>CP106714.1:37165081-42165081 GCA_025503065.1 Gossypium bickii
TGGGCTGTGTGCGATGCCATCGTATTTATTTTTATTGGTAGGCTGTGTGTGATACCACCGTGTTATTTATTAATGGTGGGCTGTGTGTAAAACCACCGTGTATCCGGTATTATTCTGAAGTGTTCATCGAGAAACTTTGACTAAGTGAAATTACGTGTGGCTATGTGGTGATAAGTACAGGATATAAGTGCATGTAAATATTAACAATGTTTATGATATGTATTTGGGATGTGGTAAAAATTTGAAATGAGTAAGCATTAGTATGAAGATCTAAATTGTTTTTGATTGATAAGTATGTGGTATGATGTTCATTGTTTGCATATAGACTTACTAAGCTTAAACCTTACTCCCTTCTTTTTCTTCCCTTGTTTTATTATGTCAAGAAGCCAGCTCGAGATACGGAGACCGTCAGAGGATCACCCACACTATCCACACATTTTGGTATATTGAGATTTACTTTGAACTATGGCATGTATAGGGACTTGATCTTTTTGGTTATATGTCATATTGGATTAGCCAAATGTGTTGGCTTAGGTTGATATTTGATTCTTTTTGTAAAGGGCCATAATAGATGGCTACTTCATATTAATATATTGTAACACCCCAAACCCAGCCTAGAAGTTAGGCTCGAGTCTGGCGTGTCACATTGAAGTGTTTTAGTGAAAACCTTGTTTTCATTGAAAACCCTTCTAGAGAAAAGTTAAGTAAAATCCAGTTTGCTTTCAAAACGAGGTGTAGCCAACAACCATTTCCTTGTTACTATGTAAAAACTTCCTTTGACAGCGAAAGCTCGTTCTCTAAAACACAATTATTTTCAAAAACTTGAAATATGCTTAAAAGAAATAAATCCAGGTTCCGTTTCAAATTACAATGCATAGTGGAAGTAATTGAATAATAACTAGAGGGAAAGCCTTATTACAATCCGAAATAAAATAACTTAAAATAAATAACTTAAAATCTAAAATTTAGATATTAAGAAAAATAGGTCTAATCGTCTTGCTAATTGGCCACCTCTGAGTCCCTCCATTCGTCGAACCGCCTACTAAAGATCACCTGAGAAAAATAAAAGAGGGAGTGAGTTTTCGAAAACTCAGTTTGCACAACCCTCATCAAACAAATAGCGTACATATCATATTATTAACATAATAATACCATTCATGCAATGCAGTGCAAACCCTCCCCAAAAAATCCATCTGGACACATCGTTTCCCTTCCAACCCTACACTCCTGTGGGGATTTCAAAATCAACCCACCCATCCGATACACTTCAAGGGTAGCCCAGTTGCGGTACTACCTAACATTGCAGCAAAGCTACTCATCATATAATGGCTTAGAAAGCCATCGGTGGATCCATAATTTTCAAGCAACCATGCAATCCTCATATACTTCCTTCGTTCCATAATTCCGACCCATATGCATCCTAAACAGAATATCATATGAATTCAACAAATGTACATGTAACATCCATAAATCTTACAATTAAGACATAGGGGTATTTTAGTCATTTCACAATGGAAGAGTATTTTGGTAATTTTGCAATTCAGGGGTATTTTTGTAATCCTACCTTACAGGGGTGTTTCAGTAATTCTACCCTACAGGGGTATTTCAATAATTCTACCCTACAGGGGTATTGCAGTAATTCTTAACAGTATGGGTCTTAATTACGAACCTTGGCCCGTCAACAAGTCCTCGCGGCTAAAATGAACAGAAACTACGCACCAGGTTGGATTCCAGAGCAAAGGAGGTCGATCACTATGACCGCTTAAGTACGAAGCTCTCCCTAGATCCAATCCTAGACATGCATATGTCCATTGCCACAATCTACCCTAGTGACTTGTCCACAGACATGTTTTATTATTAATTTAAGTTTTATTCTTTTTAAGAATTCATCATAACTAAGCCTAGAGTCCATTAAAACCCTAGCACACATTTCTAAAATCCCATAAGGCCCACTAAGCCCAATCATGTCCATAGAGCCCATTAAGCCCAATCATATACATGTAGCCCATTAGGCCCGATCATAATCAAATCATACGACCACTCATATCAATCCATCATTCAATTTCACATATCAACTCTTGCCGATTTTGGCCTACAGGCTCGGCAGGCCCATTTAGCCCCTTTTGGCCCAGTTGGCCAAATAGTGGCCCGAGACCATGAGATCGTTCTCTTGGTCCCGTTAATCATATTGGTGTGCCCACACGAATGTTCGCATGCTCGTGTGGTTGTCGACGCCAACCTTTCAGCTTTTCGGCTTTTCGACATTCTGATTTTTTGGGATTTCGACTTTTGTCACTTTGTCGTGTGTGAAGTGTATGTACACACCTGGTAAATGAGACGTGTTACACTATCCTTAGCCTTGAAACTACAACCAATACCAACCTCCAATCAATCACACACTTAACCAAAATATTTACCAAAAACTAAAGCTTTACCTTAACCTTACCGTATACCAACAGTCTTAATAGCCCTTCCTTAGCTACTACTCATGAATATCCCCTAGATTTGCATCAATCATAATTGTTAAAGACAAAATAATAGGTGACTTGTATCCGCTTAAGTCACCCTTTCCCTTACTATAGACTATTCAGCCAACTTACCCCAAAATCAAGAACACTTACCCAAAACCTAAAACGTATGGATAGCTTTTCAGTAGAGACTTGTAGATCCAAGCTGGATTCTGATTTTTCCAAGATTCGCTCCAACAAAAATTAAAGGAATGATGATAGCATGACAGAGATTTGGTCACTAGAGTATTCGGCACAAGGTTTAGGGTGATGAATAAATCGGCTCTAAGAACAAATGTTTTCAGCTTTTGAAGTCACGAATATTTGGTCCCCAACAATTGAGATGAAGGTGGGACGGCACAAGCATTGGAGAAAAAAGAGAATGCTATTCGATTCAAGGCTTTAGGAGAGAAGAAAAGAAAACACATAAGGAAGAGGCGAGGTTTAGAACAGAAAAAGTGAAGGAGAATTCGACAGAGCACTATAGCTGCTGAAATAGCATAAAAGGAATTCCAATTGCCGAAATAGCACAGAGGGAATTCGGTACCCCCTATTTATACACAAAACCAAAACTTTGCCTACCCTCCCCAAAGTCCCAATCGACTCCAACTCTTCCCCATCTCATCTCCTCGTTTTTCTCCCTAATAACTCCCCAATCCTTTTCCTAAATTTTCTCTTCTGATCACTCTCCTTAGAGTCCATCATCACGCCACTTCCAACCTTCTAGAAGGCCAAAATTAAGCTCCTAAAAAAAATACTAAGCTAGGATTCGAACTTAAAATCTCCTTGCTAGCATATAACACCACCTTCATATACCCTAAGTGGCGTCACTTAGCCACACCACCACAAGGCTTTTTGATGCCATTTTTCCCTATTTTTATTTAAAAGCCCAACTACTCACCGCCCTGGGTTCTTTAATAATTAATTAAAACTTCCTTCTCCTCAAAGTTCAAACCCAGAACTTCTCCAAAAACCCCTAGACACTCCAAGTTTATTAAACCCTTAAAGCCAACATGTCATTGTCATTTTTTTGCTTAAAAAAATTTATGAGACCCTAAGCCCAATTCATCTAGGCCCAAAATTTGGGGCATTACAACACTACCCCCTTAAAGAAATTTCATCCTTGAAATTTCCAACTAACCATTAATCGTACCACTCAAGTCACACCACCATGCTTTCGCTGCGCACTCTGATCCCAATAATTTCATCATATACCCAAAATATCCACCTACTTCAAACATTTTCAAACACACACAGAAGAAGTACCAAATTCAGATTAAAAATGTTTACAAAGCCCTAACACTTCCATGGCTTCTGCCGCAGCTCCTTGCACCTCTTCTAGCGCTCATCGTCGAGTCGCGTATTATCTGAATTAGAAATTTTATGAAGTTTTAATCAATTTCAGTAATTAAGCCGATGTTTCATGAAGTATTAAGTGGAGTATTGTTTTCGTAGTCATAAATCCTTTATAGTCTCAGTTCTCTATGGGTTTGAGTTTTAGCCTAGGCATATCTACAGTATAAATGTTCAAAATAACTAAGTATCAAGAGAACTTACTTGGTTTGACGCTAGAGACTCGGTGTGCCACACAGCAAGATTTTTTAAAATATTTTGACTCACTCGAAAATAGTTTTTTAACCCAAATACTAAGGCCCATTTCACAGCCCGAGCTTTGAAATCTAGCTCTGATACCACTAAATGTAACACCCCAACCCTAGCCTAGAAGTTAGGCCCGAGTCTGGCGTGTCACATTGAGGTGTTTTAGTGAAAACCTTGTTTTCATTGAAAACCCTTCTAGAGAAAAGTTAAGTAAAATCCAGTTTGCTTTCAAAACGAAGTGTAGCCAAAACCTATTTCCTTGTTACTATGTAAAAACTTCCTTGACAGCGGAAGCTCATTCTTTAAAACACAATTATTTTGAAAAACTTGAAATATGCTTAAAAGAAATAAATCAAGGTTTCGTTTCAAAATTACAATGCATAGTGGAAGTAATGGAATAATAAGTAGAGGGAAAGCCTTATTACAATCCAAAATAAAATAACTTAAATTAAATAACTTAAAATCTAGAATTTAGATATTAAGAAAAATAGGTCTAATTGTCTTGCTAGTTGACCACCTCTAAGTCCCTCCATTCGTCGAACTGCCTATTGAGGATCACCTGAGAAAAATAAAAGGGGGAGTGAGTTTTTGAAAACTCAGTGTGTACAACCCTCGTCAAACAAATAGCATACATATCATATTATTAACATAATAATATCATTCATGCAATACGGTGCAAACCCTCCCCAAATAATCCATCCAGTACACATCGTTTCCCTTCCAACCATACACTCCTGTGGGGATTTCTAAATCAACCCACCTATCCGATGCACTTCAAGGGTAGATCGATTACGGTACTACCTAACGTTGTAGCAAAGTTGCTCATCATATAATGGCTTAAAAAGCCATCGGTGGATCCACAGTTGTTAAGCAACCATGCGATCCTCATATACTTCCTCCGTTCCATAATTCCCACCCATATGCATCCTAAACAGAATATCATATGAATGCAGCAAATGTACATGTAACATCCATAAATCTTACAATCAAGACATAGGGGTATTTTAGTCATTTCACAAATCAAGGGTATTTCGATAATTTTGCAATTTAGGGGTATTTCTGTAATCTTACCCTACAGGGGTATTTCAGCAATTCTACCCTACAGGGGTATTTCAGTAATTCTACCCTACAAGAGTATTTCAGTATTTTTAACAGTATGGGTCTTAATTACGAACCTTGGCCCATCAACAAGTCCTCGCGGCTAAAGTGAATAGACACTACGCACCAGGTACGATTCCAGAGATGAGGAGGTCGGTCACTAGGACTGCTTAAGTACCAAACTCTCCCTAGATCCAATCCTAGACATACATATGTCCATTGCCACACTCTACCCTAGCGACTTGTCCACGAAAATGTTTAATTATTAAATTAAATTTTATGCTATTTAAGAATTCATCAAAACTAAGCCTAGAGTCCATTAAAACCCTAGCATGCATTTCTAAAATCCCATAAGGCCCACTAAGCCCAATCATGTCCATATAGCCCATTAAGCCCAATCATTTACATGTAGCCCGTTAGGCCCGATCATAATCAAATCATACAACCACCCATATCAATCCATCATTCAATTTCACATATCTACGCTTGCCGATTTGAGCCCACGAGCTCGGCAGGCCCATTTAGCCCCTTCTAGCCCGGTTGGCCAAACAGTGTCCCGAGACCATGAGATCACTCTTTTGGTCCTGGTAATCATATCAGTGTTCCCTAATCCGGCAGATTTTTTGTCATCCTATTTCTAGGGTTGCGATCAACTCCGCTTAATTATGCTAGATCTACTCTTAAACAGGGACTGTTGCTCCACTGCCTAAGCATATCAATACTTGAATCAATATCCTGAAATATCAAAACAAGAATTAAGAACAAATCAGGTATTTATCATATAGATCAGAAAACAATAACAAGATCCGCCTTAGGTTTCATCCCCCTCAGGTATTTGAAGGGTTTAGTTCATAATGATAAAAGAATAAATCTCAGAAAAAAATATGAAACAAAACATAAGAAGAACCCTAAAACCCCCTGAAGGAAATTGAAGAGAAGATCATTTGTCTTGAGTATAACTCCGGCTTCTTGAGACAAATCAACTGGCTTTCTTCGAGTAAATTCCACAATTCTAGCCTCTCTGGCTTGGCTCTTAGGCCTAACTGGACGCCTCCTGAAGGCTGGGCTTTAGGGTGTTTATATAGGATTTTGAAATGGCAGGGACACGCCCATGGCACACGCCCGTGTGAATTGTGGCCAGGCCGTGTTCGGGTCTGTTAAGGAGGAACGGCTGTGTGGTCTTGGGCCCAGGCCGTGTTGATTTCGTGATTTGGCCCATTTACTTCGTTTTAAGCCCGTTTCTCATTCTTTTCATCCTCTGGTGCTCTTCTAAGTATAAAACATGAAATTAAAGGATTAAGAGCACCAAATTCCACAATTCAAGGCTTAAATCATCCAAAAGTATACTAAATATGGGATTAAAATATGTTCATATCATGGTTTATCAAATACCCCCACACTTAAGCATTTGCTTGTCCTCAAGCAAAATTCTCAACTCACAATTAAAATGGACTTCCTGGATTCATAATATTCATCAATAATGTTTCATCATAATTCAATGATAATTCATACATTGACAATTTAAGTAAAAGGTATTAAAGATTCAAACAATCAGAGTCATAGTTTTTATTCCATGAAAATATTGGTGTTTCCCCTTACCTAAATAATCACCTTTAATTTAAAATCAACAAGAGTTGACATCTTCACTAAAGATTCACTCAAATCACTCAAAGTGTTTAAGGTTCAAAATTAAGCACTCAAAAGTCGAACATGAAAAGTTAATCTCATAAGCTTGCCTGAAAATCAAATCTCCATCACTGTAAAATGAAATGATACACAAATCAAAAGGTCTTTAAAAAGGGTTGTAATGGGGCTTGGCTTAAAGGTTGGATAAAGGCTGAATTAGAGGGTTAGAATCGAGATTGAATTGACAATTTACCTAACTAGAAAAATGAACTAATCCTAAATAATTACATCAATTGAAAACATTGAATACTAATAACATGAGCTTCTTCTTAAGATGTGGAATTTAAACATATAAGCTCAATTACATAGAGCTAATATTGAATATACTTCGTTATTTTTTTTTAAGAACAAATCAAGTATAGGAAAGAAGTTTTACAATTGAAATGTAGAACATAGTTAGGTAATTGCTCAAAAGCAAATCTCGGTAAAAAGGGAGTCAAGGAATGGTGATAACAAATACAAAATGGGTTTTAGGTTAATATTAGTGGGTGAGTCAATAAAAAGGGTTGTTAGGATCAAAGGGGTTCACTAAGGGTTAATTGTGAGGGTAGGTTTCTAGTGGAGTAAGTGTGTTAAATCCTAAGTGCCTTTATCATCTCTGTATATCAAATCAATATTGTGGTCTTGACATGTATAATCGAAGCAAGTTCTAGAATAACAAATCAATGTTGACACACTCATAATCAAAAAGTAAGCACGAAAGAATGTATGCTCTAAAAGGCTTAAAATCTCACAAAAATTATGGGTTTTTGATATTAACCTTGTAAATTACAAATTTCAAGGTAATAATTAGATTCAAGTAGACAACCTAACAAAATTTTAATTTTTTAAAATAGACTTATCATGCTTGATTCTCAAGTTCCCTAAAGTATAAATCATCATTGCAGAATTATCAATGACTTAATTCGAAACATATCAATAAAAATCATAAGTCAAATGAAATTCATTCTAATCATAATATGAGAAAATTATTTAATAACAAGGCATAATTCAAGGTATAATTCAGGGATTTGAGAATAATGCAGAAAGTTAGGCACTTACGCGAAATAAATATTCACCCCCCACACTTACGATGTACATTGCCATTAATGTACAAAGATATATATGAAATTTAAGAGAAAGGGAGAGGTGAAACTTCCTGAATTTGGATGGCTTCCTTGAGTTGGGAGTGTCGTGGTATGGTGCCCGCTGACAATCTCTACGCTAGATGAAAAAATTGGGAAGCTCGTGAAGAATTAGCCAGGAAATAATGATAATAATTTAAAATATACTAAATATATATTTAAAGACAAGAAAGGTAAAGAGAAAGAAAATAGAAAGAAAAATAAAATTAAAAGAAAAGATTAATGGACCGAAGAGTCCTTATTGTTAGATGGTTAGCTAACAGTTTTATTAGCTAATTGAATGCTCATCCTAGTTTGTTTGGGTTTCCCTAGACCTAGTTTTTAAAACATTTTATAAGGCATAACATTGATGCTTTCCCCTAAATCAGCTATAGCATTATCAACAGATAAGCTACCAATTAAGCATAGAATTGTAAAACTCCCTGGATCTTTTAATTTTCGTGGTAGTCTATTTTGCAACATTGATGAGCACACTGCCTTTAGTTCCACATGTGATTCTTCATCTAACTTCCGTTTGTTTGTTAAAATATCTTTTAAAAATTTCCTTGAATCTGGCATCTGTGAAAGAGATTCAAGGAACGGTAAGTTAATATGTAATTTCTTTAAAATTTTAAGAAATTTACCGAATTGTTCGTCTGTGTTGTGCTTCTTCATCGCATCGGGGTATGGTATACGAGGTTGGTACTCTTAAATTACCAGTTTTGGCTTCTTGTGACTTACCTCGTTCTTACCTTTCTCTACCAAATTTTCTTGGCGTAATTTAGGCTCATCTAACCCTACACTATCCTAAGCTGTTATGGCTTGAAGTTGCTCCTTGGAGTTAGTTTCAGTGTTGCTTGGCAAGCTGCCTTGTGGTCGTTCAGAGATCAGCTTAGAGAGTTGCCCTAATTGGTTCTCGATCCATTGAATCGATGCTTGTTGACTTTTAAGTATTGTTTCGGTGTTTTGCAAATGTGTTTCTAACACCGCTATGAATTTTGTCAGCATCTCCTCAAGGTTAGACTTTTTCTCCTGTAGGTAGGGTTGCTATTGGAAGTTTGGAGGGGGTTGTTGTCTCTGATTTCCTTGACCACTCCTTTAAAAATTGGGGTGGTTCCTCCAACATGGATTATAAGTATTACTATAAGGGTTATTTTGAGATTTAAAATTGTTACCCATATTTTGAACTTGCTCGTTCCCAGTGCTCAGATTGTAAGGTGGATAGTCTATGTTGTTCATCCCTTCTCTATTTGTATCGCACTGTATGACTGGATGTACCTGCAAAGAATCACATACGCCGTCAATCTTTTTATTTATTAATTCTACCTAGTTTGATAGCATGGTTACTGCGTCGAGGTTGAAAACACTGGCTACTTTTGTTGGCTTGGTCCTTGTGACTTGCCACTGATAGTTATTTAGTGACATCTTTTCAATGAACTCATAAGCAGCCTCAGGTGTTTTGTTATTTAAGGTTCTGCCGGTGGCTGAATCAATTAATTGCCTGGTTGAGGGGTTCACACTGTTGTAAAAGGCTTGGACCTGTAGCCATAAGGGTAATCCATGGTGCGGACACCTTCTCAATAGATCTTTGTATCTCTCCCATGCATCGTAAAGTGTTTCTAAATCCATCTGCACAAAAGAAGAGATATCATTCCTTAACTTCGCCGTTTTAGTCGGCGAAGAATATTTTAATAGAAATTATTCTGTCATTTGTTCCCATATAGTGATCGATCCTCATGGAAGAGAATGCAACACTGCTTGGCTTTAATCCTCAAAGAAAAGGGAAATAACCGAAGATGGATGGCATCATCAGAAATGCCATTTATTTTGAAAGTATCACAAAATTTGAGGAAATTGTTTGGATCTTCATCCTACAAACCGTCAAACTGAACAAATTGTTGTATCATCTGAATTGTGTTAGGTTTCAGTTCAAAATTGTTTGCTGCAATAGCAGGTCTAACAATATTTGACTCAGTTCCTATTAAATTAGGTTTAGCATAATCCTACATAGTTCGAGGAGCATGATGTTCGGCTACCTCTGGAGGTAGCAGATTATTCTCAGCCATCTCTTCGGTGGTATTAATTTCAACTTCTTGCTCTTCTTCTATGTAATTTAAGCTTCGTCTTATCTCTCTACGATTTCTGTGAACAGTACCTTCAATATCACTGTCGTAAAACAGGGGTCCTGTCGGGTTCCCTTCTAGTCATAAAATAGAGGTACCTGCTTAAGAACAAATAAAAGAAGGAAAATTAGTAAGGTTGAAAGCAAAATAAAAATAAAAATAATTTGCAAAAATAAAAATGGCTAAAGTAATAAAAATTGAGCGTTCTTAATATTTTAGTTCCCCGGCAACGGCGCCAAAAACTTGATCGTCTGTCAGAGTCTTAAAAATTTATATAAAGAATGATCGAGCCTAGAAACTAACTATGACAACGATTGAGGCAAGCGCACCTATCGAACAGTAGTATAGTTTAGTGGGAAGACCGGATTGTCGAACTCAAAGGAACCAAAAGTACTAATACTAACTTTCTTTTTATTATTTAGCCTAAAATAAAAGTGAATTATTAATTAATCTAAAATTAACTAACAACTAAGCTAAAGATGGTAAGACAAAGAGAATGAATTTGGGAAAATATTTGTGGGAAAACCAATTAATTAGGACAATACCCGAGGAAGAATCCACCTAGACTTCACTTGTTATTTAACTCTGAACCAGACGATTTATTCACTTGACTTGATCCATAGGATTCCCTAATTTATATTAATACCTTTTTTGAGGCTATTAACGTCTAACCCTAGGTTGATTAATTTAAATCTCTTTCTAATTAAAACCACTAGAATTGCATTAACTCGATCTATGGACTCCCATATTAGGTTTGACCCTAATCCGGTAGATTTTCGTCATCCTATTTCTAGGGTTGCGATCAAGTCTGCTTAATTATGCTAGATCTACTCTTAAACAGGGACTTTTGCTCCACTGCCTAAGCACATCAATAATTGAATCAATATCCTGAAATATCAAAACAAGAATTAAGAACACATAATTAAGAACGAATCAAGTATTTATCATATAGTTCAGAAAACAATAACAAGATCCGTCTTAGGTTTCATCCCCCTCAGGTATTTGAGGGGTTTAGTTCATAATCATAAAAGAATACATCTCAGAAGAAAATATGAAACAAAACATAAGAAGAACCCTAAACCCCCCTGAAAGAAATTGAAGAGACGATCCTCTGTCTTGGGTATAACTCCGGCTTCTTGAGACGAATCAACTGGCTTTCTTCTAGTAAATTCCACAATTCTAGCCTCTCTGGCTTGGCTCTTAGGCCTAACTGGACGTCCCCTGAAGGTTGGCTTTTAGGGTGTTTATATAGGCTTTTGGAATGGCTTTCCTTCCCTCTAAGTACCCTAATCCGAATGAAATTTCTCTTTGTCACGGCAGGGACACGCCCATGGCACACACCCTTGTGAATCGTGTCCAGGTCGTGTTCGGGTCTGTTAAGGAGGCACGACGTGTGGTCTTGGGCCCAGGCCATGTCGATTTCATGATTTGGCCCATTTACTCCATTTTTAGCCCATTTCTTGTTCTTTTCATCATCTGGTGCTCCGTAACATCCTGGAAATGGGCCTATGCATTTTTGATTTAATTATACGAAATGGCATGTCTTATATGTTATGAATGTATGGAGAACATTTTTGGAAACTTGGAAATGTAAGGAAATGTCTTGTCTTGGAAATGTAAGGAAATGACTTGGAAATGGAAGGAAATGTCTTGTCTTGGAAATGTAAGGAAATGACTTGGAAATGTAAGGAAATGTCTTGTCTTGGAAATGTAAGGAAATGACTGGGAAATGGAAGGAAATGTCTTGTCTTGGAAATGTAAGGAAATGACCTGGAAATGGAAGGAAATGTCTTGTCTTGGAAATGTAAGGAAATGACTTGGAAATGTAAGGAAATGTCTTGTCTTGGAAATGTAAAGAAATGTCTTGGAAATGTAAGGAAATGCTTTAGAAATGTCAAGTTTAAAGTTTAAAAGAGGGACATGAAGCAAGGTGGTCTTAAGAGAAAATGTATGTGAAATATGACATACAAATAGCCTTGGTAAAATGGCTACAAGGCGCCACTTAACGGCCTAGCAAGTGACGCCACATACATAGGCAAATGGGCCAAGGATCGAGTCGCATGGGAAGCAAATAAAGAATTTTATTTTTGCTACAAGGAGCAGAGAGCTGGACGGCATTAAGGCTTTTAAAAGAGGAGTTTTATTCTCTTTAAAATTCGGCAAATAGATAGATAATGATGGGTTATTATTAGTATTATTTTTATTAAGAGATAAGAGATAATTGATGGATTAAATTCTTTTAATTTGAATATATTGATAATTAAAGAGATAAAGCTATCAAAATAGAATAGTGATGGCCAAGTAAGGGATTCTAAGTTAGTAATTTCGGCTACTAAAGGAAAAGAAGGCCATTCATTCTTTCTTTCAACTCTCTCTCTGCCGAATTCTTTCTAGCAAATAACTCCTCTCTTCTCTTTTATTTTTGCCAAGCCGAAATACCTTGTGCTCTAGCCGAATCCTCCATCTTTATTCTTCTTTCTCTTTTCTTTCTACCAATCAAAAAGCCGAAATCAATATCCTTCTAGCCTATATAGCTGAATATTGTTAAAGGTTCAAGCAAGGATTGCCGATTCCTAAAGTAAGGGTAAGATCTCATTCGGTTTCATCCTTTTTCTTTTAAGATTTTCTGAAATCTAGGACTAACCCCATTAATATCTTGTTGCCAAAACTTTGAAGAGATCTTTCGGGATTTACTAAGTGTCGACTACAAGGAAGGAGAAGTTCTTTTCCCGAAGGTACACCATAGGACGCGTGTTCCTTAGTTATTCGGTGAGTTTCGGGATTTAAAATCCACAAGGTAAGTATCTATAGCATTCGGCCAAGGGCCATCTATGATGATTTAATCTAACATATGTGTATAGGTATTTCGACAGATAATTAAGACAAGGGATACTTTCGGGATTTGAAATCGCAAGGTGAGTGCATAAGTACAATCGGCCAAGGTCTATTTTGGTAATTAGATCTATTCTTTATTTGTTTTAAAAGCTGAAAACTAACTAGTTAGGAGTTTTGGTGACTAGCCGATTACAAGGGTGTGCATCACAAAGTTTCGGGACTCGATTCGTAAGTCAATCGGCAGCAAGGTAGGTTTTAAGTGTACAAATCCTACTAGGATTTGGTCATATAGCTGAATAGGCATTTTGCTAACATTTTAAGGTTGGCTAAATGTAGGGACTTAAGATCTAAAGCATTAGATCAAGCTTTTGGGATTTAAGTGGACTGCTAAGTTAATCAGGTGTGTACCCCACACTAATCTTAATAGATTTATGGCTTAAACTTGATATATGTGTTTATATGAAAGTGTAAGAATGTGGCTAAGGTACCAGGATATGGTACAAAGTACTCAGGTACGTTTCCTACTCCTACTAGGATTATGAAATATGTTATATTTAACATGTGATAAGTGATAAGAATGTGAAATTTGGCATGTTAATGCATAATATGTATGATATGGGGCATATGGGTTATTGAAAAGGGGAAGTGAATGTGGTGACCTAAGACCACGATATTTGAATGTGGTGACCTAAGACCACGATATCTGAGTGTGGTGACCTAAGACCACAAATACTCATAAGAGCGATGAGCACGTCGACTGCAGCGACTGCCTTCGATGGTGTGTAGCGGATGGAGGGTTGACTTAGTAGTCCCCACGGTGTGCAGGTTGGTACGGGTGATGTGTAGCGGATGGCATCTAGGTTTGGGTTCGAGTTGCATCATTATTTTTATCTGTTATATGTATTGATATGTGACATGATAATGTATGCCTGAATTTGTTAAGACTTAGTGTTGTAGTACACATTGAGTCTGTTGACTCACCCTATTGTGGGAACATTTTTCAGGTGATGATCAGTAATGGACCGGGTCGGTAGGAGCTTAAAGGTGGCCATGCCCAGCAAGGAAATTATTATGTGGACTCTTTATTTTTCTAAGCACTTTAAGTTTAATTTTGGGATTTATTTGATGTAATAAGGCCATGGTTGAATTACTTTAATTTTTCTTTTAATTACTATGTACGAATTTTTATCAAGTGAAGTTTAAGTAGATTTATTTTAAAACAAAGCCTAAACGTTTTGTCACCTAAAGTAAAGGATTTTAATAATGAAATAAACTTGTTTTCAACTCAAGCCCGACCCAACACAATCTTTCTTTCAAAACACACAAGTTTTTCCTAAGTAACAAAAGAATTTGAACCGGTTTTCATCGAGGAACATACCAGGTCCGGTAGAGGCTCGTGGGCCGGGTGTGGGGTGTTTCATGCTCTCCTAAGTATAAAACATGAAATTAAAGGATTAAGAGCACCAAATTCCACAATTCAAGGCTTAAATCATCCAAAAGTATCCTAAATGTGAGATTAAAAATATGTTCATGTCACGGTTTATCAACCTCCAATCAATTACACACTTAACCACAATATTTACCAAAAACCGAAGCCTTACCTTAACCTTACCGTGTACCACCAGTCCTAATAGCCCTTCCTTAGCTACTACTCACAAATATCCCCTAGATCTGTATCAATCTTAATCGTTAAAGACAAAATAATAGGTGACTTGTATCCATTCAAGTCACCCTTTCCCTTACTATAGACTATTCGGCCAACTTATCCCAAAATCAAGAACACTTACCCAAAACCTGAAACATATGGATAGCTTTTCAGTAGATACTTGTAGACCTGTAACACCCCTAACCCGAAACCATCACTGGAATAGGGTTAAGAGGCATTACCAAACAATCGAATCATTTAACATTCCATTTACGGCACAAAGTCAATCATCATCATATCACATTAAGACATAAACATATAGTCCCTTATTGAGGCCTACAAGACCTTAAACACATTCTAAAGGAGGGTTGGGACTAAACCGAAACACATACAGAGAATTCTCGAAAACTTAAAACTTTTCTAAATTTCAGGGGATACACGCCCGTGTAGGTAGGCCGTATGCCTCCCACGACTACCCCGTGGTTGAATCTGAATTAACACCACGGACACCAGGCACGCCCCTATACACTGGCCGTGGTCTATCCTGCCAAAACCACACGGCTACCAAGCACCGCCGTGTGCTAAGGCCGTGTACTCTAAACCATATACTGACTTTTTCACACGGCTACTAGGCACGCCTGTGTACCATGGTCGTGGGCTCTTAAGCTAGCTATTGACCTAGCCCCACAGTCATTAGGCACGCCCGTATGCCACAACCGTGTGACATTATAGGCCATTTACAAGGCCAAAATGCCACCCACTTGGATCTTACTTACAAGCAACATTTACCAATACATCTTATGCACATTTGGCAACCAAGATCATACCAAAATAACCCTCAAATCTCTATATTCAAAACCAATTCCGTTCATACCAAACTTATAAAACTATCTCTCATATAAACACAGGCATAAATCCATCCATACTAACCAATTACCAACCATTTCATATACTAACCAACCATACCAAAACATACAGCAAATATATCATAATCACAAAAGCATATAACTAACACATAACTAGCCAAATCACATGGCTAAGTTCACATCTCGTACTTATACAATGACTAGCCTATACATGCCATATTTCAACTATGTACATCTTTCCAAAGTACACAAAATAGATTGTCGATAGTGTGATTGAGATGCTGACGGTCCCCAGATCTGAGCTAGCTTTACTGACACTGTAAACAGAGAAACAATCACACAGTAAGCTGTCAAAAGCTTAGTAAGTTCGTGACAAAATACATTAAATCAAAACACTAATATCTCATATCATCCAAAGCTAGTAGTTTCAATTAACCTTCCATAAACTAATTCGTAATTTCATCAACCACATAGGTTCTGAACGTACCTTAGCCAACACTTAGTTGTCAAATATTTAAGCTACTCAGAACTCATGAATCACATCGATCAATCTTTGTTCCGTCTTCAGTTTATTCGCACACAGTGCCTAAAGAGTTAACCGAAGCTTAATTAGCATCGCACACATAGTGCATCCATATCAAACCAATCTTGAATCGGTATCACACACATAGTTCCCACCACAGAGCCGAAGCTTATATTACTCCGTACACATAGTGTTATTTATCTCGATCACATTTCCGAATACGCACACTTAGTGCCATTTAACTCAATCTATCACATAGCATTCACATTTCAATAATATCATACTAAATACATGTATTCTGTCTGAACTTACCTCGGACGTCGAACTATCAAAATGGTCGATTAATCGAGCACTTTATCTTTGCCTCGATCTCGATCTGAACCTCTCCTTTCTTGGTCTATACACATTCAAATTCAATCCATTCAATCACCAGCTCATTCAATTTAGTCGACACACACACATTTAGGGCATTTAGGGCATTTAACAAAATAGCCTTCACATTTTCACATTTTGACACTTTAGTCCCTATTTCACAAAATCGTCAAATACACAAAATTTCAAAACACATATGCTATCCGAATTCTTTCCATGCTAATACAAGCTTATACATTTCATTTATTTCACATTTTAGTCCCTCAAAATATTATTTTCACAATTTAGTCCAAATTACTCAATTTCATCAAAAATTCCAAGGACAGAACATGTTAATCCTTCACCTATCTTTCGTATTTCATCATCAACTAACACAAAACTCAAGCATTCATCAATGGCATAACTCAAAATCACTATCAATTTCTAAAATCAAAGCATGGGTTTGAAAGAACACGAAGCAACGATCACAAAAACGTAGAAATTATCAAAATCCGGTTAAAAACTAACCTTGAATCAAGATGAATAAGTGCCGAATACAAATGAGCTTCAAACCCCTCTTTCTTTTCTTCGTTTCGATGGAAAAGATGAACAAATGCATGTTTTTACTTTGTCTTTTCATTAATTATAACTTATTAACCTTTTTACAACTTTAACCTTTATAAAACCATTTATAAATCATGTAAAATATGGACATGAATGTCCACTAGCATAAACAATGGTATAATATCCACTTAAGGACTCTCTCTTTAATAATCCATGCCAAATTAAAACTTTAACAATCAGCACACAGGTTTTACATTTAATGCAATTAAATCCTTCCTCTTAATTCAGCACACAATCGATAAAATTATCACTCAAAATTTTCACATAGACTATGTCACATACTATTCACACAAAAGATAATATTGAATTACCATTCCGACCTTGGATTTGTGGTCTCAAAACCACTGTTTCGACTAGGGTCTAAACCGGGCTATTAAAAGCTCCAAGCTTGATTCTAATTTTTCCAAGATTTACTCCACCAAAAAACAAAGGAATGATGACAGCACGACAGAGATTTACCCAATAGAGTATTCAACACAAGGTTTGGGGCGATGAAGAAATCGAATCCAAGCGCAAAGGTTTTCGTCTTTTGAAGTCACAAATATTTGGTCCCCAACAGTTGAGATGAAGGTGGGACGACACAAGTAATGGAGAAATAAGAGAATGATATTCGATTTAAGGCTTTAGGAGATAAGAAAAAAAACACATAAGGAAGAGGCGAGGTTTAGAACAGAAAAAGTGAAGGAGAATTTGGCAGAGCATTATAGTTGTTGAAATAGCACAAAGGGAATTCCAATTGTTGAAATAGCACAGAGGGAATTCGGCACCACCTATTTATGCATAAAACCAAAACTCTACCTACCCTCCCCAAAGTTCCAATCGGCTCCAACTTTTCCCCATCTCATCTCCTCATTTTTCTCCCTGATAACTCCCCAACCCTTTTCCTAAATTTTCTCTTCTGATCACTCTCCTTAGAGTCCATCATCACACCACTTCCAACCTTCTAGAAGGCTAAAAGTAAACTCCTAAAAAAATACTAAGCTAGGATTCGAACCTAAGATCTCCTTGTTAGCGCATAACGCCACCTTCCTATACACTAAGTGACGTCACTTAGCCACTCCACCACAAGGCTCTTTGATGCCATTTTTCCCTATTTTTATTTAAAAGCCCAACTACTCACCGCCCTGGTTTCTTTAATAATTAATTAAAAATTCTTTCTCCTCAAAGTTCGAACCCAGAACTTCACCAACACTCCTAGACACTCGAAGTTTATTAAACCCTTAAAGCCAACATGTCATTGTCATTTTCTTGCTTAAAAAAATTTATGAGACCCAAAGCCCAATTCATCTAGGCCCAAAATTCAGGGCGTTACAACTCTACCACCTTAAAGAAATTTCGTCGTCGAAATTTCCAACAACTCTTAATCACACAGCTCAAGTGTCACAATTATGCTTTTGCTGCGCACTCTAATCCGAATAATTTCAACATATACCTAAAACATCCACCTACTTCAAACAGTTTCAAACACACGCAGAAGAAGTACCAAATTCATATTCAAATGTTTACAAAGCCCTAACACTTCCATGGATTCTGCTGCAGCCCCTTGCACCTCTTCTAGCGCTCATCTTCAATTCGCGTATTATCTAAATTAGAAATTTTATGAAGTGTTAGTCAATTTCAGTAATTAAGCCGATGTTTTATGAAGTATTAAGTGGAGTATTGTTTTCACAGTCGTAAATCCTCTACAGTCTCAGTTCTCTGTGGGCTTTAGTTTTACCCTAGGCATATTCTAAAAGAAGCCCACTATCTACAGTATAAATGTTTAAAATAACTAAGTATCAAGATAACTTACTTGGTTTGACGTCGGAGACTCGGTGTGCCACACATCAAGATTTTTTAAAATATTTTGACTTACTGGAAAATAGTTTTTTGACCCAAATACTAAGGCCCAATTCACAGTTCGAGCTTTGAAATCTGGCTCTGATACCACTAAATGTAACACCCTAAACCTAGCCTAGAAGTTAGGCCCGAGTCCAGCATGTCACATTGAAGTGTTTTAGCAAAAACCTTATTTTCATTGAAAACCCTTCTAGAGAAAAGTTAAGTAAAATCCAGTTTTCTTTCAAAACGTGGTGTAGCCAAAAACCATTTCCTTGTTACTATGTAAAAATTTCCTTTGACAGCGAAAGCTCGTTCTTTAAACCACAATTATTTTTAAAAACTTGAAATATGCTTGAAAGAAATAAATCCAAGTTCCGTTTCAAAATTACAATGCATACTGGAAGTAATGGAATAATAACTAGAGGGAAAGCCTTTTTACAATCTGAAATAAAATAACTTAAAATAAATAACTTAAAATCTAGAATTTAGATATTAAGAAAAACAAGTCTAATCGTCTTGCTAGTTGGCCACCTCTGAGTCCCTCCATTCGCCGAATTGCCTTCTGAAGATCACTTGAGAAAAATAAAAGAGGGAGTGAGTTTCCGAAAACTCAGTGTGTACAACCCTCGTCAAACAAATAGCATACATATCATATTATTAACATAATAATATCATTCATGCAATGCAGTGCAAACCCTCCCTAAATAATCCATCCGGTACACATCGTTTCCCTCCCAACCCTACACTTCTGTGGGGATTTCTAAATCAATCCACCCATCCGATACACTTCAAAGGTAGCTCGATTGTGGTACTACCTAACGTTGTAGAAAAGCTGCTAATCATAAAATGGCTTAGAAAGCCATCGGTGGATCCACAATTGTCAAGCAACCATGTGATCCTCATATACTTCCTCATATGCATCCTAAACAGAATATCATATAAATGCAGCAAATGTACATGTAACATCCATAAATCTTACAATCAACACATAGGGGTATTTTAGTCATTTCACAAATCAAGAGTATTTCGGTAATTTTGTAATTTAGGGGTATTTCTGTAATCCTACCCTATAGGGGTATTTCAGTAATTCTACCCTATAGGGGTATTTCAGTAATTCTTAACAGTATGGGTCTTAGTTACAAACCTTGGCCCGTCAACAAGTCCTCGCGACTAAAGTGAACAGACACTACGCACCAGGTAGGATTCCAGAGATGAGGAAGTGGGTCACTAGGATCGCTTAAGTACCAAGCTATCCCTAGATCCAATCCTAGACATGCATATGTCCATTGCCACACTCTACCCTAGCGACTTGTCCATAGACATGTTTGATTATTCAATTAAGTTTTATGCTATTTAAGAATTCATCAGAACTAAGCCTAGAGTCCATTAAAACCCTAGCATGCATTTCTAAAATCCCATAAGGCCCTCTGAGCCCAATCATGTCCATATAGCCCATTAAGCCCAATCATATACATGTAGCCCATTAGGCCCGATCATAATCAAATCATACAACCACTCATATCAGTCCATCATTCAATTTCAAATATCAACTCTTGCCGATTTGGGCCCATGAGCTCGGCAGGCCCATTTAGCCCTTCCTAGCCTGGTTGGCCAAACAGTGGCTCGAGACCATGAGATCGCTCTCTTGGTCTCGATAATTATATCAGTGTTCCCACACGAATGTTCGTACGCTCGTGTGGTTGCCAACGCCAAACTTTCGGCTTTTCGGCTTTTCGGCATTTTGATTTTTCGGGATATCGGCTTTTTCTGATTTTTCGTGTGTGAAGTGTATGTACACACCTGGTAAATGAGATGTGTTACACTAGCCTCAGCCTTGAACCTACAACCAATACCAACCTCCAATCAATCGCACACTTAACCATAATATTACCAAAAAATCGAAGCCTCACCTTAACCTTACCGTGTACCACCAGTCCTAATAGCACTTCCTTAGCTACTACTCACGAATATCCCATAGATCTGCATCAATCATAATCATGACAAAATAATAGGTGACTTGTATCCACTTAAGTCACCCTTTCCCTTACTATAGACTATTCAGCCAACTTATCCCAAAATCAAGAACACTTACCCAAAACCCAAAACGTATGGATAACTTTTTGGCAGTGACTTGTAGATCCAAGCTTGATTCTGATTTTTCCAAGATCTGCTCCAACAAAAGTCAAAGGAATGATGACAGCACGATAGAGATTTGGTCACTAGAGTATTCAGCACAAGGTTGGGGGCGATGAAGAAATCGGCTCCAAGAGCAAAGGTTTTCAGCTTTTGAAGTCACGAATATTTGGTCCCCAACAATTGAGATGAAGGTGGGACGGCACAAGCAATGGAGAAAAAAGAGAATGATATTTGATTTAAGGCTTTAGGGGAGACGAAAAGAAAATACATAAGGAACAGGTGGGGTTTAGAACAGAAAAATTGAAGGAGAATTCGACAGAGCACTATAGTTGCCGAAATAGCACAAAGGGAATTCCAATTGCTGAAATAGGACAGAGGGAATTCGACACCCCCTATTTATACACAAAACTGAAACTCTGCCTACCCTCCCCAAAGTCCCAATTGGCTCCAAATCTTCCCCATCTCAGCTCCTCATTTTTCTCCCTGATAACTCCCCAATCCTTTTCCTAACTTTTCTCTTCTGATCACTCTCCTTAAAGTCCATCATCACACAACTTCCAACCTTCTAGAAGGCCAAAATTAAACTCCTAAAAAAATACTAAGCTAGGATTCGAACCTAAGATTTCCTTACTAGCCCATAACGCCACCTTCCCATACATATTGGAGAACATATTGGAGAGTGTTAGGGAAACAATCGAGCTTGCTACAAGTACGGTTCACTAGACCACTTCATTCAAAACTATCCTGAGATGGATGAGAAAGACATAAAATAAGAAGTGAGAGCAAGTAATGTACCTTTGAGGGCTAGACCACAGAAGAACCTAGGAAGTGGGGCTAGCAGTAGAGGTGCTCCTAGGGATTCTACTAGGAGATTAGAGGGTAGAGCGCCTGCAAGGACTTATGCCATTCCCGCTTGCGAAGAGGCATCATCCCCAGATGTGATTACGGGTACTTTTTCTCTTGATGATATTTCTGTTGTTGCCTTGATTGACCTGGGGTCTACTCATTCGTATGTTTGTATGAAATTAGTGTCTAGCATGAGTATGATTGTTCAGCCTACAGAATTTGTGATAAAAGTGTCAAACCCATTAGGCAAGCATGTAATAGTTAACAAAGTGTGTAGAAACTGTCCCTTGATGATTAGAGGCCATTGTTTTCCGGCTAACCTCATGCTACTACCGTTTTATGAATTCGACCTAATTCTTGGAAACGATTGGTTGACTGTTCATAACGTGTTAGTAAACTGTGGTAGTAAGTTTATTGAACTGAGATGTGTAAATGGAGATATTATTCGGGTTGAATCAGGTGAATCGGATAGCTTGCCTGTAGTGATTTCTTCTATGGCAGTTGAGAAATGTATGAGAAAAGGGTATGAGTCCTATCTTGCATTTGTATTAAATACCCAAGAGTCAGAAGTAAAGATTGAATCAGTGCCCGTAGTATGTGAGTATCAGGACGTGTTTCCGGAAGAGTTATCTGGATTGCCTCCAGTTAGGGAGGTTAAGCTTGGTATTGAGTTGGTTCCTGATACGACACCTATTTCGATTGCCCCGTATAGGATGGCACCATTGGAGTTAAAAGAATTGAAGGCTCAGTTACAAGAGTTGACAAATATCCTCGTATAGGATGACACCTATTCTCTGTGGGGTGTTCTAGTACTTTTTTGTGAAAAAGAAAGAGGGGTCGATGAGATTATGTATAGACTACAGACAGCTCAACAAGGTTACAGTTGAGAGCAAGTATCCCTTGCCAAGGATAGACCATTTGTTTGACCAATTAAAAAGAGCCACAGTGTTTTCTAAAATAGACCTGAGGTCCAGTTATTACCAACTGAGAGTTAAGGAATAAGATGTACCGAAAATTGAATTTCGGACGAGGTATGGCCATTATGAGTTTCTTGTCATGCCCTTAGCTTAACGAATACTCCTACCATATTTATGGATTTAATGAACCGTATTTTCCAACTGTACTTGGATAAGTTTGTAGTTGTCTTTATTGATGACATACTAATTTATTCTTAGGATGAGAGTGAGTACGCGGAGCATTTGAGAACTATCCTACAAACTTTAAGAGATAAGCAGATGTATGCTAAGTTTAGCAAAAGCAAATTTTGGCTTTGAGAAGTCAGATTCTTAGGACACATCGTGTCGGGTGCTGGAATTAGAGTTGATCCGAGTAAGATCTCGTCCATTGTTGAATGGAAACTGCCGAGAAATGTGTTAGAGATTAGAAGCTTTTTGGGCTTAGCGGGTTATTATAGACAGTTCGTTAAAGGATTCTCCATGATTGCTACACCAATGACGAGGTTGCTACGGAAACATGTCAAGTTCAAATGGACAGAGAAGTGACAACAGAGTTTTGAGAAACTAAAAGCATTGTTGACTGAAGCCCTAGTTTTGGTACAACCTGAGTCGGAAAGGGAGTTTGTGATCTTTAGTCATGTGTCAATGAATGGTCTTGGTTGTGTGTTGAAGCAAGAGGGAAAAGTAGTAGCTTATGCCTCGAGACAGCTAAAACCACATGAAAAGAATTATCCGACGGGTGATTTGGAATTGGTCGCCATTGTCTTTGCTTTGAATATTTGACGTCATTATTTGTATGGTGAGAAATGTTAAATCTTTACTGATCACAAAAGTCTGAAGTACCTGATAAACCAAAAGGACTTGAATTTGCGACAACGGAGGTGGCTCAAATTATTGAAAGATTATGAGCTAGTGATTGATTATCACTCGGGGAAAGCAAATGTAGTCGCAGATGCCTTGAGCAGAAAATCCTTGTACGCTTTGAGAACAATGAGTACGAGTTTAGCTTTATCCGATGACGGTTCGATTTTGGTCGAATCAAGGACTAGACTGTTGTTTCTTCAGCATATTTGTGAAGCTCAAAAGAATGATAGTGGAATGCAAGCTAAGAAAGCTCAATGTGAATCGGGAAGTAACTCTAATTTTCGGGTTGATTCAATGATTGTTTGATATTTCGTGATAGAGTTTGTGTACTGAAGAATGATAGGTTGATACGAAAAATTTTACACGAGGCACACAATGATTGTTTGTCAGTACATCCAGGTAGTACTGATAAACCGTAATATGAACATATTTTAATCCCACATTTAGCATACTTTTGGATGATTTATTCCTTGAATTGTGTAATTTGGTGCTCTTAATCCTTTGTTTTCATGTTTTATACTCAGAAGAGCACCGGAGGATGAAAAGAACGAGAAATGGGCCCAAAACATAGTAAATGGGCCATATCACGAAATCAACACGGCCTGGGCCCAAGACCAAACTGTCGTACCTCCTTAATAGTCTCGAACACAGCCTGGCCACGATTCACACGGGCGTGTGCCATGGGCGTGTCCCTAACATAAGAAAGAAGAGTTTCACTCGGATTAGGGTACTTAGAGGCAAATAAAGGCATTCCAAAAGCCTATATAAACACCCTAGACGCCAACCTTCAAGGGCGTCCAGCTAGGCCAAGGAGCCGAGCCAGAGAGGCCAGAATTGTGGGATTCACTCGAAGGAAGACAGTTGATTCCTTCAGGGGTTATTGGGTTTTCTTATGTTTTGTTTTATCTTTTCTTTTGAGATGTATTCTTTTATCGTTATAAACTAATCCCTCAGATACCTGAGGGGGATGAAACCTAAGATGAATCTTGTTATCGTTTGCTGAACTATATGATAAATACTTGATTTGTTCTTAACTATGTGTTCTTAATTCTTGTTTTGGTATTTCTGGGATATTGATTCAAGTATTGATGTGCTTAGGTGGTGGAGCAAAAGTCTCTGCATAAGAGTAGATCTAGCATAGTTAAGCGAAGTTGCTTGCGCGCCTAGAAATAGGGTGACAAAAGTCTACTAGATTAAGGTCGAACCTAATATGGGAGTCCATAGATCGAGTTAATGCAATTCTAGGGGTTTTAGTTAGAAAGAAATTTCAATTAATCAACCTAGGGTTAGATGTTAGTAGCCTCGAAAGAGGTATTAATATAAATTAGGGAATCCTACGGATCAAGTCAAGTGAAAAAATCGTATGGTTTAGAGTTAGATAACAAGTGAAGTCTAAGCGGATTCTTCCTCGGGTATTGTCTTAATCAATTGGTTTTTCCCAAAGTTATTTTCCCCAATTCATTCTCTTTGTCTTTGCATCTTTAGCTTAGTTGTTAGTTAATTTTAGATTAGATAAAAATTCCTTTAATTCTTAGGCTAAATAATAAAAAGAAAGTTAGTATTAGTACTTTTGGTTCCTTTGGGTTTGACAATCCGGTCTTGCCACAGCTATACTATAGTTCGATAGGTGCACTTGCCTCAAGTCGTTGTTACAGTTAGTTTCTAGGCTCGATCATTCTTTCTGTAAACTTTTAAGACTCTGAGACACGATCAAGTACAAAAATGTATAATGATTTGAAGAAGTTGTATTGGTGGCCGAGTATGAAAAGATACATCTCTAAGTTTGTGACAAAGTGTTTGATCTGTCAACAAGTGAAAGCCAAGAATCAGGTACCTTTGGGTTTACTTCAACCAGTGATGGTTCCCGAGTGGAAGTGGGAATGAATCACGATGGATTTTGTAACAGGGTTACACATAAATCTGAAAAAGAAAGATGATGTGTGGGTTATCCTTGATAGATTAGCGAGATCAGCTCACTTTATACCAGTACGTACTGATTACTCACTTGACAAGTTGGCTGAGCTGTATATTGCCAAAATTGTGAGATTGCATGGGGTGCCTATGTCTATTATTTTAGATAGAGATCCAAGGTTTACTTCGAGGTTTTGGAAAAAGTTGTAAGAAGCCTTGGTTACGAAATTGAATTTTAGTACCGCATTCCATCCGCAAACTGATGGTCAGTCCGAAAGGGTGATTCAAGTTCTCGAAGATATGCTCCAATGCTGTGTTTTAGAGTTCGAAGGTAGTTGGAAAAAATATCTACCTTTAGTCTAATTTGGCTACAACAACAGTTATTAGTCGAGTATACAGATGGCACCGTACAAAGCACTATATGGTTGTAAGTGTTGAACTCCTTTGTATTGGACTGAGCTTAGTGAGAAGCAAATTCACGGGGTTGATTTAGTTGTGGAAACTGAAGAGAAAGCGAAAGTGATCTGTAATAGTTTGAAAGCTGCTTCAGACCGACAAAATTCAAATGCGAATTTGAAAAGGAAGGAAATTGAGTTTCAGGTGGGTGATAAAGTGTTCTTGAAAGTATCCGCATGGAAGAAAATATTGAGATTTGGTAGAAAGGGCATACTGAGTCCGCACTTTATTGGCCCGTATGAGATTATTGAAAGGATTGGACTAGTAGCTTACCGGTTAGCTTTGCCAACAGAGTTGGAGAGAATGCACAATGTGTTCCATATGTCGATGTTGTGACGATATCGTTCCGATTCTTCGCATGTAATTTCCCTTAAATAAATTGAGTTACGATCGAATATGACCTATGATGAGGAACTAATAAAGATTTTGGCTCGAGAGGTTAAATAGTTGAGGAATAAAAGTATAACCATAGTGAAAGTGTTATGGCAAAAACATGGTATAGAAGAGGCTACGTGGGAACCGGAAGAATCCATGAGAAAGCAGTACCCAAACCTCTTTATCGGTAAGATTTTCAGGGATGAGAATCCCTAAGGTGGGAGAGTTGTAAAAGCCCAATTTTAGGGCTAGTCGGAACAATGGTTTTGAAACCCCTAATCCGAGGTCGGAGAAATTATTTTTAATATTATTTTATGGGTTATACCATGATTATATGAGTTTATGAAAATTTTGGTGCATTAATTTTAGTGATTGCATGCTTAATTTTGAAAAAAAAAAGGACTAAAACGCATAAAGAGCGAAAGTTTCGATTTACAAGCTAAAGGTGTCAAATAGGTATTGAATATTAAATTAGAGGTCCTTAATGTGCAATTAGGCCTTATTTAGGGTAATCACCGGCCATAGGGACAAAGAAATGACTTGGTCAATGGTTAATAGTATTAGGTGACTTAATTGAGTAATAAAATAAAATAAAGAAAAGCTATCATCTCTCCATCTTCTCCTTCTTCCACCAAAAACATCAACAAGAATAGGGGTTTGGAGACTTGAAATTTTTAACAACTTACACTCCTTGCAAGTAAGTGATTTTGGCGATCATTCTTGATGATTTTTGTACTTTTGGGACCCTTGTAGCATAATCTAGCTAATTAGGGGACTATTTTGCAAATTGGTTGAGAGTCTAGGGTTTTTCCATGTGAGAATTTATGTGTTTGCTGAAATTTTATGGAAGAAAATGAATCTTAGTGGTTTAATGAACAACTTTTGTGAAAGGATTTTGCATGAAAACTCCTAATAGGATTATTTTGTAAAAGTTATAAAAATGGATAATATGTGAAATAATTGAAATTGTGAGTTGCTATAAGATAAAATATGAATCGGCTAGGCTTGGATGTGTGAAAAATGAACATATTTTATTTTACGAGCTTAGGGGTAAAATCGTAATTTTGTGAAAGTCTAGGGGAAAAATGGTAATTTTTCCAAAATAAGAATTGTTGGAGTGATTTGATTAATGTGGTTATTTAATAAAGTAAATATGTCATTATAGATCAAGAAGAACATGGAATCAACCTTGATCGGGGAAAAGGAAAGGTTTCGGACTAAACTCCAAATTGACATATTTTGTATCGAAGTAAGTTTAATACATCCTTTTTACTTATGTTATTACAAATTAATTTATTGTGTAAGATGTGAATGAATATTATTGATATATATTAAAATGATAGAAAGTGAGGAAACTCTCGGATAAACCTTTGGAATAGGAAAAGGATATGGATAAGCATCCGTGAATAAGTGATTGTTGGTAGGCTGTGTGCAATACCATCGTATTTATTTTTATTGATGGGCTGTGTGCGATACCACCGTGGATATGTGATTATTGGCGGGCTGTGTGTGATACCACAGTGTTATTTATTAATGGTGGGTTGTGTACGAAAGCACCGTGTATCTGATATTATTCCAAAGTGTTCATCGAGAAACTTTGACTAAGTGAAATTACGTGTTGTTATGTGGTGATAAGTGCAAGGTATAAGTGCATGTAAATGTGAGCAATGTTTATGATATGTATTTGAAATGTGGTAAGATTTGAAATGAGTAAGTATAACTACGAAGATCTGAATTGTTTTTGATTGATAAGTATGTGGTATGATGTTCATTGTTTAAATATAGACTTACTAAGCTTAAAGCTTACTCCCTTCTCTTTTTCCCTTGTTTTTTTAGTGTCAAGAAGCCAGTTCGAGATACGGAGACCGTCTAAGGATCACCCACACTATCCATACATTTTGGTATATTGAGATTTACTTTGAATTATGGCAAGTATAGGGACTTAATATATTTGGTTATATGTCATATTGGTTTAGCCAAATGTGTTGGCTTAGGATGATATTTGACTCTTTTTGTAAAGGGCCATAGTTGATGGCTATTTCATATTAATATATGGAAATGATGATGTTTATCATGAATGTGCAAATTGTATGGTTGAGCAATTGTCATATCCTTATGCATGAATGAATAGTTTGCTTAATGTGGTTTATGTTGGTGTATGTATGGGTGGCAAAAATGCTGGGTAAATAGCCTTGTTATTGTCCACACAGGTAGACACACAGTCATGTGTCTGGGCTGTGTGTGACACACGGTCTGCCCCATGGGTGTGTAGTTTAGCCGTGTGTCCCCCTGCATCCTAGGTTGGAAAAACAGAATGCCCAATAGTAACCACATGGGTTTAGGCACGACCGTGTGTCTCAACCATGTGGAAGACACGGCCATAGGACATGGGCATGTGCCCAGGCCGTGTGAAGTCTGCACTTGAATTTAGGAATTTAATTCATGGTGCGATCTAAGGACACGGGTGTGTGCCGTGGCCGTGTGACCATATTTAGTTGATGAAGTCAGAAATAAAATGTCAAGGTTTTTGTACACAGGCCAGGACACGGGCGTGTCATGGCTGTGTGAGGGAGACGGGCCATGGACACTGGCCTGTATCAGGCCGTGGGAAAACCCCTGTAGGCTCGAATTGAGAAATAAATCCATACAGGTGTGGGACACGGGTGTGTCCCCATATGCTTAGGCTGTATGAATTACACGATCTCTCAACATGGCCATGTAACCAAGTCACACGAGCGTGTTGCCCTTCCACATGGGCGTGTGACCCTGTTTTTAGTGATATTTTCCAAAGCTTTCCAAAGAACTCGATTTGATCCTGAAACATTTCTAAGATGTGTTTTGGGCCTTGTAGACCCATATTATAGATGATTAGAGGAAGTTTGAAAAGTTTTAAATTTTGAACGGATTTTTATGACCAGGTAATGCATGTTAGTATGTGATTTGAGTTAGATAACATCTCGTACCCTATTTCGACGCTAGACACAGGTAAGGGGTGTTAAATTATAGGGATGTGGAACAACAATAAATAACGGTAAGACCCCTAAGGGAATAAGGTTATGACTAGTACAAGGTCTATGTCCACTAATAAATGACTCAGAGAGAATAAGGAATTGGCCTTGCCAATTGAGTTTGCGAATTCTCCTGTGAAATTCAAGGAGTCTAAATTTTGAGCCATAAATCTCAATTTCTTAAGATTTATGTAGACTTATATGGAATTTATGTACAAATCACACTAAGTTCTTTTGAATTTATAAAAATGACTGCATCGATGCAAGGTAGATAATGACTTCATACCCATATTAGGTACCAATCGAAACCCCACCAGTGTTGGAGACAGGTGAGGAGGTCATTTCATGTATATAGAGAGGAACCTTTAGAAGCCACGCCTTAGGGATTAAGTTACTTGTACATGTATTATAGCCTTTTTGTAAAGTTTTAAAATGTTTGTTAATTTATTAAGGTAGGAAGTTTATAAGAAATTAATATATGATTGATATTGTAAAAGTGTATGAATCAAATTGCTATGAAATATTGTAAAGTTATTTGGGTTGTTGTGATCCAATACCTGGATTTGACAATTGGGTCGAGTCTAGGGTGTTACAAGTTTAGTGGTATCAAAGCTTTGATTTAGCTGATCCTCTAGACGGTAGAAAGTTATGGAATCACCCATATATACATGACATGTTAGGCCTGGCTTAGTTCCTGAGTTAGTATAAATTTTATTTGAATTATTAAAATTTGAGACAGTTGTGTGGAACAATATAAACCGAAACCAGAGACACCAAAAATTATGGAAAGGAATATGCATAAGGTAGATAAGAAGGACAGGTAGAGAAGGGAGGAAAATTTTATTAAGAAAAGTGATATAAGGAAGTGTAAATGTACAACATAGTAGATTTCAAGACTCCCATTTGACGGGGGAGGTAGACGCATCACTAGGGGTTCCTCCCTCAGAAGCAGTACCATCAAAGGAATTTGAGTTGGGCATGTCTAAATCATGGTCATAGAATATCTCACCTCATTCTCTCCAGTTCTTTTGGATTTTCTTCCTTAGGACACCCTTAGGATTTAGTACATCAAAGCCAAGGTTAGTCTTGGCGAGGTGTCACTTACATTTGAAGTTCGAAAAGCGTAAATAAAAAGGACCCATAGTGACTTGCATACATACTATCTAGTTGGACCCCAAAATTAGTAGATGTGCTTTAATCCCCTTGTTGGTATCTGCTATGAATTTTTCCAAGGCCTCATTGCTTTCTTTTTGAATTTTCTCTTAATCGGCGAGGTGTTGTTTCTCCAAGGCCTCCAGTTGGTGGATATTTTCTTCCAACTCCTTCTCTCGAGCCACCCATGCTAGGTAATTAGCTTCCCATGTGGAGGCAGACAAGGTCATGATTTTGGAGGACAATGGTATCATAGGATTGACGAAGTTAAGCAAGTGAATATTCACCTGAATATTGCCCGCTTGGCCTCAACCTCTTTGTAGGACAAATGGAGAACCTAGATCATTATTTCACACTCAATAGGCACTGTAGAGAAAGAACCCGCCAAGTTAGCTTGTAAATACCTTCAAAGGAAGAAGATGGATATGCAGACTCTTTTAACTCTGGGGGAAAATTCCTATCTTGTTCCTCCTAAATTATGAGTGGGGAAAAAGGATATTGATCCTTACCTAGGTGTTTTCTCCATGGGAAGAAGGTTTGTACTTCGCTAGAAAGAGGAGGTGCCGATTGGAGATGTGTTCGAGATTGAACTAGTAGTTTTCCATATTGGAACACCAGGTTGAGACCTTGATAAAAGCAGGAAGGAGGTCGCATTAATGCTTGTCTAGGTGAGTGATGTTGAGATGGCTAGAGGAGGGATGGGGGGGATCTATCACTTGGATTAAAACTTCCTGGCTAGGTCTATGGTGGACCAATTCGGGCACACCCCTTTCTCTGGAACTGGAGGACTCTCCTAGCCTCTGTCTTTTCCAACTATTACGGATTGCTCACATCCTAGCATCTGTTGCCGCTACAGCCTTTTGCGCACTCCATACAAAGGCCTCCACATCTTTGTGCGACAGATTCCAGAGAGTGTTAAGGGAAGGGGAAGAACCTGTAGTAGTGGAAAAAATGGTTTAGCAACATAATTTGTACAGGTTCTGCAGGAAATGACACACCTTGCACTTGAGTGATGAGGAGATATCTGTTGAGAAGGTATACCTCGGAGGTGGGAATGCTCTTTTCTTATCCTTACTAAGGATTGGGCTAGTTCATCAGAGGCCTAATAAGGCTATGCTTCATTGGCAGGCTTTACTTTTTGGGGTCCGTGCTTGACCTGCCATCAAATGTATTTGTTAATTCAAGTCAATTTTGCACTTAAAAAGCTTGTTTTCTAAGCAATTTAAGATTTAAATTTACATTTTCAATAATTAGGACTTACAATTAAAAATTAATAAAAAAAAGTGCTTTTTAACACATTTTGTAGATGTTGTGACCCAATAGGTCGACTTGAGCCTTAGGTTGTGCTAACTGGTTCAATTGAGTGTGTGTGATGGAGATATAAAGGCCCAATTGACATGGAACCAAAGTCAAATGTCGTACAAGCTTCCTAAGACATCAAAGCACCAGAGGAACAACACAAGGCTGAAGTTGCATGTCGTGTCGCGCCACACAAGGTCGACGTGTTGCCCAAATATTTCGGAGTTATTTTCGTCCGCAAAATCAAACTTTTACTAAGACTTAGGACATGCAAAAGACTTAATTTGGGCTCCCAATATATATATAAATGATACATTATGGGTTGAATGTAACTAAGTCATCCGAGACGTTTTCAAAAACCCTCATAGTTTAGAATTTGTTTTAGTTTATTTTCTTTTCAGCTTTTTAAATACTTTTTTGTTTTCCTCTTGAAATCAGTTTTGATTCAAGAGTTTGTTTATTTAATTAAAGTATTCAATTTATATTTTTCTTTACATTTGAATTATTTCTTTATTACAATCAAGAGATTTGCTACTCCATTCCCTATTCAATATTCAATCTAAAATTATTCAAATATCTTTTCTTCTCTGAATCGATTGTGTTTCTTACATGTTTTATTCAATTGGAGTTGAGATTATGAATAAAAGGAGCTGCTAAATCCTTTAGGGGAGATTAACGAGTGGATAAGGATGCTATTAATGGAGGATTTGGGGTTTCTGAAGAAGGATTACTTGGTATAAATTATGTGTTCTTGAATTGTTAAGCTTGACAACCCTAATAAGTTATCATATGCTAGATGAGGACGAAAGATAAGTTGAACCGAGTAAATCGTAATTTACCCGAGTTGAGAAAGTGAGTCGAGAGATAAGCGAATATCAACCACTCGATAATTAATTAGAGGCCGAGAGGTAATAATTAGTAATTGATTACTAATACACTCTAAAACCATAATCTAACGTTAGTTACAAACCCTAAAGCGACTTAGACTTGTTATTGTAAAATTATTTCCATTATTTATTCCATCCTTCCTTGGGTACGATCCTCAAAATACTTCTCGTATTTCATTGTACAACTATATTACAATTTGATCCGTCCACTTGTGAACACTGCCGTTCTTAATTCTTATATATTTAGGTGTTATATTTAAACTATAAACAATAGTGCATTTATAGGCGATCAAATTGTTGGCGCTGTTGTCGGGCAAGTTTCAGCATTCAATGTTGAAAGCAAAATTTCTACAATTAACAAGATAAGTAAGAACGTTACGACCTATAGATACAGATTTTATTTTATTTTTGTTTCTTCATTTTCATTTTCATTTTTTAGGTCATTTATGACCCGAAGCTCTAGCACTCCAATCAAACAATACCCAGATTTGGAGAAACAAGGAAATAATTAAGAAGAAGTCCTAATGTATAACACCCCAAACCCGGCCTAAACGTTATGACTGGATCTGGTATATCACATGGGAAGGTTGTTTTAAAGAACTAGAAATTTAAAAAGAAAAACATTCTTCGCGTTGTGTTAACATTTTGAAGCTCAAGTGAGTTTTAAGGTTGCCTTACAAAAATTTTTATTAATAATACTAACAGTTGAAAACAGGTTTTATGATACGAAAACTAAAAACCAGTGGTATTCCGAAATGTGATATTTCGAAAAGAGTGGTTACAGTTTTAAGACAAAGTTTCCGATTTTAGTCATTCAATCGCTTGTCATCTTTGGTTAACACTTGGAAGAAATGATTGTTTATATTTTATTAGAAAAGCTCCATATTTAATATCTCATAAAATATGTAATAACAGTATAAAATCAAAACCCAAATTAAAGTTACAAAGGCCTTATTACATACAAAATCCCAAATTAAAATAAGTATAAAATAAAGAAAACGTATTTACGTACGAAGTACTGCGTGGCTACCTCAAAGTCCGCCTCGGCTCCAAATCCGCGACTAGGAGTTACCTGCAGAGTTAGGCAGAGGGGTGAGTCACCAAGACTCAGTGTGTAATTCCCCTTAAGAACTCAATTTGGACCTAAGCCCCATCAACATGGCATATCAAAGAGTGTATGCAATGCAACCCAGCCCAATCCTAATGTTCCATCCTCTACATCACCTGAATCAGCCAAACCACTGTGACACCAAATCACTGTGACAGAGTCACTGATAAAAATATGTGGGGCGAACCCGCTATGGTACCAAACCACTCTGACAGTCATTGATAAATATATGTGGCGCGAACCCACTGTGGTACCAAACCACTCTGACAATCACTGATAAATATATGCATGTGGTGCCAAACCACTTTGGTGCCAAACCACTTTGGTGCCAAACCACTGCGACATAGTAACTGTTAAATATATATGTGGGGCCAACCTACTGTGGTGCCAAACCACTCTGACAGTCACTGAATCACACTTCCCCTTTCAATATCATAACCCAAATCCGCGTGCGTTATGAAGTCATACTATAATGAGTGCAACATACATCAATGTCAATCACATGACCATAGCACACATATATTCACGATAAAATATTTACATAACATAATCAACTAACCTGGTATCTCCGATCTTTACCCTTCTCAAGGGTAACTCAATAACCATTACCAACGATTTGGCTTTTAAGAAATTCACGAATTAATTAATAATCAAATAGAAGATGGTGTGAGTAATACACACCTGATTATGCGTTTAACAAGCTCTCTACGTCGACACTCTCACTAGCAGGAATAACAGCGATTTGCCTATCCCAAGCAGACGTCGGCTCTCTACCACAAATTGGCGGAAAGTCTCGAACTGCCAACATGTCTTTTAAATTTAGGAGTAGAGATTACAGGTTCACTCCCCTCCTTAGATTGACCGGCACTTGATCAGTACTTAAGGAGTAATGTAGGTTGACTAACAAAAGAATTTGATTAAGGCAGACTACAATTGAGAGGGATGAAATAGCCAAGAAAACACAAAGATGGCTCCTTACCTTAAGAACCCGAATGGAATGATCTGATTCGGCAATCAATAGACCTTCAGGCTTCGGACCTCAAACGTTTGGCTAATAGGGTTTCCCGAAGTAAACGTTCCAAAACGAGAGAAAAAGAAGAAGGGATTAGCTAAAATCTAAACACCAAGAACAAAGCTATGACCCCATAGAATAAAAAAAATAAAGCAAGAAACGAAAGAGTCTCCCCTTACCTTAACCAATCGAAACCGATGGAAGAGACTTCCTGCAGCCAAAGATTCCTAGCACCTTGCTTCACGATATTCGGCTGACAGAAAAAGAGTTTAAGAATAGATTTAGTGTGGTGTCAAAGGAGATTCGGCTATGGATAAAAGGTGTAGAGCCGAAACACACAAGAGAAACAAAAGAGAAAAGAGTGAGAAGTGTGTTTCGGCTAGAGAAGAAAAGAGTGTAGAAGAGAAAAGATGAAGAAAACTATTTCGGCTTCAGAGTAAAAACAAAGAAAACCAAAAAGAAGGGAAAAGCAAATGGAAACTGAGATTTGGCTATGAGAGGGTAGATGAGAAAATTGTTAGAGAAAAAGAATGAAAGGAAAAAGAAATGCCCTAGTGGACACCCTAGTTTCGGCTATTGTCAAAGAAGCAAGAAAAGATGAATAGAAGAAACTGAATGAGAGACAAAGAAAGAATTCTCTAAGACCCTTGCAAAAATTCGGCACTCTCCCTATATGATCAAAAATACCAAAATGAAAATGCCTACTACTCAAGAGAATTTCGGCACACTCACCTATCCTAGCAACTAAACCAAAATCCCCCCTCCAAGCTCCCCACATTCGACCAATACATCCACCATCACCAAATCCCTTGATTTGATCCACCAAATACTCCCCATCACTCATTCAAACTGGTTTGACCAATTCAAACTCCTCCGAGCTCTCTTGTCCATCCAATTGAATGCGTTGACCCATTCAACCACCACCCTTGAAGAGCCCCTGCCGAAACCATCTCCTCTCCATCCTGGCGCCAAAAATAAGGCTTCATAATGAGGCTTATGGGATTCAAACTCCTTCCATTTTGCTCCTACAAATGACGCTACATCCACTTGGACACAAGCTTCTTTGTGTCAACAAAGACACGCAAATAAACTTAAGGCTTACTCCTACTAGCTCTCCCCCCTTAGATGCCCGAAAAGAAAAAATTTTACCAAGGCTCTGGCTTGAACCCGAGCGTCCCCAGGACCCCCAAGCACCTCTAAACAACAAGCAGAGCAAGCCAAGAACACAGAAAACATAAGAATACAGAACCCCTAATTTTTGGATGTGACAGTTCTACCCTCTTGAAGAAATTTTGGCCTTGAAATTTACCTGATCAAAAAAGGTGAGGGTATTGCTGTCGCATCATATTCTCTGGCTCCTATGTAGCCTCCTATGAATCGTGATTCCGCCATAAAACTTTCACCAATGGAACTGACTTTCTTCCTAACACCTTCATATCTCGATCTAAAATCTGCACTGGTTCTTCTTCAAAAGACAGATCAGGTCTTACTTCAATTTCCTCCACCGGTACTATGTGAGATGGATCTGAACGATAGCGTCTTAACATTGAAAGATGGAATACATCATGTATTCGATTCAACTCTGGCGATAACTCAAACTGATACGCTACTGGTCCCACATGTTTCAACACTCAATAAGGCCCGATGAATCTGGGGCTCACTAGCCTTTCCGTCCAAATCTTAGAACCTTCTTCCAAGGTGAAACTCTCAGAAAAACCTGATCCCCTACTGAGAATTCTATTTCCTTACGCTTCATATCCGCATACGATTTCTGCCTGTCGGAAGCTTCCTTCAACCGAGCCTGAATCAACTTAACTTTTTCCTCTGTCTCTGAGACCAACTCCTGACCCAACAACTATCGCTCACCCAACTCTGTCCAGCAGGTAGGAGTACGACACTTACGACCATACAACGCTTCGTAGGGTGCCATCTGAATACTGGATTGGTAGCTGTTGTTGTATGCGAATTCTGCCAACGGTAAGAAATCCTCCCAATTACCCCTAAAGTCGATAACACAGCCTCTCAACATATCTTCTAGAATCTGAATTACCCTCTCTGACTGATCATCAGTCTGTGGATGAAACACCGTGCTGAAATCCAGTCTTGTACCCAATGCTTCATGCAACGCTTTCCAGAACCACGAGTAAACCTGGGGTCTCTGTCTGATATGATAGACACTGGTACCCCATGTAACCTCACAATCTCTACTACATACAACTTGTCCAACTTCTATAGTGAGTAATCAACATAAATCGGAATGAAATAAGCACACTCTGTCAGCCGGTCGACAATCACCCACACCGAATCTTTTCTAGTAGGCGTAGGAGGTAGCCCACTAACAAATCCTCTCCCACTTCCAAAATGGAATCTTTATCGGCTGTAGCAACCATGAAGGCAACTGATGTTCTACCTTCACCTGCTGACACGTCAAGCATTTACTCACAAACTCGGTAACTTCTTGCTTCAGACTTGGCCACCAATACTGTTCACGTAAATCTCGATACATTTTACTCCCACCGGGATGTATAGCGTATGGACTACTATGCGCTTCCTGCATAATCCTCTGTCTCAACTTGAAATCCTTCGGCATACAAGCCTTTCCATGAAAACACAATACCCCATCACTGTTTAGACTAAAATCTTCTGTCTCACCACCTTCCACTTGCTGAAATCTAGAACTTAACAATTCATCTGACAAATGCTTCTCTTTAATCTGACTCACCATGAAGGCTTCACTTCAAGTTCAGCTAACAAGCTTCCATCATTATACAAACTGAGATGAGCAAACATTGCCCTCAAATCAGATATCACCTTACGGCTCAACGCATTCGCCACTACCTTCATTTCTTACATTAGCACACATCCTAACCCTATGTGCGATGCATCAAAGTAGACGACAAACTCTTTTCCAGCCTCAGGCTGAATCAACACTGGTGCCTCAGTCAAAATCTTCTTCAGCTTCTCAAAGCTCTCCTACTGTTTATCAGTCCACACAAACGGTATCCCTTTCTGTAATAGCTTGGTTAATGGTGCAGCTATTAACGAGAATCCCTCAATGATCCTTCTGTAATACCCAGCTAACCCAAGGAAACTTTGAATTTCAACTACGGACTTCGATGGTTTCCAATCCAAAACAGCCTCAATCTTTTGGGGATCAACCCTAATCCCTTCGGTAGACACAACATGTCACAAAAAGGTAACTTCCTTCAACCAAAATTTACACTTGCTGAATTTGGCATACAACTGCTTCTCTCTCAAAATCTGCAGAACTACCCGAATATGCGAATCATGCTCCTCTTCCGTCCTTGAATATACCAAGATATCGTGAATGAATACTATGACAAACTGATCCAGATAGGGTTGGAATACCCAGTTCATCATATCCATAAACGCAGCTGGTGCATTTGTCAACCCGAACCGCATCACTAAGAACTCGTAGTGACCATAACAAGTCTGAAAAGTAGTCTTATGGATATCCACCTCCTTAACCTTAAGCTGAAGATAACCCGACCACAAGTCTATCTTTGAGAAGACCGAAGCACCTCATAGCTGATCGAATAGATCGTCAATCCTCGGCAACTGGTACTTATTCTTAATCGTTAACTTGTTCAATTGCCTATAGTCAATGCACATCTGCATCAACCCATCCTTTTTCTTGACAAATAACACCGGTGCTCCCCACAGAGATACACTTGGTCAGATAAAACCCTGGTCCAACAACTCTTGAATCTGAGCTTTAAGTTCCAACAGTTCCCTCGGCGCCATTCTATATGGGGCAATGGGCACAGGTGCTGTTCTCGGAAGTAAATCAATGCCGAACTCCACCTCGCGATCCAAAGGTATCCCTAGAAGCTCTTCTTGAAAAACATCTGAGAACTCTTTCACCGTTCCAACATCTCTTACAGTCAACTCCTTGGCTTCCAAAGCACTAATGAAAGCTAAGAAAGCCTCACACCCTTTCCGCACCATCCTTTCAGCCTTTAAAGTAGACACGACATTGGACAGGTAATTCCTTCTCTCACCTAACACCAACACCTCTTTATCCTCGAGAGTCTTCAATATCATGATCTTAGCAGCACAATCCAAGTTGGCTTGATACTTAACTAACCAGTCCATGCCTAAGACCAATTCGAACTCGCCAAATGGCAATTCCATCACGTCAGCTGGGAAAACAATCCCTTGCAATTCTAAAGGCATATTCCGAAAAAGTTTGTTCACCACTACAGATTGTCCTAAAGGGCTAATCACAGTCATATCTCTAGAAGCAACCTCAGATTCTATGTTCAAAGTCTTAGACACAGTACTAGCAACATATGAATGTGTAGACCCAATATCTATTAAAGCTGTAAAGGGCACACCAAAAATAAGGAACGTACCGTTTATGACGTCCGGTACATCGCCATCCTCTCGATGTCTAGCTGCATAAACAATCCCAGGCTATCTTGCATCTATATTACTAGTACCCCTGCCCAGTGCTCCATGACCTCTACCAACACCATTTCCTCCTCTGGCCGGACCATGACTTCTCGGGCACGACCACCCCTTCCGAGGCGCGCACATAACACGACGTCGATCGGCCGCGCGTCAAACCGCTCTTGCGGATAGTCCCTTATCCGATGATCCATAGATCCACACCTGAAGCATCCTCTATTACGTATCCAACACTCCCCCGAATGCAATTTCCCACATCGAGCATACTATTGAGATCGACCAACAGCAACAGGCTTCGCAACTCGACTCAGTCCATCAAACCTAAGCCTCATTTGGAAACCCCCCGTAGATCCTGAAGACCCAAAGTTCCTATTGTTCCTACCCCTATCCTTATCTAGATTCTGCCTCTCAGACAACTTCACCTCTTCCGCTATCTTTGCCTTCTCAACTAGAGTAGCAAACTTTCTTTCCCGTTACGGAGCTATCAGTACTGACAACTCATCCCTCAGACCATCTTCAAACCAAACACAACGCTCATAATCAGTTGCAATGATACTCCGAGCATAGCGACTTAAACGCAGGAACTCCGCTTCATACTCAGCCAAGTTTAGAAATGCCTTTCTCTGGGCGTCCATGTAACTTGCCCCAACATACTTTCTCTGGAACACAGACTTAAAGAAGTATCAGGTAATACGGTCCGCTGACGTACCATCCCTTACTGTGAGTCACCATTGGTATGCCTCATCCCGAAGGAGGGACACTACTCCTTTCAACTTTTCCTCCGTAGTACAATCAAGATCGTCCATGATTCGTTCAACCGCCTCCAGCCAGTATTCAGCTACATTTAGGGCCACACTAGAAACACCCCTAAATATCTCCGCCCCATTCGCTCGAAGTCGCTCAGGGATAGACTTCTGAGCTACTGATCCCGTGCTAGCTCCAGCAACCCACTCCAAAACACATAGTATAGCTTGGACAAAGCATCGTCCCCTCTAGTTCGATCCTGAGATCCTGCTTCTGCCACCGGTGATGCTGGCACTTCGCCTTCCGGCTCATGCCCCTATTTCGAGGGTCCAGCCTCAATACCCCGGCCTTTACCATGACCACGCATTCCACGTCCACGTCCTCTAGCGCTCATGATTACCGATTCGAATTAATCTGATTATAAAATTTTATGAATTAGCATATCTTCCACTGTTTATTACCAGGTAGTCTTATGAAAATAGAGTTAGAAGTAGTTTTTCACAAAACATATATACCTAAAGGTTTGAATCTTTAAAGTCAAATTTCTTAATCACTGCACAATATAATCACTTCATGCAAATCAACCAATAGTCAGAAGACTTACCGTACAGATTTGGTGCCGGAGACTCGGGTGCCATACTTCCAGAAAACATGTATTTTCTAAACCATATTTCAAACTAGCTAAAAAAATTTCTGAACCCATTCCACAGCCGAGTTTTGTAACCTAGGCTCTGATACCACAATTGTAACACCCCAAACCCGGCCTAAACGTTACGACTGGATCTGGTATGTCACATGGGAAGGTTGTTTTAAAGAACTGGAAATTTAAAAAGAAAAACATTCTTCGCGTTGTGTTAACATTTTGAAGCTCAAGTGAGTTTTAAGGTTGCCTTACAAAAAAAATTATTAATAATACTAACAGTCGAAAACAGGTTTTATGATACGAAAACCGAAAACCAGTGGTATTCCGAAACGTGATATTTCAAAAACAATGGTTGCAGTTTTAAGAAAAAGTTTCCGATTTTAATCATTCAATCCCTTGTCATCTTTGGTTAACACTTGGAAGAAATGATTGCTTATATTTTTATTTTAGAAAAGTTCCATATTTAACATCTCATAAAATATGTAATAACAGTATAAAATCAAAACCCAAATTAAAGTTACGAAGGCCTTCTTACATAACAAAATCCCAAATTAAAATAAGTTTAAAATAAAGAAAACGTATTTACGTAAGAAGTACTGCATGGCCACCTCGAAGTCCACCTCGGCTCCAAATCTGCGACTAGGAGTTACCTGCAGAGTTAAGCAGAGGGGTGAGTCACCAAGACTCGGTGTGTAATTCCCCTTACGAATGCAATTTGGGCCTAAGCCCTATCAACATGGCATATCAAAGAGTGTATGCAATGCAACCCAGCCCAATCATAGTGTTCCATCCTCTACATCCTGAATCAGCCAAATGCCTGTGGCACCAAGCCACTGTGGTTCGAAACCACTGTGATACCAAATCACCATAACAGAGTCACTGATAAAAATATGTGAGGCCAACCCATTGTGGTACCAAACCACTCTGACAGTCATTGATAAATATATGTGGGGCCAACCCACTGTGGTACCAAACCACTCTGACAGTCACTGATAAATATATGTATGTGGTGCCAAACCACTTTGGTACCAAACCACTGCGACATAGTCACAGTTAAATATATGTGTGGGGCCAACCCACTGTGGTACCAAACCACTCTGACAGTCGCTGAATCACACTTCCCCTTTCAATATCATAACCCAAATCCCCATACGTTATGAAGTCATACTATATTGAGTGCAACATACATAAATGTCAATCACATGACTGTAGCATACATATATTCTCGATAAAATATTTACATAACATAATCAACTAACCTGGTATCTCTGATCTTTACCCCTCTTAAGGGTAACTCAATAACCATTACAAATAATTCAGCTTTTAAGAAATTCACAAATTAATTAATAATCAAACAGAAGATGGTGTGAGTAATACACACCTGATTACGCGTAAAACTAGACTCTCTACGTCGACACTCTCACTAGCAGGAATAACATCGATTTGCCTATCCCAGGGAGACGTCGGCTCTCTACCACAACCCGGGGGGAAGTCTCGAATCGCCAACACAGCACGTCTTTTAAATTTAGGAGCAGAGATTACGGATTCACTCCCCTCCTTAGATTGACTGGCATTTGCATCCATGGAGAGACTTGATCAGTACTCAAGGAGTAACGTAGGTTGACTAACAAAAGAATTTGATTAAGGCAGACTACAATTGAGAGGGATAAAATAGCCAAGAAAATGCAAAGATGGCTCCTTACCTTAAGAACCTGAATGGAATGATTAGATTCGGCAATCAGTAGACCTTTAGGCTTCGGACCTCAAATGTAACACCCCCTACCTGTATTCAACGCTGGAATAGGGTACGAGGCATTACCAAAACACATACACTTGTAAACGTATTAAACTGAGTCATAAAATTTCATCCAAATTATACAAAATGAACTGCTAAATATTAAAGGCCAACACTTTAGGCCAAACTAATTATGACATATACAAATGACTAAGTCCCTATACATGCCATAAACTTAAGAGGTTTGTATTCACTTTTACCCCACGATGATAGCTTGATAGTGTGATTACATCTCCGACGATCTCCAACATGAGTTAGCATACATCCCTATAAGATATGGGAAACGAAGGGAAGTAAGCTACAAAGCTTAGTAAGTAAGTATGTAAATAATAAGAAATGGATTTAACATGTTTACAAAATAACACAATCATATCTACATTCAAATTCACTATTTATTCAAGTTCGGAGCAAGCTATCTATTCGACTCATAGTCACTAAATTATTTTTATCTGGAGCTATGAAACTCTAAATTAAGATCCATAAATTTTCCCTGAAATTAAATTCACGTATCTTGTTATCATAAAATTTTCAGAATTTTTGGTTTAGCCAAATAGTACAGTTTATTCTTCAAATTCTCCCCTGTTATGCTGTCTGACAATTCTGACCATTCTTTGCTAAAATTTAATTATCTTTTTGTAAAGAATTCAAATGATGTTATAGTTTGTTTCTTATAAAAATATACTCATTAAGGAATCTAACCATATAAATTATGTCCAAAAAGTATTTTTTTTTTTTACAATTTTCAATGATTTTTCCAAGTCAGAATAGGGGATCTCGAAATCACTCTAAACTAGTCTCACAAAAATCTAAATATCTCAAAATACAAAATTTCTTTGCTTTCTATGTTTCTTTCATATGAAAATGGACTCAATAGGATTTAATTTCATATCCCACTCAACTACTAATTCTATTTCTACCATTTTTGGTGATTTTTCTAAGTTACTCTACTGCTGTCCAAAACTATTTTATTTTTAAATTTACTCTTTCATAATTTCACTTACTCCATTCCCTCTTACCGAATGTTCGCTCAAATATCGAGCATATTGTTCATAAATTTTCACACTTATACCTTCACTTATCCATCACTTACTCATATTCAATTACACTTAGTCGTTACATAGTCACATGTATTTTCACTTAGTCAATTTACCGTTGAACTCATCGGAATAATAACAGATACACGGTGGCCTGCACATAGTACCACCCTTGTAGCCGAAGCTATCTGGTGCACATAGTAGCCTGCACTTAGTACTACACATGTAACCAAAACCATCACTTACACTTAGTGGCCTTCACTTAGTACCACACATGTCATCGAAACTATCGGGTACGCATAGTAGCCTACACTTAGTACTAAACATGCGACCTATCCGTTTGGTACACGTAGTAGCCTACACTTAGTACTACACACGTGACCTAAAACCTTCTTGTAGCTCTCTTGTACACATAGTGGCCTGCACTTAGTACCACACATGTGACCTAGCTACCTCATTCGTATCTTTTCTATTCCAAAGGTTCAACCGGGAATTCTCACTTTTCAACATTTTCCCAATTCATCCATAATCAATCACAATTCATAATTTGCATCAAGTAATTACTCCATATTCAACTATATCTCATATTAAATAACCAAAATATTAAAACATAAATAAAAATAGTGTATTATTTACATACAAACTTACCTCGAACACAAAATAGGTGAAAATGACTTATTCGTCAATTTCTCGTTCTAGTTCCAAACCTCGTTTTCCTTGATCTATAACAACATATTTCACTTATTTAATCAATGTACTATTCAAAACAGTCCTTAACTCAACTTTTACAAAACTACAATTTTGCTCTTAAACTTTTACATATTTACACTTTTGCCCCAATACTCGAAAATTAAACTTCAGCCCTTATTCTTATGTTTTATAACTTGCTGATCATTTTTCCCTTCTATGGCAACATCAAATTTCTTACTCTAACATACACTTTTGAACATTAGGTATTTTTACTAATTATGTTGTTTTACTCGTTTTCACTTAAAATCGCTTAGTAAAAGTTGTTTAACATAATTTCAAGCTTCATATTCCACCATAAAACATCAAAATAAACACTTTTCACCTATGGGTAATTTTCCAAAGATGAACCCTAGCATGAATTATTGGTAGCATAAGCTAAATCGAACTGCAGGGACTCCAAAATCGTATATAACTTGAAAAATGGGGCTAAAACGGACTTACCATGAGCTTGGAAAGTTGAGAAAACCCTAGCCATGTCTTCTCTTGGGAAATTTCGTCCATATGGAGAAGATGGACAAATTTGGCATTTTAATTTTGTTTTTAATTCATTTAATTTATAAAAGGACCAAAATGCCCTTACAAAAAATATCTTATCTAACATATACCATATCCATTTTTGTCCAACAATTTAACCAATGGCCTAACTACCATTTAAGAACCTCTAATGTAAAATTTCATAGCAATTTGACACCTCTAACTTCTAGAACTCAAGTTTTGCACTTTTTACAATTTAGTCATTTTACCTAAATTGAGTGGCCAAACGTCAAAATTTTCGAACGAAATTTTCACGAAATCGTTCCGTGAAATTGTAGACAATAAAAGTTTAACAAAAATTAATTTTCTTACGTCGGATTTGTGGTCCCGAAACCACTGTTCTGACTAGGCCCTAATTCGGGATGTTACATCAAACGTTCGGCTAATGGGGTTTCCCGAAGTAAACATTCCAAAACGAGAGAAAAAGAAGAAGGGATTAGCCGAAATCTAAACACCAAGAACAAAATAGCCATTCGGCTATGACCCCACAGAATCAAAAAAAAAAATAAAGAAAGAAACGAAAGAGTCTCCTCTTACCTTAACTAACCGAAACCGATGGAAAAGACTTCCTGTGGCCAAAGATTCCTAGCACCTTGCTTCGTGATGTTCGGCTAACAGAAAAATAGTGTAAGAATAGATTTAGTGTGGTGTCAAAGGAGATTCGGCTATGGTGAAAAGGTGTAGAAATGAAACACACAAGAGAAAAGACTGAGAAGTGTGTTTCGACTAGTAAAAAAAAGAGTGTAGAAGAGAAAAGATGAAGAAGACTGTTTTGGCTTCAGAGTAAAACAAAAAGAAAACCAAAAAGAAAGGAAAAGCAAATGGAAACTGAGATCTGTCTATGAGAGGGTAGAAGAGAAAATCGTTAGAGAAAAAGAATGAAGGGAAAAAGAAATGCTCGAGTTGTCACCCTAGTTTCGACTAATGTCAAAGAAGCAAGAAAAATATGAAGAGAAGAAAATGAATGAGAGAAAAAGAAAGACTCCCTAAGACCCTTGCAAAATTTGGCACTCTCCCTATATGACCGAAAATATCAAAATGAAAATGCCTACTACTCAAGTGAATTTCGGCACACTCGCCTATCTTAGCAACTAAACCGAAATCCCCCCTCCAAGCTCCCCACATTCGGCCAACACCTCCACCATCACCAAATCCCTTGATTTGCTCCACCAAAAACTCCCCATCACTCATTCCAATTGGTTTGACCAATTCAAACTCCTCTAAGCTCTCTTGTCCATCCATTTGAATGCATTGACCCATTCAACCACCACCCTTAAAGAGTCCCTGCCAAAACCATCTCCTCTCCATCCTGGCGCCAAAAATAAGGCTTCATAATGAGGCTTATAGGATTCGAACTCCTTCCCTTCTGCCCCTACAAGTGACGCCACCTCCACTTGGACGCAAGCTTCTTTGTGTCAACAAACACACGCAAATAAACTTAAGGCCTGCTCTTACTAGCTCTCCCCCCTTAGATGCCCATAAAGAAAAAAATTTACCAAGGCTCTAGCTTGAACCTGAGCCTCCCCAGGACCCCCAAGCACCTCTAAACAACAAGCAGAACAAGCCAAGCACACAGAAAACATAAGAATGCAGAACCCCTAATTTTAGGATGTTACATAATGGCTCAGCAGACATTGGTGAGTACGCCTTACCTACTCTAGACGCAGTGTAAGGAAGCATAGAATGGCCAGAAATCAATACAAATAATTTTGAACCAAAAGCAGCCGCTATACAGATGGTTTAAAACACATTGCATTTCATAAAGAACATGAGTGAAGACTCAAATTATCACTTGAAGTGGTTCCTTCGACTCTACGATACCTTCAAGTACAATTGGGAATCAGATGATGTCATGTGTCTCTGATTATTCCTATTATCACTATGCAATAATGCGACCAATTGGTTGCACTCGTAGAACCAGGTTTTATCACTACATTGAACGATGTAGAGGAAAAATTTCGCTATAAAATTTTCCCAATTAGTCAAACCATTTAGTTAAGGCGAGAAATAACAAATTCAAAAATACGAATGTGAGTATCTATACGAGGCATGAAAGCGTTTCAAGACAATGCTAAAAAAGTGCCACACCATGGACTCCAAACGTGTCTCCAGATCCAAATATTCTATAACGGTGTTGACGTACGCATTAGATCTAACCTAAATGGAACATCTGGTGGATCTCTCATTTTTCATATGGATGAATAATAAAATTGATCGTTGAAATTAGAGCTTTAAAATTTATAAAAGAATGATTGAACCTGCAAACTAACTCTCACAATGATTAAAGGCAAGTGTACCTATCGAATAGTAGTATAGCTTAGGCAAGATCGGATTGTCGAACCTAAAGGAACTAAAAGTATTAATACTAACTTTCTTTTTATTATTTAGCCTTAAAAATAAAGTGAAGTTGTTTTAATCTAAGCTAATGACGACTAAGCTAAGAACAAAGAAAAAAGAACAAATTGGGAAATAACTTGAAGAAAAACTTAGTTGATCACGATGATACCCTCAGGAAGAATCCACCTAGACTTCACTTGTTATCTAACCTTGAATCATATGATTTATTTACTTAGCTTGATCCGTAGGACTCACTAACCTATGTTAAACCCTTTCTCAAAGCGAATAACGTCTAACCCTAGGTTAATTAGTGGAACTCTCGTTCTCTTATAATAACCCCCTAGAATAGCAGTAAATCGATCTATGGATTCCCATATTAGGTTTCACCCTAATCTGGCAAAATCTCGTAACCCTATCTCTAGGCGTTCGATGAACTCCGCTTAGTTACGCTAGATCTACTCTTAAGTAGGGCCTATTCCTCCTCCACCTAAGCACATCAGATTTGGATTAAGCATGCATAATTAAGAACAACCTAAGTATTTATCATATAATCTAAAAAATCAAATAACAAGATTCATCTAGGTTTCATCCCCTTCAGGTATCTGAGGGGTTTAGTTCATAACCAAGATAGAAAACATATCAAGAGAAAAGACAAAACAAAACATAAGAAATCCCTAAAACTCCCTGAAGGAATTGTAGGAGAATTCCGCCGTCTTGAGTATAACTCTGGCTTCTTGGGATGGATTAACTGGCTAACTTCAAGCGATTCCCACAATTCTGACCTTTCCGGCTTGGCTCTTGGCCTAGCTCGACTCCCCCTCAAAGGTTGCACTTAGAGGCTATATATAGGCTCTTTGGAATGCGATTCTTTCTCCCTAAGTATCCTTTTCTGATTGAAATAGCTCATTCTAGAGACAGAGGCACGGTCATGTCACACGCCCGTGTGGCTCGACTTCAAGCCGTGTTCAGATTTCTACTTTAAGGCACAGTCGTGTAAATCAGGGGAGAGGCCGTGTTCTAGATGCACAACAAGGCACGACCGTGTGGTCTTTAGGCCAGGCCGTGTCAATTTTGTGATATGGCCCATTTACTCTATTCCTGGCCCATTTTACGTTCTTTTCATCCTCGGGTGCTTTCCTGGGTATAAGACATGAAAAAAAGGATTAAAAGCACCTTTTGCATAAATCAAGGGATAAATCATCCAAAGGCATACTAAATGTGGGCTTAAAATATGTTACTTTTACGGTTTATCAAATAACCCCACACTTAAGCTTTTGCTTGTCCTCAAGCAAAATTCTCAACTTACAATTAAAACGAACATTCCATGATTCATAATTCCTATCAACAATGCCTTATCCTAATTCATAGATAATTTATACATGGATAATTCAATTCAAAGAGTCCTAAAGATTCAAACAAGATAAGTCATACATTTGTAGCATCAAAACATAGGTGTCTCCCCTTATCTGAACAATCACCTTTAATTCAAAACTGACAAGGATTGATATCCTCACAAAAGATTCACTCAAATCACTCAAAAAGTGTTTAAGGGTCAAAATTAAGCACTCATAAGTCGAACCTGAAAAGTTAATCCCATAGACTTGCCTGAAAATCAAATCTCCACCACTATAAAATGAGATGATAAACAGATCAAAAGGTCTTTGTTAGGGTTGTAACGGGGCTAGGGTTAAAGGTGTGGATAAAGGTTGAAATTAGAAGGTTAGAATCGAGACTGAATTGATAAGTTACCTTCTGAAAAATTTCTGAGATAATAATTACATCAATTGGAAATAATAAACCTACTAATACGAGCTTTCTGTAATTTGACTTTAACTTGTATAAGCTCACTCTTCATAATACTAATACTAACTATACTTTGATTTTTTTAAGAACAAAATAATAAAGACAACTTCAACTTAGAATAAAAACTTAGGTAACTTGTCAAATCATATCTCGATTAAAGGGTAGTCAAAAGGAAGGGTGATAACAAATACAAAGGGTTCTGGGTTAATATTAGTAGGTGAGTTAATAAAAGGGTTGTTAGGCTCAACGGGATTCACTAAGGGTTGATTGTGAGGGTAGGCTTTTTAGTGGAGTAAGTGGATTAAAACCTAGGTGCCTTTATCATCTCAGTATATCAAATCATAACTGTGGTCTTGACATGTATAATCAAGGCAAGTTCTAGAATAACAGTTCATAATTGACACACTCATAATCAGAAAAGTGAGCATGAAAATGAATGGATGCTTTATAAGGCTCAAAATCTCACAAAAATTATGGGTGTTTTTGACATCAACCTTATAAATTTCAAACTTCAAGATAACATTCAAATTTAGGTTAACAACCTAAAATTTTAAATTTTTGGAAATTAGACTTATCATGCTTGATTCCCTAGTATTCTTCAAATTTAATCATCAATGCACAATTAACTATGAATCATTCAAAAACATATTAATAAAGATCATAAACCATTAGAAATTTCCTCTTAATTAGTAATATGAGGAAAATACTTAAAAACAAGACTAAATTCAGGGATTTGAGAACAATGCAGACAGTTAGGCATTTTTATCCTCAGGGTTTGAAAATAATGAAGAAAGTTAGGCATTTTCTCAGAATAGCTATTTACTCCCCACACTTAAGAAGTACATTGCCCTCAATGTACAAAGATGGATAATAACATTTAAGGGATAAATCAAAAGTAAAGGGGAAAGGATTACTCCCTAAGTTTTGGATGTTTTCCTGGAGGAGTGTCTTTGATGGTGGTGTTGGTCGATCTGGATGACGAACCTGCGCTAGATGAAGAAATTGGGTAGCGCTCTGAGAAGTAGCCGGGAATTATTAAGACCTAATTAAAATAAACTAAGTATATAGTTAAAGATAAGAAGGATAAAGAAAGAGGAAACAAAAATGTAAACGAAATGAAAATAAAAGATAAATGGACTGAAGAGTCCTTATTGTTGGATGGTTCGCGAGGTGGGTGTGACCTCTAAGGCTGGGGAGGTGCTGGCGGTGGCGGAAGTGGAGTGGTTATCGTGGTGGTCGGCGTGATTCCCAAGCAGCCTGGCGAACCTGACACTAAGAAACTAAATTAAGTTAAACTAAATTAAGCATAAGGTTATTAAAGAAAAGGAGTATGAAAGGAAAGAGAAACAAAAAATAAAAACTAATTGGTCTCAAAGACCTTTGGCCCGTTGTTTGGATGAAGTGGCCGGCATGAACTTATATGTAGGGTCTCCGTTAAGGAGACTATGCTAGTTGTTTCCGCTTCTTCGGCATGGTTTTGGCGTGGCTTAAGAGTCTGGATACCTTTTCTAAGGAAAGGGAAAAAGTTTGAAAGGAAAAGAAGGAAGACTGAAGATGGGGAGAGGGAGAAGGGCTTGTGGGGTTTAAATAGAGTTTCAAATTTGGCATGCTCCCATGCCTGTGGACCGGGGGCGTGTTGATTTGCACGGCCGCTTCACACGGCCGTGTGTTGAAGTGTATTGTTACCTCATGCCCGTGCTTCAGCCATACACACCCGTGCTTCGAAAGATAGTATGTGGACACGGTTGGGAGCCACAGGCGTGTTTTGGTCGTGCTATATAAGTCAGTAGCTTCACACGGCCCAGGGGCACGGTCGTGCCATTCTGTCGATGGCCGTGGGGAAGAGTGGTTGGATCTGTAACGTCAGGAAGTGGTTGAACTGGGTTGCACAACCTCTATCATGTCAGTACGGAGATTCCGGTGGTCCACACGGCGACGGGCACGGCCGTGTGTATGACCGTGTGTCCTGGAAATCTGCAACTCTGGTTAGTTTAAAAGAAAAATAAAAAGGAAAAATAAAGTAAAATGAAAATCAATACAAAATAAGTAAGGTTAGTGCTCGGGTTGCCTCTCGAGAAGCGCTCGTTTATAGTCTTAAGCTACACTTTCCTCGTGTAGAAATTTCAGGGAGGTTTGAAGGTTGGAATATCTTCCCTCATGTTAAAAGTTCTATGTTCTTGATGAAATTCAAATTAGGAAGTGTTTACCTTAGAAGTCTCGTATGTTGGTTCGATTGTCCCGTGTGGGAATACATTAATTACTTTGAGAGATATTTCTTTATTCGTAATAGGATCGGGGGGAGATGTTTGTAGGTCTACTGTGGTGGTGTGATGATCTGATTTATCTAGCTGTACCTAGTCTCCTATTTTGAAGTGGTTTGATGTTCCTACGAGTTCTTCTAGTGGTTCTTCTGATTTTGCTTCGTGTGTAGTTAGTTCTTCTTTGACGTCTGTCTTCTGCTCTTCTAATTTGTCGACCCTAAGGCTTTATTCCTCATGTACTTCCTCTTTGTTGATTTGGGGTTTATGAGTCAGCTCAGGGTTGTGTCCTTGTGATGTTTCCTGCAATGAAGGTTGAACAATTTGATTATCATCTGTACTGACTTTCTTACCTTCATCGATTGTTACCCTGGCCAAGTCAAGAGCTTGAAGACTGATTGATTTGTTACCTACACGAAGTATGAGTTCACCTTTAGCAACATCAATTTTAGTCTTTGCAGTTGCTAGAAAAGGTCTTCCTCAAATTAAGGGGATTGAATTATCCTCATCCATGTCTAAGACAACAAAGTCTACTTGGAAAACAAATTTATCAATTTTTACGAGAACGTCTTCGATAATGCCCCTAGGAATTCTAACAGTTTTATCAGCTAATTGAATACTCATCCTAGATTGTTTGGGCTTCCCTAGACCTAGTCGTTCAAACAATGTATAAGGCATGACATTTATGCTTGCCCCTAAATCAGCTAACGCATTATCAATAGGTAGACTACCAATTAAACATGGAATTGTAAAACTCCCTGGATCTTTTAATTTCTATGGTAGTCTATTTTGTAGAATTACTGAGCACTTTGCATTGAGTTCCACGTGTGGCTCCTCGTCTAATTTGCGTTTGTTTGTCAAGAGCTGTCTTAAAAAATTCCTGGCGTCTGGCATCTAAAAGAGAGCTTCAAGGAGGGGTAAGTTAATATGTAATTTCTTTAAAAGTTTAAGAAACTTACTGAACCGTTCTTCTAAATTGTCTCTTTTCAATGCTTCGGGATAAGGAATGCGAGGTTGGTACTCTTTGATTACCGGTTTTGGCTTTTCTTGCGTTACCCCGATTTTACCTTCTTCTTCCTTGGTTTCTTGTTGTTGGATGGTTTTGTCTACCTCTGTATTTTCCTGAGCTGCTATGGCTTGAATCTGTTCCTTAGGGTTAATCTCGGTGTTACTTGGTAGACGTCCTTGCGGTCGTTCTGACATGAGCTTTGCTAGTCGTTCGACTACACTGGTGACTTCTTTGATTGACTTAGTAATTTCCCCGATTCGGCTCTCGTTGCTTTTGATTGTTCTCTCAGTTTCTTGGATACATTTTTACAGGTCTCAGAAAATTACGCCGATATCTCTTCGAGGGTTGGTTTCTTCTCTTGTGGATAAGGTTGATTTTGGAAGTTTTAAGGAGGTTGTTGCCTTTGATTTCCTTGATTTCCTTGACCCGCCATGAAATATTTGGGTGGTTCCTCCAACCTAGATTGTAAGTATTACTATATGGATTATTATTGGATCTGAAACTATTACCTATATAGTTCATCTGTTCGCTCTCTGCTTCTGGTTGGTAGGGTGGGTACTCAGAATTCGCCATAGTTCCACTTGCGTCGTACTGCATTACAGGATGTACCTGTAAAGAACACAAATTATCAAGCTTTTTATTTATTATCTCCATTTGTGTTGATAGCATGGTTACTGTGTCTATGTTGAAAGCTCCAGCGGAATTTGTCGATTTCGTCCTTGTAACTTGCCACTGATAATTATTCAGTGACATCTCTTCAATGAACTCGTACACTACTTCTGGACTTTTATTATTCAACGTTCCATCGGTGGCTGAATCGATTAGCTGCCTCGTTGAGGAGTTTACACCATTGTAGAATGTTTGGACTTGTAGCCACAAGGGTAAACCATGGTGTGGACACCTTCTAAAGAGATCCTTGTATCTGTCCCATGCGTTGTATAATGTCTCTAAATCCATCTGCACAAAAGAAGAGATATCATTCCGTAATTTGGCCGTTTTGGCCGGTGGGAAATATTTCATTAAAAACTTTTCGGTCATTTGATCCCATGTAGTGATTGACCCTCGTTGTAATGAGTTTAACCATTGTTTGGCTTTATTTCTTAATGAAAAAGGGAATAATCGAAGACGTATGGCATCATCAGAAACGCCATTTATTTTGAAGGTATCACAGAACTCTAAGAAATTAGCTATATGAGTATTTGGGTCTTCGTCTTGCAAACCATCAAATTGAACAAACTGTTGAATCATTTGTATTGTGTTAGGCTTTATAAAAAATTATTAGCGGCTATAGCAGGCCCAACAATACTTGATTCTGGTCCTGTTAAATGGTACGTGGAGCGTTGCGTTCCCCCACATCGTGTAGTTGTGGATTAGTTTCGTCCATCCCTTCAGTAGGATTGGATCTATCTTCTTCCTCTCTTTCTGTATAGTTTAGGGCTTGCCTAATTTCTCGGCGATTCCTTCGAGTGGTAGCTTTAATATCACTGTCGTATACTAAAGGTCCTCTCGGGTTCCTTCTAGTCATAAACTAGAGGTGCCTGGAAAGAAAAGAAAGAAAGAAAAGTTAGCAAAATTAAAAATTAAACTAAAAACAAAATAAATTGCTGAAAATAAAAATAATGGCTAAAGTAATAAAAATAGAGTTTTCTTAATATTTTAGTTCCCCGGCGACGGCGCCAAAAACTTGATCGCTGAAATCAGAGCTTTAAAATTTATAAAAGAATGATTGAACCTGGAAACGAACTCTAACAATGATTAAAGGCAAGTGTACCTATCGAACAGTAATATAGCTTAGGCAAGACTGGATTGTCGAACCCAAAGGAACTAAAAGTATTAATACTAACTTTCTTTTTATTATTTAGCCTTAAAAATAAAGTGAAGTTGTTTTAATCTAAGCTAACGACGACTAAGCTAAGAACAAAGACAAAAAGAACGAATTGGGAAATAACTTGAAGAAAAACTCAGTTGATCACCACGATACCCTCAGGAAGAATCCACCTAGACTTCACTTGTTATCTAACCTTGAATCATATGATTTATTTACTTAGCTTGATCCGTAGGACTCCCTAACCTATGCTAAACCCTCTCTCGAGGCGAATAATGTCTAACCCTAGGTTAATTAGTGGAACTCTCGTTCTCTTATAATAACCCCCTAGAATAGCAGTAAACCGATCTATGGATTCCCATATTAGGTTTCACCCTAATCTGACAAAATCTCGTAACCCTATCTCTAGGAGTTCGATCAACTCCGCTTAATTACGCTAGATCTACTCTTAAGTAGGGTCTATTCCTCCTCCACCTCAGCACATCAGATTTGGATTAAGCATGCATAATTAAGAACAACCTAAGTATTTATCAGATAATTCAAAAATCAAATAAAAATATTCATCTAGGTTTCATCCCCTTCAGGTATCTGAGGGGTTTAATTCATAACTAAGAAAGAAAACATCTCAAGAGAAAAGATAAAACAAAACATAAGAAATCCCTAAAACTTCCTAAAGGAATTGAAGGAGAATTATGTCGTCTTGAGTATAACTCCAGCTTCTTGGGATGGATCAACTGGCTAACTTCAAGCGATTCCCACAATTCTAACCTTTTCAGCTTGGCTCCTTGGCCTAGCTCGACTCCCCTTCAAAGGTGGCACTTAGGGGCTATATATAGGCTCTTTGGAATGCGATTCTTTCTCCCTAAGTATCCTTTTTCGACTGAAATTACTCATTCCAGCGACAGAGGCATGGTCATGGCACAGCCCGTGTGGCTTGACTTCAAGCCGTGTTCGGATTTCTACTTTGAGGTACAACCGTGTAAATCAGGAGAGAGGCCGTGTTCTAGATGCACAACAAGGCATGGTCGTGTGGTCTTTGGGCCAGGCCATGTCAATTTCGTGATATGGCCTATTTACTCCATTTTGGGCCCGTTTTACGTTCTTTTCATCCTCGGGTGCTTTCCTGGGTATAAGACATGAAAAGAAAGGATTAAAAGCACCTTTTTACATAAATCAAGGGATGAATCATCCAAAAGCATACTAAATGTGGGCTTAAAATATGTTACTTTTACGGTTTATCAACAATCATAGAAGATTTGGTCATTAATTTATATATGTGTCCCATGAAAGTGTAACGCCCTTATCCCAACTCGATTCACTAGGTCCGGATCTCTGGTGTTACTAAATGATATAAAACATTTAAAAAAACAAGTATACATTTTCTTGTTTCTTTTGAACCAATAATTTGAAGTTAAAAAAGGAAAACTTAAAATTTGGAAATTTGCAATAAAATATATGATTAATAACTTATTACATCATATTTGTTATAGATCTTTACAAGATAGAAAGTTATTTTAAGAAAGACACAAAGGGCGTATTCTAGACTATACCACAAATCCACTACATGCATAATAGCCCACTCTGCCACAAACTTGGTGTACTCCTATCATTGTCCCTCCAGGCAAAGTCTCTTCTCAATTCTTGAAAAGAAATAACAAATCTTGTAAGTACAAAAGTACTTAGTGAGCTCATTGACCATACCTTGGTAAAATAGTCTTGTAAAAGTTGCTATGAGTGAACTATTACTCTTTGTCATTTCCTTCAGCTGATACCATACAGTCTTATCATTTCTTTATATTCTAGTTATCATACAATTATCATAATTAATCTTTCTTACCTTTTTAACTGAAGAATCCTTCCAATCATTCCATAAATCTCTTGTCCCATAAAACTTGCTTAATAGATTATGTCCTTAGAAACAACATCCACCAATCCATGCATTATCCCATACTCTTATCTAAAAAAATTACTCACTAATATTATCTTGGTTGGATTCATGTATATGATGGATACTTACACATAATTCCATATAATAGTTCACATACAAACATACCCTGATCCAGTTCTGTATGCATATCCATACTGATAATTCATTGCATATAACATCTAGATGATCTCCATACCATGCCTTCACAGAATCTCATAATTTAAAATAACATTGAATTAGATTTAAAAAAAATTAAGAAGAAGATGCAAGACCCCTTACCTTTCATACTTATAGATCATCAAAACTGATACCCTTCTTGACATACAGATACACATTTCTCTTGTTCATGGAAAACCCTTAAAACTTTATTTAATTCTTATTCCAAAACGTATCAATACCTTATCTTGGTTATACATATTATAGAACTACTAGAACATACTCATGTCTTAACATAGAGACATCCATTTAGATTCATAGCTTACCAGATATTCCTGACAATTCACGCTACATAGACTTACCAGAATACACCATATATGTGATCAAATAAAGCACGTTACTAAGGCGATTAATTCAGAATTATTCACAAAGGCATCCCTTTCAATGTTCATCACAAAAGTTATTCTTTCAGAGTTCACCACAAAGTCAATTCTTAATATTGTGTTTAAGATATAGATTTGCCTAAACCCACATTACGTGAGGCTTGCCCATCATCCTCTTGGGACATTATAATAGCATATTTTTTAGTGGTGTTGGAATAGTGGTTTTGGAGCCACAAATTTGACGTGTGGATCCGTAAATATTATTATTTAATATTTACAAATAACATATGGTGTAATGATAAAATATGATTTATTATTTTTTAGTTAAATGGAAGAACAAATAGGTTTCAGTCGTATGTCTCTAAAGTCAAGTGGTTTTAAAAAATGAGGTATCGGGACCACGTTTCTATAAATCAAGTTGTAAATATTTTTATAAATATTTATGAAGTGTTATTAAGGCTGCATTACAGTTTTGTTAAGAAATTTTGACATTTAAATGGTTAATTAATTAAAAAGGACTAAATTGTAAAAGATGCAAAAGTTGAACTCTATTAATTAAAGGTGTCAACAGCTAAGGAAAGGTAATTAAATGGATTAAAATGGAAAATAAACCATGATATAACTTATTGGGCGATTGGTGACTAATTTTATTAGTTTAAATGGTATATTTTAATGTTAAACAGGTAAATAATAAGTATTGATTAAGGAAAAAACAAAAACAAAACATAACTTTGTTTGTGTTCTTCTTCTTCAACGTGAAGAACTCCATTTTTGAAGAAGGGAGATTCGACCAATCTATTTTCAATGCATGTGGGAGATTTTGAGGTCCATTTCTAATAATTTTTATGATTTTTAGATCGTTGCAATTAGGATCAGCTAGCTGGTACCTTCGTTTGGGAAACTGTTAAAGATTTTGAATGTTACCATTGATGAATCTTACTAATTTTAGATGTTAAATGATGAATTTGAGGAATTGGATGTTATTTATAAGTATTTTGTTAAGTAATTTTGATGAATTTAACGATTAAGGATTCAATTGTTAAAATAGTTAAAATACAATGATTTGATGTGAAATTGTTACAAATGTGGGCTTTAATGGATGCTATTAACACTCGGTTGGTATTAATTTTCAATAAAGTTGGTTTATTTGCATGATTAGGACATAGGGACTAATTTGAATAAAATGAAAAGTTGAGGGCAATTTTGTAAAAATGTCAAAAAGGACTAAATTGCATAAAATGAATTGGTATTTCTATCTAAATTAATGAATCGAATGAAATTATTAATTTTGATCAAGAATGAGTGGAAAATCCAGGAGAAGAGAAAATTTACCAAATAGCCCCTATACTTAGTCATTGCTACAATTTAGCAAGGTAAGTTCGTATGAACTATAATCATTTAAATGTTGATTAAATTGAATGTTTAATGTGTTGTTTTAATTTGAATGAATCAATATATATATATGATTATGTCCACATTATGACAAATTGACGTTATCGAGCCCCGATTGAACCTTAGGAATATATAAGATACAAATGACATGTCATTAGGGTTTTCATATTTCGGGTGCTGGTCTTGAATGTCCTACCAATGGATGAGGTCCTGCATTTATTGTAGATACTCCATAGCTCGTGTGAATAGCATCGTGTAGCTTACATTTTGACCCACAACGCATATGAGCAATGATGTAAAGGAAAGGAAAGGTTACTGTTATATGCTTAGCACACTTCGTGTGAGCTATCCCGCGTATCCGATGATATTCTAAACAGTTCAACGGGCATGAAAGGAAAAGACTGGTAAGTGTACAAAAGGAACTATGTCATGTATTTATGAAAAGGGTTGAAATGGTAAGTTTCATTGAAAGTATGATATGTTAAGGAAAATGATGATTTCAAATGAATTATGTTCATATGTAATGGCTTACCCTTGTTAAATTAATGTGGAATATTTTTGAATATGCAAATATCTATTATTGTTGGTGCTTAGGCTTGTTCCAAGCTTATGGTTGGATTATATCATGCTTAATCTCAATGATATACTGTACCACTCCTAACACATAATCGTCACCGGTCCAGGGTTAATAAGCATTATTGATCTATCCGAAACATTTGCTATCATTTTACAACACAAAGTATATCATCGTTCAAACATATCAAAATATATGTATATAGTCCCTTAATGAGGTTTACGAGACCTTAAACACGTGTTAGAAAGGGGTCGAGACTAAACCGGACACATACAAATTTTTTTGAATTTTTCAAAGCTATAGAGGTCACACGCCCATGTGGGTAGGCCTTGTGCCTCACACGACCTCGGACACGCTCGTGTGTCCCAGCCATGGAAAAATAGGGCATACATATTGACTTGTCCACATGGCCTGAGACACGCCCATCTGCCTCACCTGTGGTCGACACGGACTTGTACCACACGGCCAGTTACACGCCCATATGTCTAGCCTGTATGCGAGCCTAACTTGTTTCTATCTGCAAAATTGAATGACACGGTCGATCCACACGCGTGTGTGCTCAACTGTGTGGGCAATTATAGGCCATTTGCAAGGCCAAATTTTCCACCCACTTTTGGGTTTACCTATAAGCATCAAACCATATGCATTTATACCTCAAATGGAAACCAAATCATATCAATATATGCAACAATTAATCATCAACTACACCATTTCTTTCCATACTCCATTTTAACCCAAACAGATTCATCTAAAATATCAATTCCACATCCCAAATCATATAATCTATTCATCATTCAATCCATACCACAAGTTCACCTTTAAACCACCAATCTCATCAACCAATTTAAGCATGAAACATACTGAAACACCCCACACCCGGCCCACGAGCCTGAACCGGATCTGGTATGTTCCTTAAGTAAACCGGTTTTCAAATTCTTGGTTACTTAGAGAAAAATTGTAAATTTTAGAAAACATTGTTTTGGGTTGGGCTTAAATTGGAACCCATTTAATAAATTTTGAAAACCCAACTTAAATAAGGTGACAAAGTAATTTTAGGGTTTATTATTTTAAAAGAAATAAATTTACTTAACTTTAATCAAAAATAAATTGTATCATAATCAAGTAAAAATAAACAGAAATAAAGAAAATCCAACTGGGCCTTATGGCCTTATTACATCATTCAAACCCAAAATAAAATTTTAAAGTACTAAATTTAAATAGAGTCCAAATTCTAATAAATTCTTCAAGTGTTGCATGGCCACCTTTAGCTCCCGTAGGACCCGGTCCATTACTGCTCATCACCTGAAAAATAATTCCCCAACGGGGTGAGTCCACAGACTCAATGTGTACACAGTACTAATTTAGGGCATTTTACAAAATAGCCATCACATTTTCACATTTCGACACTTAAGCCCCTATTTCATAAAATCATCAAATTCACATAATTTCACTTCACACATGCCTAGCTGAATTTTCCTTATGCTCATACAAGCTCACATATTTCATTTATTTCACATTTTAGTCCTCCAATTTCTCATTTTCTCAATTTAACCTAAAATAGCCAATTTCATCAAAAATTCAAATACAAACTATGTTAACCCAACATTAAACTTTCATATTCCATCGACTATCATCACAAAGCTCACATGTTTATCAATGGCACATCTCAAAATCTTCATCAAATTCTAAAATTAAAGCATGGGTTTGATAGAACACAAAGTAATGATCACAAAAACGTAGAAATCATTAAAAACCAATCAAAAACACATACCCAATTAATCTATGAATGTGCCGAAATCAAAGAAGCTTCAAACCCTTATTTTCTTTCTCAATATCGGTGGAACATGAACACTAATGCCACTAATTTCTTGTTTGTTTTATTACTATTAACTTAATTGACATTTTACCATTTTACCCTTAATATATAACATTTAAATTCAACTAATATAAGCCCATTTTTGTCCATCTCCACCATCAAAGGTCTAATTACAACATAAGGACTTATCATTTAATAAGCCATGCCAAATAGGCACTTTAACAATCAGCACACAGCTTTTGCATCTTATGCGATTAAGTCCTTTTTGCAAATTAAGCACATAAACATTAAAAATTTCACACAGAACTTTCACACATATTTAATCACATATTGTAAACACCATAAATAATATTAAAATATTTTTTTCGACCTTGGATTTGTAGTTTCAAAACCACTATTCCAACTAGGGTCTGAACTGTGCTGTTACATATACTTTGAAATGGTAAGTTTCCAAATGTAAATATGCTTATGTTCATGAAAAGGTTGTATGAGTAAAAAGATATATTTTCTTATGAAATGGCTTATCATGTGGTTGATCCGAAAAGAGTTATGTATAAATGCACTAACTTGTATATTGATGATGATGTTTAGGCTTGTGTCAAGCTTGTGACTATGGTCGATGTTTATGCTTATGTCTTGTATTAAACAAATGAAACGGGTAAGAAAAGGTAATGAAACGATAAGTTCATATTGAGATGTAATTTGATTATATAAAAGGATTGATTAGTTAAATGACATACTTATACGTGAAAAATCTACTTATACTATGGATAAATTTACCTATGTCATGGATAGATACACTGATTCATGAATTGATAATGTTATTCAAGTTTATGCTAAGCAAATGGAATGGGAAGTAAGTAAATGAGGTAGACAATAAGTAAATGGAATGGTTCATCGACTTAAGAAAATTTTGATGATTATGTAATACAACTTATAAAATCCTGTTATGTTAGGAATGATAAATATATGTGATGTTGTTGGACTTACTCATTTGCGAGTTGATGGTTATATAGTTTAATAAATCTTATGTCATTTGTATAGGTTTATATTTACCTTATAAAGTTTATTATTGAAATGGAATATTATGTTTAAAGTTTATAAGAGCTTGCTAAGCATTCATTTCTTACATAGTTATTTTCCTTCACTTTACAGATTTTGAAAACTCGACCGATTTGGAAGCTCGACGGAGATCTTGTAACAACCCATTTTTAGTCAAATCAGAATAGTGGTTTTGGGACCACAAATCTGAGGTCAAAATATTTATTTTATTATTATTTTAATGTTTACAGCATGATTGAGTGATTGTGTGAAAATTTCATTAAGAAATTTTATTGTTTGAATGGTTAATTTGAGAAAAAGGACTAAATCACGTAAAGTGCAAAATTGATGTTCTATTAGCTAAAGCTGCCAAATAGCTATGGAACTTAAAATAGGAGGTCTTTATGTTGTAATTAGACCATTAATAGCATAAGTGGACATATATGGACATTAAATGGATGATATTAAATGGTTTATAATAAGGTTAAAATAGTAAATGAGTAATTAAGTTATAATTTAATAAAACAAAAGCATAAAATTATTTCATTCATCATCTTCTAGCCAAAAATCCTAGGGCAAAGAAACACCATTTTTAAGCTTGAAATTTTGGCAACTTCGCTTGGCAATTAAGGTATGATTTTTGACTTGATTTTTAATGATTTCTATGTTTTTGAGATCGTTGCAGCTAGTAATAAGTAGCCTATGGACTAATTTGCAAAACTATTAAAGATTTTAATTATTTCCATTGATGAATATGTGTGAGTTTTAATGGTTGATGATAGATTTTGAATTTTTTTTGTTAGTTAAACAAGTTTTGTAAAGTGATTTTGAGTAAAAATGAAAAATAGGGATTTATTTATGAAAATGTGAAAATGTGTGTAACATCCGGGATTTAGGAGTTATGCATTTAGTACATAATTCAAGTGTTAGTGGGCTTAGTGTGTGTTGGAATGTGTTTTAGGGGTTTTGAGAACTCTAAGATGAAGGGGAAAGCTTTGGAAAAATATTAGATTTTAAGTTTAGTAGGGGGAGCTAGGCTGAAGGGGCCTTAAGAGAAATTGTGGGGAGTTTAGGACACAAGGAACCATGTGGCAAAATGGCTTGGGACGCTACCTAAGGAGCAAGGAAGCTTGCGTCAAAGAGGTTTCAGGAGGGAGGAGGTTCGAGTCTTGTTGGCGACAAGGAAGTGGGTTGTTTTATTTTATTTTGCGTTAAGGGAGAGGGGGAGTGTTGGACGGCAATTGGACTTTCAAGAAGATGAGGATAAGCCTTGTTTTCTTTTTAAAATTCGGCTAATAAGAAGGAGATAATGTTGACTTATTCAATTTATTTTGAATAAGTAGCTTAGAGAGAAAATAGGAGAGAAATATGGGATTTGAGAGGGGGTTGAGCAATGGCCGAATATTGGACTCTAAGGTGGGTGGCATTTTTGGTTTGAATATGGTGTTAGTATGTGCTGAAAATTAGCTTTAGTGTGTGTGCTAAATTCCCTCTTTCAGAACCTTTCTTTTCATCTTGGTTATTGCCGAATCTGCACCTTATTTTTCCCTTTGACAAGAGCTGAAAGTTAGATGCATTTATTTTCTTTCTTTCACATCTTTTTCTTCTTCGCACATCCTTAAAGCCGAATTCTCCTAAGCCTTCATTATTCTTCTACTTCTTCTTTCCTCCAACTCCAAACCTGTTCCTTGTGTTAGCCGAATGTGCAATCACCATTTGCTGAGCCATAGCCAAATATTTATTTGGAACCCCTTATCACTTCTTTTCTTCTTTTGTTCTCTTTAAAGCCGAAAGTTGGAGATCTAACTCTATTTCTTGGTTGTGGCCGAATCTAGGAGGGTGATTCGGGAAGTTGATCATTAAGGGTAAGCAACGTATAGTGGTGAGTGTTCTTTCATTATCAATCGGTTTCTCTTCTCTTTCTTTTAGTGTGCTGAACCAAATGGTTGACCTTGGTTTTAGGGATGGCCGAATGTGTATAAGGCCATAAGTGATGCGTTCTTTTTGTGTGTAGCCAACGTTAGGAAGAAGTAAAGGAGCCTCTCGGGATTTGAGGTGTTCAAGGTAAGCCACTGTAGTATTCAGCCAAGGGCCATGTTTATGGATTTATGTATTAAAGCAGAAACTAACATGTGACATATAGGGATTTCGATAACTTCAGGTTCAGGCAAAGGTTTCGGGATCTAAATGAGCTAGGTAAGTTATTGATAACATTTGGCCAAAGGCTATCTTCATGGATTTATTGTGTTTAGCTGTTTCTAACAATGGCATATAGGATTTTGACAGTCTCAAGGATCAAGCAAGTATTTCGGGATTTAGATTAGTAAGGTAAGGAAGTGTTGATATTCGGCCATAGGCCATATTTGGTAGTTAAGTATGACCGATTGTGTACTATGGTTCTTAGGAGCAGGTCGACTGAAGAAAGCAAAGCCTTCAGGATTCTTGATCGTTTCGGTAAGGATATTAGATTATGGTTTTATTTATTTAAGATCTTGTATTAATCGGGTTTTGACTAGATATCATTGATGGATGCGAGTGGCAGTCAAGAGGGTAAAGGGGTAGCTCCTATCCCTAAGTTTAAGAGGAGATCCGTATTTGCAGTTCGAGATTGGCCACCGGGGTGTGGGCCAGTAGCAGGGGAAAGCTATAGGCAGATAGCTGTAGTTTCGCTTAGTGATAGCATCGGGATCGAGAGCGTAGTACTTTAAGTTATTAGGTGTGTGGTTAGCCTACTGTTTTCCGGGTGTATGCTATATTTATATGTGCTATGTGTTTGTACTAATCAGTGCAGTGGAAATTCTGAAATGGCTACCCTTAAGGGGTATGTTGATAATCAGGTCAGTATTAATCTGATGCGAATATGATTATGAATGTGTATATGTGTGTATATGCTAATAAAATATGATTGTATCACTGAATAACATGTACATGCATTATCCACCTTGTCATTATTATATGTTGCATGTGCATGGGATGGGATATGAATATGAAAGAAGGTACGGGTATACTTCGAGTACGTGGTTTGATGTTAGCGTTGAGCTACATCGTGGATTGGCGCTGACTGAGGTCGCGTTGTGGATTATTTGTGATTAAGTTCACGTGGCTTGATGAGTGGCTCTGTGCCTCATCGTGGTTGATATAGGCTTTGTGCCATATCGTGGTTGATGAGTAGCTGTGTGCCTCATCGTGGTTGATGTTAGCTATGAGCTACATCGTGGACGGCATTAATTGCCATACTTGGTGTGTAGCGGTTAGAGGGTGATTTAGTAATCCCCTGGTGTGTGGTGGCTGGATACGGGGGTGTGTAGCGGATGGACCCTAGGTTGGGTTGAGTGCATTTTGCATAATCGTATCTGTTATGTGGATTTGGAATGAGAAATGGGCCAAGCCCAATATGTGGAATCATGTGGTTAATTACCCTATTATCCGATATGTGGTATGGATATGGGCCAAGCCCAATTGTGGAATAATGTGGATAAAATGCTTTATCATCTGATTTATATTATCTGATATGTAGATTAATGTGGTAGTTGGCTAAACCCACATGTGGGAGGAATTTGGTGGACTAATTGCACACTAAGTTTGTTAGACTCACCCAATTTTTATCAAACATTGCAGGTGATATATGATGATCGGATCGGGCTGGAGTGGAAACAAAGGTGGCCATGCAGAGGACATTTTATTTAAAATGTTTAAGTACTTTTATTAAGTCTCTTTATTATGTTTAAGACGGATTGATAATTAAATTACTATTTGGGAATGATCTTATTTTTAGCAACTTATATTTTTATATATATATGATGAGGTTAATCCGGATAATTTGCTATAACTTTATATCATTTAGAATTTTAAATACACAAGGTTTTACAAAAGGCAATAAATTTTAGAGTTTTTATCTTTAAGACAAAATCTTTCAAACGTTTTTCCGCAGTGACATGCCAGATCCAGTCAAGGCTCGTGGGCCGGGTTTGGGGTGTTACAATGTGTGGTTAAATGTGTGAATAAATGAAAAATATGGGCTGCTAGGGGCCTTATGGTAATTTGGCTAAGCATGGGTGTTGTGAAATTTGCATGAATTTGTGATTTTGTGTATTGAGGACTAAATTGTAAAAATGTGAAACTTTAGGGGCAAAAGTGTAAACATGCCTAAATGTGTGTTTTGGGCTTAATTGAATAAAGTAGTGATTGAATAAGTTCATTTTTGATATTATTTAGATCAAGAAAAGCAGAATACGAATTTAGACCGAGGAAAGAACAAGATATCGGATTAGTTGGTCGTGTTATCGTTTTCACATCCGAGGTAAGTTCGTATGTAATAAGCATTGTTACAATTACGCTTTAAATGCTTTGATATTACATAAATTGTGTATATGATATTATTGTCATGTTTGACGATAATTCAGGTATATATGGCACTTAGTGTGCGATTCGAGATAGCTTCGGCTATATATGGCACTTAGTGTGTGATTTGAAATAGCTTCGGCTATATATGGCATTTAGTGTACGAGACCGAGGTAGCTTTGGCTATGTAAGGCACTTAGTGTGTGAGTTATTGTAACACCCCTTACCGTATTCAACTTCAGAATAGAGTACGAGGCATTACTGGACATACAACACAAACATTCATACAAATCAAATCATAAAATTTACGTCCAAAGTAAAACCACTTGTTTTAATCATAAAGTCCCTAATACGAGCCAACGAAGCCCAAAACATGCATTGAAAGTGGTTTGGGACTAAACCAAGAACTCGGGAAATTTTTACAAAACTTAGAAAATTTTTGCTAAAGCAGGGCTCACACGCCCGTGTGACCCTGAGACACGCCCGTGCTTCAAGCCGTGTTCAAATTAGGGTGCTCTCTAACTTGTGCCACATGGCCATGCCACACGCCCGTGTGCTAAGCCGTGTAGCATGCATGGCTGAGACAACGCCCGTGTCTCTGCCTGTGTGCTCAATTTTGGACATTCTATTTTGCAACAATTAAGGTGCAGGGGACACACGACCGGAACACATGCCCGTGGGGCAGACCGTGTGTCACACATGGCCTAGACACTCGCCCGTGTGTCTACCCATATGGACAAAATAAAGGCTACTTACCAGGTCATTTGCCACCCTTACTCACACATACACTTACACCAATTCAAAGGCACAAAACACAACATACTTAGGCAACCAAAACATCCACAATTATGACCAACACATGCCAATACAAAATTAACATCTATCATACTTACAACATTTATTAAGCCACAATTAACTACTTTCAAGATACCTAATCGAACGCCACTATATCATCTCATCAATAGACCACATTGCCAAACATTTCACATTCATGTCATAAATCACCTTTCCATCATTCACCAATCATACCATGACCATATCACCAAATACATTGGCACATATATAAATATACTTAGGCTTACAACCTATTAGCCTAAGAATAATCCAATTTACATGGCCAAATATCAAAACAAGCATTTGACAATCACAAGCCAACACATTGGCTACAATCACAATGACACATATAACAAAATGACTAAGTCCCTGTACCTTCCATATACTCAAAATGTTAATCTCATCAATACCCAAAATAGTCATTTGATAGTGTGATGCGAACTCCGACGATCTCCGATCCTGACACTATAAGATAAGGGAAAGAAAGTGGGTAAGCTATACAGCTTAGTAAGTTCATATGCAAATAATACAAAACATTAATAATACATTTGACATACAAATAACTTAACATATATTAACATCAATTTCATTAAAAAGTCATAAACACAACTTACTCAATCCCAATCTTACCAACAGCTTATCATATGAATAACATAACATATATCAACATAAATGTCATTAAACTTCATAGATATAATTTACTAAATCACATTCTTGCCTATAGCTCATCATATGAATAACATAAGATATATCAACATAAATGTCATTAAATTACATTTAATGCAAAATTAGCATGCCATATGTTAAAAGCACTTATTGTCATGTCTTTATAAATGTGAGGTACTTATAATGCAATTGGACCATTGGAAATATGGATGGACATTAATGCCTAAAGTTAGTGGAAATTATAATGTATTAATAAAGGTTAAATATGTAGAATTGGTTGTTAATGTATATTATAATAAAACAAACAAAAAGATGGCCATAATATATCATCCATTGCCGAAATTGAAAGAAAAAGAAGGAAAAAAAATAAAATATGGCTCGACCTTGGTATTCTTTGATTAAGGTATGTAATTTGTTTGGTTTTAGATAATTTCTACTTTTTTGCAATCGTTGCTTAGTATTCTTCAAAACCCATGCTTCAATTTTGTGAATTAGTGATGAATTTGAAATGTTCCATGAATGAATTCATGAGCTTTGTCATGTTTGATGATGAAAAATGAAATATATGTGTTAGATTACCATGTTTTGTCTTTGAATTTTTTATGATTTTGAGTAATTTGGACTTAATTGAGAAAATAATATTTTGAGGGACTAAATTGTGAAATAAATAAAAAATATGGGTTGCTAGGGACCTAAAGAGAAATCAGCTAATAATAGGTGTTTTGGGATTTTGTGTATTTTGTGATTTTGTGAAATAGGGACTAAATTGTCAAAATCTGAAAATATGAGGGCTAATTTGTAAATTTCCCTAAATATGTGTTTTTTGATTGAATTGAATGGATTAGTGAAAAAATAAGTTAAATTTCAATATGTATAGATCAAGAACCGAAGAAAACAAATTTAGATTGCGGAAAGTCAAAAGTGATTGAGTAGCCGAGTTCGTTTCCGTTTATCCGAATCCAAGGTAAGTCTATATACAAATAAATGTATTACATTGATATATGTATGTTCATATGAAAACTCATAATGACGAATGTGTAAGAGATGATGAGTACATGAAAACCGAGATAGTATCGACACGGTATCAACATCCGAAAAAGTCCTATACGAACCTAGGAATAGGTAGGATTGCGTATGTCATGGCATAGGTGTCCGATTGAGATATCGTGTAAGACCACGTCTGGGACGTTGGCATCGATATGAGACATCGTGTAAGACCACGTCTGGGACGTTGGCATCGATCTGAGATTTACGTGTAAGACCATGTCTGGGACATTGGTATCGTATTGTATCGTGTAAGACCCTGTCTGGGACAATGGCAGCGATATCTGGTTACATGTAGGACCACGTCTGGGACGTTGGCATTGTACTACCATTGTGAGTATTCCGAGCTTCTATTTGATTCCGAACGGTTCAACGGGCAAATCCGAGAAATGAGAGACTACGTGAAATGTATAAACGAGTCAGGTAGTCTGAAAGGTACACTAAGTATGTGTATGAAAGATAATTGTATATATATGAACTTACTAAAGTGAATATATGTATGGATTTGATGAGATAATATGTGATGTATGCTTGAATGTGTTATGAGCATAAGTGAAGCTTTAAGATGTGATATGTAACATCTTAAAAAAATTTAGAATTGATACGTTGCATAATTTTGGTGCTCAGCTAGTGAAATGATTCAATTTGTGTGTTTAAAATAGTCTTGAGAAGGCTCGGGATTTATTCAGAATTAAAAAAATTAGTAATGAATACTTTATTGAAGTGGAAAAAGTAACCTTGATGTTTAAGGTAATTAAGTGGCAAAAGCTAGCATAAGATGAGCTAGTAGTAAAGTGGAGTTGGCGCCATGAGTGTTTGGTTGAGGGAAGAGGTTCGAATCCTTTGTTATGCATGTGGAATTCTTATTTTTGCTTCCCATCTTCATAGTGTCGGTCAAGCTAGTATTTATGGTAGCTTGAACTTTATTTTTTTTTTATGGCAAGGTGGCTAATGGTTTAAGGCAAGAATTGATCATAGGGAAATGAATCATGAGCATATGGTATGAAGGGGGAACACAAGGCACTTTTTAAGGGGTGTGTTTTGGAAAGTTTGGAATGGCCAAACTTTGACCTTGTGTCCATGAACTTGGACGATTTTAGGGGCTAGGGGGTGGCCAATTTTTTGAAGGCTTTTGGATAAGGATAGGTGTTGTTGTGCACTTTTCATTTTGGTCATTTTTTTTCTCTCAAAACACTTTTCTTTTCATCTTTTCTCTCCCTAGCCGAATGCACATTGGACATTAGTGAACATCTTTGTTTTTCTTCTTTTGGTCATTTCATTTTGACCATTTGGTTTTATTTTGCCTAAACCTCTCAAGTCATTTTACCCCTAGTGCCAAAATACCAAAAACCTTGATGCCATTTTCTTTTTTCTTCTCTTTTCCTCCATGGCCGAATGTTGCTAACACCATTTTCTTAAATTTTTCTTCATAGCCGAATCTCCCTCTTCATATATATTTTCTTATCAATCATTCTTTCTACTCTCGTTTTGATCAATCGGTAAGAACCCTCTTCGATTCTTTATTTTCTTCTTTTTCTTTTGCCAAATCTACATATTGGTTGGGAGGGTCTTTTTGACTGAAAATATCATCCTCTATCTCTCTCTCTTAGACAATCATTTTCGTCTTTATAGTGACATAGAGAAAGGCCGAAAATCGGAGTGTTTGTAATTATCGTGAATCGCTAGGATTCGGTCCATAGTGTTAAGGTAAGGGTTTCTATCAAGGACTTCCATATTACTCGTGATTTTGTTAAAGATGGGGTTTACTAATCGACTTTATCTTAGGGACGCTATCGCTCGATTTTGATCCCTTGGACGTAAAAATTTTGTGGTAAGCCGATTTCGCCCTTAAAACCAATAGTCGTAATTTCTGAAATATTAGTTGGACTAATATTCTTTTGTCAATGGAGGCAAACAAGATAGGGTCAAAAAGGGTGGTGAATAGTGTTTGAAAGTGGGGCGGATTCACTATTCCCTCTAGATTAAAGCGAAGGGCTATTTTGGCAATCTGAGACTTTCCACCGGGTTGTGGACCCTCATCCGGGGAGAATCAATTATTCGAAGTTGTTCGTAGTTCGGAGGCTTTAGCTGTTCGGGGATTTCCACCGGATTGTGAACCGTCAACCGGGGAGAACCGACAAATAGATGTTGTTTGAGATTCCGAGGGTAAAAATCTAGACCGATTACTTTAGCATAGATTTATTTTAAGAGTTAGTGTTTTAATCGAGCGTTATAACGTATTTAGGTATCGAGGATCAGGAAAGTGTAGTCCTCATCGTAATCAGGTGTGTAATCTCACACTTATCTCATGGGTTAGATGACTATACCGTAAACATTGGATTAAAAATCGCAAAGATGGTGAAATCGAAAAATATGGTATAATTAACACTTTAGTGTTAAGATCATGAAATCGGTATTTTGGGCCATATGTGATAAATGAGCCATATGTGTTATTTGATAAATTGGCCAAGTGTGATATGAGATGTGAAATGGGCCAAATTGTGAAATGGGCCAAATTGAGAAATTGGCAAATTTGTGAAATGGGCCAAATTGTGAAATGGGCGAAATTGAGAAATAGGCCAAAATGTGATATAGGCCAGATTGCAATAAATTTTTTAATGGGCCTTTTGTTGGAATAATTATATGAATAAATTATTATGCATGTTGTATACATGATTGCATGGGTTGGGATACTTGATGAAGAGAAGTTCTGGTAGCTTTGCTACAAAATTCTGATGGCTTCGTGCCCAGTTTGATACAAGGCTTCGTGCCCAGTTTGATATATGTTTCGTGCCCAGTTTAATATATGGCTTAATTGCCCAGTTTAATATATGGCTAAATGCCCAGTTTGGTGTGTTGGCGGGGTGGGTGACTAAAGCTCCCCACAGGTGTGCTGGTTGGTATGGGTGGTATGTAGCGGATGGAAATTTAGGTTTGGTTTGGGAATTGCATATCACATGCATTCTACACATGTTAAATTGTTATATTTGTAAATGGGCTCAGGCCCAATTAAATGCTTAAATGGTTTTGGCCCAGTGAACTATGGTAGTTACACACTAAGTTCTAAGTAACTCACCCCGTTTTCTTTTCCCTTCTCAGGTAATAATCAGTAATGGAGGCTTGGGCCGGGGATGACTTGTGGAGGCCATACTACGAATGATGGTTTTTTATGAACTTTGAACTACTTTTAAGTATTTTTATTTAATTACTATTTCAGTTGTGATGTAATAAGGCCTCTAGTATTATTTTTATGGATGTTTTACTCGTAGATGGATTTTAATTATGTTTTAGATACTTAAGTGGGACTATTTTATTTTTATAAATGTTTTCTTTAATTTACGTACAAAAAGGGGGTTTTTCTTAAATATTATTATCGCATAAATTTTTCTATAAGAATTCTTTTAAGAATCTAGTTTTCAAATTTCTTTTGAACTCTTTTAAAGTTTTCGTAAAATTAAACCAATTATTTTCTAAATTTCAATTTATAAATTCTTATGTCTTAATCTTAGATTTTAAATTAACCTCAATTTTTAATAAACTCCTTTTCCAAAATATTTTTGATGATCTGTTTTCTTTAAATCATTAGAGGACTAGATGTATGTTCGTTTTGTGTGACATATCAAATCTGGTCTTAACGCATGGGCCGAGTTTGGGGTGTTACATTTTTATGGTATCAGAGCTAGTTTCAAAACTCGGCTGTGGTTTGGGTTCAACAACAATTTTCGTTTAAAACTGTTTCGAATTTATAGAATTTATGTTTTAAAGGTAGTATGGCAGCACGAGCATCCAGCACCAAGTCAAGTAAGTGTTTGTATACTGAATGATTGTTATTTTGATATGATCATAGGAACACTCTAGAACTTCTAGTTTTAGGTGTTGAAACTGTAGAGATTGAGACAATAGGATGTGATTGTGAAAACAACTCTATCTCTTATATCTCATAAAATATCGTTAATAAAAACTGAAATAGAATTCTAATTCATAACAGTTGTAATCAGATTAAACCGAATTAGTCATTATGAGCGCTAGAAGACGTGGACATGGTAGACATGGCCGTGGTAGAGGCCGAGGTGCTAGAGCCATGTCTGAGGCATCGGGACATATGTCGAAAATGGATGCACCGGCATCACTTGTATCGAAAAATGAATCCCATGACTGTACGAGGGAAGACATTGCTCTGTCCTAGGCAATGTTACGAGTTTTGGAAAGGGTCGCTGGGGCTAGATCGGGGCCAGTAGCTTGAGGATCAATATCAGAGCGGCTCAGATTCGATGGTGTTGAGACTTTTAGGGGTATTTCTAGAGTAGCCCCAAATGTTGCGGAATATTGGCTCGAGGCTGTAGAGCAGATTATGGATGACCTAGAGTGTACTGCCGAGAAAAAATTAAGAGGAGCTGTGTCTTTGTTGAGGGATGAGGCGTATCAATGGTGGCTTATTGTTCGAGAAGGCACCCAGGCTGAACGTGTTACTTGGGATTTCTTCAAAGCTACTTTCCAAGGGAAGTATGTTGGGGCAAGCTATGTGGATGCCCGGAGGAAGGGATTCCTGAATCTGGTTCAAGGAAATAAGACAGTGGAAGACTGCGAGGCAGAATTTCTTTGCTTGAGCCGTTATACTCGCACAATAGTGCCAACTGATCATGAGCCCTGTGTACGTTTTGAGGATGCGCTGAATGATGAGTTACGGGTACTGATAGCCCCACAGCAAGAAAGGATTTTTGCCACGCTTGTGGAGAAAGCCAAGATAGCCGAAGAGGCTAAGAATTTAGAACGTCAGAACCGGGAAAGAGTCAGAGGCAAGATGGACTTTAAGTACTCGGGTTCTACTAAAAGGTTCCAAAAGAGGCCTCGAAATAATGAACCAGCTCAAGCTAGAGCACCTGTGGCACCAACCAGATTCAACAATGTGCTGACTGTGGGAGACGACACCCCGGGGAATACTGGAAGAGAATCGGTGGTTGTTTTAAATATGGTTCTAAGGATCACCAGTTTCAGGATTGCCCTCGACGGACTGCTCTGACTCAAGAAGCTCGTAACCCTGATGCACAGCCAGTCAGAGGCGCTCAGCAGCCACCGAGAGGCCCATGGACCAGGTCGTGGTGGTAATGGCGCTGGACGAGGTCAAGGTGCACCGAGTCGAAGTAATGGCTATAGAGGTAACGCGGAGGCGAGACAGCCGGGGTTAGTCTATGCGGTCAGGCGTCGAGAGGATGGCGGTGCAGCTGATGTTATAACTGGTACGTTTTTCATCTTTGATGTACCTGTTACTGCTTTGATAGATATCGGGTCTACCCACTCATATGTTGCTAGTGCCATATCTGGAAGTTTGAATATTAGATCTGAGATTATTGATAGAGAGATGACGGTAATTAGTCCTTTAGGACAGTCAGTAATCGTGAATAAATTGTATAGAGACGTGCCTTTAGAAATTCAAAGAGAAATATTTTTGGCGAATTTAATGGAACTGCCTTTCGGTGAGTTTGATCTTATTTTGGGCATGGATTGGTTGGTAAAGCACCGGGCGCACTTGGATTGTGTTGCAAAGCGGATGTCGATAAGGACCTTGGATGATAAGGAAGTAGTAACAATAGGCGAACGAAGGAATTATTTGGCAAATGTGGTATCTACTTTAAAGCCAGAAAAGTTGGTGCGAAAAGGGTATGGAGTGTTCCTAGCCTTCATTAGTGCGTTGGATGCCAAGGAATTATCAGTGGAAGGTGTGAGAACGGTGAAAGAATTTCCAGATGTCTTTCCCAAGGAATTTCCAGGTCTACCTCCAGATCAGGAAGTAGAATTTGGCATTGAGCTTTTGCCCGGAACAGCTCCGGTGTCCATTGCTCCTTATAGAATGGCACCGAAAGAGCTAGCAGAGCTTAAAGCTCAAATTCAAGAACTATTGGATCGGGGATTTATTCGACCGAGTGTGTCTCTGTGGGGAGCACCGATTTTGTTCGCCAAGAAGAAGGATGGGTCGATGCATATGTGCATTGATTGTAGGCAGTTGAATAAATTGACGATCAAGAATAGGTATCCATTGATGAAAATCGACGACCTGTTTGATCAATTGAGAGGAGCTTCAGTTTTCTCCAAGATTGATTTGAGATCGGGTTATCACCAACTCAAGATTAAGGAGGCAGATATTCATAAGACGGCATTCCGAACTCGTTACGGATATTATGAGTTTTTAGTGATGCCGTTTGGTTTGACCAATGCACCAGCTGCATTTATGGACTTGATGAACCGAGTCTTTCAACCCTATCTAGACCGGTTCGTGGTGGTGTTCATAGATGATATCTTGATATATTCGAGGAATGAGGAATAGCATGACTCACATTTGCGCACAATATTGCAAAAACTGCGAGATAAGCAACTTTATGCCAAATTCAGTAAGTGTGAATTTTTGCTGAAGGAAGTGACTTTCTTGGGACATGTTGTGTCAGCCGAAGGAATCAGAGTTGATCCTCGGAAGGTAGAGGCTGTGTTGGATTGGAAACCACCGAAGTCAGTGGCTGAGATTCAGAGTTTCTTAGGTTTGGCTGGCTATTATAGACGCTTTGTTGAGGGGTTTTCGTTGATTGCTGCACCCTTAACTAAACTGTTGCGAAAAGGAGTACCATATGTATGGGCAGACAAACAACAAGAGAGTTTCGAGAAATTGAAGAAGTTTTGATGGAAGCGCCAGTACTGATTCAACTTGAGGCTGGAAAAGAGTTTGTGGTTTACTGTGACGAGTCACACACGGGTTTAGGATATGTATTGATGCAATGTGGAAAAGTGGTGGCTTATGCATCTCGTCAGTTAAGGCAGTACGAAGTCAACTATCCTACTCATGACTTGGAGTTGGCTGCGGTGGTTTTTGCTTTAAAGATTTGGAGGCATTATCTCTACGGTGAGAAGTATATTATTTATACGGATCATAAGAGTCTTAAGTACCTCCTTACCGAAAAGGAGTTGAACTTGAGACAACGGAGGTGGGTTGAGCTGTTAAAGGATTATGACTTCTCAATCGAGTATCATCTTGGAAAAACTAATGTGGTGGCAGACGCGTTGAGTCGTAAGGTAGTATCAGAGCTAAGAGCAATGTTTGCTCATCTCAGTTTGTATGAAGATGGCAGCCTGCTAGCGAAACTTCAGGTGAAGCCTTTGAGGTTAGAACAGATCAAAGAAAAGCAGATATCAGATGAAAAGTTGGGTCCCTTAATTCAACAAGTTGAAAATGGTGTAATAGGGGATTTTAGATTGAATAAGGATGGAGTACTGTGCTTTCATGGAAGAGATTGTATGCCCATGGATTCGGAACTGAGACAAATGATTTTGCGTGAGGCGCATAGGAGCCCTTATGTTATGCACCTCGTAGGAAATAAGATGTATCGAGATCTCCGTGAACAGTATTGGTGGCCAAGGTTAAAGCAGGAGGTTACTGATTTCATGGGTAAGTGTTTGACTTGTCAACAAGTGAAGGCGGAACATCAATTACCATCGGGCTTATTGCAACCGGTAAAGATTCCTTTATGGAAATGGGAACGGATAACGATGGACTTTATTAGTGAATTACCCTTAACACCTACTAAAAAGGATTCTGTCTGGATGATAGTGGATCGATTAATGAAGACTGCCCATTTTCTACCAGTTCGTACGGATTACTCGCTGCAGAAGCTGGCTAAGTTGTATGTATCGGAGATCGTGAGGTTGCATGGGGTACCAGTGTCTATTATATCAGACAGGGACCCTAGGTTTACATCACGATTTAGGAAAGCTTTGCATGAGGCTTTGGGAATAAAGTTAAACTTCAGTACGGCTTTTGATCCTCAGTCAGATGGTCAGTCGGAAAGAGTAATCCTGATTTTGGAAGACATGTTAAGGGGTTGTGTGATTGACTTCAGAGGTAGTTGGGAGGATTTTCTACCATTGGCAGAGTTCGCGTATAATAACAGTTACCAATCCAGTATCCAAATGGCACCTTATGAAGCATTATATGGTAGTAGGTGTCGTACCCCTACTTGTTGGACTGAATTGGGGGAACGGCAGTTATTGGGTCCTGAATTGATATCTGAGACTGAAGAAAAGGTAAAGGTGATTCGAGCACGGTTAAATGAAGCTTTGAATAGACAAAAGTCGTATGCAGATCTGAAGCGTAAGGATATTGAGTTTACGGTGGGAGATCAGGTCTTTCTAAAAGTCTCACATTGGAAGAAGATTTTCAGATTTGGAAGGAAGGGAAAGTTGAGCACTAGGTTCATTGGACCATACCGTGTGTTGAAGCGTGTAGGGCCAGTGGTGTATCAGTTTGAACTACCTCCGGAGTTGAGTCAGACTCATAGTGTCTTCCATGTTTCTATGTTAAGGCGCTATCGATCGAATCCGTCTCACATAGTACCGGTAGAAGAAGTGGAGATAAGGCCGGACTTGTCTTTTGAGGAGGAACCAGTGAAAATCTTAGATCGTGATGTTAAGGTGTTAAGAAAGAAGTCTGTGCCATTGATTAAGCTTCTATGGTGTAATCACGGAGCAACACGTTGCATAATTTTGGTGCTCAGCTAGTAAAATGATTCAATTTTTGTGTTTAAAATATTCTTGAGAAGGCTCGGGATTTATTCAGAATTAAAAAAAAATAGTAATGAATACTTTATTAAAGTGGAACAAGTAACCTTGATGTTGAAGGTAATTAAGTGGCAAAAGCTAGCATAAGATGAGCCAGTAGTAAAGTGGAGTTGGTGCCTTGAGTGTTTGCTTGAGGGAAGAGGTTCGAATCCTTTGTTATGCATGTGTAATTTTTATTTTTGCTTCCCATCTTCATAGTGTCGGTCAAGCTAGTATTTATGGTAGCTTGGACTTTTTTTTTTTTTTTTATGGTAAGGTGGCTAATGGTTTAAGGCAAGAATTGAACATAGGGAAAGGAATCATGAGCATATGGTATGTAGGGGGAACACAAGGCACTTTTTAAGGGGTGTGTTTTGGAAAGTTTGGAATGGCCAAACTTTGACCTTGTGTCCATGAACTTGGACGATTTTAGGGGCTAGGGGGTGGCCGATTTTTTGAAGGCTTTTGGGTAAGAATAGTTGTTATTGTGCACTTTTCATTTTGGTCATTTTTTTCTCTCAAAACACTTTTCTTTTCATCTTTTCTCTCCCTAGCCGAATGCACATTGGGCATTGGTGAACATCTTTGTTTTTCTTCTTTTGGTCATTTCATTTTGACCATTTGGTATTATTTTGCCTAAACCTCTCAAGTCATTTTCTTCCTAGTGCCGAAATACCAAATACCTTGAGGCCATTTTCTCTTTTCTTCTCTTTTCCTCCATGGCCGAATGTTGCTAACACCATTTTCATATATTTTTCTTCATAGCCGAATCTCCCTCTTCATATATATTTTCTTATCAATCATTCTATCTACTCTCGTTTTGCTCAATCAGTAAGAACCCTCTTTGATTCTTTATTTTCTTCTTTTTCTTTTGCCGAATCTACATATTGGTTGGGAGGGTCTTTTTGACTGAAAATATCATCCTCTATCTCTCTCTCTTAGACAATCTTTTTCATCTTTATAGTGACATAGAGAAAGGCCGAAACTCAGAGTGTTCGTAATCATCGTGAATCGCTAGGATTCGGTGCAAAGTGTTAAGGTAAGGGTTTCTATCAAGGACTTCCATATTACTCGTGATTTCGTTAAAGATGAGGTTTACTACTCGACTTTATCTTTGGGACGCTATCGCTCGATTTTCATCCCTTGAATGCAAAGATTTTGTGGTAAGCTAATTTCGCCCTTAAAACCAATAGTCGTAATTTCTAAAATATTAGTTGGACTAATATTCTTTTTCCAATGGAGGCAAACGAGATAGGGTCAAAAAGGGTGGTGAATAGTGTTCTAAAGAGGGACGGATTCGCTATTCCCTCTAGATTCAAGCGAAAGGCTGTTTCGACAATCCAATACTTTCCACCAGGTTGTGGACCCTCATCTGGGGAGAATCAATTATTCGAAGTTGTTCATAGTTCGGAGCCTTTAGCTGTTCGAGGTTTTCCACTGAGTTGTGAACCGTCAACCGGGGAGAACCGACTAATAGTTGTTGTTCGAGATTTCAAGGGTAAAAATCTAGACCGCTTACTTTAGTATAGATTTATTTTAAGAGTTAGTGTTCTAATCAAGTGTTATAACTTATTTAGGTATCGAAGATCAGGAAAGTGTAGTCCTCACCGTAATCAGGTGTGTAATCTCACACTTATCCCATGGGTTAGTTGACTATACCGTAGTAAACATTGGATTAAGAATCGCAAAGATGGTGAAATCGAAAAATATGGTATAATTAATACTTTAGTGTTAAGATCATGAAATCAGTATTAAGAATTTGGCAAATTATAAAATTGCCCTTAAAGAGGCTAAAATGATGAAATATGATATTTTGGGCCATATGTGATAAATGAGCCATATGTGTTATTTGATAAATTGGCCAAGTGTGATATGAGATGTGAAATGGGCCAAATTGTGAAATTGGCCAAATTGTGAAATGGGCTAAATTGAGAAATTGGCCAATTTGTGAAATGGGCCAAATTGTGAAATGGGCCAAATTGTGAAATGGGCCAAATTGAGAAATGGGCCAAATTGTCAAATGGGCCAATTTGTGAAATAGGCCAAAATGTGATATAGGCCAGATTGCAATAAATTTTTTTAATGGGCCTTTTGTTGGAATAATTATATGAATGAATTATTATGCATGTTGTATACATGATTGCATGGGTTGGGATACTTGATGAAGAGAAGTTCTGGTAGCTTTGCTACAAAAATCGATAACCGTGCGATTTGATACATGGCTTGGCCGTGCCGATTTGATACATGGCCGTGCGATTTGATACATGGCTTTGTGCCCAATTTAATATATGGCTTAATTGCCCAGTTTAATGTATGTCTAAATGCCCAGTTTGGTGTGTTGGCGGGATGGGTGACTAAAGCTCCCCATAGGTGTGCTGTTTGGTACAGGTGGTGTGTAGCGGATGGAAATTTAGGTTCTGTTTGGGAATTGCATATCACATGCATTCTACACATGTCAAATTATTATATTTGTAAATGGGCTCAGGCCCAATTAAATGCTTAAATGGTTTTGGCCCAGTGAACTATGGTAAGTAGGTTACACACTGAGTTCTAAGTAACTCACCCCGTTTTCTTTTCCCTTCTCAGGTAATAATCAGTAATGGAGGCTTGGGCCAGGGATGACTTGTGGAGGCCATACAACGAATGATGGTTTTTTATGAACTTTGAACTACTTTTAAGTATTTTTATTTAATTACTGTTTCAGTTGTGATGTAATAAGGCCTCTGGTATTATTTTTATGGATGTTTTACTCGTAGATAGATTTTAATTATGTTTTAGATACTTAAGTGGGACTATTTTATTTTTATAAATGTTTTCTCTAATTTACGTACAAAAAGGAGGTTTTTCTTAAATATTATTATCGCGTAGATTTTTCTGTAAGAATTCTTTTAAGAATCTTGTTTTCAAATTTCTTTTGAACTCTTTTAAACTTTTCGTAAAATTAAACCAATTATTTTCTAAATTTCAATTTATAAACTCTTATGTCTTAAATCTTAGATTTTAAATTAACCTCGATTTTTAATAAACTCCTTTTCCAAAGTATTTTTGAGGATCTGTTTTCTTTAAATCATTAGAGGACTAGATGTATGTTCGTTTTGTGTGACATAACAAATCTGGTCTTAATGCATAGACCGGGTTTGGGGTGTTACATGATATATTGGCATTCTATGGATAAACAAATAAGCCAAAGAACATATTATGAAATTGCAAATGAGAAATATTAATGACATTGTATCAATATGATTATGTGCATTTTATGTTATGTTTATTTGTATATGGCTTACTAAGCTTTTGGAAAGCTTAATTTATGTGTGTTTACTATGTTTTATAGGTCGTCAAAGCTACGAAAGGCTCGGGAATCGTTGAGGATCATCACCACACTATCAAACTCTACTTTGATACTTTTGAATGTGAATATAGTTAAATATTGCATGTATAGGCTAGTTGTTTTGGGGTATGTTTGAGATAAGTACATAGCCATGTGATATGGCTAGATATATGGTTGTGTTATGATTGAGTAATCTTGTTATATGATGCCTTATTTGGTGAGGTTTGATTGCTATTGAAATGGTCATGTTAATGGTAAGTTACTTGATGCCAAGTTAGCATATTATTAATGTTAAGTTTGTGAATGGATCATGTTTGAAATGCTTGTGAATAAGTTGAGCTAAATGTTGCTTAAAATAGTATTCTAGAGATGCGTTTGAATGCTTGGAAAAGTTGGTTATTTTGGCATGAATTGAATTGGTATGTTGCTTGTAGGGATAACCCAATGTGTGGGTGGCATTTTGGCCTTGAAAATGCCCTATAATTGCCCACATGGTTGAGCACACGGGCATGTGGCTCGACCGTGTCCTTCGTGGTTACATTTCAAAACAAGTTAGACTCGACCACAGGCAAGACACACGGGCGTGTGTCTGGCCGTGTGGATCAAGTCAGTGTTGACCACGAGCTGGACACACGGGCGTGTAATTCCCCATGTGGTGCAAGTCAGTAGCGAAGATGGGTGAGGCATACGGGCGTGTCCACGGTTGTGTGGACAAGTCAGTATGTATGCCCTGTTTTGACATGGCTTAGACATACGAGGGTGTCTGAGGCCGTGTGAGGCACACGGCCTGCCCACATGGGCGTGTGACCTCTATAATTTTGAAAAATTTTTAAATTTTTGAGAATTTTCGTATGTGTTCATTTTAATCCCGGCCCTATTCTAAAGCATGTTTAAGGTCTTGAAGATCTATTTCAGGGACACTTTGATGTGATTTGTCAAATTATATTTTGAAATGTCTGTAAAAGTTTTTGATTGTCCGGTAATGCCTCTTAACCCTAGACTGGCGACGGTTACGGGTCAAGGGTGTTACATTGGTTGGTATCAGAGCTACGGTTTGGTCGATTCTCAGACTAACGTAGCGTGTGAGAGTCTAGTTATACATGCCATATATATGAAATGTGAATGTGTGATGAACCCTGACGTATAAAAATATGGTTTCATACAGTAATGGATCCTGAAAGAGCTGTACCTGATGACATTGAAAGTAACGCACCTGCTCCTGCTCAAGGGATGGTGCCATCTAATTTGAGACCGGCTACTAGGGGTCAAGAGGGAGAGGCTAAACAAGCTTTCTTCCAAATGATGAATGAGTGGTTCACTCTGTATGTAAGAAATAATCCGGTTATTTTACAACCTCCACCCTCGCATAATCCTCCTCATACTTTAGTTGTGTCTCCAGTTATGAATTTGAATCTATTGAATAAACCTCCGGTTGACAAAATCTATAAATATGGGGCTGAAGAGTTCAGGACCACTAGTAATGATGATGCCGAGAAAGCTGAGTTTTGGCTTAAAAACACGATTCGGGTATTTGATGAAATGACATTGACTCCTGATGAATGTGTAAAATGTGTTGTTTCTTTACTATGAGATGCAGTTTATCAATGGTGGAAGACTTTGATTTCTGTTGTTCCAAAGGAACGGGTTACTTGGGATTTCTTTCAGTCCGAGTTCCCAAAGAAATACATCAACCAGAGATTTATTGACTAGAAACGAAAAGAATTCCTGGAATTGAAACAGGGTCCTATGACAGTTATCGAGTATGAACGATAGTTCATGTGACTAAGTCAATATGCTCGAGAATGTGTTTCAATTGAAGAAATAATGTGTAAAAGATTTGAAGATGGCCTTAATGAAGATATCTGTTTGTTAGTTGGGTTTCTGGAAATAAAAGAGTTTGTTATGCTTGTTGATCGAGCGTGCAAAGCTAAAGCACTCGGGAAAGATAAAAGAAAAGCTGAGTCTGAAGTTAGAGATGCGAGAAAGATATTTTCGAGCAAATGATTTTAGTCTACTTCAAAGAAATTCAGGGATGAGCATAGTCGTTCCAGAACTAATATGAGACATTTGAATCCGAGAGATCGAGCTAAATCACAGTCAAATTCTAAAGCTCTAACTACACCGATAGCTAGTGTGAGAAATGTCCGATCCGAACGACCCGAATGTAAGCACTGTGGTAAAAGACATCCAGGTAGTTGTAGATTTTTATGATCGAGCTTGTTTCAGATGTGGATCGTTAGACCATTTCATCCGAGACTGCCCAGAGTCTGTTGAGCAAGAGATTGTTCAGAATTCGAGATCTGATAATGTTTCAATGAGAGGTAGATCTTCTCGAAATGTAAGAAATGTCAATGGTAGTCAGAGAATTATGAAAGACTTAGTTGCAAAATCTGAAGCTAAAACGCCTGCCAGAGCATATGCCATCCGAGCTCGAGAGGAAGCTTCATCTCCAGATGTTATAACGGGTACATTTACTCTTTATGATACTTCTGTGATTGCATTGACAGACCCTGGATCTACACATTCTTATTTATGCATGAACTTAGTGTCTAGTAAGACTTTGCTTGTAGAGTCTACTGAATTTGTTATTAGAGTATTGAACCCCTTAGGTAAAAGTGTCCTGGTTGATAAAGTATGCAAGAACTATCCATTGATGTTTCGAGATGTTTGTTTTTCGGCTGATCTGATGTTATTACCATTTGATGAGTTGATATAATTTTGGGTATGGACTGGTTAACATTGCATGATGCTATTGTGAATTGCAAGAGAAAGACCATTGATTTGAGATGTCAGAATGATGAAATAGTTCAAGTTGAGTCTAATGATTTGACTGGGTTACTTGCTATGATATCTTTGTTGAAAGCTCAGAATTATTTGAGAAAGGGTTATGAAGCTTATTTTTCTTATGTGATTGACTCGAAAGTAACTGAAAGGAAAGTTGAATCAGTGCCAGTTGTCTCTAAATTCTCTGATGTGTTTCCTGAAGAATTCCCAGGATTACCTCCGATATGTGAAGTTGAATTTGGTATTGATTTGTTACCGGGAACGACTCCTATTTCAATAGCTCCGTATAGAATGGCACCAACAGAGCTAAAAGAATTAAAGTCACAGTTGCAAGAATTGATAGATAGAGGGTTTACAAGACCGAGTTTCTCACATTGGGATGCTCCTATTCTGTTTGGGAAAAAGAAAGATGGTACGATAAGAATGTGCATTGATTATCGTCAGTTGAACAAAGTGACTATAAAGAATAAATATCCTCTGCATAGAATCGATGATTTGTTTGATCAGCTTAAAGGAGCCACCGTGTTCCCAAAGATAAATCTGAGGTCGGGATATTATCAGTTGCGAGTAAAAGATTCAGATATTCTGAAAACTACTTTTAGAATGAGGTACGTGCATTATAAGTTTTTAGTTATGCCTTTTGGACTAACAAATGCTCCTGCTGTTTTTATGGATCTGATGAACAGAATTTTTAGACCATACTTAGATCAATTTGTTGTTGAATTCATTGACGACATCTTGATTTATTCACGTGATGAGATTGAGCATGCTGAGTGATCACTGAAATCAGAGCTTTAAAATTTATAAAAGAGAATGATCAAACCTAGAAACTACCTCTGACAATGATTAAAGGCAAGTGTACCTATCGAACAGTAGTATAGCTTAGGCAAGACCGGATTGTCGAACCCAAAGGAACTAAAAGTATTAATACTAACTTTCTTTTTATTATTTAGCCTTAAAAATAAAGTAAAGTTGTTTTATTTTAAGTTAACGATGACTAAGCTAAGGACAAAGACAAAAAGAACGAATTGGAAAATAATTTGAAGACAAACTCAATTGATCACGACGATACCCTCAGGACGAATCCACCTAGACTTCACTTGTTATCTAACCTTGAATCATATTATTATTTACTTAGCTTGATTCGTAGGACTCCCTAACATATATTAAACCCTCTCTCGAGGCGAATAACGTCTAACCCTAGGTTAATTAGTGGAACTCTCGTTCTCTTATAATAATCCCCTAGAATAGTAGTAAATTGATGTATGGATTCCCATATTAGGTTTCACCCTAATCCGACAAAATCTCGTAACCTTATCTCTAGGCGTTTGATCAACTCCGCTTAATTATGCTAGATCTACTCTTAAGTAGGGTCTATTCCTCCTCTACCTAAGCACATCAGGTTTGGATTAAGCATGCATAATTAAGAACAAACTAAGTAGTTATCATATAATTCAAAAATCAAATAACAAAATTCATCTAGGTTTCATCCCCTTCAGGTATCTGAGGGGTTTAGTTTATAACTAAATAAGAAAATATCTCAAGAGAAAAAATAAAAAAAAAACATAAGAAATTCCTGAAAATCCCAAAAGGAATTGAAGGAGAGCTCCGCCGTTTTGAGTATAATTCCGGCTTCTTAGGATGGATCAACTGGCTAACTTCAAGCGATTCCCACAATTCTGACCTTTCCGGCTTGGCTCCTTGGCCTAGCTCGACGTCCCCTCAAAGGTGGCATTTAGGGGATATACATAGGCTCTTTAGAATGTGATTCTTTCTCCCTAAGTATCCTCTTCCGACTGAAATTGCTCATTCCAGCGACAGGGGCACGGCCATGGCACATGCCCGTGTGGATCGACTTCAAGCCGTGTTCGGATTTCTACTTTGAGGCACGACCGTGTAAGTCGGGGGTCAAGCCGTGCTCTAGGTGATCAGTGGGGCACGGCCATGTGGGATTTGGGCTAGGCCGTGTTGATTCTATGCTAAGGCCCAATTACTCTGTTTTGGGCCCGTTTTATGTTTTTTTCATCCTCAGGTGCTTTCCTAGGTATAAGACATGAAAAGAAAGGATTAAAAGCACCTTTTTACATAAATCAAGGGATAAATCATCCAAAAGCATACTAAATATGGGTTTAAAATATGTTATAATTACGATTTATCACTGAGCATCTGAGAATTGTTTTGCAAACTCTGTGAGATAAACAATTGGATGCAAAGTTCAGTAAATGTGAATTCTGGTTGCGTGAAGTTGGTTTTCTGGGACATATTGTATCAACTTCTGGAATACGAGTTGATTCGAGCAAGATTTCTGCTATTCTGGAATGGAAACCTCCAAAGAATGTGTCTGAAGTTCGCAATTTTCTGGGACTCGCTGGTTATTATCGATGGTTTGTAAAAGGCTTTTCGATGATAGCTACTCCATTGACTAGATTACTTCAGAAAGATGTGAGATTTGAATGGTCTGATAAATGTCAGAAAAGCCATCAGTTGAAAACTTTGTTGACTGAAGCTCCAGTTTTAGTACAGGTAGAATCGGGTAAAGAATTCGTGATATATAGTGATGCTTCATTAAATGGTTAGGGATATGTTTTGATGCAGGAAGGCAAAGTTATAGCTTATGCCTCGAGACAATTGAAGCCTCATGAAAAGAACTATCCAACACATGATGTTGAGCTAGCTGCGATTGTATTTGCATTAAAGATTTGGCGCCATTATCTTTTCGGTGAAAAATGTCATGTATTTTCGGATCATAAAAGTCTGAAATATATGATGACCCAGAAAGAATTGAATCTGCGATAGAGAAGATGGTTAGAACTGTTGAAAGACTACGAGCTTGTGATAGATTATCATCCGGGTAAGGCAAATGTTGTTACTGATGCTTTGAGTCGAAAAATCATTGTTTGCATTACGTGCTATGATTGCTCATTTAGATCTGTCTGATGATGGTTCAGTTCTAGCTGAATTGAAAGCGAAACCGTTGTTTTTACAACAAATTTGTGATGCTCAGAAAGTTGATAATGAAATGTTAGCGAAACGAGTTCAGTGTGATTCGAACTATTATTCTGAATTTCGAGTTGATGATAATGATTGCTTGAGATTTCAAGATTGAATCTGTGTTCCGAGGAATCCAGAGCTGATTCAGTTAATTTTGAATGAAGCTCGTAATAGTCGTTTATCTGTTCATTCGGGAAGTACAAAGATGTACCATGATTTGAAGCAACATTATTGGTGGTCTGGAATGAAAAGAGATATTTCTAATTTTGTCTCGAAATGTTTAGTCTGTCAGCAAGTTAAAGCTGAACACCAGGTACCATCTAGTTTGTTACAACCAATAATGATTCCCGAATAGAAATGGGACAGAGTGACAATGGATTTTGTTTCTGGGTTACCTTTGACTTCGAGAATGAAAGATGCAATTCGGGTCGTAGTTGATCGATTGGCGAAATCTGCTCATTTTCTTCCAGTACGATCTAATTATTCACTTGATAAGTTAGTTGAGCTGTATACTTCTGAGATTGTTAGATTGCACGGGGTGCCACTGTCTATTGTGTCAGATAGAGATCCGAGATTTGCACCATGATTCTGAAAGAAATTGCAATAAGCTTTAGGCACGAAATTGTATTTCAGTACAGCTTTTCACCCGCAACCAAATGGCCAGTCTGAGCGAATCATTCAGATACGCGAGAATATGTTGAAATGTTGCATTCTTGAGTTTAATGGTACGTGGGAACAATATTTTCCATTGATTGAATTTGCATATAATAACAGTTTTCAGTCGAGCATCAAAATGGCACCTTATGAAGCTATGTATGGACGCAAATTTCGGACACCTCTATATTGGGTTGAGCTCAGTGAAAGTAAGATACACGGGGTCAATTTGATAAAAGACACTGAACAGAAAGTGAAATTGATCCGTGACAGTTTGAAAGCAACGTCTAATCGTCAGAAGTCCTATGCAGAGTTGAAAAAAAAGATATTGAGTTTGATATTGGTAACAAAGTGTTCTTGAAAGTGTCTCTGTGGAAGAAAGTACTAAGATTCGGACGTAAAGGCAAATTGAGTAGGAGGTTTATCAGGTCGTATGAGATTATCGAGCGTGTTGGACCTGTTGCGTATAGATTGATGTTGCCACCAGAGTTAGAAAAGATACATAATGTATTTCACGTACCAGTGCTTCATCGATACATATTTGATCCATCACTTGTGATTACTCCGACAGAGATTGAAATCTGATCTGATATGACTTACGAAGAAGAACCGATCCGTATCTTAGCTCGCGAAGTGAAAGAGTCGAGAAATAAGAAAATTTCGTTAGTAAAAGTATTGTGGCATCGACACGGAGTGGAAGAGCTTGAAGATACAATGAGACAACAATATTCGAACATATTCAACGATAAGATTTTCGAGGACAAAAACCCTAAGGGGGAGAATTGTAACAGTCTGGTTTAGACACTAGTCAGAATAGTGGTTTCGGGACCACAAATCCGAGTCAGATAAATATTTTAATATTATTTTCTTTGTCTGTAGCATGTGAATTAGTATGTGTGAATTTTCTGTGGTTTAATTTGATTATTTGTGTGCTCACTTAGAGTTGCATTTAATGCAAAATTAGCATGCCATATGTTAAAAGCACCTATGTGTCATGTCTTTATAAATGTGAGGTACTTATAATGCAATTGGACCATTGGAAATATGGATGGACATTAATGCCTAAAGTTAGTGGAAATTATAATGTATTAATAAAGGTTAAATATGTAAAATTGGTTATTAATGTATATTATAATAAAACAAACAAAAAGATGGCCATAATATGTCATCCATTGCCGAAATTGAAAGAAAAAGAAGGAAAAGAAAGAAAATAGGGTTCGGCATTGGTATTCTTTGATTAAGGTATGTAATTTGTTCGGTTTTTGATAATTTCTACGTTTTTGTAATCGTTGCTTAGTATTCTTCAAAACCTATGCTTCAATTTTGCGAATTGGTGATGAATTTGAAATGTGCCATGAATGAATTCATGAGCTTTGTCATGTTTGATGATGAAAAATGAAATATATGTGTTAGATTAACATGTTTTGTCTTTGAATTTTTTATGATTTTGAGTAATTTGGACTTAATTAAGAAAATAATATTTTGAGGGACTAAATTGTGAAATAAATGAAAAATATGGGTTGCTAGGGACCTATAGAGAATTCGGCTAAGCATGGGTGTATTGAGATTTTTTGTATTTTGTGATTTTGTGATATAGAGACTAAAATGTGAAAATGTGAAAATGTGAGGGATAATTTGTAAATTGCCCTAAATATGTGTTTTTGGATTGAATTGAATGAATTAGTGAATAAATGAGTTAAATTTGAATATGTATAGATCAAGAATCGAAGAAAATAGATTTAGATCGCGAAAAGTCGAAATTGATTGAGTAGCCGAGTTCCTTTATGTTTATCTGAATCTGAGGTAAGACTATATACAAATAAATGTATTACATTGATATATGTATGTTCATATGAAAATTCATAATGATGAATGTGTAAGAGATGATGAGTTCATGAAATCTGAGATAGTATCGACACGGTATCAACATCCGAAAAAGTCCCGTACGAACCTAGGAATAGGTAGGATTGCCTATGTCATGACATTTGTGTCCGATTGAAATATTGTGTAAGACCACGTCTGGGACGTTGGCATCGATATGAGACATCGTGTAAGACCACGTCTGGGACGTTAGCATCATATTTATTCGTGCAAGACCCTATCTGGGACAGTGGCATCGATATTTGGTTACATGTAAGAGCACGCCTGGGATGTTGGCATTGTACGCCCATTTTGAGTATTCCGAGCTTCCTATTTGATTCCGAACGGTTCAATGGGCAAATCTGAGAAATGAGAGACTACGTGAAATGTATAAACGAGTCAGGTACGTTTAAAAGGTACACTATGTATGTGTATGCAAGGTAAGTGTATATATATGAACTTACTAAAGTGAATATATGTATGGATTTGATGAGATAATATGTGATATATGCTTGAATGTGTTATGAGCATAAGTGAAGCTTTGAGATGTGATATGTTGGCATTCTATGGATAAACAAATGAGCCAAAGAACATATTATGAAATTGCAAATGAGAAATATTAATGACATTGTATCAATATGATTATCTGCAATTTATGTTATGTTTATTTGTACATGGCTTACTAAGCTTTTGGAAAGCTTATTTTGTGTGTTTACTCTATTTTATAGGTCGTCAAAGCTAAGAAAGGCTCGGGAATCATCGAGGATCATCACCACACTATCAACTCTACTTTGGTACTTTTGAATGTGAATATAGTTAAATATGGCATGTATAGGCTAGTTGTTTTGGGGTATGTTTGAGATAAGTACATAGCCATGTTATATGGCTAGATATATGGTTGTGTTATGATTGAGTAATCTTGTTATATGATGCCTTGTTTGGTGAGGTTTGATGGCTATTGAAATGGTCATGTTATTGGTAAGCTACTTGATGCCAAGTTAGCATATTATTAATGGTAAGTTTGTGAGTGGATCATGTTTGGAAATGCTTGTGAATAAGTTGAGCTAAATGTTGCTTAAAATGGTATGCTTGAGATGCCTTTGAATGCTTGGAAAAGTTGGTTATTTTGGCATGAATTGAATTGGTATGCTGCTTGTATGGGTAACCCAATGTGTGGGTGGCATTTTGGTCTCGAAAATGGCTTATAATTGCCCACACGATTGAGCACACGGGCGTGTGGCTCGACCGGGTCCTTCGTGGTTGCATTTCAAAACAAGTCAGACTCGACCACGGGCAAGACACACGGGCAAGACACACGGGCGTTTGTCTGGCTGTGTAGTGCAAGTCAGTAGCAATCATAGGTGAGGCACACGGGCGTGTCCACGGCCGTGTGGATAGGTCAGTATGTATGGGCTGTTTTGACACGGCTTAGACACACGGGTGTGTCGGAGGCCTTGTGAGGCATACAGCCTGCCCACATAGGCGTGTGACCTCTGTAACTTTGAAAATGTTTTAAATTTTCGTATGTGTTCGGTTTAGTCCTGGCCCTATTCTAAAGCATGTTTAAGGTCTCGAAGACCTATTTAAGGGACACTTTAATGTAATTTGTCGAATTATGTTTTGAAATGCTCGTAAAAGTTTTCGATTGTCCGATAATGCCTATTAACCCTAGACTGGCGATGGTTATAGGTTAGGGGTGTTACAATAAGTGCCACATATGTAGCTAAAGCTACTACCAATCTCATAACACACATAGGCTCGCTCTCGAATTATCCATGGGCCTACTGACACAAGCTGTCAAGTATCCACAACAATGCCGGTATACTCAGCCACTGGTAGGACGTACGAGACTAGCACCCAGGACACATAGATCACATAATCATATGGGTTCCTAGTGACATGTCACTTGTATCCTAATCTATTCCAAAGGTTCAATTTTCTCGCTTGTCGAAACTTCGTTAATTACATCCATAGAGTCAAACATACAATTTGTACAATATCAAAACATTATAAATACAATTATAACGTTGCATTATTAACATACGAACTTACCTCGATACAAAAATAGCGAAAATGGACCTAATCGTCAAACACTTTGGTTTTCCCCCAGTCTAGATCCGAACTTCATTTTTCTTTATCTATAATACCAAATTCATCTCATTTAATCATCACATTATTCATTTCAGCCCAAAATTCACATTATGGTAAAATTATATTTTGCCCCTCAACTTTTGACATTTTACAGTTTAGTCCCTAGGCTCGTAAAATGAAATATATTCAATTTCTTCAAAACCCAAGCCTAGAAAAATCATTTTTATACTCATAACAGCCCACATTTTCCATTTTTTCACATTTTTCTACTCATTTTATTGACTTTTACAAATATGTCCTTTCTAACATTTTAACCGAAATTCACTTAGCAAAAGTCGTTTAACAAACAACAAACATGCATTTTCTACCATCAACCATCAAAATACATACATGTCTAATATGGGTCAAACCCTAAACCTTGATCAGTTCTCAAATTAGTGGTCGAAGTAGATAGATAGGGTTACAACAACTTCAAAAATGTAAAGAGGATTAAAAACGGGGCAAGAACGGACTTACAATCAAGATTGAAAGCTTGACAAACCCTAGCTATGGTTCCCTTCAAATTTTTGGCAAAGGGAGGAAGAAGATGGACAAAATTTGATTTTTATTTTACTTATTAATTCATTTAATAACTAGTTTACCAAAATGCCTTTAATGCAAAACTTTGGAAATTCACCTAACCATGTCCATTTTTGTCCATTATGAACTGTAATGGTCTAATTACCATTTAAGGACCTCCAATTTGAATCTCATAGCATTTAAACACCTATTTCTTCTATAACACACATTTTGCATTTATTACAATTTAGTTCTTTTAACTAAATTGAGTGTCCAAACGTCAAAATTTTGAACGAAATTTTCACAAAATCATTCCATAAAACTGTAGACAATAAAAATATATGATAATAATTTTTTCTTCATCGGATTTGTGGTCTCAAAACCACTATTCTGACTATACCCAAAATAGGGTTGTTACAATTATAATAGCTTCGGCTACGTATTGGCACTTAGTGTGTGAAATATCGAGTATTCGACAGTATTCCTAAAAGGTATGAGTTAGTTACGAATTTGTACAGGTATGTATATGTAAAGTATGAGATTCAAATAGAAGAAGTTATGAATTTGCATATAAGCATATGATTAAGTATAAGGAAGGTTTGTTGTTATCATGAATTATATGTTAAATAGTTCAAATTGATGATTTGTGTATTATGATTGGTTGAACATATTTCGTACGAACTTACTAAGCTTTATAGCTTACTTTGTTTATTTCTTTCATGTTTTATAGTGAATTCAAATCTAGCTCAAATTCGGGGATCGCTAGAGACACCGTCACACTATCCAATCGTCATTTTGGTACTTTTGAACTTATGGTTTGGTCATATGGCATGTATAGGGACTTTGAGTTATTTTGGTTATGTTTGGTAATGAATTTGGCCAAATTAATTGGTTTGTAAATGAATTGGTTATGGTTTTTTTGGTATGTTTGAATAATGTACATATATGCTTATGTCTTGTGTATATTGAGTTGGTTGTGATGATTGAAGGTACTATGTATATTGAGTGTTAAATGGATGAATTGTGAATATTGGTATGCTTGTGAAATTAGGCTAAATAATGCATCTTTGATAATAGTCATTTTTATGAATTAAGATTATAAGGACCGGTATGAATTTAGATAGCATATTGTGGTACTTATGTGTCTTGAAATGGTTAGCATTGAAATGATAAGATTTAGACTTGGCTTGTTTGTTTTGGATGGTATTTTATGCTATGGTTTGGTGTCATTTGTATAGGTGAAGATGTGTACCAAATGGGGTGGCAAAATGGCTTGGTAAATAGCCTATTTTTGTCCACATGGGCAAAGACACGGGAGTGTGTCTCAGTCGTGTGTGACACATGGTCATGTTACAAAGCCGTGTGTCCACCGGTGTTGATGTTGAAATAAAGTCAGTATGCTCCATAAGGTCTCACACACGAGCGTGTGATTGGCCGTGTGTCACAAGTCAGTATACCCTATAATTGGTAAACAGCCTATCACACGGGCATGTGACTTGGCCGTGTTGCATAGATCAATATACCCTACAGGTTTTGCACGGCCTAGCACACGGCCTGGCACACGGATGTGTATGGCCATTTCAGAGGGCACACGGGCTAGACACACTGACGTGTGTTTGGCCATGTGACCCAAGTCAGTAACCTCACTTATTTGGACACGGCGTAGGACACAGGCTGGGACATGATCGTGTGCTTGCATTTCGATTGTTCACATGGACTGTGACACGGGCGTGTGTCCCCTATTTTGTGGAAAATATTTACTAAGTGTTGAAAAAAAATTTTAAGTATCTGGTTTAGTCCCGAACCACTCTCAATGCATATTTAAGGCCCCGTAGGCACGTTTAATAGACATTATGATTGTTTATGATTGAATTGTATTTGAATTGATAAATTGTATATGAAATGTATGTTTAAAAGTGTTGTAAGTTAGGTAATGCTCTGTAACCCTATTTCGGCATTGAATACGGGTGAGGGGTGTTACAAATCTATTACACTATCTAACATAAATATTGGTAGTGTTTGATGTGTTGGTCAAGATTATAATGGCATGTGTAGGTGGACTTGCTTTGGCATTTAATTGAATGTTAGTTGATGATATTGGCATGTATAAGTTGATTTGGTAGCATTTGATGTTGGTTGGTTAGTGTTATTTTGGTACTTATAGATGCCTTATTAGTATGTGTTACTTTGGCAATGTTTTGATGCATATTTCAAAGGCCAATATGGCATGTGATGGAATAGTTTCAAAATGGTCAAGCTAGGTATGTTTTGGTAAGGTATTGGACTTGATGTGCATGATTAAAATGTGGTATGTATACATGTTTAGGTAAATTTGTATGTTTGCATTTGAGGTGCCTTATATGGCATATTGGTTGAATAGATTTGGTGTTTTGAATTTGGTCAATTTCATGTCCACACAGCCTGAGACACGGGCCTGTGACACATGGTCATGTGTCCCTTGTAGATTTTAATGCATGCAAGTCAAGTTGTTACACATCCTAGCACACAGACTGGAACACGTGCGTGTAGTTTGGCCGTGTGACCCAACTTTGAAAGTTACTCGGGCACGGACTATGACAGCCCGATATAGACCCCAATTGGAATAGTAGTTTTGGGACCATAAATCCAAGGTTGGAGAAATAATTTAATATTATTTTTGATGTATATGGCATGTGATAAAGTATGTGTGAAAGTTCTATGTGAAAATTTTATCGTTTGTATGCCGATTTGTGAAAAAGGACCTAATCGCATAAAATGAAAAAGTTGTGTGCTAGTGGTTAAAAGTGCTTAAATGCTATGTCTTATTAAATGAGAGGTCCTTATGTTGTTATTAGACCATTAATAGCATGGATGGACAAAAATGGGTAGTGGATTTCAATTCTATTATGAAAGGTTAATATTTGTAATTGATAAATCGTGATATTATTATTAAAACAAAGCCAAATACTCATCTTTTTCATGCATTCCTCACCGAAAATTGAAGAAATAGATAGGGATTTTGAGCTTTGAGCATTCGACACTTGTTGAGCTTGAATGAGGTATGTTTTGAGCTCGATTTTTTATGATTTTTATGTTTTTGTGATCATTGCTTTGAGTACTAGCTAGCCCGTACCTTGAATTTTGGAATTCATGATGATTTTGTGAAGTGTCTGATGGTTGATATACATGTTTTTTATAGTGATTTTTGGTGAAATTTCCTATTAATGATTAAATGGTGAAAATGAGAAATTGAGGGGCTAAAATGTGAAATAAATGAAAATTATGGGCTACTAGTAGCATGTGATAAATTCGGCCAGCATGGGTTCATAAGAAATTTATTGAATTTGTGATTTTATGTAAAAAAGACTAAATTGATAAAATATGGAAATTAGGGGGCTAATGTGTAAAAGACCCTAATTATGTATTATGGACTAAATTGAGTGAAAATGTGATTGAATGAGTTGAATTTGATATTATATAGATCAAGAAAAGAGAAATTCGGATCTAGATTGAGGCAAGAACAAAGTGCTCAATTGATGGACTAGTATCGTCATATCTATGTCCGAGGTAAGTTCATGTATAATACGTATTATTTACATAATGTTCATATGTGATAAGATGAATGGAAAAGTGATTCTGGAGTTTGGTAATGTGAACTGCGAGTTCGAAGGTATGTGGCACTAAGTGTGCGTAAATATAATCGTTATAGTGATGAATGGCACTAAGTGTGCGAGATAAAGAAAGCATCGGTTGTATTATTTGGCACTACGTATGCGATACCGAGATAAATTTGGTTTAATGTCATGGCACTAAGTGTGTGATATTATTATAGCTTCGACTAATTAATTGACACTAAGTGTGTCAGTTCATCGAATATTTAAAGAGGATTGATTGAATTATGGCATCGAGCATTGACGTGGTAAATGTGATAGATAAATACGTGATGGTACATGTATGTATAGAACCTATATGGTTGTTGATATTGTATATGAGATAGATGAAAGATTATGTGAATGAACGATGCAAAGAGTTGGATTGAATAACATTATAAATATTTGTATATGAACCTATAGATATGGTATGAAAATGAGTAATAGCCATCGATGAAATTGGGTAGTGATGTGAATTGAACTAAGTGTTAGTTAACTTTTGCATATTGAATTTGAATTGTTGAGTTAATTGTGTTATATTACGAACTTACTAAGCTTTAAAGCTTACTGTGTGAAGTATTTCTCTGTTTTACAGTGGTATTTAAAGCTAACTAGGATCCAGGGATCATCAGTGACTCAATCACACTATCGGACATCTATTTTGGTACCTTTTGGAAGTTGTATTTATGGTATATGGCATGTATAGGCTAGTAACATTGTGGAATGTTTTGAGATGTATAAATATTTCCATGTGACAAGGCTTGATAATGGATGAGACTTTGGATTGATTTTGGTATATGTTTTGCTATGTGAAAATGGTGTATGTGTTGTGTATATATGGTCTTCTGTGAATGGCCATTATGTATGCTTTTGTAAAATAGAAATAGTATGTTTCATACTTGATTTGGTAGTTGAGATGGTGAATATATTACATGTTTAAAATGGTTTGAAATGAGATGTGAATCATATGCTTTTGGTATGGAACTGGTTCATGAAATGGAAATGAATTGAGTATAAAGTGATGTTTGTAGGAATGACCTAAAATGAGAGGTAATTTGGCCGTGTAAATGGCCTATATTTGCCCACACGGGTGAGCACACAGGCGTGTGTCTCGACCGTGTCCTTCAATATTCCAATTCAAAGCAAGTCAGACTTGTACACGGGCCAGACACACAGGCGTGTGATAGGCTCTGTGATTCAAGTCAGTGTTCCACACAGGCCAGACACACGAGCGTATGGTAGGCCGTGTGATTCAAGTCAGTGTTGCAAGCATGCTAGACACAAGGGCGTGTGATAGGCCGTGTGACCCAAGTCAGTGTTGCACACGGGGTAAGGCATGGGCTAAGGCATAGCCGTGTGGGCGTGTGCCCTGCTTTGAAAAAAAAATTTCTAAGTTTTGTAAAATTTTCCATATGCGATCGGTTTAGTCCCGAAGCTTCTTTAAACAATGTTTAAGGTCTCGTAGAACTTCTAAAGGGACTTTGTATTATTGATTAAATATGATATGCTGATGTGTGAGCAATGGTTGTTTAAATGTTATGATTCGACCGGTAATACCTCCTAACCCTAGTCCGGCGATGGATACGGGTTAGGGGTGTTACACGGACACAGGTTAGGACACGGCCGTGTGTCCTTATTCTGATTTTTACACAGCCTGAAACACGGGTGTGTGTTTCAACCGTGTGAGCCATATGGCCTAGCCACATGGCTGTGTGACCCCTACAGTTCAATTTTTCCAACGTTTTCTTAAATGTTCCAAATGTTTCCGATTTAGTCCTGAATTGTTTATAAAGTGTTTCTATGGCCTTGGAGTCTCGAATAAGGGACATTATGCATGTATATGAATTATTTATGTCATGTTCGTCTTGAGGTATTAAATGTATGTTTTAAAGTTTCGATTTCACGGCAATGCTCTGTTACCTTATTTCGGCAACGGATACGGGTTAGGGTGTTACAAACATGCAGATGACCTCATTAGGAAATCACCACTCCTTAGTTCTTTTCCTTTAGAGTTCAAACCAGAGTTCGAGTTCTTAGTCCCGATGGACTCCATCAGACATTACCACGGTGAAAAAACATAGAATCTCTTGATAGACTCTTCATTCATTCAGTCAAACTAATTTCATCGATACACCCAAATAGAACACACATCTCATAGCATACATTTCAGACATATACATACTCAGCCATAATTCAATTTCAATACTCGTACACCAATCATCACATACTATACTCTTCATGACTTCAGATCCATAGTGCAATCGATTTTCTATAATGACTCACATTATGAACAATATAAATGCAGGAGTCCGTATGGAACTCACCTGAATCTCACTTACTATAGTTCAAAACTCCAGATCTAGATATCCATTACAAACCAGCAGCAACCATTGCTTAGAAACATAATTTCACCATTAGTGCTCTTGTACATACGAATTACTTATCATTTCAATCGCTGACAGTCCCATGCAAAAACCTTATAATTATCGTCTTATTGCTCAATTACCAAATACAGATTTACTCATTCAAAGCTTGATAAACCATAATTTACACATATTTTAACCCCATGCTTGGCTTACTTTTGGATAAATTTTCATTAGATTTGATGAATTCGATACTCCTAATCCCCTAATTTCATGTTTTATACGGCTAATTTAAGGAATGATATTTTTTTCTTTTGTGCAGATGGATCTAGAAACACTCTACGATGCATGGGAGAAATATAAGGATCTACTAAGGAGATGCCCTCACCATGGGTTACCCTTGTGGCTACAGGTTCAAACCTTTTACAACGGCGTGAACCCCTCAACTAGGCAGTTGATTGATTCAGCCACCGGTGGAACCCTAAATAACAAAACCCCTGAAGCGGCTTATGAGTTTATAGAGGAGATGTCACTGAATAATTATCAGTGGAAAGTTACGAGGACAAAGCCAACAAAAGCCGCCAGTGTTTCAACCTTGACATAGTAACCATGCTATCAAATCAGGTAGAACTTTTAAGTAAGAAAATTGATAGTTTGTGCGATTCTTCGTAGGTACATCTAGTGATGCAGTGCGATACGAATGAAGGAGGAATGAGTAATACAGAATATCCATCCTACAATCCTAGAATAGAAAGTGAACAGATGAACTATATGGGTAATAATTCTAGACCTCAAAATAACCCTTATAGTAACACTTACAATCCAGGTTGGAGGAACCATCCCAACTTCTCATGGGGTGGCCAAGGAAATCAGAAACAAAAACCCCCTAAGCTTTCAACAGCAACCCTACCCACAAGAGAAGAAGCCGAACCTTGAGGAGATGTTCACAAAATTCATCACAGTGTCAGAAACTCATTTCGAAAACACCAAAACAGCACTCAAATATCAGCAAGCATCGATTCAAGGGCTCGAGAACCAATTAGGACAACTTGCTAAGCTAATCATTGAACGACTACAAGGTAGCTTGCCAAGCATCACTAAAACTAACCCAAATGAGCAACTTCATGCCATTACTGTACACGATAGTGAAGGTTTAGATGAACCAAAATTGAGGCAAGAGAATATGGTAGAGGAAGGTAAGGTTGAAGTAAGCCGTGATAAACCAAAACCGGTAATTACAGAGTACCAACCTCGTGTGCCATACCCCAATGTGATGAAGAAAGACCACACAAAAGAACAATTCGGTAAACTTCTTAAACTTCTAAAGAAATTACATATTAACTTACCATTTCTTGAAGCTCTTTCGCAAATGACTAATTCAAGGAAATTTCTAAAAGAGCTAGGACAAACAAACGAAAGTGAGATAATATGTCGTATGTGGAGCTAAATGCAGTGTGCTCAGCAATTTTACAAAATAAACTACCACGAAAGTTAAAAGATCCAGGGAGTTTTACAATTCTGTGCTTAATTGATAGTTTATCTGTTAATAATGCTTTAGCTGATTTAGGGGCAAGCATAAATGTTATGTATTATAAAATGTTTAAACAGCTAGGTCTTGGGAAACCCTAACAAACTAGGATGAGCATTCAATTGCCTGATAAAAATATTAGAATTCCTAGGGGTATAATCGAAGATGTACTAGTCAAAATTGATAAATTCATATTCCCAGTAGACTTTGTTGTTTTAGACATGGATGAGGATAATAATATTCCTTTAATATTAGGACGGCCCTTTTTAGCAACTGCTAGGACCATTATCGATGTTGATACATGGGAATTAATACTTCGTGTAGGTGATGACATGATTAAACTCAAAGCACGTGATTCTGGCAGAATATCTAATGATGGAGAGAATATAAGTCCTGTTAATATAAATAAACTTAACGTTCAATCTTCTTTCCAAGAAATCTCTCGAGAAAAGATAATAGAGCCAGGGTCTAGTGTTCATATTGAGAATAAAACTGTTCATGAGGAACGAAGATTACAAATCGATGAACTTGATGAATGGCGGACACACGCCAAGGAAAAACCGAAAAAACACTAGGAGCCAAAGTAAAACCATGTCAAACTTAAGGATGGGACAACCCAATTTAAGATCGGAGATTAGGTATTGTTGGATAAGAAAGACCCTCGAATCCCCACTTCAGACCTTAATACAAGCGAAGAGATCCTTTTCACGGTACTGAATGTCTTCCTAAACGGAACAATCGAGGTAACTAATCCTACATTCAACACCTTTAAGGTAAATACCACTCGACCTAAACTATATATCGATAACCGAATTGATACCAAAAAAGAGGATTTTCAACTCTTCAAACCACCATGATTATGTGAATGAAAGGTAAGTCTAGCTTAAGACTTTAAACGAGGGCTTCTCGGGAGGCAACCCAAGCACTTCCCCTACTAACGTCCATATTTTCAATTTTTAGCACCTAACCAACAACTAACCAAGTTAATAAAGCACTGGTTTCTTTCTCTATATGACCTTACACACAGGCGTGGCCGTAGCCATGTGGACACCATGAATAGGCACATTGGTGTGGTAGAGACCGTGCAAATCAAGGATGAAAATTCCCCAAAACACGGGCTACGATAAAATGCCACGGCTGGGCGATTCGGCCGTAGTCGACACTGAGAAATCTACACGGGCATGTAACATGCCCGTGCTTTTAGGCCGTGGCCGACACTGATTAATCCACATGGGTGTGGAAAGCTCTATACAGGTGTGAGAGAAATGAACGAAACACCATGCGGCCGTGTGACCTAACGCGCCCATGGCACGCGGGGTTGGGCAGCAACTAGGTTCCTGATTCCTATTTAAAACCCCCTTCTTCTCACCTTCTCCCCAAATTCTTTTTTAACCACTACATCCCTTCATTTGTCTATTATCTTTCTCCTTTCATTTTCTTTTCCCTCATTCCTTCTTTACACCACCATCCCCATGTCGAAGAAGCGAAAGGACCCTAGCACAGTCTCCCCATGCGAGACCTATCTACATAAGTTCATGCCGGCCGCTTCATTAACTCGACAAGACAAGGACCTTTGAGTCAATTTATCTTTATCTTTTTCTTTTATTTTCATTTTTTAATTCTTTCCCTTTATCTTTCTTGTCTTTAATTTATATTAGTATATTTTGATTTCTTTTTATCTCTGGCTATTTCTTAACGAGTACCCATAACGAAGTCAATTTCTGATGACTCCGCAGTTTCAAAAGGTTCAGGGGGCTACTAAGGAACGACCACACCACCCCCGCCTTCACCTCTACCCAACTTTACCGTTTCTTTTCCTTGACTCCATCCAAAATTCAGGAAGTTCACTTCTCTCCCTATCTTATGATTTTCTATTGTAGATATCTATCTTTGCACATTGAGAACAATGTACATCTTAAGTGTGGGGAGGTGTCAACAATACTAAATTATGCTTTGTTCTTAAGTAATTTTCTCATATTACTATTAGAACGAAACTTCTATTGATTTATGATTTTCATTGATATGTTTCAGATTAAATCATAGATAATTGTGCATTGATGCTTTAAACTTTAAGACACTAGAAAATCAAGCATGATAAGTCTATTTTTAGAATTTAAATTTATTAGGTTGTCTCCCTAATCTTAAATATTACTTTGATGTTTGAAATTTACAAGGTTGACATCAAAAACCAGAATTTCTGTGAGATTTTGAGCCTTATAAAGCACACATTTTTCTTTCTCACTTTATTGATTATGAGTGTGTCAATATTGATTTGTTATTCTAGAACTTGCTTCGATTATACATGTCGAGACCACACTTTTGATTTGATATACTGAGATGGTAAAGGCACCTAGGAATTAACCCACTCACTCCACAAAAAGCCTACCCTCATAATTAACCCTTATTGAACCCTTTTTAGCCTAATAAACCGTTTCTTGACTTACCCATTAATATTAACCTAAAACCAAATTTTTAATTCCCCTAATTTTTTGACGTCCTTTTTGTTGAGATTTGATTTGAACAGTTGCCTAACTATTTTTGATATTTCAATTGTTAAACTCTATCTTATTATTGTAATTACTTATTCCTAAAAAAAAGTTGGAAATTTATCTATTTCTTTAGTTTGATATTGTTGAGCTTAAGCAATTAATTTCACATTTTGAGAAGAAGCTCGTATTATTTGATGTAATTAATAATTATTAGTTCATTCTTTCTAGTTAGGTAAATGGTCAATTCGATCTCGATTCTAACCTTCTAATTCAGCCTATATCCACACCTTTAACCCAAACCCCATTACAACCCTTTAAAGACCTTTTGATTTGTGTATCATCTCATTTTATAGTTGTGGAGATTTGATTTTCATGCAAGCTTATGGGATTAACTTTTCATGTTTGACTTTTTGAGTGATTAACTTGAACCTTAAAAACCTTGAGTGATTTGAGTGAATCTTTAGTGAGGATGTCAATTTTTGTCGATTTTGAATCAATGGTAATTATTTAGGTAAGGGGAAACACCTATGTTTTCGTGCTATAAAAATTTATGACTTAGATTGTTTGAATCTTTATGACTCTTTTAGTTCAAATTATCAGTGTATGAATTATCAATAAATTATGATGAAACATTATTGATGAGGATTATGAATTGAAGGAGCTAATTTTAATTATGAGTTGAGAATTTTGCTTGAGGACAATCAAAGGCTTAAGTGTGGGGATATTTGATAAACCATAATTTACACATATTTTAACCCCATACTTGGCTTACTTTTGGATGAATTTTCATTAGATTTGATGAATTTGATACTCCTAATCCCTTTATTTCCTATTTTATACTCAAGAGAACTTAAGGTGTCGAAAAGATTAAGAAATGGGCCAAAAAGGGGCAAAATGGGCCTACCTAAGATATCAACACGGTATGGACCAATTGAACACGACCGTGTGCTACAAGCAGGATCAAACACGGCCTGGAACATCACACACCGGCAGATCACACGACTGTGTGTGACGAGCGATTTCGAAGGAGTATAAACACGGGCGTGTCACACGAGCGTGTCCCTACCGACCCCTGGTTGAATTTTATTCGGAATAGGGTACTTGTGGGCCAAGTAAGGCATCTCAAAGCCTATATAAACACCTTAGAGGGCAACCTAAAGGGGGAGGTCGACAAGAGGTGGAATAGACGCCGAGTAGAAGGTGGAAAGTACTCCAAGACAGCTGTCGGGAACAACTTAGGAGAAGGATCTTCATCAAGACTTAAGATCTTCCATCAAGTTCTTTAGAAGTTTTTGGGTTTCCTTATATTTTATTGTTTTTCCTATTTTAAAGATGTTTCCCTTTATTTGTATGAACTAAATCCCTTAAATACCTAAGGGGATGAAACCTAAGACGAATCTTATTATTGTTTGATTTATAAGATAAATACTTGTTCTTATTCTTAATTCTAAGTTCTTATTCTTGTTTTGATAATTCAAGTTATTGATTCAAAGTCGAATGTGCTTATTCAGTGGAGCAAAAGTCCCTGTTTAAGAGAAGAGCAACACAATTAAGCGGAGTTGATTGCAACCCTAGAAATAGGGTGACGAAAATCTGCTCGATTAGAGTCAAATCTAATAAAGGAATCCATAGATCGAGTTAATGCGATAATAGGGGTTTTAATTAGAGAGAGTTTTCAATTAATCAACCTAAAGTTAGTTGTTTTTAGTCTTGAAAGAGATATTAACATAAATCAGGGATCTCTACGGATTAAGTCAAGTGAATAAATCATGTGAATCAAAAGTAATAAGTGAAGTCTAGGTGGATTCTTCCTTAGGTATTGCCTATCTCATATAAGTTGTCTAAAAGTATTTTTCCAATTCACTCTCTGTCATATTCATAATCATTTAGTTAGTTAGAATTAGATTAAAAACAAATCCTTTTTGATTATTAGGCTAGATAATAAAAAGATAGTAATTACTAGTAATTTTAGTCCTTGGGGATACGATATTCCGAACTCACCTCAACTATACTACTGTTCGATAGGTGCGCTTGCCTTTGTCGAAATATTAGTTAATTTCGAGCCCATCAAAGCTTAACATGCAGAGCTAAAATACTTACCCTGGTATGAAGTAACTTCTTATCGTAATAGAACCTTAGCCTCTAGAATATCGAGGTAGGATGCATTCTGATTTAAGAAAGGTTTCAGTATATACCACTTAAGGAAAAGAAAGAAAAAGAAAGAACCCCTTTCCAAACAAATTCTCACCTGTAAATATGGCTCATCTTGCTTAGTGGAGTTTAACAAGTGTCATACATATTAGAACTTGTCTTCTTATTGGCATATAGTTTCCAAGAAAAATATAAATATGTTTCCTTCATCAAACTTATTAGGCTAAACTATACAGTTGGTTTCTAACCAAATTACTTAAAATCTAACTAACACAATACTCCATACAATATATGCGTACTATACCTTTGCCACATACCCAACCCATATTTCCTTTTTATTCTTTAACACGGACGTTTCCTTAATTCATGGTAAAACATTAGAAAATCAAATTCTTGATTACTCTTGTGGCGGTCATTACACGCCAAAATGTATACGTGAAAAACAATCTTTTGGGCAGATAATACTATGCCAGACAAACTATTTACTGCTAAACACTGAAACTTTGGATTCATCAAATCTGGAGTGTTACAGAAAGATTCATGTACCAATCAAAACCTCCAATGGTAAAAGCACTAAATGAAGAAAATGACGAATGATTCCAATGAATCGTTGAGAAACTTAACCATTTAAGGACACTTGTCAAGCCGATGAAAGAGGAGCAACATTTGGATGACCAACTAGAGGAGGAAAGCTATGTAAACAATAGGTTTCAAGATCCCTATTCAAATGCCTAAAATCCTTGTTGGAGTGATCATCCGAACTTCAATTAGGAAGGCAACCAAGGAACTGTAAATCAAGTTGGAAATTGATAAAACCCTCATTACCAACATTCGCCAATACAATAACGAGCTATAGGGAATTACCATGCTGTATGTGGTCAAAGATTTGATCGACTAGAGGGGGAGATGAAAATAATGAAGACAGAGATTCGACAAGTCCAAGCAACATGCGGGTGACTTGAATCCTGAATAGACAGTCTCTACAACCAAATGTGCCAATTAATGACGATATTGATAAAACAAAATGACTAGAGTCTCCCTAGCAATATGGAGAATAATCCTTGGAGAAATGGGAAGGAACACGTAAAGGCAATCCATTGCTATAAGGTAAGGAATTTGAGCCATCAAGCAAGCACATCCATGAAAAGGAGAAAGTTATGGAAAGTGTCGACAAACCCACGAAGGAGGAGAAAAAAGCGTGCCCATGAACCAACCAAGGACGTATCAAAATCTGTGCCCAAACTAGTAATATCAAATTAGATCATAACAAAGATACCCCCAAAATTAAAAGATCAAGGTAGCTTCGTGATTTCAATAAAGATTGGGGATTAATATAGCAGCAAATCCCTTTGTGATTTAAGGTATAGCATAAATTTAATTCCCCTATCAATCTATCAGACACTCGGACTCAGCGATCTCAAAAAAACCTCAATAACACTAAAACTTGTCGATAGATCCTTAGTGTTCCCGAAAAATGTACTTGAAGATGTATTGTTTAAGGTACAGGTGATAAACCATAATAGTAACATATTTTAGGCCTACATTTAGCATGCTTTTGGATAAATTATCCCTTGAATTATGTAATTTGGTGCTCTTAATCCTTTAATTTCATGTTTTATACTCAAGAGAGCATAGGAGGATGAAAAGAACAGAAAATGGGCTTAAACGGGCCAAATGGGCCAAACAAAGAAATCGACACGGCCTGGGCCCAAGACCACATGGCCGTGCCTCATTAATAGACTCGAACACGACCTGGCCACGATTCACACGGGCCTGTGCCATGGGTGTGTCCTTGTCGTGACAAAGAGGAATTTCACTCGGATTAGGATACTTAGTGGCAAAGAGGAATTTTGTTCGAATTAGGATACTTGCTGGCCAAGTAAGGCATCTCAAAACCTATATAAACATCCTAGGGGGCCAACATAAGGGGGAGTTTGGCAGAAGCCTTCTACCAGGGCTTTTGTCAGGCGTCCAGCTAGGCCAAGGAGCCGAGCCAGAGATACCAGAATTATGGGATTCATTCGAAGAAAGCCAGTTGATTCATCTCAAGAAGCCGGAATCGTACTTAAGACGGAGGATCTCTCCTTCAATTCCTTCAGGGGGTTTTAGAGATTTCTTACGTTTTGTTTTATCTTTCCTTCTGAGATGTTTTCTTTTATTTTTATGAGCCAAACCCTCAGATACCTGAGGGGGATGAAACCTAAGATGGATCTTGTTATCGTTTGCTGACCTATATGATAAATATTTGACTTGTTCTTAATTATGTGTTCTAAATTCTTGTGTTGATATTTTCAGGATATTAATTCAAGTGTGATGTGCTTAGGTGGAGGAGCAAAAGTCCCTGCCTAAGAGTAGATCTAGAATAGTTAAGCGGAGTTGCTCGTGCGCCTAGAGATAGGGTGACAAGAATTTGTCGGATTAGGGTCAAACCTAATATGGGAGTCCATAGATCAAGTTAATGCAATTCTAGGGGTTTTAATTAGAAAAAGATTTTAGTTAATCAACCTAGGGTTAAACGTTAGTCGCCTCGAGGGATTAATATACGTTAGGGAATCCTACGGATCAAATCAAATGAATAAATTGTCTGGTTCAGAGTTAGATAACAAGAGAAGTCTAGGTGGATTCTTCCTTGGGTATTGTCTTAGGTAATTGGTTTTCTCTCCCAAATATTTCCCCAAATTTTATTATTCTTTTTCTTAGAATTTTTAGCTTAGTAGTTAGTTAATTTAGATTAAACAACAAATTCCCTTTATTTTAGGCTAGATAATAAAAAGAAAGTTAGTATTAGTACTTTTAGTTCCTTTGGGTTCGACAATCCTGTCTTGCCTTAACTATACTACTATTCGATAGGTGGACTTGCCTCAAATTGTTGTCATAGTTAGTTTCCAGGTTCGATCATTCATTATATAAATTTTAAGACTTTGACATCGCATGAAACAACGATCAAGTTTTTGGCGCCGTTGTCGGGGAACCAGAATATTAAGAACGCTCAATTTTTATTACTTTAGCCATTTTTTTATTTGCAATTTATTTTCATTATTTTTATTTTTATTCTTTTTACTTTGCTAATTTTTCCTCTATTTGCTTTTGGTAGATAATTTTAGTTTATAGAGTAGATGGCACTGAATAATTATTAGTGGCAATTCATGAGGACAGTTCCTACTAAAGCAGCCAGTGTCTTTAACCTCGTCGTGGTCACCATGTTATCTAACTAGGTAGAGCTGATGAATAAAAAGATTGATGGCGTGTGTAATTCTTTGCAGGTATATCCAGCTATACAATACGATATAAATGGATGAGGGATGAACAACACAAAATATTTATCCTACAACTCGAGCACAGAGAAAGAACAAGTTAACTATATGGGTAACTATTCTAGACCTCAAAATAATTTTTATAGTAACACTTATACTGCAGGCTGGAGGTACCATCCAAATTTCTCATGGGATGGTCAAGGTAGTCAAAGACCGCAACTTCCTCCAGATTTTCAACAACCACCTCACCAGCAGGAACAGAAGCCGAACCTTAAGGAGATGTTGACAAAATTTATAGCAGTGTCAGAAACTCATTTCCAAAACACTAAAACAGCACTCAAAAATGAAGAAGCATCGATGTAACTCCCTGAATTTGGGCCTAGAAGAATTGGGCCCAAAAGGCCTTTGGAATGGGAGCGTTTAAATTTTTTTGAGATATATGTAGCACTTAGAATATTAATATTAAGGTATTATCGGGATTATCTGAAGCCTTAGAGATATGGGAGACCATAGGGAAAAATTTACTTTTCTTGCTTAGTGGACCCTAGTCGCAGGCATGAGGCCTCTTAAGTAGATTAAGGGAAAATAGGACACAAATGGGCTTGTGGCCCAGTGGCAAGTGGAGTCACTTGGGAGCTATGAGGTGGCGTGTGTGAAAGCTGAAGAGGTCCAAGCTTCAAACAGGAGGAGTGTATTCTGGAGTGTTTTATTTTGCATAGGTGGACGGCAAGAGTTGTGCTAGTTTTGTACTCCTTCCGTAAAGAGTTTGTAGTAAGCAGGACTGATGGGTGTGGAGGAGATTTCCGCTAAGATTAAGGTATTATCAGATAGAAAAGATAGGAGATGAGGAGCGTGAAGTGTTGGGGCCGAATAGGACTGTGGGGGGGAGGGAAGGTAGTTCGGCTTTGGCTATAAAAAGGGGGTGCCGAAATCCTTTGCAGGGTTCTTGGAGTTTCCATCTTTCTTTCTTTTTTTTCCCCTCATCCTTATTTTCTTCCATTGCCGAATACCACCACCCCTATTTTCCAAAATCCCTGTTTGCCGAAATCCCTGTTTGTCAAAATCCCTGTTTTTCGAAATCCCTATTTGCCGAAATCCCTATTTATGCTAATTCTTTGTTTTTTGTTCCTCCACCTCAATCGATTATTATCTACTTTTACTCACGTTTGGAAGCCGAATCTTGTTTAAGTATATATCTAAGTCGCAGGATTAAAAGAGAATTATGGTAAGTGCTTAGTTAAAATTTTTAGTGTGTTTCATTAAAAGTCGAAGGGCTATCTAACCCTTCTTTGCCGTTACCATGTATTAATAAGGGTGGGGCTCAGCAATCGCAAGTGCGGTAGGTAAGGATTGTTATAAAGGCAGTAAGTATTCTCGACACAGTTAGAGTTTTAATAAATGGCCAATTCTATTGTGGCTTATAGGGGTGACTTATGATCAATATGGGTCACTTGGTTTTGACGATATAGGTGTTTGGGTGCAGATCTAGAGGATAATCGCCAATAGTAGTAAAGGAAGGGCTATTAGAACGTGAGGCACACGGTGAGGGTACGGTGAGGTTTCAGTTTTTGGTGAATATGTGTTTACGCTTTGGTTAATCGCTAGTAATGCTAATTGTACGTTCATGACTAAAGGGTTTGTAGCTCGCAATGTTACCAGGTGTGTACAAACACTACACACATGATATCAACAATGCCGAAAAGCCGAAAGTGGCTAAATGGGCCAGATGGGCCCTAAGGCTAGGTTTGATGAGTTTGTTTGGTTTGGTGTATGAATTGAGTCTGTCCAGCATAATACTTGATCTTGAATTGTTTTGGGTCTAATAGGCCATAAGGATGTGATTTGGGCCTAATGAGCCATAAAGATGTAATTTGGGTTTGATGGGCTTTATGGGGACGTAGACAAGTATGTTAGGGTTTATGGACTTAAGGCCTAGTTTGAACAACTCTTAAATTTCATAAGACTTAATTTAATTAAACATGTCTGTGAATAAGTCGCTGGGTTAGAGTGTCATAACGGACATACGCACGTCTAGGATTGGATCTAGGGAGAGCTTGGTACTTATGCAGTCCCAGTGACCCATCTCCTCTTCTCTGGAATCCTACCTAGTGCGTAGCGTCTGTTCACTTTAACCGCGAGGACTTGTTGATGGGCCAAAGTTAATAACTAAAACCCGAGAGGGACCAACTACCCTTATATTTGAAAAATTACTAAAATACCCTTATGTTTTAAGAATTACTAAAATACCCTTAGAATTATAAATTACCAAAATACCCTTGTTTTGTAAAAGTAACAAAATACCCTTGTTTTGCAACATTATCAAAATACCCTTGTTTTGCAAATGTACCAAAATACCCCTGTTTTGCAAAATTACTAAGATACCCCTATTTTTCCAAATTACCAAAATACCCCTGTATGGTAGAATTACGAAAATACCCTTAGGTAGTGAAATGACGAAAATACCCCTATTGACGAATATGAGTATATGGATGTTACTTGTATGTTGATGCATTCATATGATATTCTGCTTAGGATGCATATGGGTGGGAATTATGGTCCGGAGGAAGATTTGAGGATCGCATGGCCATATGGTATGGATCCACCAGAGGCTCTAAGCCCAATATATGATTAGCAGCTTTGCTGCAACTTTCGGTAGTATCGCAAACGAGCTAGCCTTGGTATGTAGCGGTGGGGTGGGTCGAGCTAGAATTCCCCATAGGAGTCATAAGGTTGGAAGGGAAATGATGTGTGTAGCGGATGGATTTTTGGGGTGGGTTTTGCATTATCTTGTTTGTATATGATGCGTTATGACATGATATGAGGTCATTATGGGCTAAGGCGCAAGACCACCGATTTTGATAGGGCTTAGGCCCAATGTGAATATTAGTATGTGATTTGATTGTTAAGGGTTGTACACACTGAGTTTCGAAACTCACACCCTTTTATTTAATGTTTTAGGAGATCCTGAATAGACGGCTCGACGTGGGAGAGGACTCGGAGATGGCCACACTACAAGTTGTTCAAATGTTTTAATTTGTTCAAATGAATTTGTTTTAAATACTTTGCGCTTTTCATTGGATTGTTAAAGGCCATGTAACTCCTAATTGTCTTTAGATTTTGGGTTTATTATTATTGTTTCAACTATCCGCCTAGTAAATTTCATAAAATTTCTAAAGATAACATGGTTTTCGAAATAACTTAACATATGAACGTTTTCCTAAAATGTGGGCTTTTCCTCTTAACTTAACAGGATACTAGGGTTTTGGGCTTTTGGGCCATAAGTTGTTAAATTGTAAAATCGTTTTGAAGTGTGCCTTTAATGTGACATTCCAGACTCGAGCCTAACTTCTAGGTCAGGTTTCATGCGTTACATTTAATGGTATCAGAGCCCGGTTGCAAAGCTCGAGCTGTGACATGGGCCTTATATTTTGGGTTTAAAAAAAAAAGTTCTTACAGGATTCTTGAAGTGTGGTTCACCGATCCCTCGACATCGAGCCAAGTAAGTTCTCTATACTACATGTTCTTAAATTATTGAACTGTGTAGATATTGGGCTACTTAAAAATAGGCTTTTAGAGACTAAAGCCTGTAGGAAACTTACACCTGTAGTGGATTCTCGACCGCGTAGTAACTTTTAAATTGTTACTCACATAAAACATGTGCCCTAAACAAGTGAAAATATGTACTAATTTCATAAAATCCCTAATTGAAAAATACGCAACGATGAGTGCTAGAAGAGATACAAGAGGTCATGGTAGAGGCTGTGGAAGTGTTAGGACTGATGTGATGACTCAGCTAGTTAGGGAGGTACTGAAGGAGGTTAAAGAAATTGGTGAAACACTTCGGGTTAGGTGCGTGGACTGTAAGAAAAAAAGAGATTGCAGTTTTCTAGGATTGCAGTCTCATTCTGTGAAGCATGTTAAGGTATGTCCAAACTTTCCGGCTTGCGAATATTGGAGAAGACGTCATCCAGGTGAATGTTGGAGGAAATAAAGAACGTGTTTAAGATACGGGTCTGTAACACCCCAAACTCGGCCCAAACACTACGACCGGATCTGGCATGTCACTAAGAAGATTTAGTAAAACATGTCGCATTTTAAAAAAAAATAATCATCGAGAATAAACATGTATACCGGATAACTTAATAATTTGGATAGTTTGTAGAAGATATAAATTTTCAATTAAATGCCTTTATGAATTAAAAACCAAAATTTAGTACATGCCTTAACTTAATTAAAATGTAAAATCTAAATGTCTAGTAATAATAAAAGCCCAAAACAAACGAAAATATAAAGCTAGTGGCCCGTGGCCTTATTACAATGAAATTTAAAACCCACTAACTAAAAATATTAAAAATTAATAAACTAGTAAAGTCTTTTGCTGAATCAAAATAATCTCTCGCATGGCCACCTTGTGCTCCTCTCCGGCCCGGTCCGATGCACTAGGTGCTACCTGAAAGATGTTAAATAATGGGGTGATTAGTGAGACTCAGTGTGCAACCCTCGTACACCATCAGATTGGGCCTTAGCCCATAGAACAGAATAACAGAATATCATACAACAGAAATTATGCAAAGCCCAACCCAATCCTAGGTTTTCATCCGCTACACACCACCCTTACCTGCCAATCACACCATTGGAGATTTCTACAATCAACCCACACCGCTACACACCATCGATGGTAGTCATGCTATAGATAGCTGCTCATCGTCAGATCGTGGCAATAGCCACTACAACAGATCATGGCATTAGCCACTACAACAGATCATGGCAAAAGCCACTACAACAAATCATGGCAAAAGCCACTACAAAAGAACACTTCCCCTTTCATCAATCACCCTACCCCGTGCAATCACAGAAATCGACATACATGTTTATCATATCAAATCAATGGAAATATTCACTTTAGAATGACAGAGATCACTAACCTGGTGATTCGCCTTTACCCTTCTCAGGTTTTCAATAGCCATGCCGATATTTCAGCATTTAACAGAATATACAGAATATAACAGGTTTATATGCACACTAATCAAGTAATCTAAATTGTTTGAGAGTGTTACACACCTGATTAATGCGTAAGACTACCCTCTATGTCGATACCCTCGCTAATTGGATCTACTGCCTTTTGTCTACAACATTGCTCAAAAGCCGAAAGAATGCGAAGATAAGGCCTCTTCTATATTCGGCCAAGGATTAGTGTTTACCCGAATTTATACGTTTAAATTAACAGATCTCCTTACCTTGAAATCCTGAAAGTAATACTATTCGACTGCTACTGAACTCTAGCTTAGAAATCTAAGCGATTGAATCCCCTTAAAATCCCGGAATGCCGCAAATAAGAGAAAAACACAAGATCAGTTTCCATATAGCCATTCGGCTAGAGTTTCTAAAAACCAAAAAAGATTGAATCACGCGAATCGACACTTACCTTAACACAAAGAATTCAACTATCCATTAGAGATTTCGGCTTTTTGAAAAGATCAAAAGAGAAGATGATAGGAAGGAATCTATGTAGATTCGGCTTTTAATGAAGAAATCGGCAAAAGGGAATAGGGGTATTCAGCTATGGAGATGATAAGAGAGTTCAGGGTTTCGGCTTTTGAAAGAGAAGATGTTGAGAAGATTGGGAGGTTTTGGCTTTTGAAGAAATCAAAAGAAAAGAACTTGCAGAGGAAGACTGAGAATTTCGGCACAGAGAAAGAAGAAAAGAATAGGGTTCCAAATGCCGGAATTGAAGAGATATCCCCTCTATTTAAAGAGAATTTTGGCATCCCCCCGAGAGTTGGAAATTCAGCCACCACTGTGCTTAGCAGATAATTCCTAAACTTCCTCCCTTATCTTTATCTAATCACTCTTTCAAAAGAGGCCTAGATAGCACCACCTCATCCTCCCTTTATCAGCTATTATCCACATGTTATTATCGCTTCAATTATCCTCCTATTTACAAGCCCCTATGCCGTCCCACTCTATCCATTTAAAAGCCAAAAATTAGCTAAAATTTAATTAACAAAATTGAGCTTCAAGTGACTCGAACTTGGGCCCTCTTCATCTGCTAATGATGCCATCCCATAGTCCCATGTAGCGCCACTTAACCTTGGGCCACAAGCCCATTTTGATATTTTAAACACATATACCTATCTTAAAGGCACTAGAGTGTCTACACAAGAATTTAGCCAAGGCCTCAGCCCATACCTGAGCCCAATCTGAACCCCCAACTCTTAAATTAACACATTAACACACCAAAATGCACAGGCCTATTAGTTCAGGATGTTACAGGGTCTGAGGAGCATAAGGCTCGGGATTGTTCAATCACCATTAAGTCGGGTATGTTTTGTAAGGATGCTATATTTTTGGGTATAGAAACTTTATGCGTGCAATGTTTATATGCTATTAAATCAGAGTGTGCAGCGAAAGCATAGTGATGTGATTTGAGCAGTGCGTTTAGTAGTTAGTTGGAAATTTCAAGGATGAAATTTCTTTAAGGAGAGTAGAATTGTAACGCCCCGAATTTAGGCCTAGAAGAATTGGGAACAATGAGCCTTGGGAATGTGAGCATTTAAAATTTGTTTGAGATATATGTGGCACTTAAAATATTAATATTAAGGTATTATCGGGATTATTTGAAGTCTTAGAGATAGGGGAGACCATAGGGAAAATTTTATTTTTCTTACTTAGTGGACCCTAGTTGCACGCATGAGGCCTCTTAAGTAGATTAAGGGAAAATAGGACACAAATGGGCTTGTGGCCCAGTGGCAAGTGGCGTCACTTGGGAGCTATGAGGTGGCGTGTGTTAAAGCTGAAGAGGCCCAAGGTTCGAGCAGGAGGAGTGTATTTTGGAGTGTTTTATTTTGCATAGGTGGACGACAAGAGTTGTGTTGGTTTTGTACTCTTGCCGTGGAGAGTTTGTAGTAAGCAGGACTGATGGTCGTGGAGGAGATTTCGGATAATATTAAGGTATTATCAGAGAGAATAGATATGAGATGAGGAGGGTGAAGTGTTAGGGCCGAATAGGACTGTAGGGGGAAGGTAGTTTAGCTTTGGCTATAAAAGGGGGGTGCCGAAATCCTTAGCAGGGTTCTTGGAGTTTCCATCTTTCTTTCTTTTTTTCCCCTCATCCTTATTTTCTTCCAATGCCGAATACCACCACCCCCTGTTTGCTAAAATCCCTATTTGCCAAAATCCCTATTTGCCAAAATCCCTGTTTGCCGAAATCCCTATTTACCAAAATCCATGTTTATCGAAACCCCTGTTTATGCCGATTATTTGTTTTTTGTTTCTCCACCTCAATCGATTATTATCTACTCTTAGTCATGTTTGGGAGCCGAATCTTGTTTTAAGTAGATATCTAAGCCGCAGGATCAAAGGAGAGTTACGGTAAGTGCTTAGTTAAACATTTTAGTGTGTTTTATTAAAAGCCGAAGGGCTATCTAACCTTTCTTTGCCGTTACCATGTATTAACAAGGGTGAGGCTCAGCAACCGCAAGCGCGGTAGGTAAGGATTGTTAACAAGGCAGTAAATATTCTTGACTCAGTTAGAGTTTTAGTAAATGGTCGAATCTATTGTGGCTTATAGGGGTGAATTATGATCAATATGGGTCACTTAGTTTTGACGATATAGGTGTTTGGGTGCATATCTAGAGGATAATCGCCAATAGTAGCAAAGGAAGGGCTACTAGAACGTGAGTCACATGGCAAGGGTATGGTGAGGTTTCGGTTTTTGGTCAATATGTGTTAACGCCTTGATTAATCACTAGTAATGTCAATTGTGGGTTCATGACTAAATGGTTTACAGCTTACAAGGTTACCAGGTGTGTACAAACACTACACACACGATATCGACAATGCCGAAAAGTCGAAAGTGGCTAAATGGGCCCGGTGGGCCCTAAGGGTAGGTTTGATAAGTTTGTTTGGTTTGGTGTATGAATTGAGTCTATCCAGCATAATACTTGATCTGGAATTGTTTTGGGCCTAACAGGCCGTAAAGATGTGATTTGGGCCTAAGGAGCCGTAAAGATGTAATTTGGGTTTGATGGGCTTTATGGGACGTAGACAAGTATGTTAGGGTTTATGGACTTAAGGCCTAGTTTGAACAACTCTTAAATTTCATAAGACTTAATTTAATTAAACATGTTCGTGAACAAGTCGTTGGGTTAGAGTGTGGCAACGGACATATGCATGTCTAGGATTGGATCTAGGGAGAGCTTGGTACTTAAGCAGTCCTAGTTACCCAGCTCCTCTTCTTTAGAATCCTACCTGGTGCGTAGTGTCTGTTCACTTTAGCCGCGAGGACTTGTTGATGGGCAAAAGTTCATAACTAAAACCCGAGAGGGATCAATTACCCTTATATTTGAAAAATTACTAAAATACCCTTATATTTTAAGAATTACAAAAATACCCTTAGAATTGTAAATTACCAAAATACCCTTGTTTTGCAAAAGTAACAAAATACCCCTATTTTGCAAAATTATCAAAATACCCTTGTTTTGCAAATGTACCAAATTACCACTGTTTTGCAAAATTACCAAGATACCCCTATTTTGCCAAATTACCAAAATACCCTATAGGGTAGAATTACGAAAATACTCCTAGGAAGTGAAATGACGAAAATACCCTTATGTGACCAATATGAGTATATGGATGTTACTTGTGTGTTGACGCATTCATATGATGTTTTGCTTAGGATCCATATGGGTGGGAATTTTGGTACGGATGAATATTTAAGGATCGCATAGCTGTATGGTACGGATACGCCGGAGGCTCTAAGCCCAATATATGATTAGCAGCTTTGCTACAACTTTCGGTAGTACCACAAACGGGCTAGCCTTGGTATGTAGCGGTGGGGTGGGTCGAGCTAGAATTCCCCACAGGAGTCATAAGGTTGGAAGGGAAATGGTTTGTGTAGCGGATGGATTTTCGGGGTGGGTTTTGCATTATCTTGTTTGTATATGATGCGTTATGATATGATATGAGGTAATTGTGGGCTAAGGCCCAAGACCACCGATTTTGATAGGGCTTAGGCCCAATTTGAATATTAGTATGTGATTTGATTGTTAAGGGTTGTACATACTAAGTTTCAAAACTCACACCTTTTTATTTAATATTTCAGGTGATCCTGAATAGAGGCTCGACGTGGGAGAGGACTCGGAGATGGCCACACTACAAGTTGTTCAAATGTTTTAATTTGTTCAAATGAATTTGTTTTAAATACTTTGCTCTTTTTCATTGGATTGTAATAAGGCCATGTAACTCCTAATTGTCTTTAGAATTTGGGTTTATTATTATTATTTCAACTATCCGCTTAGTAAATTTCATAAAATTTCTAAAGATAACATGGTTTTCTAAATAACTTAACATATGAATGTTTTCCTAAAATGTGGGCTTTTCCTCTTAACTTAACAGGATACTAGGGTTTTGGGCTTTTGGGCCCTAAATTGTTAAATTGTAACATCGTTTTAAAGTGTGCCTTTAATGTGACATTCCAGACTCGGGCTTAACTTCTAGGTCAGGTTTGGGGCGTTACAATCGGTTCAAGGGATCAAGAATCAATTAGGTCAGCTTGCTAAGTTGATCTCAGAACAACCACAAGTAAGGTTGCCAAGAAACACTGAAACTAACCCAAAAGGGTAAATTCAAGCCATAACAGCTCATGACAGTGAAAGGTTAGTAGAATCTGACTTGAGGCAAGTGCCTGTGGTAAGTGGAGGTAAGGTTGAGGTAAGCCAGGATTTACCAAATGCAGTAATTACAGAGTACCAACCCCGTGTGCCATACCCCAATACGATAAAGAAAGAACACGCAGAGGAACAAGTCGGTAAGTCTCTTAAACTTCCAAAGAAATTTCATATTAACTTGTCGTGTCTTGAAGATCTTTCGCAGATGCCAGATCCTAGACCTCGTGTCGATAAAGAAGAAATTCATGAGGAACGAAGGCTTTGGATCGATAAACTAGACGAGTGGAAGACACACTTTAAAGAGAAACTAAAAACACACGAAAAAAAACGAGGCAACTCTACGACGAACTTAATGATGGGACAACCCAACTTAAGATAGGAGATCAGGTACTCAAAATCCGCCCAGATGGAACAGTCGAGGTAACTAGTCCTAAAATCAGCACCTTTAAGGTAAACACTACTCGACTTAAACTTTATATCAATAATCGAAATGATCGCTTTATTAATCATATGAGAAAGGATTTTCACCTCCTCAAACCACCATGATTATGCGAATAAGAGGTAAGTCTAGCTTAAGACTTTAAACGAGCGCTTTTCGGGAGGCAACCCGAGCACTAACCCTACTAATTAGTTTAGATTTACTTATTTCCATGTTTAGGCGCAGGTTTTCCATACTCACACAGCCTTGCAAACGGCCGTGGCCGTGGCCGTATGGGCACCACAGGTAGGTAAAAAGGGCGTGGCCATAGACGTGTGGCAACAGGACAAAATATTTCCTATGACACGGGCTGCATCTCTATTTAAACCCCCTTCTTCCTTTTTTTTCTTTTCCAGTTGTCTTTCTTCTTTCATTATTTACTTTTATTTTTATTTTCATTTTTTTATTTTTTTATTTTCTTTATTATTTTCTTCTTATTCTTCATGCCATTTAGATTTAGCTTAGGATACAATAAAATCAGGCCGGCTGCTTAGAGAATTCAAATTCAAACGGTTCGAGGCACTCACCCACGTTCACCTCTACCAATTCCTATTCGGTTTCTTTTCATTGACTCCATCCAAAATTTAGGAAGTTTCACTTCTCTCTCTACCTTATGATTTTATATTATATTATTATGTATCTTTGTACATTGAGGGCAATGTACATCTTAAGTGTAGGGGGGTTAACTATAGTATTATTTGAAAATCCATGAATTATATCTTGTTTCTAAAGTAAGTTTCTCATATTATGATTAGAATGAAATTTCCTTTGATTTATGATTTTTATTGATATGTTTTGGATTAAGTCATTGGTAATTGTGCATTGATGGTTTAAACTTTAAGATACTAGAGAATCAAGCATGATAAGTCTATTTTTCAGGAGTAAAATTTTTTTCTAGGTTGTTGACCTAAATTTGAATATTACTTTGAAGTTTGAAATTTACAAGGTTAACATCAAAAGCCATAATTCTTGTGAGATTTTTAGCCGTATAGAGCATATATTCTTTTTCTTGCTCACTTTTTTTGATTATGAGTGTGTCAACATTGATTTGTTATTCTAGAACTTGCATCGATTATACATGTCGAGACCACACCTTTGATTTGATCTACAGAGATGATGAAGGCACCTAGGTTTTAACCCACTTACTCCACTAAAAGCCTACCTTCCTAATTAACCCCTAGTCAACCCTTTTAATCCTAACAACCCTTTTTATTGACTCACCCACTAATATTAACCCAAAACCCAGTCTATATTTGTTATCACCATTCTTCTTGACTACCCTTTTTGTCGAGATTTGATTTTGAGCAGTTACCTAACTATGTTCTATATTTCAGTTGTTAAAGTTCGTTATTATTATTTTTGAATTGTTCTTAAAAAAAATCAAATTATATTCATTAAATGAGCTTATATGTTTAAATTCCAATTACTGAAGAAGAAGCTTGTATTAGAGTATTATTATTAGTATTACAAGTTTTCAATTGATGTAATTATTCATTATCAGTTTGTTGTTTCTAGTTAGGTAATTTGTCAGGTCAGTCTCGATTCTAACCCTCTAATTCAGCCTTTATCCACACCTTTTACCTAAGCCCCGTTACAACCCTTTTTAAAGACCTTTTGATTTGTGTATCATCTCATTTTATAGTGGTGGAGATTTGATTTTTATGCAAGCCTATGGGATTAACTTTTCATGTTTGACTTATGAGTGCTTTTTCTTGAACCTTAAACACCTCGAGTGATTTGAGTGAATCTTTAGTGAAGATGTCAATTCTTGTCGATTTTGAATCAGAGGTAATTATTTAGATGAGGGGAAACACCTATGTTTATGCTACAAATGTATGACTTAGATTGTTTGAATCTTTAGGACTCTTTGAGTTGAATTATCCATGTATGAATTATCTTTGAATTACGATGAAACACTATTGATGAATATTATGAATCAGTGAAGTTTGATTTAATTGTGAGTTGAGAATTTTACTTGAGGACAAGCAAAAGCTTAAGTGTGGGGGTATTTGATAAACCATAATAGTAACATATTTTAAGCACACATTTAGCATGCTTTTGGATGATTTATCCCTTGAATTATGTAATTTGGTTCTCTTAATCCTTTAATTTCATGTTTTATACTTAGGAGAGCATATGAGGATGAAAAGAATGAAAAATAGGCTTAAAATGGGCCAAATGGGCCAAAGAAAGAAATCGACACGGCCTGGGCCCAAGACCACACGGCCATGCCTCATTAATAGACTCAAACACGGCCTGGCCACGATTCACACGGGCGTGTGCCATGGGCATGTCCCTGCCGTGACAAAGAGGAATTTCACTCGGATTAGGATACTTAGTGGCAAAGAGGAATTTTGTTCGAATTAGGATACTTGATGGCTACGTAAGGCATCTCAAAGCCTATATAAACATCCTAAGGGGCCTACATAAGAGGGAATTCGGCAGAAGTCTTCTGCCAGGGCTTTTGTCAGGCGTCCAGCTAGGCCAAGGAGCTGAGCCAGAGAGGCCAGAATTGTGGGATTCACTCAAAGAAAGCCAGTTGATTCATCTCAAGAAGCTAGAATCATACTCAAGATGGAAGATCTCTCCTTCAATTTCTTCAGGGGGTTTTAGGGATTTCTTACATTTTGTTTTATCTTTTCTTCAGAGATGTCTTCTTTTATTACTATGAACTAAACCCTCAGATACCTGAGGGGGATGAAACCTAAGATGAATCTTGTTATCGTTTGCTGAACTATATGATAAATATTTGACTTGTTCTTAATTATGTGTTCTAAATTCTTGTGTAGATATTTCTGGGATATTACTTCAAGTGTGATGTGCTTAGGTGGAGGAGCAAAAGTCCCTGCCTAAGAGTAGATCTAGCATAGTTAAGCGGAGTTGCTCATGCACCTAGAGATAGGGTGACAAAAATTTGTCGGATTAGGGTCAAACCTAATATGGGAGTCCATAGATCGAGTTAATGCAATTCTAGGGGTTTAATTAGAAAGAGATTTCAATTAATCAACCTAGGGTTAGACGCTAGTCGCCTTGAGAGATGGATTAATATACGTTAGGGAATCCTATGGATCAAGTCAAATGAATAAATCAGCTGGTTCAGAGTTAGATAACAAGTGAAGTCTAGGTGGATTCTCCCTTGGGTATTGTCTTAGTCAATTGGTTTTCTCTCTCAAATATTTTCCCCAAATTTTATTCTTCTTTGTCTTAGAGTTTTTAGCTTAGTAGTTAGTTAATTTACATTAAACAAAAAATTCCCTTTATTTTAGGCTAGATAATAAAAAGAAAGTTAGTATTAGTACTTTTAGTTCCTTTGGGTTTGACAATCCGGTCTTACCTTAACTATACTACTGTTCGATAGGTGCGCTTGCCTCAAATCATTATCATAGTTAGTTTCCAGGTCCGATCATTCTTTATATAAATTTTAAGAATTTGACATCACATAAAACAATGATCAACAGGGATTTATAATTCTTGTCGACTTTGTAGTCCTAGACTTTGAGAAAGATCAAGAAATCCCCATATTGTTGGGCGGGCCATTTTTGGCCATTTTTAAATCGATAATAGATATCAAGTGAAACAAAATTAGAATAAAAATTGATGTCGAGATAGAAGTGTTTCAATGTGGTCAAGATTCCAAAAATGAGGGATTGTTTAGGGAAGAATGTTATGTATTATTCAACTTAAACCCTAACAACCTTAATCAAAGGTATTTTCTGTATGGTGCAAGTATAGGTACTCATATGATGTGAGAATGGGACAAATGGAAAGACTCCAGTGCAGGACAAAAAATTTGAAGAGCGAGCACGAATAAGACCACATCTAAAGTCGACAGTAAAGTTCAAGAAATTTTTAGAAAAGTCTTATATCATAATATAAATTTTTAACCATCAAATTTAATTAGTTTTTACATATTGTATATTATTTTGTTTTTGATTCATTAGAATTAGGAATTAGATGTGCATTTGGTGCCAAAATTAGAAAGAACCAGGTTTCTGATGACAACAGAGGAGCTAGATGTTATTAGGGTGTATGTACGAGTAACCAAAGACTGTCTACAAGTCTTAGAGAGGGCAAATCAAATATGTGTCATGCAACATCTTACCAATGCCCTAACACAAACTTGAGCACAATGCAAATAGGAGAACAACTAGCGTCGTGTTGTACCAAGCCTTCTTTGTGGCGCATCATGCAAACCATTTTCAAAGACTTTACAATTTTGGTTCGATGTTAGCTTCAAAAATAACTCCCAAGCACGACAAATCCAGCCCTGGAATACTTCTATATAATGTCTTTATCAACAACCAATACCCCCCAACCTCAAATATTCTTCCGAATATAGTCATCTTCCCTATGAAGCCAAAACAAGTTATTTGCGAAATAACACAGAATGGAAATAAGACGAAGCACATACAGAAACTCCAAGCCATTTAAATGACACATGGATGCAATACAAGCAAGAAGTAGCGTATCTTGACCATAGAAGCAGATAGTGGAAGAAACAATCGTGTGAATACAACAACACTTGGAATATCAAGCAGTATGCAATCAAGAACTTGGGAAATTAGCAACCCGAGCAGGTGAGAAATATGAAACTAAAGACTTTTAATAGCCATAGCCACTACGTAGGGGAGACCACTCCAAGAACGTCAAGCCCACAAATTAATGGAAACCTAGCAATAAAAAAAGATCGAGCTACTTATGGGAGGACGACATTCAAGTACATCTTGAATAAATGGTGCAAGGTACTGACAATATCAAGCCAATTACAGAACACTACGCTAGAAAATATGGCATAAAATCCACCTCGTGGACGACACCATACCCACAACTATTCAACAACACAACCACGAATGGGAATGTGACAAACTAGATGAAGAGTGAAATTAAAAAAACCAACATCAAGCAGTAGGCATACTACAACGCAAGGAAACACTACTAGAGATAATGACTTAAGGGAAGTGTGAATTACAAACTATATACAGTTTTTATAGTTGGTAATGGCACCTTTTTACTTGAAAATTTATGTTAATCCCGAAAATATGATAGTTAATTGGGTGAATTTTGTTTATATTGAAATATTGGGCATGATTTAACAAAGTATACAATTTTATGCTTTTATGTATTAATTTTGTGCATAATTTAATTAATTCATGCTACATATTAATTTCTTCTATTTAATTATTGCAATGGGACCATGGAGTTAATAATTTATGAAGCTTATTTTAATTTTGCATGGACATGAGATTTATTCCACCTTAGCTGGACAACAAAGGCATGAAAATTTTGATCCAGTTAAAGATGATTTAATTGAAGGACATGTATAACAACTAATTGGGTTACAAAATCGTCCAAGCAAGGGGGGAAAGAAGCCCAATTCGGAAAGTACATATGAGCAGCCCAAAATTAGCTTTTGGGAGAATTATTCAGAGGTCCCTACACTTGGAGAATAATTAAAAATCAGCATAATAAATTTACCCATGAAACCATCCACCTTCTTGCTTGATTCATGCAGAAATCAAGCATGAATGAAGCAACCAACAACCTCCCCTTTCCACAGTTCATGGCAGGCCAAGAGTGAGAAAAACCTAAGGGAATTTTAAACTGTTTTTTGTAAACCTATTAGTCATCCCTCAAGTATAAATACACCTCCCATTCACCTTTCAAAACATATCTCATATCTTATCTCTCATTTCCTCCCATCATTCACTAACTTCTCATTTTTCTTTCCACTTCCATTTCCCTCTCATGCATAAACCCCCATTTAGCTAGCAATTCCTTGAGGAAATTCTCTCTTGGCTGGCCACCTTGAGGAGCGCCCTACAAAGGAGTAATTACAAGGATCGAAAGAAGCCACTATGATCAATTTCCGGAGGACTGTCAAAATTACTTCTGAGTTTCTTCTTCCTTAATCTTTATTGTTGTTCAATATGTTTGCAATTTGCTTTGTTGTTTTTTCATTAGCGATGATAGCTTAATTTTGTTTAGCTAGAATGATTAAGTCAATTTGATAAAAGTTCATTTGATTTATGTTCATGATGTGTACTATAAATTTTAACCCAATTTCTTAATCTGTTTGCCATACCATTTTTGTAATTAATTATTTCTTACTATTTTTATAAATAAAAAAAAACCATAATCGTAATACCATATATTTTTTGTAAAATCATAAATTTCCATACGAAATTGCATAAGCTCCTTCATTAAAACCATAATTTAGGGTAAATTAAATTGTAGAGTCTATAAATACCATCCAGCAAAACATGAACAAATCAATTTAGTCAGATTAATAAAGAATAGTAAGGTATGTTTGAATATATTTTTGTAAAATACTTTTTACTATTTTTATAAAAAAAACCATAATCGCAATACTAGATATTTTTTGTAAAATCATAAGTTTCCATATGAAATTGCATAAAATCCTAGATTAAAACTATAATTTAGGGTAAATTAAATTGTAGAGTCTATAAATACCATCCTGCAAAACGTGAACAAATAAATTTAGTCAGATTAATAAAGAATTGTAAGGAATGTCTGAATATTATTGTTTTTTTCAAATTCATTTATCATCATTGAATACAATATTTATGCCTATATTTTCTCTGATTGACGTGTTAAAATTCCACGCTTTTTTCTTTTGTAATGGAAGTTGAAAGTTCTTAAAAGTGATAGAGGAATGGTACTTCTTCTACACCAGTTATTTTGTTTAATATAGACTCCAACCTTATAACATATGTTCTTCTTAACTAAACATAGTTCGTTAATTTTTTTTAACTCTTAAATTAGTATTGTTTTATATTTAGTGTAGTAGTATAATAATTTCAATCATTTACTTTCATATTGATGAATGTGAACCTTGTACAAAAATGACAAAAAGAAGGCTAATTTTTTAGTTTATATGGTATGTAAGTTTTGACTCTTCAAAAGAGTTATATTTAAGGCCTCTAAATAGAATTAATTGATTGTAATTAAGTAAATACATTTTCATTTTTAGGATATTTTTAGAATATTGCATAACAAAGCTTGCATTGTGATATGATGGTCATTATTTTTTACTTTTATCACTTGGGGAGGAAATGTGTGGTTTCGTGTGAATACATGTGTAAGAAGAGCAAGAAGATAAAAAGGGAAAAATAAGGGAAGTGAAACATTGTCATGGCAATTGGTAAGATTGATTGCCAACAGATTGCCATGGAAATTCCAAGAAGATGACTCAGCACTCTATCCACATCACTCTCATCTAGTTGGACATGTACCAGAAAAACCAACCTGAAAAAAGGAATGAAAAATGAGTGCTAATGTGGGACGGATCTACCTAATAAAAGAATGAGAGAAAAGAAGAAAATAGGGGAGGAGAATTTGTGTGAGAAAGAGAATGGTGACAGCAATCCTCTCTCTGTACAGAGAAAAACTCCATTGGAGAATTTCAAATTAAAAAAGGGTAGCAGCTATAGATAGTAGAATACATATGCAAGAAAGGGAAGAGACATCTATCCTGGATTCACGTACGATTGGGAGATAAAAGAAAAGCTGGAGTGTGGTGAGAAATCCTGCAGTTCTGCCTTTAGTTTTCTTGATTTCTATGATTCAAACTTTTTTAAATGTTGATGAATGATTTAAATTTGGTGTTTACTTTTCCACCCATGAACTAAATATTTTCTGAGTTGGAGTTATTTGGGTGGATGTTTATCATCTTTAATGCTCATGATTTGAGATTGCCTATATCACTATTTCATTCGATTTATGCCTGTTTTAAATACATGCATGCAAGCTTTAGATATAGATGATTGTATGTTGTGTTCATTGATGTATTTTTCATTTTGAAAAGGTTAAATATATTGGATCTAGAATCGTTTGATGCAAGCGAATACTTGATAGAATATGCATAGCACTCTAGACATAAATGTTGCGAGTTATGTAGAGAAGAACGTTCATTGTAGTTATTAATCCAGAGTTCTGTAGACATACAGTAACTTAGATTTTTAGCTTAAAATCTAGTTATTAAAAAAGGCAAGTTACAATAGTAACTTTCTAAGCAGTTGATTAGACAATATTTTGCCATGACATTATTCTGATATGAGCATTCCACCTAAATAATTCCAGCCCTATTCATTCAACAACAGAATTACTCTTACTTTTCTCTGTAATTTTCCACTACATTTTATTTTTCATATCAAATCTCTATTTTTAGCATTAAATTACATTAATTCATTATACCAACATCTTATTTAATTTAAGAGTATTTCTTGCTATTCATTATAGTTAATAGGATTATAATAACTTAATCAATCTCTTACTAATTTCCGATCCCTGTGGAGACGATACTTACTTATCACTTTATTACTTGAATGACATGTACACTAGCGCAATTGCATTAGTTATTTATATGCAACAAGTTTTTGGCGCCGTTGCTGGGAATCGTCAGCATTTGTGAAAAGTTGGTTTGTTATTATTCTAGTTATTTTTGTTAGAACAGTTAATTAATATTTTATTTGATTTTTCAGGTTTTGTACTAGTGTATGACAAGAAGTATTGAAGAGGATACAGAATACTATTTTTATCCTGAGATTGAAAGGACATTACATTGAAAAAGGAAAGCATTAAGAGAAATGGAAAGGATTCTAAATAATCCAATCAAAGAACATCAGGTACTCCAGAATGAAAGGAGTATTAATATTCCACAAATCCTAGATGACAGAGATAGACATATCAGAGAACATGTAGTGCCTACTTTGGCTTATCTAAGTCCAGGAATTGTTAGGCCACATATTCAAGCTCAACACTTTGAATTAAAACCAGTAATGTTTCAGATGCTACATAAGATAGGAAAGTTTAGTGGTTTACCAACTAAAGATCCCAGATTGCACTTGAGGCTTTTTCTTAAATTTTGTGACTCATTCAGGCAACAGAGTGTTCCTGAAGATGCCCTTAAATTAAAATTATTCCTTTATTCATTACAATATCGTGCCAGATCATGGTTAATTGCATTACCATCAGGTATGGTGGCATATTGGAATGAACTGTGTCAGAGATTTTTGCTTAGGTACAATCCTCCAAACATGAATTCCAAGCTAAGGAATGACATTACATAGCTCACGCAATTTGAATATGAGACATTATACGAAGCATGGGAGAGTTTCAAGGACTTAATTAGAAAATGCCCTATGTATGGTTTTCAGCATTGGACACAAATGGAGATGTTCTACAATGGATTAAATGCTCATACGCGAATGGTGGTGGATCCATCAGTTAATGGGACGTTGCTTGACAAATCCTATAGCGAAGAATATGAAATTTTGGAAAGAATAGCAAAAAATGGTTATTAGTACCCCACTACTAGAGTTGGTACTGGTAAAAGAGTTGTTGGAGCAATCGAACTTGATGCGATTACATTGCTAACAACTTAGGTATCATCTTTAACGAATATGATTAAAAATCTAAAAAGACCCTCTGCAGTGCAGGAAATGAAGGTTGCAAAACTATAATGTATATACTGTGGAGAAGATCATGTTTTTGATGAATGCCCATCCAATCCAGCCTCTGCATATTAGATGAGAAAATTTAATCGTAACAACAACAATGTAACACCCCTAGCTTGTATCCTTCACCGAAATAGGGCTACGGAGCATTAACGGAAGTTACATCTCACAAAGAACAAATATTCAACGTATTCAAAACATACATAATTCATAGCAAATTTATTCAAACTCAAGCATATAGTCTCTTATACGAGCCCTCGAGGCCCTAAAAACACTTTCAAAATGAATAGGGACCGAATCGAAAAAATTTAGAATTTTTGGGAAAAAGTTTAAAATTTTCATAATACAGAGGTCACACAACCATGTGGCCAAGCCAAGTAACTCACACGGCTCAGACACACACTTGATAGTACTACAAAGAACATATGTTTTCTCTTTACTTATTGGTTAATTTGTTCCCATTTAGTTATCTTTAGCACATATTTTAAGATTTTCAGTTTAGTAAATTGCATTTTATAACTCAATGGATCTTAGCCTATTTATCCTTAATTTTTTCATGTTTTGGTACCGATGTCACTGCATGAGTATTTCTCAATTGTGCCCGAAATTGTTGCCACACCTTACAATTGTCCGGATAAGAACAAAAATGTGTGAGTTGTCCAGTCTGGTATAACCAACTTGTATGTACAAAGGCAGCATGATTCTGATGAAAGGACATGATCGTGTGTCAGAGTCTTGAAAATTTATAAAAAGAATGATCGAGCCTAGAAACTAACTGTACAACGACTTGAGGCAAGTGCGCCTATCGAACAGTAGTATAGCTATGGCAAGACCGGATTGTCGAACCCAAAGGAACCAAAAGTACTAATACTAACTTTCTTTTTATTATATAGCCTAAGAATTAAAGGAATTTTTATCTAATCTAAAATTAACTAATAACTACGCTAAAGATGCAAAGACAAAGAGAATGAATTGGGGAAAATAACTTTTGGAAAAAAAACCAATTGATTAAGACAATACCCGAGGAAGAATCCACCTAGACTTCACTTGTTATCTAACTCTGTACCAGATGATTTATTCACTTGACCTGATCCATAGGATGCCCTAAGTTATATTAATACATCTTTCGAGGCTACTAACATCTAACCCTAGGTTGATTAATTAAAATTTCTTTCTAATTAAAACCCCCAGAATTGCATTAACTCGAACTATGGACTCCCATATTAGGTTTGACCCTAATCCGGCAGATTTTCGTTACCCTATTTCTAGGCGCGCGAGCAACTCCGCTTAACTATGCTAGATCTACTCTTAGGCAAAGACTTTTTCTCCACCACCTAAGCACATCAATACTTGAATCAATATGTTGGAAATACCAAAACAAGAATTAAGAACACATAGTTAAGAACAAATCAAGTATTTATCATATAGTTCAGCAAACGATAACAAGATTCATCTTAGGTTTCATCCCCCTCAGGTATCTGAGGGTTTAGTTCATAACGATAAAAGAATACATCTTAAAAGAAAAGATAAAACAAAACATAAGAAAACCCTAAAGCCCCCTGAAGGAATTGAAGGAGAGATCCTTCATCTTGAGTATAACTCCGGCTTCTTGAGTTGAATTAACTAGCTTTCTTCGAGTAAATTCCACAAATCTGGCGTCTCTGGCTCGACTCCTTGGCCTAGCTAGATGCCCTTGGCCTAACTGGACGCCCCTTAAAGGTTCGCCTCTAGGATGTTTATATAGGCTTTTGGAATGGCTTTCTTTGCCTCTAAGCACCCTAATCTGATTGAAACTCTTCTTTCTCACATCAGGGACACGCCTATGGCACATGCCCGTGTGAATCGTGGCCAGGCCGTGTGGTCTTAGGCCCAGGCCCTGTCGATTTCGTGTTATAGCCCATTTACTCTGTTTTGGGCCCGTTTCTCATTCTTTTCATCCTCTGGTGCTTTCCTGAATGTAAAACATGAAAACAAAGTATTAAGAGCACCAAATGACACAATTCAAGGCTTAAATTATCCAAAAGTATGCTAAATGCGAGATTACAATATGTTCATATTAATGTTTATCAAATACCCCCACACCTAAGCATTTGCTTGTCCTCAAGCAAAATTCTCAACTCACAATTAAAATGAACTTCCTTGATTCATAATATTCATCAATAATGTTTCATCATAATTCAAAGATAATTCATACATTGATAATTTAACTCAAAGGGTCCTAGAGATTCAAACAATCAAAGTCATAGTTTTTATAGCACGAAAACATAGGCGTTTCCCTTTACCTAAATAATTACCTCTGATTCGAAATTGAAAAGAGTTGACATCCTCGCTAAAGATTCACTCAAATCACTCAAAGTGTTTAAGGTTCAAAATTAAGCACTCAAAAGTCGAACATGAAAAGTTAATCCCATAAGCTTGCCTGAAAATCAAATCTCCACCACTGTAAAATGAGATGATACACAGATCAAAAGGTCCTTTAAAAGGGTTATAACGGAGCTTAGGTTAAAGGTGTGGATAAAGGCTGAATTATAGGGTTAGAATCGAGATTGAATTGACAATTTACCTAACTAGAAAAATGAACTAATCATGAATAATTATATCAATTGAAAACTAATAATATGAGCTTTTTCTTCAAGATTTGAAATTTAAACATGTAAGCTCACTTAGTAGAACTAATAATGAACATACTTTGTTTTTTTAAGAACAAATCAAGTAATAACGGATGAATTCAACTACTGGAACAAAATAATTAGGAAACTGATCAATTCAAATCTCGATATAAGGGTAGTCAAAAGGAAAGGTGATAACAAATACAAAGGGTTTTGGGTTAATATTAGCTGGTGAGTCAATAAAAAGGGTTGTTAGGATCAAAGGGGGTTCACTAAGGGTTAATTATGAAGGTAGGCTTTTAGTGAAGTGAGTGGGTTAAATCCTAGGTGCCTTTATCATCTCTGTATATCAAATCAAAGGTGTGGTCTCGACATGTATAATCGAAGCAAGTTCTAGAATAACAAATCAATGTTGACACACTCATAATAAAAAGTGAGCACGAAAGAATGTATGCTCTCAAAAGGCTCAAAATCTCACAAGAATTATGGGTTTTTATATCAATCTTGTAAATTTCAAACTTCAAGGTAATAATTAAATTCAGGTAGACAACCTAACAAAATTTTAATTTTTGAAAATAGACTCATCATGTTTGATTCTCTAGTCTCCTAAAATTTAAATCATCACTGCATAATTATCAATGATTTAATTCAAAACATATTAATAAAAATCATGAATCAACAGGAATTTCATTCGAATTAGTGAGATGAGAGAATTACTTAAGACAAGATATCATTAAGGGATTTGAGAATAATGCAAAAAGTTAAGCACTTTTTTAAATAAACTTTCACCCCCCACACCTAAGATGTACATTGCCTCCAATGTACAAATATAGATAAAATAACAATATAGTGGTAAAATCAAAAGATAGGGAGAGAAGTGAAACTTCCTGAATATTGGATGGAGTTGATGAAGAGAAACATGGGGAGTGCCTTGAGCCGTTTGAACTTGAGTCCCCAAAGCAGCCGATCTGATTTTATTGTATCCTAAGTTAAATCTAAATGTTAAGAAGAATAAGAAGAAAATAATAAAAATAAAAGTAAATAATGGAAAATGAAAGCAAAAAGATAACGGGAAAAGGAAAGGAAGAAGGGGGTTTAAATAGGGATGCGACCCACGCCCATATTCCTACTTGTGGTACCCACACGGCCGTGTGTAATGCTGTGTGGGTATGGAGAACCTGCTCCTAAACATGAAAAGAAATAAACTAAACTAATTAATAAGGTTAGTGCTCAGGTTGCCTCCCAAGAAGCGCTTGTTTAAAGTCTTTAGCTAGACTTACCTCTCACTCACGCAATCATGATGGTTTGAGGGGGTGGAAATCCTTTTTCATGCGATCACTTCAGTTATTGGTATATAGTTTGAGTTGACTAGTGTTTACCTTAAAAGTGTTGAATTTAGGATTAGTTACCTCAATTGGTCCATCTGGGAAGATTTTGAGTACCTGATCTTCAACTTTGAAGTGATTGGTTCCACCCTTAATACTTGATGTCCTAGTCGTGTCAAGAACCTGAAGAGTGACCATTTTGTCACTTACGCGAAATGTGAGCTCACGTGGTAGTTTATTTCGTAGAATTGCTGGGCACACTGCGTTTAGCTCCACATGCGGTGTATCGTCTAACTTCCGTTTGTTTGTCAAAAAGTCTTTAAAAAATTTCCTTGAATCTGTCATCTGCGAAAGAGCTTTAAAAAATGACAAGTTAATATGTAATTTCTTTGGAAGTTTAAGAAATTTACCGAATTGGTCCTTTGTGTGGTCCTTCTTTATCGCATTGGGGGACGACTCACGTGGTTGGTACTCTGTAATTACCGAGTTTAGTTTATCATGGCTTACCTCAACCTTACCTTCCCCTACCACATTCTCTTTCTTCAATGTTGGTTCATCTAACCCTTCACTATCGTGAGCAGTTATTGCTTGAGGTTGCTCTCTAGGGTTAGTTTCGGTGTTACTAGGCAGGATCCCTTGTGGTCCTTCTGAAATCAGCTTAGCAAGCTGACTTAGCTAGTTCTTGATCCCATGAATCGATGCTTCTTGATTTTTGAGTTCTGTTTCGGTGTTTTGGAAACGAGTTTCTGACACCGCTATGAATTTTGTCAGCATCTCCTTAAGGTTCGACTTCTTTTCCTGTGGGTAGGGCTGTTGTTGAAAGTTCGGGAGGTGTTGTTGTCTTTGATTACCTTGACCTCCCCACGAGAAATTAGGGTGTTCCCTTCAACCTGGATTGTAAGTATTACTATAAGGGTTATTTTAAAATTTAAAATTATTACCCATATAGTGAGCTTGCTCGTTTTCCATGCCATATCCGTAGGGTGGGTACTCAAGATTCGCCACGCCACCTAGATTCGAGTCATATTGCTTTACTGGGTGTACCTGCGAGAGACTATACAAACCATCAATCTTTTTATTCATCATCTCTACCTGATTTGATAGCATGGTGACTGCATCGAGGTTGAAGACACTGGCTGCTTTAGTAGGAATTGTCCTCATGACTTGCCACTAATAATTATTTAGTGTCATCTTCTCTATAAACTAAAATTATTTGCCAAAAGCAAATAGAGGAAACTTTTAGAAAAATAAAAAAATAAAAAAAAATAATAATAATAAATAAAAATTATAATAATAAAAAATGTCTAAAGTAATAAAAATTGAGCTTTCTTAATATTTTAGTTCCCCGGCAACGGCGCCAAAAACTTGATCGTGTGTCAGAGTCTTAAAAATTTATAAAAAGAATGATCGAGCCTAGAAACTAACTGTGACAATGACTTGAGGCAAGTGCACCTATCGAACAGTAGTATAGCTGTAGCAAAACCGAATTGTCGAACCCAAAGGAACCAAAAGTACTAATACTAACTTTCTTTTTATTATCTAGCCTAAGAATTAAGGGAATTTTTATCTAACCTAAAATTAACTAACAAGTAAGCTAAAGATGCAAAGACAAAGAGAATGAATTGGGGAAAATAACTTTGGGGAAAAACCAATTGATCAAGACAATACCCGAGGAAGAATCCATCTAGACTTCACTTGTTATCTAACTCTGAACCAAACGATTTATTCACTTGACCTGATCCGTAGGATGCCCTAAGTTATATTAATACATCTTTCGAGGCTACTAACGTCTAACCCTAGGTTGATTAATTAAAATTTCTTTCTAATTAAAATCCCTAGAATTGCATTAACTCGATCTAGGGACTCCCATATTAGGTTTGACCCTAATCCGGCAGATTTTGTTACCCTATTTCTAGGCGCGCGAGCAACTCCGCTTAACTATGCTAGATCTACTCTTAGGCAAAGACTTTTTCTCCACCACCTAAGCACATCAATACTTGAATCAATATGTCGAAAATACCAAAATAAGAATTAAGAACACATAGTTAAGAACAAATCAAGTATTTATCATATAGTTCAGCAAACGATAATAAAATTCATCTTAGGTTTCAGCCCCCTCAGGTATCTGAGGGTTTAGTTCATAACGATAAAAGAATACATCTCAAAAGAAAAGATAAAACAAAACATAAGAAAATCATAAAACCCCCTGAAGGAATTGAAAGAGAGATCCTCCATCTTGAGTATAACTCTGGCTTCTTGAGATGAATTAACTGGCTTTCTTCGAATAAATTCCACAAATCTGGCCTCTCTGGCTCGGCTCCTTGGCCTAGCTGAACGCCCTTGGCCTAAATGGACGCCCTCTGAAGGTTGGCCTCTAGGGTGTTTATATAGGGTTTTGGAATGGCTTTCTTTGCCTCTAAGTACCCTAATCTGAATGAAACTCTTCATTCTCACGTCAGGGACACGCCCATGGCACACGCCCGTGTGAATCGTGGCCAGGCCGTGTTCGAGACTATGAAGGAGGCACGGCCGTGTGGTCTTGGGCCCAGGCCGTGTTAATTTTGTGTTATGGCCTATTTACTCCGTTTTGGGCCTATTTCTCGTTCTTTTCATCCTTCGGCGCTTTCCTTAATATAAAACATGAAAACAAAGGATTAAGAGCACCAAATTATACAATTCAAGGCTTAAATCATCCAAAAGTGTGCTAAATGTGGGATTACAATATGTTCATATTACGGTTTATCAGGACACCTGTGCTATTGGAAGAATATAAATATTCATGTGAAAAGGAAAAAAGTGGAGGCTTTTTGGGGGGTATTATCTTCTTCAACCTATCTTTTGAAGCTTTTCAGCTAAGGCGTCTTAAGTCTCCTACGAGTGAGCTGACGTAAAAGGGACGTAGATCAGCTCCTAATGAGGAGCCCTGAGTGCGACACAAGAGGGAATGGAGAGGTTCAAGTCGAGATTATCTAGGAACGGTGTTCTCCACTTTTTTCTTTTATATTTCTTTTCTAAACGACGGTGATTGCTTTCTATTTCATGTTTGTACTAAAGTACACATGATTTCTCGGTTAAATGTTATTTTATTCAATCTTGGTTCTACTATTTAATCTTTGGGTTTGAATGTTTTTAGCATGGAAGTGTTATTGCGGTCACTGACACTAGAAAGTGCAGCGACAGTTCAAGCATGACAATGGAAGTTGCTTGAGGATTGGAGGAATTTAATCCACTTGTTCTTAATAGTGTTCCATTGCCATCATTGGAAGGTGGTTAATGAGCATGTTTAATTTTTAGATTAAATATAGAAGTTAAGCTTGGTGAGATATTCATTGAAATTTAATACATCGACAAACACCTATCCTTTTATACCTTGTGAGCACTTAGTATTTTGTTGAATTTTCATGTCGGGGATCCTAGTTTATCATTATTATATTTTATCTTATTGTTTCCAAGTTATTTCTTCAACAACAAATCTCACAATTTATCTCGTTTCTATCTATTTATTGCATTGACATTGATAGACAAAAGATAACCATCCTCGTGGGATCGATATCCAACAGACTCATATCTGCCTACTATACTTGCATCGACAGTGTACGCTTGCACATTATTATTGTGTCGTTAAACAGCTGATCAATGCCCGTGTCTCAGGCAGTGTGGACATTCAAAATAGGGACACACGGCCGTGTCCCAACCCGTGTCCATGCCCATGTAACTCTCTGACTTGGGTCACACGGCTAATCCACAAGCCTGTGTGTTAGGCCGTGTACCCCTAAAAATGGCCACACACACCTGTGTGTCAGGCCATGTGCTAGGCTGTGTAACTGCCTGACTTGCAATCCTTTGAAACCTACAGGGGACACACGGCCATGTCGTATGGCCGTGTCTTACACACAGTTAAGACACACGCCCGTGTCTTAGGCCATGTGGACAAGAAATAGGCTAATTTTAAACCATTCTTTTCACCCAAAACATGATCACATATACAAGCCAAATTCACATATTTTCATGCATCAAAATTGTACCCAAAACATGCATATGCATGCTAGATCATCATAGTATTTAATCATACAACCAATATGCCTAAAAGGCACCTCAATCACAACAATCAAACTTGATTATACATTTGCTAAGTTTAGCCATAAATCAACCAACCATTGGAACTAATTCTATACCAACATTTACCACAATGTACACACAAAAATCATACTCAAATATACCAATTTGACCATTCAACAACTATTATCACGAAACTTTAGTAAACTTGGCCATATGCCAACCACATCCAAACTTACCAAAATTGCCATTTATTTACTCGATACTCACTATCTATTTCTATATCAAACCATACCTCAATGACAACCTTCAAGCATATCAAAACAACATTTCATAGTATGCATTTAACTTACCATTCCATCATTCACCATTTAGGCACCAAAATGCTAAAATGTCAATATAACAACCTATTCATCAATTAAAGTCCCAAATTACAAGTCATATATATAATGACCATTTCATCAAACACAAAACACCTATACATGCCATTATATCCATGACTCAAAATCATCAAAATCTATCGATATAAGCGATAGATAATGTGATGGCCAACTAGCTTCCCACCCGATCGAGCTTTCAATAATCTATAAAGTAAGAGAAAGATAAACACATAAGCAATGAATGCTTAGTAAGCTTGTATAAACCATAAGCATAATATTACATTTCAATAATGAAATTTATAGGTTAAGTATAAACCTATACTAATGCCTCATGATTTCCCCAAACCATAATTACCAACTCACAGATGAGTAAATTCATTAATGTCGCATATATTTGTAATTCATAACATGAAAAGATTTTATGAAATGTAATGTATAGCCATTAACCTTTCTATAAGATTATACACCTTTCAATTTACTTACTTTCCTTTCAGTTCCCAATACTTATCATAAGCCTAAACAATATTATTAATTCTCAATTCAGTGTATTTATCCATGACATAGATAGACTCATTTAAAGCATAAACAATTTACTCACATATGAATACATCATTTATCTCATTAAACCTTTTTTATAACATCATAATATATCCCAATTACATACTTACTGTATCATTCCTTATTCTTACCCGTTTCATATATATAATACAAGCATAATCATAAATAACAATCATATCCACAAGCTTGGCATAAGCTTAAGCACATCAACAACATATGTTCGTTCATTTAAACATGATTCATATGAATTTTACATGGATAAACACTATACTTGTGCATAATTCAATTGGATTTACCATCCATCTCATAACATATCATGTTTTCCATGTATCACTATTCCATTTAGTTTCATATAAACATGTCTTAGTTCTTATTAAACATTTATCATTTCATTAGCCTACACATAAGACATAAACATAACATTAACCATAGCCACAAGCTAGTGATTAAACACATAACTTAGCGATATCATCGCACGGCAAGATATGGTGCATAACACAGCATCACTTATATTATACCTTTTATAAAAATGATTATTCATACTTTGATCATTAGTACATCGTACCTTTCCATATTTGTTGCAGTGAAGTGAATCGGAACCTTTACCGGAGCTCACTCAAAGTGTGATAAACGATGGTTGTAACCGTCCCTTTCATATTTGATGGTCGAAACCATCCCTTTTCATTAATCGATGGTCGTCACTATCCCTTTTCATAGTTGATGGTTGTCACCATCCCTTTTCATTAATCGATGGTCAAAGCTATCCCTTTTCACATTCGAAAGCCGAAGCTATCCCTTTTCATATTTGATGGTCATCACCATCCCTTTTCATAATTGATGGTCGTCACCATCCCTTCTCATACTCGATAGCCAAAGCTATCCCTTTTCATATTCGATGATTGTTGATATGCTGTTGGATTTTTCTATCGAGACACGATTTGATATTATTAAATAATAGCATTTAACTAATAATTTAAAACACTATTTAAATGTACAAACTTACTTGGCTAAATTGTAGAAATGTCAAAGTACAGGGATATTTTAGGAATTTTCCATTCTCCTTAATTTTCCATCCGATCTTGATCTAAATTAATAATTTCATTCAATCTATTAACTTAGATAGTAAAAAATTCATTTTATGCAATTTAGTAATTTTTGAATTTTTTTACAAAATTGCCACTAAAGTTTTACTTTTATCTAATTTAGTCCCTAAGCCTAAAACATGCAAATTAACCATTTTTACCCACAATTGAGCCAATCAAAATTCTTATCTTATCCAATACAACCCATTTATGCAACAATTTCACAACAAATCCTTGTATTTTTACTATTTTAACAATTTAGTCCCTAATCAACAAATTCATCAAAAATCTGAAACACCCCATACCCGGCCCACGAGCCTGGACCGGATCTGGTATGTTCCTCGAAGTAAACCGGTTAAAAATTCTTTTATTACTTTGGAAATCTGTGTGTTTTGAAGATAATTTGCTGGTGGGTTGGGCTCGAGTTGAAAACAAGTTTATTTCATTATTAAAATCCTTTACTTTAGGTGACAAAACGTTTAGGCTTTGTTTTAAAATAAATCAACTTAAACTTCACTTGATAAAAATTCGTACATAGTAATTAAAAGAAAAATTAAAGTAATTCAACTATGGCCTTATTACATCAAATAAATCCCAAAATTAAAACCAAAGTACTTAAAATAAAAAGTCTCAATCAAATAAATTTCCTTGCTGAGCATGGCCACCCCTAAGCTTCAGGACCCAGGTCCATCACTTTGTTCATCACCGAAAAATGTTCCCACAACGGGTGAGTCAATGACTCAATGTGTAACCAACACTAAGATTTAACAATTCAGGCATACATTATCATGTCACATATCAATACTTATAACAGATAAAAATAATGATGCAACCCGAACCCAAACCTATATGCCATCCGCTACACATCACCCGTACCAACCTACACACCGTGGGGACTACTAAGTCAACCCTCCATCCGCTACACACCATCGAAGGCGATCATTTGCAATCGGCGTGCTCATTGCCCTTATAAATATTTGTGGCATAGCCACCAGATTAAATAATTGTGACCGAAGTCACCACATTCAGATATCGTGGTCTTAGGTCACCACATTCATATATCGTGGTCTTAGGTCACCCCATTCAGATGTCGTGGTCTTAGGTTACCACATTCAGATATCGTGGTCTTAGGTCACCACATTCAGATATCGTGGTCTTAGGTCATCACATTCACTTCCCCTTTTCATATAACCCATATGCCTCATAACATACATAACATGCCTAATTTCACATTCTTATCACTGTTCACATATGAGTCATAACATATATTCATATTCCTAGTAGGAGTAGGAAACGTACCTGAGTACTTTTGTACCATTACATGGTACCTTAGCCAAATTCACATTCTTATAAACATACACATATTAAATATTGCCATAAATCTTATTAAAAGTTTGTGTGGGGTACACACCTGATTCGCTTAACAAATTCACTAAAATCCCGAAATCCGATCTACTGCATTAGATCCTTAACTCCCTACATTCGGCCATCACTCAAAAATTTAATGAAGACCATTCGGCCATAAAACCAAATCCTATTAGGATTGTTGTAACCCAAAACTTACCTTGGTGCCGATTTCACTATAAAACAAATCCTGAAAACTTTGTGCTACTCCTCCCTTCAATCGGCCAATGCTAGATCATTTAACTTGATTAGTTTTGGCTTTTTAAACAAATAAAGAATAGATCTAATTACCAAAATAGAACTTGGCCGATTGTACTTATGCACTCACCTTGCGACTTCAAATTCCGAAAGTATCCCTTGTCTTAACTATCTATCGAAATACCTATACACATATGTTAGATTCGATTCTAACATTAAATCATGATAGATGGCCCTTGGCCGAATGCTATAGACACTTATCTTGTGGATTTTAAATCCCGAAACTCACCGAATAACTAGGGAACACGCGGCCTATGGTGTACCTTCGGGAAAAGAACTTCTCCATCCTTGTAGTCGACGCTTAGTAAATCCCGAAAGATCTCTTCAAAGTTTCGGCAACAAGATATTAATGGGGTTAGTCCTAGATTTCGGCAAATCTTAAAAGAAAAAGGATGAAACCGAATGAGATCTTACCCTTACTTTAGGAATCGGCAATCCTTGCTTAAACCTTTAACAATATTCGGCTATGTAGGCTAGAAGGATCTTGATTTCGGCTTTTTGATTGGTATAAAGAAAGAAAAGAGAAAGAAGAATAAAGATGGAGGATTCGGCTAGAGCACAAGGTATTTCAGCTTGGCAAAAATAAAAGAGAAGAGAGGAGTTATTTGCTTGAGAGAATTCGGCAGAGAGAGAGTTGAAAGAAAGAATGAATGGCCCTTTTTTCCTTTAGTAGCCGAAATTACTAACTTAGAATCCCTTACTTGGCCATCACTCTTCTATTTTGATAACTTTATCTCTTTAATTATCACCTAAAATAAAAGATAATTCAGCAACTATCCTTACTTAGCCGAAATTATTAAACTCAAAGTACCTTACTTGGCCATCACTTCTCCCTTATTTTCCTAATTAAAGAATAATTCCTTATTTATCATCTTTTATCCTTAAAAAAAATAAAAGGGATAAAACTCCTAAAATTTAGCCATGTGCCGTCCCCCTATTCCCTCTTATTGACGCCACTCAGCAAAATAAAGGCTTTAAAATTTTGCTCTCCACGCGACTCGAACACAAGTCCTTCCCCCTAGCATGTGGCGTCATTTCCAGAGCTCTAAGTGGTGCCTCCAAGCCACTTTTCCAAGCTCATTTGTGTGTCATGTTTTGCATACAATTCCTCTTAAGACCACCTTGCTTCATGTCCCCCTTTTAAACTTTAAACTTAACATTTCTTAAGCATTTCCTTACATTTCCAAGACATTTCCTTACATTTCTAAGACAAGACATTTCCTTACATTTCCAAGTCATTTCCTTACATTTCCAAGACAAGACATTTCCTTACATTTCCAAGTCATTTCCTTACATTTCCAAGACAAGACATTTCCTTACATTTCCAAGTCATTTCCTTACATTTCCAAGACAATACAATTCCTTACATTTCCAAGTCATTTCCTTACATTTCCAAGACAAGGCATTTCCTTACATTTCCAAGTCAAGACATTTCCTTACATTTTCAAGATTTTAAAAATGCACACATCACATCCATAACACATAAGACATACTAATGCATAGGCTATAATCCAGGATGTTATAGTTCTACCCCCTTAAAAACAATTTCGTCCTCGAAATTACTTACTAACGAATAATCGTACATCTTAACTCACCGCACTACGCTTATGCTGCGCACTCTAATCTTAATAGAACCATCATACTTCCTAGGCACAATCTCTAAGTTCACGTCCCCTAGAACTCATTTCTAACGTTGCGGTTTAATCTGATTAAGAAGTTTTATGCATCAGAATTTTGTTCCACTTATTAACCGTGAACAATTTTATGAAATAAAGATATTTAGAAGTAGTTCTTTCGATCACACAAAGTTTCAGTTCAAGTTCACTACTCTAATTTAGAGAATCACATTCACATTCATCAACAGAGACACCTTCATTCCTCAATAGAGGCACATTCATTCAACATAGACATATTTATTCAATGGTATCTACCACCCACATTCACTATTCGAACACTCTTTGCCTTATTCCTATCCCAGGGGTATTTTCGTAATTTCTCCTACAAGGGTATAATCGTAATTTTTCAAAATAAGGTTCCTTGGTAATTTTGCCAATTTTGGTAATTTTGCGTTCCCGGGGTATTTTTGGAAATTTTAAAATCCGAGGGTATTTCGGTAATTTTGTAACTCGAGGGTATTTCGGTAATAAACTAGGGTAAATTTGTAAAGCTTAATAATTCCGGGGTATTTCAAAATTTGCAAAACTTTGAGGGTTCTTTTTGAGAATTTGCTTTCCAAAATGGTGATGTTTGAAACACCCCATACCCGACCCACAAGCCTGGACCGGATCTGGTATGTTCCTCGAAGTAAACCGGTTAAAAATTCTTTTATTACTTTGGAAAACTGTGTGTTTTGAAGAAAGATTGTGTTGGGTCAGGCTTGAGTTGAAAACAGGGTTATCTTATATTGAAATCCCTTTATCTTAGGTGCCAAAACATTTAGGGTTTAGTTTAAAAGAAATTTACTTAAACTTTAATTGATAAAAATTTGTAAACATAATAAATAAAATAAATGTAAAATAGTTCAACTATGGCCTTATTTCATCAAATAATTCCCAAAATTAAAACCAGAGTACTTAAAATAACATAGTCCAGATAAAATGAATTTCTTGTTGAGCATGGCCATCCCTAAGCTTCTGTCGACCCCGGTCCATCACTGTTCATCACTTGAAAAATGTTCCCACAACGGGGTGAGCCAACAGACTCAATGTGTAACACAACACTAAGTCTTAACAAATTCAGGCATTTCATAACATACATATTCATATATCATTAAATTAAAAATGATGCAACCCGAACCCAAACCTAGATGCCATCCGCCACACATCACCCGTACCATCCTGCACACCGTGGGGACTACTAAGTCAACCCTCCATCCGCTACACACCATCGAAGGCAGTCACTGCAGTCGACGTGCTCATCACCTTTATGAGTATCCGTGGCCTTAGGTCACCACACTCAGATATCGTGGTCTTAGGTCACCACATTCAGATATCATGGTCTTAGGTCACCACATTCAGATCTCGTGGTCTTAGGTCACCACATTCAAATATCGTGGTCTTAGGTCACCACATTCACTTCCCCTTTTCAATAACCCATATGCCCCATATCATACATAGTATGCATTAACATGCCAAATTTCACATTCTTATCACTTATCACATCTTAAATATAACATATTTCATAATCCTAGCAGGAGTAGGAAACGTACCTGAGTACTTTTTACCATATCATGGTACCTTAGCCACATTTTTACACTTTTATATTAACACATATATCAAGTTTAAGCCATAAATCTATTAAGATTAGTGTAGGGTACACACTTAATTCGCTGAACAAATTCACTGAAATCCCAAAATCTGATCTACTGCCTTAGATCCTTAACTCCCTTGGTGCCGATTTCACTATAAATCAAATCCCAAAATCTTTGTGCTACTCCTCCCTTCATCGGCCAATGCTTGCGATTTCAAATCCCGAAAGTATCCCATGTTTTAATTATCTGTCGAAATACCTATACACATATGTTAGATTCGATTCTAACATTAAATCATCATAGATGGCCCTTGGCCAAATGTTATAGACACTTACCTTGTGGATTTTAAATCCCGAAACTCACCGAATAACTAGGGAACACGCGGCCTATGGTGTACCTTCGGGAAAAGAACTTCTCCTTCCTTGTAGTCGACACTTAGTAAATCCCGAAAGATCTCTTCAAAGTTTTGGCAACAAGATATTAATGGGGTTAGTCCTAGATTTCGGCAAATCTTAAAAGAAAAAGGATGAAACCGACTGAGATCTTACCTTTACTTTAGGAATCGACAATCCTTGCGTGAACCTTTAACAATATTCGGCTATGTAGGCTAGAAGGATCTTGATTTCGGCTTTTTGATTGGTATAAAGAAAGAAAAGTGAAAGAAGAATAAAGATGGAGGATTCGGCTAGAGCACAAGGTATTTCGGCTTGGCAAAAATAAAAGAAAAGAGATGAGTTATTTGCTAGAGAGAATTCGGTAAAGAGAGAGTTGAAAGAAAGAATGAATGGCCCTCTTTTCCTTTAGTAGCTGAAATTACTAACTTATAATCTCTTACTTGGCCATTACTCTTCTATTTTGATAGCTTTATCTCTTTAATTATCACCTAAAATAAAAGATAATTCAGCAACTATCCTTACTTAGCCGAAATTATTAAACTCAAAGTCCCTTACTTGGCCATCACTTCTCCCTTATTTTCCTAATTAAAGAATAATTCCTCATTTATCATCTTTTATCCTTAAATAAAATAAAAGGTATAAAACTCCTAAAATTTAGCCATGTGCCGTCCCCCTATTCCCTCTTATTGACGCCACTTAGCAAAATAAAGGCTTTAAAATTTTGCTCTCCACTGACTCGAACACAAGTCCTTCCCCTAGCATGTGGCGTCATTTCCAGAGCTCTAAGTGGTGCCTCCAAGCCACTTTTCCAAGCTCATTTGTGTGTCATGTTTTGCATACAATTCCTCTTAAGACCACCTTGCTTCATGTCCCCCTTTTAAACTTTAAACTTATCATTTCTAAAGCATTTCCTTACATTTCCAAGACATTTCCTTACATTTTCAAGTCATTTCCTTGCATTTCCAAGACAAGACATTTCCTTACATTTCCAAGACATTTCCTTACATTTCCAAGATAAGACATTTCCTTACATTTCCAAGTCATTTCCTTACATTTCCAAGATTCTAAAAATGCACACATCACATCCATAACACATAAGACATACTAATGCATAGGCTATAATCTAGGATGTTACAGTTTTACCCCCCCTTAAAAGTTATTTCATCCTCGAAATTACTTACTAACGAATAATCGTACATCTTAACTCACCGCACTACGCTTATGCTGCGCACTCTGATCTTAATAGAACCATCATACTTCCTAGGCACAATCTCTAAGTTCACGTCCCCTAGAACTCATTTCTAACGCCGCGATTTAATCTGATTAAAAAGTTTCATGCATCATAATTTTGTTCCACTTATTATCCGCGAACAATTTTATGAAATAAAGATATTTAGAAGTAGTTCTTTCGATCACACAAAGTTTCAGTTCAAGTTCACTACTCTAATTCAGAGAATCACATTCATCCAAACATTCATTCAGTAACATCCATCACACACATTCATTATTTCTATAGTTTTGTCTATTCCTACCCAGGGGTATTTTCGTAATTTGTCCTACAGGGGTATTTTCATAATTTTTCAAAATATGGTTCCTTGGTGATTTTGTCAATAAAGGTATTTTGGTAATTTTGCATTCCTGAGGGTATTTTTGGAAATTTTTAAATCCGAGGGTGCTTCAGTAATTTTGTAACTCGAGGGTATTTCAGTAATAAACCAGGGTAAATTTGTAAAGCTCAATAAATCAGGGGTATTACAGATTTTACAAAACTTTAGGGTTATTTTTGAGAATTTGATTTCCAAAATGGTGGTGTTGCAAAATTTTTGGGAATTAGGGTCATTTTGGTAATTTTGTACGTCAGGGGCAATTTCGTAATTTTTCAAAATCAAGGTATTTTGATATTTTGCAAATTAGGGTTTTTGGACTTGTCGTAAAGTAAGGAAATTTTGATAAAACTATGAGTAGTTTGGACATTTTATAAACCAAGGGCATTTTTGTAGTTTCACAACCAGGGGTATTTAGGTGATTTTTTATAAATCGGAATTTTTTTGGAAAAAATAGTACTCACAAATTAAAAGGGTAATTTTAAGAGTTTTAAAACTAGGGTTTTTATAAAAATACTGCTAGTTCCCTTTCGGGTTTTAGTTATTGCGTTTGCTTTGTGGATCGAGTCCTCTTGGTTAGGGTGAACCGTAGCTACGCACTGCAGGATTCTGCGAAGAGGAGGTGAGTCACTAGGATCGCTTAAGTACCTGTGCTCTTAGGATCCAATCCTAGACATGCGCACCATGGTTGCCACACCCTAACTCGGCGACTTAACCACATGTTTGTTTAATTAGGCACTTAACTCTTATGTGATTGTTGGGGTAACTAGTCCTAGGGTTCAAGTACTCAGTATACTATCTACGTTCCATTTCTACCCTTCTACAATTAATAATTCACACAATAGATAGAAGTACTTACCTGGTGGACTGCGGGTCGGAGACTTAGGTGCCATGCCAGAAAAACCTGCTTATTTCCCAAAAATATTTTCATAAAACTTACTTGGGCTCGATTTGAAAATGTTTTGGGCCTTAAACCTCAAGCCGAGAGTTTGAAACGGGCTCTGATACCAAATTGGAACACCCATACCCAGCCCACGAGCCTGGACCGGATCTGGTATGTTCCTCGAAGTAAACCGATTAAAAATTCTAACTCTTTTATTACTTTGGAAAACTATGTGTTTTGAAGAAAGATTGTGTTGGGTCAGGCTTGAGTTGAAAACAAGGTTATCTTATATTGAAATCCCTTTTGTCTGAGGTGTCAAAACATTTAGGGTTTAGTTTAAAAGAAATTTACTTAAACTTTAATTGATAAAAATTTGTAAACATAATAAATAAAATAAATGTAAAATAGTTCAACTATGGCCTTATTACATCAAATAATTCCCAAAATTAAAACCAGAGTACTTAAAATAAAATAGTCCAAATAAAATGAATTTCTTGCTGAGCATGGCCATCCCTAGCCTTCACGACCAGGTCCATCACTGCTCATCACCTGAAAAATGTTCCCACAACGGGGTGAGTCAACAGACTCAATGTGTAACACAACACTAAGTCTTAACAAATTCAGGCATTTCATAACATACATGTTCATATATCATTAAATTAAAAATGATACAACCCGAACCCAAACCTAGATGCCATCCGCTACACATCACCCGTACCATCCTGCACACCGTGGGGACTACTAAGTCAACCCTCCATCCGCTACACACCATCGAAGGCAGTCGCTGCAGTCGATGTGCTCATCGCCCTTATGAGTATTCGTGGTCTTAGGTCACCACACTCAGATATCGTGGTCTTAGGTCACCACATTCAGATCTCGTGGTCTTAGGTCACCACATTCAAATATCGTGGTCTTAGGTCACCACATTCACTTCCCCTTTTCAATAACCCATATGCCCCATATCATACATAGTATGCATTAACATGCCAAATTTCACATTCTTATCCCTTATCACATGTTAAATATAACATATTTCGTAATCCTATTAGGAGTAGGAAACGTACCTGAGTACTTTGTACCATATCATGGTACCTTAGCCACATTCTTACACTTTTATATTAACACACATATCAAGTTTAAGCCATAAATCTATTAAGACTAGTGTAGGGTACACACATATTTCGCTTAACAAATTCACTGAAATCCCAAAATCCGATCTACTGCTTTAGATCCTTAACACCCTTGGTGCCGATTTCACTATAAATCAAATCCCGAAAACTTTGTGCTACTCCTCCCTTCAATCGGCCAATGCTTGCGATTTCAAATCCTGAAAGTATCCCTTATCTTAATTATCTGTAGAAATACCTATACACATATGTTAGATTCGATTCTAACATTAAATCATCATAGATGGCCTGTAGCATCCTAAAATTGGGGTTATTCGTGTTTGCATTATTTTGCCTGAGTTTGAATTACTGTGATATTATTTATGGAATGATAAGACTTAATTAGGGGTCTTGAGTTGACTCAGGATAGTGGAAAATTTTATTTGGAAACTTTAAAGGTAAGAAGCCTTAGAGAGTAGGGGTTACAAGAATAAATGAAGGCTTATCTAACACTAAAAAGGCCTTGGAAAAGTGGCAAAAGGAAGGCCACTTAGGAGCTGGAGTTGACGCCATCAAGGAGCAAGGGGGAGCCTTGGTTCGAGTCACAAAAATCCCCTTTTTGGCACTTTATTTGGACGGCACAGAGAGAGAGAAAAGGGCTCAATTTTAAATCTCAGGATAATGATAAGATTATGAGGATTTTCTTTTTAATTAATTAGATATTATTGGATTAATACTAAAAGGGTGGCAAGAGAGAATTTAGGCCTTGGAATAATTCAAATTATTTTGAATTGGTTTAAACTATTGGCCAAGAGGAATTGTAGGAGTTTAGCCGAAATTTGAACTCTTCAGGGGAAGAGTGGACGGCAAGCAGAAGGGGGGTGCCGAATGCCTATAAAAGCATCAACTTATCGCCTTGTTTTTCTTTTTCCATTTTTGCTATTAGCCGAAATTCCCAACCTCTTCCTTTTTGTTTGTTTTCTTTTATTTTTCCATTCTCACCGAAACCAAAAACCATTAATTCTCTTCTTAATCTTTGGCCGAATTCCCCACACCTCCAAAGCTCATCTATTTCTTTTCTTCAAAACCCCTATAATTTTTCCTTCTCTTTCCAAACTGTAGCCGAATCTGCTTTCCACCTGTGCCGAATCTCTCTTCTTTCTTTGAAACCCATCTTAGCCGAATATTAGAGTAGGATAGATCTCCTCGGATCTTCCTTGGCAAACGATTTGAGAAGGTAAGTGTTTTGGCCGAATACCTATTGTTCTTCTCACTTATCTTTTGTCGACTTTTACAAGGGTAAAGTGCTGATTTCGGCAGAAAAGGCTCCTAAACACTTTTGGTAATCGATTTCTTCTAGGTACTCTGGGATCGTGAAGTAGTCGACCCAAGTCCCTAATCTTTAGTGTTCGGTTTTGGTAAGTGATGGTAAGATCTATTTTAGTAAGTTATTAGTTAGTGATTAAAAGCCGAAGGCTATTAACATGTGGTTACCGATTGTAGAAGGTGAAGCAGAATCACATCTCGTGTGTTGGAGTTAGTACTCAAAGGGTGTTAGGTAAGGATTTTGGGTTAAATATTAACCCTTTGGATATTTTGGTTTGGCCGAATGGCCTAGGACACTAAAACTTGTGCTTGGCCGAATATAGGGGCAAGGAGGTCTTGTGTGGTCGATTGATTCTTCGGGATCTAGGAATTACGATAGTAACAGGTGTGTAAGAACTCACTACACACTTTATTAATTTACATGATTATTGCTGTTGTATTCACCTTTGTGGTAGTGTTTTGCTTATGGCTAAGCATGGATTCCGGGTAAGTCCCTTAACTTGTGATTGTTGATATATGATTTGCATGCCATCACATGATGCTAAATGTTATGCCATGGTATATGATAATTGACATATAAGCATGTGATGGTGGGATTGATGAGAGGAGGGGGATGAATTATGGACTGTCGTCAGTGGTTTTGACCACAAGATGGGTTGGCCCCATCAGATTATTTGTGACCTATGGTCATCAGTGGTTTTAACCACAACGACTGATTATTGCGACTAAGTCCCAGTGGTTTGGTACCACCAGTGGTTTTGACCACATTTGATATATTGTGACCTATGGTCATCAGTGGTTTTGACCACACGATGGGTTGGCCCCATCATTTAAATTGTGACTTTAAGTCATCAGTGGTTTTGAACACACGGGTTAGAAAAGGAGTATGGACGGCTAGTTGGGTTGCATGAGCATGTTTATTAATGAATTGTGTATGAGATGTATTTTCCGGGTGGGGGATTTACACACTGAGTCTTGGTGACTCACCCCTTCCCTTAACATTTTGCAGATGAGTAGATCGCGGAGATGGAGCCGGAGAGGACTCGAGACGGCCATGCTTGACGTTGGAATTATTTTTACTTTGCTTTAGTTAAAATTATTATTTTCTAAGTTGTATTTTGGGAATTGTAATAAGGCCGCTATTTATTATGTGGATGCTATTTTACTTATATTATGTTGCAAATGAAAATTTTAAAAGTTAAGTGAACCGGTTAAAAAAATTTCTTTATTTTTTTTTCCCCTTAATAAATTTCTACGGGATTTTAAAAGAGGTTACCATCGGGTAACAAAATTAACCAAGTCACCAATAACTCAGATGATTTTAAAATGTTACTAGTTCAAATGCTTTCAAAAGGGTTAATCAGCCCACCTATATTGTAAAAAGCCCAACTAAGTTTTCCAAACCCCGTTTTAATACCTTAGCCAAAATTTTATCAAATTCTCACCAAACTTCTGAATGAGTTCAAATTATTTTACTCAGTGACATACCAGATCCGGTCAGGACTCGTGGGCCGGGTTTGGGGTGTTACATGGCCCTTGGCCGAATGCTATAGACACTTACCTTGTGGATTTTAAATCCCGAAACTCACCAAATAACTAGGGAACACGCGGCCTATGGTGTACCTTCGGGAAAAGAACTTCTCCGTCCTTGTAGTCGACACTTATTAAATCCCGAAAGATCTCTTCAAAGTTTCAGCAACAAGATATTAATGGGGCTAGTCCTAGATTTCGGCAAATCTTAAAAGAAAAAGGATGAAACCGACTGAGATCTTACCCTTACTTTAGGAATCAGCAATCCTTGCTTGAACCTTTAACAATATTCGGCTATGTAGGCTAGAAGGATCTTGATTTTGGCTTTTTGATTGGTATAAAGAAAGAAAAGAGAAAGAAGAATAAAGATGGAGGATTCGGCTAGAGCACAAGGTATTTCGGCTTGGCAAAAATAAAAGAGAAGAGATGAGTTATTTGGTAGAGAGAATTCGGTAGAGAGAGAGTTGAAAGAAAGAATGAATGGCCCTCTTTTCCTTTAGTAGCCGAAATTACTAACTTAGAATCCCTTACTTGGCCATCACTCTTCTATTTTGATAGCTTTATCTCTTTAATTATCACCTAAAATAAAAGATAATTCAGCAACTATCCTTACTTAGCCGAAATTATTAAACTCAAAGTCCCTTACTTGGCCATCACTTCTCCCTTATTTTCCTAATTAAAGAATAATTCCTCATTTATCATCTTTTATCCTTAAATGAAATAAAAGGAATAAAACTCCTAAAATTTAGCCATGTGCCGTCCCCCTATTCCCTCTTATTGACGCAACTTAGCAAAATAAAGGCTTTAAAATTTTGCTCTCCACGCGACTCGAACACAAGTCCTTCCCCTTAGCATGTGGCGTCATTTCCAGAACTCTAAGTGGTGCCTCCAAGCCACTTTTCCAAGCTCATTTGTGTGTCATGTTTCCCATACAATTCCTCTTAAGACCACCTTGCTTCATGTCCCCCTTTTAAACTTTAAACTTATCATTTCTAAAGCATTTCCTTACATTTCCAAGACATTTCCTTACATTTCCAAGTCATTTCCTTACATTTCCAAGATAAGACATTTCCTTACATTTACAAGACATTTCCTTACATTTCCAAGATAAGACATTTCCTTACATTTCCAAGTCATTTCCTTGCATTTCCAAGATTATAAAAATGCACACATCACATCCATAACACATAAGACATACTAATGCATAGGCTATAATCCAGGATGTTACAATGTTGCAAAAATTTTGGAAATTAGGGTCATTTTGGTAATTTGTAGGTTAGGGGCAATTTTTTAATTTTCCAAAATCAAGGTATTTTGATATTTTGCAAATTAGGGGTTTTGAACTTGCTATATTAGTAAGGAAAATTTTGCTAAAACTGTGGGTAGTTCGGATATTTTATAAACCAAGGGCATTTTTGTAATTTGACAACCAGGGGTATTTAGGTAATTTTTATAAATCAAAAATTTTTCGAAAAATTTTGTAAAAATAGTTCTCACAAATTAAAAGGGTAATTTTAAGAGTTTTAAAACTAGGGTTTTTATAGAAATACGACTAGTTCCTTTTCGGGTTTTAGTTATCGTTTATCCTATGACTGAGTCCTCTTAGTTAGGGTGAACCGTAGCTACGCACCAGGTAGGATTCCTGCGAAGAGGAGGTGAGTCACTAGGACTGCTTAAGTGCCAGGCTCTTCCGGATCTAATCCTAGACATGCGCACAGTGGTTGCCACACCCTAACTCGGCGACTTAACCACAGGTTTGTTTAATTAGGCACTTAAGTCTTATGTGATTGTTGGGGTAACTAGTCCTAGGGTTCAAGTACTTAGTATACTATCTACGTTCCATTTCTACCCGTCTACAATTAATAATTCACACAATAGGTAGAAGTACTTACCTGGTGGACTGCGGGTCGGAGACTTGGGTGCCAATCCAAAAAAAACCTGCGTATTTCCAGAAAAATATTTTCATAAAACTTACTTGGGCTCGATTTGAAAACGTTTTGGGCCTTAAACCTCAGGCCGAGAGTTTGAAACTGGCTCTGATACCAAACTGAAACACCCTATACCCAGCCCACGAGCCTGGATTGGATCTGGTATGTTCCTCGAAGTAAACCGGTTAAAAATTCTTTATTACTTTGGAAATCTGTGTGTTTTGAAGATAATTTGCTGGTGGGTTGGGCTCGAGTTGAAAACAAGATTATTTCATTATTAAAATCCTTTACTTTAGGTGACAAAACGTTTAGGCTTTGTTTTAAAATAAATCTACTTAAACTTCACTTGATAAAAATTCGTACATAGTAATTAAAAGAAAAATTAAAGTAATTCAACTATGGCCTTATTACATCAAATAAATCCCAAACTTAAAATAAAAAGTCTCAATCAAATAAATTTCCTTGCTGAGCATGGCCACCCCTAAGCTTCACAACCTGGTCCATCATCTGTTGCTCATCACGAAAAATGTTCCCACAACGGGGTGAGTCAACAGACTCAATGTGTAACCAACACTAAGATTTAACAATTCAGGCATGCATTATCATGTCACATATCAATACTTATAATAGATAAAAATAATGATGCAACCCGAACCCAAACCTATATGCCATCCGCTACACATCACCCGTACCAACCTGCAAACCGTGGGGACTACTAAGTCAACCCTCCATCCGCTACACACCATCGAAGGCAGTCGCTGCAGTCGACGTGCTCATCGCCCTTATAAATATTCGTGGCACAGCCACCAGATTAAATAATTGTGACCGAAGTCACCACATTCAGATATCGTGGTCTTAGGTCACCACATTCAGATATCGTGGTCTTAGGTCACCACATTCACTTCCCCTTTTCATATAACCCATATGCCCCATATCATACATATTATGAATTAACATGCCTAATTTCACATTCTTATCACTGTTCACATATGAGTCATAACATATATTCATATTCCTAGTAGGAGTAGGAAACGTACCTGAGTACTTTTGTACCATTACATGGTACCTTAGCCATATTCACATTCTTATAAACATACACATATTAAATATTGCCATAAATCTTATGAAAAGTTTGTGTGGGGTACACACCTGATTCGCTTAACAAATTCACTAAAATCCCGAAATCCGATCTACTGCATTAGATCCTTAACTCCCTACATTCGGCCATCACTCAAAAATTTAATGAAGACCATTCGGCCATAAAACCAAATCCTATTAGGATTGTTGTAACCCAAAACTTACGTTGGTGCCGATTTCACTATAAATCAAATCCTGAAAACTTTGTGCTACTCCTCCCTTCAATCGGCCAATGCTAGATCATTTAACTTGATTAGTTTCGGCTTTTTAAACAAATAAAGAATAGATCTAATTACCAAAATAGACCTTGGCCGATTGTACTTATACACTCACCTTGCGATTTTAAATCCCGAAAGTATCCCTTGACTTAATTATCTGTTGAAATACCTATACACATATGTTAGATTCGATTCTAACATTAAATCATCATAGATGGCCCTTGGCCGAATGCTATAGACACTTACCTTGTGGATTTTAAATCCCGAAACTTACCGAATAACTAGGGAACACGCGGCCTATGGTGTACCTTCGGGAAAAGAACTTCTCCTTCCTTGTAGTCGACACTTAGTAAATCCCGAAAGATCTCTTCAAAGTTTCAGCAACAAGATATTAATGGGGTTAGTCCTAGATTTCGGTAAATCTTAAAAGAAAAAGGATGAAACTGAATGAGATCTTACCCTTACTTTAGGAATCGGCAATCCTTGCTTAAACCTTTAACAATATTCGGCTATGTAGGCTAGAAGGATCTTGGTTTCGGCTTTTTGATTGGTATAAAGAAAAAAAAGAGAAAGAAGAATAAAGATGGAGGATTCGGCTAGAGCACAAGGTATTTCGGCTTGGCAAAAATAAAAGAGAAGAGAGGAGTTTTTTGCTAGAGAGAATTCGGTAGAGAGAGAGTTGAAAGAAAGAATGAATGGCCCTCTTTTCCTTTAGTAGCCGAAATTACTAACATAGAATCCCTTACTTGGCCATCACTCTTCTATTTTGATAGCTTTATCTCTTTAATTATCACCTAAAATAAAAGATAATTCAGCAACTATCCTTACTTAGCCGAAATTATTAAACTCAAAGTCCCTTACTTGGCCATCAGTTCTCCTTTATTTTCCTAATTAAAGAATAATTCCTCATTTATCATCTTTTATCCTTAAAAAAAATAAAAGGGATAAAACTCCTAAAATTTAGCCATGTGCCGTCCCCCTATTCCCTCTTATTGACGCCACTCAGCAAAATAAAGGCTTTAAAATTTTGCTCTCCACGCGACTCGAACACAAGTCCTTCCCCCTAGCATGTGGCGTCATTTCCAGAGCTCTAAGTGGTGCCTCCAAGCCACTTTTCCAAGCTCATTTGTGTGTCATGTTTTGCATACAATTCCTCTTAAGACCACCTTGCTTCATGTCCCCCTTTTAAACTTTAAACTTAACATTTCTTAAGCATTTCTTTACATTTCCAAGACATTTCCTTACATTTCTAAGACAAGACATTTCCTTATATTTCCAAGACAAGACATTTCCTTACATTTCCAAGTCATTTCCTTACATTTCCAAGACAAGATAATTCCTTACATTTCCAAGTCATTTCCTTACATTTCCAAGACAAGACATTTCCTTACATTTCCAAGTCAAGACATTTCCTTACATTTCCAAGATTCTAAAAATGCACACATCACATCCATAACACATAAGACATACTAATGCATAGGCTATAATCCAGGATGTTACAAAATCACTTAACAAAATACTTTTAAATATCAACCAACATTAAAAATTTATCATTTAACATCAAATATCATAAGATTAATCAATGGCAACATTCAAAATCTTTAACAGATTCAAAATCGAAGGTAGGGCTAATTGGACCTAATTGTAACGATCTCAAAAACATATAAATTATTAGAAATGGGTGAAAATGGCTTACCATGAATCATTCAAATAACACTCGAAGCTTGAAGCTTTTAAATTTCCATTTCCATGGTGACATTCGATGGGAGAGAAGAAAATAGCTTTTTTCTTTTATGTTTTTATTTTTTTTAACTTTTTATTCATTATTTTCATAATATAATAACATAATAAACATTGAAACTTAAAAGAAATTAAAGCATTAAACCGTCCCACTATCTTAGGTATGGGTAAATTACCCATTAAGGCCATCTAACTATAATTCTTTAAGCAATTAATACCTTTAAACTAATAGTGATTGATTTTTTTAACTTTTACTATTTAGTCCTTTTCCCTTAATTAACTATCGAAACGTTAAAATTTTTCAACAAAAATTTAATACCACCTTAATGACACTCTATAAATATATTTATGGCTCAATTTATAGAAATGAGGTCCCGATACCTCATTTTCTAAGACCACTTTACCTTAGGGTCATACCACTTAAACTTAATAAATTTCTTTTATACATAAATTATCAAATCAAAAACCTTTTTAAAACTATATTTGGCTCGTAAATATTAAATATAATATTTACGAACTTACTCATTGAATTTGGTGACCCCGAAACCACTGTTTATGACACCATTAACAAACAGGCTGTTACAAACGATCCCTACTCCAACACCTACAATCCAGAGTGGAAGCAACATCCAAATTTCAGCTGGAATGATCAGGGAATGGGAAATGCCAGCATTGTTAATAGACAAAATGCAGTTGGTGTACCATCTAGACATAGTCAACCAATGCCGTGACAAAATGTGCAACAAAGTTCTCCATCTTCAACACCAGCTATGGAAGCTTTATGAAAAGAGTATATGGCTAAGAATGATACAATTATTTAGAGCCAGGCAGCTTCCTTAAGAGCTCTAAAGAATCAAGTGGGACAAATTGCCTCTCCATTAAACTCCAGACAATATGGATCATTGCCTAGTGACACAGAAAGTTCTAGATCTCAAGGAAAAGAACAATTTAAAGCCATAACACTCCGGAGTGGCACTTAGTTGCCAGGAGTTGTGAATGATGCCTTGTCTAAGGAGGAAAGTTCCGAAGTTCCTGGAAGCACAACTTTTGAACCAGATGGGAGTAGACAAAACCATAGAGAAGCAAATTCATCTTTATGGCCAATACACACACCCATAGGACAAGTCGTGTGCTCAATTATAAGAATTCTATTTCTCAAAATTAAAGTGCAGAGGACACACGGCCAATACATATGCCTATACACACGGCTTAGACACATACCCGTGTGTCTACCCTTGTTGACAAAATAAGGCTATTTACCAAGCCTTTTGCCACCCTCCCATGTACATACCTACACAACATCATATAATACCAATTGAAGCATACTTAGGCAACCAAAACATCCATAACCAAGGTATTAACATCACATCCACATGCTAACATCTAACATGCTTTAACATCATAATTTATCAACACAAATCATGCAACTTTCCACATTCATGAATGGTATAAACATATAATGAAACACCCCCAAACCCGGCCCACGAGCCTTGACCGGATCTGGTATGTTCCCTGAGTAAAACAGTTCAAAACTTCATTGTTACTTTGGAAAGATTTGGGTGGTTTTGAAGAAAAATTCGATTTGTGTTGAATTCATTTTGAAAACGGAGTTGGTCGTGAAGACGAGATTGTAATAAGACAATATTTTTTTTATTTGTACTTGAAATCAGTAAGTTAAAAAAAAATGTTGCCGAGTTTTTAGGGTTTACCTTTAAATAGAAAATCATTTGTGTTTAGGTGTCAAAACATTTAAAAATTATTTTAGGGAAAAGTTATTTAGCCTTGATTTAATAATAATCATATCATTATAAAAACAAATAAAAACGCATGCTTAGAACAGTTAGTAGTAATGGCCTTATTACAACTGAAAAATACCAAATAAATCCCGAAAAATAAAAGAATAAGAAAATGCAAATTCAACTATTTGAAATCCTGAAAATATTCAGCATGGCCACCACATAGTCTCCGCTGACCCGGTCCATCTACTGAGTGTTACCTGAAAAGATATCCCACAACGGAGTGAGTCAAACAGACTCAGTGTGTAACAGCCAACACAAAGTCCCAAACGATTTAGGCATGTCAGATCATACATATATATATAACAAATATAGATAATGATGCAATCCCGAACCCAAACCTAAGTATCCATCCTCTACACATCACCCGTACCTGCCATCACACCGTGGGGATTACTAAATCGACTTTCCATCCGCTACACATCATCGAAGGTAGTTGCTGCAGACGACTTGCTCATCGCCCTTATATATTGTGGCATAGCCACCAGATAATGTGACAGAGTCACCAGATATTAATATGTGACATAAGTCACCACATTCAGATTATGTGACATGAGTCACCAAATATTACGGTAAAAACCACCAGATCACTTCCCCTTTAATAATCACCCATATGCCCATGCACAATAAAACATGCAGAAATCATGCCATATTCCTTATTCCATATTCATAACATATTCACGTATGTGTCATATTCCAAATGTTCATAACATTTAATATCATAATATTAAGGGTTACGTACCTGAATACTCTGTACCATTGTATGGTACCTTTGGCCACATTCTCGTATTTTTCATTAACACATACATAATATTAGAACCGTAAATCTATCGGGAATTAGTGTAGGGCTACACACCTGGTTACTACCATGTTCACTGAATCCCGAAAGTTTCGATCTAATGCTATAGGTCCCTAGTTCCTACATTCGGCGAACCCTAAGTATTTTAACAAAAAGCCATTCGGCTAAATAATCAAATCTCGAAGTATTATCGCAACAAAAATCCTTACCTTGCTGCCGATTTGGTTACCACACAAATCCCGAAATTTCTTGATGTCTCCCCCTTGCAATCGGCCAAACACTAGATCACTTCACTGTTTAGTTTTCGGCTTATGAACGAATAAGAAATAGATCTGGACCACTAAATATGGCCTTGGCCAAATATCATATTCTCTTACCTTGTGGATCTAAATCCTGAAATTGCTACTTGGTTGTGGTATCTGTCGAAATCACTATAGGCATATGTTAGATCCAATTCTAACATTTAATCACAATAAATGGCCTTCAGCCTATGATCATATTCGCTTACCTTAGATCTAGAAATCCCGAAGATCTCCTCTTGAAGTCGGCTACAGTAGAAATCCCGAAACCTCCTTCATAGTTTCGGCCAAAGAATACTAATGGGGTTAGTTTCTAGATTTCGACTAATCTAAGGGAAAGAGGTAGGAAACATTAAATACCAAGAATCACTTACCAGCTCAATCGGATGTCCTTGCTTGGAACAGAGATTCGGCTCCTGATCAAATGGTCAAATCGACACCAAAGAGGGGTAGGGGAGCATTCGGCTATGGCCTCAAATTAGAGGATTTGGCTTAGGGAATAGGTGAACAATCGATTAGGGGTTACTTGAGTATTCGACTTAGAGTGAATTTGCAAAAGAAGAAGAGAAAGGTTGATGATGAAGATTCGGCTTCAACAAGGATGTAAAGGAAGAGTATAAAGCTTTAGGGAGGATCAGCAGTGGCTAGGAGAATTCTACTTTCGGCTTTGACAAAATAAGAGAAGAAGAGAAGATTTGCTAAAGAATTCGGGAAAGGCACAAAAGAGAAAAAAGAATGAAGAATGGCCTCACTTCTCCCCTCTTGCCGAAAATACTAACCCTAGACCCCTCCAATCGGCCAACTCTCCTTCCCCCTATCTCATCCCTTCCTTTTCTCCTATTTTCTCTCCTTTTTGCACATTCAAAATAATTTAAAATAAATCAACATTTATCTTCTACCTTAGCTGAATTTTAAAAGGAATTGACCAAGTCTAATCCTCATCTAAATAAAGTCCCTATGCCGTCTACTACTGCTCCCCATTGCCGCAAAATAAAAGCTCCCTTTTTGCTTCCCCTGTGGCTCGAACCCAAGCCCTTCTCCACTTCTTGAGGCGTCACTTACCAAGGCCTTAAGTGGCGCCTCCTGCCACTTTAACAAGCTGATTTTTATGTCTAATTTCCCTACAAATTCTCTTAAGGCCTCTCCTACTGGGCCCACTTCAAGACTTAAAATCGATATTTTCTAAGGCATTCACCTACACTCTAAAGTTCTCAAAAATTTGTTCAACACATTCAAACACACATAGGCATACTAGCACATGCAATTAAGCAAAAATGCACAAGCCCTAAATCCCAGATATTACAGTTCTACCCCCTTAAAATAATTTCGACCTCGAAATTACCTAGCTAAAACAAGTGAGGGTATTGCTGTCGCATTGCTTCTTCCGGCTCCCACGAAGCTTCTTCCGATCTATGATTACGCCATAACACTTTGAGTAAAGGAACTGATTTCCTCCGTAATACCTTCACATCTCGCTCCATGATCTGAATCGGCTCTTCCTCGTAGGACAAATCTGGTCTCACTCCACCTCCTCAACTAGCACTACATGAGATGGATCCGATCGGTAACGACGTAGCATAGAAACATGGAATACATCGTGCATTTGCTTCAACTCCGGAGGCAACTCTAAATGGTATGCCACTGGACCAACTCGCTTCAATACCCGATAAGGTCCTATAAACCTTGGACTTAACTTCCCTTTGCGACCAAATCTCATCACCTTTTTCCAAGGCGAAACTTTAAGAAACACTTGATCTCCCACATCAAATTCTATTTCCTTCCGCTTAAGATCTGCGTACGACTTCTACCTATCAGATGCCTCCTTTAACTGTGCCCGAATTACCTCAACCTTCTCCTCAGATTCTGCCACAATCTCTGGACCCAAAACTCGACGTTCCCCTAATTCTGTCCAGCACGTAGGAGTGCGACACTTCCGTCCATACAACGCTTCATACAGTGCCATCCGAATACTGGCTTGATAGCTATTATTATATGCAAATTCCGCTAAAGGCAAGTACTCTTCCCAACTTCCTCTAAAGTCTATCACACAGTCCCTCAGCATATCCTCTAACAATTGGATTACTCGCTCATACTGGCCGTCCGACTGCGGATGAAATGCCGTAGTGAAATCTAGCCTAGTGCCTAAAGCCTGATGTAATGCTTTCCAAAACCGAGACGGAAACCTTGGATCCCTATCTGAGATAATCGACATCGGCACTCCATGCAACCTCACAATTTCTGCCACATACAATATCGCCAACTTCTGCAAAGAATAGTCAATCTGCACTGGAATGAAGTGCGCGAATTTTGTCAATCAATCCACTATCACCCATACCGTGTCCTTCTTAGTAGGCGTAAGGTGAAGCCCACTAACGAAGTCCATGGTGATTCTCTCCCACTTCCACTGCGGAATCTTTATTGGCTGAAGCAATCCTGACGGAACTTGGTGTTCAGCTTTAACTTGTTGACACGTTAAGCACTTCCCTACAAATTCGATAACTTCCCGCTTAAGACCAGGCCACCAAAACTGTTCCCTTAAATATCTGTACAACTTACTACCTCCAGGATGCATAGCATAAGGGCTACTATGCGATTCCCAAAGAATCCTTTGCCTTAACTCCTCGTTCTTCGGCATACAGACTTTACCCTTGAAACACAGTACTCCCTCGTCATTAATACCATAATCTTCCAACTCCCCACTCTGCACTTGCCGTAACTTAGCACTTAAATCTTCATCCATTAATTGTCCCTCTTTCACCTCATTCAACCACGTCGGCTTAACTTGCAACTCTGCCAACAAACTTCCATCATCATACAAGCTAAGGTGTGCAAACATCACCCTCAGATCTGACACAACTTTCCGACTTAGGGCATCTGCCACCACATTCGCTTTGCCTGGGTGATACTCTATAAAACAATCGCAGTCCTTCAATAACTCCACCCACCTTCGCAGTCTCAGGTTCAGCTCTTTTTGAGTCAGCAGAAACTTAAGGCTTTTGTGGTCTGTGTAGATCACTGACTTCTCTCCATATAGATAGTGCCTCCATACCTTAAGAGCAAAGACCACTTCCGCCAATTCCAAGTCATGTGTTGGTTAGTTAACCTCATGAGGCCTTAATTGTCGAGACACATAAGCGACTACTTTCCCGTCTTGCATCAATACACATCCCAATCCTGTGTGAGAAGCGTCACAATACACCACAAAATCCTTTCCTGCCTTCGACTGAATCAAAATCGGAGCTTCAGTCAAAACCCTCTTAAGCTTTTCAAAGCTCTCTTGTTGCTTATCCGTCCATACGAAAGGTACTTCCTTTCTCAACAACTTCGTCAAAGGTACGGCTATTGAGGAGAACCCTTCCACGAACCTTCTGTAGTAGCCTGCTAAACCCAAGAAACTACGAACCTCAGCCACAGACTTAGGTAGTTCCCAATCTAGCACTGCCTCAATCTTCCGAGGATCCACCCTTATCCCTTCTGCAGACACCACATACCCTAAGAATGCGACCTCCTTCAGCCAAAATTCACACTTGCTAAATTTGGCATAGAGCTTCTTCTCCCTTAACACTTGCAACACTATCCGAAGATGCTCATCATGTTCCTCCTCAGACTTGGAATACACTAGAATGTCGCCGATGAACACAATGACGAATCGATCCAAGTAAGGTTGAAAAACCCGGTTCATCATATCCATGAACGCGGCTGGGCCGTTTGTCAATCCGAACGGCATTACTAAGAACTCATAATGCCCATATCTTGTCTGGAAAGCTATCTTATGGATATCTGCTTCCTTTACCTTAAGCTGATGATATCCAGACCTTAGATCTATCTTTGAGAACACTGCTGCCCCCTTAAGCTGGTCGAACAAGTCGTCTATTCTCGGCAACGGGTACTTGTTCTTGATGGTTAACTTGTTCAACTGACGATAATCTATGCACATACGCATAGTTCTGTCCTTTTTTCTTCACAAACAAGACCGGTGCTCCCCACGAAGACACACTGGGTCGGATAAACCCATGATCAAGCAACTCTTGGATTTGAGCCTTGAGCTCAACCAACTCCTTTGGTGCCATTCTATATGGGGCAATTGACACAGGAGCTGTACCCAGTAACAAGTTAATTCCGAACACCACCTCCCTGTCTGGGGGTATTCCAGGTAGCTCATCTAGGAAAACATCCACAAACTCCCTTACGGTTCTAACTCCACTAACTCCCCCTTCTTTTGCATCCAACGCACTAATGAAGGCCAAAAATGCCTTACACCCTTTCCGAACCATCTTATCAGCCTTTAGAGCGGAGATCACATTAGACAAATAATTTATTCTCTCTCCTATCATAATTATCACCTCATCCTCCGGGGACCTTAACTCCATCTATTTAGCTGCACAATCCAATATAGCCCGATGTTCCACTAGCCAGTTCATGCTAAGAATGAGATCAAATTCTCTGAAGGGTAGTTCCATCAAGTCGGCAGGGAATATCACTCCCTGAATCTCTAGAGGTACACTCTGAAATATCTTATTCAACACTACAGTTTGACCTAATGGGCTTACTACAGTCATCTCCCTATCAGACAGTTCAGAGGCTATGCCTAGTGTTTCAACTACACTACATGCAACATAAGAATGGGTCGAGCCAACATCAATTAAAGCAAGGTAAGGCTTGCCAGCTATAAGGAACGTATCGGTTATGACGTCCAGTGCGTCTCCATCCTCCCTCCGGTGAACTGCATACACTAGACCTGGCTGTCTTGCCTCTGTATTACCAACACCTCTGCCCGGTGTTCCCCGTCCTCTTCTAGAACCATTACCTCTACCAATCGAACCACGACCCCGCTAAGGCTGCTGTCCACCTCTTCCAGCCTGATTAAAACCCTGACTTGTTGGTCAGCTCCCGTCTATCTTTATAGGACAGTCCTTAATCATGTGGTCCTTGGACCCACACTTGAAACATCCTCCTGTCTTCTTCCAACACTCTCCTAGGTGCATCTTCCCACACTGAGCACAAGTACGGTACTGCCCTCTTGTCACAGCCTGCTGACCTCGCGGCCCATCAACTCTAGGCCTCTTCTGAACATTCCCAGATGGCCTTGATGTTCCAAAACCTCTATTCTGCCTGTTTCGATCCGTATTTTGTCTCACAAAGTCCTTAATCCCTTCGGCTACCTTAGCCTTTTCTACCAATACGGCAAACTCCAGCTCCTGCTGTGGAGCTATCAACAACCTCAGGTCATCCCTCAGTCCGTCCTCGAACCGGACACATCGTTCATGCTCCCTAGCCACAATTCCTCGAGCATACCAGCTCAACCTTAAGAATTCAGCCTCAGACTCGCCATGGACTTGTTCCTTGAACCACCTTCTAAATGCCTTTCTCTGCGCATCAGTATAACTGGTACCAACATACTTCTTCTGATACGCCGCCTTAACATACTCCTAAGTGAGATCCTCAGCTGTAGCACCATCCTGAACTGTGAGCCACCATTGATATGCCTCGTCGCGAAGTAGCGACACCATTCTTTCGATTTCTCCTCAGAGTCGATCCGGCTCATCCATAATTCGCCTGTGCCGCCTCCAACCAATACTCGTGCATCTTGGGTGCCACACCAGATATGCCACGGAACACCTCAGCTCCATTGGCTTGGAGTCGCTCGGGTACAGATTTTCGAGCTCCCATACCTCCACCTGCTCCAGCCACCATCTCAAGAACTCGCAAAGATCGCTCGCTATATCGCATCATCCCCGTCCGATCTTTTTCGCTCAACACCAACAGCTGGTGGTGGGGATGGTTGTGGTACCTCATTCTCGGACCCTTGACCAGACCTAACGTGTTCCGATACGGTCATTCTGCCTCTACCTGATCCTCGCACATTACGACCACGTCCCCTAGAACTCATTTCTACGATCGCGCTTTAATCTGATTTAAGAAATTTTATGCATTAGTATTTTCTTCCACTGATTATCCGCGAACAATTTTATGAAAAGGAGCTTAGTAGTAGTTCTTTCGATCATTTCAAGGTTTTTGTTTCAAGTTTTCTACCCTAATTCAGAGAAATACATTCATTTAGTCGTACCTACCACACACATTCACCATTCGAACTTTTTTGTCGGTTCCTAACCCAGGGGCGTTTTCATAATTTGACCTATAAGGGTATTTTGGTAATAAATCGGGGTCAATTTGAAGATCTTAATAAATCAAGGCACTCCGAAATTTTCAAAACTCGAGGGTATTTTGAAAAATTTTCCCAAATCAGAGGTATGGCAAAAATTTTAGAAATCGGGGTTGTTTTGGTAATTTTGTAAATCAGGGGTAATTTAGTAAATTTTCCAAATCAGGGTATCTTAATATTTTGCCAAAATAGGGGTTTCTGGTATTTTGAAAAATATCTTAGTAAAAGTCGAGGGTAGTATGGTAATTTAAATTTTTTTCAAACCAAGGGCATTTTAGTAATTTCCACGACTGTGGTATTTAAGTAATTTTGTAAATCGGGAATATTTTGGAAAAATTTTCAAAATAATTTTCCTACAAACCAAAGGGTTAATTTGGTGATTTTAAAACTGAGGTTTTTATGAAACAGTATGGCTAGTCCCTTTCGGGTTTTAATTATTGAGTTTAGCCCGTGAGTAAGTCCTCTTGGTTAGGGTGAACCGTCACTACGCACCAGGTAGGATTCGAGCGAAGAGGAGGTGAGTCACTAGGACTGCTTAAATACCAAGCTCTTCCTGAATCCAATCCTAGACATGCGCACAATGGTTGCCACACCCTAACTGGGCGACTTAGTCATAGGTTGGTTTTAATTAGGCATTAAAGTTTTATGTAACTCTGTGTTGGGGTAAGCTAATCCTAGGGTTCAATAACTTAATATACTAATCTACGTTCCCGATATACCCACATACAAATCATACAATAATTCATACAACAGTTAGGGGTACTTACCTGGTGGACTTCGGGTCGGAGACTTAGGTGCCATGCCAGAAAAACCTGCTTATTTCACAAAAATTTTCACAAAATTTATTTGGGCTTAATTTTGAAAATGTTATGGGCTTTAAACCCAAGGCCGAGAGTTTAAAACTGGGCTCTGATACCAAGCTGAAACAACCCCAAACCCGACCCACGAGCCTTGATCGGATCTGGTATGTTCCTTGAGTAAAACAGTTCAAAACTTGTTTGTTACTTTGGAAAGATTTAGGTGGTTTTGAAGAAAAATTCGATTTGTGTTGAATTCATTTTGAAAACGGAGTTGGTCATGAAGACGAGATTGTAATAAGACAATAATTTTTTTATTTATACTTGAAATCAGTAAGTTAAAAAAAATGTTGCCGAGTTTTTAGGGTTTACCTTTAAATCGAAAATCATTTGTGTTTAGGTGTCAAAACATTTAAAAATTATTTTAGGGAAAAGTTATTTAGCCTTGATTTAATAATAATCATATCATAATAAAAACAAATAAAAACGCATGCTTAGAACAGTTAGTAGTAATAGCCTTATTACAACTAAAAAATACCATATAAATCCCGAAAAATAAAAGAATAAGAAAACGCAAATTCAACTATTTGAAATCCTGAAAATATTCAGCATGGCTACTGAGTGTCACCTGATAAGATATCCCACAATGGGGTGAGTCAAACAGACTCAGTGTGTAACAGCCAACACAAAGTCCCAAACGATTTAGGCATGTCAGATCATACATATATATATAGCAAATATAGATAATGATGCAATCCCGAACCCAAACCTAAGTATCCATCCTCTACACATCACCCGTACCTGCCATCACACCGTGGGGATTACTAAATCGACCCTCCATACGCTACACATCATCGAAGGCAGTCGCTGCAGACGACTTGCTCATCGCCCTTATATATTGTGGCATAGCCACCAGATAATATGATAGAGTCACCAGATATAAATATGTGACATAAGTCACCACATTCAGATTATGTGACATGAGTCACCAGATATTGTGGTAAAAACCACCAGATCACTTCCCCTTTAATAATCACCCATATGCCCATGCACAATAAAACATGCAGAAATCATGCCATATTCCTTATTCCATATTCATAACATATTCACGTATGTGTCATATTCCAAATGTTCATAACATTTAATATCATAATATTAAGGGTTACGTACCTGAATACTCTGTACCATGGTATGGTACCTTTAGCCACATTCTCGTATTTTTCATTAACACATACATAATATTAGAATCGTAAATCTATCGGGAATTAGGGTAGGGCTACACACCTGGTTACTACCGTGTTCACTGAATCCCGAAAGTCTCGATCTAATGCTCTAGGTCCCTAGTTCCTACATTCGGCCAACCCTAAGTATTTTAACAAAAAGCCACTCGGCTAAATAATCAAATCCCGAAGTATTATCGCAACCAAAATTCTTACCTTGCTGCCGATTTGGTTACTACACAAATCCCGAAATTTTGTGATGTCTCCCCCTTGCAATCGGCCAAACACTAGATCACTTCACTGTTTAGTTTTTGGCTTATGAACGAATAAGAAACAGATCTGGACCACTAAATATGGCCTTGGCCGAATATCATATTCTCTTACCTTGTGGATCTAAATCCCGAAATTGCTAGTTGGTTGTGGTATCTATCGAAATCACTAAAGGCATATGTTAGATCCAATTCTAACATTTAATCACAATAAATGGCCTTCGGCCTATGATCATTTTCGCTTACCTTAGATCTAGAAATCTCGAAGATCTCCTCTTGAAGTCGGCTACAGTAGAAATCCTGAAACCTCCTTCATAGTTTCAGCCAAAGAATACTAATGGGGTTAGTTTCTAGATTTCGGCTAATCTAAGGGAAAGAGGTAGGAAACATTAAATACCAAGAATCACTTACCAACTCAATCGGATGTCCTTGCTTGGAACAGAGATTCAGCTCCTGATCAAATGGTCAAATCGACACCAAAATGGGGTAGGGGAGTATTCGGCTATGGCCTCAAATTAGAGGATTCGGCTTAGGCAATAGGTGAACAATCGATTAGGGGTTACTTGAGTATTCGACTTAGAGTGAATTTGCAAAAGAAGAAGAGAAAGGTTGATGATGAAGATTCGGCTTCAACAAGGATGTAAAGGAAGAGTATAAAGCTTTAGGGAAGATCAGCAGTGGCTAGGAGAATTCTACTTTCGGCTTTGACAAAATAAGAGAAGAAGAGAAGATTTGCTAAAGAATTCGGGAAAGGCACAAAAGAGAAAAAAGAATGAAGAATGGCCTCACTTCTCCCCTCTTGCCGAAAATACTAACCCTAGACCCCTCCAATCGGCCAACTCTCCTTCCCCCTATCTCATCCCTTCCTTTTCTCCTATTTTCTCTCCTTTTTGCACATTCAAAATAATTTAAAATAAATCAACATTTATCTTCTACCTTAGCTGAATTTTAAAAGGAATTGACCAAGTCTAATCCTCATCTAAATAAAGTCCCTATGCCGTCTACTACTGCTCCCCATTGCCGCAAAATAAAAGCTCCCTTTTTGCTTCCCCTGTGGCTCGAACCCAAGCCCTTCTCCACTTCTTGAGGCGTCACTTACCAAGGCCTTAAGTGGCGCCTCCTTGCCACTTTAACAAGCTGATTTTTATGTCTAATTTCCCCTACAAATTCTCTTAAGGCCTCTCCTACTCAGTTCCACTTCAAGACTTAAAATCTGATATTTTCTAAGGCATTCACCTACACTCTAAAGTTCTCAAAAATTTGTTCAACACATTCAAACACGCATAGGCATACTAGCACATGCAATTAAGCAAAAATGCACAAGCCCTAAATCCCAGATATTACATATAATGATACTCATAACCAACATTAGCCAACTTTCATAGCCATATACAAAATGAAATCATTACCTATTATAAGCCAATACATTTGGCCACATTACCAATGTCACATATAACAAAATGACCAAGTCCCTATACATGCCATAACTCAAAATATTAACATTTTAATGGTACCCAAAATAATGGTTGATAGTGTAAATGGAACTCCGACGATCTCCAATCCCAAGCTAGCTTAGTGACACTATAAGATAAGGGAAAGAAATGGGGTAAGCTACAAAGCTTAGTAAGTTCATATGCAAATAATAAACAACATTAATTATACATTTGTCATATAAATAACTTAACATATACTAACATAATTGTCATTAAAGTTCCATGAGCATAATTTACTCAATCACATCCCTACCATTAGTTCATCATATACCAAATCCATTTCCATTGAGTTTTTTGTACTTAGCTGTACCAACTCGTAACATAAACACATGCTTTCTAATCTTTGACACACCCGTTGAACCACTTGGAAAACTATCAGATACACCAAAAACTTTGCACATAAGTGCCACATATGTAGCCAATGCTACCACAAATCTCATAACACATATAAGCTCCCTCTCGAGCTATCCTCGGGCCTGCTCACACAAACTGTCAAGTATCTGCAACATATGATGGTATACTCAGACACTGATAGGACGTACGAGACTAGCACCCATGACACATAGATCACATAATCACATGGGTTCCTAGTGACATGTCACTTGTATCCTAATCTATTCCTAAGGTTCAACCGAGATTTCTCTCTTGCCGGAACATTGTCGAATATACTCATAGCATCAATCATACAGTTCATGCAATATCAAAACATTAAAATATAAATATAATATTGCATTATTAACATACAAACTTACCTCGTTACAAAAATAGTGAAAATGAACCTAATCGTCAAACACTTTGTTTTTCCCCCAATCTAGGTCCAAACTTCATTTTTCTTGATCTATAATAGCAAATTTAACTCATTTAACACTCATATTATTCAATTAAGCCCAAAAGTCACATTATAGAAAAATCACCTTTTTACCCCTAACTTTTCAACATTTTACATTTTAGTCCCTAGGCTCGTAAAATGAAATATATACAATTTCTTCAAAATCCAAGCCTAGACAAACCATTTTCATACACATAACAGCCCACATTTTTCCTTTATTCACATTTTTAACACATATTTTACAACTTTTACAAATAGGTCCTTTTTAGGCATTTTCATCAAAAATCACTTAGTAAAAGTTGTTTATCTAACATCAAACATACATTTTCTATGCTTAAACATCAAAATACAAAAATATCTAACATGGGTAAAATTTTAGACTTCGACATCTTTGCAAATTAGTCCTTGAAATAGCTAGATTAGGTTGCAAGGATATCAAAAACATAAAAATCATTAAAAAATGGGCTAGAACGGACTTACAATCGAGCATGAAAGCTTGGCCAAAACCTTAGCTATGGATTCTCTTCAACTTTCGACACAAGGGACTAAACTGAAGAAGATGGACACTTTTATTTGTTTTATTTTGTCTTTATTTACCAAATAACCAAAATGCCCTTTCTTTAAAACATCCAAATTTCCCCTAATTCATGTCCATTTTTGTCCACCAACTTAATCGATGGTCTTTACCATCTAAGGATCTCTAATTTAAAATTTCTTAGCAATTAGACACTTCTAGCTTCTAGAACACATATTTTGCACCTTTTGCAATTTAGTCCTTTTAACTAAATTGAGTGCCCAAACATAAAAATTTTTGAACGAAATTTTCACGAAATCATTTCATAAAATTGTAGACCATAAAAATATAATAAAATAAATAAATTTTACTGCGTCAAAATTGTGGTTCCGAAACCACTGTTCCAATTAGACCCAAAATCGGGCTGTTACAACTCTCCCCCTTTTAGAGATTTTTGTAAGAGTATGCCCAAAGACCAATCATGAGATGGTTGTAATAACATACTTAATTTACCATGTTTATTAATATAAAGCGTTGTCATTATTATTTCAGTTTTTCTTTCTGTGTGTATAAATAAACTGTTTTATAATAATGTCCTAAGAATAATATGATTATTCTTAAAAGATCCTTAGTCGAGTATTATTGTTGACTAGGACAACAATAATGCATTAAGACTAACATGTGGTTGATTGATGATAAAGAGTTGTCATTGATGTGGATTGTCAAAATCAATGCATGAATATGTGTGTTAGAGAACAACATATTGGATTGACCCGTTATGAGTATGTTTATTGGATTATTATGTATATGATCCTCAGACTTGAGATAATTATTATCTCAACATCGTGAGTTGTATATTTTGATACAGTCAAACGTACACCATAATTGGTTGTTCTATAAAGACTGATGTTGGATATACCACAATCTATGTAGAGGATATGGTTGATCAATATAGGATAAGTCCCTCCTACATAATGGGAGTAATATCTTAGGCCACTTGATTGAGTGAGACTAGAAATGCATGGCCATGCTCAAATAAGTTGACATGAGATGTCATACTAATTTGTATATCATAGTCTACTCAAGATATCAAGAAACATGGGATGGACTATACAAGTGTGACTATTCCATGACTTGTGTCCATTCCAGAGATAAAGGACTTAAGGATTAATGTATGAAAGGTTAATCACAAAAAGTTATATGGAATCATGACTTCTTGTAACTTAGGTAGCAATGATGCATTGCTAGATGCCACTCATTGTTTGTGACATTAGAATCGTTTCTATTATTACCGCTAACGTTACAAGAACCTCTGTGGTCACACCTTATGGTTTAAATGAACGGAATAAAATATAATTGGTATTGTTTTTTAGTTGTCACATGAATTAAATTAATTAAAGAATTAATTTAATTGGGCAATCAAATATTGAACATATTATATGTACAAGGATGTTGTACACATAATGACAACATAATTCTATTAATATATGAATTTGATTCATATATAAATTTAAACAAATATAGTTTACCGAAATCCTTATTATAATTAATGTAATTATAATTTTTGGATATAATTAATGTAATTATAATTTTCGGTTAAAAACTTTATTATATTTATTTAATCTTATGATACATTCAAGAGATACCAATTATAAAAGGGTATTAAAAGGATACCAAATAATGGGCCCAATGAAAAAAAAATACCCATTATAAAAGGCCCAATTAAAAGGATACCCAATATAAAAGGTATTTAAAAGAGGCAAAGCTTAAGTGAAAACCCTAAGAGATTGCTTGTTAGGTCTAGCAGCCGTCAAGCAAATAAACCTCCAAAATAGTTTTGGAGATTTCTTCCGTTCATAGTCAAACCGGGTGAATCACGTAGAGGCCGTCATCGAAAAGGTTGTGGCTTGATTCGACAGTAGATCAAAACTCTTGTTGCCAAGGCGTCGCTTGTCTACTCATTGAAGTTTTGGTAATTTGAAACCTTTATTTCACCCCGATTCGTTCCTCACACATGGATCCATGGTTTGGATCGCCGGATCTAATTTTATTCTGCTGTGCCATGGGGTATCGGCGTTCCAACAGTGGTATCAGAGCCACTTGTGTGATACGAACTCGGGTTTAAATACTTGGGTGATGCAATTGTATGAGATTCATGTTTTGATCTTATTGTATTTTCGATTGTTTAAATCGTTTAAGCATAACTCGACAACCTGTTCCTTTGGAAATTGATTAAATGTTAATCATGGTGTTGTGGCCTACTTGATTTTATGTTATTACTGTTAACTATTAACAAATCTGTAATAATGCGACGGTGGTATTTATAGTTTCCAAAGAAGTGTTAATCGGCTAGTGGAACAAGGGTTGTTCCGATATGAAACCTCAAGGATTAAAATCCTAAAAACACGATTCTCGTTGATAAAAAGTTATCAAATCGTGAGGTTTCATTTGATCGATATGCGATTTGTACCGCAAGGGCTCGCCACCGCATTCTCGGTCTATACCGCGGGGGCTCCTCGCAAAAAGTTTTGTTAATAAAAGAAATTTATAAACTTGATGGGCTACAAAAGGTTGAAAGGATATTTTATAATTCACTTCAAAATAATAATAATTGAATTATGTATGCTATTTTTGACTAGCACGGTGTTTGAAATGCTTAGTTATAGCCCAATGACCCATTCGATAAAAGGTTGTATTTTTTTTAAATACGGCCTGCGTGTCGTGCCTTACTACTATTCTCTTGTATTTCTCTTCTCATCTTATTCCCTCGTATGTAAAACGAGTTTCTGTATATTGTAATTTGCAAGAGTTGCTGTGGGCCAAACGAGAAGGAAGGTGGGACAATGATTTAGAATGATAGCTTGTGAAATGGCTTACACCTTTAGGTTTCTTTTTGGTTTTTCCCATTGGCTTGGGTTGAACCACCTTAGTTTATGGGCTATAACTATTGCATTTATTTATTGCTTTATTTATTCATGTATGAGATGCTATGGATGTCTAAAGCATGCCAATTTTTTTATATATATTAAAATTTGAAGATAATAAACCCTATTAATTGATGAGATCGATTAGAAGACTAAATGGGCTGAAGTAGACCATAATTGGTGAGATGCAACAACCTTAATAAAATCCTCTATTAAAATATTAAGTCGCATGGCCTTCCAATTTTGCCTCGTTAAGGCCTCGATCAATACTATGTAGGTTCCGCCAAAGCGAAGTACTAGTATTTATCTTGGTTAAACGCTTGAAGAATAAACAAGTGATATCATTTGGTTAAAAATTGGTTAATGACTTAACTAGGTTACTCTAATAGGATTAGAAACCTAGAGGCAAGTAAATTGGATAAATCATAAGATGATTAGAACAAGATTTGTTCACCAAATATTAGGAGTTACATATGATATAATTAGCAAATGTTGCTTACCTAAATAACCATAATCTTAAGAGTAAAGCCAAAGCTGACTTAAGAGGTGGTGAAATATGGATCCTTAACCTACTAGAAATACTTTTGAGAAAGTTTTTTCGAAATTAATATACGAGGGTTATTAATTTTGAAATAAAATAGTGGGAATATCATTTAATAAAGTCTTTTAATGATTGATATAAAAATGGTAAATTTACTCACATGCATATTTAATTGTTGTAGATATATTATGGTCTGCAAACACTAGCACACTCTCATTGCGATCGGTCCTTGAGAAGGACAAATTGAATGGTTTGAATTTTCTTGATTGGTTCCAGTAACTTGAGGATTGTCCTTAAACAAGAACGGAAATTATATGTCATTGAACAACCACTTCCTAACGAACCACCCGCTAATGCCTCGAGGATCGATAGAGATGCTTACAAGAAGTATCTCGATGACATGATAGATGTTGGATGTCTTATGCTTGCCACTATGAATCTCGAACTTGAAGCAACATGAGGACATGGTTGCTTATGATATGATCGAGCACTGAAAGAACTTTATCGGGGGCAAGCCACGGCAAGAGAGGTTTGATATCTCTAAAGCCCTATTCCAATGTAAGTTGGTGAAGGAAGCCCAAGAGGACCTCATGTCCTTAAGATGATTGGCTATATTGAAAGCCTATCTAAGCTTGGGTTTCCATTGAGCCAAGAGTTGGCCATCGATGTTATTTTGCAATCGTTGCGAGATAGCTACAGCCTTACTTGTCCTCAATTTCAATATGAATGAAATTGACAAGACTCTACCACAATTGCTCAAGATGTTACTTACGAATCAAGGCAACTTGAAAAAGGTTGGACCTAAGCCCATACCGATGGTCCGTAATAACAAGGGCAAGGGAAAGGCCAAAGTTCAAACAAAGCCTAAGGGCAAAGGTAAGCCCAAATTTGGAAAAGGAAAGGCTACACTGAAACCTAAAGGTGGGGTGTCTAAGGAAGGAAACTGTTTTCATTGTGGTGTGATGGACATTGGAAACGAAGCGCCTGTCTATCTTGAAGAAGTCAAGAAGGCTAAAGCAAGCGGAATGTCCGCTTGGTATTTATGTTATTGATATTAATTTATCAACTACTACTTCTTGGGTATTAGATAATCTGGTTGTGGTTCTCATATTTGTACTTCGCACAGGGGACTACAAAGGAGTAGGACTTTGGCTAGAGGAGATGTGGACCTACGAGTTGGAAATGGAGCAAAAGTTGTTGCATTAGATTTGTGGGAACATATACTTTATCTTTGCCTAGTGGACTTGATTTATGTTTAGAGGATTGTTATTTTGTGCCCAGTTTGACTAAAAACATTATTTCAATTTCTTGTTTAGACAAAATTGGTTTTGAGATAATTATTAAGAATAATTGTTATTCATTTTATCTCAATAATGTTTTCTATGGTTCAAAGCACAATTAATTAATGGCCTCTATATTTTAGATCAAACGAATCCCATTTACAACATAAATACTAAAAGATCTAAAATAAATGACTCAAATCAAACTTATCTTTGGCATTGTTGTTTGGGCCATATAAGTGAGAAACGATATCCAAACTCCATAAAGATGGTCTCTTGAATTCATTTGTTTTTGAACAATTTGAAGTATGTGAATCTTGCTTATTGGGAAAAATGACTAAATCTCCTTTCATCTGGTAAAGTGAACGAGCTAGTGATTTATTGGACCTAATACATTCGATGTATGTGGACCAATAAATACACAAGCCGCAGGTGGATTTCACTACTTCATTACTTTCACCGATGATTTCAAAGAGATATGGGTATGTTTATCTCATGCACCATAAGTCCGAGTCCCTTGAAAATTTCAAGGAATTCAAAATGAAGTACAAAATCAACTAGGCAAAACTATCAAGTCACTTTGATCCGATCGAGGTGGAGAGTACTTGAGCCTAGACTTTGATGATCTTTTGAAAGAATGTGGGATTGTCTCACAACTTACTCCTCCCGGTACTCCTCAATGGAATGGAGTATCCGAGAGAAGAAATCGAACTTTGTTAGACATGGTTCGATCCATGATGAGTCATGCCGATCTACCGACTTCCTTTTGGGGATATGCACTTGAGATACCGCTTTCACATTAAATCGTGTTCCATCTAAATCGGTTCAAAAGACGCCATATGAGATGTGGACCGGGAAACGCCCTAGTATGTCTTTTATGAAAATTTGGGGTGTGTGAAGCTTATGTTAAACGCCGACGCCTACTAAGCTTGAACCCAGATCCGAAAAGTGTATTTTTGTGGGGTATCCAAAAGAAACCAAAGGATATTATTTCTTTAATCCCACCGAGAACAAAATGTTTGTTGCTCTGATGGTGTTTTCCTAGAGAGAGAATTTACTTCTAGAAAAGGAAGTGGGAGAAAGATTGAACTTGAAGAAATTCGAGAATCACAAGATACCATGAACCAAAGATTGAACAACAAGCAAATTCCACAAGAAATTGAGGAACAAACAACTATCTGAGAAACACAACCACCAAGCAGATCTTTAAGAGAACGCGTGCATCCGAGAGATATGGATTTCTCATTACAACGCATGGTGACGTTCTTCTTATAGATCAAGATGAGCCTAGGACTTATCAAGAAGCGGTGATGAGCCCGGACTCGAGAAATGGCTTGAGGCCATGAGATCCGAGATGGATTCCATGTATGAAAACCAAGTATGGACTTTGATTGATCCACAGAAGGGGTTAAACCTATAGGGTGCAAATGGGTTTTCAAAAAGAAAAACCGACATGGATGGTAATGTACAAACATACAAAGGGCGATTAGTCGTTAAAGGTTTTCGCCAAATTCATGGTGTTGACTATGATGAAACCTTTTCTCCCCGTAGCTATGTTTAAATCCATCAGATCTTGCTCGCCATACCGCATTTCATGATTATGAAATCGCGGATGGACGCCAAAATAGCTTTCCTTAACGGGAAACTTGAAGAGGATGTGTATATGACACAACCTGAAGGTTTTGTAAATCCAAAGGATGCTAGAAAGATATGTAAGCTACAAAGATCCATTTATGGATTAAAGCAAGCTTCTCGAAGTTGGAATCTTCGTTTTAACGATGCAATCAAAGAGTTTGGTTTTGTCAAAAATGAAGATGAACCATGTGTTTACAAGAAAGTTAGTGGGAGCACTATCATATTCTTGGTACTATATGTGGATGACATACCTACTTTGCAGTCTATTAAGACTTGGTTAAGAAGTTATTTTTCTATGAAGGACTTGGGGGAAGCCACTTATATCTTAGGAGTCAAGATCTGTAGAGATAGATCAAGGCGACTACTAGGTCTAAGCCAAAGTACATACATAGATAAAGTACTAAAAAGGTTCAAGATGGAAGAATCTAAAAGAGGATTTCTACCTATGAGACATGGTATTTCACTCGAAGGAAATGTGTCCTTCAACTCCACAAGAGAGAGAACGTATGAGTAAAATTCCATATGCTTCCGCTATTGGATCTATCATGTATGCTATGTTATGTACCCGCCCGCATGTATCGTATGCCTTAAGTATGACGAGTAGGTATCAAGTAGATCCCGGTGAAGGTCATCTGGACCATTAGCCAAGAGTATCCTTAAGTACTTAAGAAGAACTAAGGATACGTTCCTATTATATGGAGGTGAGGAAGAGTTAAGTGTAAAAGGTTACACTGATGCCAGCTTCCAAACCGACAAGGATGATTCTCGATCGCAATCAGGTTTTGTGTTTTGCCTTAATGGTGGTGCTGTGAGCTGGAAGAGTTCAAAGCAAAGTACAGTAGCCGACTCTACAACAGAGGCTGAGTATATTGCAGCCAGTGAGGCAGCAAAGGAAGCGGTTTGGATCAAGAAGTTCATTACTGGACTAGGGGTTGTGCCTAGCATATCAGATGCTATAGAGCTCCGATGTGATAACAATGGAGCTATTGCACAAGCTAAGGAACCCAGATCTCACCAGCGATCCAAACATATACTTAGACGCTACCATCTTATTCGAGAGATTATCGATCGAGGGGATGTAGAGATATGCAGAGTACCTTCAGATGATAACATTGCTGATCCCCTGACCAAGCCTCCGACACGCAGTGAAGCATGATCGTCACACTAAGTCACTTGGTATTAGATATATGAGTGATTGGTCTTAGTGCTAGTGGGAGATTGTAAGAGTATGCCCAAAGACCAATCATGAGATGGTTGTAATAACATACTTAATTTACCATGTTTATTAATATAAAGCGTTGTCATTATTATTTCAGTTTTTCTTTCTGTGTGTATAAATAAACTGTTTTATAATAATGTCCTAAGAATAATATGATTATTCTTAAAAGATCCTTAGTCGAGTATTATTGTTGACTAGGACAACAATAATGCATTAAGACTAACATGTAGTTGATTGATGATAAAGAGTTGTCATTGATGTGGATTGTCAAAATCAATGCATGAATATGTGTGTTAGAGAACAACATATTGGATTGACCCGTTATGAGTATGTTTATTGGATTATTATGTAATTGTCACAACATTACTCATAGTGATTAATATGTATATGATCCTCGGACTTGAGATAATTATTATCTCAACATCGTGAGTTGTATATTTTGATACAATCAAACGTACACCATAATTGGTTGTTCTATAAAGATCGATGTTGGATATACCACAATCTATGTAGAGGATATGGTTGATCAATATAGGATAAGTCCCTCCTACATAATGGGAGTAATATCTTAGGCCACTTGATTGAGCGAGACTAGAAATGCATGGCCATGCTCAAATAAGTTGACATGAGATGTCATACTAATTTGTATATCATAGTCTACTCAAGATATCAAGAAACATGGGATGGACTATACAAGTGTGACTATTCCATGACTTGTGTCCATTCCAGAGATAAAGGACTTAAGGATTAATGTATGAAAGGTTAATCACAAAAAGTTATATGGAATCATGACTTCTTGTAACTTAGGTAGCAATGATGCATTGCTAGATGCCACTCATTGTTTGTGACATTAGAATCGTTTCTATTATTATCGCTAACGTTAAAAGAACCTACTGTGGTCACACCTTATGGTTTAAATGAACTAATAAAATATAATTGGTATTGTTTTTAGTTGTCACATGAATTAAATTAATTAAAGAATTAATTTAATTGGGCAATCAAATATTGAACATATTATATGTACAAGGATGTTGTACACATAATGACAACATAATTCTATTAATATATGAATTTGATTCATATATAAATTTAAACAAATATAGTTTATGAAATCCTTATTATAATTAATGTAATTATAATTTTTGGATATAATTAATGTAATTATAATTTTTAGGTTAAAAACTTTATTATATTTATTTAATCTTATGATATATTCAAGAGATACCAATTATAAAAGGGTATTAAAAGGATACCAAATAATGGGCCCAATGAAAAAAATACCCATTATAAAAGGCCCAATTAAAAGGATACCCAATATAAAAGGTATTTAAAAGAGGCAAAGCTTAAGTGAAAACCCTAAGAGATTGCTTGTTAGGTCTAGTACCGTCAAGCAAATAAACCTCCAAAATAGTTTTGGAGATTTCTTCCGCTCATAGTCAAACCGGTGAATCACGTAGAGGCCGTCATCGAAAAGGTTGTGGCTTGATTCGACAAAGAGATCAAAACTCTTGTTGCCAAGGCGCGCTGTCTACTCAGATTGAAGTTTTGGTAATTTCAAACCTTTATTTCACCCCGATTCGTTCCTCACACATGGATCCATGGTTTGGATCACGGATCTAATTTTATCTCACACTGCGCCATGGGGTATCGGCGTTCCAACAATTTTTGTCCCAAAAAATCTTACCTAAAAAGAGGTTTGGGTACTGTTTTCTCATAGCTTCCTCGGGTTCCCACGTAGTGTAACATCCCAAAAATGGGGTTATTTGAAATTTAGTTATTTTTTTCCTGTAAGAACTATTGTGGTATTATTTATGGAATAATAGAGCCTAATTTAAGGCTTTGAGTTGGCTCGGATTAATGGAAAAATTCAGTTTTAACTTAAAAAGGTAAGGAGCCTTAGCAGAGGGGTGTTAAAAGAATAAGTGGGGATAATTTGACACTAAATAAGCCTTGGAAAAGTGGCAAAAGGGAGGCCACTTAAGTGCTTGGAGTTGACGCCACAATGCACAAGGGAGAGCTTGTGTTCGAGTCGCAAGTTTCTCTTTTGCACTATATATGGGACGGCACAAAGGGGAGAGAATTTCTCTCCTTAAATTCTTTTTATTTTGGATAATAAGGGTGTAATTTATTATCATGGGATAATCAAGTATTTTAAAGGGATATTATTTGGATATTAAGGATATTGCATGGATTAATAAGAGATTATTATGATTTAATTCAAAATTATTTGAATTAAAATGAATGAGTGGTCGAGCAATTTGGGAAGTTTGATGAATTTTGAACTCCTCATGAGAAGGAGTGGACGGCAAGCTTGATAGGGGCCGAATGCCTATAAAAGCATCAGTTGGCCCCCTTGCTTCTCTTTTTGTCATTCTTGTCGCTTGTCAAATTCCTAGCCCTCATTCTTCATTCTCTTTATTTTTTTCCATCCCCTCAAACTCTCTAGCCAACCCTCTTCCACCTTCACCATCTTTTCTTCTTCTTCCACACTAGCCGAACCTATACTTCAACCTTTGCCAAAATCCCTTTTCTTCTTGTTAAACTCTCCCTAGCCGAATACACTTCATATCCTTGTGCCAAACCTCTTCTCTCGATCTCCGATTATTTCTTTAATAGCTTTGGCCGAATATCAAAGTGGTTAGATCCCATCAAGGTATTATCGAAGCTTGATTTGGAAAAGGTGAGTAGCCATAGCCGAACACTATTCTTCTCTTTTCTCTTATTTGGGTTTAAAATTTGGCATAAGCTAATGATGGGCTAATCTTGTTGGTTGAAGCCGATATCACTTAAGTACTTGGGATCTGGAAGTAGTCGACTCAAACTCTTCCTCTCTAGTAAACGGTTTTGGTAAGTGTTAGTAAGATCTATTTTAGTAAGTTATTAAGTGGTGATTAAAAGTCAAGGCTATTAATCAGATCGATTAACCAATTACTTGGTAAAGCAGATCGCGTGCTCTCGAGTGCCGTGGTTCGTGAATAAAAAGCAAAGGTAAGGATTCGGGACCATAACTAACCCCCTCCGATTTGTTTTGTTGGCCGAATAGGCCATAATACTAATCCTAAAAGTTGGCCGAATATAGGTCTTGATAGATCTAGGTGGCCGACTCCTCTTTTGGGACTTAGATTACAGTGGGTGACGGTGTGTACATACACACCTTGTAACTTATAAATTATGTTAAGTAATGTGATTGCTAACGTGATGTATGTAGCAATGGTTTGAATACCATAACGGATACGGGGTAACTGTGTAAGTACTGCTCATACGATTTGCTATTTGATGCTTTTGGGAAGCATGTTGTGATAATACATTTGATAAATCTGTATGATTATTGCCGATGTGTGGGTTGATTGAGTGGGGGGGGTGTAATCGCGTCGACGGGCACCAGTGTTTTGGTAACACACCGCGTGACTACGGCCTCCGAGAGGTTTGGCACCTCCGCAGGTTTGGCACCTCAAGAGCGACTTATCCCTCGTGGTTAATACCACCGTGGGTTGGCCCCACTTGAGATATGGGATCGTCGCCGCTGATTTGGTATCACACGATGGGTTGGCCCCATCACCCGATTTGTGTCTACGGACACCGTTGCTTTGGTAGCACATCGTGACTATATGTCACCAAGTGGTTTGGCACCACCAAAGTGGTTTGGTACCACAACGGGTAGACAAAGTGGCGTATGGTCAAGCTAGGTTGGGACACATGATAACTTGCATAATTAATTTGTTATATGTTGTGTATGAATATGTTTAAACCGGGGAAGGGTTACACATCGAGTCTTGGTGACTCACCTTCTCCTTTACATTTTTTGTAACGAGTAGATCGCGGATGTGGAGCCGGGCCGACTCGAGGTGGCCATGCAAATGAATTTAAACCGAATGGATTTTGGCTTTAGTTATTTTAATCTTTAGTTGATTTTATTTTGAATGTAATAAGGCCTCCTAATACTTTAGCTTTGTTGTTTTTTTATATTGTGAATAATTTGCTTAAACTATTTTTACCAATATTACATTGAATGAACACGTTTTCTCAAAGTAAACTAAAATGTTTTACCGTCGTTGTCGGGCAACATTTAAAACTCTAAAACAACTTGACCCAAATGATTTCCAAATTTAATCTAAGTAAGGTTTTATTAAGTCCACTAAAAAGAAGGGTTTTCAAAATTTAAGTTGGTTTCAAAAGGAACTTCAAAAATGTTTTCACCAGTAACGACTGATTCGCCATAGCGCTTGGGTGGGTTTGGGTTGTTACAAAATTGGTATCGAGCCCAGTTCAAAGCTCTCTACTGTGTAGCCCAAGGCCCAAAAATGTTTTAAGGCCTTATAAAATGATTTTTGGATTTTGGACAAGATGGCCCGAGTCTCCAAGACCGATCCGCCTGTAAGTACTTCTTCAACCTCTTGGTGATTTATATTCAGTAGAAGGGTAGGAAGTATGGAACGTAGATAGACTTATAGGACTTGAACCCTAGGATTAGATTACTCAAACACATGAACCGAACATAAGACATTAAAGAACTAAACCAATCTATGACTTAGCCAAGTGAGCTAGGTGTGGTAACCCCGTGACGCATGTCGAGGATTGGATCCGGAAGAGCCTCGTATTTAAGAAGTCCGTGTGACTCACCTCCTCTTCGCAGGTATCCTACCTGGTGCGTAGCTTCGGCTCACCCTAACTCGAGAGGGCTCGGTGGTGTGGCAACCCTCTGCGCGCATGTCAGAAAGGTTCGGTGAGAGCTTGGTATTTAAGCGGTCCGCGTGACCTACCTCCTCTTCACACGAATCCTCGCCTCGGTGCGTAGCTTTGTTCGCCCTCGACCAAGAGGGCTCTGGCCATAGGCTAAACCTAATGACTAAAACCCAAAAGGGAATTAGCCATGTTTTCAAAACAGAACTAAACAACAACAACTCAAATGTTTTCAAACCTCTTGCAACAACTTTTTCAAATCGAAAACCTCATATTTGCAACGTTTTCCTAGAAAAACTCAAATTTTTGGAAAATTACAAAAATGCCCTTCAGGGTAAAATTACTAAAACGCCCGACTCATAAAATATCCGCTCAATGGTTTTGCTCAAAATTTCGACTACTTTACAAATATCCAACAACTTAGTTTTGAAAATCAACACTTGAAAAATTTTGGTTTTAGAAAATTATTAAAACGCCTCAATTTGTGAAAATTACCGAAATGACTCGATCTTTGGAAAACTTTACCTACATCACTATTTGAAAAGGAAAACTTTCAGAAAGGACCTCAAAGTTTTACAATCGTTTAAAATATCCTCGATTTATCAAAATGACAAAATTGCCCTCGATTGACAAAATTACCAAAATACCCTCGGTTTCAAAACGACACGATTTTACAAATTTTTATAAATATCCTCCAGTTTTGGGAATTTCAAAATGACCTACTTTACTAAAGTTTTAAAATTTCTTTATTTACTTAAAATACCTCGTAGGAAAATGACTAAAATACCCTCGGGTTAGAAATGGGCGTAAATGTCCAAGAGTGAATAGGTATGGAAAGCATTAAGGAATGGATGCATGAACTCTTTGTGTGAACTAGGATAGAAGATCAAACCTTGTCCGCTCGAAAGAACCCCTAATTAAATCCTCGCTCATAAAATTTCTTCGCGAATAAGAAAGTGAAACAAATGCTAACACATAAAATTTTCTTAATCGATTAAAGCGCAGAGATAGAATGAGTTCTAGAGGACGTGGACGCCGTGGACGCGTAGGGGTAGAATGACGTGTCCGAACCCGCCAGTCAGTCAAGGTTCGAAAACGAGGTACCACCGCCACCACCACCTCCTACTTTCGTGGTCGAGGAGCGTGACCGCACCGGGTGGAGGCCGTGGTCGCAAGTCGCTTTTGGCGAGTGTTGGAGATGGTGGCCGGGCTGGTGGGAATTTGGGAGCTCTAAGTCTGCTCCCGAGCGAATTCGGTGGCCTAACGGGCCGAGGTATTCCGTGGTGTCTCGTGAGTGGCGCCAAAGGCCGCGTAATATTGGTTGGAATCTACGGAAAGGGTTATGGATGATCTCGACCGACCGAGGAGGAGAAGTCAAAGGGGGCGTGTCGCTTCTAAAGGATGAAGCGCACTCGGTGGTGGTCGACGATACCGGGATGGAGCCGCGGCCGATGATCTCACGTGGGACTACTTTAAGACGGCCTTCGTATGAAGTATGTGGGCACTAGTTACACCGATGCTCAAAGGAAAGCCTTCCTAGGTCTAGTGCAAGGAACTAAGTCGGTGGGCCGAGTATGAGGTCGAGTTTTTAAGGCTAAGTAGGTATGCCGAGGAATCGTGAGCCACCGAACATGAACGCTCGTGGTCCGCTTTGAGGACGGGCTCGAGATGATCCGAGATTACTAATTGCCCCCCGCAGCAGTTCGGGAGTTCTCATCTCTTGTGGAGAAAGCCAAGGTGGCCGGGGAAGGGGTTAAGGAGGTCGTAAGGCAAAACTATAGCAAGAATAACCGTAAAAGAGGATTTGGGTCACTGGATCGGGTAGCACTAATGCTCGTAAGCGGCCAGGCAGAGTGGGCCAAATCAGACCCAGAGGCCCACGACTACTAATCAAAGGTCGACTCGGGCAACCGCCGTGGAAAAACCCATGGGGAGGTTGTTGGACCGGTAACAAAGGTTGTTTTTGAGTGTGGGTCTTTGGAGCATCGGTAAGGGATCGCCCTCAAAAGGCACTAAGGATCACCCGTAAGGTCGTAATCGCGCTCGTGGCAGAATGTTGGACCACCACAGAGGGTCGGGGTAATGGCAGAGGAAACAATGGTTTCAACCGAGGTCGTGGAACTCGTGGCCGAGGTTCGGGTAACACAGCAGGCTAGGCACACGGCTTAGTCTATGCAATGAGGCGCCGAGAGGAGGGAGACGCACCGGACGCCATAACCGAGACGTTTCTAATATTTGGTTTACCTTATGTTGCATTGATTGATGTGGGTTCAACGCACTCGCACATTGCTAGTAGTGTGGTAGGAACTATGGACCTAGACTCGAGACTACTCTTAGGAAGATGATCGTGCTAAGCCCCCAGGACACTCAGTAGTAGTAGACAAACTTTATAAAGAGGTACCCCTAGAACTCCAAGGGGTCGATTTGTAGCCGATCCGATGGAACTACCTTTCTGAGAGAGTTCGATTTGATCCTTGGAATGGATTGGCTAGTTAAGTATCAAAGCGATTTGGATTGCGCGCTAAGCGCATGGTGCTTAAGACTACCGAGGTGATGAAGTGGTTATGATAGGTGATAGAAGGAATTACCTATCCATCGTGGTGTCGGCCTTGAAGGCCGAAAGGATGGTTAAGAAAGGTTGCGAGGCATATTTGGTTCTGGATCCAGGCTTTGGAAGCTAAGGAGTCGTGAGTTGAGGTTCGAACGGTTGGGGAATTTGTCGACGATTTCGGAAGAACTTCCGTGTCCGCCTCCAGATCGGAAGTTGAATTCGTATTGACTTGCTACCCGAACGGCACCGTGTCTATAGCACCATACCGAATGGCACCAAAGGAATTGGTGGAGTCAAGGCCCAAATTCGTGGAGCTCTTGGATAGAGGGTTCATTCGACCAAGCATATCTCCGTGGGAGCGCCTCGTGTGTTGTTCGTCAAGAAGAAGGACGGTTCAATGCGGATGTGCATCGACCACCATCGCTTAAACAAGTTAACGATCAAAAACAAGTATCCGCTGCCTCTGATCGATGACTTGTTTGACCGGTGAAGGGTGCCGCGTGTTTTCAAAGATAGACCTTAGGTCGCTACCATCAATTGAAGGTAAAGGAGGTTGATGTTCACAAGATGGCATTCGTAACTCGGTATGGACATTACGAAGTTTCTCGTGATGCCATTTGGGTTGACCAACGCGCGGCAAAGGCGTTTATGGACTTGATGAATAGGGTGTTCCAAAGAATACTTAGACCAATTCGTCGTAGTGTTCATAGACGATATATTAGTCTATTCTAAGACGGAGAAAGAGCATGACAAGCATTTACGAATGGTGTTGCAAGTACTAAGGGAGAAGCGATTATATGCCAAATTCAAGTAAGTGTGAATTTTGGCTAAGGGAAGTAGCTTTCTTAGGACATGTAGTATCGGCGGAAGGAATTAGAGTAGACCTCATAAGATTGAAGCGGTATTGGATTGGAAACCGCCTAGGTCGCATGGCGGAGATCCAAGGTTTTCGGGTCTAGCGGGTACTATCGGAGGTTTGTGGAAGGGTTTTTTCTCGATCGCAAAGACCGCTGACGGTTACTAAGAAAAGGAGTCCCATTTGTATGGTCGGAGAAGAAGCAGAAAGCTTCGATAAGCTAAGGAAAATTTTGACTAAGCTCCGATTTTGGTGCAAACGTAAGGTGGAAGTTGTTCACCGCTTATTGTGATGCGCCTCATACTGGTTTGGGATGTGTGCCGATGCAGAGGGGAAGGTAGTAGCCTATGCATCACGGCGCTTAAGGCCACACGAATCGAACTATCCAACGCACGACTTAGAGTTAGCAGCAGCTTGTCTTCGCCTGAAAATATGGAGACACTATCTTTATGGGGAGAAGTCGATAGTTTACACGAATCACAAGAGTTTGAGGTATCTCTTGACTCGTAAGGATCTTAACTTGAGACAGCGTCGGTGGATCGAACTTTTAAAGGACTACGATTGTTCGATCGAGTATCATCCGGCAAGGCCAACGGGTAGCCGACGCGTTGAGCCTAAGGTGGTGACGGACTTAAGAGCAATGTTTGCTCGATTGAGTTTATATGATGATGGAAGCCTCTTAGCAGAACTTCAAGTTAAGCCGACGTGGATGAAGGAAGTTAAGGAAAAACAATTAGTGGATGAAGGGTTGAATGCTAAGAGAGCACAAGTTCAGGATGGTGGTTTGGAAGGATATAACCTGTCTAGTGATGGAGTGTTATGCTTTCAAGGGCTAACGTGTATGCCAAAGGATGTGGAGTTGAGGCAAAAGATTCTCCAGATGCACATAGCAGCTTCTACGCTATGCATCCGGAGGAAGCAAGATGTATAGAGATCTTAGAGAGCAGTTTTGGTGGCCCAAGCTAAAGCGTGAGGTGACAGAGTTTGTTGGTAAGTGTTTGACTTGTCAACAAGTTAAGGCTGAACATCAGTTGCCATCAGGGTTGCTTCAGCCAGTGAAGATTCCCCAATGGAAGTGGGAACGGATAACTATGGATTTCGTTAGTGGGTTACCCCTTACGCCCAAAGAAGAAAGACGCGGTTTGGGTAATAGTAGACCGTTAACTAAGTCGGCTCACTTCATACCGGTGAGGATGGATTTTCTCTTCAAAAGCTAGCTAAGCAGACGCCCTGGGATAGTAAGATTGCATGGTGTTCCAACATCAATCATCTCGGATAGGGATCCTGTGTTCACGCAAGGTTTTGGAAAGCCTTGCATCAAGCTATGGGCACACGATTGATTTTAGTATCGCTTTCCATCCACAAATCGACGGACAATCGGAAAGGGTGATACAGATCTTGGAGGATATGTTAAGAGGTTGTGTCTTGGATTTTCGTGGTAGTTGGGAGGAATTTCTACCATTAGCGGAGTTCGCCACAACAACAGCTACCAGGGCAAGTATCCAGATGGCTCCGTATGAGGCAATCAGATGGACGGAAGTGTCGTGACTCGACATGTTGGACAGTAATTAGGCTAACGCATGCGATTTTGGGTCCAGAGTTGGTGACAGAGACGGAGGATAAAGTCAAGGTGATTCGGTCTCGTCTTAAGGAAGCATCGGATAGGCAAAAATCCTATGCGGATTTAAAACGCAAGGAGATGGAGTATGCTGTGGGAGACAAGGTTTTTCTCAAAGTGTCGCCTTGGAAAAAGGTGTTAAGATTTGGACGGAAAGGGAAGCTAAGCCCAAGGTTTATCGGGCCATATACGGTGATTAAGCGAGTAGGGACGGTAGCCTACCAGATTGAGTTACCTACCGAATCGAACCAGATCCATGATGTCTTTCACGTATCAATCGCCGAGACGGATCGGTCGACCCTTCGCACGTTGTGCCGCGGGCGTAAATCGAGGTGAATCCAGATTTATCTTTCAAGAGGAACCGATTCGGATCTTAGACCGAGATGAGAAAGTTCTACGTAGGAAGTCGTGCCCTTGGTGAAGGTGCCTTTGTGGCGGAACCATGGTATAGAGGAAGCTACGGGAACCCGAGGATGTAATGAGGCAAGCAATACCCCACCTTTTCTAGTTAAGTAATTTCGGGAGAAATTTATTTTAAGGGGGTAGAATTGTAACATCCCAAAAATGGGGTTATTTGAAATTTAGTTATTTTTTTTCCTGTAAGAACTATTGTGGTATTATTTATGGAATAATAGAGCCTAATTTAAGGCTTTGAGTTGGCTCTGATTAATGGAAAAATTCAGTTTTAACTTAAAAGGTAAGAAGCCTTAGCAGAGAGGGGTGTTAAAAGAATAAGTGGGGATAATTTGACACTAAATAAGCCTTGGAAAAGTGGCAAAAGGAGGCCACTTAAGTGCTTGGAGTTGACGCCACAATGCACAAGGAGAGCTTGTGTTCGAGTCACAAGTTTCTCTTTTGCACTATATATGGGACGGCACAAGGGGAGAGAATTTCTCTCCTTAAATTCTTTTTATTTTGGATAATAAGGGTGTAATTTATTATCATGGGATAATCAAGTATTTTAAAGGGATATTATTTGGATATTAAGGATATTGCATGGATTAATAAGAGATTATTATGATTTAATTCAAAATTATTTGAATTAAAATGAATGAGTGGTCAGGAGCAATTGGGGAAGTTTGATGAATTTTGAACTCCTCATGAGAAGGAGTGGACGGCAAGCTTGATAGGGGGGCCGAATGCCTATAAAAGCATCAGTTGGCCCCCTTGCTTCTCTTTTTGTCATTCTTGCTGCTTGCCGAAATTCCTAGCCCTCATTCTTCATTCTCTTTTATTTTTTTTCCATCCCCTCAAACTCTCTAGCCGAACCCCTCTTCCACCTTCACCATCTTTTCTTCTTCTTCCACACTAGCCGAACCTATACTTCAACCTTTGCCAAAATCCCTTTTCTTCTTGTTAAACTCTCCCTAGCCGAATACACTTCATATCCTTGTGCCGAAACCTCTTCTCTGATCTCCTGATTACTTCTTTAATAGCTTTGGCCGAATATCAAAGTGGTTAGATCCCATCAAGGTATTATCGACAGTTGATTTGGAAAAGGTGAGTAGCCATAGCCGAACACTATTCTTCTCTTTTCTCTTATTTGGGTTTAAAATTTGGCATAAGCTAATGATGGGCTAATCTTGTTGGTTGAAGCCGATATCACTTAAGTACTTCGGGATCGGGAAGTAGTCGACTCAAACTCTTCCTCTCTAGTAAACGGTTTTGGTAAGTGTTAGTAAGATCTATTTTAGTAAGTTATTAAGTGGTGATTAAAAGTCAAGGCTATTAATCAGATCGATTAACCAATTACTTGGTAAAGCAGATCGCGTGCCTCGAGTGCCGTGGTTCGTAACAAAAAGCAAAGGTAAGGATTCGGGACCATAACTAACCCTCCGATTTGTTTTGGTTGGCCGAATAGGCCATAATACTAATCCTAAAAGTTGGCCGAATATAGGTGCTTTGATAGATCTAGGTGGCCGACTCCTCTTTTGGGACTTAGATTACCAGTGGTGACATGTGTGTACATATACACACCTTGTAACTTATTAAATTATGTTAAGTAATGTGATTGCTAACGTGATGTATGTAGCAATGGTTTGAATACCATAACGGTATACTGGGGTAACTGTAAGTACTGCTCATACGATTTGCTATTTGATGCTTTTGGGAAGCATGTTGTGATAATACATTTGATAAATCTGTATGATTATTGCCGATGTGGGTTGATTGAGTGGAGGGGGCAGTGTAATCGTGCCGACGGGCACCAGTGTTTTGGTAACACACTGTGACTACGGTCTCCGTGAGGTTTGGCACCTCCGAGGTTTGGCACCTCAAGAGCGACTTATCCCTCGTGGTTAATACCACCGTGGGTTGGCCCCACTTGAGATATGGGATCGATCTCGCCGCTGATTTGGTATCACACGATGGGTTGGCCCCATCACCCGATTTGTGTCTACGGACACCAGTGCTTTGGTAGCACATCGTGACTATATGTCACCAGTGGTTTGGCACCACCAGTGGTTTGGTACCACAACGGGGTAGACAGTGGCGTATGGCTGGCTAGGTTGGGACACATGATAACTTGCATAATTAATTTGTTATATGTTGTGTATGAATATGTTTAAACCGGGAAGGGTTACATACATCGAGTCTTGGTGACTCACCTTCTCCTTTACATTTTTCAGTGTAACGAGTAGATCGCGGATGTGGAGCCGGGGTGACTCGAGGTGGCCATGCAAATGAATTTAAACCGAATGGATTTTGGCTTTAGTTATTTTAATCTTTAGTTGATTTTATTTTGAATGTAATAAGGCCTCCTAATACTTTAGCTTTGTTGTTTTTTTATATTCTTTGAATAATTTGCTTAAACTATTTTTACCAATATTACATTGAATGAACACGTTTTCTCAAAGTAAACGAAAATGTTTTACCGTCTTTGTCGGGCAACATTTAAAACTCTAAAACAACTTGACCCAAATGATTTCCAAATTTAATCTAAGTAAGGTTTTATTAAGTCCACTAAAAGAAGGGTTTTCAAAATTTAAGTTGGTTTCAAAAAGGAACTTCAAAAATGTTTTCACTGTAACGGACCAGATTCGGCCATAGCGTTTGGGCCGGGTTTGGGTTGTTACGCGTAGCCTCTTCGACCCCATGTTTTTTTCATAAAACTTTCACTAGAGCTATACTTTTATTTCTCAACTGTTTGACTTCCCAAGCCAAAATCTTGATTGGTTCTTCACCATAAGTCATATCGGATTGAATCTCAACCTCTGTTGGACAAATCACATGCAACGGGTCTTATCAATAACATTGCAACATTGACACATGAAATACATTGTGAATCTTTTCCAACTCTGTCGGAAAAGCTAATCGATATGTCACTGGCCCTATTCTTTCAATAACCTCATACGACCCAATGAAATGCGGACTCAACTTGCCTTTTCGACCAAATCTCAGAATTTTCTTCCACAGAGATACTTTCAGAAATACTTTATCACCAACTTGAAACTCAATCTCTTTTCTTTTCAAATCTACATACGATTTATGTCTATCCGAAGCTACTTTCAAACAATCACGAATTACTTTCACTTTTTCTTCTGTTTCTCTAAACAGATCAACCCCGTGAATCTATCTCTCACTGAGCTCGGTCCAGTACAACAAAGTTTGACACTGGCGGCCATACAATGCCTCATACGGTGCCATCTTAATGCTCGACTAAAAACTGTCGTTATAAGAAAATCTGACTAAAGGTAGATATTTTTCCCAACTTAATCTGAATCTGAATCGTTCTTTCAGATTGACCGTCATTTTGCAGATGGAATGCAGTGCTAAAGTTTAATGGGTACACAAAGCTTCTTGCAACTTCTTCCAAAATCTCGAAGTAAACCTCGGATCTCTATCCGAAAAAATAGAAATAGGCACCCCATGCAATTTAACAATCTCAACAATGTACAAATCAACTAGCTTATCAAGTGAATAATCTGTATGTACCGCTATAAAATGAGCCAATTTCGTCAATCTATCAACCACAACCCATACAGCATCTTTCTTTTTCGGAGTCAAAGGCAACCCGTTACGAAATCCATCGTAATTCTATCCCATTTCCACTTGGGTACCATCATTGGCTAAAGTAACCCCAAAGGTACTTGGTGTCTAATAAACCGTAAAAGTAACATATTTTAAGCCCACATTTAGTATGCTTTTGGATGAATTAAAGCTTCGATTTTTGTAAAAAGGTGCTCTTAATCCTTTGTTTTCATGTTAATCCTTTGTTTTCATGTTTTATATCCAGAAAAAAACACTCGAGGATGAAAAGAACGGAAAACAGGCCCAAAAAAGAAGTAAATGGGCCATATCCCGAAATCGACACGGCCTGGACTTAAGCCCACACAACCGTGCCACGTCAATCTACTAGAACACGACCTGATCTCGAATCACACGCTCTCAGTAAAGAAGTCCGAGCGAGGCCTGACCACGATCCACATGGGCGTGTGCCATGGTCGTGTCCCTGTCGCTAAAAAGAGCAATTTCATTCGGGAAAAGGTACTTGGAGGCAAAGAAACACACTCCAAAGCCTATTCAAACACCCTAGTAGGAATTCTACTTAAATTAGGATACTTAGCGGCCAAGTAAGGCATCTCAAAGTTTACATAAACACCCAAGGAGGCAACTTGAAAGGAAGTTCGGTGGAAGCCGAAACTGACATCGAGCTAGGCGAAGGAGCCAAGCCAGAAAGTTCAGAATTGTGGGAATAACTCGAAGTTAGCCAGTTGATCCATCCCAAGAAGCCAGAATTATACTCAAGACGGCGGAACTCTCCTTCAATTCTTTTAAGGAGTTTTAGGGATTTCTTATGTTTTGTTTCATCTTTTCTCTTGAGATGTTTTCTTTATTCATTATGAACTAAACCCCTCAGATACCTGAAGGGGATGAAACCTAGATGAATCTTGTTATTTGATTTTTGAATTGTATGATAACTATTTAGTTTGTTCTTAATTATGCATGCTTAATCCAAATCTGATGTGCTCAGGTGGAGGAATAGACCCTGCTTAAGAGTAGATCTAGCAAAATTAAGCGGAGTTGATCGAACACCTAGAGACAGGGTTAAGAGATTTTACCGGATTAGGGTGAAACCTAATATGGGAATCCATATATCGATTTACTGCTATTCTAGGGGGTTATTATAAGAGAACGAGAATTCCACTAATTAACCTAGGGTTAGACGTTATTCGCCTCGAGAGAGGGTTTAATTTACCTTAGGGAGTCCTACAGATCAAGCTAAGTAAATAAATCATATGATTCAAGGTTAGATAACATGTGAAGTCTGGGTGGATTCTTCTTGAGGGTATCATCGTGATCAATTGAGTTTTTCTTCAAGCTATTTCCCAATTCGTTCTTTTTGTCTTTGTCCTTAGCTTAGTCGTCGTTAACTTAGGTTAAAACAACTTCACTTTATATTTAAGGCTAAATAATAAAAAGAAAGTTAGTATTAGTACTTTTAGTTCCTTTGGATTCGACAACCCGGTCTTGTCTAAGCTATACTACTGTCGATAGGTACACTTGCCTTTAATCTTTGTTAGAGTTAGTTTCTAGGTTCGATCATTCTCTTTTATAAATTTTAAAGCTCTGATTTCAGCGATCAAGTTTTTGGCGCCGTTGTCGGGGAACTAAATTATTAAGAAAGCTCTATTTTTATTACTTTAGCCATTTTTTATTGCAATTTATTTTCATTATTATTTTTTATTTCTTCTTTTTACTTTGCTAATTTTTCCTCTATTTTGCTTTTGGCAGATAATTTTAGTCTATAGAAAAGATGGCACTGAATAATTATCAGTGGCAAGTCATGAGGACAATTCCTACTAAAGCAGCCAGTGCCTTCGACATCGACGTGTTCACCAGGTTATCTACCCAGCTAGAGATGATGAATAAAAAGATCGATGGTTTATGTAGTCTCTCGCAGGTACACCCAGTAATGCAATATGACTCGAATCCAGGAGGCGTGGCGAATCCTGAGTACCCACCCTACGGATATGGCATGGAGAACGAACAAGTCCACTATATAGGTAACTACTCTAGACCTCAAAATAATTTTTATAATGACACTTATAATACAGGTTGGAGGTACCATCCCAATTTCTCGTGGAATGATCAAAGTAGCCAAAGACAAGAACTTCCTCCAAATTTTCAACAACCACCTCACCAACAGGAAGATAAGTCCAACCTTGAAGAGATGCTAGAAAAATTCATAGCAAACACAGAAACACGCTGCCAAAATATAGAAACAAAACAAGAAGCATGGATACAAGGGATCGAGGATCAGTTAGGTCAGCCTGCTAAGCTGATCTTAGAACAACCACAAGAAAGCTAGCCAAGCAACACTGAAACAAACCAACGAACATCGATTGAAGAGATCAAGAGCCAAGTTGGGAAAATCACTAAGGCATTAGGACAACTTGCAAAGTTAACGTCCGAACGACCACAAGGACGTCTATCAAGCAACACGGAGATTAACCCAAAAGAGCAATTTCAAGCCGTACAAGCTCACAACAGTGAAAGGTTAGTGGAATCTGACCCAATGCAAAAACCTGTGGTAAGTGAAGGTAAGGTTGAGGTGAGCCATGAATTACCAAAATCGGCAAATACAGAGTATAAACCTCGTATACAACATTCCGAAGCAATGAAGAAGGACAACACAGAGGAATAGTTTGGTAAGTTTCTTAAACTTTTAAAGAAATTACATATTAATTTACCGTTTCTCGAAGCTCTTTCGCAGATACCCGATTATAGAAAATTTTTAAAAGAGCTGTTGACAAACAAGCGGAAGCTAGACGAGGCATCACATGTGGAGTTAAACGCAATGTGCTCAGCAATTCTACAAAATAAACAGCCACGGAAACTAAAAGATTCAGGGAGTTTTACAATTCCATGTTTAATTGGTAGTTTATCTGTTGATAATGCTTTAGCTGATTTAGGGGCAAGCATCAATATTATGCCTTATAAAATGTTTAAACAACTAGGTCTAGGGAAACCCAGGCAGACTAGGATGAACATTCAATTAACAGATAAAACTATCAAATATCCTAGGGGTATAATAGAAAATGTTCTAATCAGAATTGATAAATTCGTATTCCTAGTAGGAAGACCCTTTCTAGCAAATGCTAGGACTAAAATTGATGAGGATAATTCGATTCCTTTAATTTTAGGAAGACCCTTTCTAGCAAATGCTAGGACTAAAATTGATGTTTGTACAGGAGAACTCATTCTTCGTATAGGTGATGAATCAATCAGTCTACAAGCTCTCGACTCGGCCAGAACATCGACTGATAAAGGTAAGAAAGTAAATTCAGTTGATAACAAATTTGTTCAACCTTCATCACAAGAAACACCACAAAGCCACAAACCTGAGCTGAATCATAGACCTCATGCCAATAAAAAAGAATTATATGAGGAACAAAGCCTTAAGGTCGACAAACTAGAAGAGTGGAAGACACACTTTAAAGAGAAATCGAAACCGCATGAAGAAAAACTGAAGGAACACCTAGACAAGCCGATAGGAATAACAAATCACTTCAAAATAAGGAAGACCCTCGAACCACCAATTCAGACCTAAAGACAAATGAAGAAATCAGTTTTGAGGTACTTAATGTCTTCCTATACGAGACAGTCGAGGTACGCAATCCTAAATTTAGCACTTTTGAGGTAAATATTACTCGACTTAAACTTTATATAAAAAACCGAGTTGATCGCATGAGAAAGGATTTTCACCTCCACAAACCACCATGACCATACGAATAAGAGGTAAAGTCTAGATTAAGACTATAAACGAGCGCTTCTCGGGAGGCAACCCGAGCACTAACCTCATTTAATTTTCATATTTTATTTTAATTTTTACTTTCATATTTTTATTTTTTACTTTTAGCATCTAACTACAAACTAACCGAATAAGTGAAACACGATTTCCATACCACACGGCCTTGGACACGGCCGCGGCCGTGGCCTTGAGGACACCACGGGAAGGCACATGGGCGTGGACCGTATCACTATTTACTTCTATTTTTATTTTCATTTATTTATTTTTATTTTTATTTTTTTATCTTCATTTATTTATTTATTTTTATTTTTATTTTCTTTATTATTTTCTTCTTATTTTTCATACCATTTAGATTTAGCTTAGGATACAATAAAATCAGGACGGCTGCTTCCAGGATTCAATTTCAAACAGTTCAAGCCGCTTCCCCACGTTCACCTCCAATCCTATCCGGTTTCTTTTCAATGACTTCATCCAAAATTCAGGAAGTTTTACTTCTCTCCCCATCTTATGATTTTATGATTATATTGCTATTATTTATCTTTGTACATCGAGGACAATGTACATCTTAAGTGTAGGGGGGTTAACTATAGTATTATTTGAAAATCCCTAAATTATGCCTTGTTCTAAAGTAAGTTTCTCATATTATGATTAGAATGAAATTTCTTTGATTTATGATTTTTATTGATATGTTTTGGATTAAGTCATAGTTAATTGTGTATTGATGATTAAATTTGAAGAATACTAGAGAATCAAGCATGATAAGTCTAATTTTTAAAAATTAAAATTTTTAGGTTGTTAACCTGAATTTGAATATTACTTTGAAATTTTAAATTTATAAGGTTGATTCAAAAACACCCATAATTTTTGTGAGACTTTGAGCCTTATAGAGCATCTACTCTTTTTCATGCTCACTTTATTGATTATGAGTGTCAAATTATGAACTGTTATTCTAGAACTTGCTTCGTTTATACATGTCGAGACCACATTCATGATTTGATACACAGAGATGATAAAGGCACCTAGGTTTTAACCCACTTACACCACTAAAAAACCTACCCCCACAATTAACCCCTAGTGAACCCCGTTGAGCTTAACAACCCTATTATTGACTCACCCACTAATATTAACCCAAAACCCTTTGTATTTGTTATCACCCTTCTTGTTGACTACCCTTTGATCGAGATATGATTTGATTAGTTACCAAACTTTATTATGTTATGAGTTGAATTCATTATTAGTTTGTTCTTAAAAAAGAATCATCAAATCAAAGTATATTCAGAAGTGAGCTTATACAGTTAAGTTCAAATTATCAAAAGAAAAAGCTCGTATTAGTAGGTTTATTATTATTTTTAGTTGGTGTAATTATTATCTCAGAATTTTTTAGGTAGGTGCTTGACAATTCAATCTCGATTCTAACCTTTTAAGTTCAGCCTTTATCCACACCTTTAACCCTAGCCCTGTTACAACCTTGTTAAAGACCTTTTGATCTATTTGTCATCTCATTTTACAGTGGTGGAGATTTGATTTTCAGGCAAGCCTATGGGATTAACTTTTCATGTTCGACTATTGAGTGCTTAATTTTAAACCTGAAACACTTTAAGTGATTTGAGTGAATCTTTAGTGAGGATATCATTTCTTGTTGATTTTGAACCAAAGGTAATTATTTACATAATGGGAGACACCTACGTTTTCATGTTACAAATATATGACTTATATTGTTTGAATCTTTAGGACTCTTTGAATTGAATTATCCATGTATAAATTATCTATGAATTATGAAGAGACATTGTCAGTAGGAATTATGAATCATGGAAAGTTCGTTTTAATTGAAAGTTGAGAATTTTGCTTGAGGACAAGCAAAAGCTTAAGTGTGGGGGTATTTGATAAACCGTAAAAGCAACATAGTTTAAGCCCACATTTAGTATGCTTTTGGATGAATTACAGCCTCGATTTATGTAAAAAGGTGCTCTTAATCCTTTATTTTCATGTTTTATACCAAGGAAAACGGGCCCAAAACGAAGTAAATGGGCCATATCTCGAAATCGACACGGCCTGGACTTAAGCCTACACGGCCTTGCCATGTCAATCTACTAGAACACGGCTTGATCTCGATTCATACAGTCGTGCCTCATTAAAGAAGTCTGAGCACGGCCTGACCACGATGCACACGGGGGCATGTGCCATGGCCGTGTCCCTGTCGATGGAAAGAGCAATTTCATTCGGGAAAGGATACTTGGAGGCAAAGAAACACACTCCAAAGCCTATTCAAACACCCTAGTAGGAATTCTACTTAAATTATGATACTTAGGGGCCAAGTAAGGCATCTCAAAGTCTATATAAACACCCAAGGAGGCAACTTGAAAGGAAGTTCGGCAGAAGTCGAAACCGACGTCGAGCTAGGCCAAAGAGCCAAGCCGGAAAGGTCAGAATTGTGGGAACCACTCGAAGTTAGCCAGTTGATCCGTTCCAAGAAGCTGAAACTATACTCAAGACGGTGGAACACTCCTTCAATTACTTCAGGGAGTTTTAGAGATTTCTTATGCGTTGTTTTGTCTTTTCTCTTGAGATGTTTTCTTTATTCATATGAACTAAACCCCTCAGATACCTGAAGGGGATGAAACCTAGATGAATCTTGTTATTTGATTTTTGAATTATATGATAACTACTTAGTTTGTTCTTAATTATGCATGCTTAATCCAAATCGATGTGCTTAGGTGGAGGAGGAATAGATCCTGCTTAAAAGTAGATCTAGCATAATTAAGCGGAGTTGATTGAACGCCTAGAGATAGGGTTACGAGATTTTGTCGAATTAGGGTGAAACCTAATATGGGAATCCATAGATCGATTTATTGCTATTCTAAGGGGTTATTATAAGAGAACGAGAGTTCCACTAATTAACCTAGGGTTTGACGTTATTCACCTCGAGAGAGGGTTTAATATATGTTAGGGAGTCCTACAGATCAAGCTAAGTAAATAAATCATATGATTCAAGGTTAGATAACAAGTGAAGTCTAGGTGGATTCTTCCTGAGGGTATCATCATGATCAATTGAGTTTTTCTTCAAGCTATTTCCCAATTCATTCTTTTTATCTTTATCCTTAGCTTAGTCGTTGTTAACTTAGGTTAAAACAACTTCACTTCATTTTTATGGCTAAATAATAAAAATAAAGTTAGTTTTAGTACTTTTAGTTCCTTTGGGTTCGACAATCCGGTCTTGCCTAAGCTATACTACTATTTGATAGGTACACTTGCCTTTAATCGTTGTCAGAGTTAGTTTCCAGGTTCGATCATTCTCTTTTATAAATTTTAAAGCTCTGATTTCAGCGATCAGTGTTTGGTTTTTACTTGTTGACAAATCAAACATCTCGAAACAAATTCTGAAATATCTTGTTTCATACCCGACCACCAATGCAATTTCTTCAAATCATTATACATTTTCGTACTGCTCGGAAGAATTTTCTAAATAATCTCACCATTTTTCAGTATGCATACTCTATCTCGGAAGGTTAAGCAATCATCAGAATCTATCTGAAAGTCTGAATCACTACTCGATTCACACTGAGCTCTTTTGGCTTGCAATTCAATATCACTTTTCTGAGCTTCACAAATTTGCTGAAGAAATACAGGTCTAGCTCTCAACTCAGCTAGAATCAAACTATCCTCAGATAAAGTCAACCTCGTATTCATAGATCTCAAGGCAAACAAGGACTTTCTGCTCAAAGCATCTACGACTACATTCGCCTTTCCGGGATGGTAGTCAATCAGTATCTCATAATCTTTTAGTAGATCGAGCTATCTCCGTTGCCTCCAATTTAAATCTTTCTGAGTCATCAAATACTTTAAACTTTTATGATCCAAAAAGACATGACATTTCTCACCATACAACTTATGTCTCCAAATCTTTAAAGCAAACACTATGGCAGCCAATTCTAGATCATGCGTCGGATAATTCTTCTCATGCAGTTTCAACTGTCTCAAGGCATAGGCTATTACTTTGCCCTCTTGCATCAATACACATCCTAATCCATTCAATGACACATCGCTATAAATTAAAAACTCCTTTCTCAGTTCAGGTTGCACTAAAATCGGTGCCTCAGTCAGTAATGCTATCAACTTCTCAAGACTTTGCTGACATTTTTCGAACCATTCAAACTTAACATCTTTTTACAGTAGCTTAGTCATAGGAGTAGTAATCATCAAAAAACCCTTAACAAAATGTCAGTAGTAACCGGCTAAGCCCAAAAAGCTTTTAACCTCTGATACATTTCTCGGTGGCTTCCAGTCAACAATTGCCGAAATCTTACTCGGATCAACCCGAATACCATCTCCTGGAACAATATGTCCCAAAAATCTAACTTTTTGGAGCCAAAACTCACTTTTACTGAATTTAGCAAATAATTTCTTATCTTTCAAAGTCTGCAATACAGTTTTTAAGTGTTCAGCATGCTCAATCTCATATCGGGAATAAATCAAAATATCCTCAATAAACACAACCATGAACTTTTCTAAATATGGTCGGAAGATTCGGTTCATCAGATCCATAAAAATAGCAGGAGCATTAGTTAATCCAAAAGGCATAACAAGAAATTCATAATTCCCGTACCTTATTCTAAATGCGGTTTTCGACACATCTGACTCTTTAACTCTCAACTGGTAGTAGCCAGACTTCAAATCAATCTTTGAGAACATCATTGCCCCTTTCAACTGGTCAAACAAGTCATCAATTCTAGGCAAAGGATACTTATTCTTTATCGTTGCTTTGTTGAGCTGTCGATAATCGATACAAAGTCTTATAGATCTGTCTTTCTTCTTTACAAATAATATTGGTGCACCCCAGGGAGAAAAACTCGGCCTTGCAAAACCCTTATCTGTCAACTCTTGCAACTCAGCTTTTAATTCATTCAATTCTGTCGGAGCCATTCTATATGTAGCAATCGATATCGGCGAAGTCCCTAGTACTAAATTAGTACAAAACTCAACTTCTCTAATCAGTGACAACCTAGGCAACTCTTCTAGAAAAACATTTGGATATTCACAAACTACCCGCACTAATTCAATTTTTAATTCAGACGCTTTTGTATTCAACATGTAAGGTAGATAAGCTTCACAACCTCTTCTTACATATCTTTGGGCAGACATCAAAGAGATCACAACAGGTAACTCACCTGACTCATCTGAAGAATTTCGCCATTTTCACATTTCAATTCCATAATATTCCATCTACAATTCACTATCGCATCATACAGTGTCAACCAATCCATACCCAAAATAATGTCAAACTCATCAAATGGCAACAACATTAAATCAGTCAAAAAATAGTTACCTCGAATCATTAAGGGACAATTCTTACAAACTCTATCAACTAATACATGTTTGCCTAAGAGGTTTGACACTTTAATCACAAACACAGTAAACTCAACAGGCAAGGTCTTACTAGCTACCAATTTCATGCAAACATAAGAATGAGTTGATTCAGGATCAATCAATGCAACTATATTAGTATTATAGAGAGAAAACGTACCAGTAATAACATTAGGAGATGTCACTTCTTCGTGAGCACGAATAGCATAGGCTCTAGCAGGTGCTCTAGCCTCAAATCTTACAGTTGAATCGTTAGTTACATCTTTACTTCTGGTCGCATTCCTCGTATTCCTCGGGGTTCTCCTTCTAGTGGCAGTGTTGCCCGATCTTACATTCTGAATCTTATCTTTCTCAGCCATCTCAGGGCAGTCCCGGATAAAGTGGTCTTGTGAGCCACACTTAAAGCAAGCCCAGCCATTCATTCTACATTCACTGGGATGTCGCCTACGATAGTGTTGACATTGAGGTCGATTGGATCTAACATTACCAACACTCGTTATCGACGTAGTTTGGACTTTAGAACCTGAATATTGTTTTCCACGATCTCTATTGGAACACCCAGCTGAATCACTCGAACGAGCATACAAATCTCTCAATTTCTTAGGTTGTGATTGAAATGACTTAATCATCGACCTTTTTCTCAAATCTCTACTCTCAATTTCAGTTCTTCTCTTCTCTTTTCTTAATTCTTCAGCTTTACATGCTAAGTCAAATAGCACTACAAATTCTTTCAGCTCAAGGACTCCAACTAACAATCGAATATCCTCATTGAACCCATCTTCAAACATTTTGCACATGATAGCCTTGGTGGAAATACTCACTTGAGTGTACTTACTAAGCCTGACAAACTCTCGCCCGTACTCGATTACTGGCATTTGGCCTTGTTTCAGCTCTGAAAACTCCTTACGTTTCTGATCAATGAACCGTTGGCTGATATATTTCTTTCTAAATTCATCTTTGAAGAATTCCCTGTTAACCCTCTCTCTCGGTACTACTAACACAAGAGTTTTCAGGTATGTTCGGTCTCTTAGAACTGATACAGCACATTTCAAACATTCATTCGGTGTGGAATACAGTTCATTGAATACCCTGACAGGGTTTTCGAGCCAAAGCTTAGCTCTTTCGGGATCATCATTAACATTAGCTCAGAAATCTTCAGCCCCATGCTTTCGGATCTTACCAACCGAAGGCTTGTTCAATCTTACAAATTCCATACCTTGTGGAGCTACAGGAACTGACTCAGGAATAGGTGGGGTAGAGAGGGTTGAGCAGTCGGATTTGTTCGAACAAACTCCATGTACCACTCGTTCATCATGCGGAGGAAGGCTTCCTTAGCCCCTTCTCCTTGACTAATTGTCACTGGTCCACTTTTAGATGGCGCGCTCCCTTGAGCGGGAGTCGGCGTATTACTTTCTACTTCATTAGCTTCAGCTCGATTGGGATCCATTTACTATATATAAAAACACAACTCAAAATTATCAGAAGTCATCACACTATCACAGTTTATTTATGGCATGTATAGCTAGACTGTCACACACACTAATTTAGTCTGAGAATCTACTAAACCATAGCTCTAATACCACTAAATGTAACACCGCTTACCCGTATTCAACATCGTAATAGGGTACTAGGCATTACTGGACTTATATTACAAGCAAACATACAATTCCAGTCATAAATTTTTGTCCAAATTAAAACCATTCATATTCAATCATAAAGTCCCTAATACGAACCTACGAGGCCCAAAACATGCTTTAGTAATGGTTCAGACTAAACCGAGAACTTTAGAAATTTTTACAAAACATAGAAAATTTTTGCTATAAACAGAGGTCACACACCCGTGTGGTTTTAAGACATGCCCGTGTGGGCAGGCCGTGTGGTCACACACGCTCGTGTCCCTAACCAATGTAATTCTCTGTTTGTAGCTCATGAATAAATTAAAGTCACACGCCCGTGTGCTAGGCCGTGTGGTCGATTTAATTTTCATGATTTTTCATAAAATAAGTGAAGACCTCACACGCCCGGGACACACGTCCGTGCCTAAGGCCGTGTCCCTCACACGGTCGAGACTGATCGTTGTAAAATTAGAGTTTTAAATATTTATAAAAGAATGATCAAACCTGGAGACTAACTCTAACAACGATATTAAGGCAAGTGTACCTATCGCACAGTAGTATAGCTTAGGAAAGACCAGATATCGAACCCAAAGGAACTAAAAGTACTAATACTAACCTTCTTTTTAATATTTATCCTTAAAATTAGAGTTAAGTTGCTTTTGACGAAGACTAAACTAAGGACACAAAGACAAAAAGGACGAATAGGAAAATAACTTTGAAGAAAAACTCAGTTGATTGCGACGATACCTTCAGGAAGAATCCACCTAGACTTCCCTTATTAATTAACCTTTAAATTATATGATTTCTTTTACTTAGCTTGATCCGTAAGACTCCCTAACCTATATTAAACCCTCTCTCGAGGCCAATAACGTCTAACCCTAGGTTAATTTGTGGAACTCTTGTTCGCTTATAATAACCCCCTAGGATAGCAGTAAATCGATCAATGGACTCCCATATTAGGTTTCACCCTAATCCAGCAAAATCTCGTAACCCTATCTCTAGGCGTTCGATCAACTCCACTTAATTATGTTAGATCTACTCTTAGGCAGGGTCTATTCCTCCTCCACCTAAGCACATTAGATTTGGATTTAAGCAACATAATTAAGAACAAACTAAGTAATTATCATATAACTTAAAGATCAAATAAAAAGATTCATCTAGGTTTCATCCCCTTTTGGTATCTGAAGGGTTTAGTTCATAATGAATAAACAAAGCATCGCAAGAGAAAAGATAAAACAAAACATAAGAAAATCCTAAAACTCCCTGAAGGAATTGAAGGAGAATTCTGCCGTCTTGAGTACAACTTCGGCTTTTTAGGATGGATCAACTGGCTGTCTTCGCGTTATTCCCTAGTTCTGACCTTCTCGGCTTGGCTCCTTGGCCTAGCTTTGACGCCTGTTTCGGCTTCTACCGAACCCCCCTCTCAAGTTCCCCCTATGGGTGTTTATATAGGCTTTGAGATGCCTTACTTGGTCCCTAAGTATCCTAATTTAAGTAGAATTCCGAATTGGGTGTTTGGATAAGCATTGGAATGTGTTTATTTGCCTCCAAGTATCCTTTCCTGAATGAAATTTCTCTTTCCAGCGACAGGGACACAGCCATGGCACATGCCCGTGTGAATCGTGGCCAGGCCATGTTTATCGGGGTCCAGGCCGTGTTGATTTCGTGAATTGGCCCATTTGGCCTTTTTTAAGCCCGTTTTACATTCTTTTCCGCCTCGGGTGCTTTCTTAGGTATAAAACCTGAAAAAAAAGGATTAAGAGCACCTTTTTACATAAATCAAGGGATAAATCATCCAAAAACATATTAAATGTGGGCTTAAAATATGTTACTTTTACGGTTTATCAAATATCCCCACACTGAAGCTTTTGCTTGTCCCCAAGCAAAATTCTCAACTTACAATTAAAATGAACCTTCCATGATTCGTAATTCATATCAAAAATGTCTATCATAATTCATAGATAATTTATACATGGATAATTCAATTCAAAGAGTCCTAAAGATTCAAACAAGATAAGTCATACAATTGTAGCACGAGAGCATAGGTGTTTCCCTTCTTCTAAATAATTACCTTTAATTCAAAATCTACAAGGATTGACATCCTCACAAAAGATTCACTTAGATCACTCAAAAAGTGTTTAAGGATCAAAATTAAGCACTCATAAGTCGAACTTGAAAAGTTAATCCCATAGGCTTGCCTAAAAACCAAATCTCCACCACTGTAAAATGGTGTGATAAATAGATCAAAAGGTCTTTGTTAGGGTTGTAACGGGGCTAGGGTTAAAGGTGTGGATAAAGGCTGAAATTAGAATGTTAGAATCGAGATTGAATTGATAAGTTACCTATCTAAAAATTTCTAAGATAATAATTACTTCAACTGAAAATAATAATCCTACTAATACGAGCTTTTTCTTTTGATAATTAGACATTAACTTGTATAAGCTCACTCTTCATAATACTAATATTGAATATACTTTGCTTTTTTTTAAAGGAACAAACTAATAAAGACAACTTCAACTCATAATAAAAACTTAGGTAACTAGTCAAATCATATCTCGATTAAAGGGTAGTCAAAAAGAAGGGTGATAACAAATACAAAGGGTTTTGGGTTAATATTAGTGGGTGAGTCAATAAAAGGGTTGTTAGGCTCAACGGGGTTCACTAGGGGTTAATTATGAGGGTTGGCTTTTTATTGGTGTAAATGGGTTAAAACCTAGGTGCCTTTATCATCTCGGTATATCAAATCATAACTGTGGTCTTGACATGTATAATCAAGGCAAGTTCTAGAATAACAGTTCATAGTTGACACACTCATAATCAGAAAGTGAGCATGAAAAAAAATGTATGCTCTATAAGGCTCAAAATCTCACAAAAATTATGGTTGTTTTTGACATCAACCTTATAGATTTCAAACTTCAAGATAACATTCAAATTCAGGTTAACAACCTAAAATTTTAATTTTTAGAAATTTAGACTTATCATGCTTGATTCCCTAGTATTCTTCAAATTTAGTCATCAATGCACAATTAACTATGACTTATTCCAAAACACATCAATAAAAATCATAAATCAAAGGAAATTTCATTCTAATCATAATATGAGAAACTTATTTTAGAACACGGCATAATTCAGGGATTTTCAAATAATACTATAGTTAACACCCCCCACACTTAACATGTACACTGTCCTCAATGTACAAAGATGGATAATAGCAAAATAATCATAAAAATCATAAGACGGGGAGAGAAGTGAAACTTCCTGAATTTTGGATGAAGTCAATGAAAAGAAACTGGATAGGATTAGAGGTGATCATGGGGAAGCGTCTCGAACTGTTTGAAGTTGAATCCTCGAAGCAACTAGTCTAATTTTATTGTATCCTAAGCTAAATCTAAATATCATAAAGAATAAGAAGAAGAAAATAAAATAAAAAAAGTAAAGAAAAATAATGAAATAGAATAAAAATAATTAATGGAAAATGAAAGACAACTAGAAAAAGGGAGAATGAGGTTTAAATAGAGATGTAGCCTGTGTTTTGGGATTTTGAATTTTTAGCGCGTTCAGGGTGTTCGGGCACGGTCGTGGGTGTAGTGGCACGCCCGTGTCTTTCTTCACACGGTCATTTAATACGGCCGTGTTTGATAAGTTAGAATGTTGGCACGGTTAGAAGGCACGACAGTTTTTAGCCCATGCTTAACAAGTCAGTAACCTCGCACGGGGTGCGGCACGGGCATGGACTTTTATCATTACCCGTGTTGGGGAAAAAAAATTTCTATGTCGTACGCCCGCCATCGCGCACCCATGGTTCATCCCCTAGCTTCCACACAGCCACGGGCATGCCCGTGTGTAGGGCCGTGTGCCCAAGAAATCTGTTCTTTGGTTAGTTTATGGTTAGGTGCTAAAAGGAAAAACAAAATAAAAATAAAATAAAATAATAAAAAAATGTAAAAATGGGGTTAGTGCTCGGGTTGCCTCCCGAGAAGTGCTCGTTTATAGTCTTAGGCTAGACTTTACCTCTCATTCGTATGGTCATGGTGGTTTGAGGAGGTGAAAATCCTTTCTCATACGATCACTTTGGTTATGGATATATAGTTTAAGTCGAGTAATGTTTACCTCAAAAGTGTCAAATTTAGGATTGCTTACCTCGACTTTGTCGTAAAGGAATGCATTAAGTACCTCAAAAGTGATTTCTTCGTTTGTCTTGAGGTCTGAATTGGTGATTCGAGGGTCTTCCTTATTCAACAATACCTGATCCCCTATTTTGACGTGATTTGTTGTTTCTATCAGCTCGTTTGGGGTTTCTTTCGATTTCACTTCGTGCGGCTCTTGTTCCTCTTTGATTTTTAATTCCTCCTCTTTTAGTTTGTCGACCCTAAGGCTTCGTTCCTCATCTAATTCTTCTTTGTTGGCACAAGGTCTAAAATCTAGCTCAGCTAGGTAATTTCGTGATGATTCCTGTAAAGAAGGTTGAACCAAATGGTTATCAATAAAACTAATGTTCGTACCTTTATTACTTGATGTCCTAGCTGAGTCAAAAGCTTGAAGAGTGATTGTTTCGTCGTCATCACGAAGTGTGAGTTCACCGAATTCTTCTTCTGTGTGGTCTTTTTTTATTGCATCGGGAAATGGCATACGAGCTTGGTACTCTATATTTACGAGGTTTGGTAAATCATGGTTTACCTCAACCTTACCTTCACTTACCACAGTTTCTTACCTTGGGTCAGATTCCACTAACAATTCACTGTTATGAGCTTGTACTGCTTGGGGCCCATGATTCGGATCAGGTTTGTAGCCTTGTGGTATTTCCTGTGGTGAAAGTTGAACAATTTGATTATCAACTGAATTTACTTTCTCACCTTCATCACTTGATGTTTTGGCCGAGTGAAAAGCTTGTAGACTGATTGATTCGTCACCTACACGAAGAATGAGTTCTCCTGTACCAACATCAATTTTAGTCCTGGCAGTTGCTAGAAAGGGTTTTCCTAAAATTAAAGGAATCATTCATGTCTAAGACAACAAAATCTACTGGGAATATGAATTTATCAATTTTGAGTAGAACATTTTCTATTATACCCCTAGGAATTCTGATAGTTTTATCAGTTAACTGAATGCTCATTCTAGTTTGACTAGGTTTCTCTAGACCTAGTTGTTTAAACAATGTATAAGGCATAACATTTATGCTTGCCCCTAAATCAGCTAACGTATTATCAATATTTAAATTACCAATTAAACATGGAATTGTAAAACTCCCTAGATCTTTTTTCTTTTGTGGTAGTCTATTTTGTAACATTATTGAGCATGTTGTGTTTAATTCCACGTGGTGCTCTTCATCTATTTTGCGTTTATTGTTTAAGAGCTATCTTAAAAATTACCTCGAGTCTGGAATCTAAAAAAGAGCTTCAAGAAGAGGTAAGTTTATATGTAATTTCTTTAAAAGTTCAAGAAACTTACCGAACTGCTCCTCTGAATCGTCTCTTTGCAATGCTGTGGGTTAAGGTATGCGAGGTTTGTACTCCTTGATTACCGGTTTTGGCTTTTCTTGTACTACCTCTGTTGTACCTTCGTGTACCTTACTTTCTGGAGTTGGGTTGGGTGTATCTAACTCCTTGCTATCCTGAACTGTGATGACTTGAATTTGCTCCTTAGGGTTAATTTCGATGTTACTTGGTAGGCGTGCTTGTTGTCGTTCAGACATCAGCTTTGCAAGTTGTTCAACAGCATTGCTCACTTCCTTGACTGACTTAGCAATTTCATCAATTCGGCTTTGATTGCTTTTGATTGTTCTATCAGCTTCTTGGATGCGTTCCTCGATGGTTGGGTTTTTGTCTTGTGGATAGGGCTGATTTCAGAAGTTTTGGGGGGGTTGTTGCCTTTGATTTCCTTGATTGCCTTGTCCTCCCCATGAAAAATTTGGGTGGTTCCTCCAACCTGGATTGTAAGTGTTACTATAAAGATTATTATTAGATCAAAAATTATTACCTATATAGTTCATATGTTCATCTTCTGCTCCTGGTTGGTAGGGTGGGTACTCAGGATTCGCCACAGTTCCACTAGCGTCGCACTGCATGACTGGATGTATCTGTGAAGAACACAAACTATAAAGCTTTTTATTCATCATCTCTAGCTGCGTTGATAGCATGGTCATGGCGTCGATGTTTAAAACTCCTGCCGATTTTGTCGGCTTGGTTCTCGAAGCTTGCCATTGGTAATTGTTTAATGACATCTCATCAATGAACTCGTAGGCTGCTTCAGGTGTTTTGTTGTTTAGCGTTCCACCGGCGGCTGAATCTATCAGTTGCCTCGTTGAGGGGTTTACTCCGTTGTAGAAGGTTTGGACTTGTAGCACAGGGGTAAACCATGGTGTGGGCATCTCCTCAAGAGATCTTTGAACCTCTCCCATGCATCGTATAGTGTCTCTAAATCCATCTGCACAAAGGAAGAGATATCATTACGTAATTTAGTCGTTTTGGCTGGTGGAAAATATTTCATCAAAAACTTTTCGGTCATCTGATCCCATGTAGTGATTGACCCTCGTTGTAACGAGTTTAACCACTGTTTAGCTTTGTTTCTCAATGAAAAAGGGAATAACCGAAGACGAATGGCATCATTAGAAACTCCATTTATTTTGAAGGTATCACAGAACTCCAAAAAATTAGCTATATGCATGTTTGGGTCTTCGTCCTACAAACCATCGAATTGAACAAACTGTTGAATCATTTGTATTGTGTTAGGCTTTAATTCAAAATTGTTAGCAGATATAGCAGGCCTAACGATACTAGATTCTGCTCTTGTTAAATACGGTTTCGCATAATCAAACATTGTACGTGGAGCATTTTGATCTCCCACATCGCGTAGTGGTGGGTTGTTTTCGCCCATCCCTTCAGTAGGATTGGATCTGTTTTCCTCCTCTCTTTCTGTGAAATCTAGGGCTCGCTTGGTTTCCCTGCGATTCCTACGAGCGGTTGCTTCGATATCACTATCGTATACCAAAGGTCCTCTCGGGTTCCTTCTAGTCATAAACTAGAGGTACCTATAAAAGAGAAAGAAATAAAAAATTAAAATTAGAAAAAAAATTTAAAATTTAACCTAAGAAAACAAAAGAAATAAATTGCAAATAAAATAATGGGTAAAGTAATAAAAATAGAGCTTTCTTAATATTTTAGTTCCCCGGCAACGGCACCAAAAACTTGATCGCTGTAAAATCAGAGTTTTAAATATTTATAAAAGAATGACCAAACCTGGAGACTAACTTTGACAACAATATTACGGCAAGTGTACCTATCCCACAGTAGTATAGCTTAGGCAAGACCGGATATCGAACCTAAAGGAACTAAAAGTGCTAATACTAACTTTCTTTTTATTATTTAGCCTAAAAATTAGAGTGAAGTTGATTTTGACGAAGACTAAACTAAGGACACAAAGACAAAAATGACGAATAGGAAAATAACTTTAAAGAAAAACTCAGTTGATTGCGACGATACCCTCAAGACGAATCCACCTAGACTTCCCCTATTAATTAACCTTTAAATTATATGATTTCTTTTACTTAGCTTGATCCGTAAGACTCCCTAACCTATATTAAACCCTCTCTCTAACCCTAGGTTAATTAGTGGAACTCTCGTTCTCTTATAATAACCCCCTAGGATAGCAGTAAATTTATCAATGGACTCCCATATTAGGTTTCACCCTAATCCGGCAAAATCTCATAACCCTATCTTTAAGCGTTCGTTCAACTCCGCTTAATTATGTTAGATCTACTCTTAGGTAGGGTCTATTCCTCCTCCACCTAAGCACATTAGATTTGGATTTAAGCAACATAATTAAGAACAAACTAAGTAATTATCATATAACTTAAAGATCAAATAAAAAGATTCATCTAGGTTTCATCCCCTTCAGGTATCTGAAGGGTTTAGTTCATAATGAATAAACAAAACATCGCAAGAGAAAAGATAAAACAAAACATAAGAAAATCCTAAAACTCCTTGAAGGAATTGAAGGAGAATTCCGCCATCTTGAGTATAATTTCGGCTTCTTGGGATGGATCAACTGGCTATCTTCGCGTTATTCCCTAGTACTGACCTTCTCGGATTGGCTCCTTGGCCTAGCTTTGACGCTTGTTTTGGCTTCTGCCAAACTCCCCTCTTAAGTTGCCCCCTTCGGTGTTTATATAGGCTTTGAGATGCCTTACTTGGTCCCTAAGTATCCTAATTTAAGTAGAATTCCAAATAGTGTGTTTGAATAAGCTTTGGAATGTGTTTCTTTGCCTCCAAGTATCCTTTCCCGAATGAAATTTCTCTTTCCAGCGATAGGGACATGGCCATGGCACACACTAGTGTGAATCGTGGCCAGGCCATGTTTGGACTTTTAATGAGGCCCGACCGTGTTTATCGGGGTCCAGGCCGTGTTCTAGTAATTTTTAATGAGGCACGGCCGTGTGGCTTGAAGTTCAGGCCGTGTCGATTTCGTGAATTGGCTGATTTGGCCGGTTTTAAGCCATTTTATATTCTTTTCATCCTCGGGTGCTTTCCTGGGTACAAGACTAGAAAATAAAGGATTAAGAGTACCTTTTTACATAAATCAAAGAATAAATCATCCAAAAACATATTAAATGTAGGCTTAAAATATGTTACTTTTACGGTTTATCAGAGACACACGCTCGTGTCTCTACTCGTGTGCTCAATTATGAGCATTCTGCTTCTAAAAATTAAGGTGCAAGGAACTCGCGGCCAATACACACGTCCGTGGGGCAAGCCGTGTGTCGCACACGGCTTAGACACACGCCCGTGTGTCTACCCGTGTGGACAAAATAAGGCTATTTACCAAGCCTTTTCCCACCCTCCTATACACATACCTACACAACATCATATAATACCAATTCAAGCATACTTAGGCGACCAAAATATCCACAACCAATGTATTAACATCACATACACATGCTAACATCTAACATGCTTTAACATAATAATTTATCAACATAAATCATGTAAGTTTCCACATTAATAAATGATATCAACATATAATAATACTCATAACCAACATTAGCCGACTTTCATGGCCATATACAAAATGAAATCATTACCCATTATAGGCCAATACATTTGGCCACATTACCAGTGACACATATAACAAAATGACCAAGTCCCTATACATGTCATAACTCGAAATATTAACATTTCAATGGTACCCAAAATAATGGTTGATAGTGTGAATGGAACTCTGACGATCGCCAATCCCAAGCTAGCTTGGTGACACTATAAGATAAGGGAAAGAAAAGGGGTAAGCTATAGAGCTTAGTAAGTTCATGCATATAATAAACAACATTAATTATACATTTTTCATATAAATAACTTAACATATACTAACATAAATGTCATTAAAGTTTCATTAGCATAACTTACTCAATCACATTCCTACCATTAGTTCATCATATATTGAATCCATTTCCATTGAGTTTTTCGTACATACCTGTACCAACTCGTAACATAAACACATACTTACCTGTACCAACTCGTAACATAAACACATACTTTCCCATCTTTGACATACCCATTGAACCACTTGGAATACTATCGGATACATAAAAAACTTTGCACATAAGTGCCACATATGTAGCCAATGCTATCCTCGGGCCTGCTCACACAAGCTGTAAGTCAAGATGTAGCTACTCAGTGCTGCTCACACAAGCTGTCAAGTATCGATAACATATGCTGGTATACTCATGTAATAGCCCGGTTTATACCCTAGTCAGAATAGTGGTTTCGGGACCACAAATCTGAGTAAAAAAAAATTTAATATTATTTTCTGAGCCTACAGCATGTGAATTGATATGTGTGAAATTTTCATGATTTAATTTATCCATTTGTGTGCTTAATTTGCGAAAAGGGCTAAATTGCATAAAAAGTAAAAGTGGCATTTTCATTGTTAGTATATTAATTTGTTATGATTTTATTTATGTGAAGTCCTTAAATGGATATTTGACCATGGAACAATGTATTGGACGGTTATGGGCTTTTGTTATATGGTTTTCTAATTAATTCATTAAGGTTATTTTGGTAAAAAGTCTATTAATATGTAATAAAATAAAACCAAACTTAAAATGCCATGCATATTCATCTTTTATGACCGAAAATACAAAACAAAAAGAAAGAAAAAGAGAAAGCTAGGTTCAGCTTTGATTTTCTTTTATTAAGGTATGGATTTTATTTGGTTTTTGATAATTTTTATGTTTTTGAGATCGTTGCTTTGTATATTACCTAGCCCATGTCTCAATTTTTGAATTCGATGAAGATTGTGAGTTATGCCATTGATGATTTTGTAAGCTTTGTGATGATAGTTGATGAAATATGAAAGATATGTGACATATTAGCATGTTTTGTATTTGGATTTTTGATGAATTTGAGCATTATGGGCTAAATTGTGAGAATGAGATATTGAGAGGACTAAAATGTGAAACAAATGAAATATATGGGCTTATATGAAGTGTATAAACATTCGGCCTAACATGTATAACATGAAATTATGTGTATCTTGTGATTTTATGAAATAGGGACTTAAATGTCAAAATGTGAAAATGTGAAAATGTGAAGGCTAATTTGTAAAATGCCCTAAATATATGTATATGGATTGAATTGAATGATTTGGTGAATAAAAGAGTTAAATTTGAATCTGTATAGATCAAGAACCAAAGAAACTGAAATTAGATTGGGGGAAATTGAAAGTAGTTAAATAGCTGTTCGTTTTCGTTCTTTCCTGTACGAGGCAAGTCGATATACAAATAAATATGTTTAAATTGAATTATTATTGCTTATATGAGAATGAATTGTGATATATGGCTTATTGAGCTAAATATGTGAAATCCAGAAAAAAGTTTTGATAATGTGACGACATCCAAAAATTCCCGTACAAACCTTAGGAATAGTTAGGATACATATGTCATCACATAGGATTGTTATCGTGTAAGACCAAATCCGGGACGTTGGCATCGATTTGTGATTTATGTGTAAGACCATGTCTGGGACATCAGCATTGTATTTGGTTTCCTGTAAGACACTGTTTGGGACAATGGCATCAATATTGATTACATGAAAGACCACGTCTGGGATGTTGGCATTGTATGAGCTTTCAGATTTAACCGAGTATGCTATTTGACTCCGAATGGTTCAACGGGCATTTTGAGAAATGAATGAGTATACGAACGTGCATCCGAATTCTGGTACGCATGTATGTATATGAAATTTAGCAAGGGAAGATAAGTATGAATGTGATTATTTGATATGTGAACTATATGATAATGTGATATGCTTATAAGCAATGGTTATGATAATTTGACTTAGATGAGAAATATGAATTTGCTATTGTGTTATACCATAGTTCATATGATGAAATAGTTTGTAATTGTTTATATGATAAGTTTATTTTTATATAGCTTACTAAGCTTTTATAAGCTTACTTTCTGTGTGTTTGCATTGTTTTATAGATTATCGAAGCTACTGGAAGCTCAGGGATCGTCAAGGATCATCACCACACTATCAAACTATATTTTGGTACCTTTTGAAAATGTACATATTGAATTATGGCATGTATAGGCTAGGATTATTAAGATATGTTTTGAGACATGTATATTCAGTCATGTGATATGGCTTGATAATGAATGTGATTATGGATGGATATAGTTCATGCTATATGATGCAAAAGTTGGTATGTTTGGATGTGTTCATGAATAGCCAAATGATATGATCAATTTTGGTATGTTTTTGCTACTTTTAGGTCATAATTTGATGCTTGTTTGATGCTTGTAGGTATGACCCAAAATGGGTGGCAATTTGGCCTTGCAAATGGCCTATAATTTCCCACATGGTTGAGCACACGGACATGTGTCCTGACCGTTTCCTTCACTGTCCCAATTTACAGCTAGTCAGAATTGCACACCAGCAAGACACACGGGTATGTGACAGGCCGTGTGATTCCAGTCAGTTTTGTACACAGGCTGAGACATGGTCCAAGGCACGGTCGTGTGAGGCACATGGCCTAGCCACATAGGCGTGTGCCCTGTTCTGAAAGAAAAATTTTCTAAGTTCCGTAAAGTTTCCGCATGAGATCGGTTTAGTCCTGAACCTTCTCTAAAGCATGTTTATGGTCTTGTAGACCTTCTAAAGGGACTTTATGTGTATGAACCATTGTGTAATGATGTTGTATGATTGATATTGTGAAATGAGAGTAAAGTGCTCCGGCATGCCCGATAATGTTTCTTAACCCTAGTCCGGCGATGGATACGGGTTAGAGGTGTTACATTTTATTGGTATCAGAGCTACGGTTTAGTCGATTCTAAGACTAAAGTAGCATGTGAGATTCTCGCTATACATGCCATATATATGAACTATGATAGTGTGATGAATCCTGACAGATTAAATGTGTTTTCGTATAGTAAATGGATCCCAAACAAGTCGTAGCTGACGATGTAGAAAGTAATGTGCCTACTCCTGCTCAAGGGATAGTGCTGTCTGATTCTCGACCAGTTACAAGTGGTCAGGAAGGAGAGGCTAAGCAAGCCTTCTTCCAAATGATGAATGAGTGGTTCACTCAGTGTATTAGAGCAAATCTAGCTGTTCCTCAACCTCCACCCCCACCTAATCCTCCTCAGACTCCTATGGTACCTCCGGTTATGAATCTGAATCTGTTGAATAAGCCTCCAGTCGATAAAATCCATAAATATGGGATAGGAGAGTTCAGGGCCACTAATGATGATGATGCTGAGAGAGCTAAGTTTTGGCTCGAGAATACAATTCGAGTATTTGATGAAATGTCGTGTACTCTGGATGAATGTGTGAAATGTGATGTTTCTTTGTTGAGAGATGCAGCTTACCAATGGTGAAAAACTTTGAGTTCTATTGTTCTGAAAGAACAAATTACATGGGATTGTTTTCAATCCAAATTCTAGAAGAAATACATTAGTCAGAGATTCATTGATCAAAAGCGAAAAGAGTTTCTTGAATTAAAATAGGGCCGTATATCTGTTACAGAATATGTTCGTAGTGGGAAAGTCTTAAAATTTATATAATCAACGATTGAGCCTAGAAACTAACTATCACCACGATTGAGGCAAGCGTACCTATCAAACAGTAGTATAGTTTAGTGGTAAGACCGAAATGTCGAACCCAAGGGAACCAAAAGTACTAATACTAACTTTCTTTTTATTATTTAGCCTAAGAATTAAGGAAAATGTTGTTTAATCTAAAATTAACCAACTATAAAGCTAAGGATGCTAAGACACAAAGAATGAATTAGGGAAAATACTTTTGGGAAAAACCAATTGATTAGGACAATACCATAGGAAGAATCCACCTAGACTTCACTTTTTATTTAACTCTGAACCAGACGATTTATTCACTTGACTTGATCCGTAGGATTCCCTAAGTTATATTAATACATCTTTTGAGGCTACTAATGTCTAACCTTAGGTTAATTAATTGAAATCTATTTCTAATTAAAACCCCTAAAATTGCATTAACTCGATCTATGGACTCCCTATTAGGTTTGATCCTAATCCGGTAGATTTTCATCATCCTATTTCTAGGGTTGCGATCAACCCCTCTTAACTATGCTAAATCTACTCTTAAACAGTGACTTTTGCTCCACTACCTAAGCACATCATACTTGAATCAATATCCTGAAATATCAAAGAAAGAATTAAGAACACATAATTAAGAACAAATCAAGTATTTATCATATAGTTCAGAAAACAATAACAAGATCCGTCTTAGGTTTCATCCCCCTTAGGTATTTGAGGGGTTTAGTTCATAATCATAAAAGAATACATCTCAACAGAAAATATAAAACAAAACATAAGAAAAACCCTAAAATCCCTGAAGGTAATTAAAGGGAAGATCCTCCGTCTTGAGTATGACTCCGGCTTCTTGAGATGAATCAACTGGCTTTCTTCGAGTGAATCCCACAATTCTGGCCTCTCTGGCTTGGCTCCTAAGCCTACCTGGATGACCCCTTGAAGGTTGGCCTCTAGGGTGTTTATATAGGCTTTTGGAATGACTTTCTTTGCCTTTAAGTACCATATTCCGAATATAATTAAAACAGGTCACAGCAGGGACACGCCCATGTGGCACGACCGTGTGAATCGAATTCAGGCAATGGTCAGGTCTATTAAAGAGGCACGACCGTGTGGCTTGAGCCCAGGCTGTATGGATTTCGTGCTTTGGCCCATTTTCTCCATTTTTGGCCCGTTTCTCGTTCTTTTCATCCTCTGAGGCTCTCCTAAGTATAAAACATGAAATCAAAGGATTAGAGCACCAAATTCAACAATTTAAAGAATAAATAATCCAAAAGTATGCTAAATGTGGGATTAAAATATGTATATATTACGGTTTATCAAATACCCCCACACTTAAGCATTTGCTTGTTCTTAAGCAAAATTCTCAACTCACAATTAAAATGAACTCCCTTAATTCATAATATTCATCAATAGTGTTTCATCATAATTCAAAGGTAATTCATACATTGATAATTTAAACAAAAGGGTTCTAAAGATTCAAACAATCAAAGTCATAGTTTTTATAGCACAAAAAATATATGCATTTCCCCTTACCTAAATAATTACCTTTAATTCAAAATCAAAAAGAGTTGACATCCTCACTAAAGATTCACTCAAATCACTCAAAGTGTTTAAGGTTCAAAATTAAGCACTCAAAAGTCAAACATGAAAAGTTAATCCCATAGGCTTGCATGAAAATCAAATATCCACCACTATAAAATGAAATGATGCACAGATCAAAAGCTCTTTTACGGGTTGTAATGGGGCTTGGGTTTAAAGGTGTGGATAAAGGTTGAATTAGAGGGTTAAAATCGAGATTGAATTGACAATTTACATAACTAGAAAAATGAACTAATCCTGAATAATTACATCAATTGAAAACTTGAAACACTAATAACATGAGCTTCTTCTCAATATTTGGAATTTAGACGTATAAGTTCAATAATCATAGAACTAATAATGAATATACTTCATTTTTTTAAGAACAAATCACGTATTTACAATAATAAGAAGAACTTTAACAACAGAAATATAGAACATAGTTAGGCAATTGCTCAAAATCAGATCTCGACAAAAAGGGAGTCAAGAAATGGTGATAACAAATGCAAGATGGGTTAAACATTAGTGGGTGAGTCAATAGAAAGGGTTGTTAAGATCAAAGGGTTCACTAGGGCTTAATTGTGAGGGTAGGCTTTTTAGTGGAGTGAGTGGGTTAAATCCTAAGTGCCTTTATCATCTCTGTATATCAAATCAACAATGTGGTCTTGACATGTATAATTGAAGCAAGTTCTAGAATAACAAATCAATGTTGACACACTCATAATCAAAAAGTGAGCACGAAAGAATGTATGCTCTAAAAGGCTCAAGATCTCACAAAAATTATGGGTTTTTGATATCAACTTTGTAAATTTCAAACTTCAAGGTAATAATTAGATTCAGGTAAACAACCTAACAAAATTTTGATTTTTCAAAATAGACTCATCATGCTTGATTCTCTAGTCTCCTAAAGTTTAAATCATCACTGCACAATTATCAATGACTTAATCCAAAACATATCAATAAAAATCATGAGTCAAAGGAAATTTCATTCTAATAGTAATATGAGAAAATTACTTAAAAACAAGACATAATTCAAGGATTTGAGAATAATGCAAAAAGTTAGGAACTTTTCAAAATAAAATTCACCCCCCACACTTAAGATGTACATTGCCCTCAATGTACAAATATATATATTCACAATACAGTAAGAAAATCAAAAGAGAGGGAGAGAGGTGAAACTTTCTGAATTTCAGATGGGTTCCTCGAGTTGGAAGTGTGGAAACTTGATTCGGAGGTGAAAGATAAGCTGGAGGAGGCGTCTTTGGTGGTGGTATAGTGGCCACCCACAATCTCTGCGCTAGATGAAAAAATTGGGAAACTCATGAAGAATTAGCCAGGAAATAATAAGAATAATTCAGAATATACTAATTATATATTTAAAGAAATGAAAAACAAAAAGAAAGAGTGTAAAAAATGAAATAAAATTAAACGAAAAGATTAATGGACTGAAAAGTCCTTATTTTTAGATGGTTCGCGAGGTGGGTGTGATTTCTAAGGCGTGGGGTGGTGATTCCCAAGCAGCCTTTAGAACCTAAATCAAAGAAAACAAAATGTAAGAACAAAAATTAAGGACAAGAAAGATAAAGGGAAAGAAAATAAAGGAGAAGAGAAAAGAAAAAGAAGAATGAAATGGACTCAAAGGTCCCTATCCTGTCGATTTAATGAAGCGGTCGGCATGAACTTATGTAGATCGATTTTGTAGAGGGAGACTGTGCTAGGATCCTTCCGTTTCTTCAACATGGATAACGTGTAGACCAATAGTTTGGAGAATGAAGAAGGGTGAAGATGAAGAGGGAGGGGAGTGTAAAGGGTATGGAAGAAAGGGAATGGGGATAAGGTGAGAAAGAGAGAAGGGGAGAGGGGTGTTTTAAATAGAAATCTCAGATCTGGTACATCCCCATGTTCGTGTACCTTAGGCGTGTTGAGTCACACGACCGTAACGCACGGCCTTGTTATTTTATGTTCGTTTCTCCCTCACCCATGTGCAGGTCGCCACGCCCATATTGATAAAACAGTGTCGACCACAGCTGTATCGCATGGCCGTGGTGTTTAGTCGGAGCCCGTGGCTTGAAGATATTTTTCGTCCTATTTCGTACTATCTCTGCCACATTGGTACGAAAATCTGTGGTGTAAACATGGCCACGACCACGGCCGTGTGCAAGGCGTGTGGTATGGAAATCTACACTTTGGTTAGCTTGTAGTTAGGTGCTAAGAAGAAAAAAAAGTAAAAAAATGCAAAAAATTAATGGGGTTAGTGCTCGGGTTGCCTTTCGAGAAGCGCTCGTTTAAAGTCTTAAGCTAGACTTACCTCTCATTCGCATAATCATGGTGGTTTGAGGAGTTAAAAATCCTTTCTCATGCTGTCAATTTTATTATCAATATATAGCTCGAGTCGAGTAGCATTTACTTTAAAAATACCGAATATAGGACTACTTACCTCGATTGTTCCGTATGGGAAAACATTGAGTACCTTAAAAGGGATTTCTTCATTTGTATTAAGGTTGGAAGGGAAGACTCCAGGATCTGTCTTATCTAATAATACCTGATCTCCGATCTTAAATTCATTTGTCCTACGGAATGACGTTGGTTCTGCTTCGTGTATTCCTAGTTTCTCCTTGAAATGTGTCTTCCACTCATCTGGTTCATCGATCTGAAGCCTTCGTTCCTCATGAGTTATTTCCTTGTTGGCATGAGGTCTAGGTTCTGGCTCAGTTATGTAGTTCTATGGTACTTCCTGAAAAGAAGGTTTAACCGAATAGTCATTAATAGAATTTATGTTCTCACCTTGATTACTCGATGTCCTAGCCAAATCAAGAGCCTGAAGAGTAATTGTTTCGTCACCTACATAGAGTATGAGTTCACCTGCGCTGACATCAATTTTAGTCCTGACAGTTGCTAAAAAGGGTCTTCCTAAAATTAAAAGAATATGATTGTCCTCATCCATGTCTAAACGGCAAAGTCTACTGGGAATACGAATTTATCAATTTTCACAAGAACATCTTCGATTATACCCCTAGGAATTCTAATAGTTTTATCAGCTAATTGAATGATCATCCAAGTTTGTTTGGGTTTCCCTAGACCTAGCTGTTTAAACATTTTATAAGGCATAACGTTGATGCTTGCCCTTAAATCAGCTAAAGCATTATCAACAGATAAACTACCAATTAAGCATGGAATTGTAAAACTCCCTGGATCTTTTAATTTTCGTGGTAGTCTATTTTGTAACATTGCTGAGCACACTGCGTTTAGTTCCACATGCAATTCCTCGTCTATCTTCCACTTGTTTGTCACAAGCTCTTTTAAAAATTTCCTTGAATCTGGCATCTGCGAAAGAGCTTCAAGAAATGGTAAGTTAATATGTAATTTCTTTAGAAGTTATAAGAAATTTACCGAATTGTTCGTCTGTATTGTCTTTCTTCATTGCATCAGGATATGGTATACGAGGTTGGTACTCTTTAATTACAGGTTTGGCTTGTCATGGTTTACCTCAACCTTTCCTTCCTTACCACTTTCTCTTGGCTTAATTTGGGCTTATCTAACCCTTCACTGTCATGAGCTGTTATGGCTTGAAGTTGCTTCTTTGGGTTAGTTTCAGTGTTGCTTGGTAGGCTTCCTTGTGGTCATTCTGATATGATCTTGTCAAGTTGTCTTAACTGGTTCTCGATCCCTTGAATCGATGCTTGTTGATTTTTAAGTGTTGTCTCAATGTTTTGGAAATGAGTTTCTGACACCGCGATGAATTTTGTCAACATCTCTTCAAGGTTCTGCTTCTTCTCTTGTGGATAAGGTTGTTGTTGGAAGTTTGGAGGGGGATGTTGTCTCTGATTTCCTTGACCACCCCATGAATATTGGGGTGGTTCCTCCAACCTGGATTATAAGTGTTACTATAAGGGTTATTTTAAGGTCTAAAATTGTTACCCGTATAGTGAACTTGCTCATTTTCAGTGCTCGGGTTGTAAGGTGGATATTCTGTATTGCTTATCCCTCCTCCATTCATCTCGCACTCATACCTGGATGTACCTGCGAAGGACCACATAAACCATCAATTTTCTTAGTCAAAAGTTCTACCTGGTTTTATAGCATGGTTACTGCATCGAGGTTGAAAGCATTGGCGGCTTTTGTTGGTCTTGTCCTCGTAACTTGCCACTGATAGTTATTCAGTGACATCTCTTCAAAGAATTCATAGGCAGCCTCAGGTGTTTTGTTATTTAAGGTTCCGCCAGTGCCTGAATCAATCAATTGTCTGGTTGAGGGGTTCACACCATTGTAAAAGGTTTAGACCTGTAGCCACAAGGGTAATCCATGGTGTGGGTACCTTCTCAATAGAACTTTGTATCTCTTTCATGCATCGTAAAGTGTTTCTAAATCCATCTGCAGAAAAGAAGAGATATCATTCCTCAACTTAGCCATTTTAGCCGGCAGAAAATATTTCAATAAAAATTTTACGGTCATTTGTTCCCATGTAGTGATTGATCCTTGTGGAAGAGAATTCAACCACTGTTTAGCTTTATTCCTTAAAGAAAAGGGAAATAACTGAAGACGAATGGCATCATCAGAAATGCCATTTATTTTGAAAGTGTCGCAAAATTCTAGGAAATTCGCCAAGTGATTATTTGGATCTTTATCCTGCAAACCATCAAACTGAACAAATTACTGTATCATCTGAATTGAATTAGGCTTCAGTTCAAAATTATTTGCAGAAATAGCAGGTCTAACAATACTTGACTCAGTTCATGTTAAATTAGGTTTAGCATAATCATACATAGTTCGAGGAGCATCATTTTCGGCCACCTCCAGAGGTAGCGGATTATTCTCAGCCATCTCTTCGATAGTATTAATTTTGTCTTCTTACTCTTCTTGTATGTATTGTAGGCTTCTCCTTATTTCTCTTCAGTTTCTGCGAACTGTGCTTTCAATTTCACTATCGTAAAGTAAAGGTCCTGACAGGATTCTTCTAGTCATAAACTAGAATACCTGCTAGAAGCAAAGAAGAAAATTTAGAAAAGTAAAAATAAAATTTAATTGCAAAAAATAAAATATGGCTAAAGTAATAAAAATTGAGCGTTCTTAATATTTCAGATTCCCCGGCAACGGCGCCAAAAAGTTATTCTTAGTGGGAAAGTCTTAAAATTTATATAATGAATGATCGAGCCTAGAAACTAACTATCACTACGATTGAGGCAAGCACACCTATCGAACAGTAGTATAGTTTAGTGGCAAGACTGGAATGTCGAAACCAAGGGAACCAAAAGTACTAATACTAACTTTCTTTTTATTATTTAGCCTAAGAATTAAGGAAATTGTTGTTTAATCTAAAATTAACTAACTACTAAGCTAAGGATGCTAAGACACAGAGAATGAATTGGGGAAAATACTTTTGGGAAAAACCAATTGATTGGGACAATACCCGAGGAAGAATCCACCTAGACTTCACTTGTTATTTAACTCTGAACCAGACGATTTATTCACTTGACTTGATCCGTAGGATTCCCTAAGTTATATTAATACCTCTTTCGAGCCTACTAACGTCTAACCCTAGGTTGATTAATTGAAATCTCTTTCTAATTAAAACCCCTAGAATTGCATTAACTCGATCTATGGACTCCTATATTAGGTTTGACCCTAATCCGACAGATTTTCCTCATCCTATTTCTAGGGTTGCGATTAACTCCGCTTAACTATGCTAGATCTACTGTTAAACAGGGACTTTTTCTCCACTGCCTAAGCATATTAATACTTGTATCAAAATAGTTAAGAACACATAATTAAGAACAAACCAAGTATTTATCATATAGTTCAGAAAACAATAACAAGATCCGTCTTTGGTTTCATCCCCCTCAGGTATTTGAGGGGTTTAGTTCATAATCATAAAAGAATACGTCTCAGAAGAAAATATAAAACAAAAAATAAGAAAAACCCTAAAACCTCTTGAAGGAAATTGAAGGGAAGATCCTTCGTCTTAAGTATGACTCCGGCTTCTTGAGATGAATCAACTGACTTTCTTCATGTAAATCCCACAATTCTGGCCTCTCTGGCTTGGCTCCTAAGCCTACCTGGATGACCCCTTGAAGGTTGGCCTCTAGGGTGTTTATATAAGCTTTTAGAATGTCTTTCTTTGCCTCTCAGTACCCTATTCTGAATAGAATTAAAACAGGTCACAACAGGGACACGCCCGTGGGGCACGGTCGTGTGAATCGAATTTAGGTCGTGCTCGGGTCAGCTAAAGCGGCACGGCTATGTGGCTTGAGCCCAGGCCGTGTGCATTTTCTACTTTGGCCCATTTTCTCCATTTTTACCTGTTTCTCATTCTTTTCATCCTCTGAGGCTCTCCTAAGTATAAATCATGAAATTAAAGGATTAAGGAATAAATCATCCAAAAGTATGCTAAATGTGGGATTAAAATACGTATATATTATGATTTATCAGAATACGAGCGGGAATTTTTGAGACTTAGCCAGTATGCACGAGAATGTGTCTCGACTGAGGCAATAATGTGTAAAAGATTTGAAGACGGTTTGAATGAAGATATCCGTTTATTAGTCGCATTCTGGAAATAAAAGAATTCTTTCTACTTGTTGATCAAACATGTAAAGCTGAAGAACTCGGGAAGGAGAAAGGAAAAGCTGATTCGGAAGTTAGAAAGGTGCAAAAACGAACAAAGAGTAAGTCATATCAGTCGGCATCAAAGAAATTTCGAGATGATTATAGACGTTCAAAGACTAACGTGGGACATGTAACAATCCGAATTTGACCCTAATCGGAATGGTGGTTTCAGGACCACGAATCCGAGTCTTAAAAATTTTTAAATATTATATTTTGTGTTGATTATATGTGATTTATGATGTGTGAAAGTTTCGTGGAAAAATTTAATCGTTCATGTGTTTATTTTAGAAAAAGGACTTAATCGCGTAAAATATAAAAGTTACGAAATAAAGTGTAAGTGTTATTTGATGATGGCTTTTTAATATGAGGTCTCTAATGGGAAAATATCCCATCTCCAATGATAGTGGGCGGCAAAGGTCAAATATGACCTTAAGTTATATGTTGTATTTATTATTTATTAAAGGTTAAAATAGTAAACTAATAATAATGTAAATATATGTTATATTATATGAAATTAGAAACCATTTTCTTTGTTCTTCAACCTTCATTGCTGAATGTTAGATAAAAGTAAGGGGTTTAAAAACTTTGGAGTATTCGACCATTATCTAGCTCAATTCAAGGTGTGTTTTACTTCGGTTTTTGATAATTTTTATGTTTTTGTGATCGTTGCTTAGAAATTATTAAGACCCATGCTTTAGTTTTTGAATTTGGTGGATATTTTGAGTTGAGCTATAATAGATAATTAGTTGTTTATGATGTTTAAGGATGAATTATGAAATATATGTGTTAGATTAATATGTTTTGAATTGGAAATTTTGGTGAAATTGAGTATTTAGGGCTAAATTGTAAGAGTAAATTTTTGGAGGGGTTAAATTGAAAACTAAATGAAATGTAGGCATTTGTAAGGATGTATGGAATATTCGGCCCTAAAGAATTGAGTGCAAATTTTGTGTATTTTGTGTTTTGTGCAAATAGGACTAAATTGTAAAAATATGAAACATTAGGGGTAAAATGGTAATTTGCCTATTTATGTGTTTTGGGACTAAATTGAGATGAAATGTATTTGAATGAGCTAAATTTTAATATGTTTAGATCAAGAACAAAGAAAGACGAATTTGGATTGGGGAAAGACAAAGGTTATCGAATAGCCAGTCTTCGTTGTCCGTCGATAGTCGAGGTAAGTCCTTAAGCAAATATATGACAAAGAATTAATTATGAATCTAGTAAAAGTTGAAATTTGAAATTTTTAAGGATAAAAATATGGGATTGCCGAATGTGAAGTATAGTAATGGATTGAAATTGTTTTGTTAAATATAAAGTGATCAAGCATGTTCGATTTGATATGTGAAAGTAATATGAAATATATGTGATGTTAGTGATTTTAGTATTAAGTAATGTATATGGAATGATTCATTGTGTTGATATTCAGGCTTCAGGCCTAGCAGGCCTTGTGCCGGTGATTTAATTCGGACTTTGAGCCTAGCAGGCCTTGTGCCGGTGAAATATTTCGGGCTTATTGCCTAGCAGGCTAAATGCTGGTGTTTAAATCTCGGACATTGAGTCTAGCAAGCCTTGTGCCAGTGAAATATTTCGGGCTTATTGCCTAGCAGGCTAAATGCCGGTGTTTAAATCTCGGACCTTGAGTCTAGCAGACCTAGTGCTGGTGTGTACGATTCGGGCTAAGGCCTAGCAGGTTCTATACCGGTGAGTTTCAATTTCGAACTTCGTTTATATAGCATTAAGGTCATGAAACAAATCTAGTAAGCTTAAGCTTTGAAAATGGATTTGTTAATTCGGCAACAAGGTATGTACTTTCATACTTTAGTGTTATATATATATGCTATGATAATGAGCAAATCAATTGATGAAAGAAATGTGTTATACACTTGGTTGTAAAGTTTGTTTATATAATATGCCATGTGGTTATTGGAAATTCGAAAACATGAGTGTGGTTAAAATATACATTTAGGTATATTTATACACCTAGATATGTGATTAGTTATTTATATTCGGCAATTGATGTATTTGGTAAGGAATTGAAAGTTACCAAGTTAAGTAAGGTAACGATACTTTGTTATGGTGAGTTTATAAGTAAGACATGTATATTTAATGTCATGAATTGATTTTACATCATGCTTGGATGGTTGAGCAATATAATATAATGCTTAAGACTTACTAAGCTAGTAAGCTTACTTTGTGTGTGTTCATTGTTTCGTTTTATAGATTCCAGTAAAGCTACGGGCTCAGAGGATCGTCAGAGGAGTCAACCACACTATCACCCCATTTTGGTACCTTTAATAGTTTAGACTTTTTAACTTAAGGCATGTATAGGCTAGCTAAATGTTCGAATGATATTTTTTTAATGTATGAAAGTCATGCGAAATTAGCTTGTTTTAAATGTTAATGTTTGATGGTTTATTAAATCTTTGGTGTAATATACGTTTTAGTTATGCAAATTGGTATGTTTTGAATTGGTTTTGAATGTATAGATTGAATGAAAGTTTAAGGTATAGTTATGATTATCTTAGTGGTCAAATGTGCATGATTTGGATGGCTAGTTGTATGTTTTTGGTTGCCATATATGTTTGATATGTGTTGGTAAATGATGCTTATAGGTTTGAACCATTTGGTTGGTATTTTGGTCTTGCAAAATGACCTATAATGTCACACGGTTGTGGCACACGGGCGTGCCTAACGACCGCAGGTGAATTGTAGGATGTAGTTTATCATCACACGGTCTCAACACGGGCGTGTCATCTAGCCGTGGTGTGTAAGTCAGTAGCTAACATAAAAGTACACGGCCTTGACACGGGCGTGCTTGGTGGTCGTGGTGGGGAAGTCAGTATATGACTTAAAAGTACACAGCCATGGCACACGGGCATGCCTAATGACTGTGTTGGTATAGTTAGTATAAACAAGGATGGACACACGGGGGTGTCTAGAAGCCGTGGAGGGTACACGGTTTCCTCCCATGGGCGTGTCTCCCCTGTATTTTAGAAAAGTTTCAAATTTTCATAGAATTTCATATGTGTTTCAGTTTAGTCCCGACTCAACTTATAAGTATGATTATGGTCTCGAGGACCTGTTTAAGGGATATTATGTCTGAGAATGATGATTGAATGTATGATTTTGCCTGTGAATGTTTTCGATCTGTCCGGTAACGCTTCTAACCTTAATCCGGCAATGGACTCGGGACGGGGGTGTTACAGGACATTCGAGTAGAGATCGTGCGTGATCACATTCAAACTTTCGAGCTCTAGCTATTTCAATTGCATGTGTTGGAAATGTCAGATATGAGTGACCTGAGTGTAGACATTGTAACACTCCTAACCTGTAACCATCGCCAGACTAGGGTTAAGAGGCTTTTCTAATCATTTCCAAACATTTCACAACAATTTACAACACATAGTCAACCATCTTCAAAACATATCACAATATAAACATATAATCCCTTAATTAGGTCTACGAGACCTTAAACACGTGTTAGAAAGAGGTCGAGACTAAACCGAACACATACAAAAATTTTCAAAAATTTAAGCATTTTTTCAAAACTACAGAGGTCAGACGCCCGAGTGGATAGGTCGTGTGCCTCACACGGCCTCAGACATGCCGTGTGTCTAATCCGTGTCAAAACAGGGCATATATACTGACTTGTCCACACAGTCATGGACACGCCCGTGTGCCTCTCCCGTGGTCGCTACTGACTTGCACCACACGGCTAGTCACACGCCCGTGTGTCCAACCTGTGGTCGAGTCTAACTTGTTTGAATTTCAACCACGAGGGACATGGTCGAGCCATACGCCCGTGTGCTCAACCGTGTGGGTAGTTATAGGCTATTTTCAAGACCAAACTTGCCACCCACAATTGAGTTCACCTTCAAGTTCCATTTCACATTCATTTATACCACAAATGGCAACAAATCATACCAATATATGCACCATTTAATCATCATCAACATCATCTACTTCCACACTCATTTCCTACTCAAATAAATCCATCTAAAACACTTAATTTCACATTTCAAGTTTTATAGGTTAAGCACTATAGATAAACCTTACCACAATTCTCATTCAAACCACAATTTTTCATCAACCATTTAAGCAAGAAGCATACCAAATCTATCACTCACATATTTCCACACATACATGCTAACATTTATCAACCTTTAAGCCATATCACATGGCTAAGACTACATATTACAAAACATGCCACATTAACTAGCCTATACATGCCATATACTATGTTTATACACATCTTTTCAATAGTACCGAAATAGATAGTCGATAGTGTGATAAAGATGCTAACGATCCCCGAATCTGAGCTAGCTTTACTGACACTGTAAAACAGATAAACAAATCACACAGCAAGCTTTCAAAAGCTAAGTAAGTTCGTAATATAATACAATTAACTCATTGAATCAAATTAATCTACAAATTTAACCACCACATAGATATTTTACCAATGATACACAAACTCAACTATATCCAATACTCACATAGCATTCCATTCATCTACTTTCAATTTCATCAACCACATAGGTATCATACATACCTTTGCCAACACATAGTTACTCACCAATCATGCTACTCAACCGCTCGACTTTACATTTCGATCAACCTTTGCAATTCTTTTGATTTATTCGTACACTTAGTGCAAATTTCATAATCAAAACATAATTGTCATCTCACATTTAGTGCCAATATGTTAAACCGAACTTATGTTGGTATCGAATACTATAACGCCCCGAGTTTGGGCCTAGTAGAATTGGGCCTATTGGGCCTTGGGCATGAGAGCGTTTAAAATTTTTGAGAACAAGAGAACGACACTAACCAAGTTGTAACGCCCAAAAATCCCAAAACTTTAAATTTCTGTGCACAGAGGTTGGTAAGTATGAGTAGCACTTAGAATATTAATTTTAAGGTATTATCGGAATTATTTGAAGTCTTAGAGATAGGGGTGACCATACGAAAAAATTTATTTTTCTTGCTTTAGTGGACCCTAGTCTCAAGCATTAGGCCTCTTAAGCAGATTAAGAAGAAAATAGGACACAAATAGGCTTGTGGTCCAATGGCAACTGGCGTCACTTGGGGAGCTATAAGGTGGCATGTTGTCAGCTGAGGAGGTCCAAGGTTCGAGCATTAGGAGTGGTATTTTTAGAGTGTTTTATTTTGCATAGGTGGACGGCCAGAGTTGTGTTGAATATGAACTCTTGTGTTGGAGTGTTTGAGTGGTAAGGGGAACTGGTAATGGAGGGAAATTTGTATAAGGATGAGGTTTTATCAGGGAGAAAATTTAGGAGCTGAGAAGTGTGAAGAGTTAGTGCCATTTTGGGAAGTGGAGAGTGTATAAATTCAGCTTAGGAGGGTAGATGACTGCCGTTTTTGGGTCTTTTAGGGGGTATTACGAATTTTCATTGTGGCTTTCGACATTTGGAAAGTTTTGCAAATAGGTTAGTCTTTCTTTTCTTTACCAAATTCCTTTGAAAGGTTCCTTAGGTTTCCATTACTTTTCTTTTCTCCCCCTCATTCTGTTTCTCCCATTGTCGAATTCTTCCATTGCCGAAAAACCATAATTCTTTTTTACCGAAATCTCTATTGGTGTTGCGTTCTTCTTCTTTCTCTAAAAGCCGAGTACTCCCTTATAATTGAATAGCCCTATCTTTTTGCCGATTCTTTGTTATTTTTCCTCCATCATAAATCAGTTTTTATTATCTACTCTTAATCAAGTTTTAAAAGTCGGATCTCGTTCAGTAGCTATCTAGGCCGCAGGATCGAAAGGGGATTTGGTAAGTATTTGATTAACCTATCTTTTACAGTTTAATAAAACTTGAGAGGCTATCTAACTGTCCTATCATTAAACTCTGTGATAACAAGGATAAGGTTCAAAGATTGCAAGTGTGGCAGGATCGTTAGCAAGGGTCAGTGTACTCAACTCGATTGTGGTTTAAGTGAATGGCCGAATGTCTATATGATCTATAGGGGTGACTTGTGTGGATTATGAGTCACACAAATTTTGATAGTGTATGTGTGAGTGCAGATCTAGGAGATACTCCTACTTAGTAGCTAAGTAAGGGCTATTAGAACCCGGTGGCTCACGGTAAGGTTACGGTATGGTTTCGACTTTTTGTAAATGTTTTGATTTAGTGATTGATTGAAGGTTGGTTGGTTGTAGGTTCAAGGCTAAGGATACAATAGTACGTCGCGGTAACCAAGTGTGTACAAACACTATACACACATGATATCGGCAATGCCAAAAAGCCCAAAGTGGCTTAATGGGCTCGGTGGGCCCTGAGGCTAAGTTTGATGAAATGGATTAATTTGATTATATGAGTTAGGTTAAGCATGCATGTTACATGATCTGAATTTGTTTTGGGCCTAATGGGTCATATGATTGAGATTTGGGCCTAGTGGCCCATAAAAATGTGATGTGGCCATCATGGGATATATGAACGTGAAATGGGTTGACGAGCCTTATGGGGACGTAGTACTGAACAACTCTTAAACCGCATAAGACTTTTTAATAATTAAACATGTCCGTGAACAAGTCGCTAGGTTAGAGCGTGGTAACAGGCATATGCATGTCTAGGATTGGATCTAGGGAGAGCTTGGTACTTCAGCGGCCCTAGCGGCCCACCTCCTCTTCTCTGGAATCCTACCTAGTGCATAGTGTCTGTTCACTTTAGCCGTAAGGACTTGTTAATGGGCCAAAGTTCATAACTAAAACCCGAGAGGGACCAAATACCCTAGATTTGTAAAATTACTAAAATACTCCTAATTTGAAATTACCAAAATACCCTTGGTTTGAAAGATCACTAAGATAGCCCCGAATTGTGAAATTACTAGGATATCCTTAATTTCCAGAATTACCAAAACATCCCTGATTTACAAAATTTCCAAAGTACCTCTGATTTGCAAAATTATCTAGATACCCTTGTAGAGTAGATTTACGAAAATATCCTTAGGTTGTGAAATGACGAAAATACCCAGTATAAGTTTATGGATGTTACTTATGTGTTTGATGCATTCATATGATATTCTGCTTAGGATGCATATGGGTGGGAATTATGGTATGGAGGAAGATTTGAGGATCGCATAGTTGCTTGACGATCGTGGATCCACCGGTGGCTTTAAGCCCATTATATGATTAGTAGTTTTGCTACAATGTTGGGTAGTGCCACTGTGAGTGCTACCTTTGGTGTGTAGAGGATGGGTGGGTCGATTTAGAAATCCCCACAGGTGTGTAGGGTTGGAAGGGAAATGGTGTGTGTAGCGGATGGACTTTTGGGAGGGTTTTGCATTACCTTGTCTTGCATATGATATGATATGATATGAGGTCATTGTGGGCTAAGGCCCAAGACCATTGATTTCGATAGGGCTTAGGCCCAATGTGAATATTTGTATGTTGATTTGATTGCCAAGGGTTGTACACACTGAGTTTTGAAACTCACACCCTTTATTTAATGTTTCAGGTAATCCTCAGTAAACGGCTCGACGTGGGAGAGGACTCGGAGATGGCCACACTACAAGATGTTTAAATTTTTATTTTTATTTCTTTCTTTGAAAGGACATGGTTTTAGTTGCTTTACTTTCGTTGGATGTAATAAGGCCTTGTACTTTGATTTAATTTTAATTTTTGGGTTTTGATATTTTAACTGTTTACTTAATGATTAAACTTAAGTAAATTTCTTATGCTTAAACTTGGTTTCCGAAATACTTAAAGCTATAAAATGGGCTTTTATCATTACTTAACAAGACTCATGGGTTTTGGGCTTTTGGGCCCTAAAATTTAACTTAGCAAAATCGTTTTGAAATATGCCTTTGATGTGACATGGCGGATTTGAGGCTAACTTCTAGGCCGGGTCTGGGGTGTCACACACACACAGTGCCAAATCAATAAGTCGAAGCTTCTATCGTTTCGCACACAGTGCTAATCATCTCTGTCTCATTTCTAATTTCGCACACTTAGTGCCTCAATACTCAATCTCATATATAATACAGTGTTAATTCATTGTTATACATTCATTCATTTCCCATCACATAGATATAAATTTAATGACTAGTATTACATCCGAACTTACCTCGGACGTCGAAATACCGAAACTAGCCGATCAATCGAGTACTACTTTATCTTTGCCTCGATCTCGATCTGAATCTCTCCTTTCTTGGTCTAAACACATTTAACTCATTAATCACCAATTCATTCAATTTAGTCCAAACTCATATATTTAGGGCATTTTACAAAATAGCCCTCACATTTTTACATTTTGATGCTTTAGTCCCTATTTCATAAAATCATCAAATACATAAATTTTGCTTGTACCCATGCCTAGCTGAATTCTTCTTAGTCTCATACAAGTCCATATATTTCATTTATTTCACATTTTAGCCCCTCAAAATATTACTTTCACAATTTAGTCCAAATTACTCAATTTCACCAAAAACTCAAAGACAAAACATGTTAATCTTTCACATATCTTTCATATTTCATCATCAATTCTCACAAAGCTCAAACATTCATCAATGGCATATCTCAAAATCACCATCAATTTCTAGAATTAAAGCATGGGCTTGATAATACACTAAGCAACGATCACAAAAACATAAAAATTGTTAAAAACCGAGCTCAAAACATACCTTGATTTTGAGAAACTATGGCTGAATACTTCAAAGTCTTATTTATCTCTTTTTCCTTCAAGTTTCGGCAAATGATGATGATAATATGGCTTTAATTTCTTTTTGTTTTAATTATATTACATTAATGCACCATTTACCATTTTGCCCTTAATGAATATTAATAATAACAACCAATGCTATGCCATTATCATCCATTTACTACCAAATGGTTTATTACCAACATAAGGACTTTTCATTTAAGAAGTCATGACAATTAAGCACTTTAACAATCAGCACACAACTTTTACATTTTATGCGATTAAGTCATTTTCTCAAATTAAGCACACAAACGTTAAAATTTTCACATAGAAATTTCACACATGCTTAATCACATACTGTAAACACCAAAAATAATATTAAAATATTTTTTAACCTCGAATTTGTGGTCCCGAAACCACTATTCTGACTAAGGTCTAAACCAGGCTGTTACAGACATTGTGGTAAAAAACATCCGGGAAATTTTTGATTAAATGATCGAGCATGTTTCAAATGTGGGTCTTTAGATCACTTTATCTGAGACCGTCCTCAGTCTGTTGAGCAAGAGGTTGTACAAAATTCGAAGTCAAATAACGTTTCAGCTAGGGGTAGACCTTCCAGAAACACGGAAATGTGAGTGGTAGCTAGAGAGCTACGAAAGATACAGTTGCGAGATCTGAAGCTAGAGCACCAGCTAGAGCTTATGCTATTTGAGCTCGTGAGGAAGTTTCATCTCCAGATGTTATTACTGGTACTTTTACTCTTTATGATACTTCTGTGATTGCATTGATATACATAGGATCAACTCATTCGTATGTATGCATGAATTTAGAGTCTACTGAATTTGTAATTAGAGTATCGAACCCCTTAGGCAAAAATGTCTTGTTTGACAAAGTATGCAAGACTTTTTCATTGATCATTGATGTTTCGAGATATCTATTTTCCAGCTGATATGATGTTATTACTTTTTGATGAATTTGATATAATTCTGGGTATGGATTGGTTAACTTTGCATGATGCTATTGTGAACTGCAAACGGAAGACTATTGATTTGAGATGTCAAAATGATGAGATAATTCAAATTGAATCTAATGATTTGAATGGGTTACCAACTGTAATATCTCCGATAAAAGCTCTAAATTATGTGAAAAAGGGATGTGAAGCTTATCTTGGATATGTGATTGGTACGAAAGTGATAGGAAAGAAAGTTGAATCTGTGCCTATGGTTTGTGAGTTCCCTGCTGTGTTTCCTGAAGAATTTCCAGGATTACCTCCGATATGAGAAGTTGAGTTTGGCATTGAGTTAATGCCAGGGACGACTCCTATCTCAATAGCTCTGTATTGAATGGCTCCGACAGAATTGAAAGAATTGAAGTCTCAGTTGCAAGAATTGAAACACAGAGGTTTCGCACGACTGAGCTTTTCACCTTGGAGTGCTCCCGTTCTGTTTGTGAAAAAAAGGGATGGCACGATGAGAATGTGTATTGATACTGTCAGTTAAATAAAGTGACCATTAAGAAAAAATATCCTCTACCTAGAATTAATGATTTGTTTGATCAGTTGAAAGGAACTTCTGTGTTTTAAAAGATAGATCTGAGATTGGGATAGTATCAGTTGCGAGTGAAAGATTTAGACATTTCGAAAACTACTTTCAGAACGAGATACGGGCATTATGAATTCTTGGTTATGCCTTTCGAACTAACAAATGCTCCTACTATATTTATGGACTTGATGAACAAAATTTTCAAACTGTATTTAGATCGATTTATTGTTGTACTCATTGATGACATTTTAATTTATTCGCATGATGAAATTGAGCATGTCGAACATTTGAGAATTGTGCTACAAACTCTGCGTGATAAGCAATTGTATGCAAAGTTTAGTAAATGTGAGTTTTGGTTGTGCGAAGTTGGCTTTTTGGGGTATATTGTATCAGCATCTGGCATACGAGTTGATCCGAGAAAGATTTTAGCTATTTTAGAGTGGAAGCCTGCGAAAAATGTGTCTGAAGTTTGTAGTTTTCTAGGACTTGCTGGTTATTATCGATGATTCGTAAAAGGCTTTTTGATGATTGCAACTCCGTTGACAAGATTGCTTCAGAAAGACGAAAAATTTGAATAGTCTAAAAAGTGTCAGAAAAGATTTGATCAGTTGAAAGCCCTATTGACTGAAGCTCCAGTAATAGTACAACTGGAATCAAGTAAAGAATTTGTGATATATAGTGATGCTTCGTTAAAATGTTTGGGTTGTGTTTTGATGTAGGAAGGTAAAGTTAGAGCTTATGCCTTGAGACAATAGAAACAGCATGAAAAAAATTATCTGACGCACGACCTTGAGTTAGCGGTGATTGTGTTTGCTCTAAAAATTTGGCGCTACTATCTTTTTGGTGAAAAATGTCATGTGTTTTCAAATCATAAAAGTTTGAAATATCTGATGACTCAGAAAGATTTGAATTTACATCAGAGAAGATGGCTAGAACTGTTAAAAGACTACGAGCTAGTTATAGATTATCATCCGAGGAAAGCAAACATTGTGCCTGATGCTTTGAGTCGAAAATCATTGTTCACCTTACGTGTGATGAACGCTCATTTAGTTTTGTCTGATGATGGTTCAGTTTTAGCCGAAATGAAAGCAAGGTCGTTGTTCTTACAGTAGGTTTGTGATGCTCAGAAAGTTGATAAAGAAATGATAGCGAAACAAGCTCAGTGTAATTTGAACTCTGATTTTGAATTTCGAGTTGATGTTAATGATTTCCTGAGATTCAGAGCTCGGATTTGTGTTTCGAGAAATCCAGAGTTGATTCAGTTGATTTTGAAAGAAGTACATAAGAGTCACTTATCTGTTCATCCGGGAAGTACAAAGATGTGTAATGATTTAAAACAACTTTACTAGTGGCCTGGAATGAAAAGAGATATCTTTGATTTAGTTTCAAAATGTTTAATCTGTTAGCAAGTTAAAGATGAACAGCAGGTGCCATCTGGTTTTTTACAATCGATTATGATTCTTGAGTGAAAATGGGATAAAGTGGCGATGGATTTTGTTTCCGGTTTGCCTTTAACTCTGAGGAAGAAAGATGCAATCTGGGATATAGTTGATAGATTGACAAAATCAGCTCATTTTATTCCGGTGAGAACAGATTATTCGCTTGATAAGTTAGTTGAATTATGCATTTCTGATATTGTAAGATTGCACGGGGTGCCATTATCTATTGTGTATGACAGAGATCCGAGGTTTACTTCGCGGTTTTGGTAGAAACTGCAAGAGGCTTTAGGTACAAAATTACACTTTAGTACTGCTTTTCATCCACAGACTGATGGTCAATTTGAGCAAATTATTTAGATACTCGAGGATATGTTAAGATGTTGCATTCTTGAGTTTGAAGGTACGTGGGAACAGTATTTGCCAATGATTGAATTCGCGTACAATAATAGTTTTCAATCGAGCATTAAAATGGCACCATATGAAGCCTTTTATGGTAGGAAATGCCGAACCCCTCTGTATTGGTCAGAGCTCAGCGAGAATAAGATTCACGGGGTTGACTTGATAAAAGAGACTGAGCAGAAAGTGAAAGTGATCCGTGATAGTCTGAAAGTAGTGTCAAATGGAAAGAAATCATACACAGATTTGAAACGAAAAGATATTGAGTTTGAGATTGGTGATAAAGTGTTTTTGAAAGTGTCTCCGTGGAAGAAAACACTTCGATTTGGCAAAAAGGGCAAATTGAGTCCAAGATTCATCGAGCCATATGAGATTATTGAGTGTGTTGGAGCTTATAGACTACTGCTACCATCTGAGTTTATACTCTAGTCGGAATAGTGGTTTCGAGACCATAAATCCAAGTAAAAAAATATTTTAATATTATTTTCCTAGTCTACAGCATGTGAATTGATATGTGTGAAATTTTCGTGATTTAATTTATCCGTTTGTGTACTTAATTTGCAAAAAGGGCTAAATTGCATAAAAAGTAAAAATGGCATTTTCGTTGTGAGTATATTAATTTATTATGATTTGATTTATGTGAAGTCCTTAAATGGATATTTTACCATGGAACAATGTAGTGGACGGTTATGGGCTTTTGTTATATGGTTTTCTAATTAATTCATTAAGGTTATTTTGGTAAAAAGTATATTAATATGTAATAAAATAAAACCAAACTTAAAGTGCCATGCATATTCATCTTTTATGACTGAAAATACAAAAGAAAAAGAAAGAAAAAGAGAAAGCTTAGGTTCGACTTTGATTTTCTTTGATTAAGGTATGGATTTTGTTTAGTTTTTGATAATTTTTATGTTTTTGAGATCGTTGCTTCATATATTACCTAGCCCATGTCTCAATTTCTGAATTCGAGGAAGATTGTGAGTTATGCCATTGATGATTTTGTAAGTTTTGTGATGATAGTTGATGAAATATGAAAGATACTTGATAGATTAATATGTTTTGTATTTGGATTTTTGACGAATTTGAGCATTATGGGCTAAATTGTGAGAATGAGATATTGAGAGGACTAAAATGTGAAATAATGAAATTTATGGGCTTATATAAAGTGTATAAACATTCGGCCTAACATGTATAACATGAAATTATGTGTATTTTGTGATTTTATGAAATATGGACTTAAATGTCAAAATGTGAAAATATGAAGGCTAATTTGTAAAATGCCCTAAATATATGAATATGGATTAAATTGAATTATTTGGTGAATAAAAGAGTTCAATTTGAATCTGTATAGATCAAGAGCCAAAGAAAACGAAATGAGATTGAGGGAAATCGAAAGTAGTTAAATAGCTATTCGTTTCTGTTCTTTCCTATACAAGGTAAGTCGATATACAAATAAATATGTTTAATTTGAATTATTATTGCCTATATGAGAATGAATTATGATATATGGCTAATTGAGCTGAATATGTGAAATCCAAAAAAAAGTTTCGATAAAGTGACGACGTCTGAAAAGCCCCGTACGAACCTTAGGAATAGTTAGGATACATATCTCATGACATAGGATTCTGGTATGAGCTATCATGTAAGACCATGTCTGGGATGTTGGCATCGATTTGTGATTTACATTTAAGACCATGTCTCGGACATTGGCATCGTATTTGGCTTCGTGTAAGACCCTGTCTGGGACAGTGGCATCGATATTGATTACATGTAAGACCACGTCTGGGATTTTGGCATTGTATGAGCTTTCAGAGCTAACCGAGTATCCTATTTGATTCTAAATGGTTCAATGGGCATTCCGAGAAATGAATGAGTATACGAATGTTCATCTGAAATCTGGTACGTATGTATGTATATGAAATTTAGCAAGCGAAGATAAGTATGAATGTGATTATTTGATATGTGAGCTATATGATAATGTGATATGCTTATAAGCATTGGTTATGATAATTTGAGTTAGGTGAGAAATATGAATTTGCTATTGTGTTATACCATAGTTCATATGAATAAAATAGTTTGTAATTGTTTATATGATAAGTTTATTTGTATATGGCTTACTAAGCTTTTATAAGCTTACTTTGTGTGTGTTTGCATTGTTTTATAGATTATCGAAGCTACTGGAAGCTCGAGGATCATCAAGGATCATCACCGCACTATCAAACTATATTTTGGTACCTTTTGAAAATGTACATTTTAAATTATGGCATGTATAGGCTAGGATTGTTAAGATATGTTTTGAGACATGTATATTTAGTCATGTGATATGGCTTGATAATGAATGTGATTATGGGTGAATATAGTTCATGCTATATGATGCAAAAGTCGGTATGTTTGGATATGTGCATGAATAGCCAAATTATATGATCAATTTTGGTATTTTTTTTGGTTGCTTTTAAGTCATAATTTGATGCTTGTTTGATGCTTGTAGGTATGACCCAAAATGGGTGGCAATTTGGCCTTGCAAATGGCCTATAATTGCCCACACGATTGAGCACACGGGCGTGTGTCCTGACTGAGTCCTTCACTATCCCAATTTTAAGCTAGTAAAAATTGCACATGAGCAAGAAACACTGGCGTGTGATAGGCCGTGTGATTCAAGTTAGTGTTGCACATGGGCCAGACACACGGGCGTGTGGCAGGCTGTGTGATTCCAGTTAGTTTTGTACACGGGCTGAGACATGGTCCAAGGCATGGCCATGTGAGGCACACGGCCTAGCCAAATGCGCATGTGCCCTGTTCTGAAAGAAAAATTTTCTAAGTTTTGTAATGTTTCCGCATGAGATCGGTTTAGTCCCGAACCTTCTCTAAAGAATGTTTAAGGTCTTGTAGACCTTCTACAGGGACTTTATGTGTATGAATCATTGTGTAATGAAGTTGTATGATTGATATTATGAAATGAGAGTAAAGTGTTTTAATATGTTAGGTAATGATGCCGGATACGGGTTAGGGGTGTTACAACTCAACCACCGGTAGGACGTAAGAGACTACCACCCCGGACACATAGATCATATAATCACGTGGGTTCTTAGTGACATGTCACTTGCATCCTGATCTATTCCTAAGGTTCAACCAAGATTTCTCTCTTGCCGAAACTTTGTCGAATATACTCATAGCATCAATCATACAGTTCTTGCAATATCAAAACATTAAAATATAAATATAACATTGCATTAGTAACATACGAACTTACCTCGGTACAAAAATAGTGAAAATGGACCTAATCGTCAAACACTTTATTTTTCCCTTGATCTAGGTCCAAACTTCATTTTTTTATCTATAATAGCAAATTTAACTCATTTAATAATCATATTATTCAATTCAGCCCAAAAATCACATTATGGCAAAATTACCTTTTTGCCCCTAACTTTTCAACATTTTACATTTTAGTCCCTAGGCTCGTAAATTGAAATATAATCAATTTCTTCAAAACCCAAGCCTAGCCAAACTATTTTCATACTCATAACAGCCCATATTTTTCCTTTATTCACATTTTTAACACACATTTTACAACTTTTACAAATAGGTCCTTTTTAGGCATTTTCATCAAAAAGCACTTAGTAAAAGTTGTTTATCTAACATCAAACATACATTTTCTACCATTAAACATCAAAATACACAAATATCTAACGTGGGTAAAATTTTAGACTTTGATATCTTTGTAAATTAGTCCTTGAAATTGCTAGATTATGTTGCAATGATCTCAAAAACATAAAAATCATTAAAAACAGGGCTAGAACGGACTTACAATCGAGCTTGAAAGCTTGGCCAAAACCCTAGCTATGGCTTCTCTTAAATTTTTGACATAAGGGACTAAATTGAAGAAGATGGACACTTTTATTTGTTTTATTTTGTCTTTATTTACCAAATGACCAAAATGCATTTTCTTTAAAACATCCAAATTTCACCTAATTCATGTCCATTTTTGTCCACCAACTTAACCAATGGTCTAATTACCATCTAAGGGCCTCTAATTTGAAATTTCATAGCAATTAGACACCTCTAGCTTCTAGAACACACATTTTGTACCTTTTTCAATTTAGTCCTTTTAACTAAATTGAGTGCCCAAACATCAAAATTTTCGAACGAAATTTTCACTAAATCATTCCATAAAACTATAGATCATAAAAATATAATAAAATAAACAAATTTTACTGTGTCAAATTTGTTGTCCCGAAACCACTATTCCGACTAGACCCAAAATCGGGCTATTACAAAGCATTATACGATTTAGGTGCAAGTATCAATCTAATGCCTATGTCTATTTTCAAGAAACTTGGCATAGGAAAGGCAAGACCTACTACAGCCACACTAAAACTAACTGATAGATCATATGTCCATTCAGAAGGTAAAATTAAAGATGTACTAGTATGAGTTGACAGGTTCATCTTTCCAACAGATTTTATTATTCTGGAATGTGAAGTAGATAAAAAGGTACCTACAATACTTGGACAACCTTTCTTAGCAACTGGTAGAATTAATGATCAACAGTTTACTTTTAATGTGTTTGATGATTTAAAGTGTGCAAACCGAGATGAACAATGTCATGTTGTAGAATTTGTTGACATTGTAATTTAGGAAGAATTTATAGGACATATGCACAACAACTCTAATGTAGACACTGTCAAATTAAATGAAACAGATTGGCCTGAAGAATCTAAAGAACTGATGGAAACTCAGCAATTTGAAAATGGATATAGAAGGAGCTTTAAATCATTAGATTTATCAAGCCGCTCTTTCAACCCTCCTCGCTCATCAATAGAAGATCCACTGGTGTTGGATTTGAAGCCATTACCAGTGCATTTGAAGTACGCTTATTTAGGAGAAAACGATACACTACCTGTAGTTATTTTTGTCGAGCTTACATTAGACCAAGAGATGTAATTACTGGAGGTTTTAAAGAAATCTAAGAAAGCTTTAGGATGGTCAATTGCGGATATCAAAAGAATTAGCCCAACAATCTACATGCACAAAATAATACTTGAAGATTGCCATGGCAAATCTATTGAACAGCAAAGGAAATTGATTTCTATCATGAAGGAAGTAGTTAAGAAGGAGATTAACAAATGATTGGATGTTGGGATTATATACCTAATTTTTAATAGCTCTTGGGTGAGCCCTGTTCAATGTGTACCTAAGAAAAGAGGAGTCACAGTAGTCAGCAATGATAACAACGAACTTATTCCCATACATACTGTCATAGGTTGGATAGTTTGTATGGATTGTCAAAAGTTCAACAAAGCAACGAAGAATGACCATTTCCCTTTGCCTTTTATAGATCAGATGCTGGACAGACTAGCAGGGAAAGCCTTCTACTATTTTTTAGATGGCTACTCAGGGTACAACCAGATTGACATATCTCCTACTAATTAAGAAAAAAAAAACTACATTCACCTATCCTTATGGAACATTTGTTTTTAGAAGAATGCCATTTGGGTTATTTAATTCCCTGGCAACACTCCATCGTTGCATGATGATAATATTTTCCGACATGGTGGATAAATTCCTTGAAGTATTCATGTATGATTTCTCAATGTTTAGCGATACTTTTTAAGATTTCTTAAAAAATTTAGAGTCAGTACTTTGGTGATGTCAAGAAACAAATCTGGTGTTGAATTGGGAAAAATGCCACTTTATGGTTTGTGAGGGAATTATTTTGGGCCACAAATTTCACAATAAGGAATTGTTGTTGACTAAGCAAAAATAGAAGTCATTAAAAAGTTGCCACCACCCACTTCAATGAAATTAATCAGAAGCTTCTTTGGGCATGTTTGATTTTACCGTCGCTTCATCAAGGATTTTTCTAAGATAGCAAAGCCGCTATGTCAACTGTTGGAGCAAAACAAACCATTTCATTTTAATGAGTTATGCTCAAAGGCATTCAAAGTTTTAAAGGAATGATTAACTACGGCACCTATAGCCACTACACCAGACTGGACTCTACCATTTGAACTAATGTGTGATGCAAGTGACTTTACTGTAAGAGCAATGCTATGGCAAAGAAAAGCCAAGATATTTCATGCTATATATTATGACAGTGGCATGCTGGCAGATTCACAGCTCAATTACACCACCACAGAGAAAGAATTGTTAGCAGTGATGTTTACATTTGAAAATTTTAGAGCTTATTTTGTAGGCACCAAAGCCATAGTTATATAGACCATTCTGCCATCAAATACTTGGTGATGAAATAACAGGCCAAACCTAGGCTCATTAGATGGATATTGCTGCTGTAGGAATTTGATTTGGAAATCAAATATAGGAAAGGCACTAAAAATCAAGTGGCTGATCACTTGTCACTACTAGATGTAGGGAATGAGTATGCTGAGAGTCAAATGATCAAAGACGAATTCCCTGATGAGCAAATATTGTTGGCTATGGCGTTGCCATGGTATGCTGATATTGTTAACTTTCTAGTCAATGGGTTGCTGCCACCTGCGCTCAATCATCAAGGACAAAGGAAATTCCTTCATGATGTCAAGAAATATTACTGGATGAACAATTTCTATTCAAGCAGTGTGCTAATTAAGTAATTTGAAGATGTATTCTAGATGATGAATTTCAAAATATCCCGCATCACTGTCATTCTGCACCTTATGGTGGACATTTTGGAAGCACTGCTGCAAAGGTTCTCCAATTTGGTTTTTATTGGCCAGCCATGTTTAAAAATGCTAATGAGTTCTATAAAAACTATGACCGCTATCAAAGAACTGGTAACTTATCAAGAAGACACGAGATATTGCTGCAAAATATTTTAGAGGTGGAATTATTTGATGTTTGGGGAATTGAATTCATGGGTCCATTTCCACCATCCTGGGGAAAGATCTATATCCTTGTCTTTATGGATTATGTCTCCAAATGGGTTGAAGCTATGGCTTTACCTACAAATGATGCCAAATCAGTTTTGAGATTCCTGCATACAAATTTTTTTACCAGGTTTGGTACCCCTCATGCTTTAATTAGTGATGAAGGCTCACATTTTGACTACAGATTAGTTGCCAACGCTCTGAATAGATATAGGGTTAAACATAAAATTGCCACAGCAAACAAATGGTCAAGCTAAAATTTCCAACAGAGAAACCAAATAGATTTTGGAAAAAGTTGTCAATCTCAACCGCAAGGATAGGTCAGTAAGGTTAGATGAACCCTTGTGGGCTTATCGCATAGCTTTCAAGACACCGTTGGGAATGTCACCTTTCAAGCTTGTCTATGGTAAACCATGTCATTTTCCAGTTGAGGTAGAACACAAAGCATTTTGGGCAATCAAGAAAATAAACATGGACTGGGGTGTTGCTACCAATCATCACCTACTGGAGCTTAATGATATGGATGAATTTCGAGCTCAAGCTTATGAGAATGCGAGACTGTACAAAGAAAAGACAAAGTGCTGGCATGACAAGAAAATTTTGCCACGGCAATTTGTACCTGGACAACAACTCTTGCTTTTCAATTCCAAACTTAAACTATTTCTTGGAAAATTAAAGTCAAGATGGTCTAGCATATTCAAAGTCGAGTATATATACCCTCATGGAGTTGTCAACATTAAAGATGGAAAAATAGGATCTACTTTCAAAGTCAATCGTCAACGCCTGAAATATTATTTTGGAGCTGCTATAATGCATGACAAAAATTTCATTTCTCTTCAAAATACTTAATAATTGTTCTTTTGCATAAATTTTTCTTTGTTTATTTTATTTTTACTTATTATCCAATAATTTTATTTAACTGATTATTTTCTTTTGTTGCAGGTTCTTTTTGCAAGAGTAAAAATAATTTGAAAGTAGTGCCTTCTTCTTTTATGCAATTTTGTTTAATATTCTTGTTATTACTTTTCTGATTCTTGTTCAATTTACTCATGTGCTGTGTCAGAGCGGCTTTTTCTCGGTTTGATGAAGATTCTATTAATGCCCATTACAATTTGCCAGAGGGTCCTAATAAACTGTAACATCCTTTACCCGTATTCAAGCTGGAACCGAGTTTTGGGCGTTACCTAACTAACTTTGATTAAACGCCTCAAGTAGGGTTATAAAATTTTGTTTAAACCCATCTCTTGTGTCTACTCGGCCTAAGAGGCCCTAAATGTACATCATAGAGGTTTCGAAACTATTCTGAAAACTTTTACGAACTCGAGAAACTTTCCAACAAAATAGGGGTTACACGCCCGTGTTGGTCTAGGGACACGCCCGTGTGCCCTTAAGACATGCCAGTCTCTTCCACCCGTGGTCGATTCTGACTAAAGTCACATGACCTTGACACGACCGTGGCCCTAGCCCGTGTGCCAAACCTTAGCATTCTGACATTTCCACACAGTCTATGCACATGTCCGTGTGCTTCAGCCGTGTGGTGATTTGTATTCTAAGTGCAAGGTGCAAACTTCACACGGCCTGGGCATAAGCCCATGTGCGAGCCGTGCTTCCCACACGGTCTAGCCACACGCCCGTGTGTCTACCCATGTGGACAATTAGCAAGCTATTTACCAAGCCCTTTTTCCACTCTACATAGCACATACATATACACCAACTCAATTCAACCCATACAACTCCTATCCCAATGGCACATCTAAAAACTCATTCCAACATCAAAGAAAATCAAAGGTATCCTTTGGAACTCAAAGATCAAGATATACAATGGACATATACTTCATGAAATTCATCTTCATTAAGCAATAGAATTTGCCAAGCATTTGCCTAACTCATAAGGCCATTTACAAAATGACTTTAATAACTTACTTAGCCAACACTTTGACTAACAATTACAACTTAACAAAATACTCGAGTCCTATATATGTCATACTCAAAATACGTCTAAATTGTTATACCAAAGTGATGTCGATAGTGTGATTTCTGAACTCAGACGTCTGCGACCTTCTCGAGTTTTCTTGGCAATACTACAAGGAAAAAGGAAAGGAGAGGGGTAAGCATATAGCTTAGTAAGTTTGCATGAAACACTAGGATAACATATTTACTCCAACTACAAACATTCATTTCATGGAATAATGGTAGCATAGTCTCAAAGGAATAAAAGTACTTACTCGTACTTATTCCCATTTACTCTTACCAATCTCAATTTCAACATAATCCAGTAACTTTTAATTAATCGCGTTACCTGTATCACTAAATCACATGATTTAGCACATATGCTAGCATAGTAATGAATTCACATCTTTAACCTTCATATCATGAGCTTTGCTCAAGGCCATCCAATAACAAAATTTGAATCTAGGCCAACTCACATACTCAACTCTTTTGCTTATAAATAGATCGGTTCATCATGAATTCTTTGAACTTATTGTACATAAGTTTTGATACCAACGCCATATCCCGGATATGGTCTTATATGGGATTATTCTTTGATGCCAATGTCATATCCCAGATATGGTCTTATACAGGATCTCATAACCTGATGTCGATGCCATATCCCAGACATGGTCTTATACGATATCGTACTTAGATGTCGATGCCATGTCCTAGACATGGTCTTATACGAGATCATTCTTTGGTGTCGAGGCCATGTCCCAAACATGGTCTTATACAGGACCTTCTTTGTCTTATATGAATGCATAATATCATTCTCAATCCAGAATCTGATCTGGGACTTAAACTTAACTTATTCACACCATTTACCTATCGAGACTTCACCACTCGAGTTTACCAGTAATAATGCACATAACCATAATATCAAGCATTATGAAACACCAATTTCATACAAACTTACCTTGGTATTCAAAACGTATGTAGATATGCAATTTAGTCCTCGACTTTATTCTTGCCTCAGTTCTAATCTGGGCTCTGTATTTCTTGATCTATAATAATAATTTAACTCATTTTAATCATCACATTAATAAAACATTTCAATAATCATGCTTTGGCAAAATTACTAGTTTGCCCCTAGACTTTGGCAAAATGACCATTTTGCCCTTAGGCTCGAAAATAAATTCTAATTGTATTTACATCTTCAACAAGCCTAGGTGAACATTTATTTCTCTTAAAACTACTCACAATTCCAACTATTTCATGCATTTATGCCACAATTTAATCTTTGCATCCAAGTTCTATTTAGGTGTTTTCATGCTAATACCTTTCACAATAGTTGTTTCTCTAACAACTAAGACTCAATTTCTTCCATAAAAATGCAGCAAACAACAATGATAGCTCTCATGGAAAAACTCTAAACTTTTCACAATATTACACAATAGTCCCCTCATTTGAAAGCTTAAGCTTTAGGGGTCTCAAAAGTACAACTATTTTCAAGAAAAGATCACTAGAACACTTACTAATGAAGAGATGAGTGTGCTAAAATTTTTGAAGCTTTCAACCCTTATTTCTCTTGCTAATTTCAATGGAAGAAGTGAAGAAGAAAGATGGACATCATCTTTTCTTTATTTTAAAATTAAACTATCAATTTAATCCACCAAACATCATCAACTTTGACCAACTTGGTCAATTCTTGTCCCCTATGCATACTATGGTCAGCCAAGCCTATATTGGGGTCTAATTTCCTTTTAAAGACCTCCAATTATCAATTTATGGCTATTTGGTACCTTTAGCTTATAAAATGGAACTTTCGCACTTTATGCGATTTAGTCCTTTTTCGCGATTAAACAAGAAATCGCTAAAATTAACGTACCAAAATTTTCATGAAATTCTAAAATCATGCTCTAACACATAAAATAATATGAAAATTATGTTTCCTAACCTCGAATTAGTGATCCCAAGATCACTGCTCCGACTAGTCCCTAATTCGGGCTATTAAATGAACATTCCAAGTTTATATCAAAGATTACAGCAGAAGGGTTACAACAAGTTCTTCAATATCTTTGTATTGAGGGAACTAAATGGACTATATCTCGTCATAATTGTCACACTGTTGATAGAGTTTCCCTAAAGCCTCATTGCAGAGTATGGTACCACTTTTTGAAATCCCGACTAAGCCCCCTCCACTCACAATTATACTAATTCCAAAGAAAGGATGTTTTTAATACATTCAATTATGTTTGGTAGAAGAATCAATGTTGGAAGAATAATTTTCCAGGAAGTTTATCGTTGCACGCAAAAGAATGCCGACAGTTTAAATTTCTCATCTCTTCTCACGGCCCTTTGTCAGTGCGCCAACATCCCTATCCATAATAATGAGGAGACCATAAGCAACAAAGGAGTCATAACGAAATCAATTGTCCTGCATTTTTTGGACAAGCATATGCCACAGCCATCTAGGCCAGCATCTACATCTTCACCCCCACCTGAAGCCCCACACACTTTTCGTGATATGTTGGAATAACAAGTAATAAAGACTCTCAAGCAACTCCAACATAAGTTACATATGGTGGCAAAGTAGCAAAATTGAATCTCCACTGATTTTGCCATAATAAAAGCCAAAATAACTTTATATTGGGAATATGTGAAGAAACACGATGTTGCACTCAAGAAAGATCTTCAGAACAACTTCAACAAGGTAATGCCTATATTTCTTTTATTTCTTGAAGAACTTTTATCCGATGATGATGATGAAGATGAAGAAACTGCATCTACACATAAGCATACAAAAGAGCCTGCGAGATATGAAAAATCGATAGAGTTTGTACACTTTGACTCTAACAATAAGGACGATGACCGATAGCACACTTTTACACCAACCACCACTGCAAAAGCACCATAATCCAAGGCACCATGACTAACCAAGAACATGAACTCACGACGTCAAATACTGATGATGCCGATGAGGTGCCCATCAACTAGCTTCTGCGAAAAAAATTCAAGAAGGCTGCCGAAAAAACAATATAAGAAGATGTTTTAACAGAAAAGAAACAGCATTACAAGAGAGCTGTAAGGAAATCCACACAACCCAAGTGAAGTAATTTCCTTCCCTTCCAAGCTTTGATTTTTATATTTTCATGATCATTCATTTTGATTTTTTTATCTGTTTTATGCATTCATGTAGCTTTTATTCTTTTTTTTTGTCATGTTCATGCATTGAGGACAATGCATCCCTTAGGTTTGGGGTGTGTTGTGCATATGTAGTGCATTACCATAACGTTCAATTGCCATATAACTGTCAGATTATGTGAGTATATGGTTATCAATGATGTTCAATGAGGATAATAACTCTTCTTTGTAAACTTAGAAAATAGAGTGACAGTTGTTTGGGCATATTTAGCATATGACAGTTTTTGAAAATAACTTTCTAAAAGTAGAATAATTGAAATATAAATGCAATTAGATTATAGGGTATAATTTTTGTCATGGTAAAATTATATGAATACTCTAATGTTTGAACATGTTGAGTAGGTCAATAATATTTTGTTTGCTCATTATATTGTTGACCAAAAAAATGAGTTCAAAAAAAAAGTGTACATATTTTAGGGACACGTACATATTTTAGGGACACTCCACTGATCTTGAGGCTAACTAAGAAGGTAGTTGTTTGCTCCATCCATCTTTTTATTTAAAAGCTTTTGTTTCATGAGTGATTTATATCCAAATTGTGACATGATATAATACATGACAATCTAGTGTTTGCTCTATTGAGGTTGTCAAGTATATAGTCATATGACAATATGAATTCCCTAGGAAATTTTGTGTTGAAAATTGAATAATTACCTAAAAAAAACTTAGTTTAGGAGAGAGATAACCTAAGTATATTTAGAGAGATCTGCTATAGTTTTAATTGCTAAAATATTTAGAAAATTTTACCTTTAAGAACATTTTCTGCACTACATTTGCTAAATAGGTTTACAACAATTGTAAGCATTTATTTTCTTTGTTTAAATAGAAGATTGCTAAGAATAGAGGTACACAATATGCTCATTACGATTTGACAGTGCATTTGGTGACTGATTGTTTTGGAAATTCCATGCATTCGTACATATTCAAATATCATTTGCTTGAGGAGAAGCAATAATTCAGGTTTTGGGGTGTGATAACTCTTGAAAAGAGTTATATTTAAGGCCTCTAAATAGAATTAATTTATTGTAATTAAGTGAATACACTTGCATTTTTAGTGTAACACCCCTTACACATATCCGACGCTGGGATAGGGTACGAGGCATTACCGGACTTATTCACAAGCAAACATTCAAAATCGAGACATGAATTTCCAGTCAAATTTAAAAATTTTCAAAAACATTCATATCATCCCTAAAACGAGCCTACGAGGCCCAAAACATGTATCGAAAGTGGTTCAAGACTAAACCGAGAACTTTGGAAAACTTAGAAAAATTTTCATGTAAAAGGGGTCACATGCCCGTGTGGGTTCAGAACACACCATTATGACCTTAAGACACGCCCGTGCTTCAGGCCGTGTTCAAATTAGGGAGCTTTTTATTTATGACGTCGTCATCAAATTGTGGTGATCGATTAAATTTTCATAATTTTTCATAAAATAGCTGCAAACTTCACACGGCAAGGGCACATGCTCATGTCTCTACCCGTGTGCTCATTACTGAGCATTCTATTTTGCAACAATTAAGGTGCAAGGGACACACAGCTAAAACACATGCCTGTGGGGCAGACCGTGTGTCGCACACAGCCTAGACACATGCCCGTGTGTCTACCCATGTGGACAAATATAAGGCTATTTACCAAGCCTTTTTGCCACCCTTATTCACACGTACACTGACATCAATTCAAAGGCACATAACATTACATACTTAGGCAACCAAGGCATCCACATTCATGGTTAAAACATATCAACTTTATATGTTTATCTAACTTATTCACTACATTTATTAAACCCTAAATCAAACATACAAATTCCACATTCATTAGGCTTCATTCAATTAGTTACCAAATTATACTCAAATTCCTCATCTCATCAATAGGTCACCATTCCAACATTACACAATTATGCCATAAATCACATTTCCAAATATTTCACATTCACCAACATACCATGATCATATCACCATAGATATTGACACTTGTATGAACATACTTAGGCTTACAACCATGTTGCCAACATTAGCCAACTTACATGGCCAAATAGCAAACAAGCCTTTGACGATTACAAGCCAACATATTGGCTACAATCATAAAGACACATATATCCAATTGACTTAGTCCCTATACATGCCATAACTCAAAATACTTGAATTTATATATATACCCTAAATGGTAGATTGATAGTGTGATAGAATCTCCGACGATCTCCAACTCGAACTAGCTTATTAACCCTATAAGACATGGGAAAGGAAGGGGGGTAAGCTATATAGCTTAGTAAGTTCATATGCAAATAATAAACAACATTAATTATACATTGTCATATGAATAACATGACATATATTAACATAAATGCCATTAAACTTCATGAGCATAACTTACTCAATCATATGAATAACATAACTTAAGCCAAAATAAATGACATTAAACTTAATGAGCACATCTTGCTCAGTCATAAGAATAACATGTCATTTACCACAATCAACAAACCATTTCAAACCTCTCATAAAACATACACATTAATTATGAGCATTTACATTTCAAGCATATACTCTTACATCTTTCAATTGCCTAAACTCTTATCTTTCCATGCTTCCATAATCATTTTAATAGGAAAATTTGCCAACCTTTCCTTTATCTCATATCCGATATGTAACACCCTTAACTCGTACCCATCGCCGGATTAGGGTTATAAGGCGTTACCGAACTAGACACAGTTCAGCACAGTCATTTATGTAATAAACCAAATTAGCATAATTGATTTTCAATATCAAACAAATTCAAGAATTTGTACTAATTATAGCTCATGCATAATCCATACTCTTATTTCATACCAATCAAGACTTATGTTACAAACCATGTTTCGTAATACAATTACATCATTACTCATAATCTATACAAGTTTCGAATCCAGCTTTCATATATCAAAAGCAAATTTCACATGTTAAATATATGTCAATACATCTATTTCATTAGTTGAATATCAACATATCATTTCATACCTTTTGCAAATGTGCATATTAAAACAGATAGACCCATATTACTCTGTTAAATTTTCATTCACATATGTGACATTCAAACATTATAGCATAACCGAACATACCCATCATGCTATCATATTATGCGCATAATCCTTAAAACAGAAACCATGTCAAACCATAATTATCAATTCAACATTATCTTATTTTATTAATCAATTTTGTGACTATACCAATTCATGAGTTATGCATATTAATCTAGGTTAAGAAATCCTTGCAACATAGTAAGCATACCTATATAGAGAAATTACATCTAAGTAAGCATCTCCATATAACCACATTCAACTGAAATAATTTCTATTTTGCATTCATTCAACCATAGCCACATTAATTATTTATGGACACAAAGATCACTAAATAACTTACCAAACATATGTGCTATATAACTAGTCCAAAATACATAAGTATAGCCAATCCATTGACCATATATTTGGACCCCAAACTAAAACTCCAATGATCAACCCAAAATATATACATAAACATTTTCATTATCATCACCGAATCATAACCATTATCATTGAAATCAAGCCATTTTCGCATGGCTTATATACATCAATGAAATGATATTCAAGCATTAAGCTAGCCTATACATGCCTTAAGTTCAAAATATAAACTTTAAAGATACCAAAACGAGTCGATAGTGTGGATGACTTCACTAACGATCCTCTGAGCTCGTAGCTTGATCAAAATCTATAAAACAGAACGATGAACACTCAGAGTAAGCTAACTTAGCTTAGTAAGTCTCAAGCAACTTAATATTTCAACTAGATATTCAATTAAATTAAACAGAATAAATTCTTAGCATTTATGATATAACATAACACATATGTACTATCATAGCCGAATATCAATGTTCATACATAGCGAAATATTATTCATCGTATACCTAAAGTGTAAGACTTATCGAAAGTACCCTGATCGATAAATAAAGTCATATGTATTTCCACATACAACCGAATAACATCCTCCATGTACATTTAAAGTGGTCTCACATAATTTAATGTATACAAATATATATGTATAACACATGGCTGAACCTATATATATACATAATTTCTCCTATATGCAAGCAAACCATATCAACTCAATGTCATTTTTTAATGACGTATCTTACATACCGAGTACACAAACACATTTCTATCAACTTACGTATTTGATAAATATCACATATATCATGAACATGATTCAATACATACCTTTTGGCTGAACACTCAAATTCATAGTAATAAACTTTTGCTTGTTCGAATGCCATCATAACTCAATCATTTCATTCATAAGCATAAGCTCGTATTAACAATCACCGGTATAAAACCTGCTAGGCATAAGCCTGTATCACACACCTGCACCAAGCCTGCTAGACCAAAGGTCCGATATTCATTCACCGACTATAAGCCTGCTAGGCAATAAGCCCGAATATTCATATTACCGAACCAACTCATTCACATTACACATTATCAATATCACAAATATCACATATAATTCACATCAATTTCACATGGTGAACTCAATTAATTCAATTACATATCATTGCTAAATTACTTTAACACATTCGACTTTGACATATTTAAATCCAAAAATTCATAATTCAGCATGTATACTAGATTATAATCGATACTTACAATATTAACTTGCTTAAAGACTTACCTCGGATATCGTCGGACGTCGAGAACCGGCTATTTGTTAACTTTTGCCTTTCCCCGATCCAAGTCCGTTTTTCTTTGTTCTTGATCTAAACACATTCAATTTGAGCTCATTGAAACACATTTCATTTCAATTTAATCCAAAAACACCTAGATGGGAAAATTACCATTTTGCCCCTAATATTTCACACTTTTACAATTTAGTCCTATTTGCACAAAACACAAAATACACAAAATTTGATTTCACAACCTAAGGGCCGAATATTCATAGGGGTTATACAAGTCCATTCATTTCATTTATTTTGCATTTTAACCCTTCAAAAATTTATTTTCTCAATTTAGCCAAATTCATCAAAAATTCAAGAACAAAATATGTTCATCAATTTCATATCTATCTTTTAACACCATAAAACATCACAAAACTCAACATAACATCAATGGCATTTTACACAAACATCATCAATTCATGAAATTAAGACATGGGTTTTAAAGCTCTTGAAGCAACGATTACAAAAACGTAGAAATTATCGAAAACCGAACAAGAACTAACCTTTAATTTTGCTTATTAATAGCCGAATGTGAGAGAGCTTCAAAAACTTTCTTTCTTTTGCATTTTCGGTGGAAACAATGTATGAATGAATCCCACTATCTTGTTTTTTTTAATTTAATATTATTATAACTTATAATATAAATATAATATAACATTTTAACTAATAATATAACATAAAAAAACATGTTATAAGCCATGTTGCCGTCCACTCATGATAATAATGGACTAATTGTCCTTTAAGGACTTCACTTTAATAAAGTCATCTCAATTTAGCCAATAATCAATTAAGAGGCCACTTTTACCAATTATATAATTTAGTCCTTTTTGTCAAATTAAACACACAGACAGTCAATTTAATTCACAGAAATTTAGCACATACTAATTCACATATCAACGGCACAGAAAATAATATTTAAATATTTTTTGGACTCAGATTCATGATCCTGAAACCACCGTTCCGATTAGGGTCAAATTCGGACTGTTACACGATATATCACAATTTGCATGAATACAACATGTTATGTCATAACTCAATCTAGCTCGAAAGCCAATCACAAAAATCATCAATCGAATTTACTATGTATTTCATACATCACAAGTATAGACTCATAATCACAAGGTTTTCATAAAATCATTCTCGTGAAGACAATGCTTATAAACTTTACGTACATACCTGTACCAATTCGTAATTCTCACATACTTTTTCTCTTCTTTGACATACCCGTTGAATTTCCCGTTGAACCATTTGGAATACTAAAGGATACTCGGGAATCTCGTACATACAGTATCATACCAATGCTATATCCCAGATATGGTCTTACATGTAATCTCGTATAGATGCCAATAGCCCAGCTACGGTCTTACACGAAATCTCATATCGATGCCATATCCTAGATATTTTCTTACACAAAATCCCAAATGGATGCCATATCCCAGATATGGTCTTACAGGTAATCTTAGATAACCTTAATGTCATGACATTTCTATCCTACCTATTCCTAAGGTTCAACCGAGATTTCTCATTTGTCGAACTTTGTCGATTTCATTCAAGAGTAAATCACAGTTCATATAATAATAAAGAAATTAAAGCATAAATAACAATGCATTATTTACATACGAACTTACCTCAGTATAAAAATAGCAGAAATAGACCTAACCATTAATAACCTTATTTTTCCCTTGATCAAGGTCCAAACCTTGTCTTTCTTGATCTATAATAGAAACTTTAACTTATTTATTATCCAAATTACTCAATTCAGTCCAAAATCCTATTATGGCAAAATTACACTTTTGCCTCTAAACATTGACATATTTACATTTTTGTCCTTGGGCTCGTAAAATGAAATGTATCTATTTTCCTTGAATCCCAAGCCAAGCCGAACGTAAATCATGCTCATAACAATCCACATTTTTCATCAAATCAGATTTTTACTACCCATTTTATAACTTTTTACAAATAAGTCCTTTTTATACATTTTCATTAAAAACCACTTAGTAAAAGTTGTATATCACACCTTTAAACAATCAATATCTTCCATCAAACATCAAAATACATGCATGTCACACATGGGTAAATTTTTAAACATGAACCTTACTTCACAATAATGGTAGAAATAGGTAAAACGGGTTACAAGGACTTCAAAAATGTATAGAGCATTAAAAACGGGGCTAGGATGCACTTCCTATCAAGCTTGAAAAGTGGCAAAACCCTAGCTATGGAGCCCTTATGAAATTCGGCCAAGGTAGAAGAAAGATGATTAAATTTTGGCTTTATTTTCCCTTTTTATTCTTTTATTAACCAGATGACCAAAATGCCCCTAAAGCCTTTCTTTGAAATTTTTCCTAAACATGTCCATTTTTGTCCATAAAAATAGAAATTGGTAAAATTTCTATTTAAGGACCTCTAATTAAGAATCCATAACTATTTCATACTTAAAGCTTCTAGAACACACATTTTGCAACTTTTACAATTTAGTCCTAAAAGTCAAATTAGACATTTTACCTTAGTTTTGCCCTTAGCTTTCTTGATTTCTTTGATTCAAACTTCTTTAAATATTGATGAATGATTTAAATTTAGTGTTTACTTTTCCACCCATGAACTAAATCTTTTCTGAGTTGGAGTTATTTGGGTGGATGTTTATCATCTTTAATGCTCGTGATTTGAGATTGCCTATAACAAAAATAATTTCCACTTCAACCGCTAAAATTAGTTCAACATTTATTGAAAGATTCCTACAATTAAGTTTAGCTCAATTTGTTTAATTATTTCACCTTCTTGATCGAGTAGCCCTCCACTCATTAAACATATCAATAGCAACTTGTTGTCCAAATATGGTCCACTCATTTGTAGGCTCAATTCCAGAAAATATTGTTTCATGGGAATGATCATCCTCGACTTCCTCACTAGTTGAAGCTTCATCATCACATTCCAAATGGCTATAAGACATTTCCTTGCAAATATAATTGTGTAGCAAGTAACGTGCAAGAATAATTCGATTTTGTATCATAATGGTTATAGAAAGAATAACTCCTAAGATACCCCACTTCATCTTTAAAAGACCAAAACACCTTTCAATCACATTTCTTGTGGAAGCATGCTTCATGTTGAAAAACTCTTTAGGGGTGATAGGCTCATAACCACGTTTCCACTCATTTAGGTGATATCATTGCCCTCTAAAGGGTGCTATCATTGCCCTCTAAAGGGTGTTAGAAGCCCTTCTAAAGTGCGTAACTTACATCAACAAGGTAATAGCAACCAAGTAAAATTTATAACAAATATTCTAAAATTTACTTTGTTAAACAAAAAAAAACAACTTAAATAGTTTGAAGTGCCTAGTTGGAAGCCTGAATATTATCATAACCTAAAGAAACATATCGATAGGCACTTTCAGGCCATTCGTCCTACTCAAAGCATCTTAAAGAACTCTTCCATCCACTACTGACCCTTCCCAACCAAGTAACATGTAACACCCCATACCCGAGTTTGGGGCTTAGACTAGATACGAGACATTACTATGCTTGAACTTGCTTAATCATGAAATTATGGGCTATAAAATTTCGTACCGAATTAAAATTTCTCTTTCTTAGTCGACTCATACATCTCATGGGCCTACGAGGCCTTGGACTCGTGTCCGGAAACTTTTGAAACTCAACTGGAAACTTTTACTCGAAACAGGGGTCACACGCCTGTGTACTACTAGACATGCTCGTGTCTTCCACCCGTGGTTGACACTGACTAATTACACACGGCCTTGACACGCCCATGGACTTAGACCATGTGCTATTCCTTGATATACTAATTTACTTACACGGCCTGGGCACATGCTCGTGTTCTAACCGTATGTCATGCACGACCTAAATAAGCGGCCTTGGGACTAGCCCGTGACCTATCCTGACTTAAGGTACAAAGGTGCAGGGTACGCACGACCTAGACACACGCCCGTATGTCCATCCGTGTGGGTACTTAGAGGCTATTTTCTAAGCCAATTGCCACCCTGAAATTAAATATCAATCCAATACTCATTTCAACAACTCAAGTACTACATCAAACATGAACAAGGATACATACTTCATTGATAAATAAAAACATACATACTTAATCATTCATGACCAATCTCTTTGGCCATATACAAAAAGAATCCTAAGCTTGATAGCTAACACTTTGGCTAATTTTAAAACATAGCTCAAAATGAAATACTTCCTATACATGCCATACTTAATAAAAACACTTGGCTATACCAAAATATCGATTGATAGTGTGCTTCGAGCTCCAATGACGATGATCCACGAGATTAGCTTGGCGGGACTACATGGAAAGAAAGAGTAAAGGACGTAAGCATTTAGCTTAGTAAGTTTGCATATAATGCACATAACAACATACTTGCTTAATATAAACCATTTGACATAAATAATGGTATCATAAATTTCAGCTATAAAGCTTACTTACTCATACTTGATTCTTACATATCTCATGATACTCTAGTCTCATACTTATAAGGTAGACAAGGTACTTGTGTCACGTGATCACATTGATCAGTATACTTTAACATAATAATCATAATCTCCAATTCATCATTCATAACATGAATAATACTCATTTTCAACTTGATAATAACTTTGCTTACTTAGCTTTCTTATTATCTCATTTGAGCTTAACTCTTTTGCTCAATGAATTTCTATGAATAACCGAGGATACTGAATCTCATTCCACATATAACTTGATGCCAAAGCCATATCATGGATATGGTCTTACATGGAATATTTCATCTTGGGTTCGAGGCCATGTCTTGACATGGACTTATACGAAGTCTTTCTCGTGAGTTCCCTTGGGAACTTACCATTGCCATGTCTTGACATGGTCTTACTTGGTATCTTAACTCATGAACTAGTCAATGCCGAGCCTTGGCTTGGACTTACATGAAATCTTTCTTGTTACTCACCAATGCCATGCCTTGGCTTGGACTTACATGGGATCTCTATCTCATGATAGCTTTTCAATGCCAAGACTTGTCTTGGACTTACATGACATCTTTGCTTGGAGACTCACCAATGCCATGCCTTGGCCTGGGCTTACATGGGTCTTCATCTCATAATAACTCTTCAATGCCAAGACTTGTCTTGGACTTACATGATAACTTTGCTGAATTGCCGATGCCATGCCTTGGCTTGGTCTTATACGGACTTTCTTATCTTATGTGGTAGATCGAGTATCCTAAGTAATTCAACTTCAATCGGGACTTTCTCATTCTTAATCTCATTAATTTTTTGTTTAACATACCATTAAACATTCTCATGAAAGTAATGTTTACTTAACAATATAACAAGCAATTCAATGAAAATATTCATGAAGCTTGGAAATCATACAAACTTACCTCGATATACAAAATGTATGTAGATATGCAATTTAGTCCTCGACTTTGTTCTTGCCTCATTTTCGATCCGAGCTTCGTTTTTCTTGATCTATAATAATAATTTAGATCATTTAAAACTCACATTGACTAAATTGACTCTTAACTCATACTTTGGCAAAATTACTATTTTACCCCTAAACTTTCTCATATTTGTATTTCTGCCCCAAGGCTCGTAAAAATGATTCTCATTCGACTTTCTTAAACTACATGCTTAGCTAATTCATTTTCTCTACTATGATAATCATCAATTCTCACTATTTCTAGTATGTATGATCAATGTCATATTTATTGCAAATTAGTCCATACTATCATTTTTCATGAAATTCACTAAGGAAAAGTTGTTTATCTAACATCAAACTCTCATAATCTTCCATGAAATCTCATTTTACAAGCATGTCATTCATGGGTTGATTTTTGAACATGCATCTTAGCTCATTTTATAGCTAAAAATAGCTAATTCATAATACGAGAACTTCAAAAATACAAAGAATATTAAAAACGGGGCTAAGCTGAACTTACTAGAAAGCTTGAAAGATGAACAAACCCTAGCTATGGGGTTCTTCAAAATTTCGGCACCGAGGAAGAAGATGAGAATGATTTTTGTCATATTTTTCCTTTATTAATCATTTAATTGATAAATGACCAAAATGCCTTCTCTTTAAAATTTCACCATTTACTAACTCATGTCCATTTTTGTCCAAAAATTATAATTTGGAAAAATTGCTATATAAGGACTTCTAATTACTATTCTAAAGCTATTTCATACAAAAAGCTTCTAGAAACTCATATTTTGCAACTTTTGCAATTTAGTCCTAATGGACCCTTTAATGGAAATTTCCATAAAATTTCTACATGAAACTTTCATATTACCATGCAAACATCTCAAATACCTTAAAAACTCATTTTGCTAACTCAGATTTGTGGTCTCGCACCACTATTCCGACTAGGCCCTAAATCGGGTTGTTACAATTCTCCCCCCTTAGGGATTTTCGTCCTCGAAAATCTTACCAGCAAACAGGTTTGGGTACTAGTTTCTCATGGTTTCTTTTGGTTCCCATGTAGCTTCTTCTATCCCATGTTTTTGCCATAAAACCTTAACAAGGGAGATATTATTATTCCTTAGCTGCTTGACTTCCCGAGCTAAAATCTTAACTGGTTCTTCACCATAAGTCATGTCGAGATGAATTTCTATCTCTGACGGTATAATCGTATGTGAAGAATCTGATCGGTAGCGTCGCAACATAGACACGTGAAACACATCATGTATCTTTTCTAACTCTAATGGAAAAGCCAATCTATAAGCTACCGGCTCAACTTTCTTGGTAATCTCATATGGTTCAATAAAACGTGGACTCAACTTGCCTTTCCGGCCAAATCTGAGAACTTTTCTCCATGGTGACACTTTTAAGAAAACTTTATCCCCGACTTGATACTCTATCTCTTTTCTCTTTAAGTCTGAATAGGATTTTTGTCTGTCTGATGTAGCTTTTAAACATTCTCGTATCACTTTCACTTTCTCTTTAGCTTCTCTGACCAAATCAACCCCGTGAATTCAGTTTTCTTTGAGTTCAGTGCAAAATAAAGGTGTTCTGCACTTATGCCCATATAGAGCCTCATAAGGTGCCATCTTTAAGCTCCACTGAAAGCTATTATTTAGGCAAACTCTACCAATGGGAGAAACTTTTCCCAATTACCTTGGAATTTGAGAACACAACACCGGAGCATATCCTCTAGTATCTGAATTAACCTCTCCGACTGTTCGTCAGTTTGAGGATGAAAAGCTGTACTAAAGCTCAACTTCGTACCCAAGGCCTCTTGTAACTTCTTCCAAAATCTAGATGTGAGTCTCGGATCTCTATCTGATATGATTGACAAAGGAACTCCGTGAAGTCTTACTATTTCAGAAACATACAAGCTTGCCAGTTTGTCGAGTGAGAAATCCATTCGTACAGGCTGACTTCGTGAGTCTTTCAACTACAACCCATATAGCATCTTTCTTGCTTGGTGACAACGGTAAACCCGTTACAAAATCCATACTGATACGGTCCCATTTCCACTCGGGAACCAAAATGGGTTGAAGTAAACCTAAAGGTACTTGGTGTTCAGCCTTTACTTGCTGACAAATCAAGCATCTTGAAACAAACTCTGAAATATCTTTCTTTATTCTCGGCCACCAATACCGTTACTTCAAATCATTATACATCTTTCTACTACCCGGATGTACAGACAAACATCTATTAGGCGCCTCATACAAAATTCTCTGAATAAGCTCTTCCTTTCTCGGTACACAAACTCTATCTTTGAACATCATACTTAAATTGGAACTAATCCGAAAATTGGACTCAATATCTGACTCGTACTGAGTTCTCTTGGCTTGCAATTCTCTATCTTCTTTTTGAGCTTCAATAATCTCTTGAAGGAATACTGGTCTAGCTCTCAACTCGGCTAGAATAGAACCATCATCGAGTAAAGTCGTCCGTCAATTCATTGCCTTTAATGCAAATAGGGACTTTCTGCTTAAAGCATCAGCGACTACATTTGCCTTTCTTGAATGGTAGTCAATGACCAACTCGTAATCTTTTATCAATTCTAACCATCTCCGTTGTTTTAAGTTCAATTCTTTCTGCGTCATCAAGTACTTCAAAATTTTGTGATTAGTGAAAATCTGACATCTCTCACCATATAGGTGGTGTCTCCATATCTTCAATGCGAAGACTATGGCTGCCAACTCTAGATTGTGTGTAGGATAATTCTTCTCATGAGGCTTCAATTGTCTAGAGGCATAAGCAATCACTTTGCCTTCTTGCATAAGCACACAGCCTAACCCATTCAAGGATGCATCGCTGTAAACTATAAATTTTTTCCCCATCTCAGGTTGTAATAAAATTGGAGCTTCTGCCAATAATGCCTTCAATTTCTCGAAACTTTGTTGCCATTTTTCTGTCCACTCAAACTTCACATCTTTCTGTAACAACTTTATCATCGGGGTTGCAATCATGGAAAACCCCTTGACAAATCATTTGTAATAGCCGGCTATGCCTAGAAAACTTCTAATCTCATAGATATTCTTTGGTGGCTTCCAATCTATTATAGCCGAAATCTTACTTAGGTCTACTCAAACTCCTTCTCCTAAGACAATATGTCCCAAAAATCTAACTTCCTTCAGCGAAAACTCACTTTTACTGAACTTGGCATATAATTGATTTTCTCGAAGAATCTGTAAAACTGTTCGTAGGTGCTCAGCATGCTCATTCTCATCTCGGGGAATAAATCAATATGTCGTCAATAAAAATGACTACAAACATGTCGAGGTATGGTCTAAAAATGTGGTTCATTAAGTCCATGAATACCGTATGAGCATTGGTCAAACCAAAGGGCATGACTAAAAATTCATAATGTCCATACCTTGTTCGAAAAGCAGTTTTGGATACATCTGAATCCTTTACTCTCAACTGGTAGTACCCTGACCTCAAGTCTATTTTGGAGAACACAGTGGCTCCTTTCAATTGATCGAACAAATTATCGTTCCTAGGCAATGGGTACTTGTTCTTCACTATCACTTTATTAAGCTGGCGGTAATCTATGCACAATCTCATAGTGCCATCTTTCTTTTTAAAAAATAAAACTAGAGTACCCCAGAGAGAACAACTTGACCTTGCAAAGCCTTTATCTGTTAACTCTTGCAACTGTATCTTCAACTCTCTCAACTCCGTTGGAGCCATTTTGTAAGGAGTAATAGATATTGGTACAGTACCAGGAACTAGATCAATATTGAACTCAACTTCTCTGACTGGAGGTAATCCCGGTAACTTTTCAGGGAAAGCATCTAAGTACTCACATACTATCGGTACTGACTCAATCTTTAACTCTGTTTCTTTAGCATTCATCACAAAGGCCAGACATGCTTCATACCTTTTTCTCATGTATCTCTGTGCCGTCATATGAGAAATCATTACCGGCAATCTACCTTGTTCATCTGATTCTATATGGAGAAGGTCTCCATTCTCACATCTCATCTCAATGTACTTCTTCCCACAATTTATTATTACTTCATGGGTGGTTAACCAATCCATACCAAGAATGAGGTCAAACTCATCAAATGGTAGCAACATAAGATTTGCTTTAAAATAATGACATCTAATCATCAATGGACAGTCTTTACATACTTTATCAACTAACACACTCTTGTCTAAAGGATTAGACACTTTAATCACAAATTCTGTAGGCTCTATAGGCATACTCATACTGGATACCAGTTTTATGCAAATATAATAGTGTGTTGATCCAGGATCTATTAAAGCAATAACTTTAATATTATGAAGAGAAAATGTACTCGTAATAACATCAGGAGAAGATGCCTCTTCGCGAGAGCGAATGGCATAGGTCCTTGCAGGTGCCCTACCCTCTGGTTTCGCGACTTGCTCTTTAGGGTTACCTCTTCCACTTGTCCCTCTTCTCAAGCTCCTCTGTGGTCTTCCTCTGACCATACTCTCGGATCTCAGGTTTTGGGTTCTCTCTTCTTTTGTCGTCTCAGGACAATCTTTTATGTAGTGGTCTTAGAACCACATCTAAAACCTTCATTTTCATGTGCTCTGCATTCTACAAGATAACATCTGCCACACTATGGGCATTCGAGTCTATCCGATTGGATGTTCCCCACACTAGCAACTGAAGTCGTCTGTGCTTTATTTCCCAAGTACTGCTTACTCTTGTCCTTCCTTGAAAACCCAGTAGAGGTAGCTGATCGGGTGGAGAAAGCTCTTGACTTCTTGGATGAGGATTGAAATGACTTATTCCACTGTCTCTTTCTAGAGTCACGAGACTCCATTTCAGATTTCCTCTTCTCCTTTACTAACTCTTCAGCTTTACAAGCCCTCTCTACTAGCACCACAAATTCCTTTAGTTTTAAGACAGCAACAAACAATTTGATGTCATCATTTAATCCATCTTCAAATCTTTTACTCATGATGGCCTCAGTGGACACACATTCTCGAGCATATTTGCTGAGTCATACAAATTTACGCTCATAATCAGTCACAAACATCTTGCCTTGCTTTAACTCTAGAAATTCCCTTCTCCTCTGATCGACAAATCTTTGACTGATATATTTTTTCTTGAATTCTTCTAGGAAAAATTCCAATGTGACCTTTTCCTTCGATACCACCGACACAAGGGTGTTCCACCATTAGTAAGCAGAATCTCTTAAAAGAGAGACTACACACTTCATGCATTCTTCATGTGTGCATGACAACTCATTAAATACCCTAATGGTATTTTCTAACCAGAACTCAGCCTTTTTTGGGTCATCATCTCTTTTAGCCCGGAATTATTCTGCCCCATGTTTCCTGATCCTATCAACTGGAGTTTAACTCCTCTTGCCACCTCTACTACTTGAGAGGCTGTAGGGATAGGTTGTAGAACAGGCGAGGGTAGAGGGGGATCTGCATTTGGGTTCGTACGAACGAACTCTGTATACCATGTATTCATCATATGGAGGAAGGCTTCTCTAGCCTCTTCTCCTCCTCCTCCTCCTCCTTGACTCACCGTAGTGAGTCTATTCTCATTCTCATTCAGCACCGTCCCTTCAGCGAGAGCCGGAGGGTTACTTTCTACGTCATCAGACACAGCTCTTTCGGGATCCATTTACTATATGTATAAACACAATTTAAGTCGTTAGGAGTCGTCACACTATCATTATAGAAACATTCTTACGTATGGCATGTATAGCTAGACTCGTGCTCATGCTACGTTAGTCCTAGAACTACTAAACCGTAGCTCTGATACCACTAAATGTAACACCCTATACCTGAGTCTGGGGCTTAGACCAGATACGGGACATTACTATGCTTGAACTTGCTTAATCATGAATTTACAGGCTATTAAATTTCGTTTCGAATTAAAATTTCTCTTTCTTAGACGACTCATACATCTCATGGGCCTACGAGGACTTAAACTCGTGTCCGGAAACTTTCGGAACTCAACTGGAAACTTTTACTCAAAATAGGGGTCACACAGGCGTGTGACTTAGGACACGCTCGTGTACAACTAGACATGCTCGTGTCTTCCACCTGTGGTTGACACTAACTAATTACACATGGCCTTGACACGCCCGTGGGCTTAAATCGTGTGCTATTCCTTGATATACTGACTTACTTACACAGCCTAGGCACATGCTCGTGTTCTACCTGTGTGTCATGCACAGCCTAAACAAACAGCCAAGGGACTAGCCCGTGACCTATCCTGACTTAAGGTACAAAGGTGCAGGGTACGCACGGTCTAGACACATGCCCGTATGTCCATCCGTGTGGGTACTTAGAGGCTATTTTCCAAGCCAATTGCCACTCTGAAATTAAAGATCAATTCAATACTCATTTCAACAACTCAAGTACTACATCAAACATGAACAAGGATACATACTTCATTGACAAATAAAAACATACATACTTAATCATTCATGACCAATCTCTTTGGCCATATACAAAAAGAATCCTAAGCTTGATAGCCAACACTTTGGCTAATTTTAAAACATAGCTCAAAATGAAATGGTTCCTATATAAGCCATACTTAATAAAACCACTTGGCTATACGAAAATATCAATTGATAGTGTGCTCCGAGCTCCAATGACGATGATCTACGAGATTAGCTTGGCGGGACTACATGGAAAGAAAGAGTAAAGGACGTAAGCATTTAACTTAGTAAGTTTGCATATAATGCACATAACAACATACTTGCTTAATATAAACCATTTGACATATATAATTGTATCATAAATTTCAGCTATAAAGGCTTACTTACTCATACTTGATTCTTACATATCTCATGATACTCACTAGTCTCATACTTATAAGGTAGACAAGGTAGCTGTGTCACTTGATCACATTGATCAGTATACTTTAACATAATAATCATAATCTCCAATTTATCATTCATAACATGAATAATACTCATTTTTAACTTGATAATAACTTCGATTACTTAGCTTTCTTATTATCTCATTTGAGCTTAACTCGTTTGCCCGATGAATTTTTATGAATAACCGAGGATACTGAATCTCATTTCACATATAACTTGATACCAAAGTCATATCTTGGATATGGTCTTACATGGAATATCTCATCTTGGGTTTGAGGCCATGTCTTGACATGGACTTATACGAAGTCTTTCTCGTGAGTTCCCTTGGGAACTTACCATTGCCATGTCTTAACATGGTCTTACTTGGTATCTTAACTCATGACCTGGTCAATGTCGAGCCTTGGCTTGGACTTACATGAAATATTTCTTATTACTCACCAATGCCATGCCTTGGCTTGGACTTACATGGGATCTCTATCTCATGATAACTTTTCAATGCCAAGACTTGTCTTGGACTTACATGACATCTTTGCTTGGAGACTCACCAATGCCATGCCTTGGCCTGGGCTTACATGGGTCTTCATCTCATAATAACTCTTCAATGCCAAGACTTGTCTTGGACTTACATGATAACTTTGCTAGATTGCCGATGCCATGCCTTGGCTTGGTCTTATACAGACTTTCTTATCTTATGTGGTAGATCGAGTATCCTAAGTAATTCAACTTCAATCGGGACTTTCTCATGCTTAATCTCATTAATTTCTTTATTTAACATGCCATTAAACATTCTCATGAAAGTAATGTTTATTTAACAATGTAACAAGCAATTCAATGAAAATATTCATGAAGCTTGGAAATCATACAATCTTACCTCGATATACAAAATGTATGTAGATATGCAATTTAGTCCTCGACTTTGTCCTTGCCTCGGTTTCGATCCTGGCTTTATTTTTTATCTATAATAATAATTTAGATCATTTAAAACTCATATTGACTAAATTGACTCTTAACTCATACTTTGGCAAAATTACTATTTTGCCCCTAAACTTTCTCATATTTGCATTTCTGCCCCAAGGCTCCTAAAAATGATTCTCATTTGACTTTCTTAAACTACATGCTTAGCTGAATCATTTTATCTACTATGACAATCATCAATTCTCACTATTTCTAGTATGTATTATCAATTTCATATTTATTGCAAATTAGTCCATTCAATCATTTTTCATGAAATTCACTAAGGAAAATATGTTTATCTAACATCAAACTCTCATAATCTTCCATGAAATCTCAAACCAAAATGTAGACACTGTAACAAATTCCATCATGGGGAATGTCAGTCTAGAAATGGAGCTTGTTTCTGATGTGGTTCGCTTGACCATTTTCTCAGGGATTGTCCCGAAAGAGTTGAAAAAGAAATAGAACCAGCTTCAAAGCCGAGTGATCCTGTTGCGAGAGGTAGACCACTTCGTTGCCCCAGTAATGTTAGTGGTAGTGGAGGTACTACCAAGGATACGACAGTTAGATCAGAGGCACGAGCACCTGCAAGGGCATATGCTATTCGTGCTAGAGAAGATGCCTCTACACCAGACGTCATTACTGGTACATTTTCTCTACTTGATACTGATATTACTGCATTGATTGATCCTGGTTCCACACATTCATATATATGCACGAACCTAGTGATTGTTAAAAATTTACCTATTGAGTTTACTAAATTTGTGGTTAAAGTTTCAAACCCCCTGGGCCAGTGTGTTATGGTAGATAAGGCTTGCAAAAAATGTCCGTTGATGGTAAAAGGTATTTGCTTTCCGGCTACCTTGATGTTATTTCCATTTGATGAATTTAATGTGATCTTGGGAATGGACTGGTTAACCCGACATGATGTAGTGGTTAATTGTAAGTAGAAATATATTGTATTGAAATGTCAGAATGGTTAATCGCTTCGTGTTGAATCTGATAAACTAGATGGGTTACCTAATGTGATTTTAGCAATATCAGCACAGAAATATGTTAGAAATGGTAATGATGCTTATCTTGCGTATGTGATGGATACTAAAGTGTCTGAGGCAAAGATTCAGTCAGTGCCGGTTGTATATGAATTTCCTGATATATTCCCAGAAGAATTACTTGGTTTACCACCAGATAGAGAAGTGGAATTCTCTATAGATCTGGTTCTGGGAACGACATCGATATCCATAGCACCTTATAAAATGGCTCCTACTGAATTGAAAGATCTGAAAGCAGAGTTGAAAGAATTGATTGATAGAGGTTTTGCTCGACCTAATTTCTCGCCTTGGGGTGCTTCGATTTTTTTGTAAAGAAGAGATATGGGTCGTTGAGGCTGTGTATTGATTACAGATAGCTCAACAATGTTACAATAAAGAACAAGTATCCATTGCCTCGTATTGATGACTTATTTGACCAGTTGAAATGTGCCACTGTATTTTCAAAGATTGAACTTCGTTTTGGTTATTATCAATTACAGATAAAATAATTTGATGTGCCTAAGGCAGCTTTTAGAACCAGGTATGGACACTATGAGTTTCTTGTGATTCGGCTTGACAAATGCACCTGCAGTGTTTATGGATTTGATGAACAAATTTTTCAGCCTGTATTTAGATAGGTTTGTGGTGGTCTTTATAGATGATATTTTGGTCTATTCTTGAGATGAAAATGAACATGCTGAGTATTTCAGAATAGTGTTGCAAACCCTGCGAGAGAAACAATTGTACACCAAATTCAGTAAATGTGAATTTTGGCTACTTGATGTTAGTTTTCTTGGGCATATAATATCTGCTGAAAGTGTCAGAGTAGACCCGAATAAAATTTCAACCATTGTTAATTGGAAGCCACCGAGGAATGTGTCTGAAGTCTGAAGTTTTCTGGGACTAACTGGGTACTATCGGAGATTTGTAAAAAGCTTTTCAATGATAGCTTCTCCAATGACTCATTTGCTACAAAAAGATGTAAGGTTTGAGTGGACTAATAAATGCCAGCAGAGTTTTGATAGATTAAAGGCTTTATTGACAGAGGCACCAGTGTTAGTTCAATCTAAATTATGTAAGAAATTTGTAATTTACAGTGATGCATCACTGAATGGCTTAGGTTATGTATTGATGCAAGATGGCAAAGTAGTAGCCTATGCTTCACGACAGTTGAAACCACATGGAAAGAACTACCCGACACATGACCTTGAATTGGCAGCCATTGTGTTTACATTGAAAATCTGGCGACATTACTTGTTCGGTGAAAAATGTCACATATTCACTGATCATAAAAGTCTGAATTATTTGATGTCTTAGAAAGATTTCAATTTAAGACAGCGCAGATGGCTTGAGTTATTGAAAGATTATGATCTTGTTATTGACTACCATCTAGGGAAAGCCAATGTAGTGGCAGATGCTTTGAGCAGAAAATCTCTGTATACTTTACGACCAATGAATACCCGATTATCATTGTTTGATGATAGTTCGATCATAGCTGAGTTAAAAGCTAGACCAGTGTTTTTGCAATAGATCTCTGAAGCTCAGAAAAATGACAATAAGTTGCAAGCAAAACAGATACAAAGTGAATCGACTCCTGACTCAAAATTTCAGATAGGGACCGATGATTGTTTGTTATTCAGAGGCAGAGTATGCGTAACCAAAGGGTTCAGAACTCATACAGAAGATTTTGGATGAAGCTCATAATGGTAATACGTCTATTCATCCTGGTAGCAATAAAATGTATAATGATCTGAAAAAGATGTACTAGTGGTCGGGAATGAAACGAGATATTTCTGAGTTCGTAACTAAGTGTTTGATATGTCAACAAGTAAAAGCTGAACATTAGTTGCCTTCTGGACTATTACATTCGATTACAATACTAGAATGGAAATGGTAAAGAATTACCATGGACTTTGTATCGGGATTACTCCTATCTCCAAAGAAGAAAGATGTCATTTGGGTAATTGTTTATCGATTGACAAAGTCTTCACACTTTATTCCGGTACGTATGGATTATTCCTTGAATAGATTGGTTGAATTATATGTTTCTAAGATTGTCAGATTGCAAGGAGTGCCTATCTCCATTATTTGAGATAGAGACCCTCAGTTTACATCTAGATTCTAGAGCAAATTGCAAGAAGCTCCGAGAACACAGTTACACTTTAGTATTGTATTTCATCCCCAAACAGATGGTGAATCTAAACGGGTAATACAAATCTTGGAAGATATGCTTCGATGTTGTACACTTGAGTTTGAACGTGACAGGGAAATTGTAACAGACCAATATTGACCCTAGTCGAAACGGTGGTTTCGGGACCACGAATTTGACTTAGAAAATCTCGTAAAATATATATACATAATTATTGTGCTATGTGTGTGTCGAATTGTATGGAATATATGGTTGATATGTTTGAATTTAGAGAAAGGACCGAATAGATAAAAATTTAAGAGTGACTTTTAATAGATTGAGAGGGACAAAATTTAAATGTGACATAGAACAAGGGGATTTGCATGTCAATTTGTCCAAAAAAAAATTATAGTAGTGGACGGTAATGTTGATGAATAATATTAAATATAATAAAAATTATGATAGTGGAATATAGATTAAATATTTTATGTGAATAAAGAAAAAAAGGAAAATACATTTTTAATTCATTTTCTCCTCCATCATCTTCATCTTTCTCTCACGAAACAAGAAGAGAACAAGAAGCCATTTTTAAACCTCCATGGCCGGGCCTTGCATGTGTCTCTAAGGTGAGGTATCAAGCTCCATTTTTTGATGATTTTGCATGGTTGTGTTGGTAATCTTATATACTATCAAATTCATGTGCAAAATTTGAGCTTAAAGCTCCCCCTAGATTCGGCCATGATCTAGTTCTATGACTTATTCATGTTCGATGAAGAAATGTTGGTTATGGTTGGCCTATTAGCATGTTAAATAGGAAAATGGGTATGTATTATGGCTTGAATATTTTGGGAAACAATCGGTTGGAAGCTAAATTGCTTGAATGAATGGCTTTGTGTACCTAGGAAGGGAGATATAAGGTTCGTCATTTAAGAGGAATTATTCCAAGTTTTTATGAATAATTAGTGAATTTGTTTAGGGACTAAATTTGCAAGGAAACCGAATTAGGGAGGAGTAAATTGCTATTAAACAAATTTGTTATTAATGAATGGGAATGTTCTAATCGTAGCTATGAGAGATGAAATTATGTCTAAAATTGAATTGTAAGAATGGTTATAATAATAATGGGCATACGGTCTTGGGGAAAATTGAATTATGACCATATTTATATAATTGATTTGTGAATGATAGATTTGGGACTTAATCGAATAGGGTGTGAACTTGTAAGGGAAAATTTTAAATGATTGTATAAATTTTGAGGTTGAATTGAATTGAGTAGAATTAATTGAAAAATGTATTGAATAAAGGTTACTTGATATTTTCTTAGACCGGGATCAAAAAGAAACGGAGATAGATCGGGGAAAGACAAAGGTTCTCGAATAGCCGATTTACACGGTCTATCGACAACCGAGGTAAGTCCTTAAGCTATGATATATTGAAGAATTATTTATGAATCTATTGTATGATAATATTTGATCAATTTTAGTATGTCATAGCCGAATGTATATAAGCCTATTATAATGGTTTTGATTGTTTGATGTAAATAAGCCAAAGTAAATTCAATATGTGATATAGTTATGAAAAGTGTTAGCAATGATTGATCGTATTAATGTGTTTCGGGCTTTAAGCCTAGCAGGCCTAGTGTGCGGTGATTTATTTCGTGCTTTAAGCCAGCGGGCCTAGTGCCGGTGATTATTTCGGGCTTTGAGCCCAAGCAGGCCTCTCGTGCGGTGTTACTTATCGGGCTTTACCGCCTAGCAGGCTTGATGCCGCTGATGTGTTTTACAAAAAAAAAAAAAAAAAGAATCGAATATTCTTCAAGGCAAACCTTAATTATGGTACTTAGCTAACAGCTCAGGTAAGCATGTAAGGTATGTTATGCGTAATATTACTTGAGTCAAGTTAATACTATGAGAACTATGTTATGTATATTTGAGTTTAAGATGTATGTGTATGAGTATCATATGGTCGAAATTGAGGTTAATGTACTATTATGGAGATTCGGTTTTCATGTATAAATGCTAAGAACAAAAGAAATTTTTAATACGGTAGTATGATGGATATGAATGCTATAATTACATGATTTGGAGTATGTGATTCTTGGAATATATTTTAATCGTGATTTCGAAGTAATACAGATCTATGAAATGAAGTGCAATTATTTCGGTTGATGAACTAATAGTAATCGGCCTTGTGAAAATTTACATATTTCTTTTTAATGTATATGTGCAATGTCATAAGTTGAATATTTTAAATGTTATATTATCATGCACTTAGGACTTACTAAGCAAGTAAGCTTATGTATGCGAAATGTTTCCTCTGTTTTATAGATTAGGTGCAAGCTACAAGCTCGTTGGGATCGTTCAGAAAGTCGTCCACACTATCAAACCGTTTTGGTACTCTTTCATTTTAGTTTTCGAATGAAGGCATGTATAGGAAAGGCTTTGTCTTTGTTTTGGTGAAAAATTTTGGTTCATGTATATAATAGCCATGCGAATATGGCTAAATTTTTAGTTAAGTATGCTTTATGGACTTTTGATACAAATGTCGGTTTATGTCGGAAATGTTTGTGCACTCTTAATCGAAGTTTACTCGGTTATATGGAACCATAGTCGTGTTTTGTTAATAAATCGATGATGTTATGATATTACGTGAATGTTTTAGGTACAAGTTAAATTGCGTAAATGATTAAAATGCATGGATAGTACGAGTTGTATGTGGGTATATTCGGTTATAAACTAGTTAATCATATTTTGTAATGAAACAGTTTTTAGTTAGCAGCAGTGATGTGATTTTGAAAAATCACCAAAAATAATATAAATTGAATTAGAAGGTGAATGAGGTATAGAATCAAAGCTTATTGTGTCTATTTTGATATGAAAGAAACAGAGTAGGCAAAGAAGTTTTATGTTATGAGATATTTAAATTTTAGTGAGACTTGTTCTGAATGAATTCGTGAGTCCATGTTCTGTCTTGGGAAAATTGTCAAAAATTGTACAAAAATAATTAAGGGACATAGTTTATATGCTTAGAATACTTAATGAGTCTATTTTTTATTGGAATAAACAAGAATATTATTGAAAATTTTTGCAATGAGATAACTGAGTTTTTGGTACGATAGGTCAGAATCGTCAACAGTGAAATAGGGGAAATTTTGATGAATAAACTGTACTAATTGGACACATGAAAAATTCTGGAAAAATTATGGTATATATTTATATGACTCTAGTTTCAAGGAAAATTTACGGATCTAAATTTCAAGTTTCGTAACTGGAGTTATGATCAATTTAGTCATCATGACGCAGTTGGACAGCTTTAAATCCTTATGCCTCGAACTAGTAGTCAAGTTTAGTAATGCCACATACTCGACTCCGGTAAAGGTCTCGGGTAAGGGGTGTTACAGAAATGTATTTTCCTTTCGTTGAATTTGCTTATAATAACAGTTATCAATCTAGTATCAAAATGGCACCGTATGAAGCTGTGTGTGAATGCAAATGTAGAACTCCATTGTACTGGATAGAACTCAATGAGAAAAAGTTACACGGAGTTGACCTGGTCCGAGAGACCGAGAAAAAAGTGAAGGTAATTTGAGACAGCTTGAAAGCAGCCTCTGACCGACAAAAGTCTTATGCTGATTTGAAAAGAAAAGAGATAGAATTTTAGGTTGGTGACAAGGTATTTTTCAAAGTGTTGCCTTGGAAGAAAGTTCTCCGATTTGGTCGTAAAGGGAAATTGAGTCCACGGTTCATTGGACCATAAGAGGTTACTGAAAGAATTGGACCGGTTGCATATTGGTTAGCTTTACCACCAGAGCTTGATTAGATTCATAATGTTTTTCATGTGTCTATATTACGACAGTACCGATTCGACCCTTCACATTTTATCTCTTTAACAGAGGTAGAGATTCAGCCTAATATGACCTATAGTGAAGAACCAATCAAAATATTAGCCCGGGAAACAAAAGAATTAAGAAATAAAAAGGTAGCTTTAGTAAAAGTTATTTGGCAACAACATGGTATTGAAGAAGCTACCTGGGAATCGGAGGATGCTATGAGGAAGCAATACCCGAATCTTTTTACTGGTAAGATTTTCGAGGACGAAAATTCGTAAAGGGGGGAGAGCTGTAACGGCCCATTTTTCAGTGAAATCAGAACAATGGTTCCGGGACTACAAATTCGATCCGAAAATAAATTTTATTTTTATTTTTTTATTATTTGGTCCATAATATGATGGACATGACATGTAAAAATTTTGACACGAAAATTTTATCGATTTAGTGCCTAATTATGAGAAGGACTAAATTGCATAAAATATGAAAGTTGAATTCTAGTAGCTATAAGGATCAAATAGCTATGGAATTCAAAACTAGATGTCTTTATACGGTAATTAGACCATTAAAAAAAGTATGTAGATTTTTCATGGTGACTCATCCATGGAATTAGAGAAAAAGGTCAAGGACTAAATTGAAAATAGAAAAATTTTAATTAATTAAAAGATGATAAAAGAAAATATCATCTTATTATTGTCATCTTCAACCTAAAATTTTATGGAAACCCTAGGAGAGAAAGGGGAAACTTTCAAGGCTTAATTGGATCCGGAAAACACAAACTCGAGGCTAGATCGAGAAAAAGAAAAGATTTCAGATTAGTAGATTATTTACGCAAACAAGTGTCAAGGTAAGTTCATGTAACTTAATCGAGCATGTAATTATGTTAATTGAATGTTGTGTTTGTATGTAATGTGATTCATTATTGATTTGCTTTACTTGTATGCTTTGTTGGAAAATTTGATACATGCTTGAAATGATGAAAAAGGGTTAAGTCCTAGTTGAACGTTGAGTTCCGATGAGTATATGCGCTTTCCTTAAATGGATGAGGTCCTGCATTTGCTGCGGACGGGATTTAGCTCGGACGATTAATCCCATTGATCTTATTATATAAAGAATTTAGGCTGGACGGGTAATCCTGATATAATACCTTTTGAGTACACGATATGATTAGGGTTTAGCCTGGACTGGTAACCCTACTTGAGCTCTTTTGAGCATACGCTCTATAAACGATTTAGCCTAGCCTGGTAATCCTGTTATACGACATGTGGCTCGAGAGTGTGTTCCTTAGTTAAGTACCCTAATGGGTACCCTTGAATAAGAATTGACGGATTATTTAATCGTACAGCTCGAGTGTACTACTTGAGCATCCATCAGAATTTCAATGATTCAACGGACATAAAACTCTTGACATGGCATGAGGATTATGAGATGAAATGATGATGTCTTGAAAGAGTATTGCATGATGAGCTCATCTATCCTTACTTGATGTATATGTTAAGTTGTGACTAACATGTTTGATTGAATGCATGTGTTTAGGCAAATTAGTCAAATGGATGGAAAACTTGTTACTGTTTGCTTAGATTTAATAAATGGGATTGGTAATTTAGTTTCTGTTATACGAACTTACTAAGCATGTAATGCTTACTCTGTTTTATTTTCCACTATTTTATAGTGCTCAGAAGCTCGTGAAGGTTGGAGATCATTGGAGCATCGTCACACTATTAACTAGTTATTTTCGGTATACTTAGTAAAATCATTTTGGTATAATGGCATGTATAGGACAAGTTGGCCAATAGTGGCTTGAAATGTTATTTTTTAACCTAGCCATTGGAATGGCTAGTAATGGTTCATCTTGTTATGACTAAGTAGGTTATTATGTTATATATATATATGTGTGTGTGTGTGTGTGTGTGTGTGTGTGATGTTATGAATATGTTATCAAAGGCTGCTATTGCCTAAGTCAATCCAAGGTAAGTTTATAAACACATATGCATATAGTGATATGCCTTGTTAAATTATGTGGATTGCCCAATTTGAATGCCTGAATTGGTTGGTTTTGGATGTGTGTTCCAAGTGCAGGTCTTGGGTGAACATTTGGGTGAAAAATAGAGCTGGAAATGGCTTTATTTTGTCCACATGGGCATGTGTCTAGATCGTGTGTGACATATGGCCTGGTAACATGGGCATGTGTGTAACACCCCTAACCCGTATCTGTCGTCGGATTAGGGTTAAAAGGTATTACCGAACAAACAGAATCTTTTACGGACATTTCATGATATAATTCATCAAATGCAATCAAAGAGTCCCTTTAATAGGTCAACAAGACCTTAAACATGCTTTAGAATAAGGCCGGGACTAAACCGAACACATACAGAAATTTTCAAAAATTTAAAACTTTTTCTAAGTTACATAGGTCACACGCTAGTGTAGGAAGGCCGTGTGCCTCCCACGGTCTCAGGCACGCCCGTGTGTCTAAGTAGTGTCAAATCAGGGCATACATACTGACTTGTATACACGGCCATAGACACGCCCGTGTGCCTCACCCGTAGTCACTACTAACTTCACTACACGGCCAATCACACGCCCGTGTGTCCAGCCTGTGGTCGAACCTGACTTGTTTTGAATTACAACCACGAGGGACACGGTCGAGTCACACGCCCGTGTGCTCAACCGTGTGGGCAATGATAGGCCATTTTCAAGGCCAAATTGCCACCCACACTTGGGTCATCCCTACAAGCTCAAACAAGCATTAATCCATACACAATTGGCAACCAAAATCATGTCACAAGATCAACATATCATCCCATTCAATTACATTTCTAAACATCCCAACTTGTATGCCAAATAACACAACTAAATCACATGTAAAACCAAGCATGATTCATCCACAATTTCACTTAATCACTATGGCATCAATCCATCACTAAGCTTACCATACATAAGACCATTTCATTGCCATCAAAACATACCAAAACATGCATCATATTCCATAATCACTCATGCATATTACCAACATTTATCTAGCCACATCACATGGCTATAAACAACCCAAGCCTATTGTAACAGTCCGATTTAGGGGCTAGTTGGAACGGTGGTTTCGGGACCACTAAACCGAGGATAAGGAAAATTATTTTGATATTATTTTATGTGTTATAGCATTAAATTATGGCTATGTAGAAATTTTGGTGCTTTAATTTTAGCAATAGCATGCTTAATTGTGAAAAAAGGACTAAATCGCATAAGATACGAAAGTTCTATTTTATAAGGTAAGGGTACCTAATAGCTATAGAATGTAATTTGGAGGATTTTAAAATGCAATTGGACCATTTTGGAGTGTAATGGCCGGCCATAGGGTGCATAGGAAACAAAAGCATTAATTTTAGTCAAATTAGGTGATAGTTGGTGACTAGTGACTAAAATATGATAAAATAAGATGACTAAAGGAAGCTATCATCTTTCACTATTCACCTCCCCCTCTACTACCGAAAATTTTAGCAAGTTTAAAGGTTTGAAAGCTTGAAAATTTCAGCTATATCTCATTCTTGCAAGTAAGTAATTTTTGAGGTTTTTCTTAATGATTTTTGTACTTTTGGATTCCCCAAAGCTTAAGCTAGCTAATGAGGGGACTAATTTGTGATATGGTTGAAAGTATAGGGACTTTCCATGAGAATGGTTATATTGTTAGCTGAGTCTTTATGGAAGAAAATGAATGTTATGAAGATGAGAATCAACTTTTGTGAAAGGTGTTAGCATAAAAACAGCTAAATAGAATTTAAATGCAAAGAATAAATTTATGTCATAAATGCATGAAATGGTTGGAATGGTGAGTATTTGTAAGAGAAATAAATGTTCAGCTAGGCTTGTGTGTTGAGAAAATGTGTTGAAAAATGGTTTACGAGCCTAGAGGCAAAATCATAATTTTGCCATAGTACAAGGGCAAAATGGTCATTTTTGCCTAAGTGTAGAATTTGATGTATTATGATCATAGATTGATCTAAATGAATGAATTTCATTGTTATAGATCAAGAAGAGCTCGGAATCAACCTTGACCGTAGAAAAGGCAAGGTGACGGATTAAACCGTTAGTTAACACGTTTTGCACCGAGGTAAGTTTATGTGTAAACAATGTATTTTATATATATATTATTGTTGTTGACTAGTGTATAACACAATTGTAAACATGTATGATCCAAGTGGATTTGATATGGTAGTTATTCAATAATTCTAGGATGAATAATAGTATGGATATGTAAGTGTGTTATATCAATTCTTAATGGTGGGCTATGTGCGATACCACCTTAATATTTTTACGATGGGCTATGTGTGATACCATCATCTATTTACCATTTGGTGGGCTATGTGCGATACCACCATAAATAACCTCTTGGTGGGCTATGTGCGATACCACCGTGAATAACCTCGTAGTGGGCTGTGTGCGATACCACCCCAATAACTTTGATGGTGGACTAAGTGCGAAACCACTGAGAAATTGATCTTGAGTAGTTGATCGATAGATTGTAATGCGTTATATTATGTGATATTGTGGTGCTAAGTGTAAGGAGTTATGCTAATGAATGTATACATTGATCTTGTGACATGGTTGGAATGTCGAAATGGAAGGAATGAGTAAGCATGATTATGAATGTGGATTGTTTCTCGTATAGTATGTATTTCTATATAATTGTTTAGCATATACTAAAATGTTATATTGTTTACATGTAAACTTACTAAGCTTTAAGCATACTCCCTTCTCTTTTCCCTTGTTTTATAGAGTTTAAAAGCTGAGCCAGAATACGTAGATAACCAAAAGATCGCCCACACTATCAGCTCACCTCGATATATCTAGACTTAGTGATTTTGTATATGGCATTTATAGAGGCTAGACTAGTTAGGTTATTTTTTTATTTTGGCCAAAAGTGTGATGGCCCTTATCAAGTTAGTTATATTATACATTGCCATAGTTGATGGCTCACCTTATTACATATGAAAATATGAAATTATTCATGGAAGTTCATATTGCAATTATGAGTTGTTTATTGCAATTATGAGTTGTTTATTGATATGTTGAATGGGTTCATGAGTTGTGAGTTAGAGGGGTGCACAAAGCTTGGCAAAGAGCCTTGTTTTTGTCCACATGGGTAGGCACACGAGCATGTGTCTAGACCGTGTGTGACATATGGCTAGTTCATGGGCGTGTACCCAGGCCCTGTGAAGTCTGTATCTTGAAACTTGAGTTTGAATCGCCACACGGTTAAAGCACACGGGCGTGCCTAGACCGTATGGATTAATCAAAGATGACTACGGGCCAGCCATATAGGCGTGTGTCCAGGTCGTGTGATTCAAGTCAATGGTGACCACGGGCGCCGAACATGGGCGTGTGAGATGATACACAGGCGTGTCATCTCCCCCACGGGCGTGTAGCCCTTGTTCAGGAAAAGTTTTCCTAAGTGCATAAAAGTTTGCAAATTATCCAAAACCTTTTTAGAAGCATGTCTAGGGCCTCGTAGGTCCATTATAAGGACAATAGACACATGGTTAGAAACGTTTTAATTTATAATGAGTTTTATAATCGAAAGTTATATAACTATGCGAGTTAAATATGGTAATGCCTCGTGCCCGGTTTCGGTATAAAATACGGGTAAGGAGTGTTACATTTAGTGGTATCAAAGCTATGGTTTAGTCGGTTCTCGGACAACTGTAGCATGTGTAAGAGTCTAGCTATACATGCCATAAGTGTATAATGATAGTGTGGTGGCTTCTGATGATTCTAAACTCTGTTTTTATGTAGTATATGGATCCCAATCAATCAGCTGCCAACTAGTAATACGCCGACTCTGGTGCAAGGGATCGCGCCTATGTAGAGTCGACCTGAGACTAGGGGTCAGGGAGAAGAGGCTCGAGAAGCCTTTCTCCAAATGATGAGTAACTGGTACACAGAGTATGTACGACCGAATCCTAACGCTCAACCTCTTCCACCTCCTCCCATACCCCAGCCAGTTCTTGTGGCTCCCCAAGGTATAGAAGTAGTGAGGATAGCTAAGCCCCCAGTAGACAAAATTCGGAAGTAAGGGGCTGAGGATTTTCGAGCTAATATAGATGATGACCCTGAGAGGGCAGAGTTCTAGCTTGAGAACTCAATAAGAGTATTTGATGAACTCTCTTGTACACCTGAGGAGAGCTTAAAATGTGTTGTGTCCTTGCTAAGGGACTCGGCATACCACTAGTGGAAAACGTTGACATCAGTGGTTCCTAAGGAGAGAGTAATGTGGGACTTCTTTTTGGAAGAGTTTCGAAAGAAGTATATAAGCCAGAGGTTTGTAGACCAAAAACGGAAGGAATTCCTTGAGCTAAAGCAAGGAAAAATGATTGTGGCAGAATATGAGCATGAATTTGTTAGGCTCAGTAAGTACGCGCAAGAATGTGTGTCAACCGAAGCTATTTTATGCAAGAGGTTCGAAGATGGGCTAAATGAGGATGTCAGACTTTTAGTCGAGACTTTAGAACTAAAAGAATTTGTGATATTAGTGGATAGGACCAGTAAAGTCGAAAAACTGAGCAAGGAAAAGAGGAAGGCCGTGAGTGAGGCCTGGGATGCAAGGAAAAGATCGATGAGAAAATTCTACCAAGTTCAATCAAAGAGGTCCAAGGAAGTGAACCCTCGAACGACTGCATCAGTGCGGTTTTCGCAAAGAGGGCGAGGTAATACATACTCGGGTACAAGAGTTCAAGCCACCTCGATGGCAAGTGTGGGCAATCCCAGGCCCAAACTAGAATGCCCAAGTTATGGTAGACACCACACTGGGGAGTGTTGAGGAAACTATCAGAATTGTTATAAGTGTGGTTGCCCCGACCATTTAATCCGAAATTACCCTGAGAGGGATGATAAGGAGAGGAAGCAAGAGGTAAGATCAAGCAGTGTATCCTCTAGAGGTAGGCCACAAAAGAACCCGGGAGGTGGGACTAGTGGTAGAGGTGCATCACGAGACTCTACTGTGAGCCCAGAGGGTCGAGCGCCAGCAAGGACTTATGCTACTCGCGCTCGAGAAGAGGCATCATTGCCAGATGTAATAACGGGTACATTTTCTCTTCGTGAAACCTTAGTTATTGCTGTGATTGACCCCGGGTCAACCCATTCTTATACTTGTATGAGATTGGCATCTAGTTTGAGTATGATTGTTGAATCTACAAAATTTGTGGTAAAGGCTCAAACCCATTAGGTAAATATGTGTTAGTTGATAAGGTGTGTAGGAACTTTCCTTTGACAATTAGGGGTCATTGCTTTCTGGCAAACCTTATGTTGTTGCCATTTGATAAATTTGATTTGATTCTTGGTATGGATTGGTTGGCCACCCATAGTGTTTTAGTGAACTGTGGTAGTAAATTTATTGAATTGAAATGTGAAAATGGAGATGTTATTCGGGTTGAATCAAGTGAGTCAGATAGTTTACCGGTTATGATTTCTTCCATGGTGGCTGAGAAATATCTAAGAAAAGGGTACGAGTCTTATCTTGCTTTCGTGTTAAATACTCAAGAGTTTGAAGTAAAGATTGAAACAGTGTCGGTTGTATGTGAGTACTCAGATGTATTCCCAGAAGAGTTACCTAGACTACCTCCAGTTAGAGAGGTCGAGTCTGGAACTGAGTTAATTCCGAGAACGGCACCTATTTCAGTTGCTCCGTATAGGATGGCTCTACTAGAGTTGAAAGAACTGAAGATTCAGTTACAAGAGTTAACGAACAAGGGTTTGGCAAGACCAAGCTATTCACCGTGGGGTGCTCCAGTACTTTTTGTAAAGAAGAAAGATGGGTCGATGAGATTGTGTATAGACTACAGACAGCTCAACAAAGTGACTGTGAAAAATAAGTATCCTTTACCCAGGATTGATGATCTATTTGTTCAATTAAAGGGAGCTACGGTGTTCTCCAAGATTGACCTGAGGTCTGGTTATTACCAGTTGAGGGTTAAGGAGCAAGATGTGCCAAAAATAGCATTCCAGATGAGGTATGGCCATTATGAGTTTCTAGTCATGCCGTTCGGTTTAACGAATGCTCCCGCAATTTTTATGGACTTAATGAACTATGTCTTCCGACCGTACTTGGAAAAGTTTGTGGTTGTCTTCATTGATGACATACTGATTTATTCTCGAGATGAGAGTAAACATGCGAAGCATCTAAGAACTGTCTTACAGACTTTAAGAGACAAGCAGTTGTATGCTAAATTTAGTAAGAGTGAGTTTTGGCTCCGAGAGGTTGGATTTCTAGGACACATTGTGTCGGGTGATGGTATTAGAGTTGATCCTGGAAAAATCTCAGCTATTATGGAGTGGAAACCGCCGAGGAATGTGTCAGAAGTCAGAAGCTTTTTGGATTTAGTGGGGTACTATAGGCAGTTTGTGAAAGGATTCTCCAAGATTGCCACTCCGATGACGAAACTGTTGCACAAAAATGTTAAGTTTGAATGGAATGAAAAGTGTCAATAGAGTTTCGAGAGATTGAAAACATTGTTGACTGAGGCACCGATTTTAGTGCAACCTGAGTCGGGCAAAGAGTTTGTGGTATACATTGACGCATCATTAAATGGCCTCGGTTGTGTGTTGATGCAATAGGGTAAGGTAATCGCTTACCTGTATTAGGATACTAAGAGTGATCGGAATAGTCGTACAATGCCAACGTCCCAGACGTGGTCTTAGATGTATACAGATATCGATGCCACTATCTCAGACAGGCTCTTACACGAATCAATACGATCCCAATGTCCAAGACATGGTCTTACACGTAAATCTTATATCGCTGCCAATATCCCAAACGTGGTCTTGCACGAAATCTCCAAACAATGCCAACGTCCCAGACGTGGTCTTACATGATATCTCATATCAAACACCTATGTCATGACATATACTATCCTATCTATTCCTAGGTTCAAACGGAACTTCTCGGACTTTGATACCTTATCGACACATTCTCGGATTTCATATATTATCATCTCGAGCATTAATTCATAGCAACCCAAATTTCATATATGTACAAATAAGGCAATTCAAATATATTTATTTGTATATCGACTTACCTCGAGTTCAGTTTAACGAAAAAGAATACAGCTACTCGATTACGTTCGATTTCCTGCGATCTAAGTCTGTTTTCTTCGGTTCTTGATCTATACATATCCAAATTTAACCCTTTTATTCACTAATTCATCTGATTCAATCCAAATACACATTTTTAGGGCAATTTGAAAATTAGCCCTCACATTTTCACATTTGGACAATTTAGTCCCTATTTCATAAAATCACAAAATACACCAAATTTCATAATATTTATGCTTAGTCGAATATCACCCATGCTTATACAAGTCCACACATTTCATTTATTTCACAATTTAATCCCTCAAAGTATTATTCTTTCAATTTAATCCAAATTACTCAAAATCACCAAAACTCCAAAGACAAAACATGTTAATCAAACACATATTTTCCATAATTCATCCTCAAACATCATAAAACTCGTGATTTCATCAATGGCTCATTTCAAAAACATCATCAATTCACAAAATTGAAGCATGGGTTTTGAAGTATACGAAGCAACGATTACAAAAACGTAAAAATTATCAAGAATCGAAGTCAAACATACCTTGAATCAAGCTTATACTTAGCCAAAACCTAGATGTTCTTCTTTCTTCTTTTTCTTTGCTAATTTTCGGCACAGAAGATGATAACAATGCCATTTTCATGCTTTTGTTTCATTAATAATCATGTAATTTGCAAATTACCAATATACCATTAATGAAACAATTTTATCATTTTATAATGCATGGATATAAATGTCCACTTACTAATAGTGGCATAATAACCTTTTAAGGACCTCATCTAATAAAGACATTAACAATTAGATTCCCTTACAAAAAGTATGCTAATTTTGCATTTAATACAATTTAACCCTTTTTTCTCAAATTAAACACACAAACAGACAAATTAATTCACAGAAATTTCACACATGCTTAATCACATATCATAAGCACGAAAAATAATATTAAAATATTATTCTAACTTGGATTTGTGGTCCTGAAACCACTGTTCCAACTAGGGTCAAAACCAAACTGTTACAATTCTCCCCCTTAGTGATTTTTGTCCCCGAAAATCTTACCGTTAAACAGATTTGGATATCGCTATCTCATTGAATCTTCAGGCTCCCACGTAGCCTCTTCCACTCCGTTTCGATGCCACAACACTTTCACTAACGGAATTTTCTTGTTTCTTAATTCTTTCACTTCACGAGCTAATATATGGATTGGTTTTTCCTCGTAGGTCATATCAGATCAGATTTCAATCTCAGACAGAGTAATCACATGAGACGGATCAGATCTGTACCGATGAAGCATTGACACGTGAAATACATTATGAATCTTTTCCAACTCAGGTGGCAACAACAATCGATATGCAACTAGCCCAATTCGTTTGATAATTTCATACGGCCCGATAAATGTCGAACTCAATTTGCCTTTACGTCCGAATCTACTTCCACGGAGATACTTTTAAAATACTTTATCACCAATTTTAAATTCAATGTCTTTTCTTTTCAAGTCTACATAGGACTTTTGACGATCAGGCGCTGCTTTCAAACTATCACAAATTATTTTCACTTTCTGTTCAGTATCTTTTATCATATCGACCCCGTGTATCTTACTTTCACTGAGCACAATCCAATACAAAGGTGTTCGACATTTACGTCCGTACAAAGCTTCATAAGGTGCCATTTTGATGCTCGATTGAAAACTATTATTATAAGCAAATTCAATCAATGGCAAATACGATTCCCACGTACCATCAAACTCAAGGATGCAACATCTCAACATATCCTCGAGAATCTGACCATCTGTTTGCAGGTGAAAAGCCGAACTAAAATGCAATTTAGTACCTAGAGCTTCTTGCAATTTCTTCCAAAATCATGATGTAAATCTCAAATCTCTGTCCGACACAATAGACAAAGGCATTCCGTGCAATCTCACAATATTAGAAATGTAAAGCTCAGCTAACTTATGAATGAGAAATCAGATCATACTGGAACAAAATAGGCGGATTTCGTCAGTCGATCAACTACGAACCAAATTGCATCTTTCTTTCTCGGAGTCAAAGGTAACCCAGAAATAAAATCCATTGTCACTCTGTCCCATTTCCATTCGAGAATCATTATCGATTGTAACAAACCAGATGGAACCTGATGTTAAGCTTTTACTTGCTAACAGACTAAACATTTCGAAACAAAGTGTCTCGTTTCAGACCAGACCACCAATAGTATTGCTTTAGATCATGGTACATCTTCGTACTTCCCAGATGAACGGTTAGGCGACTATTATATGCTTCATTCAAAATTAACTGAATCAACTCTGAGTTTCTCAGAACACAAATTCGATCTCAGAACCTCAAGCAATCATCAACATCAACTCAAAATTCAGAATCAGAATTCGAATCACACTGAGCTCGTTTCGCTAACATTTCATTATCAACTTTCTGAGCATCACATATTTGTTCTAAAAACAACGGTTTCGCTTTCAATTCAGCTAACACTGAACCATCATCAGATAGATCTAAATGAGCATTCATAGCACGTAATGCAAACAGTGACTTCTGACTCAATGCATCAGCTACAACATTTGCTTTACCCGGGTGATAATCTATCACAAGCTCATAGTCTTTCAACAGCTCTAGCCATCTTCTCTGTCACAGATTTAAATCTTTCTGGGTCATCAGATACTTCAAACTTTTATGATCTGAAAACACATGACATTTCTCACCGAACAGATAATGGCACCAAATCTTTAATGCGAACACAATCGCAGCTAGCTCAAGACCATGTGTCGGATAATTCTTTTCATGAGGCTTTAGTAGTCTTGAGGCATAAGCTATTACTTTGCCTTCCTGTATCAGGACGCAACCCAGACCACTTAATGAAGCATCACTATAAATCACGAACTCTTTGCCCGATTCTGGCTGTACCAGCACTGGAGCTTTAGTCAAAAGGGCTTTCAACTGATCAAAGCTTTTCTAAAATTTATCAGACCATTCAAATTTCATGTCTTTCTGAAGCAATCTAGTCAATGGAGTAGCTATTATCGAAAAGCCTTTTACGAACCTTCGATAATAACTAGCAAGTCCCAGAAAACTACGAACTTCGGACACATTCTTCGGAGGTTTCCATTCCAGAATAGCAAAAATCTTGCTCGGATCAGCCCGTATACACGATGCTGACACAATATGCCCCAGAAAACTAACTTCTCTTAACCAGAATTCACATTTGCTAAATTTCGCATATAATAGCTTTTCTCGCAGGGTTTGCAACTCGATTCTCAAATATTCAGCATGTTCGATTTCATCACGTGAATAAATCAAAATGTCGTTAATGAATACGACAACAAATCGATCTAAATACGGTCTAAAAATTCTATTCATCAAATCCATAAAAACAACAGGAGCATTCGTTAGTCCGAAAGGCATAACTAAAAACTCATAATGCTCGTACCTCGTTCTAAAAGCAGTTTTCGGAATGTCTGAATCTTTCACTCTCAACTGGTAGTATCTCAATCTCAGATCTATCTTTGAAAACACAGTGGCTCATTTTAGCTGATCAAACAAATCGTCAATCCTGGGTGGAGGATATTTATTCTTTATAGTCACTTTGTTCAACTGACAATAATCTATGCACAAACTCATCGTCATCTTTATTTTTCAAAAACAGAACAGGACACCCCAAGGTGAGAAACTCGGTCTTGCAAACCCTCTGTCAGTCAACTCTTACAACTGCGACTTTAACTCTTTCAATTCTGTTGGTGCCATTCTATACAGGGCTATCGAAATAGGAGTTGTACCAGACAACAAGTCAATACCAAATTCAACTTCATGTATTAGAGGCAATCCCGGTAATTCTTCAAGGAACACATCAGGGAATTCACAGGCAACAGGCACTGATTCAACTTTCTTTTCAGGCACTTTCGAATCAATCACATATGCGAAGTAAGATTTATAACCCTTTTTCACATAAATCTGAGCTTTCAACACAGATATCATAGCCGGTAATCCATTCAAATCATCAGACTCAACCCGAACTATTTCATCATTTTGACATCTCAAATCAATGATCTTCCTTTTGCAATTTACAACAGCATCATGCAATGTTAACCAGTCCATACCCAGAATTAAATCAAACTCATCAAATGGTAATAGCATCAGATTAGCCAGAAAATAAACATCTCGAAACATTAACGGACAGTTCTTGCATACTTTATCAACCAGGACACTTTTACCTAAGGGGTTCGATACTTTAATAACAAATTCAGTAGACTCTACAGGCAAAGTCTTACTGGATACCAAGTTCATGCATATATACGAATGAGTACAACCAGGGTCTATCAATGCAATCACAGAAGTATCATAAAGAGTAAATGTACCCGTAATAACATCTGGGAATGAAGCTTCTTCACGATCTCGGATGGCATACGCTCTGGCAGGCGCTTTAGCTTCGGATCTCGCAATAGTATCTTTCATAGTTCTCTGACTACCACTGGCATTTCTTGTATTTCGAGAAGGTCTACCTCTAGCTACAACATTATCGGATCTCGGATTTTGAACCATCTCTTGTTCAACAGACTCTGGGCAGTCTTGAATAAAATGATCCAACAATCCACATTTGAAGCAAGCCCGGTCATTCAATCTACAACTTCCCGGATGCCTTTTTCCACAATGCTTACATTGAGGTCTCTTAGATCGGACATTTCCAACACTAGCTATCGATGTAGCTGGAGCTTTAGAATTCGACTGTGATCTAGCTCGACCTCTCGGATTCGAATGTCCCACATTAGTTCTAGAACGACTATGCTCATCTCTGAATTTCTTCGAAGTAGACTGAAATGATTTGCTCGAAGGTCTCTTTCTCGCATCTCTGACTTCAAACTCAGCTTTTCTTTTATCTTTCCCGAGTGCATCAGCTTTGCACGCTTTATCAACAAGTACAACAAACTCTTTCATTTCCAGAATCCCAACCAAAAGACAGATATCTTTATTAAGGCCATCTTCAAATCTTTTGTACATTATTGCCTCGATGGATACACATTCACGAGCATACTGACTTAATCTCATGAATTCTCTTTCATACTCAGTGACAGACATGCGACCCTGTTTCAATTCCAAAAATTCCTTTCGTTTCTAATCAATGAATCCCTGGCTGATGTATTTCTTTCGAAACTCGGACTGGAAGAAGTCCCAAGTAACTCGTTCCTTTGGAACAATAGAAATCAGAGTCTTCCTCCATTGATAAGATGCGTCTCGTAGCAGTGAAACAACACATTTAATATTTCTTCTAGAGTCAAAGACATCTCATCAAATACTCGGATAGTGTTTTCTAACCAAAACTCGGCTTTTTCAGCATCGTCATCACTGGTGGCCCTGAAATCTTCAGCCTCATACTTGCAGATTTTATCGACCGAAGGCTTATTCAACAGATTTATACCCATTACCGGAGGTACAACTGAGGTCTGAGAGGGATTGGAAAGGGGCGGAGGTTGTGAAACAGTCGAATTATTTCTCACAAACTAAGTGAACCACTCACTCATCATTTGGAAGAAAAGGCTTCTCCCTCTTAACCGCACGTAGCCGGTCTCAAATCAGATGGCGCTGTCCCTTGAGCGGGAGCAAGCGCATTGCTTTCTACATCGTCAGCTACGGCTCTTTTGGGATCCATTACTATACGTAAAACACATTTTACACGTTAGGATTCATCACACTATCACAGTTCAGATATATGGCATGTATAGCTAGACTCTCACACGCTACGTTAGTCCGAGAATCGGCTAAATTGTAGCTCTGATACCAATCAAATGTAACACCCCTAACCTGTATCCGTCATCGGATTAAGGTTCAGAGGTATTATCGGACAAATGGAATCTTTTACAGACATTTCATGATATAATTCATCAAATGCAATCAAAGAGTCCCTTTAATAGGTCAACGAGACCTTGAACATGCTTTGGAATAGGGCAAGGACTAAACCAAACACATACGAAAATTCTCAAAAATTTAAAACTTTTTCAAAGTTACAGAGGTCACACGCCCGTGTGGGAAGGTCGTGTGCCTCCCACGGCCTCAGACACGCCCGTGTGTCTAAGCCGTGTCAAAACAGCGCATACATACTGACTTGCCCGTGGTCGCTACTTACTTCACCACAAGGCCAGTCACACGCCCGTGTGTCCAGCCCATAGTCGAACCAGACTTGTTTTGAATTACAACCATAAGGGACATGGTCGAGTCACATGCCCGTGTGCTCAACCCTATGGGCAATAGGCCATTTTCAAGGCCAAATTGTGACCCACACTTAGGTCATCCCTACAAGCTCAAACAAGCATTAATCCATACACAATTGGCAACCAAAATCATGTCATAAGATCAACATATCATCCCATTCAATTACATTTCTAAACATGCCAACTTGTATGCCAAATAACACAACTAAATCACATGTAAAACCAAGCATGATTCATCCACAATTTCACTTAATCACTATGGCATCAATCCATCACTAAGCTTACCATACATAAGACCATTTCATTACCATCAAACCATACCAAAACATGCATCATATACCATAATCACTCATACATATTACCATCATTTATCTAGCCACATCACATGGCTATTAACAACCCAAACATATTCCAAAATGACTAGCCTATACATGCCATATTTAGTTATTTACACATTCAAAAGCACCAAAGTTGAGTTTGATAGTGTGGTGATGATCCTCGACGGTCCCCGAGCCTCTCATAGCTTTAACGATCTATAAAACAGAACAAACACACACAAAGTAAGCTTTCCAAAAGCTTAGTAAGCCATATACAAATAAACTTAACATAAATCATTCATAAGTATAGCTATTTGAATTCATTAACATATCTTTATTTTGAGCACATAAATAATCTCTTTGGTTCACTTGGTTTACCATAGCTTACCAATTTATCATATCTTAAGTTTCTCACTTGCTCATATCTCAAACATACATATATCTCAAATGTTCCTTTGCATCAATGCACATACTTACTCACCTTTCATGCTTATACAAAGCATACATATCAACGTACCTGAAACGGATGTACAATTCACATAGTCATTCATTTACCGAACTTACCCGTTGAACCATTCGAAATCTATTAGGATACTCAAAGTGATCGGAATACTCGTACAATGCCAATGTCCCAGACATGGTCTTACATGTATCGAAATATCGATGCCACTGTCCCAGACAAGGTCTTACATGAATCAATATGATGCCAATGTCCCGGGCATGGTCTTACACATAAATCTTATCTCGATGCCAATGTCCCAGATGTGGTCTTACACGAAATCTCGAATCAATGCCAACATCGCAGATGTGGTCTTACACGATATTTCATATCAAACACCTATGTCATGACATATACTATCCTATCTATTCCTAGGTTCAAACGGGACTTCTCAGACTTTGATACCTTGTCGACACATTCTCGGATTTTATATATTATCATCTCGAGCATTAATCATAGCAATCCAAATTTCATATATGTACAAATAAGTCAATTCAAATACATTTATTTGTATATCGACTTACCTCGAATTCGGTTTAACAGAAACGGATATAGCTACTCGATTACTTTCGATTTCTCGCGATCTAAGTCTGTTTTCTTCGATTCTTGATCTATACATATTCAAATTTAACCCTTTTATTCACTAATTCATCCGATTCAATCCAAATACACATTTTTAGGGCAATTTGCAAATTAGCCCTCATATTTTCACATTTGGACAATTTAGTCCCTATTTCACAAAATCACAAAATACACCAAATTTAATAATACTTATGCTTAGCCGAATATCACCCATGCTTATACAAGTCCACACATTTCATTTATTTCACAATTTAATCCCTTAAAGTATTATTCTTTCAATTTAATCCAAATTACTCAAAATCACCAAAACTCCAAAGACAAAACATGTTAATCAAACACATATTTTCCATAATTCATCCTCAAACATCATAAAACTCATGATTTCATCAATGGTTCATTTCAAAAACATCATCAATTCACAAAATTGAAGCATGGGTTTTGAAGTATACGAAGCAACGATTACAAAAACGTAGAAATTATCAAAAACCGAAGTCAAACATACCTTGAATCAAGCTTATACTTAGCCAAAACCTAGATGTTCTTCTTTCTTCTCTTTCTTTGCTAATTTTTGGCACAAAAGATGATAACAATGCTATTTTCATGCTTTTGTTTCATTAATAATCATGTAATTTACAAATTACCAATATACCATTAATGAAACAATTTTACAATCTTATAATGCATGGATATAAATGTCCACTTACTAATAGTGGCATAATAACCTTTTAAGGGCCTCATATAATAAAGACATTAACAATTAGATTCCCTTACAAAAAGCATGCTAATTTTGCATTTAATACAATTTAACATTTTTTCTCAAATTAAAAACACACAAACAGACAAATTAATTCACAGAAATTTTGCACATGCTTAATCACATATCATAGGCACGGAAAATAATATTAAAATATTATTCTAACTCGAATTTGTGGTCCCAAAACCACTGTTCCAACTAGGGTCAAAACCGAACTATTACAATGTGGTTAGGCCGTGTGTCCCCTACACCTTAATTTTGAGAAACAGAATGCTCAAAATTGGGCACACGGGCAGAGACACAAGCATGTGCCTCAGCCGTGTGTGCCACACGGCCTAGAACACAGGCGTGTGTCTTGGCTGTGTGAAACCTACACCTAATTTAAATTAAATTAATTAACCACACGGCCTGTAGCACGGGCGTGTCCCTTGGACCACACGGGCATGTGAGCCCTGTACCTTGGAAAATTTTTGTAATTTCGCGAAAAATTCTTAGAGGTTCCGATTAAGTCCCGACTTATTTCTAATGCTCGTATTGTGCCTCGAGGGTCCATTTAAGGGACGTTAAGAATTATTTTAGAATATGAATAGTAACTTACATGATTTCTCTGTAAATGTTTCTGAATGTTTCGGTAATGCTCCGTAACCCTGTTCCGGTGACGGATACGGATTAGGGGTGTTACACACAAGGCTTGGAGCTTCTACCTTAGTTTCTTAACTCTCCTCGAACTATAGTTTAGTATTACCTGAAATGAAGAAAAGAAACATGGTAAGTTCATGAGGAACTTAGTGAGTTCTAAAATAAGTTACTTCATTTTTTTTTTAGATTCACCAAGATTCTTTCTTAACTTATACTTGTGAGACCATTTTTTTTCATAGCTTGTATTTGAGCAGAAGCCACATAGTAGCGCAATACAATGTGTATGAGAACTGCTCCTGTTAAAGATCATAAGGAATATAGTGTCTTTATACAGACTTATTGCATAAAATCTTATTATAATCCACCAAAAGGGGAGAGAGAAAGGGAGAGAAAGAGTCATTTCGGATTAACTTGACAGACAATCCTATAGACTTTTTAATGCAGATTCTAAATGCGAACTTTTATATGCAGACTCATAAGAAGATTCATGGGTATAGTGGCTCATACATATGTACTCATAGAAGAAGATTCCCAATATGGCAGACTCAATCATGTGTACTTGTATAAGTAGATTCAAGAATATAACAATCCATTCATGCGAAATCATAAAAGGAACTTCAGAGTTAAAACATATTTAAATATGCAGATTCATAGAAGAACTTCGAAATCATAGCATATTCATACAAGCGGACCTTGTAGCGAACTTCATTTGGAAAAATCTCACATTTAACTTTGACATAAAACTTAGTTCTTATCAAATAAGTTCGGTAAACCTTCATATCTTTTACAACTTTCATATGCCACAACCAGGGACTTGCTTACACATAAGAGGCTTAAAGCCTTAGACTTCGTAGAGTCTCATACATACATAGAACCCATATTGGGTTATCATATTCATTTGCACATATATCTTCGTACAAACCAACTGAACCTCCACAAAATTGAAAACCATGCATATACATTCTTCGTACTATCCGTCCGAACCTTCGCAAAGCTAGATAACACATGGCACAGAGTGCGCAATGTGACATTTCTTAATCTTTCATCCTCCAAAACAACCCTCCATACTTCGTATATCCTTCATATTTATAACAGGCATATAAAAACATTCAACTGTTCATTTCATTGATAATATATCATATCATACCAAACATAACATCCAGCGGACCATTGCAAAGATAACTTTATCAATAATTATTTTCCCAGTAAAAGTTTATCAAACAATGATTTGGAAAGTATGATCAAACATGCAATTGTAAATCAAAACTTTATATAGATCATCCACAATAATGCAACTCATCATCAGCAGAACATGAAGACAACCACAACAAGGAAACACAATGATGATGAATATATAAGCAACCACTAACTCACCAGCAAAATACCTAGGTTGACACAACTTACACTTACTTAGACTTCCTTTTATCACTTGAATCTCCTCTTATTTGGTTGGCTAAATATAACAAGTATATAAAGACCAAAACAAAAATATACATGTATAACAAATATTAATCCATATGCATGTAGAAGAATTATAGTTGTTAACTGCAACTTTAACATCACAATTCAAAATAAATTATACAGAAATCCTCAGACCTTCCTTCCTTTTTCTTAAATCAAAAGGTACGTAAGAGTTAGAAAGATTACCGGCTTGCTAAGTTCTCAAATGTTTATGCTAACACCTTAAATTCTTCCTTACATGTAACCCGTTTCTTAATTACCTTTCTTACAAAAGGAAACAGAGAAGAAGAAGAAGAAGAAGATAGAATAATGATAGAAAAAAAATGAAAATCAGCATGAAAAACCCTTCCTATATATAGTCTTTCTACCACTGCTTCCCTTAGTCCCAAGACGGTCAGTCTTATAAAACCCTTAATCATAATGTCCCACTAATAAAGATTCTTAGTTCTAATTTGACAGAACTAAATTCAAAGTCTAGCTATTTACCCAACCAGCCTACAAGGTTCACATAATTACTCTAAAACCAGCTAAAATAGAAAATTCTCTAATTAAGTACTCAGAATTTCAATTTTGTCAAACCTTTAATATTTCCGGGTGTGACATCAACCCTCTTTTTCTGTAACAATTCACACAATTTACAAAAGAAAACTTTAGATATTATTAATTCATCGATACATGTTCGTTCATCACCATGAACAAAAGCTCTAATCCTATCTCATTTTGCAAAAATATCCAAAGTCCATGATGTCATTTTAGACCTATAAGAAATTAAACTTTTCTACATGATTAAGTAAACAAAGCACCAATTTACTAGTGCCACCATTTTAATCCAATGACTCACTACACTTAAAATCCTCCTTCTTCGACCGTTAGATCCAATCAAGTTAAAATATCTACTTATACTTCTCCAAATATTAATAATGAAACAATTCATTTTTTTTATGAAATACCTACAATTATTTAACGGTATACAAAAATAATTTTAATATCAATAACACAACTCATACCCAACAATATAGCTCATAAAAAAATAGAACTCACAAATAGCAATAGTCAAAATTAATAATAGGAACCTATTGCAATCTTTCTATCATGACAAACTGAATAGCATCCAACAGAAAATTTTAATAATTTTAAGAATTAATTACAACATGAAATATTTTATTTATAAAATTGTATATTTCACATAATCACTCAAAAAAAAAAAACACAACCTACACCCAAATAAAGCCACCACACAACTATCCAATTCTTCATAAGATTCATGTAAGCAATTGGTAAAATATCATGAAGAGTTTAAACATTCCGTCATCAGCACTCAAATACATTGATTTTGAAGTAAAAATAAAGCCTTATGCTTTGTGTGGTTAAAATTCTAGCATTCTCTTTGTTGTTATTTCTAGACATTTTGTTTTATTGGATTTAGAGTCATAAATTTCTTCTTTTAATTTTAAAATTAACAAGAGAAAATTTTCTTTAACTAATAGGCTCGAATCAGATAGAGGCATTATATCAATGTGCAAAATTTCAGTTCAAGTGTGGGAATTACTCGAGTGCTACTATCTCTATCAGTATAAAAGATAAAATTTAACTTTAAACTAAATGAGAAAAGAAAAGCCAAAAAAAAAAATTATATATATATATATATCTTGAATCTAGAAGCTGCTTCAGCTTCAATAAAAAATTAAAAGAGAAACCCAATTGGGAAAAAAACATTTTACAGATTGACAAAGAGAGAGTTTTTTTTTTTTAATTATGTCTTACTTGATTTTATGGAACCCAAAAACATAGGTTCTAAAAACATCTCAAGCTACAAAAGATTTTTTTCAAATATATATATATATATATATTTCATAAACATAAATAAAAATAAAATAAAGAAATGACTTTTAGATTTCTTATTTTGTTTAATTTGGATCAAATGGAGAATAGAAGAACAGCTAAAAAGTGTGTAGAAATTTTTACCCTTTATTCAAAATCTAAATAAGAATAATACATGTAATTTATTTAATTATATGAGAATAATAATTAGAACCATCTCATTAAATTTCTATGTTAAATAAATACCACTTCTACCTCACTGATACATACCACTCAACCTACGCATAAAAATATTTTTAATGTGACATATTAATTTATTCCTCTACTAAATAAATGATTATTTGTAAGTTATGTAATGGTAAGAGCATGGTGTTTTCAAACACAAACTTTTTAGTTTTAGTTTCACATGCAACATATTTACAAAGAATTCAGATCAACAAAAAAAAGAAATGGAAAACTCACCCAATATGTTCGTTTTAGGAAAGTCTGAATGAACATCAGCGCACTTCAACAGTTATCTGCAAGAAGTTAATGGAAAAATATGGCGTTGGGTATGTTGTAGATTTGTAGAGGTTTTTGTTTTTTTTCATGTCTGAGTGTTGTAATAATAAAAAATTAAATAATAACATTTATAACAGTAAATTTTTTATGGAGCTAAAATGTCAATAATGTTGATTTTTTAAAAAAACTTTTGGCATATCTTCAATTTAGGTCCTTTAAGCTTAAATTTAGATTCAATTTAATCCTTTTGTTCACAATTTTTCATTTATTTAATTTAGAATTTATTTTAAATGTAATTTATTAATGTTATTGAATTTAGTTAATATTTTTATGTTTTATAATTATTAATGTGTTTGCATGTATAGGGTATTGTATAATTTAATTAACTTAGTTATCGTAAAGTGTTTGTATATATAGGGTATTGTATATTTTAATAAACTTGGTTATTATAAATTTCTTGATGATGATATATTTGAATGCTTATATTAATTTTTGCAAGTAAAAATTGATGAAACATTTAAAAAATTTTCATAATGTGTTCCTCTACCCAAAACAATTGATTTGTGGTTAAGTTATATTTAAGAAATTAAACAATTAAATAATACATATCATATAATTTTAATCTGTATGTGAAATAAAAACATTTTATTGCCTTCCGAATAATTACACATAAAAAATAGAATCAATTTTACTCTAACCTCCAAATTTAGCTGGAACCACATATAATTATACAATTAAAAGAAAATGTTTTGAAACAGTCAAAGCCGCCATAATTGTCCAGGACTCGAAAAATCTGAGTGATAAAGAGAAAAGGCAGACCCATTAGACAGTAATTGGCGAGCGTCAGTACAAAAAGAAGGGGTTTCTTGTAACACCATGTCAGCAACACTTGATGTCACATCTTACCTATCAATCCAGATCGTAATATTCAAAGTGAACCGATCCTCTCTGTGAGTTCTGTCAGCTTTCAGTTTGGGTTTTCCTCCCCAACAAAAACAACGCTTTCTTACATGAATCATCACCGGACCCACATCTGAGAACAATGTAATATTAAGTCATTAAATAATGCCCTCAAGTTTCACCCAAAAGAGGCATTCGGTATTATAAAATATTTGTATTATTTTCATAGGGTGCTGACAGCTTTGTGGGCGACGTTCAAACAGATTCCGGTATTTTGATTCATTTGAGTTAACCTAAAATTCCTTCTGCTTAATTTTGTTCCATTACTTTGTTATATGTCCCGATTTCAAAATCACTTCCAACAGTACTTCTGACTGTTAGAATTTCGTATGTCACTACGTCATTTCCATGCATGCTTAATTCCAAGTTGCTAGGGAACTATCTCCTACTTAAGTCGGCAATATCCAGCTGCATTGTGTTGTGGTCTATTAACTGTCTTCGTCCGCCATTAGTGTCACTCTCTTTGAACCAATTTATATAAACAACTTTCTCGTTGCTTGTCCTACCATTGGTGATTAATCTGTTGCACTAGGCAAACAGGACCAGCCTGCAAGTTAATTAAGTAGCAATGGTATATTTTCTGATATTCTTGGCATCATTTGCTCACTCATTTTCCGGTGAAGGGAATAAAATATTTTCATGCTTTTGTTGTAGGAGAAACTCGAGCTTGTTGATGGTAAGGTGAATTGGAAGGGGGAAACAGCTGTGAAGCATAAGCATGGAGGACTGAGAGCTGCTTTGTTCGTTCTAGGTAAGTGAAGGCTTTACTATACATCCTTTGTATTGCAAAATGGAGAAGAATTTTTTGGTTATAAACTCACATGTATAGGACTTGTTGTTTTTCTGCAGTGGCGTTTGCATTTGAGAACTTGGCAAATCTTCATTTGGCCGTCAACCTGACGACTTACTTCAATGGGATTTTGCACTTCCAAGTATCTGATGCAGCTAATGCTCTAACCAACTTCATGGGGACTGGTTATATCCTTTCCATTATCTTTGCTGTCTTCGCAGACACTTATATTGGCAGATTTAAAAGTATTCTCATTTCTGGATCCATTGAGTTCCTGGTAGGCTATTGCTAGAGCTAGATTTCATGGTTCTTAATTTAATGGCAGACTAGAAACTTCATAAAGCAACTGATAAACTTGTTGGTTTCATGGTGTTTTTTTTTTTTTTTGAATGATCGTTATATCTAGGGACTAGCATTGCTCTCAGCGCAAGCTCACTATTCGAGCCTCAGGCCACCGCCTTGTAACGTCTTCGATCCGACTTCTCGTTGCGAGAAACTTGAAAGTAGTGATACTGTGTTCCTCTACGTTGCTCTATACTTGGTTGCTGCGGGAATGGCGGGGATTAAAGCCTCGATACCATCCCATGGAGCTGATCAATTCAATGAGAAAGACCCTCGAGAAGCTAAGACAATGTCCAGTTTCTTCAACGGTTTATTGTTCGCCTTGTGCATTGGTGGTGCAGTTAGTTTAACGCTCTATGTCTGGCTTGATGATCATAAAGGATGGGGTGTTGGATTCGGAGTCTCTGCCATCGCCATGTTCTTGGCTCTCATCGTTGCTGTATTGGGATGGCCATTGTATAGGATACATGTGGTTCAAGGAAGTAGTGTCCTTCTGGAACTCATTCAGGTTTGCTTGCATGAAACTCCATCAATTAATTCTCATTCATATATAGTTCATCTCCCGATGGACAGAACTTTACTTGCTATTGGTTTGCTTGAAGGTTTTTGTTGCAGCTCTCCGCAATAGAAATCTTAAACTCCCTGAGAACCCTCTGGAGCTTTATGAGATTGACAAAGACAAGGAAGCTGCTTTGGAAGATGATTTCCTGCCTCACAGAGACGTTTACAGGTTCCTGGATAAAGCAGCCATTAAAACAGCATCTGAGAAACTAAATCCATGGAAGCTCTGCAGGGTAACCCAAGTAGAAAATGCAAAGATCTTACTTGGAATGACCCCAGTTTTCTCTTGTACCATAATCATGACCCTTTGCTTAGCTCAACTCCAAACCTTTTCAGTCCAACAAGGCCTTACGATGGATACAACAATCGTTGGCTCTTTCCACATCCCACCTGCTTCTCTACCAATCATTCCTGTTATTTTCTTGATCTTCATAATCCCCTTCTATGACCAAATTGCTGTTCCCCTTCTCCGTAAGGTCACTGGCCATGTCACCGGGATCACTCACCTTCAACGTATAGGAGTTGGCCTCATCCTCTCCTCCATATCCATGGCTACCGCTGCAATCATGGAAGTGAAGCGCAAATCCGTGGCTCGAGACCACAATATGCTGGATGCTTTACCAGTGCTCCAACCATTGCCTATCAGTGTCTTCTGGCTCTCATTCCAGTACTTCATTTTTGGAATTGCAGACATGTTTACCTATGTGGGTCTTCTTGAATTTTTCTATTCTGAAGCTCCTCAAGGACTTAAAACCGTATCCACTTGCTTCTTGTGGACTTCCATGGCACTTGGCTACTACCTCAGTACCATTCTGGTTCAGATAGTGAATCGTGCAACAAAACATATTACAAACAGTGGGGGTTGGTTATCTGGCAACAATATTAACAAGAATCATCTCAATCTCTTCTACTTGTTACTTGCTTTGCTGAGTTTGGTCAATTTCTGTGTGTATTTGTTTGTTTCTTGGCGTTATAAGTACAGGTCTAAGAACTAAGATGGACCCAAGACAGAAGCCAACTAGACCTTCATTTTATTCCATTTCCGCTTTATGTTTATGTCAAATTAAGTTGGTGACAAGATGTAGAGATCGAGTTCCAAATGTATTTGTATTTGTATTTTCATATTATGTTGTTTGATGATATAAAAGTAAAACCCCAAACGCAATTTGTATTCATTTCTTCTTTCTGGTTTCATCAAATTTAAGACATAAAAGATGGCAGAGAAAATCTTGGCATTAAATCGGCCCCAAGTTTCCCTCACAAGCACCCACCTGTCGAGACATCTCGCCACCGTCAGCCACCTCATCACCATGCATGTCAAGGTGGCCACCAAATATCCCTCCACGTCCCCCCACCTACTTTCTCGATTCCCTTATAACCCCCTAAATTTTCAGAATAATCTTCAAACCATACCCCCCTCCACAAGTTCTTTTCAATGTCTTCCAGTGACAAGTCCCCGGCTCCGACACCGGCTAAAGGTGCGGAGGCAACTCCACCAGGGCAACCCAAGACGATGGGTCAGCATGTGGTGGACAAGGGAGCATCAATGCTGCAGGCATTGACCCCAGTGAAGCAAATCAGCCAACATGTCTGCACCTTTGCCTTGTATAGCCATGATATGTGCCGTCAAATCGAGACTCACCACTATGTTAGCAGGCTCAACCAGGACTTTCTCCAGTGTCCTGTTTATGATTCCGATGACTCCAACGCCCGCCTCATTGGTCAGTTTCCTTTTACCAACATAGTTGACAATCAAACAATATGTTGAACAAGTTTTTGTTTTTTTTCATTTCAATGCAGGAATTGAATATATAATATCCGATAGATTGTTTGAAGCTCTGCCTCAAGAAGAGCAAAAACTTTGGCATTCCCATGCTTATGAGGTCTCTGTTGTTTTATCCCTTTTCTTCTTACTGTTTACGTGGTAAATTATAGTACTAATGAAGATGATAAGCGTGGAATTTGTCGCAGATAAAATCAGGGCTCTGGGTTAATCCCAGAATACCAGAAATGATAGGGAAACCTGAACTGGAAAATCTTGCCAAAACCTATGGCAAGTTTTGGTGCACATGGCAGGTTGACAGAGGTATATATACAAGTTAATTTATAGTACCTACAAATTCTTGCAGTGGCCGCCCTTAAGACCCGAGTTTGGTTCGTTATTACCAAAAAATTTACACACCAACTTTGGGCTCCAACGGTCAACGGTCGACCTGGTCAATTTTTTTATTTAATATCTAAATAATTATTATTTTGAGAACATTTTTAAATATTTTTGTATGAACTTTAGAAATATATATTCTAGGGGAATGGATGATGGTTTTAGAAATAAACTCATCCATAGATAAAAAATCATTTTATGGATTATTCCTATCCTATTATTCAAAGTGTTTTTTTTTTAATTATTAAATAATATTTTAACAATTTTTTTATGTGATTGATACCTAATTTTAATAATTTTTTATCTTGAATTTCAAATTTAAAATTTAAAATCTTAAACTCAGTAATCTTAAATCTTCATAACCTTAAATCCTTAAAATTAAACCTTGAATTTAAACTCAAAATAAAATAATTATCAAAATTATGTGTAAATGATTATTAATTTTTTTTAAAATTGATTGCATAAAATAAAATATTAATTTATTAAAAAAATGAAAAGTTGTAAAAGAAGAAAAGATTTTTTTTCTTAATTTAAAAACTTAATTATTTTAAGTTAGAGAGATATTAGATATAGATGAGTGTTTAATAATATTTTATTATTTTTTAAATTTAAGTGTTTAATAATATTTTATTATTTTTTAAATTTAATGAGATGAACTTAATATAATTTATATCCATCTTCTACATGTAGATTTTTATAATTGTATTTTCTTCCATTTTTTTCCATTTTCCATTCTTAAATTATTTTTACAAATTTACTATTTTTTATAATTTTGTTACATATGTACCATAATTTACCAGTATTATTTTATTTTACTTTAATCTAGAATTATTATATATATAATATAATTTATATCACATTTACATGATATTATAATTTAAATATTAAAAAAATAAAAGTATAAATTGTATATATTTAAAATTTTAAAATATATATAATTTTAAAATTACTAAATATTAAATGAAATAAGTTTATAAAAATAAAATAATTTTAAATTAAAAAATATTAATATATATTAATATTTTTAATTGAAATTCTATAGAATGCTGGCAACAATTTTAATATAAATTGAAACACACTTAGTGGACATTTTAAAAAATATATAATAAGAAGAAGAAGAAGAAGAGGAGGAGGAGATAATTGACACTTTTATAAAAAGTAACAATGGACTCAAAATTAATGGATGAAATCAAATCATAGTTTAATCTACTCCATGGATGGGACCAACTCAATCTGATTCAAACCATATTAAAACGATTTGGGTAGTGATGGGTTAATAGGGATGTATTCGAGTAAGTTGTGAGGTTTATATTTCGAGTCTATCATATATAAACTCGATTTGATTTTGGTTTGGATGCATAGATGGATTTAATCAAATGTGTATGATATTGATAATATATACAATAACTTGATAAATGCACACCAAATTAGTGATGTTGGGTGGGGATGAAGGTGACAGACTTCCACTTGGAGCACCAGCATTGATGATGTCACCACAGGGGGTGAACCTGGGGAAAATCGACCCAGAGCTGGTGAAGAAGAGGGATGACAAATACAGCATCTCAACCGAAGCAATTATGGAGTCAAGGGTGGAAATTGAAGAACCTGAATGGATCAATCCACAGGCTGATTACTGGAAACAGCATGCCAAGGGTTTCGCCATTGACATCGAGAAAACTGAAATGAAGTTGAGAGCTCCCTTCCCTTAGAACTTGCCTTTGCCTATAACCACAAAATATTGTGCCTAATCACTACTAGTCGTGTTGCTCTTCAATGGTGTGTGGGGTAGGTTTTTTGCAATAATCTGTAGAAATGATGTGGTACTATCTATCACATTTTTACTTTTGAGTCAAAGTTGTTTTTCTTTAAGATTACAGAAGAGCTTGCAATTTCTCGTATTTTTATTGGACAGTGAGACAAAAATTTAGTTACGCTTTCAGTTTCTAGGGTGTTTTTTAGAAATATTTTTGGCATAAAAAGTATTTTTAAAATAAAAAGAATGCTAAAGAAAATTTTTTATTTTCTAAAAGCATTCTGGTTAATTACTTAAAAAATATTTAAAATTTATTTTTTATATATTAAAATATTAACAACAATTTATAATAAATTATTTTCTATATTCTTATTAAACTATCATAATATTAAACTTTATTTATTTAAATATATATTTGTTACTTTATAACACTATGTCTAAAATTGATATTTTATTTTTAAAAAAATATTTTTTGATATTCATATTAAACTCCAAAACAACACTTCACTAAGTAATGCTAAACTAATACTAATTCACCTAGACCAATCCACAATTTTTTACTTAAAAAGCATACTAGCTCTTTATACGAACAAAATAGAAGTTAATTAAATCTCCTACATAAAACAAAATCGTGCTATTTTAATCTCAAATAAAGCAAAAATAAGCTTTCTCCTCAATAATCTTAGAAAAGTACAATCAATCCAATTCAGACAGACATCATCACATAAGAATTAAAATATCTTTGCTTGATTTGACTTTCTTTAGCAAAACCGTTTTCCCCAATTCCAATTCCAATTCCAATTCATATGGTCCAAATACGTTGTTCTTGTATTAGTTCCCTTAGCTGATTATGACAACATACTTTTCTTTTATGCAGCTTATGATAGCATACATAATGTCGAAGCCAAATGGGAATCGACTTGGGTTTTGAAAATGAAAATAAAACGGGAGTCGTCACCGATCTTTTATTAGGTGTGATCAAATCACCTTTGTTTTAATAAAACATTTTGATTTACTAAAACAATGTTTTTGGTCTACGAAAATTTGAGAAAATAGGTTCAGGAGTCGGTGACGTGCGAGGAAGAATTAGCACCCTCGTCACGCCCAAAATTGGTACCAAATTGATTAATTAATGTCCCAATGTCGAAAGTTGAGAATTTTAAAAAGAATTTAAAAGTTTGATCTTTTTTGGAAATATTTTATTTTCCTCGAATTGAATATCAAGACTTTCTTGTTCCGAAAGGACAAAATATCACATCCAGTGCGTAGGACACGATGATTTTAATCCCTGAATCCAAGATCATCTCTTAATTCCCGAGACTCATGCATTAAAGTATCAAAAAGATATTCGATTGTTTGGCCAAGCGAGAGAACCGAAACCCAACACATAGGGCACGATCTTTCAAATTTCCGAACATGGAACATTGCCTTATTTGGAAAATTTTCTATTTTGGATCAAATTGATAAATATATTTAAAAATGATACACATTTGGTAGCTTAGGTTTTAAAGAAACATTACTTAAAACGTGAAATGGATTATATGCGATGAATAATGGTAATGTAACACAAATTTGGTGCAATGATAATATAATACACATGGTACATAGCGTTGAGATCATTAATCTAAAATATTAACATGCAGGAATAATAATGATAATAATATCAATAATGGGCAATAATATGAACAATGATAACGATGACAACGAAGATACGAACGAACAGATCATAATACATGCAAAGACGGTAATCACATAGCTTACACAATTTGAATATTAACGTTAATAACATAGGAGCAATGAACTAAACAATTTTAACACATGACAATTTAAAAGAATTAACAAAATGGTTTTAAGATATAAAAAATGCAATAAATAATATGAAATAATTTAACATAATGTTAAGATGTAAAATAAACAGTATGCATAAAGTTTACTAAAAAACAGTATACAAAAGCTTCCTTAAAATAAGTAAGTAAGTAAGTAAGTAATAATAATAATAATAATAGTAATAATATAGTGATTTTAAATAAATATATATAAGACTACATAAAAAAACAATACAAATAGAAATGCATTATGTAACATAAATAGATTTTAGCTAAAAATAATATTCAATATAATACGATATAATATACAATTTAAAAAATGTAATGTATAAAAAATTTTAATGAAAACAATCTTGAGCTAAATACAAGTAATAAACAATAATTAAGAAATACATATATATTTATACCCTTAATATACTAATATATAAATAATAAATGACATGAGCAATTTAATGTGACACAAAAAAAATAAAATAAAATAGAAGTCAGCAATAGTAATGGCAAGTGATAAGCAAATAATAATACATACGTATATATATAAATAATATAATAGTAGTAACAATAATAGCAAGAATACTAAGAATACAAAATATGTACAACATAATAATATAAATATAGCAACAATAATAATAATAGTAAATAAATATGATAATCATAATAATAATAATAATAATAATAATAATGATAATAGTTTTGAAGAAAGATGAATATACCAACTCTTTAAAATAGATTGAAAACTAAATTGAAATCAGAATAAAATAATGAGGGTTGAAATCGCAACAAATCAAAAGAAAGGCGGGCAATAAATCAAAAGAAAGGCGGACTGGGATCCCAACGCCATGCACGTGAACTTGTGAGGACCAAATGGGTAAATGACCCACTCTGATGCTCAACGTTTTGGTGCGGGACTAAATCAAAAAATACGTGGCGTTTGGGGCAAAATTGAAACTTTAAAAAAATGAAATTAGGTTCAATAAAAAGGTGGCGCAAAATGGGAAGGCCTACCGCACAAAAAGGTGGCGCAAAATGGCGCAAAATATCCCCTTGAAGGGATATGTGCAGCCTCTTGAAGCCGAGACGGCGCCGTTTGCTTCTATTATAACTGCCCCCTTTTATTTTTCATTTAATTCCCTTTCTTCAAAAATAAACAGAGAGTTCCCCTTCCCCCTTTTGTTTCTTCTGCTAGGGTTCAAACACAAACACCACGCCGTCGTTGCACCACCACCATCCGGCGGCCGCCAATGCGCAAAGGGAAGGCCGTTAGCCTCGTTTCGAACAAGCCAATTGTCGGAAACCCAAACCCAAGAGTAAGCATCTTCTTTTATTCTCCTTTTTTGCGTGTTAAAAAATGGAAATAAAATCGGAAGGAAAGCCAAGAGGATCGAGAGTCACTTTTGAAGAAAAATCTGTTCTCTTTATGATATTTTTGCTAAAATTCGTTTGTAACAATTCTAAAAAGAAAAAAAATAGATATAAGGAAAAGGAAAATCGATATAAAGAAAAAGAAAAGGCAATATAAAAGAAGCCGAGAATAATAAGTAAAAAAACTTTAAAACTTCTGTTTTTTTTATTTCCGGATTTCTAATGTTCGTAAGCATTCATATTCTGTTTTTTCCGTCGAATCCCCCCTCCCATTGAACTCTATTTGTTCCGGTTTTTATCCCCTTTTTTGATTCCGTTTATAGAGTTTTTGAAATGACAAAAAAATAACAAATAAATAACAGCAAATGACAGTGAATAACAAAGAATGCAAAATGAAATCGACCTTGGAAATTTCTGTTTTCTCTTTAATCTCTAAGTGTTCGTCCCCCAAAATCGAAGAAGTACAAAATTTGTTTATTTCGGTTTATATAACCGATTTACAGACGCCATTTCTTTATTTCTTTTTATTTGTTTCTTTGTCATTTTTCTGCCTTGATGTTTGTGTTGCTGCGCGTGCTTCTTGCAGGTGATGGGCGAGGGGCGTACGGGATGGCATGGCAGTGGTCAGAAGCGTAGAAAGGGGTGCTGGTAGAGAGGCGCAGCGGTGGCCAACAAGAGTGGCTAGACCGACCTAGGGTTTGGGGTTGTTTTTTTTTTCTGAAAATGTTGTGGGCTGTTTGTGGGTTAGGTTTTGGGCTGCGTTGTTGGGCTGTTTAAGAAGATTTTTTTTATTGGTTTTTAATGGGCCCCAGGTTTTGCAATTGGCCCGGGCGAAAATTGGGTCTTATAGCTGCCCCTCTTTGCTCATTGTCGTGAAACGAGAATAGAGCAAAGACAATAAAAGAACCAATTTTGCCGGGCTTAGCTAAGCCTTGACTTACGATCCGTCTTTCTTCAAATGCAACTTCAAACTTCATTGTAACTCCTTGCTTTAATCCATTCTCTGGAGGTTTGGGGTGATAAGAATTCGAGAAAGAAGAGATCCGTAAATTTGATCTTCTCGCTGAAACTTCTCGAAAATAAGGGGTGATAGGAATTCAGAAAGAAGAGATCCGTAAATTTGATCTTCTCGCTGAAACTTCTCGAAAATAAGGGGTGATAGGAATTCAAAAAGAAGAGATCCATAAATTTGATCTTCTCGTTGAAACTTCTCGAAAACAGCAGGTGATAAGAATCCAAAAAGAAGAGATCCGCAACTTTGATCTTCTTGCTAAAACTTCTCGGAAATAGCAGATGATAAGAATCCAGAAAGAAGAGATCCGCAACTTTGATCTTCTTGCTGAAACTTCTCAGAAATAGCAGGTGATAAGAATCCAGAAAGAAGAGATCCGCAACTTTGATCTTCTTGCTGAAACTTCTCGAAAATAAGATTCGATAAGAATTGTATGTTCCCAATCTGCTCCTGTAACTTTAGGACCACCAGATTTGCTTTTTTTTTTATCTGCTCCACTTAGGCAGGCAAGATTTTTGAGTTCACCATTATTGTGACAATGACGCCTAAGGGACTTGTGCTGTAAAATCAATTTTGTGTCCATGTTTATGCCAGATGGTTAAGATGCAATGATCCGAATGAATCTAGCACTCCTAACTAAATGGGTATGAATGAATGCATGGGAAAGACCCTTGTTACTGTTTGGGTTGTCGTTGCTCATAGTTCAACAAGGTTCTATCACCGATGCATTACGATGCTCTCTCGTTCAGCCAGTATTTTTTTTTGACAAACAAGGCCAAGTAAGCGACCGTTTTTTGCTCAGAAAGCTTGCCCCTCTGTAATTTTGGAGTCCCATTCTGGGACATAAAGTTTATACCTCCTACTGCAACTTCAGAAGAATAACATTTGGTTTCTTCCAACCATCTTGCTTCGACTCTGAGGTATGGTATCATGATTTCATTGTGTACCTGGGTCGACATCGTTCGTCATTTGTCGAGGTCGTATCACTGACGAAATTTCTTGTCTTTGTAAAATGTTCAAAAAGATAATCATTTTTCTCCAACATTTCAAAACCTTAGACTGAATAAGTTCTGAACAATAGTCATGTTTCAGGTCCTTGTATTATTTCAGAGGCTTTCAGAGTAATGTGTGAAACTTCTTTTATGAAAGTACTATTAGTCCTCAAATTGTTATTTCGATGCAGAATGCCCAAAAAAGATCGTAGCAATGGACAAGAAGGAAATTGATTGAGGGGAATAGCTCGAAATAAAAGTTTGATTAAGGCTAGCAAATACAATCAAGATGGAAATTTATTGGTAGATAATCACAAATAAAGGATTACAATGGGTAAAATGGAAGCTAGGTGCCCCAGATATCGCAGCCCGAGCTTCTCTGTTCCAACTTCTTGAGGATCATTTTAAGCTCAATATGTGTTTAGGGGATCAGGAGTACTTTGTCGATGCCCCAAGATGTAACATACATCTTCATTGTTATTTCAAGTGCAGCGAGACTACTGTATGCCCCATTTTTATCAAAATTTGAGCTGCCCTTTTCAGGTTTTCAACTCAAAACCCTTTTGGTCTTAAAGCGCCCCTTGTAGGTTTTCGCCTTGACCTCTCCTTTTTCCTTCTTCCATTTTGCTGATTTTTTCTCCTTTTTTTTTTTTTTTTTTGAACTTGAATTCTCCGAATCGGGCAAGTCCCTACCATCCATTTTGGTCAATATTCATGCTTCCCCAGAATAGACTTCCTTCGCTTCATGAGGTCCTTCCTAGTTCGGCACCCGCTTTCTTCCGAAGTCCCTTTTTGCATGGAAGAAATTTTTCTTCCAAGCTCTATCGTGAAATTTTCTAGGGCGAATCATTTTTGTTATTTCCTCGTACCGTCTGATCGTGACAGATAACTTTCTTTTCAAATTCACCTGACCGTTTAGATTGGATCTATTTTGCCTCATCTGATTTCAACTCCAACAAAATCTCGACTCCAATCGGTAAGAAATATGTTGCCCCGGTGAAGTTCCTGTTGCCCCGATAAAGGTTCTAGCCAACGCTCTAAAATCATAGAGGGTAAAAGGTAACTTCTCTATGCCAACCCTCACAAGTCTCAGTCAATTTTCGAATGATTTTTGGTTGTCTTCGCTATATTGGTAAGGTGCCTGATTCTCGAACACACTGTAAAAGTTTTTTTGACATTGCGCAATGATGTTAAACGTGTTTTTCCTGGCGTACTTCATTGCCACTTTTTGTTTTTCGTTTTTCTTTTTCCCTTTTTGCTTTTTGTTTTTGTTTTTCTGTTTTTTTTTTGTTTTTTTTTTTTTGCGCATCTGATCTTGGGTTTGACGACTGCCAACACTGTAACTTTGGCATATGAAGCAACCTTCACCCTCTTAGTGAAGTATTTGATAACCACGAAGATGTATTAGTATCGACGGGATACCTTTGGCGAGATCGGTCCCATAACATCTATGCCCCCTCATATGGAGGAAGCACAAAAGTCTTGTCTTCCTTGATTTGGCGTTTGATGTAACTTTCCTTTCTGGGTAGACCAGTAGCTCGAACTTCTTGATTACCCTGGCCGTTGTAGAACTATCAACATGGGTTCCAAGTTTGGCAACATCCCAATGTTTCAGTAGTCAGGCGTGTCTTGATATGATCGTGTAAAAATATCTTGGAATTCTTGAAAATAGCTCATTGATATCTCGCCTTATTTCTGTGGTGGATTAAGCTTTTTCTTAAGCTTACAACGTCTACTGACCCTTTTTGCAAGGTAGAGTCTATTTTCGCTTATTCTACCATCCCTAACAAATCAAAAGATAAGTTACAATCTCTATCATCTTCAAAGTCTTGAGATCCCTTAGACCCATATTTCACTAAAAGGAGAGCCAGTAACAGTGTCGCTCATGTCATTATATCTGGGGACCCATCGTAGGTGTAAAGGTAGAAAATCTAAAGAATAAATTATTCTAAAGATGATTACTTATATGATATGCGCGTGAATGAAAAAATAAAGATGTAAAGCATGAAAACATTTACTTAGAAAGATGCATTTCATTAAAATAACAATTTTGGACACAAGCCCATTTCAGAAAAGATTCCTATTGCTCTTAGGCTTTTAGAGCAATTTGCGTGTTTGGACATTACTCCGAGTTAGCTCTAAAAATACACGTCTTTTCCATGATTTCTATTGTTCAAAAAACACCCTGTGCTCATGTTTTTCGCATTCGGCGTGTCGTCCAACTTTATAATACCCATGCCAATGAATCTTTCCACTAATTTCTTGAAAGCCAGGCAATTTTCTATTGAATGCCCTGTAACCCCAGCGTGGTACTCACATTGGGCGTTTGGGTCATACCATTTGGGATATGGAGATTGCATTGGTTCCGTGTAGCGAGGAGCCACTACGTGTGCATCAAACAAATTTTGATAGAGCTCCTTGTATGTCATTGAGATGGGCGTGAATTGGAGCCTTCCCGTGTTAGCCTTTGGGTTGGAATCTTGTCTAAAGGGACCTTGGTGACTGGTAGTCACCGTCCTTGGCTGTCTTATTGCTATTAGCTCTGAAGAGCTCTCGTCATGCTTACTCGTACTACCCGCTTCCTTTTCCTTCCTCTTCGGGGTCTTCAATGTCCGCTCCCTCCTTTCTTTTGCCTCGGCCCGAACAACCAGTTTGGCTCGATCATCCTTAGGGTTAAAACACGAGCCCATTGGGAAGTTTGACAGGGTTGAGGTATTGGTCTGACATCGGGGTTCGATAATGATGAGTGTCCCTTGCGACTGCGAGTCTGATCGTGTCGGGATATTTCTCGGGGTATAAACAATTTGTTCATCATCATCTGTACTGCCGATCACTGGGCCACTCCTCTTTTCAAGTCTTTTGACAAGTAGTTGGGTTAACTGGCGCATCATATTCATTTGATCTCGCATATCCTGCTGAATTTTGGCCAACTATTCTTGCATCAGTATTTGCCTTTGCTCTAATCTCTCCAACCTTTGTTCCATATCTTTTAGGTTAACTGGAATAATCTCACCTAATTAGAGTTTTTCTACAAGTTTTGATGCATGCAACATGATGTAATACAGATGCATGAAATGCAATGCAAAATGCATGAAATGAATGCAAAAAGAAAGAGAGGCATTGATTATGAATTCAATTCCTATTAGAAGAACCTGTCTAGAAAATACGTTCTTTTAATAAAGTGGACCGCATATACGGCCTCTTCCTCTCAGTCCAGGTGAAGACACCGATCTTATTCTTCGTACCCGAATATTGTGGTCGTGTCCCGTCTCTTCTAGCTCTTTGTTTGCTTGATCCAGGTTGTTCTTCATCACTCACTTACCTTTTGCGATGCTCATAATCTTCTGATGACTCCCGAACAATTCTTCTCGGCTTGAACCTTCCAACAAATCCCCTTCTTCGTATTCGGATGTTATGGTTATGTCCCGCCTCTTCTAGCTCTTTGTTTGCTTGATCCAGGTTGTTCTTCATCACTCACTTATCTTCCGCGATGCTCATAATCTTTTGATGACTCTCGAATAATCTTTGTCGGCTTGAATTTTCAGACAAATCTTCTTCTTCTTATCCGGATGTTGTGGTCATGTCCCATGGCTTCCTTAGTAGACGTCTCTTCTAACTCTTTGTTGCTTGATCTAGATCGTACCTTATCACTCACTTATCCTTCGTGATGCTCATAATCTTCGGATGGCTCCCAAACAATCCTCGTCGGCTTGAATCCTCAAGTAATGTCTTATCTCGTTGTTTACCTAGGCCATGTTCAGATGACCGTATCGTATTCCACTTTATCAAGTAACACATTTTCTTATGATAAATTCTTCTATTTAGCAATCGAACGCGAATCAACACCTCCTTTCTAAGATGATGCAATGCAATGCAAATGAATGCAAGAAGAAAGAGATGCGCTGGTTATGAATTCAATTCCATTAGAAGAACTTTTCTAGAAAATAAAGCTCTTTACATAAAATGGATTGAATATACGATTTTTTTCCTCATAGTCCAAGTAAAACACCAATTCCTTCCTTCGTGACCGGATATCATGACCATATCTTGTGCGCTTTCTTCGTAGTCTAGCTCTTTGTGGCTTGGTTCGGGCTGTATCTCTTCACTCGTTTATCCTCTGTGATCGTTTATAAGCTCCTTTAAAAAGTATGGGGGTGTCGACTCTTGAATAATCCTTGTTGGCTTGAATCATCGAGAGAAGTCTTGTATTCTTCTGTGGACTGTCACCCTTCTTTCGTTGTTTATTTGGACTATATTTGGGCCACCGTATTATAATCCACTTTATCAAGAAATTTAGTTCCTTATGACAAACTCCTCTATTTAGCAATCGAATATTAATCAGCACCTTCTTTCTATGATGATGCAATGCAATGCAATCAAAAACAAAAGAAAACGCGTTAGCACAGGAGTAATAAACAGAGTACCTATCTGGGTGATCACTAAGGCTTGACGTGGCTCTACCTAGGGTGGGTTCTTAAAGTTGGCTATATGAGGTTTGGTTCTAAAGAAAGGTACCCGAACCAGCAGATTCCTCGATCTTCACCCATTATAGGCTCATATGGACCAAGTTCAATTTAGGGGGACACATTTCCCTATGGCTACACGGAAATGAAAATTTCACGAAGACATAGGTACGGATGTATCCCAAAAGCGATCCACTATCTTGCACGGAGGTGAAAACCTCACGAAAGAGTAGCTTCTCACTCCCACTTAAAGGTGCGACCACGATGGTCATGCCATATGATGTGCAAAAATAAATTAAGGGTGATGAAAATGTCATTCGATCAAAATAAAACAAGTATGTATTCCGAACACAGCTTAAAGCAAGCAAGAACTAAATCACCTACTCAGGTAATCGCTAGGATTTGGGGTGCTCTACCTAGGTTAGGCTCCTAGGTTTCTCCATATGCGGTTTGGTTCTAAAGCAAGGGTACTTGAACCAGCAGATTCCTCGGTCCTCACCCATTATAGGCTCATATGGACCAAGTTCAGTTCAGGGGAATACATTTTCCCTATGGCTGCACGGAGATAAAAATCTCACGAAGACATAGGTACGGATGTATCCCCGAAGCGATCCACTATCTTGCACGGAGGTAAAAACCTCACGAAAGAGTAGCTTCTCACTCCCACTTAAGGGTGTGACCGCAATGGTCATGCAGTGCAATGCCAAAGTATTTCACGAGACTCGACACTGTAGCACAAGCAAATGCATCAAAGAGAAACACGATTTTTCAAAACAATTTTCCAAACTTTCGACAAAAGGACAAAAACCAATCAATTTATGGCCTGACTCTCAAAACGTCCCCAGTGGAGTCGCCAAGCTGTCGAAGCCATTTTTTTCCGAGTTTTGAGAAATGGGAATCGACTTGGGTTTTGAAAATGAAAATAAAACGGGAGTCGCCACCGATCTTTTATTAGGTGTGATCGGATCACCTTTATTTTAATAAAACATTTTGATTTACTAAAACAATGTTTTTGGTCTACGAAAATTTGAGAAAATAGGTTCGGGAGTCGGTTACGTGCAAGGAAGAGTTAGCACCCTCGTCACGCCCAAAATTGGTACCAAATTGATTAATTAATGTCCCAATGTCGAAAGTTGAGAATTTTAAAAAGAATTTAAAAATTTGATCTTTTTTGGAAATATTTTATTTTCCTCGAATTGAATATCAAGACTTTCTTGTTCCGAAAGGACAAAATATCACATCCAGTGCGTAGGACACGATGATTTTAATCCCCGAATCCAAGATCATCCCTTAATTCCCGAGACTCATGCATTAAAGTATCAAAAGGATATTCGATTGTTTGGCCAAGCGAGAGAACCAAAACCCAACACATAGGGCACGATCTTTCGAATTTCCGAACATGGAACATTGCCTTATTTGGAAAACTTTCTATTTTGGATCAAATTGATAAATATATTTAAAAATGATACACATTTGGTAGCTTAGGTTTTGAAGAAACATTACTTAAAACGTGAAATGGATTATATGCGATGAATAATGGTAATGTAACACAAATTTGGTGCAATGATAATATAATACACATGGTACATAGCGTTGAGATCATTAATCTAAAATATTAACATGTAGGAATAATAATGATAATAATATCAATAATGGGCAATAATATGAACAATGATAACGATGACAACGAAGATACGAACGAACAGATCATAATACATGTAAAGACGGTAATCACATAGCTTACACAATTTGAATATCAACGTTAATAACATAGGAGCAATGAACTAAACAATTTTAACACATGACAATTTAAAAGAATTAACAAAATGGTTTTAAGATATAAAAAAATGAAATAAATAATATGAAATAATTTAACATAATGTTAAGATGTAAAATAAACAGTATGCATAAAGTTTACTAAAAAATAGTATACAAAAGCTTCCTTAAAATAAGTAAGTAAGTAAGTAAGTAAGTAATAATAATAATAGTAATAATATAGTGATTTTAAATAAATATATATAAGACTACATAAAAAAACAATACAAATAGAAATGCATTATGTAACATAAATAGATTTTAGCTAAAAATAATATTCAATATAATACGATATAATATACAATTTAAAAAAAATGTAATGTATAAAAAATTTTAATGAAAACAATCTTGAGCTAAATACAAGTAATAAACAATAATTAAGAAATACATATATATTTATACCCTTAATATACTAATATATAAATAATAAATGACATGAGCAATTTAATGTGACACAAAAAAAATAAAATAAAATAGAAGTCAGCAATAGTAATGGCAAGTGATAAGCAAATAATAATACATACGTGTATATATATATATATATAATATAATAGTAGTAACAATAATAGCAAGAATACTAAGAATACAAAATATGTACAACATAATAATATAAATATAGCAACAATAATAATAATAATAGTAAATAAATATGATAATCATAATAGTAGTAGTAATAATAATAATAATAATAATAATAATAATAATGATAATAGTTTTGAAGAAAGATGAATATACCAACACTTTAAAATAGATTGAAAACTAAATTGAAATTAGAATAAAATAATGAGGGTTGAAATCGCAATAAATCAAAAGAAAGGCGGGCAATAAATCAAAAGAAAGGCGGATTGGGATCCCAACGCCATGCACGTGAACTTGTGAGGACCAAATGGGTAAATGACCCACCCTGATGCTCAACGTTTTGGTGCAGGACTAAATCAAAAAATACGTGGCGTTTGGGGCAAAATTGAAACTTTAAAAAAATGAAATTAGGTTCAATAAAAAGGTGGCGCAAAATGGGAGGGCCTACCCCACAAATATCCCCTTGAAGGGATATGTGCAGCCTCTTGAAGCCGAGACGGCGCCGTTTGCTTCTATTATAACAGCCCCCTTTTATTTTTCATTTAATTCCCTTTCTTCAAAAATAAACAGAGAGTTCCCCTTCCCCCTTTTGTTTCTTCTGCTAGGGTTCAAACACAAACACCACGCCGTCATTGGACCACCACCATCCGGCGGCCGCCAACGCGCAAAGGGGAGGCCGTTAGCCTCTTTCGAACAAGCCAATCGTCGGAAACCCAAACCCAAGAGTAAGCATCTTCTTTTATTCTCCTTTTTTGCGTGTTAAAAAATGGAAATAAAATCGGAAGGAAAGCCAAGAGGATCGAGAGTCACTTTTGAAGAAAATCATTTCTCTTTATGATATTTTTGCTAAAATTCGTTTGTAACAATTCTAAAAGAAAAAAATAGATATAAGGAAAAGGAAAATCGATATATAAAGAAAAGAAAAGGCAATATAAAAGAAGCCGAGAATAATAAGTAAAAACCTTTAAAACTTCTTTTTTTATTTTCTGATTTCTAATGTTTAAATAACATTCTCGCTTTTTTCCGTCGAATCCCCTTCGTTGAACTCTGTTTGTTAGGTTTTATCCCTTTTTTGATTCCGTTTATAGAGTTTTTGAAATGACAAAAAAATAACAAATAAATAACAGCAAATGATAGTGAATAACAAAGAATGCAAAATGAAATCGACCTTGGAAATTTCTGTTTTCTCTTTAATCTCTAAGTATTCGTCCCCCAAAACCGAAGAAGTACAAAATTTGTTTATTTCAGTTTATATAACCGATTTACAGACGACATTTCTTTATTTCTTTTTATTTGTTTCTTTGTCATTTTCTGCCTTGATGTTTGTGTTGCTGCGCGTGCTTCTTGCAGGTGATGGGCGAGGGGCGTGCGGGATGGCATGGCAGTGGTCAGAAGCGTGGAAAGGGGTGCTGGTGGAGAGGCGCAGCGGTGGCCAAGAAGAGTGGCTAGACCGACCTAGGGTTTGGGGTTGTTTTGTTTTTTCTAAAAATGTCGTGGGCTGTTTGTGGGTTAGGTTTTGGGCTGCGTTGTTGGGCTGTTTAAGAAGATTTTTTTATTGGTTTTTAATGGGCCCCGGGTTTTGCAATTGGCCCGGGCGAAAATTGGGTCTTACACATAATGTACAGTAGAAATTACAAACAAATGGAGTGGAACAAAATGTAGTTATCAGCCCACAAGACAGAAGGGAGAACAAATCTTAAAGACATCAAACATTTTTTGTTTCAAGTATGCTCCTGGTTATACGCTCAAATCTTTAAGATATAAACTGAATAAATTTTGCAGAATTATAAGCTTTGGAAGATAAAACACCAGCCATTCATTCATATGCTGTTAGTAGATCGAGATGAACTACTACGGCTGCTTGGACTAGAATGATCTTTCTTCAGCATTGCCTCCAGATTCTGAAAGCATTTTAGTGGTCTAACCTGTACATTTTGCAAGCAACCAACCTTAGTTAAAAATGCACCAAGATGTTACCTTTTGAAAGGACTCGGACACTAAACCATATTAAGAGATGACTAGCCATCTATTCTAGCCAACCAAAAATATGACTGATACTGCTACTTGACAAACAAGGCGAAAGGATCCTGTTTGCTAGCCATGAACCAACATCACGAGGGAGGTCTGGACTAATGGCCTATTTTGCCGGCCATTCAATAACAGGAAATTTGGCAACTCAATATAGCACCCTTATTTTCATCACTTCTGATCTTTCACTAAGGATCAGAATGTATTAAGAAGAAGCTGATTGTGTCACAAAATTTCAATAGCCATGTGCCTTTTTGTTTGATACTAAGCTTCAAATATGAGAACCTTCGATGGAAACATGTGCGTGAGAGAATGACAGGGTCAGGCTTTGGAGAAAGAGAGAGGATACCTTCCAACGCTTTCTATGACTGAAACTGTTGTGAATAGATTCAAGTCTGGTTATAATCTGTCTGAATGTAGGTCGCTTGGCGGGTTTCTCATTCCAACATTCCTCAATTAACCTGGAATTAGAAGGATAATATTAGCATATCTTCTATATATACATATATAATATATATATGTCTGGCCTCTAGATGCATATACCGCCCTGACAGAGAGATGCAATGACTAATATGCTACATCCTAATTCATAGAATTAAAATTTCTTCAAAAGATTACCAGATGCCTTGCAGAAGAGAATACGGGATTATTAATTCATTTTAGATGTATACATGCATGTTGGTATGCCTCTGGTGCCATGAGTGCATATCCTGAACTCAGACTTAAGAATTAAGCTTGATGACAAACTAAAAGAAAGAAGCAAAATTACTATAATTATTATTGAAGCCAAAATGTAATACTCACTCTTTGAGCCCATGGGCATAATGCTTAGCTGGAGCTTTGAAAGGTGGACGCTCCCTTGCTGCATATACCTTAGGAACTTCATTGTCTTGCTTAGCAGAAAATGGTGGGTAGCCTTCAATCATCTACAGAATAGCACAATAAAATCACTTATTAAGGCTGTTGCAATCTAAAGACTTGGTATAGAACAAAAAGAAGAATAAAAAGAAAAATTAAATTAAAAACAGCACAACAGGCATCACAAGAAAGGGGATCGAGCAGGGAAGAAAAGCAGAAACCCCATTGTGCCTTCCATCGTCTTATGGGGAGAAGTGAAATAGAAACAAACTTTTAATGCTCGGCTAATCATTTACAAATGTCAAACCCTAATGTATAGAATATTTAATTTAGAGGAGAAAGAAAAAGATAATTGTCCGGCTTCATATTTTTCAGGTAAGGTAGAGCAATGAAAAGCCCCAACTACTCAGAAAAGCTAGACTCGTAATTGAAATTTTAAATAATGTTAAAATATTCAGGTTATACATTCGCGCATGCACACAGAGACACACACACACATATATATATGCCAAAATATTTGCTATCATTCAAGATTTCCTGCAATGTCTCAACTACCACTCATTGAATGAGTACAAAAAACTTGCAAAATTAAAATATTTCTTAACCATGGTTTAAGAACTGTAAAAACTGGTAAAGTTATCATAATATCTGTTTTCCCCCTCCTTAACACCGTGTAAAACAAATATCTTTTTCATAAATATTCTTCTCAATAATCATCAAGGCATTTGACTATGAATCACGCTGATCATATTATCAAAAACCCGAAACAATTTACCTCCTGTAAGATCAGAGCAAATGAAAACACGTCTACTTTGGTATCATAATCATCATTCTTGAACACCTCTGGAGCAACATATCGGCCTGTATCAATAAGATCAAATATGTTTCAGCTTACAGCAAAAAAATAAAGGTAAAAAAATTTCAGCTTGAATTTGTAAAACAGAAAAAATTGAGGATAAACAGAACCAAATAGAAAGAGAACTCACAAGATGTGTCTAGACAAGTTAGAGGTTTTTCTTCTTTAACGGTTAGCAGCTTGCTAACTCCAAAATCTGCAACTTTCAGATGTCCCGAATCATCCCTCAAAATGTTTCTGTTATTTCAATTGTAAGCACATAAAAAGTTCTGACCATTTCAGAAAATTCAAGGGGACAAAACGTCTTTACAATAGCCTAAAGCTAACTTTGTTCCAGATCTAAATTTTGTTAGGAAAAGAAAACCCATCTAAACAAGAAAACTTACGAAGGCTCAAGATCACGGTGAATTATTGGTGCCGGTTTGTTCTCATGTAAATAATTCATTCCCCTGCAAAAGATTATAGAAGATAAGTTAATATTCGATTTCACAAGGAAGAGACTATCAGCCAGCAAAAGAATGTTTCATGCATTAATCAGTTTTATTTCTCACTTAACTCTAAACATAAGCTTTGTAGTGATCATCTCAACTACAATCATCTAAGACCAGCAAGCGCAGTCTTAAGTTTAAATACTAATTTTTTTCCCTGCACTAGAACGTATAATCATTTTGCAGCTTTTAGATTTCCCTAAGCTTTTAGATTTCCCTATTCATATTCTTCACAAAGACCGGATATTGTGCAACAGATATACTCGTGTACAATTAGCAGTAACTTTAAAATGAAATTTGACAAAAAAAACTGTCCATTTATGACTAGGAAAATAGCCATTTGTTAACGTGTATTCAAGAATAATAATTTCCAACTACAATAACAAACCTTGCAATATCAAGTGCAAATCTCAGAGCTGTCATTGGTTTCAAGGCTCCTTTTCTCTTCAAGAAGGCTCGTAAATCTCCCTGCAAAACAAACAGCAATCAAGACAAATTCTAATGATAATTTTAGATTTAAACCAAATAAGCTAAGAGATAGATTTAAGGTGAATGTCTTAAAATCCTATTATTCATCCACAAACAAAATTAACAAAACAGAGGAAAGATGTGACATTATAGTTCCCTATCAATGCCTTAACCAACATTTCATACAAACAAAAACAATTCATGACACCTCAATTATGCAGCAAATTTATAACATCAGCAAGCCAAAATGTCAGAGGGAAGTAAATTATTCATACAAAAGAGTCCATAGATGCTATGGTAGCAAATAAGATGCCGATTAAAACCTTGGGTAAATATTCTGTCACAATCATCATAGGACTACTTTGAGTTACTGCACCAAGAAATTGAACTACATTTGGATGTCGAATTTTCTGAAATAATGCAAGCTCATCTCGAAATGCCCTCCTGAGAAAAACCAAGAATTCATGTATCATAATGTGTGGAAGAAAAGGACCAAACGCTTAGTCCAAGAATTCTTATCCCTAAAGGCAGGCATCAGGCTCTAGGATTTGAAGACCCAATAAAAGGTCCAGAATCTTGATACCCACAATAACAAAAGAGAAAACATAAAGCAAAATATGTCAACGCCACTCTTCAGCTCCTCGTCTCACTCATGCTCTCCTCCCAGAATATATATATATATATATACACACACACACACACAACATAGAAAGACTGGAGGAACATCTTGAGTTATTGAACTTACACTTTATCCTCATCGGTAAAAACTTCATCTCCAACCCTTTTCACAGCAACTTGAGTTCCACGCCATAATGCAATACAGAAGGTTCCCTGCAATTTAGTCATAGAAATGACTTAGCTCAGCAGCAACAAAAGAAAAATTGAGGATGCAATAACACATGGTCATCAGGTCATGAGTTGAATGTACATATACATATTTAACATGAACGAAACAACCTATGTTTTCAGAAGCACTTTGCTCATAGAAATGCATAACTGCCCTTATGTGTCTCTCTTCAGAACTGCATTGCATAGATAATGAAACTGTTTGCTCTGTGCAACAAAAAGTTTTATATATCTTTTACTGGTCATTTACCAATTCTTTATTGTCAGCTCAAACCTCCCTCCATAACTAGAAAAAACAAAATAACTTACATAGATACAACCGAGCCACTACTTCAAAAATTACTAGCCTTCTCCACAAATGTTGACAAGCATTATTTTAGGCCAAATTTGGATGGATGGTGAAATTGAAAATAATAATTGAAGTTAAATTAGTTGTTGTAGGTGTATAATCTGGGTAATGTCAGAGTCAGAGTGAAACCAGAGGGATATCTATTTAGAGGAAAGGCAGTTGCGAGTGCTGAGGTGAAATTTAGTGAAAGAGAAAAGTCATTAAAAATACTAATATATTTGTAATAGACTATTTTTTTTATACATATTCAGACATTATTTAAATATAAATTCTCGAAATTTCTATTATCTACTTTTTTTTATACAAAGCATAAAACTATGCATAATCCCTCTCTAACCCTGAGGAGAAGCACATTTGAACACACATCCTCCTATGCCGGCAACAATACCGATCGGCAACAATACCGATGCCAACTGAGCTAAGACTTGGTCAACATTTCTATTATCTACTTATGTATTCACTTATAACATAAATTTATTTATCATTTTAAATGAAAAAGATAATTAAAAACCTTTAAATGAAACAAAATAGAAAATTCGAAATAGCCAAGTGTTGAAAATTTAAAGAACGAAAGCAAGGGTGAAAATGGCATGGGGAATGCGCTTGGAGGGAATTCTCCACCAGATCCAAAAGGGTCCAGCTGTCCAGTGAAATTGCAGTACGTTAGAATGGTCTCCACCGTGCTGCCCTTGTAATCAGAACAACAATTCGGGGCGATGGAAGATCAATTACGCCGTACAGGGCGCCCAGTTAAACGTACACTGAGAAACAGATCCAAACCAAAATTGTTCTCCTTATGAATGCAAATGTAACCACTATTAGCAAGTCCCCAGGACGTGATGAATTTCCCAATAAAAGTAGTCCTTTACATAACTATGATTTAAACAGTTATGAAACCATGATCAGTTAGATATAATAAAATAAGAGATTACCTTTGTAATGTTGACGCTGTTAGTAAAATCAAGTTCTTTTGGATCAATCTCATATTCTGGAACTTCACGCGCGTGATTTACATGCATTGGAGCCATCTAAGACCAAAATTCAACAAGCAACATAAATAGAAAAATCAGCGAAGGAAAAAGGTTTCCAAATAGAAAATGCAAAAGGAACTTACAAAAGGCTTAGCTCCATGTTTCTCCAGAAGCTTAATCACATCATGATTCTTATAATATACAGCATCCGCCAAAGGCTATTTAACCAAATATATATATATATATATTAGAGAAAAAAAAAATAGAAAAAGAGCAAAACAGGAGGCAATTTTGGTTTTTTGCTTACAGTGCTTCCCCATCGATCAGTAGATTCGACGTCAGCGCCGCGCTGAAGGAGCAAGGAAACGACATCGGTCTGTCCTTGACAAGCTGCAATATGGAGAGCCGTCCGATCATCGATGTCGCGGAAATTAACATTGATCCCCGAGTCCAAGAGCTCGCGAATGCCGTCCAAATCACCTTCGTTGGCCAAGTACATCAACCTAACTCCATCTATCTCCTCTCCTTCCTCGTTCTCTTTCCCATCGGCTTCGCCTCTGTCTCTCTCCGGCGCCATCGACGATTGCTTCCCTAATGTAAACCTCACCGCCGCTTTGTTTTCCATCACTTAACAAGAACAAGAAAATCAAAGAAAAGATAGCTACTTCTCTTCGTAAATCCAAAATAAAGTATAATCTTCAATTTGATTAACGCTTAATTAGAGAAGAATTAAACAGAACTAGGATCTGACGTGTAGATTTTTACAATGAAAGTAGATTGAGAGATTTTGGGGAGGTTTTATAAAGAGAGTTCAAACCAAAAAAAAAAAAAAAAACGAAAAGAAAAGGAAAAGAAATGAAAGCTGGAAAGAAGTCGATGAAGTTTCAGTATTGGTTAAGGTAACGTATTTTCCTAAGGGGCTGTGGTATCCACGCGCTGTAGATGCGTGAGAGTAATTTCGGCGACGTAGCGGAGGATAGGAGATGGTTGACTAACTTATGACGGGAAGTTAACGCGCTCCGTTACGCGGAACAATAACAAAACGATATGGGAAAACGACGACTTTATACTTTATTAGATATTTGCGAAAAGGAATAAAGAAATCACCGCTAATTCATGATCAGACAGTTTTAGTGCAGATGAGCCGTGTGGAGAGGGACCACAATTTTAACAAAAAAATAATTGCACCCGTACATCTCAAAACAAATGTCTCAATTGAATTTTTAAATGAAAATATTATTTCAATCAAATTTTGGTTTTTTTTTACCTAACTGACCCAAAATAATTTATTTATTTGCAAAAATAATCTAAGTCTAAAATTATATGAGTAAATGATGCATTTTTCATCGTGATCATTGATGTCACTGGGTTAGCCCCTTATCGAATTTTTTTAAAATATTTTTTTTGATTTGTTATTATGTCATATGACACTAATATGTAATTTTTAAAATATTTGTTAAAAATGTCGGTATTTAAAGAGGAAAATTTTTATTTTTTTAATTGGTGCTGCCTGCCTGTCAGATGACACTCATTAAATTTTTAAAGAAAATATTTTTAGGTGTCATCGTCGTGTTAGACGACACCGGTGATTTTTTTTAAAAAAATCATTATAGAAAAAGTAGTTCAAAGTTTTGGTCATTGCTTTAAAATATTTAGAGCCGGCTGCTAGGAGATTGGAACCGTAGAAGTCAACGAGAAAGAGAAAATCTCTTCTTTGGTGTTGAAATCAGCACAAAAGGCCACCATAATTGACGACATCGATGGTTATTAAGTACGATAACTAGGATTTTCAATTGATAAAAAAAAAAAATAAAAGAAATTAAAAAAAAACAAAAAAGACAACTTAGTAAATAGAAAAAGAGGAGAAATTTGAATGGGAAAGAAAAATAAAATATATGAAAAATAGAGAATCAAATATGAGAAAAGAAATATAATAACATATATTGAAAATAAAGATATGAAAGGGAATTTAATATCTTATGGAAAATACATATCTCTATTTTTCATATATATTATTCACTTTGTTTTCCCACATTTGTTTTTCCGTATCGTATCTTTATTTTACATATTTGTTATTCTCTTTTTTTCGCATATTTAATTCTCTATTTTTCATATATATATATATATATATATATATATATATATGTTAGTATCTTTCTTTTCTCATATTTGATTCTTGTTTTCCATAAAATATTCAATTCCTTTTTATATATTTATTTTACATATTTATTATTCTCTTTCTTTTTCCCATATTTGTCTTTTTCTCTCTCATTCGTCTATATTTCTCTCGTAACTCTTTTTTTATCACTCTCATCTAACCTAATATTTTTTTTTTGAAATACTATTTCATCCACTAATGGTGGCATAGACAACTCAAAAAAACAAAAACCACCTATGGAGCAAGCATCGATCACGGGCTTCTCCTTTTCTTTCTTTTTTTCTATTTCAATTGTTTCTTTTCAGCTTTCTTTCTATTTCACCTGTTTTTTTTTTAATTCCCACCGATGTCGCCTAACAGATTAATAGTACCTATTAAAAAATATTTTTTTTCTTTCCTTGAATACTCATATTTCTACGAGTATTTTAAAAAATACATACTGATGCCGCCTGAAATAGTGGCGGCATCCAAAAATTTATTTTTTTAAAAAAATGATAATTGGCTATGATGAAGGGACAGTGCCATCCGTCGCTCACTCTAGAGAACGAATCATTTACGTACATAAATTTTAACTTGAATCATTTTCGTAAATAATTAGTTTTGCCTAAAATAGCCTAAGATTTTTCATTAGTCTACTGTAGCTTTGGTTTTAAATGTTTATTTGTATTTCATTTTATTCTTTTTTCACACACGTATGAATTAAGAAACAGACGATATTTTAAGAATTCGATTGTAATGTTTTAAATTTTAAGGACTACTTCAAAATTTGGCTCATAATTTGAATACATCTAGTGTAGTTAATCCAAAAAAGTTAGTTGAACCACGTGGAACACTTATTTTGGTGATCTGAATTAGGTGTGATCGAGTATACGGGACAATTGGTATGTGCTTAAACTATTCAGTTTAGCCGACGTTTGAAAGAGCCATCATCAAAAATGTAGATAAGGCAGAATTTAATGATGTTGGAACAAATACAAGTGGGTGGATATTGTATTTGTAATATATATATATATATATATATTATGCTTGGATCCGCAAGCTGGAAATACATTTTTGTAAGGCAGAGTGGTATACTGTGAATTTTGGATGGTGTTCTGAATAAGTACTAAGTACGTGTTATACCTTCTGTAATGGATTTTGTGAATTTTATAGCGTATCTTATGAATCTGATCGTGTATTTATAAACAGCTGAACATATTTCTTTTTGATGAAATTAATTATATTGTAAACTTAGTTTACAAATCCCAACTCAAAGAATTTTGGAAAGGGATAGCTCCATTGAGACCATGTCAGGGACATATTGAGATCCAAAGTAATTTATTATTAGTCGCCTTAACATGTCTCATCTAATTAGGACATCAAGTCACGTCATCGTCATTGCCAAGAGCATCAAATCAAACTACCATGTCAACGATCTTAGGACACATAGCTAAATTTGTTCTCCACTATAAAAAGGTCATGCAAACAAATTACGTGCGACACTCCTGCTTAATCTCCAATTTTTTTCCCGAAAACAGAAATTTCTTCTAAACCTTCATCCTTCTCTCCTTTATTCTACCTTCAACTTCTTACCTTGTTCACCTCACGAGTTAATATTTGGTGCGATGAGCGTAGACTGATATGATGCATCCAGGTAGCAGTGATCCTCCTAGCACTGAGTTTGATCCTATCCCCATTGGTCATAACACTGAAGCAAATATGGAGCAGACTAGGAAATCAAACCAAGACCCATTGCATTCTGGTCAGCAATATCCCCCACAAAACCAAAACCAACAAAATCCATACCATCACTTTTACCAATATCCTCTAATGGTATTATAACCTGTACCAATCTGTTTTTTAATGGTGTCGGAAACAATAATTTCAGAATCACAATTTTGACGAGTGAGCCCGTAGCTATATTTAATTGATATTTATTAGTTAAATATAGTACAATAATAAATCGTGATTTAATAGATTTTATTAAATGATCAATTAGTCAAGGTCAAGTGGTGCGTACCGAAAGTCAGTGGTTTTGAAAATGAGGTATCGGGACCTCATTTTCATAAACCAAGATCATAAATATTATTTTTGAATATTTATAGAGCTATAGTATAAGTGGATTAAAGTTTGGTTTGGTAAATTTGCTAACTTGATAGTTAATTAAGAATAAATTCTTAAAAGTTAATCATATTTGATTTTTAATAGCTATAAGGGTTTAAAACGTAAATATTGAAGTTCAAAAGTGGCAAATAACCCACTCTTGTATATTAGTGGACGGTAGTTATGTTTTAATTAGTGAAATTTTAAAGGTTATTTTATAATTAAAAAACATAAAAACATAAAATAATAAGTAATTATCAGCTTCATTTTTCATCTAGCATTGTTTCCACCATTTTTGAGTGAAGGAAGAACGCTTCAAATATTGAAGTCCATTCAACCATTGCATGGTATGAAATTTTAAACTAATTTTTATAATTTTTATGTTTTTGAGATCGTTACAACTAGGTCCAGTTAATTTATATTTCCATTTTCAAAACTATTAAAGGTTTTAAAACTTTCCATTGATGAATTTTAGATTTCTTTTTTTTTTTAGAAAATGGTAGATTTGGAAGTTATTAAATGTTTAAAGATTATTTGATAAAGTAAATTTGGTTAATCTTGCATTTAGGGACTAAATTGTGAATATGACAAAAGTAACATTAATTTTTTGTAAATTTAGATTTTTGAGGGCTGCAGAAGAACATAATTGAGATTGGAATGGAAAACGAAGCTTAATTGTGAATGCTATACTTGTTTCGGTTTAGAGACTAAATTGAATAAATTGTAAAAGTTAAGAGAAATTATGTAAAATGAAAATAAATATTATAAGCATGAATTTGAGTGTTATTATGAGATTGGTATTTAAATTTAAATTTTTAATTATTATATAGATTAAGTTGTTGATTTAGGCAAAAAAGTGAAAACTGCCATATAGTCTCTGGTATCTAAAGCGTTATCATTTTGTCAAGTAAGCTCATACAATATAATTTAATTGTTTATGCTGATGTGTTATATTAGAATTGTTAATACTGATTGTTGGTGATTTGGAACTGTTTTATAACGTGAGATAAATCTCGATGAAATTAGTAAAAGTTTCATATTAAGGTAATGGGTTTTGCCCAGGTTACAAGCTCTTGCATATGTTGCAGACTCGAGAATACATGAATAGGTTCCGAGCTCTTGCATATGCTATGGACTCAAGAATACAGATTTAAATTCCGAGTTCTTGCATATGTTGCGGACTTGAGAATACAAGAATATTAATCCTTGGCCAGACTATTTATCGTGTAGGTTCAATCATAATGGGTAACCAGACACTATTATTTTCACATGTATACAGAGTTTTTTATGAAGTTTAATCAGGTAGAATTGTGATTGAAGTTTTGGAGATATGCCATTGGAGGTTGGCTAAGTAATGAATATGTTTTGGTTATGAGATTTAACTTAGTTTGATTGAAAATGAGAATGATTATGGTTATTCATGTGATTGAACTCAAAACCTTATATGTTAATGTTGTGGTTTGAATCTTGATAGGTATATTTGTATTACATTATGATTATGTATGTGATAAGAAATTGAGGTAAGTAAATGTTTATATTGTATGAGCTTATTAAGTATTCTATATACTTACCTGTGTTACTGTTTTTCTATAGATTTTGGGCATTCGGAATGTGTCATTTAGATTGATGAGAAGCTCATACCTACTGTCTCTCGTTTTGATAGACATTTTAATGTTTTGATCTTGGTTACTTGTGACATGTCATAGGACAATTTGGTTGTTAAGTAATTTTGTATGTTTTAGTATACTTATGTTGGTATGTAAGTTTGATGCTATATTATGATATGTGGTACTTGACTTGATGTCAAACTTAACACTTTGAAGTTTGAAGGAAATGTTTAATTTATTGGTATTATGAATATGATGTTGAATTGTTATATGGAATGGTTTAAGGTTTGGTTTTGAATTATATGGTTTTGAGTTAATGAATTGTTGGTGCCAATGAAGGCATATTGATTCTATGTTAACATGAATAGTTGAATTGGTAATTTGGAATTGAAATATACATGTTTTGATCTCAGCTTGAATAACATGAAATGGCATTATAGATCACTTAATGAAATGGTATGAAATATTGTTTAAATAGATCATTTATGCCACACATGGGCTACCACACGGCTGTATGTCACAAATGGTTGGATGACATGACCGTGTGTTCAAAACGTTTAGGTTAGTACACACTGCATCAAGCTATTAAACGGTTTGGTGACATGATCATGGGACCTTTGATTACACGACATTAAGCTATAATACGATTGCGGGACATGACTGTATGATAGCACCACACGACCTCAACCCTGTCACACGGCCTGGCCACACGACCATGTGACCCCTATTTTACCTTTTCACTTAATTTTTTATAAATATTTCAAAATGGTCTTGATTTGGTTTTGAGTCGATTTTAGGGCTTTCGTAAGCTTGATTAAGACTTGATTTTATTTGTAATGCATGTTAAACATAGACTTACCTTATATTTATTGAATTTATGAATGTTATTGTGTAAATTACTTCCAGTTTTTTGTTGTAGCATCCTGTAGCTTGAATCTGGCGACTAGACCGGGTATAGGGTGTTACATTTAGTGGTATTAAAGCTATGGTTTAGTCGATTCTAGGACTGAAGTAGTGTGTATTCAGTCTATAAATACATGTCACAATAACCTGTATTTTTGGTGTGATGCTTCTAATCCGATATGACTATGTGTTTCTTATAGATATACAATATCGATAGGCTCTAATCATGATGTACCTAATAAAGTTGATAATAATGTTTTGGTTTTTGAACAGGAAACGAGTCACAGTCTTGTAGTTTGGTAAATGTTAAAAGTGATATGAAAAATGTCATTTTTGGTATGATGAGCCAGTGGTTTTTAAAGTGTTTGAGAGTTAATCTTGAGGCTCAACAACCTCTACCTCCGGTCATGCCTTTTTCGACATTTCCCTATCCTTAAAATATTAATACGGTAAATGATCAGCAGTTTTTGACTGATAATTTGGTTGAGCACGAGACAGATTATTTTGAGGGAAAAAGGGAGAACAAATGTATTGAGAAAAAGCAAGACATGTTCAAGATAAAAAATTCATAGAAACCCAGTGCAATCAGATCATTTTTGATGTCTTCATCTAAAAAAGTCTAGAGACCTCCAAAATTAATTCTTTACTTCTTCGAATGTGATTCCACTAAACATTTTGTGCAGGATTGTTCAAAGAAGCTAAATGTTATCAATGATCAAATTATTAAATTGATATCAACTCCATAAAAAAATAGAGGATTAGCAATTGGTGATAGTGCTATTGCCAATCTAGGTGGAACTAGAAATACATCAGTAAGATTTGAAGCTAGTGCATTTTTCCAAGTTTATATTGATAAATTTAGAGAAAAGGCCACTATTCCTGATGATATTACAGGTACATTTTCTTTATCTATTATTTTTATACAGATCATGATTAATTCTGGAGTAATACATTTTTACTTTTGAATTGTTTCAATAATTGAAGAGATTATGCTTGTTGAGTTGACTGATTATGATATTAGAATAATAAATCTATTAGATCAATATGTTTACACTAATAACATATTTCACTGAGAATTTGTGGTTGTGAAATTCTTGTCAATCTGATGTCATTAACATTCGACGAGTTTGATATGACTTTCAGTAAGAACAGATTGATTTTATAAGATACTATGATTAATTGTAGATAGATACAGATTGTACTTAAATGTCAATGTGGAAAGGTTGATAGATTTGATTGTGTGAACGATAGCATGTTAGTGTTAACGAACTATGAAATGATTAGAAAGAGGTTGTGAATCATATCTTATTTATATCCTAGATATCAGAATGTTAAAATTGAAGATTAATTAGGTGCAGATGATTAAAGAATTTATGAATATATTTTTTGAAGAATGATATGGATTATCACCCAAGAGATAAGATAAGTTTGTAACTAATATGATACTTGGAACCTCTCTTCTCTCCCTTTGTTGTCTAACAAAAGTAGGATAGGGAGCTGTCCCAAGAGTTAAAGGAGTTCACTTATCTTTCATCCCTCTTCGAAGGCATTCACAAACCCTCTCTTTCTGAGTTGGTGGGTTCCTTCTCCATGCTGGCAGTGAAGTGTGGACTCTTGAGCTGGTCATTTCAAAAGGCTTTTGTTGAAAATAAAGCTAAGTGGGCAGAATCTAAGAGGACCATTCTCTTTGGTGAGTAATCTCTTAACCAGCTCCGCCAATCATATGAAGCCTCTGTTCGCCAAAATAATGAGCTTACAAAATCTTTCTTCACTTGGGAGGCCAAGTACCAGTCCCTAGAGACCCGAGTAAGGGAGTTGGAAAAGAGGGTCCGCCAAATTGAAACCCTCGAGGGATGACACCTCACTGAGGAAAAATAATTATAGAGGGAGAAAAATGAGGCCTTGGAGAAATATAAGGCAGGCACCCAACCGAGCATTTAGAAATATCTGCCTAATTTAAGTCCAACCTAATTTTGCATGCACAAGTCACTGTGGGTCCCATTGACTTGAAGTGAACTTCAATTGCATGCAAAGGCTCATCAATGCCGACCTTGGCTTCAACGCTTATAATCCTTCAAAGGATGAGTGGGAGGAGTTTTGGAGGAAATGGAAGGTATTCGAGGAACTCTTTTATGCTCAGAGGTTGGGAGTGTCTAACTCTAACTCTTCAAAGAAGGTTGACCTAGATAATGAAAATCCAAAAGATGTCACCACTTCTCATTCTCAAAGGTAAAATTAAGTCTCTCTTTTTGCATATCTATATTGATTCTCTTTTATAATGGAATTACCCTTCTTCACTTGTCTTTTATTTTCGTTGCACCTATCTTTCTTTCTATTGTTCCTGACATGTTTACTGCCACCTAATATTGGTCCTCCAGTCCTGTACTTAATCACATAAAACGATATAATATCCCTATCTTGATCTAAAAGACTAAGTCAGACCTAAAGTAACATGCATATGGGTTATTCCATATCTTTCTATGTCTGGAGGATCGACTGAATCGAAGCTCTGATACCACTAAATTGTAATATCCTTTAACTGACCCGATCGTCGAGTCTGGATACTTAGTATAACAATTAACCCATATTACTTAACCAAATTTCTAACCTAATTTACTTACAGACCTAAACAATTCAACTTTATTCAATTCCTTGGATAACAATAGATTTCAAAATTTAAACTTCTAGTATGTTCTATATCATATAAATACTAAAATCCTACAAATCATTAGACCTTGATAAACATGAATAATTAATTACAATACCTTGAAACTTAAGGTTTTATTACAATTATACTCCATTAATCCCTGAGGTGTGACCTCTAAGGGTGCCCCTCTATATACTACCACCACGTTCACGCAGTTTTGGCAATGTCTGGCTTGGTCCCTCCACAAGATCTTTAGGTCACTTATTCATCCTGTTTTCCAGACATTACATTTGTATGTTCATATTAACTTAGTGAGATCTTGTATATCGGTATTCATAGAATACTCTTAAATTTTAGGAAAAATAAGACTTCATCCTGTGTATTTTAGGAGATTTCGTAGTTAGATTGGCATTGTCGATGCCCATACTTTCTCTATATTAATCGTTGGTGGACATGTCGACTGATTTAGTCCTAAATGTATTCTTCCAAGCAACCCTTTTCTGGAACTTAACTCTGTCTAGCTTCAACTCATATTTCCATTTTACCTTTCTGAATTACTCATCATAAGATAACCATATGTACAACCATACTGATTGGTATCAACTATTAGCGGAAAAAATAGGTATCTTGCCACACGGTGGATTCTTCCATAACCCCTTTCATCCCATTTTGAACTTAATATAGACATGCTATATCACATTGACAATTATCTTCTCACAACTTAACATGTGCAAAAACCCTAATTTTAAGCAAGACCTATGTAACACCCTTTAACCGTATTCATCACTTGAACTGAGTACGAGGCACTACCTTACTTAACTTGCTCAATCATGCAACATCGATTCATAAAAACTTCATTTCAATTTAAAACTTTTCATTTAAGACATTAATATCCTTATTATAGGTCTACGAGCCCTTAAACTTGTACTCGAAATGGTTTGGAACCAAACCGGGAACTTTCGAACACTTAGAAAAATTTAACATAAAACAGGGCCACACACCCGTGTGAAGAGTGGCACACGCCCGTGTGGCATTTCACATACCCGTGTTCCACACCCGTGTGGAACTATTTTCTAATTCGAACCTACAGGGGTTTTCACACGGCCGAACACACGCTTGTGTCCCTCACACGGCCATGACACGCCCGTGTCCTCGCCTGTGTGTGACAACTTTGGCATTCTGTTTATGATGTCATCATCTCAATATAGCCACACGGCCAAGGCACACGCCCGTGTCCTTAGACCGTGTGTCGAATTAAATTCTAAATTTCAGGTGCAGACTTTACACAACCTAAGCACATGCCCATTTCCATTTTCGTGCCTCCCATACGGCCGAGACACACGGCCGTGTCTCTGCCCGTGTGTTTACTACTGAGCATACTAACTTGTAAACCTAGCATGCAAGGGGACACACGACCAATCAACATGCCCATGGGACTGACACACGGCCTAGACACACCCGTGTGGTAGTATGGACAATTGTAAGGCTATCTACCAAGCCAATTGCCACTCACAAAGCAATCACACTTATACCAATTGTAACACCCCTTACCCGTATTCCATGCCGGAATAGGGTACGAGGCATTACCAAAACACATACACTTGTAAACGTATTAAAATGAGTCATAAAATTTCATCCAAATTATACAAAATGAACTGCTAAATATTAAAGGCCAACACTTTAGGCCAAACTAATTATGACATATACAAATTACTAAGTCCCTATACATGCCATAAACTTAAGAGGTTTGTATTCACTTTTACCCCACGATGATAGCTTGATAGTGTGATTACATCTCCGACAATCTCCAACTCGAGTTAGCATACAACCCTATAAGATATGGGAAATGAAGGGAAGTAAGCTAAAAAGATTATTAAGTAAGTATGTAAATAATAAGAAATGGATTTAACATGTTTACAAAATAACACAATCATATCTACATTCAAATTCACTATTTATTCAAGTTCGGAGCAAGCTGTCTATTCGGTCATAGTCACTAAATTATTTTTATCTGGAGCTATGAAACTCCAAATTAAGATCCGTAAATTTTCCCTGAAGCTAGACTCATGTATCTTGTCACCATAAAATTTTAATAATTTTTGGTTTAGCCAATTAGTACATTTTATTCTTCAAAGTCTCCCCTATTCTGCTGTCTAACAATTCCGACCATTCTTCGCTAAAATTTAATTATCTTTTTGTACAAAATTAAAATGATGTTATAGTTTGTTTCTTCTAAAAATATACTCATTAAGGAATCTAACCATATAAATTATGTCCCAAAATTAGTTTTGTAGAATTTTCAATGATTTTTCCAAGTCAGAACAAGGGATCTCGAAATCACTCTAAACTAGTCTCACAAAAATTTAAATATATCAAAATAAAGAATTTATTTTCTTTCTCTATTTCTTTCATACAAAAATAGACTCAATAAGATTTAATTTCATATCTCACTTAACTACTAATTCCATTTCTACCATTTTTGGTGATTTTTCAAAGTTACTCTACTACTGCTGTCCAAAACTGTTTTATTTTTAAATTTACTCTTTCATAATTTCACTTACTCCATTTCCTCTTACCGAAAGTTCGCTCAAATATCGAGCATATTGTTCATAAATTTTCACACTTATACCTACACTTATCCATCACTTAGTCATATTCAATTACACTACACTTATACCTGCACTTATCCATCACTTAGTCATATTCAATTACACTTAGTCGTTACATAGTCACATGTATTTTCACTTAGTCAATTTCCCATTGAACTCATCGAAATAATAACAGATACATGGTGGCCTGCACGTAGTACAACCCTTGTAGCCGAAGCTATCTGGTGCACATAGTAGCCTGCACTTAGTACTACACATGTGACCAAAACCATCACTTACACATAGTGACCTGCACTTAGTACCACACATGTGATCGAAATTATCGGGTACGCATAGTAGCCTGCACTTAGTACTACACATGCGACCTATCCGTCTGGTACATGTAGTAGCCTGCACTTAGTACTACACACATGACCTAAAACCTTCTTGTAGCTCTCTTGTACACATAGTGGCCTACACTTAGTACCACACATGTGACCTAACTACCTTATTCGTATCTCTTTTATTCCGAAGGTTCAACCGAGAATTCTCACTTTTCAACATTTTTCTAATTCATCCATAATTAATAACAATTCATAATTTGCATCAAGTAATTACTCCATATTCAACTATATCTCATATAATATAACCAAAATATTAAAACATAAATAAAAATAGTGTATTATTTACATACAAACTTACCTCGAACACAAAATCGGTAAAAATGACTTATTCGTCAATTTCTTGTTCTAGTTCCAAACCTCATTTTCTTTGATCTATAATAACATATTTAACTTATTTAATTAATGTACTATTCAAAACAGTCATTAACTCAACTTTTGCAAAATTATAATTTTGCCCCTAAACTTTTACATATTTACACTTTTGCTCCAATACTCGAAAATTAAACTTCAGCCCTTATTCTTATGTTTTATAACATGCTGACCATTTTTCCCTTCTATGGCAACATCGAATTCTTACTCTAACATACACTTTTGAACATTAGGTATTTTTACCGGTTATGTCGTTTTACTCGTTTTCACTTAAAATCGCTTAGTAAAAGTTGTTTAACATAATTTCAAGCTTCATATTCTATCATAAAACATCGAAATCAACACTTTTCACCTATGGGTAATTTTCCAAAGATGAACCCTAGCATGAATTATTGGTAGCATATGCTAAATCGAACTGTAGGGACTCCAAAACCGTAAATAACTTGAAAAACGGGGCTAGAATGGACTTACCATGAGCTTGGAAAGTTGAGAAAACCCTAGCCATGTCTTCTCTTGGTAAATTTCGTCCATATGGAGAAGATGGACAAATTTGGCATTTTAATTTTGTTTTTAATTCATTTAATTTACAAAAGGACCAAAATGCCCTTATAAAAAAATATCTTATCTAATATATACCATATCCATTTTTGTCCAACAATTTAACCAATGGGCTAATTACCATTTAAGAACCTCTACTTTAAAATTTCATAGCAATTTGACACCTCTAACTTCCATAAATCAAGTTTTGCACTTTTTACAATTTAGTCCTTTTGACTAACTTGAGTGGCCAAACGTCAAAATTTTCGAACGAAATTTTCACGAAATCATTTTGTGAAATTTTAGACCATAAAAATATAATAAAATAAATTTTCTTACGTCGAATTTGTGGTCCCGAAACCACTGTTCTGACTAGGCCCTAATTCGGGATGTTACACCAATTCATTGCAACATACATCATAACCATAAGACACTACCAATACTCAAAATCAAGACGTCCTCACATAAGTATACACTACATTCATCATGCATGAACTTTACTCAATACTAAATCCATCACACAAACATACACTTCATGAATTCATCATCACCATTGAATATATATAACTTATCAAGTATTGGCCAATCCCTATTGGCCATTTAAAAAATGAATTGATTAACATTAGTAGCCAACACTTTGGCTAACAAATATGACATAACAAAAAGACCAAGTCCTATACATGCCATACTCAAAATAAATCTAACTTAGCTATAACAAAGAGAAGTCGATAGTGTGATTTCGAACTCCGACGTCCCACGGTCCCTGAGTTATCTTGGCAATACTACAAGGAAAAGGGAAATGAGAGGAGTAAGCATAAAGCTTAGTAAGTTTGCATGAAAATAAATAGCAACATAAAGCTCATAATGTCATCCATCCATGGCATTGGATAAAAATACAAAGTCTTAAGTACTTTGCCATAACTTACTCATACTTTCTCTTATTGAATACATACCATGTCACATATCGTAAACATTTCTTGTGAATTACTCACGGGTACCTGTATGCACTCAATCACATATCTTTAACACCAAACTCATTTCTATTTCAAGCTTAACTATTTACCCCACTAAGTCACTTGGGATACTCAAAGATACATGTTTATCGTCGTTCACATAAATACGAAGCCAATGCCACATCCCAGATGTGGTCTTACATGGGGTCACCTCTGAGTGCCGATGCCATATCCCAGATATGGTCTTATACGGGATCTCACATCAATTATTGATGCCATATCCCGAATATGGTCTTATACGATTTTTATATTCAATGTCGATGCCATATCCCAAATATGGTCTTATACGGGATCTCAATTTGGTACCGAAGCCATGTCCCAGACATGGTCTTACACGGGACCTTATCCATCTCATGTCTCGATAATAGTATTCTCACATTTATTATTGTCCAACCGGGACTTCAACATCACAAATTTCATCATTTTTCTCATTCAACACCATTACTCAACTTCATAGAAATATATGCATCATTATAATATCAAACATTCTCAAATATACTAGCATGATGTTGAATTTATCACATACTAACTTACCTCGGTTTCAAAATAAGCCACTTGCATATTTAATCCGATACCTTGCCTTTTCCTCGGTCAAGGTTAATCCCTCGTTCTTCTTGATCTATATAATAGCAAATTAGCTCATTTAATAACCACATTAATCAACATATTTCAATAAACATACTTTGGCAAAAATATTATTTTGCCCCTAGACTTTCACAAAATGACTATTTTACCCCTAGGCTCGTAAATCGATTCTAATTGAATTTCATCCTTTTACAAGCCTAGATGAATGTTTATTACTCTTATGGCAGCCCTCAATACTCATTATTTCACACTTTTACCACAAATTTTACAACCTTTACAAAAATGTCATTTTAGGTGTTTTCATGGTAACACCTTTCACAAAAGTTGTTTATCTAACAACTAAGACTCATTTCCCTCCATAAAAACTCAGCAAACAACATAAAATCTCTCATGGTAACACCTTAAACTTTCAACCATTTTGCAAAATAGTCCCCTCTTTAGCTAGCTTAAGCTTTAGGGGTTTTAAAAGTACAAATATTATCAAGAAATGATCACTAAAACACTTACTTGTATGGAGCAAAGCTTGCTGAATTTTTTGAGCTCTCAAACCCTTGTTTTGCTGCTAATTTTCGGCGGAAGAAGATGAGTGAATAGAAGGATATCATCTTTTCTTTATTTTATTCTATTTCATCAATTTAATCCACTTACTACACCAACTTTGACTAATTTTGACTTCTTTGTCACCCCATGGCAGGCCATGACCTTTAGAAAAGTCTAATTGCACATTAAAGGCCTTCAATTAAAATTCTATGGCTATTAGGCACCTTTAGCTTATAAAATAGAACTCTCACACTTTATGCGATTTAGTCCTTTTTCGCGATTAAGCATGCAATCGCTAAAATTAAAGCACCAAAATTTTTATGCACCTATATAATCATGCTATAACTCATAAAATAACATTAAAATAATTTTCTCTGACCTTGGATTTCTAATTCAAAAATCACTGTTCCGAGTAGCCCTAAATCGAGCTGTTACAATTCTCCCCCTTAAGGATTTTTGTCCTCGAAAATCTTACTAGTAAAAAGATTGGGATATTGGTTTCTCATACCTCCTCAGGCTCCCATGTGGCCTCTTCCATCCCGTGCCTTTGCCAATGTACTTTCACAAGAGCTATGCTTTTGTTTCTCAACTGTTTAACCTCTCGTGCCAAAATTTTAACCGGCTTTTGGCCATAAGTCAAGTCCTGTTGAATATGTACCTTTGATGGTACAATCACATGCGAAGGGTCTGATCGGTATCGGCGTAACATAGACATATGAAAGACATCATGAATCTTTTCCAACTCAGGTGGCAAGGCCAAACGATGAGCTACTGACCCTATCCTCTCGGTAATCTCATATGGTCCGATAAAGCACAGACTCAGTTTGCCTTTTCGGCCAAACCTGTGGACCTTTTTCTATGGTGATACTTTCAAAAACACTTTATCACCTACTTGAAACTCAATCTCTTTCCATTTTAAATCCGAATAGGACTTTTGTCTATCTAAGGCAGCTTTTAAACATTCACGTAGCATCTTTACTTTCTCTTCAGTTTCTCTGACGAAATCGACTCCTTGAATCTGATTCTCTCTAAGCTTAGTCCAATACAAGGGCGTTCGACACTTACGCCCATACAATGCCTCATAAGGCACCATCTTCAAACTTAACTGAAAGCCATTATTGTAGGTGAATTCTGCCAACGGTAGGTATTTCTCCCAATGACCTTGGAATTCCAAAATGCAACAATGAAGCATGTCTTCAAGTATCTGTATCACTCTCTCTGACTGTCCGCCGGTTTGCGGATGGAAAGCTATACTAAAGCTCAATTTTGTGCCTAGGGCCTCTTGTAAATTTTTCTAAAACCATGACGTAAATCTCGGATCTCTATCTGAAATAATTGACAATGGTACTCCATGAAGTCTCACTATCTCTGAAATGTACAATTCGGCCAACTTATCGAGCGAGTAGTTGACCCGTACTGGTATGAAATGGGCTGACTTCGTGAGTCTATCCACTACGACCCATACGACATTTTTCTTTTTCTGCATCAACGATAAACCCGTCACGAAGTCCATAGTAATACGGTCTCATTTCCACTCGGGAACCATAATAGGCTGAAGTAGACCCGAAGGTACTTGGTATTCAGCCTTCACTTTTTGACAAATAAGGCATCTCAATACAAACTTAGAAATGTGTTTCTTCATACTCGGCCACCAATACCACTTCCTCAAGTCGTTATACATCTTCGTGCTGCCTAGATGTACAGACAAAAACCCACTATGTGCTTCGTGTAAAATTTTCTAAATGAGCTCATCATTTCTCAGTACACAGATTCTGTCTCGAAACATTAAACATCCACCGAAATTAATCCGAAAGTTGGACTCAACACCAGACTCACACTGAACTCTTTTGGCTTGTAAATCGCTGTCACCTTTCTGAGCTTCACAAATCTCTTGGAGAAACAATGGTCTAGCCCTCAACTCGGCTAGAATAGAACCATTATCTGACAAAGCCATCTGTGTATTCATGGATCTCAGTGTAAACAAGGATTTTCTGCTCAAAGCATCTGCAACCACATTCGCCTTTCCCGGATGGTAGTCAATCACTAGCTCGTAATCCTTTATCAGCTCTAACCATCTTCGTTGCCTCAAATTCAATTCCTTTTGAGTTATTAAGTACTTTAGGCTTTTATGGTCGGTGAACATCCGACACCTTTCACCATATCTGACACCTTTCACCATATAAATGGTGTCTCTATATCTTCAATTCAAACAATGGCAGCCAACTCTAAATCATGGGTCGGGTAATTCTTCTCGTGCGACTTTAATTGTCTAGAGGCGTATGCAATCACCTTGCCCTCTTGTATAAGTGCACAACCCAATCCATTCATGGATGCATCATTGTAAACCACAAATTTTTTTCCCGGCTCAGGTTGTACTAAAACAGGAACCTCAGTCAACAATGCCTTCAATCTCTCAGAACTCTATTGGCATTTTTCTATCCACTCAAACTTTACATCCTTTTGTAGCAACCCCGTCATCGGAGTAGCTATCATGGAAAATCCCTTGACAAAATGTCTATAGTAGCCAGCTAGGCCCAGAAAACTCCTAACTTCGGTTACATTCCTTGGTGGCTTCCAATCCACAATTACTGAGATCTTACTCGGGTCAACTCGAATTCCATCTCCCGAGACAATATGCCCCCAAAACCCAACTTCTCTAAGCCAAAATTCACTCTTACTAAACTTGGCATATACTTGTTCATCTCTTAAAATTTGCAAAACCATTCTCAAATGCTCGACATGCTCGTTCTCATCCCGAGAGTAGATCAATATATCATCGATAAAGACTACTGATCGTTTTTTTATGTGATGTCAAAGTCTTAAAATTTATATAAAGAATGATCGAACCTGAAAACTAACTATGACAATGATTTGAGGTAAGCGCACCTATCGAACAGTAGTATAGTTCAGGCAAGACCGGATTGTCAAACCCAAAGGAACTAAAAGTACTAATACTAACTTTCTTTTTATTATCTAGCCTTTAGAATTAAAGGAATTTTTTTATCTAATCTAAAATTAACTAACAACTAAGCTAAAGATGCGAAGACAAAGAGAAGGAATTTGGGAAAATACTTTGGGAAAAACCAATTAATTAAGACAATACCCGAGGAAGAATCCACCTAGCTTCACTTGTTATCTAACTCTGAACCAGACGGTTTATTCACTTGACTTGATCCGTAGGATTGCCTAACATATATTAATCCCTCTCTCGAGGCGACTAACGTCTAACCTTAGGTTGATTAATTGAAATATCTTTCTAATTAAAACCCCTAGAATTGCATTAACTCGATCTATGGACTTCCATATTAGGTTTGACCCTAATCCGACAGATTTTCGTCACCCTATCTCTAGGCGCGCGATCAACTCCGCTTAATTATGCTAGATCTACTCTTAGGCAGGGACTTTTGCTCCTCCACCTAAGCACATCATACTTGAATTAATATCCTAGAAATATCAACACAATAATTAAGAACACGTAATTAAGAACAAGTTAAATATTTATCATATAGTTCAGCAAATGATAACAAGATTCATCTTAGGTTTCATCCTCTGTATATCGAGGGTTTAGTTGATAATAATAAAAGAAAACATCTCAGAAGAAAAGATAAAACAAAACATAAGAAATCCCTAAAACCCTCTGAAGAAATTGAAGGGGAGATCATCCGGCTTGAGTATGATTCCGGCTTCTTAAGATGAATCAACTAGCTATCTTCGAGTAAATCCCCACAAATCTGCCCTCTTTGGCCTAGCTGGACGCCCTGACAGAGGGCTTCTGTCGAACTCCCCTTTAAGTTGCGCCTAAGGTGTTTATATAGGCTTTGAGATTCCTTACTTGGCCCCTAAGTATCCTAATCCGAGTAAAATTCCTATTAGGGTGTTTAAATAAGCTTTAGAATGTGTTTCTTTGCCTCCAAGTATCCTATTCCGAGTGTAATTCCTCTTATTCGCACGCCCATGGCACACGCCCGTGTGAATCGTGGCCAGGCCATGTTCGAGTCTGTTGAATGAGGCACGACCGTGTGGTCTTGGGCCCAGGCCGTGTTGATTTCGTGATATGGCCCATTTACTCTGTTTTAGGCCCGTTTCTCATTCTTTTTATCCTCCGGTACTTTTCTGAGTATAAAACATGAAAACAAAGGATTAAGAGCACCAATTTACACAATTAAAGGCTTAAATCATCCAAAAGCATGCTAAATGAGGGCTTAAAATATGTTACTATTATGGTTTATCAACTACTACAAATCTATCTAAAAATGGCCGAAAAATACAATTCATTAAATCCATGAAAACTGCAGGGGCATTTGTTAAACCAAAAAGCATGACCAAAAATTCATAGTGGCCATACCTTGTCCGAAATGAGATTTTCGGCACATCCAAGTCCTTGACTCTTAACTGATAATATCCAGACCTCAAGTCTATTTTTGAAAACACCGTGGCTCCCTTCAATTGATCAAAAAAATCATCGATTCTCGGGAACGGGTACTTGTTCTTCACAGTTACCTTATTTAGCTGCCGATAATCTATACATAACCTCATGGAACCATCTTTCTTTTTCACAAATAAAATGGGAGCACCCCACGGTGAATAGCTCAGTCTTGCGAAGCCTTTGTCCGTCAACTCTTGCAACTGTGCCTTCAGTTTCTTTAACTCGGTTGGAGCCATTCTATATGGAGCAATCGATATAGGTGCGGTACCAGGAGCTAACTCAATCCCAAATTCGACCTCTCTACCCAGAGGTAGCCTTGGTAGTTCTTCTGGGAAAATATTTGGATATTCACATACTATGGGTACTGATTTAATTCTTAACTTAGTCTCTCTAGCATTCATCACAAAGGCAATGTAAGCTTCGTACCCCTTTCTTAAATACTTTTGAGTCAACAAGGAAGATATCACTATTGGCAATCTGTCTCGCTCATCTGATTTAATACGAATAAGATCCCCACTTTCACATTTTAGCTCAATAAACTTTCTCCCACAATTCACTATCAGATCATTAATTGCTAACCAATCCATCCCAAGGATGATATCAAATTCATTAAACAGTAATAACATAAGATTAGCCGGAAAACAATGACCCCTAATCATCAAAGGGCAGCCTTTGCATACTGTATTGACTAACACACATTTGCCTAGGGGATTTGACACTTTTTATTACAAATTTGGTGGACTCAATAGACATATTCATGCTAGAAACTAATTTCATGCAAATATACGAGTGGATAGATCCCAAATCAATTAAAACTATAACACGAGTATCATAGAAAGAAATGTACCTATGATCACGTCAGGGGAGGACGCCTCTTCGCGAGCACGAATGGCATATGTTTTCATCGGTGCTCTACCCTCAGTTCTTGCAGTCTGTTCTCTAAATTAATTCATGCTATTCATTTCATTTCCCAAGTTTCTTTGTGGTCTTCCCCTAGCAATACTTCCCGGTCTTGCATTCTGAGGCTTCTCTTTCTCACCCGCCTCGGGGCAATCTCTAATAAAATGGTCTAGAGATCCACACTTAAAACAAGCCTTCTCATTTGCTCGACACTCACTGGGATGACGTCTGCCACACTATGGACATTCCGGTCTACTCGGCCAAGCGTTGTCGACAGTAGCAACTAATGTAGTCTGAGCTTTAGACCTCGAGAACTGTCTACTTTTACTTCTGTTTGAAAACCCAGTTGAAGTAGTTGATCGAACAGTAAACTCTCTTGGCTTCTTGGATGAGGATTGGAATGACTTGCCTAACTGTCTCTTCTTCGAGTCGCGAGATTCAATTTCAGCTTTCTTTTTCTTTTTGACTAGTTCCTCAGCCTTACAGGCTTGACCTACCAGCACCACAAACTCTTTTAGTTCGAGGACACCAACAAAAAAATGGACATCCTCATTTAACCTTGCTTTTGGATCATCATTTTTACTAGCTCAAAATTCCTCGGCTACTTGCTTCTGGATCTTATCTACTGGAGGCCTTTCTCTTCTTCCTACCTCTACCACTTGAGGAGTTATAGGAGAGGGCTGAGGAATAGGTGGGGGTGGAGGGGTTGAGCATTAGGATTTGCTCGAATGTACTCAGTGTTCCAATTTTTCATCATATGGAGAAAGGCTTTACAAGCTTCTTCTCCCTGACCCAGGGTCTCAGGTCTACTCTCAACTGGCGCAGTCCCTTGTGCGGGAGCCGACACATTACTCGCAGCATCATCGGCTACAACTCAATCAGTATCAAGATCCATTTACTATATAAAACACAATTCAAATCGTCAGAAGTCGTCACACTATCATTATAAAAATACTCTTACGTATGGCATGTATAGCTAGACTCATACTTACGCTATGTTAGTCCGAGAATTGACTAAACCGTAGCTCTAATACCACTAAATGTAACACCCCTTACCTGTATTAGTCACTTGAACCGGGTACGAGGCGCTACCTTACTTAACTCGCTCAATCATGCAACATCGATTCATAAAAACTTCACTTCAATTTAAAACTTTTCATTTAAGACATTAATGTCATTATTATTGGTCTACGAGCCCTTAAACTTGTACTCGAAATGGTCTGGCACCAAACCGAGAACTTTCGAACACTTAAAAAAATTTGACTTAAAAAAGGGCCACACGCTCGTGTGAAGAGTGGGACACGCCCGTGTTCCACACTCGTGTAGAACTATTTTCTAATTCGAACCTACAGGGGTTTTCACACGGCCGGACACACACCCATGTCTCTCACACGGCTATGACACGCCTGTGTCCTCGCCCGTGTATGAAAACATGGGCATTTTGTTTATGACGTTATCATCTCAATATGGCCACACGGCCAAGGCACACGTCTGTGTCCTTAGTCCGTGTGTCAAATTAAATTCTAAATTTTAGGTACAGACTTCACATGGCCTAGGTACACACCTATGTCCATGGTCGTGCCTCCCACACGGCCGAGACACACAGTTGTGTCTCTGCCTGTGTGTTTACTACTAAGCATACTAAGTTGTAAACCTAGCATGTAAGGGGACACACGGCCAATCAACACGCCTATGGGACTGGTCGTGTGTCACACACAACCTAGATACATGCCCGTATGTCTACCCGTGTGGACAATTATAAGGCTATCTACCAAGCCAATTGTCACCCACAAAGCAATCACAGTTATACCAATTCATTGCAACATACATCATAACCATAAGACACTTCTAATACTCAAAATCAAGACGTCCTCACATAAGTATACACTACATTCATCATGCATGAACTTTACTCAATACTAAATCCATCACACAAACATACACTTCATGAATTCATCATCACCATTTAATATATATAACTTATCAAGTATTGGCCAATCCCCATTGGCCATTTACAAAATGAATTGATTAACATTAGTAGCCAACACTTTGGCTAACAAATATGACATAACAAAAAGACCAAGTCCTATACATGCCATACTCAAAATAAATCTAACTTAGCTATACCAAAGAGAATTCGATAGTGTGATTCCGAACTCCAGCGTCCCACGGTCCTTGAGTTATCTTGGCAATACTACAAGGAAAAGGGAAATGAGAGGAATAAGCATAAAGCTTAGTAAGTTTGCATGAAAATAAATAGCAACATAAAGCTCATAATGTCATCCATCCATGGCATTGGATAAAAATACAAAGTCTTAAGTACTTTGCCATAACTTACTCATACTTTCTCTTATTGAATACATACCATGTCACATATCGTAAACATTTCTCGTGAATTACTCACGGGTACCTCTATTCACTTAATCACATATCTTTAACACCATACTCATTTCTATTTCAAGCTTAACTATTTGCCCCACTAAATCACTTGGGATACTCAAAGATACATGTTTATCATCGTTCACATAAATACGAAGCCAATGCCACATCCCAGATGTGGTCTTACATGGGGTCACCTCTGAGTACCGATGCCATATCCTAGATATGGTCTTATACGTGATCTCACATCAATTATCGATGCCATATCCCGGATATGGTCTTATACGATTTTCATATTCAATGTCGATGCCATATCCCAGATATGGTCTTATACGGGATCTCAATTCAATGCCGAGGCCATGTCCCAGACATGGTCTTACACGGGACCTTATCCATCTCACGTCTCGATAATAGTATTCTCGCATTTATTATAGTCCAACCCGGACTTTAACATCTCAAATTTCATCATTTTTCTCATTCAACACCATTACTTAACTTCATAGAAATATATGCATCATTATAATATCAAACATTCTCAAATATACTAGCATGATATTGAATTTATCACAACAAACTTACCTCGATTTTAAAATAGGCCACTTGCCGATTTAATCCAATATCTTGCCTTTTCCTCGGTCAAGGTTAACCCCTCGTTCTTCTTGATCTATATAATTTCAAATTAGCTAATTTAATAACCACATTAATCAACACATTTCAATAATCATACTTTGGCAAAAATACCATTTTGCCCCTAGACTTTCATAAAATGACTATTTTACCCCTAGGCTTGTAAATCGATTCTAATTGAATTTCCTCCTTTTACAAGCCTAGATGAACATTTATTATTCTTATGGAAGCCCTCAATACTCATTATTTCACACATTTACCACAAATTTTACAACCTTTACAAAAAGGTCCTTTTAGGTGTTTTCATGGTAACACCTTTCACAAAAGTTGTTTATCTAACAATTAAGACTAATTTCCCTCCATAAAAATTCAGCAAGCAACATAAAGCCTCTCATGGTAACACGTTAAACTTTCAACCATTTTTTCAAAATAGTCCCCTTTTTAGCTAGCTTAAGCTTTAAGGGTTTCAAAAGTACAAATATTATTAAGAAATGATCACCAAAACACTTACTTGTATGGAGCAAAGCTTGCTGAATTTTTTAGCTCTCAAACCTTGTTTTGCTGCTAATTTTCGGCAGAAGATGATGAGTGAATAGTAGGATATCACCTTTTCTTTATTTTATTTTATTTCATCAATTTAATCCACCTACTACACCAACTTTGACTAATTTTGACTTTTTTTCCCTCCTATGGCAGGCCATGACCTTTGTAAAGGTTTAATTGCACATTAAAGGCCTCCAATTAAAATTCTATGGCTATTAGGCACCTTTAGCTTATAAAATAGAACTTTCACACTTTATGCAATTTATTGTTTTTTCGCGATTAAGCATGCAATCGCTAAAATTAAAGCACCAAAATTTTCATGCACCTATATAATCATGCTATAACTCAAAAAATAATATTAAAATAATTCTCTCCGACCTCATATTAGTGATTCAGATATCATTGTTCCGACTAGCCCCTAAATTGGGCTGTTATAACCTATTTCTTTGTGGACTTGACTCGCAAAACCATCTTGTTGGAACTTTTCCGCTTAGACCATTTTACTAACATGTTCCCTATAACAGATAGTTCTCGGCAGATTATTTCTTTCATAGACTTCTCTTAGCAAATTTTCACATTTAATAGTCGCAAGTGGACTTTCCCCTGCTTTATAGTCTCAACGGAAATTTGCTTTGTTATTTCCCAATGGGCTTTCCACATTTAAGTTTGCATAATCATTTCTCTTTATCATAGCCAATGTTGGTTTACTCCTCAAACTTAGGTGAACACTTGATGGAAGATACCTATTTGCAAATACTTTGAAGGAACTACCTCTTCCTTTCATACATACCTGCGTTTAACATACTTCTATCGATTCCTCTTATCTCCGTATTTTTGGTGAATCCTCTTATTGAAATGCTTGCTAGCATTTCCAGAGGCAACCTAATCATCATGACAAACTACTCGCCATCTGAGTCTTATAAGGATTTCCTTTCTTATTCCGTTACAGGTTTTCCTATTCATTGTCTTGGCAGACTCCATTTTTGCCATACTATGTACCTGTTTTCCACTTGATCATGCCATGGCTAACCATGGTCTTTTGATTCTGAAAAATCAGTAAACCCCTTTCGAGGTGTCACTCCATAGGACCTGTATACTGTTTACACGGTGTCACCCCGAAGGACCTATATACCATTTACACGGTGTTGCCTTAAAGGACTTTTATATTGTCTTCAGAGTGTTACCTCGAAGGACCAACATAGTGTTGCCCCCAAGGACCAATAGATATACATTCCACGATGCTGCCAAACTCCCTTGTATCCTTTTTTAATCTGCCCATTCTTCCATTACACCAATTTCCTATCTTTACTATCCTGTCAATGTAACTCCCTCCGTACTCTACATATAATAAACATGCATTTCACACAATTCATTGTACTTATTACTATAGCATACAATACACCATTTATCAATACGTCAATTCACAATCATTTCACATCCAGTCAACATAATTACACAGTGTTATGAATGCACAACATACTCATACTCCATATTCATACACAATTGTGGATTCAATCAAACTCAAAGCATACACAGTCCCAAATCATAGACGCAGCACAACATTATTAATCACCCAAAGGTAGAGTACAAAAACTTACCTTAAATCCTTTATCCTTGCTAGCTTAACTTTGTTTGAATGCCAGAGCCTCCTTCATATTGGAAGCTAAGCTTGAAAACCATATATATCGGTTAAACTGAAGGTATTCAAAACTTAAAAACCCAAAATCCATTATTATAGAGAAACTTTTCAGGAGTCTTTACTTCTGTTTTCCTCTAATTCACAAGTATAGAAAGACTTAGGAGCTTACCAACTTACTAGATTCTCTACTTCCAGTCTCGAGCCTCACATTCACCGCCCCATGTAGAGCATTTCATAACTTTCTTTTCTTCAAAGTAACTGAAGAAAATGATGCAGATGAGAAGAAAATTATAAATAGAATTGAGAAGAATACCTTTGCAGAATTATCTCTTCTCACACATATATACCCCTATCTTGTATGGTCTCCATAGTCCAAAATAACTGTCTATTATTATTTTTTCCAATTAACTCACAACTCTCCTTTTACATTGGGTCTTAAATGAAAATCGGATGTGACACTTCTAAGGAATAACATGAACATTGTAGCACCCATTATCCGTATCTGACACCTGAACCGGGTATGAGGCATTACCGTACTTAACTTGCTCAATCATGCATCGTCGATTCATAAAATTTCACTTCAATTAAAACTTTTCATTCGAGTCTTTAATGTCCTTAATATAGGTCTACGAGACCGTAAACTTGTACCCGAAATGATTCCAGACCGAACTGGAAACTTTTGAACACTTAAAAAAATTTGAAATAAAACAGGGCCACACGCCCGTGTGAAGGATGGGACACGCCCGTGTGGCATCTCACATGCCTGTGTTCCACACCTGTGTGGATTTATTTTTCAATTCAAGCCTACATGGGTTTTCACTCGGCCGGACACACACCCGTGTCCTTAACCCGTGTCCCTCACACGGCCACGACGCGCCCGTGTCTTAGCCTGTGTGCAAAAACCTTGGCATTTTGTTTATAACGTCATCATCTCAATAAGGTCACACAACTAAGGCATATGCCCGTGTCTTTAGACCGTGTGTTAAATTAAATTCCAAATTTCAGGTGTAGACTTCACACGGCCTGGGCACATGCCCGAGTCTTAGGCCGTGTCTCTCACACGGTTGAGACACACAGCCTTGTCTCTGCCCGTCTGTTTACTACTGAGCACACTGACTTGCCAACCTAGCATGCATGGGGCCTATCAACACGTCCATGGGGTTGACCGCGTGTCACACACGGCCTAGACACACGCCCATGTGTCTACCCGTGTGGACATTTGTAAGGCTATCTACCAAGCCAAATGCCACCCAACCTAGCAATCATATTTATACCTATTCAATTCAACATATATCATGATTATAAGGCACTTCTAAAAACTCAAATCAAGAGATCCACACAAGCATACACTTCATGAATTTCATCAACATTGAATAGATGAACTTGTCAAATATTGGCCAATTTCTAAAGACCATTTACAAAATGAATTGAACAACATTAATAGCCAACACCTTGGCTAACAAGTATGACATAACAAAATAACCAAATCCTGTACATGCCATACTCAAAATAAATCTAACTTTGCTATACCAAGAGAAGTTGATAGTGTGATTTTCGAACTCCGACGTTCCACGAATTCCTGAGCTAGCTAGGCGATACTACAAGAAGAAGGGAAATGAGAGGGGTAAGCATAAAGCTTAGTAAGTTTGCATGAAATAAATAACAACATAAAGGCTCATAATGGCATCCATCCATTGCATTGAATAAAACACAAAGTCTTAAACACATTGCCATAACTTACTCATGCTTACTCTTACCAAGTTCATATCATGTCTCATATCGTAAACATTTCTCGTGAATTACTCACATGTACCTGTAAGACTTCATCACATAGCTTTAGCAATAATCTCATCTCCAGTATAAACTTAGCTATTTACCCATTGAATTACTTGGGAATACTCGAAGATACATAATCATCATCATTCATATAGATACGACACCAATGCCATATCCCAGATATGGTCTTACATGGGGTCACCTCTAGATGCTGATGCCATATCACAGATATGGTCTTATACGGGCTCTCATATCGATTGTCGATGTCATATCCTGGATATGGTCTTATACGATTCTCATATTCAATGCCGATGCCATATCCCAGATATGGTCTTATACGGGATCTCAATTCGGTGCCAAAGCCATGTCCCAGGCATGGTTTTATACGGGACCTTACCCTTTTCAAATCTTGATGACATTATTCTCTCATTTATTAAAGTCCAACCAGGACTTCCATATCACAATTCTCATTATTTTCTCATTCAACATCATTACTCAATTTCATAGAAATATTATACAACATCACTAATATCAAAAATTTAGAGACTTAATAATATGAAGTTGAATTTATTGCAAACAACCTTACCTCAATTTCAAAATAGGCCAAAATGTCGATTTAGTCCGATACCTTGTCTTTTCCTCGGTTAAGGTTAATCCCTCGTTCTTCTTGATCTATAATAACAAATTAGATCATTTAATAGCCACATTAATCAATACATCTTAATTATCATATTTAGGAAAAATTACCATTTTACCCTTAAGCTTTTACAAAATGATGATTTTACCCCTAGGCTCGTAAATCGATTCTAATCGAATTTCCTCCTTTTACAAGCCTAGATGAGCATTTATTACTCTTGTGAAAACCCTCAATACTCATTATTTCTCACATTTAACACCTATTATAACGCCTCAAAAATATAGGGTCTCTAATTTTTCATGTTCTGACAAAATTTCTTGTCTGCTTCAATGGCTAAGTGATTTGGGTGTGTTTGTGGGTATTTAGGAAGCCTGGGTTCAAGTATGGCCTTTGGCAAAATTTTGATTTTTGCTCTTTTGGAAACCTGGAGGTTAGCTTGAAGGGCATATATTAAGTTGGTTTTATTTTATGACACAAAAGATCTTGTGTTGTGGTGGCAAGTGGCGTGTTGGGCGCCTTTTAAGAGGGAGTGGGTTCAAATCCCATGGCATGCAAAGATGGGGTTTTATTTTATATCTCTGTGGCGTGAGAGCTAGAGTTTGATTCAAACTCTGCAGAGGTGGTTGGAGACTTGTTCATCAAGTTTGAATGGATTTGAATGGGAGGTTGGGAACAAATCGAGGAGAAATCGGTGGAGATTTTGAAGGAGTTGGATGTAAAGGGAGTCATAGTCAAATGAGAAAGCTTGAGTAGGGGATTTGGCTATGGGCATTCATTTTGGTGCATTTTCGGCATTTTTGTGAGAGTGTAGAAACCGAAAATCCTCTCTGTTATTTTGGGTTTTCTTTTTGTGCGTTTCGAGATTTACTTCTTTGTGGTGTCTCGTGCAGCATTCTTGACCATTCGGGACTTTATCTTTTCAACTCTATTTCTCTTCTACTGTCCACTCTTTGCCGAAACATAAACATCAAGTGCTGAATTCTCTCTTGAAGTTTTTTTTCCTTCTTCATCTCTCTGCCGATTTAGCGTTCTTCTTTTCTTCTTTCCTTAATTTCTTCTTTGGTCGAATCTGTTTCATCTTCTTTGCTTACACCGAATCCTTTCTCCTCTTTCCTCGTATTATTCTGTCAATTCTTTTTTAATAGCTGAATTTTCCCCTCATTCATCTTCTTCTCCTCTTGGTTTTCTCCTTTGGCCGAACATAATTTCCTTGTCTCTCTTGATTCCCTAAGCCGATTACTTTTCTGGTATCGCAGGGCATCTGAAGCGATTACCGGAGGGTAAGTGTTTTGGCCGAATGTTACTTTCCTTTTTTAGGGGAAGGGTTGAGTGTACTTCTTTTAGAATGATGTGTGCTAAACCATGGTTTTAGACCATCGTGGTTGATAGGTTGTATTTGCAATACAGTTAATCGTCAAAGAGGAGTGTGATCAACTCTAGCCTGTGTTCTAAGGGAAATAAACCGATTAGCGATCAATCAAGGTAAGTATGGATTGTCATTTTGGGCTTGGATAGTTATTAAATTTATTGGTTGTAAATATGATATGATATATTGGTTGATTATAGGATTCGGAGAGTGTGGATCTTAACTAGTTTTGCGAACAGGTGTGTAATCGTATGCAGTATTCGATGACCAGCTGAAAAGCTGAAAGTATGTAATGATTACACTGCTATGACTGTAGATCGGTAAAATGCTGAAAAGCCAAAAATGTGGCGTATAATGCCACACGAGCGTGCGATCGTGCATGTGGTAAACCGAGCCCATGAACATGGGCGCTAGAATGTAGAAGCCACCACGAGCGTTCTCGTGGACTTAGGTCGTAATAGGCCTCGATGGGCCATGTAGGCCCAATAGGCTCATGGGCCCCACATAGATGGAATCATGGTAAGCGAATAATAATGGATTTGGCTGCAAAGTTCGCATAGCCGTGACTGAAATTGGGCTAAATGGGCCACACGAGCATGTAGGCCCACTTGGGTCGAATAGTGGGCTTTGGGCCCATTTATACTGTTTTGACCATATAGATTATTCGAGTCATTCGGGATAACTATAGACCTTTTGAAGGGTCGTTATCTATGCCGAGACCCCAAAAGTAGTTAAATGACTTAAATACCCTTAATGAGTAAAATGACTGAAATACCCTTAATGAATAAAATGACTGAAATACCCTTAATGAGTAAAACGACTAAACCGACAAGATGACCATTAAGTGGTAGTCTAAGTAATGTGTGTATGATATTTATATGATTGGTTATGATTATGACATACTGCATACACATAATATTTATGACACGACATTCTGCATTGGGGTTGAGGATACGGATATGGAGGAAGTACTGTACTAGTGGCTCTGCTACGTTTTTACTGTTCAAGTGGCATTCGCCACATGCTCTGATTTTAATGGCTTGGCCATGTTTACTGTTGTTAGCAGCTTTGCTGCATTACTATTAGCAGCTATGCTGCAATATTGGTGTGTTGGCTGGGTGGGTCGATTTAGTCCCCACATGGTGTGTTGGTTGGTGCGGGTGGTGTGTTGGCTGGATTGGGCTAGGTTGCATCACTGTTTTGTACTATTATTATTTTGGGCTTATACCCATCATCGTTATCTTGTATTGGGCTAAAGCCCACATCGCATCAAGCATCGAATAGGGCTTTGGCCTAGACTGTTACTGCATGATAGGGGATTATACACTGAGTTCTCGTAACTCACCCTTTTCTTTCAATTGTACAGGTAATCCCCAGCCTTAGATGGTTTGGAGCTGCAAGGGACTCAGAGGTGGCCACATGTTCGCGAGTGTTTTAATTTATACCTAGCTTTTTAAATATTTTATTTTGGGGTTGATACTTATGTAATAAGGCCATTTGAGGTTTTAACTTTTATTTGGTTTTAACTTCTTACTTCAACCTGCTAGATTAGGAAAAACTGGTTTTCAAAATAATAACTGTTTCCAAAGGAAATCACAGATTTCAAATTTTAAAGTTTTAAACTAGAAAAGCTTCCGCGATTTTTTAATCCAGATTAATAAACTTGTAATAAATGATATGACCAATAAGTGATTAACAAGTTTTGATTTTACAACCCCAACGTTTTCAATAGCAATTGGTTTTAAAAAGGATTTAAAACTTTATTCATGAATTTTCAACGACCAGACCGATTTTCAAAACAACACTTTGATGTGACATATCAGATCCAGTCGTAACGTCTAAGCCGGGTATGGGGTGTTACACCTATTTTATAACCTTTGTAAAATGGTCCTTTTAATCAAAAAAGTTGTTTATTTAACAACCTTGACTCATTTTCTTCCATAAAATATCAGAAAACAACATAATTAGTCATATGGAAAAACCCTAGACTCTTAACCATTTTACAAAATAGACCCCTCATTAGCTAGATCATGATACAAGGGTCCTAAAAGTGCAAAAATCATCAAAAAAAAGTCACCAAAATCACTTACTTGCAAGGAGAACAAGTTGCTAAAAATTTTAAGCTTTCAAACCCTTATTTTTGCTGGTATTTTCGATGGAGAAGAAGAGAAGAAAAGACGATATTTTTCTTTTCTTTATTTTATTATAAAACATCAATTTAGTCCACCAAATTCCTACCAACTTTGACCAATTTTGACATGGTTTGTCCCCCATGGCCGGCCACCCTACATCTAAGGTTCTAATTGCTCCTTAAGGGTCTCCAATTAATATCATATGGCTTTTAGACACCTTTAGCTTGTAAAATAGAACTTTCGCACTTTATGCGATTTAGTCCTTTTTTTGCAATTAAGTATGAAATCGCTAAAATTAAAGCACCAAAATTTTCATGCACCCTTGTAGTCATGCTATAACACATAAAATAATGTTAAAATAATTTTCTCCAACCTTGGGTTAGTGGTTTTGAAGCCACTGTCTCGATTAGCCTCTAAATCGAGCTGTTACAAACATCTTTGCATAGTCTACAACAAACATCCCAAGAATTCATCCTATGGTGATAATGCATAGTTTGAATCTTAATTCTAAAGCAAATATAGTAAAGCAAAGAAAAAGGAAGTGAAGATTCAGGCAATCAGGTAGGAAATATATAAGCCTTTTGCGGCAGACTTCATAAAAGAGGTCACATACCCCGAATAAGTTTCTGATGTTGTCATGGGACGCAAGTTCAATGGGAAGTGGAGAGTGTTGAAAAAATCCATTTATGAAAATGATTTACTATTACAAGAAAAGTTTAAAAAATTTTAAAATCGAGTCGATTTGTGATATTTAGGGTAATAAAAATTCTACTAAAAAGTACTTGTATTTTATGCGAGACAAATTGGAAACATATCTGGCTTTCAACCAAATAACCTTCTTTGCTATCCTTATACCCCGAATTACGTTAAGTGTGGGCTCAAACAACAAGAACCAAACACAGAATCAACAACAATTTATTACTTTCAATAGGAAAGTAATTCTCCCAATAGAAGCTGACAAAAATTATTATTCCCAAAAAATATAATTTATTCTAAAAAAATAAATTTTCATTACTTTTTCGCAAAAATAACAATATATGAAGCGTTTATTAATAATTCTACCAGTTCCATCTATTTATAAGAAGAGATAGGAGAATACTGGCTGAATAATGGTAACAAAAATAATATTTATTTAATAGAAAAACACTCTCCTAGCCTAAATAGAAGAGAGGGCACACACCAGATAAAAACATTAGGGTTGTCGCATGTCACATGTAAAAAGAGGAGAGTTGGGCCTCTCATGTATTGGTTCCAATTATATGTGCTTCATCGACTTTTGACTTAGCATTTTATAATTCAATCCAACCCAATATTTGTTTTCTATTCCCAAAATAAATATTAATTAATTAATTAAATTAACTAAATTAATTTCTCAATTAAATAATTTTCTCAACCCAATTCTAATTCCATTAAAGTCATAACAATTTTACCGTAAAATAATCTATGAGGAAATATATTTAATTTCCATATTCAATGGATTTGTAACACCCTATACTCGACCCAATCGCTAAATCCAGGCTATACGGTATCACATTTGTTGCCGAAGCAACTATAATAAATTACAGACAATTTATACCATTAAATAAATAAATTTAGCCAAAACATACATTTAATACGACACACAATCATTTTCGACTCTTACACGACCTTATGAAGGCTGAAATAATAACCAAAGGTTAAAGAATGACCAATTTGTAAAAGTTTCAAAATACAGGGTGAACATCTGACGTCAACGTTTCCACGTCATGACGTCGCCAAACAGTCTGTCATGACTTTAGACCACTCGATGTCGCAACGCACTTACTATTTTTACCTCATTGAGACAACAGGGTTCCTCGTTCCATGAAATTACAGGTCATTTCTCATTGCAACGACGTTCGAATGACATTGTGATGTCACATACTGTTTTAGCAAATTATGCAGAACAATAACCTACAATTTTCCAACCAAGCTCTAAATACATTAAATTTTTACATCAGTAATCAAATACCAATCTTTAGCATCATCACATACACCTAAATACCTAATTTATCTTACAACAATTTCTTAAATAATCTATAAGTTAACAAGATATGGCATGACCTACATATCATATACATTAATAAGAAAATAATCAAAGCCGTTAACATTGCAACATACATACCAATTCATACCAAATTTAAACTTAGTTACAAACTATATCTAAATAACTAAGCTTACACATAAGTCTTTTGAACCACAACTGCATTTAAACATGTTTTGAACCAAATTAACTTAACCTAGGTACAAGCCTTATAACCGAAAAAAGAGATTTATACAAACACTGTTGAGTCTGAGATCTTGATTGGATGCCACAGCCAAAATCATTTAAACCCGAAATTTTGAGGATAAAATTTTTTAGGGTGGGAGAGTTGTCAAACCCGAAAACCTTAAAACCCTAAAATTTAGAACTTTAAGGGTTAAATTGAAATAAACCATAAGCTAGCAGTCCCTATCAGAAAGATGGGAAAAGTTAGAAACATAATGGAATATAGTTGGGATCAAATTTTGGTTCGGTTGGATTAGAATCAGCCGGTCCCTTAGTGGGGGACAAAATGATTATGGATGAGTTGTTGATATACGATTAGAGACCGCGCATGAAGGGCTATAAATAGCTGAAGAGTGACTTCTTAGGAGACTTGTTCTCCAGTCTTTTTTGTTTTTCTTCTTCAACTTCTTTCTTAGTAACTCCTAGAGGAGAAGGATATGAGAAAGCTCAGCATGGAGTAATGATCGGAAGGTTTAATTAAAAAAAGTAGAGAAACCAGTAAGTTGGTAAGGTTCTAAGCCCTTCGATATACATAAGACTTAGAAAATAAAGTTAAGAGTTTCCAGAACCATTTTAAAGATTTTGTATGTTTTTGGAAAATTAAGGTTTAAAGTGAAAGCACTGGCTTTAACCCATGACTTGATTGTCATGCTTAGTTGCCAGGAGAGTGGAAGCTCTGGCATTTAGAGAAGCTAAGTTAAAGAGACAAAATGAAGAAGCATTAGGTGAGTTTCTGCACTCCACCCAGAAATGCTAAGTATATTGAAAGTTTGTGTAGGTTATGAGTATCCGCCATTTTAGTTCAATATGCATGATCCTACCATGCTTTATTTAGAAAAAATGTGTATTGAATATAGAACTGGAATAAATGATGGGTTAGACGAATTTAGGAATGGGGAAGAGAGTGATTCCATTAGATACCATTATACGGAGTTGCTGTGTGCACTCGTGATGAGCGAAGTGTCGAACCTTATGGAAGGAGCACTATGGTGTTCGAGCATCAAGGTTAGGGATGGTGAAATGGAGGAATGGAATGAATGAAATGGGAAGAGTAAAAATCAAGGCTAGGACATGAAATCGATCGGAGGTTACACGCCTAAAATGAGTAAGACCATAACTGAAAGATGATATGGTGTCATAATATAAAATGAGTAAAACCATGGCTGAAAGACGCCATGGCATCATGGTAAATAGATTAAGACCATAGTTAAAAGACGCTATGGCATCCAAATAGTTTGCCGGGACAGTAAACATAGGGATATAAGGTGTAAGACCATAGTTGGACTATGGCCACATGTGTAGTCTGTTGGGAAATAAAACATGGGGTTATATTGTGTAAGACCATAACTGAAATATACTATGGCATCAAGAAAATGAATTGATGATAAAATGAGTAAGACCATAGTTGAAAGATACTATGGTAACATTGCAAGTCTGACAGGACATTAAACATGGGATAGTCCGACGTTAAACAAAGGGTAGTCCGCCTAGACAATAAACACGAGGGTTAGAGAGGTAAGACCATAGTTCAATTAGGGCAACCAATAAAGTCTGCCAGGACGAAAAATGTGTGATTATAAGGCATAAGACCATGGCTCGGCTGTAACAACATAAAATAGTCCACCGAGACAATAAACATGAGTAGACGATTAGAATAGCAATCATGGAAAAACCTTCAACAAGGAAAAATGGTTGAAAGAAAAATGGAAGTATAGGACACAATAGTTAGCCAACAAATTGGGGAATCTACCAATGAATAGTAGCTATGAGAATAGTAGCCGTGCAAGCCAGAGCGGCATAAGGGTAATAACCTGGTTAGAAGCAGACACGAGAAATGACATATCAATGGTAATTGGGATGTAGAAAAATGAAGGAATGATTAACCAAGGATCCACGAATAAGAATTTGCCATTAAAGATCTTAAGAGTGTTCAGGAAACTTAGTAAGCTAATGGTTGATCGGGAGCACGCCAACTAATCCAAGGGAAATGGGGGATTGGCTAGAACTAAAATGATAAAGAATATAACCAAAAAGTGAGAAACATTGAGTGAAAGAATTGTTTGTTAAGACCATTCCTCTCTAAAGGGGAAGGACTAGTGTAAAGGTACCAGCCAAATCACTTTTTCAATCTGAAACCAATATGTAAAAGAACTTGTGAACTCAGTTGGTCGCTTAATAACTACGACTGAGTATTATAGGCCAAAATGGTATGTAATAGAAGATGGTGCTAAGCTTAAAGGTAAGGTAAAGTGACTAAAGTGGATTACAAGAAGTAATCCAATCACTAATTAAACTAAGCAGGGTTTACTCTTCCATGGTAGCGTGGGATCATGTTAGTTATACCTATCGTGTTAGTTATACTAATGGATGGAGGGTGAATAAGTCATACGAGATTATAAAAAGGAAAGAGTTTGTCGTGGGCTAAATTGATATGGAAATATCGCCAAAAGGAAAATGCCCAATGGCTATTAACAGGGTAGATCGTAGGATTACCCTTTGGGAACATGGTGGGAAGAGATTTGCCCTTTAGGAATAAAAGAAAGAAAGAATACAGGAAAAAGGTAAGGATGGGATCCGTAGAAATGATGAGACAAATAGAGGAGTAGTTAAGGTTGATTGAAGGTCGATAGGATGACCGAAAGATAATCAATCAGTGATCTATCTACTAGTAGATAAGATCAGGAATAAGAAAATTCCACTACAACGAGTTTAAGGGAGTAACCCACTTAAACATGGAGTTATCTATTTTTAGTTTCTTTCTTTTTAAACCCCTAAAAGACGTGGTCTAATTTCAAGTAATATAGGAACTCATTAAGGTCATCTGAACTTATCAAAGAATAAAATGTTTTGTAGGAAAGAAAAATGAAGGACTCGAAGAAGGGACCAAGCCAGATTGTGTGGAATCAAGGACTTATCGTCAATATAGAGTCATGCACATAAGATAGGTGTAACAGCCCGATTTAAACCCTAGTTGGAACAATGGTTTTGAGACCACAAATTCGAGGTCGAAATAATATTTTAATGATATCCTTGGTGTTGATTCTATGTGATATAGTCTGTGTGAAAATTCTGTGTGGTAATTTTATCGAATGTGTGCCGAATTAAGAGAAGGATTTAATCGCGTAAAGTGTAAAAGCTGTGTGTTGATTTATAAGTACCTAAGTGTTGTTTTCTTTATAAAGAGAAGGCCTTATGAGGCAATTAAGCCACTATATAGTTAATGGATGGTGGATGGACAAAAATACCAATGGATAGTGGAAATGGAATAATAATAATAAAAGGGGTAAAAAGTAATTGATGTATTTATGATAATAAAGCAAAAGAATGAAAGTGGTCATCTTTTATTCACTCATTTCGACAGAAATTAGCAAAGAATAAGAAGAAAAGAGAAGCCATGAATGAATACTAGGGTTCGATCATTGTTGGAATCAATTAAGGTATGTTTTAACTTTGGTTTTTGATGATTTTTTTTTATGTTTTTGAGATTGTTGTTTAGTTTACTATCAAACCCATGTTGTAATTTGAAGAATTGATGATGTTTATGAGATGTGCCATTGATGAAATAGTGAGCTTTATGATGAATATTGGTGTTAAATGGAAGATATGTGTTTAATGAACATGTTTTGTTCTTGGATTTTTGGTGAATTTAGCTAATTAGGGCTAAATTGTGAAAATGATAAATTGAAGGACTAAATGTAAAATAAATTAAATGTGTGGGCTTGTATGAACACAAGGAAAATTCGGTTAGGCTTGTGTGAAAAGAAATTATGTGAAACTGATGATTTTGTGAAATAGGGACTAAAGTGTTAAAATGTGAAAATGAGAGGGCTATTTTGTAAAATGCCCTAAATAAGTGTGTGTGGACTAAATTGAATGAATTAGTGATGGAATGGATTGAATTTGAATGTGTATAGACTAAGAAAGGAGAGGTTCAAATCAAGATTGAGGCAAAGACAATGTGCTCGATTAATCGATCGTTTCGATATTTTGGCGTCCAAGGTAAGTTCGGACGTAGTACGTGTGTTTAACTATGTTTAATTTTATGAGATGAATGGTATGATATTATGGAATTGTGAATGCTATGTGAGAGCTTGAGTTACGTGGCACTAAGGGTGTGTATTCGGGAATGTGACTGAGGTGATTAGCACTGTGTGTGAAAAAGAATATAAACTTCGACTTTGTGGTTAGCACTGTGTGTACGATGCCGATATAAGACCGAGTTGATATGGATGCACTAAGTGTATGGTGTTAATTAAGCTTCAGCTAACTATTTAGGAACTGAGTGTGCGATTGAACCAGATAAGAATGAAAGTTAGTCGAAAGGAAATAGTGAGTATTGAGTAGCATATGTAATCGACAACTAAGTCTTTGCTAAGGTATGTTCGGAACCTATGTGGTGGATGAATCTATAAATGAGATCACGAAATGTTAAATAAGCATATTGGTTTTGGATGGTATGATATATATATAGAGAGAGAGAGAGAGATGTGAAATAATCTATATGATGGTTTGTTTTGGTTTAATGTGTTATGTTACGAACTTGCTAAGCTTTGTAAAGCTTACTGTGTGATTTGTTCTCTGCTTTGCAGTGTCAGTAAAGCTAGCTCGGATTCGGGAATCGTCAGCATTTTCTATAGACTATCGGCAATCTATTTTGGTATTTTGGAAAGATGTATAAAGTTGAATTATGGCATGTATAGGCTAGAAGTTATTGTATGTTTTGAGAAATGTTTATATCATTGCCATGTGATTTGGTTTGGAAGTTGAATGATGTAGAATTGATGAATGAACTATGAATGTGGTATATTTCATGACTTAGTTGGTTGGAAAAGATGTGGTTTGAAGATGAACTTTGATATGGATTACATGATGTTTGAAATTCATATGTTTTGAGATGTACATTGGTCACTTTGAATGGCTTTAGTTGTGATGATAATGAGTATGGAAGTAAATGGTTTAGTTAGTGATTGAATAATGCATGAAATGGTATGATTGAATGCAATTGAAAGTATGAATTTTCATTGTATTGATGCTTGTAGGTATGACCCAATTGTGGGAGGCAATTTGGCCTTGCAAATGGCCTGTTTTGCCTACACGGTAGTGGCACATGGGCGTGCCTAGAGACGGTGGGATAAAGTCAGTAGCTAGCCTAAGTGTGCACGGCCACGGTACACGGACGTGCCTAGTAGCCGTATGAAATAGTCAGTATCTTGTCTAAGAGTACACAGCCATAGCACACGGCCGTGCCTGGTGGCCGTGTGGAGAAGTCAGAATACATGCTATGTTTTGGCACGGCCTTGAGACATAGGTGTGTCTGGTGGCCTCACGGCCTGACTGCATGGGTGTGTGACCTCAACAGTATTGAAAAATTATTGAAATGTTGAAAACTTTCGTAAGTGTTCAGTTTAGTCTGGACCCCTTTTTGTTACTTGATTAAGGTCTCGTAGACCTAGATGAGGGACTATATGTTTGTATTTTAGCACGTATGATTGATGATAAACTATGTGTCGTGGAATGGATGTGAATTATTGTGGTTGCTTGGTAACCCTCTTAACCCTATTCTAGAGACGGTCTCGGGTTAGGGGTGTTACAATAGGAGTCACCTTTAGGGACTTCACCAAGAAGGTGAACCTGTTGTAACCAGTTAGATTCTTTATGGTTCTGGAGTTGAAACTATAAACTTTCATTTTTATAAACTCTTTTGTATATTATTTAAATAAATAGGTAATTTAGTTTAATTGATTCTTTTAATTTAGCAAAGTAAGAGTATGTACAATAACTTGATTCATGATTGATACCTGCACTTAGATCCAATGATTGGGTTGGGTGAGGGTGTTACAAGTTTAATGGTATTAGAACAAAGGTTTAGGTGGTTCTCTGGACCTTGGAATAGGAAAGAGTACCTCTTATGTGCATGACGTTTGATCTGGCAATGCCTCTTGAGTCTTTATGTAATTAAGTAATCAAGTGGTGAGTGTATATATACATATTTTCCTAAATTGGTTGGTAAAAATAATGATAAAAGTAGATGAATGGGGAGAAAGACATAAATAAAGGCAAGGGAGATATATTGATTGAGAAGTACAAGTATTGGAAAAGTAAAGATACTATTAAGACAAATATACAACAAAGGTAAAGTATAGTAGTCTTTTGAATGAGTGTTTATGCCTTGTACACTTCTCAAGAACTTAGAGACTCCTCATTTTGCAATCGCAACTCCTTAAAGTATGGCCACCATAGTTAGTGTCTTCTAGACTCTTTTTTCAAGCCTTTAAAAGGTTTGAGCTTAAACCTCCATGTGGGAATAGAATGGGGTGTTAATCCTAGTCCGAGGGAAAGACAGGGAGAAATGAGTGACACGAGTTGGGTCTCTCCCACAAACTAGACCGGACTCCTTATTAGAAGGGGCTTCATTGAGTAGGGTCCAAGTAAAGAATCTGCGTGTAGTTGTTAACCTTTGAAATGAGTTCACCGACTCTACTAGATAGAAAGGGTATGCTTTAGAGAGGAAGTGGGGATGAGCCAATAGAACTCTCTCAGCCCTTGAGGTAGACACTTTCCTTGTTCTGGGATGACTAGGAAACGGGGAGAATGTGACGTCTTATGTGATAAAATGTCTCCTTTTAGAGAGAGGGAAATAGGCATTGGTAGCAGTTAGCCGACTTTCCCTTCAATTTTTCCCTAAGAATGGAACGAAGGTAGGGAAAACATATTTTTTGGGGTAATGAATAGCCTACCATGATATAATCAATGAGTGTAGTAGACCGGAAATCATTATCTTGTTTATGATCCTGGCTGAGAGTTTAGCCAACAGGCAGGTAACTAAAGTAGAGAATGAAGGATTTTAATTCAATAGGGTATACATTGGGAGTGACTGAAGGAATACTACACCTGATAATGTAAGAGATGAGGAAAAGAAAGATAAGTGGGAAAGAGATAGAAGATAACAGAAAATCTGAGCGAGTCAAAGGTTGGTAGGCTTAAAAACTACCCTATTAATGTACTGGTCTATTTATAACCTAAAAATGTGTAAAAGAATTTACTTAAAATAAATGGATGATAAGTACCTGTTTGGAACCACCAATATATGAAGAACATCTATTGCATAGGAAGAAGAGAAATCCTTTAGGATTCCCAAGGAATGGATATTGGTCAGCTGTTGCGCATAAGAACAACTCACAAGTATGTTCAATGACAAGTATTTTCAAATAAGGTTGATAAGCTTTTGTCACCATTGTAGTAGACTCTAAAAATTGAAAGTTATCCTTGGTAACTCGCCAAGGTAGGAATGAAAACATTTAGTGTGCAAGCTTAGCTACCTTATGATAGGAATGGAGTTGACCCATTAAGTGGTTAAGGTTAGCGCATCAATAAATTAGAGAGCTGCGGGATTATCTGCCAGAAGTTGAGAAAATAGGATGATAGACAGACTGTGTTTATCATGGTACATTTGCCTAAAGTTTGGACCTAAATAAAGTAACGAACTAGGATGAGTCTAACAATAGAAGGGTTAGATACCCACCAATAAACGGGTATTCATAATTGCCAAGTGCTTGAGATGATCCATAAGTTGGATGAAGCGAAAACAATATGGGTATACAAAGAAAGAAAAATAAGTCAAAAAATTGGTAGTAAGAAAAGAAAGTATCTCTAAGTCTGCCTCTTCAGCTAGAAGAAGGAGGAAATTGTGAGGAAAATTTTTTTAGGGTGAGAGAGTTGTCAGACCCGAAATCCTTAAAACCTAGAAATTTAGAACTTTAGGGGTTAAATTGAAAAAGACCGTAACCTGGCAGTCTCTATCAGAAAGATAGGAAAAATTAGAAATGGGATGGAGTATAATTAGGATCAAATTTTGGTTCGGTTGGATTAGAAACAGCATGTCTCTTAGTAGGGGACAAAATGATTATGAATGAGTGGTTGAGATACGATTGGAGATCACGTATAAAGGGCTATAAATAGCTGAAGAGTGACTTCTTAGGAGACTTGTTCTCCTATCTATTTTTTTCTTCTTCTTCAACTTCTCCTTTAGTAACTCTTAGAGGAGAAGGATATGAGAAAGCTCTGCATGGAGTGATGACCGAGAGGATTAAGTCGAAAAAGTAGAGAAACCAGTAAGCTGGTAAGGTTCTAAGCCCTTCGATATATGTAAGATTTAGAAAACAAAGTTAAGAGTTTCCAAAACCATTTTAAAGATTCTGCAGGTTTCTTGAAAATTAAGGTTTAAAGTGAAAATACTGGGTTTAACCCATGATTTGGCTGTCATGCTTAGCTGCTAGGAGAATGGAAGCTCTAGCATTTAGAGAAGCTAAGCTGAGGAGACAAAACAAAGAAGCATTAGGTGAGTTTCTGCACTCCATCTTGAAATGTTAAGTATATTTAAAGTTTGTATGGGTTATGAGTATCTGCCATTTTAGTTCAGTATGCATGATCCTATGATGCTTTATTCAGAAGACATATATTGCATATAGAAAGGGGATAAATGATGGGTTAGACAAAGTTAGGAATGGGGATGAGAGTTATTCCATTAGATACCACCATATGGTGTTGTTGTCTGCACGTGATGAGCGAAGCTCTGGGCCTTGGGAAAGGAACACCGTGGTGTTGATCTGCCGCAATTTTTTGTAGTAGACTAAACTATTATACGTACTTAATCAGCTCAAATGAAAGTAGTTAGTTATGTTTTTATTTAGTTTTTTTTATTCTAACTCATCATTAATAAAAAGTGCAATTTGAGCTATATATATGTCCTTGGGGCGAAAGTAGGGCTAAAGGTAGACTAAAGCGAAAGTAGGGCTAAAGGTAGACTAACATATTTGTTGAGTGTGCAGGACACCATTTGGAGGTGTAAGAACATGAGACTATCCGCGATGTTTCAACACGGAGCTTCGACGTCGCAACATAGTGTACATAGTGCTTAAAAGGAACATTTTGCCTTCAATGTCGCAACATAGGTAGAGCGTGTAGCGACATAGCCCTAAAATCAAGCCCTAGCTCATAAATTGCCATCAATGTCATGACATAGGCCAAAGGGTGTCGTAACACCGACGTGGCATGAGGAATTAATAAGCCGAGGGTGTTTCTTCAATGCAAAAACATTCGCTGAACTAGGTCAATGATCGATGAGCAACCCTAGGCCTATAAATAGAAGGCTTTAAACACTTAATGAATAATTTTTATTCAAGTTTTTCATTCAATTTTTATTCATCTTTGTGTTCAGTTTTTCTTTTGTTTACTTTTTCTTTTATTTCGTTCTTTGTGGGGATCATATTGTAGATCACCATACTTTTCAACGGATTATTGTTCGCACATCTATTATTATATTATCAAGATCTTTTTTATCTCTACTCTTGATTTCTTTTATAATGTTTATCTTTATTATCAATTGTTATGTATGTGTTAAATCCATGAGGAAGTAATCCGGTAAGGGAGATTAACGAGTGGATGTGGGATTGATTAACTTCTAAGTATGGATTTTTAGTGGATCAGCTAGTTGGGAAAGAAACAACTTAGAACCCTAGGCTTGACAGCCTAAGACGTTATATAGGTGGGTATTAACTCTAAATCAGTATTGCCTATATGTGAAAACCTTACCCCAATCTAGTTTGGGGTATGACATTACGAGATTTGTAGTTCTTGCTGACTCATTAGGTTAGTGGAAGGTCGAGAGACCCTGCTAGGTTAATGACTATTTGATTGGATAGAAACCCGAAATAGGATTTAATAACAAGTTAGTCTTCCATCATTAAATCTAATAGAATCTACAATCTGTTTCCACCATAGTTTTTATTAGTTTTATCTAGAATAGTTTTTACCATCACCCTTTGATTAATCGTAGTATAGTTTAATTAAATTACTAATTAAATCTAGTAGCGTAGAAATTAATATTAGTTTAGTCTCTCTTCCCTAGGGTATGATACTTGCATACTTGGAGTACTTCCATACTTCTTTGAAAACTATATTACAACCTGGCACTTATACTTGTGGACACCGCCTTAATTCTTATCCCTAAGAGTAGTATTCATATTTTCAATGTTGGTACGTCAAGAGGCGATCAAGTTGTTGATTCCGTCGCCGTGGAGGCAATGCTACTGAATTAATTTTAATTTTTGTGTTTAATAGTATAATTAAGAAATTTTTAGATTATAGATACGATTTATATTTCCTTTTACTTTTATTCATTTACTTTACTAACTCTTTCTTTTACTTTGTGGATTTCAGTGTATGACTCAGAGTAGAGGCACACTTATAGAGTCAACCACTGGTCTGGAAAGATTTATACACAGGAATTGTCGGCAGCAGCAACAATAGTAGATACAAAATAAGTCCCCTACTGCGATTAATCCACTACATGATAATCTGCTCTTCGACTATCCTAACTTTCCATATCTACCACCACCACCATAATAGTTACCAATAGAGCCACCAACGGCTCGAGAGGAACGTATGCTGAGAGACTGTGTTACCAACCCTCGAAGCAGTCCAAGTTACTACCATAAGGCTGACCATTACAGCTAATAATTTTGAAATCAAGCTGGCCATGATACAAATGATTCAGAATAACCTATATTTTAGAGGAACTATGAAGGATGACCAAATCAACACTTAAAATGATTTCTCCAATTTTGTGATACTTTTATATTTAACGAGGTCACCAATGACTCTATTCTTCTTCGATTGTTCCCCTTCTCCTTAATAGATAACACTTTCTCTTAGTTAGATTCACCAACACCAAGTCCATGACGACATGGAATGAACTTGTGAAAATGTTCTTGTACAAGTTCTTCCCTATTGACAAGACGGTTCAACTAAGGAAAGAGATCACAACGTTTAAACAAATGGAAGGGGAGAGTTTTCACAAAGCTTGTAAGTGATTTAAGTCGTTGGTTCAAAGATGCCCTCACCATGGTCTACCTGAACGGTTGAGTTTACAAATGTTCTACAACGGGCTAGATGCACCCCGAAGATTAGGACTAGATGGAGTCACAGGAGGAGCCTTAATGAATCGTACGTATGAAGACGCCTACCATTTGATCAAGAATATGGTGATTAATTCCTGCCAATGCCCAAACAAGTGATTCACTTATAGTTCAAGACTATCCACAATCAAAGCTGTCCACGTGGAATATAAGTATCAACAAACTTTTGACAAGATTAACTAGTTAGAGTCGACATCTAGTAGGCCCATGATGTACAATACAGATAGACCAATTGGCCAATACCCTAAGAACCCAGCCGAGAACATAAATTACATCGGGAATAGGGGTGAAAATCCCTATTCAAACACTTATAATCCTGACTGGAGAGACCACCCAAATATGAGATAGGGATAATCAAAGAAGAGGTAACAATTCTAACAGAAGTAAACAAAATATTACTTACTAACCTCCCTATTTGCAAAAACCTTAGGAAAGAGCCAACTCCAATAACGATATTGTATATGGTCAAAGACAAGATTGAATTGATGGAGAGATGTAATCAATAAGGACAAGTGTAAGACAAGTGTAGTTTGAATGCACTAAAATGTAAACCACATTAACTAATATCGAAGATTAGATGAGCCAATTGATAAGCATGATGAGAGACATCAAAAGGCAAATTGGTAGGCATTCCGAGTGACACTGAGAATAATCATTGAATAGAAGAGAATGAGCAGGTAAAAACAATAGTGCTCCGTTTGAGTAAAATACTGGGTAGCATGAATAACCCCACTCAAGAGGAGGACGAAGAGGATGCCAATGATCTTGAAGAAGAGAACCCTCAACGAGATGATACTAAAACCAAGCCAGAGAAGGTAGCTGAGTCAGAAGCTGAGTAGACCACCAAACCTATCCTCACAAAGATACTATCTCCCTCACGGTTAAAGGATAAATGAAAACATGATGAAATGGAGTTTTTAAGTTTTCTAAACTTATTTAAACCACTTAATGTTAATTTTCCTCTCATCGAATTAATAGAAAAAATCCTAAATGCACAAAGTACATAAAAGAAATAATGGTTTGGCATAGGAAAGTTAAACAGGGAGATCAAATTAACCTAGACGCATCATGTAGTGTAATTATCACTAAATAGATACCCCCAAAATTAAAAGACCGAGGAGTTTTACAATTCTGATAGAGATAGAGGATATACATTTTAGAAATGCCCAATGTTACCTAGGAGTCAGTATAAATGTAATACCCTTATCAATATATAAGAAACTCGGGTTAGGAAAGCTCAAGAATATGCACATCGAACTACAGTTAGCTAATAGATCTTAGGTACAACCGAAAGGGGTGCTCGAAGATTTGTTAGTTAAGGTGTGCAATTTTTTTATCCCGATATATTTTGTAATCTTAGATTTCGAGGAAGATCGTAAGATCCCCATTCTATTAGGGAGACCTTTTTAGCTACATCTAGGTCCACCATTGACTTAGAAAATAAGGAATTAATCATAAAACTAATGGTGAGATTGAAACTTTCAAATCTGGTCACCTACAGAACGAGGGATGTAAGGAAAGTTTTGGGAAGACGTGTTATGAAATATCTTTGAATTTCCCTAACCTTGATCTAGGAAAGGTGTATTCTGTAGTTGATATAGGTTGAAAGGGCAAGTTTAGAGAATGGGACAAACAGAGCAAGGTAGAGTGGCACGACGGACGTTGGACCAATAAAGATAGACAACTGATAAATAATACGTCCATGTACAGACTAACTGAGCTGACGGATGAATCCGGCAACCATATGTAACAATAGAAATTATGCCATTTTTTTTTGTAATTTTTTGTAAATTTAATTTTTGATATATTTAAATAGAAGTATGAATTAATTAGGTAGATTAGGACTTAATTTGATTGACATAATTTAGATAATGGGTAAAGAGTTACCCAAACACCTTGAAAATAAGAAATTAGGCAAAAAATAGGGCCGATTTGGCAATAAGGAACCCTCGTGTCACAACACCGACCACTGATTCAAGAAATCGAGTAATTCAACTTGATGTCACGACACGTAATCCCCTGTGTCGTGACAACATAGCTAGTAACATCAAAATTTCAAAACTTTAGAGTATGTTGTGATATCGAATCCTGATGTCGCGACATTAGGACATTGCTAGAGGTGTTACGACACGTAGCCCCTGTGTCGCGACATTGCTGAAAAAATCTATAGGGTTGGCCCGACCGTTGTGCAACTCGCCGGACACAATCCTATTTTTACCCAGTGTCTAACCTAATATACCACTTTTACTTAAACTAAAACACTCCTAAACACTCTCTAACTCTAAAACATCCCCAAAACCTATCAAACTTTAAAACCCTTTTGTTTCTTATCCCCCTCTTTTCTTTACTTTCATTGTTGCTGCACTTTTTCTTTTACTCTTTTTTGTGCAATTATAAGCTCCACTTTAACCACCAGCTTGCAACGAACTCACACAAGGAACAACAAGCACTCGACATAATAAGGTTAAGGTTTCCCTTTTGATTTTTACTGTTACATTGCATTGACTATTAGTGAAATATATTGCTTGATTTTTTTAGTTCACCTAGTAAAATATTTTTAAAATGCCTCCAAGAAAAGCTAGACAAACTAATGAATAGTAAGCACCAGTGGCCGTAAACCCATCTAGCTTCTCAAACCCAAGCTTGAAAATTGCTTTCCTAGAACTTCAAGGGAAGACATTCATACAAGAGAGGGATTTCGAACCATCGATGATCTTGTGTTAGGAGATATGGGCATTGGTTCGATACCATAGGTAGGAGAGCTTTTGCGTATCCCCCAAAGACAATGTTGTTATCCCTGTAGTACAAGAATTTTATGCATCATTTAGGGACCAGAAGTCTAGGAGACCTTACGATGCCATTTGGGAAATGATAACAGTTAGGGGAAAAGAGGTGGGTGTCACCCATAGGGAAATTTGTGAATTTTACATTGCACCATACTCTAGTCAGATTTCATTGATAACACTGATTTGACCTATTTTAAAGACATAGATATCGATAACATTGTGAATTATTTGACCGAGGGTCAAGGTGCATGGAAGCACTATCTGGGTACCGATGTTCCAACTTTATTTAATCAAGCTATTATGTTTTCAATTGAAAAAATGTGGATACAATCTCTATTCACTCAGATTACACCTACTCTAAACATATCTAATGTTAATACATTCCAAGCTATTTTGTTGTATGGTATTTTGCAGAAAAAACAAATATGCATTGGGTGATGGTTCTATCACAGCATGAAGAGATGTATAAGCAACCAGAAGATTGGGGTCTTCTTCCCCCACCTAGTATCTACACTTTGTAAAAAGGCTAAGGTTCCAATGCAAACAAATGAACAATTGATGAGGCTGAAGAAAATCTTGATCAAGGACTCAATGTATACACAATATGTCGAGCTTCAAAGAAAGCAAATAAATGATTGGAACCAATGCCAGAAGGAAAAGATAGATGTCCTAGAGTTAGTAAAAAGGAAAACACCATTAACATCTCGGAGAGGATAAGAGGGAAGTAATATCCCGGATTTAGAGTGGGTCATAAGGTGGATGCAGGAGATAGGACCAATGGGGCAAGAATTTGCACAAAAAATTGGTATGCGAATACCTGAGCTGCCCCCAAATAAAGACAACCCGATGCAATTTCATCAACAATCCAAGAAGAAAGGAAGTGAGGAAGAAAGAAGGGAGTGATGATGATGAGGAAGAGGAGGAAGACATGGAGTCAAATTCCCACGAGAAGGATGAGGATTATGAGGTGGCATTTCAGCCAAAATGATCAATGAAGAAAGGACTAGTCATTCATAGCCCAAAACCCAGCATGCACATACATTAGGTGAAGGCTCCTCACGAGCCACATTTCGGGCAAGGGAAAAGCTACGATAGAGGTGTGGGTGTAACACCCCTAACCCGTATTCGACACTGGAACAGGGTTACAGAGCATTACCAGACTTTTAATTCAAACATTCCTAATTCATTTCTCATTCTAAAAAAAAACATTCAAATTCATTCATATAGTCCATAATACGAGCCCTCGAGGATCAACGTAGACATTAAAAATGGTTCAGGATTAAACCAAGTACTTAAGGAATTTTTAGAAAAACATGAAAAATTTTCAAAGTGCAAGGGACACATGCCCGTCTGGCCAGGCCATGTGAGAGTGACACTCCCGTGTCTCAGGCCATGTTGGCATTCGAAATGGAGACATACAGCTGCGTCCCAGCCCGTGTCCTACCCTGTGTAACTCACTGACTTGAGTCACACAGCCAGACCATGCGCCCGTGTGCCAGGCCGTGTACCCTTCAAAATGGCCTTACGCCTATGTGCTAGGCCGTATGCTAGGCCGTGTGAAAACTGGAGGGTATATTGACTTGTGCTACACGGCCAAGCCATGCGCCCATGTGCTAGGCTGTGTGAAGCTACTGACTTGATTCCTATAAAAGTATCAGGGACACACGACAGTGTCACTTGGTCGTGTGTCACACACGATTGAGACACACGCCCATATGGACAAAAATAGGCCATTTTCCAAGCCATATTCCTCACCCACATTGGTACCAACCTATACCTATCAATTTGCACATAACCATGGCATAAATAAGCACTCAAAACCAACTAATATCAAGTTTATATCATGTATTATCCACACATACAACATGATATCCATAAGCACATTCATATAACCACTTTTAAACATACCAAATATACTTCCAAAGTCTACCTAAATGGTCAATCACATATATGACACATTGTGCCTAAAACTTAGCATACATACATATCTAAAACACAACCATTTAGTGCCAACACCCAATTTCACAAGCAAAGCATTCATATAGCAACTATACACCACATATCATAAGGCCATTTACACCTTTTTACATATCAACACATATACCATTTTCAAGCCAAATCAATTGGCTAAATACACAACAAAACATATAGGCCACATTAGTCAAAATACCTATACATGCCATTTAACCCAAAATATAAAGTCCAAAGTACCAAAATAAGAGTTTGATAGTATGACACGATCTCCGAAAACTTTCGAACCGAACGAGCTTTTGAATCACTATAAAACACGAAAATTAAAACGGAGTAAGCAATTAAGCTTAGTAAGTTCGTATGAATAATAAACACAACTTACCAAATCATCCACAATTTAGGTAAACAAAAATAAAAGCATAGATGCAACTTAATTTGGCCCAAAGCTTATCACACAATCACAATCATGTTAGCCATGTATTTATATATCAAATATAAATCACTTCTCGTATTTCACATAAATACCTGTACTAGTTTGAATCGAACTCATGTAACCTCAAATCATCACTGTGCCCATTGAACCATTTGGAATACAATCAGATACTCGAGTATCTCACACACTAAGTACCAATACATGGTCGAAACCACCTCTATCTCATATCTCATATAAATGCTCACTCTCAAGCCATCACTGGGTCTGTTCATACAAGCTGTCAGTCATGACGTAGCTACACGGCGTTGCTCACACAAGCTGTAAAGTAACCGCAACACATGCCGAAAACTCAACCATCGGTAGGACGTACGAGACCAGTACCCAAGACATGGTAACCCCTAATGACATGTCATTTGTATCCTATCTATTCCTAAGGTTCAACCAGGATCCAATCCATAAGTCGTCAAATCTTCGTCGAGTATTTTCGTAAAGTCATATCATTACAATTATAATAAAAAAGCATTTAAAACACGTATAATTTAATGCTTATTAACATACGAACTTACCTCAAATTATTACAAAGAAAATCAACTGATCAATCCACTATTTTATCTTTGCCTCAATCTAATTCCAAACATGGCTTTTCTTGATCTAAATAATCAAATTTAACTAATCTAATTCTCAATCCATTCAATTTAATCCAAAATTCATGTTATGGAAAAATTTCTATTTTGCCCCTATACTTTTATTTTCTTTACAATTTAGTCCCTACGCTCGTAAAGTGAATTTTATGCAATTTCGCCCCTAACCAAGCCTAGCCGAATTTCGTATACATCCATATCAGCCCATATATTTCACAATTTCACACATTTAACACAAACGTTTCACCTTTTTCAATTTAACCCCTAATTAGCAATTTCATTAAAAATCCCTTAACAAAAGCTGTTTAATTAACGACAAGGACTCATATTCTTCCATTAAACTTCAAAAACAACTAGAATGCTCTCATGGGAAAACCCTAGAATTTCAACCATTTTGCAAATTAATCCCTTAATTAGCTAGGTTAAGCAACAACGATTCCAAAAACATAAAAATCAACAAAAATGAACACCAAAATCAATTACATTGTAACAGCCCGCTTTTCAGTGGTGTTAGAAACAGTTGCTTCGAGGCCACCAAATTTCGACAAGTAAGTTTGTAAATATTAATTTAATATTTACGAGTTAATTGTGATTTTAAAAAGGTTTTTGATGTTGTGATTATTGTTTTATAAGCAATTTATTAAGTTCAAGTGGTATGACCCTAAGGTCAAGTTATTTTAGAAATTGAGGTATCAGGACCTCATTTTTTATAAACCAAATCATAAATATTTTTATAAATATTTACAGAGTGTACTTAAGGTGGTATTAAATTTTTGTTAGAAAATTTTATCGTTTCGATAGTTAATTAAGCAAAAAGGACTAAATCGCGTAAAGTGAAAAAGTTGTGTTCTATAAGCTAAAGGTATTAAATAGCTATAGAACTTTAAAGTGGAGGTCTCTATATGGTAATTAGACCATTAATGTATTAGTGGATGATAGTGGTTTGACAATGTTGTAATTTTTAAATATTATAAAGGTTAATAAAGTAAATTAGGTAATTAAATGATATATTAATAATAAAAAAACAAAATTTTTGTTTTGTTCATCTTCTCCAAAATACCATAGCTGAATTTTCTTGGAGAAAAATAAAGCTTGGTTCAGCCATGTTTCATTCCTTGCATGTAAGCCCCTAAGCTATCAATTTTTTGTAATTTTTATGTTTTTGATATCATTGCAACTAGGTCCAGCTAGCTCGTACCTTTGATTTTGAAATTGTTAAAGATTTTGAATGTTTCCATTGATGAATCTAGTGATTTTTTATATTAGATGATGAATTTGAAATGTTGATTTATATTTATAAGTATTTTGTTAAGTGATTTTGATGAATTTTCAAGGATTTAATGTGAAATTGTTGCATGAATCGGATATTTTTGGATACCATGAACATTCAGCTAAGCTCAATTTTGGGTAAAAATGGTTAATTTGCATGTTTTGGGTTCAGGGACTAAATTGAATAAAAGTAAAACTTTAGGGGTAATTTTGTAAAAATGTAAAAATGTAAAAAAGACCAAATTGTATGAAATGAAATTACTTTATTGTCTAAATTAATATATTGAATGAAATTATTAATTTAGATCAAGATCGGGTGGAAAATCGATTAAAATGGAAAATTACAAAAATGCCCCTAAACTTTGGTATTTCTACAATATAGCCAGGTAAGTTTGTCTGAACTATATAATATATATAGTTGATTAAATTGAATGTTATTATATGAAATTTTATTGAAAATGAATCGATTTTTATATATATATATTATTATACAATTTGGCTTATAATGAAACGAGGGAAATTCAACGAAGCACGACGACTATCGAGTCCCGTTTGAACCTTAGGAATATTAAGGATACAAATTACATGTCATTAAGGGTTACCATGTTTTGGGTGATGGTTCCATACGTTCTATCGGTGGCTAAGTTTTTCGGCATGTGTTGCGGTTACTCGTCAGCTTGTGTGAGCAATACCGTGTAGTTACGTCTTGACCGTCAACTTGTGTGAACAGACCCAGTGATAACTCGAGAGTGAGCATCTATATGAGATATGAGATAGAGATGGTTTTGACCATGTGTTGGCACATAGTGTGCGAGATTTCCTACATATCCGATATTATTCTAAGTGGTTCAATGAGAAATGTGTTGTTACAAGACGATATGAGTTCGATATGAACTAATACAGGTATATACATGAAATACATGGAAATGATGGTACATTATATATTGATATATTGAAATGGATGATATATGTCTATAATGAAATGGTAGGATAATGATATGCATCATGATATTCAAATTCACATACGTTTTCTAACAATCTGAATTGGATTCTAAACTACCACGAATCACTTTTACTTGTTGTACAATTTCCGATTGGATAGTTTCTGAAACATATAACTCAACTAATCTATCATGTTACATACCCGATCACTAGAACATCTATTTCAAATAACTGTACATTTCATTACTCCCTGAATGAATAAATGAGCTACTACTGAGCTTCGTACAAAATTTTCTGCATAAGCTCTGAATTACTCAGTGCGCAAATTCTATCTCGGAATAATGATAACAGTCATCAATCTGACCTGAAATCCAGAATCAAAAGTCGTCTCACACTGTACTCGTTTAGTGTACCGCTTACTATCACATTCTTGAGGTTCTCAATCTTGCAAAGAAAACATTGCTTTAGCTTTTAATTTAACTAGATTCAAATCGTCATCAAATAAGATTAATCATGTATCAAATACTCACAAAATAATCAAAGGTTTTCCATTCAAGCATTTGCAACTATATCTGTTTTCCTGAAGGTTAATCGAAAACTGCTCACAATCTTTCAATAGTTCAAAGCATCTATGATGTTTTAATTTTAGATCTTTCTGTGACATTAGATACTTTAAACTCTTGGGATCAGGAAACATATGACATTTTTCGCCGATCTACCAATGTCATCAAATTCTCAACACAGACATAAAAAGTGGCTGACTCTAAATCACCAATCGGACAGTTCCTTTCATGTGGCTTTAACTGTCTGAAAGCATAAACTATCACTTTACATTCTTGTATTAAAACACATTCCAATTCGTTCGATAGTGCATCACTGAAAAATCATAAATTCTTTACTCAATTTAAATTGGACCAAGAATCAGTGCTTCAGTTAACAATACCTTCAACCATTTTCAACTTTGCTAACACTCAGCAAACCATTCAAACTTTCATAAATGTGATAACTTTATCAATCAAAACAACTTTAACTCATAAAAATATCATCCAATTAGAATTGATCTAATAGGTACGTCATTGTATCACACTCTTTTTTAATATAAATTCTTAATTCATACTGTTCGTCAATTTACCTATGAATGTACAAGATTTTATCTTCTTAACTGAGGATAAACTTAAATGTATATAGCTCAATTTACCTTTCAACTAACCAGCTCACTCAGATAAAAACAACTGAGTTGATCTCAACTATCAAATAATATCATATCAAAATACTCCCTTTTTCATGCTGTTAAAACAACTCAAACATACAATCTTTCAAAATTTCCTCACATGCTAGTCAAAGATCTTTACAACTGCATTAGCTCAAGGAACCAAAATATCCTGACTGAACTCATTGACCTTAATCAAACTTACCTGAGAAAAGAAAACCATCGTACAATTTTAGCTTGAGCTTCCACTATCAATACCTTTGTCAATGTCAATTCCTTTCACGAAGATCAAAATCGCCACGTTCCTATGATCGAACCAGGAATACACTCATAATAGACATAGTTATCACAAGCCAAAGAACATACATTAAAGATGAGCCATGATTGGTAATTTACGAAATAAGGATGATAAGAAAATCAAGATAAAGAAATTCAAGATACGATATCATATTGGAAATTCAAGAACATATCTTATAAGAAAATAATAATGATCTTCATGATTCCTCAGAGAAAACGAGAAGAAAAACAATGCTTATACACTCTAGAATCAATTGTAACAGAGATAATATATTTTCCAAATATATATATAACAAAACAATATCCAATAGAAATAGAAGAATAGTCTCACATAAATTTTCACGATTAAGATATGTTGATCATCAACCAATCAGACCAACTGTAACAGCCCGATTTTGGGGCTAGTCAGAACAGTGGTTTTGAGACCGCTAATCCAAGGATGAAGAAAATTATTTTTGACATTCTTTTATATTTTATAGTATGATGATAAGGATACATGAAAATTTTGGTGCATTAATTTTAGTGATTTAAGGCTTAATTGCAAAAAAGGACTAAATCGCATAAAGTGCAAAAGTTCCATTTTACAAGCTAGAAGTATTAAATAGATAAGGAACTTTAAGTTGAAGGTCTTGAATGTGAAATTAGACCTTCCTAATGTTGATAGCCGGCCAAGCCGGCCAAGGGGACAATAGACTCAAAATTGGTCAAAATTGGGTGGGTTAGGTGGACTAATTTGAAAGAAATAAATAAAATAAGAAAAGATGATATCATACATTTTTCTTCATCACCTTCACCATCGAAAATACCAGTATAGAGGGGGGTTTTGAAAGCTTTGAAATTTCAGCAACTTATCCTCACACAAGTAAGTGATTTTGATGGTTTTAGTTAATAATTTTTGTACTTTTGGAACCCCCAAAGCTTAAGCTAGCTAATGATGGGACTAATTTGCAATATGGTTGAAAGTCTAAGAACTTTCCATGAGAGAGTTTATCTTGTTTTCTGAGTTTTTATAGAAGAAAATAGATGTTAGTGAGTTAAGGAACAACTTTTGTGAAAGGTGTTACCATAAAAACACCTAAATGGGACTAAGTTGTTAAAGTTGAAATTGTGTAATAGAATCATGAAATAGTTAGAATTTTGAGTAGTTGTAAGAGAAATAAATGTTCAACTAGGCTTGTTTAATGAGAAAATGTGATGAAAAATTATTTACGAGCCTAGGGGCAAAATCGTAACTTTGCCATAGTACAAGGGCAAAATGCTCATTTTTGCCTAAGTAGAGATTATGATGTATTATGATTATAAAATGATTGAATGAGTTAATTTTGTTGTTATAGATCAAGAAGAGAGTGGAATTAACCTTGACCGGGAAAAGGCAAGGTTTCGGATTAAACTACAAATTAACATATTTCGCACCGAGGTAAGTTTATGTGTAAACGATGCATCTTAAATACACATGTTGTTACTTATTGGTGCATTGAATGAATGAGATCAATTATGGTTGAGATTGATTGGTATTGATAGATAGTGAGTAATTCTCATATGAACCTCGAAATAGATATGTACGTGTGGAAAAATGTTTATAATACTTATCTGGTGGGCTGTGTGCGATACCACCATAATTATTCTTTTTGGTGGGATGTGTGCGATACCACCTTATTACTTATTCACGATGGGCTGTGTGTGATACCATTGTTTATATTATCATTTGGTGGGCTATGTGCGAAACCACCGTAAATAATCTTGTTGGTGGGCTATGTGCGATACCACCCTATTAAAGATTAATGGTGGGGTAAATGTGAAACCACTGAGTGTTTGGTATTATTATGAATGGCTTATTATGAAATTGTAATGTGTTGTTTCATGTGATTATGTGGTGATAAGTGTAGGGATGTATGTTAAATAATATGAGCATTTGGCTTGTGTTATGGTTGGAATGTGGTAAGAGATGAAATGAGTAAGCATGATCTTGGAATGTGGAATGTTCTTACTTATTATGAAATGCTATTTATCGATTAGCACATACTATGATGTTTATTTTTTACATGTAAACTTACTAAGCTTAAAGCTTACTCCCTTTCTTTTCCCTTATTTTATAGTGTCAAAGAGTCGGGTCGTGATACGAAGATAATTGGAAGATCACCCACACTATCAGCTTATCTCGGTATATCTAGACTTAGTATTTTGAGTATGGCATGTATAGGGGCTAGACTTGGTGAATTTGTTTTGTTATTTTGGCCACGTATGTATTAGCTCCTTTAAAGATGAACTCTTTTGTATATTGCCATAATCGATGGCTTCTTATTACTAATTTATGAAAAGATGAAGTTATTCATGGAAGTGTATATAGCAAATTTGGGTTGCTTAGTAATTTGTTGAATGGGATTATGATGTGTAAGGTAGGGTGATGAAAAGAGCTTGGTGAATAGCCTTGTTCTTGTCCACACGGGTAGGCACACGGGCGTGTGTCTAGGCCGTGTGAGACACACGGGCAGTCCCATGGGTGTGTGACGAGGCCGTGTGTCACCTGCATGTTAGTGTTTTAAGTCAGTGTCAACCACGGGCTAGTCATACGAGCGTGAGCCTAGGCCATGTGCCCTTTATGAGGTTGCTGATGTCACAAACAGAATACCCAAGTTTTTACTCACGGGCGAGGACACGGGAGTGTCTAGGCCGTGTGGAGCACACGGGCCAAGAACACGGGCGTGTGTCTGGCAGTGTGAAAACCCATGTAGGTTTGAATGAAAATAAATCCCACATGGGTTAGGGACATGGGCGTGTGTGACCACACGGCCTGCCCATACGAGCGTGTGGCCCCTGTTTAGACAAAAAAAAAATTTAATGCATAAAAAAAAACTCCGGTTGGGTTTTGAGACCCTCCGTAAGCTTGATTGAGGCCTCGTAGGCCCTTAATAAGAAATGTTAAGTTGGGATGAAATTTTATAGATTAAAGTTGTATGACCGAGTGAGTTAAGTACGGTAACACCTCGTACCTGGTTCCGACGTAGAATACGGGTAAGGGGTGTTACACCAACAGTGTTTTTATCTAACATTATAATCAGCTCGCATTCTCATACGATAAGAATTTCATTAGAAAATGAATAATCACATATATATATATCTCTGAGGATAAATGAATATATAAAATACCCAAGAGAGATCACCATAATTTATTCAATCACAACTGTTACACTCAGACATCTTTACAATTCAAATATCATTTCTTTGACTAATTCTGTCATCACTAATCTCGTATTATTCCAATTACTAACAAAAATCAATCTGGAAGAAACTCCAGCAAATACATACTTTAGACATCATACCTGAATGAGTCAATTAGCCGAGATTAACTTTTTCTTTAACCGTGACATCGTGAAATATGAATGATCTTTAGAATAACCTGGCATCTTTTCAAGAACTATATTCACTTGCCAAACTATTCTTAACTCTAACCACATTATTAATTATTCCGCTATTGAACTCTTTAGTCTCTTACTTGTGAGCTCACTCAACTTAAATCTCGTGAAATTTCGTTATAAAATACCACATTGGGAAGGGGGTGAGGTCATAAAGCCTCTAACTCGACTCTTATAAATACACACATATAACTTAGCATTCATCATCAACATAATATCTTCACAATGATATAATTCATTTCAAGCTAATTAACATACATATATATATTACACGAACTTTCTGATTATCTTTATTTAAATAAATGTACTTAAACATACAATCCATAAATTTTGAGTAAGTTTACTTATCGCATTCACTTAATCAAACAAATTAGGCACATAACATCATATGAATGCCAAATAAACATAGATGAGCTTATCACAATATAAACTTTCATTTCATTTCACCTTTCATATTTCAAGAATAATTCCCATTGAACTATTGTCATTTCGATGGATACACGAGTAGTATACTCAAGGTATGCATGTCAACAATTCGTCAATTCATATTCAAAAGTGACCTTTTAACACATATTCATGGAGTACACTCTCGAGCCACATATGACATAACAGGATTGCCAATTCAGGCTAATTCCTTTCGATAACGTATGCTCTAAAGGCTTACTCTGGATTACTCGTCCAGGCTAAATCCATTTCATAACATATGCTCTAGAGGGCTTAATTCAGGATTATTGTCCCGGGATAAATCTTTTTTACAACATTTAAAACATTTTATCCATTTCATAAAATCACCATAATCCATCAAAATACAACGTTCAACCGAAACAATGACATTTTATCCATATTTCTCAACTTATGTTTTTTTCATTTTGTACATCATCACATACATGTCATGAACTCTTATTCATATCTTTCCAAGTTTTAACTTTTCACAAACACATTTTCAAATATGTTAGTATCACTTTCAACGTTTTCGAAAATAGCTCAGTACCTCAACAAAACAATTTCATCAGAGTCGGGAGATATCACACTATCACAGGTAGTAATATGGCATGTATAGCTAGACTTACATACGTTGTGTTAGTCCGAGAATCAATTAAATCGTAACTCTGATACCACTAAATGTCACACCCCTTACCCGTATTCAATGCCGGAACAGGGTACGAGGCATTATTGGACATAAACACAAGCAAACATACATTTTCAAGTCATAAATTTCCATTCAAATTAAAACTTCTCATACACATTCATATCGTTCCTAAAACGAGCATACGAGGCCCAATACATGCTTTGGAAGTGGTTCGGGACTAAACCAAGAACTTTAAAAAATTTTACAAAAGTTAGAATTTTTTTTGCTAGGACTAGGGCTCACATGTCCGTGTGGTCCAAAGGACACGCCCGTCCTTCAAACCGTGTTCAAATTAGGGTGCTCCCTGACTTGTGCCACACGACTATGCCACACGCCCGTGTGCTAGGCTGTATAGCACACACGGTTGAGACACACGCCCGTGTCTCTACTCGTGTGCCCAATTCTGGACATTCTGTTGCTCAAAATTAAGGTGCAGGGGACACACGACCGAAACTCATGCCCGTGGGGCAAGCCGTGTGTGATAGACACACGCCCGTGTGTCTACCCGTGTGGAAAAAATAAATGCTATTTACCAGGCCATTTTGCCACCCTCACTTGCACACATCTACACAACATCAATGGCACAAATTCAAGCATATAAATGCAACCAAACAACCACAAACAAGACAATAATATGTCATTCTTATACCATCATTTATCATGCTTAAAACATCATACTTAGCCCGTTAAAAACATACTAATTTCACATTCACAAGAGGGCATTAACATACGAATAAACTTATAATCAGCATAAGCCATCATTCATGGTTATATATAAGGTGAAGCATTAACAATTACAAGCCAATACATATGGCCAAATTAATCATGACACATATAAAAAATTGACCTAGTCCCTATACATGCCATAGACTTAAAATACTTGAATTCATTTATACCCAAAATGACAGCTTGATAGTGTGATAGGATCTCTGGTGATTTCCAACTCGAGCTAGCTCAATGACACTAAACATGGGAAAGGAAGGGGGGAGTAAGCTATATAGCTTAGTAAGTTCGTATGAAAATAATACAAAGCATTTTCATACATTTGACATATAAATAAATTAACATATATCAACATAAATGTCATTAAAACTTCATAAATGTCATATGAACATAAATGTCATTTAATATCAACATAACACAAATCAACGTAATTGTCATATACTAATAGCTCATCATATGAATTACATAACACATATCAACATAATTTTCATATACCAATATCTCATCATATGAATAACATAACACATATAAACATAAATGTCATATAAGCTTCGTAAGCACAACTTACTCAATCACAATCTTACCAATTGTTCATCATATACTGAGTTCATTTTCTTTGAGTTTTACGTACATACCTGTACCATCTCATAACATATTCACGTACTTTTTCATCTTTGACATACCCGTTGAACCACTTGGAATACTATCGGATACACGAAAAACTTTTCACATAAGTGCCACATATGTAGCCAATGCTATCACAATTCTCAAAACACATATAAGCTCGCTCTCGAGCAAATCCACGAGCCTGCTCACACAAGCTGTCAGTCAAGATGTAGCTATGCAGTACTGCTCACACAAACTGTCAGGTATCTGCAACATATGCAAGTATACCCAGCCACTGATAGGACATACATGACCAACACCCGTGACACATAAATCATATAATTACATGGTTTCCTAATGACATGTCGCTTGTATCCTAATCTATTCCTAAGGTTCAACCAAGATTTCTTTCTTGTCGAAACTTCGTCGAATATGCTCATAGAATCATCATACATTTCAGGCAATATTAAAACATTAAAAAAACAAATATAACATTGTATTATTTACATACAAACTTGGGATAAAAATGGCAAAAATGACTAAATATTCAAATACTTGTTTTTCCCCAGTTTTAACTCCGAACCTCATTTTTATCAATCTATAATATCACATTTAACATATTTAATGATTATACTATTCAAATCAGCCCAAAATTACATTATAAAAAAATTACATTTTTGCCCTTAAACTTTTAACATTTTACATTTTAGTCCCTAGACTCATAAAATGATTTTCATTCAATTTCTTAAAAGCCCAAGCCTAGCTAAACCATTTTCATACTCATAAGATCCCACATTTCTCATTTATTCAAACTTTTAATACTCATTTTACAACTTTTACAAACAAGTCCTTTTAGGCATTTTTACCAAAAATTACTAAGCAAAAGTTGTTTACAAACAACAAACATCAATTTTCTATCATCAAACATCAAAATACATACATGTTCAACATGGGTAAAAGTTTATACTTTGACATCTCTTCAAATTGGTGGTAGAAATAGATAGATCATGTTACAAGGATTTTAAAAACATAAAAACATTAAAAACGGGGCTAGAACGGACTTACAATTGAGCTTGAAAGTTTGAAAAACCCTTGCCATGGTTTCCCCTTGTTTGAATTTAGGCCATGGGAGGAAGATGGACAAAATTGGCTTTTAAATTCATTTGAATTACCAAATTACAAAAATGCCCTTAATGAAAAACTTTAGAAACATACCAAACCATGTCCATTTTTGTCCACCAACTTAACCAATGGTATAATTACCATTTAAGGGCCTCCAATTTAAAATTTCATAGAAATTGGACACCTTAAACATATAGAATTCAAGTTTTTCACTTTTTGCAACTTAGTCCCTATAACTAAATTGAGTGCCCAAACGTCAAAATTTTCGAACAAATTTTTTACAAAATCGTTCCATAAAACTGTAGACCATAAAAATATAATAAAATTGAATTTTACTACGTCGAATTTGTGTTCCTGAAACCATTGTTTCGACTAGACCCAAAATCGAACTATTATAAATTTCGTGCTTGACACCATTTTGTTACTCCATGCTCTTCAATTCCATACCAACCTTAAGTCTCGGAACATTACAAGCCGAAAAGTCCTATGCGACCTAGGTGAATCTATTTTTAAGTGGACATTGTATTAAGTGATTGTAATAATAGTTGTTTGTATTTTTCTAGTATAATCAAAAGCCCTATGTAATTTCTTGATGGACAAATATATTTAATGATCTTTTTAACTATATACTTTGTAATATTTTGACTAAGGTGTTTGAGGTTGATAATGGTAAGTCTTTTACATATCATACCAGAATTATGTGTATTTATGATTACTACTATTTATTTCATTTTGAAACTAATCTTTGTATCATACTAGCTCAAGGGTCATCTATTATACTTTAATTTTATGTTTTCTTTCTAGAGAATAAACAATGAATTAAGTGCGAGGGAGTTTGATATGTCGCAATTCATTGTTTCAAATTAAACTATTTTTCGTACTGAATGAGAACAGACAAAAGCAATTTAGCTGTGTTTTTATTTAGTTTTCAATTCTAGCTCATAATTAATAAAAAGTGCAATTTGAGCTATATATATGACCTTGAGGGCCAAAGTAGGCCTACTAACATATTTGGTGAGTGTGCAAGATACTATTTGGAGGTGTAAGAACATTGGACTGCCCCGATGTTGCAACACAGAGCTTCGGTGTTGCAACATAGTGAACAGAGTACTTAAAAGGAAAAGTATGCCTTCAGTGTCGTGACATAGCTAGAGGGTATCATGACACAGCCCTAAAATGAAGCCCTAGATCATAAACTACCATCAGTGTCACGACATAGGTTAGAGGGTGTCGTAACACCAATGTGACGTGAGGAATTAATGAGCCAAGGGTGTTTTCGTTTGTACAACAAACTTTAATGCAAAAACTTCAACCAAATTAGGTCAATGATCGACGATCAACCCTAGGCCTATAAATAGAAAGCTCTAAACACTTTATCAATAGTTTGTATTCATTTTGCATTCAGTTTAGTTTTTGATTAAGTTGTTCTTTAGTTTAGTTTTTCTTTTATTTTGTTCTTCGCAAGGATCAGATTATAGATCGCCATACTCTTTAACGGATTATTGTTCATGCATCTATTATATTATCAGAATCTTTCTCATTTGCACTCTTGATTTCTTTTATAATGTTTATCTTTATTATCAATTACTTTGTATGTATTAAATCCATGGGAAACTAATCTGGTAAGGGAGATTAAAGAGTGGATGTGAGACTGATTAACTTTATGTAGGGATTTTTAGCGGATCAGCTGGTTAGGATAGGAAGAACTTAAAACCCTAGGCTTGACGACCCTAGGATGTCATATAGGTGGGAATGAACTTGAAATTGATACTGCCTATTCGTGAAACCTTACCCTAATCTGGTTTAGACTATGACATTGAGAGATAAGTAGTTCTTGCCGACTCATTAGGTTAGTAGAAGGCCGAAAGGCCCTGTTATGTTAATGACTAGTTGATTAGATAGAACCCAAAATAGGAGTTAATTATTAACATTGAAATGTGTTAGTCTTCCATCGTTAAATCTGATAGAATTTGCAATATGTTTCCAGCATAGCTTTTATTATTTTTATATAGAATAGTTTTTCTCATCACCCTATGATTAATCGTAATATAGTTTAATTAAATTACTAATTAGACCTAGTAGTGTAGAAATTATATTAGTTTAGTCTCACCTATCTAGGGTACAATCCTCAAAGTACTTCCATCCTTTGTTGTAAACTGTATTACAATCTGACCCGTATAGTTGTGGACATCGCCTTAATTCCTATCCTTTGTAGCAGTACTCACACTTCCAACGTTGGTAGGCCGAGAGGTGGTCAGGTAACCATCAAGGTTAGGGACGGTGAAATGGAGGAATGAAAGGAATGAAATGGGAAGAGTAAAGATCATGGCTAGGCCATAGAACCAACTAGAAGCTACACGCCTAAAATGAGTAAGGCCATAGGTGAAAGATAATATGACGTCATGATATAAAATGAGTAAGACCATGGTTGAAAGACATCATGGCATCATGGTCAAAAAAATTAAGACCATAGCTTAAAGACGCTATGGCATCCTAATAGTCCGTCGGGACAATAAACACGGGGATATAAGGTGTAAGACCATAGTTGGACTATAGCCTCTAGTGTAGTCTACTAGGATAGAAAACACGGGGTTATATTACGTAAGACCATAGCTAAAAGACACTACGAAAATGTTATAAGGTTGACAGGATGTTAAACATGGGTTGGTCCTATGGGATGTTAAACACGGGATAGTTCGATGGGCTGTTAAAGATAGAGTAGTTCGTTAGGACGATAAGCATAAGGGTTGGAGAGGTAAGACCATAGTTCGACTAGGGTAACCAATAGAGTCTGCCAGGATGAAAAAGTGTGATTATATGGCGTAAGACCATAGCTCAATTGTGGCGGCATAAGATAGTCCACCATGACAATAAGCAGTGGTGGACGATTGGAATAACAATCGTGGAAAAACTTGCAACAAGGAAAAGGGTTGAAAGGAAAATGGAAATATAGGACACAATAGTTAGCCATAGACCGAGGAATCAACCAATGAATGGAAATTGTAATAGAAATGAGAAAAGACTACGAGACTAGTAGTCGTGCAAGCCTAAGGGGCATAAGGTAATTGGTATGTAGACAAATGAAGGATTGATTAACCAAGGATCCACGAATAAGAATTTGCCACTACGGATCTTAAGAGTGTTGAGGAAACCCAATAAACTGGTGGTTTATTGGGAACACGCTAACTAATCCAAGGGAAATGAGGGATTGGCTAGAACCTAAATGATAAAGAGTGACACCAAAAAGGGAGAAACATCGGGTGGCAGAATTGTCTGTCAAGACCATTCCTCTCTAAAGGGAAGGACTGGTGTAAAAGAACTTGTGAACTCAGACGGTCACTCAATAACGGTGACTGAGTATTATAGTCCAGAGTGGTCCGTAGCAGAAAATGGTGCTACGCTTAAGGGTAAGGTAAAATGACTAAAGCAGATTATAAGAAGTAATTCGATCATTAACGAAACTAAGCAAAGTTTAACCAGCTAAAATGGCATGGGACCTTATTAGTTATACCAACGAATGGAAGGTGAATAAGTCATACAGGATTATGGAAAGGAAAGAGTCCGTCATGGGCTAAATTGATATGGAAAGATCGCCAAAAGGAAAAGGCCTAAAGGCTTTAACAAGGTAGATCATAGGATTAACCTTTGGGAACATGGTAGGAAGAAGATTTCCCTCCAGGAAAAAAAGAAAGAAGGAATACGGGGAAAGGTAAGGATGAGATCCACAAAAAATGGTGAGACAACCAGGGGAGCAATTAAGATTCATCGAAGGCCGATAGGATGGCCAGAAGATAATCACTCAACGATCTATCTGCTAGTGGATAGGATTAGGAATAGGAAAAGTCCACTATGACGAGTTTAAGGGGAGTAACCCACTCAAATAGGGAGTCATCCATTATTTTCTTTCTATTTAAACCCCTGAAAGATGGGTTTTAATTTCAAGTAATACATTAGCTCACTAAGTTCATCTAAACTTATCCAAGAATGGCACGTGTTTTTTAGGAAAGACGAAAATGAAGGATTCAAGGAAGGGACCAAGCTAGATCGTGTGGAATCAAGGACTTATCATCAATATAGAGTCATGCACATAGGATAGGGAGTCACCTTTAGGGACTTTGCCAAGGGGTGAACATGTTGTAACCAATTAGATTCTTCATAGTTCTGGAGTTGAAACAGTAGAGTTTTACCTTTATAAACTTTGTTGTATTTTATGTAAATAAATAGGCAATTTAGTTTAATTGATTCTTTAAATTTAGCGAAGTTAGAGTATGTACGAAAACCCGATTCAGGAGTGACTCCTAGATCTAGTGATCAGGTCGGGTGAGGGTGTTATAAGATCTCATTTTAAACCTAACTTGCACACGAAAAAAGAAATTGCACGTTGAGCAATGAAGCTCAATGGTATTTCTATAAGTCAAATAACAAAATGCAAGTTAAGTCAATGATAACATTCAACTAGTATGTCATTCATATTAAATACAAAGTATCATGGTAAGTGTACCATTTATGCCATATAATTCAACCTATACATAATCAATTAACTAATTTAAGAATGTATCACATTATCATACAAAAATTTTCGAATAGAATCGATTGATTCGTCACAGTATCATGTCAGTCCTCTAGATTCGTATATCTGGTGCGAATAATCTTTCGTATAATATCGAAATTAATATATTATTACTCTATTTTTAAGCATCAATTCTCAATATCAATTAAATTGTTATATTGTTATCAAATTTACATTTTATATCACTATTAACCCAACTCGGACTCGAATTGATACACAGATCCAACCAACATGTGCCTCATCAAATAATCCAAAATAAATAGACTCCACCCAACACTCATCGGAATGTAGTCAAAGCAACTCGTACTTGATCCATCCTATGACATGCTAACTATATCTGACTCTGTCCAAACAGTTAATATGGTAACTAATTATCCAATTCTCAATACAGTTCAATTTTGCATTTCATATTTCCAGTTTATCAACCAATTCATCAATATCATCATAATTCAAAGCCAATTTTACATTTTCATCATGTTATACTATTTTTAACTTTATTCAATTTAATCCTCTATCTCGATAACCAGTCAAATTCATACCAATTCAAATTTGATCAATCATATTTAACTTACCTCAATATCAAATAATAGAAATATGCAGCAATTCAATTAAATCAAATTATAAAAATACAAACTTAACACTCGAGTTATGCGTCGTCGGATCTCATCTTTCCTTTCCCTCTCAACATTCCCATGTCGTCCTTCGTTACGAAAAGTAATACGACAATACATAATATTAATTCCAACTCAAATCACAATCAATTACAAAGTCAAACATGTTTTACAATTTATTTAATTTAGCCGCTAAAATCGAGACTAACTCAACTTTCAATTTAAAGCTCCAAATTGAAATCCGATTTCACTATTACCCATTAGGGACCTACTATTTCTTATTTCTACAGTCCATTTTACATTTTATCTAGTTTGGTTCCTGATGTACGAAACTATCAATTAACTTTACAAATGAGTCCTTTTTCATATCTAAGCTTAAAACCTATTAATTTAACACCAAAAACTTCAAGAAATCAACAATGAAACTTTCTAAAACTTTAACAGTTTTACAAATTGGTACATGAGCTAACTAAATCAAGCTTTCATGACCTCAAAAACATAGAAATTACAAGAAAATGACTTGAATTACTTTAATATTAAGGACCAAATGCTCTTTCAAAAAGGATTTTCTTCTTTATTTCATTTTTTATTTTTACAAAAGATGGTGAAAGGATAAAGATGACAAGCCTAATTAATTTTTTGGCTTTTATAGTTAATTTATAACTCAATTAATTACCTAATTATCTTAAATAAACTTAATTAACTAAACTTACTCATAATAAGTGGAATCTTCCATCAGTTTCCACTAATACATATTATAATTTGGTTTAATTGCTCTTTTGGTCCTTTATCTAATTAAAAATCTATAGCAATTGAATTTTTACAATTTAGGAGGCCCTAGTCAAACACAATTTTGGCTAAATTACTTATCCAAAATTCAATTGACCTATATAATAACTCTGTAAAGATTTTATATTTTATGGGCTCGATTTATGAAAACGGGGTCCCAAAATTACATTTTCTGACACCACTAGAAATCGGGTCGTTACAAGATTCATAATGACCAATTAATTTAATTCCATTTTCAAACTTCAATTATTTAAATTATAATTCGAAAACCTTAAATTAATTCTTAAGTCATTTCTATACTTAGCGAGAAAACACATTCATTTGTGAATATCACCCATTTCTCTAACTTCATCATTTCTATTCATTTCTGTTCATTTGGTTCTACATGCAATTCATTTATGGTTTCAGCAGCTAATGGAGGGGTCGATTGAACATATGTAATTAGGGCTAAAATAATTTATAATTAAGTTCCAACTAAGATCATGTGAGGGCCACATTGAGACCTAGAGTAATTGATTGCTAATCACCATAACATGTTTCATCCTAGAACATCATGTTACTATCAAAGGTATTAAATCAGACTTCCACATCAATGATCTTAGGACACATAACTAAATTTGTTCCCACTATAAAAAGATCATGCAAACAACTTACATGTGACATTTCTTCCTAATCTCCAAATTCTCTCTCGAAATCAAAAATCCCTTCCCAACCTTCATCTTTTTCTCCTATATTCTACCTTCACCTTCTTCCCTTTGTTCACTAGACAAGTTTAACATTATGACATTTGGCAAAGGCTCTCTGTCTCCATTCCAGCTATTCATGATTTCACTTTTGAGGAAATAAAATGAATGAGGCTGTGTTTGTTTTGTTGACTTTGAAAATGGCCTTGTGTCATTCACAACATGTGATGAAAACAAAAACCAGAACCAAAAGGTAAGTTTCACATGAAAACTTTCACATGAAAACTTGAGAGACCAGTCCTGGATTTAGGCATCTTCCTAGTAGTTGGAATTAGTAGTAATTGGGATTTGCTTCCACTATCAAGTTTCTTTTTGTAGTTTGAACACATTTTAAGTTGTATAAAATATTGGCTTTATTAGCAATTTGCCCTTAAAACTATATCCAAATTTCCGATGTTATCTCTATTTACTTAGAAAACAATACCAACCATGTTTATATTATGTGGCACATTTTCAATAATAACATCACATATGGAACATTTTTATCAGACACTTTACACTTTTTTGGAGGTAAAATGGGTTAAAATTACCCAAAAAACTTTAAATGTCAATTAAATTTAAGGTATAATTTTGGGAGTGGGATCTATTTACTAATAAAACCTAAAATATTTGTCCGATGAATTTCCAACTGTGTTGGGTTCATCGCAAGTTTCCGTTAAAGTTAGCTCATCCAGAATCCAGCTAGATCAAGCTGTCAAAGCCCTATGGACCATTACCCAATTCACATATGAATACAGACTATTCTATGCCGTCACCCTTTGACTGGTTAAGATAATTTGAACATCAGAATCTCACAAACGGCTTAATTGGTTCTGAGTACCTATCCTATTTCATCCTATTTCAAAAACTGATTCAGCCACCTGTTCAAATATTTTTCAAGGTAAAAATCATGTATGAAGAGAAATTTCCTTTTATTACATACAGATATGTATATTTCTCTTTTCCATTAATAAATATAATTTTAGCCAACACTAGATGGGATGTTTTACAAGCTTGCTCTTCTGGGTGTCAAAGCATGTCAAACACAAAATTTTCTTGACATGTTCTCTGATGCCTACCCTCACATGCACAACTCACCTGAATCTGGTAATATTATTTTAATAATAATAATAATCACATGCTACTTGTTAAGAGAGAAGCTTGCTCAAGAAGGCACTGATTTAAGCAAACTTTTATTGACCCCATTAAACAAAACAGAAGAAAAATTTACAGTAATTGTTGTGGACTTAACTAATTGCCTATTTATTAATGGATAGCAGCAGTTTTTCAAGGTACACAACCTTAAATACTAATTACAGATAACATGTAGAGTGCATCATCATCACTGTAACTAGTAACAATTACCAAGAACCAGCATAGATATATGATTATTGATGCAGGCAAAATGAAACCGTGAGACTTATTAGGTTCTATTTTTTGCATTAGCTGCAGAAGGGTAAGAAGCTAGTTGGGACTAAGGTTGCATTCAGCAACCTTCTCCCAGGATTTGAGAGTTTTGTCCTCAGTATCTGTTTTATACAATGCAAGGCGACTTATCTGGAAGCTCAGGCTACCGATGCTTTCATCCAGCATATTAGCTTTTTCTTGAGCTTTCTTCTTCTCTTCTTCTGTGAGGTCGGCATAAAGGAGGCTTAAGTGTGGCATGTATGCTACAAGAAAATGACCAACACAATGAATGTCATAGTAGGAGGACAAGTATAAGTATTTGATCCCATTAATGTTGAAATTGAATGATGATCAATTAAGCCTTTATATATATAAATATCAAAGCCCCAATGTCTCAATTATCAGATAGGATAGTAGTTCTCTCATCTAGAGTATATATAGTTCATCAGCTCAATTCTCAAAGAGAAACAACAATTACCGACCACTGGACAAACTAAAGCAATGACATGGATTCAAGTATGCATTCCATCAAAGAACTTATGTAATGTTAGACTCGATCAATTCGCCCCTTTGGCCCCTCCTTAACACCCCTTTCCTTTCTCAATAGTCCTTCTATAATTTGAACCATCTCTGCACCTGAATTATATAAAAAAAAACTTTCCCTCTGAAATTTTGAAACACAGCACCAATGGTTTTGATTGACAATTTGACAGTTTTCCAGGCAACCATGAACTTTAAAATTATCCAATTTAGATATGGGTTAGTGCAGTGAATTTTAACATTAGCAAGTACTGGAGTTAATGAAATTTTTGGGTGCCTAAAGTACTTTTACCCCACTATGACTAGATACCTGATTCATGCCATTAGACAAAACTCAGATTGCCAAAGCTGTTGGACAAAAAGGCAACAATATTAAGCAGTAACAACTTACGTGTTGACCTCTTGTAACCAAAATGGCTACTACAATGAGCACTAGTTTCCACCACCTGGAGAAAATTTCACAAAATTCTTACTTCAACTACCCCAAAAAGGAATTGTTCTTTAAATTATAGTAGAAATGAAGGAAACCCGAAGAAAGTAAGTGAAATGGGGAATTACCTCAGGAGTGGGATGAAGCAACAAAAAGACGCACTGATAAAAGAAAGTCCCGGTAGCCACACGATCGACGGTGGCATTATAAGCCTTGCGGCCATCACAAGCGGACCTGAACTTGGCCAAGGCATCATCAGCGGTTAAGCTGATGGCCCCAACAACCGTGATGTGGGGCTCGAACTGTGGCCCGCCGAACTCGGATCTTAAACCTTCCATCAACTTCTTGACCCTAGCAGTAACGTCTTCGGGGGGCAGTGCCCACACCGAATACACATCTTTCTTGACTACGGCTTCGGGGGTTCCCATGGAAGTGGAGCGAGCGGTGAGAGAGTAATTGGTTGGAATTTGAAGGCTTTCGGAGATTGAATATGGGTTTTTGAAGATGGAGAAAATATGGGTTTTGGGGTTTTAAAATGGCAACTTGGGCTAGGTGGCACATTGGAAGGGCATATGCTCTCTGTGTTCCCAGTGGTGAGACCCTGAAACCTGATTCCACAGGATAATTCTCCAGAAAGACCATGACTATTGACTACTTTTTTTTTTATTACTTATATTTCTATAATCTTAGACAAATACATATTCTACTAATGTCATAAACATTTTGAAAACTATTCGAATACTTTGAGATTTGATAAAAAATTCATTTATCTAGAAATTAAATCTTTGCAATTACCTAACATATTGAATATCCTTTTCCAATATTAGTCTCACGTTTTGGGGTGGGTCAACAAGAACAACCAATTGATTCATCGTATCTCTTACCTCCTTAGTTATGGGATCGATAATCTTGTTGTTATCTCTCAAAATATGTCGACATTTCACCTACCAACCCTTGGAAATCCATTCATGAATCATTCAAACTTCGGCTATATTATTAACCACTTATAGTCCATTGTGTAGGGTATCAATTAGCAATGCATTATCACTTTCCATCTCTACGTTCCGAAAACCCTATGACCAGGCTAATTTTAAGTCTTCCATCATTGTCAGTGCCTCAATCTGAAAAGTATCTAACATGCATGTCACCATTTCGAAACCCACCATGCAGCCTCCAATTAGACTTCTTATTACTCCACCAATGGCCGCCTTCAATTTATTCATCGACATCGACCCATCCACATTAATTTTGACCCATCTAATATTTGGCGCTTGCCAATGTTCCTTCATCATGGATGTGCAAGCCCATTGATGAACATGACTCTAAACTTTCCACAACTTCGTCCATACCTCCGTCATAGCAATGAGATCTCTGTTATTCCCTCTTAAGTGGTTGAAAATGAAATCGTTATGATTCTTCCAAAGGAACCAACTAACAATGGCATAGAAAGTAGCCCATCTGTCCTTAAAGAACCTTATGTTACCTTCATTCCTAATATTCCGTATGGCCCATCTTTCAAAAGGTACACTAAAAAAAGAGCACCATCTATCCATAGGTACTACTGATTTCCACACAATTTAAGCAAATCCACAATCTCTTACAACATGAATTGCATATTCTACCTTTCGACCACACCATTCACAAAATCTTACTCACAAGGGGCAGAAGTCGCAAAATCTCATAATTTACAATCAATTCATTCAATAGGAAACAAGGTCATACCTTTCCTTGATCTTTCTTCATTGGTCAATAGCCGATCACGAGTAAGTAACCAAAGGAAAACCCAAATTCTTTGCGGTTCCGCCACTTTCCATGTAAACCTGTCACTTGTAAGTAAGGTTGAATTGTTAGAAACATTAAAGAATTTATACAACTCAACGAAGGAGAATTTTTTGCCCGAAAGCCACAGCCATTTTAAACAAGTTGAGCCAACTTCCCAAGGAGTGTTGAGCACCAAAATACAATCCACCATCCCTTGAGGAAGAATTGAAAAAATTCATTTATCTTTTTGACAACTTTATAATGTTTATTAAATATTATTCTACTTCTTTGTTTTATACTTCATATTTATATTCAAATCATATTCGATATCGTAACTAATACTCGATATCACATATGTTGCATGTGAATATAAGTATTTATAATTTTAATATTTCTTTTGGATATATTATTAAGGTGGGAGTAGCATGATTTGAAATTGTGTCAAATAATATTTGATAAGAATTTTAACCACCAATCCATGTAAGTCAATACTATTTTTGTTAAAGAAGTATGCGTATATAATGTTTAAAAGATGAGCATGGTACATATATATACTTTTGATCTTTACAAAACTTATGGTAATAAAAATAATTTAAAATAATACGATATTTTATTTATCAAAAACTAGCTTTCAATAAATAAATGAAAGGCACAACAATCGATAGCACTAGTTGTAAACCACAGAAAGTACCAACAACTAGTTGAACTATTCATTTTCCCATTACTATGCTAATCCTAAAAACCAAAACCTCCAAATTTCCACAACTAAAAAAATCAAGATCAGGGGGTTTTGATAAAAACAAACAAGCACCTTTCATTAGGGCTGATTTGTCACACCCCAAGTTTGGCGGATCCGAGATCAAGGTGTTTAATTGTGAAGTTATCTATTTGGCGTAGTGTAATATGCCAATTAACAGTCTTCGAGTGTGTTAGAATTTGGCATAGTATATCCATTGTAGAAATGATTAAGGATTCTGTCACAAGTTATTCTACTGTTTAAGAAAATGATATGATAAGCAAAGAGTAAGCCTGGTATGGGTTATGTCAAATGTATAGTATGCCTAGTTTGTATAAGCGCTGTGCAAATTTGGTTTTTTAATGTGATCTGGCTAGGAGCCAACTGAGTGGACTAGTCAAATAATAATTGTACAGGGTCCTCATTTATATTTCTACCAGATTTTGTAAGCCCTTTATAAGAACAAATTCTGGATAAAATCGACACTTGTCAAGTTCCACTAAGGGGAAACTGGATATATATATTGTGAGAATGATTAGTCGGGATGGTTTTTTTCTTCTTTTAAAATATACTTTATGGTTCTTCCTTTTAGAACTTATATGTTTTCTTCTTTGGAAGCTAAGGATTTTGAATTAGTGACTGAATGTTCTACCTCCTGGTAAGTTAAATAGCTCTACATGTTAAGTTTTTGAAAGAATAAGGTTGTTAAAAAGCTTATGAATAGTAGGTTATGAATACAAGGCCTTGCATGGGGGTTTTCTATGATTGACATGTTAAAAATTTGTATGTAAATAGGTTTTAATGGTGAATTTATGTTCTTTAATAGTTCTTGCTACAGATTTAAGAAAGGTATTCGAGTTTGGAGTTCAAGCTACAGTTAAAGTGAGAATCAGGTGAGCCCCTACCTGACTCATGGAAATTAATTTAAAAGAATAAATGTATATGTTAAGATCACCATAGATAACTGGCAAGTATGGTAAGCCTAGTAATGTCACTGCATGTTCGTCTTGGATGATAGTGAATAACTATACATATATAAAGTGTTGTGTAATGGTAATGCATAGGAATATCATGTATAGAAAGGTGAGTTTTGTTAAAAGAAAATAAGACAGGTATGAAAATGAATTTGTGTAAGTATATATAGGTGTGAGCAGAGTAAACATGTAACATCCTGAATTTTTGGGCCTATGCGTTTAATGGGTGAATATGTTAATTTAAGTAATAGGGGTCCAAACTGGGCTCAAAATTAGGCAAAGGCCTTGATTAACATTATCTGTTTGGGCATTATAGGGTTTAAAAGGTAGTATCTATGTTTAAAATACCAAAGTGGGTTTGTGGCCCAATCTTAGGAGGTGGCGCCACACAATGGAGTAAGGGGCCCAAATTTAAGTTTCATGGAGCCCAATTCTTTTTAATTTAAGTTAGCTAAATTTTGGCCATTAGGATTAGGTGGAGTGGATGGCAACAACGCTAAAATTTAGGGGTTTTAATGTTTAAAATATGTGGATAATAAGCAGATAAAGGCTATTATTTAGGAATTTATTTTATGTGGATAATAAGCAATAAAGGCTAAAATTTAGGGATTTTAATGATTAAAATAGGTGGATAATATGCTGATAAAGGAGGGAGGAGTTAGAGATAATTAAGTCTCTTTTAGATGAGCTAGTAGATTAAGATAAAGGAGAAAAGATAGGATTTATCTGCAAGGTTAGGTAAAGTGAAATTTCTATAAATAGGGGAATATCTCTTCAATTTCGGCATTTGGGTTTTTCTTTCATTCTTTTCTCTTCTTCTCTAAGTAAAAGCCGAAAACTCCTAAAGTTCCATCTTCTTCTTCATTCTCTGCAAAAGCCGAAATCTCTAAGCCTAATCCCTCATCCTCACTTTGATTCAAAAGCCGAAACTCTTTCCATTCTTTTCTTCCTAGCCGAAATCTTCAAGTCTCTTCCTTGTTTTCTTTTTTTCTTCTCTTTTCCTGTCAGAAACTGAAACTTTTCACTCAAGTATTTTAAAAGCCAAAGACACATCAACCTTCTCTTGTTCATACTTTTTCCGGGATTTTCTTAAAAGCTGAAATCCCTAGGAACTTACTTCCTGAAGTTGCCAAATTCTCTTCAAAGGAGTTTGCTTGTGCTGAATCTTGAAGGAAACAATAGGTAAGTATTGATTTCTGGATTTCAATGTTCTTTTGGCTTTTCAAAAGTCCTTAGCCGAATGGCTATTAAAAATTAATCTCTTATTTCACTCTTCTTTTTGGCATTCTGAGATTTGAAGAAGGAGGCCAATCGCATAGATCTCTAAGTTATAGAATCGTGTTACTTTCGGGATTTCAAGGTAAGAAGATTTGTTTATTTATATATATAAAATCGGGTAGAATACTAATCATGGCCGAATATAGGAGAGGCCTATTTTTGCAATTTTTCCGGCTTTTGAGCAAGGCTATAGATTGAGGATAATAGATCCGGATAGCAAGGACATCGACTAAGAATATTGGATTTCGCGATATCAGGTGTGTAATACTTCCCCACCATCTAGATCTAATCATAAAATGCATGATCATAAGATTTATATGTTTTGATAATTGCCGAATTCTTGAGTTATTGATGAAAGCCCAAGGAGGGTAAAAGCGATTCACCAGGTTAGTAAATAATCTGTTTATATGTTATAAGCAAAATGCTTGTATGTGATTGCATGGGTTGGGTTGATGAAAGGAGGAAGTTATACGTTATATGTGTAGTGATTTTACCGTGATCTGATATAGCGGCTAATGCCGTGAATTGTTATACGGGCTTCGGCCATTATATGTTATAAGGGGTTCGGCCATCATATGTGGATGAGCAGCATGACTGCCATCATGGTGTATAACGGTGTGGGTCGGTTGTAGAAATCCCCAATGGTGTGTACGGTTGGTACGGGGGTGTGTAGCGGATGGAAACCTAGGCAAATGGGTTGGGCCTTGCATATTATTTGTTATAAATTTTTATTATGAGTATTAAATTGTTTACTTTGTTTAACGGGCTTAAGGCCCAAAATCTAGTGGTGCATGAGGGTTGCACACTGAGTCTCGCGACTCACCCTTTTAATTAACATTTCAGGTGATACCTAGTGCTTCGGACCAGGTCGGAGAGGAACGTAAGGTGGCCATGCAGAAGAATATGTGGATTTAGCAAAAAGACTCAAGTCATTATTTTATATTTTTATGTGGTGGATTTTAAAATTTTGTTGTAATAAGGCCATGGGCCACTAGTTTATATTTTGTTTTATTCTTGGGCTTTAATTACTTTTAGTTATTTAATTTTTTTATTTTAACTAAACTAAGGCATGTAATTAAGTTTGGTTTTATTTTACAAAGGCATATTCTATATGAAATATATTTGGGCTTTTCGGAAAAATACGACATGTTTGACAAAAATTTTCTTAGTGACATACCAGATCCGGTCGTAGCAATTGGGCCGGGTTTGGGGTGTTACAAATTGGTATCAGAGCCCGATTCAAAACTCGGCTCTGGGGTTTTTTTGGGCTCAAAATGTTTTCTGAAAATGGGCTTTTGAAACATATATGTTTTTAAAGGATTACAGGTCTGTTAGCTCGGCATGGCACCTGCGTCTCCGGCCCAAGTCCGCCAGGTAAGTACTCTGAACCATTGTGTGATCTTTATATATGTGGGCTTAGTGGGCCTAGTGGGACGTAGATTAAGTTAGAATTAGAACTTGATGGACTCTAGGTTTAGTACAAACTACTTCTTAAAAATGCATAAAACTTAATTTCACTGAACAAACCCGTTAACGAGTCGCAAGACTAGGGTGTGGTAATCGTCATACACATGTCTAGAAAGGATCCTGAAGAGCCTGGTATTTAAGCAGTCCTAGTGACTCACCTCCTCTTCGCTGGAATCCTACCTGGTGCGTAGTGACTGTTCACCCTAGCCGCGATGATTTGTTGACTGGTCAAAATCCATAATTAAAACCCGAAAGGGACCAGCCACCCTATTTTCACAAAATTGCTAAAATACACTTATTTTGAAAATTATCAAGATACCTATGATTTGCAAATATACCCCCAGATTTACGGAAATACCCCGATTTACAAAGTCAACGGTTTTTAAAAGAAAAAAACACACACACAATACACGACAACAACCAAAAACCACAAACACCTGAACGCTACTACTATTCCTTTTGAAATCAAAATCTCCAAGATACCCCTGTTCTAAATAAAAAAAAAACTTAGTTTTGTAAAATTTTTGAAAATACCCCTGACTTGTAAAATGACCAAAATACCCTTGATTTGTAAAATGACCAAATTACCCTTGGTTTGCAAAATGACCAAATTATCCCTGATTTGTAAAATTACCAAATTACCCCTGATTTGTGAAATGACCAAAATACCCTTGATTTGTAAAATTACCGAAATACCCCCAGATTTCAAAATTACCGAAATACCCCCAGATTTTAAAATTACCGAAATACCCTTATTTCACCAAGGAACCCTATTTTGGAAAATTACGAAAATACCCCTGTAGGATAAATTACGAGAATACCCTTGGGTAGTGGAATAACGAGAATACCCCTATGTATTGAGTGTGGATGTATGGATGTTGTCTGTAGGTTGATTGTTGAATGTATGTAGTTTATAGAACTAGGAAAGGTGAACTTGAGACTGAATTGCGAATTCGAAAGAACTACTCTTAAAACCACTAATCATAAGACTGTTCGTGGATAATCAGTGGAAGAAAACCAATAATTCATAAAAAAAATTTTAATCAGATAAACACGAATCGATAGCATGAGTACAAGGGGACGAGGACGCTCTAGATGTGAATACCGGTGCGTACTCTACCATAGTGTACTAATGTGTTTATTTTGGGTTTAGAATTGAAGTGCGCAGCGAAAGCATGGTAGTGAGACTTAGGTAGTACGATTAATAGTTAGTTGGAAATTTAAAGGACGAAATTTCTTTAAGGGGGGTAGAACTGTAACATCCTGAATTTTTGGGCCTATGCGTTTAATGGGTGAATATGTTAATTTAAGTAATAGGGGTCCAAATTGGGCTCAAAATTAGGCAAAGGCCTTGATTAACATTATCTGTTTGGGCATTATAGGGTTTAAAAGGTAGTATCTATGTTTAAAATACCAAAGTGGGCTTGTGGCCCAATCTTAGGAGGTGACGCCACACAAGGGAGTAAGGGGCCCAAATTTAAGTTTCATGGAGCCCAATTCTTTTAATTTAAGTTAGCTAAATTTTGGACATTAGGATTAGGTGGAGTGGATGGCAACAAGGCTAAAATTTAGGGGTTTTAATGTTTAAAATATGTGGATAATAAGCAGATAGGCTATTATTTAGGAATTTATTTTATGTGGATAATAAGCAATAAAGGCTAAAATTTAGGGATTTTAATGATTAAAATAGGTGGATAATATACTGATAAAGGAAGGAGGAGTTAGAGATAATTAAGTCTCTTTTAGATGAGCTAGTAGATTAAGATAAAGGAGAAAAGATAGGATTTATCTGCAAGGTTAGGTAAGTCTTAGAAATTTCTATAAATAGGGGAATATCTCTTCAATTTTGGCATTTGGGTTTTTCTTTCATTCTTTTCTCTTCTTCTCTGAGTAAAAGCCTAAAACTCCTAAGTTCCATCTTCTTCTTCATTCTCTGCAAAAGCCGAAATCTCTAAGCCTAATCCCTCATCCTCACTTTGATTCAAAAGCCGAAACTCTTTCCATTCTTTTTCTTCCTAGCCGAAATCTTCAAGTCTCTTCCTTGTTTTCTTTTCTTCTTCTCGTTTCCTGTCAGAAACTGAAACTCTTCACTCAAGTATTTTAAAAGCCAAAGACACATCACCTTCTCTTGTTCATACTTTTTTAGGGATTTTCCTAAAAAAAGAAATCCCTAGGAACTCACTTCACAAGTTGCCGAATTCTCTTCGAAGGAGTTTGCTTGTGTCGAATCTTGAAGGAAACAATAGGTAAGTATTGATTTCGGGATTTCAATGTTCTTTCGGCTTTTCAAAAGTCCTTAGCCGAATGGCTATTAGAAACTAATCTCTTATTTCACTGTTCTTTTCGGCATTTCGAGATTTGAAAAAGGAGGCCAACTGCATGGATCTCTAAGTTATAGAATCGTGTTACTTTCGGGATTTCAAGGTAAAAGGATTTGTTTATTTATATATATAAAATCGAGTAGAATACTAACCATGGCCGAATATAGGAGAGGCCTATTTTTGCAATTTTTCGGCTTTTGAGCAAGGCTATAGGTTGAGGATAATAGATCCGGATAGCAAGGACATCGACTAAGAATATTGGATTTCGCGATATCAAATATTGGATTTCGCGATATCAAGTGTGTAATACTTTCCCACCATCTAGATCTAATCATAAAATGTATGATCATAAGATTTATATGTTTTGATAATTGCCGACATCTCGACTTATTGATGAAAGCCCAAGGAGGGTAAAAGCGGTTCACCAGATTAGTAAATAATCTGTTTATATGTTATAAGTAAAATGCTTGTATGTGATTGCATGGGTTAGGTTGATGAAAAGAGGAAGTTATACGTTATATGTGTAGCGGTTTTAACGTGATCTAATGTAGCAGCTAATGCCGTGAATTGTTATACGGGCTTCGGCCATTATATGTTATAAGGGCTTCGGCCATCATATGTGGATGGGCAGCATGACTGCCATCATGGTGTGTAACGGTGTGGGTCGATTGTAGAAATCCTCAATGGTGTGTACGGTTGGTACGGGGGCGTGTAGCGGATGGAAACCTAGGCAAACGGGTTGGGCCTTGCATATTATTTGTTATAAATTTTTATTATGAGTATTAAACTGTTTACTTTGTTTAACGGGCTTAAGGCCCAAAATCTAGTGGTGCATGAGGGTTGCACACTGAGTCTCGTGACTCACCCTTTTAATTAACATTTCAGGTGATACCTAGTGCTTCGGACCGGGCCGGAGAGGAACGCAAGGTGGCCATGCAGAAGAATATGTGGATTTAGCAAAAAGACTCAAGTCATTATTTTATATTTTTATGAGGTGGATTTTAAAATTTTGTTGTAATAAGGCCATGGGCCACTAGTTTATATTTTGTTTTATTTTTGGGCTTTAATTACTTTTAGTTATTTAATTTTTTTTATTTTAATTAAACTAAGGCATGTAATTAAGTTTGATTTTATTTTACAAAGGCATATTCTATATGAAATATATTTGGGCTTTTCGGAAAAATACGACATGTTTGACAAAAATTTTCTTAGTGACATACTAGATCCGGTCATAGCAATTAGGCCAGGTTTAGGGTGTTACAAAACATTCAATTGTGATGCCTTCAGTAGGGTAAAAACATTGCTAACCAGATTAACAGATCACGTTGTTTTTAAAATACCCATGATGATGCCTCTAGTAATAATAAGTTTGGATTGGAAGATCACGACATGAGGATGTACATGTCAATGTGGTTGAAACCCATATCACGATATGATGAAATAAATACTTATGGTGATGCCTTCGGTAATATGTAAATCAGACTAGCAGATCATGACATGAAATTAGGTATAAGTCCATGTGGCTAAAACCACGGCACCTTCTGTGAAAGTCCGCCAGGACAGTAAACATGTGATTTTGAATGTTTCTTGTGTGGTGTGGTCTGATAAGCCTTTATGTTGTATTCTGTATTGCCCTTGAGGTGTAATATGTAAAACCTGTATGGCGTGGACTGCTAAGCCTTAGTGGCGTATTCTGTATTTGTCTTCGTGGAAATTTTGTATGGTAGAGGTAGTAGAAACTGGTCAACTATTTATGTAGTAAGATCTGGATATATTCTGAGACTTCTTCGATAATTAGTTCTATGATCAGAATCTGGTGAGTTTGAACATAACTTAGTTGGTTTTATCTTGTAATAAAGTTTGATAAGCTTTAATATACGTATTCATACATATAAATGGTTTAAGTGTCCGTTGGAATGAGTTCATTTATGTTATGTGTTGGTGATGTCTGAAATTTGGTATCTTCCATTTTGAATGGTTTCCATGGTTCGTTTAGAGACTATTTGGACTCTGAGATGTTTGTCAATTCAGGCATACTTTTGTGACATGGATGTTGGGAAATTCTTTTGAATAATCTAAAGTGTTACATTGTTAGAATGAGTTTAGTTTGGATTGGAATCAAAATATGATCTGGTTGGTAATTTGATAGCTATTCATCTCAGTATGGGATTTTGCCAAATTTGAATTAAGATAGTAAGTATTCACCCGTGAACAATATTTGTGAGTAACTCTTGTAGGAAAATTATTAAGTGTTGATTTGAAGAGAAAAATCATAGGAAAGGGGCTCTATAGAGATATTCCTTTGAAAAATACCTTTTTTGTTCTAAGAAGAAGAAGATTATAGAATATTGTCTAGTAAGGTCTAAACTTAGCCAAGTAGTGAAGTGAAATATGGTACGTTAAGTATGGTAATTGGCATTTAACTGCAATTCTGATTCCATGTAAGTGTCCTCCAAAACAGAAATGATGTGCTAAGTATGGAAACTGACGTATAGGCATATATTTGATAATATGAAAGTATCCGCCCAAGGACAGAGTGGTGTTTCAAACTCTTACGATGAGGAATTCAACTCAGAAGATTTCGTGGTAAATTGTATTAAAACTCACTAAGTATATGTGAACTTATAAGCACTATGTTCAAGTTTCAGGTATGGCTATAATTAAATTCGCCAAGAGAGACCAAGCTAGGAATGTGCCAGAGAAACGACGAGTTGGGATATTATGTATACAGGGAACGTCTTAGGAGTAGGAACCATGCTTTAAAGGAAGTTCGTTTATAACAAACCTTTGGGTTGTAATCTTTTTTATGATTTTAAGAATCTATTGTATTCATTGGGTGTTCTCTCTACTTCTTTGATTTGAAAAACCCTTATTTAAACGAAATGAAATATGTTAAAAAGCTTGTGTACGCCAAAGATTTAAAAATTGTGCTAAGTGTTTGTACATGGTAACATTTGATATGTTGGATTTGGTGCCCTGAGTGTAGTATACTCATTTGTAAACTTGTAAATTTTTTTAAATAGATTGATTAATAAAATTATTCATGAATTAAATTAATATACTTTGTATTGTTATCCTCACATGATTTTTGCATGCAAAGAAAAATATAAGCAAATGTTGCTCATTGGTTGTCTAAATGTTTAACTAATACTAAGTGGGATTATTGTTGAAAACACTCGGTTTGAAAACGGTTTTCTTGCATAGAGGAAAATTAAAATTTTGAAAACCAACCTGATTTGTGATATTTATAGCAATAAACATTAACCAAATATGCACCTGTGTTTTCTGATAAGCAAAGTCTTGATGTTTTTCGTCTTTCAACTGAATGATCTTCTCCGTTATTCTCATCACGAGCTGCTTCAAGTATAGGCTCGAATGAATTGAACCAAAACACAGAACTAGAAAAAAATTTCTTTTTGGGGTGAAAAATAATTCTCTCTATTTTTATTCTGGAAAAATATATTTAAAAGTTTAGAATAAATTCTCTCTATTTTTGGTGGAATAACAATCTCTTAATAGTTGTCTAATAGCTTTACTGATGCCATTTATTTATAGGAAGATAAGGTAGAAACCTTGTAGAGTTGTAGAGGTTTATTTTAAATAGAAAAAGAACATCCTACTTAGAGTAGAAGAGGGGTGAACGACTCACCCTTGTATTTCTACCAGGGTTGCCACCCCTTCATGTCGTATGAGGGATTTTGGGCCTCTCTTATATCGGGTCCAATTATGAGTAATTACTAGGCCTTTTTGACCCTGTACGCTGTAATGTGATCTAAACCGATTCATTTTTTCTATTTCCCAAAATAAACTTTAATATTTACATATTAAATAATTTTCTTATATCAATTTTACTCCAGTAAAATTTTAACGATTTTACCCCCGATAAAATTTCAAGAAAATTCATTCAATATGTCACAACTCAACATGTATGACTGAATGGCTTATTTTAATTTCCGGGCTTCAAAATAGTCCAAAAGTATAAACTCATTCTTCCATCAGTTTTTAAGTAATCCTAAATAAGATTACATGTAACGCCCCGAACTTGGGCCTAGTAGAATTGGGCCTATTGGGCCTTGGGCTTGGGAACGTTTAAAATTTTTTGGAACAAGAGAATGGGACTAATGCAAGTTGGACCTATTAGGTGAGTGATTTTGGAAGGTTAGGAGGCTTCCATGAAGTTTCGGGATCAAACCTAGGCTTTAGGAAAATTTTGGTTTTAGGTGAGTACAACCCTGGGAATTAGTAGGTAGGCTTTAAGAATAAAATGTGGAGAAAACTGACATAAAATGAGTTGTGGTCTAGTGGCAAATGATGCCATATGGGAGACAAGGAAGTGACGCCACATAAGGAAGCAAGGGGTCCAAGGTTCAAGTCTTGGCGCTTGCATTTCATTTTGATTTCTTTTTAAATGAACTTAGACTTTGGCCATAGACTTATATTTAGTTGCGCATGTTTTAAGACAAAAAGGAGCTAGTTGGTAAAGTGGCTAGCGGCGTGGATTATGTTATAAGGGAGCTTGAGTTCGAATCCCATTGCAAGCAAAAAGGGATATTTATTTTGCTAAGTTGGGAAGTCAAGTGGTTGTGATGGGTTTAAACTCTGCTGAAGGAGGGATCCCACATCAGGAAGCTAGCAAGAGGGAAGGTGAGAAGCTGGCTGTAAATAGAGCAATCTATGAGGAGAGTAAGCATACCTGGGTTAGCGTTTGGGCATAGGAGTGTTCGGAGCGCGGATCAACTCTAGATTCCTATCAGGTGTGTATTTCGTACTACTCTAGTTGTAGAGCAGCAAATGCCGAAATACCGGTCACACAGCAATGGTAGCCACACGAGCGTGCAAGCACACATGTGGGGGCTTCGACGCGATAGTTGAGGCCATCATGAGTGTTCTTGTGGGTTCGGGCCTCGATGGGCTGAAATGGGCCATGTTGGGCCAATGGGCCCGTGGGCCCATATGAATAAATTGTATGATTATGTAGTAGATATTGAACTAGTCTATGTGAATCTCATATCTATGGCTAGATTTGGGCTAAATAGGCCACACAAGCGTGTGGGTCCATTTGGGCCGAGAATGGGCCCTAGGCCCATTCGCATCGTTATCTCTGTTTAGAATACCCTTGGTTTAAAATTATTGAAATACCATTGGTTTACAAATTACTGAAACACCAATGGTTTACAAATTACTGAAATACCATTGGTTTACAAATTTACCGAAATACCTTCGGATTGTAAAATTACCGAAATACCTCTAATTTGTGAAATTACCAAAATACCCCTAATTTCTGAAATTACCGAAATACCCTCGGATTGCAAAATTATCAAAATACCCTTGATTTGTGAAATTACCAAAATACCATCGGATTGCAAAATTACTAAAATACCCCTAATTTGTGAAATTATCGAAATACCCTCAAATTCCAAAATTACCGAAATACCCCTAATTTGTGAAATTACTAAAATACCCCTGATTTGTGAAATTACTGAAATACTCTCTGATTGTAAAATTATAAAAATACCCCTAATTTGTAAAATTACTGAAATACCCCTGGTTTACAAAATTATTGAAATACCCCGGTTTGCGAAATTACCTAAATACTCCTAATTTATGAAATTACTAAAATACCCTCTATGGGTAAAGTTACCAAAATGCCCTTCATGGGTAAAGTTACCGAAATACTCTCGACGGGTAAAATTACCGAGATGCCCTTACGAGGCGAAATGACTGTTTTACCCCTAATCGATTAAATGACCGTTGCACCCTTGTGGTAGTACTAGTGTTGTATGTGTTAACTGTATGATTGATTATGTTTGAGATGCACTGCATACATGAATTAGTTATAAGTAGAATTACCAAATTACCCCTGCAAGGTAGAATTACCGAAATACCCTTATAGGGTAAAATGACTATTTTGCCCCTGAGGGTAAAAGACGGATTGTATGCCATGACTTGACTGTGATCGTATGACTGTGTTTTAACTAACTTGACTGTGGTCGTGTGACTGATATGCTTGTAATATATGTTTTAAATGACTGTTACTGAGTATGGTCATTCTGCATACACCTGTGATGATTGAGCATGACATACACGACATATTGCATGGGGTTGGGACAAATTTACGGAGGAAGTGTACGGCCCATTGTCGTTCTGTACAAGGCTTTCAGCCTTTCTGCCATAAATATGGCTCTGTGCCATCTTGATTATGGCTTTGTGCCAACCGTATTTACCCGTGGCTATGTGCCTAACATATATATTGATGACTCTGTGTCGATCATAATTACCCGTGGCTGTGTGCCGATTATGTTACTGTCGCTGATGGCTATGTGCTAAACTTATTACAGTAACCGATAGCTTTGTGCCATCCTGATTATGGCTCTGTGCCATCCTGATTATGGCTTATAACCATTCAGTTTACGGCTTTTAGTTGTTCTGTTAACTGGCAGTGTGCTATACAATATTAATGGCTTTAAGTCATTTTGTTCACGGCACCAAGCCGTTCTGTTCACGGGGCCGAGCCGTTCTGTTGACTTAGTGCTGCAACCGGTGCTAAGCTTGGTGTGTTGGCTGGATGGGTTGACATGGTCCCCACATGGAGAGACTAGTTGGTACGGGTGGAGAGTTTAGTTGGTTTGGGTTGGGTACATGTTCATTGCATTGATATGATTTTGGGGCTTAGGCCCAGATTGTTACCGAATAGGGCTCAGGCCCAGACTGTTACCGAATAGGGCTTAGGCCCAGACTGTTACCGAATAGGGCTTAGGCCCAGACTGAAACCATATGGGCTCGGGCCCAGACTGTGACACTAATAGGGGATTACACATAGAGTTTTCGTAAACTTACCCCGTTTTTAACTGTACAGGTAATCCCCAACCTTAGAGGATTTAGAGCTGCAGAGGACTTGGAGGTGGCCACAATCGAATATGGTTTAAAGACTAAACTTAGCGATTTTAGTTTAATTTAGTTATTTTAAATTATTGGGTTAATAATTTTTGTAATAAGGCCATTGGGTTTTTCTTTTTAAACTTTTATTTGGTATTTATTTTAATTACAAACTACTAGCCTATTAAACATGGGTTTTTTTACAAATAACTAATGTTTTTCAAAATATCACGTTTCCGCAACTGTATTAAATTAAGCTTCTGCAACAAACAAGGTTTTAAAGATATTAATGTTTTTGCAAGAGGATAAGTTTTAATAAACTACGTTTTGAAGATAAGCAAATGAAATCCGAGGTTTTACATGGCAGAAAGTTTTAAATTCAATAAGAAGGGTTTCTGTAACACCCCAAACCCGGCCCATGCGGTATGACTGGATCTAGCATGTCACATGAAGAAAGTGTGTAAAGAGTTTGTGATTCTTACTAAAGTTAACATTGTTTGGTTATAGTTAAGAAAACAAGTTTGGTTATAAATATTTGATAAAAATACTACTAATCTCGAAAGATTGATTGGTGAATCAAAAATCGAACTAGTGAACTTTAAAACCATGACTTTTGAAAATGATGTTTGATAATTCGAAGAAAAAAATCCAAATTAAATTATTTGTACATATTTATTATGAAATCCGTTTGTTAATCAATTTTGGAAAATTGTTGTTTATAATCTCAGAAAAATCCCCGTTTTTAAAAACAATTCAAGAAAGATAATAAGTACGTCTAAAGCAAAAATAAAAATATCAGAGGCCTTATTACAACTTAAAACCCAAAATAGTAAAAGTAACGAAATAAAGCGGAAAAGAAAATTTACTAAAGTTTGAAAATATTATTTCTAAAGTATGGCCCCCACCGAGTCATCCATGGCCTCCAAGTCCTCATTACTGAGCATTACCTGCAAGGATTAAGAAAAAAGGGTGAGTTACAAGAACTCAGTGTATAATCCCCTTACCGTCATCCACTGGGCCTGAACCCGTATAGCAACATCTTGGGCTTAAGCCCATTTACATAACCGTATTTAAATGAAATGAATGCAACCCAACCCATCCATCCATCACACCCCTAACCAGCCAATCACACCTGTGGGGATCAAGTCAACCCACCCCGCCGCTCGCACCAAATTTGCAGTCAAGCTGCTATAATATATTATTATTGTGGCCATGCCACCGAAATCATAATTAAGCTCATTTAAAATATTGTGGCTATGCCACCAGGCTACACTACTCTCCATACAATATTTCCCATCCCATGCAGTATGTAAAGATGCAATATACATGGTAAATTATCCAAATATAAAACAACCATTAATCTAGTGAAATATTTCGGTGAATCGGTCCATTAAAACACTTTGGTAATTCGGCCCACTATGGGCAGTTTAATAAATTGACCCATCGAGGGCATTTTGGTAAATTGACCCTTTAAAGGCGTTTAAGCAATTCAGCCTATTAAGGCATTTTAATAAATCGACCCATTGAGGGTATTTTCATAATTTAACAAATTAATACCGATTTTGACAGATTCTAGAATTAATGTTGTTTAAGCAAATTACTCGACTCATGCCATATTATGATTATTAGATTGTAAGCAACAACGAACTATTTTTTTTTCAACATGATAGTGAATCTCGAATATACAAGATTTCGGTGTGAGATTACACACCTGATTATGGTAAGAACAAAACCTTCTTGATTGTCGGCACCTATGTCACCATAACACTCGATTAACTAACAAAAGAGGGTGTCTTAATCCAAATTTAAATCAAACGATCTAAGAAAATGCTTACCCTTAGTATCGTGAACAACCACGATTTGCCTACTCTCACCAGAAAATGGTCCACAACCTGGTGGAAAATCCTGAACTGTTGATACTGCCCTACGCTTGAACTTGAGAGTAGAGATTGCAAGTCCACTCCCTTTTCGTCCTCCTATTGATTTTCCTTTAATATTGCTACCACTTGCCTCCATTGGAAGAGTCCCGGTAAGAATAAAATTACGATGAGAGAAAGTAGTTGTCTAAGGAGAGGGTTTCAGCTTACCACTACCTCCGAAGGATCAACGAGTAGAGAAGAACGAGTGATTTAGTCCCTAGAATAAACGATTAGACATAACTATCGATCCATTTTAGTGAAATAACCAAGCAATGAGAGAGATCAAAATGAACCATGAAGAAACTCCTTACCTTAACGATGTTAAATCCGACTCCCACCGATTCGACGTAAGGCTAAAGATGAATCGGCAAGGATGTAATATTTGGCCAACCCACTAGAACACTACAAAAAGGAGATGATCACGATATGAAGGAGTAGGAGAGAGTAATGTTTCGGTTTAGAAAACCATCCAATGATAAGGGGTACATATTCATCCATGGAGAAAAGAAAATGAAAAGAAGAGAAAGAAACCACTTACCCGATTCAGTCAAGGAAGAGAGTGCCCAACACACAAAAGAAAATGAAGAAGAGATAATGTGATATAAGGTTCGACTATTGGAGAGAAATGAATAAAGAAGATTCAGCCACCAAGTAATGTCGATTAAAGAAAAAGGGAAAGGTTGAAGAAATGGTGAAAAGGAAAAGAAGAGTTGGAAAAAGAAGTGTCAGAGAGTTTCGGCTAACACCACAGAAAAGATGCACAAAAGGGCCTGGGTGTTTCGGCAAGTAAGGGAAAAGATGGGAAAAGAAAAGCACCAAAATACTAATCAAGAGGAAAAACTCTTCTTGCACAAAACTTGCAAAAATAAATTGAGAATTTCGGTTCTTTTCCCCCTACCAAAACCGCATACCTCTAACACCAAAAAGGTCATGGTTGACCAAAAATCTTTCCCCAAGTACCTTCCAAAGTTCAGCTAACATATCCCCCCTTATCTCTTTCCTTTATTTCTTTCTTTATTTTTCCCTTGATCTCCTCCTTACTCTTTTCCTTAGTCTTCTTTCCATCATTTGAATGAGTCTTCCTTCCTTTTACAGAGTTTGGCTGACACTTACCATCTTCCACCTGATTAGCACCAAAAATTAAATCCCAAAAGTTGCAATAGGTGGGATTCGAACTTAACCCCTTAAGCCTCTTCATGTGATGCCTCACCACCTTGCTACTAGCTCCTCATGTGTTATCAAAATACACACTTATTTCCTTAAGTCTTGGCGCCACTTGCCTTCTCCCCCCTTAAGTGCTTAAACACAAAAGTTCTATTAAGGCCCAACTCAACCCCAAGCCTTCTTAGGGTCCCTGAACATACACAACTAACACATTTAGCTAGCCTAATGCATGGTATAATGTAAAACATAAAATCCCAAATTTTCAGGATGTTACAATTCTACCCCTTAAAGAAATTTTGGCCTCAAAATTTACCTGATTAAAAGAGATGAGGGTATTGTTGCCGGATCGTGTCCTCTGGCTCCCATGTAGCTTCCTCTGACCCGTGACTACGCCATAATACTTTGACTAACGGAACCGACTTCCTTCTCAGCACCATAATATCCCGATCTAAAATCAGTACTGGCTCTTCTTCAAAAGACAAGTCAGGTCTTATCTCATCTTCCTCCACTGGCGCAACATGAGACGGATCCGAACGATAACACCTTAACATTGAGACATGAAATACACTATGTATCTGACTTAACTCTAGAGGCAACTCAAGCTGATAAGCCACTGGCCCAACACGCTTCAATACACGGTAAGGTCCGATAAATCAAGGGCTCAACTTGCCCTTCCGTCCAAATCTTAAGATCTTTTTCCAAGGTGAGACCTTCAAAAAGACCTGATCACCCACAGAGAACTCTATCTCCTTTCGCTTTAGATCCACGTACGATTTCTGTCTGTCTGAAGCTTCTTTTAATCTAGCCCAAATTACTTAACTTTTTCCCCCGTCTCCAAGATCAACTCTGGACCCAATAACTGTCGCTCCCCCAGCTCAGTCCAGCAAGTGGGAGTACGACACCTACGACCATGCAACACCTCATATGGTGCCATCTAGATGCTGGATTGATAGCTGTTGTTGTATGCAAACTCTGCCAATGGTAGAAAATCTTCCCAACTTCCCTTGAAATCGATCACACAGCCCCTTAACATGTCTTCTAGCATCTGGATTACTCTCTTCGACTGACCATCAGTCTGCGGATGGAACGCCGTGCTGAAATTTAGCCTTGTAACCAACGCTTCATGTAGAGCCTTCTAAAATCGAGATGTGAACCTAGGATCCCTGTCGGTTATAATAGACATTGGTACCCCATACAACCTCACGATCTCTGTTGCATACTACTTGGCCAACTTCTGCAATGAATAATCCGTACGAACAGGTAGGAAATGAGCAGACTTCGTTAACCGATCCACTATCACCCATACTGAATCTTTCTTAGTAGGCGTTAAGGGTAACCCACTAACAAAATCCATCGTTATCTTTTCCCATTTCCATAGTGGGATTTTCACTGATTGTAGCAACCCTGAGGGCAGTGGATGTTCCACCTTCACCTGCTGACATGTTAAGCACTTGCTCACGAAGTCTGTAACCTCCTGTTTCAACCCTGGCCACCAATACTGTTCACGGAGGTCTCGGTACATTTTGTTTCCCCCGGGGTGCAACGTATGGGATACTATATGCCTCATGCAGAATCATTTGTCTCAATTCAGAATCCCTGGGCATACAAACTCTTCCGCAGAAATTTAATACTCCATCCCTATTTAATCCAAAATCCCCTATCTCACCACTTTCCACTTGCTGAAGTCAAGAACCCAACCTTTCATCTAACAACTTCTTTTCCTTAATCTGACTTACCCATGCAGGCTTCACTTGAAGTTTAGCTAATAGACTACCATCTTCATACAGACTGAGATGAGCGAATATCGCTCTCAAATTCGATATCACCTTACGACTCAACACATCTGCCACTATGTTAGCTTTACCTGGGTGATACTCGATTGAGCAGTCATAATCTTTTAATAATTCTATCCACCTCCGCTGTCTTAAGTTCAACTCCTTCTGGGTAAGGAGGTACTTCAGACTCTTATGGTCTATGTAGATAATCGACTTCTCTCTGTACAGATAGTGTCTCCATATCTTCAGAGCAAACACCACTGCAGCTAACTCCAAATCATGTGTGAGATAGTTTGTCTCATGCAGCCTTAATTGATGAGATGCATAAGCCACCACTTTCCCCCTTTGCATAAACACACATCCCAAGCCCGTGTGTGACGCATCATAATAAACAGTAAATTCTTTACCAGCCTCAGGTTTAATCAATACTAGCGCTTTTGTCAGAATTTTATTCAATTTCTCAAAGCTCTCTTGCTGCTTATCTAACCACACAAATGACACTCCCTTACGCAATAGCTTAGTTAAGGGTGCAGCAATCAACGAGAACCCCTCAACGAACTGCCTGTAATACCCAGCCAAACTTAGAAAACTCCAAATTTCTGTCACTGACTTTGGTGGCTTCTAGTCCAATACAGCCTCGATTTTCCAGGGATTAACTCTAATTCTCTCGGCAGACACAACATGCCCCAAAAAGGTCACCCCCTTCAGCCAAAATTCACACTTACTGAATTTGGCATACAATTGCTTTTCCCTTAATATCTGCAATACAACCCGAAGATGTGAATATTGCTTCTCTTCAGTCTTTGGGTACACCAAAATGTCATCTATGAACACTACCACAAACTGGTTTAGATAGGGTTAGAAGAATGTCCATAAATGCAGTTGGTGCATTTGTCAACCCAAACGGCATCACCAAGAACTTGTAACGCCCATAACGAGTTTGAAAATCAGTCTTGTGAATATCCGCCTCCTTAACTTTTAACTGGTGATACCCCGATCTCAAGTCTATCTTCGAGAAGACCGAAGCTCCTCGTAGCTTATTGAACAGATTATCGATCCTCGGTAACGGGTACTTGTTCATAATCGTCAACTTATTCAATTGTCTATAATCGATGCACATACACATCGACCCATCCTTTTTCTTAACGAACAAAATCAGCGCTCCCCACGGTGACACACTTGGTTGAATAAATCCACGATCCATCAACTCCTGGATCTGAGCTTTAAGTTCCACTAGCTCCTTCGGTGCCATTCTGTAAGGGGCAATGGACACCGGAGCCGTTCCTGGCAACAGCTCAATATGAAATTCCATTTCTCGACCCGGAGGCAATCCTGGAAGCTCCTCAGGAAAGACGTCTGAAAACTCTTTCACCATTCTTACACTCTCTACCGACAATTCTTTGGCATCCAAAGCACTGGTAAAGGCTAAGAACGCTTTACACCCCTTTCGTACCAACCTTTCCGCCTTTAAAGCAGATACCACATTAAATAGATAATTTCTTCTTTCACCTATCATCGTCACTTCCTTATCTTCCAAAGTTCATAGTACCATCCGCTTTGCAGCATAGTCCAAGTTCGCACGATACTTAACCAGCCAGTCCATGCCCAATATAAGGACGAACTCCCCGAACGGCAGTTCCATCAAATCCGCCAGAAATACTACCCCTTGAACTTCTAAGGGCACATCCCTAAACAATTTATTTACTACCACTGACTGTCCTAAAGGGCTAATCACAGTTGTTTCTCTAGCGGTAATCTCAGATCTAATATTTAGAGTTCCAGACATAGCACATGCAACATACGAATGGGTGGATCCGGTAAAAGGTACATCAGATATGAAAAACGTACCGGTTATAACATCCGGTGCATCGCCATCCTCTCGACGTCTAACTGCATAAACCAACCCTGACTGTCTCGCCTCCGGGATACCCCTATTACCGGTACCTCTACCCGGTGCACCCTGACCTCATCCTACGCCATTACCACCTCGACCTGGCCCACGGCTTCTCGGCGGCTGCTGAGTGCCCCCCGTTGGCTGCGCAAATCTGTTACGAACTACCTGAGTCTGAACAGGCTCTCGAGGGCAATCCCTGAACCGATGGTCCTTGGATCTACATCTGAAACAACTGCCTGTTCTCCTCTAGCACTCACCCGAGTGAAGTTTCCCACAATCCACACAAGGCTGTAACTGATTGGTAATAGCTGGAGCACCTACTCGAACTGGCCCCTCATTCTTGGGCCATTTCTGAAATCCTCTAGTAGGACCTGAATACTTAGAGTCTCTCTTGTTCCTGCCCCTATCCTTATCTCGATTTTGCCATTCCGAGTGTTTTATTTCTTCAGCAATCTTAGCTTTTTCCACTAGTGTAGCAAAATTCCTCTCCTTTTGTGGGGCTATCAGTACCCGCAACTCGTCACGCAACCCATCTTCAAAATGCACACGGTGTTCATAATCAGTCGGCACTAAACCCCGGGCATATCGACTCAGACGCAGGACCTCCGCCTCGTATACTGCCACATATCTACTTCCTTGAACCAGATTCAAGAATTCCTTTCTTCGGTCATCCACATAGCTAGGCCCGACGTATTTTCCCTGGAATGCTGTCTGAAAGAAATCCCAGGTAATACGATCAGCCTGAGTGCCTTCCCGAACAGTGAGCCACCACTAATACGCCTCGTCTCTCAGCAACGACACAATCTCTTTCAGTTTCTGCTCAGCTGTGCAATCCAGATCGTCCATAATCCACTCCCCTGCCTCAAGCCAGTACTCTGCTACATTTGGGGCTACACCCAAAATACCCCTTAAAACTTCGGCCCTATTCGATCTAAGTCGCTCGAATATCGACCCACGAGCTGCCGACCCAGTTCTTGCCCCAGCAACCCTTTGCAGTACCCATAACATCGCTTGGGACAGAGCGTCATCCCCTCCTACTCGATCATGTGACCCAGCTTCAGTCACCGGTGACGCAGGTGCGTCCATTTCCAGCATATGTCCATATACCTCAGATACAGCTCTAGCACCTCGACCTCTACCACCGCCACGTCTACCGCGTCCACGCCCTCTAGTGCTCATGTTTGCTAAGTCGATTTAATCTGATTAAAAGTCTTATGAATCAGTGTGCTATTCAATGTTTATTAAACAATATTTTATGGAGTATAAGAGTAGAAGTTGTTTTTGCAAATCGTATCTTAAGGTCTCAAACTCTACAGTTTCTACTCCTAAAGCCAAAAGTTCTAGAGTATTTCTGTTATGAGAAGTTTTCTTACTACCGTCATACCACAATAATCATAAAATGAAAACAAAGACTTATTGACTTGGTGCCGGATACTCGTGGTGCCATACTTCCTCTAAAACATGTACTTATAAATCGAATTTCAAGCAGTTTTAGAAAACATTTTTAAACCCAAACCACAGCCGAGTGTTGCAACCGGGCTCTGATACCATAAAATGTAACACCCCAAACCCGACCCATGCGATATGACTGGATCTAGCATGTCACATGAAGAAAGTGTGTAAAGAGTTTGTGATTCTTACTAAAGTTGACGTTGCTTGGTTATAGTTAAGAAAACAAGTTTGGTTATAAATATTTGATAAAAATACTACTAATCTCGAAAGATTGATTGGTGAATCGAAAATCAAACTAGTGAACTTTAAAACCGTGACTTTTGAAAATAATGTTTGATAATTCGAAGAAAAAAATCCAAATTAAATTATTTGTACATATTTATTATGAAATCTGTTTGTTAATCAATTTTGGAAAACCGTTGTTTATGATCTCAGAAAAATCCCCGTTTTTAAAAACAATTCAAGAAAGATAATAAGTGCGTATAAAGAAAAAATAAAAATATCAGAGGCCTTATTACAACATAAAACCCAAAATAGTAAAAGTAACGAAATAAAGCAGAAAAGAAAATTTACTAAAGTTTGAAAATATCATTTCTAAAGTATGACCTCCACCGAGCCATCCATTGTCCTCAAGTCATCATTACTGAGCATTACCTGCAAGGGTTAAGAAAAAAGGGTGAGTTACAAGAACACAGTGTATAATTCCCTTACCGTCATCCACTGGGCCTGAACCCGTATAGCAACATCTTGGGCCTAAGCCCATTTACATAGCAGTATTTAAATGAAATGAATGCAATCTAACCCATCCATCCATCATACCCCCGACCAGCCAATCACACCTGTGGGGATTAAGTCAACCCACCCCGCCGCTCGCACCAAATTTGCAGTCAAGCTGCTATAATATATTATTATTGTGGCCATGCCACCGAATCATAATTAAGCTCATTTAAAATATTGTGGCTATGCCACCAGGCTACACTACTCTCCATACAATATTTCCCATCCCATGCAGTATGTAAAGATGCAATATACATGGTAAATTATCCAAATATAAAACAACCATTAATCTAGTGAAATATTTCGGTGAATCGGCCCACTAAAGCACTTTGGCAATTCGACCCACTATAGGCAGTTTAATAAATCGGCCCATCGAAGGCATTTTGGTAAATTAACCCTTTAAAGGCATTTAAGTAATTTGGCCCGTTAAGGCATTTCAGTAAATCGGCCTATTGAGGGCATTTTCATAATTTAACAAATTAATACTGATTTTGATAGATTTTAGAATTAATGTTGTTTAAGCAAATTACTCGACTCATGCCATCTTACGATTATCAGATTGTAAGCAACAATGAACAATTTTTTTTAACATGATAGTGAATCTCGAATCCACAGGATTTCGGTGTGAGATTACACACCTGATTACGGTAAGAACTAAACCTTCTTGATTGTCAGCACCTATGTTACCATAACACTCGATTAACTAACAAAAGAGGGTGTCTTAATCCAAATCTAAATCAAATGATCTAAGAAAATGCTTACCTTTAGTATCGTGAACGACCACGATTTGCCTACTCTCACCAGAAGATGGTCCACAACCTGGTGGAAAATCCCAAACTGCCGATACCGCCCTACTCTTGAACTTGGGAGTAGAGATTGCAAGTCCACTCCCTTTTCATCCTCCTATCAATTTTCCTTTAATATCACTCCCACTTCCCTCCATTCGAAGAGTCTCAGTCAGAATAATATTACGATGAGAGAAAGTAGTTGTCTAAGGAGAGGGTTTCGGCTTACCACTACCTCCGAAGGATCAACGAGTTGAGAAGAACGAGTGATTTAGTCCCTAGAATAAACGATTAGACATAACTCCTTACCTTAACGATGATAGATCCGACTCCCACCGATTCGACTTAAGGCTAAAGATGAATCGGCAAGGATGTGATATTCGGCCAACCTACTAGAACACTACAAAAATGAAATGATCACGATATGAGGGAGTTGGAGAGAGTGATGTTTCAGTTTAGAGAACCATCCAATGATAAGGGGTACATATTCGTCCATGGAGAAAAGAAAATGAAAAGAAGAGAAAGAAACCACTTACCCGATTTGGTCAAGGAAGAGAGTGCCCAACACACAAAAGAAATGAAGAAGAGATAAAGTGATATAAGGTTCGGCTATTGCAGAGAAATGAATAAAGAAGATTCGGCCACCAAGTAATGTCGATTAAAGAAAAAGGGAAAGGTTGAAGAAATGGTGAAAAAGAAAAGAAGAGTTGGAAAAAGAAGTGTCAGAGAGTTTTGGCTAACACCAAGGAAAAGATGCACAAAATGGCTTGAGTGTTTCGGCAAGTAAGGGAAAAGATGGGAAAAGAAAAGCACCAAAATACTAATCAAGAGGAAAAACTCTTCTTGCATAAAACTTGCAAAACTAAATTGAGAATTTCAGTTCTTTTCCCCTACCAAAACCGTATACCTCTAACACAAAAAGGTCATGGTTGACCAAAAATTCTTTCCCCAAGTACTTCCTAAAATTTGGCCAACTTATCCCCCTTTATCTCTTTCCTTTATTTCTTTCCTTATTTTTCCCTTGATCTCCTGCTTACTTTTTTCCTTAGTCTTCTTTCCATCATTTGAATGAGTCTTCCTTCCTGTTATAGAGTCTGGCCGGCACTTACCATCTTCCACCTAATTAGCACCAAAAATTAAATCCCAAAAGTTGCAATAGGTGGGATTCGAACTCCACCCCTTAAGCCCCTTCATGTGACGCCTCACCACCTTGCTACTAGCTCCTCATGTGTTAGCAAAATACACACTTATTTCCTTAAGTCTTGACGCCACTTGCCTTCTCTCCCCTTAAGTTCTTAAACACAAAAATTCTATTAAGTCCCAACTCAACCCCAATGTAACACCCCTTACCCGAAACCCTTGCTGGAATCGAGTACGTGGCATTACTAGACTTGACTATCAACTCGGGGTGTAAGGTTTTAAAGCTGTCCAACTGCGTCATGCTGACTAAATCGACCATAACTCGAGTTACAAAACTCGAAACTTAGATCCGTAAATTTTCCTTGAAACTAGACTCATATAACTTTTCACCATAATTTTTCCAGAATTTTTCATGTGGCCAATTAGTACAGTTTATTCATCAAAGTTACCCTTATTACACTGCTTGACAATTCTGATCTGTCTCTCCAAAAATACAGTTATCTCATTGCAAAAATTTCCTGTAATGTTCTTGTTTATACCAATGAAAAATAGACTCATTAAGGGTTCTACACATATAAACCATGCTTCTTAATTATTTTTGTACAATTTTTGACAATTTTTCCAAAACAGAACAGTGACTCACGAATTCATTCAGAGCAGGTCTCACTAAAACTTAATTATCTCATAATATATAAATCTTTTGCCTACTCTGTTTCTTTCATGTAAAAATAGACACAATGAGGTTTAATTTCATATCTCATTCACCTTCTAATTCAATATACCCTAAATTTTGGTGATTTTTCTAACTCACATCACTGCTGCTACTACAAGCTGTTTTGTTGCATTTTATGAAAGACTAGCTTCTAACCGAACCTACCTACATACCTAATTCAAGGATTCATTTCGTGTACAAACATTTCCTTAACAAAAATGATTAAACTTTGATTAAGAATGCGTAAATATTGCCATCATGAACCAACATACATATCAAGACACAACAGCGTACTTAACTACAAATTTAGCCATATTCGCATGGCTATTATATACATGAACCTTAAAATTTCATCAAACAAAGACCAAGTCTTTCCTATACATGCCTTCGTTTAAAACCAAAATGAAAGAGTACCCAAAATGTAGATTGATAGTGTGAGCGACTTTCCGAACGATCCGACGAGCTTGTAGCTTGCACCTAATCTATAAAACAGAGGAAACATTTCACACGATAAACTTGCTAGCTTAGTAAGTCCTAATTTCATAAAAATAACATTTGAATTTCAACAATTTAATTACTATAATTCAACCTGTGGACTTGTACTCATACTTATTTTCAAACTTTAAATTTTCATACCCATATTAACAAGTATGAATTCGTAGAAACGATATCTCTTCACCCACATGCTTATGATCAAAATACTTGTTTATAAACCAACCTTTCGAAACCCAAAATGTCATCGTGATAATCATAGGTACATGCATTTATATACTTAAATGTCAATTACTATAACATGGCATCAATTACACAACCACTCATGTGGCCGAATATGCCTAGTCATGTATCCTCATATTAGAAGACCAAGATACAACAATCATATCATTCATTAGTAAAGCCGAGAACACATATTATAACCATATATATATGTATATATTCCACACTCGTAACACATGCCATTTGAAATAAATTACTGATTTTCCTTGTCTTATATAAGTAAGAAATTCATTCCTACTTCACATACTCACTTGAGCCGTTAACTCGATAAGTTTGCTTTAATTCGCCTTTGAACATAAATTTCGGTTTCTATTTTGTAAAATACATCAGGCATCAAGCTCGCTAGGCGTAAAAGCCCGATAAGTAACACCTGCACAAGGCCCGCTAGGCTTAAAAGCCCGATAAGTAACACCCAGGTACAAGGCCCTAGCAGGCTTAAAAAGCCCGATTTAAATCAGGCACAAGGCACTGCTAGGCGTAAAAGCCCGAGTCGTGTCAATACAGTTAAACATTCCCAACAATTCCAATCACTTACTCAACATAATTCATCAACCAAATATGTCAATATACATTCGGCCATAAGGTAAATGGATACTAAAATTTATCAAATTTTTATTTCATATTCCTTTCGAATATCTAATCAAACATACTTGATCACTTCACATATAACAAAACAATTTCAAATTCACTACCATAATTCACATTCGGCAATTTCCACATTTCTATCCTAAAATGTAAAATTTCAACTTTTAATAGATTTGAAATTAGTCCCTTGACATGTATTAACTTAAGGACTTACCTCGGTTGTCGATAGTCCGTATGAATCGGCTTATTCGAGAACCTTCGTCTTTCCCAGGTCTAATTCCGTTTTTCTTTGCTCTTGATCTAAAACACCTTAAAATTTAGCTCATTTAATTGCATTTCATCTCAATTTAGTCCCAAAACACACAAATGGGCAATTTACAATTTTGCCCCTAATATTTTCCATTTTACAATTTGGTCCAATTTACACAAAACTCAAAATATGCAAAATTTCCTAACACTATAGCTAGGTAGAACCTTCCCCATAGCCATGGGTGTCCATGCATTTCATCTATTTGACATTTTAATCCTTCACAATTTTATTCTTTTCAATTTAGCCCTATATACTCAAAATCACCAAAAACTCCAATACAAAACTTGTAAATCTTTAACATACATTTAATCTAAGACCATCAATCATCAAAACTATCCAAGCATGTTAATGGCCGAATCCTATATACATAGTATTTTCAAAAATTTAGACATGGGTGGGTAATACACGGAAGCAACGATCTCAAAAACGTAAAAATTATCAAAAACGAAAACCGACCGTACCTCAATCAAGTTTCTTATCTAGCAGAAAATCAAGCTTCAACCATGGAGTTTCTAGCTCCTACATTCGCCAAGGAAGAAGAACAAGGTATGTTCTCTTTCTTCCCACTTATTTTCATTATTTAATGTTATATTAACACATATAATTTACCTTATTTACTAATATATTAACATAACATATAATAGGCTAAAATAACATATAATTTGAAATTAGAAAGGCCCATTGCCGTTTCCCTTGTTGTACATGGGCTAATTGCCCTTTAGTACACCCACTTAAAAGCCACAATCAAATTAGTACCTTACTCTCTAGCATACAACTTTTACGCTTTTCTCGATTAAATCCTTTTTATCAAATTAAGCACTTAAACGATAAAATTTTTCTACGAAACTTTCACACATTTTCATTCACATATAATAGACATGAAATAAATTATTAGAACATTTCTCGGGCTCGGATTCGTGGTCCCGAAACCACTGTTCCGATTTGGGTCAAATTTGATGCATTACAACTCTCCTCTTAAGAATTTTCGTCCTCGAAAATTTTACCGTTAAATAAGTTCGGATATTGTTGCCTCATTGACTCTTCAGGCTCCCACGTAGCCTCTTCAACTCCGTGACGATTCCATAGAATCTTTACTAACGGAACTCTTTTATTTCTTAACTCTTTGGTTTCCCGAGCTAAGATACGGATCGGTTCCTCATCATAGGTCAAATCAGATTGAATTTCAATCTCTGACGGGGTGATCACATGGGACGGATCCGACCAGATCCGCAAAGCATCGAAACGTGAAATACATTGTGTATCTTTTCTAAGTCAAGGCGCGTTTCAATCGATAAGCAAGCAGTGCCCTATACGCTCGATGATTTCATACGGTCCGATAAATCTCGGACTCAACTTGCCTTTCCGACCAAATCGGAGTATTTTCTTCCACGGAGAAACTTTTAAGAACACCCGATCTCCGACCTAAAATTCAATATCCTTACGCTTCAAATCGGCATAAGACTTCTGACGATCCGAAGCAGCTTTCAAATTATTTCTGATAAGTACCACCTTTTGTTCTGTTTCTTTAATCCAATCAACCCCGTGTATCTTGTTTTCACTGAGCTCAGTCCAGTACAATAGTGTGCGACATTTTTGCCCATATAAGGCTTCGTAAGGCGACATTTTTATGCTAGATTGGAAACTATTATTATAAGCAAATTCAACCAAAGGTAGGTATCGTTCCCACGTACCTTCAAACTCGAGAACGCAACACCTCAGCATGTCCTCAAGTATCAAAATAGTCCGCTCAGACTGACCGTCTGATTGCGAATGGAAAGCTGTACTAAAATGGAGTTTAGTACCTAGAGCATCTTGCAATCTCTTCCAAAATCGCGATGTGAATCTCGAGTCTCTATCTGAAACAATGGAACTCGGTACACCGTGCAACCTTACAATCTGTGACACATACAGTTCGGCAAGCTTATCCAGTGAATAGTCAGCACGCACACGGTATAAAATAAGTCGATTTAATCGATCTATCAACGATAACCCATCTCGCATCCTTCTTACTCGGTGTCATAGGAAGACCGGATACAAAATCCATTGTAATTCTATCTCATTTCCATTCGGGTATCATGATTGGTTGAAGTAGTCGGGACGGTACTGATGCTCGGCTTTTACTTGTTGATGATTAAGCACTTAGAAACAAACTCGGATATATCCCGTTTCATGCCGTGCCACCAATAGAATTGCTTCAAATCGTTATACATTTTAGTGCTACCGGGTGTATCGATAGTCGACCTCTATGGGCCTCACACAGGATCATCTGTATCAAATCGAGTTCTTTGGAACACACAATCGGCCTTTATAATTCAAACAATCATTTGCATCAATCGAAAATCGATTCGCACCACTTCCACACCGACTCGAATAGCAATCAACTTTTTGTCAACTTTACGTACATCACAAATCTGCTTTGAATGAACATCGGTCTTGCTTGTAACTCGGCTAAGATTGAACCATCATCAGACATAGTCACCCGTGCGTTCAATGCACGAAGAGTAAATAATGATTTTCGACTTAACGCATCCGCAACAACATTAGCTTTCCCCGGATGGTAGTCAATCACTAATTCATAGTCTTTCAGCAATTCTAACCATCTGCGTTGTCTCAAGTTTAAGTCTTTCTGAGTTATCAAATACTTCAAACTTTTGTGATCTGAATAAATATAACATTTTTCGCCAAATAAGTAGTGACGCCAAATTTTTAATGCGAACACAATGGTTGCTAACTCCAGATCGTGAGTTGGATAATTTTTCTCATGCGGCTTCAATTGTCTCGAAGCGTAGGCTATCACCTTGCCTTCTTGCATTAAAACACAACCCAACCCATTCAAGGAAGCATCACTAAAAATAGTAAATTCTTTACCCGATTCAGTGAGTTAACATCTGGGGCTTGGTCAAAAGGCTTTCAAGCTGTTCAAACTTTTCCGACACCTTTCCGACCACTCAAATTTGACATCTTTCTCAGTAGTAGTCTCAATTAATGAGTGTAGCTATATGAGAAAAACCTTTTACAAACCGTCTGTAATATACCCCGCTGAGCCTAGGAAACTTTGGATCTCGGAAACATTCTTTGATGGTTTCCAATCAAGTATGGCTGCTATTTTGTTTGGATCCACCCGAATACCGATAATCAAACAACATGACCCAAGAAATTAACTTCATTCATCCATAACTCGCACTTACTAAACTTTGCATACAATCGTTGATTCCTCAAAGTTTGTAGTACTAATCTCAAATGCTCAGCATGTTCCGTTTCATTTTTGGAGTAGATCAGTATATCATCAATAAACACTACTACAAACCGATCCAAAAGCTCGCCGGAAGACCCGGTTCATTAGATCCATAAAAACAAAGCAGTGCATTAGTGAGTCCAAAGGCATAACCAAAAACTCATAGTGTCCGTACCTGCGTTGGAATGCGTCTTTGGCACATCTCGAATCTCGACTGACAAGAATCGATAATAGCTCGATCTCAAATCTATTTTCGAAAACATCAAGCCCCCTTCAATTGATCAAATAAATCATCAATCCGAGGTACGGGTACTTATTCTTTATGGTTACCTTATTTAGTTGCTCGTAGTCAATACACATTCGCATAGTTCCATCTTTCTTTTTACAAATAAAACCGGTGCACCCTACTGGAGAAAACTCGGTCGCGCGCAAGCCCTTATCTATCAATTCTTGCAATGCGCTTTCAATTCTTTTAATTCAATAGGTGCCATTCGATGCGGAGCTATCAAAATCTGAGCCGCACCGGTACTAACTCAATGCCAAACTCAATCTCTCGATTTGGGGGTAAACCCGGTAGTTCTTCAGAAACACATCAGGTATTCACATACGGTGATCTGATTCAATTTGTTTCTTGGACATTTTATTATCCAAGACATAGGCCAAATAAGCTTCACACCCTTTTCTCACATACTTTTGGGCTAACATTGAAGATATTCTTTCAGGTAACCCATTTATGTCACAGATTTAATTTCGATGGTCTCACCGCTTTGACATTTCAAATCGATAAGCTTTCTTTTACAATCCACTACCGCCTCATGCGAAGTTAACCAATCCATACCCAAGATTATATCAAATTCGTCAAAGGGCAACAACATTAAATCATTTGGGAAGCAATAATCTCGAATCATCAACGGGCAACCTCTACACACTTTATTAACAAGCACACATCTACCCAAAGGGTTGGACACACGAATCACAAACTCGGTGAGACTCAACTAGCGAGTCTTGCCAAATTTTAAAGTTTCACACATATAAGAATGAGTTGAACCAGGATCGATTAGTGCAATTACTGGTAGTATCATAAAGAGTGAAAATACCGGTAATGACGTCGGGAGGAAGCATCCTCTCTAGCTCGTGCAAAGATATGCTCTAGCCGAGCTCTAGCCTCGGATCGATCCGTAGTGTTCTTCGTTCCTTCGACTACCACCGCATTGCCAGAATGTGCGGGTGGTCTACCTCGCGATTGACACGTTGCTCACCTTAGTGTTCTCGAATCGTATTCGCTTTCGCCTAACTTCGGACACTCTCTAATAAAATGATCTGACGATCCACATTTATAGCAAGACCGATCATGAAATCTACAACTCCCTGAGTGCCATTTCCCACAGTGCTTGCATTCAACTCTATTTTGTGGAACGTTACCAACACTGACTATCGAGGTAGCTCGGGAGCTCATAGGAGGTCGGTCCCGTCTAGGTGGATCTGTAGTAGCTTTTACGGTGTAGTCATCTCTGGGCTTCTTGGTCGTGGAATGAAAGACTTTACCCGAAGACCTTTTTCAGATGTCTCTAGCTTCTGTCTCAGCCTTTCTTTTCTCTTTCCCGAGCTCTTCAGCTTTGCAAGTTCTCTCAACTAAAGTTACAAACTCTTGAATTTCAAGAATGCCAACAAACATCTTTATATCTTCATTTAGGCCGTCTTCAAATCTTTTACACATAATAGCTTCAGAAAAACACACTCTCTAGCATATCTATTGAGCTCGACAAATTTTCTTTCATATTCCGCTACGGTCATTCGACTGCTTTCAAATTTCAAGGAACTCCTTTCGTTTTTGATCAATGAATCTTTGGCTAATATACTTCTTGCAAAATTCAGTTTGGAAGAAATCCCATGTCACTTTTTCTTTTGGAACCACTGATACTAGTGTATTCCACCAGTGATATGCAGTGTCCCGCAGTAAAGATATAGCACACTTCAAGCATTCATTCGAGTACAAGACGACTCATCAAGTACCGAATAGTGTTATCAAGCCACATTTCGGCTCTCTCACGTCATCATCGTCATTAGCTTTAAATTCTTCGGCCCCAAATTTTTGGATTTTATCAACTGGGGGCCTACTAGATCTCATCGGATCTATCATCGGGGGAGCTGAAGGGATCGGAGTTGGATTATTCGGGGGTGGAGGTTGGGGTACAGCCGGGTTATTTTGAATGAATTGGGCAAACCACTCATTCATCATCTGATAAAAGGCTTGTTTAGTTTCTCCTTCGTGGCTACCCAAACAGTCGAGAGTCTTTTGGCGCTGATCCGTGGCACGGTCAGCGCCACGCTCTCCCGTCATCATTCACGGCTCTTTCAGGATCAGTGTCCATTTACTATATAAAACAAAGTTCAGGCTGTCAGAAGTCACCACACTATCAACATATATAAAGGCATGTATAGCTAGACTCACACGCGCTATGGTAGTCCTAGAATTGACTAAACCGTAAGCTCTGATACCAATCAAATGTAACACCCCTTACCCGAAACCCTTTTCGGAATCGAGTACGTGGCATTACTAGACTTGACTATTAACTCGGGGTGTAAGATTTTAAAGCTGTCCAACTGCGTCATGCTGACTAAATCGACCATAACTCGAGTTAAAAAACTCGAAATTTAGATCCGTAAATTTTCCTTGAAACTAGACTCATATAAATTTTCACCATAATTTTTCCAAAATTTTTCATGTGGCCAATTAGTACATTTTATTCATCAAAGTTACCCTTATTACACTGCTTGACAATTCTGACCTGTCTCTACAAAAATACAGTTATCTCATTGTACAAATTTCCTGTAATGTTCTTGTTTATACCAATAAAAAAATATACTCATTAAGGGTTATACACATATAAACCATGCTTCTTAATTATTTTTGTATAATTTTTTACAATTTTTCCAAAACAGAACAGTGACTCACGAATTCATTCAGAGCAGGTCTCACTAAAACTTAATTATCTCATAATATATAAATCTTTTGCCTACTCTGTTTCTTTCATGTAAAAATAGACACAATAAGGTTTAATTTCATATCTCATTCACCTTCTAATTCAATATACCCTAAATTTTGGTGATTTTTCTAACTCACATCATCACTGCTACTACAAGTTGTTTTGTTGCATTTTATGAAAGACTAGCTTCTAACCGAACCTACCTACATCCCTAATTCAAGGATTCATTTCGTGTACAAACATTTCCTTAACAAAAAACGATTAAACTTTGATTAAGAATGCGTAAATATTGCCATCATGAACCAACATACATATCAAGACACAACAACAGTGATTTAACTACAAATTTAGCCATATTCGCATGGCTATTACATACATGAACCTTAAAATTTCATCAAACAAAGACCAAGTCTTTCCTATACATGCCTTCGTTTAAAACCAAAATGAAAGAGTACCCAAAATGTAGATTGATAGTGTGAGCGACTTTCCGAATGATCCCGACGAGCTTGTAGCTTGCACCTAATCTATAAAACAGAGGAAGCATTTCACACGATAAACTTGCTAGCTTAGTAAGTCCTAATTTCATAAAAATAACATTTGAATTTCAACAATTTAATTACTATAATTCAACATGTGGACTTGTACTCATACTTATTTTCAAACTTTAAATTTTCATACCCATATTAACAAGTATGAATTCGTAGAAACGATATCTCTTCACCCACATGCTTATGATCAAAATACTTGTTTATAAACCAACCTTTCGAAACCCAAAATGTCATCGTATAATCATAGGTACATGCATTTATATACTTAAATGTCAATTATTATAACATGGCATCAATTACACAACCACTCATGTGGCCGAATATGCCTAGTCATGTATCCTCATATTAGAAGACCAAGATACAACAATCATATCATTCATTAGTAAAGCCGAGAACACATATTATAACCATATATATATATGTATATATTCCACACTCGTAACACATGCCATTTGAAATAAATTACTGATTTTCCTTGTCTTATATAAGTAAGAAATTCATTCCTACTTCACATACTCACCGAGCCGTTAACTCGATAAGTTTGCTTTAATTCGCCTTGAACATAAATTTCGGTTTCTATTTTGTAAAATACATCACCGGCATCAAGCCTGCTAGGCGTAAAAGCCCGATAAGTAACACCGGCACAAGGCCTGCTAGGCTTAAAAGCCCGATAAGTAACACAGGCCCAAGGCCCTGCTAGGCTTAAAAGCCCGATTTAAATCAGGCAAGACAAGGCTCGCTAGGCGTAAAAGCCCGAGTCGTGTCAATACAGTTAAACATTCCCAACAATTCCAATCACTTACTCAACATAATTCATCAACCAAATATGTCAATATACATTCGGCCATAAGGTAAATGGATACTAAAATTTATCAAATTTTTATTTCATATTCCTTTCGAATATCTAATCAAACATACTTGATCACTTCACATATAACAAAACAATTTCAAATTCACTACCATAATTCACATTCGCAATTTCCACATTTCTATCCTAAAATGTAAAATTTCAACTTTTAATAGATTTGAAATTAGTCCCTTGACATGTATTACCTTAAGGACTTACCTCGGTTGTCGATAGTCCGCAATGAATCTGGGCTATTCGAGAACCTTCGTCTTTCCCCAGGTCTAATTTCGTTTTTCTTTGCTCTTGATCTAAAACACCTTAAAATTTAGCTCATTTAATTGCATTTCATCTCAATTTAGTCCCAAAACACACAAATGGGCAATTTACAATTTTGCCCCTAATGTTTTCCATTTTACAATTTGGTCCAATTTACACAAAACTCAAAATATGCAAAATTTCCTAACACTATAGCTAGGTCGAACCTTTCCCATAGCCATGGGTGTCCATGCATTTCATCTATTTGACATTTTAATCCTTCACAATTTTATTCTTTCAATTTAGCCCTATATACTCAAAATCACCAAAAACTCCAATACAAAACTTGTAAATCTTTAACATACATTTAATCTAAGACCATCAATCATCAAAACTATCCAAGCATGTTAATGGCCGAATCCTATATACATAGTATTTTCAAAAATTTAGACATGGGTCGGGTAATACACTAAGCAACGATCTCAAAAACGTAAAAATTATCAAAAACCAAAACCGACTGCACCTCAATCAAGCTTTTTATCTAGCCGAAAATCAAGCTTCAACCATGGAGTTTCTAGCTCCTACATTCGCCAAGGAAGAAGAACAAGGTATGTTCTCTTTCTTCCCACTTATTTTCATTATTTAATGTTATATTAACACATATAATTTACCTTATTTACTAATATATTAACATAACATATAATAGGCTAAAATAACATATAATTTGAAATTAGAAAGGCCCATTGCCGTTTCCCTTGTTGTACATGGGCTAATTGCCCTTTTAGTACACCCACTTAAAAAGCCACAATCAAATTAGTACCTTACTCTCTAGCATACAACTTTTACGCTTTTCTCGATTAAATCCTTTTTATCAAATTAAGCACTTAAACGATAAAATTTTTCTACGAAACTTTCACACATTTTCATTCACATATAATAGACATGAAATAAATTATTAGAACATTTCTCGGGCTCGGATTCGTGGTACCAAAACCACCGTTCCGATTTGGGTCAAATTTGGTCTGTTACACCCAAGCCTTCCTAGGGTCCCTAAACATACACAACTAGCACACTTAGCTAGCCTAACGCATGGTATATTGTAAAACATAAAATCCCAAATTTTCAGGATGTTACAGTTTCTAATGAAAGCATGGTTTTCGAAAAACTTTTCAATGTGACACACCATATTTGGGCCTAAGTGTTCTTGTGGGTTTGCGCCTCGATAGGCTGAAATGGGCCATGTGGGGCCAATGGGCCCGTGGGCCCATATGAATAAATTGTATGATTGTATAGTAGATATTGAACTGGTCTATGTGAATCTCATATCTATGGCTAGATTTGGGCTAAATGGGCCACACAAGCGTGTGGGTCCATTTGGGCCTAGAATGGGCCCTAGGCCCATTCGCATCGTTATCTCTGTTTAGAATACCCTTGGTTTAAAATTTTTGAAATACCCTTGGTTTACAAATTACTGAAATACCATTGGTTTACAAATTTACCCAAATATCCTCAGATTGAAAAATTATCGAAATACCCTTAATTTGTGAAATTACTGAAATATCCTTAGATTGCAAAATTATCGAAATACCCCTAATTTTTAAAATTACTGAGATACCCCTGATTTGTGAAATTACCGAAATAATTGCAAAATTACTGAAATGTTTGTAAATGTTTCGAAAATATTTGGTAACGCTCCGTAACCCTATTTCAGCAATGGATATGGGTTAGGGGTGTTACATTTAGTGGTATCAGAGTTCCGATTTAGCCGATTCTCGGACTAACGTAGCAAGTACGGGTCTAGCTATACATGTCATTATATAAATCATAATAGTGTGATATCTCCTGACCACTTTTAAATGTATTTTCGAAAATGGGCTGTTACACGTTCTCCCAATATGATCCTATTTTATCTCATGGTAACCATTACATCTTCCTTTAAGAAAAGTCAATCACTATCAAATAGCGATCAATTTATCCATCATAAAGACGAACGACCCATACCACGTTTGCTTTTCATCAACCATGTAATGCCAATGAGAGGATATCATTTACCCATGTTTTGGGCTATGAATTACACTATTGTGAATGATACTACATACTAAAAAAGTCGAACACCCAATGCACTAGCATAGGTATGTCACACTATGAACTCGGGCCTTTACTTACATCAAAGTGTACGGATCACGCATACATAGTCCACCATCCACTCAAGATTTAGGTATGTCACACTATGAATGTTTCAAGTGAATAAATCCATAAACGGATTAAAGATCTATTCTGCTTAGGTCATTTTTGATGTACTTCTAGTCCAGCCAGTCCAGTCAGTCACATCATGTCTCTATCTTTTGGGCGTCATCCACTCTGATGCCTAAGACAAGACATCTCCCCATGGACTTGATAAACAACAGATTAGTCTTTCAATCAGTTTGCTCATTTTTTTTATTAGACTAAGGACATGTTTAGGTTCATCTACTAAAATAAGTTGTCTTTCTATACTATGATCCGACCACGTAATACAGCTAAGTGTCAGTTTACACAATAGACAACCGATGGGCGACATTTTCTTCTATTTTGATTTGCGTGTAAAAACCATTTTAGGAAAATAATATAGAGTATATTAATTTAATTCGTGAATAATTTTATTAACCAATCCGTTCGAAAAAATTATATGTACTTAGACGAATATATTACACTTAGGGCACCATATCTAACAGTCTTCTACTTGCCCTAGTAAAGTAGATGAGTCATGTTTCACATTCTTGTGCCCCTCCATATGTTTCGTAAAGAGCTCTCTAGTTATAAGAGTCTTGGCAAAACAAATCCCTAGGGTTTTTCCTCATATGCAATCTTTGACTATGTCTACCATTCCGTCAAATACTACTGTCTCCCTTATGTGTTTTGTCCTTATATGGTAAATTTGAGTTTAGATATATCCACATTATTATAGTGCCATAGTTTTTTCATACCTCATATTCGGCCCTCTATAGTGAAGTTAGTAGTGCAATCCTACTTGACACTTGTTTACATTATGGACCCACCATCTAGAATAAAAATACAGTCTGATGTCGATTTCCTTGAATCATGACATGTTTGGAAGTTAGAATCAGTATTTCTGATAAGAGTGAGATCTTCTCTAGAATACACCAGCATATAATCCCTCGCTCTCTGTAAATACTTGAGTTTATGTTTAACGTTTGTTAGTGCCTTTGTCCTGGATTCGCCTGATATCGACTTATCAACTCCACTGTAAAAGGAAACTTTCTTGTGTTCTCTCTTTTTTCCGCTGTCTTAGGACAATCCTCTAAAAAGAGATGAAATTCTGATACGGAGGGTTGATTTCCCTTCTTCACATTAGTCATTGCATAATGCTCTAATATCTTTTCTATGTATGAAGCCTGAGACAATGCTATCACTTCATTCTTTCAATCCTTTAGTATTCAAATACCTAGAAATAAATTAGCTTCTCCTAAGTCCTTCATGCTAAAATGTTCGGTTAACCACAATTTAATCGATGAAAATGTCCTTACATCATTTCTAATTAGTAGAATGTCATCAACATATAGAACGAGAAAAACCACCTTTCATCCCTAAACATTTGTAAACACATAGTTCATCTACGTTTTGCTCAAATCCAAATTTCTTGATCACTTGATCAAATATTTGGTTCTATGAGAAGGATGCTTACTTGAGCTCATGTATAGATCAAAGTAGTTTGCAAACTTTATTCTTGTTTCCTTTAGCTATATATTTGATGAGTTGTATCATGTATATGCTCTCTTCAAGAGTCATTCAAAAATATTGTCTTTACTTCCATTTTTTAGATCTTGTAATTGAGAGCCACTACAATGGATAGTAATATGTGGATTGACTTGAGTATGGCAACCAGAGAGAAGGTTTCTTCGTAATCTATGCCTTCTTTTGAGTATAACCTTTTGCTACAAGTCTAGCCATATAAGTTTCCACTTTTCAATCCGCATATCTTTTCCTCTTGTAGATCCACTTACACCCTATGAGTTTTATCCCTTCTAGTAAGTTTAAAAGTTCCCACACTGAATATCATAACGTAAGGGTGGAAGTTGCAGACGGAATCCTAGAAGTGGTCAAGGTCATATCTGAGGACAACCTTGTAGACCCGTTTACCAAGAATCTACTAGCTAGGAGTTTTGAAAAACACATGGAGAGCATAGAAATATGGAATGTGGCTCATCTACTTCACTAAGGCAAGTGGTAGACTATTGGATCTAGTTCCTTAAGTATAGTATATTTGTATGTAAGCTTCTAATTTTTCCAAGCAAATTGATTAATAAAATTATCCATGAATTAAATTAAAACACTTTGTATTATTTTCCTCACATGATTTTTGCATGCAAAGAAAAATGGAATCAAATTTTGCTCATTGATTGTCTAAATGTTTAACTAATACTAAGAGGTATTATGTGGTCGGATCGTAGTACAGAAATATAGCTTGTATTAGTAGATGAACCTAAACATGTCCTTAGTCTAATCAGAAATGAGCAAACTGATTGAAAGACTAATATGTCATCTATCAAGTCCAATTGGGGAGATGCCTTGTCGTGGGAATCAGAGTGAATGATTCCCAGAAGACAAAGACATAGATGTGACTGACTGGACTGATAGTACATCGAACATGACCCAAGCAGAATAGATCTTGAATCCATTTATGTATTTGTTCACTTGTGACGTTCATAGTGTGACACACCTAAATCCTGAGTGGATGACGGACTATGTATGCATGACTCGTATGCTTTAATGTAAGTAAAAGCCTAAGTTCAAATGGATAAGGAATTGAAAGCTGGTGCATTAGGTGTACAACTTCTGCAGTATGTAGCGTCATTCACAACAGTGGAATTCATAACCCAAAACATGGGTAAATGATATCCTCTCGTTGGCATTACATGGTTGATGAAAAGCAAACGTGTTCATAGGTCGTCCGTCTTTGTGATGGATGACTTGATCACTAATTAATAATGATTTACTTTTCCTGACGGAATAAGTAATGGTTACCATGAGATAAGATAGAATCATATTTGGAGAACGGATATTATCCCAAAGAGATCAATGATATCCTATTATGGTAACATACTATTGACAAGGTCATTGGACGAGCACTAAGTAGTTGCTTGCCTGTCGTTGAGGAGAGCTCAGTCATGATACTATAGTGGAATGACTTCGTGAGTAAATGAGTTTATAATTAATAGACGAAAAGTTGGAACTTAATTATAAATTATTTGAGAATCAACTTCATATGTCCAATAAATCCCTCCGCTAGCTCGTTAAAACCAGAAATGAATTATGTGTTTGAATAAAAATGAATGGAATGAATAGAAAAAGAGAAATAGTAAACATTCAGAAATGATTCCGATTTTCTCTGAAATGGAGAAATGAAATCATTTGGAAACGAATGTAGGTTTCCAAAAATAGAAATGGAAATGAAAATTGAAAATTGAAAATTGCAATCCTATATAGGATTACCTAAAAATTGATGGAAGAATTAGTTTATATTTTTGGACTGTTTTGAATCATGAAAATGAAAATAAACCATTTGGTCATAGTGAACATGTTGAGTTGTAACATGTTGAATGAGTTTTCTCGAAATTTTACCGGGGGATAAACTAGTTAAAATTTTACTAGAGTAAAATTGGGATGATAAAATTATTTAATATGTAAATATTAAATTTTATTTTGGGAAATAAAAAAACTAAATCGAGTTGAATCACATTACAGAGCATTGGGTCAAAAAGGCCCAAGAAGTACTTATAATTGGACTTGATGTGAGAGGGACCCAAAATCACTCACATAACATGAAGGGGATAGAAACCCTAATAGAAATATAAGGCTGAGTCACTCACCCCTCTCCTACTCTAAGTAGGATGTTGATTTTCTATTTAAAATAAACCTCTACAACTCTACAAGGGTTCTACCTTCTCTTCCTATAAATAGATGACATCGGTAGGGCTATAAAGATAACTTTTGAGATAATGTTATTCTGCCGAAAAATAAAGAGAATTTATGCTCCAATTTTAAATATATTTTTCCAGAATATTAATCTTATCGGTTTCTATTAAAGAAGAGAATTTATGTTTTCATACCAAAAAGAAAACTTTTTCTAGTTCTGTGTTTTGGTTCAGTTGGTTCGAGCCCATACTCGAAGTAGTTTGTGGTACGACAATAGTGTACAAGATCACTTGGTTGAAATCCATAAAACATCAAGGACTTGCTTATCTGAAAACTTAATTACAAATTCGGTCTAAGGTTTATTGCTATAAATATCACAAACCGGGTCAGTTTTCAAAATTTTAATTTTTCGTTGTGCAAGAAAATTGTTTTTAAATCACTTTTTTTCCAACAAGATATCCAAACTTGATGAATAGGGTTGGGTTGAGGGTGTTACATAAATTAGGCATAAATGTCAAAATTTAAAAATAATTAAGTGATTAGGTTGATTTTTCCATATTTACAAGAATAGGCCGATTTTGGAGAGAGAGGGGAAAACATGTCTAGTCAAGTTTTTGTTTTTAGAGTTTGTTTATGGTTTGGGTTAGGTTTTTTTTAAGGTTTAGGGTTTTTAAGATAGTAATTTGATTTTAGGGCTCTGTTACGGTTTTTAAGGGTTTAGGGATGGAAATAACAGGAGACCAATTTATTTGTATTTGTGTTTGGGATAGACATTGTGAAAGTTCAAAAATATATATCAGTTGACAATGATGCGATAGTGCTTGAAGACCCATACATTTCATCTATCGTGTTAGGATGGAACCATTGCCTTAGAAGCCCATCACATGCAACTCAGGCCCCGAGTTCACGGTTCATATATTGTCATGGGTTGAAATATAAGTAGGGCTCTTAGTTGATAGATGTTAATACGAGGACACGGTTTGGAGTATAACTTGGGATCCTACTTGACAATGGTTATGCGTTCAGGGATTCAAGTCTCACCTTATTGGAAGAGGATGGTTAGTAAACCCAATACTGAAGTTCGAGATGATAATCGTAAGGAAAAAGTCAAGGGCTTTCCAGTATAACCAACTTATTTTTTCTCCATCTCTACCAAAAGCAGGATTAGTAACCTACCTATTGTCTAAAGCGATGATAGAGTTGGAAAGAAGAGCACTGTCAGGAGGGAGCGACGGTGGTTGTGGAGAGAAGTTAAAGGTTGAGTTAAGGTGATAACAGTAGCTGGAGGTCGAGTCAAGGCGATAGCGGTTGTAGTTGTTAGTAAGTGATTTAAACACAGCAACCGCTATTGAGCTGAAATGATCTATAGACTTTCTCCAACGTGATAGTTGCTCGACCCTTGACAGTGCACTTGCCCTTAACTTTATCATCGATTTTTGACAAGAGGGATGTTGAACTGCCTTTGGTGGTGATTGAGAAAAAGTAATAAATGGATTATACCAGAAAGTTCCTAAGTTTTTCCCCACGATTATCATGTCAAACTTACATACTAGTTTTACAAAACATCCTCTTCTAGTGAGCCAGAACATGAACCTGTGACTGCATAACCACCATCAAGTGGGCTTTCAAGTCATACTCCAAGTCGTGACCGCATATTAACATCCATCAACTAGGACTAGTAGTTAGACTACAACCTGTGACCGTATAAGCACCACGGACTCGGAGCTTGAGTTGCAATGAGATGGGCTTCTAATGTAATGGTTCCGTCCCAACACGACAGATGATATATGTGGGTCTCAGAGTGCCACCGCATCATTGTGAATTCAAACACACCTTAAAACTAGCCCATTGGCTTTCCCAAATAGAAATATATCTATCAGTTGAAAATTTTAAAAAATTGAAAGTAAAATATAAAATATGGTGTAGAGAAGTTTTAAAGGGTGAAGGAATTGAAAGAGTTGATGTAGTAGAGGGAGCAAAACCCCCCATTTATATAGGGAATCAGATGGCAATGAGTGAAAGAGGGTAGGAAATTTAAAACGTGCTTCTGGATGTATGAAAATACCCCAAGAATCTCGAGATATTTGAAAAATGGACTGTGATTTCCGTGGTTCAGTAAAATTTTTAGGTAGGTTGAAAATGGGAGTGGGAAAACGCCCTGCCTAGGGCATGCTTTCAGTGATGTGGCAAAAATATGCACTAAAAGTGTGCCCAGCTGAATGCATTTTCAACTAACATGTCAGCTGAATAAGTAGGAAATCATATCTATGCTCTCAAATGTTGATATATTGCTACTGCAATTTAGGCCAAACTTTTTTCGGTTCTCCTCTGCAAGTCGACCTTGTGCAATACTTCAATGTATTGGGGTGGCAGTAGAATAGTTTGTCTAAACCTGAACTATCGTATCACTCAATCAAATTCATGCATTTCCACCGTGGCGTAAACTATCAATGGCACCTTCAAGTGCCAGATATTGGGATTGACCAAGAATTCAGATGAAATGCATTCTCGAATTCTTGGATCAAAGTATGACATTCATTCAACCTATAGTACGAAATAATAAAGTTTATTATCTACTCAATACTAATTTTAAAATCCTTACATAAATATTACATACTTAAAAAATTTTAAAAACTAACATCGGCTTTCGATCAGTGATCTAATAGTAGCTGGATATCTTCGAGCTCCATTGGTAGTCCCACATAACTCAAGCCATGGTTTTCACCTATTCAAATGATATTTTTTAAAAAAAAATTGGCCTAATTAAATAATATTACGATAATTATATTATAGAATTAATTGTACCTTGTTACGAGTGGGAAAGTATAAGGGTAGTTGGCTCGGGGACATAAAAATGGTAGCCGAACGATGCTCATGCCTGTAGAAGGAGTATGCAACAATAAATTTTATTTTTTGTGGTCGTATCGCCAACACATCTCTCGGTACAATGTCACCAACACAGCTAACCCTCGAGTCGGCCCATTTTTTTCAAGTTGAGGAGTTGTAGTAGCCAACTTAAATGTACAAGAACTTGTGATTTATCGAGCATTAGAACTGTAACAGCCCGATTTAAGGGCTAGTCAGAACAGTGGTTTTGGAATCACTAATTCGAGGTCAGAGAAAATTATTTTTATGTTATTTTATGATTTATATCATGATTATATGGGTGCATGAAAATTTTGGTGCTTTAATTATAGTGATTTCATGCTTAATTGCGAAAAAGGACTAAATCGCATAAAGTGCAAAAGTTCTATTTTACAAGCTAAAGGTGCCTAATAGCTATAGAATGTTAATTGTAGGACTTTAAAGTGCAATTGACCCCTCTAGTAATGGTTGGCCGGCCATAGGGGACAAACAATGTCAAAATTGGTCAAAGTTGTTGAAGTTAGGTGGACTAAATTAAGGTTTTATATTAAAATAAAGAAAGAAGAGATATAATCTTTTCTCCTTCACTTGTCCACCTAAATAATTAGCAGCAAATTGCGGTTTGAAAGCTCAAAAATTTCAGCAAACTCTTCTCCTTGCAAATATGTATTTTAGTGATCATTTCTTGATAATATTTGTACTTTTGGAACCCCTAAAGCTTAAGCTAGCTAAAGAGGGGACTATTTTGCAAAATGGTTAAAAGTTTAGAGTTTTTCCATGTGAGCTTTTAAGTTGTTTGCTGCATTTTTATGGAAGAAAATGAGTCTTAGTTGTTAGACAAACAACTTTTGTGAAAAGTGTTACCATGAAAACACCTAAAAGGACCTTTTTGTGAAGGTTGTAAAACATGTGGTAAGTGTGTGAAACTTTTTGTGAAGGTTGTAAAACATGTGGTAAGTGTGTGAAATAATAAGTATTAAGGTTGTTATAAGAGAAATAAATGTCTACCTAGGCTCGTTAAAGGAAGAAATTTTATTAGAATTGATTTACGAGCCTAGGGGTAAAATGGTCATTTTCTAATAGTCTATGGGCAAAATAGTAATTTTGCCAAAGTATGATTATTGAAATGTGTTGATTAATGTGATAATTAAATGAGCTAATTTGTTATTATACATTAAGAAGAACGAAGAATTAACCTTAACCGAGGAAAGGGCAAGGTATCAGACTAAATCGGCAATTTGGCCTATTTTGAAATCGAGGTAAGTTTGTGTGCAATAAATTCAACATCATGTTATTAAGTATCTAAATGATTGATATTAGCAATGTATAATATTTTTATGAATTTGAGTAATGATGTTGAATGAGAAAATGATGAGAATTGTGATGTGGAAGTCCCGGTTGGACTTTAAAGAATGAGAGAATAATGTCATCAAGACTTGAGAAGGGTAAGGTCCCGTATAAGACCATATCTAATATATGGCCTCGGCACCGAATTGAGATCCCGTATAAGACCATATCTGGGATATGGCATCGGCATCGAATATGAGAATCGTATAAGACCATATTCAGGATATGGCATCTACAATCGATGTGAGATCCCATATAAGACCATATCGGGGATATGGTATCGGCATCTAGAGGTGACCCCATGTAAGACCATATCTGGGATATGGCATTGGCATCATATTTATGTAAATAATAATGATTATGTATCTTCGAGTATCCCATGTGATTCAATGGGGTAATAGTTAAGCTTGTAATAGAGATGAGATTAGTGCTAAAGCTGTGTGATGAAGTGATACAGGTACATGTGAGTAATTCACGAGAAAAGTTTACGATATGTAATTGGTAAGAGTAAGCATGAAAAAGTTATGGCAATATGCCTAAGACATTGTGTTTTCTTCAATGCCATGGATGAATGACATTATGAGCCTTATGTTGTTATTTATTTCATGCAAACTTACTAAGCTTTATGCTTACCCCTCTCATTTCTCTTTTCCTTGTAGTATTGCCAAGTTAGCTCGGGCACTCGTGGAACGTCGGAGTTCGGAAATCACACTATCGACTACTCATTAGTATAGCAAAGTTATATTCATTTTGAGTATGGCATGTATAGGACTTGGTCATTTTGTTATGTCATATTTGTTAGCCAAAGTGTTGGCTAGTAATGTTGTTAAATTCATTTTGTAAGTGGTCATTGGAAATGGGTCAATACTTGAAAATTTTATATATTCAATGATGATGAAATTCTTGAAGTGTATGCTTGTATGGATGTCTTGATTTTTGAGCCCCTAGAAGTGCTTTATGGTTATGTCATATGTTGGATTGAATTGGTATAAGTATGGTGGTTGTGTAGGGTGGCAATTAGCTTGGTAGATAGCTTTTCAAATGTCCACACGAGTAGACACACGGGCGTGTGTCTAGGCCGTATGTGACACACTGTCAGCCCCATGGGCGTGTTGAGAGGCTGTGTGTCCCCATGCATGCTAGGTTGACAAGTCAGTATGCTCAGTAGTAAACACAATGGCAGAGACACGGCCGTGTATCTCGACCGTGTGGGAGACATGGCCTAAGACACGGGCATGTGCACAGGCCATGTAAAGTCTGCACCTGAAATTAGGAATTTAATTTGACACACGGTCTAAAGACACGGCGTGTGCCTTGGCCGTGTGACCATATTAGGATGATGACGTCACAAACAAAATGCCAAGGTTTTCACACACGGGCAAGGACACGGGCGTGTCGTGGCCGTGTAAGGGACACAGGTATGTGTTCGACCTTGTGAAAACCTCTGTAGGTTCGAATTGAAAAATAAATCCACACAGGTGTGGAACACGGGCATGTCCCACCCTTCACACGGACGTGCGGCCCTGTTTTATGTCAAATTTTTCTAAGTGTTCAAAAGTTTTCAGTTTGGTCCCGAATCATTCCGGGTGCAAGTTTAAGGTCTCGTAAACCTATAATAAGGACATTATGGTCTCGAATGAAAAGTTTTAATTTGGAATGAAGTTCTTAAGGATTGATATTGTATGAGTGAGCAAGTTAAGTATGGTAATGCCTTGTACCCTGTTCAGGTGTCGAATACGGGTAAGAGATGTTACAAGAACACCTTCGATTAACCTCAGGATGTACGCTCGATCGTGTTGTTCTCTTTCAAGGGGACTGGAACTCCAATCGAGATCATGGAAATTTTCTTGCAACCATTTCATCTCTATCCGGCCACTGAAAAACTTTTCCGGCACATTGCCTAACAATTGCTCGCAAATGCCACTCCAATCTCCAATGACCATTGATCCCGTAATGACTGGCCCATCCACTGGTAAATCGAATTGTAATTGAACATTCTTGAGTGTGATTGTACACTCACTACATGGAAGATGGAATGCGTGTGTCTTCGGTCTCCATCTTTCCACCAACATGCTGATAAGTGTGGGGTCCAATTTACACCCCCGAGCATACGAGACACGTGCAAAAATCCCACAACTTCCAAATATGGTTTAATAATACGCAATGGCCTTGCAGATAGATTGTGTATATGTGTCTCCAAAATCTAATCTTCGACTTGATTATAAAAAAAATTAAATTCTAATATTTTTAACAACTTAATAATGAACTTAAATAAAATTATAAAAATTAGAAATATTTTCTTACCATTTGTAGTTGAATCGCGAAAATATGGTTGTCATCAATACGAATAAGAGTATTTGCCATTCCAAAATTAAATGAAGACGAACTTGAGAGAATTTTAATTAAAATTTTAAAACTGAATTCTTGAGAGAATTGAGAGAATTGATAGAAATGGATTTGAATGAAAAAATGTGGAAAAGATTTGGGTTTATATAGAAATAAAAGCTACCTGTTTTCTTATGGTCATTGGCAATTCGACCGTTGGAGGAGAGTACCTGTAAACTCTAAAATTTATAGATATTTCAACACTCTTTTATGTAGATTTTATGCTAATTCTGAGTAAATAAATAACAGTTTCTATGGTTTTTCACTAAATTTCATGATATTTTATAATCTCCATGGAAATGTGTTAAGTTTATGAAATTTATCTTAAACACGTGTTATTATTATTATTATTCTTATTATTATTATTATTATTATTTGGGAATAATTGGGCTAAGAGAAAGGATGGCAGAATTTTTGTTGTATTTGATCTTAAACAGGTATAGGTTGGAAGATCCAAGATGCAATCATGTGGGCTTCAAAATAACTTCATTCCAGATTCAATTACATAGAGGCCCAATATTGGCTAATTGTAGGCCCAAAACCGTTCCACTTGCCCATTTTTCCATGAAATAAAAATGGCAACATGCAGTGTTCAAATTAGCAGTCCATAATTGACCACTTATCTCCCAAAAATATCATATTTGACCCCAATCTCCATAAAATAAAAATTAGAAACCATTCCCTTGATTCTAGCCTCAAATGGTCCACTCCTCTACTAAAAATAACAATCAAAATCACCCCTCTTTTTACCATTCAATGGCAAACAATATAAGGATAAAAATAAGCAACTCCTTTTGCTAAAATTAACAAAGCACCATCCACTCATCCATATCTCAAGGGACGACACCTATAGGGGAGAAAATCAAGGATTCCCTTGTTAAAAATAGCAAAGGATGTTGAGGCTTAAAGGCTATAAAATGAGGCTTTCACTTCATTCAAAAATGTACCAGTTTTTAGAGAAAAATCTTTTGAGTGTTTTTGTCTTTCTCATGGCTTGTTAAACACTCGTTTACTAAAAAATAATGCAATCCACTTGTACGACTGTGTACACTTTTTTATAATTAACTTTGCAATTAACTTATATTATTTTTTATGCTCATCAACAATATTTTTCTTTACTTATTGTTTACCAAATTGTTTTATAATTAACTTTGCAATTAATTTAAACAACAGTCTCTGTGGAGACAATGACTCTTTACTTACTACTTATTACTTGTACGACCGTGTACACCTGCACGTAATCACGCGACATAAGTTTTTGGTGTCGTTGTTGGGGACAGTATTTTGTCATTATTTGTGAAGATGATTGTTTTTCAATTTGGTTTGTTTTTATTAAATTTTTTTTATAAATTTTAACTTTATTACTTTTTTTATTTTTTAGGGTTTATGAATATAGACCGAATTATTGATCTATTGCCAATTGACCCAAAAATTTAATGCACTTTTAGGCAAAGAAACAGGGAGCGATCAACCCAAAGACAATTTGAAGAGATGAATCAAAATCCAAGAGAATACGCGGCCTGTAATACTCAAAATTTGATCCTTATTGTTGATGAAGAATATTAAGTTATTCGATAGTATGCTGTGCCATTATTCAATGAACTCAATTCGAGGATTGTAAGACTCGATATTGAGGCCCCTCAGTTTGAGTTAAAACTAGTGATATTTCAGATGTTGCAAGCACTATGACAATTCAATGGGATGCTTGCTGAAGATCTACATTTGCACCTTTGCTTATTTATGGAAGTAATCGACTCTTTCAAGTTATTCGAGTATCTGAAAATGCCTTAAAATTGAAGCTTTTCCCATATTCGTTGTGAGATTGAGCACGAGCATGGTTGAATTCCTTACCGCTCGGTTCTATATCCACATGAAAAGAATAGGCGAAACATTTCCTGATGAATTATTTTCCACCAAGTAAGAATGCTAAGCTTTGAAATGAACTTACTACATTTCAGTAGTCTGATGATGAGTCCTTGTATGAGGCATGAAATGATTTAAATAATTATTAAGAAAATGCCATCATTATGGTATTCCTCTTTGCATCTGATTGGAGATTTTTTACAATGGTCTCAATGCTCACACAAGAATAGTGGTAGACGCTTTAGCTAATGAAACTCTTCGTTCAAAGTCATATAATAAAGCGTATGAGATTCTTGAAAGAATTTCAAGTAATAACTACCAGTGGCCAACTAATCGAGCAGCCAAAGGAAGAAGAGTGGCAGGAATTCATGAAGTTGATGCTTTTACATCTTTAGCAGCTCAGGTATCTAATATGACTTCCATGTTTAAAAATATTACTGTTAATGGTTGCAACACTAACATGACAGGTCAACAACCAAGTTAGTTTGAGAATATCGTGTGTGTATACTATGGAGATAGTCATAAATTTGAAGATTGCCCTTCAAATCCAGAATCTATCTACTATATGGGAAACCAACATCAAAACAGGAATGGTCTAGGTCCACAATCAAACATTACAATCCTCAATAAAGATATCATCCCAATTTTTCCTAGAGTAATTAAGAGACTAGTCTAGGTAATTCTTATATGCCCTCACGTTCAAATCATTTGCCATGTTTTTCTTAATAAATGCAGAAACCTCGGCCAACCAAGTCTTCAAATAGTTTGGAGAACCTATTGAAAACATATATGGCTAAGAACGATGTGACTCTAAGGAATCTAGAGAGCCATATTAGATAGTTAGCCAAGAGCTAAGAAACAGACCTTAGGGTGCTTTTCCAAGTGATACAGAGAATCCTAAAAGTATAGGTAAAGAAAAGTGTAAAACTATCATTTTGACGAGAATAAAAGTGTTGGAACCAACAATTGTTGAAGCCAAAGATGAGCCTATTGTTATCCACAATCAGAAGAAAGTTCAACCAGAAGTTGAATCTTCAACAGTGCAGAATCTTGTTCTTGTGACCCCTATTGAGGCACAAACATAGCTTAGTAGTCTTAAAGAACCAACACCCACGATGAATGCAGAACCAACATTACCTCCAAAAAGCTATCCAGTTAAGGTTAAAGCTTCACCATCTCTTTACCCACAAATATTCTAGAAGCAATTACAATAGGTACAATTTAAGAAATTCTTAGATGTACTTAAGCAGTTACATATTAACATCCCATTGGTAGAGGCTTAGGAAAAGATACTGAATTATGTGAAGTTCATGAAAGATATCCTCTCTAAGAAGAGAAAATTGGGAGAATTTGAGACAGTGGCTTTGACAAAGGAGTGTAGTGCATTCCTACAAAATAAGTTTCCACTGAATATAAAAGATCCTGGAAGCTTTACCATATCATGTAACATTGGTAATCCATATTGTGGTATGGCTCTATGTGATTTGGGAGTGAGTATAAATTTGATTCCCACGTCTGTGTTTAGACAATTTGGAATTGGTGAAGTTAGATTGACAATAGTGATACTTCAAATAGCAAACAAATAGATAGCACGTCTTGAAAGAAAGATTGAAACATTCTGGTACGTGTTGATAAATTTATTTTTCATGTTAGCTCTTTTTATTTTAGATTTTGAAGCAAATAAATAAGTCCCTATCACATTGGGAAGACCTTTCTTAGCAACTAAAAGAACATTGATCGATGTTCAGAAGTGAGAACTTACTATGTGAGTCCAAGACGACCAGGTAACCTTTAATGTTTTCAAAGTTATAAGATAACATAATGTAGGGAAAGAATGTTCTGTTATGGATGAGACAAAATTGCCAGCTCTTACTGATGATTCGTTGGAACAACTTTTAGCACTAAAGGTGCTAAGTGACGATGAATATGATGGAAATTAGACTAAATTGGAAGCCAAATTAATGGGATTCAATTTGCAACCTTGTTTTGAATCATTGGATTTAGAACCCCGTGAGTATACGCAGTTGAAAGCTTCAACTAAAGAACCAATCAAGCTAGAGCTAAAGGTACTTCCTTCTCTCCTTTAATATGTTTTTTGGGTAACTCTTCTACTTTACCTGTGATTATTTCAGCTGAATTAACTGAGAATCAAGAAGAAATTTTGATTAATACCTTAAAGAAATTTAAGAAGGCAATCAATTAGACGATAACTGATATCCGAGGTATTAGCCCATCTTTTTACATGCATAAGATCATATTAGAAGATGCTGAAAGAGGCATTATTGATGGTCAAAGAAGGCTAAACCCAATCAAGAAAGGGGTGTTCAAGAAAGAGATTATTAAATGGTTAGATGTAAGAATCATCTACCCCATCTCAGATAGCTTCTGGGTAAGTCCAGTCTAATGTGTGTCGAAGAAGGGAGACATCACAATTGTAAAGAATGAAAAAACTGAGTTGATTCCAACCAGAACGGTTACAGGTTGGAGGATTTGTATTGATTACCGAAAGTTAAATAAGGAAACTCGAAAGGATCATTTTTCATTGCCATTTTGGATCAAATGTTAGATAGACTTACATGACTTGATCACTACTATTTCCTAGACGAATATTCAGAATACAACTAGATCATTGTAGCCCTAGAAGATTAGCATAAGGCAACCTTAACATGCCCATACAGTACATTTGCTTTTAGGCGTATGCCTTTTGGTTTGTGTAATGCACTTGCAACTTTTTAGCGGTGTATGATGGCTATATTCACTGACATGGTTGAAAAATTCTTGGAAGTATTTATGGATGACTTTTCAGTGTTTGGAGACTTTTATGATGATTTTTTAGATAATTTGGCCCAAGTACCTTGACGATGCGAAGAGACAAACCTCGTTCTCAATTGGGAAAAATGTCATTTCATGGTAAGACAGAATCATGAGACAAGGAATAGAAGTCAGTAAGGTGAATATAGATGTTATCAAGAAACTCCCACCACTAGTGTCTGTAAAGGGCATTAGGAGTTTTTTGGGACATGCTGGGTTTTATAGTAGATTCGTTAAATATTTCTCCAAATTTTTCAAGCCACTTTGCAAACTATTGGAGAAAGACTTAGTGTTTAATTTTGATGATGATTGTTTACAAGATTTTGAGGAGTTGAAGAAATGATTAATTTCAGCACCAATAATCATTACCCCATATTGCAGTTCACCATTCGAGCTGATGTGCGACGCAAGCGACTACATAGTAGGAGTTGTGTTGGGACAACAGAGGAATAACATTTTCCATCCCATCTACTATGCAAACTGAACCTTGATAGGAGTATAATTAAACTATAGGTAACAGAAAAATAATTACTTGCTGTTATTTTCGATTTTGACAAATTTCGTTCATATCTTGTAGATATATACTGATCACGTGACCATTAAATATCTACTTTCAAAGAGAGATGTAAAACCAATATTAATTAGTTGGTTTTTCTTACTCCAAGAATTCGATCTAGTGATTCAGGAAAGGAAAGGGGTAGAGAACCAAGTGGTAGACCATCTATCCAGAGTGGAGTAGCAAGATGATACCTACACATCGGTTCCTATTAACGAGAACTTTCCAGACGAACACATCTTTGAGATAAGTCATTTCCATAATACTCATTGGTTTGTTCACTAAGCTAATTTTTTAGCCAATGGTTTAATGTCGCTCGAAATGTCATATCAACAAAAGAGGAAATTCCTTTATGATGTTAGATATTATTTTTGGGAGGAACCATAATTGTTTAAGCAATGTGCAGACCAGATGATTAGAAGGTGTGTAGCCAAGAGTGAAGTAGCCGATATTTTGTACTGTTGTTATTCATCCCCGAATGGGGGACATTTTCGAGGATCACACACTGCAACGAAAGTATTGCAAGCCTGATTCTTTTGGTTAACTCTATTTAAAAATGGATACGCCTACGTGAAATATTGTGATTGATGCCAATGAGTTGGAAATGTATCCAAGAGGAATGATATGCCACTAACCAACATTCTCGAGGTAGAGTTATTTGATGTTTGGGGTATTGACTTCCTATGTCCTTTTCCTTCTTCTTATGGTAATAGGTACATCTTGGTAGCCATTGACTATGTATCCAAATGGGTAAAGGCCGAGGAATATCCGATTAATGATGCCAAGGTAGTGATGCAGTTCTTCAAAAACATATATTCACAAGATTCGAGACTTTAAGAGCTATAATTAGCGATGAAGGATCCCATGTTGTGAATAAATGGTTAAAGTGGTTGTTAGATAAATACGATGTGAAACATAAAGTAGCTATAGCTTACTATCCTTAGACGAATGGCCAAGCTGAATTTGCTAATAAAGAAATAAATGGCATACTTGAGAAAGTAGTGTGTTCAAATCAAAGAGATTAGTCCAAAAGGCTTGATGAAGCTCTATGGTTCTACTGAACTACATTTAAGACTCTTTTAAGGATGTCTCCTTACATGTTATTATATGGCAAAGCCTACCATTTACTATTAGAACTTGACCATAAAGCCTATTGGGCTCTTAAGCAATCGTAAGAGATAAACGGGTGTTATAGCTCAATGAGTTGAAAGAAATAAGAATGTTCTCGTACGAGAATGCCAAAATCTTCAAAGAAAAATTAAAGAGATGGCATGACAAGCACATTCGACCGCGTGTTTTTGAAGTTGGTCAACAAGTCATTCTATTCAATTCTAGGTTAAAATTTTTTTTCCAGGTAAACTCAAATCTCGATGGTCAAGACCCTTTAGAATTAATCAGGTTTTCCCGTACGGAGTATACACATCCTCATGTCATGATCTATCAGTCATGTTTACACCTTACTGGAGGCTACACCATAGATATTCTATTCTCATACGATGACATGGGTCTCTACCACATGGTCTTACACATATCTGCATGTCATGATTTGTCAGTCCGGTTAGCAATGTATCTGCCCTACCGGAGGAATCACAAATGATTGTGTTACTCATTTAACACATAACACACTTACCTATATTTATTCACACACTCGAGACAAATTCGTATTCTTCCATAACAAATTTCACATGCGTATATACCACCCTTCATCTTATTCATGCAACAACTCATATATCTAATTTGTAAACATGTAGAATTTTTATGGGACTTTACATACACATACATTCACTAGTTATCTGAGAAGACATCAACATACGAATTTTAATTATAAATTATCATATATGAGTCAGGATAAAGACACACCTGAAACTCACCTTTACTTTAGCTCGGAGATCATGTTCTGATAGTCTTACCCGAACCAGCAGCAACAACTGCTTAAAAGGACATGGAATCACCATTAAAATCTCATTTACCGATAGTTTACTAACATCTCAATTACAGACGATCCCCAAGTAGGGCCTCCTATTCACACCCTACTATTTTTATACCTCTTAACATCTTTACTCTTTCAAATTCATAACATGCAAAGCTATCAGACTTACTAGGAGGTTGAAACATCCACTAATTAACCCAAAGACCTTAGCTTCCAGTATGACGAAGAAGAAGAGAATATTTAGTCTTAAAAAGAACTAAAGCGTAGAACAAAAGGAAGAAAATCATTTGAATGTTCCTTGTTAAATGCATACAAAAATTGTCCCTTAATTGCCCTACAAAAACTAGGAAAATATAAAACGGAAATCCGAATGTAGATGCTATTTGACCAGTAAATCCATTCAATTGACTCCCAACCAATCCCATTGCATAACCCACCTTGCACAACGTTCGAGCAAATTGGGCGTACCATACCTCTGGCGGTAACTCTCATAAGGCATTCTCTTGAAGACGATCTAATCTCCCAACATTTTCTCATACATTTGATATGTGCATCATGCTTGGTTGTATTCTGAGGCAGACTATTCTATTGGCGTACTCTTTTTCAATTGGGAAATATCCCAAGATGAAAACCTTAGATTCTACTATAGCAGATACATTATGCGACATGATTTAACTTGCTAAAATTCTGAAAAGTGGCGGACTATACTACAATAGTATGCCGAAACAGGTAACCTTCACATCTATTCGCCTCTCTCTTGAATCCGCTAATTTTGGGGTGTGACATACTTACTACTAAATAGGAAGAATTAGAAGCACACGGTTCCCAATTGTCACACGAGATGGCCACACGCCCTTATGAGTATTGTAGATTTGTCATTTAGTTTTCACATGTTCTCACTTTGTTACACAGTCCAACCACATGACTATGACTATTGATGAAAATTTGCAATTTGATCCACACAGTTTCAAAGAGTTACACGACCTGGACGCACAGCCGTATAACCCCTATTTTGCATGATTATCTTTAACTTTTGAAAATATTTTAATTTGATCCTCGTTTATTCTCGGGTCAACTCTAGAGCTCACATAAGCTCATATAAGACTTGGGAAAAATGTTAAATGGTATTCCATGGTTGAATTGATTAAAGTAATTGAATTTTTTTACTGTTAATTGCTTATAATTGTTTGGTTTTGTACTGTAGCATCCTGTAACAATTTCAGCGATGGGGACGGGTGAGGGGTGTTACATTCCACTTATTATCATGCCAAATAATCAATAACAACCCACAGTTCTCATTTTGGTCAAATTTGCAATTCAATGGTCAAACTTTTCAAAATTTACAATTTAGTCATTTTTACCACATGCTAACTTCTATAATTATTTTAATTGATTTCATCTCCAAAACTAAATTTACATTCATGAAAATTTTCTACCTGACTCATTTTTCAAAATTTTCTCGAAATTTCATTGTTTTCAATCTTAGAATAGTGTCAGATGCCAAATAAATTTTTTTGGAGAGTTACATAATCCATTAAAAAATCAAATATAAATTAAATTAAATTAAATTAAATTAATTAAAAACTTAAATATCACAAGTCAAGAAAATTTTATCACAAATAAATTGAAATATATGCAGCCATAGAGAGCAACTCATATGGTATTGTTACCAGCTTGGCTTTAGAGTAATTCTCCTGCTATTACTCATTTGGTTAATTGATTTATGAAGTGCAATTATTATGTTTAAATTTTCAAACTACTCCAATAATAGAGTGGCACATAATTTAGTTCGTATAAGATTTATTTTTTTATTTTTTATGTTTATTTTATAGTTTATATTTGTGTTTTTGGTCGCTTTAATGTTGCCTTCAATATCAAAATCTACATTCTCCTTTTAAAAATGCAATGTATCTTATTATTACATTTAACACTTATTAATTTGTATAAGATTTGTTGATAGCATTTTTATTTTATTTTATTTATCCTGATATGTATTACTCGAAATGATTCATTGACTGATGCTATGAATTCTGATTAACAAAAGTTATTTAAGTATTTCCATATAAAAACAAGTTAACATGGAAGCTATCCCTTTTGCTCAAAGAAAACATGATTTTGGATTAAAAATATTAATGTTTGTCTAAAAAGCAAGCCTGATTGAGCCCAATCTTACTCCATCACTAAAAGATGAGTACACCAAGGGGGAAAAAATGGGCCTGAGCCCCAAAAATTGGAACTGAAAAACTATTGTATTTAAAACGTTTACCTAAAAAAATCATTAGACTTTGTTTTATTGAGAATGATTTTTGGAAAATTGATATTTTTAATGTTTATATGATTCTTCGAAAATTATTCTTCATTGTTATTTTTTAAAAATTGTTCTTAATGAAATGACACCATATGAATATATTTATTACAAAATATTATAGCAGCATTTCCTTTTGACTATCAAAATTTATTTTATAATAATTAATATCATATATAACCTTAATAAAAATTCATGTCTAATTAAAATTTAATTTAAATTAAGTATGTTACATATATAAGAGTGCAAGGGTGAAGCCATAAAATTTTTTTAGGAGGGACGAAATTAAATTGTAATTTTTAAGATAGTAAAAATGTAATTTTACCATTTTAATAACCTATATCTTTATAATTTTTAAAGGATTAAATCAAACTTTTATCATTTTTAGAGGGTCAAAGTGCAATTTTACTTTTACTAATTTAAAATTTTAAAGGATCTAAATGGAAAATTTTCTATTTTAGGAAGGGCTCAGGGCCCTGCTAGCCCCCCTAGCTACACCCCTGTAAGAGTGGATAATAATATTAAAGTTGGAAGAGATAAATGAAGTTATGCTTGTTTAAACAAATATTAATATTTATATAATTAAAATATCAATATTTTATACTATAAAATATTTATTATTAAATATTTATAAATTGTAATATATATTTATATTAAAATACTAATATAAATATTTTTCAATAATACATTAAGAATATTATTTAAAATTTAAAATTATTATTGTTAAAAAAATTGTAATATTAAATAATAAATTATATTAATGATACCAATAATTTATTATATTATTAAATACAAATAACTAAATATGTATATTTAATAATATGAAACATTGTAAATTAGATATTAACATTTTACTTTTAAAGAAAATTTTAAAATTAATTTTTTTATTAATATAATAATATTAGGGTTGATTTAAGCTCTTAATTTTTTTTTCCAAAGATAGACCTATGTTTTTCAAAGGCTAAGTTAATTTATAGACATTGAATTTGCTCCAGATCTAAATCAACATTTTCTGATAAATATGATTTAATTTAATTTTAATTTGTCGAGTTTAAGAGTTCAGAATTCACTAACTTATTAAATGCTTTTGATTAATGTTTGTTAAAGTTGAGATATTTGAATTTACATGTTGGAAAAATTTAAAGTCCTTAACTCTCTAATTTGACATGATTTGAGTTAATTGGAATGAGCTTTAATTGAGTTCGACAATTTTTCGTTCTAAAATATTTTTACTATATACTTTTTACAAATATAAAAAAATGAAAAAAGAAATCAAAATTTCCAATAAAAGCCACAGACCTCACAAAGTTTACAATTACATCCCTAATATAGTCTAGAACTCTTAACGGTTGAGACAGGTGGTGGCCTCCCAATGGCCAAGCACCTACACAAGAACACTAGAGAAATACATTCCTCAACACCATTCCAAGGCAAGGCTAGCACATCACAAGCATGCTATTAACAGCACCAAAGCTCTATAAGGAGCTTATGCTCTCTCTTTAAAAGCTCTTATATAACAATATCTTGAAATCAAGCAAGGGAGGTTAGCCTTTTTTTTTTTTTTTACAGCAGTTAAAAAACATAGAATAATCTTGGTTCCTGATAGCTAGCCACCACCACCACCACCACCACCACCACCATCTTCCATCAAACCACCACTTTATTCAACCTCCACCACTTCTTTCATTACTTGAACCCTTCACTACAACGAAAATCGGCCCCCAATCCATCGCTCTACCCAAAAACACCTATTGCTCATAGCTAACCTCAATCCTCAGACCATTATCAACCCCTACAAACTCCTCCCGGTGTTTTCTAGCCTCAACTTAAATGGCCAGTGGGCATTTATTATCAAGAACTGTTTTAAGTTTCTCACAGCTCAAGACAATTATCAGGTTCCTTTTCCATTCCTTATGGTTATTTTTATTCAGTTTGTTTTTAGTGAGTATGTTCAATAAGGGAGTTGGTGTCATTTTCGAATTGAAAATAAAATATTCATATATTAATATCTTTGTATTAAACAAATGTTTTAAAACATTTTGCAATATTACAATATGCATTAATATGATGCATGTGTCTTACATTAAACCTTAAAAACATTTGTAAACCATTGCAACAATAATTCCTACACCCATTGAATCAAGCCATCCTGGGGTGATCGTGATCAACTAGTAAGAACATGAATTTTCATCCAATTAGTACATGAACCTAGTTCTGTAGACATTCATACGTACTAATAATTATGTAACGTTTCGCCATCATTCTAACTTAAGCGTAGCTCTTTGGGGAGTTATTTAACTAGATGATCCTGAGTGTATAACTATCAACTCAACACTTATCGCATCATGAACCACAAATGAGTCATCTTGGGACAATCTAAGCGAGTAGCATGTTGTGACTAGTTGTCCTCTTTGAAGATAGAAATTCTTAATGTATCGCATAATAATACCTACCACATGTACTTGTCATGCATATATTAATCATTCATGATTGAAACCAAACATTAAAAACCTAACATGTTTTTTTAAATATTAAGTGGGAGAAGGTCTCTAAACAAAACATACGACTTCCATCAATGGTCTCTTACGATGGCATGAAATGGACCCACCCCAAGGTAGACGTTGTCATACGAATTCCATTGAGGAGACTTCCTGAAAGTAAGTAGAATTTTCTTATGATCATGTGATAGTTGGAGCAGCCTTTGTGGTAGGAAGAGAATGTTAGACCCTTATTAAGTTGTACTGGTTTATTTCAAATAGAAAAACAACTTTATACTTAGAGAAGGAGTGGAGTGGACAACACATCCTAGTATTCCTACTCGAGTTGCCGCCCCCTTCACGTTATATGAGGGGTTTTGGACCTCTCTCACATCGGGTCCAATTACGAGTACTTCCTAGGCCTTTTGACCTAGTACTCTGTAATGCGATCCAACCCGATTCAATTTTTCTATTTTCCAAAATAAACTTTAATATTTTATATTAAACAATTTTCTCATCCCTATTTTACCTCCAGTAAAATTTTGACGATTTTACACCCATAAGATTTCGAAAAAAAATATGTTCAATATTCATAACTCAGCATGTTCACTATGACCGAATAATTTATTTTCATTTTCGGGCTTCAAAACTGCTCAAAAACATAAACTCACTTTTCCAACCATTTTTAAGTAATCCATATAGAATTGCAAATAGACCATTTCCATTTCAATTTCCATTTTTGGAAACCTACATTCATTTCCAAATGACTTCATTTTTCCATTTCGAAAAAAACCATAATCATTTCAGAATGTTTTCTATTACTCTTTTCCGATTCATTCTGTTCATTTCTATTCAAACTCGCAATCCATTTCTAGTTTTAACGAGCTAGCGAAGGGACCGATTGGACATATATAATTAAGGCTCAAATGATTTATAATTAAGTTCTGGCTATTCACCTATTAATTATAAACTCATTTAATCACGAAGTCATTCCATTATAGTATTATGACTAAGCTCTCCCTAACGACATACCATTACGAAAGCAACTATTCAATGCTCGTCTAATGACCTTGTTATAAGAGTGTTACCCTCATAGGATATTATTGATCTTTTTGGGATAATATCCACTCTCCCAGTATGATCCTATTTTATCTCATGGTAACAATTACATCTCCTTTATGAAAAGTCATTCAGTATCAAATAGTGATCAAGTCATCCATCACAAAGACGAATGCCCCGTAGCCATGTTTACTTTTCATCAACCATGCAGTGCCTATAAGAGGATATCATTTACCCTCATATCGGGCTATGAATTCCGCTATTGTGAATGACACTACATACTACAGAAGTCGTACACCCAACGCACTAGCTTTCAATTCCTTATATATTCAAACTTAGACTTTTACTTACATCAAAATGTACGAGTCGCGTATACATAGTCCATCACTCACTCAGGATTTAGGTATGCTACATTATGAATGTCACAAGTGAATAAATCCATGAACAGATTCAAGACCTATTCCGCTTGGGTCCTATCCGATGTACTGTCAGTCTAATTAGTCACATCTATGTCTTTATCTTCTGGGAGTCATCCGCTCCAATGCCCAAGATAAAACATCTCCCCAATTGGACTTGATAGACGACATATTAGTCTTTCAATCGGTTTGCTCATTTTTTATTAGACTAAGGATATGTTTAGGTTTGTCTACTAATATAAGTTATCTTTCTGTATTACAAATCGACCACTTAATACCGCTTAGTATTAGTTAAGCATTAGACAACCAGTGAGCAACACTTGCTTCTATTTTGCTTTGCATGCAAAAACCATGTGAGGATAATATACAAAGTATAAATGTAAATCATGAATAGTTTTATTAACCAATCTATTCGAAAAATTACAAGTGTATTTAGAGGAAAATACTTCACTTAAGGCACTATAATTTACACATTAAAATCATAATAAAATGTCATAATCTATGTTCTTCAATCAAAACTAACATGAATTTCAAGAAAAGTTTATCATTCTTACCTCAATCACTTATGTAATGCCCTAACCTGTATTCGTCACTGGGACAGGGTTACGGAGCATTACCGAAGTTTACAGAAAAATTTCCATTAATTCAAGAAATTTATTATTCATATTCCGAGATTATGCATAATGTCCCTTAAATGGACCCTCGAGGCCCAATATGAACATTAGAATTGAATCGGGACTAAATCGGGATCACTAAAAATTTTTAGCAAAATTTCAAAATTTCTCTTATGAACAGTATCCACATGCCCGTGTGTCTAGGGACACGCCCGTGTGATCAGGCCATGTGGCTTACACGATCATAAAACATGCCCATGTTGTAGGCCATGTGACTATACACGCCCGTGTCCCTAACCCGTGTAACTCTCTGACTTATAAGGCATGAAGTAATTGAAGTCACATGGCCAAGTCACACGCCCGTGTGCTAGGCCGTATGGTTAATTTAGTTTTTACAAATTAGGTGCAGTTTTCACATGGCCATACTGCATGCCTGTGTTCAAGGCCATGTCATCCACATGGCTGAGACACACGCCCGTGTGCTCAATTCTGAGCATTCTGTTTTACAAATTTGAAATACAAGGACACACGGCCAAACCACATGCCCATGTACCAAGCCGTGTGTCACACACGGTCTAGATACACGCCCGTGTGTCTACTTGTGTGGACGAAATAAGGCCATTTCCTAGCCTCATTTCTCACCCAAACTTTTCCATTTTCCTGCACCAACACATACAAATATTTTCCAACCAATTAAAGCATAAATACAAAGCCATTATACCGTTTATTATTGTATAAAATCACTTACCTTCATCATAAGTTATTTACTTTACTTACCTCTTATGTAATTTGAGTTGTTCATTATAATTTCATACTTATATATGTACATAAACATGTGTTATTCCATATCCATCTACAACATCAAAACAAGTTTCTCTAGCCATTCCAGTGGCTAGATTAAGTTCAACATATACAACCATAATTTGGTTAAATTTGCCTATACATGCCATTATACCAAAACAAGATTTTCATTTATACCAAAATAACGGGAGGATAGTGTGATGTATGCTTTGACCATTCTCCAACCTTCATGAGCTTTGAGCACTATAAAACAATGAAAAATAAACCTAATAAGTATTATATGCTTAGCAAGCTCGTGTAACCAAAATTTAACTTACCAATCATATTTAACATTTAAACCATTCAAAAGCATACTTTCCATTCAATTTGGCATTTTACCTAACCATATGCATCCAATCAAACATGTTAATTACAAATATAACATAATGCATTGATGAGTTCATCATGCCATATTCCATCAAATTTTCCTCTTTTCATTTCACATTCTTCATGTCTCATTAATCATTTATCCGTTGAACTATTGAATTTTCCGATGGATATTTCTGATAGTACATTCAATGTGTACAATTCCATTATCCGTCAATTCATATCCAGTAGTACATATTAAGGTACACTCTCGAGCCACATAACATACAGTAGACTTACCAATCCAGGATAAATTTTGTTTGTCACATACACTCTAAGAGCATTGTCAGGATTACCAGTTCAGGCTAAATCCTTTCAGTGACAAAGAATTCTTTATAGAGTTTTGTAACACCCCAAACCCGGCCCATTCACTCCGACCGAATTTGGAATGCCACTGCGGAACACATTCGAAAATATTCTTTCTTAATAGTAAAACCGATGAAGATTTGTTTCTTTTAACTAATCATTTTCGTGACTTGAAATATTCTAAGTAAAAATCGAAGTTTGTTATAAAAATATCGGGTTCAAGCTTTACTTGAGAAAATAAAACCATTTGCAATCAACCTTTAAATCATCCATCCATGATAGGGCATAATAATAACGATGCTTAATAAATGAACTGAAATACTTTAGTGGGCCTTTTTACAATACACACTTAATCAAAATACGGAAAATATAAATATTTAATTCATTAAACAAGAGATTCCTTTGCATGAAAATCCACTTTTGCATGGCCACCTTTGTACCCGCTCCAAACCCGGTCCAAGCATTAAGCGCCACCTGAAAGGTTTAATAAAATAGAGTGAGTCACCAAGACTCAGTGCATAGCTAATACACATGTCCTCACAAATGGGCTTGGCCCATATCCACACAGTACATACCCATAAATATACAATTTCAAAGCCCATATCCACATAGTCCATACACAAAATATACAATTACAAAGCCCATATTCACATAGTCCATACACATAAATATACAATTACAAAGTCCATATTCACATAGTCCATACACATAAATATACAATTACAAAGTCCATATTCACATAGTCCATATATATTAAATTTCGTGGCAACATACTATTCAAAACAGTACACATCACATTATTTTACACTCATCGATAATCATTTGTAATCGAAAAGTTAATACAAGAAACCACTAACTCGATTATTCAATCACCCACCACGGGTATCCATCATCATAGCTTTTATTTCGATTAACATGCTCAATATACATATTTTTACATGAAATAATACACACAACACATATAACAACAAAAAAACGGTCACGATAACTCACGCTTTTTGACTATAGCGAGGTTCTGACTTATCGAATCTAATATCGACTAAAATCCCGAAAGCTTTTGTTACTTCCATCGATTAGCCCCTAAAACACATAACCGAAATCGGTCACACTTAGCGCCAAAATGGCCTTAGGCCGAATGCCAAGAGTCATTTACCTAGCTTCTTTCGATCCCAAACACCACTTGTTCTCGTAGATTAGCTCTCAAGTCATCGAATGTCCTATTAAAACGTTGTTAGAAACAACTATTACACAAATCTATGAACAAGGCCTTTGGCCGAATGTCACACTCACCATTTACCATGCTCGACTAAAATCCTGAGATCGTCACCAATTCTTGTTGTGTCAAAAACCCTACTAAACAATAGTTAGTAACGGCATAACACGAGAATACTTTGAAAATGACTCCTTGGCCGAATACTACCTATCTTACCTATCTTTTCCAAGTCCCAAAATGTTTGCTTGCTCTTGTAGATACCGAATCCCTTGCATAGCCGAAACCAATAGGCTCTTTTAAAAGCTCCTTAACACTAGCACAATAGAAACACATCAATATGGCCTTAAGCATTTTTGGCCATTCTTAAAAATCAAAGTCTAGCCTTGATTTCGGCATGCAAAAGAAATAGAACCAAATCAATTGCAAAAAGTTGAATACACTTACCAATGCCCACATTGCTTAGCACATATGAACACTCCTTGATAACTTGAAATCGAAAGGAAGATCCTAAGGAGTCCTACTTTCGGTCAAGGGAATTTGGAAAATGAAAGGCAAAACAATCAAAGCATTCGGCCATGCTTTGCTTTTGCCAAAACAAGGCCGGTCATACTCTCTCATTGTTGCTAAATTAACCATTATTTATTGCTTTACCCATATTCAAATTCTTTTTCCAACAAGTAAAATAATTATCCAAAACATACCCATGCTCCCAACGGCATGCTTCCCACTTTTGTTAATCTATTTCCCATCATTTAATAAAATAAAAGATCAATAACCATGCTTCCTACATAATATAATAATAACCCATCACCTTGGCCATAAAATAATAAAACAATAAAAGGTTAATGCTCATGCTCCCAAACGGCAATGCTTCCAAACCAAGGCCGGCCATATTTGTGCAACTCAATCTTTGCACGTTTTCCTTTCCCAAAGCAAAAACCCATCCTTGCATACTAAAAATAATAGTAATAATAATATAATTATTATTCCATCATTCATCAATAATAAAATAAACTAATCCATCCTTCCATAAAAATAACATTCCCCATACTCTCAATAAAATAAAAACAATGCCCATATACTTCCAAAACAATTAAAATAAAAAGAAGAAGCAACCCTTTGCTTCATGCATGCATGGGCCATGCAGCACCAGCCTTACACACCGGACTAAAAAAAAAACATAATCTCCCAGGTGCGCCTCCAAAGTCTCGAACCCGAGACCTGGAGAGGACTCCTCAACGCCTCAGCCATTCGGCTCTTTTCGCATTTCATGCAATTAAACATGCTGAATTTCTTTTAAACCCTTCTTCACTGGCTCCTATGCTTTAGCACTAGAAGCAAAAATAGAAGGCTTCAGTGTGACCCCCAGGACTCGAACGCGAGTCCCCTAGTCGCAGCTCTCCAGTAAAGTCCTTAACCACTCGGCCACTTTGAATTTTATGACATAAACGCATTGAAAATTTCTTTTAAACCTTACTCGCAGGTGTCCCTTCACTTTAGCGCTAAAAAAATAAAAACACACTTGTGCCGCCGCTGTCTTCGAACCCCTGACTTATTTTGGCGCTGACCCTTAAGTGGTACATGGAAGCCACTTTCCTACCTGGACTTTCATGTCCAAAACTTTAGAAAATTTATTATTAAGGCCTCCTTCGCCAAATTCCACTTTTAACCCTAAATTTTTAAAATTTCCAAAAGTGTCCCATTTTAATCCGAGAGTTCTAGGAACTCCAAAAACACATCAAAACCACTCTTAAGGCTCACTAACACTCGAGTTATTTACCAAACTCGCAACCCCTATTTCGGGATATTACAATTCTACCCCCCTTAAAAATAATTTCGTCCTCGAAATTACTTATGAATGAACATCCGTACATTTCAATTCACCATATATCAATCACACATACTCAATTATACACATATGCAAACACATTTCAACCTCTTTCATATTTAGCATTTTCACATATGGCCACTTCTTCATAAGCATATTCAAGCTTAAATTCCAATATAGATAACTCATACACATCATGGTAAGATCAATTGCACATATTAAAAGTCTTACTGAAGCTTCAACTATATCACATCTTACTTAATTCAAATGGGAATATACTAACTTTCCTTACTTCTTGCAAATATGAAAGACTTGTATTTACCCGAGCATTTAGCTTATGGTAATAAACATGTTCCATCTTGTAATTGATTCATGAAATCTCTATTATAACACATCACTGGCATTAAGCCTGCTAGGCATCAAAGCCTGAAATATACACCGGCACAAGGCCTGCTAGGCATCAAAGCCCGATATAATTCACCGACACAAGGCCTGCTAGGCTGAAAGCCCGAAATACAATACACCGGCACAAGGCCTGCTAGGCTGAAAGCCCGAAATATAATACACCGGCACAAGGCCTGCTAGGCTGAAAGCCCGAAATACGAGATTATCATCATCTGAATCACATTACAAGAGGACCAAAATTATAAACCATATATCATTCATATCACTTGTACTTATCACTTCAATTAAAAATTCAATATCATATCATGATAGAAAATCTATCCACATTTGGCTTTCACTATATTTTATAACCAGGGTTCCATAATCCCACATGTGCACAAGGTTATAACTAACCTTAACTCCATTGCTTATAGACGTACACTTAAAACATTCTAAATTTCTGGTTCTAACACTCGCCGACATGATATTTTCCATACTGAGCACACGGACGGTCCCGATTTCTCATAGCTGGTTTAGTCACACTAGCAAAACTTTCAAGCCTCGGTCTTTTCCGAAGACCCTCAGATAATTTAGACAATTCAAAATTTCTTCTATCACGGTTCTTATCCTTATCTCTGTTTTATCTTATCGAGTTCTTATATTTTCTCTCGTTCCAACCACTATTTCTAAAACTCGCAGTACGCCACGATACAAAGATTATCCTAAATGCGATTTTGCTACTCATTATCAAAGGCTGGTGGTGGAGGTGATACCTCATTATCAGATCCTTAACCCGATCTAACGAGTTTCGATACGGCCATTTTGCCTCGATCATGTCCTCTAGGACTCATCTCTTATCGCACAATCTGACTTAAAAAGTTTTATGCATTAGGAATTTGTTCCACTGATTATTCGCGAACAATTTTATGGAATAAAGTATTTAGAAGTGGTTCTTTTGATCACGCATAGGTTCAATTCAAGTTCACTATTCTAAGTCAGAGAATCACATACACGTTCATAAGCAGGGACACATTCCTTCACTACACCTCTAGGGTCATTTCAGTTCTCAAGTCTTATACACTTGTTTTTGAATAGACTAATCTTAGGGTTCGATAGCCCAAATTTTCTAATCTACGAGCCCAATGATGCCCACACAGTTTACATATTCAATATACCTCAATAGTCAGAGATACTTACCAGGTGGACTTCGGGTCGGAGGTACAGGTGCCATGCCAGAACAAGCCCAAAATAGAAGTTCACATTTTGAAAAGCCCACTTTCGAAAACTGTTTTCGGGCCCAAAACCTCAAAGCTGAGTTTTGAACCAGGCTCTGATACCAAAATGTAACACCCCAAACCCGGCCCATTCACTCCGACCGAATTTGGAATGCCACTGCGGAACACATTCGAAAATATTCTTTCTTAATAGTAAAACCGATGAAGATTTGTTTCTTTTAACTAATCATTTTCGTGACTTGAAATATTCTAAGTAAAAATCGAAGTTTGTTATAAAAATATCGGGTTCAAGCTTTACTTGAGAAAATAAAACCATTTGCAATCAACCTTTAAATCATCCATCCATGATAGGGCATAATAATAACGATGCTTAATAAATGAACTGAAATACTTTAGTGGGCCTTTTTACAATACACACTTAATCAAAATACGAAAAATATAAATATTTAATTCATTAAACAAGAGATTCCTTTGCATGAAAATCCACTTTTGCATGGCCACCTTTGTACCCGCTCCAAACCCGGTCCAAGCATTAAGCGCCACCTGAAAGGTTTAATAAAATAGAGTGAGTCACCAAGACTCAGTGCATAGCTAATACACATGTCCTCACAAATGGGCTTGGCCCATATCCACACAGTACATACCCATAAATATACAATTTCAAAGCCCATATCCACATAGTCCATACACAAAATATACAATTACAAAGCCCATATTCACATAGTCCATACACATAAATATACAATTACAAAGTCCATATTCACATAGTCCATACACATAAATATACAATTACAAAGTCCATATTCACATAGTCCATATATATTAAATTTTCGTGGCAACATACTATTCAAAACAAGTACACATCACATTATTTTACACTCATCGATAATCATTTATAATCGAAAAGTTAATACAGTAACCACTAACCTGATTATTCAATCACCCACCACGGGTATCCATCATCATAGCTTTTATTTCGATTAACATGCTCAATATACATATTTTTACATGAAATAATACACACAACACATATAACAACAAAAAAACAAAGGCGATAACTACGCTTTTGACTATAGCGAGGTTTCGACTTATCGAATCTAATATCGACTAAAATCCGAAAGCTTTTGTTACTTCCATCGATTAGCCCCTAAAACACATAACCGAAAATCGGTCACACTTTGCGCCAAAATGGCCTTAGGCCGAATGCCAAGAGTCATTTACCTAGCTTCTTTCGACCCGAAACACCACTTGTTCTCGTAGATTAGCTCTAGAAGTCATTGAATGTCCTATTAAAGCGTTGTTAGAAACAACTATTACACAAATCTATGAACAAGGCCTTTGGCCGAATGTCACACTCACCATTTACCATGCTCGACTAAAATCACGAGATCGTCACCAATTCTTGTTGTGTCAAAACCCTACTAAACAATAGTTAGTAACTGACATAACACGAGAATACTTTGAAAATGACTCCTTGGCCGAATACTACCTATCTTACCTATCTTTTCCAAGTCCCAAAATGTTTGCTTGCTCTTGTAGATACCGAATCCCTTGAATAGCCGAAACCAATAGGCTCTTTTAAAAGCTCCTTAACACTAGCACAATAGAAACACATCAATATGGCCTTAAGCATTTTTGGCCATTCTTAAAAATCAAAGTCTAGCCTTGATTAGGCATGCAAAAGAAAAAGAACCAAATCAATTGCAAAAGGTGAATACACTTACCAATGCCCACATTGCTTAGCACATATGAACACTCCTTGATAACTTGAAATCGAAAGGAAGATCCTAAGGAGTCCTACTTTCGGTCAAAGGAATTTGGAAAATGAAAGGCAAAACAATCAAAGCATTCGGCCATGCTTTGCTTTTGCCAAAACAAGGCCGGTCATACTCTCTCATTGTTGCTAAATTAACCATTGTTTATTCCTTTACCCATATTCAAATTCTTTTTCCAACAAGTAAAATAATTATCCAAAACATACCCATGCTCCCAACGGCATGCTTCCCACTTTTGTTAATCTATTTCCCATCATTTAATAAAATAAAAGATCAATAACCATGCTTCCTACATAATATAATAATAACCCATCACCTTGGCCATAAAATAATAAAACAATAAAAGGTTAATGCTCATGCTCCCAAACGGCAATGCTTCCAAACCAAGGTAGGCCATATTTGTGCAACTCAATCGTTTGCACGTTTTTCCTTTCCCAAAGCAAAAACCCATCCTTGCATACTAAAAATAATAATAATAATAATATAATTATTATTCCATCATTCATCAATAATAAAATAAACTAATCCATCCTTCCATAAAAATAACATTCCCCATACTCTCAATAAAATAAAAACAATGCCCATATACTTCCAAAACAATTAAAATAAAAAGAAGAAGCAACCCTTTGCTTCATGCATGCATGGGCCATGCAGCACCAGCCTTACACGCCGGACCAAAAAAAAACATAATCTCCCATGTGCGCCTCCAAAGTCTCGAACCCGAGACCTGGAGAGGACTCCTCAACGCCTCAGCCATTCGGCTCTTTTCGCATTTCATGCAATTAAACACGCTGAATTTCTTTTAAACCCTTCTTCACTGGCTCCTATGCTTTAGCGCTAGAAGCAAAAATAGAAGGCTTCGGTCATGACCCGGGACTCGAACGCGAGTCCCCTAGTCGCAGACTCTCCAAGAAAGTCCTTAACCACTCGGCCACTTTGAATTTTATGACATAAACGCATTGAAAATTTCTTTTAAACCTTACTCGCAGGTGTCCCTTCACTTTAGCGCTAAAAAAATAAAAACACACTTGTTGCCGTCGCGCCTCGAACCCCTGACTTATTTTGGTGCTGACCCTTAAGTGGTACACGGAAGCCACTTTCCTACCTGGACTTTCATGTCCAAAACTTTAGAAAATTTATTATTAAGGCCTCCTTCGCCAAATTCCACTTTTAACCCTAAATTTTCAAAATTTCCAAAAGTGTCCCATTTTAATCCGAGAGTTCTAGGAACTCCAAAAACACATCAAAACCACTCTTAAGGCTCACTAACACTCGAGTTATTTACCAAACTCGCAACCCCTATTTCGGGATATTACAAGTTTATTCTGGATTACCAGTCCAGGCTAAATCCAATCAATTAGGATTACCAGTCCAGGCTAAATCCCAATTGAAATATATACTCGAGAGGCTCATTTCGGATTACCCGTACGGGCTAAATCCATTTTGCAACACATGTAGTTTTATTAGGGAAATCACCTTTATCCATCGGAATTCAATATTTACACGGAATTTAACCTTTTTCAATAAATTTCCAACATATACCATTTCATATATATACAATCTCATATAACATATTCAATGTAATATAGCATTCAAAATAACATGTTTTTATGGTCATTTAAGTTATACGAACTTACCTTGATACTTGTTCGTAACTGAAATCTACTAATCCGAAATCTTCTCCTTTCCACGATCTAACTCTTTGTTCAATCTTTTCGGATCTATATAATTGAATTTAATCATCAATTTAACACATTTCATATTCCACTGAACTCAATTTACACCCTATGCAAAATTATCATTTTGTCCCCATACTTTTCATAAATTTCAATTTCGTCCCTAAGCTCGGAAAATGAAATTCATGCAATTAATCCTTATTTCCAGCCTAGCCGAATTTCATATACTATAATAGCAGCCCATGAATTCCATAATAATCAAAATTTTATCATGGGTTTTCACCATTTTTCAATTTAGTCCCTAAATCATATTTTCATGTAAATTCACTTTGTAAAAATTGTTTATCTATCAACAACCTTTCATTTTCTACCATAAACTTTTAAATTTCAGCATATTCATCTATGGAAAAAATTTTATACTTTGATATCTATTCAAATTAATCCCCCAAATAGATAAATTAAGTTTCCCCGATCTCAAAAATATAAAAATTACTAAAAACGGGACTTGGAAACTTACCCAATTAAGCTTGAAAAGTTTCTTTTCTCTCTCCTAGGGCTTCCATAAAATTTGGGGATGAAGATGATATGAAAATAAGATGATAATTCTATTTAATTAATTATCATCTTTTAATTATTTATTTTCCAATTTAGTCCTTAACTTTTTCTAATTTTTCCATGATGATTCACTAAAAATATCTACATACTTCTCTTTAATGGTCTAATTGCCAAATAAGGACCTCAAGTTTTGAATTCCATAGCTATTTAATCCTTATAGCTAATAGAATTCAACTTTAACATTTTATGCAATTTAGTCCTTTCTCTAATTAAACACATAATCGATAAAATTTTCTTTTCAAAATTTTTATATAACCTTTCTATCATGTCACTAATCATGAAATAATATTAAAATAACTTATCTTTTCGGCTCGAATTTGTGGTCACGAAACCATTGTTCTGATTTCACTGAAAATGGGCTATTACGACTTATGTTCACTACTAATCCTTATTTTCTCCCTCCTCCAAGACAATTACAAATGCATTTCTTATGAAATTTAGGTGGCTACGAAAGAGATTGGATGGATTAAGCTTAATTGGCTTGGTAATGGTAAAAATGACCTATTTATAAGAAAAACAAAAGTTGAGATAGAGGGTTACGAAGGTAATGTGATGATGGCTTAAATAAGATGGTTTCTCCATTTTTTTTTTCTACATGTTTCCATCAAAATATCTCATTAAAATAATTCTTAAAATGATAATTATCATTTTGCCCCACCAATCATGGTTTGACACAATGTAGTCCTTTTAATCATTATACTTTCCATAATTATCTATTTCAAATCATTACCATTTGACCCTGTAACTTTTACCATAATTCCATTCATGAGTCATGTTTTCTTTTGGTAAATTTTCACCTCTAATCCCTCCTTTTTCCTTTAATTCAAGTTAATCATTTCAACTCTTAATTTCTTACTTTGGCTCCAATACCTCTCACTTCCTTGCAATCTAGTCAATACCCCAGATTTATTTTTCTCAATATACAAGACTTTCCAAATGCCTTCAGTATCTGTCTTCACCATCTACTAACACTGATGATTTTCAAATTATGACTTCTTCAAATTATAATTGATTCACTATTGATTTGACACCATTTCTAATTCATGAAATTTCGGGGATGTTACAATTTGCATGTCTTCTAATTTAATTACAAATATTTAGATTTGTTGAATATTGGTATCGTATTCAATTGCTTAGAATATTTGTCTTGTCAATTAGAATTATTAAATATGTAATTGTTTAATTTATTTTAATGTTTAATTTATTCTAATACTTGTGACAAACAACATAGTTGGATATGACGAAGATATGCATTCTATGTTGCGTGGGCACGCGATCAAACTTAAATAAATAATGGTTTAGGGTTTGTTAGTTAGAATTGGATCTCTTTCATTTTTAGTGCTACTAATAGATTAAATCCTAAGTATTCATTATAGGATTGTTTATCAATAAGAGAAATAATTAATGGCAGTCATCTTGATTATCGAGAAGGTAAGAAGAGATTCTGCTAAGAGGTCATCGGTAACTATAACCAATTTATTAAAGAACATTGAAAATTATCTCTGCATTAGAGCTTCGTCTCAATAAATTTTCTTTTGATTTTAATTATTGTTTTCTTTATTAAGTTTTAGTTTTTGAATTTCTAACCCCCATAATATTTACTTTTTTTTTATTTAAGAATGAGTGGATACGAATCTATTCACTGCTATTTACTAATTTATAATTTTGAATGGTTTTTTATTTTTGTAAGTATTGACAATCATACACATAAATGTTCAAATTATCACTTTATTTATTGATATCCAACTTTTATTATTACAAAAAATAATTGGATATTATTTCTTCGTATAATTCAATCAAATAGTTATCTCTCATTAGCCAAAGAAGTTTTGATGGACTCTTCAAGCATGTAACTCACATGAAAGAAGTCAAGTTTAACTAGACTCCTCAAGACTTTGCTACACATGCTTTCTTTTTATTAAGGACTCTTTCAAGGACAAGTTCATCTATGTTTTTTTTATTTATTCAATAGCTACCTGTGAAATATATTCATTGCGTTTGGTAACTTGATTATATTATTGGTGTTGATCACTAGTAAAATTATATTGAGAGGGAAATAGCTCAGTTTTGGCATCAGTGTACAAATTCAAGCCATCCTCAACTTTGAATGTAGCCAAAAAAAATAAAATAATAATCAGTCAGAATTTTTATTTTATTTTTTTATTATTTTTTTTCAACTTGCTTAACATCAATATCAATGGCAATGGGCAAGAAGCTAAAGAAGTCAGCATTCGGAAGGGTATGGCAAAGCTATGCCGTAGAGAGGGCCTTTAAAGTTGGAAATAATCCACAAATCTGCCCACAATTTTGACAACTTTGAGCTGCAAAATGCAGGCATCCTACTGAAATGGCCATGCAATGAAGACTATAGGTAATGTACCAAAAATAAAAGTGGTCATGCACCTAAAAAGCGAACAACAGAAATCTCAACTAATGTCAACAATGAAAGATTCTTGGAAAGGAATTACAATACAAATATAGAAGGTAAAAAGGGAAATAGAGTTGGTAAAATAAGGAGGAAATAAGTGTATAGTTTTTTTTCCTTTTTTTCTTTTTTGGTGCTAATAATTTAACATTAATCTTGTGATAAAGAGATTATGCGTATATTCTGAACAAATGAATTTGGTTATTCACCACTATTTGCACTGAAAAAGACAGACTTGAAGAAGATTGAGTTTATAGTTGAAACGCAATTAATTTTATAATCTCTTTCACATTTATATAGCTCCATATAACTATTTATTAATAAAATAAAATTTAGGATAGATTTGAATACCATAACAGAAATTGTAAGAAATTATTTAAAAAATCATTATGATTAATTACTTACATAATTCTTCAAATTCTCAAACTCCTGAAATATATGCTAACTACAATAATTACTTAAATATTTCACATCTACAATGTAGAAGAAAAAAAAAAGTATATGTAACAAATTTATGAAAAAATTGATATGTATTACAAAATAAATAATAAAGAGGGTAAAGAACAAGAGAAATAGGACAACAAAAAAGAGTACGTATTTTATTAATCTATAAGAATATTTTTAATACTTCTCCAAAATTTATATTTATAAACATAAGAAATATACATAATATAAAACTTTACTTCTAATAAACATTAAAATCCTAATGTATATCAAACTTATAGACATCCGCCTAATAGTGAAATATTCATAACAATATGAAAATTAAATGTGAGTTTAATTAAAATGGTAAAATTTAGATAGTAAAAACTATAATTTTTGGGTTCAGATCTCATGATTTCCCCCATGTGTTCTTATTTTCTAGATTCATCGAAATATAAAAAGCATAAATACTTTCAAAATAATACTTAATTACTTTTTGATAAGTTTGCAACTGAATTGTGACATAGTTAATAACTAACATCAACTCATTCAAATATATTATAATTGTATAAATGTAATTATTCTTATGAATATCTTATTAAGTGCATCTCCATCATGATCAATATAAAGTTTTGATGTATTTTAAATTCTAATAGTTATTAGAATTAGATCTCTATTTCTTTTATACTTCTTATACCTATAAATAGAGAATCTGATGAAGCATTGTAATCATCCATTTTGATCAAAAAAAGTACATCATTTATTGCTTTCATATTTTCTTTGTTTTTTATTCTCTCGATCTCTCTTTATTTTATAACAATTATAAGCAATTATCTCAATTTCAATTACTTATTTTTAAAACAAATATCTAGGACAACCCATAGTCCATCACTAATCCTTAAATAGGAGGATAAATGTGTTTCGACGCGCTTAAGCTCAAATCATCATATACTAACAACAATACCAATATCAACTGAACTAAAACTCACTCAACTCAATTACTAATTTTTATATTCATATACATTGGGTTTGGTTAAAAAAAAAATTAAAGTTTAAAACATAACAAAAACCAATAATCATTTACAGGTTGGGATATCACATAAATTAATTAAAATAAAAAATAAAAAGAAGGTGGGATGTTGAGGATTAGCCTCAATTTCTTTCATTTTCTATTTACACCGAATCGAAGGCAAATAATAGAAATTTTACAACATGAAATGACTTTAAATTTAAAAAAAAAAAAAAAGGTGTGACCTTATTGTATTTCCAAATCTGACTACCAACAGATATATGTTTTTTTTTCTAGTAAAAGTAACACTTTGCATCTGAAACGTTAAAGTTTATAGACTTTCTTTTTGTATTTTAATCAAAAAGGTTCTGTTCGCAAACAATTCCAAATTTTTGTTAAGGATAAATATTTTGTCAAAATGGAATAAATAAATGCTATAAGCATGTCTAAGTTTAATAAATTATTTGGTATCTAAGTTTGATATATTTTTTAATGTGGTACTTGTGTTTTGTTCTTCTCAGTGATACTTGTATTTGATAAAAAAATATGCTTTTTGATACCTAAAGATAGGTATGTTAATTTTTTTATTATTTAATTTAAATTTGATGAAAATTCATAATTAATTAATAATATTTTCAATTAAGATTCATCAAACCAGCCCTAAAACTCGAAAAATTTCAATTAACATGTTGTATTTAACAAATTAAACAGTTAAAGAAATTCACAATTAACATTAATTTTGTTCTACTAACAAAATCATGAAAAATTTAAACCTAATAATATTAGTAAATATTTTTTTACCAAATTAATCCTAAAATTAGAGTTAAACAATAAAATGTTAACAACATCACCTTCGACTGGGACAGCAGGGCCCTACACCCACAAAATATTATTTTAGTCCTTTACATTTTTAAAAATATAAGTTATTTTAATAGTAAAATTATGCTTCATCTCACAAATCCCTTTAAAAGTTTTATAAATAATAAGCGTATACAATGATAAAATTGTATTTTTACCAATTTAAAATTTTATAATTTAACTTTGGTCTTTCTAAATTAAAGTTTTTGCTTTGTCCCTTTTGAGTACTAAAAGATATAATTTTGTCAAATATAAATATCATATTGAACTAAAAAATACTATATTAAAATAAAGTGTTAAACTTAAACACCAAATAATATATTAAGAAATAGTATTTTTTTTTTTATTTTCCTATTACACCCTAAAGACACATGAGTTGCAGTGGAAGCTTTTTTACCTTGACATGATATAATATATATAGTTTTCAAATGGGTAATTATTTCGCACTCTACTAGTCAAATTTTTAAGGCTCTAAATAAGGTTAGAAAAGATGATATGTATTTTCATACATTCAATACAATATTATCTGAGTAGGCAAAACTTGATTTAATTAATTTAAAATTTAATTTTTTTTATCAAATCAAATTATTAGAATTTTTTATTTTTTCGAGTCAATTTGAATAAATAATTCGACTTTTAAGTTCGAGTCGAGTTAAATTTTACAATTCAAATAACTCAAATAATTTGAATAATAGATTGATGTAAATATCTTTTTAGTCCCTGTCAATTTTGAAAATGAGCAATTTGATCTCTCTATCAACAAAAATTACAAAAAAAAAAAAATTCAAAATAACTTTCAAATTTCAAAATATTTATAAAAATTCCAAAATTATATATATATTTAAAATTTTTTCCAAAAAATATATAAAGAAATTTAAAATTTTAAAAATTAAAATAATAATTTTGGGATGTAAATAAATTAATTAATGATTCAAGTTTATCATATTAAAAATATTTTTTTTTCTTATTTTGCTTTGAAAAAGTCTTCAAATATATATACAGTTTCAAATTTATATACTCTAACATGGAACTAGTTATACTATAACAAGATTTTAATTTGGAATATTTAATTTTTTAATTTAACTAGAACAATTTTACTCGATTTGATTCGAGTTGACTTGAATTTCATTTCACTCGACTCAATTAAAAAAATTCAACTCGAGGTAAGATGATAAAATAAGATTCATTAACTCAATTAACTCAAAAATTCTCACTCAATTCAATAGAATGTTCACCCTTACATTTAACCCTGGTTAAGAAAAGTAAAAACCTAGGCATAACGTTGAAGGATGCTTTTATTAATTATTTAGTATATTACATTTTAATAAAAATAAGTAAAAACTTTAAAGATAAAATAATTTAATTATATTTTTTTTTTGGTGAAAGAATTATAATTGTTTTATCTATCATCAAATAAATATATTTAATAAAAACTCATGAGTTGACTGATGTACAACTAGAGTTTCGGATTTTATCACAAATCATATGGGTGTGAAAAATTAAATATTTAAATAAATTACGTAAAGTTAGAAACTATTAATAATAATATTTATATAATATATATGGAATTAAAATTAAAAAGAATAGTTTAAATTGTGAGTAAATTTTTAATAAGTAAATACGTCATATTAATTAAGAATATAATTTATCTCATTATATATAAATTTTATACTGATTTTATTAAAAACATAAAAAAACAAAAACAAAAGCACCGTTGTAAGAATATAACTTATTTCAAATTCATAAGTGTAACACCCTAGACTCGGCCTAAACGTTATGGCCGAATCCGGAGGAGTCACATGAAATGGGTTGGAAAACCGTTGTCGTTAAGTTCAAATCTTTCTGATTCATTAGCCTTTTGGAGATAAAATGTGTTTTTAGCGGAAGCTTATAAAATCATTAAGTTTAGGCAAAAAATAAAATTGTTTTGGCGAGTGGTCATTGTTGAGTCCTTCGCAGCACCGATCTGCCTAAAACTGTGGGTTACATGTACAGACAAATTGTAACACCCCAAACCCAGCCTAGAAGCTAGGCCCGAATCCGGCGTGTCACATTGAACTGTTTTAGCGAAAACCTTGTTTTTATTGAAAACCCTTCTAGAGAAAAGTTAAGTAAAATCTAGTTTGCTTTCAAAACGAAGTGTAGCCAAGAACCATTTCCTTGTTACCATGTAAAAATTTCCTTTAACATCGGAAGCTCGTTCTTAAAACACAATTATTTAAAAAAAAACCTTGAAATTTGCTTAAAAGAAATAAATTCAGGTTCCGTTTCAAAATTACAATGCATAGTGGAAGTAATGGAATAATTACAATCCGAAATAAAATAACTTAAAATCTAGAATTTAGATATTAAGAAAAACAAGTCTAATCGTCTTGCTAGTTGGCCACTTCTGAGTCCCTCCATTTGTTGAACCGCCTACTGAGGTTCACCTGAGAAAAAAAAAATAAAAGAGGGAGTGAGTTTTCAAAAACTCAGTGTGTACGACCCTCGTCAAACAAATAGCATACATATCATATAACAATATCATACATGCAATGCTGTGCAAACCCTCCCCAAATAATCCATTCGGTACATATCATTTCTGTCCCGCCGAAACACATCTGTGGGGACTTCTAAATTGATCCACTCATCTGATACACATTAAGGGTAGCCCTGTTGTGGTATTACCAAACGTTGCAGCAAAGTTGCTAATCATATAATGGGTTCAAAAAGCCATCGGTTGATCCACAGTTGTCAAGCAACCATGCAATCCTCATATACTTCCTCCGTTCCATAATTCCCCCATATGCAACCTAAACAGAATATCATATGAATGCAGCAAATGTACATGTCACATCCATAAATCTTACCTTCAACACATAGGGGTATTCTAGTCATTTCACACATCCAGGGTGTTTCGATAATTCTACCTTACAGGGGTATTTCAGTAATTCTTAACGGTATGGGTCTTAATTACGAACCTTGGCCCGTCAACAAGTCCTCATGGCTAAAGTGAACAGACACTACGCACCAGGTAGAATTTCAGAGAAGAGGAGGTGGGTCATTAAGGCTGCTTAAGTACCAAGCTTTCCCTAAATCCAATCCTAGACATGCATATGCCCATTGCCACACTCTACCCTAGTGACTTGTCTATTGACATGTTTGATTATTAAATTAAGTTTTATGCTGTTTAAGAATTCATCAGAACTAAGCCTAGAGTCCATTAAAACCCTAGCATGCATTTCTAAAATCCCATAAGGCCCACTAAGCCCAATCATGTCCATATAGCCTATTAAGCCCAATCATGTATATGTAGCCTATTAGGCCCGATCATAATCAAATCATACAACCATCTATATCAATCCATCATTCAATTTCACATTTCAACTCTTTCCGATTTAGGCCCACGAGCTCGGCAGGACCATTTAGCCCCTTCAGGCCCGGTTTGCCAAACAGTGGCCCGAAACTATGAGATCGCTCTCTTGGTCCCGGTAGTCGTATCGGTGTTCCCACATGAATATTCGCACACTCGTGCGGTTGCCGGCGCCAACCTTTCGGCTTTTCGACATTTCAATTTTTCAGTATTTTGGCTTTTGCCGATTTGTCGTGTGTGAAGTGCATGTACACGCCTAGTAAATGAGATGTGTTACACTATCCTCAGCCTTGAACCTACAACCAATACCAACCTCCAATCAATCACACACTTAACCATAATATTTACCAAAAACCGAAGCCCTACCATAATCTTACCGTGTGCCACCAGTCCTAGTAGCCCTTCCTTAGCTACTACTCACGAATATCCCCTAGATCTGCATCAATCTTAATCGTTAAAGACAAAATAATAGGTGACTTGTATCCACTTAAGTTACCCTTTCCCTTACTATAGACAATTCGACCAACTTATCCCAAAATCAAGAACATTTACCCAAAAATCGAAATGTATGGATAGCTTTTCGGCAGAGACTAATAGATCCAAGCTTGATTCTGATTTTTTTTCCAAGATCTGATCCACCAAAAATCAAAGGAATGATGACAGCACGACAGAAATTTGGTCACAAGAGTATTCGGCACAAGGTTTGGGGCAATGAAGAAATCGTCTCCAAGAGCAAAGGTTTTCGACTTTTGCAGTCACGAATATTCTGTCCCCAACAATTGAGATGAGAGTGGGATGGCACAAGTAATGGAGAAAGAAGAGAATGATATTTGATTTAAGATTTTAGGAAAGAAGCAAAGAAAACACATAAGGAAGAGGCAAGGTTTGGAACAGAAAAAGTGAAGGAGAATTCAGCAGAGCACTATAGTTGCCGATATAGCACAAAGGGAATTCCAATTGCCGAAATAGCACAGAGGGAATTCGGCACCCCCTATTTATACACAAAACGAAAACTCTGTCTACCCCCACCAAAGTCCTAATCGGCTCCAACTCTTCCCCATCTCATCTCATCGTTTTTCTCCCTAATAACTCCCCAATCCTTTTCCTAAATTTTCTCTTCTGATCACCCTCCTTAGAGTCCATCATCACACCACTTCTAACCTTCTAGAAGGCCAAAATTAAACTCCTAAAAAAATACTAAGCTAGGATTTGAACCTAGAATCTCCTTGCTAGCCCATAACGCCACCTTCCTATACCCTAAGTGGCGTCACTTAGCCACTCCACCACAAGGCTCTTTGATGCCATTTTTCCCTAATTTTATTTAAAAGTCAATGTACTCACCGCCTTGGTTCCTTTAATAATTAAATTAAGAATCCTCGACCACAAAACTCGAACCCAAAGCTTCTCCAACACACCTAAACACTCCAAATTCATTAAACCCTTAAAGCCATCATGTCATTTGTCATTTTCTTGCTCATTTAAAAATTTTATGAGACCCAATGCCCAAAGCCCAATTCATCTAGGCCCAAAATTTGGGGTGTTACAACTCCACCCCCTTAAAGAAATTTCGTCCCTGAAATTTCCAACTAACTATTAATCGTACTACCAAGTTTCACCACTATGCTTTCGTTGCGCACTCTAATTCTAAAGCCAAAATAAACACTCAGTACACTATGGTAGTGTACGCACCAGTATTCGCATCTAGAGCGTCTTCGTTCCCTTGGCGACGTGCTGCATTGACCAAAGATGGCTGCTTCACCTCAGCATAACCTGCACCTCTGCCCGGTGCTCCATGACCGCATTCATTACCATTATCGCCCCTGGCTTGCCCACGATCCCTTGACGGCAGCTGATCACCTCTTGGTGGCTGAACATTACCCAGGTCCACGGCTGGCACCTAATCCGGCATTCTAGGGTAATTCCTGATCCTATGCTCTATAGATCCACAAGCTAGACAAGCTCCTATCCTTTTCCAATACTCGCCTTTATGACCTTTCCCACAATCAGCACAAGGTGGCAGCCATGGATTGGCAGCAGGGCCCCCCGCTTCAACAAACCTATCAACTCTGGCCTTAGCTCTAGGCCTTTGCCCTGCACCAGAAGATTCAGCCTCCCTTTTATTCTTTCTTTTCTCTTTCTCTTGATTTAGACGCTCAGTGCACTTCACCTCCTCTGCTATTTTTGCTTTTTCAACCAACTCCGAGAAAACTCTCTCTCTCTGAGGAGCTACCAACACCCTGAGGCTATCATTAAGCCCATCCTCAAACCTTACGCAACGCTCATAGTCCATTGCCACCATAACTCTTGCATACCTACTAAGGTGTAGAAATTCCGCCTCACACTCCGCCACAGATTTGTTCCTCTGGGTTAAGTTCAAAAACTCCTTCCTTCTAGCATCAACATAGCTTGCACCCACATACTTTCCTTGAAACGCAGTTTTGAAAAACTCCCAAGTGATCTGCTCAGGTTGGGTACCCTCCTTTATTGTCAACCACCACTGACATGCTTCCTCTCTAAGCAGTGACACTGCCCTTTTCAACTTTTGCTCAGATGAGCAGTCCAAATCCTCCATTATCCTCTCAGTGGCCTCCATCCAGTATTCAACCAAGTTAGGAGCTATACCAACAATACCCTTAAAGACCTCAACCCCATTAGATCGAAGTCGCTCTGGAATTGCCCCCTGATTTTCAGTACCATTATTGGGCCCAGCGACCCTTTCCAAAATCCTCAGCATTGCTCGTGACAATGCTTCTTCTCCAGCGACCCGATCATTCCTTCCCGTTTCAGCCACAGGTGAGGCCGGAGCCTCTCATACTTCAACATTGAACATATGGCACGATGCCAACGACTCAGCCCTAACACTTCAGCGACCTCGGCCGCGGCCCCTTGCACCTCTTCTAGCACTCATTATCTGTATTAAAAATTTTATGAAGTTTTAGTTAGTTTCAGTAATTAAGCCAATTTTTTATGATAGTATTAAGTCAAGAGTTTGTTTTCGTAAATCCTCTACAGTTTCAAGTTCTTACGGGCTTTAGTTTTACTCTAGGTATATTCTAAGAGTAGCCCACAATCTACATTGTAACAGTTCAAAATAATCAAGTATCAAGAGAACTTACTTGGTTCGACGTCGGAGACTCGGTGTGCCACATCACAAGAATTTTTAAAATATTTTGACTCACTCGAAAACAATTTTTTTACCCAAATACTAAGGCTGATTTCAGTACTCGAGCTTTGAAATCAGGCTCTGATACCACTAAATGTAACATCCCAAACCCGGCTTAAAAGTTAGGCCCGAACCCGGCGTGTCATATTGAAGTGTTTTAGCGAAAACCTTGTTTTCATTAAAAACCCTTCTAGGGAAAAGTTAAGTAAAATCTAGTTTGCTTTCAAAACGAGGTGTAGCCAAGAACCATTTCCTTATTACTATGTAAAAATTTCCTTTGACAGTGAAAGCTCGTTCTTAAAACACAATTATTTTCAAAAAAAAAATTGAAATTCGCTTAAAAGAAATAAATCCTGGTTTCGTTTCAAAATTACAATGCATAGTGGAAGTAATGGAATAATTACAATTCGAAATAAAATAACTTAAAATCTAGAATTTAGATATTAAGAAAAACAAGTCTAATCGTCTTGCTAGTTGGCCACCTCTGAGTCCCTCCATCAGTCGAACCGCCTACTGAGGATCACCTGAGAAAAAAAGATAAAAAAGGGAGTGAGTTTTCGAAAACTCAGTGTGTACGACCCTCATCAAACAAATAGCATACATATCATAGAACAATATCATACATACAATGCTGTACAAACCCTCCCCAAATAATTTATTCGGTACATATCATCTCCGTCTGCCGAAACACATCTGTGGGGATTTCTAAATCGACCCACCCATTTGATACACATTAAGGGTAGCTCGGTTGCGGTACTACCAAACATTGTAGCAAAGCTGCTAATCATATAATGGGCTTAAAAAGCCATCGGTGGATCCACAGTTGTTAAGCAACCATGCGATCCTCATATACTTCGTCCGTTCCATAATTCCCCTCATATGCAACCTAAACAGAATATCATATGAATGCAGCAAATGTACATGTAACATCCATAAATCTTACCTTCAACACATAGGGGTATTCTAGTCATTTCACACATCAAGGGTGTCTCGGTAATTCTACCCTACAGGGATATTTCAGTAATTTTTAACAGTATGGGTCATAATTACGAACCTTGGACCGTCAATAAGTCCTCGAGGCTAAAGTGAACAGACACTACGCGCCAGGTAGGATTCCAGAAAAGAGGAGGTGGGTCATTAAGACCGCTTAAGTACCAAGCTCTCCCTAGATCCAATCCTAGACATGCATATGTCCATTGCCACACTCTACCCTTGTGACTTGTCTACAGACATGTTTGATTATTAAATTAAGTTTTATGCTGTTTAAGAATTCATCAAAACTAAGCCTAAAGTACATTAAAACCCTAGCATGCATTTCTAAAATCCCATAAGGCCCACTAAGCCCAATCATGTCTATATAGCCTATTAAGCCCAATCATGTATATGTAGCCCATCATAATCAAATCATACAACCACCTATATCAATTCATCATTTAATTTCACATATCAACTCTTACCGATTTGGGCCCACGAGCTCGGCAGACCCATTTAGCCCCTTCAGGCCCGGTTGGCCAAATAGTGTCTCGAGACCATGAGATCGCTCTCTTGGTCCCTGTAGTTGTATTAGTGTTCTCACACGAATGTTCGTATGCTCGTGCGGTTGCCGGTGCCAACCTTTCGACTTTTCGGTATTCTAGTTTTTCGGTATTTCAGCTTTTGCTGATTTGTCGTGTGTGAAGTGTATGTAGACACCTGGTAAATGAGACGTGTTACACTATCCTCAGCCTTGAACCTACAACCAATACCAACCTCCAATCAATCACACACTTAACCACAATATTTACCAAAAATCGAAGCCTTACCATAATCTTACCGTGTGCCACCAGTCCTAATAGCCTTCCTTAGCTACTACTTATGAATATAATCGTTAAAGAAAAAAAATAGGTGACTTGTATCCACTTAAGTCACCTTTTCCCTTACTATAGACTATTCGACCAACTAATACCAAAATCAAGAACACTTACCCAAAAACCGAAACATATGGATAGCTTTTCGGCAGAGACTTGTAGATCCAAGCTTGATTCTGATTTTTTTCCAAGATCTGATCCACCAAAAATTAAAGGAATGATGACAGCACGACAGAAATTTGGTCACTAGAGTATTCGGCATAAGGTTTGGGGTAATGAAGAAATCGGCTCCAAAAGTAAAGTTTTTTGACTTTTGCAGTCACGAATATTCGGTCCCCAATAATTGAGATGAGGGTGGGACGGTACAAGCAATGGAGAAAGAAGAGAATGATATTCGATTTAAGGCTTTAGGATAGAAGAAAAGAAAACACATAAGGAATAGGCGAGGTTTGAAACAGAAAAAGTGAAGGAGAATTCGGTAGAGCACTATAGTTGCCGAAATAGCACAAAGGGAATTCCAATTGCCGAAATAGCACAGAGGGAATTCGACACCCCCTATTTATACACAAAATCGAAACTCTGCCTACCCCCACCAAAGTCTTAATCGGGTCCAACTCTTCTTCATCTCATCTCCTCATTTTTCTCCTTGATAACTCCCCAATCCTTTTCCTAAATTTTCTCTTCTGATCACCCTCCTTAGAGTCCATCATCACACCACTTCCAACCTTCTAGAAGGCCAAAATTAAACTCCTAAAAAAATACTAAGCTAGGATTCGAACCTAGGATCTCCTTGCTAGCCCATAACGCCACCTTCCTATACCCTAAGTGGCATCACTTAACCACTCCACCACAAGGCTCTTTGATGCCATTTTTCCCTAATTTTATTTAAAAGCCCATCTACTCACCACCTTGGTTACTTTAATAATTAAATTAAGAATCCTCCACCACAAAGCTCGAACCCAAAGCTTCTCCAACACACCTAGACACTCCCAATTCATTAAACTCTTAAAGCCATCATGTCATTTGTCATTTTCTTACTCACTTAAAAATTTTATGAGACCCAAGGCCCAAAGCCCAATTCATCTAGGCCCAAAATTTGGGGCATTACACAAACAGAAAAGAGTGAGTTTACATAAACTCAGTGTGTAACCCTACAGAATTAAGCATGCGCACAATAGAATGTCAGAATTAGAAAGATGCAGATTCAGGCTTAAGCCCCATTATAGATACAGATATACAAATGAGAATCAGATATCAAATGTCCTACCCCATCCTCTACACATCATCTTCGACCATCCCTACACACTATTTGGGGTTTAAAACACTCACCTAGGCCTACACACCATATTGTACCGTTGCGGTACATAACAGATTAAATGTAGCCAAGTTGCCAGAATATAGGCTATAAACTCCTTTTAGAACACTTCCTCCATATATATCATCCCAACCCCAATATCAGATGCATAATATTTAGTGTCAAACATACAGATTTACCATGCTTACATGCTTACATACAAATGTAACATGTATATACTATCATACTCAGTACAGAATATCAGTCAAACATATTATACATTTTAGGGTTTTTCTTAGCCCTTACAGACCCTACAGTAGGCCCACAGTCATTTGGGACAACCCGTGCAACCCTAGGAAAATTTTTAGATAATTGGGCCTATACGCCCATATGAGTTGCCCGTGTGGCCCACATGCCCAGATTAGCCTAACCCGTGTAGATCACACGGCCTGACCCAGTTATCACACACTCATGTACCGTGCTCGTGTAGCCCACACCCCCAATTCAGTTTAGCCTGTGTGACCCACACGACCATACTCCAGCCATCATACGACCGTGTCCTGCACACAGCCTAGCCTTCATCAATCACACGGTCGTGTGGCGTCGACAGTAAGGTTTTCGAATTTTGCCGAAAAATTATTTTTTTGCGTTTCGAGTACACACTTGGTTCGTAAAAGATGCTACAGCAACCCTGAGCCCTCTAAACCTAACAAACAACAATCCCATGGTCACTTAGCAAACGGTTTATAAGTTAATAATTAAACCTGGAATAACGCAAGTAACTTACCGATGCTACGAATCGACCCTAGCGCGATTTAGGCTATCCGAACGCAACTTCACTGCACACCAATTTCTCCTAATTCACAAAAAAATACAGAAATCAACCCCTTAATTACTCACCCTCCACCAAAACCAAAAATATAAACCCAATCTGCATTTGGAAAATGCCAATTACAACAATATCATAGGGTCGCTTACCGGACTCGTACAACGAAAATCGAAATATAGAGAATAGAAGGTACGACAGTAGTAAAAGAAGGAAGCAAACTCGAAAACAAGAAAAGAAAAAGAAAACGGCAGGGAAACAAAAGCCAACGTCAGCTGATTCTTGGAAGAAAGAGAAAAATTTGGAAAAGAATAAAATAAAAATAAAATCAAGGATATAACACTCATCCCTTGATTTCCTCCCACTATGACAACCTCATCAGACTTTCAGTGCAATCAGAACTTTAACAGTTAACTGGACAAAAAGCATTCCTGCTCGCGCAAGGATTCGAACACAAGACCTCCATCACAATAACTCCCTTACCACTTAAACCAACAGACTCATTCTAATATAAATATACAGATAATATAAACCCATTGAACAGAGATAGGGCTTAATTCCAAAAATAACAAAAATCTGCCAAAGTTAAGGCTTGAACTTATGACCTCACACACACACCCAGAACATTTAGCTACTGAAGCAAACATATATTTGTGTTAAAATTTTACAGAAGCAGACCTAAGAATTTTAGGGCATTACAGTAAGGGCAATTTAATAATTTTTCGATTGGGTTGACCTTCGATTGACTTATGACACAAGTTCAATTAGAGATTTAAATAATGGTATAAAAGATAAATATACAAACAATGTTGGTGAAACATTGAAATGTTTGTGAAATAATATTGAAATGCATAAAATATCAAAGTAAAATTAATGGTGTCGGTTCAAATGTCAATATATGTAAATTTTATGGTAATTTTCTTAAAAATCTAAAAAAAATAAAAATATTATCATAATAATATAACTTATTTTAAATATGTAAAAATACCTTAGTAATTTTTAAAGGCATAATTATCTTTTATTAAAGATATACTTTATTTTTTTTTTCAATTATAGATTCCCATATTTATCTGTAAATACAGTAAATGCTAAGAAGATTTTTCAAAACCATATATATAACAATCCATATATCATGTAAAGTGAAAGAGTTGTAATTATCAGTATAAAGTATAAACAATTCATCAAGACGCTTATAAATATAACATTATCTCTCCATAGGATTGACAATACTCAGTAGTCAGTACCATTATTTGCCATGAAGAACACTATCTCTTGTTTCCTTCTCCTCTTGATTGTCGTTCCTATCTTGCCCTCATCTGTTGAGAAAAAAGTACTTTTTCTGTTTCTTGTAACTCTTCTATTATTTCTTCAACATCTTTCTGTAGTAAATTTCTCTCTCGGAACTCTAATTTTCATGTAATATATATATATATATATATATTTATTGTCTATGTAGGTGTATATAGTTTACTTGGGGCAACACAACAATGGGGAGAAAGCTTTGCATGAGATTGAGAAAACCCATATCTCATACTTACTTTCAGTCAAAGAATCTGAAGAAGATGCTAAATCTTCCCTTCTTTACAGCTACAAACACAGCATCAATGGCTTTGCTGCAAAGCTTACACCAGATGAAGCCTCCAAGCTCTCTGGTGGGTGACTCATTAGCAACATATTTCTTCATCTCCATTTCTGAAATTAATACCTAATAATAATGCCTGGGTTTTCATTTTTCCTCACAGGAATGGATGGGCTTTTGTCAGTGTTTCCTTCACATGGAAAGCACTCAGTGCAGACAACAAGGTCATGGGAATTTGTTGGCTTAGATGAAGGAGATAGCTATTCATGGGAAAAGCTTAAGATGGGAGGAGAAGACTTGTTGTCAAAAGCTAAACATGGCAAAAATGTCATTATTGGAGTGATGGATAGCGGTAAAAAAGTTTTGCAATTATAATTTAAAACTATATATGAATTCCAATACCATCTTTTTAGATTACTCATGAGACTGTCTCAAGCATTATTGCTTTTGTTGTATTCGGATAACTGAGTAGCAAATAATTCATTTTTTCTAAATGTATTATGTAATTATTGGATTGTTTTAATGTTTTGGGGGTCTTATCAATTTAGGTGTATGGCCGGAATCACCGAGCTTCAGTGACCAAGGAATGGATCCCACCCCAAAATCATGGAAAGGAATCTGCCAAGGAGGAGTCGCTTTTAACTCATCCAATTGCAACAAGTGAGTGAATTTTCTTTCTTTGCTTTCTATTCCGCTATTCGGCTTGACTTGCCACTTCATGTATGGGTTCCAGCATTCATTCTTTATAATAATATTTATTATTTTTAATATTCTAAAACCCTAAACATTCCCATTTTAAATCCTAAACTTTACCCTACATACTTAAAGCCAAATTTTAAATTTAATAAAAACTATTTAAGGGCTCAAACGGGTGAGCATATGTTTTTCCTTAACTTTTATGATATTTGTGTCCTATTAATCAAACCATATTTAGTAAAGGTTTGAGAAAAATTTCCCTTTCATCTAATTTACTTGTGATGAACTTTATATAATTTGTTGAATAGCATGCAAATTTTATTGCATATTGAGGGGTTTCTATTCTGCTTTTTCGAGGTTCCTTCGTGTGTAAAGGAGGGCCCTTTTCCATTTGGATTGATAGGACCCGCTAAGGTTCTCTGATTATTATCAAAGAGTCGATTCTATGATTACACCTCGTAGTTAACGAAAATTTCACTTTTAGTCTCACTTTAATTTATTCGATATTTTTTAGAAATAATTTGATTAATTTTAGTGTTTATATTTTTTGAATGCATATATTTTTTAAATTTTGAAATTTTAATACTGAATTAAAGAATAGCAATTAAATTTGTTAGATAAAATTCAATTACTAATTTTATACTAAACTACACAAATATTTATCCCTATCACATTCACGTGACTCTATACCTACCTCACACTACTAATAGAGTATCTTACATAAGTCCCACCAAGAACCCCTTTATATACACTTTTAAGGACATGAAAAAAAAGGGGTCATTCTACCCTCTGCAACGAAGTTTCATGGGGCTCCCAATAACTTCTCCCCTCTCAACTTAATCCCGTACAACTCTCCACTCGTCCGCATTTTGGATTGGGTGAATTGTCCTCAAACTTCAAATCCAAATCTTGTATCAAAATGTATTATATATATAATTGTAGATTTAGTCCATATTTTTTAATTAGATCATTCTAAGTCTTTATACTATTCAAAATTTGAAATTTCAATATTGACAAAATGACAATCATTAATCTATTAATTGAAGTGAGTAATATTTTCCAAACCATAAACATATCATTTCATAAGTTTTTGTACTCTTTTCAAATTTAGAATTTAATTTTTGTACTTTTAAATTTCAAAGTTCAGGTCCAATTATTAACCTTGTTAAAATTCGAATCTCTACTAAGTAGTAGGCATGTAATTAAAAAAATTAACATTGAACTTAAATTTAATAATTTTTTTTAAAAGTATTAACAATTAAATCTAAATTTTGATATTTAAAAAATAATTAAACTAAATTCTTTAAAATAAAATATAATAATTAAATTCCAAATTCAACAAAAGCATGTTAACTATCATATTTACCACTTTCAATTAACATCAGCAGAAGCTTTGCATATATACCAACTTCGAAATTGCCGTTCAAAATTGAATTATGAGTAGCTAAATTAAGCCAAAACTCCAAAGCATTTTATAAATTTTGTTTTCTTTACTATTCAAAAAAATACAAAAGCAAATAACGAGAAGGAACTTTTAAGCGTAATTGGTAATATATCCGGTAGTAGTTGTTAGATTATATTTTGTTTCTTTTGTTAAAATATTAAATAAATTATTCTTTATATTTTAGATTAAAAAGTAAATTCAATTTTTTTATTAAAAATTTTATTCATTTCTACTATAAAAAACTAGCATGACTGATAGAATAACCAAACAGTGACACAGGACATGTCATGTGTATCTCCTACTAATATACATAGATCAATTTTTAAAAGTAAAAATGAATAAGATTATCAACAAAATAACCAATTTACTCTTTAATTTAATGTATAAAGATTAATTTATTTATTTTTTTAAATAAAAAAATATAATTTATTTCCTAATATAAATCTTCGGTAATTTGCTTAGTCACATATCTTACAAGAAAATGTTACAAAACTGCATGCAGTAGACATGATAGCCTAGCCTGCACGTCCTTCTATAAATAATGATCGTCGTCTCTAGATATTGAAGCAATGTTATTTTGTTAAGAAATTGCGTCGATGAGTCCCTAATTTGGTTGTCCAATTCACCCAAAACAAGATGGCAATTCTGACTTGTGTTTATTGCTTTTGTTTTATTCCTTTTCTTTCTCCAGTCTTGTGAACTGTTATCACTGCAATGCTCCAGCCATTGGGGTCAGTCTCTTTTGTTTTCTTCTTTGGTCTCTTAGCCTTTCATTATTCAATTTTAACCGAAATAACTTGCTAAAATTTCATTCGGCCCGGAGAATTTATTAATTATAAAAAAATCATTAATTTATTATTGTGATTATCTGTTAAGCTTAATCTTAATAAACTTCTATGTCTTTTGATATTGGTTGATTTGATTAGATAAAAACCAATCAAAATGCACTGAGTTATTTTGATTTGATTAATTCATTCCTAATAAATTTTGATTCCGTTAACTATTAATTAAATTGTTGGATGATTTGGGTTATTTATTGTGGAATGGCCGTCACAATTATATGGTTAATTTCACGCATTTTAATCAAATCTTTAATGCTTTTGACACAGAAAGATAATCGGAGCCCGATACTACGTAAAGGGTTTCCAGAATGCATATGGGCCCGTAAACGCGACGGAAGACTACCTCTCCCCACGAGATATGGATGGCCACGGAACGCACACTGCGTCCACAGCGGCAGGCCGACAAGTTTCCGATGTTGCCGCCTTCGGTGGGTTTGCAAAAGGCACAGCTTCCGGTGGGGCTCCTTTGGCTCGCCTTGCCATATACAAGGCCTGCTGGGCGATCCCTAACCAACCCAAAGCTTATGGCAACACTTGTTTCGATGAAGATATGCTTGCAGCTTTGGATGACGCCATAGCTGATGGTGTTCACATACTTAGCGTTTCCATTGGAACCGCCAAACCTTTACCTTTTGAACATGATGTAATTGGTCTTGCTGCGTTAGAGGCTGCAAACCGCAACATCCTCGTTGTATGCAGTGCGGGGAACAGTGGTCCTGCCCCTGGAACATTGTCGAACCCGGCGCCGTGGATAATTACGGTCGGTGCTAGTAGCCTTGACCGCGCATTTTTTGCACCCGTTAAGCTGGGCAATGGCTTGAAACTTATAGTAAGATACCATCACATCATTCATTAAAATTACTATATTTTTATGCTCATCATGATGCAAATATTCTTGTTCTCCAATCATGGTTTAATTTAATTAATAGGGACAAAGTGTTACACCATACAAGATGAAGATGTCCCCATTAGTATACGCAGGAGATGTAGTTGTCCCTGGTGTGCCTCAAAACGTTACAGGGTGAGTTTATTTCCTTTGATATGCATATACGTATCTTGTAGTTCACAAGGCCAATTATCACACTGGAACGAAATTGGTTGTTATTTTAGGCAATGCCTTCCTGGTTCACTCGACCCCAATAAGGTGAAAGGGAAGATCGTGGTGTGCACGAGAGGGGCTGGTCTAAGAGTAGGTAAAGGCTTGGAAGTAAAAAGAGCTGGTGGTGTGGGTTTCGTCTTAGCCAACGCCAAGGCTAATGGAAATGAAATAGCATGTGACGCTCATTTGCTTCCTGCAACTACGTTGACTTATGATAGTGGGATTAAGATTCTTGAATACATCAACTCTACAAAGAACCCGATGGCAGTGATCAGTCCAGGCAGGACAGTATTGAAGTACAAGCCCGCACCCTTCATGGCTGGATTCACGAGTCGTGGTCCAAATGTGGTGGATCCCAATATTCTCAAGGTAATTTCATGATGTTTTTGTTGTCAAGTTTATTTGTTGGCGGTTTGCTATCTTCTAACAACTTCTTCTGGTTGCTGGATCCCATATACGATATATAGCCTGATATCACGGCTCCAGGACTTAATATTTTGGCAGCATGGAGTGAAGCATCATCTCCCTTAAAGCTACCAGAGGATAAGAGATCAGTGAAATATAACATTTACTCAGGAACTTCCATGTCTTGCCCTCATGTCTCTGGTGCCGCCGCGCTTCTCAAAGCTATACATCCGGATTGGAGCATTGCTGCTATCAAATCTGCTCTCATGACCACAGGTAATATCTTAAAATTTAGAGATATGATCTTCACTCGGTCAGTTCCGTAAAGAAGTTGAAAACAGAAATATTTTGTTTTATAGAAAAAATTGAGAGAGGCGAGTCGATTTAAATCAAATGGTTTGGTTGGTTAACCCTCCAATATCATTTTCTTTTCTAAGTTATGTTGCATAAGAAGCTTGGGAAAAAATTGGATTGGAAAAATTATATTTATAAAAAATTCAATATTTAAATTTTAGGGAAAATGGTAAAATAATTATACATAAACTCTTTTAAGTTAGGATTTAATTTGTAAAAAATTCATTTTAATTATTTTATTTAAACATTTCATATAAAACATATTATATTAATATTAATTACTTTATTGAAAACCGATACTTAAGTAATTTCTCGTCTGTCTACTTAACTAGTGACATTTAGGTACTAGTATTACCTACTCCACTAGGAGGGAATTTTCAACTTTTTTATTTATAGTTTTATCAAGTTTTAATTATTCATAATAATAAAAATTAATTTTAAATTGAATTAAGTAATAATTACATATTAAATAAAATTAATTATATAAATGAATTAAATTTTAATAATTGTTTAGGCATCAATTCTAAATTAACTTTAAAATTATTGTGAATCATTTATAAATTAAGAAATATTATTTTTCTTACTCGAACAAATTTGATAGGAATATTAAAGGTTTAAATTAACTATATAAATGAATTAAATTTTAATAATTGTTTAGGCATGAATTCTAAAATTAAATTTACTTATTTTAATTAGTTATAGTTGCGTGATTGATTTTTGTGAAATTAAAAATAACGGTTATGGTGAGATTGAGTGGTGTAATGTGAAATTAAAATAAGTTGTGAGAGGATTTGAATTTAAATGTAGCTGTAACGGTGAGTTGAAGGATAATGAAATGAGAAAATTATCTTTATGGACATATTAGATGAAAACTTGTATAAAATAAAATTTTAATTATTTAACCATTATGAAATTAATAAATAATTCTAGTTATTATAATTATATTTATATAAAATAATTGCTTAATTAATTTTTTATAACATGATAGTAATAAATTAAATAATATCTTTATTTTATTTATTATTGATGCAGTTATAAGTTTTTATTTAAATGAAAATTGAGAAGTCAAGTGATACAGATGATTTTCATCTATATAAATTTTTTTTCTGAAAATCGTAAAAGAAATGTAATATAATATTACATATTATTTTACCTAAAATGTTTACACACATTCATTTTTTAAAAATATTATTTATAATTAGGAAAATACAAATAATATAACTAGAACTGAAATATTATTTTTAAATTTACTAAAATAATTTTAAAAGTAAATTTTTAAAATTTAAAATTTATAAATAAATAAGTAATATATATATATAAATACGGGTTTGAAAAAGCTTTTGAGCGGATAATAATATATTTTATTTTCCATCTTATTATTAAATTCAAATTTAAAAATGATTATAGTATTTAATTTAAGATTATTAGTTAAAAAATTTGAAATAAAATAAAATTTTTGATAATTATACATTTAAAAATAATTAGAATTTAAACTACTATTATTTATTTTAAAATAAAGTTAGTACTTAAATAGAACTCTAAGCATAAAATACAAGGAAAAAAAGAATGTGATAATTTTATTTTTTAAAAAAATTGTACTAATTTTATTGATGTAAAATAGAGTTATTATTTGAATAGAATTCTAAGCATATTAATCATCACTTAATTAATATTAGAGTTAATTAGTTATTATTTTGAATAATGTTATTTTACATAAAATAAAAATATATTGTATGTTGAATATGATAAAAATACTTTAATTGTTATTTAAAAATTTTCTATTATAATATTTGAATTGATAATTTAATATATTTTAATTATATTCAATCAAATTTAAATATAAAATAAAAGGGAGCAGGCTAATTTTTTTTAAATCATATGCATAAGGCTATAAGCCCTACCCGCAGTCATCTTTTTATTGTTTATGTAACTTTTTACACCTAACCATCTCATTTCTATGTCACAGCCGCAATAACGAACAGTTTAGGTAGGGCAATTACAGATGCAGGCGGTAACAATGCAACTCCCTTCCAATTCGGGGCCGGCCATTTCCGTCCAATTAAGGCAGCCGATCCCGGTCTTATTTACGACGCCTCGTACGACGATTACCTTCTCTATCTCTGCACCGCTGGTCCGAAGTCCCTTATAGAACTTAGCTCTCCATTCAAGTGCCCGCCTAACCCTCCTTCAACACTGAACCTCAACTATCCATCCTTCGCAATTCCCAACCTTAACACCACCGTCACAATCACGAGGACGGTCACAAATATTGGAAGACCCAAGAGTACATACTTCTTCAGTGCCAAACCGCCGCCAGGAGTCCATGTAAAGGCGTCGCCCAGTATTTTGCAGTTCAAACGAATAGGGGAGAAGCTGAGCTTCAACATCACAGTGTCCCCGATAAATGATCCCACAGTGAAGAAATCTGAGTATGGGTTTGGTTGGTACAGTTGGGATGATAGATACTATCATGTAAGAAGTCCTATGGCTGTTTATTTACCATAATTTTTATAGGTTTTTTTCGTGTTTCCCATTTTTAGTGGCTACATTTTTAATTGGTCAAAGAAACACTAGTATTTTAGTCCTTTTGTCTGAATATTGAATAATTTTGATTTTGCATGGCATTCGGGATCACAGTCAAATGTAAAGATGCAATCGATTGAAACCTTAGCTTCCATTTGTCAAATGCCTCCTAATTTGAGAAACAATCATCCCCAAAAAATGTTTGTATACTGCATGGTATAAAATGATTCAAGTAATCTTATAATTTTAACAAGAAAATTTCTGTCTCCAAAATGTACAGAAACGATTGCTTGGAATTTTACCGAAATACTACCAAAAAAGCTCTTATAAAGCTAGTATAGGTTTAGGAAAAGCATTCAAAAATGGGAGTAGTTAGATTATGTGACAGAGAAATCCCAACCATTGGATAGAAAAAAATGGTAAAGAAAAGATAAAACTGACATTACTCATATATTGGTATTTAATAGAACAAAAAATATGAGGTTTGTGAAAAAGAACCCTAAGTAAGAAAAGAAACACCAAACCCCTCTCGCCATTCATCATCTTCAATTGCCACTCTTATTTCCTGTAGTTTCTTCTTGCAGTTAAACAATGTTTTAGTCCCGTTGTCATCTGTATTTCTTTATTGGCGAAGGGAGACGTTCCCTGTCATTTTCGACACTTTCATCGCCGATTGGTTCAAACCTTAGTCGTAGCCATCATCATCTGTATTTCTTTATTGGTGAAAGGTGATGTTTACCAAAATCATTTTCTTCCCCTTCCCTGTCAGTTTCCCCATCCCTGAACCCCCTTCCTCATCGATTATCTCATCCTCGAACCCCTTTTCTGTCAGTTTCCCCATCCCAAAAACCCCATCCCCATGAATTATCCCATCCTTAAACCCATTTCCCCGCTAGTTATCCTATCATCGAACCCTCTTTCCTCGTCAATTTCCCCACCCCAAAACCCACATTACCTGTTAATTTCCTCACAGCCCAACCCTTGTTGTTGTGCGTGGTTCATCGGAAAGTAGTGATTTTGTAGTTCGTGTTGTACCACATTTCCCTCAGGCATTAGTAAACTAATGATATCATTTTCCATTTCTTCACTTCCCCAAAAAACACTACTCTTACATATCGTATTGCTTCATTGGACAACAAGAAACATTGAAGTGCTATTTTCTTTATCCATTACTTAATGTTTTGATACAAACCTTTGGAGAACTACACCCCAAACCCGATCCGATGAACTAGATTTGAATCTTAGGTGTTACCACTCTAATATAGATGAAACTTAACTCTACTTACAAAAATTATAATTAATTTGAACTACTTAATTACAAGACTTCATAATGTAATACATGAATATAAATATTGAAGAATTTCAGTTATAATACATAGGGAATTTGATTACAAGTATTACTGAAATGATATCTTGGTCTAACGTGGTTATCTCGATTCAAGGGTTTCTATGTGCCAAACAGACATGATCACACCATCAAAGCTTGTTTTGTATGCATAATAATATGATATGCTGCTCCTTAGACATAGTCCTAACATCGTTCCCTTAGGTGCAGCCTCACATTCAACCTGAAATAGAAAACACAATCCATGTATGTTCATGAGAACATAGTGAGGAATAATCATTTATACCTTAATCGTTGATTTCCAAAAATGGACGGATAATCCATCAACATCAGCTCATTTTCTTAAATCTTCAGATATTTGTCACCAGGAATAATTTATCATTAATGAAACATAGTCTTTTCTTCTATTTATTTTATCATGGTTAATTCCCCTTAAAATTGTTTCATTAGTGGCTTCATCCTTTCAGAACTTCCCTTTGTGCTCACCTTTAATCATTATTCCCTTACCTAATGCTATTTTCAAAACAAAATTTGAATTCACTTTTCTTACCTTATCTTTTTTCAACTACCCTTTTCTTTTTATTGTTCCTTGATAGGTGTCCTTCATCGAACGCTCAGACGTAGTCTTTACTCAGGTTTGTTATTTAAAATTTACTTAATTCTTTCTTCATATTCATCATATACTCTAGCCCATTTTAATGTTTTTAATCTTGACTCAAAGCCGTGTAGAATATGCCATGTTATTTCATACGGAACCCACCACAAAGAGATTCATCAGTTTATTATCTTCAATCATATCTTAACCTTGTATAATACTTTCCATACAAGTAATAGATACTTGATACCATACTGATCTTACAGACCCTTTTACAAAATTATATTGAACACTCCATATAGCTTTGCGCAAGACACACCACAAGAGAATCTATTAAATATGCCACAAAGACTTTCCATTCAGAATATGCCACAAAACGATCTTTAAGAGTGCGCCATGAAGGCGTTCCTTACGGAGATTGACACAAAGACTTCCTTTTTCATAGATCGCCACAAAGGCTTTCTTTTTCTGACGTGTTTACTATAGGGATTCACCTAGACTCATATTTCATGAGGTTTTCCCCTCATAATTCTAGGACACGCAGATAACCCCTTTTTTGGGTAATCACCTTCCGTTAGTTATTTTTTATATGACGTCATAGCCCCGCTATGGTCTTACACAATATGGTGTCATGGCCATGGACTTTTCTTTTCAAAGATTCATATCAGAAATCGTGTTTTTAGTCCTTATAGACCCTTTTAGACAACTCCGTAGAGACAAACGTAGACTCATCATACTTAGACCCACTTTCATCAGAATTCAAATAATATACAATTAAGACACATATACATAATCCAGACATCTAGGTGCAACCATACTTCACATCGACCTACTTGAACTTAATAGATCTATACCAAGTTTACATATAATTCTTATCAAACATTAGCATAGTCATAAACATACTTCAATAATCACATATAGGGTCACATAAATAACATATTGTAACCTCAAGGATCACAACACATCATTTTTCAACCACTTCTTTACAGATTTACAGGTGCCATCATTATGCAAACAAGAGTTAACATAGAGACTTACCTGCTTCTCTCTTATTATAGTTCAAAGCTCCAGATCCAGACTTCTATCATGCATTCAGCAGCAACTACTACTACAGAATAAAGAAACTCATCAAGATTTATTCATATACCTCTTTTCCCATCATTGTTAACATTAAAAATCCCTAAGCAGGGTCCTTTTATCTTTTATCTTACTGATCTTCCAAGTCTAACAGACTTACCCTTCAGAATACACTATGCAGAATCATAAATCTTGCCTCGACGTGGTGGTAATCACTGGTAAAGATCCAAATCCACAACATTTAGCTTAAGAGAGAGAAAAAATACTTCAGGTTTCTTTTGATCTAAACAGAACTACTTTTTGAAGAAAGAAAAAAGAAAACTCCCTCTTTTTAAACCTAAATATCTATATATATAGGACCCAAGCTCTTATTGGAACCTACCACGTGTCACACACCTTCAAAGCTACCTTTACAAATGGTTTATAGCTGTAAATAGAAATCCAATATTTTAATATTCTTGGTTTATCCATTTGTTCCTTTCAAACTACCTCATTAGAATGTAACTATCACAATAACTCAATAAACTGGGCGTACCCTACCTTTGGCAGTAATCCCCTACTTATAAAGTTCTCAACACTCTTACCAAATATCCTCTTCTTTATAACATAATATATTTTAAGAACAACCCTTGCTTAATAATCTGGTACATAATGTATTACAATCTATATGCTAGAAAAATAATTGGGTGGATAACACTACGCCACTTAGGTTACTTTCGGTTTACCCGCCAAATCTAGAACCCATCCAAAGCTGGGTGTTACACTAGCTATTGAGGTTGGAGAGCCTAGGTCCATATAAACCCTACTAGGAAATCCCTTACTTTCCTATGTAGGATAGTCCCATACCTTGAAATTGGCACATAATAATCTTTTGTTGTGAACATCAAGAAGAAGAAGAAGAAGAAGAAGAAGAAGAAGAAGAAGAAGAAGAAGAAGAAGAAGAAGAAGAAGAAGAAGAAGAAGAAGAAAAAGAAGGAGGAGGAGGAGGAGGAGGAGGAGGAGGAGGAAGAGAAGAAGAAGAAGAAGCAAAATTCAATTTCTTGCTGAAAACATGCATAACTGATCCCCTTCTCCCCTCGGCCTAAAATGAAACCAACGACTTGTTTCAGGCAGTTACACCAGCTGTTATTCATAGCTGGCAATGGTGTACAAAACACACTGTGTTATTAAGGTGTAAAACGTACAGTTTCACTTAACAAGCAACGCACCATTTTACACTCACTTCCCTCCCCTAAAATGCAATGTACAATAATAGTAACAAGGCAATGATCATAATAGTAATTTGAAAACTAACAAAAATAATAGAATTATAACTTTCCCATGATAATTACCCCCTAAAAGATGCTTTTCCTCAAGGATCAAAAGTGGGAAATTTCTGTTGTAGTTCTAACAATATCTCCCAAGTAAAGTCCTCAAGAAAGGTGTTGGCCCACTCCACTAGCACCTCTGTGACAACATGGTTGCCTTTCTTAGACATACGTCGATTTAAAATTCAAACTAGTTCTTTCACCATAGCACCACTAATGCCAACATGAGGCAAATGTTGTTGATTTGGGGCCTTACCAACATGTTTCTTCATTTGGGAAACATGGAAAGTAGGGTAGACCTGAGAACTCGGTGGCAACTGCAGGCAATATGCCACTTTGCCTACCTTAGCTTCAACCAAATAAGGGCCAAAACATTTAGGAAAAAGCTACTGATTGAGAATTCTCTTCACCGTGGTCTACCTATAGGGTTGTAACTTTAGATGGACATAATCCCCTACTTGAAAGGACTTATTACTCATTTTTCAAATTTCAAAATAGTTCATTCAATCTTGAGCCCTCTTTAAATAGAATCGAAGGAGCTTCATTGTAGCCTCCCTTTTTGTAAACTTCTATCAACTTGGTCCATGATAGATATCCCAACCGAATAAGGTAAGTGGTGGGGTAGACTTTGGCCATATAGAGCCTCATAAGGTGAGGTGAATGGAAGTAAGAAAACTGGTGTTATACCACAATTCAACCATAGGTTACTACAGAGCCCAATCCCTTAGTCTTTCACCTGTCATGCAACTCATGTAAGCTTCTAAACACTTATAGAGGACTTCATTTTAGCCATCTGACTCTAGGTGATAAGTTGTGGATAGATGTACCTTTATACCAAGTCATTTGAATAATTCTTGCCAGAAGTGATTGTCAAACACCTTGTCTTGATTTGAAACAGTTGTTTTTAGGGCCCCATATAACTTGTAGATGTGGTTTAGGTACTCTTGAGCTATTGACATGGCCACAAAATGGCCATACTTGATCAATCTGTCCATGATCACTAAGGTGGTGTCTTCTCCCTTTGAATGAAGGAGGCCCTCTATTGAAGTCCATGCTTACTACTGCCTATGCACTTTGAGATATGGGTAGGTTTTTAAAGACCAAGATAGGCATCATGATCATATTTGCACCTTTAACATGTTACACATTCCCTCACCCATTGTATGACATCCTTAGACAAGCCCTTCTAATACACTAGGCTAGCCAACCTATATCTTGTAACATGTACACCTAAATGGCCTCCCACTGCTCTTTAATGGAAATGCTAGAACAACTCTTTCTTAAGGCTACCATGAGCTCTAATAACTAGCTTACCCTTCCTCCTTAACACCCTACCATCCCATGAGTATTTGAGATGTAAGGATGGTTGTTGTTGGATGTCAAGGTAGAGCTTGTGAAGCTTGGGGTCCATCATCCAAGAATCTTGAGCTTTGTTTCATATATCAGAGATAAATGTACTCCTACTATACTGCAATAACTCAGCTTCCTGTCTATGAGGCTTTTTGGATAAGGCTTTTGTAACACCCCTCACCCGTATCCAACTCCGGGACAGGGTTCAAGGCATTACCGGACTTAAACATTCACAATCATACAAATTGGGTTACCAAATTTCGCCCAAAATTAAAAATTTTCAAACACATGCATTTGACCTTGTCATCTATTTAATCACTTATACCACATAATAAGACATTAACACATACCATGGACAAATAGGCTTACAAGCCAAAATCATTATAAGCCACATCTCATAGCTATAATCAACAAATCAATATAAGTCAATACATTTGGCTAATTACAATAACATCCATCATAGAAAAACTAAGTCCCTATACATGCCACTCACTTGAAAACATTTAACATACACATGCCAATACTCCAAAGATAATAGCTCGATAGTGTGATGCTGCCTTCGACGATCTCCAACCCTGAGCTGACCTGACAAAACTAAAAGAAATGGAAAGGAGGGAGTAAGCTTTACGCTTAGTAAGCTCGCATGAAAATAATAAGCAATGCAATAACATGCTATTTTCATATTCTTTCTATTTATTCAAATTCCAGTTAAGTTGTTTTCTCGAGTCACAGTCATTAAATTATTTATATCTGGAGCTACAGAACTCCAAATTAAGATCTGTTAATTTTTCTTGGAACTATACTTATTATATTCTTACAATAAAATTTTCAGAATTTTTGGTTTAGCCAATAAGTACAGTTTATTCTTTAAAGTATTCCCTGTTATGTTGTATGACAGTTTCAATCTTTCTTCACTAAAAATTAATTATCTCATTGTACAAAACTCGAATGATGTTACCATTTGTTTCTCTTGAAAATAGACTCATAAAAAAATTCAAGGATATAAATTTTATCCCATGATTATTTTTTTATAATTTTTAATGATTTTCCAAAGTTGGAATAGGGGATTCCGACATCATTCTAACCCTGTCTCACAAATATTCAAATATCACAGAATATGAAATTCTTTTATTTACACCATTTCTTTTATGCGAAAATAAACTCAATAAGATTTAAATCAATATCTCATCCAACTTATAATTCAATTTATACTATTTTTGGTAATTTTTCAAATTCACGTCATTGCTGCTGTCTAAAACAGTTTTATTGTAAATTTTTGCTCTTTCTCTCTCACTTTAGTTGTATTCATTACATACCTATAACAATCTTTCCAATTTGCGATTATATATCGAGCATATTGTTCATACGTTACACATGCATATACCTACACTTATCTCTACAAAGTCACACATAATTTCACTTAATCGATTTTCCCGTTGAACGCTTTGGAATAATAACGGATACGCGGTGGTTTCGCACATAGCCCATCATTGAAGTTGAAGCTCTCTTGTACACATAGTGGCCTTCACTTAGTACCACTCATGTGACCTAGCTCGATTGTACACATAATTCTGGCTCTCTTGTACACATAGTGGCCTTCATTTAACACCACTCATATGACCTAGCCATCTCGTAGCTCTCTTGTACACATAGTGGCCTTCACTTAGCACCACTCATATGACCTAGCCATCTCGTAGCTCTCTTGTACACATAGTGGCTCACACTACATACCACACATGTGACCTAGCCACGAATAGCTTTCTTGTACACATAGCGTACTCTCGGTACCACACATGTGACCTAGCTACGTATATATATGTATCTTGTAGCTCTCTTGTGCACATAGTGGCCTACACTTAGTACCACACATGTGACCTAGCTACCTCATTAGTATCTTTTCTATTCTGAAGGTTCAACCGGGAATTCTCACTTTTCAACATTTTACCAATTCATCCATAACCAATCACAATTTATAATTTACATCAAATAATTACTCCATATTCAACCATATCTCATATAATATATTAAAATATTAAAAAATAAATAAAAACTATGTATTATTTACATACAAACTTACTTGTCGAAATCGCATTAGGTACAACCGTGTAGCAACTCATACAATCCATATAATATTAATTTAACATTCAATTCATGTAACATTAATTTGCTATTCAATTTCACATGACATAACAAACATCACATTTTCCATACCATACATACCATCCATCAACTTCTCCTAAACATATTAAATCATACAATTTATGCCATATCAATAGAGAATTACAATTCAAGCATGGTGTTGCACACACGAACTTACCTCGGATCCAGAAACGACAATTTACCATTTTAGTCCATAACCTTGTGTTTTCCCGATTTAAGCCCGAATCTCGATTTCCTTGATCTATATCACATTTACCCTACTAATTAGTCACATTATTCATATGGGTCCAAAAATCATATTTTTACAAATTTGCACTTTGACCCCTAAATTTCACATATTTGCACTTTTGCCCTAATGCTCGTAAAATGATTTTTATTAAATTTCCTTGCATTTCCAGCCTAGCCGAATCATTTTCATAACTATGGCAGCCCCCAATTTCCACTAAATCACCATTTTATTACTAACTATGTCGAAATCGCATTTTTACTGAAAATCACTTAGCAAAAGTCGTTTATTACACATCGAGCTTTCATATTCTACCATTAAACATCAAAATACATGCATACCATTCATGGGTAAATTTTTAAACATAAACCCTAGCTCAAAATAATGGTAGAAATGAGTAGAGCATGTTACCGGGATTTCAAAAATGTAAAGAACATAAAAAACGGGGCTTGAATTCACTTACTATTGAGCTTGGAAGCTTGAAAACCCTAACCATGTCTTCTCCCATGCAATATTCAGCCATAGGTAGAAGATGGACAAGAAATTTGGCTTTTATTTTGTCTTTTAGTCCATTTAATGACCAAATGACCAAAATGCCCTTTTAACCTTTCTTTGAAATTTTATCCATCCAAGCCCATTTTTGTCCAAAAGTTTAGAACTTGGTCAAATTGCTATTTAAGACCCTCTAATTAAAAATCCAATTCAATTTCATACTAAAAACTTCTAGAACTCATATTTTGTAATTTATTCAATTTAATCCTTAAAGTCTAATCGAGCACCTTAGACATCTAATTTCTTCATGAAATTTTCACACAAGCATGCAAACATATCATAGACCTTATAATAATCATAAAATAATTATTACTACTTTGGATTCGTGGTCTCGAAACCACTGTTCTGACTAGCACTAATTCGGGATGTTACAGCTTTGATCACCATATAATTGTACCCCAGCATTTTAATCACCTACCGTTCTTGATAAGGGGTAATGGCCTATTGAACAGACAAAAATCAAAGGCTTTGGTGATCAGTATGGATTTGAAAATGCCTTCCAATCAGGTAAGGATGCCACTTATTCACTTCCAAGAGGGTAGCCAACATCTCTTTATCATAGATAAAGAGGGCTTGATGTTTCGCCTTAAGAGCTTTTCTAAAAAAGGCCAAGGGCCTTCCCTTTTGGTGTAATACGACTCTCACACCTTGGCCAATCAATACAAAATTTAGAAGAGAAATCTGGTAAGGCTAAAATAGGAGCTGCACAAATGGCTTGCTTAAGCTATTGAAAAGACTCATTGGCCAAGACTGATCAATCCCAGGCCACCCCTTCCTTCAACAACTCAGTTAAACTAGAATTGGCTATTAAAGGACAGTTTCAACTTTGGACATGTCCATTGCCATAGATTCTTTGGAGGTAATATGGCCAAGGTACTCTATTACAAAAGTGGCAAAGTTGCACTTGCTTTGCTTGGCATAAAGCTTGTGCTCCTTCAACAATTGCAAAACGTCCCTCAAATGTGTCAAGTGGTCTGTCCAATTGACTGAGTAGACCAATATGTCATAAAAAAATGAACATTGATCTTCTCAGAAGAGGCTTGAAGACTATGTTTGTCAAAGCCTGAAAACTTGAAAGTGTATTGGTCAACCTAAAGGGCATGACCAAAACTCATAATGACCCTCATGAGTTCGAAAGGCAGTTTTGTGAATATTTTGTTCCCACATCCGGATTTGGTGGTTCCCTGATCTCAGATCCAATTTAGAAAAGAAGTGAGTTTGGCCAAACTCATCAAACAGTCCTATATCATTGGAATTAGGAATTTATCTTTGACAGTCAGCTGATTGAGTTACCTGTTGCCCACACAAAGTCTTTACCTCCCATCTTTCTTGTTAACCATAAAAATAGGAGAAGCAAAGGAGTTGTTGCTGTCACCAATAATTCCAGATTGAAACATCTCCTTAATCGACTTTTCCATCTCAGACTTTTGTACTGCATGATAACAGTAAGGTCAAATATTCACAACTGCACCCTTTATCTTTGAGGGGAATTTTTTTTATCTTGAAGCCTTGGTGTAACACCCCTAACCAGTATCCATCGCCAGACTAGGGTTACGAGGTATTACCAGTCGAACCATAACATTTAAACAATCATTTCTCACACATCAACATATCATAGTTAATCAATAACACAAAGTCCCTTTAGAAGGTCTATGAGACGTTAAACATGATTTAAAGAAGGTCCGGGACTAAACCGATCTCATACAAAAACTTTGCGGAACTTAGAAATTTTTTCTTTAAAACAGGGCACACACCCGTGTGGCTAGGCCGTGTGCCTCACACAGCCATGCCTTAGACCATGTCTTACCCTGTGTGCAACTCTGACTTGGGCCACACGGCCTGTCACATGCCCGTATGTATGGCCTATGTGCAAGTTTGACTTGCTTCGAATTGGGACATTGAAGGACACGGTCGAGACACACGCCCGTGTGGTCAACCATGTGGGCAATTATATGCCATTTACAAGGCCAACTTGCCACCCATTTTGGGTCATCCCTACATGTTCCATTCCAACATCAAGTAACATACAAATCATTCACCATCTCAACTACCAATTCAAGTATGAAACATACCATTTCTATTTCACTGAAGCATACCATAATGGCCATTCACACAAGACCATATATACACATCATATATACCATTTTCACATAGCAAAACATATACCAAAATCAATTCAAAGTCTCATCCATTATCAAGCCATATCACATGACAAGATTTATACATCTCAAAACATTCCAAAACCTCACTAGCCTACACATGTCATATACCATAAATACAACTTCTAAAAGGTACCAAAATAGATGTCTGATAGTGTGATTGAGTCGCTGACGATCCCCGGATCCGTGCTAGCTTTAATGACACTGTAAAACAGAGAAGACTTCACACAGTAAGCTTTAGAGCTTAGTAAGTTCATAATATAACACAGTTAACTCAATAATTCATATACAATATGCCAAATTAACTAGCACATAGTTCAACTCATATCACTACTCAATCTCATCCATACTATTTCTTACTTTCATATCATTCATTTAGGCTTATAAACAAGCATTCATAATGCTACTCATTCCAACGCTTTTTATTATTCATTCTCATAACCTTTCATCTCATTCATACTCAATATCATCAACCACATAGGTTCCGCACATACCTGTACATCACGTATTTATCTATCACGTTTACCACTATAATGCTCGATACATTATTCCATTCGATCATCTTTAAACGTTCAATATACTAGCACACTTAGTGCCAATCAATTAGCCAAAGCTATAATAATATCGCACACTTAGTGCCATCACATTAAACCAAAATGGTCTCGGTATCGCACAATTAGTGCCCATTATTCAGCCAACGTTGTTTCGATCTCGCACACTTAGTGCCATTTTTGTAGCTGTAGCTATCTCATTTTTCGCACACTTAGTGCCTCATATCCTCGAATCCACGTTTTGTATAATCAAGCTTCACAATCATGTTTCCATTCATTTCATTACATATAAACATTGTTTAAACAATATGTATTATACACGAACTTGCCTCGGACGTAGAAACAATGATACTAGTCGATCAGTCGAGCACTTTGTTCTTGCCTCGATCTAGGCCTAAATTTCTCTTTTATTGATCTATTTAATATCAAATTCAACTCATTCAATCTCATCTTCAAACAAAACAATCAACAAATGCATAGTTAGGACATTTTACACTTTAGCCCTCATAATTTCACATTTTGACATTTTAATCCCTATTTCACAATTACACAAAATACACATAATTTACTCACACCCAAGCTTGGCCGAATTTCATACTAGTCCCTAGCATCCCATATCTTTCATTTATTTCACATTTAAACCCTTCAAAGTTTCATTTTCACAAATTAGCCCATAATAATCAAATTAATCAAAAATCCCAATACAAAACCTATTTATCATTCATCAAGCTTTCATATTTCACCAACTATCAACACAAAACTCACATATTCATCAATGGAACATCTCAAAATCATTATCAAATTTAGAAATTTAGGCATGGGCTTGCTAGAGTACTTAACAACAATCACAAAAACATACAAATCATCAAAAATGGATCGAAAACACATACCTAATTAAAGCTTGAGCTTGTGAACCCTAGCTAGCTTTTTTTCTTTTCTTTTTCTTTAAATTTTCGATAAAAACAAAAATGAATGCATGAATTTGGCCTTATTTTATTTAATCTACACTTATTTAGCTCATTACTAAATTAGCATTATTAATGTCATTAAAATCCCACTAATTCATGACCACATTTGTCCATTCATTAAACCAATGGTCCATTTACAACATAAGGACCTCACATTTAAGGAGACATAGCAATTAGGCACTTTTAACTTCTAGCACATTGCTTTTGCATTTTACGCGATTAGGTCTTTTTTCACAAATCAGCACACAAACAATAAAATTTTCACACAAAACTTTCACACATACTTTATCACATGCCATAAACATAAAAAATAATATTAAATTATTTCTCTAACCTCGAATTTGTGGTACCAAAACCACTATTCTGACTAGGGTCTAAACCAGGCTGTTACACTTGGAGAGTGTAATATTTGTGGGACCTATAACACATCAACATACTCAACAAATAACTATTGCAAGTCTTCATTTAAGGACTCAGTAGATGCTGACAAGGCTGCTTGCTTATTGGATGTCACCATCAAGGTATAGGGTCCTTTTCTTAATAAAAGTAGGTATTTAATATATTGTGTAGCTAACATGATTTGAATAGATCCAGGCTAAATGCCTTGTAGGGTACAAGAGTGGCCTTGGTGGTAGAATTGCATGGTTAAAGATGCAAAATTCCACACAATAGGGCCCAAAGAGAGTAGTCACTGAATTCCCAACACTAGATCACACCTTTTTAAGGGCAAGACCATAAAGTCATTGTAAATAGGTGCCCTTGTGTAGACCAAGATCACTTCTACAGTGACCCTGAGTCACCAAGCTACCCCAATTAACAATAGTCACCTTGAGCCTAGGCTGAGAGTCCACCAATAAGTTTAGTTTCTTCATTAACTTAGCATCCATGAAATTATGGGTACTACCAGAATCCACCAACATGATTGCCTAAGTAGTACCTAGTTGAGCTACAATTCTAATGGTGTCATGGCCCCAAGACCCTTATATTTCATGTAATGATAGAAGAAGATTAGGGAAATGCTCTCCTTCAGCCTCAGTTGTCTTTAAGTTATCTTGGCAATCCTAAAAATCTTTATTATTTCTTTCCAACAGAGGTTCCAATAATAATTTATATAACTGAAACTTCATACACATATGACCTGGACCATACTTAGCACCATATCAGAAGCATAGTCCCCTTTCCTTTTATCCTTCATGTCAGCTTGTGAGAGAACTCGATCAGTGGACTTCTAGCCATTCATTCCCACTAGTGAGTGACTAGAAATTAGATGGAACAATGGTGTAGGGCTAGTTTTAGTAATAGGAAACAAGGATGGAGGTTGTGGCTGTCCCCTTATGCTAAATGTAGCTAGTTTCTTACTAGTGTTGGCCAAAATAATCTCAACCTTCCTAACGACCATATAACCTTCTACCATGGACTTAGGCTTGAATAGGTGCAAATATTGGCTTATCTCAAGCTTAAGGTTACTAACAAAGATTTTGAGTGCATAGTTTTTAGGACACTAGAGTTGATTAAGAAGACTTACAAAGTCGTCATGAAATTTATCCACAAATCCCACTTGCTTCAATGATACCAACTCAGCCATGAGATCTTTGAATGAACTAGATCCAAATCATTCTTTGAGGATACGAACATAGATATCCCAAGTCAGAAGATGAAAACCTCCTTAGCTTTGAGCATACGGTGCCAATCCAAGGCTTTACCCTCCAGGTAGAGTATCACAATCCTGACCTTCACATTGTTAGAAATGCCCCCTGCCTCGAAGTATTGCTTTAGCTTGGACCACCAACCTAAAATATTTGTGCTATCAAACCTTGGGTAGTCCAATTTATAAAGCTGCCTTAGTCCATCCATGATACTGCCATGAGAGAAGATGCCAATATTGCGCAGGTCTCCCATGGGAGATACAATCAGAGGATCTCGATGAGGGAAAGCAGGTTGAAGGTTGCCTAAGATTCTCTTGCCCCTGTAATAGGCCAGTTTAGCCCAGGCCCATACAAAAAATAATAAACCCAAAATAATAAAACAAAGTCCAAGTCCAGTCAAAAAAATACCATTTGGCCCGATCGAAATGACCCGTTACTTGAAAATATTGAAGGTCCATCTACAAGCTTGACATATATGGGAACACAATCTTCAAGGATATGCAATCTTAGATATGACATGCAATCCTAGAAGATATGTTATGCAATCTTAGAAGGTATGATATGCAATCTTAGATATGATATGCAAATCTTAGATATGATATGCAATCTTAGAAGATATGGTATGCAATCTTAGAATATATGATTTTGTAATCTTAGAGATTTAACTTGTAGATACCTTTTAATCTTAGTCGTTGATGTAATTGGTCTGTACCGTTGGATTTGGGAAGGCTTAACTATAAATAGAGGCCTCTCCCTTCATTGTAAAACACTTGAGTTTTGAGTAATAAAAAATCTTGAGAGCATTCACTCAAATGTTTCTCTCTTTTGTGTTCTTATTTTCTGTGGCTTGTTCTTATTTTGTTCTTCGCTCATCTTCAGTTCTTTTTGAGTTGCTTCCGTTCGAGTTAGATTTTGGTGGAGGAATTTCGTTGAATCCTCATATTGCAGGAGTTAGGTTGACTTATGCGTTTTTTTTAACTTTTTTTTTTAATTTATCCATATCATCTTTATACTTTTTTTTCATTTTTTTAAAAATTGTTATAATACTCATTAATTGTTTTGAGTATATTATTTACCTTATATTATTATTTTTTTATACATGAATTTAATCTTGTGAATAAATTTTTTTCCCTTAATTTTTTTCATAGATTCTTTTAAAAATTGCTATTATCTACTCTATATTTTTTTTATTTTGATTGTTCATTTTTTTTAAATTTTCAATCCATTATCTTTGTTTACCTTAACATTATTATTATTGCTTGTCATTCTTTTACTTAATTGTTTATGTTAGTGCTAATTGTTAATATAACCTATAACTTTAGTAAGTTGCACTTTTTTGTAATAACTTAATGTTATTTTTTTTAAATCTTTGTTTAAAAATATCTATCTCTTTTAATTACCACATTTTATCCAAAAGTTTTCTTAAATAAGGCAATGTTTTGTGTTTAGAAATTCAGGAAATAGTGCCCTAACGTGCTGAGTTTCGATTTTCCGTTTAACTAAATAACTAAATATCCTTTTAATGAATTTCGTAAATCATGAGATGATGTTGGTTTCGAGGGTTTAAAACATCATGTCCTAACGCGCTAGATGTGATGCTTGTATTATTTCAGAACAAAGGAATCTCAAGTTCAAACTCAAATTGTTCAAGTATTTAAAAAAATCATGTTTTGAAATCTTTTCGAATTTTTGACATTAGGACAATAACTAATCAATCCGGTACAAATTTTGGGCGTTACAAGGGTGCTAATTCTTTCTCGTACGTAATCGACTCTCGAACCCATTTTCTTGAATTTCATAGGCCAAAATCAATGTTTTGAAATAAAATGTTTTATAAGGTGATCCGATCACACCTAAGCAAAAAAGATTGGTGGCGACTCTATTTTCGTTTTTAAAGTCGATCCCTATTTTTTTAAAAAAACTTAAAAATGGTTTCGACAGCTTGGCGACTCCACTGGGGAAATAATAAGAGAGTCAAGCCGTAAAATTGATTATTTCCTGTCCTTTTGTCCAAAAATCTAATTTGAAAAACTATGATCCTTTTTATTGCATGAGGTTTTACTTTTATAAAATATCTCTGCATTGCGTTGCATGACCATTGTTGTCACACCCTTTTAACTGAGAGTGAGAAACTATGCCTTAGTGAGGTTTTCACCTCCGTATGGGCTAGTAGACTACTTCCGGGATATATCTGTACCTATGTCTTCGTGAAGTTTTCACCTCCGCATGGCCATAGGGAAATGTATTTCCCTGAATTGAACTCGATCCATATGAGCCTGTAATGGGTGATGATTGAGGAATCTGCTGGTTTAGGTACCCTCTCTTTAGAACTAAGCCACATATAGTGGTCCTTAAGAGCCAACCCTAGATAGAGCTAAATTGAACCCTAGTGGTCACCCAGATAGGTGCCCTGTTATGTTATTTCTCTTGTGCTAACGTGTTCTCTTTTGTTTTGATTGCATTGCATCCACATCATAGAAAAGAGGTGTTGATTCAAATTCGATTGCTAAATAGAAGAGTTTGTCATGAGAAAATGGATTTTTTGATAACGTGGATTATAATACGGTCGTCTGAATATGATGGATCAAGGACTCAAACAGTTCCAAAGAGATATGCAAGACTAGCTGCAAAAGCAGTTGGTAAAGATCCAGCAAGATATGAGGGAACAATTGATGGAAGCCCAAAGAAATATGGTGGCTTAAATGACTCAGCTACTGAATGGGGCAATGGACAAGGGAAAAGGCCCCATGACTAATGCTGGAGAGGATAATGAAGACTATCCTCCGGGTTTTACCCCACCACATGTACAGATACAACCTGAGGTGTATTCTCAAAAGCCATCTGTTGTAATTAGGCCTCAACAAGGTCAAGCTGATACTTGGGTACCCATGAATTTCCAAGTTGGTTCAGAACCTAACCTAGGAGATAACCCTGCTAATCTTGTTATCCCTAATTTAGATATAGCGGAGAAGGAACCGGGAACAAAGTTTCAAGCCCTTACATACTTGGGAAGATTTTAAACAATGGAACTGTGGAAGGGATCCCTGTATTTTAAGACTAATCTAGAGTAATATTCAAAACACGCTTGTTGCCTTAAGCCTAGAGGCAATAAGAATTGTGAAATAGGCCCGTGTCTGAATTTTTATTTCAATAAAATGCATCTTTTTGAGCAAATATTCTTTTATTTTTTCCATTTCATACTGTACAAACAATTGCTCTTAGTTTTTTTCTTTTATTTGTTCTTTGGATTTTCTTTCAAGTATTCTTTCATTTTTTATTTATAACCATACAAATAATCATTCGTTGAATCATTTATTCTTTGGAATCTTCCTTTGAACCCACAATAGCTCTCCAGATATCAACGATGTGAGCAACGTTGCTACTGACTCAGAATCTCCTTTTGAGTAAGATATGTGTTTAGAGGGATCTCAGGACTTTGAAGATGACAGAGATTGTAACCTATCTTCTGATTTGTTAAGAATGGTGGAATAAGATGAAAAATAGACTTTACTCCACAAAGGGTCAGTGGATATTATGAGGCTAGAGAAGAAGTGAAGATTGTAGCCTAGCTCATCACAGAACTAAGGCGAGACATCATGGAGTTATTTTCAAGAATTCAAAGATGTTTTCGCACGATCATATCAAGACACGCCTGGGATAATCTTAAAAGAGATCCATAAGGGTATTTAAAGAACAAGATGATGGTTCTACAATAGCCAAGATAATCATAAGCTTCGGGTACTATTGGTTCACCATAAAAGGGAGATTGCTTTAGTTATGTCGTAAATGCCAAATTGAGGAAGACAAGACTTATGTGCCTTATCTATTTCTTCACAGATTTTCTATATGTGGGGAATGGACATTATGGGGCCAATCTTGTCAAAAGCTTCTAGTCGATATTGATTCATCGTCATGATTATCGTTTACTTCACTAAGAGGGTGGAAATAGCTTCATATGCCAATGTTACAAAGTCAATAGTCATAAAATTTTCAAAAAAAAAAAAAACAAGATCAGGCGCCGATAAAGAATGCCAAAAAAGACAATGTCAAAAGTTTGTAATCTGTTCAAAGATCAGACGCCATATCATAGAGCAACAAAGGCAGTCAAAAAGAAAAAAACAAAAAAAAAACAAAAAACAAAATAAGGATCATGGAAAAAAGACTGAGATTTGTAAAGATTGGCATAAAGAAGTCACCATTTACCCTCTTTGTTTCTTGAATGATGGCTGGAACCTTCACCGGGGCAACATCTTTCCCATTGGTTTATGAAAGGGAAGCAATTGTGGGAGGTTAAGATTCATTTTCTCCAAGCTTTGATTGAATTGGATGAAGAAAAATGCCTTCAGTAAGTTTAATTGAAAGTATTCATGGTCGAATGTACCAAAAATGGATGGTATAAGCTTATGATAAAAGGTTTGCCCAAGAGAATTTCATGATGGGGACCTGACATTAGGAAGGATTCTTCTCATGCAAAAGAACTTTAGAGGAGAATAGATGCTAAACTGGGAAGGACCTTATGTAGTAACAAGGGGCTTGTTCTAGAGGAGCATTGATATCGACCGAGACGAATGGTGAAGACTTGTCCAATTCGGTGAATTCAGGTTCAGTCAATAAGTATTTTATTTGAAAGAGGAGAGGCCAAGGCGAAAACCCGCAAAGGACGCTTTGAGACCAAAGGGGTTTTTGAGCCGAAAACCCGTAATGGGTGGCTCAAATTTTGATCAAAGATAGGGCATGTGGTAGTCTTGCTATGCATGAATTAACATTGAGGAAGTATGCTGCGTCCCGGGGCATTGACAAAGTACTCCGGATCCTCTAAACATGTATTGAGCACAAAATGGTCCTTAAGAAGTTTGTACAGAGAAGCTCAAGCTGCGATATCTAGGGAACCTAGCTTTTATCTTACCCATTTTGAATCTTTGATTACTTTATTCTTTTCAAGATACACCTTAATCAATTTTCTTTTATTGCCTTGGTTATCTTTGATTAGCTTATTTATTTCGAGCTATGCTCCTGATTAATTCCTTTTACGTCCATTGTTGTGATCTTTTCCAAGTATTTTATATTGAAATAACGATTATTGGACTAATAATACTTTCAAAAGGAGTTTTGCATATTACTCTGGAAGCTTCTAAATAATATGAGAATTTGAAATAGGACTATTGTTTAGAACTCACCAAACTTATGGGTTGGAAATATTATCTCTTCAGATTTTTATTGGATAAGACATTTCATCGGTGATACCATTTCGACCAATAACGAGCAATGTCAACCCAAGTGTAAAAGAGGATCATTCTCAGGAAAAGAAAAATGATACCCTACATTCATACATCTGGTCATTACACCCAGGGAATGGTGTAACAGATCAAATTGATTGAAGATGATACAAATTCCATACCTCTGAGTAGTAACAGGATGGATGGATGGAAGGAACCAAATTTTATTCTCCTGAAGTTGTAGTGGGCGGTACAAGCCTTATGTCCCAAAAGGTACAGTGGAAGAGACTCTGAAATTATAGCCGGGCAAGCTTGCTGAGTAGAATATGATCGTTTCTTTGGGTTTTCTGTCAAAGATACCAGTTGAACGAGAAAGCATGGTAATGCATCAGTGATAAAACCTTGATGAACTATGAGCAGTGACAACCCAAACATTAAAAAGGGATCATTCTCATGCATTTATGTAAATATCATTTGAAGCATTAGATTCATTCCGATCATTGCATCCTAATCATTATACATTAAAAAAATGGGATCATTCTCATGACATTCTACATTCATGCAACTGTCGTTCATAATACATTTAGTTAGGAGCATTATAGCATCCTAATCATTTGTATAAACATAAACATATAAAATCGAGTCTATAGAGGATGGTGTAGCAACATCGGTGAATTCATAGATCTTATCTCCCTAAGTGGCAGTAGAGAAGATCGAATTTGATGAATCTTATCTCCATGTATCGGCAATGAAGCAGATTGAAGTCACCAACCTTATATCCCTGAGGTAGCAAGGGAGCAGGTTGAAGTTTGTAGTCTTATCTTCCTGAAGTTGCAAGGAAGTAGACCTAAAGATTGTAGATCTTATCTCCCTAAGCGGTAGCAGAGCAGATCGAATTTGGTGAATCTTATCTTCCTGATGCAGCAAGGGAGAAGATTTTAGCCACTAGCCTTATCTTCCTGAGGTAGCAAGGGAGTAAGCTGAAGATTATAGTCTTATCTTCCTGATGCAGCAAGGGAGCAGACTAAAAATTGTAGATTTTATCTCCACTGAGGAGGAGTGGGGCAGATCGAAGACAGCAAGTCTTATCTCCATGTATCGGCAATAGAGCAGACTGAAGATATTAAATCTTATCTCCACTGAGCAGGAGTGGAGCAGATCGAATATAGCAAGTCTTATCTCCATGTATTGGCAATGGAGCAGACTGAAGATATCAGATCTTATCTCCACTGAGTAGGAGTAGGGTAGATAGAAGACAACAAGTCTTATCTCCATGTATCGGCAATGGAGCAGACTGAAGATATTAGATCTTATCTCCACTGAGCAGGAGTGGAGCAGATCAAAGACAGCAAGTCTTATTTTCATGTATTAGCAATGAAACAGACTGAAGATAGCAGATCTTATCTCCACTGAGTAGGAGTGGGGTAGATCGAAGACAGCAAGTCTTATCTCCATGTATCGGCAATAGAGCAAACTGAAGATATTAGATCTTATCTCCACTGAGCAGGAGTGGAGCAGATCGAAGATAGCAGATCTTATCTTCCTAAAGTTGTAGGAAGCAGATCGAAGATATTAGCCTGCCTCCCTGAAGTTGCAGCGGAGCAGACTAAAAATAGCATACCTTATCTTCCTGAAGTTGCAGGAAGCAGATCGAAGATATTAGCTTGCCTCCCTAAGTTTGCAGTGGAGCAGACTAAAAATAGCAGTCTTGTCTTCCTGAGTATTGTAGTGAAGCAAGACCAAAGATATTAGTCTCACTTTCTTGAAGTTACAGTAGGATGGATTAAATCTACAAGAGCAGATCTTATCTCCCTAAAGTTGCAGTAGAATAAGATTAAATTTACAGATTCAATCTCCTTGATGTTGCAGTTGGGTTAGAGACTACTTGAAGAAGATGAGGATCAAGAAGTTAAGGATCGGCAAGACTGGGCAAAATTGGTCCTTTTATATTCTTTGCTCCATTCTCGTTACACGAAAATGAGCAAAGAGGGGCAGCTGTAATAGGACAATTTAGCCTGGGCCCATACAAAAAATAATAAACCCTAAATAATAAAACAAAGTCCAAGTCCAGTCCAAAATATATCATTTGGCCCGATCGGAATGACCCATTACTTGAAAAGATTGAAGGTCCATCTACAATCTTGACGTATATGGGAACACAATCTTCAAGGATATGCAATCTTAGATATGATATGCAATCCTAGAAGATATGGTATGCAATCTTAGATGATATGATATGCAATCTTAGAAGAAATGGTATGCAATCTTAGAAGATATGATTTTGTAATATTAGAGATTTAATTTCTAGATACCTTTTAATCTTAGCCGTTGATGTAATTGATCCGTACCGTTGGATTTGGGGGGGCTCAACTATAAATAGAGGCCTCTCCCTTCATTGTAAAACACTTGAGTTTTGAGTAATAAAAATTCTTGAGAGCATTCACTCAAATTTCTCTCTTTTGCATTCTTATTTTCTGTGGCTTGTTCTTATTTTATTCTTCGCTCATCTTCGTTTCTTTTTGAGTTGCTTTCGTTTTAGTTAGATTTTGGTGGAGGAATTTCGTTGAATCCTCATTGTGGGAGTTAGGTTGACTCATGCGTTTTTAACTTTTTTTTTATTTATCCATATCATTTTTATACTTTTTTTTCATTTTTTTAAAATTGTTATAATATTCATTAATTGTTTTGAGTATATTATTTACCTTATATTATTATTTTTTTATACAGGAATTTAATCTTGTGAATAAATTTTTTTTCCTTAATTTTATTCATAGATTCTTTTAAAAATTGCTATTATCTACTCTATATTTTTTATTTTGGTTGTTCATTTTTTTAAATTTTGAATCTATTATCTTTGTTTATCTTAACATTATTATTATTGCTTGTCATTCTTTTACTTAATTGTTTATGTTAGTGCTAATTGTTAATATGACCTATAACTTTAGTAAATTGCACTTTTTTGTAATAACTTAATGTTATTTTTTTAAATCTTTGTTTAAAAATATCTATCTCTTTTAGCTATCACATTTTATCCAAAAGTTTTTCTTAAATAAGGCAATGTTTTGTGTTTAGAAATTCGGGAAATAGCGCCCTAACGTGCTGGTCTCGATTTTCTGTTTGACTAAATAAGTAAAATATCCTTTTAATGAATTTTGTAAATCATGAGATGATGTTGGTTACGAGGGTTTAAAACATCATGTCCTAACCTGCTGGATGTGATGCTTGTATTATTTTGGAACAAAGGAATCTCAGGTTCCAACTCAAATTGTTCAAGTTTTTAAAGAAATCATGTTTTGAAATCTTTTCGAATTTTTGACATTAGGACAATAACTAATCAATCCAGTACCAATTTTGGGCGTTACAAGGGTGCTAAATCTTCCTCATACGTAATCGACTCCAGAACCTATTTTCTTGAATTTCGTAAGCCAAAATCAATGTTTTGAAATAAAATGTTTTATAAGGTGATTCGATCACACCTAAGCAAAAAAGATTGGTGGCGACTCTATTTTCGTTTTTAAAGTCAATCCCCCCTTTTTTTTAAAAAAAAAACTTAAAAATGGTTTCAATAGCCCTTATCCTGGGAGGACCCAATAGCAGCCGCAATAGTAATAGAAAATGGAAAATGCCTTAGGTACCTCTCAAATAGGCTCTACAACTCTGTCTTGATCTTGTTACGAAAATTTTCCCTAAGATCCTTCAAACGACTGCCCAACTTGGTGTCCTAGTGAGACATCTTGACCTAGAGTTGGACCAACTTCTATTGTAAGTGGCTAAACTCCTTCTACAATCTGGTGATGATCCCTTCATTGTCAATGGAGAATCGATTGAGCTCTGGTACCTTTGTTGTGAACATTGAGAAAAGAGAAAAAAGTAAAAGAAAGATAAGAAAAGAAGATGAAGAAAAAGAAAGAAGTAGTGTAACACCCTTCACTCGTTTCCATCACTAGATTAGGGTTATAGGAAGTTACAACCATTAATAGAACAAACATAGATAATTTCAATTCAAAAATTTACTTTAAAATCATTCATTAATAAAATCATTCAATCAACATGTCATTCAAACTAAAACAGGACTTAAATCGAGCCTACACAACATTAAAAGTGATTGAGAAACAACTAAGGATTAAATTGAATCAAAATGAAAATGGGTAAAAATTAAAAATAGGGGTCACACAACCGTGTGACAAAGCTTAGCCAATGTGGAGCAAAGACATGGTCATGTGGCTGAACTATGTAATAACCTAAGCTCGTGTAACTCGGGGTTATACAGACGTGTTTCCAGGCCGTGTAACTCTCTAAAATCGTATGGACTTAAAATCATCAAAATGAAACAGAGCACACAACTGTGTGGGGTAAATGGCTATGTCATAGACCACGTCAGAGATCATGTATACTAGAAAACACCTTCAAATAGAAGCCATTTCACACACCCTTTCTTAGGTTCCAAGCCATTCATTAACCAACATCCAAACCTATTTAAAATGTACCAAAACATGCCAAAATATACCAATTCACAATCAACCTAAGTGCCTAACTAGTATGCCTTGATTGGCACCGCAATTCAAACCTAAACAACAATCATCTAAACCAAAACATTCTCAACTATTTAAACTCATTCAATCATCAACCAAGTTCCATATACCATATACCAATATTCATTCATTCATGTCAACTATCAAATGTAAACATACTTCATTCTAAGTTCATGAATTACTAAAACCAAAAAGACCATTTCAACAACAATTCACTTAATAAGACATCAAATAACAATGTACCATTTCCATGATACGGAATACCAAAATCATGTTCACAAACCAAATAGCACAAACCATTATCTTCTAAAATAGAATGAAAAGGATGTTCCACAATCACATTCATCACAAGTTTAACATAAAACATGAAATTTAACATTATAACCAACTTAACCACATTACAAATCCAACTAAAACTTTAAGTTTATCAACTTTAAACCCTACATACTTGCCAAAAAACCAAAATAACAAATCAAAACTATTGAAACATAAATTTGATAATGTGAGCTCTAAAGTTGATCTGTCCAACCAGTTCTGTAAAACGTTAACTATAGAAAATAAGAATAAATAGAGTAAGCTTAAGTAGATTAGTAAGTTCATAGCTAAAATTCAATTCAACTTACCTCACTTAAACAATATGAAAACTAATATAACTTAGATTAATTAAACTTGACAATCATTTACGAGAATACATATGATCAATACAGAATTAGTTCATTATATATTTCATATTCCACTGATGCAGTCGTAAACCAATTAAAATTCTGACTAAGGCAAATGCACCTGTGAATTAATATTATACGTACTGATAAACCGTAAAAGCAACATATTTTAGTCCCACATTTAGTATGCTGTTGGATGATTTATCGTTTGATTTGGGTAAAAAGGTGCTTTTAGTCCTTTCTTTTCATGTCTTATACCCAGGAAAGCACCCGAGGATGAAAAGAACGTAAAATGGGCCTAAAACGAAGTAAATGGGCCATATCACGAAATTGACACGGCCTAGCCCAAATCACACACGGCCGTGCCTCAAAGTAGAAATCTGAACACGGCTTGAAGTCGAGACACACGGGCGTGTGCCATGGCCATGCTTATGTCGCTGGAATGAGCAACTTCATTCGGAAAAGGATATTTAGGGAGAAAGAATCGCATTCCAAGGAGCCTATATATATCCCCTAAGTACCACCATTGAAGGGGAGTCGAGCTAGGCCAAGGAGCCAAGCCGGAAAGGTCAGGATTGTGGGAATCGCTCGAAGTTAGCCAGTTGATCCATCCTAAGAAGCTGGAATTATACTCAAGACGGCGGAATTCTCCTTCAATTCCTTCAGGGAGTTTTAGGAATTTCTTATGTTTTGTTTTATCTTTTCTCTTGAGATGTTTTCTTATTTAGATATGAACTAAACCGCTCAGATACCTGAAGGGGATGAAACCTAGATGAATCTTGTTATTTGATTTTTGAATTATATGATAATTACTTAGTTTGTTCTTAATTATGCATGCTTAATCCAAATCTGATGTGCTTAGGTGGAGGAGGAATAGACCCTGCTTAAGAGTAGTAATTAAACGGAGTTGATCGAATGCCTAGAGATAGGGTTACGAGATTTTGCCGGATTAGGGTGAAACCTAAAATGGGAATCCATAAATCTATTTACTGCTATTCTAGGGGGTTATTATAAGAGAACGAGAGTTCCACTAATTAACCTAGGGTTAGACGTTATTCGCCTCGAGAGAGGGTTTAATATACGTTAGGGAGTCCTACGGATCAAGCTAAGTAAATAAATCATATGATTCAAGGTTAGATAACAAGTGAAGTCTAGGTGGATTCTTCCTGAGGGTACCGTCGTGTTTAATTGAGTTTTTCTTCAAGTTATTTCCCAATTCGTTCTTTTTGTTTTTGTGTCCTTAGCTTAGTCGTCGTTAATTTAGATTAAAACAACTTCACTTTATTTTTAAGGCTAGATAATAAAAAGAAGGCTAGTATTAGTAGTTTTAGTTCCTTTGGGCTCAATATCCGGTCTTGCCTAAGCTATACTACTGTTCGATAGGTACACTTGTCTTTAATCATTGTTAGAGTTAGTTTCCAGGTTCGATCATTCTTTTATAAATTTTAAAGCTCTGATTTCATCGATCAAATTTTTGGCGCCGTTGCTGGGGAACTAAAATTTTAAGAAAACTCTATTTTTATTACTTTAGCCATTATTTTTATTTTCAGCAATTTAATTTTGATTTTAGGTCAAATCTTAATTTTACTAACTTTTCTTTCTTTCTTTTCTTTCCAGGTGCCTCTAGTTTATGATTAGGAGGAACCTGAGAGGACCTTTAGTATACGACAGTGATATTGAAGCTGCTGCTTGAAGGAATCGCTGAGAAATCAGGCGAGCCCTAAACTATACAGAAAGAGTGGAAGAAGACATATCCAATCCTAATGAAGGGATGGACAAAACTAATCTGCCACCACACGATGTGGGGGAACGCAACGCTCCACGTACCATGTTTGATTATGCTAAACGGCATTTAACAGGAGCAGAATCAAGTATTATTAGGCCTGCTATAGCTGCTAATAATTTCAAATTAAAGCCTAACACAATACAAATGATTCAACAGTTTGTTCAATTTGATGGTTTGCAGGACGAAGACCCAAATACTCATATAGCTAATTTCTTAGAGTTCTGTGATACCTTCAAAATAAATGGCATTTCTGATGATGCCATACGTCTTTGGTTATTTCCCTTTTCATAAAAAAATAAAGCCAAGTAGTGGTTAAACTCGTTACAACGAGGGTCAATCACTACATGGGATCAAATGACCGAAAAATTTTTAATGAAATATTTCCCACCGGCCAAAACAGCCAAATTATGGAATGATATCTCTTCTTTTGTGCAGATGGATGTAGAGATATTATATGACACATGGGAGAGATACAAGGACCTCTTAAGAAGGTGTCCACACCATGGTTTACCCTTGTGGCTACAAGTCCAAACATTTTATAACGGTGTAAACCCCTCAATGAGACAACTAATCAACTCAGTCACCGGTGGAACGTTGAACAACAAAACTCCTGAAGCAGCGTACAAGTTCATTGAAGAGATGTCATTGAATAATTATCAGTGGCAAGTTACAAGGACAAAACTGACAAAATCAGCAGGAGCTTTCAACATAGACACAGTAACGATGCTATCAACACAGATGGAGATAATGAATAAAGGCTTGATAATTTGTGTTCTTCGCAGGTACATCCAGTAATGCAGTGTGACGCAAATGGAACAGTGGCGAATCCTGAGTACCCACCCTACCAACCGAAAGCAGAGAGCGAACAGATGAACTATATAGGTAACAATTTCAGATCCAATAATAATCCATATAGTAATACTTACAATCCAGGTTGGAGGAACCACCCAAATTTTTCATGGGGAAATCAAGGAAATCAAAGGCAACAACCTCCTCAAAACTTCCAAAATCAGCCCTACCCTCAAGAGAAGAAACCAACGCTCGAGAAGATGCTAGTAAAATCAGCAGACACAGAAAAACGTCTACAAGATACCGAGAGAACCCTTAAAGATCAACAAGCGTCAGTGGAAAAACTTACTGAGTCATTTGGGGAACTCACTAAAACAGTTGGATTACTTACTAAGATGATTTGTGAAATACGGGTAGAAATTTTTCCTAAAGGAACATAACTGGTAAAAGCAGTCACACTAAGAAGTGGAAAGGAATTAGTCGACCCAAAGAAACAAATCCCATACGAAGATAACAAGGCAAGCGATGAGGGGATTAAGGATGTAAATCCAGTACGCAACAAAAACAAACCACCAATCCCATATCCAGCCAAATTAAGAAAAGAACAAATTGATGCCTAATACGGTAAGTTTCTTGCACTTTTTAAACAAATACATATTAACTTACCTTTTGTTGAAGCCATTTCACAGATGCCGAAGTATGCAAAATTCTTAAAGGAACTCCTGACGAATAAACGAAAGCTTGAAGAAGTTTCAACGGTGGAACTTAATGAAGAGTGCTCAGCCATCCTCCAAAATAAGTTACCAACCAAATTAAAAGACCCAGGAAGTTTTACTATCCCTTGTTTAATTGGTAGCTTGAATATTAAGAAAGCATTAGCTAATCTAGGCGCCGGTATTAATTTAATGCCGTATAAAATGTTTAAACAACTAGATCTTGGGGAACCAAAACCCACTAGGATGAGTATTCAGTTAGTAGATAGATCCATTAAATATCCTAGAGGAGTTATCGAAGATGTCTTGGTAAAAATTGATAAATTTATTTTCCCTGTTGATTTCGTTGTGTTAGACATGGATGAAGACATTAATGTTCCTTTAATCTTAGGGCATCCTGTTTTAGCCACTGCTAGAGCTGTTATTGATGTAAGTGATGGTAAACTTGCACTAAGGATAGGTGATGAAGAAATTGTTTTTCAAATTTATGATGCCATGCGATATTCTAATGAGCAAGATGATTCCTGTTATTTTGTTGATACTACTGATCATATCATTCAAAATTCATTACAGGAAATCATACATGACGACACGATGGAACTGTGCCTGACTCAAGAAGAGGGGGAAGAAGATGAAGACGATGAGTTGAATCTAAATACATCGTCATCTAGACAAACGAAAGAAGAAAGCATTGCAAATGATAACAAAATAAAATAGAAACCCTCCATCGACAGCCACCCAAATTGGAATTAAAACAGTTACCAAAACACTTAGAATACGCGTTCCTCAGGGACAATTCTATGCTACCGATAATTATCTCTTCAGAACTAGAACCCAAGGATAAAGAGGAGCTGATAAAGGTACTATGAGAACACAAAAAAGCCATTGCTTGGAAAATTTCTGACATTAAGGGTATAAGCCCCTCGTTCTGTACCCATAAAATTTTAATGGAAGAAGAATACAAGCTGTGTGTGTAACCTCAGAGACGGTTAAACCCCAACATGAAAGAAGTGGTCAAAGCTGAGGTAATTAAACTTCTAGATGCAGGAATAATTTATCCTATTTCTGACAGTACTTGGGTAAGTCCTGTGCAGATAGTTCTAAAAAAAAGAGGAATGATGGTGGTGGCCAATGAAAAGAATGAGTTAATTCCCACAAGAACAGTTACATGTTGGAGAGTCTGTTTAGACTATAAAAAGTTGAATGATGCCACCAGAAAAGATCACTTCCCTCTGCCCTTCATAGATCAAATGCTAGAAAGATTATCCGGGCATATGTACTACTGCTTCTTGGACAGACTCTCCGGCTACTTCCAAATCCCAATAGCTCCTGAAGATCAAGAGAAGACAACATTTACATGCCCATATGGTACGTTTGCTTATTGTAAAATGCTTTTTGGATTATGTAATGCTCCTGCTACTTTTCAGCGTTGCATGTTGGCAATCTTTGACGAACTTGTGGAAGACATCATGGAGGTATTTATGGATGATTTCTCGGTATTCGGTAATTCCTTCCATCTTTGCCTTAAAAAATTAAAACGAGTTCTAATGAGATGTGAGGAAACACACCTTATTTTAAATTGGGAAAAATGTCACTTTATGGTTAGAGAAGGAATTGTGTTAGGACATAAGATTTCTAGTAAAGGGATTGAGGTAGATAAAGAAAAGGTTGAAGACATAGAAAAACTACCTCCCCCTAGTTCTGTTAAGGCTATTAGAAGTTTTTTAGGACATGCAGGGCTCTACAGAATATTTATTAAAGATTTTTCTAAAATAGCTAAGCCTTTGACAAAATTACTAGAAAAAGATGTTCCTTTCGATTTCAATCAGGAATGTTTAGATGCATTTAATATCCTTAAGGATAAATTAATAAATGCGCTGATTATAATTGCACCTGATTGGAACTTACCCTTTGAACTAATGTGTGATGCAAGTGATTTTGTAGTAGGTGCAGTTTTGGGACAACGAAGAGACAAGCATTTTTAGCCAATTTACTATGCTAGCAGAACATTAACACCAGCACAAGAAAACTACCCCACCATAGAGAAAGAATTGCTAGCTGTAGTTTTTGCTTTTGATAAATTTAGACAGTATCTAATATTGTCTAAAGTTGTCATTTACACTGACCATTCAGCTCTTCGTTATCTTTTAAACAAACCTGATGCAAAACCCAGGCTCATACGATGGATTTTACTCTTACAAGAATTCGACTTGGAAATACAAGATAAGAAGGGAGCCGAGAATCTTGCAGCGGATAACCTCTCTAGACTTGAAAATCCACATACCAAAGAGCTCGATGAAAGTGAAATAAAAGATTTGTTTCCCGAGGAACAACTCTTTTCTATAACACATTCTGAGGCACCATGGTTTGCAAATATTGCAAATTATTTAGTAGCTAACATCTTGCCAAGAAAATTAACACATCATCAAAAGAAACGATTCTTTGCTGATGTGAAAAATTATTTTTGGGAAGATCCTTTTCTTTTCCGCATATGTGCAGATCAAGTAATTCGAAGATGCGTTATAAAAGTGGAAGCAAGCAAAATCCTGGAGCGTTGCCATTCAGGACCTTCAGGAGGACACTACAGTGGTATTAAGACAGCGCACAAAATACTTGATTCAGGTTTTTATTGACCCACTTTATTTAAAGATGCCAATAGGTATGTTACCTTGTGTGATAGATGCCAAAGAACAGGTAATATTTCTAAACGTGATGAAATGCCTCAAACATATATGTTGTCATGTGAAATATTTGATGTATGGGGTATTGATTTTATGGGACCATTCCCTAGTTCGTTTGGGGAACAAATACATCCTAGTAGCAGTTGATTACATGCCAAAATGGGTAGAAGCAGAATCTTTACCTACCAATGATGCTACAGTAATAGTTAAATTTCTCAAGAAACTATTTTCCCGATTTGGCACACCAAGAGCCATCATTAGTGATAGGAGTACTCCTTTCTGTAATACTCAATTTGAAAAAGTTCTAAAGAAATATGGAGTATATCACAGGATAGCCACCCCATATCACTCTCAAACCAGTGGGCAAGTTGAGGTAGCAAACCGAGAACTTAAGCGCATTCTAGAAAAAATGGTTGAATCAAATAGAAAAGATTGGACAGTTAAAGTAGATGATGCTTTATGGGCCTATAGAACAGCATTTAAAACACCTCTAGGGACATCCCCATACAAACTTGTATACGGGAAAAGCTGCCATCTACTATTCGAATTAGAACACAGAGCTTTTTGGGCAATAAAATTCTTGAATTCTGACCTCAAAATTGCAGGAAAGAAAAGAATGATGCAGATGAATGAGCTGGACAAATGGAGAACGAAAGCCTACGAGAACTCAAAACTATACAAGAAAGCAACAAAGCGATGCCACAATGTTCATCTCAAGAGATCAAAACAATTCGAACAAGGGACTTGGTCCTACTATATAACTCAAGGCTTAAATTATTCCCGGGAAAACTAAAATCAAGATGGCCAGGCCCATTCATGATCAAAACAATTTTTCCATATGGCACAATCGAAGTAACTCATCTCACTAAGGGCACATTCAAGGTAAATGGTCACTGACTCAAAATTTATAATGGTGCAGATTTTAGAGATATGAGAGAGGAGCTTCTGCTCCATGAACCTTCTTTTAGAACCGAAAACAGGGAAAGTCTAGCTTAAGACTATAAACAAGCGCTTCTCGGGAGGCACCCCGAGCACTAACCCACTAACATTTTATTTCCATTTTTTTTAACACCACACAAAAATAGTCCAATAGAAGTGCAGATTTTAAACACGGCCTTGAACACGGGCGTGTCAATGGATGTGTGCAAGACAGGGGACGAACCACGAGCGTGCCAAGAGCCGTGCCCAAACAGGAACAATTTCTTTCGCTAACACGGGCTGCGATACCAGACCACGCTCGTGCTACCTAACCGTGCGAGGACACTGACTTATTGAGCATGGGCATCACACGCCCATGCTTCATAACCATATGAAGCTATTGCCTTACACACCACGGGCATACCATGCCCGTGCTAACTAACCTTGCGAGGTTAAGCACGGGACAAACACGACCGTGCCCAACGACCGTGTGAAGATACTAACTTGCCACACACAGGCTATACACGCCCGTGCTACCCTACCGTGCTAACATACTGACTTATCGAACACGGGCGTGCTAATTTTCCCGTGGCCGTGCCAAGAATCCTAAATGCGCCTAAATTTTTGAAATCGCGAAAAGCACGGGTGATTTAAAATTCACACGGGTATGGCAGGGGACCGTGCCCCCTCCCTTATATATAAAATTTAACCGTTCCTCCCCCAAACCCTAAACTTAAATCAGTTTTCAACATCCTTTCTCCCCAAATCTGGCCGCACCTGCATTATCCTTCACCTAAAACTGCCCCTATTGCTGTTTCTCTCCAGAAACCATCCAAAAAATCATTCACATGCCCGCACCACAGCCGTGTTACTAAGCGCCACGCCCCCGCCACCGCCATGTTCGTGTTGCAGAACCCACACCACCGCTGTGCTTCGCCCGTGTTTGATTATCTTACACAATCCCAACCCCTGGTTCCATTCACTACTTTAATTTCTTGACTCAAAAACTTGAATATTATGCCATTTTGCTTCATCCTCTTTACTTTTGTTTAGTATTAGGCATCATTTTTGGTTAATGATTTCTCTCAAAGACTCATGAACACTCTGGTGAGTTGGTTGCTAATTGACTCCATTTTAGGCATAAACTTTTGCATTTTTGATACTTCTTTGTCTGGAAGAATCACTGCTATCAAATAATATCCACTGATTACCATATTGCTTGATTTAGTATGGAATATTTTGGCTATCTTATTGTTAAGGAACTTGCTTTATATTTGATTATTTTATTTCAGGTACAATGTCATCATCAAGACCAAAATGAACTACGGCCACTCCCACCAAAAAGAGAAAGGGGCCCGGATCATCGTCCGCAAGTGCTTCTTCGGAACTTCGACACCCATTCCTCAGATTCTCTCAAGCAACTCAGGAAGAGCGTTAGAAAACAATTCGAGACAGACATATCAGCACCGGTAGGTGCATCGACTGGCCATCAGTAGAGCAAGTAGGGCTCGCACCCGATATTCGAGCCTTCCTCTCGACTGACCCGTGGGAGTAGTTCTTCTCAATCAATGAGCCCACATATTTGGAGCTCACACTGGAATTCTGCACCACTTTCACATTGCAGACTGTGATGGCACAGTTCGATGATTCGGGTACCATCCAATTCTGCCTAGGGTGAATGGTGCGTTGATTGAGCGTACCGTAATTCGGTTCGGCACTAGGACTTTATACACAAGAATTTATAGAAGCTAACCCACTATCCGAGCTGAACAGAGAGCTCCACTGTACCCCCTCCAATGCTGGCAAAACTTTAAACCCATCACAAATGTCTATGACCCCAGTCGCTCGAAGGCAACAACCCTTCTGCCACCCCTAAGGTATCTCCATGCCATCCTCGCCCATACCATCACAGGGCGCCGAGAGAGCACCGGCGTAGTAAACAAACACGATGTTTACTCCCTATCGTGTATGTCTGAAGGGCACGTTTTTGACATGGCATACTTCATCGCCTGTGCAATTCAACACCAGACAGAGCCGCACAGGAAGGGGATCTTATCGATAGGGCCGTACATCACAAGGTTGGCTCGATACTTTGGCCTCCTCCATACTGAGGCTCAGACCACTTCCCTCACACTGTTAGGCAACATGGCACCTCAAGGCATTCAGACGATGCTGCATGTGAGAATGATTAAACAACGCCGAGGGACCAACCCCCCTCAGTACCGAATAGTGGCACGACAGATGAAGGGGAGCCCGAGGACATTACTGATGATGTGCCACCATCACAGGAGGCACCAAGCCCGAGCCAGCGGCCATCCCGTACAGCACCCTCATTAGCAGACATCTCTGCACGGCTCGACCAGTTCGAGCTGTATTTTGTGAAAATTCCTGACGTCTTGATGGGAGAGAGACTACACTTCAACATATATACCAGCATCTCCACATCTCATCAGCATAACCACCGCAGGACCCGGCCGATGATGAGGAACTTTGAGTCCCTTTATCTAAATTTTCTTTTCTTATTTTTAAGTTTTATTTTTATTTATTTTCTCGTTATTTTAATTTATCTTAAGTTTGAACATTTTCCTCATACATTGACAATTCTTTATGATTCTCATCAACATCTAACTTTTGAGTATTCCTAACATCTATTTAATTACGCCCCCAAAAGACTTCTAATTGATGACTTAACAGTTTCAAAAACATCACTAGGAGCAATAAACCACTACACAAGTCATCAGAAAAATGACATCTATCATCTTCCAAGGACATCATCCATTAATTCAGAGAGTGCCACTTTCTCCCCTCTCTTTTAAATGTTGCATATTAATTTCATTATCTATCTTTGTACATTGAGGGCAATGTACATATTAAATGTAGGAGGGTGAATAGTTATTCTGAGAAAATGCCTAACTTTCTGCATTGTTCTCAAATCCCTGAATTTAATCTTGTTTGAAAGTAATTTTCTCATATTACTAATTAGGATGAAATTTCTGATGATTTATGATTTTTTTGACATGTTTTTGAATAAGTCATAGTTAATTGTGCATTGATGATTAAATTTGAAGAATACTAGGGAATCAAGCATGATAAGTCTAATTTTCAAAAATTTAAAATTTTAGGTTGTTAACCTGAATTTGAATGTTATCTTGAAGTTTGAATTTTATAAGGTTGATGTCAAAAACACCCATAATTTTTGTGAGATTTTGAGCCTTATAGAGCATACATTGTAACATCCTAAATCAAGGCCTTTGTATTTTATGTGTTTGTATGTGAATACTATGTTTGACATGCTAGTTTAGGGTACTTTAAGGTCCAGGAATGAGTTAGGGGTAAGCCGGAGGTTTGGTGAAAATTTGCTTTTTGAGCATTTTTAGGGAAGCTAGCTGAATTGGGCCTTAAGGGATATTGTTTGTGTTGGATGACACAAAGGAGTGCCTTAGCAAAGTGGCAAGGAGGCGCTACTTAGAGCTCAGGGAAGTGACGCCTCAGGGAAGCTGGAGGGACTTGGTTCGAGCTGCAGGGATTCCCTTTTTGGGGATTTCCTTTTGACGCCAAGGCAAAGGAGAGTTGCACTCAGCATGGACTTTGGTGGATGAGTGTTGAATGAGTTAATATCTTTGAATGAGTGGAAGAGAGCAATTCAAGGAGTTTGAAGTATTCAAACAAGTTTGAATGTGTGATCAGGAGAAAATTAAGGAGAAAAACAAAGGATTGAGCAAGGGGTGTAAGTGGTGGCTGAAATTCAAATGCTTGGTGTGGGAGGGGGAATCGATTTGGTCTATGTTGGAGTGTGTCAAAATTTACATTGGCCATAGGACCCTGTAGTGTCATTTTTGTGCAAATTTCGTGTTTGGGAGGTAAGTGCCGAATGTGGTTTGTTTTTCTTTATGCCAAAAGTGTCTAAGGTGTCCAAGTGGGTTCTTTTTGTTTTGAGTTTTATTCCTCTCCTTATTTTCTTTTCTCTGAAACACAAATCTCTCACAATTACCAAAATTCTCTTGACTCACACTCTCCATATTCTTTCTTCTTCTTCTTCTTGTTCTCTCTGAAAGCCAAAACCCTTATTCCCTTTTCTTTGTTTTTCTATGAGCACCATAATCGCATCCATTAATCATCTTTTCTTCTTTTTCCTTTTTCTATTTCAAAGTCGAAAACCCCTAACTCCATTCTCATCTTCATGCTCTGTGCAATAGCCGAATATTCCCATCCACAGTTCTCTTCTCTGATTTCTCTCTACAAACCGAATCTTCATGGGCTTCTGTTCTTCATCTTTTCTTTTGATCACTTCTAAAACTGAAAACTCCTAAGTGCCATTGGTAGTTCTTTTACGGCTCTTTCATCTTCTTCCCTGCCTTGCCGAATCTTCTCTTCTACTGTGCTAGTGCCGAATCCTCTTAGGTGATAACTAGATCTCTAGTGTTAAGGTTAGTGACGATTTCTTCTATATCTTTATCTTCTCTTTCGATTTTGGGGAGCCAAAGTCGAATGGCTAATTGGCTTTATGTTTGGGGGCTTGGCCGAATGTAGGTGGAAGGGGGTGTCGCATTCCTTTGGAGACTTTTCGGGATTCGCTTGACTTGTGGATCAAGACTAAAGCTTCGGCTTTTGTCGATCTAGGTAAGGAGATCTTTTCTGCTAACATGTTAATCTATTCACATTTACCCTATGTGTTAACTCGGTCTTCTGACCAAGATCTGTTCCATGGACTCAAATACCAGCGATTCTAAGGAGGGGGTTGGACCCGTAAACCCAGCCCTAAGTTTAAGAAGCGAGCGGTGTCAGTGGTTCGGGATTGGCCATCGGGTTGTGGGCCGACTTCTGAGTAGAACTGTAGGCAGATAGCAGTAGTTTCGATTAACAGTAGGTCGACGTAGAGAGCGTGATATTACGTGTTATCAGGTGTGTAACTCTCACACACTTCATATGTTAGTTTGTAGTTGCTAGTATGTCTGAAAGCCGAGGTGACGTTTTTGGTCACTAAAACACCCTTGTGGGTAAAAGCGAGGACCTCAGGTAAGTCTATTTTGGTTGCCATCGATAAATGCATGTATTGAAACCTGAATGTGCCATGTTATTTTAATCGTTAAGCATGATCATACCGTATTGTAAAGCATGCACGTGAAAATAGGATATGATGAGAAGAGGGAGGAAATATGATCTTTCAGACTGTCACCAGTGGTTAGGTACCACAAGTGGGTTGGCCCTACATATCATTATTCTGTGACTAAGTCTCAGTGGTTTGGAACCACCAGTGGTTAGGTACCACATATACTTATTTCTGTGACTCGTCCCAATGGTTTGGTACCACAGTGGGTTGGCCCCACATATCGATATAAGGGATTGTCACCAGTGGTTAGGTACCACAAGTGGGTTGGCCCCACATATTATTAATTGTGACTTTGGTCACCAGTGGTTTGGAACCACCAGCGGTTAGGTACCACCAGTGGCTAGGTGCCACAAATGTTGGGTAGACACAGGAGATAGGGATGGATATCTAGGTTGGTTGGGTTGCATGGCATATATTCTTGAATATAAATCTGTGTGAGGGTCGGTGACTCACCCCTTCCGTTAATTTTTCGCAGGTAATCCTCAGACCGCGGAGATGGAGCCGAGGTGGACTCGAGGTGGCCATGCAAGATATTTCGGATTTATTTTACTTTAAGTTAGATTTTGGTAATGTAATAAGGCCAACTAAGTTTCAACTTGGATTTATTTATTTTGGTTAATTTAGTTTTATTTTATTTTGATCACTAAGGCATGTCGAATAAACTACTTCAAATGGACGATTTTCCAAAGTTTAATGAACTTCGGGATTTTTAAAGATTTTTAAAATTGGGTAATGACATTCGAGTATTTAATAACAAAATAACTCAACTTTTCAAACTAAGTCTCAAAATGGTTTCAACTGATCACTTAATACAAACTCTGTTTTTATAAAGTCAAGTGTTTTTCCCAACTCATGACGTTAACTCGTTTTTTTAAATTTTTCTTTCCTGTGACATGCTAGATCCAGTCGTAGCATTTTGACCGGGTTTGGGGTGTTACATAAATTCCTTTTCATGCTCACTTTCTAATTATGAGTGTGTCAACTATGAACTGTTATTCTAGAACTTGCTTTGATTATACATGTCAAGACCACAGTTATGATTTGATATACCGAGATAATAAAGGCACTTAGGTTTTAACCCACTTACTCCACTAAAAAACCTACCTCCACAATTAACCCCTAGTGAACCCCGTTGATCCTAACAAACCTTTTTATTGGTTAACCCACTAATATTAACCCAAAAATCCTTTGTATTTGTTATCACCCTTCCTTTTGACTACCCTTTAATTGAGATATGATTTGACTAGTTACCTAAGTTTTTATTATGAGTTGAAGTTGTCTTTATTAGTTTGTTCTAAAAAAAAAAATCAAATCAAAGTATAGTCAGTATTTGTATTATGAAGAGTGAGCTTATACAAGTTAAAGTCTAATTATCAAAAGAAAAAGCTCGTATTAGTAGGTTTATTATTATTTTCAATTGATGTAATTACTTTCTCAGAAATTTTTAGGTAGGTAACTTATCAATTCAATCTCGATTCTAACCTTCTAATTTTAGCCCTTATCCACACCTTTAACCCTAGCCCCGTTACAACCCTAACAAAGACCTTTTGATCTATTTATCATATCATTTTACAGTGGTGGAAATTTGATTTTCAGGCAAGCCTATGAGATTAACTTTTCAGGTTCGACTTATGAGTGCTTAATTTTGACCCTTAAACACTTTTTGAGTGATTTGAGTGAATCTTTTGTGAGGATGTCAATCCTTGTAGGTTTTGAATTAAAGGTAATTGTTCAGATAAGGGGAGACACCTATGTTTTCGTGCTACAAATGAATGACTTATCTTGTTTGAATCTTTAGGATTCTTTGCATTGAATTATCCATGTATAAATTATCTATGAATTAGGATAAGGCATTGTTGATAGGAATTATGAATCATGGAAAGTTCGTTTTAACTGTAAGTTGAGAATTTTGCTTGAGGACAAGCAAAAGCTTAAGTGTAGGGGTATTTGATAAACCGTAAAAGCAACATATTTTAATCTCACATTTAGTATGCTTTTGGATGATTTATCCCTTGGTTTATGTAAAAAGGTGTTTTTAATCCTTTCTTTTCATGTCTTATACCCAGGAAAGCACCCGAGGATGAAAAGAACGTAAAATGGGCCCAAAACAGAGTAAATGGGCCATATCATGAAATCGACACAGCCTGGCCCAAATCACACACGGTCATGCCTCACCGATCACCTAGAGCACGACCTGACCTACGACTTACACGGCCGTGCCTCGAAGTAGAAATCTGAACACGGCTTGAAGTCGAGACACACGGGCGTGTGCCATGGCCGTGCCTATGTCGCTGGAATGAGCAATTTCAGTCGGAAAAGGATACTTAGGGAGAAAGAGTCGCATTCCAAGGAGCCTAATATATCCCCTAAGTACCACCATTGAAGGGGAGTCGAGCTAGGCCAAGGAGCCAAGTCGAAAAGGTCAAGATTGTGGGAATTGCTCGAAGTTAGCCAGTTGATCCATCCCAAGAAGCCGGAATTATACTCAAGACGGCGGAATTCTCCTTCAATTCCTTCAGGGAGTTTTAGGAATTTCTTATGTTTTGTTTTATCTTTTCTCTTGAGATGTTTTCTTATTTAGTTATGAACTAAACCCCTCAGATACCTGAAGGGGATGCAACCTAGATGAATCTTGTTATTTGATTTTTGAATTTTATGATAATTAATTAGTTTGTTCTTAATTATGCATGTTTAATCCAAATCTAATGTGCTTAGGTGGAGGAGGAATAGACCCTGCTTAAGAGTAGATCTAGCGTAATTAAGCGGAGTTGATCGAACGCCTAGAGATAGGGTTACGAGATTTTGCGGGATTAGTGTGAAACCTAATATGGGAATTCATAGATCGATTTACTGCTATTCTAGGGGGTTATTATAAGAGAATGAGAGTTCCACTAATTAACCTAGGGTTAGACGTTATTCGCCTCGAGAGAGGGTTTAATATACGTTAGGGAGTCCTACGGACCAAGCTAAGTAAATAAATCATATGATTCAAGGTTAGATAACAAGTGAAGTCTAGGTGGATTCTTCCTGAGGGTATCGTCGTGATCAATTGAGTTTTTCTTCAAGTTATTTCCTAATTCGTTCTTTTTGTCTTTGTGTCCTTAGCTTAGTCGTCATTAATTTAGATTAAAACAACTTTACTTTATTTTTAAGGCTAGATAATAAAAAGAAGGTTAGTATTAGTACTTTTAGTTCCTTTGGGTTCGATATCCGGTCTTGCCTAAGCTATACTACTGTTCGATAGGTACACTTGCCTTTATTCGTTGTCAGAGTTAGTTTCCAGATTGATCATTCTTTTATAAATTTTAAAGCTCTGATTTCAGCGATCACCTACGGTGAGCAAACATATCGTTCCCACGAAGACTAAAAGTACTAGTAGATACTGTCTTTCTATTATTTAACTGATAAATTCGAGTGATTGATTAAAACTAAAATTAACTAAATTAATTAACTACGAATGCGACAAATAACAAATAAAGAAAATAATAGAATAATAATGAAGGAGTGAGACAATACCTAGGAAAGAATTCACCTATATTTCATCTGTCATTATCAATCTAAAGTACGCAATTTCTTCACTTAGTATCTTGATTTGTAGAAATCCCTAAATTATACTAACATCTCTCTTCAAGAATAAGAGCAACTAACTCTAGGTTGATTAATTAAAACTTCTTTCTAATTAAAACCCCTATTATCGCATTAACTCGATTTATGGATTCTCCTATTATATTTGACTCTAATCTGGTAGGTTTATGCCATCCTATTTCTAGGATTGCATGCAACTCCACTAAATTATGCAAGATCTACTCTTAAATAAGGTCTATTTCTCCTCTGATGTAAGCACATCAAACATGGATCAATAATCTAGAAATATCAAACTAAGAATTAAGCACCCATAATTGAGAATAAGATCTAAGTCTTTATTGCGTAAAATACAAATCAAAAGACAGAATTCATCATAAGGTTCATCACCCTAGGTATTTAGAAAATTAGTTCATATTTGCAAATAAAAACATCCCAAAGACAGTATAACTAAAAGAAATAAAGAAAATTATGATAATCTCCTAAGAAATCAACTGTTAATCTTTAATATTGGCAGAAATATGCTTTAGAATTGGCTTCAATGGTCTTTTTTGAGTTGTTTTCTTGAATATTCTATGACGACTCACTCCTATATTCTTATTTTTCCGCTGTTTAGACTGCAATTCGTGAAATCGGCACGGCTTACCACATGGCTGTATGGTAGCCCATGTAGTTCATACAACCGTGTATCCAGGCTGTGTGAAATGTTCCAACCCGTGTGGCTCTTGTAACTCACTTTGCTTTTTCGATTTTTTCTCTTTTTCACTTTTTTTCTGCTCCCAAATGCTCTCTTAAGTATAAAAACATGAATTTAAAGGATTAGGAGCATAAAATTCACCATTAACATCGAATAATCACCTAAAAATGCATTAAGAATGATATTTAAACATGTTACTTTTAGCATTTATCGTCCACAATGGTTCAAAGCAAATCAATTCACATAAATATACATATCTATACATTTCATCATATTAATACCATAATGAAATATATTAGCATGATCATTTTTTATACAACCTTGAAACGGATATACATAAGAAATATCAATTAATTTCAACTGTAGTCACATATTTTCATAGCCCAATGAATGATAGTAACATGACTTGGATACTCGAGTACTCTAAATCACACAAGAGAGCAACGAAATGCTAACGAGGGCACCGAAGTTCAATCTCGTACAAGCGCGCTTTCAGTCCTTATTGGCATTCCAATTGTATCTTAATCATTTACTATGTTCAAAACGGCATTTTAACAGAATTATCCCTTTTAAAATTCAGAGACACTTCCAAAAATAATCTTGTACACATGCTATCAATCAGTTAAATTCATTCCTACATTATACAACTATATTTCTCAAATATTCAATAAGAACCAAATATCCACTTTCTTACCTATATTTAATTGTAAAAATTTTATAATTTCAATTTAATATAAAAATTTAACCTAAAGACAATTAAACCACATCATAATAGGACAATTTATAAATATATATATATTCATCTATAGTATGAACTTACGTATGATATGCTATCAGTTGACTTATAGGGACTAATATGCGATTTTCCCTTTTCACCGGTTATCTTTCACACGATTCAATTCTGGATCTATATAATGATTAAATTCAATTTATCAAATTGAAATATATTACCAAACACATTTCTTTGCATGTGACCTTTAAATATCATTTCATAAGTTTTCCTTAAACTTTACACTTTATTCAATTTAGTCCTTAAAATCGAAACTATTTAAAATTTCACATTTAAGCCCCAATACACAAAACCAATCCTATCAACACTTCAAACCAGCCATTAAACATTTGAAAATTTTACAAATTTACATGCTAAATTTTATATATTTTCATATTAATCCTTAAACTCAAAACTAATTAAAATTCCTTTACAAAATAATCCCAAACAACAACCAAGTTTACATATCTTTCAATTAACTTAAAGAACAACTAAAGTTCATTAATGGAAAGTCCTAAAACCTGTAACATTTTTATGAAATAGTCACTGAGCTAGCTAGATTAATCTACAGCGATCTCAAAAATATAAAATTTACGAAAAACGGGTATGAATTTAGCTTACATGCATAAACTTTTGCTTGGTCGAACCTTTACGTTGTCTAATGGAGTTTCTGTTTTCTATTTTTGGTGGAAGAAAATCTTAAGGAAGATGATGTTGTTTTATTTATTTTTTATTATTTTATTATCTTATTATTAATTAACTTAAAGTTAACATATAAAATACATATTTAATTGCCTTATTCATCCACCAACATAACAAAAATGGCCTAATTACTTCATAAGTCCTCACACATACACTAATTAAACCAAATAATCAATAAAATTCAATAGCGATTGAGTTTTACATCTTTTGCAATTTAGTTTTTTTCCTTAATCAACTAACCAAACCTTAAAATTTTTGGACCAAACTTTAATATACCAATATATGGGCTTGGTTTACGGAAACAAGGTTTCAATACCTCATTTTTCAAAACTAGTTTAATTTCGAGACAAACTATTTGTTCAATTAGAAAAAAATATCAAATCAAAATTCATTATAAACTATATTTAAATCATATTAAAATAAATGATAATAATTATGAACTTATTGTCAGATTTGTTGTCCCAAAACCACTATTTCATACTCCACTAAAAATGGGTTGTTACAAGTAGAATTCAATTCCTTGTTGAAAATATGCATAACTGATCCCCTCACCCCTCAGCCTAAAATGGAACCAACGGCTCGTTTCAGGTAGTTACACAAGCTGTTATTCATAGCTGGCAATGGTGCACAAAATGCGTCGTATCACTAAGGTATAAAACATACCATTTCACTTAACTAGTAGCACACCATTTTACATTCACTTCCTTCCCCTAAAACACAATGTACAATAGCAGTAACAAGGAAATAGTCATAATAGTAATTTGAAAAGTAACAAAAGTAACAAAATTACAAATTTTACATAACGTGTTTATGAAATTCATGAAAATGGTCATCAATAACATGCTTTTCTTATTGCAGAATTTTAAGGGTTTGGGGGCGAGCGAGGTTTAAAAAAAAAATTCTTGATGAACAAAAGAGTTCTAAGCACATCTCGGTAAGTATTTAGTCCGTATTGTTACTTTGTTACTTCTGTTCCCATAATTGTTTATGTGTTATATTAGAGGTAATTGTTAGAATTTGTAAAATAAATCTAAAATAAAACTTAATAAACCAGGATCTATCATGTCAAATCATCAAGAATAAATGAAGAATAAAACTAGATGCGGAAGCGTACCTGAATCCATGAATTCCTTGTAGTTTTACCGGATTTGGGGATTTGATCTTCCAAATTAGCACACAAGTAATTTAGAGAATATTTGCTCTCTCTCTTTCCTAATGATGGGATATTAGAAAAGATATCATGTGTGTAATTTGGGGACCATAACCCTAATATTTATAACCTTAGCATATTAGTTCTAATCAAATTCTAGTTAGCCTATCATTAATTAGAGTTTGATTAGAAGAGTATCTACACATATTTATTCCATACTTTATTTAATAATTAAAAGCCCAATAGAATTCTAACCAAATTACATCACTTTTAATTTGGGCTAACGTATCATGATAGTAGATAATAACATGTAATTATCCTTATTATATATGTGATGTCCAAATTTTCCAACAGTAATGGAAATAAATAATTATAATAGGGGCAATATATTGTGTATGATGATTTGTGTTAAATGTGTGAATCTAGTTGAAAGGACATTTGAAGTTTTGATTATTCTAAATATGTGCGTAAATAGTTATTTTGTTTATTGAATATGTGTTATTTCATTATGTTACTTATTCCATCATTTATCATGACTCAAAAACAATGTAAAGACTTGAGTTTATGTATTCATTGGTATGGATATATTCTTAATGATTAGGTATTTGATGTCTCAAAAGGTGTCACTAAAACTCCTTCAAATATTAAATTTCTGATCAAGTAAAATTGGGTCTTTAATATGAATATAATGGATCAGTAAGTATATATTGGTTGACATCTGGAACGGTGGAAATGTGCAAGTGTACAAAATCATAACAAGTAATAAAGTGACAAGTAAATGTTGAGTTGTCGTACCCACAGGGATTGTAAAAGAATTATTTATGAAAATGATTTCAAACACTTTGGTGACGAAAAAATAATTGGTTTTGAGAAATATTTTAAAACTAAAAGAAAAACAAAGTAAAAATAAAATAAAACAAAGTTTTAATGCACGATTTCAAAAACTGATTTTAATGAAGATGATATAATTGTATTGGATTAATAACATTTCTGATCTTAGAATTATTAAGCTTGTGTTTATACTTGTTAAAACATGGCAACTCGGTAATTTGCTAACTTATGAACATACTTACAAATAAAAATACAATCATCTCTGGTACATATTCCTATGTCAATTCAACCGATTAAACAGATTTATAAAAGTAAACATGTTATTGCACATACATACTTATCAAATTAAACTATCTCTCGCATATTCCTATGTCGATTCGAATGATTAATTCAACCTAATAAGCATATAAAAGATCATGCAATGTAACAAAGTATTTTTACGTTGAAACAATTTAATCACAAAAATCCTGCAAGTTATGCAAGACATATGTATCGTCAAATACAATGCTAATTTAATCTTCAGCTACCTTAGAAGAATTAAACATGCACACATTAAGTATTGTGTCCATTAATTACAATTTCAGTGAGTTTAAATAATTAATTCATAAGCTATCTAAACAATTATAATGCCAGATATCTTAACATGATTTTACTTAATCAAACATTTTACCGAGGCCTTTAACAGCATAAACACAATTTTAACAATTTAAGAAATCGAAATGCAATCAACCCAACACGAATTAAATTCAAGCTAAATTGATTAAATTAAACATTCCAACAGCATAAATGTTCATAAACATGTTTGTCAAAAACAACAACGAAATTTAAAGAGATAGGGAACAAGAAGCAAATCCGGTGTTTCTCCGTGGCTTGACTGACTGCTCCGTTCTTCGTTCTTCATTGGCATTGGCTATCAAGGTGGCTTACAAATACTCCAAATGCTGCTTCGAATGGCTGGGAAAATACCTCTTTTCCAAGAGGAGAAATCAGCACAAGAACACAAAAAAAGAAAATGGAACAAAGGGAATTGAGAGAAAATGAGAGAAGAGAATGTTGGATGCTTGAGGTGTGTTTTGAATGAGCAGCAAGGGGTTGTATTTATAGCTGATCAAGGCTGCTAAAAATAGCAAATAGCATCAGAAAAAGAGGCCTCCCTTGGCCGGCCATCCATGTGGCAAAGTTGAAGAATTCAACTTTGCTAAATATAGCATGGGCAAATCTTTAAAGCCACAATATTTGGAGGGGTTTGAATGCAATCTTGAAAGGTCTTCAAAGGCTCCTTTGCAAGCTGAATTAATCAGCTAATAAGGTAATTTGGGCCATCATTATGGACGGTTTGGGCTGTCCAATTGGTGGCTGGTTCGGTTCAATCGGTTCAGTTCAACCAATGCGGTTTAACTAGACCCTTTTTCCATAATTAATTAATAATAATTTATTTAGCCCAAATTAAATTGGGAATAAATTAAAATTAATTATATTATGATTAAATCTTCATAATTGGACCATCTTGGGCTGGAAATAAATTTGCCTTAATACTTCAAATTGCTTCTCGTGTTTATTCTTCGAGCAGTGTCTGCCGAGCCGATTTTCGCCCTTTGTGTGGTTCTGTCAAAAATAGTCAAAATTAAACAAAATTAACTATAAAATTAATTAAAATTCATCATGTTCATGTTTTTAGCATAATTTAATTATTTTATAATATTTAATTATTTTTTGACTAGAATTTACTCAAAACCACATGAATTTGGGTCAAAAAGGGCATGAAAAAGTATATAAATTTTCATGTTTCCACACCCCCAAACTTAATTCATTGCTCGTCCCGAGTAATGCACAAATTTGAAAAGAATTTTCTCAGAAACACCTTTGAAAGATTCCTTCAGAACAACTTTCTTCTCAAAATTATGAATTGAATATACTTAGGCTCAAAGATAAGAAATTTGATAGTTATGCTACTTAAGCATTCATATCGTTCAAATTACCTCCAAAAATTATTATACTAGCAAAATTAGACTAAATGTTTCTTAATAAAGACATGTTACTCGCTACCAATTTGATTTTAACTCCTTATTGAAAAAGTAAACTGCAATCATTAAGCTTAACTAATGTCTTCATATGTTGAACAGAGCAATTTCTCTCCACTAATGTAGGTAACATTGGAATTTTGAATCAGTAGGTCTTTAATAAGGTTGTAACATGGCTGGGCTTAGGGGTAGGTAAAAAAAATAGACAAATTTTTGGCTTACAAACCCTAGACTTAGCTTAACTTCGAACCTTCAGAACTTTCATCCTTGATACCCAACTTATGGTCTTTCGATCACTTATTTCATTTTGAGAACATGTTTTTTTTTTTTTAAATTTAAGCTCATACTCGAGCACTTGCTTCATGTACTATAATTTTTGAGCATTTGATACTTCTTTTTCAACACCTCCAAACTTATTTTCAAACAATCTTCTGAATAGTACTGAGTCTAGTGTTTGGGACAATTTTAGAAGTAATGAAGAGAAAGTTGATGGCTAAATATTGCATAGGTCCGAATAAAATTAGGCCATATAGTCTCAAAATTGGGTTTCAAAGGATAATTTTATCACGGTCAGCTTGAAAGGCTCAAACGGTCCAAACAATAATTACCTAAATCATTTTCAACATTCCATGCTTCCTAGGATTTCGCCTCAAGAAATTACTAAGCCAATTCTAAAGACTTAAACTTTCATGCACGCCTAATTTTTTTTCGTAGGGAACTAAAAATTTTATAGTACGAATTTACAAGCTTTATCAAAAAATACATTCATATCTTTATTAAGCTAACATAATAAATTATTGAAATAACAGAACTTTATTAATACTGAAGTTCAGCATACTTAACAAAATTTCAAATTATTGAACAAAAATATATCCTAATCATAACTAAAAGAAAATTTTATTCTGAGTGGAATCAATTCAAATTTTCGGTCCCCTTACTTAATGTGAACAATGTCCTCATTGTTTAAAGTGAATATATACTATACACCATGTAGGATAATTAGAAAAGAGGAGGTGAGTCAAATTGACTGCTTAAGTACCAGGCTCTTTCTAAAATCCAATCCTAGAAATGTATATATCTATTGCCACACTTTAGCCTTTGTGACTTGTTCAGATTTTATTCATGATTCCTATCTCTTGTTTTATTGTGCAAAAATAAAAATTCCTAATTAACCTAATCCTAAAATACTTAAGAAAGAAATAAACGAAAGTTGAAGTCCTCCCCTTTTTTATTTGTTCGCCGATCCTTCCGAATTCGACTAATCTTTTGCTCCATTAGTATTGTCTTTCCATGAATCGCCTTGCTCCTTCTTCAATGATGACACCCATGGTTCAAATATGAAATCTGGAAATTCAGGCACAAAAATAAATGGGTCATTATAAATTTTCTTGAGGGCACTCCTCATCGAGTCATCTCTTATTTTTGCATATCTCCAGTAGGCTTGTTGCTGCCATTGCATGTGTTGCATTAAGTCCATCAGCTTCAACAGCTCATCACAACGATCTGGGCTAAGCGGTGGAGCTCTAAACATTGAGGGCTAGATATCAGGTTCAGCTTCTGGTTCCATTGCTTCTGCCTCATTAGGGACTTCAGTTGATTGCTCTGGTGAGATTTTTGTGGGTTCATCTTCTGCTTCTTCGGGATCCTCACTTTCTTCAACACGTTACTAAAGAACAGAATCTCCGGCCACTCGGTAAAGGTCCCAATCGGTGATTGTGCCTTGACTATACTCTGTCTTCTTTACATCCGCAAGGAGTTTTGCTTTTAAGCACAGAATTGTGATCGTAAAGGGGAAATAGGCAGGGCCAGAGCGTCTAACGGCACAATTTCGCATTTCTCTCAGGATGATTTTGCCCACATCAATGGTCTTTCCAGTTAGAATCGAGTATAATAGGACCATTCGCTCTAATGAAATTGTAGTCCCATGCGAACTAGGAATAAAGCTGAAACGGATGAAATAAAACCATACCTTCGCAAGTGGTGTCAAATACTCTCTTCGGCACGTGTGGATTCCTTGCTTTGACACAGTCCACTTAGAACCTTGAACTGTGAGTTTTTCGAGGATTTCTTGCAGATTTTCAGGCTTAATATTGCTCAACAGAGAGGAATATTCATCGTTGTCAAAATTAGGTAATTCAAAGAACTCATTAATAACATTAGAATTTATTGGTACCTTGATTCCGCGGACTGGAACTTCAGTCAATTCACTTGAAGTTAAGTTCACGTAGAATTCACGAACTAGTTCTTCATCCACACTTGGTCTCTTTTCACAAAACAATTCCCAATTGAGGGCTTCAGTAACTTGACGATACGTGCCATAAAATCTCTGTAGTTTCTTTCCTTCAATGTGAAGCCTTTCTCTGGATGCATCTGTTGATTCTTGAAGATACTTTCGTATCTTACTTTAGCTTCTTCACAGTGAAATTTGCTTTGTGTTTTGTCAATTTGAGCAGAGGCACGAGTTCTTTTGCGAGTCATGATTAATCTGAATATCAGATGGAAAAAAATAAAAATTAGCTGTTTTAAAAATTTAATAACAATTACTAATATTTCAATAAATTGAAAAATTAAATAATTGAATAAAAATTAAATTAAAAAAAAGAAAATTATTCTTACCAGCTTCCTTGTAGTTTTTAAGAACTCCTAAAGTAAAACTATACTAATGAACTAAAAGATGGAGAATTTAAGAAGAATTGGCTTAGGTTGGATGAAGGAGGAGGGTGCGCCTAGGCGCACAAGGCAGCAAGGTGCGATGGACGTGAGCAGGTGGCATGCAAGGTGCAGCGCAAGGCAGGCCACGAGCTGGTCGACGTGGGACGTTAGTGTGCAGCAAGCGCGCAGCGGGGAGAGGTAGCGACGTGAGACCCGACACGGGCAAGAGGCAGTCTTTGGCGTGACGGCGTGTCTTTGGAGCATTTGTTGGCGAATGGTGGCTTAGGTACTTGCGGCACTTGGTGTTTTGGTGGATGGGAGTTTGAGTGATGAGTGAATGGGGTGAATCAATGGTGCAATTTATAGAGGGAGGAGTATAAATTAGACTAGAACTCTTAGAACAATTAAAGAATTAAAAATAAGAGTTCAATTCTAATATTACTCATGATAAACAACAATTAATAATTAAATATACACATATAAAATTATCAATTACTATTTAATTACTAAATTAATTCTAATCCTAAGCTAAATTGATAAAAGGTAATATATAAATTATAATGAATATAATTATATATTAAAGTTTATCAATAATTTATAAGTATAAAATTAAATAAAAATATTTATTTTAGATGCCTTAAAAAAAATATTTACAAGAAGAGGCACCTAGTTTTTATTATTTACGAAAATAGCTGTAACATCCTGAACTAGGGGCTTTGCATTTAATGTGTTCCTGTGTGTATGCTATGCTCGGTGTGTTAATTTGGTGTGTTGGGGGTCCAGGGAAGGCTCAGGGTTAAGCCGAAGCTTTGGCCAAAATTTTAATTTTTAGCACTTTAGGGGAGAGCTAGTTGAGGCCAGGGTTAAGTGGTATAGTTTGGGTTTGATGACACAAGAAATGTAATAGAAAAGTGGCAAGGAGATGCCACTTAAGGTGCAGGTAGGTAACGCCACAGGGAGCTGAGGGAGCAGGTTCGAGTCGCGTCATCAGCAATGTGGGATTTTATTTTTGCTTATGCGCCTAAGGAGCTTGGATGGTGGATTCGGCAAATACACTTCTTAGATGGGTGTTGAATTGGTCAAAAGTTTTGAATGTGAGGCTAGAAGGAAAAAGGGGGAATTTGAAATATTCAAACTTTTGAATGGGTGAACAAGAGTGAATGTAGGAGGAAAGTATGGGATTTGAGGTTGGTGGGGATGTTGGCCGATTGTGGGAAGCTTTAAGGGGGAGAGAAATCAGTTTGGTGTTAGGCATGGGTGTGTGACGAATTCCTTAAGGCTAGTGGCTTGGTCTTTCTTTTGGGTGTGGTGCAACCGGTCTTAGGGGTGTCATAGTGTGCCGTTTTCTTCTAGGGGTCAAAACCAATTGTTGAGACACTTCCTTGTCTCTTTTTCATTTTTGACCTTTTGCTCCATTTCTCTTCTAACCAAAACCGAAACTCTCACCCCATTTCTTTGCTTTTCATTTTCTTTCTTTACCGAAGCTAAGTGGTTATTCTCACTTTTCTTCATCTTTTCTCCTTTCTTGTGCACTAGCCGAACCTTTGAAAGTTGTCTATCTGTGCACTCTTCTCCATCATCTTCCTTTCTCTCCATTTGAGTGTTGGCCGAAATTTACTTCTTCTCATTCTTTCTTTTTGCATCCTCTTTTATACAATTAGTACTTAGCCGAACCTTCCCATTCCCTGAATCATTTGTTCTGTGCCGCAACAGACTAAAACCATTGCTATCTTCTTCTTCTCTTCTTCGAATTCTCCATCTCCATCTTTTGGTCAAGTACCGAATATCCCTTGCTCCATCATTCTCTTCTTTGTTGGAAGTCGACTTGGGCCGAATCGAAGTATCTTTGCCACCGATCATCTTTCTTTCGATTTTGATCTCTAAAAGATCTTTGGTAAGTAGGTATGGCCGAGTGAGGGGAAGGCCCTACTTTATGTTCCGTTTAGGCCATTTGGCCGTTTCTTCTTCATTTTTTTAAGAAAATGCTATTCTCTAACTTGTGGGATGTTTAGGGGTTCATCTAAAGTTGCAAGTTGAATCAGTTGGTGCTATTCGTTAGTAATCAAGGTAAGGAATCCTTCAATATTCTTTCCGGCAGGAATCTATTCGTGTTACTCTTTTTAAATCAAATCTTTCAGTTTAGTAATTAGCGTTCTTTTTCTTGAGTAACTGATCAAGTCTCTTTATGGATCCAACTGCTAGTCAATCTAAAGAAGGGAGCGAACCCCTAGTTTCAGCTCCTAAGTTCAAAAAGTGAATGGTGTTTGCGGTTCGAGATTGGCCACCGGGTTGTGGACCGGCTTCAGAAGAGAATAGTAGGGAAATAGTCGTCGTTTCGGTTAACGAGAGTGTCGACATAAAAAGCATAGTATTGCGTGTTATCAGGTATGTACTACTCACACGCCTTCATTGTTATTGTTATTGTGTTATTAACTAAAAAAAGGCGAAAAGCCAAAATAACTGATATGATAGATTAAATAGCGTGTTAACCCGCTGTTACTGGTAGGCCTCCGTAATGTGTTCCCTGTGGGAAGTTTCATTTTGGTGAATGTTGGGCAAGAAGTAATGGATGCTTCAGATGTGGGGCAGTGGATCATCGGGTGAAAGACTGTCCGCAAGAGCCAAATAAAGTGCGACCCGCAGGTCAGAATTATGTTCAGCTTGGTAGAGGTGGTCAGCAGCCACAAAGAGGCCGTGGTTCGGCCAGGGGAGGTTATGGTTTTGGTCGTGGACGTGGAGCACCGAGCAGAGATGCTGGGAATACAAATGCAAGGCAACCTGGGTTAGTTTGTGCTGCTAGACGCCGAGAGGAGGGCGAAGCACCAGACGTCATAACCGGTTCGTTCTTTATTTGCGGACTGCCTTTTACTGCACTGATTGATATTGGATCAACGCATTCTTATATTGCTAATACTATATCTGGAACTTTAAACATAGACTGTGAGACTGCTTCTAGGGAGATCACTGTACTTAGCCCTTTAGGACAATCTGTAGTAGTGAATAAACTCTTTAGGGATATACCTCTAGAAGTACAAGGGATGGTTTTCCAGGCTGATCTGATGGAACTGTCGTTCGGGGAGTTCGATTTAATCTTGGGTATGGACTGGCTAGTGAAGTATCGAGCAAACTTGGATTGTGCTGCCAAGCGCATGGTGTTAAGGACTCCTGAGGATGATGAGGTGGTGGCAATAGGTGAAAGGAGGAACTACTTGTCTAATGTAGTGTCTGCTTTAAAGGATGAAAGAATGGTGAGAAAAGGATATGAGGCTTTCTTAACGTATGTTTGTGCTCTGGAGGCCAAGAAGTTGACTGTAGGGGATGTCAGGACGGTGAGGGAATTTTCTGATGTTTTTCCTGAAGAGCTTCCAGGGATACCTCCGGATCGAGAGGTGAAATTCGAAATTGATCTTCTTCCAGGAACAGCACCCGTGTCTATTACTCTATCGAAGCAGTTGGTGGAACTGAAAGCCCAAATTCAAGAGCTGTTGGATCGGGGTTTTATTCGACCTAGTATGTCACCTTGGGGAGCGCCGGTGTTATTTGTTAATAAGAAGGATGGATCAATGCGGATGTGCATTGACTATAGGCAGTTGAACAAGTTGACAATTAAGAACAAGTACCCGCTGCCTAGAATCGATGACCTGTTCGATTAGTTACGAGGTGTTTCGGTCTTTTCAAAGATAGACTTGAGGTTAGGTTACCACCAACTTAAGGTCAAAGAGGCAGATATTCATAAGACAGCTTTCTGAACTCGTTTTGGTCATTACGAGTTCTTGGTGATGCCGTTTGGGTTGACCAATGCACCAGCAGCATTTATGGATATGATGAACCGGGTATTCCAACCTTATCTGGACCCGTTTGTCGTGGTATTTATAGACGATATCTTGGTTTATTCATGATCGAAAAAGGAACATAATTGGCATCTTCGAGTGGGTCTACAAATTCTAAGGGAAAAACAGTTGTACGCCAAATTCAGTAATGTGAATTCTGGCTGAAGGAAGTTACCTTCTTGGGTCATGTTGTGTCTGCTGAGGGGATTAGGGTTGACCCTTGGAAAATTGAAGCTGTGTTAGATTGGAAACCGCCTAAGTCTGTAGCAAAAATTTGGAGTTTTCTTGGTCTGGCTGGGTATTACAGGAGGTTTGTTGAGGGGTTTTCATTAATTGCTACACCATTAACCAAATTGCTACGAAAAGTGATACCTTCTGTCTGGTCAGATAAACAATAGGAAAGTTTTGAGAAGCTGAAGAGGATCTTGACTGAGGCTCCAGTATTAATTCAGCCTGAGGCTGGAAAGGAGTTTGTTGTTTACTGCGATGCATCACACACAGGATTGGGATGTGTTTTGATGCAGGAAGGGAAGGTGGTGGCATATGCATCTTGGCAGTTGAGACCGCATTAAGTGAATTATCTCATGCATGATCTGGAATTGGCTGCAGTAGTGTTTGCTTTGAAAATCTGGAGACATTATTTGTATGGGGAGAAGTCTGTTATCTACACGGACCATAAGAGCTTGAAGTATCTCCTTACCCAAAAGGAGTTGAATTTAAGGCAGCAACGCTGGGTTGAGTTGTTAAAGGACTATGATTGCTTGATTGAATACCACCTGGGTAAAGCTAATGTAGTGGCAGACGCGTTGAGTCGTAAAGCGATATCGGACTTGAGGGTAATGTTCGCCCATCTCAGCTTGTATGATGATGGAAGGGTGTTAGCGGAATTGCAAGTGAAGCCTTCTTGGGTCAGTTAGATTAAAGAGAAGCAATTGTCTGATGAATCGCTAAGCTCGAAACTTCAGTCAGTGGCAAGTGGTAAGACAGAAGATTTTAGTGTGAACAATGATGGGATACTGTGTTTTCGAGGGAAAGCTTGTATACCGAAGGATTCTGAATTGAGACGGAAGATTCTGCAGGAAGCGTATAGTAGCCTATACGCTATGCATCCTGGTGGAAGCAAGATATATAGGGATCTGCGATAACAGTTTTGGTGGTTGGGTCTGAAGCAAGAAGTGACTGAGTATGTGGGTAAATGCTTGACGTGTCAGCAAGTGAAGGCGGAACACCAAGTGCCTTCAGGGTAGCTACAGCCAGTGAAGATACCACTTTGGAAGTGGGAGAGGATAACGATGGATTTTGTGAGTGGGCTACCCCTTATGCCTATGAAGAAAGATTCAGTGTGGGTAATTGTGGATCGGTTGATGAAATCTGCTCACTTCATTCCGGTTCGGGTTGGTTACTCACTACAGAAGTTAGCCAAACTTTATGTGGTAGAGCTTGTGAGGTTGCATGGGCTACCTGTGTCTATCATATCAGACAGAGACCCCAGGTTTATGTCGAGGTTCTGGAAGGCGTTGCATCAGGCATTGGGTACAAGATTGGATTTCAGCATAGCGTTTCATCCACAGACTGATGATCAGTCCGAGAAGGTAATTCAAATCTTGGAAGATATGTTGAGGGGATTTGTCATTGACTCCAGGGATAGTTGGGTGGAGTTTCTACCGTTGGCAGAATTCACATACAACAACAGCTACCAGTCTAGTATTCAGATGGCGCCTTATGAAGTGTTGTATGGACAGAAGTGTCGTACTCCTACTTGTTGGACAGAGTTGGGTAAGCGTCAGATGTTGGGACTAGAATTGGTTTCGGAGACGGAGGAGAAAGTTAAGTTGATCCAAACTCGGTTGAAAGAGGCTTCCGACAGGCAGAACTCTTATACGGATCTTAAGCGTAAAGACATAGAATTTGCAGTAGGTGATCGAGTTTTCTTAAAGGTTTGACCGTGGAAGAAAGTTCTAAGGTTTGGACGGAAGGGTAAGCTGAGCCCCAGATTATCGGGCCTTATCGTGTATTGAAGCGTGTGGGACCGATAGCTTATCAGCTCGAGCTACCTTCGGAATTGAGACAGATTCATGATGTGTTCCATGTTTCAATGTTAGGGCGCTACCATTTAGATCCATCTCACATAGTGCCGGTGGAAGAAATCGAGGTAAGATGAGATTTATCTTTTGAAGAGGAACCAGTTCGAATCCTAGATCGGGACGTGAAGGTGTTGTGGAGAAAAACGGTTTCATTGGTTAAAGTGTTGTGGCAGAATCATGGTTCAAAGGAAGCCACGTGGGCGCCAGGGGAGGTGATACGACAGCAATACCCTCATCTCTTTTCACCAGGTAAATTTCGAGGCCGAAATTTCTTTAAGGGGGTAGAACTGTAACATCTTGAACTAGAGGCTTCGCATTTAATGTGTTCCTGTGTGTATGCTATGCTCGGTGTGTTAATTTGGTGTGTTGGGGGTCCAGTGAAGGCTCGGGGTTAAGCCGAAGCTTTGGCCAAAATTTTAATTTTTAGTACTTTAGAGGAGAGCTAGTTGAGGCCAGGGTTAAATGGTATAGTTTGGGTTTGATGACACAAGAAATGTAATAGAAAAGTGGCAAGGAGACGCCACTTAAGGTGCAGGTAGGTAACGCCACAAGGAGCTATGAGGGAGCAGGTTCGAGTCGCGTCGTCAGCAATGTGGGATTTTGATTTTGCTTATGTGCTTAAGGAGCTTGGATGGTGGATTCGGCAAGGACACTTCTTAGATGGCTGTTGAATTGGTCAAAAGTTTTGAATGTGAGGCTAGGAGGAAAAAGGGGGAATTTGAAATAATCAAACTGTTTGAATGGGTGAACAAGAGTGAATGTAGGAGGAAAGTATGGGATTTGAGGTTGGTGGGGGTGTTGGCCGATTGTGGGAAGCTTGAAGGGGGAGAGAAATCGGTTTGGTGTTAGGCATGGGTGTGTGATGAAATTCTTAAGGTTAGTGGCTTGGTCTTTCTTTTGGGTGTGGTGCAATCGGTCTTAGGGGTGTCATAGTGTGCCGTTTTCTTCTAGGGGTAAAAACCAATTGTTGAAACACTTCCTTGTCTCGTTTTCATTTTTGACCTTTTGCTCCATTTCTCTTCTAACCAAAACCGAACTCACCCCATTTCTTTGCTTTTCATTTTCATTCTTTACCGAAGCTAAGTGGTTATTCTCACTTTTCTTCATCTTTTCTCCTTTCTTGTGCACTAGCTGAACCTTTGAAAGTTGTCTATTTGTGCACTCTTCTCCATCATCTTCCTTTCTCTCCATTTGAGTGTTGGCTGAAATTTACTTCTTCTCATTCTTTCTTTTTGCATCCTCTTTTATACCATCAGTACTTAGTCGAACCTTCCCATTCCCTGAATCATTTGTTCTATGCCGCAACAAACTGAAACCATTGCTATCTTCTTCCTCTCTTCTTCGAATTCTCCATCTCCATCTCTTGGTCAAGTGCCGAATATCCCTTGCTCCATCATTCTCTTCTTTGGTTGGTAGTCGACTTGGGCCGAATTGAAGTATCTTTCCCACCGATCATCTCTCTTTCGATTTTGATCTCTAAAAGATCTTTGGTAAGTAGGTATGGCTGAATGAGGGGAAGGCCCTCCTTTATGTTCCGTTTAGGCCATTTGGCCGTTTCTTCTTCATTTTTTTTAAAGAAAACGCTATTCTCTAACTTGTGGGATGTTTAAGGGTTCATCTAAAGTTGCAAGTCGAATCAGTTGGTGCTATTCGTTAGTAATCAAGGTAAGGAATCCTTCAATATTCTTTCCGGCAGGAATCTATTCGTGTTACTCTTTTTAAATCAAATCTTTTGGTTTAGTAATCAGCATTCTTTTTCTTTAGTAACTAATCAAGTCTCTTCATAGATCCAACTGCTAGTCAATCCAAGGAAGGGAGCGAACCCCTAGTTTCGGCTCCTAAGCTCAAAAAGCGAGCGGTGTCTGTGGTTCGAGATTGGCCGTCAGGTTGTGGACCGGCTTCAGAATAGAATAGTAGGCAAATAGCCGTCATTTCGGTTAACGAGAGTGTCGACATAAAAAGCATAGTATTGCGTGTTATCAGGTGTGTACTACTCACACGCCTTCATTGTTATTGTTATTATGATATTAACTAAAAAAAGGCGAAAAGCCGAAATAACTGATATGATAGATTAACTGCCCTTACGGGTAAAGGTTGGAGACGCCGGGTAAGTTCTTCGATACCGATGTGGCTGCCAATATGCTTGTATGTATATTTTGATGTTAGGCATGTATGAAATATAATCTGTATACACTGATATATTGCATTGCATACATACGTATTGTGCACAATAAAATGAGCATGGGCTCGGGATTGAATGATGGAGGAGGGAGAATCAGTGACTACGGTCATGAGTGACTTTTATCACGAGTGGTCTAAGTACCACGGTAGTTGAAACCATAGATAAACTGATGAGTGACTATTGTCATGAGTGGTCAAGGACGACGGTGGTTAATACCATGATTACTTATATTAGTGACTTGTCTCGGTGGTCTATGACCACAGTGGGTTGGCCCCATGTATGCTTTATTGCTAGAGATCATCACGGTGGTCTATGACCATAGTGGGTTGGCCCTACGATTATATTACAGTGACTTCGTCACGAGTGACTACGGTCACGAGTGGTCTAGGACCACGGTGGTTATGAACCACAGTGGCATAATGCGACGGGTGTTTTGGATGGAGAGCTGATCTGGGATGGGTTGCATTGCATGCACACAACATGAACGGTATTGAGAGGGCTAAGGCCCAAATTGCGTTACATGGGGAAAAGTACACACTGAGTCTCGATGATTCACCCCTTTGCTAATTTTGTAGATGATCAGTAAATGGCGGGTTTTGGGCCGAGACGGACTCGAGGTGGCCATGTGTTGCGGTTTCTTTAGCAAGGGAAATTTTTGTTTTTAAGTTTTAGTTAAAGGGAGTTGAAGGGGCTAGGGGTTAAGTGTAATTCGTGGGGTATTTAAGCACAAGAATGGGCTTGGTAAAGTGGCAAGGAGGCGCCACTTAGAGCCTTGAGGGTGACGCCACATGCAGGGAAGGGAGAGCTCAGGTTCGAGCAGCAGAAATCTCATTTTCTGCTTAGCATTTTCACGCCAAGGGGGAGGAGTTGTGCTCAGCACAAACTCTGTCAGATAAGCTTGGAATAAGTCAAATTAATTTGAATTGGTGGCAAGGAGAGAATTTACGAGTTTGAATATTTCAAACTCATTTGAATTAGTGGCCAGGAGAAGCTTGTAGCAGTTGCCGAAATTTGAACTCCTATTTGAAGAGGAGTGTTCGGTTTGGAAAGCTGAGTAAGGGGAGTGCCGAAATTCCTTAGTTAGCTAGGTGACATTTTCGGCTAGCCTAGGTCCTAGTACACTTGGTGTATCAAAAGCCGAAAACCATTTTTGAGCATTGCCGATTTCTCCCTAGTGCACCATAGTGAAGCAAAAGCCGAAACCACCATAGGTGCATTTCGTTTTCCCCTCTAAAGCATTTGGCTGAATCTTCACAAGAACCCTTTTGGAAACTCTCTCTTCTCCTTTGAAACCGAAACCCCACTTGACATTTTCTTCTCTTTTTTTTTTCGGCAATTAAGGTGCTTGGCCGAATCTCTCTTTCTCCCATCTTTCTTTTTCTTTCTTTTCATAATTGTTCAAAAACCATATCTTCTTCTTTACTTTCTTTTTGCCGAAACCCCTTAATCCCTTTTCTTTAAGCCTAAACCGAATACCAACCATCCTTCTCCCATTCTCTCTTTTTCTTCTTGAACCGAATCCCATTTGTTTCTCTTCTATCAACCATAGCCGAATCTCCCTTCATCACTCAACTCTATTGCCGAAATTCCCCATTCTCTTCTTGTTTTGTTTTGGCCGAATCTCAATCAAGCCTTGATCTCTTTTGGTTCTTCTTCAATCGGTTTTAAGAAGAGGTAAGTGTCCATGGCCGAAATCCATTACTCCTTTTCTCTTCTCTCTGTCGACTCTCATAAGAGTAAAAGCCGAACTTTGGCATTTGTTAATAGTAATGCTAACCATCTATAGGAACTGATTTCTCCTAGGTTCTTCGGGATTTTGGAAGCAGTAGATCTGAGCTAGTGATTCTCTGACAATCGAATTTGGTAAGGCAGTGGTAAGGATCCATGTTAGTTCAGTCTTTCCATTAGACATTTGAAAAGCCGAAGGCTATTGAAAATGGGTGTTAATGATTGCCGATTGTAGGGGAAGGTTCAATCTCACATACTTTGGGTGGTGGTTAGTATTCAAGGAGCATCGAGGTAAGGTTGGGAGTTCCATGCGTTAACCCTTCGGGATTTGTTGGTGTGGTCGAATGGCCTTGTTACTGATTTTGTGGTTTGGCCGAATGTAGGACAAGAGGATCTAGTGCGGTAGATCGGGTTTTCGGGATTCAGTGATTGCGTTAGTAACAGGTGTGTAACTTACACACTTTATAACTTGGTAAAGCCGAAAACGGTGTAGATCTTGATATAATACCTTACGGGTATGAGCAAGGATTCGGGTAAGTCCATTTCGATGATTTTGCTATATGATTCTTAATACCATGATCTATGATATATTTGCTATATGTTTCATATTAAAGCATGATGGCATGATTTGTACATGTGATGCATTGTTATGAGTGATATGAGAGGAGGGGGAGTTTGATATCCGTGACTTTGGGTCACCAGAGGTTTGGCACCTCCAGTGGTTTGGTACCACAGTTGATTTCGTGACTTTGGGTCACCAGAGGTTTGGCACCTCATAGCAACTCGTCCCAGTGGCTTAGCGCCACAGTGGGTTGCCCCACAGTTGATATATCGGGATTGCCGCCAGTGATTTGGTATCACACGTGGGTTGGCCCTACACTCGGATCATTGATATTTCGTGACTTTGGGTCACTAGAGGTTTGGCACCTCATAGCAACTCGTCCCAGTGGCTTAGCACCACAGTGGGTTGGCCCCACATTCGATATGACGGGATTGTCGCTAGTGATTTGGCATCACAACGTGGGTTGGCCCCCACAGATGGATTATTCGTGACTTTGGGTCACCAGTGGTTTGGCACCACATTATTATTGGATATCATGACTTTGGGTCTCCAGTGGTTTGGCACCACCAGTGGTTTGGTACCACACGGGGTAGAAACGGAGTTATTGATGGCTAGGTTTGGGTGCATGATATATTGCTTGGTTATGATTTGTGTAAGCATGTTGCATTAACCGGGAGGGGGATTATGCACTGAGTCTTGGTGACTCACCTTCTCCCTTATCTTTTTAGGTGATTCGTAGATCGGGATGAGGAGCCAGGGGGACTCGAGGTGGCCATGCATTAAATATATTCAGTTTTACATGGACTTTGGTTTGGGTACTTTATTTTATTTAAATTCGGTTTCATTTTCATTTGGGTTTGTAATAAGGCCTTTAAATTATGTTTTTATTTGATTATTTTATATGTTTAAGATTTGATTTCAAAAATGACAAAGTAAAATACTTGGATTGTTTTAATAACTGGAACACGAGGTTTTCTAAACTAGAATATGCAATGGTTTTCAAAACTTTACTTCGCTTTGAGTTTATCTAAACGTTATCATCGGGTAACAGCATGTATGAAATGATAATAAAGACAACTTAAATGATTTCCAAATTAAAGTTTCCACACTCGAATGCAAACGGTTTTCAAACTAACTAAGAAAGGGTCATTCGGGTTTTTAAAATGACATAAACCTTTTCTAACTTATGGATCGACAACTAAGTTTTAAAGATGGATTTTCGGGATTTCAAAGTAAACTATCGGTTTTTAACTAATCATGCACCTGATTTCTACAACATGAAACATTTAAAGAGTTTTGTCTAAAATTAAACCGGTAACTCGTTTTTCCTCAAAACGTTTCCCTCTGTGACATGCCGGATTCGGTCGTGGTGTGTTGACCGGGTTTGGGGTGTTACAAAGCAGTTAACAAATAAAACTTGGAATTTTCTTAACATTTCAGATGTTATTTTCAAAGAAATCAAGCATCTCAAAATTTATTTCAATTTTCACCTTTCAAATATTCCTCTAAGTTCGGTTTTGACAAAATAAGCCTATTTTTTTGCGTCCAATTGGCTTAGTTAATAAAAAAAATTTATATTTGGTTATAATGGTAAGGTTGGTATTAGTAAAACAGTTTTGATTAACAAAAAGACTCTTAACTTGGATTCATCAAACAAGATAATTTCTCAAATCGCGATGTTTTACAAAGTTTTTAAATTTACCTCTTCTGTAGCAATCCAGATTCGGTCGTAACATTTTGACCGGGTTTGGGGTGTTACAATAGCAACCAAATTTTGAAAATAATTCAATTAAGTCCTTAGACTTATTGAAAATTTGAAATTGAGTTGCAATTTAAAACTTGGGTCAAAATTGACCTTTTTATTTGAAAAACCAAAAATTTATTTTGTCATTTAGAGGCTAATTTCTTGGAAAATTATGTATAAATCAATTCCCAGGAAAGATTGGAAGGGTCACAAGCGGTCCCGCTTAAGTTTCAATCTCCTAGACAGAATTTATTTGAACATAATAATCTCGAAAATATACCCTAAACAATATATTGTGTAACACCCCAAACCCGGCCCATTTACTCCGACTGAATTTGGAATGCCACTGCGGAATACTTTCAAAAATATTCTTTCTTAATAGTAAAACCGATGAAAATTTGTTTCCTTTAATAAAACATTTTCGTGACTTGTAATATTCTAAGTAAAAATCGAAGTTTGTTATAAAAATATCGGACTCAAGCTTTACTTGGGAAAATAAAACCATTTTCAACCAACATTTAAATTGTCCATCCATAATGGGGCATAATAATAAAGATACTTAAACACTTTAGTGGGCCTTTTTACAATACACACTTAATTAAAATACTGAAAATATAGATGCTTAATTCATTAAATAAGAGATTCCTTTGCATGAAAATCCACTTTTTCATGGCCACCTTTGTACCCGCTCCAAACCCGGTCCAAGCATTAAGCGCCACCTGAAAGGTTTAATAAAAATAGAGTGAGTCACCAAGACTCAGTGCATAGTTAATACACATGTTCCACATATGGGCTTATCCCATATCCACACAATCCATATATATAAACATGCAATTATAAATATGCAATTATGAATATACATTTATAAATATGTAATTAAGAAGCTCAACCCACATAGTGATCCACATATCTTATCTTAGCAGACTTATCGCTCAAGGTCGCGTGGCCAAGCCACCGATCACATAGTGATCCACATATCAATCAGTTCACTAATCATCAATCGCGAATGTAGCACGAGACTAACATTAGACCACTCACATAGTGTACACCCTTTTCTCCAATAGTCACATTCCAAGTCCCATGCATAAATATACGTATCATGGTAACATATTACTTAAAACAAACATACATCACATGCCATCACATTTTTATACATTCATCAATAATCAATTATTATTGCAAATAACTGAAAGATTAATATCATAACCACTAACCTGACTATTCGATCACTTACCTTAGTATCCATACTCTTAGCCTTTATTTCGGCTAACATGCACAATTCATACATTTACATAAAATAACATGCACAACACATATAACAAGCAAGAGAAAACGGTCGATAACTACGCTTTTGACTATAGCGAGATTTTGATTTATCGATTCTAACAAAGTCTAAAATCCCGAAAGCTTCTGTTACATCTATCGATTTGCCCCTAGAACACATAACCGAAATCGGTCACACTCAGTACCAATAACATGGCCTTAGGCCGAATACCAAGAATCAGTTACCTTGAGCACTTCAATTCCCGAAAGAGTCATTTGTGCTCCTTAACACTAGCTACACACAAACAGAGCACATCATCAGCCTTATACACATTCGGCCACAACTAAGGTCAACATTAGGTTATTATCAAAACCCAAAACATAGTCTATGGCCTAAAGTCATACTAAAATATTGTCAAAATCGGCTAATACATTAACAAAGGCCCTTGGCCGAAATGTACATAATGCTTACCTAGTTTTTCTAAGTCCAAAAAGATTTGCTTGCTTTGGTAGTTACCATTCTCCTTATATAGCCGAAACCAATAGGCTCCTTTAATGCTCCCTCCCTTCGACTAAACACTAAAAGAACACATAGCAGGGTTTAAAGAGCATTCGGCCAATTTATATCTAAGCCTTAATCACTTGATTTCGGCACATAACATAAAAAGAATCCAAAAACCGACTTCCAAAGAAACACTTACCACTATCACTTGCCTGAAGAGATTAAGAGGAAGTAGTCACGGCACCACCTTCAATAAGGATCCGACAATAGTGTTAAAATGATGGAGTTTCGGCTAAGCAAGGGCATACCAAGTCGAAATACTTCCTTAACAAGAATTATATTTGGCCATGAATAGCTTGAGTAGGGAAGGAAACGATATCAAAAGTTTTGACACTTTTCATAGCTCTCAAAACCCGACCATCAAGCTCCCAAGAGGGTGCTTCAAATTCGGCCAAACAATTGCAAAATCAGAAGTTTTGGTACTCTTTGCTACTAGAAAGCCTTCCATGAAAGTGCCTAGGAAACTCCCCCCCCATTCGGCCATGCTTCCCACGCCAAAAGACCATCACATTTCACACAATATTATTTAATAAAAGTCCCCACTCTAACCCATCATCCCTCACATTCAAATAATAAAACAACATAAATAAAAATGCTCCATGATTCCCAACGGCTATGCTTCTCCATTTTACCAAAAACCAAGGCCGGCCATACATTTGAAACTCCCATGCCGCACATGTTTCTATCCCCAAAACCAAGACCCATCCTCATTGAAAAAAAAGAATAATACTTTGTTTATTCCTTATTCTTTTACTCTACATAAAATAACCTAACAAATAAAACCCATACCTCACCATAATAAAATAAATAACAATAATATAAAATAAAAGAATAATGCTCCACTTCTAAAACAAATAAAATAAAAAGAACAAAACAGCCCTTCGCTTCTTGCGTGCAAGCGTGCATGTGCCATGCAGGCCTTTCCCATGCAGGCCAAAATAAAACAAGACCAAGCTGCAGCCCCCAGGTCTCGAACCAGAGACACGGAGGGAATCCTCAAGTTTCTCGCCATTACGCTCATCTGAGACTTTCATGCCATATCTCGTCGCGAAAATCTTTTAAGCCTTACTCATAGGCGTCCCTTGCTTAACGCAAAAACAAAATAAAGTGCGATCAAGCGGCGCGCTTGAGACTCGAACACGAGTCCTGCGCGGCTCTTTTCTTTGTTTGGCGTCTTGCCACACTGCCCAGCGTCATTTTGTGACATGAATCACCTCAATTTTCTTATAAAGCCTTCTTTAATGTAGCGCATACTTGCAAAATAAAAATGCTTATGCGCCCCATGCCACTCGAACCCCGACTGGTTGGCGCGAGCCAAAGCCTTAAGTTGCGCACGAAGACCACTTTACCAGGGCATTTTATATGCCACAACTTTACAAAATTTATTCTTAAGGCCTCCATCACCCAATTTCCACTTTTAACCCAAAATTTTCAAAATTTTCAAAATACTCCCTTTTTAATCCGAGAGTTTTAGGAACTCCAAAAACACATCAAAACCACTCTTGAGGCCCACTAACACTTGAGTTATTTACCAAACTCGTAACTCCTATTCCGGGATATTACATATTGAAAGTAAGAAAATCTAAGGATCAGATAAACTGAACAAGAATTGATCCCGTTCAGGTTTTTCTCCGTAATAATGTTTCAAATGCTGAGCATTGACTTGAAAATTACCTCTCTTACCTTGGAGTTCAATAACTCCGTATGGATAGAGGCGATGAGTCATAAATGGACCGGACTAACGTGACTTTAATTTACCTGGAAAGAACTTCAATCTGGAATTAAATAGCAAAACTTGCTGACCTGATTCAAATTCTCGAACTCGAATATCCTTGTCATGCCATTTCTTGAGTCTTTCTTTGAGTAATTTGGCATTTTCATATGAGAACATTCGAAATTCCTCTAGCTCGTTGAGCTGGAGCATTCGTTTCTCTTTAGTGAGCTTGAGATCCAAATTGAGTTGTCGAAGAGCCCAATAAGCTTTGTACTCTTACTCTAGAGGTAGATAACATGCTTTCCCAAAGACCAACCTGTAGGGTGACATTCCTAAGGGTGTCTTGTATGCTGTTCTGTAAGCCCATAAAGCATCATCTTGTCTCTTGGACCAATCTCGTCGGTTCGGGCAAACTACCTTCTCAAGTATGCCTTTGATCTCCTTATTTGTTAGCTCAGCTTGCCCTTTTTTTTGCGGATGGTAAGCTATAGCAACCTTGTGTTTCACTCCATGTTTATCTAGCAACCATTTTAACCACTTGTTCACAAAGTGGGCCCCTTCATCGCTGATAATAGCTCTTGGGCTTCTGAACCTTGTGAACACATGTTTCTGCAAGAACTTCATCACAACTTTAGCACCGTTCGTCGGATAAGCTTCAGCCTCGACCCACTTGGACACATAATCTGTTACTACCAATATATACTTGTGACCAAAAGACGGAGGAAAAGGACCAAGAAAATCAATACCCCAAACATCAAACAATTCTACCTCAATGATATTTGTTCGAGGCATCTCATTTCTATTGGTAACGTTTCCAACCCTCTGACATCGATCACAACTCTTTACGTAAGCGTATGCATCCTTGAATAGTGTTGGCCAAAAAGAATCCAGCTTGCAATACTTTGGCCGCTGTACTAGTACCTCCAAAGTGTCCCCCACTCGGAGCTGAATAACAGTAGTATAAAATCTTCGGTATTTCATCTTCTGCCACACATCTTCTAATCATCTGATCTGCACACTTTTTGAACAAATATGGCTCTTCCCAAAAATAGTACTTCACATCATGAAGAAACTTGTTTCTTTACTGATATGTTTATCAATCGGCATCAAACCACAAGCTAAATAGTTAGCAAAATCAGCAAACCAAGGAGTATTATGGACATGATTTACCTTCAGTATGTGTTCATCTAGAAATGCTCTTAGATTGGTAAAAGTGGAGAATTTCCCTCTTGCGGCTCTAATCTGGATAAGTGATTTGCTACTTGATTTTCTACTCCCCTTCGATCTTGAATTTCTAGATCGAACTCTTGAAGTAGAAGCACCCACCGGATCAATCTCGGCTTAGCATCTTTCTTGGCTAATAAGTACCTAATTGCGGAGTGGTCCGTATAGACAATCACTTTGGTACCTACAAGATAAGATCGAAACTTGTCGAAAGCAAACACAATAACAAGTAACTCTTTTTCTGTTACCTTATAGTTCAGTTGAGCTCCGGTCAGAGTTCTACTTGCGTAGTAGATATGATGAAAAACTTTGTTCCTTCGCTAGCCCATGACAGCTCCAATGGCGAAGTCACTTGCATCACACATCAATATGAATGGTGAATCCCAGTCTGGTGTGACGATTATGGATGCCATGACTAATCGACTCTTCAAATTGTTGAAGGCTTTTAAGCATTCCTTATCAAACTTGAATATCGAGTCCTTCTCCAACAGCTTGCATAAGGGTTTAGCCACTTTGGAGAAGTCCTTGATAAATCTTCGATAGAAACCGGCGTGGCCCAAAAAGCTCCTAACACCTTTTACAGATGTTGGAGGTGGGAGTTTTTCGATAACATTTACTTTTGCTTTGTCCACCTCGATCCCATGTCTCGTTATCCGATGGCCTAGAACAATTCCTTCTCGTACCATAAAATGGCACTTTTCCCAATTGGGTACGAGTTGCATCGCCTCAGTACCTTAGCCAGATTGGCTAAGCAATCATCGTAAGTATCTTCAAATACTGATAAATCGTCCATGAAAACTTCCAAATACTTTTCAACCATGTCAGTAAAAATAGATATCATACATCTTTGAAATGCAGCTAGTGCATTACATAAACCAAATGGCATGCGTCTAAATGCAAATGTACCGTACGGGCAGGTGAATGTCACTTTATGTTGATCTTCCAGTGCTACCATAATCTGATTATACCCTGAGTATCCATCGAGAAAACAGTAGTAGTCTCGTCCTACGAGTCTATCCAGCATCTGGTCCAAAAACGGCAGAGGAAAGTGATCTTTCCTAGTCGCCTTGTTTAGCTTCCGGTAATCGATGCAAATTCTCCATCCCGTAACTATTCTAGTTGGTATCAACTCATTGTTCTCATTCTCCACGATCGTGATACCTCCTTTCTTTGGCACGCACTGGACTGGACTTACCCATGAACTGTCTGAGATGGGGTAAATTATACCCGCATCCAACCACTTGATGATTTCCTTTTTCACTACATCTTTCATGATTGGGTTCAGTCTCCGTTGTCCATCAGTCATTCCTCTCTCGTTATCTTTTAATATGATCTTGTGCATGCATACAGATGGGCTAGTACCGCGAATATCGACTATGGTCCATCCGATAGCCTTCTTGAATTGTTTCAAAACTATAATAAGTTACTCTTCTTGTTCAGTAGTTAATTCAGCTGAAACAATCACAGGCAGAGTAGAGGCGTTACCTAAATAAACATATTTTAAGTATGAAGGTAATACCTTGAGTTCTAATTTAGGTGGCTCCTCGATTGATGCTTTTGGCTACATGTAATCTCTTTTCTCTAATTCCAAAGATTCAAAATGGGATTGCGGATTAAATCCCTTTTGATTAGCTTCTAACGAAGCTAAGTATTCATCCTCCTCTTCATTATTTGGGGGATTCGATTTCAAAAGTCTTTCCAATGGGTCATCAACACAGTTAAGTTCCTTCTCTACTATTAGTTCTTCTAAATCGTCTACTGTAGAACAGTCATCCATTGTGTCAAGAAATCACATTGACTTAAAAACATTAAATGTTACCTGATCATCCTGAACACGCATAGTCAGCTCGCCCTTTTGCACATCAATAAGAGTCCTTCCAGTTGCTAAGAATGGTCTTCCTAGGATAATTGGCACTTCTTTGTCTACTTCAAAGTCTAGAATTACAAAGTCAGTAGGAAAGATAAACTTATCTACATGTACCAATGCGTCCTCGATTGTTCCTTCTACATGAGCTAAGGATCGATCTGCTAGTTGAAGTGTAACCGTAGTTGGTCTAACTTCTCCTATCCCAACTTCCTAAATATTGACATAGGCATCAAGTTAATACTTGCACCCAAGTTACATAATGCTTTACCATAATAGTGTGAACCAATATTGCATGATATGGTGAAACATCCAGGATCCTTCAATGTTGGGGGTAGTTTGTTCTGAAGATATGCACTGCATTCCTTCGTCAGAGCTACCGTCTCAAATTCTCCAAGTCTTTGTTTCTTAGACAGGATATCTTTCATGAACTTGACGCAGTTCAGCATTTGCTCAAGTGCTTCGACCAACGGGATGTTGATGTGCATTTGCTTGAGTACGTCAAGGAACTTCTTAAATTGAATCTCCTGCTTCGGCTTCTGAAGTCTTTGAGGGTAGGGTGGTGGTGGTTTCATTACTGGAACTGATTCTGGTTGATTCGCTTTTGGCAGTAATTCTGTATCTAATGAAGTTGTTGGTTGATCAGAATTAACTGGTCCTGAGGTTACTTTGACGGGTTTTGCAGATTTCAGTTTTGGTGAAACTGGGGTTTCAACACTTGGTTGAACTTTTTCTGAGTCTTGAGCATCAGCTTGCTCCTTTTCAACTTCGACAGTGTTGGGCTCTACTATCTTTCCACTCCTCAATTGCAATGCTTTGCAATGCTTCTTCCCTGGATTTCTCGGATTTTTCATGTCACTAGGTAAAGCACCTTGTGGTCGGTTCCTAAGTTCAGTTGCAAGCTGGCCCACTTGATTCTCAAAATTCTTCAATGTAGCTGCTTGGCTCTGGATTAAAGCATCATTCTTTGCTAGATATGTCTTTAGCAAATCTCCAAGCTATTAGATGTTTCAGCTTGAACTGGTTTCTGAACTTGTTGCGAAAAATTAGGCGACTGGGTTGGTCTGGGTTGGGTGTAAGTGGTACTGGTTCCAGCCCCTTAGTTACTCCAAGAGAAATTTGGGTGGTTTCTCCATGATGGGTTATAAAAGTTAGATTGCAGCCCTTGCCTTCCTCGGTTTTAGTTCTGATTACCCATGTAGTATACAGATTCTGGGTTCGACGGACATTTTTCAAACAAATGTCCCTCCCCACAATAGACACAGGCTATATTCTTAAATTGATTAGTCGACTGTGCTGCAAAACTATTAGACCCATTAGTAGTAAGGTTTTAAGCATTGAGGATATTGATGATACCTGAGATGCAAGTGAAGTAAGAGCGTCTACTTCATGAATTCCAGCGACTCATCTTCCTGACGCTGCACCACTAGTTAACCATTGATAATTGTTGCTGGCAATCCTCTCAATAATTTCATAAGCCTCGTTATAACACTTAGAAAGAAGAGCACCATTAGTAGAGGCATCCACCTCCGGCTAACTTGAAAGAATCGCTCACTTCCATAAATAGTCTTAAATGAAGATGAGGATCTTCAGTAGGCATTCCACTGAATTGGCCCACAGTCTGAAGCATCTGGAACAGGACTAGCTTCAGCACGAATTGTTGTGCCTCGATTTAGGGTCTCCTAATACCCGAATTAAGATCGTTAAACACTGGCACGGCATATTATCTTAAAGCTCTATCACTATCATCAGCAATAAGGATAGGATTCTGAGCAGGGTTTGCTCCGTTTCCTTGGTTCAAATTCTCAAAATTCATTCCTTCGGTCCTTCTTTGGTTTGCTTGTCTTCTTTGTTGAAGAAAGGTTCGTTCTATTTCAGGGTCCACGGGGAGTAAGTCAATAATCTGGTCAATACTCATAAACACCTGAAATAATCACAGAAAAATTAATTAAGTTAAAATTTAAATAGAAAAATAAATAACCCAAAATGTAAAACATATTCACAAATAATGGCTTTGAAAAACAATCCCCGGCAACAGTGCCAAAAACTTGGAACGGTGGAAATGTGCAAGTGTACACAATCGTAACAAGTAATAAAGTGACAAGTAAATGTCGAGTTATCGTACCCACAGGGACTGTAAAAGAATTATTTATGAAAATGATTTCAAACACTTTGGTGACGAAAAAATAATTGGTTTTGAGAAATATTTTAAAACTAAAAGAAAAACAAAGTAAAAATAAAATAAAACAAAATTCTAATGCACGATTTCAAAAACTGATTTTAATCAAGATGATATAATTTTGTTGAATTAATAACATTTCTGATCTTAGAATTATTAACTTGTTAAAACATGGCAACTTGGAAATTTGCTAACTTATGAACATACTTACAAATAAAAATCCATTCATCTCTTGTACATATTCCTATGTCAATTCGACCGATTAAACAGATTTATAAAAGTAAACATGTTATTGCACATACATACTTATCAAATTAAACTATCTTTCACATATTCCTATGTCGATTCGAATGATTAATTCAACCTAATAAGCATATAAAAGATCATGCAATGTAATAAAGTATTTTTACCTTGAAACAATTTAATCACAAAAATCCTGCAAGTAATGCAAGGCTTATGTATCGTCTAATACAATGCTAATTTAATCTTCAGCTACCTTAGAAGAATTAAACATGCACAGATTAAGTATTGTGTCCATTAATTACAATTTCAATGCGTTTAAATAATTAATTCATAAGCTATCTAAACAATTATAATGCCAGATAACTTAACATGATTTTACTTAATCGAACATTTTACCGAGGCCTTTAATAGCATAAACACAATTTTAACAATTTAAGAAATCGAAATGCAATCAACCCAACATGAATTAAATTCAAGCTAAATCAATTAAATTAAACATTCCAACAGCATAAATGTTCATAAACATGTTTGTCAAAACAACAATGAAATTTAAAGAGATAGGGAACAAGAAGCAAATCCGGTGTTTCTCCGTGGCTTGACCGACTGCTCCGTTCTTCGTTCTTCGTTGGCCTTGGCTATCAAGGTGGCTTACAAATACTCCAAATGCTGATCTGAATGGCTGGGAAAATACCTCTTTTCCAAGAGGAGAAATCAGCACAAGAACACAAAAAAAGAAAATGGAACAAAGGGAATTGAGAGAAAATGAGAGAGGAGAATGTTGGATGCTTGAGGTGTGTTATGAATGAGCAGAAAGGGGGTGTATTTATAGCTGATCAAGGCTGCTAAAAATAGCAAATAGCATCAGTAAAAGAGGCCTCCCTTGGCCGGCCATCCATATGGCAAAGTTGAAGAATTCAACTTTGCTAAATATAGCATGGGCAAATCTTTAAAGCCACAATATTTGGAGGGGTTTGAATGCAATCTTGAAAGGTCTTCAAAGGCTCCTTTGCAAGCTGAATTAATCAGCTAATAAGATGATTTGGGCCATCATTATGGACGGTTTGGGCTGCCCAATTGGTGGCTGGTTCGGTTCAATCGGTTCGGTTAAACCAGTGCAGTTTAACTAGACCTTTTTTCCATAATTAATTAATAATAATTTATTTAGCCCAAATTAAATTGGGAATAAATTAAAATTAATTATATTATGATTAAATCTTCATAATTGGACCGTCTTGGGCTGGAAATAAATTCGCCTTGATACTTCAAATTGCTTCTCGGGTTTATTCTTCGAGCAGTGTCTACCAAGCCGATTTTCGCCCTTTGTGCGATTCTATCAAAAATAGTCAGAATTAAACAAAATTAACTATAAAATTAATTAAAATTCATCATGTTCATATTTTTTAGCACAATTTAATTATTTTATAATATTTAATTATTTTTCGACTAGAATTTACTCGAAACCACATGAATTTGGGTCAAAAAGGGCATGAAAAAGTATATAAATTTCCGTGTTTCCAACATCTTAGATCAAACTAAGTTCGAAACACGTATACTATTGTTAGACAAAGCACATTAGCATGCCTCTACAACACATTCAAATGTTGTTGGTAGTATAAAGACTTTTAGTATTTTAGATTGAAATTAAATAATATGTAATGGTAGTTTTTTTTCAATATTGAAATGAGAGAAGAATGTTATATAGTAAATGGATGAAATAATGGTAATTCTTATTGCGGATTAGGATTGCTTGTGAATGCGAAATTAATTTTCATGATGATATAGATATTTAAGATCAATATTCTATTTCATGTGTTATTTTTTAGGAAAAATATTGTTTATAATATGTTGTTTCTATGTTTTAGTACAGTATATGAAGGAAGGGTAGTTTAGTAATTGATATATTATAAGGTAATCTTTGAAATGTAATGCTAAGGTTTTTGGCCATCCAATAGCAATATTCTCATTCGGATGTACAAGAAACTATCATGTCTACATAAATTTAAGCAAAATCCCATCTGGATGACTATTTCCCCACCGTCCATGTCACATCCCATTTTTTGATTAGACATAAAGGAATTAATGGTCAAGTGGTTTAGTAACTAATTATCTATCCTAGTGGTCCAAGGTTTTAGCCTCATTGTCCATACTCTTACATTTATTTATTTTTTGACAATTTCCGCCCTTTTTAGTATGCTTATGGTCCACCTTGTGCACCATAATGAGGAGGATTTGTTTCCTTCATTTGATGGTCAAACTTACCATAGTTAGGTGGTACATAATCCCTTTTTTGGTCCATGTCCTCTTCTCTTTCCATAACCTCACATCTTACCTTGTAGCTTAATACATTGAACCTGGCCGTAGTTGACCAAGCTCCTCCCTTGCTTTGTCATCCATACCTCCTCTCCCTCTCACTTTCTTCCATTTTTCATTTTTCTCTCTATTTTTGCAAACAATCACCACCTTTCCTCTTAAACACTTTTCTTCCTCAATCGTAAACTGAGCAACCTTCCACTGATCACCATATCTTCTAATCGCAGCTCCTCCTCTCTTCTCATCTCCCTTCTCCTATCGTCAACGTGAGCGCCGTCGTGGCTGCCGCCGTGCGCAATTGCAAGTCCACCTACTCCTCTACTTTTTATTCTTCTACTTCTTTCTTCTCCTCACCTTAGTTGAACCTCCAAACTCCACCATCGTTGGACCATCATCGGACCACCACCGAGCCACCGCTGATGCTGTGGGTAATCAAAACCTTTATTTTCTTTTTCTTTTCCTCTCCTTGTGTCGATTCTCATTTTGAATCGAACTTATTCTTTTATCTCAATGATACTATTTAGATTACTCGATACTCTGAAATCGCCCCTTCTCGATTCATCGTTGAATTTGAATTGATCAAATGTAAGTATGAATCATTTTTAAGTCATAAAAATCCTTCTCCTAGTATTTTCTTGACATGGCCAAATGGTATAGTGCCATGAATCATACAGGTATTTTGTTAATATAAATTATTTATGTTCTATAGTACTAATGCCACATCATATCGTTTTGAAGGACCAATCAATAATCATAGGGGAGACCCCTAACTTCGCAACGAAAATTCTCATTTTAAGAGTCTTAGAACGTGGTGGCTTGTCCACATCAGTGTTATCAGTAGCAATTTATCTACAAATCAGTGACAATTTATCTACTAATCAGTGACAATTTATCTGCAAATCAATGGTGGCATGTCCACAAATGGTGTTTCGGATGGATGAGTTCTGGGGAACTCAATATTGATGTGTGGCAAAGATGGGTAGGAATTTTATAAAATATTCATCGATTTTAAAAATGCATCAATATGTTTATGTATAGTAATCAGTGTTAAATTCCATGATCTTGACGATGTATGATTATATTGTGATTGTTATATGTTTGTTGATATGTATGCAAGGATATTTAATTTGTGTTGATCTCACATTGAGCCTTTTTTTGCTCACCCCCCATTGCTTATGTGTTTCAAATAATCCTCATAGTTAGGACTTACATTCGGATGTCGAAGAGGCTCTCAGATTTAAATGTTTTTTATGGTTATTTTCTATTTTATACTGTTTGGACTTTCGTGGATTTTAACTTTTATTTTGGGATTTTATTTTGTGGATTACTATTGAGCTGTAGCATGAATACTTTGTTTTAAACTGTAGACATTGGACATTTTGCATGGGTTTTTAATAAGAACGAAATGTTTTACCGTTTTCTTAATAAAATTCATTTTTCATAAGCTCGTTTTATCAAATCTAAATTTTTTAAAATAATTATAACATCTTTCAAATAATAAACAAGATTACTTCTCAAGTTATATTAAAAAAACAAATGAATTTTAAAGAAATATTAAATACGTATTTTCAAAATTAAATCCATTTACTTCAACTTGCGTTTTGGCCGTTTCCATGGCCCATGTGATCGCTTAGATTGGGACATAACGTTTAGGCTTGGTTTGAGGGGCAAATTTAGTGGTATCAGAGCTCGATTCAAAACTCAGACTACGAGTAAAAATGTTTTCGAAAAACTTCATACATCATAAAAAGGGTATATTGGAAAGAAAATATACCACATGTGAATTGTTATTAAAATTTGAGACTTCCCAAAACTGATCCGAGGTAAGTGATCTTTAGATGTGAAAGAAAGATACCAAGCTAAGATTGATTAGGTTGATACGCTTGTTGCAAGAGTTTGATTTGGAAATTGGAGATCGAAAGGGAATCGAAAATCAAGTGGCTGACCACTTGTCAAGAATAGAATCGAGAAATGAAGACGAAAGCAAGAAACTTATTAAGGAAGAATTCCAAATGAACAATTGCTCATTGCCAAGGCATTGCCTTGGTATGCCGACATAGTAAACTTCTTAGTAAGTGGAGTAATGCCACCTGACTTCAATGCTCATAAAAAAATGAAAATTTCTTTATGATGCCAAATAGTACTATTGGGATGAACCATTCCTATTCAAGCATTGTGCAGATCAAATAATTCAGAAGTGCACCCGCAACGATGAGATGCATAGTATCTTACAACATTGTCACTCAGCCCTATATGGAGGACATTTTGGAGGAATGTAAATAGTTGCCAAGGTACTCCAGTAAGGATTTTATTGGCCAATTTTATTTAAAGATGCTTATGAATTTTATAGGTTGTGTGACTGTTGTCAAAGAACATGAAATGTGTCTAAGAGACAGGAAATGCCGGTGCAGAGTATATTGGAGATTGAACTTTTTGATGTATGGGGAATAGAATTTACGGGCTCGTTTCCACCATCCGTGGGCAAGCTGTAACACCCCAAACTCGGCCCATATGTTTCGACCGAATCTGGCATGTAATCGAACACATAACCCTTTATCGCGTTTTGCAAACACAAGTTAAGTTAATTAAATTTGAATAAAGGAGAGACTTTTTGAAAATAAACCTCTTTGTATTTTTATTATTAAGTATAAATAAACATTATCATAAAATTCATAAGTTGCTTAACATTGATAACTGCTGAATTGAATGAAAACTAGGGGCCTTATTACATAAATATTCTTGAAATAACAATGAAATAAATTAAACTTTAAGAAATCCCAAAAGAAAATAACTTGTAGAAATAGAACTTGATAGCCCCTCGAGTTCGTCTCGCTCCCACATCCACGATCTACTGCTCATCTGAAGAGTAGAGAAAACGAAAGTGTGAGTCACAAAGACTCAGTGTATAAATCACAAAACACACATCGACTTGAGCCCACAAACATATTATGGGCCCTGGCCCATATAGGAAGGCATATTCATAATCACATAATAAACAATAAGGAATGAATAACCCAACCCATCCTAGGTTTCAGTCCTCTACACACCAACTCGTACCAACCATCACACCTTGGGGATTTCTATAATCAACCCTCCATCCGCTACACACCAAAACGACATCCGTACTGCCTATTCCTATCAAGTAGGAATCATTAAACGTGGCATAGCCACCGATCACTATGTGACCTTACATTTATATTATGTGGGATTTCTACCACCGATCACCAAGTGACCTATCATGCACTTCCCCTTCAATTATCATCATTCCCACCCCATGCATACATGCATAAGAAAACATCATGCAGACTTAAATATTTTTCGATACACATAGGGAGTTCCATGTTTACGTACCTGGCATCCTTGCTTAACCCTTTTAGGGTTCCATTCGACTGTCTATACAGCCTTATTCCGATTTTTTAGCCCATAACATACATAAATAGATATACATACAGGTTTATTAGTAGTGTTTTAGAGATCTACACACCTGATTAATGTCGATACCCTCGCTAAACCGATCTACAGCTTTGCTTCATAAAGCCAGAAGGATGTGAAACTAGAGCCTCTCTTATATTCGGCCATGGTTAGTGTTCTACCCAATTTTATATATTTGAATAAACAACTCTTCTTACCTTAAAATCCCGAAATTGGAGACTAGCTATTTTCGGCTTTTAGATCTAGTTGACCAAGCTTCCTTCAAATCCCGCATTGCCACCCAATCATAGAACCATTAAACTATTAGCTTTTCGGCTTTTGCCTTTCTAAAATATATTATGAGAACTAATCAAAAATCGACTCTTACCTTAGCTTAGGAGATTCGGCTAGCACTAGGGAGAGGATTCGGTAACGCCAATGGAAGATTTAAATGCCGGAAGTATAAAACAATTCCTCAAATATGATGAATAAAAGAAAAAACGATGGATGCTTCGGCTTTTTAGAGAAATCGGCACAAGGGAAAAGAAAGTGGGGAGAAGTTTCGGCTTTTGAAGTAATTGAAGAAAGAAATTTGGAGAAAGAAATTGGAGAGGGAGAGGCTAAACAATTCGGCATAAAGAATAGAGAAAACTAGGGTTTTTAAATGTCAGAATAAAGGAGCTGGCCCCCCTATTTATAGATTTTTGACACCTATTGCTAAATACCAAAAACACCCTTAAAATTTAAGCTAAAAGAGAGGAGAATTTCGGCACCCTCTTTGCCATGCAGTATCCGAATTTTACACTCCTCCAGGTGATAGATTTTCGGCCAACACTTCCCTTGGAGATAAGCTCCTAACTTTTCTCCTTTTTATCTATGATATTATCTCTTTAAAATCCATATAATTTTCCTATTTTGTAGCCTTTTAGCCGTCCACCCCTACTAACCATAATGTCAAATTTAACTCACTTAAATTAAAAGATCTTGGCCTCATTAAACTTAAATTTTGGGCCTCTAAATCCCTTGTGTGTGGCGTCACTTCTAATTCCCTTATAATGCCACTTAATGTTGGGCCACAAGCCCATGTTTGGCATTTTAAACATAATTACCACCTTTTTAATTGTTAATGATGCCACTTTAAAATAATTTAATCTGGGTCCTTGCCTAATTCTAAGCCCAAATTTAGACCCCTTTCACCTAAGTTAACATATTAAACATATTCCTATACTAAATGCATAGACCCATTAATTTAGGATGTTACAGTTCTACCCCCTTAAAGAAATTTCGTCCTCGAAATTTCCAATTAACTAGTAATCATACTACCGAAGTCTCACTACTATGCTTTCACTGCGCACTCTAATTCTAAAGCCAAAATAAACACTTAGTATACTATGGTAGGGTACGCACCATTATTCGCATCTGGAGCGTCTTCGTCCCCTTGGCGATGTGCTGCATAGACCAAAGCTGGCTGCCTCGCCTCAGCATAACCTGCACCTCCACGTCCATGTCCTGTGACATTGCCACCATTGACTTGACCACGGCCCCTTGGTGGTTGTTGACCTCCTCTTCTCGGTAGTGCATTCTCTTGACTTGTGGGCCCTTCACTGCCCCGTTGCTGCGGGCAGTTTCTAACTTGGTGGTCCGTAGATCCACACCTAAAACACTTCCTCTCGCACGCCCAACACTCACCGACATGGAATTTGCCACATCATGCACACTTTGGGTGTCCGGTTTAGTAGCGCAGCAGTCTCTCATCCCGCTTTTGGCCCGTCTGATCTAGGTCTTTTCTGAGTTTGCCCAGCTGTCCCTGACAATTCAAAATTCCTCTTACTTCCACCCCTATCTCTATCCTGATTTAATTTCTCAGTCCTCTTTACCTCCTCGGCTATCTTAGCCTTTTCCACTAGGACAGCAAATTCCCTTTCTCGCTGTAGAGCTATCAAACACGCAAATCATCCCTCAGGCCATCTTCAAACCTAACACAACTTTCGTGCTCCATGGATACCATCCCACGAGCATATCGGCTAAGACGTAAGAACTCAGCTTCATACGCGCGCCATCGACCTACTCCTTGCACCGATTCGTAAATGCTGCGCGATCGCATCTACATAACTTGATCCAATGTACTTATTCTGAAACATCGTTTTAAAGAAATCCCAGGTGATACGGTCAGCCACAGCACCATCCTTTACCGTAAGCTACCATTGATAGGCTTCATCCCTCAAGAGGGATACAACTCTCTTCAACTTTTCCTCCTCCGTGAAATCCAAATCATCCATTATGCGTTCTACCTTCTCAAACCAATACTCAGTTGAACATGGGTCTACATTAGAGATTCCTCTAAACACTTCTGCCCCATTGGCTCTAAGCCGTTCTGGAATAGATTTTCGGGCTCCTGTGCCCATACCAGCCTCAGCAACCCTCTCTAAAACCTTTAGCATTACTTGAGATAACGCGTCATCTCTGGCAGTTTGATCCTGAAATTCCTCCTCCGCGGCTGGCATCTCATTTCCAGAACCATGACCAGATCCTACTAGTTCTAACACCGTCATCCTACCCCTACCACGACCACATGGCGGACGTCCTCGACCCCTTGTACTCATTCTACCGATTCGCGTTTATCTGATTAAAAATTTTATGAACTATTAGTTTTCTTCCACTGTTTTAACCACGAACAGTCTTATGGATAGTAGCTTTAGGAGTAATTCTTTCGAATTCGCATTCACCATACAGTCTCAAGTTTATATCCTCTAAGAGACACATACATTCAATCATGAACTCACGTTCATTACAGAAAAGTGTTAGTAGTGTTGTTGTTGTTGTTTTTACTACCCAGGGGTATTTTCGTAATTTATCCTACAGGTGTATTTTTGTAATTTTTCAAAATAAGATTCCTTGGTGATTTTGTAAAATAAGGGTTTTTGGTAATTTTACATTCCCAGGGGTATATTGGTAATTTTGGAAACTGGGGGTATTTTGGTAATTTTAGAATTCGGGGCATTTCAAAAATTTTGAAATCTAGGGTATTTCGGTAATTTGGAAATTCGGGGGCATTTCAGTAATTTTGAAATCTGGGGGTATTTTGGTAATTTTGAAATTCGGGGGCATTTCGCTAATTTTGAAATTCGGGGGTATTTTGGTAATTTTAAAATTCGAGGGTATTTTGGTAATTTTACAAAACAATGGTAATTTCGTAATTCTACAAACCAGGGTTATTTTGCTCATTTTGCAAAACAAGGGTAATTTGGTAATTTTTTTTTCATAGCTTGTGAACATTTTCAAATTAAGTGTATATTTTTGGAAGTGTACAAAACTTAGGGGTTTTTGGTTTGCAAAATAGGGTGGTTGGTCCCTTTCGGGTTTTAATTATGGGTTCAGCCCATAAACAAGTCCTTATAGCTAGAGTGAACAGTCACTACGCACCAGGTAAGATTCCAGCGAAGAGGAGGTGAGTCATTAGGACTGCTTAAATACCAAGCTCTTCCTGAATCCACTCCTAGACATGCGTATGCCTATTGCCACACTCTGTCATGACTAAAGTGAACAGTCACTATGCACCAGGTAAGATTCCTGCGAAGAGGAGGTGGACTGCTTAAATACCAAGCTCTTCCGGATCTACTCCTAGACATGCATATGCCTGTTGCCACACCTTAGTCTTGTGACTCATTTATAGGTTTTGTTTAGTGAAATTAAGTCGTATTAAATTGCAGAGTTGTTTATCTAAGCCTAGAGTCCATCAGGTTCTAATCTAGATAATCTACGTCCTATAAAGCCCATTAAGCCCACATTAATATTACAATCAGGAGTTCAGAGTACTTACCTGGGTGGATTGGGTGCCGGTAGACTCGAAGGCCATGTCTTCAAACCAGAATCTTTTCCTTAAATTCAATTTTTCTTAAAACACTTCTAGACCCATTTCACAGCCTGAGTTTTGAACTGGGCTCTGATACCAAAATGTAACACTCCAAACCCGGCACATTCATTTCAACCGGATCTGGCATGTTATCGAACACATAACACTTTATCGCATTTTGCAAACACAAGTTAAGTTAATTAAATTTGAATAAAGGAAAGAATTTTTGAAAATAAACCTCTTTGTATTTTTATTATTAAGTATAAATAAACCTTATCATAAAATTCATAAGTTGCTTAACATTGATAACTGCTGAATTGAATGAAAACTAGGGGCCTTATTACATAAATATTCTTGAAATAACAATGAAATAAATTAAACTTTAAGAAATACCAAAAGAAAATAACTTGTAGAAATAGAACTTAATGGCCCCTCGAGTCCGCCTCGGCTCCCACATCCATGATCTACTACTCATCTGAAGAGTAGAGAAAAGGAAAGCATGAGTCACAAAGACTCAGTGTATAAATCACAAAACACACATCGACCTAAGCCCACAAACATATTATGGGCCTTGGCCCATACAGGAAGGCATCATTCATAATCACATAATCAACAATAAGGAATGAATAACCCAACCCATCCTAGGTCTCCATCCTCTACACACCAACCCGTACCAACCATCACACCTTGGGGATTTCTACAATCAACCCTCCATCCGCTACGCACCAAAACGACTGTAACACCCCAAACCCGGTCCAAACACCATGACCGAATCTGGCATGTTACGGGAAAAACTAGTTTGAAAATTTCGATTTTGTACCAAATAGACTTGATAAAAACTTTGTTCCTTTTTGAAACCAAGTTGTTTAATGATGTTACTAAAACATTTAAACTTAGTAAAAGTTTGATTCCACGTTAGAAAACAATTGATTTTTATTGGTTTATAAAAACAGTGTGATACCCGATGGTATAGTTGAAAACATATCGTTAAAGTTTTAAAATCGTTGTTGTGTCATGTTTTAACAAATTAACCCAATTAGTCTGTTAAGGCATATTAAAATTAAACTTAAAACATAATAATAAAAGGCATAATTTAAAGGCTTTTTACAAGTCCGAAATAAAACCCAAACAAAATTAAATAACTAAAGTACTCAAATGCAAATGGTGAGTAAACTTTTATTTGAGCATGGCATGCGCGCTTTCCGAGTCCATCGGCTCCATGTCGCGTCACGAGTCACTGAAATGTCAAAGGAGAGGGTGAGTCGAGTGACTCAGTGTGTAAATCCCGCTCCCGAATAAACCACATGCTAACACACATAATACAAAGCAACATGATTAATGCAACCCGATCCTAACCATCCATATCACCTTTTCTACCCCATGTGGTACCAAACCCTTTGGTGACATACGATCACGATGTGTTACCAAAACACCGATGTCCCAAAGACATAATATCCGTCAATGTGGTCCCAAACCACCTGGTGTCCCCAAAGACACAATCGTGCTTACTAAAGCACCGGTGACCGAAGTCACAAATCCAACGATGATGGGGCCAACCCATCGTGTGTTACCAAAACACTAGCAGACAATCCCATATCTCAAGTGGGCCAACCCAACCCACGGTGGTCAAACCACGTGGACAAGTCGCAATGTGGTGCCAAACCACTGGTGTCCCAAAGACACAATGTGCTACCAAAGCACTGGTGACCGTAGTCACAAATCCGGTGATGGGGCCAACCCATCGTGTGTTACCAAAACACTGGCGTCAATCCCGTATAATCATCCGTGGGGCCAACCCAGCGTGGTATGCTGAGCCCATTGGGACGCGAGACGCTGAGGTACCAAACCTCTGGAGGTGCCAAACCTCTGGTGACCCAAAGTCACATAGTGTGCTACCAAAGCACTGGTGCTCGTCAGCACAAATTCACACTGCTCCCTCATCTCATATCACCCATACATATCATACTCATGTGCATTATGCAGATCATGTAACTCATGCAACCATGTCCAACATAGCATCTCATAGCATATACATATAGCATAAATCATCATACCCAAAGTATCCATAATAGGACTTGTAATAAAATAGACTTACCCGGATCCGTGCACATACCCCATTTGGGTATCCAACTATTCATCGTACTGTTTTGATTTTTAACAGGCAACAGGTTTATCAAAAACATTACTAAGTACTAGTGTGTTAGTGTACACACCTGATTATACGAGCCTAGAAATCCCTACGAACGAATGCTAAGTCCCTCGAATCTGACTCCTACAACATTCGGCCAACCCAGCATTAGGCACTAAAACCATTCGGCCAACACCCATTTAATCCAAAAAGGGTTGTCGAACACCCTTACCTTGCTATTGGTTTGATTCTTGATCAAACCCGAACCACAATGATTCCTCCTCCAACAATCAGCACCCTAACAAACCAATAGTTAATCACTACTCACTTTAACTTAAACTTAATCGAAATCAACTGATCAAAATATACCAACTGCTTACCCTTCACTTACCAATCGGTCACTTGCAGTCAAGGCTTCAATTGACTGCCTCACCTAATCACCACCACGATCAAAAGACCCTATCACAAAATAATAACCCAAAAAGGTTAACACCCTTCCCAACTGACCATAACCGGTCCTTAACCATCAAAGATCGCAAGAGGGGGGATATGGCCATTCGGCCTTGCACTTACCAACACCCAAAATTCGGCCAACTAGGACTTCTAGGAAGGGACCCCAAGAGATTCGGCCAAGGCTACAATAGGAGAAAAGAATTCGGCTTCAGGTGTTTTAGTATCCTTAAATTCGGTTTTAGAGTAAAGGAGAGAAAAAGATTGTAATTGAGTAGAGTTTCGGCACAAAAAGAAAGGAGAAAGAAATGGAGAATTCGGCTTCACAATGGACAAAAGAAAAGAAGATGAGGAGGAGAATATTCGGCTATTAGAGTTTCAAAAGAGAAAAAGAAAAAGAATGAAAGGAGAATGCTAGGTTCGGCCAAAAGTAAAAGTGAAAGAAATGAAAGCAAGTGAAATGGTGACACAAAAAGGGCATTCGGCTATTAAGAGAACTAACAAGAATGAAGCAATTTCGGCATATGTTGCTTGGGTTTTCGGGTTCAAGAAAGAAGAATGAGAAGAAGCAAATGAGGTTTCGGCTACTATTGACTAGAAGAGAATTCGGTTTTAGCTTTTGGTGACCGAAAATGCTAAGAAGGATTGCCAAAAGAATTTCGGCACCCCCTACTTCCCAAGCTTACCAAACCGTCCACTCCCCCCTCAAATTCTCCTAAAATTCGCCATATCCCTACTTTTACTCCAAGCCACCATTTCAAATAAGTTTGAACAAGTCTTTTCCTTAATTTGCTCTCCACCCACCATTCAAACATTTGACTTGGTCCATGCCCAACCACCTTGGCGTCAAAATGGGATCAAAAAGTGAGCATCCCGCAACTTGAACTCGGGACCTCCCCTCCCGCCTATGACGCCAAACACAACTCCAAGTGGCGCACACTATGCCACTCTACTAGCTCCTCATTTGTGCCATAAGATTCCATTTTATTTTCTTAAGCCCCAACTCTATCGCCTCCCCACACCTAAGGCCAAAACTAAAATTTTCCTACCTACTGTGCATTCACTTAGCCCATAATTAAACCCCTAAAACACCGAAATAGCAACACAGCACACCAACACATACAATATTATGCAACACAGAAATAACCCCTAACCCGGGATATTACAGTTCTACCCCCCTTAAGAATAATTTCGGCCTCGAAATTACCTGGTCAAAAGAGTTGCGGGTATTGCTGTCTCATCGCATCCTCGGGTTCCCACGTGGCTTCTTCCACGCCATGATTCCGCCAAAGAACCTTAACCAAAGGCACGGACTTTCTACGTAGAACCTTGACATCTCGATCAAGAATCTGCACTGGTTCTTCCTCTATGGTCATATCCGGATTTACCTCGATCTCTTCCACTGCTACCACATGCGACGGATCTGAACGATACCTCCGAAGCATCGAAACATGAAAAACATCGTGAATCTGGCTAAGCTCTCACTTTGGCAACTCAAGCCGATACGCCACCGGTCCAACTCGTCTCAATACCTTATACGGCCCAATGAATCTCGGACTAAGCTTGCCTTTTTCGCCAAACCTCGGCACCTTCTTCCAAGGCGAGACCTTTAAGAAAACTCGATCTCCCACAAATAACTCTATATCTCTTCGCTTAAGATCGGCATAAGACTTTTTGCGGTCCAAGCTTCCTTTACGCGATCGAATCAACTTAACCTTGTCCTCGGCCTCAAAGAACCAACTCAGTCCCAACAAGCGACGTTCACCTAACTCGGTCCAACATGTAGGTGAGCGACACTTCCTACCATCTGGCGCCTCATATGGTGCCATCTTGATGCTTGCTTGGTAAATGTTGTTATAGGCGAACTCGCCAACTGGCAGAAACTCATCCCAAGCGCCCTCAAGTCGAACACAACCTCTCAACATGTCTTCCAAGATCTCGAATGACCCCTTCGATTGCCCGTCGATCGAGGGTGAAAAGCCGTCTTGAAATCCAAACGAGTACCCAGAGCTCGATGCAACGCTCTCCGAACCTCGACGTAAACACGGGATCCCTATCCGAGATTATCGAAGCGGTACACGTGTAGCCTCACTATCTCTCGACACATAAAGCTTCGCCAACCTCAAGTGAATAGTCCACTCTCACCGGAATGAAATGGGCCGACTTAGTCAGACGGTCCACGATAACCCAAACTGAATCTTTCTTACTTGGCGTGAGCGGTAATCCACTGACGAAATCCATAGTTATCCTTTCCCACTTCCACTGAGGAATTTTCACAGGCTGAAGCAAACCCGACGGCAACTGATGTTCCGCCTTGACCTGCTGACAAGTCAGACATTTCCCAACAAACTCTGTCACCTCTTTCTTCAAGCCAAAGCCACCAAAATCGCTCTTTAAGATCCCTATACATCTTCTTGCCTCCGGGATGCATAGCATAAGGATCATGCTATGTGCGTCCTGAAGAATCTTCTGCCTCAGCTCAACATCTTTAGGCATACAAGCCTTCCCTTGAAAACACAGAACCTCATCACTAGACAAGTCAGAACCCTCCAAACCACCATTCTCGCACTTGTAACCTTTGCGCACTCAAAGACTCTCATCCTCCAATCTGTTTCTCTTTGATCCGCTCAACCCAAGTAGGCTTAACTCGCAGCTCTCGCCAAAATACTCCCGTCGTCGTACAAACTCAAATGGGCAAACAAAGCTCTTAAATCGAAACAACCCTACGGCTCAACGCGCTCGCCACCACGTTAGCCTTGCCCGGATGATACTCGATCGAGCGATCGTAGTCCTTAAGCAACTCAACCCATCTCTCGCGCCTCAAATTCAGATCCTTCGAGTCAATAGGTACTTCAAACTCTTATGATGCGTGTAGACGATTGACTTCTCACCGCATGGTGTAGTGCCTCCAGATTTTTAAAGCGAAGACTACGGTTTGCTAGCTCCAAGTCGTGCGTCGGATAGTTGACCTCGTGTGGCCTCACCGCCGAGAAGCATAAGCCACCACCTACCCTCCCGCATCAAGACACAACCCAAGCCCGTGTGTGATGCATCGCGAGAGAGACCGTGAATTCCTTACCACCTCAGTTGAATCAAAGCAGAGCCTCTCACAAGATCTTCTTCAACTTATCAAAACTCTCCTGCTTTGCTTCTCGGTCCAAACAAACGGAACTCCCTTCCTAAATGACTTAGTCATCGGTCTTTGCAATTAACGAAACCTCAACAAATCTTGGTAGTATCCCGCCAAACCAGGAAACTCCGAATCTCAAATGATCGACTTAGGAGGCTTCCAATCCAAAACCGCCTCAACCTTCCGAGGATCTACTCTAATCCCCTCACCGGTGATACTACATGACCCAAAAACGTCACTTCACTAAGCCGTAACTCACACTTATCGAACTTAGCATAGAGTTGCTTCTCCTCAAGATCTCGCAACACCACTCTTAAGTGTGCATCATGCTCTTCTTCCGACCTTGAATATACCAAGATATCGTCAATAAAAACCACGACAAACCGATCCAGACATCTTTGAAACACCCTATTCATCATATCCATAAAAGTCGTAGGAACGTTAGTCAACCCGAACGGCATTACTGAGGAATTCGTAGTGCCGTCGCATCGAGTCCAAACGTTGTCTTATGGATATCCGCTTCCTTAACTTTCAACCGATGGTACCTGGACCTCAAATCGATCTTGAAAACACCGATGCACCCTTCGGTGATCAAACAAGTCATCTATCCGTGGCAACGGATACTTGTTTTTAATCGTCAACTTATTCAGTTGGCGGTAATCGATACACATCCGCATCGAACCGTCCTTCTTCTTGACGAATAACACCGGCGCTCCCCACGGCGAAACACTTGACCTAATGAAGCCTCGATCCAACAGCTCCTGAATCTGAGCCTTAAGCTCCACCAATTCCTTTGGTGCCATCCTATATGGAGCAATAGACACACCAGCAGCGATCCCGGTAGCAGATCTATCCCAAACTCTACCTCGCGATCCGGTGGCAAACCCGGAAGCTCCTCTGGAAACACATCCACAAATTCCTTAACAGTACGAACCTTCTCAACAGCAGATTCCTTAGCCTCTAAGGCATACACATGAACCACATACGCTTCGCAGCCCTTCCTGACCATCTTCACAGCTTTCAAAGCAGATACCACATTTGATAAGTAATCTCTCCTATTACCTATCATAATCACTTCATCACCCTTATCCGTCGATAGAACCATGCGCTTAGCCGCGCAATCCACTTTGGCCTGGTACTTCACCACCAGTCCATCCCTCGAGAATCGGATCGAACTCCTCAAACGGCGGTTCCATCGGATCCGCAGAAAAAAATGACCCCTTGGAGTTCTGGGGTACATCCTTATACAACTTATCTACCACTACAGAGTGACCTAGAGGGCTAAATGCGGTCATCCGTCTAGAAGATATCTCGAATCTAAGTCCATGGTCTCAACTATACTACTAGCAACATACGAATGCGTGGAACCCAAATCAATTAAAGCAAAGATAGGAGAACCAAAAATCAAAAACGTCACGGTGATTACGTCCGGTGCGTCGCCCCCTCGCGCGGCCTAGCAAGAGATACACCAAACCAGCCGTCGTCGGCTCGTAACTACCGCGCACTCTCGCCGCTCGGTGCTCCACGACCTCGACCAAATCCATTACCACCTCCGCCATTACCACGGCCCCTCGTGGTGGCGGTCCATTACCTCGAATCTGGTTACGGCCCCGACTCTCGATCGAATCTCGCCATCCTACGCGACGGACCCACGATGCGATGATCCAGAGAACCACACTCGAAGCAACCTTTACCACCGGTCCAACAACCACCCCAATGAGATTTCACACCGATACATCTGCGGTGGTCCCCGCTTCTGAGCAAAGACCAAATCTAGCAGATCGATTTCGCGCCACTCTCGGCCTAGCCCTCTCTGCGGGTTACCCGACGATCCCAAGACCCAAAGCTCCTCTTAAGCCTACTCTCGTCCATGTTTCGTCTTACCGACTCCTTTAACACCTTTCTGGCTACCTTAGCCTTCTCGACTAAGACGGCAAACTCACGCTCCGCCGTGGAGCAATCAAGCAGACCTCAACTCGTCTCAAGACCATCCTCGAAACGAACACACCTCTCATGCTCGGTGGCCACAATGCCCGGGCATACCTACTCACCAGAATTCGCCTGCGTGACTCAAAGAATGATTTACTCCCGAACAAGCCTCGAAATGCCTTTCTCGGGAGTCGATGTAGCTAGCCCCGATGTACTTCTTTTGGTATGCAGCTCACGAAATAATCCCATGTCGGATCCTCGGTTTGCCACACGTCCCGAACCGTGAGCCACCACCGGTATGACTCATCCGGAGAAGCGATACAATCCCCTTAAGTTTCTCTCGGTCGTCAAATCCAAATCGCCCATGATCCGCTCGGTTGCCTCTAGCCAATACTCAAGCAGTGCTAGGAGCAACACCCGATACACTCGGAAGAACTCGGCCCGTTAGCGGAGTCGCCAGAGAGCATTTCCTAACTCCCGCACCACCACTTACACCAGCCTACTCTTTCCAACACCGCAAAGACGCTCGTGACATCTGCGTCCTCTCGGATCGATCTTGGAACTCACCACCTCCCGGTGGTGGCGGGCCAAGCATCTCATTTTCTCGACCCCGCCCAGATCCTACGGGCTCAGAAACCGTCATCCTACCCCTACCTCTACCACGAGTATTACGACCACGTCCGCCTCGAGTGCTCATGTCTAAACGATCTACGATTCGATTAAAAGAATTTTTATGCATTAGTATAGTTCCACTTTCTTAACCGCAAAGAAATTTTATGAATGGAGTTTATTCAGGGGTTCTTTCGAGCAATCAAGGTTTCAATCTTCTATCCTATTCACCCAAAAGAGATTATACATTCATGCCTTAACCCTTTCCATACCTATTCACTCTTCTGGACATCACGCCCATTTTTCTAGCCCAAGGGTATTTTCGTCATTTTCCTCACAGGTATTTTTCGTAATAAAAGATATTTTAAACTTTCAGTAAAACCTGGTCAATTTGAAATTCCAAAAATTTGAGGGTGCTCTTTGAAAATTTTGTAAAATACTTCGTTTTGGAAACTGGGGTATTTTAGTAATTTTCACAAAGCGAGTATGCCAGTAAATTTTCCAAAATCAAAATTTTGATTGATATTTTTGTAAAAAGCAGTGTTTGAATTTCAGTAACATAATTGAAATTTTGGGGCAAAATCATTGGGTTGCTATTTTATAAACCGAGGGCATTTTAGTAAATTTACCCCAAGGGCATTTTTGTAATTTTTCCAGAAAAGCTTTTTTTTTTTTTTTTTTTTTTTTTCAAGAAAATGGTTGTAAATGTGACATTTCAGTTTTGAAAGAGTTTATAACAAAAAGTTTGAAAACATTAGGGTTGTTGTTGTATTTTTGAAAACATGGTGATTCCCTTTCGGGTTTTAGTCGTTAGGTTAAGTCATGACCTAGCCTTCTTGGTCGTGGTGAACTCGAGCTACGCACTGGGTGGGATACTGCGAAGAGGAGGTGAGTCACGAGGACCGCTTAAATACCAAGCTCTTAGGATCCTCTCCTAGACATGCGTGCACAGAGTTACCACACCCTAGCCCCGTGGCTGAGTCACAGATTGGTGTAGTGCTTTAAGTCTTATGCTTCAGTTCAAGTATTTGAGTAATCTAATCCTAGGGTTCCAGTCCTATAAATCTAACTACGTTCCATATCACCTACCCTTCTACAAGTAGAAATTCACAGAAGAATTAGAGTTACTTACCTGGGCGAACTGGTGCCGGAGACTCGGTGCCATGCCTTGTAAACCATGTATTCCATCACAAAAACACTTAAAACAAACTTTTGAAAACAGTTTGGGCCTCAAGCCCACAGCCGAGCTTTTGAACTTAGCTCTGATACCACAATTGTAACACCCCAAACCCGGTCCAAACACCATGACCGAATCTGGCATGTTACGGGAAAAACTAGTTTGAAAATTTCGATTTTGTACCAAATAGACTTGATAAAAACTTTGTTCCTTTTTGAAACCAAGTTGTTTAATGATGTTACTAAAACATTTAAACTTAGTAAAAGTTTGATTCCACGTTAGAAAACAATTGATTTTTATTGGTTTATAAAAACAGTGTGATACCCGATGGTATAGTTGAAAACATATCGTTAAAGTTTTAAAATCGTTGTTGTGTCATGTTTTAACAAATTAACCCAATTAGTCTGTTAAGGCATATTAAAATTAAACTTAAAACATAATAATAAAAGGCATAATTTAAAGGCTTTTTACAAGTCCGAAATAAAACCCAAACAAAATTAAATAACTAAAGTACTCAAATGCAAATGGCTGAGTAAACTTTTTATTTGAGCATGGCATGCGCACCCCGAGTCCATCCCGGCTCCATGTCCGCGTCTACGAGTCACCTGAAATGTCAAAGGAGAGGGTGAGTCGAGTGACTCAGTGTGTAAATCCCGCTCCCGAATAAACCACATGCTAACACACATAATACAAAGCAACATGATTAATGCAACCCGATCCTAACCATCCATATCACCTTTTCTACCCCATGTGGTACCAAACCACTTTGGTGACATACTGATCACGATGTGTTACCAAAACACCGATGTCCCAAAGACATAATATCCGTCAATGTGGTCCCAAAACCTTTGGTGTCCTAAAGACACAATCTGTGCTAATAAAGCATGGTGGTGACCAAGTCACAAATCCAACGATGATGGGGCCAACCCATCGTGTGTTACCAAAACACTAGCAGACAATCCCATATCTCAAGTGGGGCCAACCCACGGTGGTCAAACCATTGGGACAAGTCGCAATGTGGTGCCAAACCACTTTGGTGTCCCAAAGACACAATGTGCTACCAAAGCATCGGTGACCGTAGTCACAAATCCGGTGATGGGGCCAACCCATCGTGGTGTTACCAAAACATCTTGGCGTCAATCCAGTATAATCATCGTGGGGCCAACCCATCGTGGTGCTCGAGCCATCGGGACGAGACGCTGAGGGTACCAAACCTCCGGAGGTGCCAAACCTCCGTGACCCAAAGTCACATAGTGTGCTACCAAAGCAACGGTGCTCGTCGACACAAATTCACATGCGCCTCCTCATCTCATATCACCCATACATATCATACTCATGTGCATTATGCAGATCATGTAACTCATGCAACCATGTCCAACATAGCATCTCATAGCATATACATATAGCATAAATCATCATACCCAAAGTATCCATAATAGGACTTGTAATAAAATAGACTTACCGGATCGCACATACCCCATTTGGGTATCCAACTATTCATCAGATTGTTTTGATTTTTAACAGAGCAATGAGTTTATCAAAAACATTACTAAGTACTAGTGTGTTAGTGTACACACTGATTATACGAGCCTAGAAATCCCTACGAACGAATGCTAAGTCCTCGAATCGACTCCTACAACATTCGACCAACCCAAAGATTAGGCACTAAAACCATTCGGCCAACACCCATTTAATCCAAAAAGGGTTGTCGAACACCCACCTTGCTATTGGTTTGATTCTTGATCAAACCGAACCACAATGATTCCTCCTCCAACAATCAGCACCCTAACAAACCAATAGTTAATCACTACTCACTTTAACTTAAACTTAATCGAAATCAACTGATCAAAATATACCAACTGCTTACCCTTCACTTACCAATCGGTCACTTGCAGTCAAGGCTTCAATTGACTGCCTCACCTAATCACCACCACGATCAAAAGACCCTATCACAAAATAATAACCCAAAAAGGTTAACACCCTTCCCAACTGACCATAACCGATCCTTAACCATCAAAGATCGCAAGAGGGGGGATATGGCCATTCGGCCTTGCACTTACCAACACCCAAAATTCGGCCAACTAGGACTTCTAGGAAGGGACCCCAAGAGATTCGGCCAAGGCTACAATAGGAGAAAAGAATTGAAGCTTGTGTGTTTTAGTATCCTTAAATTCGGTTTTAGAGTAAAGGAGAGAAAAAGATTGTAATTGAGTAGAGTTTTGGCACAAAAAGAAAGGAGAAAGAAATGGAGAATTCTGAACTCACAATGGACAAAAGAAAAGAAGATGAGGAGGAGAATATTCGGCTATTAGAGTTTCAAAAGAGAAAAAGAAAAAGAATGAAAGGAGAATGCTAGGTTCGGCCAAAAGTAAAAGTGAAAGAAATGAAAGCAAGTGAAATGGTGACACAAAAAGGGCATTCGGCTATTAAGAGAACTAACAAGAATGAAGCAATTTCGGCATATGTTGCTTGGGTTTTCGGGTTCAAGAAAGAAGAATGAGAAGAAGCAAATGAGGTTTCGGCTACTATTGACTAGAAGAGAATTCGGTTTTAGCTTTTGGTGACCGAAAATGCTAAGAAGGATTGCCAAAAGAATTTGGCACCCCTACTTCCCAAGCTTACCAAACCGTCCCACCCCCTCAAATTCTCCTAAAATTCGGCCATATCCCTACTTTTACTCCAAGCCACCATTTCAAATAAGTTTGAACAAGTCTTTTCCTTAATTTGCTCTCCACCCACCATTCAAACATTTGACTTGGTCCATGCCCAACCACCTTGGCGTCAAAATGGGATCCAAAAAGTGAGCATCCTGCAACTTGAACTCAGGACCTCCCCCTCCTGCCTATGACGCCAAACACAACTCCAAGTGGCGCACACTATGCCACTCTACTAGCTCCTCATTTGTGCCATAAGATTCCATTTTATTTTCTTAAGCCCCAACTCTATCAGCTCCCCACACCTAAGGCCAAAAACTAAAATTTTCCTACCTACTCAGGCATTCACTTAGCCCATAATTAAACCCCTAAAACACCGAAATAGCAACACAGCACACCAACACATACAATATTATGCAACACAGAAATAACCCCTAACCCGGGATATTACAACGACAGCCGTACTGCGTATTCCTATCAAGTAAGAATCATTAAACGTGGCATATCCACCGATCACCATGTGACCTTACATTTATATTATGTGGGATTTCTAACACCGATCACCAAATGACCTATCATGCACTTCCCCTTCAATTATCATCATTCCCACCCCATGCATACATGCATAAGAAAACATCATGCAGATTTACATATTTTTCGATACACATAGGGAGTTCCATGTTTACGTACCTGGCATCCTTGCCTAACCCTTTTAGGGTTCCATTTGACTGTCTATACAGCCTTATTCCGGCTTTTTAACCCATAACATACATAAATAGATATACATACAGGTTTATTAGTAGTGTGTTAGAGATCTACACACCTGATTAATGTCGATACCCTCGCTAAATTGATCTACAGCTTTGCTTTAAAAGGCCAGAAGGATGTGAAACTAGGGCCTCTACTATATTCGGCCATGATTAGTGTTCTACCCAATTTTATATATTTGAATAAACAACTCTTCTTACCTTAAAATCCTGAAATTGGAGACTAGGTATTTTCGGCTTTTAGATCTAGTTGACCAAGCTTCCTTCAAATCCCGCATTGTCGCCCAATCATAGAACCATTAAACTATTAGCTTTTCGACTTTTGCCTTTCTAAAATAGATTATAAGAACTAATCAAAAATCGACTCTTACCTTAGCTTAGGAGATTCGGCTAGCACTAGGGAGAGGGTTCGACAATGGCAATGGAAGATTTAAATGCCGGAAGTATAAAACAATTCCTCAAATATGATGAATAAAATAAAAAATGATGGATGCTTCGGCTTTTTAGAGAAATCGGCACAAGGGAAAAGAAAGTGGGGAGAAGTTTCGGCTTTTGAAGTAATTGAAGAAAGAAATTTGGAGAAAGAAATTGGAGAGGGAGAGGCTAAAGAATTCGGCACAAACAATAGAGAAACTAGGGTTTTTAAATGTTAGAATCAAGGAGCTAGCCCCCCAAATTTATAGATTTTTGACACCTATTGCTAAATACCAAAAACGCCCTTAAAATTTAAGCTAAAGGAGAGGAGAATTTCGGCACCCTCTTTGCCATGCAGTATCCAAATTTTACACTCCTCTAGCAGATAGATTTTTGGCCAACACTTCCCTTGGAGATAAGCTCCTAACTTTTCTCCTTTTTATCTATGATATTATCACTTAAAAATCCACATAATTTTCCTATTTTGTAGCCTTGTAGCCGTCCACCCCTACTAACCCTAATGTCAAATTTAACTCACTTAAATTAAAAGATCTGGGCCTCATTAAATTTAAATTTTGGGCCTCTAAATCCCTTATGTGTGGCGTCACTTCTAATTCCCTTATAATGCCACTTAATGTTGTGCCACAAGCCCATGTTTGGCATCTTAAACATAATTACCACCTTTTTAATTGTTAATGGTGCCACCTTAAAATAATTTAATCTGGGCCCTTGTCTAATTCTAAGCCCAAATTTAGACCCCTTTCACCTAAGTTAACATATTAAACATATTCCTATACTAAACGCATAGACCCATTAATTCAGGATGTTACACAAGCTATACATACTTTTGGTAGTATACTATGTTTCTAAGTGGGTAGAAGTAGTAGCCTGAGCCTTTTATGATGATAAGTCAATATTGAAATTTTTGCATAAGAACATTTTCACACGATTTGGTACACCAAAAGCCATTATCAGTCATGAGGGATCCCATTTTGATTGCAAACTGATGGCTAATGCCTTATGCAGGTATAGGGTGAAACATAGAATTGCCACGGCATATCACCCTCAAACGAATAGCCAAGCTAAAATCTGTAATAGAGAAATTAAACAAATTCTAGAAAAAATAGTGAATCCATCTCAAAAGGACTGGTATACTAGATTGAATGAAGCTTTATGGGCATACCGAACTACATTTAAAACACCATTAGGGATGTCACCTTTTAAACTTGTTTACGGTAAGCCATTTCATTTACCTGTTGAACTTAAGCATAAAGCGTTTTGGGCGATTAAGAAGCTGAACATGGATTGGGCTGCTGTTGGCGGTAAGAGATTGCTAGAATTGAATTAGATGGAAGAGTTTCAAATATAAGCATATGAGAATTCTCGTTTGTATAAGGAAAATACCAAGATATGGCATGATGCTAGAATTTTGCCAAGACAATTTGAACTTGGACAACAAGTATTATTGTTCAATTCCTAGCTCAAATTATTTCCTAGTAAGTTAAAATCTCGATGGTCAAGATGTTTTGAAGTAATGCAAGTGTATTAGCAAGGTTGTGGTGTTGTTAAAGACCTAAGAATAGGGGCTACATTCAAGGTTAATGGAAAAAGCTTGAAGCATTATTGGGGTATAGAGCATGACAGGCAAAGCATTAGCCTTCGTGATGTTTGAATTTTTGTTTTCATTAATAAGTAGTTTTTTCTTTTTTATTTCCCGTTGTTATTTTTATTTTTATTCTCTTTATTTTTAATACAATTTTATTTCTTTTTTTATTATGAATAGGAGAAGAATAAAAGAAGCAGGATTTGTTAGTGTGATCGAGCAACAAGATTTCATCATGACATTACTGTAGAAACATTATCTTTGTGACAAACTGAATGATGAGGTGTTAATAAAAGAGTTGACCAGTTAGAACATTCCAAAGGAAATATTTTTAGGTTGCTGCATTTAGTTAATATTGGGAAACTCAAAGTATGCAACCCACAATGTAGGGCTCAGTTATTTCACTTTTCCCCCAAAAGTATTTTCTGTAGTTTTATAGTAAATTTTTTTGAAAGTCATACTTTAGTTATAAAATAATTAATTTTTTCTTAAATTATCAACGTATTGAATTTTATATTTTTATAATAAATTTTCACAAATTTGGTTTTTTTTCGATAGTTTCGCACAAAATGTGAAAATTGGCTCACCAAACACCTCGAAAGGCTTGAACGATTAGGGAATTTTTGCATCAAGTGAACCAAGGGCAAGATTATATATTTTTCCAGCCAAGTACGGTCCAAATGATTATTATTTTATGCACTTTATATTTAATTTTTATCCAAAGTTAATTGAGTCAAAAAGAAATATAAAGCCTGAAGGAGGAAGTGGCCCGATTGTGCTAATAAAAGAAGACTGATCCAATAGGAGAAATGGCAGCCCAAAACCGTCCAATAAGCTAACCCAATCAGTTGAATTTTGGTGATTTTAAAATAGCCCCTCAAGGTTTCCTTGAAATTGCATTCAAGCCCCTCCACTTATTATGCTTTTGAAGATTCAGCCGAAGCTAAATTTAGCAAAGTGTGAAACATTCAAACTTTACTACATGTGTGGCTACTAATTATTTACTATTTTTATGTAACACCCCGTACCCGTATTTAATGCCGGAACAGGGTACAAGGCATTACCGGAGTCACATCACAAGCAATCGCACAATTCCGAGTCATAAAATTTGCGTCCAAATTAAAACCATTCATATTCAATCATAAAGTCCCTTATACAAGCCTACGAGGCCCAAAACATGCATTGGAAGTGGTTCGGGACTAAACCGAAAACTTTAGAAAATTTTACAACATTAAGAAAGTTTTTCATGTTACAGGACTTACACGCCCGTGTGGTCCAACGGACACGGTCGTGCTTTAGACCGTGTTTAAATTAGGGTGCTCTCTGACTTATGCTACACGGTCGTGCTACACGCCTGTGTGCTAGGCCGTGTAGCACACACAGCTGAGACACACACCCGTGTCTCTGCCTGTGTGCTCAATTCTGGACATTCTATTTTGCAACAATTAAGGTACAGGGACACACGGCCGGAACACATGCCTGTGGGGCAAACCATGTGTCACACACGGCCTAGAAACAAGCCCGTGTGTCTACCCGTGTGGACAAAAACAAGGCTATTTACCAAGTCATTTTTCCATCCTCACTTGCACACATCTACACAACATCACATGGCACAAATTCAACCATATAAATGCAACCAAACAACCACAAACAAGACAATAACATGTCATTCTTATACTATCATTTATCATGCTTAAAACATCATACTTAGCCCGTTAAAAAATTACTAATTTCACATTTACAAGAGGACATTAACATATGAATAAACTTATGATCAACATAAGCCATCATTCATGGCTATATATATAAGATGAAGCATTAAGAATTACAAGCTAACACATATGGGCAAATGAATAATGACACATATAACAATTTGACCTAGTCCATATACATGCCATAGACTCAAAATGCTTGAATTCATTTAAACCCCAAATGATAGCTTGATAGTGTGATAGGATCTTCGATTATCTCCAACCCGAGCTAGCTCAACGACACGATAAAACATGGGAAATGAAGAAGGAGTAAGCTATATAGCTTAGTAAGTTCATATGCAAATAAAACAAAGCATTATTCATACATTTGACATATAAATATATTAACATATATCAACATAAATGTCATTGAAACTTCATAAATGTCATACGGACATAAATGTCATTTAATATCAACATAACACATATCAACATAATTGTCATATACTAATAGCTCATCATATGAATTACATAACACATATCAACATAATTGTCATATACTAATAGCTCATCATATGAATAACATAACACATATCAACATAATTTTCACATACCAATAGCTCATCGTATGAATAACATAACACATATAAACATAAATGTCATTTAAGCTTCGTAAGCACAACTTACTCAATCACATTCTTACCAATTCTTCATCATATACTGAGTTCATTTTCTTTGAGTTTTACGTACATATCTGTACCATCTCATAACATATTCACGTACTTTCTCATCTTTGACATACCCGTTGAACCACTTGGAATACTATCGGATACACGGAAATCTTTGCGCATAAGTGCTACATATGTAGCCAATGCTACCACAAATCCCATAACACATTTAAGCTCGCTCTGGAGCTATCCTCGGGCCTACTCACACAAGCTGTCAGTCGAGACGTAGCTACGCGATGCTGCTCACCCAAGCTATCAGGTATCCGCAACATATGCCGGTATACCCAACCATTGGTAGGACATACAGGACCAGCACCCGGGACACATAAATCACATAATTACATGGATTCCTAGTGACATGTCACTTGTATCCCAATCTATTCCTAAGGTTCAACCGGGATTTACTTGCTCATCAAAACTTTGTCAATTTCATCCATAGAGTCAATCATACAATTCATGCAATAAAAAAGCATTATAAATACAATTATAATGTTGTGTTATTTACATACAAACTTACCTCGGCATAAAAACGGTAAAAAGGACTAAATTGTCAAATACTCGTTCTTCCCATGTTCTAACTCCGAACCTCGTTTTTCTCAATATATAATATCACATTTAACTTATTTAATAATTTTACTATTCAAACTAGCCCAAAATCACATTATGGCAAAAATTACATTTTTTCCCTAAAGTTTGACATTTTTACATTTTAGTCCCTAGGCTCGTAAAATGATTTTCATTCAATTTCTTCAAAACCCAAGCCTAGCCGAACCATTTTCATACTCATAACAGCCCACATTTCTCATTTAATCACACTTTTCTACTCATTTTATAGACTTTTACAAATGAGTCTTTATTGACATTTTTATTGAAAATCACTTAGCAAAAGTCGTTTAACAATCAACAAACATGCATTTTCTACCATCAGACATCAAAATACATACATGTTCAGCATGGGTAAAATTTTAGACTTTGAAATCTCTTCAAATTAGTGGTAGAAATAGATAGATCATGTTACAAGGATTTCAAAAACATAAAAATCATTAAAAACAAGGTTAGAACGGACTTACAATCGAGCTTGAAAGTTTGAAAACCCCTAGCTATGGCTTCCCCCTTGTGAATTTCAGCCATGGGAGGAAGATGGACAAAAATTGGCTTTTTAATTCATTTTAATTACCAAAATACTAAAATGCCCTTAATGAAAAACTTTAGAAACATACCAAACCATGTCCATTTTTTTTCCACCAATTTAACCAATGGTCTAATTACCATTTAAGGACCTCTAATTTAAAATCTCATAGCATTTGGACACCTTTAACATATAGAATTCAAGTTGTGTACCTTTTGTAATTTAGTCCTTTTGACTAAATTGAGTGCCCACATGTCAAAATTTTCGAACAAAATTTTCACGAAATCGTTTCATAAAACTGTAGACCATAAAAATAAAATAAAAATGAATTTTACTACATCAGATTTGTGGTCCTGAAACCATTGTTCCGACTAGACCCAAAATTGGGCTATTACAACTCTCCCCCTTAAGGGATTTTCATCCCCGAAAATCTTACCGCAATATAAATTTGATTTCCATGTAGACTCCTCTATCTCGTGACACTGCCAAAGAACCCTCACTAAGGTTATGCTTTTATTTCCCAACTTTTTAATCTCTCGTGTCAAAATTTCAATCGATTTTTCATAATACAACACATCAGTTGAATCTTAATCCCTATTGGAGAATTCATACTCAAAGAGTCCAATCATTACCATCGCAACATAGATACACAAACACATTTTAAATCTTTTTCGAAGGCAATACTTTCGAAAGCATGCTATTGCTAAACGGGAATTTCATATCCTCATGTTTCAAATTCACATACGTTTTCTGACAATCTGAAGTGGATTCTAAACTACCACGAACCACATTTACTTTCTGTACGATTTCTGATAAGATAGTCTCTGAAACATATAGCTCAACTAATCTATCATGTTACATACTCGTTCTCCAGAACATCTATTTCAAATAACTGTACATTTCATTACTCCCTGAATGAACAAACGAGCTACTACTGAGCTTCATACAAAATTTTTTGCATAAGCTCTAAATTACTCAGTGCGCAAATTTTATCTCGGAATAATCATAACAGTCATCAAGTCCAACCTGAAATCCAGAATCAAAAGTTGTCTTACATTATACTTGTTTAGTTTACCACCCACTATCACATTCCTGAGGTACTCGATCTTGCAAAGAAAATATCATTTTAGCTTTTAAGTTAGCTAGGTTCAGACCGTCATCAAATAAGATTAATCATGTATCAAATAGTCACAAAATAATCAAAGGTTTTCCATTCAAGCATTTGCAACTATATCTGCTTTCCAAAGGTTAATCGATACTGCTCACAATCTTTCAATAGTTCAAGCCATCTATGCTGGTTTAATTTCAGATCCTTCTGTGGCATTAGATACTTTAAACTCTTGGGATCGGGAAACATATGGCATTTTTCGTCGGACAACCGATGCCATCAAATTCTCAACAAAGACATAAAAGGTGGTCGACTTTAAGTCACCCGCCGGACAGTTCCTTCCAGTACTGTGTTCACTTGCCAAACTATTCTTAACTCTGACCATATTATTAGTTATTTTGCTATTGAACTCTTTAGTCTCTTACTTGTGAGCTCATTCAGCTTAAATCTCATGAAATTTCATTACAAAATACGACATTGGTAAGGGGGTGAGGTCATAAAGCCTTTAACTCGACTCTCATAATTACACACATATAGCTTGGCATTCATCATCAACATAATATCTTCACAATCATATAATTCACTTCAAGCTAATTAACATACATATTTATGTCACACGAATTTTTCGATTACCTTTATTCAAACAAGTGTACTTAAACATACATTCCATAAATTTGAGTAAGTTTACTCATCGCATTCATTTAATCAACAAATTAGGCACATAACATCATATGAATGCCAAACAACATGGATGCTTATCACAATATAAACTTTCATTTCACTTCACCTTTCATATTTCAAGAATAATTCCCATTGAACTATTGTAGTTTTGATGGATATTCTGGCAGTAAACTCAAGGTATGCATGTTAACAATCCACCAATTCATATTCAAAAGTGCCCTTTTGACACATATTCATAGAGCACACTCTCGAGCCACATATGATATAACAGGATTGTCAGTCCAGGCTAAATCCTTTCAGTAACATTTAAAACATTTTTTCCGTTTCATAAAATCATCATAATCAATCGAAATACAACGTTCAACCGGAACAATAACATTTTATCCATATTTCTCAACTTTTGGTTATTCCATTTTGTACATCATCACATACACATCATGAACTATTATTCATACCTTTTCAAGTTTCAACTCATCACAAACACATTTTCAAATATCTTAGTATCACTTTCAATGTTTTCAAAAATAGCTTGACACTTTTCCCAATTGAGTACAAGGTTTGTTTCTTCGCACCGCTTTAGTACCTTCACTAGATTGGCTAAGCAATCATCGTAAGTATCTCAGAACACTGAAAAACCATCCATAAAAACTTCCAAGTACTTCTCAACCATGTCAGAAAAAATAATTATCATGCATATTTGAAATGTAGCATGTGCATTACATAAACCAAATGGCATGCGCCTAAATGCGAATGTACCATATGGGCATGTGAATGTCGTTTTGTGTTTATCCTCCAGTGCTACTGTAATCAGATTGTACCCTGTGTACCCATCTAAAAAATAGTAATAGTCTCGTCCTGTGAGTCTATCCTACATTTGATCCAAGAACGGTAGAGGAAAATGATCTTTCCTGGTCACCTTGTTCAATTTCCGGTAATCTATGTAAATACTCAATCCCGTAACTATTCTAGTCGGTATCAACTCGTTGTTTTCATTCTCTACAATTGTGATACCTATTTTCTTTGGCACACACTGGACCAGACTTATCCGTGAGCTATTAGAGATGGGTTAAATTATACCTGCTTCTAACCACTGGATGATTTCTTTTTTTACTATGTTCTTCATAATGGGGTTCAGTCTTTTCATATTCTAGGATGATCTTATACCTGCATACGGATGGTTTAATACCACGAATGTCGATTATGATTCATCCGATAGCCTTCTTGAATTGTTTCAACAATTGAATAAGTTTTTCTTCTTGTTCTTTAGTTAGCTGAGCTGAAACAATCACAGGCAAAGTAAAGACTTCACCTAAATAAACATATTTCAAATGTGAATGAAGTACCTTGAGTTTTAATTTAGCTGGCTCTTTGATTGACGCTTTCGGTTGAAAATAATCTCTGCTCTCTATGTTAATTCAACCGATTAAACAAAATTTAATAAGCAAATGTGTTAATGCAAATACATAATTATGAAATTAAAATAATCTCATGTACATATCTCTATGCCAATTCAAAAAATTAATTCAATTTTCATAAGCAAGTAAAAGGTTAAGTAAGGTAACAATATCTATGTTGAAATAATTTAATCACAAAATCCTACAAGTTATGCAAGGCTAATGTATTGTTTAACACCTTCGCTAATTTAACCTTTAGCTACCTTAGAAGATTAAACATGCACCAATTAAATATTGTTTCCATTAATTACAATTTCAATCCGCTTAATAATTAATTCATTGCTACCTTACAAATTAAATGCAAGCATAACATAAACATGATTTTATTTAATTGAACAAATCAACAAGGCCTATAACCACACAAACATGATTTTTAATAAATTAAGAAATAGAACACAATCAATCTAACATGAATTAGATTTAAGCCATTTTAATTAAATCAAGAGTAACAAAACAATGAGCATTCATCATAACATAATCAAGAAAATAAAAAAGTAGGGAACTAGAAATAAATCCAATGTCTCTCTAAAGTTACTAGCGCGTCTTTTCTTCTCTGCTCATTTTTTTCACTTCGAGGGCTCTATGAACACTTGAGTGCTACTACTCCAAAGCAGAAAAAGGCTCTTTCTCAAGAGAAAAAATCAGCAAGAAAGAGACAAGAAAGAAAATGAAAAACAAATGGGGGGTTTGGAAGGGAGAAAGTGAGTAAAAGGGAGAAAGATGTGTGAATGAGAGGTGTGTTGAATGAATAGGTGAAGGGGTATTTATAGGTTGGAGTGGCTGCAAAAATGTAATAGTATGATTTTGGGTCTAGTCGGACAGTGGTTTCTGGACCACAAATCCGATGCAATAAGAGTCATTTTTATTTTATTTTTATGGTCTACAGTTTTATGGAATGATTTCGTGAAAATTTCGTTCGGAAATTTTTTCGTTTGGGCACTCAATTTAGTCAAAAGGACTAAATTGCAAAAAGTGTAAAACTTGAATTCTATATGTTAAAGGTGTCCAGTTGCTACGAGATTTTAAATTAGAGGTCTTAAATGTTAATTAGACCATTGGTTAAATTGGTGGACAAAAATGGACATGGTTTGGTATGTTTCTAAAGTTTTTCATTAAGGGCATTTTAGTAATTTGGTAATTAAAATGAATTAAAAAGCCAATTTTTGTCCATCTTCCTCCCATGGTCGATATTCACAAGGGGAAGCCATAGCTAGGGTCTTTCAAACTTCCAAGCTCGATATTAAGCCCATTTTAGCCCCGTTTTTAATGATTTTTATGTTTTTGAAATCCTTATAACATGATCTATCTATTTCTACCACTAATTTGAACAGATGTCAAAGAATAAAATTTTACCCATGTTGAACACTTATGTATTTTTATGTTTGATGGTGGAAAATGCATGTTTGTTGATTGTTAAACGACTTTTGTGAAGTGATTTTCGGTAAAACTGCCAATAAGGACTTATTTGTAAAAGTCTATAAAATGAGTAGAAAAGTGTGATTAAATGAGAAATGTGGGTTGTTATGAGTATGCAAATGGTTCGGCTAGGCTTGGGTTTTGAAGAAATTGAATGAAAGTCATTTTATGAGCCAAGGGACTAAAATGTAAAAATGTCAAACTTTAGGGGCAAAATGTAAATTTTTCCATAATCTGATTTTGGGTGGATTTGAATATTATAATGATTAAATAATTTAAATGTGATATTATAGATTGAAAAAAATGTGGTTTGAAGTTAGAACGGGGGAAAAATGAGTATTTGACGAATTAGTCCTTTTTACCGTTTTTATGCCGAGGTAAGTTTGCATGTAAATAATGCAATGTTCTAATTGTATTTATAATGCCTTGTTATTGCATGAATTGTATGATTGACTCAATGGATGAAATTGACGAAGTTTCGATGAACGAGTAAATCCCGGTTGAATCTTGGGAATAGATTGGGATACAAGTGACATGTCACTAGGAATCCATGTAATTATGTGATTTATTTGTCCCGGGTGCTGGTCCTGTACATCCTACCGGTGGCTAGATATATCGGCATATGTTGCAGATACCTGACAGCTTGTGTAAGCAGCACCGCGTAGCTACGTTTCGACTGACAGCTTATGTGAGCAGGCCCAAGGATAGCTCGAGAGCGAGCTTAAATGTGTAATGAGATTTGTGGTAGCATTGGCTACATATGTGGCACTTATGAGTAAAGATTTCCGTGTATCCGGTAGTATTCCAAGTGGTTCAATGGGTATGTCAAAGATAAGAAAGTACATGAATTTGTTATGAGATGGTACAGGTATGTATGTAAAACTCAAAGAAAATGAACTCAGTATGTGATGAACAATTGGTAAGATTATGATTGAGTAAGTTGTGCTTACGTGTTATGTTTATACGTTTTATGTTATTCATATGATGAGCTATTGGTATATGACAATTATGTTGACATGTGTTATGTAATTCATATGATGAGCTATTAGTATATGACAATTATGTTCATATGTGTTATGTTGATATTAAATGACATTTATGTTCATATGACATTTATGAAGTTTTAATGACATTTATATTGATATATGTTAATTTTTTTTATATGTCAAATGTGTAACGACTTGAAGTTGGGCCTTGGGCACGGAAGCGTTTAAAATTTTTGAGAACAAGAGAATGGCTCTAATGCAAGTTGGACCTATTAGGTGAGTGATTTTGGAAGGTTAGGGGGCTTCCATGAAGTCCCGGGATCAAACCTAGGCTCTAAGAAAATTTTGGTTTTAGGCGAATAAAACCCTGGGAGTTAGTAAGTAGGCTTTAATAATAAAATGTGGAGAAAAATAACACAAAAGGGGTTGTGGTCCAGTGGCCAATGACGCCATATGAGAGACAAGGGAATGACGCCACACAAGGAAGCAAGGGGTCCAACGTTCAAGTCTTGGTGCTTGCATTTCATTTTGATTTCTTTTTTTTTTTATATGAACTTAGACTTTGGCCATAGACTTATATTTAGTTGCGCATGTTTTAAGACAACAAGGAGCTAGTTGGTAAAGTGGCTAGTGGCGTGGATTATGTTACAAGGGAGCCTGAGTTTGAATCCCATCGCAAGCAAAAATGGATATTTATTTTGCTAAGTTGTGATAGCCAGAGTTTGTGTTGGATTTAAACTCTACTAAAGGAGGGATCCCACATTGGGAAGCTAGTATGAGGGAAGGTGAGAAGCTGGCTTTAATTAGAGCAATCTATGAGGAGAGTAGGATACCTGGGTTGGCGTTTGGGCATAGGAGTGTTCGGAGCGCGGATCAACTCCAGAATCCTACCAGGTGTGTATTTCGCACTACTCTAGCTATATAGCGGCAAATGCTGAAAAGCCGATCACATGGTGATGGTAGCCACACGAGCGTGCGAGCGCATGTGTGGGAGCTTCGATGCGATAGTTGATGCCCTCATGAGTGTTCTCATGAGTCTAGGGCCCAATGGGCCCGTGGGCCCATATGAATAAATTGTATGATTGTGTAGTAGATAGTGAACCGGTTTAGGTGAATCTCATATCTGTGGCTAGATTTGGGCTAAATGGGCTACACGAGTGTGTAGATCCATTTGGGCCGAGAATAGGCCCTAGGCCCATTCGCATTGTTATCTCTGTTTAGAATTCCTTGGTTTACAAAATTACTGAAATACAATTTAGTTTACAAAATTACTGAAATACCCCTAATTTGTGAAATTACCGAAATACCCTCGGACTACAAAATTACTAAAATACCCTTGACGGGTAAAATTATCGAGTTGCCCTTACGGGCCCCTAACCGATTAAATGACCGTTGTACCCTCAGGGTAGTACTAGTGTTGTATGTGTTAATTGTATGATTGATTATGTTTGAGATGCACTGCATATATGGATTAGTTATGAGTAGAATTATCGAATTACCCCTGTAAGGTAGGATTATCGAAATACCCTTATAGGGTAAAATGACTATTTTTCCCCTGAGGATAAAAGACTAATTTTGGTGCCATGATTTGACTATGATTGTATGACTGTGGTTTAACCGACTTGACTGTAGGCGTGTGTCTGATTTGCGGTTAATATGTTTTGAAATGACTGTTATTAAGCATGACCATTTTGCATACACGTGTAATGATTGAGCATGACGTACACGACATACTGCATTGGGTTGGGTTATGCTTATGGAGGAAGTACTGTGCTGGTGGCTATGCCACGTTATACTGATTCAGTGGCTCTGCCATGATATACTGATTTTAGTGGCTCAGCCACGTATACTGTTACTGGCAGCTTTGTTGCGTTGATACTGGTAGCTCGGCTGCGTTCTTGGTGTGTAGGGCTGGGTGGGTTAACTTGGTCCCCACATGGAGAGTAGGGCTGGTACGGGTGGTGTGATGGTTGGATTGGGTTGGGCTGCATCCTCATACTGTTGCATACTTGTTTATAAGATCTGTCACTGTACTGGGCTTAGGCCCACTTGTTCTGTTATTGGTTTTGGCTAGGTCCAATTGATTTTCTTATGGGATGTGACCCAAATGATAATGTAGTGGGCTTTGACCCACGTATGCTCTGAACTAGATTGTACTATTACTGTTAAAGGGCTTTGGCCTAGACTGTTAGATTTCTGATTCTGTATACTGACTGTTACTTTGGTAAGGGGATTACACACTGAGTTTTCATAAACTCACCTCGTTTTTAACCGTGCAGGTAATCCCCAGCCTTAGACGGATCGGTGCTGCGAGGGACTCGGAGGTGGCCACATGTTCTCAAGTTTTTCCTTATGGCTAGCCTTTCAAATAATTTACTTTGGGTTTAATATTTTTGTAATAAAGCCATTTGGGATTTAAACTTTTATTTTCTATTATTTTTTTATCTACCGGGCTAGAAAACACGGGTTTTCCAAAACAATAACTGCTTTCAAACACTACGTCTCCGCAACCCAATTTTTAAATATCATGTTTCCATAAATCATTTATTTTAATTAAGCTTCCACAATTGAAAAAGATTTTACTAAGTGGTTAATAACATTTTGAAAAGGGAATAGTTTTTATATAAACCAAGTTTTGAAAATAAATGAATGCAAACGAAAACGCGATTTTCGAGAAACACTTTAATATGACACACCAGATTCGGGCCTAACTTCTAGGCCGGGTTTGGGGTGTTACAAAATGTATGAGTAATGCTTTGTTTTATTTGCATATGAAACACATTCCATAACTTTGCTAGGCTAGATTGGCTAGATTGCTACAACTTTGCCTTCTTGCATCAAAACACAACCCAGGCCATTTAATAATGTATTGCTGAAAATTAAAAATTATTTACCCGACTCAGGCTGAACTAGCACTGGTGCCTCTGTCAATAATGCTTTCAATTGATCGAAACTTTGTTTACATTTCTCGAACCATTCAAATTTTACATCTTTCTGTAACAGTTTGGTCACTGGTGTAGCAATCATCAAGAACCCTTTAACGAAGCGTCAGTAGTAACCAGCCAATCCCAGAAACCTTCTAACCTCGGATACATTTCTAGGTGGTTCCCAAAAATCCAACTTCTTGGAGCCAAAACTCATATTTGCTAAATTTAGCATACAATTGCTTATCTCTCAAGGTTTGCAATACAATCCTCAAATGCTCGGCGTGCTCAGACTCATCTCATGAGTAAATTAGAATGTCATCAATGAACACAACAAAAAATCTGTCTAAATACGGTCTAAAAATTCGATTCATCAAATCCATAAAAAAGGCAGGAGCATTAGTCAAACCAAAAGGTATAATAAGGAATTCATATTGTCTGTACCTCATTTTGAATGCAGTTTTCGGTACATCTAAGTCTTTTACTCGCAACTGATAATAACCCAATCTTAAATCAATCTTCTAAAACACTGTTGCACCTTTCAACTGATCAAACAAATCATCTATTCTCGACAATGGATACCTATTATTTATCGTAACTTTGTTAAGCTGATGATAGTCTATACACATTCTCATTAACCTATCTTTCTTCTTTATGAACAATATCGGCGCACCCCAGGGGGAAAAACTAGGTCGTACAAAACCTCTATCCGTTAACTCTTGTAACTGAGCTTTCAACTCTTTCAACTCTGGCGGAGCCATTTTGTACGGAGCTAGTGATTCAGTGTTGTTCCCGGTACTAATTCAATACCAAACTCAACCTCTCTAATAGGTGGCAATCTCGATAATTCTTTAGGAAATACATCTGGATACTCACAGACGACTGGCACTGAATTAATTTTCTTTTCAGACACTTTTGTATCTAAAACATAAGCAAGGTAAGCTTCACATCCTTTTCTCACATATCTCTGAGCTGACATCGATGAAATCACTACTGGTAAACCACTCGACTCATTAGATTTAGTCCAAAGAATTTCATTATTTTGACATTTCAGTTCTATAATATTTCATCTACAGTTCACAACAGCATCATGTACAGTAACTAATCCATTCCCAGAATTACATCAAACTCATCAAATGGCAAAATCATCAAGTCAGCCAGAAAATAGTAACCCCGAGTCATTAAAGGATAGTTCTTACAAACTTTATCAACTAGAACATACTTGCCTAAGGGGTTCGATACTTTAATCACAAACTCAGTAGACTCGACAGGCAAACTCTTATTAAACACCAAATTCATACAATATATGAGTGTATCGATCCAGGATCAATTAAAGCAATCACATTAGTATAGTAAAGAGAGAATGTACCAGTAATGACATTAGGTGATGACGCATCTTCACGAGCGCGAATAGCGTAAGCTCTAGTAGATACTCTACCGTCATATCTCATTGTACCACGATTACCACTTGTATTTGCCGCATTTCTTGGCGGCCTACCTCGAGTAGCTGTATTGCTCGATCTTATATTCTGAGATTTATCTTTTTCATTTAGCTCAGGACAATCTTTGATAAAATGATCTCATGAACCACAACTATAACAAGCTATATTATTATTTTTCATCCATCACTTCCAAAATTTCGCCTTCCAAAATTACGTTCTGAGCTTTAGGGCTGTTATACTACTTTCCACGATCTTGATTAATATATCCCACTGAAGCTGTCGATTGGTTAAATAGTCTCTAGATTTCTTCGATGAAGATTGATACGTCTTACTCATCAATCTTTTTCTCGAGTCTCTAGCTTCTGAATCTGCCTCTCTTTTCTTTGCTAAGAACCTCGGCTTTACAAGCCCGTTCAACAAGAATGACAAATTCTTTCAACTCCAAAATTCCGACTAGTAGTTTTATATCTTCATTCAATCCGTCAACAAATCGTATACACATAATCTCCTCAGTAGATATGTATTCCCGAGCATACTTGCTTAACCGTACGAATTCTCTTTCATACTTAGTGAAAGTTATGTAGCCCTGTTTCAATTCTAAAAATTCTTTGTGCTTTTGATCTAGAAACCGTTGGCTTATATATTTCTTTTGGAATTCAGTTTGAAAGAACTCCCAGGTAACTCGTTCTTTCGGAACTACAGATATCAATGTTTTCCACCATTGATACGCGATGTCTCTCAGCAAAGATACAACACATTTAATACATTCATTAGGAGTAAAATATAATTCATCAAATACCCGAATCGTATTTTCGAGCTAGAACTCAGCTCTCTCAGCATCACCATCAACAGTAGCCCAAAACTCTTCAGCCCCATGTTTATGAATCTTATCTACTGGTGGCTTATTCAATTGTATTGGATCTACAACTTGAGGAACAACAGGGATTTGTTGAGGAATAGGTGGGGGTAGAGGTTGTTGAGCAGCCGCATTCATTCGAACGAACTCCGTGAACCACTCGTTCATCATCTGGAAAAAGGTTTGTTTAGCCTCTCCCTCGTGGCTACTCGTTACAGGCCTAGAATCTGATGGCCCTGCCCCTTGAGCGGGAACGGGCCCATTACTCTCTACATTATCGGCTACAGCTCGTTCGAGATCCATTACTATATGAAAACACAATTTAAGTTGTCAGGAATCATCACACTATTGCAAATTATATATGGCATGTATAGCTAGTCTCTCATACACACTACGTTAGTCCTAGAATTGACTAACCGTAGCTTTGATACTAATAAATGTAACATCCCTAACCTGTATCCATCGCCGGGTAGGGTTACGAGGTATTACCGATTAATACACATCGTTTAACATCTAATACTCATACATTTATGCATTCATACTCAAATACCATCAAACACAAACACATTGTCCCTTATAAGAGCCTACAAGGCCTTAACCATGCTTTGGACGTGATTTGGGACTAAACCGATAACATTCAAAATATTTGGAAAACTTAGAAATTTTTCATTCTTTCAGGGATCACACACTCGTGTGAACAGGCCGTGTACCTCACACGGCTTCAAACATGCCTGTGTCACAGGCCGTGTGGAAACAGGGCATACATACTGACTTGGGTCACACGGCCAACCACACACCCGTGTGTTAGGCCGTGTACTAGGCCGTGCCAAACCTGTAGGGTATACTGACTTATGAAACACGGCCAAGTCATACGCCCGTCTGCTAGGCCGTGTGCCATTTAGGGGGTATATTGACTTGTGCCACACGGCCAATCACACGCCTGTGTGTGAGGCCATGTGGAGCATACTGACTTCAATTCAATTTCAACACCAGGGAACAAACGACCATATAGCATGACCGTGTGTCGCACACGGCTGAGACCCAGGCCCGTGTCTCTACCCGTGTGGACAAAAATAGGCCATTTGCAAGGCCAATTTGCCACCCTTACTCATGTTAAAATGGTACCATTTATTCAACCAATAAGTAGCCAAAATTATCAACCAAAAACACAATTCCTACCATATCCGTATCAACCAACTTCAATACTTAATTCAATGCCAAATACCTATTGAAATACTTATCAACTCAACTTCTAAAATCATACTTCACCAAAACATTTCTCAAGCATTAAACTCTATAAATCAATTTAACCATTTACAACTATATAACCATTACGATTTTCATTCTAGACATGCCAAAATAATCCATCACCCATGGCTATATATACAACCAAAGCATATGCATTTACAAGTCATTTCTAATAGCTAAACACACAACCATATTACCATCATTTACAAGCCAACTCTCATGGCTATATTCACAACCAGAATACCACAAGTAGCCTATATATGCCATATACCATATATACATAACTCAAAAGAACCAAATAGATGTCCGATAGTGTGATGATGCTCCCGATGACTCCCGGATTTGAGCTAGCCTTGATTCGCTATAAAACATAGAAAAATAACACAAAGTAAGCTTCATAGCTTAGTAAGTTCATACTAAATATATTCAACAATTCATAAAATACAATTCATCAATTTGAACAAGTTAATGTATCATTCATGATAATATCAAACCTTCCATAAACTTATTCATATAATAATATGCAAAGTCATAATCTTTTCTATTTGATCTTCATACTTACATGTACAAACCTGTACAAATTCATAACAAACTCATACATTCTCGTAGTATTGTCAAATACTCGATGTTTCTCACACTAAGTTCCATCGCATAGTAGAAGCTATTATAATTTCGCACACTAAGTGTCTTACTCGATGTTTCGCACACTAAGTGCCATCGCATAACTGAAGATATTATAATCCCGTACACTAAGTGCCTTATATAGCCAAAGCCATTCCAAATCGCACACTAAGTGCCATAATAGCCGAAGCTATCTCAAATCGTATACTAAGTGGCTAAACACTATCGATTTGTCGTCGAACATTTCCGTAGTCTTGTATATAAAATTTATGCAATATCAAAGCATTAAAAGCTTAATTATAACAATGTTTATCACGTAAGAACTTACCTCGGATGCTAAAACAATAAATCGAGTCATTTAGTCGATCACTTTTGTTTTTCCCCGATCCTGATTTGAATTCCACTTTTCTTGATCAAAATGTATTCAAAATTAACTTATTCAATCACTAATTTATTCAATTTAGTCTAAAATACAATTTAAAACATAGTTACACTTTTGCCTCATAAATTTCTCATTTTTTCACAATTTAGTCCTTATTTCATAAAATCAAAAATTAATGAAATTCAAGACTAACCTTTAGCTGATTTCCATAGTGCCCCTAGCAGCCCATACTTTTCATTTATTCACACTTTTAACCACTACATTTCACATTTTCTCAATTTAATCCCATTTTGACATTTTGTCAAAAAATCACTTTATAAAAACTATTAATCTAACCTAAATCTTCCAAATCTATCATCAATCATCAACTCAAAACTTAAAAAATGGCAAAATGTTTAATCTTTATAAATTTCAAAATTTAAGGTACGGGCTAGCTAGAATACGAAGCAACGATCACAAAAACATAGAAATTATTAAAAACCAAGCAAAAATGAACTTACAATTAAGCTCCAAGATGACCGAATGTTTCAAGCTATATTAATGGCTTCGCTAGGTATATTTTTGGTTGATGAATGATAATGGAAGATGATAGAAACCATTGTTTTGTTTTAATTTATTTTTATTTACCAAATTAGTATATTAACCTTAGTTAAAATCAATAAAATTCACTTGTTTTATGCCCATAAATGTCCATTACCTATAATAATGGTTTAATAACATCATAAGGACTTTCACTTATATAATCCATAGCTAATAGATACTTTAATCTATTAGAACAGAACTTTTACTCCTTACGCGATTTAGTCCTTTTTATCAAATTAACCATTCAAACAGTAAAATTTCTTTATGAAACCTTCACACGGTAATTCTATCAATCTATAAACTTTAATAAAATAGTAAAATAAATATTCTGACCTCAGATTTGTGGTTCCAAAACCACTATTTTGATTTGACTAAAAGCGGGCTGTTACAAGATTGATCCGATGTATACTTTTACTTCAAGAATTCCATCTAGAAATTCAAGATCAAAAAGGGGTAGAAAACCAGGTGGCAGATCACTTATCTTGATTGGAGCTACAAGAGGGAACTTCTACTCTTGTACCCATACAAGAAACATTCCCAGACGAACACATACTTAAGGTAAGTCATGTCCAAACACCCCTTGGTTTGCTAATTTTGCTAACTATTTTGACTTTGGTTTAATGCTCTTTGATAAGACATATCAGCAAAGGAAAAAATTTCTTCACAATGTAAAGTACTATTTTTGGGAAGAGCCATACTTGTTCAAGAAGTGCATAGATCAGATGATCAGGAGATGCATGGTAGAAGATGAGGTACATGAAATATTATATCAATGTCACACAACTCCGAGTGGGGGACACTTTGGAGGTTCACGTACTACGGATAAAGTATTACTGTAATATCCCGGATTTAAGGGTTATGCATTTAGTGCATAATTCATGTGTTAGTAAGCTTAGGGAGTGTTGGGATGAGTTTTGGGAGCTTTTGAGAACTCTAGGTGAAGGGGAAATGCTTTGGAAAAATACTAGAATTTTAAGTCTAAAGGAGAAGCTAGGCTGAAGAGGTCTTAAGAGAAATTGTAGGGAGTTTATAACACAAAAGAGCTAGCAGCAAAGTGGCAAGGGACGCCACCTGGGGTACTGTGGAGTTTGCGTCAAAGGGGAGCTTCAGGGAGAGGAGGTTCGAGCAACGTGGGAAGCATTAGGGACTTGTATTTTTGCGTCAAGAAGGGGAAGTTGGGCTAAGGAGGCCTTAAGGAAATATGTAGGGGTTTCTGGACATGAAAGTGAGCTTGGTAAAGTGGCTGCAAGGCGCCACTTAGGGCATTAGTGAATGACGCCATGAGCAGGGAAGAAGGGCTCGGGTTCGAGTCTTGGTGACGGCATGGAAATGTGTTTTTATTTTTGCATGTTGGCATTAAGAGAGAAGGAAGTAGTGGACGGCATTTGGACTCTTAAGGGGCGAAGATAAGGCTTGATTTCTTTTTGAATTTCGGCTAAGAGTAGAAGATATTTATTATTTTATTTTATTTATTTTTGAATAGATGATTAAGAGATAAAATAGAAGATTAATTTGGGATTTGATAAGTGAAGGTATGGTGGCCGATTGTAGGACTCTAAGGGCTTGCATATTCGGTTTGAGGGGTGAGGCATACGTGCCGAAATTTTTAGTTAATGACCTTTGTTTCCTCTCTTTTATTTTTCTTTTCAAGTTTCGGTCATTTGGTAGAAGGTGAGTTGCCGAAATTTCTTCTACTTTCTCCTATTCTTCTCCTCTTTCTTTCAACTCCAAATTCTACACCTTTTTCCTATATGGCCGAATATCCCCTTTTGCAACTAGAATCATAGCCGAACCTTGAAGCATCTTTTTCCCTTTTCTTTGCTTGGCACCTAAAAGAAACACCATAGCTGAATACACTTTCTTTCTCTTGTGGCCGACTTTTCCATCAACATTTGAAGGGCTTAGCCGAACCTTCTTTAAAAGCAGTTAGCCGAACCTACTCTCTTTTAGTCTTCACAAGCAACGTGTGGTGGTAAGTGTGTTCTCTCCTAGCAATCGGTTTTATTCTCTTTATGGGTGTGCCGAAATCAATGGTTGGTCTTGATTTTTAGAACATGGCCGAATGTCCATTAAGCCATAATATGTGTTCTTTAGGTGTTTAGCCGAAAGAAGGAAGTGTTAAGGGAGTCTCTTGGATTCGACTACATTAAGGTAGGTGATAGGTACTATTCGGTCAAGGGCCATTTTCCTAGATTATTGCTTATAGCCGATTGTAACATGAGGCATATAGGGATTTCGACAGTTCAAGGGCAAGGATATGTGTTGTTATGTATATGTGTATGATGTGAATGGTAGCCGAGAATAATGGCTACGATGGTGGATACCATGGTGGGTAACCGGTTAAACAGGTCGGTATTTTATGATATTAAACTACATGTGTTATGTGTATGAATTTGTGGTACGCATGTGATGTACATTCTTTACAAATGTTACTTTGTCATGATAAATGTATATACATAGGGATTGGGATATGAATATTGGAGGACAGGGTGTACATTTATGTACGTGGACTGATGTTAGCCTTGTGCTACATTGGCGCTTGATGTTAGCTAGGTGCTTCATCAAGGTGGGGTGTTGGCTATGTGCTACCTCCTGGCGGATGATAGCTGTGTGCACCACCGTGGATTGAGGATGACCTCGAGTCACCTCGCGAATATTGACATGTGGGGTCACTTAGGTGATTGGTGGATTAGCCACGGCCCTGGGCAGCAGGTCTGCTAAGGTAGGTGTAATAGATGGACATTAGGCGCGGCAGGGCTTCATAATTGCATAATTTTGTATGTGGACTGTGTGGATATGGGCCAAGCCCATATGTGTGGAGACATGTGAAATAACTATTCACTGAGTCTGTATGACTCACCCAAATTTTATCAACATCGTAGGTGATACGTGAATCTTGGACTAGGTTGGAGTGGATACAAAGGTGGCCATGCAGAAATTATTTTGATGCCATGTAGAAGACATTATATTTATTTTACTCAGATTATTATTAAGTACTTGTGATTAATTATTTATTGTAATAAGGGCCTCCTAAAGTATTTAAGGATTTTTATTATTATGTTGAATTGACATTTAAATTATTATTTGAAAATGTTTTATTTTCAGCAACTTATATATTTTAAATTTACATTAAGGTTTCCAATTCGGTTATTTTGTAACAGTAAAGTTTTACTTAAATTTTTAAATATACCATGATTTATAAACGATGGCAAACTTTTACGATTTTAATTACAAGTGAAACTCTTTTCAAACGTTTTCCGCAGTGACACACTAAATCCGATTAAGACTCGTGGGCCGGGTTTGGGGGTGTTATAGTTTGGTATCAGAGCCCGATTTAAAACTCGACTTTGAGGTTTTGGGCCCGAAAACAGTTTTCAAATATGGGTTTTTCAAAATATGGACGTTTATTTCAGGTATTCTGGCATGGCACATGTATCTTCGACCCGAAGTCCACTAGGTAAGTACCTTTGACGGCTGAAGTGATTTGCATGTGAATTATATGGGCATTATGGGAACATAGATTAGTGAACTAGGATCTATTGAACCCTAGGACTAGACTACTCAAACACAAGTACATAAGACTTAAGGATTATCGAACAAACCTGTGGTAAGTCGCCGAGTTAAGGTGTGGCAACTGTTGTACGCATGTCTAGGAGTGGATTCAGTAAGAGCTTGGTATTTAAGCAGTCCTAGCGAATCACCTCCTCTTTACTCGAATCCTACCTGGTGCGTAGCTACGGTTCACCCTAACCAAGAGGACTTATTCACGGGCTAAACTCGATTATTAAAACCCGAAAAGGATCAGCCTTACTGTTTCAAAAACCCTAGTTTTTAAATTATCAATTACCCCCTTTGATTTGTAACAAAATTTATTTTGAAAATTTTCAAAATACTTCCGATTTACAAAATTATGAAAATACCCCTGGTTGTAAAATTACTAAAATACCCCTAACTTACAAAATTACCAAAATAACCCCGATTTCTGAAATTTCTGCAATATTTTGATTTGGAAATTCTCAAAATACCCTTAAGTTTTGAAAATTTTGAAATAACCTCTGATTTGTAAAGATTTTTGAATTGACCCTGATTTATTACCAAAATACCCTTATAGGACAAATGACGAAATTACCCCTGGGTTGGAAAAGGATAAGACGGCCATGGTAGCATGGTGGATGTTGTGGATGAATGAATGTGGTTCTATTGAGAAATGAAGGTGTCTCTGTTAATGAATGTGAATGTGACTCTCTGAATTAGAGTAGTAAACTTGAACTGAAACTCTGTTTGATCGAAAGAACTACTTCTAAATACTTCATTTCATAAAACTGTTTGCGGATAATCAGTGGAACAAAATTTCTAATGCATAAAACTTTTTAATCAGATTAAATCGCAACGTTAGAAATGAGTTCTAGAGGACGTGGTCGTCGAGGACGCGGTAGAGGCAGAAAGACCGTGTCGGAACCCGTTAGATCGGGTCAAGGGTCTGAGAATGAAGTACCACCTCCACCACCAGCTTTTGGTGTTGAGCAGCAAGATCAAATGGGGGATGATGCTGTATCGCAGGCTGTGTTGCGAGTTCTTGAGATGGTGGCTGGAGCAGGTGGAAATATGAGAACCAGGAAGTCCATACCCGAGCGACTCCGAGCCAATGGAGCTGAGGTGTTCCGTGGCGTATCTGGTGTGGCACTCAGTACAGCTGAGTATTGGTTGGAGGCGACCGAGCGAATTATGTATGAGCTCGATTTAACTGCTGAGGAGAAAGTGAAGGGAATGGTGGCGCTGCTTCGCGATGAGGCATATCAATGGTGGCTAACAGTTCGGGATGGTGCCATAGTTGAGGATCTCACTTAGGAGTATGTTAAGGCGGCATACCAAAAGAAGTATGTTGGTACTCACTACATTGATGCGCAGAGAAAGGCATTTTTGGGGCTAATTCAAGGGAATAAATCCGTAGCAGAGTATGAAGCTGAATTCCTAAGGTTAAGCCGGTATGCTCGAGGAGTAGTTGCTACGGAGCATGAGTGATGTGTCCGGTTTGAGGACGGATTAAAGGACGACCTGAGACTGTTGATAGCTCCTCATCAGGAGCGGGAGTTCGCTGTGTTAGTAGAGAAGGCTAAGGTAGCGGAAGGGATTAAGGACTCTGTGAGGCAGAACAGAGATAAGGATAGGAACCAGGATAAGAGGAGTTTTGGACCGTCAGAATCGTCTGAGAGTTTTTAGAAAAGACCGAAGATTGAGAATTCTACTCGTGTTTCTAAGCCAGCTATTGGAAATCCGGACCGTCCGTGTGCTCAGTGTGGAAGGTATCATGTTGGCGAGTGCTGGAACCTGGATCGAGAGTGTTTTAGGTGTAAGTCTAAGTCTCATTTGGTTAAAGACTGTCCTCAAGATCCGAATAAGGTTCGGACAGCAGGCCAAGGTTATGAGCAGCCGGGCAGAGGTGGTCAACAAGCGACAAGGGGTCGTGGTCCGAACCATGGAGGGAATGGTTCCGGCTAAGGTCATGGAACACCAAGTAGAGGTGTTGAAGGTTCTGATGCGAGGAAACCAAGGTTGGTTTACGCAGCCAGTCGTCGCGAGGAGGAAGAGGTGCCAGATGTGACAACGGGTACGTTCCTTATTTTTAGAATACCCTTAATTGCTTTGATTGTTGAAGAGTTTTCTTGCACTGCTAGGGAGGTGCTCGAAACCTTGGACGTGAACTTAGAGATTGTGCTTAGGAAGTATGATAATTTTATTCAGATTAGAGTGCGCAGCATAAGTGTGGTTTGGTGAGTCGGAGTGCATTTAGTTAAGTAATTTCGAGGACGAAATTATTTTAAGGAGGGTAGAACTGTAATATCCCAGATTTAGGGGTTATGTATTTAGTGCATAATTCATGTGTTAGTAAGCTTAGGGAGTGTTGGGATGTGTTTTGGGAGTTTTTGGGAACTCTAGGTGAAGGGGAAATGCTTTGGAAAAATACTAGAATTTTAAGTCTAAAAGAGAGGCTAGGCTGAAGAGGTCTTAAGAGAAATTGTAGGGAGTTTATGACACAAAAGAGCTAGCAGCAAAGTGGCAAGGACGCCACACAGGGTCTTTGTGGAGTTTGTGTCAAAGGGGAGCTTCAGGGGGAGGAGGTTCGAGCAACGTGGGAAGCATTAGGGACTTGTATTTTTGCGTCAAGAAGGGGAAGTTGGGCTAAGGAGGCCTTAAGGAAATATGTAGGGGTTTTTGGACATGAAACTGAGCTTGGTAAAGTGGCTGCAAGGCACCACTTAGGGCATTGATGAATGATGCCATGAGCAAGGAGGAAGGGCTCGGGTTCGAGTCTTGGTGACGGCATGGAAATGTGTTTTTATTTTTGCATGTTGCCGTTAAGGGAGAAGGAAGTAGTGGATGGCATTTGGACTCCTAAGGGGCGAAGATAAGGCTTAATTTCTTTTTGAATTTCGACTAAGAGTAGAAGATATTTATTGTTTTATTTTATTTATTTTTGAATAGGTGATTAAGAGATAAAATAGGAGATTAATTAGTGATTTGATAAATGGAGATATGGTGGCCGATTGTAGGACTCTAGGGGCTTGCATATTTGGTTTGAGGTGTGAGGCATAAGTGCCGAAATTTTTAGTTAATGACCTTTGTTTCCTCTCTTTTGTTTTTCTCTTCAAGTTTCGGTCATTTGGTAGAAGGTGAGTTGCCGAAATTTCTTCTACTTTCTCTTATTCTTCTCCTTTTTCTTTCAACTCCAAATTCTACACCTTTTTCCTATATGGCCGAATATCCCCTTTTGCAACTAGAATCATAGCCGAACCTTGAAGCATCTTTTTCCCTTTTCTTTGCTTGGCACCTAAAAGAAACACCATAGCCGAATACACTTTCTTTCTCTTGTGGCCGACTTTTCCATCAACATTTGAAGGGCTTAGCCGAACCTTCCTTAAAAGCAGTTAGCCGAACCTACTCTCTTTTAGTCTTCACAAGCAACGTGTGGTGGTAAGTGTGTTCTCTCCTAGCAATCGGTTTTATTCTCTCTTTATGGGTGTGCCAAAATCAATGGTTGGTCTTGATTTTTAAAGCATGGCCGAATGTCCATTAAGCCATAATATGTGTTCTTTAGGTGTTTAGCCGAAAGAAGGAAGCGTTAAGGGAGTCTCTTGGATTCGACTACATCAAGGTAGGTGATAGGTACTATTCGGCCAAGGGCCATTTTCCTAGATTATTGCTTATAGCCGATTGTAATATGAGGCATATAGGGATTTCGACAGTTTAAGGGCAAGGAGCAGTTTTTGGGTTTTGGTAAGCTAGGTAAGCGTTATGTGATGATTCGGCCATAGGCCATTTTTGTATAATATTAGCCGATTCTGACTTAGGTTGTGTAGGAAGGAGTGCAACAATCGCAAAGGTGCCAATCGTTTAGACGTGAGTTTCGGGATTGAGTAGACTGTGCAAAAGGTGCGTTGTTATCGCACTGTTCTCTTGATTCTTTATATGTGTTGTTATGTATATGTGTATGATGTGAATGGTAGCCGAGAATAATGGCTATGATGGTGGATACCATGGTGGGTAACCGGTTAAACAGGTCGGTATTTTATGATATTAAACTACCTGTGTTATGTGTATGAATTTGTGGTAAGCATGTGATGTACATTCTTTGCAAATGTTACTTTGTCATGATAAATGTATATACATAGGGATTGGGATATGAATATTGGAGGACAGGGTGTACATTTATGTATGTGGACTGATGTTAGCCTTGTGCTACATTGGCGCTTGATGTTAGCTAGGTGTTTCATCAAGGTGGGGTGTTGGCTATGTGCTACCTCCTGGTGGATGATAGCTGTGTGCATCACCGTGGATTGAGGATGACCTCGAGTCACCTCGCGGATATTAACATGTGGGGTCACTTAGGTGATCGGTGGATTAGCCACGGCCTTCCGCAGCAGGTCTGCTAGGGTAGGTGTAACGGATGGACATTAGGCGCGGCAGGGCTTCATAATTGCATAATTTTGTATGTGGACTGTGTGGATATGGGCCAAGCCCATATGTGTGGAGACATGTGAAATAACTATGCACTGAGTCTGTATGACTCACCCAAATTTTATCAACATCGCAGGTGATACGTGAATCTTGGACCGGGTTGGAGTGGATACAAAGGTGGCCATGCAGAAATTATTTTGATGCCATGCAGAAGACATTATATTTATTTTACTCAGATTATTATTTAGTACTTGTGATTAATTATTTATTGTAATAAGGGCCTCCTAAAGTATTTAAGGATTTTTATTATTATGTTGAATTGACATTTAAATTATTATTTGAAAATGTTTTATTTTCGGCAACTTATATATTTTAAATTTACATTAAGGTTTCCAATTCGGTTATTTTGTAACAGTAAAGTTTTTCTTAAATTTTTAAATATACCATGCTTTATAAATGATGGCAAACTTTTACGATTTTAATTACAAGTGAAACTCTTTTCAAACGTTTTCCGCAGTGACATACTAGATCTAGTCAAGACTCGTGGGCCGGGTTTGGGGGTGTTACAATTAGAGGTTGGATTCTTTTGGCCAACTTTATTTAAAGATACGTATGCCTATGTAAAAAGTTTTTATCGTTGCCAAAGGGTTGGAAATGTTACTAACAGAAATGAGATGCCTTGAACAAACATTGAAGTAGAATTGTTTGATGTTTAGGGTATTGATTTCCCTGGTCCATTCCCTTCTTCTTTTGGTAGCAAGTACATATTGGTAATAGTAGACTACATATCTAAGTGGGTTGAAGCCGAGGCATATCCAAAAAATGATGCCAATGTAGTGACAAAGTTCTTGCAGAAACATGTGTTCACAAGATTTGGAACTCCTAGGGCTATCATTAGTGATGAGGGGTCCTATTTTGTGAACAAATGGTTGAAATGATTACTCGATAGACATGAAGTGAAGTACAAGGTTGCCACAACCTACCATCCGCAGATAAATGGGCAAGCTGATCTGGCAAACAAAGAGATAAAGGGTATACACGAGAAGGTAGTTTGTCCGAACCGACGAGATTGGTCTAAAAGACTGGATGACATTTTATGGGCCTACAGGACAACATATAAACACCTTTAGGGATGTCTCCCTATATGTTGGTATTTGGGAAAGCCTGACATTTACCCTTGGAGTTAGAACATGGAGCTTATTGGGCTATTCAGTGACTCAACTTAGATCTCAAGCTTGCTAAAGAGAGACAGATGCTTCAACTTAATGAGTTAGAAGAATTTCGAATGTTCTCATATGAAAATGCCAAGTTATGCAAAGAGAGATTAAAAAGATGACATGACAAGCACATTCGAGTCCGAGAATTTCAAGCAGGTCAACAAGTCTTGCTATTTAATTACAGCTTAAAAATGTTTCCAGGTAAGTTGAAATCACGTTGGTCCAGTCCATTCACTATTCACCAAGTTTTTCCATATGGAGTTGTTGAGCTCCACTGTAAGAGAGGTAATTTTTGAGTTAATGCTCAGCATTTGAAACACTATTGGGGGGATAAAATTGAGCTGGACAAATCATCGCTCATTCTATCAAAAATTTAATTTTTCTTGTTTTTATTAAATAAATGATTTAGGGTATATTTTCTGGATTAGTATGTTAAAATAAATTCTGTCTCGGAGCTTGTGACCCCTCCAATCTTTTCTGGGAATAGATTTTAACATAATCCTCCAAGAATTTTTTCCCTAAATGGTTAAATAAAAATTTCAATTTTCAAATAAATGGTCTATTTTGATCCAAGTTTTAATTGTAGCTCAATTTTTAAATTTTCTTTAAGTTTAGGTACTTAATTGAATTATTTGAAAATTTTGGTTGTTCTTTTTGTAAATATTGAAATTAGTTGTCTATTTTTGTAAATATTTTTAAAACAACTAAAATAAATGTCTAATTTTTATTTTTTAAATGAACAAGGGTGATAATAATTAATATATAATTATATTAATTATAATTTATATTAATTATTATCAATTTTGTATAGAATTAGAATTAGTTTAAATTTTATCATATTTTAATAAAAATCTTATTTTAATAAATGAAGTAATAGAAAATAATAATTTAATATACATTATATTATTTATTAATTTTTATTAACTTTATATGACATTAGGACTTAGAATATTTTATTGTTAATTTGTTCTAAACTTCTAGTGGAACTACTACCCTTTATCAGTTTAAATACCACACTCACATACTCTTTCTTTTCCATCAAAGCTAGCACCTTTCATCCTCCAAATACCCTAGCATCATACGCCTCTAGTAGCAGCTCCGCACTCCAAGTGCCGCACCTCCAAGCTGCCAGCAGCAGCATCGACAAATGCCTCATGCGCCTACCAGCAGCTGAATCACCTAGCTGCTTTTGCACCGCTCGCATGCCTGCAGACTTGCGCACCAGCCCTGCAGCTGCTTCCAATCGCATCCACCAGCCCACACGCCCTGCTGCCATGCCTGCTCGCACGCATGGAGACCTGCACACTAACCCTTGCTCCCGCGCTGCTGCCGCTGATACCGCACGTCGCTGCTGGGTAACATCCTCACTTTTTTTTTTTAAAGAAGAAGAATAATATTTATGGTAGAAGTACTTGAATAAGTGATCTATAAATAAATAGTAGTATAAGAAATTGTGATCATTTTTAGATAAAACCGTCAGATATGAAAGCACAGAGGATTATTAGTTGGAGTATGTGGTTAAGTTAAAAATTCGGTATCGAGTTTAGGGATTAAATTAAATAAGTTAGAAAAGTACAGAGACTAAAGTGCAGTTATCCAATTTTTTTTTGATGGAAAGAACTTAATGGCAATTTTTCCATTACTTAAAAAAATAAAAAATCTCATGATGACTTTAAATAATAATTTCATTAAATAATTATTATTTAACATTTTATTTACAATAATAGTAATTTATTAAAATTATAATATATATATATATATATAAAGAGAGAAGGATTAGTTTCTTTCTCATATTTCTCGAAATTTTGGGACAAAAAAAAAAAAAAAAACCTTCTTCCATTATTTTCCTTCAAATTCAAGTATAATGTATGATTGTTTTTCATTTTTTTTTTTTTAGATTTTGAATTTTTAAAACTTGCTTTACATATATATACACCAATAATTTTTTTATTTTATCAAATATTTTGAAAGTTTCCATTAAAAGGACATTGATGGAAGTTTAGAAAACTTGAGTGAAATAGATATATCTTTGGATAGGAATGATTAGAAGATGAGTTCTAGCTTTTTAGAAGCGTGAAAAAGAAACAAAAATTGATGAAAACTTTATTTGGTATATTTGGCCATGTTAAACGGGCAGTAGAGAATATTGACCACTTTGTGTAATATTGGTGCTAAATGATAGCTTGTGAAGCAGTGAGTACTCTGGTGAAGACGAAATTGAAAACGGATAATCGAGTCGAAAGATATGCGAATTTCGGACTAGAAAACTTAAGTTGCCAATATGAATAATCATGCATATTTAAGTTTGTTTTTATTAGTTTTAATTTTAGAATGGATAAATGATGTTGTTCATATTGAATTGCTCCTATTGTAGCTAAAAACAAAGCGAACATCTTGAAGGAGAAAAGCAAAGAAAAGGAGTAAAGCGATTAAAACTTCGGTTTGTGTTAATATCTTATTTTCATTACTTAAAGCTTTAGAATATTTAGTTTAATATGACTAGTTATATTTATTTTATTTTATTTTATTTTTATGAATTTTGGATGAGTTTGAATGATTTAGTTAATATTTATAAAATTATGTTTCGAGATGAATACTATGTTTTTCATAAGATTAAATTAGCAAATTCATGGTTATGATTTGAATTTGAGTATTATGATTTTAGATGATTGAGCAATAAATATTTAATAAGTTTCAAATTGGAAGCCTATTTTACATTAGGTGATATGTGATTTGAACATGAAACAGAATTGAAATGAGAATTATATGAAAATGGAATTGAAATGGATCATGAAATTTGGTTTTTACCCTGTTTCACTAAGTTAGACTAAATCAGATATAGTTGGCATGCCATAGAGTCTTTATATCAGAGAATTTAGATCTCCCTAATTCCCAGAAGATCGAAGGAGAAAAGGTCAAGTCGGTCAGTTGTTATTATTTTAGCCCCAATTCCCAGAGGGTCGTGGGCAGTCCCAATTCCTAGAGGGTCGTGGTCTACTCTAATAGCCATCATTGCCAAAGAACTCGAGGTGGCGGATTCGTGTATCTGGTTATGAGTCTAAACTTTAGTATGGGGTCTAAATTGAAAGAAAAGCAAAAATAAAACTTGAATTTATTTGAATTTCCATATTGTGCAAATTAAATTAATTACGCGATTTTGAATTTAATTAAAAAGCTTATTTTCTTTATTCGATTTGTCAATATCAAAATATTAAAGTCTATTAATATTAGAATTTTCTTTTATTGTGATGTTATTAATGATATTTAAAATCATGTTTTAGTTTATTTCTATCAATTAATTTGTGTCCAATACTTATGTAATGATTTATATGATATTAGCACCACTGAGCATAAAAATTGCTCAACTTACGGTTTGTCTATTTTTCCATGCGCATGTAGTTAGATTTGCTAGATCGTTTCAACAGCATCCGAAGAATCGAAGTTCAGCTCAAATGATGTTGGTGAACAGTTTATATTATAGTTCATGTAAATGGCATGTACCTAGGCTTGTATATTTATAATATTATGTCGTAAACTAAATTTAAATATTTGATTATGTTTTCTTTGCTAGTACTTTATAACTAATGTTTTGAAAAAATAGTAAAGCGTAGAAATCTAATTTATTGATATGTTTTGAGAAATTGTAGTGCTGGGAATTGATTTGGGAGATAATTTGAATATGGATATTTTGTGAAAATCTAAATTTTGCAGGGGGTTTTATGTAAAATAGGCAGAAATGCTACCGAAATTTTTATAAAATAATATTATCACTACGCTTCCTTTAAAAAAAAAGATAGAAAATTGAGCTGCTTTAGCAACGAAATGTCGCATTTTATATTTGGATCCAACAACTGGGTCGGGTATAAGGTGTCATGTGCTGGCCTCAAACCTTTGTGTGCCTCAACCTTACTGCTGCTCCTTTCTTCAATCCGTGTGCACCCTTGCACAAACCGAACACATCTTGTCAGTTTTGCACCACACTTCCACATTGAGCCACCAACCGGTCACCCTTCCAACCAGCCCTTGACCAAAATCTTTTGCTTTAAATTTTATTTATTTTATTTGAGTCTTTAGTTTTTATACAACGGTAGTAAGAAAATGTTTCTCCTAAATTTCAATTTTATTGAATTATTAATATTTTATACTAATTGAATTCTTGAGAAAATACTTGTTTCCATCTTATGTTTAGGTTAATCATGCCTTGCAAAAGAACTCGTGCCTTTGTCCAAGTTGAAGAATAGCAAAACAAATTTCACTGTGAAGAACCTAGAGCAAAAAACGATAGCATATTCAAAAATCAGAAAATGGTCCCAGAAAAAGGCTTTACACCGAAAGAATGCAACTATGTCGATTTCATGGCGCGTATACGACAAATTGCTGAAGCCCTTAATTGGGAGTTGTTTTGTGAGAAAAGACCTACTCCAGATGAAGAGTTAGTTCATGAATTTTATGCGAATTTGACCTTAAGCAAATTAATGGAAGTTTCTGTCCGAGGAATTAATGAACCAATAAGCTCAAATGTTATTAATGAATTCTTTAAATTACTTGATTTTGAAGACGACGAATATTCTTCTTTGATGAAAAATATTGAGGCTGAAAAATTGCAAGAAATTCTCGAGGAACTTATAGTTCTGGGTTCTAAGTGGACTGTGTCAAAGCATGGAACTCACACGTTTCGTAGAGAGTATTTGACACCATTAGTGAAGGTATGGTTCTATTTCATTTGATTCAGCCTTATGCCTATTTCACATGGGACCATAATTTCATTAGAGCGAATGGTCTTTTTATACTAGACATTCTGGCCCAACATACTTTGTAACAGCCCGATTTTGTGTCTAGTCGGAACAGTGGTTTCGGGACCACAAATCCGACACAGTAAAATTTATTTTTATTATATTTTATGGTTTTATGGAATGATTTTGTGAAAATTTCGTTCGAAAATTTTGACGTTTGGGCACTTAATTTAGTTAAAAGGACTAAATTGTAATAAGTGCAAAATGTGAGTTTTATAGGTTAAAGGCGTCTAATTGTTATGAAATTTTAAATTGGAGGTCCTTAAATGGTAATTAGACCATTGGGCCACATGGGCGTGTGAGCCCTGTAACATGAAAAATTTCCTAAGTCTTGTAAAATTTTCTTAAGTTCTTGGTTTAGTCTCGAACCACTTCCAAAGCCTATTTTGTGCCTCATAGGCTCGTATAAGGGACTTTATGATTGGATATGAAGGGTTTTAATTTGGACAAAAATTTATGACTTGGAATTGTGTGAATGTTTGTGTTATAAGTCAGGTAATGCCTCGAGCCCTGTTCCGGCGTTGAATACAGGTAAAGGGTGTTACATTTAGTGGTATAAGAGCTATGGTTTAGTCGATTCTCGGACTAACCTAGCATGTGTGAGAGTCTAGCAATACATGTCATATTTAACCCGTGATAGTGTGATATCTCCCGACTCTAATGAAATTATTTTGTTGTGGCAGAGATGCTTTCCAACCAAGCTATTTCCGAAAATACTGAAAGTTATACTAAGATATTTGAAAATGTGTTTGTGATGAGTCGGAAGTTGGAAAGGTATGAATAAGAGTTCATGATATGTATGTGATGATGTACAAAATGAAATAACCATAAGTTGAGAGATACGGATAAAATGTTTTAAATGTTGCAAAAAGGATTTAGCCCGGAAGGGTAATCCTGAATTGAGCCCTCTCGAGCATGTGTTATGAAATGGATGTAGCCCAGACGTGTAATCTAGATTAAGCCCTTTATGGGATACATTACTGAAAGGATTTAGCCTGGACTGGCAATCCTGTTATATCATATGTGGCTCGAGAGTGTGCTCTATGAATATGTGCCAAAAGGGGACTTTTGAAAATGAATTGACGGATTGTTGACATGCATACCTTGAGTATACTACCCGAGTATCTATCAAAATTACAATAGTTCAATGGGAATTATTCTTGAAATATAGAAAGGTGAAATGAAATGAAAGTTTATATTATGATGAGCTCATCTATGTTTATTTGGCATTCATATGACGTTATGTGCTTAATTTGTTTGATTAAGTGAATGTGATTAGTAAACTTACTCAAATTTATGGAATGTATGTTTAAGTACACTTGTTTGAATAAAGGTAATCGGAAAGTTCATGTGACAAATATGTATGTTAATTAGCTTGAAGTGAATTATAGGATTGTGAAGATATTATGTTGATGATGAATGCTAAGTTATATGTGTGTATTTATGAGAGTCGAGTTAGAGGCTTTACGACCACACCCCCTTACCAATGTGGTATGTTATAACGAAATTTCACAAGATTTAAGTTGAATGAGCTCACAAGTAAGAGACTAAAGAGTTCAGTAACAGAATAACTAATAATGTGGTCAGAGTTAAGAATAGTTTGGCAAGTGAATACAGTTCTGGAAAAGATGCCAGGTTATTCTAAAGATCATTTGGATTTTGCAATGTCACGGTTAAAAGAAAAGTTAATCTCAACTAATCGAATGATTCAGGTATGATGTCTAAAGTATGTATTTGCTGGAATTTCTTCCGGATTGATTTTCATTAGTGAGTGGAATAATATGCGACTAGTGATGAAAAAATTAGTTAGAGAAATGATATTTGAATCGTAAAGATGTCTGAGTGTAACAGTAGTAATTGAATAGATTATGATGATCTCTCCTGGGTATTTTATATATTTATTTATCCTCAGAGATATATGTGATTGTTCGTTTTCTGATGAAATTCTTATCGTACGAGAATGCGAGCTGATTATAATGTTAGATAAAAGCACTGTTGGTCTGGTTGGTTGATGATCAGCATATCTTATATCTCTCTTTTGGGATTCTATCCTATTATGTTTGGAATAAAAGTTGTTGGTGAAAATTTATGTGAGGCTATTCTTTCGTTTCCACTAGATTTTGTTTTGATTTATATATATATTTGGAAAATATATTATCTCTGTTGCAATTGATTTCAAAGCATGTAAGCATTGTTTTTCTTCTGATTTTCTCTGAGGAATCATCAAGATCTTTATTATTTTCTTATGAGTTATGTTCTCAGACTTCCAGTATGATATCGCATCTTGGATTTCTTTATCTTGGTTTTCTCATCATCCTTATTTCATAAGTTATCAATCATGGCTCATTTTTAAAGTGTGTTCTTTGGCTTGTGATAACTATGTCTATTATGGTTGTATTTCTGGTTCAATCATAGGAACGTGGTGATTCTAGTATCAGGATTTCTCTAATTTTCGTGAAAGTAATTGACATCGGCAAAGGTATAGATAGTAGAAGTTCAAACTCAAATTGTACAATGGTTTTCTTTTCTCAGGTAAGTTTGATTAAGATCAATGAGTTCAACCAAGATATTTTGTCTCCTTGAGCTAATATGATTGTAAAGATCTTTGACTAGGATGTGAGGAAATTTTGAAAGATTGTATGTTTGAGTTGTTTTAACAGCACGAAGAAGGGAGTATTTTGATATGATATTACTTGATATTTGAGATCGACTCAGTTGTTTTTTTTTTTATATGAGCGAGCTGCTAAGTTGAAAGGTAATTTGAGCTATATGCATTTAAGTTTACCCTCAGGTAAGAAGATAAAATCTTGTACATTCATGGGTGAATAGATGGACAGTTTGAAGGAATAATTCATATTCTAGAAAGTATGATATGGATATATACTTATTAAATTTGTTCTAATTGAATGATGTCGTTATAAGTTAAAGCTGTTTTGATTGATAAAGTTATCACATTTGTGAAAGTTTGAATGGTCTGTTGTATGTTAGCAAAGCTGAAAACTGATGAAGGTGTCATTAACTGAAACATTGGTTCTAGGTTCTATTTGACTTGAGTAAAGAATTCGTAATTATTCAGTGATGCACTATTGAACGGATTGGAATGTTTTTTAATACTAGAATGTAAAGTGATAGTTTATGCTTTCAGACGGATAAAGTCACATGAAAGGAACTGTCCGACGGGTGATTTAAAGTCGGCCACTTTTTATGTCTATGTTAAGGATTCGATGACATCGGTTGTTTGACAAAAAGTGTCATATGTTTCCTGATCTCAAGAGTTTAATATATCTAATGTCACACAAGGATTTGAATTTAAAACAGCATAGATGGCTTGAACTATTGAAAGATTGTGAGCAGTTATCGATTAACCTTTGGGAGAGCAAATATAGTTGCAAATGCTTGAATGTAAAACCTTTATTCATTTTGTGAGTGTTGGTTACATGATTAATCTTATTTGATGACGGTCTGAATCTAGCTAAATTAGAAGCTAAAGCATTGTTTTCGTTGTAAGATTGAGAACCTCATGAATGTGATAGTGAGTGATAAACTAAACGAGTACAGCGTGAGATGACTTTTGATTCTGAATTTCACGCCAGACCTAATGACTGTATCATTATTCCGAGATAGAATTCGCGCACAAAGTATTTTAGAGCTTATGCAGAAAATTTTGTACAAAGCCCAGTAGTAGCTCGTTTGTTCATTCAGGGAGTAATAAAATGTACAGTTATTTGAAATAGATGTTCTGGTGATCGGGTATGTAAAATGATATACTAGTTGAGTTATATGTTTCAGAGGCTATCCGGTCAGAAATCGTACAAAAAGTAAAAGTGATTTGTCGCAGTTTAGAATACACTTCAGATTGTCAGAAAACGTATGTGAATTTGAAACATGAGGATATAAAATTCCTGTTCAGCGATAGCATGCTTTCGAAAGTATTGCCTTGGAAAAAGATTCAAAATGTGTTTTGTGTATCTCTGTTGTGATGGTATCAATTGGAATCTTTGTGTAACACCCCTTACCCGTATCCTATGCCGGAACAAGGTATGAGGTGTTACCTAACTTAATAACATGCATACAAACATTCCGGGTTATGAAATTTCGCTCAGATTTAAAACTTTACAATCTTCATCTTAAAGTTCCTAATATGGGCCTACGAAGCCCAAAAAATACTCTAGAAATGGTTCGGTACTAAACCAAGCGCTTTAGAAAACTTTGGAAAATTTCACTAAAAATAGAGGCACACGCCCGTGTGGCAAGGGACACGCCCGTGTGGGTAGACCGTGTGGTCACACATGCCCATGTCCCTAACTGTGTGGATTTATTTTTTCAATTCGAACCTATAGGGGTTTTCACATGGCCTGGCACACGCCTGTGTCCCTTACACAGCCATGACACGCCCGTGTCTTAGGCAGTGTGTTAAAACATTGACATTCTGTTTCTGACGTCAGCAACATTTTAGTGTTACACGGCCAATGCTCACGACCATGTGCTAGGCCGAGTGGCGAATTTAATTTCACATTTAAGGTACAGACTTCACACGGCCTGGGCACATGCCTATGTATTATGGCTGTGTCATCCACACGGTTGAGACACACGACCATGCCTCAGCCTATCTGGTTACTACTGGGCATTCTTTTTTACCAAAATTAAGGTGCAGGGGACACAAGGCCGGACTATACGACCATGGGGCAGACCGTGTGTCACACACGGCCTAGACACACGCCCGTGTGGACAAAAACAAGGCTATTTACTAAGCCCTTTTGCCACCCTTACTTGTACCAACATAAGCCAAATCAAGTAACACCAATCCACACATAAAATTCTAACCAAATCAGCCACAATCAAGACATACACACCTCAAGGCCACTACACTCCATTCACATGCAAAACTTATCACGTACTTTATCAATCCAATCATGCGACTTATTCATGCATTAACAAACCATATATTTCACCATGCAAATTGCACATTCTTGAAAAACATCGTCATTTACATATATCAATAATAAGTATTAGCCATCATCCATGGCCTTATACAAAATGAATCAATCTTCAAGACAAGCCAACACATTTGGCCAAAAACAATATGACACTTGACAAAAGACCAAGTCCCTATACATGCCATACTCAAAATGATAAATCTAACTATACCAAATGTTCAGATTGATAATGTGATCGAGCCTCCGACGTCCTTTGATCCCCGAGCTAACTTGGCGATACTATAAGAAAATGGAAACGAGAGGGAGTAAGCAAAAAGCTTAGTATGTTGCATGTAAATAAGTAACAACATTAACCATACATCTTTAAACACATAGCATATCAAAAAACCAGCACAACGTTCTTGATTTAACAATGGTAGATTTACACGTCATAAGTATAAGCCAAAGATTACAAGATCGTCCCGAAATCATTCTCATAGATAGAACTTACTCAATTTCATCCTTACCATTAAGGCATCATAGCTAAGCTCATATCTCATGAGCTCCGAGTAAGAACCTGTACCACTCTCAACATGATTATATCCTTTCATAACTTTATCATAAGCTTTAAATAACCAATGGAGCCATTTGGAATACCAAAGAATATCCGATAAGCCTCACACAAGATGGTAAAATACCGATGCCATGTCCTAAACATGGTCTTACAGTGGCTCTCGTCCCAATGTCGATGCTATGTCCTAGACATGGTCTTACACTAGCACACATATCAATGCCGATGCCATGTCCCAAACATGGTCTTACACTTGCTCTCATAATGTAGCCGATGCCAAGTCCCAGACATGGTCTTACACTAGCACACTTATCAATGCTGATGCCATGTCCCAATCATGGTCTTACACTGGCTCTCATAATGTGGCCGATACCATGTCCTAGACATGGTCTTACACTAGCACACATATCAATGCCAATGCCATGTCCCAGACATGGTCTTACACTAGCACACATATCACCCCAAATATCATGGCATGGATATCCAATCTATTTCTAAGGTTCAACCGGGAGTTTTTACTACATCAATTCTCATCATGCATATTCACAACAATAATCAAACACTTTATGCCATATACATTGTTCAATACATAATAACAATAAAGTTGTATTATTTACGTACAACTTACCTCGGTATACAAAAAGTGGGCGACTAGATTGAATTAGTCTACTAGCTTGGTCTTCCCCAAGTCTAGGTTTGAATTCCATTTTTCTTGATCTAGAATGACAAAAGTTTCTTATTTAACCACCAAATTAATCAAGGCATTCCAAAACTCCTACTTTGGTAAAATTACTGTTTTGCCCTTAGACTTTCAAATAATTACGATTTTACCCCTAGGCTCGTAAAACGATTTTAATCAAATTTCCTCCTTTAACAAGCATAGTCTTACCTTTATTACTCGTATAGCAACTTACAATTCCAATTATTTCACACATTTACTCCCTATTTTATAACTTTTACAAAAAGGTCCATTTTAGGTGTTTTCATGGAAAATCCTTTTACAAAAGTTGTTTATTAAACAACCAAGTTTCATTTTCTTTCATAAAATTTCAGTAAAAAATATAAATACCTTAGAATCTCAACCATTTTGCAAAATAGTCCCCTCATTAGCTAGATTAAGCTATAGGGGTTCCAAAAACACAAAAATTAACAAAAATAACCACCAAAATCACTTACTTGCAAGAGAAAAGCTTGGCTGAAATTTGAGCTCTAAAAACCCCCCTTTTTTCTGAGAATTTCAGTGGTGAAGAGAAGATGATAGCCTCCTCTCTTTTTGTTTTATTTTTTATTAAACAAGTCACCTAATGTCACCTAATTTTGACCATTTTATGACTTTGTCTCTAATTAGAAATTCCATGTCCAGCCACCATAATTTTATTGGTATATTTACTCAATAAGGACCTCTACTTTAGTGTTCCATAGCTATTTAACACCTTTAGCTTGTAGAACAAAACTTTCGTACTTTATGCGATTTAGTCCTTTTTCGAAATTAAGCAAGTAATCACTAAAATTAATTCACCAAAATTTTCATGTACTCATATAATCATGCTATAACACATAAAATAATATTAAAAATAATTTCTCCAGCCTCAGATTAGAGGTTCCGAAACCACTGTTCCAACTAGCCCCAAATCCGGGTTGTTACAATTCTCCCCCCTTAGGAATTTTCGTCCCCGAAAATCTTACCAGTGAAAAGGTTTGGGTATTGATCTCTCATAGTCTCCTCGGGCTCCCATGTAGCTTCTTCAACCCCATGTCTATGCCATAATACCTTCACTAGTGCTATACTCTTATTTCTCAATTGTTTAATCTCCCGAGCTAAGATCTTAACTGGTTATTCACCATAAGTCATATCTGAACAAATTTCAACCTCTGTTGGTGAAATCACATGTGAGGACTTTCTTCCATGGGGGTACTTTCAAAAATACCTTATCACTGACTTGAAACTCTATCTCTTTCTGTTTCAAGTCCACGTAGGATTTTTGTCTATCCAAAGTGGCCTTCAAACAACCACGAATCACTTTTACTTTCTCTTCGATTTCTCTGATTAAGTCAACCCCGTAAATCTGATTTTCTCTGAGTTCGATCCAAAACAAGGGCACTCGGCACTTACGCCCATACAAAGCCTCATAAGTCGCCATTTTTAAACTCGACTGATAACTATTGTTGTAGGCAAACTCTAACAGTGGCAAATAATTTTCCCAATTGCCTTGAATTCAAGGACACAACACCGCAACATGTCTTCAAGAATCTAAATTACTTACGCTGACTGACCGTAGGTTTGCAGATGGAAAGCCGTGCTAAAATTCAACTTTGCCCTAAAGCTTCTTGTAACTTTTTCCAAAACCGCGAGGTAAACCTCGGATCTCTATCCAAAATAATCAACAAAGGCACTCCGTTGAGTCTCACAAATTTGGAAACATACAAATCACCCAATTTTTCAAGCAGATAATCCATATGCACCTGTATAAAATGAGCTGACTTTGTTAGCCTATCAACCACAACCCATACGACATCTTTCTTCCTTGGCATCCAAGGCAACCCGAACACGAAATCCATATATAATACGTTCCCATTTCCATTTGGGAACCACTGCAGGCTAAAGTAAACCCAAAGGTACTTGGTGTTCGGCTTTCACTTACTGACAAATTAGGCACTTAGAGACAAACTCTAAAATGTTTCTCTTCATTCCTGACCACCAATACATTTTCTTCAAGTCATTATACATTTTCACACTACCCGGATGGATAGACATACAACTGCTATGTGCCTCATGCAAAATTTTGCGAATAAGCTCATCATCTTTGGGTACAAAAATTCTGTTTCAAAACATTAAACAACCATCTGAACCAATCTGAAAGTCTGATTCTATACCCGTCTTACACTGAGTTATTTTAGCTTGCAATTCTTTATCACCTTTCTGAGCTTCGTAGATCTCTTGCAAAATCATTGGTTTCGCTCTCAACTCGGCTAAAATCGGACCATCGTCAATTACTAACAACTGAGTATTCATAGCCCTCAAGAAAATAATAACTTCCTACTCAAAGCATCGGCGACCATGTTCGCCTTCCCCGAGTGATAGTTAATCACCAGTTCGTAATCTTTTATGAGCTCTAGCCATCTCTGTTGGTGAAGGTTCAGTTCCTTTTGAGTCATCAAATACTTTAGACTTTTATGGTCGATGAACACTCGACATTTCTTGCCATACAAATGGTGTCTCCAAATCTTCAGTTCGAACACTATGGTGGCTAACTCTAAGTCGTGAGTCGGATAGTTTTTCTCATGCGGCTTCAATTTTCTCAAGGTATATGCTATTACCTTGCCTTATTGCATGAGCACACATCCCAATCTATTCAAGGATGCGTCTCTATACACTACAAATCCTTTTCCCGGTTTCGGTTGTACTAAAATTGGAGCTTCAGTCAACAACGCCTTTACTTTCTCAAAACTCTATTGGCATTTTCCCGTCAATTCGAACTTGACATCTTTCTGTACCAACCTCGTCATCAGAGTAGCAATCATGGATAATCCTTTAACAAATCATCTGTAGTAACCCGCTAAGCCTAGAAAGCTTCTAATCTCTGATACATTCCTTGGCGATTTCCACTAAAAAATAACCGATATCTTACTCGGGTCAACTCTAATTCCATCACCCGACACGATGTATCCTAAGAATCTGACCTCTCGGAGCCAAAACTCACTTTTACTAAACTTGGCATACAAATGCTTATCTCTTAAAGTCTGCAAAACAGTTCTCAAATGCTCCACGCGCTCACTCTTATCACAAGAATAAATTAATATATCATCGATAAAAACAACAACAAACTTATCCAAGTACGTTGGAAAATACGATTCATTAAATTCATAAACACGGCGGGAGCATTTTTAAGCCAAAGGGAATGACAAGGAACTCATAGTGCTAGTACCTCATCCGAAACGTGGTTTTCGATGCATCTTGCTCCTTAACTCTTAGCTGGTAATAACCGGACCTTAAGTCTATCTTAGATAACACTGTGGCTCCTTTCAATTGGTCAAACAGATCATCGATCCTTGGAAAAGGTTACTTGTTCTTCACAGTCACTTGTTGAGCTGTCTATAGTCTATACATAACCTCATCAACCCGTCTTTCTTTTTCATAAAAAGTGCCGGAGCACCCCACGGAAAATAGCTTGGTCTTGAAAAACCCTTATCTGTTAACTCTTGTAGCTAAACCTTCATCTCTTTTAACTCCAACGATGCCATCTTATACGGGGCAACTGAAATAGGTGCCGTACCAGGAAGCAACTCAATACTAAACTCGACTTCCCTAATTGGAGGCAATCCGGGCAACTCTTCCAGAAATACATCTAGGTACTCACATACCACAAGCACTGACTCAATCTTTACTTCTGACTATTGGGTATTCAACACAAATGCCAGATAGGACTCATAACCTTTTCCCATGTATTTCTCAACAGTCATAGAAGAAATCAGTATAGGTAAGCTTTCCGGTTCACCTGATTCATCCCCGAATAATATCCCTATTTTCACATTTGAGTTCAATAAATTTACTACCTCAGTTTACTAACACGTTATTAACAGTCAACCAATCAATGCATAATTAGATCAAATTCATCAAACGGTAATAGCATGAGGTTAGCTGAAAAACAATGACCTCTAATCAACAAAGGATAGTTTCTATACACTTTGTCAATTATCACATGCTTGCCTAACGGGTTTGACACTTTTGTCACAAATTCTGTAGACTCAACATGCATATTCATGCCAGACACCAATTTCACACAAGCATCTGAATGGCTAGACCTCAGATCAATCAAAGCAACAACAAAAATATCGTGAAGAGAAAAAGTACCCGTAATCAGATCCGGTGATGATGCCTCTTCGCGAGCGCGAATGGCATAAGTCCTTGTAGGCGCTCGGCTCTCGGGCCTTGTGGCGGAATCTCTAGGCACACCTCTGCTGCTAGCCCCACTTCCTGGGTTCTTTTGTGGTCTATTCCAAGAAGGAGCGTTACCCGATCTCACACCTTGATCTCTATCTTTCTCGACTATCTCGGGACAACTGCGAATAAAATGGTCTAGTGACCCACATTTGAAACAGCCTCTTTCATCTCTTCGGTACTCATTGAAATGACGTCTACTGCACTGTGAACATGCAGGTCTGTTCGGTCCAGCACTACCAACACTCGCGATAGAAGTGGTTTCAACTTTAGACACTATATATTGCTTATTCTTATTTCTACTCAAGAATCCTGCTGACGCATTTGATCGAGTAGGAAACTCTCTCGATCTCTTGGATGAGGTCTAAAATGATCTTCCCATTTGTCTTTTCTTCAAGTCATGAGACTCGATTTCAGCTTTTCTTTTCTCTTTGGCCAATTCTTCAGCCTTGCATGCTCTTTCAACAAGCACCACAAACGCCTTTAATTTCAGGATGCCAACTAATAGTCGGATGTCATCATTTAATCCATCCTCAAACCTCTTACACATGATGGCTTCGGTGGATACGCACTTCCGAGCGTATTTATTGAGCCTTGTAAACTCACACTCCTACTCAATTACCGTCATCCGGCCTTGTTTTAGCTCAAAGAATTCCTTTCTTTTCTGATCGATAAACCTTTGGCTAATATACTTCTTTTGGAACTCTTCTTGGAAAAATTCCCATGTTACCCTCTCCCTTGGTACAACCGACATAAGGGTGTTCCAACATTAGTAAGCCGAGTCTCGTAGGAGTGACACAACACACTTTATGCACTTCTCAAGTGTGCAAGACAGTTCGTCGAATACCCTAATGGTATTCTCTAGCCAGAATTCTACTCTTTTTGGGTCATCGTCTATATTCGCCCTAAATTCCTCAGCCCCTTGCTTCTGAATTCTATCAACTGGAGGGTTTTCCTTCTTAACATCTCCACCACTTGGGGAGCTATAGGGGAAGACTGGGGGATTAGAGGGGGTGGAGAAGGTGGAGTGCTCAGATTTGCACGAACAAACTCCGAATACCAAGCATCCATCATATGGAGGTAGGCTTCTCTAGCCCCTCCGCTCTGACTCAGTGTCACAGGCCCACTCTCGACTGGTGCGGTCCCCTTAGTGGGAGCCGGTGCATTACTATCTACATCATCCGCCATTGCTCCGTTGGGATCCATTTACTATATTAAAACATAATTTAAATTCGTCTGGAGTCGTCACACTATCATATCACATTTGTGGCATGTATAGCTAGACTCGTACTCATGCTAGGTTAGTCCAAGAATCGACTAAACCATAGCTCTGATACCAGTAAATGTAACACCCCTTACTCGTATCCTATGCTGGAACAAGGTACGAGGCGTTACCTAACTTAATAACATGCAGAAAAACATTCTGGGTTATAAAATTTTGTTTAAATTTAAAACTTTTCAAACTTCATCTTAAAGACCCTAATATGGGCCTACGAGGCCCAAAACATACTTTAGAAATGGTTCGGTACTAAACCATAAACTTTAGAAAACTTTGGAAAATTTCACTAAAAATAGGGGCACACGTCCGTGTGGCAAGGGACACGCCTGTGTGGGCAGACTGTGTGGTCACACATGCCTATTTCCCTAGCTGTGTGGATCTATTTTTCAATTCGAGCCTACAAGGGTTTTCACACGGCCTGGCACACGCCCGTGTCCCTCACACGACCATGACACACCTGTGTCCCTCAAACGACCATGAAACTTCCATGTCTCAGCCCATGTGTTAAAACCTTGATATTCTGTTTCTAACATTAGCAATATTTTAGGGTCACACGGTCAAGGCTCACGCTCGGGCGCTAGGCCGTGTGGCAGATTTAATTTCGTATTTAAGGTGCAGACTTCTCGCGGCCTGGGCACATGCCCATGTATTATGGTCGTGTCATCACTCGGTTGAGACATACGGTCGTGCCTCAGCCCATGTGATTACTACTGGGCATTCTATTTTACCAAAATTAAGGTGCAGGGGACACACGGCCGGACTATACGCCCATGGGACAGACCGTGTGTCACACATGGCCTAGGCACACACCTGTGCGTATACCCGTGTGGACAAAAAACAAGGCTATTTACCAAGCCCTTTTGCTGCCCTTACTTGTACCAACATAAGCCACATCAAGTAACACCAATCCACATATAAACATCTGACCAAATCAGCCACAACCAAGACATACACACCTCAAGGCCACTACACTCCATTCACATGCAAAACTTATCACCTATTTTATCAATCCAATCATGCGACTTACTCATTCATGCATTAACACACCATATATTTCACCATGCAAATTGCACATTCATGAGAAACATTATCATTTACATATCAATAACAAGTATTAGCCATCATCCATGTCCTTATACAAAATGAATCAATCTTCAAGACAAGCCAACATATTTGGCCTAAAACAATATGACACTTGACAAAAGACTAAGTCCCTATACATGCCATACTCAAAATGATAAATCTAACTATACCAAATGTTCAGATTGATAGTGTGATCGAGCCTCCGATGTCCTTTGATCCTCTAGATAAGTTGGTGATACTATAAGAAAATGGAAAAGAGAGGGAGTAAACAAAAAGCTTAGTAAGTTGCATGTAAATAAGTAACAACATCAACCATGCATCTCTAAACACATAGCATATTAAAAACCAGCACAACATTCTTGATTTAACAATGGTAGATTTACTACATATTTACACGTCACAAGTATAAGCCAAAGATTACAAGATCATCCCGAAATTATTCTCATAGATAGAACTTACTCAATTTCATCATTACCATTAAGGCATCATAGCTAAGCTCATATCCCATGAGTTCTGAGTAAGAACCTGTACCACTCATAAGATGATTATATCCTTTCATATTCTTATCATAAGCTTTCAATAACCTGTGGAACCATTTGGAATGCCAAAAAATATCCGATAAGCCTGACACAAGATGGTAAAATGTTGATGCAATGTCCCAAACATGGTCTTACACTGGCTCTCATCTCAATGCCGATGCCATGTCCTAGACATGGTCTTACACTGGCTCTCATAATGTGGCTGGTGCCATGTACCAGACATGGACTTACACTAACACACATATCAACGCTGATGCCATGTCCCAAACATGGTCTTACATTGGCTCTCATAATGTGTAACACCCCAAACCCGGCCTAGAAGTTATGACCGGATCTGGCATGTCACATAAAAGGGTTGTTTAATAACTGCACGTTTGTTAAAAATTTCAAGGTTAAATATTTCTTGATTGTTATTCTTTTTGTTAACATTTTGAAAAAAAATTATTATGGGTTTAGGAAAATCCCGAATCGTACATTGAATACTAATAGGCAGTAATCAAATTAAAAGCTAAACCAAATAAAATACCAAAATTAAAGTTATAGTGGCCTTATTACATAACAAAAACCCAAATAAAAATAATTCCAAATAAAAGAAACGAGTTTACGAGAAAACTTTGGATGGCTACCACAAGTCCTCCTTAGCTCCCAATTCCGCGATCTAATGATTACCTGAAACATTTAAAAAGAGGGGGTGAGTTTACAAAAACTCAGTGTGCAATTCTCCTTACGAGCGATAATTGGGCCTAAGCCCACAGAAGCAGATTGGGCCTTAGCCCTAATATCGTGGCATATCAAATAATGAATGCAATGCAATCCCAACCCAACCTAATATTCCATCCTCTACACTCCGCTCCATATGTCCATCCTCATACACACCTGTGGGGATTTCTACAATCAACCCTCCATCCGTTACACACCTCTTTGGCAGTCATGCTGACAGACACACTGCTCAAAGTCCACATAAGTGGTCTAGCCACTGATTCCACACGTGATTAAATCACCAAATCCACAATAAGGCTCCACGCCATCATTAATCTTGACAAAGTCACCAATAAACACTTCCCCTTCATATCATTATCATCCCAAATCCCATGCAATATGACATAATAATTATAAGTATGTCATGTATGTAAAACATATATCAAATATAAGTATAACATGAATTACCATCATAATCAGATAGACATGATACAACATAATCAAGCTAATCAACCTCTAAGGGTATAACAGTAATTTTACCTACCAAGGGTATTTTCATAATTTACCTATCGAGGGTATTTCAGTAATTTCGCACCTGCAATGGCCTTTTCGAAGGCCTAATGTCACCTCGAGTGACTCGACTACCATTTCCAGTCGTATCGGACTATTGGGCCTAAAACCCGATTTTGGCCCATTCGGGCCCACACGCTCGTGTGGCCCACCTAACACAAATCTAGCCACGTATATGAGATTCACCTAGTCTAGTTCACTGTATACTACACCATCATACATTTTAGTCAATTGGGCCCACTTCGGCCCAAACAGCCTCAACCCACAAGAATACTACTGATGGCCTCAACTATCGCGTTGAAGCCCCACACGTGCGCTCGCACACTCGTGTGGCTACTATTGCCGTGACTGGCACTTCGGCATTTGCTGCTCTACAACTAGAGTAGAGAGAGTTATACACACCTGATAGGAATCTGGTGCTAATCCGCGCTCCGACCACTCCTGCGCCCAAACGCCCTCCAAAGTGTCTCAACTCTCCTCCTAGAATGCTCTATATATAGCTAGCTTCTCACCTTCCTTCTTTGTATCTTTCCGATATGGGATCCCTTCGTCAGTAGAGTTTAAATCCAACTCAAACTCTTGCCGTCCAATTCCCAAAATAAATACTCCCTTGCTTTTCATGAGATTCGACCCTTGAAACATAATCCATGTCGGTAACCACTTGGCCACAAGCTCCTCTTGTGTCTAAAACCATGCACAGCTAAATATAAATCTATAGCCAAATTCTAAGGTCCATGTAAAAAGAAAACCAAAATGCAAGAGCCAAGACCTGAACCTTGGACCTCCTTCCTTCCTTGTGGCGTCAGCCCCTTATCTCTTATGTGGCGTCACTTTGCCACTACACCACACACTCCACTTGTTTCATTTTCCTCCACATTTTATTCTTAAGGCCTACCTACTAACTCTCAGGGTTTTTTTCACCTAAAACCAAAATTTTCCTAAAGCCAAAGTTTTATCCCGAGACTTCATAGAAGCCCTCTAATCTTCCAAAATCACTCACCTAATAGGTCCAACTTGCATTTAAGCCGATCTCTTGTTCTCCCAATTTTAAACGCTACTACTCTCAAGGCCCATTGGGCCCAATCCTACTAGGCCCAATTTCGGGATGTTACATAATGTGGCCGATGCCATGTCCCAGACATGGTCTTACACTAGCACACATATTAGCCCAAATGTCATGGCATGGATATCCAGTTTATTCCTAAGGTTCAACCGGGAGATTTTACTACATTTGTTCTCATCATGCATATTCACAACAATAATCAAACACTTTATGCCATATTAATTGTTCAATACATAATAACAATAAAGTTGGTATATAAAAAGTGGGCGACTAGATTGAATTAGTCTACTAGCTTGGTCTTCCCCAGGTCTAGGTCCGAATTCCGTTTTTCTTGATCTATAATGAAAATTTTTCTTATTTAATCACCACATTAATCAAGGTATTCCAAAACTCCTACTTTGGCAAAATCATCGTTTTGCCCATAGACTTTTATATAATTACAATTTTGCCCCTATGCTTGTAAAACGATTTTAATCAAATTTTCTCCTTTAACAAGCCTAACTGAACCTTTATTACTCGTATAGCAACTTACAATTCTAATTATTTCACACATTTACTACCCATTTTATAACTTTTACAAAAAGGTCCATTTTAGGTGTTTTCAAGAAAAATCCTTTCACAAAAGTTGTTTATTAAACAACTAAGTTTCATTTCCTTTCATAAAATTTCAGCAAACAATATAAATACTCTCATGGCAATACCCTAAACTCTCAACCATTTTGCAAAATAGTCCCCTCATTAGCTAGTTTAAGCTATAGGGGTTCCAAAAACACAAAAATTAACAAAAACAACTACCAAAATCACTTACTTGCAAAAGAAAAGCTTGGCTGAAATTTGAGCTCTCAAAACCCCCCTTTTTTGCTGAGAATTTCGGTGGTGAAGAGAAGATGATAGCCTCCTTTCTTTTTGTTTTATTTTTTTATTAAACAAGTCACCTAATGTCACCTACTTTTAACCATTTTTTAACTTTGTCTCCAATTAGAAATTCCATGTCCAGCCAGCACAATTTTATTTGTCTATTTATTCAATAAAGACCTCTGCTTTAGTGTTCCATAGCTATTTTTGTAACATCCCAAAATTGGGCCTAGTAGGATTGGGCCTAATGGGCCTTAGGCGTAGTAGCGTTTAAAATTTTTGAGAACGGCATTAATGCAAGTTAGATTTATTAGGTAAGTGATTTTGGAAGGTTAGAGGGCTTCAATGAAGTCCCGGGATCAAACTTTGGCTTTGGGGAAATTTTGGTTTTAGGTGGAAAAAACCCTAGAAGTTGGCAGGTAAGCCTTAAGAATAAAATGTGGAGGAAAATGACACAAGTGGAGTGTGTGGTGTAGTGGCAAAGTGATGCCACATAAGAGGCAAGGGGATGACGCCACAAGGAAGGAAGGAGGTCCAAGGTTCAAGTCTTGGCTTTTGCATTTTGGTTTTCTTTTTACATGGACCTTAGAATTGGGCTATAGATTTATATTTAGTTGCGCATTGTTTAAGACACAAGAGGAGCTTGTGGCCAAGTGGTTAACGACGTGGATTATGCTACAGGGGAGCCTGGGTTCGAATCTCATGAGAAGCAAAGGAGTATTTATTTTGTGGATTGGAAGCAAGAGTTTCAGTTGGATTTAAACTCTACTGACGAAGGGATCCCACATCGAAAAGATACAAAGAAGGAAGGTGAAGAGCTAGCTATATAAAGAGCGCTCCAGGAGGAGAGTTAACATACCTTGGTGGGTGTTTGGGCACAGGAGTGGTCGCAGCGCGGTTTAACACCAGACTCCTATCAAGTGTGTAACTCTCTCTACTCTAGCTGTAGAGCGGCAAATGCCGAAGTGTCGATCACGGCAATAGTAGCCACACGAGCGTGCGAACGCACGTGTGGGGCTTCGACGCGATAGTTAAAGCCATCAGTAGTATTCTTGTGGGTTAGGGCTGCTTGGGCCGCGATGGGCCGAAGTAGACCCAATGGGCCCGTGGGCCCAATAGAATAAATTGTATGATTATGTAGTATATAGTGAACTAGACTAGGTGGAACTTATATACATGGCTAGATTTATGTTAGGTGGGCCACACGAGCGTGTGGGCCTGAATGGTCCGAAATTGGGTTTTAGGCCCAATAGTCCGGTAAAGACCGAAAATGGTAGTTGAGTCACTCGGGGTGACACTGGGCCTTCGGAAAGGCCATTCCAGGTACGAAATTACTGAAATACCCTTAGTGGGTAAATTATCAAAATACCCCTAAAAGGTAAATTACGAAAATGCCTTTGGTAGGTAAAATTTCGGTTATACCCTTAGAGGTTGATTAGCGTGATTATGTTGTTTTATGTCTATCAGATTATGATGGTAATTCATGTTATACTTATATTTGATATATGTCTAGCATACATGACATACTGCATACACGAATTATTATGTCATATTGCATGGGTATGATGAGAGGAGGGGGAAGATATGTTATTCATGACTTTGGGTCACCAGTGGTTTGGCACCACATTTGATATCTTTGTGACTCGTCCCAGTGGCTTAGTACCATAGTGGGTTGGCTCCACATATTACATTAAAAAGGGATTGTCACCAGTGGTTTGGTACCACAAAGTGGGTTGGCCCGACATATGATTTTTTGTGACTTTGGGTCACCAGTGGTTTGGCACCACCAGTGGTTTGGTACCACATTTGTTTATATATTGTTTGTGACTTTGGGTCACCAGTGGTTTGGCACCACCAGTGGTTTGGTACCACACGGGGTAGATTCGGGAGTTTTGGATGGTTAGGTTTTGGGTTGCATGACATACATACTTGCTTATGAAACTGTGTAAGGGTTTAACACCCGTTGGATGGGGATTTACACACTGAGTCTCGATGACTCACCCCTTAGTTAAATTTTGCAGGTAATCATTAGATTGCGGATTTGGGAGCTGAGGTGGACTCGTGGAGGCCATACATATGTTTACTCGTAAATTCGTTTCTTTTATTTGGACTTATTTTTATTTGGGTTTTTGTTATGTAATAAGGCCTTGGGTATTTTATTTGGTTTTAGCTTTCAATTTGGTTACTGCTTATTATTAAATGATCAATATGGGATTTTCCTAAAATGATAATAAACCGTTTCTTATTCAAAATTACTTAAACTCGATTTTTTACAACAACTATAAAGAATATGAGCTTTTTAATGAACGTACAGTTTTTAGACATTCCTTTCATGTGACATGCCAGATTCGGTCATAACATTTAGGCCGGGTTTGGGGTGTTACAATTTAGCACCTTTAGCTTGTAGAACAAAACTTTCGCACTTTATGCGATTTAGTCCTTTTTTGAAATTAAGCAAGTAATCACTAAAATTAATTCACCAAAATTTTCATGTACTCATATAATCATGCTATATTACATAAAATAATATTAAATAATTTCTTTAGCCTCAGATTAGTGGTTCCGAAACCACTATTCTAACTAGCCCCAAAATCGAGTTGTTACACTTTGAATATGAACTCTCCGATAGAGATTAAGACTCAGCCGATATGTTGTATGACGAAGAACCGATCGAAATTTTGACATGAGAGATTAAAAATTTAGAAATAAAAGCATAAAATTAGTGAGAGTTCTTTAGCAGTGTCACGAGATAGAGGAGTTTACATGGAAATCAAATTTATATTCTGATAAAATTTTCGAGGGCGAAAATCCCTAAAGGGGGATAGTTGTAACAACCAGATTTTGGGTCTAGTCAGAACAGTAGTTTCGGGACCACAAATCCGACATAGTAAAATTAATTTTTATTATATTTTATGGTCTACAATTTTATGGAACAATTTTGTGAAAATATCATTCGAAAATTTTAACGTTTGGGCACTCAATTTAGTTAAAAGGGCTAAATTGTAATAATTGCAAAATGTGAGTTCTATAGGTTAAAGGTGTCTAATTGTTATGAAATTTTAAATTGGAGGTCCTTAAATGGTAATTAGACCATTGGTTAAGTTGGTGGACAAAAATGGACATGGTTAGGTATGTTTCTAAAGTTTTTCATTAAGGGCATTTTGGTAATTTGGTAATTAAAATGAATTAAAACGCCACAATAAAGTAAATTTTTGTCCATCTTCCTCCCATGGCTGAAATTCATAAGGGGAAACCATGGCTAGGGTTTTCCAAGCTTCCAAGCTCGATTGTAAGTCCGTTCTAGCCCCATTTTTAGTGCTCTTTACATTTTTGAAGTCGTTGTAACTCGATCTATCTATTTCTACCACTAATTTGAGGAGATGTCAAAGTCTAAGATTTTACCCATGTTGAGCATGTGTGTATTTTGATGGTTGATGGTAGAAAATGCATGTTTGTTGTTTGTTAAACGACTTTTGCTAAGTGATTTTTGGTAAAAAATGCCTAAAAGGACTTATTTGTAAAAGTTATAAAATATGGTGTAAAAATATGAATAAATGAAAATTGTTGGCGGTTATAAGCATGTATAAGGTTCGGCTAGGCATGGGTATTGAAGAAATTGAGTACATTTCATTTTACGAGCCTAGGGACTAAATTATAAAAATGTCAACTTAAGGGGCAAAATGTAATTTTTCCATAATGTGATTTTGGGTTGATTTGAATAGTATAGTGATTAAGAAAATTAAATATGATATTATAGATTAAGAAAAACGAGGTTCAGACCTACAATGGGGGAAAACAAGTATTTAATGATTTAGTCCTTTTTCCTATTTTTGTGTCGAGGTAAGTTCGTATGTAAATAATGCATTGTTTTATTTATGTTTTTAACGCTTTAATATTGTATGAATTATGATTGACTCCTTGGATGTAATCGATAAAGTGAGAAATCCCAGTTGAACCTTAGGAATAGGTAGGATACGAATGTCATGACATTAGGGTTATTTGAGATTATATGTAAGACCATATCTGGGATATGGCATCTGTAACATCCTGGATTATAGCCTATGCATTAGTATGTCTTATGTGTTATGGATGTGATGTGTGCATTTTTAAAATGTCTTGGAAATGTAAGGAAATGACTTGGAAATGTAAGGAAATGTATTGTCTTGGAAATGTAAGGAAATGTCTTGGAAATGTAAGGAAATGTCTTAGAAATGTAAGGAAATGTCTTGGAAATGTAAGGAAATGTCTTGGAAATGTAAGGAAATGTCTTAGAAATGTAAGGAAATGTCTTGGAAATGTAAGGAAATGTCTTGGAAATGTAAGGAAATGTCTTAAAAATGTAAGGAAATGTCTTGGAAATGTAAGGAAATGTCTTGTCTTGGAAATGTAAGGAAATGCTTTAGAAATGTCAAGTTTAAAGTTTAAAAGAGGGACATGAAGCAAGGTGGTCTTAAGAGAAAATGTATGTGAAATATGACATACAAATAGCCTTGGTAAAATGGCTACAAGGCGCCACTTAAGGGCCTAGCAAGTGACGCCACATACATAGGCAAATGGGCCAAGGATCGAGTCACATGGGAAGCAAATAAAAGAATTTTATTTTGCTACAAGGAGCAGAGAGGTGGACGGCATTAAGGCTCTTAAAAGAGGAGTTTTATTCTCTTTAAAATTCGGCAAATAGATAGATAATGATGGTTTTTATTAGTATTGTTTTTATTAAGAGATGAGAGATAATTATTGGATTAAATTTTTATTAATTTGAATAAGGTGAAAATTAAAGAGATAAAGCTATCAAAATAGAAGAGTGATGGCCAAGTAAGGGAGTCTTGACCTAGTAATTTCGGCAATAAAAGGAAAAGGGAGGCCATTCTGCATTAGTTTCTGTTCTTGAAAGCCTCTGCCGAATTCTCTCTGCCATTATTCTCTTTTCTCTTAAACTTTGTCAAGCCAAAAACTCAAGAAATCATTGTCGAATTCTTCATCTTTCTCTTCTCACCTTTTTTGTCCCATCCTACTTAAGCCGAATCTCTCCCTCCTAAAGGTTCCTTTTTGTCGAAATTCTTGGATCAAAATACCTTAGTTACTGAACCTTTGTAAGTTACATCTCTTTTCTCCATCAAGTCTCAAAGCCGAATACTTCTGTGGTGATAAACATAGGTGCTGTTGATTTCTTCAGTGAAGGTAAGATCCAATTCAGTTTTCATTCTTTTTCTATTAGGCTTATCGAAATATGAGATCTAATCTCTACTGTTGCTCTATGGCCGACTATTTGAAGGAAGTTTCGGGATTTAGGCGTTGTTGACTTCAAGAAGGGATATTTTAGGATTTCAAATTATAAGGTAAGTACATGTGTATATTCAGCCAAGGTATATTAGTGATTTAAGATCTAATTCTTATTTACTTAAAAGCCGAAAACTAACTAAGTCGAATGATCTAACATTGGCCGATTGAAGGAATGAGTAACACAAGTTTTCGAGATTTGATTAGTAGTGAAATCGGCACCAAGGTAAGAATTTGATTACAATAATCCTATTGGGATTTGGTTTTATGGCTGAAAGGTTTTTATTAAATTTCCAAGTATTGGTCGAATATAGGCATTAAAGATCTAAAGCAGTAGATCGGATTTTCGGGATCTGAAGTGAACTTGCTAAGTGAATCAGGTGTGTACCTCACACTAATCTTAATAGATTTATGGCTTAAACTTGATATATGTGTTAATATGAAAGTGTAAGAATGTGGCTAAGGTACCATGATATGGTACAAAGTACTCAGGTACGTTTCCTACTCCTACTAGGATTATGAAATATGTTATATTTAACATGTGATAAGTAATAAGAATGTGAAATTTGGCATGTTAATGCATAATATGTATGATATGGGGCATATGGGTTATTGAAAAGGGGAAGTGAATGTGGTGACCTAAGACCACGATATTTGAATGTGGTGACCTAGACCACGAGATCTGAATGTGGTAACCTAAGACCACGATATCTGAACGTGATGACCTAAGACCACGATATCTGAGTGCGGTGACCTAAGACCACGAATACTCATAAGGGCGATGAGCACGTCGACTGCAGCGACTGCCTTCGATGGTGTGTAGCGGATGGAGGGTTGACTTAGTAGTCCCCACGATGTGCAGGATGGTACGGGTGATGTGTAGCGGATGGCATATAGGTTTGGGTTCGGGTTGCATCATTTGTTTATATCTGATTAATGAATGTGTATGTAATATGATAATGTATGCCTGAATTGTTAAATTTTAGTATCGGTTAGACATTGAGTCTGTTGACTCATCCCGTTGTGGGAACATTTTTTTCAGGTGACGATCAGTAATGGACCGGGTCGGTAGGAGCTTGAAGGTGGCCATGCTCAGTAAGGAATTTTATTTGGACATTTTATTTTTATTTAAGTATTTTAAATTATTTGGGTTTATTTGATGTAATAAGGCCATAGTTGAGCTATTTTACATTTATTTTATTTATTATGTTTACAAATTTTTATCAATTAAAATTTAAGTAAATTTCTTTTAAACTAAACCCTAAATGTTTTGACACCTAAGATAAAGGGATTTCAATATAAGATAACCCTGTTTTCAACTCGAGCCCAACCCAATTCGAACTTTCTCCCAAAATCACTTAAAGTTTTTCAAAGTGCAAACAAATTTGAACCGGTTTTCTTCGAGAAGCACACCAGATCCGGTCAAGGCTCGTGGGCCGGGTTTGAGGTGTTTCAGCATCGATATGAGACTTCATGTAAGACTATAGCTGGGCTATTGGAATTGATAAGAGATCCCATGTATGACCATATCTAGGATATGGCATTGGTATGGTATTGTGTCTGCGAGATTCCCAAGTATCCTTTAGTATTCCAAGTGGTTCAATGGGAAATTCAATGACTATGTTAAAGAAGAGAAAGAGTATGTAAGTAATTATGAATCGGTACAGGTATGTACGTAAAGTTTATAAGCATGGACTTCATGAAAATGTGAGTTCATGATTTCCACGAGAATGATTTTATGAAAACCTTGTGATGTATGAAATTCATGATAAATTCGATTGACGATTATGTGATTAGCCTTCGGGCCAAATTGCGTTATGATATAACATGTTTTATTCATGTAAATTGTGATTTATCAGATATGAGAAAATGGAAAGATAAGAACTTAGGCAATTGAAAGATGTTAAAGTATATGCTTGAAATGTAAATACTCATAATTAATGTGCACGGTTACTATAAAGTTTGAAACAATTTGTATTTATTGTAATCTGTTACTAAGGAGAGATTATGGTTGTTAGGCTAATGCCAAGATATGTTAAGTTAAGATTATAAGTTGATAGAGTGAACCTTATGACTGAATGAAAATTATAACTGTGAGCTTTATAGCAATTTTTATTATCTTGTGTTTAAATTGTTGAACTTGATAAAAGATTGGTAAGAGTTGCTTATTATTTTCGTACAAACTTACTAAGCTATATAGCTTACCCTCTTCCTTTCCCATGTGTTTTAGGGTTATTAAGCTAGCTCGAGTTGGAGATCGCTGGAGATCCTATCACACTATCAAGCTGTTATTTTGGGCATAAATGAATTCAAGTATTTTAAGTCTATGGCATGTATAGGGACTATGTCAATTTGTTATGTGTGTCATTATTAATTTGGCCATATGTGTTAGCCTGTAATTGTTAATGCTTGATCTTATACATAGCCATGAATGATGGCTTATGTTGATCATAAGTTTATTCATATGTTAATGCCCTCTTGCAAATGTGAAATTAGTATGTTTTTATTGGGCTAAGTATGATGTTTTAAGCATGATAAATGATGGTATAAGAATGATACGTTATTGTCTTGATTGTGGTTGTTTGGTTGTATTTATATGCTTGAATTTGTGCTATGAGATGTTGTGCAGTTGTGTGCAAGTATGGGTGGCAAAATGGCTTGGTAAATAGCCTTTATTTTGTCCACATGGGTAGATACACGGGCGTGTGTCTAGGCCATGTGTGACACACAGTCTAGCCCACAGGCATGTGATCAGGCCCTGTGTCCCCTGCACCTTAATTATTGTAAAACAGAATGTCTAGAATTGAGCACACAGGCAGAGACACGAGCGTGTGTCTCAGCCGTGTATACTACACGGCCTAGCACACAAGCGTGTCCCAAGGTCACACGGGCGTGTCCCTTGGGCCACACAGGCGTGTCCCTTGGGCCACACGGACGTGTGAGCCCTGTAACATGAAAAATTTCCTAAGTTTTGTAAAGTTTCTTTAAGTTCTCGGTTTAGTCCCAAACTACTTCCAAAGCATGTTTTGGGCCTCGTAGGCTCGGATACGAGACTTTATGATTGAATATGAAAAGTTTTAATTTGGACAAAAATTTATGACTTGGAGTTGTGTGAATGTTTGTGTTATAAGTCCAGTAATGCCTTGAGCCCTGTTCCGGCGTCAAATACGGGTAAGCATTGTTACATACTTTCCCTTTATGATAACAATTTTGTAACATCCCGAAATTGGGTCTAGTAGGATTGGGCCCAATGGGCCTTTAGCGTAGTAGCGTTTAAATTTTTGAGAACAAAAGATCGGCTTAAATGCAAGTTGGACCTATTAGATAAGTAATTTTGGAAGGTTAGAGGGCTTCTATAAAGTCCCGGGATCAAACTTTGGCTTTAGGGAAAATTTGGTTTTAGGTGGAAAAAACCCTGGGAGGTAGTAGGTAGGCTTTAAGAATAAAATGTGGAGAAAAATGACACAAGTGGAGTGTGTGGTGTAGTGGCAAAGTGACGCCACATAAAAGGCAAGGGGGTGACGCCACAAGGAAGGAAGGAGGTCCAAGGTTCAAGTAGAGGCTTTTGCATTTTGGTTTTCTTTTTACATGGACCTTAGAATTGGGCTATAGATTCATATTTAGTTGCACATGGTTTACGACACAAAAAGAGCATGTGGTAAAGTGGCTAGCGGCGTGGAATATGTTGCAAGGGAGCCTGGGTTCGAATCTCATGAAAAGCAAGGGAGTATTTATTTTGCGAATTGGACGGGAAGAGTTTGAGTTGGATTTAAACTCTGCTGACAGAAGGATCCCACATCGGAAAGATAGAAAGAAGGACGGTGAGAAGCTAGCTATATATATAGCATTCTAGGAGGAGCATGAATACACCTTGGAGGGCGTTTGGGCACAGGAGTGGTCGGAGCGCGGATTAGCACCAGATTCCTATCAAGTGTGTACTTCTCTACTCTAGATGTAGAGCGGCGAATGCCAAAGTGCCGATCACGGAAATAGTAGCCATACGAGCGTGCGAGCGCACGTGTGGGGCTTCAACGCAATAGTTGAGGCCATCAGTAGTATTCTTGTGGGTTGAGGCTGCTTGGGCCGCGATGGGCCAAAGTGGGCCCAATAGGCCCCATGGGTCCAATTAAATAAAATTGTATGATGGTGTAGTATATAGTGAACTAGACTAGGAGAATCTCTTATACGTGGCTAGATTTGTGTTAGGTGGGCCACACGAGCGTGTGGGCCCGAATGGGCCGAAATCGATTTTAGGCCCAATAGTCTGGTACAACCAGAAATGGTAGTTGAGTCGCTCGAGGTGACATTAGGCCTTCGGAAAAGCCATTGCATGTGTAAAATTACTGAAATACCCTCGATAGATAAATTACGAAAATACCCTTGGTAGGTAAAATTACTGTTATACCCTTAGAGGCTGATTAGCTTGATTATGTTGTATCATGTCTATCTGATTATGATGGTAATTCATGTTATACTTATATTTGATATATGTTTTGCATACATGACATACTGCATACACGAATTATTATGTCATATTGCATGGGATTTGGGATGATAATGATATGAAGGGGAAGTGTTTATTGGTGACTTTGTCACGATTAATGATGGCGTGGAGCCTCATTGTGGATTTGGTGATTTAATTACATGTGGAATCAGTGGCTAGACCACTTATGTGGACTTTGAGCAGTGTGTCTGTCAGCATGACTGCCAAAGAGGTGTGTAACGGATGGAGGGTTGATTGTAGAAATCCCCACAGGTGTGTATGAGGATGGACATATGGAGCGGAGTGTAGAGGATGGAATATTAGGTCGGGTTGGGATTGCATTGCACTCATTATTTGATATGCCATGATATTAGAGCTAAGGCCCAATCTGCTTCTGTGGGCTTAGGCCCAGTTATCGTTGTAAGGGGAATTGCACCTGAGTTTTCGTAAACTCACCCCTCTTTTTAAATGTTTCAGGTAATCATTAGATCGCGAATTGGGAGCTAAGGCGGACTTGTGGTGGCCATGCAATGTTTTCTCGTAAACTCGTTTCTTTTATTTGGACTTATTTTTATTTGGGTTTTGTTATGTAATAAGGCCACTATAACTTTAATTTTGGTATTTTATTTGATTTAGCTTTTAATTTGATTACTGCCTATTATTATTCAATGTGCGATACGGGATTTTCCTAAACCCTTAATAACTGTTTTTCAAAATGTTAACAAAAAGGATAATAGTCAATAAATATTTAAACTTGAAATTTTTAACAAACGCGCAGTTTTTAAACAACCTTTTATGTGACATGCCAGATCCGGTCATAACTTCTAGGCCGGGTTTGGGGTGTTACAAATTTTGTGCTTGAAAGCTAAAATTCTTGCAAACGTAAAGAACACAGGTTATAGCTAGGGCACAATCACAGATTGGGACCTCTATCGAATAGCCAGAGATTCTATTCTGCTGCAACGAGTTGAATTGAGTAAGGATCCAGAAGAAGAAGAAGAAGAAGAAGAAGAACCCATAGAGATCGAACCAATAACCGAAGTTGACAAGGCGAACTCAACATTCAGAACTCAATCGCCTTGCCCAGATCTTCGTGATGAGTTGTCAAAGTTGTTGGACATAATGCAACATATACAATGGTAGCAACAAGCTTACTTGAGATATTCAAAAATACGGGATGACTCAATGAGAAGCGGTTTTACGAAAATATTTCATGACCCATTTATTTTTGTACCTGAGTTTCCAAATTTTATATTTGAACCATGGAGTCCAATATCGAAGACGATGGAGCAAAAGATGAGTTGGATTCTAAGGGATCTGTAAATAAATAAGAAGGGGTGATCTTTACTTTATATTCTTTTCTTTCCTAGGATATTTAATGTTTTAAGGATTAGGTTCTATTAGGATTTTTATTTCTTGAATAATAAAATAAAAGGTGGAAATCATAAATAAAAATGAACAAGTTACAAAATAAGAAGTGTGGCAATAAAGATGTACATGTCTAGGATTGGATCTAGAGAGAGCTTGGTACTTAAGCAGTCATATTACTCATCTCCTCTTTTCTAGAATCCTACTTGGTGTATAGTATATATTCACTTCTAACAATGAGGACATTGTTCATCTTAAGTAGGGAGACCGAAAAATTGAAATTATTTCCTCTCAGAACAAAATTTTCTTTTAATTATGGTTAGGTTATATTTTGTTCAAAAATTTGAAATTTTGTTAAGTATGCTAAACTTCAGTATGAATAAAGTTCTATTATCTCAATAATTGTTATGTTAGCCGAATTATGACATAAATGTACTCTTAATAAAGCATGCAAATCATACCATAAAATTTTTAGTTCCTTAGGAAAGCTAGGCATGCCTGAAAGTTTTAAGTCTCTAGAATTGACTTAGTAATTTCTTGAGATGAAATCCTAGGAAGCATGGAATGTTGAAAATGATTTAGGCAACTTTCGTTTGGACCTTCAAGCCAACCTTGATGGATATTTATCCCTTGAAACCAAACTTTGAGACTATGTGGCCTAATTTTATTTGAATCTTTGCAATATTTAGCCATCACTTCTCTTATAATTGTCTTAAAATTATAAATTATCCCAAACACTGAACCAGACGTCATTACTGATACATTTTCTCTACTTGATACTGATATTACTACTTTGATTCATCCTAGTTCCACACATTTATACATTTGTATAAATTTAGTATCTGTTAAAAATTTACCTGTTGAATTCACTGAATTTGTGGTTAAAGTTTCAAACCCCCTGGGCCAGTATGTTATGGCGGATAAAGTTTGTAAAAAAACTGTCCGTTGATGGTAAAAGGTTATTGTTTTTTAGTTGATTTGATGTTGTTGCCATTTGATGAATTTGTTTTAATTCTGGGTATAGATTGGCTAACTCAGCATAATGCAATGGTAAATTGTAAATAGAAATATATTGTTGTGAAATGTCAGAATGGTGAGTTACTCCATGTTGAATCTGATAAATTGGATGGGTTATCTAATGTAATTTTAGCAATATCAACACAGAAATATGTCAGAAAGAGTTATGGTGTTTATGCATGTGTTGGATACTAAAGTATATGTGTCAAAGATTCAGTCAGTACCAGTTGTTTGTGAGTTTTCTGATGTATTTCTAGAGGAATTACCTGGTTTACCACCGGTTAGAGAAGTGGAGTTCTCTATATATCTTGTTCTAGGGACAACACCGATATCCATAGCACCTTACAGAATGGCTCCAACTGAATTGAAAGAGTTGAAAGCACTGTTGCAAGAATCGATTGACAAAGGCTTTGCTAGACCCAGTTTCTCACCTTGGGGTGCACCGGTTTTGTTTGTAAAGAAGAAAGGTAGATCATTGAGATTGTGTATAGATTACAGACAATTAAACAAAGTCATAATAAAGAACAAGTATCCACTACCTCGAATTGATGATTTATTTGACCAGTTGAAAGGTGCTACAGTATTTTTGAAGATTGATTTTCGTACCGATTATTATCAGTTACGGGTAAAAGACTCAAATGTGCCAAAGACAGCTTTTAGAACCAGGTATGGACACTATGAGTTTCTTGTGATGCCATTTGGGTTGACAAATGCACCTGCTGTATTTATGAATTTAATGAACAGAATTTTTAGACCATATTTAGACAGGTTTGTGGTGGTATTTATAGATGATATTCTGGTTTACTCCTGAGATGAAAATGAACATGCTGGACATTTGAGAATTGTGTTGCAAACATTGCGAGAGAAACAATTATATGCCAAATTCAGTAAATGTGAATTTTGGTTACGGGAAGTTGGTTTTCTCGGACGTATTGTATCTGTAGAAGGTATTTGAGTGGATCCGAGTAAAATTTCAGCTATTGTGAATTGGAAGCCACCGAAAAATGTATCTAAAGTCTGAAGTTTTCTGGGATTAGTAGGATATTATCGGAGGTTTGTTAAAGGGTTCTCGATGATAGCTTTTCTGATGAATCGATTATTGAAGAAAGATGTAAAAATCGAGTGGTTTGATAAATTTTAGTAGAGTTTTGATAGGTTGAAAGCCTTATTGACAGAAGCAACAGTGTTAGTTCAGTCTGAATCGGGTAAAGAATTTATAATTTATAATGATGCATCATTAAATGGTTTAGGTTGTGTATTGATGCAAGAAGGTAAAGTAATAGCCTATGCTTCAAGATAGCTAAAACCACATGAAAGAAATTACCCGATACATGATCTTGAATTGGCAACAATTATGTTTGCATTGAAAATATGGTGACATTACTTATTTGGTGAAAAATGTCACATATTCACTGATCATTAAGGTTTGAAGTATCTGATGTCGCAGAAAGTCCTGAACTTGAGACAGCGCAGGTGTCTTGAGTTATTGAAAGATTATGATCTTGTTATTGATTATCATCCAGGGAAAGCTAATGTGGTTGCAGATGCTTTAAGCATAAAATCCCTATTTGCTTTACGAGCATTGAATACCCGATTGTCGTTATCTGATGATGGCTTAATCATAGCTGATTTAAAAGCTAGACCGATGTTTTTTAGCAGATTTCTGAAGCTCAGAAAGATAATAGTGAATTACAAGCAAAACAGATACAGTGTGAATCAACTCCTAATTTAGAATTTCAGATTGGGTCTAATAATTGTTTATTATTCAGAGGCAGAATACGTATTCCAAAGAACTTGGAACTAGTACAGAAAATGTACAATGATTTGAAAAAGGTGTACTGGTGGCCAAAAGTGAAACGAGATATTTCTGAATATGTATCCAAATGTCTGATATGTCAGCAAGTAAAAGCTGAACATCAAGTGCCTTCGGGTTTACTACAGCCAGTAACGATACCATAGTGGAAATGGGGAATAATTACCATAGATTTTGTATCGGGATTACCCCTATCTCCAAAGAAGAAAGATGTCATTTGGGTAATCGTTGATCGACTGAAAAATTCTGCACACTTTATTCCGGTAAGTATAGAATTTTCCTTAGATAGATTGGCTGAAATATATGTTTCTGAAATTGTTAGATTGCATGGAGTACTTATCTCCATTATTTCAGACAGAGATCCCCGGTTTACATCTCGATTTTGGAGTAAATTGCAAGAAGCTTTAGGTATGCAGTTATATTTCAGTATTGCATTCCATCCCCAGACTAATGGCCAATCTGAACGTGTAATACAGATTTTAGAAGATATGCTTCAGTGTTGTATACTGGAATTTGAAGGTAACTGGGAAAAATATCTGCCTTTAGTTGAATTTGCCTATAATAACAGTTATCAATCCAGCCTTAAAATGGCACCAAATGAGGCCCTGTATGATCACAAATGTAGAACACCATTGTTTTGGATAGAGCTCAGTGAGAAAAAGATACACGGGGGTTGATTTAGTCTGTGAAACTAAAGAAAAGGTAACGGTGATTCAAGAAAGTTTGAAAGTAGTCTCAGATCATCAAAAGTTATACGTCATCTTAAACAAAAAGAAATAGAATTTCATATCGATAATAAGGTATTCTTAAAACTGTCACCCTGGAAGAAAGTTCTCCAATTTGGTCGTAAAGGAAAATTGAGTCCACGGTTCATTAGGCCGTATGAGATTATTAAAAGAATTGAACCTGTTGCATATCGATTGGGATTACCACTAGAACTTGACAGAATTCATAATGTTTTCATGTGTGCATGTTACGACGGTATCGATCAGATTCTTTACATGTAATTTCTCCAATAGAGGTTGAGATTCAGCTGATATGACTTACAATGAAGAACCGATCAAAATCTTGGCACGTGAAACAAAAGAGTTAAGAAACAAAAAGGTGGCTTTTGTAAAAATTCTTTGCCAACGACATGGTATTGAAGAGGCTACCTGGGAACCGGAGGATACCATGACAAAGCAATACCCGAATATTTTTACTGATAAGATTTTCGAGGATGAAAATTCTTAAGGGGGAGAGTTGTAATAGCCCATTTTCAGTGAAATCAGAATAGTGGTTTCGGGACCACAAATCCGAGTCGGAAAGAAAATTTATTTTAATATTTTTATATGGTCCGCATTATGATAGGAACATTGTATGAAAATTTTGATAAGAAAATTTTACCGATTATGTTCTTAATTAAGAAAAGGACCAAATTGCATCCAGTGCAAAAGTTGAATTCTAATATCTAGAAGGATCAAATAGCTATGGAATTCAAAACTTAAGGTCCTTATATGGTAATTAAACCATTAATGCAAAGTTACTAGATATTTTTGATGAATCATCCATGGAAAAATTAAAAAAGGGCAAGCACTAAATTGGAAACCAAAATAATTAAAAGATGATAAATTAATAAATAAGAAATATCATCATATTATTATCATCTTCATCCCCAAAATATATGGAAACCTTAGGAGAGAGAAAGGAAACTAATCAAGCTTAATTAGGTATGTTTTCTTCTCTTATTTTTAGTAATTTTTATATTTTTGATATCGAGATAGTCTAATCTATCTATTTTGGGGATTAATTTGCAATAAAATCAAAGTATAGAAAATTTTCCATGGATTAATATGCTGAAAATTTGAAACTTATGGTAGAAAATGAAAGGTTGTTGATAAATAAACAACTTTTACAAAGTGAATTTTTCTGAAAGTGTGATTTAGGGATTAAATTGTAAAGTTGTGAAAATTGAAAAAAAAATTGAATTTTATAGAATACATGTGCTGTAAATTTTTTATTAAAATTTTGGTTAGGCTTAGAATAAGGATTAAATTGCATGAATTTCATTTTCCGAGCCTAAAGACGAAATTGGAATTTTTGAAAAGCTTAGGGGCAAAATGGTAATTTTTCCTAGAGTCTAAATTGAACGTAGTTGAATATAAAATATGATAAACTGATGATTTAATTCATTTATATATATTCGGAAAACTGAAATTCAAAGCTAGATCGAGGAAAAGAAAAAGTTTCAGATTAGAATAATTTCTTGTACGGACGAAAATTAAGGTAAGTTCGTGTAACCGAATTGTGTTTATTTATATGCTTGTATGGAATATGTTATATGATTGTATGAATTATAAACGTTTAAAGTATGAAATAAATTATTTTCTCAATATAGCTTGAATTTCAAGTTCAGTTTGAATAATGAAATCCGATGGATATATGAAATTTCCCGTATGGAATGTGATCCTACATATGTTGCAGACAGGATTTAGCTCGGACTAGAAATTCTAATATAGCCCTCTCGAGCATCCTAATAAATAGTTCTTGCGAGCATCTTGGTCGGTAGTGATTTTGCATGTGTTACACACTACCACAGCTCTGTGTGAGCGTCCTGTTACATGATTTGATTGGTTGTGGTCCAACATTTAATGCAGACACAAACGCAGCTCTACGTGAGCATCTTGATATAAGCTCTTATGGGCTTTCTAATATGGCTCACTTGAACTCCCTGTTACCTTATCTAGTGCTTCCTGATATTAACTCTTCAAAGTTATCTGTTAAGCTCTATGAGCTCTCTGATTAAAACTCTTAAGAGTTTTCCTATTTAGCTCGGATAAGTTTCCTGTTACATAGTTCATCTAAACATCCTGATATGTGGCTCGAGAGTGTGCTCCCGGATTAAGTACCTTAATAGGTACCCCTAATTATGAATTGACGGATTATAGTTTTGTACATTATGTGTGTACTACCTAAGTATCCATTGTAATTTCAATGATTCAACGGATAAATCTCCTAACATGAGAAGCTGTGAGAATAAAAGAATGATGTCCTAAATGTTTTTGAAATACCTGAAAGTTTGTAGCATGATGAGCTCATCCATGTTTAATTCATATGCATGTGAAATATGTGACTAACTTGCTTGATTGAGTGTATGTGTTTAGGTAAACTTGCCAAATTCATGAAAAGCATGTTATTGTATGCTTAATATTAATAAATGTGACTGGTAAGTTTTAATTCCTGTTATACAAACTTACTAAGCATTAAATGCTTACTAGATTTTATTTTCTCTGTTTTATAGTGCTCAAAAGCTCACGACGGTTGGAGACCGGTTAGAGCATCATCACACTATCCACTAACTTGTTTTGGTATAAATAGTAAACTTGTTTTGGTATAATGGCATGTATAGGTTAACTTGGCAAATTGTTGGTCTGTAAATGGATGTTTGTAATCTAGCCATTGGAATGGCATATCTTTTAAGGTTATCTCATGGTAATAACATAAGTATCTATTATGGTTTGATTGAGTTATGTTAAATGAGTATACCTATTAAAAGTAAGATTATAAACATTTATGCATGTAATGATATACCATGTTAGATGTTAGAATTAGCTTGGTTATAATGCTTGGATTGGTGGGTATATGATTGCAAGTTTTGGTGTAGGTTATTGACAAATTTTGGGTGAAAAATGAAGTTAGAAAATGTCTTTATTTTTTCCACATGGTTAGACACACGGGCGTTTGTCTTGACCGTGTGTGACACACGGCCTAGTACATAGGCATGTGGTTTGGTTGTGTGTCCTGTAACACCCCAAACCCGGTCAATACGCCATGACCGAATCTGGCATGCCACAGAAGAAAACATTTTGAAAAGAATCGAATTTAACAGATAAATTTTTAGTGAGAAACTCTTTGTAATTCTATATTTGTAGAAATCAGGTGTAAAATAAGTTAACACCGAAAATTTACTTGAAATTTCATAAATAAAAACTTTAAAACTTAGTCGATAAATCATAGGATAGAAAACATTTATATCTTTTAAGAAAAATCCGAATTATTACTTTGGAAACCGATTGCATTTGAGTATAGAAACTTGAATTTTGGAAATCACTTAAATTGTAGAAAACACTTAATTTATAATTTTGCCAATAAACAATTTGTATTACTCGATGGTGAGATTTTAAAACCATTGCGATTTTATAGTTTAGAAAACTTTGGGTTCAATTATTAAATTAACCAAGTAATTTATAAATCACATTTTAAAACATGTCCAAAACATATAAATAATCCAAAAACATAATTTAAAGAGGCCTTATTACAAATCCATAAAATATGAAAACCAAATAAAATAAGTACCCAAATAGAAGTTCATATAAAACCAACTTTTATTGCATGGCCTCCTCGAGTTCATCTGGCTCCTCATCCGCAATCTCACGAATCACCTGAAATGATAAGGGAGAAGGTGAGTCACCAAGACTCAGTGCATTATCCCTCTCCCGGGTAAATGCCACATACTTACACAAATTATAACAAAGCAACATATATGTATAATGCACCCAACCTAGCCATCCATAACTCCTTTTCTACCCCGTGTGGTACCAAACCACTGGTGGTGCGAAACCACTGGTGTTTCAAAGACACAAATGTGATACCAAATCACTGGTGACCGTAGTCACAAATAATCCATTTGTGGGGCCAACCCACGTGTGATACCAAATCACTGGCGACGATCCCATATCTCAAAAATAGGGTCAACCCACGGTGGTGTTAAACCACAGGGACAAGTCGCTATGAGGTGCCAAACCTCTGGTGTCCGAAGACACGAATGTGATACCAAATCACTGGTGGTGCCAAACCACTGGTGACCGAAGTCACGAATTATCAAGTTATGGGGCCAACCCACGTGTGATACCAAATCACTGACGATAGTCCCATATCTCAAAAGTGGGGACAACCCACGGTGGTGTTAACCACGGGGACGAGTCGCTATGAGGTCCCAAACCTCTGGTGTCCGAAGACACAAATGTGATACCAAATCACTGGAGGTACCAAACCTCTGGTGTCCGAAGACACAATATCAATCTTCCCCCTCCTCTCAGATTGCCCATACCAATGCAATAGATAGACAAATCATGTCAATATACTTTGATATAAATCACATAATGAAAATATTATAAATCGTAGATCATGATTTCAATCCACATATATCAACATCATATAGAAACGGACTTACCCGAATCCTCATTCATACCATCATGGTATCATATCAAGATCTCATCGTATTTCCCACTTTGTTAATATGATCAGTAAATTAATAATATTAAGTACATATACAAAACCGAGTTATAAAGTGTGTAAGGTACACACCTTTCACCAAAAGTAAATACTAACGTCCGAAGATCCGATCTACCACACTAAATCACTTGTCCTACAATCGGCCAAATCACAATATTTTAAACAAAGGCCATTCGGCCAACATCATAACACTTTAATCCCAAAAACATCAGTCTTTTCAAAAGAATGATGAATCGACAAGAATCCTTACCCCCTTGACTTACCAACCTTAGATTGCTAGAGAGATAGGGCTTAAATCGATTGCTTCCGAAATCCCAATGAGCCTAAATGAATAATCGAATCCTAAAAATGGTTAGAACCTTGTAACAAATGCCCATAGGTTCGGCCCTTGTCCGCAAGAAAATGACATAGTAAAGAGAGAAAAATGAAGGAAAAACGGTTATGAACACTTAACCTTGAATAATCGGCCAAACTAAAACTAAAAGGAAGTAGAAGATTCGGCTATTTGGTTATGAGAGAAGAAAACAATTGATTTGAGTCTAATAGGATATGAAATACGAAAGTAGAAGAGAAGATAAAATGAGAGAGAGAATTCAATTTTTAGCAACAATGGAAGAAAGAAAAATGAGTTTGGAGAAGAGAGAGATTCGGCCAAAAGGAAGAAAAAGAATAAGAGAGAAAATGGGGTTGAGAGATTCGGCCAACTCCTTGTTTGCCAAAAAGAAAAGTGCACAAAATGACAAAATGAACTTTTGGTTTCAAAAGCAAAGATGAAAGAAAGGAAATAGCATTTTTGGTTCAACAAAATGAAGGCTAAAACAAAAGCAAAATTTGCACAAATTGCACAATATACATTCGTCCAAGGTGGAAGTTTTTGGAGAGGAAAAACAAAAATGTAAAAAGATGCACAAAAGAAAAATTGGCCAACTATCCCCCCAAGCTACCTATCAAAATTCGGCCACCCCCCTAGCCTTACATGCCATCCACATACATGCTCTAAAGGCCTAGGAATACTTTCCAAAACATCCTCCTAAAACCAAGCCTTATGTCTCCCCAACCCTCCATAACTTTAAGATTCTTATCCCCAATTTCATGCTTTCCTTAAACCAACATTCAACTTACCAAAAGATGAAAGTCCAACCTATCATAAACATAGGTTGATCGTCCATAAATGCTATGAAGAAAAATAAAATCCTCAAAATGCTTTCCATGCTACTCGAACCACTAACCTCAAGCAACCCTTCAAGCATCCTAACCACCTTGCCACTAACTCCTCTTGTGCTTTAATTAACACTTAAATTAACTTAAGTGCTAAGCTCACTTAATCCACTTCATTAAATAAACCATACTAAAAATTATTCTAACTTCCTAAATAAAATCAAGCCTTCACAAGACTATGCTAACACACAAAATTCATACCCGAGCCAACACAAATGATACTTAAATTTTGGGATGTTACAATTCTACCCCCTTAAGAAAATTTCGTCCTCGAAATTACCTGCTCAAAAGAGTTGAGGATACTGCTGCCTCATCGCATCCTCTGGTTCCCACGTAGCTTCTTCTACGCTATGATTCCGCCATAAGACCTTCACTAAAGGAACTGTCTTTCTACACAAAACTTTCACATCTCGATCTAGAATCGCACAGTTCCTCTTCCCAAATCAAAACTGGACTCACTTCTATTTCTCTCATCGCCACGACATGCGATGGATCAAAACGATAGCGTCTAAGCATGGATACATGGAACACATTGTGAATCTGACTCAATTCTGCTGGCAACTCAAGCTGATAAGCTACTGGTCCCACTCGTCTCAACACCTTAAACGGTCCAATGAACCTTGGACTTAACTTGCCTTTTCCTCCAAATCTTAACACTTTCTTCCTTGGCGAGACCTTCAGAAAAACTGTCACCCACGGCATACTCTATATCCCTCCGCTTGAGATCGGCATACGACTTTTGCCTATCCGAAGCTTCCTTCGACGAGCTGAATCATCTTAACCTTATCCTCGCCTCGCAACGAACTCGGTCCTAACATCCGACGCCACCCAACTCTGTCCGGCCAAGTAGGTGTGCGACACCTCCTACCAGACAACGCCTCATATGGGGCCATCTTAATGCTTGCTCGATAACTATTGTTGTATGCGAACTCGCCTAACGGCAAAAACTCTTCCCTGCCGCTCAAGTCCAAAACACATCCTCTCAACATATCCTCTAAAATCTGAATAACTCTTTCCGACTGCCCGTCAGACTGTGGATGAAATACGATACTGAAATCCAACCGCGTACCCAAAGCCTGATGCAACGCTCTCCAAAACCTCGACGTAAATCTGGGATCTCTGTCCGAGATAATTGACACAGGCACACCGTGCAACCTCACTATCTCAGCCACATACAACTTAGCTAACCTCTGAAGCGAGTAATCCACCCTTACCGGAATGAAATGAGCTGACTTAGTCAGACGATCCTCAATTACCCAAACTGAATCCTTCTTACTAGGCGTAAGAGGTAATCCACTGACAAAGTCTATAGTGATCCTCTCCCACTTCCACTGTGGAATCTTCACCGGCTGAAGTAACCCAGACGACAACTAATGTTCAGCCTTGACTTGCTGACACATCAGACATTTACCTACAAACTCAGTTACCTCTCGCTTCTGACCTGGCCATCAAAACTGCTCTCTTAAATCCCGATACATCTTGTTACCTCCAGGATGCATAGCATATGGGCTGCTATGTGCGTCCCGAAGAATCCTTTGCCTCAACTCTACATCTTTCGGCATACAAGCTCTCCCTTTAAAACACAAAACTCCATCACTAGACAAACTATAATCCTCTAAACCTCCGTTCTGAACCCGCAACCTCCGATCATTCAAGCCATCATCCTCCAACTGCTTCTCCTCGATTTGATCTAACCAAGTCGGCTTGACTTGCAATTCTGCCAAAAGACTCCCATCGTCATACGAGCTAAGACGAGCAAACATCGATCTTAAATCCGATACAACCTTACGGCTCAACGCGTCTGCCACCACCTTAGCCTTGCCGGGATGATACTCGATCGAACAGTCGTAGTCCTTCAACAACTCGATCCATCTACGCTGCCTCAAGTTCAAGTCCTTCTGAGTCAAAAGGTACTTAAGACTCTTGTGATCCTTGTAGACTATCGACTTCTCTCCGTACAAATAGTGTCTCCAAATCTTCAAAGTGCAAACCATAGCAGCTAATTCCAAGTCATGCGTCAGATAATTAGCCTCATGCGGTCTCAACTACCGAGATGCGTAAGCCATTACCTTCCCTTCTTGCATCAGCACACATCCCAGACCAGTATGTGATGCATCACAATAAATCGTGAATTCCTTGCCTGCCTCAGGTTGAATCAAAACCGGAGCTTCAGTCAGAATCTTCTTGAACTTGTCGAAACTTTCTTGCTGCTTCTCAGTCCAAACGAATGGAACTCCTTTCCTCAACAACTTGGTCATCGGTGCAGCAATCAAAGAAAATCCTTCCACAAATCTTCGATAGTACCCCGCCAGACTTAGGAAACTCTGAATCTCAGCCACTAACTTAGGCGGCTTCCAGTCCAACACCGCTTCGATCTTCCGAGGATCCACTCTAATCCCCTCGGCTGATACAACGTGACCCAAGAAAGTCACCTCCCTACGCCAAATTCGCACTTACTAAATTTGGCATACAGCTGCTTTTCCCTTAAAATCTGCAACACTACTCGCAAATGCGCATCATGCTCCTCCTCTGACTTCGAGTATATCAAAATATCGTCTATAAAAACCACAACAAACTGATCCAAAAACTGCTGGAATACCCGATTCATCATATCCATGAATGCTGCCGGCGCGTTAGTCAACCCAAAAGGCATCACCAAAAACTCGTAGTGCCCATACCGAGTGCGAAAAGCCGTCTTATGGATATCAGCCTCTTTCACCTTTAGCTGATGATATCCAGACCTTAAATCTATCTTGGAGAAAACTGCAGCCCCTTTAAGCTGATCAAACAAGTCATCTATCCTTGGCAAAGGATACCTATTTTTGATCGTCAACTTATTTAACTGGCGGTAGTCTATACACATCCGCATCGTACCATCTTCCTTCTTGACAAAAAGTACCGGTGCTCCCCATGGCGAAACACTTGGTCGAATGAAACCTCGATCCAACAACTCCTGAATCTGAGCCTTCAATTCTCCTAATTCCTTCGGTGCCATCCTATACGGAGCTATAGACACTTGCGCTGTTCCGGCAATGATCCGATCGGGCGATCCCGTAAGTTCTTACGAAATACATCAGCATATTCCTTTACAGTCCGAACATTCCCCACAGAAGACTCCTTAGCTTCCAAAGCACACACATGAACTACAAACGCCTCGCAGCCCTTTTTATCCAAAATCGATTGAAGAAACCAAAGAGAGTCTACCCTCTCAAGAACTCGCAGCATCGCCTGAGACACCACGTCATCCCCCGTTTGATCCTGATGCTCAACTCCAACCGCTGGTGGTGGAACTGGTGGTACCTCATTCTCGGATCCTTGACCCGACCTCACTGGCTCAGACACAGCCATCCTACCTCGACCACGTCCACGCATAACACGACCTCGACCTCGAGTACTCATGTCTAACGTCTCTTCTTATCTAAGTTAAAAGTTTTATGCATTAGTCATTATTCCACTTTCTTTAAAGCACAGTTTTATGAAAAATTTTAATAAGAGGTTGTTTCGCAAGTACACAAAACCTATAGTTTTGGGTCTCTAAAGTAGTTCCTACTACTATACAGTAATGCTAACATCATCATATCATCAAAATCAACAGTTTGATATACTTAGCAGGGCGGATCGGTGCCGGAGACTCGGTGCCATGCTTTTGCAACCATAAAATTTTAAAACCATACTTTAAAACATTTTGGGCCTCGGACCCACAGCCGAGCTTTTGAACTTGGCTCTGATACCAATTTGTAACACCCCAAACCCGGTCAATACACCATGACCGAATCTGGCATGCCACAGAGGAAAACATTTTGAAAAGAATCGAATTTAATGAGATAAATTTTTAGTGAGCAACTCTTTGTAATTCTATATTTGTAGAAATCGGTGTAAAATAAGTTAACACCTAAAAATTTACTTGAAATTTCATAAATAAAAACTTTAAAACTTAGTCGATAAATCATAGGATAGAAAACATTTATATCTTTTAAGAAAAATCCAAATTATTACTTTGGAAACCGATTACATTTGAGTATAGAAACTTGAATTTTGGAAATCACTTAAATTGTAGAAAACACTTAATTTATAATTTTGCCAATAAACAATTTGTATTACCCGATGGTAAGATTTTAAAACCATTGCAATTTTATAGTTTAGAAAACTTTGGGTTCAATTATTAAATTAACCAAGTAATTTATAAATCACATTTTAAAACATGTCCAAAACATATAAATAATCCAAAAACATAATTTAAAGAGGCCTTATTACAAATCCGTAAAATATGAAAACCAAATAAAATAAGTACCCAAATAGAAGTTCATATAAAACCAACTTTTATTGTATGGCCTCCTCGAGTTCATCCGGCTCTTCGTCCGCAATCTCACGAATCACCTGAAATGATAAGGGAGAAGATGAGTCACCAAGACTCAGTGCATTATCCCTCTCCCGGGTAAATGCCACATACTTACACAAATTATAACAAAGCAACATATATGTATAATGCACCCAACCTAGCCATCCATAACTCCTTTTCTACCCCGTGTGGTACCAAACCACTGGTGGTGCCAAACCACTGGTGTCTCAAAGACACAAATGTGATACCAAATCACTGGTGACCGTAGTCACAAATAATCCATTTGTGGGGCCAACCCACGTGTGATACCAAATCACTGGCGACGATCCCATATCTCAAAAGTGGGGTCAACCCACGGTGGTGTTAAACCACAGGGACAAGTCGCTATGAGGTGCCAAACCTCTGGTGTCCGAAGACACGAATGTGGTACCAAATCACTGGTGGTGCCAAATCACTGTTGACCGAAGTCACGAATCATCAAGTTGTGGGGCCAACCCACGTGTGATACCAAATCACTGGCGACAATTCCATATCTCAAAAGTGGGGCCAACCCACGGTGGTGTTAACCACAGGGACGAGTCGCTATGAGGTCCCAAACCTCTGGTGTCCGAAGACACAAATGTGATACGAAATCACTGGAGGTACCAAACCTCTGGTGTCCGAAGACACAATATCAATCTTCCCCCTCCTCTCATATTGCCCATACCAATGCAATAGATAGACAAATCATGTCAATATACTTTGATATAAATCACATAATGAAAATATCATAAATCGTAGATCATGATTTTAATCCACATATATCAACATCATATAGAAACGGACTTACTCGAATCCTCATTCTTACCATCATGGTATCATATCAAGATCTCATCGTATTTCCCACTTTGTTAATATGATCAGTAAATTAATAATATTATAAGTACATATACAAAATCGAGTTATAAAGTGTGTAAGGTACACATCTTTCACCAAAAGTAAATACTAACGTCCGAAGATCCGATCTACCACACTAAATCACTTGTCCTACAATCGGCCAAATCACAATATTTTAAACAAAGGCCATTCGGCCAACATCATAACACTTTAATCCCAAAAACTTCAGTCTTTTCAAAAGAATGATGAATCGACAAGAATCCTTACCCCCTTGACTTACCAACCTTAGATTGCTAGAGAGATAGGGCTTAAATCGATTGCTTCTGAAATCCCAGTGAGCCTAAATGAATAATCGAATCCTAAAAATGGTTAGAACCTTGCAACAAATGCCCATAGGTTCGGCCCTTGTCTGCAAGAAAATGACATAGAAAAGAGAGAAAAAGGAAGGAAAAACGGTTATGAACACTTACCCTTGAATAATCGGCCAAACTAAAACTAAAAGGAAGTAGAAGATTCGGCTATTTGGTTATGAGAGAAGAAAACAATTGATTTGAGTCTAATAGGATATGAAATACGAAAGTAGAAGAGAAGATAAAATGAGAGAGAGAATTCGATTTTTAGCAACAATAGAAGAAAGAAAAATGAGTTTGGAGAAGAGAGAGATTCGGCCAAAAGGAAGAAAAAGAATAAGAGAGAAAATGGGGTTGAAAGATTCGGCCAACTCCTTTTTTGCCAAAAAGAAAAGTGTACAAAATGACAAAATGAACTTTTGGTTTCAAAAGCAAAGATGAAAGAAAGGAAATAGCATTTTTGGTTCAACAAAATGAAGGCTAAAACAAAAGCAAAATTTGCACAAATTGCACAATATACATTCGGCCAAGGTGGAAGTTTTTGGAGAGGAAAAACAAAAATGTAAAAAGATGCACAAAAGAAAAATTGGCCAACTATCCCCCCCAAGCTACCTATCAAAATTCGGCCACCCCCTAGCCTTACATGCCGTCCACATACATGCTCTAAAGGCCTAGTAATACTTTCCAAAACATCCTCCTAAAACCAAGCCTTATGTCTCCCCAACCTTTCATAACTTTAAGATTCTTATCCCCAATTTCATGCTTTCCTTAAACCAACATTCAACTTACCAAAAGATGAAAGTCCAACCTATCATAAACATAGGTTGACCATCCATAAATGCTATGAAAAAAAATAAAATCCTCAAAATGCTTTTCATGCTACTCGAACCACTAACCTCAAGCAACCCTTCAAGCATCCTAACCACCTTGCCACTAACTCCTCTTGTGCTTTAATTAACACTTAAATTAACTTAAGTGCTAAGCTCACTTAATCCACTTCATTAAATAAACCATACTAAAAATTATTCTAACTTCCAAAATAAAATCAAGCCTTCACAAGACTATGCTAACACACAAAATTCATACCCGAGCCAACACAAATGATACTCAAATTTTGGGATGTTACATGTCCCCTGCATTTAAAATTTGAGAACCAGAATGCTCAGAATTAGGTATATGCGCAGAGACACGGGCATGTGGCTCAGCCTTGTATGACTCACGACCTAGAACATGGGCATGTGTCTTGGCCGTGTGAAACCTGCGCTTAATTTTGGGAAATTAAATTGACTACACGGCCTAGCACAAGGGCGTGTGGCTGGCCGAGTGGCACAAGTCAGAGAGTTATACGGGGTCGAACACGGTTTGCAGGACGAGCGCGTTCTATGGTCACACGGGTGTGTGTGCCTGCATCTAAAAAAAATTAAAATTTCGTGAAAAATTCTTTGAGTTCCCGATTTAATCCCGACTTGATTCAAATGTTTATATTGGGCCTCGAGGGTCCATTTCAAGGGACAATATGACTAGTTTCAGAAATGAATAGTAATTAACATGAATTATTTGTTCTCTAAACTTTAGCAATACTCTATAACCCTGTTCCGACGACTGATACGGGTTAGGGGTGTTACAGATATAGTCAATAGATAAATTGATTTTAATAGGTGAGTATGTCATATGTTAGCAAATTGTCGAGTTGCCATGAATTAAATTCGTAACAAACAGGAACATAGTTCTGATAATGTTAAGTTGAAGAATGTAATTGATCTAGCACATTTATGTCATATTGATTAAAACTTGCTTTGAAACCATGCATTGGAAATTATTATTATTTTTACTTCGTTTAATTTTTAATCTTAATTAAACCCCTATTCATTCACCACTAACTTGGTAAATTATTAATTTCATAAATATTTCTTTGCATAGTCATTGTGGGTAAGATAACTCGACATTTAGTTGACACTTTATTACTTATTGTGATTAGGTACACTTACACATTTCCATCGTTCCACAACCTCTCTACTATTTGTAGTTTACTCCATTATTTTTCTTTTCTGTTTCCTTCACTTTCTCTTCATGGATCCTATAAATAGTATTTCTAAAACGGTACAATTTTCGTGCCCCAATCGAAGATATTCTTCAATACTAGGGCAGTCACAAGGTATTCAATTAATATTCTAAAGTGATCATTTTGCTTTGAACAGGGATTTTTATTGAAGGATGAACCACACATGGGGTACGATGAATCGGTATCCTCAATTGTAGAAAAGCACAACTGGAGCAGATTTTGTCTACACCTAGGGGATGTTGTGGGTAAAGTGCTAAGATATTTTTATGCTCATGTAAATTCCCCAGATTCTGTAACATCCTGAAAAGGGCCTATGCATTTTCGGTTTAGTTGTACGAAGTGACATGTTTTATGTATTAAGAATAAATTTTGAATATTTTTGGAAACCCGGAAATGAATGAAAATGATTTGGAAATGAACATTTTTGGAAACCTGAATATGTATGGAAATGATTTGGAAATGAACATTTTTGGAAACCTGAAAATGTATGGACATGATTTAGAAATGATTCAAAAGAGGAAAGTGAACATTTCTGGAAACTTGGAAATGTAAGGAAATGTCAAGTTTAAAGAGCCGAACAAAAATTTTTGGAAACTTGGAATTGAAAAGAAATGTCAAGTTTTAAAGTTTAAAAGAGGAAATTAAGGCAAGGTGGCCTTAAAAGAAAAAGTATGTGAAATTTGACACCCAAATATGCTTGTAAAAGTGGCCTGAAGATGCCACTTAGGGCCTCTGGAAATGGCACCACATACAGGGGTAGTGGGCCAAGGTTCGAGCTGCAGGGGAAGCAAAATAAAAGTTTTATTTTGTTACAAGGATGGACAGAGGTGGACGGCACATGGGTTATAATTTAGGAGCTTTTATTCTTTTATTTTTAAGAGATAAATAGTGGATAAATAAGGGATAAATAATGGATTTATTTATCATTATTTTCAACAGATAATTGTTGGATTAAATTCTTTTAATTTGAATAAAGAGATAAATGAGGAATTATTCTTTAATTAGGAAAACAAGGGAGAAGTGATGGCCAAGTAAGGGACTTTGAGTTTAATAATTTCGGCTAAGCAAGGATAGTTCTTTGAATTATCTTTTATTTTAGTGATAATTAAAGAGATAAAGCTATTAAAATAGAAGAGTGATGGCCAACTAAGGGATTCTAAGTTAGTAATTTCGGCTATAAAAGGAAAAGAGAGGCCATTCTGCATTATTTTCTGTTCTTTGAAAGCCTCTGCCGAATTCTCTTCACCAAATCTTCTTCTTCTTTTATTTTTGCCAAGCCGAAATACCTTGTGTGCTAGCCGAATCCTCCATCTTTATTCTTCCTTCTCTTTTCTTTCTAATCCTCCAAAGCGAAAGTTGTGAGATCATCATCTAGCCATAGCGAATCTCTGAAGGTTGAAGTGAAGGTGAAATCGATTTCTTCAAGTAAGGGTAAGATCTCATTCAGTTTCATCCTTTTTCTTTTAAGATTTGCCGAAATCTAGGACTAACCCCATTAATATCTTGTTGCCGAAACTTTGAAGAGATCTTTCGGGATTTACTAAGTGTCGACTACAAGGAAGGAGAAGTTCTTTTCCCGAAGGTACACCATAGGCCACGTGTTCCCTAGTTATTCGGTGAGTTTCGAGATTTCTAAGATTAAGGTAAGACATATGTATATTCGGCCAAAGGCCATGTTTTATGTTTTAATGGTTAGATTAAATCTAACGCAATGTTATAGGAATTTTGACATTCCTAGGAAAACAAGGATCAATTTCGGGATTTGTTGGTGTCCAATCGGCAACGAGGTAAGTTTAAGAATACTAATCCTACTAGGATTTGGATTTATGGCCGAATGGCTTTCTATTAAATTAGTAAGTGATTAATCAAATGTAGGGATTAAGGAATTAAGCGGTAGATCAGATTTCGAAATCTCAAGGAATTTGCTAAGTTTAATCAGTGTGTAATTTACACTATCTTTTAATACGATGTTGGCTTAAACTTGTTATATGTTCTAATATGAAAATATAAGAATGTGGCTAATGTACCATGTTATGGTACAAAGTACTCAGGTACATTTCCTACTCCTACTAGGATTACGAAATATGTTATATTTAACATGTGAAAAGTGATATGAATGTGAATTTAAGTATGATATGCATAATATGAATAATATGGGGCATTCGGGTTATATGAGAAAGGGGAAGTGAATGTGGTGACTTCGATCTCACTATCTCGAATGTGGTGACTTTGGTCACATTTATCGAGTGTCTTGACTTTTGGTCACATTATCTCGAATGTGGTAACTTTGGTTACATTATTCGAATGTGGTGTCTCATGACACATTATATCTGGTGTGGCTATGCCACAAATTTTATATGGGCGATGAGCACGTCGATCGCAATGATCGCGCTTCGATGGTGTGTAGCGGATGGAGGGTTGACTTAGTAGTCCCCACGGTGTGACTGGCAGGTACGGGGGTGTGTAGCGGATGGACAATTAGGTTTGGGTTTGGGAATGCATCATAACTTGTATTCATTGTTCTGAATGTGTAACTCTTGTATGCCTACTTCTATTATGGTTTAGTGTCGTGGTACACATTGAGTCTGCATTTGACTCACCCCGTTGTGGGAACATTTTTCAGTGTGTGACGATCGTAATGGACCGGGTCGGCGGGGAGCTTAGTGGTGGCCATGCCCAAAGCAAGGAAATTATTATGTGGACTCTTTATTCTTCTAAGTACTTTAAATTTCAGTTTGGGTTTTTTATTTGAGGCCATAAGGCCATAGTGCACTATTTTATTTCTGTTTTTATTTATTATGTTACGAAATTTTTATTAAGTTAAAGATTAAGAAATTTTCATTTAATATACTCTATATATTTTGATCTTTTAAAATTTAAAAGGGTTTTCATTATAAATCCAGTTTGTTTTCTACTCGAGCCCAACCCAAAACAATATTTCTTTCGAAACACACTATTTTCCCAAAGTAACAAAAGAACTTTGAACCAGTTTACTTGAGGAACATACCAAATCTGGTCAAAGCTCGTGGGCCGGGTTTGGGGTGTTTCAGTTTGGTATCAGAGCCCATTTCAAACTCTCGGCCTGAGGGTTAAGGCCCAAAACGTTTTCAAAGCGAGCCCAAATAAGTTTTATGAAAACATTTTTTTTTAATAAGCGGAGGTTTTGGCATGGCACCCAAGTCTCAGACCATGATCCACCGGTAAGTACCCTATCTATTGTGTGATTTATGCTATGAATTGTAGAAGGGTAGGAATGGAACGTAGAGTAGAGAATAAGTACTTGAACCCTAGGACTAGTTTACCCCAACTATTACATAAGACTTAAAGGCTTAGTTAAACAAACCTATGCCTAAGTCGCCGAGTTAGGGTGTGCCAACCCCTGTGCGCATGTCTAGGATTGGATCTGGAAGAGCCTGGTACTTAAGCAGTCCTAGTGACTCACCTCCTCTTCGCAGGAATCCTACCTGGTGCGTAGCTACGGTTCACCATAACCAAGAGGACTCAGTCACAGGCTAAACGCAATAACTAAAACCCGAAAGGGAACTAGCCGTGTTTTTCTTAAAAACCCTAGTTTTAAAACTCCTAAAATTACCTTTTTAATTTCTGAGAACTAATTTTACAAAATTGTTCCAAAAAATTTTTGGTTTGTAAAATTACAAAAATACCCTAGTGGTGAAATTACAAAAATGCCCCTGGTTTCTGAAATTACCGTACTACCCCGATTTCAGTAAAATTTTCCTTATTTTACAGAAGCACCCAAGAACCCTAATTTGCAAATTATCAAAATATCTTGATTTTGGAAAATTATGAAATCGCTCCTGACGTACAAAATTACCAAAAATAACCCTGATTTCCAAAATTTTTGCAACATCACTGTTTTGGAAAGTACAAGTCTCAAAAAGAACCCTCAAAGTTTTGCAACTTTTGAAATATCCCTGATTTACTAGATTTTACAAATTTACCCCGATTTGTGAAAAATTACCAAAATACCCCCGAGGTCTAAAATTACCAAAATACCCCCGGATTTCAAAAGTTTTCCAAAATACCCCGGGAATTTAAAAATACCAAAATACTTTGTGACAAAATCACCAAGGAACTGTTTTTAAAAAAATTACGAAAATACCCCTGTAGGACAAAATTACGAAAATACCCCTGGGTAGTGGAAAAACAACGACAATGAAAACTACAACATTTCTCTGAATGAACGAAGGTTCATAATTGTTTGATGGATGTATGAATGGATGGAAAGACTGTGTGCATGTATGAATACTAAAGAACCACTCCTAAAACTCTTTTCATAAAATTCCTTCGCGGGTAATCAAGTGAAACAAAAGTATTAATCCATAAAACTTCTTAATCAGATTAAATCGCGGCGTTAGAAATGAGTTCTAGGGGACATGAACTTAGAGATTGTGCCTAGGAAGTATGATGGTTCTATTAAGATCAAAGTGCGCATCATAAGCGTAGTGCGGTGAGTTAGACCGTACGATGGTTCGTTAGTAAGTAATTTCGAGGATGAAATTATTTTTAAGGGGGTAGAATTGTAACATCCTGAAAAGGGCCTATGCATTTTCGGTTTAGTTGTACGAAGTGACATGTTTTATGTATTAAGAATAAATTTTAAATATTTTTGGAAACCCGGAAATGAATGAAAATGATTTGGAAATGAACATTTTTGGAAACCTGAAAATGTATGGAAATGATCTGGAAATGAACATTTTTGGAAACCTGAAAATGCATGGACATGATTTAGAAATGATTCAAAAGAGGAAAGTGAACATTTCTAGAAACGTGGAAATGTAAGGAAATGATTCAAAAGAGGAAAGTGAACATTTCTAGAAACTTGGAAATGTAAGGAAATGTCAAGTTTAAAGAGCCGAACGAAAATTTTTGGAAACTTGGAAATGAAAAGAAATGTCAAGTTTTAAAGTTTAAAAGAGGAAATAAAGGCAAGATGGCCTTAAAAGAAAAAGTATGTGAAATTTGACACACAAACGGGCTTGGAAAAGTATCCTGAAGATGCCACTTAGGGCCTCTGGAAATGGCACCACATACAGGGGTAGTGGGCCAAGGTTCGAGCTACAGGGGAAGCAAAATAAAAGTTTCATTTTGTTACAAGGATGGACAGAGGTGGACGGCAACATGGGTTATAATTTAGGAGCTTTTTTTCTTTTATTTTTAAGAGATAAATAGTGGATAAATAAGGAATAAATAATGGATTTATTTATCATTATTTTCAAGAGATAATTGTTGGATTAAATTCTTTTAATTTGAATAAAGAGATAAATGAGGAATTATTCTTTAACTAGGAAAACAAGGGAGAAGTGATGGCCAAGTAAGGGACTTTGAGTTTAATAATTTCGGCTAAGTAAGGATAGTTGCTGAATTATCTTTTATTTTAGTGATAATTAAAGAGATAAAGCTATTAAAATAGAAGAGTGATGGCCAAGTAAGGGATTCTAAGTTAGTAATTTCGGCTATAAAAGGAAAAGAGAGGCCATTCTGCATTATTTTTCTGTTCTTTGAAAGCCTCTGTAGAATTCTCTTCACCAAATCTTCTTCTTCTTTTTATTTTTGCCAAGCCGAAATACCTTGTGTGCTAGCTGAATCCTCCATCTTTATTCTTCCTTCTCTTTTCTTTCTAATCCCTCCAAAACCGAAAGTTGTGAGATCATCATCTAGCCATAGCCGGATCTCGAAGGTTGAAGTGAAGGTGCAATCGATTTCTTCAAGTAAGGGTAAGATCTCATTCGGATTCATCCTTTTCTTTTAAGATTTTGAAATCTAGGACTAACCCCATTAATATCTTATTGCCGAAACTTTGAAGAGATCTTTCGGGATTTACTAAGTGTCGACTACAAGGAAGGAGAAGTTCTTTTCCCGAAGGTACACCATAGGCCACGTGTTCCCTAGTTATTCGGTGAGTTTCGGGATTTCTAAGATTAAGGTAAGACATATGTATATTCGGCCAAAGGCCATGTTTTATGTTTTAATGGTTAGATTAAATCTAACGCAATGTTATAGGAATTTTGACATTCCTAGGAAAACAAGGATCAATTTCGGGATTTGTTGGTGTCCCGATCGGCAACGAGGTAAGCTTAAAAATACTAATCCTACTAGGATTTGGATTTATGGCCGAATGGCTTTTTATTAAATTAGTAAGTGATTAATCAAATGTAGGGATTAAGGAATTAAGCGGTAGATCAGATTTCGAAATCTCAAGGAATTTGCTAAGCGAATCAGGTGTGTACCCCACACTATCTTTTAATACGATGTATGGCTTTAAACTTGTTATATGTTCTAATATGAAAATATAAGAATGTGGCTAATGTACCATGTTATGGTACAAAGTACTCAGGTACATTTCCTACTCCTACTAGGATTACGAAATATGTTATATTTAACATGTGAAAAGTGACATGAATGTGAATTTAAGTATGATATGCATAATATGTATAATATGGGGCATTCGGGTTATATGAGAAAGGGAAGTGAATGTGGTGACTTGGTCTCACTATCCGAATGTGGTGACTTGGTCACATTATCCGAATGTGGTGACTTGGTCACATTATCCGAATGTGGTAACCGGTTACATTATTCGAATGTGGTGTCTCATGACACAATTATCAGTGGCTATGCCACAAATTTTATATGGGCGATGAGCACGTCGATCGCAAATGATCGCCTTCAATGGTGTGTAGCGGATGGAGGGTTGACTTAGTAGTCCCCACGGTGTGACTGGCAGGTACGGGGGTGTGTAGCGGATGGACAATTAGGTTTGGGTTTGGGAATGCATCATAACTTGTATTCATTGTTCTGAATGTGTAACTCTTGTATGCCTACTTCTATTATGGTTTAGTGTCGTGTACACATTGAGTCTGTTTGACTCACCCCGTTGTGGGAACATTTTTCAGGTGACGATCAATAATGGATCGGGTCGGCAGGAGCTTAGTGGTGGCCATGCCCAGCAAGGAAATTATTATGTGGACTCTTTATTCTTCTAAGTACTTTAAATTTCAGTTTGGGTTTTTTATTTGAGGCCATAAGGCCATAGTGCACTATTTTATTTCTATTTTTATTTATTATGTTACGAAATTTTTATTAAGTTAAAGATTATGAAATTTTCATTTAATATACTCTATATATTTTGATCTTTTAAAATTTAAAAGGGTTTTCATTATAAATCCAGCTTGTTTTCTACTCAAGCCCAACCCAAAACAGTATTTCTTTCAAAACACACTATTTTCCCAAAGTAACAAAAGAACTTTGAACCAGTTTACTTGAGGAACATACCAAATCTGGTCAAAGCTCGTGGGCCGGGTTTGGGGTGTTTCATATTCTGCTTTCATTCATGTGAGGGGTAAATCTATGCCATTCGAAGTAGACCATATTAATGCCAGTTCAGCATCGAGAAGGTTAGAGATGAGCATTCTGAATTTTCTGAGAATATTACACCGGAGGGGTTGGCAAAAGTATTGGAAGATATATGCGTTGAAGGAACGCAATAGATCATTTCAAGCCAGGAGTGTTACACGGTTGAAAAAGTTGCATTAAAACCAAATGGGAATATGTGGTACCACTTTTTAAGGTGTCGTCTTATGCCATCTACACATAACACAACTGTTTTTAAAGAAAGAATGTTGCTATTGCATTCTATTGGAAAAATGTTGCTATTGCATTTTATTTTACAAGGAAGATAGATAAATGTAGGGAATATTATCTTCCAAGAGGTCAATAGGTGTGCTGATAAAAATGTCGGGAGTTTGAATTTTCATTACTTTATTTATGCCCTATGTAAGACGATAAATGTGCCTTTAGTTTATGCTAAGGACATTATTCTTATAAGGGTGGGATAACGCTAGCAATTTTTGCCAAGATACGAGGAACTGAGTTTGCCATAACATCCCAGCACAGTCAAGCTTCCCTTACCACACGTGTTCCCATAGAACATCTCATGCCTCTCATGACCAGAAAATCTTGACTTCTCTAAAGCAGTTAGAATAGAGGTTGTCTCTGTTTGAGGTGCAACAATATCGAATGATGGAAGAGTTGGAACAAAACAATGGACACCAAGTTCGATACTGGTCGTATGTGAAAAATAGGGACTTAGCATTAAAAAGATCCCACCAGAAAATTTTTTTGAGACATATACCAAAATTTCCTACTTTCCTAACTAATTTGCTCTCATCTAATGAGTACAGAGAAGGGCTATATGCATCCACTGCCAGAACTGACTTCGTGACTGAAGGAGCCATTGCAAATAAAGGAAAAGCTGTTGAAGAAGATTTAGAAAAGCCAACCTCTGACAAACTAGAGAAGGATGTAGAAGAAGGAAAGGAAGAAACAAATGCCCCTGCCACTACACTAGCCACTACACCAACTATTGCCACTAAAAAAGGTAAAACTCATGTACCGACATCCTTACCCACCTCCATGATTGCATAGGATCAAGCAATCAATCAATTGATTGATTAACTAACGGAGACCGAAAAAGAATTGGGGAGTTTGACCTATGGAAAAGGAAGATGCGATACAAAGTTAGTGCTCACAAGTCCACAAAAAGAATTGAATAGAGTGTCTACGCTCCAGTACAAGAAAGTTAAGCTTTTGTTTTTCTTTTCCTCTCATGCACTACATAATTTTTTTTCTTTCTTTTGTGTACATATTCATACGTGTTAAATATTGTTTGTGATTTTACATGCATTAAGGACAATGCATCCCTTAGGATTGAGGGTCTATTATGCATCTAGGTTGCATTTTGTATTTAGTATGTTCATTTTGGTATAATAACTATTGAAATACTGCTTTGTCTATAATAAGTACAATTTTTCTTTATGATGTTCGATGATGAGCTTAAATTTTTCCTCAATATACCTATAATAGGTAACAATGGATTGGGTGAAGTTATCTTAGGCTAAGTTGCTTAGAAATTGATTTCTAAAAATGGAATGTCCTATACTCTCTTTTTTTTTTTTTTTGGTTTTTCGAAATATAGTAAGTATCTTTTACTGTCCTTAAGGATTTTTGAAACCAAACTTTAGTTAAATTGCTACGACATTTTGTTTAATTAAGTATGCACTCCAATGTTTAGAGTTGCTAAGTAGGTCAGCATCACTTTGTTTGCTCCATCGTGCTGTTGATTAGAAAGGAGGTTCTAAGTAAGAATGTGTGATATAATTTTAGGGGCATTTCGCTGTAGCTAAGGATTGAGTAGCTAAGGCCTTAGCTTTAGGAGTGACTTTTGGTTTAAACTGTGACATGATAAGGTACTAGACAGTTCGGTGTATGCTCCATCGTGATTGTCAAGTCAAAAACATTTTTGTGACATGACTAAATCCCTCAATATGGTTTCCATTAAAAGAAAAAAATAAAGGAAAAGAAAGGAACCTGTTTAGGTAACGAATGAACTAAGTGAATAAAAATATATTTGCTATAGGACGAAAGAAAAAAATTCATGGGTACTTAGGAAATTTTGTTTTTAGGGAGAAATTTTTGCACTGCCTTTGCTGAACAAACCTTTGACATTTGAATCAATTTTAGGAAAAGAGAATATTGTTGAGAACGGAGGTATAAATTGTTTTTCGAATAGCTAGGCAGTACAAGAAGGTTTTTTTTTTTTTGCCTAGGAAAATTGGGTGCATATTCATACATTTAGGTGTATTTTGCTTGTGAACAAGCAATAACTCAGGTTTGGGGATGTGATAACTCTTGAAAAGAGTTATATTTCATGCCTCTAGACCTATCTAATTGTTTGTACTTAAGTACATTTTGTCACATTTTAGTTAGCATTTTTTAATATTGCATTAGGACTTGGACTGTGTTGGAACTAGGTGCTTTTAATCGCTTGTGGTGGAGTTTTTTGTGCGGCAAGAACATGTTTTAGAACGAGGAAATAAAGGAGTGAAGTTTTGTTAAGGGAAAGTGCACACAGTTTGCCAGCAAGGATATCATGCCGATGGCGGGAAGACGAAGTCAACATTTTTTGCAAAAGTCCTAGTTCAAATTCAAACTTTTACCAAATAAATCCCCCTAAAAGAGGATAAGGTAATCATGGGTTGTTAGCCGACCCAGACTAATCTATCTATAAAAGTTGATGAAGGGAACCTCACAAAGAGCGAAAAAAAGAAATAAACAAGTGTGAGATATCCTTAGGCGTGAATAAGGGTTTGGCTGCACAAAGGAAAGGAACTCGATGACAGTACTTCTTAGCCATCACAGGACGCTGTGCTGTCGATGTGTGGACTGCGCAAGTGAAAGCTATTTCCCGAAGTTCTTCAGTTATTTCCATTAGTGTTCCTTTGAAAGATTGAATTGAAGTAGTTGAATACAATGTCGAATAATATTTTGGTTTGGAATTTTTTTTCCCAGCCCATGAGCTAAATCTCAAAAGGTTGGGATAACTTTCGATGAAACCTTAGCTATTTTTATGGATGCAGTATATATCTAATTTCCGTTACTTGTTTATATGATTGTTCTTATTTCCTAATTAAAAATGCAAATGATCTCTAGATATAGAAGACTGTGTGCATATTTATAAACTGATTCTAATTCCAAAACGGTTGGATTGGTTGGATTAAAATTAAATAAAATGAGCAAGTATTCAATAGACACTTGTAGTCGACTTTAGACATAGAGTCACGATCATACAGAAGGTACCCATGAAAGATATCTAAAAAGCCTATAAACATAGGCAAGGTAACTTGAGGTTTTGCTCTCGCGAAAGGTAGACCATTTTAGAATCTTCTATGCAGTAAAGTAGATATGATTTTGAAAAGAAATTATTGAGAGTAAAGGTCAATTTTGGGTAATCCTGACCTTCCAAATTAACATCACTCAATCATTATTCTTTGTCATAGTAACTTTTCCACAACATGTTAAGTTGTTTATTTCTTTGTTTACATTCTGTTCGAATAATCACTCTTGTTATTGCCATTACATTTTTGCTCTCACTTTTTTCATAGCATTTCCAGTTATTCATTAATTCCATCTATCGCAAACATCATCGTTCCTTTGAATTATCACGACATACTTACCTTAGTTTACTATAGCATCTTATTCGTTAGTCTTGACTATAATATTAACCATATTACAATAACATTAACCATAACATTAACCATACTTACCACGGGAATTATACTCACTCACCACTTTATTAGTTGAACCGACATGTATACTTGCACAAATTGCATATCATTTTACACACAATAACGCAAGTGTAGGAAACCTCTGTGTTGGACCGAGTTAGGGGAGAAGAAAGTGTTGGGACTGGATTTTGTACAAGAGACTAAGAATATTGTGAAGATTATCAAAGATTGTTTAAAAGTATCATCAGACTGGCAGAAGTCATATTCTAACTTGAAGAGAAAGGATATTGAGTTCATTGTTGGTGATCGAGTCTTCTTAAAAGTTTTGCCTTAGAGGAAAGTGTTGAGATTTGGTTGTAAGTGGAAACTGAGTTCAAGATTCATTGGACCCTATCACATCATTAAGAGAGTGAGACTAGTGGCATACCAGCTAGAGTTACGTCCAAAGTTAGATCGTATCAATGACGTATTTCATGTGTCCTTGCTAAGGTGATACCAATCTGACCCTTCTCATATAGTTCCATTGAAGAGATTGAGATTCGACCAGACTTGTCATTTGAAGAGGAACCAATACAGATCATAGATAGAGGGGTCAATGTTTTGCAAAAGAAGTAGATTCCACTCATAAAAGTTTTGTGGAGAAACCATTGTTCTAGAGAGGCCACTTGGGAGTCAGAAGATGCGATGCGACAAAAATATCATCACCTTTTCCTATCAAGTAATTTCGAGGACAAAATTTTCTTTTAAGGAGGGTAGGGTTGTCACATCTCACTTTTTTATTAATTAACAAAAAGTTAAACTGCCATCTTCTATTTTTTTAATTAAATGTGCGATATTGGACACAAGGGAATTAATGGTCAAGCGATTTAGTAACTAATTATCTATCCTAGTGGTCCTAGGTTCTAGCCTCATTGTTCACACTCTTAGATTTAATTTTTTTGACAATTTTTCTCCCTTGCTAGTGTGTTTGTCGTCCACCTTGTGCACTATAATAGGGAGGATTTGTTCCCTTCATTTGATGGTCAAACTTACCATAGTTAGGGTGTACATGATCCACTTTTTGCTCCATGTCCCCCTCCCTTGTCATAACCTCACCTCTTACCTTGTAGCTTGATGCATTAAACCTTGCCATAGTTGACCAAGCTCCTCTTGTAACATCCTGAAATTTAGAATTTTATGTTGTGCATTACACCATGCGATAGGCTAGTTAAAAATGTTAATTGTGTATGTTTAGGGGTCCTAAGAAGGCTTGGGGCTGACTTGGGCCTTAGCAAAATTTTTGTGTTTAAGCACTTTAAGGAGAGAAGGTAAGTGGCATCAAGACTTAAGGAAATAAGTGTGTATTTTGCTAGCACAAGAGGAGCAAGTGGGGGAGTGGTGTGGTGTCAAGTGGAGAGCATGGAGGGAAGGGGTTCGAATCCCACTTAGTGCAAATGATTTTTGATTAATTTTTGTGCTTCTTACCAATGTGTCGGCCATGGCTATAAATATGGAGAGGAAGACTTTTCTAATGATGGAAAGAAGACTAAGGAATATGGTAAGGAGGAAAACAAGTGATAATGAAGGAAAGAAATAAAGGAAAGGGATAAGGGAGGGGGACATGTTGGCCGAATATTTGGAGTTGCCTAACGGAAAGAATTTTGGTTAACACCCATCTTTTTGGTAAAGATGGTACACGGTTTTAGTAAGGGAGAAAAGGGAGAGCCGAATTTCCTATAGTCATTTTGCAATTTTGGTGCATGTAAGGCTTATTTCTTTTTAGCATTTTTGGTGTTTTCTTTTCCAATTTCTTCCCTCACTTGTCGAAACTCTAAAGCAAATATTGTGCATCTTTTTCCTCTGTTTTGGCCAAAACACTCTAGGCATTGTTCATCTTGTTCCCTTGTTGTGCTGTAACCCTCAATCCATCTTTGTTCATTCTTCCTTTGTTGCCAAAACACTCACCTCATTTTGATTATCTTCTCCGTGGTGTTAGTCGAAACTCCCAAACACTTCTTTTCCATCTCTTTTTCTCTTTTCTCTTCATTAGCCAAATCTCTAACATCTTCTCTCTTCTCCATTCTTGCGTGTTGGACATTCCTCCTTGGTTGAGTCAGGTAAGGGATTCATTTCTCCTCTTTTCATTTTCTTTTCTCCCTAGCCGAATAAGTGTCCCTCATCATTCTGTTGTTTTATCTTGTTTCTAAACTGAAATGGCGTTTCCTCCTACTCTTATATCTTGATAATCTTCTTTTTTTTATAGTGTTCTAGTGGGTTGGCTGAATATCTCATTCTTATCGATTTATCTCTAGCCTTAAGCCAATCGGTGGAAGTTGGATCTATTATTGTCAAGGTAAGGGATTTCTTTAAGGTTCATCTCGATATATCCCAATACGTGGTTATTCCGCTAAAACGGATCGATGATTATGTTTAAATGTTTATTCTAGGGACTAATTGCTCGTTCTTCTCTCTTCGTTGATCCTTCGGAAGTAGGGGTAAGCCGAATCCTATCCCTAAACAACTACTTTCTCTCATAGTAGTAATTTTCTAATCGAGACTTTTTCAATGGAGGCAAGTGGTAACGATTTTAAGAGAAAATCGATAGGAGAGAAAAAGGGGAGTGAATTTGCAATTCCTACTCCTAAGTTCAAACGTAGGGCGGTATCGGTGGTTCGGGATTTCCCATTGGGTTGTAGACCATCATCCGGTGAGAATAGACAAATCGTGGTCATTTACGATTCTAAGGGTAAGCATTTTAGACAATCTGATTTAGATTTAGATTAATAAAATCTTGTTTGTTGGTTAATCAAGTGTGTAACACCCCAAACCCGGCCCATACGCCACGGCCGAATTTAGAATGCCACTGCGGAAAACGTTTGAAAAATATTTTGACTTAGAGTGAAAACATAAAATTTATTGTCTTTACTAAAACATTGCATAATTAAAATTCCAAATGAAATTAAGTTGTTACAAAATTTCCGACTTGAAAACTTTAAACATAATTTGCTAAAAATAATACATTTTCAAATAATGATATAATCGACAATCCAACTTAAAACATAATAAAAATCCTTAAATACTTAAAGTGGCCTTTATTACAATAAATAACCTTTCATAAATAAAATGTGTAAAACAAATAAAATATCTTCTGCATGGGCCACCTCGTATCCACTCCAACCCGGTCCAAGCTTTATGCATCACCTGTAAGGTTTAAGAAAAATTGGGTGAGTCACACAGACTCAGTGCATAGTTATTACACATGTCCCCACATATGGGCTTGGCCCAAATTCACACATCAATCACATATCAGATGATAAGGCAATATATCCACATAATTTCACATGTTGGGCTTGGCCCATATCCACATTGATTCACATAATTAGTCATGCAAAATGAATAAATATGCAACATGAAGCCCAACCCAACCTAGAGTCCATCCGTTACTCCTACCTTAGCAGACTCCCTGCCCAAGGCCGTGGCTAATCCACTGATCAAATAATGATCCTCATATCTTACCTTGGCAGACTTGCTGCCCAAGGCTGTGGCTAGGCCACCGATCACATAGTGATCCACATATCTGTATTCACGAGGTGACTCGAGGTCATCCTCAATCTACGGTGATGCACACAGCTATCATCTGCCGAGATAGGCACCTAGCCAACACCTCCCTTGATGAAGTACATAGCCACCATCAAGCGCCAATGTAGCACAAGGCTAACATCAGACCACGTACATAAAGTACACCCTTTCCTTCGATAGTCACATCCCAAGTCCCATGCATATATGTGTACCATGGCAACATATTACTTGAACAATAATGCATCACATGCCATCACATTTCATATATTCATCAATGATCATTTAGTATCGTAAATCACTGACCTGAGTATTCGATCACCCACCACGGGTATTCACAATCTTAGCCCTTAATTCGGCTACCATTCACATCATATCACATATACATAAATATAACACATACACACAATCAAGAGACAGTGCGATAACTACGCACCTTTTTGGCACAGTGGGCTAAATCCTGAGATCACACGTTTGCACTTAAAAGTCTACCGAAATCCCTAAATGGAACCATATTAGTTTCAGCCTCTATACCAAAAAGCATTAGAAAGTGGCCTTTGCCCTCAAGAAAATGACATAGAAAAGAGAAAGGAATTACGGCCTTGAACCCTTACCTATCTTCCAAAACCGATTGAAGAAAACCCAAAGATTATCTACCCCTTGATGATATTCGGCCAAGACAAACAAAAAGGATATTGGAAGTTTCGGCAATATGGTTGATTTGTAACAACAAAAAGGATTCGGCTAGAGTGGAGAAAGAGAAAGGAAAAAGGAAGAGAAAGAAAGAAATTGCAATGGGAGAGCGATGTTTCCGGTTTTGAGCAAAAGTGGAAGAAAGAAAAAGAGAAATGGGGAGAAGGAAAATTTGGCCAACCACTAAAGATGAATAAAGAATTGAAAGGAAAAGGGTTGGTTTTAGGCTACAAAGAACACAAAATATGAGAGAGACCTCAAATGAATACTCGGCCAAATGCCTAAGAGAAGATTCGGCAACCACAATGCTCTTTTCGGTTTTGACACAACACAAGAAAACAATGCCAAAACTAAAACAAAATTGTACCAAATGCTCAAGACACAATCGGCTAAGGAGGAAAGATTTTGGAGAGGAAAAGAAAAAAATTGCTAAAGATGAACAAAATGCAAGAATTGACCAACTAAAAGCCCCCCAAATTTCCTATCAACAATTGGCCTAACCCCTAGACACCCATACCGTCCACATTCATGCACTAAAGGCCTTGGAATAGTTTCCATAACACTTTCCATCATCCAAGCCTTTTGTTCCCCCATCCTTCCATAATCTTAAGATTCCTTACCCAAAGTTTAAGCTTTCCTATTTTGCTATTCAACTTGCCATAAAAAAAATGAAAGTCCAACCTATCATAATTAGAGTTGACCGACACTTAATGCTAGGATACATAAAAATAAAGTCTTCAAAATGCTCCCCAAGTAACTCGAACCTCTATCCTCAAGCAACCCTTCAAGCATCATAACCACCTTGCCACTAACTCCACATGTGTTAGAATTTAACACTTGAATTAACTTAAGTGTCAAGATCACCTAATCCACTTCACTAAATTCTTAATACTAAGAATTATTCTAGCTTCATAAATAAAATCAAGCCTTTACAAGACTATGCTAAACACACAAACATTCATACCCGAGCTAACACAAATAATAAAAAAAAATACTCAAATTTTTCCTAAAGCCCAAGGCCCAAACGGCCCAATCCTACTAGGCCCAATTTCAGGATATTACAATTCTACCCTCCTTAAAGGAATTTCGTCCTCGAAATTTCCAACTAACTAACAGTCGTACATCCTATCTCGCCATACTATGCTACTGCTGCGCACTCTGATCTTAATAAAACTAACATACTTTCTATGAACCGCCATCCTACCCCGACCGCGTCCACGCATAATACGACCCCGACCTTGAGTGCTCATGTCTAAAGTCTCGACTTATCTGATTTAAAAGTTTTATGCATTAGAAATTTTGGTTCCACTGTTTATCCGCGAACAATTTTATGAAAAGAAGTTTAATAGTGGTTCTTTCGATCAATCAAAGTTTTCATCTCAAGTTCACTATTCTAATTCAGAGAATCACATCCATTCACAACGTTCAACACACTATTATGGGCATCTTTGTCCATTCCCAACCCATGGGTAATTTCGTCATTTTTCCTATAGGGGTATTTTGGTAATAAATCGGGGTCAACTTAAAAATAATCTTGACAAATCAAAGGCATTCTAGAATTTTCAAAACTCGAGGGTATTTTAAAAGTTTTTCCAAATCAAGGGTATTGCAGAAATTTCAGAAATCGGGGTTATTTTGGTAATTTTGGAAGTCAGGGGCATTTTAGTAAATTTTCCCAAATCAGGGTATCTTATTATTTCACAAAATAGGGGTTTTGGTATTTTTGTAAAGTAAGAATATTTTCATAAAAGTCAAGGGTAATATGGTAATTTTATAAACCAGAGGCATTTTCGTAATTTTACCGCTTAGGGGTATTTTAGTAATTTTGCAAATCGAGTGTATTTCAGAAAACTCTCAAGTCTAAAAGGATTTTATAAACCAGAGGGGTAATTTGGTAAATTTAAAACTAAGATCTTTATAAAACAGTATGGCTAGTCCCTTTCGGGTTTTAATTATAGAGTTTAGCCCGTGAATAAGTCCTCTTGGTTAGGGTGAACCGTTACTACGCACCAGGTAGGATTCGAGTAAAGAGGAGGTGAGTCGCTAGGATTGCTTAAATACCAAGCTCTTACTGAATCCACTCCTAGACATGCGCACAATGGTTGCCACACCGTAACTCGGCGACTTACTTCACAGGTTTGTTCGGTTGTTCTTAAGTCTTATGCATGTGTTTGAGTGCACTAGCCCTAGGGTTTAATAGCCCTAATCTTCTAATCTACGAGCCCAATTATGCCCATAACATTAACATAAACAAATCACTTCAACAATTAGAGGTACTTACCTGGTGGACTTCGGGTCGGAGATACAGGTGCCATGCCAAAATATACCTGAAAAATTTATGAAAGCCCAAAGCTTTGAAAAGCCCATCTTTAAAAAAATGTTTTTGGGCCCAAAACCCTCAAAGCCGAGTTTGAACCTAAGCTCTGATACCAAACTGTAACACCCCAAACCGGCCCATACGCCACGGCCGAATTTAGAATGCCACCGCGGAAAACGTTTGAAAAATATTTTGACTTAGAGTGAAAACATAAAATTTATTGTCTTTACTAAAACATTGTATAATTAAAATTCCAAATAAAATTAAGTTGTTACAAAATTTCCGACTTGAAAACTTTAAACATAATTTGCTAAAAATAATACATTTTCAAATAATGATATAATCGACAATCCAACTTAAAACATAATAAAAATCCTTAAATACTTAAAGTGGCCCTTATTACAATAAATAACCTTTCATAAATAAAATGTGTAAAACAAATAAAATATCTTCTGCATGGGCCACCTCGTATCCACTCCAACCCGGTCCAAGCTTTATGCATCACCTTTAAGTTTTGAGAAAAATTGGGTGAGTCACACAGACTCAGTGCATAGTTATTACACATGTCCCCACATATGGGCTTGGCCCAAATTCACACATCAATCACATATCAGATGATAAGGCAATATATCCACATAATTTCACATGTTGGGCTTGGCCCATATCCACATTGATTCACATAATTAGTCATGCAAAATGAATAAATATGCAACATGAAGCCCAACCCAACCTAGAGTCCATCCGTTACTCCTACCTTAGCAGACTCCCTGCCCAAGGCCGTGGCTAATCCACCGATCAAATAATGATCCTCATATCTTACCTTGGCAGACTTTCTGCCCAAGGCCGTGGCTAAGCCACCGATCACATAGTGATCTATATATCTTACCTTGACAGACTTGCTGCCCAAGGCCGTGGCTAAGCCACCGATCACATAGTGATCCACATATCTGTATTCACGAGGTGACTCGAGGTCATCCTCAATCTACGGTGATGCACACAGCTATCATCCGCTGAGATGGGCACCTAGCCAACACCTCCCTTGATGAAGCACATAGCCACCATCAAGCGCCAATGTAGCACAAGGCTAACATCAGACCACGTACATAAAGTACACCCTTTCCTTCGATAGTCACATCCCAAGTCCCATGCATATATGTGTATCATGGCAACATATCACTTGAACAATAATGCATCACATGCCATCACATTTCATATATTCATCAATGATCATTTAATATCGTAAATCACTGACCTGAGTATTCGATCACCCACCACGGGTATTCACAATCTTAGCCCTTAATTCGGCTACCATTCACATCATATCACATATACATAAATATAACACATACACACAATCAAGAGACAGTACGATAACTACGCACCTTTTTGGCACAGTCGGCTAAATCCCGAGATCACACTTTTGCACTTAAAAGTCTACCGAAATCCCTAAATGGAACCATATTAGTTTCAGCCTCTATACCAAAAAGCATTAGAAAGTGGCCTTTGCCTTCAAGAAAATGACATAGAAAAGAGAGAGGAATTATGGCCTTGAACCCTTACCTATCTTCCAAAACCGATTGAAGAAAACCCAAAGATTATCTACCCCTTGATGATATTCGGCCAAGACAAACAAAAAGGATATTGGAAGTTTCGGCAATATGGTTGATTTGTAACAACAAAAAGGATTCGGCTAGAGTTGAGAAAGAGAAAGGAAAAAGGAAGAGAAAGAAAGAAATTGCAATGGGAGAGGGATGTTTCCGGTTTTGAGCAAAAGTGGAAGAAAGAAAAAGAGAAATGGGGAGAAGGAAAATTCGGCCAACCACTAAAGATGAATAAAGAATTGAAAGGAAAAGGGTTGGTTTTAGGATACAAAGAACACAAAATATGAGAGAGACCTCAAATGAATATTCGGCCAAATGCCTAAGAGAAGATTCGGCAACCACAATGCTCTTTTCGATTTTGACACAACACAAGAAAATAATGCCAAAACTAAAACAAAATTGTACCAAATGCTCAAGACACAATCGGCTAAGGAGGAAAGTTTTTGGAGAGGAAAAGAAAAAAATTGCTAAAGATGAACAAAATGCAAGAATTGACCAACTAAAACCCCCCAAATTTCCTATCAACAATTGGCCTACCCCCTAGACACCCATACCGTCCACATTCATGTACTAAAGGCCTTGGAATAGTTTTCATAACACTTTCCATCATCCAAGCCTTTTGTTCCCCCATCCTTCCATAATCTTAAGATTCCTTACCCAAAGTTCAAGCTTTCCTATTTTGCTATTCAACTTGCCATAAAAAAAATGCAAGTCCAACCTATCATAATTAGTGTTGACCGACACATAATGCTAGGATACATAAAAATAAAGTCTTCAAAATGCTCCCCAAGCAACTCGAACCTCTATCCTCAAGCAACCCTTCAAGCATCATAACCACCTTGCCACTAACTCCACATGTGTTAGAATTTAACACTTGAATTAACTTAAGTGTCAAGATCACCTAATCCCCTTCACTAAATTCTTAATACTAAGAATTATTCTAGCTTCATAAATAAAATCAAGCCTTTACAAGACTATGCTAAACACACAAACATTCATACCCGAGCTAACACAAATAATAAAAAAAATACTCAAATTTTTCCTAAAGCCCAAGGCCCAAACGACCCAATCCTACTAGGCCCAATTTCAGGATATTATAAAGTGTAATGGTGATTTAGGTGCCGATGATCAAGAAGGTTTAGTCCTTACCGTAATCAGGTGTGTAATCTCACACCTAAATCCCGTAAATCTGTGATTTATCATCATGTTACAAAAATCGATCGATGTTGCTTAAGAACTTAATAACGGTAATATGGTATGAATCAAGTGATTTGCTTAAACATCATTAATATTAAGATTTGTCAAAATCGGCGTTAATTTATAAAATTACGAAAATGCCTTTATGGGCCGAATTACGAATATACCCTCAATGGGTCGTTTTATCAAAATGCCTTAACGGGCCGAATTGTTTAATTTCCTTTAACGTGTTGATTTACCAAAATGCCCCTATGGGCCAATTTGCTAGAATGCCCATTATGGGCCGAATTACAAAGTTCTTTGATGGGCCGATTCACCGTAATAATTCAGTAGATAAATGGTTGTTAGTTACATGTGGATATTTTATTATGTATGTGGCATTTTTACATATTGCATGGGATGGGAATAATTGTATGGAGAGCAGTGTAGCCTGGTAGCATAGCTCGTTCAATATTATGCTTACTTATAAATCCAGTGGCATGGCCACAATATTTATAATATAGCAACTCGACTGAAAATTGCTGTGAGCGACGGGGTGGGTTGACTTGATCAGGTGTGATTGGCTGCTCGGGGGTGTGATTGATGGATGGGTTGGGTTGCATACATTTATTTCATTTTAATATTATTATGTTAATGGGCTTCGGCCCAAGATGATGCTATGCGGGTTCAGGCCCAGTGGATGATGGTAAGGGGATTATACACTGAGTTCTAGTAACTCACATTTTTTTCTTAATCCTTGCAAATAATGCTCAGTGATGTGGACTTGGGCCATGGATGACTCGGTGGAGACCATACTTTAGAAATGGTGTTTTCGAACTTTAGTAAATTTCATTTTCCGCTTTATTTCATTTCTTTTACTGTTTGGGTTTAAAGTTGTAATAAGGCCTCTGGGATAAGCTTTAATTTGCTTTATGTTTGGGACGTGTTTATTATTTTTCTTAAATTGTTTAAAATGGGGATTTTCTAAAATCATAAATAACGGTTTCCAAAATTGTTTAATAAATGGATTTCATAAAAAACTTGCACAAATAATTTAAATTGGAATTTCTTTCAAATTATCAACAATATTTTCAATAGTCATGGTTTTAAAGTTCAATAGTTTGATTTTCTATTCATCAATCAACTTCTCAAAATTTGTAGTATTTTATCGAATATTTATAAACCAAACTTGCTTTCTTATCTATAACAAATTAACGTCAATCTTTAGTACATTCATAAGTTCTTTAAACACTTTCTTCATGTGACATACCAGATCCGGTCGTAACGTATGGCCCGAGTTTGGGGTGTTATACCTCCCTTACTTTTTACATCCATACCCTCTCTCCTTCTCACTTTCATCCATTTTTCATTTTTCTCTCCATTTTTGCAAACAATAACCACATTTCCTCCTAAACACTTTTCTTCCTCCATCATGAACCAAACAACCTTCCACCAAGCACCACCTCTTCTGATTGTCGCTCTTCCTTTCTTCTCATCTCCCTCCTCCCATCGCCACTGATAAACCGTAATATAAACATATTTTAATCCCACATTTAGCATACTTTTGGATGATTTAAGCCTTGAATTGTGGAATTTGGTGATCTTAATCCTTTGTTTTCATGTTTTGTACTTAGGAGAGCACCGGAGGATGAAAAGAACGAGAAACGGACCCAAAACAGAGTAAATGGGCCAACTTACGAAATCGACATGGCCTGGGCCCAAGACCACAAGGCCGTGCCTCCTTAACAGACCCAACCACGGCCTGGCCACGATTCACACGGGCGTGTGCCACGGGCGTGTCCCTGCAGTGACAAAGAGAAATTTTACTCGGATTAGGGTACTTAGAGGTAAAGAAAGCCATTCCAAAAGCCTATATAAACACCCTAGAGGCTGACCTTCAGGGGGCGTCTAGTTAGGCCAAAGAGCCGAGCCAGAGAGGCCAGAATTGTGGAATTTACTTGAAGAAAGCCAGTTGATTCATCTCAAGAAGTAAGAGTTATACTCAAGACAGAGGATCTTCTCTTCAATTCCTTCAGGGGGTTTTAGGGTTTTTCTCATGTTTTGTTTTATATTTTCTTCTGAGATGTATTCTTTTATGATTATGAACTAAACCTCTCAAATACCTGAGGGGGATGAAACCTAAGACGGATCTTGTTATTGTTTTCTGAACCATATGATAAATACTTGATTTGTTGTTAATTCTTACTTTGATATTTCAGGATATTGATTCAAGTATTGATGTTCTTAGACAGTGGAGCAAAAGTCCCTGTTTAAGAGTTGATCTAGCATAATTAAGCGGAGTTGATCGCAACCCTAGAAATAGGATGACGAAAATCTGCCAGATTAGGGTCAAACATAATATGGGAGGCCATAGATCGAGTTAATGCAATTCTAGGGGTTTTAATTAGAAAGATATTTCAATTAATCAACCTAGGGTTAGATGTTAGTAGCCTCGAAAGAAGTATTAATATAAATTAGGGAATCTTACGGATCAAGTCAAGTGAATAAATCGTCTGGTTCAGAGGTAAATAACAAGTGAAGTCTAGGTGGATTCTTCCTCGGGTATTGTCTTAATCAATTGGTTTTTCCCACAAGTATTTTCCCAATTCATTCTCTTTGTCTTAGTATCTTTAGCTTAATAGTTAGTTATTTTAGATTAATTAATAAATCCTTTAATTTATATGCTAAATAATAAAAAGAAAGTTAGTATTACAACTTTTGGTTCCTTTGGGTTCGACAATCCGGTCTTGCCACTAAACTATACTACTGTTCGATAGGTGGTCTTGCCTCAATCATTGTCATAGTTAGTTTCTAGGCTCGATCATTCTTTTTATAAATTTTTAAGACTCTAATACACGATCAAGTTTTTGGCGCCATTGCCAAGGAACTAAATTATTAAGAACACTTAATTTTTATTACTTTGGCCATATTATATTTTTGCAATTTATTTTTATTTTTATTTTGCTTTTAACTTTGCTAATTTTCCTTCTTTTTGTTCCTAGCAAGTACCTCTAGTTTATAACTAGAAGGAACCCGATAGGACCCCTAATTTACGACAGTGAAATAAAAGGTACCACCTGCAAAAACCGAAGAGATGTCACTCAATAATTATCAGTGGCAAGTCATGAGGACAAAGCCTACTAAAGCAGCCGATGTTTTCAACCTTGACGCGGTCACCATGTTATTTAACCAGGTAGAAATTTTAAATAAAAAAATTGATGGTTTGTATGGTTCTACGTAGGTACATCCGATAATACAGTACGATACAAATGAAAGACGGGTGAACAACATAGAATATCTATCCTACAACCCTAGCACAGAGAACGAACAAGTCAACTATATGGGTAACTATTCTAGACCTCAAAATAATCTTTATAGTAACACTTATAATGTAGGTTGGAGGTACCATCCCAATTTCTAGTGGGAAGGTCAAGGTAATCAAAGACTACAACTTCCTTCAGGTTTTCAACAACCACCTCACCAGCAGGAAAAGAAGCCGAACCTTGAGGAGATGCTGACAAAATTTATAGAGGTGTCAGAAACTCATTTACAAAACACTGAAACAAGATTCAAAAATCGAGAAGCATCGATTCAAGGATCAAGAACCAGTTAAGTCAGCTTGCTAAGCTGATCTCAGAAAGACCACAAGGTATCTTGCCTAGAAACACCGAAACTAACCCAAGAGAGCAACCTCAAGCCATAACAACTCAGGATAGTGAAGGGTTAGATGAACCAAAATTGAAGCAAGAGAATGTGGTAGAGGAAGGTAAGGTTGAAGTAAGCCATGGTAAGCCAAACCCGGTAATTACAGAGTACCGACCTCGTGTGCCATACCCCAATTGTAACACCCTAAACCCATATCTGACATGCCACATGGGGAAAACGTATAAATAACAAGTGATTCTTACTAAAGTAGGTGTTATTTGGTTATAGATAGGAAAACAAGTTTGGTTTATAAATATTCGATAAAATACTACCAATTTCGAAAGTTGATTGATGAATCGAAAAATGAAATAGTGAACTTTAAAACCGTGACTTTTGAAAATGAAGTTGATAATTTTGAAAGAGAATCCGAGTTAAATTATTTGTATATACTTGTTATGAAAACCATTTATTAATCAATTTTTTTGAAAACCGTTATTTATAATTTTAGAAAATTTCCATGTAAAATAAATCAAGCAGGATAATAAGTACGTCAAACATAAAGCAAAAATAAAAATATTCCAGAGGCCTTATTACAACTTTAAAACCCCGAAATAGTAAAAGTAATGAAATAAAACGGATAAGTAGTTTACTAATATTCGAAAATATTATTTCCAAACTATTGCCTCCATCGAGTCATCCAGGCCCCAAGTCCTTGTCACTGAGCATTACCTGTAAGGGTTAAGAAAGGGGGTGAGTTACAAGAACTCAATGTATAATCCCCCGTACCGTCATCCATTGCGCCTGAACCCGTCAAGCAACATCTTGGGCCTAAGCCCATTTACATAATAGTATTTAAAATGACATGTATGCAGCCCAACCCATCCATCCATCACACCCCCGACCAGCCAATCACACCTGTAGGGATCAAGTCAACCCACCCCGTCGTTTACACCAATTTGCAGTCAAGCTGCTATAATATATTTTTATTATGGCCATGCCACCGAAATCATAAGTAAGCATAATAATGAACATTTTGTGGCATTGCCACTAGGCTACACTGCTCTCCATACATTTATTCCCATCCCATGCAATATGTAAAATGCAACATACATAATAAAATATCTACATATATAATCAACCATTAATCTTGTAATTTATTATGGTAAATCGGCCCATTAAAGTACTTTGATCGTTCGGCCCACTAAGGCATTCTAACAATTCGGCCCATAGGGGCATTTTCGTAAATCGGCCCATAGGAGCATTTTCTAAATCAACACTTTAAAGGCAATTCATCAATTCAGCCCGTTAAGGCATTTTGATAAAACGAATCACTGAGGGTATATTCGTAATTTGGCCCGTAAGGGCATTTTCATAATTTTATAAATTAACGCCGATTTTGACAAAACTTAGTATTAACGATATTTAAGCAAATCACTTGATTCATACCATATTACCGTTATTAAGTTCTTAAGCAACATCAATCAATTTTTCTAACATGATGATAAATCACAGATTTACGGGATTTCGGTGTGAGATTACACACCTGATTACGGTAAGGACTAAACCTTCTTGATCGTCGGCACCTAAATCATCATTACACTCGATTAACCAACAAATGAGATTTTCTTAATCCAAATATTTGAATCTAACGATCTAATGAAATACTTACCCATAGTATCGTGAACGACCACGATTTGTCTATTCTCACCGGATGATGGTCCACAACCCAATGGAAAATCCCGAACTGTCGATACCGCCCTTCGTTTGAACTTAGGAGTAGGAATTGCAAATCCACTCCTTTTGTGTTCTCCTGCCGCCTTTCCTTTCAAATCGTTACCAGTTGCCTCCATTGAAAAAGTCTCGGTTGATGAGTGAACGTATTTTCCTAAGGAGAGGTTTTGGCTTACCACTATTTCCGAAGGATTAACAAGTAAAGAATATCGAGTGATTTCGTCCCTAAAATAATCGATTAATCAAAACTTCGATCTGATATGCAACATAGCCGAGTAGAGATATAACAAAAAATTCCAAGAAGAAACTCCTTACCTAAACAATGATGAATCCGATTTCCACCGATTGACTTATGGCTACGGATGAGACAAGGATATGAGATTCGGCCTTCCACTATAATACTACAACAGGAAGATGATCAAGATATCAGGGCTTAGGAGGGAGTGATATTTTGGTTTAGAACCGAAATAACCAAATAATAATAGGCACATATTCGGCTAGGAAGAAAAAGAAAATGAAAAGAGTAGAATGAAGCCCTTACCCGATTCAACGAATGAAGAAATGTCCAACGCGTAAGAATGGAGAAGAGAGAAAATGTTCAAAATTCGGCTAATGAAGAGAAATGGGCAAGAAAGATTCGGCCAATCAAAGTTCTCAACTAAGAAGAAGAAAAGAGTGGTTGAAGAAATGGTGAAAAGAAAAGAAAAGAAGAGATGGAGAAGAGTGCTAGATAGTTTCGGCTAACAACAAAAGAAGATGAACCAAAATGAATTGAGGGTTAAGGCAAAATAAGGGAACAAGATGAACAATGGCTAGAGTGTTTTGGCTATCAAAGAGAAAATGAGCAAAAATGCATTGAGGGTTTCGACCAAGACAAAGGAAAAGAAATTGGAAAAGAGACACAAAAATGTTCAAAAGAGAAAAATACCTCTCATACACAAAACTTGCCAAAAAGGCATAGAAAATTCGACTCCCCTATTCTCCCTAACAAAACCGTGTAGCTCCCACACCAATACGGTCATGGTTGACCAAAAATTCTATCCCAAGCACCTTCCAAATATTCGGCCAACATATCCCCCTTCTTACTCCTTTCCTTTACTTCTTTCCTTCCTCTCCTCCTTACCTTATTTTCTTAGTCTTCTTTCCATCAATAAAAGTCTCCCTTACCATATTTAAGAAAGCACAAACTTTGGAAAGAAAGCACAAAATAAATCAATGTAACACCCTGGTTTAGGGGGCTGTGCGTATTGGGTTTAAATCAAGTGTTAGTAGGTTTTTGGGAGTGCTTGGATGAGTTTTAGGGGTTTTAGAAATGTTTGGATGAAAGGGGAAGGGTTTGGAAAATTTTGGATTTTTGGTGTGAAAAGGGGATCGGGCCAAAGGAGGTTTTAAGGATTATTTTTGGGTAATTTGTGGCACATGAGAGGCCTTGGCATAGTGGCTGTGTGCGCAACTTAAGAAATTTGGGAGCGCTGTGAGGTCTTGGGTTCGAGACCAAGCGACAAAGAAAAAGGTTTTAAATTTTTTGGATTATGGCGCAACAGGGTTGGAGGCCTTAAAAGAACTGGGGCGCGAATTTTGGCACAAGAAGCAGCTTGTCCAGGTGGCTTTCGTGCGGTGCATAGGAGTTGGAGGGGAGTGGAGGCGCAGGTTCGAGCGCCTGGAGCAGCATTTTGGGCGTAATTTATTTTATGCGGCTAGGGGGCTGGGCTAGGAAGGGTTAAGATTAATTGGTGTGGGTTTTTGTCATAAAAGCAAGGTGGCCGAGTGGCCTGGGCGTTGGGGGTAAGGCTTGCAGCGGTTTGGTCCCAGGTTCGAACCTGGAGAGTGGCTTTTGGAGTTTTAATGTTTTCATTCTTTTTGGGCAGCAAATTGAAGGTGGGACGGCACATGGGGGAGCTTCAAAAGGATAAGATGAGATTAGTGTTTAATTTTTTTAAATTCGGCTGGTGGGTAGTTGCTTTATTTATTTATTTTTTTTATAAGCATAGGATTATTTTATTAGTTTAAAATTAGTAGATGGGGATAATGGTTGCTGGTGGTTTATTCATTTGATTATGATATGGATAAATTGGTTGACTAATTCAAATTGATTTGAATTAGTGGCCTGGAGCTATTGAAGTAGCAGCCGAAAGTGGGAGTCCTCAAGGGGGGTAGCATGTGCCGAATTGGCTATTTATTGGGCAGCTCTTTTACATGAATTTCTTTTGGTTTTTTTTTTCCCATTTGTTCCCTTAGCCGAATGTGTTTCTCCATTCCTCTTTTGGGACCGAATTCTTTTGATTTTCCCTAGTTTTATGCCGTGTGTGTGAGTCAAAGAAAACCCCCATTCTTCCATCTCTTTGTAGCCTAACCCGAAAATCCCAAGTAACCTTTACCATTGCCGAAACTTCATTTGATTCTCTCTTAATTTTTCTTTGGTAGCCGAATGCTATTTGGGTTCTCAAGCCTTTGCGTATTTTTGCTTTCTCTTCTATTTTTGGATTCTTGGCCGAATCATATACTCATTATCTCCCTCTTTTCTTTCCCATTTGTGTTAAATCGAATTTTCCCTTCTCTTGTGTGCCGAATTTCCCTTTTCTAGGTGCTGTCACCTTGGTCGAATAGTAGGTGTGGTGTGGCTCATTTTTGGGGTTTCTTTTCCAATCGTTGGAGAAGGGCATCTGGGATTCGAAGCAGTCAAGCGTAGCCTCGGTTCTTTGATCGATCGTTGGGTAAGTGATGGTAAGGGATTACTTTATCAGTTTATTCATTTGGTATTGGTAAGCCGTAGGCTATTACTTTTGGTTGGTTGTCGATTGTAGGCGAGTGAAGCAGGGGCACTTGGTGGTGTTGGCTAGTGGTCTTAAGCGAGTAGGTGCAAGGTGATCGAGGGATCTTAGGTCGATTCTTTGATCAAGGCCTACAGGTGTGTACACACACACACTCTTCTAGTAATTTATGTGCTTATTGAATTGTGTGTATATTTACACACTTATCTGTTATGGTATTTATATATATATGTTGTGTGTGGTTGGTTCCACGGAAAGGTGGATTGAATACCATTATGGTATAGGGCACGGGGTCAGGTAAGTCCCTGTTATGATGCTTTTGGTAAGCATAATGTATCTGTTACGTGTGCTATGATATTGGATGGCTGATAAATAATATGTATGTTACTAATCAAGCATGTGGGTATAAGTCCGTTAAAATGCATATCATTATCTATGTGGGTTGTACGAGAGGAGGGGGCAGTGATATTTTGTGCTGACGAGCACCAGTGTTTTGGTAACACACTGTGACTGCGGTCACCAGAGGTTTGGTACCTCCAGAGGTTTGGCACCTCATAGCGACTTATCCCTGTGGTTAACACCACCGTGGGTTGGCCCTACTTTTGAGACACGGATCGAAATCGCGGTGATTTGGTATCACACGATGGGTTGGCCCCATCAATTGATTTGTGACTTCGGTCACCAGTGTTTTGGTAACACATTTTGTGTCTTTGGATACCAGAGGTTTGGCACCTCCAGTGATTTGGCATCACATCTGTGACTATACGTCACCAGTGGTTTGGCACCACCAGTGGTTTGGTACCACACGGGGTAGAAAAGGTGTATGGGACGGTTAGGATTGGGTGCATATGATTTGGATGCATGATGATCATGATTATGTTTGAATGCGATATTTTGCTAATCCGGGAAAAAGGGTAGCACACTGAGTCTTGGTGACTCACCTTTTTCCTTTAACATTTTCAGGTAGTGTAATAAGCTGGACCGGGATCGGAGAGGACAAGGTGGCCCATGCCGAAGATGATGATTAACTATATTGTGCTTGTTTTTGATATAAGTATTTCATTTTAAGTATTGGGTTGTAATAAAAGGCCGTTTTATTATTTTGGGTATTACTTTAATTATGGGTTATTTTAAATTAAATTGCTATGTGAAAATGATTTATGGTTCGCAACCTATTTACTCAAATTGGATATTATAAACTAAAGTTTCATAAATGAATGAGTTTAATAACAAAGTTTTACTCGAAAGATTCAGTTTTCAAAACTCGGCAAACTACGATGTTTTATTTTAAGTTAACAAGCTTTTCAACTGTCTTTTCCCAGTGACATAACCAGATTCGGTCATAACGAATGGGCCGGGTTTGGGGATGTTACAATCAAAATTTTTTTTGCAATAGATGGGATTTGAACCATTTCCCTTCATGCTCTCCACTTGACGCCACTCTACTCCACCATGTGCTTCACTTGTGTTAGCAAAATACACACTTATTTCCTTAAGCCTTGATGCCACTTACCTTCTCTCCTTAAAGTGCTTAAACACAAAAATTTTGCTAAGGTCCAACTCAACCCCAAGCCTTCTTAGGACCCCTAAACATACACAATTAACATTCTTAACTAGCCTATCGCAGGGTATAATGTAAAACATAAAATTCTGAATTTCAGGATGTTACACCAATGGAATAAAGAAAGACCACACAGAGGAGTAATTCGGTAATTTTCTTAAACTTCCAAAGAAATTTCATATTAACTTGTCGTTTCTTAAAGCTCTTTCGCAAATACCAGATTCAAGGAAATTTTTAAAAGAATTTTTGACAAACAAACGGAAATTAGACGATATATTGCATGTGGAGCTAAACGAAGTGTGCCCAGCAATTCTACGAAATAAATTACCCCGTGAGCTCACATTTCGTGTAAGTGACGAAATGATCACTCTTCAGGTTCATAATCTGACTAGGACATCAAGTATTAAAGGTGGAATCAATCACTTCAAAGTTGGGGACCAGGTACTGTCAGATGCAACCGACCTTCGAATAGCCATTTTAGAGCTTAATATAAACGGCGCTACTCCTTTTTCAGCACGTAAGGTCTTTCCATACAGAACGGTCGACGTAACACATTCTAATTTTGGCACTTTTGAGGTAAATATTACCCGACTCCAACCATATGTTGATAGAATTGATAGTAAGAAAAATGAGTTTCGACTCCATGAACCACCATAGCCATACGAATAACCCGAGCACTAACCCCACTAATGTCCATATTTTCAAATTTTAGCATTTAACTAAAAACTAACCAAAATTTTTAGGCATAGGTTTCCCTACCACACGGCCTTGCACACGGGCGCGGCCGTGGCCGTGTGGACACCACGAATTTGTAAGCCAGCGTGGTAAAGACCTTGCGAATCAAGGACGAAAATTTCCCAAAACACGGGCTGCTATAAAACGCCATGGTCGTGTGATGCGGCCGTGGTCGAAACTGACTAAAGAACACGAGTGTGCGAACCCTTTATACAGGTGTGGGATAATTGTATGAAGGTCAACACGACCGTGTGATTCGGCCGTGTGACATAACACGCCCAGGGCATGGGCATGGACCGTTCCTCTATTTGAAATCCCCTTCTTCTGTTCACTTCCCCCCCCAAAGTCTTTGTCCCCTTTACCCTTTCTTTTTAAACGCATATCCATTTTCTATTTTTTACTTTTATTCTTATTTTTTTTCCTTTTACTTTCTTTATTATTTTCTTCTTATTCTTCATGCCATTTAGATTTAGTTTAGGATACAATAAAATCAGGCCGGCTGCTTCGAGGATTCAATTTCAAACGGTTCGAGTCGCTCCTCTAAGTTCACCTCTGCCAATTCCTATTCGGTTCCTTTTCATTGACTCCATCCAAAATTCAGAAAGTTTCACTTCTCTCCCTATCTTATGATTTTATTAGTATTTGGCTATTATCTATCTTTGTACATTGAGGACAATGTACATCGTAAGTGTGGGGGGTTAACTATAGTATTATTCAAAATCCATGAATGGTATCTTGTCTTTAAGTAATTTTCTCATATTACTAATTAGAATAAAGTTCCTGTGTTTCATGATTTTTATTGATATGTTTTGGATTAAGTCATTGATAATTGTGCGGTGATGATTTAAACTTTAGGAGACTAGAGAATCAAGTATGATGAATCTATTTTCAAAAATTAAAATTTTGTTAGGTTTTCTACCTGAATCTAATTATTACATTAAAGTTTGAAATTTACAAGGTTGATATCAAAAACCCATAATTTTTGTGAGATTTTGAGCTTTTTTAGAGCATACATTCTTTCGTGCTCACTTTTTGATTATGAGTGTGTCAACATTGAGCTGTTATTCTAGAACTTGCTTCGATTATACATGTCAAAACCACATTATTTATTTGATATACAGAGATGATAAAGGCACTTAGGATTTAACCCACTCACTCCATTAAAAAGCCTACCTTCGCAATTAACCCCTAGCGAACCCCTTTGATCCTAACAACCCTTTTTATTGACTCACCCACTAATATTAACCTAAAACCCATTCTGTATTTGTTATCACCATTCCTTGACTCCCTTTTTGTCGAGATTTGATTTTGAACAGTTTCCTAACTATGTTCTATATTTTAGTTGTTAAGGTTCTTCCTTATTATTGTTATGATTTGTTCTAAAAAAAAAAAAGAAGTATATTCAATATCAGCTCTAATTGATTGAGCTTATACGTTTAAATTCCACATCTTGATAAGAAGCTCATGTTATTAGTATTACAAGTTTTTAGTTGATGTAATTATTTAGGATTAATTCATTTTTCTAGTTAGGTAAATTGTCAATTCAATCTCGATTCTAACCCTCTAATTAAGCCTTTATCCACACCTTTAACTCGAGCCCCATTACAACTCTTTTTTAAAGACCTTTTGATCTGTGTATCATATCATTTTACAGTGGAGGAGATTTGGTTTTCAGGCAAGCCTATGGGATTAACTTTTCATGTTCAACTTTTGAGTGCTTAATTTTGAACCTTAAACACTTTGAGTGATTTGAGTGAATCTTTAGTGAGGATGTCAACTCTTGTCAATTTTGAATTAAGGGTAATGTAACGCCCCTAACCCAAAACCGTCACCAGAATAGTGTTAAGAGGCATTACCGGACAATAGGATTATTTTACAACCCAATTATGACACAAAGTCAATCATTATCATAATACATCAAATATAAACAATTAGTCCCTTATTAAGGCATATAAGTCCATAAACACATGCTAGAGAAGGGTTGGGACTAAACTGAAATACATACAGAAACTTCTCAAAAATTTAAAACTTTTCTAGGTTTCAGGGGATACACGCCCGTGTGGGTAGGCCATGTGCCTCCCCACAGCTGCTAGACACACCTGTGTGTCCTTCCCGTGGTCGAAACTGACTTAGTTCCCACAGCCACCAAGCACGCCCGTGTACTTTGGCCGTGGTCGATCCTGTTGAAAACAACACAGCTACCAGGCATGTCTGTCTGCCATGGCCTGTACTCTTAGGCCATATATTGACTTACGCTATGGTCATCAGGCACGCCCGTGTGCCACCACCGTGTGACAAAATAGGCCATTTGCAAGACCAAAATTACCATCAACACAAGGTCAATCCTATAAGCACAATTGAGCATCTTAAAACACATAATTTGGCAACAAATTTCATGTCAAGTAATCATCATATCATCACATGTAACCTCATTTCTAATCATGCCAATTTACACAACCAAATTACATGTAAGTCTAGGTATTAATTATCCATAACTTCACTAAACCACTAAGGCATTAATTCATCATTGAACTCACCATTCATATGCTAATACATTACCATCATGCCATATCAAAATATGCACCAAATACCATATTCACTCATGCACATTACCAATATTTAGCTAGCCATATCACATGGCTATTTACACATCTCAAATATGATTCAAAACAACTAGCCTATACATGCCATATTTCAACTATGTACATCTTTCCAAAGGTACCAAAATAGAATGCTGATAGTGTGATTGAGATGCTGACGATCCCCAGATCCGAGCTAGCTTTACTGACACTGTAAACAGAGAAACAATGACACAGTAAGCTTTCAAAAGCTTAGTAAGTTCATAACAAAATACACTAAATCAAAACATATCATCACGTAGATTATTTCACAATCTAATATCTCATATCATCCAAAGCTAGTAATTTCAATAAACCTTCCATAAACTCATTCATAATTTCATCAACCACATAGGTTCTGAACGTACCTTAGCCAACACTTAGTTGTCAAATATTTATGCTACTCAGTACTCATGAATAACTTCGATCAACATTCGTCTCTTCTTCAGTTTATTCGCACACTTAGTGCCTAAATAGTTAACCGAAGCTTAACTAGCATCGCACAGTTAGTGCATCTATATCAAATCGATCTTGAATCGGTATCGCGCACACAGTGCCAACCACAAAGCCGAAGCTTATATTACTCCGCATACACAGTGCTATTTATCTTGGTCACATTTCTAAATAAGCATACTTAGTGCCATTTAACTCAATCTATCACATAGCATTCACATTTCAACAATATCACACCATTCATTTCATAACATTAAACATAACTAAATACACGTATTATGTCCGAACTTACCTCAGACGTCGAACTATCGAAGTGGTCGATTAATCAGTACACAGCCCAAGCCATTCAATGATGCATCACTATAAACTATGAACTCTTTGTCTGATTCTGGTTGAATTAACATTGGTGCCTCCGTTAACAACACTTTCAACCGTTCAAAACTCTGTTGGTACTTTTCTGACCACTCGAATCTAACATCCTTCTGTAACAATTTTGTCAATGGAGTCACAATCATCGAGAAGCCTTTCACAAATCTTCTATAATATCCCGCTAGTCCTAGAAAACTATGGACTTCAGACACATTTCTCGGAGGCTTCCATTCCAAAATAGTAGAGATTTTACTCGGGTCAACTCTTATTCTCCCAACTGATACAATATGCCCGAGAAAACCAACCTTGCGTAACCAAAATTTACATTTGCTAAACTTTGCATGCAACTGTTTCTCACGTAGAGTTTGTAGCACAGTTCTCAAATGCTTAGCATGCTGCGTCTCATCACACGAATATATCAAAATATCATCAATGAACACCATAACAAAGCGATCCAAATACGGTCTGAATATCTGATTCATCAAATCTATAAACACTGCAGGAGCATTTGTTAGTCCGAAAGGCATCACTAAGAATTCGTAATGTCCGTACCTTGTTCTGAAAGCAATTTTTGGCACATCGGTTTCTTTATCTCTCAACTGATAGTAGCCTGATCTCAAATCTATCTTAGAAAACACTGTAGCTCCCTTTAGCTGATCGAACAAATCATCAATATCGTCACTTTGTTCAATTATTGATAATCAATACACATTCTCATAGTTCCATCTTTCTTTTTCACAAATAACACTGGAGCTCCCCAGGGTGAGAAACTCGGTCGTGCAAATCCTCTATCAGTTAATTCTTGCAACTGCAATTTTAACTCTTTCAATTCTGTTGGTGCCATTCTATACGGAGCTATAGAAATGGGAGTGGTCCCTGGCACTAATTCAATACCAAATTCCACTTCTCGAATTGGAGGTAATCCCGGCAGCTCTTCAGGAAACACATCTGGAAACTCACATACCACAGGCACAAATTCAACTTTCTTTTCTGACACTTTTGTATCAATCACATACGCCAAATAAGCTTCACAACCGTTTCTCACATAATTCATAGCTTTCATCGCAGATACATTAGCTGGTAATCCTTTCATATAATTGGATTCAATTCGAACTATTTCACCATTCTGACTCTTCAACTCAATACTCTTTCTGTTACAATTCACGATGGCATTATGCAGAGTAAGCCGATCCATACCCAGAATTATGTCAAACTCATTGAATGGTAGTAACATCAAATTGGCCAGAAAACATATATCACGAAACATCAATGGACAATTCTTGTATATTTTATCCACCAGCACACACTTGCCTAAGGGATTCGATACTCTAACCACAAATTCAGTAGACTCAACAGGTAGTCTTATTCAATACTAAGTTCATACACACATAGGAATGAGTTGATCCAAGATCTATCAATGCAATGACATCAATATCAAATAAACTGAAAGTACCAGTGATGATGTCTGGAGATGATGCTTCCTCTAGTGCACGTATAGAATAGGCTTGGGCAGAAGCTCCCACCTCTGACCTCACAGCTGCATCAGTTGTTCCCCTTTGACTTTCACTCACATTTCTAATGTTTCTGGGTGGTCTACCTCTAACTTTCACATTACTTGGTCTTTCATTCTGAACATTTTCCTCTTCCACCATCTTCGGGCAATCTCGAATAAAATGATCTTGGGATCTACATTTATAACAAACTCTATTGTTATACTTGCCCCAGCACTCTCCTACATGTCGTTTTCTACACTGTCTGCATTCCGATTTGTTACTCTTAATGCTACCAACACTTGATTCATTCGGAGCTTGAATTTGTAAACTAGTACTTTGTCTCGAACGATCTCTACTTGGATGTCCAAACAAAACATTTGAACGATTGCTTTATCTCTTTACTGAAGGTTGAGAGAATTTATTTATCGATCTCTTTCTTTCTTCACGAGCCTCAGAATTGGCTTTCTTCTTTTCTCTACTGAGCTCCTCAACTTTGCATGCTCTTTCAACTAACACAACAAATTCATTTATATCAAGTATCCCAACTAACAATTTAATGTCGTCATTCAATCCCTCTATGAAATGTTTGCACATAGTAGTTTCGGTCGAAACACATTCTCTCGAGTATTGACTCAATCTTTCGAATTCCCGCTCGCACTCAGTAATAGACAAATGACCCTGTTTCAACTCTAGAAACTCTATACGTTTCTGATCAATGAAGCGCTGACTGATATACTTCTTTCTAAACTTAACTTGAAAGAGGTCCCAGTTGATTCTCTCTCTCAGAACCATAGATATCAATGTTTTCCACCAGTTATAACCCGTGGCTCTCAACAAGGAAACTGCACACTTAATGCACTCATCAGGATTTAACGACATCTCAACAAATACTCTGATTGTAAACTCAGCTCGCTCAGCATCGTCATCAGATGTGGCCCTAAACTCTACGGCCCCGTATTTTTGAATCTTGTCTACAGGTGGTTTATTCAATCTGATCGGGTCTACAACTTGTGGCACAACAGGTACTTGTGGGGGTGGAGGTTGTGTAACAGCCGGATTCGTTCGAACGAACTCTGTAAACCACTCGTTCATCATTCGGAAGAAGGCTTGCTTAGTCTCTCCTCCCTTACCACTATCATTCGGCCTAGATGTGGCCGGCACTGTCCCTTGAGCGGGAGCAGGCACATTGCTTTCTACATCGTCAGCAACTGCTCGATCGGGATCTATTATTATATGAAAACACATTTTCAACTGTCAGAATTCATCACACTATCGCAATTTCATATATGGCATGTATAGCTAGGTACACACAGGTTACATTAGTTTGAGAATCGACTAAACCTTCACCGGAATAGGGTTAAGAGGCACTACCGGACAATAGGATTATTTTACAACCCAATTACGACACAAAGTCAATCATTATCATAATACATCAAATATAAATAATCAGTCCCATATTAAGGCGTATAAGACCTTAAACACATGCTAGAGAAGAGTCGGGACTAAACCGAAATACATACAGGAACTTCTTGAAAATTTAAAACTTTTCTAGGTTTCAGGGGATACACGCCCGTGTGGGCAGGCCGTGTGCCTCCCACGGCTGCTAGACACACCCGTGTGTCCTCCCCGTGGTCAAAACTGACTACTAGGCACGTCTGTGTGCCATGGCCGTGTACTCTTAGGCCATATACTGACTTACGCCACGGTCATCAGGCACGCCCGTGTGCCACCACCGTGTGACAAAATAGGCCATTTGCAAGACCAAAATTACCATCCATACAAGATCAATCCTATAAGCACAATTGAGCATCTTAAAACACACAATTTGGCAACCAATTTCATGTCAAGTAATCATCATATCAGCACATGTAACCTCATTTCCAATCATGCCAATTTACATAACCAAATTACATGTAAGTCTAGGTATAAATTATCCATAACTTCACTAAACCACTAAGGTATTAATTCATCATTAAACTCACCATTCATATGCTAATTCATTACCATTATGCCATATCAAAATATGTACCAAATACCATATTCACTCATGCACATTACCAATATTTAGCTAGCCATATTACATGGCTATTTACACATCTCAAATATGACTCAAAACAACTAGCCTATACATGCCATGTAACACCCCAAACCCGGCCCAAACACTGCAGCCGAATTCGAAATGCTACTGGAAAACTTTAAGTTGAAATCGGCTAAGCGTTGATAAAACTTGATTGTGACAGTATTAGGGTTGGAACAAAAACAAGTGTTTAACCAAATCTCTATTAATCAAGGTTAACTTTTAAAACAGGGTTCAATTTCTTAGGAAAATGTTTCAATCCGAAAACAATGTGAAATTCATGGGTTGTTGAAAACATGTCCTTTTGTAAAACGTTAAAAAGAAACAGAGTAATTACGAGTATCTTAATTGGAAACCTTAGTTAAATTTTTAAGTTATAAAAAACATCACTATTCTAAATTGTTTGCAATTACTAATCCATGTCTAGTCTAGCATAAACCATAATAAAAACCCAAAGTATTTAAATGGCCTTATTACATCAAAACATCCCAAATAAACCGAAATTAAAAATAAATGTTCTAAAATATGGAACTGCGTCTGCATGGCCATCTCGAATCCCATCCAAGCCCGGTCCAATCATCACGAATCACCTGCATTGTTTAGTGAAGATTGGGTGAGTCAACAGACTCAATGTGTAATTAGTCCACAGATTTCCACATATAGACTTGGCCCAAAACCACACCGATCCACATATCAGAAAATAATGCAAAATGCACCCAACCCAGCCTAGGGTCCATCCTCTACACACCCCCGTATCCGCCACCCCACACCAGGGGATTACTAAATCGACCCTCCAACCTCTACACACCAATTTGGCAGTCAATGCCATCCACCAAGTGGTCTAGCCACTGGTCCAAGTAATCAAATCGCAATATAATCCACAACGTGACCGTAGTCAACGTCAATCCACAATGTAGCTCATAGCTAGCATCAATCTACAATGAGGTACCTAGCCATCACCAACCACGATGTGGCACAAAGCCGACACCAACCACGATGAGGCACAGAGCCGATCATCAATCCACGTAAGGCTCATAGCCATCACTAAACAACGTACATAAATGTACACCCTGTCCTTCTTTAAAATATACAAATCCCGCCCCATGATTATGCAACATACGATAATAATATGATAGAATGAAGCATGAACAAGTTAATAAGCATGCAACACATATTTACAGCAATAATCACAATCTCATCGGCACTTAACACTGACCTGATTATCGACATACCCCTTAAGGGTAACCATCTCATTATTGCCACTGCATTAGTCATCATACTCATAACATATACAATTATTTATATAGTCAGGAAACCGCGAATTAATCACACACCTAATAACCTGAAGTATCACGCTCTCAATATCGACGCTGTCACTAATCGAAACTACCGCTATCTACCTACGTTCCTATTCTGATGCTGGTCCACACCCCGGTGGCCAATCCCATACTGCAGAGACCGATCGCTTCTTAAACTTAGGGGTAGGGGCTACCCCTTTTCCTCCTTGACTGGTACCCGCATCCATCGAATAGCACTTAATCAGACTATTTGGTTAATCGCTATGTTATATTCTAAACATATCAAATCTAGAACTCACTGAATACTCTTACCGATGTGAATCTGAATCCCAAAGATATCTGCTTAACTTTCCAAGTTGCTAAAGTCCCTACACAACCGAAGTCAGATTCGGCTTCAACACATAAAACTTATGAAAGTGGCCTTTGGTCGAACACTATCCCCTTACCTTGAATAGTCGAACCCAAGAGAATCCTTAATGCTCCTTTACGCTGGCTACATACAAAAGAAACACAATATTATGGCCCTAAGAAGATTCGGCCATCCCTAAACCAAAGCCAACCATTTGGTTTCGGCTTACCCAAGTGAGAAAGAAAAGAACCCGATTGCTGAGGGGAAAAATACTTACCACCAACCCACATTTGAAGAGAGATTAGGAGAAGGTAGTCGACGGCACAGAGGTGAGGCTTGAGAAAATATTCAAATAGAGTAAGTAAAGGAAGTAGAAATAAAAGAAAAGTGAAGGGTGATGGTGAAAGAAAGGTTCGACTTCCTTGCAAAAGAAATGAGAGTTCACGAAATGAAAAAGAAAAAAGAAGAAATGGGAAATGGGAGATATGGTTTGGCTTTGGGAAAAGAAAATAGGAAGAAGAGAAGATGCACAAAATGCCCAAATGGTTACTTCTATTTTCGGCTCTTGCTCCAAAGAAAAGAAAGGAAAAGGGGAGAATTCTTTTGACTAACAATTTCAGCAAAGAGAACTAAAGGAGAAACAAAAAGATGGACACTCACACTTACCAAAATTCGGCACTACTCACTCACACTTACCAAAATTCGGCACTACTCCCCCCATACATGACCGAAAATATGCCCCCTCCAAAGTCCCACATTCGGCCAACTCTTCAACCTCACTCCACATCTCTTTGTTTTTCTCCTAATTTTCCTTTTCTCCTCTCATTCAAACTTGTTTGAATGAGTTAAAGTCCTCAAAAAGCTCTCCACCTTCTATCCGAATTCCTTGACCAAGTCTACCCTCACCCTTTCCAGAGTTCAAATGCAGTCTAACTCTCCCTCCCCCTTGACGCAAAAAGCAACCCAAAATGCCATCTTCGCAGCTCGAACCTCCTTTCCCTTGACACTCCATGTGACGCCACCCTCTCCCCTTGCCCCTAGGCGCTACCTTGCCACTTTTCTGCTCTCTTTTTTGTGTCATGTTCACACATAATTCTTCTTAAGGCCTAGCTCCCCTAACTCCCCTTTTCTCAGCTCATAACAAAAATTTCATATGACTTCTACCCAAGCCCAAGGTTTCTCGAAACCTCCAAACATTTCCAAATAGCATACAGAACACATTAACAGACAGATACAAATTAAAATGCACGACCCCCAAACCTCGGATATTACAGTTCTACCCCCTTAAAAATAATTTCGGCCTCGAAATTACCTGGTCGAAACAAGTGAGGGTATTGCTGCTGCATTGCTTCCTCTGGCTCCCACGAAGCTTCTTCCGATCCATGGTTACGCCATAACACCTTGACTAGAGGAACTGATTTCCTCCGCAGGACTTTCACATCCCGCTCTAAGATCTGAATCGATTCTTCCTCGTAAGAAAAGTCTGGCTTTAACTCTACCTCCTCAACCGGAACCACGTGAGATGGATCCGATCGATAACGACGTAGCATTGAAACATGGAAAACATCATGCATCTGCTTTAACTCTGAAGGCAGCTCCAACTGATATGCCACTGGTCCAACCCGCTTCAAAACCCGATAAGGTCCTATAAACCTAGGACTTAGCTTTCCTTTACGACCAAATCTCATCATCTTCTTCCATGGTGAAACTTTCAGGAACACCTGATCCCCCACAGCAAACTTTATCTCTTTCCGCTTGAAATCTGCATATGATTTTTGCCTGTCAGATGCCTCCTTCAACCGTGCCCAAATTATCTTAACCCTTTCTTCCGACTCTGCCATAATCTCTGGACCCAAAACATGACGTTCCCCCAGTTCCGTCCAACACGTAGGAGTGCGACACTTCCGTCCATACAGTGCTTCATACGGTGCCATCCGAATACTTGCTTGGTAGCTGTTATTATACGCAAATTTGGCTAAAGGCAAGTACTCCTCCCAGCTTCCTCTAAAATCAATCACGCATCCTCTCAACATATCCTTCAGCACCTGAATTACCCGTTCAGACTGGCCATCCGTCTGCGGATGAAAATGCTGTACTAAGTCTAACATGGTGCCTAATGCCTGATGCAGTGCCCTCAAAAATCGAGACATAAACCTGGGATCTCTGTCTGAGATAATTAATACCGGCACTCTGTGTAGCCTGACAATTTCTGCCACATATAACCTCGCCAACTTCTGTAGGGAATAGTCGACCCGCACTGGTATGAAGTGTGCAGATTTGTCAACCAAACCACTATCACCCATACCGAGTCCTTCTTGGTAGGCGTAAGGGGAAACCCACTCACAAAGTCCATAGTAATCCTCTCCCACTTCCACTGCGGAATCTTTACTGGTTGTAGCAACCCCGAAGGCACATGGTGTTCAGCTTTAACCTGCTGACACGTTAAGCACTTCCCCACAAATTCTGTGACTTTCCGCCTAAGACCAGGCCACCAAAACTGATCCCGTAGATCCTTGTATAACTTACTCCCTCTAAGATGCATAGCATAAGGGCTACTATGCGATTCCCGAAGAATCTTCTGCCTTTAACTCATCATCTTTTGGCATACATACCCTACCTCAGAAACATAATACCCCGTCGCTGTTCAAGCTGTAGTCTTCCAACCCCCCATTCTGAACCTGCAGCAGCTTAGCACTTAGCTCGTCATCCACCAATTGCTTCTCTTTCACCTCACCTAACCATGTCGGCTTCACCTGCAACTCTGCTAACAAACTCCTGTCCTCATAAAGACTGAGATGTGCAATCATCGCCCTCAAATCCATTACTACTTTCTGGCTTAGGGCATCTGCTACCACATTTGCTTTACCCAGATGGTATTCGATTGAGCAATCGTAATCCTTCAATAACTCCACCCATCTTCGCTGTCTCAAGTTCAGCTCCTTCTGAGTCAACAAATACTTCAGACTCTTGTGGTCCGTGTAGATTATTGACTTTTCTCCATACAAATAGTTCCTCTACACCTTTAGCGCAAACACCACAGCAGCCAACTCCAGATCATGCGTCGGATAGTTAACCACATGAGGCCTTAACTGACGAGATGCATAAGCAACAACCTTTCCGTCTTGCATCAGTACACAACCCAACCCCCTGTGGGAAGCATCACAGTACACCACAAAGTCCTTCCCTGCCTCAGGCTGAATCAAAACCGGAGCTTCTGTCAAAACCTTCTTCAATCTCTCAAAACTTTCCTACTGCTTATCCGTCCACACGAAAGGTACCTCCTTTCTCAATAATTTTGTCAAATGTGCTGCTATAGACGAGAACCCTTCTACAAATCTCCTATAGTAGCCTGCTAATCCCAAGAAACTGCGAACCTCTGCCACCGACCTAGGTGGTTTCTAATCTAGCACAGCCTCAATCTTCCTAGGATCCACTCGTATCCCCTCCGTCGACACCACATGACCCAGAAAAGCGACTTCCCTCAGCCAGAATTCACACTTGCTGAATTTGGCGTACAGCTTCTTTTCTCTCAAAACCTGCAGCACTACCCGAAGATGTGCATCATGCTCCTCTTCAGACTTGGAATATACTAGGATGTCGTCTATAAACACAACGACGAACTGATCCAAATACGGTTGGAAAACCCGATTCATCATATCCATGAATGCAGCTGGGGCGTTCGTCAACCCGAACGGCATCACCAGGAATTCATAATGCCCGTATCGAGTCCGGAAAGCTGTCTTATGGCTGTCTGCTTCCTTCACCTTGAGTTGATGATATCCCGACCTTAGGTCTATCTTCGAAAACACCGCAGCTCCCTTAAGTTGATCAAACAAATCGTCTATCCTCGGCAGTGGATACTTGTTTTTGATTGTCAACTTATTCAGCTGCCGGTAGTCTATGTACATGCGCATAGTCCCGTCCTTCTTTACGAATAAGACCGGTGCTCCCCATGGAGACACACTGGGTCAGATAAACCCACGATTAAGCAACTCTTGGATCTGAGCCTTGAGCTTCACCAACTCCTTTGGTGCCATTCTGTACGGAGCGATAGATACTGGCGTTGTACCTGGCAACAAGTCAATCCCGAATTCCACCTCGCGATCTGGAGGCAACCCTGGAAGTTCCTCGGGAAAGACATCCCCAAACTCTTTCACTGTCCTGACCTCTCCTATCGCTGCTTCCTTAGCCTCCAAAGCACTGACAAACATCAGAAAGGCCATACACCCCTTCCTCACCATCTTCTTTGCCTTAAGAGCAGACACTACATTCGACAAGTAATTCCTCCTTTCACCTATCACTACAATCTCTTCATCAACGAAAGTTTTCAACAACATGCGCTTAGCAGCACAATCCAAATTCGCCCGATACCTCGCCAGCCAGTCCATGCCTAAGATTAAGTCAAATTCCCCGAATGGCAGTTCCATTAAATCAGCTGGAAACTTCGCTCCTGAACCTCTAAAGGCACTTCCTTAAAGAGTTTGTCTACTATCACGGATTGCCCTAAAGGACTAAGTACAGTCATCTTCCTAGGTACAATCTCAAAGTTCACCTTCAAGGTTCCAGATACTTTACTAGCAATATAAGAACGAGTTGACCCGATATCTATTAAAGCAGTAAAGGGTAATCCAGCAATAAGGAACATACCCATGATCACATCTAGCGCATCCCCCTCCTCGCGACTCCTGGCTGCATAAACCAACCCTGGCTATCTCGCATCTGAACCCCAGCACCTCTGCCTGGTGCTCCACAACCTCGGTCGGAACCGTTCCCTCCATGGTTCGGACCACGACCCCTCATCGCCTGCCGACCACCCCTACCTGGCTGCACATGCCCCTGTCTTATAGCCCGAGCCCTATCTGACTCCTACGAACAATTCCTAACCAAATGAGCCTTGGACCTACACCGGAAACATTCCTTACCCTTACCCCAGCACTCTCCTGTATAAGCTCTCCCACACAAGACACATGGGCGAGTCTGATTCCCAGTAACTAGTACCGGTGCACGAATAGAATTTTCAACCCTGGGTCTTTTCTGATAACCTTCAGATGGTGCTGACGGTCTGAAGCTCCTCTTATTCCGTTCCTATCCCTATCTCTGTTCTGTCTCTCTGTCCTCTTGACCTCCTCAGCTATCCGAGCTTTCTCCACTAGAATGGCGAAGTCGCTCTCTCACTGCGGAGCAATCAATACCCGCAGCTCATCCCGCAATCCATCTTCAAATCTGACGCACCTCTCATAATTAGTAGCCATGATGCCTCGAGCATACCGGCTCAATCGCAAAAATGCTGCCTCGTACTCTGCTACTAACTTGCCACCTTGCACTAAATTGGGGAACGCCCTCCTCTGAGCGTCCACATAACTAGCTCTGACGTACTTTCCCTCAAACTTGACCTTAAATAACCCCAGTCCACTCGATTCGCAGGGGTACCCTCTCTGACTGTGAGCCACCATTGGTAAGCCTCGTCTCGGAGCAACGAAACAGCACCCATTAGCTTCTCTTCAGCAGTGCAGTCCAAATCGTCCATAATCCTTTCGACTGCCTCTAAATAGTACTCCGCCACATTCGGAGCTACCCCAGATACCCCTTTGAATACCTCAGCTCCATTTGCTCTAAGTCTCTCAGTTACTAATTTCTGAGCCCCATTGCCCATATTAGCTCCTGCGACCCATTCTAACACTCGCAGCATAGCCTGCGATACTACATCATCTCCTCCCGTTTGCCCCTGGAACTCTGCCTCCCCAGTCGGTGGCGGCACCTTGTTTTCAGAACCCTGACCTGACCCGACTGGTTCTGACACAGTCATTCTGCCTCTACCACGCCCACGAGTATTGCGACCACGTCCCCTAGAACTCATGTCTAACGTCGCGTTTTAATCTGTTTTAAGAAATCTTTTCACTTGTTTATTAAAGAAGTAGTTTTATGTAAAAGAATCCGAAGTTGTCGTTTCATAATAACCACACAACCCTAAAGTCTCAGTCTCTAAAGAGATAGTTCTAGGCTCTACAGTCCATATATCATTACAACATAGCACATATTCACCTTCATGTGCTCTAGACTCTACAGTTCTGGGCCGGACGATTCGAGTGCCATGCTTCATAAAACCCTTTTTTTCCGAAAATTTTTCTTTAACCCACTAAAACATAAAGTAAAAATTTTTATGGGCCTCAATAATCCATAGGCCGAGTGTAGAAACTGGGCTCTGTACCAATTTGTAACACCTCAAACCCGGCCCAAACACTACGGCCGAATTCGGAATGCTACTGGAAAACTTTATGTTGAAATCGACTAAGCGTTGATAAAACTTGATTGTGATGGTATTAGGGTTGGAACAAAAATAAGTGTTTAACAAAATCTCTATTAATCAAGGTTAACTTTTAAAACAGGGTTCAATTTCTTAGGAAAACGTTTCAATCCGAAAATAATGTGAAATTCACAGGTTGTTGAAAACACGTCCTTTTGTAAAACGTTAAAAAGAAATCGAGTAATTACGAGTATCTTAATTGGAAACCTTAGTTAAATTTTTAAGTTATAAAAAACGTCACTATTCGAAATTGTTTGCAATTACTAATCCATGTCTAGTCTAGCATAAACCCTAATAAAAACCGAAAGTATTTAAATGACCTTATTGCATCAAAACATCCCAAATAAACCGAAATTAAAAATAAATGTTCTAAAATATAGAAACTGCGTCTGCATGGCCATCTCGAATCCCATCCAAGCCCGGTCCAATCATCACAAATCACCTGCATTGTTTAGTGAAGATTGGGTGAGTCAACACACTCAGTGTGTAATTAGTCCACAGATTTCCACATATGGGCTTGGCCCAAAACCACACCGATCCACATATCAGAAAATAATGCAAAATGCACCCAACCTAGCCTAGGGTCTATCCTCTACACACCCCCGTATCCAGCCACCACACACCAAGGGATTACTAAATTGACCCTCCAACCTTTACACACCAATTTGGCAGTCAATGCCATCCACCAAGTGGTCTAGCCACTGGTCCACGCGATCAAATTGCAATATAATCCACAACGTGACCGTAGTCAACGTCAATCCACGATGTAGCTCATAGCTAGCATCAATCCACGATGAGGCACCTAGCCATCACCAACCACGATGTGGCACAAAGCTGACACCAACCATGATAAGGCACAGAGCCGATCATCAATCCACGTGAGGCTCATAGCCATCACTAAACCACGTACATAAATGTACACCCTGTCCTTCTTTCAAATATACAAATCCCGCCCTATGATTATGCAACATACGATAATAATATGATAGAATGAAGAATGAACAAGTTAATAAGCATGCAGCACATATTTACAGCAATAATCACAATCTCATTGGCACTTAACACTGACCTGATCATCGACATACCCCTTAAGGGTAACCATCTCATTATTGCCACTGCATTAGTCATCATACTCATAACACATAGAATTATTTATATAGTCGGGAAACCGCGAATTAATCATGCACCTGATAACTTGAAGTATCACGCTCTCAATATCGACGCTGTCACTAACCGAAACTACCGCTATCTACCTACGTTCCTGTTCTGACGCTGGTCCACACCCCGGTGGCCAATCCCGTACTGCAGTGACCGATCGCTTCTTAAACTTAGGGGTAGGGGCTACCCTTTTTCCTCCTTGACTGGCACCCGCATCCATCGAATAGCACTTAATCAGACTATTTGGTTAATCGCTAATGTTATATTCTAAACATATCAAATTCAGAACTCACTGAATACTCTTACCGATGTGAATCTGAATCCCGAAGATATCTGCTTAACTTTCCAAGTTGCTGAAATCCCTACACAACCCAAGTCAGATTCGGCTTCAACACATAAAGCTTATGAAAGTGGCCTTTGGCTGAACACTATCCCCGTACCTTGAGTAGTCGAACCCAAAAGAATCCTTAATGCTCCTTTACGCTGGCTACATACAAAAGAAACACAATATTATGGCCCTAAAAAGATTCAGCCATCCCTAAACCAAAGCCAACCATTTGGTTTCGGCTTACCCAAGTGAGAAAGAAAAGAACCCGATTCCTAAGGGGAAAAATACTTACCACCAACCCACATTTGAAGAGAGATTAGGAGAAGGTAGTCGACGGCACAGAGGTGAGGCTTGAGAAAATATTCAAATAGAGTAAGTAAAGGAAGTAGAAATAAAAGAAAAGTGAAGGGTGATGGTGAAAGAAAGGTTCAGCTTCCTTGCAAAAGAAATGAGAGTTCACGAAATGAAAAAGAAAAGAGAAGAAATGGGAAATGGGAGATATGGTTCGGCTTTGGGAAAAGAAAATGGGAAGAAGAGAAGATGCACAAAATGCCCAAATGGTTACTTCTATTTTAGGCTCTTGCTCCAAAGAAAAGAAAGGGAAAAGGGAGAATTCTTTTGACTAACAATTTCGGCAAAGAGAACTAAAGGAGAAACAAAAAGATGGACACTCACACTTACCAAAATTCGGCACTACTCCCCCCATACATGACCGAAAATATGCCTCCTCCAAAGTCCCACATTCGGCCAACTCTTCAACCTCACTCCACATCCCTTGTTTTTCTCCTAATTTTCCTCTTCTCCTATCATTCAAACTTGTTTGAATGAGTCAAACTCCTCAAAAAGCTCTCCACCTTCTATCTGAGTTCCTTGACCAAGTCCACACTCACCCTTTCCAGAGTTCAAATGCCATCCAACTCTCCCTCCCCCTTGACGCAAAAAGTAACCCAAAATGCCATCTTCGCAACTCGAACCTCCTTTCCCTTGACACTCCATGTGATGCCACCCTCTCCCCTTGCTCCTAGGCGCTACCTTGCCACTTTACTGCTCTCTTTCTTGTGTCATGTTGCACACATAATTCTTCTTAAGGCCTAGCTCCCCTAACTCCCCTTTTCTCAGCTCATAACAAAAATTTCCTATGACTTCTACCCAAGCCCAAGGTTTCCCGAAACCTCCAAACATTTCCAAATAGCATACAGAGCACATTAACACACAGATACAAATTAAAATGCAAGACCCCCAAACCCTGGATATTACATGCCATATTTCAACTATGTACATCTCGAAAGGTACCAAAATAGAATGTCGATAGTGTAATTGAGATGCTGACGATCCCCAGATTCGAGCTAGCTTTACTGACAGTGTAAACAGAGAAACAATGACACAGTAAGCTTTCAAAAGCTTAGTAAGTTCGTAACAAAATACATTAAATCAAAACATATCATCACGTAGATTATTTCACAATCTAATATCTATTATCATCCAAAGCTAGTAATTTCAATTAACCTTCTATAAGCTCATTCATAATTTCATCAACCACATAGGTTTTGAACGTACCTTAGCCGACACTTAGTTGTCAAAAATTTATGCTACTCACTACTCATGAATTACTTCGATCAACATTCGTCTCTTCTTCAGTTTATTCACACACTTAGTGCATCGATATCAAACCGATCTTGAATCGGTATCGCACACACAGTTCTATTTATTTTGGTCACATTTCTAAATACGCACACTTAGTGCCATTTAACTCAATCTATCAAATAGCATTCACATTTCAACAATATCATACCATTCATTTCATAACATTAAACATAACTAAATACACGTATTACTTCTGAACTTACCTCGGATGTCAAACTATCGAAGTGGTCGACTAATCGAGTACTTTATCTTTGCCTCGATCTTGATCCGAACCTCTCCTTTCTTGGTCTATACAAATTCAAATTCAATCAATTCAATCACTAATTCATTCAATTTAGTCCTCACACACTTATTTAGGGCATTTTACAAAATAACCCTCACATTTTCATATTTGGACACTTTAGTCCCTATTTCACAAAATAATCAAATTCACATAATTTCTTTCCACACAAGCTTAGCCGAATTTCTTTTATGATCATACAAGCCCACACATTTCATTTATTTCACAATTTAATCCTTCAATTAGTCATTTTCTCAATTAAGCCTAAAATGCTCAATTTCACTAAAAATCCCAATACAAACTATGTTAACCCAACACCAAGTTTTCATATTTCATTATCAGCTAGCACATATCTCAAGCATTCATCAATGGCTCATCACAAAAACTTCATCAATTCACAAAATTTCAACATGGGTTAGCTAGACCACGAAGCAACGATTACAAAAACATAGAAATTAACAAAAAACAGAGCTCAAACATACCTTAAATCAAGATGAACTGATCATTATTTTTGCAATGTCAAAGTCTTAAGATTTATATAAAGAATGATTGAACTTGGGAACTAACTATGACAACAATTTGAGGCAAGCGTACCTATCGAACAATAGTATAGTTAAGGCAAGACCAGAATGTCGAACCCAAAGGAACCAAAAGTACTAAGAGTAACTCTCTTTTTATTATTTAGCCAAAGAATTAGGGGAATTGTTTATCTAATCTAAAATTAACTAACTATTAAACTAAAGACTCTAAGACAAAAAAGAATGAAATTGTGAAAATAACTTGAGGAAAAACCAATTGATTAAGACGACACCCAATGAAGAATCCACCTAGACTTCACTTGTTATCTAACTCTGAACCAGATGATTTATTCATTTGACTTGATCCGTAAGATTCCCTAAGTTATATTAATCCCTCTCTCGAGGCGACTAACGTCTAACCCTAGGTTGATTAACTGAAATCTCATTCTAATTAAAACCCCTAGAATCATATTAACTCGGTCGATGGACTCCCATATTAGGTTTCACCCTAACTCGGCAAAATCTCGTCACCCTATCTCTAGGTGCGCGATCAACTCCACTTAATTATGCTAGATCTACTCTTAGGCAGGGACTTTTGCTCCTCCACCTAGGCACATCACACTTGAATTAATATCCCAGAAATATTAAAACAAGAATTAAGAACACATAATAAAGAACAAGTTAAATATTTATCATACTCAGCAAACGATAACAAGATTCATCTTAGGTTTCATCCCCCTCAGGTATCTGAGGGTTTAGTTCATAACAATAAAAGAAAACATCTCAAAAGAAAATATAAAAAAAAAGCATAAGAAATCCCTAAAACCCTCTGAAGGAATTTAAAGAGAGATCCTCCATCTTGAGTATAATTCCAGCTTCTTGAGATGGATCAACTAGCTATCTTCGAGTAATTCTCCACAAATCTGTCTTCTCTGGCCTAGTCAGACGCCCCCTGACTAAAGCCTTGGGTTCCCCCTTTTTTGGTCATACTTAGGGTGTTTATATAGGCTTCTGAATATATTTCTTTGCCCCTAAGTATCCAAATCCGAGTGAAACTCTTCTTTCCTGCAACAGGGACACGCCCATGGCACACGCCCGTGTAAGTCGTGGCCAGGCCGTGTTTGAACCTGTTGAATGGGGCACGGCCATGTGGTCTTGGGCTAGGCTATATGGATTTCGTGATATGGCCCATTTACTCCATTTTGGGCCCGTTTTCTGTTCTTTTCATCATCCAGTGCTCTCCTGGGTATAAAACATGAAAACAAAGGATTAAGAGTACCAAATTATATAATTCAAGGCTTAAATCATCCAAAAGCATGCTAAATGTGGGCTTAAAATATGTTACTTTTACGGTTTATGAAATACCCCCACACTTAAGCTTTTGCTTATCCTCATGCAAAATTTTCAACTCACAATTAAATTGATCCTCCTTAATTCATTATATTTATTAATTATGTCTCATCATAATTCAAAGATAATTCATACATGAATAATTCAATTCAAAGAGTTCTAAAGACTCAAACAATCAAAGTTATACATTTGTAGCTCGAGAACATAGGTGTTTCCCCTTATCTAAATAATTACCTTTGATTCAAAACTGACAATAATTGACATCCTCACTAAAGATTCACTCAAACCACTCAAAGTGTTTTAAGGTTCAGAATTAAGCACTCAAAAGTCAAACATGAAAAGTTAATACCATAGGCTTGCATGAAAATCAAATCTCCACCACTATAATATGAGATGATACACAAATCAAAAGGTCTTTAACAGGGTTGTAACAGGGTTGGGTTAAAGGTGTGGATAAAGGCTGAATTATCTAGTTAGAATCGAAATTGAATTGACAATTTACCTAACTAGAAAAATAAACTAATCCTAAATAATAACATCAATTGAAAACTAATAATACGAGCTTTTTCTTCAAGATTTGAAATTTAAACATGTAAGCTCACTTAATTATAGAACTAATAATGAATATACTTCATTTTTTTAAATAAGTCCTTACAATAATAAGAAAGAACTTTAACAACTAAAATATAGAACAAAGTTAGGAAACTGCTCAACATCAAATCTCGACAAAAAGGGTAGTCAAGAAGAATGGTGATAACAAATACAAAGGGTTTTGTGTTAATATTAGTGGGTGAGTCAATAAAAAAGGTTGTTAAGATCAACGTGGTTCACTAGGAGTTAATTGCGAAGGTAGGCTTTTAGTGGAGTAAGTGGGTTAAAACCTAGGTGCCTTTATAATCTCTGTATATCAAATCAAAAGTGTGGTCTCGACATGTATAATCGATGCAAGTTTTAGAACAACAAATCAATGTTGACACAGTCATAATCAAAAAGTGAGCAAGGAAAAGAACGTATGCTCTAAAAGGCTCAAAGTCTCACAAATATTATGGGTTTCTGATGTCAACCTTGTAAATTTCAAACTTCAAGGTAATAATTAGATTTAGGTAGACAACCTAGAAAAATTTTTAATTAAATGAAAATTAGACTTATCATGCTTGATTCCCTAGTATCCTTCAAATTTAATCATCAATGTATAGTTATCAATGACTTAATCCAAAACATATCAATAAAAATCATAAATCAAAGAAATTTCATTCTAATCATAATATGAGACACTTACTTCAAGATAAGATATAATTTAGGGTTTTGAGAATAATAAAGAAAGTTAGGCACTTTCTCGAAATAACTATTCACCCCCACACTTAAGATGTACATTGCCCTCAATGTACAAACATGTATATGCAATTTAAGAGAGAGGGAGAGGTGAAACTTCATGAATTTGGATGGTTTCCTGGAGTTGGAAGTCGATAGGGGTGGTGGCTGCTACCGAGCTATGCGCTAGATGAAGAAATTGGGGAGCTTGTAGAGATTTAGCCAGGAATTATTAAGACACATTTAAAATATACTAAATATATAATTAAAGACAAGAAAGATAAAGAGAAAGAAAATAGAAATGTAAATAAAATTAAAATGAAAGATGAATGGACCAAAGAGTCCTTATTGTTGGATGGTTCGCGAGGTGGGTGTGACTTCTAAAGCAGTAGTGAGTCAGTGGTCGTGGTTCCAGTGTGATTCCCTGGCAGCCTGAAGAACCTAACACTAAGAAACTAAAATAAAATAAACTAAATTAAGCATAAGATAGTCAAAGAGAAGGAAAATAAATGAGAAGATAAAAGTAAAACAAAAGATAAATGGTCTCAAAGACCCTTGGCTTGTCGAGTGAATGAAACGGCCGGCATGAACTTATGTAGATCGGCCTCCATGAGGGAGACTGTGCTGGGATCCTTCCGCTTCTTAGACATAGATATGGTGTAGTTCGATGGTTGTGGGCAAGGGTTAGAGAAGGAAAGTTGGGAGAAGTTTGAGAAAGAAAAGGAAAATTAAATGGGCTGAATGGGTGAGAAGAGGGAGGGGTGAGTGGTTTAAATAGAATTTTCAAATCAGGTACATTCACACGCCCGTGTATCGTGGGCGTGTCGATTCACACGGCCATGTCGTACGGCTGTGATGGGCTTCGTTCGTTTCTCCCACGCCCATGCATAGGTCGCCATGCCTGTGTGTGATCTAACAGTGTCGATCACGGCCGCTTTACACGGTCATGGGGTTTTGTCGCTGCCTGTGGTGTAATATTCGGGATTTTAGGGGTATTGCATTTTAATTCATATCTATGTGTCGGTATGCTTTGTTGCTGTTAAGTGTGGTTGGGGGGCTTCGGAAAACCTTGGGGTTAGGTAGGAGCCTTAGTAAAATTTTTGGTTCAAAGTTGTTAAGAGGAGAGCTAAGGAAGCTAGGCCTTAAGGGATTTAATGTGGTGTTCTTTGACACAAGAAGTGAGGTGGTGGAGTGGCAAGGGGATGCTACCTAGGTTGCAGAGGAGTTTGCGTCACTAGGAGTTCCAAGGGGGAGAGGTTCAAATAATGCTAACAGCAAGGGAGCTTTGTTTTATTTTGTATTTTTCGTCAAGGAAGGGGTAGGTGTTGGATGGCAAGCAAACTCTGGAAGGATGGAGTGGAAGACTTGGTCAAGCTATTCGAATGAGTGGTGGAGAGTTAATTGGGAAGTTTGGATCATCCAAACTCTTTTGAATGAGTGTTCAGGAGGAAAATTAGGAGGAAAACAAGGGATGAGGAGTGAGGTTGAAGAGTTGGCCGAATTTGGGAGTTCTAGGGGTGGTATTTTCGGTCAAGCTAGAGGGGGATTAGGTGTCGAATGGGTGCTAATTGTTTGGGGTGTTCATTCTTTTCAGTTTCTCTTTTTCTTTAAGCTTGTTGCCGAAAAGGGGTGTAGGGCTAAAGTTATTTATTTGTTTCTGACCATTTGTGTAAAGGCCGAAGGTGAGTGACCATTTGTGCATTTTTGTTCTTCTCTTTACAACTCTTGTTTCTCTCTTCTATTCACTATCTAAAAGCTAAAATATACCCTCCATTTTCACCATAACTGAAACCCCATAAATCCTAACCCTCTCTTCTTCTTTTCACCGATTCTCTTATCCTCAAAAGCCGAATAACCTTCCTGTACCTTGGCCGAATCTCCCATTCACCGTTTCTCTTCTTTTATTTCGTCTATACTCTTCTCCCTTTCTTCTTCTATTATGCTAATTCTTAAGCTTTGTCACTAGGCCAAATCAGTCAAAGCCGAAACTCCTTGGTGTGGTGATTATCTTCGATTGATAATCCTTATGGGAAGTGCCGACACTCATCTGCTGTTAGATCTCTCTCTATCGGTTGCTAGTAATTGTGGTAAGGGGGTTCTCTTCTATTTGAATCTCGTTCGTTTCTCTTTAAGTTATCGAAACCAAGAGTCTAACTCTATTTCCTTGGTGTGGCTGAATCTTTGAAGGGGTGATCTTAGGTTTTCTGTATAAGCCAACATTAAGGGAGTTAAAGATCTATCGGGACTTGATCAATCAAGGTAAGGAGGGTGTACTTGTGGTTCGGCCAAAGGCAATTTTGTTTGGATATTAAGTGTTAGGCCGAATCTAACATGTCTGATGTAGGGATTTTGAAAACTTTCAAGATCACGTGAGAGCCTTTGGGATTTGGATTTGGGTCAACCTTGGTAAGGATACTCGATTAAGATCTTATTTGGTTTCATTTAGATCTAACTTAATGTTTTAACCCGGGTCTTCTGACCAAGACTTTGTTTAACGGATGCGAATGCCAGCCAATGAGAGAAAGGGGTTGGACACATAGTCCCTACCCCTAAATTCAAGAAGCGGTCCGTTTCAGCAGTTCGGGATTAGCCACCAAGGTGTGGGCCAGCATCGAAAAGAGACAAGCAGATCGTTGTAGTCTCTTCGAGTGAGGACGTTAGGGAAATCGAGAGTCTAGTGCTTCAGGTTCTCAGGTGTGTAGTTAATACACTGTTTCCTTGTTAGTTAATTAAATGCATTTGATATGTGTGTTAGTCGATATAGTGGGCTGTGGTGGTATTGTTACCTATATTGGGTAATCCAATAACCAGGTTAGTACATTTCCTATATCAAAATATGGATGGATATATGTGGATCTTTGAAAGCATGTCATATGTTATCTGGTATGTTTATGCATTATCTTGCCATATCATTATAGTATGCTGCACGTGCATGGGTTTCGAGATATATTGAATAAGGGGAAGTGTGTACATTTATGTACGTGGATTGGTGACGGCCTTGAGCCTCATCGTGGATTGCTGTTATCCTTAAGCTACATCGTGGATTGATGATGACCTTGAGTCACATTGTGGATATCTGTGATTTTAATCACGTGGATCAGTGGCTAGACCACTAAGTGGACGGCATTGATTGCCGAAAAGGTGCGTAGCAGATGGAGGGTCGATTTAGTAATCCCCTGGTGTGTGTGGATGGATATATGGGTGATGTGTAGCGGTTGGATACTAGGTTGGGTTGGGTTAGCATTTTGCATTGTTTTGTGGGGTATGTGGTTATATATATGTGGATTTGGGCCAAGCCCATTTGTGGAAACACATGGATTAATTGCACACTGAGTCGGTTTGACTCACCCTATTTTCACTAAAAACAATGCAGGTGACACATGATCTTCTGGACCGGGCTGGAGTGGATTCGAGGTGGCCATGCAGAAGCTGTTTAATTTCTATATACATTTTAAACTTTCAATTGTTTTTTTTTTGGGTATTTTTATTGTAATAAGGCCGCTTTAAATATTTCATGATTTTTATTATGGTTTAAGTTAGAATTATTAGCGGATTAATAATTGAGGATGATTTTGAGACATTTAAAACTTAAAAATCAAATTAAAGTTTTCAACCCGGATTACTCACAAACAACTCGTTTTCTCAAATTTTCGTATAAATAATGATTTAAACTATACCCGACCTTCTAAGTTTTATTTTTCCGGCAAACTACTAGTTTAGAAAACGACAAACCTCTTATAAATAAGATAACCCTTATAAGCTAAGAATTTGTTTTAAAACTTAACACGTGTTTTCACCCTTAAACCGAATTCTTTTCAAATATTTTCCCAGTAACATTCTGAATTCGGCTGTGATGTTTTGGGCCGGGTTTGGGGTGTTACACGTGGTGTGGTGGTTGGAGTCCGTGATTTGAAGATTTAATTTGTTCTGACTTGTACCGTTCCTGCCATGTCAGTACGGAGATTCTTTGTACCCACACGGCCATGGCCACGACCGTGTGTAAGGCCGTGTGACTTGAAATTCTGTATTTTGGGTTAGTTTATAGTTAGGTGTTATAAAGAGAGAATAAAATAAAATGAATAAGATGAACAATGCAGAAGTTAATAGGGTTAGTACTCGAGTTACCTCCCGAGAAGCGCTCATTTATAGTCTTAATCTAGACTCTCCTCTCATTTATATATTCATGGTGGTTTGAGGAGTTGAAAGTCCTTCCTCGTGCTAGTAGTTCCATGATAATGATAGAGTTTAATGCGAGTGGCATTTATTTTCAAAGTGCCAAACATAGGGTTACTTACCTCGACTGTTCCGTACGGGAAAACATCTATTACCTTGAAAGGGATTTCCTTGCTAGTGTTAGGATCAGGAAGGGACACTCGTGGATCTGCTTTATCTAGCAATACCTGATCTTTAATTTTGAACTTGTTTGTCTCAAAAGGTGGCCTTGGTTCTGCTTCGTGTATCCCTAGTTTTCTTTTAAAATACTTCTTCCTCTCTTCTAGTTCATCGATCTGAATCTTTTGTTCCTCATGAGTTATTTCATTGTTGGCATAGGGTTTAGGATCGGGATCATGTTGTGGTGTTTCCTGAAAAGAAGGGTTAACCGAATGGTTATCAATAGAATTTACTTTCTCACCTTGATTATTTGATGTTCTAGCTGAGTCGAGGGCTAGAAGAGTGACTGTCTCATCACCTACACAGAGTATAAGTTCGCCTACATCAACATCGATTTTAGTTCTGGCAGTTGCTAAGAATGGTCTTCCTAAAATTAGGGGGATCGTGTTGTCCTCATCCATGTCTAAAACGACAAAGTCTACTGGAATACGAATTTGTCAATTTTCACGAGTACATCTTCAATTATACCCCTAGGAACTCTAATAGTTTTATCAGCTAATTGAATGTTCATCCGAGTTTGTTTGGGTTTCCCTAGACCTAGTTGTTTAAACAATTTATAAGGCATGACATTTATGCTTGCCCCTAAATCAGCTAATGCATTATCAATAGATAAACTACCAATTAAGCATGGAATTGTAAAACTCCCTGGATCTTTTAATTTCGGTGGTAGTTTATTTTGCAACATTGCTGAGCACACTACGTTCAGTTCCATATGCGATTCCTCGTCTATCTTCCACTTATTTGTTAATAGTTTCTTTAAAAATTTCCTGGAATCTAGCATATGCGAAAGAGCTTCAAGAAACAGTAAGTTAATATGTAATTTCTTTAAAAGTTTAAGAAACTTACCGAACTGTTCCTCTATATCGTCTTTCGTTATTGCTTGGGGATATGGTATGCAAGGATTGTACTCTTTGATTATTGGTTTCGGCTTGTTATTAACCTCAACCATATCTTCTTCTATCGTATTCTTTTGTTTTGAATTAGGCTCGTCTAACCCTTCATTATCTTGAGCTGTTATGGCTTGAACTTGCTCCCTTGGGTTAGTTTCGGTGTTGCTCGGTAGTCTTCCTTGTGGTCTCTCAGACATTTGCTTAGCAAGTTGCCCGAATTCCTTGAACTCTTGTGTCAATGCCTCAAGTTTTGTTTCTATATTTTGGAAACATATTTCTATATTTTGAGACCGTATTTTTGAGGCTACTATGAAGTTTGTCAGCATCTATTCAAGGTTCGGCTTCTTTTCCTGTGGATAGGGCTGTTGTTGGAAGTTTTGGGATGGTTGTTGCCTTTGATTTCTTTGACCGCCCCATGAGAAATTGGGGTGGTTCTTCCAACCTGGATTATAAGTATTACTATAAGGGTTATTGTGAGATCAGAAATTATTACCCATATAGTTCATTTGTTCGCTTTCCATGCCCTGTCCGTAGGGTGGGTACTCAGGATTCGCCACTCCTTCACTTGCGCCGCACTGCATAACTGGATGTGCCTGCGAAGAACCATATAAACCATCAAATTTTTTATGTAGCAATTTTACCTGATTTGATAGCATGGTCACTGCATCAATGTTGAAAACTCCAACTGCTTTGGCTGGCCTTATCCTTGTAACTTGCCACTGATAGTTATTTAGTGATATCTCTTCTATAATCTCGTAGGCTGCTTCAGGAGTTTTGTTGTTCAGGGTTCCGCCGACAGCTGAATCGATTAGTTGTTGTGTTGAAGGGTTCACACCATTGTAAAAAGTTTGGACCTGTAGCCACAAAGGTAATCCGTGGTGTGGGCACCTCCTTAACAAGTCTTTGTGTCTCTCCCATGCATCGTAAAGTGTCTCTAAATTCATCTACACAAAAGAAGAGATATCATTCCTCAATTTGGCCGTTTTGGCCGATCGGAAATATTTTAATAAAAATTTTCGGTCATTTGATCCCATGTAGTGATTGACCCTCGTGGAAGAGAATGCAACCACTGTTTGGCTTTATTCCTTAGGGAAAAGGGAAATAACCGAAGATGGATGGCATCACCAGAAACGCTATTTATCTTAAAGGTATCGCAGAATTCTAGAAAATTCGCTAAGTGTGTGTTAGGATCCTCATCCTGCTAACCATCAAACTGAACAAACTGTTGTATCACCTGTATAGTGTTAGGTTTCAGTTCAAAACTATTTGCAGCAATAATATGCCTAACAATACTAGACTCAGTTCCTGTTAACTAGGTTTAACATAATCATACATAGCACGTGGAGCATGATTTTCGGCCATCTCTGGAGGTGGCGGATTATTCCCAGCCATCTCTTCTGTGGTTTTTATTTCGGCTTCTTGCTCTTTGTCTATGTAGTCTAAGCTTCGCCTTATCTCTCTGGGATTTCTACGAATGGTACCTTCAATATCACTGTCGTAGAGTAAGGGTCCTGTCGGGTTCCTTCTAGTCATAAACTAGAGGTACCTAAAAGGAACAAAAGAAAGAAAGAAAATTTAGAAAAATAAAAATAATTTAATTGCAAAAATAAAAATAAATATGGCTAAAGTAATAAAAATTAAGCTTTCTTAATATTTTAGTTCCCGGCAACGGCGCCAAAAACTTGATCGTTGTTTTTATGATGTCAAAGTCCTAAAATTTATATAAAGAATGATCGAACCTGGAAACTAACTATGACAATGATTTGAGGTAAGCGTACCTATCGAACAGTAGTATAGTTAAGGCAAGACCGGAATGTCGAACCCAAAGGAACCAAAAGTACTAATACAAACTCTCTTTTTATTATTTAGCCTAAGAATTAGGGGAATTATTTATCTAATCTAAAATTAACTAACTATTAAACTAAAGACTGTAAGACAAAGAAGAATGAAATTGTGAAAATAACTTGAGGAAAAACCAATTGATTAAGACGACACCCAAGTAAGAATCCACCTAGACTTCACTTGTTATCTAACTCTGAACCAGACGATTTATTCATTTGACTTGATCCATAAGATTCCCTAAGTTATATTAATCCCTCTCTCGAGGCGACTAACGTCTAACCTTAGGTTGATTAATTGAAATCTTTTTCTAATTACAACCCCTAGAATCGCATTAACTCGATCGATGGACTCCCATATTGGGTTTCACCCTAGTCCGGCAAAATCTCGTCACCCTATCTCTAGGCGTGCGATAAACTCCGCTTAATTATGCTAGATCTACTCTTGGGTAGGGACTTTTGCTCCTCCTATCCCGAAAATATTAAAACAAGAATTAAGAACACATAATTAAAAACAAGTCAAATATTTATCATATTGTTTCGCAAACGATAACAAGATTCATCTTAGGTTTCATCCCCCTCAGGTATCTGAGGGTTTAGTTCATAAAAATAAAATAAAGCATCTCAAAAGAAAAGATAAAACAAAACATAAGAAATCCCTAAAACCCCCTGAAGGAATTTAAGGAGAAATCCTCCGTCTTGAGTATAATTCTGGTTCTTGATATGGATCAACTGGCTATCTTCGAGTAATTCTCCACAAATCTGCCTTCTCTGGCCTAGTCGGACGCCCCCTAACTAAAGCCTTGGGTTCCCCCTTTTCTGGTCATACATAGGGTGTTTATATAGGCTTCTTAATATGTTTCTTTGCCTCTAAGTATCCAAATCCGAGTGAAACTCTTCTTTCCTACGACAGGGACACGCCCATGGCAGACGCCCGTGTAAGTCGTGGCCAGACCATGTTCGAACTTGTTGAATGGGGCACGGCCGTGTGGTCTTGGGCCAGGCCATATGGATTTCATGATTTGGCCTATTTACTCCGTTTTGGGCCCCTTTTCCATTCTTTTCATCATCCGGTCCTCTATTGAGTATAAAACATGAAAACAAAGGATTAAGAGCACCAAATTATATAATTCAAGGCTTAAATCATCCAAAAGCATGCTAAATGTGGGCTTAAAATATGTTACTTTTACTGTTCATCATGAACAATAGCCAAAATTTTCAAAGCCTAAAACCTTTCTTTCACTCTAAATTTTCGGTGGAGCAAAGATGGTAACAATGACCATTTTCCATGTTTTATTATAACATATTAAACATAATTATTAATTTACCAAACTAACCTTTTAATAAACATATAAGACAAATATACATTAAGGTTATCTTATCATTTCACCATCCACTATCTTAAAAATGGATTATTAATAACATAAGGCCTCCACCTTAAAAAGCCAACAACAATTTAGCACATATAAATCAGCACACATCATTTTGCACCTTATGCAATTAAGTCCTTTCTCTTAATTCGACACACAAACGATCAAATTATCACACAGTATTTTCACACAGACTATGTCACATACTATTCACACAAAAAATGACATTAAATTAACATTCTGACCTCAGATTTATGGTCTTGAAACCACTATTTCGACTAGGGTCTAAATCGGGCTGTTACAGGTAATTATTTAGGTAAAGGGAAAACACCTATGTTATCGAGCTACAAAAACCATGACTTTGATTGTTTGAATATTTAGGACCCTTTTACTCAAATTATCAATGTATGAATTATCTTTGGATTATGATGAAACACTGTTGATCAATATTATGAATCAAGGAAGTTCATTTTAATTGTGAGTTGAGAATTTTTCTTGAGGACAAACAAATGCTTAAGTGTGGGGGTATGTGATAAACCGTAATATAAACATATTTTAATCCCACATTTAGCATACTTTTGGATGATTTAAGCTTTGAATTGTGGAATTTGGTGCTCTTGATCCTTTTTTTTATGTTTTATACTTAGGAGAGCACCGGAGGATGAAAAGAATGAGAAACGGGCCTAAAATGGAGTAAATGGGCCAACTTACGAAATCGACATGGCCTGGGCCCAAGACCACACTGGCCAGTGCTCTCTTCATGCACCCGCCACGGGCCGGCCACGATTCACACGGGCGTGTGCCACGGGCGTGTCCCTACCATGACAAAGAGGAATTTTACTCGGATTAGGGTACTTAGAGGCAAAGAAAGTCATTCCAAAAGCCTATATAAACACTCTAGAGGCCGACCTTCAGGGGGCGTCCAGTGAGGTCGAAGAGCCGAGCCAGAGAGGCCAGAATTGTAGAATTTAATTGAAGAAAGCCAGTTGATTCATCTGAAGAAGCCAGAGTTATACTCAAGACAGAGGATCTTCTCTTCAATTCCTTCAAGGGGTTTTAGGGTTTTTCTTATGTTTTGTTTTGTATTTTCTTCTGAGATGTATTCTTTTATGATTATGAACTAAACCTCTCAAATACCCGAGGGGGATGAAACCTAAGACGGATCTTGTTATTATTTTTGAACCATATGATAAATACTTGATTTGTTCTTAATTATGTGTTCTTAATTTTTGCTTTGATATTTCAGGATATTGATTCAAGTATTGATGTGCTTAGGCATTGGAGCAAAAGTCCCTGTTTAAGAGTAGATCTAGCATAAATAAGCGGAGTTGATCGTAACCCTAGAAATAGAATGACGAAAATCTGCCGAATTAGGGTCAAACCTAATATGGGAATCCATAGATTGAGTTCATGCAATTCTAGGGGGTTTTAATTAGAAAGAGATTTCAACTAAACAACCTAGGGTTAGGCGTTAGTAGCCTCGAAAGAGGTATTAATATAAATTAGGGAAACTTATAGATCAAGTCAAGTGAATAAATCGTCTGGTTCAGAGTTAAATAACAAGTGAAGTCTAGGTGGATTCTTCCTCGGTTATTGTCTTAATCAATTGGTTTTCCCACAAGTACTTTCCCAATTCATTCTCTTTGTCTTAGTATCTTTAGCTTAATAGTTAGTTAATTTTAGATTAATTAATAAATCCTTTAATTTCTAGGCTAAATAATAAAAAGAAAGTTTGTATTAGTACTTTTGGTTCCTTTGGGTTCGACAATCTGCTCTTGCCACTAAACTATACTACTATTCGATAGGTGTGCTTGCCTCAATCGTTGTCATAGTTAGTTTCTAGGCTCGATCATTCTTTTTATAAATTTTTAACACTCTGACACACGATCAGCCACCGTGAGTGCCGCCATGGTCGCCGCTATGGTTGCTGTCGTGCGCCACTGCAAGTCCACCTCCTCCTCTATTTTTCTTCTACTTTCTTCTCTTACTTCTTTTTTCTTCTCTCCTGATCGGCTGTTTAACATCATAGCAACAATGTGCAAGCATACACTATCGGTGCAAGTATAGTAGACAAATATTTTGTCTATCAATAGCAGTGCAATAAATAGATAGAAATGAGATAAATTGTAAGAGTAGTTGTCAAAGAAATAACTTGAAAACAATAAGATAAAATATGATAATGATAAACTAGGATCCCCAACGTGAATATTCAATAGAATACTAAGTGCTCACAAGGTATAAAAAGATAGGTGATTAACGATGCATTAAATTGCAATGAATATCTTACCAAGCTTAAATTCTATATTTAATCTAAGACTTAAACATGCACATTAACCACACCTTCTGATGATGGAAATGGAACACTATTAAGAACAAGTGGATTGAATTCCTCTAATCCTCAAGCAACTTCTATTGCCATGCTTGTTGGCTTGAACTGTCGCTACACTTTCCAGTGTCAATGACTGCAATAGCACTTCCATGCTAAAAACATTCAAACCCAAAGATTAAATAGTAGAAGCAAGATTGAATAAAATAACATTTAACCTAGAAATCATCGTTTAGAAAAGAAATATAAAAGAAACAAGTGGAGAATACTATTCTTAGATAATCTTGACTTGAATCTCTCCAATCCCTCTTGTGTCGCACTCAGGGCTCCTCATTAGGAGCTAATATGTGTCCCTTTCACGTTGGTTCACCCGTAGGAGACTTAAGTCGCCATAGTCGAAAGCTTCAAAAGACAGGATGAAGAAGATAATACCCCCAAAAAGCCTCCCATTTTTTTTTTCACGTGAATATTTATATTCTTCCAAATAGCACAAGTGTCCTTTCATCAGAATCATGCTACCTTTGTACGTACAAGTTGGTTATACCAGACTGGACAGCTCACACATTTTTGTTTTTATCCGGACAGCTATCAGGTGCGGCAACAATTCTGGGCGCAATATGAAAACAGTCATACATCGACATCGGTACCAAAACATGACAAAATTAAGGATAAAGAGGCTAAGATCCACTGATTTATAAAATACAATTTACTGAACTGAAAATGCTGAAATATGTGCTAAAGATAACTAAATGGGGGACAAATTAGCCAATAAGTAGGGAGAAAACATATGTTCATTCTAGTACTATCACACACCCTCAAACTTGAGTTTTTACTTGTCCTCAAGTAAAATAGAAACTAGCAAGGCTGCACAAGAATTTACTGAGGCAAATGATCATTCTAGCAACTTGAATCACCTACAATCCCAATGAATGAGTCACATTCAGCTGACGGAATATTCCATCAACAATACATAAGTATGAATGAATAAGATTGCAACTTCAAATCCTAAATTCTATATACCAATGTAGCATTTATTGTACAATACTAAATATCTATGAAGATTATAAATATATGTCTCTTTTTCTTCTTTTTCTTTTTGTGAATAAGGGATATCGTTGCATTATTGTACCCTTGTTCCTGAGAAGTAACGATGGAGTGCAAAAAACACCCCAAAGAGTATGTAATTATGCCAAAACACACTCATACAGCGACAGTGTAACACCCCTAACCCGTATTCCTCGTCAGAACAAGGTTATGGAACATTACCAGAGTTTATAGTTCAATTACAGTTAATTCATGTCATTTACTCTTCATTTTCGAAAATCAATAACAATCAATTATAATGTCCCTCATATGGATTCCTCGAGGCCCAAAATACATATTAGAATCAAGTCAGCAAACTGGGATCATAGAAAAGTTTTCGCAAAATTCCAAAATTTTCTTATATACAGGGGTCACAACCCCGTGTGAGTATGCCGTGTGAGCCACACGGCCAAGTGATATGCCCATGTCTCAGGCCGTGTTGGCATTCGATGTGAGGTACACGGTCGTGTCACAGCATGTGTCCTTACCCGTGTAAATCTCTAACTTGTGCTACACGGCCTGCCACATGCCCGTGTGCTAAGCCGTGTAGTCAATTTAATTTTCACAAATTTGGTGCAGGTTTCACATGGCCAAGACACACGCCCGTGTTCTAGGCCGTGTACCACACACGGCTGAGACACACGCCTATGTCTCTGCTCGTGTGCTCAATACAAAGCATTTTGTTTCTAAATATTATGATGCAGGGGACACACGGCCAAACCACATGCCCATGTGCCAGGCCGTGTGTAACACACGATCAAGACACACTCCCGTGTGTCTACCCTTGTGGATAAAATAAGACCATTTCTTAGCCTTATTTATCATCTAAACTTTACCATTAACTTACCAAAACATATAAACACTTATATTAACCAATCCCAAGTATTTACCCAAGCAATTATCATTAACAGGTATGATATAACATTACCTATATTCATATAACCAAACTTACCTTTTTGTTAAGGCATATAGTTTACCTTAATTTAATCTAACCATACCATACATATATATATACTAACATGATATAACTTTGTAGTAATATACCAAATCAAACATCACTAGCCATACCAATGGCTAGATTACAAACATCCATTTACAAGCCATCATTTGGCCAAGTTAACCTATACATGCCATTATACCAAAATAATTTTACTGTTTATACCAAAACGAACTAGTGGATAGTGTGATGATGCTTCGACCGATCTCCAACCTTTGCGAGCTTTTGAGCACTATAAAACAGAGAAAATAAAACCTTGTAAGCATTTAATGCTTAGTAAGTTCGTATAACAAGAATTAAACTTATCAATCATACTCATTTAAATAAGCATATCAATATCATGCTTCCAAACAAATTAGTAAAAATTTGCCTAATCACACATTCTCAAATAAGTAAGTTAGTCACATAATTCACATATACATCAAGTAACATAGATGAGCTCATCATGTTACAAACTTTCAAGATATAAATCATTTAATCTCATAGTTTCTCATTTAGGGATTTATCCGTTGAATCATTGAAATTTCGGGGGATACCCAGGCAGTACACACAAGGTGTGCAAAACTATAAACTGTCAACTCATAATCAGGGGTACCCATTAGGGCACTTAATCAGGGAGCACACTGTCGAGCCACATATCAGGATACTCAGATGAGCCATGTAACAAGACACTTATCTGGGCTAATAGGAAACTCATAAGAGTTTTATTCAGGGAGCTCATAGAGTTTAACAGATAACTCCTAAGAGTTAATATTAGGGAGCATCGGATAAGGTAATAGGGAGTTCAATTGAGCCATGTCAGGAAGCCCATAAGAGTTTATATCAGGACGCTCACGTAGAGCTACGTTTGTGTCCACATTATATGCTGGATCACAACCGATTGAATCAAGTAACAGGAGGCTCACACAGAGCTGCAGTAGTGTGCAACACATACAAAATCACTACCGATTAGGATGCTCGCAAGAACTATTTAACAAGATGCTCAAGAGGGCTATAACAGGATTGCTCGTCCTAGATATATTCTGTCTGCAACATATGCAGAACCACATTCAATATGGAAAATCATGTATCCATCGAATTTCATTATTCAAACGGAACTTAACATTTTCCGGACATTATCGGACATGTGATTATTTTATACATTTATAACATTTATATGATTCACATAAATATATATCGCACACAATTCAATCATAAAAATAAACACAATTCGGTTACACGAACTTACCTCCACACCTGTTTGTGTATGAAAATCTACTAATCTGAAATTTTTTCGTTTCCTCGATCTAGCTTCGAATTTGAGTTGTCCAGATCTATATAAATGAATTTAATCATCAATTTATCACATTTCATATCCAATTGGATTCAATTTACATCCTAGGCAAAATTACCATTTTACCCTTATACTTTTCATAAATGACAATTTCATCCTTAGGCTCGGAAAATGAATTTCATGCAATTTAATCCTTATTCCAACCTAACCAAAATTTTCATATAACATTTACAGCACATATGTTTCAAAAAATTCAAAATTTTTCCATAACTTTTACATCTTTACAATTTAATCCCTAAATCATATTTCATCAAAATCCTCTTTGTAAAAGTTGTTTATCTATCAACAACCTTTCATTTTCTACCATAAATTTCAAAATTTCAGCATATTCATCCATGGAAAAACTTTGTTACTTTGATAAATTTTCAAATTAATCCCCAAAATATATAGATTAGATTATCGTAATCTAAAAAATGTAAAATTTACTAAAAACGGGACAATAATACTTACCCAATTAAGCCAAGAAAGCGTGTTTTCTCTTTCCTAGGGTTTCCATGTATATTTTGGGGATGAAGATGATATAAAATGATAATATTTCTATTTAATTATTTATCATCCATTAAATTTTTCCACTTTCCAATTTAGTCCTTGCCTTTTTCTAATTTTCCATGAATGATTCATCAAAAATATCTACTAACTTTTCTTTAATGGTCTAATTACCATATAAGGACCTCAAGTTTTGAATTCCATTGCTATTTGATACTTATAGCTACTAGAATTCAACTTTGATTTTATGTAATTTGATCCTTTCCATAATTAAGCACATAATCAGTAAAATTTTCTTATCAAAATTTTTAGATAACATTCCTATCATAATACGGACCATGTAATAATATTAAAATAAATTTTATTTTTAGCTCGAAATTGTGGTCCTGAAACCAGTGTTCTGATTTCACTGAAAATATGTTGTTACAGACAGCCTTTGGCCAGATTCATATTTCTAGCGCTTGTATTGGAGTGTTCCCTCTTTAACATTTCACAATACACCCACTTTGGAGTGTCTCTTATTCATAACTATATATATATATATATAAGCAGTTATAAAAGGCGGATTCATTCAAGATTCAAGGAATTCTACTAGTTATCCATTACTAATGCAACCTAAATCATTCATCAAAGAATTGAAGATATAAAATTCAGTCAAATTTATCTAACTCATTTCTTGATAATTCACATGATTCAAGAATTAAACATCGAATGTAACAAAAATTTTCAAACACATTTGCATTAACCACAAATAAACCTTGCATGCTTCATAAAACTCAAATTTTTTTTTTTGAAATGTGGTTGTATTTCCAAACCCCATATGCATTCCCCCCAAACTTAAAGTTTGCATTGTCCTCAATGCACTAAAACTAAAATGCAATGACAAGAGAAATGCAACGATGTGCACTAACAAAATAAAAATTACAGCTACGTGAAATGCATGAACACTGCAGCTAAAAAATGAAAATAAACTAACTCAGTTTTCCTCAGCCACAGATATGGTTGCATGATGCTTCTTCCTCCTCCTCTTTTTCTCCCCATTCTTACACTTTTTTGTCTTTGGAGCGCTTTCGTTAAAAAGATCACCGGCTCTTCTTTCTCCGTTGGCATGGAAGATTCTGGTTCACGAACTACAGCTGCAGAGGACGAGTGTTCTTCAATAGACTTGGTGGTTTTCTTGACTAATCCTTTCGTTCTTGCCATATTTTTTTAAGTGAAGATAGTTTAAAGTTGTAAAGGTATGAGCTTAGGGAAAAGAAAATGAATAAAAATGGTTGCTTTGTATGTGTTACTGTAGGCACAGTGGAAAGGGGGTTTATAGCGAGTGAAAGAAGAAGATAGAAAGGCGTGACTTTTGTGAAGAGATATAAAGCTAGCGAGAATAATTATGTCCAATGAGAATTGTGCCCACTCAGACAGATTAGACGGCTAGGTCACCTTTGATCAAACGTTGGGATCTGAAATTTCTGATATGCTGTCATTCTTGATGAGTTATAAGTGACAATACAATATTATGAACTGCGTTGACAATAAAGCCCAAGTGCGTCGACAATGGTACCTAATTATTCTACAAAAAGAAGAAGTAAAACAAACCTGAACAAAAAAAAAAACAAAATAAAATAAAATCACATAATGATAAATTCAATAAAAATTAAAAGTTTTTGACCAATTTAATGGTCTCTTTCTACTTTTGATTAATATTCCTAAAATAGTGTTTCAACCGCTGTCCATTCACTTTGAACTGGTGTCCATCATGTAAATCTCTGATTGTGACTGCACCATAAAGAAATATTTCGACAACTTCTAAAAGTCCAGACCAACATGAGCGTAATTTACCCAGTTACAGTTTCAGTCTAGAATTGAATTATAAAACTTGTTAACCAGCGATAAATTATCGCTACAAAAAAATTCTGTCATGCCATCGTTTGGTCTTTTCCTTGTAAATTGCAGCGTTTTCATAGGCATTTCGCCTAATCTCCTCCAGTTTAGTGATATCTAACAGCCTTTTCTTTTCAGTAGCTTCATAGTCCATGTTCACTTGCTTAATTGCCCACATTGCTTTGTGCTCCAGTTCAACTAGCAAGTGACATGCTTTCCCAGAAACCAATTGATACTGCGACATCCCTAATGGAGTTTTGTATGCTGTCTGCAATGCCCATAAAGCGTCATCTAGTTTGGAAGACCAATCTTTCCTCGAAGGGTTCACAACCTTCTCAAGAATGTTTTTAATTTGTCGATTCGATACTTCGGCTTGTCCATTAGTTTGCCGATGATAAGTAGTAGCCATTCTATGATTCACTCCATATCTCTTTAGTGCGACTGCCACTTGGTTGCAATGAAAGTGTGTACCCTGATCACTAATAAATGCCTTTGGTCTGTCAAAGCGGGTGAGTATATGTTTGTGAAAAAATTAAGCATTGTCTTTGCATCATCCTTTGGGACTACAACAACTTCAACCCAGTTTGAGATATAGTCAACAGCTACTAATATATCAAGATTTCCAAATGAACTTGGAAATAGTCCCATAAAATCCATACCCCAAACATCGAACAATTCAACCTCCATAATTTGTTTTGCAACATTTCATTGCATCCAGATATAGAGCCAGTGCGCTGATACCTATCGGATTGATTCGCAAAATTGTGGGCGTCTTTGAATAATGAAGGCCAGTAGAATCCTGATTGTTAGCAGCAGTTCGCATGCCATCAAAATGACCTCCATAAGGAGCATTATGACAGTGCTTCAAGATTGAAAGCATCTCCTGTAACAGCCCATTTTCAGTGAAATCGGAATAGTAGTTTTGGGACCACAAATCCGATTTCAAAAGAAAATTTATTTTAAAATTATTGCATGGTCTGCAACATGATAGGAAAGATGTAAGAAAATTTCGATAAGAAAATTTTATTGATTTCATGTTTAATTATGGAAAAGACCGAATTGCATAAAATGCAGAAGTTGAGTTCTAGTAGCTATAAGTATCAAATAGGTATGGAATTCAAAACTTGAGGTCCTTATATGGTAATTGGACCATTAAGAAAAGTTAGTATATATTTTTAATGATTCATCCATGGAAATTTAGAAAAAGAAAAGGACTAAATTGGAATTTGGAATAAATAAAGATGATAATATCCTAATATCATCTTATTTCATCATCTTCCCCAATTTTTCTATGGAAACCCTAGGGAAGAGAAAGAAAATCAACCAAGCTTAATAAGGCAAGTAGGGTTTAGGGTTTAGGGTTTAGGGTTTCAAATCTTCAGATTTACCTATTAAGCTCAACTAGCTTTGTAACACCCCTAACACGTATCCGTTGCCAGACTAGTTAAGAGGTATTACCGATAAAATTAAAACCTTTAACCTACGTAGTTCATACAATATTAAATCATAATCAATCAACATCATTAAGTCCTTTAATGAGGTCTACGAGTTAAAGGGTCGTTACTAAACCGAACTCATACAAAATTTTTTCGAAACTTAACAATTTTCAAAGCTACAGAGGTCACACGCCCGTGTGGGTAGGCCGTGGCAAAACAGGGCATACATACTGACTTGTACACACCGCCGAAGACATGTCCGTGTGCCTTACCCGTGGTCGACACTGACTTCTTTCACATGGCCAGTCACACGCCTGTGTGTCCAGCCCGTGTGCGAGTCTGACTTGTTTCAATTTGCAAACCTAAGAGACTCGGTCGAGCCACAGGCCCGTGTGCTCAACTGTGTGGGCAATTATAGGCCATTTGCAAGGCCAATTTGCCACCCACACTTTGGGTCACACCTACAAGCATCAAACATACTAAATTCATACCCCAATTGCATTCAAAACATACCAAAATATACACCATTTAGCCTTCATATATATCATTTATTTCCACACTCAATTCCAATTCAAACATATCAATCCAAAGTATCAAATTCACATCAAAATCATGTAATACATACATCATTTAATCCTTACCAATTCATAGCATAAAACATATTACCTACCTCTACCAAAACATAACATAGAGGTCGTTCACACAAAGTCACATAAACACATTATAACCATCTTTTTCACATATCCAAAACATATACTAAGATCATTCATTTATCAAACCATATCACACGGTAAGATCTATACATCTCAAAACATACCATAATCTCTAGCCTATACATGCCATATACAAAATATATACAACTTCCAAAAGTACCAAAATAAATAGCCGATAGTGTGATTGAGTCGCTGACGATCCTCGAATCCAAGCTAGCTTTAATGACACTGTAAAATAGAGATAAACTTCACACAATAAGCTTTAAAGCTTAGTAAGTTAGACATATAATACATTTTACTCAACAAATAAAACTCAATATACAAGATAAACTATCACATGATTCATTTCACAATGATATACAATCTCATTCATAGTCATTATTCACATAATCATCCATTTATCCATATATGATATCATCAACCACATAGGTTTCGTACATATCTGTACCAACATTTAATTAACGATCACTTTTGCTACTCAATGCTCAATGCCACAATTCGTTCAATCTACATTAATCATTCAATTTACTCGCGCACTTAGTGCCAATTTCTTAGCTAAAGCTTTAATATCATCGCATACTTAGTGCCTTTACATTAAACTGAATTTAACTTGGTATTGCACACACAGTGCCAATCATTATAATCGATGCTTTCTTTATTTCGCACACATAGTTTCGTTCATCACTGTATCAATTCCATTTATGCACACTTAGTGACACAACATTCAAATCTACATATATCATTACTAATTCATCAACCACATGTATTCATTCATTACATAATATATGAACACAATTTAAACAATTCGTATTCTACACGAAATTACCTCGGACGTAGAAATAACAAAACAAGTCAATCAATCGAGGACTTTGTCTTTGCCTCGATCTCGATCCAATCTCTCTTTTCTTGATCTATATAATATTAAATTCAACTCATTCAATCACCAATTCATTCAATTTAATCCAAACTCACATATTTAGGGCATTTTACAAAATAGCCCTCATATTTTTACATTTCAACATTTTAGTCTCTATTTCATAAAATCACCAAATACACATAATTTCACTATACTCATGCCTAGCCGAATTTTACCCTAGCTCATACAAGTCCATAAATTTCATTTATTTCACATTTTAGTCCTTCAATTTTTCATTTTCACAATGTAGTCCAAAATAGTCAAATTCATCAAAAATTCAAAGACAAAATATGTTAATCTATCACATATCTTTTATATTTAATCATTAACTATCACAAAGCTCAAGCATTCATCAATGGCATATCTCAAAATCATCAACTAACTCAAAAATTATGACATGGGCTAACTAAAACACAAAGCAACGATCACAAAAACATAAAAATTACTAAAAATCAAGCATAAAACATACCTTGATTGAGCTATATGCTAGCTGAAACCCTTAAACTTTTTTCTTTTCTTTTCCTTAGTAATTTAGGTAATGGAAGATGATAATGGCTTCCTTTTTCTTATTTGTTTTATTAATATTAACATTAATATGCCATTTACCATTTTACCCTTAATTAAAACATTATATATTCATTCATTTAATAGCCATTTATGTCCATCTCCACTATCAAAGTCTAATTACAACATAAGGACTTCTCATTTAATAAGCCATGACAATTAAGCACTTTAACAATTAGCACACAGCTTTTGCATTTTATGCGATTAAGTCCTTTTTCACAATTCGACACACAAACAACAAAATTTTCACACATGCTTAATCACATACTATAAACATAGAAAATAATATTAAAATATTTTTCCAACCTCGGATTTGTGGTCTCGAAACCACTATTCTGACTAGGGTCTAAATCGGCTGTTATAACTTTCCCCCTTAGGGATTTTCGTCCCCAAAAATCTTACCAGTGAATAGATTCGTATATTGCTCTCTCATAACATCTTCAGGCTCCCACGTAGCCTCTTCAACTCCGTGTTTGTGGCATAATACTTTCACTAAATAAATTTTCTTATTTCTCAACTTTTTGATCTCACGTGCCAAAATTCGAATCGGTTCTTTATTATATGATAGATCAGACTGAATCTCAACTTCAGTAGGGGCAATCACATGTGATGGATTGGATTGGTATCGTCTAAGCATCGATACGTGAAACACATTATGAATCTTCTCTAATTCAGATGGTAATAACAATCTATAAGCAACTGGGCCAATACGTTTGATAATCTCATACGGCCCGATGAACGTCATACTCAATTTGCCCTTTTTGCCGAATCGAAGTATTTTCTTTCACAGAGATACTTTCAAAAACACTTTATCACCGATCTCAAATTCAATATCTTTTCGTTTCAAATCTGCATAAGACTTCTGACGACCTGATGCAGCTTTCAGACTGTAACAAATCACTTTCACTTTCTATTTAGTCTCTTTAATCAAATCGACCCCGTGAATCTTATTCTCACTAAGCTCAATCCAATACAATGTGGTTCTACATTTACGACCGTAAAGAGCCTCATATGGTGCCATTTTAATGCTATATTGAAAACTATTATTGTACGCGAATTCAATCAACGGTAAATGCTTTTCCCATGTATTTTCAAACTCAAGAATACAACATCTCAACATATCCTCAAAAATCTGAATGATTCGCTCGGATTGACCATCCGTTTGCAGATGAAATGCAGTATTTAAATACATCTTCGTACCTAATACCTCTTACAGTTTCTTCTGAAATCGCGAAGTAAATCTCGGATCTCTGTCAGACACAATAGATAATGGTACTCTGTGCAATCTCACAATTTCAAAAATATACATTTTAGCTAACTTATCAAGAGAATAATCTGTTCTCACCAGAACAAAATGAGCTGATTTCGTTAATCTGTCAACTATCACCCAGATCGCAGCTTTCTTTTTCGGAGATAAAGGTAACCCTGACACAAAGACCATTGTGATTCTCTCCCCTTTCAAGAATCATGATTGGTTGTAACAAACCGAATGGAACCTAATGTTCACCTTTGACTTGCTGACAAACTAAACATCTCAAAACAAACTCTGAGATATCCTGTTTCATACCATGCCACTAAGAAAACTATTTTAAATCATTGTACATTTTCGTACTTCTCGAATGAATAGACAAATGACTATTATGAGCCTCGTTCAAAATCAACTAAATCAACACTAAATTTCTCGGAATACAAATCCGGTCTCGTAATCTCAAACAGCCATATTATCAGCTCAAAATCCTAAATCAGAATTCAAACCACACTGAGTTCGTTTTGCCATCATTTCAACATCACTTTTCTGGGCATCACAAATCTGACGTATAGACATAGGCCTCACTTTCAGCTCAGCCAAAACGGAATAATCATCACACAGATCTATTTGAGTACTCATTGCTCGTAAAGCAAATAAAGACTTTCGGCTCAAAGCGTCAGCAACAACATTAGCTTTTCCCAGATGATAATCAATTACTAATTCATAATCTTTTAGTAATTCCAACCATCTCCGCTGTCTTAAATTCAATTCTTTCTAAGTCATCAAATATTTCAAACTCTTGTGATCATTATAAATGTGACACTTCTAACCAATTAAGTAATGACGCCAAATCTTCAATGCAAATACAATAGCTGTCAATTCAAGATCGTGAGTTGGATAATTCTTTTCATGCGGTTTTAATTGTTTTGAAGCATAGGCTATAACTTTGCCTTCTTGCATCAACACACAGCCTAAACCATTTAACAATGCATCATCGTAAGCTTTAAATTCTTTACCCGATTCAGGTTGGACTAACACTGGTGCCTCTGTCAACAATACTTTCAACTGTTCAAAACTCTACTGACACTTTCTTACCATTCGAATTTAACATCTTTCTGTAGTAATTTTTTCAACGGAGTTGTAATCATTGAGAAGCCTTTCACAAATCATCTATAATACCCCACTAAACCCAAAAAACTACAAACTTCAGACACATTTCTCGGAGGGTTCCAATCTAGAATTGTTGAAATCTTGCTCGGATCAACTCGTATTCACAAAGCTAACACTATATGTCCCAAAACACCAACCTCACGCAACCAAAACTCACATTTGCTAAACTTTGCATACAATTGCTTCTTAAGCAGGGTCTGTAACATGATTCTCAAATGCATGGCATGTTGGGTCTCATCACTAGAATAAATCAAAATATCATCAATAAACACTACGAAAAATTGATCCAAATACGATCTGAATATCCAGTTCATCAAATCCATAAATACTGTAGGAGCATTCGTTAGTCAATTGTAAAACCCCAAAATCCGGCCTAGGAGAATTGGGCTTATAGAGCATTCTAAAATTTTTGGGAATGTGAGAATGGCCTTAATGCAAGTTGGACCTAGTAGGTAAGTGATTATGGAGGGTTACGGGGCTTCTATGAAGTCCTGGGTTCAAGTTAGGTCATAGGAAAAATTTTGGGTTTTTGGCTCTTTAGTGGATAAGTTACTGACGGTAGGATTTAAATAATTTTGTGTGTATTAGAATACACAAGTAAGCATATGGTGGAGTGGTGGTGGCGTCAATAGTAGAGCAAGGGGAGAAAGAGTTCGAATCCAATAAGCAGCATTTGGGGAGTTTTATTTTTGTGATCAGGAAAGGAGGAAGCTGAGTGGAGATCAAACTCTAAAGGAGAGAGAGAAGACTTGGTCAAATATTTCAAATGGATAAAGGAGAGCAAAGTTAGGAGGAAATGGTGGAGGAAATCAAGGGATAGAAGAATGTGCAAGTGGTGGCCAAATATGGGGAAGTGAGGTTAAGCAATTTTCGGTCATGAGAGGTCTTTTGGTGATGTGCACATTCGGTTTTGGGTGAGGCAAGTGTCGAATTGTTACTTTGAATTTTACTTAGAGAAGTGTTGGCATTTTGGTTTTTGGTAACATTTCAAGTCACTTCTTTGTTTATCCCTTGTTGCTTCTTCCTTTTTCTCTGACTTTGGCCGAATTCGCGTTGTGGGCATTTCATTTTCTCATCTTATTCCTCCTTCTTTTTCCTGTTAGGTGCCTAATTGGTATGCTTTGCCTTCATCTCTTTTCTTCTTATCACTCGTTTCTCTTCTTTACCCCTAAGTCGCACCAACACATCTTCCTCCCCTTTTTCTATCATATTTGTCATTTCTCTCTTCCAAGGGTCGAACTTTCACTTTCTCTTCTTCATCCATCATTAGTTTGTGGTGCTACTCTTTGTACCGAGACCTTCTTTTCCATTCGGCTCATCCCTGATCAAAGGCCGAATCTATTCACTCTTTTCCAATTGGTTCTTGTCTAGTTGAAGGTAATGCTTTCTTTCCTTTTTAGTTTCTTCTTCTCTTTTATCTCTTCAAGAATCGAAACACTCAACCTTTAACTCTATCTGGTTTAGGCCGAATTACTCACCCTCTTCCATCTCGAGATCTTTTTTTTTGGTTCTCTGTGCTGAGAGCCGAATCTTGTGGGTTTAGCCACTCAAGAGTTCTTCATGGAGGCAAGCAATAGCTGATCGGAGGGGGAATCAGGAAGGGTGCCAAATGGAAGTGGACTTGTGACCCCTGTTCCCAAGTTTAAGTGGCGTAGGGTGTTAGCAGTTTGGGACTTTCCACCTGGATGCGGAAAGGCATCGACAGCTGGTTTAGATAGGCCAATCGCGGTTGCTCGATCTAGTGAAGGCAAGTGATAGTAATCTCATAGTTAGGTGTTTAGATTAAAGATCCTCCAATTCTTGTTAATAGAGTTAATTGTGTGATATGTTTGGTATAGGTGACGACGATCATGAGTGTATAGTTCTCTACGTGATCAGGTGTGTAATCTCACACCTACTTCGATGATTGCATGTGGTGTTTTGTTGAAACGGTCAAAAGTTGAAAAGCCGGCAACTATGACCACTCAAGCGTGCGAGCGCTCGTAGTGGTAAATCAAGATACGAACCATGTCGTTAAGTCATGGAGAGTGTCTCAAACACTCTCGCGATACCGAGGCTGTAACGGGCCTAACCGGGCTGAACCGGGCCAAATGGGCCCAACGGGCTATCCGGCCCACTTGGACAAAACTGTTAGAGAAACTGTCGAATAATAACTTCTAATGCCAAATCTGGAAATCTGTGATCGAAATCTGCAAAGTGGGCCACACGAGCGTGTGGGCCCCATTAGGCCTAAGATGAATTTTAGGCCCATTAACTCTGTAGTGGCTTAAAAAGAGTGTTGTGTCGCTCGAGACGACAGTAGGCCTTCAGAAAGGCCGTTGAATGCGAAATTACCAAAATACACTTGGAGGGTAAATTATCGAAATACCCCAGAGTTGTAAAGTTACCAAAATACCCTTGGATAGTAAATTACCAAAATACCCCTGAGTTGCGAAATTACCAAAATACCCTCGATGGGTTGAATGACCGTTTTACCCTCAGTGTTGGCAAGTAACGTGTGTATGTTTACATTACACTTTTATATGTTGATCTATATATTGTATTTTATCATGTTGCGTGGGGCGGGTTAATGATTGAAGAGCAGTGTAGCCTGGTGGCATAGCCACAATATATATCTACATAAATATGACTCTGGTGGCTCAGCCACAAATATTCTGTGATTAGCAGCTTGTCTGCATTTTGGTGTGATTGGCAGGGTGGTTTGACTTGATCCCCACAGGTGTGATTGGCTGGTAGGGGGTGTGTTGGTTGGACTGGGTTGGGTTGCATTACATTCTTTGCATCCCATCATTGTATTACCATGATTATAGGGCTTAGGCCCAGGTTGATGTCTTTTGGACTCCGGCCCAGTTAATGCCGGTTTAGGGGATTACACACTTAGTTCTTGTAACTCACCCTTTTTCCCTTAACCTCGTAGGTAATTCCCAGCGGTAAAGGATTTGGAAGCGTGGATGACTCGGTGGAGGCCATACATCGGAGACATTGCTTGCAAACTTTAGTAAATTTCCATTTTGCTTCATTTTTAAGATTATTTTTTTATTTGGGTTTAATATTCTGTAATAAGGCCTCTGGGATTTATATTTATTTAAAATTTCATTTCAGTATTTTCAGACTATAAACGATTAAACCTATGAACATGAGGTTTTCTTAAAACATTACTAATCATTCTAAAATATCACGTTTCCGCAACTATTCAAGTTCGATTTTCACAATAGAAACAGTTTTTCAAAATAATAACAACTTTATAAAAATGGACATTAAGAAAATCGTGTTTTTACAAACAAACAACGAAAATTGGAGTTTCTCAAAGAGATGCAACATTTTATCGATCGCTTAGATTTTTAATTACCTTTTGATGTGACATGCTAAATCCGGCCATAACGCCTAGGCCGAGTTTAAGGTGTTACACCAAAAGGCATAACTAAAAATTCATAATGTCCGTCCCTCGTTCTGAAAGCAGTTTTCAGCACATCAGAGTCTTTAACTCGTAGCTGATAGTAGCCGGATCTCAAATCTATCTTAGAAAACACTGTAGCTTATTTCAGCTGATCAAATAAATCATCAATACGTGGCAAAGGATATTTATTTTTTATAGTCACCTTGTTGAGTTGTCTATAATCGATGCACATTCTCATAGTTTCATCTTTCCTTTTTACAAACAACACAGGAGCACCAAGGGCGAGAAACTCGGTCGTGCAAATCCTCTATCAGTCAACTCTTGCAACTGAGACTTCAACTCTTTTAATTCTGTTGGTGCCATTCTATACGGAGCTATTGAGATAGGAGTCATCCCCGACACTAACTCAATGCCAAACTTGACTTCTTGTATTGGAGGTAATCTCGGTAGTTCTTTAGGAAATACATCAGGGAATTCACAAACTACAGGCACAGATTCAACTTTCTTGTCTGTCACTTTTGTATCTATCGCATATGCAAGATAAGCTTCGCAACCCTTTTTCACATAATTGAAAGCTTTCATTGAAGATATTTCAACCGGTAGCCCATTTAAATCGCTAGTTTCAATTCGAACTATCTCACCGTTTACAATTCACAATAGCATGATGCAAGGTTAGCCAATCAATACCCGGAGTTATATCGAATTCATCAAAGGGTAGCAACATCAGATTAGCCGAATAACAATTATCCCGAAACATCAACGGACAATTCTTGCACACTTTATCAACCAGAACACACTTGCCTAAGGGGTTTGATATTCTAATTACAAACTCAGTAGACTCAACAAGTAGAATCTTACTGGATACTAGGTTCACACACACATATGAATGAGTAGATCCTGGATCTATCAATGCAATCACATCAGTATCGAAAAGAGTAAAAGTACTAGTTATGACGTCTAGAGATGATGCTTCTTTGCGAGCGTGAATAACGTAGGCTCTGGCAGGTGCTCTCGCCTCAGATCTCACTGCTGTATCCGCTGTTCCTCTCTGAATACCACTCACATTCCCAGTGTTTCTGGGTGGTCTACCCTTAGCTGTCGTGTTACTCGGCTTCGCGCTCTGAACATTATCTTTCTCATCTAACTCTGGACAATCCCAAATAAAGTGATCTTGTAATCCACATTTGTAGCAAGCTCTATTATTGTACCTGCCCCAACATTCTCCGATATGACATCTTCCACGCTATCTACACTCGGGCTAATTACTTCTGACAATTCCAACACTTGATTCCATTGGAGTTTAAGTTTTAGAACCAGTATTTTGTTTCACTCGATCCTTACTCGAATGTCCAAACAAAACATTTGAGCGATTAGTTGCATCTCTAAATCTCTTTGACGAAGATTGATACGACTTATTCATCGACCTTTTTCTTTCATCTCTAGCTTTGTAGTCCGCTTTCTTCTTTTCTTTACTAAGTTCTTCGGCTTTGTAGGCTCTTTCAACCAATACTACAATTTATTCAGATCAAGAATTCCAACCAACAGTTTAATGTCTTCATTCAAACCTTCGACGAATCGTTTACACAAAGTAGTTTCTGTCGAAACACACTCTCACGCATACTAGCACAATCTAACAAATTCTTGTTCATATTCCGTAATAGACATACGGCCTTATTTCAGCTCTAGGAACTCTTTACGTTTCTGGTCTATAAACTGTTGATTGATATACTTTTTTTGAAATTTAGCTTGAAAGAAATCCCAGGTGATTCTTTCTCTCGGAACCACTGATATCAATGTCTTCCACCAACGATATGCAGTATCTTTTAACATAGAAACAACACATTTTAAGCATTCATTTGGAGTACATGATAATTCATCAAACACTCTTATAGTATTCACAAGCCAGAATCCAGCTCGTTCAGCATCATCATCAACTGTGGCTCTGAACTCTTCGGCCCCATACTTTAGAATTTTATCCACAGGAGGTTTACTCAATCGAATCGGATCTGCAACTTGTGGCACTACAGGTACTTGCGGGGTGGAGGCTGTTGAGCAGCTGGATTCGTTCGAACAAACTCCGTAAACCACTCACTCATCATTTGGAAGAAGGCTTGCTTTGCCTCTACCTCATGACTACTAGGTTTTAGCCTTGATTCATTCGGCGTTGTCCATTGAGTGGGAGCAGGCGCATTACTCTCAACATCGTCATCTATTGCTCGATCAGGATCCATTTGCTATATGAAAACACATTTTTAACTGTCAGGAATCATCACACTATCACAGGCATATATATGGCATGTATAACTAGACTCTCACACGCTATGTTAGTCCTAGAATTGACTAAACCGTAGCTCTGATACCAATAAAATGTAACACCCCTAACCCGTCTTCGTCGTCGGACTAGAGTTATGAGGTATTACTGATCAAATCAAAACCTTTAACCTTCATAGTTCATGCAAAATTTGTAACACCCCAAACCCGGCCTAGACATTATGGTCGAATCTGGCATGTCATATTAAAGTGTGTTTCGAAAATTTGACTTGTTGGTAAAAACTCGTTTCTAAGTTTAAAACCCCTTTATTATTTTTTAATCAAATCATTTAGTCAAATGTTTGCCTTATTATCTGCTTTTGTTAAAGTAGGTTGATTTAAAATCGCGGAAGCTTTTGAAAAATCTAATGTTTAAATTTTGCGTCTTTAAAAAGAGTAATTATTTTAAAAATTCATCTTCTCCTAAACTAGTAGTTTAGAATATGTAAAAAAAGCCCAATTAAAAACTTAAACAAACATAAATGGCCTTATTATATAAACATAACCCAACATAAATTTTAAATTTAAGTAAAAGCAAGTGTAAAACAGCTGCAGTTGTGTGGCCACCTCCGAGTCCTCACAGCACCAAATCGCCTATGGCTGAGGATTATCTGTACAGTTAAAAGAAAAGGGTGAGTTTATGGAAACTCAATGTGTAATCCCCTATCAGTCAATCAGTATATAACATGCAGTAACAGATGGGCCTGAGCCCTATTAAGTAACAATATAGTGTGGGTCTTAGCCCAATACAGTAACAATGTGGGCCTTAGCCCAATACCACATCATTATAGTACAATAATGCAACCCATCCCAATCTAGCCAACACACCACTCCGTACCACCAACACACCATGTGGGGATAAAATCGACCCACCCAGCCAACACACCAATATCGCAAAGAAATCGCAAGATGTAGTAATGCAAAGAAAGTCGCAAGATGATATTGCAAAGCAAAGTCGCAAGAATAACAATATACGTGGCAAAGCCACCAGTACAGTATACTTCCTCCATAACAGCATCCCAACCCCATGCAGTATGTCATGTCATAAATCATACATATATGCAGAATGTCATACTCAGTAACAGTTATATGCAAATCATCAACACATCAGCCAACCAACCCTTAGGGGTATAACGGTCATGTCCATCCAGTAGGGGCAAAATAGTCATTTCACCCACTAAGGGTATTTTGGTCATTTTACCTACTTTAGGGTCTCTGTGCGAATATCGACCTCTCAGAAGGTCCCCAGTCGCCTCGAGCGACTTCGGTAACCTAAATGGTCATAACAGTGTAAATGGGCCCAAGGCCCATTACTCAGCCCAAGTGGGCCCACACGCTCGTGTAGCCCACTCAGCCCATATTTCACCACGGCTATGAGACCTACATAGCCCAGTCCAATATTTGCCATAAATTGTGGATTTATTCCATGTAGGGCCCACGAGCCCACTGAGCCCACACGATCCATTTCGGCCCAACGTGGTCCAATACGGCCTAATCCCATGAAAATGCTCATAAAGGCCTCTACAGTCATACGCTCGTGATCCATGGGCTCAGTTTGACCACACGAGCGTTCGCACCCCATGTGACCTCAAAGCCCAATCTTTCGGCTTTTTGGCTTTTGTCGTCCTACAGTCAAAACAATGTGAATACACACCTATTTACGAAACTGCTCCAAGTTCCACGAGCACCCAACCTAGATTCAAACATGATCCAATGTTAGTCCTTTGATCGTTAGGGTAAAACACCCTTTTCTTGACACTTAATCCAAAACCACCATCCTTACCTCGCTTGAATGAGATGACTTTAGTCCTCCAAGACCACTAACCAAAAGTGATCACACGCCTTTATAGATTATCTGAACCACAACACCGATCTCATTAACCAAGGTAGGCCATGTAAGTGGCCTCAAACAACAAATGATCTCCTATAAAACATAATCAGTATAAGGCTTAAACTCCAAAAGTGAGATAACGCATTACTTTGATTGAACGCTCAAAATGAGGGTTGTGACTATTTTGAAACCGCTGACACTCCACCACTCCTCAAGGAAAACCCTAGAACTGGGACAAGTAACACATCATGAAAAAAGGAAACAATAGTCGATAATCAAAAGATGAATAAAAGGGTAACTGGTTTTATGAAGAAGAATAGAAGAGAACAGGTTTAATCACAAAGTGAGGAGTATAAACACTTACCGATAATCAAAAACACTTGCAACACTGGAACAGCAAGAAGCAACAAAGAGAAAGTTGGCGTAGCAAGTGATAACACAAAGGTGATATTCGACCAAACCACAATCAATAAGGAGAGATAGCTCTCGGTCAAAACAAGAACAATATTTGGAGGTAGAAAACGGAAAGAGAAGAATTGGACAAAGTCAAACCGATTAAGAGCAGAACCTAGAAGGTAAAAGGAGATAAACCGATTGGAAGGCAAGGGATATTCAGCCAAGAGAGGGTACAGATTTAGGAAGAGAAGAAGAGAGAAAAGAAAAGGAAGAGTTGCTCACTAAAACGACTAACAACTATCGACCGAAAGGAAAGGACTTTTGTTGGCTAATGCGCAGCAACCAAAACAAATCCGAATGAACCAAAAGCAGGTAAATGGGATGGAAAGAAAAGAGTATTCGGCAGATGCTAACCCAATGCCGAAAATGACTAACATTCTCCTCCAGCCAAATTCTCAAGGCTTGAGTTCCCTCAAATGGCACAACACCTCTTCTCACTCAAACCCCTTGATTTTCTCCTAAAATCTATCCTATTATCCCTCCTTGAATCTCTCCATGACCAGTTCAAACTCCATTCAAATTCTATTTAAACTCCCCTTAGTTGTGTTTCAGTCCAACTCCACTACCTACACAGCTCAAGCAGCAAAATAAATACTCCATTGTGCAACCCAGGACTTGAACCTCAGACCTCCCAATTACACAACACGCCACCTTGCCACTAGACCACAAGCTTTTTTTGTGTCATAAAACAAGCACTCTTATATATAAGACCTATATGCCAGTGTCCAGATTCATTTAAGAGCAAAACTAAAAATTTTGCAAAAGCCAAGAATTAAACCCAGGCTTCTCATACACCCCCACACACACCCAAGTCACTCAGCCATTATAGCAAACAAATAATTTATGTCATAACATGCAAAAATTAAAGACATAAATTATTGGGGCGTTGCAATATTAAATCATAATCAATCAACATCATTAAGTCATTTAATGAGGTCGATAAGACCTTAAACATGCATTAAAAAGGGGTCGGGACAAAACCGAACTCATATAAATTTTTTTCGAAACTTAACATTTTCCAAAGCTACAAAGGTCACACGCCCGTGTGGGTAGGCCGCGACACAACAGGGCATACAAACTGACTTGTCCACACAGCCGAAGACACGCCCGTATGCCTAACCCATGGTCGACACTGACTTATTTCACACGGCCAGTCACATGCCTGTGTGTTTAGCCCGTGTGCGAGTTTGACTTGTTTCGATTTGCAAACTTAAGATACACGGTCGAGCCACACGCCCGTGTGCTCAACCTATGGGCAATTATAGGTCATTTCCAAGGCTAATTTGCCACCCACATTTTGGGTCACACCTACAAGCATCAAACATACTAAATTCATACCCCAATTGCATTCAAAACATACCAAAATATGCACCATATAGCCTTCATTTAAATCATTTATTTCCACACTCAATTCCAACTCAAAGATATCAATCCAAAGTATCAAATTCACATCAAAATCATGTAATAAATACATCATTTAATCCTTACCAATTCATAGCATAAAACATATTACCTACCTCTACCAAAACATAACATAAAGGTCATTCACACATAGTCACATAAACACATTATAACCATCTTTTTCACATATCCAAAACATATACTAAGATCATTCATTTACCAAACCATATGACACAGTAAGATTTATACATCTCAAAACATACCATAATCTCTAGCCTATACATGCCATATACAAAATATATACAACTTCTAAAAGTACGTGTGTCTCACACGACTACCAGACACGCCCATGTGCCCAAGTCGTGCCCAAACAGAGCCTACATACTGACTTGTTCACACGGCTACTAGACACGCCTGTGTGCCTTGGCCGTATGAAATTAAGCTAGCTACTGACTTGGTCACACGGCCACCATGCACGCCCATGGGCCTCGGCCGTGTAACCTGTCCAGGCACACCTAGAAATGACCCTTAAACCACACGGCAGAGACACACGCTCGTGTATCTTGACCATGTATGCAAAATAGGCCAATTTGCCACCCATACAAGTGTCAACCAACAAGCTTCAAAGCAATACCAATTCATCCTTCCAAATGCATTCAAACATATCATTTCTTCACCAAATAATCATCATCAATACCATCTACTTCCATACCTAATATCATCACAAATGAGTCCATTCAAAGTAAAAATTGTACATCTCAAAACATATATATAACAAGCATTAAATAATCCACACCATAATTCATCTTCAAACCACATCTTTCATCAACCACAAAATCGTAAAATATACCAAATTCATAGGTCATTCATAAATTCAACATCATTCAACTTCCAAGCAAAACCACATGGCAAGGATTAAACATTTCAAAACATACCATAACTTCTAGCCTATACATGCCATATTTCAACTATATAATATTTCAACTCAGATTTGTGGTCTAGAAACCACTGTTTCGACTAGGGTCTAAATTGATCTGTTACAACTCTCCCTCCCTTAGAATTTTTGTCCCCAAAAATCTTACCTACGAATAGGTGTGGATACTACTTTCTCATAACCTCTTCGGGCTCCCACGTAGCCTCTTCTACTCTGTTTTTGTGCCACAACACTTTCACTAAGGAAATTCTTTTGTTTCTCAATTCTCTGATCTCTTGTACTAAAATTTGAATCGGTTTCTCACTATACGACAAGTCTGACTGGATCTCAACCTCAATAGGAGTAATCACATGAGACGGATCATATCTATACCGTTGAAGAATCGACACATGAAACACATTATGAATCTTTTCTAACTCAGGTGGCAACATCAATTTATAAGCAACCGGCCTAACTCGTTCAATGATCTCATACGGCCCGATAAATCTCAGACTCAACTTGCCTTTTCGGCCAAATCGAATTATTTTCTTCCACGAAGATACTTTTAAGAACACTTTGTCACTAACATCGAATTCAATATCCATTCGTTTCAAGTCTGCATAAGACTTCTGACGATCTAAGGCTGTTTTCAAACTATCACGAATCACCTTTACTTTCTGCTCAATCTCTTTTATCAAATCAACCCCGTGAATCTTATTCTCACTCAGTTCAGTCCAATACAATGGAGTTCGGCATTTTCTACCATAAAGAGCCTCATACAGTGCCATTTTGATACTAGATTGAAAACTATTATTATAAGCGAATTCAATCAACGGAAAATGTTTTTCCCACGTACTCTCGAACTCAAGTATACAACATCTCAACATATCTTCGAGAACATAAATGATTCATTCGAATTGTCCATCCGTTTACGGATGAAATGCAGTACTAAAATGCAATTTTGTGCCTAAAGCCTCTTGCAATTTCTTCCAAAATCTCGAGGTAAATCTCGGATCTCTGTAAGATGCAATAGATAGTGGTACCCCATACAATCTCATAATCTCAGCAATATATAATTCAGCCCATCTATCTAGTGGATAGTCTATTTTCACCGAAACGAAATGAGCCGATTTTGTCAATCTGTCAACTATCATCTAGATTCCATCTTTCATTCCCAGAGATAAAGGCAGTCCCGACACACAGTCTATCGTAATTCTCTCCCATTTCCACTTAGGAATCATGACTGGCTATAACAAACCGAACGGAACTTGATGTTCAGCTTTTACTTGCTGACATATTAAACATTTCGACAGAAAGTCTGAGATGTCTCTTTTCATACCATGCCACCAATAGAAATGTTTCAAATCATTATACATTTCCGTACTTCCCAGATGCACAGTCAAATGACTATTATGAGCTTCGTTCAAAATTAGCTCAATTAACTCTGAATTCTTCAGTACACAAATTCGATTTCTAAATCTAAAACAATCATCACTATCGACTCGAAATTCTGAATCAAAATTCAAATCACATTGAGCTCGTTTAGTCATCATCTTAACATCACTCTTCTAGGCATCTCAAATTTGACGTACGAACATCGGTCTCACTTTCAATTCAGCTAAAACCGAACCATCATCACATAGATCTATTTGAGTATTCATAGCTCGAAAAACACATAAAGACTTTCGACTCAAGGCATCAGCAACAACATTAGCTTTGCCCGGATGATAATCAATCACAAGTTCATAGTCTTTCAACAATTCTAACCATCTTCTCTGTCGCAAATTCAATTCTTTCAGAGTCATCAAGTATTTCAAACTCTTGTGGTCGGTATAAATATGACTTTTCTCACCAAATAAGTAGTGACACCAAATCTTCAATGCAAACACAATCATGGTCAATTCAAGGTCGTGTGTCGAATAGTTCTTTTCATGCGGCTTTGACTGCCTCAAAGCATAAGTGATGACTTTGCCTTCTTGCAACAGCACACAGCCCAAACCATTCAACGATGCATCACTGTAAACTATGAATTCTTTGCCCGATTCAGGCTGAACTAACACTGGCGCTTTCATTAACAATGCTTTCAACTGCTCAAAACTCTTATGGCACTTTTTTGACCACTCGAATTTAACATCTTTCTGTAGCAATTTCGTCAACAGAGTCGCAATCATCGAGAAACCTTTCACAAACGGTCTATAATATCCCGCTAGTCCTAGAAAACTACATACTTTAGACACATTTCCCGGAGGCTTCCATTCTAATATAGTAGAGATTTTACTCGGATCAACTCGTATTCCCGTGGCTGACACAATATGCCCCAGAAAACCAACCTCACACAACAAAAATTCACATTTGCTAAACTTAGCATACAATTGCTTCTCACGTAAAGTTTGTAACACAATTCTCAAATGCTCGGCATGTTGTGTCTCATCACATGAATAAATCAAAATATCATCAATGAACACCACAACAAAGCGATCAAAATACGGTATGAATATCCGTTTCATCAGAGCCATAAACATGCAGGAGCATTTGTTAGTCCGAAAGGCATCACTAAGAATTCATAATGTCCGTACCTCGTTCTGGAAGTAGTTTTCGGCACTCAGATTCTTTAACTCCCAACTAATAGTAGCCCGATCTCAGATCAATCTTAGAAAATTTTGCAGCTCCTTTCAACTGATCGAAAAAATCATCAATACGAGGCAACGGATATTTTTTTAATAGTCACTTTATTCAACTATCTGTAATAAATACACATTCTTATAGTACCATCTTTCTTTTTCACAAACAACACAGGAGCACCCCAGGGTGAGAAACTCGGTCGTGCAAATCCTTTATCAGTCAACTCTTGCAACTGAGACTTTAACTCTTTCAATTCCGTTGGTTCCATTCTATATGCAGCCATTGAGATAGGAGTAGTTCCCGGCACTAATTCAATTCCAAATTCAACTTCTCATATTGGAGGTAATCCATGTAACTCTTCGAGAAACACATCTGGAAACTCACAAACCACAGGTACCGATTCAACTTTCTTTTCTGACACCTTTGTACCAATCACATATGCCAGATAAGCTTCGCAACCCCTTTTCACATAATTTAAAGCTTTCAACGTAGATACAACAGCTGGTAACCCTTTCATATCACGGGATTCGATTCTAACTATCTCACCATTCTGACTTCTCAATTCAATACTCTTTCTTTTACAATTCACAATGGAATTATGCAAATTGAGCCAATCCATACCCAAAATTATATCAAATTCATCGAATGGTAGTAACATTAAATTAGCCGGAAAGCATATGTCTTGAAACATCAATGGGCAATTTTTGCACACTTTTTCCACCAAAACACACTTGCCTAAAGGGTTCGATACTCTAACCACAAATTCAGTAAACTCAACAGGTAGAGTCTTACTTGATACTAGATTCACACACATATATGAATGAGTAGATCCTGGATCTATCAATGCAATCACATTAGTCTCCAATAGAGTAAATGTACCAGTAATGACATCTAGCGATGACACTTCCTCTCTCGCACGTATAGCATAGGCTCGAGCAGGTGCTCTTGCCTCTGATCTCACAGTTGTATCAGTATTTCCTCTTTGACTTCCACTCGTATTTCTGGCATTTCTGGGTGGTCTACCCCTAGCTGTCATGTTACTAGATCTCACATTCTAAACATCTTCTTCCTCAACCATCTTTGGGCAGTCTCGAATAAAGTGATCTCGTGATCCATATTTATAACAAGTTTGATTGTTATATTTGCCCCAACAATCTCCCATACGTCGTCTTCCACATTGTCTACACTCTGGTTTACTGCTTTTGGCACTTCCAACACTTGATTCAATTGGGATTTGAACTCGTGAACTGATGCTTTGTCTCACACAATCTCTACTCGGATGTCCAAACGAAGCATTCGATCAATTGCTTACCTCTCTAAATCTCTTCATTGATGGTTAAGACAACTTATTCATCGATCTTTTTCTTTCATCTCGAGCTTCAGAATCGGCTTTCTTCTTTTCTTTACTAAGCTCTTCAGCTTTGCAGGCTCTTCCGACTAACACAACAAATTCGTTTATGTCAAGTATCCCAACCAACAACTTAATGTCCTCATTCAGCCCTTCTATGAAGCATTTACACATAGTAGCTTCGGTCGAAACACATTCTCGTGCATACTGGATCAATCTTATGAATTCCCGCTCGTACTTAGTAACTAACAAATGGCCTTGTTTCAGCTCAAGGAACTCTTTACATTTCTGACCAATGAATCGTTGACTAATATACTTCTTCCAGAATTTAATTTGAAATAAATCCCAAGTGATTCTCCCTCTCGAAACCATGGATATCAAAGTCTTCCACCAGCTATAAGCCGTATCTCTCAACAAAGAAACTGCACACTTGATACATTCATCAGGGGTCCCGACATCTCTTCGAATACTTGAATTGTTTTCTCGAGTCAAAACTTGGCTCGCTCAGCATCGTCATCAACTGCGGCCCTAAGCACTTTGGCCCCGTACTTATGAATCTTATCCACAGGAAGTTTATTCAAGCAAGTCGGATCTATCACTTGTGGCACAATAGGTACTTGTGGGGGTGGAGGTTGTGGAGCAGCCGGATTCGTTCGAACAAACTTTGAAAACCACTCACTCATAATTCGGAAGAAGGCTTTCTTAGCCTCTCCTCCTTCACTACTATCATTCGGCCTAGATGTGGCCAGTGCTGTCCCTTGAGCCGGAACTCGTGCGTTACTCTTAACATCATTAGCAACTGCTCGATCGGGATCTATTACTATATGAAAACACATTTTCAACTGTCAGGATTCATCACACTATCACAATTTCATATATGGCATGTATAGGTAGACTTACACGCGCTATGTTAGTCCGAGAATCGATTAAACCGTAGCTCTGATACCAATAAAATGTAACACTCTTAACCTGTAACCGTTACCGACTGGGTAAAGAGGCGTTACTGAACACTCGAAACATTTCACATCCATTTCACAACACAAAGTCAATCATCAATCAAACATATTCAAATATGAGTATATAGTCCCTTATTCAGGTTTACGAGACCTTAAACACATGTTAGAAAGAGGTCGGGACTGAACCGAACACTTACGAAAGTTTTAAAAAATTTAAACATTCTTCAACATTGCAAAAGTCGCACGCTTGTGTGAGCCGGTCGTGTGTCTCACACGACTACCAGACACACCATGTGCCCAGGTCGTGCCCAAACAGAGCCTACATACTGACTTGTTCACACGGTCACCAGACACACCCGTGTGCCTTGGCCGTGTGAAATTAAGCTAGCTACTAACTTGGTCACAGGGCCACCATGCACGCCCGTGGGCCTCGGCTGTGTAACCTTTCCAGGCACACCTAGGAATGACCCTTAAACCACAGGACAGAGACACACGACCGTGTCTCTTGACCATGTATGCAAAATAGGCCATTTGCAAGGCCAATTTGCCACCCATACAAGGGTCAATCAACAAGCTTCAAAGTAATATCAATTCATGCTTCTAAATGCATTCAAACATATCATTTCATTCACCAAATAATCGTCTTCAATACCATCTACTTCCATACCTAATATCATCACAAATGAGTTCATTCAAAGTAACAATTGTACATCTCAAAACATATATATATCAAGCACTAAATAATCCATACCATAATTCATCTTCAAACTACATCTTTCATCAACCACAAAATCATGAAATATACGAAATTCATAGCTCATTCATAAATTCAACATCATTCAACTTCCAAGCCAAATCACATGGCAAGGATTAAACATTTCAAAACATACCATAACTTCTAGCCTATACGTGTCATATTTCAACTATATACATCTTTCCAAAAGTACCAAAATAGATTGCCGATAGTGTGATAGAGATGCTGACAATTCCCGTATCCGAGCTAGCTTTGCCGACACTGTAAAACAAAGAAATAAATCACACAGTAAGCTTTTAAAAGCTTAGTAAGTTTGTAACATAATACATTATGCCAAAACAACCCATCACATAGATTAATTCACAATCACATATGCCATACCATCCAAAGCTAATATGTTTAATTAACCTTCCATAAACTTATTCATAGCTTTATCAACCACATAGGTTCTGAACATACCTTAGCCAATACTTAGTTATCGATTACATATGCTACTCAATACTCACTATTTCATTTCGATCAACTTTCATCCCTTCTTCGGTTCAATCGCACACTTAGTGCCCAAATCGTTAGCTGAAACTTAATTAGCATCGCACACTTAGTGCAGCTATATCAAATTGATCTTAAATCCGTACCGCACACACAGTGCCAACCACAAAGCCGAAGCTTATATTATTTCGCACACACAGTGCTAATCATCTCGGTCACATTTTCGAATATGCACACTTAGTGCCACGTAACTCGAACCCTCACATAGCATTCACGATTCAATAATATCATACCATTCATTTCATAACATTAAACATAGTTCAATACACGTATTATCTCCGAACTTACCTCGGACGTCGAAATACCGAAACGGCCGTTTAATCAAGCACTTTGTCTTTGCCTCTATCTTGATCCGAACATCTCTTTTCTTGGTCTATACACATTCAAATTCAATCCATCCAATCACCAATTCATTCAGTTTAGTCCACACACACTTGTTTAGGGTATTTTACAAAATAGCCCTCACATTTTCACATTTTGACACTTTAGTCCCTAATTCACAAAATCACAAAATACATAAAATTTCACTTCACCCATGCCTAGCCAAATTCTCTCTATGTTCATACAAGTCCACACATTTCATTTTTTTCACATTTTAGTCCTTCAATTTACACTTTTCTCAATTTAGCCCAAATTACTCAATTTCACTAAAAATTCAAAGACAAAACATGTTCATCCTTCACATATCTTCCATATTTCACTATCAACTAACACATAGCTCAAGCATTCATCAATTTCTAAAATAAAAATCACCACCAATTTCTAAAATTAAAGCATGGGTGATAAACCATAATATTAACATATTTTAAGCCCATATTTAGCATGCTTTTGGATGATTTAAGCCTTGAATTGTGTAAATTGGTACTCTTAATCCTTTGTTTTCATGTTTTGTACTTTGGAAAGCAGCGGAGGATGAAAAGAACGAGAAACGGGCCCAAAATAGAGTAAATAGGCCATATCACGAAATCAACACGGCCTGGGCCTAATACTACACGGCCGTTCCTCATTCAATAGACTTGAACACGGCCTGGCCACAATTCACACGGGCGTGTGCCATGGGCGTGTCCCTGACATGAATAAGAGGAATTACACTCGAAATAGGATACTTGGAGGTAAAGAAACACATTCCAAAGCCTATTTAAACACCCTATTAGGAATTCTACTCAGATTAGGATACTTAGTGGCCAAGTAAGGCATCTCAAAGCCTATATAAACACCTTTGGGTGCAACTTAAACGGGGAGTTCGGTAGAAGCCTTCTGCCCCAGCTAGGCCAAAGAGGGCAGATTTGTGGGGATTTACTCGAAGATAGCCAGTTGATTCATCTCAAGAAGCCAGAATCATACTCAAGACGGAGGATCTCTCCTTCAATTCCTTCAGAGGGTTTTAGGGATTTCTTATGTTTTGTTTTATCTTTTCTTCTGAGATGTTTTCTTTTATTATTATCAACTAAACCCTCAGATACCTGAGGGGGATGAAACCTAAGATGAATCTTTTTATCGTTTGCTAAACTATATGATAAATATTTGACTTGTTCTTAATTATGTGTTCTAAATTCTTGTGTTGATATTTTCAGGATATTAATTCAAGTGTGATGTGCTTAGGTGAGGAGCAAAAGTCCCTGCCTAAGAGTAGATCTAGCATAGTTAAGCGGAGTTGCTCGCGCGCCTAGAGATAGGGTGATGAAAATCTGCCGGATTAGGGTCAAACCTAATATAGGAGTCCATAGATCGAGTTAATGCAATTCTAATCCTACGGATCAAGTCAAATGAATAAATTGTCTGGTTCAGAGTTAGATAACAAGTGAAGTCTAGGTGGATTCTTCCTCTGGTATTGTCTTAATTAATTGGTTTTTCCCAACGTATTTTTCCCAAATCCATTCTCTTTGTCTTTGCATTTTTAGCTTAGTTGTTAGCTAATTTTACATTAGATAAAAATTCCTTTAATTCTTAGGCTAAATAATAAAAAGAAAGTGAGTATTAGTACTTTTGGTTCCTTTCAGTTCGACAATCCGGTCTTGTCTTAACTATACTACTGTTTGATAAGTGAGCTTGCCTCAAATCATTGTCATAGTTAGTTTCCAGGTTCGATTATTCTTTATATAAATTTTAAGACTTTGACATCGCATAAAACAACGATCTAGTTTTTGGCGCCATTACCGGGGAACTGAAATATTAAGAAAGCTTAATTTTTATTACTTTAGCCATATTTTATTTTTGGAATTAAATTTTATTTTTTTATTTTGCTAATTTTTATTTTATTTGCTTTTGACAGATAATTTTAGTTTATAGAGAAGATGGCACTAAATAATTATCAGTGGCAAGTCATGAGGACAATTCCTACTAAAGCAGCCAGTGTCTTCAACCTCGACGCAATCACCATGCTATCAAATTAGGTAGAGATGATGAATAAAAAGATTGATGGTTTGTATAGTCTCTCACAGGTACATCCAGTAATGCAATATGACTCGAATCTAGGAGGCGTGGCGAATCCTAAGTACCCACCCTACGGATATGGCATGGAAAATGAGCAAGCTCACTATATGGGTAACAATTTTAAATTTCAAAATAACCCTTATAGTAATACTTATAATGAAGGTTGGAGGTACCATCCCAATTTCGCGTGGGATGATCAAGGTAGTCAAAGATTGCAACTTCCTCTAGATTTTCAACAACCACCTCACCAACAAGAACAGGAGCCGAACCTTGAGGAGGTACTGACAAAAATTTATAGCGATATCAGAAATTCGTTTGCAAAACACTGAAACAGCACTCAAAAATCAAGAAGCAGCGATTGAAGGGATCAAGAATCAATTAAGTCAGCTTGCTAAGCTGATCTCAGAATAACCACAAGAAAGCTTGCCAAGCAACATTGAAACTAACCCAAAAGAGCAAATTCAAGCCGTAACAGCTCATGACAGTGAAAGGTTAGTGGAATCTGACCCAAGGCAAGAGCCTGTGTTAAGTAAAGGTAAGGTTGAGATAAGCCAGGATTTACCAAACCCGGTAATTACAGAGTACCAAGCTCATGTGTCATACCCCAATGTGATAAAGAAAGACCACACAGAGGAACAATTCGGTAAATTTCTTAAACCTCTCAAGAAGTTTCTTATTAACTTGTTGTTTCTTGAAACTCTTTCACAGATGTCAACTCCTAGACCTCATGTCGATAAAGAAGAAATTCATGAGGAACGAAGGCTTTGGATCAATGAACTAGACGAGTGGAAGTCACACTTCAAAGAGAAACTAAAAACAGACAGCAAAAACAAGGTAACTCTACGAGAACTTAATGATGGGACAACCCAGCTTAAAATAGGAGATCAGGTACTCAAAATCTTCCCAGACGGAACAGTCGAGGTAACTAGTCCTAAAATCAGCACCTTTAAGGTAAACACTACTCAACTTAAACTTTATATCAATAACTGAATTAATCGCATAAGAAAGGATTTCCACCTCCTCAAACCACCATGATTTTGCAAATAACAGGTAAGTCTAGCTCAAGACTTTAAACGAACGCTTCTCGGGAGGTAACCCGTACACTAACTCTACTAATTAGCTTCGTTTTATTTCTTTTCGTATTTAGCCGTAGGTTTTCGTACCCACACGGCCGTGGCCGTGGCCATGTGGGCACCATAGGAAGGAACACCGGCGTGGGATGCATCTCTATTTAAACCCCCTTCTTCCTTTCCTTTTCCCGTTATCTTTCTTCTTTCATTTTTCATTATTTGCTTTTATTCTTACTTTTATTGTTATTACTTTCTTCTTTTTCTCCAGGACATTTAGATTTAGCTGAGGATATAATAAAATCAGATTGGTTACTTTGAGGATTCAAGTTCAAACGACTCGAGGCACCCCCTACGTTTCTCTTCAATAACTCCATCCAAAATTTAGGAAGTTTCACTTCTCTCCCTCTCTTTTGATTTTCTTACTATATGATCATTATCTACCTTTGTACATTGAGGGCAATGTACATCTTAAGTGTAGGGGGGTTAACTATAGTATTATTTGAAAATCCCTAAATTATACCTTGTTCTAGAGTAATTTTCTCATATTATGATTAGAATAAAACTTCCTTTGATTTATGATGTTTGTTGATATGTTTCGAATTAAATCATTGATAATTGTACAATGATGATTTAAATTTTAGGAGACTAGAGAATCAAGCACGATGAGTCTATTTTCAAAAATTAAAATTTTGTTAGGTTGTCTACCTGAATCTAGTTATTACCTTGAAGTTTGAAATTCACAAGGTTGATATCAAAAACCCATAATTTTTGTGAGATTTTGAGCCTTTTAAAGCATACATTCTTTTGTGCTCACTTTTTATTATGAGTGTGTCAACATTGATTTGTTATTCTAGAACTTGCATCGATTATGCATGTCGAGACCACACCTTTGATTTGATATACAAAGATGATAAAGGCACCTAGGTTTTGACCCACTTACTCCACTAAAAATCCTACCTTCATAATTAACCCCTAGTGAACCCTTTTAATCCTAACAACCCTTTTTATCGACTCACCTACTAATATTAACCTAGAACCCTTGTATTTGTTATCACCATTCCTTTTGACTACCCTTATGTCGAGATTTGATTTGATTAGTTGCCTAACTATTTTATCTATTTCAATTATTAAATATATCCTTAGTAGTTGACTTGTTCTTAAAAAAATTGAATTATATTCACTATTAGTTTTGTGATTAGGTGAGCTTATACGTTAAATTCTAATTATTGAAGATAAAGCTCATATCAGAGTATTATTATTAATAGTACAAGTTTTTAATTTATGTAATTATTATCAGTTCGATATCTCTAGTTAGGTAATTTGTCAGGTCAATCTCGATTCTAACCCTCTAATTCAGCCTTTATGCACACCTTTAACCCAAGCCCCGTTACAACCCTATTAAAGACCTTTTGGTTTGTGTATCATCTCATATTATAATGGTGGAGATTTGATTTTTATGCAAGCCTATGGGATTAACCCTTCATGTTTGACTTTTGAGTGCTTAATTCTGAACCTTAAACACTTCGAGTGATTTGAGTGAATCTTTAGGGAGGATGTCAATTCTTGTCGATTTTGAATCAGAGGTAATTATTCAGGTAAGGGGAAACACCTATGTTTTCATAGTATAAAAACTATGACTTTGATTGTTTGAAACTTTAGGACTCTTTGAGTTGAATTATCCATGTATGAATTATCTTTGAATTATGATGAAACACTATTGATGAATGTTATGAATCAGGGAAGTTTGTTTTAATTATGAGCTGAGAATTTTGCTTGATGACAAGCAAAAGCTTAAGTGTGGGGGAATTTGATAAACCATAATAGTAACATATTTTAAGCCCATATTTAGCATGCTTTTGGATGATTTAAGCCTTGAATTGTGTAAATTGGTGCTCTTAATCCTTTGTTTTCATGTTTTATACTCAAGAAAGCACCGAAGGATGAAAAGAACGAGAAACAGGCCCAAAATGGAGTAAATTAGCCATATCACAAAATCAACACGGCCTGGGCCCAAGATCATACGACCGTGCCTCATTAAACAGACTCGAACACGGCCTGGCCACGATTCACACGGGCGTGTGTCATGGGCGTGTCCCTGACATGAATAAGAGGAATTACACTCGGAATAGGATACTTGGAGGCAAAGAAACACATTCCAAAGCCTATTTAAACACACTAGTAGGAATTCTACTCAGATTAGGATACTTAGGGGCCAAGTAAGGCATCTCAAAGCCTATACAAACACCTTTGGGGGCAACTTAAGCGGGGAGTTTGGCAGAAGCCTTCTGCCAGGGCTTTAGTCAGAGGGCATCCAGCTAGGCCAAAGAGGACAGATGTGTGAGGATTTACTCGAAGATAGCAAATTGATTCATCTCAAAAAGCCAGAATCATACTCAAGATGGAGGATCTCTCCTTCAATTCCTTCAGAGGGTTTTATGGATTTCTTATGTTTGTTTTATCTTTTCTTCTGAGATGTTTCTTTTATTATTATGAACTAAACCCTCAGATACATGAGGGGGATGAAACCTAAGATGAATCTTGTTATCGTTTGCTGAACTATATGATAAATATTTGACTTGTTCTTAATTATGTGTTCTAAATTCTTGTGTTGATATTTCTGGGATATTAATTCAAGTGTGATGTGCTTAGGTGGAGGAGCAAAAGTCCCTACCTAAGAGTAGGTCTAGCATAGTTAAGCGGAGTTGCTCGCACGCCTAGAGATAGGGTGACAAAAATCTGCCGGATTAGGGTCAAACCTAATATGGGAGTCCATAGATCGAGTTAATGCAATTCTAGGGGTTTTAATTAGAAAGAGATTTCAATTAATCAACCTAAGTTTAGACGTTAGTCGCCTTGAGAGAGGGATTAATATACGTTAGGGAATCCTATGGATCAAGTCAAATGAATAAATCGTCTGGTTCAGAGTTAGATAACAAGTGAAGTCTAGGTGGATTTTTCCTCGGGTATTGTCTTAATCAATTGGTTTTTCCCAAAGTATTTTTCCCAAATTCATTCTCTTTGTCTTTGCATCTTTAGCTTAGTTGTTAGTTAATTTTAGATTAGATAAAAATTCCTTTAATTCTTAGGCTAAATAATGAAAAGAAAGTTAGTATTAGTACTTTTGGTTCCTTTGGGTTCGTCAATCCGATCTTGCCTTAACTATACTACTGTTCGATAGGTGCGCTTGCCTCAAATCATTGTCATCGTTAGTTTCCAGGTTCGATCATTCTTTATATAAATTTTAAGACTTTGACATCACATAAAACAACGATCAATGGGCTAGCTAGAGCACTAAGCAACTATCACAAAAACGTAGAAATTATCAAAAATCGAAGCTAAAACATACCTTAATCTTTGCTTAAAGCTAGCTGAATATCCCAAAGCTCAAAACCCTTGCTTATTTTCCTTAATTTCGGTGGATGAACATAAAAAATGATCGAATATAGCTTTTTTTTGTTTAATAATCTTTTTTTTACCAAATTACCTATTTAACCTTTAATACTAAAATATATAAGCATATGCACACAAGGTCATATATGACCATTACCATCCATTTACTCAAATAATGGGCTAATTACCTTTTAAGGGCTTCACTTTATAAATACATCAACAATTAAGCACTTAATAATCAGCACTTAGCTTTTGCATTTTATGCGATTAAATCCTTTTCGCAAATTAAACACACAATCGATAAAATCTTCACACAAAAATTTCACACAGGCAAAATCACATACTGTAAACATAGAAAATAATATTAAAATATTATTTTGATATCAGATTTTTGGTCTCGAAACCACTTTTCTGACTAGGGTCTAAATTGGGCTGTTACAATGAGCTCATCTTTGATTTTTGATGTTTACATGATAAACATGACTAACAAGTTTCTTGAGATCATATGTGCTTAGGGAAATGGCCATATTGATTTGGATGCATGTTTGTATTCTTATTTTGAATATACATGATTGGTAAGTTAAATTCTTGTTATACGAAATGCTTACTCGGTTTTCTTTTCTCTGTTTTATAGTGCTCGGAAGCTCGTAAAGGTTGGAATCGGCCAGAGGATCATCACACTATCCTTCAGCATGTTTTGGTATAAATAGCAAACTTATTTTGTTATAATGGCATGTATAGGCTAACTTGGCCAATGTTGACATGTAAATGGTTGTTTGTAATCTAGCCATTGGAATGGCTAGTAATGGTATATTTAGTAAATACATACTTGAGGTTATAATATGGTTAATATATGTGTGCTTGGTATGGTTAGATAGAATTATGGAAACACATATATGTCTTTTAAAAGGGTAAGTTTTAACACATGTGATGATATATCAAGTATAATTTTAATGTTGGCTTGGTTTTAATGTCTAGAATTGGTTGTTATATGTATGCAAGTATTAATGTAGGTACAAGGCAAAATTTGGTTGAGAAATAAGGCTTAAAATGGCCTTATTTTATCCACACAGGCGTGTGTCTCAACTGTGTGTGACACACGGCCATGTGCACGAACGTGTGATTTGGCCGTGTGTCCCCTACATCTTAAAATTTGAGAAATAGAATGCTCAGAATTGGTCACACGGGCAAAAACACGGGCATGTGTCTCAACCATGTGAAACACACGGCCCAACACACGGGCGTGTGTCTTGGCCATGTGAATACTGCACCTACTTTTGAAAATTAAATTGTCCACACGACCTAGCACACGGGCGTGTAGTTGGTCGTGTGACCAAAGTCAGTAGGTACCCTAATTTGAACACAGGATGGGATACGGTCGTGTGCCTCACATCGAATGCGAACACAGCCTAAGACACGGGCGAGTCACTTGGCCATGTGAGCCATAAGGCCTGATCAAATGGGCATGTGTCCTCTAAACCTAAGAAAAATTTTGAAATTTTGCGAAAAATTTTGTGACTTTCGGGTTTAGTCCCGATTTGATTCTGACGTGTATTTTGGGCCTTGAGGACCCAATTAAGGGACAATATGATTAATTTAATATATGAATAGTAAATGATATGAAATTTTCTGTAATTGATCTGTAAACTCCGATAATACTCTGTGACCCTGTTCTGGTGACGGATAGGGGCTAGGGGTATCACATCTCCTCTTCCAGAACACAACTCTGAATGATGTTGTCATTGCATACCTTGAACAAATACGGCTTGTTCCAATGATACTTCACTATTTCACGAAGAAATCTTTCTTATTTATGGCCTATGACACCCAACGAGAGTTTTCCACACACTAGATAATTAACTAAATAGCATACCAAGGGGTTGCATCTACAGCAAATAACTTATCATCTAGGAATGCATCGAAAATTTGAAGTATGTTTCCATCTTTGCTGCCAAATTCCAATTGAGACAGATGGTCTGGAACTTGATTCTTTGAACCCTTGTAGTCTTTTATCTCGATGTTGAATTCTTGCAACACTAAGATCCAGCGTATTAGTCTTGGTTTTACATCCTTATTCGCAAAATGATATCTCAATACCGAGTGATTAGTAAATACGATAACCTTTGCACCGACAAGATAAGAATGAAACTTGTCGAAAGCAAATATTACAGCTAACAATTCGTTCTCTATAATGGTATAATTAATTTAAGCCTCTAAAAGAGTTTTCCTAGCATAATAGATGGTGTGAAATATTTTTCCCTTGTGTTGTCCTAAAACAACACCCACAGCAAAGTCGCTTGCATCACACATAACTTAAAAAGGTTGAGACCAATCTGGTGCAACGACAATGGGCGCATTTACTAGCTGCTTCTTTAATTGAATAAATGCATCCAGACATGCATCGTCAAATATGAATTTTCGATTTTGTTCTAGCAATGAGCATAAGGGTTTTGAAATTTTTGAGAAATCTCTAATAAATCTTCAGTAAAACCCCGCATGCCCAAGAAAATTGTGAATACCTTTCACATTTATCAGTAGAGCTAATTTCTCAATGATTTCCACCTTAGCTGTGTCTACTTCAATGCCTTGACTAGAGATACAATGGCCTAACACAATGCCTTCAGTTGCCATGAAATGACATTTTTTCCAATTTAGAACAAGATGTGTGTCTTTACATTATTTCAATACTTTATTCAAATTGTCAGTGTAATGATCAAAATCATTCCCATAAACTGAGAAATCATCCATAAAAACCTCTAAGGAATCTTTAATTATATCTGAGAATATTGCCATCACGCACCATTGAAATGTGGCTGGTGCATTGCGAAGACCAAAAGGAATACGATGAAAAGTAAAAGTACCAAAGGGACAGGTGAAAGTTATTTTCTTCTGATCCTCTAGTGCAATAGCAATTTGATTGTACCTAGAATAGCCATCTAAGATGTAGTAATAGGCTCTTCTAGCAAGCCTGTCCAACATTTGGTCAATGAAAGGAAGTGGGAAGTGGTCATGCTTATGGCAGCATTAAGTTTGCGATAATCCATACAGACTTGCCATCTCGTAGTAATATGTGTAGGAATTAATTTGTCTTTGTATCGTTGATAACCACAGTGATGCCACTCTTTTTAGAAACGCATTACACTGGACTTACCCAATTGCTCTTTGAAATAGGGTAAATAATTCCAGCATCAAGCCATTTTATAATTTCTTTCTTAACAACTTCCTTCATCTTCTCATCTAATCTTCTTTGTTGCTCAATTGATTGCTTACCTTTATCTTCCAACTTGATCTTGTGCATGCAAAAAGATGGACTAATGCCTCAAATATCGACAATACTCCAAGCAATAACTCGTTTATGTTGCTTAAGAATATAGACCAATTTATCTTCTTGAGTTACATCCAGTGTTGCGGAGACAATAAATGGGAGAGTATTATTATCACCAAGAAAGGCGTATTTAAGATGAGTAAGTAGTGTTTCCAATTCTAGAGTAAGAGCTTCGTCAAGAGATGGCTTGAAAATTGGAGTTGTTCTGTTGGCTAAGTCTAAGGATTAAATTTTCTATCCATGTCTGAGTTCAATATTATTAACTTCAACCATGCTATCACAATCATATAAGAATTTATCATCAGATGTTACTGCAAACTCTCAGAAGGTATTGTGCTTTGGTCATTGAATTCTTTGTCAATTAGTCCATCTAGCACATCGACAGTTTGGCATTCTTCCTTATCCTTGCATTGAATAAATTCGAAAACACTGAAGGTAATGTGCTCATCATTAAGTCGCATGGTCAGTTCACTTTTGTAAACATCAATAAGAGTTCCTCGGATGACTAAAAATGGTCGTCCCAAGATTATGGGAACCTCCTTGTCTGCCTTGTAGTCAAGTATGATAAAATCAGCCGAAAATGAATTTATTCACACGAACTAAGATATCTTTGATTTTCCCTTTAGTTTGAGCCAAGTATCAATTTGATAGTTGCAATGTCACTGTAGTAGGTTTCATGTGACTAATTCCCAACTTTTTGAAAGTAGATAATGGCATTAGGTTGATGCTAGCTCCCAAGTCGCATAAAGCCTTGCCCAAATAATGGTTGTCAATTGAACATGGGATAGTAAAGCTTCTAGGATCTTTCATTTTGGGGGGGCAACTTATTTGTCAAAATAGCACTACAGCCTTCTGTGAGTACAGTAGTATCAATATCACCAAGCTTCGTCTTCTTAGACAAGAGCCCCTTCATAAATTTCCCATAATTTGAAATTTGCATAAGAGTGTCTACTAAAGGAATATTGACCTGAAGTTGCTTCAGTATATTCAGGAACTGTAGGTACTGCTTATCCTGCTCATTCTTCCTTAATCTTTGTTGAAAAGGTAAAAGTGGAGATACATCTGATTGTACCGACACCTTTGATTGCGCCGATAGTTTCAAGGGTCGGGCATTATTCATATGAGTGACAATTTGTGGAACTTCATTGTCTAGTACATCGACAAGCTTTTTAGATTCAACCTTCTCACCAGGGATCACTTGACCAGTATCCTGAAGTGCTATAGTAGAATCTATAGTCTATTCACCAGTTTGTTTACCACTCCTAAAAGTGATAGCCTTGCAGTGTTCTTTCCCTCTTGGACGGGGATTTTCCATGTCACTAGGTAGTGTGCTCGATGGTCGAGTATTCAGATTTGAAGCAAGTTTCCCTAATTGTGCCTCCAACGCCTGAGTAGAAGATGAATTCCCTTGCAGAATATCTTCTGTGTGAGTAATATGCTCCTGTATTAAAACCTCAAGAGCTGCTAATGGGTGAAAAGGAGAAGCTTAAGTTTACTATTGTTGTCGATGTCCTTGAACATGCTGATATGACATTGAAGAGTGTTATGCCTGCATCTGATTCTAGTGTGGATGCATCTGAGTGTGTTGATTGTATTTCTACTGTTGTTGATTGTAATTCCCTTGTCTTGGATTATAATTACCTTGAGTAGATATATTCCCATATCGAAATATCACAGCATTTTGTCCAGTAATCTGAGTTTCCGAAGATTTTTTATTGCATGCAAAATTATTATAAGAGTTGCCATAAGAATTGTTGCGGATGTTACTGACATAAAAGGCATTCTCTGCATGTTGTGGACAATCTTCATAACTATGGTTGTCATTGCAAATCTCACAACAAAAGGTAGGAACATCAACTTGTTGAGCGACTTGTATAGGTGCAACATCACCAGTGCTTCCATATTTTTTATCGTATTTCCAAGAGAAGAAACTCGGAATAGATTTTGCTTATGTAGCTCTAGAGATTGGTTATTGATAATCATTTTGAGGACTTCTCTCAAGAATTCCAATAGCACCATTAAAAGTACAATCCAACAAAGTACCCTTGGTTGATACGTCAACAAGATTCCTTGTGTGTGAATTCAGCCCATTATATAAAATTTCAATTTGTGTTTCTTGTCGAATGACATGCATGGGGCAATGTTGAAGCAAAGATTTATAATGTTCCCATGTAGTGTGATGATTATCATTATCCAGCTGATGATAAGCTATAATATCATTTCGGAGACGAGCATTCATTACCGGTTGGTTAAAGCGCAAAACAAACATTATTGCTAGTGCATTTCAAGAAGTAATTGATTCGACAGGTAGCCCAAAGAACCAAGTACGAGCTCTTCCCTGCAAGGAATAAGGAAATAATTGCATCTTCAAAGCGTCATCAGGAACGCCTTGTTGACTAAAGGAAGCATAAATCAATAAAAATGATTTAAGATGTTCTCGTGCATCTTCATATGGCAGTCCAGCATATTGCCCATTAGAATTGAACATTTGAAACATTACTGACTTGAGTTCAAAATTCCTAGCTTGATTGCTGGCCTAACAACTCTCGGTTGTAAGTCATCCAAGATAGGTACTACAAAGTCTCGTATAGTCTTGTTTTGTATTTGAGTGTCTTGCGGCAATGGTGGGTCATTAGCATTTTGGTGCTGCACCTAGGGTATGGCTTCATTATTTCTTGGTAAAGTCATATTCCTTTGTTCTTGAAGTTTCCTCCAAACGGTTCTTTCAATTTCTAATCAAAATCAGCAATAAACTCTGACTTGCTTCGGTCATCAAACACCTAAAATAAAATGTGAAAATAGCGACAAAAAGAGAACAAGTTAGTGGCAACTAAATATTATATAATAAAAAAGTGCAAAAACAAAAATAAATATCAAACAAACGCCATCCTTAGTAACGACGCCAAAACTTGATCGGCTGTTTAACGTCACAATAATAATGTGCACTATCGATGCAACTATAGTAGACAGATATGAGTCTATCGGATATCGATCCTGCAAGGATAGTTGTCTTTTTTCTATCAATGTCGATGCAATAAATAAATAGAAACAAGATAAATTGTGAGAGTAGTTGTAGAAGCAATAACTTGAAAACACTAAGATAAAATATGATAATGAAAAACTGGGATCCCTAATATGAATATTCAACAGAATATTAAGTGCTCACAAGGTATAAAAGAATAGGTGATTATTGATGCATTAAATTGCAATGAATATCTTACCAAGCTTAACTTCTATATTTAATCTAAGACTTAAACATACACATTAACCACACCTTCTGATGATGGCAATGGAACACTATTAAGAACAAGTGGATTAAATTCCTCTTATCCTCAAGCAACTTTAGTTGTCATGCTTGTTAGCTTGAACTATCGTTGCACTTTCTAGTGTCAGTGACCGTAATAACACTTCCATGCTAGAAACATTCAAACCCAAAGATTAAACAGTAGAAGCAAGATTGAATAAAATAACATTTAACCCAGAAATCATGTATACTTCCATACAAACATGAAATAGAAAGTAATCGCCATTTTTTAGAAAAGAAATATAAAAGAAACAAGTGGAGAATACTATTCCTAGACAATCTCGACTTGAATCTCTCCATTCCCTCTTGTGTCGCACTCAGGGCTCCTCGTCAAGAGATAATCTGCGTCCCTTTCACGTCGATTCACCCATAGGAGACTTAAGTTGCCGTAGCCAAAAAGTTTCAAAAGATAGGTTGAAGAAGATAATACCCCCAAAAGCCTCCCCCTTCTTTTTTCTTTTCATGTGAATATTTATATTCTTCCAAATAGCATGTAAGAAAAATATTTTAATATTATTTTTGGTTTTTATTATATGTGATATAGCTTGTGTGAAAATTCTGTGTGGTAATTTTATCGATTGTGTGTCGAATTGTGAGAAAGGACTTAATCGCATAAAATGTAAAAGCTGTGTGCTGATTATTAAAGTATCTATGTGTTATGGCTTTTAAATGAAGTGGCCTTATAAAGCAATTTAGCCATTATATAGTGAGTGGATGATAGTTGGAAAATTATAACCAACTATCATGTGTTATATTATATTAATAATAAAGGGTAAAATGGTAAAATGTATATTAAGTTAATAATAATAAAACAAAACATTAAAGATGACCATTCTTATCTTTTCTTAGCCGAATGTGAAGAAGAAAAAGAAAGAAATAGGACTTGAAGTATTAGGCCATTGTTACTCTTGATTAAGGTATGCTTTGAGCTTGGTTTTTTATAATTTCTACGTTTTCGTAATCGTTGCTTTATGCTCTAGCTAGCCCATGCTTTAATTTTAGAAATTGATGGTGATTTTGAAATATGCCATTGATGAATTCTTGAGCTATGTGTTAGTTGATAATGAAATGTGGAAGATATGTGAAGGATGAACATGTTTTATCTTTCAATTTTTAGTGAAATTGAGTAATTTGGGCTAAATTGAGAAAAGTGTAAATTGAAGGACTAAAATATGAAATAAATGAAATGTGTGGGCTTGTATTAGCATGGGAAGAATTCGGCTAAGCATATGTGAATTTAAATTGTGTGTATTTTGTGATTTGATGAAATAGGGACTAAAGTGTCGAAAGATGAAAATTGAGGGCTATTTTGTAAAATGCCCAAAATATGTGTGTTTGGACTAAATTGAATGAATTGGTGATTGAATGAGTTAATTTTGTATATGTATAGATTAAGAAAGGAGAGGTTTGGATCGAGATTGATGCAAAGACAAAGTGCTTAATTAATCAACCGTTTCGATATTTCGACGTCCGGGGCAAGTTCGGATATAATAATAGTTGTAAACTATATCTATGTGATGTGAATTGAATGAATATATATATAACTATGAGATTAGAAATGCTATGTGTGGAAGTGAATTAGAGGGCACTAAGTGTGCGAAAATAGAAACGAGACAGAGATGATTAGCACTGTGTGTGCAAAAAGATAGAAGCTTCGGCTTATCGAATTGGCACTGTGTGTGCGATACCCATATAAGTTTGGTTTAACATATTGGCACTAAGTGAACGGCAACGATTATGTTTCGATTATGAAATTAGCACTAATTGTACGAATAAATCAAAGGAATAGAAAAGGTTGCACGAGAGGTAATATCGAGCAATTGAGTAGCATGAATGGTGAGTAACTATGTGTTGATCAAGGTAGGTTTGAACCTATGTGGTTGATGATAGCATTAAAAGTTGAATGAATAGATACTGTAGCATATGGTTGAGATTGATGATGACCCTAATTGTCTATTTATCTATGTGATGGTTTAATTATGTATTGATGTGGTAGTATTGAGTAATATGTATTATATTATGAACTTACTAAGCTTTTGCAAGCTTACTGTGTGATTTGTTCCTCTGTGTTACAGTGTCAGTAAAGCTAGCTCGGATCCGGGGATTGTCAGCATCTCTATCACACTATTGGCAATCTATTTTGGGTACTTTTGAAAGGTGTATATATTTTGAAATATGGCATGTATAGGCTAGAAGTTATGGCAAGTTTTGAAATGCTTAATCCTTGCCATGTGATTTGGTTTGGAAGTTGAATGATGTTGAACTTATGAATGAGCTATGAATATGGTATATTTCATGCTTATGTGGTTGATGAAAGATGTGGTTTGAAGATGAATTGTGGTATGGATTACACGATGCTTGATATATATATATATGTTTTGAGATGTACATTTGTTAATTTGATTGGACTTATTCGTGATGATATTGGGTATGGGAGTAGATGGTATTGTTGGTGATTAATTGGTGCATGAAATGGTATGTTTGAATGCATTTAGAACCATGAATTATTAGTATTGACTTGAAGCTTGTAGGAGATTCAAGGTGTGGGAGGCAAGTTTGGCCTTGAAAATGGCCTATAACTGCCTACAAGGTCGAGCACACGGGCGTGTGGCTCGACTGTGTCCCTCGTGGTGGAAATACAAGGCAAGTCAGGATCAACCACGGGCTGGGCACACGGGCGTGTGACTGGCCGTGTGGTGAAGTCAGTAGCGACCACGGGTGAGGCACACGAGCGTGTCTACGGCCATGTGGACAAGTCAGTATGTATGCCCTGTTTGAACACGGCTTAGACACACGGGCGTGTCGAGGCCGTGGGAGGCACACGGCTTTCCCACACGGGCGTGTGGCCTCTGCAGTTTGGAATAATCTTTAAATTTCTGAAAATTTTCCTGAGTGTTCGGTTTAGTCCCGACCCCTTTCTAACATATGTTTAAGGTCTCGTAGACCTCATTAAGGGACTACATAATTATGTTGCAATATGTTTTAATGATGACTGACTATGTGTTGTAAAATGAAGGTGAAATGTTTCGATTGTTCGGTAATGCCTCTTAACCCTATTCCGGCGACAATTTCAGGTTAGGGGTGTTACATAGCACAAGTGTCCATTCATCAGAATCATGCTACCTCTGTACGTACAATTTTGTTATACCAGACTGGACAGCTCACACATTCTTGTTCTTATCCAAACAGCTGTCAAGTGCGGCAAAAATTTTGGGCGCAATCTAGAAATATTCATGCAGCAACATTGGTACCAAAACATGACAAAATTAAGGATTAATAGGCTACGATCCACTAAGTTATAAAATGCAATTTATTGAACTGAAAATGCTAAAATATGTGATAAAGATAACTAAATGGGGACAAATTAACCAATAAGTAGGGAGAAAACATATGTTCTTTCTAGTACTATCATCTCCTTATTCGAACCTCCAAACTCCACCAGCGTTGGACCATTGTCGAACCGCCGTCGAGCTGTCAGTGATCAAACTTTTCTTTTCTTTTTATTTTTTTTTCCTTATGCTTATTCTCATTTTGAATTAATCAAACTTATTCTTCTATCTCAATGATACTCTTTAGATTACTCGATACTCTAGAATCACCCCTTCTCGATTCATTGTTCAATTTGAATTGATCAAGTGTAAGTATGGATCATTTTTAAGTCATAAAATACTTTTCATCGTACTTTCTTGACATGTCTGAATGGTATAGTGCCATGAGTCATAAGGGTATTTTGTTAATATTAAATATTTATGTACTATAGTACTAATGCTACATCATATCATTTTGAAGGACCAAACAATAATTGTAGGGGAGACCCCTAACTTCGTAACGAAAATTCTCTTTTCAAGAGTCTTAAATGATGAAGGTAAGTGATGAGACTATTAGTGATAAATCTCTAAAGTGACAAAACGTTTTCAAAGATCCATACTAATATGTGTTAATTATGTGATAGATCGTCTTGCAAGGTAGATCAAGTGAAACCTATTAATCTGAAGCAAATCGAATCTACAATCTAAGGTATGGGATTGATTATACTCATTATGTGTAACAGAATTATTTTTATTATATTAATAATTAAATTATAAATAATGGTGACTATATTAAGTATTTGAAGTAGAGTTGTTAAAAAAACTCAATACAAAAGACCCAAGTAAGTGACTCTAACCGAAATACTTTCAGTGGAATGTATGAGATATGTGATATGATGTGACTATCATTATAATAATGATGTATGTGTAAATCTCATTCTCATGACATGTGTTGCATGGCTTATGTGTTATATTTGGTGATTCAAGTATGTGATATATTTATATATATGAATATGTGAATATTGAGTTCTATGATCTAATGTAACAAGCATGATTAAACATGTAAAAGTGATGACTAGTGGAATGTTATTATGTGAGCACATCTATGTGCCTAAGTGTTAAAATGATTCACATGTGTTAAAAGTGTAATTGCCATGTTACATGCATGGGGTGGGATAATGTGAAAGGTTGAAGCAGTGACGTAAATCTGCAAAGCAGTGGTGGCTTGCCCATATCAATGTTCTCAATGGCAGTTTATCTACAAATCTGTGGTGGCATGTCCACAAATGATGTTTTGGACGGACGAGTTTTGGGGAACTCAATATTGGTGTCTAGCGGAGATGGGTAGGAATTTTATAAAATGTGCATCAATTTTAAATATGCATCGATATGTTCATGCTTAGTAATCAGTGTTAAATTCCATGATCTTGATGATATATGATTATATTGTGATTGTTATATATATGTTGATATCTATGCCACTATATTTATTATGTATTGATCTCACACTGAGCCTTTTTATGCTCACCTCCATTTCTTATGTGTTTCAAATAATCCTCATGGTTAGGACTCGAATTTGGACGTCGGAGAGGCTCTCGGATTTAAATGTTTTTTATGGTTATTTTCTATTTTATATTTTTGGGACTTTTGTGGATTTTAACTTTTATTTTGGGATTTTATTTTCTGGATTACTATTGAAATGTGGCGTGGGTACTTTGTTTTAAACTGTAGACATTGGACATTTTGCATGATTTTTAATAAGGATGAAATGTTTTATCATTTTCTTAATAAAATTCGTTTTCCGCAAACTCATTTTATTAAATCTAAAATTTTCAAATAATTATAACATCTTTAAAATATTAAACAAGATTACTTCTCAAGTTATATTTTAAAAAAACAAACGAATTCTTAAGAAATATTAAATACGTATTTTGAAATTTAATTTTTTTTTATTTCAACTCGTGTTTTGGCCATTTCCATGGCCCATGTGATCATTTTGATTGGGTCATAACTTCTAGGCCCGATTTGATGGGTTATAATCCATATGGTTATTTCCTTCGTCTTGATAACTTATAGTCTAGTTAACTGTTTGAAAATTATTTTTAATGTACTTTTTAATGGTTGGAACATCATCTTAACAAGGAATAGTCTTTTTTGGGATAGGTTCACATATGTTGAATTGTATTGCAGGTATTTATAAGTTATCATCCAGTCTTTTTAAAATAGATTGTAAGAAATTGTGTTGTATCGATATAATTTATAATGTCAAGCGGGATGTTAAAGAAAGTAATGAAACCTCTTTGCTCATTTTTACATTGTGTAAATTACATTTTTATTTTTATGCTATAGGTATTGGTTTAGGGTTATGAAGACAATAATGTCTTAAGGTTTAAAGAATGAATTGATTGATTATTTACTATTTATGTAGTGCAATTGTTCGAGAAAAAATCGAGGAGAAAAGTGAGAAGAAAGATAAATTTGGCATACAGGTAAGGAGAAATTTTGAGAAATTATATTGTTCATTAGTGGCTTAGGTACAAATTATTATATGCAACTATTAATCTTTATTCTAAGCCCATTATATTAATTGTTTGTCTTATTGTGAAATAGGATCATCGAAAGTTGGCCAAACATTGGGCAAAACTTCTAGAGTCTGAGAAGGCACATTTCAAAATTAAGACGACCATAGATAAAGAAGAGTATGAGCAAATAAAAAAGGGGTTGCCAGTAGAGACCAGGGTCAAAATAATAAAGTATAATTTTAATTACAGTTAGAATATAGTAGTTTTAAAAATTAAGTTATTGTATAATTAAAGTATAGTTAAGATAACTAATTTTATTTTTTCGGTGCAAGTCTTGCTTGCACGATGTAGCCCTCTAAATGTGCTGAAATTAATTAAGGACTTAAAAGATAAGAAGATAGAAAATATCCTTTTGTAGTCTTGGCATTGGTTCATTAATGCAAATGAATTCTCACTCAATGAAGAGGGACGCCTTAACATACTTAACTGAAAGGTTTGATACTATGAGTTGCACTATCAAACTTCCCAATCATGCTATTCCTCTTGACATAGAAGATATGATTGGCATTTTGGGGATAAAAACATAGTTTTGAAGAGGACTGAGGGGCATATTCACACTGAGTCTCAATTATGGCCTTAGATACATTATGCAAGTCTTATATTGCCTTGTTAAATTTTCTATTAGGGGCATGTAAAATCATATACTTAAATCTCAATTTTATGCCTTATGACTCATAGTTTTGTTGGATTTGGTACCCTAAGTATAGTATATTCATTTGTACACTTGTAATTTGTTTTGAACATATTGATTAATAAATTATCATAAATTACATTAATACCCTTTGTATATTTTCCTCACGTGGTTTTTGCATGTAAAGTAAATTAGAAGCAAACATTAGCACTCTGGTTGTCTAATGTTTAACTAATACTAAACGGTATTATGTGGTTGGATCATAACACATAAAAACTTATATTAGTAGATGAACCTAAACATGTCCTTAGTCTAATCGAAATTGAGGAAATCGATTGAAAGACTAATATGATGTCTATCAAGTCCAATTGAGGTGATGTTTTGTCTTAGGCATCGGAGCGAATGACTCTCAGAAGATACAAACATAGATGTGACTAACTAGGCTAATAGTACATCGAACAAGACCTAAGAAGAATAGATCCTGAATCTGTTTATGGATTTATTCACTTGCGACGTTCAAAGTGTGGCATACATTAATCCTGAGTGAATGATGAATTATGTATGCATGACTCATATACTTTGATGTAAGTAGAAGCTTGAGATAATAAATAGAATGTTGGTGTGTTGGGTATTCAAATTTTGTAGTATGTAGTATTATTCAAAATAGTGGAATTCATAGCCCAAGAAATGGGTAAATGATATCCTCTCATTGGCATTACACGACAGATGAAAAGTAAACATGGCAATGGGTCATTCATTTTTGTGATAAGTGACTTGATTACTATTTGATAGTAATTGAATTTTCATGAAGGAAGATGTAATGGATATCATGAGATAAAACAGGACCATATTGGGATAGTGGATTTATCCCAAAGAGATTAAGGATATCCTACGAGCATTGATCGAATAGCTTTTATAATGGTATATCTTTAAGGAGAGCTCAATCACGATACTATAGTGGAATGACTTCATGACTAAATGAGTTTATAGATAATAATAAAGAAGATGGAACTTAATTATAAATCATTTGAGCCCTAATCACATATGTCCAATTGGTCCTTCCGCTTGATTGTTGAATCAAATACACATAAATGGATGGAAATGGTAAAGTTAGAGAAATGGGAAACCTTTGATAATGAATATTTTATTTTCTCACTAAGTATGGAAATAATCTAAGAATTAATTTATAGCTTTTTTAATTATTAATTAATTAATTAAGTAATTGAACTTCAAAAATGGAATTAAATTAATTGGTCATTATGAAATCTGTTGAATGTAGAAATTAAATATATTTTCTTATAGATTTTTTTACGATAAAGTTGTCATGATTTTAACGGAATTAGAACTGGATTGAGAAAATTATTTAATTATAAAATTAATTTATTTAAATAATGTCTATTTTGAGAAATAGAAAAACATGTACTGGGTTGGATTAAGTTATAAAGTGTTGGGTTAATAATTCAGGAAGCATGTATAATTGGACCCAATACAGGAGAGGCTCGAATGTCAATCATAATACATATCAGAGGAAGCACACCCTATTAACCCATCTCTCTCCTAGTTCAACTAGGGGATTGTTTTTCTATTAAATAAGCATTAAATGCTTGTAATAATTTAACAATGATTTTACTTTTTATCACAAAAAGATGACATTAGTAAGGCTAAAAATACAATAAGTTAAAATAACTGTAACAGCCCATTTTTAGTGAAATCAGAACTGTGGTTTCGGGACCACAAATTCGAGTCAAAAATAAAATTTATTTTAATATTATTGTATGGTCTACATTATGATAGGAAAGATGTATGAAAATTTCGATAAGAAAATTTTATCGATTTCATGTTTAATTATAGAAAGGACCAAATTGCATAAAATGCAAAAGTTGAGTTCTAGTAGCTATAAGTATTAAATAGCTATGGAATTCAAAACTTGAGGTCCTTATATGGTAATTAGACCTTTAAGAAAAGTTAGTAGATATTTTTGATGATTCATCCATGGAAAATTAGAAAAAGAAAAGGACTAAATTGAAAATTGAAATAAAAAAAGATGATAAATAAAATAAATATCTAATATCATCATTTTATATCATCTTCTTCCCCAAATTCTATGGAAACCCTAGGAAAGAGAAAGAAAATCAAGAAAGCTTAATTAGGTAAGTAATCATGTTCCTTTTTTAGTAATTTTTATATTTTTGAGATCGAAATAACCTAATCTAGCTATTTTGGGGATCAATTTGTAAAGTTATCAAAGTATTAAAAAATTATCATGGATGAATATGCTGAAATTTTAAAATTTATGGTAGAAATTGAAAGTTTGTTGATAGATAAACAATTTTTGTAAAGTGAATTTTCATGAAATTGTGATTTGGGGACTAAATTGTAAAGATGTAAAATTCATCAAAAATTTCTAATTTTTATGAAATATATGTCCTATAAATGTTATATGCAAAAATTGATTAGGCTTGGAATAAGGATTAAATTGCACGAATTTCATTTTTCGAGCCTAAGGACGAAATCGTCATTTATGAAAAGTATAGGGGCAAAATGGTAATTTCTCCTAGGATGTGAATTGAATTAAATTGAGTATGAAATGGATTAAATTGATGTTAAATTCATTTATATATATCCAGGTAGACCTAGCACAAAGTTGGATCGAGGAAAACAAAAAGTATCGGACTAGTAGATCCTTGTATACGAACGTTTATTGAGGTAAGTTTGTGTAATTAGATTGTGTATATTAATATGTTTGGAATTAAATGTTGAATATGGAATTATATAAATGTTTAATGTATAAAAATTTATTACATTCCTAATATTGCTCTATAAGTATAAGTCTTTTTTGAATAGATGGAATTCGATGGATACAAGAGTTCCCGATTGGTTGTGGTCTTGCATATGTTGCAGACTCACCATAACTTTAAAGAGCATCATGTTTTAAGCCCTCTTGAGCTTCATGTTATATGGTTCTTGCGAGCATCCTAATCGTTAGCGATCCTGTATGTGTAACGAACTACCGCAGCTCTTTGTGAGTGTCTTGCTATATGATCGGTTGTGATCCTGTATATTGCGGACACAAACATTGCTCTTTATGAGCGTCCTGATATAGGCTCTTTGTGAGCTTCCTGATATGGCTCGCTTGAACTTCCTATTATATGACTATCTAGAGCTCCCTGATAATAACTCTTTGGAGTTACCTATTAAGCTCAATGAGCTTCCTATTTTAAACTCTTTTAAGCTTCCTGTTATAGACGGGATAAATTTCCTGTTACATGGCTCACATGAGCATCCTGTTATATGGCTCGAGAGAGTGATTCCTGATTATGTGCCCTAATTGGGTACCCCTGAATATGAGTTGATGGTTTACACTTCAAGTTTACTACATGAGTATCCATCAATATTTCAAATAAATTCAACAGGCAAAGTTCTATTATAGCTAATCTAAATTTGAGATGATTTATCATAGAAATGAATATGTTATTTGGATATATGCTAAAAAAAGTATGTGTATGAAAATTATTACATAATGAGCTCATCTTTATTACTTGAAAAGTATTTAGAAATTCATGACTAACTTGCTTGATTGAGCGTATGTGATTAGGCAATTGCTCAATCTGTTTGGATGCATGTTATTTACATGATTACTAAAGTTGAATATAAACAGTAAGTTAAATTCCTATTATGCGAACTTACTAAGCATTAAATGCTTACTTTGTTTTATTTTCCTCTGTTTTATTGTACTCAAAGGCTCTTGAAGGTTAGAACTTGGTCGGAGACACATCACACTATCCCTTGGATCTCTCAGTATATGAAATAAGCTAACTTTTGATATAATGACATGTATAGGTTAAGTAGATTAAATGATAAAATATTTTGGTTGTAACTAGCCATTGGAATGGCTAGTGTTCAGCATACTTTGATGTAATTATATAAGCCCTTATCATGGTTAATGTGTGTTAAAAAAATGGTTTTATGGTGAAAGGTATATAAACCATATTATGAATGGATTTGAATTAGTATAACTGACAAAATTTTCTTTTAAACATAAGTGCAACTTTGGCAAGTTTAATCATTTGAACATATGTGCTAATATGTTATATACAATATTTGTATTTGGCTTGATTTTAATGACTTGAATTGGTTTGGAAATGTATTAAAATATCAATGTAGGTACAAGGAAAAAATTTGGGTGAGAAATAGGGCTTGGAAATGGCCTTATTTTTTCCACACGGGTAGACACACGAACGTGTGCCTCAACTGTGTGTGACACACGACCATACGCACGGGCATGTGGTTTGGCCGTGTATCCCCTGCATCTTAAAAATTGAGAAATAGAATACTCAGAATTGGTCACACGGGTAGAGACACAGGCGTGTGTCTCAGCCATGTGAAACACATAGCCCAACACACGGGCGTTTGTCTTGGCCGTCTGAATCCTGCACCTATTTTTGAAAATTAAATTGTCGATACGACCTAGCACACGGGTGTATGGCTAGCCGTGTGACCCAAGTCAGTAGCTACCCTAATTTGAACACGGGTTGGGACACGGCCATATGCCTCACATCGAATGCCCACATGGCCTAAGACACAGGCGTGTGTCCCTTGCACCTAAGAAAAATTTTGAAATTTTTGCAAAAAAATGTTTGAGTTCCCGATTTAGTCCCACCTTGTTTCTAATGTATAAATTGGGCCTTGAGGGTCTAATAAAGGGACAATATGATTGAATATGTTTGGTTTTGGATATGAATAGTAAATGACAAATTTAACTGTAGTTGTTCTGTAAATTCCAGTAATGCTCTGTAACCCTGTTTCGGTGACAGATATGGGCTAGGGGTGTTACAAAAACCCTTGACATATTGTTATTTTGCCCAAAAATAGTGGGGATTTATTTCTAAGTATAAATTCTATTTTTCGAAAATAATAATTCTACTGGTTCCTATAGGAGAGAGATTTATTTTCCTACTGAAAGTAAAAAAAAATGTTTCAAGTTTTGTGTTTGATTTAGAATTGTTTGAGCCCACACTTGAAGTAGTTCGTAGTACAAGAATAGTAGAGAAGACCATTCGTTTGAAATTTGGGAATGATAAGGATCTATCTTGCTCAAATCACAAGTATATTTTGGGACACGTACTCTCATTTACGAACGGTAGGATTTTAGATTTCCATACATTGTACATGCGTCCTAGGCTGTACTTTTCATTAATATATGGTGTGTATTGTATTCGTGCATACGCACATACAGAGAATTGAAGTGCCTGGAATTTCTCACAGTCGTAGTTCCCTTCTGTTAGGGAAACACTTTACACTACCCTGACAATATCTTAGTCGGTTTTAGCATACTTCGTTATTCGAATTGATAAGTTTGGACGCAAGTGACACACAACATACATAGTGTTTGCTCTCTCTATGTGTTGTTTAATTTCTTTCATTACATCCTCACACTAAACATTATCACCGGCTATTTTTCCAGCTTATTTCTCCAATTGTTTTGGAAATAAGGTTGTCAAAAGAAAGTATGTTTCTTTCACAACAAAAGCTATCAGCAAATAACACATCCCCTTCAATACAAAATTGATGCATTCCGCTAGGTTTGTTGTCATGTGCCTGTGTCGTAGACCCCTATACGATTATGTCCGTAGTTCAAATGGTATGCTAGCAAGGTATGTCGCATCGTGGCTGTTGATGGCGTGCAAGTTATCTAACATTTCATGGAAATGATGTTGGACAACCTCGTACCCTGTCGAAAATTCAAAGTAAAACAGTATACCCATGAATTCAAAAACTGTATATGTTATTGCATGATTGTGGAAATAGTGGCAACTACATACCCATGTTAATGACTTGTTCCCGTTGACTATGCGAACCATATTTTGCCATGTAGATAGAATCGACATGTCTTAGACAATGCCTATGGTGTATGCGATCCAAAAGGCTACCATGTTGTTCAATTACGACCAAGATTTTGGGTCCCCTGTCGGAGATGACGCATATGTCGGGTTGCGGGACAACATGATGGCACAATCGACTTAGGAAGAAATCTCAATTATCTATCTTTTCTCTTGGTGTTATTGCAAATGCTATTGGCAGAATTCTCCAATTAGCATCCTAGGAAACGACCACCAACAAATGGTGTTCATACCTCTCGTACAACCAAGTGTCATTGATTTAGACCAAGGGCTTGTAGTACCGAAAAGCTTCTCTGCATTGGTCGAAGGTCTAAAAGAATTGATGGGAAACTCTTTTCCCAAGGACCAAATGATCGCGACAGTATGTTGGGTGCACTTCCAGATAGTTACAAAACCTAGTATGTATTGTGTAACAATGCATTTTCAGTGAAATTGGAATAGTAGTTTCGGGACCATAAATTCGACCTAAAAATATAATTTATTTTAATATTATTTCATGGTCCGTATTATGATAGGAATGTTTTCTGAAAATTCTGATAAGAAAATTTTACCGATTATGTGCTTAATTATGGAAATGACCAAATTGCATAAAATGCAAAAGTTGAAATCTAGTAGCTATAAGTATCAAATAGCTATCAAATTCAAAACTTGAGGTCCTTATATGGTAATTAGACCATTAAAGAAAAGTTAGTAGATTTTTTGATGAATCATCCATAGAAAATTAGAAAAAGGCAATGACTAAATTGGAAAGTGGAAAAATTAATGGATGATAAAGAATTAAATAGAAATATTATCATTTTATATCATTTTCATCCCCAAAATATACATGGAAACCCTAGGAAAGAGAAAACAAGCTTTCTTGGCTTAATTGGGTAAGTATTCTTGTCTCGTTTTTAGTATTTTTTATATTTTTGAGATCAAGATAGTTTAGTCTATCTATTTTGGGGATTAATTTTAGAAGTTATCAAAGTAAAAAAAAAATTCCATGGATGAATATGCTGAAATTTTGAAAGTTATGGTAGAAAATGAAAGGTTGTTGATAGATAAACAACTTTTACAAAGAGAATTTTGATGAAATTATGATTTAGGGATTAAATTGTCAAGATGTAAAAGTTATGGAAAAATTCTAAATTTTTTGAAATATATGTTTTGTAAATGTTATATGAAAATTTTGGTTAGGCTTGGAATAAGGATTAAATTGCATGAATTTCATTTTCGGAGCCTAGGGACGAAATTGTCATTTATGAAAAGTGTAGGGCAAAATGGTAATTTTGACTAGGATGTAAATTGAATTCAATTGAATAGGAAATGTGATAAATTGATGATTAAATTCATTTATATAGATCCAGATAACTCAAATTCGAAGCTAGATTTAGGAAAAGAAAAAGTTTTGGATTAGTAGATTTTCATACACAAACAAGTGTCGAGGTAAGTTCGTGTAACCGAATTGTGTTTATTTATATGCTTGAATTGAATGTGGTATGTGATTGTATGAATTATATAAATGTTAAAAATAAATGAAATAATCATATGTTCTATCATATACGGAAAATATTGAGTTCCGTCTGCATAATGAAATCTGATGGATATATGTGATTTTCCATATTACATGTTGTCCTGCATTTGTTGCTAAGAAAATATAGCTCGGACGGGCAATCCTGTTAAATAGTTCTTGCGAGCATCCTGATCGGTAGTGATTCTGCATGTGTTGCGCATTACCACAGCTCTGTGTGAGCGTCCTGTTACATGAGTCGATCGGTTGTGATCTAGCATATAATACGGACACAAACGCAGCTCTACGTGAACGTCCTGATATAAGCTCTTATGGGCTTCTTGACATGGCTAGCTTGAAATCCCTGTTACCTTATCTGGTGCTCCCTGATATTAACTCTTTGGAGTTATCTGTTAAAAAGCTCCATAAGCTCCCTGATTAAAACTCTTATGAGTTTCCTGTTTAGCCCGGATAAGTGTCCTGTTACATGGCTCATTTGAGCATACTAATATGTGGCTCGAGAGTGTGCTCTCTAATTATGTGCCCTAATGGATACCCCTGAACACGAATTGATGAATTACTAAATTGTACACCTTTTTTGTACTACCTAAGCTGAGTATCCATCGAAATTTCAATGATTCAACGGATAAATTCCTGAAATGAGAAGCTATGAGATTAAATGAATTATATCTTGAATGTTTCCAAAATACCTAAAAGTTTAAAACATGATGAGCTCATCTATGCTTACTTAATGTACATGTAAACTATGTGACTAACTTGCTTATTTAAGTGTATGTGATTAGGCAAATTTGCTAATTTGTGAGAGAGCATGATATTTTTATGATTATTTAAGTGAATATGATTGGTAAGTGTAATTCCTGTTACACGAACTTATTAAGCATTAAATGCTTACTAGGTTTTATTTTCTTTGTTTTATAGTGCTCGAAACTCGCAAAGGTTAGAGATCGGTCAGAGCATCATCACACTATCCACTAGCTCGTTTTGGTATAAACAGTAAACTTATTTTGGAATAATGACATGTATAGGTTAACTTGGCTAAATGATAGCTTGTACATGGATGTTTGTAATCTAGCCATTGGTATGGCTAGTGATGTTTGATTTGGTATATTACTACAAAGTTATATCATGTTAATATATATATGTGTGTGGTATGGTTAGATTAAGTTAAGGTAAACTATATGCCTTAACAAAAAGGTAAGTTTGGTTATATGAATATAGGTAATGTTATATCATACATGTTAATGATGTTTGCTTGGTTAAATGCTTGGAATTGGTTAATATAAGTGTGTAAGTGTTTTGGTAGGTTGATGGTAAAGTTTGGGTGAGAAATAAGGCTAGGAAATGGTCTTAGTTTGTCTACACGGGTAGACACACAGGCGTGTGTCTTGACCGTGTGTGACACACGGCCTGGCACATGGGCATGTGGTTTGGCTGTGTGTCCCCTGCATCTTAAAATTGAGAAACAAAATGCTTAGAATTGAGCACACGGAAAGAGATACAAGCGTATGTCTCAGTCGTGTGTGATACACTGCCCAAAACATGGGCATGTGTCTTGGCCGTGTGAAACCTGCACCTAATTTGTGAAAATTAAATTGACCACACGGCGTAGCACATGGGCATGTGGCAGGTCGTGTGGCACAAGTCAGATAGTTACACGGGAAAGGACACGACTGTAAGCCTTACATCAAATGCCCACACGGCCTGAGACATGGGCATCTCACTTGGCCATGTGAGCCACACGGCTTACCCACACGGGCGTGTAACCCCTGTTTATAAGAAAATTTTTGGAATTTTGCAAAAAATTTTCTGAGCTCCCAATTTAGTCCCGACTTGATTCTAATGATTAAATTGGGCCTTGAGAGTCTAGTTAAGGGACAATAAGATTAGTTTAAGTTATGATCAGTAAATGACATGAATTATATGAAATTATTCTATAAACTCCGGTAATGCTTCGTAACCCTGTTCTAGCGACGGATACGGGTTAGGGGTGTTATATATTGATCCAATACTTAACACTATTGCCAAAAATCATTATAGGACTTGTCCCACCCGTTATGAAACTTCTACATAGCCTTTTTTTTTTTCCAACGCAGGCCTTGTAGTACGATGACATGTAATCGTAATGACTACGAATATTGGCAATCAAAACCAACACGAGAATCTTAGGACTCCTCTTTCACCATAGGTAAAATTATGTCAGCTATCATGTCGGAGCCAACCTTTGGATGATCTTCAGTTACACCTGCAACAAGAGGAGTCAAAGTTATGTTATTGCAAATATAGAGACCATTGTTAGGTCATATAGAAATATCAAGTGATCACATGACGCACTTGCGACAACACAAGTATGTGCAGTGGTATACTTTTTTATTATCCACAACCTTGTCTTGTTTCAAAAAGATGCCATGATTTTGATTGGCATCTTCCATCACGTATTGTGCACTTGTCCTCAAATTTCTTCAAATGGGATTTTGTGACATAGTAGTTCACATCGTTCTTGATGCTGAACCCCTTCACTGCATCAAGAAAAGAATCTTTTAAGGAATACTCCTTGCCAACTTCTAATTCCCTGACTAGGTTTTCTGTGCGAGAGATCTGAAAACTCTAACCCACCCTCAACCGATAGGACGACGTTACGCATGTTGGTCGGAGGTTTATATGCCCTAAATCGTGAATCTGTTTCTAGAGTATTTCTCGTATCGTCACCATCAAAATCGCAAAGTGTTGGCTCAGTTGGAAGCTGCTCTAGTTCAGAAAAAAATATGTTATTTCTAAACCATCTGGCCTGGACTGTCGAATTGGATCGGGGTCAGATTCAAATCCACTAACATCTGCTTCCCCTTCATCTGCGCCTACATCTTCTTCCTCACATGTATCTTCATTCTCATTTTCATCCAAAGAGTTAGATGTCCCTTCACCGGCTCTAGACGTAAGGAGTAAATCATTAGTTTTATACCCCATATTAGGGGTGAGCAAAATACGATTCGATTCAAAAAACTCGATAAAATTTTCAAATTTTGAATTAAATAGTTCAAGTTATTTAAGTTAATTAAGTTATTTGGATCAACTCAAATAAATAAAATTAAGTTTTTTAGTTTAACTCAAATATGAATTACACAATTCGAGTTATCTGAAAATCTGAATAAGAAAAGGCAAAATTACGCCATTTTGATAAATGTTTACCTTTTCTAAAGTTAAAGGTCAAAACCATTAAGTTAAGAGGAAAAATTAAGTTGTTTTAATAAATGTTTACTCATTAAGTTAAAAGGCAAAACCATTATATTTTTTATGTAGTTAAAGAATTTTATATTTCATTTACTAGTTAAATAATATGTTCACGTAAACGTAACATTGAGTAAAAATAATAGGATTCGTTAACTCGACTCGAAAATTTTTTACTCGATTCAATCTGATTCGAAAAAATTCAAATTGAGCTCAGTTGCTAAAATAGGATTCGTCAACTAGAGTAACTTGAAAATTTTTGACTTGATTCGACTCGACTCAATCAAATACTCACCACTACCCCACATTACGGTCAAAATCTCCATAGGATCGCCAACTGGTGTAGATTGATGGCATTCGCATAATTGTTTCTAGGCCGGGACATTGGACCACCAGAGTTGAAATCAAATGCACTTACTGAATGTCGTGTCCGAGTGTCGAAGTTTGGGTTATCTGGATACCCCGATTGATGGACAAAATGGCTGTCGAAGTTGAAATCGATGCCTTAAACTGAAGAATTTCTTCCCATTAGTAATTTTGGGACATCATAATGAGAGCTTTGCAACAATGCAATAAACCCACTGAACAATCGTGTCGTAGGACTTTCTGCTTCTTGTTAAGTTCCCGCTTGACCTGGAACATTTATCGAAGATGAATCAGCTCCATTGACCATGACAAACTTGACATATAACTCAAGTATAACATTTCCACTTGAGTAATGTGAATCCAGCAATGCCTCGAGCTTCATCTCGCCTTTAAAGAGGTCTAATGAGGCAAGATATCTACATTTCAAGCTCAAAATTCTTTAACATCTTGAACCCCTCACTTTTCTCCTAATTCTTGTCTGTAGCTCACGCAATTTAATGCTATGATTGAAACCCAATTCTATTGATTGAACTCCTACAAATACGACGTTGACGTTTGTATTATAAATTTGACTGTCGTAATAAATTACAGAATTGAGTCATTGACTCATCTCGTCCCCTATGATAATTGGGTTCTCAATTTAAAATGAATTAAATATTTAGAGGAAATTGTACTAATTATCCAAAATCGAGAAGAATGAAACAAACTTCAGGTAGTGAATTAAAGAAATGAGAGACGACACTCAAAATACAACTCTTTAACAAACACAATTTGCTGGTTTCTAGGTATTGCATACTTCGGTAGGAATGCTGGGTAGTTTAATATGAAAAAGAACAAAGAGGGATGGTGCAAGGTGTGCTTAAAAATGCATCTTATAAATGTGTTTTCATCGAATAATAACTTCAGTTCAATAGAAAACTTACTCGAGATTCCAAGGGCTTAGGGCATCTGCAGGCTTTGGGAAAATGGTGGAGGGAAAGCACGCCCAACGGGACATTTTTCGCAAACATGTCAAGGAAAGTGCGCTTAACTAGACACATTTTCTGATAATTCCAAAGAAAGTGCACCCCTCCACCATTTTTCCAAAGCCTGCACAGATGCCCTGCGTCCCTAAAATCTTAGGTAAGTTTTTTGTTGAACTGAAGTTATTATTCGATGAAAACGCATTTTCAGACACACTTTGTTTTTTTTCCTTCCAATCTCACCCCTCCCCCTACCTAAAAAAAGGGGTTCTCCCCCTACTCCATCTCTCTCTCGGACACCATCCTTCCCATTTACAAAAATTTTCTCTTGATTTTCTTCCAGCCTCAGTGTTTAAATTTTTCGTCGAAAATATTTTTTTTTTTTTTGTGTAGAGAGTGTGCTAGTTTTAAGGTATTTTTTAGTTTCCGGTGATGCGATAGCGCTCTGACACACACAGATTTCATATGTTGTGCCAGGATGAGATCATTACCTTAGAAACCCATCCTAGTCAGGTTTCGAGGTGGTAGTATTTTCTACAGTTATGGGATGAAGTCAAAGTAGAGGTCCTGGTCGATGACCATTTTGTATGTTGGAAAAAGTGAATTTGGAAAACACAGCGAAAAATAAATTTCGAGAAAAACTAGAGTTTTAAAATTTTTTCCACAACAAGATCTTGGTTATCATATCTAAAGTAATAAACACTCAATTAAAATTGTACATTTTCAATTCATCTAGGATGAACACTTCGACTGAATAGTCTTCTGAGTATTGGTTCGCTTCGAATCAGAAAATTTTTCACAAAAATTACAGTGGGGTAATTTCGAAATTCTTCTAACCTTTTGGGTCAAGTTGTAAATCAGAAAAATATCTCTAGAAATTTTTTGAAATAATCTCTTCAAAGAATTTTCTCTCTGCAACTTTATCTTGAATTCAAGTGTGGGTAAAATAATGACCCAATTCTTTCTTTATATAGGGAGAGTTTAGAGAGTTCAACTATAATTAAACTTAATCACTTTAATATGAAATTTAATATAAATATTAGATTAAATTTAATATTAAATCTTATTAAAATAATATAATATTTATCTACAAGATAAAAATTAAATTAAATTTAACATTAAGATAATCGCTTTAATATTAAATTAATAAAATACTATTAAGATAAGTATGAAATTAAATTTCATATTAAACTATTAAAATAATATTATTTTTGAAATAGTTAATCTGAAATCAAATTCTCCGGTAGAGTTCCAGTAGGAGTGAACTCTTCCACTGCTTAACCACCGAAGACTAACCACCATCGGCCACCGGAATGTCGCCGTTGCAGCCGTCGGCACCACCATGTCCGATGATGCGGGTGCGAAACCTTTACGGTACCCTGAGCCAGTGCGATTTGGGTCAGTGACAACCCAACTAGTCCGGTCTAGCCACCGATTGGATCGTCGGCCTGATTTCACATATCGGACCCGATTAGACCAATTTTTGGGTCTTGGTCTAGGTTTTGGGCTCCCGAACCCAATTTATTATCTCAGGTCCAATTTTCATGTTAATTACCCATTAGGCCAATTGCCTGACTTGAAAATTAATTTTCAAATATTTATTAATTTTAATTAATTTGATTAATATAATTTTACTTGATCAAAATTAATTTTTCCAGAAACCACTTCGATTTTCCAAATTAAATTTTCAAGAAAATTCTTTAATCAAATTCTCTAGTTGAACAATTCTCACGACCACATAATTTAATTCCACATTGAATAAATTGACACAATTAAATTATTTCCAGAGTCAGAATTTTCTTCTGATCCAAATGCAATTTGATTGAGCTTTTGTTGAGCTAGCGAAGGGACCAATCAGACATACACAATTAGGCTCTAGTAATTGCAATTATGTTTAGAAGCATCATTCCGATTATTCGCAATTACTTAATAATGGAGTTAGTCCACAAAAACTGCAATGATTGAAAACTCCTTATTGTATACTCCTAACAAAAACAATTCATCTAATTGTTTTGTCCAATGACCTCGTCATTTGTGTGTTACTTTCTTCAAGTTTTCTTTCTCGCAATGTAAATGTTCTTACAATGTTACTTATCTTCAGTTTGAACTTAAACAATTAATGAGCTAATATTTGCTTGTCACAATTTTGCTATGCATGCAAAAAGTAAAAGAAAGAAATACAGAAGGCATAATAGTGAAATGTGAAATTAACTTTATTAATTTATTCATCGTTCAAATAAATAGAAAACAATTACATTTTTACTACAATATACAATTAGGCTTTAGTAATTTATTCATCATTCAAACAAATAGAAAACAATTACTTTCAAAGCCATATTATTTATTTCATTGCCTCGGAAGCAGCCACATACTCGGCCTCCATAATAGAGTCAACAATGCAAGTTTGTTTTACACTTCTCCATACTATGGCTCTATAGCCTAGAACGAATACATTTCCCAAAGTCAATTTCCTTGAATCTTTACAAATTTGGAAGTCTAAATTTGTGTATCCAACAGGGGCAAGGTTCTCCCCTAAATACACAAGAATATAATCCATGGTTCATTTAAGATACCTTAAAATATACTTTGCAGCTTGCTAATGTCTGAGACTTGGATTCACTTGATATCGATTAACCATTCCTACTGCGAAATAGATATCTGGACGTGTTCAAAGCATCACATACATAAGGCTTCCAACTGTCGAAGCATATGAAACCATACTCATATGCTCTCTTTTTTCCGCTGTCTTAGAACAGTCATCTAAAGAAAGATGAATACTTGATGCAGTAGGCTGAACGCCTGGCTTTGCATCAGTCATTGCAAAACGTTCCAGTACCTTATCGATGTATGAAGCTTGAGATAGAGCTATCGTTTTATTCTTTCGATCCCTAAGGATTCAAATTCCAAGAATATAACTAGCTTCACCCAAATCCTTCTTGCTAAACTATTAAGCTAACCATAGTTTAACCGATGACAATTCTCCAGTATCGTTTCTGATAAGTAGAATATCATTGACATGCAAAATGAGGAAAACCACCTTTCTGTCCTTCATACGCTTAAAACACAAGTTTCATCAGTGTTTTGTTCAAATTCAAAAGTCTTGATCATTTGATCAAATCTTTTATTCCATAAGTGGGATGTCTGCTTAAGCCTATATATGGATCTTAGCAGTTTGCAAACTTTTTGCTCCTTTCCTTTGACAACATAGTCAGTGGGTTAAGCTATGTAAATGGTCTCATTAAGATAGCCATTCAAGAATGTTATATTGACATCCATTTGTTAGATCTTGTAATTGAGAGCAATGACAATGGATAAGAGTATGCAGATAGACTTGAGCATGGCTACCAAAGAGAAGGTCTTATCGTAATCAATGCATTCTTTCTATGTGTAGCCTTCCCCTACAAGTCTAGCTTTGTGTGTTTCCACTTTCCCTTTCGCATTTCTCTTCTTTTTGTAGATCCACTTACACCCTATGGGTTTAATCCCAACCGGTAAGTCTACAAGTTCCCACACCATATTGGATTTCATAGAATCTATCTCGGCATCCATGCCCTATTTCCAGAGCTTGGAATCAACATCCTACATAGCCTCCTCGTAAGTGAGTGGATCATCATCCTCATGATTGGCTTAGCCTCCTCGTAAGTGAGTGGATCATCATCCTCATGATTGGCTTTTGTATTATAAATACTACCACCATAGATAAAGAAATTTTGTATCTTAGAAACTCTCCCACTATGACAGATTCCTTTATATTGTTGATCTTTTACAGGTCTTTCTACAACTTTATCGAGAATTGAACTTGGTGATTGTTCTACCACTCCCGAAAGTTCCTCAAGTACCACTTTACTCTAAGGCTTAAAGTTATCCATGTAGCTTTCCTCAAGAAAAGTAGCATAAGCAGAAAATTTGATCATATTGTCTTTCAGATTTTCTAATAATCATACATTTGTTCCTTTCGAATATCCTACAAATATGTACAATTCTATCCCTACATCCAACTTCTTTGCATCATTATCTAGAACGTGTGTTGGACAACCCCATATTCTAAAGTGATGTAGAGCAAGTTTCTTTCCATGCCAAAGTTCATAAGGTGTCTTACAAGCAGACTTGGTTGGCACATCATTCAGAATAGAGCAAGTCGTTTGTATCGCATATCCCCAGAAGGAAGTAGTAAGTTATGAATAGTTTAACATTGAACGAACCATGTCAAGTAAGGTTCTATTCCTTCTCTCAGCTAGGCCATTCTGTTGTGAAGTGTCTGACGCATTCAATATGATCAAATCTTATTCTCTATGAGGTATCCTAAGAACTCATCGGACAAGTATTCCCCACCTCGATCAGACCAAATATTCTTTTTGGATAAACTTTATTGCTTTTCCACTTCAGTACAAAACTCTTAAAATTTATCAAAAGTTTCGCTTTTACAGTGCATTAGATACACATATCCATATCAAGAATAGGCGTTGATAAAAGTCATGTAATAATCATAACTTCCTCGGGCACTGATGCTCATGGGACCACAAACACCAATGTGCATAAGTTCTAAAAGTTGGTTAGCCATTGTACCTTTCGCATTAAAAGACCTCTTAGTCATTTTACCTTTCAAGCAAGATTCATATTGTGGAAGACTAACTTCACTAAGCATACTTAATGGACAATCTTTCATAAGTCTAGTGATCTTTTCTTGGTTAATATGATAAAGATTTAAGTGTCATATGTAACACCCCTTCCCTGTATCCGAAGTCGGAACCGGGTTTGAGGCATTACCTCACTTATCACACTTAACGTCTCGAAACGAGTTATATAATATCGTTGTTAAACCTACCGTAAAGCTCAGTCTTGGCCTACGAGGCCTTAAACACACCTCCGAGGGGCTATAGAGCTAATCCCGGAACTTTTACAAACCCGAGAAAACTTTTCATCAAAATAGGGGCCACACGCCCGTGTTGATCTAGGAACACGCCCATGTATCATCTCACACGCCCGTGTTCGATGCCCGTGGATGACACTAACTTAAACCACACAGCCTAGACACGCCCGTGTGCTTCCACCGTGTGGCGATTTAAATTCCAAATCCTAGGTGCAGACTTCACACGGCCTGGGCACACGCCCATAGACTGACCGTGTGTCACACACGGCCTAGGCACATGCCCGTATACCTATCCATGTGGATAAGAGCAAGGCTATTTCCCAAGCTCTTGCACTCCTCTAGTTCACACCATATGAATCTATCCAACTTATCAATGAACAACTCATAATTTGCAATATGAACTTCCATGAATAACTTTATATTTTCATAAATAATAAAGTAAGCCATCAACCATGGCAATATACAAAGTGGTTATCTTAATAAGGGGCCAACACACTTTTGGCCAAAATGACAAAATGATCTAACTAGTCTAGCCCCTATACATGCCATATACAAAATCACTAAGTCTAGATATACCGAGATAAACTGTTAGTGTGGGCGACCTTTTGGTTATCGGCATATCCCGGCTCAGCTCTTAAACTCTATAAAACAAGGGAAAAGAGAAGGGAGTAAGCTTAAAGCTTAGTAAGTTTACATGTAAACAATATAACATTTTAGTATAATGCTAAACAATTATATAGCAATACATACTAAACAAGAAACAATCCACATTCATAATCATGCTTACTCATTCCTCCCATTTCCACATTCCAACCATGTCACAACATCAATGTATACATTCATTCGCATGACTCCCTACACATAGCATCACAATATCACATAATACAACACATTACAATACTCAAGATCAATTTCCCAGTGGTTTCGCACTCAGCCCACCATCAGATTTATTTGGGGTGGTATCGTACATAGCCCCCCCAGAAGTTAGTTACAGTGGTATTGCACATAGCCCATCAAATGATAAAGAGACGATGGTATCTCACATAGCCCATCGTAATTAAGTATTATGGTCGTATCGCACTTAGCCTACCATCAAGTACTGATATAACACACTTACATATCCATTCCATCATTCATACTAGAGTTATTCAATAACTACCACATTAATTCCACTTGAATCATACATGTCCTCAATTGTGCTATGAACTGATCAGCAACAACAATATGTATACATGTAAAATGCATTTTTTACACATAAACTTACCTCGGTGCAAAACGTTTCAATTTGCGATTCAGTCTGTAGTCTTGCCTTTCCCCCGGTCAAGGTTAATTCTGCTCTCTTCCTGATCTATAATAATAAGATTCACTCATTTAGATCATTATATGATCATATTGCATCAAAATCTTCACTTAGGCAAAAATGGCCATTTTGCCCTTGTATCATGGCAAAATTATGATTTTGCCCCTAGGCTCGTAATTTATTTTTCAACACATTTTCTCAATAAATAAGCCTAGCTGAACATTTATTTCTCTTACAACTACTCACCATTCTGAATATTTCATGCATTTATGACACAAATTCATTCTTTGCATTTAAGTCCAATTAGGTGTTTTCATGCTAACACCTTTCACAAAAGTTGTTTCTTACCTCCCTAACATTCATTTTCTTCCATAAAAACTCAGCGAACAACATAATTACTCTCATGGCAAGTCCTTAGACTTTCAACCATATTGCAAATTTGTCCCCCCATTAGCTAGCTTAAGCTTTGGGGACTCCAAAAAACACAAAAATCATCAATAAAAACCATCTAAATCACTTACTAGCAAAGGAGATAGCTTGGCTGAAAGTTTGAACCCCCAAAGCTCTATTTCTTCTTAAATTTTCGGTGGAAAGAAGAAGGGTGAATAGTGAAAGATGATAACATCTTTTACTCATCTTATTTTATTTATTTTATCACCTAATTTCCACAAATTTTGACTAAAAATTTAATGCTCTTGCCCCCTTGTCTACATGGCCGGTCATCACACTCCAAATGGCCTAATTGCAGTTTCAAGACCTCAAATTTACATTTTATGGTTATTAGGTGCCTCTACCTTGCAAAATAGAACTTTCGCACTTTATGGGATTTAGTCTTTTCTCCAAATTGAGCATGTTATCACTCAAATTAAAGCACCAAAATTTTCATGCATCCTTATAATTATGCTACAACACATAAAATAACATCAAAATAATTTTCCTCAACCTCAGTTTAGTGGTCCCAAAACCACTGTTCCGACTAGCCCCTAAATCGAGTTGTTACATCATAGGTACCCCTTATTAGAGTGAGAAGTTTTAAGTTTTTTATTCATTATTTCAGTTTGAAACATCGAGTAGTTATTTGATTTGATAAAGTAGAGATTGTTTTCCATCCATCCATTACAGATTAAAGAACGATTTCTGTGAATAGCAATCCTTTTTATTGAATGTCACGGTATAACCATCATAAAATAAACATGGTATAAAAATTAAATTCCTCTTAAAATGAGGTACATAAAACACATTATTTAAAATAACCTTCTTAAAATTATCAAAGTGCAAAATAACTTCTCCCATTACTTCGTCTAAAACATAGCCCCTATTTTCGGTTCGCAATGAAAGGCTCATATCACGCAGACTTCTCGTTTCGTTGAACCTTTGTAACGAAACACAGACATGGTTAGTGGCTCCAAAATCAATAACCCGATTGTCAATTGATTCTTTCACTAAGCAAGCTTCAACCACAAAGAGTTCCATACATTTTTCCTTTTTGGCTAAGTAATCCAAATACTCCTTACCATTTGATTTGAAAAGCCCTTTCATGTTGCAGAAGAAACATTTGATTTTTTTAGGATTCTTTTTACTTCTTAGCCTTCTTCCTATCCACAAGAAGTGGAACCAAAGGCTTAGTTGGTCTCTTCTTTCCCTTAGCTTTCTGCTTCCCCTTAGAGAACGAGGGGTCCATAGCTAAGTTTGCTTTAGGTTTCTTCTAAATTGGATTACCACCATTCAATATCAACTCATAGGACTGTAATTCCTTCATAAGCTGAGTCAAGGTAAGTGTCTTATTCCCCAAGTTGTAAATGGACCTAAAACCAGCAAACTCCTTGGTTAAGGATTTGAACACTATTTTAATTTGAACAATCGTGGTTTTAACGCGAAAACAATCGCAGCCAACTCCAAGTCATGAGTTGGATAATTCTTCTTATGTGGTTTTAATTGTCTCGAGGCGTAAGCGACTACCTTACCCTCTTGCATCAACACACAGCCGAGTCCATTTAACGATACGTCCCTGTAGACCACAAACTCTTTTCCCGACTCAGGTTGCACTAAAACCGGTGCCTCAGTCAACAATGTTTTCAATCTCTCGAAACTCTGTTGACACTTTTCAATCCTTTCAAACTTAACATCCTTATGCAACAATTTCATCATTAGGGTAGCAATCATGGAAAATCCCTACACAAATTGTCTATAATACCCCGCTAAACCCAAAAGGCTTCTGACTTCTGACAAGTTCCCCAGCGGTTTCCACTTCACAATAGCCGAGATTTTTCTAGGATCAACTCTAATACCATCACCCGACACAATATGTCCTAGAAATCTGACCTCTCGGAGCCAAAACTCACTCTTACTAAATTTAGCATATAACTGCTTGTCTCTTAAAGTCTGTAAGACAATTTTCAGATGCTCCACATGTTCATTCTTATCTCGAGAATAAATTAATATGTCATCAATAAAGACAACCATAAACTTGTCCAAAAACGGTCGGAAGGCACGGTTCATTAGGTCCATAAAAATCGCAGGAGCATTTGTCAAACCGAACAGCATGACCAGAAACTCATAATGGCCATACCTCGTTCGGAATGCCATTTTCAGCACATCTTGCTCCTTAACCCTCAATTGGTAATAACCGGACCTCAGATCAATCTTGGAGAACACCGTAGCTCCCTTTAGTTGATCAAATAGATTATATATCATTGGTAAGAGATATTTGTTCTTCACAGTCACTTTGTTGAGCTGTCTGTAGTCTATACACAATCTTATCTACCCATCATTCTTCTTTACAAAAAGCACTAGAGCACCCCATGGTGAATAGCTTGGTCTCGCAAAACCCTTACCCGTCAACTCTTGCAATTGAACCTTCAGTTCTTTTAACTTTAAGGGTGCCATCCTATATGGAGCAACCAAAATAGGTTTCGTTCCCGGAACTAACTCAATTCCAAACTCGACCTCTCTAACTGGAGGTAATCTAGGTAACTCTTTCGGGAATAAATCTGAATACTCACATACAACCAGCATTATTTCAATCTTTACTTCAGACTCTTGAGTATTTAACACGAAAGCGAGATAAGACTCGTACCCTTTCCTCAAATACTTCCCAGCCACCATGGAAGAGATCATCATCGGTAAATTATCTAGCCCACCTGATTTGACCCGAATAACATCTCCATTTTCACATTTCAATTCAATAAATTTACTACCGCAATTCACTAATACACTATGGGTAGTCAACCAATCCATACCAAGAATCAAATCAAATTCATCAAATGGCAACAACATAAGGTTTACCGGAAAACAATGACCTCTAATTGTCAAAAGACAATTCCTACACACCTTATCAACTAACACATATCTACCTAATGGGTTTGACACCTTTACCCCAAATTTCGTAGACGCAACAGCCATACTCAAACTAGATGCCAATCTCATACAAATATAAGAATGGGTAGACCCCGGATCAATCAAAGCAATAACAAAGGTGTCATGAAGGGAAAAAATACCCGTTATTACATCTGGAGATGATGCCTCATTACGAGCGCGAATGGCATAAGTCTTATGATGCACCTCTACCGCTAGTTCCACCTCCCGGGTTCTTTTGTGGCCTACCCTTAGAGGATACACTGCTTGATCTTATCTCTTGCATCCTCTCCTTTTCATCCCTCTCAGGGCAATTTTGAATGAAATGGTCGGGGGAACCACACTTATAACAATTTCGATGGTTTCCCCAACACTCTCCAGTGTGGTGTCTGCCACAACTTGGGCATTCTGGTTTAGACTTGGGATTGTCCACACTTGCCATCAAGGTGGCTTGAACTCTGGTACCCGAGTACGTGTTGCCTCGCTCTCTTTGCGAATACCCGATTAATGTAGTCGTCTGAAGGTTCACTTTCTTGGACCTCTTCGATTGAGCTTGGTAGGATTTACTCATCGGCTTTTTTCTTACATCTCGAGTCTCACTCACGGCTTTCCTCTTTTCCTTACTCAATTCTTCGGCCATACTAGCCCAATCCACCAATACCACAAATTCTTTTAGTTCTAAAATCCCAACTAGAAGTCTGACATCCTCATTCAGCCCATCTTTAAATCTCCTGCATAAAATGGCTTCTGTGGACATGCACTCTTGCGCGTATTTAATGAGCCTAACAAATTCGCGCTCATATCCCGCCACAGTCATTTTTTCTTGCTTTAACTCAAGAAACTCCTTCCGTTTCTAGTCCACAAACCTCTGACTTATATACTTCTTTCGAAACTCTTCCAAAAAGAATTCCCACATCACTCTCTCCTTCAGAACCACTGATGTCAACATTTTCCACCGATGGTATGCCGAGTCCCTTAGCAAGGACACGACACATTTTATACTCTCCTCCGATGTACATGAGAGTTCATCAAATAATCTCATTGAGTTCTCAAGCCAGAACTCTGCCCTCTTTGGGTCATCATCTATATTAGCTCGAAATCTTCAGCCCCTTGCTTCCGAATTTTATCTATCGAGGGCTTAGTTGTCCTCACTAATTCTATACCTTGATGGGCCATAAGAACTAGCTGGGGTATAGGAGGGGGTGGAGGAGGTTGAGCATTAGGGTTCGCTCGCACATACTCCATGTACCAGTTACCCATCATTTGGAGAAAGGCTTCCCGAGCCTTTTCTCTTTGACCCTTAGTCTCGAGTCCGCTTTGCACAGGCGCGATCCCTTGTGCGGGAGCCGGCGCATTACTAGCTGCGTCATCAGTAGCTAATTGATCGGGATCTATATACTACATAAAAACAAAATTTAGAATCATCAGAAGCTACTACACTATCATTATATACTTACGGCATGTATGGCTAGACTCTCACACACTACGGTAGTCCGAGAACCGACTAAATCATAGCTCTAGTACCACTAAATGTAACGCCCATTACCCGTATTCTATGCTAGAATCGGGTACGAGGCCTTACCATACTTAACTCGCACGATTGTACAACTTCAGGCTATCAAACTTATTCCAGATTAAAACTGTTCCATTCGTATGCCTGTCGACCTTACAATGGACCTACGAAGCCCTAAACATATTCCGAAAAGATTTCTGAGATAATTCAAAATCTCTTACACCCTTAAGAAATTTTTTCCTAAACAGGGGTCACACGCCCGTGGGGGATAGATGACACGCCCGTGTTTGACGTCGTGGTTGACACTGACTTGAATCACACGACCTGGACGCATGCCCATATGGTTGGCCCGTGGTCATCTCTGATTAATCCACACGGCTTGGGCACGCTCGTGTGCTTCAACTGTGTGGCGATTCAAATTCCAATTTCAAGGTGCAGACTTCACACGGCCTGGGCACACGCCCATGGACTGGCTGTGTAACACCCCTTGCCCGTATTCGAGCCGAAACAGGGTTTGAGGTATTACATGGCTAATCTTGTTTAAGTATTTAGAATAGGGTTATAAAATTTCGTTTAACTCTATCACTCGCACATAATCGGCCTAAGAGGCCCTAAACATACTTCCGAGAAGTATCGGAAACTTTCCGGGAACTTTTACGAGTTCGAGAAACTTTTTAATAAAACAGGGGCCACACGCCCGTGTAAGCCTAGGGACACCCCCGTGTGCCCTTAAGGCATGCCCGTGTCTCCCACCCGTGATCGACACTGACTAATTTCACACGGCCTTGACACGTCCGTGTCTCCCAACCGTGGTCGATTCTGACTTATCCACACGGCCTATACACACGCCTGTGTGCTACAGCCGTGTGGTGATTCAAATCCCAAGTGCAAGGTACAGACTTCACACGGCCTGGGTGCACGCCTATGCGCTAGCCGTGCCTCCCACACGGTTTTGTCCCACGCCCATGTGATTTCCTATGTGGACAATTTGAAGGCTATATACCAAGCCGTTGCCACCCTAGAGTGCACACATACATACTTCCACTCAAGCAATACAACATCTACCCCATAAGCAAGTCTAAGAGTTCAATCCAACATACAAGGTAATTAAAGGGAGTTACACTTCATGAATTTTATCTTCGTTAAACAAAAGAGTTTGCCAAGAATATGCCTAGCTCATGAGGCCATTTACAAAATGACTCTTACTAACTTACGTAGCCAACACTTTGACTAAAAATTACAACTTAACAAAATACTCAAGTCCTATACATGCCATACTCAAAATAAGTCTAAAATTTTTATACCAAAGTGCGATCGATAGTGTGATTTCCGATCTCATACGTCCGCAGTCCACGATTCACCTTGGCAATACTACAAGAAAGAAGGGCAATGAAAAAGGGTAAGCATAAAGCTTAGTAAGTTTTCATGGAAATAATTAACAATAATAAGCTCATAAAATAATCTATCCACGGTATTAGCTAACCGAACTCGAGTCAAGGCTTCTTGACAATACTTACTTACAATTGCCCTTATCTAGCACATTCCGTGCCACATATCACAATCGATTCTTCGTGACTCATTCACGAGTACCTGTATTCACTCATTCACATAACTTAAATATCATTCACATCTCTACTTCTAAATTCATCTACTTATCACACTATTCTCAAGGGATAGTCAAAGACGTGTGTATATCGATCCTACTATAAGTATAAAGCCAATGCCACATCCTCGAGGTGGTCTTACATGGAGTCACCTCTAAATGCCAATGCCATATCCCGGATATGGTCTTATATGGGATTTCCTATCATATCTCGATGCCATATTTCGAATATGGTCTTATACAATTTTCATATTTCTTACCGAGGCCATATCCCGAATATGGTCTTATACGAGATCTCAACTCAGTGCCGAGGCCATGTCCCGGACATGGTCTTATACGGGACCTTATCTATTTCATATCTCAATGATAACATTTTTATAATTAATATGGCCCATTAGAATTTCAACATTTCATTCACGTTAACTACTCAAATTGGTAGCGCATCATGCATTAACATAAGGCCAAGCATTTCTCAACATGCTAATATAAATGTTACTTAAATCACATACAAACTTACCTCGATTTCAAAATGAGCTAGCTTGTTAATCTAGTCCGAGACTTTGTTCTTTCCCCGATCAAGGCGAGTCATCGGTTCTTCTTGCTCTATAATAGCAATTCAACTCATTTTAATCACTATATTAATAATAGCATTTCAAAAACCATGCTTAGGCAAAAATAGTAATTTTTGCCCTTAGACTTTGTCAAAATGACCATTTCGCCCCTATGCTCGAAAATAAATTCTAATCGTATTTCTACCTTCAACAAGCCTAGGTGAACATTTGATACTCTTATAGCTATCATCAAAACTCAACATTTCACATACTTACTACAAATTTTGTAACCTATTCATCAAGGTCCTATTTGGTGTTTTCATGCTAACACCTTTCACAAAAGTTGTTCATCTACCAACTAAGACTCAATTTCTTCCATGAAAATGCAACAAATAACTAAGATAGATCTCATGGTAGAACTCTAAACTTTTCACAATATTGCACAATAGTCCCCTCATTTGAAAGCTTAAGCCTTAGGCGTCTCAAAAGTACAATTATTTTCAAGCAAAGTTCACTAGAACACTTACTTGTGAAGAGATAAGTGTGTTGAAATTTTTGAAGCTTTCTAGCCCCTATTTGCTGCTAATTTTCGGTGGAAGAGAAAAGGAGAAAAGATGATATTTTTTTTCTCTCCTTATTTTATTAATACAAGTCAAATAAGTCACCAACTATTACCAACCTTGACTAACATTGTCCATCTTTGTCTCCTATATGGCCATGCTAACTTTGTAGGGTCTAATTGCCCTTTAAAACCTCCAACTAACAATCTATGACTATTTGGTATCTTTAGCCTATAGAATGGAACTTTCGCACGTTATGCGATTTAGTCCTTTCTCGCGATTAAGCATGAAATCGTTAAAATTAAAGTACTAAAATTCTCATGCACATATTCTATCATGCTCTGACTTATAATATAACATGAAAATAAATTTCTCTAATCTCAGATTAGTGATCCCAAAATCACTATTCCGACTAGCCACTAAATCGGGCTGTTATAGGTCGTATGTCACACACTGCCTAGACACACGCCCGTGTGCCTACTCATGTTAACAAGAACAAGGCTATTTGCCAAGCTCTTTGCATCCCTCTAGATCACACCACAAGAATCCATTCAACATATCAAATAACAACTCATAATTTGCAATATGAACTTCCATGAATAATTTCATATTCTCATATATATAGCAAAGAGCCAACAATTATGGCTATATATATACACAAGGATTTTCTCATAAAAGGGGCCAACACACTCTTGGCCAAAATAACAAAACAATACACCTAGTCTAGCCCCTATACATGCCATATTCAAAATCTCTAAGTCTAAATATATCGAGATGAACAGATAGTGTGGGCGGTCTTCTGGTTATTCACATATCCCGACTCGGCTCTTAAACTCTATAAAACAAAGGAAAAGAGAAGGGAGTAAGCTTAAAGCTTAGTAAGTTTACATGTAAACAATATAACATTTTAGTATATGCTAAACAATTATATAGCAATGCATACTAAACAAGAAACAATCCACATCCATAATCATGCTTACTCATTCCTCCTATTTCCATATTCCAACCATGTCACAAGATCAATGTATACATTCATTGGCATAACTCCCTGCACTTAGCACCACAATTTCACATAATACAACACATCACAATCTATTGATCAACTACTCAATATCAATTTCTTGATGGTTTCGCACTTAGCCCACCATTAGTTTTATTTGGGGTGGTATCGCACATAGCCCACCAAGAGGTTAGTTACGGTGGTATCGCACCTAGCCCATCGTAATTAAGTATTAAGGTGGTATCACACTTAGCCCACCATCAAGTATTGATATAACACACTTACATATCCATTCCATCATTCATACTAGAGTTATTCAATAACTACCACATTAAATCCACTTGAATCATACATGTTTTCAATTGAGCTATGCACTAGTTAGCAACAACAATGTGTATATATATAAAATGCATTGTTTACACATAAACTTACTATAACGTCCCAATTTAGAGCCTAGTCGGAATAGTGATACGAGACCACAAATTCGAGGTCTATGTATGAGTTTTTGAGGTTTATGCTATGTTTGCATGTTAGTGTGAAATTTTCATGAAGCAATTTTGTGAAATTGCGGTTGAATTGTCCAAAAGGACTAAATTGCAAAAGTTGCAAAATGTGAGATTCTAGAAGCTAATTGTGTGAAATAGATTTAGAATATTAATTAGAGGTCCTTAAATAGCAATTTTCCCAATTTTTAATTTTTGGACAAAATTGGGCATGGATGAGTTAAAAAAAGAAGTTATCAAAAAGGGCATTTTGGTCATTTGGCAATTAAATGATTAAAAAGGAGGAAAATATGACAAAATTCATTCATCTTCTTCGCCAAGGCTGCCGAAATTTTCAAGAGCCATTGTTAGGGTTCTTCAATTTTTTCAAGCTTGCTAGTAAGTGCATCCATGCCCCATTTTTTATATTCTTCATATTTTTGAAGTCCTAGTAGCATGAGTAAGCTATTTTTAGCTATTTGATGAGCTATAATGAATGTTAAAAAATATGCCTATGTATGACATGCATGTATTTTGGTGTTTTATGGAAGAATATGAAAGCTTGATGTAGTAGAAACATCTTTTATTAAGTGATTTTCCATGAAAATGCATGTAGGGACTATTTTGTGAAAGTTTTAAGTTGGGTCATACATGTGTGATTTAGTGAGAATTGATGAATGCTTTAGTTAAGTAAGTGATTCGGCTAAGCATGAAAGGCTAGAAAGTTGAATAAAAATCACTTTACGAGCCTTGGCGCAAAAATGTAATTATGAGAAAGATTAGGGGTAAAAGAGTAATTTTGCCAAAGTATGAGATAAGCGTCAATTTAGTCAATGTGTGTATTGAATAAGTTGATTTATTCATTATAGATCAAGAAAGACGAAGCCCGGATCTAAACCAAGGAAAGAGTAAGGTGGTAGACTAGATTGTATATTTCTATACTTTGAGTATCGAGTTAAGTCTATGCATAAACAATGCATTCATATTTACAATTAGCTAGTGTATAGCATGATTGCAAATAATTGAGAATGATTGAGAACTTATGTGGGATGAATATGTTAGAATTTGTGAATGGATGTATGGTTAAGTAAGTAGATATGTGAATGTGTAGTGAAAATGCTAAATGGTGGGCTAAGTGCGATACCATCTTAATGCATATTGACGATAATCTAGCTATGTGCGATGTTATCGTTAGGTATATCGTCTAGTGGGCTATGTGCGAAACCACTAAGAATACCTTTGTTGTAGGCTAAGTGCGATACTACCTTATTAATTGATTGTGGTGGGCTAAGTGTGAAACCACCGAGAAATTAGCTGTGTGGTTGTATTATCGAGTTGATTAGCTGTGTGGATGAATGATCGAGCAATAATATTGTGTTGTATATTGTGTAAATGTGATATTGAATGCAGGGGTGCATTTCAATGGTTATGAGTATGTGACTCATGATGTGTTGGAAATGTGGTAAGGGATAGAAAGAATAAGCATTGTTGTACATTATATGTTAGTATAATGGTAATTGTTGTTTAGCTTATATTATGATGCTTAATTATTTATGTGTAAACTTACTAAGCTCAAAGCTTACTCCCTTTCTTTTCCTTTGTCTTATAGAGTAAAAGTGTTGAATCGAGATACGAGGATCAATTGGAAGATCGTCCACATTATCAGCACACTCTGGTACATGAGACTCAATGTTTTGTATATGGCATGTATAGAGGCAAGACAAGTTAGTGAATTTTGTTGTAAATGGATAGGATATGTTAGCCCATAGTTGGATAGTCTATTTTGTATAATGCCATAGTGGTTGGCTACCTTATTTTATAAAAAGGTTGTAGTTATTTATGTAAGATTGCACTTCAATTTGAGTTATTTATGGATGTGTTGAATGAATGCATATTGTGTATGCTAGAGGGGTGAAAGGAACTTGGCACATAGCTTTGTTCTTGTCCATGTGGATAGACACACGGGCGTGTGTCTAGACCATGTGTGTCACACGGTCAGCCCATGTGACTTGGCCGTGCATCCCCTACATGTTAACATTTTAAGTTAGAATAGACCATGGACTAGCCACACAGGCGTGTCTATAGGCCGTGTGAGTTTAATCAGTGTTGGCCACGGGCTAGCTACACGGGCGTGTGACTAGCCTTTGAGGCTATGTGTATGTAGTCAATATTCACCATGGTTTGAGGACATGGACATGTGTGACTACACACGGGCATGTGAGCCCTGTATAAAAGAGAAAATTTTTAAGGTTCAAAAAAGTTCCAGAATAGTCTCGAGAGCCTCGTGTGTATGAGTGAGGCCTCGTAAGTCGAGAATAAGGTTGTTGAGGTGACTAAAGAGAGTAGTCACGATGAGCCTAAGTGGCGATCAAGTGGCTTTATTAGGGTAATGCCTCGGACCCGGTTCTGGCGTAGAACCCAGGTTATGGGTGTTACACTTACCTCGGTGCAAAATGCGTCAACTAACGGTTTAATCCGTGACCTTACCTTTTCCCTGGTCAAGATTAATTTCGCGCTCTTCTTGATCTATAACAATAAGATTCACTCATTTAGATCATTCTATGATCATAATGCTTTAATTTCTACACTTAGGCAAAAATGACCATTTTGCCCTTGCAATTTATCAATAAATAAGCCTAGCTGAACATTTATTTCTCTTACAACTACTCACCATTCCAACTGTTTCATGCATTTATGACACATTCATTCTTTGCATTTAAGTCCTATTTAGGTGTTTTCATGCTAACACCTTTCACAAAAGTTGTTCTTACCTCCCTAACATTCATTTTCTTCCATAAAAACTCAGCTAACAACATAACTACTCTCATGGCAAGTCTTTAGACTTTCAACCATATCTCAAATTAGTCCCTCATTAACTAGCTTAAGCTTTGAGGACTCCAAAAGTACAAAAACCATTAAGAATAACCCCAAGATCACTTACTTGCTAGGGAATATGTTGGTAGAAAGTTTTGAGCTTCAAAACCCCTATTTCTCTTCAGTTTTCGGTGGATGAAGGTGGAGGAATAGTGAAAAGATGATAACATCTTTATTCATCTTATCTTATTCATTTTTATCACTTGATATCCACCAAATTTGACCAACATTAAAATCTTGTCTCCTTAGCCCCTATATGGCCGGCCATCACTAGATAAATGGCCTAATTGCACTTTAAAAACCTCCAAATTACATTCTATAGCTATTAGGTACCCCTACCTCATAAGATAGAACTTTCGTACCTTATGCGATCTAGTCCTTTTTCACAATTAAGTATGAAATCATTAAAATTAACACACCAAAATTTTCATATAGCCTTATAATAATACCATAACACATAAAATAACATCAAAATAATTTTCCTTAACTTCGGTTTAGTGGTCCCGAAACTATTGTTCCGACTAGCCCCTAAATTGGGCTGTTACATGTCTAGTATTAAAACCTTGAAAAAATATTTTTTTTTGTTGCTACGATCATTCTCACACCCATCAACCATGTCATCTTGGGGTCCCATGATTAACTAGCAAGGATATGGATTACATCTAATCAGTTCGTGAATCTTAATTCTCAAGACTCCACACAAACTAACATCCTTTTAACGTTTGACCATCATCTTTAGCTTAAATATTATTTCTTGGAAAACTATTTAATAAGAGATGATCTTGAGTGTGTAACCATTGACTCAACAACCATCATGAACATGCTCTCATTTGTGAGTCATCTTGGGACAATATCTCTAAAAGTTATGCATGACTAGTTGTCCTTAAAAGGAAAATCCCATCTAGTGAACCCATATGATAAAGTTTACCTTGGGATGCGACCAAGGTAGGAGCCAACTCGAAACTTTATCATGCTAACACTTAAGGACCATCAATGTAGGTCGTAGGTCTTGTTCAATGACCTTCTCCCATTTAATACTTTAAAAACATGTAAGGTTTTTTTATCCTAAATTTCAAGAATGATCATACAATAGTCCTAGTGGCATTCTTACCTAATCTAAATGACATGCTTCCAATATATGCGTGGCATGTTATGGCAATCTTACAATATTCACATTCATTCACAAGAATCAATCAATCATAAAAACAAACAATTTTGATTCTCCATAGTTTCTTTTAAAGGAAAAATTGAAGAAGTGAATGTGAATCGTGCACCAGATAGGGTTCTAGGGAAGGGAGGTGAGCCAAATTTGACTGCTTAAAAACCAAGTCTTTCCTAGCTAGAGCAAATCCTAGACATGCACATTCTCGTTACCACACTTCTCTATTTTATCAAATAACCTAAAGAAGTGAACAGAACAATACAACACATAATCGATCAACTATGGATCATCTCATATATATATCACAATTATAACATTACATAATATAAATATTATAAACAATTATAAAACAGATATATAATGAGATAGGTAATTAAAATAAAATTACCAGCTAAGGTTTCCATGGTTCTATTTCTAGAAAATAAAATTACATAATTCTTTTTCCACAAGGCATTCCATGGAGATGATAGTCCATGCTCTATTTCCTAAGAACTACAACATGCATAAGATCTAAAGAATGTCACTTTCTATATAATCAAATCATTCAAGAAGAAGGGAAATTTATTTTTATTATCTCTTTATACTTACAGATAAAACACAACTTGCCTCTGATACCAATTGTTGAAAAAAATAGGTTTGAAAAATGCAGCGAAAAATAAATTTAGGGAAAAACCAAAGTTTTAATTTTTTTCCGAAACAAGATCTTAGTTGTGATATCTAAAATAATAAATACTTCATCAAAATTATATATTTTTTATTCATTAAGGATGAGCGCTTTGACCGAATGGTCTTCTATGCTATCCTCAAGCTTACGTCTGTCAAGTGTGGGCTCACTTTGAATCAGAAATTTTTTCACAAATATTATAAGTGGGGTAATTTCGTAATTTCTCTAACCTTTTAGGTCAAGTTGTAAATCAGAAAAATATCTCTAGGAATTTTCTGAAATAATCTTTTTAGAGAATTTTCTGAAATAATCTTTCTTTTAAATTCAAGTTTGTGTAAAATAATGACCCAATGCTCTTTTCATATAGGGAGAGTTTAGAGAGTTCAACTATGATTAAACTTAATCACTTTAATATTAAATTTAATCTTATTAAAATAATAGAATATTTATCTACAAGATAAACATTAAATTAAATTAAATATTAAGATAATCACTTTAATATTAAATTAATAAAATATTATTAAGATAAGTATTAAATTAAATTTAATATTAAAATAATATTATTTTTGGAATAGTTAATCTAAAATCAAATTCTCTAGTAGAGTTCCAGTAGGAGTGTAACTCTTCCACTGTTCAACCACCGAAGACCAACCACTGTCGATGACCGGAATGCCGTCATCACAGCCGCCGAAAGCACTATTTCTGGAGATGTAGGTGCGACACCTTTACGGCACCCCAAGCCGGTTCGGTCCAAGTCAGTGACAACCCAACCGGTCCAGTCTAGCCATTGGTTGGACCATCAACCCAGTTTCACATGCCGAGCTAGATTTGATCAATTTTTGGGTCTTGGTCTCAATTTTGGGCTCCCGGGCCCAATTTACGATCTCAGGTCCAATTTTCAAGTTTAATTACACATTAAGTCATTTGTCTCATTTGAAAATTAATTTCCAAAAATATCATATTAATTTTAATTAATTTGATTTTACTTGATCAAAATTAATTTTCCCAAAAATCACTTAGATTTTCCAAATTAATTTTTCAAGAAAAGTCTTTAATCAAATTCTCTAGTTGAACAATTCACACGACCACCTAATTTAATTCCACATCGAATAAATCAACTCAATTAAATTATTTCCAAAGTCGTAGAATTTTTATCTAGTTCAAATGTAGTCTGATCAAACTTTTGTTAAGCTAGCGGGGGGACCAATCAGACATATACAATTAGGCTCTAGTAATTGCAATTATATCCAAAAGCATTGTTTCGATAATTCACAGTTACTTAATCATGAAATTAGTCCACAAGAAGTACCATGATTGAAAACGCATTATTGTATGCTCTTTACAAAAATAATTTATCCAACTATTTTGTCTAATGACATCGTCATGTGTGTGTTACCATCATATGATATACTTGATCCCTTTGAGTTAAATTCGTTCACTCAGTACAATTCTATTTTATCTCATTACCACCATTGTGTCTTTTTCATGATTAATATGATAACTGTCAACAAATGACTGTGAGAAATTGCTCGTTCGAGAACAAGCAACCCGTGGTCACGTTCCATATTTATCAATCCACACAATGATTTGAGAAGATATCATTAACTCTTTAATTGAGCTATGAATTTCACTTTTTCTAGTAAAGTCATGCCATACACAAGTCATGTACCCAACATACTGGCTATAGGCTCAATCACCTTTAGAGCATAAGCCTTCACTTATATCAAAACACATGAGTTGCATATGCATGGTCAGTGACATGAGTTGCATATGCATGGTCAGTGACTAACTCAGGATTTAGGTAAATCACACCATGAACATCATAGGTGAATTAATCCATAAAGGGATTCAGAATTAATTCATCTTGGGTCCAATCTAATGTATCATTCTACCAATGAATACATCCATGTCTTTACCAATGGAGTCAACTGCTCTGATAGCCAAGACTAGTCATCTCCCTAGTTGGAGGTGTAGACGACATAATAATCCTTCTTAGTATTTGAATCGAATGTACACTTTGATTCTTTTATAGGATAGCGAACTCATTTAGATTATCTACTGAAGTAAGTTGTATTTCTCGTAATGTAAACATTCTTACAATGTCATTTATCTTTAGTTTGAACTTAGATAATCAATGAGCTAATATTTGTTTGTCACAATTTCGCTATGCATGCAAAAAATAAAAGACAGAAATACAAAAGAAATAATAGTAAAATGTGAAATTAACTTTATTTATTTATTCATTGTTTAAATAAATAGTAAACAGTTGCATGTTTATTGTACACATTTCCCAAAAAATATGGTCATGGGTTGGAGTATAACTAGGGAGCTAGTTGATGATCGTTATGCGGTCACGAGTTTAAGCTCTTTGGATATCCGAAGATGATGCATTATAAATACCTTACATAAGTTTGAAGGCATAATCAAAGGGAAAAACTAAAGGGCTTCCCAGTATAACCAACTTATTATTTTTCTCTATTTTTACCAAAACCAGTACCTTTAACCTTATTTCTTATTCGAAGTCCAGGACCGATTTGGATGCAAGAGAACTCTCAAGCAGGGATCGGCTATGATGGTGGAGTAAAGGTGATGCCCCTTTTGGGGTAGCAACGATTGTCATTATTAAACAACTCATTAATAACAACAATCATTATCACGCCAACCTGAGTTTTACCTCTACTCCAGTTAACATCCCCTCTCTGTCTAAGAGTCCTCTTGTATCCAACTCGCCCCGAGGCTTCATATAGGAATGAAGGTTAAATATATCACTTTCGATTGAGATGGAGAAAAAAATTACGTTGATTACATTGGAAAGCCCTTTCGTTTTTCCCTATTATTATGGCTTCAATCTCATGTATGATATTTATAAGCCACAATGAACAAGTATCCGAAAAGTTTGAACATGCAACTGCATAACGACGGTCAACTAGCCCCGAATTATACCCCAACCCATAACCGCATAAAGTTCGTTGATTGGGACTTGTACATACACTTCCACATATAACCGTATAAAGCACTGTCTCCCAAAACCCGACTTCCATAGGATGAGCTTCTAAGGTAATGGTCTCATCTCGAAACAACATATGAAATGTGTCTCCCCAAGTGTTATCGCATCCTCGGCAACTCAAATCTACCTTTAAGCTTTCATGGTGTCTACCTCAAATCTCAAAATAATAATAATAAACCTTAAACCCTAAAGTAAACCATAAAAACCCTAAACCTTAAAAAATCATAAACCTAAAACAAAAAACCCTAAAAAATGTCCGAGGGGAGAGAAAGGAAAGTGCGTCTAACTGGACACGTTTTCCTGCCAACTGTGCAGAAAACGCATACAGTTGTATGCGCTTTCACACTCTCTCTTCAAACTCAGCCTATTTTCCTAAATTTTAAATAAATAAAAAAAGACCTATTTTGTCAAATATTCTTTCCGGCATATATGCCTAATTCAACCTTGGTCTTTATACCTTCTATCCTTTTAAAATCAGCCAAGTGAGCCTTATAACAAATTCTAATACTATAGTTTTAAATATTATGGCCACTAGTTTGATCCAAATTCTAAATATCCAAATTTATTCCATGCACCCAATATTTCACATAAACAAAATATTTTACCATTGAGAATTAACCAAAATATCCTTTCAAGGGAAAATGACTTTTTTGCCCTTTTATGATTTTAAACGCAATTTATTCACAACAAATGGTTATTAATCAACCCAAATTCCATAATTCTCATTTAGTACTTAATACTCATCTTTAGGTATTGAATATTACAATTTTACCCTTCTCTCGACAAAAACGAGAAATTTACAAATTAATCCTTATACTTTTGAATTCTTCCAATTAAGTCCAAAAGTGATTTTTCTATCGCACTAAAATATAATCCAATAATTTTTCACGTCAAATAATAAACAATAATTCATCTTCCTATTTTGGTCATATTTACACAATAACCCTAAACTTTTTAAGATTTAGAATTTAGTCTTTTTTTTTACCATTTTTCTAAAAATTTTTCCATTAATTTCCATATCCAAAAGCAATTTTATTTTCATAATAATCCTTTTTTCTTACTTGTTTTCGAAATTTTGTTATAAATACATTTACCCGATACTGGTGTAGCGCCAGTTATCAAATCAGAAATTGTAGAATGTAAAACCTCGTGTTCTTCATCTAAACGTTTCATCTTAAAGATCAAAAAGTCCAATCATCAAGCAAAAAAGCAAAGTATGGAATTGTGTTAGAAGAACTAAACACCAAAACAAAACATGAATAGTAAATTTAATTAGAAAGGATGAGTAATCAAATAGGGGAAAAATAATCAAGGATTTAGTCTAAAATAAGAATAAAATCTTCACGTAAATATGTGCACAAATCGGACAAAAGAACAATGATTAACCTTAGATCTTAAACAGATTAAAACACCAACTAAAACAAAGAAAAGCCAAAATAGAAATACGAAAGGTTAGAGAGAAAACAATTGCCAATGGTGAACCCAGGAAAATATTAGGCTAATTTACTAAAAACACCCTTAAACTTTTATACCTTGTTTAAACAAGCCCCTAGCCTATTATTTTTACCTATGGAAGCCCTTGATTTTAATATTAAAGTAAAGGTATTTTGAATTTTTAAACTAATTCGTTATGAATTTGATAAGATTGGTTTATTAAATAAAATAATATTTTTTGAGAGTAAAATTAAATAATTTTTTAAAGTTCTTAGATACATAATACACTTAGTCTCTATTTTGAAAATATTTGATTAGTCTTCTAAGATTGATGTTTGATGTTAAGGTTGCATCAATAAGAGTCTAAAATTCAAAATATTTTTAATTTAATATTAAAATCAAGGACTTTTATGAGTAAAAATGATAGGTTAAGAGCTTATTTAACTATAAAAATAATCTAAGGACATTTTTAAATAAAATGGAGTAGTTTAAGAGGTTTTTTAATATATTAACCAAAATATTGTGAATAAAAAAGCCGAATAAAACAATTGAAAAGAATGGGGTAGAAGAATTGAGATATGGACAAAGAAAAGAGAGGAAGAATAAGTGGTGATCAAGGTTGGGGTTAGGGAGTGGGAAAACGTTAAAGAAGACGATCAAGGCCCACACAAGGGAAAAAGAGTAGTGAATTCCGTAAAACAGTGTTTTCTCTAAAGCCCTTTGTTATTTTTTTTTTTAAATTGATTATTATCTACCATTGGATTAATTAGCACCCTAACCCTAGATTTTTTATGACCGACTCCTTCTGTTTAATTTATGAAATATCCTTTTTCAAACAAAAAATATATAAGGGATTTTAATTAAATTGTTACTTTCCTTATTTTCTTTTAAAATATTTCATCATCTTTATGTTTTTTTTCGTAAAATATAGAAACAACAATATTTTATTTTAAGGTAAATTACATTTTAGTCACTTATGTTTAAAATGTTACGTTTAGTCGCTTACATTATCTTTTTGTTACGAAGTGGTTACCCTACCGTTAAACTCTATTACCTCCTTAACTGTAGTCATATGTGGCAGTCTAAATGTGTTTTAAATGTCAACTTAGATGTCCAGTTGCTAGAATAAAAATATGATTTTAATTAAATAAATTTAATTTAAACTGCCGCGTAGGACATCCAAATTGGCATTTAAAATTCATTTGGACTACCACGTAGGATCGCCGTTAAGGAGGTAACGGAACTTAACGTTAGAGTGACCACTTCGTAATAAAATAATAATGTAAGTGACTAAAATGTAATATTTCAAACATAAATAACTAAAATATAATATAAGACAAACAAAAGTGACTATTTTTATAATTTACTCTTTATTAACAGCCATGAATTTTTCTATTACTATGATTAGACACAAATGAAGGATTAAAGCACGCGGACATGTAGTTGTCCTATAAATTCAAAAGATCGAAACCTACGGAAAAAGAAAAAAGAAACAAAAATGATGTGGCAAAATATATAAGACCCCAAAGAAAATAAATAAATATAAGCTGAAGAAGTTATTACACATGAAAAAGCCGAAAGCCGTAAGCCGCAAGAAAAGGAGAACGTAGATTAGAGAAGGTTTTGTTTTAGGCGGCCGAATACTTACGACTTGGACAATCACAAAACAGGCACAACCTCAACTTAAACAAATAAATCAGTCAAATATTAAAAAAATGAAATTTGTTAAAACAATTTTATTTATTTTCAATTCCATTTTAGTTAGCATTTTGCTTGAATTTATATTAATTAATAATAAACTTATTTAATTTACTAAAATAAAGATATAATAACTTATTTAGTTCTCTAATTTTACAAAAAATAATTGTTTTAATTTTTTATTTTTTTTTATTTTTGAACTTAAATTGTATGTCAAGTCACTCTAAAATAGATTAAAAATTAATGCCTGATAATTTTACTGATATGACAACCACGCTATGTTACGTCAGCAATTAATGAATCTTTTTAGAATTTTATAACTTTTATAATTTTTATAATAATGCTATTAATTGATTAAATATTTTTATAATTTTTTATTTTTTAAATATTAAAGAATTAATTGTTGATGTGGCATTCGAATGACAATCTATATGTATGCCAAATAAACAAATATTAACTTTTTATCTATTTTTGGGTGATTTGACAAACATAGTAGGTTTAAGGGTTAAAAAAATAAAAAAAATAAAGACTAAAATAACTTTTTTTTTTCACAAAGTTAAAAAGTTAAACAAATTATTATGTCATAATAAATACTTTTTTTTAAGTTACAAGTACAATAACAAGTAAATATTCATAATTTACAAGCAATATAATCTAAATAATTACAAGCCTAATCAATCGCTATAATGCCCGATTGAATTGATATCTAAGTCTGGCTAAAATAATGTTGAAAAATGCTCAAATATAATCAATTTAAAAAAAAAAATTAACACTTGATTTACACTCAATAGAATTCAAACATTGAAGATTGTCATTAAACTAAAATTTCATTGACATTATGAACACTATAATATATTAATAGCATTCTAAATATTTATTTTAATGAAAACATAATAATTCTTAACAAAATTTGGAAAATACATAAATTATGTAAAGGAAAAATTAATTAAATCACCTATTTTATCTTCTTATTTTTTCGAGCACCTTCACAGTAACGGAAACATATATAAATGATGAAGTATAAAATAATAGATTTAATGGTGTAAAAAGTCCTCATTTTTATAAAAGAAAAATAATTAAGCTCTTGTTTTTTTTTTTTTTTTTTTGCACGCAATTAAGTACTTAAACTTTCAAAATGTATCAAAAATGCCCTCAAACTTTTCAAAAAGAAAAATACAATTAAGCCATTGCTTTTTTTTTTTCACTCAATTGGGTACTTGAACTGTAAAAATGCTTCAAAAAGACTCTTTGGATGTTAACTTTAACAGTTGACTGCTAAAGTTGATTGCCTCTAATTTTTTTTAATTAAAATCACATTGTGTCATAACCATGATGTGATATGTAACATGTGACAAAAAATTATAAAAAGTAAAAATAAATAAAAATATTAAAATTTAATGAAAAATATTAAAATTTCATTAAAAATTAGAAAAAAAGTTATACAAATCGTAACAAAATTATAAAAAATTGTAAAATTTTATAAAAATTATAAAAAAATTATAAAATGCATCAAAAATGTTCTTTAACAATTAACTTTAACATCGACCGTTAAAGTTAATGACCTCCAATTTTTTCAGTTAAAGCAATTACGTGTCACAATACAACATGACATGTGACGAAAAATGATAAAAAATAAAAATCAACAAAAATTATAGAAAAATTATTAAATGCTTTTTTTTGGTACGATAATTTTTATAATCTTTTTTACGAATTTTATATTTCTTTACATTTTTTTATAATTTTCTTACAACTTTATAAAATTTTAAATATTTTTATAATATTTTTCTAATTTTTAATAAGTTTTAAGTATTTTTATATTTTTTATTAAAATTTAATAACTTTTATAACTTTTATTTTTTATCATTTTTTGCCACATGTCACACCCATGGTGTGACATGTGGCTGCTTTAAATCAAAAAAATTAAAGGCAGTTAACTTTAACGGTCAACTGTTAAACTTAATTGTCAAATGGCCTTTTTGATGCATTTTGACAGTTCAAGTACTCAATTGCGTGTAAAAAAACAGGCACTTAATTTTTTTTTTTTTTGAAAAAGTTTGGGGCTTTTTGAAAGTTCAAGTACCCAATTGAGTGGAAAAAATAAAACAGGGGCTTAATTGCTTCTTTTGAAAAAGTTTGAGGGCATTTTTGATGCATTTTGAAAGTTCAAATACCCAATTGAATACAATTTTTTTTTTAATTTTAAGAATTTTTTACATCCTTAAACCAAAATAATATAATGAATCTGGCAATAATTTTTAAATTTAATTTTCATTATAAATTATGTGTAAATTTAGATTTTATTTTAATTCTTTTTATAATATGTAATAATTTATTGTAGTTACAATTATTCGAATATTGTATGTTATTTATAATTATAACTACAATTATATTTATAACATCTTAAAAAGATTAACATGTAGTTAGATTTATATGAACTTATATATTTAATTATAGAGTAGTGTGGTAGTTGTTCAAATCGTTTTTTATTTATGAGGTTGAGATTTAATTTTCATCTATGAAAATAAAACACGTTCTATGACTAGTTATTTACCTCTTTAAAAAATACTAATAACGAGATGATTGACCACTAATATGAACACTATAATGTAATATATTTATATTATTTTTATATATTTACATTTCTTTTTTTTTCTAAAGCAAAAGATTTACTACTGACTTTTCTAAATAATATATAAATTGATTTACTTATAATTCTGTCTTATATATAAATTCGCTTTCACTTTCTCCCACTGTTCCATTCCTATATCCTTTCCTCTATTCATTTTCAAATTAGTTTCAATTTAATATAATCTAATCCCCAATCCAATCAGATTTCTCATGGCCGAAGAAGAGTTCCAAGAGTCCGAGGTTGTGTTCTCCGACCACAACAGCAAGCATTACGGCACACATGACGAGGATGCTGCTGTTAACGATGATGAGTACTTCGATTACCGAGGATTCTCCAAAAACAGCCTCGTTTCACGTAACTACAAATCCAAGAAAAACAACAGCACCACGAAGAAGAACAACAACAAGATGGCCGCCAGTTCGTTGCCTGTAAACATTCCACGTAAAGACGGCGCTACTGTTTTCCATAGCGGCGGCGAATCCGATGAATATGACGACGGCGGAATGGTGCCTCCCCATGTTATTTTAGCAAGGAGAATTGCGGGGAAAATGGCGTTTTCTGTTTGTACTGGCAATGGAAGGACACTTAAAGGAAGGGATTTGAGTCAAGTGCGAAATTCAGTTCTTAGAATGACAGGATTTTTGGAAGCCTAACACCCAACCCCATACCCAAATCTTTTCATTTTTCTTTTCTTATTTTATTCCTTTTAGTATTCATTTCAGAATTGAAATTCAAAAAAACAAAAATCCTTGTGTTGTAATCTAGGGACTTCCATGCTTTTCTTTCTTAATAATTCATTGTTACAGGAAAAAAAAAAACAAAAAAGAAAATGGAATTAACATATTTCGATGAGGTTCAAGGATTCACTTTGCTTAATTCAATGATTAAATTTCTTAGCTTTGAGGTTTTGTTTTAAGTAAATCGTGGGTGAGGCAGCGGCGGCACCGCCTTGCCGAAGTCTCTTGACATTGGAGATGTGCCCAACAGGGACAGCTAATTTTTATGATTGAAATAGAGAGAAGGGGGGGGGGGTAGAGAAACACTTTTTTTTTGCTAAGAGACATAAAGAATAGATGATAATTGGGTTCATGGGTTTAATGTGAAAAACATATTGTTTTCATTAAAAAACAACTAATTTTCTTTTAGCTTCTCATTATTAAAGGTAGCTACCTGTTTTTGACGATCTACTGCCTTTTTATACACAAGATTGCATTTGCTAACGTAGGATGAAGTTTTCTCTATCGTTGGTTGAGACTATCTATCTTGTCGATTTCATCATGGTTTGGATTGATACTCGTTTCTAGGTTTAGGTTGGATTCGATCTAAAATTCTGTCAAAACTTGACTTAGATTAAAAATGCTAAAACCGAGCTCGACCCGACTTACTCGTATTAATTTTTTAAGATTATTTTTATATAAAAATTAATTTAAAACAAATGTTTTTCAACAAACTGGAAGTACATTCAAAAATTCTTTATACTTAAATAACACTGACATAGTTGCAATTTAGCAAACAAATGTCTCTAAAATAGTAGCAAAATTAACAATAAAACAAGAGTTATACAATATCCAAACAATAACAACAAAATAGTAGCAATATAATAATGAAATGGTAGTAAAACAGTAACAAAAAAGAAAGTTAAGCTAATTCGGGCCTAGCCCAAGCAAAAAAAATCCTACACGAGGTTATATTTTTTCTCAAACCCTCCTACTTTTCGGGCAGACCTTTAGGCCTAGGCGGGTGGCTCAACCCATGATTAGGTATACTATCTTGTAGTGTGAGATTTTTCTCTCTATTTCCCTTTCTAGGAGAGTTTGGTGGTTATGTGACGGCCTTTTCTTCATTTTTTTTTTTTGTTTCTTAATTTTTAGAGTCTAAACACTTTTACAATCTAGGCTTTTTTTTTCTCGAGTGGATTTCCTTTTAATTCCAGCACTTAGGTCAATTGAAATTCAAAAGATTAGTTGTTGATTCTATGCCAATTCTTTCGTGTCTTGTTAGGCTTCATTTTTTTTCTTTATTTGTTTGTAAGGAAATTGGTGGCTTGATATGCTATTAACAAGGACACAGAAGGGGTGGACTCTGGAGTTAGTCAATCAATTTGGAGTTGATTTCATTAAGCCCTAGAGGTGTGGAGATTAGGTTAGGAGCAAATTGGAAAGCTGTTGTGAATTCTACTTAGTTTATGGTGTTCTGCAAGTTGCTTGCTGATAAATCAGATAATAGAAGAGGGATTAAAAAGTTCTTCAGAGTGTATAGTCGTCAAAAGAGGTAATTGATATTAATGATTTGGATATGAATCTATTTTCTATATTATTTATGGATGAAATTCTATGAATAATACTCATGGCAATAGTCATTAGTTGTCTTGGTCAATAGATCCATGAATTGTTGTTATAATTTTTTCTAGAGTTTAATGCTATTAAAATTGCTAAAACCTTGGGGACTCTAATTTAGATTGATGAATTCTTGTGGGATAGAGGTATGGAGAGAAGTTTTTTAAGGAGAAGGGTTGGTATCGATATAAAGAATTCACTAGTTGAGGGGTTTTAGGTTCTAAGGAATGAAGGGGGAAGGATTTGGGCTACTGTGAGATATGAAAAAAAAAAATAGTAGATTCCTATTTCGAGTGTGGAAGATTAGGCCATATTAGCATGAATTGTGAGCAAAAGGGAATTGGTGGTAGAAAAGGTAGGGGAAAGGTAAATTTGGGATGTGGATGAAAGCAACACCTTTGAAAGGTATGAGTTTAGGAAAGAAAGTGGTTGGAGAGGGGAAGGAAAGTGATGGGAAGTGATTTAACAGTAATTATAGGAGACAAGATTAGTGTGTAGGGGAGCAGAGGGATAGTAGGGAGGATTTTCTAGTTGAGAGAGGAAAGGGTAAAGGGAGAGGGGTGATTAGTACTATTAAGGATGATAGTTGTTTGGGGAGTAAGAAAGGAGTGGAGTTACATCAAGTGGGAGATGCACAAGATTGGAAAGAGGGTAATAGTAGTTGTTATTATGAATGAATGGAGGGTTTTAAAGATAATGGTGGAAAGGTACAGATTGGGGTTTCTAAAGGTAAGGATGTTGAAAGGGAATACTCTGATTATAAGGAAAATGAGAGTGTTGAGAGTCAAACAAAAGATGAAGAAGGTATGAAGAATAAGGTACATGGAATAGAGTTGATAGGAACCAAAGGGTAGGATGGGATATGAATAGGTGGTTTAGGAGGGTGTAGAGGGTAATGGAGACATTAGAGAAGGAAAAGAATGAGTATATTATGGAGCTACCTCCTGAAGATGTTGGGGAAGATGAAAGTGAAGAGTAGTGAAGGGGAAAATTGGATGCTAATAAGGAAAACTGTATTGTTTTTGAGTTGAAAGTATCAAATTTGAAAAGGAAATTTGAGGATGATGAAGGGAAACAAAGAAAGAAGGTTAACTTGTTGGAGGTGGGGTTAGGTTTGGTGGAAAGTGTAGGAAAGAATAATCATGATGTTGGTGGGAAGGTAAGGAAGAAATATCAGAAGATTATAAATAGGAAAGGTGGTAAGATAGTGAGGGGTAATAAGAGGAGTCACTGTGAGAAGGGCATTTGGGATATGCCTGTTGTGCATGGAAACCAATTGAATATTGAGAAAGATTGTGGTGGCTTTCCTACAACAACCACCTAGGAGCCATGAAGCTATTATCATGGAATTTTCGAGGGGTGGGATAATCTTTGATAATTAAAACTCTTTGTGAGCTTAAGAGGAAGCATGACATTCATCTTCTTTTTTCTAATCGAAACAAAGAATAGAGAAAAAATATGGAAAATATGAGAAGGAAGATTAAAATGGATAAAACAGTTTATGTTGAACCAAAAAGCTTGCATTTTGGTGGAAACAGGATATGAATGGGAGAGTGGTGGATGTTAGGAGTAATGTAATTGATGTAAAGATGAGATTGGTAATACAATGCAGTAATGTAGAATATTTTTAGAGTAATATCTACATATTTTTTGAGTAATATTTTTTGAGTATGGACCTACTGATTTTCATGAAAGGTAGGAGGTGTGAAGGATGATTAAAAAGAATCAACCATGGATCCATATGTATAAGGAATGAATTGAGTTGAAATAAGGGTCGAAAATATACCTTTTCAAAACTGAAAGAGCGGCGAACAACATTGTTGATAGGATCCCTTTGAATGATGTTGATCCCAAGCCGCAATAGTAACGTCTCGACCTCTACGTAATCCACTCAGTCAAAGACCGAACAACAAATTCTCTTGAACTTTACAAAGAATATTTTCAAGAACAACTGCTAGACATTTTGATTTGTGTTTTCTTGGTAACCCTAACATGCTAAGGGATTATTTTTCTTTTCTTTTCTTTGATATCACATATCAGGAAAAAAAATAGGATTATTCCCTTATTATTAGATAAACAAATGGAAAGTCAGAAAAGAAATTATATTCTTTCCAAAAGAATGTCAATTTCATGCCTTTTATATTTTCACCGAAATTAATTATTAACTGTTTATATTAATGATTTTGGTAAACTATATACTATTATATTTTGTATGAATCAAATTCATATATGAATTTAATCTATGTTCTCTATTTGTGTACAACAAGTTTGTACATATAATGTGTTCAATATTTAACTATCAAATTAAATTAATTTATTTCATGTGACAGCTAAATACAATACCAAATGTATTTGGATTCTGTTCACTTCAACTATAGGGTGTGACACTATAGATTCTTGTAACGTTAGTAGTAATACTAGAACGTTTCTAATATTACAAGCAATGAGTGGCATCTAGCAATGCATCATTGCTACCCAAGTTACAAGAAGTCGTGATTTACCATAACCTTTCTATGATAATCTTTTCATGTATTATATCATTTTATCCTTAATATCTAGATTGGACAAATGTCATGGAATAGTCACACTTGTATAGTCCAATCTCATATTTTTTAATTTCTGAGTAGACTAAAATAAACAAATAAGTGTGATATCTCATATCAACTTATTCAAGTATGACCATGCATTTCTAGTCTTACTCCATCAAGAGGCCTAAGATATTGCTCCCATTATGTAGGAGGGACAAATCTTATCATGATCAACCATATCCCTTTGCATAGATTGTGACATACCAAATATCGGTCTTTATATTATAAGCTGTTATGGTAGACGTTTGGCTGTGTCAAAATATACAACTCACTATGTTGGGACAATGATGATCTCAAGTCTGAGGATCATATACATAGTTATCACTATGAGTAATGTTGTGACTATTACATAATAATCTAAGAACCATACTCATTAGCGGGTCAGTCCAATATGTTGTTCTCTAACAGATACATATGTATCGATTTTGACATCCCTATGTCATTGTCAACACTTTGTCATCAATCAACTACACATTAGTCTCAATGCATTATCATTGCTCAAGCCCACAATAATACTTGACTAAGGACCTTTTAAGAACAATCATATTATTCTCAGAACTTTATTATTAACCAATTTATTTGTACACACAGAAAAAGAAACTAAAATAACAATGACAATGCCTTATATTAACAAGCAAGGTAAAACGAGTATGTGATTACAATCATCTCATGATTGGTCTTTAGGCATACTCTAACAGATATTGAAGGTAGGGAGAAAAACAGTCTAAGCCAATTTAAATTCGAGACTTTTTTTAGACTAAAAATGAGGAGTGTGAGTAGGTCATTAAGAAAGTTTAGACTTCTCATTTTAAGGACCCTAAAGCATTTCAAGTTTTTCGAAAGTTAAAGAATTGCAATATGATGCTTATAGAGCAGAGAAGAGTTTTTCCTAATAATAGAGTTATTATTGATGATATCACTAACAAAATAACAAAGTTACAGGATAAGGAGATGAGTAAGGAAACTTGTCAAGAGGTTAAGAAGTTGACTCTTGAGCTTAAAGAAGTATGGGAAAAAGAAGAAAAATTATGGTCTCAAATATCAAGATTGAAATGGTTGCAATATGGAAATAAAAATACCAAGTTCTTTAATCAAACTACATTACAAAGGAGAAGGAGTAATAATATTTTAAGTATCAAGGGAGAAAATGAGTGTTGGTTTGATGATAAAAAAAGCTTTTCAAAATCAATTTATAGAGTTTTATAGACAATTGTTTACAACAATTGGTAGGACAAAATTTGGGGAAGTATGGAAAGTATAATACCAAATTTGGTATTAGATGAAATGAATGAGATTTTGATAATAGATGTTACTGAAGAGGATGTTAAGAATGCTGCTTTTGGACTTGGTGATTTGAAAGCCTAGGGTTTATGGATTTAATGGGTTATTTTATCAAAAGTATCGGAAAATAGTTAAAGATGGTGTGGTTGGTGTAGTTAGGGGCTCTTTTCAAGAAGAACATATGTTGAAGGAAATGAATAGAACTAGTATAGTTTTAATGCCAAAGATGAGATGCCTAGAAGAAATTTCTCAATTTAGGCCCTTTAGTTACTGCAATTTTGTATATAATATTGTTTCAAAGGTTATGGTGAATAGAATAAAACCTTTTATGGGGTAATTGATTCCCCAAATCAAATTACTTTTGTAAAAAAGAGACAGATTCAAGATAGCATTTTTATTGCTGGGGAGGTATTCCACTACTTGAAGCTGATAAAAAAAGGGAAGAGGTATAATATGGTAGTGAAGGTGGAACTTAATAAGGCTTATGATAAGGCAGAGTATTTTTTGGAGATGGTTATGGGAAAAATGGGTTTTTATGACAAATGGGTTAGATGGACTCTTAAGTGTATCTCTTTTGGGTCTTACAATTTGATTGTTAATGGTAATACTTCAATCATAATTTTTCCTATTAGAGGTCTTAGGTAGGGCGACCCTCTATCTCCCTACCATTTTTTTGTGGTTGATGTCCTATCTAGGATGATTATTTTTGTCAATGAGTTAAATAGTTTGGCTGGAATCAAGTTAGGAAAAGAGTGTCTAAGCTTGTCACATTTTTTTTTTTTTGCAGATGATGCTTTATTTTTCTTACCAACTGAAAAGAGGAATCATGATACACTGTGCTCAATACTAAAGAAGTTTAGTAGAGGATCTTGATAGCTTGTGAGTTTCAATAAATCCAATATTATTTTTAGTTCAACTGTGCCACAAGTGAGGTCTGAAGTGTGAACAAGGCTTCAGATTTTTTAGGCTCAAAATCCTAGAATGTACTTTGGAATTCCTTCTTTATGGGGTAGATCAAAGTGTGTATCAATGAGTCACATTAAAGAGAGGGTTCTTCTAAAGCTACAAGTATAGAAGCAAAAGCTACTGAGCATGAGAGGTAGAGAAGTGCTGATTAAAGAAGTGGCTCGTGCGATCCTTACTTATATGGTTCATTATTACAAACTACCTAAGAAGATTTGTAATAAGATCAATGGAGCTATAGCAAATTTCTAGTGGGGGCAACAAAAAAAGGAAAGAAAGATACATTGGATGGCTTGGGATGAACTTACTGATAAGAAATAAGGGTATGAGATTCAAAGATTTAAATATTTATAATATTACTTTCCTTACGAAGTAATGTTGAAGAATGATAATGAACCCTGGGTCTTTAGGGGTAAGGGTTTTGAAAGGTAATTACTTTCCTAATGTTCATTTTATGGATGAAAATAATGGTGCTAGAGCTTAATGTGTAATAGCCCAATTTTCAATGGTACCTAAATTTTATGGTTTTGGAATCTCATTTTCATAAACAAAGTTCGTAAATATAAAATAAGAATATTTACGGAGTTAGCATAAAAATATATTGCAAAGTGGTTGGGTAATTTTGTCGATTAAATTGTTAATTAAAACTTAGGGACTAAATTGTAAAAGTTCAATCGCTATTAAGTTTTAATTAACAAAAGGCTTGGGGACCTCTATTGCAATTAACCAAAGGTCCAAATGGTAATTAAACCATTTTTAAATAGATTCAGTGGATGATGGTGACATATCTCATTATGTATAAGTAATAGTTAAATTAAACTAATAAAACCAAGTTTAAGATAATTAACCTAGATTAATTATTGATTAATTAAAGTATAAAAAATGAGTTACTGGAAAATTCTACCATCTTCTTCAAACTCCACACCGTCCCACAATAATTGAAACCAAAGATAACTTTCAAGCTTTGATAACATTCAGCCAAGCAAAATTTAAGGTAATCAAGTCCTTTTTCATGTAATTTTTATAGATTTTTTATATGAGAGCTTGATTTAGCTAGCTTAAGTATCAATTTGATCAATTGTTAAAATTTTAGCAAGTTTTCATTGTTGCTAAATTGATGAATTATGCTTGGAATTGATAGATATTGAGCTTATATTATGAAAAGGACTAAATTGTAAAGTTAGTTAAGCTTGTCTATTAGCTTTGTAAAATTGGGGACCAAATTGAATAAATGTTAAACCTATCATGAAATTATTCTAGAAATATAAAGTATAAGGTCCTTAATGAAATAATGTGAAATTAAAAGTTTAATTCGAAGCTAGGAATAAAAAATATGTCTATCCCGAGTTTAGGGACTAAATTGAATAAAAGGAAAATTATGTATAAAATAGAAAAGGGGCTTATTTAGGATCATACATCTCATGACATTGTGTGATAATGTATGGTATCGGTTTGGTATGTACAAATATTTTTATAGACCAACAATTGGACTAAAGTGGAAAAAGTAGAGGAAAAGCAAATATTGCGAATTAGGCCTTAAGAAATCTACCGTTTTGTGCTTTGATAAGGTAAACTATATGGAACTTACTATCTTTCTTTGTGTAATATGTATGCATGTGTTTATTTCGTTATAGCTATGTTTGAACATAATACTAAATTATGATTAAATTTGCATACATGGTTGGTAAATGAAATGGTTGGATTGAATTAAAATGAAATAGGGTTTGGTGATTGATACATGATAGTACAAAGTATAAAAATGCAAATGTGACTGTTTACAGGGTATGATATACAAATGTGAATAATATAGGGTATAATATACAAAGGTGAATAATGTAAGGTATGATATACAAATGTGAATAATACAAGGTATGATAAGCAAATATGAGTGACACAGGGTTTGAATATGTAAATATGTATAATAGATTCCCATGTGAACTTAGTAAATGTTAGGATACAATTGACATGTCAATAAGGTCATAGGCGCGCTTGTACATGATATGTGATGATACGAAGATTATGACAGGTTATATCGAGATCCAACTTCTATTGCGGATCATCGAATATTATTTGTCTTTACGGAGACTTTGGTGTGGTGGAATGATGTAATTGAAAAGGTTATACATTTGATGCCTACAGGTTTTATACTTCAGTGCTTTGGTGTAGTGTAGTTTAAGCTCATACAAGCTATCTGGTGAGGCGTAATCCATCTGTGTATCTGAGTTCGTTTTACTAGGATTCCATTGGATGAATATTGAAATTGAATCTAGAAATTTAAAAATGATATGAATTGAACTTGATAAATTGATATGATATGTGATTCACTTGAAATGGTATAAATTTTTGGATTGATTTTAGAATATGATATTGAGATGAATGTATGTGAGATTGGTGCAAATTTATGATGCTTAAGTTATGCTTATAAATTTTGATCCACAAGATTGTTTATGTTCATATGCCTCACCATGTTGTAACTTTAAATGCCATGTCCTGGCTAATTGTATGCCAAAACCATGGTAGTTAGCAAGTTAAGTAATTTTCATTTGAACTTACTAAGCATTTATTGCTTACTATAGTTATTTTTCCCTTTCTTGTAGATCTTCAACTTGTGGAACTCACCGAGTCAGATCAATGCAGATCGCACACTATCATTGAGACGGTAAAAATATGTTCATTTTGAGTCCTAATGTTGTGGCATGTATCTAGTGTCTTTAATATGTAAATAGTCATTCTCACTTGAGCTAGCCAACGTTGTGTTAATGAATAAGGTTATGCTTTTTTTTTTTATCAAAAGAATAAGGTTATGCTTGTGTTGATAAGCTTGATATATGGCCTAGTTTGTATTTAGGTTTAATCATGTGTGTGATGCCATTTGGTTATGATTTCAAGATTGCATATAAAATTTTTTACCTTGAAAAAGTAAGTATCTTGTTATATTAAGATTTATAAAAGGCTTGTATATGCTTAAAGGTTGATTATGTAGTTGGTACCATCGAATACTTGTTCTCAAAATATGAATAGCTTAATTTTGTACGTTTGGTTTAATAAGATGATTTGATGAGATTAATATGCAACTGCATTGTGAAGATGGTCATTATAGGCCACAAAAGTTGTACATTGTGTGAAATGTTACATTGAACTTAAAAGGGGATTGATCTAGTAGTAACTTGTTGGCAAGGTCGCAACACCACTCCATAGATGTCACAACACTAGCCTTCATCATTGTGATTTTGAAACCCGATGTCGTGACATTAGCTAAAAGGAAAAAGGACTTATAGTGGACTATCCTCAAGGTTATGACACTAGCCTTTAAGGTCGTGGCATTGAACCCCAAGGTTGCAACACCGCTTCAGTGAAGTTTCGAAACTTTCCATTTTAGTCCCAATATGTAATACTTTCTTACTATTTTGGAAGTCGTGACAATGCACCCTTGATGTTGCAACACTAGCCCAAAACCTTTCAAAACTTTGTATTTGGTCTTTTAATAGACTCATGCTATCGAAACAACTTTCGTACGCTTGTACAAACCTGCTACAGAATAATGTTTGTGATGTAATTGTTGGCTCTGGTGCCCTAAGTGTAATATTTTCTTCAGTATACACTTGTAATTTTTTTAAACAGATTAGTTAATAAAACAAATTCATTGATTACATTAATATACTTTGTCTAATTTTCCTCACATGGTTTTTGCACGCAAATCAAAATGGAAGCAAATGTTGCTCATTAATTGTCTAATGTTTAACTAATACTAAGCGGTATGAGGTGGTCGAATTATAATACAAAAAGACAGCTTGTATTAGTAGACAAACCTAAACATGTCTTTAGTCTAATCAGAAATGAGCAAACCAACTAAAAGACTAATATGTCGCTTATCAAGTCTAATTGGGGAGATGCCTTGTCTTAGGTATCAGAGTGGATGAATCCAGAAGATAGAGACATAGATGTGACTGATTGGACTGACAGTACATCAGATGGACCCAAGCAGAATAGATCTTGAATCTATTTATGGATTTATTCACTTGTGACCTTCATAGTGTGCCATACCTAAATCCGGGGTGGATGGTGAACTATGTATGTGCGACTTGTACACTTTAATGTAAGTAAAAGCCCGAGTTCAAATAGTTAAGGAACCGAAAGTTGGTGCGTTGGTGGTTCGCGATGGAATGTTCAAGTGTACACAATCGTTATCAAGTAATAAGTAAGTAAAAGAGTTATCGTTTCCATAGGGAATGCATTTAAATCGATAATTGTAAAATTACTATTCACAAGGTGGTTAAAAAACACAATAATTTGGAGTGATAGATGTTAAATTAAATTAATTAACTAAATGCAAATGAGATGAAAAATGCAAAGAAATGGTTTAGTAGTAATTTCACAAGTTTAACAACAATAACATGAATAAGCTAAAATAATTACAATATTTGACTCAATTCATTCATCTTTACGTTTGACAATATTCTGGAAAAATTCAATGGCAACTCGATCTTTCATTAACTTGGAATCTCATATAAGTTCTTTTGAAGTCTTATACTTAAAAAAACATGTATAGTTCTATGTTCATATTTTACTAAGGATTCCTTAGAATTGATGCGAAGTAACAGGGACACATTAGGCTTGAAACAATTTAATCAAGCAAACCTAAAGTTATGCAAGATAATATAGCTCTCTCAAGTTATTACGAACCTTTAATTTAATCAAATTAGGATCTAAATTAAGCATGCCCCTTCCATTTATCATGTCCATTAATCGCCATTGGATTAGAATTGATCAAGTAATTCTAATGATTCCAAAGATATTTCAATGCATGAATAACATTAATGATTTTAATTGAAAGCATGAACAACTAAGGCACAGAACATCGTAAACATGGATCAAAATGAATATTATCAAACTATTACAATCATTCCAGCTAAAACAAAATTAAGTCATCATCGTTAATGGAAAAACAATTAAACAATTTGCAAAAATATTTGAATAACTAAGAACATAAATAAAGAATAGGGAAGAAGGAACTCTTGATGATTTCAGCGATTTTTCAAAGACTGATCGTGGTGGCTTCCTCCAATTCTCGTTATTTCTCCTTCGCAAACTTCTCCTCAAGGTGGCTAGCCAAGAGAGTTTTTCTCTAGGTAAATGCTAGCTAAAAGGAAGTGGGGAAATGGATGACTTATGCGTGGAAGAGAGGAAAGATGAGAGAAAGATAATAAAAATGTGAACTGAGGGATGAATAAAATGAGAGATGGGAGGTGGTATTTATACTAGAGGAATGACTTGGGGGTTTTCTCAAAATAGCATGGAGATCCCTTGGATTTCTCCCTTGGTTGGCAAGCCATAAATTGTGAAGAGAGAATTGAGTGGTTGCTTGATTCATGCTTGATTTTATGCATGAATAATGCAAAGGGTTGGACGATTTTCAAAGATTTAGTTAGGGGTTGATTTATGTTTTTTCACACATGCAAAGACCTTCAATTCAAATATTCTAAAGCTAATTTGGGCTGGTTTTCATGCCTTAGCCAAATTGGGCTATTCTTCCCCTTGTTGGACAGTTTTTGACAACCTAACTAGCTAGGAGACTAGCCCTTCTCAGCAACCAACTTTCAACTGGGTTTAATCAATCTTTTCTGGTCTCATATCCATGTGTGTTTTTATTAACTCCCACATTTATCAACCCAATGGTCCAACTGCAACAAATTGAGCAAAAATTAACATGTAACATAAAATAGTAAAATTATGTAAAATTAATGCTTAATTTCATAAAATTACACACTTTACTGAAGTTATGTCCAACGTCTTAATATGAACTAAAATGACTAAATTAGTTGTCACTATACTTGAAATTTGTATAGATTATAAGAAAAAAGGTGCTAAAAACTATATAATTTAAACGTATCAGTTGGGTGTACGACTTTTGTAGTATGTAGCGTCATTCACAACAATGGAATTCATATCCCAAAACATGGGTAAATGATATTCTATCATTGGTATTACATGGTTGATGAAAAGTAAACGTGGCCACGAGTCGTCCGTCTTTGTGATGGATGACTTGATCACTATTTGATAGTGATTGAGTTTTCATGAAGGAATATGTAATGGTTACCATGAGATAAAATAAGATCATATTGGGAAAGCGAATATTATCCCAAAAAGATCAAGGATATCTGATAACTCTTGAAAAGAGTTATATTTGATGCCTTTGGACCTATCTAATTACTTGTACTTAGGTACATGTAGTTGCATTTAGGACATTTCATTCGTATTTTCATCATTTCATTAGGAGCTTGGACCGTGTTTAAATATTAAGTATTTTTAAGTTCTTGTGGTAGGGCTGTGTTTGGTGGTTTGGTAGGTGCAAGTTGAGAAACAAGAGATCAATGAGTAAAGGTTTGCCGAGGCAAAAGGTTGGACATTTTGTCAACACAGATGTTGTGGTAATTCTAGGAAGACCGAGTCAACACTCAGCCCAACTATATTTGTACCAGAAAAATCTGCCTAAAAAAGATAAGAATATAATCTTGGGTTATTGAAAAAAGAAATTAAAAAGAGGAGAAGATAAACATGGGTTGTTGGATTTACCCTAAGGAAAAAGCTATAAAAAGCCAAAGGAGGAAACCCTTAAGAGTGAACAAAAAAGGAAGAGATCCTTAGGAACAAAAATGGTAATGGCTGAGTAGAAACGAAAATAGGAAGACGAAAGCAGTCCCTCTCAGCCATCGCAGGACATTGTGCTTTTGGAGTGTAAACTGGACAAACAAAAGTTGTCTTCCCGAAGTCATCGGTATTTCTCACTTTTTTCTTCCGTGAATTGAATGATGAAAATGGTGTTGGATGTTATTTTGGTTTTGAATTTTATGTGCCAAATCATGAGCTAAATCTCATCGGGTTAGGATTACATGATCAAACTTTTATTTTCTTTAATGGTTGAAGCATAGATCTGAATCAATTTACTGTTTCATTCAATTGTTTTATTTCTAAGTTGCATGCGTGCAATCCCTAGACATAGATGACTGTCAGCATGCTCATAAACTAAATCTAATTCTAAAAAGGTTGGATTAGTTGGATCAAAATTTAATTATAGGAGAAAGTACTCGACTGCTACTTGCAGTAGACTCTAGACATAGAACAACGTTCATACAGAAGGAAAACAATGCAGGGTACCATATTAATGCCGAAAGAAGCAGACCATTTTAAAACTCTTCTAAGCAATAAATTGAGTATGATTTTGCCAATGCATTATTGACAGTAAGGATAGATTTTTAGTAATCTCGACCTTCTAAATCAACACCATATATCCTTTATTCTTTGCCGCCATATCTTTGCCATATCATTCTTAGTTATTTACTTGATCTTTTACATAATATTCCCATAGTAACTCTCATAATTGCCATTACATTTCTACTCTCGTTTTGCTATAGCATTTCCAAGTATTCATTAATTCTACGTATTGCATACATCATTATTCCTTTTAATTGCCACAACATACTTACCATAGCTTTACCATAGCATTAATTGTATTTTATTATAATAACTTTACCACTTTTGTGCCTTAATTCAATCCTCGTGAGAACAATACTCACTCCTCATTTTGTTACTTGATCCGACGTGTATACTTGCATAATTCGCAATATCTGATGAGGGTAACACACCTATGACAAGGTTATTAGACAAGCACTGAGTAGTTGCTTTTGTAATGTTATGTCGTTGGGGAGAGCTTAGTCATGATACTATAGTAGAATGACTTTGTGACTAAATGAGTTTCTAATTAATAGGCAAAAAGCCTAAACTTAATTATAAATCATTTGAGCTTCAACTACATATGTTCAATTGGTCCCTTTGCTAGCTCGTTGAAACCATAAATGAATTGCGTGTTTGAATAGAAATGAACGAAATGAATAGAAAAGAGAAATGGGAAACATCCAGGGATGATTATGGTTTTCTCTAAAATGGAAAAAAGGAATCATTTGGAAACAAATGCAGGTTTCCAAAAATGGAAATGAAAATGAAAAATGGGAATTTGCAATCCTTTATAGGATTACTTAAAAAATGATGGAAGAAAGAGTTTATATTTTTGGATTATTTTGAAGCCCAAAAATGAAAATAAGCCATTCGGTCATAGTGAACATGTTGAGTTGTGACATGTTGAACGAATTTTCTCAAAATTTTACTGAGGTAAAATCGTTAAAATTTTACTAGGGATAAAATTAATATGAGAAAGTTATTTAATATGTAAATATTAAAGTTTATTTTGAAAAATAGAAAAATTGAATCGGGGTTGAATCATATTACCGAGTACTGGGTCAAAAAGGCCTAGGAAGTACTTGTAATTGGACCCGATGTGAGATAGGCTCAAAACCCCTCATATAACATGAAAGGGGAGGCAACCTTAGTAGAAATATAAGGGTGGGTCGTTCACCCCTCTCCTACTCTAAGTTGGATGTTGTTTTTTTTATTTAAAATTAACCTCTACAACTCTACAAGGGTTCTACTTTCTCTTTCTATAAATAGATGGTAGAGCTATTAACAAAACTTTTGAGAGTTTGTTATTCTACCGAAAAATAGAGAGTTTATTCTCAACTTTAAAATATATTTTTCCAGAATAACAATTTTATTGGTTTCTATTAAAGAAGGGAACATTTTAGTTTTCACCCCAAAAGGAAAACTTTTTCTAGTTCTATGTTTTGATTCAATTGATTCGAGCCCACACTCGAAGCAGTCCTGGTATGAGAATAGTGGAGAAGATCGTTTGGTTGTGTAACGCCCCAAAATTTTAATTTTTGATTTTATGTATGTGTGACACACAATGTCTATCTGCTTCAATGGTTATGTGTTCTGGGTGTGTGTGAGAGGTCCCAAGTTCAAGCCTTGGGCAAATTTTGGTATTTTTATAAATAAAGCCTTAACTTAGTGCAAAGGGTTTAAGTTTAATTGTTGGTAAGTTTATATCAAAATGGGCTTGCTGGTCTAGTGGTTAAGTGGAGTGTTGGAGTGTTGGAGGTCCTGTGTTCAATTCTCTGTATGGAGTGGAGACAGTATTTTTGCTCCAATTTCGGCTAAGAGTTGTGTTGGGGAAAATTTCTGAGTAGTTGTGTTTTAGTGGGTTAATAGGGAGTGATTTTAGGAGATAATTAGGGAGAGGTTATCAGAAAATAATCTGATTATCTTTTTGTTGCAAAAAAGGAAGAAGTAGAGTTTCGATTTTCTCTCCAATTCCCCAAACTTTTTCTGACATTTTCTTCTTCTTCTTTTCCCTCCTCTGTCGATTCTTTCCCCTAGTTACTGCCGAAATTTTCATTGTTTTTTCCTTTCCATTTCTTTCTTTTTTTTCCAATTGATTCGGTTGTTCATCGTTGGTTGCGCGTGTTCGATAAGTAACGGTTTTGTCTATTTGTAATCGTTCTTGGTTAATCTCTAAAAGGGGATTCCTTTTTTGGGTTTAGGAGTTAATCAAGGGGCTAGTGGTTTTGAATCGATGCTGTGTGTAACACCCCTTACCCATAATCAACTCTGGAACAGAGTACGAGGCATCACCGGACTTAATGCACTTTAACATACAACCTTGGGCTATCAAATTTCACTCCAATATAAAATCTTTCATTCACATTCATAACATTCTTATTATGGGACTACGAGGCCTTAGACCTGCAAATGGAGGGCCTCGGAATCAAATCAGAATCTTTGGTATACTTAAAAAAAACTACCTTAACAGGGCCACACGCCCGTATGAAATGGGACACGCCTGTGTGGGCAGGCTGTGTGGTCACACACGCCCATGTCCCTGGCCTGTGTGGAATTTTCTTTTTCATTTCAAACCTACAGGGGTTTTCACACGGCCAGACACACGCCCGTGTCCTTGACCTGTGTTCTCCACACGGCCTAGACACGACCTTGTCCTTACCCATGTGTGAAAACCTAGGTATTCTATTTATGACATCAGCAACCTCATAAGGGGCACACGGCCTAGGCACACGCCCATGTGTCTAGCCCGTGGTCGACACTGACTTGCAACATTAACATGCAGGGGACACACAGTCCAGCCACATGCCCATGGGACTGACCGTGTGTCACACATTGCCTAGACACACGCCCGTGTGCCTACCCGTGTGGACAAGAACAAGGCTATTTGCCAAGCTCTCTTTATCACCCTCACTCACACAACATAAATCTCATTCAACCATTAGCCAAGCAACTTAATCATGCAACATACACCTTCATGAACAAAATTTTCTTTTCATAAATTAGTAATAATGAGCCATCAACTATGGCAATATACAAAAGAGTTCATCATTAAAAGCGCCAACACACTTGGCCAAAACTAAAAAACATTTCACTAAGTCTAGCCTCTATACATGCCATACTCAAAATGCTAAGCCTAAATATACCGAGAGGAGCTGATAGTGTGGGTGATCTTCCGATTATCTTCGTATCTCGAATCGGCTCTTTGACACTATGAAACAAGGGAAAAAGAAAGGGAGTAAGCTTTAAGCTTAGTAAGTTTACATGTAAACAATAAGTATCATAACATATGCAAATCCATCAATAACATTACATAATAAGCAAGAACAGATCACATTTTCATAATCATGCTTACTCATCTCATCTCTTACCACATTCCAACCATATCAAAATTATAATGCTCACATTTGCTTGCACACACCCCCTGCACTCATCACCACTAAGAAACATGAAACATCTACTTATACAATTTATCGATGAACCCCTCGAAATAATACTAAGTGCCCAGTGGTTTCGCACACAGCCGCCATTAATCATTATTAGGGTGGTATCGCACATAGCCCACCAACAAGAATATTTACGGTGGTATCGCACTTAGCCCACCAAATGATAATATAAACGATGGTATCGCACACAGCCCATCGTGAATAAGTAATAAGGTGGTATCGCACATAGCCCACTAATGATTATTACAAATAATATTCCACACTTACCTAACCATTCCAAGGTTCATACGAGAATTACTCATTTCCTATTGAATTCAATCCATCTCAATCATGAATGATCTCATTTATACAATACACCAATAAGTAACAACGTAAGTATTCAAGATGTATCGTTTACACATAAACTTACTTCAGTGCAAAATGTATTAATCAACGGTTTAGTCTGTAACCTTGCCTTTTCCTCGGTCAAGGTTGTTTCCGCGCTCTTCTTGGTCTATAATAATAAAATTCAGTCATTCAATCACTTTATAATTCATGATACATCAAAATTTCTACTTAGACAAAAATGACCATTTTGCCCTTACATCTTGGCAAAATTACGATTTTGCCCCTAAGCTCGTAAATCATTTTTCATCACATTTTCTCATTAAACAAGCCTAGCTGAATATTTATTTCTCTTAAAACAACTCACAAAATCAATTATTTCATGCATTTATTACACAATTTCAACCTTTACAATTAAGTCCTATTTAGGTGTTTTCATAGTAACACCTTTCACAAAAGTTGTTCCTTAACTCACTAACATTCATTTTCTTCCATAAAAACTCAGCAAGCAACATGAACACCTCATGGAAAGTCCCTAAACTTTTGTCCATTTTGCAAATTAGTCCTCTCATTAGTTAACTTAAGCTTTGGGGGTTCCAAAAGTACAAAAATTATCAAGAAAGACCCCTAAAATAACTTATTTGTAAGAGAGAAGCTTGACTAAAAATTTGGACTCAAAAATCCTCTAATTTCCTTCAATTTTTGGTGGAGACGAAGCATGAATAGTGAAAAGATGATATCTCTTCTATTTAGCTTATTTTATTCATTTTTTTACCATCTAATTTCACCAAATTTTGACCAAAATTTAATGCCCTTGTCTCCTTGTTTCCTATGGCCTGCCACACCCTCTTAATGGCATAATTGTATTTTAAGGACCTCCAATTTAATATTCTATGGCTATTAGACACCTCTACCTTGTATAATAGAACTTTCGCACTTTATGCAATTTAGTCCTTTTTCACAATTAAGCAATCAATTGTTAAAATTAATGCACCAAAATTTTCATACATCCTTATAAACATGCTATAACACATAAAATAATATCAAAATAATTTTCTTCAACCTCAGATTAACGGTCTCGAAACCACTATTCTAACTAGCCCCAAAATCGGGTTGTTAGAACTTTCCCCCTTTACAGATTTTCGTCCCCGAAAATCTTACCGGTAAAAAGGTTTGGGTATTGTTCCCTCATGGCTTCTTCTGGTTACCATGTAGCCTCTTCCGCACCATTTTTTTGCCATAACACTTTTACTAAGGCTATGCTCTTGTTCTTCAACTGTTTAACCTCTCGAGCCAATATCTTGATTGGTTCCTCTTCTTAAGTCATGCCCGGTTGTATCTCAATTTCTGTTAAGGGGATCACATGCGAAGGATCGGAACGATATCGCCGCAACATCGATACATGAAACATGTTGTGTATTCTCTTTAACTCTACCGGCAAAGCCAACCGATATGCTACTGGCCCAATCCTTTCAATAACCTTATACGGCCCTATGAATCGTGGACTCAATTTGCTCTTTCAACCAAATACCAATATTTTCTTCCACGGGGATACTTTCAGAAATACTTTGTCACCCACTTGAAACTCGATTTCTTTCTTTTTTAAATCCACGTATGACTTTTGTCGGTCCGAAGCAGCTTTCAGACTATTATGGATCACTTTCACTTTCTCCTCGGTCTCTTTAACTAGATCAACCCCGTGAATTTGCTTCTCACTAAGCTCGGTCCAATTCAAGGGAGTCCGACACTTGCGACCATATAAAGCTTCATGTGGTGCCATCCGTATACTCGACTGATAACTGTTGTTATAGGCAAACTCAACCAAAGGTAGATATTTTTCCCAACTACTTTCGAATTCTAACACACAGCATCAGAGCATATCCTTAAGAACTTGAATCACTCTTTCGGATTGGCCATCGGTTTGAGGATGGAACGCTGTACTAAAATTCAATTTTGTACCCAAGGTTTTTTGCAACTTCTTCCAAAACCTCGAAGTAAATCTCGGATCTCTATCCGAGATAATAGATATGGGCACCCCATGCAATCTCACCACCTCAGCAACGTACAGTTCAGCCAACTTATTAAGTGAATAATCTACTTGCACCGGTATAAAGTGAGCCGAATTTGTTAATCTATCCACAATAACCCACACAGCATCTTTCTTTCTCGGAGTCATAGGTAACCCCGTTACAAAATCCATGGTGATTCGATCCCATTTCCACTCTAGAACCATCACTGGCTGTAGTAATCCTGAAGGTACTTGATGCTCGGCTTTCACTTGCTGACAGATTAAACATTTTGTAACAAACTTGGAGATGTCTCTTTTCATACCCGGCCACCAATACAATTTCTTCAAATCATTGTACATTTTCGTACTACCCGAATGTACTGACAAGCAACCACTGTGTGCCTTATGTAAAATTTTCTAGATCATCTCATCATCCTTAGGTACACAAACTCTGTCATGAAACATCAAACAACCATCTGAATTCACGTGAAAATCAGAGGCATTTCCCGATTCGCACTGAGGTCTCTTAGCTTGCATCTCACTATCATTCTTTTGAGCTTCACACATCTGCTGAATAAATAATGGTCTAACCCTCAACTCGGCCAATATAGCACTATCATCAGACAACGCTAAGCTCGTACTCATAGCTCTCAAAGCATACAGGGATTTTTTTACTCAAGGCATCCGTAACTACATTCGCTTTCCCCGAATGGTAATCGATTACTAGCTCGTAATCCTTCAATGATTCGAGCCACTGCCATTGTCGCAAATTCAAATCCTTTTATTCCATCAAGTACTTCAAACTCTTGTGATTGGTGAAGATTCGACACTTCTCACCATATAAATAATGACGCCAAATCTTCAAAGCGAAGACAATCGCAGCTAACTCTAAGTCATGAGTCAGATAATTCTTTTTATGCGGTTTTAGCTATCTTGAGGCGTAAGCTACTACCTTACCCTATTGCATCAACACATAGCCAAGGCCATTTAATGACGCATCACTATAGAATACAAACTCTTTTCCCGATTCAGTTGTACTAAAACTGGCGCCTCTGTCAACAATGCTTTCAATTTCTCAAAATTCTGTTGGCATTTCTCAGTCCATTCAATCTTAACATCTTTGTGCAACATTTTCGTCATCGGGGTAGCAATCATGGAGAAACCCTTTACGAACCGTCTGTAGTACCCCGCTAAACCCAAACAGCTTCTAATTTCTAATACATTCCTTGGCGGTTTCCACTCCATAATAGCCAAGATCTTACTCGGATCAACTCTAATGCCATCATCCGACGCAATGTGTCCTAAGAATTCGACCTCCCAGAGCCAAAACTCACTATTGCTGAATTTAGCATACAACCACTTGTCTCTTCAAGTCTGCAAAACAATTCTCAGGTTCTCTGCATGCTCATTCTCACCCCAAGAATAAACTAATATGTCGTTGATAAAAATAACTACAAACTTATCCAAATACGGTCGGAAGATGCGGTTCATTAAATCCATAAAAATTGTAGGAGCATTCGTTAAGCCAAATGGCATGACCAGAAACTCATAATGGCCATATCTCGTCCAAATGCAGTTTTAGACACATCTTGCTCCTTAACACTCAACTGGTAGTAGCCAAACCTTAGGTCTATCTTAGAGAATATCGTAACTCCCTTCAATTGGTCAAATAAATCATCTATCCTTTTGCAAGGGATACATATTCTTCACTGTCACCTTGTTGAGTTGTCTTTATTCTATGCACAATCTCATCAACCCATCTTTCTTTTTCACAAAAAATACTGGAGCACCCCACGGTGAATAGCTCGGTCTTGCAAAACCCTTATCCGTGAACTCCTGTAATTGAACCTTCAATTATTTCAGCTCCAATGGTGCCATCTTATACGGGGCAACCGAAATAGGTGTCGTACCCGGAACTAACTCAATCCCAAACTTGACCTCTCCTCTCTAATTAGAGGCAATCCGGGTAACTCTTCCGGGAACACATTTGGATATTCACATACCACCGACACTTATTCAATTTTTACCTCTGACTCTTGAGTATTCAGCACAAAGGCGAAATAGGACTCATACCCTTTTCTCAAGTATTTCTCAGCTACCATAAATGAAATCACTACAGGCAAACTATCCGATTTACCTGATTCAACCCGTATGACATCTCCATTTACATCTCAATTCAATAAACTTACTACCACAGTTCACTAAAACATTATGAGTAGTCAACCAATCCATATCAAGGATCAAGTCAAATTCATCAAACGGCAACAACATGAGATTTTTCAGAAAATAATGACCTCTAATTGTCAAAGGACAATTTCTACACACCTTGTCAACTAGCACATGTTTGCCTAATGGGTTTGAAACTTTTATCACAAATTCCATAGACTAAACAATCATACTCATGCTAGATGCTAATTTCATGCAAATGTAAGAATAGGTAGACCCCGAATCAATCAAAGCAACAACAAGGATATCATGAAGAGAAAAAATACCCATTATCACATCTGGAGAGGATGCCTCTTCGCGAGCGCGAATGGCATAAGTCCTTGCAGGTGTTCGACCCTCCAATCTCACAGTAGTGTCTCTAGGTGCACCTCTACTACTAGTCCCATCTCTCAGGTTCTTTTGTGATCTACCCCTTAAAGACACATTACTTGATCTTACTTCTTGCTTTCTTTCCTTCTCATCACTTACAGGACAATTCCGGATAAAATGATCGTGTGAACCACACTTGTAGCAATTACGGTTGTTTCCCCAGCACTCCTCAGTGTGTTGCCTACCACAAATTGGACACTCCGATTTATTAGACTTTGGATTGCATATGATTGTCATTGAAGTGGCTTGAAATTTCGAGCTCGAGTACGTATTACCTCGATCTCGGTGGGAATATCCAATTGAGCAGTCGACCGAGGGTTCATTTTCTTGGACCTCTTTAACTGAGTTTGGTACGATTTACTTATTGGTCTTTTTCTCGCATCTCAGGCCTCACTCATGGTTTTTCTCTTTTCCTTATTCAGCTCATTGGCCTTACATGTCCTATCAACTAACACCACAGATTCTTTCAATTCCAAGATCCCAACTAGGAGTCTGATATCCTTATTCAGCCCATATTCAAACCTCTTGCACAAGATAGCTTCTATGGACACACACTCTTGTGCATACTTCCTGAGCCTAACAAACTCGCGCTCATACTCTGTCATAGTCATTTTACCTTGCTTAAACTCAAGGAATTCTTTCTGTTTCTGGTCCACAAATCTCTGACTTATGTACTTCTTTCAGAACTCTTCCAAAAAGAAGTCCCACGTCACTCTCTCTCTTGGAACCACCGACGTCAACATTTTCCACCAACGATATGCCGAGTCTTTCAACAATGACACGACACATTTCAAGCTTTCTTCAAGTGTGCAGGAGAGTTCATCAAATACTCGCATTGAGTTCTCAAGCCAGAGCTCTGCCCTCTCGGGGTCATCATCTATATTAGCTCTAAATTCACCGGCCCCTTGCTTCCGAATCTTATCTACCAGAGGTTTGGTCATTCTCACCATATCTATACCTTGAGGAGCCATGGGAACTGGCTGAGGTATAAGAGGGGGTGAAGGAGGTTAAGCATTAAGGTTCGCTCGACAAACTCAGTGTACCAGTTACTCCTCATTTGGAGAAAGACTTCCCGAGCCTCTTCTCATTAACCTATAGTCTCAGGTCTACTCTCTACAGGGGCGGTCCCTTGCACGGGAGCCGGCGTGTTACTAGCAGCGTCATCAGCAGCCGCTCGGTCGAGATCTATTTACTATATGAAAACACAGTTTAATATTGTCAAAAGTCACCACACTATCAATATACGTTTATCGCGTGTATAGCTAGACTCTTACACACATTACGGTAGCCCGAGAACCGACTAAACCATAGCTCTAATACCACTAAATGCAACACTCCTTACCTGTAATCAACTCTAGAACTGGGTACGAGGCATTACCGGACTTAACGTGCTTTAACATACAACCTTGGGCTATCAAATTTCACTCAAATATAAAATCTTTCATTCACATTCATAACATTCTTATTATGGGCCTACGAGGCCTTACACCTGCAAATGGATGGCCTTCGAATCAAATCAGAATCTTTTTTATACTTAAAAAAATTTTGCCTTAATAAGGTCACATGCCCGTGTGAAATGGGACACGTACGTGTGGGCAGGCTGTGTGGTCACACACGCCCATGTCCCTAGCCCGTGTGGAATTTTCTTTTTCATTTCAAACCTACAAGGGTTTTCACACGGCAGGACACACGCCCTTGTCTTTGACCCGTGTTCTCCACATGGCCTAGACACGCCCGTGTCCTCACCCGTGTGTGAAAACCTGGGTATTCTGTTTATGACGTCAGCAACTTCATAGGGGCATACGGCCTAGGCACACGCCCGTGTGTCTAGCCCGTGGTCAACACTGACTTGTAACATTAACATGCAGGGGACACACGGTCCAGCCACATGCTCATGGGACTGATTGTGTGTCACACACGACCTAGACACACGCCCGTGTGGACAAGAACAAGGCTATTTGCCAAGCTTTCTTTATCACCCTAACTCACACAACATAAATCCTATTCAACCATTAGCCAAGCAACTTAATCATGCAACATACACCTTCATGAATAATCTCATCTTTTCATAAATTAGTAATAATGAGCCATCAACTATGGCAATATACAAAAGAGTTCATCATTAAAAGAGCCAACACACTTGGCCAAGACAACAAAACATTTCACTAAGTCTAGCCCTTATAGATGCCATACTCAAAATGCTAAGTCTAAATATACCGAAAAGAGCTGATTGTGTGGGTGATCTTCCAATTATCTTCATATCTCGAATCGGCTCTTTGACACTATAAAACAAGGGAAAAAGAAAGGGAGTAAGCTTTAAGCTTAGTAAGTTTACATGTAAACAATAAGCATCATAACATATGCTAATCCATCAATACCATTACATAATAAGCAAGAACAGATCACATTTTCATAATCATGCTTACTCATCTCATCTCTTACCACATTCCAACCATATCATAATTATAATGCTCACATTTGCTTGCACACATCCCCTACACTTATCACCACTAAGCAACATGAAACATTTACTTATACAATTTATCGATGAACCCCTCAAAATAATACTAAGTGCCCGGTGGTTTCGCACACAGCCCACCATTAATCATTATTAGGGTGGTATCACACATAGCCCACCAACAAGAATATTTACGGTGGTATCGCACTTAGCCCACCAAATGATAATATAAATGATGGTATCGCACACAGCCCATCGTGAATAAGTAATAAGGTGGTATCGCACATAGCCCACCAACAAGAATAATTACGGTGGTATCACACATAGCCCACCAATTATTATTATGAATAATATTCCACACTTACCTAACCATTTCAAGGTTCATTCGAGAATTACTCATTTTTCTATCGAATTCAATCCATCTCAATCATGAAATGATCTCATTCATACAATACACCAATAAGTAACAACGTAAGTATTCAAGATGTACCGTTTACACAAAAATTATCAAGAAAGACCCCTAAAATCACTTACTTTTAAAAGAGAAGCTTGGCTGAAAGTTTGGACTCCAAAATCCTCTAATTTCCTTCAATTTTCAGTGGAGAAGAAGTATGAATAGTGAAAAGATGACATCTCTTTTATTTAGCTTATTTTATTCATTTTTTACCGCCTAGTTTCACCAAACTTTGACCAGAATTTAATGCCCTTGTCTCCTTCTTTCCTATGGTCTTCACACCCTTGTAATGGCCTAATTGCACTTTAAGGACCTCTAATTTAATATTCTATGGCTATTAGACACCTCTACCTTGTATAATAGAACTTTTGTATTTTATGCGATTTAGTCCTTTTTCACAATTAAGCATTTAATTGCTAAAATTAATGCACCAAAATTTTCATACATCCTTATAAACATGCTATAACACATAAAATAATATCAAAATAATTTTATTAAGCCTTGGATTAGCGGTCTCGAAACCACTATTCTGACTAGCCCCAAAATCGGGTTGTTACACTGTGATTGTGCGAAGTCGTGGTTACTTAAGCGAGGTAAGGGTTTTGCTAAGTTTTTAGTCGAGTTCCTTTCAAAATTGGCTGATTAAAAATGAATTAAGTGATTAATCTAGAGATATGTTGGTCGATTTTATATTCTGGAGGCTTAGGAGTGCTTACGCGTTAGAAACGATATTAGGTGTGTACCCGAAATGCAGAAACAGGATTCGGCGAAAACCAAAATTGCTTGCTATCGAGAAATAAGAGAAAATGATGTGAAAAATTGTAGAGAAAGGAAATAAGGGTGTTATAAACTTGGAAATCAACATTAGTAGTCTAACTTTGAAAAATGATCAAAAATAGTGGGAATTGAGTTAGAGGTTGAATAAAATATGAAATTAAATTTTTTTTGAGTCTAGTTTTTCATGGAAGAAATAATGTAAGCAATGAAATTGTAAATAATGAGATATAATAAATATCGAGAGACAAGGTCAGAATGATTCAGGGTTCCTCTGTTCTGACTTAGGAAAATCATCAAAAATTATAAAAAAATAATTATGGGCTTAAATTTATATGTTTAAATCTTTAATGAGTCTATTTTTAAGAGAAACAAACAGAAACATCATCTAAATTCTATACTAAGTGATAAATGAATTTTAGTAAGGAAAGGATGAAGCTGTCAAATAGCAGAATAGAGATAATTTTAAAGATTTTACTGTACGTATTTGATAAACTATAAATTCTGAAAATTTTATGGTAGAAATTTATTTGAGTCTAGTTTTAAAAACATCAAGTAGATCTTAATTTGGAATTCTGTAGCTCAAGATATAAATAATTTAGTGATAATGACTCAAGTAGACAACTTTGAATGAACATATAAGTAAATAGTGAAAGCATATATGAGTATTGAGCTAGCATGGGTTACTTTAAAAACAAATCACACAGCCAAGGCCAACTTGGGTCACACGGGCAGATCACATGGGCGTGTGGGCCCATTTTTACTGAAATGTTTTTAAGGTTGCATGAATTGCCCAAGTCGACTGTGAACCTACTGTAGGATCGGTAAACGCTACTCAGACCCGTAAATGTTTGAAATAGACTGAATGATATCTGTACTGAGCATGTTAATATCTGATTGAATGTATGTACTGAAATTGCATAATAGCATATTATCCATTGTATGTTGTATTGCATTGGGTTGTGGGTTATTATTCGGAGGAAGTGTACTGAAAGGCGTTAAGCCTAATTTACTGGCAGCTCAATTGCAAACTACTATTTTGTGCCGCATTTAGTATTACTTGGAGTGTAGGGATGGGTGGGTTGATTATATCCCCACATTGAGTGTAGGGTTAGACGGAGATGGTGTGTAGAGGCTGGTTGGGTAGGATCTTGCTACTGCATAATTGTTACCGCGCATCGCATCGTGATGGGCTAAGGCTCTCATCGCATTTTTGACATCAGACTAAGATGGGCTAAGGCCCAAACTGTCATCGAGCATCGAAAAGGGCTTAAGCCCAAGATCATTCAACTGCAGGCATCGTGAATACCGATTGTTTGTTTGTTTTTCGCGGGATTACACATCGAGTTTACGTAAACTCACCCTTTTTTGTTTAATGTGCATGAGTAATCCCGGACTTAGATGGACCAAAGGCGATTTGAGGACTCAGCGGTGACCACAGTAATTTTTGGACTTCATGATTTTCAATTTATGATTTATGATTTGATTATTATTGATTATTTGGGTTGTAATTTAAGGACCCTCTAGGACTTTGGTTTTAAATTTGGGTTTTTATTTATTTATTTTACTTTATGGATTTATACCTGCCGATCGTAGGAAATTCAGTTTTTAAAAAGTTAAAGTAATTTCTAAATGCATGATCACATAGGTTGTTTTATTAAAGCTTCCGCAATGAAGGATGTTTCAAAAAAAATGTTTTAAATGAATAAAGACGACTTCCTAAGTCCTAATAAAGGTTTACTAAAGATAATAACATAGAATGTTTTCATCGTAACAATGAGGTTTCAAAAACACTATCGTGTGATATTGTCAAATACGGCTATAACGTCTAGACCGGGTTTGGGGTGTTACATTTAGTGGTATCAGAGCTAGGTTACAAAACTCGGCTGTGGATTATGGGTTTTATAAAAAATGGGCTTTCAAAAAATTGATTGATTTCCAAATGATTTGAAATGTTTTTACTGAGTAAGTGGTACACCGAGTCTCCAGCGCCGATCCTGTAAGTATTCTGAACTGTGATTTGTTTTAAACTGAAACTGTTATGGATAGTATATTCTAAAACTACTATAGGTAGTAAACTGTACTGTAAGTCGAAAAACATCAAGGATTCGTTTATCCGAAAATAAAGGTATGTATTCGATTAAGGTTTATTGCTATAAATATCACAAATCGGGTTAATTTTCAAAATTTTAATTTTTCGTTGTGCAAGAAAACCGTTTTCAAATCGGATTTTTTTCCAACAGTAATGATATGATGATTTTGTTAATGAATTTAAATTGCTTGAAATGATGGAATTTATATTGAATTTAAATGTAGTTGCTCCAACAACTAATGTGGCATCCTATAGCTCAAACCCGATGATTGGGTTGGGCTAAGGGTGTTACATTATGGGCTTAAGAAAATCTTCTTGAATGAAGAGATTTCTTGAAGAATGAGCTATTGTGCCAAGTTTGGATGGGTGGAGCATTAACATTTGGAATGATAGATGGCTTGAGGAATGAAAGTTAAGGTAACCAATGGGAGAAAGTTATCAAATGCTTTAGAAGGTTGCTAATATAATAAACAAGGAGAAGGGGGAGTGGGATTTGAATGCAATAAGGGCCTTTTTGACAGAGGACTAAGTTCAAGAAATTGAGAAGCTTCCTATGGGGAAAGTGAAGGACAGGGCAAGCTAATTTGGCTTGGAAATGATGGTGGCTAGTACATCGTAAAGGGAGGGTATCACTGTTTAAAGGACAAGGAAGGTTAAGAAAACATTCACATGTTATTGACAATAAAGTATAATGTGGAGAGCTTTAATTTCACTAACAAAAATTAAAATTTTTTTGTGGAGAACTTGTGGTAATAATGTGGCTACTGTTCAGAATCTTTGGAGAAGAAAGACAAGAGAGTCTCTTAAATATTTGATTTATGGAAATGAAAAGGAGACAATCGAGCATATTTTATTGTTATGTTAGTGGATTAAACTTATTTGGTTTGGTCTAGGGTATAAGGTGAAAAGGGATAGAGTGGGAAGAGTTGATGAATGGTTAATGAAAATGGTTAATGTGAAGGGTTTGAAGAAAGATGAGTTATAGTTATTGAATGTACAAGTTGCAATTGCATGTTGGTTGATCTGGAAAGGTAGATGTAATGTTGTAATGAAGCATATGAAACCTAATCTGTAACACCCTAAAACTCTGCCTAGAAATTTTTCCCGGATCTCGGAGGTTACATTGATCACTGAAGTGATCTATAGCCAATTTACAAAACGGAATGTTAAAATCTCATTCCACACACAGATCGCTACATTCAAACTAAATCATTTAACCATTTGGGTTTCACAATAGAATATTTAAGTTACATTAAAAACATTCGGAAATATAAATCCGCAATTATTGAAATTCAGTCCCAAACAACAATTTATGAAAATCCCAAAATAAAACTTATACCACAATTCTTATAATTACTTACAATCCAAAACAACTTGAAAAATTAAGAATTGAAGCGAAACACTTTATTTAACCAATTAGAAACTTATCCATCTGAGACCTCTAGAATGCCGAGTCCATTTACAAAATACTAGAATACTTGAAAGGGAAAAAACTAAGGGATGAGCTACACGAGCTCAGTGTGAGTCTAAACCAAAAGTAAATAGCAAGTGGCAAAAAATAAAACCAATATACAAACAAACTACGAAAATCTTGATCAAACGACCAGATATACGAAACATTTCATTGGTTATATAAATCACGATTACAATATTTCAAATACACATGTTACTTAATCATGCAAGATTAAGCTTATTAGCGGATACAATTTATTTCACAAGTATCCCAAATTAAGACAAACAAACATGTATTCTGATGCAGAATGTATGCTGCAAGTAAAAAAATCATAATCAGGCACATATACTCAATGCAAACCATATGCAACAAGTTAAAACCCACCCAACCATCTGAACACCACTTCAACCACCCTGCACACCACATAAGGGCTACAGAAGACCTGTCCAACCTACGCACCACATAGAACCATAAAAGGCTCATCCACCCTACACATCATGAAATGTGGAACTATGCCATTGAAATAATAATATGAAACTGAGCTTGCATATGTATTGTACAGTGCGGTAAACTGCTGTACAAAAGTATTGCAGTTAAAATTGCTGAATCAAACTTCCTCTTCTTCACAACCAAATTTTAGAATGTTCATGCAAATGCACAATGCACACAACTTACAGCCAATCATACAGAAGCAGATTAAACATACTCTGACGAACAATTTCAAACCAATAGTGTTGGCACACTTTTCACAAACAATAACCAGTAGCATCTCAAACTCGTTTATCAGATCATATTAATACTTGATAAACAATTAACATACTCCCAATAATTGTAAATATACACACAAACCTAAGCTGAAAACAAAGTCCCAACACACTTACAGAGGCCTAACCGAGAGTCAGATACACAAACACATTAAACGGGTTAGTTTATGACTTAGTACAAAAATTTACGAAATAGGGCCACGCGGCCGTGTGCCCGATCATGTAGAAGTGCCTAGGCCTTGTGGAGGTCTACACACTCGTGTGGTGGTCCACACGCCCGTGTGGATGAAACACACGCCCATGTAACTAAACTTAAATAATCTAAATTCTGAAACCAAACACAAATAAATGTCTAAAAACAACAGTTCAAATTTTTACTGAGCTAAACTTACAGTCTCAGAGTTTCATACGGACCAGTATTGGAGTCTCAAACATCTCATTTTTGTAAAACGTTTTCAAAACTCAAATCATTTCAAAACACTATGGTACAATTTTTTTTAAACGAACATGCGCGCAAATAGATACGTAAAACCACAGGCCGTTTTTTTGCAAACTTAGCTTTGATACCACTAAATGTAACACCCTAAAACCCAACCTAAAAATTTTACCCGGATCTCAGAGGTTACATTGATCACTAAAGTGATCTATAGAAATTTTACAAAACGGAATGTTAAAATCTCATTTCACACACAGTTCGCTACATTCGAACTAAATCATTTAATCATTTGGGTTTCAAAACAAAAAAATTTAAGTTACATTAACAACATTCGAAAATATAAATCTACAGTTTCTGAAATTCAGTCCAAAACAACAATTTACGAAAATCCCAAAATAAAACTTATACCACAGTTCTTATAATTACTTACAGTCCAGAACAACTTGAAAAATTAAGAATTGAAACAAAAACACTTTATTTAACCAATTTGAAACTTATCCGTCTAAGACCTCTAGAATGTCAAGTCCATCTACAGAATACGAGAGTACATGAAAGGGGAAAAACTAAGGGATGAGCTACATGAGCTCAGTGTGAGTCTAAACCAAAAGTAAATAGCAAGTGACGAAGAATCAAACCAGTATATGGACAAACTATGAAAATCTCAATCAAACGGCCAAATATACAAAACATTTCATTGTTCATATAAATCACGATTACAATATTTCAATTACACTCACCTTAATTTCAGAAACACTCAAGGGGTTGTCGAATTCCATAGAATCCGACAGTGATTCGATAGCAAATTTAAACAGGTTCAAAACACACACCTTAAATTGAGATTCCCAGCACCACGAACTGTTCCACTCACTCCACCAAACCATTCTAAACCTTCTTCACCTCTGATTAAATGAACACACGAAGAAAAAACTCTCTTGACAGACGACAATTAACGATAAAATTGAAGAATCAAAGAATTACAAGAAAACTAAATTTTGGGGAAGTAAGAAGAAAAAAGGAAATACAGAAAAGTTACAGAGAAATAAAGTGGGAAAATAACGTGGAATGGTTGGGTTTTGAAATAAAAATAAAATAAAATAAGATTTAAAATAAATAAATAAATATTTTAAAACTTAAAACAAATTTAAGTAAAAATAATAATTCCTTAAAACACACACATGAGGACTCGAACCCAGAACCCAGAGGCAAACTAATACATATCCTACCACCGAACCAGTAGACTCATTCTAACATCAAAACGCGACAAAAAAATTCAATTGCTCAACCCACTCACTAACCCTAACCACAAACCTTAAAATTTTTAACCCTAAATTATAGAGTGTTTCATAAGCCATGGATGCGTGTGTAAAGGATAAAAGATAGAAGTGGGGAAACTTCAATTACTTTTAGCAAGTTCAATAAGAATAAGGTGCGTAGGGGAAAAGAGCAATCTAGTTTATTTAAGCTTGAAGAGGGATGGCTCAAAGTGAATTGTGATGGATTTGACTCTAAGCAAGAGGGAGGTATAGTAGTTATTGTGAGGAATCATGAAAAGAAGCTTATTGTAACACTTTCTAAGAATGTTAAAGTTGGATCTGAAATTGAAGTTGATGCTTTGGCAATTTGTGAAAGAGTGGAAATTGCATTAAAGATTGGAGTGATGAGGGTTATAATTGAATCTAATTCTTTGAAATTGGTTCAAGATTTTAATTTTGTGTATGAAGAGAATTAATGTAGGATATTTCATTATATATAGAGAGGATAAAATATAGGAGTGCACATTTTAAAGAGTTTAAGGGTTAGTTTCGCACTGCTTTTGAGAGGTGTTTTGGAAAAGTGGTTTTGGGAAGTAGTTTTGAAAAGCTTAGTTTAAGAATTAAGTGTTTAGTATTGCTGTCAAAAAGTGCTTTTGAGAAATAAAATGTTCATTTTAGACATGATGTTATAAAGTAACAAATAAACATTTAAATAATGTTCAAATTAGTTAATATTATGATATTTTAATAAGAATATAGAAATAATTTATTATAATTTGTTGTTAATATTTTAATATATGAAAAATAAATTTTAAATATTTTTAAGCAATTTACCAGAGAAGGAAAAGTACCATGTGTTGGAGAGGTGAAAACATAATTAAGTTGTCAAAAGTGCTTTTGGGAGAGAAAATCTAAAAATTTTAACTTCACATTTGGGGAAAAGAGCTTTTGAAAAGCTAAAAATTTCCTTCGAAAGTTGTTTGTTTAGCATTCCTTTTGCTTCAGAAGTACTTTTCATGTCAAAAGTACTTCTGAAAAGCACTACTAAACACAACCTAAGTGTACTTGGATATATAGATAGACAAATAAAGCTATAGATTGAATAGCAAAGAAAACGAAAAAGAAGATGTGCATTGTTAATTGGGTGGAACTACTCTCATATTCTCTTGTTAATATTTTGAACAAATATGGGTTGCAAGCTTCCCATGAGGTGTTTATGTGTTGGTCCTAGATTTAAAGAGATTACAAGTGTTTATTGTTTTCTCACTTTTAAAGCTAGGATGTTTGTTGTGTTGATATGTACTGTTGATTTTTTTTAATAATATTTTCTTTTTATAGGCCAAAATAAAATGTAGGATGAAGTTGATATTAGATTTTTATGCATTTCAAGTTTTCAGAATTTAATTTTTATAGTTTTCTTTAAAGTATTTTGTTTTTTTTTTTCACTTTATATATGATATTCTATACATAAAAGAAAAGAAAAATAAAAGAATTCTATGTATTACATATTATTTTGTTTGGATTAATTAATAAGGGAAAAAAGTAAACTAAATTTGATCATTTTTGTTTGGTTAAACAATGGAAAGGAAAAGAAATAAGTAAATATAGTGATTTTTTACAATCATAACTATTTTATAATATAATTAAAAGAAGGTAAAAAAAAAGAGAGAGGATATTTTACCTCTTAAAAATTTAGTTACTTTCCTTTCTCTATTTGGCCTAATAACACGAGTATTCTGTTGTAGTCATGAGAGTTTGAGTTTGATCCCAGACAATCTCATTCCCCTATCTCAATTATATATATATATATATATATATATATATATATATATATATATATATATATATAAACAAAGAACATTGACATTTTGAAGGAAAGCAAAGGGTACTCAGCTACCTTAGCTTTCCTTACCTAAATAACAACAACAAAAAGATATCCAAACCTAAGAAAGCATCTTCCTTCTTTTTCCTTTGTATTACCTCAATTCAAACATAAGGTACTTGAACTAAGATCTGATCTGGTAGGATCTAACTAAGTTAGGATATTGTGAATCTTATTTCGACTTAGCCTACCCTAGTCTGAATTAAAATTATAACAATAAAAATAATATTTTTATTTAATTCAATTATATTATATATATTAATATTAATATAAAAATATTTTTATAAATTGATATAGTAAAATGGGAGTATTTAGCTAGGTTTGGATGAGTTTGAGTAAAGAAAAAAAAAATTCAAACCGTAGCATGTCCTTTATGAACACTTTTATATCCAACTTAAGCTCGCATAATCTTGTTAGGGTTATATATTTTGCATTATTCATAATATGTTTCTATTAATTTTTATATGAAAATTAATAAGTTTACTTTCAAACGAACTTTGAATATGTTTAGCAAAACTATGAATTCATATATTATTGTGGTATTGTTTTTAGAGTAATGTTTTGATTGTGTAACATGTACACAAGGATAGGACTCTTGTGAGGATGCTTAAGCAGAGCAATTTGAACATGTGACTTCCCAAATATAAGCATAGTTTAGATGTTTTGTTAAAGTTAATGAGAACTGCTGAGCACTTTTTGTTTTTTTAACAAACAACATGGGAATTAGGCACATTAAGTAGAGAGTCAAACAAACAAACAAACTCTTAAGAATCTCCAAAGAAAACAACGTAAAACCGGGATTTTGGGTTCGATCGAAGCTTTATTCGTCATTTGCAGCAGTTTTGGGTAGGAAAACAAAAAGGGGCCGTTATATATAGAGAGAGATGAGCCTTTATTGCATTCATGAGTAATGACAAGCTATAACTTACTATTAAAGCAACCCCCTAATTGCTTGACATTGCAGAATTGAAGACCGACCAACTGCACACACGCCACTAAAGTCATTAGAAGTGATTTGAGGGTTAATTATGGCGGGTTGTGAGGGGCGGTGAAGTGTGTTTCGCTTATTTTCCGTCTCACATTACGGTATTGTTATAATATCTAATCTCACCACCATCGCTATTTTTACACTAATAGCAGGTAAACACACCGCCCATCCAAACTTACCATTAGTGTTATAAAATTATATCATCAAAGAGAAAGACTTTGAATAAGGTTAATTCAAGTAATTAGTTTGTCATATTGTGATGCCATGATTTTTATCTCATTCTTTAATTTTATGGTCAAGGGTTCGATTCCCATTCATGGGAATAAATCACATTTCATAATCAGGTTTTTAATCTCTTCGAAGATCATCCACAGCAAGGGAATTAATCACCACCACCAACAGTAGATACCTTGATTACAAAAAAAAATAAAAAATTAAGTAATTAGTTAAAGGAAAAATATGTACTAGAGTTTGTATTGTTATATATATATATATATATATATATATATATATATTTAACTTATAATTATTTTATTTTTACGTTACTTTTAATTAATTTTATAATATTGAGTTAGTGTCATATTTTAATTATTTAATATTTTGTATTATTTTTCATTGTAATAGTGTCTATGTGTTAATTATTTTGCATAATAGGTTATAGTGATTCACTTTTAAATATATATATACTATTAAAAAGCCTTTGACTAAGTTGGTGTCACGAGGTAATCAGGTACCAGCTCGGTTAGTAAACTACGAAAATGTTCATCCATAATTAAAATAAATCATATTATTTGAGAGTATTTTAGTCTTTTCATTTTAACAAAAACCAAAAAAAATATGCATATGGTGAGATTTAAGCCTACACCAATTGAATTAGTAAAACTTTAAATTAACCACTCAACCAAAGCTCTATTTTGATTTTATATACATTTTCTAATATGCATGATTTAGTATTTCCAGTAGCTGTATATCTATACTATTTATTAAGGCCTTGACTGATATGATGTCACCCTCAATAGGGTCACCAACTCGGTCAGGAAGTTATAAAAATGTCAATCTGTAATTAAAAAAATCATATTATTCAAAAATATTTTAATCTTTTCATTTCAACAAAAACCAACGAATGATAAGTGTTTTTCCTTGCGTGGATCCTATATCAATGGTAACTTAATGAGCTGATCTGCTTACACATCTCGCTTTTACTACTATATTTGGAGTTATTCCACGTATTGCTTGACGTAAAATAAAGAGTGAATTTATTTCTGTCTTTTGTCAAATCATTTTCAAGGTTCGATAAATAATTTGATAAACCAAAATTTTTTTGGTGTTCAGAATATGGTTAAGTAACATGTTAACTAATTGAATACAACAATTGACTACATTTGTTTGCTGTAAAGTTAGAAAATTTTCTGTTCACAAATTTAACTACTTTTCACCTCACTTTCATCAATATTCACTAGAAAACGAAGTTTTCACCACAAAAACAAGATTTTCTTTTTCTTTTTAAAAATTAAAGTGAATTGCATCTTCTCCATCCTAAATGATGGCAAACAAGTTTTATCGGATCTTCTTGATTATTTTATATGTAATTTTATGTTGTTGATCAGGTTTGTGTTACGAATAAATTCTATATAATTTTTTAAATAAAATAATTAAAAAATACTACTTGAAATTTCCAAAAATTCAAACATCCAACTCGAAATTAATAAAAACTTATAAAGACAACCTTAGCACTCCACTTGCAGTTTATTCAATAAATAACTTTTTTTTATAAATATATTTATATTGTGAATGTGAAATAATTAATTCAATTTAATTCAATATTTCCTTACTTTTATAATTACCAATATTTCATAAGAAAGTGATAAATATTAAAATTATATATAAACTTTAATTTGGTGTAATTATGCATATGAATATTTGATTATGGTTCGAATGTATACCTAAAACTTTAATTTTAATTCAATTGTAAACTTTTAATGCCATAAATACATCAATTTATTTTTATATTTGATATATATAATTATGTGTATATGCAATATGTAAATGTAAATTAGAGCTATATTGATAATTGTGTTAGTGATTTGTAGAAACTAAATCAAATCAAATTTTCATATATAAATTTACACAAAACCAAAGTTATAACATTACACATTTGATAAAAACTCATGTATAATTTTGAGATTTATCATTAAAAAAAATCAAAGGTTCGATTCATGTATACTTTTATATTTAACATGGTTGCGCTTTTAAATTAAAAAATTATTATATTAGTCGATTGAGTCTTAGTTCAATTAGGATCGGTATTTGTCAATACAGGAGGATGTGAGTTCAAGTGTGTTGAATTGCATTATTCTCTTATGATCAAAATCTATAATGATATTGTTCAACAAACTTATTTATCTTTTTTATTACGGTTCATCCATATGTTCAACTTGGCTAACTATATACTTCTACATTATTGCATATTCTACTTGTATTCACATGGTTTATTGCTTTCTTTATCAGAAATATAAATCCATTCATCAAAAAGAAATTACATGCAAGTCGGGTCTAACCCCGGTACTAGCCTTAAGCATAAACAAAGGCCAAAGAAGCAATACAAGAAAAAGACCCAATAGCTAGACAGTTGAAACACATAATCGAAAAGAAAGGAAAAACCACTGTTGAGATTATCTTCTAACGCCGTAAACCACGAAAGGGGTGTTTCTTCAGACTGGGTGCAAGAAGAGACTCTCGCCTTTAACTTCGGCAGCATATCCGTGACCATCCGAAGTGTCATAGAGCTTGAGAGCCCCTTACAGAGACCTTGCTAGCCCAAAAAAGTGACTATCATCGCAATATTGACTTTAATGTCCTTGTAAAGTCCGTCAATAGACTTTACGCATGCCGCCGCCGCCGCCACCGAAGACAAACCTTGCCAACTGCTGACTTTAATAGGGAAAAACTGGCCTTGCATACCCGTAACTACTCAAGGTAGCTTCAACCATCCTAAACAAAGACATGGTCTTCTGGTCAGTGGCCTTAGCCTGCAAGGGGTGCCCAAAGCCGTTAAGTAACCACCATTCTTCTCAACTCCACCATCATAGGCAGGGGCAGATCCTTCCAGCACCCCAAAATAGAAAAATTTCTATTTAGGCTATTTATAATTTATAAAAATTTAAATTAATAATAATAAAATTATACTTTGACCTCAAAAATATAAAAGACTGATTTAATCATCTAAAAATTATAAATATATAAGTTATTAAAATTGTGAAATTATATTTTTACTATCGTAAAAATATATAATTTAATTTTACCTCTAAATATTTTCTAGCTTCACCCCTGACAATATCAATATAAGTTTACCTCCTAAATCGTATTTTTGAATTCGCTACTAATCATAAGGAAAGATCACTAATAGCAAGTATTTCAACACCCGTCGAAAATATAATATTATGTAGTATAATATTATACCAATTGAACCAAACACACCATTATGGCAATCATTTATTTATTTATTCCGCTAATTGGATTCAATTTTTAAAATTAGATGTACAAATTTCTATAAAAACTAAAAATATATAAAGCAAAGGTGGTCGACGCATAATTATGCTCTACAAAGTATTTTGGGGATTGTAATATAAAAATAAGGTAAATTACACTAGTCACTCAATTATGGATAAGTTTTTGTTTTGATCATTAATTTAAAAAAGTTACAATTTGGTTATTAATATATTCAGTTTTTTAGTTACTCGACTATTAAGCGGCTAATAATGACACTTTTTTAGCTGGTATAATAACAATTTTATTCCCCATCTTTTATACTTTCTGTTAAATTAAGGCTTAATTCACAATTTAGCTCCTGAAGTATACTTATATTCCCACTTAGGTATCTGAAATTTATTTGTCCCAATTTAGTACCTAAAAAATCAATTTCCTCAATTTTTGGTCCATTTTGTAATGGACATTAAAAAAAGCTATTAGACAACTTTGATCAATGAAAAAGCACCACGTTATCTGTTTTGGCTTACGAAAAATGCCACATGACAATTAGGTTTATTTAAAATAAAAATATTAATTTTAAATTAAAAATAGAAAATTATAATATTAAAAAATACTTTTGACTTTGATCGACCATTGACTAGCATTGATTGACCATGTGGTGCTATTAGAACACGCCATGTGTCCTTTCTTTTAAGTATTATATATATTATAATGATTAAAAATATAAAAAATAATATATAATATAAAAATTATTTAAAAAGTTTAAAAATATTTTTTTATAAAATTATAAATTATAAAATTTTAATTTTAAAAAGTCAACATAGTATATAAATGTAACAGCCTGATTTTGGGTCTAGTTGGAACAGTGGTTTCGGGACCACAAATCCAACGTAGTAAAGTTTATTTTTATTATATTTTTATGGTCTAAAGTTTTATGAAATTGTTTTGTGAAAATTTCGTTCGAAAATTTTGACGTTTGGGCATTCAATTTAGTCAAAAGGACTAAATTGTAAAAAGTGCAAAAGTTGAGTTCTACATGCTAGAGGTGTTCAATTGTTATGAAATTTTAAATTGGAGGTTCTTATATGGTAATAAGACCATTGGTTAAGTTTCTGGACAAAAATGGACATGGTTAGGCATGTTTCCAAAGTTTTTCATTAAGGGCATTTTGGTCATTTAGTTATTAAAATGAATTAAAAACAAAATTAAAAGCCAATTTTTGTCCATCTTCAACCCTTGGCTGAAACTTGCATGGAGAAACCATGGCTAGGGTTTTTCAAGCTTCCAAGATCGATTGTAAGTCCGTTCTAACCCCATTTTTAATGATTTTTACGTTTTTGAAATCCTCATAACAAGATCTATCTATTTCTACCATTTATTTGAGATATGATGAAGGTCTAGGGTTTGACCCATGTTATAAATTTGTGTATTTTGATGTCTAATGGTAGATTATACATGTTTGATGTGTGAGAAACAATTTTTGCTAAGTGATTTTCAGTAAAAATGTTAAAAAGGGCTTATTTGTAAAAGTTATGAAATATATGTTAAAAATCTATTTTAATGGAAAATGTGGGCTGTTATAAGCAAGAATAAAGTTCAGCTAGGCTTGGGTAAAAGAAAATGAATACATTTCATTTTACGAGCCTAGGGACTAAAATGTAAATATGACAAAGTTTAGGGGTAAAAATATAATTTTTTCTAAAATGCGATTTTTGGCTGATTTGAATAGTATTGAAACACCCCAAACCCGGCCCACAAGCCCTGACCGGATCTGGTATGTTCCTCGAGTAAAACGATTCAAAACTTCTTAATTACTTTGGAAAATTCGGTCGGTTTTGAAAGAGACTTTACTTTGTGTTGGGCTCGAGTTGGAAACAAGATTATCTTACATTGAAAACCATTTGTTTTAGGGTGTCCAAAATGTTTAGAGTTTATCTTTAAAATAAATTTACTTAATCTTTAATTTGATAAAAATTCGTAACATAATAAATTTAAATAAAAAAACATGCATAAAACAGGTCATACTATGGCCTTATTACATCAAAATTTAAAACCCGAAATAATTCCAAGGTATTTAAAATATAACATGTCAAAGATTAAATAAAATCCCGAACTGAGCATGGCCACCACTAAACTCCTGCCGACCCGGTCCATCACTGAGCGTCACCTGAAAAAAAAATATTCTCAAGTGGGTGAGTCATCTGACTTTCGGTGTATACAACCAACACTAAGTCCCAACAGTTTAGGCATGTTATATCAAATCACACATGTACATAAATAACAGATAGAATTAATGATGCAAACCCGAACCCAAACCTAGATGCCATCCGCTACACATCACCCGTACCAACCTGCACACCGTGGGGACTACTAAATCAACCCTCCATCCGCTACACATCATCGAAGAAGGCGATCATTTGCGATCGACGTGCTCATCGCCCTTATAAAATTCGTGGCATAGCCACCAGATAAAATATTTGTGACATGAGTCACCACATTCTGATATTGTGGTATAAAACCACCACATTCACTTCCCTTTTCATAATCACCTATATGCCCCATGTCATGCTAATATGCATAAGCCATGTCATATCCCTTATTCTCATTCTTATAATTTCGCATATGCCATAACAGATCATATTATACTCATAGTAGGAGTAGGAAAACGTACCTGAGTGCTATGTACCATTGCATGGTACCTTAGTCACATTTTACATATTCTTATTACACATTTATTAAAACATAGCCATAATTCTATTAGGCTTAGAGTGGGGTACACACCTGATATTCTTAGCGAGTTTATAGAAATCCCGAACAACCCGATCTAGCGCTTTAGATCTTTAATCCCTATATTCGGCCAACCCTAAACGTGTTAGTAAAAAAAAACCATTCGGCTAATACTCAATCACTTCATAAGTTAGTTTCGGCTCTTTAAAAACATAAGAAATAGATTTGAACCACCACATCTGGCTTTGGCTGATTAGCATTCACTTACCTCTGCGGATTTAAAAATCCCGAAATAGCTACTTGATTATGGTATCTGTCGAAATCCCCATAGCCATGTGTTAGATCCAAAACTAACATTTAATCACAATACCTGGCCTTTGGCCGAATACCACATGACTTACCTTAAATCCCGAATGATTCTCCTTACAGTCGACTATACTAGAAATCCTGAAATTCTCCTTCAAAGATTCGGCCAAAGATCATTAATGGTATTGGAGTTTTGATTTCGGCTTTAAGGAAAAGAAATAATACGACAATAATCGAATCCTTACCCTTAATGTTGTAGTCGACAGCACCTTTACCAAAAACCCACAGAGATATTCGGCTAGAACTACTTGTTGAGCACTCAAATTCCGGCTTTTGGAGTTTTAATGAGCCAATCGGCTATGGTCAAAAAGAACCTACTTTCGGCTTTTGGAAGATTGAGAGGAAAAGAAAAGAAGAAGAGAAGAAAGGTGAAGAAATCGGTTAGGCTTTGCTTGAGTTTTCGGCTTGGCAAAATAAAAGAGAAGAGGAGGTTCACTTAGAGAATTCGGCAGAGGAAAAGAAAGAATGAAGAATAGCCACCCTTTTCACCTCTCTGCCGAAATTAGTCTACCTAGAGACCCTTATTCGGCCAACTCTCTCTATTCTGATAGCTTTATCTTTCAATTATCACCTTATTCAAATTAATAAAATTAATCCAACATTTATCCCCTATCTCAATTAATTATCACCATTTATCTCTTAAAAAAAATAAAAGGACTAAAGCTCCTAAAATTTAGCCTTAGTGCCGTCCCTTGCTGCTCATCTCTGCTGCAAAATAAAACCTTTATTTTGCTTCCTTACTGACTCGAACCTAGCCCCTTTGAACTCCTTGTGGCGTCACTTATCGGGCATTAAGTGGCGCCTCCTTGCCACTTTTCCAAGCCCATTTTTGTGTTATAATTTCCCTACTAATTCTCTTAAGGCCTATCAGGCTTAGCTTCCCTTTTTAAACTTGAAATCTAATAATTTCTAAGGCATTTTTCCTACATCCTAAGGTTCCCAAAATTCATAAAACATATTCACAACACACACAATCATGCTACTTCATTTAATTAAGCAATACTGCATAAGCCCAAAATCTCGGATGTTACAGTTCTACCCCCCTTAAAATAATTTCGTCCTCGAAATTACCTGGCTGAAATAAGTAAGGGTATTGCTGCCGCATTGCTTCCTCCGGCTCCCACGAAGCTTCTTCCGATCCATGATTTCGCCATAACACTTTGACTAAATGAGTTTACTTTAGAGGCCAAATCGTGAATTAAGCCTTAATTTAACTCTAATTCTATATAAAAATTATAAAAAAAAACCTCTAAATTATTTTAAAAATAAAAAACTTGTATATAAATTCAAGTTATTGCTTCAACAATCTCTTAACATAATATTACTTTAGTATAAAGCTTAAATATGATTAAAAGCTAATGTTCATACAAGAAAATCCAATATTCTATTGTAGTGAAGCCTAAGATTGTTTAATATCGAGGCATAAGAAAAAATAATAATCATTCAATAAAATCCAATAACAAATTAAAAGCATAACATAACCAAATTATTAATATCTTCATGTCGAGTCCCATGTTGTTGAAGAACTTCTTCTAGAACTGATATTGCAGAGATTTGTGAAATTGACTCTGATACCATATTTTAACCAAAAATAAATAAATGTTGAAACATCCTAAAAATTAAAGGTTAGAATTCTTAGGAATTATTAAGAATTAAAACATAGCATTATTGGTTAAGAACCTAGTAGGAAGTCTAGGGAACTGAGGTTCAAGTCTTATAAATTTGACTTTATCCCTATAATTTTTCTGCACATATAGAGCCTAAGGTAATACAGTTTATGTGTTTGTGTATGTTTTGAGTAAAATGTGGGTATTAGCCCAAAGGTCAAGCCTTCCCATTTCTTCCTTCATAATCCTAGGTTCCATCAATGCCACATTTTCTCTTATTTTTGATGATTTTTAGACCAATGGACTATTTGCCCATTAGCCCTTAAACTCTTCCCTAACTCAACTCTTTTAAGTCCTTTTCTAATTAACTAAATTTCCCTATTTGTTATTCTATCAAATTGAAACCCTAACTTTCTCTATTTATACCTTAGTTTTCTCTCAAAATTCTCTATTTCAAAACTCTTTTAAGCCCTTAAGTTTTGCTAAAAAATAGTCTTTAAAGTTTTTGAAATTTCAATTAAGTCCTCATCAATTGTTCTTCTCCAAATTGTTGAAATCCATGTCATTAGATCGTTGAATTTTTATCAAGATCAGAAAGTATCTCGTCCCCTGTCAATTAGGACCTTTCAATTATGGAAGATATCGTGTTTTGATAAATCTTTCAATCTGATTAAAAACTTCAACGTTTTTCTGAAAATCTCCACAAATATTGAAAATTCATTTTTTATTCTTATATTTTGTCAATTGAAGGACCCTTGTAGGTGTTTGGATCGGTCTTGAATGTGGGGTAGTTGCATAAGGTCTCGGGAAAATAAGGTGGGTGACTTTTAATGAAAAATCGAGTCAAAATTTGAAACTGCCCAAGCTTCGCACACAACTTAGAGACACAGTCTTATGGCTCCTGCACCTTCACCATTATGCTTCGCACAAGGTCTAGAGCTTTGCATATTGCTTGAACACACGGTCGTGTGGCTCCTACACCTTCACCCTTATGCTTCGCACAAGGACTAGGGCTTTGCACATGGCCTGAACACACAGTCGTGTGGCTCTTGTACCTCACCCCATTTTGTATCGCACATGGCCTGGGGCTTCACACATGGGCTGATTACATGGCCGTGTGGCCCCTGAAACTTGAAAATTAAAGTTTTGCCTTATCTTTAATTATTTTATGCAATTCAGACCCTGATTAAGTTTCTAATAGCATCTAGAGAACTAAATTTTATAGTTAGGTCCTAGACTAGGATTAGAATGAGTAAACGCATGATTGAACGAATTGATGATTTAATTGCTTATGAATGATGGCATAAATCTGTGAATGCTTGTATGGTTACTGATGTGATATAATTTCTTATGAATGATTATATATTACTAATGCTATTCATGACGAATAAACGTTTCTTATGCTTTAATGTTTGATTTATTAATTTCCCCTATTTTTACAATGAGATAGAATGTTGAACGAATTAGTTGTATTACATATGCATGGGGGAAGGATATGAAAGGTGGAAGAAACAACAATTCATATTAACTGTATAAATGAATGTTCGTTGTGTATTCACAACCATAGTATATTCCAATTACGACAGTCTTACCGTGTACCCAAAGAACAGCTAATTTAAACTGTAACGTTTTTCACTGTGCTCTCATGGTCCTTCCAACAGCTTTCTACTGGGAGTGGCTGTGTTTCCGCAGTTACCGACAACTTTTATCTGCACCCAATGAACGTAGTGGTATTAAGTCCACGAGATGTAGTGGTAAAAGTCCACGAGCGGAGTAAAAAGGTAGAAAGGGTTTTGGGGAACTCCTTATTTGGAGCGCTAGTGGTTGGGGGTAGGATTAACGAATGTTAAATAAAACATTAAACGAATGTTGCATAACATACTATGCATACTCATTGAAAAGTACATGTTGAAACGACTAAACTGATAAATGTGCATAAATCTAATATGACTGATATTATGAATCTATAATTGAATTGTTCAATTGATTTCGACTGAATGTAAACGTTCTACTTGTCTATAGTGACAGAAACTAAATTATCGTATTGATCGAATTAATATGTGAATTTAATTATTATGATTGACATGCATATTCGAATATTGATTTGATTTACTATAAAGGGACTCCCATTGAGCTTTCATAGCTCACTCCCCTATTTTACATCTTTTCAGACAACTCAACGGACTAAGACATGGGCTCGACATACAGAAGGTCTTAGCTTGTCGTGGACTTTACTTTAGATTATCAGTATTAATTCCATTGTTATTTTTGTTACTATCACTATTTATTTCAATTATGGAACCGTGACATGAGATATTCAACGGACTAGGACACAGTCTCAACATACAGAAGGTCTTAACTTGTCGTGGACTTTACTTAAGATTATCAGTATTAGTTCCATTGTTATTATTGTTATTATTACTATTTATTTCAATTATGGAACCGTGACATGAGATATGGGGTTTTAAAAAAATGATAATTTAGGATGCATGATTTTTAATTATTAGGAAGATATGAAATTAGTTGAATCGTTACTTATTCTTATTATTATTGATAAGGTTATAGGATGAGATTTAGTATAAGTTTTATATATATGTATATATGATATAAACAGGTTTATTTATGTTAATTATTTTCCGTAGCTATATTCATGAACATTGTAATTAGCCCAATTTGCCCGGGCCCAATTAACCAAAAATACAAAACCAAAATAAAATAAAAGTCCATTTTTTTAACAATCCATTACAAAAAATAATAGGCCCAATACTACCCAATTTACAAACCAACCCAAACCTAATTACCCTAAGCCCAAACAACCCATAACCTAAACAAAAAATCAAAAAAAAAAAAAACCTAGTAAGCTTCAGTCGTCGCTCCCCCACATGTGCGCCGCATGCCTCCAACGCCACTCTTCCACGTCGCCGCCACGTACGGCCTCCGTACTTGCAAAGGAAAAAAAACAACAGCAGAGAAAAAAACAAAAAAATATATTGTATTTCTCTTATTATTTTTCAATTTCGGCTATAAAAAGCCATGAAAGAATTTGTATTTTTTTTCTGGACATGAAATACGGAGAAAAAAAAACAAAACAAATTGGAGGTGATATTTCTTTTTTTTTTTATTCGCTTGTGTTTTTGGTTTTTTTTATTTCATTTTATTTTCCTTTTTTTTTTCGACATAAAAACAAAGAAAGAAAGAAAAAGGTTTACCGGTTTATTTTTCGAGCATTTTGAGGTCAGATTTGGGCTCAAGGGGTCGAGATCTCGAAAAGCCACATTTTCATCTTCGCCGGCCACCGTGCGTGGCGGCGCCGACGTTGGCGACCGGCGGTCGGTGCGGTGGTGGTCCATCGGAGACCTGGCCGGATTAAAAAAGGAGAGAGCAGAGAGAGTTTGGAAATTTTCTTTTTTAAAGTGTGGGTGAAATGATTTTTTGGAAGAATTTTGACTTAAATAGGCCTACAAAACGACGTTGTTTTGAGCCAATGCACAGACGCCAAAACGGCGTCGTTTTGCCTTGACTCGATTCGACCGACCCGATCCGTTAGGGGATTCGAGTGTTTTTATAAAATGGGCTATTTGCGCGAATAGCCCTTCCGTATTTTTTATTTTTTAAATTTAGTTTTTTTTAATTTGCCCCAGTAATTTTCTTTCTGTTTCACTCTAGTCTCTCTTGATGCTGCGTGTTTTGGATGGGGGAATAATTTCCTAAATAGTCCCTATCCCTTTGTGGCGCGTTACAATTCAGTCCTTTTGCCTTATTTTATTTCTGTTTCTACCCTAAAACTTTATTTTTTTCTTTCAATTTAATCCTTTTAGTCATTGTTGCTATTTTATTATTAAAATCAATTAATTTAAAATTCCTATTCCTATTATTATTATTATTATTATTATTATCATTATTCGTGTATTATTATTAATATTATTATTATTTTTTTTTAAACTGTTTTACATAATATTCGTTCACTTATTTATTTGTTCATTATCAAATTTTTAATTAATTTTTTTATTATTTTCCTTTATTTACTTACTCGTTATTTTTTTATAGAATTAGTTTTATTTATTTATTTATTTATTTATTTATTTTGCTTTCTATTATTTATCTTATTTTTATTTTTGCTCTTATTATTGTCATTTACATTAATGCATTTATTATTAGCCTGTTATGCATATTAGTACCGTAATTCTTTTTTTTTTTTTACATTTTACTATAAAATCGTGTTATATTAATCTTTGTCCGATACATAAAATTTTTTACTCAAGATTCGAGAAATCGTACCCTAACTTCCTGGGTTTCGAATTTTCTCGTCAAGCCTAAAAACTCGATTATCTTTTTTAAAAATCAAAACATATAAGTTAAATAAAAACTTATTCTCGGGAATTCAAAAATGTTGTGTCCTAACTCACTGGATATGACATTTTGTTATCTTGAGGTAAGAATTTCTAAAAATAAAGGCAATATTCTGTATTTGAAATTTTGAGAAATTGTGCCATAACTTACTGGGTTTCGATTTTTTATTTGACCCAAATGACCGAATATCTTTTTTAAACTTAAATGCATGAGTTTAAAAGTCAAAAGACAAGTTTAGTTTCAAGGATTTGAAATGTTGTATCCTAACTCACTGAGCATGACATTTTACTTCTTCGAAATAAGCGGGGCTCAGCATCCAATTTAATTTATTCAAGTTATTTTTAAAACAAAGAGGATCGTATTTTAAAATATTTTCAAATTTTCAACATTAAGACATTAATCAATCAATTCGGTACCAATTTTGGGCGTTACGAGGGTGCTAATCCTTTCTCGTGCGTAACCGACTCCCAAACCTGTTTTTTCGAATTTTATAGGCCAAAATCATCATTTTAATAAATCAAAATGTTTTAATGCTCAATCTCAATGTGACCCGATCACACCTAAAAAAAAAAAAGGATTGGTGGCGACTTCATTTTCGTTTTAAAGTCGACCCCCGTTTTCTAACGAAAAAAAAATGGTTACGACAAACATTTTTGACAAACATTTTTGGTGGATTGGTAAGTAAAATTGACTTGGGTAAAATAGATTTAGAACTAAAAACTAATTTGATAAGAACCGAGTCATTTCGGTGGTTAATGTAATCTCCCAAATTTCGTTCCACCATCTAGGCTGAGTTAGGGAGGTTACAAATATACCACAAATTTTTTTCTTCCAAACTCAATTAAAAATTTCAATTTATTTAAATTATTTTTCAAATCCCAAATCATAGAAACAAATTATGTTCTGAATCATTTTCTTTTTCTTTTCTTCTAATGAAAAACAATTTTTACTCATTTTCTCTCACTTTGTCTATTTTTTGAAAATTTATCTTTTTTTTTATTTTCTATGTATGTTTTAGAATTTTCTAAAAAAAAAATTTTCAATATTTCTCTATCATTTTATATAAAATTAGGGTCAATTAAGAGAGTATAAAAGCTAATGACTAAAATTGTCATTATAATAATTAAAAAAGTGTCATTGTTAGTCACTTAATGGTTAGGTGACAAAAAAAAAACGTTAGTGACCAAATTATAATTTTTTAGTTAAATGGTCAAAATAAAAATTTATTTATAATTAAATGACTAATAGAATAATTTACCCTAAAAAATAGCTTTATTAATTTGAATTAAGTTGCTATTTCAGGCAAATGGACAAACATTATCACAATACACTTTAAATGTAACGTAAAGTATTTAGGGTTGGTTTGGATGAGCGGTGGGGTACAGTATGTTTAGTTTATTTTTTGTTTCACACTACAGTATCTAATCACACCGTCATTGCTATTTTTATACTAATCACAGATAAACACACCGTTCATCCATACCCAAAAGCTTTTTTTCTTTCTTCTAACAATAGGAATATTTTACACTAATTGAGAAATGTGCAGCTATAATTAAACATACTTAATTTTATATAATATTTTAATTAATTATGAGAGTTTAGAGGCAATAATATTTCATAGTTATATATTCCAAAAAGAAATCTTAAATTAACTTGGTTTTTACTTTTGAAGGCTAATACACCTGAAAATTCTACAATAAACATGTTCCCCAACATTAGTCCTAATAATGTTCATAATTTCATTTCATATAATTTTAACTTGTTATTATCATCATCACATTATCCTTTACTTCTTTCTCTTAAAAAAGAAGTCCTCACATATTATTATATTACATCCTCAAAAGTTTTATATGGAATTGAGTTATTGAACTCAACTTTTTTATCTGTAATTCAATTTCAGTATTTAGGTTTTTTATTGAAAAATTAAAATTCATTCTAAAAAAAGTTAAAAAGGATAAAATGATTTTCCTTATAAAAAATTCAAGTTTTTTTTTAAAAAAAAAAACTATTTAATTTCTTATAAATTTTCATGTTTTCTCCCACTGAAAAATAAAATTAATCTAAAAATGTAAAATGTAAAAAGGAATGAAAACTATAAATTGATTTTCCCGTAAAAATTCATGTTTTTCTTTGTGAAACTTTAGGTTTTTCTCTTTCCCTTTTAAGGGGAAAAACAAAAGTTAATTTTGAGAAGGAAAAAAATAAAAAAGTTAAAATTTTTTTTCTAACTTAGTTTTTTCTTATAAAAACTTAAGTTTTTTTATTTATTGAAAATAGAATAAAACAAAATAATATCAATTCTTAAAAAAGAAAAAAAAACAAAGGAAATATAAAATATAATATGAGTGGAAATAAGGTAACTAATTAAAATGGGTATGTAACGGCAAATTAACAGTGAATAACTAAATGATAAAAGTATGTAACGCAACTATTAAAATGTTATAAGTATATAACAGTAGTGCCCATATTTATAAATTTCTATTTTCAATACTCAAAATAAAAATTTATAAAAATTGGGTGATTATGTGATTTACTCTTTTTAAAAAAAAACATTTTAATCCTTAAACGAGATAAACTTCCCTCCATATATCATCATTTATTTATTTTTGCGTTCCTTTTTGAAAATTTTGTGACAACTAAAACTAGGTTTCCTCATGTCGCACCTACACGTTTGGATAAATTTTATTAAATTAATGTTTAATTAATAGGATGTGAGAAACAAAAGATTAAAATTATTGTAGCAACTATGCTATGCCAAAATAACAGGCTTCTTCCTACTTTTACTTGCAATGATTAAATAACAAGTTTAAGAGTGAATTTGAATAGAAAGTCCATTTATTTATAATTAATGGAAAATATAAAAAGTAACATGCTTCTTCCAGCCGTTGAGTATCTTGAATGTTGAGACATAAAAAGTTAAAAAATTACATTTATCAAAATTTTAAAATATTTAAAAAAGTACAAGGACCTATGATAAATTTTACCCTAATTAGTGGGACTTGGGCAAAGATTTGACAACGAAGCCACGTGTGGTGCACGGGATTTTTGTGAGTGCTTCAGAAAATGGGGAATTGTCAGATAAAAAGATCACCAGACGTAGTGTGATGTCTATCTCATCAATAACGTCAATCACATCACATAAGTTTCTAATCAAACTTTTTTTCCTTTATAAGAAAAAAAATTATGATTCTTCATATATTATTATTTTAATAAATATACTTGAGATTTTGTTTTTTGTTTTTTAATGTCACTTTCCAGCATCAGAATTGCAAGATATATAAATTTGCATGCAAGTCCATCCAAATTAAAATTCAACAATATTAAATTTGTTTATGCAAAATTAAATCCGAGGAGCTTGAAAAAATTTATTAACATTAAAATATTTAAAATATTCTGTTTTTATCTGCAGCTAATCTATAAGTTGGTTCTGAAATCAAATTTTTATGGTTTATTTTTATCTTTTATAGCAAATTTTCATCCATAATACATTCTTTACTAAATTAATTCTATATATAGTCTTTATCTCAAATTTTAATAATTATGTAAAACAAAAATAATCAATTTTAGTTAAAATATTATTTTAATCATATTTAAAATTTATATAAAATATGTTAACCATATTTTATTAAATAAGAATATTCTTTAATAAATGAAATTACATTTATAAATTTTATTAAACATACATTCTAACTCTCACTTAGTAATATTATTAATATATTACATATTTTTTAAATTTGAAATAAAAACTTATAATATAATCTTAATATCTATAATATTTAAAATTTTGATAAAATTAATTTTTGAAAATTTAAGTGGACCACATATTTAATCTAATCCAAATGAACAGAAAATCTCATTTTAAAAGAAAAGACATTACCACCAAAGACTTTGAATTAAAATTTATTGAAATCAGCTAATTATTTATTGTTATATCAATAATATATTAAAAGGAGTGTAATACCATTATATCAATAATAATATATCAATAGTATATCAATAATGATTTTTTCAAAGCAAAGACGATAAGAATTATTTGATTATTATTCATGGAATGTAATACAATTATAAGGTATCTGTTCTAAAGAAAAATCCTAAAGTAAAAGAACAAAAGTAAACAAATTTCAATCTGTATGCAAAACAACACTTATTTTATTCAACCAAAAGGAACATTTTATAAATTCCTACTTGAAAAGATGCAAAAAGGAAAGTGCGATAATGTTGGAAATGTTTGTAAGTTTTATGTTACACTTAAATGACAAAATGGAGATGGCCATTTGATAAATTTGCATACATTAAACCGTTTTATTTTAAGAATAATTCAATATTAATATGTCTCACCAAGTTACAATTTTACTCTCATACATCAACTAGACCACTCTCCTTGTTAAGACTTTCTCTTTGAAAGTTTGATTACAAATTAAATATAATTTGCGTTAGAGTTGTGTGAGTCAAATTCATGTTAAAGAAATAATACCGTGGTAAAATTGGAGGATCTGTGGAGGGCTTCGGCCATTGGCATGCAGCATAAGTAAAATCTGTATAGAACTACACTTCCTCTATTTGACTTTGATTAGAATAAGGTTTTTCAACATTGTCAAAACCATTTTTAGATTTTAAAAAAAAAGGGGATCGACTTTAAAACGAAAATGGAGTCGCCACCAATCTCTTTTTACTTAGGTGTGATCGGATCACCTTATAAAATATTTTTTATTTTATAAAAAATATTGATTTTGGCCTACGAATTTCAAGAAAACGGGTTCGGGAGTCGGTCACGTACGAGGAAGGGTTAGCACCCTCGTAACGCCCAAAAATTGGTACCTAATTGATAAACTCATGTCCTAATGTCGAAAATTTAAAATATGATCCTTTTTTGAAAGAAAACCAAAACTTTCTTAGCTCAAAGAAATAAAATACTACACCCAATAAGTTACGATGTAACATTTCAAAGCTTCGAAACTAAGCTTGCTTTTATTTGTAGAAAATCCATACCTCGGGACACAAAACATCATATCCAATAAGTTAGGATACAATATTTTGAATTCCCAAGAATAAGTTTTGATTTGAAGTTTATGGGTTTCAAATTTTTTTAAAAAAGGATACTTGATATTTTAAGTTCAACGAGAAAATATCGAACCCAGTGAGTTAGGGTACAATTTTTCTCATAGCCCCCAAATATTATGTATCATCGTATTTTTTTTAAATTTTTTTTTAAATAAAATGTGACAATTTAGCAAAATATATTTTTTATAAAAATGATTTGAATAAAATATTGTATTAATACATTTCAAAACATAAATTCCATATAGCAATTCACCATAATTACAAGTCATATTAACACTTAATACTAATATAAACAATTAAAGAAAGAATAATATGAAATAACGAATGATATAAATAATAAAATAGCTATACTAAAGCAAACATAAAAATCATAAACAAATAAATTAGCATAGATAAATAAATAAAAGATATAAAGCAATAAATAACAAAAGATAAGAACTACTAAATAAATATGAAGCTTTACATGCTAGATCAAAATAAAAAAATAACAATATAAAATGAATGACATATATCAAATAATAAATAGATATTTGCAAATAAAAAACATATATGTTAAAATGATATGACAAAATCTAAAAATAGATATATATGTATATATATATATACACGTAATAAAATAAATGTATATTTAAAACGAGTAGTATATAAAAAACTTGAATATATAAAATCTAAGTGTAAAGAATAAATTGAATATAACAACTTAATATGTATAAAATAATACATATTCAAAATAAATAACACATAGAAAACTTTATATTAATAATAGATCAATTTAAATAATATACACTATACAAAAAATTTTAAAATATAGAATTTAATATAAATAAATTAATTTCACAAAATGCTAAAGTAATTAAAAATATATAAATAAAAAAAGGTTAAAAATCAAAGAAACATGGATTAAATCGAAATAAAAAAAATCTAGGGTAAAAAATGTAAAAGGACCATATTAGAACGCGCGTCACATTATAGGGACCTATTAGGCAATTATGCCTTATCTCCTAAACGGCGTCGTTCGCCCTTTCTGCCTTAAAATAACCCTAGGATCAGATTGCAAGAAAATATAAATTTCAAGGCTGAATTAAAAAATAAAGAAAATTTAAATTGAACGAAATTAAAAATAATAAAATTGCGGAAGGACCAAAGAGGAAATTGCCCCTTTTATAAAAACAAGCGGATCTTCCCCGGGTATCGGGTCAACGCGTAGATCTGGCCTTTAAAACGACGTCGTTTTGGGAAATAATGGCTAATCCTAAAACGACGTCATATGATGGCCTTATAAATGCTAAAAAAAACCTAAAAAAAAACCTTTTTAACATTGCTTAAAAAAACCATGAAAATTTCTCTGAATGCTCTCGGAGCTCCGGCCAGGGATTGGCCTAACCCTGTCATCAAGCGTCGCTCCACGCGCCTTACGCGCCGTCGCTCACGGCGGCCCCCAGGCTAAAAACTTCGTTTTTTAGTATAAATGAAAAGGTAAATTCATTTTCTTTATTTTTTAGTGGTATTTTGTATATAAAAAAAATGCATGAATCGAAAGAAAATAAAAAAGACGAGAATAAATACTCGGAAATCACCTCTGTTATTGGTTTTTTTATTTCTCTATTCTCTTGTATATTTGCCTGTATCCGTTTTACAGATTGTATCAGGGTTATTTATAGCCCCGAAAATAATAATAAAAAATACAAAGATTCTGTCCTGCTGTTTCTTGCCATATTTGTTGCCTTTTTTTCTTTCCTTCTTGTAGGCGAACGACGAGGAATCCGGCGGCGATGAGGCGTGACTCGCGCTAACTGCGGCGGGACTAGGGGCTGTGCTGGGCGCTTGCTGCACCTAGGGTTTCAAAAACCCTAGGCTTCTGATTCTGAAACTGAATTTGGGCCATTGGGCCATTCGGGTTTTGGGTATTAGTTTGGGCTAGGTTTTAATGTTTTGGGTCTGAGGGTGTTTTGTTTGGTATTGGGCCGCGAGAGGCATTTGGGCCTTTGTAATCTGGACTTAAAAAATTGGACATTTGGTATTTTTGGTATTTTTATTTTTTTATTTTTTTGGTATTTTTTTTAATGGTATGGGCTCTGGCAAAATGGGCCTACTACAGCTGCCCTTCTTTACTCATTATCGTGTAACGAGAATAGGGCAAAGTCTATAAAAGGACCTATTTTGCCCGATTTTTGTCGAGCCTTGACTTCTTGGTCCTCGTCTTCTTCAAATGGCTTCCAACCCCACTGCAACTTCAGAGGTATTGGAACTTCATCTTTATATTTGGACTATCTGTTCTAATAAGTCTGATGGCTTCAGTCTACTTCACTGCAACTTCAGGAAGGCAATATCCACTATCTTTAATCTGCTCTGCTGCAAACTTAGGGACGCCAGACGGGTATCTTCGATCTTCTTCGCTGCAAACTCAGGAAGACAAGATCTGCTATCTTCAGTCTGCTCCACTGCAAACTCAAGGATGCCAAACTGGTAACTTCGATCCATTTCGCCGCAATCTCAGGAAAACAGGATCTGCTATCTTTAGTCTGCTCTACTGCAAACTCAGGGAGACAAGACTGATGTCTTTGATCTGCTTCACTGCAACTTCAGGAATGCCAGATCTGCTATTTTTAGTCTGCTCCACTGCAAACTCAGGGAGACAAGACTGATGTCTTCGATCTGCTTCATTACAACTTTAAGAATGCCAAATCTTTAATCTGCTCCACTGCAACTTCAGAGAGGCCAGGCTGATGTCTTTGATCAGCTTCACTGCAACTTCAGAAAGGTCAGATCTGCTATCTTTAGTCTGCTCCACTGCAACTTCAGGAAGACAAGACTAATATCTTCAATCTACCTTACTACATTGTCCTCTAGAGGACATAACCTGTAGAATGGGTATATGCTTATACCTAATAATTAGGATACCCTAATCGAAATGAGTCATATGCTCCTATTTAGACATGCTATGATAAGTGAATGCAAAAATGTTATGAGAATGATTCCTATTTCAGGTGTCATCACTCATTTATTCTTCAAGGTTTCATCTTCGTTCCTCATGAAGTATCATATTATTGCTCAAATAATTTGCCCCATAGAAATTTTAGAGACCACTCCATTTGAACCTTAAGGACACGAGGCTTGTACCGTCTTCAAACCATCCCACCAAGATTATAGGATTTAATCCACAGGATCTGTTTCAACTTCAATCCATTCCACCGCAATTTAAGGTTTTTGAATATTTTCCCGTCAACTTGGTCTGTCATACTATTCCCCGAACGTTATGACCCAATGAGAATGCTTGTAAAATGATTCTCTCTTAAGATTAATATTGCTTTGTCACAACAACTCATTATTTTGTCTAATCATAGACAAAGAATTCAAAGAAATAGTCTCAATCTGGACTTTCTCAAGTACTTCCCATTCTCAGACATGGAAATTTTTAAACAATTGTCTTGTTTTAGTTTCTTGTATTATCTAGAAATTTCCAGAGTAATATGTAGAACTTTTTTTTTGTGAAATTATTAGTTCATCAATCGTTATTTCAATGCAACATGCTTATAAATAATAATAATGGACAACAAATAACTTGATTTTGAGGATAGTTCAAACTGAATAAATCATCAATTAAAAAGAAATAACTAGGAAAACATCTTTGAGAAGAAAAAGAATCTAAAGATGGTGAATTGATATGAGTAGGAAAAAGACCAGATGCCCTAGATATTACAGATTGGGCTTCTATATACAAACTCCATGAAGACTGCTTTGAGCTTAACATGTGTTTAGAAGATCCAAAGTACCTTGTTGATGTCCCGATATGCAACATACTTCATTTCTTGTTGATTCAGGTATAGCAAGATCACTACATGCCCATTCAGAATTTGAGCCGCCCTTTTCGGGTTTTCAACTCAAAACCCATTTGGTCTCAAGGCACCCTTTACGGGTTTTCGCCTAGGCCTCTCATTTTTTATTTTTATTTAGGATCTCAAAGCGCCCTTTGTGGGTTTTCGCCTTGGCCTCTTCTCCCTTTTAAGCAAATTATTTTTTCACTGAATCCGAGTTCACAAGATTATGTAAGCTTTTCCATCTATTTCGGTCAAAATCAGTGCACCTCCAGAGAAAGCCTTCTTCACCACATATGGTCCTTCCCAATTCGGCATCCATTTTCCTCTAAAATCCCTTTGTATGGGAAGGATTTTTTTCAGTACAAGATCCCCCTCGTGAAACTCTCTTCAGCAGATTTTTTTTATCATTGGCTCGCATCATTCGTTTTTGGTACATCTGACCGTGTCGAATAGCTCTTAGCCTTTTTTTCTCAATCAAGTTCAACTGATCATATCCAGACTGGATCCATTCCACTTCATCTAGCTTTATCTCTGACAAAACTTGAAGAGAAGGTATCTCTACTTCAATAGGTAAAACTACCTCCATCCCATAAACCAATGAGAAAGGAGTTGCCCTGGTAGAAGTTCTGACAGACGTTTGATAAGCATAGAGTGCAAATGGTAATTTCTCATGCCAATCCTTATAAGTCTCAGTCATTTTCCCTATTATCTTCTTGATGTTTTTATTGGCTGCTTCCACTGCCCCAATTATTTTTGGGTGATACGGAGATGAGTTGTGGTGTTTGATCTTGAATTGACTGCAGACTTCTGCTATCATGCTGTTGTTTAAGTTTAGTGCATTATCTGATATGATCCTCTCGGGCATTCCATATCAACATATGATCTCCTTCTTCAAGAACCGACTAACTGCTGACTTAGTAACGCTAGCATATGAATCCTCTTCCACCTATTTTGTGAAGTAGTCAATAACCACAAAGATGAACCGATGCCCATTCGAAGCTTTCGGTGAGATCGACCCAATAACATCCATGCCCCACATGGAAAAAGGCCATGGGGAAGTCATAATATGCAAAGGTGAAGGTGGTACATGAATTTTGTCTCCATAAATCTGGCATTTATGACATCTTTTGGCATAGTTGATACCATCTCCTTCCATGGAGGACGATTAGTATCCGAATCTCATTATTTGTCTAGCCATTGTGAATCCATTGCCATGTGTCCCACAAATGCCCTCATGAACTTCTTCCAATCTTTTTCTAGCTTCGACAGCATCAACATATCTCAATAATACTTGATCTTTCCTTCTTTTGTACAAGATATCCCCATCTAAAACATAGTCACAGGCCAATCTTCATAATGTCCTTTTGTCATTCTCAGTTGCATGCTCCGGGTATTCACGATTTTTTACGTATCGCAATACATCATGATACCAAGGGTGGTCATCTTTTTCCTCCTCTTCCAAGTTATAACAATGGGCTAGAACTTCAAAAATACTCATCTGAATAGGTCTCATATCCTCTGGTTGGTTTACTTTGATCATAGAAGCCAGGGTTGCCAAAGCATCCGCCATCTGGTTTTCATCACGTGGGAGATAATTAAAAGTAATGTCATCGAACTCCTCAATCAATCCTAGAACTATTTTTTGGTAATTAATTAGTTTGGGATCTCTTGTCTCCCATTCTCCTTTAAGCTGGTAGATTACTAAGGCAAAATCTTCATATACTTCTAGCACTCTGATTTTACGCTCTACAACTGCTTGAATTCCCATGATGCATGCTTCATACCCTTCCATGTTTTTTGTGCAATCAAAATCCAATTTGCATGTGAATGGATAATGTTCACCACTAGAGGATACCAAGATTGCCCCAATTCCATTTCCCACAGCATTTGACGCCCCATCAAAATTTAGCTTCCACGGACATTCTTCAGTAGTTACCACATACATTAACTCTATTGGGGAAATCAAAACTCAAAGGTTCATAATCCTCTAAAGCCCTGCTAGCCAGAAATTCTGCTATTGCACTCCCTTTTATAGCCTTTTGGTTTACATAGACTATATCAAATTCAGAAAGCAAAATCTGCCACCTTGCCATCCTTCCATTCAAAACAGTTGACTCCATCATATACTTTAACAGATCAAGCTTCAAAATTAACCAAGTTGTATGATATAGCATATACTGCCTCAAGCTCTGAGTTGTCCAAATCAAGGGGCAACACAATTTCTCAATCGAAGAATATCTCATTTCACATTCAGTGAACTTTTTACTGAGATAGTATATCGTATTTTCTTTTCTTCTTGACTCATCATGTTGACCAAGCACACATCCCATGGAGTTGCTGGACACTGTCAAGTACAGTATTAATGATCTATCTGGATTAGGCAGAGATAGTACTGGGGCATTTGATAGATATTGTTTGACTTTGTCAAAAGCTTTCTGGCACTCATCATCCCATACACCTTGGTTGTGTTTCTTGAGAAGACAAAATATGGGATCACATTTCTCAGTTAATTGTGAAATAAACCGAGCAATGTAATTTAACCTTCCAACAAAACCTCGAACTTCCTTTTGAGTGCGCGGTGGAGGTAATTCTTGTATAGTTTGACCTTATTTGAGTCAAATTTGATTCCTCTCTCACTGACTATGAAACCTAGTAATTTACCTGACCGAGCTCCAACAGTACACTTTGTCGGGTTGAGCTTTAATTGAAATTTTCTCAATCTCAAAAACAACTTCTTCAAAACTTCAATGTGTTCCTTTTCTGTTTGAGATTTGAAGATCATATCATCAACATATACTTCAATCTCTTTGTGCATCATGTCATGGAATAAGGTTACCATGACCCTTTGATATGTTGCTCCTGCATTCTTTAGCCCGAATGGCATCACCTTATAACAAAAGGTACCCCAAAATGTTATGAAAGTAGTTTTCTCCATATCCTCAGGGTGCATCTTGATCTGATTGTATCCCAAAAAACCATCCATGAAAGAAAACAGTGAGTATCCCGCCGTATTATCCACCAATGTGTCAATATGAGGCAAAGAGAAATTATCCTTTGGGCTAGCTTTATTTAAGTCCCTATAATCTACACACATCTGAACCTTTCCATCCTTCTTAGGGACAGGAACAATATTGGCAACCCACTCTGAGTATTTGACCACTTGTAGAAAACCGGCATCAAACTGTTTCTTGACTTCCTCTTTTATTTTCAACACCACATCAGGCCTCATCCTTTGTAGCTTTTGCTGAACTGGCTTGCACTTTTCTCTTATGGGAAGGCGATGCACTACAATATCAGTACTTAGCCCAAGCATATCTTGGTATGACCATGCAAAGACGTCTTTGAATTCCCGTAATACCTCAACAAGGTCTTGCTTCGTCTCCTCGGCTATGCGCGTTCTAATTTTCACAACCTTTCCTTCCTCTAAGACTATATTTTCTACCACCTCTTCATGGGGTAAAATCTGTTTCTCTTCTTACTTTACCATTCTTAACAAATCTGGAGACAAGTCACAATCTCTGTCACCCTCAAAATCTTGAGATTCCTCTAAACACATGTCTTGCTCAAAAAAGACCTCTGAATCTGTAGTATCGTTGCTCATGTCATTGATATTTAGGGACCTGTAGTAGACACAAAAGAATGTACAAAGAACAAATGAATTCAAGAACAACTATTCACATGATATGAATAAAAAATTTAGAATGAAATTAGAAGATCAAAAGAATATAAAAATGAAAAAATATTTGCCCGAATTGATCATTAAAGATGTATTTTATTGAAATAAAAAATGTCTGAACATGAGCCTATTTCAAAAAAGAACTCTTATTGTTCCTAGGCTTTAAAACAATAAGTGTGTTCTGAACATTACTCTATGTAATCTCTAAAAAATACAGGAAGTTCCTCTATAGTTTAATTGTTCAAAACGCTTCCAGGTTCATAAGGGCGAATGCCCAACAGGTTTCTTTGCCCATTTTCTTTCTCGTGTATGGAATTGATGTGAAGATTTTCATTTTCCAACAATCCTTTCTCAGGCTGAATTATCCCTCCTGATACAAAAGTTTGGGATATGTGAGGGAATGTCATCAATTCCCACTTGACTTCTTCCCTACTCAGCCGTGCCCTTCTTCTCTTTTGCTTCTTCTCTATTTCCCTCTTTCTTTGTCTAGCATTTGGCCTAAAACCCAAGCCAAAGCGGTCTCTTTTCTCTTTCAGCATCGGAACTTAAATCTCTCCTTGAAGATGTCTACCCAGTCCTTTTCCTGATAAGGCTCCTTTCCCCACCATCATTTGTAAGCCCATTCTCGTGGTCTTGGAAATCCTAGGCACCGAAACCTCATTCCCTTCCAAAATAAATGTTGCATTCACAAACTCTAAAGATTGAAAAGAACACTAAGTGGCCTCCTCATTTACCTCTAAGTATGGCGCGTCATTGGTAACAGTTGCTATGATGTCCTCCTCCGCGTTTATAGTCACTAGCCGACCTTCTGTTACCAGTTTCAACTTTTGGTGCAGTGATGAGGGCACTGCTCCTGTCGAATGAATCCAGGGTCTTCCCAACAAGTAATTGTAGGAGGGCTTGATATCCATCACCAAAAAATTCACTTCTTATGTGTTTGGCCCAATCAACAACGGTATGTCAATCTTTCCCATCACTCTTCTCTCAGTGCCATCAAATGCTCTCACTATGTTCTAGCATGTCTTCATGTGAGAACTGTCTATGGGCAATTTTTTCAGCGTAGACAATGGTAAGACATTCAAAGCCGACCTATTATTGATTAACACGCTTGGTAGAGTATATCCTTTGCAACGAGTAGTGATGTGCAAAACCTTAGTTGATCCCATACCCCCAGGTGGAGTTTCATCATCACTGAAGTAAATGAAGTTGCCAGCACTTATATTACTAGCCAGACGATCAAGTTTGTTGACGAATATATCTTTAGTAACGTAAGTTTCATTCAGCACTTTCATCAGTGCCTCGCGATGCACTTCTGAACTTAAAAGCAAGGCTAGCACTGATATGCGAGCCGGCTATTTGCGCAACTGTTCTACCACGCTGTATTCACTATACTTTAAGAATTTCAGAAATTCTTTAGCCTCTTCCTCATTTATAGGTTCATTGATAAGTGCTTCAGGTCCTGCCAAGGTCTTTGATTTTACTGGTTCTGTTCTGACATTTACTGAGTCATAATGCCTTCCGCTACGTGTGTAAGATCCTTCTCTTTGGATCTCCTTAGAAGTGCTAGCTAAGTTTTCCCCTCCTGGTATTGTCACATTACATTCGTAATTCTAAGGTACCGTTTTGTTATCCTTGTAAGAAAAGGAAACAGGTTTTTGGATTACGACCTTTGGAGTCATTTGTGTTCCTCCTTCCGTGTTTCTTGGTTAGGTGATGATAATCCTGGGATAATTAACTTTTTGGTTTGCCAATTATCCTTCTGTCATGCATATACTTCCTCCCCCTGAGCCTTCCTCATAAACGTCTAATTTCTTATTGTCCATAAGACTCTGTACCATGTCCCTAAACTCAACACATTCTTGGATTTCGTGCCCTTCTGCTTTGTAGAACTCACAGTAGTTTCCTACTCCTTCGCATCCTTCCATAGAATCGGATTCTATCAATCCTTTTTCTACCATTTCCCTCCAGACCATTTTTAACGGGATTTTTACCTCCATAATATCCTCCTTGACCCTTCTCACGATATTTTCACCAACCGCATTTATCCCCTTATCTCCATGGTTAGGTAATGGATTCTTCGTACTAGGTGTATTATCAAACTTCACAATCCCCATCTTGATGAGTCTCTCGACTACCTTTTTGAAGGCAGTGCAGTTTTCTATTGAATGCCCCGATATTCTCACATGGTAGTCACATTGAGCGTTTGAATCATACCATTTGGGATATGGGGACTGTAATGGTTTTAGATAAAATAGGGACACCACGTGTGTGTCAAATAAACTTTGATATAGCTCCTTATACGTCATTGGGATTGGCATAAATTAGAGCTTTTTAGAGTTTTATCTTGTGCCCGATTCCTGTCTAACCGACCCTTGTTGCCCAGCAGTAATTACCTTTGGCTGGCTAACAATAATTGCCTTCGAGTACCCTTTGTTGTATGTACTTGTATAATTCACCTCATTTTCCTTTTTCCTTGGAGCAGACCTTTTGGTGGTTTCCCCTACTTCAATTTTTCCACCCCTTATGGCATTTTTAATCATTTCTCCCGCCATCACTATATCTGTAAAGCTCTTGGTGGTACTTCCTATCATGTGAGTAATGAATGGAGCCTTCAAGGTATTGATAAAAAGCATTGTAGTTTCCTTTTCTAGGAGCGATGGCTGAACTTGCATGACAACCTCCCTCCACATTTGCGCATATTGGCCTGAAGCAAGCTTTCATTTGGCTTCTTTTCCATGTTTTGCAAGGTGATTCTATCAGGCGTCATGTTTGTGACATGATTGTATTGCTTCATAAAAGCTTGGGCTAGGTCCCTCCAAGAACTAATCCTAGCACGGTTCAGTTGATTGTACCACCTGGACGCTACCCCCACCAAGCTATCTTGGAAACAATGAATTAAGAGTTGATCATTATTAACATAGCCGGTCATCCGTCTACAAAACATGGTAATGTGGGCTTCGGGGCAGCTAGTCCCATTGTACTTCTCGAATTCTGGCATTTTGAACTTATGAGGAAGCACCAAATCTAGAACCAAACTCAAGTCTTTATCATCAATTCCATGGTGATTATCAACATTTTCCAAGGCCTTGAACTTTTCTTCTAACCATCTACAACGATCCTCTAACTGCCTTGAGGATTCAGTTCTTGTCCCTTCCCTCTCTATTATATCTAAGTCAAGGAGAACAGGATTAGCAGGGTTATCTCCTGGGTTGGATCTTGTGCCAACTTGGAAATTCATGGGCACTCTAGTATCAGTTTGCTCTTATTGAGGCCTAATCGTGACAGATGGCCTTCGGGGATGCTCTTCAGGTTGTGTTTGTGCATGCGATGGGGTAAAACCTGGAGGAAAGTCCTTATTATCCTCTCCAGCATTTGTCATGGGGCCTTTTCCCTTGCCCATTGCCTCATTCAGTAGCTGAGTCATTTGAGCCACCATATTCCTTTGGGCTTCCATCATTTGTTGCCTCATATCTTGCTGGATTTTTGCCAACTGCTCTTGCAAATGGTCTTGCATGTCTCTCTGGAACTGTTCGAGTCTTTGATCCATATTCTTTTTCTTAGCGCGTGTACCGTAACGGTGTTTAGTTTCCAAATTTTTCCTTTTTTCTCTCTCTCTCTCTCTCTCTCTGTGTGTGTGTGTGTGTAATAATTTTAACTAATTAGGATCTTTCTATGGACTTAAATGCATATGATGTGATGTAATGCAAATGTATGGATGCAAAAAAAAAAAAAAGAAAAAAAACGAAGGTATCGATTCAGATTTAATTTTATTTAGAAAACTTTATTAGAAAACAAAATCATTTACATAAAACAGACTACAAATATGCTTTCACCTTAATGCCCAAAGTTTTAACTTTCCTAAATAACAAGCCTAGCTCTTGACCACGATCTGACTGTAGCTCATATTTTATGCTCAATTTATCAGCTTATACTGCCAAAGTCTGTAAATAATCAGCTACCTCTCGAATCTGAACTATTGCTTCACCCATGAGATAATCCCGATTTCTAACTTGATCATGGGAATGATGGAGCTCTTCCTTCCAATGCCCCTCTCTTGCTTCAAGAAGCTCGACCCGAAGTTCACAATTTTGCAATTCCGATTCTAATTTTTCGATCTTACCCTTCATTTCATCAATCTTGTTCAGATTTGACTTCAGCTCGATTGCAGAATTACGGCTTCGATAGTGGTGAAGAGATCGTCCTAGTTCAGCCACTTTAGCCTTTAATCCACATTTCTCCTTTTGGCTTTCTGCCAAACTCCTTTCTAGGGCCTCGTTTTGCATCTGCATCTCTTGGAACTTCCTCTCCCAATGGTCAGCTTTGACCTTTTCCTCTTGAATCTCCTGTTGCCACTGTTTCAACGTCTTCCCCAATTCGGCATTTTTTATTGATAGACATAGCTTCTTATATTCTATCTTTAGACTATCCAGATCTTCCTCGACCCTCTTCTTCCCTTTTCTTAATTTTTCGGCCTCTAATTTCTGAACATTCACATATAATCTCAGGTACATTTTTTCTTCTTCCAACTTCTCCATCCTCTTTCCGAGCTCTAAACTCATCCTTTCGAAATCTTGTTTTTGAAACACCCCACACCCGGCAACAACCTTAAATCATCCCTCAAACCGTCCTCAAATCAGACACACCGCTCATGCTCGGTTGCCACTACTCCTCGAGCATACCGGCTCAACCTCAGAAATTCAGCTTTATACTCGGCTACAGACTTGTTCCCTTGAACCAGCCCCAGAAAAGCCTTCCTTTGTTCATTAGTATACCTGGTTCCAATGTATTTCTTCTGATACGCTTCCTTAACGTACTCCCAGGTCAGATCCTCAGCTGTGGTACCATCCCGAATAGTTAACCACCATTGGTACGCTTCATCGCGTAACAGTGCCACCATTCCCTTCAACTTCTCCTCAAGGGTCAAGTCGAGCTCATCCATAATGCGCTCAGTTGCCTCCAACCAGTACTTAGCTGTACTGGGTGCCACACTAGATACTCCACGAAACACTTCAGCTCCATTGGCACGAAGTCGCTCAGGTACCGACTTCTGAGTTCCCGAATATCCTCCTGCACCAGCCACCAACTCTAAAACTCGCAGCACAGCCTGCGATACAGCATCATCTCCCGTTTGAGCTTGCTGCTTAACACCCATAGCTGGGGGTGGGGGTGGTGGTGGCGGTGGTATCTCATTGTCAGACCCTTAACCCGATCTAACGGGTTCTGACACGGTCATCCTACCTCTACCGCGTCCTCGACGACCACGTCCTCTAGAGCTCATTTCTAACATCGTGATCTGATTAAGAAGTTTTATGAATTAGTCTTTGTTTCACTTGATTACCCGCGAAGAAGTTTTATGGTAAGAATTTTAGGAGCGGTTCTTTCGTATTCGTACATGCACACAGTCTTTACATTCATACATACATCCATCAATCAATTATGAACTTTCGTTCATTCAGAGAAATGTTGTAGTTTTCATTGTTGTTGTTTTTCCACTACCTGCAGGGTATTTTCAGTAATTTGTCCTACTGGTGTATTTTCGTAATTGTTCAAAAGAAAAAGTCCCTTGGTGGTTTTGTCAAAAAGTATTTTGGTAATTCTAAATTCCCGGGGTATTTTGGGAAAATTTTGAAATCCGGGGGTATTGCGGAAATTTTGAATCTCAGGGGTATTTTGGTAACAAACCAGGGTAAATTTGTAAAGTTCAATAATTTCGGGCTATTTCCAAATTTACAAAACTTTGAGGGTTCTTTTTGAGAATTTGTTTTCTAAAACGGTGGTGTTGCAGAAATTTTGGAAATTAGGGTCATTTTGGTAATTTTGTAATAGGGTAATTTTGTAATTTTCCAAAAATCAAGGTATTTTGATATTTTGCAAATAAGGGTTTTTGAACATTTATAAAGTAATGAAATTTGGATTAAAACTGTGGGTAGTTTGGACATTTTATAAACCAAGGGTATTTTTGTAATTTCACCACTAGGGGTATTTTTGTAATTTTATAAATTAAGGAATTTTTCGGAAAAAATTTTGTATAAATCGTTCTCACAAATTAAAAAGGTAATTTTAAGAGTTTTGAAACTAGGTTTTTTTTTTATTTTATAAAAAACACGACTAGTTCCCTTTCGGGTTTTAGTTATCGTGTTTAGCCTATGACCGAGTCCTCTTGGTCAGGGTGAACCAAAGCTACACACCAGGTAGGGTTCGAATGGAGAGGAGGTGAGTCACACAGACTGCTTAAGTACCAAGCTCCCACTGAAACCATTCCTAGACATGCGCACAGAGGTTGCCACACCTACTGAGCCCTCTGAGTTAGGGTGAACCGAAGCTACGCACCAGGTAGGATTCCTGCGAAGAGGAGGTGAGTCACTAGGACTGCTTAAATACCAGGCTCTTCCGGATCCAATCCTAGACATGCGCACAGGGGTTACCACACCCTAACTCGGTTGACTTAGCCATAGGTTTGTTTAGTTAGGCAATTAAGTCTTATGTATTTGTGTTTGAGTAGACTAGGCCTACGGTTCAAATACCTATCATACTATTCTACGTTCTATTCCTTTTCTACCCTTCTATAATTCACATAATCACACAGATGGTTAGGGGTACTTACCTGGTGGACTGCGGGTCGGAGACTTAGGTGCCATGCCGGAAAAACCCGCTTATTTTCGTAAATACTTCCATAAAACTCATTTGGCTCGATTGGAAAACGTTTTGGGCCTTAGCCCACAGGTCGAGAGTTTAAAATTGGGCTCTGATACCAAACTGAAACACCCGACACCCGGCCCACGAGCTTGAACCGGATCTGGTATGTTCCTCGATGTAAACCGGTTCAAAATATCGTTTGTTACTTTGAAAAAAAACTGTGTGTTTTGAAGATAGTTTGTTTATGGATTGGGCTCGAGTTGAAAACAAGTTTACTTTATATTGAAAACCCATTTATTTCAGGTGTCAAAATTTTTAAAGTTTATTTTAAATTAAATTGGCTTATTCTTTAATTATCATAAATTTGTAACATAGTAAATAAAACAAATATAAAATCATCACTATGGCCTTATTACATCAGACAAAACCCAAAATAAAATTTTATAGTACTTAAATAAAATCAAATGTCCAAATCAAATAAAACTTCAAGCTGAGCATGGCCACCACAAGTTCTGCCGTCCCGGTCCATCACTGTTCATCACCTGAAACATGTTCCCACAACGGGGTGAGTCAATAGACTCAATGTGTAACCAACACTAAAATTTAATAGATCAGGCATTCCTTATCATATCACATGTATATCCATATAGAGATAAAATAATGATGCAACCCGAACCCAAACCTAGATGCCATCCGCTACACATCCAGTCGTAGCAACTCGCGCACAAGTGGGGACTACTAAGTCAACCCTCCATCCGCTTATACACCATCGAAGGCGATCATTTGCGATCGGACGTGCTCATCGCCCATATAAAATTCGTGGCATAGCCACCAGATAATTGTGTCATGAGACACCACATTCAGATAATGTAACCGAGGTTACCACATTCAGACAATGTGACCGAAGTCACCACATTTAGATAGTGAGACCGAAGTTACCACATTCACTTCCCCTTTTTCATATAACCCGAATGCCCCATATTATTCATATTATACATATCATATTTAAATTCACATTCATGTCACTTTTCACATGTTAAATATAACATATTCCGTAATCCTAGTAGGAGTAGGAAACGTACCTGAGTACTATGTACCATAACACGGTACCTTAGTCATATTCACATTCTTATAAACATGCACATATTAAATATTGCCATAAATCCTATTAAAAGTTAGTGTGGGATACACACCTGATTTGCTTAACGAATTCCTTGAAATCCCGAAGAACCGATCTATTGCTTTAGGTCTCAATTCCTACATTTGGTAACCTTAATATGTTAGCATAAAGCCTATTCGGCTATAAAACCAAATCCTAGTAGGATTTGTACACTTAAAACCTACCTTGCTGCCGATTGACTTACGAATCGAGTCCCGAAACTTTGTGATGCACACCCTTGTAATCGGCTAGTCACCAAAACTCCTAACTAGTTAGTTTTCGGCTTTTAAAACATATAAGAAATAAATCTAGAATACCATACATGGCCTTAGCCGATTGTATTTAGGCACTTACCTTGCGATTTCCAAATCTCGGAATCCCTGTATACCTCTGTCGAAATCCCTATAGACTTATATATTAGATCTGATTTTCAATCACTTAAACATAAGAAATAGCCTTAGACCGATTACTCACCTTAGATCTTTGAAAGTCCCGATAGATCTCCTCTTGTAGTTGACAACCACTAAATCCGGGAAAAACCCTTCATAGATTCGGCCAAAGTACCTTAGTAGAATTAGTCCTAGATTTCGATAAGTCTTGAAATATAAAGAATGGAAACCAAGTTTTGGATCTTACCCTTACTCAATGAAATCGACAGCACCTTTGTTTGAAGCCCCTTAAAGAAATTGGCTTTGATGACTAGATGATAATCTCAAGGTTTCGGCTTTTGGGATTCAATGGAGAAATCGGCTAGGGCTGTCTTAGAGTATTTGATTTCCACAAAAAATAAAGAAAAGAAAACTTGAGGGTTTCGGCACTGATGGACTATAGATTCAGCTTAACAAATGAAAGAGAGGAGGAGGATGGTTGCTAGAGAGTTTTGGCAGAGGGAAGAGAAGAAAGAGAATGAATGAATGAATGGTCTCTTTTCCTCTAGTAGCCGAAATTACTAGCTAGAGTCCCTTACTTGGCCACCACTCCCCCTTATTTTGATAGCTTTATCCTTGAATTATCACTTTATTTAAAAGAATTTAATCCAACAATTATCTTTTGAAAATAATGATAAATAAATCCCTTATTTATCCATCATTTAGCCAAATTTTAAAGAGAATAAAACTCCTAAAATAAAGCCATGTGCCGTCCAACTCCCTTGCTCCTTGCAGCAAAATAAAACTCTTTTATTTTGCTTCCACATGACTCGAACCTTGGCCCATTACTCCTGTAGGTGGCGCCATTTCCAAGAGCCCTAGGTGGCATCTCCAGGCCACTTTTCCAAGCCTGTTTGTGTGCCAAATTTCACATATAATTTCTCCTAAGGCCACCTTGCCTCAGTTTCCTCTTTTAAACTTTAAAACTCGACATTTTCCAAGTCATTTCCTTACATTTCCAGGTTTCCAAAAATTTTTGTTTCCCTCTTTAAACTTGACATTTCCTTACCTTTCCAAGTTTCCAGAAATGTTCACTTTCCTCTTTTGAATCATTTCTAAATCATTTCCTTACATTTCCAGGTTTCCAAAAATGTTCACTTAAAACTTAACATTTCCATACATTTCCAGGTTTCCAAAAATGTTCACTTTAAACTTAACATTTCCATGCATTTCCAGGTTTCCAAAAATGTTCACTTTAAACTTAACATTTCCATACATTTCCAGGTTTCCAAAAAAATGTTCAAAATACTTTCATAACATATAAGACATGTCATTTCGTACAATTAAACCGAAAATGCATAGGCCCTTTTCAGGATGTTACAATTTTATAATCTCCAATTCTGATGGGACCACTTGCAAGTATTCCTCTCTTGATCGGGCGCCTTCTGGATTAAGTTCAAGGATGTTATCATTAATCCTTCTAATCCTCCATTCGCTGTATTCTGGGGTCGTCATTGGGCCTGCAGATAATCTCTTCATCCTACGAATCTGATTTCAAGCACTAGAAACCTCCTTAACCCTCTTTTTATAGTTATCCCCTCTGTATGAGAACTCACATTGAGCCAACCCATATGTTGTTGGTACGAACTGTCTTGATCCATATTGCCTTAGTACGAGCAAAGGGGCATACCCAACGGCTCCCCAAATTCCAAGTAAAGGAACCCAGTCGAAACTCCCACACAGATAAAGAATTTCGTCGGGAACCATCCAATGAGCTCTCCACTTGATGTCTTCCTCTTGAAGGTTTTGAAGGAGCGCCATCCAATTTTCCTCGAACACGTCTTCTCTCCTTGGTGTAGCCACTATCTCTTTTAATGGAGAATAATTCTCAGAAAAAACCTGATAAGAAACTTTCTCCACCTTCCAAAAATGACTGTGAATCCAAGCTAATAACAACTGCATGCATCCAATGCCCTCGCTTGCTCTCCGACATGCATTCAAGGATCTGAATGTTTCAGCTAAGATTGTAGGTACAAGCATGACCCCTTTGTCAATTCGATCGAATAAATCAGTAACTGCTTCATCTACATGTCTTAGAGCTTTAGGGAAAATTACCAAACCATAAATACACAAGCCAAAGACGTCAATCTTATTCTTTACATCTGGCTGTGCTAAGATCAGGTCCCTCAAACTCACCCAAGGAATGCATTTACCCTCACCTTTCTTCTGAATTCTGGTTGCAACCCACTATTCACTCATCCTTGTGATATTCATTAGCTTCTTCACAAAAGTTGGTACATTAGCAGCCCTAGAATAAGCTTTGTTGACTTGGACCTTAGGACAACAAAGCAAGGTTGTATATTCCTCCACCGTAGGCACTAGATCTACTTTCCCAAAAGTGAAACAACTATAGGCAGAGTTCCAAAACTGAGTCATATCCCGGAACAAATGCTTATCTACCTTGATATCAAGCAAGTACGGTATATCGCCATAATTATGATAGAACAGCTGCTTAGCCTCATCATCCCACTGGGTCCATATTTCTTTCAACTCTTGGAACTCATTTTGTGTGATACTAATACGAGTGAAATCCCATAGTTTCGACACATACCTGTCAGCTAAACTGTTCCCTTTCTCTAATTGTGTTTGCTCTGGTCACATGCGAATGACCGCATTGTCTTCTACTTTTTCAAGGAATTGATTCTCCATAACCAGCTTTCTAACATAGAAACTAACCGTGAATCGATACCTCTTAAAATATGAAATGACATGCACCAAAAATAAAGCACAACAAGTTAGTACCATGAAATAAAACATAAAGTAAATAAACAAACACCTATATGGGTAACCACTAAGGTTAGGTATAGTTCTACTTAGGGTGAGCCCTTACATTTTCTACGTGTGGTTTAGCTCTAAGGTTGAGGTACCTGAACTAGCAGATTCCTCAATCCTCACCCATTATAAGCTCATACGGACCGAGTTTAGTTTAGGGGAAGACATTTCCCTATGGCCATGCAGAAGTGAAAACTTCACGAAGACATAGGTACAAATGTATCTCGGAAGCAATCCACTAGTCCATGCGGAGGTGAAAACCTCACGAAGGCATAGCTTCTCACTCCCACTTAAAGGTGCGACCACAACGGTCATGCAATGCAATGCAGAAATATTTTACAAAATTAGAATAGCATGCAATAAAAAGGATCATAATTTTTCAAATCAAATTTTCAAATTTAGACAAAAAAATAGGAAATAATCAATTTTACGGCTCGACTCTCTTATATAGTCCCCAGTGGAGTCGCTAAGCTGTCGAAACCATTTTTAGATTAAAAAAACGGGGATCGACTTTAAATAAAAATGGAGTCGCCACCAATCTCTTTTTACTTAGGTGTGACCGGATCACCTTATAAAATATTTTTTATTTTATTTAAAATATTGATTTTGGCCTACAAAATTCAAGAAAATGGGTTCGGGAGTCGGTTACGTACAAGGAAGGGTTAGCAGCCTCGTAAAGCCCAAAAATTGGTACATAATTGATAAACTCATGTCCTAATGTCGAAAATTTAAAATATGATCCTTGTTTGAAAGAAAACCAAAACTTTCTTAGCTCAAAGAAATAAAATACTACACCCAATAAGTTAGGATGTAACATTTCAAAGCTTCGAAACTAAGCTTGCTTCTATTTGTAGAAAATTCATACCTTGAGACACAAAACATCATATCCAATAAGTTAGGATACAATATTTTGAATTCCCAAGAATAAGTTTTGATTTGAAGTTTATGGGTTTCAAAATTTTAAAAAAAAAGGATACTTGATATTTTAAGTTCAACGAGAAAAGATCGAACCCAGTGAGTTAGGGTACAATTTTTCTCATAGCCCCCAAATATTATGTATCATCGTATTTTTTTTTAAAAAAACTTTTAAATAAAATGCGACAATTTAGCAAAATATATTTTTTATAAAAATGATTTGAATAAAGTATTGTATTAATGCATTTCAAAACATAAATTTCATATAGCAATTCACCATAATTACAAGTCATATTAACACTTAATACTAATATAAAAAATTAAAGAAAGAATAATATGAAATAACGAATGATATAAATAATAAAATAGCTATACTAAAGCAAACATAAAAATCATAAACAAATAAATTAGCATGGATAAACAAATAAAAGATATAAAGCAATAAATAACAAAAGATAAGAACTACTAAATAAATATGAAGCTTTACATGCTAGATCAAAATAAAAAAAAATAACAATATAAAATGAATGACATATATCAAATAATAAATAGATATTTGCAAATAAAAAACATATATGTAAAATGGATATGGCAAAATCTAATATATATATATATATATACATAATAAAATAAATGTATATTTAAAACGAATAGTATATAAAAAACTTGAATATATTAAATCTAAGTGTAAAGAATAAATTGAATATAAAAACTTAATATATATAAAATAATATATATTCAAAATAAATAACACATAGAAAACTTTATATTAATAATAGATCAATTTAAATAATATACACTATACAAAAAATTTTAAAATATAGAATTTAATATAAATAAATTAATTTCACAAAATGCTAAAGTAATTAAAAATATATAAATAAATAAAAAGGTTAAAAATCAAAGAAACAGGGATTAAATCGAAATAAAACAAAATCTAGGGTAAAAAATGTAAAAGGACCAGATTAGAACGTGCGTCACATTATAGGGACCTATTAGGCAATTATGCCTTATCTCCTAAACGGCGTCGTTCCCCCTTTTTGCCTTAAAATAGCCCTAGGATCAGATTGTAAGAAAATATAAATTTCAGGGCTGAATTAAAAAATAAACAAAAATTTAAATTGAACGAAATTAAAAATAATAAAACTGCGGAAGGACCAAAGAGGCAAATTGCCCCTTTTATAAAAACACGCGAATCCTCCCCAGGTCTCGGGTCAACGAGCGGGTCTGGCCTTTAAAACGACGTCATTTTGGGAAATAATGGCTAATCCTAAAACGGCATCGTATTATGGCCTTATAAATGCTAAAAAAAACCTAAAAAAAAAAAACCATTTTTAACATTGCTTAAAAAAAAACATGAAAATTTCTCTGAATGCTCTCGGAGCTCCGGCCAGGGATTGGCCTAACCCCGTCATTGAGCGTCCACCCACGCCTCACGCAAGTCGCTCATGGCGGCCCTGTGCTAAAAACCGTTTTTAGTGTAAATGAAAAGGTAAATTCATTTTCTTTATTTTTTAGTGGTATTTTGTATATAAAAAATAGCATGAATCGAAAGAAAATAAAAAAAAGACGAGAATAAATACTCAGAAATAACCTCGGTTATTGGTTTTTTTTATTTCTCTATTCTCTTGTATAATTGCCTGTATCCGTTTTACAGATTGTATTAGGGTTATTTATAGCCTCAGAAATAATAAAAAAAAATACAAAGATTTTGTCCTGTTCAGAAATAATAAAAAAAAATACAAAGATTTTGTCCTGTTGTTTCTTGCCATGTTTGCTGCCTTTTTTTTCTTTCCTTCTTGCAGGCGAACGACGAGAATCCTGCGGCAATGAGGCGTGACTCGCGCTAACTGCAGCGCGACTAGGGGCTGCGATGGGCGCTTACGGCGCCTAGGGTTTCAGAAACCCTAGGCTTTTGATTCTGAAACCGAATTTGGGCCATTGGGCCATTTGGGTTTTGGGTATTAGTTTGGGCTAGGTTTTATTGTTTTGGGTCTGTGGGTGTTTTGTTTGGTATTGGGCCACGAGTGGCATTTGGGCCTTTGTAATCTGGACTTAAAAAAACTGGACATTTGTTTTTTTTTTTATTTTTTTGGTTTTTTTAATGGTATGGGCTCGGGCAAAATGGGCCTACTACAAACCTTTAATTAGATGTAGTTGAAACTCCTCTTATATCATTCAATTTTCAACATTAGTGAATTTTCTTCTCCTCTACGCATGATTTTTTCCTGAATGGATTTCCACTTAAATTTGTGTGTTTTATTTTTTCTTTCTTATTGCTTTGTGATCTTTCTATATTGTCATTATCGGCGTTCAGCTTTAACAATTTATTTACAAAGTAATTGCACAAAAAATAAATTTCGTAAACTGAACAAATAAGTGATCCCTCTAATTCGTGTATAATGAAATTAACAACTCTTCTTTAAATAAGCATTCATGGCTTGCAATTATTCAATTAGTGTAAACATATCTTCCCGACATATGCTTCAATAAGTCTTCCATAAGGAATCAAATATTTGATATCTTCAAAGAATAGACTTCTACAATAACTAGATCTCTTTAATTAAGGAAACACAACCACACATTAATCCTTCAAAAGGAGTCATTTCTTGACTGATATTCAACATTATTTAATCCATCAAATTGCTATTTTAAATCTCTAGAGTGGTTTAAAAGTAACTCAAAGATTTGTTGGTCAATATAATGCCAACAAATATGCAAAGTTGCATAGCAACCCAGTTGCAAATTGAGTTGCAACTAGCGTTCCATTTGGATGTGCATCGAATACTAACATTCTCCGCCCTTGACATTTTTAGCCAAAAATAGAGTAGCAAAATCAAGCAAGCTAAAAATCGATCTTCAAAATAATGCTCCCCCTTAATCTAACCAACTATGAAAATAAATATGAAATCAATAATGTAATATCCCATTTTTTAGTGGTGTTGAAAACGGTGGTTTCAGGATCACAATTCTGATATGTGGGGTCGTGTTTTATTATCTAATTAATGTTTAAGGAGTTACATTAGAGTTGTATTAAATTTTGGTGAAGAAATTTTAGTATTAAGTTAGTTAAGTGAATAAAAAGGACTAAATTGTGAAAGACACAAAACTTGATAATGATTGGATTGTATTGACTTGATAGCTTAATTATCAAATGAAAGATGACTTATGAAGTAATTAGTCCATAGGGTATATAGATGGACGGTTAAGGTCCTTTTAATTGTTAAATTATAAGTTTATAATAAGGCTAAAGTTGTAATTTAATAAAGATAAACTAAAGGATAATAAAAAAATAAAACATAACATCATTTTCTCAAAAGGATACCACTGGAAATTAAAAGGAATTTCACCATTGAAAAAACTTGTAGGGTTCAGTCAAAGCTTCCTTTGCATGTAAGTCCAATTTGATCTTATTTCTTGTAATTTTGGTGTTTTCGAGATCGTTGCAACTAGGTTCATTTAACCCATAGCTTTGTTTTTGAAACTGTTATATAACACCCATAACCCGTAACCGTCACCGGTCTAGGGTTAAGAAGCATTACCGATCAATCTAGAACATTTACAATCATTTTACAACACAAAGTCTATCATCGTTCAAACATATCAAAATATATGTATATAGTCCCTTAATGAGGTCTACAAGACATTAAACATGTGTTAGAAAGGGGTCAGGACTAAACCAAACACATAGGAAAATTTCTGAAAATTAAACATTTTTCAAAGCTATAGAGGTCACACGCCCGTGTGGGTAGGCCGTGTGCCTCACATGACCTTGGACATGCCCATGTGTCCAACCCGTGGCAAAACAGGGCATACATACTCACTTGTCCACACGGCCTGAGACACGCCTATGTACCTCACCCGTGGTCGACACTGACTTGCACCACACGGCTAGTCACACACCCGTGTGTCTAGCTCGTGGGTGAGCCTGACTTGTTTCAATTTGCAAACTCGAATGACACAGTCAAGCAACACGCCCGTGTGCTCAACCGTGTGGGTAATTATATGCCATTTGCAAAGCCAATTTGCCACCCACACTTTAGGATCACTTACAAGCACAAACCAATACAAATTTCATACTCCAAATGGCATTCAAACATACCAAAACAGCTTAATTTAATCTCTTAACATCATCATTCATCATCCCATACAAATCCATCTAAACATATTAATCCAAAGTATCAATTACATAATAAAAACATATAATTCATGCACCATTTAATCTCAACCATATATTAGCTTGAACATACTATCTTCATATTACCAAAACATATCCTAAGGTTATTCACTTAGAACACACATACACCTCTTGACCAATCCTACTCATACTCAAAACATATACCAAATTCATTAACCTATCTAGCCATATCAAATGGCAAGGTTCAAACATCTCAAAATATACCATATCTACTAGCCTATACATGCCATATTCAAATATATACATCTTTCCAAAAGTACCAAAATAGATAGCCCATAGTGTGATTGAGTCGTTGACGATCCCTGGATTCAAGCTAGCTTTAAATACACTGTAAAATAGAGAAAACTTTACACAATAAGCTTAAGAGCTTAGTAAGTTCGTAATATAATACATTTGACTCAATAATTCAATTACGATATACAAATTAAATCATCACATAGATTGTAACATCCTAGATTAGGGGTTATGCGTTCGTGCCTAATTCATGAGTTAGTAGGTTTTGGCAGTGTTGGAAGTGTATTAAGGGTTTTTAGAATTCTAGGATGGAAGAAGAACGCTTTGGAAAATTATTGGTTTTTAAGTAAAAAGGGGAGCTAGGTAAATGAGGCTTTAAAAGAAACTCCGTGTGAAGCATGACACAAGGAACCATGTGGTAAAATGGCATGTTTTATGAATTATGAATGTGTTATGTGAATTCTAGAAATAAGGAAATGTAAGGAAATGTAAGGAAATGTATGGAAATGTATGGAAATGCAAGGAAATATAAGGAAATGTAAGGAAATGTCTTATCTTGGAAATGTAGGGAAATGTCCTGAAAATGTAAAGGAATAAAGAGGAAAGTGAACATTTATGGAAACTAGGAAAATGATTTAGAAATGATTCAAAAAGGAAAGTGAACATTTACGGAAACTTGGAAATGTAAAGAAATGTCAAGTTTTCTGAGAGCGAACGAAAATTTTGGAAACTTAGAAATGACTTAGAAATGTCAAGTTTTAAAGTTTAAAAGAGGAAATTAAGGCAAGGTGGCCTTAAAAGAAAAAGTTGGTGAAATTTGACACACAAACAGGCTTGGAAAAGTGGCTCAAGATGTCACTTAGGGCCTATGGAAATGGCGCCACATGCAAGGTGATGGGCACGAGTTCGAGTCACTTGGGAAGCAAATAAAGGAAGTTTTATTTTTGCTTCCGTAGCTCTGAGGTGGGACGGCACAAGCCTTCTAGAAAGGAGGAGTTTTATTTTCATAATTATTCGATTAATAAGGTGATAAATAAGGGATTTAATTTGGATTATTTTTGAAGAGATAATAAAGGATTTAATTTGGATTATTTTCAAGAGATAATTGTTGGATTAAATTCTTTTAATTTGAATAAAGTGATAATTAAAGGGATAAAGCTATCAAAATAGAAGAGTGGTGGCCAAGTAAGGGACTCTAGCTTAGTAATTTCGGCTATAAAAGGAAAAGAGAGGCCATTTTGTATTATTTTTTGTTCTTTGAAAGCCTCTGCCGAATTCTCTTCACCAAATCTTCTTCTTCTTTTATTTTTGCCAAGCCGAAATACCTTGTGTTCTAACCGAATCCTCCATCTTTATTCTTCCTTCTCTAATCCCTCCAAAAGCCGAAAGTTGTGAGATCATCATCTAGCCATAGCCGAATCTCTGAAGATTGAAGTGAAGGTGCAATCAATTTCTTCAAGTAAGGGTAAGGTCTCATTCGGTTTCATCCTTTTTCTTTTAAGATTTGCCGAAATCTAGGACTAACCCCATTAATGTCTTGTTGTTGAAACTTTGAAGAGATCTTTCGGGATTTACAAGGAAGGAGAAGTTCTTTTCCCGAAGGTACACCATAGGCCACGTGTTCCCTAGTTATTCGGTGAGATTCGGGACTTTATTCTTAAGTTAATCGGCAACAAGGTAAGTTTTAGTGTACTAATCATACTAGGATTTTGATTTATGGCCGAATGGCTTTTTATTAAATTAGTAAGTGATTAATCAAATGTAGGGATTAAGGATCTAAGCATTAGATCAAGCTTTTCGGGATCTTAAGGAAATTTTAAGCGAATCAGGTGTGTACTCCACACTACTTTGTAATATGAATTATGGTTGCATGTATTAAAATATGTGTTAATAGAAATATGAGCATGGCTAAAGTACCATGTTTTGGTACTAAGTACTCAGGTACGTTCCCTACTTCTACTAGGAATATGAAAAATGTTATTCGTAACATGAGAATATGATAAGAATGTGAACTCTGGTATATTATGCATATTTATATATATATATATGGGGCATATGGTTGTATATTGAAAGGGGAAGTGAAAAGTGGTGACTTAAGACCACGATGTCGAAAAGTGGTGACCGAGCGACCACGATGTCTGAAAAGTGGTGACCTAAGACCACAGTAATCTGAAAAGTGGTGACCTAAGACCACAGATGCGATGACTTAAGCCCGTAATTTGGTGTGTAGTGGAAGGAGGGTCGACTTAGTAGTCCCCACGGTGTGTTTGGCAGGTACGGGGGTGTGTAGCGGATGGATAATTAGGTTCGGGTTTGGGAATGCATCATAACTTGTATTTTATGTTTGAATGTATTGTATGCTTGATTCTATTACGATTTGGTGTCGTGTACACATTGAGTCTGTTTGACTCACCCCGTTGTGGGAAATATTTTTCAGGTGATGAGCAACAATGGACCGGGTCGGCAGGAGCTAAAGGTGGCCATGCATAGCAAGGAGAAATCTAAAGATTTGGACTTTTATTTTTACTAAGTACTTTAATTTCAAGTTTGGGAGTTGTTTGATGTAATAAGGCCATAAGGCCCAAGTTGGATTTCTCTATTTCTTATTTCTTTTTATTTTTAACTATTATGTTTACAAATTTTTATTAAGTAAAGATCAAGTAAATTTATTTTAAAAATAAACCCTCGACTGTTTTGTCACCTTAATGAATTGGGTTTCCAAATAAAATAAATGGGCTTTCCAATCTAAGCCCAACTCAAACCAATATTTTTCTAAAATTACACAAATTTTCTCTAAGTAACAAAGAACTTTGAAACTGGTTTTCTTTTTTTTAGGAACATACAAGATCCGGTCAAAGCTCGTGGGCCGGGTTTGGGGTGTTTCAGTTTGGTATCAGAGCCCAATTTTAAACCCTCGGCCTAGGGGTTTAAGGCCCAAAACGTTTTCAAAGCGAGCCCAAATGAGTTTTATGAAAATATTTTTGAAATAAGCAGGTTTCTGGCATGGCACCTAACTCTCGAAGACCATGATCCACCAGGTAAGTACCCCTATCTATTATGTGATTTATGTTATGATTTGTAGAAGGGTAGAAGTGGAATGGAACGTAGAATAGCATGATAGGTACTTGAACCCTAGGACTAGTCCACCCCAACTATTGCATAAGACTTAAGGACCATTAAACAAACCTATGGCTAAGTCGCGAGTTAGGGTGTGGTAACCCCTGTGCACATGTCTAGGATTGGATCCGGAAGAGCCTGGTACTTAAGCAGTCCTAGTGACTCACCTCCTCTTCACTGGAATCCTACATGGTGCGTAGCTACGGTTCACCCTAACCAAGAGGACTCAGCCACAGGCTAAACACAATAACTAAAACTCGAAAGGGAACTAGCCGTGTTTTTATAAAAACCCTAGTTTTTAAAACTCTTAAAGTTACCCTCTTAATTTGTGAGAACTATTTTTACAAAATTTTTTGAAAAAATTTTTGATTTATAAAATTACAAAAATACCCCTAGTGGTAAAATTACAAAAATGCCCTTGGTTTATGAAATTCCCAAAATACCCATAGTTCTTATCAAAATTTCTTTACTTCATAACAAGTCCAAAAACCCTAATTTGCAAAATATCAAAATATCTTAATTTTGGAAAATTACAAAATTGCCCCTGACTTACAAAATTACCAAAATGACCCTGATTTTTAAAATTTTTGCAACATTATCGAATTGGAAAATAAATTCTCAAAAAGAACCCCCAAGTTTTGCAGCTTTTGAAATATGCCTGGTTTATTAAATTTTACAAATTTACCCGGTTTGTGAAAAATTTACTAAAGAAATACCCAGAGGTTCAAAATTACTAAAATAACCCCGGATTTCAAAATTTTTCCAAAATACCCCGGGAATTTAAAAATACCAAAATACTTTGTGACAAAATCACCAAGGAACTTTTTCTTTTGAAAAATTATGAAAATACCCCTATAGGACAAAATTATTAAAAATACCACGGGTAGTGGAAAAACAACAACAATGAAAACTACAACATTTCTCACGAATGAACGAAAGTTCATAATTGGTTGATGAATGTGAACGTGACTTTCTGAATAGTGAACTTGAACTGAGAACTTTGTTTGATCGAAAGAACCACTTTTAAACATCTCTTTTCATAAAACTGTTCGCGGTTAATCAGTGAAACAAAAGTTTTGATGCATAAAACTCGTTAACCAGATTAAATCGCGACGTTAGAAATAAGTTCTAGAGGACGTGAACTTAGAGATTGTGCCTAGAAGGTATGATGGCTCTATTAAGATCAGAGTGCGCAGCGTAAGCATAGTGCGGTGAGAAGGATTGTACGACTGTTAGTAAGTACTTTCGAGGACGAAGTTATTTTTTAAGGAGGGTAGAACTGTAACATCCTAGATTAGGGGTTATGCGTTCGTGCCTAATTCATGAGTTAGTAGGTTTTGGCAGTGTTGGAAGTGTATTAAGGGTTTTTAGAATTCTAGGATGGAAGAAGAAAGCTTTGGAAAATTATTGGTTTTTAAGTAAAAAGGGGAGCTAGGTAAATGAGGCTTTAAAAGAAACTCCGTGTGAAGCATGACACAAGGAACCATGTGGTAAAATGGCATGTTTTATGAATTATGAATGTGTTATGTGAATTCTAGAAATAAGGAAATGTAAGGAAATGTAAGGAAATGTAAGGAAATGTAAGGAAATGTCTTGTCTTGGAAATGTAGGGAAATGTCCTGAAAATGTAAAGGAATAAAGAGGAAAGTGAAAATTTATGGAAACTAGGAAAATGATTAGAAATGATTCAAAAAAGGAAAGTGAACATTTCTGGAAACTTGGAAATGTAAGGAAATGTCAAGTTTACAGAGCCGAACGAAAAATTTTTGGAAACTTAGATATGACTTAGAAATGTCGAGTTTTAAAGTTTAAAAGAAGAAATTAAGGCAAGATGGCCTTAAAAGAAAAAGTTGATGAAATTTGACACACAAACAGGCTTTGAAAAGTGGCCTGAAGATGTCACTTAGGGCCTATGGAAATGGCGCCACATGCAAGGTGATGGGCCTGAGTTCGAGTCACTTGGGAAGCAAATAAAGAAAGTTTTATTTTTGCTTCTAGAAGCCTGAGGTGGACGGCACAAGCCTTCTAGAAAGGAGGAGTTTTATTTTCATAATTATTCGATTAATAAGGTGATAAATAAGGGATTTAATTTGGATTATTTTTGAAGAGATAATAAAGGATTTAATTTGGATTATTTTCAAGAGATAATTGTTGGATTAAATTCTTTTAATTTGAATAAAGTGATAATTAAAGGGATAAAGCTATCAAAATAGAAGAGTGGTGGCCAAGTAAGGGACTCTAGCTTAGTAATTTCGGCTATAAAAGGAAAAGAGAGGCCATTCTGCATTATTTTACATTCTTTGAAAGCCTCTGCGAATTCTCTTCACCAAATCTTCTTCTTCTTTTATTTTTGCCAAGCCGAAATACCTTGTGTTCTAGCCGAATCCTCCATCTTTATTCTTCCTTCTCTAATCCCTCCAAATGCCTAAAGTTGTGAGATCATCATCTAGCCATAGCCGAATCTCTGAAGATTGAAGTGAAGGTGCAATCAATTTCTTCAAGTAAGGGTAAGGTCTCATTCGGTTTCATCCTTTTTCTTTTAAGATTTGCCGAAATCTAGGACTAACCCCATTAATGTCTTGTTGCCAAAACTTTGAAGAGATCTTTCGGGATTTACAAGAAAGGAGAAGTTCTTTTCCCGAAGGTACACGATAGGCCACGTGTTCCCTAGTTATTCGGTGAGATTCGGGACTTGATTCTTAAGTCAATCGGCAACAAGGTAAGTTTTAGTGTACTAATCCTACTAGGATTTGGATTTATGGCCGAATGGCTTTTTATTAAATTAGTAAGTGATTAATCAAATGTAGGGATTAAGGATCTAAGCATTAGATCAAGCTTTTCGGGATCTTAAGGAAATTTTAAGTGAATCAGGTGTGTACTCCACACTACTTTGTAATATGAATTATGGTTGCATGTATTAAAATATGTGTTAATAGAAATATGAGCATGGCTAAAGTACCATGTTATGGTACTAAGTACTCTGCACGTTCCTACTACTTACTAGGAATATGAAAAATGTTATTCGTAACATGAGAATATGATAAGAATGTGAACTCTAGTATATTATGCATATTTATATATATATATGGGGCATATGGTTGTATATTGAAAGGGAAGTGAAAAGTGGTGACTTAAGACCACGATGTCGAAAAGTGGTGACCGACGACCACGATGAATCGAAAAGTGGTGACCTAAGACCACGATAGAATCGAAAAGTGGTGACCTAAGACCACGAGATCACGGTGACTTAAGCTCGCAATTTGGTGTGTGTAGGAAGGAGGGTCGACTTAGTAGTCCCCACGGTGTGTTTGGCGAGTGCAGAGGGTGTGTAGCGGATGGATAATTAGGTTCGGGTTTGGGAATGCATCATAACTTGTATTTTATGTTTGAATGTATTGTATGCCTGATTCTATTACGATTTGGTGTCGTGTACACATTGAGTCTGTTTGACTCACCCCGTTGTGGGAAATATTTTTCAGGTGATGAGCAACAATGGACCGGGTCGGCAGGAGCTAAAGGTGGCCATGCATAGCAAGGAGAAATCTAAAGATTTGGACTTTTATTTTTACTAAGTACTTTAATTTTAAGTTTGGGAGTTGTTTGATGTAATACGGCCATAAGGCCCAAGTTGGATTTCTCTATTTCTTATTTCTTTTTATTTTTAACTATTATGTTTACAAATTTTTATTAAGTAAAGATTAAGTAAATTTATTTTAAAAATAAACCCTCGACTGTTTTGTCACCTTAATGAATTGGGTTTCCAAATAAAATAAATGGGCTTTCCAATCTAAGCCCAACTCAAACCAATATTTTTCTAAAATTACACAAATTTTCTCTAAGTAACAAAGAACTTTGAAACTGGTTTTTTTTAGGAACATACCAGATCCGGTCAAAGCTCGTGGGCCGGGTTTGGGGTGTTTCAGGTTGGTATCAGAGCCCAGTTTCAAACCCTCGGCCTAGGGGTTTAAGGCCCAAAACATTTTCAAAGCGAGCCCAAATGAGTTTTATGAAAATATTTTTGAAATAAGCAGGTTTCTGGCATGGCACCTAAGTCTCCGACCCGCAGTCCACCAGGTAAGTACCCCTATCTATTATGTGATTAATATTATGATTTGTAGAAGGGTAGAAGTGGAATGGAACGTAGAATAGCATGATAGGTACTTGAACCCTAGGACTAGTCTACCCCAACTATTGCATAAGACTTAAGGACCATTAAACAAACCTATGGCTAAGTCATTTGAGTTAGGGTGTGGTAACCCCACGTGCGCATGTCTAGGATTGGATCGGAAGAGCACAGTACTAAAGCGATCCTAGTGACTCACCTCCTCTTCACTGGAATCCTACATGGTGCGTAGCTACTGGTTCACCCTAACCAAGAGGACTCACCACCAAAGCTAAACACAATAACTAAAACCGAGAAAGGAACTAAGCGTGTTTTTATAAAAACCCTAGTTTTTAAAACTCTTAAAATTACCCTCTTAATTTGTGAGAACTATTTTTACAAAATTTTTCGAAAAAATTTTCGATTTATAAAATTACAAAAATACCCCTAATGGTAAAATTACAAAAATGCCCTTGGTTTATGAAATTCCCAAAATACCCATAGTTCTTATCAAAATTTCTTTACTTCATAACAAGTCCAAAAACCCTAATTTGCAAAATATCAAAATATCTTAATTTTGGAAAATTACAAAATTGCCCCTGACTTACAAAATTACCAAAATGACCCTGATTTTTAAAATTTTTGCAACATTATCGAATTGGAAAATAAATTCTCAAAAAGAACCCCCAAGTTTTGCAGCTTTTGAAATATGCCTGGTTTATTAAATTTTACAAATTTACCCGGTTTGTGAAAAATTTACCGAAATACCCCCGAGGTTCAAAATTACTAAAATAACCCCGGATTTCAAAATTTTTCCAAAATACCCCGGGAATTTAAAAATACCAAAATACTTTGTGACAAAATCACCAAGGAACTTTTTCTTTTGAAAAATTATGAAAATACCCCTATAGGACAAAATTACGAAAATACCCCTGGGTAGTGGAAAAACAACAACAATGAAAACTACAACATTTCTCTGAATGAACGAAAGTTCATAATTGGTTGATGAATGTGAACATGACTTTCTGAATAGTGAACTTGAACTGAGAACTTTGTTTGATCGAAAGAACCACTTTTAAACATCTCTTTTCATAAAGCGTTCGCGGTTAATCGGTGAAACAAAAGTTTTGATGCATAAAACTCGTTAACTGATTAAATCGCGACGTTAGAAATAAGTTCTAGAGGACGTGAACTTAGAGATTGTGCCTAGAAGGTATGATGGCTCTATTAAGATCGAGTGCGCAGCGTAAGCATAGTGCGGTGAGAAGGATTGTACTGATGTTAGTAAGTACTTTCGAGGACGAAGTTATTTTTAAGGAGGGTAGAAGCGTAACATCCTAGATTAGGGGTTATGCGTTCGTGCCTAATTCATGAGTTAGTAGGTTTTGGCAGTGTTGGAAGTGTATTAAGGGTTTTAGAATTCTAGGATGGAAGAAGAAAGCTTTGGAAAATTATTGGTTTTTAAGTAAAAAGGGGAGCTAGGTAAATGAGGCTTTAAAAGAAACTCCGTGTGAAGCATGACACAAGGAACCATGTGGTAAAATGGCATGTTTTATGAATTATGAATGTGTTATGTGAATTCTAGAAATAAGGAAATGTAAGGAAATGTAAGGAAATGTAAGGAAATGTAAGGAAATGTCTTGTCTTGGAAATGTAGGGAAATGTCCTGAAAATGTAAAGGAATAAAGAGGAAAGTGAAAATTTATGGAAACTAGGAAAATGATTAGAAATGATTCAAAAAAGGAAAGTGAACATTTCTGGAAACTTGGAAATGTAAGGAAATGTCAAGTTTACAGAGCCGAACGAAAAATTTTTGGAAACTTAGATATGACTTAGAAATGTCGAGTTTTAAAGTTTAAAAGAAGAAATTAAGGCAAGATGGCCTTAAAAGAAAAAGTTGATGAAATTTGACACACAAACAGGCTTTGAAAAGTGGCCTGAAGATGTCACTTAGGGCCTATGGAAATGGCGCCACATGCAAGGTGATGGGCCTGAGTTCGAGTCACTTGGGAAGCAAATAAAGAAAGTTTTATTTTTGCTTCTAGAAGCCTGAGGTGGACGGCACAAGCCTTCTAGAAAGGAGGAGTTTTATTTTCATAATTATTCGATTAATAAGGTGATAAATAAGGGATTTAATTTGGATTATTTTTGAAGAGATAATAAAGGATTTAATTTGGATTATTTTCAATAGATAATTGTTGGATTAAATTCTTTTAATTTGAATAAAGTGATAATTAAAGGGATAAAGCTATCAAAATAGAAGAGTGGTGGCCAAGTAAGGGACTCTAGCTTAGTAATTTCGGCTATAAAAGGAAAAAAGAGGCCATTCTGCATTATTTTTTGTTCTTTGAAAGCCTCTGCCGAATTCTCTTCACCGAATCTTCTTCTTCTTTTATTTTTGCCAAGCCGAAATACCTTGTATTCTAACCGAATCCTCCATCTTTATTCTTCCTTCTCTAATCCCTCCAAAAGCCCAAAGTTGTGAGATCATCATCTAGCCATAGCCGAATCTCTGAAGATTGAAGTGAAGGTGCAATCAATTTCTTCAAGTAAGGGTAAGGACTCATTCGGTTTCATCCTTTTTCTTTTAAGATTTGCCGAAATCTAGGACTAACCCCATTAATATCTTGTTGCCGAAACTTTGAAGAGATCTTTCGGGATTTACAAGGAAGGAGAAGTTCTTTTCCCGAAGGTACACCATAAGCCACATGTTCCCTAGTTATTCGGTGAGATTCGGGACTTAATTCTTAAGTCAATCGGCAACAAGGTAAGTTTTAGTGTACTAATCCTACTAGGATTTGGATTTATGGCCGAATGGCTTTTTATTAAATTAGTAAGTGATTAATCAAATGTAGGGATTAAGGATCTCAGCATTAGATCAAGCTTTTCGGGATCTTAAGGAAATTTTAAGCGAATCAGGTATTTACTCCACACTACTTTGTAATATGAATTATGGTTGCATGTATTAAAATATGTGGTAATAGAAATATGAGCATGGCTAAAGTACCATGTTATGGTACTAAGTACTCAGGTACGTTCCCTACTTCTACTAGGAATATGAAAAATGTTATTCGTAACATGAGAATAAGATAAAAATGTGAACTCTGGTATATTATGCATATTTATATATATATGGGGCATATGGTTGTATATTGAAAGGGAAGTGAAAAGTGGTGACTTAAGACCACGATGTCACGAAAAGTGGTGATTGGCGACCACACGATGTCTGAAAAGTGGTGACCTAAGACCACGATGTCTGAAAAGTGGTGACCTAAGACCCATGCAATCACGATGACTTAAGCCCGCAATTTGGTATGTAGCGGAAGGAGGGTCGACTTAGTAGTCCCCACGGTGTGTTTGGCAGGTACAGGGGTGTGTAGCGGATGGATAATTAGGTTCGGGTTTGGGAATGCATCATAACTTGTATTTTATGTTTGAATGTATTGTATGCCTGATTCTATTACGATTTGGTGTCATGTACACATTGAGTCTGTTTGACTCACCCTGTTGTGGGAAATATTTTTCAGGTGATGAGCAACAATGGACCGGGTCGGCAGGAGCTAAAGGTGGCCATGCATAGCAAGGAGAAATCTAAAGATTTGGACTTTTATTTTTACTAAGTACTTTAATTTTAAGTTTGGGAGTTGTTTGATGTAATAAGGCCATAAGGCCCAAGTTGGATTTCTCTATTTCTTATTTCTTTTTATTTTTAACTATTATGTTTACAAATTTTTATTAAGTAAAGATCAAGTAAATTTATTTTAAAAATAAACCCTCGACTGTTTTGTCACCTTAATGAATTGGGTTTCCAAATAAAATAAATAGGCTTTCCAATCTAAGCCCAACTCAAACCAATATTTTTCTAAAATTACACAAATTTTCTCTAAGTAACAAAGAACTTTGAAACTGGTTTTTTTTTTTAGGAACATACCAGATTCGGTCAAAGCTCGTGGGCCGGGTTTGGGGTGTTCCATAGATCAATTCAAAAACAACACCATATCATCCATAGCTATTACACTCACTCAACCATCCATATATCCATTTACAAATCATTAACCACATAGGTTCCATACATACCTTAGCCGACACTTAGTTATTGATAGTTCTTGCTACTCAATGCTCAATACCATATTTTGATCAAACTTCATTATTCATTCAATTTAATCGCACACTTAGTGCCAATTTCGTAGCCGAAGCTTAATTATCATCGCACACTTAGTGCCTTTATATTTAACCGAATCTAACTCGGTATCGCACACACAGTGCCAATCTATATAGCCGGGGCTTTCTTTACTTCGCACACACAGTGCTATTCACCTCTGTCTCAATTCTAGTTACGCACACTTAGTGCCACATTTCTCAATTCCACATATAACATTTCTAATTCAATAACCACATATTCATTCATTTTGTAACACATAAATATGAATTTAACAATTCGTATTATACCTAAACTTACCTCGGACGTAGAAATAACAAAACAAGTCGATTAATCGAGCACTTTATCTTTGCCTCGATATCGATCCAATTCTCTCTTTTCTTGATCTTGATTTAGCCAAAGTCCTAGCCAAAACCTAACAAGCTTATTTCCTTTCTTTTTCTTTCAATTTCGGTAGAAGAAAGATGAATATGGCTTTCTTTTTCTTATTTGTTTTATTTAATACATATTATTCCATCATTTACTAAATTACCTTTGGTTAAAATTTTTTTTATTTCAATCATTTAATGGCAATATATGTCAACTTCCACTATCAAAGGTCTAATTACCACATAAGGATTCCTCATTTAAAAAGCCATGCCAAATAAGCACTTTAACAATCAGTACACAGCTTTTGTATTTTATGCGATTAAGTCCTTTTTACAAATTAGGCACACAAACGATAAAATTCTCACAGAATTTTCACACATGCTTAATCACACACTGTAAGCACGAAAAATAATATAAAAATATTTTTTGACCTTGTATTTGTGGTCCCGAAACCACTATTTTGACTAGGGTCCAAATTCGGTTGTTACATGTTAAGAAATTCAGATTTTGCCACTGATGATTTTAGTTATTTTAATGTTAATGGGTGAAATTGAAATATTGATAGTTAGTTAGAATTAATTTATTAATTGATTTTTAGATAGTTTTTAGTTAATGGATTTAATGATAAATTATTTTAAGTTTTATTGAATTATTGCAAATTGTGAAGAATTGTGGACTACCCTAGCATAGAAAGAAATTCGGTTGACTTGGGATGTAACGCCCCGATTTGGGCCTCATGGAATTGGGCCTATTGAGCCTTGGCCATGGGAGCGTTTAAAATTTTTGAGAACAAGAGAACGACATTAATGCAAGTTGGACCTATTGGGTGAGTGATTTTGGAAGGTCAGGGGGCTTCCATGAAGTCTCGAGTTCAAACCTAGGCTTAAGGAAAAATTTTGGTTTAGGTGAATAAAACCCTGGATGTAAGTGAGTAGACTTTAAGAATATTGTTAGGGAAAAAAATGACACAAGGAAGTGAGTGGTCTAGTGGCAAGGCGTCATTAAGGTTGCAAGGGAACATGGGTTCTTTTAAATGAACTTAGACTTTGGCCCATAGGCTTATATTTAGTTGTGCTTATTTTGTTACATAAAGAGCTAGTTGGTGAGGTGGCTAGCAGCGTGGATTAAGTTACAGGGGAGCCTGAGTTCGAAACCCCTTGCATGCGAAAGGTGACTATTTTGCTAATTTGGGACAGTTTTGGAAGATTGATGGAGGGATCCCACATCGGGAAGCTAGCGTGAGAGTAGGCGGGAAGCTAGCTTTAAATAGAGCGATCTATGAGGAGAGTTAGCATACTTTGGTTGGCGTTTGGGCATAGGAGTGTTCGGAGCGCGGATTAGCTTCAGATTCCTATCAGGTGTGTATTTCGCACTACTCTAGTTGTAGAGCGGCAAATACCAAAATACCGGTCACACGACGATGGTAGCCACACGAGCATGAGAGCGCACGTGTGGGAGCTTCGACGCGATAGTTGAGGCCCTCATGAGTGTTCTCATGGGTTTAGGCAGCCTTGGGCTGAGTGGGCCCAATGGGCCTGTGGGCCTATATGAATAAATTGTATAATTGTGTAGTAGATATTAGACTGGTCTATGTGAATCTCATATCTGTGGCTAGATTTGGGCTGAATGGGCCACACGAGCGTGTGAGCCCACTTGGACCGAGAATGGGCTTTAGGCCCATTCGCATCATTATCTCTGTTTAGAATACTTGAGTCACTCGAGGTGACTGTAGACCTTCTGAGGGGTTGAAAAAATTACTGAAATACCTTGGTTTACAAAATTACTAAAATACCCTCGATTTGAAAAATTACCAAAATACCCTCAGTTTGCGAAATTACCAAAGTACCCCTGATTTATAAAATTACCGAAACCGATTATTAAAATTACCGAAATACCCTTACTTTGTGAAATTATCAAAATACCCCCAATTTATGAAATTATTGAAATACCTCCGGTTTGTAAAATTACTAAAATACCCCAGTTTACAAAATTACTGAAATACCCTTAGTTTGTGAAATTATTGAAATACTCCCGATTTGTGAAATTACTGAAATACCCCCGGTTTACAAAATCACTGAAATACCCCCAGTTTGTGAAATTACTAAAATACCATTAGTTTGCAAAATTACTAAAATACCCTTGTAGGTAGAATTACTGAATTACCCATGTAGGGTAGAATTACCGAATTACCCCTGTAGGGTAGGATTACTGAAATACCCTTATAGGGTAAGATGACTATTTTTCCCTTGTGGGTAAATAACTAACATAGACTATGAGTTGACTAATTTGACTGTGGTTGTATGACTTATATGCTTTTATTACATGTTTAAATGATTGTTACTGAGCGTGGCCATTTTGCATACACGTGTAATGATTGAGCATGACATACACGACATATTACATGGGGTTGGGACATTGATACGGAGGAAGTTCTGATAGGGTCGCACGGGTTGCATGACGAGTGTGGATCCAGTATTGATCTGATAGGGTCGCATGAAGACTGTGGATCCAGTATTGATTTGTTGAGGTCGTACGGGTCGCATGACGACTGTGGACCAACGGACGGCTTAAAGCCGCGTAATCTGATTATGGCTCTGTGCCAACCTAAATATGGCTCTGTGCCATCTTGAGTATGGCTTTGTGCCAATCGTATCACCTGTGGCTATGTACCTAATATATATACCGATGACTCTGTGTCGATCATATTTACCCAAGGCTGTGTGCTGGTTATATTACCGTCGCTAATGGCTATGTGCCAAACATAATAAAGTTACTGATGGCTTTGTGCCAATTATAATACCACCACTGAAGGCTTAGAGCCGTATATATATACTAGCAGCTTTGCTGCAATTTTGGTTAGTGCCGCAACCGGTGCTAACAGTGGTGTACTGACTGGGTGGGTTGATTTTATCCCCACGTAAGTGTAGGGTTGGTACGGGTGGTGTGTTGGCTGGATCGGGGTGGGATGCATCCTCATACTATTGCATATCTGTTATGAGATCTGTCATTGTACTGGGCTTAGGCCCACTTGTTCTGTTATTGGTTTGGGCTAGGCCCAATTGATTCTGTTATGGGCTGTGACCCAAATGATATTGTAGTGGGCTTTGGCCCATGTATGCTCTGATCTGTATTGTTACTATTAAAGGGCTTTGGCCTAGACTGTTTCGGGTTCTATTTCTGTATACTGACTGTCACTCTAGTAATGGGATTACACACTGAGTTTTCGTAAACTCACCCCATTTTTAATTGTGCAGGTAATCCCCAGCATTAGGAGGATCGGTGCTGCGAGTGACTCGGAGACGACCATACAGCCTCACATGTTTTTCTATTTTGTTCACTTATTTAAGCACTTCGGTTTTTGAGTTGGGTTGTAATAAGGCCTCACTATTTTTAACTTTTATTTGGGATATTTACTTAAGCATGTTTAATATCTGCTAGAAGTAGGACACGATTTTTCCAAAATAATAACTATTTTCAACCACTATGTTTCCGCAACCCAATTTTTAGATATCATGTTTCCATAAATCATTTATTTTAATTAAGCTTCCGCAATTGAAAAAAAATTTACTAAGTGATTAATAACATTTTGAAAAGGGAATGGTTTTTTTTAAACCACGTTTTGAAAATAAACGAACGCAAATGAAAACACGGTTTTTGAGAAACACTTCAATGTGACACACCAGATTCGGGCCTAACTTCTAGGTCGAGTTTGGGATGTTACATGGGAAATTGTAAACTTTTGTTAAAATTGTAATTTCAAATTTAAGGACTAAATTGTAATAAATGTAAAAGTTTAGGGAAAGGGTGTAAATAATGAAAACTTAAGGGTCTCATGAATTGAATTACCCTTTAAATGTATGTGAATTTAATGATTTTAATTTAATTACTATATAAATCAAGAACCGAGTCAAAAAGACAATAACCGAGGAAAGGGGAAAATCGTTGAGTAGTCCCTGTGTTTTAACCAGAAGTGGATCGTAGGTAAGTTAATAGTATAAAGGAACTAAATTACATTATGTTTAAATTGATGTTGTTTTGTTCTAGTTAAATAGTTTATTTTGAAGATGAAATGTGAATTGATTACTAATAAGTATGAATAGATTTCGTATTTGTTGAGAAATGGATGAAATTATGAATGATGAAATCTTAGAATGAACATCTTGAATTCGTTAACTATGTATAAATAATACGGAAGTGCATCTAATGTGATTGTGATGAATCCAGTTAAATGCTCATTTGAACGTAGTAAACAATTAGGATACAATTGGCGTGCCAATAGGGTTAGTATGTGCGCTTGTACTGGATTGCACTTTGGTGCCTTTATTACACTTCGGTGTCTCTATTTGCACTTCGATGCCTCTGATTGCACAATCGTGCCTTTATCTGCACTTCGATGCCTCTGTTATGCATCTATGATGCCTTTGGTGTGGTGTAGTTACCCGAGTATCCGAGTTAAGTACTATAGTTCATCGGGCTAAGTATTAATTGATTTACAACTTAATTATTTACTTTATACTTTTGTTCATTTATGATGTTATTAAGTAATAAATGTTGAATTGAAATTCTTACTTATGTATGTGGATGTTTACATTTGAGGTAATTTAATTTATGGAAATGGTTATTTCTTGGAAATGTGTTATTATGTTATACATGAATTGAATTATTTGACATACGTTAGCATTTAATTGTAAAATTGTTTTTGTTATGAAGTTAAATGTTCTGTTTTTCTTGGTAACACTTTGTAACCCTAATTTAGTATCAGAGTCGGATTAAGGGTGTTAGAAATCATTAATGAAATAGAAAAGATAACATCAATAATAGAAAAGCATAGTAACATAACAAGCAGTATCAATATCATCAGTAACACAACAACAAAAATCAATCCACACAAATTCCTGAATTTCCAACAAACATAACAACACAAGTCCATCTAACTCTCACCTCTCTCTTTTTTCTTTTTTGTCCAAAGGTTTCATTAGGTGTCAAAAGCAAGAAGATCAACTTTTTTTCTTGGCTTTTCTGTTTGTTAAGGAGTTTGATTTAATGCTCCAAATAGATAAGTTGCTTCTAGATGCAAGTCACCTCTTCATCTAGGTGTTCTATTAATTTTTCCTTATCAGCATTGGATGTTTGGGGTAGACGCATATGCATATGCAAATGCAGTTTACTGCTATAACATCTCGTATTGAATTGTCATCATCTTTAGAGTTTACAAGCTCAACGTAACATCCCCAGTATTTTTTGATTTACCATACAATGCTTTTTTCTGGAATTTAGTCAGAATTTCAATATTTTACATCTAGAAGTAACTTATTTATTTGGAGCATCAAATCAAACTCCTTAACAAACAGAAAAGTTGAGCATTATACTGCAAAGTTGAACTTGTCACCACTACACTATTTTGCTAGTTTGTAGTCTTAAACACCTCCTACATTTCCAGAACCACTCCTAATTAATTTTAAATTGATTCTAAAACCTCTAATTTTCTTAAACTCAATTTATTGATGTTATAAGAATTTTTAAAAAAATATATTTCAAGATTTTTTGTTCGTATATGTTCTGATAGAATCTCCAATCCATAACGAATTGCAGGATGGTTGAGGGGTGTTACACTTAATATATGAATCTGGAAAGATGAGTGAGGGAAAGGGTAGCATTTGCCTTATGTTTTTGGTCTTTATATCTTTTACAATCTCAGAGAAGATTAGTTTGCCAGGATCAATATAAATGAATGATACTACCTTATACAAAAGAGTTGCCATCCTTTTACTAACAACAATGCTTTGTTTGGATGGTAGCTAGTATTAGATTTGGTGCCCTAAATGTAGTATTTTCGTCTAAGCACACTTGTAATTTTTTTGAACAGATTCATTAATATGGGTTTTGCACACAAAGAAAAATGGATGCAAATTTTTCTCATTGGTTGTCTAATGTTGAACTGATGCCAAGTGGTATTACATGGTCAGATCGTAATACAAAAAGACAACTTATATCAATATATGAACCTATGTCCTTAGTCTAATTGAAAATGAGCAAACTGATTGAAATACTAATATGTCGTATATCAAGTCCAATTAAGGAGGTGTTTTATTTTGGGCATTGGAGCGTATGACTCCTAGAAGATAGAAACATAAATGTGATTGACTGGACTAATAGTACATTTGATTGGACCCAAGAAGAATGTATATTGAATTATTTTATGGATTTATTCACTTGTGACGTTCATAATGTGACATACCTAAATCCTAAGTGGATGACAGACTATGTATGTGTTACTTGTACACTTTGGTGTAAGTAAAAGCTTGGGTTCGAATAAATAAGGAACCGAGAGCTGGTGCGTTGTGTAACGGACCAATTTTGACCCTAATCGGAACAGTGGTTTCGGGACCACGAATCCGAGCCTGAGAGATATTATAATAGTAGGTATTGTGTTTGTTATGAGTGTTTTAGTGAGTGTGAAAATTTCGTAGAAAATTTTAGCTATTTGAGTGTTTAATTTGTTAAAAAGGTCTAAATTGCAAAAAGGACCAATGTAGTGGGCATTACTAAAAGGGAGCTAAGTGAATTGTCTATAAAACATGGGGATTTGCATGTCAAATCCCCATAATTAAATAAGGTGGACTGGCAAGCATGCTAGAATAATATGCTTTCTATGCATTTTATAATTTTAAAGTATTATATTGTCATAAGCATGCTAAATGGGTGAATATTGTTTTAAACAAAAAGAAAAGAAAAGAAAAATTTCTTTCTTCTTCCTTATTCAACATCCACCGAAATCACCATCAAGAAGAAGGAAGAACTTTCATCTTCTTCAATCGGCCCTTGCATGTGTTAGTATAGGTAAGAGTTTGAACTTCACCTTAATAATTTATCTTGATGTGGCTTGATTTCTTGATTTATTCTCTTTGGAAACAAGCAAAATTTGTTAAGTTGAGTAAGATAAGATTCGGCCATGCATGTGGGAATCAAGGTAAGAGTTGAATCTTAGCTTGATAACCTACCCTTAGATTTGTGTTGATTTCTTTGATCATTAGGGAAAAACAAGTAGAAAATGGTTGATCTCAAACATGAGGAATTCGGCCATGGATGAGAGTTTGTACTTTGTTGTATAAATGAACTTAGACAACTTGAGAAGAAGTATCTTGAGCATGTTTAAGAAGATTATGTTGATTGGCTTGAGGGTATCCTACTAATTGGGCGAATAATGGGATGAATATTTATGAAAATGTTTCTTCATGTGCTTTGTTGTTAGGTCATTCTCTTATAATGAAATTTACCATATAAGATTGTTATATGTGATGTTAAGTTATTGGGTGAACTAAGTTTAAAACTTGATTACTTGAAGTAAACTAGTGCAAGGGGGTAAGTTTGATGGATGGAAGAGTTATAGAGAATCTTAGGCACCTAAGGGCCATTCGGCCATGGAGAAGAAACCCAAGTGGATTGAAATTTTATTGTGGTGTTCAATAGGTTAAATTAGATTAGTTAAATGCTTGAATTAGATGTGGTTGTTAGCTTGTTTCTTGGTTGTATGTTGAAAGAAAATGTATGGGTATGGAACTAGTATATTCGGCCATAAGGGAAAATGAAATTGAGTTAACGTATTTGATTGTATATGTGTAATTATATTAAATTAAGGTACGGCTAGATGAGAAGATAAGATGTAAGCTAAAACACATCAAGGAAATTACTACCAAAGTGTTCCCTAATAATTTGAATGCACTTGAACAAAGTAGGGGATGTATGCCGAATGCACATTGTTATGTCTTGAAATTTTGTATTTTATGATTTTGTTCTTGAATTGAATGGGCGTGTGGTTAATTGGTTAAAATTGAACCAAATTAGATCGGGAACAAAAGATCAAGATCGAGGAAAAACAAAGATTATCGAGTAGCCGATTTGCACGGCTTATCGACAACTGAGGTAAGTCCTTTAGTTAAATCATGTCAAAGAGTAAATTATGGTTATCTTGACTATTAAAAATTTATGAATACTAACGTCTAATTACATCATGGCGAATGTACATTGACATATTGGTTGATGATTTAAGTTGAGAATATGATGGAAATTGTTTTGGCTAATGCAAGGTGAATAAGTAAGTTTTGAGTTACCTTACATCTAAAGATTCTTTACATATCTAGTGAATGATATAAATTGTATAAGCTTGGTATAAAACCATGAGTTGGTCCATTGTGATAGTGATGGATTTGATTGATTTCAAATTTATTAAATGCAATGGTAATAAAGGTATATGATTCGATATGTATAGTGAAAATGTGAAAAGCATGTAAAGATATTTTGACATTCGGGCTTTTATGCCTAGCGGCCCTCGTGCGGTGTTATCTATCGGGCTTTTATGCCTAGCGGGCCTCGTGCGGTGTTATCTATCGGGCTTTATGCCTAGCGTGGCCTCGTGCGGTGTTACCTATCGGGCTTTACGCCTAGCGGGCCTTGCTTGCGGTGTTACTTTTCGAGCTTTTACGCCTAGCGTGCTTGATGCCGGTGATGAAATTTACCTAAGAGGAGTTTAATCCTTGTCAAGACAATTTAGAACTAAATTGTCACGAATATGGTTCGGGTAAGTATGTGAGGTATGTTATGTTAAATATTACTTGTGCCAAATTGTTATTGATGAATGTAATTTGACGGAAGTCGAGCTTAGAACATGCTATTATGGGACAATTGATTTGCATGTATAAGCGCTATGAAAGTAGGTTTGAATTATTAATATTTGGCCTTGTGTAAACTATTTACTTAGTTGTTTACGTAGAATGCCATATGTGGACTGTTTCATCTTCATAAATAATTAAATGTTTCAATTTAAATGAGTTGGGACTTACTAAGCTAGTAAGCTTACTCGTTTGAGATGTTTCTCCTGTCTTATAGATTAGGAGCAAGCCACAAGCTCACCGGGATCGTTGGGAAGTCGCTCACACTATCAACCTACTTTTTGGGTACTCCTTCATTTTGGGTTGGTCTTTAATAGAAGGCATGTATAGGATAGGCTTGGTTTGTTTGAGGAAATTTTACGGTTCTCATGTAAACACTAAAAAGAATAGCCATGCGAAAATGGCTAAAATTTTGTTAAATACGTTGGGTGTTTTGATGTAAGTTGGTTCATGATGGCATTGTCCATGCATTCCTAAACAAGTTAATCGTTTTACTAAGGAAATGTTTGAATATAAATTGAATCCTTGAAATTTTGAAGTAAGGAGGTTCGGGTAGGAGCTAGTTATTTTTAAGAATGAAATAAAACAGCTTGTAGCAGCAGCAGTGAGTTTGAGTTAGGAAAATCACCAAAAATAGGGTATAATGAGTTTGGAGACGAGTGAGTTATGAATTTGAACCTTAGTGTGTCTACTTTTACATAAAAGAAATAGAGTAGGAAAAGATTTATACCTTATGAGATAATTAAGTTTGAACGAAACCTGTTCTGAATGAATTCGTGAGTCACTGTCCTGTTTTGGAAAAATTGTCAAAAATTGTACAACAATAATTAGGAATCATGGTTTATATGTGTAGAATCCTAAATGAGTCTATTTTTCATTGGTATAAATAAGAACACCATTGGAAAATTGTGCAATCAGATAACTGCAGTTTTATAAGGATAGGTCAGAACTGTCCAGCAGTGTAATAAGGGTAACTTTGAAGAATAAACTGTACTAATTGGTCACATGAAAAATTCTAGAAAAATTATGGTGAATAGATATATGAGTCTACTTTCAAGAAAAATTTACGGATCGGAATTTCGAACTCTATAACTCGAGTTATAGCCAAATTAAGCGGCACAACGCAGTTTGACAGCTTTAAGATTTTCGTGTGTTGAACTAGTAGTCAAGTCTAGTAATGCCTCTTACCTAATTCCGGCGATGGTCTCGAGTAAGGGGTGTTACATTTGATTGGTATCAGAGCTTACGGTTTAGTCGATTCTAGGACTACCGTGGCGCGTGTGAGTCTAGCTATACATGCCGTGGTTATATGTTGATAGTGTGGTGACTTACGGCGGCTGAATTTTGTTTTTATATAGCAAATGGACTCTGAACCAGAAAGAGCTGTGGCTGATGATGTGGAGAGCGTGGCGCCTGACCGTACCCACGGATCAGCACCGATAGACTCTCGACCTGTTTCGGGTAGCCACGAAGGAGAAACAAAGCAAGCCTTTTATCGGATGATGAATGATTGGTTTGCCCAATTTATCGAGAATAACCCGAATATACCCCAACCTCCACCCCGAATAATCCAACTCCGGATCCTCTAGCTCCCCGGTGATAGATCCAATGAGATCTAGTAGGCCCCAGGATTGACAAAATTCGAAAATATGGGGTAGAAGAATTTAAAGCCAATGCGATGATGATCTTTGAGAGAGCCGAAATGTGGCTTGATAACACTATTCGGTACTTGGTGAGCTATCTTGTACTCGGATGAATGCTTGAAGTGTACTATATCCTTACTACGGACACCTTTGCATATCATGGTGGAATACACTAGTATCGAGTGGTTCGAAAGAAAAAGTGACATGGGATTTCTTCCAAACTGAATTCGCAAGAAGTATATTAGCCAAAGATTTATTGATCAAAAGCGAAAAAGAGTTCCTTGGTGAAACAAGGACGAATGAGCAGAATGTGAGTATGAAAGAAAATTTGTCGAGCTCGGCCGTTATGCTAGAGAGTGTGTCTCTCTGAAGCCATTATGTGTAAAAGATTCGAAGACGGCCTAAATGAAGATATAAAGATGTTTGTTGGCGTTCTTGAAATCCAAGAATTTGTAACTTTAGTTGAGAGAGCTTGCAAAGTGAAGAGCTCGGGAAGGAGAAAAGAAAGGCCGATCCGAAGCCGAGAGATATCCGAAAGAGGTCTTGGGCAAAGTCTTCCATCCCACGAGCAAGAAGCCCGAGAGATGACTACGGTGATGAGAAAACTACTACAGATCCGCCTAGGCGGGATCGACCTCCTATGAGCTCCCGAGCTACCTCGATAGCTTGATGTTGGTAACGTTCCACAAACTAGAGTTGAATGCAAGCATTGTGGGAAATGGCACTCGAGGAGTTGTAGATTCCATGATCGGACTTGCTATAAGTGTGGATCGTCGGTCATTTTATCGAGAGAGTGTCAGAAATTGGAGCGCGAATGCGATTGAGTACTACACCGAAGCAACGTGCCAATGCGAGGCGAGACCACCGGACATTCGGGCAATGCGGTGGTAGCCAAAAAGGAACGAGCGAATGCTACAGGTCGATCCGAGGCTAGAGCTCGGCTAGGCATATATCTTCGCGCGAGCTAGAGAGGATGCTTCCTCCCCCGACGTCATCACTTTGGTACTTTCACTCTTTTTGATACTCACGTGATTGCATTAATTGATCCTGGTTCGACTCATTCTTATGTTTGTGAAACTTTAAAATTTGGTAAGGCTCACGCTAGTTGAGTCTACCGAGTTCGTAATTCGTGTGTCCAACCCTTTGGGTAGATGTGTGCTTGTAGATAAAGTGTGTAGAGGTTGCCCGTTGATGGTGCGAGACTATTGCTTTCGGTGACTTAATGTTGTTGCCCTTCGATGAATTTGATATAATCTTGGGTATGGATTGGTTAACTTCACATGAGGCGGTGGTGGATTGTAAAAGAAAGCTTATTAAATTGAAATGCGAAAGCGGCGAGAGCAGTCAAAATAAAATCCGGTGATGTAAATGAGTTGCCTCTGATGATATCCTCGGTGGTAGCCCAAAAGTATGTGAGAAAAGGGTGTGAGGCCTATTTGGCTTATGTCTTTGGATAATAAAGCTGTCAGAAACTAATGGAATCGGTACGATTGTATGTGAATACACCGATGTGTTTCTGAAGAACTACAGGGCTTACCCCGATCGAGAGATTGAGTTCGGCATTGAATTAGTGCTTGGGATCGACCCTAATTTCGATAGCTCCGTGCGAATGGCGCCTCTTCGAATTAAAAAGAATTGAAAGCGCGATTGCAAGAATTGTGAGAGAGAGGGTTTATACGACCGAGTTTTTCTCCGTGGGGAGCACCGGTCTTATTTGTGAAGAAGAAAGATGGGACAATGCGAATGTGTATCGACTACAAGCAACTAAATAAAGTGACCATAAAGAATAAATACCGTTACCTCGGATCGATGATTTATTTGATCGATTAAAAGGGGCTGCGATGTTTTGAAAATAGATTTGAGATCGGGCTATTACCAATTACGAGTCGAGAGATTCCGATGTGCCAAAAGCGGCATTTTGAGCGAGAGTGCGGGCATTATGAGTTTTTGGTTATGCCTTTTGGGCTTACCAATGCACTGCCGTTTTATGGATCTCATGAACCGGGTCTTCCGACGGTTTTGGATCGGTTTGTAGTAGTGTTTATCGATGATATATTGGTCTACTCCAAAAGTGAAGCGGAACACGTTGAGCACTTGAGAGTAGTACTACAAACCTTGAGAGATCATCGTTTATATGCAAAATTCGGTAAGTGTGAGTTTTGGTTGAGCGAAGTCGACTTCTTGGGACATGTGGTTTTGGTGTCGAGAATTCGGGTGGATCCAAACAAAATAGCGACCATACTCGAGTGGAAACCACCAAAGAATGTTTCGAGATCCGAAGTTTCCTAGGCCTCGCGAGGATATTATAGGCGATTTGTAAAAGGTTTTTCCATGATAGCTGCACCTTTGTGAGGCTACTCTGAGAAGGATGTCAAATATGAATGGTCGAGAAAAATGCGAGAAGAGTTTGAGCGGTTGAAAGCCCCTTTGCTTAGAGGCTCAGTGTTGACTCACTGAATCGGGTAAAGAATTCATTATTTTTAGTGATGCATCTTTAAGTGGGTTGGGTTGTGTTCTAATGCAAGAAGGCAAGGTGATAGCCTCACGCTTCAAGACAATTGAAGCCACATGAAAAAATTATCCAACTCACGATCGGAGTTGGCGACCATTGTGTTTGCATTGAAAATTTGGCGTCACTATTTATTCGTGAAAAATGTCATGTTTACTCGGATCACAAAAGTCTAAAATATTTAATGACACAGAAAGATCTAAATTTGAGACAACGCCGATGGTTAGAATTTCTTTGAAAGACTACGAATTAGTGATTGACTACCATCGGGGAAGGCTAATGTTGTTGCGGATGCGTTGAGTCGAAAATCATTATTTGCTCTGCGTGCATTAAGCGCACGGATGGCGATGTCGAGGATGGTTCGATCATAGCCGAGCTACAAACAAGGCCGATGTTTATTCAGCAAATTTGCGAGGCATGAAAGTCGACGAAAAGTTAGTAGCTATTCGGGTTCGGTGAGAAGCGCTCTGAATCGAGACTTCGAGATAGATGCAAATGGTTGTTTGAAGTATAAAAATCGATTGTGTGTTCCAACAAACTCGATTTGATCTGAGATGATTCGAGTGAGGCCCATAATGGCGAATGTCGATACACCGGGTAGCACAAAAATGTATAACGATTTGAAGCAGTTTTATTGGTGGCGGCATGAAGCGGGACATATCGAGTTTGTCTCCAAATGCTTAATCATCAACAAGTGAAAAGTGAGCACGGTACCTTAGGATTACTTCACCGATTATGATACCCGAATGGAAATGGGATAGAATTACTATGGATTTTGTATCCGGTCTTCCTATGACACCGAGTAAGAAAGATGCCGTTTGGGTTATCGTTGATAGATTGACTAAATCAGCTCGGCTTTTGTGCCGATGACGCACCGACTATTCACTTGACAAACTCGCCGAATTGTATGTGTCATGATTGTAAGATTGCGGTGTCTGCGAGTTCCATTGTTTGAGATAGAGACCCAAGATTTACCTCGCGATTACGGAAGAAGTTGCAAGAGGCATTAGGTACTAAACTACATTTTAGTACACGACCTTTCATCCGCAAGCAGGCGGTCGATGCGAGCGAACTATTTTGACACTTGAGGACATGTTGAGGTGTTGCGTTCTCGAGTTCGAAGGTGCGTGGGAACGATACCTACCACGATTGAGTTTGCTTACAATAATAGCTTTCAATCTAGCATAAAAATGGCACCTTATGAAGCCTTATATGGTCGAAAATGTCGCACACCATTGTATTGGGTGAGCTCGGTGAGAACAAGATACACGGGGTTGATTGGATTAAAGAAAGCGAGCGAGCAGAAGGTGGTCGTTATTCGGAGTAATTTGAAAAAGGCGCCGGATCGTCAAAAGTCCTATGCCGATCTAAAGCGCAAGGACATTGAATTTCGGTCGGAGATCGGGTATTCTTAAAAGTTTCTCGTGGAAGAAAATACTCCGATTCGGTCGAGAAAGGCAAGTTGAGTCAGAGATTTATCGGACCGTCGAAGTTATTGAGCGTATTGGACCGGTTGCTTATAGATTAAGATTGCCCTCCGAGTTAGAAAAGATACACAATGTATTTCATGTTTTGATGCTTCGCAAATACTGATCGGATCCGTCCCATGTGATCACCCCATCGAGAGATTGAAATTCGATCGGACTTGACCTATGATGAGGCCGATCCGTATCTTGGCTCGGGAAACCAAAGAGTTAAGAAATAAAAGAATTCCATTAGTAAAGATTCTATGGAATCGTCACGGAGTTGAAGAGGCTACGTGGGAGCTGAAGAAGAGTCAATGAAGCAACAATATCCAGAACCTTTTTAACGGTAAGATTTTTGGGGACGAAAATCCTAAAGAGAGGGGAGAGTTGTAACGGACCAATTTTGACCCTAATCGGAGCAGTGGTTTTGGGACCACGAATCCGAGCACGAGAGATATTATAATAGTAGGTATTGTGTTTGTTATGAGTGTTTTAGTGAGTGTGAAAATTTCGTAGAAAATTTTAGCTATTTGAGTGTTTAATTTGTTAAAAGGTCTAAATTGCAAAAGGACCAATGTAGTGGGCATTACTAAAAGGGAGCTAAGTGAATTGTCTATAAAACATGGGGATTTGCATGTCAAATCCCCATAATTAAATAAGGTGGGATGGCAAGCATGCTAGAATAATATGCTTTCTATGCATTTTATAATTTTAAAGTATTATATTGTCATAAGCATGCTAAATGGGTGAATATTGTTTTAAACAAAAAGAAAAGAAAAGAAAAATTTCTTTCTTCTTCCTTATTCAACATCCACAGAAATCACCATCAAGAAGAAGGAAGAACTTTCATCTTCTTCAATCGGCCCCTGCATGTGTTAGTATAGGTAAGAGTTTGAACTTCACCTTAATAATTTATCTTGATGTGGCTTGATTTCTTGATTTATTCTCTTTGGAAACAAGCAAAATTTGTTAAGTTGAGTAAGATAAGATTCGGCCATGCATGTGGGAATCAAGGTAAGAGTTGAATCTTAGCTTGATAACCTACCCTTAGATTTGTGTTGATTTCTTTGATCATTAGGGAAAAACAAGTAGAAAATGGTTGATCTCAAACATGAGGAATTCGGCCATGGATGAGAGTTTGTACTTTGTTGTATAAATGAACTTAGACAACTTGAGAAGAAGTATCTTGAGCATGTTTAAGAAGATTATGTTGATTGGCTTGAGGGTATCCTACTAATTGGCGAATAATGGGATGAATATTTATGAAAATGTTTCTTCATGTGCTTTGTTGTTAGGTCATTCTCTTATAATGAAATTTACCATATAAGATTGTTATATGTGATGTTAAGTTATTGGGTGAACTAAGTTTAAAACTTGATTACTTGAAGTAAACTAGTGCAAGGGGTAAGTTTGATGGATGGAAGAGTTATAGAGAATCTTAGGCACCTAAGGGCCATTCGGCCATGGAGAAGAAACCAAGTGGATTGAAATTTTATTGTGGTGTTCAATAGGTTAAATTAGATTAGTTAAATGCTTGAATTAGATGTGGTTGTTAGCTTGTTTCTTGGTTGTATGTTGAAAGAAAATGTATGGGTATGGAACTAGTATATTCGGCCATAAGGGAAAATGAAATTGAGTTAACGTATTTGATTGTATATGTGTAATTATATTAAATTAAGGTGCGGCTAGATGAGAAGATAAGATGTAAGCTAAAACACATCAAGGAAATTACTACCAAAGTGTTCCCTAATAATTTGAATGCACTTGAACAAAGTAGGGGATGTATGCTTAGAATGCACATTGTTATGTCTTGAAATTTTGTATTTTATGATTTTGTTCTTGAATTGAATGGACGTGTGGTTAATTGGTTAAAATTGAACCAAATTAGATCGGGAACAAAAGATCAAGATCGAGGAAAAACAAAGATTATCGAGTAGCCGATTTTGCGGCTTATCGACAACCGAGGTAAGTCCTTTAGTTAAATCATGTCAAAGAGTAAATTATGGTTATCTTGACTATTAAAAATTTATGAATACTAACGTCTAATTACATCATGGCCGAATGTACATTGACATATTGGTTGATGATTTAAGTTGAGAATATGATGGAAATTGTTTTGGCTAATGCAAGGTGAATAAGTAAGTTTTTGAGTTACCTTACATCTAAAGATTCTTTACATATCTAGTGAATGATATAAATTGTATAAGCTTGGTATAAAACCATGAGTTGGTCCATTGTGATAGTGATGGATTTGATTGATTTCAAATTTATTAAATGCAATGGTAATAAAGGTATATGATTCGATATGTATAGTGAAAATGTGAAAAGCATGTAAAGATATTTTGACATTCGGGCTTTTATGCCTAGCGAGGCCTCGTGCGGTGTTATCTATCGGGCTTTTATGCCTAGCGGGCCTCGTCGGTGTTATCTATCGGGCTTTTATGCCTAGCGGGCCTCGTGCGGTGTTACCTATCGGGCTTTACGCCTAGCGGTGCCTTGCGCGGTGTTACTTTTCAGGCTTTTACGCCTAGCGAGCTTGATGCGGTGATGAAATTTACCTAAGAGGAGTTTAATCCTTGTCAAGACAATTTAGAACTAAATTGTCACGAATATGGTTCGGGTAAGTATGTGAGGTATGTTATGTTAAATATTACTTGTGCCAAATTGTTATTGATGAATGTAATTTGACGGAAGTCGAGCTTAGAACATGCTATTATGGGACAATTGATTTGCATGTATAACTGTTATGAAAGTAGGTTTCGAATTATTAATATTTGGCCTTGTGTAAACTATTTACTTAGTTGTTTACGTAGAATGCCATATGTGGACTGTTTCATCTTCATAAATAATTAAATGTTTCAATTTAAATGAGTTGGGACTTACTAAGCTAGTAAGCTTACTCGTTTGAGATGTTTCCTCTGTCTTATAGATTAGGAGCAAGCCACAAGCTCACCGGGATCGTTGGGAAGTCGCTCACACTATCAACCTACTTTTTGGGTACTCCTTCATTTTGGGTTGGTCTTTAATAGAAGGCATGTATAGGATAGGCTTGGTTTGTTTGAGGAAATTTTACGGTTCTCATGTAAACACTAAAAAGAATAGCCATGCGAAAATGGCTAAAATTTTGTTAAGTACGTTGGGTGTTTTGATGTAAGTTGGTTCATGATGGCATTGTCCATGCATTCCTAAACAAGTTAATCGTTTTACTAAGGAAATGTTTGAATATAAATTGAATCCTTGAAATTTTGAAGTAAGGAGGTTCGGGTAGGAGCTAGTTATTTTTAAGAATGAAATAAAACAGCTTTGCAGCAGCAGCAGTGACGAGTTAGGAAAATCACCAAAAATAGGGTATAATGAGTTTGGAGACGAGTGAGTTATGAATTTGAACCTTAGTGTGTCTACTTTTACATAAAAGAAATAGAGTAGGGAAAAGATTTATACCTTATGAGATAATTAAGTTTTGAACGAAACCTGTTCTGAATGAATTCGTGAGTCACTGTCCTGTTTTGGAAAAATTGTCAAAAATTGTACAAAAATAATTAGGAATCATGGTTTATATGTGTAGAATCCTAAATGAGTCTATTTTTCATTGGTATAAATAAGAACACCATTGGAAAATTGTGCAATCAGATAACTGCAGTTTTATAAGGATAGGTCAGAACTGTCCAGCAGTGTAATAAGGGTAACTTTGAAGAATAAACTGTACTAATTGGTCACATGAAAAATTCTAGAAAAATTATGGTGAATAGATATATGAGTCTACTTTCAAGGAAAATTTACGGATCGGAATTTCGAACTCTATAACTCGAGTTATAGCCAAATTAAGCGGCACAACGCAGTTTGACAGCTTTAAGATTTTCGTGTGTTGAACTAGTAGTCAAGTCTAGTAATGCCTCTTACCTAATTCCGGCGATGGTCTCGAGTAAGGGGTGTTACACGTTGAGTGTACGACTTCTGCAACAGTAACGTCATTCACGACAGTGGAATTCATAGCCTAAGACATGGGTAAATGATATTCTCTTATTGGCATTACATGGTTGATGAAAAGTAAACATGGCCATTGGACGATTAAGAGTATCCTATGAGGGTAATACACTTATGACAAGGTCATTGGACTAGTATTGATCAAGTTGTTTTCGTAATTGTATGTTGTTTGGGAGAGCTCAGGCACGATACTATAGTGGAATGACTTCATGACTAAATGAGTTTATAATTAATAGGTGAAAAGATGAAACTTAATTATAAATCATTTGAGCCTCAATTGCATATATCCAATCAATCCCTCCGCTAGCTCGTTGAAACTAGAAATGAATTATAGAATGAATCAGATGAAAAAAAAATGGATAGAAATGATAAAGTTAGATAAATGAGTTACATTTGGAAATGAATGTGGTTTTCTCAGTAATTATGAAAATTACTTGAGAATTAATTTATGGTTTTTCAAATTATTAATTAATTAAATAATTGAAATTCGAAAATAGATTTAAATTAAGTTGTCATTGTGAATCCAATTGAATGTAGAAAAATTAAATATATTTTCTCATAGATTGTTTTACGATAAAGTTGACATGATTTTAACAAAATTAGAATGAGTTGATAAAATTATTTAATTGAGAAATTAATTCATTTAAATTAATTGAGCAAATAATATTTAATTTTGGAAATGAAAAAAACATGTATTGGGTTGAAATATATTATAAAGTGCTGTGTTAAAGTTTAGGAAGCACTTATAATTGGACCCAGTATAGGAGAGGCCCAATTCCCCTTATATGGAATACATGGGAAGACAAACCCTAGTAATCCTACCTAAGGTTGTCGCCCCTCTCCCTAAATAATAGGGAATTGGAGATTTTTTCTATCAAAATAATATTATTTATATTCAACCACTTCAACCAGGATTCTACTAACTCTCTCTATAAATTGATGGCACTGGTATGCTTCAAATCACACCAACAGAAAGAGAAAAACGTTTCTCTGAAGTTTTCAATATTGCTATTCTGGGAGAAAGTAGTGGAAATTTATTTTAAGAATAAATTATATTTTCTGGGAATTGCAATTCTACTAGTTTCTATTTAAGAGAGAGTTACATTCCCACTGAAAGTAAAGAAAATATTTTTGGTTCTTTGTCTGATTTGATTTGTTCGAGCCTACACTCGAAATAGTTCGTGGTATGAGAATAGTAGAGAAGATCGATTGGTTGAAAGTTGAGAATGACAAGGATCTATCTATCTGAAAACATAGGCACGGTTTGAATCTAGGATTTATTGCTATAAATATCACAAACCAAGTTGGTTTTCAAAATTTTTATTTTCTGTTGTGCAAGAAAATCGTTTTTGAAACGGGGTTTTTCCAACAGCTAGTTCTATGTAGTAGTGGTTTGTAATGCAACGTAGGTGGGTTCAAGCTTTGAGGTTTTGAAGTCTTGCCTTTGGTCTAGGTGGATTTGATTTTATTGGTGAGTTGCGAAATAAGGTGGTCATAGTCACAAATAAACTTTTCATCATCTTTTCCATGATGATGCAATAAGTTACTGATGAGCTACAAAGATGAAAGTGAAAAAGTGTCCACGCACATAAGCCTACATATAGTGTGCATCATCTTTGCCTATGATAGTTTTTTAAAGATTAACCCAAAACTCAAGCACTATATTCTTGACATAGGACTTGGCATAGGATATTGTAAACATAAGTTCATTTTTCTCCAGAAATATGTCAATTCCTTACTCTATTATAAGTATTCCTTTCATTATGTCAACTTTTTCAACCATAATCTTTATCCTCTTTGAAAATGATGGAAAAAGGAATCGACTCTTCATTGGGTTAGGCATGAGATTAATAGCTTCAATAAAGTTGCTGGGCAAGAATTTATCATAATCATTCATGTTCGTACCAGAATATCCACAATCATTTAACAAGCACATCACAATTCACCTAGATGATTTATATAATTAATGCGTCCTTGTTGATTTATTAATAATTTCATTATCATTGTGGCATTCCATTTCAATTTATAAGCTTAAGTCATTTAGGATACAGTAAGAATAGTATTGGCCCCTTCAACAATTTAGCTTTAATAAGCCACTAGCTTAATTTATCACAATCATGTCAAATATCTTTTAACTCTCTAGTTTCAAATCAAATCAATCTCTTTGCATCAAGTTCAAGTTAGTATACTCATATATTGATGTTTCATTCATCATTTCAGTACTTGTTCAAGATACTTTCAAAAGACATTCAAGTCACTATTTGTAACACCCCTTACCCAAACTGATCACCAGGTCTAAGTTATAGGATGCTACATTGGTTGTCGGAGCAACTACAACTACAACTACTTTTGAAACAATTTAACCATTTCCACATGCTAACAAGAATAGAAAATACTCATAAATATGATGCACAATCATTTCTGAGTCTTATTCAAGCTTATTCAAGCTCTTTTGCTAACCCGAGGTCGGTTAAAGACTTAATTACAAAGTTTCAAAATTCATGGGCTGACGTTGCGACTTCATCAACCAGCGAATATTGTCATGACTTTGGGGACTTTTTGTTGCGGTGTTATCTCCTATTTCGGAAAAGATCACTTCGAAACACATTTGACACTTTTTACTAAAACATTCATACATTCATATTTTCATTCCCAATTCAATAAGTCAGCATATCATGCAAATTTAAGTACATAGGCTTACTAAACATCTTGAGATCAAAGAATTCAATACTTGACATAACTATGCCATCTTCCAACTTTGACATACCAAGTCACCACATACTTGCAAATTTTAACACATAAGGTTTATGTAAGCTTTGAAATCAATAATCCAAATGACATTAAACATGATCGAAACTAAGCATAAACTAGGCCATTTACCAACTTTAACATACAAATCTAACTTTAGCTCACAAATACAACACTGACATTCACATTAGAGATGATCATTTACATAGAAAAAGACCCTATATACATGCCAGAATATTATATACCAAAATGAACATATATGAGTGTAATAGCTTAACTTAGGGGCTAGAATGTTATTTTATGAGTTATAACACGATTATAAAGGTGCATGAAAATTTTGGTGCTTTAATTTTAGTGATTTCATGCTTAATCGTGAAAAAAGACTGAATCGCATAAAGTGCAAAAGTTCTATTTTATTTGCTAGAGGTGCCAAATAGCCATAGAATATTAAATTGGAGGTCCTTAATGTGCAATTAGGCCATGGGGAAGTGATGGCTAATAAACCGTAATATATACATATTTTAATCCCACATTTGACATACTTTTGGATGATTTATCCCTTAAATTGTGGAATTTGATGCTCCTAATCCTTTAATTGCATGTTTTATACTTATGAGAGCATAGGAGGATGAAAAGAATGAGAAACGGGCCAAAAATAGAGAAAATGAGCCAAATTAAGAAATCCACATGGCCTGGAGTTCGCCACACGGTCGTGCCACTTTAGCAGACTCGAACACGGCCCAGGGCTCGATTCACACTGGCATGTGCCACGGGTGTGTCCCTTCCGTGCCATGGGCCAAACCAATTCAAGATTGGAGACCGGGTATTATTAGAATTAACAGACCCTCGGATCGCCACTTCAGACCTTGATACAAACGAAGAAATCCCTTTTGAGGTACTGCATATCTTCCTATATGGAACATTCGAGGTAACTAATCCCAAGTTCGGCACTTTTAAGGTAAACACTACTCGACTCGAATTATATAGTGATCATAGAACTGATAGCAGGGGTGAGGAGTTTCAACTCCTCAAACCACCATGAATACATGAATGAGAGGTAAGTCTAGCTTAAGACTTTAAACGAGCGCTTCTCGGGAGGCAACCCGAACACTGACCCCATTAATTTCCATATTTTTATTTTTATTTTTATTTTTACTTTTAGCACCTAACTACAAACTAACCAAATTAATTAAACATAGGTTTCTTTACCACAAGGCCTTACACACGGGCCTGGATGTGGCTGTGTGGACACCACAGATTTACACACCGGCGTGGCAGAGTTCGTCCGAAAATAGGACGAAATTTTCCCCAAGCCACGGGCTCCTACTAAACGCCACGGTCGTGCAATACGGCCGTGGTCGACACTGATTTATCAATATAGGCGTGGTGAATTGCACACAAACGTGGGAGAAACGAACAAAGCACAACATGGCCGTGCGACGCGATCGTGTGACCCAGCACGCCCATGGTACACGAGCGTAGGACCAGATCCCTATTTCTATATAAACCCCCTTTTCTGCTCACTTTCTCCACCAAACCCCTTTCCTCTCAACCCTAGCCACCATAGTTCTTCTTCCTTTTTCAACATCCTTACCACTATCACTCAATGCCCAAAGGCAAGGCCAACACTACCATTCCCATGTCGAAGAAGCGAAAGGACCCTAGCACAGTCTCCCCGTGCGAGACCGAATTACATGAGTTCATGTCGGCCGCTTCATTGATTCGCCAAGTCAAGGACAGTTGAGTCCATTTAATTTTTCTTTTTCTTTTCTCTTCTCCTTTATTTTCCTTCCATTTTTCTTTCTTGTGCTTAATTTATATTATTATATTTTAATTTCTATCATTTAGGTTCAAAAGGCTATTAGAGAATCACCACACCACGACCATAGCAATCACCCTCACCTCACGAACCATCTAATGATAAGGACTTTCAAGTCCATTGATCTCTTCTTTTAATTTTATTTTAATTTTTACACTCTTTCTCTTTATCTTTCTTGTCTTTAAATACATAATTAGTATAGTTCGAATTTTTCTTATTATTTCCTAGCTATTTCTTCACGAATTACCCAATTTCTTCATCTAACGCAGTGCTTGTTAGCGGCCACCATACCACCACCAAAGACGCCTCCTCCAACTTATCCTACACCTCCGAATCAAGTTTCTACACTTCCAACTCAAGGAATCCATCCAAAATTCAGGAAGTTCACTTCTCTCATTATCTTATGATTTTATATATTGTAAATATCTATCTTTGTACATTGAGGGCAATGTACATCTTAAGTTTGGGGGGTGAATTTTAAGCCCTAACTTTTTGCATTATTCTCAAATCCCTGAATTTTGTTGAACAAATTCTGATTGATTTATGATTTTTATTGATATGTCTTGAATTAAAACATAGGCAGTTGTGCATTGATTGTTTAAACTTGAAGGCTTTAGAGAATCAAGCATGATAAGTTGATTTTTGAAAATTAAAAACTTGCTAGGTTGTTTTCCCAAGTTTAGGTATTATCTCAAAATTTGAAGTTCACAAGGTTGACATTTAAAACCAATAATTTCTGTGCGATTTTGAGCCTTTAGAGCATACATTCTTTCGTGCTCACTTTTATTGTTGCTTTGAGCGTGTTAATATTGATCTGTTATTCTAAAACTTGCTTCGATTATACATGTCGAGACCACATTTTTGATTTGATATACTGGGATGATAAAGGCACCTAGGATTTAACCCACTTACTTCCCAAAAGGCCTACCTCCATAATTAACCCCTAGTGAACCCCTTTGATCCTAATTAATTGTTTCTTGATTTACCCTTAATATTAACCCAAGACTTACTCTTTTTGATTCGTTAAAGAATTTTTCCTATTGTATTAACCTTTTTATCGAGATTTGATTTGAGAATTTGCCTAACTATGTTTTCCATTTCAGCTGTTAAATTCTTATTATTGTACTTGGTTTGTTTTTAAAAAAATGAAAGTATATTTATTATTAGTTCTATGTTTTTATGAGCTTAAACAGTAAATCTCACATCTTTAAAAGAAGCTCGTTTTATTTATATAATTATTCATTATTAGTCTATTTTTCTAGTTAGGTAATTTGTCAACTCGATCTCGATTCAAACCTCCTCTTCTAGCTTGTGACCACGCCCTTAACCAAGCCACGTTACAACCCTTTTTAAAAACCTTTTGATCGATGTATCATCTCAATTTATAGTAGTGGAGATTTGATTTTCGTGCAAGCCTATGGTAATAACTTTTCTTGTTGACTATTGAGTGCTTAATTTTTTGTCCCTTAAACACTTAGAGCGATTTGAGTGAATCCTTAGTGAGGTTGTTAACTCTGTGATATTTTGAATCAAAGGTGATTACCTAGATAAGGGGGGATACCTATGTTTTTCATGAATAAAATGCTCAACTTGGATTGTTTGAAACTTTGATGTTCTTTTAGTTGAATTCTCAAATATATGATTACCTATGGATTATTTCGAAACATTATTGATAGGAGTTATAAGTTGAGAGGAATGAATTTTAATCGTGAGTTGAGGATTTTTCTTGAGGACAAGCAATTGCTTAAGTGTGGGGGTACTTGATAAACCGTAATATATACATATTTTAATCCTACATTTTGCATACTTTTGAATGATTTATCCCTTGTATTATGGAATTTGATGCTCCTAATCCTTTAATTTCATGTTTTATATGAAACACCCCAAACCCGGCCCACGAGCCTGGACCGGATCTGGTATGTTCCTCGAAGTAAACCGGTTAAAAATTCTTTTATTACTTTGGAAATCGGTGTGCTTTGAAGATAGTTTGCTGGTGGGTTGGGCTCGAGTTGAAAACAAATTTATTTTATATTGAAACCCATTTAATTTCAAGTGACAAAATATTTAAAGTTTATTTTAAATTAAATTGACTTAATCTCTAAGTTCTAAAATTTCGTAACATAGTAAATAAAATAGAAAATAACATAGTTCACTATGGCTTTATTACCTCAAATAAAAACCCAAAATGAAATTTAAAATACTTAGAAAAATAAGGGGTCCACATAATAATTTCCTTCTTTGGGCATGGCCACCACTAAGCTCCCAGCCCGGTCCATTCTCGATCATCACTGAAAAATGTTCCCACAACGGGGTGAGTCAACAGACTCAATGTGTAACACAACACTAAGTCTTAACAAATTTAGGCATTTCATAACATACGTATTCATATATCATTAAATTAAAAATGATGCAACCCAAACCCAAACCTAGATGCCATCCGCTACACATCACCCATACCAACCTGCACACTGTGGGGACTACTAAGTCAACCCTCCATCCGCTACACACCATCAAGCGAAAGCGATCATTTGCGATCGACGTGCTCATCGCCCTTATGAGTATTCGTGGTCTTAGGTCACCACACTCAGATATCGTGGTCTTAGGTCACCATGTTCAAATATCGTGGTCTTAGGTCACCACATTCAGATCTCGAGGTCTTACGTCACCACATTCAAATATCGTGGTCTTAGGTCACCACATTCACTTCCCCTTTTCAATAACCCATATGCCCCATATCATACATATTATGCATTAACATGCCAAATTTCACATTCTTATTACTTATCACATGTTATATATAACATAATTCATAATCCTAGTAGGAGTAGGAAACGTACCTGAGTACTTTGTACCATATCACGGTACCTTAGCCACATTCTTACACTTTCATATTAACACATATATCAAGTTTAAGCCATAAATCTATTAAGATTAGTGTGGGGTACACACCTGATATACTTACCAATTCACTTCAAATCCCGAAAATCCGATCTCACTGCTTTAGATCTTTAATGCCTATATTCGGCCAACACTAGGAATATTTAATAAAAATCCATTCGGCCATAAATCCAAATCCTATTAGGATTGTTGTAACTCAAGACTTACCTTGTTGCCGATTGATGTCTAATCAAATGCCGGAAACTTTGTATCCTTCTTTCTTGAAATCGGCAATCACTAGATTACTTGAATAGATTAGTTTTGGCTTTTGAATGATTAATGAACACATATATTTACCAAACATGGCCTTGGCCGAATGCTATAGACACTTACCTTGTGGATTTTAAATCCCGAAACTCACCGAATAACTAAGGAACACGCGGCCTATGGTGTACCTTTGGGAAAAGAACTTCTCCTTCCTTGTAGTCGACACTTAGTAAATCCCGAAAGATCTCTTCAAAGTTTTGACAACAAGATATTAATGGGGTTAGTCCTAGATTTCGGCAAATCTTAAAAGAAAAAAGGATGAAACCGAATGAGATCTTACCCTTACTTTAGAAATCGGCAATCCTTGCTTGAACATTTAACAATATTCGGCTATGTAGGCTAGAAGGATCTTGATTTCGGCTTTTTGATTGGTATAAAGAAAGAAAAGAGAAAGAAGAATAAAGATGGAGGATTCGGCTAGAGCATAAGGTATTTTGGCTTGGCAAAAATAAAAGAGAAGAGGGGAGTTATTTGCTAGAGAGAATTCGACAGAGAGAGAGTTGAAAAAAAGAATGAATAGCCCTCTTTTCCTTTAGTAGCCGAAATTACTAACTTAGAATCCCTTACTTGGCCATCACTCTTCTACTTTGATAGCTTTATCTCTTTAATTATCACCTAAAATAAAAGATAATTCAGCAACTATCCTTACTTAGCCGAAATTATTAAACTCAAAGTCCCTTACTTGGCCATCACTTCTCCCTTATTTTCCTAATTAAAGAATAATTCCTCATTTATCATCTTTTATCCTTAAATAAAATAAAAGAGATAAAACTCCTAAAATTTAGCCATGTGCCGTCCCCCCTATTCCCTCTTATTGATGCCACTTAGCAAAATAAAGGCTTTAAAATTTTGCTCTCCACGCGACTCGAACACAAGTCCTTCCCCCCAGCATGTGGCGTCATTTCCAGAGCTCTAAGTGGTGCCTCCAAGCCACTTTTCCAAGCTCATTTGTGTGTCATGTTTTGCATACAATTCCTCTTAAGACCACCTTGCTCCATGTCCCCCTTTTAAACTTTAAACTTATCATTTCTAAAGCATTTCCTTACATTTCCAAGACATTTCCTTACATTTCCAAGACATTTCCTCACATTTCCAAGACAAGACATTTCCTTACATTTCTAAGACATTTCCCTACATTTCCAAGACAAGACATTTCCTTACATTTCCAAGACAAGACATTTCCTTACATTTCCAAGTCATTTCCTTACATTTCCAAGATTCTAAAAATGCACACATCACATCCATAACACATAAGAATACTAATGCATAGGCTATAATCCAGGATGTTACAGTTTTACCCCCCTTAAAAATAATTTCGTCCTCGAAATTACTTACTAACCAATAATTATACATCTTAACTCACCGCACTACGCTTACGCTACGCACTCTGATCTTAATAGAATCATCATACTTCCTAGGCACAATCTCTAAGTTCACGTCCCATAGAACTCATTTCTAACATCGCGATTTAATCAGATTAAAAAAGTTTTATGCATCAAAATTTTGTTCCACTTATTAACCCCGAACAATTTTATGAAAAGAGATATTTAGAAGTAGTTCTTTCGATCACACAAAGTTTCAGTTCAAGTTCACTACTCTAATTCAGAGAATCACATTCATTCCTCAATAGAGGCACATTCATTCATCAACATAGACACATTCATTCAGTGGTATCCGCCACCCACATTCACTATTCGAACATTTCTGTCCGTTTCTATCCTAGGGGTATTTTCGTCATTTTTCCTACAAGGGTATTTTGATAATAAATCGGGGTCAATTTAAAAATCTTTACAAATCAAAGGTATTTTCAAAATTTTCAAAACTCGTGGGTACTTCAGAAATTTTCTAAATCAAGGTATTGCAAAAATTTCAAAAATCAGAGTTATCTTGGTAATTTTGTAAGTCAGGGGTAATTTAGTAATTTTCCAAATCAGGGTATCTTAGCACTTTGCAAAATAGAATTTTTTGATATTTTTGTAAGGAAAGAATATTTCAGCAAAAGTTGAGGGTAATATGAAAATTTTAGAAACCAGGGCATTTTTGTAATTTCGCCACTAGGGGCATTTTGGTATTTTTTTTATAAATCGAAAATATTTTGAAAATTTTCTAAAAGTAAGTTTTTGTTACCATTCAAAGGGGTACTTTGGTGATTTTTAAAACTAGGGTTTCCATAAAAATATGGCTAGTCCCTTTTCGGGTTTTAGTTATTGGGTTTAGCCTATGAATAAGTCCTCATGGTTAGGGTGACCCGAAGCTACGCACCAGGTAGGATTCCAGCGAAGAGGAGGTGAGTCACTAGGACTGCTTAAGTACCAGGCTCTTCAGGATCCATTCCTAGACATGCGCACCATGGTTGCCACACCCTAACTCGGTGACTTAACCACAGGTTTGTTTAATTAGGCACTTAAGTCTTATGTATTTGTTGGGGTACACTAGTCCTAGGGTTCAAGTACCTACCATACTATTTCTACGTTCCATTCCTACCCTTCTACAGATCATTCAATAAATCACACAATGGATAGGGGTACTTACCTGGTGGACTGCGGGTCGGAGACCTAGGTGCCATGCCAAAACCTGCTTATTTCAAAAAAATGTTTTCATAAAACTTATTTGGGCTCGCTTTGAAAATGTTTTGGGCCTTAAACCCAAGGCCGAGAGTTTGAAACTGGGCTCTGATACCAAACTGAAATACCTCATACCCAGCCCACGAGCCTGGACCGGATCTGGTATGTTCCCCGAAGTAAACCGATTAAAAATTCTTTTATTACTTTGGAAATCGGTGTGCTTCGAAGAGAGTTTGTTGGTGGATTGGGCTCGAATTGAAAACAAATTTATTTTATATTGAAACCCATTTAATTTCAAGTGACAAAATATTTAAAGTTTATTTTAAATTAAATTGACTTAATCTCTAAGTTCTAAAATTTCGTAACATAGTAAATAAAACAGAAAATAACATAGTTCACTATGGCTTTATTACCTCAAATAAAAACCCAAAATGAAATTTAAAATACTTAGAAAAATAAGGGGTCCACATAATAATTTCCTTCTTTGGGCATGGCCACCACTAAGCTCCCGCCGCCCGGTCCATTACTGATCATCACCTGAAAAATGTTCCCACAAAGGGGTGAGTCAACAGACTCAATGTGTAACACAACACTAAGTCTTAACAAATTTAGGCATTTCATAACATACATATTCATATATCATTAAATTAAAAATGATGCAACCCAAACCCAAACCTAGATGCCATCCGCTACACATCACCCATACCAACCTGCACACCGTGGGGACTACTAAGTCAACCCTCCATCCGCTACACACCATCGAAGGCAGTCGCTGCAGTTGACGTGCTCATCGCCCTTATGAGTATTCGTGGTCTTAGGTCACCACACTCAGATATCGTGGTCTTAGGTCACCACGTTCAAATATCGTGGTCTTTGGTCACCATATTCAGATCTCGTGGTCTTAGGTCACCACATTCAAATATCGTGGTCTTAGGTCACCACATTCACTTCCCCTTTTCAATAACCCATATGCCCCATATCATACATATTATGCATTAACATGCCAAATTTCACATTCTTATTACTTATCACATGTTAAATATAACATAATTCATAATCCTAGTAGGAGTAGGAAATGTACCTGAGTACTTTGTACCATATCATGGTACCTTAGCCACATTCTTACACTTTCATATTAACACATATATCAAGTTTAAGCCATAAATCTATTAAGATTAGTGTGGGGTACACACCTGATATACTTAGCAATTCACTTCAAATCCTAAAAATCCGATCTCACTGCTTTAGATCTTTAATGCCTATATTCGGCCAACACTAGGAATATTTAATAAAAAGCCATTCGGCCATAAATCCAAATCCTATTAGGATTGTTGTAACTCAAGACTTACCTTGGTGCCAATTGATGTCTAATCAAATGCCGGAAACTTTGTATCCTTCTTTCTTGAAATCGGCAATCACTAGATTACTTGAATAGATTAGTTTTGGCTTTTGAATGATTAATGAACACATATATTTACCAAACATGGCCTTGGCCGAATGCTATAGACACTTACCTTGTGGATTTTAAATCCCGAAACTCATCGAATAACTAGGGAACACGCGACCTATGGTGTACCTTTGGGAAAAGAACTTCTCCTTCATTGTAGTCGACACTTAGTAAATCCCGAAAGATCTCTCCAAAGTTTCGACAACAAGATATTAATGGGGTTAGTCCTAGATTTCGGCAAATCTTAAAAGAAAAAAAGATGAAACTGAATGAGATCTTACCCTTACTTTAGAAATCGGCAATCCTTGCTTGAACATTTAACAATATTCGGCTATGTAGGCTAGAAGGATCTTGATTTCGGCTTTTTGATTGGTATAAAGAAAGAAAAGAGAAAGAAGAATAAAGATAGAGGATTCGGCTAGAGCACAAGGTATTTCGGCTTGGCAAAAATAAAAGAGAAGAGGGGAGTTATTTGCTAGAGAGAATTCGGCAGAGAGAGAGTTGAAAGAAAGAATGAATGGCCCTCTTTTCCTTTAGTAGCCAAAATTACTAACTTAGAATCCCTTACTTGGCCATCACTCTTCTATTTTGATAGCTTTATCTATTTAATTATCACCTAAAATAAAAGGTAATTCAAAGCAACTATCCTTACTTAGTAAAATTATTAAACTCAAAGTCCCTTACTTGGCCATCACTTCTCCCTTATTTTCCTAATTAAAGAATAATTCCTCATTTATCATCTTTTATCCTTAAATAAAATAAAAGGGATAAAACTCCTAAAATTTAGCCATGTGCCGTCCCCTATTCCTCTTATTGGCGCCACTTAGCAAAATAAAGGCTTTAAAATTTTGCTCTCCACGCGACTCGAACACAAGTCCTTCCCACTAGCATGTGGCGTCATTTCCAGAGCTCTAAGTGGTGCCTCCAAGCCACTTTTCCAAGCTCATTTGTGTGTCATGTTTTGCATACAATTCCTCTTAAGACCACCTTGCTTCATGTCCCCCTTTTAAACTTTAAACTTATCATTTCTAAAGCATTTCCTTACATTTCCAAGACATTTCCTTACATTTCCAAGACATTTCCTTACATTTCCAAGACAAGACATTTCCTTACATTTCCAAGACATTTCCCTACATTTCCAAGACAAGACATTTCCTTACATTTCCAAGACAAGACATTTCCTTACATTTCCAAGTCATTTCCTTACATTTCCAAGATTCTAAAAATGCACACATCACATCCATAACACATAAGAATACTAATGCATAGGCTATAATCCAGGATGTTACAGTTCTACCCCCCTTAAAAATAATTTCATCCTCGAAATTACTTACTAACGAATAATCGTACATCTTAACTCACCGCACTACGCTTACGCTACGCACTCTGATCTTAATAGAATCATCATACTTCCTAGGCACAATCTCTAAGTTCACGTCCCCTAGAACTCATTTCTAACGTCGCGATTTAATCAGATTAAAAAGTTTTATGCATCAAAATTTTGTTCCACTTATTAACCCCGAACAATTTTATGAAAAGAGATATTTAGAAGTAGTTCTTTCGATCACACAAAGTTTGAGTTCAAGTTCACTACTCTAATTGGAGAATCACATTCATTCCTCAATAGAGGCACATTCATTCATCAACATATACACACATTCAGTGGTATCCACCACCCACATTCACTATTCGAACATTTCTGTCCGTTTCTATCCTAGGGGTATTTTCGTCATTTTTCCTACAAGGGTATTTTGATAATAAATCGGGGTCAATTTAAAAATCTTTACAAATCAAAGGTATTTTCAAAATTTTCAAAACTCGTGGGTACTTCAGAAATTTTCTAAATCAAGGTATTGCAAAAATTTCAAAAATCAGGGTTATCTTGGTAATTTTGTAAGTCAGGGGTAATTCAGTAATTTTCCAAATCAGGGTATCTTAGCATTTTGCAAAATAGAATTTTCTGATATTTTTGTAAGGTAAGAATATTTCAGGAAAAGTTGAGGGTAATATGAAAATTTTAGAAACCAGGGCATTTTTGTAATTTCGCCACTAGGGGCATTTTGGTATTTTTTTTTATAAATCGAAAATATTTTGAAAATTTTCTAAAAGTAAGTTTTTGTTACCATTCAAAGGGGTACTTTGGTGATTTTTAAAACTAGGGTTTCCATAAAAACATGGCTAGTCCCTTTTCGGGTTTTAGTTATTGGGTTTAGCCTATGAATAAGTCCTCATGGTTAGGGTGACCTGAAGCTACGCACGGGTAGGATTCAGTGAAGAGGAGGTGAGTCACTAGAATTTGCTTAAGTACCGTGCTCTTCAGGATCCATTCCTAGACATGCGCACCATGGTTGCCACACCCTAACTCGGTGACTTAACCACAGGTTTGTTTAATTAGGCACTTAAGTCTTATGTATTTGTTGGGGTACACTAGTCCTAGGGTTCAAGTACCTACCATACTATTTCTACGTTCCATTCCTACCCTTCTACAGATCATTCAATAAATCACACAATGGATAGGGGTACTTACGGTGGATCATGGGTGGAGACCTAGGTGCCATGCCAAAACCTGCTTATTTCAAAAAAATGTTTTCATAAAACTTATTTGGGCTCGCTTTGAAAACGTTTTGGGCCTTAAACCCAAGGCCGAGAGTTTGAAACTGGGCTCTGATACCAAACTAAAATACCTCATACCCGGCCCACGAGCCTGGACCGGATCTGGTATGTTCCCCGAAGTAAACCGATTAAAAATTCTTTTATTACTTTGGAAATCGGTGTGCTTGAAGATAGTTTCTTTGGTGGATTGGGCTCGAATTGAAAACAAATTTATTTTATATTGAAACCCATTTAATTTCAAGTGACAAAATATTTAAAGTTTATTTTAAATTAAATTGACTTAATCTCTAAGTTCTAAAATTTCGTAACATAGTAAATAAAACAGAAAATAACATAGTTCACTATGGCTTTATTACCTCAAATAAAAACCCAAAATGAAATTTAAAATACTTAGAAAAATAAAGGGTCCACATAATAATTTCTTTCTTTGGGCATGGCCACCACTAAGCTCCTGCCAGGCCAGGTCCATTACTGATCATCACCTGAAAAATGTTCCAACAATGGGGTGAGTCATCAGACTCAATGTGTAACACAACACTAAGTCTTAACAAATTTAGGCATTTCATAACATACATATTCATATATCATTAAATTAAAAATGATGCAACCCAAACCCAAACCTAGATGCCATCCGCTACACATCACCCATACCAACCTGCACACCGTGGGGACTACTAAGTCAACCCTCCATCCGCTACACACACACCATCGAAGCGCGTCATTTGCGATCGGCGTGCTCATCGCCCTCTTATGAGTATTCGTGGTCTTAGGTCACCACACTCAGATATCGTGGTCTTAGGTCACCACGTTCAAATATCGTGGTCTTCGGTCACCATATTCAGATCTCGTGGTCTTAGGTCACCACATTCAAATATCGTGGTCTTAGGTCACCACATTCACTTCCCCTTTTCAATAACCCATATGCCACATATCATACATATTATGCATTAACATGCCAAATTTCACATTCTTATTACTTATCACATGTTAAATATAACATAATTCATAATCCTAGTAGGAGTACGAAACGTACCTGAGTACTTTGTACCATATCATGGTACCTTAGCCACATTCTTACACTTTCATATTAACACATATATCAAGTTTAAGCCATAAATCTATTAAGATTAGTGTGGGGTACACACTTGATATACTTAGCAATTCACTTCAAATCCTGAAAATCTGATCTCACTGCTTTAGATCTTTAATGCCTATATTCAGCCAACACTAGGAATATTTAATAAAAAGCCATTCGGCCATAAATCCAAATCCTGTTAGGATTGTTGTAACTCAAGACTTACCTTGGTGCCGATTGATGTCTAATCAAATGCCGGAAACTTTGTATCCTTCTTTCTTGAAATCGGCAATCACTAGATTACTTGAATAGATTAGTTTTGGCTTTTGAATGATTAATGAACACATATATTTACCAAACATGGCCTTGGCCGAATGCTATAGACAGTTACCTTGTGGATTTTAAATCCCGAAACTCACCGAATAACTAGGGAACACGCGGCCTATGGTGTACCTTCGGGAAAAGAACTTCTCCTTCCTTGTAGTTGACACTTAGTAAATCCCGAAAGATCTCTTCAAAGTTTTGACAACAAGATATTAATGGGGTTAGTCCTAGATTTTGGCAAATCTTAAAAGAAAAAGGATGGCCGAATGAGATCTTACCCTTACTTTAGAAATCGGCAATCCTTGCTTGAACATTTAACAATATTCGGCTATGTAGGCTAGAAGGGTCTTGATTTCGGCTTTTTGATTGGTATAAAGAAAGAAAAGAGAAAGAAGAATAAAGATGGAGGATTCGGCTAGAGCACAAGGTATTTCGGCTTGGCAAAAATAAAAGAGAAGAGGGGAGTTATTTGCTAGAGAGAATTCGGCAGAGAGAGAGTTGAAAGAAAGAATGAATGGCCCTCTTTTCCTTTAGCAGCCAAAATTACTAACTTAGAATCCCTTACTTGGCCATCACTCTTCTATTTTGATAGCTTTATCTATTTAATTATCACCTAAAATAAAAGATAATTCAGCAACTATCCTTACTTAGCCGAAATTATTAAACTCAAAGTCCCTTACTTGGCCATCACTTCTCCCTTATTTTCCTAATTAAAGAATAATTCCTCATTTATCATCTTTTATCCTTAAATAAAATAAAAATGATAAAACTCCTAAAATTTAGCCATGTGCCGTCCCCCCTATTCCCTCTTATTGACGCCACTTAGCAAAATAAAGGCTTTAAAATTTTGCTCTCCACGCGACTCGAACACAAGTCCTTCCCCTTAGCATGTGGCGTCATTTCCAGAGCTCTAAGTGGTGCCTCCAAGCCACTTTTCAAAGCTTATTTGTGTGTCATGTTTTGCATACAATTCCTCTTAAGACCACCTTGCTTTATGTCCCCCTTTTAAACTTTAAACTTATCATTTCTAAAACATTTCCTTACATTTCCAAGACATTTCCTTACATTTCCAAGACATTTCCCTACATTTCCAAGACAAGACATTTCCTTACATTTCCAAGACAAGACATTTCCTTACATTTCCAAGACATTTCCCTACATTTTCAAGACAAGACATTTCCTTACATTTCCAAGACAAGACATTTCCTTACATTTCTAAGTCATTTCCTTACATTTCCAACTCATTTCCTTACATTTCCAAGATTCTAAAAATGCACACATCACATCCATAACACATAAGACATACTAATGCATAGGCTATAATCCAGTATGTTACATTATACTTAGGAGAACATAGGAGGATGAAAAGGGCAAGAAACGGGCCAAAAACGGAGAAAATGGGCTAAACTAATAAATCCACACGGCCTGGAGTTTGCCACATAGTCGTGCCACTTTAGCAGACTCGAACACGACCCAGGGCTCGATTCACACGGGCGTGTGCCATGGGCGTGTCCCTGCCGTGACCCGTTTTAATTTCACTCAGAATAGGATACTTGTGGGCCAAGGAAAGCATCCCGAAAGCCTATATAAACACCCTAGAGGGCAACCTAAGAAGGGAGTTCGACAGAAGGCCTCTGTCAGGGCTTTTGATAGGAGCGAAGCCAGAGAGAGTTGAAATTATGGAATTACTCGAAGAAAGCCAGTTGATCTATCTCAGAAGCTGGAATCACACTTAAGACTAAGGGTCTCCCCTTCAATTTCCTTCAGGGGGTTTTAGGGTTTTTCTTTATGTTTTGTTAGTTAATTTCTTCTGAGATGTATTCTTCTATAATTATGAACTAAACCCCTCAAATACCTGAGGGGGATGAAACCTAAGACGGATCTTGTTATTGTTTTCTGAACTATATAATAAATACTTGATTTGTTCTTAATTATGTGTTAATATTTTAGAATATTGATTCAAGTATTGATGTGCTTATTTAGAGGAGTAAAAGTCCTTGTTTAAGAGTAGATCTAGCAAAGTTAAACGGAGTTGATCGCACACCTAGAGATAGGACGACGAAAATCTGCCAGATTAGGGTCAAACCTAATATGGGAGTCCATAGATCGAGTTAATGGAACACTAGGGGTTTTAATTAGAAAGAGATTTCAATTAATCAACCTAGGGTTAGACGTTAGTAGCCTTGAAAGAGGTATTGACGTTAGTAGCCTTGAAAGAGGTATTAATATAAATTAGGGAACCCTACAGATAAAGTAAAGTGAATAAATCGTCTGGTTCAGAGTTAAATAACAAGTAAAGTCTAGGTGGATTCTTTCTCGGGTATTGTCTTAATCAACTGATTTTCCCAAAAGTATTTTCCCAATTCATTCTCTGTGTCTTAGCATCCTTAGTTTAGTAATTAGTTAGATAAACATTAATCCTTTTTTATTTTAGGCTAAATAATAGAAAGAAAGTCAGTACTAGTACTTTTGGTTCCTTTGCGTTTGACATTCCGGTCTTGCCACTAAGCTATACTACTATTCGATAGGTGCGCTTGCCTCAATTGTGGTGATAGTTAGTTTCTAGGCTCGATCATTCATTATATAATTATTAAAACTCAGACACACGATCAATGCCCAGCCATAGGAGGGACAAAGAAAGGACTTTGTCATTTGGTTAGTGAAAATTTGGAGATAAAAATTGATTTTTATGAAAAAATAAAGAAGAGAAAAATATCATCTTTTCTCTCCATATTCTCCACCAAAAATTAGCAGCAAAATGGGGGTTGAGAACTAAAAAATTTTAGCCAAGCTTTCCTCCTTACAAGTAAGTGATTTTGGTTACCTTTCTTGAAAATTTTTGTACTTTTGGAATCCTTAAAGCTTAAGCTAGCTAATGAGGGGACTATTTTGCAAAATGGTTAAGAGTCTAAGGTTTTTCCATGAGAGCATTTATGTTGTTTGCTGAAATTTTATGGAAGAAAATAAGTCTTAGTTGTTAAATACACAACTATTCGTAAAGGTTATGAAATAGGTGGTAAATGTGTGTAATAGTTGAAATCTTGGGTTGCTATAAGAGGAAATATGAATCGGCTAGGCTTGATTAATAAGGAAATTTGATGAAAACTGATATACGAGCCTAGGGGCAAAATTGTAATTTTTCCAAAGTCTACGGGCAAAATGATAATTTTGCCAAAGTAGAAATTTTAAAATGTATTGTTTAGTGTGGAGATTAAATGTATAAATTTTATTGTTATAGATCAAAGAAAACGAGATTCGGACCTAGAGCGGGGGAAAAGAGAGATATGGACAAATAGGTCCCTTTCTACCCTTTTGGTATTGAGGTAAGTTCATGTGTAAACAATGCAACCTTATGTTGTAACAGTCCGATTTAGACCCTAGTCGAAATAGTAGTTTCGGGACCACAAATTCGAGTCAGAAAAATATTTTAATATTATTTTCTGTGTCTGCAGTATATGATTTAGCATAGGTGAAATTTCTGTGAATTGATTTTGTTGTTTGTGTGCTTAATTTGAGAAAGGGACTTAATCGTATAATTTGTAAAAGTAGCTTTCTATTTGATTAAGTGCTTAATTGATGTGTCTTTAAAAGAGGAAGTCCTTAAAATGAAAATTATCCATTATATTAGCTAATGGATAGTAAGGCCATTAATTGTATATGATATATATGTTATATTAAAAGGTTAATATTGTAAAAGAATTAGTAATGTTATTATATTAAAAACAAAGCTAAAAGATGGTGGATATTATTATGTGTTCTTCCATCGAAAAACAAAGAAAAGAAAAAGAAATAAGAAGCTAGGGCATTCGACCATCAAGTTCTTTTATTGAAGGTATGTTTGACTTTGGTTTTTGATAATTTCTATGTTTTCGTAATCGTTGCTTCGAGTACTTTGAAACCCATGCTTCAATTTTCTGAATTGATGAATATTTTGAAATGTGCCATTGATGAACACATGAGTTTTGTGATGTTTGATGGTGAAATATGAAATATATGTGTTAGATTATCATGTTTTGTCTTTGAATTTTTGATGAATTTGAGTAATTTGGACTTAATTGAGAAAATAATATTTTGAGGGACTAAATTATGAAATAAATGAAATGTATGGACTTGTATGGACTACCTGAGAATTCGGCTAAGCATGGGTGTATTGAGATTTTGTGTATTTTGTGATTTTGTGAAATATGGACTAAAATGTCAAAATGTGAAAATATGAGGGCTAATTTGTAAATTGCCCTAAATATGTGTTTTTGGATTGAATTGAATGAATTAGTGAATAAATGAGTTAAATTTGAATATGTATAGATCAAGAACCGAAGAAAATGGACTTAGATCGTGGAAAGTCGAAAGTGATCGAATAGTCGAGTACGTACGTTAACCGAATCCGAGGTAAGTCGATATACAAATAAATGCATTTGAATTGAGTTAATTATGCATATATGAAATTTAGCTTGTGTTAATTATGCTCGAGATATTATTTACATAGAATTCGAGATTGTATCGACAGTGTATCTATGTTCAAGAAGTCCAGTATGAACCTAGGAATAGATAGGATTACATATGTCATGACATAGGTTTTCGATATGTGAGATCATGTAAGACCACGTCTGGGATGTTGGCATTGATTCGAGATTTCGTGCAAGACCACGTCCGGGACATTGGCATCGATATGAGATTTACATGTAAGACCATGTCTGGGACATTGGCATCGTAGTGATTCGTGTAAGACCCTGTCTGGGATAGTGGCATCGATATTTGGTTACATGTAAGACCACGTCTGGGACATTGGCATTGTACGACTATTCCGAGCATTCTGAGTATCCTATTTAGTTCCGAACGGTTCAACGGGCAAGTCTAAGAAGTGAATGTCTATGTGAAATGTATAAATGATTCAGGTACGTTAGAAAGGTAAGTGTTCAAATGAGCTTACTAAAGTGAAAATGTGTATAGATTTGATGAGATATGTGATACAAGCTTGAATGAGCTATGATTAAAGTGATACTTTGAGCTATGGAATGTGGGTAAGTAATGGCTAAACAAATGAGCCAAAGGATATGTGATAAATTTGCAAATGAGAAACATTAATGTTATTGTATTAATGTGGCTATGTGCATTTTGTGTTAAGTTTATTTGTATATGGCTTACTAAGCTTTTGATAGCTTACTTTGTGTGTGTTTTCTCTGTTTTATAGATTGTTAAAGCTACTGAAGGCTCGGGAACCATCGAGGATCATCATCACACTACTCAATCTTGTTTTGGTACCTTTTAAAAATGTATATACTAAAGTATGGCACGTATAGGCTATTTACCTTGAGTTATGTTTGAAATATGTGTTTAGCCATGTGATCTGGCTAGTTAAATGGTTATGTAATGAATAAAGAGTCATGCTTATGATGTTTGGTTTTGGTATGATTCCATGGTTATGAAATAGTCAAGGTAATGGCAAGCTTATTGATGCAAAGTGAGTATATGTGTTTGATGAACAATGGTTATGATGAAGTGGTAAGTTGTGGATGAATCATGCTTAGTTTATTTGTGAATTAGTTGAGCTATTTGGCATATAAGTTGGTATGCTTAGAAATGAGATAGAAGGGATAATATGATGACCATTTGCTGTGTTTTTTGTTGCCAATTGTGTTTAAAAATATGCTTGTATGTGCTTGTAGGGATGACCCAAGTGTGGGTGGCATTTTGGCCTTGAAACTGGCCTATAATTGCCCACACGGTGGAGCACATGGGTGTGTGCCTCGACCGTGTCCATCGTGGTTGTAAACCTAAAGAATTCAGACTTAACCACGGGCTGGACACACGGGCGTGTGACTGGCAGTGTGGTGCAAGTCAATAGCGACCACAGGCTGGACACACGGGCATGTGACTGGCCGTGTGGTGCAAGTCAGTAGCGACCACGGGTGAGGTGCATGAGCATGTCCACAGCCGTGTGGACAAGTTAGTATGTATGCCCTGTTTTGACACGGCTTAGACACACGGGTGTGTCTGAGGCCGTGTGAGTCACACTGCTTGCCTACACGAGCGTGTGACCTCTGTAACTTTGAAAATTTTTTAAATTTTTGAGAATTTTCGTATGTGTTCAGTTTAGTCTCGACCTTATTCTAAAGAATGTTTAAGGTCTCGAAGACCTATTTAAGGGACACTTCGATATGATTTGTTGAATTATGTTTTGAAATGTCCATAAAAGTTTTCAATTGTCCGGTAATGCCTCTTGACCCTAGACCAGCGATGGTTACGAGTTAGGGGTGTTACATATGTGATGTATTTGAGATTTTGATATTCTATAGATTGTATGTTGTCTCTATGAGATATATTATTTACGAGTTTGATGAGATGTTAAGGACTGAAAATCTTTGGTTGAACTTTAAGCATGGATAGAATGCAAATGCCATGATACTAAGGTTGTTAAGGTTCCGTGTAAGACCATATCTAGGATATGGCCTCAGTATGAGATTTCGTATAAGACCATGTCAGGGACATGGTGTCGAATATGATATTTCATGTAAGATCATATCGGGAATATGGCATTGTTACAATACCATATGTATGAGACTCATGAGTATCTTTTAGCATTTTGAGTGATTCAACAGGTACGTTGAAAACGAGAAAGTGTGTGACTATGTCACGAGTGGAACATGTGAAGTGAATTTGGTATATGATGAATTCATGGTAATTTTATACGTAAACGATATATCCCTATTACGTATGTTTTATTTATTAATGCATTGTATGGATGTAATTGATTATTGATGAGAATTATTGAAATAGTAGAAAATGTAAAAATTCTAGAATGAACCTTCGGAAGAGAAATATGAGTATGGATGAATATACATAAATATGTAAGTTTTCGTGGGCTGTGTGCGATACCACCTTGTTGTTTATTAACAATGGGCTGAGTGTGATACCATTGTATAATTTATCATTTTGGTGGGCTGTGTGCGAAACCACCGTAATTATCATTGTTGGTGGGCTACGTGTAATACCACCCTATTATTGATTAATGGTGGGTTGTGTGCGAAGCCACCGGGTATCTTGCATCATTCCAAAGGGTTCATCAAGAAACTTGACTAAGTGAAATTATGTGTAGCTTTGTGGTGATAAGTGCAGGACATAAGTACAAGAAAATGCGAGCAATGTATATGATATGTGGTTGGGATGTGGTAAGAGTTGAGATGAGTAAGTATGATTACGAGAATATAGTAAAATATGAGCAGTGACAAATGAAAAGTGGTTAAACCAAGTGTGGAAATTATGATCCCTCATAAATGATGACTGTGTGATTAAGAGGAGGGAAATAACTTACTAAAGAATGTGATAAGTTATAATGAAGAGACTATGATGTTAAGGCTAATGCCAAGACACGTAAATGGTATCTATAAGACAAAAGAGTAAGCATCATGAATGATTATGTGGTAATCATGAATTTAAATGCAAGTCACATTATAATACCCTTGTGGTTGAGTAAAATAAATGAATGTCTATAGTTGTTTATTATTTGCATATGAACTTACTAAGCATTATTGCTTACTCCTCTCCCTTTCCTATCTCTTTAGGTTAATTTATCTAGTTCGGGTTGAAGATCGCCAGAGATGTATTCACACTATCAAGCAGTTATTTTAGGTATAAGTTTTCAAGCTTTTTTGAGATTTTATGAGTGCCAGTAGTGTTTACCGTAAAAGTACCGAACTTAGGATTAGTTACCTCGACTGTTCTGTATGGGAAGACATTAAGTACCTTAAAAGGGATTTCTTCGTTTGAGTTCAAGTCTGAGGTGGCGATCTGAGGGTCTGTTTTAGCCAACAATACCTGATCCCCGATCTGAAATTGGTTTGGTTCATCCTTAAGTTTGACATGGTTTTGCTTTGGTTCTGCTTCGTGTGTTCCTAATTTCTCTTTGAAATGCGTGTTCCACTCGTCTAGTTAATCGATATGAAGCCTTGGTTCCTCATGAGTTATTTTCTTGTTGGCATGAGGTCTAGGATCTGGCTCAGTTGTGTAGTTCCATGGTGTTTTCTGTAAAGAAGGTTTAATCGAATGGTCATTAATAGAAATTATTTTCTCACCTTGATTACTTGATGTCCTAGCCGAGTCAAGAGCCTGTAGAGTGATCGTTTCGTCACCTATAGGAAGTATGAGTTCGCCTGTACCAACATCAATTTTAGTTCTGGCAGTTGCTAAAAGGAGTCTTCCTAAAATTAAAGGAATATTATTGTCCTCATCCATGTCTAAAACGAAAAAGTCTACTGGGAATATGAATTTATCAATTTGCACGAGTACATCTTCAATTATACCCCTAGGAATTCTAATAGTTTTATCAGCTAATTGAATGCTCATCCTACTTTGTTTGGGTTTCCCTATATCTAGCTGTTTAAACATTTTATAAGGCATAACATTGATGCTTGCCCCTAAATCAGCTAAAGCATTATCAACAGATAAACTACCAATTAAACATGGAATTGGAAAACTCCCTGGATCTGTTAATTTTCGTGGTAGTTTATTTTGCAAAATTGCTAAGCACACTGCGTTTAGCTCCACATGCGACTCTTCGTCTAACTTCCGTTTGTTTGTCAAAAGCTCTTTTAAAAATTTCCTTGAATCTGGCATCTGCAAAAGAGCTTCAAGAAACGATAAGTTAATATGTAATTTCTTTAAAAGTTTAAAAAATTTACTGAATTGTTTGTCTGTGTTGTCTTTCTTCATCGCATTGGGGTATGGTACACGAGGTTGGTACTCTTTAATTATCGGTTTTGGCTTAATATGACTTACCTCAACCTTACCTTCGTCGACCATATTCTCTTGGCTTATTTTGGGTTCATCTAACCCTTCACTATCATGAGCAATTATTGCTTGAAGTTGCTCATTCGAGTTAGTTTCAGTGTTGCTTGGCAGGCTTCCTTATGATTATTCAGAGAATTGCTTAGCAAGTTGCCCTAATTGGTTCTTGATCCCTTGAATTGATGCTTGCTGATTTTGAGTGCTGTCTCGATGTTTTGGAAACGGGTTTCTGACACCTCTATAAATTTTGTTAGCATATCCTCAAGGTTCGGCTTCTTTTCTTGTGGGTAGGGTTGCTGCTGGAAACTTAGGAGTGGTTGTTGTCTCTGATTTCCTTGACCGCCCCATGAAAAATTGGGGTGGTTCCTCCAACCTGGATTGTAAGTGTTACTATAAGGGTTATTTTGAGGTCTAAAATTGTCACCCATATAGTGAGCTTGCTCGTTTTCAGCATTCGGGTTGTAAGGCGGATATTCTGTGTTGTTCATCCCTTCCCCATTTGTATCGCACTGCATAACTGGATGTACCTGCGAAGAGCCACATAAACCATTAATCCTTTTATTTAACATCTCTACCTGATTTGATAGCATGGTTACTGCGTCGAGGTTGAAAACACTAGCGGCTTTTGTTGGCCTTGTCCTCGTGACTTGCCACTGATAGTTATTCAGTGACATCTCTTCAATGAATTCGTGAGGCGACCTCGGTGTTTTGTTATTCGTGGTTCACACGTGGACTGGATCAATCAACTATTTGGTTGAAGGGTTCACACCATTGTAAAAGGTTTGGACCTGTAGCCACAAGGGTAACCCATGGTGTGGGCACCTTCTCAATAGATCCTTGTATCTCTCCCATGCATCGTAAATCCATCTACACAAAAGAAGAGATATCATTCCTTAACTTAGCCATTTTAGTCGGTGGAAAATATTTTAACAAAAAATTTTCGGTCATCTGTTCCCATGTAGTGATTGATCCTCGTGGTAACGAGTTCAACCACTGTTTAGCTTTGTTCCTCAACGAAAAAGGAAACAACCGAAGACGAATGACATCATCAAGAATGCCATACATTTTGAAAGTATCACAAAATTCTAGGAAATTTGCCAAGTGATTATTTGGATCTTCATCCTGCAAACCATCAAACTGAACAAATTCCTATATCATCTGAATTGTGTTAGGTTTCAGTTCAAAATTATTTGCAGCAATAGCAGGTCTAACAATACTTGGCTCAGTTCTTGTTAAATTAGGTTTAGCATAATCATACATAGTACGAAGAGCATGATTTTTGGCCACCACCAGAGGTAGTAGATTATTATCAGCCATCTCTTCGGTAGTATTAGTATCGTCCTCTTGCTTTTCTTCTATGTATTGTAAGCTTTGCCTTATTTCTCTTCTGTTTTTGCGAACGGTACCTTCTATATCGCTGTCAAAAATCAAGTGTCCTAATGGGTTCCTTCTAGTCATAAACTAGAAAAACCTATCAGAAGCAAAGAAAAGAAAAGAAAAATTAGAAAAGTGAAAATAAAAAATAAATTACAAATAAATAAAAATAATGGCTAAAGTAAAAAAAATCAAGTGTTCCTAGTATCTTAGTCCCCGACAACGGCGCCAAAAACTTGATCGTGTCCGAAAGTCTTAAAATTTATATAATGAATGATCGAGCCTAGAAACTAACTGTGACAACGATTGAGGCAAGTGCACCTATCGTTTGGTAATATAGTTATGGCAAGATTGGAAGTATCGTATCCTCAAGGACCAGGAGAACTAGTAATTACTATCTTTTTATTATTTAGCTTAAGAATTAAGGAAATTGTTGTTTAATCTAAAATTGACTAATTACTAAGCTAAAGATGCTAAGACACAGAGAATGAATTGGGGAAATACTTTTGGGAAAAACCAATTGATTAAGACAATACCCGAGGAAGAATCCATCTAGACTTCACTTGTTATTTAACTCTGAACCAGACGATTTATTCACTTGACTTGATCCGTAGGATTCCCTAATTTATATTAATACCTCTCTCGAGGCTACTAATGTCTAACCCTAGGTTGATTAATTGAAATCTCTTTCTAATTAAAACCCCTAGAATTGTATTAACTCGATCTATGGACTCCCATATTAAGTTTGACCCTAATCCGGCAGATTTTCGTCATCCTATCTCTAGGGTTGCAATCAACTCCGCTTAATTATGCTAGATCTACTCTTAAACAAGGAATATTCCTCCACTGCCTAAGCACATCAATACTTGAATCAATATCCTAAAATATCAAAGCAAAAATTAAGAACACATAATTAAAAACAAATCAAGTATTTATCATACAGTTCAAAAAACAATAACAAGATCCATCTTAGGTTTCATCCCCTCAGGTATTTGAAGGGTTAAGTTCATGTTTATAAAAAAAAATTACATCTCAGAAGAAAGTATAAAACAAAAAATAAGAAACAACCCTAAAACACCCTGAAGGAAATTGAAAGGAAGATCTTCCGTCGTGAGTATAATTCTGGCTTCTTGAGATGGATCAACTAGCTGTCTTCGAGTAAACCCTACAATTCGGCCTATCTGGCTTGGCTCCTCGGCCTACCTGGATGCCCCCCTTTTAGGTCACACTTAGGGTGTTTATATAGGCTTTCAGAATGTCTTTCTTTGCATCTAAGTATCCTAATTTGATTAGAATTAAAATAGGTCACGATAGGGACACGCCCGTTTGGCACGCCCGTTTAAATCAGGTCTAGGCCGTGTTCAGATCTGCTTAAAGAGGCACGGCCATATGGATTTCTCCAGGCCGTGTGGATTTCGTACTTTGGCCCATTTTCTCTGTTTTTGGCCTGATTCTCATTCTTTTCATCCTTCGATGCTCTCTTAAGTATAAAACATGAAATTAAAGGATTAGGAACATCAAATTTGACAATTAAGGGGATTAGGAACATCAAATTCCACAATTAAAGGGATAAATCATCCAAAAGTATGCTAAATGTGGGATTAAAATGTGTATATATTATGGTTTATCACTTACTCCCCTTCTCTTTTTCCCTTGTTTCATAGAGTTTCAGAGCCGAGTCGGGATACGAAGATAACTAGAAGATCGCCAACACTAACTAGAAGAGCCGAGCCGAGTCCATGGAAGTTCATATTGAAATTATGAGTTGTTTATTAGTATGTTGAATGGGTTTCTATGGTGTGAGCTAGAAGGGTGCAATGAGCTTGGCAAATAGCCTTGTTCTTGTCTACATGGGTAGGCACACGGGCGTGTGCCTAGGCGTGTGTGACACACACTGATCCATCCATGGCGTGTACCCAGGCCGTGTGAAGTGCGCACCTTGAATTTGGAATTTGAATCGTCACGGTTTGAAGCACACAGCGCGCCCCAGTGTGTGGATTAATCAGTGTCGACCACGGGCTAGCCACACAGACGTGTGGCTAAGCCGTGTGGCTAAGCCGTGTGTCATAAACAGAATGTCCAGGTTTTTGCACACGGGATAGGGACATGGGCATGCGTGACCACACGACCTGCCCACACGGGCGTGTCCCATTTCCCACAGGCGTGTGGCCCCTGTTTAGGTAAAATTTTCTTAAGCTCGTAGAAGTTTCCAAATTATCCCCAAAATCTTTTGAGAGCACATTTAGGGCCTCGTAGGTCCATTATGGATGATTTACATATGAATGGAGAAGTTATAATTTGAAATGAGTTTGATAGCCCAAGGTTGTATGACTATCTGAGTTGAGTCCGGTAATGCCTCATGCCGGTTCCAGCGTAAGATACGGGTAAGGGATGTTACATTTAATGGTATCAGAGCTATGGTTTAGTCGGTTCTCAGACTACCGTAGCATGTGTGAGAGTCTAGCTATACATGCCATAAGTATATAATGATAGTGTGGTGGCTTCTGATGATTCTAAACTTTGTTATTATGTAGTATATAGATCCCGATTAATCAGCTACTGATGACGCAGCTAGATGCGTCGGCTCCCGCGTAAGGGACCGCGCCTGTGTAGAGTGGACCCGAGACTAGGGTCAAGAAAAAGAGGCTCGGAAAGCCTTTCTTCAAATGATGAGTAACTGGTGCACTGAGTATGTAAGGGCAAACCCCAATGCTCAACCTCCTCCACCCCCTCCTATACCTCAGCCAGTTCCTGTGGCTCCCCAAGGTATGGAATTGGTGAGGACAACTAAGCCCCCGGTAGACAAAATTCAGAAGTAAGGGGCTGAGAACTTTTGAGCTAATATAGATGATGACCCTGAGAGGGCAGAGTTCTGGCTTGAGAACTCGATGAAAGTATTTGATGAACTCTGCTGTACACCTGAGGAGAGCTTAAAATGTGCCGTATCCTTGCTGAGGGTCTTGGCATACCATTGGTGGAAAATGTTGACATCAGTGGTCCCGAAGGAGAGAGTGACGTGGGACTTCTTATTGGACTAAAAATGACTGTGGCAGAATATGAGTGCGAATTTGTTAAGCTCAGTAAGTACGCGTAAGAGTGCGTGTCCACAAAAGCCATTTTGTGCAAGAGGTTTGAAGATGGGTTGAATGAGGATGTCAGACTTTTAATCAGGATTTTAGAACTAAAAGAATTTGTAGTACTGGTGGATAGGGCTAATGAGGCCGAATAATTGAGTAAGGAAAAGAGGAAGGCTGTGAGTGAGGCCCGGGATGCAAGAAAAAGGCCAATGAGTAAATCCTACCAAGCTCAATCGAAGAGGTCCAAGGAACTGAACCCTCAGACGACTGCATCAGTTGGATTTTCGTAAAGAGAGCGGGGCAACACGTACTCGGGTTCAAGAGTTCAGGCCACCTCGATGGCAAGTGATGACCATAAAAGTAACATATTTTAAGCCCACATTTAGCATGCTTTTGGATGATTTAAGCCTTGAATTGTGGAATTTGGTGCTCTTAATCCTTTGTTTTCATGTTTTAAACTCGGAAGAGCACCGGATGATGAAAAGAACAGAAAACGGGTGCAAAACAGAGTAAATGGGCCATATCATAAAATCAACACGGCTTGGGCCCAAGACCACACGGCTGTGCCTCATTCAACAGCCTCGAACACGGCCTGGCCACTACTTACACGGGCGTGTGCCATAGGCGTGTCCTACCATGACTAAGATAAATTTCACTCAGATTAGGATACTTAGGGGCGAAGAAACACATTCAGAAGCCTATAGAAGCACCCTAAGTATAACCTAAAAGGGGGGAACCCAAAGCTTTAGTCAGGGGGCGTCCAGCTAGGCCAGATTTGTGGGAATTTACTCGAAGATAGCCAGTTGATTCATCTCAAGAAGTCGAAATCATACTCAAGACGGAGGGTCTCTCCTTCAATTCCTTTAGGAGGTTTTAGGGATTTCTTATGTTTTGTTTTATCTTTTCTTCTGAGATGTTTTCTTTTATTATTATGAACTAAACCCTCAGATACCTGAGGGGGATGAAACCTAAGATGAATCTTGTTATCGTTTGCTGAAATATATGATAAATATTTGACTTGTTCTTAATTATGTGTTTTTAATTCTTGTGTTGATATTTTCAGGATATTAACTAAAGTGTGATGAGCTTAGGTGGAGGAGCAAAAGTCCCTGCCTAAGAGTAGATCTAGCATAATTAAGCGGGGTTGATCACATGCCTAGAGATAGGGTGACGAGATTTTGCCGGATTAGGGTGAAACCTAATATGGGAGTCCATAGATCGAGTTAATGCAATTCTAGGGGTTTTAATTAGAAAGAGATTTCAATTAATCAACCTAGGGTTAGGCGTTAGTAAGCGAGAGAGAGGGATTAATATAACTTAGGGAATCTTACGGATCAAGTCAAATGAATAAATTGTTTGGTTCAGAGTTAGATAACAAGTGAAGTCTAGGTGGATTCTTCCTTGGATATCGTCTTAATCAATTGGTTTTTCCTCAAAGTTATTTTCCCAATTTCATTCTTCTTTGTCTTAGAGTCTTTAGTTTAGTAGTTAGTTAACTTTAGATTAGATAAAAATTCATTCAATCCTTAGGCTAAATAATAAAGAGAAAGTTAGTATTAGTACTTTTGGTTCCTTTGGGTTCGACAATCCGGTCTTGCCTTAACTATACTATTGTTCGATAGGTGCGTTTGCCTCAAATCGTTGTCATAGTTAGTTTCCAGGTTTGATATTTCTTTATATAAAATTTTAAGACTTTGACATCGCATAAAACAATGACCAAGTTTTTGGCGTCGTTGCCGGGGAACTAAAGAAAGCTCAATTTTTATTACTTTAGCCATTTTTTTGCAATTTATTTTTATTTTTAACTTTGCTAAATTTTCTTTCTTTTGTTCCTTCCAAGTACCTCTAGTTTATGACTAGAAGGAACCCAATAGGACCCCTACTTTACGATAGTGATATTAAAGGTACCGTTCACAGAAATCGTAGAGAAATAAGGCGAAGCTTAAACTACATAGAAGAAGAGCAAGAAGCCGAAATAAATACTACAGAAGAGATGGCTGAAAATAATCCGCCACCTCAAGAGATGGCCGAAAATCATGCTCCTCGGACTATGTATGATTATGCTAAACCTAGTTTAACAGGAAATGAGTCAAGTATTGTAAGGCCTACTATTGCTTCAAATAATTTTGAACTGAAACCTAACACTGTACAGATGATACAATAGTTTGTTCAGTTTGATGGTTTGTAGGATGAAGATCCTAATACACACTTAGCGAATTTTCTAAAATTCTGTGATATCTTAAAAATAAATGGCGTTTCTGATGATGCCATCCGTCTTTGGTTATTTCCCTTTTCTTTGAGGAATAAAGCCAAACAATGGTTGCATTCTCTTCCACGAGGGTCAATCACTACATGGGATCAAATGACCGAGAAATTTTTATTACAATTTTTTCCACCGGCCAAAACGGCCAAGTTGAGGAATGATATCTCTTTTTTTGTGCAGATGAATTTAGAGACACTTTACGATGCATGGAAGAGATACAAAGACTTGTTGAGGAGGTGCCCACACCATGGATTACCTTTGCGGCTACAGGTCCAAACTTTCTACAACGATGTGAACCCTTCAACAAGGCAATTAATCGATTCAGCATCCGACGGAACCCTGAAAAACAAAACTCCTGAAGCGGCTTATGAGGTTATAGAAGAAATGTCACTGAATAACTATCAATGGCAAGTTACAAGGACAAGGCCAACCAAAGCAGCCAGAGTTTTCAACCTCGATGTAGTAACTGTGCTATCAAATCAGGTAGAGATGCTACATAAAAAAATTGATGGTTTATATGGTTCTTCGTAGGCACATCCAGTTATGCAGTGCGACGCAAGTGGAGGAGTGGCGAATCCTAAGTACCCGCCCTACGTACAGGGCATGGAGAGCGAACGAATGAACTAAATAGGTAACAACTTCCGATCTAACAATAACCCTTATAGTAATACTTATAATCCAGGTTGGAAGAACCAACCCAATTTCTCATGGGGTGGTCAAGGAAACCAAAGGCAGCAACCATCCCAAAACTTCCAACAATAGCCCTACCCACAGGAAAAGAAGCCGAACCTTGAAGAGATGCTGACAAAATTCATAGCAGCCTCCGGAACACATTTCCAAAATATAGAAACACATTTCCAAAATATAGAAACAAAACTTGAGGCATCGACACAAGAGCTCAAGGATCAAATCGGGCAACTTGCTAAGCAGATCTCTGAGAGACCACAGGAAAGACTACCGGGCAACACCGAGACAACCCAAAGGAGAAAATTCAAGCCATAATAGCTCAAGATAGTGAAGGGTTAGACGAGCCCAATTAAGGTAAAAGAATGTGGTAAAAGAAGGTAAGGTTGAGGTAAAGGCGAAACCGGTAATCAAAGAATACCAACCTCTCATACCATACCCAGAAGCAATGAAGAGGGACGACACACAGGAACAGTTTGGTAAGTTTCTTAAACTTTTAAAGAAATTACATATTAACTTACCGTTTCTTGAAGCTCTTTTGCAGATGCTAGATTCAAGGAAATTTTTAAAAAAGTTATTGACAAATAAGCGGAAGATAGACGAGAAATCACATGTGGAACTAAATGCAGTATGCTCAGCAATGTTGCAAAAAAAACTACCACAGAAATTAAAAGATCCAGGGAGTTTTACAATTCCATGCTTAATTGGTAGTTTAACTATTGATAATGCGTTAGCTGATGTAGGGGCAAGCATAAATGTCATGCTTTACAAAATGTTTAAACAACTAGGTCTAGGGAAGCCCAAACAAATTAGGATGAGCATTCAATTAGCTGATAAAACTGTTAGATTTCCTAGGGGTATAATTGAATATGTACTCGTGAAGATTGATAAATTCGTATTCCCAATAGACTTTGTCATTTTAGACATGGATGAGGACAACACAATCCCCCTAATTTTAGGAAGACCATTTTTAGAAACTGCCAGGACTAAAATTGATGTCGACGCAGGTGAACTCATACTCTGTGTAGGTGATGAGACAGTCACTCTTCAAGCTCTCGATTCAGCTAGGACATCAAATAATCAAGGTGAGAAAGTAAATGCTATTGATAACCATTCGGTTAACCCTTCATTTTGGGAAGCACCACAAAAGAACACAACTGATCCTAGACCCAGTGCCAAAAAAGAAATAACTCATGAGGAACAAGGGATTCAGATCGATGAACAAGGGGCGAACCCAAAGCTTTAGTCAGGGGGCGTCCAGCTAGGCCAAAGAGGGCAGATTTGTGGGAATTTACTCGAAGATAGCTAGTTGATTCATCTCAAGAAGCTGAAATCATACTCAAGACGGAGGATCTCTCCTTCAATTCTTCAGGGGGTTTTAGGGATTTCTTATGTTTTGTTTTATCTTTTCTTCTGAGATGTTTTCTTTTATTATTATGAACTAAACCCTCAGATACCTAGGATGAAACCTAAGATGAATCTTGTTATCGTTTGCTGAACTATATGATAAATATTTGACCTGTTCTTAGTTATATTCTTAATTCTTGTGTTGATATTTTCGGGATATTAATTCAAGTGTGATGTGCTTAGGTGGAGGAGCAAAATTCCCTACCTAGAGTAGATCTAGCATAATTAAGCGAAATTGATCGCACGCCTAGAGATAGGGTGACAACATTTTTCTGGATTAGGGTGAAACTTACTATGAGAGTCCATAGATTGAGTTAATGCAATTCTAGGGGTTTTAATTAGAAAGAGATTTCAATTAATCAACCTAAGGTTAGACGTTAGTCGCCTCGAGAGAGGGATTAATATAACTTAGGGAATCTTACGGATCAAGTCAAATGAATAAATTGTCTGGTTCAGAGTTAGATAACAAGTGAAGTCTAGGTGGATTCTTCCTTAGGTATCGTCTTAATCAATTGGTTTTTCCTCAAAGTTATTGTAACACCCCTTACCCATATACTACGCCAGAACCAGGTACGAGGCATTACCAGACTTAACAATACATTCTACCAAATCCCAAGCCACAAAATTTCACTTATAATTTAATTTTTAACAAACACATGCATACACAAGCATTATAACTCCATGACCAATATGAGCCACAACTCGTGGCTAAATACAGAATAATCCTTATTACCGTTATGAAGCAATACATTTAATAAAATTAATTAAGACATATACAAAATGACTTAGTCAAGCCCCTATACGTGCCATAACTTAAATCATTTATAAATAAAGATACCCATAGATAGCTTGATAGCGTGAAGCGATTTTCGACGACCTCCAACCCGAGCTTGTTTAGTAGGACTCTGTAACATGGGAAAGAAAAGGGGGTAAGCTTATAAAGCTTAGCAAGTTCACATGTAAAAATTTTAAGCATTAGCAATGAATTTAGCTTACTACTAAGCTGTCATAACTTGCATAAATAATGCTAAGTTCTTACTTTCCCAACTTATTCATTTGTAGCCTTATCAAAGCCTTAACATGACAAATCCTCACAACAAGTTCTCAAATTGATATAATCATTAAATCACATGCTTATACCTTATTACTCATGTTCACATTAATCTGTCTACTTGAATCACTGTCACTAAATTATTTATTTCTTGAGCTACAGAGCTTCAAATTCCAAACCACTAATTTTACCTAAAACTAGACTCACATATCTTCATACCATAAAATTTCCAGAATTTTTGGCTTAGCCAATTAGTACAGTTTATTCATTAAAATTTCCCCTATTTCACTATTAGACTATTCTGGTCACTTTTCACTACGAATCAATTTTCTCCTTGTACAAAATTCAAATGATGTTATAATTTATTTCATTTTAAACTAGACTCATTAAGAATTTCAAGCATATAACTTATATCCCTTAATTATTTTTGTACAATTTTTAATGATTTTGCTAATGTAGAACAGGGGATCACATAATCATTCTAAACCAATCCCACAAGAATTTAAATATCTCAAAATATAAAAATCCTTTGTTTTCTATGTTTCTTTTATATGAAAATAGACTCAATAATGTTTAAATAAATATCTCATCTAACTTACAATTCAATTTCTACTATTTTTGGTGATTTTTCAAATTCACATCACTGCTGCTGTCCAAAATAGTTTTATTGTAAATTTTTGCTCTCACTCACTTTAGTTGTATTCATTACTTACCTATAACAATCTTTCCAATTTCCGATTACATATCGAGCATATTTCTCATATGTTACACATGCATATACCTACACTTGTCACTGCAAGCCACACATAATTTCACTTAATCGATTTTCCCAATGAACTCATCGTAATCTTACCAAAGGCTCAGAATACAAAGGGCATCTTACTTCATAACTTGCTTACATACCTGCAACATTCTCATTTAACACATGAGTACTCTTTCATAATATAGGCATATTGCCAATCATGTCATAAAGTGTCACAAGCATAACTGAAAACTCATCACTTACTTAATACTTGATAATCTCAATTACTTACGACCTCAATATTAAATAAGCCTTAAATGCATACCTGTACTCTTTCTTCATGTTCTAACCTTGTCATTTCTTTGACTTACTCTTTGGACTACTCGGGAACCTTTTCCTTTTTGAACTTACCATTGCCATGTCTTGACATCGTCTTACGTGGTATCCTTGCCTTATGAACTCACCAATGCCATGCCTTGGCATGGTCTTACATGGGACCTTTGCCTTATAAATTCACCAATGCCATGTCTTGACATGGTCTTACATGATTTCCTTGCCTTATAAAACTTATCAATGCCATGCCTTGGCATGGTCTTACATGATATCCTTATCTTACCAAATGCCATGTTCCAAACGTGGTCGTACATGGTATCCTTGTCTTACCAAATGCCATGTTCCAAACATGGTCTTACATGTATCCTTGTCTTAGTGCCAATGCCACATCTTGATGTGGTCTTACATGGAGTCCTTAATCAATGCCGATGCCATGTCTTGACATGGTCTTACACGGGATCCTTCCCTTACCAATGCCATGTCTTGACATGGTCTTACATGGTATCCTTAACCGTCAATTCCTCCTTAAATGCCATGTTATGAACATGGAGTTTTCCGTCAATTCTTCCTTAATTGCCATGGTATAGCATGGACTTTGAGATATCAATGTCTTGTCAATTCATAGCTGAAACATACTTGCTCAAATTCTTAAGGTTAGTCGCATAACTCAATAATAACATTACTAATAACAATAATTGCATAATAATAAAATGCTACTCAACTTACATACTTACATTCTAAATCTCATCATATCATCAACTTAACTTATTCTCATCAAACTATGCTAGTCAATACTTTCTTGTTATCATACAAAGCCATAATACAAAATATGTCTAACATATAAATTATACAAGTTCTCTTTCCAATATCGAATTATTATCGAACATTAATCATTATATCTGAAACTCAATACTATAGTATTTATGGCCAAAATATCAATTTATCATTTGAATATGCATAATTAAATGCTTATTAAACATATGAACTTACCTCGATACCAAAATGGTCATTTTACCAACTTTCCTGATTTTCGATTTTTCTCCCGTTCTAGGTCCAAATCTCGTTTTTCGGGGTCTAAGACATCACATTTCACTTATTTAATTAACGTACTACTCAAAACAGTCCCTAACTCAAACTTTGGAAAAATTACAATTTTGCCCCTAGGCTCGAAAATTAAACTTCATCCCTTATTCTTATGTTTCATAACATGCTGATCATTTTTCCCTTCTATGGCAACATCAAATTCTTGCTCTAACATGCACTTATGTACATTAGGTATTTTTGCCGATTATGTCGTTTTACTCGTTTTCACTTAAAGTCGCTTAGTAAAAGTTGTTTAACATAATTCTAAGGTTCATATTCTGCCACAAAACATCAAAATAAACACATTTCACCTATGGGTATTTTTCCAAATATGAACCCTAGGTTAAATTATTGCTAGAATAAGCTAAATCAAGTTACCGGGACTCCAAAAATGTAAAGAACATGAAAAACGGGGCTAGAATGGACTTACCATGAAGCTTGGAAAGCTTGAAAACCCCATCCATGGCTTCCCACATGTTAAATTCGGCCTAAGCTTGAAGATGGACAAATTTGGCATTTAAATTTTGTTTTTAATTCATTTAATTCACTAAATTACCAAAATGCCCCTTAAAAAAAATCTTTTGAAACATACCCATCCATGTCCAATTTTTTCCACCAACTTAACCAATGGACTAATTATCATTTAAGGACCTCCAATTTAAAATTTCATAACAATTGGACACGTCTAACATGTAGAACTCAACTTTTGCACTTTTTACAATTTAGTCCTTTTGACTAAATTGAGTGCCCAAACGTCAAAATTTTCAAATGAGATTTTCACGATATCATTCCGTGAAATTGTAGACCATAAAAATATAAATAAAATAAATTTCTCCACGTCAGATTTGTGGTCCCGAAACCACTGTTCCGACTAAGCCCAAAATCGGGTTGTTACATTATTTTCCCAATTTCATTTTTCTTTGTCTTAGAGTCTTTAGTTTAGTAGTTAGTTAATTTTAGATTAGATAAAAATTCATTCAATCCTTAGGCTAAATAATAAAAAGAAAGTTAGTATTAGTACTTTTGGTTCCTTTAGGTTCAACAATTCGGTCTTGCCTTAACTATACGATTGTTTGATAGGTGCGCTTGCCTCAAATCATTGTCATAGTTAGTTTCCAGGTTCGATCATTCTTTATATAAATATTAAGACTTTGACATCGTATAAAACAACGACCAGCACGTGTGGGCAATCCAAAATCCAAACCGGAGTGCCCAAGTTGTGGCAGACATCACACTTGGGATTGTTGGGGAAACAACCGGAATTGTTACAAATGTGGTTCCCCCAACCATTTCATCTGAAATTGCCTTGAAAGAGATGACAAGGAGAAGAAGCAAGAGGTAAGATCAATCAGTGTATCCTTTAGAGGTAGGCCACAAAAGAACCTAGGAGGTGGGACTAGTGGTAGAGGTGTATCACGAGACTTTACTGTGAGGCCAGAGGGCTCGGCGCCAGCAAGGACCTATGTTATTCGTGCTCGAGAAGAGCCATCATCACCAGATGTAATAACGGGTACTTTTTCTTTTCATGACACCTTTGTTATTGCTTTGATTGACCCGAGGTCAACCCATTCTTATATTTGCATGAGATTGGCATCTAGTTTGAGTATGACTGTTGAGTCTACTAAATTTGTGGCAAAGGTGTCAAACCCATTAGGAAAACATTTGTTAGTTGACAAGGTGTGTAGGAATTGTCCTTTGACAATTAGGGGTCATTGTTTTCCGGCAAACCTTATGTTGTTTCTGTTTGATGATTTTGATCTGATTCTTGGTATGGATTGGTTGACTACCCATAGTGTTTTAGTGAATTGTTGTAGTAAATTTATCGAATTGAAATGTGAAAATGGAGATGTTATTCGGGTTGAATCAGGTGGGCTAGATAATTTACCGATGATGATCTCTTCCTTGGTGGCTGAGAAATATTTGAGAAAAAAGATGTGAGTCATATCTCGCTTTTGTACTGAACACTGAAGAGTCTGAAGCAAGGATTGAAACAGTGCCGGTTGTATGTGAGTATCCAGATGTATTCCAAGAAGAGTTACCCGGATTACCTCCAGTTAGAGAGGTCAAGTTTGGAATTGAGTTAGTTCCGGGAACGACACCTATTTCGGTTGCTCCTATAGGATGGCCCCACTAGAGTTGAAAGAACTGAAGGTTCAGTTGCAAGGGTTAACAGATAAGGGTTTTGCAAGACCGAGCTATTCACCGTGGGGTGCTCCGGTACTTTTTGTAAAGAATAAGGATGGGTCGATGAGATTGTGTATAGACTATAGACAGCTCAACAAAGTAACTGTGAAAAACAAGTATCCTTTACCAAGGATAGATGATCTCTTTGATCAACTAAAGGGAGCTACGGTGTTTTCCAAGATTGACCTGAGGTCCGGTTATTACCAATTGAGGGTTAAGGAGCAAGACGTGTCGAAAATGACATTCCAGACGAGGTATGGCCATTATGAGTTTCTGGTCATGCCATTCGGTTTAACGAATGCTCCTGCAATTTTTATGGGCTTAATGAACCGTATCTTCCGATCGTATTTGGACAAGTTTGTGGTTGTTTTTGTTGATGACATACTGATTTATTCTCGAGATGAGAGTGATCATGCGGAAAATCTGAGAACTATCTTACAGACTTAAAGAGACAAGTAGTTATATGCTAAATTTAGTAAGAGCGAGTTTTGGCTCCGAGAGGTAGGAATCTAGGACACATTGTGTCGGGCGAGGGTATTATAGTTGATCCGGGAAAGACCTTGGCTATTATGGAGTGGAAACCACCGAGGAACGTGTCTGAGGTCAGAAGCTTTTTGGGTTTAGCGGGGTACTATAGGCGGTTTGTGAAGGGATTCTCCATGATTGCTACCCCAATGACGAAACTGTTGCACAAGGATGTTAAGTTTGAATGGACTGAAAAGTGACAATAGAGTTTCGAGAGATTGAAAACATTGTTTACGGAGGCACCGATTTTAGTGCAACCCGAGCCCGGCAAAGAGTTTGTGGTCTATAGTGACGCATCGTTAAACGGTCTCGAGTGTGTGTTGATGCAAGAGGGTAAGGTAATCACTTACGCCTCGAGACAGTTAAAATCGCACGAGAAGAATTATCTGACTCATGATTTGGAGTTGGCCACGATTCTTTTCGCATTAAAAATTTGGCGACATTATTTGTATGGAGAGAAGTGCCGAATCTTCACAGACCATAAGAGTTTGAAGTATTTGATGGATCAAAAAGGATTTGAATTTACGACAATGGCGATGGCTTGAGTTATTGAAGGACTATGAGTTAGCGATTAATTACCATCCGGGGAAAGCAAATGTAGTTGCGGATGCTCTGAATCGAAAATCCTTGTATGCTTTGAGAGCTGTGAGCAACGAGTTTGTCATTGTCTGATGATGGTGCTATATTGGCCGAACTGGGAATTAGGCCACTATTTGTTCAGCAAGTATGTGAGGCACAAAGGAATGACAATGAGCTTCAAGGTAAGAAAGCCAAGTGCGAATCAGAGAATGATACTGAATTCCGGGTGAGTTCGGATGGTTGTTTAATGTTCCATGACAGGATTTGGGTCCCTAAAGATGGTAAGTTGATTCGAAAGATATTGAATGAAGCACACACTAGTTATTTTTCAATACATCTGGGCAGTACGAAAATGTACAATAACCTGAAGAAATTCTATTGGTGGCTAGGAATGAAAAGGGACATCTTTGAGTATGTAACAAGATGTTTAATTTGTCAACAAGTGAAGGCTGAACATCAAGTGCCTTCGAGATTACTTCAGCCAGTGATGGTTCCCGAGTGGAAGTGGGATCGGATTACCATGGATTTTGTTACGAGCTTGCCTACGACTCCGAAAAAGAAAGATGTTGTGTGGGTTATCGTTGATAGATTAACGAAGTCTGCTCACTTTATATCGACGCGTGTTGATTATTCACTGGAAAAGTTAGCCAAGTTGTATGTTGCGGAGGTAGTAAGATTACATGGAGTGCCTATATCTATTATCTCGGATAGAGACCCAAGATTTACTTCGAGGTTTTGGAAGAAGTTGTAGAAGGCCTTGGGTATAAGATTGAATTTTAGCACTACATTCCATCCTCAAACTGATGGTCAATTTGAGAGACTAATCCAAGTTCTTGAGGATATGCTCCGATGCTGTGTGTTAGAGTTTGAAGGTAGTTGGGAAAGATACCTACCAGGGCTATACTCCATATGAACTTACCAGGTCTAAACTGCAAAAATAGCAAAATTCAGGGACTAATCAACAGCTTTCCCTTTTCCATGATTATCTATTTATTCTTGATCTATAAAGTAAATTTTATTTCAATTTATCAGCTTCAACTTCATGTAATATTCAATTTATTCCTTATGTCTTCCTATTTATTATTTTTCACAATTACCCCATACTTTTACACATTATTTGATTTAGTCCCTAAAGTAGAAACAAGCTTATTTTATCAATTAATCCCTATACCCACTGAGCCAAATTTAATTACATTATAAATCAGCCCTCTAATTAATAAATTTTACAAGGAAACCATGCCAAATTTAACAATTTAATCCTTAAACTTAAAAACTAAACAAAATCACTTTACAAACTAGTCTAAACTCATTATCAAGCTTCTAACTAAACCATTTTCTATCAAAAACATCTGAGATTCATCAATGGCAAGTTTTAAAATCTTTAACAATTTTAAAAATCGAGGTACGAGTTAGTGAACCTAGTTGCAACAATCACAAAAATATAAAAATTACAAGAAATAGGAAAAAAAATGGCATACCATGCATGAATCTTTGTTTGGCCGAATTCAAAGGTTCAACAATGGAATTTTAGATTTGGTTTTAGGTGGAACAAAGAGATACATGGGCTAGCTAAATTCAACAATTGATACAGTTATAAATTCAATAATTGAACAAATTGATACATGAGCTAGCTCAATCAAGCTTCTATGATCACAAATCTATGAAAATTACAAGAAAAAGGGCTTAATTCCCTTGTTTATTTGACGACTGAATGTAAAAAGGATTTTTATAGGTTGATAAACCGTAAAAGTAACATACTTTAATCCCACATTTAGCTTACTTTTGGATAATTTATCCCTTGATTCATGTAAAAAGGTGCTCTTAATCCTTTCTTTTCATGTCTTATACCCAGGAAAGCACCCGAGGATGAAAAGAACATAAAACGGGCCCAAAACGGAGTAAATGGGCCATAGCACGAAATTGACACAGCCTGGACCAAAGCCCACACGATTGTGCCTCACTGATCATCTAGAACACGGCTGACCCCCGATTCACACGGCCGTGTCTCATTAAAGAATCCCAGCACAGCCCGGCCACGATCCACACGAGCGTGTGCCATGGCCGTGTCCTTGTCGCTGGAAAGAGCAATTTCACTCGGATTTGGATACTTGGGGAGAAAGAAACATATTTCAAGAGCCTATATAAACCCCCTAAGTATCAGCTGAAAGGGGGCGGTTAGCTAGGCCAAGGAGCCAAGCTGAAAAGGTTAGAATTGTGGAAATCACTCGAAGATAGCCAGTTGATCCATCTCAAGAAGCCAGAATTCTACTCAAAAGGGCGGATCTCTCCTTCAATTCTTCAGGGAGTTTTAGGGATTTCTTATGTTTTATTTTATCTTTTCTCTTGAGATGTTTTCTTATTTTGTTATGAACTAAACCCTTCAGATACGTGAAGGCGATGAAACCTATGATGGATCTTGTTATTATTTTCTAAATGATATGATAAATACTTAGTTTGTTCTTAATTATGTGAGCTTAATCTAAATTTGATGTGCTTAGGTGGAGGAGGAATAGACCTTGCCTAAGAGTAGATCTAGCATAATTAAGCGGAGTTGATCGCACGCCTAGAGATAGGGTGACGAGATTTTGCCGGATTAGGGTGAAACCTAATATGGGAGTCTATAGATCGATTTACTACTATTCTAGGGGGTTATTATAAGAGAACGAGAGCTCCACTAATTAACCTAGGGTTAGACGTTATTCGCCTCAAGAGAGGGTTTAATATACGTTAGGGAGTCTTACGGATCAAACTAAGTAAATAAATCATATGGTTCAGGGTTTAATAACAAGTGAAGTCTAGGTGGATTCTCCCTGGGGGTATCGTCTTAATCAACTGAGTTTTTCCTAAAAGTTATTTCCCCAATTCGTTCTTTTTGTCTTTGTGTCTTTTGCTTAGTTATTCGTAAATTTTAGATTAAACAACTTCACTTTATTTTAGGCTAAATAATAAAAAGAAAGTTAGTATTACTACTTTTAGTTCCTTTGGGTTCGATAATCCGGTCTTGCCTAAGCTATACTACTATTCGATAGGTACACTTGCCTTTAATCGTTGTCAGAGTAGTGTCTAGGTTCGATCATTCTTTTATAAATTTTAAAGCTCTGATTTTAGCGATCAAGTTTTTGGCGCCGTTGCTGGGGAACTAAAATATTAAGAAATCTCTATTTTTATTACTTTAGCTATTATTTTATTTTTTCGCAATTTACTTTTATTCTTATTTTTTTTGGTTAAATTATAATTTGGCTAACTTTTCTTTCTTCCTTTTTTTTTTCAGGTACCTCTAGTTTATGACTAGAAGGAACTCGAGAGGACCTTTAGTATACGACAGTGATATTGAAGCTACTGCTCGCAGGAATCGTTGAGAAATCAGGTGAGCCCTAAATTACACAGAGGAAAATCAAGAGGACAGATCCAATCCTACTGAAGGGATGGACGAGAATATTCCACAACCCCATGATGTGGGGGAACATAATGCTCCACGGACTTTGTTTGATTATGCTAAACCACATTTAACAGGAGCAAAATCGAGTATTATTAGGCCTTCTATAGCTGCTAATAATTTTGAATTAAAGCCTAACACAATACAAATGATTCAATTTGATGGTTTGCAGGTGGAAGACCCAAATACTCATATAGCTAATTTCTTAGAGTTCTGTGATACCTTCAAAATAAATGGTGTTTCTAATGATGCCATACGTCTTCGGTTATTTCCATTTTCATTAAGGAATAAAGCCAAACAGTGGTTAAACTCGTTACCACGAGGGTCAATCACTACATGGGAACAAATGACCAAAAAATTTTTATTAAAATATTTCCCACCGGCCAAGATGGCCAAATTACGAAATGATATCTCTTCTTTTGTGCAGATGGATTTAGAGACATTATACGACGCATGGGAGAGATACAAGGATCTCTTGAGAAATTTTCCACGCCATGGTTTACCCTTATGGCTTCAAGTCCAAACTTTCTATAACAGTGTAAACCCCTCAACGAGACAACTAATCGGTTCAGCTGTCGGTGGAACCCTGAATAATAAAACTCTTGAAGCAGCCTACGAGTTTATCGAAGAGATGTCACTAAATAACTATCAGTGTCAAGTTCCAAGGACAAAACCGATAAAATCAGCCGGAGTTTTCAACATGGACATAGTGACCATGCTATCAACACAAATGGAGATGATGAATAAAAAGATTGATAGTTTGTGTTCTTCGCAGGTACACCCAGTAATACAGTGTGATGCAAGTGGAACTGGGGCGAATCCTGAGTACCCACCCTACCAACCAGGAGCAGAGAGCGAACAGATGAACTATATAGGTAATAATTTCAGATCTAATAACAATCCTTATAGTAATACTTACAATCCAGGTTGAAGAAACCACCCAAATTTCTCATGGGGAGGTCAAGGAAATCAAGGAAATCAACGACAACAACCTCGTCAAAACTTCCAAAATCAGCCATATCCGCAAGAGAAGAAGCCAAACCTCGAAGAGATGCTGACAAAATTTATGGCAAACACAGAAAATCGTTTCCAAGAAACTAAGAGAACACTTAAAAATCAACAAATATCAGCCGAGGAGACAAAGAACCGAGTTAGGGAACTCACTAAAGCAGTCGAACAACTTGCAAAGCTATTGTCAGAACGACCGCAAGGACGTCTACCAAGCAACACTGAGATTAATCCAAAGGAACAGATTCAAGCCGTAACAGCTTAGGAAAATGAAGAGGTAGACTAACCTACACCACAACAAGAAACCAAGGTAGAAGAACGTAAAATCGAGATAACACAAGAAAAGCCAAAATTGGTAATCAGAGAATACCAACCTCGCATTTCTTACCTTGAAGCGCTAAAGAGAGACGATTCAGAGGAACAGTTCAGTAAGTTTCTTAAGCTTCTAAAGAAATTACATATTAACTTACCCCTTCTTGAAGCCCTTTTTCAGATGCCAAACTCAAGGAAATTTTTAAGACAGCTCTTAACAAACAAACGCAAATTAGACGAAGAGCCACATGTAGAACTCAACGCAAACTGCTCAGCAATTCTACAAAACAAACTACCACGAAAGCAAAAAGATCCAGTGAGTTTTACAATTCCATGTTTAATTGGTGGTATAATAGTTGATAATGCGTTAGCTGATTTAGGGGCAAGTATAAATGTGATGCCTTATACATTGTTTAAACAACTACGTCTAGGAAAGCCCAAACAAACTAGGATGAGTATTCAGTTAGTTGATAAAACCGTTAGAATTCCTAGGGGCATTATCGAAGATGTTCTTGTCAAAATTGATAAATTTATTTTTCCAGTAGATTTTGTTATTTTAGACATGGATAAGGATAACTCGAACCGCTTAACTTTAGGAAGGCCATTTTTAGCAACTGTCAGGAGTAAAATTGATGTTGATGCAGGAGAACTTATACTTTGTGCAGGGGATGAATCAATCAGTATTTAAGCCCTCGACTCGGCTAAAACATCAAGTAACAAAGGTGAGAAAGAAATTCCTTTGATAACCATTCGATTACACCTTCTTAACAACATGATCCCGATCCCATACCATGTACCAACAAAGAAATAACTCATGAGGAACAAGGGATTCAAATGAATGATCTAGACAAGTGGAAAACACACTTTAAAGAAAAACTAGGGATACACGAGGAATAACCAGAACCACAAGAAGTAAAACCGAAGGAGCACCAAGAAGAGCTCATAGGGACATCAAATCACTTCAAAATAGGAGACCCGGTACTGTTAAAGAAAATAGATCTGCCCATCACCACAACAAACCTGAAAGCAATGGGAGAAATTCCTCTCGAGGTACGCAACATCTTCTCACACGAAACAGTCGAGGTAAGCAATACAACATTCGAAACTCTTAAGGTAAACGCCTCTCGACTTAAACTTCACAATAGAACTGAAAGCATGAGGGAAGATATTCAACCTTTTAAGCCTCCCTGATTCAAATACAAGTAAAGTCTAGCTTAAGACTATAAAAAAGCACTTCTTGGGAGGCAACCCGAGCACTAACTCTATTTACTTTTACATTAATTTTCAATTTCTTCCCTTTTTCTACTCTTCGTTTTACAATTTAGTTTTAACCTAACCAAAAGTGTAGAATTCAAGACCACACGGTCTTACACACGGCTGTGCTCGTGACCGTGTGGACCATCAGAATCCCCGTACTGACATAGCAGAAGCCGTGCGAATCAAACCCCAACTAATTTTTGACGTCACAGATCCAACCACTACGCCACAGGCACCGACAAAGTAGCACGACCGTGCCCAATGACTGTGTGAAGCTATTGACTTACCGACCACGGGCCGAACACGCCTTTGCCCTTAACCGTGCGAAGACACTGACTTGAAACCAACGGCCGTGGCAAACTGTAAACGGGCATGGGTGAGCCAACACGACCGGATACACAGCCGTGCGAAGCGGCCGTGTGAATCAACACGCCCTCAGACCACGGGCATGTACATGTACCAAAATTGAGCCTCTATTTAAACCCCACAGCCTTTCCCTTCTTCCCATCTTCTTCCTTCCTTCTTTCTCCTTCAAAATTTCTCTTCTTACATTAGAAAAAGTGTCCAGACTCTTGAGCCTAAACCAGAACCATGCCGAAGAAGCGTAAAAGGCCAACCTCCACAAAGGAGACTAACTTACATGAGTTCATGCCGACAGCTTCAGCCACTCGACAAGCCAAGGGTCTTTAAGACCACATAGTTTTTATTTTTCTTTTCTCTTTTACTTCAATTTCCTTCCCTTTGACAATCTTATGCTTATATCAGTTTAACTTAGTTTAGTTTTGTAGTGTCAGGTTCGAAAGGCTGCTAAGGAATCACGCCACTTCTGCCACCTCCAGCACCTCCCCAGCCTTAGAGGTCACACCTACCTCGCGAACTATCCAACAATAAGGACTCTTCGATCCATTTATCTTTAATTTTCATTTTGTTTACATTTTTGTTTCCTCTTTCTTTATCTTTCTTATCTTTAATTATATATTTAGTTTATTCTAATTAGGTCTTAATAAATCCTGGCTACTTCTTAGTGTGCTACCTAATTTCTTCATCTAACGCAGGGTCGTCATCCAGACTGACCCCCCATCCTCCTTCACTTCCGACTCAAGGAATCTATCCAAAATTCAGGGAGTATTCTTTCCCCTTCTCTTTTGATTTATCCCGTAAATATTATTATCTACCTTTGTACATTGAGGGCAATGTACATCTTAAGTATGGGGGGTGATGAGAAAATACCTAACTTTTTGCATGATTCTCAAACCCTGAGGATAAAAGTGCCTCACATTTTTCATTATTCTCAAATCCCTGAATTTAATCTTGTTTTTAAGTAATTTTCTCATATAACTAATTAGGATGAAATTTCTAATGGTTTATGATTTTTATTGACATGTTTTAGAGTAAGTCATTGATAATTGTGCATTGATGATTAAATTTGAAGAATACTAGGGAATTAAGCATGATAAGTCTATTTTTCAAAAAGTAAAATTTTTTAGGTTGTTAACCTGAATTTGAATAGTACTTTGAAGTTTGAAATTTACGAGGATGACGTCAAAAACACCCATAATTTTTGTGAGATTTTGATCTTGATAGAGCATATATTCCTTTTCATGCTCACTTTTTGATTATGAGTATGTCAACTATGAACTGTTATTCTAGAACTTGCCTTGATTATACATGTCAAGACCACAATTATGATTTGATATACTGAGATGATAAAGGCACTTAGGATTTAACCCACTTACTCCGCTAAAAAGCCTACCTTCATAATTAACCCCTAGTGAACCCCTTTGATCCTAACAACCCTTTTTATTGACTCACCTGCTAATATTAACCCAGAAACCCCTTTGTTTTTGTTATCACCGTTCTATTTGACTACCCTTATATCGAGATTTGATTTGATCTATTGCCTAGCTATGATGCTTATTAAATAGATTCATTCCTTATTATGTAATACATAGTTTGTTCTCAAAAAAGAATCAAAGTATATTCAGTATTAGTGTTATGAAAAGCGAGCTTATACAGTTAAAGTCTAATTATCAAAAGAAAAAGCTCGTATCATTAGGGTTATTACTTTTCTAGTTGATGTAATTATTATTGTCTTAGTATTTATGGATAGGTAACTTGCCAATTCAATCTCGATCCTAACCTTCTAATTCAGTCTTTATCCACACCTTTAACCCTAGCCCCGTTACAACCCTGTTGAAGACCTTTTGATTTGTGTATCATCTCATATTATAGTGGTGGAGATTTGATTTTAAGGCAAGCCCATGAGATTAACTTTTCAGGTTCGACTTATGAGTGATCTTTTAACTTTGAACCTTAAACACTTTTTGAGTGATTTGAGTGAATCATTTGTGAGGATTGTCAATCCTTGTAGGTGTTGAATTGAAGGTAATTATTCAGATGAGGGGAGACACCGATGTTTTCGTGCTACAAAATACATGACTTATCTTGTTTGAATCTTTAGGACTCTTTGAGTTGAAATATCCATGTATAAATTATCTATGAATTATTATGAGACATTGTCAGTAGGAATTATGGACCATGGAAAGTTCATTTTAATTGTAAGTTGAGACTTTTGCTTGAGGACAAGCAAAAGCTTAAGTGTGGGGGTATATAAACCGTAAAAGTAACATACTTTAATCTCACATTTAGCTTACTTTTGGATGATTTATCCCTTGATTCATGTAAAAAGGTGCTCTTAATCCTTTCTTTTCATGTCTTATACCCAGGAAAGCACCCGAGGATGAAAAGAACATAAAACGGGCTCAAAACGGAGTAAATGGGCCATAGCACGAAATTGACACGGCCTGGACAAAAGCCCATACGGTCGTGCCTCACTGATCATCTAGAACACGGCCTGACCCCCGATTCACATGGCCGTGTTTCATTAAAGAATTCGAGCACGGCCTGGCCACGATCCACACGGGCGTGTGCCATGGCTGTGTCCCTGTCGCTGGAAAGAGCAATTTCACTCGGATTTGGATACTTGAGGAGAAAGAAACGTGTTTCAAGGGCCTATATAGACCCCCTAAGTATCAGTTGAAAGAGGGCGTTAGCTAGGCCAATGAGCCAAGCCAAAAAGGTTAGAATTGTGGGAATCACTCGAAGATAGCCAGTTGATCCATCTTAAGAAGCCGGAATTCTATTCAAAATGGTGGATCTCTCCTTCAATTTCTTCAGGGAGTTTTAGGGATTTCTTATGTTTTGTTTTATCTTTTCTCTTGAGATGTTTTCTTATTTTGTTATGAACCAAACCCTTCAGATACCTGAAGGGGATGAAACCTATGATGGATCTTATTATTATTTTATAAATTATATGATAAATACTTAGTTTGTTCTTAATTATGTGAGCTTAATCTAAATTTGATATGCTTAGGTGGAGGAGGAATAGACCCTGCCTAAGAGTAGATCTAGCATAATTAAGTGGAGTTGATCGCTCGCCTAGAGATAGGGTGACGAGATTTTGCCGGATTAGAGTGAAACCTAATATGGGAGTCCATAGATCGATTTACTGCTATTCTAGGGGGTTATTATAAGAGAACGAGAGTTCCACTAATTAACCTAGGGTTAGACGTTATTTGCCTCGAGAGAGGTTTAATATACGTTAGGGAGTCTTACGGATCAAACTAAGTAAATAAATCATATGGTTCAGGGTTTAATAACAAGTGAAGTCTAGGTGGATTCTTCCTCAGGGTATCGTCTTAATCAACTGAGTTTTTCCTAAAAGTTATTTCCCCAATTCGTTCTTTTTGTCTTTGTTTCTTTAGCTTAGTTATTCGTAAATTTTAGATTAAACAACCTCACTTTATTTTAGGCTAAATAATAAAAAGAAAGTTAGTATTAGTACTTTTAGTTCCTTTTGGTTCGATAATCCAGTCTTGCCTAAGCTATACTACTGTTCGATAGGTACACTTGCCTTTAATCGTTGTCTGAGTTAGTTTCTAGGTTTGATCATTCTTTTATAAATTTTAAAGCTCTGATTTCAGCGATCATAGGTTTTCTTCTTTCTCAACTATGGTGGAAGGTGGGAGAAGGGAGAAGATGGTGGAATTTTCCACTAACTCACTTTCTTAGATTTGGAACTAATTAATCTTAATTAAGGCTTAATTATCATAAGCTAACTATTAATTAAACTTAATGGAAAATGTCGTCATCATCCATTAACTATAATAAAATAATGGTTTAATTACCATTTCATTTCTTTGGATAATTGTTATTTAAGTCCTTAAGCCCTACCTTAGTTAAAACTCTATAGCGATTAGACTTTTACAATTTAGTCCTTGAGCTTTAATAACTTGCTTACTGACTAAATTACTTGACCACTCTTTATTATATTCACATATTAACTTTGTAAATATTCATATTTTATATTTGTGGACTTGGTTTATGGAAATGAGGTTTCAAAATCGTATTTTTTGATATCACTGAGTTATTTAACTCTTTAAGCCCTACCTTAATTAAAACTCTATAGTGATTAGACTTTTATAATTTAGTCCTTAAGCTTTAATTAACTAGCTTATCAACTAAATTATTGACCACTCTTTATTATATTCATAACTTATATTTACGAACTCAGTTTACGGAAATGAGGTTTTGAAATTATATTTTTTGATATCACTAAAAATTGGGTCGTTATATTATTTAATTTCCAATTATGTATATTTGAGACCATATAAATTTCTTGATAACTCATACTTTACACCATAATTGCACTAAATTTTATGTTTTGTACCATACTTAATGTAACACATTTCTCTGGCCCGATTGTAACACCCCTAACCCGTATCTGTCGCCAAAATAGGGTTATGGAGCATTACCAAAACTTTTAGAACATTTACAAATAATTCATGTAAATTACTATTCATTAACCGAGATTATTGATATTGTCCCTTAAATGGACCCTCGAGGCCCAATACAATCATTAGAATCAAGTTGGGACTAAATCAAAAACTCTAAGAATTTTTCGCGAAATTACAAATTATTTTCCAAGTTATAGGGCTTACACGCCAGTGTGGTTCGAAGGACATGCCCGTGTGACCCTAGGACACGTCTGTGCTACAGGCCGTGTTTGACCTCGTGTAACTTTCTGACTTGTGCACACGGCCATGCACACGTCCGTGTGCTAGGTCGTGTGGTTAATTCAATTTTCATAAAATTAGGTGCAGGTTTCACAAGGCCAAGCGCCCATGTTCTAGGCCGTGTGGCACGCATGGCTGAGACACACACCCGTGTCTCTACCTGTGTGCTCAATTCTGAGCATTCTGTTTCTCAAAATTTAGGTACGGGGGACACATGGCCTAACCACATTCCTACGTACCAGGTCGTGTGTCACACATGGTCAAGACATACGCCTATGTGGACAAAATAAAGCCATTTCTAGCTTCATTTCTCACCCAAAATCATACCAATGTCCTGCACTAAAACTCACATCTAAATACCAACCATTTCAAGCATTCAAATTAAGTAAACTGTATCATTCCACAAGGCATATCATTACATGCATACATGTTTATAACCTTACCTTGGTTTAATCTATATGTTAGACATAATTTGATCAATTACTTAACATATATGAAGATACCATATTATGACATTACAAGTATATCAAAACAAACCATTACTAGCCATTCCAATGGCTAGATCACAAACATCATTATCAAGCCACTAATGGCCAAGTTGTCCTATACATGCCATTATACCAAAATGATTCTACTATGTATACCTAAAATAAGATAGTAGATAGTGTGACGATGCTCCAATGATCTCCAACCTTTGCGAGCTTCCGAGCACTATAAAACAGGGGAAAATAAAACAGAGTGAGCATTATATGCTTAGTAAGTTTGTATAACAGAAAACTAAACTTACCGATCCTATTTATTAAATGTAAGCATACAATAACATGTTTTCCATCAACTTGACAAAATTGCCTAAATACAAACATTCAATCAAACATGTTTACAAACATTCAATCAAACATGTTAGTCACAAAGTTTTCATATACAGTAAACATAGATGAGCTCATCACGTCATATTCTTTCAAGACATTATCAATCCATCTCATAATTCTCTCATATTGCCAAGAGTTTTGTTCGTTGAAACATGAAGTTCTGATGGATGCTCAAGTGATAAACTCGAGGTGTACGATTTGATAACCCGTCAATTCTTTTTTAAGAGTACCCATTAGGGCACTAAATCAAGGAACACACTCTCGAGCCACATATTGTATAACAGGATTATTAGTCCAGGCTAAATCCTAATTGTAACGTATACTCGAGAGGTATTATATCAGGATTACCCGTCCGGGCTAAATCCTTTAATAGGATTACTCGTTCGATATAAATTCGTTAGCAACAAATGCAGGACCTCATGCATTTCGGGAAAGCACATATATTCATTGGAATTCAATATTCAAACGAAACTTAACCCTTTTCAACCACTTCAGGCATGTATTCATTCTTATATTGTAACATCCAAACAATTCAAATAAATAATAATCACATTTCATACAACGCAACATTTAATTTAACATAATTACATGCTCGATTAAGTTACACGAACTTACCTCGACACTTGTTCGTGTATAAAATCTACTAATTTGAAACCTTTTTTGTCCTCGGTCTAACCTCAAATTTGTGTTGTCCGGATCTATATATATAAATTTAATCATCAATTTCACACATTTCATATTCATTTGGGCTCAATTTACGTCCTAAGTAAAATTACCATTTTGCCCCTAACTTTTCCATAAATTCCAATTTCAACCCTAGGCTCGGAAAATGAAATTTATGCAATTTACTCCTTATTCCAAGCCTAACCAAAATTTCAATATAGAATTTACAACACATATTTTCTATAAATTTCATAATTTTTCATCAATTTTCACAACTTTACATTTTAGTCCCTAAATCATGTTTTCATCAAAAAAACACTTTGTAAAAGTTGTTTATCTATCAACAATATTTCATTTTCTACCATAAATTTCTAATTTTTAGAATATTCATCCATGACCCATTTTCTATACTTTGATAACTTTTCAAATTGATCCCCCAAATAGATAGATTAAGCTATCCCAGTTTCAAAAATATCAAAATTACTAAAAATGGGACAAGGAACCTTACCCAATTAAGCCATGAAAGTTTCTTCTGTCTCTCTTAGGGTTTCCATGTATTTTAGGTTGAAGATGACATAAAAAAATAAGATGATATCTTTTATCATCTTTTAATTAATTTAATTATTTAAATTTCTAATTTAGTCCTTGCCCTTTTTCTATATTCCATGGATGAGTCACCAAAATATCTACATACTTTTCTTTAATGGTCTAATTACCATATAAGGACCTCAATTTTTGAATTCCATAGCTATTTAATCCTTATAGCTACTAGAATCCAACTTTTACATTTTATACGATTTAGTCCTTCTCGTAATTAAGCACATAATCAGTAAAATTTTCTTATCAAAATTTTCACATGACATTTCTAACATATTACAGATCATGTATTAAAATAAAAATAAATTTTATTTTCAGATTGGATTTGTGGCCCCGAAACCACTTTTCTAATTTCACTGGAAAATGGGTTGTTACACCGATCGTTGGCTCCGAGTTACAGGATGCTACATCTGTTGCCAGGGTAACTATAAACATTTAACATTCAAATAAAAACATATTACATGCAAACATAACCATAGACATGATATACAACCTTTCGCGAGTCTTATACGAGCCTACATATGCTCTAAAGTTAGCCCAAGATTGAACAAGGACCAATTTATAAAATTTTCAAATCTTCAAGTTTACGTTGCGACATAACATATTGATTTGGCCTCGTTGTAACAACATGGTTCCTCATCACGTCGTCGCCTAAAGTCCAGAGCTCATCACGATGACCATTGCCTGACGTCGCGACGTGGACTCTGTTCTTGGTACAAATTAGGCCATTTCGTACCTAGTTCATGTCTACCCATCAAATTTACCATATGGTGCATATTTGTAAAATCTTTCCTATACCAAAAATTTTCCAAACACATACCCATACATGTATAAACATCTATAATCATCCTTACATCAATCTATGCTACCAAGTCAACCATTAAACATAACATTCCAATATTATGGCATTCAAACTTAAACCATTTGAAAATTACCAATCTTTAACCTATTTCAAGCTTCTTTTAACATGCCGAAAAAATCCACTTATACCATTTCACTTTTCATAAACACATCTCAATCCATTTACAAAATGCATACTATTTCAACAAGCAATTCCTTTATGCAAAGTCATGCATAAAATAGGTTCCAAGCTATGTCAACATTCAAAGGTAAAAAATACATAACACCTATATACATGCCACAAAATCGGACTTTAAAATAATTAATAGACTACCAAATCAATAACGGGATAGTGTGAGCTTCTAATAATCCGCTTGACATGTTCCGCAAGTTGGCTATCTACAAGGAAAGGGAAAACAATATGGTAAGCATATCGAATGCTTAGTAAGTTCATAAGCATTAAACAACAACTTACCTCAATTTACAATTTAACATGATAAGCTATTAGCTTGACAAGTTTGCCTAGACATGGCGACCACATATGGACAAAGTGAGTTCATGCAACACCCCTATCCCATCTTCGTTGTCGGATTAAGTTTATAGTGTTACCGATCAAAACATAAAGTTTCACTTTATTTTAGAATAGTTAAACAATTAATTTATAAACATATAACAAACAATATCTATTCATAGTATGAATATAATTGTGGGCCTTGAATTTGGCTTATGGGGCCCTAAAAATAGTTTAGGAATAATCCAGGATTAAATCGAAACAAAACAAAAAATTTCAAAAAATTTTGAAAATTTGAAAAGTAGGGGTCACACGGCCATGTGGCTAGGTCGTCTGACATAGCTCAGACCGTGTGAGCATTCGACGTTACGACACACGGTTGTGTTCTAGCCTCTGTGTCTAACCGTGTAACTCACTGACTTAACATACATGGCCATGTTGCAGGTCGTGTGCTAGCCCGTGTAACCCACTGGCTTGAGACACACGACTGTGTCTCAAACCGTGTGAAACCTACACCTAAAACAATAAAGCACACACAGTCTGCGGGGTGACCGTGTGTGACACACAATCATGTGACAGCCCGTGTACTCACCATTTAACCTCTAATTTAAGTCAATTCAATACCAAATATTTCCCAGCAAGGTACACCAATAGCTCATACATTCCTATGATCAAAACACACTTAGTACACTCTTAAACATGTCAAAACAATCAACCTAAAGCTTCTAACCAATGTACCATTCATAGGCACCTTCAATTCATAACTAAACATTCAAATAACCTAACAAGACTTTGTCTAATATCAATTTCCAACTTAAGCTCCCAAAACTAACCATATTATTATTCCATTTTGAACATGCTACAAAGTTTACCAAATAAACATTAGGATTTCCATTTATACATAAGATTTTATATTCCAACATTACAAAACATACTTAAAAGAAGCTAACAAATCTTCTTAATTATCCATTACCATTAACATTAACAACTTACAAACAAAACCTATATACACATGCCACAACCCAAAAAGAGATACCAAAGCTACCAAAAATGACTAGATAGTGTGAGCTTTTCGATCGATCCGTCCAAAAAGTCCGCAAACTAATAACTACAAAATAACATGAGAAAAACAAATAAGTTTAAATAGCTTAGTAAGATCATAGTATAACATCTACTTAACTTAATTAAAATAAACAATTTAAAATTATAACATGCTTATCCTAATCTTCAAATACATGGTACGTTTCTTCTCACAATCAACCAAATCAAAATTGACATCTTCTTTGGAAATTTATCATAATAGGATGTTACAATCCATAAATAAACCTTACATACACGTATATAACTAGTCCGTAGGACTCCATAACATTTAGTCTAAATCACTAGTACTCGATTCACATACTCAATAATCACTTGTACTCACTAGTACGAATTACATACTAAACATTAAAATTTCCATACCAAAATTTAATGCAATCCTAATGTAACTTAATAAACATCAATTAAATAATAAAATATAACTTCACATATTGAAATTGTGGTCCCAAAACCACTATTTCCGACACCACTAAAAAATGGGATATTACAATTCAACATATAATTGTATCATGTCATAATTCAAACATATAACATTCCAATTCACATTCGAATACAATACAATATAACATGTTTATGTTCATGTTAGTATCCTAATTCAATATACATTCATACTAACTTGCCATATAACATACATTTCTTAGGCAATTTAGTTCATTCCAATTACCACATGTAAGTATTTACACGTATTCATTTATTATCATCACAATTAAGCTCATATGTTCCATTTCATTTTAAACATTTTAATCATTTCCAAGCCTGATAACTCTTTCATATTTATTTGGCCCTTAAGGATCGTTTTGAACTCAATGCGTATGGCATAGTATTTCACATTTCCAAATCATTCCATTTCACTACCATTTAACTAATTCATGTATTTTTAACCTTATTAACCAAACACGAACTCGGTATGGATACACACATTTGTCACACCAGGTTGCTCGACAACAGTGACGCTATAAAGATATATAATACCACCTAAGATTGCCCGACAACAATGGTTTTCTCATCTCAATCTATATGTCATCCTAGATTGCCTTGCAAAAATGACTCAAAGCACAATATCTACCACCCTGACTGCTCAACAATGATGGTTTTACTCAGTAATATGACCCTATGGCATGACAACTATATCTAGCTCAATCCGAACAATTAATAGGGGGTAACCAATTTCCGGTTCATTATAAGTTCGACTCTTATTTTATCAATCTCAGTATCATCAATTAATCAATCAAGAAATCATTTCATACATAGGATAGTATGTGTCGTCTCAATTCCAAGCTAATTTCACCAAGTTATATTATTTTTAATTTTATTCAATTTAGTCCTCTATCTCGATAATCAATCAAATTCCTACCAATATGATTCGATTGGTCATAATCAAATATTAGTTTATTAAATATCTCAAATTGCAATTCATCATATTTAATTTAACATTTCTTTATGATTTGGTTCATATCTTACCTTTTGTACCAAATTGTAAACAATTCAAATTACTATCAAACATAAACAAATTCATAGTTCAAAAATATATAAAATTTTAAACACAGTTGTAAACTGAAAAATATATAGGATTTTTCCTATGTAATTTATCACCTTTTTACTTAAATTCATTTTTAAAACTAAGTATTTGTTTAATAAATTAACGAAATATGTGAAACTATGAAATTAGGACATAGAAATTATTAAAATGTGATTTTATGCTTTATTATACATTTTTCATGCATAAAATGGCTTGTTTTATATTGATTTGAACATATTACATTTTTTAAGAAATAAAATGGGCCATGCATGATTAAATTAAATAATAAAATATAAAATTATATTTAATAAATCATTTTAAATATTTCATTAATAATTTGGGTTGTAATTAATTATTTAAATTGGATAAATTTTATTCCTTGGTCCTCTAACTTATTGATTTATTTTGGACAAGTCTGATAGCTTTGTTGGATTTCAAAAACCGTCCAAATTGAAGACCAAGTCAACCCAATTTCGGCTACACATGGCTGTCCATTTAAACCACTTTTTGGTTTAATTACACAAGGTCCTTGCATTGTTGAAGAAATTAGAGATTTTCCCGAAGATTTACATTGGACCGAGTCTCAGCCCTGAGTTATTATGGCATTTAAATTGCTTAAAAATCAAGCAAAAATCAGCTCAAATTCCACTAATTGTGGCCGGCAACTCATGGAAGAAGTTGGAAGAGACTAAACCCAGCTATTTTTATCAAACTACCCACATCTCTTCACCGATAAATAAGACCCCTTCATTCCCTCATTCTTCATCCCTCATCCCTCATCATTCTCTCTTTTCTCTCAATTCTCTTTAGCATTTTCCATTCCCCACGCCTAGCATCATCTCTTCACAGAGATTTTAGCAATTAAGCCTCTTAAAGAGCCCTTGGTCGGCCACCCTGGAGAGCCATCAGCAAAGGAGCAAAGCAAAGGAGCGAAGGAGCCTCGTCGGTCAGAAGCTTGGGTGACAGCCACTCTGATTGAGGTTTAATCTTTACTCTTTTTAATTTAATCTGAAAATTTTTTTTATGTGTTCTTTGTTCTTGTTTACAACAATGTTAGCTTAATTTTATTTAAGTTAGGATGATTGCTTTGATTAAATAATATTTATTTGGTTCATGCTTATAATGTTTGTGCCTCAATCGATCATGTTTTCAATTAAAATCAAGTCTGTATTTCGTTCATACGTGATTAAAATGCACCTGAATTAGCTGAGCGATCCTAGCCAGACGACAGCTAGTGGACACATAATTGAAATGTGCATGCTCAATTTAGATCCTAACCCGACTCTGTTATCTGCATAGTTTTTAGATTTGTGTGATTAAACTGTTTCAAACCTAACACGTCCTTGTTACGTCACACGAATGCTAAGAAACCCTTAGTAAATAAGGATCACTAAAATGCGTATTTACTAAGTAAAGGATTCTGAAAGGACCTAATGTGGTTTTTAAACTCATGAAAGATCGAGTTGCCATGGAATGTTTTTCCGAATGTTACTAAGCATGTTGATAATAAATTGAATTTAATTAAAGTAATTATCCTAGTTTATTTATGTTATAATTGTTGCAAATTGTGTTTAATTGTGCTAAAATCTATTTCATTCATATAGTTTGTATATTTAGGATAATTTGCATTAGGGATCATTGCATTAGGGATCATTGCATTTAGTTTAATATATTTAATTTTAATCATCACTTCTCAATCATATTGTGTTTTTATTTACCAAGTTGTTAATATAATTTTACAACTTAAGTGACTCAGCACAAATACATTCCCTGTGGAGACGATAACTTGATACTTACTTATTACTTGGTAACACCTATGTACACTTGTAACATCCTGAAATTCAGAATTTTATGTTTTGCATTATACCATGCGATAGGCTAGTTAAAAATGTTAATTGTGTATGTTTAGGGGTCCTAAGAAGGCTTAGGGTTGAGTTGGGCCTTAGCAAAAATTTTTTTGTTTAAGCACTTAAGGGGAGAAGGCAAGTGGCACCAAGACTTAAGGAAATAAGTGTGTATGTAACACCCCTTACCCGTATTCGGTGCCGGAATAGGGTACGAGGCATTACCGAAACACATACACTTGTAAATGCATTAAACCAAGTCATAAAATTTCATCCAAATTATACAAAATGAACTGCTAAATATTAAAGGCCAACATTTTAAGCCAAACCAATTATAACATATACAAATGACTAAGTCCCCTATACATGCCATAAACTTAAGAGGTTTGTATTCACTTTTACCCCACGATGATAGCTTGATAGTGTGATTACATCTCCGATGATCTCCAACTCGAGTTAGCATACAACCCTATAAGATATAGGAAAGGAAGGGAACTAAGCTATAAAGCTTAGTAAGTAAGTATGTAAATAATAATTGATTTATTAACAAGCTTTTATAAATCTTCACAATATGTTCTCAAGATAATACAATCATAATTGCACATAGTTCCATTTTTTATTCATATTTATCTCAAGCTGTCTATCCGAGTCATAGTCACTAAATTATTTATATCTTGAGCTACAGAACTCAAAATTACAATTCGTAAATTTTTCCTGAAACTAGAATCATTTATATTCTCACCATAAAATTTTAAGAATTTTTCAACTTGCCAATTAGTACAGCTTATTCATTAAAGATTCCCCTATTTTGCTGTTTGACTGCTCTCACCACTTTTCACTACGAACCAATTTTATCATTATACAGAATTCATATGATGATAAAATTTATTTCATTTGAAAATAGACTCATTAAGGATTTCAATCATATAACTTATACCTCATAATTATTTTTTTATAATTTTTAATGATTTTTCGAAGTCAGAACAGGGGATCTCGAAATCACTCTGAACCAGTCTCACAAAAATCAAAATATCTCAAAATATACAAGTCCTTCACTTTCTCTATTTCTTCTATATGAAAATAGACTCAATACGATTTAAATGAATATCTCATCCATCATATAATTAAATTTCTACTATTTATGGTGATTTTTCAAAATCACGTAATTGCTGCTATTTCAATCTATTTTACTGAAAAATTTTACTCTCCCATGTTTTCTTTATATTACTTCCATATATGCACACATAACACCAAGCATGTTCAATACTAGCCATACAAATGAATAATCATTACCAATATTTACGAGTACTCATAATGGCGCTCACACAATATTAGCCTTACCACAATTTCAATCACGTATCACATATCAAACACATTATGCACATATACACATAGTCACATAGTCACATGCACCCTTGCTCACACCATATTTGCTACATTTCTCAATTGATCACATTCACTCTTGCACTTATTCATAACATGATCGCACCAATCACCATTAGTAATTTATCTCATTGAACCCCTTCGAAAAACACCTGATACTCGGTGGTCTCAGCACATAGCTCCACCTACACATAACTCGGCTTTCTTGTACAAATGGTGAAGGTCTCTTATCACCCATGTGACCTAGCCATTCCATTACATTGTGTCCAACACTAGGAACCACTCATGTGACTTTCTTGTACACATGGTGAAGGTCTCTTATCACCCATGTGACCTAGCCATTCCATCTCGTAGCTACTCATAACCCGTAACTTTCTTGTACACATGGTATACACACAGTATTACACATGTGACCTAGTTACATATGAAATTATTATCCCGTAGCTTTCTTGCACACATGGTGAAAGTCCCTTATCACCCATGTGGCCTAGCTACATATCAAAGTTTTCCATCTCGTAGCTTTCTTGTACACATGGTGAAGGTCCCTTATCACTCGCGTGACCTAGCCATATATTGTCCATATCTCTCGGTTTTCCGAAGGTTCAATCGAGAATTTCACATTCCATACATTTTCATATTATAGTTATCACTTAATGATTTCCATAATATCTAGCAAAATTATTATTGAACAAGTAAAATAAATGCATTATTTACATATCAACTTTCCATCTCACATAATAACCATAGTCATAGAAAACACCTTTAAGCACAACATTTCGACCCATTTTCCATGTCACCTATGTCACCTTTTATCATAAACATTATTATTAAATCAATTCACCAACATAATATACAAAACATGTAATTCAGAAAAATCAATTTAATACCACAATTTAGGTTTCAAACATACATTATGACATTATTGCATTATTATTTACACACCAACTTACCTCGGATCCAGAAACGGCAATTTACCAACTTTCTCGATTTTTGATTTTCCTCCCGTTCCAGGTCCAAATCTCATTTTTTGGGGTCTAAAACATAACATTTCACTTATTTAATTAATTTATTACTCAAAAAAGTCCCTAACTCAAACTTTGGCAAAATTACAATTTTGCCCTTAAACTTTTCAAAAATTACAATTTTGCCCCTAGGCTCGAAAATTCAACTTCATCCTATTTTCCTACATTTTAGGACATGATGAACATTTTTCCCTTCTATGGCAACATCAAATTCTCACTCTAACATGTACTTATGAACATTAGGTATTTTTACCGATTATGTCGTTTTACTCGTTTTTACGTAAAATCGCTTAGCAAAAGTTGTTTAACATAATTTCAGCCTTCATATTCTATCATAAAACATCAAAATAAACACACTTCACCTATGAGTATTTTTCCAAACATGAACCCTAGGTTAAAATATTGCTAGAATAAGCTCAATCGAGTTATCAGGATTCCAAAAACATAAAGAACATGAAAAACGGGGCTTGGATTGACTTACTATGGAGCTTGGAAGCTTGGAAACCCTAGCTATGGAGTCCCCCCCTTGAAAATTCGGCCTAAGGAAGAAGATGGACATATTTGGCATTTAAATTTTGTTTTTAATTCATTTAATTCACTAAGTTACCAAAATGCCCCAAAAAAATCTTTTGAAACATACCCATCCATGTCCATTTTTGTCCACCAACTTAACCAATGGTCTAATTATCATTTAAGGACCTCCAATTTAAAATTTCATAACAATTGGACACCTCTAACATGTAGAACTCAACTTTTGCACTTTTTACAATTTAGTCCTTTTGACTAAATTGAGTGGCCAAACGTCAAAATTTTCGAACGAAATTTTCAGGAAATTGTTTCGTGAAATTGTAGACCATAAAAATATAATAAAAATAAATTTTCTTACATTGGATTTGTGGTCCCGAAACCACTGTTTTGACTAGGCCCTAATTCGGGATGTTACATTTCTTCCCCCTTCCCTTTTTAGGATTTTCGTCCTCGAAAATCTTACTAGAAGAGTGGTTTAGTATCTTTCTCTTAATTTCCAGCATCATTAAATATTCTAGCAATAAAATTCATTCTAATCCGTTCACTAGTGCATCACTGAAAAAAAATCATAAACTCATTACTCAATTCCAACTGAACTCAGAACCAGAGCTTTGGTTAATAATACCTTCAATTGCTTTAACTTTGTTAGCATACCCAGACCATTCAAACTTTCACAAATGTGATAACTTTTCCAATCAGAACAACTTTAACTTATAATAACATCATCCGGTTAGAATAATCCAATAGGCATATCTGTGTATTATGCTTTCTAGCATATAATTTCTTCATTCAGACTATCCGTCTTCATACTCGTGAATACACAAAATTTATTCTCTTAGTTGAGGCATGTTTAAATATACATAACTCATAAGAAAATAACAGAGTTCCCGATGATTCCGCAGAGAAACCCAGCAGAGAAAAAAAACAATGCTTACCGACTCTGGACTTCCTTCATAACAGAGATAATGTATTTTCCGTATATATAAAACAAAACCATAATCAGTAGAAACATAAGAATAGTCTCACATAAATTTTTACCATCAACTTCATTCCAACATATTTAAATAGAATTCCGAAGAGATAAAGAAATACCAATCATAAACCCACTGTGACCAACAGGGCATTTGTCTAACATCATAGTTAACTTCTCACAACATAAGAACTCCATCAGAAACTGAAAAATCACACACATATCTCTGGGGATAAAAGAATATATAGAATACACATAAAAGATCATCATATTCATTTCAATCAGAATCACACACACACACAGACATCTTTACTACTCAAATATCATTTCTTTGACTAATTCTGTCATCATGAACCCCGTATTATTCCACTCACTAACGAAAATCAATTTAGGAAAAATTTCAGCAAACACATACTTCAGACATCATATCTGAATAAGTCGATTAGCCGAGACTAACTTCTCCTTTATCCGTGACATTGCATAATCTGTATAATCTTTAAAACATTCTGGTATCCTTCCAAAATTGTTTCCACTTTCCAAACTATTCTTATCTCTATATGCATTACTAAGTATTTCACCACTAAACTTTTTAGTTTCACATTTATGGACTTATTCCACGTGGTTCTCATTAATTTTTGTTATAAAACAACACTGGTAAGGGGGTGAGGTCGTAAAGCTTCTGACTTGACTCTCATAAATACACACATATGACTTTGTATTCATCACCAACATCATATAATCACGATTACATAATTCACTTCAAGCTAATTAACATACATAGTCATGTTACACGAACTTTTTCGATTATCTTATTCAAACAAGTGTATATAAACACACATTCTGTCAATTTGAATAAATTTACTTATCGTATTCACTTAATCAAATATATTGGGCACATAACATCATATGCATGCCAAACAAACATGGATGGGCTTATCACCATATAAACTTTCATTTCATTCCACTTTTCACATTTCTCAACTTGTGGTTATATTATTTCGTACCTTAACACATATATATCATGAACTTCCATTCATACTTTTCCAAATTTCAACACATCATAAGCACGTCTCAATCATTTCAATATCATTATCAACATTATTGAAAAATAGCTCGGTTGGAAGTCATCTCTTTCTTAACAAAAATATTACGTCAGAGTCGGGAGATATCACACTATCACGAGTAGTAATATGGCATGTATAGCTAGACTCACATACGCTATGTTAGTCTGAGAATCGACTAAATCATAGCTCTGATACCACTAAATGTAACACCCCTTACCCGTATTCGATGCCAGAATAGAGTACGAGGCATTACCGAAACACATACACTTGTAAATGCATTAAACCAAGTCATAAAATTACATCCAAATTATATAAAATGAACTGCTAAATATTAAAGGCCAACATTTTAAGCCAAACCAATTATAACATATACAAATGGCTAAGTCCCCTATACATGCCATAAACTTAAGACGTTTGTATTCACTTTTACCCCACGATGATAGCTTGATAGTGTGATTACATCTCCGACGATCTCCAACTCGAGTTAGCATACAACCCTATAAGATATGGGAAAGGAAGGGAAGTAAGCTACAAAACTTAGTAAGTAAGTATGTAAATAATAATTGATTTATTAACAAGCTTTTATAAATCTTCACAATATGTTCTCAAGATAATACAATCATAATTGCACATAGTTCCACTTTTTATTCATATTCATCTCAAGCTGTTCACTCGAGTCATAGTCACTAAATTATTTATATCTTTAGCTACAGAACTCCAAATTAAGATCCGTAAATTTTTCCTGAAACTAGAATCATTTATCTTCTCACCATAAAATTTTCAAAATTTTTAGTCTTGCCAATTAGTACAGTTTATTCATTAAATATTCCCCTATTTTGCTGTTTGACTGCTCTGACCATTTTTCACTACGAACCAATTTTATCATTATATAGAATTGATATGATGATAAAATTTATTTCATTTGAAAATAGACTCATTAATAATTTCAATCATATAACTTATACCCCATAATTATTGTTTTAGAATTTTTAATGATTTTTTGAAGTCAGAACAGGGGATCTCGAAATCACTCTGAACCAGTCTCACAAAAATCAAAATATCTCAAAATATACAAGTCTTTTCCTTTCTCTGTTTCTTTTATATGAAAAATAGACTCAATAAGATTTAAATAAATATCTCATCCAGCATATAATTCAATTTCTACTATTTATGGTGATTTTTCAAAATCACGTAACTGCTGCTATTTCAATCTATTTTACTGAAAAATTTTACTCTCCCATGTTTTCTTTATATTACTTCCATATATGCACACATAACACCAAGCATGTTCAATACTAGCCATACAAATGAATAATCATCACCAATATTTATTTAGTACTCATAATGGCGCTCACACCATATTAGCCTTACCACAATTTCAATCACGTATCACATATCAAACACATTATGCACATATACACATAGTCACATGCACCCTTGCTCACACCATATTTGCTACATTTCTCAATTGATCACATTCACTCTTGCACTTATTCATAACATGATCGCACCAATCACCATTAGTAATTTATCTCATTGAACCCCTTCGAAAAACACCCGATACTCGGTGGTCTCAGCACATAGCTCCACCTACACATAACTCGGCTTTCTTGCACACATGGTGAAGGTCTCTTATCACCCATGTGACCTAGCCATTCCATCTCGTAGCTTTCTTGTCTACATGGTGTCCAACACTAGGAACCACTCATCTAACCTAGCTACTCATAACCCGTAACTTTCTTGTACACATGGTATACACACAGTATTACACAGGTGACCTAGTTACATATGAAATTATTATCCCGTAGCTTTCTTGCACACATGGTGAAAGTCCCTTATCATCCATGTGGCCTAGCTACATATCAAATTTTTCCATCTCGTAGCTTTCTTGTACACACGGTAAAGGTCCCTTATCACTCGCGTGACCTAGCTACATATTGTCCGTATCTCTCGGTTTTCCGAAGGTTCAATTGAGAATTTCACATTCCATACATTTTCATATTATAGTTATCACCTAATGATTTCCATAATATCTAGCAAAATTATTATTGAACAAGTAAAATAAATGCATTATTTACATATCAACTTTCCATCTCACATAATAACCATAGTCATAGAAAACACCTTTAAGCACAACATTTTGACCCATTTTCCATGTCACCTATGTCACCTTTTATCATAAACATTATTATTAAATCAATTCACCGACATAATATACAAAACATGTAATTCAGCAAAATCAATTTCATACCACATTTTAGGTTTCAAACATACATTATGACATTATTGCATTATTATTTACACACCAACTTACCTCGGATCCAGAAACGGCAATTTACCAACTTTCTCGATTTTTTATTTTCCTCTCGTTCTAGGTCCAAATCTCGTTTTTTGGGGTCTAAAACATCATATTTCACTTATTTAATTAATTTATTACTCAAAACAGTCCCGAACTCAAACTTTGGCAAAATTACAATTTTGCCCTTAAACTTTTTAAAAATTACAATTTTGCCCCTAGGCTCGAAAAATTCAACTTCATCCTATTTTCCTAAATTTTAGGACATGCTGAACATTTTTCCCTTCTATGGCAACATCAAATTCTCACTCTAACATGTACTTATGAACATTAGGTATTTTTACCGATTATGTTGTTTTACTCGTTTTTACGTACAATCGCTTAGCAAAAGTTGTTTAACATAATTTCAGCATTCATATTCTATCATAAAACACCAAAATAAACACACTTCACCTATGGGTATTTTTCCAAATATGAACCCTAGGTTAAAATATTGCTAGAATAAGCTAAATCGAGTTACTAGGATTCCAAAAACGTAAAGAACATGGAAAACGGGGCTTGGATTGACTTACTATGGAGCTTGGAAGCTTGGAAACCCTAGCTATGGAGTCCTCCCTTGAAAATTCAGCCTAAGGAAGAAGATGGACATATTTGGCATTTAAATTTTCTTTTTAATTCATTTAATTCACTAAGTTACCAAAATGCCCCAAAAAAAAATCTTTTGAAACATACCCATCCATGTCCATTTTTGTCCACCAACTTAACCAATGGTCTAATTATCATTTAAGGACCTCCAATTTAAAATTTCATAACAATTGGACACCTCTAACATGTAGAACTCAACTTTTGTACTTTTACAATTTAGTCCTTTTGACTAAATTGAGTGGCCAAACGTCAAAATTTTCGAACGAAATTTTCAGAAAATTGTTTCGTGAAATTGTAAACCATAAAAATATAATAAAAATAAATTTTCTTACGTCGAATTTGTGGTCCCGAAACCACTGTTCCGACTAGGCCCTAATTCGGGATGTTACAGTGTATTTTGCTAGCACAAGAGGAGCTAGTAGTAGAGAGGTGTGGCGTCACATGAAGGGGCTTAAGGGGTGGAGTTCAAATCCCACCTAGTGCAAATTTTTGGATTAATTTTTGTGCTTCTTTCCAAAGTGTCGGCCATGGCTATAAATAAGGAAAGGAAGACTTTCTAATGATGGAAAGAAGACTAAGGAATATGGTAAGGAGGGAAACAAAGGAAAAATAAGGAAAGAAATAAATGAAAAGGATAAGGGAGGGGGACATGTTGGCTGAATTTAGGAGTTGCCTAGGGAAAGAATTTTGGTCAACACTCATCTTTTTGGTAAAGGTGATACACAGTTTTGGTAAGGGAAATGAGGGAGCCGAATTTCCTATAGCTTTTTACAAGTTTTGTGCATGAGAGGTATTTACTCTTTTTGAACATTTTTGTGTTTCTTTTCCAATCTCTTTCCTTTGTTTGGCCGCAACAATCCAATCATTTTGTTCTTTTTCCTTTGTTTTGCCGAATTACTCAAGACATTTTGATCATCTTCTCCTTGGTGTTAGCCGAAACTCCCTAACACTTGTTTTCCACCTTTTTTTCTCTTTTCTCACCATTTCTTTTATTTTCTCCCTTTTTCACTAGTCAATAATACTTGAAGGCCGAACCTTCCTTGTTCTTTTCTCTCCATTAGCCGAATTTTTTTAACACTTAATCTCTTCTTCATTATTTCTTTTTTTTTTCATGTTGGGCATTTCTTCTTGACTGAATTAGTAAGTGATCTCTTTCTCTTCTTTTCATTTTTTCTTCCTAGCCGAATGTGTGTCCATCACTATTCGGTTGTTCTACTTGTTTCTAAACCGAAAACATCACTCTCTCCTATTTCCTCATATCGTAATCAGCTCTTTTTCGTAGTGTTCTAGTGGGTGGCCGAATACCACATCCTTGTCGATTCATCCATAGTCATAAGCCCAATCGGTGGAAGTTGGATCTATTATTGTCAAGGTAAGAGATCTCTTCAAAGTTCATCTCGATATCTCTCAATACTTGGTTATTCCACCAAAAGGGATCGATGATTATGTTTAAACGTTTATTCTAGGGACTAATCGCTCGTTCTTCGTTACTCGTTGATCCTTCGGAAGTAGTGGTAAGCCGAATTCTATTCCTAAACAACTACTTTCTCTTATCGTAGTATTATTCTAACCGAGACTCTTTCAATGGAGGCAAGTGGTAGCGTTATTAAAAGAAAATTGATAGAAGGGCAAATAGAAAGTGGACTTGCAATCTCTACTCCCAAGTTCAAACGTAGGGCGGTATCGGAAGTTCGGGATTTCCCATCGGGTTGTGGACTATCATCCGGTGAGAATAGACAAATCATGGTCGTTCACGATACTAAGGGTAAGCATTTCATTAGATCGTTAGATTTAGATATTTGGATTAAGACACCCTCTTTTTTTTGTTAATCGAGTATTATGGCGACATAGATGGCGACGTTCAAGAAGGTTTAGTCCTTACCGTAATAAGGTGTGTAATCTCACATCGATATCCCGTTAATTCATGATTCACCATTATGATTGGACGAATAGATCGTTTTTGTTTTACAAGTCTAATAACTGTAATATAGCATGAATCGAGTAATTAGCTTAAACATCATTATTTCTAAAATCTGTTAAAATCGATATAAAACTTGAAAAATTACGAAAATGCCCCTATGGGTTGATTTACAAAAATGCCCCTATAGGCCGATTTACGAAAATGTCCCTATGGTCCGATTTACTAGAATGCCTTAGTAGGCCGAACTATCAAAGTGCTTTAATAAATTTGATTCATCAAATAATTTACTAGATTAATGGTTTTTATATTGGTTGTTATATATATATATATATATATATATATATATATATATATATATATATATATGTGGATATTTTATTATGTATGTTGCATTTTTACATATTGTATGGGATGGGACAAACCTGGTGGCTTAGCCACAATTTGTTCAATATTATGCTTACTTATGAATTCAATGGATGGCCACAGTAATAATATAATATAGCAGCTCGACTGCAAATTGGTGTGAGCAGCGGGGTGGGTTGACTTGATCCCCACTGGTGTGATTGGCTGGTCGGGGATGTGATGGATGGATGGGTTGGGTTGCATACATTTACTTCATTTAAATATTGTTATGTAATTGGGCTTCGATCCAAGATAATGCTTTACGGGTTCAGGCCCAGTGGATAACGGTAAGGGGATTATGCACTGAGTTCTTGTAACTCACCCCTTTTTTCTTAATCCTTACAGGTAATGCTCAGTGATGAGGACTTAGGCCATGGATGACTCAGTGGAGGCCATACTTCAGAATTTGTGTTTTTGAACTTTAAATTTCTTCTTCCGTTTATTTTATTACTTTTACTATTTTGGGTTTTAAAGTTGTAATAAGGCCTCTGGGATATGTTTTATTTTGCTTTATGTTTAGACGTATTTAATATTTTTCTTGAATTAGTTTAAATGGGGATTTTCTAAAATCATAAATAAAGGTTTTCCAAAATTGATTAACAAATAGATTTCACAACAAACTTTTACAAATAATTTAACTCGGAAATTCTCTATCGAATTATCAACAATATTTTTTTTAAAGTCGCGATTTTATAAGATCACTAGTTTAATTATCGATTCTTCAATCAACCTTTCAAGATTAATAGTATTTTTATCAAACAATAAACAACATCTTTAGTAAAAATCACAAGTTCATTACTCGTTTTCTTCATGTGACATTCTAGATCTAGCCATACCGCATGGGTCGGGTTTGGGGTGTTACATTTTATGGTATCAGAGCCCGGTTGCAAAACTCGGCTGTGGTTTGGGTTTAAAACTGTTTTCTAAAACTGCTTAAAATTCGATTTATAAATACATGTTTTAGAGAAAGTATGGCACCACGGGTATCCGGCATCAAGTCAGTAAGTCACTGTTTTCATTTTATGATTATTGTGGTATGACTGTAGTAAGAAAACTCCACAAAATAGAAATACTTTAGAACTTTTAGCTTTAGGAGCTGAAACTATAGAGATTGAGAGTTTAGGATATGTTTTGCGAAAATAACTTTACTTCCTATACTCCATAAAACATTGTTTAATAAACATTGAATAGCATACTGATTCATAAGACTCTTAATCAGATTAAATCGACATTAGTGAACATGAGTGCTAGAGGACGTGGACACGGTAGACGTGGCCATGGTAGAGGCCGAGGTGCTAGAGTTGTATCTGAGGCATCAGGACAAATGCCGAAAATAGACGCACCTGCGTCACTGGTGACTGAAGCTGGGTCACACGATTGAATGAGAGAGGACGACGCACTGTCCCAAGTGATGTTGCGAGTTTTGGAAAGGGTTGCTAGGGCAAGAACTGGGTCGGCAGCTCGTGGGTCGATATTGGAGTGACTCAGATCAAATGGGGCTGAAGTTTTTAGGGGTATTTCGGGTATAGCCCCAAGTGTAGCGGAGTACTGGCTTGAGGCGGTGGAGCAGATTATGGACGATCTGGATTGCACAGCTGAGCAGAAATTGAAAGGAGTTGTGTCATTGCTGAGAGACGAGACGTATCAGTGGTGGCTCACTATTCGGGAAGGCACTCAGGCTGATCGTATTACCTGGGAATTCTTTAAGACAACATTCCAGGAAAAATATGTCGGGGCTAGCTATGTCGATGCTCGAAGGAAGGAATTTCTAAATCTGGTCCAATGAGGAAATCTATGGCAGCATATGAGGCAGAGTTTCTGCGTCTGAGTCGCTATGCCTGGGGTATAGTGCCGACTGATTATGAACGTTGTGTACGTTTTGAGGATGGGTTGCGTGATGAGTTACGGGTTTTGATAGCCCCACAGAAGGAGTGGAATTTGCTACACTTGTGGAAAAAGCTAAGATAGCTGGGGAAGTTAAACACTCAGAACTGCAAAATAGAGACAAGGATAGGGGCAGGAGCAAGAGAGACTCTGGGTATTTAGGTCCTGTTAGAGGTTTTCAGAAAAGGCCCAGGAGTGAGGGGTCAGTTCGAGTGGGTGCTCCAGCTGCTACTAATCATTTACAGCCTTGTGTTGATTGTGGGAAACTTCACTCAGGTGAATGCTGGAAGAGAACTGGTGGTTGTTTCAGATGTGGATCCAAGGATCATCAGTTTAGGCATTGCCCTCGAGAGTATGCTCAGACTCAGGTAGTTCGTAACAGATTTGTGCAGCTAGCAGGAGGCGCTCAACAGCCGTCGAGAGGCCGTGGGCCAGGTCGAGGTGGTAATGGTGTAGGACGAGGTCAGGGTGCATCGGGTAGAGGAACCGGTAACAGGGGTAACACGGAGGCGAGATAGCCAGGGTTGGTCTATGCAGTCAGACGTTGAGAGGATGGAGATGCACCTGACTTCATAACCAGTACATTTTTCATAGCTGATGTACCTGTTACCGCTTTGATAGATATTGGATCCACCCATTCGTATGTTGCTTGTGCCGTGTCTGGAACTTTGAATATTAAATCTGATATTACTGCTAGAGAAACAACTGTGATTAGCCCATTAGGACAGTCGGTAATAGTAAATAAGTTGTTTAGGAATGTGCCTTTAGAAGTTCAGGGGGAAGTATTTCTGGCGGATTTGATGGAACTACCATTCGGCAAGTTCGACCTTATATTGGGCATGGACTGGCTGGTTAAGCACAGTGTGAACTTAGACTGTACTACAAAGCGGATGATACTAAAAACTTCAGAGGATAGGGAAGTGATGATGATAGGTGAAAGAAGAAGTTATCTGTTTAATGTGGTATATGCTTTAAAGGCAGAAAAGTTGGTACGAAAGGGGTGTGGAGCGTTTGTAGCCTTTATCAGTGCTTTGGATGCCAAAGAGTTGTCAGTAGAGAGTGTTAGAACGGTGAAAGAGTTTTCAGATGTCTTTCCCGAGGATCTTCCAGGATTGCTTCCGGATCGGGAAGTGGAATTTGGTATTAAGTTGTTGCCAGGAACGACCCCGGTGTCCATTGCCCCTTACAGAAAGGCACCGAAGGAGCTCGTGGAGCTTAAAGCTTCGATTCAGGAGTTGTTGGATCGTAGATTTATTCGACCAAGTGTGTCACCGTGAGGAGCGCCGGTTTTGTTCGTTAAGAAAAAGGATGGATCGATGCGTATGTGCATCGATTATAGACAATTGAATAAGATGACGATCAAGAACAAGTATCCGTTACCGAGGATCGATGATCTATTCGGTCAGCTACGAGGAGCTTCGGTTTTCTCGAAGATAGATTTGAGATTGGGTTATCACCAATTAAAAGTCAATGAGGCAGATATTCACAAGTCTGCATTCCGAACCCGACATGGGCATTACGAGTTCTTGGTGATGCTGTTTGGGTTGACAAATGCACCAGCTGCATTTATGGACATGATGAACCGGGTCTTTCAACCCTATCTAGACCGGTTTGTGGTGGTGTTCATAGATGACATCTTAGTGTACTCAAAGACTGAAGAAGAGCACAATCCGCATCTACGGGTTGTATTACAGATATTAAGGGAGAAGTAATTGTATGCCAAATTCAGTATGTGTGAATTTTGGCTGAAGGAGGTGACCTTTTTGGGGCATGTTGTGTCTGCTGAAGGAATTAGAGTTGATCCTCAGAAGGTAGAGTCTGTACTGGACTGGAAGCCACCAAAATCAGTGGCAGAAAGTCAGAGTTTTCTAGGTTTGGCTGGGTATTACAGGCGATTCGTTAAGGGTTTTTGTTGATTGCTGCACCCCTAACTAAGTTGTTGCTTAAGGGAGTACAGTTTGTGTGGTCAGATAAGCAGCAAGAGAGCTTTGAGAAATTGAAGAAGATTCTGACAGAAGCACCAGTATTGATTTAGCCTGAGGCTGGTAAGGAATTCATTGTCTATTGTGATGCGTCACACATGGGCTTGGGATGTCTGTTGATGCAAGGGGGAAACTGGTGGCTTATGCATCTCGTCAATTAAGGCCACATGAGGAGAACTATCCCACACATGATTTGGAGTTAGCTGCAGTGGTTTTTGCTCTAAAGATATGGAGACACTATCTGTACGGGGAGAAGTCGATTATCTACACTGACAATAAGAGTCTCAAGTACCTCCTTACCCAAAAGGAGTTGAACTTAAGACAGCGGAGGTGGATAGAATTGTTGAAAGATTATGACTGCTCAATCGAATATCACCTAGGTAAAGCTAACGTAGTGGCAGATGCGTTGAGTAGTAAGGTGATATCAGATTTGAGAGCGATGTTCACCCATCTCAGCCTTTATGAGGATGGTAGCTTGTTAGCTGAACTCCAAGTGAAGCCGGCGTGGGTAAGTCAGATTAAGGAAAAGTAGATGTTGGATGAAAGGTTGGGTTCTCGGCTTCAGCAAGTGAAAGGTGGTGAGATAGGGGATTTTGAATTAAATAGTGATGGAGTATTGTGTTTCCACAGAAGAGTTTGTATGCCCAGGGATTCAAAATTGAGACAAATGATTTTGTGTGAGGTTCATAGTAGCCCATACGAGACCTCCGTGAGCAGTATTGGTGGCAGGGTTGAAACAGAAGGTTACTGACTTTGTAACATCCTGAATTAGGGGTTATTTGTGATTGTATTGTCATGCATATGATTGGATTGCTGTGATGTTATTTGTGGTGTAATAAGGTTTAGCTAGAGACCTTGAGTAGGCTCGAGTGGTAGAAAAATTTCATTTTTTAGCTTTAAGAAGCAAGGAGCCTTAGTAAATAGGGGTTAGGAGTTTTAGAAAGAGAATATGAGACACAAATAAGGCCTAGGAAAAGTGGCAAGGAGGGCCATTTAAGTTCTGGAATTAACGCCACCAAGGGGAGCAAGGGAGCCTAGGTTCGAGTAGCAGAATTCACCTTTTCTGCTTTTTATTTTGACGGCAAGGGAGGAGAGAGTAGTGCTCACTTCAAACTCTTTCAAGATAAGAGGGATTATATTTGAATAATTTTAAACGGTTGGCCAAGAGTGATTTAGGGAGTTTGCTGAAATCTTAGACTCCTTGTTGGAGAGGAGTAAACGGCTAGGAGACTGAATAGAGGGGGGGAGTGCCGAATTTTCTTAAGGCACCTATTTTCTTTCACTTTAATCCTTTTCTTCTTTTGTAAGTAGCCGAATCTCCCCCCTACTCTCTCATCTTCCACCCCTTTTTCCTCCTTTTCTTCTTTTCTCAAAACCGAAACCACCATTGTTCATCTTCCTCTCTTCTCCTTTTTACCTAAAACTGAAACCCCCTGTATCCTTTTCTCTGCTGAAACCCGTATCTCCCTTTTCCATTATTTTCTTCTTGATTCTCTAGCCGAATCTACTCCATTCTTTTGCCGAAATCTCCTTCCTCCTACTAGATCTACTTTGGCCGAATATTAGAAGGGCATAGGTTCTTTCGGGATTTCTTCTTCAATCGGTTTGTAAGAGGTAAGTGATTGCTGAAACTCTCCTCCCATTATTCCTTTTTTCTTTGTCGACTTAGATGAAGGGAAAAGCCGAAATCCGGTATTTATTGATGGTTTGGCTAACCACCCTTTGAAACCGATTTCATCTAGGAACTCCGGGATTTTTAAGGCAGTAGATCTGACCCTCCATTCTCTGCTAATCGATTCGGTAAGCCTGTGGTAAGGAATCCTCCTTAGTCTTTCCATTAGATACTTGGAAAAGCCGAAAGCTAATCACTTGTATGGATCTAAGGTTTGGCCGATTGCAAGGAATCCAGTGTGTGGCTTCGGGATTTGGTTGGAAACCAAATCGGTTCAAGGTAAGAGCCACAAATAAGCCTTCGGGATTTAGTTATTATAGTCGAATAGGCCTATGTCACTAACTTTGATGTTGGTCGAATATAGGGTCAAGGGATCTAGCGCAGTAGATCGGATCTTTGGGATCTAGGACTCGTGTTAGTGACAGGTGTGTACTTACACACTTCATAACTAATAAAATCGTTAATAAACTGTATGTGTTAATCAGATATGTGTAGATCTGGATTGATACCGTAAGGGTATGAGCAAGGATTCCGGTAAGTCCGTTTCGATATGAGCTTGTTATATGATGCACGTTGATGCATGACATATTTGGGATATGTGTTATATGAAAACATGGCCTTTAATAAATTCAGTGTATTATTATTGCATGATTGACATGATTTTATGTTGTATGCACATTGCATTATGGTGGGTGATATGAGTGGAGGGGGAAGTGTTATCCGTGTCTTTGGACACTAGTGGTTTGGTACCACATTTCGTGACTTTGGGTCACCAGCACCTCATAGCGTCTCGTCCCAGTAGTTTAGCACTATAGTGGGTTGGCCCCACGGTTGATAATACGGGATTGTCGCCAGTGATTTGGTATCACACGTGGGTTGGCCCCACAAACTATTATTCGTGACTTCGGGTCACCAGTGGTTTGGCACCACAATATTGATGGATATCGTGACTTTGGGTCACCAGTGGTTTGGCACCACCAGTGGTTTGGTACCACACGGGGTAGACAAAAATGAGTGATGGATGGCCAGGTTGGGTGCATGCTATTCTTAGTTATGATTTGTGTAAGCTGTTGCATTAACCGGGGGGGTTATACATTGAGTCTTGGTGACTCACCTTCTCCCTTAACCTTTTTAGGTGACTCGTAGATCGCGGATGAGGAGCCGGAAGGACTCGAGGTGGCCATGCAATGGAAAACTTAGTTTACATAGACCTTGGTTTATTTTTATCTCATTCCTGTTTCATTAATTCGAGTTGTAATAAGGCCCTGAGAGTTTTTAAGTATTTTTACCAAGTATCTTTATTATTATGCTTTATTATGGATTGACAATTTAAATATTAATTGCAAATGATTTTATTTCCTTAAGTATACATATATATGATAAAGTTTTAATCCGGGAATTTGGTAACAAATTAATTTATTTCGAAATTCAAATACACAAGGTTTTCCTTTCTAAAGATAATAAATTTATTTACTTCACCGTTAAATCAAAATATTTTCAAACGTTTTTCGCAGTGACATACCAGATCCGGTCAGGGCTTGTGGGTCGGGTTTGGGGTGTTACAAAATTGGTATCAGAGCCCGTTTCAAAACTCAGCTGTGGGGGCCCAGGGCCTAAAATGTTTTTGGTAGGCCTTTGTGAAATATTATGAAAATGGTTTTATTTTGAACAGCATGGCATCGAGTCTCCGGCACCAATCCGCCCAGGTAAGTACTTCTAACTACTGTGTGAATTATTATCTGTAGAAGGGTAGAAATGGAACGTAGATAGTATGATAAGTATTTGAACCTTAGGACTAGCTTACCCCAACAATCACATAAGACTTTAAATGCCTAACTAAACAACCCTATGGCTAAGTCGCCGAGTTAGGGTGTGGTAACCCCTGTGCGCATGTCTAGGATTGGATCAGGAAGAGCACGGTACTTAGCGATCCTAGTGACTCACCTCCTCTTCGCAGGAATCCTACCTGGTGCGTAGCTTCGGTTCACCCTAACCAAGAGGACTCAGTCACAAAAAGGGAACTAGCCGTGTTTTTATAAAAACCCTAGTTGTAAAACTCTTAAGATTTTTGTTTTTTGAGAACTGCTTTTACAAAATTTTTACGAAAAATTTTTGATTTATAAAAAAATTACAAAAATACCCCTAGTGGTAAAATTACAAAAATGCCATTGGTTTATAGAATTTCTGAAATACTCACAGTTTTACCAAAACTTCATTTCTTAATAAAATATTCAAAAACCCTAATTTGCAAATTATCAAAATTACCTTGATTTTGAAAAATTACGAAATTGCCCCTAACTTACAAAATTACCAAAAAGACCCTAACTTCCCAAAATTTTTTGCAATATCACCAAAATAGAAAGCAAATTCGCAGAAAGAACCCTCAAAGGTTGGCAAATTTTTGAAATACCCCTGAGTTATTAAACTTTACCAAGTTACCCTGGTTAATTACCAAAATACCCCTGAGTTTCAAAATTACCAAAATACCCTTGAGTTTCAAAATTTCCAAAATACCCCGGGAACTGCAAAATTACCAAAATACCCTGATTGACAATTCCACAAGGAACCTTACTTTGAAAATTTTACGAAAAATACCCCTGTAGGACAAATGACGAAAATACCCCTAGGATAAGAACGGACAGAAATGTCCGAAGAGTGAATGTGCATGGGAGATACTATGGAATGAATGTCATTGAATGAATATACTTCTCTGAGCTAGGATAAAAGACATGAAAAATCTGTTTGAATCGAAAGAACCACTACTGAATTTCTATCCATAAAATTTCTTCGCGGATAATCATGAAACAAGTACTAATTCATAAAATGAGTTCTAGAGGACGTGGCTGTCGTGGACGCGGTAGAGGAAGAATGACAGTGTCAGAACCCATTAGGTCGGGTCAGGGGTCTGACAATGAGGTACCACCGCCACCACCACCCCCAGCTGTTGGTGTTGAGCAGCAAGCTCCGACGGGGGATGATGCTGCGTCGCAGGCTGTGTTCCGAGTCCTTGAGCTGATGGCTGGTGTAGGAGGAAGTTTGGAAGCTCGAAAGTCAGTACCTGAGCGACTTCGTGCCAACGGGGCTGAGGTATTTCGTGGCGTATCTGGTGTGGCATCCAGTACGGCTGAATACTGGTTGGAATCGACTGAGAGGATCATGGATGATCTAGATCTGACGGCTGAGGACAAGCTGAAAGGAGTGGTGTCGCTTCTCAAGGATGAGTCATATCAGTGGTGGCTCATGGTTCGGGATGGTGCTGCGGCAGATGATCTTACTTGGGAGTACTTCAAAGCAGCATACCAGAAGAAGTATGTGGGGACCAGCTATATTGATGTGCAGAGGAAAGCATTTCTGAGGTTGGTTCAAGGGAATAAGTCTGTGTCTGAGTATGAAGCAGAATTTCTGAGGTTGAGCCGCTATGCTCGGGGAATTGTGTCAACGGAGCACGAACGCTATGTCCGCTTTGAGGACGGACTTAGAGATGATCTGAGGTTGCTAATTGCTCCACAGCAGGAGCGTGATTTTGCTGTCCTAGTTGAAAGGCTAAGGTAGCCGAAGGGATCAAGGAGTCTGTGAGACAGAACCATGAAAGGAACAAATAGAAGAGAGGCTTTAGATCATCTGGATTGGGCAGTAATGTGCAGAAGAGGGCTAGGCAGAGTGGGCTGAATCAAGCAGGGAGGCCCATAGCTACTAATCAGAGACCGGCTCAGTGTAACCGCTGTGGGAAATCACATTGGGGAGGATGTTGGACCAGTGAAAAAGGATGTTTCGAGTGCGGGTCGTTGGATCACCGTGTGAGGGATTGTCCTCAGAAGTTAGCTAAGAATCAGCCAGAGGGTCAGAACCGTGCTCAAGCTAGAAATGAAGAACCACCACCACAGAGGGGTCGTGGTAATGGTAGAGGAGGCAATGGTTCTGGTCGAGGCTGCGGAACACCGGAGGCAGAGGTGCAGCAACACACGAGGCAAAGCGGCTGGGTTAGTCTAAGCAAATGAGGCGTCGAGAGGAGGGTGACGCACCGGACGTCATAATCGGTACGTTCCTAATTTTTGGATTTCCATATGTTGCATTGATTGATGTGGGCTCGACGCATTCGTATGTTGCTAGTAGTATAATATGAGACTACTTCTAGGGAGATGACAGTAATTAGCTCTCTAGGTCACTCTGTAGAAGTAAATAAATTATATAGGGATGTACCCCTAGAATTTCAAGGGGTAGTGTTCTTAGCGGATTTGATGGAGCTTCCGTTTGAGGAGTTCGACCTGATTCTCGGAATGGATTGGCTGGTGAAGCACCAGGCTAGTTTGGATTGCGCGGCTAAACGCATGGTGTTGAGGACAATGGAAGGCGAGGAGGTGGTAATGATAGGTATCAGAAGGGAATACCTATCAAATGTGGTCTCCGTACTGAAGGCAGAGAAAATGGTCAAGAAGGGTTGTGAGGCGTTCCTGGTTCGAATATGTGCCTTGGAGGCCAAGGAGTCAGCAATGGAGAAAGTCCAAACAGTGGGGGAATTCGCTGATGTATTACCAGAGAAACTTCCGGGTCTGCCTCCAGATCGGGAAGTTGAGTTCGGTATAGACTTGTTGCCCGGGACGGCGCCAGTGTCTATAGCACCATATCGAATGGCGCCAAAAGAATTGGTGGAGCTGAAGGCTCAAATCCAAGAGCTGTTGGACCGAGGGTTTATCTGACCAAATATATCTCCGTGGGGAGCACCCGTGCTGTTTGGTAAGAAGAAGGACGGTACAATGCGGATGTGTATAGACTACCACCAGCTGAACAAGCTAACGATAAAAAACAAGTATCCATTGCCCCGGATTGACGACTTGTTTGATCAACTTAAAGGTACATCGTAGGTCGGGATACCATCAACTTAAAGTGAAGGAGGTTGATGTTCACAAGACAGCATCCCGTACTCGATATGGGCACTACGAGTTCTTGGTGATGCCGTTCGGGTTGACCAACGCACCGGCAGCGTTCATGGACTTAATGAATAGGGTGTTTCAGCAGTACTTGGATCAGTTTGTCGTAGTGTTTATAGACGACATATTGGTATACTCAAAAACAGAGGAGGACCATGACATGCATTTGCGAGTAGTTCTACAAATATTGAGGGAGAAGCAGTTATTTACCAAATTCAGTAAGTGCGAATTTTGGCTTAAGGAGGTGGCTTTCTTAGGTCATGTGGTGTCAGCTGAAGGGATTAGAGTGGACCCTCGCAAGATTGAAGCAGTGTTGGATTGGAAACCGCCTAGGTCAGTGGCAGAAATTCAGAGTTTTCTAGGGCTGGCAGGATACTATAGGAGATTTGTGGAAGGATTTTCTTTGATCGCGGCACCGTTGACTAAGTTATTAAGGAAAGGGGTTCCATTTGTATGGTCGGAGAAACAGCAGGAAAGTTTTGACAAGCTAAGGAAGATTCTCGGCGAAGCTCGGTTCGTACACCGAGGCGGAAAGTTATTCACACGATATCGTGATGCATCCCATACTGGTTTGGGATGTGTGTTGATGCAAGAGGGAAAAGTAGTGGCTTATGCATCCCGACAACTAAGACCGCATGAGGTTAACTACCCGACTCACGACTTGGAGTTAGCAGCAGTAATCTTCGCTTTAAAAATTTGGAGACACTATCTGTACGGAGAGAAGTCGATAGTTTACACGGATCACAAAAGTCTGAGGTATCTTTTGACCCAGAAGGATTTGAACTTGAGGCAGCGCCGATGGATTGAGCTGTTGAAGGACTACGACTGTTCAATTGAGTATCATCCGGGCAAGGCTAATGTGGTGGCTGATGCGTTGAGCCGCAAGATCGTGTCAGACTTGAGGGCGATGTTTGCTCACCTCAGTCTGTATGACGATGGAAGTCTTTTGGCGGAATTGCAAGTTAAGCCGACTTGGATAGAGGAGATTAAGGAGAAACAGTTAGTAGATGAGAGTTTGAATGCTCGGAGATTGCAAGTTCAAGATGATGGGTTAGAAGGTTATGGTTTGTCTGAAGGCGGAGTACTATGCTTTCAAGGGCGAGCTTGTATGCCAAAGGATGTGAAGTTGAGGCAAAGAATTCTTCAGGATGCCCATAGCAGCCCATATGCTATGCATCCTGGAAGTAGCAAAATGTACTAAGATTTGCGAAGACAGTTTTGGTAGCCAGGGCTAAAGCGTGAGGTAACTGAATTTGTGGGGAAGTGTTTGACGTGTCAACAGGTTAAAGCGGAGCATCAGTTGCCATCAGGGTTACTTCAACCAGTAAAGATTCCTCAGTGAAAGTGGGAAAGAATCACCATGGACTTTGTCAGTGGGCTACCCCTTACGCTTAGTAAAAAGGACTCAGTTTGGGTGATTGTGGATCGACTGACCAAGTCAGCTCATTTCATACCAGTGAGGGTGGATTATTCGCTTCAAAAGCTAGTGAAGTTGTATGTGGCTGAGATAGTAAGGTTGCATGGTGTGCCAATATCAATTATCTCGGATAGGGATCCAAGGTTCACGTCAAGGTTTTGGAGAGCTCTGCATCAGGCTTTGGGAACGAGACTAGATTTCAGCACAACTTTTCACCCGCAAACTGACGGACAATCGGAAAGGGTGATTCAGGTCTTAGAGGATATGCTAAGAGGCTGTGTTCTAGATTTCAGCGGTAGTTCGGAGGAGTGTTTACCGTTGGCAGAATTTACTTATAACAATAGTTATCAAGCGAGTATCCAGATGGCACCATATGAGGCATTGTATGGACGGAAATGCCGTACCCTTACGTGTTGGACAGAATTAGGTAAACGACATGTTTTGGGTCCGGAGTTGGTGACAGAAACTAAAGATAAAGTTAAGGTAATTCGGGCTCGTCTCAAGGAAGCGTCAGATAGGCAGAAGTCTTATGCTGATCTTAAGCGCAAGGATATGGAATATGCAGTGGGAGATAAAGTTTTTCTAAAGGTGTCGCCTTGGAAGAAGGTATTGAGATTTGGGCGAAAAGGGAAGCTAAGCCCTTGGTTTATCGGGCCATATACGGTGTTAAAACGAGTGGGATCGGTAGCTTATCAGCTCAAGTTACCGATAGAGTTAAGACAGATTCATGACGTCTTTCATGTGTCAATGCTTAGGCGATATCGGTCAGATCCATCACACGTTGTGCCGGTGGCAGAGATTGAGGTGAACTCGGACTTATCTTTCGAAGAGGAACCAGTCCAGATTTTGGATCGGGATGTCAAAGTTCTACGTAGGAAATCAATACCTTTGGTGAAGGTATTATGGCGAAACCATGGTGCGGAGGAGGCCACGTGGGAACCCGAGGATGTTATGAGGCAGCAATAGCCCCAGCTTTTCTGATCAGGTAATTTCGAGGCCGAAATTTATTTTAAGGGGGTAGAACTGTAACATCCTGAATTAGGGGTTGTTTCTGATTGTATTGTCGTGCATATGATTGGATTGCTGTGATGTTATTTGTGGTGTAATAAGATTTAGCTAGAGACCTTGAGTAGGCTCGAGTGGTAGAAAAATTTCATTTTTTAGCTTTAAGAAGCAAGGAGCCATGGTGAATAGGGGTTAGGAGTTTTAGAAAGAGAATATGAGACACAAATAAGGCCTAGGAAAAGTGGCAAGGAGGGCCACTTAAGTTCTGGAATTGACGCCACCAAGGGGAGCAAGGGAGCCTAGGTTCGAGTAGCAGAATTCTCCTTTTCTGCTTTTTATTTTGACGGCAAGGAAGGAGAGAGTAGTGCTCAATTCAAACTCTTTCAAGATAAGAGGGATTATATTTGAATAATTTTAAATGGTTGGCCAAGAGTGATTTAGGGAGTTTGCCGAAATCTTAGACTCCTTCTTGGAGAGGAGTAAACGGCTAGGAGACTGAATAGAGGGGGGGAGTGCCGAATTTTCTTAAGGCACCTATTTTCTTTCACTTTAATCATTTTCTTCTTTTGTAAGTAGCCGAATCTCCCCCCTACTCTCTCATCTTCCACCCCTTTTTCCTCCTTTTCTTCTTTTCTCAAAATCGAAACCACCATTGTTCATCTTCTTCTCTTCTTCTTTTTGCCTAAAACTGAAACCCTCTCTACCCTTTTCTCTGCCGAAACCCCTATCTCCCTTTTCCATTATTTTCTTCTTGATTCTCTAGCCGAATCTACTCTACTCTTTTGCCGAAATCTCCTTCCTCCTATTAGATCTACTTTGGCCGAACATCAGGAGGGCATAGGTTCTTTCAGGATTTCTTCTTTAACTGATTTGTAAGGGGTAAGTGATTGCCGAAACTCTCCTCCCATTATTCCTTTTTTCTCTGTCGACTTGGATGAAGGGAAAAGCCGAAATCCGGCATTTATTGATGGTTTGGCTAACCACCCTTTGAAACCGATTTCATCTAGGAACTCTAGGATTTTCAAGGCAGTGGATCTGACCTCCATTCTCTGCTAATCGATTCGGTAAGCCTGTGGTAAGGAATCCTTCTTAGTCTTTCCATTAGATACTTGGAAAAGCCGAAAGCTAATCACTTGTATGGATCTAAGGTTTGGCCGATTGCAAGGAATATAGTGTGTGGCTTCGGGATTTGGTTGGAAACCAAATCGATTCAAGGTAAGGGCCACAAATAAGCCTTCGGGATTTAGTTATTATAGCCGAATAGGCCTATGTCACTAACTTTGATGTTGGCCGAATATAGGGTCAAGGGATCTAGCGCAGTAGATCGGATCTTCGGGATCTAGGACTCGTGTTAGTAACAGGTGTGTACTTACACTCTTCATAACTAATAAAATCGTTAATAAACTGTATGTGTTAATCGGATATGTGTAGATCTGGATTGATATCGTAAGGGTATGAGCAAGGATTCGGGTAAGTCCGTTTCGATATGAGCTTGTTATATGATGCACATTGATGCATGACATATTTGGGATATGTGTTATATGAAAACATGGCCTTTAATAAATTCAGTGCATTATTATTGCATGATTGACATGATTTTATGTTGTATGCACATTGCATTATGGTGGGTGATATGAGTGGAGGGGGAAGTGATATCCGTGTCTTTGGACACCAGTGATTTGGTACTACATTTCGTGACTTTGGGTCACCAGAGGTTTGGCACCTCATAGCGACTCGTCCCAGTGGTTTAGCACCACAGTGGGTTGGCCCCACGATTGATAATACGGGATTGTCGCCAGTGATTTGGTATCACACATGGGTTGGCCCCACAAACTATTATTCGTGACTTCGGGTCACCAGTGGTTTGGCACCACAATATTGATGGATTTCGTGACTTTGGGTCACCAGTGGTTTGGCACCACCAGTGGTTTGGTACCACACGGGATAGACAAAAAGGAGTGATGGATGGCTAGGTTGGGTGCATACTATACTTAGTTATGATTTGTGTAAGCTGTTGCATTAGTCGAGGGGGTTATACATTGAGTCTTGGTGACTCACCTTCTCCCTTAACTTTTTCAGGTGACTCGTAGATCGCAGATGAGGAGCCAGACGGACTCGAGGTGGCCATGCAATGGAAAACTTAGTTTACATAGACCTTGGTTTATTTTTATCTCATTCCTATTTCATTAATTCGAGTTGTAATAAGGCCCTGAGAGTTTTTAAGTATTTTTACCAAGTATCTTTATTATTATGCTTTATTATGGATTGACAATTTAAATATTAATTGCAAATGATTTTATTTCCTTAAGTATACATATATATGATAAAGTTTTAATCCGGGAATTTGGTAACAACTTAATTTATTTCGAAATTCAAATACACAAGGTTTTCCTTTCTAAAGACAATAAATTTATTTACTTCACCGTTAAATCAAAATATTTTCAAACGTTTTTCGCAGTGACATACCAGATCCGGTCAGGGCTTGTGGGCCGGGTTTGGGGTGTTACAGACTTCGTGAGCAAGTGCATGACATGTCAGCAAGTGAAGGCAGAACATCAACTGCCATTAGGGTTGCTACAACCAGTGAAAATTCCACTATGGAAATAGGAAAGGATAACAATGGACTTTGTTAGTGGGTTACCCTTAACATCTACTAAGAAAGATTCAGTATGGGTGATAGTGGATCGGTTAACAAAGTCTGCCCATTTCTTACCTGTTTGTACGGATTATACATCACAGAAGTTGGCCAAGTTGTATATAGCAGAAGTCGTGAGGTTGTATGGGGTACCAGTGTCGATTATATCGAACAGGGATCCTAGATTTACATCACGGTTCTGGAAGGCTTTACATGAAGCTTTGGGTACAAGACTAAATTTCAGCACGGCGTTTCATCCGCAGACTGATGGTCAGTCGGAGAGAGTAATCCAGATTCTAGAAGACATGTTAAGGGGCTGTGTGATTGACTTCAAGGGTAGTTGGGAAGATTTTCTACCATTGGCAGAGTTTGCATACAACAACAACTATCAATCCAGTATCCAGATGGCACCCTTTGAGGCATTGTATGGTCGTAAGTGTCGTACTCCTACTTGCTGGACTGAGCTGGGGGGGCGACAATTATTGGGTCCTGAGTTGATCTCGGAGATAGAGGAAAAAGTTAAGGTAATTTGGGCTCGGTTAAAAGAAGCTTCGGATAGACAAAAATCATACGCGAATCTAAAGTGTAAGGACATTGAGTTTACGGTGGGAGATTAGGTCTTTTTGAAGGTCTCACCTTGGAAAAAGATCTTAAGATTTAGACGGAGGGGCAAGTTGAGCACTAGGTTCATCGGACCATATCGTGTATTGAAGCTGTTGGGCCAGTGGCTTATCAGCTTGAGTTACCTTCAGAATTAAGTCAGATACATAGTGTATTCCATGTCTCAGTGTTAAGGCATTATCATTCGGATCCGTCTCATGTAGTGCCAGTGGAGGAAGTTGAGATAAGACCTGACTTGTCTTTTGAAGAGGAGCCAGTGCAGATTTTAGATCGGGATGTTAAGATGCTGAGAAGGAAGTCTGTTCCATTAGTCAAAATATTATGGCGTAATCATGGGGCAAAGAAAGCTACATGGGAGCCAGAGGATACGATCCGGCAACAGTACCCTCATCTCTTATAATCAGGTAAATTTAAAGCCGAAATTTTCTTCAAAGGGGGTAGAATTGTAACATCCTGAAATTCAAAATTTTATGTTTTGCATTATACCATGCGATAGGCTAGTTAAGAATGTTAATTGTGTATGTTTAGGGGTCCTAAGAAGGCTTGGGATTGAGTTGGGCCTTAGCAAAATTTTTTGTGTTTAAGCACTTAAGGGGAGAAGGCAAGTGGCATCAAGACTTAAGGAAATAAGTGTGTATTTTGCCAGCACAAGAGGAGCTAGTAGTAGAGAGGTGTGGCGTCACATGAAGGGGCTTAAGGGGTGGAGTTCGAATCCCACCTAGTGCAAATTTTTGGATTAATTTTTGTACTTCTTTCCAAAGTGTTGGCCATGGCCATAAATAAGGAAAGGAAGACTTTCTAATGATGGAAAGAAGACTAAGGAATATGGTAAGGAGGGAAACAAGGGAAAAGGAAGGAAAGAAATAAAAGAAAGAGATAAGGGAGGGGGACATGTTGGCTAAATATTAGGAGTTGCCTAGGGAAAGAATTTTGGTCAACACTCATCTTTTTGGTAAAAGTGATACACGGTTTTGGTAGGGGAAATGAGGGAGCCGAATTTCCTATAGCTTTTTACAAGTTTTGTGCATGAGAGGTATTTTCTCTTTTTAAACATTTTTGTGTTTCTTTTCCAACCTCTTTCCTTTGTTTGGCCGAAACACTCCAATCATTTTGTTCTTTTTCCTTTGTTTTGCCGAATTACTCAAGACATTTTGATCATCTTCTCCTTGGTGTTAGCCGAAACTCCCTAACACTTCTTTTCCACCTTTTTTTCTCTTTTCTCACCATTTCTTTTATTTTCTCCCTTTTTCACTTGTCAATAATACTTGAAGGCTGAACCTCCCTTGTCCTTTTCTCTCCATTAGCCAAATCTTTTAACACTTAATCTCTTCTTCATTATTTCTTTTTCTTTCGTGTTGGGCATTTCTTCTTGACCGAATTGGTAAGTGATCTCTTTCTCTTCTTTTCATTTTTTCTTCCTAGCCGAATGTGTGTCCATCACTATTCGGTTGTTCTACTTGTTTCTAAATTGAAAACATCACTCTCTCCTATTTCCTCATATCGTAATCAGCTCTTTTTCGTAGTGTTCTAGTGGGTGGCCGAATACCACATCCTTGGTGATTCATCCGTAGTCATAAGCCCAATCAGTGGAAGTGGGATCTATTATTGTCAAGGTAAGGGATTTCTCTTGTCGTAGTATTGTTCTAACCGAGACTCTTTCAATGGAGGCAAGTGGTAGCGTTATTAAAAGAAAATCGATAGGATTGCAAATAGGGAGTGGACATGCAATCTCTACTCCCAAGTTCAAACGTAGGGCGGTATCGACAGTTTGGGATTTCCCACCGGGTTGTGGACTATCATCCGGTGAGAATAGACAAAGCGTGGTCGTTTACGATACTAAGGGTAAGCATTTCATTAGATCGTTAGATTTAGATATTTGGATTAAGACACCCTCTTTTTGTTGTTAATCGAGTATTATGGTGACATAGTTGGCGACGATCAAGAAGGTTTAGTCCTTACCGTAATCAGGTGTGTAATCTCACACCGAAATCCCATTGATTCATGATTCACCATTATGATTGGACGAATAGATCGTTGTTGTTTTACAAGTCTAATAACTGTAATATAGCATGAATCAAGTAATTAGCTTAAACATCATTATTTCTAAAATCTGTTAAAATCGGTATAAAATTTGATAAATTATGAAAATGCCCTTATGGGCCGATTTACGAAAATGCCCCTATGGGCCAATTTACGAAAATGTCCCTATGGGTCGATTTACTAGAATGCCTTAGTAGGCCAAACTATCAAAGTGCTTTAATTTGTTGATTCACCGAAATAATTTACTAGATTAATGGTTTTTATATTGGCTGTTATATATATATGTGGATATTTTATTATGTATGTTGCATTTTTACATATTGCATGGGATGGGAAAATTTGTATGGAGAGCAGTGTAGCCTGGTGGCTTAGCCACAACTTGTTCAATATTATGCTTACTTATGAATTCGATGGCATGGCCACAGTAATAATATAATATAGCAGCTCGACTGCAAATTGGTGTGAGCGGTGGGGTGGGCTGACTTGATCCCCACTGGTGTGATTGGCTGGTCGGGGGTGTGATGGATGGATTGATTGGGTTGCATACATTTACTTCATTTAAATATTTTTATGTAATTGGGCTTCGGTCCAAGATAATGCTTTACGGGTTCAGGCCCAGTGGATAACGGTAAGGGGATTATGCACTGAGTTCTTTTAACTCACCCTTTTTTTCTTAATCCTTACAGGTAATGCTCAATGATGAGGACTTAGGCCATGGATGACTCGGTGGAGGCCATACTTCAGAATTGGTGTTTTTGAAATTTAAATTTCTTCTTCCGTTTATTTTATTACTTTTACTATTTTGGGTTTTAAAGTTGTAATAAGGCCTCTGGGATATGTTTTATTTTGCTTTATGTTTAGACGTACTTAATATTTTTCTTGATTTTGTTTAAATGGGGATTTTCTAAAATCATAAATAAAGGTTTTCCAAAATTGATTAACAAATGGATTTCACAACAAACTTTTACAAGTAATTTAACTCGAAAATTCTCTTTCGAATTATCAACAATATTTTTTTTTAATGTCGCGGTTTTATAAGATCACTAGTTTAATTATCGATTCTTCAATCAACCTTTCAAGATTAATAGTATTTTTATCAAACAATAAACAACATCTTTAGTAAAAATCACAAGTTTCTTTACTCGTTTTCTTCATGTGACATACCAGATCTGGCCATACCGCATGGGCCGGGTTTGGGGTGTTACAACATTTGCACAAACCTACGCGTTACAACAATCATACCATATGAACTAGCCTGCTCAAAATAGCAAACAACTGAATCTTCAAGGACTAATTAGAAATTTTTTTCCCCATTTATTCCCAGTTTAGTTCAATTCTCTATCTATATAATAATTCAATTCAATTTATCAACATCAAACATCTTATATCATTTTATTATATGCATGTGCATATGTCAATTCAATTTTATTTTTTGAATGCTCCCTAAAGGTTTTCATTTTATTCAATTTAGCCCTTAAAACCGAAATTGCCGTAACTTTCAAATTTGAGCTTTGATTTCGAAACCTTATATAACCCTCTATTATCAATAATTACAAAAATTTAACATTAATTTCAAAATTTACACATTTAGTCCCTATGTTCAAAAACTAGCAATTATACTTTACAGCTATTCCTTTTTCATATCTAAGCTTAAGATCTAACAATTTAACACCAATTTCTTCAAGAATTCATATATGGAAACTTTTAGAAACTTTAACAGTTTTGCAAATTGGTACATGGGCTAGCTAAATCAACCTTCCACGACCTCAAAAATATAGAAATTACAAGAAAATGACTAAATTGAATAAACTTACCAAGTGCCAAAAGTTTGGAAGTTTCAATCCTAACTTTTATTTCTTTTGTTCGTGGAGAAGAACATGAATAGAAAGAAATGATTGTTTTTATTTTACAATTTTTTTGGTAATTAATCTACAATTAGTTTAGTAATTAATTATAATCAACTTAATTAATCTATAATTAATTAAACTTAAAATTAATTAATCAATTTGGTGGCTTACAACTAGTCCTCACAACCTCTTGGCTATAACAAAGTAATTCAATTGCTCAAATGGTCCTTCAATTAATTAAAAATCCATAGCGATTAACTTTTACAATTTAGTCCTTATACCTTAATTGATTATCCAGTTAACACAGTTAAGGGACTAAACTTTAATTAACTCTATAATAACCTTGTAAATATTGAATAATAATATGTATGAGCTTAAACATCAGAAATAGGATTCTGAAACTGTCATTTCTGACACCACTAGAAAATGGATTGTTATGTACTAGACATTTTGCTACGTATTTTGAGATTTCTATTTTCATTCCCGACTAGCAGTATAACTGTTTCAAATCATTATACACTTTAATACTACCCAAATGAATCGAATAAGTACTAATATGAACCTCATGTAAAATGTCTCGTCTCAAGGTTCCAATTTGCTAACTATAGCAAATCATCTTTATGCAATTCTTGAATTCTCCGAAGGAATATCGGTTTAACTCTCAGCTCGACTAAAATGGAACTGTCACATTCCAGAGTCAATTGAGCATTCATTGCTTTCAAAGCAAGCAGAGACTTTCGACTCAAATCATCAGCTACAACGTTAGCTTTACCTGAATGATAGTCGATAATTAGATCATAATATTTCAAAAATTCAAGCCATCTACATTATCTCATATTTAACTTTTTCTATGTTACCAGGTATTTCAGACTTTTGTGATCGGTGAAAATATGACATTTCTCCCCGTATAAATAATGTAACCAAATCTACAGAGAAAACTCAACAATAGCTAATTCTAAATCGTGTGTAAGGTAATTCTTCTCGTGTGGCTTAAGCTGCCGAGAAATATAGGCAGTTACCTTTCTCTTTTGCATCGGTATGCAACCCAAACCGTTAAGTGAAGCATTGCTAAAAAGAACAAATTCTTTTTCGAATTCACATTGAGTTAATACTAGAGCTTTTGTTAACATAGCTTTGAACTGTTTGAAACTCTGTTGACACTTATTTGAACAAAAAAAAAACTAATATTGTTCTATAATAGTTTCATTAATGATAAAGTTATCATCTAGAAATCTTTAATGACCGTCTGTAATCTCTAGCTAGACTCGAAAATCCTACTTTTTGTAGCCAGAACTCACATTTACTGAATTACGGATACAACTACTTCTTTCGCGACGTATGCAATACAATTTTTAGATGCTAATCATGTTCAGTTTCATTCCTCGAGTAAATCAAAATGTCATCAATAACATAATAACCAATTTGTCTAGTGACCTGTCGTCAAATATAGTAGTCAATTCGGGTCAATTCTGCACTTAATGAGCTTGTTTTCTATGCAATTTAGGATTTTATATTATATTTTTGGTATTTAGGCCTTAGGATTAAATATAAATAAACTAAGTTGGCCTTAGGATTAAATATAAATAAACTAAGTGTTTTTTCACACATTTTATAAGTGTTGTGATCCAATAGGCCGACACGGGCCTTAGGATTAAATATAAATAAACTAAGTGTTTTTTCACACATTTTATAAGTGTTGTGATCCAATAGGCCGACACGGGCCTTAGGTAGTACTAATATGTTTAATTGAGTGTGTAGGATGAAAAATTAAAGGCCGAATTGACGTGGAAGCAAGGGACAAGTGATGCACAAGCTTCTCAGACTGTCAAAGCACAAAACAAAGACACAAGGCAAATATTGTGTGTCGTGTCGCACCATAAACATGGTGTGGTGCGACACATGTTGACTTCCTATCCAAGTATTTCAGGGTTATTTTCGTCTACACAATCAACTTCATACAAAGACCTAGACGTGTCAAATACCTAATTTGGGCTGCCAACACCTTTATAAAGAGGACATAAGGGGTTTGATGTAACTAAGTCATCCTAGATACCATCAAAAACCCTAATAGTTAGGAGTAGGATTAGATTATTTTTCTTTCAGCTTTTCATAACTCTTTTGTTTTTCCTTTTAAAATCTGTTTCAATCCAAGAGTTTATTTATCTAATTGAAGTATTCGAATTTACTCATTATTGCATTCAATTTATTTCTTTATTCAAATCAAGTGATTTGCTAGTCCGTTGCGCATTCGATGTTAAATCCACAATTATTCTAATCTCTTTTCTCCTTCGAACTGATCGTCTTCTTCACATGATTTATTCAATTGGATTCAAGATCATAAATAACATGAGTGGCTAAAAAATTTGGGGGAGATTACAGAGTGAATGCAGATGTAATTAATGGAGGACTTAGGGTTTCTTGAGAGAGGTTAGTTGGTATGAATTACGCGTGCTTAAACCACTAGGATTGATAACCCTAGGAAGTTATCATAGGCTAGATGAGGTCGGGAGATAAGTCAAACCAAGTAAACTGTAATTTATCTTGGTTGAGAAAGTAAGGTTGAGAGATGAGTGAGTAGCAATCAATCGATTAGTTAATTGGAGGCCAGGAGGTAATAATTGGTTAATTGGTAGCTAATCCACCCTAAAAACCCTAATCTGAAGTTAGTTACAAACCCTAAAATGAGTTAATCTTCCTTATTGGTTTATTGATTTTTATATTTTTTTGTTATTTATTTATTTTTATTATTTATTTTTATCCCAATTATCTATTTTATGGTTTATCGTATTATAGGAATTAATTACTAATGCTTAGACTTATCATTGTAAAAGTGTTTTCATAATTTATTACATCCTCCTTTGGGTACGATCCTTGGAATACTTCTAAGTATTTTGTTGTACTAACTATATTACAATTTGACCCGTGCATTTGCAGACACCGTCGTTCTCAATTCTTAAATTTTTGGTGTTATATTTTTACTGTAAACAATAACTCTTTTATAGGCAGTCAAGTTGTTGATGACGTTGCCAGAGATGTTTCAAAAATAAATCATAAGAATATTCTTTTACAATGAATAAGATAATTAGGAACATTAGGACCTATAGATATGATTTTTAATTTTTGGTTATTTATTTTTATTTCTAATTTTATTTTCTTTTTAGGTCATTTATGACTTGAAGCTCTAGCACTCCAATTGAACCATACCCATATTTGAAGCAATTAAATAGGCACAACCGTCCAACGATGAATATCGATCCACTCGATGTAAATAATTTACCCTGGGGAAATCCATTATTCAAATATCTAAAAGAGTGACAAGGAAATAACCGGGAAGAAGTCCAGATAGATCAAAGGACATTGCGCGAGTACACCCTACCTATACGAGACGCGGTGTAAGGGAGCATAGAAAGGCTGGAAATTAATGTCAATAATTTTGAGATAAAGATGACCAATATTCAAATGATCCAAAACATATTGCAATTTAAAGGCAACATTGTAGAATACGCGAACCAACACTTGAAGCAGTTCTTACAATTATGCAGCACCTTCAAGTATAATGGGGTATCTGATGATGTTGTGTGTCTTCGATTATTCATGTATGCTTTGTGTGACATCGCAGCTGATTGGTTACACTCACTAGAATCAGGTTCCATTAAACATGGAACGATCTAGTGGAAAAATTTCTCTATAAATTTTTCCCGATTAGTCTAACCATCCAGTTGAAGCTAAAAATTGTCAATTTTAGACAATACGAAGGTGAGAACCTGTACGAAGCGTGGGAGCATTTCAAAAAAAAATGCTAAGGAAGTGCCTACATCATGGACTGCAAGCGTGGATCCAAATCCAAATATTATATAACGGTGTTGACAGACACATTAGATCTAGCCTAGATGGAGCATTCGACGGATCTCTCATGTTCGATACGTATGAAAGAGCCTACAACATCATTGAAGACATGGCCATAAACTCGTACATGTGGCCCTATGATATGTGTATGTACAACTCTAAGTCTCCTGCAGTGAAAGGGATGAATGAAGAAAATGACGATGATAGATTCAAACGAATCTTAGAGAAGCTCAACCGTTTGGAGATGCCTGTCAAGCCAACAAGAACGGAGCCTTATTTTGAAAACCAACTGGATGAGGCACACTACGTGAGCAATAGGGGTCGAGATCCCTATTCAAATACTTATAATCTTGGTTGGAGGGGTCATCCAAACTTCAAATAGGGAGGTAACCAATGGGGCACATGTAACAGCCTGATTTAGGGGTTAGCCGTAACAGCATGTTTTCTATGTGCTTAAGCTTGTGGAAATACAAGTTATTGGTTAAGGGCATATACTTAGCTTGTTTGTTTAGATTGTAATTTAGCCTAAAATTAAATAATTTAGGTTGTTTATACTTAGACTAATTAGTTCAGTTTATTAAACTATAAATAGGAAAAAGAGATTAAATATACCAAGTGATAAAGTTAGATACAAATAGGTAATTATATTTTTTGAAGTATTGGATGTTCGAATTAAAAAGAAAATACTTAGTAAAATCCATGGTTATTGAAACGGTGCAGTATGACTAGTATAACCCTTACAAAAGTGTCCGAGAAAAATCTCAATCGTATTGGCACAAATAAATAATAAAAAATTGTAAGGGATTATATGGAGAAATATTATTGCATTAGAGTTCAAAGCATGGAAGAAAACTAATTGAGTAGGAAAAAAATTCGAACTGACTATACCTTACAAAAATCAATATTATATTTGTATATACATTTTGATAGAGGTATATATTTAATTTTCTTTGACTTGTTTACTTTATAATTTATTGAACTAATATGTTTAGGTGTAAATAATTGTGAATTGTTTAAATTTCTAGCTAGAGTTATATATTTAAGCAAATCTTCCTAGTGTCGACGCTCCGATGCCAACTATTTTTGCTACTATTTACATGTTTTGATCATTCCTATTGTACTGCTCAATGTTAATTAAAAACATGTCATTTTGCATTGGCTTTGGACGATCATGTAAGGAGGAAGATCTAGCAGTTTATCTGCAATTCTGGTGGTTTAAGCACATAATTCCGGCATTTTATCTGCACTTCTGGTGGCATTACCACATTTCTGGCAGCATGACCACATTTCTGGTAGCTTGTCTGCAATTCTGGTAGTTTATCTATGAATTTGATGGCTTGTCCACAAATTGGTGTGTTCTTGGTTGGATGAGTTTTTACGAACTCTTATTATGGTGTGTAGCGGAGTTGGGTTGAAACTTTTCTGAAAATTATGCATTGACATAATCACGTAAGGCACAAATTGTGAATTTTGTACAGCCTATAATATTTTGTACACTTACTGGTTTGAATGTTATGATTTTTGTTATTACTGTATTTTTGTGATAAGACTTACACTGAGCTTAATAGCTCACTCCTTAGTTTCTGATTTAATTTCAAATAATCCCCGAGGTTAGGAATTAGATGAGCTTGTTGGAGGAGCTTGTCAAATGCTTTTAATTTTAAGTAATTTAAACTCTATTTTAAAGATTATTTTGGGACTGTAATATTTTTCTTATAGATTGTGGCATAGGACTTTATTTTGGGGATTTTTATTTTCTTTTTGCATGTTGAAGTTTTTAATTGCTTACTCAATATTTTAATAATTATGCATGAAAAATTGATTTTTAATTAAAACATGATTTTAGTACAAAATTTTCTACTGCAATATAACTAAAATTATTTTTAATAAAATACAATTTAGTTTTTTCGAAATAATTAAATCTTTACAGACGAAATTCTAAAGACAATTGATTTATAAAATAAATATGTTTTCACAAATTAAAAGCAAATAACTGAGTTCACTAGTTTTGAATAAAACAACAAATGATTTTAAAGAGTGATCTAAATTATGAAATTTTTTGTATCATTCAGGTGACTAATGTAATCTTCAAGATTCGGCCATAATGTCTAGACCGGGTTTGGGAGGTTACATCAGTAGCATCAAGATAGGCTTCCATTCTAACACTCATCCTTGATAATTTGTGTCGTCAAAAATCAGAGGAGCTGCAGTGAACGAAACATCTGTATTCATGTTTTTAATGGTTATGGTTTTGTATTTATGTAGGTGGATAAAAAGTGTTTATGGGTTTTTTTTTGTTTGATTTCACATGTCTTTTAAGAAATAGCTCTAATACCAATGTAACACCCGGTTTTGGTAGGTTTTGAAATTGGCGGGTAAACCAAGTAGTACTTTAAGTGGCGTAGTGTTATCCACCCAACTGATGCTCTTAGCGTGTAAAAGCGGGTGCATAGCAGGTATTGGATTATTGTGAGGAATTGTCTTAGAAAGGATGAATTGTGAAGGAAAGGAGTTTGTTAATGTATTAGGGAATTTCAGGTAATCGAGTTATTGTTGAAGAGTATGGTACGCCAAGTTTGGTTAGTCAGGGTACTGGTTACGTTTTAACAGGGTGGTTAGAAATGAACGATGAAATTACTATATATATATATATATATATATATGTGTGTGTGTGTGTGTGTGTTAGATTTTTGTACATGTTTCTCTACAGTTGTAAACCACTTGTACAGTAGATTATACAGGATCATGATGTGTGTCAAGTTTCCATATGGACAAAAGTTGTATATCTAGATCATCAGAATTGGAAAAGGGGAGTTTTTCTTCATCCTTCTTCAAGAAGTATTTGTTGTCTAGATCTAAAAAAACCTAGAGTATTTCCTTCTTTCACTTAAGCTAAGTTGTAGACCTGGGTATTTACCTATGAATGTTCCATGTCAAGGTAAGATTTTTCACCCTCCATATTATGTTGTGAAAAAGTAAATTTGTTAACTTGGTATATCCATAATATGGATGATATAAGGCTCTGTTTGGGGATTTCTAGTGTTAGAAATTATGGTAAAATGGGGTATTTGATTAGATCCTGATGAGTTTCCATGTTCTGTAGCAGTAATTATTGCTGATATTATAAGGGAAGTTTGGATCTAGAGTTTGGAACTATTGTAGATGAGAATCAAGTGAGTCCCAAAGTTGACTCCTATGTATATACTTGTTTATTCTAGATACTCCTGTGAAGAATCATATGAACCATGAACTAATAATAGAAAAGAATAGTATGATGAGTACGCTGATATATGAATGTTGGATAAGATTTGCATGTATAGTTTGTAAAAATCTTACAAATGTAGAGTATGTGATAAGAAATCTGGAGTTGAAAATATGACTGTAAGAACATGTCTAGGATGTGTAAGATGAGATGTATGTTAAGTTTGGTGATAATGTATGAAAGGTCTGTTAAGTGAGCCTGTGTCTATTCACCGCGGTGGAGTCTAAAAAAGGTCCATTGGGACTTTAAACATGTTCTCTGAAGGAAAAACTCATGGTCATGGCACCATATCATGTAAGACCATAGTTGGTGGGTTATGACATCATATGGAAACAATTAAAGGAAGTTATTTGTGTAACCCAGGATGATGATAGGCAAACCTCACAAAATGTGAGTTTAGGCAAATCCCTATCATGAACTCGCCAGAAAATGGAAAACTTTGTGGCAATCTATGAAATGGAAGCCTTTATGGCAATCTATGAAATGGATGTCCTTGTGGCAATCTATGAAATGGAAGCTTTTGTGGCGTATCTGAAATGGAAGCCTTCGTGGAATTCTCTGAAAGAATGGCCTTCATGACAACCATCTGAAGGGAACGCCTCTGTGGTGGACCTTAAATGGAAGAAATGGAATGTATGACGAACTCTGAAAGAACAAAAATTTTGGTGGACTCTAAAGAAACGATATGAAAGGAAATATCTAAAATTAAAGTCTTAGTAGTAATGTATGAAGGAAATGCCCTTGCGGCGAGTTGTGAAGAAATAACGTCTATGGCGAATTCTACAAGAAAGGCGTTTATGGCGCATACAGGATGGATTACTCCTGTGGTGTAATCTGGAAGGGATTCCAATAATGAACAATGAAGGACACTTTTGCGGCAGACTCTATGCTACTTAATTAGCGTATCCTACATAGTCCTTAAATGCAAACAGTAAGACTAGTAAGTACGAGACGTATCCATGGGTATAAACTAAGGTATTTAATATGATTAAGATTTGTATAGAGATAGGGAATTAAAAAGAAATATTTAAGTAATGAAAATATATTCTGAAAATAAATGTAAACATGGTACGCTCTAAAGGAAATATCGATCATCTATGTATAGGCCTCTTTCTGAAACTCGATGGAATTATGGCTTAATAATTGAAGGATGTAGGTAAGGTCTCAAAGACACTGAAGAGATGGAAAAAAGGCTTAGAGTAAGGTATGGAAATGAACATGAGTATAAGAATGGCAATTGAGGAAGTAATCGTTTAAAGGCAAAATAAAGAATAAGGGCGACGAGACGATAATCGAAACATTGAATGTAACGCGCAAGTATGATTCACGTGAGTGTTTGACTCACTAAGTTTTTTCAAACTTACCTCTGTATGTTAGGCTTCAGGTGGGTTTTTAAGGTCTTAACCTGGAGGGACGACGTTAGGACTGGGCCGAAGGAGTGGCGTATTGGGCTATTATGCATACAGAGTGAGCTTGGTGGTGAGATCGAGTCTGAGTTGACACATTTTTATAGAAACCTTTTTTGGGAGGTACCTATTTTAGGCCAATGCCTCAATTTGGTTGTAGTTGTAACTCAATTCTCGATGTTTTCTAGTAAGATTTCTTCATTGTTTATACTTGCATTTTTTTATTAAGGATATTTTAAAGTTGAATAGTTGTATTCGATTGAAATTTGTGCAATTAAAACTAAGTTTTAATTGTAGAAGACCGATAATGCTCAAGATTCGAATCCAGTTTATCAGGTCGAGTTTGGGGTGTTACAACCAATCTATTGGTAAACAAAACTGAAAGCATTTAAAGAATTTGCAAAAATCATACAATTTATTAAATTGTCAAGCCATCTATTTATTCAGCAAGTTTTTGAAATTAAAATGCAGAAAAATCTTCTACAAATCATAATCTAAACTGTTTTTTGACTACTTTATTTGCCTAAAAATAAGGGTTGATATTTGCGTAAAGACTAGGACAAAATATAACTAATGCAGCTTCAAAAATCATAAAAGTTAACAATCTCTACTTGGCCTAAGTTCTACAACCAAACGTTGATTTCACTTATTTTTGTTATTCAATAAGAGATGGAGTTCTTGTTGCTCCTAGTGTAGTTTTGTTGTTTTTAGAGTTGTGCTTCTAGCATTTTTCATTTTTTTTCATCCATCTCGGTGAATTGTTGTGAACCAAAATGTGGGTTTTGGGAGGCTTGGACGATTGGTGGGTACTTATGTTGCCTTGTTAAAGGTAGTGGTAGTACTACAGCGGTGGAGAATACTAATAGTAATAGGGATAGGTCGCAGAGCATATGCCCGGTGGAGGTAGGTAAGATTGTCTAGCATTGGTCCAAGCTAAGATGATTCTAGCTAAGTTTGTTTTGCACTTGGTGAGGTTGGTTTTGGGTTGGTTGAGGCTCCTATATTATGACCTCTATGTTGTCTAGGATAACAAGGTTCGAGTGAGCTATGTCGGTTCGATCTACGCTTACTACACCAATTGTTGATACTAAGTAACAAGGAAGAAAGGGTGGAAGAGGTGAGGTTCAGTTCATCCAGGTGAGGTGGAGCAGGCAATTGGAGAATAAGGTGAAGGAAGGAGTAGGATGGGTGAGCTTCCTTGAAAGAGAAAGAGAGAGAGAGAGAGATCCCTATTCCTTCGTGTACCTTGGCTTATATAGTGGGTCGTCTTATGTCCTGTAACACCGCATGGCAAATTGTACAAATGTTCATATGATTCTGCAGGCTAGTTAGACGTCAATGGTTAGGGGTCAGGTGCCAAACGAGCACTGCTATTTCAAGTTGGTTGCTGTTATAGTACGTATTGTGTGGTCTCGTTTACGTCATAGGTTGTCTCTGCTCTAACAACTCCCTCCTTAAAAGTACTCAATGATAGGTGAGGTCACCATAAAGGGTCTAGGTGAGACCACTAGGGTCGCAACAAGGGGTTCTCTAGTGGAGCCGCTCATGGGTCTGCCACTTGGCTAGAAGGGTATAGCAATTGAGGTTAATTTGCTTGACATATATAAAGAAGTTCAAAGGAAATATATATAAATTTTTTGTTTTTTTTTAAGTCATTAAAAACAATTCATCTCACAAATTTTGGAAGTTCTTTCACATTTTGGTTTTGTTTTGCTTTCCCCGTCTCAACGTTGAATCTATATTGCAAAGCAAAGACAAAAGCAAATATATACACATAATATAATAAAAAGACAAGCAAAAGGTGGGGCCATAGTTCTTGTGTGAGACCCGACATAACTGGAACATAGGAAAATATATGAAGCGGCGTTTGGGGTGAAAATCTAGTTTAGTGTTTACTCGAGCATGTTTGTATAAATGAAGATTTTGGCAATGTTTGGTAAAGCTCAAATCAAGTAAAGACTTTGTTTGCTTTTATCGTTCAAAATAAAACCATCCCCTCAATCCTCAAACCAAGGTTCAATTCCATGACCTCCCAACTTGTATTAAATACCACATAGCACACACGTAGCACAAAAACATGAAACCGGTCCCCCTCAATGATGCAGTCAACGAAACAATGCATTTTGTCCAAGTCGATAAAATCTTCACTTATACAGACATTGCCAAAATGAATATAAATACCAACACATTGTAACCTGTCTAGTATCTCAATATACATACAAGGCAAGAGAATGAACATTGCGAAAGAACCCATAATGTCTTTTTTCCCCATAACAAAAAGAATTGTGCAATGAAAAAAAGCTATGCCTTCCTTTTTCTTCTTTCTTCTTTCCCTTTTCCGGAGGGGTAAATGTTTAACTCGTGTTTATAACTCAATAGACTTCACCCGCTGGATTACTCGATGGAAGTCTCTGGCGCTTCTCAACATAAGCTGATGGAAACCACCCTGCTTTGCCCTTGCATTCTCCTTCTGACCATCCAGTTGGACTTACCTGCATGGGCATACGGTGTTTTAAGAATCGGAGCAAGTAAATGAGAAATTCAACCCATCATTTTTTTTTTTTTTTTTTAAATGAAAGCTATAACCTAGACAAGTTTATTAGTAGTGTTATTTGTGTGGGCATTAAATCAAATGCTTAAGCTAGAGCGAATTAAATGTAAGACTGAATGCGACAGGACCTAGAGTATCCAGTAAGATACCTCTTGCACAACATTTCATGTCTATGGTGGATGAGTTGCAATCTATGCACCACAGTTTAAAAGGCATCCAGCATTATTCTTCCATTTTGTAAGATTGCAAAATCAGCTTCGACTTATCTCTGTAACTATATCCTAAGATCACTCCAGTCTCTCGAGCTAAATGCAGCCTATATGCACCACTTAGATGTAAGACTAAGGAAAGGAAAATAGAATACCTTTCGCACAACAACAAAGTCACCTATTGACAAGCTCAGTTCCTTCTCAGAAGAAGCAGAAAAGGGATACGTTGCCTGTGACAAGAAACTCAAAATATTAGTACTTCACATACCTGAAGGAAACCAAAGTGTAAGAAGAACCCCATCGACTTAGAGAAGCTAACAAATTAAGGCAATTACTTCATTCATTCTAATTTTAATGGCCAATAAAAAATGTAAAAAGCAAGTCTAACAACTTAAGTCGATGTCTTTGACCATAATCAAACAATTTTCTGTTTTATTTTTCTCTTTTGTCTCTAATCTCATGCTTTTATGAAATACATGGTTTCTTAATGAACCTAGTAGCTAGAACATTCTTCAAATTTCCAAGATTAGGTAAACTTACTTCAGCCAAGTAATACATAGTTTTCTCTGAGCCATTCTCAGGTACAATCACGGGAGGAGCAGATTCTTTGCGCTGTTTCTCAGAAACCATCTAACAAGTTCGACACAAAGATATAAGTTCCCATAATTCAAAATAAAAGGCTACTTTACCAGAAACAAGGAAGCCAGGAAATAACCTCAGCTTCAATCTCATTAAGAATTGCAGCCACTCTTAAATGATAAGTCTTTTCCCCTTCAACCTACAAATGTATAGATCAAAATCTTGAATATCATCAATGAATTAAGATATGCTTCAAGTTGGAGACTGTATACACTGAAGTAATGCACATCTATACCATAGCTACAAGCCTCTGTAAAGTTAGTCTTTGCTGCTGTGCTTCAACAGCAGCCAATGCAGCAGAAGCTTCTTTACCCAGAACTGCCATATTTGCTTTCAGTTCCTGCATCTTTGCTTCAGCAGCATGCAACTTCGCAACATTTTCAGGAATTGGCGCTTCTCTTATTCTTGCTTGTCTTCTGGAAATATCTGCTGCCTGCTTGCTTATCATATTTAGTATCAGTTATGTATTTCTGAAGACAATCTTAAGAAATTTAAACTGTTGTTTAATATATAGAAAATTACTAATGCAAGGGGTGCTGTTCTGTATGATTACTTACAAGTGCCTCAGCTTCCTGCCTCATTCGACTATAGCGTTGAGCAAGATGACGAGCATCTTCCAAAGGAGCGCCAGCACTCATTGCTCTCAAGGGATCCAAAACCTTACGTATTTTGAAATAGAAGGGTCATGTTTCTAATCAGCACTAGTTATTCTCAATAAATGTAACAAAAGCATGCAATAGGACAAAGGACATACAAATTCCTTGAATGCATACAAAAACGTAGTCTGGTAACATTTAGCAAGGAATCCAACAAAAGCATCATACTCATTTTGGATTGAATGTGTTTACAAGTACATAACTAAAAATTTATTTTATGATGTGATGAAAAGAGTCTTTCAAAACACAACATCTGATAAATGTCAACCTGTTGGGATAACAACTTAATCAAATCTTCTTGCTCCTTCTCTACATGTTTACAACCATCACCATAAATAGCTGCAGCTTTGGCAAGAATATTTTCGTTGATGTTTTCACTGTTTTCAGTTCCATATCGGCAGCATTCTTCAGAGAACTTGGTTCCTGATTATCACAAAGATTAAGAACCATAAAGATAAAGCTTTATCTTCACAATATATGTTATTTATTTCAATCTCACAAAATTCATGTCAGAACAACAAAATTCAAAAGGTACGAATTAATGCTGCACCTGTTTCAATATGCTTATACCCGATGGCTGTAAATGCTTCTGCAGCTTTAATAACTTCTTTTTGAAAATCCTGAAAGGAAGAGCGGTAAATTCATTAAGCAAGCACTCCATGGGTATTAAACTTGCAGTAAATATAAAAGAAAATTAAGAGAAATTAGTTTTTATGAAAGTTAGGTAAATTGAGAAACTCTCTCATAATAAATTTTGTTCCTCCAACCAGGCGCACCTGCAGAGCAACTGTTACCTTTGAAATTTTATTTAGTTAAAATGACACCGAAGGGATTTAACTGAAGTACTTAACTGTAACTCAAGCAGATAGGATGCACTAAAGTTACATACTGAAAATGGCTTCATTTGTGAAGATATGAACAACACAGATTCACAGAGAACAAAGCAATATGACAGGATTATCAAATTAAGTTTCACAAATTTATGAAGGAAATGTTGTTTACCCTAGCTGAACGAGTGGTCTTGTACAATTTGTCCAGTTGTTGATGCCTTTGCATCTCAATCTCGTCAATAACTACAACATCTGAACTCTCATAACCAGTTCCACTGAATTGCTTTATTACAGCCTGCAAAAAAAAAAAAAAAAAAAAAAAAAAAAAAATCTTTTAACTCAATAGTAGAAGACATTGATCATCTCAAGAAAAATGCAACTAGCAAAACTAACATAAACATAAGAATTAAGGGTAACTCGTTAGGACTCAATTCAAACAAAATTAGCCCAGTTAGAATAAGATAGGATGACACTCTTTTCGAGTAAATGATCCTAACAAGGTAAACCAAATGAATGACATCCATGCCCATGTTTAAACCAAATGCAAAAACACCTGCAAAGATAAAGGCCAATCAATCAACACTTGGAAGCATTTGAGATATCACTGATTACTCAACTTTCAGGTAAAGGATGAAGCTTTGCAATAACAAAAGCTTCTGGAAACTCTGTATCTACTCTTTTCCCTATGTTAGAAAATGTAGGGCAATCTAATGGTAGGTACAGTTTTTTGAGAATCTAGCAGAAAACAAACTCAAAGGACATGGAACTAGCTAATTTACCTAAAAAAGAATGATTCGTCTTTGATGATTATAAACTACAATTTAACGTTTTGAATTAACTCCACAATTAAATATTTAATTCTTGAAACATATACATTAGGCCCCCAAACTTCTAGAAGTCAAAGTAATTAAACACATCTAATTCTGTAATCCAAGACTAAATAAAATCTTTGCTTTCATTTTCCCAGATTTCCTCCATTATCCTGACAACCAAATCAACAGAACTCGATCCTCGTTAAACCCAGGAAAATAAATTAAAAGAGAGAGGAGTGAAGGGTTGTGATGAAATTGCCTGCTGTTGCTTGGCAACTTGTTCTCTGAGCTTGCTGGCTTGCCTTCTAAAAGCATCCATTGCTGCCTCTTCTAGTTCTACCTCCTCTCAACACAACGAAGCAGATTTACAGAAAAAAAAAAAGTACTAGTTTCTTGAAATCTGGATTTTGTTTAATCGATTGATCGACTTAGCAGATCTGGCAGCTGGCTGGCTATGTTCGAGAGACCAAAGCCTTCGATTACCTCACTGTCGTCTCGTAAGTTTTGTTTTTTTTCGGGTTGATGCAATAATTAATGGGCTTCTTCATTTAGGATAGCTCTGAGCCAGCCTATATTTCTTTGTCGGCCTTCGGCTCAGCTAAATTTGCTGGACTGGACTGTATCATTTCAACCCACTAAATTTTAAATAATCATTCAAATATTTATCATTTCATTGCAATCAATTTCTTAAAAAAATTAATATAAACTTGTCAAAAAATATTTAATTGATATTTGAATTTTGTATTGTATTTACTTGTATTTCGTTACACGTATTGCTCTCAATTTGTTAACAACATTAATTTTTTTAAGGATTAGCATGTAGTTTGTCCCATGAATTTATCCAAAAGTAATTAGTTGATATCTGAATTTGTCCAAAAATATTTAGTTGGTAATTGAACTTGTCTAAAAAAATTATACTTTTTAAAATTATTTTATATTTTTTAAAATAATTTATATTATTTTTAATTTATGTCCCCACTTGTCATACTAAGAGATTATCACATGTCATTATAAGATTGGTCATTAGCACCACATTAGTATAAACTAACAGCTTTAGTGCAAAAGTACCAATCTGGATGACAGAATATTAGTTTAGATACCGATTAGATAAAAAAAATGCAAATACCAATTAAATACATTTAAACAAATTTAAGGGACAAATTACTTATTAACCCTTAAAACATTCAATTAAATCTTTAATTAGATGGAAATAGATTAATGTTGCTGAAAGTAAGAAAAAGTTGGTGGGAAAGACATTAGAACTGTACGTGCAGAGAGCCTAGTTGCTTGGTTTCTTTTAGGTCCTAATGGAGGATGGTCAAGGGTTAATTCCTTTGGAGTGAGTTTCGCTTGCTCTTATGAGGGTCATTATAGATAGACTGTAGTCTTGGGTTTGGACACGTGTTTGTAGATCTAAGGGACATGTTGGACACTTATTACGTCTACGATGTCTCTTTACTAGGCTGATAACATGATTTGATGTGATGTAAGTATAGGCTGTTGGAAGAATTCGATCTAAAGATCAAGTTTTTTGCAAAATGGAAAATTATTTCTTTCTAAAATCGATTATTTATAACAATAAACTTTACCAAACTTAGGACATAGTATTTTAAACTAAGTGGTCTAATTGTTTTCCAGTGTTCAATTAATACAAATTTTTTCTTTATTCTTAAACTCTCAATTTATTCAGAGAGTGAGCTCTAATCACATGAACTAATCACACACAATAAAAATTATTAATTTTCTTGTGAAAAAAATTAATTCTCTCTATGAGCTAGAAACCGAACACAAGTTTTTACAAAAAAAATATTTTATAAATAAATCTCACTAAATTATGATCTAGTAACTATGCTCAATAATTGTCTATTTTGACCAAACCCTTAGTCCCTACTTATAAGAAAAACTCACAAGATTTCTAGTTAAACAAGAGGTAACAAAACTATAATATTTTAATAAAAAATACATATAGTCCCATTAAGATTATGCTACATGTAACATCCCAAAAATGGGGTTATTTGGAATTTAACTATTTTTCCCATGTATGAACTATTGCGGTATTATCTATGGAATAATAGAGCGTAATTTAAGACTTTGAGTTGGCTCGGTTTAATAGAAAATTTGGTTTTTAACTTAAAAGGTAGGGAGCCTTAGCAGAAGGGTGTTAAAAGAACAAGTGGGGATAATTTGACACTAAAAGCCCTTGGTAAAGTGGCAAAAGAAGCCCACTTAAGAGCTAGCATGTGACGCCACAAGGGGAGCAAGGAGAGCCTTGGTTCGAGTTGCAACATTTTCTCTTTTGCTTTTTAAAGGGACGGCACAGAGGGGAGAGTCTTCCTCTCTTTAAACTCTTTTATTTATTATTATTTAGAGATAATATGAGCATTTTTAATTTCTTAAATTCTATGGATTTTGAAGAGATAAATGGAGATAATAAGGATGTTATTTTAAATGAATTATCATGAGATAATCAAGTATTTTTTTAAAGGGATATTATTTGGATATTATTAGATTATTTGATTAAATGGAGATTAATTCAATTTAATTTTGAATTAATACAAATGTGTGGCCAAGAGAGGTTGTAAGAGTTTAGTAGAAATTTGAACTCTCCTAGGAAGAGTGGGACTGACAAGTAATAGGAAGAAGGGGGTGCGAAATCCTATATAAACCTCCATCTACCATCTTAAATTCTTTTTAGAATTTTTTTAGTAGCCGAAATTCTCCCAACTAGTTGCCATCGATTTCTTTTCTTTCTTCAAAGTTAAGAACCACTTCCATCTCTTAGTCTCTTCTCTCAATCTTGGCTAGCCTTCATTAGTTGTTGTTTATTCTTTGATTATTTTCCCAAAAACCGATAAAAGAAAAACCTCTCTTCTTTTGGAACCTTGGCCGAATCTTTTGAACAAGGAGGGGGAAGCATTCTCTAATCGAATTTGGAGGGTAAGTATGTTAGCCGAATGTCTAGGATTCTCTTTTCTCTTCTTGTCGACTTGGAGGTTGGTAAGTGACTATTTCGGCAATGATTATAGGCTACTAATCGCTTGATTAAAATATAGGGCTTCTTGATTTGGAAGCAAGCAGTGAACCCGTTGCTTTGGAGCAATCGGTTTTGGGGTAAGGTGGTAAGATCTGTTTTCTTTATTCATGATATTCGATTAAGCCAGAAGGCTACTAACTTAATGATTGCCGATTAGGAAGCGAAACACTTGGTGGCTAGTACTCAAGGGTGTTAGGTAAGGCTTTCGGGTTAAATATTAACCCTTTGAATATTTTGGATTTGGTAGAATAGGCCATAAGACTAACCCATGCTTTTGGTAGAATATGGGATGATAGATAGATCTGTGGTGACCAACGCTTTTCTTCTCGGGATTTAAGACTATCGTAGTAACGGTGTGTACATACACACACTTATAGCGATTAATAGATTGTGTTAAATATCCGTGTATGTAAATCTGTTGTTATAGATGCGATTTGGTACCTTAATGGTACAAGTGAGGATCCAGTAAGTCTCTATTAATGTGAGATTATTTAATGCTTTTGGGAAGCATGGCTTATTGATACATATGATACATATGATGATCTGTTGGTAAATCGTTTATTTCTGTGGGTTATACGACGAGAGGAGGGCGGTATTGATCGTGCCGACGGGCACCGAGTGTTTTGGTAACACTGCGTGACTACGGTCACCGAGAGGTTTGGTACCTCGGAGGTTTGGCACCTCGATAGCGACTTATCCACGTGGTTAATACCACCGTGGGTTGGCCCCACTTGAGATATGGGATCGTGCGCGGTGATTTGGTATCACACGATGGGTTGGCCCCATCACCCGATTCGTGTCTACGGACACCGGTGCTTTGGTAGCACATCGTGACTATATGTCACCAAAGTGGTTTGGCACCACCAGTGGTTTGGTACCACAACGGGGTAGCAGATGGCGTATGTATGGTGGCTAGGTTGGGATATATGATGTTTTGCCTGTTAATCTGTTATATGATGTGTATGAACATGTTTAAACCAGGGGAAGGGTTACATATCGAGTCTTGGTGACTCACCTTCTCCTTTACATTTTTCGGGTGACACGTAGATCGCGGATGTGGAGTAGGGTGGACTCGAGGTGGCCATGCGATGAATTAAAATTTAATGAACTTGATTTTAAGTTTTGATATTTTATTTAGGTTTATATTTTATTTGGATTGTAATAAGGCCTCACGACACTTTATTTTTATTATTTTGCATATGTTGAATATTTGTTTTAAACCTGTTGGTATTATTAATTAAAAATCACATGTTTTCCAAGTTAAATCGAAATTGTTTTTAACGGGCCATCGGGCCCACTTATAAATTTATAATAACTTGACCCAAATAATATTTTCCAAAATATTGTTGATATGGGTTTTATACACCTCAAAGGTTTCAACCAAAAATAAGTATCTTTTACTAAAACATCAAATTTTCCAAACTTTTCCAAATATTTTCTAAGTAGCAAACCGATTCACCAAAGCGTTTGGGCGGGTTTGGGTTGTTACAAAATTGGTATCAGAGCCCAGTTCAAAGCGTCCGGTTTGGGGGGCCCAAGGCCCAAAAATGTTTTAAAAGGCCTTATGAAATAATTTTTGGATTTTGAACAGCATGGCCCGAGTCTCCGGCACCGATCCGCCCAGGTAAGTACTTCTGAACCTCTTGGTGAATTATATTCTGTAGAAGGGTAGGAAGTATGGAACGTAGATAGATTTATAGGACTTGAACCCTAGGATTAGATTACTCAAACACATGAACCGAACATAAGACATTAAAGAACTAAACCAATCTATGACTTAGCCAAGTGAGCTAGGGTGTGGTAACCTCAGACGCATGTCGAGGATTGGATCGGAAGAGCTGGTATTTAAGCGATCAGTGTGACTCACCTCCTCTTCGCAGTATCCCACCAGTGCGTAGCTTCGGTTCACCCTAACTCGAGAGGGCTCGGTGGTGTGGCAACCTCGTGCGCATGTCTAGAAAGGTTCGGTGAGAGCTTGGTATTTAAGCGGTCCGCGTGACCCACCTCCTCTTCACCCGAATCTCGCACAGTGCGTAGCTTTGGTTCACCCCAGACGAAGAGGGCTCGGTCATAGGCTAAACCTAATGACTAAAACCCGAAAAGGAATTAGCCATGTTTTGAAACAGAGCGAAACAACAACAACTCAAATGTTTTCAAACCTCTGCAAAGCAACTCTTTCAAATCGAGAAAACCTCATATTTGCAACGTTTCCCAGAAAAACTCAAATTTTTAGAAAATTACAAAAATGCCCTTAGGGGTAAAATTACTAAAGCGCGCCCGACTCATAAAATATCCGTTCAATGGTTTTGCTCAAAATTTGACTACTTTACAAATATCCAACAACTTAGTTTTGAAAATCAACACTTTGAAAAACTTTGGTTTTAGAAAATTCTTAAAACGCCTCAATTTGTGAAAATTACACAAATGACCACGATCTTTGGAAAACTTTACCAACATCACTATTTGAAGAGGAAAACTTTCAGAAAGGACCCTCAAAGTTTTACAACTATCGAAAATACCACGATTTATCAAAATGACAAAATTGCCCACGATTGACAAAATTACCAAAATACCCCGGGTTTCAAAACGATTACAATTTTACAAATTTTCATAAATATCCTCCAATTTTGGGAATTTCAAAATGACATGTTTTATTAAAGTTTTAAAATTCCTTTTATTACGAAAATACCCTCAGTAGGAAAAAATGACGAAAATACCCCTGGGTTAGGAAATGGGCAGAAATGTCCGAAGAGTGAATAGGTATGGAAAGCATTAAGGAATGGATGTATGAACTCTTTGTGTGAACTAGGATAGAAGACTGAAACCTTGTTTGCTCGAAAGAATCCCTAATTAAATTCTCGTTTCATAAAATTTCTTCGCGAATAAGAAAAAGTGAAACAAATGCTAACACATAAAATTTTCTTAATCAGATTAAAAGCGCGATAGATAGAATGAGTTCTAGAGGACGTGGACGTCGTGGGACGCGGTAGGGGTAGGATGACGGTGTCTGAACCCGGCGGGACAGGTCAAGGTTCGGAAAACGAGGTACCACCGCCACCACCACCTCCTACTTCCGTAGTGAGAGCGAGGACCGCAGGCCGTGGTGAGGCCGTGGTCGCAAGTCTGTTTTGGCGAGTTTTGGAGATGGTGGCGGGGCTGGTGGGAATTTGGGAGCTCGGAAGTCTGTTCTCGAGCGGTTGGCCTAACTGGGCCGAGGTATTAAAGTGGTGTCTCGGGAGTGGCACCCAGTCTTGCGCAGAATATTGGTTGGAATCTACGGAAAGGGTCATGGATGATCTCGACTGACCGACGAGGAGAAGCTGAAAGGGGCGTGTCGCTTCTAAAGGATGAAGCGCACCGGTGGTGGGTGGCGATCCGGGATGGAGCCGCGTACCGATGATCTCACGTGGGACTACTTTAAGACGGCCTTTCGGAAGAAGTATGTGGGCACTAGTTATTGCGATGCTCAAAGGAAAGCCTTCCTAGGTCTAGTGCAAGGAACTAAGTCGGTGGCGAGTATGAATTTGAGTTTTTAAGGCTAAGTAGGTATGCCGGAGGAATCGTAGCCACCGAACATGAGCGCCGTGGTCCGCTTTGAGGACGGGCTCGAGATGATCCGAGATTACTAATTGCCCCGCAGCAGTTCGGGAGTTCTCATCTCTTGTGGAGAAAGCCAAGGTGGCGGGAAGGGATTAAGGAGGTCAAGGCAAAACTATAGCAAGAATAACCGTAAAAGAGGATTTGGGTCAATTTGGATCGGGTAGCACTAATGCTCGAAGCGGGCTAGGCAGAGTGGGCCAAATCGTCAGACCAGTAGCCCACGACTACTAATCAAAGGCCAACTCGGGGCAACCATTGTGGAAAAACCCATTGGGGAGTTGTTGGGACCGGTAACAAAGGTTGTTTTGAGTGTGGGTCTTTGGAGCATCGGGTAAGGGATCATCCTCAAAAGCGACTAAGGATCGGCCCGGAAGGTCGAATCGCACTCAGGGTAGGAATGTTGGACCACCACAGAGGGGTCGGGGTGATGGCAGAGGAAACAATGGTTTCAACCGAGGTCGTGGAACTCAGGGCAGAGGTTCGGGTAACACAGAGGCTAGGCAGCCTGGCTTAGTCTATGCAAGCGAGGCGCCGTGAGGAGGGAGACGCACGGGACGTCATAACCCAGACGTTTCTAATATTTGGTTTACCTATGTTGCATTAATTGATGTGGGTTCGACGCACTCGTACATTACTAGTAGTGTGGTAGGAACTATGGACCTAGACTCTGAGACTACTCTTAGGAAGATGACTGTGCTAAGCCCCCTAGGACACTCTGTAGTAGTAGACAAACTTTATAAAGAGGTACCCTAGAACTCCAAGGGGGTCGTATTTGTAGCCGATCCGATGGAACTACCTTTCGGAGAGTTCGATTTGATCCTTGGAATGGATTGGCTAGCTAAGTATCAGTAATTTGGATTGCGCGGCTAAGCGCATGGTGCTTAAGGCGGTGAGGGTGATGAAGTGGTTATGATAGGTGATAGAAGGAATTACCTATCCATGTGGTGTCGGCCTTGAAGGCCGAAAGGATGGTTAAGAAAGGTTGCGAGGCATATTTGGTTCGGATCGTGCTTTGGAAGCTAAGGAGTCGATGAGTTGAGGTTCGAACGGTTGGAGAATTTTGTCGGCGTATTCGGAAGAACTTCCGTGTCCGCCTCCGGATCGGAAGTTGAATTCTGTATTGACTTGCTACCCGAAGCGCACACTGCGTGTCTATAGCACCATACCGAATGGCACCAAAGGAATTGGTGGAGTGAAGGCCCAAATTCGGGAGCTCTTGGATAGAGGTTCATTCGACCAAGCATATCTCTCGTGGGGGCGCGCTGTGTTGTTCGTCAAGAAGAAGGGCGGTTCAATGCGGATGTGCATCGACTACCGTCGATTAAACAAGTTAACGATCAAAAACAAGTATCCGTTGCCTCGGATCGATGACTTGTTTGACCAAGCCCGAAGGTGCGCGGTGTTTTCAAAGATAGACCTTAGGTCGGGCTACCATCAATTGAAGGTAAAGGAGGTTGATGTTCACAAGACGGCATTCAGAACTCGGTATGGACATTACGAGTTTCTGGTGATGCCATTTGGGTTGACCAACGCGCCGGCAGCGTTTATGGATTTGATGAATAGGGTGTTCCAGCAATACTTAGACCAGTTCGTCGTAGTATTCATTGACGACATCTTGGTGTACTCTAAGACGGAGGAGGAGCATGACGAGCATTTGCGAATAGTGTTGCAAGTACTAAGGGAGAAGCGATTATATGCCAAATTCAGTAAGTGTGAATTTTGGCTAAGGGAAGTAGCTTTCTTAGGTCACGTAGTGTCAGCGGAAGGGATTAGAGTGGACCCTCGCAAGATTGAAGCGGTGTTGGATTGGAAACCGCCTAGGTCAGTGGCAGAGATCAGAAGTTTCCTAGGTCTAGCGGGGTATTATCGAAGGTTTGTAGAAGGATTTTTCTCGATCGCAAAGACCGTTGTGAAGCTACTAAGAAAAGGAGTCCCATTTGTATGGTCGGAGAAGCAGCAAGAAAGCTTCGATAAACTAAGGAAAATTTTGACGGAAGCTCCGATTTTGGTGCAGCCAGAGGCAGGAAAATTGTTCACCGTTTATTGTGATGCGTCCCATACTGGGTTGGGATGTGTGCTGATGCAGGAAGGGAAGGTAGTAGCCTATGCATCACGTCAGTTAAGACCTCATGAATTGAACTATCCAACGCACGACTTAGAGCTAGCAGCAGTCGTCTTCGCTCTGAAAATATGGAGACACTACCTTTATGGGGAGAAGTCGATAGTTTATACAGATCACAAGAGTCTGAGGTATCTCTTGACTCAGAAGGATCTTAACTTGAGACAGCGTCGGTGGATCGAACTTTTGAAGGATTACGATTGTTCAATCGAGTATCATCCAGGCAAGGCCAACGTGGTAGCTGACGCGTTGAGCCGGAAGGTAGTGACGGACTTAAGAGCAATGTTTGCTCGGTTAAGTCTATATGATGATGGAAGTCTATTGGCGGAACTTCAGGTTAAGCCAACATGGATCGAGGAGGTTAAGGAAAAACAGTCAGTGGATGAAGGGTTGAATGCTAAGAGAGCACAAGTTCGGGATGGTGGTTTGGAAGGATATAACCTGTCTAGTGATGGAGTGTTATGCTTTCAAGAGGCGAAAGCGTGTATGCCAAAGGATGTGGAGTTGAGGCAAAAGATTCTCCAGGATGCACATAGCAGCCCCTACGCTATGCATCCGGGAGGAAGCAAGATGTATAGAGATCTTAGAGAGCAGTTTTGGTGGCCCGGGTTAAAGCGTGAAGTAACAGAGTTTGTTGGTAAAGTGTCGACTTGTCAACAAGTTAAGGTGAACATCGATTCTTGCCGTCGAGGTTGCTTCACCGGTGAAGATTCCCCAATGGAAGTGGGAGCGGATCACTATGGATTTTGTTAGTGGGCTACCCCTTACGCCCGAAGAAGAAAGACGCAGATTTGGGTAATAGTAGACCAGGTTAACTAAGTCGGCTCACTTCATACCGGTGAGGATGGATTTCTCTTCGTAAGCTAGCTAAGTCAGACGTCTCGGAGATAGTAAGATTGCATGGGGTTCCAACATCAATCATCTCGGATAGGGATCCTGTGTTCACGTCAAGGTTTTGGAAAGCCTTGCATCAAGCTATGGGCACACGGTTGGATTTTAGTACCGCTTTCCATCCACGATCGACGGACAATCGGAAAGGGTGATCTGAGATCTTGGAAGATATGTTAAGAGGTTGTGTCTTGGACTTAGTGGTAGTTGGGAGGAATTTCACCGTTAGCGAGTCGCCTACAACAACGGCTATCGAGCAAGTATCCGGATGGCACCATACGAAGCATTGTATGGCGGAAATGTCGTACTCGACGTGTTGGGCGGAATTAGGCGAACAGCGATTTTGGGTCCGAGTTAGTAGCGGAGACAGAGGATAAAGTTAAGGTGATTCGGTCTCGTCGAAGGAAGCATCGGACGGCGAGAAATCTATCTTCGATTTAAAACGCAAGGAAATGGAGTATGCGGTAGGAGACAAGGTTTTCTGAAAGTGTCGCCTTGGAAAAAGGTGTTAAGATTTGGACGGAAAGGAAGCTAAGCCCAAGGTTTATCGGGCCATATCGGTGATTAGCGAGTAGGACGATGGCGTACCCGGCTTGAGTTACCGGCCGAACTGAACCAGATCCATGATGTTTTTCACGTATCAATGCTGAGACGGTATCGGTCAGACCCATCGCACGTGGTGCCAGTGGCAGAAATCGAGGTGAATTCAGATTTATCGTTTGAGGAGGAACCGATTCGAGATCTTAGACCGAGAGGCGTGAAGGTTCTACGTAGGAAGTCGGTGCCCTTGGTGAAGGTGTCGTGGCGGAACCATGGTTCGGAGGAAGCTACGTGGGAACTCGAGGATGTAATGAGGCAAACAATACCCCCACCTTTTCTAGTTAAGTAATTTCGGGACGAAATTTATTTTAAGGGGGTAGAATCTGTAACATCCCAAAAATGGGGTTATTTGGAATTTAACTATTTTTCCCATGTATGAACTATTGCGGTATTATCTATGGAATAATAGAGCGTAATTTAAGACTTTGAGTTGGCTCGGTTTAATAGAAAATTTCGGTTTTTAACTTAAAAGGTAGGAGCCTTAGCAGGAAGGGTGTTAAAAGAACAAGTGGGGATAATTTGACACTAAAAGCCCTTGGTAAAGTGGCAAAAGAAGCCCACTTAAGAGCTAGCATGTGACGCCACAAGGGGAGCAAGGAGAGCCTTGGTTCGAGTCGCAACATTTTCTCTTTTGCTTTTTAAAGGGACGGCATGTAGAGAGGGGAGAGTCTTCCTCTCTTTAAACTCTTTTATTTATTATTATTTAGAGATAATATGAGCATTTTTAATTTCTTAAATTCTATGGATTTTGAAGAGATAAATGGAGATAATAAGGATGTTATTTTAAATGAATTATCATGAGATAATCAGTAGTATTTTTTTAAAGGGATATTATTTGGATATTATTAGATTATTTGATTAAATGGAGATTAATTCAATTTAATTTTGAATTAATACAAATGTGTGGCCAAGAGAGGTTGTAAGAGTTTAGTAGAAATTTGAACTCTCCCTAGGAAGAGTGGACTGGCAAGTAATAGGAAGGGGGTGCCAAATCCTATATAAACCCCCATCTACCATCTTAAATTCTTTTTAGAATTTTTTTAGTAGTAGAAATTCTCCCAACTAGTTGCCATCGATTTCTTTTCTTTCTTCAAAGTTAAGAACCACTTCCATCTCTTAGTCTCTTCTCTCAATCTTGGCTAGCCTTCATTAGTTGTTGTTTATTCTTTGATTATTTTCCCAAAAACCGATAAAAGAAAAACCCTCTCTTCTTTTGGAACCTTGGCCGAATACTGAACAAGGAGGGGGAAGCATTCTCTAATCGAATTTGGAGGGTAAGTATGTTAGGCCGAATGTCTAGGATTCTCTTTTCTCTTCTTGTCGACTTGGAGGTTGGTAAGTGACTATTTCGGCAATGATCATTAAGGCTACTAATCGCTTGATTAAAATATAGGGCCTTGGATTGGGAAGCAAGCAGTGAACCCGTTGCTTTGGAGCAATCGGTTTTGGGGTAAGGTGGTAAGATCTGTTTTCTTTTTCATGATATTCGATTAAGCCGAAGGCTACTAACTTAATGATTGCCGATTAGGGAAGCAGAAACACTTGGTGGCTAGTACTCAAGGGTGTTAGGTAAGGCTTTCGGGTTAAATATTAACCCTTTGAATATTTTGGATTTGGCCGAATAGGCCATAAGACTAACCCATGCTTTTGGTCGAATATAGGATGAGATAGATCTGTGGTGACCAACGTTTTTCTCGGGATTTAAGACTATCGTAGTAACAGTGTGTACATACACACTTATAGCGATTAATAGATTGTGTTAAATATCTGTGTATGTAAATCTGTTGTTATAGATGCAGATTTGGTACCTTAATGGTACAAGTGAGGATCCCGGTAAGTCTCTATTAATGTGAGATTATTTAATGCTTTTGGGAAGCATGGCTTATTGATACATATGATACATATGATGATCTGTTGGTAAATCTGTTTATTTATCGTGGGTTATACGAGAGAGGGGGGCGTATTGATCGTCGCCGAGCGGGCACCGATGTTTTGGTAACACTGCTTTGTGACTACGGTCACCAGAGGTTTGGTACCTCGGAGGTTTGGCACCTCAAGAGCGACTTATCCACGTGGTTAATACCACCGTGGGTTGGCCCCACTTGAGATATGGGATCGTGCGCGGTGATTTGGTATCACACGATGGGTTGGCCCCATCACCCGATTCGTGTCTACGGACACCGGTGCTTTGGTAGCACATCGTGACTATATGTCACCGGTGGTTTGGCACCACCGGTGGTTTGGTACCACAACGGGGTAGACAAAGTGGCGTATGGTGGCTAGGTTGGGATATATGATGTTTTGCTGTTAATCTGTTATATGATGTGTATGAACATGTTTAAAACCGGGGAAGGGTTACATATCGAGTCTTGGTGACTCACCTTCTCCTTTACATTTTTGGTGACACACGAGATCGCGGATGTGGGAGCCGGGTGGACTCGAGGTGGCCATGCAAAGTTGAATTAAAATTTAATGAACTTGATTTTAAGTTTTGATATTTTATTTCCGGTTTATATTTTATTTGGATTGTAATAAGGCCTCCTGACACTTTATTTTTATTATTTTGCATATGTTGAATATTTGTTTTAAACCTGTTGGTATTATTAATTAAAAATCACATGTTTTCCAAGTTAAATCGAAATTGTTTTTAACGGGCCATCGGGCCCACTTATAAATTTATAATAACTTGACCCAAATAATATTTTCCAAAATATTGTTGATATGGGTTTTATACACCTCAAAGGTTTCAACCAAAAATAAGTATCTTTTACTAAAACATCAAATTTTCCAAACTTTTCCAAATATTTTCTAAGTAGCAAACCAGATTCAGCCAAAGCGTTTGGGCCGGGTTTGGGTTGTTACACTACATGTGGCACCTATTTCTAGGAACTAGGGTTGTTGCCCATTACATGTCTAATGAGCTTATTGGGCATGCCTCATGTATTAGATACAATTATATGTATTTTTTAATATTTAAAACAACTCATATAATTCATCCAACTTGATAACCAATTTTTCATTCTCAAAATATTATTTACTTATTTATTTAACTAATTCAATTTCCTAAATTATTTTTCAATCTAATTCTAATTCCATTACATTTATAACGACTTTATCATACTAAAATCTATAAGTAAGTAAATTTGATTGTCCTATTTAATAAAACTGAGATGACTATTAATTTCCATTTCAAATTCAAATTATTTAATTATAATCAATTAAATAATAATTTAATGAAATTAATTTAATCTCTAAGTCATTTCTTGTACTTAGCGAGAAAATACATTCGCTACAAATAGTGATACATATGAACTATTTCACTATTCGTTGTTTTCATTCATTCAACATATTGGTTCAAATGCAATATGTAAGAGGTCGTGTTAAGCTAGAAGAGAGACCGATTGGACATATATAATTAAGGCTCAAATAATTTGTAATTAAGTTTCGACTCTTCATCTATTAATTGCAACATTGTTTAGTAATGGAGTTAATCTATTAATAGTATCATAACTAAACTCTCTCTTATTATATAACATTACGAAAGCAACTTATTTTTTGCTTGTCCGATGATCTTGTTATATGTGTGTTACCCTTATAGGATCTCCCTAATCTCTTTGCGTTAATTCCATTCATCCAACATGATCATATTTTATTTCATTGTAACTATTACATCTTCCTTCATAAAAAAGTCAATTACTAACACATAGTAATTAAATAATTTTTCCTAGACAAATGACTCATGGTCATGTTACTTTTCAATCAACCATGTAATTCCAATAAGAGAATACCATTTACCCTTTCTTGGGCTACGAATAATGAAGTCATGCCCTGCAGAAGTCGTATACCCAACATACCAACTTTCAGCTCTATTACAAATTGAACTTAAGCTTTCAATACATCAAAGTATACGAGTCACACACGCATGGTTAGTCACTTACGTCACTTACTCAGGATTGAGGAAAGTCACACCATGAACGTCACAAGTAAATAAATCCATAAACGGATCTAAGATAACTTCAACTTGGTCATGTTTGATATATTATTAATCCAGACAATCACATTTATGTCTCTATCTTCTGTGAGTCATACACTTCGATACATAAGACAAGGTATCTCCCTAATTAGACTTGATAGACATCATAATAGTCCCTTGAATCAATTTGCTCAATTTTGATTCTTCATACTATGGACCTTTTAGACTACCTACTAATATAAGTTATTTTCTCACATTATGATCAAACCACATGATACAACTTAATATTAATTAAAAGTTAGGTAACCAATGAACCAATATATGCTTATACATTTTGCTTTACATGCAAAAACCATTGTGGAGAAACACAAAAGATAATAATGTGAATGATGGAATTTTATTAAACCAATTTGTTCAAAAATTACAACCATATACAACGAAACAACTACACTAAGAGCACCAGATCCTAATAGTCTCCCATTTGCCCTTGTAACACCCCAAACCTGACCTAAACGTTCGATCGAATCTGAAGCGCCAAATTGGTCATCAAAGCGACCCACTCGATCAATCATTCAATTATTACAAATTAAAACATAAAAAATACAAATAATGAATCGATTAACAAAAATTATGCTTATTAAAAATATCAAAATTAAATTAACACAACTCAATCAAAACCTCGTCAATTAACCAATATAAAAAAATGACTAACTAATCTGGTGGACTTAAGTACATGTCAATGCTAAGCTAAGTGAAAACCATCTTTACATAATATGGAATTGTGGAGACTCTTTAGAGATGTTGCTCGATCATGAACCCACGAAGGTCCAAGTATCACATGCGCACAGAATTAAAAATCTGACCGTTAAACTTTTTATAACTCAGTGGTGATTCAATACATTTTAAACTACCAATGTGTATAGTTAAAATAGAAGCATTCTCATCAAATGCAAATACATATATTTATGCAATAACTCAGCGAGTGAAAGTCAAATTCAATAGCAATTTTCAAAAACAAAATACAATCATAAATCAACCACAAAATGACATTTAAAATAATAATGAAACATTATCAAGACATTCAATAAATAGAAATAGTGTTTTGATTTAATGTTCAAGTTCATTTAATCATTTTGCCCGAGTAACACAAGAATAAAAAACGTTTGGACACACAAGTGTCTAACTGAACACCAAATGATCAATGAAAATGATGCAAGCGCCCACAATGACAGTACTCTATTGTGCGATAAATATGACTTAATCAATTGTCAACCATCACACCAAATGCAAAAAACACAACAATACTCTCGGATGCTAAAGCAATCCACACAATGAACAGTAAAACAATGATGGCCCCTACACTCTATAGCATTAATCGGCTATATCTAAAGAATTTCCAACTAGCTCTACCAGGTATTTAACCAATTATTAAAGGAGTAATTAAAAATAAATTTTCAGAAAATAGTCAATTGATGAAAGTATAAATTTAACAAAAATAATCATTGTTAAAAAAATGAAATTGATTTTGACCATCTAAGGACTTTGACACTATTCTACAAACATGATTCAAATAAAAAAAACTCACCGCTAGGTTCAGATTTCTTTTTTTTTTAATTTTCAGAAATTTGAGAATATGGTAAATTTGGATTTTGATTTCAACAACTTAAAATAAACTTTTGTTATGTTGAAATCACTCTAAAAATGAAGAAAACATGTTTCCCACTTTTGATTTGGTGCTAAACAAAGGATTTTAAAAAAATTGAACATGAAAAAAATGGAAAAACAAGTTTCTTTGGAACCGTGTAGGTAAGAAGAATGAAAATAAAAACATGTATGCAGTAAAGGAAGAATGGAATAAATCACTTAATTGAATAGGGTGGGAATAGAACGAAGGATAAATAAACATTTTTAATGATATTACGTTCTTTGATTCGTTGAATTATTGTTAAAGATATACAAGAAATATGTATAAAATGAAAAATTTACTCTTAACTTCAATAAATAATATTTTAATGATATATTAAAATTATTCCAATATTTAATAAAAATATAAAAATGCAGTTATAAATAATATTTATTAATCTATAAAATAATTTAGTAATTTATTTTAATATCTTAATAAAAGAATTTAATATATTAGTATTATAATAATGATTTTATTTTGATAATCTATGATATAATTTATAAGTAGTTAAGTTATATAAAATTGTTTCATCCTTTCTCACTTTTTATCATTTTTCGTCATCACCTTACTCTTTTTCTTTATCTCCAATTTTATCATTATCATTCTGAGTCCAATTCGTTCACCAATTTCGGATCCTCATGTCTCCATTTACCTCCTCCTTCATATAGTCCAAGCATTAGAGTATTAGATCTGGCTTCTCTTGAATTTTTTCATGGTTGGTGTGGTTTGGGTGAATATTTTTACAAGTATTGAATTTCTATTCGTAGAAATTAAGTGTTAGAAAAAAAATATGGACATCACATATAAAATAAGAATAATTACATTTTATTATTTATTATCATACAAGATTAGCCCAAATTAAAAATGATATAATTTGATTAATGCTTATTAGGCTTCAATTAATAAATAAAGTATGGATCAAATATATGTAGATAATCTAGTAACTAATTTCTAATTGATGATAGGTTGATTAGAAATTAGACCTAATATGCAAAAGTTATATATTAGGGTTATAGTCCCCAAATTACACATACATAACTTTTTTTAACATCCCATCTTTAGAAAAGAGAGAGTCACATTCTCTAAATTACTTATGTGCTAATTTGGAAGATCAAAACTATAAGATCCGAATATTCTAAGAAATCAATGGATTCACGTATGTTTTTTCATTTAGTTTTGTTCTTGATTTATTCTTGATAATTTGACATGACAGATCCTAATTTATTAAAATTTTATATTAGATCTTGTTCTTACGGTTCTTACAAATGGTATCAGAGTCTGATCATGTCAAATTATTGAGAATGAGTTATTTTTTATTATATATAGAATAATTTATTCTTCAAATTTTATGGATTTGATATATGGATTTGGTGATCCAATTATAAAGATATTAATTTTTTTGGGTTTATGTTAAAATTTTAGGGTTTTATGAATATAGATCGATTGTATATTCATAATTGAATATATTATCAATTTGAGCATAATTACTATGGCTAAGAATCTCTTTGAAAATTTATTTGATTGCCTCGTTAATATTATTGTTTCAAATTGTTGCTTCCGACTTGAAAATGGTTGTTAATTAATCTATATTTTTTCTCCATTACATGATTGGAAACTTTAGGGTTCCTGCGTTAGGGTTGTTCTATCATCTAATTTTGAGATAATTGATGAGTATTTTTAAGGAATGAGAGAAAAGAATTTGAAAGATATGAGTAAAAACAATATCTATTAAGATATTTAATTCTATGTTGTTCGACTAAGAATATTTTGTGTTCTTTTTTTTCTTAATTTTAATTTCCAATGATCTCTGATTTAAATCTTTCAGAAAATAAAGAAATGATCTCTTACGATTCCATTGTTTATAGATTTAGGGTTGGTCACGTTTCAATTTCCGTACAATTGGAAATATTTATAGTTTTAATTGAGAATTAGAATTTAAGTAAATAATGCATGATTTTATTTTGCATGAATTGAGATTGATTTTAACCGTATGATTATAAATTTTGGTCAAATTGGTTTGATGGGCATTGTTTTGATGCAAATTAATGTTGATCATGATATGTGTTTAAAGAATTTGGTTTTAAGTTTGGTTTTATAATATTTAGTTTTGATATTATGGTTTCAAATATTTGATTAGATTATGATGATATGATCTATAGTTTGAATTGTGGGATATGCTAATTATTATAATATTAATTTTTTAATATTTAACTTTGATAAATATACTATTGTTGCGACTTTGGGTGGTCTACCTTATTTGGTCACTTATTTTCATACCTTTTTTTTTTTTTTTTTTTTTTTTTTTTTGCTTTTCTCTATGATTTGCATATGGTAAGTGAGTAATTCATAAAATATGATGGGCCAATTTATCAGAATATACCGAATTTTAACAAAATTTACAGAAAAGGACCTAAAAAAAAATATTTACCAGAAAGGGCCATTCCTCCCAAAACGCGTCCACATCAGCGCGTTTTGGGGGGATGCAGGGCAAAAGCGCGTCCACGAGGGAGCGCTTTTGCCACATCAACCAAAAACGCGACCTTAAAGGCGCGCTTTGCTGATATGGCAAAAGCGCTCTCTCGTGGACGTGCTTTAGCCCTGCAACAGTCATTTTTTTTACCGTTGGGCCTCCAACGGTAAAAGAAAAACTATAAATACCCCCCGCCCTTTTATTTTTTTTACACAAAAGTCCTTACTCTCTCAATTTTCTCTCAAATTCCTCTCAAATTTCACAATAGTCTTTTAATATTTACAAAAAAGCCTTTTTTTTATTTTTTTGAAATATATTTTTTTAATAATTTAAAAATATTCGATCGTATTAGCAATTGCCAGAGAATTAATTCGTCTCGACAATAAACACATCTCCATCGATCAAATGACAATGGTAAGTTTTAATTTTAATTTTTTCAATACTATTTTATATTTTTTACGTTTACGTAATTTTAATTAAATTTTATTTTATAATTTTTTAAACAGACTGTAGATCGGGTGTTGCAATGCTATATTCGCAATATGCCTGGTCCGCCATCGCCGTTGATTGAGAATTACCTGAGGGAAATGGGTTTTTGGCACGTGGCCACGATAGGCCGGGGGTGCAAGTTGGACCCGAAGTTAATCAGTGCGTTGATCGAGAGGTGGAGACCCGAGATGCACACTTTCCATCTTCCATGCGGAGAGTGTACTATCACCCTGGAAGATGTGCATTTGCAATTAGGATTGCTGATGGATGGGTACGTAGTCACCAGGTCCGCAACTTCTGGCGATTGGGGAGCCGTATGCTACGAGCTTTTGGGTGCTATTCCAGATAACATTTACGGAGGTCGGATCGAGATGGGCTGGTTACGAGACACATTCCCAGAGCCGGATAATGGTTTGACCGAAATAGAAAGAATACAGTATACTCGGGCATACATTCTGAGATGATTGGAAGCTATCTGATGCCGGACTTGTCACGAAACCTCGTACATCTGAGATGGCTACTGAAACTCGTTGATTTTAGAGCAGCCGGTGAATTGAGTTGAGGGTCTGCCGTGCTAGCAAAATTGTATCAGGAGATGTGTGGGGCGACGCGGCCGAATAAAGCGAAAATCGGAGGTTTCCTATCACTACTGCAATCGTAGGCACGATTTCAATTTTCATTTTTACGTCATCGAGTCGACCACCCATATACATTCCCACTCATAACGAGGTAAATTTAATATTGGATTTTTACAATTATTACGTAGATTTAAAATATAATTGTATGCTAAAAAATTATTTAATTAGGTGGAACCATTTGGCGAGTTATGTTGGAATACCTACATCGCTTGAAGATATACGGCTTCTATTACAGCAACGATCGGAAGTACAAGTAAGTATTAAATAAAAATATATTTTCATAATAAAATAGTCGTTTCGTATTTCGTATTTAGTATTTAGTATATAACTAGTATTTTTATCATGTTAATATAGTTTGAATGGACACCATACGAGAATCCGTCAATTCGGGCAGTAATTTTGGATGAGTTCTTTCAAAATCCGAACATTTGGCATGTGAAGGTCCCATTGATCAACTATGCCATCGTGGAGATGCACCAATCAAATCGGGTTCTATGTCAATTTGGATTCCGACAACTAATTCTCATGGCACCTAAGGTGCTCGATGATGAGCACAAAGTTGACTTACGGTAGTTGTATACAGATTGGCCAAGATTTTGGTCAGCGTATATTGAATTGTGAGAGAACCGGTATGATTATATACCTACTCGGGAACCGATCATCGTTCCTGAGTTAGCGTGCGTGTCAGAATACATGTCATGGTTTAGGATCCATGGCAAGCTGTATTTATTGTCGGAAGAGGAGAGGCGACGACAACTTCGTGAACAAAGGGAATGACGGGCCTCTTTAAATCCAAGGAGAAGGGGTGATGAGACGAGACCATCAACAGCGCCGACACAACCACCATGCCCATCAACAACGCCCACACAGTCATCGGGCCCAACACTTCAGTCGACGACACCCACATTACAGCCTTTTTAGATTATGCCAGGTGTGTACCCTAGCCCTTATATGTATCCTAACCCATATATGTTTCCTTTTCCCAGTCCCATGGCAGGTTGGAATGCATGGCCCGGTTCGAGTCTGTTCCTGACTACTCCGACTAGCCAGCCGATCTATAGGCTGCTGACACATGAGGGATGGTAAGAGGCGCCGTCAGGGAGCTCTTATTTTTATCAATCTCCTTTGCCTTATGGGATTCAGATACCTTCGCCATGGACGATGCAAACACCTCCCCAGTCAATATTTTATCAATGTGGGTCATCCTCCCAACACCCACAACCAGACCCCCTACTGGAGGAAGAAGAATCCCCGCCTGAGGTCCCACAACCCCCGTCGGACACTAGAAGGAGGAATCCAGCGCGTAACCGTCGACCACCCCCATGTGGCACTGATTTTGACCGGTACTAACATTGATTCCGACCGCCACTATTTTATTTTTTTATTGTAATTTTTTTATACCTTTAAAAAATAAAAGTTGTTTTTTTATTTTTTATTGTAATTTAATTTTTATATCTTTAATAAAATGAAAGTTGTTTTTTTTTGTAATTTAATTTTTAAATATTAAATAAAATAAAAGTTGTTTATTTTTTTATTGTAATTTATTGGCCAATATACCAGAATATACCGATTTTTAACAAAATTTACGGAAAAGGACCTAAAAAAATTATTTACCGGAAATGGTCATTTCTCCCCAAAACACGTCCACGTCAGCGCGTTTTGGGGGGATGCAGGGCAAAAGTGCGTCCATGATAAACCGTAAAATAACATATTTTAGGCCCACATTTAGCATGCTTTTGGATAATTTAAGACTCGTTTTATGTAAAAAGGTACTCTTAATCCTTTCTTTTCATGTCTTATACTCAGGAAAGCACCCACGGATGAAAAGAAAGTAAAACGGGCCAAATGGGCCAATTCACGAAATCGACACGGCCTGGACTTCAAGCCACATGGCCGTGCCTCATTAAATTACTAGAACACGGCCTGGACCCCGATAAACACAGCCTTGCCTCATTAAAAGTCCAAACACGGGCTGGCCACGAATCACACGGGCGTGTGCCATGGCCGTGTCCCTGTCACTGGAAAGAGCAATTTCATTCAGGAAAGGATACTTGGAGGCAAAGAAACACATTCCAAAGCCTATTCAAACACCCTAGCAGGAATTCTACTTAAAATAGGAGACTTAGGGGGCCAAGTAAAGCATCACAAAGTCTATATAAAAACCCAAGGGACAACATGAAAGGGGAGTTCGGCAAAAGCCGAAACCGACGTCAAAGCTAGGCCAAGGAGCCAAGCCGAGACAGTCAGAGCTAGGGAATAACGCAGAGATAGCCAGTTGATCCATCCCAAAAAGCCGGAATTATATTCAAGACAGCGGAATTCTCCTTCAATTCCTTCAGGGGGTTTTAGGAATTTCTTATGTTTTGTTTTATCTTTTCTCTTGCGATGTTTTGTTTATTCATTATGAACTAAACCCCTCAGATACTTGAAGGGGATAAAACCTAGATGAATCTTTTTATTTGATTTTTAAGTCATATGATAATTACTTAGTTTGTTCTTAATTATGTTGCTTAATCCAAATCTAATGTGCTTAGGTGGAGGAGGAATAGACCCTGCCTAAGAGTAGATCTAACATAATTAAGCGGAGTTGATCGAACGCCTAGAGATAGGGTTACGAGATTTTACCGGATTAGGGTGAAATCTAATATGGGAGTCCATTGATCGATTTACTACTATCCTAGGGGGTTATTATAAGCGAACGAGAGTTCCACTAATTAACCTAGGGTTAGACGTTATTCGCCTCGAGAGAGGGTTTAATATAGGTTAGGGAGTCGTACAGATCAAGCTAAGTAAAAGAAATCATATAATTTAGGGTTAAGTAATAAGTGAAGTCTAGGTGGATTCTTCCTGGGGGTATCGTCGTAATCAACTGAGTTTTCCTTCAAAGTTATTTTCCTATTTGTCCTTTTTGTCTTTGTGTCCTTAGTTTAGTCTTCGTCAAAAGTAACTTCACTCTATTTTTAAGGCTAAATAATAAAAAGAAAGTTAGTATTAGTACTTTTAGTTCCTTTGGGTTCGATATCCGGTCTTGCCTAAGCTATACTCTTTGTTCGATAGGTACACTTGCCTTTAATCGTTGTCGAGTTAGTTTTTGTGTTTTGATCATTCTTTTATAAATTTTAAAACTCTAATTTACAGCATCAAGTTTTTGGCGCCGTTGCTGGGGAACTAAAATATTAAGAAAGCTCTATTTTTATTACTTTAGCCATTTTTTTATTATTGCAATTTATTTTCATTATTATTTTTTATTTTTTATTTTTATTTCTTCTTTGCTAATTTTTCCTCTATTTTGCTTTTGGCAGATAATTTTAGTCTATAGAGAAGATGGTACTGAATAATTATCAGTGGCAAGTCATGAGGGCAATTCCTACTAAAGCAGCCAGTGTCTTCGACCTCGACGTGTTCACCAAGTTATCTACCCAGCTAGAGATGATGACTAAAAAGATCGATGGTTTGTGTAGTAGCTCGCAAGTACACCCAGTAATGCAATATAGCTCGAATCTAGGAGGCATGACAAATCCTGAGTACCCACCCTACGGATATGGCATTGAGAACGAACAAGTCCACTATATGGGAAACTACTCTAGACCTCAAAATAAATTTTATAATGACACTTATAATGCAGGTTGGAGATACCATCCCGATTTCTCGTGGAATGATCAAAGTAGCCAAAGACAGGAACTTCCTCCAAATTTTCAACAACCACCTCACCAACAGGAAGATAAGTCAAACTTTGAGCAGATGCTGGAAAAATTCATAGCAAACATAGAAACACACTGCCAAAATATAGAAACAAAACAAGAAGGATCGATTCAAGGGATCAAGGATTAGTTAGGTCAGCCTGCTAAGCTGATCTTAGAAAAACCACAAGAAAGCTGGCCAAGCAACACTAAAACAAACCAACGAACATCGATTGAAGAGATCAAGAGCCAAGTTGGGGAAATCACTAAGGCAGTCAGACAACTTGCAAAGTTAATGTCCGAACGACCGCAAGGACGTCTACCAAGTAACACTGAGATCAATCCAAAGGAGCAAATTCAAGCCATAGCAACTCAGGAAAATGCAGAGATAAACGAACCCATCTCAAAACAAGAAGACAAGGTAGACGAATGTAAGGTAAAGGTGACACAAGAAAAGCCAAAATCGGTAATCAAAGAATACCAACCTCGCATTCCTTACCCCGAAGCATTAAAGAGAGACGATACAGAGGAACAGTTTGATAAGTTTCTTAAACTTTTAAAGAAATTACATATCAACTTACCTCTTCTTGAAGCTCTTTCACAGATGCCAGACTCTAGAAAATTTTTAGGGGAGCTGTTAACGAAAAAGCAAAGGATAAACGAGGAATCACATGTGGAACTCAACGCAAAGTGCTCGGCAATTCTACAAAATAAACTACCACAGAAATTAAAAGATTTAGGGAGTTTTACAATTCCATGCATAATTGGTAGTTTATCTATAGAAAATGCGTTAGCCGATTTAGGGGTAAGCATAAATGTTATGCCTTATAAACTGTTGAAACAACTAGGTCTAGGGAAACCTAAACAAACTAGGATCAGCGTTCAATTAACTGATAAAACTATCAGAATTCCTAGGGGTATAATAGAAAATGTTCTAATCAAAATTGATAAATTCGTATTTCCAGTAGGCTTTGTCATTTTAGACATGGATGAGGACAATAATATTCCTTTAATTTTAGGAAGACCCTTTTTAGCAACTGCCAGAGCTAAAATTGATATCTATGCAAGAGAACTCATATTTCACGTAGGCGACAAGATAGTCACTCTTCAAGCTCTTAACTCGGCCAGAACATCAAGTGATACAGAGTACCAACCTCGTGTGCCATATCCCGATGCAATAAAGAAAAACCACACAGAGGAAGAATTCGGTGAACTTACACTTCGTGTAGACGATGAAACAATCACTCTTCAAGCTCTTGACCCAACTAGGACATCAAGTAATAAAGGTACGAACGATAATTTTATTGATAACCATTTGGTTCAACCTTCTTTACAGGAATCATCACGAAATCACCTAGCTGAGCTAGATCTTAGACCTTGTGCCAACAAAGAAGAATTATATAAGGAACGAAGCCTTAGGGTCGACAAACTAGAAGAGTGGACAACACAATTTAAAAAAGAACCGGAACCACACGAAGTGGCTGAAGGAGACTGGACAAGGCGATAGGAACAACAAATCACATCAAAATAGAGGATCAGGTATTGTTGAATAAGGAAGACCCTCGAATCACCAATTCAGACCTCAAGATAAACGAAGAAATCATTTTTGAGGTACTTAATGTCTTCCTATATGACACAATCGAGGTAAGCAATCCTAAATTCGACACTTTTGAGGTAAACATTACTCGACTTAAACTATATATCCATAACCAAAGTGATCGCATGAGAAAGGATTTTCACCTCCTCAAACCACTATGACCATACGAATAAGAGGTAAAGTCTAGCTTAAGACTATAAGTGAGGTCCCATGTTCGAGACCTGGTGGCAGCAAAATGGTTGGTTTTTACTTTTATTTTTGGCGTCAAGGAGAGAAGAAGTTGGGCGACACATGGGTATATGCTGGTTTTTATTTTTTTTTTATTTTAGAAGACAAAGATGGCCTTATTTTATTTGTTCTTGAAGAGGTGGTAAGGGGATAATTGCTATGTTATTTTATTTATTCAAATGGGTGAAGATAAGCTTGATGGATTGATTTTGTAATCGGCTGGAAGGATGGGATAATTGGTATTTTATGTTTATTTTATTTATTTGAAACGGTGGCTAGAAGATAGCATGGAAGATAATGTTGTTTTAATTTAATTAAATGAGTGATAATCAAAAGATGAGATTTATCACATTAGAGAAATTCTTAGAAATAGGGACTCTAGGGGCTTGAGTTCTCGGTTTTGAAGAAGTATTACGGAGTAGTTTTTGGCTAACACATTTTCCTTTGGTCTTTTTCCCTGGTTGTTCAAACCGAAATCCACTTTCTCCCCCTTTGCTACTTTTTGATTTTTCTTTGAAACATACAATACACCTTGTGCCGAAAATCCTTCATCCATCTTTGCCGAAACACTCTAAGCCTTTCCCTTCATCTCCCTTATTTCTTTCAAGCCCGACTCCATACCCTTTTCTTTGTGACCGAATATTCCTTACCATATAGAGCATAGGCCGAACCCCTAAAGCAAGGTGCTGTCGATTTCGAAGGGTGGTAAGTGTCTCTTTTTAGCATTCGGTTTCTTTTCTCTTCCTTTGGTGTGACGAAAGCGGGTGTAAAGGTTTTGGTAGGGGTGGGCCGAATGTGTATAGGCCATATTAATATGTAACTTTTGTGTGTAGCCGACACTAAGGAGCGTTTCGGGATTTAATTCTTCAAGGGATCTCAACAAGACAAGCGATAGCTTCGGGATTTCGATAAGAATGGTAAATGGTTAAGCATATTCGGCCAAAGGCCATTTTTGGTATCTATGTATAACCGAGTGTACACTATGGTTTTAGGGGCTAATCGGCTAAGGAAAACAGAGGCTTTCGGGATTTCAAATTTTCGTTGGTAAGTGCTAATAAAGATTCGGCCTAGGGCCACATGTTGGTTATGGGTGCAATTAGTCTTTCGGGATTATTAGTTTAGACGAATAAGACTTTTTAATACTAACCTATAGTGGCCGAATGTAGGAGCAATACGGGAACATGTTTCGGGATTTTGTGATAGATTCGAGATTTCTCCTTAGATCTTCGATTAAACAGGTGTGTAAACTCTTACACACTTTATTAGCATAGACTGTTTATTATGTTGCTGTGTAACCTCTCGTGTGGTAACTTTGCCTTGTGGGCATAAGCTTGGATTCCGGGTAAGTCCCCTATTACGTGATCTATGTATGTTTGTATATGCCATCATATGCTGTTAAATGCTATGCTATACATAAATGCATGATATATGGGATTATGATATTTGTTATGTGAGCATGATGATGGTGGGATTGATGAGAGGAGGGGGATGATCTCTATGGATCTGTCACAGTGGTTTTGACCACAAGATGGGTTGGCCCCATCGGTTTAATTGTGACTTGGTCACGGTGGTTTTGACCACACCGTTGATATAATTTGTGACTAAGTCCCAGTGGTTTGGTACCACCAGTGGTTTTGACTACATATTGATAATTGTGACCTATGGTCATCAGTGGTTTTGACCACACGATCGGTTAGCCCCATCATTTGATTTGTGACTTCGGTCACCAGTGGTTTTGACCACACGGGGTAGTTAAAGGAGTATGGATGGCTAGTTTTGGGTTTGCATGGCTTACTAATATTTTGTGTATGAGTTTGCATTTTCGGGTTGGGGAATTATACACTGAGTCTTGGTGACTCACCCCTTCCTATATCATTTTGCAGATGAGTAGATCGCGCAGATGGAGCCGGAGAGGACTCGAGGTGGCCATGCAATGGAAAATTTGTTTTAAATAGACTGTGGTTTATTTTTATTTCATTTTACTTTATTTATTCGCCATGGAAGTTTTAAGCATTTCCATTACGTTTCTTTGTTATTATGTTTACTATGGATTGACAATTTAAATTTTAATTGCAAATGATTTTATTTTCTTAAGTATATATATATGTTAAAGTTTTAATCCGGGAATTTGGTAACAACTTAAATTATTTCAGAAATTTTAAATGCACAAGGTTTTCCTTCCAAAAGACAAAAAATTTATTTACTTCACTTTTAAATCAAAATATTTTCACACGTTTTTCCGCAGTAACATACCAGATCCGGTCAGGGCTCGTGGGCCGGGTTTGGGGTGTTACAAAATGGTATCAGAGCCTAGTTGAAAACTCGACTGTGGGGGCCCAGGGCCCAAAATATTTTTAGTAGATTTTTTTTGAACTGTTATAAAAATGGTTTGTTTTGAACAGCATGGCATCGAGTCTCCGGTACCAATCCGCCCAGGTAAGTACTTCTAAACTGCTGTGTGAATTATTATTTGTAGAGGGGTAGAAATGGAACGTAGGTAGTATGATAAGTATCTGAACCTTAGGATTAGTTTACCCCAACAATCACATAAGACTTTAATTGCCTAATCAAACAAACCTATGACTAAGTCACCGAGTTAGGGTGTAGTAACCCTTGTACGCATGTCTAGGATTGGATCCGGAAGAGCCTAGTACTTAAGTAGTCCTAGTGACTCACCTCCTCTTCGCAGGAATCCTACCTGGTGCGTAGCTTCGGTTCACCCTAACCGTGAGGACTTGTTCTTAGGCTAAACCCAATAACTAAACCCGAGAGGGAACTAGCCGTATTTTTTTTTAAAAAAAAACCCTAGTTTAAAACTCTTAAAATTACCCTTTTAACGTGTGAGAACTGTTTTACAAAATTTTCTGAAAAAAATTTTTGATTTATGAAAATTACAAAAATACCCTTAGTGGAAAAATTACGAAAATGCCCCTGTGATTGTAAATTTCTAAAATGCCTTTAGCTTTTAAGATTTTCAGAAATTACCCTTGATTTTTGTTAAAATATTTCTACTTTACAAAAATATTAGAAACTTCTGTTTTGCAAATATCAAAATACCATGATTTTGAAAAATTACGAAATTGCCCCTAACTTACAAAATTACCAAAACGACCCTGATTTTCAAAATTTTTGCAACACTGTCAATTTGGAAAACAAATTCTCAAAAAAAAAACCCCAAGTTTTACAACTTTTGAAACTCCCTGGATTTATTAAGATTTATAAATTTACCCTGGTAAATTACCGAAAGGCCCCCGGAATTTCAAATTTCTGAAATGTCCCCGGAATTTCAAAATGACCGAAATACCTTATTGACAGATTACCGAGGAACCCTATTTTGAGAAATTACGAAAATACCCCTGTAGGACAAATGACGAAAATACCCCTAGGATAGGAACGGACAGAAATGTCCGAAGAGTAAAGGTGTATAGGAGATACTATGGAATGGATGAACTTTTCTGTGAATTAGGATAGGAAACTTGAAACTTTGAATGATCGAAAGAATCCCTATTAAACTCTCTTCATAAAATTTCTTCGCGGATAACTAAGCGAAACAAGTACTAATCCATAAAAATTTCTTAATCAGATTAAAGCGCAATCGTTAGGAATGAGTTCTAGAGGACGTGGTCGTCGTGGACACGGTAGAGGAAGAATGACCGTTTCAGAACCCGTTAGGTCAGGTCAAGGATCTGATAATGAGATACCACCGCCACCACCACCCCCAACTTTTGGTGTTGAGCAGTAGGAGCAGACGGGGTGTTCTTTGTGTCGCAGCCGTCCGCGAGTTTTGGAGTTGGTGGCTGGTGCAGGAGGAAATTCGGGAGCTCAGAAGTCGGTACCTGAGTGACTCCGAGCCAATGAAGTTGAGGTGTTTCGGGGCGTATCAAGTGTGGCACCCAGGACGACGGAGTATTGGTTGGAATCAACCGAGAGGATCATGGATGACCTGGATTTGTCAGCTAAGGAAAAGCTGAAGGGTATAATCTCTTTTCTACGGGACGAGTCATACCAGTGGTGGCTCACCGTAAGAGATGGAGCGTTGGCAGAGGACCTCACATGGGAATTCTTTAAGGCAGCATACCAAAAGAAATACATAGGAGCTAGCTACGTGGATGCGCAGCGGAAGGCTTTCTTGAACCTAGTTTAGGGTAATAAGACGGTGGCGGATTATGAGGCCGAATTTCTCCGGTTGAGTAGGTATGCTCGTGGTATTGTGGGTACTGAGCATGAACGCTGTATCAGATTCGAGGATGGGCTGAGAGATGAGTTGAGGATGATGATAGCTCCACACCAGGAACGGGAGTTCGCGGTTCTAGTGGAGAAGACTAAGGTTGCTGAAGGGGTAAGACAGTCTGTTAGGCGGAATCAGGACAGGAGTAAGAATAAAAGGAATTTTGGGTCTTCAGGGTCGACTGAAGGTTCACAGAAGAGGGCTAGATTTGGGGAATCAGAAAAAGCCGCAAAGCCTGCTCAGTGGCCACCTCAGTGTGGTAGATGCGGGAAATCCCACTCGGGAGAGTGTTGGAATGGTAATCGATGGTGCTTTGAGTGTGGATCAATGGAGCACCGGGTAAGGGATTGCCCGAGAAAGTTGGCTAGGACTCAAGCTGAGGGTCAAGGACGTGGTCAATTCAGAAGGGATGGCCAAAGCAACCTCGGAGGGACGAGGTGCGCTAGGGGGTAATGGTAATAGTAACGGGCGTGGCCGAGGTGCTGAAGGTGCAGAGGCGAGGCAACCAAGGTTGGTTTATGCAGTTGGCCGTCGCGAGGAGGAAGATGTACCAGATGTGACAACGGGTAAGTTTCTTATTTCTGGAATACCCTCAATTGTCTTGTTTGTGGTTAAGTTAGTTCGTTCTTATGTTGCTAGTGAAGTGTAGGGAACTTTGATTATGAACTTAGAGAATGTGTCTAGAAAGTATGATAATTCTTTAAGATCAGAGTGCGCAGCAGTAGCGTAGTGTGATGAGTTAAGGATGCACGATTGAACGATAGTAAGTAATTTCGAGGACGAAATTATTTTTAAGGGGGGTAGAACTGTAACATCCTGAATTAGGGGTTGTCTGGAATTAAATTATTTTTCATGTGCTTACTTGGAAAAAATAAATTATGTATGCTATGATCTAGGGTCTAGTCATAACCCCGGGCTAGGTCTGACTTAGGATTAAAAATTTCTTTCTAGCACTTGAGAAGAAAAAAAGCTAAGTGAGGAGTCTTTAAAAATTATTGGTGCGAAACATGACACAAGGAAGCAGCCGGTAAAGTGGTTGGGACACTACCTAGGGAGCTAGAATGGTGCGGCAAAGCAGGGGTTCGAGCTGCCGAGTTTGCGCATTGGGAGTTTTATTTTTCTTGCGTTATGGGAGCTGGGCTGGGAAGGCCTTAAAAATTAAATGGTAAGGTTTAAGGGCATGAAAGTGGGGTTGGTGGAGTGGCTTGGGGCGCCACTTAAGGGCCTTGGTGAATGGACTCGAGTTCGAGTCACGATGGACGCAAGGGGTGTTTTTATTTTGGCTTTTGGGTTAAGAGAAAGGGAAACTAACGAGGGAACTCTTAAAAGAATTCGTGGCGAGTTTAGGCCATAAGAAAAAGCCTTGGCCGAGTGGCTAGGGGCACTATATGGGGCTGCGGCAGTGAAGTCCCATGTTCGAGACACAGGGCGACAAAATGGTTGGTTTTTACTTTTATTTTTGGCGTCAAGGAGAGAAGAAGTTGGGCGGCACATGGGTATATGCTGGTTTTTATTTTTTTTTATTTTAGAAGACAAAGATGGCCTTATTTTATTTGTTCTTGAAGAGGTGGTAAGGGGATAATTGCTATGTTATTTTATTTATTCAAATGGGTGAAGATAAGCTTGATGGATTGATTTTGTAATCGGCTGGAAGGATGGGATAATTGGTATTTTATGTTTATTTTATTTATTTGAAACGGTGGCTAGGAGATAGCATGGAAGATAATGTTGTTTTAATTTAATTAAATGAGTGATAATCAAAAGATGAGATTTATCACATTAGGAGCAATTGCCGAAATAGGGACTCTAGGGGCTTGAGTTCTCGGTTTTGAAGAAGTATTACGGAGTAGTTTTTGGCTAACACATTTTCCTTTGGTCTTTTTACCTGGTTGTTCAAACCGAAATCCACTTTCTCCCCCTTTGCTACTTTTTGATTTTTCTTTGAAACATACAATACACCTTGTGCCGAAAATCCTTCATCCATCTTTGCCGAAACACTCTAAGTCTTTCCCTTCATCTCCCTTATTTCTTTCAAGCCCGACTCCATACCCTTTTCTTTGTGACCGAATATTCCTTACCATATAGAGCATAGGCCGAACCCCTAAAGAAAGGTGCTGTCGATTTTGAAGGGTGGTAAGTGTCTCTTTTTAGCATTCGGTTTCTTTTCTCTTCCTTTGGTGTGACGAAAGCGGGTGTAAAGGTTTTGGTAGGGGTGGGCCGAATGTGTATAGGCCATATTAATATGTAACTTTTGTGTGTAGCCGACACTAAAGAGCGTTTCGGGATTTAATTCTTCAAGGGATCTCAACAAGACAAGCGATAACTTCGGGATTTCGATAAGAATGGTAAATGGTTAAGCATATTCGGCCAAAGGCCATTTTTGGTATCTATGTATAACCGAGTGCACACTATGGTTTTAGGGGCTAATCGGCTAAGGAAAACAGAGGCTTTCGGGATTTCAAATTTTCGTTGGTAAGTGCTAATAAAGATTCGGCCTAGGGCCACATGTTGGTTATGGGTGCAATTAGTCTTTCGGGATTATTGGTTTAGACGAATAAGACTTTTTAATACTAACCTATAGTGGCCGAATGTAGGAGCAATACGGGAACACGTTTCGGGATTTTGTGATAGATTCAAGATTTCTCCTTAGATCTTCGATTAAACAGGTGTGTAAACTCTTACACACTTTATTAGCATAGACTGTTTATTATGTTGCTGTGTAACCTCTCGTGTGCTAACTTTGCCTTGTGGGCATAAGCTTGGATTCTGGGTAAGTCCCCTAAAACGTGATCTATGTATGTTTGTATATGCCATCATATGCTGTTAAATGCTATGCTATACATAAATGCATGATATATGGGATTATGATATTTGTTATGTGAGCATGATGATGGCGGGATTGATGAGAGGAGGGGGATGATCTCTGACGGTGTCACAGTGGTTTTGACCACAAGATGGGTTGGCCCCATCGGTTTAATTGTGACCGGTCACCAAAGTGGTTTTGACCACACCGTTGATATAATTTGTGACTAAGTCCCGGTGGTTTGGTACCACCAGTGGTTTTGACCACATATTGATAATTGTAACCTATGGTCATCAGTGGTTTTGACCACACGATGGGTTGGCCCCATCATTTGATTTGTGACTTCGGTCACCAGTGGTTTTGACCACCAGTGGTTTTGACCACACGGGGTAGTTAAAGGAGTATGGATGGTTAGTTTTGGGTTGCATGTTTGCATGTCTTACTAATATTTTGTGTATGAGTTTGCATTTCCGGGTTGGGGAATTAGACACTAAGTCTTGGTGACTCACCCCTTCCCATATCATTTTGCAGATGAGTAGATCGCGGAGATGGAGCCGGAGAGGACTCGAGGTGGCCATGCAATGGAAAATTTGTTTTAAATAGACTGTGGTTTATTTTTATTTCATTTTACTTTATTTATTCGAGTTGTAATAAGGCCATGGAAGTTTTAAGCATTTCCATTACTTTTCTTTGTTATTATGTTTACTATGGATTGACAATTTAAATTTTAATTGCAAATGATTTTATTTTCTTAAGTATATATATATGTTAAAGTTTTAATCCGGGAATTTGGTAACAACTTAAATTATTTCGGAAATTTTAAATGCACAAGGTTTTCCTTCCCAAAGACAATAAATTTATTTTCTTCACTTTTAAATCAAAATATTTTCACACGTTTTTCCGCAGTAACATACCAGATCCGGTCAGGGCTCTTGGGCCGGGTTTGGGGTGTTACAAATAAGGTATAAGCATGTGATTTAATGATTGTATCAATTTGAGAACTTGTTGTGAGGATTTGTCATGCTGAGGCTTTGATAAGGTTACAAATGAGTAAGTTGGGAAAGGAAGAACTTAGCATTATTTATGCAAGTTATGACAGCTTAGTAGTAAGCTAAATTCATTGCTAATGCTTAAAATTTTTACATGTGAACTTGCTAAGCTTTATAAGCTTACCCCCTTTTCTTTCCTATGTTACAGAGTCTTACTAAACAAGCTCGGGTTGGAGGTCGTCGGAGATCGCTTCACACTATCAAGCTATCTATGGGTATCTTTATTTATAAATGATTTAAGTTATGGCATGTATAGGGGTTTGACTAAGTCATTTTGTATATGTGTTAATTAATTTGATTAAATGTATTGCTTCATAACGGTAATAAGGATTACTCTGTATTTAGCCACGAGTTGTGTCTCATATTGGTCATGGAGTTATAATGCTTGTGTATGCATGTGTTTGTTAAAGTTTAAATTATAAGTGAAATTTTGTGGCTTGGGATTTGGTAGAATGTATTGTTAAGTCTGGTAATACTTACTTACAATTTCCCTTATCTAGCACATACTGTGCCACATATCGAACCGATTCTTCGGGACTCATTCACGAGTACCTGTATTCATTCATTCACATGACTTAACTATCATTCACATCTCTACTTCTAAATTCATCTACTTATCCCACCACTCGCAAGGGGTAGTCAAAGACGTGTGTTTATAGCCACTACTGTAAGTATAAAGCCAATTCCACATCCTCGAGGTGGTCTTACATGGAGTCTCCTCTAGATGCCAATGCCATATCCCGGACATGGTCTTACATGGGATTACCTCTAGGTGCCAATGCCATATCCCGGATATGTTCTTATATGGGATTACCCTTCATGTATCGATGCCATATCCAGGATATGGTCTTATACGATTTCCATGTTCATCACCGAAGCCATATCCCGGATATGGTCTTATACGGGATCTCAACTCGGTGCCGAGGCCATGTCCCAGACATGGTCTTACACGGGACCTTATTTATTTCATATTTCAATAATAGCATTTCTATAATCAATATGGCCCATTAGGACTCCAACATCTCATTCACATTAACTACTCAATTTAGTGACGCATCGTGCTTTAATATAATGCCAAGCGTTTCTCAATATGCTAATATGAATGTTGCATAAATCACATACAACTTACCTCGTTTTCAAAATAAGCTAGTTCTTCGGTTCAGTCCAAGATTTTATTCTTTCTCCGATTGAGGCGGATTCTCGACTCATCTGCTCTATAATAGCAAATTAGCTCATTTTAATCACTACATTAATATAAGCATTTCAATATTCATGCTTAAGCAAATTACCATTTTGCCCTTAGATTTTGGCAAAATTACCATTTTGCCCCTAGATTTTGGCAAAATGACCATTTTGCCCCTAGGCTCGGAAATAAATTCTAATCACATTTCTACCTTCAACAAGCCTAGGTAAACATTTAATGCTCTTAAAGCTATCATGAAAAATCAATATTTCACATACTTACTACAAAATTTGTAACCTTTTCATCAAGGTCATATTTGATGTTTTCATGCTAACACCTTTCACAAAAGTTGTTCATCTAACAACTAAGACTCAATTTGTTCCATAAAAATGCAGCAAATAACAATAGAGGCTCTCATGGAAAAAATCTAAACTCTTCACCATATTGCACACTAGTCCCCTCATATGAAAGTTTAAGCTTTACAGGTCTCAAAAGTACAATTATCTTCAAGAAAAGTTCACTAGAACACTTACTTGTGAAGGGATGAGTGTGCTGAAATTTTTGAAGCTTTCTACCCCCTATTTGCTGCTAATTTTTGGTGGAAGAGAAAAGGAGAAAAGATGATTTTTTTCTCTCTCCTTATTTTATTAATACATGTCAAATAATTCACCAACTATAACCAACTTTGACCAACATTGTCCATCTTTGTCTCCTATGGCCAACCATTCTATCTTTAGGGGTCTAATTGCCTTTTAAAGACCTATAATTAACAATCTATGGCTATTTGGCACCTTTAACTTATAGAATGGAACTTTTGCACTTTATGCAATTTAGTCCTTTTTCACGATTCTAAAATTAAAGCACCAAAATTTTCATGCATATGTGCTATCATGTTCTAACTCATAATATAACATGAAAATAAATTTCTCAAATCTCGGATTAATGATCCCAAGACTATTCCGACTAGCCCCTAAATCGGTCTGTTACATAACTATCTTAAGAGAAAATGCAAATTAAAATTAAGTTCAATATTATGCATCAAAAAGTCAACACTTTATAAAATTATAACACATGATGAACAAAAATAAATAAATTATCATTCAACAAGTCTAGTACAAAACAAAAAAACAATTCAAACACCGCCAAAGTTTCATAAACTAGATACATGAAATAACATAAACAACATAACATTTATTATTTTTACTCTAAACCTAACTAATTTCTAGATGCTTGCCATTCATCAAACATTTGATTGGCTAGTTCCATCCTTCAAGTAGCCCATGCATCCGATGGATGAATATTTACGATATTCAGTTCATCATCATCTATCACATTACTAGGTAATCCTTTTCCCAACTTGGCTTCAATAGGATCAAGACTCATATAGGTTTGAATAAAATTATGGAGCAAACAACATGCAATAATGATTCTATTGTACACCCTCACAAGATAGAATGATGGACTCCTAAGTATTCCCTATCTAAGTTTTAATAACCCAAAACATCTTTCAATAACATTACACACTGAAGCATGTTTCATATTGAAAAATTCTTCTGAAGTACTTGGCTAGTAACCCTGACGCCACTCATTCAAATGATATCTTTGTCCTCTAAAAGGCGCAAGAAATCCCTCACAATTTGTGTATCCAGCATTAACTAGATAATAACCTATAAAAAGAAACTATTTATCATAGTTAATTTCCCAAAAAAGTATGATCTTAAATATTAATTCAAATTCCTCTAATTTTGCACTTTACCATGAGGAACTTTTAGTCCATGTCTCCTACTAATGGTATCTCGAAGAACTCGTCCATCAATAACAAAACCTTCCCAACCAGGAAGAACATAAACAAAATGCATATCAAGTGTAGAAACACCTAACATATTGTTGCTATGTCACCTTTTCACGTTCGATATCTAGGTTTATCAACTGTTAGAACCCTAATCCTTATGTGGGTTCTATCTAAAGCACCTAAGCAATTCTACATAACATGTATAAAACCTCGGGTTAGGATACTATATTTAAAACTAAATGAACTAAATTATGTACGAGCTATATATAGAACTCACTCCAATACCTTGAACCATTTCCACCTTGGGTCTGTAAAATTAGCTGTAACTGCCTCTGCCTTTTTAAATAACACACTTGTAAGCGTATAACAACATTTAAAACATTGTGAAATGATCTGCTAACAGTTTCCCTGGACCTATTAAAGTGATGTTTGATAACTCGATTTTTAATGTGATGAGAAATGATATGTAAAAACATTGTCACTTGCTCATCAACAAGCATGTTCCTAGATAACTTCAATCCCCCTAAAGTTTGTAACATCTCACATAGTTTAAAAAAGGTAATTCTATTCATCCTAACTTGTTCAATACAGGTCTCGTCACTTGCATATACAAGTCTTTTCACATAATCTCGTTTTGCATAAAAATCTAAAATATAGGATCTAATCCTTGGTCTATAAGTATGTAGGCTATGGATGACACCCAATGTAACTAAAAACCAACTCGCAACTGTATACATTTGCAACCATATTGTAATAGCAAGACCAATTCTTTTACGCCTCTCACTTTGTACTATTAAAGGCAGACGAGCCATTACTGCAAGATATTAAAGTGTTACATATTTCAAATCGTAGTAAAAGGGTCACATTTCTCCAATACTAATTTCAATAACAGTAAAAAAAAATCAAAGAATTTTATTGCCAAAGAACTTATAGTGATTCAGTGAATACAAGATGCTTAACTCTAGGTGGAGGAAGCAATCAAACAAGCCAAATAAGAAGAGGAAGCAATCACAAAATGTCAAAGAAAAATGAACAATACATATTAAGAATCTTTACAAAGCACAAAATAGAAATTACAACTAAATATAAGGGTCTATTTAGGATCTTAAAAAAAATACATATTAAGAAAAATGAACAATACATATTAAGAATCTTTAAAAAAAATACAAAATAAATTCACTACTTTATCCTACAATGCGCTTGTTTTATATTTTTATCTGTTTTTTGTGTTATTTGTATTTCAATTATTTTCTCTACCCTCCCTTAACTATGTGTCAATTGAGTTGCAATTTGATTAGCATTCATATTGTTGCAAGAGTAAGAGAATGTGAATTGTCTAGATTGTAGGAGAACGTGAATTGCATAGATTATGTTTATCTTTGTATTTAAGAGTGAAAAAAGATTATGAATAATTCCATAAGATATATTCACATAATTTATTACTGATAAATCCCAACCAAAATAACTGAAATTGAAATTCAACAACAACATGGAGGCCATGATAGTTTTGGTCAAATAGTCATAGCCCAAATACAAAATATAATGAACAAATTCACATGTATGTAAAAAGGCCTCATAAACTAAACTATGGTGACAATAGAAGCCCACCCATGACAATGAAACATCGTTAATAGTAGTTAATGGATTGTGCATGATTCTGATCTGACGGTCATAAATATATCATTTCAAGAAATAATTTAGGGTCAAATGCAACCTTTTATTATATAGTTTAAAATAGAATATGTGGTTTTACTAAGTGCGAACTTACAGGCAACTGTCCCTTCCTTTTTCTCTATTGTTCAACCTTCTAAAAAAATACACCCTACTTTACCTACCCTCCCTAACTGTTCTATTACAACAACATATTATTATCTTACTTTTCCCAACCTTTTTCTTTGGTCTGTTCATTTTTTTGGGTGATATACATACAACGGAATATATGCATTTGAAGGGGAAAATCTAAACCCTAAAGCACATATTGGGATAGTGGACTTGGGTGGAGGGAGGTGACGTATATAACAAGACATCCCTTGTCTTAATTCATAAAATAAAGAGGAGATTCTTAGCCAACCATTGCTTATTTAATCCCCACTTTACTGCAACATTCCAAACACCCACAAAGATAATAATAACAGCTATGCGTCTAGAGGACTCAAAGAATTTCACTCTTAAAGATCTTTTCTTTGTAATTCTATTCCCAAGTCCTGTCATATAATTATAGAGCATTAGAATAGTAGGCTTGCAAGCATGAGATAGACAAAACACTGAGGCATACAAACTCCTAACTTCCTAGTAGACTAAAAAGCACAAAAAAGAGAATGAAAAGCAACAACCACCTTGATCTAGAGATGTTATTAAATTTGAGTATTAGAGTGATAACTAATGTAACCCAGATCATAGGACAACACTTGCAAATAACAGGTTTATGCACAACAATACCCAAGTCTTGCTATTGAATTATTTTATCTATCTGATAAGCAATTGTTCTCATTGGGGAATTCATTTCTAGTCAGTAACACCTTCAAAGTAGTATCCCAAATTTGCAACTTGATCCTTTTTCCATCAAGCTTTGTGATCCTTATCTTAAAGTGAATTCTGCCAAAGAAAACACAACCTTATTAAACCACATGCCCCTTGTTGAAATAATAATATACCACTACACATTTAACACATAATGGTTCCAACTAAAAAATCCAAATAAAAATAAACTCAACAAAAAACCAAAGGCAAAATGAACACTACAACAAGGCCAAACAAACACTTTCACTTTGTACTGGGGACTAATATTCAACAATTGGGATCATAAATGGTGAATAGGTCAGACTCTTGTGTAACTTAGATATGAAGAGGTTCAATGGGAGGAGTTTGCTCGAGGAGTTTAGTTGAGGACCCTCCACGAGGAGCATTACTTGTTCAGAATCCTAAGGAGCAATTCCCAAGAGATCTTCCCAAGGCGTGAACTCTAATTTTCGAGGAGTGGTATTCGAAAGGTCTTCTTAAAGTGTGAACCTTAATTTTCGAGGAGTGGTGTATGAAAAGTTGAGAATATAAAAATTACTAATAAAATGGCCAAAAAAAAGTTAAAGCAAAAATAGAAGCAAGAAATTGAGGAAGAAGCTGCACAACAAAAAAGAGAACAAGCCAAAACCATTAAGGGAAAAAAAAAAGGGCTGCTGCAAAACAAAAAATATATATATAGGTTTGATTTGGAAAAGTGTGCTTTAAATATTTTTAATTTTTTATTTTATAAATCATCCAAATAATTTTAGTCCAAAACCTTTTTAATTATTATTAAAAATTTCTCAATACAGCATGGCATTTTAGAAAAACTCTTCCAACAAAAACTGTAGCTGACAGTAAAATAATTCCAGGGATAAGAATGCTACACTCAAACAATGAACACAATCCAATTTTTTGCTCATTTCCAATACCTCTAGATAATCCCCAAAAGGACATAGTACAATCTCACATACATATATGTGTATTTATATTTATCAAAATGTATATAATACAAACTATTAACATAACTGAATTTACATAAACATTAATTAAACACACTAATTGCATTAAAGAAGAGCTAAAACATGGCCAGTTACAAAACCTTGTAAAGAGGAGCAGAAACATATAACCAGTAATTCATTGTTATGCAGTTGACCAATTTCATATAGGCTGGCCCTTTGGAACAATTTGATCTTTGAGCCACATGTAAATGCAAACCAATACAAAGTAAGTTGCTGCAACTGCCCCAATTATGTGTTCTTTTCACTTAATAAAAATAAACTCAACATACCAGTAATACTACACTTTCACTTTTCCATAAAATACATAAACCCAAAAATAAACACTTGAATAAATAAAAGCACTACACTTATGTAGTATCAATTCGCAACCAAACAAACAATACAACAGGGAAACAGACAGTTACCGTTGCAAATTAAGCATGGAAAACACTAAGAAAAGAAAGAATTTGGAAGAGTGATCAGGGACATTGAAAGCCGGATAGAACTTTTTTTCAGCAAACATTTACAAGCAAGCTAAGGGAAACTGGGATATTAATTGATACCCAAAATGTTGCCTATTATTTCTACTAATTTAACAAAAAAATTAGAAAAAAAGGAAATCAAAATGGGAGAAGAGTTACCTGAGGGACGACTGCTCACATCGAACCAATCCGATTGTTTCTCTTCTCAAGTTTCCACCTCATATGATTCTTAATTGAAGGCCTTATTGAGGGTTGTTAGGGTTTGTCAAAGGGTTGGTGAGGATAAAAGGGAGAAGGTTGGAAGGAAATGGGAAGAAGAAGGAAAAAAAAGAAGAAGAAAATGCTTTATACGTGAGAAAGAAATGAAGGGTAAAGTTGAAACTTTGACCTAATTTTTCACGCTGAATCCTTATTCCGTGGGGAGAGTGTCGAATTGTAAACGGCACTTTTTCTTTGAATAACCCTATATGGAAAAAGGCTGTAACAGCCCATTACAACCAACCAAACAATGGCTTAGTGATGGGCCCACTGAATCCAACTATAATGGCTTAGTACTACAGCCAACCAAACATGCTGTAAATGTAGTGTAGAATTTTTTATCTTCATTACATAGGAGAAAAAATATTTATTTATAACATAAATATATAATTAAATTGGAATTTAAAATATAAATAAGTGATTTTTTTAATAAAATGATTGTTTGCAATGATATTTATTTATGAAAACTTAAAAAGTCTTAAATATTTTGTTATTATTCTCATTTAGATTTGGATTTTTGTAATATTTTTAATTGAGTTTGGTAAAGTTAATATATTTGTAAAACTTATAATAGAAAAAAGGAAATAGTAGATAAAATTAAAGTAACTTTTATAGAAAAACTAAGAAAACAAGACTACAAGTAAAAAGTAGATGAAAAGTATAAGAGAATTGTTCTCATATTTAAATTTGACTTATAAGGAGTATTATTTATAAACTCCTTTGTATTTAATGAAGTATAAGTAAAACAGCCTTTTTATATTGAAACATCTAAGTTACTCTCATGTTTATAAATGAACTAGAGAGTTTTATCTCATCGCTTTAATGAGAGTTTAATGGGATTATAGAAATCCACTATAAATGTATTTACAACACTCCCTCTTGGATGTCTATTAAAGAAAAAATGTGTCTCATTAAAACCTTTATTAGGAAAACTCTGTGAGATAAAAACCTAATGAAGGAAAAAAATTAAAAAATCTCTCATTGTACATTGCCTCGTTAAAAACTATGACACCCCAAACTTGACTCGAGTTTCGAAGACCACATTAATCACCGAAGTGACACAAACTAGAAAAAATACACTTACACTTGAATAATTAGTCAATTCAAATTGTGAATCATTCAAACTAATTTTAGCAGCCAATTACATGCAATCTCGATCATGAAACCAGAAACATAACCATACATAACCTATGAACATGCTTTTTCTAACTGAAACTTGCATACCAGTCAAAAGGGAAGAATAGTAATTTTAGCATCACACAAAAACGAAAACCATATTCAATTAATATTATCATACCACCCTTGAATCTAACATACTATACTTCTTCATTAATCAACATAGCCGATTCAAATTATAATTTATATTAACCAAGTGAAAATGAAACCAATTATGCGTAACTTATTTACCTAAATTTAATCATGTTTATTATTGCTCACAATGTTTCCTTAAACATGCATCAACTTAAAATGTGTCATTAGGCATGAAAAACAATCATAAGCCAACTGTACACATATTCAAACATATTACCTCCCATACATATCATATTACCAAAATCCACAAATCAAAATCCAAAATGTTGAGTCGTAGCTCTCCACCCTGAACGAATCAAATAATGAACCGAAGTTTCACACAAAAAGGTGAGTCAAAGACTCCAACAGTGAACCAAAAAATGATTGGTGAACCAATCAAGCATATCGTTCTCAAACTTCACTTCTAAGATACTTCTCAATATTCTATGGCATGCCAACTCTATTAAATGGTTTCCACATATATACATGGGCATTTAGTCAATTTCGTTCTCAACAACAATAATTAACATTATCACTTCCAAATTTACTAATTCACTTAAACAAACTTGCATTAATGACACATAGGCAAATAGCCACTAATCAAATTCATTTTCAAATCCAATCATGCATATGTATCATCATACACATATGACACACAATGAATTACTCACATCATCATGCTTCTCTTACTTATCTGAATGCAATTAGAACCGGCAAGTATACACTTAACATATATTTGAAACTTAGTCATCACAACACACACAAATGCAAAGTATTAGACATGTACACATGCTAATGGCAACAACTTTAATGTACATCAATCATACATTTTCGGTCACCAAATGAGTATTTCAAGTGTACTTATTGAAAAATCGTGTTTGGAAAATGCAATGGAAAATAAATTTAGGGAAAACCCAGAGTTTTAAAAAAATTCCAAAATAAGAACATATTTGTGATATCTAAATTAATAAACACTTAATCAAAAGTTTACCTTTTCAACTCATCTGGTATGAACGTTTCACCGAGTAGTCTTATCTGCTATTCTCAAGCTCACATCTCTGAGTGTGGGCTCGCTTCATATCAGAAAAATTTTCACAAAAATTACCAGTAAGGTAATTTCACAATTTCTCTAACCTTTTGGGCTAAGTTGTAAATAACAAAAATACCTCTAGAAATTTTCGTAAATAATTTCATCAGAGAATATTTTCTCTACTACTTTATCTTGAATTCAAGTGTGTTTAAATAATGACCCAATGCTTTCTTTATATAGGGAGAGTTTAGAGAGCTCAACTATAATTAAAGTGAATCACTTTAATATTAAATTAATAAAATACTATTAAGAAAAGTATTAACTTAATTTAATAGCAAATCAATTAAATAATATCATTTTAGAATAGTTAATCTGAAATCAAATTATCTGGTAGAGTCTCAGTAAGAGTGTAATTCTTCCACTACTCAACCACTGAAGATTCACTGCCATCGACCATTTGTCGGCCATCAGAATGCTACCATCACAGCTGCCAGTATCCCGAGCTGGTTCAATTTCTGTCGGTTTCATTCGGGCTAATGACGATCAGACCTGTCCGATCCAGCCACTGGTTGGACCGTCAACACAGTTTTACATACTAGGTTCAACCAGTTTTTGGGTCTTGGTCTCGATTTTGAGCTCCTAGGCCCAATTTACGATCTCATGTCCAATTTTTAAGTTCAATTACCCATTAGGTCAATTGTTTGACTTGAAAATTAATTTCCAAAAATATCATATTAATTTTAATTAATTTGATTAATTTAATTTTACTTGATCAAAATTAATTTTCCCAAAAATCACTTAGATTTTTCAAATTAATTTTCCAAGAAAATTATTTAATCAAATTCTCTAATTAAATAATTTTTACAACTGCGCAATTTAATTCCACAACAAATAAATCAACTCAATTAAATTATTTCCAAAGTCTTAGAATTTTCTTCTAATTCAAATGCAGTCTGATCGAGCTTTTGTTGAGCTTATGGAAGGACCAATAGGACATATACAATTAGGCTCTAGTAATCGCATTTATGTCCAGAAGCATCGTTCCGATAATTCGCAATTACTTAGTCATGGAGTCAGTCCACAAGAAGTACCATGATTGAAAACTCCTTATTTTCTACTATTGACGAAAGCAATTCATCCAATTGCTTTGCCCAATGACCTTGTCATGTGTGTGTTACCCTCATATGATATCCTTGATTCCTTTGAGTTAAATCCGTTTACTCAATACAATTGTAACGCCCCAAAAATCTCTTATATTTATTTTCGTATGTTTGTGACACAAGTGTGCATCTGCTTCAGTGGTTAAGTGTTCTGGGATGTGTATGAGAGATCCCAAGTTCAAGCATTAACTTGGGCAAAATTTTGTGTTTATGAATAAATCTCTATCTCTTGTCAGTAGGTTCTTAATTAGTTGTTGGTAAATTACTAACAGAATGGGTCAGCTGGTTTGGTGGTTAAGTGGAGTGTTGGTTATGTTTGAGGTCCTAAGTTCAAATCCTTATGCAAATAAAGGATTTATTTTGCTGCTTGTGTTGTGTGAGAGTTTGAGATGGACTAAAATTCTGATAGTGGAGAGGTTGATGGAGATAATTAAGGAGACGTGGATAGGGGAGTTATTAGAATCGGGATTAATTTTCGTAAAAGACCCCCTACCGGATTTCTGTTGATTCTTTTGTGTCTTCTCTATTCTTTTCTTCATCACCGTGTTATTGCCTTTTTCTTTTTTTCTTTTTGATCCTATCTCTGTCGAAAATCTCATAGTAGCTCTCTCGTTTTCTTTTCTTTCTTCACTATTTGGGCAAACGTGTGATTGTGTCTTTCGGTAAGTTGGTAAGTGAGTTCTTCTCTATATTATTCAATGAATCTTCATTTGATGTGAGCCATATTCTAATTACGCGCAAATCAAGGGGCTGGTAGATCCCAATTGATGCTATGATTATGGAGAAAATCGGGGTTGCTCAAGCGAGGTAAGGTTGTCGATAGTTTTCGAAATTGACTGTTGTAAGAAATTTAGATTAAGTGACTGAGATTAAGTTTCCAATTGTGAATATAGGTTCTGGACTGCTCGGAAACGAACTAGGCGTGTACCCGAAACATTGAAAACGCATCTCGGCAAAAAGCCAAAAAAGCCTCTATCGACGCTACACGGGCGTGTGGTAGCCCGTGTGGCAGGCCGTGTGACAATACACGAGTGTGTGATCAACGAGCCAGGCCGTGCGCGCATGACACAGCTGTGTGATGGCCTGGAGAAACCGTGTGCGAGACACGGGTTCGACCAACTAGGCTTTGTGGGCCACACGGGTGTGTAGGCCCACACAGGTGATCCACAGGCGTGTGCAATTCTGGGCCAGGCCATGTGATCCACACGGCCAAGGCCAATTTGGGCCGCGTGGGCTACACGGGCATGTGAGCCTAATTTTACTAATTTGTTTGCCAAGGTTGCATGGGTCGCCCAAGTCGACTATGAACCTACTGTAGGGTTGGTAAGTTTACCTAGACCCCTAATTGACTGAAATGACTGAAAGACTGTTATCTGGGTATATGAGATAGCTATGTATGTTTTTATGTTGAGCATGCTACTCACACTATACTGATTATACATGATACCATGACATGGCTATATGATGCATTGCATTAGGTTGGGGATTGATATTAATTGGAGGAAGTGTACTGAAAGGCTTCAAGCCTAACTTACTGGCAGCTTAGCTGCAACTACTGTCTAGTGTCACATTCGGTCTTATTTGGAGTATAGGGATGGGTGGGTTGATTATATCCCCACATGGAGTATAAGCTTGGACGGAGATAGAGTGTAGAGGCTGGTTGGGTAGGATATTATAACTGCACAACTGTCAATGTTGCTGTACTGTGACGGGCTAAGGCTCTAATGCTTACTGTTATTGAAATGGGCTAAGGCCCAAACTGATATTGATACTGATATTAAAAAGGGCTTAGGCCCAAACTGAGAGTATTTGTTATTGTTTGTTTGTTTGCATGGGGATTACACATTGAGTTTATGTAAACTCATCGATTTTGTTTAATCTGTATAGGTAATCCCCAAACATAGGCGGATCTGTGCGGCGGAGGACTCAGCGATGGCCACATGATCCCTTTTTGCTATTTAATACTTATTTACAATTTTAAGTTTTATTTTGGGGTACTTTTTTGTACTAATGGCCTCTATGGATTTTTACGTAAAACTTGGATTTTATATTGTTTTTTTTTTATATCTGCTAGAAGTAGGTAAAACTCGGGTTTTCAAAAGAGATGAATGTTTTATCAAAATACCACGCACACACAAACTATTTTAAAAGCTTTCGCAAAGTATAGCATTTTGGAAATGAATCACGATTTGAGAATTAATGAAAGATAATGATAAGTTCTAAACGGAAAACGGTTTTAGCAATGATACAGTTTTCAAACACACTTCCATGTGACATCACCAAATTCGACCATAACGTCCAGGCCGGGTTTAGGGTGTTACAACAATCTTATTTTATCTCATTGTCACCATTGTGTCTTCTTAATGATTAATATGATCACTATCAACAAATGACTATGATAAATTGCTCGTTAGAGAACAAACAACTCGTGGCCACGTTCCATATTTATCAATCCACACAATGCTAATGAAAGGATATCATTAACTCTTTAATTGAGCTATGAATTCCACTATTGCGAGTAAATTCATGCCATACACAAGTCATGTATCCAACATACTCGCTATCGACTCGATCATCTTTAGAGTATAAGCCTTCACTTATATCAAAGCACATGCGTTACATACGCATGATCAGTGACTAACTCATGATTTAGGTAAATCACACCATGAATGTCACAAGTGAATTAATTCACAAACAACTTCAGAATTAATTCATCTTAGGTTCAGTTCAATGTATCATTTTACCAATGAATACATCTATGTCTCTACCCGTGAAGTCAACTACTCCGATAGCCAAGACTAGTCATCTCCTGAATTGGAATTGTAGACGACATAATTATCATTCTTAGTATTTGAATAAAATGTTCACTTTGATTTTTTTACGGGATTACGGACTCATTTAGATTATCTACTGAATTGAGTTGTCTTTCTCGTAATGTAAATGTTTTTACAATGCTACTTATCATCAGTTTGAACTTGGACTTAAATGAGCTAATATTTGTTTGTCACAATTTTGCTATGCATGCAAAATATGAAAGACAGGAATACAAAAGACATAACAATAAAATTTGAAATTTTTTATTCATCGTTCAAATACATAGAAAATAATTACATGTTTACTATAATATGGTCACATTTCCCAACACTTACCATACCTACCATTACAGGCACTATTTAAACCATTTGCACCAACTAGCATTTCACACATTACCATACACTTAAGCACATAATCTCAACAACAAACACACACAAATTTTAGCATCATAACCCACTTAAAATACTAAGCAAAGGCACACACCAATTCGTGTACACTTCGATTGCTGATCACCTAATTTGTAACAGCCCAATTTCAGTGAAATCGAAATAGTGGTTTTTTAACCACAAATCCGAGCAGGAAAGATAAAATATTTTAATATTATGAAATGATTAGTAATATGATAGGAAGATTGCATGAGAATTCTGATAAGAAATTTTTATCAATTAGGTGCTTAATCGTAGAAAGGACTAAATTGCATAAAATGTCAAATTTGAATTCCAGTAGCTATAAGGATTAAATAGCTATGGAATTCAAAACTTGAGGTCCTTAAATGGTAATTAGACCATTAATGAAAAATATGTAGATATTTTTTGTGAATCATCCATGGAAAAATTCGAAAAAGTTAAGGACTAAATTGGAAATAGAAAAATTATAAAGATAATAATTAAATTAAAATGAAATATCATCATTTTATATCATCTTCTTCAACCTAAAATCCCTAGTAACTTAGGAGAGAGAAAACAAGCTTTCCAAGTATAAATTGGTAAGTTTCTATGTCCCGATTTTAGTAATTTTTATATTTTTGAGATCGGGAAAGCTTAATTTCTCTATTTGGGGGGTTAGTTTGAATAGATATCGAAGTATAGAAAATTTTCCATGGATAAACATACTGAAATTTAAAAGTTTATGGTATAAAATGAAAAGTTATTGATAGATAAACAACTTTTACAAAGGGAAATTTGATGGAAACTTGATTTAGGGACTAAATTGAAAAATGGTAAAACCCATGAAAAATTATAAAATTTTTAGAATACATGTGCTGTAAAAGTTATATTAGAATTTTGATTAGGCTTGGAATCTAGATTAAATTGCATGAATTTCAATTTCCGAGCCTAGGGATGAAATTGGAATTAATCAAAAGTATAGAGGTAAAATGGTACTTTTGTTGATAAACCGTAATATGAACATATTTTAATCCCACATTTAGCATACTTTTGGATTATTTAAGCCTTGAATTGTGGAATTTGGTGCTCTTAATCCTTTAATTTCATGTTTTATACCTATGAGAGCACCAGAGGATGAAAAGAACGAGAAACAGGCCTAAAACGGAGTAAATGGGCCCAATTACGAAATTGACATGGCCTGGGCCTAAGCCACACAGCCGTGCCTCATTAACAGACCCGACCACAGCCTGCATACGATTCACACGGGCGTGTGCCATGGGCGTGTCCCTGCCGCAACCTGTTTTAATTTCAATAGGATTAGGATACTTAGGGGCGAAGAAAGACATTCTGAAAGCCAAAATAAACACCCTAAGTATGACCTATGAGGCGGCGTCCAGTTAGGCTGAAGAGCCAAGCAAGGGAGGCCAAAATTGTGGGATTTACTCGAAGAAAGCCAGTTGATTCATCTCAAGAAGCCGAAATCATACTCAAAACGGAGGATCTTCCCTTCAATTTCCTTCAGGGGGTTTTAGGGTTTTCCTTATGTTTTGTTTCATATTTTCTTCTGAGATGTATTCTTTTATAATTATAAACTAAACCCCTCAAATACCTGAGGGGGATCAAACCTAAGATGGATCTTGTTATTATTTTTGTTCTTAATTATGTGTTCTTAATTCTTGTTTTGATCTTTCAGGATATTGATTCAAGTATTGATATGCTTAGGCAAAAGAGGAATAGACCCTGTCTAAGAGTAGATCTAGCATAATTAAGCAAAGTTGATCGCAACCCTAGAGATAGGATGACAAAAATCTGCCGGATTAGGGTCAAACTTAATATGGGAGTCCATAGATCGAGTTAATGCAATTCTAGGGGTTTTAATTAGAAAGAGATTTCAATTAATCAACCTAGGGTTAGACGTTAGTAGCCTCGAGAGAGGTATTAAAATACATTAGAGAATCCTACGGATCAAGTCAAGTGAATAAATCGTCTGGTTCAGAGTTAAATAACAAGTGAAGTCTAGGTGGATTCTTCCTCGGGTACTGTCTTAATCAATTGGTTTTTCCCACAAGTATTTCCCCAATTCATTCTCTTTGTTTTTGCATCTTTAGCTTAGTTGTTAGTTAATTTTAGATTAAATAACAATTCCCTTAATTCTTAGGTTAAATAATAAAAAGAAGGTTAGTAGTAGTACTTTTGGTTCCTTTGGGTTCGAGATTCCGATCTTGCCACTAAACTATACTACTGTTCGATAGGTGCACTTGCCTCAAGTCGTTCTCACAGTTAGTTTCTAGGCTCGATCATTCTTTATATAAATTTTAAGACTCTGACATACGATCATTTGTGTAACATCCTGAATTAATGGGCTTATGCGTTTAATGTGTAGACATGTTTAATGTGTTAATTTGAGACTTAGAGGTCCAGATTGGGCTCAAGGATTGGGCCAAGGCTTTGACTAAATATTCTGTTTAGACAATCTAGGGTTTAAAATATAGTAGTTATTGTTTAAGTTAGCAAATTGGGCTTGTGGCCCAGTAACAAGGGGCGCAGAAAAGGGGGGAGCTTTAAGTGACGTTTTGGGCTGGTGAGGAGGCCCAAGTGTGGCCGCATGGGGCCCAAGAAATTGGGCCAATTTTGGCACTTAAAAGGGAGCAAGGGAAGGACGGCAATAAGGCTAAAATTTAGGGATTTTTAATGTTTTATTTAAGTGGATAATGAGCAAAAAAAAAAAGGGGGAAGTAGTGGTGTGATGTAGGACTCTTTTGGATGTGAGTTCTGCTAAGGATAAGGGAAAAGATAAGAGGCTATCCAGAAGGCTAGAGGTGGCCGAAATTTGGACTGTGTGTGTAAAGGGGGGGACGGCTAGTTAGGGGGAAAAAATGCCAAAATTTTGTGAGTTTTTCTGAAAGCTTTCTCTCAGTTTTCTCTGCTGCCGAAAAATGTTTCCATTCTTTTTCTTCCTAGCTGAAATCTCCAAGCCTCTTTCTGGTTTTCTTTTCTTCTTCTCTTTTTCTGCCAGAAACCGAAACTCCTCACTCAATTCTTCTAAAAGCCAAAAAACACATCAGCCTTCTCTTGTTCATCTTTTCGAGATTTTCTTAAAAGCCGAAATTTCCTAGATCTCTAACCTTCTACGCTTTGATCTTCTTCTGTGATTGCTGAATCCTTCTGCAAAGGGTAGCCGAAACTTTCTGTAGAGGTAAGTGTCGATTCGTGTGGTTTCAATCTTTTCTCCGGCTTTTGGAGACCAAAGCCGAATGGCTACATGGTGGACTGATTTTGTGTTTTCTTTTTTTTTTTGGCGGCATTCCAGGATTTGAAGGAGAGCTAATCGCTTAGGTTCCTAAATTAGTAGCACACGAATTACCCTACTTCCGGGATCTAATCGATTTAGGTAAGGAGATTTGTTTATTTAAATATATAAATTCAGGTAAATAATAATCCTTGGCCGAATGTAGGGGAAGCTTTATCTTTGCATTTTTCTGGCTTTTTGAGCAAAGTTGTAGACAAAGAGCAGTAGATTCAATTAGCGAGGGTATCGACATAGAGAGTAGTACTACGTGTTATGAGGTGTGTAACTTCTCGCACCATTTAAATGGTCTGTTAGTATGTGTATATAAATCTGTTTATATTCTATTAAATGCCAAAATCCCGGCATAACAGTTGAAAACCCGATGAGGGTAAAGGCGAATCACCAGATTAGTGATTTCTGTCATTCATAAGTGAATGTTTCTGTTGAGATGATATGTTTCATATGTATGTCGATTTCTATGTATGCACGGGGCTGGGTGATTGATGAAAGGGGAAGTGTTCTGTTGTAGTGGCTCTGCCACGATCTGTTGTAGTGGCTCTGCCATGATCTGTTATGGTGACTATGTTACAAATTTGACGATGAGCAGCTAACTGCAGCATGACTGCCATCGGTGGTGTGTAGCAGTGAGGGTGATTGTAGAAATCCCCAATGGTGTGATTGGCAGGTAAGGTTGGTGTATAGCGGATGGAAACCTAGGATTGGGTTGGGCTTTCCATAAATTCTGTTATATGATATTCTGTTATTCTGATCTGTGGGGCTAAGGTCCAATCTGATGGTGCACGAGGGTTGCGCACTGAGTCTCGTGACTCACCCCGCTGTTTAACATTTTTGAGTAACACTTAGTGCATCGGACCGGGCCGAGAGAGAGCGCAAGGTGGCCATGCAGGAGTTTATTTGATTTAGAAAAAGGGCTTGTTAAAATTATTTATTCTTAATATTTTTAGTTACCTTGGTTCATTATTTCATTGTAATAAGGCCATGGGCCATTAGCTTTATATTTTCAGTTTTTGGGCTTTACTTTCTGACACTTGAATTATCCGATAAAATTGAAATAAGGGCATGTACTAAGTTTTGGTTTTTAATTCATAAAGGCATCATATAGAATTTATATCTTATATAAATTATCAAATTATTAAGTTTTCCAGTATAAATGTTTAGACTCAACCAACGTTTTTTTTTTCCAAAAATGCGACATGTTTTACTAAATCTTCTTAGTGACATGCCAAATCCGGTCGTGGGGTTTGGGCCGAGTTTGGGGTGTTACAAATTGGTATCAGAGCCAAGTTCAAAACTCAGCTTTGGGGTTTTTGGGCTCAAAACGTTTTCTAAAGATGGGTTTTGGAAACATGCATATTTATAAATAACACAGGATGGTTTTCTCGACGTGGCACCTGCGTCTCTGGCCCAAGTCTGCCAGGTAAGTATTCTGAACTCATTATGTGTTATATATGTAGGTGGGCTTAATGGGCTTTATGGGACGTAGACTATTTAAATTAGAACTTGATAGACTCTAGGCTTAGCTTAAACAACTTCTTAAATCTCATAAGACTTAAGTCAACTAAACAAACTTGTGAACAAGTCGCTGGGTTGGGGTGTAGCAACAGGCATGCGCATGTCTAGGATTGGATTCGGAAGAGCCTGGTACTTAAGCAGTTCTAGTGACTCACCTCCTCTTCGTTGGAATCTTACCTGATGCGTAGTGACTGGTCACCTTAACCGTGAGGACTTGTTAACGGGCCAAAAAGTTTCTAGCTAAAACCCCAAAAGGGATCAGCCACCCTAGTTTTGGAAAATTACCAAAACGCCCTTGATTTGGAAAAATTATCAAAACACCCTTGATTTGAAAATTTCCAAAAAAAACACATACAAACGCACAACAACAACCAAAAACCACAAACACCTGAACGCCACTATTATTCTTTTCAAATCAAATTCTCTAGAATACCCGTGTTTTGAAAAATATATATACCTCTATTTCGAAAATCCCCAAGATACTTTATTACAAAGAAACCCTGTAGGATGGAATTACGAAAAAACCCCTGGGTAGTGAAATGACGAAAATACCCTTATGTGGTGAATGTGACTTCATGGATGTGATATATATGTTGAGGTGTGAATGTATGTGGTTCCCAGAATTTGGAGGTAAACCTGAGACTGAAACTGTAGATAGGTTCGAATTCGAAAGAATCACTCTTAAAACTACTTTTAACAAGATTGTTCGTGGATAATCAGTGGGAAAAGTTAATAGTTCATAAAATTTCTAATTAGATAAACTTCAATTGGAAAGATTGAGTACAAGGGGTCGAGGACGTCCGTCGCGTGCTCGTGGTAGGGGTAGGTTGACCGTGTCAGAGCCGGTAGAGTCTGGCCATGGGTCAAGAAACGAGATGCCAGATCTACCAGCTGTGGAGGGAGAATTTCGGGACCAGGTGCCCGGAGATGATGCGGTACCTCAGGCGATGTTGCGGGTCCTCGAAAGAGTTGCTGGGGCAGGCACGGGTTCAGGAGCTCAGAAATCTGTGTCGGAACGACTCCGAGCCAACGGAGCAGAGATGTTTAGGGGTGTTTCTAGCGTAGCCTCTAATACAGCTGAGTATTGGTTAGAGGCAGGTGAGCGTATAATGGATGACCTTAACTTCACTGTAAAGGAGAAGTTGAAGGGGGTCGTGTCTCTTCTTCGAGACGAGGCTTATCAGTGGCGGCTCACAATAAAGGAGGGTACTGCCGTAGACCGGATTGATTGGGATTTCTTTAAGGAGTCATTTCAGGGTAAGTACGTTGGGGCCAGCTATGTGGATGCACAGAGGAAGGCATTCCTGAACTTGGTACAGGGAAGTAAGTCTGTATCTGAATACGAGGCAGAGTTTCTGCGATTAAGCCGTTACGCTCGAGAGATTGTGGCGACTGACTATGAGCGTTGCGTACGGTTTGAGGATGGACTAAGGGATGAGCTAAGGGTACTAGTAGCACCGGAGCAGGAGAGTGACTTTGTCGTTCTGGTCGAGAAGGCTAAAATATCTGAGGAGGTGAAGCGGACTGAGAACCAAAATAAGGATAAGGATTGGAATAGGAATAAGAGAAATTTTGGGCCATCGGGATCATCTGGGAGTTTTCAGAAAAGGCCTAGGTTTGATGGGCCAGCTCGTGCTCTGACATCTACTACTGGGAGTCAGAATCGACCATGTAACTTGTGCGGAAAAGTACATTTCGGGGAGTGCAGAAGGAAAACTGGTGGATGCTTCAGGTGTGGGTCTATGGATCATATGGTGAAAGATCGTCATTGCGGTGGATCGAGATCTGACCAGTGGACGAGGTTCGATCAGGTTAGGAGGGGTGGTCAGCCATTATCGAGGGGTCGTGGCCCAGTTAGAGGAGGAAATGGGTCTGGTCGGGGTCGTGGAGCACCTGGTAGGGGTGCAGGCAATGTAGACGTAAGACAGCCGGGTCTAGTGTATGCAGCTCGTCGGCAGGAGGATGGTGACGCACCGGATGTCATAACCGGTACGTTTCTTATAGCTGATAATCCATTTCTTGCTTTGATTGATATTGGATCAACCCACTCTTACGTTGCATGCTCGGTATCTGAGACCCTAACTATAGACTCTGAAATAACTTCTAGGAAGATGATTGTGGTTAGTCCTTTAGGACAATCTAGGGTAGTGGACAAACTGTTTAGGAACGTACCTTTAGAGACGCAAGGGGTAGTGTTCCCGGCAGACTTAATGGAATTCCCATTTGGAGAGTTTGATCTTATCTTAAGAATGGATTAGTTGACGAAACATCGTGCTAAGTTGGATTGTGAGACTAAGCGCATGGTGTTGAATACCCCGGAAGGCGGAGAGATGGTTGTGTCAGGAGAAGGAAGGAATTATTTGTCCAACTTGGTATCTGCCCTAAAAACTGTTAAGATGATTCGAAAAGGATGTAACGCATTTCTAGCTTTTATCAGTGCTTTGGATGCTAATGAGGTGACTGTCGATGAGGTTCAAACAGTCAAAGATTTCGCGGATGTCTTCCCTGAGGAACTGCAAGGGTTACCTCCGGATCGCGAAGTGGAGTTTGGAATAGAGCTACTTCCGGGTACAGCTCCGGTGTCCATTGCTCCTTATAGAATGGCGCCGAAGGAGTTGGTGGAACTCAAAGCTCAGATCCAAAAACTGTTGGATCGTGGTTTTATCTGACCGAGTGTGTCTCCGTGGGGAGCGCTGGTGCTATTTGTGAAGAAGAAGGACGGATCCATGCGTATATGTGTGGACTACCGACAGCTGAATAAGTTAACGATTAAGAACAAGTACCCACTACCAAGAATCGACGACCTGTTCGATCAGCTCAAAGGAGCTTCGGTCTTTTCTAAGATTGACTTAAGGTTGGGATATCATCAGTTAAAGGTAAAGGAATGAGACGTTCATAAGATGGCATTTCAAACTTGCCACGGTCATTATGAGTTCTTGGTGATGCCGTTTGGGTTAATGAATGCACCAGCAGCATTTATGGATATGATGAACCGGGTGTTTCAACCATACCTTGATCGGTTCATGGTAGTGTTCATCGATGATATTCTGGTTTATTCCAAGTCTGAGGAGGAGCATGATGCAAATCTCCGTGTGGTGTTGCAAATTTCGAGGAGAAGCGATTTATGCAAAACGTAAAATTCGATGAAGTGCGAGTTCGCTAAGGAAGTAACTTTCTTAGGGCATGTGGTTTCTCTGAGAGGAATTAGGGTTGACCCTCGGAAGATAGAAGTCAGATTGGATTGGAAACCACCGAAGTCTGTGGCAGATGTTCGAAGTTTCTTAGGATTGGCAGGGTATTACAGGAGGTTTGTTGAGGGGTTCTCATTAATTGCGGCACCTCTAACTAAGTTGTTGAGGAAGGGAGTACCGTTTGTTTGGACCGACAAACAACAGGAGAGCTTTGAGAAGCTGAAGAGAATTTTGACAGAAGTACCGGTGTTAATTCAGCTAGAGGCGGGAAAAGAGTTTACCGTCTACTGTGATACATCACACACGGGTTTAGGATATGTATTGATGCAAGATAGAAAGGTTGTTGCCTATGCGTCCCGACAGTTAAGACCGCATGAGTTGAACTACCCCACGCATGATTTAGAATTGGTTGCGGTAGTGTTCGCTCTGAAGATCTGGAGACACTACCTGTACGGGGAGAAGTCGGTTATATACACTGACCATAAGAGTCTGAAGTATCTCCTCACCCAGAAGGAGTTGAATCTAAGACAACATAGGTGGATTGAACTTTTGAAGGACTATGACTGCTCGATCGAATATCATCCGGGCAAGGCTAACGTGGTGGCAGATGCACTGAGTCGGAAGGCAATAGCGGAGTTGAAGGCAATGTTCGCTCATCTCAGTCTATATGAGGATGGCAGTCTGGTAGCTAAACTCCAAGTGAGACCAACGTGGGCTAGTCAGATCAAAGGGAAGCAGCCTTTAGATGATGTCTTGAGTGCTCGTATCTGGCAAGTGCAAAGGGGTGAAGGAGAGGACTATAGTTTGAATGGTGAAGGGGTTATGTGTTTTCATAAGAGAGTTTGTATGCCAAAGGATGTGGAGTTAAGGCAGATGATTCTTCAGGAGGCGCATAGTAGCCTTTACGATATGCATCCTGGAGGGGTTAAGATGTATCGGGATTTGCAAGAGCGATTCTGGTGGCCAGGTCTGAAGCGAGAGGTGACAGAATTCATGGGTAAATGTTTGACGCTGCTCAACAGTGAAGCGCGAACACCGATTGCTGTCGTCGTGGTTGTTGCAGCCGGTGAAGATTCCGCAGTGGAAATGGGAAAGAATCATGATGGATTTTGTTAGTGGGTTACCTCTTACGCTCACTAAGAAGGATTCGGTTTGGGTGATTGTTGATCGACTGACGAAGTCTGCTCACTTCATACCTGTTCGTGTCGACTATTCTCTGTAAAGGTTGGCTAAGCCGTATGTGGCTGAGGTAGTGAGACTGCATGGTGTACCTATGTCGATTACATCGGATAGAGACCCTAGGTTCACGTCACGATTCTGGAAGGCTCTGCATCAGGCAATGAGAACAAGGCTAGACTTCAGCACCGCTTTTCATCCGCAGACTGATGGTCAGTCTGAGAGAGTAATTCAGATCTTGAAGGATATGTTAAGAGCTTGCATTATTGATTTTAGGGGTAGTTGGGAAGAGTATCTACCTTTGGCAGAATTCGCATACAATAACAGTTATCAATCTAGTATTCAGATGGCGCCTTATGACGCGTTGTATGGACAGAGATGTCGTACTCCTACTTGTTGGACAGAGTTGGGTGAACGTCAGGTGTTGGGTCCAGAACTAGTTTCAGAGATGGAGGAGAAAGTTAGGTTGATTCGGGCTCAGTTGAAAGAAGCGTCTAATCAACAGAAATCTTATGCGGATTTGAAACGTAAAGGGATGGAATTTACGGTAGGAGACCAAGTCTTTTTGAAAGTATCTCCATGGAAGAAGGTAATGAGGTTTGGACGGAAGGGCAAACTAAGTCCTAGGTTTATTGAACCTTATCGGGTACTAGAACGTGTGGGACCAGTGGCGTATCGATTGGAGTTGCCTCCAGAGTTGGAGCAGATACATGACATGTTTCATGTCTCGATGCTAAGACGTTATCATTCAGATCCATCGCATATTGTGCCGGTAGAAGAGATTGAAGTAAGGCCAGACTTGTCTTTTGAGGAGGAACCAGTGCAAATCTTGGATCGAGATGTAAAAGTGTTGAGAAGAAAGTCCGTCCCTTTGGTCAAGGTTTTGTGGCGAAACCATGGTGCGGAGGAAGCGACATGGGAACCAGAGGATGTTATGCGACAACAGTATCCCCATCTCTTCTGATTAGGTAAATTTTGAGGCCAAAATTTATTTTAAGGGGGGTAGAACTGTAACATCCCGAATTAATGGGCTTATGCGTTTAATGTGTAGACATGTTTAATGTGTTAATTTGAGAATTAGAGGTCCAGATTGGACTCAAGGATTGGGCCAAGGCTTTGACTAAATATTTTGTTTAGACAATCTAGGGCTTAAAATATAGTAGTTATTGTTTAAGTTAGCAAATTGGGCTTGTGGCCCAGTAACAAGGGGCGCAGAAAAGGGGGGAGCTTTAAGTGACGTTTTGGGCAGGTGAGGAGGCCCAAGTGTGGCCGCATGGGGCCCAAGAAATTGGGCCAATTTTGGCACTTAAAAGGGAGCAAGGGAAGGGACGGCAATAAGGCTAAAATTTAGGGATTTTTAATGTTTTATTTAAGTGGATAATGAGCAGAAAAAAAAGGGGGAAGGAGTGGTGTGATGTAGGACTCTTTTGGATGTGAGTTCTGCTAAGGATAAGGGAAAAGATGAGAGGCTATCCAGGAGGCTAGAGGTGGCCGAAATTTGGACTGTGTGTGTAAAGGGGGGGACGGCTAGTTAGGGGGAGAAAATGCCGAAATTTTGTGAGTTTTTCTGAAAGCTTTCTCTCGATTTTCTCATCACAAATCTGTTTCCATTCTTTTTCTTCCTAGCTGAAATCTCCAAGCCTCTTTCTGGTTTTCTTTTCTTCTTCTCTTTTTCTGCCAGAAACCGAAACTCCTCACTCAATTCTTCTAAAAGCCGAAAAACACACCAGCCTTCTCTTGTTCATCTTTTCGGGATTTTCTTAAAAGCCGAAATTTCCTAGATCTCTAACCTTCTACGCTTTGATCTTCTTCTGTGATTGCCGAATCCTTCTGCAAGGGGTAGCTGAAACTTTCTGTAGAGGTAAGTGTCGATTCGTGTGATTTCAGTCTTTTTTTTCGGCTTTTGAAGACCATAGCCAAATGGCTACATGGTGGATTGATTTTGTGTTTTCTTTTTTTTTGCGGCATTCCGGGAATTGAAGGAGAGCTAATCACTTAGGTTCCTAAATCACTAGCACTCGAATCACCCTACTTCCGGGATCTAATCGATTTAGGTAAGGAGATTTGTTTATTTAAACATATAAATTTAGATAAGTAATAATCCTTGGCCGAATGTAGGGGAAGCTTTATCTTCGCGTTCTTCCGGCTTTTGAACAAAGTTGTAGACAAAGAGCAGTAGATCCGATTAGCAAGGGTATCGACATAGAGAGTAGTACTACGTGTTATGAGATGTGTAACTTCTCGAACCATTTAGATGGTCCATTAGTATGTGTATATAAATCTGTTTATATTCTGTTAAATGCCAAAATCCTGGCATAACAGTTGAAAACCCGATGAGGGTAAAGGTGAATCACCAGGTTAGTGATTTCTATCATTCATAAGTGAATGTTTCTATTGAGATGATATGTTTTATATGTATGCCGATTTCTATGTATGCACGGGGTTGGTGATTGATGAAAAGGGAAGTGTTCTGTTGTGGTGGCTCTGCCACGATCTGTTCTGGCGACTATGTCACAAATCTGACGATGAGCAGCTAACTGCAGTATGACTGCCATCGGTGGGTGTAGCGGTGAGGGTGATTGTAGAAATCCCCAATGGTGTGATTGGCAGGTAAGGTTGGTGTGTAGTGGATGGAAACTTTGGATTGGGTTGGGCTTTGCATAAATTCTGTTATATGATATTCTGTTATTCTGATCTGTGGGGCTAAGGCCCAATCGGATGGTGCACGAGGGTTGCGCACTGAGTCTCGTGACTCACCCCGCTGTTTAACATTTTTAAGGTAACACTTAGTGCATCGGACCGGGCTGGAGAGGAGCGCAAGGTGGCCATGCAGGAGTTTATTTAATTTAGAAAAAGGGCTTGTTAAAATTATTTGTTCTTAATATTTTTAGTTACCTTGGTTCATTATTTCATTGTAATAAGGCCAGGGGCCATTAGCTTTATATTTTCGGTTTTTGGGCTTTACTTTCAGACGCTTGAATTATCCGATAAAATTGAAACCAGGGCATGTACTAAGTTTCGGTTTTTAATTCATAAAGGCATCATATAGAATTTATATCTTATATAAATTATCAAATTATTAAGTTTTCCGGTATAAATGTTTAGACTCAACCAACGTTTTTTTTCCAAAAATGCGACATGTTTTACTAAATCTTCTTAGTGACATGCCAGATCCAGTCGTGGTGTTTGGGTCGAGTTTGGGGTGTTACAATTTGCCTAAATTGTAAATTGAGTTCAATAGAATTTGAAATGGATTGAATTGATGATTAAATTCATTTATATAGATCCGGAAGTACCAAACAAAGAGCTAGATCGAGGAAAGGAAAAGACTTCAGAGTAGTAGATTTTAGTTATGAACAAATATTAAGGTAAGTTCATATCACCTAAATGGGCATAATAATGTGTTATTTTGAATGTTATATTACGTTGAATATGTTGTATAGAATTGTATGTATGAAGTGCATGAAACTTTTAACGGATGGAATGGTTTATGATGGAAAATTATTGATAAAGGGTAAAATTCTGAATGAATATTGAATTCCAATGGATAAATGTGATTTCCCTGATAAAACTACATGTGTAGCAAAATGAATTTAGCCCGGACGGGTAATCCGAAATGAGCCTCTCGAGTTTATGTTTCAATTAGGATTTAGCCTGGACTAGTAATCTGACAAAGCCCTTAGAGTATATGTTACAGCTACAATTTAGCCTGGACTGGTAATTCTACTGTGTAATATGTGGCTCGAGAGTGTACCTATAAGGTACTACTAGACATGAATTGATGGGTAATGGAATTGTACACCTTGAGTGTACTACTTGAAATATCCATTGAAAACTCAATGATTCAACGAATAAAATAAGCATATGGCATGATGAGCTCATCTACGCATATTGGTATATTTGTGACTAATGTGTTGGTTAAATGTATGTGAGTAGGCAAATTGCCAAATTGATGAAAAGCATGTAATGTATGATTAATATATTGAATGTAATGGGTAAGTTTAATTTCTGTTATACGAGATTACTAAGTATAATATGTTTATTAGGTTTTATTTTCCCCGTTTTATAGTGCTCAAAGCTCGTGAAGGTTGGAAATTGGTCGGAGCAAATCATCACACTATCAAACTGTCGTTTTGGTATAAATGAAAATCTTATTTTGTTAATGACATGTATAGGCTAAATAAATCAAATGATGAATGAAACTTAGCCATTGGAATGGCTAATATACTTATGTTTTGATATATGTTATGGTATTAACTAAAATGATAAGTATGAAAATATAATTTTGCAAATTATGTAAGTTACATAAAGGTAAGTCATTAAACACAAATATATGATGAAATGTATCAATTTGGAGGATAGAAATTGGCTTGAATTATACTTGTAAATGGTCAGATTATACTTGCAAGTGTTGGTGTAGGAAGATGGAAAATTTGGGTGAGAAATGAGGCTAGGAAATGGCCTTATTTTGTCCACACGGGTAGACACACGGGCGTGTGTCTAGGCCGTGTGTGACACACGGCCTAGTACATGGGCATGTTGTTTGGTCGTGTGTCCCCTGCACTTTAATTTTGAAAAACAAAATGTTTAGAATTGAGCACACAGGCATGTGTCTCAGCCGTGTGGGTGATACGGCCTTGGACACGGGCGTGTGTCATGGCCGTGTGAAACCTGCACCTAATTCGAATTAAATTAATTAACCACACAGTCTAGCATATGGGCATGTGGCATAGCTGTGTGGCATAAGTCAGAGAACAACCTAAATTAGACACGACCTGAAGTACAGGCGTGTCTAAGGGTCACACAGGCGTGTCCCTTGGACCACACAGGCATGTAAGCCCTGAACCTTGGAAAATTTTTGAAATGTCACAAAAAAATTCTTAGAGTTTCCGATTAAGTCCCGACTCGATTCTAATGTTCATATTGGGCCTCGAGGGTCCATTTAAGGGACGTCCTAAATAATCTCGATTAATGAATAGTGATTTACATGATTTATCTAAAATGTTCTAAAAAATATCGATAACGCTCTATAACCCTATTCTGGCGACTGATACGGGTTAGGGGGTTACATAATTCACTTTAGCTTTTCCTTTGTCGATTTCGACTATCGTCCATCCAAATTTTGTTTCTTGAAAACAAGATTAATTATCACTCATTATAATCATAATAACATATTTAGAATATAAAAATTGCATCAAGATCATCATTTTCCCCAAATTTCCTAAACTAGCCTAAAGTGTTCATTTTAGGTAAATCTCAAACCACTTGTTCAAAGCCTCAATTCAATCATCTAATAGCTTCATTACAACCCCAATTCAAGATTAGAAGCCAAGAATTACACAATCGACCTCGAAATGCTACCTACCAATTTTAAAGAAAAATTTTTAATAGACTTTTCATTTGACTAACAATTCGATCATTTTAAATTGAAAGCAAGTTTCTGAACTCTTTTTCATCATAAAAGAAAGCTAAAAATAATTTAAAATTAAAGAATGGTCAAGAAATAAAGATTTCACCAAGGATGAGTTTAAACTTAAAGAAACTTTAAAATATTAGGGCTTTTTTTATTTAGAGCGTAAATCGAACTGTAATGATTGAAAACGTATGGAAATCGACTTTAAAAATTATTTATTACCTCAATTGCAAGTTTAGAGATCAAATTTGGGAAGCACATTCAAAAATTTTTAAAACGAAATAGTTCAAATTGATGGCAATTGTTAAGTTTTCAGGTGAAATTGATGGTTGTTTTGAAGACAAAAATGTATTTTCCTTTATCTAGAATGCTTGTTTGGTGAGAAATTTGAGAGAAAATGGGAGAGATTTAAGGGAAAATGAAAAAAAAAAGGTTGATTTGGGTGTTTGCTGATTGACAGGAACGGGTGAGAAGGAAAAGTTGGTTTGGCACAAATTTTAAAATGTGGAGTATTTGCTTTTTAATGACAACAACTTTCTCTTGTTTCCAAATAGGTCCCTACGGCTAAAATTGGCCAAAATTGTTGTAATTTTCTTCATTTTGATCCCCGATTTCAATTCTAATCTCACCTTAGCTAATCTTAAGTTCTAGTTATTACTATTTAACCCAATTTTTCCTTTCACGAATTTTCTAAACTCGTATTTTCTTTTCTTCCATAATCGAGTAATATTTTTCTTCTTTCTCTTTTCCTCTTCTTTTCTAACTTCTAATACTGACTTTGGGGCATGACAAAATCTATTACTAGGAAAATCCAATAGGACAAAAACCTTAGTTAAAAAAAAGAGTGCAACATATTTTGGACCCTCTCTAATGATGATGTCACTTAACCTTTTTGAAGCGACACATTCCAATTTTGTATACCAGCCTTTCAAAAGTTGTGGTTGCTAATGTCTTAGTAAAAAAATTTCCTAAATTATCACTAGAATGAATTTATTAAACTTCAATATTAGCTTTCTTCTCAAGATCATGAGTGAAGAATAATTTTGGTAAAATATGTTTTGTTTATCTCCTTTAATATATCCTCCCTTTAATTGAGCTATACGCGCTGCATTATCTTTGTATAAGATGGTTGGCATCTTTTTCTATAAAGATAAATTACACATCTTTTGTATATGTTGAGTCATTAGCCTTAGCCAAACACACTCTCGATTAGTCTCATGCGTTGCAATTATTTTTCCATGATTTGAAGAGGTACCAACTAATGTTTGTTTTGTTGAATGCCATGATATGGTTCTACCTCTACATGTAAAGAAATATCCTGTTTGGGATTGACCTCGATGAGGATTCGATAAATATCCAGAATTTGCATAGCCAACTAATTGAGAATTTAAATGATTTGAATAAAATAACCTCGAATCAATTGTTCCTTTGAGATATCTAAATATATGCTTAATTCCATTCTAATGTCTACGTGTTGAAAAAGAGCTAAATCTTGCTAACAAACTGACAAAAAATGTTATATCAGTTCATGTGTTTGCTAAATATATTAATGCCCCCACGACACTAAGATATGGTACTCTAAGACCAAGTAGCTCTTCCTCATCCTCATAAGGACGAAAAGGGTCTTTATTTATGTCTAGTGATCTTACAGTTATTTGGGTACTCAATGGATAAACTTTATCCATGTAAATTTTTTTTAAGACCTTTTGTATATAAAATGGTTGATGGACATGGATTCCATCCTTTAAATGTTCGATCTGTAGGCCAATACAAAAATTTATTTTTCCAAGATCATTCATTTCAAATTCTTTCTTTAAACAACTTACTTCATTTTGAAGCTTTTCAAAAGGTCCAATAATATTTAAATCATCAACATAAGTTGCAATTATCACAAACTCTGATCCAAATCTTTTTATACAATCACATGTGCAAATTGGGTTATTTGTATAATCTTCTTTCAACAAATATTCACTAAGATGATTGTACACATTCGTCCAAATTGTTTTTAATTCTTATAAGGATTTCCTTAATTTGATTGAATAATCTTCTTAGGAAACTTTGTATCCTTTTGGGATACTAAATCCTTCAAGGATTTTCATATAAATTTCACTATCCAATAAGCCATATAGATAGGTTGTAACAACATCCATTAGACGCATATCAAGTTTTTCATGTGTTGTCGGACTTATAAGATATCTAAATATAATTGCATCCACCACAAGAGAATATGTCTCTTCATAATCAATGTCAGACCTTTGTGAAAATCCTAGTACTACAAGGTATACTTTATATCTAATTAATTCATTTTTCTCATTTCGTTTTCACACAAAATACCCACCTGTACCTGACTGGCTTTACATATTTAGGTGTTTGGATGATAGGTCCAAAAACCTCACATTTAGTAAACGAATTTAATTATGCTTGCATTGTATCTTTCTAATTTGGTCAATCTTTTCTATTTCTACATTCCACAATAGATGTAGCTTCAAGATCTTCATTTTCTATTACTATTTCAGTAGCAGTATTATAAGCAAAATCTTGTCAAAAATTATATCTTTTCGATTCCATCTTTTTTTTGTAGTGACGTGACTTATCGAGATCTCATCATTATCATTATTTTTAGATACCTAAACCTCTTTTGGGGTTTTTTGATCAATTATGTCTTTGGTCTCTTTTTGGGCACTTGCCTGTATAATATGATCATCTAAAGTATTTATTCCTTTCTTTTTACGAGAATTCTTATCTTTGAAACGAATTGGTCTACCATGCTTCAGGCAAGGCTTACTTTAATTTGCACAAGCAGGTTCACCTACAGGGACATCAATTCTTACTAGACCATTTTCAACTAGTACATGAGATTTGGTAACTCTTTTTAGGTTAATAAATGCATCTAGTAGTTGATTTGCAATATTTTGCAAGTGTGTTATCTTTTGAAATTCTAGTTCACATTGATTTGTTCGAGGATCTAAATGAGATGATAATGATGTATCTTATGCGATTTCCTTTACCAGTTTTTTTCTTTCTCCTCCTAAAGTTAGGAACACTATTTCATCAAAATAACAATTGGCAAACTGCGTCGTAAATAGATTTTTTGTCAGTGGTTCAAGATACTTAATTATAGAAAAGGATTCATACCCAACATAACTGCCAACCTTGTTTGAGGACTTATCTTTGAGCGCTGTGGTAGAGCAATTTGAACATATACTGCGCATGAAAAAATTCTAAGATAAAAAATATTTGACTCTTAATCAAAAACCAATTGCAATGAGAAGAATTTATGATAACTTGTTTGTAACACCCCAAACTCGACCCATGCGTTACGAGCAGATTTGGTATGTCACACGAGCAAAACATGTTAAACCCTTTTTATTCGTACTAAAATATTGCTTTGTTAAAATCAAGAAAACAAGTTTGATTTGATAAAATACTACTAACCTCAAAGATTGGATTAATAAAATGATAAATGTCATATCCCAAATTATGGCTTGTGCATTTATGCTTAATTATATGAAATAGCATGCTTGAGTATGTTGTGAATGAGTATTATGAATTTTGTGAACCTTAGAAAATAGGAGAGTGCTTTAGAAATTTTTAGATTTTAAATCTAAAGGGGGAAGCTAAATAAGGTGGCCTTAAGAGAAAATGTGGCGGAGATATATCACACAAAATGGCTTGGTAAAGTGGTTGTAAGGCGCCACTTAGGGCCTTAGTGTGAGACGCCATATGCTAAAGGGAAAGGGCTTGTATTCGAGCCACAAGGGGAGCGATAAGGGGAATTTTTATTTTTCTCGCTGCAAGGAGCAAAGGCGCCACTTAACAGCAGTTTAAGAAAAGATGTAGGGGATTTATGACAACAATAGCAGCTTGGTAAAGTGGCTGCAAGGCGCCACTTAAAGCCCACACAAGTGACGCCACAAGCGGTGCTAATGGGGCGTGGTTCGAGCTACAAAGGGAAACAAAATAAAAGTTTTATTTTTTGCAGCAGAGAAGAATAGTAATGGACGGCATTACAAGACTTAGGAAAGAGTTTAAGATGTGCTTAAATTCCTTGTAAATTTTGGCTAAAGATAAATAAGGATTTATTTTAAATTATTTTTTTTTTTAGATGAAGAAGAGATAAATGTGGATTATTTTTATTATTTTAAATGAAGAGATAAGGAGAAAATTAAGGAATAGCTAGTGTTTGAAAGCTAGCCGATTTGAGGAGGGGAAGTAAGTAAGGCATTCGACCATACTAAGGGGGATTGTGCCGAAAAAAATTCATTCTCCTCTCATTTTTTTTAGTTGTGCCGAAATTTCTTCTTCCTTCATCTTTCTCTTTGAGCCGAATTTTGGTTAAGCCTCACCAACATTTTCTTTTCCTTCCTCTCAATTCTTTCTTTCTTCTCCACTCTAGCCGATTCATACTTGAGCCTCCATAATATTCTTTTTCATCTCTTTCGTATCGCCACTGCTATTAACCAAAAGCCGACACCTGTTGATCAAGATCTAGCCATAGCCGAATTTCTCTGCAGATTAAACAAGGGTGCCGTCGACTACATCATTAGGGGTAAGAACAAATTCGATTTCCATTCTTTCTCTTTTAAGCTTGTCGAAATATAGGAACTAATCCCTATTGTTGTTTTAGCCGAAACTACAAGGGATCTTTCGGGATTTGGCTATAGTTGGCTAAAAAGAGAATTATTCGGGATCTAGTCAACCAAGGTAAGTAAATATTCAGCCAAGGGCCATCTTCATAGTTTACATGTATTGAAGCCGATTCTAACAATTGATAAGTAGGGATTTCGACAACCTCAAATCAAGTAGCACATTTCGAGATTTAGATCACAAGGTAAGATTCATATGAACATTCGGCCAAGGCCTATTTAATGACTTGGATCTATTTCTTATTTGTTTAAAAAGCCGAAACTAATCATTTAGGTGATCTAGAGTTTGGCCGATTGCTAGGGGGAAGTATCACGAACTTTCGGGATTTGATTAGTAGTCAAATCGGCAACAAGGTAAGTTTTCGGGTTGTAATAATCCTTCGGGATTTGATTCTTTAGCCGAATGGCTCTTTGCTGACATGTTCAGGGTTGGCCGAATATAGGAACTAAGGATCTAGAACGCTAGATCGAGTCTTCGGGTTTTGGAGTAAATTCGCTAAATATACCAGGTGTGTACCCTTCCCTAAGACTTAATAGATTTAAGGCATTAAAATTAATATATGTGTTATAATGATGTGAAAGCCATGGCTAAGGTACCATGTTATGGTACAAAGTACTCAGGTACATTTTCCTACTCCTACTAGGATTATAACATGATTGGTTATGGCACATATGTGAACCTATAAGAATGTGAATAGAGAACATGGCATGATAATGCATGATTGTATGACATGGGCATTTGGGTGATTATGAAAGGGGAAGTGAATGTGGTGACTTATGTCACGATATCTGAATGTGGTGACTTCGGTCACATTATCTGAATGTGGTGTCACATGACACAAAATATTATCTGGTGGCTATGCCACGACTTTTATAAAGGCGATGAGCACGTCGACTGCAGCGATTGCCTTCGATGGTGTGTAGCGGATGGAGGGTTGACTTAGTAGTCCCCACGGTGTGCAGGTTGGTACGGGTGATGTGTAGCGGATGGCATCTAGGATTGGGACGCGGGATTGCATCATTAATTATAAATTGCACATGTATATGTATGATGTGTTATATGCCTGAATCTGTTTGGACTTAGTGTTGGATGTACACATTGAGTCTGTTTGACTCACCCCGTTGTGGGAACATTTTTCAGGTGACGATCAGTGATGGACCAGGTCGGCAGGAGCTTAGTGGTGGCCATGCTCTGATACCAATTACAGGGGGGAGGGAGGTATGTGCAAGCGGAAGGGATTCTAATATCGTAGAATAATATTTCACAAGAAGAAAGATAGTTTACAAAAAAGAAAACTTAATATTCTAACTAAAACTCGATGCGTGCAAGATGCCCTTCAAGGCTTACATGAATGCCTATTTATAATCAAAAATTCTAAACTAGAATCTAGTTACATTTGAAAACCGAAATAATTGTTGGATAAGAATAAAAATAAACTCTAATTTAATTACAATTGAGTTCGAATAGTATCCCGATAAGGACACATTAATTGTTGAAACTTCGGTGGCTTCCAAGTAGCTTCCTTTTATTGGTGGATGCTATGTTGGTGTTTTCCACGTAGCTTCCTCTCGATATTATCTTGATAAGGACGCTTTTGGTTGTTTCCACGTAGCTTCCTTGAATAGTGGTTGCTTCCACGTTTCAATTGCATTAAATGGTTGCTTCCATCATGCATGACATCATCTTTGTCTTTTGGTGGTTGCCTTCTTTTTAAGTCACCACCGTATTGAATGCATCTCCTTTTTGGACATCATTCTTCCACGTGTTTATCCTTCTTGGATGTTTCTAAGATTCATTTCTTCAATTTCATCCAGTGTAAGGATTTCGTGAAGGGATGGTGTGTTCCAGTTGTTCCCATACTTCTCGGATCTCCACGCTAACGGATAATCTTCGATCTCCATTTCCGCTTATTTGTGTTAATAACGAAATGGCTTCTTCATTGCTTTCTTCCCGGTTTTTTTGGTGTCGTAAGCTAGAATTCTTCTTCCATCGGTCCAAAACATATAAGTGTCTTGATGGAGAAGGTGCCGAGCCATGCTCATAAGATCAATTCTCGCTTGGACTTGATATTTGTTGAAATTATTATAGCACTCATCAATGATTTTTGATAAATGCTCTGGATCTTCTCTTGTCGCTTTTGGGGCTTTTTAGGAAAACATAGTATTTATATTCCAAATCTGATAAGGTGATGAAATTTTTCTTCCTCAAAGAATACCAATGAGACTATTTATCTCAATATGAAAATAATAGACAAAATCGTCTATATTTACAAAGTTTGATAGCCGAGATTTGACTATCATTTGGAAAATCTTTTAATAAATCAAAAGAGAGATTTTGGACTGTTATTTCTTTAACAAATCCCCATTCAATACTTGTTATATCGAACGGCTCATGATTTAAACGAAATTTGATAGCAGGAGTTTTTTCTCCTATATCATTTGTAAAAACATATGCTTGAGAAAAATATTCAGAAAACTTTTCTAAAAATAGAGCTTGCTTTGTTTGCAAATGGCTCCTTTTATTTTTGAAAATATTTCTGAGGGTAAAATTTGTCTACACTTGTTATATAGACATTTTCTAAACATCTTATTAATAATAGGAGTGTTTCTCCCTTTATCAATAAAATATTGAAATATATCAAGAAGATTGTTTATCTCCTTAATCTCCATATATTCAATTAGGACATCGTCCCAATCTCTGTATAATATACTTTTTAATAATAATTCTTGATTTTTCTTGATTGTTTTTTCAACTAAGAATTTCGAGAATTGGATAAGAGCCTTTCGAAACTAGCTCTTTGTTCCAAAATATGGTTTTTCCATATCTTGTTTATAAAATGGTAATATTCAGGGGTAAGCTCTGGATTATAAAAATCCTTTAGATTCGAGAACTCAGAGGTTTGTTGTTTTTTCAACAAATCTTCGTATATTTGAGAATTTTGGAATCAGTATAAGGCTTTTGAGAAAATTGAGAATAATCCACGGTGTTGGTGAATGTGATCCAATTGGTTGGTTTACCAATGGATATGGTAAATAATATCCTTGTTTAGGATAAAATTGTACTGTGTAGGTGCAAACCATAAATCCTTGTTTAGGAATTACTTTTTGCAGTGTAAAGAATAAATCCTTGTTTAGGATTCATTGGTGATTTTCCTTGTTGGGCTTTTTGGGACAGATTCTCCATCCATCATTTTCATTTAGAGGTTGTTTACCTCTATCCATAAGGCTCTGCTAAGAAAATCAAACATTAGTAAAATTAGGTTTATAATTTACTAATGGTATTTCTATAGAATTGTTTTCTATAGATAATATAACCGATTTCTTATTAACAATAAAAGGTAAATATTGATTTAGAAAATTATTACCTAATAATATGTCTCCATACATATCGTGTAAACATAATAATTTTGGAATTATAAATCTAACATTGTTTATGTAGATTGGTATATTTTTGCTTTATAATAAATTGTAGTTTTTCTACCATTTATTCCATTAATACTTATTTTCTTTTACTGTGTATCCAGAATTCTTTTGGAATAGCATTACTTTTGCAACTCACTAGGTTGTAGCTCCTCAGATCTAATAGTGCATGTAAAGAATATTTTTATAGTCTTTATCATGTAATGTAATTTCAATGTATTTATTGAAATTTATTATACTTTCCATGAGTATTGTATATCTTCTATTCTAGTGTTTCTAGAAATAGAATTTCTACTTGGTGTAGTAGGGAAGATAGGAATATGAACTGTTTTCATACCTATCGGTGTAGATGTACTTATATTATCTTCTTCTTCCTCTGGTTGAGAACTAGAAGGAAATACTAAACTATAAACATAAAACCCAAATTAAATTATAAAATTTTAAGTACTTTGAATTTAATTTGGGTTTTATGTTGATGTAATAAGGCCACTAAGTATGAACTGTTTATGTATGCATTTTTAATTACTTTATTATGTTTCGGATTTTTAATTTAAAGTTAAGTAATTTTTCTTAATAACAAATGAAAAATGTTTTGACACCTAAATTCAAGTGATTTTCAATTTAAACAGTAAACTCTAAGAACTTGGCAACGTTTTAAACTTACTGTTTTGATAATAAAGTTTTATTAAAATCTAGACTTCAAAAATAAATTCGTTTACAACACGAACACAACACAAACCCAATTTTCTCTAAAAAAATTACTCAAAGTTTTCCAAAGAACAAATGAATTTGAATCGTTTTTACTCGAGGAACATACCAGATCTGGTCAAGGCTCGTTTGCCGGGTTTGGGGTGTTTCAGTTTGGTATCAGAGCCAGGTTTTAAACTCTCGGCCTGGGGTTTAAGGCCCAAAACGTTTTCAAATCGAGCCCAAATAAGTTTTGTGAAAATTTTTATGAAATAAGCAGGTTTTCTGGCATAGCACCTAAGTCTCCGACCCGCAGTCCACCAGGTAAGTACCCCTATCCATTGTGTGATTTATAATATGATTTGTAGAAGGGTAGAAATGGAACGTAGAATTAGTATGATAAGTATTTGAACTATAGGACTAGTTTACCCCAATAACTACATAAAATTTTAAATGCCTAATTAAACAAATCTGTGGTTAAGTCGCCGAGTTAGGGTGTGGCAACCATTGTGCGCATGTCTAGGATTGGTTTCGGTGGGAGCTTGGTACTTAAGCAGTCTGCGTGACTCACCTCCTCTCCACTCGAATCCTACCTGGTGCGTAGCTACGGTTCACCCTAACCATGAGGACTTATTCATAGGCTAAACCCAATAACTAAAACCCGAAAGGGAACTAGCCGTATTTTTATAAAAACCCTAGTTTTAAAACTCTTAAAATTACCCTTTTAATTTGTGAGAACTATTTTTACAAAATTTTCCGAAAAATTTTTTATTTATAAAAATTACCTAAATACCCCCTAGTGGTAAAATTACAAAAATGCCCTTGGTTTCTAAAATTTCCATATTACCTTCGGTTTCAATAAAATTTTCTTACTCTACAAAAGTATCCAAAAACCCTAATTTGCAAAAATTTAAGATACCCCGATTTGAAAAATTTACTAATTTACCCCTGGTTTACAAAAATTACCAAAATGACCCAGATTTCCAAAATTTTTGCAACATCACCGATTTGGAAAACAAATTCTCAAAAAGAACCCCCAAGTTTTACAAATTTTGAAATACCCTTGATTTATTAAGATTTATAAATTTACCCCGGTTTATTACCAAAATACCCTTGTAGGAAAAATTACGAAAATACTCCTGGGATAGGAATAGACAAGGAAGTTCAAATAGTGAATGTGTGTGATAGGTACTACTGAATAAATGTTTGAATGGATGTGCTTCTCTGAATTAGGATAGAAGACTTAAAACTTGGATTGATCGAAAGAACCACTATTGAACTTCTATTCATAAAATTTCTTCGCGGATAATTAGTGAAACAAACGCTAATACATAAAATTTCTTAATCAGATTAAAGCGCGACGTTAGATATGAGTTCAAGAGGACGTGGTCGTCGTGGACGTAGTCGAGGCAGAATGACTGTGTCGAAACCCGTTAGATCGGGTCAAGGAGCTGAGAATGAGGTACCACCGCCACCACCACCACCACCGTTTGTTGGTCCGAGCAAAGCAAGATCGAGACGGGGAGGATCAGATCGCAGTCGTGGCCGCAAGTTCTTGAAATGGTGGCTGGTGTTGGAGGAAATATGGGAGCTCGAAAATCTGTACCCGAGCGACTCCGAGCCAATGGGGCGGAAGTGTTTCGTGGAGTATCTGGTGTGGCACCTAGTACAGCTGAGTATTGGTTGGAGGCGACGGAACGAATTATGGATGAGTTGGATTTGACCCCTGAGGAGAAACTGAAAGGAATGGTGGCACTGCTACGCGATGAAGCGTATCAATGGCGGCTCACAGTTCGGGATGGTGCCATAGCTGAGGATCTTACTTGGGAATATGTTAAGGTGGCATATCAGAAGAAGTATGTCGGCACACGGTATACTGATGAGCAAAGGAAGGCTTTTCTGGGGCTGGTTCAAGGGAACAAGTCCGTGGCAGAGTACGAAGCTGAATTTTTAAGGTTAAGCCAGTATGCTCGTGGAGTAGTGGCTACGGAGCATGAGCGATGTGTCCGGTTTGAGGACGGACTAAGGGATGACCTGAGGTTATTGATAGCTCCACATCAGGAGTGGGAGTTTTCTGTGTTAGTGGAAAAGGCTAAAGTGGCTGAAGGGATTAAGGATTCAGTGAGGCAGAATACGGACCGGAATAGGCCAAAGAAAGGTTTTGGGCCGTCAGGATCATCTCAGAATGTTCAAAAAAGGCCTAGAGTTGATGGGCTGTGAGGTCAGCAAGCTGGTACAGGAGGGCAGTATCGTACTTGTGATCAGTGTGGGAAAAAGCACCTAGGTGAGTGTTGGAAGAAGACGGGAGGATGCTTTAAGTGTGGGTCCAAGGATCATATGATTAAGGACTGTCCTATGAAACCGGATGGGAATCGACCAGCAGCTCAGAATGTTAATCAGGCTGGTAGAGGTGGACAGCAGCCTCAGCGAGGTCGTGGTCCGAATGGCAGAGGCAATGGTGCTGGCAGAGGACGCGAAACACCGAGCAGAGGTGTTGCTAATACTGAGGTAAGGCAACCAGGTCTAGTGTATGCGGTTCGCCGGAGGGAGGATGGAGACGCACCGGACGTTATAACCGGTACGTTCCTTATTTATGGCAAGCCTTATGTTGCTTTAATTGATGTGGGCTCGACCCATTCTTATGTTGCATGTAAAGTAGTTGAAACTCTAGACATAGCCTCTGAACTTTCTGATAGGGAGATGACAGTAGTAAGCCCACTAGGTCAAACTGTAGTGGCGAATAAGATCTTTCGGAGTGTACCTTTAGAAATTCAAGGCGTAGTATTTTCTGCCGACTTGATGGAACTTCCCTTCGGAGAATTCGATCTCATACTTGGTATGGACTGGCTAGTGGAACATCAGGCTGTGTTGGACTGCGCAGCTAAGCGAATAGAGTTAAGGACCCTGGAGGATGAGGTAGTTATTATGATAGGAGAAAGAAGAAACTACTTGTCTAATGTAGTTTCGGCGCTAAAGGCTGAAAAGATGGTTCGGAAAGGGTGTAAGGCGTTCTTAGCCTTCGTAAGTGCGTTAGATGGAAAGGAAGAAAGTGTCAGTGGAGTTAAAACTGTAAGGGATTTTGAAGATGTGTTCCCGGAGGAATTACCAGGAATACCCCCAGATAGGGAGGTGGAGTTTAGAATTGACTTGCTGCTGGGAACAGCTCCTGTGTCAATTGCCCCGTACAGAATGGCACCAAAGGAGTTGGTGGAGCTCAAGGCTCAAATCCAAGAATTATTGAATCGTGTGCTCATCCAACCCAGTGTGTCTCCATGGGGAGCACCGGTCCTATTTGTGAAGAAGAAGGACGGAACTATGCGAATGTGCATAGATTATCGGTAGTTGAATAAACTGACCATCAAGAACAAGTACCCTTTGCCAAGGATAGACGACTTGTTCGATCAGCTTAAGGGGGCCGCTGTATTCTCGAAGATAGACTTAAGGTCAGGATATCATCAGTTGAAGGTGAAGGAGGCGGATATCCATAAGACAGCCTTTAGGACAAGGTACGGCCACTATGAGTTTGTAGTAATGCCGTTTGGGTTGACGAACGCCTCAGCCACGTTCATGGATATGATGAACCGGGTTTTTCAACCTTACTTGGATCGTTTTGTCGTGGTGTTCATCGATGACATCCTAGTGTACTCCAAGTCTGAAGAGGAGCATGATAAGCATCTCCGGGTTGTGCTGCAAGTGTTAAGGGAGAAGAAGCTCTATGCCAAATTCAGCAAGTGTGAATTTTGGCTTAAGGAGGTGGCATTCTTAGAGCATGTGGTGTCTGCTGAAGGAATAAGGGTGGATCCTAGAAAGATTGAAGCAGTGTTGGATTGGAAACCACCTAAGTCTGTGGCTGAGATTCGTAGTTTCTTAGGTTTGGCAGGCTACTATAAAAGATTTGTGGAAGGGTTTTCGTCAATAGCCGTACCTTTGACAAAGTTGTTAAGGAAGGAAGTACCTTTCGTATGGACGGATAAGCAACAGGAGAGCTTTGAAAAGCTTAAGAGGGTATTGACGGAAGCTCCAGTGTTGATTCAACCTGAGGCAGGAAAGGATTTTACGGTGTATTGTGACACTTCCCATACAGGTTTGGGTTGCGTATTGATGCAAGACGGGAAGGTGGTCGCATATGCGTCTCAACAGTTAAGGCCTCATGAGATTAACTACCCGACTCATGACTTGGAATTAGCGGCAGTAGTCTTTGCTCCGAAGGTGTGGAGGCACTATCTTTATGGAGAAAAATCGGTGATCTACACGGACCACAAGAGCCTTAAGTATCTGTTAACTCAGAAGGAGTTGAACTTGAGGCAGCGAAGGTGGGTGGAGTTACTGAAGGACTATGATTGTTCGATAGAGTATCATCCGGACAAGGCGAATATAGTGGCGGATGCCCTAAGTCAGAAGGTTGTGTCGGATCTGAGGGCGATGTTCGCACATCTGAGCTTGTATGATGATGGAAGTCTGCTGGCAGAGCTACAAGTTAAGCCAACGTGGTTGAATAAGGTGAAAGAGAGACAGTTGGCTAATGAGGACCTAAGTGTTAAGCTACAGCAAGTACATAACAGAGAGTTGAAGGATTATGGTATTAATAGCGATGGAGTGCTGTGTTTCAAGGATAAGGTCTGTATGCCTAAGGACAAGGACCTAAGACAGGATTCTTCAGGAATCGCATAGTAGCCCTTATGCTATGCATCCTGGAGGCACTAAGTTGTACAGAGACTTAAGAGAACAGTTTTGGTGGCCTGGTCTGAAAAAGGAAGTTACAAAATTTGTCGGCAAGTGTTTGACGTGTCAGCAAGTTAAGGCTGAACACCAAGTTCCGTCAGGATTACTTTAGTCAATCAAGATTCCACAGTGGAAGTGGGATAGAATCACCATGGACTTCATTAGTGGGCTTCCCCTTACGCCTACTAAGAAGGACTCGGTATGGGTGATAATGGATCGGTTAACAAAGTCCGTGCACTTTATTCCAGTACGGATAGACTATTCTTTGTAGAAGTTGGCGAGGTTATATGTGGCGGAAATTGTGAGGTTGCATGGGGTGCCGGTGTCGATTATCTCAGATAGAGACCCAAGGTTTACGTCTCAATTTTGGAAAGCTCTACATCAGGCTTTAGGCACCAAATTGGATTTCACTACGGCATTTCATCCACAGTCAGACGGGCAATCTGAACGAGTAATCCAAGTGTTAGAAGATATGTTAAGGGGCTGCGTGATAGACTTCAGAGGAAGTTGGGAAGACTATTTGCCTTTAGCGGAATTTGCGTACAACAACAGCTATCAAGCTAGCATTCGGATGGCACCGTATGAAGCGTTGTATGGACGAAAGTGTCACACTCCTACGTGTTGGACAGAATTAGGGGAACGTCGAGTTTTGGGTCCAGAGATTATGGCAGAATCCAAAGAGAAAGTTGAGATAATTCGGGCACGGTTGAAGGAAGCATCTGATAGACAGAAGTCGTACGCAGATCTCAAATGGAAAGAAATAGAATCTGAAGTGGGAGATCAAGTGTTTCTTAAAGTATCGCCTTGAAAGAAGGTGATGAGATTTGGTCGAAAAGGGAAATTAAGTCCAAGGTTTATAGGACCTTATCGAGTTTTGAAGCGAGTTGGACCAGTGGCGTACAAGTTAGAGTTGCCACCGGAGTTAAAGCAGATGCATGACGTATTCCATGTTTCCATGCTACGTCGTTATCGATCAGATCCATCTCATGTAGTTCCGGTTGAGGAGGTAGAGCTAAGGCCAGATTTATCCTACGAGGAAGAACAGATTTAGATTTTAGAACGAGATGTGAAAGTGTTACGAAGAAAGTCAGTTCCTCTAGCCAAAGTGTTATGGAGAAATCACGGATCGGAAGAAGCTTCGTGAGAGCCGGAAGAAGTAATGCGACAGCAATACTCTCAATTATTTCAGCCAGGTAATTTCGAGGACGAAATTATTTTAAAGGGGTAGAACTGTAATATCCCAAATTATGGCTTGTGCATTTATGCTTAATTACATGAAATAGCATGCTTGAGTATGTTGTGAATGAGTATTATGAATTTTATGAACCTTAGAAAATAGGAGAGTGCCTTAGAAATTTTTAGATTTTAAATCTAAAGGGGGAAGCTAAGTAGGGTGGCCTTAAGAGAAAATGTGGGGGAGATATATCACACAAATGGGCCTGGTAAAGTGGTTGTAAGGCGCCACTTAGGGCCTTAGTGTGGGACGCCATATGCTAAAGGGAAAAGGCTTGTGTTCTAGCCACAAGGGGAGCGATAAGGGGAATTTTTATTTTTCTCGCTGCAAGGAGCAAAGGCGCCACTTAACAGCAGTTTAAGAAAAGATGTAGGGGATTTATGACAACAATAGCAGCTTGGTAAAGTGGCTGCAAGGCACCACTTAAAGCCCACACAAGTGACGCAACAAGCAGGTGCTAATGGGCCAGGGTTCGAGCTACAAGAGAAGCAAAATAAAAGTTTTATTTTGCAGCAGAGAAGAATAGTAATGGACGGCATTAAAAGACTTAGGAAAGAGTTTAAGATGTGCTTAAATTCCTTGGAAATTTCGGCTAAAGATAAATAAGGATTTATTTTAAATTATTATTTTTTTTTTAGATGAAGAAGAGATAAATGTGGATTATTTTTATTATTTTAAATGAAGAGATAAGGAGAAAATTAAGGAATAGCTAGTGTTTAAAAGCTAGCCGAATTGAGGAGGGGAAGTAAGTAAAGCATTCGGCCATACTAAGGGGGATTGTGCCGAAAAAAAATTCATTCTCCTCTCAATTTTTTTTAGTTGTGCTGAAATTTCTTCTTCCTTCATCTTTCTCTTTGAGCCGAATTTTGGTTAAGCCTCACCAACATTTTCTTTTCCTTCCTCTCAATTCTTTCTTTCTTCTCCACTCTAGCCGATTCATACTTGAGCCTCCATGATATTCTTTTTCATCTCTTTCGTATCGCCACTACTATTAACCAAAAGCCGAAACCTGTTGATCAAGATCTAGCCATAGCCGAATTTCTCTGTGGATTAAACAAGGGTGCCGTCGACTACATCATTAGGGGTAAGAACAAATTCGATTTCCATTCTTTCTCTTTTAAGCTTGTCGAAATATAGGAACTAATCCCTATTGTTGTTTTAGCCGAAACTACAAGGGAGCTTTTGGGATTTGGCTATAGTTGCCTAAAAAGAGAATTATTCAGGATCTAGTCAACCAAGGTAAGTAAATATTCGGCCAAGGGCCATCTTCATAGTTTCCATGTATTGAAGCCGATTCTAACAATTGATAAGTAGGGATTTCGACAACCTCAAATCAAGTAGCACATTTCGGGATTTAGATCACAAGGTAAGATTCATATGAACATTCGGCCAAGGCCTATTTAATGACTTGGATCTATTTCTTATTTGTTTAAAAAGCCGAAACTAATCATTTAGGTGATCTAGAGTTTGGCCGATTGCTAGGGGGAAGTATCACAAACTTTCGGGATTTGATTAGTAGTCAAATCAGCAACAAGGTAAGTTTTCGGGTTGTAATAATCCTTCGGGATTTGATTCTTTAGCCGAATGGCTCTTTGCTGACATGTTCAGGGTTGGCCGAATATAGGAACTAAGGATCTAGGATGCTAGATCGAGTCTTCGGGTTTTGGAGTAAATTCGCTAAATATACCAGGTGTGTACCCTTCCCTAAGACTTAATAGATTTAAGGCATTAAAATTAATATATGTGTTATAATGATGTGAAAGCCATGGCTAAGGTACCATGTTATGGTACAAAGTACTCAGGTACGTTTTCCTACTCCTACTAGGATTATAACATGATTGGTTATGGCACATATGTGAACCTGTAAGAATGTGAATAGAGAACATGGCATGATAATGCATGATTGTATGACATGGGCATTTGGGTGATTATGAAAGGGGAAGTGAATGTGGTGACTTATGTCACGATATCTGAATGTGGTGACTTCGGTCACATTATCTGAATGTGGTGTCACATGACACAAAATATTATCTGGTGGCTATGCCACGACTTTTATATAAGGCGATGAGCACGCCGATCGCAATGATTGCCTTCGGATGGTGTGTAGCGGATGGAGGGTTGACTTAGTAGTCCCCACGGTGTGCAGGTTGGTACGGGTGATGTGTAGCGGATGGCATCTAGGATTGGGACGCGAGATTGCATCATTAAATATAAATTGCACATGTATATGTATGATGTGTTATATGCCTGAATCTGTTTGGACTTAGTGTTGGATGTACACATTGAGTCTGTTTGACTCACCCCGTTGTGGGAACATTTTTCAGGTGACGATTAGTGATGGACCGGGTCGGCAGGAGCTTAGTGGTGGCCATGCTCAGCAAGGAATTTATTTTAATTGGACTTTTTATTTTAAGTACTTTGAATTTAATTTGGGTTTTATGTTGATGTAATAAGGCCACTAAGTATGAACTGTTTATGTATGCATTTTTAATTACTTTATTATGTTTCGAATTTTTAATTTAAAGTTAAGTAATTTTTCTTAATAACAAATGAAAAATGTTTTGACACCTAAATTCAAGTGATTTTCAATTTAAACAGTAAACTCTAAGAACTTGGCAACGTTTTAAACTTACTGTTTTGATAATAAAGTTTTATTAAAATCTAGACTTCAAAAATAAATTCGTTTACAACTCGAACACAACACAAACCCAATTTTCTCTAAAAAAATTACTCAAAGTTTTCCAAAGAACAAATGAATTTGAATCATTTTTACTCGAGGAACATACCAGATCTGGTCAAGGCTCGTGGGCCGGGTTTGGGGTGTTTCAATAAATTTGAACTAATGATCTTACAAAATCGTGACTTTTGAAAATGACGTTGAAAATTCAAAAGTAAATCCGAGTCTTTTGAAAATATCGTCAATAGTTAGAGAGAAAATATCCGTTTTAAAATATTTGTAAAAGTTTATTTTGAAATCCATTTTATATATTCATTTTTTTTTGAATTAAACGTTTATTTAAGTTTTTAGAAAAATAAAATCTCAATTTGTAATATTTAAAGTAGTTTATAAATTCATCAACAATAAACGAAACAAAAATTAATCCAGAGGCCTTATTACAAACTGAATTCAAAATAGCAAGTAATCAAAAGTACTAAAAGAAATCCAAATTTCAAATTAAACCATTTTGTAGTATGGCCTCCACTGTGTCATCCATGGCCCACGCCTCCATCAATGATCATTACCTGAAAGGGGTAAGGAAAAATAGGGTGAGTTACTAGAACTCAATGTGCAACTCACTTACCGTTGTCCATTGGGCCAAAATTCATTAAGCAAATATTTGGACCCAAGCCCATATACAATAATATAAAAGTATCTTATATATATAATATCCATATGATATGCAATTGCCAAACCAAACCTAGTTTTCCATCCGCTACACACCACCCGTACCAACCAACACAACTGTGGGGAGCTTTAGTCACCCACCCCGCCAACACACCAAAAGTAGGCATTAAGCCATTTATCAAATTTGTGGACAAGCCACCAGATTAACAGAATTTATATAGCATTGCCATTTTTCAGATTTGTGGCAGAACCACCAGATTTATGTAGCAGAGCTACCAGAACTTCTCTTCATCATTATCCCATCCCATGCAATTCATGTATATAATGTATAACAATTCATAATAATGCATTTAGATATTTCTTACAAATTTTAGGGTCCATTATAACAATTTATTAACTTGGCCCACTAAGCAGAATATTACCTTGGCCCATTTCACATATTTTCGAATCGGCCCATTTAGCAAATATATCAATTTAGCCCATATAGCAAAATATATCATTTGGCCCATATATCAAATTCTCAAATTATATCGATTTGGCCCATTAGGGGCATTTTTGTAATTTTTTTACGGTGTTAATACCGATTTTGTAAATTTTATCAAAATAGTGAGATCTAAGCAAATTTTCCCGATTTCACCATAATACGATTTTAGTAAAGCGATTTACAGCCCATATGATATTAATCTTTAACCCACGGAAATCGGTGTGAGATTACACACCTGATTACTGTAAGTACTACACTTTCTCGATCGCCTACACCTAAAATATTACAACGCTTGATTAGTCAACATACGCGATTTATCAACACTAAATGAACGATCTATGATGCTTACCCCTTGAAATCGCGAATGACCACAATTTGTCAGTTTTCCCCGGTTAACGGTTCACAATCCAATGGGAAGTCCCAAATCGCTGATGTCTCACAACTACGAACAAATATGAGTCCAAACTAATATTACATTGTTATGAACGATTGATTTAAGGAATAGGGTCGGCTTACCACAAAAAGTCCATATGATCTCAAGATAAAAGATCGAGCGATAGAGTCCCTATAATAATATCCGTTAATCAACACCATCTTAATCGAATAAAAAGTGATTATAAAATCTGTGAAGAACTCTTACCTCTAAGATTTTAGAACTGTTTTCTAGTGATTAAATGATGACTTCGGAAACTCCAAGTTTCGGCCTTCCACTATATTTCTACAGAGATGAAAAGTGATTTCGAATAAGAGAAAGTATGGTAGTGGTCTCGGTCAATATGGCCATCCCACACCAAGACATAGATTCGGCACTAAGAGAAAGAATAAAAATAAAATATTGAAATGGATCACTTACCGTTTGATCAGTATAAGTAATAATACAGTTGAGAGGAAAATATGGATGAGATGGAAGATTCGGCTATGAGGGAAAAAGAACAATGATATTCGGCTATGGGGTAAAAATAATCATCAATATTCGGTTATGAAAATTATTGATTTGAGAGGAAGAAGAAAGGTGTTTGGAAAATTTTGTAAAATAGAAAAGAGATGAAAAGAAAGGTTTGTGAGGTTTCGGTTTTTTTCAAAAGGAGAAAGAGTGAAAAATATGGTCTCAAGGTTGATGTACATTCGGCAATCAAAAGAAAGAAAAGATGAGAAATAATTCACAAAGACTTGAAGAATCGGCAATAAGGAAAATTTTTGAGAAAAAGAAGAAGACACCAACATTGCTTAGATGAGCTTAAGATGAAATTGGGGAGACATGGACGACAATGGCCTCCAGGGATTGAATTAAATTATTCAATAAAGAGACAAAGGAAGATGAGCATGGTTGGGACGGCACATGGTGTATGGAAGCTGAAAAATAAATGTCCATACTTTTGTGGGATAATGTGGAACTCAAGACAAAACAAACAAAACAAAAATAAGATAAAATAATTTAGTGGAACACTTGGATGGTATCGATTATGGGCAGCAATGGGAATTGGAGACGCATGAAAAGAAAAAAAAATGAAAGAGATTGTGGGCGAATTTTTAAACTGAAGCATGAGCATTTTGATACATAATGCATTTGGGCGGCAACTTTGTGAAAGACAATGATGGAATATTATAAATTGGGATATGGGAGAATAAACAATTGAACATATAAGCATGGCTGATTTTTTTTTTTAAAAGAAACAAAAGTAGAAGACAATTATGGGGGAGATATTCAGCCACAATTAAATTAAAAAAAATGATGGCAATTGGGCTTTTGAATGAAACAAAACATAAAAAAAAAAGAATTGAGAAGTTGAAGGCATTGATAAATGGCCATTATAAAATTGAAGTGTGGGACGACAAGCATATGAGAGGAAAATGACTAAAAAAAAAAATTCTAGGATGTTACATTGTTGGTCTAATTCATGCAAGTGCTGCAGCATGTAAAACAACATATTCTCATGTTGAAACAGAAAGCTTTGTTCTCATAACTAATGGTCTATCAATTAACCGAAGGCTTTAATAAATGATTCAGCCAAACCATTTTGTGTATGAACATGAGCAACAAAACTTTCAATTGTTATTCCAATAGACATACAATAGTTATTGTAAGCCTAAGACGTGAACTCATTAGCATTATCAAAATGAATTGTCTTGATTGCATAATCTAGAAATTGCTATTAATTTAATTACTTGTGCAAGTAATCTCGCAAAGGCCTGATTACAAGATAATAAACACACATATGACCATCTAATAGATGCATATATCAAGACCATAAAATATCTAAATAGTTCACATGGTGGATGAATGAGCTCACATATATCACCTTGAATACATTCCAGAAATGCAAGGGATTCTATCCCAATCTTAACTAGTGATGCTCTAGTAATTAATTTACCATGAGAACAAACAACACATGAGAATTCCTTGAATTGAAGAATCTTATGATTCTTCAATGGATGACTATGTGAATTCTCAATTATTTTTTGCATCATTGATGATTTAGAATGACCTAACCGATCATGCCAAATAGTAAATGTATTTGAATAAGTAAACTCTGGGTTTATTATAACATGTGTTTTCATTGTACTGATAGTTGTATAGTACAAGCCTAAAGATAAGGTAGGTAATTTCTCTAAAACACATTTCTTTCCAGATATAATTATTATTGCAAATACTCAATATTTTTCTCATTTTTAATCTCAATATGATATCCATTACAATGGATATATTTGAAACATAACAAATTTCTTTGGAACTTTGTTGAAAATAGTGCATCATTATAATAAACATTGTCTCTTAGGGTAATAATATTGTAGCTATTTTAGAACCTTCATTTAATTTTGCACTACCAGATATAGTGTTGACATTTTCATTTCTTGCAATTAAATGAAAAAAATATTTTGTATCTTTAAGTATAGTATGCATCATAACACTGTCTGCAAGACATGTGTCTTCATTCTTGATATTAGTTTCAACCAAAAGATCCATATTCTTCATTAAAATAAAGCACATCATAAGAGATATTGTAAACACTAAAAAACTTACAACAAAACATACTAAAAGCATACTAAAGTCACACAATCATGAATAAAAATAATTATAAAATCATTAAAGAAATATAAAATTTTGTTTCAAATTTTAAAATTCTTGATTTCTAGCCTCAAAGAAATCCTTTACATCAAGATGGGTCATATTTGCAAAGTTTTTAAAATCATCTTTGTAAGCAAAATTAGGCTCTACATTATCATTTCAATAAACCAAATTTGTTTCAATATTCTTTCATTTCCTTTGTATAGAGGCTTGATAAAGCTTACAAGATGTTTCGGCATACGACAGGTATCAGACCAATGCCCACTCATACCACATTGGTGGCACAAATTTTTAATGCCTTTTGAAGGATTTCTTGGACCATCATTTTTCTCGTTCTTTTATTTTTCATTCGGTGATCATAATAATTGTTAGCACCTTGATAACGATAATTATAGTGTCCTCGACCACGTCCATGGCCACGGCCACAACCGTGATTTCTTTTATTTCTATAATTATTGTGCATTGTTGCATTCACTTCTAGGAATGAAGCAAAACCATGATTTCTTTCAGTAGGACGACTTTCATGATTTTTGTCAGGACTCATTATTTTACTCAGCCACTAAAAGGCTTGAGGTTAATTTAGAGTATTTCTTAAAATCCTTTTCACAGTATTGTTGTCGCAGGAGCATATTAGATCGTGATAAATTGAGAAAGTTTTTTCCAATAACTCCTCATCGGTTTTTTTTCTCCACATAATTTTATTAAGAACTTATATTAAACATTTTGGAATTATACTCACTTACTATTTTATAATCTTGCAACCTCAAGCGCATCCAATCATAATGAGCTTTTGGTAAAAGTACCATTTTTCATGGTTGTATCTTTCTTTTAAACTATCATGCAATTCAAGTGGATCTTTTATAGTTAAATATTCTATTTTCAATCCTTCATGAAGATTATGACGAGGGAAAATAACAGCTTGGGCTTTATCCCATTTAAATGCCTCATTACCTTGGGTAATTGTACTCCCAAGTTATTTAGCGTCTAAGTAAATTTCAGCATCTAACACCCATGACAAATAGTTCTTACCGGATGTGTCAAGAGCCACAAATTCGAGTTTTGCAAGATTTGACATTATACAAACTAGTATAAGACAATGATAATTAGAATATAAAACATCACATAATCAATAGAACCTTATATAAATTGGATGGATAAAATTAATTGCATACACATTTATAGAACTATGTCATTAAGAATTTTAGAGTGAGTTAGTGAAATTTTATAGTTCACAATAAAACATGTATATAAAAATTTCATGAATAATCGTAGACAAGAGAAATTAAAATAGGTGGATATATTACTCTTATAAAGCTTTGGTATTTAAAAACATAAACCTAATTGTAGAGGCCCATTTTTGCCCGGGCCCATCTAAATGAAATAAACCAGAATAAAACCAAAAATAAAAAAATGATTATTTTGAACTGTCCATTACTAAAACCCAACTGAGCCCAAACACATGGCCCACTACCCAATTAACCTAACTACCCTTTACCCACTTACACCCTTAGCCCATACCTAAACAGACCCAACAGACCCTGACTCCTCAGACCCAAAACAAAAACGGCCCAAAAGGGCCCAAATGTTAACAGAAACAGGAAACCTAAGTTTCTGGGAAACCCTAGGCGCCACAAGCCTCGCACTCAATCGCGCAGTAACCCACGCACCTAGTCGCACCATCGTCAACGCGCGGAGGTCCCTCGATGCCAGAATCCTCATCCACCTGCAAAAGAAAGGAAACCCAGCAGCAAACAAGGAAAACAAATCGCAGCAAAAATGGCAAAACAGAGGAAATTCCTTTTTATTTTTTATTTTCAAGGCTATAAAAACCTGATTATTTTGTAAAAAGAGGGGATTCACGGAGAGAATACACGATATACAAAAAAAATACACTGAAATAAAATAACCCAAACAGAGGTGATTTATTCTATTTCGTCTTTTCGTTTCTCTTCGATTTACAATTTTCTTTTGTATATACATACACACGCTGTTAAAATAAACAAAGGGAAGAAGACTACCTTCGTTTTGGCTTCAAAATGGGGAGATTCGACTCTCTGACCACCGTATGTGACAGTGCGTGTGGCCGACCATTGTCGAAATCCAAGCCAGAATCTGGACACAAACTGAAGGCTAGAGAAAATCTTTTAAAGGCCTCTGATTTTTTTAAAAAAAAAAGTGTTTAAATGATTTTTTTAGCTGATTCTTTGTTTATATAGCAAGAAGAAACGGCGCCGTTTTTACTTAATTAAATAAGTGTAAAACGACGTCGTTTAGGGCCAAGGGATCCGCGCGTCAACCCGCAAACCCGACAAGGATCCGCGTGTTTTATTAAAAAGGGAAATTTACCCTTTTAGTCCTTCCGCTATTTCATTAATTTTAATTCAGTCCAATTCGCATTTTTTTTAAAAAAAATTAGCCTAAAGTTTGTTTTTGTTCCAATTTAGTCCCTGGGCTCTTTGAAGGCTAAAATCAGAACGTTGTCGTTTTAAATTTGGCCTAATTGCCATTTTAACCCCTGTGATTTAACGTGCATTTTAATTTAATCCTTTTATTTGTTTTAATTGCTATTCAACCCCTGTTTTCTTTGTTTTAATTTTATTTTTATCCTTTTATTTTATTTTATTATTTTATATTATTTTAAATTATTTTATTAAATAGTTTATATTGTTATCTTTATTATAATTTATCAAAATTTATATATATTTTTTTATATGTAATATCCTTATATATATATTATGATTATTATTTATTATTTTATTTAGCTTAATATTATTTCTTTTACATATTATTTTATTTAGTGTATTATATATTTTTAAATTTCTATATTATATAGTATTATGTTATATTATTATATTACTTCTATTTTTTTATAAAGTATAATATGATATTATATAAGATTGTTAATATTTATGTTGTATTTATTATGCATGTAATTTTAGGATTAATATATATTATATATATGTTTTTATATAAAATTATTATATAACTATTTATTAATTATTTTTTATTATATATAGTTATTTATATATGTATTAAATTATTAAGTTATATATTTATTATAAGTATTTTTTTTACTTCTAATTTTTGTTATTATATATACATACATATATTAAACCATTTTTTTAAAATCATCACATTCTCTTTATTCAATGTATAATTTTGTTATTTCGTGAAAATTTCAATTATTGCTATTTACTTTATATTACATGTTTATTTATTTATATTCTTTAGATCGTTTATTATTGTTTAGCATAGTTCATTATATATTTATGTTATATTATTCTTTTATCATTCATTGTTAGTATAATTTGTAATTATGTAGAATTGCTATTAAATATGTACGTTGTAATGTATTCATGCAAAATCTTACTCAAACCATTTTTATAAAAATACCTTCTTGAATTAAAACATTTTATTCAAATAGTTTTAAAAATATACAGTGATATCTAATGTTTGGGGACTTCGAGAGAAATTGTGCCCTAACTTACTGGGTTTCAATTTTTCTCGTAGAACTTAAGGTATTAGATATCACTTCTCTTTTGAAACCGAAACTTACACATTTCAAATAATAAAAAACCTATTCTTGGGAATTCAAAATGTTGTGTCCTAACTTACTGGATATGATGTTTTGTATCTCCAGGTAGGAATTTTCTAAACTAAAGACGTGCCTAGTTTCTAAGTCATGAGAAGCTATATCCTAGCTTACTGGGTATGGTGTTTTATTTCTTCAAAATATGTAAGTCTAGTTTTTTTTTTTAATAAAAGGCTCATTTTATAAAATTTTTCAAAATTTCAACATTAGGACATGATTTTATCAATTAGGTACCAATTTTTGGGCATTATGAGGGTGCTAATCCTTCCTCATACGTAATCGACTTCCGAACCCATTTTTCTTGTTTTTTGTAGACCAAATCAATATTTTGAAATAAAATGTTTTTTAAGGTGATCCAATCATACCTAATGGCGACTCCCATTTTTATTTTTTTTTAAAATCGATCCCCGTTTTTAAAATCAATATTTAAAATGGTTTCGACACTAATAGTAATAATTAATGAGATGATGAAATATAATATAATAATTCAAGGATAAAACAAGAACAAAAATATAAGATACTAGAGAAAGAAATGATACCTAGAAATTTGATCAACTTTGTTCTTTTTCTATCGTTTAATACTAAAAGCCTAATGTTGGTGTATAGGTCTTAATAGTTAAAATGACGGGTTCCAAATTTGTTAGTAATTGTACGTAGGGTCAAGCTTTACTTTCTATATAATATGAATCAAATAAGATAATCGTGTTGATAATATGTTATAGAAAAAATTAAGAAAACAATAGTAACAAGTAAGGTGGATGAAAAGTATAGAAGAATTTTTCTCGTATTCAAATTTCACTTAGGGGATTTTTATTTATAAGCTCCTTTACATTCAATGAAGTATAAGTAAATGACTCTTCTTAATTGTTTCATTAAAACATCTAAGTTATTCTTGTGTTTATAAATAAACTAAAGAATTTTATTTTATCACTTTAATAAGAGTTTAATGGGATTATAAACATCCATTATTAGTGTATTTACAACAACCTCTAATTTCTTTTTAGAACTTTTTAAGAGTGAAAATAGGGATGGGTTACTTTTATTCAATACGAAAGAGAATTAGTAAGAGGTATAATTTTTATTTTTATTCAAATTCTTAATGTTAGGTTATGTCACTTACGATTAATATTATGTAAAAATATATTTATAAAAAATTATAATAAAATTAGATAAAGTTTTGGTTGAAATGATTAAGTTAAAACTTTAAAAATCATCTGTTTTAACTTCAAATTTCATTATAATATTATTTTAGGTAAACTATCAAAATAGTCACTTTTGGTTCCCTCAGGTTACATTTTAGTCACTTATGTTTAAAATGTTACATTTTAGTTATGTAACGCCCCAAAATTTTAATAGTTTAATTGTGAGATTCTGAAGTAATTAATTTCTGTATCTGTGGTTCGGTGCTCTCCTTCTGGGTTTAAGGTCTCGAGTTTGAGTTGCGTCGTTAAAATTTTTATTCTTTTAGATCAATCCCTATCCATGCGGTATATGGGTGAAGGTAGTCTGTAAGAACTTATGATAAGAATGAGCCTGCTAGTTTACTAGTTAAGCATTTGTCTGTATTCTGTCTGGTCCCGAGTTCGAACCTGGTCATATGCGTTAAGAGGAACTTTTGCTAGTTGTCAGAGGTATGCTGGTGGTTAAAACAAGATTTTTTAGAATTTGGTTAACATTTGAGTTTTTCTTCTTTGTTTTATTTTTTTATTTTTATATGTTTATTTTCTTTTTTCTTTCTTGGGTTTACTTCTTTGAATTCCTCTTGTCGAGTGTGTTCTACATGGGATTATCGGGAATTAGTGAAATTTTTCCATTACTGATAGACCTCTGTGTAAGTTCTGTAGGAATCTTTCGATTTCTTTGAGGTTGGTTAGATTTTTGTTATGGTGTTAAATTGGGAATTGTCGAATAACTTTTCTTAAACTCTCTGTTAACTAGTCGTTTTGTTCCCTTAGGCGTGAGAGCAGAGAGAAACGACCCTTCTCGTGTTGTGCCTTAACACGGTTGAATCGTTGGTAAGCGTTAGTCGTTGAAGTTTCCTCGTGTTGAATTATTCGACATAATTGATTATGTAGTAATGTTTTGATAATTGGTTGATTTAGTCAAATGATTGATTGTTGAATGGTTAACTAGGCTTCGGGTAATCTTCGTGCTCCGGGTAGTCTCCGTATTGTCTCTCAATCAAAATGAAACTAGGTGCGTATAAACCTCAATTTTTGTAAGTTTTGGTCGCTAGAAAATGGTGGTTGTTGACACCACACGGCCAGACACACGGGCGTGTGACTAGGCCGTGTGAGCCACACGAGCATGTAGCAGGCTGGGTGATCGGCCGTGTAACTCACTATTCATCGACTTAGGGCCATACGGGCCGGCACACAGGCGTGTGTCTAGGCCATGTGTGGCCATGTTAGTGTAGGGTTCACACGGCCATGGGACACGGGCATGTGTCTAGGCCGTGTAACTCACTGTTTGTGACTTAGGACCACACATTGGGCGTGTGTCCAGGCTGTGTGAGTCACACGGGCAAGGACATGGCCATGTGCCCAAGCCGTGTACCTCTCTATTTACATGTTAGAACCACACGAGCAGAGGACATGGACATGTGCTCAGGCCGTGTGGCACTATAAAAAAAGACCAAAACCCGTTTTTGATGCCGTAAATGTGGTCTATGACTGATGATGATTTTCCATTGTATGAATCATCTGAACTTGAGTGAATGAGAACTCTCTGATACTCTGTAACTGACACATGAATATTATAACTGTAAGTGTATTGTGAATACTTGTACTCTACATTTTCATAGGTTGGGATCTTGTGAAGAAGGAAGTTATCAACTCTGAATCAGTGGTTAAGCCACTAAGTAAATAATTCCAACTCTGCCGCTTTGACGCATTATGATCCAGCAGCTAAGTTGTGTTACTGTAAACGTGTCAATAGACACTTTATGGTGTGTTGGGATGGTCGAAGATGGTGTATAGTGGAAGGGATTTAGGAATATCTACATCTGAATCTAATCTACAATATATGTATGAACTTGTACATATGTAAATATCTATATACAACTGATCTATTCTGAGTCCAAATTGTAAATAGTTCTGTATTGAATCGAATTTTTAAGTATGAACTATTTTGTAAATGAATACCAATTGAATAACTTAAACTTCTGTTACGACTGAATTCACAACTCATTTCGTTTCTAGTTGAATTTCAGGTGAACCTCAATCTTGATCTGGTCGTGTCACGGGAGCTTAGTCAAAATTTTATCTTTATTCAAGCATTACTATTAGGGATTTATGTTCTAAGGAATTTATGAAGATCATGTGTTTTAAATTATTGTTGTCACGAATGTTACGTAATGAATGGTTCCATTCGACTGTGTTATGATAATATGAATTTTAGTACGGGTGACGAAACTCTTCAAACTTGGTCTGGACGTCTAGACCGGGTCTAGGGTGTTACAAGTTACTTATGTTATTGTGTTGTAACATTTTAGTCACTGAGCGTTGGAGCAATTTAATTTTTTTCGTTTATATTAAAAGAGATGGAGAAGGGGGAAATAGAGGGAGAATAAGAAGAGAAAGAAGAAAAAAAAAAGAAAGTTAAAAGAACATAAAAGAAAAAATTGCTCAAAATGAAAAAATATGGGAACCAATTGAATAATTTAACTTAAATTTTTTGTTTCAAATGATTATTTAGCGTATCACGTTAGCTTACCATTATACCGTTAATGACAATTAATGACCCAGTGACAAAAATGTTAAAACATGTTAACATAAGTGAATAAACGTAATATTTCAAATATAACAGCATATTTGGTTGGCTGTAATGCTAAACCATTATAGCTAAATTCAGTGGCCCATCCATATTCTATTGTTTGGTTGGCTGTAATGGGATATTACAGTCTTATGCTATACAGCCTTATTCAAGGCAAAATTGCCATTTACCATTCGGAACTCTATCCACGGAATACCCATTCAACGTGTGTAAGTTTCAACTTTACCCTTCTCCCTCTTTTTCATTCTCACATCTGAAGCATCTTCTTTTTTTTTTTTCATTCTTCTTCCCATTTCCTTCCAACCTTCTCCCTCTTTTTTATGCTTCTGTCCTGACCAACCATTTGACAAACCCTATTGTTTCGTTTTATTTTTCCCTTTGCTCTTGTTTCACTCCCTGTGAAGGCTAAAGCAGCTCCTTTCTTTCAGCTACCCACGCTTTCAAGCTTCCAAATTTCCCAGAAGCTCCAAGGCTGAAACCGAGGAGAATACGCCACAATTACTAATTTGGGATTCCATCCTTAGTTTTGGCTAATCCCTTTCCAAGGTATAAAGCTCTCGGTATTAATTTCATCATTTTATTTCAAGCTTTATGTCCTTAGTTCTGATATGGGTTACTTTTATTCGACTCGTTTATGCTCAAAATTTGGTCCTTTTTGAGTAAATTAGTTGATACTTTTGATTAGTTTGATAATGGGTACCATACCATATGTTTCTTTTATGTGAAACACTACTTTGATCTTTTGAATTTGGAACTGGTAGACTGTTGTTTGCCTCCCAAGCTCGAGTTTTGGAAACCAAAGTGTCAACCATACCTGAACAGGCCAATAAAGGCAATTAGTACAGAAAATGTCAGGCTATACATGCATTCTAAACAGATCTAGATTTGTAGCATCATTAAAGTTCTCCTGTACCATGTAGATGTTAAAGACAAATATGCCATAGATGCCTGGAAACTAGAACTTATTAGTTTCAGGAGATCATTTCATTTACTCTCTTGAAATAGGTGCATTACCGATGGTGACCAACCTTATCCTATATACACAATAAATTTCTTCCAAATCAAATGAGATTTAAAATTTTAATTTGATTACTAATTCTAAATCAATGAGAGTTGAAGATAACAAAATTTATCAACTCAAAGAATGGATAAAATAGATTGAAAGGAACTTCATGACCGTAAATTGAATTCCTAATGATGGTTCAGGGAGATTAATATGGACATATGACTCTATATGGTCCTACACGGAATTTTGTTTACCGAATCTGAGCCTTCTCAAAGACGCTTGAGGTTTAAGTGTGCCCCCGCTTGCATTGTACACATTATCATCCTGTTCCAAAGGAAAATATTAGTGGAACCAAATACTCAACGTCAGTTACAGGTAATAAGCTAAAGAAAGCCATTCTTGTATTTGATTATAATGAATATATATAGGCTTCCTTTTATCATTTCTGATTTAGTTTGATTTTATTGTAACTTGTTATAACCAAACTGAAATTCGAATTCAATTGCTATGGTGCTTAAAATCATGTCATGGTCAAGATTTTCTAGTAGAATTTATTGTTCAATGTTCACTGCTTTCTTTTTTGTTGTTGCAGTTGCAGTGACACATAGGTGCCTAACATCATGATCATCAAAATTACAAAATCATCACCTAATTAATGTATTTGTAGGGGGAGAGTTTCATTACACTGGCACATTTCTTGAGCACCATCTTTTAATCACTATATTGCATGTCTGCAAATGCATTGTCTTTCAATTTGTTGGTTAATTTTGTGAAAGCATTTCATGCATGAATATCTAGCCAGATCTTATTTGACATTGCTATCCTATGCTGTGGGGGAACTCATTATTCTGCTACTATTTGATTTGACTCTTGTAAAGCGGTATCAAACTTCACGGACTGCAATTCTACTTAAAGACAAAAGCAACTGGGGTTATATTCACCTTAATATTATACTTTGACGACTGCAATTAAATGTGGCTCTTTGCTTTTCTATGGCTATGAATTCTTATAAAAAAGCTTGATTAGGTTTTTCTTTAGTTTGCTAGAGGTCTTCTATCTTGAATGGTAAAAAGGGAGCAGTATTGTTACTTGTAAAACCAGCCTCTCCCCCCTCCCCAAAGGAAATTCAATAATTATTTGACTCTATATATACCCCAAACCCCTTTGTTTAAGCATAATAGAAAGCCCAAAATGACGCCTTCAACAATAAGGAAAAATAAGTGATAATAGCAATTACAACTTGCTTAAAAAAGGGTAAGCAAAGCTCAACAAATGTAAACTTAACCTGCCAGTATCAAAGGAAGCTGCAAACCAATAAAAGCCAGAAAACCCAACATTGCCTTTGCATAAACCAAAATGGTAAACCAGCAAAGAACCCCTCTTTTCAAAAAAATAAAAAATAAAAGCCTTGCCCAAAGGAACTGAGAGATGTAAGTAATGGGGTCAATATCAGCACATGATAGAACCCAAGGAACTAAGCAACAGAGAAATACAAAAGAGAGAAAGGGGTTTTTGAGGTTTGAACTTTGACCCTTCTCTTCCAGTCTTTAAATAGTGTAGTGTGGTGTTTTCTTCTGTCTTAGAGGCTAAAACTAATTTTGATCGTTGAAATGGGAAAATTGGAAATCGGAAATGAGTGTGGTCCCGGAAAATCACGTTGGAACAGGTAAGTTTTTTTTTTTAAGATTATTTTGAGGATTGTTTTTACATGTGTTACAACAGATGTTGCCTTGATGAGATGAACAAAGCATTTAGGGGCTACAATGTCTAATTCATTATTTTTTTAGTTTGGGGTTTGTTTCTAGTTTTGTTGTATTGAACTTCATGTGGGTAGGAACTGAAATCTGAGTTTATCTTTGTCTTGTAATAGTTAAATGTAAGCGTTCTAATTTCTATGCATGTAAGCACATACTCAAAAGGAATTGGAAAAAAAAGGTACATACTGAAAAAGGTTGATTGATGCTTTATTAACAAACATGAAAAAAATTATATTTAAAAAAAATCATTTGTACAATTAAGATTATAAATAGAGAAAGACGGTGAGAAAGATACGAGAATAAAAACCCGTAACTAAACGCAGCATTAAGTGGTTAACAAGTGTCTTATAAAAATACAGTAAAATATTAAAAAATATATAATTTTAAAAAAACACATGTCAATTTTTTAAGGCTGATGTAATTATTATATTTTACTACCAATTCAATTATTATTTTTCTTAACAAATAATTAATCAATATTTAATTTAAATAAGAAAATAGTAGCTTAGGATTTTTTTTTATAGACAAAGAAAGCTATTAGTGATCCAAGAATCAAACTCAGAATTGATGCCAACTAAAGATTTGGTAATTTTTTTTTGTTATTTTACTCATAGTTTGTTCAATTGAAGGGTTTGTCAATGAAACTTTGACATTGTTGGCAAAGCTGAGACATTGAATTATTGAGGATCGTTTAAGTCTTACTATCTACAATTACGATATATATATTTTTAAGTTTTATCTTATTAGAATCTAATTTTTCATATTTTTGTGCTCTGTATTGATATAATTATATTTTATAATTAATCTAATATATATAAAAAGATTAAGGATAATAAGACAGCAAGGAGATGATGACCTACTTTGCAATAAACCAATAATTTGACATGTCATCTATTTGATTTTAAAAATACAACTACTGCATAAGTTTTTTTTAATAATAATATGTAGTAGAAAATGTAAAATTGGCTTTACCATAAGTTTTTTTTAAAAGACTATTTATTCACATTTACGTGTTTTTAAATTAAGTAATGATTTTAATGTAAGTTGATGAGTGGTGGTAAAGCATGATTGAAAGAATCTAATTATTAAACATGTTTAAGAACAAATGGTATCATATTTTAATTATTTCTTATTGGTCTACCTGGCATAGATTAGGAACGTTGTTTCTGTATGTATATTATATACTTGTTCTTTTAATGAGATTCTGCCATCTTCGGCCTACCTTTCATAAGATTCAGTGATCTGGGATAAATGAATTGTCCATTTGTAAAATAGAAGAGCTGTGCTGTAAAACTTTATAATGGACACTACTTTTTTTCTTGTAAAAGCATTCTAGGAATTACCAATCTATGTCTCAATTTTTGTTCTGTTTTTTTTATTGCTTATTGCATATAATATGAATTTTACATGGCGACGATGAAACAAGTTCGAAGGTGGTGAAATGTTTTATATTGATTTTGTTTTGCACCATCAGTATACATCATTTGCAGAGAATTTTGTATGTTTTTTTCTCTTGTGACCCACAATACTAGATGTTAACTAAATTCATTGAACCCTAAACGACAACGCTATTTTTTTTCAATCGATAAAATTTGAACATGAAATCTTACTTGAAGAAATATCCAAATCCAACATGTGTTGGTGCCAAATTGCAAATTTATGCTATCGTGTAAATAAAAATGATGTATGCTAATAAATGAAATGTTTCCTTTTGCCTGTCTTTTTGTAATACTAATAAACTACAAATAGTGTCTGCAAATCTCTTTTATCACTATTATTTTTACCTCATTGTATTAAGTTATTGTAAATATCTTTGATAGGTTGTAATTTCTATTTTGTGCTTTGTAAATATTCTTAATATGTATGGTTCATTTTTCTTTGACAGGTTGTTATTACTTCTTCTTCTTATTTGGCTTATTTGGTTGCTTCCTCCACCCAGGGTTGAGCATCTTGTATTCACTGAATTACTATAAGTTATTTGGAAATTAAATTCTTTGATTTTGTTTTACTGTTATTAAAACTAGTATTGGAGAAATGTGACCCTTTTACTACGATTTGAAGATATGTAACACTTTAATATATTGCAGTAATGTCTCATTTGCCTTTAATTGTACAAAGTGAGAGGCGTAAAAGAATTGGTCTTGCTATTACAATATGGTTGCAAATGTGTACAGTTGTGTAACAGCCGATTTTGGCCCTAATCGGAACAGTGGTTTCGAGACCACGAATCCGAGTTAGAAAAAATAACTTTTATATTTTATTTAATATTTATGATATATGTTTGAGCATGTGTTAAAATATCGTGAGATAATTTGATTGTTTGTATGTTTAATTCAAGAAAAAGGACTAAATTGCATGAGTGGTAAAATTAGCCATTTGCTTGATTGGAGGGTTAAATCAATGTGTCTTTTTAATTAAGGGGTTTTATGTTGCAATTACTCCTATTATTACTATAGTGGACTGTAATGTGGTGTTATATATATATATTATATTATATGATAGTTAGTGATATATGTTAAATATATGTTAATGATATATTATATTTAATAATACATAATGGAATAAAACATAATAAAATAAAGAGAGTCATTGCATGTTCATCTTTTTGAGCTCTCTTGGCCGAAACTAGCAAAAGAAAAAGAAGAGAAAAACTCAATAAGGGTTCGGCACTCATCAACCAAAATTAGGTAAGCTTAAGTCTTGGATTTTTGATGATTTTTGCATTTTTGAAATTGTTGTTCATTATACTTTCAAGCCCATGTACTAATTTTGTGTATTGGTCATGTATGTGAGATATGCCATTGATGAAAAATTGAGTTTTATGATGATTTTTAGTATAAAATGAGGGAGTTGAGCTAGAGGAACCTATCTTATTCTTGAGTCTTTGGTGAATGTAGTTAATTAAGGATTTATTTGTGAAAATATTATTTTTAAGGGTTAAATTGAGAAATTTATGAAATATATGGACTCATATAGTCCTTATAAAGATTCGGCCCTAAGGGATGTTAACCAAATTTTAAGTAATTTGTGAGTTTTGTATTAGGGACTAAATTGTATAAATTGTAAAAGTTAGGGGTAAATTAGTAATTTGCATAATTATGTGTTTTTGGATCAAATTGAATGAATATAAATTTGAATGACTTTAAATTGGAATTATTTAGATCAAGAACAAAAGGAAACGGGATTGGATCGGGGAAAAGCAAAATTAAACGAATAGCCGGGAAGCTTAAATCGTCAACTTCTGAGGTAAGATTTTAAGCAATTGAGTTAAACCGAATGTCTTATATATATGTATCTATGTTAATGAAGGTAAGTATAAAGAATGGCACATGGCTAAATGTGATGGTGAATTTGGTATAAAATAGCTTAATATGATATTTCCTTGGAATTTGAATATGATTTCATGAGATGAATATTTAAATGTTAATGATGTATATGGATTGAGAGATATTAAATTATGACATGAATATATCCAATGGTAATTTAGTTACATGCTATTGATTTGGCTGAATATGATATTTCTATTTGGGGTATGAAATAATAAAGTTATGTTTATATTTATGCGCTTATGCGCATTGCTGTGGATTAGATTTTTTGGTTATTTATATATATGCACATTTAAACGACTTACAGGTCTACGAAAGGTACTAAGTGTACGAACTTATAACCGGGCACTAAGTGTGCGAAACCAGTCACATGGCACTAAGTGTGCGGAAATGTTAAGTAACTGCACTAAGTGTGCGATACGTTACTGGGAAATTGGCACTAAGTGTGCGGAAATGTTAAGTAACGGCACTAAGTGTGCGATACGTTACTAAATCTTATTACTAAGTGTGCAGGTAAGAGGTTCATTAAACGACCTTAATTGCTAACGCTGTTATGTATATGGAAAGGATCGAATATAGTATCATATGTTATGCATGATTGGTTAAGTTGTGAAAGTAAGTAAATTAAAGGTATGTGTTATTTATATATTATCTTGAAATTCATGGTAACTTGAAATGGGAGTATAGGATTTGGTAAGTAGAAAATGTGTATGCAAATTATTAATATGTGATGGTGATATATGGAAATAGGTATAAGTATATATATATGTTGCTATGATTTCTACTCTTGAATATTGGCTATTCGGCTATTCGGCAAGGATATTACAAATGAAATTAGTTATGAAATTTTGAATAAGCTTATTTGCATATGAATTGTTTAAATCTTACTAAGCTGTGAAAGCTTATTTCGAATGTGGTTGTTTGTGTGTTGGTAGATCTCTTTTGGGGTGCTCATCTCGTGCTCGGGGATCACAGTTGAAGCTCATCACACTATCATCAAAGTTTTGGTACCTTAATATAAACTTAAAATCTATGGCATGTATAAGATAAACCGATTTTGAATTGGCTTAAAAGATGTTATATGAATGTATTAATGCCATGCGAAAATGGCTTACTATTATGTTTGGGTTTCAAGTTGAATATGAACATTTAACCATGATGATAAGGTTTATCTATGATCAGTTTTTAATGGTAAGTTGACTTTGGAATGTTTATTCCTTCATATTTCATTATGTTATGTATGTGAAAGCATGATTAAAGTTGTGAGTAGTTCTTATAGTATAGGAAGTGATTGAATAATTTGATGAATACTTATGTGTATGCACCGTGTGTCAAGTTATAAAATGATAGGATCATGTTCTATGCATTTAGGTTAATTTATGCTTGAATCATTCCTAAGTTGTATTTGCATTAGATCAAATGAAAGTAGTCGGACTTATAAAATTGAAATTGATATATATATACATACTTTAATTGCAAGGTTTTGAGTATTTTTAGTTATGCCATTTAGAAGAAATTAGAGTATTCACGTGGTTGAAGGTTATTAGCAATAAATGTAGTAATCGACTCATTTAAAACTAGTTCGAGTCGTTTAAGTTTTGGTATGAAAATTTTTGGCCTATAATGTTGAGCATTTTGGATAATATAGCTGATTAATGACCATATGCATATTCGGCCTTACCTCTGAAATTGACCAAATGAATAGTGATTTTTTCTAATTGAATGGAATTGATTTTAAATGATCATAATGATATTATTTTGATGGTAACTTACTTGACTTCAATAGTATAAATTGATTTTGTATAAATAAAAGTAATATGACTTTATTTGAGTGTGTGGTCTTGTGATTGGTTAAGTAAAGCCTCGTAACCCTAATCTGGCGATGGACACGGGTTACGAGTGTTACAAGTTGCGAGTTGGTTCTTAGTTGCATTGGGTGTCATCCATTGCCTACATACTTATAGACCAAGGATTAGATCATATATTTTAGATTTTTATGCAAAACGAGATTATATGAAAAGACTTGTATATGCTAGTGACGAGACCTGTATTGAACAAGTTAGGATGAATAGAATTGCCTTTTTTAAACTATGTGAGATGTTACAAACTTTAGGGGGATTGAAATCGTCAAGGAACATGCTTGTTGATGAGCAAGTGGCAATGTTTTTACATATCATTTCTCATCACTTTCAAAATCGAGTTATCAAGCATCACTTTAATAGGTACGGGGAAACCATTAGCAGATCATTTCACAATGTTTTAAATGTTGTCATACATTTACAAGATGTGTTATTTAAAATGACAGAGTCAATTACAGCTAATTCTACAGACATAAAGTGGAAATGGTTCAAGGTATTGGAGTGATTTTTATGCATAGCTCGTACATAATTTAGCCCATTTAGATTTAAATATAGTATCCTAACCTGAGGTTTTATACATGTGATGTAGAATTGCTTAGGTGCTTTAGATGGAACCCACACCAAGATTAGGGTTCCAACAGTTGATAAACCTATATACAAACGCGAAAAAGTGACATAGCAACAAATATGTTAGGTGTTTGTACACCTGATATGCAGTTTATTTATGTTCTTCCTAGTTAGGAAGGTTCTGTTGCTGATGGACAAGTTCTTCGAGATGCCATTAGTAGGAGACATGGACTAAAAGTTCCTCATGGTAAAGTGCAAAATTAGAGGAATTTGAATTAATTTTTAAGATCATACTTTTTTGGGAAATTAACCATGATAAATAGTTTCTTTTTATAGGTTGTTATTATCTAGTTGATGCTGAATACACAAATTCTGAGGGATTTATTGCGCCTTTTAGAGGACAAAGATATCATTTGAATGTGTGGCGTCATGGTTACCAACCAAGTACTCCGTAAGAATTTTTCAATATCAAACATGCTTTAGCGTGTAATATTATTGAAAGATGTTTTAGGTTATTAAAACTTAGATGGGGAATCCTTAAGAGTCCATCATTCTATCCTGTGAGGGTGCACAATAGAATCATTATTGCATGTTGTTTGCTCCATAATTTTATTCGAACCTATATGAGTCTTGATCCTATTGAAGCGGAGTTGGGAGAAGGATTACCTAGTAATGTGATAGATGATGATGAACCACATATCGTAAATATTCATCCATCGGATGTATGGGCTACTTGGAGGATGGAACTAGCCAACCAAATGTTCGATGAATGGCAAGCATCTAGAAATTAATTAGGTTTAGAGTAAAAATAGTAAACGTCAAGTTGTTTATGTTATTTCATATATCTAGCTTATGAAACTTTGGTGGTGTTTGAATTGTTTTTTTGTATTGTACTAGACTTGTTGAATGACAATTTATTTTCTTTTGATTCATCATGTGTTATAATTTTATAAAGTATTGACCATTTGATGCATAATATTGAACTTAATTTTAATTTGCATTTTTTCTTAAGATAGTTATGTCAGGTTTTTCACAATCAAGTGTTTCTTCCCAAAATTCTCGAGGAATCAAAAGGAAATGGGTTCCAGAAGACGATGCTGCGTTGGTTGCTTGTATGGTTGACTTGTACAATGTTGGAACCTTTAATGTAGATACGGGATTCAAAGCCGGTTATTTAAATGAGTTGGAAAAAATGTTAGAAAAAGTTTTACCCAATGCCATGTTGAAGGCTAAACTTCTTGAATCAAGGATTAGGACATTGAAAAGGGATTGGTCAATCGTTTATGACATGCTTAGTGGAAAAAAACAATAGCGGCTTTGGTTGGGATGAGCATAGGCAGCTTGTTGTTGCTGAAGATGCGGTGTGGAACTCATATATAAATGTAAGAATTATTTCAAGTATTTATTATCTTATTTTGACTAAATTTATATCTAATATGAATTCCTCATTTTTATAAAGTCATAAAAAAGCCGCTCAATTCAAACATCGGAGTTTCCCCTATTATGAACAACTTACTGCCATCTACGCAAAAGATAGAGCCACTGGGAAAGATGCTCAAATAGCCACTGATATTATTGAAGAAATAGATGTTGAGAATGTAGCTACTACAAATACTCATGAAGAAAGAAACGATCCCCATGGATGCGAAGCTGATGTTTTTCTTTGGATGACATGGATCTTTCAGCTACACAACCACAACCAGCTAGAAACCAAGGTGATTCCACATTATCAAAGAAGAAAAAAAAAAAAGATTTCTGATGCAAGTGATTCTTCTACTTCATTTAATGATGCTGCGACTTTATTGGCGGAAAACATACGGACCGTTGGCCTTGAAATCAGTAAGAGTATTGCCTCTGAAGTGCTAATTCAACAAAAGTCAGAAATGACCATTCAAGAAAGTGCTCTGAAATTATATCCAACATTATGTGAACTAGAAGGTTTAACTGAGGATGAGCGCTATCGCACATTGAGCAAAATTCCAGATCATCCAACGCAAATGCTCATTTTCTTTAGTTTACCTTCTGCTGTGTGATTGGAATGGGTCAAAAGATTTCTTGCTGACCATTAAAAATCATGGTTGTGTTGATGATATTTTGGTAACTTTTTGTATTTGTAATATTTGGATGGTATAATGACATGATAGAATGTCATTACAATGTTGTAACTTTTTGAGGTTGTAAAATTTTATAACATATGGATTATGACATATAAACTAATGATATCATGTAACTTTTTGTTAATAAATGAATATTATGTTTGGATGTGAAATATAATTCTCAAGTTATTTATTACTTCTAATATTTTATTTTTTATTGTAGAATAATTAATTTATTTGTTTCACTAATGATATTTTAGCACATTAAATATGTATTGCAGTTTAAATATAATAAAGTAGATTATATATTATTTTTATAGTATTATATATTATATTTTTTAATTCATATAATAATAATTTTATTAAGAATTTTATTAAATTATATTTAATAATAATTATGTTAAAATATGATTAAATTATTTTTTTAAAATTATTTTTAATAATAATCTTATTAAAATTTAATAACAATAAAAATAATCATCTACCTAAAAAAAAATTTTGCTAAGGGTATTCTAGTCATTTTAATTTTTTTCCTTATGCTATTACAACATCATTCCATTCAACCAACCAATTGAATTACTGATTACAGCTCTATTCCATTACATCTCTATTCAATTACAGCCTTATTCCATTACAGTGAACCAAACGTACCCTAAGTGACTAAAATGTAACTTAAGGAAACAAAAGTGACTATTTTAATAATTTACCCTATTATTTTAAAAAAATAAAATTATCCTCATAATATTCGATATTTCATAAAATTAAAATTTTTAATTATATTTAATTAAATTAGTTTGGAGTTAATTCTCGAAATAAAGTTAATTAAATCTTAAATTCAATGAATATAGTAAAAGAGAAAAGCAAAGCTATTTCCCTTTCTCTCGTTTATTTTATTTTACAAATTCAAATCCCTCGTCTCCTTTATTTTAAAGGCTTTCCGGAAATATATTAATATATCAGTTCGTACTTAAATCTTATTTGATATTTAAATTTTTTTATCTTATTTTCATATTTAATTTTAATTTTAATATTTAATTTGATACTTAAATTAAAAATATTATATAACTTAATAAATATTTGACATTCAAACTCTAGTACAAAAATATAGATACTTAATTGGGAAAGAAACAAACTCAGATATTAAATTAAATATTTAAATCAAACTTAAACATTGAAATGAGATAAAAAAAATTAAATGTAAAATTGAAAAAATTAAAATAAACTCAAATACTAAATTTTAAAAAAATTTAAATATCGAAAAAGATTTGTCCCTAATTTATATTATATAAATTTTAATGAGTTTGGTATTGGGATCTAGACATATCTGCTGCCGACTAAATACTGTCAATAGAATAATCTGAAAAGCCACGTGGCTTCCCTCATTTAAATCCCATCTTAATCGACACATAAAATTTTCCTCCATTGTATCACACCAAACCATCATCCGCTTGGCAAATCCCACACCACTCTTCCCATCTCTTTTTATTTATTTCACTAAAATCAAATTTTCACACTTCAAAAATAACTCTATCGAACGTTAAGTAAATAAAAATTATATTTAAATTTTTAGTTTGGGTGAAATTTTGAATAATTACGGGATTAAACTGAAATAATAAATATATTTTTAGTTGGAAGTACTGTTATGTCAATATGTTAAAAACATTTCCAATTTAATTGTAAATTCGCTGAAAACACTTTTAAATCGAAGCGTTTTCATTATTTCGACTTAAGACCGTAATTTTAAAAATTACAGCCAAATCCCGTAATTTTAAAAAAAAAATTGTATTTTGGGGAAATTTGCTCATATAGTTTTGAATTGTATCTCTCAATAATTTTTTTATTATGTTAAAGTGAAAGAAAGCTTAATGACAACATTACTTATTATTTTATTTGGATCCTTAACGTTAATTAAAAAATGAAAAAGAAGTAATTTTAACAAATGTTTTCATTAAACAATGGAAAAAAGAAATTATTAATTATCATATTTGTACAATTTAATACATTAAAAAGAAAAGACAGAAAACAATTGAAAATAAATATAATATGTCAGCAATTTACTATATAAATGATTAAATATGTAGATAAAAAATAAAATCAATGAAAAACATACTTGTAAAGAATTCATTGGAACAATAGAGAAAATTAAGTAGTAGGTAGGACGCAATAGACTTTTTTATAAAATTAATATTAAAAAAATAATTAATTACAAAAATAGGGTGGAAAATAAATTATTATAAAAATTGGGTGCTTGCCACAGTAACTTTGGGTGCCGCCACCAGTGAATATTAAAAAAGAGTCTGATAAGAAAAAAAAAAAACCTGAAAAAATGAACAAAAAAGAGCTGATTTGTAATTCAAACACCAGATAATAACCTTTTTTCTGTATTTAATGCCTTAATTCCTTTTTCCTTGCATTTAACCCCTAAATCCATAACTTTTTTTTATTTAATCAAATGGGTGCAATTAAAAGAAATATTTTTTATCTTACAAATTGACAGCACCAATTAAAATTTCTTTTGTTTAGCTTTTATTTTTCTAAAACTCTTTTTAAAAAGTTAATTGGTGCTGCAAATGTGTTAAGCAGCATTCAAAGTTAGCAAACACTCCATGTTCGTAATTAATTTTCTTTTTACCCTCTTTTTATAAGTAAGTCATTTTAATATTAATTTTATAAAAAAAAGTCGAGGCAATAATTTTTTTAATGTTTAATTAATAGACTAATACTTTAAATCAATTTAAAATAGGTTTAATTTTGTCTTAATATTTTTTTTAATTCCAAGAGAAAATTAAATTGTAAGAAAAGTAAAAAAAAAAAATGACATACTAAATGATTGACCCCTTGCTAAAATGAGTGAATTTTATGTTTGAACTTTTGATAAAATAAATAATTTTTGTTAATGCCTAAAGTTATCCAAAATCTCTTTTCAAGTCATAAATAATACATTTCAATATATTCGAAAAATTTAATAAATTTACGAGGATTCTATTATACAAAAATATTAAATATTATTCTTGTCCTATTCCAATTCGTAATGTCTGTAAATGTAAAATAAAATAAGAATATTTTGCATTTAACATGTATATTATTTTTATTTCTTGAGATGTTAAACATTCCTTAGACAAAATAAGTATGTGGCTATAAATGAAAAACATAAATGATGACAAAATTAAAACAAGACCCACCCACGCCATAAATATAAAAAGGCCATCCATTCTCAAAGTGAATTCAAACGGATTAAGGCAAAAGGAGCGGTTTTTTGAAGGGGATTGAATCACCCTTTGGCTTTTTCTACTCATTTCTCAATGTACAGTCACTAAATGTTACCCATTTCTACTACGGTCTTTTCTTGTGTTTTGCCAATACAGCTAGGTTTTCCTTTACCAGTGACCGTCTAGTAGTGGGCAGTAGCCAAATAAGCAAGTAGAGAGAAGGCTGAAGGGGACACACACCCCACACAAGATTTGGTACAAAGGGAGGAAGGGAGTCAGTCATGCCATCAGGTGCTAAGAAGAGAAAAGCTGCCAAGAAAAAGAAAGAGCAAGCAGCCAACAACATCAATCCTTCGACTAACCACAACCCACTTGGTACTTTTTGCTTTTTTTCTTTTAATTTCTGTTTTGGGTTTTGTTTTTTGATGGGTTTTATTTATTTTATAACTTCTTTTTAATTGAATCATACTTGGTTCTGTATATGCATGCATCATTCAATTCTTTATTTGATTTGTTGGAGTTCTATAGTTAAACAAATCAGGTTGGTATGTAATGTTAATTTCTAGTTCCTGCCCTTAATTAATTGATGTGGTTGCTTTTCAAAGGGGTTGTCCTCCTTTAATCACTTACTGTTTTATTTTGTTTTAGGGTCTTGTGGTGATTTTTAGCGTGTCCTGTATTTTACTTAATTTTTTTTTACCAGAATCCTTGTTATTGGAAGAACTTGTCTCTACATTTCGAGTTATAGTGCATTTCCTTTTTAGTGTTTGACTATTTTGGTCCTGTTTAGAGAGGATTGGTGAATTTATTGTTTGCATATTGGTTTGGAATTGTTATGGTGTTTATCTAATGGTGCTAGGAAATGATGATCCGAGAAGCCAAGATGAAAGGGACAGTGATGGCGGTGATGCTGGTTCCCCTGCATCTCATGATGGCCACAATCACCAGCATTCATTCGGTCAGGGGGGAGATGAAGAGAGATCACAATCACATGTAACTGAAGAGAAGCCTGTGGAAGAAGCCGCTAAAGATGCAAAGAGCACCGAGAGATTGGGATTGGATGATGCTGATGTTAAAATTATAAAAGAGTGGGAACCAAACAAGGATCTTGAGAGCACACATGTTTCAATTCAGCATGTTGATCATGATAAGAGCTCTAGTAGCAGCAGCAACAGTAGTTCAGATGATGAATCTCAAGCCTTTGAGAAGAAGTCAAATGAAGAAACCTCTAATCTTGGTTCTGATGCGGCCTCATATAGTACCGAGGATAAGTCAGCTACTGTTTTGTCTGAAGAAGTTCTGAAGGTTGCTGAAAATAACACACTTGAGAATGTTGATAGTAATTCTGCGGTGGAGACTGTTTCTGTTGACAATTTGGTAAAGAACATGTCATCTGTGCCAGAGGAGGTGGAATTTGCTGCAAAGAATTCAGTACCTGATGTAGTTGAATCAGGGTTGAAGGAGAATGAAGAGAAATTATTGCCTTCATCAAATGGGGTTTCAGGGGTTGAATTGGGAGGAGTTGAAGGAAAAAATTTCCCATCCTCTGGTATTCCTACTGCTGAAACTAGCGATGTTGCTGAAAAAAACCATGCATCTGGGCCCCATGGTTATCCTGAAAAGCAGGTATATCTTCTTCCTATTCTTTTCTACAACTGTGAGTTCGAATATTCTTTATTAATTTGACTGGATATTTGCTGCATTGGTTCGCAGCCTCTTGTTGCTCCTACTCCACCACCAGTGCAAAGAACCTCATGGTTAAGTTGCTGCGGATTGTTTGAAGTTTTTACTGGTTCTGGGAGATAAATTGAAGGTTCAGGTTATCCATAAAGCTAAAAGATCTATTTTATACTTTCCTTTATAGTTTGCAGTACTACTAATTGAGATATACTAAGTAGCTCATATCGTTTGTGCATGTGTGGGTGTATGAGAATGCTAGGACTATGAAACTTGAACTTGAGATCTGGAACTTATTGTTTGTCATTTGATTGTTTTATCAGTTATCTGGTATTCTTTTTCCAATCTGCAATGACCTTGCTTTTAACCTCGTTATCATTTTCTTTCTTTACGGATTCATTTCTTAAAGCCTACAACTATTCATGAATAATTCCTGGTTGATCCAGATAGCTTGATGAATGATGAGAAGGATGAAAGGCCTTATGGTAATCTGTTTAATTGTCTCCCTGGTTAATCGTGTTGTGTAGTACACTGTTTTCCCATTAATATTTTCATTTTCATCTCATACCATCTAGAGAACTTTTTAAAAGTTTGCTTTCATGTAATGTTGGAGTCTATATGTAGGTTGATTTTCTTCCTTGTTGGACTAAGAGAGTCATGTGCCAATGGCAATTGTGGCATCCATTTACTGAATGAGCCCCTTATATTTATTTTGTCTTTGGAATAGTTGATTTGGTTAAATTGGTGATCAGTTAACCAGAATATTAGGGGCTTAATGGCACTGGATTTTATAATATTAGTTTGGTTGTCTTCAATTTTCTGGATACTTTATTTTGTTTTGTATTTTCAGCTCCCCCTGTTTAAACATATGTTAGTTGAAAGTCCCAAGTTCTGACCAATTTTTCATGAAGTATTCATGCCCAATACATATATGGGCAATGTGGACTATGACCCTCTAATAACTCTTCAAATATAATACCATATCCAACGCTCACTCTCTAATCTAAGGACATAGCTTTTGGGGACAGTCTTCTAATTTCTTCTGTCTAATTATTTGTTGGTTTTTCTTTCACTACTTTAATTAGCGTGCAACTATGTAGCTAGCTGTTTTCTGTGAGAAATACCATGATCAATATTATTTTGTGGTGTCCAATACTGATATCTTGTGCCATTCTGAACATCAACATATGTCACTCAAAAATAATGAACAGACCTAGGTGGGAAAACAGCTCCAGGGCTTTGTAGTAGTGATAATGCTGATGGTGATAGTAGCTGCTAGCTGGTCGTACGTAAGTGGGTTGGCTTGAGTGTGGTAATTTCCTCTAAAGATGCTACAAGGTTTTTCTTTTTGGGCATTAGTTTAGAGGGGAGGGAGTCTGTTGTCACTATAGTGGCTTAGTTGATTATGCTACAAGGTCTGTGAGAGTAATTTCAACAAAATTCATAGAAAACAAACTTGAACTAAACCCTAATACATAAATAGATGTAGGATTATTTCGCCCTTGAGTTCAGTTGAATGTATTGTTAATCAATCAATTCGGCTGTGATAGGCAAGACAAACAATCTCTCTAAACGTAGTAGTTTTAATACAAGTCACTTGCTGATTAGGAATACATGAACTATTTAGATTAACTTCTAATATAAGTTGTATTGCATTCCAAAACATTCTTTTTTAAGGTAAGTGAGTTAATATTCGATTAAAACCATTGAAGACATCCATACTAATAAATATTGATTAAACATTTGGAAATTTTACTATTTCAAATCATTTGAAACATTGTAGTAATTTATAGCAAAATTACTACATCAATGTATAATACCTAACATTATAAGATTGGTTAAAATATGCTTTTACTTTTATTTTTAGAAATTCATTCTGGTCAAATTTGTTGGTGTAACAATTTATGAAATAAAAGAAAAGACTCATTGGACAATCATGTAATAGAAAAATAACACAGAAATGAATCGGAAATTTAATAATATTAATAATTAAAATTATATTTTTAAATTTGAAATGTAATTAATTAAATTTTAAGTATACGAAAATAATAAGAATTCTGCAAGATATTGATATCCACAGTTTTGCTTACCAGACGGGAGTTGACCGCAGCAGAAATTTGTTACCGACTGGACGGGGAAATAGAGGTTTCATGGTAGCTCTATTACCCTCGTAAATAACCCCCCACAAAATAGAAATAAAAGTATTTAGGGTGTGGTTGGATAAAAGTGCAATTAATTTTTTTTTTTTGTGATTATAATGAATTTTCTTAGGTATAAATTGACTATAAATTTTAATTCAAAAATATTAATTGTTATAAGAAATATGAATAATACCTTAAAAAATTCTTTGAATAAGTAATACAATTTTAAAATCAAATAATTATATATAATATGTTAGTTCAACAATATGATTACTAATAAAATTAACAAAAATTTAATTTTATCTAATTATTCTATCATTTTATATTCATTGAGTTATTTATTCTCTAACATTAGAGATTATAAAACACTTCTTTTTGCTTAAGATTATAAAACAATGATTAAATTTTAGTTTTGGTTCATGCTTAATTTTAAATTTTAATCTTGATATTTTACTCTCTTTTTTTTTAATATTATTTGGTACCTTAATTTTATAATGTTAGGGTAAGAAACTACATTGCTAATCACCCGATTATTAGTAAATTTATTTTTTGATCATACAATTATGAAAAATTAAGAAATGGTCATTCAACTATTCGACTTTTTCTTTTGGTCAGTAGCCTTTAAATGTTTAACAGAAAGATGACGTGGTAGCTTTTAATTTCTGTATAATAACAAATTTAACCCTTAATATTTATATATTTATTAATTTAATCTTAATTTTTAAAAATTTTATTATCAATGTTTACACATTATCTAATTTTATCCTATTTTAACACAAAAAAATTATTTAATATATTGTGTATGTAACAACCTATACTCGGTTCGAAAGTTTACCCAAGCTATAAGGTATTACAACCGTAAAACATAACATTTATACATCATCATCAAATAATTCAAATAATATTAAAGCACAATCATTTTCCACGTTTTTCAAGAATACCAAAACTTAAATGGAGCATATGAAGCATTTAAAATAAATCCGGAATGAAACTGGATTAAAATGAAACTTTTGTAAAAAGTTGGGAAAAATTAGAAATTTGGGTCACATGACCGTGTAGTCCGGTAGTATGATAGAGCCCAGCCTATGTGGTTCCAAAACAAGGCTGTATGGCTAACCGTGTAAAGACACATGCTTGTATAGGCAGGGTCACACAACTATGTCACCAGGTCGTGTAACTCTCTGTGACCGTGTAGAATCAACCTACACTAAAGTTTTCATACAAGACACGGCCATGTCGCAATCCGTATCCCAAGCCGTGTGCACCTACAATTACTTCCAAAACAAGCTAAAGCAACACCATTTCTTAGGTACCAATCCAACCTATTTCTTAACACATTTATATGACCCAAAACACCTCTTAACATAACCATTACATGCCAAAAATCATTCAATCAAAAGGTGTATCAGGGTGTCACCACAATACAAACCTAAACAACAATCCATCAAACCAAATTAATGATCAAGAGAATTCATTCAAACTATTTACCTATTACTATAAACATGTACCATGAACTTAGCAAGCTACCAAAGCATACCTTTACATCACTCAAATTCCATACATTGCCAAACTCAAAATTGTCATTACTACCAAGGCATCAAATTCTAGTTCCCAAGTAAAATAACATCATTTGTTAACACCACCAACCAAATACCAAATGGTAAGAACAAAACACCAATTCAACTTCATTTAAGCCCAGAAGTAAATGGTGAAACATCTACATATTAACCCTATTTACATATATAAGACATCCTAATTACATGCCACTTCAAACCAACTCAAAAAGTACAAAATAACTATTGAAAATAAAGCAGATAGTTGTGATCTCTTGAATTGATCCAATCGACGTCCCGATTCTAACGGACCTACAAAATTTAAATCAAACAAGTAAGCTCAAATAAAGCTTAGTAAGTTCGTGAAGTTAACTTGTTTTACTCGACAATCTAATTACAACGATGCAAGAACATGTCATGAGATCAACTACCATATAGCTTGAGAATCTTCTTAAACTCATTGTAGGCTTAAAATAGTACTTTCCGTCCAAATTATCTAATCCATCACATCGTCACGAAGCCCATTAGGCCCAAGGCTCGATATAATTCACCGACACGAAGCCAACTAGGCTTAAGGCCTAATAATAAACACCAAAATAAAGCCTACTAGGCATAAAGGTTCCTAATATACACTGGTATAAAGCCTACTACACTATCTCCAATACTACTCAATTTCATTATTAATTTTTCATCCACCAACATTCAAAATTACAAACATCACAATTATTTGAACAAAACAATTATCAAGGAATTTAATTTAACATATTACATATAGTACGAACTTACCTAAACCGCTTCTGCAGCAAAAATGACTCCAAAGTCTAATCAACATTTTTTTTTCCTTTTCTACGTTTGCCCATCGATTGATCCGTTTTTCAATATATATATATATATATAATTTAATTCAATTATCCAATTCAAATACTTTTAAATACTAAAATTCACATATTTGACCTTTTATCAATATTTTATATTTTTTACCCTAAACTTTTACCTTTTATTCAATTTAGTCCCTAATTCCAAAACTTTCAAATCTATCACAATTAAACCAAATTTATGCTAGCTGAAATTTTCCCTATGCAATTACAGCCCATATTTATTAAAATATCACAAGAATTTCGTGCCAAGTTTATTACTTTATCAATTTAATCCTTAAACTCAAAACTTACCAAAATCACTTAACAAAATATGTCTAAAATATTTCCAAGCTTCAAAATCTTCCATTTAATATCAAGTACATCCAAAAATTATCAATGGTAATTTTAACAAACTTCAACAGTTTTAAAAATGGAGATACGAGTTAGCTAGACCTAGTTGCAACGATCTCAAAAATATAAAATTTATGAGAAATGGGTGAAAATGGCTTAACGTGCAAAGAAATGTTAATGGCTGAACATTCAAGCTGTTAACAATGGGGGTTTTCGGTGAAAAACAAACAAGAATGAAGAAGATCCATCATGTTTTCATATTTCTTTTACTTTTTTTTTAATATTATTTGAATTATTTGATGATGTTGTATAACTGTTATAGTTTTACTGTTGTAATACCTTATAGCTCAGGCAAACTTTCGTACCAGGGTGTTACAGTGTAAATTGAAAATAAAAAATAAATATCTACTTCTTAAAAAATTGAATGAGTAATGAGGCTCTTTGAGTTCGCCAAAGATGGTAATAGCAACGACAATAACAAGAACAACTCGGTTGAACTGATGTGGTTCAAGCGCGAATCTTATAAAATTGGTGAAGAGTGGATCAACAAAGACCAAGTCATCTCAGTTGTTAGTGTTTAATCCAACGGTATAAAACGAAGTATCAAGAGAAAAAAACACAAAAAAAAAAAGTGAAAATTATGATTTTGGATTTTAGAATGTTTCCATTTTGGTATATTTTCGATTAAGCTTAGCTAATAATTTTGTTTTTCTTTATCTTTTTAGGTGGAAGGGTCACAAAGAAAAGTAGAATTACAAAAAGACTAAATTACACAATGAGTAAATGTTGAGGATTCCTTTTAGAATTATGATTAAATCATTACAATGCATTTGAGAGTTAAAGTTATTATTATGTCAATCTTTAAAGCTACTATATCATCTCTTCGTTAGCTATTTAAGGCAGGGGATAACAAAAAAAAAAAAAAGAGAGAGACTAAACTGAATAGTTTGATGGCCATTTTATAACTTTTTATATTTGGGTGACCAAATTTTTCAACAAACTTACTAATAGTTGGGTGATTACTAGTGTAGTTTACCTATAATGTTATTAGTTACCTTAAATACTTTATTTTTATTAAAATACTAAAGTGAATTATTAAAAAATGTTAACACTGTTAAAATTCTCTGTTACATGGCTATTAATATTTTTTTAAAATTTCAATATGCCATACTAGAGAATTTAACAAAAAAAAATTTAATGGTGTTTAGAACTATACCTAAATTTTTAATTCTAGAAAAATAAAGAGATTAAATTGTTGAAAATAAAAATTTGGAGATTAAATTCCAAATTTATGAAGAGTATAGAGAAAGGAGTATATTTTGACCTTCAAATTTCAAACTTATAACTTGGTCCAAAACAAATAATTAACCGAATGTGAAGCATGGATCGAGAATCATACTAGTTTTTAATAAATATTGTATAATTTAGTTAACTATATAGTAGGTCAAGATGTATAGAAAATTATTTCTTGGCAATAAAATATTTAGATTATTTAATAAGATTAGTAAAATAACATATAATTATATTTTAAAATATAAAATATAAGTCCTAAAAAATTAAAATATTATTATTGTATAAAAATAACTTTTAAACTTAATATAGGAGCACTTTTGGAAAGCCAAAGTAATTGGGCTTAGTGTAATTGTTTGTAATTTATTTATGTAATTATTTCAATTCTCGCATTCTTTTAATTACATCTAATTTAGTAAAATCAACTATTGTTAAATATATATAGTTACAAATAATTACATCCAAATCTGATTTTTTTAACAATCTAATTATAAGTTCTGATTATATCTTCTCTCTTTTTTTACATAAGGTCTAAAACTACCCATAATATCTCCCTAATCCATAAATGAGAATATAATAGGTTTCAGCATACTCAAAATCATTTCTTTCTCCGTTGAAAACAATACTATAAAATTGAAAATCAGGCCAAAGTGCATCAATCAAGTATTTAACTTTTTTTTTTTTAAATGGTTAAAGGTAAGGTATGTATTACCTTTTTTGGGAATAAATTTCTGTATATTCATCCATACAATTTAGATGTGAAAAAACAATTTATAATGAAAATAATAAATATAAAACTAGCCATCGGATATTAACAAATCCTTTTGCGAAACCGTTTGGTGTTTCGATCAAACAAGAAACTCTTTTTATTGTATATTGATATAAAAATCCAATCACACCACAACCAGAAGCAGCCCATCTCCGGCCTCTTTGTACATTCCAAGAATCAAAAGGAAAACACAAAGCTAAAAACCCCTCAGTGATAAAAGACGCATCAAGCACCACCATGGATTGCTGCTATGTACACAAGTTGTGTTACTGTAAGTATGATTAAAAATGCCTCCATCGTCCTCTGCAAATCAACACATTTCTTACGTTAAACCAACAACAATTTCAATTCTAGTTGTATTGAATGAAAGCTGAATTTTCCTTCTTACCAAACGAGCATTCCTGATTTCAAGCTCAATTTCTTTGCAGGCAAATCTGTGAAAAGAATAAGTTCTTGTTAGTTTAGAAACTAAGCATTTCAAATGTAAAGATGCTAGAGTTAGAAGCTGACCCCATGGCTAGTAGAGTAAAGGTCCAAGCAACGCCTGCAATCGAAGCTGCTGACGGCAAGCTACTGGCATTCCATGAACGGATATGGTTGATACCAGCTATCGCTGATGCTACACCGAAAACTCCGGCTAGCATAGCGAATGTCACAAAGAATCCGGTGGCAGCATTTCCCATGGGAAAGTAGATGGGTGAGAAATGCGCTGGAAGCTTGAATCCGGGTCCTGCAAGTTTCAACCCAGCTTAAGTAATTGAAAACAGTTGTATTCTAATTTGGTAGTTGATATGAAGCAAAGACGGAAGGAAGGTGGCTTACCAATGATAAAGCCATAATCAATGGCTCTATTCATGGCCCATGCACCAATGCCTAACACAATGACATACATGCAGAAATTAAGGAACAAAAGCAATGCAGCAACAGGTTTCATTTGAGTGTTGGCCATTGCAATGCCTCCTACAAGCTGATGATCTGGAGATGAAAAGTTGTAGAAAGACGAAAGATCAATCACTGGTACATGTGATTCTGCATGTTGGAGGCTGCTATATATATGACATCAAATGAAGGGTTTTGGTTCCTTTCTTGCTAAGTCTGCTGGTTTCTAAAGGTGTCCGTACAGTTGTAAAGAGCATGCTTCATGTTCAAGGCATGCCTTGATAAAACAAACCAGATTCTTGTCTGTCTGGTTTCTTCTAAATTTCAGCTATTCTTTTGAAAAGGGTACATTGTTGAAATAAGGTTTGGACAGTAAGTTGATCCTAGGAGGAAAAGTCATATTCTTTACATTCTTTGCCAGTAGATGGACCCATTTCTGCCACATGGAAACTCAGTATCTTCTCTGCCTGTACGCCTGAGGAAAAACAGAAAAATCTAACCCATAATGTTTAAAAAATAATTTAATATATTTGGGTTTTTTTTTTTTTTTTTCCAATTCTTTAAGATTAATGAGTTATATTGTTCAAACAGAATAAAATTAAAATTAAATTTCTATAAAGATTAATGTGCCAAATCCATTTCCTACAAAAGCTGCCTCAAACTCATCTGTAATTAGATCAAGCTTTAAGCATAAAACCACTCTATAATTAGCCACCAAAAGAACTATAAAGAGTTTGAGTTTGGCGTCTTTAAACAAACACAAAACATTATCCACCAGAGTCTCCGTAACTTTTGCAGGTGAAGTACAAAGGAAAATGGGTTGTTTTTATTAAGTCAAGTTTTGTATAGCTTCTAATAACCATCTTTAGGACAAACATTCTTAAATAAACTACTCTGAGAGATAAATTAAGAAGTGACCAAAAACAGTTTTTTAGAAACTGAAAATTTTAATTCTTCTCAAAAGAGTTTTTTTAGAAGCATTCCTAAATTAGGCATTAATCTGGAAATGTATATGATAGGCCTTTGAGGTCCCATTCATCCAAATAATCTTCAAGTGCTATTTGGTTTGATTTTTATTGATTTTGAAAAATATCGTGAAAATGTATTTTTGAAATTTTGAATCGTTTGGTTTAATATTTAAGTGTTTTTGAGAATTAAAATGTTCAAAATTTGAAATATGATATTGTGAAGTAAATATATGCATTTAAATGATGTTCAAATTCGTTAATGTTATGATAAAAGTAATGTATTGCAATTCATTTTCAATATTTTGATATATAAAATAAAAATTTTAGATATTTTTAAGCGACTAATAGTAATTATTTGTAAAATTTAATTTAAATATACAAATTATACTTTAAATATAAAATATAACCATTACAGATTTAAATATATAATATTATATATTTGAAATAAATTTTAATAAGAAAATAAATTTATACCCAATATAAATATTACATAAAATATATCGGATTATGAATAATGGTTAAACATGTCATTTGACATCAAAAATGTTTTTTCCAAACACAAAATTGAAAAAATGCTTTTGCGTCTGGGTTCAAAAATAATTTTAACTGTAAAATTTGTTTGTTTAGTATTATTTATTATTCCAAAAGAATTTGGAAAAGAAATGAAAAACGAAACCTAAGACCATGATGCTGGGGTGATAGGGTGGCATTCCTTTGGTGAAGGTGGAGTCTTTTGTCTTTGGCTGTAGTCTTAGCTCAATCAAGCTAGATGTATATAAGTAGACCCTATGAATAATGGAATCATACCTTAAAAGGGTGTGTTTAAGTAGATAAGCTAGACACTAGTGAGATCCTCCCTTCGTTATAAGAAATTTGTCTTATGACGCTTTTTTGTGATGTTTATGAAAACGTCATGGAAGATACTACTTTTCATGATGTTTTATAAAATCGTAACAAAATATACTATTTTTGGTGACGTTATATATGAAAAAAAGTAGAATTAAGAAGACGTTACGAAAAGTGAACTTTCGGTGACACTATGAGTAATGTTAGTGATCTTTTAAAACGTCATGAAATACAAACTTTTTGTGACAATTTGGGATCTTTCGTGATGTATTGAAAACGTCACCAAATGAAAACATTTTTGGTAATGTTTTTTCTCATCTTTTCGTGACGTTTGTAAATCCCACTGAAATAGAATAGTTTTTGCGATGTTTTTTAAAAAAAAAATTCTGACATTTTTAAACCTTTAAAATTTTGAAATTTTAAAAAATATAAATATGTAAGAATTTATAAAATTATTAGACAACTTAAATTTAAATTATAAAAATAATATAACAAAATAATGGAAATTGTATAAAAAAATTTAAGAAAACTTACATTAAAATTATAAAAAGGTACAAAAATATAAAAAAAACAAATTATTGTCATTTTTCATATATTTTTTTGATATGTTTACCACTGATTGCATTCACAGTCGGCGATTTAGCTCTATATGTGTAGTGTTCAGTCGGCCACATGTAAGAGTTCATTGACATATCCTCAATAAGCTGGCAACCTTCAACATAGGTCTTAGGACATGAACGCCCCCATGGATGATCTGTCTTAACTCGACCTCAAATTCTTATCCAACCCATTATAAAATGTTTCTAATTGAAGCCAATCTTTGAGACCATGGTAGGGGCACTTACGAAGCATTAATTTAAAGCGATCCCACACCTCATACAATAACTCTCCCTCTAGTTGCTGGAAGTTGGTGATGTCCATTCACAACCTCATTGTTTTGCTTGGTGGGAAATATTTGGCAAGGAAGCAGTTGGCTAGCTCGTCCTACGTCATGATGGTCCACCGGCTGCAAATCCAACCACCTAAATTGTAACACCCCTAACCCGTATCCATCGCCGGAATAGGGATACGGAGCATTACCGAAAACTTTTAACTTAAAACATTTGATTGCAATCATTTATAATACACATCATATTCCATTCAAGCACATGTATAACGTCCCTTTTTCAAGCCATTGAAGCCTTAGAAACACTTTAAAAATGATTCAGGACTAAAACATTTAGAATTTCATGGAAAAATATAGAAAAATTCAAACTACAAGGGTTACACGGCCGTGTGACTCACACGGCTAAAACACATACCTGTGTCTTAGGCCATGTTGGCATTCGAAGTAGGGACACGGCCGTATTCCAGCCCGTGTCTGTGCCCATGTAACTCTCTGACTTGGTTCACACGGCCAAGCCACACGCTAGTGTGCCAAGCCGTGTAATTCTTGAAATGCAACATTTAAAAACCTACAGGGGACACAAGGCCGTGTCACATGGCCGTGTGTCACACATGCCCGTGTCTTAGGCTGTGTGGACAAGAAATAGGCCATTTTCAAACCATTTCTTTCACCCAAAATATGATCACATATACAAGCCACTTGCACCTATTTCAAGCATTCAAAATGTACCTAAAACATGCATAATAAAACTAGATCAATATGGCATTTTTGCATACAACCAACATGCCCAAAAGGTACCTCAAACATAAATATTGAAATCAACCTAAACATATACATGTTTTGGCATAAATCAAATATACACAACCACAAATCATCATGTCAAGACATAACACAATTGACCTTATATCAAACCTCAACAAAACATACCAAATTGATCATTAAAAACATACATCTACTTGAACAATTCAACATTAACCATTTAAGCACCAAAATGCCAAAATGTCATCAATCATGAACCACATATATATACATGCCAACATGACAACTAATTTATCAACCAAAATACCATGTTTACAAGTAAAAAATAATGACTATTTCATCAAACAAAAAACACCTATACATGTGCATATTTAACCATTTATCAATTAACTTGTTTCCATGCCAAAACATAACACAATTGATACATAACAACCATACCATATTTGATTCATGCACATCTAGTTCAAAATCTTTCCAAAGTTAAACTATATCTTGACCATGTTGAGGTCAATTCATCATATATCACTTTGGCCATTCAGACATGCTTTAACACATAATCAAATTAACACATATCAATAAGGCACCAAATGAACCAAGGCTACATCACCCAAAATGACATATACTTGCCAAAATCATCAACTAACATTCAGCTAATCATCAACCATATGTCCATTTATACATGCCACTATAACATTAATCAAGACATCAAAATCTACTGATATATTCGATGGATAGTGTGATAAATTTTCGACTTGCTTCCAACCCGATCGAGCTTTGGATAATCTGAAAAGTAAAGGAAAAACAACTACATAAGCAATGAATGTTTAGTAAGCTCGTATAAACCATAAGCATAATATTACATTTCAATGATGAATTTTTGTAGAATAAACATAAACCTACGTCAATGCCATGAGATTCATAAATCTATATGATCATCAACTCACAAATGAATAAGTTCATGGGATTTCATGAGACATAATAGATAATCATCACCCTTTTTATAAGATTATATATCTTTCTATTTACTTACTTTCCATTTCGTCCCCAGTGCTTATCATAAGCCTAAACAACGTTATTAATTCTCAATTCAGTGTATTTATCCATGACATAGGTAGACTCATCCATAGCATAAGCAATTTGCTCACATGTAAATACATCATTTATCACATTAAACCGTTATAACATCATAATACATCCCAATTACGTACTTACTATTTCATTCATTTTTCTTACTTGTTTCATATGCATAATACAAGCATAATCATAAACATCAATCATATCCACAAGCTTGGCATAAGCCTAAGCACATCAACAAAACATGTTAGTTCATTTAAACATAATTCATGTAAACTTAACATAGATAACCATTATACTTGAACATGATCCAATTGGATTTATCATTCTTCATAACATATCATGTTTTCTAAGTATCACCATTTTAATAAATTTCATGCATACATGTCTTAGTTCATACTAAACACTTACCATTTCACTTGTATAACACATAACACATAAACATAACATTAACCATAGCCACAAGCTAGAGATTAAACACATAACTTAGCAATATCATCACATGGTAAGATATGGTACATAAAATTAGCATCACTTAAATCATATATGGTATAGAAAATTAGCATCACTTAAATCATACTTTTCATAATCATGAACGTTCATACTTTAATCATGATACATCATACCTTTCCATGATTGTCGTAGTGAAATCAATCGGAACCCTTACTGGTTCATCTCTTTTCTTGCCCGTTGAACCACTTAGAATAATATCGGATACACGGGAAGCTTACACAAAGTGTGCTAACATACAGTCGTTGCTCACACGAGCTGTAAAATGGGTCTGCTCACACAAGCTGTCGGTCAGAATGTAAGCTACACGATGCTGCTCACACAAGTTGTCGGTCAAAATGTAAGCTACACAATGCTGCTCACATAAGCTGTCGAGTATCTGCAACTAATACCGGACCTCAGCCATCGGTAGGACATTCAAGACCAGTACCCGAAACATGGTAACCTGGGTTTGCTCACACAAGCTGTCAGTCGGAATGTAAGCTACACGATACTGCTCACACAAGTTTTCGAGTATCCGCAACTAATGCCGGACCTTAGCCATCGGTAGGACATTCAGGACCAACGCCCGAAACATGGTAACTCTAATGGCATGTCATTTTTATCTTATATATTCCTAAGGTTCAAACGAGATTCAATAGTTGTCGTACATCGTTGAATTTCCATCGTTTCTTGACAAGATAAATTACATAATAACATATAATATATTGATTCAATGACAATAGAATCACATACTAACATTCAATTTAATCAACACTATACAAATTTCAGTTCATACGAACTTACATGGCTAAATTGCAGAAATGTCAAAGTATAGAGGCATTTTGGTACTTTTTTATTCTCCTCGATTTTCTATCCGATCTTGATCTAAATTAATAATTTTATTCAATCTATTAATTTAGACAGTAAAAAATGTATTTTATGCAATTTAGTAATTTTACAAAACTTCCCTTAAAGTTTCACTTTTATTCAATTTAGTCCATGAGCCCAAAACATGCAAATTAACCATTTTTTAACGCCAATTTATAACATCCAAATATTCATGGAACCATTTTAACCTCTCCTATCTTTCTTTTGACATGAATTCTCTGCTTGTCTTTTGACACACAATTTTTTTCTCTTTTCAACCGCTTTTCTTGATTTGGGATTTTTTCCTTTATTTTGGTGTGATAGTTGAGTGGGTTTTTTGAGTTGTGGAGGAGTGGTTAGCCAATCTGAGTCTAATAGATGAGGAGGAGAAGGTGTTTCATGAGGAAGTTGCGGTGGTGGATCGGAACTATCAGTTTTATTTGGTTGGGCGATGTCTAATAGACAGTGTTGTCTATTTTCCATCTCTACGTAACACCATGGCTGATCTTTGGCATCCCATTGGAGGGATTTGTATCTTAGATCTAGGGGAAGAACGGTTTCTTTTTCAATTTTTTCATGATGTTGACATCCAAATGGTGCTTTCTGGCAGACCATGGTTTTCCAATAACCATTTGCTTATTCTGCAAAAAGTCTAAAGTGGAGAAGATACGTCAATTATATCGTTAAATTTTACTAAATTTTGGGTCCAAATACACAATTTGCCTCCAGGTTTGATGACAGAATTATGGCTAAGCAATTTGGTGCTTTTTTGAGAAAATTTCTCGAATATGATACTTCTATACCGACCTTGGGTCTTAAAAATTTTATGCGTATTCGTGTTCGACTGGATGTATCTATTACATTAAAAAGAAAGAAAAAGATTCAGATTGGAAAAGATATGACTGTTTATGCTTGCTTTCAATATGAGAAATTGAGTTTATTTTGTTTCATTTGTGGTAAACTGGGGTATGGTGAGAGTTTTTGTCCTTTTCTTTCAAATTGATCCATCTAAAATTATTTTTGGCTAGGATATATCTTTGCGTGCGGTGGCACGCCGACAGAATACCACTGTGAGTAAGAGGCTCCGTGAAGCTGACGGATCATAGTGTAGCAGTGTGGATATGGAAAGAATCAATCAGAGCAGTAATTTAAGATGGGGGAGTGATGCTAGCTGAAACTTAAGGGGGAATTGGGAACAAAATCTTTAAATCCAATTTAATTCCCTTGGAATCTGGTCAATAGATTCTAATTAAAGGGCATGGTAGTTGGCGTAATCTGGGCAATGGGGATTTGAATGGAAATGGGTTTGAAATTGGGCCCACGGATCTGATGTTGGATAAGTAAAATGATCTACTAATTTTTTTAGAAGGAAAGAAACGTCAAAGGATAATGGAGGGTTCAACAACTCTCATGGGAAACAATTTTGGAGGAGGCTCTCTTGATTTAACGGCTAGCTCTGTTGAATAGAGTAGTCGAATGCAATAAAAATCCTAAGTTGGAATGTTCGTGGTTTGGGGAGATCACAAACTGTTAATAGGCTCAAGAACAAATTGAGAGCCATTAATCCCCGGATTTTGTTTCTTATGGAAACAAAATTATGTTCTAAAATGATGGAAATAGTTAGATTGAAATGTGGTTTTGAAAATGGGATTGATATTGGGGCGATAGGTTCAAAAGGTGGTCTATCTTTGGGTTGGAAAGGGAATTCGTTGATTCGGCTCAAGAGTTTCTCTTATTTTCATAGTGATGTTGAGGTCCATGATAATGAATGTGGTGACATTTGGAGGCTAACGGTGTTTTATGGGATTCCGAATGAAAGGAGTAGAGGTGGGTCGAGGGAATTACTTAGACAGTTGGAACATGACTAAATGAACCCATGGGTTGTGATGGGGGATTTCAATGAGATCACAAATTCTTTTGAAAAAAAAGGTGGTCACCTTAGATCAGAACGACAGATGAATGAGTTTCGAAAAATGTTGGATGATTGCAGGCTCAATGATTTAGGTTATATTGGTAGGTGGTTTACGTGGGAGCGAGGAAGGTTCTTGTCAACAAATATAAGGGAGAGACTTGATCGGGGAGTTGCATCTTTGGATTGGATGAATCTTTTTCCAAGCTACCAAGTAGAGCATTTGAGCTATTCTTTCTCGGATCATTGTCCTATTCTATTGGATACCACTGGAATACGAAGGAATGATCAGTGTAATGGAGCCAAACTTTTTCGTTTTGAGGCCAAATAATGTTTAGAAAGTTCTTTTAGGAGGAGGTAAAAAGGAATTGGGCTGTTTTTTCAGGAAGCGTCCCGGATAAGTTTGATAAAATGGGCCAGCAGCTTCAGCAATGGAGTCGATCAAAAAAAATAAACAGAAAAAGAAAATTCGTGTAGATTTGGAAAAAATGTTACATAGTCTTTACAATCAGGATCCAACTGGTGAGATCTTAGTCGAAATCACGGATGTTCAACTGGGTCTTAATTTGGAGGCTGATCAAGAAGAAATATTTTGGGAGCAAAGAGCCCGCGTCAATTGGCTAAAAAATAGGGATCAAAATACCAGTTTTTTTCATAAAGTGGCTGTCAACGGCAAAATCGTGGTGGAATTACTGGGTTAGAAAGGGAGAATGGAATATGGTTCTCTACGACCGAGGAGATGCTACAGCTCGCTTCAGATTAGTTTGGTAATTTATTTTCAGCCTCTGAAATGGGTGCTGATGAACATTTGTTTGGGTTAGTGGAGAAAAGGATTACTACGAGTATGAATGATAAATTGCTTAAACAGTTCACTGAGGAGGATATTGGCTATGCTGTCAAGTCGATGGCACCTTTGAAGGCTCTCGGCATCGACAATTTTCCTGCAATTTTCTTTCAAAGGTACTGCCATATTGTTGGGCATGATATTTCTAATTACTATTTATCTATTCTGAATGGTGAATCTGAAATAGGTGAGATTAATAAAACCCGCATTGTTTTGATTCCTAAAGCTGAGAAACTAAAAAATTTCTCACAACTTCGACCTATAAGTCTTTGTAATGTAGTTTACAAAATTATTGCGAAAGTCTTAGTAGATCGTATGAGTGCAATTTTAGGAAGTTGTATAAATGAAGCTTAAAGGGATTTCATCCCAGGAAGACATATTTCAGATAATGTGTTAATTGCTTATGAGGTCCTTCACTCCATTAAAATGAAGAAGAAAGGTAAAAAAGGGAATTTTGCACTTAAACTCGATATGAGTAAAGTGTACGATCGTGTTGAGTGGGAGTTTTTGGCTGGAATGATGACTCGTTTGGGTTTTCATACTGATTGGGTCATCCTCATTATGAGATGTGTTTGTTCTGTCACCTATTCCGTGAGTCTTAATGGGTCTAATAGTGATTGGTTCTCACCTTCGCGAGGTTTAAGACAGGGCAATCCACTCAGCCCTTATCTCTTTTTAATCTGTGTTGAGGGTTTCTCTACACTGCTTAATGAAGCCAAAAATAAAGAGCTAATAAGGGGTGCTCTTATTGGAAAGGAAAGATTTTCGATTAACCACTTGTTTTTCGCGGATGACTGCATTCTTTTTAGGGATGCCTCGAGTAAGGGAGCTAATGTAGTTTGAAATATTATTCGAGAGTATGAGATGGTTTCGGGACAACGGGTGAATTTCGATAAATCTCTTATCTACTTTGGGGCTAATATGGAGTCTAATAACAAGGAGACTATAACCAACTTCTTGGGTGTACTTACCTTTTTGAGGATGTTGCTGACGGTTTTATGGCTGAAGCAAGGGCGTACGAAAGGGCTATGCTTTTTACGCTTGAAATGGGTTTTCAACGTCTTCTCTTAGAAGGGGACTCCCTGTCGATAATTAAAAAACTCAAGATAATAGTGAAAGATAAATCTATTCTCAAATCGATTACGCACAATATTCATATCCTTCAAAATAATTTCGAAGAAGTCTCTTACTTTTTTGTTCCTCGCGCGGTTAGCAAAGCGGCTCACACCTTAGCTTTGGAAAGAAGGAGACTCCAAATCTCTTGCGTCTAGGTAGATGGAGCTCCAGAATTGGTGAGAAAGATGGCGGATAAGGATCGGATGGTTTGGATCCAGAATCGCTAAGTTTCTTTTTAGGATCGCTTTGACTATGGAGAAGGTTCAAAGAATTTCCATGGATGGGTTCAAAGCTTTTTGCTCTTCTTTAATTTGCTCATCTCAGATACATTTTTACACAAAGAGAAGATAGGTGTTTGCTGATATTTCTGCTTTTGAGTCGTTTGGTATCTGGCATAAGGTGGTTTTATCTTTTTCATTTATGGTTTGCTATTTTTCTATGTGCGGTTTTATGGTTTGGCTGTTGGCCTGCTGCATTTTGTCTTTTCTTATGTTATGTTTGATGAGACTCTATTTAAAACACTTTGAGCCGTGTGCCATTTAATGGATATCAGTCATCTTTTGCAAATATATATATTCATAGCACCCATATCAGCCCATACTCGCAACAATTTCACATTAAATCCTTGAACTTTTATTATTTTAACAATTTAGTCCCTAATCGATAAATTCATCAAAAATCACTTAACAAAATAATTTTAATTATAAATCAACATTCCAAATTCATCATTTAACATAAAAAATCACAAGATTCATCAATGGCAACATTCAAAATCTTTAACAGTTTCAAAATCGAAGGTACGGGCTAATTGGACCTAGTTGCAACAATCTCAAAAACATCAAAAATATTAGAAATGGATGAAAAAGGGCTTACCATGCACCATCCAAAGAAGAACCGAATCTTGAAGCTTTCAAATTTCTATTTCCATGGTGACATTCGGTGGGAGAGAAGAAAACACCTTTTGCCTTTTATGTTTTTTATTTTATTAAATAAATAACATATAAAACATTATAATTAAAAGAAATTAAGCATCCAACTGCCCCACTATCTTTAGGATGACTAATTTCCTCAATAAGACCTTCCCATTATAATTCTTTAAACAATTAACACCTTTAAACTAATAGCGATTGATTTTTTTCAAATTTTACGATTTAGTCCTTTTTTCTTAATTAACCGTCGAAACATTAAAATTTTTCAATGAAACCTTAACACCACCTTAATGAAACCCCATAAATATTTATAAAAATATTAATGGCTCGGTTTATAAAAATGAGGTCCCGATACCTTATAACAGCCCAATTTTGGGCCTAGTCGGAACAGTAGTTTTGGGACCACAAATTCGACACAGTAAAAATTTATTTTTATTATATTTTTAGGGTCTACAATTTTATGGAATGATTTTTTTGAAAATTTCGTTCGAAAATTTTGACATTTGGGCACTCAATTTAGCTAAAAGGACTAAATTGAAAAAGATGCAAAATGTGTGTTCTAGATGCTAAAGGTGTCTAATTGCTATGAAATTTTAAATTAGAGGTCCTTAGATGGTAATTAGACCATTATGCTATAGTATGGCCAAAATTGGGCATGGTTAGTGAAAAATTTCAAAGTTTAGGTGAAGGGCATTTTGGTAATATAGTAAATAAAGCCAAAATAACTAAATAAAAGTCTTCATCTTCATCAATTTAGTCCCTCATGGCCGAATGTTTCAAGAGAAAATATATTTAGGGTTTGTTCATCTTCCAAGCTTGATTGTAAGTCCGTTCTTGCCCTGTTTTTCATGATTTTTATGTTTTTGAAGTTGTCTCAACCTAATCTAGCTATTTCAAGGACTAATTTGAAAGAAAATCGAAGTCTAAAATTTTAACCATGTTAGATATTTGTGTATTTTGATGTCTAATGGTAAATTATGTATGTTTGATGTTAGATAAACAACTTTTACTAAGTGATTTTTGATGAAAATGCCTAAAAAGACCTATTTGTAAAAGTTGTAAAATATGCAGTAGAAATGCGAATAAATAAAAAATGTGGGCTTCTATGAGCATTAAAAATATTTGGCTAGGCTTGGGCTTTGAAGAAATTGACAATATTTCATTTTACGAGCCTAATGACTAAAATGTAAAAAGTTGAAAAGTTAGGGAAAAATGTAATTTTTGCCATAAGGGGTTTTTGGGGGTTAAATTGAATAATGTGATAATTGAATAAGCTAAATTTGATATTATAGATCAAGAAAGATGAGGTTCTGACCTAGACCGGGGAAAGAACAAGATTGTGGACTAAATCAAACAATTATCTATTTTGTACCAAGGTAAGTTCGTATGTTAAAAATAAGCTTTAATATGATTGTATCTTATTGCTTTAATATTGCATGATTTGACGTTTGATAAATGTGGATGAACTTAATCCTATGAACGAGTCCGAAGACGAATCAACAAGCAAAAAATCCCGTTTGAACCTTAGGAATAGGGTAGGATACAAGTGACATGTCACTAGGGTCATTATGTGCTATGTGATTATGTGATCCGAGTGCTGGTCTCGTACGTCGTACCGGTGGCTGAGTATACTGGCATATATTGCGGATAATTGTCAGCTTGTTTGAGCAGCACTACATAGCTACGTCTTGACTGACAGCTTGTGTGAGTAGGCCCGTCAATAGCTCGAGAGCGAGTGATTATATGATATGAAACTTAGGTAGCTTTGGCTACATATATGGCACTTAGTGTGCAAATTTTCTCGAGTATCCGACATTGTTATTCCAAGTGGTTCACGGGTATGTCAAAGATGAGAATATGTGTAAGTTCATTTCGAGATGGCTCAGGTATGTACATAAAGCTCATGTTTAATAAATATGTGAAATGATGAATATGAGGTAAGTTTTTGTGATGGAATAGATTATGATCATGAGACCATAGTATGTCTACATTTAATTATGTTATAATAATTGAATGTTATATGCATGGTAAGGTTGCTTATTTCTTGTATACGAGCTTACTAAGCTATATAGCTTACTCCGTTTATTTTCCATGTTTTTATAGTGTCGCCAAGCTAACTTGGAATCGGAGATCATTGGAGATTCGGATCACACTATCAAACTCTCATTTTGGGTATTAATGGTCTTAGCATTTTGAGCGTATGGCATGTATAGGGACTTGGTCATTTTGTTATATGTGGCATTTACAATGTGGCTAAATGTATTGGCTTATAATGGTTAATGATTTCATTTTGTATATGGCCATGAATGATGGCTTATGTTGGTTGAAGTATATTTATATGTTGATATCATTCATGAATGTGGAAACTTGTATTAATAGATCATGATGGTTATGCATGTTAGAGGTTAGCATGTGGATGTGATGCTAATACCTTGGTTGTGGATGTTTTGGTTGCCTAAGTATGCCATGAATTGTGCCATCGAATTGGTGTAAGTGTAGAAGTAAATGAGCATGGCAAATGGCTTGGTAAATAGTCTTATTTTTGTCCATACGGGTAGACACACGAGCGTGTGTCTAGGTCGTGTGTGACACACGGTCCGCCCCACGGGCATGTGTTCCAGCCGTGTGTCCCCTACACCTTAGTTTTGAGAAATAGAATGTCTAGAATTGAGCACATGGGTAGAGACACGAGTGTGTGTCTTGGCCGTGTGTGCTACACAGCCTTGAACACGGGCATGTGCCCCGGCTGTGTGAAGTCTACACCTATTTTATGAAAAATTATGAATATTAAATTGACCACACGGCCTAGCACACGGGCGTGTGGCACGACCGTGTGGCACAAGTCAGAGAGCACCCTAATTTCAACACAGTCTGTAGCACGGGCGTGTCTCAAGGTCACACGGATGTATCCCTCCCTGTAACATGAAAAATTTTCTAAAGTTCTCGGTTTAGTCCCAAACACTTCCAAAGCATGTTCTGGGCCTCGTAGGCTCGTTTAAGGGACTTTATGATTGAATATGAATGGTTTTAATTTGGACACCAATTTATGACTCGGAATTGTGTGAATGCTTATGTTATAAGTACGGTAACACCTTGAGCCCTCCAGCGTTGAATACGGGTAAGGGGTGTTACATATCTCATTTTCTAAAACCACTTGGCCTTAGGGTAACAGGTTGAAAATTATGGATCTTATCTCCCTAAGAAGTAGTAGAGCAGATCGAAACAAAGTTCCAATACCCCTGAAGATGTAGTGGATGGAATAAAGCTACAAAAAGTTAAGATTCAACAAGATGGGGCAAAATTGGCCCTTTTAAAGTCTTTGCTTCGTTCCCGTTACACGACAACAAGCAAAGAGGGGCAGCTGTAGGGCCCAATTTTTTACCAACCAAAGCCCAAGTTTAAAGTTTTTACAAGCTAGCCTAAATCAGCCCCAAACCCAACAAGCCCACTAAGCCCAAAACAGAAAACACAAGCAGAAACCCTAGTCACTATTCTGTGCCATCGCCAGCAGATCCAACACTGCACGTTGCCCCGCTCTCTGCAACGTATGCCTCCACGTTGCCTTCACCTGCGAAAAAAGGGAAAAGGCCACAAAGCAACAAACAGATCGTATTTTGATTCTATTCTATTTTTGAGGGGATTTTTAGGCTATAAAAGCCGAATAATCAAATGTAAATGGGGTTTTTTTTTTTAAATACACAGTTGTAACAGAAATAGAGAATACAAGGATTTTTTTACAGAGAATACATAATATCAGTCAAAAGAGAGCAAGCTATTGGCAAAGATAGGCAAACGTTTGAATAGAAAATAGTTTTCAAAGGTGATTTTTGCAGATCCTATTTGTTCTATATAGTTTCTTTTTACTCTTTTTTCAAAAAAAAATTCAAAAACAAAGGAAAAAGGGAAGAAACTCACCGGGCCTTCGTTCTTGCAGGTGACCGGTCGCCTGATCGGTGGTGACACGGCGACGAATGGGGGTTAGAGGGTTTCAAACCCTGGAAATGAACAAAAGGGGGGGTTCTCTTCTTCTGTTTTGAAGCAGAAGGATAGAAATAAAAGAAAATTTTGTTTTATATTTTTAAAGCATTAACAAACGGCGCCGTGTAAAAATAAGGGGGGTGGATCCGCACAATTTTACCCTAAATGGGTAAATTGGGAAGTTGGTCCTCCTCTTTTGCGCCTTTGTTTTGATTGCATCCCATTTCAGTTTTTTTATTTTAATTTTTCCCTTGAATCTTGTTCGACACTTCAATTTGATCCTCGTTCAGGCGGTGCGTTTCAGAGGGTGGGATTAATTGCTATTTTGGTCCCTCTATGTCGCGTGCATATTGCAATTTAGCCCTTTTATCTCTATTTATTCTTAATTTGCCCCAAATTCCTATTTTAAACTCAATTCAGACCCTTTTACCCATTTTTGCTTTTATGTTCAAATTAATTATTTTCAATATCTAATATTATACTTATTATTCTTATTATTATTACCGTCCATTTCAATTCTGTTACTATTGTTTTATTATTTATATTAGTGGTGTTCTTACTATCATTTTTGTTATTTTACCGTCACTAACTTTATTATTACTATTATTGATATTACTTTTATTTTCCCTATTGCTACTATTGTTATTAATTTTAATACTATTATTGGTATTTGATTATTAGTGTTTTACTAGAACTATTACTATTTTTATTATTATTAACGTTTTATTTTAATTTTTTTCCCCTCACTAATTATCTTATATATATTATTATTCTATACTAGTATTATTATCTTTTTTTTTTACTTTTTTATTTATTTTATTTTTATCTTTTTATTTTTCATTAATACTATTGTTTCAAATTCTTTTTTCCCTCCATTTTATTATTATTATTCTATTATTCTATTTATTATTTTAATACTATGTTTATCCTTCTTTTTATTACTATATTCATTAGTTTTATTAGTATTATTTTATTACTACCATTTTTCCCCTTGTCACTATTTTTATATATACGTATTATTGTTACACTTATATTTATCATTCTTATTATTATTTTGATTATTTTTTTCTACTATTATGTTTTGTTTATTCTCGTCCCTATCATTTCATGTAGATCGATAATTTTGAATCACATTTCAACATTTTTATTTTTGCTTTTTTTTCATAAAAAAGGATTTCACAAAGATAATATTTCGTGTCTAGAAGTTCGAGAAATCGTGCCCAATCGTGCTGGGTTTCGATTTTTTCGTTCGTCTTTAAAGATTTTGATCGCGTTTTTAAATAAGGCAATGTTTCGTGTTTGGGGAATTCGAGGAATCGCGCCCAATCGTGTTGGGTTTCGATTTTCCATTTGTCCAAATAACCGAATATCCTTTAGAGATTTTGACCGGGTTTTCTTAAATAAAGACAATATTTCATATTTGGGGAATTCGAGGAATCGTGCCCAATCGTGCTGGGTTTCAGTTTTTTAGTTTGGCCAACTAGTGGAATACCCTTTTAAAAGTGCAATGCATGAATTTTGGAAATCATGAGATGATCTTGATATCGAGAATTTAAAATATCGTGTCCTATCGTATTAGATGTGGTATTTCATCTTTTCAGAACAAGAGAATTTCGATATCCAATTCGAATTATCCAAATATTTTCTAAAGGATTCATATTTTAAAATCTCTTCTAGTTTTCTCTATTAGGACATTAATCAATCAATAAGGTACCAATTTTGGGCGTTACGAGGGTGCTAACCCTTCCTCGTGCGTAACCGACTCCCGGACTCATTTTCTCAAAATTCGTAGACCAAATGTTTTATAAGGTAACCCAATCACACTTCAAAAAAGATTGGTGGCGACTCCGTTTTCCTTTTTAAAGTCGGCCCGTTTTTCCAAACAAAAAAATGGTTTCGACAGGAGTAATTGAAGTGCGCTTTATTTGCCCAAAGTCGATGGCGGGCTGGGTTTTCGGGACCTATTCCTGTTCAATAAAGCCCTCTTAGCTAAGCAAGTCCGGCGACTTCTAACCCAACCCGATTGCCTTTTAGCAAAAGTCCTTAGATCTCGTTATTACCCGTTCACAGATATTATGTCGGCAAAAGTTGGTTCTTACCCTTCTTTTACCTGGAGAAGTATCCGCAGCGCTAGGGAACTGATGGATGATGGTTTACTTTGGCGAATTGGTTGTGGTGAGAGGGTGAATATCTGGAATGATCCTTGGCTGCCTTGTCCTGTAATGGTAGATTGTTAGTCCATAATATTGATACTCGCTGGTCAACAGTGGATCAATTAATTGATGTGGAATTAGGTACCTGGAATAAGGAGGTGATTTGTAAGATTGTAGACTGCAAACAAGCTAGTCGCATCTTCAATATTCCACTTGCAGGCTTCAGAGACCAAGATATGTTGGTTTGGAGCCACGATGCCACTGGGTAGTATTCGGTGAAGAGTGAGTATCGAACTTTATTACAAGGAAGACTCAGCATTCAGAATGTATTTTGAATACAAATGACAATTACAAGACTTTTTACAAATCATTTTGGGATTTACAGCTCTCTAAAATCAAGATTCATATGTGGCATCTTTTTAAGGATTATTTGCCTCATTTTATTAATTTAGCCAAAAGGAGAGTGTAAGTTGATAACGTCTGTCCTTTGTGCAAGGAGGCCGCGGAGGATGTGGATCATTTAATGTGGCCTTGTGGTGTTTTGCGACAACTTTGGCTGCTCCTGAACCTCTCGTTCGACACAAGCATGAATACCTTGGATGGAAAAACACAATTAGTAAGTATTTTTAATGCAGTTGATGAGAATACCAGGAAACTATTAACTATTTCTTTTTGGGCTTTGTGGCATAAATGAAACAAGATGGTACATGAAGGTCTCAAATTCTATATGCATGAACTTTTGGGCTTTGTTCAGAGTTATGCCCATGATTTAAGTATGAGTAAAGTTTCTGGTCCTTTTCCTAAAGCACTAGTGAATGTTTCGTGGCGACCACCTAATCTTGGGACTATTAAGTTGAATTTTGATGCATCTTTTAAGGGTGACACTAATATTTCTATTGCAACAGTCTTAGCTCGAAATGCAGAAGGCCAAATAATGGGTGCATGTAGTTACCCTTATTCTGGCGTTGCAGATGCTTTTGTTGTAGAAGCTCAGACGTGTGAAAGAGCTCTTTGTTTTGCGCTTGATATGGGTTTTAGGAAGCTTATACTGGAAGGAGATTCCCTAACGATTGTAAAAAAGCTTAATTCAAACAGAGAGGACGGATCTATACTCAGACCAATTTCGCAGAGTATTCGGCTGTTAGAGGGGTATTTTGAGTAAATTGCTTACCATCAGTGGCGAAGCCAGGGGGGCTGGCATGGGCCCCGACCCCCCTAAAAGGTAAAATTTCTATTTAGGCCCTTCAAATTTTTTAAAAAATTTAAATTAGTAAAGGTAAAATTACACTTTGGCCCCCCTAAAGTTATAAAAATTCGATTTAATCCTTTACAAATTAGAAAGATATAAACTATAAAAAATTAAAATTTTATCCAGCCCCCCTAAAAAGTTGTCCTGGCTTCGCCCCTGCTTACCATTTTGTTCCAAGAGATGTTAATAGGGCGACGCATGCTTTGGCGATGAATGGGCATCGGAGACACAGTCCATGTTTCTGGGTTGAGGAGGCACCAGATTCTGTTGAAAAGTTGGTGGATGAGAATCGGATGGATTGGCTTTATCGGCGATGAGGATGTTGTTTGGGCTTTGAAGATTGGAGAAGGTTTTTGTGAATCTCCATTGTTGGCTTTCAAAACTGCTATCTTTCCTGTTTCGGGCTACGAAAGGATGTTGATCGGATAGTTTTGGCTGGTATTCTTTGCGGGGTTTCTTTAGAGGGTTTGGTTTTGTGGCTGTGTTTTGTCTCTTGGTTTTCTTTTCTGTGTGCTTTGCTTGTTTTATTAGGCTGTTATAGTTTGTGGTGACGTTTTCTTTTCTTTGACGTTTTGTTTTTGTCAGGTTTTTGAGCCACACCCTTTATTTAATGGATATAAGCTTTTTGACGAAAAAAAAAAAAAAATTCATTTAATATTTATCTATTTAAAATTCTTTTTATTCATAATTCAAACTATTTTATTTTATTTTAATTTCCTACATCTTGTATTTGTGTTATTATTATTAATTTTGAATCTTACATTTTATAATATATTATTTATAAACACACTTTTATTTGTTAAATCCATGGTTCTTCTAATTCTTTTTTAAGAAAAAAATAGAACCGGAAGCTAAATCAATTTGCCAAAACCACTACAAGCTAAATTAATTAAAACAAGTAAAAACCCAATTTTAAACAAACAAGTAGTAACAGCTGTAAAAGGTGAGTGCAAATCACGCGTTTAAAAACGTGACTAGCAAAAAAATTAGAGTTAATATATACCATTTAGCCCTTAAGTTTGACTTTAAAGTTCAATTTGACACCTAAGTTTTTGTCTTAATCTAGCATATGAGTTTGACTTCAAGGTTCAATTTGATGTTTAGATCAAACAATATCATGTGGCTCAATGAACTTTTAACACGTGTTTTCTAGGGAAAAGCATAGGTACTTAATTGGGACAGAGAAAAAAACTTAAGTATCAAATTGAACAATAAAATTAAATTTAGGTACTAAATTGAGACAAAAAAAAATTTTAAGTATCAAATTAAAAAAAATTCAAGTTCTAGAGTAAACACTAAACCCAAACTTAAGTACCAAATTAAGAAAAACACTTAAATACTAAATTAAACATTAAAATCAAGTGTGTAATAGAATATTAACTTAAAAAGTTATCAAACTCCATTTCCTCCCAAAAGTTCCTTTCTTTCCACGAAGCTGCACGTGTGAAAGAGTCGGTCCCATTTGTATACGCGGCAAAGTTCTATTAGTCCAAACTCTCCTTAATGATTTGATCACAGCCGTCTGATCATCCAAAAGAAGCCGACATTTGCCCCCTCCAACCTTTTGTCTTGACCGTTCGTGGAAGTTGAAAAAAGAACACACTTCGATATCAAAAAAGAAAGAAAGAAAGAAAAACACACACACACACACACCCACCCACACACACACACGTCTTTCTTCAGCAAAAGGGAGAAGGAAAAGAAGAAAAAAAAGTCTTCTTTTTCCCCCAAAACAGGTACTTCTATTTTCATGCTATAGAAATTTCACTATTTCACTAATATTTTTTTGGTAAATTTTCTTTTCAGCTCGTCTTTCTTCGTTTAGGGTTTAATATGCAGAAGGGTTTTTGTTTTTTTTTTGGGTTATTTTTATTCTTCTTTGGTATTTTTTTCTTTGTAATTAAGCTATGCTGATGAGGTTTTATTGTGTTTTATGTGGTTAAAAGACTTGGGTTGACTTCAATTTGGGTGGATTACTTGAAGGATTTGTTTTGTTTTAGCATGGTCTCTTTATGAAGAGTTTTTCTTACCGTTCTAAATTTCCTTTTGTATGAAAAGTTGTCTTTTGAACAGAAATCAAGATCTAATTTTCAGAATTGTGGTATTCAGTGTTATTCTGAATTGATTGTCTTAACATTTCTTTAGTTGTTCTAGTAAAAGGGTAATCGACTTTGACTTTTAATTCCCATCTTTTTCTTTGGTTTTATATTTGCTATACATGTCTCACTGCTCACTAATTATGTTGCTTGAATATTCTTTCTTTTATATGTCAGTCTCTTTTGTTTTGTTAGTCCTCTATGCTGTCTGTTTTAATAGCTTCGCTTCTTACCTTCACTATTCATCTGGCACAGTTTCTGCTGGTGATTTGATTATTTGGAGGGGTTTTTTCCCCCACTGATGTTCCGGAATCGAGATTTCGATATATATAACTGTTGTAGATCAAATGCCATCTTTAAGAATGAAGACCAAATCAAGCACGGTTTCTTTAAGAGACAAAAATAGTCTCCGTGTGTGTCGGAGGTCTAGCATGATTTGCAAAAGGCCATGCTGTCATGTCAGGGTTTCCCAGCAGGGAGCTGAATTCAGCACATGTATTCAGAATTCTCATGATGGTAAGCAACTACATTGAACCTACATTTCTCTAATGCTAATTTTAGAGTTACAGGAGCTTCTTGGACTGTCCTATTACCAAGATTCACAAATTCTTTGCCGTTTGCTTGTGTCATGACATTATGTGCTCTCTATAGATTTGAGTGCATTAAAATTAGCAATTTCAAAATATGAGCCACTTTGAGGATTGAAATATTAATTTATCTACTAAAATCGTTGCAGATAATGGAAAATTAGGATCTCGTTTATACATCCCTTCCCTTAAACTTATCAGTGCATCATCTATGTGGTGCTTCAATGAATAAAAATGTACTGCTATTCGCTCAGTCATTTGTTTACTTGTATGCATGCATGATAGGCTTCCTGTTTGTAGGGATAAGAATATATTGGTATTCATTTCTTTACTTCTATCCATGCATGTATTTTAGCTTGTTTCATGTGCATACTGACTGTTCTTGATAGATCCGTCAAATGTAGAAGTAGCCTCCCCAATTTTTAAAACTGATGGAGCCAGTGCTCAGCAACTAATTCTGGATGAAGACGGTTCTGAGCTTCGGAAACAGCTTCCAGCTTTTGTTGATTCTGCAACTTTGGGAGGAATGGCAAGTTTTTATTACCTTTTAGGACCTTACTTTGTTAGTTTTGTTTTTACTCTGCTTTTTGAAGATGTCATGTTGTAGACTGGCTTATGATCTGGTTGCTTATTAATGATGCCTTATTAATTTGCAGGAATCTGCCCATACATGTGGCTCAAACTTAGAGACAATATTCTCTCCTTATCTGGAGCCAATCCAAATACACAGTGAGCTAAATATTGACAATGATGCAGGTGATTCTTTGTTTCAGTTGGTTTGCATGAATTTCTTTTCCATTCTCCAGTTGTGGTTAAGAGAATGACTTTTTTTTTGGGGGGGCATTTCTAATTGAGATCCCAGTCTAAGCATTATGATTAAGTTATAATTCCTTATCTCTTGGAAAGTTAGTTGGCCTAAAATATGATTACCACTTAGTAGCTCTAGAAACAAAGAACTTAGTAGAAGAAAGATTCTTTTTGATCTTGTTGCATGCTTTTGGGGCAATTTGTACTTGTATGAACTTTTAGCATTAGCGGGTTTTGTGCAGTTGATATCTCGTTAAATAGTATTATTGTTTTACCTGTATTCAATGCTGAGTAGAATGAAGAACTTTTATGGAATTCAAATATTCTAGATTCACGTCATGAGGATTGCAAGGTTCTGTTAAGATAATTATTTGACACGGGGTATCTCTTTCTCAATATTTGTAGGGAGTAATAATGGCCTTGAACTGCCAGCATTTGGGGTTGATGACAGTGATGATAACAAAAGCTTATTTGGCAGTCAAACATGTAATGTGTCAGATTTCTTTATATCTGACATGATAATTGCGAGCATACCCTTTGATGGAAATGCTGTTGACAATAACTTCACAGGGACATATTCTTTTCCTGATTTTAAGTGTTCTGAGCCAAGTATGTTGTTTGATGTGGCCGAGCAATGCATGATACTGCCTTTCCTTGAGGACACTGTCAAAGCCAATGATACTAACGATTTTCATTTGCATGAGGAATCCATGATGGCCCAAGATAATACTGGTTTATGTCTAGCAATTGATCAGATGAGATCCTGCCTACAAGAATCTGATGTTAACTCTGACACTGGTCAAGCAGATGACTTTGATCCACAAGCATTTATAAAAAATTTACCAGAGCTATCTGATGTTGTATCAAGCTTCCGGCCTGCTAATGTTCTGACAGAGGCTTGGAAAAGGAAGCTGATAACTCTTGTGCTTGATTTGGATGGTAAGACATGTGCATTTTGCATGTTTTGTATTGTAGACTTATGCCTTTCAAAGTAATCCATCATTCATGCACCTTACCGCTTCTTGAACATTTCTTCAGATGAACTAATTATTTTTTGTCATCCTTCTAAATGGAGTATCAAACAAACTATTCCAAGTCATAAATGAAGCCATAAGGCCTATAACCTGGAGTTTGATGTACTGTGAGGAAGACCAAAGATTTTGGCTAGAACTGATTAAAAAAAAAAAAAAATTCTGCTGGAACCTTTCGGGAACTTATTGTCTCAATTCCCATAAACAGTTCACAGGGAAAAAACCACTATTCTGAGGAAAATGTTGTCTTTGTATGTCATAATCACCATACATGCAGAATTTATTCTGTTAGTGAGGTCAATATTGAAAATTTGCAAGAAAATTTACAAATGCTTTGTGCCTTTCTGGAGTATAAGTAGATTGCATGTCCAGTTTTGTTTGCTAAAATGTTGATTATTAGATGGTATTATTGACATAGGTGAATTATTTTGGATGGCATTTTTTATCTGGAAGCTACTTTCTCGTTTTACAATCAGTATAAAATTATTTGAGCTTTTACTTTTCTCTTCTCTTTTCTACTTGGTGCTTTAAACAAATTAATGATAAATAGTACTGTAGTGTTTGATCGCCATTTCTTTGACACATGCAGAAACTCTCGTCCACTCTACACTAGAACATTGTGATGATGCTGACTTCACCTTTACAGTATTTTTCAACATGGAAGAGCACACTGTGTATGTAAAGCAGAGGCCTCACCTACATACCTTTTTGGAGAAAGTTGCAGAGATGTTTGAAGTTATCATCTTTACTGCCAGCCAAAGCATTTACGCAGAACAATTACTGGACATATTGGATCCAGATCGAAAGTTCATATCTCGGCGGGTTTATCGTGAATCATGCATTTTTTCAGATGGAAATTACACTAAAGACTTGACAGTTTTAGGTGTTGATCTTGCAAAGGTTGCTATTATTGATAATTCTCCACAGGTACTTTTCTACTCACTAAAGGTTCATGAACTTAATCTTTCTTGCCTTCAATTTCGGTCAAGACATATAGTTGCCACCCTAGCTGTCATCTTTCTCTATATATATATATGTATATATATTGCTTTTAGCTTAAACTTAATGTGCTTGTGAGATTTACTATTGCTGAGGCAAAGAGTATATGTATGTGAACCGGTGATATATTGTTTGTGTCTTTGTCATTAGAAAGATTCAGATTTGGAGGTACTTCTTGTGGTTGAGTATGCATAAAGTTCATTTAAGAACCATCCAACTAACTGAGCTTTACGGTAAGACTAGTTGCAAGGACTCGTGCCTTGCTTCTTAATATCGCCTAGAAATGATAGAGGTCTTTTGTCTAGTAACAGCATCAAATGCATTCTCTACTATCAACTTAAATAGTACAGGGTGAAATGAAAATTGGGAAAGAGTAATGATTTTCGTATGCTTATACTTCTATTGCTTAAGAATTCTTCTTCGCTGATTTCAGGTTTTCAGGTTGCAAGTGAATAACGGGATTCCTATTAAGAGTTGGTTTGATGATCCATCCGATTGTGCACTAATTTCATTACTTCCCTTCTTAGAGACTTTGGTTGATGTTGATGATGTCCGTCCTATCATTGCCAAGAAATTTGGTAACAAGGAATAAGAGCACCTTGTTTTCCTTTTTTCTGAATAGCTTTTAATATATTTCCTTGTCCTCATATTTGATTTTAAGTGAAATTTGGCCTCTAATTAAAAACTCAATTCTCTTCAAAATTAACCATGAAATAAGGTATCATCTGTCTTCTTCTTGTGTCAGCATTGCTTGTTTCCTCTTCTTTCTACCCTTTGTTGACAACCCTGTGGAGTGCTTGTTGTCTTTTAATCAAAGGTAGTCATAGAAAGTGTCTGTTTACTGTATAGTTCAAGTTCCAATGATATAAGCTCTGTATATGAATTATTTGTGAAATATAATTTTGCAGATTCCTGTTTGCTATCTTATTCTGCTGCTTTTATCTTGTTTTTATATTTATTTTTCTTCTTTTTTGTCGTTTTCTATGAAAATTATTTAGTCCTCCATATATGCTCGTATTAAGAAATTAAAAGTTTAGAACGGAAGCTTGTAGGAAAATTTATCTGTCTGACTAGGCCCTTCTGTTTTTCTGATAGTTGATACTGGCATCAGTACATAGTTTTTGTTAGAAAAACATAGTAGACATGAACCCCTATAAGATCCTAGCTTAAACTTTTGATAATTATGTCTCTAAATTCCATAATTTGAACTTTGGATAATTATTTCTGTAAGTTCTATATGTGAAACATATTGGAGGCAATCGGAATATAATTTATTATTTATTTGAAACGAAAAGTTCTACTGACTAAGATAATACCCCGCCATTGTAACTGTCAATATGAAGGAACATAAGGCATAGATGCTTTGTAGTAAGGAAACTGTATAGGATATTGGAAGTTGTAATTAGTTGGTACTTTTAGTTGTTGCTAAAGTTGGGATGTAAATATGATTTGTTTTTAAGTGGTACAATAATTTAACAACACTTGATGATGGCTCTGATTGTGCTAAATAAAGCTTGTCTCAAATAAAGTTAAAAATTGCTGCTTTAGCAGTTCCTAACATAGGACCCTGAGAAAATGAAGTAGTTGAGGATGGAAAGAATAATTAAATCTGACATCTTGATCTGCTTTTATTAGCCTTTGTGTGCACATTAGTGCTTGAGCAGAGGCATTTCTTGTTCTATTAGGTGGATACATGGCATGATGGTTAATGAGGATGGTGCATATCACCTTTTCTGAGGGTCCGTTTATCTAACCTGTCAGCTGCTTGGCCGCATCTGCATGCATTAAGGACCAGAAGATGACATTAGGATCTCAAAACTGCCAGACTGCTTTCTTTGAATACAGTAAATAGAAAAATGGTACCCCTTGCCATTGGAGAGGCAACATGAGTGTTAAAGCATATATTAGCTGATAATAGTGTTTCCTTCAAGAAAGTTGGTAAATTTCAGTAGGATTTTTTCTTGTATATTTTCACCTTCATACCTAGGCTTAGGTCTAAATCAAGTACACCGAACTCAGTTATTTTTATCTTCCTTCAGAGCCTCAGAAGTGATTTGAAGCAGTTTGCTCAGATTAGTCATTGTCCAAATAGCTTCTCTCTCTCTTTTTCCCCGGATGCACAAACATACTTATATTTTAGTTAGGTTCATAGTGCTAATGCTAAATAGAACATTGTTAACAACATCTGCCTGAAGGTTACTTAAGAGTTTAGTTAGTCATAAAGTCACATAAGTTTTTGATTCACTAAAAATTTTATAGGAGAAGAGACAAACATAGAAGTCTTTTCTGATTAGGCATATATTCTCTAACTGATTGTATATGTACTTGCGGATGCTTATGTTTAATTCATGATTTTAAATCATTGGTTTCATTGTTGTGCTTAACTGCCAAACTATCTCCTTGTATTATCTTTCTAAAGTGCATCCTTTTGGAATTGATGACATATTTAAGAAGTGATTGAGGTATTTCAGGTAAGATGGTGATATAGCCCTAGGGCCTTGGGGGTAACCTATGTTGTTTCCGGGAAAGATTTAGATTTAATGATACTTGTGATTTGAGAAGATAGTGATTATGTTAAACAAATTAGTTTAATTTACTCAGTTGCAACACCTGGACATTTGCCATAAAAAAGAGGTCCAGTTGGGGTGTTTACTAGGATCTTGACACAAAGACTTTAAGATAGGAATGGATTCGAAGATGGAAAACAATGACATGATATGGGGTTCTACAGTGCAAGAAGGAGCTACCTCCTGGTCAAGGTGGTTTTGGTTAAATTATAAGAAGATTATGGAGTTGAGGTCATATTGCCATCAGCAAAATTGGAGAGTTAAAGAGAGGAGGCTTATAAGAGTTATAGCTACACTGCTTGTCATAACATCTGTTGAATGCTTTGAGTTTGATCATCTTAACAGTTTTACAGTTTTGCATGCCTTGCGTGCAGGTCTTATGATGAACATTACTAGATTATCCGCTAATGGCAAAATAATAGGTACGCGGAATTCCATTTCTGTGCAACCTTTCTTCCGAATGTACTTAATATAGCTACTGACCTTGTATAATGCTGACAACTTTTCCCACTTTGAATTTCCAAAGTGATTATAAGAACAAATTGAGTGATGGATGTAATTTTTAGATGATAAAGATAATTGTTGTCATTTATAGTTTAATGTTATTTTCTCCCTCCATTTCTTACGTGTATGTATATGGTAGTTGTTTGGAGGTTAACAGAATTACTTCATAGCATACACTTTGAACCCTTGTAGAAAGCTTTCACATAACTGCTAATTTCTTGAAAAATTGTACATTTTAAAATTATTTCAGACCGAATTATTGTAATTGTTATAATTTCATGGTTATTACTTATTTGTATTAATAGTGCAATGCAGTGCCCTGAAGTTACTCTTACCTTTTCTGTTTGTTTTTCCTGTCATGTGTGAAAACCAGTTGATGAGATTTATGTTCCTATACTCGAAAATGTCTGATTCCAGGCATGTATTTAGTACATAGAAGCACTGAAGAAGAGATCCACCAGTTAACACAGAAATGATGAATATATGAGTAAGATAGTAGTAGTTGAATCCCTCAAAAAACTAGTTAAAAAATCAGATTATGTCAATAAATATGTATATTCTTCAAGATTTTATTCATAATTACTGGCATTTAAATTTGTAATCATAGCTAATAATAATTTAGTTTCAACTTTGTTTTTGGTCTGTTTATTTAATATTAAACATAAAAAGTTCATTACCTTGAAGGTCATACCATTTTTAAAAATTCCATAAGGAAAATGCACTTATTATCAATGATTTAGGTTTATTTAATATAAAAAGAAAATATTTTATAATTATTTTTATTATTTTATAAAGAGAAGGGACATTTTGCTTATTTTTCAATTAAATTGGTATCCAATTGTCATAATAATTCAATTAAATGCTTAAATATAAACTTTTTGATAGTGAAAGTACCATGGAAGCTTTTGTATTAGGAATTCGATTGTATTTTATATTCTTTTTTTAAAAAATGGACAAATTAGTTTTTATACATTAGATCAAAAAACAAACTAGTCTTGTTAAAAATTGTAGCTATTTTTATTGTTAAAAATTAATTTATGGATGTTAACACGAGGAATATGTGACATGTCACATGTAATTGTTTGGTTGCTTTGTTAGCTATTTTAGTTTTTAATAGAAGAAATTGATGAAAATTTTAATAAAAATATCAATTTGGATGTAACATATTGGAACTTATTTGTCTAAATTTAAGTAAGATAAGTAAAATATAATCTGACTCTTAATACAAAGATTTTCATGATATTTTTACTTCCTTTTGACTTTTAAGATTCAATATTATTTTTAAAACTAATTTAAACATCAGTTAATAACTAGACTATATTCTTTTAAAATATCACTAAATGATATTGTTTTTAAAATAATATTACATTTATCTTTCAAAAATTAAAGTAACAAATATTAAAATGTATTTTAGTAATATCTCAATTGAGTTAATACTTAAGCTTGGAGTCACACTAACAACCAATTTTATTTTTAAAAGAAGTTTCTTTAAAAATGTATTTTAATTTATAATGTTTGTGAATTGACTCCACAAAAATGTTATAATAAATATTTTATAGGAAAATATATAAATCTTTCTCCACTCTTAATTTTTTTTTCTTTTCAAATTTCTTGTACATTCCTCTTATATTTTTCAAATTTTTTACAAGATACGTAAACTATATGCTAATACTTTTAAGCGGATCTCTTTGGCAACAACTTTTTTTTTATTAAATTTATTAGTTAACCTCTACAAAACAAGATTGTCACTTTACTTGTGATGGATTTTTTATTTTTTTTTTGTAAAGTTCAGTTTTTTTTATTAATTAAGTAATTCTAAGAAGTTGATTTTGTATGAGATTCTTAGCCTCTTAATTCGGTAATAAATTTTAAATTTGTATTAATATAAATCTTAAAAGAAATTAAGATTTGATCGTGTTTATAATATTGAATTTCTCAAATAATGATTAGAAATATTTAATATTTTTTTAAAAAATTGTTGTTGCTAGTGTGAAATTCGTGTTTGTGTTAATCTTGTGTTTGACATATTGCATTCTCTTGACCTCAAAAAGCACTCGTGTGGTTTTTATTTTTGTGAAAACCTACTACTTTTTTAATACAATGCCTAAAATTACTCATAATCCCTCTCAACCTTTAAATGCTAGTTATATGTTAGCTTCATAAAAAAAATATAGATAACGAATTCATTTTTGCATTCTCAATTTCGCTTATATTTCGTATAATTTGTCATAATAATTATATTTACTAAGTTAGTATTTGATAAACGAAAAAAATTAAATACTGAAAAATTAAATACTGAACTTTTAGTATAGAAATTTATAAATATTAAATTTATATTATAAAATTGTTTGGTATATTAGTAAAAATTAAAACTACATATAATTGTATTATTTGATAATAGTAAATATAAATTTTTGAAAATTATTTATTTCATATTTTTTAAAACATTGATAAGGGAAAAATAATTCAACAGTTTCAATACATTAGAAAGTATCATGGACAATTGTGAAAAGTTGCGAGTTATTGGAATTTATTTGATGGACTTTTTCTTTTAATTATTATTTTAATAATTTTGTAATGCTTTTACATTTAACTATATTATACATTGATTTATCAAGCATTAATGTTATAAATTAATTTATATGATCTTGTTAAAGGTTTTAATAATTTTTAAAAATTTGACCCATGTTCCAAATTTTTTAATAGTGTACCTATTACTTAATTAACTTGTAACGTCAACTTAAAAAAGGGGTTAATGTAAGGATAAATAGATCATGTTATTTATTTTCAAAAAATAAAATAAAAACGTTAAAAGGATACTTTAGTAAAATCTTACTAAATTGATGCTTAATTGACTCGTGATATCAATTCAGTAAAGGGCTAAATATAAAGACAAATATATAGATAATTAAATTTTATTTATTAAATTCAATCTATTTTATTTGAAGTATTTTTCTTAATTTTAAAATAATAATAAAATGCAATTTGATTACTTTTTCTTATTAATTTATCATCATTAATTTTTAAAATGATTATGTGTTCTTAAAAAAAGAGATTTACTTATATCGATGTAAAATTAAAATAATTTTTTATATCTTTTTATACGACTAATATTTTAACGATCTAAATATTAAATTTATTGATATAATCCTACATATCTCAAATTAATCCGATATCGATATAAAATATTGGATTCTTATGGGGGGTTTATTGGATTCTTAATGAGGGGTTCAAAATGAAAACGGAAGCATCGTCAAGATTGACAAATGATCGCACGAATGCTACGAACTCCGTTTCTCTCACTTTCTAAATTTCAGGTACACTTACTCTTTCATACATTCCAATCTCTCTCTCTTTTTCATTTAATTTTTATTTCAGGTACCTCTTGCTTCACTTCCAGTCCTTCTTGGATCTCATGGACGGTAATTTTTATTCCTTTTAGTTAGAGATTGAATATTTATTGCTGCTTTTAAGCTTACATGTAGGTTTTTCCCCCTTTTCTTTTTTTTTTTCTTTTCTGGTTCATAAAAACTTAGTTCCTTGAAGTTAAATCTTAATCCAGAGTATCGGCTAATTTTTTATTTTAAATAGTATCTAGCTGGATTTTATATTAGTTTCTATTGTAATGTTGGAATAATAGTAATGGAAATCGTAATTAAAGTCATTTCAGTTTAATTTGTTAGAGAATTTTATTGTACGAAGATGCATTTTCTATTTATATGCAGTTGCGGTACACAAGTGATTGAGAATAATCGTGATCCTACTGGAATTTCATCAAATAAGATCTCGGTTTATGGATTTAGAATGTTTTTCACCGCCACTGCTAAAGGTGCGTAGAGACTGATGACGGTAGACCACCATCATATGATGTTGATAGTATGAAGCAAAGCCGCGTTACTCTTGACCTGTTTCTGGTGTTTTTGATTTGTTATCATGGCAGTATACCTTTTTGGCCAAGATTTAACACCTTCCCTTCTCACCCTTTATGGAAAAGGAAAACTGAATGCATTTTTAGTTTTTTATATCCCCGAGAATGGATTGTTAGCATTTTGTTGAAACGTCAGTTAAAAGGGTTTTAGATTAGACTGCTTTTTAATTAGTCTTACATGGGAAGTGATGCAATCTTAGTTCAATGGTTAAATGTATTTCTTATGTCATCTTCTTTGATAATATGTGTATTCTATTCTTTCATGTTCTTTCTTATTGTAGAAATTAAAACCAATCTCTTTTGCAGCCTAAGGCTCTCTTGACTTCTCTCTTTATTAGTCCATGCTGCATACTATTTATTTTCTTAGGACCAAAAGAATCCACTGCTCTTGCCTCGTCATATGATCTTGCACTTATTTTTTTTTCTGAATATGTTGAGTTTAAAATATAGGATTGAACTTCATTAGCTGATGTTGAAGTGAATAAATTGACTGGGGTTGGTCGCAGGGGCGAAGCCTGAAACTTGCTTTAGGAGGCCAAAGTGTAATTTTACTATTATACTAATTTGTAACTTTTTATAAATTTGAAAAGGTTAAATAGCAGATTTACCATTTTTAGGGGGGGCCAAGGCCACTGCCTGCCCCCCTTGTCTATGCCACTGGTTGGTCGATTTCCTTAAAAAGGTTCATTTTTCTTGGAACCATCCTTGTTTTTATGAGGTATTAGGAGATTAAACCTGTACATATGCTGTGATATATAATTACTCTTTTCCTCACTTTTTGGTCTGTTTTTTTTTTCTGCGGACTGCAGTAGCAGCTGTGCTAGGTATTGGCTTTCATTGTTATCTAATGTTTTATGAGGAAATTAGATTTGATCATGATGGATACTTCTTATTGCTTCATCTGGTTGATTGGTTTTGTTAGATTTGTCAGCTAAGAAGTGCGCGCCATGCAACACAAAGGATCTACGGGCCATGACTGAAGAAACTGCAAGTAAACTAATTCCAAAGGTATTTTTCTAAATGTCTATTAATGTCTTATTATATAAACCAAAATCCTTTACTGTTTTAGTTTTGACCAGGTGGATGGTTGGAATTTGGCAAATGAAGGGGGTACATTGAAGCTAAAAAGGTCTTGGAAAGTTAAGAGTTTCACCAAAGGACTGGAGATGTTTCAGCTTATATCTGATATTGCTGAAGCAGAAGGTACATTGTGTTATGTTTTTTACTCAATACAGGTTTCTAATAAGAGGAAATGACTGTGTAATTGACTTGCTTGGTGATTTTGGTCATTGCTTGGATGAGTGAAAGTGTTCTCCCTAATGCAGGCCATCATCCAGATCTGCATCTGGTCGGATGGAACAATGTAACAGTTGAAATATGGACGCATGCTGTTGGTAATAATTTCTTGTCCTTGAAAAGACTAAATTTCTGTTCTTCATTTTTGCCTCTTTTTGGTCTCTTTCTGTACTAGTTCTGCATTTTGTACCTTTACACAATATTCTGGTGAGGATGCTTTGTATTTATTTATTTGTTTGTTTGTTTGTTTATTATACTTAATTTGCAAGTATGCCTAAGTTTGATTGATAATTTCTGTAATATTTACTGTTAAACGAGTTATAGATAGAGCTGGCACCTTTTATCTATCTGTGCTGGAGCTAAAGCTTATGCTAAGAAAGCGAGAATAGGATCAGTTAATTCTTCTAACTTGTAATGTTCAAATGTGAATGTTCCTTCTGGATAGGTGGACTTACAGAAAATGACTTCATACTTGCTGCCAAGATCAACACACTCGACCTGCACCATCTCCTTAGGAAGAAAGTTAGTGCTTGACGGGTATCCATGGACTGTTAAACTTACAAGTCGGAAACAACTATGTTCTTCTCCGTCTAAGTTATGTTTCTTTTTCAAAAGTTCTTGCTCAAGCTCTGCGACATTGTTGGTCAGTACTTTGTTGTATTAAAATTTCGACTTCTGTGTTTTGAGGATTCTACAAATATGGATAACTAGATATAACATAATGAAGCACATGCAATTTGCTAATTCTAATACATATAGAGAAGTAATGAGTTGAATATTGTGAATTCAAAGGGTTGAGGAGTAAATATGTATGGTTATCGCATGCATTATTGGAGTGTTGCCTCCAAATGAGATGGTGGATATGTGAAATGCATGATGAGTATGGGCCAGGTCCGTAGCTAAGCTTGATACTTTATTTAGAAGAAATTGATGGATGCTCGCTGCTCCAACTAAGTGAGGTTACTTTATTTGAAATGGTCCGAGGTTTCCTTTAGGATGACAACATTTCAGGACCCGTTTCTTTGATTTTAACTTTCTCAAAACATGCCAGAGGAGATCATGGTTGGGTTTGGGCAGATTTTATGTAAGGTATTTAGATTTATTTTTCAATCTCAAGTTTGGTCTGGCCTGAAAAATGGGTTTATTTTTTTTATCCAAGCTTGACCCGATTTAGGAAAGGTAAACTCGAGTCCAACTTGGCTCGCCCATATTTGACTTTTTTTAAATTTTTTTTATTTAAAAGTATTTTTTTTTAAAAATATAGTAAACTAAATACGTTAAAATAAAAGTTTTCTAACACATTAGACATATATTAAAAGGTATTTATATTAAAAAACACAATAAATATAACAAATATTTTATTGTATTAAATATAATTTTTAAAATTTTATATTATGAGTTGGGATATTTAGTTGGGCAAAGTTTTTTTTTTTTTTTTTTTTTTTAAGTATTGGTTAATGGGTGTAATTGTTATTAGGTTAGTGATTTAATATAAATATAAATATATATAATTATTATTTAAGATATATAATTAATATAATTACTTTTATAACATAATATATTCAGATTAGACCGATTGGCTCAAATAAAAAATCTTGCCCAAGACCCAACTTATATAGAGAACATGCCATGCCTTAAACTTTACTAAAACTCATTTTTCAAGCCTTATCTTTTTTGTCCAAACCTCTTAATTTTTTTAGATAGACCTTTAAACTAAACAAGTGACTAAACCTAACAAGACACTAAGAAATCCATACCCCTCCTGATATCATAAATCCTTCAAGTTACCTTAGTTTTCAAATTTTTTTAACAAAAAAGTAAAATAAAATAAGCAAACAATTCAGAGGCAAAAAATTCTTACAAGTCGAAGTCATAATATTAGCTATGGGTTCAACACTCACGGCAAATAGTAGGTTCGACCTTTGTTGCTTGGGTTCACACAACTTGAATTGAAAATTTGCAATTTTTTAAAATTAAAATCTTTTTATTATTCGTATTAAATTAGAGTATTTCTATCTAAAAAAATTGAATTATCTCAATTTATTAATTAGAAGTTAATATATATAAGCATACAGTAAAGCAGATTGAAATATTACTCCAAAAATTAATATTTGCGTCTGAAATGAAATAAATTCAAATATTATTCCATTTCTAATATTCGTTTGATTGAGAAAGTTAAAATAATTTCTGAGGCCACCAACTTTTTTATTTCTCCAACTTGACCTCCAAATCTCTTTTTATTTGCTCATCTACAAAATAACCATTACACCATTATTCTAGACTAGTTTCACTAGCAGAAGAATGTTTAAATAAATGAATAAGACCACGACAACCTTGTGATTTTACAAAACCCCCCTCTCTCGTTTTACGGTTCATATTTGACTTTCGTAACTACTTCCTCCCCTAACAATATCGTCTCCAAAATATTTTTAATAATGTCGTCTCCAAAGTTTTACCCAATTACGTTGCACCTATCACTTATTAGTGACATCTATAATCTTGAAAATATTAAGAAGTTCCTTAAAAAAATAAAACAAAAATCCACATCAGTGGAAGCAAAAAAACACCAAGTGCAACAGTGATCCGACATCAATATCTGGAAATTCACTGGTTACAATCAATAATGTAAACTAGAATCAATTTAGCCTGATAACCCCAAAGGAAGAAGCCTTAACATTTACATGCTTTTCTGGTGCAGAGATATGTGTTCTGAAGTTTCCACCCATAAAACTTGTTGAGATTTATACAGTCCTATTATGGAAATCACTGACCCAAGTTTCGAGGCCAAATGGTTGGTTTATTCAGTTCATATGCCATACAATTCACTTTTCAATAACACAACTCAACGCTGCTAACAATATCATATCATCACAATCATGTTCTCGCGTTTTCTACACTAGGAATGGGAAACTATCCAATTTCCTTCAAGGGTATTGCTCAACATATTATGGGTATTCAAATACTAGTATGAGGTATAATTTCACTGAATATATATTTAAAAGATCGAGGTATAATTCCCATGTCTAGGTAACATAGGCGAGAATAGAGCAAATTTATACAATTTTTGATGAAGGTCAGAGTCAAGAAGAGACAAAAGGCAAAGCTTCAACAGTATGAAATGCCAAGTACCATTCAGGTTTCGCAAATCAACATCAGATAGGTTGGAAAGTAGGACATTATGGAAACGAGAGTGGATTATGGCGTAGCTTTATATCAAAAGGCCTTCTCAAATATTATGACCTCAACTCACATGGTAAAAGTACCATGGAGGCTTTTGTATTAAGAATTAAATTGTATTTTGCTCATTTTACTCAAAAAAAATAGACAAATTAATTCTTGTACATTATATCAAAGAGCAAACTAATCATTCTGTTAAAAATTTCATCTATTTTTACTGTTTAAAACTGGCGTGACCAATAAAATAACCAGAGTTACATGTGACGTGCTATATGTACTTTATTATGACATATAGGGGCTAGTTTTTAATAGTTGATTAAGTTTCTAACAGAAGAACCGGTTTGCTCTTTAATCTAACATACAAAGACTAATTTACTCATTTTTTGAGTAAAAGGGACAAAATGTAATCCGACTTTTAATACAAAGATACTTCACCTAACTCAGACCACTACGGCAACAAATCCTCAAAACACACGCAAAAACAGAAGGGATTGTTGAATCAATTACAAGTTCAAATGCAAAGGCTAAGATTGAGATATGAAAACTTGTAGCATTAGCTCAACTTTCGGTATAGAAAGAAAAGCAACACATTCATTCATTATGACCTTAAACAAGAAGAAGTCACAGTATTGGAATAATAGATAGGATCATGTCATTTCACTATAAACACGCAATGAAATGATGAATATGGCAGCCTAACCCAAATGTGCTTCACAAATTCAAGCAAAATTAGAGAAGTGGAAGCTAATCAATTAATTACCTAAAAAAAATTCAATGAAAACTCAAACCTTAAACCCCAATCGTCACCTTGAAACAGGCTTCTGCAGCACAGCAGTCAAGTAAACTTCCCCATTCTTCAAACCACTTGGATCAGTCTTATTAGCCACTGCCCACTTCACTTTCTTATACCCAAGTTTCCCAATCATTGGCTCATAAACTTCCTCTAGATCCATTGCTTTACTAAAGAACCGATCCAACCACAAGTAACCACCTCCTCTCAACACTCTGTCCACATCATAAAACATAAACTCCATCACCGGCAAGGGTATCCATCTGTTCACCGCCCTCCCACACCGGACCAGATCCATCGTCCCGTCGAAAACCGGTAGCCTCTGCTGCAACGGCACGTGTAAAGGCACCAACCCTCTTGCTGCCACGGCTTCACTGTAAGGCGCATTGACGTTCAAGGTGGTGGTCAGCATCGTGACATTGTAGAAAATTTTCATCAAAGCAGCGAAGGTTCCAGTTCCACCGCCTATGTCAATGCCAAGACGGATCACAGAGTTAGCTGACTTAGCCAATTGCATGAACCGGTTAACGGGAAGGTCGAGCTCGGAAGCGTATTTTAGAAGGGATGAGCGTCGGGCGTTGAGATCGAAGTCTATGGGGTTGTTTTGTAAAAGACAGGCAAAAGATTTACAGGAGTATTTGGTCCAGATGACAGAGGAGTCGGGCAGGGCAGTTGGGAAAGGGTTAAGAGGAAGGGAAGAAGTGGGTTTTGGCGGGGTTTTAGAGAAGCAACGCCGCCGCGGAAGTGGGTGGCAGCCGTTGAGAATAAGCGTTTCTTGGAGGTCGAGATCATCAGGGCAAGTCGAAAAAGGAGTGTAATTCATGTATCTACGGAGAAGGTAAGGGTGGCGGTGGCAGGAAGAAGCGATGGGTGCGACTTGGGAATGGAGGATGAGATCATGGGGAACAGGGGAAGTGCGTTTGGATTCAGAGGTGGAGGCAGTGAGGTGATTGATGGTGGCGCGTATGTCGTTGAGGTGGCGAAGGAGGTGTTGAGGGATATGGATAGGGACAGGGGGAGAAGGTTTGGGGGATTGGAAGGTTGAAGAGAGGTGGTAAAGGGAGAGTATGTTGGTAGCCGCCATGGCTAAGAGGAGGAGGAGGTTGAAGCCTATGGTGAAAGCCATTGATTTGTGCTCTTCCTCCTTACAACAACGTTTGGATTACTCCTGTTTTGAATTTCATCAGCTCTCACATGGGAGATTGAATCTGGAATCCAAACAAAAAGGAAAAGAATGTTTTGTTGCAATTCTTACTGTATTTGTCAATGCAATTTGGTCAACATCTCTACTCGTACTCACAAATTACACTTCGGGTGGGTCACCATCTCATCTTCATCTTCAATCCACACCCTTAGTATTCAACACATCAGTTAGTACACTAACAGTTGATCTTAATTAAGACAAGATTTTATTCCTTTACTATCACTGAATGTGGAGATGATCATTCAATTAACCAAAGTTTCTTTATATATTATCCCTTGCGTATCATTTCAAGCCACTAAACGGTGCCGGGCCTGGCCAAATTAAAAATTCAGGCCCGGGCCCTGCCTGACTCTTAAAATAGGCTTAAAATCTTGTTCAAGCCCGATCCGAATAAAAATGTTAAAATTCGGGCCCGATCCGGCCTGCTTGTATTAATTTTTTATATTATTTTTATATAATTTTTAAATATATATAATACATCAAAAATACTAAAAGCATCAAAATAAATATTTCTCAACAAATTGAAAATAAATTTTAAAAAATATGTAGAGTTAAATAACACTCAGATAAATACAACTTAACAAGCAAATGCCTCTAAAATAATAACAAAATTAACAAATGCCTTTAAAACAATAACAAAATTAACAATAAAATAAGTTGTATAAAATATCCAAACAATAACAACAAAATAGTAGCAATATAATAGTAAAATGATAACAAAACAAGGAGAAAACAACAAGAAAATAACATTAAAAAAAAAAGAGAGTAGATTTTTTTTTCTTTAGTGAATTCGGGTCAGGCCCTAGCCAAAAATGCTGACCCATTTTTATTCTGGCCTTATTTTTTTGTCCAAGCCCTTTTTTCGGGACTATATTTTTACCCAAACCCTCTCACATTTCAGGCGAGCCTTCGAGCTGGGTCGAGTGGCCTGACCCAATGTACTTTTTAAGGATATGAAATCATTTAGTTTTTGTTTCTCAACTCATTATTTTATCAATTCAACCCTACTTATTAATTTCCATTCAAAATTGATTTTTTCGACACCAACGAGAGTCGGATCGTATTTAGTCTTAATACTTTTATTTTTAAAAATTTGTCCATCTATTTTTCAAATTAAAAAATTCCAACTCCAAATGTTGACTTCATTAAAATTTTCTATTAAATTCACTAGAGTGACATTTTATTTTTTTTTAAAAAGTACTCGCAATAAAAGAATATTGCGATGGATGTGAATTTAATAGACAATTTTAACGGTGTTAACATCTTTTAAAAATTACATCATCGTTTTAATCAAAATAAAAGCAATTAGGCTAATCCATAACCTTGTAAAAGTTGAGGTACCGAATTATGTCAAGAAGTTGAAGTATAGGGATTAAATCTTAAATTTGAGCATAGTATAAAAAGCAAAATTGAAAATAATCAAATCACCTTTAGCCTTTCAACTACAAATAAAATTTTTTATTCTTGGACACTTGTCAGCATACAAAGGATATGATAGTAAAATAATAAGATAACTATCACATATAAATATGTAAATTATATGGACTAACTAATGTCATTAAATAAGCAATGACCAAATTATGTAAAATTTAAATATAAATACTAAATATCATATGTGAGCATAGTAGACAGATCGAAACTGAAATTTTACTATTATCTTATAATGACTAAAAAGGAGGGAAAATCGTGTCATTAGTTAATCCAAATAATTAGCATGGTTAATAAATTTGATAGCCGATATGAATATTTTAAAAAAGAACTTATTCCAAATTGTCATGTTAAAATAAAATTTTTATTAGAATAGTATTTTGTTTAAAAGAATTCACATAAAAAAATTATGAGAGTAATCAATAACATTAATTATTTGAACTAAACATTATAAAAAAATAAGACCGAATTATTGTAGAAATTCAAAGATTAAATCTTAATTTTAGGCCTAGAGAGGAACCAAAAGTGATATTTGACCAATTTTCTGTAAAATGCTAAAAGGAAAAAGAAAAGAGAAGGTCTAAACATGTGTCAAGTAGAGGGGCTAAAAGTGATATTTGACCAATATTATATATATATATATGTATATATATAAAGAAAAGGCGTGTCAAGTGGGAAGGTTCAAGGACCTTCCTTATAGATTTTTTTTTTTTTTTTTTTTTTTTACAATGATGGAGTTGAACGGTTGATTTATGTAAATATGTAGAAAAAAAGTATTTGAGAAATTATATTGATTTTCTCAAAATTTACTGATTTACATTGTTTTTGGAAAGAGAAAGGAAAATGCATCTTACAAGGCACGTTTTCACTTAGCTAAAAATTATTTTTTTTCTTGCAGTTGTAAATTAGAAGTTTATAGATTTACTTTTGCCCATGTTTGAGATTGACATGGTTATAGTTTTAAGAAATGTTTGAATTTATGGTGGTGCCATGGAGTTGGGTGACCTATAAATTTCATTTGCCATGTGAGTATGGAGCCATCACCCGGGAAGTCGGATCGCGTTGCAACTCAAGGTCCCAGTTGACGGTGATTATAAGGTATCGGGTTGAATTATAACTAGGCTATCAAGGGATGGAGCATAAATGGGACTATAGTTGACGATGGTTATGTATGCACAACAACGAGTTCTTCTCATCAGAAGAGGATGCTTTATAAAACTCAAACACAAGTACGAAGAAGAAAAGTGTAGTGACGTTTCAGTATAATCAAGTAATGCGTCTTATCCATCATCACCGAAGGCAGTGATCTTGTTATTATAACCTATAACAGAATTGAGGTTTAACAGGTTTACTAACAAGGTCATCGCCTTCGGTGGAGATGGACAACACGAATTACTTGATTATACTGGAAGGCCTTTTATGTTTTCCTTCCTTACACTTGTGAGTGAGTTTTATGAAGCATGCTCTTCTAATGAGGAGAAATTTATTGTGGTGCCTGCATTAGCATTATCAACTACGACCTCGGTTATGTTCCATCCTTTAACAACATAACCTTTGTAAACTTGAAGCCTTAGTTACACTTCAACCCGAGACGGTATAATCACCGTCAACTTGGACCTCGAGTTGCAAAGTGATCCCGACTTCTCAGGTGATGGCTCCATATTCACACGGTAGGTGAAATTTGTAGATTACCAAGCTCCACGACATCACCATGAACCCAAAAATAACTTAAAACTATGATTATGTCTCACTCAAAATGAAAGAGAAATAAATCTTAAAACTCAGAACACAAGATAAAAAAAAATTTAGGATATTGAATTAAGGGTATGGGAACATGCATTTATATATGGGAAAGGGCAAGGTAAAAGGGCTTTTTTTTTTATTCCTAGAATCTCGAGTTGCAATGTATGAAATTTATCCTTGGAATCCTAGGTTGCAGGGGCTTAGAGGCAGAAGCAATCAAGTTGGCCTGGAGATTGAAATGGACAGAGAGAAAACACTCCCTGTAGGTGGCTTTTTCATCTAACATGGAAGTGAAAACGCATCTTGTAGGGAACGTTTTCCACTGATATGTCAGACATGTGGTGTAACACCCCCAACCTTTATCCGTCGTCAGAATAGGGTTTCGGAGCATTACCAAGCTTTACAGAATATATTCGGACAATTCACAACCTTTATTATACTATCAAGAAATATTCATATAACACTTATATTGTCCCTTAGATGGGCCCTCGAGGCCCAATATACATCTTAGAAGTGGATCAGGACTAAACCGAATACTCAGGGAAGTTTTCCCAAAATCTCAAAAATTTTCTTAGAAGCAAGGGACACACGCACGTGTTGCCGCCCGTGTGGCTCATACGGCCAAATGACACGCCCGTGCCCTAGGCCGTGTGGACATTTGATATGAGACACATAGCTGTGTCCCAGCCCGTGTTCCTACTTGCATAACTCTCTGACTTGTGCCACACGGCCAAGCCACATGCCCGTGTGCTAGGCCGTGTGCTAGGCCAGACCACATGCCTATGTGCCAGGCCTTATGTCACACACGGCTAAGATACACGCCCGTGTGGACAAAAATAAGCCATTTCAAGGCCATTTTTCTCACTCTTTCTAATATCAACCTGCACACAACATTGATACACACTAATATATCCCAACCAAGCAACCAATACAAGCCAAAAGTCATGTTTTAAACATAATATGTAATCACAAGACTTATTTACATAAACTTACCATAATAATTTCATTCATTGATTACTAAAAACAACTAATAAATACATGCATACAAATATATACATATGTCTCATTCACAACCATGTTTTAAGTTTAACTCTTTTTTAAACTAACCTTATACATGCCATATAAACTATAGGATATTTAACAAAATCTACCGGAGTAATCTGGATAGTGTAGTCCGATGTGTTGATCCGATCCTCCAACTCATGTTAATTTACAAGAAACATTAAACAACATGAATAAGCTTATTGAAGCTTAGTAAGTTCATAAGCTTTTAAGATAAATCTTATCGAACATACAATAATAAATCATTAAACAAGCATTCGACTAACACTTCCTGCAATTCACAATTTCAAATGATGAATTCACTTGCTCAATATCACTAACTACTTAAATTCTTTCACTTTAATTTCATATGTCACTTACCACTCTTGGTCAAATTAGAGAACGTCTTACGAATTTGAGTACATCGTTTACTTGATTTCATAGTCCAACTATGGTTTTACACGAATATTGCCATGGCCCTGCCATGGTCTTATACTCATAATGCCATAACATAATTATGGTCTTATCACCAAGATGCCACAGCCCAGCTATGGTCTTACACTTATACATATACTCCCATGGTTCAACCATGGTCTTACGTTCACGGTGTCATAACCCAGTTATGGTCTTTTCACTAAAATGCCATAGCCCAGCTATGGTCTTACATTTAAACATTTCCATGGTCCAACCATGGTCTTATCCGTCAATTCGTCTTTTGTCACGGAACGATCGTACTTAATCCTGCGTTCCACTTAATTTGAACTTTCAATTTGATTTTCATAATATTACAATAATCATAATTCAATAACAAAGATATGAAATAAGAAATTATATCATTCTTAAATTAACAATTAATCATGAAATTTTAACCATATGAACTTACTTGGGGTAGTTTGTAGAGGTTGTAGAAATTCAGGGGCTAATTTGTTAATTTCTCTTTTCCACGTTTATCTTCGGGTTCTTGATCTATAATATAAAATTGTCCATTTATCAGTATCAAATTCAATTCTAATTCACTTAACAATCTATGCCCTTAAATTTTCAAAATTACACATTTTACCCCAACTTTTACAATTTTTACAATTTAGTCCCTGATCAATGAATCCATCAATTGAGCTAAATTTTATCAATTAACACTTTATCTAATTATTTTAGGCTACTATACAGCCTTTGATATTCAAAATTTCAACACCAAACCCTAATTCTTAACTTTTTCACAATTAAGTCCTAAAATCAATTTCTACTGAAATAATTTGATAAAGTCATCATATAATAAAATTAAAGATTCAAATCCATGTTAATTTATCATAAAATTCCAGCACTCATCAATGGTAACTTTCAAAATTACCCATAGAATAAAAAACTAATGAATTAGATAGTTGGACCTAATTGTAAAAGTCTTAAAAATACAAAAATTACAAGAAAAGAGCAAGAATTGAATTCACATGATGAAAATATATGAAAAACCAGCTTAGTGGGACTCTTCAATGGCATTTTGGTTGTGAAATTGTGAAGAAATGTCTAGATTTCTTTTAATTTGTTGTTTTATTTACTTTATTTTGTAAAATTTCCAATTTTACCCCTATTTGACCAAATTTTCAGATTTTTTTTCTTTCCAATGCCGCCTCAGCCATCCCCTTTGGGCTAATTTTCCCTTTTAGTCCTCCCTCATTTAACACTTGATCTATTTAATCTTTTTAATAAGTTTTGTACCTTTTTCAATTTAGTCCTTTTTAATTAATTGACTATCAAAACATTAAAATTATCTAACGAAATTTTAATACTAATTAAATAACACTCCGTAAATATTTATAAAAATATTTACAGCTCGGTTTATGAAATTGAGGTCTCGATACCTTGTTTTGAACCCAATTTACCTAATAAATTCTTTTAAATCACAAAATTCACTAGTTTAAGAATATTTCTAAAATCACACTTAACTCATAAATATTAATTTATTAAATTTTCAAACTTACTCATCAGATTTAGTGATCTCGAACCGCTGTTTCCGACACCACTGAAAATTGGGCTGTTATATGTGGCTGGAAAACGCGTACTGTAGGAAGCGTTTTCTCTCTGGCTATTTCAACCCTCAGGCCTTTGAGCCCCTGCAACCCAAGATTCCTTGGATACAAATTTCATGATTCCAGAAAAATGCCGTTGCGAGGGAGTGTTTTCTCCCCCACAGAAGAGCTCTATAGAAAGAACTCAATACATGCCCTTGATTTTCCATATTGACCTTCGAAGTAGATTGTTCATCTTGTTGGGAAATGTGCCCATATTGTAGTAAACATGTAACCGTTTTCTATTTATTTGAACGATGAATAAATAAATAAAGTTAATTTCACATTTCACTATTATGTCTTTTATATTTTGTATGCATAGCAAAATTGTGACAATCAAATATTAGCTCATTGATTGTCTAAAGTTCAAACTGAAGATAAGTGGCATTGTACAGAACGTTTACATTGCAAGAAAGACAACTTACTTCAGTAGATAATCTAAATGAGTCCGTAATCCCGTAAAAGAATTAAAGTGAGCATTTGATTCTAATACTGAGAATGATTATTATGTCATCTATAATTCCAATTAGGGATATGGCTAGTCTTGGTTATTAGAGCAGTTGACTCCACAAGTAGAGATATAGATGTATTCATTGGTAGAATGGTATATTGGATTGGACCCTAGATGAACTAATTCTGAATCCGTTTGTGAATTAATTCACTTGTGACGTTCATGGTGTGATTTACCTAAATCCTGAGTTAGTCATTGACCATGCGTATGCAACTTATGTGCTTTGATATAAGTGGAGGCTTATGCTCTAAAGATGATTGAGCCCATAGCCGGTATGTTGGGGACATGACTTGTGTATGACATGACTTTACTAGCAACAGTGGAATTCGTAACTCAATTAAGCATTGTGTGGATTGATAAATATAGAACGTGACCACTGGTTGCTTTTTCTTGAACGAGCAATTTATCACAGTGACTTCTTGACAGTGATCATATTAATCATGAAAAAGACATAATGGTGACAATGAGATAAAATAGGACTGTATTCAGTTAATGAATTTAACTCAAAGGAACCAAGGATATCATATGAGGGTAACACACACATGACGAGGTCATTGGACAAAGCAGTTGGATGAATTATTTTTGTAAAGAGTATACAATAAAGAGTTTTCAGTCATGGTACTTCTTGTGGACTGAGTCCATGATTAAGTAAGTAATTGCGAATTATCAGAACGATGCTTCTGGACATAATTGCAATCACTAGAGCCTAATTATATATGTCTGGTTGGTCCCTCCGCTAGCTCAACAAAAGCTCGATCGGACTGCATTTGAATCAGAAGAAAATTCTACGACTTAGGGAATAATTTAATTGAGTTGATTTATTCGATTTGGAATTAAATTAGGTGGTCGTGAGAATTGTTCAACTAGAGAATTTGATTAAAGAATTTTCTTGAAAAATTAATTTGGAAAATCTAAGTGATTTTTGGAAAAATTAATTTTGATCAAGTAAAATTAAATTAATCAAATCAATTAAAATTAATATGGTATTTTTGGAAGTTAATTTTCAAGTCAAACAATTGGCCCAATGGGTAATTGAACTTGAAAATTGGAACTAAGATCGTAAATTGGGCCCGAAAGCTTAAAATCGAGACCAAGACCCAAAAACTGGTTGAACCGGGCCCGGTATGTGAAACCGAGCCGATGATCCAACTGGTGGCTAGACTTAATCGGTCAGGTCGTTATTAACCCGAACCAAACCGGCAGCAGCTGAACCAGCTCGGGGTGCCGTAAGGGTGTCGCACCTGCATCACCAGACACGACGGTGCCGGTGGTCGCAACGACAACATCTCGGTGGTCGATGACCGGCGGCGGTTGATCGTTTGTAGTTGAGCAGTGGAAGAGTTACACTCCTACTGAGACTCTAGTAGAGAATTTGATTTTAGATTAATTATTCCAAAAATAATATTATTTTAATATTTTAATATTAAATTTAATTTAATACTTATCTTAATAGTATTTTATTAATTTAATATTAAAGTGATTATCTTAATATTAAATTTAATTTAATGTTTATCTTGTAGATAAATATTCTATTATTTTAATAAGATTTAATATTAAAATTAATCTAATATTTATCTTGATAAATATTATATTAATTTAATATTAAATTGATTAAGTTTAATCATAGTTGAACTCTCTAAACTCTTCCTATATAAAGAGAGCCTTGGGTCATTATTTACAGACACTTGAATTCAAGAGAAAGTTGTAGAGAGAAAATTCTCTAAAGAGATTATTCCAGAAAATTTCTAGAGATATTTTTTCTGATTTACAACTTGACCAAAAAGTTTAGAGAAATTGCGAAATTACCCTATTGGTAATTTTGTAAAAATTTTCTGATTCGAAGCGAGCCCACACTCAACAACGTGAGCTTGAGGTTAGCGTTGAAGACTACTTGGTCAAAGCGCTCATCCTAGATGAATTGAAAATGTACAGTTTTGATTAAGTGTTTATTATTTTAGATATCACAACCAAGATCTTATTTTGGAAAAAAAAAATTAAAATCTGGTTTTTCCTAAATCTATTTTCTGTTGCGTTTTCCAAACCCCCTTTTCCAACAATTGATATCAGAGCCAGGTTGTGATCTATCTATAAGTATAAATAGATAATCAAAATAAATTTCTCTTCTTCTTGAATGATTTGATTACATAAAAAGTGGCATTCTTTAGATCTTATGCATGTTTTGAGTTATATATGGGAATAGATGCGATATTATTTATTTGTTATATAATTATTTTTTGCCAAGGCTGTGGTTCTTAGCAAATAGACCGTGGACTATCATTGTGGTGAAAAATTATGTAATATTATTTTTTTCATTTATTTTCGAGAAATAGAATCATGGAAACCTTGGTTAGCTATTTTTTTATTACCTATCTCATAATATATCTGCTTTATAATTGTTTATATATATGAGATGATCCACAGTTGATTGATAAGAAGTGAGGTAATGAGAAAATACATGTGTTGTATTGTTCTATTCACTTCTTTAAATTATTCGATAATTGTGAGAAGTGTGGTAATAAGAAGGTGCATGTCTAGGATTAGCTCTGGCTAGGAAAGGCTTGGCTTTTAAGTGGTCAAATTTGATTCACCTCCCTTTCCTGGGACCCTACCTGGTGTACGGTTCTCATTCACTTCTTCGGTTTTTCCCTTAAAAGAAAAATTGTAGAGAATCAAAATTATTTGTTTTAAGATTGATTGATTCTTATGAATGGATATTATAAAATTGTCATAGCATGCCATGCATATATTGGAAGCATGCCATTTAGATTAAGTAAGAATGTCACTAGGATTACTGTATGATCATTCTTGAAATTCCAGATAAAAAACATTGCATGTTTTTAAAATATTGAGTGGGAGAAGGTCCTTGAACAAGACCTACAACCTCCATTGATGGTCCCTAAGTGATAGCATGATAAAGTTTCGAGCTGGGTCCTACCCTGGCCTTACCCTAAGGTAAACTTTGTCATATGGGTTCACTAGATAAGATTTCCTTTTAAGGGCAACTAGTCATGCATGACTTTCAGAGAGATTGTCCCAAGATGACTCAAAAATGAAAGCATATTCATGATGGGAGTTGAGTCAATGGTTACACACTCAAGATCATCTCTTATTAAATAGTTTCCTAAGAAATGATATTTAAGCTAGAGATGATGACCAAACGTTAAACGGTTGTTAGTTCGTGTGGAGTCTTAAGAATTAAGATTTACGAACTGATTAGATGTAATCGATGTTCTTGCTAGTTAAACATGGGATCCGAAGGCGACATGGCTTATGGATGTGAGAATGATCGTAGAAACGAATTTTTTTTCAAGGTTTTAATACAAGACACATGCATCATACGACTTTCTTGATATGTTGCTGAAATGAAAAATATTTGCTCAATACAAAGTTAGTAATTAGTGAATCTTTATTTTTTTCAGTTCAAATATGTCTTCTACTGCTCTTATTAGCATTCGTATTGAGAATAAATTAAATGGGGATAACTTTTGCGAATGGAAACAGAACTTGTTGATAGTTTTCAGCTGTGAGAAATACAAATTCATTCTTGACAAAACGTGCCCTTCTGAAGCTCAGCCTAAAGCGAGAAATCACTGTAGAGGTTTTGATGCGGTTGCTCGATGTTATATGTTACTAAGCATGAGTAGTGTGTTGCAAAAGCAACACGAGAATTTTTGTACTACCAAAGAGATCATGACAAATTTGGAGGATTTTCTCGGAGCCCAAGTTGCATTGGCTCGACAATCTGCTAAAGGATGGTATTTAGGAGTAATAAATGTTTTCGTGAAAAGAAAGGTAATTCATTAAATTATGTGTAGGTTTATGATTTTGGGTGATGAGAACTATATTTTTTTTTTCTCAATTTTAAACATGTGGAATAGGCTATTTGGTGTAAGATGAACAGACGAGTCAGAGTTGTTATCCATTACAACAGTCAAATTTGTTTGACCGAAATTGGGCCCATTTTTGTATTAGGACAATCTGAAGATATGGCATTCAACCGGACCATAACGTTAAAAAGCTTTAGATAATGATTAGGCGCAAAGTGGGGATCCGGAGAAGAATTTCGAGATTGGACCCCTCTAGATATGTCATTTTTAGATCACTAGGGAGAACGATCTGGAGCAGGTGATTGAATCCCATTGCTCTAGTGAGAATTTTGTACTAGAGTTATATGCCAGCTTCGTTGAAGAGGACGAAGGTGGCTTGAGCTCAATTACATCGAGTCCGCCAAATTTCACGTCATATCAAGAAGCTAAAAGTCCTACCACACGGTTGTGTGGTGGATTCACATAATTACTACAAAGCTCATACCAAGACCCGCTAGAATCATCATCCATGGCGAGGCATTCATTACTTTCATCCCTCAATTATTGGGGTGCGGACAGTTAGATATATTTGGTCACTGGGCCTACGACACACTCGCATGACATTCTGCCAGTTCCTTTGATTTTAACTTCAACAGGTCAGTGCTTAACACCAATAACACTCAGACAGGTATGACATCAAGTTACTAGGGTAGGCCAAACAGAAGTGATTTTGGGGTTGACATCGAATTTACAAGAACGAATAATCTACTCCTGACAACCTTGACCGATGAGGGAACATCCAACCCTGGACCTTTAATCGAGGTTGATAATAAAGAGGGAGAAGAGAACAAAGAGGTTGAAGAGGACAAAGAAATAGATAATGACCTAATAGAAGAGGTAGGCCTGATGGTGTGAAAATTACAGTAATTTCAAAATCGGATCCTATTCCTACTGAACTAGAAAATGATGGACCTGACAAGCTTCGAACATTGCTCGATAAGATGACCCAGGTTTCACGGTGTACAAACCCTCACCCCATATGCGAACTCTCGATCTTGCTACTGAAAGAGGTTTAAAATTCCCAAACCTCCCTCACAAAAAACCAAGGCATGCAACTTCGTCAACAAATTTCGACCATTTAAAGGTTGGGATAAAGTTTGACTCCAAAGATGCTTTTGTAGCTGTAGTCAAGCGATATAACATACAACTTGGTGTCAACTTCATTGTTACATGCTTTCGATCCGAGATATATGACGCGAAGTGCGCAATACGTGGAACAAGATGTCCATGGAAAATCATGGCATCTGTTAGAAAGAAATCGACGTTCTAGACAATCAGAAAGTTTACCGCACTACATAAATATGTTGTAGCTGGTATGTATCATGGTTAATAACATCGGCTCGAATTCTGACCTTTTTTTTTTCCAATCGACATTTATGTATCGTGACCAAATTTATTGTTTTTTCAGGTATTTTGAATGATCGTCTGAAATTGGATTTGAACATGATATCTTACTTTATATCACCCATGGTCAAAGTAAATAGTAGGATTCTAGTCCCTGTTTTGATCGCACACATCCGTAGCGAGTTCAATTACACCGTGTCCTACCACAAGGTATGGTTGGCAAAGCAGAAGGTGTTGGAAAAGATGCACAATTTGCACCTAAATTTAGGAGTTTAATTCAACACACGATCTAAGGATATGGGCGTGTGCCTTGGCCGTGTGACCATAGTGAGGTGATGACATCATAAATAGAATGCCTAGGTTTTGGCACACGGGCGTGTCAAGGCCGTGTGAGAGACACGGGCCAGGGACATGGGGGTGTGTGGCCGTGTGAACTAAGTCTGTGTCGACCACGGGTGAGGGACATGGCCATGTGTGACCACACGGCCTACCCACACGGGCATGTCCCATTTCACACGGGTGTGTGGCCCCTATTTAGGTAAAATTTTTTTAAGTGCATAGAAGTTTTCGATTTATTTTTGAAACCTTCCGGAAGTATGTTTAGGGCCTCGTAGGCCCATTATAAAGAGGTTAGATCTGAGAATGGAAAAGTTTTAATTTGGAATGGAATTTGATAACCCAAAGTTGTATGACCATGTGAGTCAAGTACGGTAATGCCTCGTACCCAGTTCCGGCGTAGAATACGGGTAAGGGGTGTTACATTTAGTGGTAGCGCTAGTAAGGGGTGTTACATATACGGTAGTATATGGATCCCGATCGGGCGGCTGCTGATGACGCAGCTAGTAATGCGCCAGCTCCTGTGCAAGGGACCGCGCCTATAGATAGTGGACCCGAGACTAGGGGTTGAGGAGAAAAGGCCCGGGAAGCCTTTCTCCAAATGATAAGTAATTGGTACATGGAGTATGTACGAGAAAACCCTAATGCACAACCTCCTCCACCCCCTCCTATAGCACAGCCAGTTCCTGTGGTTCCCCAAGGTATAGATCTAGTGAGAATAACCAAGCCCCTGGTGGATAAGATTCGGAAGCAAAGGGCTGAGGAATTCAGAGCCAATATAGATGATGACCCTAAGAGGGCAGAGTTTTGGCTTGAGGACTCAATGAGGGTATTTGATGAACTCTCTTGCACACCTGAGAAGAGCTTAAAATGTGCCATGTCTTTATTGAGGGACTCGGCTTATCATTGGTGGAAGACGTTAACGTCAGTGGTTCCAAAGGAGAGAGTGACGTGGGACTTCTTTTTGGAAGAGTTCCGAAAGAAGTATATAAGCCAATGATTTATGGACCAGAAAAGGAAAGAATTCCTTGAATTGAAGTAAGGAAAAATAATCGTGGCAGAATATGAGCACGAGTTTGTTATGCTTAGCAAGTATGCATAGGAGTGCGTGTCTACAGAAGCTATTTTGTGCAAGAGGCTTGAAGATGGATTGAATGAGGATATCAGACTCCTAGTTGGGATTTTAGAATTGAAAAAATTTGTGGTGTTGGTTGATAGGGCATGTAAGGCCGATGAGCTGAATAAAGAAAAGAGGAAAACATTGAGTAAGGCCCGAGATGCAAGAAAAAGACCAATGAGTAAGTCATACCAAACTCAATTGAAGAGGTTCAAGGAGATGAACCCTCGAACAACTGCCTCAGCTGGATATTCACATCGATATCGAGGTAATACTACTCGGGCTTGAGAGTTCAAGCCACTTCGATGGCAAGTGTGGGCAATCCGAAGTCCAAACCGGAGTGTCCAAATTGTGGTAGACAGCACACTGGGGAGTGTTGGGGAAATAACCAAAACTGTTACAAGTGTGGTTCACCTGATCATTTCATCCGGAATTGTCCTAAGAGGGATGACAAGGAAAGGAAGCAAGAGATGAGATCAAGTATTGTATCTTCGAAGGGTAGATTACAAAAGAACCGGTGAGGAGAGACTAGTAGTAGAGGCGCGCCTCGAGATTCTGCTGTGAGACTAGAGGGTCGAGCACCTGCAAGGACCTATGCCATTCGCGCTCACGAAGAGGCATCACCTCTAGATGTGATAACGGGTACTTTTTCTCTTCATGATACCTCTGTTATTGCTTTGATTGATCCGGGGTCTACCCATTCTTACATTTGCATGAGATTGGCAAATCTTATGTTGTTGCCATTTCATGAGTTTGATTTGATTCTTGGTATGGATTGGTTGACTACTCATAGTGTTTTAATGAATTGTGGTAGTAAATTTATTTAATTGGAATGTGAAAATGGAGATGTTATTCGGGTTGAATCAGGTAAGTCAGATAGTTTGCCAGTGATAATTTCTTCTATGGTAGCCGAGAAATACTTGAGGAAAGGAGAGTCCTATCTCGCTTTTGTGTTGAATGCCAAGAATCAGAAATAAAGATTGAATCAGTACCGGTGGTATGTGAATACCCGGATGTATTTTCGGAAGAATTACCCGGATTACTTGCAGTTAGAGATGTTGAGTTTGGTATTGAGTTGGTCCCTGGAACGACACCTGTTTCGGTTGCTCCGTATAGGATGGCATCATTAGAGTTGAAAGAACTGAAGGTTCAGTTGCAAGAGTTAATGGATAAGGGATTTGGAAGACCGAGCTATTCACCGTGGGATGCTCTTGTACTTCTTGTAAAGAAGAAAGATGGGTCGACGAGGTTGTGCATAGACTACAGACAGCTCAACAAAGTGACGGTGAAGAATAAGTACCCTTTACCAAGAATAGATGATTTATTTGACCAATAGAGCTACAGTGTTTTCCAAGATAGACCTAAGGTCTGGCTATTACCAGTTTAGGGTGAAGGAGTAGGATGTACCGAAAACTGCATTTCGGACGAGGTATGACCATTATGAGTTTCTTGTTATGCCATTTGGTTTGACGAATGCCCCTACAATTTTCTTGTATTTGATGAATCGCATCTTTCGACCGTACTTGGACAAGTTTGTAGTCGTTTTTATTGACGACATATTAGTCTATTCTCGGGATGAGAGTGAAAATGCGGAGCATCTGAGAATTGTTTTGCTGACTTGAAGAGACAAGTAGCTGTATGCTAAATTTAGCAAGAGTGAGTTTTGGCTCCAAGAGGTCGAATTCCTAGGACACGTTGTATCGGGTGATGGTATTAGAGTTGATCTGAGTAAGATCTAGGCTATTGTGGAGTGGAAACTGCCAAGAAATATGTTAGAAGTCAGAAGCTTTTTGGGTTTAGCGGGGTATTACAGACGGTTTGTAAAGGGGTTTTCCGTGATTGCTACCTCGATGATGAAACTATTGTATAAAGATGTCAAGTTTGAATGGAGTGAGAAATGCCAATAGAGCTTCAAGAGATTGAAAACATTGTTGATTGACGCGCCGATTTTAGTGCAACTTGAGTCGAGCAAGGAGTTTGTAGCATACAGTGATGCATTATTTAAGGGTCTCGGCTGTGTGTTAATGCAAGAGGGTAAGGTAGTCACTTACGCCTCGAGATAGTTAAAACCACATGAGAGGAATTATCAGACTCACGACTTGGAGTTGATTACGATCGTTTTCGCTTTGAAGATCTGGCGCCATTATTCATATGGTGAGAAGTGCTGAATTTTCACTGATCATAAGAGTTTGAAGTATTTGATGGGTCAAAAGGATTTGAATTTGCAACAACGGCGGTGGCTCGAATTATTGAAGGACTATGAGCTAGCAATTGATTACTATCCGAGGAAAGCAAATGTAGTGGCGGATGCCTTGAGTAGAAAATCCCTGTATGCTTTGAGGGCTTTGAGTACGAGCTTCGCATTGTATGAGGATGGTGCTATATTGGCCGAGTTGAGGGTTAGACTGCTATTTATTCAATGAATCTGTGAAGATCAAAAGAATGATAATGAGATGCAAGCTAAGAGAGCTAAGTATGAATTGGGAAATGGTTTTGACTTTCGGGTGAGTTCAGATGGTTGTTTGATGTTTCACGACAGGATTTGTGTACCTAAAGATGATGAGTTGGTCCAGGAAATTTTACATGAAGCACATAGTGGTCACTTGTCAGTACATCCCGATAGTACGAAAATGTACAATGATTTGAAGAAATTTTATTGGTGGCCGGGTATCAAAAGAGACATCTTTGAGTTCGTAATAAGATGTTTAATCTGTCAACAAGTGAAAACCGTGCATCAAGTACCATCGGGATTGCTTTAGCCGGTAATGGTTCCCAAGTGGAAGTGGGATCAGATCACCATGAATTTTGTGACGGGGTTGCCTATGACTCCGAAAAAGAAAGATGTTGTGTGGGTTATTGTTGATAGACTAACGAAGTCGACTCACTTTATATCGGTGTGTGTTGAATATACCCTTGATAAGTACAATCCTCAAACTGACAGCCAATCTGAAAGAGTGATTCAAGTTCTTGAGGATATGCTACGATGCCATGTGTTAGAGTTCGGAGGTAATTGGGGAAGATATCTACCTTTGGTTGAATTTGCCTATAACAACAGTTATCAGTTGAGTATACGGATGGCGCTGTACGAAGCTTTATGTCGTAAGTGTCGCACTCCCTTATATTGGACCAAGCTTAGTAAGAAGCAAATTCATGGGGTCGATCTAGTTAAAGGGACGGAGGAGAAAGTGAAAGTGATCTGTGACAGTCTGAAAGCTATTTCGGATCGAAAAAAGTCGTATACAAATTTAAAAAGGAAAGAAATTGAGTTTCAAGTGGGTGACAAAGTATTTCTAAAGGTATCCCCATGGAAGAAAATATTGAGATTTGGTCGTAAAGGCAAATTTAGTCCGCGATTGATAGGATCGTATGAGGTTACCGAAAGTTTGGGCTAGTGGCATACCAGTTGGCTTTGCCGATAGAGTTAGAGAAAATACACAACATGTTTCATGTGTCAATGTTGCGACGATATCGTTCTGATCCTTCGCATGTGATCCCTTCAAGGGAAGTTGAGATACGATCGGACATGACTTATGAAGAGGAGCCGATTAAGATACTGGCTCGAGAGGTTAAACAATTAAGGAATAAGAGCATAGCTTTAGTAAAAGTGTTATGGCACAAACATTGTGTGGAAGAAGCTATGTGGGAACCGAAAGAAGCCATGAGAGAACAATATCCAAACCTTTTTACCGGTAAGATTTTTGAGGGCAAAAATCTCTAAAGGAGGGGAGAGTTGTAACAGCCCGATTTTAGGGCTAGTCAGAATAGTGGTTTCGAGACCACTAATCTGAGGTTGAGGAAAATTATTTTTTATATTATTTTATGTTTTGTAACATGTTTATAAGGATTTATGAGAATTTTGGCACCTTAATTTTAACGATTGAATGCATAATTGCGAAAAAGGACTAAATAGCATAAAGTGCGAAAATTCTATTTTATAAGCTAGAGGTGTCTAATAGCTATAGAATTCCAATGGGAGGTCTCTAATTTTCAATTAGGCCTTGTTTAGTATAGTGGCCGGCCATAGGGACAAGAATTGGCATAGTCAATTGGTTAGGTGGGGTTTTGGTGACTTATTTGATAATTTATAATAAAATAAGAAGAAAGATGATAACACCTATCATCTTCACCATTTTCCACCAAAAATACAAGCAAGAGGGGGGGTTTAAAAGCTTCAAATTTTCATCAATTTATCTTCTCTACAAGTAAGTCATTTTGATGATTATTTGTGATGATTTTTGTACTTTTGGAGTCGCCAAAGCTTAAGCTAGCTAATGAGGGGACTAATTTGCTAAATGGTTGAAAGTTTAGCGACTTGCCATGAGAGAGTTCATGTTGGTTGCTGAGTTTTTAAGGAGGAAAATGAATGTTAGGGTGATGAGGAACAATTTTTGTTAAAGGTGTTAGCATGAAAAAACCTGAATAGGACTTGAATTGAAAGGTTGAAAATGTGTAATAAATGCATGAAATAATTGGAATTATGAGTAGTTGTAAGAGTAATAAATGTTCAGCTAGGCTTTTTTAATGAGAAAATGTGATGAAAAATGATTTACGAGCCTAGGGGCAAAATCATAATTTTGTCATAGTACAAGGGCAAAACAGTTATTTTTGCCTAAGTAGAGATTATGATGTATTATGATTAGAAAATGATTGAATGAGTGAATTTTGTTGTTATAGACCAAGAAGAGCATGGAATCAACCTTGACCGAGGAAAAGGCAAGGTTACGGAATAGACTGTTGATTAACGCGTTTTGCACCGAGATAAGTTTATGTGTAAACGATGCATCTTAAAGACACATGTAATTGCTTATTGGTGCATTGTATGATTGAGAACACTTACGATTTAAATGGATGGAAATTTGGTAGAAAGTGAATAAACTCCGTATGAACGTTGAAATAAATATGTAGGTGTAGAATATTATTCGTAGTAAATAATGGTGGGCTATGTGCGATACCACCTTATCACTTATTCACGATGGGCTGTGTGCGATACCATCGTTAGTATTATTATTTGGTGGGCTAAGTGCGATACCACCGTAAATATTCTTGTTGGTGGGCTTATTGCGATACCACCCTGTTAATAATAAATGGCGGGCTAAGTGCGATACCACCGAGTGTTTGGTATTACTAAGAATGGTTTATTGTGTAACTGTGATGTGTTGATTCATGTGGTCATGTGATGATCAAGTGCAGGGATGTATGTTAAGTAATAAGAGCATTTGGTTGTGATATGGTTGGATTGTGGTAAGAGATAAAGTAGTAAGCATGATATTGGATTGTGAAATGCTATTTATTGATTAGCACATGTTATGATGTTTATTGTTTACATGTAAACTTACTAAGCTTAAAGCTTACCCCCTTTTCTTTTCCCTTGTTTTATAGTGTTAAAGAGCCGACTTGGGATACGAAGATAAATGGAAGATCACTCACACTATCAGTTCATCTCGGTATATCTAGAATTAATATTTTGAGTATGGCATGTATAGGGGCTAGACTAGGTGAATTGTTTTGTTATTTTGGCTAAGTATTTATTGGCTCCTTATAGATGAATTTTTTTGTACATGGCCTTAGTTAATGGCTCAATACTTTTAATCAATGAAAATATGAGGTTATTCAAGAAAGTGTTGTTGCACAAATTGACTTATTTGATGATTTGTTGTATGGGATCATGTTATGTGGGCTAGGGTGACAAAAGAGCTTGGCAAATAGCCTTGTTCATGTCCACACGGGTAGGCACACGGGCGTGTGCATAAAAGTTTCCGATTTATTTCTGAAACCTTCCGGAAGTATGTTTAGGGCCTTGTAGGCCCATTATAAGGAGGTTAGATATGAGGATGAAAAAGTTTTAATTTGGAATGGAATTTGATAACCCAAAGTTGTATGACCATGTGAGTCAAGTACGGTGACACCTCGTACCCGGTTCCGGCATAGAATACGGGTAAGGGGTGTTACACTTAGTGGGTGGGAGGAATCCTACAATGAATTGTGGCTATTGTCTGGTATTGAAGCGGCAAGTACTAAGTTCCATAATCGAGTTGCAAATGGAACTTGCATATTACCATGATCACTTGATCTCTGGAAAAAGAGTTTTCCATTCTTTATTCAAAGGTTATAATAATAATTAAATAATTAAAACTAAAATAATCTAACCTAAACGATCACCTTCTTCATTCTTTATTTTTGGTTTCAGCCGAATAGCTATGGTGAGGGGAGGAAAACCATTCGGCCAAATTGATTTTGGGTGCATGGTATGTGTTTTGATTCCGTTTTTAATGATTTTTATGTTTTTAGACTCGTATTAACTTAATCTAGCTAACCTGGGGGTCAATTTGTTAAATTGTTAAATATTTAGATTTTTACCATGGATGAAATTTAAGTGTTCTTGAAATTTTATGATAAATTATTAAGCTTTGTTGTTAAATATAAGTATTTTTTTTAAGTAATTTTTGATGATTTTCAAGTTTAGGGACTGATTTATGAAAAAAGTAAAATTTAAGGAAAATAATGTAAATTATGGATAAACATGGGCTTTAATAGGTTTAATACTTATTTAACTGAATTAAAATCGCATAACACTTAAAACAGAATTTTCCCACAATTTTTATAAATCCTTACATTTCAAAACTAATTAACAAAGTAGTAACCGAAAACCCAAACCGATAATTTATTTTCCACCGAGATTGTTCGAGACCTCCGCATACTGAGTCCAGCATCAGAATTCAGAAAGGGTACTTGAAAAGAAACACTAAGAGGGGGTGAGCTACTCGAGCTCAGTGTGAGTCCGAAACAAGTCTTAAACAGAGATTTTCAATTACTCACAGAGTCAGAACGCAAACTTGGGACTAATGTCCCAGCAAAACTTAGCAACCAGAGCACAACAAATTCACTCAAATACTCAGCTCAAATACTAATCAGACAAATAGATTACAGACAACCAGTCTTGCAGCAAAACACACAGACAGATGCAGATGAAATGCAGTCAGATAAATATAACCCACCCATCCAGCCAACACACCTCTTCGTCCCCCGATCACGCCTCATAAAAGCTGTTAAAGCTTATCCAACCAATCACACCAACTAGGACCTCAGAAGGCCCATCCAACCCTACACTCCACATATGTGGACTAAGCCACTCAAATAATAATACGCAGCAGGGCTAGCGTATGTCTTTATCTTGTCAATACGGTAGATCGCAGTATGAGGCGGATCGGATAATGGTACGCAAAGAAAAAGCGGCGTGCGTACAATCTGATGTAATGCGGTAATCCACTGTTGTAACACCCCTTACCTGAGTTCTACGCCAGGATCGAGCCCGAGGTGTTACTGTAATAAAGCCACTTGATCGCCACTTAGGCTCATCGTGACTACTCTCTTAAGTCACCTCAACAACCTCAATCTCGACTTATGAGGCCTCACTCATACACACGAGGGCTCCCGAGACTATATCGGAACTTTTTCCAATCAAAAAGAAAATTTTCTCTTTTGTACAGGGTTAACACGCCCGTATAAGAAGAGACACGCCCGTGCATAGACCCACACGCCTATGCTCTACAATCGTGGTGAATACTAACTACATACACACGGCCTCAAAGCCTAGTCACACGCTTGTGTGGCTAGCCCGTGGCCAACACTGACTAAACTCACGCAGCCTATACACACACACGTGTGGCTAGTCCGTGGTCTATTCTGACTTAAAATGTTAACATGCAGGGGACACACGGCCAAGTCACACGCCCATGGGCTGACCATGTGTCACACATGGTCTAGACACACGCCCGTGTGTCTATCCACATGGGCAAAAACAAAGCTATGTGCTAAGTTCCTTTCACCCTCTAGCCTACACAATATGCATTCATTCAACACATCCATAATCAACTCAAATTGAAGGGCAATCTCACATAGATAACTACAATCTTTTCATAAAATAAGGTAGCCAACTACTATGGCATTATACAAAATAGACTATCCATCTAAAGGCCAACACATCTTAGCCATTTACAACAAAATTCACTAACTTGTCTAGCCCCTATACATGCCATATACAAAACATTGAGTCTCATGTACCAGAGTGTACTGATAATATGCACGATCCTCTAATTGATTCTCGTATCTCGATTCAACACTTTTACTCTATAAGACAACGGAAAAGAAAGGGAGTAAGCTTTGAGCTTAGTAAGTTTACACATAAACAATTAAGCATCATAGTATAAGCTAAACAATAATTAGCATCATACTAACATATAATGTACAACAATGCTTACTCTTTCTATCCCTTACCACATTTCCAACACATCATGAGTCACATACTCATAACCATTGAAATGCACCCCTGCCTTCAATATCACATTTACACAATATACAACACAACATCATTTCTCGATAATTCATCCACACATCTAATTAATTCAATAATATAACCACACAGCTAATCCATGCAGCTAATCCACATAGCTAAATTCTCAGTGGTTTCGCACTTAGCCCACCACATCAATTAATAAGGTAGTATCGCACTTAGCCTACCACAAAGGTATTCATAGTGGTTTCGCACATAGCCCACTAGACGATATACCTAACGATAGCATCGTACATAGCTAGCTTATCGTCAATATGCATTAAGATGGTATCGCACTTAGCCCACCATTTAGCATTCTCATTACACATTCACATATCTACTTACTTAACCATTTTGTCATCTTTTCTCCCATTTTAATCATTTAATTGCCAAATGACCAAAGTGCCCTTTTTGATAAACTTTCTATTTTAACTCATCGATGCCCAAATTTGTCCAAAAATTAGAATTTGGGTAAATTGCTATTTAAGGACCTCTAATATATATTCTAAAGCCATTTCACACAAATAGCTTCTAGAATCTCACATTTTGCAACTTTTGCAATTTTGTCCTTTTGGACAATTCAACCGAAATTTCACAAAATTACTTCATGAAACTTTCACACTAACATGCAAACATAGCATAAATCCCAAAAACTCATACATAGACCTTGAATTTGTGGTCTCGCACCACTATTTCGACTAGGCCCTAAACTGGGATGTTTACAACAAGATGGTCATGTTGCGATTAAGCGCCATATCGAGATATCTTTGTGCAAATAAGGCGATGCACGTTTGATGATGAGGCAATAAATCGTTGTACGTATAAGTTTGCAGTTAAACTTCCAGTTCAGTACAAATACAGTCTTCCTTCTCTTCACAACCCAACCTAAAATATTTAATGCAAATGCATGAATGCATTCAAGCTAACAGAACAGAGTCAGAACAGTTACGTAGCACACTACTCAGACCAGATTCAAAATCATACAGCACACACAACCATCACAGATATCTAGTCTTGAACCCCCTCACTAAACTTAGTTAAGTGTCGGAGAACACACAAACACATATTCAGATCAGAAATGCATACAACACCATTACAAGTATCTTAAGACCACACGCCTATGTGCTCTGGCTATGTGGTATTGTCTAGGTCATGTGGAAGATCAAAAGCTCGTGTGAGGAGGGGCACATGACCGTGTGACAGAGGCACACGCTTGTGTGAAGAGAGGCATATGGCCATGTGAGTGAGGCACACGCCCTTGTGGACCAGGAACATGGCCGTGTAACTTTTTGTCCATTTTTACTAAATTTGAGTATAGGGCTGACACGACCGTGTGAGGGTCTCACACGCCCGTGTGCCCACCAGACACGGCCGTGTGTCCATAACACACATGCCCGTGTGGAATCCCTAATTCTCAAATTAGCCATACAGCCGTGTGGCTAGGCTGTGTGGCATCAAATCACTCAAACCCTAATCCCCAAACTCACATGCCCATGTACCTGAAAGGCACGGTCGTGTGAGAAACGATAAAATCCCAAATCGGCCACACAGCCATGTTGCCAGGCCGTGTGGCACCAAAATTCACTCAGAAACCATAACTCTTAGAGTCACACGACCGTGTGAATTGGCACACGCCCATGTGGGAACCACAGTGGCCACGAAACCACTACGGAACAGGCCAAAAAGTGCCATTTCAGCCATCGTAACAGGCCGAACCATCGCAATGACAGAAGAGGTTGGGATACATTGTATTTCCCAAATCTTTTTCAGCCACTAACACCCAAATTCAACAGTTTAGAACACAATTGAGAGTTAAAAAAATGACAATTCATAAAAGTAAAAGTAGACAAGATTTGAATCCCACACCTGTTTCAATGACGGAGGAGAAAAACTCCTCGATATCTACGCAACGAAAATCAGTTTCCCAAGCATAAGAAAGAAAACCCAAAAAAAAAACCCAAAAGAAGAAGAAAAGAGACAGAGAACCAAAAAGTGAAAAGAAGAAAAAAAAGGTCTAGGAGAAAGTCAAAACAATAAAAATAAAAATAAAAACCACAACCAATAATTAAAATATTAATTTAAAACTAAACAAAATAAAACTCAATAAAAAGTTTCCCAGAATGCGTACACAATGACTCGAACTCGGAACCCAAAGGTTCACAAACACTCACTCAACCACCAGACTGGCAAGTCTATTCTGTCACTTAGACCCACCACTAAACTCAATAGCACCGCCAACTCACTGACCCTAACCATAAAACCCAAAACTTCTAGCCCCAAAACTTGAAGTGTTACAGGAATTATTTTTTTAAATCAAGAACGGGTGATAAATCGAGGAGAAGAGAAATTACCAAATAGCCCATGTTTTTAGTCATTGCTGCAATTTAGTCTGGTAAGTTCGTATGAACTGTAATCATTTAAATGTTTTTTAAATTGAATATTTATTATCTTTTTTGATGTAAATGAATCAAAGTACAAACGTATCAACTCTATAACGAATTGACGGATATTGAATCCCAGTTTAACATTAGGAATTTTTAGGATACAAATGACATGTCATTAAGGATCTCATGTTTCGGGTGCTGGTCTTGAATGTCCTACCGATGACTGAGGTCCTACATTTATTGCGGGTTCTCCATAGTTCGTGTGAGCAGCATCGTGTAGCTTACATTCTGACGCACAGCTTGTGCGAGCAGACCTATTTCACACCTCGTGTGAGCATTGATGTAAAGGAATGGTTACAGTTATGTGTAAAGGCACACTTCTGTGAGATTTCTTGAGTATCCAATGTAATTCTAGATGGTTCAACGGGTAAGAAAAAGAATAGAATGGTAAGCGACTCAATAGAAAGGTTTATGACTTTATGAAAGGCTGGACGCATATGTAATGTATCTTATGAAATCTATTTATGTTATAAAAGAATCTATATGATTTGTTAATGAATCTACTAACATGTGAGCTTGATGATACTTGAATAGGCTTATATTACACTCATGGTATTGGAAATGATAAATAAGCAATTGGAATGAAACATGATCGTATGGGAACAATGATGAATTAAAGGTTATGTTTAGATATATATGGTTGATTTCACATGTATCATGAACAAGTATGCTAACTTGTGAGTTTGATGGTGTTATATAGGCTTTTTATTAAGCTTATGACATTGGTAAAGATTTATATTTATTTTATAAATTTTATTATTGATATGGTATGTTATGTTTAAAGTTTATACGAGCTTACTAAGCATTCATTGCTTACGTAGTTATTATTATTTTTTTATAGATTATCGGAAGCCCGATCGGTTGGAAGTTCGTCGGAGGTATATCATACTATCTAGTGGACAATTCGGTAGTTTTTGAGTAATTTGGCTAATGTTTATAATGGAATGTATAGGGTGATTTGTAATGGTATTATGGTGCATGTGTTGGTGTTTTGGTATGTATAAGCTTTGGAAAGCTATATTGGTTTTGTACGCCTTGATGCCTAACTAAGTTATGTGGTTTTGGTTACTTTAAAGTACTTGTGTATAAGGTTCTCTTTGCATGGTGATGATGGTTTGAAAATGGGTACTTGTGACATGATTTAGTTCATATTTGAACTAGGTTAGTATGTATGGGAATGGCAATATTAACATGGTTTGGATGTTTGTAATGGTATTTAGTGAAAGTGTAAAAGGCAATTTGGTAAGTTTGAGCCTTGATGTTTATGTATGGTTGATAGACTTATAATTCTTGTTAAGTTTCTTTGATCACTTTTAGGTAAATGGTATGCATGTTCTCTTGGTATGAGATGTTGGCTTGGTAATGGTCATTTATGTTGTGGTTAAGTACATAAAGGAATTAAGTCTTTATACATGGAATTAAGTAATGTTAACATGTTTTGGTAAATAGTGTTTGGATGTAATTGTGGTGCCTTTGAATGGCATATTGGTTAGATAATTAAGTTGATTGAATTGGCATGATATTGTGTATTTGAATGATGCTTTAGTACCTTGAAAGTGTGCACAATGGATTTAAAGTTTATGTATGAATTGGTTAGGAAATGGCTTGATTTTAGGTGAATTTTTTAGTCCACACAACTTGAGACACGAGCTTGTAACTCAGCCGTGTGAGACACACGGCCTGGGAACACGGTCGTGTGTCATCTGATGATTTATTAGGTTGCAAGCCAGTGAGTTACAAGGCTTAACACACGGCCTGGCGTACGTGAGTGTGGGGCAACTCAGTGAGTTATATGGCCTGGCACATGGGTGTGTGACATGGTCGTGTGACCTTACTTAGAGTGTTTCACGGGTGAGGACATGAGCTAGAACACGACCATGTGTACCTAGTTTGAAGGTTACACAGCCTGAGGCATGGGCGTGTGTCTTAGTCATGTAAGGCATACGACCGCGTGACCCATTCTTTGCAAAATTTTGCATCTTTTATCTAAATTTTGCAAATTGTTTCCAATTGGTCCCAATTTGTTTCAAAGATATTTTTAAGGCCTCGAGGGCTCAATTTTGGGACAATATACATGTATATGAATGGTGTATGATATGTTTAAGTTATTGAACAATATGATGATGCATGGTGTTTGGTTGATAGTTAATACTCTGTAACCTTAATTCAGCGACGAATACAGGTTAGAGGTGTTACATTTACTGGTATTAGAGTTACGATTTAGTTGATTCTCAGACTGAACGTAGCATATATGGAGTCTAGAAATACATGCCATTATATAACCTCTGATAGTTTGATATCTCCTGACTCAAAATGAATTATGTTTTCATGTAGATAAAAATATCTTCCAATTGAGCTAATTATGATGACGCTGAAAGCAATATTCAAGTCTACAATTAAAAGGTTTGAAATGATACGCAAAATTTGTAAAGGTTAGAGTAGAGATTCATAGTATTTAAGTTAATAATGAATGTTATGTTTGATATGTATATATCAGAATCAAATTTTATGGCTTGACGACCTCCACCCCCTCATCCTCAGAGTCTTATACAATAGAATACTTGTAATAGCCCGATTTAGGGTCTAGTCGAAATAGTGGTTGTGAGACCATAAATTTGAAGTAGAAATATATGTTTTAAAAATTCTATGAGGCTTATGATGTGTTTGCATGATTGTGTGAAAATTTCATGAGGAAATTTTATTTATTAGTGATCAATTTGTCCATTAGGACTAAATTGCAAAGATTAAAAAATATGAGATTTTAGAAGATTTAAGTATGAAATAGAATTATAAAAATTACTAGAGATCCTTATTTAGCAATTAGACCATTAAATGTTAAGATGGACAAAAATGGATATGGGAAAGAAAAATCTTATGAAAGAAGCCTTAAGGGCATTTTTGTCATTTGGTTAATAAAAGAATTAAAAGGGAAAAATAAGTCAAAATCCTATCCATCTTCTTCCTCTAAGTGCCGAAATTTTCATGGAGACATAGCTAGGGTTTCTTCAACTTCCAAGCTTGATAGTAAGTGCATCCTAGCCCCGTTTTTAATGTTCTTCATATTTTTTAGATCCTCGTAGCTTGATTTAGCTATTTTAAGCTATATCTTGAGCTAGAGTTTATGTTCAAAAATTTACCCATGTATGACATGCATGTATTTTGATGTTTTATGGAAGAATATGAAAGTTTGATACATGATAAACATCTTTTTCTAAGTGATTTTCATGAAAAATGCATAAAAGGACCAAATTGTAAAAGTTATAAAAATGGTCATACATGAGTGAAATAGTGGAAATTGGGGGCTGTTGTAGTTAAGAAAATAATTCAGCGAGGCTTAAAGTACAAGAAAGTTGAATAAAAATCATTTTATGAGCTTAGGGGTAAAAGTGTAATTATGAGAAAGTTTAGGGGAAAAATCATAAATTTTCATATAGTAAATGGATCCCAATAGAGCTCTGGCAGATGATGTGAAAGTAACACGCCGGCTCCCGCCAAAAGGACGGTGCTGAATGAAAATGAGAATAGACCAACGACCGTAAGTCAGAGAGGAGGAGAAGAGGCTAGGGAAGCTTTTCTCCACATGATGAATGCATTGTATACGGAGTTCATTCATGCAAACCCGAATACAAAACCTCTTCCACCTCCACCTATCCCTCAGCTTACCCCTCTAGCTCCCCAAGCGGTGGAAGTGGTAAGAAGAGAAAAGCCTCCGGTTGATAGAATCCAAAAACAAAGAGCCGAGGAATTTCGGGCTAGTAAAGATGACGATCCGGAGAGGGCAGAATTTTGGCTTGAAAATGCCATCAGGGTATTTGATGAATTATCTTGTACACCTGAAGAGTGCATGAAATGTGTGGTGTCTCTCTTAAGAGATTTCGCTTACCAGTGGTAGAACACCCTTGTGTCGGTTGTACCAAGGGAAAAGATCACATAAGAGGTTTTCCAAGAAGAGTTCCAGAAGAAGTACATTAGCCAGAGGTTTATTGACCAGAAAAGAAAGGAATTCCTTGAACTGAATCAAGGTCAGATGACAGTAACTGAGTATGAGCTTGAATTTGTAAGGCTCAATATATATGCTCGAGAATGTGTATCCACTGAAGCCATTATTTGTAAACGGTTTGAGGACGGATTAAACGAAGATATCAGATTATTTGTTGGTGTCCTCGAGTTGAAAGAATTTGTTGTGTTAGTGGACTGGTCTTGTAAAGCCGAAGAGTTGGTTAAAGAGAAAAAAAAGATGAAATGGAGTCTCGTGACTCAAGAAAGAGACAAATGAACAAGTCGTTTCAATAGTGTCATCCCCTGATGTAATTACGGGTACATTTTCTCTCTATGATACTAATGTTGTTGCTTTAATTGATCCGGGGTCTACCCATTCATACATTTGCATGAAATTGGTATCTAGCATGAGCATGGTTGTTGAGTCTACATAGTTTGTGATAAAAGTGTCCAATCCTTTGGGCAAAAGTGTATTAGTTGATAAGGCATGTAAAGATTGCCCATTGATAATTAGAGGTCATTATTTTAAGGCAAATCTCATGTTATTGCCATTTGATGAATTTGATATAATTCTTGGTATGGATTGGTTAACCCCTCATGATGTGACAGTAAATTATGGAAAGAAATACATTGAATTGAGATGTGAAAACGGGGACACTCTTCGTGTTGAATCAGATGAACAGGACAAACTGCCTGTAGTGATCTCCCATATGTCTGCCTAGAGGTATGTAAGAAAGGGATATGAAGCATATCTTGCTTTTGTTATGAATACTAAGGACATTGAGTTAAAAATTGAATCAGTACCGATAGTATGTAGGTATCTAGATGTATTCCTAGAAGAATTGCCAGGGTTGCCACCAGTTAAAGAGGTTGAATTCGGCATTGAATTGGCTCATGGTACTGCACCTATATCGATTGCTCCTCACAGAGTGGCTCCAACTAAGTTGAAGGAATTGAAGGCACAGTTGCAAGAGTTGACAGACAAAGGCTTTGTAAGACCAAGTTATTCTCCATGGGGTGCTTTAGTATTGTTTGTGAAAAAGAAAGATGGTTCCATGAGATTATGTATAGATTCCCGACAGCTTAATAAGGTAACCGTGAAGAACAAGTACCCATTGCCAAGGATCGATGATCTGTTCGATCAATTTAAGGGAGCCACTGTGTTTTCCAAGATAGACTTGAGGTCAGGATATTACCAGTTGAGAGTAAAAGACTCAGATGTGCCGAAAACTACATTTCGGACGAGGTATGGGCACTACGAATTTTTAGTTATGCCTTTTGGGTTAACAAATGCCCCTGCTGTGTTTATAGATTTAATGAATCATATTTTTCGATTGTACCTGGATAAATTTATTATGGTTTTTATTGATGATATACTGATATATTCTCGTGATGAGAATGAGCATGCCGAGCACTTGAAGATGATTTTACAGACTTTACGAGATAATCAGTTGTATGCCAAGTTTAGCAAAAGTGAGTTTTGGCTCAAAGAGGTTGGATTTTTGGGGCATATTGTCTCAGGAGATGGAATCTGAGTTGACCCAAGTAAGATTTCAGCTATTGTTGATTGGAAACCACCAAGAAATGTATCAGAGGTTAGAAGTTTTCTGGGCATAGCTGGCTATTATAGACGGATTGTCAAGGGGTTTTCTATAATAGCTACTTCGATGACTAGATTGTTACAAAAAGAGGTGAAGTTTGAATAGACAAAAAAGTGTCAACAGAGTTTTGAGAAACTAAAGGCATTGCTGACTGAGGCTCTAATCCTAGTGCTACCTGAACTGGGGAAAGAATTTGTGATTTATAGTGATGCATCCTTGAATGGATTGAGCTGTGTGCTTATGTAAGAGGGCAAGGTGATAGCGTATGCTTCTAAACAGTTAAAGCCGCATGAGAAGAATTACCCGACACATGATTTAGAGTTGGTTGCCATTGTTTTTGCATTGAAGATATGGAGACACCATTTGTATGGTGAAAGATGTTGGATATTCACCGATCATAAAAGCCTAAAGTACTTGATGACTCAAAAAGAATTGAACTTAAGGCAACGTAGATGGTTAGAGTTGATAAAGGACTATGAGCTAATAATTGACTACCATCCGGGAAAGGCGAATGTAGTCACCGATGCTTTGAGTAGGAAATCCCTATTTGTATTCAGGGGAATGGATACACGGGTGACTTTGTCAGACGATGGTTCCATTCTAGTTGAGTTAAGGGCTAGACCGATGTTCCTTCAAGAGATTTATGAGGCTAAAAAAAATAACAGTGACTTGCAAGCCAAAAGAGTTTAGTGCGAGTCGGGTGTTAAGTCTGACTTTCGGATTAATTCTGACGGATGTTTAAAGTTCAGAGACAAAGTCTGTGTACCGAGGAATTATGAGCTTATTCGGAAGATTTTACACGAGGCACAAAGCGAATGTCTATCTATACATTTGGGCAACACCAAAATGTATAACGACTTGAAGAGATGGTTTTCGTGGCCGAGTATGAAGAAAGACATCTCGGAGTTTGTGTCAAAATGCTTGATTTGTCAGCAAGTGAAAGCTGAACACCAAGTACCTTCAGGTTTGCTTCAACCTATTATGGTTCTTAAGTGGAAATGGGACCGTGTTACTATGGACTTTGTAATGGGTTTGTCGTTGACACCAAGCAAGAAAGATGCCGTATGGGTTTTGGTAGATAGACTTACAAATTCGGCCCATTTCATACTTGTACGCGTTGATTTTCACTTGATAAGTTGGCAGACTTGTATATTTCAGAGATTGTAAGACTACATGGAGTGCTTTTGTCGATTATATTAGATAGAGATTCGAGATTCACGTCCCGATTTTAGAAAAAGTTGCAAGAAGCTTTGGGCACAAAGTTGAGTTTTAGTACAACTTTTCACCCACAAACTGACGGACAGTCGAAGAGATTAATACAGATACTTGAAGATATGCTCCGGTGTTATGTTCTTGAATTTCAAGGCAGTTGGGAAAAGTATTTACCGTTGGTAGAGTTTGCCTACGATAACAGTTTTCAGTCGAGTTTGAGAATGGCACCTTATGAGGCTTTTTATGGACATAAGTGCCGAACGCCTTTGTACTGGACTGAACTCAAGGAAAATCAGATTCACTGGGTCGATCTGGTTAGAGAAACCAAATAGAAGGTAAAATAATCCGTTATTGTCTAAAAGCTACTTCTGATAGACAAAAATCTTACTCGGACTTGAAACGAAAAGAGTTTGAGTTTCAAGTTGGTGATAAAGTATTCTTGAAAGTGTCACCATGGAAGAAAGTTCTCAGATTTGGTTGGAAAGGCAAATTGAGTCTGCGTTTTATCAGACCATATAAGATCACCGAGAGGATAGCGCTGGTAGCCTATCGATTGGCTTTGCCGTCTGAATTAGAAAAGATTCATAATGTGTTTTACGTGTCTATGTTATGTCGATACCGATCAGATCTTTTGCATGTTATTACACCGACAGAGATTGAAATTCAACCCGACCTGACATATGACGAAGAACCGGTTAAGATTCTAGCAAGGGAAGTCAAACAACTAAAGAATAAAAGTATAGCTCTTTTGAAAGTATTGTGGCAAAGACATGGGGTAGAAGTGGCTACATGGGAGCTCGAGGAGGCTATGAGAAACCAATACCCAAACCTTTTTACGGGTAAGATTTTCGGGGACGAAAATCCCTAAGGGGAGAGAATTGTAACAGCCCGATTTAGGGCCTAGTCGAAATAGTGGTTGCGAGACCACAAATCTGAAGTAGAAATATATGTTTTATGATTTCTATGAGGCTTATGATGTGTTTGCATGATTGTGCGAAAAAATCATGAGGAAATTTTATTTATTAGTGATCAATTTGTCCATTAGGACTAAATTGTAAAGATTAGAAAATTTGAGATTCTAGAAGATTTAAGTATGCAATAGAATTATAAAAATTACTAGAGGTCCTTATTTAGCAATTAGACCATTAAATGTCAAGAAGGACAAAAATGGACATAGGAAGGAAAATCTTAAGATAGAAGCCTTAAGGGTATTTTTGTCATTTGGTTAATAAAAGAATTAAAAGGGCAAAATAAGTCAAAATCTTATCAATCTTCTTCCTCTAAGTGCCGAAATTTGCAAGGAGACATAGCTAGGGTTTCTTCAACTTCCAAGCTTGATAGTAAGTGCATCCTAGCCCCGTTTTTAATGGTCTTCGTATTTTTGAGATCCTCGTAGCTCAATTTAGATATTTCTAGCTATATTTTGAGATAGGGATTATGTTCAAAATTTTACCCATGTATGACATACATGTATTTTGATGTTTTATGGAATAATATGAAAGTTTGATGCATGATAAACATCTTTTTCTAACTGATTTTCATGAAAAATGCATAAAGGACCAAATTGTAAAAGTTATAAAAATGGTCATACATGAGTGAAATAGTGGAAATTGGGGGTTGTTGTAGTTAAGAAAATAATTCGGCTAGGCTTAAAGTACAAGAAAGTTGAATAAAAATCATTTTACGAGCTTAGGGTTAAAAGTGTAATTATGAGAAAGTTTAGGGGCAAAATCATAATTTTTCCAAATTTGATTCATGAGTCAATTTAATCAATATGAGTATTAAACAAGTGAAATTGTTATTATATATTAAGAAACACGAAGCCCGGACCGAAATCTAGGCAGGAACAAAGGTGTGGACTAAATCGAACATCCACCCCTATTTTGAGTACCGAGGTAAGTCTGTGTGAAATTAAAGTTTCATAGTGTTTTTATATTTTAAATTACTTGATATTATGATAAGGAAGATCATTCCCATGAAAATCGACTAATGAAGCCTTGATGAGAAAATGATGAGAATATGCAAAGTTGAAGTCCCGGTGGAAGATTCGGAATAACGCGGATACCTATGTCACAACATGAGATAAGGGAGGTCCCGTATAAGACCATGTTTGGGACATGGCATCGGCACCGAATGTAGGTCTCGTATAAGACCATGTCTGGGACATGGCTTTGGCACCAAAGAAAGATCTCGTGTAAGACCATGTCTAGGACATAGCATCGACCATCTATGTACGATCTCGTATAAGACTATGTTTGGGGCATGGCATTGACATCGAGTTAAGGGATCCCGTATAAAACCATATCTGGGATATGGCATCAGCACCGAGAGGTGATCCCATGTAAGACCATATCTGGGATACGGCATTGGCATCATGATACATGTATGATGAGATTGAGTATCCTCCGATATTCCGAGTAGTTCAACGGGAAAAAGAGCTAAGTTATGTAAAGATGATAAAGAGCTAAGTTTTACAAAGATGACAAAGAGTTACATTTAAGTTAAGGATGATAATGATTTAAGTTTATGTTCAAGATAGCATAAGTGCTAAACTATGTGATGAAGTGATACAGGTACCATGAGAAAAATACGAGTTATGAAACCATAATGTGATATGTGATGGGTAAGAGTAAGTATGAGTAAGTATGTCTAAGTACTTGAGAATTTGTGTTGTTATTATTTCATGAAATGAATGGACTTTACCATGAGTACTTATGTTGCTATTTTAATTCGTGCAAACTTACTAAGCTATATGCTTACCCCTCTCTTTTCCCTTTTCCTTGTAGTGTCACCAAGTTAGCTCGAGGATCGTAGAACGTCGGAGCTCAGATCACTCTATCAATCATTCTTTTGGTATATTAAAGTTGTTTATTTTGGGTCTGTCATGTATAGGAACTTGGTCATCTTGTGTTATGTCATATTTGAAAGCCAAAGTGTTGGCTATTAAGGTTACCCACTCATTTTGTAAATGTCCAGTGGGAATTGTCGATATTTGTCAAGTTTCATATTTTTAATGATGATGACTTTTATGAAGTAAAAGTTCATGCAATTGATGGAGTAAATGTGAAGTGTATGAATGATGATTTGATGATTCTTTATAGTGTAATATTGTCATGTTATGTGTTGTTTGTTGTGGTATATGTGTGTTGATGTTTCAGGGTGGCAATTAGCTTGGTAAATAGCCTTCAAATTGTCCACACGGTCAGCCCCCATGGGTGTGTTGATAGGCCGTATGTCCCCTGTATCAAATTGCGAGAATTCGATTCGTCACTCGGGCCAGTACACGGGCGTGTGACTAGGCTGTGTGCCCCTTAAGAGTTGCTGACGTCATAAACAAAATGCTAAGGTTTTCACACGAGTGAGGATACGTGCGTGTCTAGGCCGTGTGAGGGACACGGGCTATAGACACGGGTGTGTATCCGGCGGAGTGAAAACCTCTGTAGGTTTGAAATGAAAAAAAAAATCCCACATGGGCTAGGGACATGGGCGTGTGTGACCACACGGCCTTCCCTCACGAGCGTGTCCCATTTCACACGGGCGTGGGGCCCTGTTTAAGCAAAAAAATCTTAGATCCACAAAAGTTTCTGGTTTGGTCCCGAATCACTCCAAATGTATGTTTAGGGTCTCATAGACCCTTGAAAGGGGCGTTATGAATATGAATGAAAAGTTTTAAGTTAGAACGAAATTTTATGATCCGATGTTGTATGTTTAAACAAGTTAAGTTCGGTAATGCCTCGTATTTGGTTTAGGCGTTGAATACCGGTAAGGCATGTTATAATACTCACAAGATTTATGTTGATTAAGTCTGCAAAATAAGAGGCGAAGAGTTTAGCGATTGAGTGAGTAATAATGTGAATAGAGCTGAGAGTTGGCAATACAGAGAGTTCTAGATGAGATTAGATTTTTCTTAAGACTATTTGGGATGTGCAACGTCACTGTTAAAAGGAGAAGTTTTTTAATAGTAATCAACTTATCTAGTATAGTATCTAAAGAATAGGTTAACCGAGATTTCTTTTGAATTGATTACTTTAGTGGAACAAAATAATGTGAGATCACCGATAACTTTAATAGTCAGTGGGGTAGTATTTGAAATGTAAATAGAGCTAAATGCAACCATTAGGGCTAAGTACCTTACAATCATCTCATCTGGATATTCTATGTATTCTTTTATCTTTAGTGGCATATGCAGTTGTTTTATCTTCAGATGTGGTTCTTATTGTGTGAGGATGCTGGATAGTCATGATGGTAGGTAGAAGTATTATTAGTCTGGCTGATTAATGATCGACATTGCTCTATTTTTGGCATTCAATTCAATTATGTTTTGGTAGAAGACTCGATAGTAAATGTAACACCCCCTACCCGTATTCGTTGCCGGAATAGGGTATGAGGCATTACCTAAGTTTAACGAGTTAATACTATTTTCATTATGAATTCAATATAGCCCTTTTATAAATATCCAATCTTCCCTGAAATTTTAAAACCAAACAATCCTGTCCATTTCAATCCAATTTGATACCAAATCATACTTCTACTATAATTATATTATTTAGCATATTTATCACGGTTTACTTTAATTCATACTCATTAAACAAGTTTTAGTATTTATATAACCATCAAACATATACATGCCATATAAATCAAAAAGGAAATTTACAAAAGCTACCGGAGATAATCTTGATAGTGTGATCCTCAGTGTTGATCCGATCCTCCGTATATTTATACGTCAAATCTACATGAGACATTGAATACACTCAAGTAAGTTTATAGAAACTTAGTAAGTACATAGGCATAAAAGATAAATCTTACCAAACATTCATACACTTATACATTACGTACAATTTCTAAATTCACCTGTCAACCACAATTTGGTGAGTGCTTTCATATAATTTCACTACCATTTATTCGTTTACTTTAACTCTTTTGGGCCATTTTTGTCACTTACTATCTTTAATCAAATTAGGGAACGATTACGGAAAATTGAGTACTTCACTTCCACTTTTCACTGATCAGGTAGCTGAAACTACCACTTTTCATCGATCAGCAGCCGGGCTACCACTTTTCATCGATCAGCAAAGAAGCTACCACTTTTCATCGATCAGCAAATGAAGCTACCACTTTTCACTGATCAGGTAGCTGTAGCTACCACTTTTCACTTTCACTTGCCACTGATCAGAATTACTCAAATTCGATGTTTCGCTCAATTTGATTATTTAATCACTTTTCGCATTGTCATTTTGTCCTTAACTCATCAACAATATATCTCATCATACATGATATAATTCATAAAATTTACATTTAATCATTAAATTTCAGCCATATGAACTTACCTGAGTCGATTTGCAGAATTTGAGAAAATTCAGGGACTACTCAGTTACTTTTTCTTTTCCTCGACTTGCTTCGGGTTCTCGATCTATAATTGTAAAATCATTCACTTATCAGTATTGATTTCACCTTTACTTTATTTCATATCCTTAATGATTACAACCCACATATAAATAACATTGTTTATAATTTAACTATTTACTTGTATGGATATTCAAGCTGTCTATCCGTGTCACAGTCACTAAATTATTTTTATCTTGAGCTACAGAACTCCAAATTAAGATCCGTTAATTTTTCCTAAAACTATACTCATATATCTTTTTACTATAATTTTTCCAGAATTTTTGGTATGGCCAATCAATACCAGATTATTCTTAAAGTTTCCCCTATTTTACTGTTTGACTGTTCTGACCTCTCTTCACTACGAATCAAATTACTCTTCGTACAGAATTCATATGACCTTCTTATTTATTTCATTTGAAAACAGACTCATTCAGGATTTCATACATATAAATTTTAACCCACAATTATTTTTGTGCAATTTCTAATGATTTTTCAAAGATAGAACAGGGGATCACGAATTCATTCAGAACCAGTTTCACTAAAATTTAAATATCTCATGATTTACAAATCTATTGCTTACACCGTTTCTTCTATAAGAAACTAGACTCAATAAGATTTAATTTCATAATTTATTCATCCTCTAATTCGATTTCTACAATATTTGGTGATTTTTCAAAGTTAGACTACTGCTGCTGTCCAAAACTGTTTCAGTGCAAAGTGTTGATTTCTATTTTTGCCCCAAATTTCAGAGTTCATACAATTCAGTCCTTGATCAATTACCCCTCAATTAAGCTAATTTTTGTAAATTAATACTTTACCTAATCATTATGAGTTATTTCAAACACATTGGAATTCAGAATTTCCACATAAAAACCCTAACTTCAAATTCTTTTAAAATTAGGTCCCAAACATTCACTTTCTATTCAATTCTTTCAATAAAATCAGCATATAAACCATTTAAAATTATAATTCCATGCTAAATCATCATATACTTCCAGAACATATTCATAGTAACTTCCAACTTCATTCATAAAATCTAAAACTAATGAATTCAACAATTGGGCCTAGTTATAAAAGTCACAAAAACACAAGAATTTCAAGAAATAATCAAGAATTTAACTTACTTGCAGTAAAAATATGAAAAACCAGCTTAGGGAAAACCCTTCTATGATGTTTTTGCTGATGAGAGTGCAGAAAACTAAAGAGAAATCTAGATAATTCCACTTTAGTCCTATTTTTGTTAAGTAAGTTATGCAATATTCCAATTTTGCCCTTTCCTCTCCTTATTTTTATTCTGATTTCATTCCCTTGCCGTCCAGCCCAAATAGACATTGGGTCTATTTGCCTTTTAAGCCCTCTTTCTTTTATCATTTAAGCTATTTAATCATTTCTCATAATTTTGTATTTATTACAACTTAGTCCTTTTTGTTCAATTAACTATCGGAACTTTAAAATTTCTTGACGAAACTTTAATACTAACTTATTAACACTCCATAAGCATTCATAAAATATTTATGGCTAGATTAAAAATCTCCGAGGTCTCGATACCTGCTTTCGATTCTAATTATTTTTTCTAGTACAATATTTACTATTAAATTTTTTTTTTCCTAACTTCACATTTAACTCATACTCACTAAATTAATAATATTTTCTACTCACTTGTCGGATTTAGTGATCTCGAATCACCATTCCGACACCACTGAAAATTTAGGCTATTACAACTCTCCCCCCCTTTTAGGAAATTTCGTCCTCGAAATTTCGTACCTGTAAATAAATTCGGATATTGAAATCTCATCAATTCCTCCGTCTCCAAAGTTGCCTCCTCCGATCCATGTCGATTCCATAACACTTTAACTAGTGGTACACGTTTATTTCTCAACTCTTTAACTTCCCGAGCTAAAATTTTCACCGGTTTCTCTGAATAGGTCATATCGGGTTGGAGCTCTATTTCTGTATGGGGAATTCCATGTGATGGATCTGATCTGTACCGTCTCAACATAGATACATGAAACACATTATGAATCTTTTCAAGCTCTGGAGGCAAAGCCAATCTATAAGCTACTGGACCGATTCTTTCAATGATTTCATACGCCTAGATAAATCGTGGGTGTGAGTTTTCCCTTTCTCTTGAACCGCAAAACTTTCTTCCACGGTGACACTTTCAAAAATACACGATCACCCACATTAAACTCTATATCTCTTCTCTTCAAATCTGCATATGATTTTTGTCGATCAGACGCACTTTTAGACATTCTCGAATAATGCGAACTTTTTCTTGGTTTCCGAATCAAGTCCACCCCACTAGTTTTGGCTCACTTAATTGGACCAATATAATGGAGTTCTACATTTTCTTCCATATAAAGCTTCAAACGGTGCCATTTTAATACTACTTTGATAACTATTATTATAAGCAAATTCAGCTAAAGGTAAATACCTTTCCCAGCTGCCGCCAAACTCAAGTATACAGCACCTTAACATATCTTCTAAAATCTGAATCACTCGCTCTGACTGTCCGTGTCATGTCTGGGATGAAAAGTCATCTTTGAAATTTAATTTGGTGCCCAAAGCTTCTTGTAATTTACCTCAAAATCTCGAGGTAAATCTCGGATCTCGATCTGAAATAATAGATATTGGCACTCCATGTAATCTCACTATCTCTCGACACATATAACTCCGCTTAACTTTTCAAGCGGATAATCTACTCGACCAGGAATAAAATGTCTTTGATTTAGTTAATCGGTCAACAATCACCCAAATCGAATCTTTCTTCTTTGAGTTACCTGTAGTGATGGGATACAAAATCCATCGTGACATGTTCCCATTTCCACCTGGAATCATAATGGTCAGTAACAACCACATCGGCACTTGATGCTCGGCTTTTACTACACGACAAATTAAACATCTTGCTACATATTCACAGATTTCCCGTTTCATTCTGGGCCACCAATACATTTTCTTCAAATCACAATACATTTTCGTACTACCCGGGTGAATAGAACACATACTACTATGAGCCTCTGATAAAATATCATTTTCAAGTCCGAATTATTGAACACATATTCTATTACGATAATATAACATACCACTTTCATCAATGGAGTATTCTGGGCTTAATTCATTTTGAACCATCTATCGTTTCAGCATCAACTCTGGGTCTTCATCTTGTAGCTCCCGAATCCGTTGAAAGAACACAGGTTTAGCTTTTAATTCTGCTAGTACAGAACCATCTTCATTAATAGATAAATGAGCATTCAATGCCCGTAATGCAAATAATGATGATTTTCGACAAAGTGCATCTGCTACAACATTTGCTTTCCTGGATGATAGTCAATGACAAGATCATAATCTTTCAAAGAGCTCTAACCATCGTCTCGCTCTCGCATTTAACTCTTTTTGATTCATTAAATACTTTAAGCTTTTATGATCAGTATACACGTGACATTTCTCACCATATAAATAATGTCTCCATATCTTCAAAGCAAACACGATCATTTGCCAATTCCAAATCATGTGTAGGATAATTCTTCTCGTGCGGCTTGTTTCGAGAAGCATATGCCACCACTTTGCTCGATCGCATAAGTACACAACCCAAACCATTCAAAGGCGCATCACTATAAACCACAAAGCGGTACACCCGATTCGGTTGAGTCAACACCTGAGCCTCTGTTAACATCTTTTTCAACCGATCGAAACTTTTGCGACATTCACTTGACCATATAAATTCAACATTTTTTTGTAGTAATCGAGTCAACGGTAAGGTAATCCTTGAGAAATCTTTAACAAATCGATGATAATAACTCGCCAAATCTAGAAAACTCGTACTTCAATAACATTCTTGAAACTTTCCAATTTATCATCGCCAGTTACCTTACTTGGATCCACTCTAATTCCATCGGTGATACAATATGGCCCAAAAACGCAACTTCACGGAGCCAAAACTCACATTTCTTTGAATTTTGCATACAACTGTTTCTCCCGTAAAATCTGTAATACAATCTTTAAATGTTGTGCATGTTCAGACTCTGTCTTTGAATAAATCAATATATCATCAATGAACACAACCACAAATCTATCCAAATATGACTGAAAAATTCGATTCATCAAATCCATAAAGGCAGCAGGAGCATTGGTTAAACCAAACGGCATCACCAAAAATTCATAGTGACCATACCGGGTTCGAAAGGCAGTTTTTGGCACATCACACTCTTTAACTTTCAAGCGATAATACCGGATCGAAGATCTATCTTGGAAAATATTGCAGCACCTTTCAACTGATCAAATAGATCATCAATACGAGGCAAAGGATATTTATTCTTTATCGTTACCTTATTTAACTGCCTGTAATCTATACACAGTCTTAAGGAACCGTCCTTCTTTTTCACAAACAAGGCAGTGTGCTCCCTGTATGCATACATACTCGATCCGATGAACCCTTTATCTAATAACTCTTGCAGCTGCGTCTTCAACTCTCTTAATTTCGTTGGAGCCATTGCATGCGGTGTTCTTGAGATAGGAGCTGTTAGGGAATCACATCAATTGCAAATTCAACTTCTCTCGTCGGGTGTGGTAAGCAGGTAACTCTTCAGGAAACACATCAGGAAATTCATTCACCACTGGTACTTGTTCGAGCTTTAAATCGGAACTCCGAGTATCAAGAATATAGGCCAAGAATGCTTCATTGCCTTTACGTAATAACCTCTGAGCAGAAAGAGCTGAAATAATTCTAACTGTATCACCCATATTTTCAAACCCAACTGAAATTACATCCCCGTTTGACATTTCAAAGCGATATGTTTATCACGACAATTCACTACCGCTTCATATTTCATTAACGATCCATCCCCAAAATAATATCAAATTCCGAAAGGGTAACAACATCAAATCGTGGGAATTCATAGCCTTTCACTATCAGTGGACAATTTCGACATATCAAATTAAGCTGTTACACTTTGACCTAATGGATTAGTGACTTGTATATCAAATTCGAGTGGACTCAACAGAAAGTTTTTTGAGATACTAGCATAGCACAAATATATGAATGAGTAGACCGTGGTCTATTAATGCATAAATGATAACATCATAAAGATAGAAAGTACCGATAATTACATCAGAGCCGTAGCCTCTTCTCTTGCTCACATGGCGTAAAGCACGTGCTTTGGTGCTCTATTCTCGATCGACTAATCGACTCTCTCATACCCGAACGGGTAGTCCTCGTAGTAATCGCTCCGCCCGAACGTCTATTTCTTTGGGGAGTGATTCTTTGTATCTCTTTTTGTTCCACTTCATTTTTTTGCGCACTGGGACAATCTCAAATAAGATGATCAAGAGTCCCACATTTATAACAAGCACCCATCTTAATCCTGCATTCACCGAAATGATGTCTTCCACAATATTGACACTTAGGTCGAGGAGCATCCGAACACCTGCTCATACTTGCTGCAGTCTATCAAAACCTTGAAATCAGATTGTCTTGATTTACCTCTACTCAATTTTCCAAGACCGATGTAGTTCGACTACTTTCTTCTCTAAATTTCTTTCCAGTAAATCTGAAAATGACTTAGAAGCACCTCTTTTGAATGGCTCTTTACTTTTTCGATCCCATTGTATTTTTCGTTATATACTTCTTCGAGCTTTTGAGCACGATCCGTGTAACAACGAACTCCCGTATTTCATTGTCCCCAATCATCATTCTAATCTCATCATTTAACCCTTCTTCAAATCGATACACATTTCTTCTTGATGAGGTACAATGTCGGGCATATTTGCTTTGAGGTAAACAAATTCTCTTTCAGTATTCAAACCATCGACTTATTTTCTGCCAGTAAATCAAGAAATTCCCTTTTCTTTTATCTAAATACCTTCGCCCACATATTTCTTCTTAAATTCATTTTGGAAAAATTCCCAAGATATTTTCTCTGCTTGGTACCCACTACTCAATCGTTTCCCACCAACTATAAGCCTCTTCTTTCAAAGTAGGGACACAAAGACATCTCAAATAATCATCCGGTGAGCAAGCCATTTCTTTAAAAATTCTTATCAAACTCAGTAACTGATGATTCACTTTGTGGGGTCATCATCGGTCCTTCCCGAAATTCTTGCCCCAAGTTTTCTAAGCCTTTCCAATGGACTTATCAATTCGATCGTTGTAGGAGGTGGAGGAGCAAGCAGAGGTACCACCGATGGAGCAGTGGTGGGAGGAGGTGGTGAGCCTGATTTCTTTCTTGCATCGTTTCCAAGATACCACTGATTCATAATCCCATAAATCATATTATTTAATTCTTGCTCTCGCATTAAAGAAATCGGAACATCACTGCTTGTTGCTTGTTCAGAAATTTGTATTCTACTGTTAACTTCTTCCTACTCAGTACGTTCAGGTCTATCTGACATCTTTATAATCGGAAAATATCTATAAAAATAACAAATATTAGATCGGATCATACACATCACACTATCACTGATTTATATGGCATGTATTTCTAAACATTTTATACATCACAATTGTTCCGAGAACCAAGCTAAACAGGGCTCGATGCCACTAAATGTAACACCCCTACCCGTATTCGTTAGGTTTTAATAGGGTATGAGGCATTACCTAAGTTTAACGAGTTAATACTATTTTCATTATGAATTCAATATAGCCCTTTTATAAATATCCAATCTTCCCGAAATTTTAAAACCAAACAATCTGTCCATTTCAATCCAATTTGATACCAAATCATACTTCTACTATAATTATATTATTTAGCATATTTATCACGGTTTACTTTAATTCATACTCATTAAACAAGTTTTAGTATTTATATGACCATCAAACATATACATGCCATATAAATCAAAAAGGAAATTTACAAAAGCTACTGGAGATTATCTTGATAGTGTGATCCTCAGTGTTGATCCGATCCTCCGTATATTTATACGTCAAATCTACATGAGACATTGAATACACTCAAGTAAGTTTATAGAAACTTAGTAAGTTCATAGGCATAAAAGATAAATCTTACCAAACATTCATACACTTATACATTACGTACAATTTCTAAATTCACCTGTCAACCACAATTTGGTGAGTGCTTTCATATAATTTCACTACCATTTATTCGTTTACTTTAACTCTTTTGGGCCCTTTTTGTCACTTACCATCTTTAATCAAATTAGGAACGATTACGGAAAATTGAGTACTTCACTTCCACTTTTCACTGATCGGAGTGAAACTACCGCTTTCCATCGATCGTAGCCGGCTACCACTTTTCATCGATCGAGCAAATTGAAGCTACCACTTTTCATCGATCGTAGTTGTAGCTACCACTTTTCACTTTCACTTGCGCGATCGAAGTACTCAAATCCGATGTTCCGCTCAATTTGATTATTTAATCACTTTTTGCATTGTCATTTTGTCCTTAACTCATCAACAATATATCTCATCATACATGATATAATTCATAAAATTTACATTTAATCATTAAATTTCAGCCATATGAACTTACGAGTCGATTTGCGAATTTGAGAAAATTCAGGGACTACTCAGTTACTTTTTCTTTTCTTCGACTTGCTTCGGGTTCTCGATCTATAATTGTAAAATCATTCACTTATCAGTATTGATTTCACCTTTACTTTATTTCATATCCTTAATGATTACAACCCACATATAAATAACATTGTTTATAATTTAACTATTTACTTGTATGGATATTCAAGCTGTCTATCCGTGTCACAGTCACTAAATTATTTTTATCTTGAGCTACAGAACTCCAAATTAAGATCCGTCAATTTTCCCTGAAACTAGACATTTTTCCAGAATTTTTGGTATGGCCAATCAATACCAGATTATTCTTAAAGTTTCCCCTGTTTTACTGTTTGACTGTTCTGACCTCTCTTCACTACGAATCAAATTACTCTTTGTACAGAATTCATATGACCTTCTAATATATTTCATTTGAAAATAGACTCATTCAGGATTTCATACATATAAATTTTAACCCACAATTATTTTTGTGCAATTTCTAATGATTTTTCAAAGACAGAACAGGGGATCACGAATTCATTCAGAACCAGTTTCACTAAAATTTAAATATCTCATGATTTACAAATCTATTGCTTACACCGTTCCTTCTATAAGAAACTAGACTCAATATGATTTAATTTCATATTTTATTCATCCTCTAATTCGATTTCTACAATTTTTGGTGATTTTTCAAAGTTAGACTACTGCTGCTGTCCAAAACTGTTTCAGTGCAAAGTGTTGATTTCTATTTTTGCCCCAAATTTCAGAGTTCATACAATTCAGTCCTTGATCAATTACCCCTCAATTAAGCTAATTTTTGTAAATTAATACTTTACCTAATCATTATGAGTTATTTCAAACACATTGGAATTCAGAATTTCCACATAAAAACCCTAACTTCAAATTCTTTTAAAATTAGGTCCCAAACATTCACTTTCTATTCAATTCTTTCAATAAAATCAGCATATAAACCATTTAAAATTATAATTCCATGCTAAATCATCATATACTTCCAGAACATATTCATAGTAACTTCCAACTTCATTCATAAAATCTAAAACTAATGAATTCAACAATTGGGCCTAGTTATAAAAGTCACAAAAACACAAGAATTTCAAGAAATAATCAAGAATTGAACTTACTTGCAGTAAAAATATGAAAAACCAGCTTAGGAAAACCCTTCTATGGTGTTTTTGCTGATGAGAGTGCAGAAAACTAAAGAGAAATCTAGATAATTCCACTTTAGTCCTATTTTTATTAAGTAAGTTATGCAATATTCCAATTTTGCCCTTTCCTCTCCTTATTTTTATTCTGATTTCATTCCCTTGCCGTCCAGCCCAAATAGACATTGGGTCTATTTGCCTTTTAAGCCCTCTTTCTTTTATCATTTAAGCTATTTAATCATTTCTCATAATTTTGCATTTATTACAACTTAGTCCTTTTTGTTCAATTAACTATCGGAACTTTAAAATTTCTTGACGAAACTTTAATACTAACTTATTAACACTCCATAAGCATTCATAAAATATTTATGGCTAGATTAAAAATCTCCGAGGTCTCGATACCTCGTTTTCGATTCTAATTATTTTTTTCTAGTACACTATTTACTATTAAATTTTTTTCTCCTAACTTCACATTTAACTCATACTCACTAAATTAATAATATTTTCTACTCACTTGTCGAATTTAGTGATCTCGAATCACCATTCTGACACCACTGAAAATTTAGGCTATTACAGTAAAATTCATGTGTCGTTATTTTTCTACTTCTACTAGGTGTTATTCTGTTTTATGCATTTGGAATTTGTGTTATTTATGTCACAGCTGCTTCTAGTGCATCTAACTGATATTCTCATTCTAGATTTTTCTTTGGGGTATCATCAATTTCTTTAGCAATCAATATGTTCTTATTATGCCCTATGGTCTTCAATAGAAATAGCTTGGATGCGGATGAGTGTGTCTGAAAGGCTCATAATTTGCATATTTTGACAGGATAGAAATGGGTTATATTCTTAGGAGTATAGTAGTAGTTTATAGCTTGGACTTCTTATCTTGGTTTTCTTATCGTTCTTATTGTATACTTTATCATATATAGTCCATCTACAAAAGATACACATTGGCTTGGGATTATTTGTAACAACATAATTTCGGTGAATTTGGAACAGTGGTTTCGGGACCACAAATTCGAGCCTAAAATAAAATTTATTTTTATTTATTAAATGGACCGTATTATATTAGAAAAGTCATGTGAAAATTTTGATAAGAAAATTTTACCAATTATGTGCTTAATTACGAGAAGGCCAAATCACATAAATGCAAAAGTTGAATTCTAGTAGCTAGAGGGATTAAATAGCTATGGAATTCAAAACTAGAGGTCCTTATATGGTAATTAGACCATTAAAGAAAAGCATGTAGATATGGTGACTCATCCTTGTAAATTTAGAAAAATGGCAAGGACTAATTTAGAAAGTGAAAATATTTAATTAATTAAAAGATGATAAAAAAAAAGAAATATCATCTTATTTTATCATCTTCTTATCCAAAAATACATGGAAACCCTAGGAGAGAGAGAGAAGAAACTTTCATGGCCAAATTGGGTAAGTTTCATTATCCCGTTTTTAGTAATTTTGATATTTTTGAAACTGAGATAGTTTAATCTATCTATTTGGGGGATTAATTTGAGAAGTTACCAAAGTATGGAAAATGGGTCATGGATGTATATGTTGAAAATTAGAAAATGAAAAGTTGATGATAGATAAACAACTTTTACGAAGTGATATTTGATGAAAACATGATTTAGGGACTAAAATGCAAAATGGTGAAAATTGATGAAAAATTCTGAAATTTATAGAAAATATGTGCTGTAAATTTTATTTTGAAATTTTGGTTAGGCTTGGAATAGGGAGTAAATTGCATAAATTTCATTTTCCGAGCCTAGGGACGAAATTGGAATTTATGGAAAAGTTAGGGGTAAAATGGTAATTTTGCCTAGGATGTAAATTGAGTCCACATGAATATGAAATATAATAAATTGATGTTAAATTTACTCATATAGATTCGGATAGACCAAATTCGGAGTTAGAATGAGGAAAAGAGGAAAATGTCAAATTAGTATATTTTACGAACACAAACAATTATCGAGGTAAGTTCGTGTAACTAAATTGTGTATTTTATATGCTTGAATTAGATGTTGTGTTTGTGAATTGTATAAATATCATATATGTATATGACATTGAAAATATACCTGACAAAGCCCGATCAACGATAATGCTCGATAAAGGATAAACGATAAAAATTTTACTTTTATGCTTGGAAGGAATGTGGTATGTGATCATTTGAATTATTTGAATGTTATAAATATGAAATTTGTTACATGATCAAGAATACTTAACAAAAGTTAAGTCTTGTAAACATATCCGAGAAATACCAGATAAATGATAATGCCTGATTTAAATGATAGAAGGTTATTCTTGTTCTTAGTTTGAATATTGAATGTGGTTAAAGGAATTATTGTATGCAATTGAAATTAATAGATGAAATAATCACATGAATAATTCTGTTAGGAAAAATATTAAATCCCGTTTGAATAAATGAAAATCGATGGATATGTGATTTCTCGAAATGAATGAGGCTCTGCATTTGTTGCTGGTGGGATTTAGCTCGGTTGAGTAATCCTATTGACCTCATTTTAAAAAGGATTTAGCCCGGACGGGTAATCCAGATCAAGCTCTTTAGAGCATATGTCATAAAAAGGATTTAGCCTGGATTGGTAATCCTGTTGTTTTTATATATGTGGCTCGAGAGTGTACTCTTTGAAATAGTACTTTATGGGTACCATTGGACATGAATTGATGGATTTTGATTTGAACACCTCGAGTGTACTACCTGTGTATCCATTGATATTTCAAATAATTTCAATGGGTAAAAGTTCTTGACATGAGAAGATATGAATAAGAAATGAGTTATTACACATATTGGCCTGAAATACATGAAAATGACGATACGTGATAATTAATTTATGGAAATATGAAATGATGATATTGTACTTGGAATTTATTTGATGAGTATGTATATCCTTGATTATAGACTTGTACACCTTGAGTGTACTAATCGTGACCTTGATATTTTGAGTAATACGGGTAAAGTTCTGATATGAAATGATCTGAACTCGAGATGAACTATTATGAAATTATACTTGTAATATAAAGAGATGATTTATACATGTTAAATGAATACATGTTGTAGAAAGCATATGTGCATGGAAACTTGATTGTTGTTGAGCCCATATATGTTTGTGATGTTATTATGGAATATAGGACTAACAAGGGCAATGAGGATATGTGTAGGGCTTGAGGGCAAATTGATTGAATATGCCTTACATAGTTACCTCAAAATAGAATGAATGGTAAGTTAAGTACCATGTTATACGAACTTACTAAGAATTTTTATGCTTACTTAGTTTTATTTCCCTGTTTTAGAGTAAATTGGAAGCTCGTTGGATTGGCAGCTTGGCGGAGATCACTCACACTATCTATCAGCCTATTTTGGTGAATATGGTAAAGCAATTATCGTTATAATGGCATGTATAGGTTATATTGGCCATATTGGCTTGTATATGTAAATGATTATTGTAATCTAGCCATTGGAATAACTAGTGATGATTATCTTTTGGTACATGTATATATATGTGTGTTTAAGTTTATCTTATGGAGATAACATAACTGTTTAACATTGATTGGTTGAGAAAGGTAAAATGAGTATGCTTATAAACGATAAGATTATAAACATGAATGCATGTAATGATATGCCATGTTGAATGATGGAATTTGCTTAACTTGAATGCTTGAAATGGTTGGTATTTGGATATGAGTTTAAGTGCAGGTCATTGGTGTGATTCTGGGGGAGAAATAAAGCTAGAGATGGCTTTATTTCGTCCACACGGGCAGACATATAGGCGTGTATCAAGACCATGTGTGACACACGGCCTGGTACACGGGCGTGTGGTTAGACCGTGTGTCTCCTACACCTTAAATTTGAGAAATAGAATGCTCAGAATTGAGCACACAGGCCTACACCTAATTTCGAAAGGAATTAATTAACCACACGGCCTAGCACACGGGCCTGTGGAATGGCCGTGTGCATAAGTCAGAGAGTTACACGGGGTCAAACACGGCCTATAGCACGAGCGTGTCCTAGGATCACACGAGCATGTCCTAGGATCACACGGGCGTGTGCCTCGGGCCACACGGGCGTGTGAGACCTGCAACTTGAAAATCTTTGTAATTTTGTAAAAATTTTTTAGAGTTTTTGATTAAGTCCCAACTCGATTCTAATGCTCGTATTGGGCCTCGAGGGTCCATTTAGGGGGACATTACGAATGACCTCGGTTAATGAATAGTGATTGACATGATTTATCTAAAAATGTTCTAAAAAATTCTGGTAATGCTCCGTAACCTTGTTTCGGCGATGGATATGGGTTAGGGGTGTTATATTATTACGATTGATATGGTTATAATTCTTGTTTAGATCATAGGAGTATGTTGGTACAGATCTCAGCTTTTTAGAGGTCGAGTTGTTGCACTTGTTGTTGCTTGAAGTATATTGGGTTTATTTTATCTCATTTGCTTCAGAATGCATTATTGATACTTGAGGTATTATTTTAGCTATATAGTTATAACGTTTGTCTTATTAGGGCACTGTGGTCCGTCTAAGGGAAGGTTTTCGTAGAAAGGGGCAAATAGTACTTCTAATTCATCTAATGATTGTAGCTCCAGTATAATTCAATGCTTTGATATTAAGTATGGGAATAGTCTTATTATGTTCAACTTTTGGCTTTTAAGAAGGGATAAATAGTAGTAAAAAGGTATACGATGGAAGATCAAGCATAGCATCGCATTTTAAATTTTCTTAGATGATCTTGAATTATGTCAGCAAGTCAGAATTGGATGTCATATTTCGTATGAGTTAATATAGTTTGTTATGATCTTTGACTGATATACTGAGGGAATTATGATAGACTATATATCTGGATTATCTTGATGACAAGAAGAAAGAAATATTTTGAATTGTTATTATCAGGTTGATAAGACCAACTCATTGTTTTGGTTAGAACGGATTATACACTTGAAGAGTTAGTTGAGTTGTATGTATTTGAGTTCATCTATAGATTCGGGAATAAATTTTGTGAATTCACGGGCAAACAGATGGACAGTCAGAATGGGAAATTCATATTTTAGAAGACATGATACAGGGATATATCAACCAGACCAGTGATAATTGGGAAATGTTATTATGGTTAAAATCGTCTTGGTAGTAGCACTATCACACTTGTATTTAAATGATACTATTTGAAGCTTTTCATGAAATGAGATGTAAAACCATGGTATGCTAGCCAGATAGAGCGATAACAAGTTTGTCGGGTCAGAATAACTGGAATTTTTATCAATTGAAAACTACAGATGTAGATGTATCAATTATCTAATGTATTTCGAACCTGATGATTTGAGTTTTTCGGTTATGTTTGGACAGGTGATTTATTAGGAATTTCTTGATTGTTGTACTACTAATGGTGAAGCTAGTACAGGAAAGCATCAAATTTGTTCAGTCAAGTCAGGTATCTATATAGTTTCAACCAGAGAAGAATATATATTGTTTATAGTAACGTTTCATTTAGATGATCTTGAATTAAGATGGGTTACGTGTCATGAAGTCGAGGGTTGAATCGCTAATTCTTTTGAGATGTAGAGAAAAATATTCGAATATGTACATTGAATAATTTTGGGATTTTATGGGACATCTTATATGAGGTTCACGGCATTGTCTATTCGATTTTAATTAAACAATGACGAAAATGTAAAATGGTTTGATACAAAGTTACTGGTACCCAGGATTAGAACGTGAACTTTCAAAGTTAATCTTGAGATATTTGTTATGTCGATAAGTCAAGATAGAGTATGAAATACTGTTTGTAATATTACGTTCTGATATGAGTTCTGATTGGGAACAGGTCACGATGGATTTTGTTTGTGGACTACCCTTGAAAATGTTGAAGAAAATTTTGGTCTGAATAACTGTTATCAGGTAAGTAAATTTGAGGACGAAATTTTTGTAAAGGGGAGAGTTGTAACAGCCTGTTTTTTAGTGGTGTTAGAAATAGTGGTTTTGGGGCCACAAATTTGATGAGTAAGTTCGTAAATGTTATTATTTAATATTTACGAGTCAAATATAGTATTAAAATAAATTTTGAATTGGCAATTTATGCTATTTGAACGAATAATTAGGTTCAAATGGTGTAACCCTAAGGTCAAGTGGTTTTAGGAAATGAGGTATTGGGACCTCATTTTTATAAACCGAGCCAGAAATATTTTAATAAATATTCATGGAGTGATATTAATGTTGTATTAAAGTTTTGTTAAGAAATTTTAATGTTTAGATAGTTAATTAATTAAAAAGGACTAAATTGTAAAAGTTGTAAAAGTTGAATTCTATTAGTTAAATGGATCAATTAGCTTTGAAAAGGTGAATTAATGGACTTTAATGGTAATTATACCATAGTTAATGTGAGTGGATAATCATGGATAGGTTGCATGGTACATTTTATGAAATTTAAAGGTTATATTAATAATTAAATAATTAGAACTAAAATAATCTAACTTAAATGATCTTCTTCTTCATTCTTTATTTTTGGTTTCAACCGAACAACTATGGTGAGGGGAGGAAAACCATTCGGCCAAATTGATTTTGGGTGCAAGGTATGCGTTTTGATCCCATTTTTAATGATTTTTATTTTTTTAGACTCGCATTACTTGATCTAGCTAACCAGGGGGGTCAATTTGTTAAATTGTTAAATGTTTAGAATTTTACCATGGATGAAATTTAAGTGTTCTTGAAATTTTATGATAAATTATTAAGCTTTGTTTTAAATATAAGTATTTTGTTAAGAAATTTTTGATGATTTTCAAGTTTAGGGATTGATTTATGAAAAAGGTAAAATTCAAGGAAAATAATGTAAATTATGGATAAATATGGGTTGTAATAGGGTTCCAAATATGTAACACCTCTTACCCGAGATCGTCACCAGAGTCGAGCACGAGGCATTACCAGACTTAACTTACTAGTTCGGGGCATAAAAATTTGCTTTTAAAATTAATTCGTTCACATACATCCAATATGTTCCTAAAAAGGGCCTTCAAGGCCCTAAAACATGCAATTGAAATGGTTCAGGACCAAACCGGAAACATTAAAAATTTTCTGATTTCTTAAGCAAATCAAAACAATTTATTTCACTATTCATAATGAAACTGTCCATTTGTGTCATAGTCACTAAATTGACTGTAACTTGAGTTACGAAACTCAAAATTTAGATCCGTAAATTTTTAACTAAAACTAGACTCATATATCTTCTTACTATAATTTTTCCAGAATTTTTGGTATGGCCAATTAGTACAATTTATTAGTTAAAATCTCCCCTTTTACACCGTCTGATGGTTCTGAGCCCTCTTCACTAAAAATCAATTATCTCATAATATACAATTCTTTTGCCTACACCATTTCTTTCATATAAAAAATAGACTCAATAAGATTTAATTATATATCTCATTCACACCCTAATTCCATTTCTACTATCTTTAGTGATTTTTCAAAATCACGTCACTGCTGCTGTCCAAAAACTATTCCATTGCAAATTTTACTCTTTCATAATTTCTTTGTAATAACTATCATTTAGGCATACATAACACCCAAAACATGTTCTTAATTAGCCATTTTAATGGAAGATCATTATCAAGTATTTACAAGCCATTCTTTAGCCATATCATAAGGACATACACACAAAATGGCTAAGTCCCTATACATGCCATAACTTAAAACGTTTCGAGTCACAAAATACTGAAATAATCCTTCGATAGTGTGAAACAATATCCGACGTCCTTGCGATCCCCGAGTTCGCTTGTGATACTATAAAAAGAGAGAAAGGAATGGGAGTAAGCATAAAGCCTAGTAAGTTTGCATGTAAATGAATAACAACATTCTTAATGAATTATCTTATTCTTTTCTTATCAAGATCATTTAAGCCTTTAACTCAATATGCTTAAGTCTTGAATTCTTACATGTATCTTTTTAGCATGAATTTGTCTTACCTTTCCTTTGGTATACTCTTTTAATTTTCCGTTGAACCACTTGGAATACTAAAGATACACGACTACCTTTCCTTTTGAAACTTACCATTGCCATGTCTTGACATGGTCTTACATGGTATCCTTGCCTTATGAACTCACCAATGCCATGCCTTGGCATGGTCTTACATGAGATCTTTGCATTATAGAAACTTATCAATGCCATGTCTTGACATGGTCTTACATGATTTCCTTAAACCCTAATGTCATGACATTTGTATCCTACACATTCCTAAGTTTCAACCAGGACTTTCTGATATTGCTTCTCTGTCAATTCATGCTTGAGTCTTTAGATGATAAATTTACAGAATAAATATGTAAATGCTGGAATTTAATAGTATTAAATATAAAAAAATAGAATATTGTATTTATTTATCGTAAACTTACCTCGGAACAAAATACGATCAATTATATTGATTTAGTCCACTATCTTTTTCTTTCCCCAGTCTAACTTCGGATTTCGTTCCTCTTGATCTATAATAGAAAATTTAGCTTATTTAATACTCACATTTATTAAAACAGTCCTTGACTCTAATTTTGGCAAAATTATGATTTTTCCCCTAAACTTTTACATATTTACACATTTGCCCCAAAGCTCAGAAATTAAACTTTATCCCTTATTCTTATATTTTATGGCATGCTGGTCATTTTTCCCTTCTATGACAACATCAAATTCTCACTCTAACATGTACTTATGAACATTAGGTATTTTTACCGATTAAGTTGTTTTACTCATTTTCACTTAAAATCGCTTAGCAAAAGTTGTTTAACATAATTTCAAAATTCATATTCTATCATAAAACATCAAAATAAACACATTTCACTTATGGGTATTTTTCCAAATATGAACCCTAGGTTAAATTATTGCTAGATTAAGCTAAATCAAGTTACCGGGACTCCAAAAACGTAAAGAACATTAAAAATGGGGCTTAGATGCACTTACTATGAGCTTGAGAAGTTGAAGAAACCCTAGCTATGGTGTCCCCTTTGAAATTTCGGCCTAATGAAGAAGATGAACAACATTTTGCCATCTTTTTCCCTTTTATTTCCTTCTTAATTCCAAATGACTAAAATGCCCTTCATTAAAACTTTAGTTATTTTTATCTATGTATGTCCATTTTTGTCCATGTAAAATATAATGGTGTAATTACCATTTAAGGACTCCTACTTCAAACCCCCATTTCAATCAAGTACTTAATGAATTAGAACCCCTATTTAGCAACTTTTGCAAACAAGTCCTAATAGGCAATTTAAGCATGCAATCAATAAAATTTCTTATCGATACTCTAACACATGTATTTAACCACTCGGTAAATCATAATAATTAATTGTAATAAGCTTTTCTATCTCAAATTCGTGGTTTCGCAACCACTGTTCCGTTTAGGCCTTATTTTGAGATGTTACAAAATAATTCGGCTAAACATGAAATTGAATAAAAGTGGTTAATTTGCATGTTTTGGGCTTAGGGACTAAATTGTATAAAAGTTAAATATTGGGGGCAATTTTGTAAAAATGTCAAAAAGGACTTAATTGCATAAAATAAATTCATTTTTCTATTAGAATTAGTGAATTGAATGGAAGTTATTATTTTAGATCAAGAATGGGTGATAAATCGAGAAGAAGAGAAATTACCAAATAGCCCCTATATTTAGTCATTGCTATAATTTAGTCTGGTATGTTCGTATGAACTGTAATCATTTAAATGTTGTTTAATTAAATATTTATTATGTTTTTTGATGTAAATGAATCAAAATACAAACGTATCAACGCTATGACGAATTGACGAATATTGAATCCAGGTTGAACCTTAGGAATTCTTAGGATACAAATGACATGTCATTAGAGATTTCATGTTTCGGATGCTGGTTTTGAATGTCCTATCGATGGCTGACGTCCTGCATTTGTTGCGGATTCTTCATAGCTCATGTGAGTAGCATCGTCTAACTTAACATTCTGACCCACAGCTTGTGTGAGCAGGCCCATTTCACAGCTCGTGTGAGCATTGATGTAAAGGAAAGGTTACGATTATATGTAAAGGCACACTTCGTGTGAGGTTTTTCGAGTATTCGATGTAATTCTAGATAGTTCAATGGGTAAGAAAATGAATGGAATGCTAAGTGACTCAATGGAAAGGTTTATGACTTTATGAAAGGTTGGATGTATATGTAATGTATCTTATGAAATCTATTTATGTTATAAATGAATCTATATGATTTGTTAATGAGTTTACTAACATGTGGGTTTGATGATACTTGATTAAGCTTATATTAAACTCATGGTATTGGAAACAATAAGTAAGCAAATAGAATGAAACATGATCGTACGGTAACAATGATGAATTAAAGGTTATGTTTATATATATATGGTTGATTTCATATGTATCATGAACAAGTATGCTAACTTGTGAGTTTGATGGTGTTATATAAGATTTTAGTAAGCTTATGAAATTGGTAAAGATTTGTATTTATTCTATAAAGTTCATTATTGAAATGGTATGTTATGTTTAAAGTTTATATGGGCATACTAAGCATTCATTGATTACATAGTTATTATCCTTTGTTTTACAAATTATCGAAAGCTCAATCGGTTGAAAGTTCGTAGGAGATCTATCACACTATCTAGCGGACAATTCGATAGTTTTTAAGTAATTTGGCTAATGTTTATAATGGCATGTATAGGGTGATTTGTAATGGTATTATGGTGCATGTGTTAATAGTGTTTTGGTATGTATAAGCTTTGGAAAGCTATATTGGTTTGGTATACCTTGATGCCTTACCAAGTTATGTGATTTTGGTTACTTTAAAGTGCTTGTGTATAAGGTTCTCTTGGCATGTTGATGATGGCTTGAAAATGGTTGCTTGTGACATGATTTAGTTCATATTTGAACTAGGTTAGTATGTATGGAAATGACAATATTAATATGTTTTGGATGTTTGAAATGGTATTTAGTGAAAGTGTAAATGGCAATTTGGTAAGTTTGAGCCTTGGTGTTTATGTAAGGTTGAGGACTTATAATGCTTGTTAAGTTAAGTTTCTTTGATCGGTTTTAGGTAAATGATGTGCATGGTCTCTTGGTATGAGATGTTGGCTTGGTAATGGTCATTTATGTTGTGGTTAAGTACATAAAGGAATTAGGTCTTTATGCATGGAATTAAGTAATGTTACCATGTTTTGGTAAATAGTGTTTGGATGTAATTGTGGTGCCTCTGAATGGGATATTGGTTAGATAATTAAGTTGATTGGATTGGCATGATATTGTGTATTTGAATGATGCTTTAGTACCATGAAAGTGTGCACAATGGATTTAAAGTTTATGCATGGGTTGGGAAATGGCTTGATTTTAGGTGAATTTTTTAGTCCGCGCGGCTTGAAACACGGGCGTGTGACTTAGCCGTGTGAGACACAGCCTGGCACACGAGCATGCTAGGCAACTCAGAGAGTTACACGACCTGGCACACGGGCGTGTGACATGGCTGTTTGACCCTACTCAGAGAGTTACACGGGTGAGGACACGGGCTGGGACACGACAGTGTGTCCCTAGTTCGAAGGTTACACGGGTGTGTGTCTCAACTGTGTGACCCATTTTTTGCAAAATTTTTCATCTTTTTCCTTAACTTTTCAAATTGTTTCCAATTCGTCCCGATTTGCTTTTAAGATATTTTTAGGGCCTCGAAGGCTCGATTTAGGGACAATATGCATGTATATAAATGGTGTAACGACCTCAAAAGTATGGATATTGAAAAATGAGTTATCGGGTCTCCATTTTTAGTAAACGGACTCATAAAATATTTATTAAAAATGTTTACGAAGTTAGTTGTGTGTTTAATAAGGTTTTATTTAGGTGAATTTGACTTAATTAGAAGTATTTGAGAAAAAGGATTAAATTGAAAAAGGTGCAAAAGTTTAATTATAGATTAAAAGAAAGTATAAAGGACTAAAAAGGCAATTATGCCATTTTTAAATGTTGAGGCTGAAAAAATCCTAGATTTTTTAGTTAAAAACGTGTATATGGATATAGATATATATATATTAGATATTAATTATAAAGTATGTTATTATATTATTATATTTTATTATATATATAAATAGACTAAAGGAAAAAGACTAGAAAGATATAGAAACAGAGAAGAAACAAAGAAGTAAACGAAACAGAGAGAGGGGAAAGGAAGAAAGAAAGAAAAAAAGAGAAAAGAAAGAAGAAAAGGGAAAATTGAAAGTTTGAAGCTTGGAAGTTTAATTGGTAAGCTAATTTAGTCCTTTTCTTTTAATTTTGATGCTTTATAAGTTTTAGAACAAAGTTTTGATGAATTTAAGTTGAAGTTTTTGAAGTTTTAAAGCTGTTGAATATAGCATATGATGAACAAAAAGATGAATTAGTGGTTTAATTGAAAGAATTTGAAGTTAGAATTGGGTAAAGGATTTAATTGTAAAATAAGCTATAAGAAAACTGTTTTGGACAGCAGCAGTAGAGTAAATTTGAAAAATCACCAAAAATCGTGGAAGTGGAATTAGAAGTTGAATGAGATATGAAATTAAAGCTTATTGAGTCTATTTTCATATGAAAGAAATAGGGAAAGCAAATGAATTCTGTAATTTGAGATATTTATATTTTTGTAAGACTGGTTTAGAGGGATTTCGGGATCCCCTGTTCTGACTTTGGAAAATCATAACAAAATTGGAGAAAAATAATTAGAGGCTTAAAGTTATATGATTAGAATTCTGAATGAGTCTATTTTCAATAGAAATAAATGTGAACATCATATGAATCTTGTATAAAGAGATAATTAATTTTTAGTGAAGAAGGGTCAGAACTACCAGACAGCAGAACAGGGGTGACTTTGATGAATAAACTGTACTAATTGGCTAGGCCAAAAATTCTGGAAATTTTATGGTATGAAGACATGTGAGTCTAGTTTCAGGGAAAATTAACGGTTCTTCATTTGGAGTTCTGTAGCTCTAGAAATAAATAATTTAGTGACTGTGACTCAAGTAGACAGCTTTGAATAAGTTTATGAGTAAAGGATTAAATTGAAATGTGAGCAAAAGTAAGAAAGGATGAATTTATCATAAAATACATGTTTATTTTATTTTATAGTACAGGAAATTATTTGATTATTTTTAACATATAAATGTTATATGTTTATATGAAATTGAAGAAAAAAGAAAAGGAGAGGACCGAATTGAAGGAAAAGGAAAAGAGAAGGTTAAGGAGTGAAGGAAGAAGAATTTATTTCACCTCAACCTTTTGATGTAAATACTACAAGAATTTTAAATTATTGTTATTTATTTTTTGAAATATTTATGTAAATTATTTAAATATATGAGATTCAACTTTAATGCCCAAGTAGACGAAATTTAGAACCACTTTGGGATATTAAGGAACATTAGCACATCAGTGCTCTCTGATATTAGCACGTCAGTGCTCTCTGATATTAGCACGTTGGTGCTCTCTGATATTAGCACGTTGGTGCTCTCTGATATTAGCACGTTGGTGCTCTCGATTATTAGCACGTCGCTTGCTCTCTCGATTATCGCGACGTTGGTGCTCTCTCGATTATTAGCACATTGGTGCTCTCTGTTCACTTTGTGCATCATAATGCACCTCTGTATTTGTTCCGTATATCCGGTGTGTTCTATAAAGTCTACTTTGGGCTAAGAAATTGAAATGAGAACAAAGTGAATCATCGATGTGTTAAGGTAATTTTTATACCTTACAAAAGATAAGTTAAATTTATTTAAGCAATGCATAGTTAAAGAGACTTATATGTCAATAGATATGTAATAATTGAATGAGTTTAAAATATTTTGTTATGATTATTTACTTATTTAATTATTCTTGTGATGCTTACTAAGCCTTCTTCACGCTTAACGCGTTTATTTTAACGCGTAGGTATAATTAGACTGGAAGAGAAGTCCAACTAGAAGATCTCTTATCTCATCACATCCTCAAGGACTTCAAAAGTAGGTACTATATTTTGTATTAAAATGGCATGTACATATGTAGTTCAAAGGTGTTCCCACGTGATAGAGACTAAAATATAGATTCTTGAAATTCTATCTATTTTGAGTTAATTGAAGTATTTTGGTACATAAGGAATTAATTAATAAACAATAAATATGTTATCAAAAATGGTTGGAAAGTTAAAATATTATATTCAAATGTTTTAATTAGATAGTATCTGGCCATAATTGTTTTGGCACCAAATGTAATAATCTTATTCCAGGTTTGCATAATTGAACCGGGTATAGGGGTATTACATTTATTCGTATCAGAGCCTAGGTTTTCTGAATTCTTGGGTCGAGTATAAGTCTATTTGTACATGCTATTTTAATAAATTGATGTGATGAGATGAGGTTTAGTTATTTAATTGTGAAATTTATGAATATTGTAGAAACTTAAAGATGTCTTCTGAAAGAATAAAAGATACCGATTTTGTGATGTATACTGGAATTTATGAATTTAATAAAATAGAGTTGGTTGTCTCTTAGTATAGAAAGAGGAAATGTTAAAGAAAGAAATGTTTTCCAATCGAAATAATTTCGATAATTCTGAAAGTGGTGTTCAAATAATTAAGTAAAATGTTACTTATGATGAAACAGAATTTGAAAAGATGTGGATAAATGTCTTATAGTAAGAAATGATAAATGTTATGTTATATGAGTATATACATGAAGCTAAATTATGAGGCCTTACGATCTCTACCCCTTATTGGTACAGTTATATTTATAGTGAAATTGATAAGAATTATAATGATTTAGTTCAAAAGTGTGAAACCGATGAGTTTAAAGAAAGAAAGATGATGATGACCAAAGTGAAATTTGAAGAATGGTTAGAGAACGATCAAAGAATATTTAAAGAATTGCAGTATACAAGAGATGAAAAGTTGAAATGTGCGATATCTTTATTAAAGGGTGAGGCTTACCAATGGTGGAATATTGTTATGAATATCCATTCTGCAGAGAAAATTAATTGAAATTCCTTTGTGTCTGAATTTAAAAAGAAATTGTGAGTCAACTTTATCTTGAGAAGAAGAAAAGAGAATTTCTGGATTTGAAGCAGAACCACATGTCTGTTGCTGAATATGAACGTGAATTTATCAGATTTCTTTTCTGAGAATTTATTTGGGGATACACAGTGCTACTATTAAAGAAATGAGTCATTTATCAAAAATGGATTTATTCAGATATGGTAACTACAGAATGGGTTAACTGAAAATTTCTTTCGAATAAGCTTTGTGAGTGAAGTGAATGATATGGGACTGTTAATAATTATATATGTTAACGGATTAGTAATGAAATTGCAGAAATATTTGAACACAGCTGCTATAGTCAGGCATCTTACAATGATCTCTTCTGGGTATTCTATATGGGTATTCTATATGTTCTTCTATTTTTAGAGGTCTATGCAACTGTTCAGATGTGATTTTCATTGTGTAGAAAATTTAGACTCATAACGTTAAAATGGAAGTTCTGGTTGATTCCTGATCGGTACTGCTCTATTTTTCTTTGGATTTTCTAATTTGTTCTGTTAGATAGAAGACTTAATGATCAGATTCATATGGAGTTATTTTCTATTTCTATCGGTTGATATTCTGGTACATATACGCAATTTGCATTATCTTTATCATAATCGTTTCTAGTGAGGATAAATGGTATTCTTCTTCTGGATTTTCTTTGGAATATTATCGATTTCTTTATCATTAAATGTGGTTTTTATTCTCGGAAATTCAATATAGCTCCACATCTGGGATTTCATTATGCCACATCTGGATTTCATTATATTGGTTTTCTTATTATTTTATAGTCTGATCTTATCTATCAAATATGATTCATCTGTGAAGGGGTATTCATTGATAGAAGGTAAATATATATATTACTGTTATAAATCTTGGTTCAGTTATGGGAGCTCGGTGATATGGATCTTAGATTATAGAAGTTGTATTATTATACTGGTTATTATTGAGACTACTTTTGGATTTCTTCTTCAATTTTAAAGCACCACTGAAGTTGAAGTACTGATCCATTTATACTATTGAAATGTGAGATCTATTATAGTACTATGGCATATTCTATCTGATGACTGCGAACTTGGGATAATTTGAAGTGTTGGGATTTTTTTAATATTTGTGGTGTGTGTTTTCTATGATAGCTATATCAATGATAAGAATACTACAGGAAGACACAAGGTTTGAATGGACTAATCAATGCTAGTAGAATTTTGAGTAGATGGAAGTTCTAATAATTGAAGCATCGAGCCAGTTCGATCTGAATCGGGTAAGAAATTTATTAAGTGGATTAGATTGTATTTTGATGAAGAAAGGCATAGTAGATGGTTTGAATTATTGAAATGTGTCTGATGTGATAATGGATTATCATACGAGAGAAAAAAATAAATATAGTTGTAGATGATTTGAATGGGAAAATAATTGTTCACTTCGTGAGTAATAAATACTCGATTGCTCTTTATCGATGAAGGATAAATTTTAGTCGAATATCCGGTATTGGTGTTTCTGTAATTATTACAGACTAGTAAGGATCTTTGGGACGAAATGAGATATAAGTCTATGAAATTGACAAACTATATGGAATATCGATCAGTGAAATGTTTGATAGAGGTTTACTGTTTACGGTTCACTTTCTATTTTGGAATAACTTATAAGAATACTATATGAGTGATAGTTGATTATTTATAAAGTCGAATCGATTGATGGCTTGAAACTTGCGGAGATGTACATTCCAGAAATTGTAAGATTTCATGATATTCTAGTATTGATAATTTCTGATCGAGATTGTAGTTCACTTTGAGGTTCTGAAAACAATTACAGGAAATTATTGAGTACTTAACTCGATTTCAGTACATCTTTTCATTCGCAAATTGATGGATAATTTGAAAGAGAGTTGGTTAGGTTTAGAAAGAAGATGTACTGGTGGCCAGGTATGAAATGTGATATTTCTGAGTTTGTATCCAGATGTCTGATATGTCAACAGTCAAAAAGCGAACATCAAGTACCTTGAGGTTACTCGAGCCAATTACTATACCGGAATGGAAATGGGAAAGAATCACTATGGATTTTGTATCGGGGTTACCGTTATCTCTGAGAAAAAAAAAAAGATGTTATTTGGGTGATTATTGACCGATTGACAAAATCAGCTTACTTTATTCCGGTACGTATAGATTATTCTTTAGATAAACTGGCTAAACTGTATATATCTGAGATTGTCAGGCTACATAGAGTGCATGTCTCCATTATATTGGATATCCCCGATTTACGTCTCGTTTCTGGGACAAATTACAAGAAGCTTTGGGAATTCAATTGTATTTCAGTATTGCATTTCATCCTTAGACAGATGGCCAATCTGAGAATGTAATTCAGGTATTGGAATATATGCTTCGGTGTTGTATACTAGAGTTCGAAGGTAATTGGGAGAGGTATCTACCTTTGATTGAATTTGCTTACAATAATGATTATCACCCGGTATTAAAATGGCTCCGTATGAAGCTTTGTATGGTAGAACATGTAGAACACCGTTATATTGGACAGAGCTCAGTGGAAAGAAGATACATGGGGTTGATTTGATCTGGGAAACAGAAGAAAAAGTAAAGGTGATTCGGAATAGATTAACAGTGAGATTCGACAAATGTAAATCAATTGTGGATTTAAAGCGTCGGGATATTAAATATTCATTTGTTGATAAGGTATTTATCAAGGTGATTATTTGAAAGAAACTATAAGAATTGATGTTTCATCTCTTTTTAAGTAAATTTTGAGGACGAAATTTCAAAAAGGGGAGAATTGTAACGACCTCAAAAGTATGGATATTGAAAAATGAGTTATCGGGTCTCCATTTTTAGTAAACGGACTCATAAAATATTTATTAAAAATGTTTACGAAGTTAGTTGTGTGTTTAATAAGGTTTTATTTAGGTGAATTTGACTTAATTAGAAGTATTTGAGAAAAAGGATTAAATTGAAAAAGGTGCAAAAGTTTAATTATAGATTAAAAAAAGTATAAAGGACTAAAAAGGCAATTATGCCATTTTTAAATGTTGAGGCTGAAAAAAATCCTAGATTTTTTTAGTTAAAAACGTGTATATGGATATAGATATATATATTAGATATTAATTATAAAGTATGTTATTATATTATTATATTTTATTATATATATAAATAGACTAAAGGAAAAAGACTAGAAAGATATAGAAACAGAGAAGAAACAGAGAAGTAAACGAAACAGAGCAGGGAAAGGAAGAAAGAAAGAAAAAAGAGAAAAGAAAGAAGAAAAAGGAAAATTGAAAGTTTGAAGCTTGGAAGTTTAATTGGTAAGCTAATTTAGTCCTTTTCTTTTAATTTTGATGCTTTATAAGTTTTAGAACAAAGTTTTGATGAATTTAAGTTGAAGTTTTTGAAGTTTTAAAGCTGTTGAATATAGCATATGATGAACAAAAAGATGAATTAGTGGTTTAATTGAAAGAATTTGAAGTTAGAATTGGGTAAAGGATTTAATTGTAAAATAAGCTATAAGAAAACTGTTTTGGACAGCAGCAGTAGAGTAAATTTGAAAAATCACCAAAAATCGTGGAAGTGGAATTAGAAGTTGAATGAGATATGAAATTAAAGCTTATTGAGTCTATTTTCATATGAAAGAAATAGGGAAAGCAAATGAATTCTGTAATTTGAGATATTTATATTTTTGTAAGACTGGTTTAGAAGGATTTCGGGATCCCCTGTTCTGACTTTGGAAAATCATAACAAAATTGGAGAAAAATAATTAGAGGCTTAAAGTTATATGATTAGAATTCTGAATGAGTCTATTTTCAATAGAAATAAATGTGAACATCATATGAATCTTGTATAAAGAGATAATTAATTTTTAGTGAAGAAGGGTCAGAACTGCCAGACAGCAGAACAGGGGTGACTTTGATGAATAAACTGTACTAATTGGCTAGGCCAAAAATTCTGGAAATTTTATGGTATGAAGACATGTGAGTCTAGTTTCAGGGAAAATTAACGGTTCTTCATTTGGAGTTCTGTAGCTCTAGAAATAAATAATTTAGTGACTGTGACTCAAGTAGACAGCTTTGAATAAGTTTATGAGTAAAGGATTAAATTGAAATGTGAGCAAAAGTAAGAAAGGATGAATTTATCATAAAATACATGTTTATTTTATTTTATAGTACAGGAAATTATTTGATTATTTTTAACATATAAATGTTATATGTTTATATGAAATTGAAGAAAAAAGAAAAGGAGAGGACCGAATTGAAGGAAAAGGAAAAGAGAAGGTTAAGGAGTGAAGGAAGAAGAATTTATTTCACCTCAACCTTTTGATGTAAATACTACAAGAATTTTAAATTATTGTTATTTATTTTTTTGAAATATTTATGTAAATTATTTAAATATATGATATTCAACTTTAATGCCCAAGTAGACGAAATTTAGAACTACTGGGATATTAAGGAACATTAGCACATCAGTGCTCTCTGATATTAGCACGTCAGTGCTCTCTGATATTAGCACGTTGGTGCTCTCTGATATTAGCACGTTGGTGCTCTCTGATTATTAGCACGTCAGTGCTCTCTGATTATCAGCACGTTGGTGCTCTCTGATTATTAGCACATTGGTGCTCTCTGTTCACTTGTGCATCATAATGCACCTCTGTATTTGTTCCGTATATCCGGTGTGTTCTATAAAGTCTACTTTGGGCTAAGAAATTGAAATGAGAACAAAGTGAATCACTGATGTGTTAAGGTAATTTTTATACCTTACAAAAGATAAGTTAAATTTATTTAAGCAATGCATAGTTAAAGAGACTTATATGTCAATAGATATGTAATAATTGAATGAGTTTAAAATATTTTGTTATGATTATTTACTTATTTAATTATTCTTGTGATGCTTACTAAGCCTTCACCGGCTTAACGCGTTTATTTTAACGCGTAGGTATAATTAGACTGGAAGAGAAGTCCAACTAGAAGATCTCTTATCTCATCACATCCTCAAGGACTTCAAAAGTAGGTACTATATTTTGTATTAAAATGGCATGTACATATGTAGTTCAAAGGTGTTCCCACGTGATAGAGACTAAAATATAGATTCTTGAAATTCTATCTATTTTGAGTTAATTGAAGTATTTTGGTACATAAGGAATTAATTAATAAACAATAAATATGTTATCAAAAATGGTTGGAAAGTTAAAATATTATATTCAAATGTTTTAATTAGATAGTATCTGGCCATAATTGTTTTGGCACCAAATGTAATAATCTTATTCCAGGTTTGCATAATTGAACCGGGTATAGGGGTATTACATTTATTCGTATCAGAGCCTAGGTTTTCTGAATTCTTGGGTCGAGTATAAGTCTATTTGTACATGCTATTTTAATAAATTGATGTGATGAGATGAGGTTTAGTTATTTAATTGTGAAATTTATGAATATTGTAGAAACTTAAAGATGTCTTACGAAAGAATAAAAGATACCGATTTTGTGATGTATCTTTGGAATTTATGAATTTAATAAAATAGAGTTGGTTGTCTCTTAGTATAGAAAGAGGAAATGTTAAAGAAAGAAATGTTTTCCAATCGAAATAATTTCGATAATTTGAAAGTGGTGTTCAAATAATTAAGTAAAATGTTACTTATGATGAAACAGAATTTGAAAAGATGTGGATAAATGTCTTATAGTAAGAAATGATAAATGTTATGTTATATGAGTATATACATGAAGCTAAATTATGAGGCCTTACGATCTCTACCCCTTATTGGTACTGATTATATTTATAGTGAAATTGATAAGAATTATAATGATTTAGTTCAAAAGTGTGAAAGCGATGAGTTTAAAGAAAGAAAGATGATGACCATTGAGAATCAAGAATGGTTAGAAAGAACAGTCAAAGAATATTTAAAGAATTGCAGTATACAAGAGATGAAAAGTTGAAATGTGCGAGTATCTTTATTAAAGGGTGAGGCTTACCAATGGTGGAATATTGTTATGAATATCCATTCTCGCAGAGAAAATTAATTGAAATTCCTTTGTGTCCGAATTTAAAAGAAATTGTGAGTCAACTTTATCTTGAGAAGAAGAAAAGAGAATTTCGGATTTGAAGCAGAACCACATGTCATTCTTTGAATATGAACGTGAATTTATCAGATTTCTTTTCTGAGAATTTATTTGGGGATACACAGTGCTACTATTAAAGAAATGAGTCATTTGTCAAAAATGGATTTATTCAGATATGGTAACTACAGAATGGGTTAACTGAAAATTTCTTTCGAATAAGCTTTGTGAGTGAAGTGAATGATATGGGATTTCATTAATAATTATATATGTTAACGGATTAGTAATGAAATTGCGAAATATTTGAATACAGCTGCTATAGTCAGGCATCTTACAATGATCTCTTCTGGGTATTCTATATGGGTATTCTATATGTTCTTCTATTTTTAGAGGTCTATGCAACTGTTCAGATGTGATTTTCATTGTGTAGAAAATTTAGAATCATAACGTTAAAATGGAAGTTCGTTGATTCTCGATCGATCTTGCTTCTATTTTTCTTTGGATTTTCTAATTTGTTCTGTTAGATAGAAGACTTAATGATCAGATTCATATGGAGTTATTTTCTATTTCTATCGGTTGATATTCTGGTACATATACGCAATTTGCATTATCTTTATCATAATCGTTTCTAGTGAGGATAAATGGTATTCTTCTTCTGGATTTTCTTTGGAATATTATCGATTTCTTTATCATTAAATGTGGTTTTTATTCTCGGAAATTCAATATAGCTCCACATCTGGGATTTCATTATGCCACATCTGGATTTCATTATATTGGTTTTCTTATTATTTTATAGTCTAATCTTATCTATCAAATATGATTCATCTGTGAAGGGGTATTCATTGATAGAAGGTAAATATATATATTACTGTTATAAATCTTGGTTCAGTTATGGGAGCTCGGTGATATGGATCTTAGATTATAGAAGTTGTATTATTATACTGGTTATTATTGAGACTACTTTTGGATTTCTTCTTCAATTTTAAAGCACCACTGAAGTTGAAGTACTGATCCATTTATACTATTGAAATGTGAGATCTATTATAGTACTATGGCATATTCTATCTGATGACTGCGAACTTGGGATAATTTGAAGTGTTGGGATTTTTTTTTAATATTTGTGGCAGTGTTTTCTATGATAGCTATATCAATGATAAGAATACTACAGGAAGACACAAGGTTTGAATGGACTAATCAATGCTAGTAGAATTTTGAGTAGATGGAAGTTCTAATAATTGAAGCATCAGTTCTGGTTCAGTCTGAATCGGGTAAGAAATTTATTAAGTGGATTAGATTGTATTTTGATGAAGAAAGGCATAGTAGATGGTTTGAATTATTGAAATGTCCTGATGTGATAATGGATTATCATACAGAGAAGAAAAAATAAATATAGTTGTAGATGATTTGAATGGGAAAATAATTGTTCACTTCGTGAGTAATAAATACTCGATTGCTACTGTCTGATGAAGGATAAATTTTAGTCGAATATCCGGTATTGGTGTTTACAGAATTATTACAGCTAGTAAGGATACTGGGACGAAATGAGATATAAGTCTATGAAATTGACAAACTATATGGAATATCAGTCTGTGAAATGTTTGATAGAGGTTTACAGTTTACGGTTCACTTTCTATTTTCGGAATAACTTATAAGAATACTATATGAGTGATAGTTGATTATTTATAAAGTCAGAACTGATTGATGGCTTCAGAAACTTGCGGAGATGTACATTCCAGAAATTGTAAGATTTCATGATATTCTAGTATTGATAATTTCTGATCGAGATTGTAGTTCACTTTGAGGTTCTGAAAACAATTACAGGAAATTATTGAGTACTTAACTCGATTTCAGTACATCTTTTCATTCGCAAATTGATGGATAATTTGAAAGAGAGTTGGTTAGGTTTAGAAAGAAGATGTCTTTGGTGGCGTGTATGAAATGTGATATTTACGAGTTTGTATCCGGATGTCTGATATGTCAACAGGTCAAAGCAGAACATCAAGTACCTTCGGGGTTACTCCAGCCAATTACTATACCGGAATGGAAATGGGAAAGAATCACTATGGATTTTGTATCGGGGTTACCGTTATCTCTGAGAAAAAAAAAAAAGATGTTATTTGGGTGATTATTGACCGATTGACAAAATCACTTACTTTATTAAGTGCGTATAGATTATTCTTTAGATAAACAAGCTAAATCAGTATATATATCGAGATTGTGTCGGGCTACATAGAGTGCATGTCTCCATTATATTGGATATCCCCGATTTACGTCTCGTTTCGGGACAAATTACAAGAAGCTTTGGGAATTCAATTGTATTTCAAAGATTGCATTTCATCCTTAGACAGATGGCCAATCGAGAATGTAATTCGGTATTGGAATATATGCTTGGTGTTGTATACTAGAGTTCGAAGGTAATTGGGAGAGGTATCTACCTTTGATTGAATTTGCTTACAATAATGCTTATCATCCGAAGATTAAAATGGCTCCGTATGAAGCTTTGTATGGTAGAACATGTAGAACACCGTTATATTGGACAGAGCTCAGTGGAAAGAAGATACATGGGGTTGATTTGATCTGGGAAACAGAAGAAAAAGTAAAGGTGATTCGGAATAGATTAACAGCAGCATTCGACAACAGAAATCAATTGTGGATTTAAAACGTCGGGATATTAAATATTCTGTTGCTGATAAGGTATTTATCAAGGTGTTTATTTGAAAGAAACTATAAGAATTCAGTGTTTCATCTCTTTTTAAGTAAATTTCGAGGACGAAATTTCAAAAGGGGGGGAGAATTGTAACGACCTCAAAAGTATGGATATTGAAAAATGAGTTATCGGGTCTCCATTTTTAGTAAACGGACTCATAAAATATTTATTAAAAATGTTTACGAAGTTAGTTGTGTGTTTAATAAGGTTTTATTTAGGTGAATTTGACTTAATTAGAAGTATTTGAGAAAAAGGATTAAATTGAAAAAGGTGCAAAAGTTTAATTATAGATTAAAAGAAAGTATAAAGGACTAAAAAGGCAATTATGCCATTTTTAAATGTTGAGGCTGAAAAAAATCCTAGATTTTTTTAGTTAAAAACGTGTATATGGATATAGATATATATATATTAGATATTAATTATAAAGTATGTTATTATATTATTATATTTTATTATATATATAAATAGACTAAAGGAAAAAGACTAGAAAGATATAGAAACAGAGAAGAAACAGAGAAGTAAACGAAACAGAGAGCAGGGGAAAGGAAGAAAGAAAGAAAAAAAGAGAAAAGAAAGAAGAAAAGGGAAAATTGAAAGTTTGAAGCTTGGAAGTTTAATTGGTAAGCTAATTTAGTCCTTTTCTTTTAATTTTGATGCTTTATAAGTTTTAGAACAAAGTTTTGATGAATTTAAGTTGAAGTTTTTGAAGTTTTAAAGCTGTTGAATATAGCATATGATGAACAAAAGATGAATTAGTGGTTTAATTGAAAGAATTTGAAGTTAGAATTGGGTAAAGGATTTAATTGTAAAATAAGCTATAAGAAAACTGTTTTGGACAGCAGCAGTAGAGTAAATTTGAAAAATCACCAAAAATCGTGGAAGTGGAATTAGAAGTTGAATGAGATATGAAATTAAAGCTTATTGAGTCTATTTTCATATATGAAAGAAATAGGAAAGCAAATGAATTCTGTAATTTGAGATATTTATATTTTTGTAAGACTGGTTTAGAGGGATTTCGGGATCCCCTGTTCTGACTTTGGAAAATCATAACAAAATTGGAGAAAAATAATTAGAGGCTTAAAGTTATATGATTAGAATTCTGAATGAGTCTATTTTCAATAGAAATAAATGTGAACATCATATGAATCTTGTATAAAGAGATAATTAATTTTTAGTGAAGAAGGGTCAGAACTGCCAGACAGCAGAACAGGGGTGACTTTGATGAATAAACTGTACTAATTGGCTAGGCCAAAAATTCTGGAAATTTTATGGTATGAAGACATGTGAGTCTAGTTTCAGGGAAAATTAACGGTTCTTCATTTGGAGTTCTGTAGCTCTAGAAATAAATAATTTAGTGACTGTGACTCAAGTAGACAGCTTTGAATAAGTTTATGAGTAAAGGATTAAATTGAAATGTGAGCAAAAGTAAGAAAGGATGAATTTATCATAAAATACATGTTTATTTTATTTTATAGTACAGGAAATTATTTGATTATTTTTAACATATAAATGTTATATGTTTATATGAAATTGAAGAAAAAAGAAAAGGAGAGGACCGAATTGAAGGAAAAGGAAAAGAGAAGGTTAAGGAGTGAAGGAAGAAGAATTTATTTCACCTCAACCTTTTGATGTAAATACTACAAGAATTTTAAATTATTGTTATTTATTTTTTTGAAATATTTATGTAAATTATTTAAATATATGAGATTCAACTTTAATGCCCAAGTAGACGAAATTTAGAACTACTGGGATATTAAGGAACATTAGCACATCAGTGCTCTCTGATATTAGCACGTCAGTGCTCTCTGATATTAGCACGTTGGTGCTCTCTGATATTAGCACGTTGGTGCTCTCTGATATTAGCACGTTGGTGCTCTCTGATTATTAGCACGTCAGTGCTCTCTGATTATCAGCACGTTGGTGCTCTCTGATTATTAGCACATTGGTGCTCTCTGTTCACTTGTGCATTATAATGCACCTCTGTATTTGTTCCGTATATCCGGTGTGTTCTATAAAGTCTACTTTGGGCTAAGAAAGTGAAATGAGAACAAAGTGAATCACTGATGTGTTAAGGTAATTTTTATACCTTACAAAAGATAAGTTAAATTTATTTAAGCAATGCATAGTTAAAGAGACTTATATGTCAATAGATATGTAATAATTGAATGAGTTTAAAATATTTTGTTATGATTATTTACTTATTTAATTATTCTTGTGATGCTTACTAAGCCTTCACCGGCTTAACGCGTTTATTTTAACGCGTAGGTATAATTAGACTGGAAGAGAAGTCCAACTAGAAGATCTCTTATCTCATCACATCCTCAAGGACTTCAAAAGTAGGTACTATATTTTGTATTAAAATGGCATGTACATATGTAGTTCAAAGGTGTTCCCACGTGATAGAGACTAAAATATAGATTCTTGAAATTCTATCTATTTTGAGTTAATTGAAGTATTTTGGTACATAAGGAATTAATTAATAAACAATAAATATGTTATCAAAAATGGTTGGAAAGTTAAAATATTATATTCAAATGTTTTAATTAGATAGTATCTGGCCATAATTGTTTTGGCACCAAATGTAATAATCTTATACCAGGTTTGCATAATTGAACCGGGTATAGGGGTATTACAAATGGTTTATGATATGTTTAAGTTTTTGAACAATATTATGATGCATGGTTTTCGGTTGATCGATGATACTCTGTAACCCTAATCCGACGACAGATACAGGTTAAAGGTGTTATATTGTAACTGCATTTCGATACTGTAAGCCAATTGTCCAAATTGACGACATATTCCTATGCAGAAGATATGAGCATAAGTTGTTATTAGTTGTTGTATAGGATGGTAACCAAAGAATCCTTCCAATATCTTTTGCAATAACTCCAGAAGAATCCGGTGATGACTGAGATTTCTTCTTAACTAACCTAAGAACGCATGTTGTGCCACAACTCGATGTGTGCATCATTTTCGACAGGGGCACCGAAATACAAGTTGTGTTAGATCGACGTTCAAGGCTATGGGATCGTGCACACCATAGGTAATTTTTGCATCACATAGGGTCTAACTACATGGGTTGATACCATAAGGATGTGGAGCAGCGACTTGTCATTAACATGGGTACGTTGTGTATAAAATTGGTTTCTTGTAAAATAGTTTAAGATATACATTTGGGTCACTTTTATTAAATGCAATATTGATTGTCATCGACAGGGTATGAGCTTGTCTGACATCGATTCCATGAAATGTTGGAGAGACTACATGCTCTGAACTAACTGGGTGCGAAGTATCTTGATGGGATACTGAAAGAGCAGTGGACGCAGTCATATGACAGAGGACTATGATACAGACACATGAACACGAACCTAGCGGAATGCATTAATTTCGTACTGAAGGGGATGTGTAATATGCCAGTAACCTCGATGGTCAAGGAAATGCATTTTCGATTAGCAGCATTATTCCAAAGTAGGCTAAAACATACGCGGGACATATAAAGGGCGGTCACGTTTGGTGTAAGTCGATGCTGAAAGATATTGGGGAAAATGTAGAAATTAAGAACTCAATGACTTTAGTGTGTCACTCATGGCCAAATCTAATCTTCCGGGTTAAGTAGCCCCATAGACCCGACTGTGGAGTTATCGATGGAGCGTACTGCATAGACTTGAGACTAATGACCTGCGATTGTGGGAGATTTTAAGCACTTCGTTATTCATGCGAACATGTAATTGTGGCATGTGCCTTGGAACATATAAATGACCTACATTGATGAATTTTACAAACTTGAAAGCGTGTATAATGTTTGGAAATTTGAATTCCCACCTATCCTATATGAAAGCATGTAGCCGCCTAACTCGCACGCTCCTTTCGAGTTGGTACTGGATAAGAACTCTTAGCGCAAGCCGAAAGGTTGAGCAAACTCAACTCAGATATGAGGCAATATCGATATTCAGGAGTGAGGAGACACACAGAGGTTATGTGATTACTGTAGGAACCCAAGGCATACGAAGCCAACATGTCCACACAACTCAAGAGCATCAAGGAGAAAAGTTAATTAAAACACTAACTCATTCAGTGAAAACACAAACTTATTCGTTTATTCATGCCATTTTTTTTTGTAAAGTGTATGTTAATATTAATTATTGAAGTAAGATATATTACAATACGCAAGTCAAAGTTTTAATCTTTTTCCGTATTGACATTCTAATATTTCCTTTCTCAAAATATTAGGGTGAACAAATGGATAAAAAAAACTTAAATGAAAAAGTAACATAAATAATTGTATATTTTAAACTCACAATATGATATGATACAAAACAAACCAATGTAATAAACAAGTTTTGTATATTGTAAATAAATATATATTTGGGATGTAAAACAAAGAATACAATTTGGGAAAAATAGAAAAAAAATTGAAAATTGATGATTGAAAATTGAGAATGGAAGAATGAGTATTGAATATTTGGTTGAAAAAAATGAAGTTTGGAAGGACTTATATAGGAAATTTTTTGGCTGTTGGAGCCCTTTTAGCTGTTAGAAAAGTTATCGTTGAATAATTATCGTTGAAAGGAAAACGTGTCCTACAAGATGCTTTTTCATTGATGGTAAAGAAAACGCACCTTACAGAACATATTTTTTTTTTCTCTCCAAAAACAACATAAAATTTTTTGTTAATCTTTTTTTCAAACATATTTACATAAATCTGCTGGAGGTGGACCCTGCTTTAAATCTCATAATCGAAGTCTTATATGGGGCTTTTAGAAAAAGCCGAGCCCAATCCTGGGTTGGTCATTCGAAAGCCCGAGTGAAACTTAACTGGCCTTAATATATTTGGGGAACCCCAATACTTTTGACATTGGTAACGTAAAATTCTTCAAATTTTTATAAGTAAGAATATTTGAGCCCACAATACGTAAATATTTCAAATATGACAGAATACTTGGAACTTGATCAAAATTTGTAGTCAGTGTGTTGGGTCGGCACTTGGCATGGAGGCCCAATCAAACATCCCCTGGATTGCCACCACGGCCGTTTTTCCCCGACACTTTCTTCATTTGAATCATTGGCAGCTCCTTTTTTCTGAACAACAAAAAGAAGAAAATCATATTAATAATAATACATTTAAATAAATGATTGAATATTTCTTTTCAAATTAAAAATAAATTTTTGGATCACCAAGGCAATGTCTGCCAACTTGGCATGAAATTGTCTGTCTCTGTGACACGAAACTAGGGTTTCTAAGTTAGGTTAAACAAAATCTGGGTGGCGGCAACCTTTGGAGCAGCAGTCCAAACAAGGCTCAACCAACGAAAGTGGAGCAAGTTTAACCAAATCCTGTAAAATGGAAAGAGATTTTGCTGATCTAGCAATAGAAGAAGATGAAGAAAAGCAGTGACATACGCTTTCAAGTCGAGACAAACACAAGCGTAAGAACAAAGCCTGAGCTTGGTGGGTTGTTTTTTAACGGCAAGCATCATCCACTTCCCAGCAATGAAAAGTACTTTGGCAAACTTATGGCATCCGGTAAGAGGCATTCAGATTAGAGATATTGGGGAAAAACGTTTTCTGTTTCAATTTTATCATGTTATGGATATGAATCGAGTTTTAAAAGGGGCACCATGGACTTTCATTAACCACCTTCTGATTTTCCATAAGATCCAGAAGGGGGAGGATCCTTTAAAGGTCCCCCTAATTTTTACGCCCTTATGGGTACAAATCCACGATATCCCAGTGGGGTTCTTCTCTGAAACTCTAGCAAGGCAAATAGGGGAGTTCTTGGGGGATTTAATTGAATATGACAGCTCTGACCTGAGAAAGGAGTGGAGGAACTTCATGAGAATCAGAGTAAAACTAGATGTAAGGAAACCTTTGAAAACGAAAAAGCAAGTGTCTTTTGCAGGAACAGTCTCTTACATCCGATTCAAGTATGAACGTTTGACTCTCTTCTGTTTCTATTGTGGTCGGCTTGGCCATAGTGATTCTTACTGTGAAGCAAAAATGTTATCAAGCATGGAAGAGGATAATATGGGTTGGGATTTGTCTTTAAAAGCACAATCAAGCAGAGCCATGGCCAGGAGCAGCATATGGTTACGGGAAGAAACCAAGGGACAGATTACAAGTGGAAGAAATGGCCAATTTGTAGAGAAAAGCAGATGAGAAGCAAGAACTCTATCAAAAGGAGAAGCCTCAATTGATCCAGTTTTAGGATTAAATTTGAAAGGTTACTGCCACTTGCCATCCTCACAAGGGAGAAATCCTTTAGATGAACAAACTATTGAAGCAATGGAACACGATCTAGAGGAAAGTGTCCTTATTGGGGAAGAAGGAAAGAAAAGACAGCGAGGAGAAAGTGAGGCACAACTAACCAGGGATAACAAAAATAAAGGAGCTGTGCAAAGGCGTCTAGTAGGAAATGATCATTTATTATCGGAGGCGGCCAAAAGGCCAGCCGATCGGTCGCAATAAAAATATTAAGTTGGAATGTCTGGGGTTTGGGGAACCTACGGACAACTGGAAGGCTTCGGCAAACGCTGAAGACTCATAATCCCCAACTGGTCTTCTTTATGGAGACAAAAATAAATAGAAGACAGATGGAACGAGTTAGCAGAAGTTATGGTTTCTTTAATGGTTTAGAAGTGGATCCTGAAGGTTCAAAAGGGGGGGTTATGCCTGGCATGGAAAGGAAACACTTCTATATCAATTCAGAGTTTCTCGAAAAGGCATATTGACGCTCTAGTGGAAGATCAAAACACAGATCAAAAGTAGAGATTTACTGGTTTTTATGGCTCCCCTTACGCAAATGACAGAGAGGAATCTTGGCAACTATTAAAAAATCTGCATAGTGAAGATGAACAATCCTGGTTTGTGTGTGGTGATTTTAATGAAATCCTGTATGGTTTTGAAAAAAAAGGTGGACTACCCAGGGAAGAGAAAAGAATGGAAGATTTTCGTAATACGCTTCAGGAATGCCAACTTTTTGATATAGGCTATTCGGGAAGATGGTTTACTTGGGAAAGAGGAAATTTACCAAAGACAAATATCAGAGAACGCCTTGATAGAGGTGTGGCTAATACAAACTGGATTTCCATGTTTCCAGAAGCAAATATCAGACACTTGGTGCATACAACATCTGATCACTGCCCACTCCTAATTTCCACAGAAAAAGAAGAATGCCTAAAGAGACGTGAGACTTTTAGATTTGAAGCATGGTGGGTCCTAGAAGAAACCTTTGAAGCAGAAGTCAAGTGCATATGGGAATCAAATCCAGGTGATTTAATGAAAAAACTCGAGGACCTGAAACAAGGATTGCAACGTTGGGCTACAAGGATTGGGATGGCCAGAAATCGAAAAAAGAAGGCACTGACCTCAAAATTGGCTAACCTACTGGAAGCCGAAAGAACTGATGACAATCTAGCAGAGATGATTGACACAAAGGTACAACTGAACTTCGAGATCGATAAAGATGAGAGCAATTGGGAGCAAAGAGCTAGAGTAAACTGGTTAAAAATGGGGGACAAAAACACAGCCTTCTTCCACAGTATGGCAACACAAAGGCGAAGGAAAAACAATATCCAGAAATTACAAAACAATGAAGGTAGAGAAACCGGGGACCAACAAGAAATGGCAGAAACAGCAAGGGAATATTTCCAAGATTTATTTAAGACTGGAGGAATAGGCGATCCTGAACATCTCCTAAATGGTATCGAAAAAAGTATCTCTGTAGAGGACAACAAATCTCTCATGAGGCCATACACACAAGAGGAGATCTGGAATGCTTTGGCAAGCATGGGAGCCACAAAAGCACCAGGAGAGGATGGTTTCCCGGCAATATTCTTTCAAAAACTTTGGCACATAGTGGGAGAGGAAGTCTCAACATATTGTCTCGAACAACTCAATGGAGGTGTGGAGGTTAGTCAAATCAACATCACACACATTGTTCTTATTCCAAAAAAAAGAAACCCAACCAATTTTTCCCACTTTCGCCCAATAAGCCTTTGTAATGTAATTTATAAAATGATGGCCAAGGCAATTGCGGATCGTTTTAAAAGGGTTTTGGAAAAATGCATTGATAAAGCACAAAGTGCTTTCGTGCCTGGACGTTTAATCTCAGACAATGTGCTGGTAGCGTACAAAATCCTCCACTCCTTGAAACGTAAGAGATGGGGAACAAAAGGGCTGATGGCTGTTAAACTAGATATGAGTAAAGCATATGACAGGGTTGAGTGGGGTTTTCTAGAGAAAATGATGAGCAAAATGGGATTCAACCCTAAATGGATTCATTTGATTATGAAATGCATATCAACTGTTTCGTATTCAGTGGTTTTGAATAATCAGGCAGGAAGTCTCTTCTCCCCACGAGAGGCCTACGACAAGGTGACCCACTAAGCCCATTTCTATTTCTGATTTGCAGAGAGGGCTTGTCAAGTTTAATAAGAGTGGCACAGCAAGAAGAAATCTCAAAGGCGTAAAAGCTAGCAGAAGAGGACCTCAAATATCACACTTATTATTCGCAGATGACTGCATCACCTTTGGAGAAGCAATGGGAAGGGGAGCTGGCCTTTTAAAAAGAATATTACAAGAGTATAGAAGATGCTCAGGGCAGATAGTAAACTTTGAAAATCAACTGTCTTCTTTAGCTCAAATATAGGGTTTGAGGAGAAGAGAATGGTTTCACAATTGTTAGGCGTACGAAGCTCAAACGACCCTGAGAGTTATTTGGGATTACCAAACATGGTGGGTAGAAGTAAAAAAGCAGCGTTCCAAATACTAAAGGATAGATTCAAAAAGAGATTTGACAACTGGAGCACACGACATCTCTCACAAGGAGGAAAAGAAGTTTTTATAAAATCCATTCTCCAAGCTATCCCCACTTTTTCAATGGCCTGTTTTCTACTTCCAAAATCATTATGTTCCGATCTTGAAAAAATAGTTGCAAAATTTTGGTGGCAAAAAGGCCATGGCCAAAGGGGTATTCATTGGTGCATGTGGAATAAGCTTTGCTTTTCAAAAGAACAAGGTGGCATGGGTTTTTGTAGGTTCGATCACTTCAATATAGCGCTGTTAGCCAAACAGGGTTGGCGAATTATCAATTACCCAAATTCATTGTTAAGTTGTAAAGGCGAAATATTTCCCTAATTCAGATTTTACCAATGCACAGTTGGGAAACTCACCTTCTCTTACCTGGAGGAGTGTTTGGGCAGCAAAAGGGCTACTGGAAAATGGACTTTGCTGGCGAGTCGGCAAAGGAGACCAGATCTCTATTTGGGATGATAGATGGATCACCAGTGCTGAAATTATCAGCAGTAGCAATGGTGGGGAAAATACAGAAATCAAGTTAGTAGCAGATCTTATTGAAGTATCAACTCGAAGATGGAAAAGAGAGGTAATCGAGAATACCTTCCCAGAACATATTGCACTGAAGATCATACAAATTCCGCTGGCAGAGGAAGCTCATGAAGACTTTAAGGTTTGGCGTGGAGAACATACTGGGGAATTTACAGTAAGAAGTGCCTATCAACTATTACAGCAGACTATTCTGAATCCTAATGAATTAATATTACAGGCCAAAACAAAAAATTTCTACAGGAAATTATGGAACCTACAACTTCCATCAAAAATCCTAATCACTATATGGCGCATCTCTTGGAACTTTATCCCGAACTTCAAGAACTTGAGTCAGAGTCGAGTAGTTAGCGATAGCTCCTGCCCTCGGTGTAGGAACGCAGAAGAGGATTGTGATCACGTTTTCAGACAGTGTCCTGTATCAATAGAAACATGGCGGTTTCTTAATCTGTCATGGGTCATTAACCCTAATATTAATGACCTATGGGACTGGCTCACCTGGGTGTTTGACAATGGTAACAACATGCACTGCCGAGTCGTTCGCTGTGCCATATGGTATATGTGGAACTCCAGAAATCAGTACATACATGAGAGGAAGACAATAACAGGGAGGGAACTGTCAACAAAGATCCAGAGTTATATAGCCGAACTAGACAGATCAAGAGACAGAAAACTTACCTACGATGTTAATGCTAGTCAGAGACAACAGAGGCACGGGACAGAGGCGACCATTTTCTTTGACGCAGCCTTTGACTCCAAAAATGCAACCTCAACCTCAGGCTTGGTAGTAAAGAGTGCAAATAACGAGTGGCTAGCGTCGAAGTCGATTATCCACTCCGAAATAGGATCACCGTTCATGGCAGAAGCACATGCAGGTTTACAAGCAGTAAAATTAGGAATCTCTTTGGGATTTAAATCCATAACAATCCTAAGAGACTCTAAAACGACCATTAACAAGTGCAATTCAACAGGAAGAGACAAGTCCGTTCTGGGGGCAGTTATCAGAGATATTCAAAACCACAAAAATTCCTTCCGGGAAAGTCTCTTTAGTTTCATAAGCAGGCAAAATAACAGTGAAGCCCACACAATAGCAACGAAAACTCTAAGAACTGGAGAGGAAATTTACCTGGAAGAAAGGTCTTTCTTCAACCACCAGCGCAGAAGAAAGGTGAACGGTGATCGCAATCCAGACTGAATGATTTTTGCAGAATATGGGAAGAAGAAAAGATAGTCGAATTTCAAAATATTCTTGGTAAATGGCTATCAATTGCTTAGCAGGCATCGGAAATAAGAAAGGTCAGACATTTATGGGAAGCCAGCTAATTACCATCGATTGGAGAGAAAGCTTGACGAGACGTTATGTTTATCTTTTACCTTTCTAGATTTTCACCGTCCTTACTGATTTTTGTTTCTTTATTTTATCTGTTTGGGAGGTCTCTTTTGGACCTTGATCTGTTGGGTCAAGACGTGGGCCCATCCCAAAAAAGAACCACCTCATTGTTATGCTGTTCAATTATTTTTGTTATAATAAAGTCCAATCGGTTCTAATTTCAAAAAAAAACATAAATAAAAAATAAATGATTGAGTGTATAGCATAAGTAGTTAAAAAAGAACAATTTGTAAGTTTTTAAAAAAATGAAAATAAATTCCCAAAAGCAAGAGAGTAGAAGACTTTCTCAAGTTCTCCCTCGTCCATGTCGTATGTTGTAGACACAAAACACAATCACCATCATACGCGCAATCTCTCCTCTATTTGCTCATACGGAACGGATGTACTTGAAAAAACACTCATCTTGTTCCTTTGTTCACTTGAGATTTTTTTTCTACCACTAGCTTCTTTCCTTTATCTCCTTCACACATCGCAATCCCAGAAATAAATCCCCCCCCCCCCCCGAATCTTTTTGTTTCTTCAGACAATGGAAAATGATCCTTTGCTTCTGTATGCAAGTCCCCGGAAGAAACCAACGCCGCCCTCACCTCTCTTTCCCCTCCCTGAACACGATGAAGTCTCTCTCCCTGTCTCTTTAACTCCATCTGAGCTTAAAGATAGACTCATCTTTGGTCCTTCTCCTCCTCCTTCTTCCCTTTCTCCCATTGATTCTTCTCCCATCTTTGATGCCTTAACTTCATCTCTTCAATCCCCCCGACCTTCTTCTTCTTCTCCTCCTCCTCCTCAAGACACTGTTGTAAATCTCCAAGACCCTCTTTTGCAGCCAACACAACTTAATTCACCCACTCCAGCACCAGCTTCATGGTTAATTGACCCAGATTTCATATGGGAAAAATCCAATCTTCACAGGTCCAAAACGGCACCTGCCATGGCTGTTTTAAATGATGTCATCCGCTCTTCAATTCCCAAACCTCAATTGGGGTCTCAATCCATTGTAAGACAAGCTTTTGTGCTTTTAGTCTTGTATTTAACTTTGGGTGTTGTTATCTTTTGGTTTAATAGGCATAATTTCTTGGGTAATGAAACTCACCCGGTTGTCGATGCATTGTATTTTTGTATTGTGACAATGTGCACAATTGGATACGGTGATATTATCCCTAATAGTGTGGCTACCAAGTTGTTTTCAATATTATTTGTGTTGGTCGGATTCGGTTTTATTGATATTTTGCTTAGTGGGATGGTTAGCTATGTACTTGATTTGCAGGAGAGTTATTTGTTGAGAACTGTTGAACATGAGGGTCAAAAGAAGGACTCCGCGAGATCTTATATAATTGATGTCAAAAAGGGGAGGATGAGGATAAGAATGAAGGTGGGATTGGCATTAGGAGTTGTGGTTCTTTGTATTGGAATTGGTGTTGGTGTTATGCATTTTGTTGAGAGGCTTGGGTGGTTGGATGCTTTTTATCTTTCTGTTATGTCGGTCACTACAGTTGGCTATGGGGATAGAGCATTTAAGACGTTGCCTGGTAGGATTTTTGCTGCTATTTGGTTGCTTTTTTCCACTCTGGCTGTTGCTCGAGCGTTTCTGTATTTGGCTGAGGCTAGAGTGGATAAGAGGCATAGGACAATGGTGAAGAGGGTGCTTGGACAGGACATGACTGTCTCGGAGTTTCTTGCTGCTGATATTGACAACAATGGTTTTGTGAGGTATGCTGTTTTATGAAATTTGGTTAGTACTTGAACTATGCATCTTCATCTCCTCAAGTTTCTAGTAGTTGTATGCTTTGATGCAATATTACCTGAAAGGTTAATATACTAATTTCGAAACTTACTGTAGTTTCCTCCTTTTCTTTTATAGCTGTTGTAGTCTTTAGTTCACCAGTTGACATTTTAATGAAGTTTGAAGAACTCATATTGGGATTCACGGTTGATTTATTAACATGCAATTGCTTAAATTCTTAAATAAAAGATTCTCACTGCGAAGAACTTTTAATGCATCACTTTTCAAAATGGAATAGATTTTTATTCCAAGGCCCTCTTTGTTGGGATTGCTTTATATTGTGCTATTCAAACGATGTGTCTATCTTATGAATACAATTTCAATGCAACATCTGCTATGCGTGTAATTTGCTCTGTCTGCTAGGTTATGCATATGATCTTCTCAATTGAAATATGATAATAATCTTCACTTTCTATTACCCCTTTGTTAACATGTTGAAAACACCACAAAAATTGTGCCTGAATGGTAACTTTCCTTTTTGAAACTAAGGCATAAAAACCAGGGAAAAAAAAAGCCAATCCCAGAAAATTGGGATTAAGTACCGTATTTGAGTTATATTTAATATGCATCCCTATGTTTCTCTGACTTTCCATTTTTCTTTTTGAGTACCTGTGTTCAATGCCTATACCTGAGATATCTTCGAACATGAGTGTGGGGATATGCCCAAATACATGGGAAGATTTTGAAATAACAAAAGTGAACACACCTGTGTCTGACACTCACCCATGTCCTAGTAACATAGCTATAATGTTTGAAGCTTTGATTAGACTACAGAACTGTATCTTTATATATGAGGGACTTTGATATACTTTATTGAGGACAAACTAAAGCAATTAAATTATACTGCTTCTCAGTCATACTGCTAATTTTTGGGTTCAGTGTGGTTTATCTGTGTCTTATGGACTACATTTTATGAATTACCTCAGATGTATGGTGTACATGGGTGTAGGTTATTATTATCAAGTGCAGTACATAGTTGCTTCTGGATGCATCTAATAGGGGTACTTTCCCTCTTTTATCCATTACTTGTAATTGATTCAGTGGTTCATTAAGGTGTTTCCAGTTGTAAGCTCATAATTCTTCTGATTCTCTATCTGGTTCTTTTCTGCTTTACCGACTTGAGTGCAACATCCTAGGAGGCTTTGATAATGTCGCAATGATTGAAGTCCTTAAGGTGTTACATCATTTGACTAGATTTTTTTCGAACTGGATACTCTATATTGTTTTGTTTTGCCATGTTGCATTATCCTCAAAACATTCTATTACTTAAAATGGTCTTGGTGATTTGTATGCTGATATCTGTCTTGGTCTAAATTTCCTAATCTTTCTCAAATTCCATTTTTATTCTCAATGTTGTTGCTTTCTGTTCATTTCCCATTGAATTTAATGTCGGTTTATATGTCCAGCAAATCCGAGTTTGTGATATACAAGCTCAAGGAGATGGGGAAGGTATCAGAAAAAGACATTATGCAGATCAGTGAGAAGTTCGATAGGCTAGATGCTGGCAACTGTGGGAAGATAACTCTTGCGGATCTTATGGAGCATCATCATTAATCTGCAAGTACCCTTGCTTATAATCATCGTTATGATACAGCGAAGGTGGCATGGACAGTCATGGATGACATTGAATCATCAACTGCAGAAATGGCGGTGGTTAGAAATCAAGGCAAGCAACAATGACGGTTTATTCGAATCTTCATGCATGTTGACTTGTCCTCTTGCTCATCCCATGATGTCTTATTCCATAGATGAACCGTCTACCTTCCCGGTGTAGTTCTTTCTTTTGGTTTTAGGGTTAGAAACTCGGTAAGACAATCCTGGGATGCATCATTCACCAACTTGACTAGTGGATAAAACCCTTTTGTTGGTCGGACTAAGTCCGGCGCTTGTTGAGTGGTGGGCCTATGTTACCTTAGCAGAATACATGTGTACAATATGGGTATGTTTAGTTTAGGTGGTTGGATAAGCACCTTATGAGTATGTCCGAATATATGTTCTATTTAGGTGGTTGGTTGGATTGGATGAGTTCCCTATGTAAAAGTATATGTTGATGCCAGTTTTTTTATGAAAATGAATTTTGTACAAAAGAGATTTGTGGATGTAAACAATTGCGTTTATTCTTACCCGTATCTTAGTCACCTCCGAGTTCTTATCTTCTGTTTTGGTGAAAGGTAGCGTTGTTTGAATCGAATCGGTCGATCGGTTGGACTGAGAATTTGTTGGAGTATCGATCTGGAGAGTGATTTTGAACTGATTAGATAAGGAATCAGTATGAGTTGACTAAAAAATTGGTTAAAATGAAATTTTTAATAATTTTTTAATTGAATTAATTGAACCAGTGAATCGATGATTTGATTGACTCGACCACCAATCTCGTTTAATAAATATTGGTGAAAGGGTTTATTGGTGAAAGGCCAAACAAAAATAACAACAGAGAAGGTTTCTCTCTCTTCATTATTATTTGTATGAAACAGGTATAAAATTTCTTGAAATTTTTGAACTGGTGGGAACTAGATAAATTGTGAAAGTGGAAAAACATCGTTGTAGTGTTTGTAGGTATATAATTGCAAATTGCCATGCACATTTAGTTTGTAGATAGATTAATTTGAAATTAACATGTAAACTATTCTTTTACAAATTAAAATATAGTTTAGAACTTCAAATAAATTTTATTGAAATAAAGAGCTGAAGAATTTAATGAAGGAATTTTCTTTGGCATGAATCTCTCTCAAGCAAGCATTGGTGAGCCACTGGGGGGCAGTCCAAACCTCGAGATTGATGGGTGGTTGGGCATCTGAAAAGGTGCGATTATGGAAGGATGATTTGCCAGACGAAGGTGGTATGTAGAGGTAATCATGGGTCGGATCAGGTTTTAATAAAATTTTAGGTTTATTTTTTAGGTTTGGGTTCGATTCTAAATATGGATTTAAACATTTATTTAAGTCCGGCCTAAATAATGATGGTTAAGCTCGAGCTCGGCCCGACTTAACCTGTATTAAATTTTTTAGATTTTTTTATTAAATAAATAATTTTTAAAATATAATATATCAAATACAATTAAAAGCATAAAAACAAATATTAAAACAACAAACCTTACTCGAGAAAGAATACAACGGTGTGATGGGCTTGCAGGTTTGATATTGATATTTGTGTTTTACACATATGCGGATAGATAATGCCTAGTTTGTGTTATCAAATTTATATATATATATTCCCTTTCATCATTTCCCTATTGATGCCAAAAGATTTGATGAAAACCGCATATGGACACATAATAAATAAAAAAATATAAGAAAGGAAAAAGTTATCAATTTTTATGACTTCACATAATTTTGATTATTAAATGCTCGAATCTTCTTGTTCATCAAACAGGGTGTGCAACATAACCTGCCATGCATATGCACCATCCATCGTGCTCCAACTTCAGTATATCTCTTCTCTTGATTTCTTTCTGACCAATATAATTTGAGTAATTAAGACAAATATATTCTCTTGCTCGATCAGTCACTTGACCGAACCTTGCTTCTTTCAGTTCTTCTTTCCTCAAAACCTAATCAGCAACATCCGAACTCCACTATTTATTCTCAATGCGGCATATGATTCATGGCAGGTAATACCTTGTCTATAAACTAGGAGATGATCATAAGGCATACTGCTATGTGCTTTATTTGAATTCTGCAAGGCGTGATTAACAAAATAGATGAATAAATTTGCTCATTGATATCAGATTCAATCTAGCATAGCTCCACCACCGGCTGATCCACATGGTTGTTGGCATGAGTGTAGAATGAACTATGCAAAATGTTCTGCATCACAAATCAAGTTTTTACAAGGTGATTTCCTGTGTGAAATTGCTTGAGCTTGATAGAAAAATGATTTTTCAGCTTAAACAAATCTATCCACTGAAAGGTGAAAATTTTCTTTTAATGACAAATTGTTGAACTCTTAGAGAGAGAATTTCTATAAAGAAAGAATTGAGGAAGATGGTGATATCAATTTACTTGAAGGAGATGTGACTTGTGGATGAAATTCCTATTGATAGGGTTCAGTCTTTGGTCAAAAAGAGGATGCTAAAATGTTCATCATCAAGTTACTTGGCAGAAGGGTTGGGTTTAATACACATTGGAATGATGGCTCTATGAAAATTGATTTGTGGATTTGAAGAATGATTATTATCTAGCAAAATGTAAGTCAGTAGAGGATTATATTCTAGTATTATTTGAAGGACCTTAAGTTGTTTTCGGGCAATATCTAATGGTGTAGCCTTGGTCTTATGATTTTTCATTCTTGGTTTGATAACTCAATTGCAGTGGCAGCCTCTACAAATCCAGTGATGCATTCTAAGTTCAAACACATTAAGAACGAGTTGCTCAAGGCAAACTTGTCATTGGCATCAAGTTGTTGACACTTTTATAAAGTCATTGTCAGCCTCTTTCTTTCTCAAGTTTTGTGACAAGTTAACGGTATGTGTTGTGCCACGATGATGATCATGTTTAGAGTACCTTATGTTAGAAAAATTTGGTTAAGAAAACAATTTAAAATTATAGTAGAAGATTAAAAATTTTCAAAACAGAGCTGGTATGTGATATTTACAACAATAAATTTTTTTACCGAATAATACCTATGTTTTGTGCGAGTTAGATTTCAGTTGGTCTTAGCTTTCAACAAATGATCTTCTCTGCAATTCTTATACTTAGAATTGAACCGAGTGTAGGCTCAAGTAACAAGAACCAAACACAAAGCAAGAAACGATATTATTACTTTCAGTAGGAAAGTATGTAACAGTCTAGTGTATACCCTAGTCGAAACAGTGGTTTCGGGACCACAAATCCGAGTTCGCATAATATTTTGATATTATATTCTGTGCCGTTGATATATGAGTAAGCATGTGTTAAAGTTTTGTAAGTTAATTTATCTGTCTGTGTGTTTAATTTGACGAAAGGATGAATTTGCATTGAATGTGAAAGTTGCTTGCTAATTGTGAAAGTGCTTAAGTGTTGTGGCTTTGTAAAAGTGATGGCCTTATATGGAAAATAAGCCATTATTGTGCTAGTGGGTGGTTATGGTCAAAAATAACCTTGAATTATATGTTTTTTTATATTTGTTTTAAAGGTTAAAAATGTATTTTTGTAATAAATGATTATATGCTTAAGAAAAACATGAAAATGGCCATATTATCATCCTTGTTAGCCGAAAATCAAAGAAAAGAAAATAAGGTTTTAAGCTAGCTATATTTGGCCATTGTTCAAGCTTGAATTCAAGGTTCATTTTTGATCCGTTTTTGATAATTTCTACGCTTTTGTAATTGTTGCTTCGTCTACTATCAAACCCATGTTTCAATTTTGTGTATTGGTGATGTTTGTAAGTTATGCCATTGATGCTAGGTTGAGCTTTGTGATGCTTTAAGGTGTTAAATGATAGATTGGTGGTAGATGAATATGTTTTGTTCTTGAAGTTTTGATGAATTTAGCTAAAAAGGGCTAAATTGAGAAAATGTTATTTTGGAGGACTAAATTGTCAATTTGATGAAAAGTATGGGCTTGTATGATGTATATATGTATTCAGCCAAGCTTGTGTATAAGTAGATTTTGTGAATTTGATGTTTTGAGAAAAATGGACTAAATTGCTAAGTTGTGCAAATATGAGGGTTATTTTGCAAATAGCCCTAAATGTGTGTCTTTGGATTGAATTGAATGAACTAGTGAGTAAAAGGGTTAATTCTGAATATGTTTAGATCAAGAACCGAGGAAAACAGATTTAGATCGCGGGAAAGCGAAAGTTATCGAGTAGCCGTTTTCTATTCCGATAAACCGAATCCGAGGTAAGTCACTATGCAAATAAATGAATATGTATGCATTTGTAATTGTTCATATGTTTAATGATGATAATGAATGCTTATGAGAAATTCTGTAATTGAATTCCGAGATAAGTTTGGTATATTGACTAAGTCCGAGAAGCCTCGTGCACGCGAACCTTGACATAAGTATACATTCGTTTTATCATGTAAGACCACGTCTGGGACGTTGGCATTGATTTGAGATACGTGTAAGACCCTGTCCAGGACAGTGGCATCGATATCTGGTTATGTGTAAGACCACGTCTGGGACGTTGGCATTGATTTGAGATACGTGTAAGACCCTGTCCGGGACAGTGGCATCAATATACACTTTACGTATAAGACCACGTCTGGGACGTTGGCATCATTATGACACTTACGTGTAAGACCATGTTTGGGACATCGGCATCGTTTTGATTCGTATAAGACCCTGTCTGGGATAGTGGCATCGATACCCGAGTGCATGTAAGACCTCGTCTGGGACGTTGGCATTGTACGATTATTCTGAGCTTTCTGAGTATCCTATTAGATTTATTACGGTTCAACGGGCAAGTCTATGATACTAATTGCAAATCCGAGCTATGAACAAATATGTGATTGTAAATCCAATTCAGGTATGTTGATTATACACTAATTGTGTATACAAGGTAAGCATCAATATGATCTTACTATGATGCTATGAATATGGAATTGATGACATGTTGTATAAAGTTTTGGTGAAATGAGATATGTGTTTATATGATCTTTGAATTGTGAATATGGCTAATGTGGTCAAAAGTGTATAAACCAAAGAAAATATATGCATTTTATGCTAAGTTTGTTTGTATAATGACTTACTAAGCTTTTGGAAAGCTTACTCTATGTGTGTTTAATCTGTTTTATAGGTCGTCAAAGCTACTGAAGGCTCGGGACCGTCAAGGATCGTCATCACACTACTAATATGATTTTGGTACACCGTGGATATGTATATAGCTAGATATGGCATGTATAGGCTAGTTCTTGTGATGATTTGTAAAGTGAACTTAGCCATGTGATTTGGCTAGTTATGTTTTGGTATCATGTTTAGATGAATGTGATATGTGAAGTTGTTATGATATGATTAGTTGATATATGGAATGGTTATGAGATGGTAAGTATATAGACAAATGGTGCATAGGTATAATTGAGTTTTAGTTATGCAAATTGGTATGTTTAGTATTGGTTTTGAATGTATATATTGAATGAAAAATTTAATGTATGGTTGTGATTATCTTAGTGATCAAATATGCATGATTTGGATGACTATTTGTATGTTTTTGGTTGCCATATATGCTTGATATGTGTTGGTAAATGATGCTTATAGGTATGAACCATTTGATTGGCATTTTGGCCTTGTAAATGGCCTATAATGTCACATGGTTGTGCCTTAGACCGTGGGTAAATTGGCAGGATGCAACCTAAAATCACACGGCCTCGACACGGGCGTGCTTGGTGGCCGTGGTGGGGAAGTCAGTATATGACCTAAAAGTACACGGCCATGGCACACGGGCGTGCCTAATGACCGTGTTGGTATAGTCAGTATAAACACGGATGGTTACATGGGGGTGTATAGAAGCCGTGGAGGGCACACGGTCTCCTCCCACGGGCGTGTCTCCGCTGTAATTTAGAAAAGTTTCAAATTTTCATGAAATTTCATATGTATTTCAGTTTAGTCCAGACTCAATTTATAAGTATGATTAAGGTCTCGAGGACCCGATTAAGGGAAATTATGTCTGAGAATGATGATTGAATGTATGATTTTGTTTGTGAATGTTTCCGATCTGTCCGGTAACGCTTCTAACCTTAATTCGACGACGGACTCGGGATAGGGGTGTTACAAAGTAATTCTCTTAATAGAAACTGGTAAATATCGTAATTCCCAAAAAATAAAATTTATTTTTAATTAATAGATTCTCACTACTTTTTTGGCAGAAAACGATATATCAAAACTTCTTCTTTTAGGTCAATCGGTGCCATCTATTTAAGAGGAGAGACCTTGTTGAACAAGCCATTTACAAATAATATTTATTTAATAGAAACACACTCCTACTCTAACTAATAGAGGAGATAAGCGGCACACCTTAGATAATGTTACTAGGGTTGTCGCCCCTTACATACTCATAAGAGGAATTTAATTAATCTAACTCAAATTTGTTTTCTACTTCTCAAAATAAGTATTAATTAATTAATTAAATTAACTAAATTAATTTCTCAATTAAATAATTTTCTCAACTCGATTCTAATTCTGTTAAAATCTTGACAACTTTACCATAAAAGAATTTTTGAGGAAATATATTTAATTTCCTAATTCAACGGATTTATAATGACTAATTAATTTAATTAATTTACAAACTTCAATTATTTTATTATAATTAATTAAATAATAATTTGAAAACCTTAAATTAATTCTCAAGTAATTTCGATTCTTATTGAGAAAACAATTCATTTATAAATGGAACACATTTCTCTAACTTTATCATTTCCATTTATTGTTATTCACTTGGTTCTACATATAATTTATTTCTAGTTTCAACGAGCTAGTGAATGGACTGATTGAATATATATAATTAGGGCTCAAATAATTTATAAATAAATTTCAGCTTTTCGCCTATTAATTATAAACTCATTTAGTCTTAAAGTCATTCCACTATAGTATCGTGATTGAGCTCTCCCTAATTACATACTATTATTGTAACACCCCTTACCCGTATTCTACGCCGGAGCCGGGTACGAGGCATTACCGTACTTAACTCACTTGGTCATGCAACTTAAAATATCTCTTTCACCATCAAAACATTCTCATTAAGGACCTACGAGGCCTTAAACATGCATACGGAGGGTTTTGGAATCCAACCGAAAACTTTTGTGCACTTAAAGTTTTTCACCTAAACAGGGTTCACACGCCCATGTGAAATGGGACATGCCCGTGTGGGCAGGCTGTGTGGTCACACACGCCCATGTCCCTACCCTATGTGGGATTTATTTTCATTTCGAACCTACAGGGGTTTTCACATGGCCGGACACATGCCCGTGTCCTTGGCCCGTGTCCCTCACACGGCCTCGACACACCCGTGTCCTTAGACCGTGTGTCAAATTAAATTCCAATTTCAAGGTGCAGACTTCATACGGCCTGAGGACACACCCATGTTCATGGGGCCTACCACACGGCCGTGTCTTTGCCTGTGTGTTTATTACAAAGCTTATTGGCTTGTAAAACTAACATACAGGGGACACACGGCTTGGTCACACACCCATGGGACTGACCGTGTGTCACACACAGCCTAGACATACGCTGGTGTGGACAAGAACAAGGCTATTCGCCAAGATCTTTTCACCACCCTAATTCACACATCATAATACCATTCAAAAAATCACTAAGCAACTCAAATGTGCAACATAAACTTCCATGAATAACTTCATTTTTTCATAAATTATAAACAATAAGCCATCAATTATGGCTATATACAAAAGAGTTCACCTCTAAAGGAGCCAACACACTCTTGGCCAAAATAACAAAACAATTTACCTAGTCTAGCACCTATACATGCCATACTCAAAACACTAAGTCTAGATATACCGAGGTGAGCTGATAGTGTGGGTCATCTTCCAATTATCTTCGTATATCGACCCGACACTTTGGCTCTATAAAACAAAGGAAAGGAAAAGGGGAATAAGCTTTAAGCTTAGTAAGTTTACATGTAAACAAATAACATCATAGTATGTGCTAAATAATAAATAGCATTACATACTAAGCAAGAACAATCCACATTCCATGATCATGCTTACTCATTTCATCTCTTACCACATTCCAACCATATCACAAGCCAAATGCCCACATTATTTAACATACATCCCTACACTTATCACCACATGATCACATGAAACAACACATCATAATTTTCCCAATAAACCATTTATAATACTACCAATCACTCGATAGTTTCGCACTTTGCCCACCATCAATCTTTAATAGGGTGGTATCGCACATAGCCCACCAACAAGAATATTTACGGTGGTAACGCATTTAGCCTACCAAATAATAATATAAACGATGGTATCGCACACAACCCATCGTGAATAAGTAATAAGGTGGTATCACACTTAGCCCACTATCAAGAATTATTAAGGTGGTATCGCACACAGCCCACCATTTATTACTACGGATGTTATTTTACATTTACATATCTATTTCGTCATTCATACGAAAATTATTCAATATCTACCAAATTCAATCCACTTGAATCATACATGTTCTCAATCATAAATGCACCAATAAGTAACAACATGTGTAATTAAGATGCATCATTTACACATAAACTTACCTCGGTGCAAAATGTGTTAATTTACGGTTTAATCCGAAACCTTGCCTTTTCCCCGGTCAAGGTTAATTCTGCAGTCTTCTTGATCTATAATAATAAAATTCACTCATTTAAAACATTTTATGACCATAATGCATCATAATCCCTACTTAGGCAAAAATGACCATTTTGCCCTTGTACTATGGTAAAATTACGATTTTTCTCCTAGGCTCGTAAGTCATTTTTCAATACATTTTCTCATTAAACAAGCCTAGCTAGACATTTATTCCTCTTACAAAAACCCACAAATCTAACTATTTCATGCATTTATTACCAATTTACAACATTTACAACTTAGTCTCATTTAGGTGTTTTCATGACAACACCTTTCACAAAAGTTGTTTCTCATCTCCCCAACATTCATTTTCTTCCATTAAAAACTCAGCTAACAACATAAACCCTCTCATGGAAAGTCTCTAAACTTTCAACCATTTCACAAATTAGTCCCCTCATTAGCTAGCTTAAGCTTTGGGGACTCCAAAAGTACAAAAATTATCAAATAAAACCACCAAAATCACTTACTTGCAAGGAGATAGCTTAGCTGAAAGTTTGAACCCCCAAAACTCTATTTTTCTCTTCAATTTTCGGTGAAAGAAGGAGGGTGAATAGTGAAAGATGGTAACATCTTTTATTCATCTTATTTTATTCATTTTTATCACCTAATTTCCACAAATTTTGACCAACATTTAATATCTTGTCTCCCTAGCCTCTATATGGCCGGCCATCACAAATCCAATGACCTAATTTCACTTTAAGGACCTCCAATTGATATTCTTTGGCTATTAGACACCTCTACCACTTATAATGGAGCTTTCGCACTTTATGCGATTTAGTCCTTTTTCACAATTACACATACAATTGCTAAAATTAAGGCACCAAAATTTTCATATAGCCATATATTAATGCCATAAAACAATAATTAATACTAAAATAGTTTTCCTCAACCTCAGATTAGTGGTCCCAAAACCATTGTTCCGACTAGCCTCGAAATCGGGCTGTTACAATTATGAAAGCTATTCAATAGGTGTTCGTCTAATGACCTTATCATAAATGTGTTACCCTCATAAGATATCTTTAATTTTTTGTGATAAATTCGTTCTCTCAACATGATCCTATTTTATCTCATACTATTACATCTTCCTTCATGAAAAGTCAATTACTACAAATAGTAATCAAGTTATTCATCATAAAGACAAATAACCTATGACTACGTTTACTTTTCATCTATTATGTAATGCTAATAAGAGGATATCATTTACCCATTAGTTGGGCTATGAATTCTAATATTGTGAATAATGTTATATTGTAACACCTTCAATCCGACCCAATTTCACAGGATCTGAATCTTAGGTGTTACATTGCATAACTTAGCAAAATTTCAAAACAATCAACTTGAACTCATGACATTAAACTTATTTCCTAATATTTTATAAAAAATGTCACTATTAAAGAAACATAGAGAAGTATTTAAAATTAAAATAAAATATTACATCAAATTGATCACAGTTTAATACAACACAAGGATTATAAAAGCAGGCTCTTTAAAGCGTCAGTTCACTAGACACTGGTTTTTCAAAAATGTTCATTGTATGCATAGTATCCTAGTTTGCCGCTTCTCTGGCTCATTCATAGCGTTGTCCCTCCTGGCAAATTCACTTACAAAGCAACACTTGGAACAAACATAACATTCGTAAGTTCAGAGGAACTTAGTGAATTTAGACACAACATACCTTTTAACCTTTCTTGCTGAATTCTTCATCTTGAATATTTGGATTTACCCACATCTGTCTTTGATAGATACCTTCCCATCGTCAGTTATGTAATTATATACTTAGACGCCCCTTAATTTTCTTAACTAATCATCCTTAACTTGACTCATTGGTTGACTTTAGATGATACTAGATGATACTACCTCTTCTTCTCTATTCAAACAACTTACAACGATTATCCCAAAATAGATATTCACAGATACCGTTCACTAGAGAATATTTAAACTTTTGGCAAATACCCATACGGAGTTGATTACAATCAGTATACCAACTAACCATTATCTATTTCAATCTCCAACACAACTTACACAGATAATGAACTAATAGCAGCTCGAAAATATTCCTTACAACTCTTGTCACAAAGTAAAATGATACTCAAATAGACAGATGGCACAAATATTAGATAATTCCAGAGTTGAAACATGATGCCATACAGATATGGTGGATATTAACAACTCAGATGTCCCAACCGTACATATCACCGACGATATCAGACCGATGAACATTTGAATATCTCTTATCATTAAGAATACATTCATATTCAAAACTGACTGATGCTCACGGTGGATAACCTTTTTGAACACACAGATTCATTCGATTGTATCATAGAACTATTCAAACCAAAATAATTTCAAACTGATCATATCCTTATCATAGACTTTTCAGTATACACCACAAGTTTCAAGAAGAATATGCCACAAAGGCTAACAGATTGCCACAAGGGCAAATCAGAATACGCCACAAAGGCTAACAGATGCCACCTAGGCACTCCATGAATTACCGTGTTTACGATATGGATTTGCCTAAACTCACATTGCGTGAGGTTTGCCCCTCATTGACTTGGGACACGCAGAAATACTAGTCGATAAATGCGGCTCATCCACCCTTTTTCAGAATGTGCTATGGCCATGGACTTTCTTCAGATCGGTCGTATTGAAATTCATGTTTACTATCTCGATGGACTTCATCGAATACCACTGCGGTGTCAAAACTCACATCACATAACCTTTTCAAACACATATCATATATCTAACATACATACATATTCATTTTCTTAACCAAATCATACTTCAAAACACGATTCATAAGCATCAACACGATCATGTATCTCAATATACATCCTATGTAACAACCCACTTTTCAGTGCTGTCAGAAATAGTAGTTTCAGGACCACAAATCCGACGAGTAAATTCGTATAATTAATATTTAAATTATATGAGACAATAATAATTTTTATATTGAATTTGGATTTGAGGAATTTTAACTAATTGAATTAAAAGTTAGTATAAGTGGTTCGATTCAAAAATCAAGTGGTTTATGAAAATGAAGTATTGGGACCTTGTTTCTATAATTTAAGGTCGTAAATATTTTTATTAAATATTTATAGAATCGTATCATAGGTGTATTGAAGTCTGATCCAAAAAATTTTAATGATTTGATAGTAAATAAAGGTAAAATGATGAAATTGTAAAAGAGGCAAAATTGAATTACTATATATTTAAAATGCTATAGGGACCAAAATGGTGATTAAACCATGGTCAAAAAGTCCAAGCGGTGGTGACATGATTAAATCAACTAACTTTGGGGTTATTTATTCATTAAGTCCTAATTAGTTTAAGGTTAAATTGAAATAAAGTTTGTTTAGTAGGAATTTAAAATACTTGAAGGACCAATTGGGTAATCAGACTCTCATTAAATGGTCAAATGGTAGGAATGATATGGAATTCTCTAAATTGGGGTAAATTGTGAGAAATCGCTCAAGACAGAATAAAAAACGAACAACAATTTATTAGCTATTTCGTGAGCGCTTGTGGAAAAAAACAGCTCCCAAGAAAAATTTTTATTTTAACTTCTAAACCTTCTTTTTTTTTCTATATTATATCAATTGCTTACAAACTATTTATAGGCTATAGTCTGCCCTTCAAAAAACTGAAAATATTAAAATCTAATAATAGCCATAAACCAAAATTAAAACCCTTAGCCATCCATAAAAAATAACTGCTGACTCTTGACCTTTCATTCTCCTAAAAAACTGCTAAATTAAACCCATTAAAACATAACTAACATTTAATGTTTAATCAACAAAACTCCCCCATAAACTTAAATGCTTCTGCCATACTTCATGTCAATTAATTTCTTGTAGTTGTCGAGAAGTACCATCAGTAGCGGTTTCGTGAAGATATCCACGACTTGGTCCCGGCTTGCCACGTGCACTAATTTCACACTTCCTTCCTTTACATGATCTCGGATGAAGTGAAAGCGGATGTCAATGTATTTTCTTCTCTTATGATTCACTGGGTTCTTTGCCAACTCAATTGCTGATTTATTGTCAACTCGTATCTCAGTTGCACCGAGTTGTTGTTGCTCTAACTCGCCCAACAAATTTCTGAGCCATATAGCATGACATATACACCAAGACGCTGCCACATATTTAGCTTCATATGTTAAGAGTGTCACGATTGGTTTCTTTTATGAAAGCCAAGTAAACGTCGTGTTACCCATAAAGAACACATATCCCGATGTACTTTTTCGATCGTCTAAGTCTTCGTACCAATGACTGTCAGAGTACCCAATCAACTTGTAATCTTCCACATTTGAATAGAATAACCCGAGTGACACCATTCCTTGGATGTACCGTAGAATTCACTTCAACGCCTTCCAATGTGAATAAATCGACTCCTCCATGAACCGACCACTTAGCAAAAGGTCAGGCCTTGTGCAAGTGAGATAGTGAAGGCTTCCCACCAAACTCTGGTATTTACTCGCACCGACTCGTTCTCCTCTATCAAATTTCGAGAGTTTTACACCTGGTTCCATTGGTGTTGATACCGGTTTGCAATATGCCATCTTGAACTTCTTCAAAATTTCCTTTGCATATGCCTCTTGTGACACAAAAATACCTGTCTCTTCTTGTCTTACCTCTAAACCAAGGAAAAACTTCATCAAACCCAAATTTTTCATCTCGAATTCCTGTGTCATTATGCTCTTAAAATTTTGTATCATCTCACCATTGTTCCCCATAAAAAATGAGGTCATCAACATGAAGAGCAACAAATAACATATTACCTCCACTCTTCTTCACGTAAAGGGTATGTTTATAGGGACATTGTTCGAACCCATTCTCCTTGAAGTATGTATCGATACGAGTATTCCATACCCGTGGTGCTTGCTTCAACCCATAAAGTGCCTTCTTCAATTTCAACACCTTATTCTCTTATCCACTTTTCATGTACCCGGGTGGTTGTCTGATGTAGACTTTTTCTTTGATCACACCATTCAAGAATGCTGACTTGACATCCATTTGAAATATCAGCTATATGAATTGAGCCGCTTGTGAAAAGAGCAATCGGGTTGTCTCCATTCTTGCAACGAGAGCAAACACCTCGTCATAATCGATTCCCTCTTTTTGCTTGTATCCCTTTGCAACAAGTCGCGCCTTGTACCATTCTATCTCACCTTGAGTATTCATATTTCTCTTGAACACCCACTTCACACCAATGGGCTGACTTCCTTTCGGTAACTCCGTTAACTCCCATGTATTGTTTTGGTCAATTGCTTTAATCTCTTCGTTCATGGCAGTTTGCCACTTCTTGTCTCATACTGCCTCTTCAAAACTTATATTCTTAGAATCTGTCAAAAGACATATAATGCGTACCTCATTTGTTGAATCATACAAATCTTGCAAACTTCGCATTTTGGGTTGTTGCAGTTCATCTTCATCATCGGTAGTTTTAGGATTTGTTGGTATGATTGTTGGTGTAGTGGTTGATGATCCTCCATCTTTGATGATAACCTCCTTTGAGTTATTCCAATCCCACTCGCTTGCTTCATTAACTCGTACATCACGACTCACCACAACCTTCTTGCTTATCTAGTCGAATAGCTTGTATCCTTTCGTTCTTCCCTGATTCGACACGTGTGCATAGGCCTCACTACCGAGTACTTTGAGATGAGAAACTGTCGGGTTTTTTCAGCTTCATGCATCTTGTGGTGTTTGATCATCCAACTTCGCATGTGGACATCGATTTTGCACATAGATGACACATTGCATGGCTTCTGCCCAAAATTCCTTCGGCATCTTCTTGCTCTTGAGCATTGACCAAACCATGTCTAGAACAGTCCGGTTCTTCCTCTCAGCCACACTGTTTTATTGGGGAGAGTACAGTGCGATTAGGAATCGTCTTATGCCTTGCTCCTTATACTCTATGAAAGCCGTCGAAGCATACTCGCCACCTCTAACGGATCGTACAGATTTGATGTGTCTACCGGTTGCCTTTTCCACCATCACTTTAAACTTTTTGAACACCTCGAACGCCTTGGATTTTTCTTTCAAAAAATAAACCCAAGTTTTTCGTGAGAAATCATCAATAAAGAAAATGAAATACCTTTTACCGCTAAAAGATTCGGGGGGTGATTGGTCCACATATGTCGGTATGAATCAATTCGAGAGGTTGTTTAGCCTGATATTCTGCTTTCTTTTGAAACGAAGTTCTTGCATGCTTGCCGAGCACACATTCTTCACAAAATTTTCCTTCGTAGTCCATGTTTGATAGCCCGTGCACCATGTTCTTCTTTGCCAACTCGTTTAGTCCACCATAATGTAGGTGACCAAAATGGAGATGCCACAGCGACATATTGTCTTCTACATCAACTTGTAAACATTTTTTCTCGAACGCTTCTCAAATTCAACTTGTACATGCGATTTCTCCCCATTTCAACTCGAGCGACCAAACGCCCTTGCTTATCTTTCAAGTGTAATACCCGGTCTTTCATAAGTACTGAATAACCTTTTTCCATGAGTTGTCCCATACTCAAAATGTTGCTATTAAGGTCTGGTACGTAATACAAATCTTGGATTAACCCAACTAACCCGTCCTTTTGTAAATAACAAACAGTACCTTGGCCTTTTACCTCAACCTTCAACGGATCTCCAAACGACACATGTCCCGTTTCAACATTTCGCATCTCTTTGAATAGGTGCTTATGCCCGTACATATGGTTGCTTGCACCAGTGTCAAGATACCACACCATGTTGTTGTCGGTGTTGACTTTGTTGTGTGCCATCAAGAGAAAACCTTCTTTCACCTCCTTATCTTCCGTGGTTAGGTTGGTTGTCTCTTCCACCTTTTTCAAGACGCGACATTCTTTCACGAAATGCCCCACCTTGCCACAATTGTAACACTTATCAGAGTTGCAATCCTTCACATAGTGACCATATTTGCCACAATTGTGGCACTTGATGTTGGAATAATTCGACCAATCACCTCTTCCACGACCGCGTCCTCTTCCATGCTAATTTTGTTGGTTTGATTGCTCCTTCTCCTTATAATGCCCTTCTTGACCGCGGCCTCTTCCACCACGACCATTTCCTCGACCTCCATAGCCACGCCCTCTACCTCAAAAATTTTGAGAATAGAAAACTTTGTTGTCTTTGATTGATGCCTTAGTTTGAAGCGCTTGCTCGAGTGTCTCCTCTTTCTTCTTCTTCTTATGTTGTTTATGTGCCTCGAGAGAACCAGTGAGCTCGTCGACTGTAAGCGTTGCTAGATCCTTTGACTCTTCTATGGCACATACGACATTCTCAAAACTGTCAGTTAATGACCTCAAAATCTTTTCCATAACTCGTGCATGGGTTAACGCTTCTCCGTTTCAGTTGAGTTGGTTCACCATGGTTTAAACATGCGTGATGTAGTCGGAGGCATCTTCTAATTCCTTCATCTTTATGCCTTCCAACTCGCCGCGAAGAGTTTGAAGGCGGACTTGTTTAACTCGGTCGGCTCCTTTGTACACCTTCGCCAAAATGTCCCACGCTTCTTTTGAAGTTGTTGCACTCGTAATCTTCTCAAAGCCTGACTCGTCAACAACTCGGAACAACATGTACAATGCCACCTTATCTTTCAATCGCATCTCTTTCAACGTCTTATTTTGAGCCGCCGTATATCTTGCGGTAGTTGTCGGTTCTACGAAACCTTCTTGGACCACCTCCCAACCATCTTGAGACCCGAGAAGAGCTTTCATTTGGATGCTCCAATTCTTGTAGTTCGCCTTCGTTAGTCGAGGCAGTATCATATTACTGGTCACACTCTCCGTGGCTCGGATACCAATTTGTGAAAGCACTCAAGACAAAATAAAAAACGAACAACTATTTATTAGCTATGTCGTGAGGGCTTGTGGAGAAAAACAACTTCCAAGAAAACTTTTTATTTTAACTTCTAAACCTTTTTTTTTTCTACATTATATCAATTGCTTATAAACTATTTATAGGCTATAGTCTGCCCTTCAAAATATTAAAATCTAATAATAGCCATAAACTAAAATTAAAACCTTTAGCCATCCATAAAAAATAACTGCTGACTCTTGACCTTTCATTCTCCTAAAAAACTACTAAATTAAACCCATTAAAACATAACTCTTGACCTTTCATTCTCTTAAAAAACTGTTAAATTAAACACATTAAAACATAACTGACATTTAACGTTTAATCAACAAATTGCACTTAAATCCTAATTAATTAATGAAATTACTAATTAGTCTATTTTTCAGTATTGTTGAAAATAGTGGTTTCGGGGCCATAACTCTGACATGTCGATCTGTAATTATTTAATATTTATGTGGTCATTAGTGTCATGTTAAAATTTGGTTATGAAATTTTATCGTTTAGATAGTTAATTAAATAAAAATGACTAAATCGTAAAAGCTACAAAAGTTGATTTCTATTAATTAAAGGTACTAAATGGAAAATTTTAAGGTAAAGTAAGGGATCTAGCAAGTAAATATACCATGTGTGTATCAAGTGGACGGTAATGGGCTTGAAATTATGAGATTTTATTTGTTTTAAAAGGGTAAATGTGTAAATAGTAAATTATAAGGTATTATAATACATAAAAAGATATGAATTGAGTTATCTTTTTCCTAGCTTCTTCTAGAGGAAGCTGAAACTCCATTGTTAAGGCTTGGGAGGCTTCAACCAAGCTTTAGTTCCTCGATTTGGTGAGTAAATCTCGCCCGTTTTTAGTAATTTGTAAAAATGTCAAATATTTTGGATTATGCTATTAATGACTTTGAGTTGTTCTTGAAGTTTATTGATAAATTATTAAGCTTGGTTGTTAAATAGGACTATTTTGTGAAGTAGTTTTTGTTAATTTTAATGTTAAAGGACTAAAATGTTAAAGGGATAAAATTATGAGGACTTGATATGAAATAATAGTAAATATGGGTTGTAATAAGGTCCCAAATTGTAACAGTCCGGTTTATACCCTAGTCGGAACAGTGGTTTCGGGACCACAAATCCGAGTCCGTATAATTTTTTTAATATTATTTTTCTGTGCTTTTGATATGTGATTAAGCATTGGTAAATTTCCGTAAGTTAATTTGTCCGTCTGTGTGTTTAATTTGACAAAAGGATGAAATTGCATTAAATGTGAAAGTTGTATGCTATTTATTAAGGTATCGAAGTGTTGTGACTTTGTAAAAGTAAAGGCCTTATATGGCAAATAAGCCTTCTTTGAGATAGTGGATGATAGAATGTCTTAATAACCTTAGTATTAATTTGTCTTATATGTTTAATGGATGGGCAATTTAGTAACTGAATAAATACCATTAGATTAATGAAACAAAAGATGAGTGTTCATCTTTTATTTCTCTTCTTTGGCCGAATATCAAAAAGAAAAAGAAAAGAAGAAGAAAGCAAGGTTTCAGCTAGGTTTAAGCTTAAATTCAAGGTTAGTTTTTGATCCGTTTTTGATAATTTCTATGTTTTTGTAATCGTTGCTTTGAGAGCTACGAAACCCATGTATTAATTATGTGAATTGATAATGTTTGTGTGAAATACCATTGATGATATATTGAGTTTTATGATGATTTGTGGTGTTAAATGAAAGATTTGAGCTAGATGAACATGTTTTGTTCTTGAAGTTTTGATAAATTTAGCTAAATAGGGCTAAATTGTGAAAATAGACAGTTGAGGGACTAAATTGCTAATTTGATGAAAAATATGGGCTTGTATGATATATATGTACATTCGACTAAGCATGAGTATAGGTTGATTTTGTGAATTTGATGTTTTGAGAAAAATAGACTAAATTGATAAATTGTGCAAATATAGGGTTAATTTGCAAATAGCCCTAAAAATGTATCCTTGGATTGAATTGAATGAATTAGTGAATAAAAGGGTTAATTCTGAATATGTTTAGATCAAGAACCGAGGAAAACGGACTTAGATCGAGGGAAAGCGAAAGTAACCGAGTAACCGTTTCCATTTCGATAGATCGAATCCGAGGTAAGTCACTATGCAAATAAACGTACTTGTATGAAATTATAATTGTTCATATAACTAATGTTGATAATGGATACTTATGAGAAGTTATGTATATGAATTCTGAGATAAGTTCGATATAGTGACTAAGTTCGAGAAGTCCCGTACGAATATAGAAATAGATAGGATTAGCTATGTCATGACATAGGTATCTGTTCTATTTTATCATGTAAGACCACGTTTGGGACGTTGGCGTTGATTTGAGATTTCGTGTAAGGCCACGTCTGGGATGTTGGCATTGATATGAGCTTTACGTGTAAGACCCTGTCTGGGATAGTGGCTCGATATTTGAGTGCATGTAAGATCTCGTCTGGGACGTTGGCATTATACGACTATTCCGAGTTTCTGAGTATCCTACTAGATTCCTTACGGTTCAATGGGCAAGTCTGTGATACGAATTAGAAATCCGAGCTTTGATAAATTAAATGAATGAATATCCGTTTCAGGTACATTACTTATACACTAATTATGTATATAAGGTAAGTATCTATGTGATCGTATCATGATGTTATGTATATGGAATTTATAATACGATATGTAAAGTCTTGACTAGATGAACTATATGCATATATGGTAAGTTATGGATAAGCATATGAGCTTGAGAAAGAATGAGGTGATTTTTGTCATGAGAATCATATTGGTTATCTTATTAATTTGGTTTTGTGCAATTCATGCTAAGTTTATTTGTAATATGACTTACTAAGCTTTTGGAAAGCTTACTCTGTGTGTGTTTTCTCTGTTTTATAGGTCGTCAAAGCTCTTTTGAAGGCTCGGGACCGTCAAGGAAGGAAATCATCACACTACTAAATTCATTTTGGTACACTTTGGAAATGTATATAACTAGATATGGCATGTATAGTCTAGTATTTGGTATAAGTTGATGTATAGACTTGGTCATGAGATGTGACTAATTATTGGTTCATATTTTGCCTTGATGAATGTGGTATGTGTGGCTGTTTTGGTATGTTTTGCTGCTCATGATATGGTCAAGTTTTTGGATAGGAAAATGATTGAGAAATGCTTTAGATATATATATGTTTTGTCTTAAAAGTTGGCATGAATGAAATGGATATTGAATGTATATATTGAATGGTCAATTTAGTATGTTTTTGGTTTCCATATATGCATGGTATGTGCTGGTAAATGTTGCTTGTAGGTGAGACCCAAATGGGTGGCATTTTGGCCTTGAAAATGGCATATTTTGTCACACGGTTGAGGCACACGGGCGTGCCTATTGACCGTGGGGCTAAGTTAGTAGTTAGCTTAAAAGCACACGGCCATGGCACACGGGCATGCCTAGTGACCGTGTGAGGAAGTCAGTATATGGCCTAGTAGTACACGGCCAAAGCACACTGGCGTGCTTAATGGCTGTGGAAAGTAAGTCAGTTTCGACCAGGGGGAGGACACACGGGGGTGTCTAGCAGCCGTAGAGGGCACACGATTTTCTTCCACTTGCGTGTATCCCCTGTATTTTAGAAAAAAATTTAATTTTCCATGAAATTTTGTATGTGTTTCGATTTAGTCCCGACCGATTTATAAGCATGCTTATGGTCTCGAGGACTCATTTAAGGGATATTATGCTTGAGAATGATGAATGAATGTATGAATTTTTGTAAATGCTCTCGAATCTGTTAGGTAACGCTCCTAACCCTAATTCGGCGATGGACACGGGATAGGGATGTTACACAAACAATTTGGCTAAGCTTGAATTCAATTGAAAATGGTTAAATTGCATGATTTGGACTTAGGGACTAAATTGCATAAAAAGTAAAATGTTGGGGACAATTTTATAAAAATGTCTAAAAGGACTTAATTTCATAAAAAGATTTAATTTTACTAATGGAATTAGTTAATTGAATGAATTTTTTATTCTAAATCAAGAATGGGTTGAAAATCGAGGCATAGAGAAGTTACTGAGTAGTCCTTGTACCTTTGTCATTGCTGCAGTTTAGTTAGGTAAGTTGTTCAGTTTAATTTTAGTACATTTTTAAATGTATTATATGAACCTAATTGCATAGTGTTGGACTGCATTGATGTGTGTAATTGAAAATGGAAATAATGAATTGATATAACGTCGATTGCTGATTGAGATGCTCTGAACCATTATTGCAAATCAGTATTGTAAGTTTGTTTACATAAGTATGTTATAGATAATTACCGTAACACTTGTTTTGCTTCAGTAATTATAGTGTTTCGTGATTATTTAATGTTTGATTTAACGGAGGTCAATAGTTGAATTGAAACGTATTGAGTGTATTGAATCGGGCCTTGAGTCTAGCAGGCTTTATGCCGGTGTCCTGTAATGTATCGGGCCTTATGCCTAGCAAGCTTCATGCCGGTGTATCTATCGGGCTTAGTGCCTAGCAGGCTTTGGGCCGGTGTAACAATTCGTACTGGATATTGGTGATTGGAGACCTTACTAAACGATAACTTGGAATATGATTTGAATTGTGACAGGAACCTTATTCTTTAATCTTTTTATTTGATTTGTTGTGTTTAAATTCGGAAAGATTTATCGTTCTATTTATGAACTAACTAAGCTTTACAAAATCTTACTTGTGTATTTGTCTTGCTTCCTTGTAGATAACGTCTTGTGGATAATCGGGCGGTCGGATCAACTTGAAGAATCACACTATCCGAGAATCTTTTGGTATATTTTGGATTCTATTTGGTTTATATGACATGTAATAGGAGAAATTGATTATGTTTGCAAAGGTTCTTACGTACTTGTTGGTGTTGTTGTTAATGTGCATATGATGATGTGATATAAGTAATTAAGTGAGATGTGCATACTTGATTCTATGGTAAAGTACAAGAGGTTGGGCATGAGATAGTAAGTTTGGCTTGAATTTTGGTATAGCATTTTGGGATAGAAAATAAGTTACTTGAATGTGCTTTTAGCTTGTATACTTAGTTAAGAAAATAAATTTTTTAAGTACTTGAAATGTGGTGTCGTTGATGACTCTGAATTAACTGAAAACCTAATTTCTTTTTTGCTCTCTTCATCTTCAGTCTTCATCTTTCTTAGAGGTAACATTTGTTTTCCTTCTTTTTCTTTCCTTTCATGTTCTTTCACCTAACTGGTCAGAACAACCACCAGATAGAGGGATCAAGGCCAATTTAATCGAAACGTTATCCCCAGAAATCCAATCCCATTCGAACCCTAAGGTCCTGATGATACTCCACTAGGTATAGCAACTGCGATGTACGACTATAGCCCTACCAGGAGAAATGCACTGATATATAGGAGTCTAGGGTATCCACCACCCAATTTTTTCTTATGACTTCTAGCGACCTCAAGGATGTCATCTAAGTGATAACCTCGTAGGTTTTATCTTACCCTTGATTTGTTTGGAGCCTGGTTTCCATCTACCACTCGACCCCTTTCTTTTGTGTGGTGCTAAATGAATACGACATTGCACCAGGGCAGTTATTAGCCCTATCCTGGTGGACGCTGGTGGCAATCTATATCGATTTCTGTATGCATAATGAGTCATCATTGTTGGGTGTTTTCCAAAAGATTTACCAACTAAAGGTAACACGATAGTCCCTTTCTCTAGAGAGTATCTATGCACAGTATCAGCTAATAGATTCTCAAATTGCTTTGAAGTAATATAAATGACAAAGAATGGGGCGTGTACTTAATTGATGGAGGTTGTTTTAGTTAGAAACGTATTCCGTTTCTTTTATAGGATTTATGTAACAGCTCGGTTTAGCCCTAGTTGGAATAGTGGTATCGGGACCACAAATTCAAGTTAAAAAAATATTTTAATATTATTTTCTGTACTTATAATATGTGAATTGATATGTGAGAAACTTTCGTGATTAAATTTTATCGTTTGTGTGCCGATTTGTGAAAAAAGACTAAATCGCAAAAAATCTAAAAGTAGCCTTCTATTTGATTAAGTGCTGAATTGATGTGTCTCTTTAAATGTGAGGTCCTTATGTTGTAAATGGACCATTGAATTCATGAAATGACATGGTTGGACATTAGTTAGTGGATTTTTAATGATAATAATAAGGTTAAAAATGGAAATTAATTAATAAGGTTATAATTAGTAAAACAAATGCATGAAATTAGTCATTTGTGTTCATCCTTGCCGAAAATACAAAGGAAAAATAAAAGAAAAAGGGTCTTTAGGGTTCGGCACTAATCTTGGCTAATTGAGGTATGATTTTTATCCGTTTTCGATAATTTTTACGTTTTTGTATTTGTTGCTTAGCAATCTATCAAGCCCATGCCAAAATTTCTTATTTTGATGATGATTTTCAGATGTGCCATTGTTGATTTTGTGAGCTTTGTGATGTTAAATGGTGAAATATGAAAGCTTGATATTAGATAAATATGTTTTGTATTGGGATTTTTGATGAAATTGATCATTATGGTCTAATTTGTGAAAATGAGAAAAGTGAGGGGCTAAAATATGAAATAAATGAAATATTTGGGCTTATATGAGCTAAAGGAATATTCAGCCAAACTATGATATTATTAAATTATGTGTATTTTGTGATTTTATGAAATACAGACTAAAATGTCAAAATGTCAAAATGTGAGGGATAATTTGTAAAATACCCTAAATTTGTGTAAATGGATTGAATTGAATGATTTGGTGAATAAAAGAGTTAAATTTGAATGTGTATAGATCAAGAACCAAATAAAACGGAATGAGATCGGGGGAAATCGAAAGTAGTCGAATAGTCATTCGTTTCTGTTCTTTCCCGTACGAGGTAAATCTATATATAAATAAATGTGTTTGAATTGAATTATTATTGCTTATATGTCAATGAAATGTGATGAATGGCTATTGGAGTTGAACATGTGAAATCCGAGAAAATTTCGATAATGTGATGACGTCCGAAAAGCCTCGTACGAACCATAAGAATAGTTAGGATACATATGTCATGACATAGGATTCCGATTTGAGTTATCGTGTAAGACCACGTCTGGGACGTTGGCATCGATTTGAGATTTACGTGTAAGACCATGTCTGGGACATCAATATCATATATGATTTCGTGTAAGACCCTGTCTGGGACAGAGGCATCGATATTTAATTACATGTAAGACCACATCTGGGACGTTGGCATTGTACGAGCTTTACAAGCTATCCGAGTATCCATATTGATTCAGAACGGTTCAACGGGCATTCTGAGATATGAGTGAATATGTGAATATGTATCTATTTCAGGTACGTATGAAATGTATATGAAATTTGGCAACGGAAGATAAGTACGAATATGATCATTTGATATGTGAGCTACATGAAAATGTGATATGTTTATAAGTAAATGGTTATGAACAATTGAGCTAGATGAGAAATATGAATTTCCTATTGTGTTATGCCATAGTTCATATAAATGAAATAGTTTGTAATTGTTTATGTGTGAAGTTTATTTGTTTATGGCTTACTAAGCTTTTGAAAGCTTACGTTGTGTGTGTTTGCATTGTTTTATAAATTATGGAAGCTATTGGGAGCTCGAGGATCGTCGTAGATCATCACCACACTATCGAACCATATTTTGGTACCTTTTGAAAATGTACATATTGAAATATGGCATGTATAGGCTAGATAACTTTGATTATGTTTTGAAATGTGTAAATATAACCATATGATATGGCTTGATAATGAATGTGATTACGAAGTGAATTTAGTGCATGCTATGTGATGCAAAATTTTGGTAAGTTTCATGGTTGATTTGAGAAATTGATATGATGAGAAATGCTATTAAATGAAATGGGTTAATATGATGTATGAATCACATGTTTTTTATGTGAAGTTGGTACTTTGAATTGGTATGTTTGAGTTGGATTTGTATATGGAAATGAATGATGTTGTTACAGGTTAAACTGTGCATGATCTGGTATGTTTTTGGCTGCCTTTGGGACATGAATTGACCCTTGTTTGATGCTTGTAGGTATGACCCAATTTTGGGTGGAAAATTGGCCTTGCAAAAGGCCTATATTTGCCCACACGGTTGAGCACACGGGCGTGTATCTCGACCATGTCTCTCAAGGTTTCAATTCGAAACAAGTTAGGATGCCACATGAACAAGAACCACGGACGTGTGTTAGACCATGTGACCCAAGTCTGTAACAGCCCGATTTTGGGGCTAGTCGAAACGGTGGTTTTGAGACCACTAAATCGAGATTAGGGAAAATTATTTTGATGTCATTTTATGTGTTATGGCATTAAAATATGGCTATGTGATAATTTTGGTGCTTTAATTTTAATGATTTCATGTTTAATTGCGAAGAAGGACTAAATCGCATAAAGTGTGAAAGTTCTATTTTATTTGCTAGAGGTGCCAAATAGCTGTGGATTATTAATTGGAGGTCCCAAATGTGCAATTTGGCCTTGTTTTAGTGAGTTGGCCGGCCGTAGCATGCATAGGGGACAAGAGCATTTAATTTGGTCAATAGTTGGTGATATTAGTTGGTAAAATGAATAAAATAGATGATATTAGAAAAAGTTATCATCTTTTCATTTAGTCTTCTTCTCCAACAAAAAATATCACCAAGGGAGGGCTTTGAAAGCTTGAAAATTTTAGCAACTCATTTCCTCTACAAGTAAGTGATTTGGGTGGTTTTAATTGATGATTTTTGTGTTTTCAGAGTCCCCAAAGCTTAAGCTAGCTAATGAGGGGACTAATTTGTAATATGGATGAAAGTATAGGGACTATCCATAAGAGTGTTTGTGTGGTTAGCTGAGTTTTTATGGAAGAAAATGAATGTTAGGGAGTTGTGAAACAACTTTTGTGAAAGGTGTTTGCATGAAAACACCTAAGTAGGACCTAAATGCAAAGATTGAGATAGTGTCATAAATGCATGAAATAGTTGGAATTGTGAGTAGCTATAAGAGAAATAAATGTTCAGCTAGGCTTGTTTAATGAGAAAATGTGTTGAAAAATGATTTACAAGCCTAGGGGCAAAATCGTAATTTTGCCATAGTACAAGGGCAAAATGGTCATTTTTGCCTAAGTGTAAATTTTCATGCATTATGATCATAGAATGATCTAAACAAATGAATTTTATTGCTATAGATCAAGAAGAGCGCAGAATTAACCTTGACCGGGGAAAAGGCAAGGTTGCGGATTAAACCGTTAGTTAACGCGTTTTGCACCGAGGTAAGTTTATGTGTAAACTATACATTTTATATACATACATTGTTGTTGTTGATTGGTGCATGGCATGACTGAGAACATTTATGATTTGAGTGGATTAATTTTGATAGTCATTGTATAGTTTCATATTAATGACTAAGTAGTCATATAAACGTGTAATGATGATACTTGATGGTGGGTTAAGTGCGAACCTTATTACTTAACTACGATGGGTTGTGTGCGATACCATCGTTTGTTATATTATTTAGTAGGCTATGTGCGAGACCACTATAAATATCCTTTTTGGTGGGCTATGTGCGATACCGCTCTATTAACGGTTGATGGTGGGCTAAGTGCGAAACCACCGAGTGTTTGACATTAAAATTAGTTTAGTGAGAAATTATGATGTGTTGTATCATGAGAAATTGTGATGCTGAGTGCAGGTATACAAATGAATGAATACAAGCATTAAGCTTGTGATGTGGTGGGAATGTGGTAAGGGATGGAATGAGAAAGCATAAATGTGATTGTGGATTGCTTTTGTTTAGCATAATGTTAATTGTTTACATGTAAACTTACTAAGCTTAAAGCTTACTCCCCTTTCTTTTCCCTTGTTTTATAGAGTTTAAGAGCTGAGCCGGGATACACCGATAATTAGAAGATCGCCCATACTATCAGCTCACCTCGGTATATTTAGACTTAGTGATTTTGTATATGGCATGTATATGGGCTAGACTAGTTAGATTATTTTGTTATTTTGGCCAAAGGTGTGTTGGCACCTTATCAAGATAACTATATTGTATATTGCTGTGGTTGATGGCTTACCGTGTTATATATGAAAGATAATGTTATTCATGGTAGTTCATATAGCAAATTATGAGTTGTTTATTGATATGTTGAATGTATTCATATGGTGTGATCTAGAGGGGTGCAAAGAGCTTGTAAAATAGCCTCGTTCTTATCCACATGGGTAGGCACACGGGCGTTTATCTAGGCCGTGTGTGACACACGGTCAGTCCATGGGCGTGTGCCCAAGTCGTGTACACTTAGAATTTGGAATTTAAATCGCCACACGGTAGAAGCACACGAGCGTGCGACCAGCCGTGTGGATTAATCAGAGGCGACCATGGCCCAGCCACACGGGCGTGTACTTTGGTCGTGTGCTAATTAAGGGTTGATGATGTCATAGTCAGAGAGCTCCACGGGTAGAAGACACGGGCGTGTCTAGGCCGTGTGATTCAAGTCAGTGTCGCCCACGGGCATCGATCACGAGCGTGTGAAATGATACATGGGCGTGTTCCTAGACTAACACAGAAGTGTGCCCCCTGTTTTGATGAAAAGTTTCTTGGATTCGTAAAAGTTCTGGGATTAGTTCTGAAGCCTCTCGGAGGCATGTTTAGGGCCTCGTAGGCCAAGATTGAGCTTGCGATAGGTTTAACAACGAGATTTTATAGACGTTTCGAGACGTTAAGTGTGATAAGTTAGGTAATGCCTCAAACCTGTTTTCGGCTTCGAATACGGGTAAGGGGTGTTACAAAGTCTGTGTTGCACACGGGCTGAGACATGGTCCAAGGCACAGCCGTGTGAGGCACACGGCCTAGCCACACGTGCATGTGTCCTGTTTTGAATTTTTTTTTCTAAGTTCTGCAAAGTTTTCGTATGGGATTGGTTTAGTCCCAAACCTTCTCTAAAGTATGTTTAAGGTCTCATAGACCTTCTAAAGGGACTATATGAGTATGAATTATTATGAAATGATGTTGTATGATTGATGTTGTGAAATAAATGTAAAATGTTTTGATATGTTCGGTAATGTCTCTTAACCCTAGTCCGGCGACGGATACGGGTTAGGGGTGTTACAATTTGTTGGTATCAGAGCTACAGTTTAGTCGATTCTAGGACTAACATAGCATGTGAGAGTCTAGCTATACATGCCATATATACAAACTGTGATAGTATGATGAATCCTGACAGATAAAATGTGTTTTCTGCATAATAAATGGATCCCGAACAAGCCGTAACTGACGATGTTGAAAGTAATGCGCCTGCTCGCGCTCAAGGGACAGCGTTGTCTGATTCTACACCGGTTACTAGCGGTCAGGAAGGAGAGGCTAAACAAGCCTTCTTCCAAATGATGAATGAGTGGTTCACTTAGTAGTTAGAGCAAATCCGGCTGTTCCTCAACCTCTGCCCCCGCAAGTTCCCATTGCTCCCCAAGTTATAGATCCGATTCATATGAATAAACCTCCAGCTGATAAGATTAGAAAATATGGGGCTGAAGAATTCTGTGCTACTATTGATGATGATGTTGAGAGAGCCGAGTTCTAGCTTGAGAATACGATTCAGGTATTTGATGAGTTGTCATGTACCCCTGATGAATATGTTACATGTGTCGTTTTTTTGTTGAGAGATATAGCTTACCAATGGTGGAAAACTCTAACTTCTGTGGTTCTGAGAGAACGAATTACCTAGGAATATTTCCAGACTAAATTCTGAAAGAAATACATCAGAGAGAGATTTATAGATCAAAACGCAAAGAGTTTCTTGAATTGAAACAGGGTCGTATGTCTGTTACAGAATACGAATGAGAATTTGTGAGACTAAGCTAGTATGCATGAGAATGTGTCTCGACTGAGACAATAATGTGTAAAAGGTTTGAAAACGGCTTGAATGAAGATATCCATTTGTTAGTTAGAATTCTGGAAATAAAAGAATTCATTGTGCTTGTTAACCGAGCGTGTAAAGCTGAAGAACTCGAGAAAGAGAAAAGAAAAACTAATTCGAAAGCTAGAGAGGTGCGAAAACGAACAATGAGTAAGCCATATCAGTCGGCATCCAAGAAATTCTGAGATGATTATAGTCATTCAAAGGCTAAGGTGGGACATTCGAGTAGAGATCGTGTAAGATCACATTCGAGCTTTCGAGCTCCAGCTACTTCAATTGCAAGTGTTGGAAATGTCAGATCTGAGTGACCCCGAGTGTAGACATTATGGTAAAAGACATCTGGGCAATTGTCGATTAAATGATCGACCCTGTTTCAAATGTGGATCTTTAGATCACTTTATCCGAGACTATCCCAAATCTGTTGAGCAAGAGATTGTACAGAATCCGGAGTCGAATAACACTTCAGCTAGGGGTAGACCTCCCAGAAACACGGGAAATATGAGTGGTAGCCAGAACTACGAAAAATACAACTGCGATATTTGAGATGAGAGCACCTGCCAGAGCTTATGCTATTCGCGCTCGCGAAGAAGCTTCATCTCCAGACGTCATTACAGGTACATTTACTCTTTATGATACTTCTATGATTGCATTGATAGACCTAGGATCAACTCATTCGTATGTATGCATGAATTTAGTATCCAGTAAGACTTTGCCTATAGAGTCTACTGAATTTGTAATTAGAGTATCGAACCCCTTAGGCAAGTGTGTTTTGGTTGACAAAGTATGCAAGAATTGTTTGATGATGTTTCGAGATATATGTTTCCCGATTGATCTAATGTTATTACCCTTTTATGAGTTTGATATAATTCTGGGCATGGATTGGCTAACTTTGCATAATGCTATTGTGAATTGCAAAAGGAAGACTATTGATTTGAGAAGTTAGGATGATGAGATAGTCCGAATTGAATCCAGTGATTTGAATGGGCTTCCAGCCGTAATATCTTCAATGAAAGCTCTGAATTATGTGAAAAAGGGATGTGAAGCTTATCTTGTGTATGTGATTGATACGAAAGTGACAAAAAAAAAGTTGAATCTATGCCAGTTGTTTGTGAGTTTCCTGACGTATTTCCTAAAGAATTACCAAGATACCTCCAATACGAGAAGTTGAGTTTGGCATTGAGTTAGCACCGAAGACGACCCCTATCTCAATAGCTCCGTACAGAATGGCTCCGACAGAATTGAAAGAATTGAAGTCTCAGTTACAAGAATTGACAGACAGAGGTTTCAAACGACCGAGCTTTTCTCCTTAGGGCGCTCCCGTTCTGTTTGTGAAAAAGAAAGATGGCACGATGAGAATGTGCATTGATTACCGTCAGTTAAACAAAATGACTATTAAGAACAAATATCCTCTGCCCAGAATCGATAATTTGTTCGATTAGCTAAAAGGAGCTACTGTGTCTTCAAAAATAGATCTGAGATCAGGATACTATCAGTTGCGAGTAAAAGATTTAGATATTTCAAAAAATGCTTTCAAAATAAGGTACGGGCATTATGAATTTTTAGTTATGCCTTTTAGACTAACAAATGCTCCTGCTTTCTTTATGGACTTGATGAACAGAATTTTCATACCGTATTTAGATCGATTTGTTGTTGTATTCATTGACGACATTTTGATTTATTCGCGTGATGAAATTGAGCATGCCGAATATTTGAGAATTGTGCTACAAACTCTGCGTGATAAACAATTGTATGCAAAGTTTAGTAAATGTGAGTTCTGGTTGCGCGAAGTTAGCTTTCTGGGGTATATTGTGTCAGCATCCAGTATATAAGTTGATCCAAGCAAGATTTCAGCTGTTTTAGAGTGAAAGCCTCCAAAAAATGTGTCTGAAGTCTGCAGTTTTCTAGGACTTGCTGGTTATAGTCGACGGTTTATAAAAGGCTTTTCGATGATTGCAACTCCGTTGACGAGATTGATTCAAAAAGATGTGAAATTCGAATGGTCTGAAAAGTGTCAGGAAAGCTTTGATCAGTTGAAAACCATTTTGACTGAAGCTTCAGTTTTGGTACAGTCAAAATCGGGTAAAGAGTTTGTGATTTTTAGTGATGCTTCGTTAAACGGTCTAGGTTGCGTCTTGATGCAGGAATGCAAAGTTATAGCTTATGCCTCGAGACAATTGAAACCGCATGAAAAGAATTATTCGAGGTACGACCATGAGTTAGCTGCGATCGTGTTTGCTCTAAAAATTTGGTGCCACTATCTTTTCGGTGATAAATGTCATGTGTTTTCAGATCATAAAAGCCTAAAATATCTGATGACTCAAAAAGACTTGAATCTACGACAGAGAAGATGGTTAGAACTGTTAAAAGACTATGAGCTTGTGATTGATTATCATCCGGGAAAGGCAAATGTTGTTGCTGATGCTTTGAGTCAGAAATCATTGTTTGCCTTACTTGCAATGAATGCTCATTTAGTTCTGTCTGATGATGGTTCGGTTTTGGTCTAATTGAAAGCGAGACCATTGTTCTTACAACAGATTTGTGATGCCCAAAAAGTTGACAATGAAATGCTAGCGAAATGAGCTCAGTGTGATTTGAACTCTGATTTAGAATTTCAAGTTGATGATGATGATTGTCTGAGATTCTGAGATCGGATTTGTGTTCCGAGAAATCTAGAGTTGATTCAGTTGATTTTGAAAGAAGCTCATAGCAGTTGCTTATCGGTTCATCCGGGAAGTACAAAGATGTATAATGATTTGAAACAACTTTTTTGGTGGCCTGGAATGAAAAGAGATATCTCTGATTTTGTTTCAAAATGTTTGATCTGTCAGCTAGTTAAAGCTGAACATCAGGTGCCATCCGATTTGTTACAACCGATTATGATTCCGGAGTGGAAATGGAATAGAGTGACGATGGATTTTGTTTCCGGTTTGCTTTTAACTCCGAGGAAAAAAGATGCAATCTGGGTTATAGTTGATAGATTGACAAAATCAGCTCATTTTATTCCGGTAAGAACGGATTATTTGCTTGATAAGTTAGCTGAGTTATACACTTCTGATATTGTCAAATTGCACAGGGGGCACTATCTATTGTGTCTGACAGAGATCCGAGGTTTACTTCACAGTTTTGGAAGAAACTGCAAGAGGCTTTAGGTATGAAATTGCACTTCAATACTGCTTTTCACCCGCAGACAGATGGTCAATCCAAACAGATTATTCAAATACTCGAGGATATGTTGAGATGTTGCATTCTTGAGTTTGAAGGAATGTAGGAACAGTATTTTCCATTGATTGAATTCGCGTATAATAATAGTTTTCAATAGAGCATTAAAATGGCATCGTATGAAGCCTTGTATGGTAGGAAATGCCGAACACCTCTGTATTGGTCTGAAGTTAATGAAAATAAAATTCACGGGGTTGATTTGATTAAAGAAACTGAACAGAAAGTAAAAGTGATACGAAATAGTCGAAAAGCAGCGTCTGATCGATAGAAATCATACGCAGATTTGAAATGAAAAAATATTGAATATGAAATCGGTGATAAAGCATTTTTAAAAGTGTCTCCGTGGAAGAAAATACTCCGATTCAGCAGAAAAGACAAATTGAGTACGAGATTCATCAAGTCGTATGAGATTATCAAGCGTATTGGGCTAGTTGCTCATAGACTGTTGCTACCATCTGAGTTAGAAAAGATTCACAATGTATTTCATCTATCGATGCTTCAACGATACAGATCAGATCCCTCGCATGTAATTTCTACGTCTGAGACAGAAATTCAATCCGATATGACTTATGAAGAAGAACTGATCCGTATCTTAATTCACGAGGTTAAAGAATTGAGAAATAAGAAAATGTCATTAGTAAAAGTATTATGGCATATGGGGTCGAAGAAGCTACATGGGAACCCGAAGATGCTATGAAAGAGCAATATTCGAATCTGTTCAATTGTAAGATTTCCAGGGACGAAAATCCCTAATGGGGGAGAGTTATAAAAGCGTGGTTTAGACCCTAATTAGAATAGTGGTTTCGGGACCACAAATCCGAGTCAAAAAATATTTTAATATTATTTTCCATACTTATAATATGTGAATTGATATGTGAGAAATTTCCGTGATTAAATTTTAGCGTTTGTGTGCCGATTTGTGAAAAAGAACTAAATCGAAAAAAATGTAAAAGTGGCCTTCTATTTGATTAAGAGCCGAATTAATCTGTCTCTTTAAATGTGAGGTCCTTATGTTGTAAATGGACCATTGAATTCATGAAATGACATAGTTGGACATTAGTTAGTGGATTATTAATGATGATAATAAGGTTAAAAATGGAAATTGATTAATAAGGTTATAATTAATAAAACAAATGCATGAAATTAGTCATTTTTGTTCATCCTTGCCGAAAATATGAAGGAAAAAGAAAAGAAAAAGGGCCTTTAAGGTTCAGCACTAATCTTGGCTAATTGAGGTACGATTTTTTTATCCGTTTTCAATAATTTCCAAGTTTTTGTGACTGTTGCTTAGCAATCTATCAAGACCATGCCAAAATTTTTTATTTTGATGATGATTTTGAGATGTGCCATTGTTAATTTTGTGATGTTAAATGGTGAAATATGAGAGCTTGTTTTTAGATAAATATGTTTTGTATTGAGATTTTTGATGAAATTGATTATTATGGACTAATTTATGAAAATGAGAAAATTAAGGGGCTAAAATGTGAAATAAATGAAATATGTGGGCTTATATGAGCTAAAGGAATATTCAGACAAACTATGATATTACTAAATTATATGTATTTTGTGATTGTATGAAATAGGGACTAAAATGTCAAAATGTAAAAATATGAGAGCTAATTTGTAAAATGCCCTAAATTTGTGTAAATGGATTGGATTGAATGATTTGGTGAACAAAAGAGTTAAATTTGAATGTGTATAGATCAAGAACCAAAGAAAACGGAATTAGATCGGGGGAAATCGAAAGTAGTTGAATAGCCGTTCATTTTCGTTCTTTCCCGTACGAGGTAAGTCTATATACAAATAAATGTGTTTGAATTGAATTATTATTACTTATATATTAATGAAATGTGATGAATGGCTATTAGAGCTGAATATGTGAAATCCGAGAAAATTTCGATAATGTGATGACGTCCGAAAAGCCCCGTACGAACCATAGGAATAGTTAGGATACATATGTCATGACATAGGATCCCGATATGAGTTATCGTGTAAGACCACGTCTGGGACGTTGGCATCGGTTTGAGACTTACGCGTAAGACCATGTTTGGGACATCGATATCGTATATGATTTTGTGTAAGACCTTGTCTGGGACAGAGGCATCGATATTTAATTACATGTAAGACCACATCTGGGACGTTGGCATTATACGAGCTTTACGAGCTATCTGAGTGTCCATATTGATTTCGAATGGTTCAACGGGCATTCTGAAATATGAGTAAATATGTGAATATGTATCTATTTCAGGTACGTATGAAATGTATATGAAATTTGGCAACGGAAGATAAGTCTGAATATGATCAATTGATATGTGAGCTACATGAAAATGTGATATGTTTATAAGTAAGTGGTTATGAACAATTGAGCTAGATGAGAAATATGAATTTGCTATTGTGTTATGCCATAGTTCATATGAATGAAATAGTTTGTAATTGTTTATGTGTTAAGTTTATTTGTTTATGGCTTACTAAGCTTTGAAAGCTTACTTTGTGTGTGTTTGCATTGTTTTATAAATTATGGAAGCTATTGGGAGCTCGGGGATCATTGAGGATCATCACCACACTATCGAACTATATTTTGGTACCTTTTGAAAATGTACATATTGAAGTATGGCATGTATAGGCTAGAGAACTTTGATTATGTTTTGAAATGTGTAAATATAGCCATGTGATATGACTTGATAATGAATGTGATTATGGAGTGAATTTAGTGCATGCTATGTGATGCAAAATTTTGGTAAGTTTCATGATTGATTTGAGAAATTGATATTATGAGAAATGCTATTAATTGAAATGGGTTAATATGCTGTATGAATCACATGTTTTTTTATGTGAAGTTGGTACTTTGAATTGGTATGTTTGAGTTGGATTTGTATATGGAAATGAATGATGTTGTTACGGGTCAAATTGTGCATGATTTGGTATGTTTTTGGCTACCTTTGGGACATGAATTGATGCTTGTTTGATGCTTGTAGGTATGACCCAATTTTGGGTGGTAAATTGGCCTTGCAAAAGGCCTATACTTGCCTACACGGTTGAGCACACGGGCGTGTGTCTCGACCGTGTCTCTCAAGGTTTCAATTCGAAACAAGTCAGGATGCCACACGGGCAAGAAGCACGGGCGTGTGCTAGACCGTGTGACCCAAGTCAGTGTTGCACACGGGCTGAGACATGGTCCAAGGCACGGCTGTGTGAGGCACACGGCCTAGCCACACAGGCGTGTGCCCTATTTTGACAATTTTTTTCTAAGTTCTACAAAGTTTCAGTATGAGATTGGTTTAGTCCCAAACCTTCTCTAAAGCATGTTTAAGGTCTCGTAGACCTTCTAAAGGGACTATATGAGTATGAATTATTATGAAATGATGTTGTATGATTGATGTTGTGAAATGAACGTAAAATGTTTCGATATGTCCGGCAATGCTCTTAACCCTAGTTCGGCGATGGATACGGGTTAGGGGTATTACAATTTAAGCCTAAATGGTTGCCAGCCAAATGATTCTATAATTTGCTTGGACGATTTCAACATGTCTTCTGCTTCTATTGCTTGGCCTTACAACGTAGATGATGAATCGGCACATGTATTAGTAGAGGGTATAAGAGAACATCCTTTCTACTTTTACAACATTTGTGGTCTTCAGCCATGCAACTGGAACATTTTAAGTAATCCTGTTACAGCTTCTACTTCCTCTTCAGACAATACTAATTCTCATGTTGTTGGCGTAGGGTCTTTCTCACATTCACGTATTGCACTTGCCTCATCTTAAAGCATGGACATTACAACCATTCTTAATAAAGCTCAAACAAAGGAAAAGACTAATGTTGCTCCATCCTGATTCTGTAGACCCAAGTGGCTACAGGTCCTCTTGATCTCAATTGGGTAGAATTCAACTACTTTAGGGACACCTCTACCGAGTCACTTAACTTTAATGTTTACCATCCTGAGGACGAAGATTAGGAAACCTTTCAGAGAGAATGGAAACAATGAAGATGACTCAACAGATGCGGAACAAGATCCTAAAGATCATCCTTCCACAGAAAATATCCTTACAGAATCCACAAACTAACGCATCGAGAGAGGAGACTAAAACTCTTTTTTCATTCTGTCTTGTATTTTTCTCTTTTTGTAATATCCTTCAGATCTTTTTAATAAATTAATCTTTTTATTCCTCCACTGTCTTTCTTATCACCTTAATACTTACTAACATAACAAACATCTTTCATATAAGTATAAATTTCAACATACCTGATGGACTAAGCCAGGCTCAGTGTACTATGCATACAGAGTTGACTCACTTATCTGCTAGAAAATTGGCTCAATCGAAAGCTCTGATACCAACTTATAACACTCTCAACCTGACCCCATTTCACAAGATCTGAATCTTGGGTGTTACTTCGCATAACTTAGCAAAATTTCAAAATAGTCAACTTGAGCTCATGACATTAAGCATATTGTAACACGCCAAATCGACCTGATAATTGGATCCAAGTATGATGTGTCACAACTAAAATCAGACCAACTTCAAAGCATTTGGCGGAAGCTTTATAAAATTTTACAAAGTTATAGATATAAAACATACAATGGTTGTTGCTTACTATAGTTTATTGCCATCATTAGTAGTTTAAGATAACGTACAAACAACTTGGCATATAAGTTTTTATTAAGTAATTTTCACTGAACAAAATATAATAATTTAAATCCAAGTATTAATATTTAAATAAAATCCCGTAAAAACAAAGTATTGTCAAAATAGAAGTTCTTAATACAGATCATTTCCAAAATACAAATATACACCACCCCCAAGAGTCATGCATGATATAGAATAAAATTGTCAGCTTACAATAGCAGCAATACTATAGCGTAGTCTTTCTAACAAACAATCTTCCTTCAGTCATCAAGTCTGAAAAGGAAAAGATAACCGAGTAAGTTCATACAAAATTAGAGAGTTCCAAAAAGACATTATACATATCTTTACTTACAATACAACTTGTAACAACCCGATTTTGGGGCTAGTCAGAATAGTGGTTTCAAGATCGCTAATATGAGGTTGAGGAAAATTATTTTGATATTATTTTATGTGTTATGGCATTAATATATGGCTATATGAAAATTTTGGTGCTTTAATTTTAACGATTGCATGCTTAATTGTGAAAAAGGACTAAATCGCATAAAGTGCGAAAGTTCCATTATTCAAGGTAGAGGTGTCTAATAGCCATAAAATATTAATTTGAGGTCCTTAATTTGGAATTAGGCCAACTGGGGAGGTGTTGGCCAGCCATAGAGGCTAGGGAGACAAGGGCATTAAATTTTTGGTCAAATTTGGTGAAATTAGGTGATGAAAAGATAAATAAAATAAGATAAAAAGAAAAGCTATCATCTTTCACTATTCACCCTCCTTCTTCCATCGAGAATTAAAAAGAAAAATAGAGGTTTTGGGGTTCAAACTTTCAGCTAAGCTATCTCCTTGCAAGTAAGTGATTTTGATTATTGTTTTTGAGGATTTTTGTACTTTTGGAGTCCCCAAAACTTAAGCTAGCTAATGAAGGGACTAAATTGTTAAATGTTTGAAAGTTTAGGGACTTGCCATGAGAGATTTAATGTTGTTAGCTGAGTTTTTATGGAAGAAAATGAATGTTAGTGAGATGAGAAGCAACTTTTGTGAAAGGTGTTAGCATGAAAACACCTAAATAGGACTTAAATGCAAAGATTGAAATTGTGTAATAAATGCATGAAATAATTGGAATTATGAGTAGTTGTAAGAGTAATAAATGTTCAGCTAGGCCTGTTTAATGAGAAAATGTGATGAAAAATGATTTACGAGCCTAGGGGCAAAATTGTAATTTTGCCATAGTACAAGGGCAAAATGGTTATTTTTGCCTAAGTAGAGATTATGATGTATTATGATCATAAAATGATTGAATGAGTGAAATTTTGTTGTTATATATCAAGAAGAGCGCGGAATTAACCTTGAGCTAGGAAAAGGCAAGGTTTCAAATTAAACCGCAAATTAACGCATTTTGCACTGAGATAAGTTTATATGTAAACGATGCATCTTAAATACATATGTTGTTACTTATTTGTGCATTGTATGATTGAGAACACTTACGATTTAAATGGAATGAATTTGGTAGAAAATGAATAAATTCCGGATGAATGTTGAAATAGATATGTAAGTGCGGAATATTATCCGTAATAGAAAATGGTGGGCTGTGTGCGATACCACCTTAATTATTCTTGTTGGTGGGCTATGTGTGATACCACCTATTTACTTATTCATGATGGGCTGTGTGCGATACCATCGTTAATATTATCATTTGGTGGGCTATGTGTGATACCACCGTAAATATTCTTGTTAGTGGGCTATGTGCGATACCACCCTGTTAAAGATAAATGCTGGGCTAAGTGCGATACCACCGAGTGTTTGGTATTACTAAGAATGGTTTATTGTGTAATTATGATTTTTTGTTTCATGTGATCATGTGGTGATCAAGTGCAGGGATGTATGTTAAATAATAAGAGCATTTGGTTGTGATATGGTTGGATTGTGGTAAGAGATGAATGAGTAAGCATGATCTTGGATTGTGAAATGCTATTTATTGATTAGCACATGTTATGATGTTTATTGTTTACATGTAAACTTACTAAGCTTAAAGCTTACTTCCTTTTTCCTTTCCCTTGTTTATAGTGACAAAGAGCCGAGTCGAGATACGAAGATAATTGGAAGATCGCCCACACTATCAGCTCATCTCGGTATATTTACAATTAGCATTTTGAATATGGCATGGATAGGAGCTAGACCAGGTGAAATAATTTGTTATTTTGGCCAAGTGTTAATTGGCTCCTTTTAGATGAATCCTTTTGTACATGGCCATAGTTAATGGCTCAATATTATTAATCAATGAAAAGATGAAGTTATTCATGATTGTGTAGGGTTTATGATTGGGTTGATTGGTTATGAATTATGCTTGAGTGAGTTAGGGTGATGAAAGAGCTTGTAAAATAGCCTTGTTTTTGTCCACACAGGTAGGCACACGGGCGTGTGTCTAGGCCGTGTATGACACACGGTCAGTCCCATGGGTGTGTGACCAGGTCATGTACCCCCTTGCATGTAGAATTTCAAGTCAGTAAGCTTAGTAGTAAACACACGGGTAGAGACACGGCCGTGTGGGAGGCACGGCCACAGACATGGGCATGTGCCTAGGTCATGTGAAGTTTGCACCTTGAAATTAGAATTTAATTTGACACATGGTCTAAGGACACCGGCGTGTGCCTTGGCCGTGTGACTATAGAGAGATGATGATGTCATAAACAGAATGCCAAGGTTTTGGCACACGGACTGAGACACGGGCGTGTCGAGGCCGTGTGAGGGACACAGGCGTGTGTCCGGCTATGTGAAATGAGTCAGTGTCGACCACGGGTGAGGGACATGGGCTTGTGTGACCGCACGGCCTGCCCATACGGGCGTGTCCCATTTCACACGGGCGTGTGGCCCCTGTTTAGGTAAAATTTTTCCAAGTGCGTAAAAGTTTCCGATTTATTTCCGAAACCTTCCGAAGTATGTTTAGGGCCCTGTAGGCCCATTATAAGGATGTTAGATATGAGAATGGAAAAGTTTTAATTTGGAATAGATTTTGATAACCCAAAGTTGTATGACCATGTAAGTCAAGTACAGTAACGCCTCGTACCCGACCCCGGTATAGAATACGGGTAAGGGGTGTTATACAACCTAACCTTTTAGAGAGGCTTACACACGAGAGTCACAATATGCCCAATAATATATACAGAACATAAACAAGTTTAGTACGCCAACTTACTTAACACATGAGCATATATTGTATGCCAATTTAACACAACTCAAACAACCCACCTTCATGCCAACCACATACCCAGAATTTAGAATCAGAAGAATATTATACAGCCTCATTCACAAACATAATCCCCCTTAACTCATCATATCATTTTCATTCTGAGTAGAATGTTTTATCGTGATCTGTCAGTCCGATTTGCAAAATAGTTGCCTTACCGGAGGCTACACAAACATATCTCCTCTTCTATATCACCACATACCAGATCATATTTCGCATATCCAAAGCAGATGGTAGTGGCTTAGACATAAAGGATGGCACTCACTTTATTTCACAAACAAACTGAACTCAGACTGATGACACTGAATGACCATTAACCACACATACGCCATTCATACATTATAAAAGAGGATTACTTACCTTACACGAATTATATAATAAAGAATTTTACAACACATGAAAGTAAGAACGAACTCACCAAAAATTTTAAAACAAGTCTACAAAGTAGGTCATTTGCCTTTATCACTTGGACCCTTGTTAGCTTCTTGAGATAAAGAAAGATAATTAAACATATCAGATCTTCAATATATCAAATCTTAACATGCACCCGATAGCACAAAATCCAGAAATAGGAAGTTTCTTTCCTCTCACACCATTCTGTTATCTATGCATGTAGTACTAAAAACACGTAAATGACTTCAATGATAACCTAAGGGTTCATCAGTAATTACCAGTGAGCTAGTACTAACGTGGAAGTTAACTAGATACTGCGAACCTTCACTCTGATGAAGTTTTCTAAACTTAGGTTTTCAGAAACATGAAGAGGAAATCAAAAAAGAAGAAGAAGACATAAAGGTTTTCAGAAAGATCATCACTATCCTTATATATTTAAGCAACGGAGACAAGAATTAGTGGAAAAACCCAGATAATTCCACTAACACTTTTCATTCCCATGATTAAGTACACTTAACAAAATTTAAGTATTACCATCTACAGTAGTCTAGTCTGTTCTAATTAAATCTCAAATTAACTAACCAAATCATTATACATTAAAATAATAAACAAATCTAAACAACTACAAACTTAACGAGTTCGTCCAAAGCATCTGGATGGGTGGATACTTAACAGAAGAGTCCGCCAAACCCAGAGCTCGCCAAAACTAGAAGTTCGCCAAATGACGAATTACACAAAATTCTATACTTAGCTAGTACAAATACTTTACTTAATCAAATCTATCCTTAATTTACCATCTATATGTCAAACAATAACCAATTACGGAGACTCCATTGGGTGGGCTGTTACACATATTTCCTAACATTTTATATAAAAAAAACTATTAAAGAAGTATAAAGAAGTGTTTAAAATTAAAATAGAATATTACATCAAATTGGTCACAACATAATACAAAACAAGGTTTATAAAAATAGGCTCTTTAAAGCGTAAGTCTACTAGACGCCAGTTTTCCAAAAATGTCCACTGTATGCATAGTATCCCTATTCGCCACTTTTCTAGCTCATTCATGGCGTTGTCCCTCCTGGCGAACTCACTTACAAAGAAACACCTAAAACATAAACATAACATTTGTAAGTTCAGAGGAATTTAGTGAGTTTAGACACAACATACCTTTTAACCTTTCTTGTTGAATTCTTTATCTTGAATATTTTGAATTTCCCATATTTTTCTTTGGCAGATACCTTCTTAACGTCAGTTATGTAATTCTTAGATGCCACTTACTTTTCTTAACAAATCATCTTTAAATTTACTCATTGACTGGCTTTAGATCGTACCAAATGATATTACCTCTTCTTGTCTATTCAAACAACTTACAACTATTATCCCAAAATAGATATTCACAGACACTGTTCACTAGCGAATATTTACACTTTTGGTAAATACCCACATGGATTTGATTACCATTAGTATACCAGCCAAACCATTATCTATTTCAATACCCAACACAACTTATATAGATAATGAACTAATAGATCTCTCAGAAATATTCCTTACAACTCTTGTCACAAAGCACAATGATACTCAAATAGACAAATGGTGTAAATATTAGATAATTCCAGAGTCGAAACATGATGCTATTCAGATATAGCGGATACTAACAACTAAGATTTCCCAACCGTACATACCACTGAAAATATTAGACCAGTGAACATTTGAATATCTCTTATCACTGAGAATACGTCCATATTCAAAATTGACAGATGCTCACGATGGATAACCTCTTTGAACACACATATTCATTCGATTGTATCATAAAACTATTCAAACCAAAATAACTTCAAACAGATCGTATCATTATCATAGACTTATCAGTATATGCTATAAGGGTCAAGCAAAATACACCACAAAGGCTAATAGATTACCACAAGGGTCAAATCAGAATACGCCACAAAGGCCAAATCAAAATACACCACAAAGCCTAACAGAATGCCACCAAAGCACCCCATGAGTTGTCGTGTTTACGATATGGATTTGCCTAAACTCACATCATGTGAGGTTTGCTCCTCATTGCCTTAGGACATCCAGAAATACCCCAGTCGATAAATGCGGCTCATCTGCCACTTTTCAAAATGTGTCATGGCCATGGACTTTCTTCAGATCAGTCATATCAAAATTCGTGCTTACTGTCGTAACGGACTTCATCGAATACCACCGCAGTGTCAAAACTCAGATCACATAACCTTTTTAAACACACATCTTATATCTAACATACATACACATTCAGGTATGCTAAACTCATTTTCTTAACCCAATCATACTTCAAAACACGATACATATGCATCAACACAATCATGTATCTTAGTATACATCCTAAGCGTGCACACACACAATACATCACAGAGCCACATGCACCCATACATACAATTCATCACATACGTAAATCATAACAATGCTTTACCAAGATTACCTACATATTTTCAACAGTCAGGCAGGTATTCATACACCATTTCTGGAATATCTATCACACAAGAACTATCTAAAAGGATTTGTAGGAGTCGATGTTAGGGACTCACTTGAGACTCACATTGCTATAGGTTAAAGTCCTCAATTCTGAACATTTTTCGCGAACTAACAGCATCAACGCCCATATAGTTCATGGCATCCTCTATTTTAACATGCAAAGTTATCAGACCTACCAGGAGATGAAATATCCTCTGTTTATTCCCAAGAATCCTTGGCCTCCAGTTTAATGTGGTACAGATGATATTTGAACTTTAAGAAAAAAATCAGAAAGTAATGTTAAAGAAAAGAAGAACCTTTCTCAGAACCCTTCACACACATATATATGACCTCATCCTACTTAGTGGAATTTGACAAGTGTCATGAAATTTCAGAATTTATCCTTCCTAATGGCCTACAGATTTCGGAAGAAACATAAATGAGAGTCCTGTCCATAAGCTATTTGACCAGTCAGTTCAATTGGTTTCTAACCAGATCTAGTTACCAAAACTTGTTCTTCACAATGCTTGAACAAACTAGGCATACTATACCTTTTGAGGGTAACCTACATAAGACTTACTTTCTTTTGTCGAATTCTTTCTTTTATGAAAGAACATGTCAAGAACTAAACCTTGATATACTTCCATGGGCAGATGCTCAATTCGCCAAGATTTTTGTTTGTCAAAAGCTTATAAATTGGCGGACTAACTACCAAAGTTCGCCAGAACAGATAGCTTCATGTCTGCGTGCCTTTTATTCAGATAAGCCATATTCGGGGTGTGACATATACTGCAGAAGTTGTATACCCAACACACTAGCTTTTGGTTCCTTATCTATTTGAATGCAAGCTTTTACTTACATCAAAGTATACGGGTCACGTATATATAATTCATCATCCACTCAGGATTAAGGTATGCCACACTATGAACGTCACAAGTGAATAAATCCATAAATGAATATATGATCTATTCTACTTGAGTCCTGTTCGATGTACTGTCAGTCGAGTTAGTCATATTTATGTCTCTATTTGGTGGGAATCATCTGCACTAATGCTCAAGACAAAGTATCTCCTCAATTGGACTTGATAGACGATATATTAATATTTTAATCGGCTTAGTAGTTTTTTATTAGACAAATGACGTATTTAGATTATTTGCTAATACAAGTAGTCTTTTCGTATTACGATCCAACCACGTAATACCGTTTAGTATTTGTTAAATGTTAGATAATCAATGAGTCGATATTTTCTTCCATTTTGCTTTGCGTACCCATAGATATTTTATTAAACAATTTGTTTGAAAAATTCAAGTATACAAAGCATATATTTAGGCCATTAGATCTAACACCTCAAAGTTTGGGAAGATGGGGAATGATAAGGAATTGATTAGGAGTCACTTCAAGATTCAATTGTTACTTACGGAGTCAGTTCAAGATTAGTTTTTTGGTTTTACATATTGTTAAATTTCTATTGTTAGGAGTTAAGCTCTTAAGACTTGTATAAATACACTATTTGAGATTATTCAATGATAAGTAATTCTGATATAAGATTCATTCATCTCAGTTTATTCTTCATCCATTTTTAAGTTTTTATGTTTTTACTGAGTTGTCAGCGAGTGCTAGATGATAAAAAGCTTCATTTTCAACAACTGGTTTGTTTGGGGCTAGAGGCGTTCATGGGCCGGGCGGCCCAGCCCGACCCGAAGGCCCGACCAAAATTTGGGAGGGTTTGGGCAAAAATATAAGCCCGAAAAATGGGCTTGGACAAAAAATAATGCCCGTTTAAAAAATGGACCGGGCCTCGGGTAAGGTATTTTTGGCCCGGGCCCGGCCTGGCCCGGCCCGAATTCACTAAATGACAGAAAAAATATGCTATTTTTTTTTTTATTTTTGAATGTTATTTTCTTGTTGTTTTCTCCCTACTTTGCTACCATATTACTACTATGTTGCTACTATTTTGTTGTTATTGATTGAATATTGTATAAAACTTATTTTATTGTTAAATTTGATATTATTTTAAAGGCATTTGTTAATTTTATTATTATTTTAGAGGTATTTGTTTGTTAAGTTACATCTATCTTAGTGTTATTTAAGTCTACATATTTTTTAAAAATTTATTTTCAATTTGTTGGGAAATATTTATTTTGATTTTTTAGTATTTTTGATGTATTATATATATTTAAAAATTATATAAAATAATATAAAAAATTAATATGGACGGGCCGGGCAGAGCCCGGGTTTTAGTATTTTTATATGGGTCGGGTTTGGGAAAAAATTAGGTCCATTTTTTGGGCCCGGCCTGACCCGAGGGCCCAAACCCGGCCCGGCCGATGAACACCTCTATTTGGGGTTTTGGAGGGTTTTTGTTCTCCAAAGAAGCTGAAGATGTGGCTCTCTGAAGCTTAGATTCCTCAAGTTTTAACGTTGATGAATTTGTTATGGGCCATTAGGTTACTAGTGGCATCCTCTGGAATGGAAATGGTAAGACACTTGTGATTGTTTTTCAAAAGTTGTTAGGGTTGTTGATCTAATGTTGGCTAAGCTTTTCGAAGCCAAAGAAGCCATTCTATCTCTCGGCGCTTTGAAATGGGGACTTGTCACAGAATGTGATAATAGGACCAAAATTATGTGCTAGGCAAACAATCCCTCCAAGGCCCTATGGTCGCTTACAAATGTTTTATCATCCTTTGCTGGTCTTGAACTTTTGATTAATATGTCCATCCAGGATCATGAGAAACAACCATAATTATAAATGCGACTTTACTCCAGTATTACCAGTCTGAATTGAAATCTTCTTACACTTAGGCTCTAGAGAAGTCAAGATAAGCTGATATTATCAAAAGTATCAAATTATATAGAGAGAGAGGGGTAGTATAGTGGAGAGCAGAGATTCATTGTTCATATGGTTCGTGCTTAAGGAACGCAGAAGGAACCATGTCTTGGAGAAGTCCGTTGTCAGGAACCTGCCGAAAAGGGCTAAAGTTTTCCGCAAACATTAATGAATCTGCACCAGCCGCAGCTTGGTAATTATTCATGTCACCAGGCATCCGCGTAAACAATTCATGCCGCCTCCTCGGCGGTGGTGGCGATGGCCCCAACATGAAAGATGGGAATAGCATTGGCCGCTTTACTGTTGCGGGAAGCGGGTGCTTATGTTGGCCTTCATATGTTGTGATCACCATTGATGGATCCTGGAATGACCTCTCAACTCTTTTCTTTACCCTACACTTCTGAGTTGTGCACCTGTAATAACTTCTGCAACATAAAATCTGAAAATGTTTACAATATATACACATATGTTTGGTTATAAATTAAGGGGAAAATAAGTAAAACCTTGGGTAAGGGCTATTCTTGACAGCTTTTTGTCCATATTTACGCCATCTGTACCCATCTTCAAGGAGATCAACTTCACTCTTAGTCATGAAAGCAAATCGAGTTTCTTTGTGCTTCTTCTCTCGTTTCTTGTTTGCTAATTTGTTCCTGTTAGTGTAAGACACAACAAAATACAACCAAACCAAATTAATGGATCTAAACATATTTTCTTTATACATTGAAGAGAATTACAAATATGCTATTATATTAATTAATAATTTATAAAAAGACAAACTCATGATGTTATTTGATTTAGTCACACCCATACAGGTATGTTATTTCTCAAAAGCCTTTTATACTTGTATTTAAAATTTAGAAAGGTGTTGTATAAAAAAATATTAGTATTTATTATTATCATAAAACATATAAAAAGAAAGTAACCAAACACTTTAAAATTAGCTGGTAGAATTAATAGAGGATGATTATATCACATATACATGCATGCATAACATATTTTTCAATCAAAATAACGAGAATGTATACTTTATATATATATATAAAAGTTTTGAGTTTAAATATCAAAATTTTCTTAACAATGAATAAAATTGTCATAAATCTATATAATTGGAATTGACATATATATCACTGCACCTCCAAACCTTAGAGATAGCAGGAAAAGGAGAAAAACTTGGTTACCCTTTCTTAGAGCTTTCACTCCCATCTTCTAGCTCCTTGAGCTGAGATTCTTTGTTACTCTTGTCTGAATCATCTTGAGTGGAGGAATAAGAAATGCAAGAATTAGGAGTGGCACCAACTGAAGAAAACGGTGGTTGAGAGGACGATGAATGTGAAAAAGCAAGGGCTTTTTCAAGTGAGAGACCATAGCTGATGGGACTTTGTAAAGAGTCAGTGAAGTTCAACCTCATGTATGAACACGGAGCTGCTGCTGATAATGAAACCCTACTACAGGTGTGGTCTGTAGGGCAGTGAAAGTTTCTAAATTCATGATCCCACATCGAGAACCAAACAGATCTTAAAACATTTGGTTTTTGGAATTTCAGGTTTCATTTCATGACGTCTCTTTCACGTTGTTTTGAGTTGCATATGTATATATAATCTAAAAAATTCATACCAAGGAGGGGAGGGTTAGGCGGTTGCCCCTTCAAAAAAGAAGGTTTGAAGCTTGGATTTGATCGCCGCTTTATAAAGAAGGTTGACAAAAGCACATTCCTCCCCAATGAAAGGAGCAAAAAGTGGGTTATAGCTACTTTGTATGGATTAGGAAGGAACAATTTGCTATCCCTATTCCCTACTACTAACTCACTCTCAATCTCATCAACCTTTGCCTCTGCCACACATTTTTAGCCCCTCCTATTCAATTCTGACTTCCCCTCTTATGTTTTATTTCTTTTTCTTCTTTACTAATTTTATTGTTATTTAAAATAAAAGAAATGAGACATGGGCCACATTTAAAACTACATTATGAGAAATGATCCACTCTCACACCATAATAATTACCATAAAATTATTGTTTCTAGGTAATTTTGATCAAAAGTGAAGACTTTAAATAAGGATTTTTTTGGCCAATTTAGCTTGATAAAAAATTGGAAATAGTGGGATTGTAATCCAAATCAACTTGTTCATTAATTTAAATTTAGAAATTTACATGATTAACTTTTTTTTTATGCAATATTAGATTGTACTTTAATAATTATAGTTTAATTTTAATAAATTTTAATATTAAAAAATGAAAATAATCTAATCTTAAAAGATAAAAAACACTTGTCTACTCATGACAATGTCCAATTAAACCGTAAAAGGATTTTCGTGTTTGGTCTTATGGTTTAAAATTGTTCACTCATAGAATTTATCCAGATTTAAACTTTCAAAGGAGTAAGTGATATGTTTTTATTTAAGCAGCTTTCTTGAATGTAATATATGCGTGTGTGTGGTGTGGGTATATTTACATCGTGGATACGGAATAAAAAAAAATCAAAAGGGAGAAAAAAAAGGAGCGTGAGCATGGAGGTGAAGTCAAGCGAAAATACCAGAAACGGAAGATGAAAGAAATTAAGAAGCCCAAAATTAAGACGAAATATTAAAAAAAAAAAAAAAAGTCAAATGTTCAAACTTTAGAAACTATTTATATTTTTTTATTGGAAATATTAGGTTACACGTGGCACAATATATGACCATTGCCGATTACCCCGCCAGGAAAGTGGGAAAAGAGTTGGCAGCCCTAGCTGCTGCTGATGCCTACCCACATCACCATCTTTTCCTTTTTCCATTCTCTTGTTGGGATTGAACGTGATAACAATGGATTTTATAGTGTTAACCTTGGAGTTATAAATTTGATATATTAAAAGTTCAAATATATTTGAATGTGTATATACTTACAGATCTTGAGATGAGAGTGTGTTTTACATGCATATTCAATCGTGTTCTTACCTTAATTTGAGCTATTTAATATGCTTTTTGACTTATGAAGTTATTGGTTTTGGTTAAGCATCGCTGAACTTAATGAAAAGTTTTAGAGTGCGGATGTTCTTATTTCGTGTATAGGTATTTCGATTCGTTGAGGTTTTCGGAGTTAGATTAGCATTCAAGAAGAAATCTTAGATACATTCTTTGATTTTATAAAGCTTTTTACTTTTCGTACACTATAGCATGTACTAAGGGAAGAAATCTACCATTGCCTTTGTTGAAGTTTTCCAGTTTAAACCTTGTTCTAAAGCATTTTGGTATATGTTGGTATTTTGAACCTATTTTGGATATCTTTGTAATCAGTGGCAAAGCCAGGGGGCTGGCATGGCCCCGGCCCCCCTAAAAGGTAAAATTTTTATTTAGGCCCTTAAATTTTTTTAAAAATTTTAAATTAGTAAAGATAAAATTACACTTTGCTCCCTAAAATTATTAAAATTCGATTTAATCCTTTACAAATTAGAAAGATATAAACTATAAAAAATTAAAATTTCATCCGGCCCCCTTAAAAAGTTGTTCTGGCTTCACCCCTGTTTGTAATGAATTTATGTTGATATTTCCATGTTACACAATTGATGTTAAGTTTTTGTATTTCACTCGTATGCTTAAGTTTTCATTTAATGTGTAATTTTAGTATTCCTAATATGTTTGCGTAGTTCTGGTTGTATGTTTGACAAAAATATTTAGAATCAATTAGGAATATGTTATAATGACCTTAAATGGTATTTTTCTGTACTTCTAGATTCAAGTCTCAAGATTCATTCAAAGTTTTGATCTATTTTTATAGATTGAAGTCTCAAGAGTGTGGTTAGTTTCAAATTTAATGCTCCAAGGGTTGCCCCAACTCTCAAGATTTACTTTCTTGTTTTGATATTTTGACCTAAAAATCGTAACCTGATTTCATGTTTGATTATGTTTCACCCCAAATCATTATATTAGGCTTATATGGCTGCATTGATCATGCATATTAGACCATGCTTGTAAAAATTAATAATTGTTGGTTTCTTCCTAGTAATTAAATTTGTTTGATCGTTTTAGTCACCTCAATGATGGAGGTGGCACTCTACATTTGATTATCTTCCGAGTTTGGTGTACGGGATGACACTTTATTTCATATTTCATTTTGAGCAATATCTCTTAATAGACCCTTTACTGTATAAAAAAAAAGAAACTAAAAGCTAGGGGGCCTCTTCAATCTTTCTTTCCATGCTCTGTTCGATACAAAGGGAATCCCATGAACATATTCAATACCATATTTTGAGAAATTTAATGAACCTGCATCAAAATTGTTGTACAATTTCCATGATCTAACATAATAGCGTAAAGAGTGAACTCTCTTAAAAACCAATCCCTGCAAAGTATTGAATAGATCAACTTTGAACTACATTTTCATTCCCAATGTGCAAGTTGCATGGTACATAGTAAACACAATCAAGTTCCAAATGGAATTATTGCCTTTAAATTGCGAAAACATCCAAGAATCCTCGTATGAATTTCAATCAGTTGGTTTTCTCAACACTTCTAAAAATGTTAGTTGTTACTTCATTCATATTAAAGTTGTATATTAACAGTAAATGACTAAAACAAGATAATATTGAAAGCTTATCTTTTAGGATGGACCATCTTGCATATTGCTAGAATGAACCAAATGATTCATTAAAGGGAAGACATTAATCTCAAAACGAGAAAGCCTACAACCGAGGGAAATTCAATGTTTGCCAAATGCAAAATAACTGCCAAGGTGCGAAGTATAGCTTCCCAAGTATTATAAAATAGTAATAAAAAGCACAACAGCATAAGTTAATCCATGGAAAAATAAATCAAGGTAAAAGCTAAGTGTAATTTCAAACCTGATCCTCATGACTAATAATACCAACAGTATCTACCGCCATTCTTGTCTTCATATAGCATTTGTCACTCCTTCAACTTCATATGTTTTGCTTTGATTTAAATAGTGAAAGGGCCTTGGATGGCCTAATTTGTTAGCATTTTTGCATCCTAGACAAAAAAAAATAAATATTGATAGGGATTAAATTTATTTTATGGTATAATATCAAAGTTAACTTTTAATGTTTACCTTCTTTTAATTTGGTTCTTATTTTTTTTAAGCTAAATTTGATTATTAACTTTTTGAAAAGAGTTAATTTGTTTTTAACGAAAATGTTGACAAAAGCATTAATTTTTTTAACGATGTTTGTGTGGCAACCTGTTTAGCAGCTCACATATACTTCATGTTGACATATCACTATTTGCCTTATATGTCACGTTAACAAATTTTAAATAAAATATTCAAAATATAAAAAAATTCAAAATTCAAAAGAAAATTAACATGAAGTACGTGAGAATTCTCATGTGAGATACTATTTAAAAATTTAATGTTTTAGAGAATATCTTTTTTAAATAAACAATAATTCATTTGTTGATAATCAAATTCCACTCTTTTTTAAAAGCATAAAGCCAAATTTAACTTTTTTTTTAAATAAACACCAAATTAATAAAAAATAATGATTAAATTTATTATTATACCTTACTTTATACCCGACATTAATGAAATAACGTTCTAAATTCCAATAATGTTATGTAGCTTAGTGAAAACCATATTGATACCACCTGCTATTATCACGGGGCTAGACCTTCAGTTTCGCAATCCGTGCGACCTTAGGCGATTCCTTTGTTTTTAAATGCGCCTAAATCAGCCTAATTCCCATAAAGTGAGGTTTCTCGCAGAATTCCTCCAATGCACCAATTTATATAGTAAAAATAACTTAAGCTAAAAGAATGCTCATAAGAATAGAATAGCCGTAAAAAAAACAATACACGAGAGGTGCTTGAGTAAATGCCTTCAATTTAGTATTCACTACAAAAGAATGGAATACAATGGATACAATAGATCATTTACAACTAAGGGGGAGACTCTATTTTTAGTTGAGCTCCCCCAAATCCAATGGTCTAGCTAACTTTACATCGACACCCGAGATGAAGTCTATCACTATTGATTTGCCACAAATCGATATAGCAAATTAGGCTTTTTTGACACACTTAAAGAGCTTTTTTCTCGAGCAAAATAAATTTTTTAGCTTAGTTTTTCATTATTTTTCATATTTTTATATTTTTCGGGTAATAAGTGAAAATCTCTACTTTTTTTCTCTTTTTTCTTTAAAACAAATTGGCCGATAGTGCCATTGGGAGGTCTAACATGTGTTTGAGTGATGGAGGGACATGTCGGAGGTCAAAAAAGAGCGAGAACAATATCTAGGGCAAGGGTATCGCGATATCCAACCCCTAGAATCGTGATACCTTCGGCAGTATAGAAGACTAAAGAGACCCTTCAGTGGTATCACGACATCCTCCTTGGGGTATCGCGATACCCACTTCTCAAGGAAGACCCTCAAGTTAAATACTTCCTGAGATATCGCGATATCCTCTTCTAGGTATCGTGATATAGCCTTTGTCAAAGGGACAAACTTGGACAAAAATGGCAACCTTTGTCTACCCGACTCACCAATCACACATGGCCTATGTAGGGGCAATTTTGGCATTAAAAAGTCATCAGAACACCCTTCAAAATAGCCAAAAATTGCTAAGGAGGAGAAAGACACATTAAGCTCAGTTTTAGGTTTAGTTTTCATTTGGCTTTCTTTAGTTTTTCTTTGTACTTTTTCTAGGGCTTTTATTTTCTTTCTTCTTCTACCTTAGATTAGAGTTTATTTTTCTGCATTTACTTCTTGGTCTTAATTTTTTTTTATATTAGTTAACACTGCAACTAAGGTTTATTTACATTTCCAGTTCGTGTACTTTGCTTTCAAGGCTCTTTAAGCTTTAATTTAATGTATTTCCATTTATTTTACTTCAAATCTGTTAAAGCTTATTCATTTTAGATTTCTTTGTTAAATGCTTTTGGTTTCGTGTTATTTAAATTTTTTTTCATAAAAATTTTAACTTTCAAAATTTTCTCAAGCTTTACTTTCATGGTTGCTTTGTTTTCCCTTGTTATGTTTATTTTCTTGACTTTGAACATGTGTAGCTAAACCCTTAAGAAGGGTTGGTTGATGGAGATGTGGATAAACTAAAATCTTTAGATAAAGGACTAAATCGTAACAAATTAGACTAATTTGAATAGAACTAAGAACTTAGATAGCGACGCCCCTAAGGGAATATTAAGATAAAGTGATACTAGAAGGTAATCTCATCGCGCACCTGTTTGTTAGTCTCGGATTAACCGACGAGATTGAAAGATAAACTGGACCTAACCCGTCTAAGTCGGTAAAATTGAGATCGGAAGATAAAATGGAGTCACTTGGTAATTTATGCGATTAATGTCCCTAGTCCAAGATTTGGTGAACCACATCAAAGTCAACCAATCCCAATTAGTCATTTGCTAGATAGTCCATCTAATTTACATTTCTTGCAATTTAGTCCCTAAAGTAGAAGCTGGAGGAGATAATTATGGAGGAGTCGTCACATTTCTAGGAAATCATAGAAAAGATTTCTCATCATAGACCAATAAAAGACAATTTTATACAAGTAGACGTTCAACGGAAGGAAGAGAACTCAACAAAAGTTGACTTTGTGATTCTATCATTGAGTATCCTTCTGTAACACTCCTAACCCGTATCCATCGTCGGATTAGGGTTAAGAAATCATGACATTTAACCTTCATTATTCATACATCATCAAATCATACTCAAACAATGTCTCGAAGTCCCTTAATAAGGTCTTCGAGACCTTAAACATGCATTGGAAAAGGATCAAGACTAAACTGAGCATATACGAAATTTTTCCAAAAACTTAACATTTTTCAAAGTTACAGAGGTCACACGCCCGTGTGGGTAGGCCGTGTGCCTCACACGACCTCAGACACACCGTGTGTCCAAGCCGTGTCAAAACAGGGCATACATACTGACTTGTCCACACGGGTGTGTTCGAGGTCGTGTGAGGCACACGGCCTATCCACACGGCCAGTCACACGCCCGTGTGTCCAACCCGTGTACGAGTCTGACTTGTTTCAATTTGAAAACTTAAGAGATACGGTCGAGCCATACGCCCGTGTGCTCAAATGTGTGGGCAAATATAAGCCATTTGCAAAGCCAATTTTTCACCCACACTTTGGGTCACACCTACAAGCATCAAGCCATATAATTTCATACCCCAAATGGCATCCAATCATACCAAAACATTACATAGTTAAACTCTTAACATCATCATTCATTTTCCTATACAACTTCAACTTAACTTACCAATCCAAGTATCAACTTCACAGCCAAATCATATAATCCATTCATCATTCAATCCAAACCAATTCATAGCATGAAACTTACTACTTCCATATCATCAAAAACGTAGAAATCATCAAAAACCGAGCTCGAAACATACCTCAATCAAGGACAACAATGGTCGAACCCTAGCTATCTATTTTTCTTTTCTTTTCTTTCAATTTTCGGCAAAGATGAGCATGAATTCCACTTATTCATGTTTTGTTTTAATTAATACATATTATTTCATCAATTACCAAAATACCCTTTAATAAAACATTATTATTTCATTCATTTAATGGCCATATATGTCAACTTCCACTATCAATTGTCTAATATCAACATAAGGACTTCTCATTTAATAAGCCATGACATTTAAGCACTTTAACAATTAGCACACAGCTTTTTCATTTTATGCGATTAAGTCCTTTTTCGCAATTCGACACACAAACGGTAAAATTTTCACACAGAACTTTCACACATACTTTATCACATATTGTAAACACAAAAAATTATATTAAAATATTTTTTCGACCTCGGATTTGTGGTCTCAAAACCACTATTCCGACTAAGGTCTAAACCGGGTTGTTACACCTTCAAGTAATGCAAATGGGTGAAATGGAGTCAGATGAAAAATGGTTCGAAAGGAATATAGGGAAACATCCCGAGTCTAGGTGGAATCAACTTTTGAATTTGCTAAAGAATGCTCTGATTAACCTTCTGATGAACAAATGAAGGGTTAAGGTTTTTTAGACTTTATGGAAATTTCATTTTAGTGGTGTGACTAACCGTCCGAAGTTGAATTTTTAATTTGCCGTCTATGGAAAAGCAAATTAGATGTTTTGAGCATGGACTCCATTTTTTTATGCTTTAGCTTAGGATTTTAATTTGTATTTGCTTAATTTAGACTTGGTAGGTCGAATTTTTGATGTTTGAGATGAAAATTGATGATTTTGTAGAGTTTTTGGAGGTAGCTTAGTGGAATCGCGATATCTAAGGGGGATATTGCGATTCCTCTAACAGTTTCATAAAGGGGCCAAAAATCTTCAAGGTATCGCGATATCCACTGCCTAGGATCGTGACACCCCTAGAATTTCAAAAGTAAAAAAAAATTGTTTTTACACGGTGGTATCACGATACCCACCCCTTGGTATCGTGATTCCTCTGACAGATTCGAAGGAGAGGGGTCCAAAAACAAGGGATATCACGATACCCACCCTTGGATATCGTGATACGTAAGTCGGGTCAAGCGATACCCGGTTTCAGGTGTCATGACCTATGTGTTTTGCATTCTTTTTAAGCTTTTAAACACCACAAAACCCCCCATGCTTCTCATTCCCCCCCCCCAAATCTTTCATTCTAAATCCCTAAAACTCTTCCCCTATCTATTTTCTATCAACCTCTTTTTCAAATCTTCTCAAATTTCTTTGAAATCTTTCTTCTTATTGCTTTAATTTTCTTGTTTATTTCCTTTTTTTTACATGTTTTACACTCTTTTAGCTGGGAAATGATAACTCTTGAAGAGAGCTATATTTCATACATTTAGACCTAGCTAATTGCTTGTACTTAAGTACATTTTGTTGTATTTTAGGACATTTTAGTGAGCATTTTTAATATTGAATTAGGACTTGGACTGTAGTGGAATTAGGTGATTTTAATCGCTTGTGGTGGAGTTTTTTTGTGTTGATGTGGTAGGAACAAGTTTTGGAACGAGGAAATAAAGGAGTGAAGTTTTGTCATAGCAAAGTGCAGACAGTTTGCCAGCACAGATGCCGTGGCAGTACCGAGAAGACCAAGTCAGCATTTTTTGTACAACTATTCAAATTCAAAGTCAAACTTGTACTAGATAAATCCCCTAAAAGAGGAGAAAATAATCATGAGCTGTTAGCCAGCCCTAGCCTAATCTATCTATAAAAACCGATGAAGGGGACCTTACAAACGATGAAGAAAAAGTGAGAGAGATCCTTAGGCGTGAATAAGGGTTCAGCTGTGCAAAGGAAAGGAAGTCGAAAGCAGTCATTCTTAGCCATCATAGGACGTTGTGCTTCCAAAGTGTGGGCGAGGCAAGCAAAAGCTACTTCCTAAAGTTCTTCCGATTAAGAATAAGACATCATTAAGATCAAGTTTAGGGAAGAAGTTAGCTGGTAATGCTGTCATGCAATCCGAAATCTCACCATACAATTTCTAAAAGAACTTAATTGCCTCAGACTGTAGAACCTCATCCTCAAAGACACATTCACCATCTTCATTTTTCAAAGCTAAAATTTTGTTGTGCTTCCTTCTCTGAATCGTACGAGAGTGAAAGAAGTTAGTGTTCTAATCCCCAAATTGGAGCCAATCACACCTAACTTTCTACTTCCATATTAATTCTTCGTGATGAAGAACACACTCCAATTTCTTCCGAGTCTGTAATTACATAAGACTTAAATACTCTGAATCAAATCTTTCTAATGCCCTTTGAAAATCGGATAGTTCCTACTTCCTTTTACAGATTCCAATAAAGTCGTAAACTAAATTATTCCATTCTTTAATATTACGAATGAATATATTCAAAGCTTCGACCATGTTACCTTTCAAGCACCACTTCTCTTTGACAAAATTTGGAAATCTAGGATACTCTACCCAACCAGCCAGAAATCTAAAATGGCGTCCTTTAGGCAAATTAACATTCAGCTTAAGAGAAAGGAGCAACGGTCTATGATCTAACTTGATCCTCAAAAAGTGGGTGACAAAACTGTATGTAAAAGTTCTTAACCAAGTATCATTACTAATTGCCCTCTCCAATCCTTCATACAAGTGGGTGACAAAACTGTACGAAAAAGTTCTTAACCAAGTATCATCACCAATGGCCCTATCCAATCCTTCATATAGGTCCCCTCTATGCCACGTGAAATTTGGTCCCTTAAACCCCAAATTCTGCAAATTAGCCATCTCAATAAAATTATTGAAAAGCGAACAATATTTCCTAACCTTATGCCCTACTTTCTTGTCACTAGAAGATAGCATTACATTAAAATCACCAATAACTACCCAAGGAGTATAAAAGACTTTGTGTCCCAGCTCAGGTCATGTAACAATCGAATAAAAGACACACGGTTGTGTCCCAGCCTGTGTCCTCACCTGTGTAACTCACTGAGTTGGGTCACATGGTCGTGCCGCAGACTGTGTGTCAGACCGTGTAACTCTCTGACTTGCAACACACGGCCATGTCGCAGGCTATGTGCTAGGCCGTGTAACTCACTGACTTAAAACAATAAGAATTTACAAATGATACGCGGCCGTGTAGCCAGGCCGTGCATGTCACACGACCGTGTGATCTATAAATTGACCCTAAATTCAAGCCTTTTCAAGGCCAAACCATACCTAACCAACCATTCCCTTTGTGCACATATTCAAAGGACTTAAACATCATTCAAACACACTTAAACATACCATTTCAAATGTTCTATTTCATCTAACCAATATGCCATTCAAAGGAACCACATTTATACCAAAATATCACTAACCAAAACAAGACAATATTGTCATATTCCAAGTACAAAACCTAGTTCCTTAACTACCAAATAACATCATATACAAACATTTGCATATCATCACCAACATACCAACAAAGACCATGAATTTCAAATTCCTAAAAGTGGCTAAAATGACCTAACTTAACAAGGCATTTCAAATCCCATCAAACCAAAAATAAACTTCATAGGCATATACATACCAAAACAACCATTAACTCATTCATATCTACCATTACAAAAGATCCTATTCATGCCATTTATAAACTTGGCCAAAATACACAAAAATTACCAAAACGGTTGCTGGATAGTGTGATTGATCCCCGACAAGCTTCCAACTGTTTGAGCTTCTAATAATCTATAAAACAAAGGAAAGTAACTACTTAAGCAACTAGTGCTTAATAAGCTCGTATAAACTTAAACATAACTTACCATTTCTTTAGTACAAACTATAGAATAAGCATAATTTCATTACCGAGACCATAAGCTTAGTAAAAGCCTATTCAAGCACCATCAAATTCACAAGTTAGTATGCTGATCCATGATACATGTGAATTCAACCATAATATAAGTAGATTTTCATATGCACATCATTTATTACATTAGCCTTTTCATAGATCATGATTCAATAGCCCATTGTGTACTTAACATGTCATTCATTTAGTTACCCGTTGAACCGTCTAGAATTACATTGGATACTTGGGAATGCTCACACATAGTGTCTTTCCATATAATTGTAACCTTTCCTTTACCATAGTGCTCATACGAGTTGTGAAATGGGTCTACTCACACGAGCTGTGGGTCGAAATGTTAGCTACACGATACTGCTCACACGAGCTGTGGAGAATCCACAACAAATACAAGACCTCAGTCATCAGTAGGACATTCAAGACTAACACCAGAAACATGAAATCCCTAGTGACATGTTATTCGTATCCTAAGGATTCTTAAGGTTCAAATAGGATTTTTTATTTGTCATTTATTCATAACATTGATACATCTGTATTCAAATTCATTTGTAACTAGCACACATTAATAGATAGTCAATTTAACTAACATAAATACGGTTATAATTCATACGAACTTACCTCGATAACTATGGTAATAGAAGTAGAACTTGAAACTAATCCAAAGCTTTTGCCTTTCCTTGATTTTAAGCCCGATTGTTGTTTATCTTGATCGAAATAGATAATTTCATTCAATTAAGTACTTCAAGTATTCAATTCAATCCATAACTCATTTTTATGTAAAATTATGAAATTTAACTATTTTAATCCTCTATACAAGCTAGCCAAATTTTACTATTTTCACAAATGAATCCCTAAATACATTTTCACCAAAAATCACTTCACAAAACATGTTTGTTTCACAACCAAGACTAATAATTTATCAAATAACTTCAAAACCTATTCAAAAACAACCATGGCAAGTCCCTCAACCTCTAACAATTTTGCAAATTAACCCCTAGGCTAGCTAAATTAATCTAATACGATCACAAAAACATAAAAATAATTAAAAACGGAATACAAAATCATACCATGCAAGAAGAAACTCAAACCAAGCTTTCTCCCCTTTAATGGCTAATTTTTAGTTCCAGAATGAGAAAAGAAAGAAGATGATAGCTTGTTTTATCTTTTATTTACTTAACCTTTTAACATAATTATCAAATTACCAAATTAACCTTTTAAAACTATTAAAATTTCATTAAAACCTATCCATGCACATCCACTAGCATACAATATGATATATTTACCAACTACATCCTTCAATTTACCTTTCCATAGCAATTTAACCCATTTAACTAATAGATACCCACTTTTGCAACCTTTACGATTTAGTCTTTTTTACATAACTAACCATTTAAACTTAAAAATTTCTTAACGAAAATTTAATACGACCTTAAGATAATCCATAGAAATTAAATAAATATTAAAATAATAACTTATTCATTGGATTGTGGTCTTGAAACCACTGTTTCCGAACACCACTGAAATTGGGTTGTTACAAGTAAGGTAAAATTTCCTTTCAGAACCCGAATGCAAATGAATTGGGGATTACTATAGATAATCTTAACAGATATCAACTCTAATCCCACCCAAATACCTCTCGAAAAATTGATAGCTTTTACCCTGTGAGAATAATGAAAACCAAAGCTAGCTATAATCTTTTCTGCGTTAAAGCCATTAACCCTCGTCTCTAGCAAGTTAACAATCAGGCTTATGTTTTCTACTGTACACACGGAAAATGCGAGGAAATTTCGAATTAGCACATCCCTAACAATTCCAAGAGAAAACTATCAAATTCATAAAAAATAAAAATAGGATTAATACCAACCTTACTGCTTGGAGTTCCCCGACCCCGATGTATGCTTTCCTTTTAAAGCCTCTAGTCCTTTGTCATTTCCATGTCTAGTTGAGCATTAATTAACTCAACCATAGAGTTCAAAGATTCGGTCAAAGGAACTCGGGCAATACCAACCAATTTAAACTTGTCCCCCAAATTATGGATTGTTGATTGAGTTTTTTACCATTTCAACTCAAACCGCCTTTATCACCTGAACCCCGAGTTTTGAAAAAAGAATATTTTTTCCACTATCGTCTGTTATATCATCCCCCAAAGCTTCTCCACTATTTGGACTAGCATTTTCCTTGAAGACAACAACTGAGTGTTTTCCTGGGTCAAGTTTAGAATCATCTAAGACCACCATCATCCCCTCCTATTCTTCAAAAGTTGTATTAAAGTGTGTAGTGGTAACAGGGGATTCATTAGAAAAATTAAAACAATTAAAGAGGGCCTTTAATAAATTACCCAGCTGCCCATTAACGTCTAAATTTGCCACGTCCATGCCTGATTCATTTTGTTGCTCTTTTGGGTCAGAAATAATCACGACCCACCCCAAAATTTTTTTTAACTGAACTAATCCCATCAATACCAGGTCCCGACCCAACAGTCAACAAAAAACCAATCTTAGCCTACCGAATTGCTATGTCCAAAGTAGTGCTCACAACGGTCCTCAAGCCCAAGTCTTAATCTCCCCCCTTACTTTCCCCAAATTCAATATTCTCCCTTGCCAAAAGCCCATTTTCCATATTAACTAAATGGCCTGCACTGTTTTTATATGGGCTAAGTCCACCACCAACCTAATGCTAGTCCAACATTGTTATTCCTTCCCTACTAGACCCACCAAGCCTTGGTCCATTTACTAACAGGCTCCGACCCAACCTACTTCTTGGCTCTTCCACAGACCCAACACTTCCTTTCTTTAAAATAGAGGTTCCTTTCCCCAAGTTCTTAGCTCCAGATTTCCCCAACACCGCCTCATTTACAACACCATTATCTTTCTCCAGATTTTCTAAATCATTTAAAGCCAGAAACCTCGATCCTGAACTTGCCTTTTTTTTAAACTCCTTCCCTTTGATTCCGTATGTCTTTCTGCCCCCGCCGATTTCTCCGCTCCACCACCATCCAAGGCTCGTACGCCACATCCTCATTACCGTTAACTGGCTCAGACGATCCCAAAGTCCCACTGGTTTTTTCCTTCACATTATTCGACTCCCCCACCGGTGCTGGGCACACCTCTTTCAAGTGTCCGTACTTCCCACACGAAAAACAAATGATCGGCAAAGCTTCATATTCTACCTGTTGTAATTCTCCTTTCACCCATACTCGATACACCAACGGTGTATCGAGATTTACAAAAACAACCATTCTAGCAAAACGACCTCTAATTTTGCTATCTACGTTGAAATCAAGCTTGGCTACCTTGCCCACCAAACCCCTAACTGCTTCCAAAATTCTCCTTCTATACATAAAATCTGGAAGACCCGGTAATCTAATCCATGCCAGAACCACACTCGGGCAAGGTTTTTTGGAGTCGAAATATTTGGTCCATGGCTGCACAGTAAGGTATTGATCATAAAAAATCCATGGTCCTTATGAAAGGAATTTGTTAAAATCTTCCATACACTGGAATTTTGCCAGAAAATACCCGTTTTCAATGTACATTAGGTGAAATGGTTTTGATGGTCACCAAAGGCTATTGATCCGATTATGAAGGGCTGTGTATCCAATATTTAGCCTAGTAACTTTAGCACAACCGTTGTCACCATTTCTTTAAAAATGATCTTTTGGATACGATCTGAGAATTCTATAGTTGGGATTCCATTGACCATAGGTTTTTTAACATCTCCTTCTAGAAACTCGATATCTTCAACACTATCACCTTTTGTACGTCTATTAACCTCCTCATGGTTAGAAAACCTTGTTCCAATCAACTTATGTTTCTAGGATACCTTCCACAAGCATATCAACATCCTCATCGCCTTCACCATCTTTAAATCTAACTTTTTTGGTTTCCTGATCAACAGATGACCGAGTTTCAGAAACCCTTTCTTCACTAAAAGGAAACACCATTTTATTTTAGATAAGCATATAACCTCAATATATAAATCCAATCAAACTCATATAATTCAATAAAAAATAAAAATAAATCCTAAATTTAATTTCAACCTCAATCTCTCACGAATTCATTACTTATTTATTATTGTTCAAATGTTTATCTCTCTTTTACTTATTATGTACTGTATTCTTTTATTATTATTGTTAAAACTTTTAGAACTTTTGTTATTTTTTTCTCTCATTACACATTAAGAGTTGTAAATTACAAATAATTTAATATTTAACTATATTCAGAGAAAATTGAGAATGATTAAATCAATATTTGATTAGATTTTTAATAAGCATAAATATATTAAGGGTAAAAATTCAGAAAATACCAATTTTTAAAAAAAATTACGAAAAAGGGCTAAAAATTTTATTATTTACGAAAAAAGGCCATTTTCCCACAAAACGCGTCCACGTCAGCGCGTTTTGTGGGGATAAAATGTCACATCAGCCAAAAACTCGTCCTTGAGAGAGCGCTTTGTTGATGTGGCAAAAACGCTCCCCCAAGGACACATTTTAGTCCGTTTTTCTTAAAAAAAAAAACTATTCTCGAATTTTTTAAAAAATTTATAAGAATAAACCTTTATAAAGGTTCAAAGTGACAAAACTATTTTTTTAAAGTATCATCAATTAATAAGGAAATATAACTTACAAAGGAAATCTTTATATAGACCCAAAGTCTCATTTCCCTTGTTTTTTTGAGCAAAGTGGTATATGAGATATGTGTATATATAGACTCATGAATAGTTTTACACCTTATTTCTAAACAATGTGGGATTCCTTCCTCTTTTAATAACAACATGAGATGAAATACTACAATATATTTGATATTTTTTACTTAGAGTTTAAATTTTTTTACAAAAAGTTAACATTTGTTACATTATAAATAAAACTTTAAAACTCTATAAGTAACAAAAATATAAAATATAAAATGAGTGTGGTAAAATATTAAAAAATAAATATTTAAAAAATTACTAATAATTGAGTGATCATTTTGTAAATTTTTATAATTCGATAGCTAAAAAATATAGTTAAGTGACTACTAATGTAATTTAATCTAGATATAAAATATGAAAAATAATTATTATATTTTATGTATATTATATATTTCTATAAAAAAAACCTATTTAACATATGTTTAAATAGATTATCAATCTAGTCAAAATATATCTGAAATAAATTTATCGGCATTCATTAGGTGATGAAAATTAAATTAAATTAGAATTAAAAAAATTAATTAGTATAGTAAAATATTAAAAATAAATAAATATTTAAAAAGATATATCAATTTTTTAAAATTACAAAAAAAATACTATTTGAGTACCAAATACTCACCATTTATTTATTAATCAAACATTCATAATATAAAATAAAATAAAAAATAAAAAATTAAAAGTATAACTTCTAAATTTAAATAATGGAAAATTATTTTAAAAATTAGAATTGCATTGATATTAACTTCAAACATTTAAAATTGAATAGAAGATTATTGCATGTACAAGTTTCATATGTGCAATTTGTTCTCTTTTTTTTAATAGTTTTTTGTATATGTTAACAATTTTAAAATGCAACAAGATTAAAGATCTCAAAAGATAATTTTTAATATAAGAAAATGTTAACAAAATATATAAAAAAAAATTGTTTTGTAAAAAAAATATCAAATATAGTGTAGCCTTTAATCTCATGTTGTTAGTTAAAAGAGGAAGGAATCCCACATTGTTTAGGAACAAGCTGCAAAACTATTAATGAGTCTATATATACACATATCTTATATCTTACTTTGCTTAAGAAAACAAGGGAAATGAGACTTTGGGTCTATATAAAGATTTCCTTTGTAAGTTATATTTCCTTATTAATTGATGACACCTTAAAAAAAATAGTATTGTCACTTTGAACCTTTATAAAGGTTTATTCTCGTAAATTTTTAAAAAATTCGAGAATATTTTTTTAAAAAAAAAAAACACGGGCTAAAACATGTCCTTGGGGTAGCGTTTTTGCCACGTCAGCAAAGCGTGCCCTCAAGGACGCGTTTTTGGCTGATGTGGCATTTTATCCCCACAAAACGCGCTGATGTGGACGCGTTTTGTGGGGAAATGGCCATTTTCCGTAAATAATAAAATTTTCGGCCCTTTTCTGCAATTTTTTTAAAAATTGGTATTTTCTGGTAAATTGCCCATATATTAATTGATATTTTATGTATAATTGAAAAAAATAAAATTATCAAATAGTGTTTAAGAAACACAAAATAAAGATAGTTTTATCTAATTAAAATTGAAAAATCCAAATCCAAAGGCAATTTTGTCTAAATAAAGTCTAAAAGCTCAAAGCTCAAAAACAATATGAAAATCCAAAATCCGAATCGACTTTGTACGTTCTAGTACTAACTAGTTTCTTATGTTCATCGGTTCGATTTTTATTTGAAAAATAAAAAAATTGAATACCCCGATCTAGTTAAAAAAAGCTGAACCAGTTGATCTCACCCTTACTATTTATAATGTTGTTATGGTAATTTAAAGAAATATCCAATAAATAAAAAGAATTTTTTTTTTTAGTCAAAATCAAGGTATCCATCATCTTAGGTGCTCTCCAAATAGATAAGTAGTTAAATCTAAAATGTGCTCTATTCTATGGGTAAGAATTGAACCCCTAATCTCATGATTAAGAGATGAGAATGAGATGAGATGAGTATTTTGATTTATATTTAATGCAATCATATATTAACCTTGAGAATTTGTTAAATCATTTTAATGTAAAATTAATTGATTAAAATATAAAGGAAGAGAAAATTTATCTCAAAGTTAATATATATAATTAAATTAAAATTTAAATATTTAACATGTATTCACCTAAGAATTAATTTTTAAAAAGTTAGAAAGTGAGAAAAACAAAATATGATTACTAGTAATAGCTTTTTCTTTTAAAAAAAACATTATCGCCAATGATGTTTTAACTTAATAGCAAGTTTAAGATCTTAAATTTGAGTTCATATTTATTCTAATTTAGATCTCACTGTATATAAGTCTTGTATATATTTATTCTTATCTACATTTGAATATAGTTTGGTTATTATTTTAGTAGTGTTGATTTTTTGTTGTAGTTGGTCGGATGTATTCCTTGTAATTCTAATTTTGATTCTACTTGTAACTTCAATTAAATTATTTTGTTATAATTAATTAGATTTTTATTATTTTTAATTGAATACAAGGATAAAAGATAACAAAAATAAATAGAATGATAATTAATTACTGAAGGGTAAAGTTGTCAATGTATTTTTTTTTATCAAACCTTAGGTGATTTGAATACTTTTCCATTATTATTAAATTCGGTTGGTAAGTTAATTCAATTAATTAACTATTTTTGAATCAAATAAACTAATAATTGAAATTTTAAAAATATTTTAATAGATTTATAATCAAATTAATTAATTTAACTTTTGCCGAACTATGCACATCGATTGAGTAAAAAAAATCATTATGAGTTTGAAGCATAGGTTTTTTTTTTTTTTTTTCCGTGGTTTGTGGGAAGAGTATGGGCACATGTGAGTGGCCTGCAATGGATGTGTGGAACTGATTTTATGAGGCAAAGTGGTGCATTTGTATTATTCCATCCAAAAATGGCTTCCAAATTACCTAAAATGTTACAGTTTTTGATTGCAAAGCCAATCATTTGAGCAATCCAATCACATGACCTTAATAGAGCCAAAGATATGCTGGTCAAACCTTTAAAAATGAAGAATAAACAAATAAATTTACCCACAAGTGCAAAGAACAAGTTCATCTTTACCTCACTAGGAATTGTAAGTTCATCTTTGCCTGGATGGTATCTCTTTCCAGCAAGCTCTCGTAACCGGCGGAAAGCCCGAGCTCCTTCACTGTAACAGACATCCTTACTTGGTATGCCACGCATCACCACCAGGAGCAAACACCGCCCGAGTTTGCCACCTAAGGATTGGTCCCTCACCAGGTGGATCATCCAAGTTCTTTTTTAAGTCCGGTACAGCCGTCTCATCAAATTTTGGTGGGACCTCAGCTTCCATCATCTTTCCATATTCCATTACCATCTGATCCTCGAATTCCTTAAATTGCTCATAAGCTTCTTCAACTTCAAGCTTGCCTCATTCACACATATTGCCTAGCTCATTAAACCTTTCTTCCACCTTTTTCTTCATCTCGTCTGATCATGCCAGCATAATGCTATACTATTATCATTCACATAAAATTATGAATTATAACAAGCCTAAGTTTAATGAATTGGAATACCAGGAAGCTGCAACACTACCCTGGTAATCCCTTGACCTAAGCCACTTCAGATGGTCCCAATTATTTTTCCCCCATAACGCAGTCCATGTTGAGTGAAACTGCACCTATTATCATATTGTACAAGCTCCATGCAGTTCTTAGTTAAGAGAATACGTAAAGTTCAAATGAAGGTCTAGAGTCTAGAGGCCGACAAGATAAATGGAATATTATCAAAAGTGTCAAATATTATACTAGAGCTATGAATTTGCTTCCCTTTAATCATACAAACTCTGTGTTTTCGAAAGCATATCATATAGGCATAAAGCAACCATGGTAAATTATAAAATAAAAAAAAAATAAAAAGAAAAGAAAAGATTTCTCTGTTATCAAGCAGCAAATCTGTGTTTGTAACTACTAATATGTAATTTCTGCATGCATACTCAAGACAAACAACTAGTATACAAATCACTTACAAAAGTTAAACTAGAAACAGGGGCGAAGCTAGAACAATTTTTTAGGGGAGCCGGATGAAATTTTAATTTTTTATAGTCTATATATTTATAATTTTTAAAGGATTAAATTAAATTTTTATAATTTTAGGGTGGGCCAAAGTGCAATTTTACCTTTACTAATTTAAATTTTTTTAAAGAAATCTTAAAGGCCTATATAGTAATTTTACATTTTAGGGGGGCCGGGCACCAACCAGCCCCCCTGGATTCGCCTCTGACTAGAAAGCAGTAAACAGAGTGACATTAAAATGAACTTGAAACAACCAACACTGACTCATAAAACAGATTCTTAAACCTCGGCAACAGCTTCCTAGTGACATTTACATGCAATCACAAGCAATTGGGTTTGAGAAATGAAGTAGTTTGAGAAATGAAGTAGACTAGGTCGTTTCTCATTTACAAACATTAGGACAAACATTGCAAGTATTGACAGGTTTTCTATCCACACTTTACTTCATCAAAAACTAAATGGGGCTAATAGTTTTATTACTCAGACTGGAGACTAGAGTGTGAGTGCACGATACGGGTGTGTTAACTTCTTTCATATATTTCAAGGATCATTGTCAGGTCATATCCCCATAGAGATATCTATATATATGTTGGACACAAATAGGTCAATACACACGTCAGGCATAGATACTTCAAGAAAAATAAAAAGTCGGAGCATCATAGGCTAATAGTTCAGATTCTTCAGAAAGTGCATACATAAAGCCAAATAGATTAGGAAACTACTTTGGAGGAAGATTGGAAGTAGGTTGCTCAAGTCTAGATTGGGAAGCGGATCTCTAGATTCAATTTTGTAAAACATGCAAGTTTACCAAGTCTACCACTCATTTCACTACAAAAAGAAGCCCTGAAAATATTGCAATCGATCATTTCACAAGTAAATGGATTGATAATCTAAATATCTATCAGCCTTACAGACAATAAGGTAGAATTGACAGAGATTTACAGGTCCACAATAGAGTTGGCCAATTAGTGGCAGCTTTAATTTTAGTATGATCAGCCTCTACACTATCACCGTGGATGACATGACCAAGACAAGTTACCTGGGACTCACCAAAGAAACACTTTGATTTCTTTAAGAACAACATGTTATCCCGCAAGAGTTCAAAAACTAGTCTTACATGGTGCATATGTTCAATCCATGTTCTTTTTAAACCTTTTAGACCTAAGTAATACTTGATCAGTGATAAATAAGCAAAGGTTGCAGATGAAAACTGTGGGTTTTCTTCATTGATAGTATATAGGATTAGCACAGAACTAAAACTATGGTATAATTTTAGAGGAAACATTACCTAGCTTTGTTCTTTTCAAACTTTTTAGACCTAAGCCTCGGTGATTTGCCATTTATCCCTAGATCTGTCTTTTGTTTTTCACCTTCTTGCTCTTTCAACTTGTTCCTCATGGAATTCACCAAAATCTCAGTCCTAGGTTCTGGCTCTATTCCTTTAGATGTTCATATCATCAAAATAACTCAAAGCATCTTCAACCCTTCCCTTATCATATAACCAGTAAATCATAACTGTGTAAGATCGCCAGTCCGGTCCCAATCTGCTTTTTCCGATCTCATCCCACATATGTCTAACTCTCTCTTCAAGATCCCACTTCAGATACAACCTTAAGATCAAATTGTAAGTATCACAACACATACTGCAACCATTTCTCTCCATCCTTTCCAAAACACCAGGAACTTCCTCCGGTTTCTCCGAAAACTTGAGCAAGTAGTTGAAAGTTACATTATTCAGTGAACATCCTTCTTTCTCTTCCATCTCATCCAAGATCTCATAAACCTTCTCCATCCTCCCAATCTTTCCTAGGTACTTGATAAGCGAGTTGTATGTTGCAACATTTGGGGCACAACCACATTCCTTCATCTCCCTAAACAATTCCTAAGCCTCGGGAATCCTCTTCTTAAAGCACAGTGCATCGATGACACAATTACAAATTACCACATCAGGATCACACCCTTTCTCCCATATTCCTTGAAACAACTTCATCGCAGTACCTAACTTTCCCTTCTTCGTCAATGCATTTATAAAAGTTCCGTAGGTAAACATATCTGGTTTGTATTTTGACTTAATTATGTCATTCCAAAAACTTTTAACCTCATGTACATTCCCCAACACGCACCATCTATTGAGAACAATATACATTGTCTTTAAATCATAGCCAAACTCTCTCCTTTTCAATTGATATAAAGTTTCTGCAGTTTCTAGGTACTTATACCTACATAAACACATTAAAAGAACTTGAAATATAACCAAATCATCCTTGAATTCGAATTATTTCCTCCTATTAAAAACCCAAATCGTATCCTCCACCATATGTGTAGTAGCATACCTATTAACCAATATCCTAAAAGTCCTTTCATCAATAAGTCCTTTTTTAGACATTTTATCGAACACCTCAGTTAACTCTTCAAACCAATGCATTCTTCCAAGAATGTCAAGAATTTCATTACAAACATCAAAATCAAGTGAATTTTCGCTTTTTTTAGACACCCATTGGAAGAAAGCATAAGCTAGTTTCCAATCAGAACGGTTTCGGCTAACCAACTCCAAGACCAAACCATAAGTTATTGTAACATTGTATTGATCAGAATTAGTAAGTGAATGAAGAAAAACAAGGTTTTTAGTGGCACCCAGAAAATGAAATATGTGAATGCTGGGACAGTATTGATGAACTGTGGGATTAGAGGTGAAGAGAAAATTGGATTTTGGGAAATCAAATGGGAATTTCTGATAAATGATGGCTTCCTGGCATTTCAAAATTTAGGATTGTGTTCTGAGACGTATCATTGAGAGATGAGATGAGAGAGTGCAGTTGGCTTTACAGGAAAGATTAAATATATATATATATGTTAATTATCACTCCTATTTCAGTCAAATTTGAGAAGTAATCTTCTAGTTAAACTCTGTTTATTTGTTTCAATCAAACACTGATTAGTTTAGATTATTTTATTATTATTTGACCTATGAATTTAGCCTATAAATAGGCTCTTTTACAACCTTAGAAAATACACCCATTAGATATTAGAACTCTTAACACATTTAGAGAATTTTGTGTTTACATTTTGAGGGTTCTTTATTTTCGGGGTTTAGTTTTTATCTCTATATTTTGTACTCTTGGTTCTTTTGCCATTATAGTAAAATTATCTTTACCCGTGGTTTTTTATCCTCTTTGGAGGGGTTTTTCCACGTTAAATTTGTGTGTTCAATTTTTCAATTTATTCCGCTATTTTTTCTTGTTGCTTAATCGGGTCGATTCCTAATAAGTGGTATCAGAGCTAGTTCAATTTTCATAGATCAGTCCATTCAGATATGGCAACAACAAGGTTTGAAATTAAGAAGTTCGATGGTGAGACAAATTTCAATCTGTGGCAAGTTTGGATGATGGCAATTCTAGTTCAATCAGGTTTGAAAAAGGTTGTTACCAGGAAAAAGCCTGAGAATCTAAATAAAACAGAATGGGAATAGCTTGATTAAAAGGCCTTGTCTGCAATCCAATTGTGCCTCACGAATATGGTATTGCAGGAGGTATTGATGGAGAAGACCTCATCTGCCTTGTGGAAAAGGTTAGAAACTCTTTATGCGACTAAGTCTTTGGCTAACCATTTAGTGTTGAAACAACGTTTATTTACGTTTCGCATGAACGAAGGTGGGCTTCTTAAAAATCACATCAGTCAATTCATTACTCTTTTAAATGATTTAAAGAATGTTGAGGTTCATATTGACGATGAAGATCCAGCTATGCTATTATTGTGCTCTTTACCCCCTTCATACAAGTCTTTCAGGGAGACCCTGATTTATGATAGAGACAAACTTTCGTTTGAAGATGTGAAGGGTTATTTGTTGAGTAGAGACAAACTCGACAATAAGCTTTATTTGGATAGCAAGGCAGATAGGCAAGCTTCCGTTTTGATAGCATCAAAGAAACGAGACAAAAAGTGTCGCTATTGTAAAAAGTTAGGTCACATCAAAGCAGATTGTTATAAACTGCGAAAGAAAAAAGCTGCTGAGAGTAACGAGGAAGATGTAGCTGGTGCTAATTTGGCCGATGAAAGTAGTGATGATTTCTTGTTAGTGTCAACGAGCGATAACTCCAAGCTCACGTCCGAGTGGATCCTAGATTCAAGATGTTCATTCCACATGTGTCCCGATAGAGAATGGTTCTCCACATACAGTTCAGTTGAAGGTGGAGTTGTGTGCATGGGAAACGATTCATCTAGTAAGGTAATTGGTATTAGTACTGTTAAAATTAGGATACACGATGGGACGATTAGGACACTCTCAGATGTCAGGTATGTACCTGATTTACGAAAGAATCTCATCTCCTTGAGTATTTTAGACTTAAAAGGATGCAGAATCAACATCGAGTCGAGCGGCATTAAAGTATCTCGTGGAGCTCTCGTTTTATTAAAAGGTAAAAGAACTGGAAGTCTTTATATTCTGGAAGGTTCTACAGTGATCGGTGAAAACAGACGTCCCTCGTCCGTTACAGAGTCGAAGTTAACTCATTCAGAGTGGAGGCAACTTGGTCATATGAGGGAAAAATGTATGACCGTTTCGTTGAAGAGAGGTTCTCTTTTGGATGCAGGTTTTGAAAAGTTAGGGCACTGTGTTCGTGAAAATCAAACCTGGGTTAGTTTTGATTTGGCAGTGTATAAATCGAAGGCTAGAAGTCTTCCAATTTCTAAGTATAGATTCGACTCAGTTAATTCCCTACATGGTTCAAGATAGGCTCGTGGCGAGCTTTGGCAAAGATGGCATTGTGGAAATATGAGTCAAGTTGGAGATTTGTTAATTATGACTCCTATTTCAGTCAAATTTGAGAAGTAATCTTCTAGTTAAACTCTGTTTATTTGTTTCAATCAAACACTGATTAATTTAGATTATTTTATTATTATTTGACCTATGAATTTAGCCTATAAATAGGCTCTTTTACAACATTAGAAAATACTCCCATTAAATATTAGAACTCTTAACACGTTTAGAGAATTTTGTGTTTATGTTTTGAGGGTTCTTTATTTTCGGGGTTTAGTTTTTATCTCCATCTTTTGTACTCTTGGTTGTTTTGCCATTATAGTAAAATTATCTTTGCCCGTGGTTTTTTATCCTCTTTGGAGGGGTTTTTCCATGTTAAATTTGTGTGTGTTCAATTTTTCAATTTATTCCGCTATTTTTTCTTGTTGCTTAATTGGGTCGATTTCTAACAATATAGGAAGAAGGTTTAGGGACAGTAAAATTTCTATGGCTAAAAATATATCTATTGTCATAATTTAACATTAAAAAATGATGGAATGGAATTAAAATAATTGGAACTACGTACAAAATATGCTCTCGCCTTTTTCGATTTCTTCCTGTGGCAGGAATAGAGAAGGAGATAATCCTTCTGAGGATCCAAACACAAAGAGATTCCGATTCAAGGAATCGGAGGTGAATCTAGAAGACGTGATGGTTGTGGAGTCCTCACTAATGCCATCTTTGTATTGGAAAGATATGTTTGTGGGTGTAGAGAAACGGAGTAAAATGATAAACCAAACAGATGATTTTCATTATTCAAGAATGACATCCTAGAGATTGAATGTCCTGCATTTGTACAGGACTTCTTGCTGAACTGCTTCAACAACTTGTTAATAGAAATAATTACTTTAACTACTAATAGTTAACAAACTATCAGTTATTATTGATTTATTCCTTGACATTCACCCAACTAATCCACCTCTGTCATCTTCTACTTTGTAAGGACTAAAATTTGCTGACAACTTTAAGTTGTGTTCTAAATTTGGTAAAACATCTAGCTTAAAGTGGTTTGGTAAGCACATCAGCCACCTGATCTTGAGCTGGAACATGACCAACAACTAACTTCCCTGTAGTCACCTTTTCATGAATAAAAAAAAAATCAAGCTCCACATGCTTGAACTTGGAATGTAGAATTGGATTAGCAGGTACAACTACTGTACTTAAGTTGTCACACCAAAAAGCGGCCTTTCGAGCAAGTTGAACTCTTAATTCTCCTAACAAAGACTCCAGCCAAGTGACTTCTACTGCAGTATGAGCAAGGCTATTATATTCTGCTTTTGTCGAACAAGATGCTACATGTTGTTTCTTTGATCCCCAAGATACAGGATTCTCACCTAGGAAAATACAAAAACCCGACGTTGAGTATCTATCATCAAGATCATTTCCCCAATTAGCATCTGACTAACCAACAAGAGATAGGCGAGAGGCAGCAGTAAAATGAACACCATGATCTATTGTTGCTTGTAAATATCTTAAAATACGTTTAACAGCTTTGAAATTATGATCGAGGGGCTTATGCATGAATTGACAGATCTTATTAACAGCAAAAGTAATATCAGGCCTGGTAATCACAATGTATTGAAAGGCCCTTACGATGCTCCTATATTCTGATTCATTTGCAATGGGACTCCCTGTATGAGCAGACAACAGACAAGAAGATATCATGGGAGTAAGAGTGCCTTTGGACGGTTCCATGTGACTTCGTTGCAACAAGTCTTGAATGTATTTAAATTGACTGAGGAAGACCTCCGAAGCTGTATGTGTGACTTCAATGCCCAAAAAATAACTCAACTGTCCCAAGTCCTTAAGAGAAAATATCGAATCTAAGGACTCCACAAAAGTATCAATACTTGACTAATGATTGCTTGTGACTATAATGTCATCGACATAGACCAAAACATGTAGGATATTTTGATAACACAAAACCAGAAGCAACAAGATGATCTATTAACTTTTGAAACTAGGCCTGAGGTGCTTGTTTGAGGCCAAACAACACCTTCTTAAGCTTGCACACCAATGGTTGACCTCCATTATGTCGTTCAAAACCTGAGGGCTGAAGCATGTATATTTCTTCATTAAGATCGCCATTACAAAAGGCATTATTTATATCTACTTGCCTCAAAATCTAGCCAAACTTAACCGCAAGGGAAAGAACCACTCGGATTGTTGTAGGCTTAACAACCGGACTAAAAGTTTCATGAAAATCAATACCTGCTTCCTGAAGATACCCTTTGACAACAAGCTTGCCTTTATAACGAGCCATAGAGCCATCCACATGTCTCTTGACTTTTAAAACCCATTTATAACCTACTACTCTCCTATTAGGAGGCAAAGATACAAACTCCCATGTTTGATTATGCATGAGTGCCTCGTATTCCTGCTGGACAACTTTAGTCCACTCAGGACTTAAAAATGCCTCGTCAATCATCAAAGGCTTATGTTCATCTAAGTCAGTAGCATAAAGCTTTGGCTTAAAAATACCATGTTTAAGATATTAATATGCAGGAAAGCTCTCTAGATCATGGCGATATTACTTCTCTTCCAGAAGCCGATGACGGAAATGGTTCTCAGGCAGTGGTGGATCGCAACACTAAGAAAGTTCAATTTAAAGAAGGAATAAGCAAGAAAGGTATGGATATGAAAAATTTTCTAGAAAGATAAACTTCTGGGGTTTAAATCTGGTTCATCTGATGAGGGTGAAATGGACTTTCTTAGAGGGGATAGTGTTGAAGATCTTGAATTTCTAGAGGGGGACATCCGCAGATCCATGGTTAATGGTACTCCTGCCATTGACTTCTCAGAGAGGATCCAACAAATCCTGTTCAAAGAAGTGGAATTAACAGTTGTTATTAAACTGCTAGAAAGAAATATTGGTTATGGGGCTCTTTCCAACCGGATTAGTAATTTATGGAACCCTTCCAAGCCTTTCCATCTCATGGATATCGAGAATGGATATTTCTTGGCTAAATTCCATTCCAATCAAGATTACACTAAAGTGCTATCTCAGGGACCGTGGTTGGTTTATGGTCAGTATCTGACTGTACTGTAAGAGTATGCCCAAAGACCAATCATGAGATGGTTGTAATAACATACTTAATTTACCATGTTTATTAATATAAAGCGTTGTCATTATTATTTCAATTTTTCTTTCTGTGTGTATAAATAAACTGTTTTATAATAATGTCCTAAGAATAATATGATTATTCTTAAAAGATCCTTAGTCGAGTATTATTGTTGACTAGGACAACAATAATGCATTAAGACTAACATGTAGTTGATTGATGATAAAGAGTTGTCATTGATGTGGATTGTCAAAATCAATGCATGAATATGTGTGTTAGAGAACAACATATTGGATTGACCGTTATGAGTATGTTTATTGGATTATTATGTAATTGTCACAACATTACTCATAGTGATTAATATGTATATGATCCTCGGACTTGAGATAATTATTATCTCAACATCGTGAGTTGTATATTTTGATACTGATCAAACGTACACCATAATTGGTTGTTCTATAAAGATCGATGTTGGATATACCACAATCTATGTAGAGGATATGGTTGATCAATATAGGATAAGTTCCTCCTACATAATGAGAGTAATATCTTAGGCCACTTGATTGAGTGAGACTAGAAATGCATGGCCATACTCAAATAAGTTGACATGAGATGTCATACTAATTTGTATATCATAGTCTACTCAAGATATCAAGAAACATGGGATGGACTATACAAGTGTGACTATTCCATGACTTGTGTCCATTCCAGAGATAAAGGACTTAAGGATTAATGTATAAAGGTTAATCACAAAAAGTTATATGGAATCATGACTTCTTGTAACTTAGGTAGCAATGATGCATTGCTAGATGCCACTCATTGTTTGTGACATTAGAATCGTTCTATTATTATTCATGCTAACGTTGCAAGAACCTACTGTGGTCACACCCTATGGTTTAAATGAACGGAATAAAATATAATTGGTGTTGTTTTTAGTTGTCACAAGAATTAAATTAATTAAAGAATTAATTTAATTGGGCAATCAAATATTGAACATATTATATGTACAAGGATGTTGTACACATAATGACAACATAATTCTATTAATATATGAATTTGATTCATATATAAATTTAAATAAATATAGTTTATCGAAATCCTTATTATAATTAATGTAATTATAATTTTGGATATAATTAATGTAATTATAATTTTCTGTTAAAAACTTTATTATATTTATTTAATCTTATGATACATTCAAGAGATACCAATTATAAAAGGGTATTAAAAGGATACCAAATAATGGGCCCAATGAAAAAAAAATACCCATTATAAAAGGCCCAATTAAAGGGATACCCAATATAAAAGGTATTTAAAAGAGGCAAAGCTTATGTGAAAACCCTAAGAGATTGCTTGTTAGGTCTAGCGACCATCAAGCAAATAAACCTCCAAAATAGTTTTGGAGATTTCTTCCGATTCATAGTCAAAGGGTGAATCACGTAGAGGCCGACATCGAAAAGGTTGTGGCGTGATTCGACGAAGAGATCAAAACTCTTGTTGCCAAGGCGGCCGCTGTCTACTCAGATTGAAGTTTTGGTAATTTCAAAACCTTTATTTCACCCCGATTCGTTCCTCACACATGGATCCATGGTTTGGATCGCGGATCTAATTTTATTCTCACGCGCCATGGGGTATCGGTGTTCCAACAATGGTATCAGAGCCACTTGTGTGATACGAACTCGGGTTTAAATACTTGGGTGATGCAATTGTATGAGATTCATGTTTTGATCTTATTGTATTTTCGATTGTTTAAATCGTTTAAGCATAACTCGATAATCGTTCCTTTCGTAAATTGATTAAATGTTAATCATGGTGTTGTGGCCTACTTGATTTTATGTTATTCTTGTTAACTATTAACAAATCTGTAATAATGCGACGGTGGTATTTATAGTTTCCAGTAAGTGTTAAGCGGCTAGTGGAACAAGGGTTGTTCGATATGAAACCTCAAGATTAAAATCCTAAAAACACGATTCTCGCTGATAAAAAGTTATCAAATCGTGAGGTTTCATTTGACCGGGATATGCGATTTGTACCGCAGGGCTCGCCACCGCCGTACCCTGGTCTATACCGCTGGGGCTCGCCCCGCACCTGGTCTATGACGCGGGGCGGAGGGTGAGATCGAGGATGGCTCTCGCCGGGCCTTCGCCCGCTTCTCCGACATCCTCGGACTGCGCAAAAGTTTTGTTAATAAAAGAAATTTATAAACTTGATAGGCTACAAAAGGTTGAAAGGATATTTTATAATTCACTTTAAAATAATAATAATTGAATTATGTATGCTATTTTTGACTAGCACGGTGTTTGAAATGCTTAGTTATAGCCCAATGACCCATTCGATAAAAGGTTGTGTTTTTTTTTTTAAATACTACTGCGTGTCGTGCCTTACTACTATTCTCTTGTATTTCTCTTCTCATCTTATTCCTCGTATGTAAAACGAAGTTTTAGTATATTGTAATTTGCAAGAGTTCTTTGTGGGCCAAACGAGAAGGAAGGTGGGACAATGATTTAGAATGATAGCTTGTGAAATGGCTTACACCTTTAGGTTTCTTTTTGGTTTTCCCATTGGCTTGGGTTGAACCACCTTAGTTTATGGGCTATAACTATTGCATTTATTTATTGCTTTATTTATTCATGTATGAGATGCTATGAATGTCTAAAGCATGCCAATTTTTATATATATTAAAATTTGAAGATAATAAACCCTATTAATTGATGAGATCGATTAGAAGACTAAATGAAATTTGAAATAGATCAGAATTGGTGAGATGCAACAACCTTAATAAAATCCTCTATTAAAATATTAAGTCGGCATGGCCTTCCAATTTTGCCTCGTTAAGGCCTCGATCAATACTATGTAGGTTACGCCAAAGCGAAGTACTAGTATTTATCTTGGTTAAACGCGAAGAATAAACAAGTGATATTCATTTGGTTAAAAATTGGTTAATGACTTAACTAGGTTACTCTAATAGGATTAGAAACCTAGAGGCAAGTAAATTGGATAAATCATAAGATGATTAGAACAAGAGTTGTTCACCAAATATTAGGAGTTACATATGATGTAATTAGCAAATGTTGCTTACCTAAATAACCATAATCTTAAGAGTAAAGCCAAAGTGACTTAAGAGGTGGTGAAATATGGATCCTTAACCTACTAGAAATACTTTTGAGAAAGTTTTTCCAAATTAATATACGAGAGGTTATTAATTTTGAAATAAAATAATAGGAATATCATTTAATAAAGTCTTTTAATGATTGATATAAAAATGGTAAATTTACTCACATGCATATTTAATTGTTGTAGATATATTATGGCTGCAAACACTAGCACACTCTCATTGCGATCGGTCCTTGAGAAGGACAAATTGAATGGTTTGAATTTTCTTGATTGGTTCCAGTAACTTGAGGATTGTCCTTAAACAAGAACGGAAATTATATGTCATTGAACAACCACTTCCTAATGAACCACTCGCTAATGCCTCGAGGATGATAGAGATGCTTACAAGAAGTATCTCGATGACATGATAGATGTTGGATGTCTTATGCTTGCCACTATGAATCTCGAATCTTCGGAAGCAACATGAGGACATGGTTGCTTATGATATGATCGAGCACCTGAAAGAACTTTATCAGGGCAAGCACGGCAAGAGAGGTTTGATATCTCTAAAGCCCTATTCCAATGTAAGTTGGTGAAGGAAGCCCGATGAGGACCTCATGTCCTTAAGATGATTGGCTATATTGAAAGCCTATCTAAGCTTGGGTTTCCATTGAGCCAAGAGTTGGCCATGATGATGTTATTTTGCAATCGTTTGTTCGATAGCTACTGACCAGTTTGTCCTCAATTTCAATATGAATGAAATTGACAAGACTCTACCACAATTGCTCGGTATGTTACGAACTCTTTGAAGGCAACTTGAAAAAGGTTGGACCCAAGCCCATGCGATGGTCCGTAATAACAAGGGGGGCAAGGAAAGGCCAAAGTTCAAACAAAGCCTAAGGGCAAAGGTAAGCCCAAATTTGGAAAAGGAAAGGCTACACTGAAACCTAAAAGTGGGGTGTCTAAGGAAGGAAACATTTTCATTGTGGTGTATTTGGACATTGGAAACGGAATCGCCTGTCTATCTTGAAGAAGTCAAGAAGGCTAAAGCAAGCGGAATGTCCGCTTTGGTATTTATGTTATTGATATTAATTTATCAACTACTACTTCTTGGGTATTAGATAATCGGTTGTGGTTCTCATATTTGTACTTACATGCTGGGGACTACAAAGGAGTAGGACTTTGGCTAGAGGAGATGTGGACCTACGAGTTGGAAATGGAGCAAAAGTTGCTTGCATTAGTTGTGGGAACATATACTTTATCTTTGCCTAGTGGACTTGATTTATGTTTAGAGGATTGTTATTTTGTGCCCAGTTTGACTAAAAACATTATTTCAATTTCTTGTTTAGACAAAATTGGTTTTGAGATAATTATTAAGAATAATTGTTGTTCATTTTATCTCAATAATGTTTTCTATGGTTCGGCACAATTAATTAATGGCCTCTATATTTTAGATCGAACTAATCCCATTTACAACATAAATACTAAAAGATCTAAAATAAATGACTCAAATCAAACTTATCTTTGACATTGTCGTTTGGGCCACATAAGTGAGAAACGCATATCCAAACTCCATAAAGATGGTCTCTTGAATTCATTTGTTTTTGAACAATTTGAAGTATGTGAATCTTGCTTATTGGGAAAAATGACTAAATCTCCTTTCCTTTGGTAAAAGTGAGCGAGCTAGTGATTTATTGGACCTAATACATTCTATCGTATGTGGACCAATAAATACACAAGCAGCAGGTGGATTTCACTACTTCATTACTTTCACTGATGATTTCAGTAGATATGGGTATGTTTATCTCATGCGCCATAAGTCTGAGTCCCTTGAAAAGTTCAAGGAATTCAAAAATGAAGTACAAAATCAACTAGGCAAAACTATCAAGTCACTTCGATCTGATCGAGGTGGAGAATACTTGAGCCTAGAGTTTGATGATCTTTTGAAAGAATGTGGGATTGTCTCACAACTTACTCCTCCCGGTACTCCTCAATGGAATGGAGTATCCGAGAGAAGAAATCGAACTTTGTTAGACATGGTTCGATCCATGATGAGTCATGCCGATCTACCGACTTCCTTTTAGGGATATGCACTTGAGATACCGCTTTCACATTAAATCGTGTTCCATCTAAATCGGTTCAAAAGACGCCATATGAGATGTGGGTGGGAAACGCCCTAGTATGTCTTTTATGAAAATTTGAAATTTGTGAAGCTTATGTTAAACGCCGACGCCTACTAAGCTTGAACCCGGATCCGAAAAGTGTATTTTTGTGGGGTATCCAAAAGAAACCAAAGGATATTATTTCTTTAATCCCATCGAGAACAAAACGTTTGTTGCTCTGGATTGGTGTTTTCCTAGAGAGAGAATTTACTTCTAGAAAAGAAAGTGGGAGAAAGATTGAACTTGAAGAAATTCGAGAATCACAAGATACCACCGAACCGAGATTGAACAACAAAGAAATTCCACAAGAAATTGAGGAACAAACAACATCAGAGAAACACAACCATCGCGCAGATCTTTAAGAGAACGCCGTGCACACGAAAGATATGGATTTCTCATTACAACGCATGGCGACGTTCTTCTTATAGATCAAGATGAGCCTAGGACTTATCAAGAAGCGGTGACGAGCCCGGACTCGAGAAATGGCTTGAGGCCATGAGATCTCGAGATGGATTCCATGTATGAAAACCAAGTATGGACTTTGATTGATCCACCCAAGGGTTAAACCTATAGGGTGCAAATGGGTTTTCAAAAAGAAAATCGACATGGATGGTAATGTACAAACATACAAAGGGCGATTAGTCGCTAAAGGTTTTCGCCAAATTCATGGTGTTGACTATGATGAAACCTTTTCTCCTGTAGCTATGTTTAAATCCATCAGATCTTGCTCGCCATAGTTGCATTTCATGATTATGAAATCGGCGGATGGACGTCAAAACAAATTTTCCTTAACGGGAAACTTGAAGAGGATGTGTATATGACACAACTGAAGGTTTTGTAAATCCAAAGGATGCTAGAAAGATATGTAAGCTGCAAAGATCCATTTATGGATTAAAGCAAGCTTCTCGAAGTTGGAATCTTCGTTTTAACGATGCAATCAAAGAGTTTGGTTTTGTTAAAAATGAAGATGAACCATGTGTTTACAAGAAAGTTAGTGGGAGCACTATCACATTCTTGGTACTATATGTGGATGACATACTTATCATGGGAAATGACATACCTACTTTGCGATCTATTAAGACTTGGTTAAGAAGTTGTTTTTCTATGAAGGACTTGGGGGAAGCCACTTATATCTTAGGAGTCAAGATCTATAGAGATAGACCAAGGCGACTACTAGGTCTAAGCCAAAGTACATACATAGATAAAGTACTGAAAAGGTTCAGTATAGAAGAATCTAAAAGAGGATTTCTACCTATGAGACATGGTATTTCACTCTCGAAGGAAATGTGTCCTTCAACTCCACAAGAGAGAGAACGTATGAGTAAAATTCCATATGCTTCCGCTATTGGATCTATCATATATGCTATGTTATGTACCCGCCCGGATGTATCGTATGCCTTAAGTATGACGAGCGTGTATCAAGTAGATCCCGGTGAAGGTCACTGGACCACAGTCAAGAGTATCCTTAAGTACTTAAGAAGAACTAAGGATACGTTCCTATTATATGGAGGTGAGGAAGAGTTAAGTGTAAAAGGTTACACTGATGCCAGCTTCCAAACCGACAAGGATGATTCTCGATCGCAATCGGGTTTTGTGTTTTGCCTTAATGGTGGGTGCCGTGAGTTGGAAGAGTTCAAAGCAAGCATGAGAGCCGATTCTACAACAGAGGCTGAGTATATTGCAGCCAGTGAGGCAGCAAAGGAAGCGGTTTGGATCAAGAAGTTCATTACTGGACTAGGGGTTGTGCCTAGCATATCAGATGCTATAGAGTCTCGATGTGATAACAATGGAGCTATTGCACAAGCTAAGGAACCCAGATCTCACCAGCGATCCAAACATATACTTAGACGCTACCATCTTATTCGTGAGATTATCGATCGAGGGGATGTAGAGATATGCAGAGTACCTTCAGATGATAACATTGTCGATCCTCGACCAAGCCTCGACATGCCAGGAAGCATGATCGTCACACTAAGTCACTTGGTATTAGATATATGAGTGATTGGTCTTAGTGCTAGTGGGAGATTGTAAGAGTATGCCCAAAGACTAATCATGAGATGGTTGTAATAACATACTTAATTTACCATGTTTATTAATATAAAGCGTTGTCATTATTATTTGAGCTTTTTCTTTTCGTGTGTATAAATAAACTGTTTTATAATAATGTCCTAAGAATAATATGATTATTCTTAAAAGATCCTTAGTCGAGTATTATTGTTGACTAGGACAACAATAATGCATTAAGACTAACATGTAGTTGATTGATGATAAAGAGTTGTCATTGATGTGGATTGTCAAAATCAATGCATGAATATGTGTGTTAGAGAACAACATATTGGATTGACCCGTTATGAGTATGTTTATTGGATTATTATGTAATTGTCACAACATTACTCATAGTGATTAATATGTATAGGATCCTCGGACTTGAGATAATTATTATCTCAACATCGTGAGTTGTATATTTTGATACTGATCAAACGTACACCATAATTGGTTGTTCTATAAAGACTCGATGTTGGATATACCACAATTTATGTAGAGGATATGGTTGATCAATATAGGATAAGTTCCTCCTACATAATGGGAGTAATATCTTAGGCCACTTGATTGAGTGAGACTAGAAATGCATGGCCATGCTCAAATAAGTTGACATGAGATGTCATACTAATTTGTATATCATAGTCTACTCAAGATATCAAGAAACATGGGATGGACTATACAAGTGTGACTATTCCATGACTTGTGTCCATTCCGAGAGATAAAGGACTTAAGGATTAATGTATAAAGGTTAATCACAAAAAGTTATATGGAATCATGACTTCTTGTAACTTAGGTAGCAATGATGCATTGCTAGATGCCACTCATTGTTTGTGACATTAGAATCGTTCTATTATTATCGCTAACATTGCAAGAACCTGTGGTCACACCCTATGGTTTAAATGAACGGAATAAAATATAATTGGCATTGTTTTTAGTTGTCACATGAATTAAATTAATTAAAGAATTAATTTAATTGGGAAATCAAATATTGAACATATTATATGTACAAGGATGTTGTACACATAATGACAACATAATTCTATTAATATATGAATTTGATTCATATATAAATTTAAATAAATATAGTTTATAGAAATCCTTATTATAATTAATGTAATTATAATTTTTTGGATATAATTAATGTAATTATAATTTTCGGTTAAAAACTTTATTATATTTATTTAATCTTATGATACATTCAAGAGATACCAATTATAAAAGGGTATTAAAAGGATACCAAATAATGGGCCCAATGAAAAAGAAAATACCCATTATAAAAGGCCCAATTAAAAGGATACCCAATATAAAAGGTATTTAAAAGAGGCAAAGCTTATGTGAAAACCCTAAGAGATTGCTTGCCGGCAAGCAAATAAACCTCCAAAATAGTTTTGGAGATTTCTTCCGTTAATAGTCAAACCAGGTGAATCACGTAGAGGCCGACATCGAAAAGGTTGTGGCTTGATTCGACAGTAGATCAAAACTCTTGTTGCCAAGCGCGTCATTTGTCTACTCAGATTGAAGTTTTGGTAATTTCAAAACCTTTATTTCACCCCGATTCATTCCTCACACATGGATCCATGGTTTGGATCGCCGGATCTAATTTTATTCTGCTGCGCCATGGGGTATCGGCGTTCCAACATGTACAACCTTGGACAAAAGAGTTTAGTCCATCCCAACCCTTTCCAAGCATAATTACGGTTACCAGGTCTTCCCGGGTACCTGTATAAAAAAAAATCCTTGAGGAAATCGGAGAGCTTATTGAGAAAGTTGTTCGGCTTGATCTTAATACTGATAGTAGAACCTGAGGTCGTTTTGCTAGGATGGCCATTTACATAAATTTGGATAAGCCTTTAACGGCTCATGTACTTGTCAATTGCATGAAACAAATGGTGGAGTATGAAGCGCTTCCGGCGATATGCTTTTCTTGTGGATAATATGGACACACAAAAAAATTATTCCTTCTGTCACAAACGGAGGCTACACCGGGAAAAGGCTAGACGATTAGCATTCTGACGGAGGAGATGAAAGAAGGAAAGGAGGAGACATACGGGCCTTGGATGGTGGTTGACAGGAAATCAAGGACTTATTTTCGGAAAAACAATCTTTCCAAAAAATAGGCCAATGAAAAAACATCTTCAGGTTCCAAATTTCAAGCTTTGGCTCGTTCAGAAAGGAAAGAAGAAATTGAATACGAACATAATCAAAGGGGAAATAGTCAGATAGCATCTCTCCAGGATTCAAAGAGTGGTGGCATAAATGTATTAGAGCAGGTACATTTGTCTCGAGAAATGGCTAGGAATATTAATAGGTTACATTTGGAAAGGAATAACAAGGCTACTGGACCGTCGGCCTCTCCTGTTAATCGCACATTTAATAAGGGTGCAGAGAAGTCACATAGCATTTATTGGATTTCAACGGTCACCGAAGGTCCTTCATTAATGGAATCTGTCATAAAAATTGATGAGCTCCAGGCCAATAAGGAGGTGGGCCCAGCTCTCATAAATAAAGCCCCCCCTTCCACCGAAGTAGGGAGCTTAATTAATATTAAAATAATGGGTCGTCCGTTACCCTATGCGGACTTAACTTCAATTATAGGTAGCCCTATCTAGTTCAAGACCGTGGCAGACCCCTCCAAGGTTGATTCGGTGCAGTCCAATAGCGGGTCGGATCCCCTTTGTGCCAATAAAATCTCTTTAATTACTGAAACAGAGAGTTCATCTTCGCATCTTACTCCTAATGCGTTTAAAGATAAATTATTTATTGATTCTTCATTAATGCGCAGTAATAATAATGTGTCACAAAGTTTAAACACATCCTGTATTAACCCAATTTTTGATGTCCAGGGGATAAGTGATGTTGAGGGAGTTTTAACGCCTATCAAACCCGTTCCAATAGCGAATAATATGGATGTAGTACAGGTGACTGTTGCTCTTGGAGGTCCTAATGTCAACAAACACATGGTTGTTTCTTTCAAATAGAAAGAATCAACTGAAAGTATGACTAAAAATCGTGCTGCTGGAAAATTAGCGGGAGGTAAGGAAGGTGGCTTTCGAGCAACCAGGAAAATTAATAAGATCAATCATGGAAAATGGGGTAACTTTTAAAATAAAAATTCATCCAAAATTCCTTTAAGTGATACTATATCTAGGCTGACCAAGTCCATCTCCTCGGCTCAAAATGCGGGTTCAGATACACTTATACTAGACACAGGTAAAAGTGTTTAATTTTGTTTTGCTTTTCTAGCTTCTTTATTCTTGAATTATTGGAAGTGTTGTGCTAAATTCTTTTTGATTTTTCTTATGAATTTTAAGCTCTCAATTTTCTCCTAGAACTGTCAAGGGTGTGCTAGCAGTAAATTTCTTCGTGCTTTCCGAGAGTATAATCTTGAATATAAACCTGATATTGTATGTCTTTTGGAGCCTAAAGTCAATGGTCACAAAGCTAACACTATTATTGAGAAGTTTGGTTTTGATCGTTCCCACCACATTGAGTCTGTTGGTTTTTCAGAAGGCATTTGGGTTGGTTGGAAGGATTATATTTCCATCAATATTATCCATAACCATCCTCAATTTATGCTTCTTCATATTCAAGGCGCTAATCCTACTGATGTTTTCTTTGGTTTTGTTGTTTATGGTAGCCCTGATAGAACTAGGAGGAAATCTTTATAGGTAGACTTGATGAATGTCCTGCCTCAGGCCTCCTTGCCATGGATGATTTTTGGAGATTTTAATGCCATCCTATCTCCTCAGGATAAGAAAAGTGATTGATCGATAGGTAAGAGATGTAACTTATTTGGAAATTTTGTTGATATTTGTAATTTGCAGGATCTTGGATACATAGGTCCTTCTTATACCTGGCAAAGAGGAAACACTTCAGAAAGATTGGATAGAGCTCTGGCCAATGATGCATGGATATCTACTTTTCCGCATGCTTTGGTGTACTATCTACTTCGTATTAAATCAGATCATAGACCCATTTTTCTTCAAACCAGGCGTTTACTCAATGTCCCAAAAGGGAGACTGTTTCGTTTTCTTGCTGGATGGACGAAACATGTAAACTTTAAGGACTTGGTCTCTGGAAAATGGAGTTTATCAGGTAACATGGCTGTTTCAATATCTGAATTTACCTCTCATGTTAAAGACTAGAACATGTACACTTATGGCTTCATAAGAACTCGTAAAAGATAGCTGTTAAAATCACTTGGCTATATTCAAAAAGCCATGGATCAATCGGACTCTAGTCGATTAGCTAACTTGGAGATGGAAGTTTGAGATGAGTTGGAAAATGTTCTCAATCACGAGGAGCTATTATGGAGACAGAAAGCTAGATGTGACTGGCTTCAATTTGGAGACAGAAACACCAAGTATTTTCATAGTCGTACGATGCAAAGAAGGAAATTCAATTGCATTTTGGCCTTACGAATCAGTAGTGGGGAGTGGTGTTCAGAGCAGGATACTCTTAGTGATGAAGCCTCAAGTTTTTTGAAGATTTATATGGTGAAATTCCAAGTCCCATGCCTGTGGTACCTTCTGACATCTTTACCAGTCTTAAGGACCAAGACATTGATTTTCTTAATAAACCGGTGTTGAATGAAGAATTAAGAAAGCCCTTTTTGATATGGCCCCTATGAAAGCTCCGGGAAGTGATGGATTTCACGCACTTCTTTTCCAAAGTCAGTGGGACATTATTGGAGGAGCAGTATGTGAGTGGGTTCAAGGAATTTTTTATGGTAACAGAATTGAGGAGGAGTTAAATAACACCCTTATTGTCCTTATCCCGAAGAAGAAGAGCCCGAAAGACTTCAGTCAATTTTGACCAATCAGTCTCTGCTCCGTTTTGTACAAATTGGTGATGAAGGTTATCGCTAACAGATTCAAAGTAGTGTTTCCAAAATACATCTCCCCAGAGCAAGCGGGGTTTATTGCAGGGAGGAACATCTCGGACAATATTATTATTGCACAGGAGGTTATCCACTCAATGCGAAGTAAGAAACGTGGCAATGACTGGATGGCTATTAAGTTAGACTTAGAAAAAGCATATGATAGGGTCAGTTGGAAATTTATTGAAATGTCCTTGGTAGCTGCTGGGGTTCCCGAGAAACTTCGCAAGGTCATTATGAATGCTATCTCCTCCTCCTCTATGCAAATTCTTTGGAACGGAGTCTCGTCTAGATCTTTCAAGCCTGTCAGAGGGATTTGACAGGGCTGCCCGTTATCACATTATCTGTTCGTCCTTTGTATGGAATGGTTAGGATGTCTTATCAAGTCAGAGATGAAAGTTGGTAAGTGGCAACCTATTAGACTTTCTAGACCGGGACCGACTCTATCCTATCTATTTTTTGCAGATAATCTGGTTATTTTCAGCAAGGCGGATATAAGTCAAGCTCTTTTGCTTAAGGAAATCCTTAGACGGTTTTGTGATCTTTCTGCCAATAAAATAAGTGCAATGAAGAGCAACATGTTTTTCTCAAAAGGTGTGGAGGTCAGCTTAAGCGATCAGATTAGCCAACTTTTTGGTCATCAGAAGGTGTTAAATCTAGGAAGTTATTTGGGGGTACCTCTTCTCCATGAACGTGTCACTAAAAGTACGCTTAATTTTGTGATTGAAAAAGTTAGAAGCAAGCTCCAAAACTGGGATGCTCGGAAGCTCTCTTTTGCTGGGCGCGTTACACTTGCTCAATCGGTTCTTTTGGCCATTCCTAGCTACTTCATGCAGTCCTTAGCTATTCCGAAAGGGGTGTGCGAGGAGATATAAAAGATAGACAGACAGTTCATTTGGGGAGGATCAGCTGGAAACTCAAAATTAGCTTTGATTGGATGTGGGACTATTTGTCAGCCCAGAACTTGTGGAGGACTTGGTTTTAGGCACCTTCAAGACCAAAATAATTCTTTCCTTATGAAGATTGGTTTTAATCTCATTTCTAGGAAGGATGCATTATGGGTCCAAGTTCTTCGGTTGAAATATAACTGGAGGACTCAGCTTCTTGAGTCTATTCAAAAAACCAGTCTTCACATCTCTGAAAATCTTTATCTAAAGTGTGGCCCCTTCTTCGTGAGAATCTCATGTGGTCAATTGGGAACGGTCTTACAATTCCTGGATGGAAAGACAATTAGATACCTGATGTTGGGCCTCTGGTTTCTTATGTTCCCGCTTATGATCTGCTCAACTTGGATAGCACCTTGAAGGATTGGGTTCTGCAGGATGGTTCATGAAATTTGGACATGCTTCGTATTTGGTTAAATGAGGACATGTTGAAGCACATTGTCAGTATCCCTCCACCTCATCCAGATGGTGGTGAAGATAGAATCATATGGGCTCGTTCGGGATCCGGTTCTTTTTCTATCCGAAGTGCTTATTGGACGTTAAAAGAGTCCTCGTGGAAACCTAAAGATGATTTCTGGAAGATTATCTGGAAATATCAAGGTCCTCAGAGAGTTAGAACTTTTCTTTGGATTGTGGTGAACCAGAGGCTCTTAACGAATTCAGAAAGATTCAGAAGAGGAATTGCACAAAGTAGTGTTTGTCTGAGATGTGGTCACAATTTTGAAGATATCATGCATGTACTCCGTGATTGTTCGACGGCCAAGGAAGCCTGGGAGCTTGTAGTCCCTCCGGAGAAGCAATCCAGGTTCTTTTCTGATCCTTTACAAACTTGGTTAAATACTAATCTTTATTATCATACCAAATTGCAGGATAAAGTAATCACTTGGTCATGTCTTTTTGAGATTATTACATGGAGAATTTGGAAGAACAAGAATCTTTTCATCTTCCAAAAGATTGATTGGACGTCTCTTCAGCCTATCAAATCTTCAATCAGTTGGGCACAAAACTTTGAATCTTTCATCAACAAACCCAAGGTTGCCATAGCACTTCCTGAGACTCAACAGCATTGCTCTGATGATTGGGTTCATCTTTCTTCTGATGGTGCAGTGGCTAGATTCTCCGGGGATGCTTCAGCGGGTGGCGTGGTTCGTGATCACGTTGGTAATTGGGTTTTAGGATACACGCTACACGCATTATCTGGGCAATTGCTCTCCATTGGAAGCAGAACTTTGGGGTATTCTTGATGGAGTGTTTATCCTAAAGAATAATGGATATAAGAAGATCAAGATCCAGACTGATAATCTTGAGGTGGTAAGGGTCTTATCCGTGGAAGATAGGTTCGACCTTGGTAATACACTAATCAGAAGAATTAAGAGACTTTTGAACGCTAAAGGTCAATGGGTCATTAAACATGGTCCTAGGGAATATAATTTAGCTGCAGATCAAATGGCGAAGATCGGACTTTCATGGCAGACTTCTCTCCGGACTTTTGAAGTACCACCTGATACAGGGGTAGCGGCTTTTCTTCATGAAAAAGTTTCTAATGTAACTTAGAGGTTTCTAAATTGTTGTTTTGTTATTTTCACCAAAAAAAAAAAAAAATACCATGTTTAGACCGTGTTTGCATTGGATGTATGTTGGAACTAATAATATATTATATTTTATACTTTATACTTTTTTCTATATTTTTATAATATTTTATACTATATATATATCCATTTTTGAAATATTTTTAGTATTTTTTTATAAATTTTAAATTTCTTAAATTTGTTATATGTTTTAATAATTTGTAGGCTTAAATAATTTTAAAAAATTAATTAAATATTCTATAAAAGCTTCTACGTCAACACTTAACTGTCTATAAGAAGATTTCATAGAAAATTATATTTCAATAACTTAAATAATTGTTAACTTTCCGTTAAAAGCTCAAATGAACGACTTAATTTAATTATTTTGAGAATTAAGGTTATAAATAACAATAAAAATTGTTGTAACAAAATAAAAGAAAATCTTAGAAAGCAGGTTTGTTTACTCAATACTAATAATGTTTGTTTCTTATACATTAAGATTGTATTGTTATTGCTGTTATTAATTATACGTAATTGTCTTTATATGTGATTGAAAAGAAAAAGGCAGCTTTAAAAAAGAAAGCTGTAAAGGATATACTTTTATCTCCCCAACTATAGTTTATACAATAACCAACATCACATTTTATCATTAAAAACAACCTAATAATATAGAGAAAGACTTATACATAAATATAAATAATTTTATTTAAATATAATCAAATAATCATAACAATTATAAATAATTATTTTTGACTGGAATATAAAACCAAGAGAAAGAAACAGGAAGAAATTAATGTACTATAAAACCGCCTAAAAACTGCTAAGCGTGTCGTAATTAAAAGGCAAAAGTAGAAAACAATAATGTCGTTGAGTTAATGCTTTCTTTTTTGTTTTGGTAATGCACTTCTTTTTCATTTTTGTCTTTACCATGAAAAATGCAAGAGGAGGAAGGGCGATGATAGTGAAGTTTTCGAGCAAGTTGTTGAAATTAAATGGTGAAGAAAAATAAATAAATGAAAATGCCCCCCCACAGGGCCAAGATCAAGCTTCTTCTTGGTAGGACTTTTAATGCAAGTGGAGTCCCCAGTCCCTGAAGCAATCCAGAGTTGCCTCTTATCTTATGTATGATTCATATGCTACACTACTACCAGTACTGCCATGTGCTTTCTTTTCTTTTGTTTCTCCTTCTTTTAAGCTTTGATTGAACATTCAACTACTCTACACTTTGAAACATGGGGGAAGCTCCAGAAATACAACTCCAGGTCCTGTGTAAGTCACCTTTTCACTATAGATATACATGCTTGCTAGCTATTATAAATTAACACGTAAAGTGTTTGATTGTTTACCAGCTGAGAATGAGATATTAAATGAAGATTCAGTTGAGCAGCAAACAAATGGAAACCAGTCAACAACAATCACGCAACAAAGAACCTACAAATGGTGGCTACTAATGACAATCTATACATTTTTTCTGCTTTCTGGTCAGTCAGTGGCTACACTTCTGGGAAGATTGTACTATGACAAAGGCGGAAACAGCAAGTGGCTAGCAACTATTGTTCAAGTCGTCGGTTTCCCAATCCTCATTCCCTTATATTGCCTTCCATCCTACAAATCTTCACACACTAGCAACATTACAACCAACCCACCCTCTCTTTTAGTTCTTTCGGGCATGTATTTTGGGCTTGGACTACTTTTGGCAGCCGGTTGCTTGTTGTATTCAGTTGGTCTTTTGTATCTCCCGGTCTCCACTTATTCACTCATTTGTGCTTCCCAATTAGCCTTCAATGCCTTGTTTTCCTTCTTCTTTAACTCACAAAAGTTCACCCCTTTCATAATAAACTCTTTGGTCCTCCTCACAATCTCTTCCACCCTCCTCGTATTCCAAAACGATTCCTCAGGTTCCACACCAGTTCCCAGAGCCAAATATGTGATCGGATTTGTATGCACGGTGGCTGCTTCAGCAGGGTATGGATTGATGTTGTCTCTAACACAACTTTGTTTCCAAAAGATTCTCAAGAAACAAACATTTAAGGCAGTGTTGGACATGATAATCTACCAGTCATCGGCTGCAACTTTGATGATCAGTGTGGGTCTTTTCGCCAGTGGGGAATGGAAGAGTCTGGGCGAAGAAATGGAAGGGTTTAAACTGGGTAAGTCGGCATACGTTAACGTTTTGGTTTGGATTGCTGTAGGGTGGCAAGTTTTCTCGATTGGTGCGGTGGGTTTGATCTTCGAAGCGTCATCGCTTTTCTCGAATGTGATCAGCACGTTAGGACTACCCATTGTTCCAGTGTTTGCGATGGTGTTTTTCCACGATCCAATGACTGGAATTAAGGTCATCTCCATGTTGTTGGCCATATGGGGATTTGTGTCCTATGTTTACCAGCACTATCTTGATGATCGAAACTCTGATACTTGAAAACTTTAAATCAAATTTGTCAAAAATTAGTATTGGGTAATCAATCCTAGAGCAAGAAGTTAAATTTCTTGTATTTATGCCTATACTTTGCTTTCTCCTTTAAAGTGTTTGAGATTAATTCAACCCAAATCTTTTATTTCATAATATAACATCAATAGTTATTAAAAGGTTTAATATAATATTTAGTACAATTTTTTTAATTTGATATTTAAACTTTTTTTTTGTCCAATTTGGTACATAAATTTACATTTTTTCCTCTAATTTGGTACTTAATTTTTTTGGTAGTCCAATTTGATACTTGAACTTGACTCTTTTTTCCTAATTTGTACCTAATCTTTTTTTTTTTTTTTGCGATTTGGTACTCTAATGTTTACAAATTGCTCCAATATACTAACAATGTTATTTTTTACGAGGTAATAAAAATAATCAATGTATGATCGACACATGACAGACAATATGATATTTTTTGTTTTGTATTTTATATGTTCAATTACTTTTAGTTTAAATTATTTTATTAATTGAAAAATAATGAATTTATTTTAATTTGGGGGTTTAAAAATATTTTTTCCTTATTTAGTATTAATTCGTTAAGTATAGTTCAATACATATTTTTCTAAACATCAATTTCCTGACAATATTTTTGTAGCATAACAAAAAAAAAAAAAAATTTAACACCGTCAGTGCTTTGCGTAATTTGTATAACATTTAATAAATTTAGGTATCAAATTGAACCTAAAAAAATGAAAAACTTAAGTATCAAATTAAAAAAAAGTATCAAATTCGGGTACTAAATTGGACTCAAAAAAAATTAAATACTAAATTTAAAAAAAATTGCCAAGTTAAAACATTAAATTAGATAAAAAGGATTTTAGGTACTAAATTAAAAAAAAATTGTAAAATTTCACTAAATTAGTTGCATGTGTGTTAAAAAAAAAAAAAAAGTGGAAGATAATATTTAGGAAGATGGCATCAGTATTCACCGTGTAATATTGGGAATATACTTGCTCACGCTAAAAGCATGTAGGCAAGGTTCTGTAGTTCTTAACGGGTCTGATTTTGGGTACAAACAAACTTGATTTATTTACATGCATTCATTGGTGGTGCCCAATCAAAAAGTTCCACTACCAAAGAGGCGTGGAGTTGTAATCAAATGGCTTAGTTTGCAGATTGTTTTTATTTATTCACAATTATGAATAAATTACTAATCTTCTTTTAACATTTTCCAAAATCTCCAATTCCTTATTTATTTATAATTTCTGTTTGCTATCCTATATTCACTTAGTTACACCAACTCAAAATAAATTCATAAATCATAAAACTTAAACCTAAAATATCAATATACTAAAATTCATTTATTATTTTTATTTTTTCATCATACATTATACAACTATCATTGTCTTTTTCTATAACCGTATAGTGTGTCTCACAATATGCTCAAAGAGTAGACAAAGCATGGATTTATATTTGATGCAAAGGGTAAAGTGTTATAGGAGGTTTATTTGTATTTTTTTTCATCTATTAAAAGGATAATTACTTTAGAGAAACGAGAAAAACAATCCACTTATTAAAATTTTGTTGTTAAATGCTTTATATATAATGTATAATAGTTATAGACTTTTACTTTCTTTTTTTTTTTTCAATTTCACCTTTACTCTTGAATCAACTTGAGCCTTGAATAATTGTAAAAAATTTATATATCTTTCATATGTTTACACGCTCACTAAATTATGTTTCCAAGAAGCTTATTATTTGAAAATTCTTGTGGTATTTGCTTCTTTGATATTTCAATTAATCCTAAGGCAAGTAAGATAGAGAAACAAGTGAAGGTGTAGAATTTTGAAGACGCTATCGTATCTATGGTAGAAGAAGCTGAAAATGAGGTCTAACTTATCATACAGCCCATCTTTTTATGTTTTATTTTAATCTTCTATAATAGCTTTTCACTTATAAAATCGATAGTTATAGTGATGAATTACATTCTTTATTAAATTAGTTCTCTATAACAACATATTGTCTAAAATTTTAAGTAAATTTATAGTTTTTGCATATAACCAAGTCTATCGATTATAATTTATTATTGGAAATTCACCCGTATAAACAACGAGATGGTAGGAGTGGAGAGGAACAATACAAATATTTTACTTGAAAAACCCTCAAAGAAGGAAAACAACAGGCAAAGGAGGTGTCAGCTTTTAACTAAATGAGTAAACAAACGAGTGTACAATATGGAGAAAATAAACCTAAATGTACTAAGTGTACATATCCAAACCCCAAAACAAAGTCATAACTCGGGAACAAAATTATTTCCACAGTCACCACCAGGGATGAAGCCAAGGGGGGCTGGCATGGGCCCCGGCCCCCCTAAAAAGTAAAATTGCTATTTAGGCCCTTAAATTTTTTTAAAATTTTTAAATTAGTAAAGGTAAAATTGCACTTTGGCACCCCTAAAATTATAAAAATTCGATTTAATCTTTTACAACTATAAAAAATTAAAATTTCATCCGCCCCCTAAAAAATTATTCTAGCTTCACCCCTGGTTACCACAAAACTCTCTACAAAACTCATATGCGACTACATCTTGTCTCTTTTAAAGAAAAGCCATTGTTAATTGGCATGTACAAAACAGGGATACAATGACCCTTTTAAATAGGCTAAGATTAGAGTTCTAATCATACTAAAATATCCTTGAAATAATCAGAGTTCAATTGGGAGAAGAAGTCCTACTTGGAGTAAAAAAACAAGGTTGCTTACGAGGAGAATACATCATGTTGTCATGAAGTCCCATGCATGCTCGTCATGACGTTGCCACTGCCTTAAGTTGGGAGTTCTCGTGTCGTCCCGACGTCAGTCTTGTTTTGGCCTTTCTTTGAATGCTCGCTGATTCTTGTCTAAGGTGCCTGCAACATGTCCGATAAATGCGAGGCACACCCCACATTTATTAAATAAAAATTATCTTAATTAAAATATTATTTCAATAAAATATTTAAATTTCACATGAACAAAATCCGTTAATTTATTAATAAAACAATCTTCAATGAGTAGAATTAAAGATAATAAACTATTAAGTTCCCTCATTAAATATTCTACTATGAATTTGGAACATCATAAACTTATAAATTGATTACTTGAATTTAATAACTTGTGATAAATTAATTAATTTAATTTTGATAACTCATTAATTAACTGAACATGTTAAATTTGTGAAGTTCATAATTAGTCATGTGAAATAATATAAAAGAAAATATGCATAAAAGCAATAATACTTGCCCCTACTATACTTCTTTTAATTTTGTTAATTTGATTATCACGTTCTTTTTTTATTATTATTAAACATAATTCTCACTTTCTTTATTTTATAGAAAATCGCAATATGAATTTTATAATAGGTTTACAACAATTAACAACATGCTATTATAGGTGTATACTAGCCACTTTTCTATAAAGATTGAAATTTTAACAGAGAAATAAGACTGTTATAGAGAGTGTTGACTGTAATAATAATAATAATACCTACCGGCAAAGAGATACATGAAGATTTTTCAAAGACAACATGTCTTACTTGAAATGGAATTTTTTTACAACTATTGAAAGGTTGATAAATAGTAAGCCATAACAACTTTATTTGTGGAAATCTTTATCCGATGACAACAACATTGATCGTGTTTTATTTTATATAAAATTAGTTGGCTAGTTGTATGGATTATTTCATTATCAAGGAATTGAATTCACTAACTCAGTTATATGGATTTAGTTTATTGTTACTTTGTGATCATATTCTGATGATTTTGAGTTAATTGTGTTGAATTAAGTGCTATTTTATTTTTTAAAAAGTATAATTTCATAATTATTATTATTACATTTTCAAAATTTCAAAGTGATTTAGATAAAAATCTTAATTTAATAATGAATTTTAGAGTTTGGACTTGAGATATAATGTCATTGTTATAGTATTTTTACTTACAATTTATCGACAATTTACTTCTTAAAAATGTTTTCAAATCTTAAAGCTAATTGAAATCTACAAAATTCTTGAATTTAACATATTTTAATTCTCTAACAAAATATTTGGAAATCATGAATTTTTAAAATTAAAATTTTGGAATCCAAATCCAAATATAAGTTTCCAAATGCTACCTATAGTATAGCATTTTTTAACAAATACAGGAAAAACATTAACTCAACTAAAAAGAGATAGTGACGGATTGAATATTTGTATTCTTAATAACATTTTTTGTTGTTTGAAATTTTTTCCTAAACTCATTTTTGTGAAAATTATTATTAATGAAACAAACACAACATAAATTTGAGTGTAAATCAATAAACAACATTAATTCTCAAAGCTATTTTTTTTTATAATTAATCTAAAAAATAAATTTTAATACTAATACTTGAATTTAAATAACATAGAATATGTCAAGAACTTATTTTATACAAGTTTATGTTTTTTTTATTAAAAAAAGTTGAAGCATTTTATTGTATACGAAAGTAAAGAATTGAACTATAGACTGCTATCATAAGAAAAGCTCATAGCACACTTTAGTTTTTTGAATAAAGCTTTTATTAAAATTTGAGAATGGATAACATCTTTAATAACATTCTAGTGAATAAAGATGGGTAATCTTTTAACTCGTGAGTATCATGAGGTGTCAATAAATCATGTTTGGTAAGACTATCGGCTACTAAAGTTAGTATCTCTATGTACATACTGGAAGTTGCATCCTTCAATGACTTTTTACTTCCTTCTCCTTTCATTTGTTGCCATAGCACACTCTTTAAAACAAAACCATTTCAAACTTTGAAACAATTCCAAAAACTTGTAAATTATGTACTAAACACAACAACCACTTGTAGACATATGAAAACATAGCTAACAATATATTGGTTCTATCTATACCAACCTTAGATGACTTATCAAACTCCACGTTGTCTTCTCTTAGAGAATTTTGCACCTCACACTAGAATTGTGGTTGATTTATTGCCCTAAATTATCTTGGTAAACATACAAAATTGGTCACTCACTTTCATGAAATCATTAGCAAAAATAAATACGTTAGCATCCAAAGAATTTACTTTAATTAATCTAGAGTCTTTAATAACCATAACTATGAAAGCTTTTGAATTGCTCTCTGCTGTACAATTCACATCATCTATATGCTCATATTTGTTTGATATGCTATTGTTGTTAAATAAAATGCTACTAGATTTGAGCCCATAGTCTTTTTCATCTTGTATGTCCATTAGCAATAGCATCATATAGTAGTCCTTATATTTATTTAATGCCATGACATTTAAACTAGATCAAGCTCTATGAAAATCTCAAAGTACTAATAGTCGGATAAAATAGCAACATGATTACATATGTCAAGCAAAATGTTGATCTTAGTATTAGTAATATTATAACAAAACAATGAATAAACACCAATCATAATAGTTGGAGCAAGTAGACATAGAATGACAAAACATTTTTTTGTTGAAAGCATTGAGAAACTGTATTACAAGTGTATATAGGATTACATAAGATTAAAAATGTTTACATAATGCACAACACTCCATTTTTAGTTAGAATTTTTGATGAAAAGGTATTCATTCTTGAATTGAGACAAGAAGCACATGATAACACTAAAACAACAAAAAGGAAAAGAGATAACAAAGTCTTACAAAGAACTAACACCTTTGTAGCTTTTTGGCTCCGCCAAAGCTAAAAACCAAACACCACAAGAACATTATTAGGCTCAAGATACATCGAGACAGGGGTGATTTGGTGTTTAAAAGTTTGGAATAATTGCTCAAATAAAACTTACACAAGAGATTTAGAATGGTTTGGCATCAATTGCCTACCTTTATTACTTTAGTTGTAACACCATTTACCTGACCCAAATTACCGGATCCAGATATTGGATGCTACTAAACTTAAACACTTAATAATTTTTTTTAAATGGCGTAACTTTATTACAACAAACTTTTTATTTATTTCTTCACAACTATTAAGAAAAAGTACTCATTAAATACAACAAAACTAAAACATCGTATACAAGTCATTAAAACTTAAAACCTTGTTAAAGACAGACTCAAATATTGCGTAGAATAAAAATTGTCATATCCTTAAGTGCTCTCTATATGTATAATATCTTAACACGAACTGCCACTTTGGAGCATTCCTTGCTCGATCGCTACTAGTGTAACAGCCCAATTTCAGTGAAGCTGGAATAGTGGTTTCGTAACCACAAATTCGAGCCGAAAAGATAAAATATTTTAACATTATTAAATGATTGGTAATATGATAGGAAGATTGTATGAAATTTTTGATAGGAAAATTTTATCGATTACATGTCTAATTGCAAAAATGACTAAATTGCATGAAATATCAAATTTGGATTCTAGTAACTATAAGGATTAAATAGCTATGGAATTCAAAACTTGAGGTCCTTAAATGGTAATTAGACCATTGATGAAAAAATATGTAGATATTTTTGGTGAGTCATCCATGGAAAAATTAGAACATGTTAAGGATTAAATTGGAAATACAAAAGTTAATAGGCCAATTTACCAGAAAATACCAATTTTTAACAAAATTTACGGAAAAGGACCTAAAAATAATTATTTACCGGAAAGGGCTATTTCCCCCGAAAACGCGTCCACGTCAGTGCGTTTTCAGGGGATGATTGGAAAAGCGCGTCCACGAGGGAGTGTTTTGTGCCACATCAGCAAAAAACGCGTCTTTGAGGGCGCGCTTTGCTGATGTGGAAAAAGCGCTCCCTCGTGGACGCGCTTTTGCCCTCTCCCCTCGATGGGTTTTTCAGTTGTTTTTAGTGTTAGGGTATGAGTTTTTAGGGTTTTAGGGCGACGATTTATGATTTTTTAGGGTCTTAAGGTTTAGGCTTTTTAGGGAAAAATTAATGAACTAGATTTTAGAGTTAATTAATTAAAATAATTTTAGGGTTTAGGGTTTTGGGAAAAATATACCAGCAAAAAAATTTATTTGAAATTTTTTTACAGTAGTATCTGGCAAAATAATTTTGAGAAGACATTTCTGAACAAATAGTGACCAAAACGCTTCAAGCAGGATGCACTGTCAGCAAGAGTACCGAAAAAAGCTCCTACATGGACGCTCTTTTGCTACAGTAGTCTCTGGCAAAATAATTCTAAGAAGACGTTTCTGAACAAATAGTGACCATAACGCTTCAAGCAGGATGCACTGTCAGCAAGAGTACTGAAAAAAGTTCCCACGTGAACGCTCTTTTGCTACAGTAGTCTCTGGCAAAATAATTCTGAGAAGACGTTTCTGAACAAATATTGACCAAAACACTTCAAGCAGGATGCACTGTCAGCAAGAGTACCGAAAAAAGCTCCCGCGTGGACGCTCTTTTGCTACAGTAGTCTCTGGCAATCCTTAGACTATAAATGAGCCAATTTTCATTCTCAGGTTGCATAATAGAAATTGAGGCAAAAGTAAAATAGAAACTGAAGATGAGTGAACGTATTAGTGCTATTATTTACTATGATGGTGAGGTTTGTGACACTGAAAATGGTGTTGTTTTTATCTGAGAACAAATACGACCGGTTTTTTTAAGGAACATAGATTTGACAGAACTTCGTAAAAGAATTAGGCGTAAAATCTTTGGAACAACGCCAATGAAAGTTCAGTCTATTAAGTATAGATTTTGTGCTTCGGTTGATCTTGTGAGATATGACTCATTCGACATCAAAGGTCCTCGGAGCTTGGAGGCAATGGTGGAGACTCATTTTGCCAATGGATCACCCTATCTTGAGGTATATGTACAATTTTCATCGCCAAGTGATCTTCTTTCGACTTCAACATCTACTGCTGTTCAAGAAGAATACACGACCCCAGGCCGACACTCTATTAGTGGGAGGCAGAATACAGAAGCACCCGTGTTTGGTGGTAGTATGGAAAACACAACCCCTACACGACACTCGGTTGGTGGATAGGACATGCATATCCTTCCTTCAACGTTAGATGTTAGAAATACGTATTGGGGAACGTCATCAACTTCTAGTGGTTGGCAATCCACATATGATTGGGAACGTTACGAAAGTTGTTTAAGAAGGGATAATGTACTCCCCACGACATCCACCGGCGAGGGGCTCTCGTTCGTTGCAGATAATGGTGGGTCAGATGATGAGTTCGATGTGGATCCACCTTGAAAGCCCGGCCCCAATGGTGCAGAAGTTGCATTATTTTCTGAACCGGAGCCTGTTCCAACAGTACCTGAAGATGTTGAAGGCGATTCAGATGAAGAAGAAGAAGATTCATGATTCAGGGCGTACTCACCTCCAACCCACATGCATAATGTCGATCTATCTCAAGATGATGCATTGGAGTTTCCTGAACTACCACACAGAAGGCGTGACCGTACAAGTTCGTCGTTGGATTCGGGCGAATTAGAAATTGGTAAAGAGTTTTCCAATAAGGATACTTTTCTTGGTGCATTGAAATAATATAGCATCAAGAACGAAGTTAACTACAAAGTGGTTAAATCCAAACTCGATAAGTACGAGGCCAAGTGTGCAGTGCAAGACAGTACATGTTCATGGAAAATCATGGCCTCGTTGAGGAAAAGGACAGGCTTGTGGGAGATTAAAAAGTACAAAGGTCCACATACATGTCTTGCCGGTACAGTATCACTAGGTGTTCAAGGTTTTTGAATAATACTGATAGGTGTTTCACAAGATCACCCGAAGATAGTTTCAGAGATGTTGGCTGACTTAATAATACCGACGGTGAAGGCAGATCCCAAGACTACAGTGCCGGCCTTAATTGGTAATATTCGTAGCCAATTGGGGTACACGCCCTCTTACCGGAAGACTTGGATAGCTAAGCAGAAGGCGTTGGAAAAGTTGCATGGTCGGTGGGACGCTTCATATAATGAAGTGTGGTAGTGGTGTCAGGTGATGGAGAGATATGTCCCAGGCAGCATAACAGACCTTGAAACGAAACCAGCGTAACGATCGATTGCTCCGTGGATGCCAAGTGTTCAAGCTTCTGTTCTGGACATTAAGCAATGTCGAGACGCATTTCTATACTGCAAGCCATTGGTACAAATTGACGGTACCTTTATGTATGGTGGATATACGCATCGGCTATTGCTAGCTGTGGCACAGAATGGCAGTGGGAGAATTATTCCAATTGCATTTGCAATAACACTAGGGGAGTTAGCTGATGACTGGGATTTCTTTCTATTTAGGTTAAGGAGGCATGTCTACCCCCAACCTGATATATGCGTTATATCGGATCGGGGCCCTGGAATACTAGCCGCAATAGAGCGACAGGGAAGCTTGTGACATCGCACACACCATCGATATTGCCTAAGGCATGTTGCATCCAACTACCACGGGCAACATCGATCTACAAGTGAAAGACGGCAAGTGACCAACATGGGTATGTAATATCTATTAATATAATTTCGTTTGTAATATTCTATTTATTCTTAATTGAAGAGTGGTATGTATTATTCGCTATCAACTTCTATTGGCAGGGTACGAGATCAATAAGGACCGTTTTCATGAAATGTTGGCGAGTTTGCGCTCAGTTAACGAAGAAGGTGCGAACTACCTATGCAACATACCTTTCGAACAGTGGACACAAGCATACGACGGCGGCCTACGATATGGTCATATGACCTCAAACTTGGCCGAATGCATAAATTCTGTTCTAAAATAAGCGTGTCATTTGTCGATAACATCGGTTGTGCGAGAGACATATTTTCATTTAGCGACACTATTTCTGAAGCGAGCAGCGAGTTATAAAGGCCAAATGCAAGGAAGCCATGTATGGTGCGCAAAGTTATTGCGAGAAATTAACAAGGGGAAGGCACGGGCCAATACCATGCACACAGTGTGTCACGATCGCGACAACCTATGGTTTCGTGTGACAGAGTTTGACAGGCCGAACCAAGGTATTGTTGGCGGGCAATATCGTGTACACTTAAGAAATAAGACCTGTGACTGTAGGATATTTGATGCACTTCGTTATCCATGCGCTCATGTAATCGCGGCTTGTCAGAATCTCCGTCTGGATCCCATGAGCTATGTCGACGAAGTGTATAAAATAGAATACATGTACAATGTGTGGAGACATGTATTCCCACTAGTCCCTGATGAACGTAAGTGGCCGTCTGTATCGCTTGCTCCGTATAAGCTTTTACCGGATAGAGAACTGCGTCGCAAACCAAAGGGTCGACCTTACTCGACTAGAATACGAAACAATATGGATATCCGAGAAACAACCAACCAACGGAAGTTATGCAGATGGTAAAGGAACATAGGCCATACATCTCGCTCGTGTCCAAATTGGAATAGTTGATAGTCTCCTTATCATTTTTTGTCTATTGGTGGCATTGAAAATTCTTTTAATTTACTGATGAAAATGGTGAAATTTTCTTCAAAATTATCTTTCTTGTTAAATGCTGATTTTGCCCCTTACGATCATTCGAAATTCATACATTGGATCAACATCCATCTTGATAAAATTACAAATTAACCCGTCATACTTTTTCACTTATTCAATTTAGTCCTAATTCATCCATTTCTTATTAATTGCTATATATAAAAAATATAAAAAATACAATAAAAAATAAATTACAACTTTTATTTTATTTAGGATATAAAAAATAAATGAAATTAGAAAAAAAAAACTTTTATTTTATTAAAGATATAAAAATTAAATTAAAAAAATAACTTTTATTTTATTAAAGATATAAAAATTAAATTACAAAAAATAAAAAACAACTTTTATTTTATTAAAGATATAAAAATTAAATTACAAAAAATATAAAAAAACAACTTTTATTTTATTAAAGATATAAAAATTAAATTACAAAAAAAATTAAAAAATAACTTTTATTTTATTAAAGATATAAAAATTATATTACAAATAAAAAATAAAAAACAACTTTTATTTTATTAAAGATATAAAAATTAAATTACAAAAAAATAAAACTTTTATTTTATTAAAGATATAAAAATTAAATTACAAAAAAATAAAAAATAACTTTTATTTTATTTAAGATATAAAAATTAAATTAAATTACAATAAAAAAATTAAAAAACATCTTTTAATTTATTAAATATATAAAAAATTTATAATAAAAAAAATAAAGACGATCGAAATCAATGTTGGTGCCGATCGAAATCAGTGCCACATGGGGTTGGTCGACGGTTACGCGTTGGATTCCTCCTTCTTCTAGTTTGCGGCAGGGGTTGTGGGTGTTAGGAGGATGACCCACGTTGATAAAATATTGACTGGGGAGGTGTTTGCATCGCCCATGGCGGAGGTGTCTGAATCCCATAAGGCGAAGGAGATTGGTAAAATGAAGAGCTCCCCGACGGCGCCTCGTGCAATCCCTCATGTGACGACGGCCTATAGATCGGCTAGCCAGTTGGAGTAGTCGGGAACGAACTCAAACCGGGCCATACATTCTAACCTGCCATAGGACTGGGAAAAGGAAACATATAAGGGTTAGGATACATATAAGGGCTAGGGTACGCACCTGGCATAATCTGAAAAGGCTGTGATGTGGGTGTCGTAGGCTGAAGTGTTGGGCCCGGTGACTGTGTAGATGCTGTTGATGGGCCCAGTGGTTGTGTCGGTGCTGTTGATGGTCCCGTCTCCTCACCCCTTCTCCTTGGATTTAAAGGGCCCCATCGTTCCCTTTGTTCACGAAGTTGTCGTCGCCTCTCTTCTTCCGACAATAAATACGGCTTGCCATGGATCCTAAACCATGGCATGTATTCCGACACGCACGCTAACTCAGGAACGATGATCGGTTCCCGAGTAGGTATATAATCATACCAGTTCTCCCACAATTTGATATACGCAGACCAAAATCTTGGCCAATCCGTATGCAACTGCCGTAAGTCGACTTTGTGCTCATCATCGAGCACCTCGGGTGCTACGGGAATCGGTTGTCGGAATCCAAATTGACGCAGAATCTGATTTGACACATGCCAAATGTTCGGATTTTGAAAGAACTCCTCCGGAATTACTGCCCGAATTGATAGATCCTTGTATGGTGTCCATTCAAACTATATTAACATGATAAAAATATTAGTTATATACTAAATACTAAATACGAAATACTAAATACTAAATATGAAATACGAAACGACTGTTTTATTACGAAAATATATTTTATTTAATACTTACTTGTGAGTCCGACCGTTGCTCTAATAAAAGCCGTATATCTTCAAGCGAGATAGGTATTCCAACATAACTCGCCGAATGGTTCCACCTAATTAAATAAATTTTTAGCATACAATTATATTTTAAATCTATGTAATAATTGTAAAATCTAATATTAAATTTACCTTGTTATGAGTGAGAATTTATATGGGTGGTCGACTCGAGGACGTAAAAATGGAAATCGAAACCGTGCCCATGATTGCAGTAGTGATAGGCAACCTCCGATTTTCGCTTTATTCGGCCGTGTCGCCCTGCACATCTCCCGATACAATTTTGCTAGCACGGCAGACCCCAACTCAATTCACTAGCTGCTCTAAAATCAAAGAGTTTCAGCAGCCACCTCAGATGTACGAGGTTTCGTGACAAGTCCGGCATCAGATATCCTCCAATCATCTCAAGAATGTATGCCCGAGCATACCATATTCTTTCTATTTCGGTCAAATCATTATTTGGCTCTGGGAACGTGTCTCGTAACCATCCCATCTCGGTCTGACCTCCGTAAATGTTATCCGAAATAGCACCCAAAAGCTCGTAGCATATGACTCCCCAATCACCAGAAGTTGCGGACCTGGTGACTACGTACCCATCCACTGACAATCCTAATTGCAAATGCATGTCTTCCAGAGTGATAGCACACTCTCCGCATGGAAGATAGAAAGTTTGCGTCTCAGGTGTCCACCTCTCTATCAATGCACTGATTAACTTCGGGTCCAACTTGCACCCCCGGCCTATCGTGGCCAGGTGCCAAAAACCCGCTTCCCGCAGGTAATTCTCAATCAACGACGATGGTGGACCAGACATATTGCGAATATAGAATTGCAACACCTGATCTACAGACTGTTTAAAAAATTATAAATTAAAATTTAATTAAAATTGCATAAACCTAAAAAATATTAAATAGTATTGAAAAATTAAAATTATAACTTACCATTGTCATTTGATCGACGGAGATGTGTTTATTGTTGAGACGAATTAATTCTCCAGCCTTTGCTAATACGATCGAATATTTTTAAATTTATCAAAAAAATATATTTCAAAAAAATTAAAAAAGGGCGTCTTTGTAAATATTAAAGGACTATTGTGAAATTTGAAAGAAATTTGAGAGGAATTTGAGAGAAAGTTAAGAGAAAAATGAGTAAGGACTTTCGTGTGAAAAAAATAAAAGGGTTGTGGGTTTTTATAGTTTTTTTTTACCGTTGCAGGGCAAAAGCGCTCCCTCGTGGACGTGCTTTTCTTATTCATCCCATAAAAACGTGCTGACTTGGACGCGTTTTCGGGTAAATGGCCCTTTCCGATAAATAATTATTTTTTAGGTCCTTTTCCGTAAATTTTATTAAAAATTGGTATTTTCTAGTAAATTGCCCAAGTTAATAAGAAGATAAAGATTAAAATAGAAATTTATATCATTTTGTATCATCTTCTTCATTAAAAATACATGGGAACCCTAGGAGAGAGAAAAAAAGCTTTCCAAGCATAAATTGGTAAGTTCCTATATCCCGTTTTTAGTAATTTTTATATTTTTTTTAGATCGGGAAAGCTTAATTTCTCTATTTGGGGCAGTTAATTTGAATAGATATCAAAGTATAGAAAATTTTCCTTGGATGAATATGCTGAAATTTGAAAGATTATGGTAGAAATTGAAAGGTTGTTGATAGATGAATAACTTTTACAAAGTGATTTTTGATGGAAACATGTTTAGGGACTAAATTGAAAAGTGATGAAATTCATGGAAAAATTCTGAGACTGAGGAATTCAGAGCTACTACAGATGATGATGCTGAAAAGGCTGAGTTTGGCTGGAGAATACTATCCGAGTATTAGAAGAATTGTCTTGTTCACCAGCTGATTGTCTGAATTGTGCAGTTTCTTTATTGAAAGACACAACCTATTATTGATGGAAAACTATAACTTCTGTTCTTCCAAAAGAAAACATTACATAGGAGTTCTTTCAAATAGAATTCAGAAAGAAATACATTAGTCAGAGATTTCTAGATAAAAAAAGGAAAGAATTCCTAGAACTCAAATAAAGGAGTATGACAGTGTCAGAATATAAACGAGAATTTGTTCGACTTAGTAAATATGGTCAAGAATGGGTTCAAGTAGAAGCTGAAATGTGCAAAAGATTTGAAGAAGGGCTGAATGAAGATATTAAGCTGTTGATTGGAATTCTTGAAATAAGACAATTTACAATACTAGCTGATCGAGCATTAAAAGCAGAATAATTAAGTAAAGAAAAGAAACAAGAAGAAAGAAAAGCTCAGATTTCCAGTAAGAGATTTATAGGAAAATCCCAATCATCTGTTTCAGAGAAATTAAAGAGATATCATGATCATTTTACCACATCTGCTGGATATTCTGAAAAAGAGCGGGGTTCTCAGCGCTCTAACCCGATATCACCGTTGCCATCAGTAACTAGTGTTGGAAGTGTTGGAAATCCAAAGTCGAAATGTAATTACTACAATAGATTTCATTTTGGAGAATGTCGATTGAAAAGTGAAGCTTGCTACCGATGTAGTTCTTTTGATCATTTTCTCAGAGATTGTTTAGAGAGAGGGGAAAAAGAGGTTGTACAGATTCCAAAGCCGAGTAATACTGCCTCTAGAGGTAGACCACCTTGACATCCTGCAAATGTTGGTGGTAGCCGAAGTGTTACAAAAGATTCAACTATTAAATCTGAGACACGAGCACCAGCGAGAACTTATGCTATACATGTCAGAGAAGATGTTTCTACTCCAGATGTTATTATTGGTACATTTTCTTTACTTGGCACTAATATTATTGCTTTAATTGATCATGGTTCCACAAACTCATACATATGCACGAAATTGGCCTCTATTAAAAATTTACCAGTTGAATTCACTGCATTTGTGGTGAAAGTTTCTAATCCCCTGGGTCAAAGTGTGATGGTAGACAAAGTTTGCAAAAGCTGTCCATTGATGGTAAAGGGTAAATGCTTTTCAACTGATTTGATGTTACTGTCTTTTGATGAATTTGATGTAATCTTAGGAATGGACTGGTTAACCCAGCATGATGCAGTGGTGAAATGTAAACAGAAATACATTGTGCTTAAATGTCAAAATAGGGAATTACTTCATGTTGAATCTGATGAATTGGGTAGGTTGTCTAATGTGATTTCAGCTGTAACAGCACAGAAATGTATCAGAAAAGGATATGATGCTTACCTTGCTTATGTCTTGGACATAAAGGTAACTGAGTCAAAGATTCAATCAGTGCCGTAGTGTGTGAATTTCCTGATGTGTTTCCGGAAGAATTACCTGGATTACCCCTTGTCAGAGAAGTGGCGTTCTATATAGATCTTATTCCGGGAACAACACCAATATCAATAGCACCTTATAGAATGGCTCCAGCTGAGTTGAAAGAGTTGAAAGCACAGTTGCAAGAACTGATTGACAGAAGCTTTGCTCGACCCAGTTTTTCACCTTGGGGTGCACCGATTTTATTTGTGAAGAAGAAATATGGATCTGAGTTATGTATTAATTACAGGCAACTCAATTAAGTTACAATCAATAATAAGTACCTGTTGCCTCGAATAGATGATTTATTTGATCAGTTAAAAAGAGCTACCATATTTTCGAAAATTGATCTTCGCTCAAGTTATTATCAGTTATGGGTAAAGCACTCAGATGTTCCAAAAATAGCTTTTAGAACAAGGTATGGTCATTATGAGTTTCTAGTGATGCCATTTGGGCTGACTAATGCACCTGTAGTGTTTATGGATCTGATGAACAGAATCTTCAGACCGTACCTAGACAGGTTTGTGGTGGTATTTATTGATGATATTTTAGTCCATTTTTGAGATGAAAAAGAGCATGCTAAGCATCTGAGAATTGTATTACAAACCTTACGGGAGAAGCAGTTGTATGCCAAGTTCAGTAAATGTGAATTTTGGCTACGAAAAGTTGGATTTCTTGGACATATTGTATCTGCTGAAGGTATCATGGTAGATTCGAGTAAAATTTCAGTAATTGTTAATTGGAATCCACCAAAGAGTGTGTCAGAAATCAGAAGTTTTCTAAGTCGAGTTGAATATCATCGGAGGTTTGTCAAAGGGTTTTCAATGATAGCCTCTCCGATGACTCGACTGTTGCAGAAAGATATGAAGTTTGAGTAGACTGATAAATGCCAACAAAGTTTTGACAAGTTGAAAGCTCTATTGACTGAAGCACCTGTGTTAGTATAGCCTGAATCGGGTAAGGAATTTGTGATTTATAGTGATGCATCTTTAAATGGTTTAGGTTGTGTTTTGATGCAAGAAGGTAAAGTAATTGCCTATGCTTCAAGACAACTAAAACCACATGAAAGAAATTACCCGATACATGATCTTGAATTAGCAGCTAATGTATTTGCATTAAAAATATGGCGACATTATTTGTATGGTGAAAAATGTCATATCTTCACTGATCACAAAAGTCTGAAGCATTTGATGACACAGATAGACTTGAACTCGCGACAACACAGGTGGCTTGAACTGTTAAAAGACTATGATCTTGTGATTGATTATCATCCGAGTAAAGCTAATGTGGTTGCTGATGCTTTGAGCAGAAAATCATTATTTGCTTTACGAGCAATGAATACACGGTTGTCTATTTCTGACTATGGTTCTATTATGGCTGAGTTGAAAGTTAGATCAATATTTTTGCAACAAATTTTTGAAGCTCAAAATAATGATATTGAGTTACAGGCAAAACGAGAACAATGTGAATTGAATCCTGATTTAGAATTTCAGATTGGGTCTGATGGTTGTTTTTTATTCAAAAACAGATGGTGTGTGTCGAAGAATTCAGAATTGATATAGAAGATTTTATATGAAGCTCATAATAGTACAATGTCTGTTCATCCCGGTAGTAATAAAATGTATAATGATCTGAAAAAGATGTACTGGTGGCCAGGAATGAAAAGAGATATTTCTGAATTTGTATCTAAATGATTGATATGTCAGCAAGTGAAAGCTGAGCATCAGGTGCCTTTAGGGTTATTACAACCAGTTGTTGTACCTGAGTGGAAATGAGAAAGAATTACAATGGATTTTGTGTCGGATTACCATTGACTCCAAGAAAGAAAAATGCTATTTGGGTGATTGTCGACCGGTTAACAAAGTCTACACATTTTATTCCAATACCTACGGATTTCTCTTTAGATAAATTGGTTGAGTTATATATCTCTGAGATTGTTAGATTACATGGGGTGCCAATTTCTATTATTTCTGATAGAGATCCTCGATTTACATCCCGATTTTGGAATAAATTACAAGAAGCACTGGGTACACAATTTCATTTTAGTACTGCATTTCATCCTCAGACTGATGGCCAATCAGAACGGGTTATACAGATTTTGGAAGATATGTTACGGTGTTGTGTACTTGAGTCTGAAGGTAATTGGGAAAAATATTTACCTTTGATTGAATTTGCTTATAACAACAGTTATCAGTCCAGTATTAAAAAGGCACCTTATGAAGCTCTGTATGGTCGGAAATGTAGAACACCGTTGTATTGGACAAGGCTTAGTGAAAAGAAGATTATTGGAGTTGATTTAATTCAGGAAACAGAAGAAAAGGTAAAAGTGATTCGAGATAGTTTGAAAGCAGCCTCTGATAGACAAAAGTCTTATTTCTACCTTAAAAGAAAAGAAATAAAATTTGAAGTTGGTGATAAGGTGTTTTTAAAAGTGTCACATTGGAAGAAAGTTCTTCGATTTGGCCGTAAAGGGAAGCTGAGTCCACGGTTCGTTGGACCTTATGAGATTATTGAAAAAATAGGATAGGTTGCATATCGGTTGGCGTTACAACAGAGCTTGATAAAATCCATAATGTTTTTCATGTATCCATGTTACGACGGTATCGATCGGATCCTTCACATGTTATTTCCAAGCATAAATTTGTAAGTTCCTATGTCCCGTTTTTAGTAATTTTGTATTTTTGAGATCGAAAAGCTTAATTTCTCTATTTGGGGGGTTAATTTGAATAGATATCAAAGTATAGAAAATTTTCCATGGATGACTATGCTGAAATTTGAAAGATTATGGTAGAAATTGAAAGGTTGTTGATAGATGAATAACTTTTACAAAGTGATTTTTGATGGAAACATGTTTAGGGACTAAATTGAAAAGTGATGAAATTCATGAAAAAATTCTGAATTTTATTGAACATGTGTGCTGTAAAAGTTATATTGGAATTTCAGTTAGGCTTGGAATAAGGATTAAATTGCATGAGTTTCAATTTTCGAGCCTACGGACGAAATTGGAATTAATTAAAAGTTTAGGTACAAAATGATTCTTTTGCCTAGAATGTGAATTGGGTTCAATTGAATATGAAAAGTATTAAATTGATGATCAAATTCATTTATATAGATCTGGAAATACTAAACAAAGAGAAAGATCGAGGAAAAGAGAAAGTTTCAGACTAGTAGATACGAATAATTATCAAGGTAAGTTCGTATAACTTAAATAAGCATGAATATGTGTTGATTTGATTGTTGAATTGTGTGAAATGTAATATGTGAATTATATGTACATTAAGCATGAACATTGTGAAGCATGAAATATGTATATGATGTAAAACGATTGAAAATATGTTAAAATATTGAATTCCAATGGATAAATGTGATTTCCTTGATAAAACTACATGTGTTGCAAAATGAATTTAGCCCGGACGGCTAATCCTTTGAAATGGACTCTCGAGCATATGTGTTTTCAATTAGGATTTAGCTTGGACTGGTAATCCTAATTGACTGGATTTAGCCTGGACTAGTAATCCAGATTGGACTCTAAAGGGAATTCTTTGTCACATAAGGATTTAGCCTGGACTGGTAATCCGACAGAGCCCTTAGAGTATATATGCTACAGCTAGAATTTAGCCTGGACTGGTAACTCTGTTGTATGATATGTGACTTGAGAGTGTACCTAGACAGTACCACTGGATATGAATTGACGGATGATGAAAATTGTACACCTCGAGTGTACTACTTGAAATATCCATAAAAAATTCAATGGTTCAACGGATAAAACATTCAGGTGGCATGATGAGTTCATCTATGCATTTTGGTATATTTGTGACTAACATGTTGATTGAATGTTTTTGACTAGAAAAATTTGCTAAATTGATGGATATATGCTTTGTATATGTTTTAAATGTTAAATATGATTGGTAAGTGTAATTTTAGTTATACGAGCTTACTAAGCATATAATGCTTACTAGGTTTATTTTCCATATTTTATAGTGCTCAAAGCTCGTGAAGGTTGGAAATTGGTCGGGGCAATCATCACACTATCAACTCCTTGATTTTTGGTATAAATGAAAACTTCATTTTGTTTAATGGCATGTTTAGGCTAACTAAGTTAAATGATGGTATGTGTATGATATATAAAACTTAGCCATTGGAATGGCTAATATACTTATGTTTTTGATATACGTTATGGGTGGATTTTATTTGAAATTGGCTGGAATATATTTATGAGTGTTAATGCAGGAAAAATGGACTATTTGGGTGAGAAATGAGGCTAGGAAATGACCTTATTTTGTCCACACGGGTAGATACACAGGAGTGTGTCCAGGCCGTGTGTCACACACGACCTGGATATATGGGCATATGAACTAGCCGTGTGTCTCCTATTTCTAAAATTTGTAAAATAGAATTTCCTGAATTTAACCCACGGGCAGAGACACAGGCGTGTGTCTCGGCCATGTGAGAGACACGACCATAGGACATGAGTGTGTGCCCTAACCATGTTAAGTCTGCACCTGATTTATGAAAAATTATGAAAATAAAATCGACCACACGGCCTAGCACACAAGCGTGTGACTTGGCCGTGTGGCTTCTATTTGTTGTTGACGTCATAAACAGAATGTCCCCTATTTTGGTCATGGCCTGAAACATGGTCGTGTGATATACAACACGGGCGTGTCCCTTTACCCACACAGGTGTGTGGACCTTTTTCATGAAATTTTTTTTTTAGGTTTTCCGAAAGTTGCCAAAGTTCTCGGTTTAGTCCCGAACCACTCCCAATGCATGTTTTGGGCTTCGTAGGCCCATATAAGGGATAATATGCATGTGAATGTAAATTTTAGTGAAAATTCATGTCTCGGTTTTGTATGATTGTTTGAGTTTAAGTCCGATAATGCCTCGTACCTGTTCCCGTGTCGAATACGAGTAAGGGGTGTTACAACTAGCATATCAACTTTACCTCAAAACCTGCATCACAACCAGACACTCATAAATTCAAATGAACTTAGTGAATTTTAACCAAGATTACCTTTGAACATTTGTTGTAGAATTCCTCAACTCGAAGATACTGAATTTCTCTTTAGTCTTTGGTGGACACTTTCCTAAACACCAGACGCATACCTACACGCCGAACTCTACACTTGACCCCATATACACATTTCACTTATTAGGTAGATTGTAGAATTTACCTCTCAATGCGGGTTTTTTTTTCTCACTCTTTAGAAAGGTAGAAGCTGGATACATTCCTCGGAGTGATATTCATGCAGAACTTACTTTCAGCATATTTTTACTCAACCAGACGTTTAATGCTTTGCCTAGAATACTATATAAACAATTATTTTTCTTGGTGAATTCTAATACAGACAAACGTTGGATATTCATATCAGAATGGTTTACAAATAGATCCTATCACTGGTGAACTCATACACTAATTCCATAGCTGTCAGAATACTGATCAGGTCATATCATTAAATTAACCCGGAGAACAACCAATTCTAGTGGATGCAATATTTTAAAACATTCATAGAATCCCAGAACACTATATTACATAGCGAGAGATACCCATATTTAGTGGATACTGTAAAAACCAAGTAACCTCTATACTTATCATGGAAATACTCTAGCTTGACGGATGCTTATACTACCCATAACTTCAAGCACACCGAATTTTCTATTGTAGCAGAACTATAGTAGATTCATATATCGAGTATATGTAGAGAAAACTCCTTCAGATATCTCTTCAAACATAATTTAAGACCTTGCCACAAAAATGAGCTAACAAATACGCGCCACTTAGGCGATACAAAATTTACCACAAAGACATTGCAGAATACACCATAAAGGTATTGTAGAATAGGCCACAAATACATTACAGAATATGCCACAAAGGCATTACAGAATACGCCACAAAGGCATCGCAAGTAACTTGCCTAAAAAGGCTTTGTTTGGTTGCCACCAAGGCACCACATGAATTGATGTGTTTGTGATATGGATTTTCCTGAACTTTTCATCACGTGAGGTTTGCGCATCATTGCCCCGGGACACGTAGAAACCTAAGTAGAAAAATTTGGACCATTCGTCCTTTCCAAAATATGCCATGGACATGGTCTTTCCTTGTACTAAAATTCGTGTTTACTATCCCAATGGACTTTGTCGAATACCACCGCGGGGTCAAATCTGATATCACAAAATTTCCCAACACTCCGTCGACCCTTATTTCTCCAAAATTTTCAATCATGCATCATACATATAACATAAGTACACATTCATGTAGATTTTTCTCGTACCCACAACAGAATCATACTTCTTCACATGGTTAACACACATCGACACAATCATGCAACACAGTATATGCTCCATGTATAAACATACAGTTGTTTCACAAAACCACATGCACTCATGCATCCAACACATCACTCACTTAAACTCATGCAAATACTATACAAGGGTCACAAATATTAGTTCAACAATCACTCAAGTAATAATGCATCGTTACTAGGACATCAACCATAAGAAGAAACTTTCTAGAATAATTTGTAGGAGTCGAGACTAGGGACTCACCTGAGGACTCACATTCACTTCAAATCAGAATTTTTGTTACGATGATCCTACCCAAACCAGCAGCAACAACTGCTTAAAATATTATGGAACTTCCTTTAAAATCCCATTTACATGCAGTTTACTAACATCTCAAATACAGATGATCCCCATACAGGGCCTCTTACTCGCATCCTACTGTTTTTATGTCTCATAACATCTTTACTCTTTCAAAAACATAACATGCAATGCCATCAAACTTACCAGGAGGTTGAAACATCCACCTATTATCCCAAAAACCTTAACTTCCAGTTTAACGATGAGAATACTTAGGCTTAAGAAGAGGAACCAGAGTGTAGAACGAAAGGAAGAAAAGAAAAACATCTGAATGTTCCTTTCTTACCATATATATATACTCAGTTCCTCTTAGTGGATCTTGACAAATGTCTTATGCATTCATAAATTGTCCCTTTAATGCCCTATCAAAACCGAGAAAAACATAAAAGAGAATTCGGTGCAGGTATTGTTTGACCAGCCTAGTCCATTTTGTTGACTCCCACCCAATCAAGTTGCAGAACCCACATTACATAATGTTCGAGCAAGCCGAGTGTACCATACCTTTGGCGAAAACTCTCATCAGGCGTGCTCTTAAAGACGATCTTTAAATAAAACAACCAAAAATTAATACTTAAAATGAACCATATATCCAAGGCTCAAACCAAAAATTAATGAAATGTTATATATAGGTCGTTTACAATTCACTTATTTTTTTGATAAATAAATCTTTTATAAGTATATATTTTCAGATAAAGCTTTTTTTCACCCATACTTTGGCATGTCATAATTTAATAGAATATTATTAAAATTTTCAATTAAATTGGTATCACGAGTTAACTAGACAAAAAAAATTTAGAAAAAAACAACATTTAATAGAGTTATATGGGTAGTGCAAATCTTAAAAAAAATCTCCATAATATTATTTTTATTTTTTATCAATATTTATTAATTTTTTAAAAATATTCTTATCTTAAATAATCACTTTTCTATATTACTTAAATGATTATTTATGGCACATACACATCTATAATGTATATTAAAGCAAAAATATATGAATTATTGTAGTGTTTTTTTTTTTCCTATAAAAGTGGTCCTTAAATGTTTAAGCATTACATTTTTTTTGTTTGTTTGTTTGTTTGGTTTGGGTGGGAGGAAAGGGAAGGAAAAAGGAATGGAAAAAAAGAAGAAAAAAAAGGAGAGATAAAAAGATAAGAAAAGGAAGAGAAAGAAAGATATATATCATCATTTTTTTTCCTTATTTAAAGTATGATGTAATTATTATAAATTTAATTTTAATTAAAAATAATAATATTACCAACATCTTTACCACCAATATATTTTGGGATTCATTCCCTATTGCCTTGTAAAAACCTTTTTAAATAATATATTTTAAAAAAATTGTCACAAATCAATTTAATAATATCATAAATGTACAATTTAATAATTAAAAACAATAATATAATAAAATTAATATCTATATTTTTTAAAAAAAGTAAAAAAAGTAATTATTATTTAATAAAACCTAATTTAAAATGAAGTATTATTTAATAAGTAGGCTATTAAACATATTGTAAGTTTAAATACTCCTTAGGACCTTGCTAATTTTAAAATTAGGTAAATTAGTCCCTCTTGGAAGAAAAAGGAATAATTTGCTCCATAACTATTTCCATACATGGCATAAGCCAAATTATAATTGGTTAATTTTTAAATAATTTAATAGAACTAAAAATATCATATAATATTAAAAATATTTAAAATTTATAAAATTTAAAATAATCCTAAATAATCAATAAAATTTTCAAAATTTCGAAAAGAAGATTTAAAATTTATAAAAAATCAAAATACTAAAAAAATATTTTTAAAAAATGAAATAAAAATTCAAACTGTCTAAAATAAATACAAAATAATCTTCTAACATCAAAAAATAAATTTTATAATTTATTTTTCCAAAAAATAATTGAAAATTGAAAATATAATAAATTATAAAAATTTCAAAAATTTTATAATTTCAATTTTAAAAAATAAAAAATAAAAAATTGACACTTTTTTTACTGATATTATATAATAAATATATTTTAATATTTTAAGAAATAAATTTTAAAAATACAAAAAAAAAATTGTCTAAAATCCAAATATATATCCAAAATAAAAGGAAATAAAGAGTTTCAATAAAAATATTAAAAATTCTAAAAGTTTATAACCTTTTTATATAATATTTATTTAATTTTTTTATTTTTTAGTAAATTATTGGAAATTGTTTGAATTTAAGTTTTTTTTTTAAATTTAGGAAGCTTTATTATTTTGAAAGCAACTAATTTATGTAAATTATTTTGGAAGTTTTTATTTTTTAGTAAATTATTTTGAAAGCAATTAATTTATTTAATTTTAAAATTGACAGAAAGTGTATATTTGTGGCAGGGAGTTAACTCTGGACAAAAATAACAACATTATTAATTAGAATCCCTTGTTATTACCGAGGAAAGTGCGTACGAAGATGAGACGCATTTATTTTTGAAAGCTTCACTTAACAACAACATTTAAGTAAGTGGAACCCACAATTATATTGCTTTCATTTTTATTAGGAGTGTTAAAATGGTTAACTGAATTAAATTAATATTAATTGAATTTTTGTATTATTTAGACGTTAATCGAATTGAAAGTTTTTTAAAAAATTTAACTAAATCGAAATTTATATGTTTTTTTTGTTAAAACAAGTACAAAACATATAAAAAAAATTGATAATATTTATTTGACCGAATTATCTGAATTAACCGAATTAGTAATAGCCTAACACATATAATATATGATATTATTTATTAAGTTCAGTTAATTACCCGATTTCAAACCGAATTAACCTTTAACCGACCTCTGATCGAACTAGATCGGTTAACTGACAAATTAATCGATTTAGATCAATTCAGTTGGTTAATTTGATTTTAACCGAAGGTTGAACACCCTTAATTGTTACTGATACATGCACGGATGGGGTGAAATTTATTAAATCTCATTCACCAAAGTTGCCAATTTTCAAGCTTGGGAAATCAACAGACTTGCGATGACTTTTTGTATGGAATCCTGACATTTCTAGATTGAGATATCTTCATTGCGTTTGAAGGTCTATCTCTTGGCTTCGAAACGCACTTTGAATCACTCAATTTTGAGTTCAAAAGCTCAAGTTATGACTATTTTAGTAAAGACTGCGCGAGTAGAATTTCTAAATGGGATTATGACGGGAATTACGAGTTTCGGGCTTTTAATTCAAGTTTAAATCATATTAGGTTCGGGTTTTGGGCTTAATTTTTATTATATATGAGCCCAATATTGTATTCATCCGTCTCATTCTTTATCATTTAATATCATATTTGAGAGTTTTAGGTGTTCTCTTTGTTCTTATAAACTGATTTCTAGCAAATAGCCTCAAAACAATTTTTTTTACCCAGAAAATTTTCAAAATAAAAATTCAGAGGGTAAACATTTTTTAAATGATATGAAATTTTACATAATATTTCTTAGCAATATTCGAATATAAAAAAATATTTTCCACAAAAAAGGTGATCGAAAGAGTGAAAAAATTGACAAATGCGAAAAAAAGAAAAAAATATTTTTTGGTTTGAATTTTGTGTCGAAAATTTTCAGATCAAATATAAAATATTTGAGGAAGCTCCAGTTTAATTTTTGTGATTTTTGGAAATCGGGAACACCTCAAACGAAGTTTGTCAAGTTGCTTCGCAATTTTTCATATTTTCGGGTTTCAAGGATTTTCATTGACTTTTAGCCTTAAGTTTTCATTTTTTCCTTTCTATTGTTCCTATACACGTTCTAACACTTTCTTGTTTCTTGTGTTAGTAGGTTAAAGCATGTTACACATTCCTTCCTCCGTGCAACATAATTCTTTTATGTCTAGCCGATTTTTGGACTCATAGTGCTATTAGGTTTACTTTGTTAGTTTGATTCTAATACATTCTAGTTGATTGATATGGACACTTTTAAAAGGCTCACAAGATAAATTCTTATCTCTTTGATAATTTTATTTTATTTCTGAGTGCATAAGGTGATGTTTGCTTAAATTTTCTTTTGATGTTGTGTTTTTCCAGGCTTTCACAATGACTCATGACACTCGTAATCATAAAAACCATGATGAGACATCATCCGACGACAAAATACAAGATGTTACATTTGAGAATATTGTGGGGAAGGTAAATTATCGACATCAACAATTGAACGAGTTACATGATACAATTGAGACCAATTTGACTAAGTTTCAAACGTAACAAAAAGTTAACATTAATCAGCTTGCCAATCAGCTTGCCAATAATATTCAAATGCTAACTCAAGCTGTTGCTCGTTTGGAGACTTCTTCGAACTAATGATCTCGTGCTCGTGATAGTGATTATGATGATGGAGACAATTAATAGCTTCGTATTCGTTCTAATAATGGTAGGCGAGGATATCGTCACACTGACGAAACTTTGGGTATTCCTGATCGAGGCTAGCTTTTTGTAGCTAAACCAAAGTTCAACATTCCACCATTCTGAGGGAAGCATGATCCTGAAGCATATTGTGAGTGGAAAGAAAAAATTAAACTTATGTTTTGTTACTATAAATGCTCGGAAAAGGAAAAAGTCTCATTGGTGACCCTTGGATTTCCAAATTATGCATTGAATTGGTGGATTCAACGTGGAATTAATCGTCAAGGAAACTATGAAAGGGTAATTGAAACAAGGGACGAGTTGAAGCAAGTGATGTGAAAGCGTTATGCTCCTTCTCATTACTACAAAGAGGTCAAAATGAAATGTCGACACCATGTTCAAGTTAACCGATTAGTTGATGAGTACTTTAATAAGAGATGGCCAAACGAAAGGAGGAGTACAACTGATCTCTCATCTGTTGTGAAATGTTATTGGTGCAATTCAAAAGATCATGAGGGTTTCCAATGTCCAATTAAATATCCAACTAGAGAAGAAAGTAAATATGACTTCGTGTCTTCTATTGACTCTTACTCTAGTGGAAAAGCGATTTGTGATGACAAACTTTGTGAACCAGAAAAAGATGATAATGAGAAATTTTTCCTTGAATCTATAGAGTTAAATGATATACAAACGTTAGGTTCTCTTACTGAGATATATTCACTACAGCAAAACAGGTTATTAGCGGCGTTTTTAGTGGCGTTTGGACCAAAAACGCCACAAAAGGTATACATTAGTGGTGCTAACAGGAAAGCTCCGCAAAAGGTTAGAGCTATAGCAGTGGCCTTTATAGAAAAAATGCCGCAAAAGGTCCAGCATTAGCGCCGCAAAAGGTCTAGCAGTAGCGACGTTTATGATAAAAACGCCAGAAAAAGTCAAGCATTGAATATTTAAACAAAACGGCGTTGCTTTACTCCCTATCTATTTATTCTTTAACTAGTTTATTTATATTAATTAAAATACAATTTATTTTTAATTGAATATTTAAAATGTTCAGAAAAAATTAATGACATGTAGAAAAAATTTGAAAGTAAAAACATAGAAAAATATATGTTAAAAATGAAAAAAATTAAAATGCTATTATTTAAAATAATTTTAATATTTTTTTGGGTATATGACTGATTGTTTTTAATTTATATATTAAATAATTGTAAAAGAGATAATATTAATTTGAATATATTAAAATTATAATTATAGTTTAAATTATTTAAGAGATAACAGATAAACTTTATATATATTAAAATTAAAAATATTGCTAACCCATGCATCTCTAGAGAAACAAAATTAATTAGTAAATTGAAAATGTTATTTAAATTTCCTAAAATACTGAAAGAATATGTAATATTCAAATTTTATCTAATTAAGTTAGGGTTTAGGGTTTACGATTTACAGTTTAAGGTTTTGGGTTTCAATTTTAGGATTTAGGGTTTCAAGTTTGGGGTTTAGGGTTTAAGGTTTAGGAAAGATCAAATGAAGATGGGAGTGAAGGAGAGGCCAATGCTACTAAAGAACGGTTTGGTCAGTGAATCAGTTAAACGATGTCAACCGGAACTGAGCTATTTTTAATCAAGTTTCTTTTACCCTTATTTTTAGGGTTCTTAGAATGCCGTATGTCCTTTCTATTAACCAACCATGAACTTCTTTCAAATTGATTTGATTCTTCTGATTTGTTCGATTCTATCGTAACATCATAAGCTCCGTCTTCTTTAATACAAAAAATTACGTATTCTTCATCAGGAAGACATATCCAGCTCGAGTTTTCATATTATTTAAAATTATTTTCGTACACAATTATAAAATTTTACAAATTAAATATATTGTTTGGAACAAAACAAATTTAATTTAAAGGAAATTAAGAAATAATTTCAAATATTTAAATATTTAAATATTTAGTAGTATCAAAGGCATTCAAAAAATCATTTTGTTTTAATCAAAACGGAGTCATTTTATTGGCTTTTTTCGTGGTGTTTTCTATAAAACGCCGCAATAGGTCGGGCTTTAGTGGCACCAGGGGAAAAACGCCGCAAAAGGTTATTTTGTTTTAATCAATTTTATTGGCTTTTTAGTGGCGTTTTTTGTAAAACGCCGCAATAGGTCGAGCTTTAGCAGGGCTAGGGAAAAACGCCACAAAATGTTATTTTGCTTTAATCAAAACGACGCCGTTTTATTGGTTTTTTTAATGGCGTTTTTGGTAAAATGCCACAATTTGGGCTTTAGCGGCGCTAGGGGAAAAAACGCCACAAAAGGTTATTTTCTTTTAGGCCAAACGACATCGTTTTGCTCTCCTCATTTTTACCCAACCCATATACCCGATAAACCTTAATTGTTTTCCCTAAAATTGTCCCTCCAACCCCTAAATTTTCCCCAAACCAAAATCCCAACCCTTCTCTGCATCGCCGGACCCGACCATCTACTTCCTCGCCATCGACTCAACCATTTGCTACATCACCGTCGACCCGACCGTCTGCTGCATCGTCATCACACTCCTCTGCCGCAACTAGTCGGTAAGTTTTTTTCCTTATACTTGTTTCGATTCTTTCTTCCATCTATCAATCGATACTTGTTTCAAAAGCAAAAATCAAGTTCCTCTTCTTCCCTTATACTTTTCGAGTTTAATGGTGTTGTTAGATTGGTAATGCCTTTTATCTTAAAATCATCGCAATCTCCAACCCATTAAACTTGAACTTTTGGTCAAATTATTTTCCAAAATCCTCTTCTCCTGCACACAATAAACAAAATCCATAGTTTGTTCTAGTCTTCTTCTTCTTCTTCTTCTTCTTAATCCCCTTCTTTTATTACATGTTTTTTTTCTATTTATATTATGTATGTCTGGTTTTTTTTCAGGATCTTGAAAACGGAACTGTTTGATATGAAGATGTTAGTAGTTAATGGAGTTCTTTACATAACATAAACACCAGTTTCTGTAATCTGTTAAATTGATCTATGTTTTGTTTTCTTTTTTTCGAAGAATATATAACAAATTCTCGAGGATTAAAGCTATTTACATGCAGATGATTACTAGTAAACGAAGAACCCAAAGCTTTAATCTTTATCTGCCATGGTTATGCCATGAAATGCAGTATCACCATGAACAGTAAGTACATACATACATGCATGCGTATAGATTATATATATATAAGGAAGCATGATGATATATGGTATAAAATCCAGGTACTGCAATTCGATTGGTGAAAGCAGGGTATGCAGTTTATGGCATAGATTATGAAGGCCATGGCAAGTATTCAGGGTTGCAGGGCTATATCTTAAGTTTCAGTCATATTGTTGATGATTGTTCCGATTATCTCACTGATATTTGTGGTAATTATGAAATTTCAAATTCTCTTTATATATATATATAAGTTATTTACTTTGTTGCAAATTGAAGTGTTTAAATGTTGTAAATTGAAGTGTTTAAGTGCTGCAAATTGAAGTGTTTAATTGCTGCAAATTGAGATGTTTTATCGCTGGAATTGAGGTGTATAAGTGTTGTTAATTGAGATGTTAAAGTGCTGCAAATTGAAGTGTTTAAATGCTGTAAACTGAAGTGTTAAAGTGCTGCAAATTGAAGTGTTTAAATGTTGTAAATTGAAGTGTTTAAGTGCTGCAAATTGAAGTGTTTAGTTGTTGGAAATTGAGATGTTTTATCACTGTAATTGAGGTGTACAAATGTTGTTAATTGAGATGTTAAAGTGCTGCAAATTGAAGTGTTTAAATGCTGTAAATTGAAGTGTTAAAGTGCTGAAAATTGAAGTGTTTAAATGCTATAAATTGAAGTGTTTAAATGTTGTAAATTGAAGTGCTTAAGTGCTGCAAATTGAAGTGTTTAGTTACTAGAAATTGAGATGTTTTATCACTGTAATTGAGGTGTATAAATGTTGTTAATTGAGATGTTAAAGTGCTGCAAATTAATGAAATCAAGTACTACAATTATATATTACAGATGGGGGTTGGAGAATACGATCAAAGGGCAAACATCAAATATGGTGATTCCCAACCAAGCAGTGGCTTCTTAGACACCTAACATTTTGCACAACCAAACATGACCAGAAGTTTTAAACCTACATGTTGAGGTTGCTACACACAAGTCCCTTCCTTTTTTTAGTTTATGTGCCATGTGATGATTGTGTTTTAAAATTTAATTTGTTTTAGTGTCTTACATTCTTATAGGATTCACATTCAAGGAGCAAGAAACATTGCAGCAACCCATCGGGATCGAGCAGTTAGAATTCAGAATCAAGCGATACACAAGAGCTAGATTTGGAGCTTAGATCACATCAGAATCGATAAAATTTTTTCTCGCCACTTTAAATGCATACTCATGGAACTACATTTTATGCTTTCCTAAAATTGTAAGTTCAAATAAGGTGTTGATCTTGCAATTCATACATACAACTTGAGCAAGTTGATATGAACTAGTTTGAATTTTTTTAAAAAAAAATTCAAAAGAATCTTATGTAATCAAAGGCAATTTGACTTGCTGCATGAGATATAGTGAAAAACATTGATCTTCTTGTTCATGAATTTCCATTTTAATATGTCTTCAAATTAAATTATACATTTCTAAATTGGTGAAATCCCACTTCTGCTGCATTTTTTAACCAAAGAATAGAGTGATGTATGTACTGATAACAACATTTCTAAAGGATTTGCTTAAGCAGGTAAAGGGATGGGAAGGGATTTGTGGCGTTTTTATAATATTTTAATTTTTTTTATTTTTCTTGACCTTTAGCGGTGTTTTTGGGAAAAGTGCCGCTAAAAGTCATGTTCTTTAGCGGCGTTTGTGGGGAAAGCGCTGCTAAAGGTCATGTTCTATAGCGGCGTTTGTGGAGAAAGCGCCGCTAAAGGTCATGTTCTTTAGCGGCGTTTGTGGGGAAAGCACTGCTAAAGATCATGTTCTATAATGGCGTTTGTGGGAAAAGCGCCGCTAAAGGTCATGTTCTATACCGGTGTTTTTCCACATAAATGCTGCAAAATTTAGCGGCGTTATCTATAACGGCGTTTTTTGCGGCGTTTATCAAAACGCCACAAATTGTTTTAGCGGCGCTTGCTTTAGGCCCAAAAAAACGTCGCTAAAAACATGTTTTGCTATAGTGACTGTACTGAATTGAATATTAATAATACCTGTGAGGGGGATATGGGAAGTGAGGAAGAATCATGTGAAAAGACAGAGAAAATAGACCTTGAGTGATAAAAGTCTACTTGATGGTCCAAATTTGGTGAGTGAAAATCCATATGAGGTAAAATTGGAGAGTTCTCAAGAGGAAAAAGAAAATAAAAGCAAGAAAATACCCATACAAAAGTGAGGAGTAATTATGTTTTAACAAACCCTAACCCAATTTTGTTTAGTGGTGTTTCTTCATTACAGGACTTCAAGGATCCATTGATGGACTTCCAATTATATTACTCTACTATCGATAGACGATTTTATTTGTGGGAAAAACGTAAGTTGAATATTGATAATTCCCCACAAGTGTTATAAGGTAACGAATGTAAGGAAACAATAAAAATTAATTTAAAAAGGCATACTTTAAATGTTTTTTATAAGTATGCTACTAATGTTGTTTGTAAAATATTTCCTTACAACATGTTTTCTCATTGGTCAAATTTCATTAAACCTTGGTCTAAAAGTTCAACTGATTTTATGGGTTTATCTGAATTTGTAAAGGTTAAAAAGAGTAATTTTGTTGCATTAAATAGGTTTTTTAAAGCATTTTATAGATTTTATCTTGCAACAAAATTTTCTATTTTGACCTTTAATGATGAATTTTACATACTAATATTAAACTTCTTGATTTTTATAATTATGTGAAATTCTTGACCAATCGTTGGAAATTCTTATGGATGACTATGCATATTCAAATAAAATTATAGGTTATTTTTTTACTTGAAGACTCATGTACCTAACACTTCCTTGTTTAGTGTTGATACTTTGTTTTTAAAGGAGACATTCATGATCGAAGTTTATTTGAAAGATCAAAATAATCTCTTTGATCATGGAGATAGTCTTGGTGCACAAGAAAGCCTAGGTAAGTATTTTTTTTAATTTTATTGTTATTTATTCTAATCCTCTTTTTTTTTTTTTTGTGCAACTAAAAATTCAGGGACGAATCTTCGTGAGGAAAAGGGGAATGATGCAAGTACCAAGGCCCAATTTCAGACCCATGGATGTGGTGGGCTCACACTACCTCAAAGGCCAACAGCAATGTTAAAGGCCAAGTAAATCAAATCAGGATTTTATGAAAGACAAGATTCAAAGACAAATCTTTTCGAGGAAAGGGGGAATGATACATGCACGGATGGGGTGGAATTTTTTAAATTCAATTCATTGAAGCTGCCAATTTTCAAGCTTGGGAAATCAGTAGACTTGCGATGGATTTTTGGATAGGATCCTAACATTTCTGGGTTGAGATGTCTTCATGGCATTCAAAGATCTATCTCTTAACTTCAAAATGCACTTTGAATCACTCGATTTTAAGTTTGGAAACTCAAGTTATGACAAGAATTACGAACAGAATTTCTGAACAGACAAAATTTCGGAATGGGATTATGATGAGAATTACGAGTTTCGGGCTTTTAATTCTAGTTTAAATCATTTTGAGTTCGAGTTTTGGGCTTAATTTTTATTATATATGAGCTCAATATTGTATTTACCAACTCTTATTATTTTTTTATTCCGAATTTTTAATAATTATTAAGTAGTTTAAGTTATTTAGGAGTTTTATGTTAATAAGAAAGTTTAGTTTAAAACTACTAATTGTTTAGATTAATTAGAGTCCTAGAATACTTAATATTTTTATTTAGATTTATTTAGGTAGCCTATATATAGGCCTTTACATGTTTTAAAAATTTTACTTTGTAAATTTTTTGAAAAGTCGCCAAAAGTGCTCTCCAAAAAGTCTTAGAGAAAGCAATAACTGTTGTAGCTTGGGATGGCGGAGATCGGTGGTGACGATGGGAAAGAGAGGGATGAGATTTCCCTCCTCACTGAAGAATTGGTTCAACTATCTGTTAAGGGATCAATTGTGACTCTGAGCGATTAACCAACTCTGATATGTTCAATCTGGACAGAAAAGCTTTACAATCCAGAGAGTTTTAGGGCACAGATGAAGAGCATATGGAAGACAAAGAAGAAGTTTGAGATTCAGTCGGCGGAGCAGAACTTATTCTTAATTGTTTTTTATTTAGAAGAAAATCTGGAGGCAATTTTAGAGGGGAAGACATGGTTGTTTCGTAAAAGTTTAATTTTATTTAATAGGATTCTCCAGCCGACAGAAAGAGCACAGATCAGGCTTAATTCTTCACCATTCTGGACAAAGATTGGGGCATGTTCACCAGAATTTGATAAAAAAGATCTACTTCATGCAATTGGTGTTACTTTTGGGGGGTGCTTAGATCTGAAATTAATGGAGATTTATGTCGTCCTAGAATTAATCTTGATGTGCAAAAACCCCTAAGACGAGGTATTTTTGTCTCTATTGATAATATGAATAAATCATGGGTTTTCTTTAAGTATGAGAAGTTACCAATGTTCTGCTTTGGATGTGGAAGAATGAGGCATGATCTTATAGATTGCCAAGAGCTAAATCCTGCAGAAAAAAATAAAGTTAGAATTGATCCACCATTTTCGTTGTCTTCAAAGGCATAGTCAAACTTAATTGGAAAGGAGAGCATGAAATTCAATGTTTTTTCAAAAAATGGGAGGGTTTAGTGTTGTTATACAGGAGGCGCAGAGGTACAACCACCGAAAAGAAAAATAATAGAAGAAAAAGAAAGTACGAATGGGCAGCTACAAAAAACAATAGAACTGAATATCGAGGATGAAAAGTCAGAGGAAAGGGAGGCAGAATTGAAATCTATGGAAGACGTTCTGACAAATGAAAGCAGCAAATAAATCAGATTTAGTAAAGAAGACACGATGAAAGAGAATAGAGTCAGCACAGACGATGGGAAAGAGAAAAGAAGAATGTAGTACAAGGAAGAGGAAATCATCGAAAACTGAAATGGAGAACTGGTGTGAAGAAGTTTACGATGATGGAATTAAAATGCTGAAGAAAGAAGGAAAACAGGTTTGCGAAGAATCTTTACCAGAAGTAGTGTTTGAACTTATGGATCATGACGATAATCCATAATTTATGAGATCGGTGGCTGCCAAAAGGCAAGCCGACTAGACGCAATGAAAAGCATAAGCTGGAACGTTCGTGGGTTGGGAGTTCACGGGCGAATAGGAGGCTGCAAAACTTCTTAAAGCAGCAAAATCCCTATTTGGTCTTCTTAATGGAGACAAAAATTGATAGGAAATGTATGGAAAAAGTTAAGAGAAATTGTGGATTTCTAAATGGGGTTGATATTGATGCAGAAGGTACGCGTTGTGGGTTATGTTTAGCATGGAAGGAAGAATTCATAGTTACTTTAAGGAGTTTCTCAAAGAACCACATTGATGTTATGGTTAAAGAGAAGAATACTAATGAAGAATAGAGATTTATAGGATTTTATGGTTCTTCTTATGTCAATAATAAAAATGATTCATGGAATCTATTACGAAAATTGGAAGAAGATAAAACTCATCCACGGCTACTGAGTGGGGATTTTAATGAATTAATGTACTCCTTTGAGAAAAGTGGAGGGATACTAAGAGAGGAAAGGAAAATGGAGGCATTCCTGGAGACTTTAGAAGAATTTCAACTTGAAGATATAGGATATTCGGGGGTCTGGTTTACTTGGGAAAGAGGAAACTTTGCAGAAACAAATATCAGGAAAAGATTAGACAGAGGGGTTGCAAATGAGAAATAGAAGCTTCTTTTTCCAACAGGTAATATTCATCATCTATCTCACTCGATGTCTGATCATTGCCCACTTCTTATAAATACAAAGAGTGAAAGAATCTATGGTACAATTCTAGAGAAATTGGAAAAGCTACAAGGAAACCTCAAAGAATGGGCAAGCTCAATTAAAAAAGGAAGGGAGGGGCTAAAGAAAAAGTTGACAAAAGAACTGGAAATGTTGCTGGCAAAAGAAACAGATGACGACACGATAGTGAAGATCATCGACACAAAGGTTCATCTGAACATGGAATATAACATCCTGAATTTTTGGGCCTATGCGTTTAATGGGAGAACATGTGTAATGTGTTAATTTAACTGTTAGGGGTCCAAATTGAGCTCAGGATGTGGTCAAGGTCTTGGTGAAATTTTTGTTTGGGCACTATGGAGTTTAAAAGGTGGTATCTGTATTTAAGATATCAAAATGGGCTTGTGGCCCAGTGGTCAGTGGTGCCACTTAGGAAGCAAGGAGGTGACGCCACACAAGGGAGTAAGGGGCCCAAATTTAAGTTTTATGGAGCCCAATTCTTTTAATTTAAGTTACCTAATTTTCGGTATTAGGGTAGCTAATTTTCGGCATTAGGGTTAGGTAGAGTGGACGACAACAAGGCTCAAAAATAGGAGGATTTATGTGAATGGGATAATGTAGATAATATAGTTAATAATATAGAAGATCAAAGGAGAAAAGATAGAAGGCTAAGAGTCGGCCGAAATTCCATCACCTAGAGAAGTGAAGAAATCGGTTTCTTTATGGCAAAGGGGGTGCCGAATTTTCCATTTGTATTTGCTTAATTTTTAGTTATCAGGAAGGGCACTTTCAGTTTTTCATAGGTAAGTGCCGAAATTTCTATAAATAAGGAGGGTTCTCTTCTTTATTTTTCGGCATTTAGGGTTTCCACCTTTTCTTTCTCTTCTTTCTTCTAAAAGTCGAAAACCCCATTATTCTTTTCTCTTCTTTCTTCTAAAAGCCGAAAGCCGAAAACTCCATTATTCCTTTCTCTTCTTTCTTCTAAAAGTCGAAAAATCCATTATTCTCTTCTTTCTTCTAAAAGCCAAAAACTCCATTATTCTCTTCTTTCTCCTAAAAGTCGAAAACTCCATTATTCTCTTATTTCTTCTAAAAGCCGAAAACTCCATTATTCTCTTCTTTCTTCTAAAAGTCAAAAACTCCATTATTCTCTTCTCTTCTTTCTTCTAAAAAGCCGAAAGCCGAAAACTCCATTATTCTTTTCTCTTTTTTCTTCTAATAGCCGAATCTCTATAGATTTCTTCGAATCATCTTCTCTTCCTGATTTTTCACAAAAAGCCAGAATCCTCTGGGAGTAGCTGAATCTTCTCTAGTAAGATCTCTTAGATCTAAAAGCCGGAAACACTAGTTCCTGAATCTCATATCACTTTTCGGGATTTCAAGGCAGATAGCGGTGGTGTTGGCTACGGATAGCGTCGACTTAGAGGGTCTCATTCTAACAGTAATCAGGTGTGTAGATCTCTAACACACTATTAAATCTGTATGTATATTTATATATGTTATGGGCTAAAAAGCTGGAAAGTGGCTGTGTAGACAGTCAAATAAAACTTTAAAAGGGTTAGGCAAGGATTCCAGGTACGTAATCATAGAAATCTCTATGTGTATCGAAATATATGAAATCCTGTATGATGTTTTCTTTATGTGTGTATGCACAGGGTGGGATTATGATAATGAAGGGGAAGTGCATGATAGGTCACTTGGTGATCGGTGGTTACACCACAAATTCAAATGTTAGGTCGCATAGCGATCGGTGGCTTTGCTACATAGGTCACATAGTGATCGGTCTTTATGACAGCCAGCTCAGCTATCGAAATGCTACGATGTATTATTAAGGTCGCATGGCGATCGATGGCTTTGCCACATAGGTCACACAGTGATCAGTCTTTAAGACAGGCAGCACACCTGTCGATATGGTATGTAGCGGTTGGAGGGTTGATTGTAGAAATCCCCAAGGTGTGATGGTTGGTACTGGTTGGTGTGTAGAGGATGGATTTCTAAGCTGGGATGGGCCATGATGCATATATAGTTACCTTTGTATACGGGCCAATGCCATAATGTGTTTATGGGCCAAGCCTTTGATGTGTTTTCGGGATTTACACACTGAGTCTTGGTGACTCACCCTATTATTTTTCCCTAACTTTGCAGATGAGCAGTAGATCGTGGACATGGGAGCAAAGGCGGACTCGAAGGGCCATCCAGTTTTTATTTTTATAGATTATTTCGGCTTTTCTTTAAGTTTTAATTTTTTTTGGAATATTTATGTAATAAGGCCCCATAGTTTATATTTCACTGCTTAGTTTTAATATTTGCAACTTATGAATTTTTGCCAAAGGTTTAATTATTCAAAATAATAATAATACAAGGTTTTATTTTCAAAAAGTCACCTATTTATTCAAATATTGTCTAATTAACTTACGATTTCCAAAACCAACAAAGTAAAAGTTTTCAATGTACAACCCATAGCATACCAGATCTGGTCAAAACGTATGGGCCGGGTTTGGGGTGTTACATGGTAATAGACAGAGATGAAATCTACTGGGAACAGAGGGCAAGGGAGAATTAGCTTAAAGTAGGAGACAAAAATTCGCTGTTTTTCCATAAGTACACCTCATTGCGGAAGAAAATAAACACGATATCAAGGTTGGAGTTAGAGGGAGGAGGAGAGACTATTGAGGAAAACAAGATCGTTGAAACAACTACTTTATTTTTTAGCAGCTTTTTATGTCAAAAGAAGTTGGAGATTTATCTCATCTATTACAGGGCATTGAGGAAAGCATTTCGCTAGTCACTAACGCTTCCTTATTATCAATTTAACAGCCCAAATACGACCCTAACCGGAACGGTGGTTTCGGAACCACGAATCCGACTTAGAATCTCGAAAAAAATATATTTATATATATACATTTATTTTATATGTTATGTGTGTGTGATTGTGTGAATTTGATGGTTGATATGTTTGAATTAAAAGAAAGGATTTAATTGATAGGGTATGGAAGTAACATTAACTAATTGAAAGGGGATAATTTAAGTACTTTGTAAAGTAAGGGATTTGCATGTCAAATAACCCAAATGTTTTGGGAAGTGGACGGCAATGATGGAAAATATGTGAATAAAATGATTAAATTAGGTGAGTGGGATTTTAAATGAATATTAAATAAAGAAATGATTAAGGTATAATATAATAAGATAAAAATACATGTTCTTATTATTTTTTATATTATTTTCACTCATCTTCCTCACTCTCACGAAACAAAGAAAAGAAAAAGAGAAGAGAAATTTTAAAACTCCATGGCTGGACTATGCATGTGTTCTTAAGGTAAGGAATCAAGCTAGTTTTTGATAAATTTTTACATGGTTATGTTAGAAATCTTGAATGCCATCATTTGTATGTGAAAATTTTTGAGTCTAAAGCTTCCCCTAGATTCGGCCATTAGCAAGAACTATGTCTTATTCATGTTTGATGAAGAAAATCTTGATCTTGGTTAGTATATTAACTTGTTAATTAAGGAAAATAAGTATGTGTTATGGCTTCGATATTTGGAAACAATCAGTTGGAAGCTAAATGGCTTGACCGAATGGTTTTATGAACTTAGGAAGTGAGGTATACGGTTCGGCTATTAAGGGAATTAGTCAAATTTTCATGAAAATTTAGTGATATTGTTTAGGGAATAAATTGCAATTAAACAATGTTGTAAATATGGATGGGAATGACTTATTTGTAGTAGTGAAAGATGGAATTATATTAAAGATTGAATTGTATGAATTCTTTTAGTAGTAAAGGGCATGGGGAAATTGAGCTATAAACAAGTATAATTGTTTGTGAATGGTATGTTGGGACTTAATTGAAAAGGGTGTGTAATTATAGGGGCAATTTTGTAATGATTTTATAATCTTGCTGTTGAATTGATTTGAGCTGAGTTAATTGGAAATGAATTGAACAAGTGTTATTTGACATTTCTTAGATCGTGATCACAAACAAAAGGAGTTAGATCGGGGAAAGGCCAAAGTGAACGAATAGTCGGAAAAATTTGAATTCATCGAATTTCCATGTAGTCCCTAAGCAATTTAAATAAATGTGAAATTTCTCTATGTACATATATGTGTATATACATATCGTAGTAAAATAAATGTCTCCAATTATTGTTCTTGGCTGAATGTGATATGAGCCATTATTTTATGGTAGTTAGGTTAATATGGGATTACAATATCATGTTTAAGAGTAATTGTGCTAAGAAGTTGATTTCACATACATATATATCGAAGTTTATATGTACATTCTTGAGAAAATCAAATGAAGTGGGTTGATTATGCATGAAATAGCCAAATGTGAAAGTATCTCATGAATGTGTGTATGCACAAATAAATGAATGAATGGTTTGGACGGTTGGGATAAATTAGATGATATAATGCCGTAATTGTGGAAGGTGCATGTAATTGGAATGAATGAACATGTTAGATCGATTTGTATGTGTAATATCCTGAATTTTTGGGCCTATACGTTTAATGGGTGGATATGTTTAATGTGTTAATTTAAGTGTTAGGGGTCCAAATTGGGCTCAGGCTTAGGTAGAGGCCTTGATTAAAATTATCTGTTTGGGCATTATAGGGTTTAAAAGGTAGTATCTATGTTTAAAATACCAAAGTGGGCTTGTGGCCCAATCTTAGGAGGTGACGCCACACAAGGGAGTAAGGGGCTCAAATTTAAGTTTCATGGAGCCCAATTCTTTTAATTTAAGTTAGCTAAATTTTGGGCATTAGGATTAGGTGGAGTGGATGGCCCAATCTTAGGAGGTGACGCCACACAAGGGAGTAAGGGGCCCAAATTTAAGTTTCATGGAGCCCAATTCTTTTAATTTAAGTTAGCTAAATTTTGGGCATTAGGATTAGGTGGAGTGGATGGCAACAAGGTTAAAATTTAGGGGTTTTAATGTTTAAAATATGTGGATAATAAGCAGATAAAGGCTATTATTTAGGAATTTATTTTATGTGGATAATAAGCAGATAAAGGCTAAAATTTAGAGATTTTAATGATTAAAATATGTGGATAATATGCAGATAAAGGAGGGAGGAGTTAGAGATAATTAAGTCTCTTTTAGATGAGCTAGTAGATTAAGATAAAGGAGAAAAGATAGGATTTATCTGCAAGATTAGGTAAGTGCCGAAATTTCTATAAATAGGGGGAATATTTCTTAAATTTCGGCATTTGGGTTTTTCTCTCATTCTTTTCTCTTCTTCTCTGAGTAAAAGCCGAAAACTCCTAAAGTTCCATCTTCTTCTTCGTTCTTTGCAAAAGCCGAAATCTCTAAGCCTAATCCCTCATCCTCACTTTGATTCAAAAGCCGAAACTATTTTCATTCTTTTTCTTCCTAGCCGAAATCTGAAAGGAACTTTAGTGGAGTCAATCGCCTAGATCTCTAAGTCAAGGATCAGTAACATTTGAATCGTGTTACTTTCGAGATTTCAAGGTAAGAAGATCTATTAGTTTCAACGTGTAAATTTGAGATTTACTGACCATTGGCCGAATATAGGAGAAGCCCTATTTTCACATCTTTCCGGCTTTTTGAGCAAAGTTGTAGATCGGTCTAGCAAGGGTATCGACATTAATCAGGTGTGTAACTCTCCACACCATCTAGATCTGTTTGTTAAATATATGATTATAAGTTTTATATGTTTCGTTAAATGCCAAAAATCCCAAGACAACGTTTGAAACCCAAAGAGGGTAAAGCAAATAACCAGTTTAGTGATCCCTGTCGCTCTAAATGAATGTTCTGATTAAATGATATGAGTATGCCGATTTTTTATAATTGCATGCGTTGGGTTTGATGAAAGGAGGAAGTTATATGTTGTAGCGGTTCCTTACCGTGATCTGTTGTAGTGGCTACGGCCATGATCTGATGATGAGCAGCACGACTACCATCATGGCGTGTAGCGGTGTGGGTTGATTGTAGAAATCCCCAATGGTGTGAATGGCTGGTACGAAGGCGTGTAGCGGATGAAAACCTAGGAAATGGGTTGGGCTTTGCATATCATTTGTTATATACGTGAATTTATTATTCTGTTCTGTGGAGTTAAGGCCCAAATCTAATGGTGCATGAGTGTTGCACACTGAGTCTCGCGACTCACCCTTTTAATTTAACACTTTCAGGTGACACCTAGTGCATCGGACCGGGCTGGAGAGGAAAGCGAGGTGGCCATGCAAAAGAGAGCAATTGGATTCAGCTAAAAGGCTTTAGTCTGTTATTTTATATTTTGCAGATTTTAAGTATGGTTGTAATAAGGCCACGGGCCACTAGACTATTATTTTTGACTGGGTTATGTTGGGTCTTTAAGTTTTATGTTTTCAATTAAGTTAAGACTTGTATGAAATTTCAGTTTTTATTTAAAAATCCATCAAGATAATTTATAACTTAATATTTTATATTTAAATGAATTCTTAAGCTTTCGGAATAAAGGTTTAAACCTAGTAATTGTTTTCCAAAATGCGACATGTTTTGTGAACTCCCTTAAGTGACATACCAGATCCGGTCGTAGCGTTTGGGCCGGGTTTGGGGTGCTACAGTATGTGGGTAGGAAATATGGATTAACGAATAGTATTGATTAATTATATTATCATGACATTTGAAGCATAAGGCCGAACATAGTGATAACTAGTAAAGGAAAGAATTGAGGATCAAATATGCATGATTACGTGCGTGAAATGTCTTAGCATGTGAACTTATATATATGATGTTTAAGTGATATTACGAAAGATTAGCACTGTGTGTGCGGAATGATTTGGTAACGGCTCTAAGTGAGCGATACGTTACGAAAGGTTAGCATTGTGTGTGCGGAATAATTCGGTAACGGCTCTATGTGAGCGATACGTTACGAAAGATTAGCACTGTGTGTGCGAAATGATTTGGTAACGGCTTTAAGCGAGCGATACGTTACAAAAGATTAGCACTGTGTATGCGAAATGATTCGGTAATGGCTCTATGTGAGTGATACGTTACGAAAGGTTAGCACTATGTGTGCAAAAGTGTAGGTAACGGCTCTATGTGAGCGATACCTTACGGGATTTGGTACAACAGGTACGAATGCTTGAACTAGATAAGTTATATATTTTTTTTGAATTCAAATGAATAGCAAGTAATTATTTCGTGTTATTCCGATTTGGTAAGTAAATACTGATTTGGTATGTGATGGCCGAATGTATATTATTGTTATGAAATGCTATGATAAAATAGTAGTCAATTTATTTAGTAGCTATAAACTTTGCCTAGGACTTACTAAGTTTCATTTAGCTTACCGTTGTTTTTGTTTGATTGAGTATAGATCTTTGGAGCAAGCTCGCACTCGGGAATCCTTATCGAAGTCAAGCACATTATCACCTATTTTGGCACTATATAATTAGTTTTAAGCTTTTGAAGATTAAGGCATGTATAAGTTTAGACCCCTTTTGTATGTTCTTTTGGGTAGGATTGCATATGTATAGCAATCTTGTAAATAGCTTAATTTGGTCTTTTGAACTTACGTGAATGATGTCATGGTTGAATCCTAAACTAAGTTAGCATGAATTGATAAATGATATACTTTTCAAATTGATATTATAAATGTTATTTAATGGTTGAATGGTGATATAAAACTTTGGAAACGAAAATTTGTAGGATTTACTTAGAAATTAGAAGAAATGGTTAAGATACATACATGTCTTATAGATTGTATGCTAATACCAATGTGTGATTCGGTTTATGGTGTCAAAGAAGTAAAAAATGACGAATTGAGATGGTAAAGAGATAAATTGATTGTTTGAATAAATTCATATATGCAAAATTACTTGAGTTATCTAGTTAATCATTGTAAACAAATTCGTTGTTTTTGATCAATAGTGCCCCTTTTTACAAAATGAGGAGAAGTGGTAAATAGAAGTGGTTTATTTGATAATGTAGTGCCTATAAACCTATTGATGATTCACTTTCGTTTGCAAGAGGTGTTGTATGTTTAATTAGTCAAGCATTTCCGGTATTTTTGATCTTAAAATTGTATGTGATGATTTGCTTTGAGTCACTTTGGGTTAGGTTCGCTTGTAATGTCTCGTAACCCAATTTTGACGACGGATACGGGTTAGGGGTGTTACATTTTATTGGTATCAGAGCTACGGTTTAGTCGATTCTCGGACTAGTGTAGCACGTACGGGTCTATCTATACATGCCATATTTCGTGATAAGATAATGTGCTGACTTCCGATAGTTGATTGTGATTGCTTCTTTCATATAGTAATGGATCCGGATCCCGAGCAAGCATTAGCTGATGATGTCGAGAGTGTGGCGCTTGTGCCCGCGCAAGGGACCGTGCAGGAAGAATCTCGACCTGCTGCGAGTGGCCCAGATGAGAGGGTAAAGCAGGCCTTCCATAATATAATGAACGATTGGTTCAGTCATTACTTACGAACCACTCCGGCTGTTCATCTACCTCAAGATCCGAATGTACCCCCAGTAACACCTAGGGTACCTTCAGTTGCTAATCTTGATAGAGTGACTAAACCTCCAATTGACCGTATTAGGAAACACGGAGCTCAGGAATTCAGAGTCGAGGATGACGATGATGCAGAGTGAGCAGAATTTTGGCTCGATAACACCATTCGAGTATTCGACGAACTATCTTGTACACCCGACGAGTGTTTAAGGTGTGTTATATCACTATTACGAGACTCTGCCTACTACTGGTGGAATACGCTTGTGTCGGTTATCCCGAAAGAAAAGGTTACCTGGGAGTTCTTTCAAGCAGAATTCTGTAAGAAATATATAAGTCTGTGCTTTATTGATTCTAAGTGCAAAGAGTTTCTCGAGCTCAAACAAGGCCGTATGTCTGTATTCGAATACGAGTGCAAATTCGTGCGACTCAGTCGCTATGCTCGCGAGTGTGTTTCATCGGAAGCTACTATGTACCGGAGATTTGAAGATGGTTTAAATGAGGATATAAAGCTTCTGGTCGTCATTTTGGGAATTAATGAGTTCGTTGTGTTGGTTGAACAAGCTTGTAAAGCTGAAGAACTGGGAAAGGAAAAACAAAGGCCGACTTTGAATTTAAAGACTTTCGGAAGAGGTCTGCAAGCAAAATTCCATAGACGGTTATGAAGAAGTTTAAGAACGATGGTGGTCGATCCAAAATTAACACCGGGATTTCTATTCGAGAACGGCTGCCAGTGAGTACCCAAGCTACATCAGTTGCAAGTGTAGGCAATGAGAAATTGAACAAACCGGAGTGTCAGCAGTGTGGCAGGCGACATCTTGGGGAGTGTTGGGGCAAATCAGTTTCTCACACATGTTATAAGTGTGGCTCCCAGGATCACTTCATTCGAGATTGTCTAGAGGTTACTGGAAGAGGTACTGCGCAGAGTGCGAGACCGAGCGGCACTATGGCTCGAGGCAGATCATCTCGTTTTGGGGGTGGTAGGAGCGGTGCAAAGAGGGGGGCTTCAGATGCGATTGTTCGATCAGATGCCCGTGTACCAGCTAGGGCTTATGCCATTTGTACCAGAGAGGAGGCTTCATCTCCCGATGTTATTATCGGTATTTTTACTCTTTTCGATACTAATGTAATTGCTTTAATTGATCCTGGCTCGACTCATTCATACATGTGTGAAGCGTTAGTATCCAGTAAGACTCTACCTATTGAGTCTACGGAGTTTGCGATTCGGGTTTCAAACCGTCTGGGCCAGAGCGTGTTAGTTGACATAGTATGTAAGAACTGCCTATTAATGATTCGAGATATATGCTTCCCAGCAAATCTGATGCTACTCCCGTTCGATGAGTTCGATATTATCCTCAGTATGGATTGGTTGGTAGTTGATGATGTAGTAGTAAATTGTAGACGAAAGACAATTGATTTGAGAAGTCAAAATAATGAGCTGATCCGAATTGAATCTGCGGACTTAAATGGACTACCTACCGTGATATCTTCAATATTGGCTTAACGATATTTGAGAAAGGGGTGTGAAGCCTATCTTGCATACGTGATCGACACGAAGATAGCAGAAAGGGGAATTGAATCAGTACCAGTGGTTTGTAAATATACGGATGTATTTCCGAAAGAATTATCGGGATTACCACCAGAACGTGAAGTGGAATTTAGTATTGAGCTGACACCAGGGACTACGACGATATCGATAGCTCCATATAGAATGGCACCGATTGAATTAAGAGAGTTGAAGATTCAGTTGCAAGAATTGACGGATAAAGGCTTTACCCGGCCAAGATTTTCTCCTTGGGGTGCGCCCGTTTTATTCGTGAAAAAGAAGGACGAAACCTTGAGAATGTGTGTTGACTATCAACAACTCAATAAAGTAACCGTGAAGAACAAATACCCGTTGCCTCGTATTGATGATTTGTTCGATCAGCTTAAGGGAGCCTCGGTATTTTCTAAAATTGATCTGAGGTCGGGATACTACCAGTTGCGAGTTAGGGAGTCAGACAAACCGAAAACTGCCTTTCGAACAAGATACGGCCACTATGAGTTTTTAGTGATGCCTTTTAGGCTCACTAATGCCCCTGCAGTTTTTATGGATTTGATGAATAGAATATTCAAACCCTATCTAGATCAGTTTGTTGTGGTATTTATTGATGATATACTGATCTATTCGTGAGACGAAACTGAGCATGCCGAGCACTTGAAGTTGGTACTGCAGATTTTGCGTGAAAAGTAATTATACGCCGAATTCAGCAAATGCGAGTTTTGGTTGAACGAAGTTAATTTCTTGGGACATGTTATTTCAGCAGCAGGCATTCGGGTTGATCTGAGTAAAGTTTCTGCCATACTTGATTGGAAACCCCCTCGAAATATTTTCGAGATTCGTAGTTTTCTCGGACTTGCCGGATATTACAGACGCTTCGTAAAAGGGTTTTCTATAATAGCATCCCCGATGACAAAGCTACTTCAAAAGGATGTAAAGTTTGTGTGGTCAGAAAGATGTCAAAAGAGTTTTGATCAGCTGAAGACCCTATTGACAGAAGCCCCTGTACTCGTTCAGCCTGAATCGGGGAAGGATTTTGTTATTTTTAGTGATGCGTCCCTAAGTGGGTTGGGCTGTGTATTGATGCAGGAAGGTAAAGTAGTAGGCTATGCTTCGAGGCAGTTGAAGCCGCATGAGAGGAATTATCCAACGCACGACCTTGAACTGGCTGCTATAGTCTTTGCTTTGAAGATTTGGCGTCACTACTTATTTGGTGAGAAATGCCACGTTTTCTCGGACCATAAAAGCTTGAAATATTTAATGACTCAGAAAGATCTGAATTTGAGGCAGCAGCGGTGGTTAGAATTGTTGAAGGACTATGAGCCGTGGTTGATTATCACCCAGGGAAGGTGAATGTAGTCGCGGGTGCACTTAGTCGAAAGTTGTTATTTGCTTTACGTGCTATGAATGCAAAGATAGATATAACCGAAGATGGTACGATCAGTGCCGAGTTGAAAGTGAGACCATTGCTTAAACAGCAAATTCGAGAAGCTCAAAACCTTGATGATGATTTGAAGACGAAGAAAAGCCAATGTGGTTCAGGTGAGGATTCAGATTTTCAAATAGATATTGACGGATGTTTACGATTTAAGGATCGGATTTGTGTACCGAAGAATCCTGAATTGATTCGAATAATTTGTGACGAGGCTCATAGCAGTAGATTTTCGGTTCATCCGAGTAGCACCAAAATGTACAATAATCTAAAATAATTCTACTGGTGGCACGGGATAAAATGTGACATTTCGGATTATGTGTCGAAGTGCTTAATATGTCAGCAAGTGAAGGCTGAACATCAAGTGCCATCGGGGTTACTTCAACCAATCATGATACCAGAATGGAAGTGGGATCGAGTTACGATGGATTTCGTAGCGGGTTTGCCCCTGACACTGAGTAAAAAGGAGTCCATTTGGGTAATAGTTGATAGGTTGACAAAATCGGCTCATTTTGTTCCTATACGTACGGATTTTTCCCTTGATAAGTTGACGGAGTTATACATATCACAGATCGTACGATTACACAGAGTACCTACTTCTATCCAGATTCACATCGAGGTTTTGGAAGAAATTGCAGGATGCCTTGGGTACTAAACTACATTTTAGTACGGCTTTTCACTCGCAATCGGATGGTCAATCCGAACGTGTTAGCCAAATACTCGAGGATATGTTGAGATGTTGCGTCCTCGAGTTCAGAGGTACGTAGGAGTGATACTTGCCTTTGATTGAATTCGCTTATAATAATAGCTTTCAATCTAGTATCAAAATGGCTCATTATGAAGCTTTATACGGTCGTAAATGTCGTACACCTTTGTTTTGGACCGAGCTCAGTGAAAACAAGATACACGAGGTTGATCTGGTCAAGGAAGCCGAGCAGAAAGTGGCCGTAATTCGTGACAATTTGAAGGCAGCATCGGATCGTCAAAAATCTTATGCGGATTTGAAACGTAAGGATATCGAGTTTCAAATTGGCGACAAGGTATTCTTGAAAGTTTCGCCATGGAAAAAGATAATTAGATTTGGCCGTAAAAGAAAGTTGAGTCCGAGATTTATTGGGCCGTATGAAATTGTTGAGCGTATCGGGCCGGTAGCATATAGATTAAAGTTACCCTCTGAGCTAGACAGGATCCATGATGTGTTCCACGTATCGATGCTTCGAAGATATAGGCCCGACCCTTCTCATGCGGTTAGTCTAGTAGAAATCGAGATTCAGCCTGATCTGACTTATGAAGAGGAACCAGTTCGTATTTTAGCTTGTGAAGTGAAAGAATTGTGGAATAAGAAAGTGGAACTAGTTAAAGTGCTGTGGCTTAAACAGGGGGTCGAGGAAGCAACCTGGGAGACTGAAGAATCTATGAAAGAACTTAATCCGCACTTATTCGTTGGTAAGATTTTCGGGGACGAAAATTTCTTTTTAGGAGGGGGAGTTGTAACAGCCCAAATACGACCCTAACCGGAACGGTGGTTTCGGAACCACGAATCTGACTTAGAATCTCGAAAAATATATATATTTATATATATATACATTTATTTTATGTGCTATGTGTGTGTGATTGTGTGAATTTGATGGTTGATATGTTTGAATTAAAAGAAAGGATTTAATTGATAGAGTATGGAAGTGACATTAACTAATTGAAAGGGGCTAATTTAAGTACTTTGTAAAGTAAAGGATTTGCATGTCAAATAACCCAAATGTTTTGGGAAGTGGACGGCAATGATGGAAAATATGTGAATAAAATGATTAAATTAGGTGAGTAGGATTTTAAATGAATATTAAATAAAGAAATGATTAAGGTATAATAAAATAAGATAAAAATACATGTTCTTATTATTTTTTATTTTATTTTCACTCATCTTCCTCACTCTCACGAAACAAAGAAAAGAAAAAGAGAAGAGAAATTTTAAAACTCCATGGCCGGACTATGCATGTGCTCTTAAGGTAAGGAATCAAGTTAGTTTTTGATAGATTTTTACATGGTTATGTTAGAAATCTTGAATGCCATCATTTGTATGTGAAAAATTTTGAGTCTAAAGCTTCCCCTAGATTCGGCCATTAGCAAGAACTATGTCTTATTCATGTTTGATGAAGAAAATCTTGATCTTGGTTAGTATATTAACTTGTTAATTAAGGAAAATAAGTATGTGTTGTGGCTTGGATATTTGGAAACAATCGGTTGGAAGCTAAATGGCTTGACCGAATGGTTTTATGAACTTAGGAAGTGAGGTATACGGTTCGGCTATTAAGGGAACTAGTCAAAATTTCATGAAAATTTAGTGATTTTGTTTAGGGAATAAATTGCAATTAAACAATGTTGTAAATATAGATGGGAATGACTTATTTGTAGAAATGAAAGATGGAATTATATTAAAGATTGAATTGTATGAATTCTTTTAGTAGTAAAGGGCATTCGGCCATGGGCAAATTGAGCTATAAACAAGTATAATTGTTTGTGAATGGTATGTTGGGACTTAATTGAAAAGGGTGTGTAATTATAGGGGCAATTTCGTAATGATTTTATAATCTTGCTGTTGAATTGATTTGAGCTGAGTTAATTGGAAATGAATTGAACAAGTGTTATTTGACATTTCTTCGATTGTGATCACAAAGAAAAGGAGTTAGATCGGGGAAAGGCCAAAGTGAACGAATAGTCGGAAAAATTTGAATTCATCGAATTTCCATGTAAGTCCCTAAGCAATTTAAATAAATGTGAAATTTCTCTATGTACATATATGTGTATATACATATCGTAGTAAAATAAATGTCTCCAATTATTGTTCTTGGCTGAATGTGATATGAGCCACTATTTTATGGTAGTTAGGTTAATATGAGATTACAATATCATGTTTAAGAGTAATTGTGCTAATAAGTTGATTTCACATACATACATATCGAAGTTTATATGTACATTCTTGAGAAAATCAAATGAAGTGGGTTGATTATGCATGAAATAGCCGAATGTGAAAGTATCTCGTGAATGTGTGTATGCACAAATAAATGAATGAATGGTTCAGATGGTTGGGATAAATTAGATGATATAATGCCGTAATTGTGGAAGGTGCATGTAATTGGAATGAATGAACATGTTGGATCGATTTGTATGTGGGTAGGAAATATGGATTAACAAATAGTATTGATTAATTATATTATCATGACATTTGAAGCATAAGGCCGAACATAGTGATAACTAGTAAAGGAAAGAATTGAGGATCGAATATGCATGATTACATGCATGATAACTAGTAATTATTCCGTGTTATTCTGATTTGGTAAGTAAATACTGATTTGGTATGTGATGGCCGAATGTATATTATTGTTATGAAATGTTATGATAAAATAGTAGTCAATTTATTTAGTAGCTATAAACTTTGCCTAGGACTTACTAAGCTTCATTTAGCTTACCATTATTTTTGTTTGATTGAGTATAGATCTTTGGAGCAAGCTCGCACTCGAGAATCCTTATCGAAGTCAAGCTCATTATCGCCTATTTTGGTACTATATAATTAGTTTTAAGCTTTTAAAGATTAAGGTATGTATAAGCTTAGACCCTTTTTGTATTTTCTTTTGGGTAGGATTGCATATGTATAGCAATCTTGTAAATAGCTTAATTTGGTCTTTTGAACTTGCGTGAATGATGTCATGGTTGAATCCTAAACTAAGTTAGCATGAATTGATAAATGATATACTTTTCAAATCGATATTATAAATGTTATTTAATGGTTGAATGGTGATATAAAACTTTGGAAACCAAAATTTGTAGGATTTACTTAGAAATTAGAAGAAATGGTTAAGATACGTACATGTCTTATAGATTGTATGCTAATACCAATGTGTGATTCGGTTTATGATGTCAAAGAAGTAACAATTGACGAATTGATATGGTAAAGAGATAATTTGATTGTTTGAATAAATTCATATATGCGAAATTACTTAAGTTATCTAGTTAATCGTTGTAAACAAATTCGTTGTTTTTGATCAATAGTGCTCCCTTTTTACAAAATGAGGAGAAGTGGTAAATGGAAGTGATTTATTTGATAATGTAGTGCCTATAAACCTATTGATGATTCACTTTCGTTTGCAAGAGATGTTGTATGTTTAATTAGTCAAGCATTTCCGGTATTTTTGATCTTAAAATTGTATGTGATGATTTGATTTGAGTCACTTTGGGTTAGGTTCACTTGTAATGTCTCGTAACCCAATTCCGGTGACGGATACGGGTTAGGGGTGTTACAATCAACTTTTACGGAAGAAGAAGTGTTTTTAGCTTTAAAAGAAATGGGGCCAACTAAAGCACCGGGACTTGATAGATTCCCAACATTATTTTTCCAATGGTATTGGCACATTGTAGGTAAAGAAGTTATTACTTTCTATTTGGGAATTTTAAAAAATGATTAGAATTTTGGACATCTAAACTCAACAGATATTGTGCTTATTCCAAAGATTCAGAATCCCAGCAATTTAGCCAACTTTAGACCAATTAGTTTGTGTACGGTTCTATACAAAATTGTGGCAAAGACAATTGCTAACAGGTTTCAAGGAGTAATAGGGAATTGCATTGATGCGGATCAAAGTGCCTTTGTTTTGGGAAGGCTAATTTTTGACAATGTCTTACTTGCGTATGAAATGTTACACACATTTCAAAAAAAGCGTACGAGAACGAAGGGATTTATGGCAGTCAAACTTGATATGAGTAAAGCCTATGATAGGGTTGAATGGGTTTTTCTCAAGGAAGTAATGCTGAAGATGGGCTTTGGAAAGAAATGGGTGGAACTAATTTTAAAATGTATTACTACAGCGTCCTATGTAGTTAACATCAATGGAAACAGGGGAAGAACTTTTCAAGCTACTAGAGGATTGAGACAAGGGGACCCTCTTAGCCCTTTTCTTTTCCTATTATGTAGTGAGGGATTGTCGGTATTAATGAGACTAGCTCTGAAAGAAGGTCTGTTAAAAGGAGCTACGGCAAGTCAGAGAGGGCTAGCGATTACACATCTACTTTTTGCAAATGATTGCATACTTTTCGGGGAAGCAACAAGAAAGGGAGCAAGTTTGTTAAAAGGAATTCTAAAGGAATATGAAAACTTTTCTGGTCAGTGTGTTAATTTCGACAAATCTACGATCTCTTTTATTTCAAATAAGTCGGAAGGAAATAGGGAGGAAGTATTGGCAATTTTGGGAGTGAGACCATCAATAAATATAGAGAAGTATTTAGGTCTCCCTAGTGTGGTTGGTAGACGTAAAAAAGAATCTTTTCAAGTTCTGAAAGAAAAGGTTCTCTTCAGAATTAAAGGATGGAGCAATAGGTTCTTATCTCAATGAGGGAAAGAGGTCTTTATTAAATCAGTACTTCAAGCAATTCCAACCTATGTTATGTCGTGTTTCCTTCTACCTAACTCTTTTTGTGGAGAACTCAAAAATATCATTGCCAAGTTTTGGTGGAAAAAAGCACATGGGAAGCAGGGAATTCATTGGTGCCAGTGGCAGAATTTATGTCGATCAAAAGACAAGGGAGGGATGGGTTTTAGAAATATGGCCAAATTTAATGTGGCCTTACTGGCAAAACAGGGCTGGAGAATTTTGAACAATCCTAATTCGTTAGTTGCGCAAGTTTTAAAAGCAAAATATTTTCCGAATGAGGATTTCCTTAATTCGTGTTTGAGGAATAATTGCTTATTTACATGGAAAAGCTTATGCGTAGCCAAAGGCGTGTTAATGGACGGTCTATGTTGGAAGGCAGGTAAAGAAATAGAAATCTTAGTTCTGAATGATGTTTGGATATTAGATTTGCATAATTCCAGATTATCATTTCATGTTAATAACTTAAGTGATTTTAAAGTTGCTAAATTAATTGACGATAGCAGTAGGAAATGGAAGGAAGAGCTGATAGGGTCTACCTTTCCGGAGGACATAGCTGCGAAGATCTTGCGCATCCCGCTAGCAAAGGAACCGCATGATGATATGATGGCATGGAGTGGAGAGCCCTCGAGAGAGTTCACGATACGAAGTGCTTATAAACTATTACAAAATACTAGAACAGATCCTAGAGCTTATGCCTTACAAACCCTGGCTACTTAATCTACCTTCTAAGATAAAAATTACAGCATGGAAAATTTCGTGGAACTATCTACCTATAAGAGTTAATATGCACCACAAGAGACTGTCAAATATTTTAATTTGCCCCCGATGTGGAATAGAAGCAGAAACCATGAATCATTTATTCCGAGAGTGTCCTGTTTCATTAATAGTATGGGAAAAATTATCTTTCTCAAATTATCTCAAAGTACCAGATATGGAGTTTAAGGAATGGCTTACCTAGGTTTTCGAGCAGGCTATTTCTTCACAGTGTAGACTCTTCTGTTGTGCCCTATGGGCAATTTGGGGAGAATGAAATAAGCGTATTCATGAGAGAGCCAGCTGATCTAGAGAAGAAACAACAAACTTTATTAAAAATTAAATTTTAGAACTAAACGGGACTGAAAAGGAAACAACAAAAGTTTGGCCAGAAGTTAGAAGATGGAAACCTCCACCTGGGCAGTTCGTGAAGATAAATTTTGATACAGCATACGATGACAATTTTTGTCAAGCGGCAGTAGGCATAATAGCCAGAGACAGAAAAGGCTCAAGATCTTTGTTATCGTATCTCGTGATCCAAAAACAAGTAGTATTCGCTTTCTTTCGCGAAGCAATCGCTTGCGATATATAGCGATCGAATCGGCATTGACATGCAATGGGGAAAAATTATTATTGAAGGGGATGCATTAACAGTGATAAAGAAATGCAGAACAAAAATCAAAGACAGATCAATGATAGGGGCTTAATTCAGGATATTCAGCAGACACAGGCAAAGATCAAAAAATGTTGTTTTGAACACATTCCAAGAATAGCGAACAGTTTAGCACACATTCTGGCTACAGAAACTCTGAAGAAAAAGAGAGAAATTTACCTGATAGGAAACGTCCCGGAGTACACCGAGAATCTGAAGGAAAAGGAAATAAAGGGGGAACAGATTGAAAATGGAAATTAAGAGGGAGACAGAAGGAGAAGGTAGAAGGCAAGAGAAAAAGAAAGGAAATTAGTTTTAGAAAGGAATAGCAGATGAAAGAGTATAGGGAGTCTGAAATGGCAAAACCAAGAGGCGAAGGGAATAGGCTCCATTGAGAAATGGGAAGCATCGAGTAGAAGAAAAGTCTGACGGTGTGATAGGACGGCTGACCAACTATCTGATTGGGTAGGGTAGGGGTGCCATTTATAATGGTTCTAGAGAGTTCTTTATTTTGTTTTATTTGTTGGTTACAGATTAGGCCCGAGTTTTTAGGTTGATAAAAAACTGTTAGGATTGCTTTGTTTGCTCATAAGGTCGAGTTTCATGGGCCTTCTCTTATTTCTTTTGTTATGTATTGTTTTTAGGTAATTGAATAAAGCCCAATTTGAATTCTTTTCAAATATATATATATTTATTATTATTCAACTTCTCTTTTGAGTTAATAAATTCTCTTTGATTTTCTTTTTAAGAATTTCTCTTAAATTTCTTTTAAAAGAGTTTTAACAATCTTTTCAGATTGTGGGGATCATTTTCAAACTTTTTCTTGCCAAGTTTTCTATCTTAGAGGGGAAATTAGAATTGCTTGAAGGGGGTTGTGAATTCTTCGTGTTTCCAAGTCTTCTTAGAATTTCTACATATCACATTCTATCTTTTCTATCTATCTTCTTTATTTTATTCTTTATTGATCTAATATTTGATTTATTGTTCTATTTATTTATCTTAGTTATCTTTTTATTTGTTCTATTTGACTTGGATTTGATTGTGTTTTAGGTTGTGTTAAAATTCAAATTTCTTTTCGAACGTCTAGAGCCCTAAGTCAAATCTGCAACTTAAACAAACTTTACGATCCTCTTCCCCATTTATCTGCACTCATTTGTATCAGTTACAGTATTCTTTTATTTCACATAATTATATAGATTTATTCAATTTTTCCCTACCGTTAACATTGTTATTTGTTACCCATCATCTAATTTTAGATTTTGTTGTTCATACATATAATTTCATATATGTAATTTTAATTTTTCGTCTCTTCTAATTTTTAAATTTGTATTATTTATCAAATCACCCGAAAATGGATAGAAACATCTATTAACTTTATTGATGTGGCATAAATGCAGATTGTTACATTAGCAATTAATTATTTTTTAAATATAAAAAATTCAAAAATTATAAAAATTATTTTTAATCTTTTAATTTGTTAAAAATAATTAACTGCTAACGTGGAATACACGTGGATGCCAATTTCATCCATTTTGGGTGATTTGACTAACCATGTAAGTTTATGAGATAAAAAAGACGAAAAATTAAATAGAAAGCTACAATAACTTTTTTTTTTTTATAAAGTTGGAGGACAAATAAATTATCATGCCTTTCAGGATTAAAAATAATTAATTATATTGTGTTAGTGGTTGGATTTATTTATTTGGGTATTTGTAGTTATAAATTTGATTAATGGTTGAATTATCCGCTTAATTTGGTAAGCTCGACCTAACTCAAAATAGACGTAAGTAAGATAATTTTCAATTTGGGTTGGCTCGAGTTTATTTGAATTAATATTTTAATGATGAAACTAATATTTTTTTAAGTTAAATATAAAAATTTATAATCATTATTATATTTTTAATATTTTATTATTTTTAGAATAATAAACCCTAAACCCTGAATGAATTTGGATTGAAGAATTGAATATTTTTTAACAATATCTTGACTGATCCCAATTTAAACTAAATTATTTAGTAAAGTTATAACACATTTTGTTTAATAATACTTCATTTTAGTTAGAAAAAAAAATTGTGACATACCCATTCCTTAATCCGTGAAGTGTTTGAAGTATTCACTTTTTTCCCCTTTTTTTGAGAGAAAGAGGTATTTCATTAGAAAACCAAATAGGGAAGACAAAAGACAACTCATTAGAAAAGAGCTAAACTAAACCCGAGCCAACAAGCTCTCCCTATACAACCAACCTAAGGCTTTTCCTCGTGAACCAGATCAGAAACATCCAAATGAAGCAAAGATACCAAGAAATGAGGAATTGAATCATAAGCATGAGGACATGCTTGGGACAATGCTACCCGAACAAAACGATGGACAACCTTGTTAGCACTCCTACGAATCCAACATAAAAGAAAGATCATGAAAGTCACAATGCAACGTAATACAATCATCGACAAGAAGAATAAACTCAGAAATACCATGGTCATAAGAGTTTAGAGCTCATAAAGCTTCGAGACAAACAGTCTCCAAGACAACATTGTCCATACCTACCAATTTATCGAAATATACTACTATAAAATAAAATTGTTAGCACTAATAAGAAACCAAACTGAGTGTAAATAAATAAAGCAATCATTATGTCGTGGAAGAACTACTGTCTTAAAAGTAAATTCACCTTGATCGGTGTAATCTTGTAGTGGACATCGCCCTTCAAGGTTAACATGTTACCTCAATATTTGTACACCCGAAAAAAGAAGGTGAAACACAATTGGTATTATTTTTCTCGAAAGGAATCGAAAAAAAAATTGGTCGAAAATCTAATTGGAAAATAAACTGAAAGAAAATCAGCGAAATCACACTAGGTTCAATTTCCAGGAAAGATCGGATGGATCACAGACAATCCCACTTAAAACTCAATCTCTTAGATAGAATTTTGCTCTCGTGTAATTTCGCAAAACACCATAATTTAGAGAACAAAGAGAATTTGTTTTTCTCTTGTTGTGTTATGTGAAAAATGACGAGAATGACCTCCTATTTATACAGTTTTCTGAATGGCAAAATGGTAAAATAGCAGTGTCAATTTCCAAAAATTACATAGGATTTTCTGCAACTGAAAATATTCTGAATTTTTTTTATGCTTTACCAACACCAATTTGAGCCAAGAAAGAGGCTTCCGTATGGTCATAACCTCATCCATTATTGCCCGAGACACAACAGGAAGATGGCCAATGGCTACGTAAAAGAAAGCGCCCTCCTCATCCCTAATAATCAGCCCGTAACCTACTTACTGCCGTTCCTTACTAAAAACAGTGTCAACATTGCACTTGACAGGGACTACTTGGGGTCGACACCAGCTAGCAACAGGAGCAACAACCGTTTGAACAACAGTAGGTTGCACCTGCTGATAGGCTAAAGCGCAGTAGCTCAGTCTTGCCTGAAGCGAGTAGAAAAAAATCCTATTCGAGGCTACTGTAGCTGTGTCCATACACCAGAGAAACTGATTATGTAAATATCAAAGAGACCAAGCAGTAACAACCACTCTACTAAGCAAAGCACTATCAGCACCAAGCAGCAACGAAGAGAAGCGTAGTTAGAAAAAGACAATGATGGAAATGTAGTAGCAGATAAAGACCATACTTGAACCGCAAAAGAACAACCCATAAGTATATGGCCAATGGGACCCTATTTCAAGCAAACACTTGGGCGGACAAATGATACTCCAAAAAGAAGACAAGTTAGAACCCTCGCTTACATAAAAAAAACTCACCTATGGAAAAGTATCTAGGTTTGAAGAGACGACTTAAAAGGGAGTTCGAATTTGAAAGAATCCTCCTACCTTGTTTGCCAAGCATGGCTAAACTGAAGTAGTAAAGATTCTAAAAACATGTACTACCCACCTTTTTTGTAGTACAAAGTCTATCCCATGATGCCCAATGAAGATGTGCCAAATTAGGCCCCGTTCTTCATTCCTTTTCTGATGAGCTTTTGCTCAAAAAAGTGCTTTTTCTTTAAAAGCAATGGAGAATAAACAGCTTCTGTGAAATTATTTTAACTTAAGAAAAGCACTTTTGCATAGATGAAAAAGGAGAAATTTTTGGCTTTTATCAGCCAAAAGTGCTTCTTGGCTGATATTTTACTATTTTAACCCTGCTTTTTCAAGACGTTAGAAGATTTTTTTCCCCTTTTCTTGTCTGAACTTTTACTTTTCTTCTCTGGTTTGTTCATCTTCTCCACCACCGATGAGTTTTATCTTTTCCTTCTCATCTTCTTCTCTTTGATTTTATGAAATAATTATGAAATATAGTTTAATTTTTTCACATTTTTTTCAGCTCTGTAACGTCGGCATCCTGTTTTTCTTCATATTCGAGCTTCTCAACATTCTACAACTGCTATTTTTCTTCATATTCGAGGTTCTATCCTTTTCATCTTTGACAGAACTTTCACCCTTGTTTTCATTGTTATGCAAGGATTATGCTTAAAAGAGAAACATTTATGCTGTTTTTCTTCATATTCGAGGTTTTATCCTGCTTCATTTCATCTTTCTGACACATGCACTTAGCACCTTTTTGGTATCTTCATTTTTCTTTTTTTCTCCCTTTGTTAGTGAAGAACCAAGCAAAGAACCAAGCTTAAATTTGGAAATTTGATTTCAAATGTTTCTGACACATGCATATCTAATTGGTGGGTAAGCTTCTTCTTTTTTTTTTTGCTTGTCATTTGATTTCTTTTTGGTTCTTTCATTAATAAACTAAGCTTAGATGTGGAAATTTGGTTCTTTGCTTATGGTGAAAATGTTGGTATTTATTTTCTGGAAACGTATCCAAGTGTATGAGAAAATGCTTCCATGAGATGTAAAGGTTTTTTTGGTTCTTTCATTAATACACTAAGATTAGATGTGCAAATTTGGCTCATAGCTTATGGTAAAAATGTTGGTAATTTTTTTTGTGTGTGTCCAATTCTCAATACCCATATCCAGTAAGTGTATGAGGAAATGCTTCTATGAGATGTAAAGTAAAAGTAACCTGAATTTTTGAGCATAGTTTTTCGTTTCTTATGATTGGTTGGGTTTTTTTGTTATGACATTGCAAGATTTTATTCAATGTTTGTTTTTCCAAACTCTTAAACTTCCCCAATAAATTGGTTGCTGCAATTGCATACAAAAAACATAAAGACTTCACTTCTCAAATCTTCATTTCGCTAGTTTAAGTTCATTATTCTCCTTTTTACTTATGTTATTATTCTTTCTACTGTAAACACTTCGCGCTTTTGCATTATCGTGACTGAGTATACAAAATTGCAAATTTAATTGGAAACTTGCCATATCTCTATCCAATTAATCCTCAATTTTACTTTATTTAAGAAAGTGGAACATTAAGGACAAGCTTCAATTTTTAATGGCTTATTTCATTTCCCCCCTTTGATATTGGCACATAGTTGTGATTGGAAAAGGCTGAGATTGTAATGTGATACCGACCAACCTTCTTATTTTATTAGCCAAACACTTTGTCCATTTCTAATACCGAACAACCTTCTCAATTTGTCTCTCCTTTCTCAAATGTGTTATGCATCTTCTCTTTTGTAATGTGATACAATTCTACTCTTTACAACGACCCTTTTCCTGCTTCATTTCATCTTTCTGACACATGCACTTAGCACCTTTTTGGTATATTCATTTTTTTTTCTCCCTTTTTTAGTGAAGAACCAAGTAAAGAACCATAAGCTTACCCTTTTTTTCTCCCTTCATTTTCACCATAAGCAAAGAACCAAATTTCCACATCTAAGCTTAGTTTATTAATGAAAGAACCAAAAAGAAATCAAATGACAAACAGAAACATTTGATGAGTTGTGAAAGAAATAGATATAATGAGTTTTTTCGTTCCCATTAAACAATGGGTTTTGGCATTCATTTATTGGTTGATTTATGTTTCTCTTTCTTTACGTAACCTCTAGAAAATTCCTGATTAAAGTAAAACAAAGTTTAAAAATAGGGAGTCTTTTTCATTATGGTTTTCTAATTCCGTTTTTCCTTTTCTTTTTCTTTTAGATGCTGCTAAGTTATTGAAGAAGACCTATTTCAGTGGAGGTTTGTAGTTCGAAGTCTTATTGATGGATATATTTAATGTAGTTGTTTTGTTAACTATATGTTTTGAATGCAATTATTCTTTGCTTCAATTGCTGACATTGACTTTGTTAGAAGAGGAGAAGGTGTTGAGGAGCAGTTCGAGGATAAGGTCACTGGGTGCTAACAAGGCAATACTTTAATCTCTCATATTCAAGAATTTGCACCACTTGCTGAATTCATTGCGCCCCCATCAGGTAAAAGAAAAACATTATCGCATTATCTTGATACACATGTTAGAGAAAAACATTTTTGGTAAAATTAATGTTAGAGGAAAATATTTTGATACAGATGTTAACAAATATACTTATGTGACATTTAATTTTCTTGATTGCTTGGCTGAAACGAATCTATTTGTATACACAAAGGATGAGTACTTCGGCAATTGAAGTTAGTGGCGAAAAAGTGAAAGCAATGTGGGATAAGAGATTGATAGAAATATTTTGTGATATTTGTATTAAAGAGATATTGAAAGGCAATAGGCCTGGTACTCATTTCACAAAAGAGGGATGGTTGAAAATAATGACCAACTTTGAGAAAGAAACGGGCAAGGGTTTTTCAAAAAGACAACTTAAAAATAGGTGGGACGTCCTAAAAAAAGAATGGAAAGCTTGGAAAAAACTTAAAGGCGAAGATACTGGTCTAGGGTGGAATCCTATAAAAAGAACCGTTGATGCATCAGATGATTGGTGGGAGAGTAGGCTAAAGGTACATTAATAATTCTGATATTTTTGTCTTTTTTTCCTTTTCTATGAGGTTATTGATAATTACTGTTATTAAACTATCATTTTATATGTAGGTTATGTCTGAAGCTCAAAAATTTAAAACATCGGCCATTGATCCTGAATTCGAAGCGAAGTTGGACCAAATGTTCATGGGGATAGTTGCAACAGGTGATAAAGCATGGGCACCTTCTTCTGATACACTCTGTACTGATTTTTTTGAGGATGTTAACAATGAAATACCTGAAGAGAATGAAGAAGAGAATGTGAAAAATGATATTCACATTTTAAATGATGTTCACATTTCAAATGATGTTCAAATTAATGGAAACAGGCAAAAAAGAAAAAACCCTGAGATATCAAGTTCACATTTTAAACCTGGAAGAAAGAAGTCCTCAAAGCAAATTGGAGGGGCTGTAAGATTGTCCAGTCAAATAGAAAAATTATGCAACGCAGTTGACAATATGAGTCAAGCCACAGCTATTTTGACTCATGTTATGGATCCATATGGTATTCCAGAAGCAGTCAAAGTGCTCGACAGCATGTCGGAAGAAGTTCCAAAAGCTAGTCCACTATACTTTTTCGCACTTAGATTATTGCTCAATAAGGACAAGCGAATTATGTTTTTATCAATTAATCCCAAGATTAGAGCTTTGTGGCTTAAGACGGAAATGGAGGATAGCTGAAAATTTTCTGATCTTCTAGTGTTTAGAGATATCTATTTTTGTGACTAAAAAAAATGCTAAACTAGTTTTATCAATAGTTATTTATGTTTGGTTTTTGGATATTGAATTTTTGTTTTGTCAATGGCTATTTATGTTTGGTTTTTAGATATTGAATTTATGTTCTACTCATTTATGTGTAATATACTTCTATTAATAGTTGTCTATATTTGGTCTTTGGATATTGAATTTATGTTCTACTTATTTATACTAAATTAGTTTTATCAATAGTTGTTTATATATGATTTTGGATGTTCAATTTTTTTCACAGGTGATGAGTATAGTTGAGAATTACAGCGGTGATGAAAGTGATGATGAACGGGAAAAGAAAGAGATTTTACAACGCGTGGAATGTTTTAACCGATTATTTGTTATTGCATCTTCATCCGTGCAATTATATCACGAGAAGTATATATTGAAGCAACCATGCATGAATTCAAAACAGTCAGGTGAGACATGGATCCGAGAGATCCTTGACGGTCACGAATCACGTTGTATGATTAATTTTAGGATGTCTAAAATGGTATTCACAAGTTTGTTGAGAGTTTTGGAGACAAGATACAACTTGCAAACTTCAAGAAACATATCTTCTACTGAAATGTTGGGAATTTTTTTATACATCTTGGGCACCGGTGCAAAAGCTTCCCAATGTCGAGAAAGATTTCAAAGGTCTGGATCAACAATAAGTCGATACTTTTCTATTGTGCTTGAGAAAGTTTCAAGGATGGCCACTGATCTAATTGCACCTGAATATCCTTTTTTTAGCTCAATACCCGAACAAATACGTAATGATTCTAGATATATGCCGCATTTTAAGGTTAAATTTTAATTTTATCTTATTATATTTTTAATATTTTTTGTCGACTAAAAATATGCACGAGACTAATATGATTATTTGTTCAATATTGCATAGGTGCAATTGATGGTACTCATATTGCCGCTATTCTTCCACCAAATGAACAAATTCCCTATATTGGAAGAAAAGGTATCCCTACTCAAAATGTTATGGCAGTATGTGATTTTAATATGTGTTTCACCTTTCTTATGGCTGGATGGGAAGGATCGGCACATGACACTAGAATATTTCTTGATGCAATTCGAGATCCAAAATACAAATTTCCACACCCACCAAATGGTTAGATATTTTATTTATATGTGATTTTTAAAAAAAATAAAGTATAAGTTCTTTAATTGATAATTTTTATTAAAAAAATTATTGAACTGATTGTTTGTTATATTATGACATGTAGGAAAATATTATCTTGTTGATTCTGGATATCCTCAAATGAAAGGTTATCTTGGACCATAGAGGTCGTGATATCATTTACGACTTTCGTAGAGGTAGACCCAAGATTCGGTAAAGAAGAGATATTCAATCATTCACATTCATCATTACGTAGTGTGATTGAACGAACTTTTGGTGTTCTGAAAAAAAAATGGGTCATTTTAAGGGATATGCCAAGTTATAGTTTTGAAAAGCAAACAATGATCGTTGTTGCTACAATGACGATACACAATTTTATCCGAAAACATGTGGAAATTCGAAATGATGCAGATTTTATGGAATACGAAGATATTAACTGGGCATATGAGAATACTATTGATTCAGAAAATGCGCATGGTCGAGAAAGTGATGATGATGACAACGACGATGATGGTGGTGATGATGACGGTGAATCAAGCAATTTAAGTGGTTTTGAAATGGAATTAACAAGAGATGTTATAGCTTCTAGTTTAATGAATTCATTTTAAATTGTAAATGCTATTGTAAAATTTTTGTATTTATATTTGGTATATAAATATTATCCCTTTTTGAAACTTTAATCCAAATATATGTAATATTTTAATTTGTTACGTTTATGTTTTCTATGTTATGTTAATATCTAATATGAGTTTTACAAATATGTTAAAAGCATTAATTTTTTTTTTTAAATAATACAATTGTGTCAATATCTAATTACAAATATTTAATTATTATATTTAAATATTTAAATATAGTTTATATATTCTAATTAAATTTAATAAATAATTAATATTAATTACTTAGAAATATTTAAAATTAATATTATTTATTAAAATATTAACAATAAATTATAATAAATTATTTTTTATATTTTTGCTAAAATATCATAATATTAACTAATTTAAACATTATTTAAATACATATTTGTTACTTTATAATATCATGTCTAAAATAGACATTTTACTTCTCAAAAGCACTTTTTGACAACAATACCAAACACTTAAATTTTTCAAAAGTATTGCCAAACTGGCCTTTACTAGAGTTTGAACCCCATCAATACGAGTTCATAAGCCGTTGCAAACCAAGTCATGTACCGACTGGAAGGAGGAAAATGCACATACAATACATTGGGAGCGCCTCACCAATTGTCTTAAGCACAACTTCCATACCTGGTCGAGAAAGAAACCAGATTTTCTAATTAAAAAATATGCTTACAGAGCCTTTTCTAAATAAAACTGAACACTTCCTTTTTTTTTTATTACAATTGATAAATGATGGAAGACCCAGATGGCGACCCTACTCAATTAAGACATCCACCCCTAACATTGAGTGAACCATAGCCCTGTCCAAAAAAGATGTATTCGAGCTAAACAACAGTCCAAATCTAAAATTCATTGCCTACCCCGACGCGTCCTCATAGGTGGCTAAAGATGTCCTTGTTGGAAAAATAGGTTAAGAAAACAGTTTTACAGTTAGAAAAAGTAGTTTTTACTCAGATGTTACTAATTAAAAGTTAGATTCCTATCATTAGTGTCTAATATTAAGTGTTTTAAAAATATATTTTTTTAGCATTACTTACTAAACCCCTTGATAACCTTTTGATTAAAGAAATTACTAAATTGCTAACTAATTTGATATATGCATTACAAATTAATTTTCTAATATAATCCTATATAATATTAATATGCCTACACTTTTCATTACATACATTATTGTATACCCTAGACATTGTGGCAGCACAATCGCAAAATAAGGAAATGAGTGGCATTGAATGTGGTTAAAAATTCAACACCTTAAAATAAAATAAAAAAAATTTAATTGATATAATAATAAATTTAACCTTCAATTTTTACATATTATATCAATGTAGTTATAGTTTTAAAACATTAACCCCAAATTTTATAAGTGACCTAAATTTAATCCTCTGAAAAAATAAAAAAAATATATAAAAATACATAAATGCTTTTGAAAAACAAAAACAAAAACAATATTAATATTAATATTAAATAAAATAAAAAATCCCCCACCATCCCCCTTCTCTCCCACCGTTCACTCTCCCTTCCTCCCTCACTCCCACTCTGCCCTCGTCCCTTTCTCCCTCCGCGGGTTGTTTCCTGTATTGTTTCCTTATTAAACATATTATATTAGATATTAGGTTAAAATATGCTTATAGTAGGGGTGTGTAAATTTCGAGTAAAATTGAATTAATTCGGTTAACTAACTGAATTGGGTTGATCGGTCAGGGGTCGTTTAATAATTTTTTTGAAGTTCGATTAACGGTTAATTCGGTTTGAAATCGGTCAGATAACCGAATTAACTGAATTTAATAAATAATATTATAATATATAAGTATTCGGTTGGATTAATTTTTTGGAAATATAAATTAATCGGTCAGTTAATTTTTGATATGTTTTATACTTGTTTTAACCAAAAATAAATAAATATATATATTTCGGTTAATTCAGTTAACCGACTGAATTAACCGAAAAAATTTGGTTTTGGTTAATTTTTCTCGAAAAAATTTCGGTTCGGGTAACGGTTAAGGGTTTAAAAGGGTCAGTTAATTCGGTTAATGGTAGTTTGGGTCGATTAACCCATTGAACACCCCTAGCTTATAGTCATTCTACTTTTTGAAAATTAGGAATTTAATCTCTTTACTTTTCAAATTTTAAAGTACAAGTCCAATTGTAAATACTATTAATTTTTTTTTGTTAAATTCAAGTTAATTACAACATCTTTTTTTACATGATTATTAAATGAGTACCTTTTTTTGTTTCAAAATGTCACAACAACAAATTTAATAAAAAAAATTAACTGTTAGACCTAAATTTTAAAATTTAATAAATAGAGAAACTAAATTCCTAGAAATACAAGCGCAAGAACTAGATTCTAAATTTTTAAAAATTACATTTGAATCTAGGTATTATTGTTGAGCATGCAGCCCTGGTTAGACGAATGGTAGCACAACTTTTTGGGGTCACTTAGAATTTCTTCATGTCTAGCACTGAATCAATTTTCAACGACTGGTTAGAGATGCTCCTTAAAAGTCTGCAAAACATCCCACACTTCTAATTTCAATGGTCTTTTCCCGTGAGACGAGTGGGTATGGGTGGGTGTATATAAACACAGGCAAGACTTCCTGCTTTACTAAAGCTTCTTTTTTACATTAGAAAGCTTTATTCACTAAAAGGGAAATTTACCTTTTCCTTCAATGGAGATTTCATCAATTAGACAGCTACTTGAATTAGTAAGACTCTTTTCAACAAAAATTTTGAGGGACGGTGGGGACAGTCCTGCCAGATTTTTATTTTATTTAATGTTAATATAAAATTTAAACGTATTATTAATTTTTTAAATTATTTATGTATTTTTATTTTTTAAAATTAGGACAAAATTGAGATTATTTGTAAATTTTGAGGGTTAATTTTTTAAAATTATGATTATATTGATATAATATGTAAAGTTAAGAATTAAATTTGTTATTATATTATTTTTTTAACTGTCACGTCAGTTTGTCGATTATAATCAAAATGATCTAACTATATAATATAAATATTTAAATTGCAAACTTTTTATTTTAAATACCTAAATAATTAGATAATTAACTGTATAGTTTACTTTTATTTTTCAAGGAGATTGTGGAGGTACAAAGATTGAAATTGCAGCTCACAATAATTGTTATTTTAAAATCTATTTTTGGCTTATATAATATAGTTAAATCATTACTTTAATATTTCTATTTTTTTTATCAGCTAAGTTTTTGTATTTTCATTTTGTATATAGTTACCCTTAATCCAAATTTTTATTAAAAAGGTTGAAGTCAACCAATGACACATTAGCACAAGGAAAGTAAAAAAATACTTATAATTTCATTAAAAAATCAGAAAATATTTTTAAAAAATAAAAATACAAAGAAAAAACCCCTCAAAAACCATGAAACTTGGAAAATTCTAAAAAAAATTAAAATTATAAGTATGGGAAATTTAAAAAAAAAACTAAAAATTTCCATAAATTTTAAAAATAATCATTTGTTTGCAATTTAGGTTTTTTTTTTATAGAAAATCTCATAATTTTATGAAAATTTTAAAGAATTTTACGCTATGTTTTTGAAAATTTTAATATTTTTTTGCAATTCTTATTAATTTTATATATTTTAACGTGTTTTGAGTTTTTTTTAGTAAAAAATACCATAAAATTCTTTAAAACTTTCACGAAACTCTTAACGTTTTTTTTTAAAAAAAAAAAACCTAAAATTCGAAACAATTTTTTTTAAAACTTTATGATTTTTAAAATTCTTTTTTTGAAATTTTACATACTTATAATTTAAAATGATTTTTTTATAATTTTCAAAAATAGATTATGATTTTTTATTATTTTCTAAATTTTAAGATTTTTTTGGTTCAAATTTTTTATATTTTTAATGGTTTTCTATTTTAATTTTTAAATAAATTTTTACTTTTTCGATCTTAACACGTTTCAATGTGTCATTGGTTGGATTAGTGTTTTTTAACGGGAAATTGGATGGGTCAATGGGGACTACAAAATGAAACATGAGGGGCTAAACTAATAAAAATAAAGTATAAGGGCCAAACTGATAAAAATAGTGCAAGTACCAAAGTGATAATTTAGCTATACTAAGGGGGCAAAAGAGGCATTAAGCCTAAAATTTATTTATTTGTATAATAAACATAATGATAAATTTAGCTTTCAACGTTTATATCTTTTATCAATTTAGTCATTATTCATTTTTTAGTTAAATTTAACAATTAACCTTCCAAAAAAAGTCAAACTGCTTTTTTAATAGAAGTGCTAATTAAAACATTAATTTTTAGCGATGTTGGCATGGCAACTCATGTTACATTATATGTGTACTTCATGTTGATATGATATTATTTATTTTATATCATGTCATGTCAACAAATGACTAAAAATTATAAAAGAAAATTAAAAAGTTAATTATCAAATTAAAATTAAAAAAAAGCAACAAAAACTATATTGATAAAAAAAATATAAACGGTGCATGAATTGGTGAGAGATAAATTGAAGTTGATAAAGCCATGTCTGGATTGGCCATAATTTCATTCTCGGTCACTGGAGGCCCATTTAATTCAAAACATGCAACTAAACAAGTGGTAACACTGGAATCAACGACTGTTTTTCTCCATTTCTTAAGCTTTTTCAACGAAATTACATGTGCATGTAAATTAAAAGCTTTGTCAGAGAGGAAATGGACAATTCAGGGTTTGAAGGGACATTATGCTCTCGTACGTTGATTTGCAACAAATTTACATCACACCCACAGGAAAACATAAAAGCACTGACTAATCATTCTTAATCGCTAGGCTCACTTTCCGGGGACGAAGTTGGTGGCATAAGCCCAGGCGTTGTTGTTGACAGGGTCGGCAAGGTGGTCAGCCAAGTTCTCCAATGGTCCCTTTCCGGTCACTATGGCTTGGACAAAGAACCCGAACATGGAGAACATAGCCAATCGGCCGTTTTTGATCTCCTTGACCTTGAGCTCAGCGAAGGCCTCTGGGTCATCAGCAAGACCCAATGGATCAAAACTACCACCTGGGTACAATGGGTCAGTCACCTCACCAAGAGGGCCACCAGCAATACGGTAACCCTCCACAGCTCCCATCAATATTACTTGGCATGCCCAGATGGCCAAGATGCTTTGAGCGTGGATCAAGCTTGGGTTCCCCAAGTAGTCAAGTCCACCCTCGCTGAATATTTGGGATCCAGCCTTGAACCATACTGCCTCGCCGAACTTAACTCCGTTCCTGGCTAGAAGCTCAGGGAAAACACATCCCAGAGCTCCCAACATGGCCCATCTGCAGTGGATGACTTCTAGCTCACGGTTCCTAGCAAAGGTCTCTGGGTCAGCTGAAAGTCCAGCAGTGTCCCAACCGTAGTCACCAGGGAACTCTCCGGTCAAGTAGGATGGAGGCTCACCGGAGAGTGGACCCAAGTACAAAACTCTATCAGGGCCGTACCATGGGCTTCCAGAGGCAGCAGGCTTGGTGGCAGTTTTCCTCATGGAAACACGCCCATTGCCTTGGATTTCAGGAGTAAAAGGAGAGAACTTGACAGCCTTTCCGGCAAAGGATGAGGAAGAAAGAGCCATGGTTGCTGCTGCCATTGTACAATTGAAAGTGTTAAGCAATGAAAGGAACTTCAACTGAGGGGTGGTGTGGTAGTTGGGCTCGGTGGGATGGGGTTATTAATAATTTTGCAAGGAAAAGGGGTCCTTATCTTAGATATCCATATCTCAATTCCCATTGGTTTGCAACATTTAGGAAGTTCGATTTTGCGAAGTCTACTTGGCACCTTTAGCCCCACTTATCAGACGTAGGATAATTTGGGTGAACAATCTCTACCAATTCTAAGTGCTTCTTGTTGCTCCAATGATATTAGGCCACTTGTGATACCGGATAGCCCCATATCCATTTGGAACAAACATCCAACTCCTATTTGCACGACAAGATGGAATTAATATCAATTATATCATATTGCTTAACAAATGTAACTTTCTGTATCCATTCAAGGATATTCAAACCTTGATCTGAACTGGACAGGTATCTATGGGCTTAAGTGCAACAGAAACAAATTATAGTAATTAAATCGTCCCTTCTTGGTGGGATAACCGGAAAAAAAGCAGCATGAACTTGCCAAAATAAAAAACAACTTGAAATTAATGAAAATTATATGTAAGTAATTTAAATAAATTATAGTTTTTATGTGATGCCGTAATTGCTCCATAAACTTAAATCTTATCAACTTCAAAGTGTTTAGATGCAGCTGCAAAAACAAGAATTTTCTTCTGCAGAGATGTTTTATATCTTATGAGCCACTCAAGCTCTTGTAATTTTTATTATGCTGCCATGATTTCAACATCACAAACTTCAGTTTCTCTTTGGAAATGAATGTATTTCTCATGAAAATTGTGGAAGGGCTGTTAATTTAATACGAGTCAAACTGTGCATTCAAATCTAATGAATTACAGAAATTTCCGAAACATTTGCCAGGAGATGCTTAAGTGAATGTGTGGAGTGAAAGAGTGCCAAGCGGGCATGCAAGAAGAATATAAAAATCTTCAGCACCCAATGAAATGAGAGATACTGCATAGATAAGGAGGGGATTACGGAATCTCTACCCTCAAAACTCCCTATATAAACCTCGAGTATTTGCATTCTTTCTATCATTCTCAAAAACTTCCATCACCCAAGAAAGTTCTCACTTCACAATCACAATGGCCGCGGCAACAATGGCCCTCTCTTCCCCATCCTTTGCCGGAAAGGCTGTCAAGTTCTCTCCTTCCACTCCTGAAATCCAGGGCAATGGGCGTGTTTCCATGAGGAAAACTGCCACCAAGCCTGCTGCCTCTGGAAGCCGATGGTACGGCCCTGACAGAGTTTTGTACTTGGGTCCACTCTCCGGTGAGCCTCCATCCTACTTGACCGGAGAGTTCCCTGGTGACTACGGTTGGGACACTGCTGGACTTTCAGCTGACCCAGAGACCTTTGCTAAGAACCGTGAGCTAGAAGTCATCCACTGCAGATGGGCCATGTTGGGAGCTCTGGGATGTGTTTTCCCTGAGCTTTTGGCTAGGAATGGAGTCAAGTTCGGCGAGGCCGTGTGGTTCAAGGCTGGATCTCAGATCTTCAGCGAGGGTGGACTTGACTACTTGGGGAACCCAAGCTTGATCCACGCTCAAAGCATCTTGGCCATCTGGGCATGCCAAGTAATATTGATGGGAGCTGTGGAGGGTTACCGTATTGCTGGTGGCCCTCTTGGTGAGGTGACTGACCCATTGTACCCAGGTGGTAGTTTTGATCCATTGGGTCTCGCTGATGACCCAGAGGCATTTGCTGAGCTCAAGGTCAAGGAGATCAAAAATGGGAGATTGGCTATGTTCTCCATGTTCGGGTTCTTCGTCCAAGCCATAGTGACCGGAAAGGGACCATTGGAGAACTTGGCCGACCATCTTGCAAACCCTGTCAACAACAATGCCTGGGCTTATGCCACCAATTTTGTCCCCGGAAAGTGAGGCTAGAGAATGATTTGTGTGTGATGGTTTTTGTTGTGGGTGTGGTTTAAAATTGTTGGAAATCAATGAGAGCATAATGTGAATTTTATCTCTGTAATTTTGTTCGAAAAGCTCAAGAAATGGAGAAAACTTCCAGGATTATCACTTGTTTCATCACATGTTTTTAGTTGGTTGGTGTATATTTGTAAATTCTCAAAATCTGTAATGCTTTTGGAAAGATTTTAATTATGGTTTTGGTAATACCATTTGATACGTTGTGAATAAAATTTTTAAATTTCACATGTGTCTATAATAAAATATTAAAAATAAATAGTCACATGCAAATTTTTTAAAATAACTCATAATATTATCCGAATTAGTAAAAATTTTAATTTTAATTTAAAATTAATTATTATTTAATTGAATAAATTATTGAAAAAATATGCAGTTAAAATCAGTGATTTGGAAAGCGAAGGCGCATAGCAAGGGAGTTCGAAACCAAGCTTGCATCCGGCCGGAAAAAAGAAAGGAACAAAGAAACTTGCATAATGCGACCGCCATCTCTACACTGCAATTTCTTCTCATCTCTCAAACAGGTATTCATTATTCAATCGTATATGCCTACATACAAATATGTGCATGCCTTTTTATATTATCTGAATTCGTTTCCTCAAATTCTTACAGGTTGAAAAAAGATTGAAACTAGAAGAAAACCAACCAGATTCAGGACAACCCCATGTCCCTACTCAATCTTTAAGCACCCCACTTTACCTGCACTTAACCCACCCTTCCAACACCAACATAACCAACAGCGAACCCCCTCAAGCTTTCATGTCTTCTTCACCTCAGTCCCTTTCTACAAATGAAACCCAACCTCAGATTAATCCCCCACATTCCCCCACAACAAGCAATGACACTGATGATATCGAATATTTGATGCAGCTTTTGGGTTTATCGGATAATCTGGGAGAAACCCAGAAAAGAGAGAAGCACAAAACTGTTGTTGGTGGAGGGAATTCTTGTGGATGTGAGTGTGGATTTTATGAGAACATTGTTGGTGTTAAAGGGCCAAAGTGTGACAAAGAAGTGGAAAGACTGGAAGGTTGGGTTAGATATTTCTCCAGGAATGGTAGTGAGCCATTGAGGTTGGCTTTCTTGCTTATGGCTAAAGCTGCTTTTGAGAGTGCTGATGATTCTGGGTTTCAAACCCTGGAGTTTCCTTCAATTATAGATGAATTTTTAAAGATTGACCCACCTAAAGACTGACAGTCTGAGACATTACTAGGATTCTTATTCAATGGATTTTCTTCTTTTGCATATCACCATTTAATGTCAGAAGGTAATGGTAATATAAAAATACTTTCTTTTGTTTTGGACTAGCTGATTTATACTTGTACATTTTGCTTGGACTTGCTTTTATATATACTTTTGATTGGTTAATCACCAAAAATTTATATACATGATATATATAAGTTTGTACATTTATTTAGATTTGCTGATATATATACTTTTAATTGGTTAATTGCCAAAAACCTAAAGACAAAAACAAAGATGCAATCTTTTTCATTTCTCACTTGTGAAGAGTAACTGCTATTACATATATTTATCCTTCCAATACATTAGAATCGAATGGAGTCTGCAGTTATGCTTCTCCAACACAGCAGGGTGCTCAATTCTTCATGAGATTATGGCCTCATTTTCATAGTTATTTGCTTTTAGCTTCGAAAGGATAGACAAAACCTTGTTCATGTTGGGTCTTTCCTCAGGATTAGGGGAGGTACAAGATAAGGCTAGCTTGAAAAGTTCTTCCACTGCTTCCATTTGTTTATTGGAATCATTTGAAGCTAGCATAGGATCCAAAACTTGAAGGACTCCTTTGGTTCCAGTAGCAAGGGATTTCTCAACTCGTTGACGGAGACTGACTGGCAGTCCGTCCTCTTCCATTAGTCCAGTTGGTCTTTGTTTTGTTAGGAACTCCATGACTACTATGCCGAAGCTGAACACATCCACTTTAGTTGTGACATTCCTCATGTATGCAAATTCTGAATGAGGGCAGAGTAATGTCTCAGTAATTCAGGTTTTGAAATCTGATGATGTTCATTAGAAACTTAGCAAGTTTATAAGCATGTAATTGTTTAAGCATGGTCAGATGTTCATTAGAAACTTAGCAAGTTTATAAGCATGTAATTGTTTAAGCATGGTCATTTGATTATCACTTGATCCATTCAAAGATATGAAGGAATTCTAGTGTTAGAATAGTTTAAACTAGACTACATGCAACATGGGAGACCATATCTTTTCTCAAGATGCTTATTGAAAATATTGCAGGCTTGGAAATTTTTCTGGCACATAAGAGAAATGGATGAGTGCTTAATAAGTTGGAGCAATTGAAGATTACCTGGTGCCAAGTAGCCAATAGTGCCTTCAAATGCTGATGTTGAAGAAAGGCTACTTCCGTCATGGAGATGGACATCCAGCATGCGAGCTGTTCCAAAGTCACTTACATGTGCGACCCAATCACCATCCAGAAGTATATTGGAAGGCTTCAAATCACAGTGCACAATGGGGAAATCATAGCCAGAATGCAAATAATCCAATGCACTAGCAACTGAAATGCAAAGATCAATTCTCTCAGATAATGTCCAGATATGAAGATCCATCATGGAGCCATGTATAACACTCTCTAAACTTCCGTTCTCCATGTATTGAAGAATTACAGCCTTCAGCTTCTCACTTTCCCATGCATACCCAAGTACCTTGACCAGATTCTTGTGCCTTAAATGGCTCAAGTTTTTGACTTCTCTGTAAAAGCTCTTATCAGATTCTTTGGAGAACTGATGCAGATTTAATTTTTTTACTGCTATCAGCTGGCCATCTTCCAGCTGACCCTTATACACGGTACTCAAACTGCTTGCTCCAATAATGTTATCTTTGCTGAAGGAGCTTGTAGCATTTTCTAGCTCCTCTTTATCAAACCTTCTTAGAACTGCTGCTGTAAACTCTGTTTCTGGATTTTCCAACTTGACTGGGTTACTCTCTTTGGCACGCCAAAGGAGGAATGAAATGGCTAGCACTAGGGTCAGCACTACAGAAACAGATCCAAGTATGCTGAGAATTATTATTGCCTTTTTCGAAAACCGATTTGAACTTCTCTTGCTGCACGACCCGAGAAATGTGTTTCCACAGAGAGCTCTATTTCCTACCAAACTTGACATGTTGATAGTTTTGAATATGCCATTCTCGGGAACATGGCCTTCAAGTTGATTGAATGAAAGATTTAGATGCCTCAAGCTGGAACTATTGGTGAAGCTTTGAGGAATATGACCCCGAAGTTGATTCTGGGACAGGTCTAGTGAGCTTAGATGCTTCAATTTTGCCAAGTTCTCTGGAATTTCACCATCTAATTTATTTCTTGAAAGGTTCAAGCTTCTAAGCGTATCTGATTGAGCAAAAGCGTCAGCAGAGATGATACCAGAAAGTTTATTTCCTGAAAGATCTAGAGAAAACAAATTTCTGCAGCCTCTAAGTGTCGTAGGAATGACTCCTGAAATGTTATTGTTTGAGATGTCAATGGCTTGTACCATTTCCAGCATCCCTAGCTCATCTGGAATACGTCCATCTAAGAAATTGTAGGAGAAGTTCAGATACAGTTGCATCATTTTCATCCCTGCAAACATGGACTTGGGAATTGATCCACTGAGATGGTTGTGAGAGAGATCCAATGTTGAAAGTCGATATAGACGGTCCATTCTATTTGGAATGGACCCATTGAGCTTGTTGTTGTTGAGGTTGAGATATGTAAGAAACTCAAGCTCTGAGACAGCATCTGGAATGGGACCTGTTATCTTGTTGTGCTGCAAGTCTAGATAAGTTAGCTGCTTCAGTTCAAATAGTCTCTCAGGCAGGGCACCTTCCAGAGCATTGTCATGCAATGAGAGGCCCTGAAGGAGAGAGGCTGTTGATATTTCTGGTGGAATTCGGCCTGTGAAACCATTTCCTGCAAGGGTCAAGGTCATGAGTTGGCTTAAATTGCCAATCCCTGGTGGAATTGACCCTACAAATGAATTGAAAGAAGCTTTCAAAACCTGGAGATTATAGAGTTTGCCGATATCTGGTTTTAACAATCCAGTGAAATTGTTTTCAGCTATACTTAGGAGGCGAAGATTTGAGCAGTTGAAGAGGTCATCAGGAATTTCACCTGACATCCTATTTGGCCCTACGGATAGACGTGTTAAATTTGGCAACTGTCCTAAACCTAATGGAATTTTCCCAGTTATCCTATTAAACCCCAAAGATATATACATTAGATGGGTACAATTGGCAATGCTTGGGGGAATTGATCCCTCAAGATGATTGACTTCCAGGCTCAAGTTCTTTAGATTGTAAAGCAATCCAAGATTTTGTGGAAGTCTTCCTGTGAGGGAATTGTAGCTCATTGACAAATATGTCAAATTTGTCAAGTTGGTTATTGATGAAGGAATCTCCCCCTTGAGCTTATTGGAATGCAGGGTCAGTACTTGTAACGAGGTCAAAGATCCAACCTCATCCGATACAGTTCCAATCAACTCATTCTCTGAGAGTCCTAAATGGGTTAATGATTTCAATTGGAATAAGGAAGGAGGAATCGTGGAATTCAACTTGTTTCCATACAATCTTAAAGTCTGTAACTGAACCAGATTTCCAAGCTCGTGAGGAATGGCTCCTATGAACTTGTTGGTGTAGAGTTCAAGGGCAAGAAGTGACCTACAATGACCTAGTTGAGATGGAATTTCTCCCCTGAGTGAGTTATTAAACAGCTGAAGATATTCTAAACTTGACAAGTTCCCTATTTCAGGAGGTATTACTCCAGACAGACGGTTTTCACTTAGGTCTAAAGATTGCAACGCTCCCAACATGCCAATGGAAACAGGTATTGGACCTACCAAATTGTTTCTATATGCTACCAACATTTGAAGATTAATTAGGTTTCCTATGTCTTTTGGGATTGTCCCTGTGAGATTGTTGTAAATGATACCGAGAGCTAACAAGGAAGTGCAGTTGCAAATGCTATCAGGGATGCTTCCATTCAAAGAATTATCACCTAAGTCCAGCATCTGCAGATTTCTAAGGTTACCTATTTCTGGTGGGATTGGACCCGACAGAGAATTATAGTAAAGAATTAGTTGAGTAAGCTGGGAGCATAGTCCTAGTTGAGGTGGTATATGACCTGAGAATGAATTTAAAGTCAAATCAAGAACTTGGAGGCTTGAAAGGTTTCCAAGGAACGGAGATATCTCCCCTTTAAGCTGCTTATCAAGCAGGGAGATTGAAATGACTCGACTCGAGGAAGGGTCACAGGCAATGCCAGACCAGTTGCAGTGAGGATTAGCCACCGTCCAGTCTGCAAGTGCTCCTAAAGGGTCATGAGTGACAGATCTTTTGAATGCCTGAAGCGCCTCAACTTCAACTTCCAAGCTTGGTTCGGCATGCAGCACAGTAAGTAAAACAGAACAAACTATAACAATGATTAAACTGACACATTTTGACATCACTGCTAGCTAAGGTAATGGTAATGCTGAAGCTGGTTTGAAAGGAACTATCGTAACTGATGATGAATTTGGATTCAAAGTCAGGCTTATATGCAAATTTCAACCAATCTTTGATCCCTGGAAGCCAAAATGAGTGTCATATCATTGACCTTTTAACTCAATCCAGAATATGATAAACAAACTGAATTGTCCTCGACAGTGAAAAGATACGTACAAAGTGCAAACCCCACCTATTTTCAGAAGCTAAGAAGGAGAGAGGATTTCAAGTCTGAACACTTGACTGACCCACCTACCAGCGGAAGTGTGGATTAATACAAGGGGGAGATGGTAATGATAATGTCGTTTAGTGAGTGTAATCAATGGGAATCTAGAACGTGACGTGGGAATCCGGGAAGCTCCACTCTTCCAACTAGTAAATGCTTAGTTGACTCCGCAGCAAATGTTGAATGTGTAAATGTTGGTAATGGCGGTAGCACCATTATGGCAAGTTGAACGAAAAATGCCAATGGAAGGATGGGTTGGGATTTTGTACATGGTGCCAAAAGGATAATGTCTAATTTTATGCTAGCACATGGTAGGTAGTCCATCTCTATCATTAATATCACAGTAAACACATACAATTAGACTCAAACAAGCTAATGTAATCCATGGTTTTCTGAATTTTGCAGAATTTATTGCCACTGATTTGCAATAATAAAGCCAGATTAAGCTATGGTCCAAGGAATCTGACAACCTAGTCAGATTTGCTTCTGTTATCACCAAATCCTATCTTCAATTGATTCTGGTTTGACCCACGGTTTCTGAGCAACTTGGACTGCCCTTTTTCGTTTCATTTTTTTTTAAGGTTTAATTCCGGACTGTGCGTGTATTTTTTTTTGTCTTGGGTTAGTATTAATTTATCAATTTGGTATTTGGCTCGGTCGCATTTAGCTGCATGTGGCAATTAAATTTATTTAAAATAAAAAGTTAAATTTAAATTTAAAAAATAGATTTGATTTTGATTCACCCTTAACGACCGTTGATTGTTGACATTGATTAATGTTGACCATCCATGTGATGTTTTTAGAACATGTATCTTTTTTATTTTTAATATTATATATTATATTGATTAAAAATGTTAAAAAAATATATTCAATATATAAATAATTTTAAAAATTTTTTAAAAAAATTATTTTATAAAGTTTTAAAATATATAAATATAAATTAAAATTTTTAAGAAAACATTTAATTTTTTAAAAAATTAGTAATTTTTTGTTTTAATACTTGAAACTGATTTGATGCTTCAACTATAATTAGAGTTGGTTTAGAATATTTTAAGCCGTAATTTCAAAAAAAAAAAATTACGAATCATGGCAGAAAAAACCGAAGCTATTGCATCTTTAGACTTGTAATCCTCTCTTATACAGAAGACTTACCAGTTCTAGGAATACTGGGATTCCTTGATGTACTACTTCTCAAACCAAGATTGAAACAAAACAACGTAATAAAGCCCAAAGCAGGATAAATGGATCAATGTTGGATTCTTCCTATTTCAAAGCCCACAAACATTTCATTATCGTTGATTAAGTCATTACCATGTTTGAAAACCCAGAATCTAAATTGGTTGGAAAAAGAGAGAAGAATGGGAGAATGGAGCAGCAGGGTTATCCCTATAGCGAGAGGCCTCTGTTTGCTTTATGTTACCCACAAATATCTCGGCACTACCGTTGTTGTAAGAAATCTTTCAACTATCCCCCATAAAAACAAGCTTATCAATCATCATTTCATGTTTTCATTTATGGGTTTTAATTTTACTTTTATGAATTTATGGGCGGCGGCGGCAATGACGGAACTCTAAAGACTTATGGTCCTAGCATGCTTCCAACCTTGGGCATAACAGGCAATATGTTGTTGATGGAGCGCATTTCGACCCGAACTGGAAAACTTCGACCTGGTGACGTCGTCTTCTTTCGGTCGCCTGAGAATCCTAGGAGGGTGGTCTGCAAACGGCTGGTCGGAATGGAAGGTGATCAAGTCACCTACGTCGTCGACCCCAAAAACAGTGATAAATGCAATACTATTGTGGTAGTGTATATTTTTTTGGATTTCCACTTTTTTATATTCAAAGAATGAAAATGATTTGTGAATATATAGGTTCCAAAAGGGCATGTTTGGGTAGAAGGAGATAACATATATAACACAAAGGATTCGAGGAATTTCGGAGCTGTTCCTTATGGTCTTGTGGAAGGCAAAGCCTTTTGGACGGTTAGCCTGCGCTTCTCCTTTTTACATCAGTTCTTTACCTGTTTGGCTTTAACCAGGTTTTGATCATTTCTTTGTTGTTTATAGTTGTTGCCTCGTAAAGATTTCGGATCCTTGGCACCTAAACCCAAGTAGTCATTTATTCCTACCAATTTGGGTTGGCATTATTGGAGATCGAGAGGACTTCTGTGCACAACACATGTTTGTCTGAATGTCTCACAGGGGTGATGATGTACGTTTTAAGCTACAATCTTAATTTCTTTGGCAGTCTTGGTCTTTTATGAAGTGAATGATTTTTCCTTTTTTTGGCAATCAAAATGAACAGAGGATGAGGAAAGAAGGAAAGAAGGAAAGAAGGAAAGAGAAGAAGCTGATTAATTTATAAAATCTATAAAAGTCCCTTTACTAGCTTACTTTTTTGGGAAAATCTTAATAGGTAAACGGTGCAGAATAAAAAATCTAAACCAAATAGGCAAAGATGGAGCAGTTCATGAAATAATATCAACTGCATGAAAGATTAGTCAAAATTAACAACCCAAGTAAGGCTTGCTCACTATTTTCCATTAGTAAATAGGTTTCAGGGGGAATGATATCTAATTACAAATTCCATAGTTTGAGTACCCAAACTCTTTTAAGTTAATAAAATTGTATTTGTTGATATTATTAAGAATTATGAGAAACATTAATCAAAAAATATCAATAAGTAATAGTAAGGTAAATTATATTTTAAAGGGAGAATTCGGATTTGAACCTTAAAAATAGCATTATTAATAAGAATAGTCACAAACTCTAAAAAAATTTATTCTTATAAATTGTAAAACTGATATCAATCTCAATGATTTCGAGAATGCCCACTTACCCTTTAGGTTTGAAGCATATAAATGCTATTTTGAAGCAATATTTTTTTATTTCTAAACAAATTTTAAATAAAAAGAAAATTTTACATTTGGTATTATTTATTTGGTTTGTTCATTTCTCTATTTTTAGTTTCAAAAGGGATTAATATGAAAATTATATACGAACTTTGAACAAATGTGCATTGTTATATACATGGACGACTTTAGGAATTTACTCCAAGGGAGGCGAAACTTCTAAATCCAAATGACCTTTTTTTTAACATAAAAAAGTGTCAATTCTTCTCGGATACTTTTTTTTTTCTTATCAAACAAATCAATTTAATAATTTTTAAAAAGCATGAACGATTTAACTGTAAAAAAATTAAAAGGAAAAAATCTCACTATATAAAGTTAAATATTTATTTTCAATATGTAAAAAAAATAACTAATACTATACTAAAAATTTCATAAAACACAATATAATTCCAAAAATTAAATTAAAAAAATTTGGCTTAGTCTTATTTCTCAATACTAGACATTCTAAATTACACCTTCCACTTTTTCATAAGATCGAACTCATTAATGATAGAATCTGTTGAAAATTCTAGAGTTATCTCTTTTTTTATGTATGCCACCAAGTAAGTTGAAAAAAAATCATTCTTCATTTTGTTGTGAAGCCTTGTTTTCAAAATTTTCATGGCTAAAAATGCTCGTTCGATCGTTGCAATAGACACGGGAAGAGTTAGCACAAGACGAATAATTCTATCAAGAAAAGGATAAATACTCGACTTATTTTTCTTATAGAACTTGACACAACTCGGCAACTATAGAAGCTTTCTGCAACTCCATTCTTTAATGAGCATCAAGTTGAAAATGCTCCAAATGAATCTTCATGTGTAGCTTTTTTCTTACTCTAAAAAATCGTCTAGATAAAAATCATTCATAAGTTTGCAGATATCTTCCATCCGAAAAGCTTTATACTTTTCGCATAGATCCAAAGCGGAGCTAAGAACAATTAACTCCACTACCCCGTCATTAAAGCAATAATTCATTTTTGTTAGCAATGAATTGATACCAGCAATGAATATATCAAATTGATAGCGATGCTCAATTGTGAGGTTATCTCTCTAGATTGGAAACCGACCTTGACCAGCTTTGTACGGAGCACTTAAATTAGGGATTTTTATCTCATGATCTTTACAAAATAACTTCACTTTCTCAAACAAAGGATCCCATCCATGTTCTCTGAATTTTTGGAGAAGCGTTTTAGTTTATGACACTAGTTGCATCGTGTTTAGGATACCTTGCGATTTATATTGCAATGCTTGACGAAGATCATCAGTGATTCCAAGCATCTCAATCATGAAATACAATATGAAAACAAATTCAACGGTTGTCATTGCATCATATATTCCATCAACTTCAATCTTTTAAGAAAGGTTGCCGGACTTGATGATATCTTGTAATAAAACATGGACGAAATTGAACATCCTCATCAAGCTATTAAGAGAAGTTAAATGAGATCCGCATCGGGTATTGCCTGGACGTTGGAGAGTACCAACTTGATTTTTCCCTTTCCCAATTTCAAGTTCAACACTGTCAATTAACTCCGCAATATGAGATGCCTCAATGTCTCTTAATTGATCATGTCGCTGTTGGAAAATTGGATTTGGAAAACGCAACAGAAAATAAATATAGGGAAAAACCAAAGTCTTAAAAAAAATTTCCCAAACAAGAACTTGATTGTGATATCTAAAGTAACAAACACTTGATCAAATTTGTACATTTTCGATTCATTTAGGATGAACGCTTCGACCGATTAGTTTTCTCTACTATCCTCAAGTGTACGTTTGCCGAGTATGGGCTCGCTTCGAATCAGAAAATTTTTCATAAAAATTACTAGTGGGGTATTTTCGCAATTTCTCTAAATTTTTGAGTCAAGTTGTAAATAAGGAAAATATCTCTAGAAATTTTCTAAAATAATTTCTTTAGAGAATTTTCACTCTACATCTTTCTCTTGAATTCAAGTGTGAAAAATAATATAGGGAGAGTTTAGAGAGTTCAATTATGATCAAACTTAATCTCTTTAATATTAAATTAATATAGTGCTTATCTAGATAAATATTAGATTAAATTTAATATTAAATCTATTAAATTAATATATATTTTTCTATAAGATAAACATTAAATTAAATTTAATAGTAAGATAATCACTTTAATATTAAATTAATAAAATACTATTAAGATAAGCATTAAATTAAATTTAATATTAAATCTATTAGAATAATATTATTTTTGGAATAGTTAATTTGAAATCAAATTCTCTGGTAGAGTCCTAGTAGGAGTATAATTCTTTCACTACTCAACCACCGAAGACCCACCGACGTCGACCATTTTTCAGCCACTGAAATGTCGTCGTTGCAGTCGCCCGCACCCTGAGTTGGTTTGATTTTTGTCAGTTCGGTCCGGGTTAGAGACAACCTGACCAATCAAATATAGCCACCGACTGGGCCGATCGGCTCGGTTTCACATATCAGGCCCGGTTCGACCAATTTTTGGGTCTTGGTTTCAGTTTTGGGCTCCTGAGTCTAATTTACGATCTCAGGTCTAATTTTCAAATTCAATTACCAATTGGGTCAATTGTCTGACTTGAAAATTAATTTCCAAAAATATCATATTAATTTTAATTAATTTGATTAATTTAATTTTACTTGATCAAAATTAATTTTTCCAAAAAATACTTAGGTTTTCCAAATTAAATTTTCAAGAAAATTCTTTAATCAAATTCTCTAGTTGAACAATTCTCACAATCACCTAATTTAATTCAACATCGAATAAATCGACCCAATTAAATTATTCCTAAAGTCGTAGAATTTTCTTCTGATTCAAATGCAGTTTGATCGAGCTTTTGTTAAGCTAGCAGAGGGACCAATCAGACATTTACAATTAGGCTCTAGTGATTGCAATTATGTCCAGAAGCATTGTTCCGATAATTTGCAATTACTTAATCATGAAGTCAGTCCACAAGAAGTACCATGATTGAAACTCCTTATTGTTTACTCTTTACGAAAGCAATTCATCCAACTGCTTTGTCCAATGACCTCGTCATGTGTGTGTTACCCTTATATGATATCATTGATTCATTTGAGTTAAATCTGTTCACTCAATACAATCCTATTTTATCTCATTGTCACCATTATGTCTTATTAATGATTAATATGATCATTGTCAACAAATGACTTTGATAAATTACTCATTCGAGAACAAGTAACTTGTGGCCATGTTTCATATTTATCAATCCACACAATGCCAATGAGAGGATATCATTAACTCTTTAATGGAGCTATGAATTCCACTATTGCTAGTAAAGCCTTGCCATACACAAGTCATGTACCTAACATACCGGCTATGGGCTCGATCATCTTTAAAGCATAAGCCTCTACTTATATCAAAGCACATGAGTTGCATACACATGGTTAGTGACTAATTCAGGATTTAGGTAAATCACATCATGAACGTCAGAAGTGAATTAATTCACAAACGGATTTAGAATTAATTCATCTTGGGTCCAGTCCAATGTATCATTCTGCCAATGAATACATCTATGTCTCTACCCGTGGAGTCAACTGATCTGATAGCCAAGACTAGTCATCTCCTTAATTGGAATTGTAGAGGACATAATAATCTTTCTCAGTATTTGAAACAAATGCTTACTTTGATTCTTTTATGAGATTACGGACTCGTTTAGATTATATACTGAAGTAAGTTGTTTTTCTCGCAATGTAAATATTCTTACAATGCCACTTATCATCAGTTTGAACTTAGACAATCAATGAGCTAACATTTTCTTGTCACAGTTTCTCTATGCATACAAAATATGAAAGATAAAAATACAAAAGACATAATAGTGAAATGTGAAATTTATTTATTTATTTTTCAAATACATAGAAAATAATTACATGTTTACTACAATATGAACACATTTCCCAACAATCTACCACTTGCCCTAGTGAAGTAAATGTGTCATGTTTTGCATTCCCATATCCTCGACGTGTTTATTGAAACTCCTAGTTACAAGAGTCTTAGTAAACAGATCCACAAGGTTATCCTTAGAAGCTACTTTTACTACATCTACAATTTCTTCAGCTACTACCTCACGTATTAAGTGATACTTCCGACCAATGTGTTTCGCTCTCTTGTGACTTCTCATTTCCTTGGTATTAACTATTGCAGCACTGTTATCACGATATAGTGTTATGCTTTTTTCATACTAGGAATGAATTCAAGTTCGATTAAAAAATTTCGAAGCCATATTGTTTCTTTCATTTCCTCAAAAGCAACTACATACTTGCCTCCATAATAGAGTTAGCAGTGCAAGTTTGTTTTACACTTTTCCATACTATGGCTTCATGGCCTAGAACGAATACATTTTCCGATGTCGATTTACTCGAATCTTATAAGTTTGGAAGTCTGAGTCTGTGTATCCAATAGGAGTAAGTTTCTCCCCAGAATACACAAGCATATAATCCCTGGTTCTTTTAAGATACCATAATATATGCTTTACAACTTGCCAATGCCTGAGACCAGAATTTGCCTGATATCGACTAACCATTCCTACTGCAAAACATATATTTGGACGTGTGCAAAACATCCCATACATAAGACTTCCAACTGCCGAAGCATATGGAACCTTACTCATATGCTCACTTTCTTCCGCTGTCTTAGGACAATCATTTAAAGAAAGATGAAAACCTGATGCAGTTAGCTGAGCGTCTGACTTTGTATCGGTCATTGCAAAACGTTCCAGTATCTTATCGATGTATGAAGCTTGTGATAGATCTATCATTTTATTCTTTCGATCCCTAAAGATTCGAATTCCAAAAATATAACTAGCTTCACACAAATACAATAGTTTTTAATTATTAAATAGTTTTTTTGAATAACGCGTTTTTATTTATTGTAATTAGTGTAAAGTAATAATCAATATTATAAAACATAATTAAAACATTTGTAGATAAATATTTTTTAAAAATAATACTTAAATCATTGAAATCATAATATCATATTCAATGTACAATATAGCTTTAATTTATATAGTTAATATAAATCAACATTACTCAAAAAATAACTAATAAACATAATAACAATACATATATTATTTTTTATTCTTAATGTCACCTACATTGCACGTGATGTTTTGAGTTAAATTTTTAAATATTTTTTTAAAATAATACATTTTTAATTATTGTAATTTGTGTAAAGTAAAGGATAATTAGAACATTTATAGATTTATATTTTTAATAATATTAAAAATTATAGACCATATTCAATGTACACTATAAGGCTTTTTTATGCAGATAATATAAAATAATATATTAAATTCGAAAATGGGTTACATGTTGGATTAATTACCAAAATGGTATAGATGGGGTGGTGGAAGGTGGTGCATAGGCAGCACCACCACCCTAAAACTGACAATTTCAGTTTTCTCATATGAAAAAAAAAAATTAATCAATGGTGGGCATCTAGCAGGCAACACCCAAACAAAAAATACACCCCACCCATTTTAAACCTGTTTTAACCCGTGGTCCATACAGCCCGAGGAGAACCTAGTGAAGCTTGTCTGACAGGCGGCATCAACAGTGGTTGTGCCTACCTAATAGGCAACACCAGTCTAGCATGGATGGGACTCTTTTGTTGCTCAGTTGCGCCTGCCGATGGGACAAGACCCTTAAGGGTCTCGTGAAAATGGATATTAAATGTTGTTTGAGACCTTATAATGGTTCCCCCCCCCCCCCCAAAAAAAGGAAAAGAAAATAGACCAAAGAAGAAGAAGAGAACGAAGGGGGAAAAAAGGAGAGATTAAAGAGTAGCAGAATATAGAAGGGAAGAAGGAAAAAAAGTAGATGATTTGTGGTGGAGTCAAGAATAGAAGAGAAGAAAAGCAAAGAAGAAGTTCAGGGTTAATGAAAAAAGGGATTTGGGGTTAGTTTAGGGAGGGTTTAGGATTTGTTGGGGGTTAAGAAACAAATTTGTGGATTTTGTTTGTTTAGGGTTTGAAAAAAAGAAATTAAGGTATTTTTGTAGAGGGTTTAATAAAATTATTTATTTAGGGTTTATACATTATTTGTAGAAGGTTAAAAAAAGAGGAATTAATGTATTTTTGTTTAGTATTTATACATTATTTGATTAGTTTAGGGTTTTTTATAGGTTATAAATGTTATTTTTCTATTTTTTATTTATTTTAGAAATGTTATAATTCAGATTTTGATACTATTTTTTTAATTTTTTTGTAAGGTATTATTTCAGTAAAAAAGGAAGGTTGTTTGATTTATTTTGGAAAGTGTGCAGGTATGTTTCTCTTTGATTTTTAAAGTCTTATGTTATTTTTTTTTATGTTTTTTATTAGATTCAAATAACAACATTAGTCCCATTAGGTTTATTATGTTAAGATGGTTTATGTTGTTTCAACATAAATTTTTTTTTTGTTTATTTTTTTTTATGTAGGTAAAAGATGGGTCCATTTAGTTCGAATTAAAGATGTTTCTGCTATATTTTTTTATGGACATGTATTTTTTTTTTGGTTTATTATTAGATGCACATAACAACATATAGTCCAACCAAACTAGGTTTATTTTGTTTTGATAGTATCTATTATTTTAACATAAATTTTTTGTTTTTTATGTAGGTAGATAAAAGATGAGACCATTGAGTTGAAATTTATGAGATATTTTTATTTTGTTAATTATGTACTGCAATAATATAACAAAAAATGTGATGTAGACAAATTGTTTAGTATTTTTTTAATTAAATTTTTGTACTGTATTTATTGTAAAATTTATTGTATCACGTTTAGGTATTTTGATAAATATTTAAAATGGACAACCTTAAAAATAAATTATCAAAATGTGTTATTTGCAACTCTGTGTTAGGATGTCACATATCTGTATTTGAATAATATTTTTCTATTAGTGGGATAAAAATGCCCAACTATAAATTAATTATCGAAATGTGTTTTTTTAATTAATAACGATGATCACATATCAAACACAGTTAAAAAGATGGTAATAAATTGTTATTTGTTACTCAAAAGTTCCACATCATTTATAGAATTAAATTATGTTATATTAACTATTTCTATAATTTAATAGTACCAGGGCCTGTACTACACATTGAGGGGTCATGTGAATGGTTTAGGATATCCCTCGGATGAACGACTAATGTCATACTTGGAGTTATCCGAATTCGGGTTAGTGACATTGATCCAGACGTTTGATTTGCGGTACGACTTAATATCCGCTTTGGTGGAGCGGTGGTGCCCGGAGACCCACACTTTTCGTTTGCCGCGTGCGGAGTGCATTAACACTTTGGAGGATATTGCACTACAACTTGAACTCCCAATCGACGAGAGTGCGGTAACGGTGTAAGTACAATCTTTGAGCCAGCTGCCCTTTGTGATAACCTACTAGGAGTCTCGCCTGGTGATGCTGAGTCAAAATTTACGGGTTTAAGGTTTTCATGGCTGAAGGCCAATTTTAAGCATTTATCGATTAATGCCACTGAGCGGGAGGTGATGTGTGCCGCTCGAGCGTGCATTATGCACATTATATGGGTGTACTCATGCTAGGAGCAAATAACAACAAGATCCATTTGATATACTTACCCTGTTAATTGATTTGCATAATGTCTGTTTGTATAGTTAGGGTTTCGCAGTACTGACTATATTGTATTGCGAGCTTTGTTAGACGACAAAGCCTTCTGTCGTGGACATAGGAAGATGCCTCATATTGCTGTAGTCTTGGGCTCTTTACCGGGTGCCATTCTTGGCATTGGTTAGTCACCAAACATATGTTTTTCTACTCGTGAATAGGTGACAAATTTTTTTCTAATGAGATTATTCTAACAAGTTGTTTATTTTCGTAGATGGAGTACCAATTCGGGTATTGGGAGGTCATACACGATTCCAATATCCCGTCTGATGATTGAACAACATGCCGGGGAAGGGGTAAACTATTCCAATATTCGTGACATGTAATTACTTTGTATCTTACTTGAATCGTGTTAGATTTAACCATGTTATTAATTTTGTAGTTCATCTGGATGCCCTATTCCTTGCCAAAAATTGCAGTTGTTATTCCTTCGTCTGCCCATATTCACTTACATTTGTGGTGTATTAACGCACCTATTATAAATTTCCAGATAGTGGAGTGATATAACAGAGATCGAGTACTCCAGCAGTTTGGTTGCATACAGTATATCTCAGCTCTACCAATGCAATTGGGGAAGATCCACGAGATTAACAAGAGGGGAAAATACAGAAATAATTGGGCGATAATACATCAACAATATATTGCAGTGTGGGACAATCGGATGGCGCGGGGACTTCAAATAGATATTTCTTTCAATTTGCAGCCCTCGTTAGCATACATACAGTGGAACTCCGATATGGGAAAACCATATTTATTTGGTGGGCAATCGATTGTAGTCCCCCGGCACATGCACCGACTTGGGGCATACGATTATCCTTTCCCATATACGCCTCCTGCACCCGAGCCAGAGCCCTTGCCTGAACCTTAGCCAGAGTTAGTGCTAGAGCCTGAACCCGAGCAGTCTTATACACAGTTTGGGGATAGCTCTTATCATCCGAACTTGGGGTTTAATGACTATTCCCGGGCTCGTTAAGCCATAGATATCATTCATAGTTTTTCAAATCCAGTTTTGATATACCTAATCCAAGATCAAAGATGACATTTAATATTTTCAGCCCATTACTACCACAGTACTCCACTCCCCTCGGCCCAATATCATCGACGACGTTTGGGGCATATGATTTTTCAACTATGTTTAGCACACCCCCAGGTTCGGGTAAGGAGAACGTTGATCGCTGCAATCATCCGCAACGTGAACACTGACCACCACAAAAATATACCCCTAGGACCACACCATCAAACCATCAATTTTAGGGGTTTCTGTAATTTAAATAGTCAAGTTTGTATTTATTTAATTGTAGTAAAATATAAATGCAAAAATACAAACTTCGTAATTTTAAATGACACGAGTATAGGCTGCTATGACATGCACACAGGGATAATGAAGTGTCTGGAACCTCCTACAATCGCACCGTATATTTCAAAGATCAACTTCGTTGGACCTTGATGGTATACCGGGTCGATGATCGATGGTCTTCGACATTTATCGATCTCGCCCTCTAATGGTTCGCAACCATTGCATCCCTAACATATTCGAAAAACACGTGTCCCGCTTCCATCTGATTGACTTGCTGCTGTCCCATTCTTGGCATCAAGCTAACTAGCCTATAGAACGTAGCCGAGAGCACAAATGAAATCGGAAGATGTGTTTTCCTCAACATAGAGTTAACCCCTTCTGCCAAGTTGGTGGTCATATGACCATAGCGAAACCCCTCATCGAAACTTTGAGTCTATTACCACAGCTCCATGGTATCCAACCGCTTTTGAAAAGGTGTGTTCATTTCACCTTCTATGTCACTCTCAAGTCTATCATCCTTTGCCAAAAAAGGTGTGGCTCTAGCTCGTACGCTGTGTATGTATTAAGAAAAGATTAGTTACAATCTCGAGTTAAAACATTAAAACGTATATTAAAAAGATAAGGTCATCTTTACCCATTTGCACAATTTGTCTTCACCAGTCTACTTTTTTATACTCTCAGGAAGTTTGGCACGATGTACCGGATGTAGTAAACGAAACTCCATGGTACACCGGAACATCTAATGGCAGCAATTATTCCCTTTCCTCTATCGAGAATGATGCAGATATTATCGTCACTAACAACATACCTCCGTAGGTCCGTGAGGAAGAAATCTCATGATTCCATGTTCTTCTTGTCCGCAATGGCAAACACTATCAGGAGCATGTTCTTATTCTCGTCTTAAGCAACCGCAATAAGTAGGATTTGTGTATATTTTTCGTATAGCCAGGATTTGCGTATATTTGCCGTATAGCCAGGTCTCATCTACCTGCACAAATGGTTTGCAGTGGGGAAATGCTCACACATATGGATTAAACATTCAGAACATCCATTGGAAAAAAAATTTTCCCGATTGTAGTTGGTCATCTGGACTGTCATAAACTCTTGTCTCTAACTCAATGATAGTCCCCCGCACTTACTCCCTCATAGCGGCTATCCACCCATATAGTTCATTGTACGATGCATCGAAATCTCTGTACAATTGCTCCATTACAATCTGTTTAGCTATCCATGCTTTTCGGTATGATACTCGATACTGGAATCATGCTTGTATTTCGTCAATTAGTACCATAACTTTAATGGTCGGCATATCCTTCACCATTGGCATGATACATGTACAGAGAGTTTTGGAATCAAGTGTTCGTTAATTTTCTGTCATACGTGTTGAAGTGCATATGTGAGTCCCAACAAATTTTCGTATCTCCCACATTTGTGATTCTGGATAAATGCGGCTCGTACCCGCCAATTGCAGACTTCCGTTGACCTAAAACACTCCACAATATATAATATCGATTTAGACAGCGATTTTGTAGTCCACTAACACATTCATGCTATACCGCTTAATAGTAAATACGCACTCTTCCTTCCTTTCGAATTTCTAGCCCACAAACAACTTCTCAGGATTGGAATCTACGGCAAGCTGGTGAGCATGTAGTATATCAAGGTACTCTAGAAACTCGAATGCATACGCCGCATTGGGGTCTATGAGCGACATGTGTGCCCCATGATTATTGTGTATCACAATACATCAAATTTCGTTCCCGACTGAAAGGCGTTAACATTTTCATCATCATTCACACCTTCGTCGTCAATATCATCTGAGACCTCATCCACATCAGGATCACTCTTATTATCGACCACTTGATCAGAATGATCACTACTATCGCATCAATCATCACCAACCGCATCAGTCTTGGGTGTAGCATTACGATCGATGTCGATCCTACGTACACTACACCAAAACAGACTTTTAGCGGCGTTTTTTTGGGCTTTTAGCGGCGTTTTTAAGTCCACTAATAGTCTTTGCGGCGCTTTCGAAAGCGCCGCAAAAAACGCCGCCAAAGAAAACGCCGCAAAATTTAGTGGCGTTTGTTGTGAAAAAACACCGCTAAAGGTAGGGGCTTTTAGCGGCGCTTTTCAAAAAAACGCCGCTAAAGGTAGGGGCTTTTAGCGGCGCTTATTAAAAACGCCGCTAAAGGTAGGGGCTTTTAGCGGCGCTTTTCAATAAAACGCCGCTAAAGGTAGGGGCTTTTAGCGGCGCTTTTCAATAAAACGCCGCTAAAGGTAGGGGCTTTTAGCGGCGTTTTTCCCACAAACGCCGCTAAAAATCATAAAAATTAAAAAAAATAAAAATTATATAAAAAAACAGCACTATTATCACATCACCAAACAAGCTTTAATTAGATAACAAATATACAAATCCATTCCTATCCCTCTACTCGCTTAAGCAAATCCTTTAGCATTACTTTGATTTGCAGGTTTAGTCAAACTTTGAAAACCATAGATTCAAAGACTAGCATTTCAATCTTAAACTTTCATACTATAAATTCCTAAAATTATAATAAACAAATCAAATGACAGAATAACAACTTTTATTAACAAATGTAATTTTCAATTGAAATAAACAACCAACAGAGCACTGCCTATAAATTAAAAACAAAGAGAAAATAAAAACCCAAATTTTGTTTCCATACAAAAAAGCAAACAAAACCAACAAGCATTAAAGCAAAAAAGATTAGGTCCAATTAACCATACCTTAAAATTATAATAAAGTAATTAAAAAAACATCTCCATATTGACGACAAAAAAAAAGTTAAAATAGAGAAGAGCAGGACTTACATCTCCAATTAACTATACATTTGCATCAACGGAAATCATCATTGATTGTCCTGAACAATAAATACTTGAGCCACTTAACAGTAAACAGTTATATCAAAGTAACTAAAATTCTACCTCAGCCTTAATGATAACAAGAATGAGAAAAGTAGGGGGCCAAAGGTACCCTACAGACATCAAGTAACATGCAGGAATAAAACTTATTGCAAGGGCACATCTACTCTGAATAGGTTCAATGATTTTTGATGACGTATTGCAAGCAAGAGCAAAACGAGTAGAGTTTGAGTATATTTCCATCGTCCTCCTCAAGGCTTGTTGTGGACCAGATGTCATGCTAACAGCAAAAAAAATAAGCATATCAGATATTTAATCGAAAGAAAAGAAGAAACACAGTGCAACCGTAAGTTATAACATTATAAACTCAAAATCAAAAGAAGCTCCCAGCACAAATTAACAAAACATAAATACACAAGGTAGTTTGATTATTCAAATTCTAGCAGATACAAGTAGATTATCAAAGGAAATAGGCAGCATGATCAAAATCAAGATTCATGTTATACAACCACTAGATTTTACCTGTCAGCTTCATCCAAAATAATTATCTTGTGCCGTCTAGGAGGTAAAGTTACTTTCTTTTGAGCAAACATCTTAATCTTGTTCCGAACAACATCTATACCCCTATAAGATAAAAAGAAAAATAACAATGGAATTTGCCACCTTGAAATTCAAAAGTTAAAAGGAACTAAAATGCCACGAACACTTTAACATCCCAATTAACAACAATTATACACCTCAATTATAGCAATAAACACCTCAATTTCCTGGAACTAAACAATACAATTTGCAGTACTTAAAACAATTCAATTTACAACATGTAAACACTTCAATTTGCAACACTTTAACACTTCAATTCAAAGCATTTAAATGCTTCAATTTGCAGCACTTTAACACTTCAATTTACAGCATTTAAACACTTCAATTTAGTCTTACACTAGTATATGTGATAGCCTATTATCCATAACCTAAAATAGCCTATTATTATATAAATAATAACACTATATTTATAACTCATTAAAAAAATTAAATCAACTAAAAATTAATATTTTAAGTGATTTATTTTTAAGTATATTTAAAAAATTGATATCGAAAAACAAATGATAGAATTTTTCAATATAAAAGTGGAGAAAATGATAAGAATATAAGGAGTTACTTATCACTCAATATAATTTTTTTTTTCAATTTTATTTCTTTTAACATTATCCTTTAAATACTTCACCTTTAAATTTAAAAAAAATATTTATCAAATAATCTAATTTTATTCCGTAGTTAAAATCAAACATATTTTATAACTCGAATTCAATTCTTAATGTAATTAATTTGAGGAAAAGGTTTTGGTTTTCAACATTCATGGTTTTAGCTTGAAACCAGACGAAGGAATTTTGAGTGAAATAAGTAGCTACAAATACAAATAAAGGTAAAGGTAGGGCTGAGGTTGAAGCCAATTTGCCACTAAAAGTTAAATGAAATTTAAGCATTCGATACTTTCACAAGCAATATCTTACCTAGGCTAAAAATGGGTGCTGCATCAAACACAGACAGATTGGTTTCAATTTTTCTGTTTCTTTTTTATTTGTATTTAATATTTGTACTATTTGTATATTTACGAAGTTAAAAAAGTTCAACTAAAAACTACAGCACTCTCAGTTAACAAATTTGTATAAAAGTGTGAGTTACACACTTTTATTTTATCAAATTACATTACTGAACTTTTATTATTAACAAATTAATAATTATTAACAGTCGAAGTCAAGCTTAAGCTTAGTCTACAAGGATCATCTGCTCGGCTATTTCAAGATAACCGGAATTCCTCCGGCACTTGAAGGAGTTCCAGAGATAAATGTGGGCATGGATATTAATGCACTCAATGATAGTCCGTAGGAAAAATCATTCGATTTAAATGTTGCATGCATGTGTAATGAAATCAAGCATGTAGCTCATTCGTGTGAACGTAACTTCTCTTCTTCACTACTCTTGTCAAGGATCTACAAAAACTTGTTGGAAATTATGATACATTTCCATATTACCATAGATTAGAGCGAATTTAATATAATTACATTTTTTTAACAATTTCTTTAACATATATATTTTTAATATAATTTAATTATAATTTAATACAATTTCTTTAATACAATTTAATTATATTTAAGCTTAAGCTTAACTTATATACATAAATCGTTCGGAGATTTCAGGCATACAGCGAAAAAGATAGTAAAGAAACAATATACCTGGATGTTCGATGCTGGTGCAGGGCAATGGGTTTGAATCATTTCCTTCGATACAAAGCCGACATGACCATCCCACACTTCAGGAGGCTAAGGAAACAACACCATAATGTAGTTTGTTAGCAAAAAAATAAAGCCGACTGCAGCCCTTTAACTGCAAGATTACATAAAAATGGAACGGGCAGTAATTCAATTATTTATCGAAAATACAGTATTGATGCCACTCCAATAATCATGTCAAAATAGTTCAGTAAATCATGCAAGACTGTTCAAATAAATATCTTAACAGCATTATCTATCGTATTCGTATATGCATTGCTGCTATGCATGAAAAAGTGGAGGATGAATTTAACATCACTTCAAATTTAGGTAAATCCACACTCTTTACAGCCTTTGACTATATATTTTAATCAACAGCTACTCACATACCACAACCAAAACGATACAAGGTTTGTTTCATAATTTGCTTATGGATTGATTGATAAATTACAAAAGTTGTGCTTAATCAAAAACTTCCCAATCATGCGTGATTCTTGTTGAGGATGGAAAAGGTGGTGAGGCTATTTTCTTACAACCCCATGTGCAGTTATAACTAAAATCAACCTAAAGATGTAGACATGCTCAGGCTAACATGAATGGAAGAAATAATGCTCCAAACACTGGAATATTTCTAGTAATAAGAAAATTATGAAAGACTACACTTGCATGTACAAAAAAAAAAAAAAACACTACCAACACAACATGAAATGGTTGAAAAGAAAATAACATACAACATGAAGACGGGCAATCTTGATGTTTTTCTCTATTGCATCAATTCCAGTGACAGTTGCTCCCATTCGAGCCAGCGGCTGAGAGGATAAAGGACATTATAGATACCAACAAAATAGCAGATCTAACTTTAGCAGTTTGTACCAATGTCTACTAGGAGAAAAAAGGAAAAACTTGCCTTAGTTCCACATAGTAAAAGATCACTAGCTTATTTGGGTATTAACCTTTTCTTTTTCCCAAATTAGTTGACCAATCAACCATTTCCATTGCTCTCTGCCCAAGCTCGTCTTGATCCTCAATAGTTGAGCAAGTGTAAATTTAAAAGACAATAGAGAACCTCATAATATCATATTGTTATAGGGTTATGCTAACCAATTCTTCCATAGATTTCTTGAAATTTAGATTACCAATGAATCGAAGTAATGTAAAACAGTCAAATGCCTAAAGGGGATTAATTGCTTATAGTAGCCCATTCAATGAAAAGGCACTAAACACTAGATTTTCAAGAAATCTTAAGTAACAAATAGAGATGTCATTTAATGAGAATGCTTTGAAAGGGCCTACAGAGTAATTACACTTTTTTCTGGTAAATTAGTTATGTTAAATTTGCATATTGCCTAGCTTCACAGTGACCAGCTTTTTAACAAAGTGCAGTAAAGCATCATAAAGAGATTACATTCAATGATAAGTCTCGCTGTTTTTTAAGTAATTGAGTCCTTGCCTTGCTCAAGTGGGAATTGGGAGACATGATCTTCTTCTGTTAGGGAGTGAAAGGTTAAAAAAAACTAGTACAAAACTCAATCTCTTCATTCATTGAATAATTGCAGAGGTGAATACATCAAAGTAATAACAATAATGAGACAACAAAACCCACCTTTGCTAACTGCTTGTCTCTGGTTACGGATGGTAGCAAAGAACAATCATTGTGTCTAGCAACCATAGGTCGGAAAAGCAAAACAGTAACCTGTAAATCACCAAGAATTAGGATGATGGATATCAAAGCAAAAGCAGTATACATGCACATGGAGGTCTATGAACCATTCAAATGAAAACAAGTAAACTAACCTCTTCTCTTTCGGGCACATATATTACATTGCCCCGAGCATTCCTTCTTTCCGGAAGAAAGTCGAAAACATTATGGAAGTTTTCATTTTCCTGTTCATGAAACAAAAAAGTTAAAAGCATAAAAAGAGATGAATTTAAAATCATTAAACCTACCATCATATGCTTCACGAATCCATCATTTCCTAGAAAATGCTTCAGAAACTTTAGCTGCAACAGGAAGCAAACAGTTTAGCTTCTTTGCAAGATATGCAGATAATAAAATAATTTATTAAACAAATTATCGAAGAAATTCAAAGGAAACTTAAGATTTGTTACTTAGTCCTTCAAAGGGCCTAGCAGAGAGAGGATCCTTTCTACAAAACAAACATGCACAGACGAATGCATTAGGGATTAAATTGAAAATTCCCAAAACATGATACATGTCGAAATCAGTAATCCAAAACACAGTTACAAAACATAGTACAAAGTGCTCTGTATGAAAATAAACTATAGCTTACCATCCAAAGTTTTTACCGATGTTTCAATTTTTAAAAGCAGAAAACAAACCAAGTTAGCAAATGAAACAAACCCAAACCGCAGAATTGCAAGTGAGTTTCAAATGGGGAAATATTTTTCTTCCTAAGACAAGCCAAAAAAAAAAAAAGAAAAGAAAGGAAAAACCCACAAAAATGAGTAGCTCTAGCTGACCAAACTCTTCGAAGTTAGCTTTCAAAGCAACCCAAACAAACGGCGACTCGCCAAACAAACTCGGTCGATGGAGACGGCGACTCACGACGAGGCAGATGGAGGCGAACGCGATGGCAGAATGGACAATCGAGGGCGCCGTTTTGCTAAAAAATCGAGGCGAACACGAAGCAGGAGATGGTCAGATTGATTAGAGATTCTGATTTTTTTGGGAAATTAGGGATTGGGAAAATAGGTGAAGACTTAGGCATTTCGTGAAAAAAAAGACTAAAACCAATCACAAACAAACGGCGCCGTTTTGCTAAAAAATTCTTAAACTTTGTGGCGCTTTTTTATAAAGCGCCACTAAAATTTTAATTTAAAATTAATTTTTTCATATTTTAATTATAATATTTTCTTACAATACTTTACTTTTTTATAGATTTTTTTAAATTTTATTATACATAAAGTTTACCTACTGATAATTTAATATATAAAAAATTTAAAACATACTGATAATTTTAATATATTAAAATTAAAATTATCTCTTTTACCATTATATAATAAATTATTTAATATATTAAAATTAAAATTATCTATTTTACCATTATATAATAAATTATTTAATATATAATTTAAAAAATAATAAGTCATGAACCCAAAAAAACTTTAAAAGTATTTTAAATAATAGTATTTTATTTTTTTTCATTTTTAACATATATATTTTTTTAATGTTAGTAGTTCTAATTTTTTTCTACATGTCATTAATTTTTTAAATTTTTTTAAAAATTAAATTACAATTAAATTTTATTTTAGTTAATATAAAGAAATTACCTAATTAATAGATCAAATAGTTTAAATTCAAACCCTAAGTCAGTCCCAAAACCCAAAAAACCCTAAATTCATAAAATCTGTATCCATAAACTCTAAACCATAAACCCTAACCCCTAAACTCGTAACCCTAAACACAAGTCCCTGAAATCTAAATTGTAACCAATCAAAATAAAAAATAAATTTATTGTTATTCCTAAATTAAAATAGAGAATAGTTAGGTAATTATTTTTATAATTTTTGATTTATTATAATTTATTTATTACAGCAAAACTAAATTTTATGATTTACTCTAATTTCTAAATTTTAATAAACTTTTTAATCAATAGTAAGTGCTTCCACTAATTATTATAAACATAAGATTTTACATTAATATTTACATGTATACACATCAATATATATATCCCTATGAAATAAAGTTTCAAGGTCGTTTAATATTTTGCGGTTTAATTGGTTAATGGTTTAGTGTTTGCGGTTTAGGGGTTAATGGTCGAGTATTTAGAGTTATGATTTAGGTTTAGAATCTAAATCCGATATTTAAAGTTTAGGGTTTAAAAGTGTAGGGTTTACATTTTAGTGTTTACTGATTTAGGGTTTATGGATAAACAGATGCATGCATGATTTAATTTATAGCATATATTTTTATCATTTCCGGTCTTGTCAGAATTGCTACTAGAAAGGAGTTCTCACCGGGAAATCTCTTTAGACTTTAGAGAAGGAAAGTCCTAAGCAGCAAGATCAGTCAATTCTTTCTTTTAGGAAGGCTCCCACGTGCCATTGATTTATTTGAATTAGCTCTTTGCAGTAAGCGCTCTTGCACGAGTTTAAGGTTTGCGATAGATGTTGCCTTTCCGATCTCAAATCGGCTTTTTTTTAGCAGATTTGTGCAAATAATCGGGTTTTTTTAAGTCATTTGACCCTGGCATCTTATTAATTTTTTAATGATTAAATGAAATTTGATATCCCATCTTCTCGTTCGATAAACCCTAAACCCGTGAACCTTAAACCATACACCCACAAACCCATAAACCCAAACCATATATGGCTTTTTAAAGAAAAACCCTAACTTATAACCCTAAACCCTAAACTTTAAATCATAGATCTTAAACCCTAATTCCTAAATCTTGAAATACTGAACTCGAAACCCTAGTCAGCCCATACAAACGACTAAAGCACCCTTAATTATAACCTTAAACCCTAATATATTTAGATAAGTTTTGAATATTATATACTATTTCTTTCAATATTTTAATAAATTTAAATAACATTTTCAATTTACTAATTAATTTTGTTTCTCTACAAATGCATGGGTTACAATTTTTTTAATTTGAATATATAAAGCTTATCTATTATCTTTTAAATAATGTAAAATATAATTATAATTTAAATATAAATATAAATATACTTTTAGCGGCGTTTTTCTAGAAGTGCTGCTAATGTTCAGACTTTTAGCGGCGTTTTTCCAGAAGCGCCGCTATTGTTCAGACTTTTAGCGGCGTTTTTCCAGAAGCGCCGCTATTGTTCAGACTTTTAGTGGCGTTTTTCCAGAAGCGCCGCTAGTGTTCAGACTTTTAGCGGCGTTTTTGCCAAAGCGCCGCTAATGCTCAGACTTTTAGCGGCGTTTTGCCAATAAACGCCGGTATATATCATTTTTAGCGGCGTTTTTTAAATAAACGCCACTATTGCTCATTTTTTGGTGGCGTTTTCCTTCAAACGCCGCTATTGTATAATATTTGCGGCGTTTTTCTTTAAAACGCCGCTAAAAGCGCCACTAAAAGTCTGTTTTGGTGTAGTGGTATAGTCAAATGACTATTAACGTACGATATTGGAACCACCATACACGACTGTTAAGCTTCATGTTCTTTACTTAATGGAGTGGGATATTCAGTTAGGTTCATATTGGCTAACTCAATAAATAACTAAATCGGTGCATTTTGGTTGCTCCGATTCCCACAATAAAGAGTGATCATTGTCTCCACGTCTTTATCGTCTACAAGTTCCATATCGGTGAATTTGATGGGATCTTTCGAAAATGTAAACTTGTAGAAAAGTTTCGAGATCCTTCTCCCACAACGTCTAACAATTTTTGCACTAATCATTTCCTTCATATCATCAACCGAGACATTTCTATTAAATCTCATTGCTATTTGTTGGCGACATTCAAATGTACATCTAACTATTGTTGTCAAAATACTCCATCGAAATAAACGCATACAAAAAACTGATCATCCATCTTCAATACTAAATCTGTTAAAAAAGAAATAAAAATTCTCAATACAATTTCGAATAGCAAATAAATTACTTAGATAAAAAAAATTGTAAAAAGAAAGACCAACATTATATCAAATATGAAAAACTTTTCATTCATAAGCTCTGTACTATATCAACATTAAGTTCTCATTTTGTACATGTACAACCATATTTACTAATTTCTTTTTCACATTTTCTAGTCTCTAACATTTACTTTATCTTCACATTTAACCACTTAAACTCATTTCTACGTTTTCTTCCATCTCCGATTCTGTATCTTCCTCTAGGAAATTCTCTATATTAAATTTTAAATTCTCTTCAAATTCATCTTCTACAATCCAATTTGGAAATTCCTCAAGATCTTTTTTCTCTTCCATCTCTGTAACAGGTATTGAATTTATAAGTTCTCTTGGTAATTTCCTAACAAATAATTTATCCATCCATGGCATGTCAAAGACATTTTACTTCCCAATCAGCTTTCGTGAACCTACACTTTGTGTAACACCCTAAACCCAGCCTAGATGTCCAGACCAAGTCCAGTGAGTTACATCAACGATACTAAAACACCACATTTATATCACAGTCAGAATAAACCATTTAACACATAATACCCAATACAGTAATTAAGTGAGTATACAATCTTTTCCAAACATTATATATCTTAGAATACCAAAATCCTTAATAGTAGTATTTAGAAGAAATCAATAATAGAGTGAGTTGTGAACTCAGTGCATAAATAGTTTGTTAAACTAAAACACATTTATCAAATAGTTTCCGAATTCAAAAGTTCGATTTGGTAACAGAAACATTTCTAGTCTAGATTCAAGACAAATTAATTACAAATGTAAAAACAATTTTAGTTTCATATACAGAACATATCAGATTCAGATGCAGATATTCCTAACCCCCATCCACTACACACCATCTTCGGCCATCCCAATACACTATTAAGGGCGTTCAATGCCCAGCCAACCCTACATACCATAGAGTGTTTGTCTGACACGTTTACAGAAGCGAAGCTTAGCTGCTAGATCGTAATACGACGAAGCGCCAGAATCAAAATTATACACATGGTGGCTTAGCCACTAATTTAGAGCAGAATACTTCCTTCTTCATGAAATCCCAACCCACACAGATGCAGAGTACAGAAATCCATAATATGTATTCAGTTATTTTAAATTATTTCACAAGTAGATAACACAGTTCAATATTGGATTGAGTATCACAGTACACATATAGTTATGGTATTCATAAGTCTTTCATAAAGTATCAGAGAGTACTCGTTCAGTCAAATTCAGATCATTCATACAATGGGGAAGTCAATATCAGTCTTAGGCAACATTTACGGCGTCAAAAAAGGGTTTTGGGCCCTTTTTTATGCCACACGGCCTGGACACACGCCCATGTCCTTGCCTGGATGGTTCACACAGCTTGGGCACATGCCCATGTCCTCTGCTCGTATGATTTTGAAATGTAAACAGAAATTTACGCAGCCTGGACACATGCCCATGTCCTTGCCTGTATGACTCACACGGCTTAGGCACACGCCCGTGTGACTCACACGGCCTGGACCCACGCTCGAGTGCTTGTCCGTGTGGTCTTAAGTCACAAACAGTGAGTTACACAGCCTAGACACACGCCTACATCATTTGCCCGTGTGAACCCTACACTAAAAGGCCATACATGGCCTGGACACACGCCCGTATAGCTCCAAATTGATGAACAGTGAGTTACACAATCCACACGACCTAGACACACACCCGTGTGCCTGGCCGTGTGGCTTCGATGGCCACTATTTTTGGTGACCGAAACTCACAAAATTAAGGTTTTTGGCACGCACCTGAAGTAACTTTCAAAGTAGAAACAACGTAGGGATTCTCTAATGCCTAAAACAGACAGTTAACAGTCAATTAACGATAGACCATCATCAATACTAAGTTTTAACGTGACATCGACACACTTCAACAAAATCCCAATTCCATTTAACCATTACCTTCGCGTCTAAATGAAATTCACGAATTATGAACGTTAGAGGGACCATTGTTCTCAAGGCTTCCTTCTAAGGCCAACAATTAATGTGCAAACAGAAAAATCTCGTCGCTAATCGCAAAACCAATTTCATGGAAAAAGAACAACAACCAATTCACATAGTTTTTCGAAACAATTGACCAACAACAGTAACAGACAAAACACAAGTCTAAGAAGATGCTACGAAGTAACAAGGAATAGGATTGATAATACGACAAACGAAAAGAAGCAGAAGAAGAAAAGGACAAATAAAGAAAAAAAAAAGGAAAAAGAGTGAGGAAAGGAAGAAAAAACGTAGATTTTAATTGATTTAACTTCCAACCAAAAATCTAATAGTTAGCAAAATATTCTTAACGCATACACTAGGATTTGAACTTGGAACCAGACAGAATATAGACAAATGCTTAACCAGTGAACCAGTAGGCTCACTCTTAACATAGGTTCACACAGAATTACACTAATGCATGAATAGAGGTTATTCTAAAATGATAAAACTTTTAACGATGCGACTCGAACTCCAGACCCTAATCACAAAAGCAGAGCACAGAACCACAGATACAGAGACTTAATTACTGCAGATTCTCACAATAAAATTCTTAAAATTTTGGGGCGTTACACGTTGTCTCGCTATTTTCCTTACTCTATAATAGATTATAAACATCACGTAGTATATAACTATATTTCAATAGGTTCGTGGTGCCAATGTCTTCCAAAGTTGGTCTAAAATCATTTGATGCTCCTGTTCTATTAATGTCCCTCTAAGGGTCAAAAATTGCACTTTATTCTTTCTAATCAGTTCATGACAGTTCCATAACACTTCTTGCATCTTCTGATTTACAATAATAATATGTTGAACAATGTATTTTTCTGGTTTCATTCTACAACCATGCACTTCTCTAATCATCCTATCAACTTTCTCCCTTTGTGCTGAAATTGTTATCTCATCAAGTAATATCATATTTATTGCCATTTCTTCCAATATCTATCACAGAAAATAAGTTTTTTTTTCAAATTTCAGTATTTACCTATTTTCCTCTAGAGTCATCACTAACTAAAAATTAATTTATAATAATTACTAAAAAATTAACTTTAAAATAATTAAAAAACAACATAAAAAATTACATTATAACAAATCAAATAAATATCAAACTAAATAAATTAGTTACGAAATAATTTATAATAATTTATAATCGCTTCTATTTAAAAAGAAACAAACATACTTTCAACTTCCTTTCTTTTTTATTTTTTTTATTTTTTTGCATCCCCTTTCTTTCTTTTAGCTTTCTTTTCCTTTAATGTTCTCCGGTGCCGCCTATTAGATAGGGGTCACTGGTACTGCCTGTCAAAGAGGGGTCACTGGTGCCGCCTATTGATATGGCACCACCCCCAAATACATACTATACTCGTATATAAAAGCGGGTAGATACTAAACCTGATATTTAGGTACCGCCTATCAACAAGGCATCACCTATTCAGATATTATTTTTTTTTGTTGTTTTTTTTAACTGTTTAGGATAGTTGTCAGAAAATAAGGGTGGTGCCGCCTATGCACCACCCTCCACCATCCCATCTATACCATTTTGGTAATTAATCCAACATGTAACCCAATTTTGAATTTAATATATTATTTTATATTATATGTATAAAAAAGCCTACACTATAATTTTATTTCATTTAGTTAATGAAAAAAAAACATTATTCATAATTCAAGAAAAAATCAATATAATCAAAATAATAACTACTAAAAAAAGTAAAAATCCATTTATTATTTTAATAAACATTATTCAATTTTTATTTTTTTAATAGTTAATAAATTGAGCATAATAGCTCGTAGATATGATATATTATATTCGATGGTATAAATGTATTATTTATAAAATTTTATATTTGAAATATTGAGTTACTTATTACATAAATAATTAAAAATTTCTAATTTTTTTTTCTTTTTTTTGTTAATGGTAACATAATAATTTGAATATAGAGTAATTCAATATGAGATTCAAATTTTTTATTTAACAATTTTTTTTAGTAAAATCATAATTCTTATTTATAAGTATGATAAATTTTCTTATCAATTAAATTTATTTAATCAAATATTTTGATAAAATTAAAATTATTATTTATAAATAAGATAAATCTTATAAAAAATAAAAAATATTTGTAACGACAAATTTAGTAGTATAGTAAACAACAAAAACTATATTGGTCAGTTCAAAAGTTTCTTCAAAATTGTGTTTTTTTATATATACTAATTTTTTTTTATTGTGCGTTGCATGTGAATATACGCATTTATATTTTCATTATTTAATAACATATTTTTAACTTTGTAATCATTATAAAAATAACTAATATATGTAATATATTTTTATGTATGCCTCTTTTTGGGTTTTTATAGTCCGTTAATAGAATTATTATCAGTTTAAATAAAAATAATTTTAAAAAATAAGATATTATTTATTAATTAAGTTGAATAGTTTAAAATATAATGAAAGAGTAATTGAGGATGAATTATTTTAACACTTATTATGAATTTGAATAAAGGTAAAAGAACATCCCTATATTGAAAATCTACATAAAAATCTTAAAGATTAAATTTCAAAAAATAAAAAAGTATTTTGAGAACTAAGATTAGATTTTGATTTAATTTGAACGGATAGATAAATTAATTATTATTTTAATATATTGAAATTATCAAATTAGCTATTAATTTTTTAATTTAATTTTGAAACACTAAATTTACTTTTTTTTTTAGTTTTAACATTAAAAACTATTTTAACATTTTATATTTAACCTTTTTCTAATTTAAAACCAAATAAAAATGTTATTAATTAAAATATAAATTCAAATTGTATCTAATATAATCAACTTAAACTTTATAAAACTTGTTCAAAATCATCCTATCTGATTGGGATAAGATTATCGCTATTTTTTAAAAAAAAATTTATAATATTTTCACAAGTGAAGCAATTATTGAGATTATTAAATCATCTCATCATATTATAAAACAAAAATGAAATAAATTAAAAAACAATTTAAAAAACTTCAGCTTTGTAATTAAAATTAAATCTTAATAAAAATAAATAGTAATAACATAAAAAAAATTAAAATTTTATTTTAAACTTCTTCTTCAATCTATCATCATCAGCAGCATAATCTTTGATCAACATTTGACTTCTGATGTAATCAATTACTTTCAAATTGCAAATTACCTAAAAATTATAAAATTATAATACTAAATAATAATAAAAATATTTTTGTTTTATGAAAATATAATTATAATAATAATTAGAAAGACACTTAATACCAATTTCGACTCACGTGCTAAAGAAAAATTCTCACTTTAACCATTTTACTAATATTTTTTGTCACTTTACTCTCTTTACTTTCATTCGGTCACACAAATTAGCCCTTTGACAAATTTTGTTAAAAAAATCCAATGTGGCAGTTTAAGCCAATTAAATCCATACACATGGACAATTAATCAAAACCATTTGCTAGCATGGAATTTATTTTCCTCAATAATTGTGAAAAATAGAATGTTGATAATGACAATGTATCGCAAAGAAAAGAGAAAGAAAAACTAAAGAACATACAGATTTTACATGAAAACACTTTCGGGAAAAAAAAACCACGGAAAGAGGAGAAGATAATTCACTAAGTTGAATTCGAATGAATACAAAAGAAGTAGACTATGTTTATTTGTAGGCTTGTAAAACCATATTCTAATAGAAGGAGTGTAGTAAGGTTGAAACACCTTATTCTAATCAATATTAAATAGATGAAGTGTAATAAGGTTGAAAAACCTTATTCTAAAATAAAATAAAAGAAGTGTAGTTCTATATGGATTTTACTTTTATTTTATTTTACCACTATATCTTATTTTAATAAGCATTCGAGTCACTCAATTCTAACAATCTCCACCTTGACACGAATTCTCAATGAACAAGTTCTTCATTGCGAACTCTCAACGAACAAGTTCTTCGCCTCTCCATAAAACCCCTTAAGGGTTTAACTTCAACAATGAACACCAACCAAGTTGAGCCAAGTTTAAGTAATGCTCAAACTTGGTTATGGGAAGTGACTTAGTCGTCATATCTGCAGGATTTTCATGAGTACTAATTTTGCTCACAACAATATCACCACGAGCAATAATATCACGAACAAAATGATACCAAACATCAATCTGTTTTGTTCTCTCATGAAACATTTGGTCTTTTGCAAGGAAGATGACACTTTGACTGTCACAAAATATTTTACTAATTTGAAGGTCTTCATTGACTTCTTTACAAGCCTCAGTAATCGCTATGTACTCAGCTTCAGTGGTAGACAAAATGATTGTAGTTTGCAAAGTGGCTTTCCAACTGATTGCACAACCTCCGATTGTAAAGACGTAACCTGTGAGAGATCTTCTTCTATCAATGTCTCCAACAAAATCAACATCAACATACCCAATGACTCCATCTTTAGTTCTTCCAAGCTATAAGCAAACATCATTAGTACCTCGTAAGTATCTTAAAATCCATTGAACTGCTTTCCAGTGTTCTTTACTGGGATTCGCCATGTATCTGCTAACTGCACTGACTGCATATGATAAATCTGGACATGAATAAATTATATCATACATGAGCGATCCCACTGCATTAGAATATGGAACATGTGGCATGTACTCAATCTCATCATCTGATTGTGGAGACAAAGCTGATGAAAGTCTGAAATGGGCTGCTAAAGAAGTACTAAAGGCTTAGCACTCTGCATATTAAACCTTCAAAGAACTTTCTCAATGTACCCCTTCTAACTTAGGTACAATTTACTTGTTTTTTTTATCACTAAGAATATAACACCCCTAACCTGTATCTGTCGCTGGAATAGGGTTACGGAGCATTGCCGTACAAACAGAATAGTGAACCAATCAATTCATACATCAATGCAAACATAATTTAATTTCATTCAATACATTGATAACGTCCCTTAATTGAGCCCTTGAGGCCCTAAAAATACTATAGAAACAATTCGAGACTAAATAAAAAACCTTTGGAAATTTTAAGAAAAAGTTAAAAAATTTGAACTGTAGGGGTCACACGGCTATGTGCTTCACACGACTGAAACACACGCCCATGACTCAGGCCGTGTAACCTTCAAAATAGAGACACACGATCGTGTCCCATCTCGTGTCCTCGCACGTGTAACTTTCTAAGTTAGGTCACATGGCCAAGCCACATACCCGTGTGCTAGGCCTTGTAACACTCGAAATAGCCTCACACGCCCGTGTACCAGGCCGTGTATTAGGATGTGTAACTGTTTGACTTGTGAGCCTTAAATCTACAAGGGACACACGACCGTGTCACATGACACACGGCTGAAACACACACCCGTGTCTCAGGCAGTGTAGACCTAAAATGAACTTTAAACAACAAGTTTACCATTTCAAGCTTACTTGGGTCCTAAGTAAACCATTTACCAACCAAAACATCTATTCAAAGTGACATTAATCAAGCCAAAAACACACCAAATCAAACTATTAAGTGCCTAACTAATGTACCCTCATTGGTACCACAAGTATATAAAATTTTATATCAAAACAAATCTTTAAACACAACTTATCACTTACTCAAACCTAATATCTAATTCAATACCATCTTAAACACACCATATCTTGGTTATATTATAATCAATTCATCACCTATTAATTTGGTCATTCTAACATGCATCACATAGCCACTTTAACACATATTATTAAGACATCAAAAGTACCAAAAAGGTATCAACCAAAACAACTTATACAACCAAGTTTATAATTAACTATTTACATATCCAAAACATTAGTATCAACATTCAAACCTATTACATGCCATACAATATGGAATAAATGTTCCAAAAACTATCGAGTTATGCTGGATAGTGTGACTTGAGTGCCGATCTGATCGTCCAACTTTCCGAGTATCTACAAAAATTAAATAACACAAGTAAGCTCAATGAAGCTTAGTAAGTTTGACATATCTAAACGATAAATCTTACAGAAATAAATACAACAATTCAAACAATATCAATTCAACCATGAAAGTTCCCTATCATCCAAAATCTCAACCAATAAATCACATACATTCAATTTAATACTCAAATGTGTAGCAAATCCATCAAATTCATTAAACAAATTATCTTACTGATATTTTCAATTCAAATAATGACTTGCGGATAGGAGCACATTGTCAGTCCAACCATAACACGTCAAATGCTCATAAGAGCTAATCCCTCCAAAACACACCAAATGCTCACAAGAGCTAGTCCAATCGAAACACGCCAAATAGAGAGTATAACACAAGAGCTCGCAACAAATGCTGAACCTCAATTTACTTGGGAAATAAATATATACATCTCTCCAAAGTCCTCTCCACTCCAATCCCCCACAAATTCAATCCCGCGTTCAATCCAATCCGAACATCAAATTCAATAACAAATCTAAAATAATCATTCATTATCAACAATTGAATATATATTGTATCATGTTATACTATTCAACAAATCATATATATGTTAAATTTTAAACCGTACGAACTTACCTGGATTGATTTGTAGTAGTTGCAGAAGTTCAGAGACTATTATGTGATTTTTCCTTTCCCACGAGTATTTATAGGATCTTGATTTAAAACATAAAATTTCTCAATTATCAGCTTACATTTCACATTTCAATCCATTTTACAATTAATACCCTTTTATTTTTTAAATTTACACAATTACCCTAAACTTTTATAATTTTTACAATTTAGTCCCTTAACTCGAAATTCATCAAATTAACCATTTTCTCATGTCAATATTTTAGCTGAATATACTAGGCCCTTAAATAGTCCCAAATGAATATTAAATTCACTATCAAACCATAAAATTTTAACATTTTTACAATTTAATCCTAAAATCAAAATCTAACAAAAATCACTTTACAAAATCATCAAACAACACAAACAAAGCTCCAAATACATGGTATTTATAAAAAAAATTCAATATTCAACAATGGCAACTTCCAAAAATTTTTAACAGATTCAAAAACGAAGGTATGGGCTAGCTGGACCCAGTTGCAACGATCTCAAAAACATAAAAATTACAAGGAATCAAAATGGACTTACATGAAAGGTTTCTATGCTAGCCGAATGCGAAGCTTCAAAATGGTGAATTCCTTTAGGTTTTTCAATGGAATCATGAAAAAGATGATGATAATTTTGGTTTTTTTATTAAACATTAATTAATTTACTAAATTACATATTCACCCTTATGTTGTTGAATGCTTTTGATGTTCTTTATTGGAAGAGTCTATAAGAGATAAGTTAGGTAGCATAACAGTTTCACAAAAAACATCTATGTTAATCACAACTTTTCTATTTTTAGGACACCATAACTTATACCCTTTTACATTAGCTTTATAACCAAGAAAAACACATTTAATGGATCTCGGTTCCAATTTTCCATTATCAACATGAGCATACGCAGGACACCCAAAGATTTTTAAATCAGAATAATTAGCAAGATTACTGGACCATACCTTTTATGGAGTCTTTTTCTCAATGGCAATGGATGGGGATCAGTTGATCAAAAAACATGTAGTAGAGGCTACTTCGGCCCAAAATGACTTCGATAAGTTAGTATTCAACAACATACATCAAACCTTCTCCATGATCGTTCTGTTCATTCATTCTGCAACATCATTTATTGTAGAGTATGACGAACTGTCAAATGTCTCATGATCCCTTCTGACTTGCACAGTTCATTAAACTCATCAGAACAGAACTCTAAGCTATTGTCTGTACGGAAGTGTTTTATTTGTTTTCCCGTCTATTTTTTAATCATAGTTTTCCAAGACTTAAATGTGGAAAACACATCACCTTTTTGCTTCAGGAAAAACGCCCAAACTTTTCTGGAAAAATCATCAATAAGTGTTAGCATATAGTTAGCTCCACCTCTCGAAAACACTCTAGATGGCCCTCACAGATTAGAATTAATATACTCTAACGTTCCCTTTATGTTATGGATTCCTCTGGTGAATCGAACTCTTTTTTGCTTCCTAAAAATACAGTGCTCACAAAACTTCAGTTTGCAAATTCCTTACCCATCAAGAAATCTTCTTTTACTCAATTCTGCCATGCCATTCTCACTCTTATGCCCTAGGCGCATATGCCGAAGTCTAGTAATATCATCATCTGACAAGGAAGAGGAAGTGACAGCTGCATCACCAGTAATAGTAGAACCCTACAAAACATATAACTTGGCAGTCTTTCTTTGCCCTTTCATTAAAACGAGGGAACCTTTGGAAGTCTTTAAAACCCCACTTTCAACTGTATATTTGTACCCTTTTGAACATGTTGCACATCACTAAGTGTTTTGACAACTCCATCAAACATCTTAACTTTAATTGTTCCGACACCTGCAATTTTACATGAAGCATTTTTTTCCATCAAAATAACACATTCAGACACTATTTCGTAAGTTGTAAACCAATCCCGATTGAGACTCGTATGAAAGGTGCAGCCCGAATTAATGATCTACTCCTCGCTCATTTTAAAATTGTTGATAGAAGCGACTAAAAGTTCACCATCGCTGTAGTCTTCTTTAACATCAGCTTCACCAAATTTTTCCGGTTGTTCCCTCTCTTGATTCACAGCCTCCCTTTTGATCTTGTTTTGTAGCTTAAAACACTCAGATTTAATGTGTCCATTCTTTTTACAGAAGTTACAAGTTCTACCTCTATTTGAAGACTTCGATCTTCCCTTAGATTTACCGCGAGGATTCCATTCCTGTGTCCTTCCACAATCATCATCAACATTCTAATCTTGTCTCTCACGAACAATGAGACCATCTCATTGGGAGTCAAGTCTAACCACAAGATGCTTTATCTTATCATAAGAGGTCAGAGAATCATAAACCTCATTAGCTGCGGCTATACAAAATCGTGTCTCTAAAGGATGAATAAGACAGAGGCAACGAACAAAGCAGAATCAACCCTAAATCTTTTTTATCATACTGAACCTTCATGGCTTCAAGGTCCGAGAGAATTTCTTTAAACACTGTTAAGTGTTCGTGCATAGACGCACCTTCCTCCAAACGATGAGCATAAAGGCGTTTCATATGCAACTTGCTAGTTAAAGTTTTCAACATACATAGCTACTCCAACCTATTCCATAATGCAGTGATGGTCTTCTCCTTCAGCACATCCTGCAAAATTTCGTTAGACAAATGTAGATGTAATTGCGTCAAAGCTTTTCAATCCTTACACTTCTTCTCTTCATTCGTCAATGTCGAAGGCATCTTATCTATCCCTAGCAGGGCATCCTTCAGATCCATCTGCGCAAAAACTACCTGCATCTTAATTTGCCACAACACAGTTCTGGTGTTTCAATCCAACAGCGAAATTTCATACTTTAGCGACGCCATTACCGTGATCGAGATAAGCAACCCGGAAAGCTCGGATACCAATTTGTGAAAATAGAACATCGATAATGACAATGTATCACAAAGAAAAGAGAAAGAAAAATAAAATAAAGAACACACAGATTTTACGTCGAAACCCTTTAAAAAAAACCATAGGCAGAGGAGAAGATAATTCACTAAGTCGAATTTGAATGAATACAAGAGAAGTAGAATATGTCTATTTATAGGCTTGTAAAACCATATTCTAATAGAAGGAGTGTAGTAAGGTTGAAACACCTTATTCTAATCAATATCAAATAGATGAAGTGTAACAAGGTTGAAAAACCTTATTATAAAATAAAATAAAAGAAGTATAGTTCTATATGGATTTTATTTTTATTTTATTTTACCACTGTATTTTATTTTAATAAGGATTTGAGTCACTCAATTCTAATAATAATAAACATTTCCTTTTTTTTTCTTTATTAATTTCTCTTCTTCTTTCCTTAAATTGAAATCTTAGGTGTCGCACGACTGTCGTCGTTGCACCGCTCATCACCATCGCCATTCCTCCATCCAAGCTTACAGCGTCATCTTTCTCCCTTTTCTTGTTTTTTTTCCTCGGCTTAACTCAAAACCCAAGTATAAACCTAGCACCTCACTTTGTTCTTACTTCCACTAACTAGCTTATTCCGATGTCAGAGCTCTAATCAAAGGCTACCTTCATCCTCCTTTGACTGGCCGGCTTAGTTTTCTTAGAAAACCCAGGGAAAACATAGAAGAGTTCATTGAGGGTCTAAAATTCAAGCCTTCAGTTCGTCATTGTTAATCTATCCGACACTGTGGCCATTTTTCGTCAACATCTTCATCAACACCGTGTTCCCTATACTTCGCTTTAAGAATTTTGGACCAATCTGGGATGCTGAGTAGTAATGAAGTATGAGCTTCCATCTTTCTTGAAAAATTGACAAAATTTTGTGTTGTTCCCATTTTAAAGATGAACAATACATTTCCAGATTCTCAAAATATTTCATGTTCGAAAAGAAATGAAATTTTCATGAAATTTTTTTTTAAAAATTATTAATGGCATTTTAGTCATTAAAATGTTGTGGATTAACATGTTAGCTTTTGATTGGTTTAAACAGCCACATCATATACTTTTTTAGAGAAAATGGTCAATAGGTTATATTGAGTGACGAAATGAAAGTAGACGAAATAAAGTGATTGAAAAAAATAGTAAAAAAGTTAAAAGTGAGAATTTCCATATGGTATAATGCTAAAAATGATATTAAACCTTAAATAAAAAGCATAAAGTAAAATTAAAATTATATTAAATAATAGAATGAGGAATAAGTTTAAAATAAATTTAGAATATTATAAGTTTACCTCATCATTGATTAAAATGATCTTTTATTTCTCTCCGTGATATTGTCATTTGAATATAACTTGAAATTTCCTCTTTAGAAACTCCATTATTTCTTAGACACTTCAAACTTACCAATGTTAAGAATCTCGTCTTTTTTTTTTTGGTGATATTATTAGATGTTATTTGCTTGAAAATGCTTAAGTAACAAATGCTATTAATAATGGAAAATATTAATTCTAATTGGTATATAACTTTAACACTAATTAAATGATAATTAATTTAAAATAATATATTTTATTAATAATTAATTAATATACTCAATTTTATAGTTCAAAGCAATAAAAATTCTATGCAAAATAAAGTTATTATTGATATGATTTAATCTATTATTGATAATTAATTAATATTACTTATTCTTAATATGTTGGATTCAACTTTAACTCAACTATATAATTGAATAAAAACTATTATTAAAACATAAATAATTTTTTTTATATATATTGTTAGTTTAATAATATAAAGAATAATAAAAATGTATTCTTGTCAATTCAAATGTTTCTGCAAACTCGTGCTTCTATATATGTTATAGATATATTATAGATATGTTCATGCTACAATTATATTTGTCATTAATATAAATAGAATAAAGAAAGCTAAAAATTATCGGTTGAGCCTTAGTTCAATTGGTAATGTTGTTATTGTAATATGAGAATGTATATTTGTACATGCATAAGCGTATATTATCTTCTAAATTAAGGGTTTAGGGGATTAATTTAGGACATAAATGGTTATAGGAATTGTATAAAAGAACTAAATACAATTTAACAATTTGTTAGAAATGTAATTATGAAGTACATCAATTTTTTTGAATAATATCATTATATGTTTTGATTATATCTGCTCTTTTTAAAATAATATCTACAACTATCAATAGCACTTCGAATAATGCGTTTTAGTGCACTCAAACCCAGGTCCTCTTACATTGATAACAATGCATACCAAATAAAACTCAATCGATGATTTTAAAAATGGGTAGATTTTTTATTTGGGTGGGGAGTGGGGATAAGAATGAACCCCTTTTTTTTGGTAGGTTTGCCTTTTACACACTGTTTTAAGCCACAACAAATCAAGTTTCCTAAATAGAAAACATTGCCAAATAAAGGAAATGAATGTATGGTAAGTTGTTTTGGTGGAATTGTGCCATCTTTTTATTTTTTGTAGTTATATATATATATATCCTTTTAGGGTTTATTCATATTTCATTTTTTAATTATTCTTTAAAAACAAATTTGGTTAGTTTCTCTAGAAGAAAATCACCCATTTAACCTTGCAAATGAACCAAATGTCCCCACAAAAAAAGTTGATGATATATGATTTAAAAGAGGGAGAATCCAAGAAAAATAGCTAAAGATTGAATTTCTTTCTATAGTTTGTTATTTTTAGAATAGAATTAAATTGTGCCAACAAAACAATGTTAAAAGTTCCATAATGAATGGACTAACCCAAATTAGAAAACATGCTTAAGTTCTTTCCATGTTGGGATAATTAATTATGCATAAAATAATGAAAGATTATTTAGTATTTGGCAGTATCAAATAATACAGAAATATTTCCAATTCAAATGGCCTTCAAGTTTTCACTGATTTCTTACTATAAATGTTGATGTATTCAGCACATCTTATGCCACCAAAATATTTCTGAAAGAAAACACAAAATCATGGGTCGGCGAAAAATCGAGATGAAAATGGTGAAGGATAGTGGCTCGAGGCAGGTCACTTTCTCGAAACGCCGCTCAGGGCTATTCAAGAAAGCGAACGAGCTCGCTACCCTTTGCGCTGCTCAAGTTGCCATCGTTGTTTTCTCCCCTGGCGGCAAGCCTTACTCATTTGGGCATCCAAGTGTTGAGGCGGTGGCAGAGCAGTTTCTAACTCTGAACCTGAGATCGAGAGTTTCTATTCCAAGACAACTTGTTGCTCAGCCTCAGAGAGAGGCTAAAGTTGAAAGGCTCAATCGACGACTTAACGCCATTCTCAAGAAGCTGCAGGCAGAGATGAAGAGAGGAGAGATGCTCGATGAGGCGGTCAAGGTGGCTCGTAAAAGATCCAAGTTCCGAAAACCTATTAATGAGCTCAATCTGTATGAGCTTATTGAGATGAGGAAAGCAATGGGGCAGCTTCGCGAGAGGGTCAAACAGCGAATGAGCGAGATTGAAGCATCATCTTCTTTGCTGCTCTTGTCCAAAATAGCTACCAAACAAGCTGAATCTAAATAACTTAGTAGTCAAAATTGCTACAGACACCATGCTTTTAAATCTCTCAGTTAAAAATATACAAGTAGATCATGGTGTGTTCTTGAATAGAATTGGATCCAAATTCCTCGAATAAAAGCAGATTAAAAAAAGTATCAGATCTTAATAGCCATCAACTCATGAATATTTTCTTGAGCAATGGTCATATGAACTATTAAGTCCGCACGGTAATAACATAATGGTGACATCCAAGCAGTAAATAACATAAAAATGATACAGGCATGTCTGAATTCAATTCACCAATATAAATCTTATAAATCATAACCACTGCATCTATTCCTACTGAAACAGTGAATTTCTAAGTATATCAACCCCAAGGTTTATTCATCAAAGTCTGAATCATTTTAAAGTTTCTTGATCTTCACCAGTTTCAGGCAAGGGAAATGTAGAGCAAGATAGCTACTGCTTATTTTTTGCAGCTCTTCATCAAAAACATATTAAAGACTTTCTTCGTGGATAAAATACAATATAAAACCTAAAGCAATATACCTTTCATTTAATGTATTCTTCCACGGTTCTATCAAACTCTGCTCGTTTCTCAGTTGTGATATCATAATATTTTACTTTTTCCTATCAAAGATGAAATTGAAATTAAAATGTTAAACAACCCTGACATTGGTATCTCATTTTCTCTATGGTCCTTTATTTTTATCTTGTCCAAATCAGGAATACATAAACAATAAACCCTTAAGATCATTGGCATTCTTGCCACATTATCCCTATACAAGCTACTAACTTCTGCACCCCTAGCCAGGCCAAGGAACTAATGGAAATAACGAAAAATAGTACAATTTTATCACCGAGCGACATTATGCGCGTCTTAAAAGTATGGTGCAGCAAGATCATGGGCTATTATTTTACGCAAATGTGATGAGCCAACCGTTATTTTGCATCTTGTACATAAAGAGAACTTAAGTAGGCTCTGACAAGTCGGCATCACACAGATCATGGGCTATTATTTTAACCAGAACAAGACAATTTATCATTACTAAAAACGGCGTTGCTCTCGGACTCAAATAGAACCGTTTCCACCAACTAACTCTTAAAAACATATCCACAAGAGGTCAATATAAATTATCATAACGGCTAGTTTTCAACGGCATGAGAACAACCAGATTATGATTTACAATGGTGAACATGATCAATTCATATGGAAATCAAATGAACTTGTAAGCAATAGGGAATAAAGAGAGCCAAATCAAGATTACAAAGCACAAACCTCATATGTCATCATCTTCCACTTCTCCCCGCAGGCCTTTTCCAATCTGAAGCAATACATTGCAGTATCCATTAACATATATGTTAGAGACAGAAAGACATAGATTCATATGCTGGCTTAAGATTTGTGTTTCCAAACCATAAAATACATCACGCATTGACTTGATATCCGGATTCTGCTCTTGAAATACCTTATGAAAATCCTCTCTTCAGTATAAAAAAGGGAAAAATCAGTTAGATTTGGGTTCTATCAACAAAAACTAGCAGGCAAACTCTTTGATACAGACACCAATGTTCACCATCCAGAATATATGTATACACATACATTATATTCTATATGGATTTGAAAAAGGTAGGACATCCAAGGCTTCATATAGCGTAAACTCTTAACTTAAGAACCGGCAAACCAGTTGCATGATGAAGGCCGTCAACAAGCATACAGAGTGACTTCAATTCAACACCCGAAACGAAAATTATGGCTAAAACATTAAAGAAATAATCTATGATCGTAAACGATTACATAAGGATTACTCACAAAAAGTAAAACAAAGCCGTTCTGCTTCATTTTGGGGCTTCACTACGACTCTGTTGAGCTGAGGTCTTCATTTTCTCACTTGATTTTTATCCTCAACACCATTTTCCTAACAACACACATACTTTGTTAACCCCGAAAATCCCTTACCGGCAAAAAGAAATGAACCTAATTAATAAAAGGGAGAAATACTGATTGGGGGGTGTTGATAACCTAGCATAGGCAGCGGAGGTTGAAGACGAAGAAGAACTTTTGGACCTTGATTGGAGCTTTCTTTACCAATACCATCTTCTTCTTCTTTTTTGTGGTTAGCCTGGAGTCTGGACCGAGAGCTTCTGCTTTGCTAAATGCCAAGTCTCAGCCGGGTCACAGCGCCACGAGTCGCCTGTTTGTAGTCGGATCGGACCGAGTTGGGATTTGGACTTCAACGCGCTAGGTCGAGTAATAAATTATTGGGCTTGTCTTGGCAAACTGCGGCAGGCCTAATTTTCATAGCCCATTATACCCATTCACAGATACGTAATTCCTTACGGCGGGCCTAACTTCCGATTCATATCATTCTTATACAAATCACTGCGAACGTGCATACACAACTCGACCAATGGACCAACGGTGAAGAGATTTGAGATTTATTTAAGTGTTAGTGGATCCCACTTTGCGTAAGTAGCTGGCTGTCAAGTGTAGCTCAACGCCCTCTCCAACTCCAAGAATTTCCCAACCCAAGATTTCAACCTTTATAATTTATATATAAACACACTAACACAACGCATTGGCTACGATTTTTTGTTTTATTTGAATATATTTGCAGTTAGATTTTGCTGTCTATTGAACGTCTTGCTTTTCTCTTCAGTCTTCACATTGTTATCATCGCCTTGGTGTTGGCCTTCAACCATGCAAGCTCTTCAACCTTCTTCTTCTCTTCGACCTTCCGCTCTAAAACCTCTCAAAAACCCCAAACCCAATCCCCATTTTCCCAATGTATCAACACTCCCTCCCAGGCCTGCCAAGAAATTCTCTTCCATTACCGCTTCATCCCCCACTGTTCCAGCTCCCAAGCGCGAGAAGGACCCCAAGAAACGGGTCGTTATTACGGGAATGGGGTTGGTTTCCGTTTTTGGGAACGATGTGGATGCTTACTATGAAAAGCTGCTGGCTGGAGAGAGCGGGATCGGACTCATCGACCGCTTCGATGCTTCCAAGTTTCCTACTCGGTTCGCCGGTCAGATCCGGGGGTTCACTTCTGAAGGTTACATTGATGGAAAGAACGATAGGAGGCTGGACGATTGCTTGAGGTACTGCATTGTTGCAGGCAAGAAGGCGTTGGAAGATGCTGATCTCGGCGCCGATGACTTATCCAAGGTTCTTTTTCTTCTTCTTTAGTGTTTTTTTTCATTAATCGACTTGTTCTAAGAAATGGGTGGTTCTTGCTTTGCTATTGATTCGCTTGTGTTTTTGTTCTTTAACTATAGATCCAAAGCTTATTCTTGTATTGGCTTCCACAATGTGCAACATTTACACCAGAGAGTTGTTTCTTTATTCGCTCGAAATCCTTTCAACTGTAGCTTAATTCTACGTATCCTGATGCTTTTCTTTGCTTGTTACTGCATGTTTGCTTGCTGCAGTTTTTTTTTTTTTTTTTTTTTTTTTTTTTTTTTTTTGTGTGTGTGTGTTATTTGAGTTTATAAGTGTTTTTATCTGCAACTTTTGTCATTATTTTTATGCAAAGGAGCTGCTAAGAAAAAACGTTTTCTGCTTTCTCCTAATCAGTTCCAAGGAATCTTTGTTGTGTTATGTACTTTTTGACTCATCATATCTGATTCATAAAGTGATGTAAGCAATGGGGTCATCAGAATTGTTTTGTTCAATTTCACTGTTGAGTTGGTCATTCGATATGCTCATAGCTTTTTTGTCCGCAATAAGATTAATGTGATCATATATTTGAAAGCGATTTATTCATCACACTACTAATTTTACATTCAAATGTGATGCATCCACCTGAAATATTCCTTGGAAATGGTGTTTAGAAAGGCAAAATTCCTGACTAAGTTTATGATCCTCATGGATGATTGCTTACCCTACAGAATGAAAGATTCAAGAAAAGTAGATATCTTGAGAGCTGAGAGTGATATCTATTCTTAGAATTATGCGAGTACCACGGGATGTTGTATTTATTATTCTGGCTCTTTTTAGCTTATATATTCGTTGTATTCTCCCATAGTGCTTAAGAAATTTTTGAATTTGTACTTGTTGCAGATTGATAAGGAGCGAACTGGAGTGCTTGTTGGAACTGGTATGGGTGGCCTTACAGTGTTCTCTGATGGCGTTCAAAATTTGATAGAGAAAGGTTATAGAAAAATAACACCATTCTTCATTCCTTATTCTATAACAAACATGTCATCTGCCTTGCTTGCAATTGAACTTGGTTTTATGGGTCCCAATTATTCAATTTCAACTGCTTGTGCTACCTCCAATTATTGCTTTTATGCTGCTGCTAATCACATCCGTCGAGGTGAGGCTGAATTGATGATTGCTGGTGGAACTGAGGCTGCAATCATTCCTATTGGGCTGGGAGGTTTTGTTGCCTGTAGGGCATTGTCTCAAAGAAATGATGATCCTCGAACTGCTTCAAGACCATGGGACAAAGATCGAGATGGCTTTGTAATGGGTGAAGGTGCTGGTGTTTTGGTAAGCTTGCATTTATGAACCAAACTCCTATATATGCATGATTTAGCTTCTTGTTGATTGTTATGCTGTCTATTTCCGGTAAGCAATTTATCATTGTGTTTTGTCTCCATTGGTGATATGTGATACTGTTGTTAAGAGAAGTAGGCATTTTCTCCCAGGTTTAAGGTACATCTTTGACGGAGACTGGCTCTTGGGTGTGTGCACATTCAATGAGATACTGACTGGTTCCTTTATAATATAAAATCCGTCACTTTTGTAGTGTTTTGTTTGACACAGATGAGCCTAATTCACTGTTTGTGTTAACTTTCATACTCATTATTGTGGTGTTCAGTAGGAATGAAGTATAAATGTTTATGTTATTATCAAAACCAATTTCTGTCCTTCATTGAACTACTAGGTTAATCAGGCATGGTCTTGAGTTAATGGTTTATTTCTTTTATCCACAGTTTTTTGGATCCGTTGTTACTTATTTGGCTTTATAGTTATGCAATTGTCTTGTCTTGATGGGGATGGAAATGCAATGGGCTTCTATTATGAGATATGTTGTGTTTTGCTTTCTAGGTAATGGAAAGCTTGGAACATGCAATGAAAAGAGGTGCACCAATTATTGCTGAGTATTTGGGTGGAGCTGTTAATTGTGATGCTCATCACATGACTGATCCAAGAGCTGATGGTTTTGGGGTGTCTTCATGCATTGAGAGAAGTCTTGAAGATGCTGGTGTGTCCCCTGAGGAGGTAATTCTCGGTTTTCTCACGCAACTCTCTTAATATATTGGAGTAATCGAATTTGGTATTATTTCTAGAGGTTTATGGTCATGTATGTTATGTTGTTGCTTTCCATCTAGTTTTGCTGACACCTTTGCAAGCATTTTCTTAAAAAAACTAAATTCAAACTCCAATGAATTGTCTGTTTTATGGTAAATATAGCGGCATTCTTTGAGTTGAGTCTCCTTGAAAAGTGCATCTAATTACCTTTCTCTTTCATCACCTGTCATATTATCAATTAGATCGACGCTTCATTTTAAGTTAGACTACAAAGAGAACTGACCTAATGGTTAAGATACTTAAGTGGTGGTGGTGTTTACTTCATATGCAAAAGTGCAAATAATAGGGTTCAGACTAATTATTTTCTGAAATTTATGCATAATTTCAAAGGTGGAAATTGTGCAAGATAAGCAAGTCCTATTTTTCAGGTTAACTACATCAATGCACATGCAACTTCTACTCTTGCTGGTGACCTAGCTGAGATCAATGCTATTAAAAAGGTATTCAAGAATACATCAGACATCAAAATCAATGCAACAAAGGTACCTTCTCTTTCTACCTAGTTTTGCAAAATTTGAGGTGACTGTGTACTCTAATGTTGCTACCTTGCAATTGGCTAATTGCTTTGCTCCTTGTTTCAGTCCATGATAGGGCATTGTCTGGGCGCATCGGGTGGTTTAGAAGCCATTGCCACAGTGAAGGCCATCACAACAGGATGGCTGCATCCCTCGATAAATCAATTTGTATGTGCTAGTTGCTTGTTTAATGTTTAATGTACCATGTATTGCTGATCCCCGACAATGGTTGTCTGGATCACATCTGGCTTTATCAGTATAGATGAAGTGATCTATTGTATGCATTTGTTTAATGCAGAATCCAGAGCCTTCAGTTGAGTTTGACACTGTGGCCAACCAAAAGAAACAGCACGAAGTTAATGTTGGTAAGACTCCTGAATACTGATCCTATCCTGTTTCAGTTGATTTAGACCAGAACCCTATAAGTCTAACCGAGTTGTTTATGATTCTCAGCAATTTCGAATTCATTCGGATTTGGTGGACACAACTCAGTGGTTGCCTTTTCGGCCTTCAAGCCTTGAAAGTCTTTGTCATTTAGTTTTGCATTGGTTAGGGAAGATAGAGAGAGAGAGAGAGAGAGAGAGGCGTTGGCTTGCTTCAATAATTGAGCCAAAAATGTAACAGTTAGTGTTGTAATAATAAGTTTTAAGTCAAATGGAAGCGCTTAGGAGTCATGTCCCCCGTCCCCCTCTTTAAACTACTCTTAATGTTATGCTCTAAATTATGTTTAGTGATTGAGAAGACTAGACTATTTAAATCAAAATATCATATCAATGATCTTCGGTTTGCAGGATGCTCCAAAGCTCACTACATTCATATTTGACTCAAATTAAATCTATTTATGTAGTAAGTTTTAGTTGAAATTATAAAATTAAAAGATTTAAAATTAAGTTAAAAATATGGACATTTATAATAATAATTTTTATTTTATAAATTGATTCATCTTTCAATTAAATTTATGTTGGATTCAATCATGACACAGGATTTAATATATGTGACAGTTATTCGATCTACTCATGATTTAAAAAAAATAAAAATCAGCCTTCACATTATAAGGCTTATATATAAGAGCCTAACATCGTTTTTTTTTTTTATATATATATAGTTTTTAAGGCAAAATATCATATTATTTTTTAAGAAAAAAGTTTAATATGGTATTTAAACTATCAATATATATTTTATTATGATATTTGTACTTTAAAAAAAAATTAATCTGATATTGTATTTTAAAAATGCTTAACATCAATATATATATTATTATGGTACATAGTGTTAACATAACATGTAAATTTTTTTTGTCGAATCATAAAGTTCATATGTATAATATAACATTATGTGACACTTAAGCGTGGTTGGGTGAGAATAGTATTAGGATGAGTGACCTCCTAGGAAGTCCTCGTGTTGCATTCCTCACATTGAACCCTATGTGATAGCTTGATGGTCAAGGGTGTTTATCATCCTAGGTGTGCCCTGAGTTTGAGTCGCGTTTGTTGTTCGGGCTTTACCCTGTTATTGTAATTCAAGAAAAATATATAGTTAATAAAAAGAAGTAAATAATTTTTATGATTTTATAAGTTTTTTTTTTTTGAAGCAACTAATACTATTATTGATTTGAAGAAGCATTAAGTGCAGTTACAGGCCTTAAAAGAAGGCACCTCCTCTATCCAATATCGGACTCTACCAAAAACCACTTAGCCCGGACTCTTCCTCTCCATCTAACCTCCATAAGCATTGCTTCTTCTCCCTTGATTCACCAGAACCTCCACTGCATGCTGCACCTCCTCTATCCAATATCAGGGATGCTCGTATTAAGCTACTTCCTTCGCCATCGCGTGACCAGCTTTGTTGGCTTCCCTTGGTACATGCTTGAAACTCAATCTTCTGAAATTGGAAACTCTCCCCTTGATTTCTTTAATCAAACTGCTAATACACGATCTATCTTCTTCTGCAAAGTTCAGTTTTCATATAATAGTTAGCGCATCTCCTTCAATGCAAATGTCCTGGAAACCCATCTCTTCTGCCATAATAATGGCTTGCAGACACGCCCTTGCCTCGGCCATAACTGGGTCTGAGATGTTTTCCCATGGAAAGGTATAAGATACCATTGTCAAACCTTCTTTATTTTGTACAATGATTCCCGGAATAGAACATCTTGTGATTTGATTAAAAGAAGTGTCAAAATTAATTTTTATGATATCATTGTCCGATGGTTTCCAAATTGAGTATGTAGTTTCATGTGTATTCTTTAAGATCTCCCCCATACTAGATGTAAGCACTAAATTTTGTCCGACTCGATTTCGTGTTTAATTTTCAAAATTAAAAAAATAAAAAAATTGAAAAATACAAAAAAATAAAAATTACATTTTGACCCTTCAACTTTTCTAAAATTATATTTTGACCCTTCAACTTTTCCAAAATTACATTTTGACCCTTCAACTTTTCCAAAATTACATTTTGACCCTAAACTTTTCCAAAATTACATTTGACCCTTCTACTATTCCAAAATTACACTTTGACCTTACTAGTGTTACTGCATTTTCAATTTGGTCCTTCTAGCAGTTTGCATGATTTAGGGCACCCACTCCCCCGATTTTCCGGCCACTAGCCTAGGGCATGGTCTCCCTCATCCCTAGTTACCTAATACCTACAAAAACAACACTATAAAAGAGGATTTTTTTCCCCCAAAAATCAAACCCCCAACAAAAAAAAAGCCCACGAAAAAAAAAAAACAAAAGGGAGAAGAAAGAAAGAAGAATAAAAAGATAAAAGAAAAGAGAAAAGGGAGAAGGCGGCCACGACGGCGTGAAGCAACGACGGCGACTACAGCGGCGGCGGGCTAGGAGAAGAAGAAGAAGAAAGAAGAAGAAGAAGAAGAAGAAGAAAGAAGGAAAAAAAGGAAAACAAGAAAGAAAAAATAAAAAAAAATTTAAAAATAGTCGGGCAGACCTAACCCGTCCCACGGAGACCTGACCCGCACCAGCAGCAGGCCCAGAGGCAATAGGCCCAAAGAAAAAGCAAAGCCAAAAAAAAAAAAAGCGTGGCAGGCCAACAACTGGCGGAGCGATCGGCAACCAAGAACCCACCAACACCCCAATCAGCAAAAAAAAAAAAAAAAAAAAGAAGAAGAAAGGAAAAAAGAGAAAAAAATCGAGTGGCGTAACCCGTCCGATCAGGCCTGTATTTTGGGCTTTTCGGTAATTTTTTTACCCACTTTTAATTTAATTCGTGTATTTTTTACGACATCTCGTTTTAATATTATTGGTATTTTTTAGCATTTTTTTAGCATTTTTTTATTTAAATAATTTTAATAAATAAGGCAACGAATCGGTTTGACACTAAGTCGTTGATTTCATCGCTATGTTGGGTGAATATCATCGGTTCGTGTTAAATATGATACGCCCTTTTAAAAATTGATTTTTTTTTTTAAAAAAAATTCTTGGGTTTTAAAATAAAATGATTATTTTTTTGGTTATTTTTAAATTATCGAAATTTCGTTTTTAAAATGTATATAATACGATAATATGTAATTTATCAAAATTTTCGTGTTTCAAAAAGTTCGTGTTTTAAAAAAAATTTCGTGTTTTCAAAAGTTTTCGTGTTTTCAAAAATTCTCGTGTTTAAAGTTTTCGTGTTTTTAAAAAATTTTCATGTTTTCAAAAGTTTTCGCGTTTTCAAAAATTCTCGGGTTTCAAAAAAAATTTCTCGAGTTTCAAAAATTTTCGTATTTTCAAAAATTCTTGTGTTTCAAAAAACTCTCCTGTTTTTAAAATAAAATATTTATTTATTTATTTATTTTTGAAAATTATCAAATTATATTTAAATGAATATATAATAATATATAATTTATTAAAATTCTCGTGTTTCAATCGGATCACGATTAAATATTAAATTAAACTCGTATTTTTAAAAATTAAGACAACGCGCGCTTAACAAGATACCAATTTTGGGCGTCGCGAGGGTGCTAATACCTTCCTCGCGCGTAACCAACTCCCGAACCCTATTTTTCTCTGGAATTTTGACGTAGACCTAAACTCGGCCTTTTTTTAAGAAAATTCAAAAAATAAATTTTCTTTTAAAAGAGGATTTATTAGGTGTCCGATCACATCTAGGAAAAAGGATCGGTGGCGACTCCATTTTTTAAATAAAATCGGAACTCTGTTTTCAAATTTTCAATAATTGCCTCAACTAGCGCCCGAGCAAATTTTAGGTCGCTACAGCTGGCGACTCCACTGGGGACCTTTTTTTTTTAGAGTCAAGTCTGGTGTTAAACGTGTGTTATCAAAATTTTTGAAATTCCTTGTTCAAATTAACATTTAATCGTGATCCTTAAATTTTGGTTTTTTGAAAAATCATGCATTTGCATCATGTTGTAAATTTTTTTCTAACTTTTTTTGTATCTTTTTGTTTTTCAACTTTAAGTTTTACGGTTCTAGTTTTTTAGTTTTAAAATAAAAATGAAAAGGGTTTGTGAGTTTCTCCCCACACACCGTGCACTTGCATTTTTGCATAACATGAGCTCTATACTCAGGCTCCGTCTATTTAAGTGGAAGTAAACGCTATGCCTTCGTGAGTTAACTCGTCCTTTCGCACAGGCTAGTGAATACTTCCGGGTTACATATGACTTATGCTTTCATGAGTTAACTTGTCCCTCCGCATAGGCATAAGTAAATGTAATCCCTCGAATTGAACTCGTGAGCCTGTGATGGGCAATGACCGAGGCTCTGTAATAATCTTAGTAGACGACAGTACGAACAATTCGAGTATCTTTCTAGAACCGAAACCGCATATAGTGAACTGTACGAGCCACCTAACTAGAGCCATGCCGAACCTTCGTCCGTTTAATAGTCACCAAAATAAGTACATGGGAGAAACGCCTCTTACCTTTTATTTTTTTTTACATTTACACTTTTTATGTAAGGGAATCGGGTCCGTTTAATAAATTGGATCGGGTAGATTATCTGATGGGTATGTGGGGTAGGTTTTTGTAAAGCATGATGGGGCAAAAAAATAAAAAAAAAACGTAGGTCGGTTTCACCAACATACATAATTGGATAGTTTAATTTGTTAGATTTTCCATAGCTTTTTCTTCGTTTATACTTATTACTAACCAAAGCTATTTGTTTTCATTTTATTTTTTGTCATGCATCATAGGCATCTTATTAGAAAAGTGTTGACTAAAGATTGGTTGCCAAAAACGGGTTTCTGATAGAGGAGTCAATTACGCAAGTAACCAAAATAATGCCGTAGTTCGAGAATGGTCTTTGAAAACCCAGAAAGCAAAAAGGGACAGTTTAAACGAAGGATGTGTCTCCAATCTTCATGAGCATGTGACTTCGAATGCCCGCCAGAATAACCTCGAAGACTTGACTAGGATCTGGAAACATTGAGACTCAGACACGAGGGGCATCTTCACTGAAAAAATTTGGGGATATAGCTCACTTGATCGCCGTTAACGTAGATGAACAGTTTATTCAAGCCATGGTTCGATTCTGGGACCCAGCTTACCAATGTTTCACTTTCAATCAGGAAGATATGACTCCAACCATAAAAGAGTATGCCGCCTTGCTTCACATTGACAATGTACAAGTCAACAAGATATATGTGAAAGATCCCAAACCAATGACCTTCAAGAAAAAGTTAATGAAGTTGACGAGAATAACCGATACATGGGCTGAAAAACAGATAAAGAAAAAGAACGAAGTCAGTTGTGTTCCGTGGTTTTCTCTGCAAGACTTAGTTCAAAACCATCCAGATATTGTGAAGAGAGTGGATCTATTTGCTTTAGCCATTTACGAATTAATCGTCTTCCCAAAGGTTCTTGGGCATATAGAAGTTGCGGTAGTAGATTTCTTCGAAAAGTTGAGGCAAGGAATCAACCCCATCCCAACTATCTTGGTCGAAACTTTCAGATCTCTAAGTAGTTGTAGGAGGAAAGAGGAAGGACGTTTTATCGGATGAGCACAGTTACTTAATATTTGGATTCTAAGCCACTTTTAGAAAGTGGAGCACACACCTTTCCATATGTTTTCAAAAACATTTGCTCCATCGGAGGCTTACCTTGGGAAAGATTGGCCAAAGGATGTCACCGAACAATGGTGGGTCTCGATTTTTCAGAACTTCACGCTGAAGATATAACTTGGAGAGCACCATGGATCCATCCTTCGGTTCTGTTATATAAACGTGGAAGCCAAGATTGGGTGCCTTTACTCAGATTATGGGGAGGAGTTGGATATGCTCTGTTAATGGTTCAAAGGCAGTTTGCTTCACGATAATTCATACCAGCTACCGGGGGATTGGCACAGTTTGAGTTTGCCTTTACAAGTGAAGGTTACATGAAAAAAGTTCGAGATACTGCAAAGTCTTGGAAGGAAATTTACCTAATAGAGTTAACTCTCTATGCTGATATTATCACTCAAGATTATGACATATAGAGACAGCAACGAGTGAATAGTCAACAAATCTCGCCGACGGATTACACTTTCTAGAATCCTTTCTTAGAAGAAATGTCATCCGAGCTGGAAATGGCAAGACATGAATTTAAATGTGAAAGGCCAAACTGCTACGAGATTTTAGTTCACTTCAAGAGGAAAACCACCAGCTGAAGATCGATGTTCAAATTGAAAATTCTAGAACCGAGAAAGTCCAGAAAGAAGCTGAGATCATGAGAAATGACTTAAGGGATCTTCATTTGGAAAATAAAAAATTAAGAGGCACTATAAGGAATAGTGGGCTGGGAAAATCATCGGCGGAATGGAAGGAAGAACTAAGCAATGTCAAATGTGGGATGGAATTCTAGAAAGGGAAGCGAAGAAGAAAGAGGAAAAAGCTGTGCGTGCTATGATAGAGTTAAGGAAGAAGAATATTGAATATGAAATCGTGTCTGCAGAATTAATGACTAGTCAGTCTGAGCGTCAAGAGCTAAGAGGGAAAATACGAGATTTAAAATATAAGCTACAAGCTCATCAGCAACATTTTTATACTCTCCTAAAAGCCCTAGAAGAAAAGAATGGTCAGCATGATAGAGACACTTGCGCCTACGAAAGAGCTCTCCAAGAAAAAGATATGCATCTCGGCAGTTTGATCAATGAAATTCGCAATGTGACTGTGCAAATTGTTCAATTATCAGATGAAGTCGAAGCTCTCAGTTGCCAATTCCCTCCGAGCCAAAGATCAAACATGTTAGAGTTCCTAGAACGAGTGAAGAAACAATGTGATGTGGCTAGGAAATTCGTGTAATTGTTAAATTAGAGATGGCAAAACGTTTTGTAATGGACTCTTTTGATTAATGAAATGCCTAAGTATGGGGCTATCTTGAAATCAATACCAAATTATTGCATATTTATTCATGACTAACATTCATTTGTCATTTATCCATTCATCCATTCATTGATGTGTATATTACCCTAATCATTCACTGAGGTTAAAACCTTATAATCCACAATTGCGACACTACAAATCTAGAATCACGTCATTCTTATAGAACACGTCTAAAAGCTAGAGCTATGGATGCTGAACTCAATGAAAGAATTGAAATGATGGAAAGGATCCAAAGAGAGTTACAAGAGCAATTGGCCAAGTCACAACAGAAGGCGAGAGACATGATGGTGAGATCTTGGGAGGAATCACTCGAGCAAAGGGATCAAATGGCCAAAATGATGGAGATGATGACAGCTTTGGTTAAAGGAAAGGGACCTATGCAGAGCCCTGACATCACGGAGCCTCAGTCAAGAGTTAATCATGACCAAGATCCGCTCTATCCCCTAGGATTCACTCCACCTCATGCCCATGTAATGCAAAGGGGATATCTTCAAGGGGAACCTATAGGCCTGGAGCAACAACCTGCACCACCTGCTCATCTAGGGCAAGGTATATTCGTATCGAACCCCAAAGCTAATCCTACTGATCCAATTGTTCTAGATCTGGACGATTCGGTGGAAATATCAAAGTTGAAAACTGATCATTATGATGCTCAAGATAGGTATAAGATCCTCGAAGAAAGGCTCAAAGTAATAGAAGGTATTAAAGTATTCTCTGCGTTGAGAGCCAAAGAGCTCAGTTTGGTGCCCGATCTGGTTTTACCCCTGAAATTCAAGCACCAGATTTTGAAAAGTATGATGGGACGAGATGTCCAAAGGCGCATCTTGTCATGTTTTGTAGGAAGATGACTGGTTACGTGAATGATGATAAATTGTTGATACACTACTTCCAAGATAGCTTGGTTGGATCAGCTCTTCGATGGTACAATCAGCTCAGTAAAGAAAAGATTCGATCATGGAAAGACTTAACATCAGCATTTTGTGAGCAATACAAGCATGTATTAGATATGGTTTCTGATCGACTAACTCTGCAAATGATGGAAAAGAAGCCGACGGAGACTTTCAAACAACACGCACAAAGATGGAAGGATATCTCGGCTCAAGTAGAACCTCTGTTAACTAAAACAGAGATAACAGTCCTTTTCATCAACACTTTGAAAGCGCCGTTTTATGATAAGCTGGTAGGAAGCGCTACGAAGGACTTTGCAGACATTGTAATATCTGGGGAGCTTATAGAAAATGCCATCAAGAATGGAAGGATAAAAGGTCCTGAGAGCTCAAAAAGGGCAGCACCTGTAAGGAAAAAGGAGGCAAAAACCCATATGGTGGGAACCGAGAACCACTACACTTCTAATCCGTACCCAACCCAACCACGACCTCGATATCGCCCACCTCCAAACTTCAATTTTCTTCCCCAAAGCCCTTACCATCAAGCACCTCCTCCTTACCCCATCTACGCCACAAATAACCAAAGACCATTTGGCATGTTTCCACCAAATACCATGCCTGCTCAAAGCCAACCCAAAAATGAACAAAGGCCAGCAAGACTCAATCTTGAAAAACCTCAATTCACCCCTATTCCCGTGTCATATGGAGAGCTGTACCCAAAACTATTGGAAAAACAATTAATATCCCCACACTACATGGCACCCTTGAAGCCTCCATACCCAAAATGGTACGATCATAATGCTAGTTGTATGTACCACGCTGGAAACCAGGGGCATTGTATAGAAAATTGTCTTGCCTTTAAAAGGAGGGTTCAAGGTCTTATTGATGCAGACATTTTACGATTTGGTGGTGCTAGTAATATGGCTGGAAGGCTGCTCCCTAACCATACTGAAGGGAACGTGAACATGGTGACAAAGGAAGGCAGGTGGTGAGCCAAAAGTTGTGTTTCTGAAATAAAGACACCTTTGCAGAAGGTTTGAGAGGTAATGGTTGAAAAGGGGCCGTTCTATCATCCCAACAGAATTTTCAAAGAAGGAAACACAAAAAGTCAATATTTTTGTGATCTCCATGGTACTGAATGGCATGGCATCCAGTCTTGTGAGGGATTCAGAAAATTACTTCAAGACATGATGGACAACAAGGAGGTCGAGATCTTTAACAGAGTGGAAGAGGCCGATGAAGGAGAAGTATGCGCTTCTGATAATCAATCATTAGGTTCCCCTTATAGCGTCGATCGACCTTTGGTGATTTATTTCGAGGCAAAAATAGAAAAAGTGAAACCAAAGATGATAATTGAAGTTCCATCTCCTTTCCCTTACAAGGACAACAAGGCGGTACCATGGAAATATGATGTCAACATTATCATACCCGAAGGTGAAAAATCCAAAGCTACGACTGGAAGTGTTGGCGAAGTAGGACACTTTACCCGCAGTAGGAGACGTTATTCTCCTGAGGTGGTTGAACCAAGGAAGAAGACTAGTGACTTGAACTAGAAAGGAAAGGCACCGATGCATGAGGCTAAGGTCGAGTTTGAAACTCTATCCGAGCAAGAAGTTAAAAGGCCTGTGAATGAGGAAGAAGCACATGAATTCTTGAAGTTCATTAAGCACAGTAAATATAACATCGTAGAATAATTAAACAAGCAACCGGTGCGAATCTTGGTATTATCCCTACTGTTGAATTTAGAACCACATCAGAATGCTTTGCTGAAAGTGTTAAATTAAGCTTATGTGGCGAGCAACGTATCTGTTGAAAAGCTTGATAGGTGGGTGAGCAACTTGAATGCGGATAATTTCATCTCTTTCAGTGATGATGAAATACCGCCAAATGGTAAGGGCTCCATAAAAGCATTACACATTACAACCAGTTGCAAGGGTTATATAATACTGAAGGTGCTCATTGACAACGGGTCTGCACTCAATGTCATGCCTTTGGCCACGCTTTTTAGGATGCCAATTGATATGTCTTATCTGAGGCCTTGTCACTCTACAGTAAGGACATTTGATGGGACACGACGAGAGGTCATGGGGAAGATCAAAATTCCCCTAGAAGTGGCCCCATGTACATATGATATCGAGTTCTAGGTCATGGACATCACACCTTAATATAATTGCCTTTTAGGGAGGCCTTGGATCCATTCTGCTAAGGCAGTTCCTTCATCTCTCCATCAAAAAGTAAAGTTTATCATGGATAGCCACTTGATCACGGTCGCTGATGAAGAAGAATTGTTGTATCTATCTCTGCTGACACACCCTACATCAAAATAAACAAAGATGCAGTAGAATGTTCTTTCTGTTCCTTTGAATTTATCAATGCTACATTTGTTGCTGAAGGAAATAGGATTCCCACACCCAAGCTGTCAAGGAATACCAAGATGGGAATTAAGCTGACTGTGGGAAAGGGAGCCCGAGCGAAGAAACGTTTGAGAAGATATCAGCAAGGGATAGTTAGAGCACTAAAACCAGTACACCACAAGGCTCGATACAATTTAGGGTTCAAGCCGGATATACGACAAATAAGAAAACAGTTACAGAAAGATCAAGAAAGGAGGATTACAAGAGCCTTAGGTCGAGAATTGGAATGAGAGCCTATAGTGTATTCTCCATTGTTAAAAACATTTACATCTGCAGGAATGATGTACCCAGGGCGAGATAATTCACGATGCACGCTGTTATTGATTGAAAGGGGTCTTTAGAACGTCAGTATAAATGTTATTGACAAAGGGGATGATGCAATTAAAGATGTTTCAATGATATGCCCTTGTCCTCCTGGATTCGTTTTGAACAATTGGACTACTGTGGATCTTCTTGTAGTTTCTAAGTTTTCTCTAGAGTAATGCTCAATGTTAACTCTCTATTTTTTGTGCGCCCCTAAGTAATAGTGGGTTTCTTTTATAAGAGCTTATGTTTTCTCTTTATTATTTAAATGAACATTAATGAAGATGCATTTTGTCATGGTCTTTTCATTCTCATTAACTTCATAATTATTCCCTCTTCTCACAGCCTGTCCTTACATATATCTCATATCATGCCATAACATTATGTTTGTTGGTTCCAATACATTGATGCTCCTCTATAGTTTTCTTTTCCATTCACCTTTCAGGTGCTCAGATATCAACGACATGAACTATCCCGTTACAAGTCCTGAAATTGATTTCGAGAAAGCTATTTGTTTAGGAGAATTCAAAGCTGAGGAAAATGCTGAAGATCGTGTTTCGTCTCTTGACCTATTAAGAATGGTAGAATAAGAAGATAAAAAGATTCTATCCCATCAAGAATCTGTTGAGACAGTAAACTTGGGAAATGAAGAAAAGAGGTAAGAAGTGAAGATGGGACCTCCATTTCAGAGAACACCAAACATGATTTGATCACCTTGCTTCGTGAGTACAAAGATGTATTTGCATGGTCGTATCAGGACATACCAGGGTTGAACGAGAATGTAGTGGCCCATAGACTCCCACTGAAACCAAAATGCAAACCCATTCAACAGAAGCTAAGACGAATGAGACCTGAAATGCTGTTAAAGATAAAAGAAGAAGTCAAAAAACAATCTGATGCTGGCTTCCTACAAGTCTCCAAATATCCCGAATGGGTAGCTAATATAGTCCCGGTACCAAAGAAAGACGGCAAGGTGTGAATGTGTGTGGATTATCGCGATCTGAATCGAGCAAGTCCTAAAGATAATTTTCCCTTGCCACACATCGATACATTGGTGGATAACACAACAAAACATTCATTGTTTTCTTTCATGGATAGACTCTCGGGTTATAATCAGATAAAGGTGGCTCCTAAGGATATGAAGAAAACTACCTTCGTAACGATATGGGGGACATTCTGCTATAAGGTGATGCCGTTAAGATTAAAGAATGCTGGGGCAACATATCAGAGGGCCATGGTGATGTTGTTCCATAACATGATACACAAAGAAATAGAAGTCTATGTCAATGATATGATTGCCAAATCTCGGGGGGAAAGAGAGCATGTTGAGAACCCCAAAAAGTTGTTTAAAAGACAAAAAAAGTCCAGCTGAAGCTTAATCTAGCCAAGTGTACGTTTGGGGCTACCTCGGGAAAATTACTAGGCTTCATTGTCAGCTAGAAAAGTATTGAGGTTGATCCAGATAAGATAAAAGCCATACAAGAACTACCACCTTCGCGCACATAAAAAGAAGTCAAAAAGATTTTTAGAAAGGTTGAACTACATCGCTCGATTCATTGCTCAACTTACCAACCAGTGTGACCCAATTTTTCTACTATTTCGAAACATAATCCGAAAGAATGGAACGAGGAGTACCAAGTGGCTTTTGACAAGATAAAACAGTATTTGTCTAGTCCCCCGGTGCTAGTACCGCCAACTCTTGGAAGACTATTAATATTGTATCTGACTATGTTCGAAAATTCAATGGGTTGCGTACTAGGGCAACATGATGAGTCAGGGAAAAGAGAAAAGGCGATTTACTATCTCATCAAAAAGTTCATAGAGTATGAGGTAAAGTATTCGTCAATTAAAAAATTCTGTTGCGTTTTGGTTTGGGTAGTTCGGAGGCTCAGGCAATATATGTTGTATCATACGACATGGTTAATTTCAAAGTTGGACCCAATAAAGTACATGATGAATCACCTGCACTCACAGGAAGAATGGCACGATGGCAGATCCTATTATCGGAGTACGACATTGTCTATGTGAGCCAAAAGTCAATAAAGGGGAGCGCAATAGCTGACTTCTTAGCATCTCGAACAACGGAGGAATACGAGCCATTGAGATTTGATTTCCCAGATGAAGACTTGATGTGCATTACAAAAAAAAAAATTTGAGTCGTCAAAAGAGAAATCATGGAAGATGAGCTTTGATGGTGTGTCGAATGCATTGGGGCATGGGATTGGAGCAGTCTTAGTGTCACCAGAAGGGAACCATTATTTGCTTACTGCCAGATTAAATTTCTTCTGTACTAATAACATAGCGGAATATAAGGCTTGCACCATGGGACTTCGTGCAGCTATTGAACGAAACATCGAAATCTTAGAGGTGTACGGGGACTCAGCGTTGGTGATTTACCAAATCCGTGGAGATTGGGAAGTGAGAGATTCGAAATTAGTTAAATATCGCGATCTAGTTGCGAAACTGATTAAAGAATTCAAAGAAGTGACTTTTAATTACTTCCCACGAGAAGAAAACCAATTGGCTGATGCCCTGGCCACTTTACCAATTGGCTGATGCCCTGGCCACTTTGGCTTCAATGTTCAAAGCAAACAAAAAAACGAAAATAATGCCTCTCCAAATGAGCATATATGAGGTCCCTACACATTGTTTTAGCATTGAAAAAGAGACAGATGGACAGTCATAGTTCCATGATATCTTAGAATATGTCAAGAATCAAAGGTATCCTTAGCTAGAAAATAAGAACGACAAAAGAACAATCAGAAGAATGACGGTGGGATTTGTTCTTGATGTGGATATCCTGTACAAAAGAGGAAAAGATCAAGTGCTTCTGATGCGTGGATGCTGTTGAAACCAAAAAAATACTTGAAGATGTCCATGAAAAAATTTGTGGGACGCATGCCAATGGTTTCACTATGGCTTAGGTAGATTATGAGACTCGGTTATTACTGGCTGACGATGGAAAACGACTGCATTAGTTGTGCACGAAAGTGCCACAAATGTCAAATTTATGGTGATAAAATTCATGCAGCGTCTTCACCCCTTCATGTCATGACTTCTTCGTGGCCTTTTTCTATGTGGGGCATGGATGTTATAGGGTCAATTTCCCCAAAAGCTTCTAATGGACACCGATTCATTTTTGTGGTTATAGATTACTTCACAAAATGGGTAGAAGCCGCTTTGTTTGCTAATGTGACGAAGACTGCAGTTTACAGGTTCTTAAAAAAGGAAATCATATGTCGATACAATTTGCCTGAGAGAATCATTTCAGATAACGCTTTAAATCTGAACAACAAGATGATGAAAGAAGTGTGCGAGCAATTTCAAATAAAGTATCATAATTCCTCACCCTGTCGCCCAAAGATGAACGGAGTAGTAGAAGTGGCTAACAAAAATATTAAGAGGATTATTGGGAAAATGACCGAGACATATAAAGACTGGCACGAGAAACTACCATTCACTTTGTATGCATATCGCACATCTGTGCAGACATCTATGGGAGCAACTCCTTTCTCTCTAGTCTATGGAATTGAAGCTGTGCTGCCCATTGAAGTTGAGATCCCCTCTCTACGAGTCTTAATGGAGTCGAAACTAGAGGAATCATAATGGGTTCAAGCTCGATATGACCAGCTAAATCTTATCAAAGAAAAACGCTTAAAGGTAATCTGTCATGGACAGATGTACCAGAAAAGAATGATCACGGCCCATGACAAGAAGGTGCAGCCAAGAGAATTCCACGAGGGAGAACTCGTAATGAGAAAGATTCTCCCAATACAAAAAGACTTTCGAGGAAAATAGGCACCAAATTGGGAAGGGCCGTACGTTGTAAAGAAAGCTTTCTCGGGTGGCGCTCTGATTCTCACTGAGATAGATGGGAGGAAGTTACCTAATCCAGTGAACTCAGATGCTGTGAGGAACTATTATGCCTAAAAGAAAAAGAAAAAAAAGAGGGAGATCAAGATGAAAACCCGAAAAGGGCGTCTTGATAAACAAAAAGGATTAGGATGAAAACCTGAAAGGGCGTCCTAATGAAGGGGGTTCGGACTTAAGGAGCAAAACATTTTGAACAGGGAGTCAAAGGACAAAGTTACAATATTTAAAGCATTCTCAGAAGCTCAAAGTCTTCTACACAAGAAGCCGTGCTCGAAAAGATCCACGGTGAAGAAACGTGAAGAAGTTCATGCGTTGGATATCTAAAGCATTTGTAAATCAAGGAAAAAAAAGACATCCGAGTTCCACCAGATGATATGTTTTGAAATTCTGATATTTAAAAAAAAATTACTTCATTTCTGTTTTTCAAAAAAATCAACTCATATTGCGAGAGGTGAGTTGAGCCTTAGGTCACACGCTGAGGTATTTTTCAATTTCTGTTTTTCAAAAAAATTAACTCATATTGCGAGAGGTGAGTTGAGCCTCGGGTCACACGTCGGGGTATTTTTTAATTTCTTTTTCAAAAATCGACTCATATTGCGAGAGGTGAGTTGAGCCTCGAGTCACATGCCAAGGTATTTTTAATTTTTGTTTTTCAAAAAAATCAACTCATATTGCGAGAGATGAGTTGAGCCTCGGACACATACCGAGGTATTTTTAAAATTTTTATTTTTCAAAGAGCAACTCATAATCCGAGAGGTGAGTTGTGCTTCAGGTTGCATGTCGAGTTATTTTCGATTTCTGTTTTTCAATAAAGAATAAATATTGGACAATCGAACAAAATTTAGTGCTTTTAAGTCTTTGCTCTATCCTTGTTTCACAGCGATGAACAAAGAGGGGCAGCTGTAAGCACTAAATTTTATCCGACTCAATTTCGTATTTAATTTTCAAAATTAAAAAAATACAAAAAAATAAAATTGAAAAATATAAAAAAATTAGAATTACATTTTGACCCTTCAACTTTTTCAAAATTACATTTTGACCCCTAAACTTTTTAAAATTACATTTTGACCCCTCATCTTTTTCAAAATTACACTTTAACCCCGCTAGTTTTATTGCATTTGCGATTTGGTCCTTCTGCCAGATTGCATGATTTAGGTTACCCACTCCCCCGATTTTCCGGCCACTAGCCTAGGGCATGGTCTCCCTCATCCCTAGCCACCTAATACCTACGACAACAACACTATAAAAGAGGATTTTTCCCCAAAATCAAACCCCCCCAAAAAAAGTGACCCACGAAAAAAAAAGGGAGAAGAAAGAAAAAAAAGAGAGAAAAGAGAAGAGAAGAGGGAGAAGGCGGCCACAACGGCGACTACGGCTGCGGTGGGCTAGGAGAATAAGGAAGAAGAAGAAAAAGAAGAAAGAAGGAAAAAAAAGAAAAAAAGGAAAAAAAGAAAGAAAAAAATTTAAAAGCGATCGGGCCGGCCGACCGCGCCAATGATGGGCCGAGAAAAAAAAGGCATTTCAACACGGGCGATCACGCCGCCCAATCAGCAAAAAAAAGAAAGGAAAAAAGAGGAAAAAAAACCAAGTCGCGTAACCCGTTCGATCAGGCTCGTATTTTGGGCTTTTCGGAAATTTTTTTACCCACTTTTAATTTAATTTGTGTATTTTTGATGACATCTCGTTTTAATATTATTGGTATTTTTTTAGCATTTTTTATTTTTAATTGTATTTTATTTTATTTTTTAATTTAAATAATTTTAATAAATAAGGCAATGAATTGGTTTGACACTAAGTCGTTGATTTCATCGCTATGGTGGGTGAATATCATTGGTTCGTGTTAAATACGATACGCCCTTTTAAAAATCGAAAAAATTAAAAAAAATTCTCGGGTTTTAAAATGAAATGATTATTTTTGTGGTTATTTTTAAATTATCGAAATTTCGTTTTTAAAATTTATATAATACGATAGTATGTAATTTATCAAAAATTTCGTGTTTCAAAACTTTTCGTGTTTTAAAAAATTCTCGTATTTCAAAAATTTCGTGTTTTCAAAAGAGTTCGTGTTTTAAAAAATTCTCGAGTTTCAAAAAAAAAATTTCGAGTTTCAAAACTTTTCGTGTTTTAAAAAATTCTCGTGTTTCAAAAATTTTCGTGTTTTTAAAAAATTTTCGTGTTTTCAGAAGTTTTTCATTTTCAAAAATTCTCGGGTTTCAAAAAAACTCTTGTGTTTTAAAAATAAAATGTTTATTTATTTATTTATTTATTTTAAAAATTATCAAATTATATTTAAATGAATATATAATAATATATAATTTATTCAAATTCTCGTGTTTCAATTGGATTACGATTAAATATTAAATTAAACTCGTATTTTTGAAAATTAAGACAACGCGCGCTTAACAAGATACCAATTTTGGGCGTCGTGAGGGTGCTAATACCTTCCTCGCGCGTAACCGACTCTCGAACCCTATTTTTCTCTGAAATTTTAAAGTAGACCTAAACTCGGCCTTTTTTTTAAGAAAATTCAAAAAAATAATTTTTCTTTTAAAAGAGGATTTATTAGGTGTCCGATCACATCTAGGAAAAAGGATTGGTGGCGAATCCGTTTTTTAAATAAAATCGAAACTCTATTTTCACATTTTCAATAATCGCCTTAACTAGCGCCCGAGCAAATTTTAGGTCGCTACACTAGATATTTCTGCATAGTAGGCCTTGATAAACCCAACAACTTCATTCACATGCTATCGTACTCCTTCATGATAGAGTTTGTGGCGATTATACCAAATAGCCCAGTAGGCGATAGATCTGATTTGCATGCTTCTATACTCTGATATTCAAATTCTGTTGCTAACCAATTTTTCCAACTGGATTCTCTATTGTATGTTGAAAATGACGCTTCTAAACCCCGCAAAACCTGCTGTGTGAAGGAGCAAACCCTAAAAAGGTGTTCCATTGATTCCTCCTTACCAGGCATAAAGGGTTGACGGGCTTTTAGATTATGCAATGTGGGTAAATGGTTGTTAGCAATTCTCCACATGAGAATACGAATTTTACTTGGCACCTAAAGCTCCCATAATTTTGTAAAGAAATTAGTAGGAATTTTATTATGTATTATAGTACCTCCCTGTAATAAGCCATCTGTAGCCGCTCTTTGCTGTATATACCCCATTATTATCCCCTCGCCACACAATTGCGTCTCGTGGTCTACTACTTGCCAATGGGATTTTGAGAATGCATTTCAACTGCTCCTCTCCGAATAGCGATCGAATGATGTCCTGCTTCCAAGTATTGGTTTCCTTATCAATTAAATCTGATACTTGAGTAAACCTAATATCCATATTCTGACATTTTATTCTACCACTGCCAAGTCCCGGAAGCCAACTATCGTTTCATATATTGATTAAATCCCCATTACCAATTCGCCACCCCATCCCCTCCTCGAGAAGTTGTCTGGCTCCTCAAATACTGCACCAGGTATATGAAGGGTAAGATCCTAAACCAGCACTTATAACATCCCCTTTTGGGAAATACTTAGCTTTAATTATGCACGCAAACAAACAATCTGCATGATAATTTTCCACTCCTGCTTCGCTAGCAGGGCCAAATTGAACTTTGACAAATCTTTAAAACCTAACCCTCCATTCGATTTGGGGATACACATTTCACTCCATTTACACCAATGAATACCTTTATTTGTTTTAGTATTGCGCTACCAAAATTTTCTCATTAAATTCTCGAGCTCTTGACAAAATGAAATCTGCAACTTAAATCACTGCATTGCATAGATCGAAATTGCTTGTAAAATAGATTTTAAAAATACCTCTTTGTCCCGAGCTGATAAAAAACGCATACTCCAATTACTCAATAATTTAACACAGCGCTCCTTAATAGCCACAAAAGCGTGCTTTTTCCGACGGCCTACCATAGTTGGCAACCCCAGATATCTTTCTGGATTATTAGATATTCTCACTCCCAAAATCCTTCCCACCTATGCTTGTGTTTCCAAATCAACATTGCCACTGAAATAGATAAGAGATTTGTAAAAGTTGACCAATTGATCCGAGATCTTTTCATACTCATGAATCACAAATTTCATATTATATGCCCCTTCACCTGAAGCCTCACCAAACAACACACTATCGTATGCAAAAAATAGATGTGATACCAAGACGTTTCCTCTTCCCACTCTTGTCCCAGAAAGCCTCCCCTCCTTCTTGGCTAGTGCAATTAACCTTGAGAAACCTTCCGTACAAATGAGGAACAAGTGTGAACTTAATGGATCACCTTGTCGTAGCCCTCGTTGAGGCTTGAATTCTTCTCCATGCCTACCATTGATCACCACTGTATACACGACAATAGTGATACATCTCATAATAAGTAAAATCCAACCCTCACAAAAACCCATGCTACGCATCATTTTTTTCAAAAAAACTCCATTCAATTCTATCATATGCTTTATTCATATCAAGTTTTAAAGCAAAGTTTTTATTCGATGTTCCTCTTCTTCTTTTGAATGAATGCAAGATTTCGTATGCCACGAAGATGTTGTTTGTGATTTGCCTTCCTGTTACAAACGCCCCTTATGTATCTTCAATACATAAATCAAGCACATGTTGAAAACGATTAACAAGTACCTTTTGAAATAATTTTATAAATCACATTGTAAAGACTAATGGGACGAAACTTATTCATTGACTTCGGTGACTTCTCTTTAGGAATAAGAACGATGCTCGTTTTGTTTATCTCCTTTATATTTCTTCAGCCATTAAGAACATCCAAGCAATATCTAGTAACTTCCTCCCCTACAATATGCCAGTATTTTTTATAGAATATTGCAGGAAAATCGTCTTTCCCTGATGCCTTAAGGGGTGCTATGGATTTTGTTGCCAAAACAACTTCATCTTCTTTAAAGGCCGCCATTAACATGTTGTTGTGTTCATCTGTGATGCATGGTAAAAAAGACTCAATCAATCTATCACAATTACTTACTTCTTTAGATGAGAACAAATCTTTGAAATACTCTGTAGCCAAATTAAGGATTTCATCCATATCAGTAATCAAGTTCCCAGCTTAGCTTTCCAGTCCCTTAACCATATTTTTCCTTTTGCGGTGTGTTGCACTCTTGTGAAAGAATGTCGTATTTCTATCTCCCATATGAAGCCAACTAACTATTTCCCTTTGTTCCTAGAAAAGCTCCTCCTTATCTGCTTTGAAATTCAACTCTAATTTAATATTTACAATTTCCTCCAAAGTTGCATTACTGATCTCGCCAGCTCCTGATTCAAACAATCTGCCATTTAATTCTTCCGTTCGTCATTCTTTTAGCCCTTTTCTCCTTTTTTGCCCAAGTACTCAAATTCAACCCCAATTTCTTTAATTTCTCCAACACATCCAAATTATTTGAGTTCTATTCCCATTTTATCCGCTCTTCAAATCCTGAATTCAGAATCCAGTCTGCGTTAAATTGAAAATGCCATTGTTGCACTCCTTCTCGCAACCCCTCCACCCCACATGTATCCACGACAACCAGACAATGATCCGAAAAACTTTGTTGTAAATGACTGACTTTATACCCTGGGAAAAGATTCTACCATTTTGTGTTTGCTACTCCTCTATCAAGCCTCTCCCTAATATTGTTGTCAGCCAGACGACCTCTTTCCCAAGTGTACCACTGTCTAGAAAACCCCAAATTATACATCTCCAATATTCAAGTGCCTCCCTGAATGCAGCCATCTAACTTTCCTCTCGGATTCTTCCCCCTTTCTTTTCAGAAGAGAAAATAATTTCGTTAAAATCTCTGGTAATCAGCCATGGCTTGATATGCTCGCACTTTAAGAATCTTAATAGTTTCCATGACTCTCTTCTTTCATGCTCCACTGGCACTCCATAGAACCCTGTAAACCTCCATGTATTTAACTCATCTCCGTTCGCCACCTCTACATCAGTATGAGATTTTGAAAAGCTTTTCAAAGTTAAATTCAAACCTTCCTTCCATCCTAATGACAATCCTCCTCTCCTACCAACTACCTCTACGTCAATACCATTCAAAAAACCACATTGCCTTCTAATTGATTCCATCCATTTACTTGTAACCTTTGTTTCCATAAGAAACAAAATTTGGGGTCGAATACGTCTCAACTTATTTTTGAGACATCGAACTGTTCGTGGTTTCCCCAAACCACGAACATTCCAACTGAGGATTTTCATTGCGCCCGGTCAGCCACCTTATTAGTGGCCGCCGATATGTCGTCCTCCAAACCCTCTCCAATAGACTCCTAAGATCACCCAAAATTCCCCTTTCTGAATTAAACCTCTGCCTCCTTTTACCATCCACAAATTCCACTGGCATGTCTTCTGACTCCTCTTCAACCTCCCTTACCTCCAAATGTTTCGGAATAACACTGTAACACCCCAAACCCAGCCCAAATACCACGACCAGATCTGGTATGTCACATAAGATGATTTTTATGAAACTTCGCATTCGTCTAAAAAATTTTATAATCTTTTTGAAAACTTCAAGTTTCAGTAGTTCATCTGAAAACTCAGTGTTCGTTTAATAAAAATTATACTTAGCTCGAATCCTGCTTTTAGGTGACGTTTGAAAACACTTGATGTTGCTTTAAGTTAACTTGAGATTGTTGTCTATTATCGTTTTGTAAATTCGTTGGTTAAGTTTTGAGAAAACCTTTCATTTGCATTTTATTAAGAAAACATCTTACCAATTAACTTATAAATTAATGTGTTTAAAGTTCAAACCAAAAATAAACCAAAAATATTAGTGGCCTTATTACATAACAAAATCCCCAAATTAAAGAAAATTCAAAGAAAGGTAAAGTTTAATTTAATAAAAACCGTGCATGGCCACCTCGAAGTCCACTCCGGCCCAAATCCTCTGAACTAAGAATTACCTGCAAAAGGTTTAAGCAGAAGGGGTGAGTCAAAAGACTCAGTGTGCAATTACTTCACAGAAACCATAACTGGGCCTAAGCCCCCTATTATTCAATCGGCCGAAGCCCAAGCACTATAGCATAATAGATATCAATATAATAAACCCAACCCATCCTAATGTTCCATCCTCTACACTCCGCTCCATATATCCAACCTCAGCACACCTGTGGGGATTTCTACAATCAACCCTCCATCCGCTACACTCCTCTTTGGCAGTCATGCTGCCAGTCATGCTGCTCAAAGCCGATATGATATGACCAAGTCACCGATATACATATATGGCACCGAGCCATCGAAATAGCATGATAGAGTCACCGATATACACTACCCCTTTACAATATTATCATCTTCCCAATCTCATGCAACATGCAATCATAGTGAAATGGATGCAACATTTATCAACATACACAGAATCAACAAAGCATATATATATAAATCCATGCTAAAGTGTTTAAGCAGCCTAGTCAGAGAATCACTAACCTGAGATCCCGATTTTACCCTCCAAGGGTTACTCATTAGACATTATCGTAGTTTTGGCTTCTAAACAATGCTTACATTTAATGTATAACAAACGAAGGAAGGTGTGAGAATTACACACCTGTAAACGCGAAGGACTAGACTCTCAATATTGTCGATACTTTCACTAGAAGAAACAACCGCAATCTGCCTATCCCAAGCAGATGTCGATTCTCTACCATAACCCGACAGGAAATCTCGCACTGCCGATACTGCACGTTCTTTAAACTTAGGAGCAGAGACCACGGGTCTGCTCCCCTCAGGCTCTTTAGACACACCCCTTTGGATCGGCTAGCACTCATATCCATGATAAGAGTCTTGATTAGAAAACTGAGTTAAGGCAACCAAAAAGAAAAAGAGAATATGTACTAACTCAAAAGAACTTCTTACCTTGATCCACGGAATCCGAACACTAGAAGGCTTAGCCTATGAAACCAAATGAGTCCCTAGATAACACCAAGTTAGAACCGATTCCCCAAAACAGAACAAAGGAAACGGCTTTTCAGCCAAACCAAACGAGAAAGACCCCTTACTACCCATTCGGCCAACATCCATACTTACCAGAGACTTTCCCAAACACAGGCTAAATGAAGAAGAGAAGATGAGAGTGAGTCTCTCTATATTCGGCCAAAGTCCCAAAAGCAATGAGTCAACACCTTCAGTTAATCGCAACAATAAAAGAAAAGGAAAAGAATGAAAGGAAAATCAGAGAAGAAGGATCCTTACCGAAACAAGGAGATGCCAATAGGAAAGGCTATATTCAGCTTCTGGCAAAACAATAGAAGAATGTCTTCAGTTGACACAAAAGATGGTTCGGCTTCCACAAAATATGAATACAGAAGAGAGAAGAGGAAGTAAAGATAGAGAATCAAGATTCGGCTAAGGCACTTACTCAAAGAGGAATGATTCCAATCAGCTACTAGGGACGTTCGCCTATGGAGAAGAAGAAATTAGCAAAAGGTGGAAAAGAAAGGAAGAAAGCACAGATGACTACTCTGAGATTCGGCTTTTACCAAAATGACAAGAAGGAGAAGAAAAGAGGTCAAAGGTGTTGCGATTTTGGTAGAAAAAGAGATGAGTCAATGCTTGAAAATGCAAAAGAAAAAAGAGAGTTTCTAGAATAGATTTTGTTAACACTACTCTCAAATAACCACTTGAAGAAACGATACTCCCCTTCACTTGTGACCGAAATTGCTCATCAAGATGCCTAAGAATCCAAAAAGAAGATTCGGTCCTACCCAACCAAGCATAAACCGTACATGCACCCCCACTTCCCTCATTCGGCCAACCTCTCTCCTTCTCTCCACATCCTACGAATTCCTCCACCTTTCACTCTCCACTCCCCAATTCAAATTGGTTGATCGATTCTCACTCCTCAAACACCTCCCCTCATTCCAATTCAAATTTCTTGACCCATTCCACAACTACCATGCAGAGTCTTGGCCGAATCCACCTCTCCTCCATCCCTAGCAAAATAAAACCCCCAAAAATACAAGCTGTGAGATTCGAACCTGCTCCCTTCCCCTCTAAGCTCTCTTGTGAGGCCCACACCACTCCACAAAGTGTCTTTTTACGTCAATAATCACCCAAAAATCCATAAGGCTTACTTCTACAAACTCTTCCCCTCTTAAGCCCTAAAACTAAAATTTACCTAAGGCTCTGGCTTAAACCCGAGCCTTCCTTAGACCCCCAAACACATAAAAAAAAAAACAAGCAGAGCAACCCCAACACACACAAACATAAGATGCAGAACCCCCTAACTTGGGATGTTACAAACACGATCTCTTGTATTCATATTTTTCTGAATCTGTCGTGTAAAGCGTCCCAATGAGCCTACTTCCCCACGCACCTCACTATTATTTGTAACTTCCACCCTAAATTTTCGTACGCTCCCTTCTTCGTCTATCTCCATATCATTCTATCTATCCGTTTCTGACTCCTCTCTTAGCCATTTGTTCACAAATTGACCTCCCCTTCTTGGCGCAGCTCTTAGCGACAAATCCCACTCAAACTCCACTTGCTGATTCCCTAATATTAATCTGACCTCACAATAACTTTCACCATGACCAAGCCGGCCACAAATAAAACAAAAAAGTGGCAACCTTTCATACTGGAAATTCACATATATGAATCTGTTCTGACCAATGCCAATTCACTTATTCCTTTTAAGTGGTAGATGAATATCAAGCAAAACCCTAATTCGCATGAATTTACTAACCCCTTTTGTCACCAACGATGTATCATATTCCACAAATTTACCAACAAAATCCCCAAGCTGACATGCCATTCCCTCTGATGTGAAACCAATTGGTAAATTGTGAACCTGAACCCAAAAGACCGTGTGCCAAAGAGGAACTGAAGTAGGTTTTTTAGCCCCTATCAATTTGTGAAAAATAATAAGATACCGGTTAAAAAACCATAGTAGACCATCCATGACTCGTTTCAAATCAATCTTGCTGTAAAATCTAAATAAAATCCTTTTATCCTCCATCTCTGTGATAGTCACCCCTCTTAACGGATGCCATAAATTGGCCAGAGTATTTTTCAAGGAAGGAAAATTCACTACGTTATCCGTAAGAACTCTCCCTACCAAACACAGGTCATAAAACTGTTCAACAGCAGTATCTTCTCCCAAAATCATCATGGAATCTTCCTTTTCATCCATAATACTGAGATTAGCTAAATCTGTATCCACCAAATCAATATTAGCCATGACGTACCTTCGTTTCCTAGCAACCAAGTCCCCTTTAAGCGGCAACAAAACCCAAAAACCCTAAAAATGATATTCGTGCTATGAGGCAGACTAAAAAAAACCCTTTTTATAAGTTTTTTTTTTATATGTTTTTTTACAGTTCTATAATATTTTTTTATAATAATTTATTTTGAACATACATTTTCTAAATATATGCTACTCTGTGAACTTATTATTTTCATCAATTAAGCTCCCATGAATGATGAAACCGACGAAGGAGAGTGTCTATTAATTTAACAACTTTTTTTTTTTGTGAGTAGTGTTCAACTGGATGTAATTTAAAAAAAAACTTAATTTGTTGTAAATTAAATGGATGTCATAACCCCCTTTAAGCATATTAAAGTAATGAGATAAAACTCGTTACTTAATTTATAATTAGGAGATTATTAAATAGAGTAATTAAGAAACTTTAATTCATTAAATGTAATACCTTTATTAGTTGAATGTAAAGGAGCTTATAAATAACACCTTGTAAGTGAAAATAAAACAATGAAATTCTCTCGTATTTTCCATCCTCTTTTATTTATCGTTTTATTAAATTTTTTATAACACGTTATCAGCACGAGCTTCTACGAGTTCATAGTGAAGTTCACGTTATTTCGACTTTATATAATTTGCCCATATAACTCCCGTTAAACTATATACGGTATACGTATTTTCATAATTCTTTTATTTTATTTTCTAGATAAAATATTTGCTTTGGGTAACATTTGCACATTTATTTTTACAACTAAAATCTAATAATGATGATTATATATACATGTTTTTTTTAATTAAAAGAAATTTCAATTAATTTAATTTGTGTTAAGTTATTATTATGACTATTCCTCTTTATGCCAATATTTGACATACACATTATTATTTATCAAATTTGGTATATATAATTGAATTATTTCACGATTGAGAATACTTATTATTTTACTAATATTTTTTTATTTTGATTCAAGTGATTATAATGTCAAATCTTGCCAAACTTGAATTTGCGGCCTTAGACATCTCAGGCAAGAATTATTTGTCATGGGTGTTAGATACTGAAATTCACCTAGATGTTAAAGGTCTAGGAAATACTCTATTAGCAGATAAATAAGCATCTAATCAAGACAAGGCAAAAGCAATGATTTTCATCCGTTATCATCTGCATGAAGGATTAAAAGTGGAATATCTCACAGTGAAAGACCCTCTTGAGTTGTGGAAAAATTTGAAAGAACAATTTGACCATCAGAAAACTGTGATACTCCCTAAAGCTCGTTATGATTGGATGCACTTACGGTTACAAGATTTTAAGACTGTAAGTGAATACAATTCAGAACTTTTCAAAATTAGTTCTCAACTAAAATTATGTGGAGAAAACATAACTGATGAGGATTTGTTAGAGAAAACATTTTCAACCTTTCACGCTACTAATGTGCTCTTGCAGCAGCAATACCGTGAAAAAGGTTTTAAAAGGTATTCTGAATTGATTTCATGCCTTTTGGTGGCTGAACAAAATAATGAGCTATTGATGAAAAATCATGGAATTAGTCCCACTAGTTTTGCACCATTCCCTGAAGTAAATGTAGCAGTACACAATAATTATGAAAATAAAAAATATAGAAGTCGCGGCCGTGGTCGTGGACGTAGTGGGGGGACGTGGTCGAGGACGTATTAATACTCGTTATCATGGTGGTCATAACAATGATACTTCTAACCACCAGAAAAAGAATAACAATGAAAGACAAGAAAGAAGTGGTCAAAATAATCCTTCAAAGATTGTTGAGAATATATGCTACCGATGTGGTATGAAGGGGCATTGGTCACGTACCTGTCGTACGTCTGAGCATTCAATGAAACTTTATCAAGCATCCATTAAAAGGAAGGGAAAGCATATGGAGACAAATTTCTCCCAAAATGATGAAATGGAGGCAAAAAATGAAGATATTCACTATAATAATAAAACTAACCATGCCTACAAGGATGATAAATTTAATGACCTTAATAATATAACTCACCTAGATGTGGTAGATTTCTTTGAGAATCATTAGAAAAATTGATGTTATTTTGACATTTTTATGTTGTTTTAAGTATATTTTATTTTATTTTATTTTCTTGCATAAAGAATATTTTATATATTTAACAAATAATTGCAATGTTTCTCATATTATATTTTGTTTGTTTTTATGAATAATATGAATATTCAACAAAATTTCGATGGACCCAAAATCAATGAAGACATGTGTCTTGCAGATAGTGCTACAACATATACGATACTCAAAGATAAAAAATATTTTTCTCATTTGATAATGAGTAATGCCCATGTTAATACAATATCGAGTAGTTCAAAACTTATTGAAGGCTCTGGAAGAGCTATTATATTATTACCTAAAGGTACAAAATTTATCATTGATGATGCTTTATATTCCACCAAGTCTCAAAGAAATTTATTGAGTTTTAAAGATATTCGTCTTAATGGATATCATATTGAGACTATGAATGAGAAAAATGTTGAATATATTTATTACAAATGTTGAATATGGAAAGAAATATATTTTGGAAAGGTTACCTGCTTTTTCATCAGATTTATATTATACACATATTATTGCAATTGAGTCACATGTTACTACAAATCAGAAGTTTGTAGAACCACATACTTTTAGTATTTGGCATGACCGATTAGGCCATCCCGGATCTATTATGATGCGAAGAATCATCGAGAATTCAATTGGACACCCATTAAAGAAACAAAAGATTCTTGAATTCAATGATTTATCTTGTGTCGCATGTTCTCAAGGAAAATTGATTATTAGACCATCACCAGCTAAAGTTGGGATTAAATATCCATCATTTCTGGAACGTATTCAAGGTGATATATGTGGGCCCATTCATCCACCATGTGGACCATTCAGATATTTTATGGTATTAATAGATGCATCTAGTAGGTGGTCACATATGTGCTTATTATCGACTCGCAACCTGGCGTTTGCGAGACTACTTGTTCAAATAATTCGATTAAGAGCACAATTTCTAGATTATGCAATCAAAAGTATTCGTCTTGATAATGCTGGTGAGTTTACATCCCAAGTTTTTAATGATTATTGTATGTCAATTGGGATAAAAGTTGAACATCCTGTAGCTCATGTTCATACAAAATGGTTTAGCTGAATCATTTATCAAACGCCTCCAACTAATAGCTCGACCATTACTTATGAGAACAAATCTGCCTGTTACAGCTTGGGGATATGCTATTTTGCATGCAGCATCACTTGTGCGCTTAAGGCCAACAAGTTATAATAAGTACTCCCCATTACAATTGGCTTTTGGTCAGGAGCCAAATATTTCCCATCTTAGAATTTTTGGATGTGCAGTATATGTTCCAATTGCTCCATCACAACGCAAAAATATGGGTCCTCAAAGGAGGTTGGGAATATATGTTGGTTATGAATCTCCTTCTATAATTAAATATGTTGAACCATTAACAGGAGATTTATTTACTGCACAATTTATTGATTGTCATTTTGATGAAACAACATTCCCAACATTAGGGGGAGAGAAAATACAAGTGGTAAAAGAAATTACATGGAATGGATCATCATTATCTCAATTAGATCCTCGTACAAGTCAATGTGAACAAGAAGTTCAAAGGATTATACATTTGCAAAACATTGCCAATCAACTACCAGATTCATTTACTGACCTAAAGAGAATTACAAAATCTCACATACCAGCTGAAAATGCTCTAATACGAATTGATATCCCAATAAAGCAAATTGTTAGTGCAAAAGAAAGTAATCCACGCCTGAAGCGTGGAAGACCAATCGGTTCCAAAGATAAAAATCCTCGTAAAAAGAAAGGATCAATTATTCAAGATGGTAATATTTTGGAGGCAAGTGCCCCAGAAGAGGCCAAAGATATAACTAATAAAAAAACCTCAAAAGAGGTTCAGGTACCTGAAAATGGTGATAACGAAGAAATCTCAATAAGTTATGTTACTTCAGGAAGAAGATGGAACGGAAAAATATAGTTGTTGACAACAATTTTGCTTATAATGTTGCTATTGAAATAGCAAAAGAAAATGAGGATCCTGAGCCTAAATCTATTGAGGAATGTAGAAATAGAAAGGATTGGCCAAAATGGAAAGACGCAATTCAAGCAGAATTAAATTCACTTTCTAAACGCGAGGTTTTTGGACCTATAGTCCAAACACCTAAATATGTAAAGCCGGTATTATATAAATGGATATTTGTGCGAAAACGAAATGAGAAAAATGAAGTCGTAACATATAAATCACGACTTGTAGCACAAGGATTTTCGCAAAGACTCAGCATTGATTATGAAGAGACATATTCTCCTGTGGTGGATGCAATCATGTTTAGATACCTTATTAGTCTGGCAGTATGTGAAAAACTTGACATGCGTCTAGTGGATGTTGTTACAGCCTATTTGTATGGTACACTTGATAGTGAAATTTGTATGAAAATCCCAGAAGGATTTAAAATCCCTGAAAGATATAGTGTTTCCCGGGAAAATTGCTCAATCAGATTAAAGAAAAATTTATATGGATTAAAACAATCTGGACGTTAGTGGTACAATCGTCTTAGTGAATATTTGTTAAAAGAAGGTTATAAAAACGATCCAATCTGCCCATGTGTTTTAATAAAAAGTTCTGAATCAAACTTTGTGATAATTGCTATTTATGTTGACGATCTAAATATTATTGGAACTCCTGAAGAGCTTCAAAATGCAGTAAATTATTTAAAGAAAGAATTTGAGATGAAAGATCTCGGAAAAATAAAATTTTGTCTTGGTCTGCAGATCGAGCATTTAAAAGATGAAATTCATGTCCATCAGTCAACTTATACGAAAAAGATCTTAAATAAATTTTATATGGATAAAGCATATCGATTGAGTACCCCGATGGTTGTACGCTCGTTAGATGTGAATAAAGATCAATTTCGTCCTTGTGAGAATGATGAAGAGTTTCTTGGTCCTGAAGTACCATATCTAAGTGCCATAGAAGCATTGATGTATCTTGCAAATAACACAAGACCTGATATAGCTTTTGCTGTAAACTTGTTAGTAGGATTTAGTTCCTTTCCAACACGTAGACATTGGAATGGAATTAAACATGTATTTAAATATCTTAGAGGACCATTGATATGAGGTTATTTTATTCAAATGATTCAAAATCCCTATTAGTTGGTTATGCTGATGCTGGATATTTATTGGATCCACATAAAGGTCGATCTCAAACGGGATATTTATTTACATGTGGAGGTACTGCCATATCATGGCATTTGACAAAGCAAACATTAGCTGCTGCCTCTTCAAATCATGCTGAAATAATTGCAATGCATGAGGCAAGCCGAGAGTGTGTTTGGCTAAGGTTATTAACCCAACATATTCAGAAGATATGTAATTTGCCTTTACAGGAAAATATGCCAACTATCTTATACGAAGATAATGCAGCATGTATAGCTTAATTAAAGGGTTGTTATATCAAAGGTGACAGAACGAAACATATTTCACCAAAATTATTCTTTACTCATAATCTTGAGAAGAAATGTGACATAGAAGTTCAACAAATTCGTTCTAGTGATAATTTAGCAGATCTTTTTACCAAGGCATTGCCAAATTCAACATTTGAAAGACTACGAAACAAGATTGGAATGCGTCGACTCAAAGATATAATGTGATGTCGCCATTAGGGGGTCTAAAACATGTTGTACTCTTTTCCTTTAACCAAGGTTTTGTCCCACTGGATTTTCCTGATAAAAGTTTTTAACGAGGCAACTTGTAATAGGAGATTGTGTACTCTTTTTCCTTCATTAGGTTTTTATCCCACATGGTTTTTCCTAATAAATGTTTTAATGAAGCACATTCTTATTTAAAAGACATCCAAGGGGGAGTGTTGTAAATTAAATAGATGTCATAACCCCCTTTAAGCATATTAAAGTAATGAGATAAAACTCTTTACTTAATTTATAATCAGGAGATTATTAAATAGAGTAATTAAGAAACTTTAATTCATTAAATGTAATACATTTATTAATTGAATGTAAAGGAGCTTATAAATAGCACATTGTAAGTGAAAATAAAACAATGAAATTCTCTCTATTTTCCATCCTCTTTTATTTATTGTTTTATTAATTTTTTATAACATAATTCAATTTTTACACATTTTGTATAAATGTTATTTTTTGGGGTTCAGTATTATATAATTGTATTTTCGTGGTTAAAACAGGAGCAGTGGCATTATGAAATTGGCTCCCGTTAATGTATTTTAAATCCATGGATTATAAGATATTTTAAAGGAAAACAGAAAAAATAAAATATCTACTACTCCACTGGGGATCGAGCCCAGACCCAGAATCTCTGGTTCCGTAGAGCAGCGCCCTATCCATTGGGCCATGTAGTCGTGATTTAAGAGGTACGTTGAAATGTTTTACTACAAAATAACTGTTGATTCAGTTTCCACGATAACCGAGTCATGCTATGGTGTATACGTCGCAGAAGTGAGAAGAGGGAGGAGAAGTGCATTAACCGCTATACCTATTAGGCCATAGAGTCATGTTCTGTGAGATTCTTTGAAATGTTTTACTACAAAATAACTGTTGATTCAGTTTCCACGAAAACTGAGTCATACTATGGTGTGTATACGTTGCAGAAGTGGGAAGAGGAAGGAGAAATGCATTAACCGCTCTATCTCTCACTCTCTGTCTGGGCTGAGAGAAGAAAAAGAGGAAAGAGAGAGAGGCTGATTTTGACAGCGTATGTATGGTGTATTCGTCGCAGAAAAAAGGAAAGAAAATGGAAAAGGGGAGGTCAAGTCAAGTATAGATTTTGGAGACAGGTAAGGAATTAAGGAAGACGTGTCTACCACCCAATTGTTGTCTTTTCCTTCATCCATCTACTTCTTGCCCTTTCATTCGGTTTAGATATACATATAAATTCCTAGAATTAATTTTATCCAATCGCGATGTATCTAAACATCACCTCCAAGTCCAATAATGATTCATTTCCTAACTAGTATTAGGCAGCATAGCTACTGGGTTAAGCAGAATATGGCAACTTATGGGTCTCTCCCAGTACAGAGATCACCAGATCTTATCAATTCTAGAGGATGACCAGCAAGCCTGGAGTTCGTGACGTATAAAGCATTTCCAGGAAAAAATCAAGGTTACCCCTCTTGTGGAACTAAATCCTGAAAGAGCGATTTTCCAATGTGGGACTTTCCTTATAGGCTACCCAATAATGTCTTTCTGATTAACAAAGGGGTACAGTCCTGAAGACCGGAAAACAATTACAAGATGGCAATGGGAGATGATAAATTTGACCTTCTTGGTTATTCCTTGGATAAACAAAGCTGTGGTTTTACTCATACTTGGTGGAGGGGAAATTAATTTGAACGGCGGGATACGGAGGTTAGTTGTTTTCTCTCTATTTGTCTTTGTAGTTATAAATAATGGCACTACTATACAACTATGCCTTAGATTAGGAAAAGCTTAACCTATGCTATATTATTGCTCCTTTAATTAGGGGCATTAATAGCATGATGATGATGGTTGTAGCAAAATCCCCACTTTTAAAAGCCATCATCAACATTTGTTGTTGCTTCAGTTGTATACTTTTATATGCATTGTTGTGTGTATAATGGCAGGTCAAGAAAACTGATGTTGAAGATGCTCTTAAAGTTTTAAATTTTTGGTATTTATCTTGTATCTCCTTGTTGATGGAATGCAGAACAGAATCATTTAAAGCTGTCTGGAGGACAGCATATGCGTGGGAACCACTAGGATATTATCTCTATCGTTGATGCAGATCATGTCTATATTATTAGAGGTAATGTTATTAGGATAGTCAATACATAAACAAACTTGAAAGAAGAAAGAAAAGGAAAGGGGTTTGGAGTTTGGACAATGTAAAATTAAGGAATTAAATTCAAAAGAACCATGCAACCATTGAAGCTAAGACAGCCAGTGCAGCAGGGACACCCAGAGCCACTTCCCCACTTTCCATTGGTGATGGTGGAATTGCCGCTTGATCTTCCCTCAAAGCGGCGATCCCGGTGGCGAAAACAGCAACAACCGCAATGTAGACAATCAAAATGATGGCCACCTTGCTACCCTCCATTTCCGCCCGAGCCAAAAATAGGTACGCCCTCTTTAAGAATTACAAAGTGAGAGAGAAGCTAAGCTATTGAAGTGAGTCTTGTGTTTTGAGCTTGACTTAAAAGATGAATTAGAGATTTGAAATGCCTTTTTTTATAGGCAAAGATTATGGTAATAATCAAGTATTGGACAGCTACGTTTTGTTGGTTTAACCACTAACAAAATCATTTTTAAGTTCCTAGTTCCTGTTCACAATCATCTTATATCATAGGTTATTAAATTTATCAAATTATGTTATTAGTCTTTGTACTTTGCAAAAGTTGTGGATTTAGTCCTATACTTTTATTTGATAAATTTTAGTCTTGAGCCAAGTTTGGTTAAATTCAATTACTAGTCTTGTACTATGTGTATAGTTGTAGATTTAGTCCATTTTCTCCAATTAGATCATTCTAAGTCTCTATAAATTTTAAATTTTGAAATTTCAATCTTGATGCAAATGATAGGAGTTAATCCAATAATTGAATTTTTAATGAGGAATATATGGAAATAATAAGTTAACATGGCATTATACATATGATCATGAATTAAAATATGAATGGTAGAGTAAATATAATATATATTAATTAGAGCTACAATAGTTTATAAGTTTATTTCAATTTAGAAATGATATATCATGTTAAAAGAAACACCTTGAAAGATTCTTGACAATGATAAGTAGGCATTATTTAGGAATCTTAAGGCATAATCTAACATACAAGTAATGTGGTTAGTAGCCTTAAAACATAAATTAAGAATAATGGGAATGGCTTAGTTGGCATTTTCTTTGTAATTTTCTTGCTTTCAGGAGAAGAAAACACTTTAGCTATTAGCAGCAACAGCTGGATCAGTTGTGGCTTACAATTTGATTTCTTAACCTACCAATAGCAGACACCATAACCATCAAAGCTGAACATAGTAAATATATTTTAATTTTTTTAAATTAATAATCATGTCATCTAAATATATAATTTTACTAGTTTATTGATTTTAATTTAATTAATTAATATTTAAATGTAGAATTCATATTATACTAATTTACGCCAAAATTAATAAAATTTAAATATGAACATTTAATTAATTTATTTAAATTTCAAATTAATAAATTTTCTATGTTAAAAGGTTAAGTAAAATAATTTAATTAACATATGGTTCGTTAACCTAAAATTAAATCATTAAATTATTTTTTAAAAAAAATAAAATTTTTATAAGATAATTTTCAACATTTAATAATTTATGCATAAAATTACAATAAAAGCATGTATAAAAGAATAAATCTTATTAGTGCAGGCAACCTGTCAAACAAGCCAATATGACATTTTACGAAACATGGTAAAAATGGCATGGGTTGCAGATCAAAACCCATGACCATTACGTACAAGATGCTTTATAGAGCTCAACTTATTAAATGAGGTTCACTTGATTCACAAGAACTAGTTCGATTCGTGGAACCCGTGGAAAAAACCCATCTACTTGAAGCTTTGGTGGCCTAATGAAACACTCCAGTATAACTAGAATTATAAGGATAAATAGTGTAAATCCTAAAGGGATAATATTGTATAGAGTTTAAATCCCTAAGGCTCTCAATTGTAGATAAACTCTAATCTTGACCGTCAATGTAACTCAATCTATACTGTTGGTTATGGGGAGCTCAACTATAAATAGAGGCCTCCCCATGCATTTGTAATCACTTTATTCTTTCTAAGCTAAAGAATACATTGAGAGCATTTACTCAAACATCTTGTGTGCATCACTTTTCTTTGGCTTTTTTATTTTTCTTTGCTCTTTTGTTCGAGTTTGCTTCTGTTATATTTTGGTGACTTAGAGAATTTTTGTAAGAATTCTCAGTTTTCGAGAGTACGCCAATGTAGGAAGGTTTCGAACCCAAGATATCGCTTAAGGCCACGCGGTTTGTCAAGCTAAAGGTCTAGCCCCATGACAGTTGGTATTAGAGCTAGGGTTCGAAGGTTCCGTTGAGATACCGAAAGAAGCAAATGAGTAAAATACCCTAATGAAAACCTGTCTTAGGAAGGGCAAGAAATAAAGTAGATCAAGGGATATGCTGTCGGCTTTAGGAAGTCGTATGGTCCAACTTGAGGAATCCATGAAGGAAGTGAAGGAAACATTTGAGGTAGTGGAGACACGCACTGATGAATTAAACCCGATGAAACAGTAGTTCAAGGAATATGTGGCGGAGGCCGTTAGTTCCAATATGGACGTAGTGGAAGTGCTCCTCAATATTGATGTGGGTAAGCTGACAGAAAAAAAAATGCTCTTGAAGCTAGGATGACAGCTTTGAAGGATGAAAATAAAGCCATAGTGGCAGCTTTGAACACAAAAATTGAGGAGCTTAAAGGAGAGCTTGTTGTGTGCAAAGCTGTTATGGGTAAAGGGGTGTTGAGTGCAACATTAAACCAGATATTAATGTCCCTAAACTAGAGAAGTTTAAAGGAGGAAGGTCTACAAAGGAAGTAGACAATTTCTTATGGGAGATGGAGTAATAATTCCATGTGGGAATCTGTGATGCCCAAACCTGACCAGGACGGTTCCAACTCAAATTTTGAACATCATATGAGCCACTGAGGTGACTCTTCCTTTAAAACTTTATGAACCACACCAACCAACCGTACACACCACACATTTGAAAAATATTTCATATAGGAAATTAGACCTAAGTCCACACTTTTCTAAATTAATCATTTCACTCACATAATCAAAAGGTATAAGGCATGCCTTAATACTCGACAGTCTCCCTTAGTTGCAAAAATTTGTTAGTTCATTTAATTATCATCAGATTAATCAAGTAATAAAACCATCTAAACAAGCAATCAAGCAAGCAATTATAATGTTCAAAAATCCCTAAAAAAATAGACCGTAATGTCCGTTTACAACTCGTTGATAATTTTATTTAAAAAGTCTAAGTCTAATTTTAGTACTAAACCCTTGGAACTACCCACATTGCCTACACTTTTGAGTTTAAAATCTCAACATACATACTCTAAAAAAATGCCTTATTATGGATCACCGATTTGCCACCCTCCTCGCTAGCTTGCAAACTATTTATCTACAAGGTAAAGTAAGGAGCGTGAGCTTGGAGAAGCTCAGTGAGTACATATGCATACAACACAGATATACACACTAGACATGTTAGGATTTAAACATACTTTAACAATTCACATATAACACAAATTACATACTCAACACAGTGATATATTGGCAATTCGTGAATATGAAACATAGTCAAATTATATACTCATTGGATAAATGGATCTCCAAAACACACAACATGACTCATAAAGTTGTACGCTATCTCCATACAAGTGTAGCACGTATGCTCACACTCTCCAAACACACCACGCTATCTACGGTGAATGGAGCTATGCTCAACATTCCCTTACCTCTCCAACGCTATCTTCGGGCCACAATGCCCAACACATGATGAAAGGGTGAGTACTCACAATCCTATGGCATGCTAATGATATCCAACGATTTCAAGTGTTCACATTGCCAACATATCTAATTAATCACATTTTATTACACAATAATTGGCTCGCATTTAGCATTTCACAATAATATAAATTTTCACTAATCAAAACTCGCAATATCATAAAACTCATAATTCACTTAAGGGTTTTGTGCATGCATAAATGTGCACCATCAATAGAATTTGCATGTTATAAAAATCAGCATTATATTATTTATTTTTATGTCCATTCGCAAGTACTACATAACCATATACGAATATATACATTACACATTTATACATATCTATTTAGTGACATTTATCATGTAAAATTTTAGCATATATTAAAATACCATAAATATATATAGAACTAGACCCATAAGTATATATATTAAGACCCACGCATATAATATAATATATGTATAACAACCCACACATATATATTTATCAACCCCACTGATATATTTATTATATAAACAACACCTACCTTTTAGCACTTCAGTCTATCTTCAATATTTAGCTTACCCACACATGCAACAATTAATGGTTCCATCACCTTTATCACGTTAAAATTTAGAGTTTACAGCTTGCATATTTATATAATAACAATGTGCGCGTGAGTTTTATTTAATCATTTGGCAACCTTAATTTTACACAGCTTGCATGCCCAGCTAATCAAACAAAATTTCAAGTGTTTCAACTGAGAAAAGCCAAAGTTTGCATACCACAAGGGGTTTGCTTCATGCAAAAACACAATATACAAAATGCACTCACCTGTAGCTCATCACGGCTCGTTGAATTAGACAACTTTTCGCTTGTCTTTATCCCAATTTGTTGAGGCTCCACCAACGTTTTCAGTTTCAGAAAAAAATATACATATTACTAAGCATTCAAAAACAATCTAGCTTATCTCTTTGTGTTGATACAACGGCTCTCCACTCACACATACTTATTTGACTTATTTCGTACAATCTATTTCGCTTAATTTCTTCTTTTTAATTTAATTAAATCCTTAATTTCTACCTCCTAACCCCCTAATTAAAATGTAATTATAGATCTAGATCTCTAACTTTGCTCAATTTCTTAAATTAATATTTTTTTCGGAAAAACATTGTTCATCCTCATTCTCAAAAGAAAACCATTTAATTCATGCAATTACTTAAAGATTTTGATAAATTGAATTTGTAAACCTCTTAATCTCGTCAAAATAAATTGAAAATCATTTTAAAAATATCTCTTAGCTCTTTATTATGAGATTCACCATTTTTATACAAAAGATAGCTTTAAAAACCATGGATCTTTAAGTTTCTTGCTTAGATTTATGAAAATTCAAATTGAAAATACCTAATAAAAAGTTAATACATAAGAAAATAATAGATTTACCTTTTAGTTCGAAAACATCCACGAATTTGTACCAATTGAGCAAAAACGAGCCAAGTTTCACAACACCAAAATGGACTTTTAGCGGCATTTTTTTGGCCTTTAGCGGCGTTTATAAGCAAGCGCCGCAAAAAACGCCGCTAAATCAACCGCCGCAAAATTTAGCGGCGAAAAAACGCCGCTAAAAGTCATGACCTTTAGCGGCGCTTTTACCAAAAACGCCGCTAAAGGTGTAACATCTTGAATTTTTGGGCCTATACGTTTAATGGGTGAATATGTTTAATGTGTTAATTTAAGTGTTAAGGGGTCCAAATTAGGCTCAGGATGTGGTCGAGGCCTTGATTAAATATTCTGTTTAGATACTCTAGGGCTTAAAATAAAGTCTTGGTAGTTTAAATGACATACTGGGCTTGTGGCCCAGTGGCAAAATGGCGCCACTAAGAGGGAAGGGAGTTGGCGTCAATGGCAAAGGAGGGGGCCCAAGTTTTGGCCGCATGTAGCCCATGTAATTGGGCCATTTTCAGCACTTAAAGGAGGAGTAGGTTGGACGGCAATAGGGCTTAAAAACAGGACTTATTTAATGAGATAATAAGGTGGATAATGTGCTGATAAAAGAAGGAAGAGTTGGTGCTGTCTAGGTTTCTTCTGGAGATGTGGATAGATTAAGATAAAGGAGAAAAGATAGGATTTATCTGCAAGGCTAGGTGGTGGCCAAAATTTTGACTCTGAAGGGGAGAAATCAGTTTCTGGTAGGGCAAAGGGGTGCCGAATTTTCCCCTTTTATTTGCTTAATTTTTAATTATCAGAAAGGGCACTTTCGGGTTTTGATAGGTAGGTGCCGAAATTTCTATAAATAGGGGGAGATAGCTCATCAATTCCAGCATTTGGAACCCTATTCTTTTCCTCTCTTCCTGTGCCGAAATCCTCAGTCTCCCTCTGCAATTTCTTTTCTTTTGATTTTTTCAAAAGCCGAAATCTCCCAATCTTCTCAACATCTTTTCTTTCAAAACCCGAAAATCACCACTTCCCTCACATTTTCTTTCTTTTTCTTTGAAACTTCCTTTTAGCCGAATCTTCTGATCCCTATTGTTATTCTTCTCCCATTCACTAAAAGCCGAAACTCCTCATTCAATTCTTCTAAAAGCCGAAAAACACATCTAGTTCATCTTTTTGGGATTTTCTTAAAAGCCGGAATTCCTAAATCTATACTCTTCTACGCTTCGATCTTCTCCTGGGATTGCTGAATCTTTCTATAATGGGGTAGCCGAAATCATCTGTAGAGGTAAATGTCGATTTGTGTATTCTTTTCTGGCTTTTAGAGATCTTAGCCGAATGGCTATATGGTTAACTAATCGGGTGTTTTCTATCTTTTGCAGCATTCCGGGATTTGAAGGGGATTCAATCGCTTAGATTCTAAGCCAAAGTTTAGTAGCCTTGGATCGTATCACTTTCAGGATTTCAAGGTAAGGAGATCTGTTAATTTAAGCAAATAATTCGGGTAAAACACTAACTCTTGGCCGAATATAGGAGAGGCCTTATCTTCGCGTTCTTCCGGCTTCTGAGCAAAGTTGTTAGACAGAGGGAAGTAGATCCGATTAGCGAGGGTATCGACATAGAGGGTAGTCTTACGCGTTGATCAGGTGTGTAACACTTTCATACCATTTAGATTGCTTGATTAGTATGCATATAAACCTGTGATATTCTGTATATTCTGTTAAATACCGAAATACCAGCATGGTTGTTGAAAACCCAAAAAGGGTAAAGGCGAATCACCAGGTTAGTGATCTCTGTCATTCTAAAGTGAATGTTTCCGTTGATTTATATGTATGCTGAATTCTATGATTGCATGGGGATGGGTGATTGATGAAAGGGGAAGTGCTCTGTTGTAGTGGTTTTTGCCATGATCTGTTGTAGTGGCTTTTGCCATGATCTGTTGTAGTGGCTAATGCCATGATCTGTTGTAGTGGCTATTGCCATGATCTGACGATGAGCAGCATGACTGCCATCGATGGTGTGTAGCGGTGTGGGTTGATTGTAGAAATCCCCAATGGTGTGTTTGGCAAGTACGGGTGGTGTGTAGCGGATGGATACCTAGGATTGGGTTGGGCTTTGCATATTTTCTAATTTATTATACTCTGTTATTTGTTTTGTGGGGCTAAGGCCCAATCTGATGGTGCACGAGGGTTGCACATTGAGTCTCGCGACTCACTCATTATTTAACAACTTTAAGGAAGCACCTAGTGCATCAGACTGGGCTGGAGAGGAGCGCAAGGTGGCCATGCGAGGGATTATTTTGATTCAGCAAAAGACTTTACAAGTTTATTATTTTTTAATATTTTTAATTAGTGGGTTTAAATTTTGTTGTAATAAGGCCATGGGCCACTTGCTTTATATTTTCGTTTGTTCTAGGCTTTTATGATTACTAGATATTTATATTTTTCATTTTAATTAAGTTAAGGCATGTACTAAATTTCGGTTTTTAATTCATAAAGGCATTTAAATGAAAATTTATATCTTCTACAAACTATCCAAATTATTAAGTTTTCCGGTATACATGCTTACAATCGACGATTGTTTTCAAAAAATGCAACATGTTCTACTAAATCTTCTTAGTGACATGCCAGATCCGGTCATGGTGTTTGGGCCGGGTTTAGGGTGTTACAAATTGGTATCAGAGCCCGGTTCAAAACTCAGCTTTGGGGTTTTGGGTTCAAAACATTTTCTAAAAATGGGTTTTGAAAACATGCATGTTTATAAATGACACAGGGGGGTTTTCTCGGCATGGCACCTGCGTCTCCAGCCCAAGTCTACCAGGTAAGTATTCAGAACTCACTGTGTGTTATATATATATGTGGGCTTGATGGGCTTTAAGGGACGTAGATTATTTTAATTAGAGCTTGATGGACCTTAGACCTAGTTAAGCAACTCTCAATTGCATAAGACTTAATCCAACCGAACAAACCTGTAGACAAGTCGCAAGACTAGGGTGTGGCAACAGACACGCATATCTAGGATTGGATCCGGAAGAACCTGGTACTTAAGCAGTCCTAGTGACTCACCTCTTCTTCGCTGGAATCCTACCTGGTGCGCAGTGACTGTTCACCCTAGCCATGAGGATTTGTTGACAGGCCAAAATCTATAAATAAAACCCGAAAGGGACCAGCCATCCTATTTTGCAAAATTCCCAAATTACCCCTGATTTATAAAATGACCAAATTACCCCTGATTTATAAAATTACAAAGTTACCCCTGATTTATAAAATGACCAAAATACTCCTGATTTGTAAAATGACCAAAGTACCTCTGACTTGTAGAAATTACCGAAATGCCCCGAATTCTAAAATCACCAAAATACCCTCGAATTTTAAAATTACCAAAATACCCCGGATTGAAAAAATTACCAAAATACCCTTATTTCTCAAAATCACCAAGGAACCTTATTTTGGGAAATTACGAAAATACCCCTATAGGATAAATTACAAAATACCTTTGGGTAGTGAAATGACGAAGATACCCCTACATGCTGAATGTAAGTTCATGGATACTGCTTGTATGTTAATACTTGATGACTGAATGTATGTGGTCCCTAGAGCTAGGAGATGTGAACATGAAACTGAATGGTAGATATAGTTGCGAATTCGAAAGAACTACTCTTAAAACTACTTCCCATAAGATTGTTCATGGTTAATCAGTGAAAGAAACTAATAATTCATAAAATTTCTAATTCAGCTAATACGAGAATCAACGATGGGCATTAGAAGAGGAAGAAGAGGCCGCGACCAAGGCCGTGGAAGTGTTAAGACTGATGTGCTGACTCAGCTAGTTAGGGAGGTACTGAAGGAGGTTAAAGAAATCGGTGAAACACTTCGGGTTGGGTGCGTGGATTGTAAGAAAAAAAGAGATAGTAATTTTTTAGGGTTGCAGTCTCGTTCTGTGAAGCATGTTAAGGTACGTCCAAACTTCCGGGTTTGCGAATATTGCAGAAGGGCGTCATCTGAGTAAATGTTGGAGGAAGTCAGGAATGTGTTTAAGATGCGGGTCTGAGGAGCATAAGGCTCGGGATTGTTCAATCACCATTAAGTCGGGTATGTTTTGTGTGGATGCTATATCTTTAGGTATAGAAACTATATGCGTGCAATGTTTATATATTATTAAATTAGAGTGCGTAACGAAAGCATAATGGTGAGACTTGGGCAGTACGATTAATAGTTAGTTGGAAATTTCGAGGACGAAATTTCTTTAAAGGGGTAGAACTGTAACATCCTGAATTTTTGGGCCTATGCGTTTAATGGGTGAATATGTTTAATGTGTTAATTTAAGTGTTAGGGGTCTCAATTGGGCTCAGGATGTGGTCGAGGCCTTGATTAAATATTCTGTTTAGATACTCTAGGGCTTAAAATAAAGTCTTGGTAGTTTAAATGACATACTGGGCTTGTGGCCCAGTGGCAAAATGGCGCCACTAAGAGGGAAGGGAGTTGGTGTCAATGGCAAAAGAGGGGGCCCAAGTTTTGGCCGCATGTAGCCCATGTAATTGGGCCATTTTCGGTACTTAAAGGAGGAGTAGGTTGGACGACAATAGGACTTAAAAATAGGAATTATTTAATGAGATAATAAGGTGGATAATGTGCTGATAAAAGAAGGAAGAGTTGGTGCTGTCTAGGTTTCTTCTGGAGATATGGATAGATTAAGATAAAGGAGAAAAGATAGGATTTATCTGCAAGGCTAGGTGGTGGCCGAAATTTTGACTCTGAAAGGGAGGAGGAATCAGTTTCTGATAGGGCAAAGGGGTGCCAAAATTTTCCCTTTTATTTGCTTAATTTTTAGTTATCAGAAAGGGCACTTTCGGGTTTTGATAGGTGGGTGCCGAAATTTCTATAAATAGGGGGAGATAGCTCATCAATTCCAGCATTTGGAACCCTATTCCTTTCGTCTCTTCCTGTGCCGAAATCCTCAGTCTCCCTCTGCAATTTCTTTTCTTTTGATTTCTTCAAAAGCCGAAATCTCACAATCTTCTCAACATCTTTTCTTTCAAAAGCCGAAAATCACCACCTCCCTTACCTTTTCTTTCTTTTTCTTTGAAACTTCCTTTTAGCAAAATCTTCTGATCCCCATTGTTATTCTTCTCCCATTCACTAAAAGCCAAAACTCCTCATTCAATTCTTCTAAAAGCTGAAAAACACATCTAGTTCATCTTTTCGGGATTTTCTTAAAAGTCAAAATTCCTAGATCTATACTCTTCTACGTTTCGATCTTCTCCTGGGATTGCTAAATCTTTCTGCAACGGGGTAGCCAAAATCATCTGTAGAGGTAAATGTCGATTTGTATATTCTTTTCCGGCTTTTACAGATCTTAGCCGAATGGCTATATAGTTAACTAATAGGGTGTTTTCTATCGTTTGCGTCATTTTGGGATTTGAAGGGGATTCACTCCCTTAGATTCTAAGCCAGAGTTCAGTAGCCTTGGATCGTATCACTTTCAGGATTTCAAGGTAAGAAGATCTATTAATTTAAGCACATAATTCGGGTAAAACACTAACTCTTGGCCGAATATAGGAGAGGCCTTATTTTCGCGTTCTTCCAGCTTTTGAGCAAAGTTGTTAGACAGAGAGCAGTAGATCCGATTAACGAGGGTATCAACATAGAGGGTAGTCTTACGTGTTAATCAAATGTGTAACACTTTCACACCATTTAGATTGCTTGATTAGTATCCATATAAACCTGTGATATTTTGTATATTCTGGTAAATGCCGAAATACCGGCATGGCTGTTGAAAACCCGAAAAGGGGTAAAGGCGAATCACCAGGATAGTGATCTCTGTCATTCTAAAGTGAATGTTTCAGTTGATTTGATATGTTTTATATGTATGCCGAATTCTATGATTGCATGGGGATGGGCGATTGATGAAAGAGGAAGTGCTCTGTTGTTGTGGCTTTTGCCATGATCTGTTGTAGTGGCTAATGCCATGATCTGTTGTAGTAGCTATTGCCATGATCTGACGATGAGCAGCATGACTGCCATCGATGGGGTGTAGGGTGTGGGTTGATTGTAGAAATCCCCAATGGTGTGATTGGAAGGTACGGGTGGTGTGTAGCGGATGGAAACCTAGGATTGGGTTGGGCTTTGCATATTTTCTAATTTATTATACTCTGTTATTTGTTCTGTGGGGCTAAGGCCCAATCTGATGGTGCACGAGGGTTGCACACTGAGTCTCGCGACTTACCCCATTATTTAACAACTTTTAGGTAGCGCCTAGTGCATCGGACCGGGCTGGAGAGGAGCGCAAGGTGGCCATGCGAGGGATTATTTTGATTCAGCAAAAGACTTTACAAGTTTATTATTTTTTAATATTTTTAATTAGTAGGTTTAAATTTTGTTGTAATAAGGCCATGGGCCACTTGCTTTATAGTTTCGTTTGTTCTGGGCTTTTATTATTACTAGACATTTATATTTTTAATTTTAATTAAGTTAAGGCATGTACTAAATTTCGGTTTTTAATTCATAAAGGCATTTAAATGGAAATTTATATCTTCTACAAACTATCCAAATTATTAAGTTTTTCGGTATACATGCTTATAATCGACGATTATTTTCCAAAAATACAACATGTTCTACTAAATCTTCTTAGTGACATGCCGGATTCGGTCATGGTGTTTGGGCCGGTATCAGGGCCCGGTTCAAAACTCGACATTGGGGTTTTGGGCTCAAAACGTTTTCTAAAAATGGGTTTTGAAAACATGCATGTTTATAAATAACATAGGAGGGTTTTCTCGGCATGGCACCTGCGTCTCCAGCCCAAGTCCGCCAGGTAAGTATTCAGAACTCACTGTGTGTTATATATATATGGGCTTGATGGGCTTTAAGGGACGTAGATTATTTTAATTAGAGCTTGATAGACCTTAGGCCTAGTTAAACAACTCTCAATTGCACAAGACTTAATCCAACCGAACAAACCTGTAGACAAGTCGCAAGACTAGGGTGTGGCAACAGGCATGCGCATGTCTAGGATTGGATCCTAAAGAACCTGGTACTTAAGCAGTCCTAGTGACCCACCTCCTCTTCATTTGGAATCCTACTGCAGTGCGCGATGATTGTTCACCCTAGCCACGAGGATTTGTTGACAGGCCAAAATCTATAAATAAAACCCGAAAGGGACTAGCCATCCTATTTTGCAAAATTCCCAAATTACCCCTGATTTATAAAATGACCAAGTTACCTAATTTATAAAATGACCAAAATACCCCTGATTTGTAAAATGACCAAAAGTACCCCTGACTTGTAGAAATTACCGAAATGCCCCAAATTCTAAAATCACCAAAATACTCTCGAATTTTAAAATTATCGAAATACCCCCGAATTGAAAAAATTACCAAAATACCCTTATTTCAAGAAATCACCAAGGAACCCTATTTTGGGAAATTACGAAAATACCCCTGTAGGATAAATTATGAAAATACCCCTGGGTAGTGAAATGACGAAGATACCCCTACATGCTGAATGTAAGTTCGTGGATGCTGCTTGTATGTTAATACTTGATGATCGAATGTATGTGCTCCCTAAAGCTAGGAGATGTGAACATGAGCCTGAATGGTAGATATAGTTGCGAATTCGAAAGAACTTCTCTTAAAACTACTTCCCATAAGATTGTTCATGGTTAATCAGTGAAAGAAATTAATAATTCATAAAATTTCTAATTCAGATAATACGAGAATCAACGATGAGCGTTAGAAGAGGAAGATGAGGCCGCAGCCGAGGCCGTGGAAGTGTTAAGACTGATGTGCTGACTCAGCTAGTTAGGGAGGTACTGAAGAAGGTTAAAGAAATCGGCCGAAACATTTCGGGTTGGGTGCGTGGACTGTAAGAAAAAAAGAGATCGTAAGTTTCTAGGGTTGCAGTCTCATTCTGTGAAGCATGTTAAGGTACGTCCAAACTTCCAGGTTTGCGAATATTGCAGAAGGCGTCATCCGGGTGAATGTTGGAGGAAGTTAGGAACGTGTTTAAGATGCGGGTCTGAGGAGCATAAGGCTCGGGATTGTTCAATCACCATTAAGTCAGGTATGTTTTGTGTGGATGCTATATCTTTGGGTATAGAAACTGTATGCGTGTAATGTTTATATATTATTAAATTAGAGTGCGCAACGAAAGCATAGTGGTGAGACTTGGGTAGTACGATTAATAGTTAGTTGGAAATTTCGAGGACGAAATTTCTTTAAGGGGGTAGAGCTGTAACATCCTGAATTTTTGGGCCTATGCGTTTAATGGGTATATATGTATAACGTGTTAATTTAAGTGTTAGGGGTCTCAATTGGGCTCAGGATGTGGTCGAGGCCTTGATTAAATATTCTGTTTAGATACTCTAGGGCTTAAAATAAAGTCTTGGTAGTTTATATGACATATTGGGCTTGTGGCCCAGTGGCAAAATGGCGCCACTAAGAGGGAAGGGAGTTGGCGTCAATGACAAAGGAGGAGGCCCAAGTTTGGCCACATGTAGCCCATGTAATTGGGCCATTTTTTGCATTTAAAGGAGGAGTAGGTTGGATGGCATTAGGGCTTAAAAATAGGAATTATTTAATGAGATAATAAGGTGGATAATGTGCTGATAAAAGAAGGAAGAGTTGGTGCTTCTAGGTTTCTTCTGGAGATATGGATAGATTAAGAGAAAGGAGAAAAGATAGGATTTATCTGCAAGGCTAGGTGGTGGCCAAAATTTTGACTCTGAAAGGGAGGAGGAATCAGTTTCTGATAGGGAAAAGGGATATCGAATTTTCCTCTTTTATTTGCTTAATTTTTAGTTATCAGAAAGGGCATTTTCGGGTTTTGATAGGTAGGTGCCAAAATATCTATAAATAGGGGGGATAGCTCATCAATTCTGGCATTTGGAACCCTATTCTTTTCCTCTCTTCCTGTGCCGAAATCCTCAGTCTTCCTCGGCAATTTCTTTTCTTTTGATTTCTTCAAAAGCCGAAATCTCCCAATCTTCTCAACATCTTTTCTTTCAAAAGCCGAAAATCACCACCTCCCTTACCTTTTCTTTCTTTTTCTTTGAAACTTCCTTTTAGCCGAATCTTCTGATCCCCATTGTTATTCTTCCCCCATTCATTAAAAGCCGAAACTCCTCATTCAATTCTTCTAAAAGCCGAAAAACACATCTAGTTCATCTTTTCGAGATTTTCTTAAAAGCTGAAATTTTTAGATCTATGCTCTTCTACGCTTCGATCTTCGCCTGGGATTGCTAAATCTTTCTACAAGGGGGTAGCCAAAATCATCTGTAGAGGTAAATGTCAATTTGTATATTCTTTTTCGGCTTTTAGATATCTTAGCCGAATGGCTATATGGTTAACTAATCGGGTGTTTTCTATCGTTTGCGGCATTCTGGGTTTTGAAGGGGATTCAATCGCTTGGATTCTAAGCCAGAGTTCAGTAGCCTTGGATCGTATCACTTTCAGGATTTCAAGGTAAGGAGATCTGTTAATTTAAGCACATAATTCGGGTAAAGCACTAACTCTTGGCCGAATATAGGAGAGGCCTTATCTTCGCGTTCTTCCGGCTTTTAAGCAAAGTTGTTAGACAGAGAGCAGTAGATCCGATTAACGAGGGTATCGACATAGAGGGTAGTCTTACGCATTAATCAGGTGTGTAACACTTTCACACCATTTAGATTGCTTGATTAGTATGCATATAAACCTGTGATATTTTGTATATTCTGTTAAATGCCGAAATACCGGCATGGCTGTTGAAAACCCGAAAAGGGGTAAAGGCGAATCACCGGGTTAGTGATCTCTGTCATTCTAAAGTGAATGTTTTCGTTAATTTGATATGTTTTATATGTATTCCAAATTCTATAACTGCATGGGGATGGGTGATTGATGAAAGGGGAAATGCTCTGTTGTTGTGGCTTTTGCCATGATCTGTTGTAGTGGCTTCTGCCATGATCTGTTGTAGTGGCTAATGCCATGATCTATTGTAGTGGCTATGGCCATGATCTGACGACGAGCAACATGACTGCCATCGATGATGTGTAGCGGTGTGGGTTGATTGTAGAAATCCCCAATGGTGTGATTGGCATGTACGGGTGGTGTGTAGCGGATGGAAACCTAAGGCGATGGTGCACGAGGGTTGCACACTGAGTCTCGCGACTCACCTCATTATTTAACAACTTTCAGGTAGCACCTAGTACATCGGACCGGGCTGGAGATGAGCGCAATGTGGCCATGCGAGGGATTATTTTGATTCAGCTAAAGACTTTACAAGTTTATTATTTTTTAATATTTTTAATTAGTGGGCTTAAATTTTGTTGTAATAAGGCCATGGGCCACTTGCTTTATATTTTCGTTTGTTCTGGGCTTTTATTATTACTAGACATTTATATTTTTCATTTTAATTAAGTTAAGGCATGTACTAAATTTCGGTTTTTAATTCATAAAGGCATTTAAATGAAAATTTATATCTTCTACAAACTATCCAAATTATTAAGTTTTCCGGTATACATGCTTACAATCAACGATTGTTTTCCAAAAATGCGACATGTTCTACTAAATCTTCTTAGTGACATGCCAAATTCGGTCGTGGTGTTTGGGCCGGGTTTGGGGTGTTACAAAAGGCCATGACCTTTAGCGGCGCTTTTCCCACAAATGCCGCTAAAGGCCATGACCTTTAGCGGCGCTTTTCTCGCAAACGCCGCTAAAGGCCATGACTTTTAGCGGCGCTTTTCCCACAAATGCCTCTAAAGGCTATGACCTTTAGCGGCACTTTTTTACAAACGCCCCTAAAGGCCTTGACTTTTAGCGGTGCTTATATTACAAACGCTGCTAGAAGCCTTAACTTGTAGCGGCGCTTGTTTTACAATCGCCGCTAAAGGCCTTGACTTTTAGCGGTGCTTTTTTTACAAACGCTGTTACTTTGTACAGATTTGCATTGTTCATTTTGGTTAATATCAGACCCCTTCTGCACTAAAACCAACCAATAACAGCAAATATAGTATATAATTCCAACCCAAAACAGCAAATGTAGCATAAAAATCACATCAAATGCATTAATTCTAAATGATATTTGAAAATGAATAAAAGATATATGATATAAATTAATAAATAAATTATAACTGAAAATATTCTTACAATAATGTTAAATGTAACAATGTTAAAAATCATCTTACAACAAGAAAACAAATGTCTAAGATGGCGGCCTCTGCGACTGCTGGAACAACTTCATCATATTCTGAAGCTGTAGCTGGAGTTCTTCATACTTTCTGTTCTGCTCTGCCTCCCTCGCTGCTGCCTCAGCTCTAAGTTGAGATATTTTCTCAACTGTGCTCGCTTCCATCTGAGCTATCTAGTCTTTTAGTCTTTGAACTTCAGCACGAGATTGACTTCCGGAAGGCATGTATTGCTGGGAGCCGGATCCAAAATATTGGGTCGGGGTAACACCAGATCCTTGACATCGAACCCGACCATAGCTTTCAAGACCCAAAACATTAGTGATAATTCTATTATAAATATACTCAAGATTAACAGAACTATCAATCGAAGTAGTCGTACCTTTCTGGACCCAAAACATCATTAATAATTCAATTATCAATCTCCTCGAGATTAACAGAACTATCAGTCGAAGCAACCGCTTCATACTCCGCCTTCTTCTCCTTTAGTTTATCCTAATAAATCAATGAAAGAGTTAGAAATGAAATAAATAATAAAAAGGAATGCAACATAACTTAAAATTATAAATTTAAAACTACAAACGATGAATTAAACTATTATAATTAAACATTATAAATATTTATAATAAATCAAATTTTATTAAGTAAATATACCAAAATTTTCTCGCACTTTTTTGGATGTCATCGGAGATCCATCCTTCTTCCTATATGCGTAATGTCAAAAAGTGAAGGCGCCCAACTTTTGACTGCATTTAAGCTTCCTACATTATAGCAGTAAAAATATAACTTAATAGTATAAAGTCATTAATATTTGAAAGAAATAATAAATTATAATACTCTCGCCTCGCACTACACAAGCAAAACTTCTCGGAACTCCTCCGTAATGCGTGAATTTTTGTTTTCGTTTCATCGCTTGTTTCAACTCGCTCACGGTCCTACATAATGGAATTTGAATTATGTATATAATAAATACTATAAACCGAAAATTTTATAAGACTTTAAAAGTACATAATACCTCTCCTTTCTTTGAATTCCAGAATCTAACTTGATCTTCCCATTGGTGCCTCAACATTTCCGGTGGAACATTTCTTAATTTTTTGTTGAGGCTTATATCTTTCTTAAAATATTGTTTTTTCAACGTGCTTTTATTGTCTCTCCATTTTTTACCCAATGTCTTCTTAACATAGTCATCGGAGACCTCTAAAGTAAATCTATCCTGAACAAAAAAAAGTTTAAAAAGTTAATATAAATGAAAGTTTTAATATAAATGAAAGTTAAATCAAAGTATTATAAATTACATTCACATTTTGTTACCTTAATATTATTGAGAGCCTGATTTTTGTTGGCATCAGGCATGTGATGCCATGATTCGTAGTTAATTGGCAACATATTGGCATTTCGTGCTATAATGCCCAAATAGCCTGCTAACAGTCGAGCTTCAGATCCAACAGGCTGGCCATGATTGTTTCTCCTTACTTTAACACACTCGACAGGCTCTAAGTCGTATAAATCTTGTTTCTCCAATAGGCTCGATAGTCATATTGATCGCATACATGACAGCACTGTTGGTTTCTTCGGTCACCCCAATACAACATGCAGTCATTTGGGCAACTATGAATTTTGTTATAGCCAAGGCCCAAATCTTTAATAAGTTTCTTCATGTCTTTGGAAGATTGAGGGATTTTCGCAAACGGGAACATTTCTCTCAAAAACTCTAACAGCATTGTCAAAGAGTTTCCGGTCCATCCTCCTAAACATTTCAAGTGAAAAAGCCTAATACAGAAAGACAGTTTGGAAAATTTTGATCCCTCATACAGTTCTTCATTCATTTTACCAAGTAACGTGTAGAACCTTGCCGCTTCTTCATTTGGCTGTTCATTAGGTACACTTCTCCCCCCTTCGGTGGAAGTATTTCCACCAAAATTATAATCTTCGGTTGCACCCAAGTCAGGTGGAAATGACCCGAAACCATCAGTGCGAATATTAAAAGCATCCCGCAACATGCCTTCCATGTTATCATCTCTAACATTCTGATTGTAACCACTATGAGGATAACCCAGATTCATCGATGAAGATACTCCACTAGATGCACACTCTCCATGAAAAATCCATTTCTTGTACCCCCGGACAAAGCCATCAACAACTAGATGTTCGTAGACAACTTCACGATAATGCCAATTGATAATGCAACACTTCTTACACGGGAAAAGAATCATATTCTCTTGGCTTGCATTTTGAAATGCAAAATTCAGAAAAGTTTCTACTCCATTTCGATAGTCGTTGCTTACCCTTGACAAATTCATCCAAGTCTTATCCATTTCGTATTTGTTGAAGTCTAAAGTTGACAATAAATTTCACGGCTAAATTGTTAATTGACAAGAATTTGATTTTTAAAACAAAAATTTCTTTAAGATTCATCATACATGGCATTGTAAGTTATGTATTCTTTAAGATTTATCATACGTGGCATTGTTACACCTAGGGAGGATCCATTATATCTAACAGTGAGATATAAGGCAACCCGTCAGGTTTCCAGCCTATATACTTTGAATCTTTTTTTTTTTATCTATACAAGTATTATGTAAGTTATGTATTATGTAAGTTAAACAATTTGATGAAAGCTATGTAAGTTATGTAAGTTATGTATTATGTATTATGTAAGTTAAATTAAAATTTCAAATCGAGAATCAATTGATGTGTGAACATATATGGCATGCATTACATTGTAGTTTTTTATTAAAATATTAATTGGTTTTACTTTTTCGTTTGAGGTAGGCTGGAAAATGTTATTATATGTTTTTTTATAATTTAAATTTGGTGTGATGTTGTTAAATTTAAATTGTTTTTAAAATACTTCTTTTAAAAAAAGAATTTATTTTCTATATTAAAATATACTTAAATAATGATCAATATTATTGTTATATTTATAACAAAATATTTATAAGTTATGAAGTTTGATCTTAAACTCACACTTATTATTATATTGATAAAAAAAATTTATAAGTTTTAAATTACTTATGTAAGTTTTAAATAATAATTATTCATTTAAATAATAATTGTGTAAGTTTTAAATTTTCATTTTAAGAAGTTTTTAAATTACTTAAAAAAAAATCAATTTTTATATTACAAAATATTTAAATAATGATCATTTTTATTATATTAATAAAACAATTATAATTTTTAAAAACAGTTGGTTGAATTAATTGATTAGTCAAGTTTTAAATCATGAAAATCAATTATTCTCCCCAAGGCACGACATATACCGACAGAGTAAATTGATATTGTGGTGTTTTTGTTTCTGACATTTAGACTTTTAAGATTGTAGCCTACCCTGCAGCAAGCAACCACTTTTTTTATTTTTTGGGTTCAGTAAACTAAGGCATCGTTGAATGATGCAGATAAAAGCAGGAATTAAAGTAGCATAGCAGTATTGACAGTATTTTAATGTTTTTTCTAGCATTGGGTAGATTGGACGGCCCATTTATTTCCATCATGAAAAAAATCTCTTTGTTTCATAATTCCACACCAGCTTAGAGATCAAATTAGTAGTAAATATACTTGGGTGTTAAATTGAGCACGGAAATTATTGACTCATTTGAAAATTGTTGAGCCATGGAAAGCTACACTATACCTATAAGAAAAGACTATATATGGAGAGCTAATTGATGCATGCAAAACTCATTTGGACAGCAATTAATTAAATAAAACCTCATAATTGACTAATGAACATTAATCCACTGACTTTTGTTAAAAAATAACTCACAGTATGGCAGATAATATATAAGTGGATGGCAGAAAATAGAGTAGCAACAGAGGGTTGCCGATGGAGATGCAACAGAGGGCTGCCAACAGCGATTCAGGGGGCGACTAAAGGCGATGTCGAGGGCTGCCAACAGCGATTCAGAGGGCTGCAAAATAATAACCATAATTTGTTTATCACCTCGTTAGAACACAAATATGCAAACTCAAAGTTGGAAACATATCAGATACTTTACCTTGAATTAAATGTTGTATCTTTTACACGATCCCTACCATTCCTGATGCGGCCAAGTATCAGAAACTCTACTATTCCAACTGTTTGTGCTCTCTGTTAACCAGAAGATTAAATGTCAGATGGTTCAATCACACAAGTCCTATACAAATAAAACAGAAGTTAATTTTTCATTTACCTCAATAAGATATGGCAAATCAAACTTGCAAATGTTATATCCAATTATAATATCAGGGTCCACTTCACGGATAAATTCCTGCAAGCAAAACCTTCTCATTAAAAAATGTACTAAAATTGAGGTAATAATGTAGTGTAGAACTGGAGGAAAAAAAAGGTACTAAAATAAGAGATAAAAGGAATACAATGATAAAATAATTATATCTTCCATCAATTGTATAAAAGAAACATGCAAGCATCGCCTTTTACAATAGCTTCCACGACCTATGCATCAAATTATTACCCTTATTAAAATTTTTCTAAATGGTTCCAATATTATATAATAATTTAATTTGCAAGTTAACTCTAAATAAAAATTGTCAATTCAATTTTACTCTTTTATTTAAGAATTAAAAAAAGTTTTTATTAAAAATTAAAGTGAAAGCAGTAGGACTTGGGGAGTTCATATTTCAAATTCTCAAATATGCATGTTTTGTGCCTATTTCGCCTATATTAAAAATTCAGAGAGGCAACACACAGATAACTCATTCATATAAAAGTTCTAGCAACTGGGAAAAATCTCTACCTTCAGATAAAAACATCAACAGAAACAGGAATAGATTGGACAAATTTTCATTCTTTTCCTTCTAGAGGGGAAAGAAACAGTACCCAAACTATATCATTGTGCATTTGAATAAGATTCTATGAAATAGCACCACCTACGAATGAGCAATTCTTATAAAGTTCATTATGAACCAATAAAACACTTGGATGAAAACTAACCATAATTCTAGCTTAATATAATAAATGAGTTCCGTATTAAAATTTCATTTCTTCAATTTTTTTTGTTCTTTATTATGTTTTAAATAAAAGGATTGTCTAATACACATTATTGACACCGATATAAGTAGTAAAAATTTTCACTCGCAAAATAAAAGCCAACATTTCCCTCCCAATTAACTCAACAAGCAAAGCAGATTCACTGCCAAAACACCATAAAAATCCATACGTCACATAACTCGGTCTAAAGAGAACCAAAACTGGGAAAAATTAATGACAACCCAATATCAGTAAGTGGCAGAAAAAACAAAAAGTTAACTTCAAAAACAATGACCAAGTAAAAACTATACAAATAAAAGATATAAAGCTTACTATCAGAGAAAAACCGAAGGTGTTGTTTGGTGATAGAGGCTATTCATCATATGGAGAAGAACAGAAGCTGGGGCTTTAAATCCTTATCTTCGGTCAATAAATGCAACAAGAAGTGGGTGAATGAAGTAGCAGCGAAGGGTTACAAACTGTAGCAGCAGAAAGTTAGAAAGAAGAAGGATTAAAGAAGAAAACTGTAGCAACAGATAAAAACACGAAATATATACCTAGGTATTAAAGAAGAAAACTGGTGGCGCAAGAGGCACTTGTCAACGACTTCCTTAACGGTGGAGGAGAGATCACCGGAGCAGATTTTGGCAATTAGGGATTTCGGGTAATTTTTGAGGGGAAAACAGTAATAGGGATTCAGGGTATTCCAGTTGGTGAACACGATAAGGCATTTCAGTGTTTGAATTATTAAAACAAAGCACACGAAAATGGTGACGTTTTTTGTCAAAAGCAAAATATCTTTTGCGGAGTTTCTATAGGAGCGCCACTAACAACTAACATTTAGCGGCGTTTATCAAGTAGCGCCACTAAACCACTTAAAAAAACGATGTTGTCCAGCTTATAAGGGGTTTCCGGATGGATGACAAAACGACATCGTTTAACCAGAAAATTTGCGGCGCTTTATAAAAACGCCGCTATTTACTATCTTTCGTGGCGGTTTCAGCAAAAACGCCACTAGTCGTAGGTTTTCGCTAAAGTGGAACGACACCGTTTTCCCTATAAAGTGGTATGCTTTTTGCGGCGTTTTTTGTCAAAAACGCCACTAATGTCTTTCATATTAATATTTTTAACAGTTTAATTTTTTCTTAAATTCCTTTTAAACTAATTTTCCTTTTGTTTCAAACAATATACCTTATTTCTAAAAAAATAGTTATTTATAATGAAATTATTTTTAACTTGGCCAATAGAATTAAAATTTTTTTTAAATTGAGTTTTAAGCAATGTAGTTTAATATATGATCTCTTTTAGGTTTAAATAATTTAAATTATAATGATAATTTAATATAATAATATTAATATTATATTTTTTGCATTTATATAATAAATTATTTAATATATAAATTTAAAATAAATCAGTCATATACCTATATATCTTTATTATTATTTTAAATAATTGTTTTTTCATTTTTTTCATTTTTAACATATAGTTTCTATGTTATTTGTTTCAAATTTTTTCTATGTGTTATTAATTTTTTGTAAAGATTTTAAATATCAAATTAAAAATATTATGTTTTAATTAATATAATTAAACTAGTTAAATAATAAATAGAAGAGGCTAGATAAAAGAGTGCTTGACTTTTATTACAATTTTATATTTAATTATTATATAATTCTTATAAATTTTAAATAAATAATTTTTCAAACTTTGATCAATATTTAAAAGAGGGTAAGTGAAATGAAAAAACAAAGAATAAAAACGACAGTGTAGAGTTACCAATATTTGTTGCGTTTAAGATAAAAACGCCACTAATGTATAAACATATTGCGACCCCAAAACCCTAAGTTGGCCCCAAAACCCCTAAAACCCTAAGTCCATAAACTTGAAATTTATAAACCCTAAATCCTAACCCCTAAATCCTAAACCCTGAACACAGATCCCTAAAATCTAAGATGTAACCAATCATAAACCTGATACCTTAAATTGTAAAACCCTACAATCTGATACCCTACACACTAAACACTAAACCCTAATCCCTAAAGCCCATAAACCCTACAACATACTTTACCCCTTACACTCTAAACCCCTAAAACCTAAAACCCTAAACACATAACACCGAACTTTAAACACTACACCACCATAAACACTGAAACCTTAAACCATAAACCATTATAAACCTATAAACACTAAACCTTAAATTAACCAAAAACTACAAACCATTAATGCCCTAAACTATAAACATTAAACCCTAAACCCTACGACCTACATCTTACACCCTAGATCGTAAACGCTAAACCCTTAACACAAGGTCAAAAAATCTTAAACACTAAACGTAAATTAAAATTGAATTATTATACAGAGATCAAAACAACGCTTTTTTTGTTTTGAAATAAGGTTTTAATAAGAGTAACCTTTAGTGGCGCTTTTGAAAAAAACGCCGGCAATACTTATATTTAGCAGCATTTTTCTATAAAAACGCCACAATTGTTCCATTTTCAGCGGCGTTGTTACCAAAAACGCCACTAATTTTCTTAAAAATTTTATGCTGTAATTAAAACGAGGACGTTTTGTGTTGAAATAAAAAATTATATTTGCGGCGTTTTTAAATAAAACGCCACTAAAAGTGTATCCTTTTCGGCATTTTTAATAAAAACGCCACTAGTTTTTTACATTTTTTATGCTGTTATTAAAACGATGACGTTTTGTTTTGAAATAAAAAAATATATTTGCGGCGTTTTTAAAAAAAAACTCCACTACAAGTGCACCTTTTGAGGCATTTTTAATAAAAACGCCACTATTTTTTTTACATTTTTTATTCTGTTTAATAAACGAAGACGCCTTGTTCTGAAATAAAAAAATATATTTGCGGCGTTTTTAAATAAAATGCCACTAAAAGCGTATCTTTTGCGGCGTTTTTGATAAAAATGCCACTAATTTTTTACATTTTTATAGTGCAATTAAAACGAGGACGTTTTATGTTGAAATAAAAAATTATTTTTGCGGTGTTTTTGACTGAAACGCCGCTAAAAATGCATCTTTTGCGGCATTTTTATTAAAAATGCCACTAACCTTTTACATTTTTTTTTGCTGTTATTAAAACGACGTCGTGTTGTGTTGGAAATTAAATTTTTTTGCGGCGTTTATGGCCTAAGCACCGCTATTTCGTACCTTTAGCGGCGTTTTTTGAGAAATCGCCGCTATATATCAATCTTTTACGGCGTTTTCTTCTTAGCACCGCTGCAGTCTATATTTTGCGGTGGTTTTTCAAAAAACGCCACTAAAGACGCCGCTAATAGTCTATTTTGTTGTAGTGTTTAGGTGAGAAATTAGAGCAAAAATAGTGATTTTCTTGCAAAATTGAAAGAATAGAGAATCTTTGGATGCCAAGGAAATATAAAAGATGTAGAAAATTTTGAGAGAAAACTTTCAATATTAGATCTAACAAAATGTTAAAATGAACAAGGATGGAGGGAAACAAAATAAAAATAACCAGACGATGGGTGTGGCTTTTTTTATAGCCAACTAACTTTTTTTAAAAATTGGGCTATTTGCCCTCTTAGTCCTCTCTTATTTTTCCCTTGTTCTAATTAGAGGTGTTCATGGGTCGGGCCAGGTCGGGTTTGGGCCGGGCCTAAAAAATGGGCCTAAAATTTTGTCCAGGCTCGACCCGGATAAAAATGCTAAAATTCAGACTCGGCCCGGCCCGCTCGTATTAATTTTTATATTATTTTTAAATATATATAATACATAAAATTCTAAAAACATCAAAATAAATATTTCCCAACAAATGAAAATACATTTTAAAAAATATGTAGACTTAAATAACACTAAGTTAGATGCAACTTAACAAGCAAATGCCTCTAAAATAATAATAATTAACAAATGCCTTTAAAATAATAACAAAAATAACAGTAAAATAAGTTTTATACAATATCCAAACAATATCAACAAAATAGTAGCAACATAATAGTAAAATGATAGCAAAATAGGGAGAAAACAATAAGGAAATAACATTCAAAAACAAAAAAAATATAGATTTGTTTTCGTCCTTTAGTCAATTCGGGCAGCGCCTGGGCCAAAAATGCCTTACTCAAGGCCCGACCCATTTATTAAACGGGCCTTAGTTTTTGTCCAAGCCCATTTTTCGGGCCTAAATTTTTGCCCAAACCCTCCCACATTTCGGGCGGGCCTTCGGGCTGGGCCGAGTGGCCCGACCCATAACCAGGTCTAGTTCTTATAGCTCCCCTTTTAACCACAAGTTTTTAATTTACACATTTAACCTTTACTTTAACCACTACTCCAAATAAGTCTTTATTAATCTTTACTAATGCCACGATTCTTAATACCATAATTATTTAATTTAATTATTATTATTTTTACTATTACTAACTAATTAATTTCTTTATTCTATCTTAATTCCTATGTTATTAAACCTAATTTTTCTCTCGAGCCCACCATCTAATACCGAATTTTACTGACTCGATTTTTAGGATGTGACAACATTAAGGATGATGATGCTAAGATAAATACTATTGCTCGATATTTTATTGATTTTGCTATTCTTTGGTGGAGTTATAGGTCCACAGATGAAAAGTGTGATCATGTTCCAATTGGGACTTAGGAGGAGTTCCAGAATGAGTTCAAGGAGTAGTTTTACCCCCAATATTCCGATAAGGAGGCTCGGCCTAAGTTGTGTCATTTTTTGCAATAAGGCACAATTCGGTGGTATGTGAAGGGGTTCAGTGAATTGATGCTCCAAATCATAGATCTGAGTGAGAAAGAGACATTCTTATTTTTCATGGATGGTTTGAAGTTGTTGATAAGAGACATTCTTATTTTTCATGGATGGTTTGAAGTTGTTGATTAAGAAGGAATTGAAACATTGAGGGGTCCAAGAACTATCGAAAGCCATGATCGTAGCAAAGTCTTTAATCGAGCTTGTTCCGGGGAAATACAAGTTTGAGTCTTCCAAGTCTAAAAAGAAGGGAAGTTATGGGGAAGATGAATATGGGCAGGTTAAGTTTAGCAACGATAATGGTGGTCATAGTGGTAAGGAGAAACCACAAAATGGGAAAAGGAAACCCAAAAAAGTCGTGGGAAAATACGAAAGTGCCATTGAAATGCATCATTTGTGAAGGTTTACATTGGTGAGGGACTTCTAAAACGATCCGTGTTTTTTTCTATAAAAGAGGATGATGAGCTAGAAAAAGTTTCAATGAGGCTTGGTTCAATTGTGCACGGGGTTGAATCAAGAGGGGCAATGAGAATGAAAAGAAGCCAGTGAATTACTTCTTGTGTGTGGTCCGCATAGGATACGATCCAAGACTTTCGTGATCAATAAAAAAAAGTGGAAGCAGAGCCAGAGAGAGGATTTGAAGCTTGGGTTAATTATACTCAATTCTACGAAAGAGAAAATGGACCACAAGCTGAAGGGGCTCTCAGTTAGTAAATCAACTAAGAAGATTAATACTGTTAATTCCAAATAGGTCCCAACTGTGGGAGTAGCACAATGAGTTGAGCTACAAATCCGTCAGTAGAAAGGCAAGAAAGACTTAGAGGTAATTCACTTAGATGATTACAAATTTGTTCATGACTGAAATTTCCTTGAAAAGATTAATGCTCTTTTAGTTCTTTTTTTGACTATATATGCATCCTAGATCCTTGACAATAACAATGTGTTGTGTCGGTGAATCAAGATATGAAGGGTGAACAAATGCATTGTCGGTAATCCAACCAACTAAGGATGTTCATGAGGGAAAGAACATTGACTCGATAGATCTGATGAGTGCTACAAAGACCCCATTGGGAATTCTAGAGGGGCGACAAACTAATATAAAGCCTGTTGACTTACCAGTGAGGCTACCACCTAAGAGAGAGGTGGTTTGTACATCAGACTTTGAGGGAAAAATGGCGATGCAAACTGGGCAGCTAAGACGAGTCAATGCAACAAGTGAGATACATCTCAAACACTTTGGTAGTGTTTTTAATTTTAACTTGGCTTGACAAGGACATAGAGGCCCTTTTAGAGTTTTGAAGCAAATAAGCTAAGGGGTTTACAAACCAGAGTTAGCGAGAATACTCAAAGTTAACTTGATGTTGAACATAGCCACACCGAAGCCTATTTGTATGGATCAAGGGAACTGGTCTAAGGCAAGTCATAAGATGGACAAGTCAGAGCAATAGGCTCTTGCGAACAAGATGTACCAAAAAGGAGAGAAACAGTTTGAGTTAGGAAACAATGGAAGCCAAGGTAAGTGTTTCAAAAGGCAGGACTACCTGACAGAGAGGCTAGTCAAGAACCGATCGAGGTATCGAGAGAGTTTCGAGATGAGTCCAACTAGTGTCATTTCAAGGACGCAACGAAAGGGTTGTGAGAATAGGTGCGGGAGAATGTCACAGGCTATGGATTAAAGCCTGTGACCATTGCACACAGAATGCCCCATATAGGTCAAGTTATTAAATAGGGCTCATTTAACCCACAAAGACTTATGATATTGGGGTGATGTGTTGTTATCTTTGGACGCCCTAAAGATGTTTATTGGACCTCAAAACTCCTCTTGACCCAACTTTAAAGTGGGCTAACAAGTCTGGACAACCTACTAAGGGAGGAAGGAGCCCAAACCGTCCATATGACTTGGAAATCACCTAATTTAACCACCAAATCAGCATGGAGAGAATCAATGACCTCCCTCTCTACAAATCAAGGTGATCGTCCACCTTTCTCCACAATTCAATCAATTTCCTCAACTTAGTAAAGCATGTCATCCACTCCTCCTCCATTAATCAAGGATTGCCACCTATATGGAGATATTCAAGGGATGACCGTGCTAAAAATAGTATAGAATTAAAAGGTTTCACTAGTATAAACGGGGGGCACTAGTTACACTTCAATCATCACTCACACCACATTTGAGAGCAGCCAACATAGAATTAAGAAAGCAATTCAGAGGGTTTTGAAAGCAGCCAAATTCGACACTTTTAGAGCATTTATGTAATGAATCAAAGGAGAATAGATGATGAGGAGTAACATGAGCAGTGCTATGAAAACCACCAAAATCGACTTATAGTTTCTTTTCCTTTAATCTTTTATTTTGTTCAAGATGATAAACATGATTGTCATTTACTCTTTTGCTTTCAATTTAATGATAATGACTTAATTCTATTTATGCTCAATTGATTGTAATATTTTAGCTTATGTTATTAATACTCTTTTGATGTTGTTATGTGCATTGGTTGTTACTCATTCAGATAATATCATGTACATGCTTACTCATGCATAATTAATGTAGGGAAGTATATGAACTAATTACTTAATCCAAACAAGATGGTAATTAGTGGACACTGTTTGAATGGTGCATGTTTGATCTCTTAATGGTTGAAATAGTAGTGATATTTAGCAATATTATTACCTTGTATAACCCTTAAATATGATGTCTGCTTATAAAACTTTGAAGTTAATTAAACATAGAAATATGCTAAAGAAACTTATAGGTTAAAAAGTATGACTTCATAACTTATAAATTCTAGGTTAGTAAATAGTCAATTTGCCACGATTTTTCTGTAACATAATTAACATTGTTTTTAATAATTTTAAGTTAAGGAAAGAAATTTTTCTAGCTCTTTCATGTCATTGTGATTAAACTTGTGTTCTTGTAAATTGCTCATTATTCTGTGTTAACATTCTCATTTGTTTTGCATACTTAGTAACATTAATCATGTTAATTAGTTAATTCAATTCACTTTTAATTATTTCAATCACTAACTTGTCAATTGATAATTTCACAATTTTTGCCTTACTTATACAGTTCCTGTGGAGACGATAACTCTATACTTACTACTTTATTACTTGTTGACGACTGTGTACACTTCCACACCATTCGATAATTTCGCAACAAAACTCTGTTCTAATCAAGGTGATTTAATCCAAAAATAAAAGTGTTATTATTAGGTTATGACAATAAATTTTAGATAGTCAATCACCAACTACTAAACCAAAATCTATAACTTACTGCCATTAAAACAAGATGTCAATAAAAACAATTCAACAACATTCATTACCCAACTCCACTTTTAACCCAAATTTGTAATCTCTCATTAACTCTTAAAAAATAAGATTCCCTCAAAAATAAAAAAATAAAAATAAAAATAGAATTACCTAATACTTCTCAAGCTCTCAAACAACTCCAGGGTGTAGATGTTGTCGTCGTCGGTGAAAAATACAATCCCATCAAGCTTGTGCCGTTAAGGTGGAGAAAGGGATGTGACTTGTGCGATAGTCATGTAACACCCTTAACCCACATCCGTTACCTCAATAGGGTTTCAGAGCATTACCGATCAAACAGACATAATTTCAAAACATTTCATATCATATAATATTCAAGTCAAAACCAATCAAACTCATACTGATAAACCATAACTTATACATATTTTAACCCCATGCTTGGCTTATTTTTGGATGATTTTTCATTAGATTTGATGAATTCGATGCTCCAAATCCTTTAATTTCATGTTTTACACTCAAGAGAGCTTAGGGAGTCGAAAAGAGAGAGAAACAGGCTAAAAAAAGGGACAAAATGGGCCTACCTCAAAAATCAACAAGGCTTGGACTATCATACACGGGCAGACCACACGGCCGTGTGTGACGAACAGAATCGAACACAGCTTAAGTTTTCACCCACGGGCGTGTCCCTGCCGGACCCAAGTTTAATTCTATTCGAAAAAGATTACTTGTGGGCGAAGAAAGGTGCTCCGAAGCCTATATAAACACCCTAGGGGAGGACCTAAGGGGGCACACGAAATAGAAAGCAAAAAATACTCGAAGACAGCCATCGGGAGTAGCCTGGAAGAAGGATCTCCATCAAGACTGAAGATCTCCTATCAATTTCTCTTGAAGTTTTTGGGTTTTCTTATGTTTTGTAGTTTTCCTTATTTTAAGATGTTCCCCTCTATCAGTATGAACTAAATTCCTTAAATACCTGAGGGGATGATACCTAGTTGAATCTTATTACTATTTGATTTATAAGATAAATACTTGTTCTTATTCTTAATTGTGAGTTCTTATTCTTGTTTTAATAATTCAGGTTATTGATTCAAGTCGAATGTGCTTATTCAGAGGAGCAAAAGTCCCTGTTTAGGAGTAGATCAACACAATTAAGCGGAGTTGAATGCAATCCTAGATATAGGACAACGTAAATCTACCGGATTAGAGTCAAATCTAATAAGGGAATCTATAGATCGAGTTAATGCGACAATAGGGGTTTTAATTAGAAAGATTTCAATCAATCAACCTAGAGTCAGTTGTTTTTAGTCTTGAAAGAGATATTAACATAAATCAGGGATTTCTACGGATTAAGTCAAGTGAATAAATCGTATGAATCAGAAATAATAAGTGTAGTCAAGGTGGATTCTTCCTTGGGTGTTGCCTCTTTCATAAAGTTGTCTAAAAGTATTTTCCCAATTCATTCTCTGTCGTGCTTTTAATTAATTTTAGTTTAAAAGAAATCACTCCAATTCTCAGGCTAGATAATAAGAAGATAGTAATTACTAGTACTCTTGGTCCTTGTGGATACGATATTTCCGGTTTTACCATAACTATACTATTAAACGATAGGTACGCTTGCCTTTATTGTGATCGTAGTAGTAGAACTCAACTTTTACACCTTTTACGATTTAGTCCTTTTTACCAAATTAACTATGTAAACTTCAAAATTTCTTAACAAAATTTTAATACAACCTTAATATAATTCGGTAGACCTATAATAAATAATAAAATAATAATTTACTCATCAAAATTGTGGTCCCAAAACCACAGTTTCTGACAGCACTAAAACTGGGCTGTTACATAGAATTGAGGGGGTTGGGCAGGCTTCTATTATTTCTCTCTTCGTCTGAAATACGAAACAATAGTTGTGAACTGATGCACTAACCTTTGAGTAAAATGGGAGAAACATATTAGGGTTAGCTACAAGGTTGTCGATGGGTTCGGCCTTCCTATGGAGTGGTCCTTGTCGAGCCAGGATATGTGCTTGTTTAAGCGAACCATAGGGACAGGTTGTGGGAAGGCTCAGCTGGCAAGGCTTTGCATAGGGAGTCCCTTGATCATTGAGGACCTCATCATTGTGAGAAATGCATTTCTATATTGCTTGAAAGGTTACAGACCTAACGAGTTACAGGCCAAGTGATAGTAGAGAGGTTGCCAAAGCCTTAGGGGAAGCTGCTAAAAATTAGTCATGGCCACATGGAATTTTCGAGTGTTAACAGTGATGACTTGGATGAATTCTGACGTGTCTTCATGAGGAGCCTGCAAACTACTTCTACAGTTATTGTAGGATAAAACCTCATCCATGAATGGTGGCCCCCTTATGGGCAGAAAAGGTTGCTCCCATTAATCTTTTAACTGCTCCCATTAATGTTTGGATTGTTGGTGGTGCAGGCATAACTCAGGCTTCAGGAAGTGACTCTGAGGAAACACTTAGCACTTCTAAGGAGATAGAAGATGCTTTGGGCCTGCGAACTTGGGTGGGAGCTGCCAACATGGTAATCATCAGTGAGGAGGAGACGGATAATGGGAGACTAGAATATCGTTAAAAAAATGAGAGAAGATCCTGTTGGGGCTTCCGCTATGGTGATCACCGGTGTTACCTTTCCTGCGAACTCTACTCCGCGGGTGAGTTCCCCATTACTGCTGTTGATAACCCTTCTCTTTCAACTTCACCCTGTGCTCCTACTTCTCCACCTCCCATTAAAGAATTTGCAGTCAAAGATAACGAGCTACTCTCAGCTCATAGGTATTTGAATGCAAGAGAGCTATAATGAGTGATAGAAGATGTTGAGGTTTCAGCTTCTGGGGCTGTTAAGGACTGAATGCATGGTGCTGGATCGTCGAGTGGTCACAAGGTGCCTCTGTTTCCCTAGCTTACCTCTTTTCTACATAATTTGCTCGCGAAGATTATTACAGTTAGCTTGAATGTTAAAGAAAATGTCAATGGGGCTGAGGTTCACTATAAAGAGCTCAAAGCCTTTCTTGAGAGGGATTGCGAGCAGTTTCTAAAAATGATGGGGTAGAATGGAGTGCTATACAAGCAGAATGAGGTGTTAAAGAAGCTGTTTTGGGGTTGCGATTTTGAACCTGCGAGCCTTAGAATGACAGCTGGGAGCTTTTAATTATCGCTAATTGTTTGGAGGCTGCAATATTAACATGAAAGCCTTAGAATGACAGCTAGGAGCTTTTAACTCTCGCTAACTATTTTGAGGGCTGTGGAATTAAACCTGCAAGCCTTAGAATGATAGTTGAGAGCTTTTAACTTTTACTAACTGTATGGGTTTTCGATGAGTACTATAACGCCCTGAATTTGGGCCTAGAAGTATTGGGCCTTGAGTATGGGTCCGTAAGGAGGCTGCAAATAGGTATTTAATTGTGTAAGGAAATGACACAATTAAATGCCTGCTACAGTGGTTAAGGGCCCTGAAAAGTGTTGGAAAAGTCCTGGGTTCAAACCTGGGCTTTAGCAAAAATTTTGGTTTTAAGTGAACAAAACCCTAGATGCTTGGATATAGGTCTTTTAAATTATTTTGATAAAAAATGATACAAGGAAGCATGTGGCCTAGTGGTTGTGGCGTCATTAAGGGTGTAAAGGAGCTTGGGTTTAAATCTTGGCTCTTGCAGAATTTCTTTAATTTTTGGCTCTTATAAGAATCTGGACATTGGCGCATAGGTTTTATAAATATTTGCGCATGTTTTAAGCCACAAAAGGAGCTTGTGTTGTGGTGGCATGTAGCGTCTGGAGCATAGGAGAGGGCAAGGGTTCGAATCCTATTGCAAGCAAAAAGGGATATTCATTTTGCAGTTGGGACGGTTTTGGAAGATTGATGGAGGGATCCCACATCGGAAAGCTAGCATGAGAGTAGGCGAGAAGCTAGCTTTGAATAGAGCGATCTATGAGGAGTGTAGGGCATACTTGGTTGGCATTTGGGCATAGGAGTGTTCAGAGCGCGGATTAACTTCAGATTCCTATTAGGTGTGTATTTTGCAGTACTCTAGCTGTAGAGCGGCAAATGCCGAAATGCTGGTCACACGGCAATGGTAGCCACACGAGCATGTGAGCGCACGTGTGGGAGTTTCGACGCGATAGTTGAGGCCATCATGAGGGTTCTTGTGGGTTTAGGCTGTTTAGGCCACGATGGGCCAAAAGGGGCCATGTAGGGCCAACGGGCCCGTGGGCCCAATCGAATAAGTTGTATGATTGTTAGTAAATATTGGACTGAACTATGTGAATCTCATATCTGTGGCTAGATTTGGGCTAAATAGGCCACATGAGCGTGTGGGCCCATTTGGGCCGAGAGTGGGCTCTAGGCCCATTCACATTGTCATCTCTGTTTAGAATACATTGGTTTACAAAATTACTGAAATACCCTTGGTTTGTAAAATTACCGAAATACCCTCGGTTTGTGAAATTACCAAAGTACCCCATAATTTGTAAAATTATCAAAATACCCTTAGTTTGTGAAATTACCAAAGTACCCTTAATTTGCAAAATTACCGAAATACCCCTGGTTTGTAAAATTACCTAAATACCCTCAATTTGCAAAATTACTGAAATACCCCTGGTTTGTAAAATTATTGAAATACCCTCGGTTTACAAAATTATCTAAATACCCTCAGTTTGCAAAATTATTAAAATACCCCCAGTTTGCAAAATTATCGAAATACCTCGATTTGCAAAATTACTGAAATACCCCAAAATACCCCAGTTTGCAAAATTACTAAAATACCCTCGGTTTGCAAAATTACTGAAATACCCTCGGTTTACAAAATTACTAAAATACCCCTGTAGAGTAGAATTACTGAATTACCCCTGTAGGGTAGAATCTCCGAAATACCTTTATAGGATAAGATGATTATTTTGCCCTTGGGGGTAAATGACTGACTTAGACTATGAGTTGACTAATTTGACTGTGGTTGTATGACTGATATGCTCTTATTACATGTTTAAATTATTGTTACTGAGCGTGGCCATTTTGCATACACGTGTAATGATTGAGCATGACATACATGACATATTGCATGGGGTTGGGACATTGATACAGAGGAAGTTCTGATAGGGTTGCACGGGTCGCATGACGACTGTGGATCCAGTATTGATCTGTTGAGGTCGTACGGGTCGCATGACGACTGTGGACTAATGGACGGCTTAAAGCCGCGTAATCTGATTATGGCTCTGTGCCAACCTAAATATGGCTCTGTGCCATCTTTATTATGGCTTTGTGCCAATTGTATTTACCCATGGCTATGTGCCTAACATATATACCGATGACTCTGTGTCGATCATATTTACCTAAGGCTGTGTGCCGGTTATATTACCGTCACTAATGGTTATATCCCAATCATATTACAGTTACTGATGGTTTTGTGCCAATTATAATACCGCTACTAAATGCTTAGAGCCATGTATATACACTAGCAGCTTTGTTGCGATTTTGGTTAGGGCCACAATCGGTGCTAACAGTGGTGTGCTGGCTGGGTGGGTTTATTTTATCCCCATGTAAGTGTAGGGTTGGTACGGGTGGTGTGTTGCCTGGATCAGGATGGGATGCATCCTCATACTGCGCATATTTGTTTATGAGATCTGACTCTGTACTGGGCTTAAGCCACTGGTTCTGTATTGGTTTGGGCTAGGCCCAATTGGTGTTGTTATGGGCTGTGACCCAACTAATGTTGTAGTGGGCTTTGACCCACGTATGCTCTGATCTGTACTATAATGTACTGTTACTGTTAAACGGGCTTTGGCCTATACTATTTAGGTTTCTGTTTCTGTATACTGACTGTTACTCTAGTAAGGGGATTACACACCGAGTTTTTGTAAACTTATCCCGTTTTTAACTGTGTAGGTAATCCCCAGCCTTAGACGGATCAGTGTTGTGAGAGACTAGGAGAAGGCCACACAATGCTTATGATTTCTGTTTTGATTATTTACATTCAAGTATTTTGATTCAGGTTGTATTAGGCCTCTTTAAGTTTCTAGATTTTAAGTCCGTGTCTTTCTTTACTTTGGTTTATATCGGTTAGAGGTAAGTCACGGTTTTCCAAAATGCTAACTGTTTTACAACAACACTACGTTTTCGCAATGTTTTCGGATTGGTTTCGTGACTTAAACATTTTCGTAAATTGGTTACTCTCAAAACTAGCTTTCGAAACTAAAAAGATATTTTAGGAATAAAATTAATAATCTTTCAATGTACAATGGTTTTTCAATGAAAACATGGTTTTCGAAAAACACTTCATTGTGACACACCAAATTTGGGCCTAACTTCTAGGCCGAGTTTCGGGTGTTATAAGTACAAGTTTTAGTAAGAAGACATCTTTTATTCGAGGAGTAAGGGAATATACATTGTATTTTTTAGGTGTCTAACATTCTGTGTTCGTGAGACAATTGTGCCCTCCATCCTAGCTAACTTGTATGCACCATAACCAATTTTTTCTACAACTTTATATAGCCTCTCCTAGTTTGGTGCCATTTTTTCCTATTGTGAATCTGTTAAACTAGCTTCAATATTTCTTAAGACAAGATCGCCCACTTGGAACTGCCTATTTTTAACTTTGATGTTGTAGTAGCGGGCCACCTGCTGAGTGCGTGCTGCATATCTAACTTCAACTATTTTCCTGAGCTCATCAATCAAGTCAAGGTTGAGTTTGATAGCCTCCTGGTTAGCTTTTTCATTAAAGTTCTGGGTTCTATGAGACATCATACCAATTGCTGTAGGGATTACATCTTCTGCTCTATAAACAATGGAGAAAGTTGTTTCTCTTCTAACCATATGCCCTTAGCTTCTTTGACTTTCTTCTTTAGGGCTGCTAAGATTTTCTTACTCATAGCTTCTATTTGCCTAATCATCAGCGGTGTCTTAACAGAGCTATGAGCCAGAGAAATATGTAGGTCAGTACAAAAGCTCTTAAATTTCTCTTAGAACTACGTGCCATTATCCTGATAATCAAATTTGGCACACCGAACCTACACACAATAGACTTCCACAAGAAAGACTCCATTTGCTTTTCAGTGATGGTTGCCAGGGTTTCAACCTTAATCCATTTAGTAAAGTAGTCCATCGCAACCACTATGAATTTCTTTCATGCCGTAGCCATAAGCAATGGGCCAAGCATGTCAATTCCCCATGTTGCGAATGGATAAGGGCTTGACATGAACTGAAGAGGTTTTGTTGGTTGTATTTGCACTTGGGCATATCTCTGGCAGGAACCGTATGTGCGAGCTAATTCATGCATGTCTTTTTGGATCGTTGGCCAATAATATCCCTACCTAAAGATTTTCTGTGCAAAAAATCTTCTCCCTAAGTGATCACCACAGATTCCCTTGTGGATTCGCCATATTATTTATTCAGCCTTAGGTGGTGATAGACACCACAGCAGTGGATGTGAAAACCTTTTTCTATATATTACACCCTTCAGAAGGATGTATCTATCAAACGTAGGACAAAATATGTTGTTTTAATTTATTATGCGATTAAACAAGTTTGCAACATTCAAATACTCGATTCATGCATTAGGGGTTATGTAGGTATTTGTAATTTGTGATGATCACATATCTTGCAGCTTTGCACTGTAGCCTTGTGAGCTCCTTCTTGTCTTGGTTATGTTGTTCACCTCGGAGAGTTTGAGCTATTAAAGTCATCCAAGTTTCCTTCTAATCTATGCATAATACTTGTAGTGTGTCATACCTCAAGGTCTTTCTATGATCGAGTAGGATTTTCCCTCTTTGTTCGATGATAATAGAGGATGCATAGTGCGAACTATAGGCACGTGTGTTGTCACTTCTCGGGAGTTGTTTAATCCAAACTTTCTCAAACTTTGCGAGCAACTAGATTGTGATAGAGTGATATTTCTTCAGCACCTACTTATTTACATCATATTCGTTGTTCATCTATTTTACCACCAGCTGTGAATCTGTGTGGACAATTAGGTGTTTCGTTCCTAGTTGGCGTGCTAACTGTAGTTCTGATACCAGAGCTTCATAATCAACAGTGTTATTGGATGTTTGAAACTCAAATAATAATTCGTACTATCATTTATTGCTACTAAGGTCAATTATGAGTGCACCTGCTCTTGATCTTGTTTTGGCTGCGGAGCCATCGATATAAACTAGCCAACTTTTTGAATTATTAGTTACATGTACACTTTTTAGAGGTGGGTTAGCTACTAAATGGCGCACAACAAATGAAAATAAATATCTTAGTATAAAGTGTTGAACTCATCCTGCCTCGTCATAAAATATATAGAAGATTGAATTGTTAACCATTGTCATGTGACATACAATTTTTATAGGAAATTCATTATCCAATATTTTAAATTGCAAACTATATTACCTACTTTGTCAATAGCTTTCTCAAAAGAGCATTCCATCATGAAATCTGCTAGCACTTGCCCTTTTACCATTGTCATCAGAGTGAAGTCTATTCCAAATTCAGCCAGCTCGATACTCCACTTTGTTACCCTTCCTAAAGTATCTGCCTTGGACAACACCTCCTTCATAGGTTGGTTGGTCACAACAACGATTTCGTGGGCTTGGAAGTATGGCTGTAACTTGTAAGCTACAACTATCAAAGAAAAAATACACATTTCTATTTTTGAGTACCTCAGCTCACCGTTTTGGAGTACTTTGCTAGTGTAATACACTGGAAATTAATGAACGCCCTCTGATCTAGTTAACACTACTGCGATTGTTTCCTCTAAGGTAGCCAAATATAGATAGAGGGTTTCTCCTACCCGAGATGATTTCAAAAGCGAAGGGGAGGTAAAATACAACTTCAATTCTTTGAATGTTGCCTGACATTCCTCAATCCATGAGAAAAAGGTTCTTAAAGCTTTTATGAAAGGGAGACACTTGCCTGCCATTCTAGAGATGAATATGTTGAGTGCCACTACTCTACCTATGAGGCGTTGTATGTCCTTTATGGTTTGTGGTGGAGACATTTCTATTATCACCTGGATCTTCTCTAGGTTTACTTCTATCCTCCTTTTTGAAATTAGGAAGCCTAAAAACTTGCTAGCTCACACACCGAAAGTACATTTCTTAAGATTCTGCTTCATGTTGTAAGCCCTTAGAACTGCAAACCTATCGGACAGGCTTCGTACATGCTTCCTATTGATCCGCTTTTTACCAATATGCCATCTATGTAGACTTCTAACTTGCGACCTATATGGTTTCTGAATATTCCATTTACTAATCTCCGATAAGTTGCTCATGTGTTCTTAAGGCCAAAAGGCATAACCGATAGCAAAAAAGCCTTTCTTTGGTGATGAAAGTCATCTTTTCCTGGTCATCCTGATCTAAAAGAATTTGATTATAGCCTGAGAAAGTGTTCATGAAACTCATGAACCTGTGAGCTACAGAAGCATCGACTAGATGGTCAACAGAAGGTAAAGAAAAATTGTCTTTAGGGCATACCTTGTTGAGGTTAGTAAAGTCAATGCACATTCTCCATTTTCCATTTTCTTTCTTCATCTTGACCACATTGGAGATCCAATCCGGAAACTCTACCTCCCTAATGAAACCTGCTAACAACAATTTGGCTACCTCTTGCCTTATTCCTTCTACTACCTACTGCGTGAACTTCCTCTTCTTCTGCTTCACTGGCTTTGCTTTTAGGAGGTCATTCAAGTTGTGGACAATTATTTAAGGGTCCACTCCCGGTATATCCACTGTTGACCAGGAAAAAATGTCTAAATTGTTCTTTAAATATCGGACTAACATGCTTTTTTCTTCTGCCACCAATGCTGACGAGGTTCTGGTAGTTTGTTTTTCTCATTTTCACAAAACAGCTACAAAGTCTTAGTGTGCTTTGCGGCATCGGGTATTTTGCTTATCTTTTCGTCCTTTACTATTTCCTGCAAACTTTGTCCTTAACGGGCTCCCTTGTTTGATTGACAGACAACATATGGCATTGCCTCGTAGTTCACTGATCTGAGCATAAGAATCTAACCCTAGTTTTCATTAGAAATTTGATCTTCATGTAGAAAGTTGCAACCACCATCTTTGCCATCCTAATTATCGGTCACTCGAAGATAACATTGTATACTATTGGGTGGTTTACCACCTAGAACTAAACATATTCTACTGTTGTGTGCTTGTCATCCTCTAAGGTGACTAATAAGGTGATAGAGCCTTTCACCTCAACGGAATGGTTCACAAAGCCATACAAATGACTAGTTTTAGACAACTCTTATTCTTTCGGCCTTATCTTCTGGTATGCATCCTAGGACAACACCTTAACCGCACTGCTACTGTTCACAAGAATTCTTTTGACTTCGAAACTTGTAATTGTTGCTGAAAAAACTATCGGATCATTACCCTCTTTGTCGCAGACTAACTCCTCATCACTACCGAATTCAAGACTCTACCTTTCCTGTTGACGTGACCTTTTGGTAGCGCTAACTGACATCAAACTTTTCATATGCGCCCTCTTATTTGCATTGGGACCTATCCACTCTTCATCCGTGTCTACAATCACGTGGATGGTACCTCTAAGCTTCTACTTACCCATTAGATTGTTGCATGAGCCTTGACCCTGTTAGGGGCCACTATGATTTACGAACTCTGAGAGTTCGCCATTTTGCACCACTCCTCTATGGCATCCTTTAGCGTGAAGAAATGCTCGGTTTTGTGCCCCATTTCATCATAAAAGACACATCTTTCCCATGAATTCAGTTTTCTCGTTGTACTCCTTACCGAGGGTGGTTTAGGTAAAATGCCAAGGCTCTTGACTTGGTTGAGAATGTAGGTACGGATGGCATTGAAGGGGGAGTAAGCTTCAAACCTGTTCTAGAGGATGTATCTTCTGGTGTGTTTTGCTCGCGATTCTTGGGGGATGTAACAGCCCATTTTTCAATGGTGTCAGAAATAGTGGTTTTGGGGCCACAAATACAATGAGTAAGTTTGTAAATGTTATTATTTAATATTTATGAGTCATATATGATATTAAAATAAATTTAGAATTAGCAATTTATGCTATTTGAATAAACAATTAGGTTCAAGTGGTATGACCCTAAAGTCAAGTGATTTTAGAAAATGAGGTATCGGGACCTCGTTTCTATAAACTGAGCTGTAAATATTTTATTAAATATTTACGGAATATTATTAAGGTTGTATTAAATTTTTGTTAAGAAATTTTAATGTTTAGATAGTTAATTAATTAAAAAGGACTAAATTGTAAAAGATGCAAAAGTTTATTTTTATTAATCAAATGGGTCAAATGGTTATGAAAAGGTGAATTAATGGACTTAAACGAAAAATATACCATGCATATTGATAGTTCACAATTATGGACATACTTCGTAATTTTTTAAATTAAAATATTAAAGGTAAAAAGGTAATTTGATAAATAAAATAAATAATACAAAAGCTATCTTTTCTTCTGTTCTTCTCCAACCGAAAGAAATAATGAAGGAAGCCATTTGTCTAGTGAAGGGTCGGCCAAGCTCCAAATTTATGCATGTAAGTCCATTTTACACTCGTTTTCAATTATTTTAATGTTTTTGTTACCTTATTAGCTTAATCTAGCTAGCTCGGAGGTCAATTTGTTAAATTTTTAAATGTTTGGAATTTTACCATGGATGAAATTGAAGTGTTCTTGAAACTTTGTGATAGATTATTGATCTTTATTGTTAAATATAAGTATCTTGTTAAGAAATTTTTGGTGATTTTAATGTTTAAGGGCTAAAATGTGAAATTAGTAAAAGTACAAGGACTTATTGTAAATTAACAATAAATATGGGTTGTAATAGGTTTCTAAACAGTTACGCTAAACTTGGAATTGAATAAAAATAGTCAATTTGCATGTTTTGGGCTTAGGGACTAATTGTATAAAAGTAAAATATCGGGGGTAATTTTGTAAAAATGTTAAAAATGACTTAATTGCATAAAATGAATTGATTTTTTTTGTTAGAATTAGTAAATTGAATGGAATTATTATTTTAGATCAAGAACGGGTGATAATAAAAAAGAAGAGAAAATTACCAAATAGCCCTTGTATTTAGTCATTGCTGCAATTTAGTGAGGTAAGTTCGTATGAATGGTTATCGTATTAATTTTGTTTAATTAAATGGATTGATGTATAACCTTATCAATGCTATGATGAACTGATGGATATTGAGTCCCGATTGAACCTTAGGAATTCGTAGGATACGAATGACATGCCATTAGGGATTTCATGTTTTGGGTGCTGGTCTTGAATATCCAACCAATGGCTGAGGTCCTGCACAGCTCATGTGAGTAGCATCGTGTAGCTTACATTCCGACCCACAGCTCGTGTGAGCAACATCATGTAGCTTACGTTCTGACCTACAACTTGTGTGAGCAGGCCCATTTCACAGCTCATGTGAGCATTGATGTAAATGAAAGGTTACTGCTATTTATAAAGGCACACTTCGTATGAGCTTTCCCGAGTATCTGATGTAATTCTAGATGGTTCAACGGGTAAGAAAAGGAATGGAACGGTAAGTAACTTAATGGTATGGTTCATAATTATATGAAAAGGTTGATGCTTATTAATGAATCTTATGAAATCTATGTTATAAATGAGTTTGTATGATTGTCAATGAATCAACTAACATGTGAGCTTGATAATGCTTGAATTGACTTATATTAAACTCATGGTATTGGAAACGGTAAGTAAGGAAATGGAATGAATCAAGATTATATGGTAATGATGATGAATTAACTGTTATATTTATACATGGCTAATTTCTTATGTACCATGAACAAGTATACTAACTTATGAGTTCGAAGGTGTTATATATAGGCTTCTACTAAGCTTATGACATTGGTAACGATTTTTATTTATTATATAAATTTTATTATGTAAATAGTGGGTTATGTTTTAAAGGTTTATATGAGCTTACTAAGTATTCATTGCTTACATAGTTATTTTCCTTTGTTTTACAGATTATCAGAAGCTCGACTGGTTGGAAGTTCGTCGGAGATCTATCACACTATCCAGTGGACAATTCGGTAGTTTTTGAGTAATTTGGCTAAGGTTTATAATGGCATGTATAGGGTGATTTGCAATGGTAATATGGTGTATGTGTTAATAGTGTTTTGGTATGTATAAGCTTTGGAAAGCTATGTTGGTTTGGTACACCTTGATACCTTACCAAGTTATGTGATTTTGGTTTGTAACACCCCAAACCCGGCCTAGATGTTATGGCTGAATCTGGCGATGTCACATGATAGTGCTTTAGAAAACATAATCACCATAAAGCCATTTTTGATATATTAGGTTACCGTAAAAAATGTGTCGTTTATTCATTCATTGACCATTTTCAAAACATTATCCGTTGCGGAAGCTTTTAAAAGTAATTTCTGAATTCGTGTGTATTTGATAAAACATTTGTTTATTTTGAAAACTCAAGTGTTCCTACTTTTAACCGTAAATGTCACAAATCCCAAATTAAACAAAAATTCGTAAAGGTCATATTACAAGGTATACCCATATATAATCAAAATCGTAAATGAAACAAATAAAATAAAACCATAAGGGTTCAGAACCGTGGTCACCACCGAGTCCTCCGTTACCCTGACTCGTCTACTGCTGGGGATTACCTGAATAGATTAAACAGAAATGGGTGAGTTTTCGCAAACTCAGTGTATAATCCCTACAAAAAACATACACATAGTAATATTAGATAACAAACATAAGTTCACAGTTCAGGTCTGAGCCCATTATAGAAACGGTGTAGACCTTCGCCCACTCAGCTATAGAATCAGATATGTTTTAGGGCCTTAGCCCATTTCAGACATAATAAGCAGATCAGATAGAATAGCAGAATCCTACCCACCAGCCTTTACACACCAACTCCGTCCAACCCTACACACCATGTGGGGATAAAAATCAACCCACTCATCCCTACACACCATGTTGTACCGAATGTCAGAAAGTTGTAGCTGAGCTGCCAGATAACAAGTTTGAGAGCCGTTCAGACACTTCCTCTAAATCATTTACCCACCCCGATACAATGCAGCATACATAAAATGTCATGCTATTATCCACATACAGTTCATACACTCAGATATCAAAATTCATACTCTATACAGAAATTAGAAAGTCAAGTCACATAATTAGGGGTCTAGGTAAAGCTTACCGACCCTACATTAGATCCACAGGCGACTAGGGCGACCCGTGCAACCTTACAGAACATTACAGAAAAATGGGCTCACATGCCCATGTGGCCTGCCCGTGTGGCCCACATGGCCCAAATTGACCTTGGTCGTGTGAATCACATGGCCTGGCCCAGACTCTCACACGCCTGTGTGGGCCCACATGCCTGTGTGGCCTACACGACCCAATTGGTCGAACCCGTGTGTCACACACGGCCTTACCCAGCCGTCACACATCTGTGTCACTCGCGCACGCCTGGTTCATTGATCATACGGCCATGTGGTAACTTACAGTCTTGCACACGGCCTACCACACGGGCAGCCACACGCCTATGTAGCGTCGATAGTAAGATTTTTGGCATTTGCTGAAACCTCATTTTCTGTATTTCTGGCTATGCACCTGTATCATTTTTGATGTGTTAACACTCCTAAGCCTCCAAAACCTACAAATCAGTATACACAGCCCTGATTTAGCAATTTAGAGATTTAAACTAATGAATTCGTTATTAAGGAATTACCCAAACTCGACTTACCGCTAACAAATCGATCAATACTTCGACTCAAATTAACGCAACGCTGATTCCAGCCTTTCAAATAACTCCTACGCGTAACAAAAACCCTTTAGAAAAACTTAAACATTCAAAGAAGTGGCTAAGATTAATCCAACCCACAACTTATCGAACGCACATCTCAAATCTGAATAACAGAAACAATTAGAGAAAAAGAACCAGAATATAAGGGGAAAGCAACATAATTTCGTCAGCAAAAGAGGGAATGGAAAGGGAATTCAGCAGTAATAAGAGAGGAAGAAAAAGAAAATGCTAGCCAAAATTTTCAAAAAAGAGAGGCAGTACTGAACAGAAACTGTTAACCCCCAACCTTTTCCACTTAATTCTCTCCCTACTATCGAATTTTTAGTCCACACAAACACTCTGGACGTGACAGGCAAAAATAATGTTCACGTAGAGATTCGAATTCCAGACCTCCTTGCGCATTAACACTCCACTTAACCACTAGACCAGTAGGCCTATTCTGTTAATTACTTACACACTTTTACTTATAAGCCTACTTACCAGAGTTTGGGCTTTATTCATAAAATTACCAAAATTTGCCCAAGTCAAGGCTTGAACTTGGGACTTCTAACATACACCTAGAACACTTAACCATTGAAACAGATACAGATTTGTGTCACCAAATTACAAAAGCCTAAATTGAAGAAAATCGGGGCATTACATGGTTACTTTAAAGTGCATATTGATATGGTTTTCTTGGCATGTTGATGATATTTTTAAAATGGCTACTTGTGACATGTTTTAGTTCATATTTGAACTATTTTAGTTCATATTTGAACTAGGTTATTATGTTTGGAAGTGACAATATTAACATGTATAAAGTGGTTTAAAAAGGTGCTTTGATGAATATGTAAATGGTAATTTGGTATGTTTGTGCCTTGATGTTTAAATATGGTTGATGGACTTATAATTCTTGATTAGGTAAGTCCTTTTGGTCAATTTTTGCTAATTGATATGTATGGTATTTTGGTACAAGATGTTGACTTGGAAATGTTTAATTATGTTGTGTTTTAGGAACATAATAGAATGAATTCTTTATGCATGGAATTAAGTTATCATCACATGTTTTGGTAAACATTGTGTTATAATTGTGGTGCCTTTGAATGGCATATTGGTTAGTTGATCTAAGATTTTGAAATGCCATTTTGACGTATGTTTGGATGTTGTTTAAGTCCTCTTTTAAGTGTGCACAAATGAGTTGAATGTCAAAATGGCTTGATTTAAATGAAATTTGGGTTCACACGGCTTGACACGGACATGTGACTTAGCAGTGTGAAGCACACGGCCTGGTGACACGACCGTGTGTCATCTGAGAATTTCTAAAGGTTCTAAGTCAGTGAGTTACACGGCCTAACCAACGACCTGGCACATGGCTGTGTGACCCTACTCAGAGAGTTACATGGGTGAGGAAATGGGCTAGGACATAGCCATTTGTGCCTAGTTCAAATGTTACACAGCCTGAGACACGGGCGCGTAACCCCTGTTTTACAAATTTTGCATCATTTTCCCAAACTTTCTAATTTGTTTCAAATTGGTCCCGTATTACTTTTAAGCTATTTTTAAGGCCTCGAGGGCTCAATTTAGGGACAATGTGCATGTGAATGAATAGTTGATGAGAAATACCTTGAGCTTGATTTCTCTGTGGCCTATCATTACTTACTCGCAACGAATGGCCAAGAGGGCCCTGCTTACTACGAGGTCTGATCGTGTTTGAGAGTCTTAATATTTATATAATGAATGATCGAGCCTAGAAACTAACTATCCCCATGATTAAGGCAAGCACACCTATCGAACAGTAGTATAGCTTAGTGGCAAGACCGAAATGTCGAACCCAAGGGAATTAAAAGTTCTAGTACTGACTTTCTTTTTATTTTCTAGCCTAAAATAAAGGGGATTGATGTTTATCTAACTAATTCCTAAGCTAAGGATACCAAGACACAGAGAATGAATTGGGAAAATGCTCTTGAGAAAACCAATTGGTTAAGACAATGCCCGAAGAAGAATCCACCTAGACTTCACTTGTTATCTAACTCTGAACTAGATGATTTATTCACTTGACTTGATCCGTAGGATTCCCTAATTTATATTAATACCTCTCTCGAGGCTACTAACATCTAACCCTAGTTTATTAATTGAAATCTCTTTCTAATTAAAACCCCTAGTGTTGCATTAACTTGATCTATGGACTCCCATATTAGGTTTGACCCTAATCCGGCAGATTTTTGTCGTCCTATCTATAGGAGTGCAATCAACTCCGCTTAACCATGCTAGATCTACTCTTAAACAGGGACTTTTGCTCCACTGCCAAAGCACATCAATACTTGAATTAATATCCTGAAATATAAAAGCAAGAATTAAAAACACATAATTAAGAACAAATCAAGTATTTATCATATAGTTCAGAAAACGATAACAAGATCCGTCTTAGGTTTCATCCCCCTTAGGTATTTGAGGGGTTTAGTTCATGTTTAATAAAGAATACATCTCAGAAGAAAGTATAAAACAAAACATAAGAAAAACCCTAAAACCCCCTGAAGGAAATTGAAGGGAACATCTTCCATCTTAAGTATGATTCTGGCTTCTTAAGATGAATCAACTAGTTGTCTTCGAGTAAATCCCACAATTCGGCCCTCTCTGGCTTTGCCTTTTCGGCTTCCCCCTTAGGTTACCCTCTAGGGTGTTTATATAGGCTTTCGGAATGTCTTTCTTTGCCTCTAAGTATCCTTTTTCGAGTGGAATTAAAACAGGTCATGGCAGGGACACGCCCGTGTAGCACGACCGTGTAAATCGAGCCCAGGCCGTGTTCAAGTCTGCTAAAGTGGCACAGCCATGTGGTTATCTCCAGGCCGTGTGGATTTCTTAATTTGGCCCATTTTCTTCTTTTTTGGCCCGTTTCTCGTTCTTTTCATCCTCCGATACTCTCCTAAGTATAAAACATGAAATTAAAGGATTAGGAGCATCAAATTCCACAATTCAGGGGATAAATCATCCAAAAGTATGCTAAATATGGGATTAAAATATGTATATTACGGTTTATCAAATACCCCCACACTTAAGCAATTGCTTGTCCTCAAGCAAAATTTTTAACTCACAATTAAAATGAACTTCCTCAATTCATAATATTCATCAATAGTGTTTCATCGTAATTCAAAGATAATTCATACATTGATAATTTAACCAAAAAGGTTCTAAATATTCAAACAATCAAAGTCATAGTTTTTAAAGTACGAAAACATAGGTGTTTCCCATTACCTAAATAATTACCTTTAATTCAAAATCATCAAGGGTTGACATCCTCAGTAAAGATTAACTCAAATCACTCAAAAGTGTTTAAGGTTAAAATTAAGCACTCAAAAGTCAAACTTGAAAAGTTAATCCCATAGGCTTGCATGAAAATCAAATCTTCACCACTATAAAATGAGATGATACACAAACCAAAAGATTTTTAAAAAGGGTTGTAATGGGGCTCAGGTTAAAGGTGTGGATAAAGGTTGAATTAAAGGGTTAGAATCGAGATTAAATTGACAAATTACCTAACTTAGAAAGATGAACTAAGACTTGAATAATTACATCAACTAAAATTTCATAACACGAGATTCTTCTCAAGATGTGGAATTTAAACGTATAAGCTCAATTAACATAGAGCTAATAATGAATATACTTCAAAAGTTTTTTTAGAACAAATCAAGTAAATAGATTTTAACAATTGAGATAAAGAATGTAGTTAGGCAACTGATAAAATCAAATCTGAATGTAAGGGTAGTCAAGAGAAATGGTGATAACAAATACAATATGGGTTTTGGGTTAATATTAGTGGGTGAGTCAATAAACGGTTTGTTAAGATCAAAGGGTTTCACTAGGGGTTAATTGTGAGGGTAGGCTTTTAGTGGAGTAAGTGGGTTAAATCCTAAGTGCCTTTATCATCTCTGTATATCAAATCAATGATGTGGTCTTGACATGTATAATCGAAGCAAGTTCTAGAATAACAAATCAATGTTGACACACTCATAACCAATAAAGTGAGCAAGAAAAGAATATATGCTCTAAAAAGGCTCAAAATATCACAAAATTATGGTTTTTGATATCAACCTTGTAAATTTCAAACTTCAAGGTAATAATCAGGTTCAGGTAGACAACCTAACAAGTTTTTGATTTTGAAAATAGACTCATCATGCTTGATTCTCTAGTATCCTAAAGTTTAAATCATCACTGCAGAATTATCAATTACTTAATCCAAAACATATCAATAAAAATCATGAATCAAAGGCAATTTCATTCTAATAGTAATATGAGAAAATTACTTAAGAACAAGACATAATTCAGGGATTTGAGAATAATACAAAAAGTTAGGAACTTGTCAAAATAAAATTCACCCCCACACTTAAGATGTACATTGTCCTCAATGTACAAAGATATATATCTAGAGATTGATAGCATGAAATCATAAGAGATAGGGAGAAGTGAAACTTCCTGAATTTTGGATGAATTCCTTGAGTTGGCAGTGGAGACATTTGATTTGGAGGTGAAAGATAAGTTGGAGGAGGCGTCTTTGGTGGTGGTATGGTGGCCACCAACAATTACTGCGCTAGATGAAGAAATTGAGTAACTCGTGAAAAAATAGCCAGGAAATAATAAAAATAATTCAAAATATACGAATTATATATTTAAAGACAAGAAAGATAAAAAGAAAGAGTGTAAAAACTAAAATAAAATTAAAAGAAGAGATTAATGGACTGAAAAGTCCTTATCGTTAGAGGTGGGTGTGATTTCTAAAGGCGTGGTGTGGTGATTCCCTAACAAATTTTAGAGCCTAAATCAAAGAAAACAAAATGTAAGAATAAAATTAAAGATAAGAAATATAAAGGGAAGGAAAATAAATGAGAAGAGAAAAGAAAAAGAAAAATTAAATGGACTCAAATGTCTTTGGCTTGTCGGGTCAATGAAGCGGCCGACATAAACTCATGTAAATCTGTCTCACATAGGGAGATTGTGCTAGGGTCCTTTCGCTTCTTCGACATGGGAATGGTAGTGTTGGCCTTACCTTTGGGCATTGAGTGATAGTGGTAAGGATGGTGAAAAAGGGAGAAAAACTATGGTGGCTGGGGTTGAGAGGAAATGGGTTTGGTGGGGAAAGTGTGCAGAAAAAAGGGGTTTATATAGAAAGAGGGATCTGGTTATTTCCCACACCCGTGTGCCATGGGCGCATTGGGTCACGCGGCCATCTCACACGGCCGTGCTGTGCTTCATTCGTTTCTCCCACGCCTGTGTACAGGTCGCTACGCCCATGCTAATAAAACATTGTCGACCACGGTTGTATTGCACGGCCGTGGTGTTTAGTCGGAGCCCGTGGCTTGGGGATTTTTCAACCTTGGTTCGTACTATCTCTGCCACGCTGGTACGAAAATATGTGGTGTCCACACGGCCATGGCCACGTCTGTGTGCAAGACCGTGTGGTATGGAAATCTGGGTGGTTAGTTTGTAGTTAGATGCTAAGAATAAAAAAAATGAAAATTTATGGGGTTAGTGCTCGGGTTCCCTCCCAAGAAGCACTCGTTTAAAGTCTTAAGCTAGACTTACCTCTCATTCGCACATTCATGGTGGTTTGAGGAGTTGAAACTCGTCACCCCTGCAATCAGTTTTATGACCATTATATAGTTCGAGTCGGGTAGTGTTTACCTTAAAAGTGGCAAATTTAGGACTAGTTACCTCGACTGTTCCATATGGGAAGATATTCAGTACCTCAAAAGGGATTTCTTCGTTTGTATCAAGTTCTGAAGTGACGATCCGAGGGTCTGTTTTGTCTAACAATACCTGATCTCCGATCTTAAATTGGTTTGGTTCATCCTTAAGTTTGACATGGTTTTGCTTTGGTTCTGCTTCGTGTGTTCCTAATATCTCTTTGAAATGCGTCTTCCACTCGCCTAGTTCATCGATCTGAAGCCTTCGTTCCTCATGAGTTATTTTCTTGTTGGCATGAGGTCTAAAATCTGGCTCAGTTGTGTAGTTCCGTAGTGTTTTCTGTAAAGAAGGTTGAACCGAATGGTCATTAATAGAATTTATTTTCTCACCTTGATTACTCGATGTCCTAGTCGAATCAAGAGCCTGAAGAGTGATTGTCTCGTCACCTACACGAAATATGAGTTCACCTGTACCGACATCAATTTTAGTCCTAGCAGTTGCTAAAAAGGGTCTTCCTAGAATTAAAGGAATATTATTGTCCTCATCCATGTATAAAATGACGAAGTTTACTGGAATATGAATTTGTCAATTTTGACTAGTACATCTTCGATTATACCCCTAGGAATTCAAATAGTTAAATCAGCGAACTGAATGCTCATCCTAGTTTGTTTGGGTTTCCTTAGACCTAGCTGTTTAAACATTTTATAAGGCATAACATTGATGATTGTCCCTAAATCAGCTAAAGCATTATCAATAGATAAACTACCAATTAAGCATTGAATTGTAAAACTCCCTAGATCTTTTAATTTTCGTGGTAGTTTATTTTGCAGAATTGCTGAGCACACTGCGTTTAGCTCCACATGCGACTCTTTTTCTAACTTCCGTTTGTTTGTCAAAAGCTCTTTTAAAAATTTCCTTGAATCTGGCATCTGTGAAAGAGCTTCAAGAAACGGTAAGTTAATATGTAATTTCTTTAAGAGTTTAAGAAATTTACTGAATTGTTCATCTGTGTTATCTTTCTTCATCGCATTGGGGTATGGCACATGAGATTGGTACTCTTTAATTACCTGTTTTGGTTTATCATAGCTTACCTCAACCTTACGTTCCTCTACCACATTCTCTTGCCTCAATTTTGGCTCATCTAATCCTTCACTATCATGAGCGGTTATTGCTTGAAGTTGCTCATTTGGGTTAGTTTCAGTGTTGCTTGGCAGGCTTCCTTGTAATTGTTCAGAGAATTGCTTAGCAGGTTGCCTTAATTGGTTCTCGATCCCTTGAATTGATGCTTGTTGATTTTTGAGTGTCGTTTTGGTGTTTTGGAAACGAGTTTCTAACACCGCAATGAATTTTGTTAGCATTTCCTCAAGGTTCGGCTTCTTTTCCTGTAGGTAGGGTTGCTGTTGGAAGCTTGGGAGGGGTTGTTGTCTTTGATTTCCTTGACCACCCCATGAGAAATTGGAATGGTTCCTCCAACCTGGATTGTAAGTGTTACTATACGGGTTGTTTTGAAGTCTAGAATTATTACCCACATAGTTCATCTGTTCGCTTTCTAAGCCAGGATTGTAGGATGGATATTCTGTATTGTTCATTCCTCCTCCAATCGTGTCGCACTGCATAACTGGATGTACCTGTGAAAAACCACACCATCAATCTTTTTACTTAACATCTCTACCTGATTTTATAGCATGGTTACTGCATCGATGTTGAAAACACTAACGGCTTTTGTTGGCCTTGTCTTCGTGACTTGCCACTGATAGTTATTCAGTGACATCTCTTCAATGAATTTGTAGGTAGCCTCAAGTGTTTTGTTATTCAGGGTTCCGTCGGCGGCTGAATAAATCAATTGCCTGGTTGAGGGGTTTACACTGTTGTAAAAGGTTTGGACTTGTAACCACAAGGGTGAGGTACCTGCTATGAACAAATAAAAGAAGGAAAATTAGTAAAGTTAAAAACAAAATAAAAATAAAAGTAAATTGCAAAAAATAAAAATGGCTAAAGTAATAAAAATTAAGCGTTCTTAATATTTTAGTTCCCCTGCAACGACACCAAAAACTTGATCGTGTGTCAGAGTCTTAAAAATTTATAAAAAGAATGATTGAGCCTAGGAACTAACAATGACAACAATTGAGGCAAGCACACCTATCGAATAGTAGTATAGTTTAATGGCAAGACCGGATCATCGAACCCAAAAGAACCAAAAGTACTAATACTGACTTTCTTTTTTTTATTTAGCCTAAGAATTAAGGGAATTATTAATTAATCTAAAATTAACAAACTATTAAGCTAAAGATGCTAAGACAAAAAGAATGAATTGAGGAAATACTTGTGTGAAAAACCAATTGATTAAGACAATACCCGAGGAAGAATCCACCTAGACTTCACTTGTTATTTAACTCTAACCCAAACGATTTATTCACTTGACTTGATCCATAAGATTCCCTAATTTATATTAATACCTCTCTCGAGGCTACTGACGTCTAACCTTAGGTTGATTAATTGAAATCTCTTTCTAATTAAAACCCTTAGAATTGCATTAACTCGATCTATGGACTCCCATATTAGGTTTGACCCTAATCCGGTAGATTTTCGTCATCCTATCTCTAGGGTTGCGATCAACTCCGCTTAACTATGCTAGATCTACTCTTAGACAGGGTCTATTCCTCCTCTGCCTAAGCACATCAATACTTTATCAATATCCTGAAATATCAAAACAAGAATTAAGAACACATAGTTAAGAACAAATCAAGTATTTATCATATAGTTCAGAAAACAATAACAAGATCCGTCTTAGGTTTCATCCCCCTCAGGTATTTGAAGGTTTAGTTCATAATAATAAAATAATACATCTCAGAAGAAAATATAAAACAAAACATAAGAAAAAACCCTAAAACCCCCTGAAGGAATTGAAGAGAAGATCTTTCGTCTTGAGTAAAACTCCAACTTCTTGAGACGAATCAACTGGCTTTCTTCGAGTAAATTCCACAATTCTGACCTCTCTGGTTCGGCTCTTTGGCCTAACTGGATGCCCCCTTGAAGGTTGGCCTCTAAGGTGTTTATATAGGCTTTTGGAATGGCTTTCTTTGCCTCTAAGTACCCTAATCCGAGTGAAATTCAAACAGGTCACGGCAGGGATACGCCCATGGCACACGTCCGTGTGAATCGTGGCCAGGCCGTGTTCGGGTCTATTAAGGAGGCATGGCCATGTGGTCTTGGGCCCAGGTCGTGTCAATTTTGTGATCTGGCCCATTTACTCCATTTTTGGCCCGTTTCTCGTTCTTTTCATCCTCCGGTGCTCTCCTAAGTATAAAACATGAAATTAAAAGATTAAAAGCACCAAATTCCACAATTCAAGGCTTAAATCATCCAAAAGTATGCTAAATGTGGGATTAAAATATGTTCATATTACGGTTTATCAGCAAGTTTGTTTCTTGGAGGCCCAACTAATGGCTCCACCTTCTATTGTAAAAATCCATCCCGGTATGGACTTATTGTCACTTAGACTCTCCAACTTGCATCCGAGTAACCTTCTAGTACTGTAGGATAATCACTATAGAATAATCCCAAATTTTTTGTTTTCTTAAGATAGCCAAAAATCCTACAAATTCCTTTCCAATGATCGGTACTAGGAAAATTTGTAAATCTCACCAATTTGCACACAGCAAATGCGATATCAGGTCTAGTGCAATGCATTGCATACATTAGACTTTCGATTGCACTGGCGTACTCAAGTTGCACTATAGCCCTGCCATTAGTCTCACTTAACTTGAACTTTGAATCGTATAGAGTGTTCAAATCCTTGATATTCAAGTGTTTAAACTTTTCCAATACTTTCTCGATGTAACGAGATTGACTTAGTGCAAAGCACTTTTCATGTTTTTCACCTTTATATCTAGAATTGTATCAACCTCATTGAGATCCTTCATTTTAAATTTTGAGGCTAGATACTTTTTAGCCTCACGAACACCTTCCATGTTTGTACCAAAAATCAACAAATCATTTACATAGAGACAAATAATTACACCATACCTATCGGTGAATTTAGTGTAAATACATTTATCCGCACCATTATGTAAAAAACCATATGACAAGATAATAGAGTCAAATTTATCATGCCACTGTTTAGGCGGTTGTTTTAAACCATATAATGACTTGATCAACTTACACACCTTATGTTCATTCCCAGGAAGCACAAAAACTTCTGGTTGCTCCATGTAGACTTCCTCTTTGAGATCACCATTCAACAAATTCATCTTAACATCCATTTTATGTACATGTGACTTATGGATAGATGCAAGTGCTATAAGAATTCAAATGGAGGTTATCTTAGTCACTAGTGCATAAGTGTCAAAATAATCTAGGCAGCCTAAATCCTTTAGCCACCAACCTAGCTTTAAAGGTTGTAGAATCCCCTGTTGGAGTATTCTTTCTTTTAAACACCCATTTACACCCGATAGGGTTAGATCCTTGAGGAAGATCAACTAGAATCTAAGTATTGTTGGATAATGTTGAATCCAGTCATCCTTGATCGCCTCTTTCCAAAATGTTGCATCCCTAGAAGTCATGGCTTCACCATAGGATTGTGGATCACCATCCACATTAAACATTATGGGGAACTTTTTAATTACAGATTCTCTATTTCCCACAATAAGGAATGCTAGAGATTACAAGGAAATGAAATCAGGACCAAAGTCCTTTACTTTTCTCACTCTTTGACTTTTCCTCGGCTCCGTATCCTTATTATCACAAAAACTATTTTTGGTTTGATCACTTGAAATCATTGGATGATATTTTGTTTTTGAATCTGTTGAATCATTGAAAACCTTATTTTCAATAAATACAACATCTCTTGTTTCAATTATCGTATTTGACACTAAGTCAAGAATACGATAAGCCTTAGAGTGTTGGGCATATCCAACGAATGCACTATTGACGGCTCTTAGACCTAACTTTGTTCTCTATTGGTCAGGAACTTTATAATAAGCCAAACACCCCCACACTTTAAAATAATCTAAGTTTGGCATCCGACCCTTTCATAACTCATATAGAGATACTTTGAATTTTCTCGATGGTATTCTGTTAAGAATATAACACGCAGTCAATAATGCTTCACCTCATAGATTATATGGAAGTTTAGCATTTAACAATATCGAGTTAACCATATCTACTAAAGTACGGTTCTTTCTTTCTAGCAAACCATTTTGTTGCGGAGTATAAGGTGCGGAACACTCATGTACTACACCTTGTTCCTCACAAAATATATTAAATTCATTTGAAAAATAATTACAGCCTCTATCACTACGAAGCACTTTTATTTTCTTACTAAACAAATTCTCAACCTCATTTTTAAAACATTTAAACATACCAAAAGCCTCGTATTTACTTCTCATGAGATACACATAAGTAAATCTAGAGAAGTCGTCTATAAAAGTGATAAAATATCATTTTCCACCTCTTGTTAGTGTTCCATTTAATTCACAAACATCCAAATGAATTAAATCTAACACTTGTGAATTCTTTTCACACTTATTAGGAAACGGCTTCTTGGTAATTTTTGATTGAATACAAATTTCACATTTATCCTGAAACTCATCATTACTTAGACTTATATAACCATTCTTTTGCATATATTGTAAAGTTTTAAAATTAAAATGTGCTAAATGCGCATGCCACAAAAGATAATATTCAACAATATAAGCAAAAGAATTAAATTTATTCATATCAATGCTCAACTTGAACATACCCTCGTAACAATATCCTTTTCCTACATATATATCACCCTTAAGCAAAACAAACTTATCGGATTCCGAGATAATCTTGAACCCCTTGTTACATAGAATACTTGAGGGCACTAAATTCATTCTCACATCGGGAACATGCAACACATTAGTCAAAGTCAATTTCTTCCCAGATGTGAAGTTGAGTTCCACTGTCCCTTGATTGAGCACCTTAACCGATTGATAGTTGTCCATAAGCACTTCACGGTTTGCCACTAGTTCATAACTCTTGAATTGTTGTCGGTCATTACACACAGGGAAAATAGCTCCAGAGTTGAGCCACCAATTAAAGGACTTATCAGTCATGGCTATGTTGAGTTCAATAATCATACCAATCTCCAAATTTTTTATCCCTTCCATAACCATGGCCACTTAGTCTATGCCCTCCACCATATAGGCTTTGGAAGTTGTGGCATCTTGCTTCTTTTTGAGAAGTCTGCAATCCTTAATATAGTGTCCTTTCTTATTGCAATTATAACAATTACGAGTTTTTTTCTTCTTGTCTTGCACATCATTGGTCTTGGATGTGGCCTTTCGCTAACCATTTCGAGAGTTCTTGGACTCATTCATGTGGTTCACTTTAGAACTTTAAGGAATATACACCGCATCACTCTTCCGAGTTTCCTCTTCAATACGCAAATGCCTAAGTATTTTCTCCACAGTGAAGTCCTCTGCCATATGCAAAAGTTTCTTCCTATCATTGTTCCAAGACGAGGGCAACTTTGAGATGATAGCCCCAACTTGTAACAATTTCGGAATAACAACTTTCAAGTCACGAAGCTTGCTTACAATGACTTGTAATTCATGGACTTGATCCATGATCGGGATACTATCGAGCATTTTGAATTCAAAATACTCCATCATTAAAAATTTATTAGTACCTTGTCGCTCGGTGTTGTATTTCTCTTCAAGAGCTTTCCATATTTCCACCGGGGATTGCATCGACATGTAAGGATCATACAGTCGATCAGACAAGGTGTTAGGGATGTGTCCTCGACATGTGAAATTGTCTTTTTCACGCTTCTTCTTGAGACTTTCGTAATTTTCTCGGAATTTGCATTGGGGGCGAAATCCTCCACGGGTTGTAGGTTTGGATCCAGAACGTACGCCACATTGAAGATAGTAAGAAGGAACAACATCTTGTCCTTCCAATGATTGAAGTTTGAACCGTCAAATCGGTCACGTTTTACAAACTCTTAGTTCATCACTTTGAATGCGGTGTTAGCCTCTATCGCCATCTCCAAAAATAGCTTCTTTGATTGTTGGATATTTGAGTGGAGACGATAGAAGCGGAGACTTGTATGGAAATAAACAGTAGACTTCGAGGCACGAATGACACTTTCCAAAGAGAACTGTTTGCCCCCACACAAAGTTGCTAGAGGGTTAAGACAAAAGTCCTCCCGGGATATAACAAAGTTTTGAATTTTCTTTGATTAGCAAAATCAAGGAATTCCCTAACTCTTACTCTAGTTTTTGAAAATAAGATTGATTGTAATTGTATATTTGTGAGCATCATAATGCCTCTATTTATATGCACTCAATGAATACAATTTGAAGAGCCACAACCCTTCATATTGGACATACTCCTTGGAAGAAACATGTCCCATGGAAATGTATTCATTAGATGATAAATAATCACTTTTAATTTGAATAATGCTTATGAATAATTAAATTTGTAAGATGATAAATCATCACTTTTAATTTGAATAGTGCTCATATTAAATTGCAGTCTATACTTTCCATCATATAATACAAAATATCTCTACTGATTTCTTCTAGTCGATTATCTCAATTTGTCATTATAACTTAAGAAGTAGAAAGAATCACAATCCCATCCTGCCTAAAACTTTAAGAAATTGTTGATAGTTAGAATAAATTGCTATACCTAATCTGCTGATCCATCGTAAATTTATAAACTAGTGAAAAGTTTATAATTCACTCCTACATCCATCAGCATCCATGTATAACAAATTTACAAAAGTTAATTACATTTCTCAAACATAATCACACTATATATATATCATTTCCATTTTTTTCATTATTCTTATAAACCCCAACCCAGAAATCCAAATTTTTACCACAACAAAAGTGAATATCTATGACATAAAAAAAGGATAAAGTTTCTGATCATACTCTACTTTTTGAAGCATATACACTCCATCAAAACTGTTCATCAAGGGGTGTGTGTTTGCTTTTTCTCTATCAGCATCAAAGGCATCAAAAAGTAGAGTATGAAAATTTTTTGACAACTTAGATAGACACAGAGGGGGGTTTGAAACGCATTAAAAGAATCCAAAGTTAGTCAAACAAATTGGTAAGTGCATTACGTTTGGCACATGGTTGAGGCAACATCACCTTTTGGTTAACCCTTTGAGTGACTACAATTACATTCTCTTGATCAGAGGGTAGGGATGGGTGGGAGGCTTGCTTTTGTATATGCTCCCATTTGTCTTGGAAGAGGTAAAACAAAGCAATGAATGAGACTTGAGCTGTGAAAAGTATGGTCCAAATTCCTGTACTTTTTGATGTTTTCTTATGGTAGGCTTCTAGACCTGTGTAGATGTTAATAATCCCCACCATTGATATCACTGTTCCAAGAATCCAATGTGTCAAGTACCATGTACTTCTTCTTTTGTTTCCTCTGTAAGAAAAGAAAAATAAAAATTGATAATGAATTTATTTAATATTTTTCTTCAAAGAAATTGAATTGATGGTTACCTAGGAGGCCTGAAAATTCCAATCAAAGCTTGCATCCAAATGACAACATAAAGAGCCAGACCTAGTCTTTGGTGGTGGTTGTTGAATGAATTCTCAAAATTCTTTATGGACATTACAGCTCCAACAGTTACAAGCAGCACTGCAAGTGTCTGCCAAATGGAGACCCCCAATAGTAATCATAAGAACAACAGCTAGCTTTCGGAAAAACTATAGCTTTAAAAAAAAATTATTATTAATAAAAGGAATAAAGTTTTTAAAAAATTATTGAGTTGAATTTGTGAAAGTGTTTTTTTAGGTTAGTAACTCTGAATTTTGTTTAACTCTGAAATTTTTTTGTTAAAAGATATTTAAAAATGGGTAAACTACATTAATAGTTATCCAACTATTTGTAAATTTCTTTTTTGGTCATTTTACTATAAAAAGTTATAAAATAGTCATCTAACTATTTGTAATTTTTTTTTGTCACCCTACTATATTGGATTTTTAGGTGTTTTTCTCTTGACGTTAGCTCGCTGGTGACAGAAAAAGAAAAAATGGAATAGTTAAATAACTAATTTATAATTTTTTATAGTCTAATGATAAAAAAAAATAAAAAAATATACTGTTAACTCGTGAGTGATTACAGTTAATAAAAAAATTAAATAATCACTTTAATATTGCAGACATCTGAGCAAACCAAAACATTAAGATATGAGCATATACAGGTATATGGAAAATTAAAGTAGATGATTTCCCTTTCGTCTTATTGAAGTCTTCATGATAAATCTTATTGAGGTTAGTTTAGATATCAGTAAATGGAAAACCTTGGGGTGTTTTAAGAAATTAAAAATGGTGGACTAGACAGCATCATTAAAGCGAAACGTAGGTTTATAATATTGGTGAAATAAAGCATATTATATATAAAATATTTGCTGAAGGGATGAAGATAAGATAATTACCTGAAATATTGCATGAAGATAGAATAAAACTTTAACCCTTCTACCAACTTCCTCTTTGTTGGCCATTCTAATAGTAAGTATACCAACAGGCATTAAGAACCCCATGGAAACCCAGAGGATAAGGCCATGAACAGCGATATAAGATGTCATTTGAGGACTCGTCTGCAATATTGTTGGTTAAACTCAAATCCTAATAATAGCAGACAAATAATATTGCATGCATGTTCTTATATGCTCACTACTCAGCATCCATAAAGAAGAAAGAGAACTACAAACAATTGACTTACCTTATGCAAATTTTCCTTAATGCTGGTGTGATTGCTGATAATCTCTCCATAGGATGAGCAAGAAACAAGTGGTAAAAGGAAAACATAAGCTAATGCAGTAATGGTAAAAGATCTTAGCATATGATCAGAAATTTGCATCTTCAATGTATCAATTCCAAGAAATACAACAAAAGAACTTAAAAGCTTTTACAAACACAGCAACTGGAGATAAAGAAAGGCTCATTCAAGAGTGGCCACTAGAGCAAATGGAGAGGAAAGCTGGTTTATAAAACTCTCTTTGTATAAAGAAGCTAATGTGGTATGATTAGTGAAAAACGAAAAGGGAGGTGTGCAAGTGTAAACCTAACATTCAGTATTGGTTTAAAGAGTTTAAAAGCATGGGCAAATGATGGTGCTTGTAGGGGAAGAAGATTATTTAATACTATAAATAAGATGAAAAGGTAAGTGAGGGTTATGAGTAGCCAATAAGAATTTGGAGATTGTGGGGTTGACAATTTGCCTAGTTGCATGCACTTTTAGGTTGCGGATGAGGGCAAAAACACAAAGATGATCAAGATTTTAATGGGTGGAAGGTCTAGAAGGGCTGTTTGGGTGGATTATACACAGTTGATAAATAAGCATAGATAATCCTACATTCATTACTCAATAATTTATACTTCATTAGATCTGCCTATCTTTAGTTACTCCATGGATTAAGAAGTAATTTTTTATTGCTTATATATATAGACACGGGTTGAGTCGGGTTGATTTTGGGTTGAGTCGATTTGAATTTTAAAATTTTGGATTATTTTGAGTCGAGTTAATTTCATGTTTGGATTATTTTAAGTTTGAGGTTAAGTCATTTTGGATTATGGACATTTCATTTTTAAGTTTTTCGAGTTTAATTTAATACATGGATGATTTTCAACCGGATCATTTTTAGATTCAAGTTATTTAGATATTTTAAGTTTCATCGTTAAAGTTAATATAATTTAATTTTTTTAATTTTAAAATTAATTTAATTTTTTTAATTTTAAAATTAATTTAAATTTAACCTATCTTATATAAAATCAAAGTAAAAACGTTTTGAGTTAACGTAAACAGTTATTGATATCTAGTTTATTTTTTAGTTGTCATTTTATAAATATCTTAATCTAAAATGATATTTTATTGTTACTAACATTATCTACTTTTTTTTTTAATTAAGAAGAAATCAATTAGATTTTTAAAATTTAAAATACAAGTAAAAATTAAGAAAAAATAGTAAAACATCTTTTTAGGATTTCCATATAAATTAGATTTAAATGTCAAGCATAATCAAAATCAAAGGTTTTTGAAATATATTAGATTTTTTTTTAAAAAAAAAAATTGCCCTTCACTTATTAATTTTACTTGCAAATAAAGAGATAAAATATATTATATTATGACATGCTCATATAGAGTGAAAAATAAAATTATGTAATAAATATGTTTATAAAAAAATAATATAAATAATTAAATGAGGCTTTCGTTGAAATTATAAAGTATAGATGTTGAAGAACCCCGTACAAGTCAAAGTTGTGTGGTAACTATTTTTATATAATATAAACATGAGAAATAATATAGATTTACATTTATATGGGTTCCAACCAGTATACCAAATTTAATAGTTTAAAAAAAATTAAAAAGAGAAGATTTTATTTGAACCAGAGCCAATTTATTTAAAGTCATCATTTTTACTTTTATAAAATAATTTTTAGTGAAACAATGAAAATAACTTTTTTATTATTTTCTAGTTCTCACATATTTTCATTTTCCAAAAATCATTTTTAATATTTCAACCAAACATGTTTTCTTCAACGATCTCCATCTTCCAAGATAACGAAAATGACTTTTTGTCCTAAAACTAAATATAGTCTAATGTCTTAAGTTTAAATGTCATTATTTGTGTATATATATATTTTTTTAAAATTATATAAAGATATTTTAGACTTCACTTTGTAAAACAACAGTATTTTAGACTTTTGGGCCTTACTCAATCGAGATGGTATCCGGTAAAACTAACTAATTAGGGACTTAATCTGTAGTATAGATATTTTTTGTCAAGTGTTTATTCTATTTGTAGTTTGCTGTCAAAATCATATATGATATATGCTGGAATTGACAAGCTATAAATTAAAACAATTTAATAATTTAGGTTGTAGATATATTTTTATTTTTTTTAAATATTTATTATGATATTTACTATTATCGACTCATAATTAGAATGGGTTTAGGTTGGTTTTACACAGTTTGCATATTGAACTTACATATTGAGCTTGCTTGACAATTTGTGTTTGCAGGAGGAAAACTTACATCCTCTCACGAGATCACATGTGAGAATGCATATAGGACTACATAGGCGAATCACATCGTATAAATACGTGTTTAGTCTAAAGTAGAATACATACTGACATGCATAAAACCTATCTAAAATATCACATCAGTGAACATTAATCTAAAATGAGAGAGAAATACATTGGATAAAAGAACAGCAAATAAAAAGCGTTTGTTATTTCCTTTCAATGGTCCAACTTCTTCCCATCCCATCTCTCTTTTTCTTTTTAATTGAGGGAGAGACACAGTCATAATAATAAAAAGACAAATGCTAAATCCGGAAGAGGGGTATCAATTAACGTTAAGTCTGTCCTACTTCATTCTCTTTACCCCTTTCCTTATCTCATCAGCCTTTTGACATTCCTTGCTCAATAATGGCACATCCTTTTCACCTTTTTACAAATGTTTTACCTATGTCAACACCAATTATTCTACGTTAACTAACCTAAACTTTTTTTTCTTTTATGGGTTATAACTTAACGTAACGGTTTCAATTGAGTTTAGATTTGGTAATAGTTCTCACATTTGAGTTTGAATTTGTTTTTTATTTAAGTTGATTTTTGAATTTGATAATTATTTTTATTTTAGGGTTTAAACTAGACAATTGTTTCCACGTTGAAGCTTAAACTTTTCTTTTTGTCCAAGTTAGTCATTGAACTTGACAATTGTTTTCATATTTACCATTTTTATATTGGGGTTTAAACTAGACAATTGTTTCCACATTGAAGCTTAATTTTTTTTTTGTCCAAGTTAACCATTGAACTTAACAATTGTTCTCATATTGGGATCTAAGCTTTTTTTTATTCCAACTTGTTTTAAAGAAATATAAGAAACAATTATCAAGTTTAGGGACTAACTTTGGCAAAAAATTTAACCCCAATATGAGAATCACTACCAAGTTAAATGACTAACTTAAACCAAGAAAAAGTTCAAAACTTCAATGCGTGAATATTTGCTAAGTTCAAACCCCAAGTATTAACCCTAAAGAATACCACCTTATAGTGTTTCATGTCTACCCATGGATAAAAGCATCCTCTGATGTCATTATTTCCCTTTTCTACTTTTTTTTTTGTCACATCAAAGATTCTTTTACTATATACAATCTCAAAGTAAAACATCATCATACTTTAAAAAAATTCAAATTTAAGTATAAATTTAGCCCTAATGTTTATTTAATGTTGATGTGGTAGCTCACGTAACACTTATGTATATTTTACTGTTAACATGAATTTTTTTAAAAAAAAGTTTTTATGAACTTTTAGAAATTTTTTGAAATTTTAAATTTTTTATTAAGTTTTAAAATTTTTATGAAATATAAATAGATTGTCACACGAGTTGTCACTTTAGTGTTATTAAAAATTTAATGATATATTTAACTTTTCCATTCAAAAAAAAAAAAGAGAGAGAGAGTAATTTGACTAAACTTTAAAAATTAAAAACTAGAGTGATAAAAAAGAATTAATACCAAAGTAATCGAAAGAATAAGCGATAAGGGCTGAACTCATATAATTATTAAACTACCCATAACCTTCAATTTTTAAAGTGAAAGATATTACGCGTTTAAGTACGCTAAAATATACATTCTTTAAAATATTTTAATAGTAATAATGTTAATTGAAATTAAGACATTTTATAAATGAAAAAACAAACATAATATATTTATTAAAAAAACAGATATTGACAAAGTTTCGATTAGCACATTTAAATTTATTCATGAAGTTATAAAAATATATTAAAGAAAACTCCCATAACCAATTTTGGTGAATTATATATATTAGAGAGAAAGGATGAGTGGTAGGAAAAGACACGTAGGGTAAGAGAGATGCAGATAGTGATTGAAAAAGCTTAACGAATATTTGTCCCACCAATGGCCATTGCAATTGAGAGCACTGCTCTCCTTTTCTTCATTTTCATGATTACGATGCGCACTTTCACTAACTTACAAATCTCCATCACAGGTAGCTCCTAGGTTGCGAGGGAAATCCTATTTCTTTTTCTTTTTTATAATTTTAAAATAAATTTTAAACCTCAAAAATAAATAACACATATTTTATTTTATTACTTGAAAAAAATTATTTAATACATATATCTTAAAATAGTTAAACATAAAACAAAAATAAGTAGTACAATTTTAAACCTGAAATTAGAATGATAAATAAAAAAGCTTTTGTAAAATATAAAACCTCTACAAAATAAGTAAAAATTTTATTCCTCTTTGCCAAAAACAAGTTATTTGAGTGGATAAAAATTACCACTCAAAATTAGTTTGTTGTTATCTCATGCAGAATTAATATATTATTTGGGGTTTGAATTTGGAGATATTTTCATACTGAGGTTCGAAATTTTTTAATCCAAATTAGTCCTTCAATTTGGTAATTGTTTCTATATTGAGGCCTAAACTTTTTTTTATCTAAGTTTATCCCTAAACTTAGTAATTTTTTCTACTTTGGGCTTGAAATTTTTTTGAGGTGCAAATTAATTCTTGATATTTTCCTGAAATTCAGACTTCACTATAGAAATAATTACTTAGTTCGGAGACTAATTTAGAAATAAAAAAAATTCAAATCTCATTGTGAAAACTATTACCAAGTTGAACCCAAAAATAGATTAACCTTATACTACAGCATATGAAGAATAATATTTTTACCCACCCCTAATGTCCAACCTTTGGGAATAATGTTTTACACTAATGCATCCAATATAAGATTGTACTCCTGTTAATTCACATTTTGAATGTGTTTAAATATACAAATTAAGCCAACTACTTTCCCATACAACTAAAGTGGAAATATTCTTCCAAAACTAAATTTTGAAATGGACCCAAAAGAAAAATATCCCAGAAATTGCAAAAATTGTAAGTTCTAAGTTCCATTTACAGTTTGTAACTTGAAAAAGGATAACTTAATAATACAATAAATCTTTTTGCAAAGTCGTGGTAATCATTACCCATTGCATTAAAATTCAATGAGTCATTTTTAAAGAGAGTAAAGGAGATCATCACAGATTTGGTAGGCAATCCGCATCATCATAATCCTCATTATCCCTTGTTTATATATATATATATATATATATAAACTTCTTTTTCTCTTTCCATTTGAGTTAATGGTATATTCAAACTCCTCCGTTTTCAACCGATTTTAACTATATATTGAATTCATATTATTCATTAATTAAATTTTAATTTAATTATAAAATTATTAAAAATTTATTCTTTCTACAAAGCAACAAATATAATTTTAGAGATATTTATATCTTTATATATTTTTATAAAGAACCAATTGTCACCTAAATCATACAGACCACAGTTAGTTACAAGGTTTAGCGACACGATCGTGCGACCCTAAAGTATACGACATCAATCTGTTCTGCGATTTGGGGACACGACTGTGTGGTTCAGCTCCATACGACCTCAGCTAGTTACACGACCGTGTGACCCCTATTTTACATTTTTACCATACTTTTTTGAAAAGTTTCAAATGAGTCCTTGTTTTGTTCTGAAGTTGTTTTAGAGCTTCCGTAAGCTCGATCAAGCCTTGATAATGTATGAATAACATGTTTTTGACTATAAGATTGATGATTAAAGTTTGTATAGAGAAATTTGGATTGATATAGCATGATTTTGTTTCGCTATGTACGGTAGCATCTCGTACCCTAATCCGATGTCAGAGACGAGTGAGGGATGTTACAAAAATATTTTTTTTTTGTTTGATAAATTTTCTTGAAATCAATATTTAAAAGTTGATCTTAGTTAAACAAACACAACATAAAATATATTTGTTACAAAATATTACAATAGCATTTCCTTTTGAAAATCGAAAGTTATTTTGTAGATGATATTTTATAATAATTAATATTATACATAAATTTAATAATAAATAATTCTTAATTAAAGCTTAATTTAAATTACATATATTACATATATGAGAGTGAATAATAACACACTAGAATCATAAGGGATAGACATGATTTAAACAATTAATCACTCAAACTAAGGAACTTAAATATTCTCAAAATAGAATGATTTTTACGATGGAAGTATTTTTTGTACCACGTTAGTAGTAGCCTTCACTTTTCTCACAATCTTTGTTTTCTTTGATCTTTTTACGATTCATTATTTCTTTTCTTAAAATTTTATTTAGGGACGAAGTTAGAAAATTTTTTTAGGGAGATCAAAATTAAATTTTAAGTTTTACGATAATAAAAATATAATTTTATCATTTTAATAGTCTATATCTTTATAATTTTAAATTTGATCATTTTTAGGAGGGTCAAATTACAATTTTACCTTTATTAATTTAAAATTTTAAAGAATTTAAATTAAAAAGAATTCATTTTAGAGGGGGGCGGCCTCTGATCCCGGCCATAGTTTTCTTCAACAACAATCCATTCACCATTAAGAAAACAATAACAACAATAGCTTATTTGGTTTGAAACTAATTTCCGAACATTTTTTTTTTACCCGGAAGAAGAAAATATTAAGAAACCAACAAATCACCTTATCAGCCATCAAGTGGGTTACACTGAAAATATTTTCTTTAGGAAAAGGAAACTATAAAGCAAATTTAATCCAAACAATACAGCCATATATATTGGCAGGTTCCAACAGGTAGGAAAAATTTGCCACATTTTTTTGCTATAATCACATCACAATAAATTCATTATTCAATTTGATAGTCATGTCGTCTTAGTATTTGATTTGTTAATGAGTTGATTCAGCATTGAGATTTATAAACACCCTAGTGAGGATATGGGGAACTACTGCCGTATGTTGGAAATTGCCTCATTGGAGTGGATCAAGTACCATGATGGTCTCCATCATTTTTGGGTTTCACCTGTGGAATTACGTCAAGAGTTTGAAAAGCGCAATGTTGATGTCGTGCTTGCCTTCCAGCTTAGATCACGGATACTCGTCGTAGGCTTCTCCAGACAATATAAATAAATTATTTGAGATATTGATTAAATTGTAGAATAATAGAAAGTATTGTAGCTAAAATAGGAAGTTAAAAGCCAAAAAAAGAGAGAGAGACAAGAATTCACGGAATTGATGAAAAATGAGGAAGGACTAGAAATGAAATTTGACCAAAATAAAACATGAATCATGCATGGTATTGTAGAGAAAGTTGAAGGGTTAAATATTAATTACTTAAATTAGAAGATTAAAAAAAAAAAAAAACTCAATGATTAAGGATGAAATTGTGTTAAATTACCATTGGTGGATTAGATTGAAAAACTGTTTTTTAATTATTTAAATGAGAGATTTTTATATAGAATTTTGTAGAAATTAGTAGAAAAGATGAGAAGTATTCATCTCTTGTGTAGGAAGCCAAAACGTCACTCCCAAAACCTATCCATCTAATTTTTTGTTTTATTACATTTGGGTCCTTCCACCATTTTTAAGCCATTCCAAGCTCAGTTCTTCCAATTTCTTTGATGTTTTCTTAGTAAATTCAATAGAGAAAACTAGTAGTCACCTTAGTTTCATGAGAAGAAGCATCAATAGCGATTCTTGAAGAGGGAGAAAATAAGAATAGAAATCCAAGCCTTGGTTGTAAGTACATCAAGAATTTTACCTTGTCTAATTCCAATTTAGTTATAAATTTTGTTAATTAAATAGTTTAATTACTAATCTATTAATGTTGTATGTAGAAGTTATTAGTGAATACTAATGAGTATGATTCAAATTTTAGTTTATGTTATGAAATTTAAGTGATTTATGATGATAGTGGAAAAAATAGATTAATTTGTAAAGTAAACAAAATATGTCATGATATTTTGAAATGTTAAGATGAGGGCTTAAATGAATAATATTAAAGATATAATGTTATAAACAACAAATGTGTAACGAAATTTACAAGTTATAGTGTATTTATAGAAATGAGGGCTAAATTGTGAAAGGCGAAATGTTATATTATATTTGTTGATTGAATAAATGTTGTGGTTCTATAAAAGTAAAGCCCATGTAGATGAGATGTGAACTATTAGGATATAGATGACATGCCATTAGGGAAATTTAGCGCGCCCTTTGTTTTGTTAAGCACTACAGTGCCCTCTGTTCTATTAGCACATCGGTGCCCTTCATTCTAATATAGCACATCGGTGCCCTTCATTCTAATATAGCACATCGGTGCGACTCTATTCTATTAATGCACTTTGGTGCAACTCTGCATCTGTTCCGTGTATCTTAAGTGTTCTATTCAGTTTATCATGGGTTATAAAATTCAATATGGTAAAAAAGAAAGGTTAATGTGACAAGGTAAGTCACGATAAGTATTTGTATAAAAAAGATTTGAATTTTTTTTTTTCTATATAAGAACAAGAAAAGAAAACATAAATAGACGTTAACTATGGTCTTAGCGTGCCAAAGCCAAACATATCTTCCTCCATCAAAACTCTAACCTATTGAGGGGAGCATCGAATATAGGAACACCATACGACGCATCATGAGCCATGTTCACTAACCTATCCGCAATCACCCTTGATGAGTTCCAAGCAATCTTTAACCAAGGTGTAACAAGGATGAGAATCAATCATTGTGGACTTAAGAAAATGAACAACCGCCGCTACATTGAGCTCTATTATCAAAGGCGAAAATCCTCTCTCCTTTGCTAGTAATAACCATTGCCGTATGCCCCATAACTTTGGTTCAAGGCTGTTCGCCACTCCAATGTTGATCACAAACCTCGACATTCAAATCCCTGCAGCATTCCGAATTAACCCCTTAACCGAGGCATGACCATCATTACTCCGTCTAGAGCCTTCTGTATTTAACAAAAAGACACCCTTTGGAAGATGTTTCCACCTAAACTCACAGAAGAAGAAAACACCGGCCCTATTTCACAGGTAAGTTTAGTAGCATAAGCAAGAATAGCATCCACACTTGGGGTTTTAGCATTGAAAACTAAATCATTCCTAGCCTTCCAAATACTCCATAACAATAAAAGAAACAAAGAATTCCAATTACAACCATGACTTTCCCGGATCTTGTTATTGATGTTGGTGAACAATCAATCTACCAACTCATGTTTGTCATCAAATTGAATCCCAAATTGCCTACCTACACATTCCCAATTACAAACCACAAAAGGGCACCTACAAAATATATGATTGGCATTTTCCAAATCCTCTCCATAGAGACGCCAGTTAGACTCTATATTAAGTCCCTTGCGATGTAAATTGTCAGATGTGTTCAAAAAATTGAAAAGCATAAGCCAAATAAAGAAACAAACTCGTTCAGGCACTGGAAGTTTCCAAACCCATGACCTTTTGCCTTTCCAAACATTACTACTATTAAGATTCGCTAGGCCTCTATAAGCTGACTTTGCGGAAAACAAACCATGGTTCTCCCAACCCCAAACACAACGATCACCCTACGCAATAAACATGAATGACAGTGTTGCTTGAATTTTATCAAGCTTGGATTAAGTGAGTAATGAAGTTAAATTATCAAGCTGCCAAGAAGCATATTGGGTCAAAATTGATTCCACTTTCAAGTTGGTGTCCAGTGTAGCATCCATCCGAGTCACAACATGTAACAAAAGACCCTCATCTACCTGCCAATCGGCTCATAACTTGGTCAATTTGCCATCTCCAATCTACCACCTTATCCTTCTCCTGATACAATCCCGCGTTTGCAACAAACCCCTCCAAGTTGAAAAAAAATTACCATGACTCACAGCCTCAATAAATTGTTTATCATGAAGGTATTTCTGTTGAAAATTTTCATTACACAAAGACTATTGTCTTGTTTGTAATTTCCAACCCACCTTTGCCATTAACACCACATTAGAAAGTTTTTGCCTTTCGAAGACTAATGCCACCATTTCCCTTTGGTCGGCATACTCTATCCCAGCTTACAAGATGCCAATGGGATTTTTCTACACTGCCTCCCCATAAGAAATTTCTATTGCACTGATCAAGATGTTCACATATTGAAATTGGCAACATTGTTGTCTATATCGTATAAGTGGGAATCGAACTCAAAACAAACTGAATTAAAGTTCTCCTTGCATAGCTTAATGCTTTCCCTTTCCAATTGGACAACTTATTGATTACCTTGTCAACAATGTGGCTACAGGTTGCTTTCGTCACCTTCCTATGTATTATTGGAACTCTGAGATACGTCCCTAACTCAGAGGCTAAGGGAATACCATATAACTGACTAAGACATTCAACTCTGGCCAAAGGAACATTATGCGACACCCAAAGCTTCGATTTATCAAGACAAACCTAGAGACCAGAAGCCTAGGAGAATTCCTTCAAAGTATCTCTAACCATCAAAATCTGATCATCAGAAGCATATGAAAAAAACATTAAATCATCTGCAAAGAAAAGATTCAAAATTCCTAAACCTGATTTAGATGTTTTCACTGGTTTTCATAGTCTTTGTTCCACTTTCTCTAAAATCATAAAGGAAAGTCGCTCCATGACCATAATAAATAAATATGGTGAGAGTGGATCCCCTTACTTGAGCCCCATTTTAGGCTTAAAAGCTGGTAAAGTATCACTGCAAGATCCATATTAGAAATAAAAACATAATTAAATCCACCAAACTCACAGGAATATCACAAAACAATAACACTTCTTTGACAAAACTCTAAGACACACTATCATAAGCTTTATGCAAGCCAATCTTGCAAACCATAGCCCATTGCCGACCCTTCTTACCCATTAGAGAATGCACCACTTCTTGAGTAATCAAAATATTATCAGTAGTACAACGACAAGAAAGAAAGCTATTTTGATATAGCCCGATAATTTTTTGCAGAATAGGTCTCACCTTCGAAAAAATATTATAGGATGTGTTTAGTAAAATGATTGGACAAAAATCCTTTATAGTTGTTGGCCTAAAACCTTCCAGAATAAGCACCATATGAGCCTTCAACACATCCAAATCCACTTCCCCAGCCTTCAAAGCCTTCTGCACAAACTTAAAAAGTGTGTCTTTAACCACATCACAATTTCTTTTGATAAAATATTAGTTGAATTCCATCAACATCCGACGCCTTAAGACCCTTCATGGAGAACATTGCATTTTGCACCTCCACCACCTTGAGGTTATTGGTCACACTAGCTATTTCTTCACTTGATAACTTAAAGCTGAAAACATCATAAGTTGCTTCCAATGGTTCGCAAGATTACTTACCAAAGAGAGAGGAGAAAAACTCAGTGACATGCCTCCCCAAAACATCTTGATCAACAACCCAATTGCCCTCAACCATCAAGCTTATCACAAAGTTATGGTGCCTTCTCACCATGATACTCATGTGAAAAAACTTCGTATTTCTCTTACCCATTTATACCCAATTAAGTCAATATTTTTGGAGCTATAGGACTTCTTCTTTTTGCAGCACTTGATGATAATCTTTCTGTAAGCAAGATTCAAGTCTTTGAAGAAAATATGAAGCCCAAAAATCTGCACTTTGTTGAATACCCTGAATTCTTGCTAAAAAAGCTCTTGTTTTTTTTAATACTACCAAAGACATCTTTCTTCCAAACCTTAACATCCCTGGTAACTTTCTCAATTACCTTAATTAAGCAACCATTATCCTTCCCTCAAGCAGATGCAAACATTAATTTGAACTCTGAGTGTGATAACCAAGCAGCTTCAAAGCGGAAAGGCTTGTTACTCGCCGAACCAAACCGAACACAATTAGTATAAAAAAAAGAATTGGATGATGATTTGAACATAAGCGAGGGAGCACAATAGCTTTGGCATTAGGATTATCTAGCAAAGCATGTGAATTCCATAATATCATGTCAAGTTTTTCCTGCAAAATAATCCTTCCACCATTCTTTCTTACCCAAGTGAAATGACAACCAAAAGTGTCGACATCCAGTAAATCACAACTACTCCAACGATTTTTAAATTTTACAATGTGATTAATAACATTATGAGAACTCGAACTACCACCCCACCTTTCATCAGCCACTGCAAAATCATTAAAATCACCCAAAACACACTAAGGAGAATCGATTATCTCTGCAAAAACCTTAAGCTCCACTAAAAAATAATCCTTCCAAGCACAACTTGGTCTAACATACACAAAGGAGAACACCTGCCGAACTGAATTAATCAACATGGCAGTATGCATACATTGTTTAGACGAATCCAAAACATTTACATCAATTTTTTCTGCATTCGAAAATAAAGCAAGTCCACCAACCATACTTTGTGCTGGAACAGTAAAAGAAAAGGAAAACTTAAGCTTCTTAGCCAAATTCTTCACCATGGTCTCATTAATTAGATTTTATTTCAATTAAGCAAAGAACATCTAGTTTATTATCTTTCACCAACTCTCTCACCGTTCTTCGTAACTTAACCTAACCTAAACCCCTACTATTCCAAACTATCAACTTCATTGGAAAACATGTTCAATTGTTTGGTGTTCAACACCATTTTCAACTTGCATGGAAGCATATATTGCCTTAATTTCCATTTGTTGAGGATTGACTACAAATTGTTCATTGTTCACTGATTACAACACTATCTCTCCTGACTCAACCAAGGAGCCTCGCAAACATTCACATCCCATAGATCTATTGATATCATTCAACCATTTCAAACTCTGTAGCCTCCCATATGCAGCTTCTACAGACTTAATAATTTCATTTTCTTTAATTACATAGACCCTTCCTTTTTTTTGGTTACAATTTACGAATTGAGCTGGGTCCTTTACACTGCCTTTACCAGAAGCGTGACCCGACTTAGGCCTATTATTCAACTACTTCCTAGAAGAAGCAACAACATTTGGCCCATATATATCCGAGCCTACTTTGAAAGTAAATTCGACTGAATTAAAAGAATTAAGATGCCTAGCCAAGTTTAGAACTGATTTCCCGCCCTTGTTTCTTTTTCTTTAAAATTCACTTCCTTTCCCGTAGACTTAGGTAAGACATGAGTCCCTCTTTCCTTATCCTGATCTAGTGATTTATGTTGATAAAAATCTCCCTCTCCAGATTTTCTTCTCCAGACCTCTGGAATTACTAGATATGTTCCGTAAGTCATGCTGCAAAGAACCATCCACCTGATTATTTCCCTTCAAAAATTTTGATTTTACCGGCTTCCGTTTATGATGCTACACCAACACCCATGGACTATAAACCTGATCCTCGACTGCAACTTGTATCTTCGGCACCACTGCAGGCGTGACCTTCAACTGCAACTTGCGTCTTCGGTACCACTGTAAGCGTGACCTCCATTTTTGGACTAGTGGCCTTAAGTCTTGGACAGTCCTCCTTCCGATACTCGAATATCTCACAATCAAAGCAAATTAGTTAAAGCCACTCATACTCCACCTTCACATGTTTCTTCTCCATTAAAAGCTTCGATTGTAATGGCTTCATCAGATCAATTTTGACACACACCCTAGCATAACACCCCCTTTTACCACTAAATGAACCAAAGCAATAATCTTCTTAATATGATCAGAACATCAAATAAAATTAGGCCTCCATTGACAAAATGTTAAATAATGTCCGTTGATGATCTATGGACCTCCCTCAAGCAAATGGTTGTAATCTCCCTTCTTCTCAAAACAAATAATTAAGTAATCATGATCCAAATCAGTCAACTTATATGCTCCTTCCAACTTCCAAAGTTATTCACTTTTTGAAGACAAAAATCTATACCTATGGTCTTTCCCAACAACTTCATGATCAAAGCATTACGCCAAGGCTTTCTCATTACTATCTTTTCTTCCATAGAGAAGGTGATGGCACCCTCACCACCTTCCATCTACTCATTAGTCTCCATCCCCAAAGGACATCACATCATTCGAATCCTCATTTTTCCAATTAGCCCATATCCCTTCATCATGTTTATTATTCCCTTTCACCATATCAGCAAATGACGATGGATGTGAAGCCTCCATCCCATCATCTCCCGACTCCTGAACAGATTCTATTCCAGAATCCACCGCGTCCTGCCAAATTTTTTTGTACTTTTTCTAATTTCGTTTCAAATCTTCCCCTTGCATATCCGAATTTCGTGGAGCACTCTCTATTTTATTGCTAATTGATGTTAATAAGAATAAGATCTTGGAAGTATAATATAAGGTAGTTAATAGAAATTGATATTTTAATGGTTTAAATTCTTGTTGTACTTAGTAAGCCTTTGCCGGCTTAACGAGTTTGTTTCCAACTTGTAGGTAGAAGATAAACTGAAGAGCTAGGACAATGATTATGGTCAGTTCATCTCATCACATTGTTAAGCTTGGAAGAAAGCATGATACTAAATTTTTGGCTTTATTAGCATGTACATAGATAATATAGTTTGGGACTAAATCACAAACTTTAGCAATTTGAGAATTTGATCAAAATCTCATATGCTTGTGGTGTATGATAATATGTTAGTGCTATTAGTGATTTATATGCTTAAAATGTAGATTGGTTTGGTTGCATTTGAAGTTTTGTGTGCAGTTACATAAATGTTAAAATTGTGAAATTGACATTATCTCCTAAATCGGTTCCCAAAATCTACATGGACTAATCGCACAGCCGTGTGATAGACATGGGCTAACCACATGGCCATGTGAATATTGGAAGAAAATTTTTTTGGAACAACGCGGTCTTCGAGATCCACACGACCATGTCTCCTGTTTTTCACAATGGTCCTTATTTCACTTTAATAAACTATTTCAAATGTGAAAATGTTTGAAAAAATTTATCAAGCTCATCCTTAATATTGGTAACTATTATTAGTGTACCGATGATATACAGATATTCAAAAAAGAGGCTTCACTTATTACGTAAGATAGATTAATACTCTGATACTTAATGTAACATCCCCATAATAAATATGATAGTCGGGTTAGGTATTAGGGTGTTACAGAGAAGATGAGCAAACTAACAATGAACCTCTAGTATGCCTGTGTTTGCAAATTGAAGCTCTAAATACAAAGATTTGAGAGTAAAAAAAGATACTTCAATAAGCTCTCAATGAATATGTGTAACACCCCAAACCCGGCCCATACGTTTCGACCGGATCTGGTATGCTACGGGTTGTACATTGAAAACTTTTGCTTTGTTGGTTTTGGAAATCGTAAGTTAACTACACAATGTTTGATTAAATAAGTGACATTTTAAAAAAAAAACTTTGTATTATTATTATTTCGTATAATTAAACCTTTGACATAATTTCATAAGTTGCATGTAACATCCTGAAAAGGGCCTATGCATTTTTGGTTTAATTGTACGAATTGACATGTCTTATGTGTTATGAACATTTTTGGAAATACTGGAAATGCATGGAAATGTTAGGTTTAAAAGAGGAAAGTGAACATTTTTGGAAACTTGGAAATGTAAGGAAGTGATTTAGAAATGACTCAAAAGAGGAAAGTGAACATTTCTGGAAACTTGGAAATGTAAGGAAATGTCAAGTTTAAAGAGGCAAACGAAAATTTTTGGAAACTTAGAAATGGCTTAAAAATGTCGAGTTTTAAAGTTTAAAAGAGGAAATTAAGGCAAGGTGGCCTTAAGAGAAAAAGTATGTGAAATTTGACAAGCAAACAAGCTTGGAAAAGTGGCCTGTAGATGCCACTTAGGGCCTCTGGAAATGGCGCCACATGCAAGGGGATTGGGCCTGAGTTCGAGTCACAGGGAAAGCAAATAAAAGAAATTTTATTTTGCTTCCAGAAGAAGTGAGGTGGACGGCACAAAGCTATAATTTAGGAGCTTTTATTCTTTTATTTTTAAGAGATAAATAGTGGATAAATAAGGGATAAATAATGGATTTATTTTAGATTATTTTCAAGAGATAAATGAGGAATTATTCTTTAATTAGGAAAATAAGGGAGAAGTGATGGCCAAGTAAGGGACTTTGAGTTTAATAATTTTCGGCTAAGTAAGGATAGTTTTGAATTATATTTTATTTTAGGAGATAATTAAAGAGATAAAGCTATCAAAATAGAAGAGTGATGGCCAAGTAAGGGATTCTAAGTTAGTAAATTCGGCTATATAAGGAAAAGAGGGCCATTCATCATTCTTTCTCTCAACCCTTCTCTCTGCCGAATTTCCTAGAGCATTTGTTCTTCTTCTTTTTGTTAGCCAAAGCCGAAAATTCAAGATATCACCATTAGCCAATTTCTTTTCTTTCCAATCCATCAAAAGCCGAATCTTTGAGGGGCTTCAAGCATAGGTGCTGTCGATTTCTTCAAGAAAGGGTAAGAACAAGTTTTGATTTCTATTCTTATCTTTTAGATTTTCCGAAATCTAGGACTAACCCCATTAATATCTTGTTGCCGAAACTTTGAAGAGATCTTTCGGGATTTACTAAGTGTCGACCACAAGGAAGGAGAAGTTCTTTTCCTGAAGGTACACCATAGGCCGCGTGTTCCCTAGTTATTCGGTGAGTTTCGGGATTTAAAATCCACAAGGTAAGTGTCTATAGCATTCGGCCAAGGGCCATCTATGATGATTTAATGTTAGAATCGAATCTAACATATGTGTATAGGTATTTCGACAAATAATTAAGACAAGGGATACTTTCGGGATTTGAAATCGCAAGGTGAGTGCATAAGTACAATCGGCCAAGGTCTATTTTGGTAATTAGATCTATTCTTTATTTGTTTTAAAAGCCAAAAACTAACTAGTTAGGAGTTTTGGTGACTAGCCGACTACAAGGGTGTGCATCACAAAGTTTCGGGACTCGATTCATAAGTCAATCGGCAGCAAGGTAGGTTTTAAAGGATACTAATCCTACTAGGATTTGGATTTATGGCCGGATGGCTTTTTATTAAATTAGTAAGTGATTAATGAAATGTAGGGATTAAAGATCTAGGTGATAGATCAGATTTCAAGATCTCAAGGAATTTGCTAAGCGAATCAGGTGTGTACCCCACACTATTTCATAATATGTTTTATAGCTATGTTTAATTAATATATGTGATATTAAGAATGTGAATATGGCTAAGGTACCATAATGTGGTACAAAGTACTGTGTGCACGCTTCCTACTCCTACTAGGAATATGAAATATGTTATTTGTAACATGAGAATAAGAATGTGAACTTTGGCATATTAATGCATATTACAAAATGGGGCATATGGGTTATTGAAAGGGGAAGTGAATGTGGTGACCTAAGACCACGAACACGGTGACCTAAGACCGTGGTATCTCGAATGTGGTGACCTAAGACCACGAGAATCGAATGCGGTGACCTAAGACCGCGATATCCGAATGTGGTGACCTAAGACCACAAATGCGATGACCTAAGACCGCGATATGGAGTGTAGCGGAAGGAGGGTCGACTTAGTAGTCCCCACGGTGTACAGGTTGGTACGGGGGAGTGTAGCGGATGGCTTATTAGGTTTGGGTTTAGGAATGCATCATAATTTGTATGCTATAGAATGTGTAATATTTGTTATGCCTGAATCTATTATGATTTAGTGTTGTGTACACATTGAGTCTGTTGACTCACCCCGTTGTAGGAACATTTTTCAGGTGACGATCAGTAATGGACCGGGTCGGCAGGAGCTTAGTGGTGGCCATGCCCAGCAAGGAAATTATTATGTGGACTCTTTATTTTTATTTAAGTATTTTAAATTATTTGGGTTAATTTGATGTAATAAGGCCATAGTGCACTATTTTATTACTGTTTTAAATTTTATTTATTAAAGATTAAGTAAATTTCATTTAAAATAAACTCTAAATATTTTGTCACCTGAAATAAATGAGTTTTCAATATAAAACAAACTTGTTTTCAACTCGAGCCCAACCCACAAACAGACTTTCTTCAAAACACACAGTTTTTCAAAGTAACATAAAGAATTTTGAACCGGTTTTCTTCGAGGAACATACCAGATCCGGTCAAGGCTCGTAGGCCGGGTTTAGGGTGTTTCAGTTTGGTATCAGAGCCCGTTTTAAACCCTCGGCCTAGGGGTTTAAGGCCCAAAACGTTTTCAAAGCAAGCCCAAATGAGTTTTATGAAAATATTTTTGAAATAAGCAGGTTTCTGGCATGGCACCTAAGTCTCCGACCCGCAGTCTACCATGCAAGTACTTCTATCCATTTGTGTGGTTTATAATATGATGTGTAGAAGGGTAGAAATGGAATGGAACGTAGATTAGCATGATAAGTACTTGAACCCTAGGATTAGTTTTCCTCAACACTTACATAAGACTTAAGTGCCTAACTAAACAACCCTATGACTAGTCGCCGAGTTAAGGTGTGGTAACCCCATGCGCATGTCTAGGATTGGATCGGGAAGAGCACAGTACTTAAGCGACCCTAGTGACTCACCTCCTCTTCGCAGGAATCCTACCTGGTGCGTAGCTTTGGTTCACCCTAACCAAGAGGACTCAGTCACAGGCTAAACCCAATAACTAAAACCCGAAAGGGAACTAGCCGTGTTTTTATAACCCTAGTTTTAAAACTCTTAACATTACCCTTTTTAATTTGAGAGAACTATTTTTACAAAATTTTTCGAAAAAAATTTTTGATTTGTAGAATTACAAAAATACCCCTAGTGGTAACATTACAAAAAATGCCCTCGGTTTATGAAATTCCCAAAATACCCACAGTTCTTATCAAGATTTCATTACTTTATAAAATGTTCAAAAACCCTAGTTTGCAAATTATCAAAAATACCTTGATTTTGGAAAATTACGAAATTGCCCCTAACTTACAAAATTACCAAAATGACCCTGATTCCCAAATTTTTTTTTGCAACAACACCGTTTTGGAAAACAAATTCTCAAAAAGAACCCCCAAGTTTTGCAAATTTTGAAATACCCCGGAATTATTAAGCTTTACAAATTTACCCTGGTTCATTACCAAAATACCCCTGAGTTTCAAAATTTCCGAAATACCCCTGGATTTCGAGATTTCAAAAAAATACCCCGGGAATACAAAATTACCAAAATACCCTTACTGACAAAATTACCAAGGAACAATATTTTGAAAAATTACGAAAATACCCCTGTAGGACAAATTACGAAAATACCTCTGGGATAGGAATAAGGCAAAGAGTGTTCGAATAGTGAATGTGGGTGGTAGATACCACTGAATAAATATGTCTCGATTGATGAATGTGAACATGACTTTTTGAATGGTGAACTTGAGCTGAGAACTTTGTTTGATCGAAAGAACCACTTTTAAACATCTCTTTGCATAAAATTTGTTCGTGGATAATCAGTGGAACAAAATTTCTAATGCATAAAACTCTTTAATCAGATTAAATCGCGGCGTTAGAAATGAGTTCTAGGGGACGTGAACTTAGAGATTGTGCCCAGGAAGTATGATGGTTCTATTAAGATCGAGTCGCGTGACATAAGCGTAGTGCGGTGAGTTAAGATGTACGATTATTCGTTAATAAGTAATTTCGAGGACGAAATTATTTTTATGGAGGGTAGAACTGTAACATCCTAAAAAGGGCCTATGCATTTTCGGTTTAATTGTACGAAATGACATGTCTTATGTGTTATGAACATTTTTGGAAACACTAGAAATGTATGGAAATGTTAGGTTTAAAAAAGGAAAGTGAACATTTTTGGAAACTTGGAAATGTAAGGAAGTGATTTAGAAATGACTCAAAAGAGGAAAGTGAAAATTTCTGGAAACTTGGAAATGTAAGGAAATGTCAAGTTTAAAGAGGCAAACGAAAATTTTTGGAAACTTAGAAATGACTTAGAAATGTCGAGTTTTAAAGTTTAAAAGAGGAAATTAAGGCAAGGTGGCCTTAAGAGAAAAAGTATGTGAAATTTGACACGCAAACAAGCTTGGAAAAGTGGCCTGGAGATGCCACTTAGGGCCTCTGGAAATGGCGCCACATGCAAGGGGATTGGGCCTGAGTTCGAGTCACAGGGAAAGCAAATAAAAGAAATTTTATTTTGCTTCCAAAAGAAGTGAGGTGGACGGCACAAGGCTATAATTTAGGAGCTTTTATTCTTTTATTTTTAAGAGATAAATAGTGGATAAATAAGGGATAAATAATAGATTTATTTTAGATTATTTTCAAGAGATAAATGAGGAATTATTCTTTAATTAGGAAAATAAGGGAGAAGTGATGGCCAAGTAAGGGACTTTGAGTTTAATAATTTCGGCTAAGTAAGGATAGTTCTTTGAATTATCTTTTATTTTAGGAGATAATTAAAGAGATAAAGCTATCTAAATAGAAGAGTGATGGCCAAGTAAGGGATTCTAAGTTAGTAAATTCGGCTATATAAGGAAAAGAGGGCCATTCATCATTCTTTCTCTCAACCCCTCTCTCTGCCGAATTTCCTAGAGCATTTGTTCTTCTTCTTTTTGTTAGCCAAAGTAGAAAATTCAAGATATCACCATTAGCCAATTTCTTTTCTTTCCAATCCATCAAAAGCCGAATCTTTGAGGGGCTTCAAGCATAGAGTCTTTGTCGATTTCTTCAAGAAAGGGTAAGAACAAGTTTTGATTTCTATTCTTATCTTTTAGATTTGCCGAAATCTAGGACTAACCCCATTAATATCTTGTTGCCGAAACTTTGAAGAGATCTTTCGGGATTTACTAAGTGTCGACCACAAGGAAGGAGAAGTTCTTTTCCTGAAGGTACACCATAGGCCGCGTGTTCCCTAGTTATTCGGTGAGTTTCGGGATTTAAAATCCACAAGGTAAGTGTCTATAGCATTCGGCCAAGGGCCATCTATGATGATTTAATGTTAGAATCGAATCTAACATATGTGTATAGGTATTTCGACAAATAATTAAGACAAGGGATACTTTCGGGATTTGAAATCGCAAGGTGAGTGCATAAGTACAATCGGCCAAGGTCTATTTTGGTAATTAGATCTATTCTTTATTTGTTTTAAAAGCCGAAAACTAACTAGTTAGGAGTTTTGGTGACTAGCCGATTACAAGGGTGTGCATCACAAAGTTTGGGACTTGATTAAGTAAGTCAATAGCGACAAGGTAGGTTTTAAAGTATACTAATCCTACTAGGATTTGGATTTATGGCCGAATGGCTTTTTATTAAATTAGTAAGTTAATCAAATGTAGGGATTAAGGATCTAGGCGATAGATCAGATTTCAAGATCTCAAGGAATTTGCTAAGCGAATCAGGTGTGTACCCCACACTATTTCATAATATGTTTTATGGCTATGTTTAATTAATATATGTGATATTAAGAATGTGAATATGGCTAAGGTACCATAATGTGGTACAAAGTACTCAGGTACGTTTCCTACTCCTATTAGGAATATGAAATATGTTATTTGTAACATGAGAATAAGAATGTGAACTTTGGCATATTAATGCATATTACAAAATGGGGCATATGGGTTATTGAAAGGGGAAGTGAATGTGGTGACCTAAGACCACGAACACGGTGACCTAAGACCGTGGTATCTGAATGTGGTGACCTAAGACCACAGTAATCTGAATGCGGTGACCTAAGACCGCGATATGGAGTGTAGCGGAAGGAGGGTCGACTTAGTAGTCCCCACGGTGCACAGGTTGGTACGGGGGAGTGTAGCGGATGGCTTATTAGGTTTGGGTTTGGGAATCCATCATAATTTGTATGCTATAATATGAATGTGTAATATTTGTTATGCCTGAATCTATTATGATTTAGTGTTGTGTACACATTGAGTCTGTTGACTCACCCCGTTGTGGGAACATTTTTCAAGTGACGATCAGTAATGGACCGGGTCGGTAGGAGCCTAGTGGTAGCCATGCCCAGCAAGGAAATTATTATGTGGACTCTTTATTTTTATTTAAGTATTTTAAATTATTTGGATTAATTTGATGTAATAAGGCCATAGTGCACTATTTTATTTCTGTTTTAAATTTTATTTATTAAAGATTAAGTAAATTTCTTTTAAAATAAACTCTAAATATTTTGTCACCTGAAATAAATGAGTTTTCAATATAAAACAAACTTGTTTTCAACTCGAGCCCAACCCACAAACAGACTTTCTTCAAAACACACAGTTTTTCAAAGTAACATAAAGAATTTTGAATCGGTTTTCTTCGAGGACCATACCAGATCCGGTCAAGGCTCGTGGGCCGGGTTTGGGGTGTTTCATTGCAAATATTAAAAACTACTTAGGTAAATATAAGCTATGGGACTTTATTACATGAATATTCAAATACATCATATAGCATACATATCTCATACATTTGCGCATTCATACTCAAATACCATTTAACACAATCACATTGTCCTTTATTAGGGCCTATGAGGCCTTTGACATGCTTTAAAAATGGTTTGGGACTAAATCAATAACATAGAAAATTTTGGAAAACTTAGAAATTTTTCATCAATACAGGGGTCACACGCCCGTGTGAACAAGCCGTGTGCCTCACACGGCTTCAGACACTCCCGTGTCTCAGGCCGTGCGGAAACATGGCATACATACTGAGTTGCATCACATGGTCGAAGATAAGCCCGTGTGCGTGCCATGTGGCGGAGAGTATACTAACTTATGCAACATGGCCAAGTCACATGCCGGTGTGCTGGGCCGTGTGTCAATTAGGGGTATACTGACTTGCCCCACATGGTCAGTCACACGCCCGTGTGTGAGACCATGTGGAGCATACTGATTCAATTTAATATCAATACCATTAGACACACAGTCGTGTAACATGACTGTGTGTCACACACGGCTGAGACACACACTCGTGTCTCTGCCCATGTAGACAAAAATAGGCCATTTGCAAGGCAATTTGCCACCCCAACTCATGCTTACCTAAACAACAAAAATGGTACCATTTCATCATACAATTAGGAAGCAAAAATCATCAACCAAATGCACAATTCGTACCATTATACTCTCATCTATTCCAATTCTCAATTCACTACCAACTACTTAACCAAATACATGCCAAAACAATTTCAATCAATATGGTTCATTTACCATAATTCACAAATACATACTTCCTTATAAATAATCAACATGACCTCTAAAATCATACCTCCTCAAGGCATTTCTCAAGCAGTTACACTTCACAAAATAATATACCATTTGAGCAATTATAAACCATAACTATATTCATACCAAACATGCCAAAATCAGCCATCACTCATGGCTTAATATACAAACCATATCATATATATTTACAAGCCAAATCTCATGGCTATGATCACAATCAAAATACCACATTTAGCCTATACATGCCATATACCATATTTACACAACTCCAAAGTACCAACTTAGAGGTTTGATAGTGCGATGAAGTTCTCGACAACTCCCGGATCTGAGCTAGCCTTGATTCACTATAAAATACATAGAAAAATAACACGAAGTAAGTTTCATAGCTTAGTAATTTTGTATTAATGTAATGAGTAACTTCACCATTCATTCACAATTCAAACATTATAAATGTAAGATAACCAAAAAAAAACATTATAAGTGACATAATTTCATAAGTTGCAAATATTAAAAACTACTTAGGTGAATATAAGCTATGGGGCCTTATTACATAAATATTCCCAAAATAGAAACTTAAAGGAAGAACCGAAAATAATCTATGGAAATAAAAACTTGATGGCCCCTCAAGTCCGTCTCGGCTCCCATGTCCACAATCTACTGCTCATCTGAAAAGTTAGGGAAAATAATAGGGTGAGTCACCAAGACTCAGTGTGTAAATCCCGAAAACACATAAAAGGCTTGGGCCCACAAACACATTATGAGCCCTGGCCCATACACAACGGCAACAATCATAATTACATGATAGATAATAAATGATGCATAGCCCAACCCAACCTAGAATTCCTTCCTCTACACACCAACCCTTACCAACCATCACACATTGGGGATTTCTACAATCAACCCTCCATCCGCTACACACCATAACGACAGTCGTACTGCCTATTCCTTATCAATCAGGAATTTTAACGTGGTTTTCTACCACCGATCATCAAGTGACCTAACATTTCATTTCGTGGGTTTTCTACCACCGATCACCATGTGATCTAACATTTCATTAGGTGGGTTTTCTACCACCAATCACCATGTGATCTAGCATTTCATTAGGTGGGTTTTCTACCATCGATCACGATGTGATCTAACATTTCATTAGGTGGGTTTTCTACCACTGATCACCATGTGATCTAACATTTCATCAGGTGGTAGAAAACCACCGATCACCATGTGATCTAACATTTCATCAGGTGGGTTTTCTGCCACCGATCACTATGTGACCAATCATGCTCTTCCCCTTTTGATAACAAACATCCCATGCACACATTCATGCAAAATCAAACAATCTACTACCTAAGAGTTTACAGTCTTTCGCATACATCGATACACATAAAGAAGTTCTATGATTACGTACCTGACATTCCTTGCCTAACCCTTTTTGGGTTTCATTCGACTGTCTACACAGCCACTTTCCGGCTTTTTAGCCCATAACATAAACATACATATATTCATACAGATAATTAGTGTGTTAGAGATCTACACACGACTGTTCATACAGCCTCACTTTCTCTCTTTTCAGCCCCTAACAGGTATAGTACAAAATAAAACTTATGTGATAAGGATTTACACACCTGATTACTGATAGAATGATACTTTCTATGTCGACGCTATCCGTAGTCGACACAACCGCTATCTGCCTAAGATGTTGTTTAGAAGCCGGTCCACAACCAAGTGGCCAATCTCGAACGGCAGATACCGCTCGTTTCTTAAACTTAGGGATTCTCTCCTTTGCCTGATCCATATTTAATTCCATCACAAGTCCTTGTCAGAACTACTATCACAATTTATGATTGTTAATCCTCATCATAAAGTTAAGATCTTGCATATAATAAGCGAATCTAGTAAAAATCTAGGGAAAATCTTATTACCTTAAAATCTCGAAATTGGAGACTAACGTTTTTCGGCTTTTAGATCTAGACGACCAAGTTTCCTTCAAATCCCGGAATGCCACCCAACATAGAACCATTAAACTATTAGCATTTCAGCTTTTGCCTTCCAAAAACCGAAATAGAACATGAAAGCTTAATAGAAGACGACGCTTACCCTAACACAGGGGATTCGGCTAGCACTAGAGAGAAGATTCGGCAATGCCAAAGGAAAAGATTAAATGCCGGAAGAATAGAACTATCTTACAAATGGGATGAATAGAAAAAAAAACTATGGAGATTTCGGCTTCTATTGCTTAAAACCGAAAACGCCCTTCTTGATAACTAAAAGTCAAGATAATAAAAAGGGAAAATTCGGCACACCTTATCCATGAAGTAGCCGAATTCTTTACTCCTCTAGGTGGTGGATTTTCGACCATCACCTTACCTTGCAGATAGCTCCTATCTTTTCTCCTTTTTATCATCTATATTATCAATTATAAAATCTACATAAATCCTCCTATTTTTGAGCCTTGTTGCCGTCCACTTCGTCTAACCCTAATGCCGAATTTAGCTAACTTAAATTAAAGGATTTGGGCTCTATGAAACTTAAATTTTGGGCCCCTAACTCCTTGTGTGTGGCGTCACCCCTTGCTCCCTTTAAAGTGCCGAAAATGGCCTAGAAACATGGGCTCGTTGCGGCCAAAACTTGGGCCCCTTTAATTGTTAATGACGCCACCTTCAAATTCCCTTGCAGTGCCACCTATTGTTGGGTCACAAGCCCACGTTGGTATTTTAAACACAATTACCTCCTTTTAACTCTATAATACCCAATCAGATAATTTAACCAAGGCCTTTGCCTAGTCCTGAGCCTAATTTGGACTTCTATCACTTAAATTAACATATTACACCTGTTCTCCCATTAAACGCATAGGCCCAAAAATTCAGGATGTTACAATATGTACAAGAGAAAATGAAAACCTGTTCTCCCATTAAACGCATAGGCCCAAAAATTCAGGATGTTATAATATGTACAAGAGAAAATGAAAAAAATAAAGAATTGAAGGCTTTTGTCTTGATTTCTATGCTTGGATGTGTCATCTCAAGTGATTTGATGTGTCTTTAACATATATTTATACCAACGAAGAAGTTTGTGGATGTTTATGGCTATTTGGGATAAATTCTAGCAGTTGGAAGCATTAAATTCTTGTTTTACTATAGTTGCAAATAGACTTGTGTTGGTACAATTGCATTTGTATCGGTATTATTGCTTAAAAAATATAGTCGTTAGAAATTGGGGTGTGTTGCACACCTCTATCTCACTTAGAGTGAGATTGTGTTTTCCATTTAAATAATATTATTTACAAGGGCTTGTTCAACTAGGATTCTTGTACCTCTTCTTATAAATAGAGAACACTGATTGACCTAAAGATACACTTCATACAATATTGAGATATTGTTATTTTGCCAGTAACTAGTGTGAATTTATTTACTTAAAATAAATTCTATTTTATGGGAATTACAGTCTTTATCAATTTTTATAGAGAAATCTTACTTTCCAACTAAAAGTAAGTAATTCGTTTTCTTTTTTGTGTTATTGGTTTGTGTTGCTTGCACCCACACTTGATATGATTCGTGGTATGAGAATAATGGAGAAGATCGTTCGATTAAAAGTCATGATTGACCAGATCTATCTCGTACAAAGTGCAAATGCTATTATGGTTTAGGGTTTATTACTATAAATATCACAATAGAGCTCAATTTTAAAAATTTTTAAAACTTTCGCTGTAAATGTAAAAACTATTTTCTTAACTGATTTTTCCAACATATATATTTATAGAGGGAAATTTTAAAGAGTTATGCTAGAATTTAGAGTACATAAAATAAGTATTTAGTATAAAATGAAGTTTTATTAGGATTCACAATCCTCATAGTCAACCACGCCAAGTAATATTACCCTTTGCGTGTCGCAACAACACCTTGCCCTTGTTGGGCTAAGTGGGTCGGTCAAAGTTGGGTCTAATTACATGTGCTTTGGTGTGTCGTTGAAAGCACAAAAAATAGCCTATCCCTATGAAATAACAAAAAGAATAGAATAAGTGAAGTAGGGTCATATCTTAAGGGACTGGATTGCTACAACTTCTTGTTCCTCGAAATCCTGGGCACAGTTGTGCCCAAGAAAAACGGCGTACTTGGAAAAAAAAACATAATTAAAAATGTAGACAAGTTGAAATTGTATAAATTGAAATTGAAATTGTAAAAAGAAACAGAATTGAGGAAACAAATTCTTCGAGTTGAGGGATTCCAACCTCCGGTTATCTCGATCCTCCTTGGGTTCAATCTTAGACTTTTAGGTGATCCTTCTCATGATTGAATAAGCCAGTTATAGTGGAAGAGGACGCCTACGATCACTAGCTCTATTTAGATTTTAGACTTACGATTTAGAGGAACCTAACTCTAGCCAATCGTCACTTTTATGGGACCGTCTTACACTAGATCATCGTTTCTTAATGGTGAATGCCATGCCATTTCGTATCTTGGGCTCGACAACGTCTGATGCAGTAAGTTAACGAACTGACTGTGCAACCTTCCCAAAACATACAAAGCGGCCATTCATTGCACAAGATGAAAAGATCACTTTTGGAAGGACATGGACAGAAGCGTCAATCCCGTAATGCGGAGAAACGATAAATAGTCGTTGAGAAGGCTAAGTGCGGGTTCTAAGGCTCATGAATCTTTTTTGGGGGAATACCGATGTCCTTTAGCTAGATGAGTTTAGTGGCTCATGCTTTTCGGGAAAAAAAAACACAATTTTAATGGAATGGAATTTATTAAAAAATAAAAGGAATAAAAAGGTTAATAACCTTAGGGGGAATGAGTTTTTTTTACAGAAGTGATGAGTGAATATTTATGTCACTCCATCCCCTATTTATAGTACATAAAAAACCTAGTTTATCTATTTAAACTCTAGATGATAATGTTTAAAAGATATAATTTGAAATTAAATCTGAACTATATCATAATAATCCTAACAATAATCCGAAATTTAAAATTAAAATTTAAATAAAGTCTTATGTTCATAAATCTATTCTTTGAATTTCTACCCCCAAGTCTTTCACACCTTTAATTTTTGGCAATATTTATTTCCTATTTCGCATGTTGACCCATTTTGTCTTTAAATTCCTTTTGCCATCAATTTAGTCCTTACAAGATTAAAAATCATATACAGTCCAAATCAGTAGGATTATACTCAAAATATATATGTAATTAACACATAAAAGTATGTCATTTTAGAATATTATCATATTCCCCTTACTTAGACCATGCTTGCCCTCAAGTATGGTTCCTATCCCACTGTGTAATTTAGATTTTACCATGGAAGAAGTATCACTCCAAAGATTTATAAAAATTAGGCATAATGCATATGAAAATAAAAAGAACCTTTAGCTTGCTTTGAGTAAAACCGCAAAGTATTCCAACTTAAACACACAAAATTTAAATCAACTTGGATTATTTCATGAAAATTAGGTAATTTACTAAACTTATCAAGACACCCTATTTGTTCCACCCTTAGTCCCTAAATGAAATTCTTCTTCTTTTTATTTTAGTTTTTTTCTTAAGAATGTATTGACCCTTTGGGTGCAAAGAGGGATGACAACCCAACCACCCCACCCTGGTTACTAAGCCCAACACACTCCTATTTTATTATTATATATTTTTTGGTTAAGAATATTTTGACCCTTTTGACGTGAAGTGGAATGACAACCCAAGCATGCCACCCCGGTTACTCAGCCCAACACACTTTTAATTTTTTTTTGTTTAATTCCGGTTAGTGGAGTTTTACGTAACACATCACACAACCTTTTAACGTGAAGTAGGATGACAACCCAAGCACCCTACCCCGGTTACTCAATCAGTCACATTTTAAGCTGTGCTCATAACCAAGGAATCATCAAATTTTATTTTATTTTATTTTTTTAATGAAACATAAATTCAATTTTGGAGGACTAGGAAAAACAATCAAGTGTCAAAAATAAGTTTTGACAATTACCTATCAGTCATGAAAATAAATTTAAAATACATTTGTATTAAGCGTCCTTTTTGCATTTAGACTTAATCAATTTTACTATAAGCAGATAGTATTAACTTCATTAATCATAATTACGTTAGCCTAGTAGAAATAAAACAGTAGAGATGAAATCAATATAGCAAAACCATAACTAACTCAGTAGACAGGAATCATGCTCGCAGGTCAAACAGTGGGTAATTCTTAGTCAAAATCTTGGGCATGAAAAGGGTCAAGATATATTAAAAAAATAAATGTGGGAAAAAAGCAAGCACAAGGCAGCAACAATAGTAACACAATAGTAAAAATAGTAGATAGAACAACAAAAATAATAAGGAGTGTCTCCCCCCAACTTAAATCATATTGCCCTCAATGTGAAAAATAATATTAATAAATATGATGAAAAAGAAAGGGTTTAGAACACTCCCCATGTTGTTTTCGTTACTACTTTTGCCACATGTTTCCAAATTTATTTTTTTGTTTCATCGATTCTCTTAGATATAAGAAGAGAGATAAAATTTATTAACATACAAGAAAATAAAGAAAATAAAATAGAAAATAAAAATAAAATATATAAAAATAAAATTGTGTTGCCTCCCAACAAGTGTTTGTTTAACAACTTTAGCTTGATGGCTTGATGGCCTAACTAATATTAGATTTGTTCCAGCTAAATTTTTTCAATCGTATGGGCTTGGAAATTCTCCTTTTTTTACCACATCCTACATATTTGGGTTCAATCGTCTTTGCGCCTCTTGCTTTGGTTTCATATTTTCCTCCAATAAAATCTTATGTGTGCATGTCAATAGGCTAATCCCTTTTAAGTCGGCAATGGTCTCATCATTCTCCAAAAATGCACACTTGAGATGCTCGGGAAGTGGTTTCCAAATCTAGTGCCTGCATAATAGAAGGTAGAAGTTTAGTGTTCATAGGAGCCGATAATTCATTAATAGATTTGCAAATAGATCCTGAATCAAAATTATCACCAAAAAATGTTTTCAGTTTATCTTCATAAGGTGACTCAAAAGTTTCTTCTACTAATGAGTCAATTATGTCGACACTATTTATGTTAAATATTTCACTAGGGTGACTAATAACACCATAAACGTTAAACTTCACGATCTCCCCATCAAACTCTATCATGAGGGTTCCACTATGCACGTCAATCTTAGTACTTGCGGTACTAAGGAAAGGTCACCCCCAACAAGATTTTTGAAGACCTATAAGCGTTATCCTATTCTATTTTCACCACATAAAGTCTGTTGGAAAGATAAGTCCATTAACTTTCACCAATACATCCTCTAGAACTCCTTCGGGATGCAGAATAGACCTGTCCGTCAATTGAATGATAACATCTGTTTTCTTTAAAAAATCCACTTTAAGTGATTCATAAATAGAAAAAGACATTACATTTATGGAGGCCCCTAAATCACACATAGCTTTTTTAATTCCTAAGTGACCTATTTTGCATGGTATTGCAAACATGCCTCTGTCTTTACATTTTGCTGGCATCTTTCGCTGCAACACCTCAGATACATTTCACAAACACTTACTTTTTCATTTCCAGTTAATTTCACTTGTTGGTGCAAAGCTCCTTAAGGAACTTGGCATATCGTAGAATTTTTTTGATGTCATTCAACAACGGTATGTTAATCTTGACATGTTTGAATATTTCGATAACCTCTTTTTCCTCTTTACCTTTTCGATGTTGGTTCATCTGTCCTGGAAACAGAGGTTGAATTGCGGGCAATGGAGGTTTCGCTCAGACCTTTTCATCGTTCTCCTGCTTTTTCTGGGCAGAATCTTGATCAAGATTCCTGCCAAGATTTGGTTCCAGTACTTTTCCACTTCGCAACGTCACCGCATTTGTGTGTTGTATTAGGTTAGGTTCCGTTTGTGATGGTAGTTGTGAGTTCATTTTCTCAATTAATGTGGTTAACTCTCCTATAGACGCCTCGATTTTCTGTTGAAAATCCTTTGTTTCCTTTTGGAAAGCAACGGTTTGCCATTGTATTTGCTCTTGGAAATCAAGCACATTAGCTGCTAATTTATTGACCATGGTTTCTAAAGAGATACTTGAATCTTGCATTTGTTGTGGAAACCGATTTTGGTATGGTTGGTTATACTGTAGGTTTGCCCCAAAACTCAAGTTAGGATGGTATTTCCATCCTAGGTTATATGTCTTAGTGTAAATGGGTGGTCCAGGAAAGTTCCCCACAGTATCCAAATGGGCCATAGTATCGTCACACAAACTAAGGCATGCATCAGTTGTATGTTCGGGTATTACACAAATTCTGCATAGTTAGGCTAGTCTTGCTTTTTCTACAAAAAGAAAATTCACGATATTATCAAGTTTTTTGACTTTATTTTCTAAAGTTGAAGTACTTAGCTAGTGAACCCTTCTAGTGGATTTAGGACTGGCTCAGAATTACTGAGTATTTGCAATCATCATGGATATCAAGTCTCTTGCCTATTGGAGTGTCATGTTGACTAATGCCCCTCATTTAACAGCCCATTCTTAGTGAAATCAGAATAATGGTTTTGGGACTACAAATCTGAGTCGGAAAGAAGATTTATTTTAATATTATTGCACGGTCTGCTTTGTGATAAGAATGTTATATGAAAATTCTGATAAGAAAATTTTACTGATTATGTGTTTAATTAGGGAAAGAACCAAATTGTATAGAATGCAAAAGTTGAATTTTAATAGCTAGAAGGATCAAATAGATATGGAATTCAAAACTTGAGGTCCTTATATGGTAATTAGATCATTAAAGAAAAGTTAGTAGATATTTTTGATGAATCATCCATGGAAAATTAGAAAAAGGCAAGGACTAAATTCGAAAGTGGAAAAATTAATGGATGATGAATAATTAAATAGAAATAATATCATTTTATATCATCTTCATCCCCAAAAATTCTATGGAAACCCTAAGAGAGAGAAAGGAAACTAATCAAGCTTAATTAGGTATGTTTTTTTGTCTCGTTTTTAGTAATTTTTATATTTTTAAGATTGGGATAGCTTGATCTATCTATTTTGGGGATTAATTTGAAAAGTTATCAAAGTATAGAAGTTTTTCCATTGACGAATATGCTAAAATTGTGAAATTTATGGTAGATAATGAAAGGTTGTTGATAGATAAACTTTTACAGAGTGAATTTTGATGAAAATATGATTTAGGGATTAAATTGTAAAGATGTAAAAGTTATGGAAAAATTCTAAATTTTGTGAAATACATATGCTATAAAAGTCATATGAAAATTTTGGTTAGGCTTGAAATAAGGATTAAATTACATGAATTTCATTTTCTAGCCTAGGGACGAAATCGTCATTTGATAAAAGTATAGGGGCAAAATAGTAATTTTGCCTAGGATGTGAATTGAATTAAATTGAGTATGAAATGGATTAAATTGATGTTAAATTTATTTATATAGATCCTGAAAAGACCTAATACTGAGTTGGACCGACGAAAACAAAAAGTTTTGGATTAGTAGATTTCGTGTACGAACAAGTATCGAAGTAAGTTCGTGAAACTAAATTGAGTACATTTATATGTTTGAATTTAATGTTGTATATGTGAGTTGTATAATTGTCATGTGTGTGAATTTGATTGAATATCCGACAAATCTCGATAAATGTCAAATCTCATTTGAATAAATGAAAGTCGATGGATACAGGATTTCCCGTATTTGTTGTAGTCTAGCATATGTTGCGGACACACCATGGCTCGAAAGAGCGTCTCGTTATAAGCCCTCTCGAGTTTCCCATTATATGGTTCTTGCGAGCTTCCCGTTATAGCTCTTCGAAGCGTCCCGATAGGCTGTGATCCTACATTTGTTGTAAACACTCCTTAACGCTTATGAACATCCCGTTTAAAGGCTCTTCATGAGCTTCCCATTAAATTGGCTCTTTGTGAGCTTCCCAATAGTGCTCGCTTGAACTTCCTGATATTGGCTATCCGGAGCTTCCCGATTTAGTTCTTTGTGAACTTCTCGATAAGTTTTTTTATGAACTTCTCGATTATGGCTCTTATGAGCTTCCTGTTATATAGCCCGGATAAGCTTCCTGATAGGCTCTTTATGAGCTTCCTAAAATGGCTTTGTATGAGTTTTCGTTACAAGGATCGAGAGTGTGCTTCCCGATTATGTGCCCTAATTGGGTACCCTTGGAAATGAATTAATGAATTATAGTAGTGTACACTAAAGTGTACTATATTAGCGTACCCATCGATATTTCTATTAAATTCAACAGGTAAAGTTCTGACATGACTAAACTGAATTTGAAATGATTTGTCATCAAAGTGTACATGTAATATGGAATAATATTATGGAAAACATATGAATATAAAAGACATTAAATGATGAGCTCATCCATGTTCTTGGCATTATGTGAATTATTTGACTAACATGATTTGTGAAGTTGTGTTTTAGGCTATAAGCCAAATTGTTTGGATGCATTATTGTATACTTAACTTAAATGTAAATATATAGTAGGTTAAATTCCTGTTATACGAACTTACTAAGCATTATTGGATGCATTAAATGCTTACTAGGTTTTCTTTTCTCTGTTTTATAGTGCTTGGAAGCTTGAATGTTAGAGATCGGTCGTAGTATCATCACACTATCTTCCAGCTTGTTTTGGCATAAATAGAAAACTTACTTTGACAAAATGGCATGTATAAGCTAATTTTTCCAATTATGATATATAAGTGGATGTTTGTAATCTAGCCATTGAAATGGCTAGTAATGGTATATTTTGGTATGATTATATCATGTTTAATACATACATGCATAAGGTTTGGTTAAATTGAATTAGAGTAAAATATAAATCATCACAAGAAGGTAAGCTTGATCATATGTGATACTATTATATATATTAATGATGTTTTCTTGATTTTTATGACTTGAATTGGTTGGCAAATATATGCAAATGTTGTTGTAGGTTGAAGGTTAAATTTGAGTGAGAAATAGGGATAGGAAATGGCCATATTTTGTCCACATGGGTAGACACACGGGCGTGCGTCTTGACCGTGTGTGACACACGGCCTGGCACATGGGCATGTGGTTTGGCCGTGTGTCTCATGTATCCTAAAATTGAGAAACAGAATACTCAGAATTGGGCACACGGACGTGTCTTAGCCATGTGTGCTACATGGTCCAAAACACGGGCACGTGTCATGGTCGAGTGAAACCTGCACCTAATTTGTGAAAATTAAATTGACCACACGGCCTAGTACACGGGTGTGTGGCAAACCATGTGGCACAAGTCAGTGAGTTACACGGGTAAGGACACAGGCTAGAACACAGCCGTGTGATTCACATCGAATGTCTACACGGCCTGAGAGATGGGCATGTCACATGGCCGTGTGAGCCACACGGCCTACCTACACTGGCGTGTAACCCCTGTATATAAGAAAAAATTTAGAATTTTGTGAAAAATTTTCTGAGTTCTCGATTTAGTCCCGACTTGATTCTAATGTTTAAATTGGGCCTCGAGGGTCTATTCAAGGGACAATATGATTAATTTTGGATATGAAAAGTAAATGACATGAATTATATGAAATCACTCTGTAAACTCCAGTAATGCCCTGTAATCCTATTCCAGCGATGAGTATGGGTTAGGGGTGTTACATCTCCACTGGCGGCATCTATCATATTCATTTCTATGGGCTTCAAGCCCTCATATAAATATTGGAGCAGAGACTTGTAACAGCCCGATTTTGGGCCTAGTCGAAATAGTGGTTTCGAGACCACAAATTTGACGAGAAAAAAATTTATTTTTATTAAATTTTTATGGTCTACAATTTCACAAAATGATTTCGTGAAAATTTCGTTAAAAATTTCGACGTTTGGGCATTCAATTTAGTCAAAAGGACTAAATTGTAAAAACTGCAAAAGCTGAGTTCTACATGTTAGAGGTGTCCAATTGTTATGAAATTTTAAATTTGAGGTCATTAAATGATAATTAGACCATTGGTTAATTTTTTGGACAAAAATGGACATGAAATAGGTGAAATAAAATATTTTTAAGTTAGGGGTATTTTGGTCATTTAGTAATTAAAATGAGTTAAAAACAAAATTAAAAGTCAAATTTTTGTCCATTTTCAACCCATGGTCGAAACTTGCATGGAGAAACCATGGCTAGAGTTTTTCAAGCTCGATTGTAAGTCCGTTCTAGCCCCATTTTTAATGATTTTTACGTTTTTGAAATCCTCGTAACAAGATCTATCTATTTCTACCAATATTTTCAGATATGATTGAAGTCTAGGGTTTTGAAACATGATGAATATGTGTGTATTTTGATGTTTAAAGGTAGATTATGCATGTTTATGGTTAGAGAAACGACTTTTACTAAGTGATTTTCGGTAAAGATGCTAAAAAGGACTAATTTGGAAAAGTTATAAAATTTGTCATAAAAGTGTGAATTAGTGGAAATTTTGGGCTGTTTTAGTTATGAAAATGGTTCGGCTAGGCTTAAAATACAAAAAAATTGAATGAAAATCGTTTTACGAGCCTAGGGGCAAAAGTCTAAATATGTGAAACTTTAGGGGCAAAAACGTAATTTTTCCATAATATGATTTTTGGATCACATTGAATAATGTGACTAATAAATATACTAAATGTGATATTATAGATCAAAGAAAATGAGGTTTAGACCTAGAACGAAGGAAAACAAAGAATATGACGAATAAGTCCTTTTCACCGATTGTGCTGCCGAGGTAAGTTTGTATGTAAATAATGCATCATTTTTACTTACGTTTTCATATTTTGATAAATGGTATGAATTGTGGCTGAATATTTGATGTAATTGACAAAATATCGACAAGTGAGAAATTTCCCGGTTGAACCTTAGAAATAAAAATGGATATGAGTGACATGTTCACTAGAAACCTATATGAAATCTAAGTGAAATAAGTGATCCGGGTGTTGGTCCGTACGTTCTACTTGTGGCTGAGTTATCTAGTATGTGTTACGAATACTCAACAGCTTGTGTAAGCAGCACCGTGTAGTTTCGTCATTTCCGACAACTTGTGTGAGCAGACCCGAGATTGTGACTATGTGAAACGGGTGCTGGTCTTATAAGTTCTACCAGTGGCTGGGTAATCCGGCATGCGTTGCGGATACCTGACAGCTTGTGTGAGCAACACTGAGTAGTTACGTATGACTGAAAGCGACAGCTTGTGTGAGCAACACTGAGTTGTTACGTATGACTGAAAGCTTGTGTGAGCATACCCGTGAATGTGATTAGCTCGAGAACGAGCCTCTATGTGAAAAGTGATGTGAAGTAGCTTTGGCTACAAGTGTGGCACTTATGTGCAAACTTCCGATGTATCTAGTAATATTCCGATGTTTTCAACGGGAAATGACTAAATGCAAATGAAAAGGAATATGTGATGAATAAGTGCAAAGTTATGTGTGTGTAAACTTATGAGCAATATGCTCGATATGTGGTCAAACTTTGGTAAGATTAATATGGAGTAAGTATTACAATGAAAGTTACTATAAAGAAAACATGAAAGTGTGAAATTTAGAAATAAAATAGTTTTAGATAGCAGCAGTTGTGTGACTTTGAAAAATCACCAAAAATGGTGAAAATTTAATTAGAAGTTGAATAAGACATTAAATTAAAGCTTATTGAGTCTATTTTCGCATAAAAGAAACGGTGTAAGAGAAAGAATTTCATATTATGAGATATTTGAATTTTTGTAAGACAAGATTAGAATGATTTTGGAATCCCTTATTTTGACTTTAGAAAATCACTAAAAATTGTATAAAAATAATTATGGGTTATACTTTATATGATTAAATCCTTAATGAGTCTATTTTTCAGAAGAAACAAATGAAAATATCATCTGAATCCCGTATGAGGTGATAATTAATTTTTAGTGAAGAGGGGTCAGAACTATCGGACAGCAGAACAAGGATGACTTTAATGAATAAATTGCACTTATTGGATAAACAAAAAATTCTGAAACTTTTATGGTAAGAGGATATGTGAGTCTAGTTTCAGGTAAAATTAGTGGATCTTAATTTGGAGTTCTGTAGCTCAAGATATAAATAATTTAGTGACTATGACTCGAGTAGACCGCTTTAGATGAACGTGAGTAAATAGTAGAACTATGTGCAATTATGATTGTACTATCTTGAGAACATATTGTGAGGATCGATAAAAACATATTAATTAATTACTTATTATTTATATGCTAACTTACTAACCTATATAGCTTACACCCCTTCCTTTCTTTTTCCTATAGTGTCACAGATGCTAGGTCGAGTTGGAGGTCATCGGAGATTCTATCACACTATGAAGCTATGGATTGGTATTGATGATTTTTATTCTAGATTTTTAAGTCTATGACATTTATAGGGACTTGGTTATTTGTGTACATGTTATTATGAGTTGGCCTAAAATATTGGCCTATGCTAATTGAAGGTCATTGTTGTATAAGGCCATTTGATGTGGCCAATATTTGTTATGCTATAAGTCTATGATGAAGTATTACATGAATGTGCATGCTTTTTTGGGTTGGATGAGTGAATGTGTGATAATTATATATGGAAAATACTAAATGTGAATGGTTGAGTAAGTTATATGCTATGATTAGTTAAGTGTGTGTGTGGTTGTGCATGATGAATGTGATTTATAAATGGTGTGCGAATGCCATGATGTGGTTATTGGGGTGCCTAAAAAAAATGTCATGTGTGTGTTGATAAACTTGGTATAAGTGTGCAAGAGTTTTTGGATGGAAAAAGGCTTGGTAAATAGCTTAACTTTCATCCACAAGGATAGCCACACGGCCTAACACACGAGCATGTGACTTTGCTGTGCGACCCTAAATGGTTGATGACGTCGTAAACAGAGAGTTACATGGGTCGAGGACACGGGCGTGTGGCCTTGTTTTGTGGTAAAATTTTCTAAGTATTTTAAAGTTCTCGGTTTAGTCCCGGACTACTTCCAAAGTATGTTTTGGGCCTCGTAGGCCCGTAATAGGGACAATATGATTATGAATGAAAAGTTTTAAATTTGAATAGAAATTTGTGACTCAGAAATGATCGGTTATATGTGATTAAGTTCAGTAATGCCTCGTACCATATTTCGATGACGGATACGGGTAAAGGGTGTTACAAGACTGTTCTGTTATCCAATGTTATAGGCAACTTGCACACAACTTCTTAAATCGCTCCCAATAGTCGTAAAGAGACTCTACATCTGTTTGCCTTATCCTGACAATCTCCCTTCTTAACTCAGCTGCACACGATGCTAGGAAAAATCTGTTGAGAAACAAACAGGAAAGATCAATCCAAGTTATGATAGATTCAGGAGGTAGATAAAATAACCATTCCCTAGCAGAATCTACTAAGAAAAAAGGGAAAACACATAATTTGATTTGATCCTCAGTTACACCCTGAGGTTTCATACTAACACAAACCATATAAAATTCTTTTAGATGTTTGTGTGGATTTTCATTTTGTAATCTATAAAAAGTCGGTAGCAACTGAATTAATCCTAACTTAAATTCAAAATTAGCATCCATAATAGGATACGTAATGCATAACGACTGTTGTTCTACAAGAGCTTCGGCCATTTGCCGAATTATTTGAGCCATATGTTACTGTGCTAAACTTGGGTTTTCGTTAACCCTAGCGTTAGGCACATATTCTGGTGGATCGGCTCCTATTCTTTCATTCTCTAGTGTTTAAGTAGGGTTTTCATTAACCCTAGACTCAACTTCGTCGCTTGCTTCTATTTCTGGCAGTAGGTTACTTTGAGTTCCTACCACCTCTGACTGCTTTTTTTGTAACTTCGTTTCCTTGCGATTAGCTCTCGCAGTATTTTCTATTCGTGAATAGAACACAAGAATTCCTAGAGCAGATATGGTCATAAGAAAGAAACAAGATTAGTATGTTACCAGTCCCCGACAATGGCGCCAAAATTTGGTGTGTTGTTGAAAGCACCAAAAATAGCCTATCCCTATGAAATAACGAAAAGAATAGAATAAGGGAAGTAGGGTCATATCCTAAGGGACTGGATTGCTACAACTTCTTGTTCCTCGAAATCCTGGGCATAGTCGTGCCCAAGAAAAATGACGTACCTGGAAAAAAAACAGAATTAAAAATGTAGACGAGTTGAAATTGTATAAATTGAAATTGAAATTGTAAAAAGAAACAAAATTGAGGAAAACGAATTCGTTTATTTGAGGGATTCCAACCTCTGGTTATCTTGATCCTCATTGGGTTCAATCTTAGACTTTTAGGTGATCTTTCTCATGATAAAATAAGCAAGTTATAGTGGAAGAGGAAGCCTACGGTCACCAGCTCCATTTAGATTTTAGACTTATGATTTAGAGGAACCTGACTCTAGCCAACTGTTACTTTTGTGGGACAGTCTTACACTAGATCATCATTTTTCAAGGGCGAATGCCACACCCTTTCGTCTCTTGGGCTTGACAATGTCTAACGCAGTAAGTTAACGAACTAACTGTGCAACCTTCCCAAAACATAAAAAGCTGTCGTTTCTTGCACAAGATGAAAATATCACTTTTGGAAGGACATTGACAGAAGCGTCATTCCCGTAATGCAGAGAAACGATGAATACTCGTTGAGAAGGCTAAGTGCGGGTTCTAAGCCTCTTGAACCTTTTTTTGGAGAATATCGATATCCTTTGATTAGATGAGTTTAGTGGCTCATGGTTTTCGGGTAAAAAACACAAGATTAATGGAATGGAATTTTATTGGAAAGTAAAAAGAACAAAAAGGCTAAGAGCTCTAGGGGGAAGGAGTTTTTTTTACAGAATTGATAAGTGAATATTTATGTCACTCCATCCCCTATTTATAGTACATAAAAAACCTAGTTTACTCCTATTTAAACTCTAGATGATAATGTTTAAAAGTTATAATTTGAAATTAAATCTAAACAATATCATAATAATCCTAACAATAATCCTAAAAATAAAATTCAAATTTAAATAAAGTCTTATATTCATAAATCTCTTCTTTGAATTTCTACCCCTAGGTATTATTTCACACTTTGTATTTTTGGCACAATTTCTTTCCTATTTCACATGCCGACCCGTTTTATCTTTAAATTCAGAATTTTTACCCCCAAATTTCCTTTTGCCATCAACTTAGTCCCTACAAGATAAAAAACCACAAACAACACAAATTAGTAGGATCATACTCAAAATATATATGTAATTAACACATAAAAGTATGTCATTTTAGAGTATTATCATGCTTACACCTCTTGAATTAAATAAAAACCAAACCCATATAATTATCCAATCCAACTTTTAAAAAATTATTTTTTAATATTAATTAATCCAATTAAAGAATTTACACAACCTAATTCCAATTTCGTTAGAATCATGACGACTTTGTCATATTAGAATCTGTGTGAAAATTAATTTAATTAATTTGAACAAAATATAAAAATGATGACGATTTAATTTAATAATCACTTTAAACTCAATTATTTAATTTGTTCATCCAATCAAATAATACTCCAAATAAACTAAATTAAATTAAATTTCAAGTCATATCTGGCCTTCTCGAGAATATGCATTGACTATGGAGAGTAATTCATACAATATATTTCATTAATGTTGTTTCCATTCATACATTTAATTAGTTCTGTAACATCCCAAAATCTGAAATTTTATATGTTGCATTATTTTGGTACTCAGCTAGTTTAATTATCCACTGTGTGTGTTTAAGTAGTCCTGAGAAGGCTCGGGATTCATTTGGATTTGGTATAATTTTTGGTATTTAGTACTTTAATGAAATGGAACAAGTGACCTTAAAGCTTAAGGTAATTAGGGGGTAAAAAGTTGCATAATTAAGTTATTGGTGAAGAGGATATGGCGCCATATGTGTTCCTTGAGGGAAGGAGTTCGAATCCCTTGGTGTGCATGAATTTTATTTTTTACTTTCCTTCCTCATAGTGTCGGCCAAGCCTAGTACATATGGTAAGTTGGACTTTTATTTTTATGGAAAGGTGGCTAAGAGAAAAGGCAAGTTTTAAACTTAAGGAAGGGAATCAAATGGAAAAGGTATGTAGGGGGAACACAAGGCTTATAACAAGGGGAATGTTTTGGAAAGTTTGGAGTGGCCAAACTTTGACCATTTAGCTATGTACTTGGATGGTTTTTGGGCTAAGGGGATGGCTGAATTTTTGGTTAGCTTTTGGTATGGTATAGGTGCTAGTTTTGGTCACTTTTGCATTAGCATTTTTGGTGTATCAACATTTTTCCCCTCCAAAACTTTTCTCCCTAGCCGAATGTGTCTTGACCAATAGCTAAAAATTATGTTTTGTTTGGCCATTTCATTTTGACCATTTCGGTATTATCTTTCATTCTCCCTAAAATCTTTTCCTCTTTGTGCCGAAACCACACTAACTTGAAAGGGGTATTTTCATTTCTTCTCTTTTCTTCTTTTTGCCAAATGCACTCTAGCCTCAAGACTTTTTCTTTGTTCATCTCCTATTCTTGAAAAACCGAAACATAAACACCCTATTTTTTCTTCTTTTCTTCTTCTTTTTCTTCTTGCAAAACTGTCAAACATCACTCCCTCTTTAATATTTTCACTATAGTCGAATCTTCCATCCTTCCATTGAATCTTCTTTTTCATTCGAGTGGTCATCTTTGAACAATCGGTAAGAACACTCTTTTCAATTCTTTTTCTTTTCCGTTTTGCCGAACCTACATATTGGCTTGAGAGGGTCTTTTTGACTGAAAATATCATCATCTATCCCTCTCTTAGACAAATCTTTTTTTCCGTCTTTGTAGTGAAAGAGAGAAAGGCCGAATTACCATTTCCTCGAAGTTATCTCGTAATCACTAGAATTCGGATCAAAAACCTTCAAGGGATTTATTGTGGATCACTCGGAACTTGTGGTAAGCCTATCTATATCACTTTGTTAAGTCCATACTTTAATAGATTATTGATTTATTGAAGATCTAACGAATAGAGGCTCGTAGTAATGTATTGAAAGGGAAATCTAGTGGTGATCTAAAAAGGAGTGGATTGACGATCCCAACTCCTAGATTCAAGCGTAGGGCTGTTTCGGCAATTCGAGACTTTCCACCGGGTTGTGGACCCTCCTCTTATGAAAATCAATTATTCGAGGTTATTCGCAGTTCGGAGCCATTAGCTGTTCGGGGTTTTCCAACGGGTTGTGGACCGTCAACCGGGGAAAATCGACAAATCGTAGTTATTTGCGATTCCGAGGGTAAATCTTAGATCGTTTCTTTAGATTCGCTTTATTAGATCGCGTTTATTTTTTTCTAATCGAGCGTTAAACATAATTTTAGGTGTCAACAATCAGGAGAGCGTAGTGCTTACCGTAATCAGGTGTGTATTCTCACACCGTATTTCATGGGTTAGAAAACTATATCGTATTAATCGCTTGATCTAATCACAAGTTAGTGAAATCGGGTAAAATGGCATTTTTATCACTTTAGTGGTGAAAACTATAATAATCGGTATTAAGACTGTGATATATGATAAATGGGCCAAATGTGATATGTGATAAATGGGCTAAATATGATATGTGATAAATGGGCTAAATGTGATATGTGATAAATGGGCCAAATGTGATACTTGATTTATGGGCCAAATATGATATTCGCTACATGAGCCAAAATGTGATATGGGCCAGATTGTGAGAATTTTATAATGGGCCATATGTTTGTAATAATTATATGAATGGATTGTAGTAATTGAATGTACATATTTTATACATGATTTGCATGGGTTAGGATATTTGACGAAGAGAAGTTCTGGTAGCTTTGCTACCAAAATTCTGATGGCTTAATGCCCAGTTTGATATATGTCTTAATGCCCAGTTTGGTGTGTTGGCAGGGTGGGTGACTAAAGCTCCTCACAGGTGTGTTGGTTGGTACGGGTGGTGTGTAGCGGATGGAAAACTAGGTTTGGTTGGGAAATTGCATAACACATGCATGTTATATATGATATTATTTATGATTGTAATGGGCTTTGGCCCAATAAATGCTTAATTGAATTTTGGCCCAGCGAAAATGGTATGTGGATTATACACTGAGTTCTAAGTAACTCACCCCTGTTTTCTTTACCCTCCTCAGGTAATGATCAGTGATGGAGGCTTGGGCCGGAGACGACTCAGTGGAGGCCATACTACGAATAATGGGTTATTTACATTCCAAATTTCTTTTTAAGTACTTTTTATTATTTTTACTATTTAAGTTAAGCTGTAATAAGGCCTCTAGTTAAATTTTTATGGATGTTTTACTTGTGGATGGATTTTATAATACGCTTTAAATACTTAAGTGGGATTTCTTTTCTAAAAAATAGAAATAAACGTTTTTCTTAAATAAACGTACGAAAAGAATTTTATTCTTATATATTTTGAACTCAAAAATTTTACTGTAACAATATTTTAAATTTTTGTTTTCAAATTATTTTCGAACTCTTTCAATTTTCTCAAAATATTAAGTCCAATTTTTTTTTTTTTAAGTTTCAATTTATATGACTCAAATTATTAGATTTAGTATTCAACCTTAGTTTTAATAACTCCATGTCAAAATGTTTTTTTTTTTTCAAAATCCGATTTCTTTAAAAGACTAGATGTATATTCATTTTGTGTGACATGTCAAATCTTGTCTTAACGCATAGACCGGGTTTGGGGTGTCACAAGTTCTTATTATGCAATCCTTATTGAGTTATGATGAGCTAGTGGAGGGACCAATCAAACATATACATTTAATTAGTTCTTATTATGCAATCCTTATTTGGTCATGAAGTCAATCCACTCAATGAACCATGATTGATCTCCTCATCATATACCACCACAAAAACTACTTAAGTTAAAGTTTTATCCAATGATCATCTTATATGTGTGTCACTTTCATAGGATATCCTTGATCCATTTAGGTTAAATTTAATCACCTCATTCGATCAATTTTATATCATGGTCACCATTGTATATTCCGTGATGAAAATGATAATTACTTACAAACAATAATGTTTAATCATTCGTCTCAAAGGAATGACCAGTTTCACGTTTCATTTTCATGGCCATACAATGTCAATGAGAGGATGCTATTAACATTTTATTTAAGTCATGGTTTCACTATTGTGAGTGAAGCCATGTCATGCACAAATTATGTTTCCAACATATCAATCTTTGTGAACTACCATGACAACATAAGTTTTCCATGTTATAGATACTTAATTTTGTCCGGAGCTTGCTGTCTCAATTGGGTTTCGAACTCATTGAGTAGTTTTTCTAAAGATTATTTCAATTCTATAGTTAAATTAATACTAATTTAATTTTGAAATTGAATTAAGTACCAGATTAAATTTCCTTCACAAAATTTTTCGGTTTCAAATTGAATTTTGCTTAGAAAACAAATTAAATTAGAGTATGATTTATTTTGGTCTCAATTGATTTAAGATTAATTAAACCAAGTCTATTTTTTATTTTTTTGAAAAATTAGCATAAGAAGGGGTGGATATTTGGATATTCACATATGTTTGTTTTTTAAAATAAAAAGAAAATCCAAATAAAGTTATTCTTTTAGAAAATTAAAAAATTCAATTTTAAATAAAAATAATATTACTTGGGTTTAAAACATTTTATTTTTGATGGGCTTTATGATGAGGCCCATTTTTAACCCAACTTAAATTTTAAAATTGAAAGCCCAAATGAATGTTAAAATTGTTTTTCAATCTCAAATTTATTTTAAAATTCAATCCTAAGCACAATTAATTTTGAAGTTTAAGTTTTTTTTAAATCAGTTCAATCCAAAGATTAATTCAGGCCTAATTTGTTTTAATTTTAATTCGAAGCCCAAGATGGAGTCCAGCTTAACTTTTAAGTCCATTTTATTTTCAATTTTTAAATCTAACATTAATTTATTTTTATATTAGATAAATATAATTATTTATGTACAACATAAGATTTTATAACATATATGTGGTATTGAAATTTGATACAATATGTATCGAATAATTTTCAAGCATCGTACACAAAAATTTTGATTGTTTATTAAATGATTTTTACTATAAGATTATAAATGTTATTATGAAAATAAAATTGTTTTACTACTTGTAATAGTGCTTATGATAATAGTCAAGGTGATGACGATAATGTTAAAAATCTTCAGGTGTATTTTATTATATTTTATTTATTATATTATGTTTATTATAATTGGAAACTAATCATGACAATATGAATAGATAGATTTTGATTTGAAATCCCACGCATGTGATGTTGATTATGAAATAAAGAATCTATTGGGATATTTATAAGTCCGTCCTACTAGATTTATTGCATTCTCCGAAATGAATGTAAAAATAAAGAAAATAAAATATATAATCATGAACCATTAAAAGTGGGAACATAGTAATAAATAAGAGAATAATGAGATTTCTCAAGATAACTATTCAAAGGGTAAAGATAATTTATATTATCAATGTGATATGAAAGATTATTTACCATGTATGTGGCATATGCCTAAATATTTTGTTTCTGTTAATATTCTTTGAGGAATGATATGATAATGTAGTAATGAATTTTATCAGTATAGATAGAAAATATTTATCTTATTTGGTACTAAAACAAACAAATATTATTCCAATATTTGATAGTACAAAATTAGTTGAAAGCTCCAGAAAAGCTAATATATATATCTAAAAAGCACAAAATTTGTTATTCCCATAAATCAAAAATTGCATATAATTATTTGGAAATTATATTTATTTTGTTGACTTAGTGGCATTGTGAACTTCACATTGATTTAGACATTTCCAGTAGTAAATGTCATAGTAACACTTACATGTGGATACAAAGTAAAAGTAGTGGCAATAAAATGATCAATCTGTCAGAATTTATATTGACATTATTAGTACAATTGAAATGCATGTTAAACTAAACCAGAAGTTTACTAATACAAATGCATTTACTACTTGGCGTGACTAGTTAGACCATCCTGGATCATATATGATGTGGGAACTAATTAAAAATTCATATGGACATTCATTAAAGAACTAAAAGATTCTTTAATTTAAAAGAATTCTCATATGTTACTTGTTCTCAATGAAAATTGATTATTAGAAATTCACTAGCTCAAGTTGAGATTTAATGTCTTGCATTTCTAAAATGAATATGGGCCCATTCATCCACCATGTGGATGGTTTTGATATTATATGATTTTGGTAGATGCATATATAAAATAATCACATGCGTTATCAACTCGCAACCTTCAGTTTGCGAGATTGCTTGTTTAAATGATTAATTTCAGATTATGCAATTAAAACAATTCATTTTGCTAATGTTGGTGAGTTTACATCCCTAGCTTTCAATGATTATTGCATGTCAATTGGGATAAAAGTTGAACATCCTATAGCTCATGTTCACACACAAAATAATTTAGCTAAATTGTTTATCAAATGTCTCCAACTAATAGATAAATCATTACTTATGAGAACAAAACTTTCTATTTTAGCATGAGGTTGTATTGATTTACATGTTGTACGTATCAAGCCAATAAATTACAAATACTCCCCATTACAATTGATTTTTGGTCAATAACCAAATATTTCCCATCTTGCAATTTTTAGATGTGCGGTATATGTTTCAACTGCTCCACCTCAACGCACAAAGAAGGGTCATAATAAGAGATTGAGAATGTATATTTATATGAGTCTCCTTATAATATTTTTGAGCTATTAATTCGATATTGAGTTATGACATGAGTTGTCAGTTTTCCCTACATTAGTGGGAGAGAATAAAAAGCTGGATTAATAAAGTACTTGAAATGAATTATCAATGTCTAAGATCCTCGTACAAAGCAATGTGAACCATACGTTCAACAGATAATTCATTTTACAAATCAATTATCAGGTTCATTAAATCTCACATACCGACTAAAAATCCTCCAATATGAATTGATGTCCTAATAGGGAAAATTGTTAATGCAAAAGAAAGTAATCCATGCATGAAGTGTGGAAGACCGGTTGGTTCCAAAGATAAAAATCCTCGTAAAAGTAAAGGAGAAAATATTCTAGATGGTCATATAGTGGAAGCGGGTGCTCTAGAAGAGACCCAAGATATAACTAATAAGTAAAATTTTAGAAGAGATTCAGGTACCTGAAACTTTAAAATAATGAAAATAAGATATCTCGATAAGTTATGTCAATTCGAGAAAATGTGGAACCGAATAATGAAAGTGGTCGACAATGATTTGCATGCAATATTATTATTGAAATAATGAAATAAAAGAAGGATCTTGAATAAATCTATTGAGAAATATAGATATGGAATAAATTGATCAAAAATAGAAAGACACAACTCAAGTACAATTAAATTCGTGGAATTTTTGGACCAGTAGTCCAAATATCTAAAGGTATAAAGCTAGTGAGGGTGCAAATGATGTAGTTTTGCAAAAACGGAATAAAAATATGAAGTTTTTCGCTAAGTACTAGTATTGATTATGAAAAGATATAATATTCTTTTGTGGTGGATGCAATAACCTTTAGATATATTATTAAATTGATAATTCATAAAAGATTTAACTTGTGTCTAATGGTTATTGTTGCAACCTTTTATGAACCATTATATAGTAAAGTTTATATTAAAATCCTTGAAGGATTTAGAATGCTAGAAGCATATTGAAATTCTCGAGAAATTATTTATTTATATGAATTAAAATAATTGAACATATGTGGTAAATTTGACTTAGTCAATAGTAGTTGAAAGATGATTATAAAATGATCTAAAATATCTAATTGTATTTTTATAGAAGGATCAATATTAAAGTTTGCTATGATTATTGTTGAAACTCTTAAAGAGATAAAATATATTTCCCCAAATTTCTCTCATTGATGACTTTTAAAAGAATAGTAATACAAATGCTTAGCAAATACATTCAAATAGTCATTTGAAAAACTAGTGTTCAAGATTGAATACGTAGAATATGAGAAAATATGTGATGTTTTCATAAGGGGGAGTAAATACGCGCTGCACTCATTTTCCCTTAATCAAGGTTTTGTCCCACTGAGTTTTCCTGGTAAGGTTTTTAATGAGGTAGCATGTAACACCTTGAATTTTGGCCTAGTAAAATTGGGCCTATTGGGCATTGGGCATGGGAGCGTTTGATAAGCCGTAAAAGTAACATAATTTAGGCCCGCATTTAGCATGCTTTTGGATAATTTAAGCCTTGATTTATGTAAAAAGGTGCTCTTAATCCTTTCTTTTCATGTCTTATACTCAGGAAAGTACCCAAGGATGAAAAGAATGTAAAACGGGCTTAAAACGGGCCAAATGGGCCAATTCACGAAATCGACACGGCCTGGACTTCAAGCCACACAGCTGTGCCTCATTAAGTTACTAGAACACGGCCTGGACCCTGATAAAGACGGCCGTACCTCATTAAAAGTCCAAACACGGCCTGGCCATGATTCACACGGGCGTGTGCCATGGCCGTGCCCCTGTCACTGGAAAGAGTAATTTCATTCGGGAAAGGATACTTGGAGGCAAAGAAACACATTCCAAAGCCTATTCAAACACCCTAGTAGGAATTCTACTTAAATTAGGATACTTAGGGGCCAAGTAAGGCATCACAAAGTCTATATAAACACCTAAGGGGGCAACTTGAAAAGGGAGTTCGGCAGAAGCCAAAACCAGCATCAAAGCTACGCCAAGGAGCCAAGCCGAGAAGGTCAAAGTTAGGGAATAACGCGAGGATAGCCAGTTGATCCATCCCAAGAAGCCGGAATTATACTCAAGACGGCTAAATTCTCCTTCAATTCCTTCAGGGGGTTTTAGGGTTTTCTTATGTTTTGTTTTATCTTTTATCTTGTGATGTTCTTTTTATTCATTATGAACTAAACCCTTCAGATACCTGAAGGGGATGAAAACTAGATGAATTTTGTTATTTGATTTCTAAGTTATCTGATAATTGCTTAGTTTGTTCTTAATTATGTTGCTTAATCCAAATCTAATGTGCTTAGGTGGAGGATGAATAGACCCTGCCTAAGAGTAGATCTAACATAATTAAGTGGAGTTGATCGAACGCCTAGAGATAGGGTTACGAGATTTTGCTGGATTAGGGTGAAACCTAATATGGGAGCCCATTGATCGATTTACTGCTATCCTAGGGGGTTATTATAAGCGAACGAGAGTTCCACTAATTAAACTAGGGTTAGACGTTATTTGCCTCGAGAGAGGGTTTAATATAGGTTAGGGAGTCTTACGGATCAAGCTAAGTAAAGAAATCATATAATTTAGGGTCAGATAACAAGTGAAGTCTAGGTGGATTCTTCCTAAGGGTATCGTCGTAATCAACTGAGTTTACCTTCAAAGTTATTTTCCTATTCGTCCTTTTTGTCTTTGTGTCCTTAGTTTAGTCTTCGTCAGTATAGTTTAAAGAAATTTTACTCTATTTTTAAGGCTAAATAATAAAAAGAAAGTTAGTATTAGTACTCTTAGTTCATTTGGGTTTGATATCCGGTCTTGCCTAAGCTATACCACTGTTCGATAGGTACACTTGCCTTTAATCGTTGTTAGAGTTAGTTTTCAGGTTTTGATCATTCTTTTATAAATTTTAAAAACTCTGATTTCAGCGATCAGCGTTTAAAATTTTTGAGAACAAGAGAACGACACTAATGCAAGTTGGACCTATTAGGTGAGTGATTTTGGAAGGTTAGGGGGCTTCCATGAAGTCTTGGTTTCAAACCTGGGCTTTAGGAAAAATTTTGGTTTTGGTGAATAAAACCCTGTATGTAAGTGAGTAGGCTTTAAGAATATTGTTGGGGAAAACATGACACAAAGAGCTAGTTGCTAAGGCGGCTAGCGGCGTGGATTAAGTTACAGGGGAGCCTGAGTTCGAAACCTCTTGCATGCGAAATGCGACTGTTTTGCTAATTTGGGACGATTTTAGAGGATTGATGGAGGGATCCCACATTGGGAAGCTAGCATGAGAGTAGGCGAGAAGCTGACTTTAAATAGAGCGATCTACGAGGAGAGTAAGCATACCTTGGTTGGCGTTTGGGCATAGGTGTGTTCGGAGCACATATTAACTCTAGATTCCTATCAGGTGTGTATTTCGCACTACTCTAGCTATAAAGCAGCAAATGCCGAAATACCGATCACACGGCGATGGTAGCCACACAAGCGTGCGAGCACACGTGTGGGAGCTTCGACGCGATAGTTGAGGCCATCATGAGTGTTCTTGTGGGTTTAGGCTGTTTGGGCCATGACGGGTTAAAAGGGGCCATGTGAGGCCAATGGGCCGTGGGCCCAATCAAATAAGTTGTATGATTGTGTAATAAATATTGGACTGGACTATGTGAATCTCATATCTGTGGCTAGATTTGGGCTAAGTGGGCCACACGAGTGTGTGGGTCCATTTGGGTCGAGAATGGGCCCTAGGCCGATTCGCATCTTATCTCTGTTTATAATACCCTGGTTTGTAAAATTACCGAAACACTCCTGACTTGCAAAATTACAGAAGTACCCCTAATTTGCAAAATTACCGAAATACCCTCAGTTTATGAAATTACCGAAACACCCTAGTTTGCAAAATTATTGAAATACCCTTAATTTGCAAAATTACCAAAATACCCCCAATTTGTAAAATTACTGAAATACCCCTAGTTTACGAAATTACCAAAATACCTCAATTTGTGAAATTACTGAAAAACTCGATTTGTGAATTACCGAAGTACCCTTGATATGCAAAATTACTAAAATACCAACGGTTTGTAAAATTACTAAAATACCCTCGGTTTGCAGAATTACTGAAATACCTTCGTTTTGCAAAATTACTAAAATACCTTTGTAGAGTAGAAGTACTGAATTACCCCTGTAGGGTAGGATCACCGAAATACCTTTATAGGGTAAGATGACTATTTTATCCATGGGGTAAATGACTATTTTAGACTATGAGTTGACTAATTTGACTGTGGTTATATGACTTATATGCCTTTATTACATGTTTAAATGATTGTTACTGAGCGTGGCCATTTTGCATACACGTGTAATGATTGAGCATAACATACACGACATACTGCATGGGGTTGGGACATTGATATGGAGGAAGTTCTGATAGGGTCGCACGGGTCGCATGACGACTGTGGATCCAGTATTAATTTGATAGGGTTGTACGGGTCGCATGACGACTGTGGATCCAGTACTGAGCTGCTGAGGTCACACGGGTCGCATGAAGATTGTGGACCAACGGACGGCTTAAAGCCACGTAATCTGATTATGGCTCTGTGCCAACCTAAATATGGCTCTGTGCCATCTTGATTATGGATTTGTGCCAATCGTATTTGCCCGTGGCTATGTGCCTAACATATATATCGATGACTCTGTGTTGATCATAATTACCCAAGGCTATGTGCCGATTATACTACCATCGCTAATGGCTATGTGCCAAACTTATAATAGTTACCCATAGCTTTGTGCCATCCTGATTATGGCTCTGTGCAATCCTGTTTATGGTTTATAACCATTCTGTTTATGGCTTTTAGCCATTCTGTTAACTGGCAGCGTTGTCGCAATATCTATGGCTTTTAGCCGTTCTGTCCATGGGGTCGAGCCGTTCTGTAAACTTAGTGCCGCAACCGGTGCTAAGCTTAGTGTGATGGCTGGGTGGGTTGATTTTATCCCCACATGGTGTGTTGGTTGGTACGGGTGGTGTGTTGGCTAAATCAGGGTGGGATGCATCCTCATACTATTGCATATCTGTTTATGAGATCTGTCACTGTACTGGGCTTAGGCCACTTATTCTGTTATTGGTTTGGGCTAGGCCCAATTGATTATGCTATGGGCTGTGATCCAAATGATATTGTAGTGAGCTTTGACTCACGTATGCTTTGAACTGGATTATACCGTTACTGTTAAAGGGCTTTGGCCCAAACTGTTTCAATTTCTATTTTTGTATACTGACTGTTACTCTAGTAAGGGGATTACACACTGAGTTTTCGTAAACTCACCCCATTTTTAACTATGCAGGTAATCCCAAAGATTAGGAGGATCGGTGCTGCGAGGGACTCGGAGAAGACCACACACTACTTATGCTTGCTGTTTTGATTATTTACTTTTAAATATTTTGATTTGGGTTGTAATAAGGCCTCTCTATTTTTAACTTATTATTTGTGATATTTATTTATGATGTTTTCTAACTGCTAAAAGTGGAATACGATTTCCAAAACGATAACTGTCTTCAAAACACTACGTTTCTGCAACGTTTTCAAAATGCTTCTGCAACTCAATTTTTAAACATTACATTTTCGTAAATTATTTATTTTAAATATGCTTCCGCAATAGATAATGTTTTAAAAGTAATTAAATTTTCAAGTGGATAACAATTGCTAAATGTTTTGAGTTTCAACAAAGAGGCTTTAACTCAAACAAGTTTTCACAACAAGAAATATGGTTTTGAAAAACACTTCCATGTGAGACGCCAGATTCGGGCCTAACTTTTAGGCTGGGTTTGGGGTGTTACATTTAGTGGTATTAGAGCTCGGTTTGCAAAATTCGGCTGTGGATTGGGCTTTCAAAATTGAATTTCTGAAAGTGTTGTTTCAAAAAGGCTTGAAAAGATTTGAGGTTCTGAAATGTTGTATTGATCGTTTTCTGAAAGTGTGGTACACTGAGTCTCCGGCGCCGAATCCGTAAGTTTTCTGAATACTTTTACCTATTTAGAAATTTAAATACAGTGAGTTAGAAATACATTGTTTGGCCCACAATGGGCCGAAAGGGGTCATGTGGGGCCAATGGGCCCGTGGGCCCAATCGGATAAGTTGTATGATTGTGTAATAAATATTGGACTGGACTATGTGAATCTCATATCTGTGGCTAGATTTGGGCTAAGCGGGTCACACGAGCGTGTGGGTCTATTTGGGCCGAGAGTGGGCCCTAGGCCAATTCGCATCTTATCTTTGTTTAGAATACATTGGTTTGTAAAATTACCAAAATACCCCTAACTTTCAAAATTAGCGAAGCACCCATAATTGGAAAAATTTTCGAAATACCCTCAGTTTATGAAATTACTGAAATACCCCAGTTTGTAAAATTATTGAAATACCATCGATTTGTAAAATTACCAAAATACCCTCGATTTGCAAAATTAATGAAATACCCCTAGTTTACGAAATTACCTTGCAAAATTACTGAAATACCCTCAATTTGAAAAATTACTGAAATACCCTCAGTTTGTAAAATTATTGAAATACCTTCGGTTTGTAAAATTACTAAAATAGCCTTGTAAAGTAGAAGTACTGAATTACCCCTGTAGGGTAGGATCACCGAAATACCTTTATAGTGTAATATGACTATTTTAACCCTTGGAGGTAAATGACTGACTTAAACTATGAGTTGACTAATTTGACTGTGGTTATATGACTTATATGCTTTTATTACATGTTTAAATGATTGTTACTGAGCGTGGCCATTTTGCATACACGTGTAATGATTGGGCATGACATACACTACATATTGCATTGGGTTGGGACATTGATACGGAGGAAGTTCTGATAGGGTCGTACGGGTCGCATGACGACTGTGGATCCAGTATTGATCTGATAGGGTCGCACGGGTCGCATGACGATTGTGGATCTAGTATTGATCTGATAGGGTCGCACGGGTTGCATGACGACTATGGATCCAGTATTGATCTGTTAAGATCACACGGGTCGCATGATGACTGTAGACCAATAGACAGCTTAAAGCCGTGTAATCTGATTATGACTGTGTGCAAACCTAAATATGGCTTTGTGCCATCTTGATTATGAATTTGTGTCAGTCGTATTTACCCGTGGCTATGTGCCTAACATATAATTACCCAAGGTTGTGTGCCGATTATACTACCGTTGCTAATGGCTATTTGCCAAACTTATTACCGTTACTGATAGCTTTGTGCCATCCTGATTATGGCTCTGTGCCATCCAGATTATGGTTTATAACCATTCTGTTTATGGCTTTTAGCCATTCTGTTAACTGGGAGCATTGCCGCGATATCTATGGGTTTTAACCATTTTGTCCATGGCGCCGAGCCGTTCTATTAACTTAGTGCTGCAACCGGTGCTAAGCTTGATGTGATGGCTGGGTGGGTCGATTTTATCCACACATGGTGTGTTGGTTAGTACGGGTGGTGTGTTGGCTGAATCAGGGTGGGATGCATCCTCATACTGTTGCATATCTGTTTATGAGTCTGTCACTGTACTGGGCTTAGGCCACTTGTTCTATTATTGGTTTGGGCTAGGCCCAATTGATTCTGTTATGGGCTGTGACCTAAATGTTGTTGTAGTGGGCTTTGACTCACGTATGCTTTGAACTGGACTATACCGTTATTGTTAAAGGGCTTTGGCCCAGCCTGTTTCAGTTTCTGTTTTTGTATATTGACTGTTACTCTAGTAAGGGGATTACACACTGAGTTTTCGTAAACTCACCCCATTTTTAACTGTGCAGGTAATCCCAAGCATTAGGAGGATCGGTGTTGCGAGGGACTCGGGCTTGCTGTTTTGATTATTTACTTTTAAATATTTTGATTTGGGGTGTAATAAGGCCTTTCTATTTTTAACTTATTATTTGTGATATTTATTTATGATGTTTTCTAACTGCTAAAAGTGGAATACAATTTCCAGAACGATAACTGTCTTTCAAAACACTACGTTTCCGCAACGTTTTCAAAATGCTTTTGCAACTTAATTTTGAAACATCACATTTTCATAAATTGTTTATTTTAAATATGCTTCTGCAATAGATAAGGTTTTAAAGTAATTACGTTTTCAAGTGGATAACAATTGCGTAAGTGTTTTGGGTTTCAACAAAGAGGCTTTAACTCAAACAAGTTTTAACAACAAGAAATATGGTTTTGAAAAACACTTCCATGTGACACGCCAGATTCGGGCCTAACTTCTATGTTGGGTTTGGGGTGTTACATAGCATATTATGCGTATTATAGATTGTGTACTCTTTTTCCTTCATTAGGTTTTTATCCCATAGGGTTTTTCCTAATAAGGTTTTAACTAGGCACATTATCTACCAATGGACATCCAAGGGGGAGTATTATGAATATCTTATTAAGTGGATGTCCATCGTGATCAAGATAAAGTTTTAATATACTTTAAATTCTAATAGTTATTAGAATTAGATCTCTACTTCTTTTATACTTCTTATGCCTATAAATAGAGATTCTGATGAAGCATTGTAATCATCTCTTTTGATCAATAAAGTACATCCTCTATTGCTTTCATATTTTCTTTGTTCTTTATTCTCTCCATCTCTCTGTATTTTATAACATATTTTAGGTTCTTGATAGATTTAATTAGAGGTTAATCAAGAATTTTGGTTACGGATTAGGTTTATTTTATTTTTAGCTCCCTAGAATTTAGATTTTAGTTTTCAATAGATTTAATAAGATTTTTAAATTATAAATTTTTATGAGATTTATTCTAATTGTTAGCCTTAGAATTTATATTTTAGGTTTTTAATAGATAAAATTAGATTGTTAGTTTAAAATTTAGGTTATGAATTATCATTGGATTCAATTTCTATTTTCATTTTAGACCTAGAATTTAGGTATTAAGTTTTATTAGGTTTAATCTGACTTTAGTCTAGTAATCAGATTTAATTTTGTTAGTTGTTTATAAGTGATAGTTCCTAGTTTTAGAATTTTATAGTACTTCTAGTCGATAGGAAAGGAATAGGGTTGTAATAAATTAAATAGGCATAATAGTAGTTTGATTGAATGGAATGGAATAAGTATTGTAATTATATTCATAGGTTTGATTGAGAGGAATAGATATCTAATAGCAAAAAATAAAATAAAATAAAATACTGGAATGACGAATATGCCCTTTAAAATTTTAATGTATTTTTCACATCAAATTAATATTAAAGAATAATATTTTCTATCAAAGAATAATATTTAAATATATATTAAAAGAATTTTTTTATTTTTATATTAAATTATATTAAAATATTTTATTTTTATATTTTCTAAAATTTGAAAATAATATTTTATATTAAATTATGTTAAAAGATTTTGTTTTGTTATTCAAGGTTGCATGGAATAGCCACCAAAGAATGGCTATTACAGGAGGATTAGGAATAGGGAAGTAATGGTCATTCCATGAATGAGACTAACCTTCCCCACATGTAACCATATTCCCGAACCCAGATCTGATTGTGAGACTAAGCTTTAGTTTTTAAGATTTTTCATTAGATTTGTCTTAGGATTAGTAACACCCCAAAACTTCCGGTTAAGCACGTGACACTATTCTGATAGCAGATATAGTGATTTTTCGAGAAATTTGGAAAATTTGTTTGAAAAAGAATTCTTATAAAAACAAAGTAAATGAAAATGTGATGAAAGGATCAAGTTGCAATTTTCAATAATTTAGAGGATCAAAATGTAACTTGACAAAAAAGGGAAATAATAATTTGTATTGGCTATTTGACTTGAGTGTAAATTTGAATATGTATTAGTATGATGAAATTCACCTTTGGAACCAAATTTGAAATATTTGATAGTATAGGGATTAAATTGTAAATTTTAATAATTTTGTCGAGAAAAGGATAAAATTGGAAGCCAATTTTGACTCAAATGTTAAAGTGGCCAATCGGCCATCATAATAAGACTTTAGCAGTAGGGATGGTTAGGGATGAACATGCGATCGAGTTGATCGAATTAAGTGAAAACTTTTTGAGTTAATTGAGTTGACGAATTTTTTTATTAATAAAATTCAATTTAAAAAATTTTCAAATTGAGTGAGTAATATAAAATTTAAGTCGAATCGATTCGAACTAAATATATTTATTCGAGTTAAATTAATAAAATAAATAAGTCAAAAAATATCATAAAAGCTTTTTATTTTATTTCCAATTTTATTGTATTAAGCAAGCCATATCTCAAATAAAAAAAGTTTTAAGTGGAGGTTTTTTACCTTAAGAGATTTTAATATTGAAACGAAGTTGTTTTGCATAATTTAAAACTAAAATTACATTTAAACCCCAAAACGATGAGGTTTTGTTTAATCTTTTTTTGGATATTCAAGTTATAAAAATTCAATTCTATTCGAATTCAAAAAATTAATTCATTTATTCGAGTTGACTCAATAAACTGAACAACTTGATTTGAATAACTTAAAATTTTTATTTTTATTTTATTTTTTCGAGTTGATTCAAGTTTTGCACACCTCCAACGTAGAGCAAAATGCTCAACTCCTTCCCCCAAATTGATGACCATTACGGGGTAGGTTTGTTTCCAAATTTCCTTTAAAAAAAAAAAATCTAAGCCAAAATTCAATCCCAAATTATGATTTTTCACTAAAATCAAGTGAATAATTTATTTCTAAGTTTATTTTATTTATCAATTTCTTCATTCAAGCTAGGGTTTGATAAGTTTTATAGAGAGAAAATGAAAGCTAGAGAGAAAGCTTAATAAGGTAATGGTGTTTTTCTAACTTTTTTAGCTTGATATTCAAGCTTAGATGTTATCAGAAAATTTAGACAAATAATTTATTAATATTTTGATAATTTTTTGGCATGAAAAACATGTTTTAAGAAAAAATCCAGATGAGAAAAGGAATCGACCAAGGTTTTTTTGGACCTTAGTTACTTCTACCTTTTCGAACTTTTATATCGACTACTGACTTTTGTAGTGATATTTAGCCATCTTTATCGCTTTCATCATATAGCCACTATTTGTTGATTTACTAATACCTAAGAATCACTAAAAACTTTAAAGTTTTTTGATACCCATTTTTATGTGAGTTGTAATCTAATAATTAGGATCTCATACTTACCGATTGATTCTTAATTCAATTAACATTAGCATAGTTGCCAGTGTAGTAGGTCGTAGATTCGAGTGTGTTGAAGCGCAATTCCCTCCTATTTAAGGGTTGGGGAGGGGCTATGGCTAGTTCTAGGCATTGTATAAAAAAGAGCAGATATGATAATAACCTAAAATGAGATTAATGTTAAAAAAAAATAAATTAAGGCCTCATACTTAGCTTTATTGTTGGACTATTTGTATGAGAGCTTTAATGTGCAATCTAGATTTGTCCCTTTCAAGTTTTTAAGATGAGTATGGCTTTGCATCCGTAGACGCCAAAATATCCATCAACTATAGCTCCTAAGATATAAGTCTACTAATGTTGTCTTTTAAGAAGACGGTGTGTATCAATGATAAAGTTTTGCCAAAACCTGTAATTTTAAGGTTGTTCAAGGCTTTATGTGCAAGTTAAATTTGCTTAATTCTATTACCCTATCGGACATCTTAGACTTATGGAGTAATCGTCGTAAAGCATGGTCTATATATACTATTATGGTGGATGCTTGGAAGTAATGTCTCAGCTTTCAAGCAAATATAATTACAGCCAAGGCTAACTTTCCAAGCTTATGATAGTTTTTTTTTTTTTTTTTTTTTTTTTTTTTTGAAAATTCCAAGCTTATGATAGTTAATTTTTCTAACCAAGGCAACACTTGCAATTTTGTTGGTGATTGACATGTACAAGAAGAGTACGACATGGGGGTTCAAGCTTAGTAAGTGCACAAATGAAAAACATGTTGGCACTAGTATTTGGACTTGGGTGAAGTTCTAGATATAATTCAAATAGTATTTTTACCCAAAGTATGCTAAAGGTAAGGCCTGTGCCAAGTTGTGGTAACATACATAATAAGGCATAATTCGTGTGTATGTTCATGAGTTCAGTGAACTTATGCTCCAAATTTATAACCTAGGTGAGAAAGAGGCATTCTTCATTTATGGATGGACTTAAACCTTAAGCCAAACAAGAGTTACAAGGGAGAGGTGTACAAGATCTTACTAAAGTCATAATTACAACTGAATCCTTGATCAAGCTCACTATGAAAAAGTTGGACGTGTTTGAATCTTTCAAGCCTAAGGATAAGGGAAATAAGGTAGTATGAAGAAAGAAAATTTAAAAATGGTAAGCCACTGTCAGGGAAGTTGAAGTCCAACAAAAAATGGTAAAAGAATAAAAGAAATTAAGCTAGTAAAGTGCTTCTTTTGTGATAGGTCACGCAAGATGCGAGATAACTAGAACAAGCTAAGTTGACTGCCATCAATAAAGAAAATGATGAGCCAAAGACTAAGGTTCTAAAGCTTGGTTCTATGATACTTACTTTGAAAAGGCAAAGAAAGGTCAAAAGCAAAAACGCTTGATGTTTGTAGACATCAACATTGTAAGTAGATGAACAAGTGCTCTAATTACCACAAGAGCATCTGACTTATTCAAATCGAGAAAGGCTATTGGAAAAATTGGTCTTAAGTTAGATAAGACAACTACTTGATCAATATACAGCTGAAAGATTTTGTTCATTCCATAAAGGCAGTATGGGCATTGGTATGCCCAGACGACATTAACAAAAACTCATAATGTCCATAGCGGGTACAAAAAGCAATTTTTGGCACATTCAATTCTTTAACTTTGAGCTAATAATATCCCGACCAAAGATCAATCTTTGAAAACAAACTTTCTCCCTTGAGTAGATTGACTAAATCATCAATTCAGGGAAGTGGATGTTTGTTCTTTATCATTGCCTTATTTAATTGTCGGTAATGAATACACAATCTCAAGGTTTTGTCCTTTTTCTTCACAAACAGAACTAGAGCTCCTCACGGCGATACGCTCGATTAGATTAATCTTCGATTTAAAAGTTCTTACAACTAAGCTTTTAACTCTTTCAATTTACTTGGAGCCATTCTATACATCGTAATAGAAATTGGTGTAGTTTTAAGTGCTACCTCAATATCAAATTCAACCTCACTTTTAGGTGGCAAGCCTAACAAGTCCTCGAGAAATACATCTTGAAATTCACGTACTGTGGGAACTTGATCCAATTCAAATCCCAGTATTCGTGAATCCAGGATATAGGCTAAATACACCTCACATCCCTTTCTAATAAATTCCCGAGCTGACATTGCAAAAATTATATTAGTTGGGCATTTGTAACGATCAGATTCTAAATTTATAATCTCTTCCTCCATAGACTTCAACAAGATTCTTTTCTGTCTATAGTTGACCATTGCATTATGGTAAGTCAACTAACCCATACCGAGGATTACATCAAATTCATCAGATGGCAGTAACATCAAGTTGGCAAAAAATTCATCATCCTGGATTTTCAGTGGACATTTTTTACAAATTTTACTGATGATGACATTGTGGCCTACCGGGTTAGTCACACGTACATCAAAATCTATTGTTTCTACTGGTATATTTCTCTCTGTTACTAATAACGTGCAGATGTATGAATGAGTTGATGCAGGGTCAACCAATGCATGCACATATATATCAAATAAAGAAAATGTACCAACAATCACATCAAGAGCAACAACCTCTTCTCTAGCTTAGATAGCATAAGCTCTGGTAGGCCCATGATCTGTCACAATTGGTAGTGGCAAATTAAGTACTTTTCGACACTTAACGAGCTTGTTTTCTAGTCATTTTAATATATTTTATTGCATACTTAAATTCAAATTATTGCAAAATAAGTGTTTTTACATAGTTTTTAGTGTTTCGATGACCTATTAGGCCAACTCAGGCCTCGAGGAAGACTAATAGGTCATTTGTGTGTGTAGGATGCCATTATAGGTCAAGAAGCATAAGGGACGATAGTTGTGTCGCGACACTGGGAGGTCCGTGTCGCAACATAGAACTTTAAAGCTACTAGGGTTAAAAACCACCCCACATCATGACGAGGGATTTTACCCAAGTCACGACAACGTGACAAATTGGGGAATGAGTATATTTCTAAAAACATTACAACAAGGGCTTTCCCAACATCACAACTATGTGACGAAAGTTGGAAATATTTAGCCAAATTTGGACAATCACTTAGTGTTATTTTCCCTAATTAAACCCTAATCACTCCAAAGGCATTTTAAGAACCTAGCACCCTAGTGTTTGCCTATATAAATAGATTTATAACCTCATTAGAAGAGGTTAGGCTGTGATAGAAAAATTTTCTTTAAGATTTAATTTTTAGTTTTCATTTTATGTTCCTATACTGGAAATTCTTCCTGTTTCGACGTGAAGACGATCGTGCGCATATATAGCTTTGGAACCACTCTTATATATTTATTCATGAACAAATTTCTTTATCCATTTCTTTTATTATTTTATTTATATTTTGTTAGCATGATCAACTAATGTTTGTATGAATATTAGGATAAATTCTTATACTTTATTTACATTTGACATGTTTTTGTTATGGATCTGATTTATTGATTAAGTAATTATTCAACCAAAATTGAGTGTTTATTCAAGAGTACTTTGTAACACCCCATACCTGGACCGGTCGCCGAGCCCAAGAAAGAGGATGCTACAACAATTACTGGAACATTATAATACATTCTATAACATTTAATCAAATAATAAATCATCGATCACTTTAATTACATGCACAATAAAAATTATGAGTAAATCAAGAATTATAACAAACATACAAACATCAATCTTAATAGATATAACGACATAAATGATCAAACAATTCATATTATAACATAATTACAATCATTCTATGATAATCAAATAGAACTGAGCCTTATATTTAGCATAAATAATCAACAAATCTATTAAAATAAAATTTAATACAAGTATGATGTGATTTTCAATCAAAACCATACATTAATTGAGCATGCAAAACCCTTAAAATAAATTCGAATCAAATCAGGACTAGTTTGAAAGCTTTATAAAAATTTTGGCAAAAACTAAAAACAAGGGTCACACTGCCGTGTGACAAGGCTCAGCTCGTTTGGTGAAGAGACATGGCCATGTGTCCAAACCGTGTGTAAAGGTAATGACTGTGTAGGAGGAGACACACAGCTGTGTCCCTAGATCGTGTAATTAACTGATGACGTGTGGACCTAAAATCACTAAAATTGAACAGAGCATACGATCGTGTCTCATGTTCGTGTGAGGCATACAACCATGTGTCAAACTGTGTGCTGTATGATACCTTGAAATGCAAGATTTTCAACAATGGTTTGCTTAAATCCCAAGCTTACCAAAACCATGTATTCAATTACTCAAAACACATCAAAAGTATGCTAAACCAAAATTCAAATTAATCATTCATAAGTGTCTAACCAATGTACCATCATGGTACCATTACAATCCAATTCAAAATATACAACCTACTCATTTTGTCATACAAACATACATATATTTTTACACCAATATGCACCTCACCATAAATGTCATCCAAAAACACACCTTTCTATCGACTAAAACTTGCCTAACTTTTACCAAAATAAAACTATCTCCAATTTCAAACATACTATTAATTTGGTACCAACAAAACAAACCATAATCATCAACCAGCACATAATCTAAACATTATAACCAATTGATCGTGTCTGAAAGTCTTAATATTTATATAATGAATGATCAAGCCTAAAAACAAACTTACGACAATGATTGAGGCAAGCGCATCTATCGAACAGTAGTACAGTTTAGTGGCAAGACCGGAATGTCGAACCCAAGGGAACCAAAAGTACTAATAGTAACTTTCTTTTTATTATCTAGCCTAAAATAAAAGTGATTAATGTTTATTTAACTAATTACTAAGGAAAAAATGCTAAGACACAGAGAATGAATTGGGAAAATACTTTTGGGAAAACCAATTTATTAAGACAATACCCGAGGAAGAATCCACCTAGACTTCACTTGTTATTTAACTCTGAACCAGACGATTTATTCACTTGACTTGATCCGTAGGATTCTCTAATTTATATTAATACCTCTCTTGAGGCTACTAACGTCGAACCCTAGGTTGATTAATCAAAATCTCTTTTTAATTAAAACCCCTAGAGTTGCATTAACTCGATCTATGGACTCTCATATTAGGTTTGACCCTAATCCGGCAGATTTTCGTCATCCTATCTCTAGGGCTGCCATCAACTCCGCTTAACTATGCTAGATCTACTCTTAAACAGGGAATATTCCTCCACTGCCTAAGCAATTCAATACTTGAATCAATATACTGAAATATAAAAACAAGAATTAAGAACACATAGTTAAGAACAAATCAAGTATTTATCATATAGTTCAAAAAACAATAACAAGATCCGTCTTAGGTTTCATCCCCCTCAGGTATTTGAGGGGTTTAGTTCATGTTTAATAAAGAATACATCTCAGAAGAAAATATAAAACAAAACATAAGAAAAACCCTAAAAACCCCTGAAGGAAATTGAAGGGAAGATCTTCCGTCTTGAGTATGATTCCAGCTTCTTGAGATGAATTAACTGGCTGTCTTCGAGTAAATTCCACAATTCGGCCTCTCTGGCTTAGCTCCTTGGCCTACCTAAACTGCCCCTTTTTAGGTCACACTTAGGGTGTTTATATAGGCTTTCAGAATGTTTTTCTTTGCCCTTAATTATCCTAATCCTAGTGGTATTAAAACAGGTCACGGCAGGGACCCGCCCGTGTAGCACGCCTGTGTAAGTCGAGTCCAGGCCGTGTTTGGGTCTGCTAAGGAGACACGGCCGTGTGGCTTGGGCCCAGACCGTGTGAATTTTGTACTTTGGCTCATTTTCTCTGTTTTTGGCCCATTTCTTGTTCTTTTCATCCTCCGGTGCTCTCCTAAGTATAAAACATGAAATTAAAGGATTAGGAGCACCAAATTCCACAATTCAGGGGATAAACCATCCAAAAGTATGCGAAATGTGGGATTAAAATATGTACATATTACGGTTTATCAAATACCCCCATACTTAAACATTTCCTTGTCCTCAAGCAAAATTCTCAACTCACAATTAAAATGAACTTCCTCAATTCATAATATTCATCAATGGTGTTTCATCATAATTCATAGATAATTTATACATTGATAATTTAACCTAAAGGGTTCTAATGATTCAAACAATCTAAGTCATACATTTATAACCCGAAAACATTAGGTGTTTCCCCTTATCTAAATGATTACCTTTAATTCAAAATCGACAAGAGTTGATATCCTCACTAAAGATTCACTCAAATCACTCAAAGTGTTTAAGGTTCAAAATTAAGCACTCAAAAGTCGAACATGAAAAGTTAACTAGAATCGAGATTGAATTGACAAATTACTTAACTAGAAAAATAAATTAATATTTGAATAATTACATCAATTAAAAACTTGAAAGACTAATAACACGAGCTTCTTCTCAAAATGTGGAATTAATTGCTTAAGCTCAAACAACATAGAAATAATAATGAATAAATTTCCAACTTTTTTTTAGAACAAGTATTTACAATAATAAGAAAGAACTTTAATAACTGAAATATAGAACATAGTTAGGTAACTGCTCAAAATCAAATCTCGACAAAAAGGGAGTCAAGAAAATGGTGATAGAAAATACAGGATGGGTCTTGGGTTAATATTAGTGGGTGAGGCAATAAAAGGGTTGTTAAGATCAAGGGGTTCACTAGGGGTTAATTGTGAGGGTAGGCTTTTAGTGGAGTAAGTGAGTTAAATCCTAAGTGCCTTTATCATCTCTGTATATCAAATCAATGATTTGTTCTTGACATGTATTATCGAAGCAAGTTCTAGAATAGCAAATCAATGTTGACACACTCATAATCAATAAATTGAGCAAGAAAAGAATGTATGCTCTAAAAGGCTCAAGATCTCACAAAAATTATGGGTTTTTGATATCAACTTTGTAAATTTCAAATTTCGAGGTAATAATTAGATTTAGGTAGACAACCTAACAAAATTTTAATTTTTTTGAAAATAGACTCATCATGCTTGATTTTCTAGTCTCCTAAAATTTAATCATCATTGCACAATTATCAATGACTTAATCCAAAACATATCAATAAAAATCATGAATCAAAAGAAATTTTATTCTAATAGTAAAATGAGGAAATTACTTAAGAACAAGACATAATTCAGAGATTTGAGAATAATGCAAAAAGTTAAGAACTTTTCAAAATAAAATTCACCCCCCACACTTAAGATGTACATTGCCTTCAATGTACAAAGATATATATCTAAAGATTAATAGCACGAAATTAAGTGACAAAGGGAGAGGTGAAACTTCCTGAATGTTTTTGGATAAATTTCTTGAGTTGGCAGTGGTCGTGGTATGGTGATTCCCAAACAGTCTTTAGATCCTAAAACCAAGAAACTAAAACAAAATAAACTAAATTAAACATAAGAGAAATAAAGATAAGGAAAATAAAGGAGAAGAGAAAAGAAAAAGAAAAATGAAATGGACTCATGGGTCCTTGTCCTATCGAGTTAATGAAGCGGCCAGCATGAACTTATGTAGATCGGTCTCGCAGAGGGAGACTGTGCTAGAATCCTTCCGTTTCTTCGACATGGATAAGGTGTAGACCAAGAGTTTTGAGAATGAAGAAGGGTGAAAATGAAAAGGAGGGGAATATAAAGGGAATGGAAGAAGGGGAATGGGGAGTAGGTGAGAAGGGGAGATGTGTGTTTTAAATAGAAATCTCAGATTTGGTACATCCCCACGCCCGTGTGTCATGGGCGTGTTAAGTCACATGGCTGTATCACACGGTCGTGCAGTGCTTCGTTCATTTCCCCCACGCTTGTGTGCAGGTCACCACGCTTGTGTTGATAAAACAGTGTCGACCACGGCTGTATTGCACGGCCGTGGGGTTTAGTCGGAGTCCGTGGCTTGAATATATTTTTCGTCCTATTTTGTACTATCTTTGCCACATCGGTACGAAAATCTGTGGTATCCACACGGCCACGACCATGACCGTGTGCAAGGCCGTGTGGGTATGGAAACCTGTGTTTTAGTTAGTTTGTAGTTAGGTGCTAAAAGGGAAAATAAAAGTAAAAATAAAAAAATGTAAAAATTAATGGGGTTAGTGCTCGGATTGCCTCCCGAGAAGCGCTCGTTTAAAGTCTTAAGCTAGACTTACCTCTCATTCGCACATTCATGGTGGTTTGAGGAGTTGAAAATCCTTTCTCATGCTATCAGTTCTATTATCACTATATAGTTCGAGTCGAGTAGTGTTTACTTTAAAAGTGTCGAATATAGGATTACTTACCTCGACTGTTCCGTATAGGAAAGCATTGATTACCTTAAAAGGGATTTTTTTGTTTGTATTAAGGTCGGAAGGAGATATTCGAGGGTCTGTCTTGTCCATATATACTTGATCCCTGATCTGAAATTGATTTGCCTCATCCTTAAGTTTGACATGGTTTTGCTTTGGTTCTGCTTCGTGTGTTCTTAGTTTCTCCTTAACACGTGGCTTCCACTCGTCTAGTTCATCGATCTGAAGCCTTCATTCCTCATGAGTTATTTCCTTGTTGGCATGAGGTCTAGGATCTGGGTCAGTTGTGTAGTTTCATGGTGTTTCTTGTAAAGAAGGTGGAACCAAGTGGTCATTAGTAGAATTGATGTTTTCACCTTGATTACTCGATGCCCTAGCCGAGTCAAGAGCCTGAAGAATGATTGTCTCGTCACCTGCACGAAGTATGAGTTCACCTGTACCAACATCAATTTTAGTTGTGGCAGTTATTAAAAAGAGTCTTCCTAAAATTAAAGGAATAATATTGTTTTCATCCATGTCTAAAACGACAAAATCTATTGGGAATACGAATTTATCAATTTTCACGAGAACATCTTTGATTATACCCCTAGGAATTCTAATAGTTTCATCAGCTAATTGAATGCTCATCCTAGTTTGTCTGGGTTTCCCTAGACCTAGTTGTTTAAACATTTTATAAGGCATAACATTGATTCTTACCCCTAAATCAGCTAAAGCATTATCAATAGATAAACTACCAATTAAGCATGGAATTGCAAAACTCCCTGGATCTTTTAATTTTCATGGTAGTCTATTTTGCAACATTGCTGAGCACATTACGTTTAGTTCCACATGCGATTCCTCGTCTAACTTCCGATTGTTTGTCAAAAGCTCTTTTAAAAATTTCCTTGAATCTTGCATCTGCAAAAGAGCTTCAAGAAATGGTAAGTTAATATGTAATTTCTTTAAAAGTTTAAGAAATTTACCGAATTGTTCATCTATGTTGTCTTTCTTCATTGCATTGGGGTATGGTGTACGAGGTTGGTACTCTTTAATTACCAGTTTTTGTTTGTCATGGTTTACCTCAACCTTACCTTCCTCTACCACATTCTCTTGCCTTAATTTTGTTTCATCTAACCTTTCACTATCATGAGCTGTTATGGTTTGAAGTTGCTCATTTGGGTTAGTTTTAGTGTTGCTTGGCAAGCTGCCTTGTGGTCGTTCTGAGATTAGCTTAGCAAGCTGCCCTAGTTGGTTCTCGATCCCTTGAATCGATGCTTGTTGATTTTTTAGTGTTGTCTCGATGTTTTGGAAACTAGTTTCTGACACCGCGATGAATTTTGTCAGCATCTCTTCAAGGTTCCGCTTCTTTTCTTTTGGGTAGGGTTGTTGTTGAAAGCCTGAGAGGGGTTGTTGTCTTTGATTTCTTTGACCACCCCATGAGAAATTAGGGTGGTTCCTCCAACCTGGATTGTAAGTGTTACTATAAGGGTTATTTTGAGGTCTAGAATTATTACCCATATAGTGAACTTGCTCGTTTTCAGCGCTCGGGTTGTAAGGTGGATATTCTGTATTGCTCATTCCTCCTCTAATCATGTCACATTGCATCACTGGGTGTACCTATGAAGAACCACACAAACCATCAATTTTCTTAGTCAGAAGTTCTATCCGGTTTGATAGCATGGTCACTACGTCGAGGTTGAAAACACTGGCGGCTTTCGTTGGCCTTGTCCTTGTGACTTGCCATTGATATTTATTCAGTGACATCTCTTCAATGAATTTGTAGGCAGCCTCAGGTGTTTTGTTATTCAAGGTTCCGCCGGCGGCTGAATCAATCAATTGCCTAGTTGAAAGATTCACCCTGTTGTAAAAGGTTTGGACCTGTAGCCACAAGTGTAATCCATGGTGTGGGCACCTTCTCAATAGATCCTTGTATCTCTCCCATGCATTGTAAAGTGTCTCTAAATCCATCTGTACAAAATAAGGGATATCATTCTTCAACTTAGCCGTTTTAGCCGGCAGAAAGTATTTTAATAAAACATTTTCAGTCATTTGTTCCCATGTTTAGCTTTATTCCTCAAAGAAAAGGGAAATAACTGAAGACGGATGACATAATTAGAAACGCCATTTATTTTGAAAGTATTACAAAATTCTAGGAAATTCGCCAAGTGAATATTAGGATTTTCATCCTGCAAACCATCAAACTGAACAAATTGCTGTATCATTTGAATTGTGTTAGGTTTCAGTTCAAAATTATTTGCAGTAATAGCAGGTCTAACAATACTTGACTCAGTTCCTGTTAAATTAGGTTTAGCATAATCATACATAGTTCGAGGAGCATGATTTTTCGCCACCTCTAGAGGTAGCGAATTATTCTCAGCCATCTCTTTGGTAGTACTAAATTCGTCTTCTTGCTCTTCTTGTGTGTATTGTAGGCTTCTCCTTATTTCTCTTCGATTTTAGCGAATTGTGCTTTCAATTTCATTATCATAAAGTAGCGGTCTTGACGGGTTTCTTCTAGTCATAAACTAGAATTCCTGCCAGAAGCAAAGAAGAAAATTTAGAAAAGTAAAAATAAAATTTAATTGCAAAAATAAAATATGGCTAAAGTAATAAAAATTGAGCGTTCTTAATATTTCAGTTCCCCGGCAACGGCGCCAAAAACTTGATCGTGTCTAAAAGTCTTAATATTTATATAATGAATGATCAAGCCTAGAAACTAACTTACGACAACGATTGAGGCAAACGTACCTATCGAACAGTAGTATAGTTTAGTGGCAAGACCAGAATGTCGAACCCAAGGGAACCAAAAGTACTAATACTGACTTTCTTTTTATTATCTAGCCTAAAATAAAAGTGATTAATGTTTATTTAACTAATTACTAATGAAAAGATTCTAAGACACAGAGAATGAATTGGGAAAATACTTTTGGGAAAACCAATTTATTAAGACAATACCCGAGGAAGAATCCACCTAGACTTCACTTGTTATTTAACTCTGAACCAGACGATTTATTCACTTGACTTGATCCGTAGGATTCCCTAATTTATATTAAAACCTCTCTCGAGGCTACTAACGTCTAACCCTAGGTTGATTAATTGAAATCTCTTTCTAATTAAAACCCTTGGAGTTACATTAACTCAATCTATGGACTCTCATATTAGGTTTGACCCTAATCCAACAGATTTTCATCATTCTATCTCTAGGGTTGCGATCAACTCCGCTTAACTATGCTAGATCTACTCTTAAACAGGGAGTATTCCTCCACTGCCTAAGCACATCAATACTTGAATCAATATCCTGAAATATTAAAACAAGAATTAAGAACACATAGTTAAGAACAAATCAAGTATTTATCATATAGTTCAGAAAACAATAACAAGATCCGTCTTAGGTTTCATCCCCCTCAGGTATTTGAGGGGTTTAGTTCATGTTTAATAAAGAATACATCTCAGAAGAAAGTATAAAACAAAACATAAGAAAAACCCTAAAAACCCCTGAAGGAAATTGAAGGGAAGATTTTCCGTCTTGAGTATGATTCCGACTTCTTGAGATAAATTAACTGGCTATCTTCGAGTAAATCCCACAATTCGACCTATCTGGCTTGGCTCCTCGACCTACCTAAACCGCCCCTTTTAAGGTCACACTTAGTGTGTTTATATAGGCTTTCAGAATGTCTTTTTTTGCCCGTAAGTATCCTAATCCAAGTGGAATTAAAACAGGTCATGACATGGACACGCCCGTGTGGCACGCCCGTGTAAGTTGAGTCTAGGCCTTGTTTGGGTCTACTAATGAGGCACGGCCGTGCGGCTTGGGCCTAGACCATATGAATTTCATACTTTGGCCCATTTTCTTCGTTTTTGGCCCGTTTCTTGTTCTTTTCATCCTCCGGTAAGTGTAATCGGTAAGTGTTTGGAATTGTTGTTAGTAGACACAATTCATAGTGTTAATTGGGAGCTTAGGAATAACTTAAATCCCTATCCTAAGTTCCGAATGTAAGCTTTCTATTTCCCTTACTTTATTTTTGGTAAATTATGTGATTATGAGATTATTTATGGACTAATTATTATGATGCGATATTATGATATGAGACATGTGGATGACTAATGTGAATTGTATTGTGTCGTGGGCATATTAAATATGCCGAACAATAATGATGATGTTGTGTTAGCAATTTAAATATGCAGTGAAAGTGCAAAAAAGGGTAAATACATATGTGTTGAATTATGGAATGTAATGCTAATATAAGATGTTATGTATGTGATAAACTAATTTCAATGCACTCATATGTGGTTAGATATGTGATGGCTCAATGAGCATTATTGTGGCACTTTAAATGCAATTAATTGTGAATTTGATTAGCATGCATTGTTTACAAGTTTCTGATGTGAATTGATGAATATGAACAAAGATGATGTGCAGTAAATCAATAACTAAAATTATGTAATTGTGGATATTTTGGCCTTGTGACCTTATGAGACCGTTGGATATAGTTGGCATGCCATAGGATTTGTGAGTACTTACCTATATGTGTTATTTGATTTGGATGTTGAGGCCCTAAGACATGTTGGAGAGAAAAGGAAATGTGAGTTAAGCGCCATTCAATGGAACATGTTTGGTGTGTTGGAGAGTGATAGCTTTATGCTTCACTTTTAGGATATGAACGACTCTATGAGTCATTTGGTGTATTGGAAATCCATGTATCCGATGTGTGGTGGCATTTTTTATGTTTCATAGCCTCAAGTGCCGAATTATCTTAAAATGTATGTGTAATTTTATGTATGCCTAAATGAGTATGTGGTTGCTATGCGAATTACTGTTTAAATGTGATCTTATTTGTTGTGGTAATATGATGTGAGATGGACGCTTAAACATGTGAATAATATGCTAAGCGAGTTTATTTAAGTTTTATGAAAATTTTAGTATGTTCTCATAGTAAATTGCACATGTAATTATGGTTTGGATCATTTCTATTTAACTTGTAAATGCATGAGAATATATCAGCTAGACTTGTGGGTTATTAAAGCATGTATACGTCGTTTGGTCTTGATGAATTATTGTTAAATGAATTATATATAAGTGAGTTGAGTGTAATTGCATGTAGGAGTATATGTTAGTTTTATAACTTAATGAAACGTGAATATGTTATTTTGACTTGATTAGAGTATGGTTGTGAACGTGTTATAGTATGCTCTTATTTAACCTTTGATATTGTGTGTACATTGTGGTTATTCTGAGCATTCACTGAGCTGGTTAAGATCACCCACTCCTTTAAAACCATTGCAGATTAGTTATGTGCTGGTGTGAGCGGTGTGATTTCTGATGGGTGATCCAAGCTAGATGTTAGCTTTATTTCGTAAGTGTTATTAATTCATTTATGTTTTGGGGAAATAAAGACAATGTGGTAGAATTGTTGCATGAATTTTGCCATGATATTTTGGATGTTTCCATAGTTTATTTGTTCTTAGGATTTAAAGGTTTGAATCGTGATATGTTGATTATTGCTCGGACTTATTCTCGATGTTTGAAACTGTGATTATAGTTGTTTTGACATTTATTTGATATGGTAAAAGATGCATGTTGAATAGATTTGTGTTGGAATGGTTTATATGTTTAAATATGCTGAATTTTTACTGTCTGGAGTAGAGGTATCGATATTCGTGTTTTAAAAATGATAGCTCTGTGCAAAATGCTAACAAAGGCACCGAAACAAAGGCATTGAAGTGCAAAAAGAGGCACCGAGTGCAATCCTGTACAAGCACATGCGTTTAACCTTATTAATCATTTACTACGTTCAATCAGGCATTTAACAATGTTTATTACAATTATATTTTACAGGCACTTCCAGAAACACAGTCATACACATGCTATCAATCAACTAAGTTCATTTCAATATCATATAATCATATTATCCCAAATGATCATCAATTATCGAATATCCATATTCTCACTTGTACTTAATTGTAAGCATTTTAAAATCTACAATTTAATATCGAAATTCAACATCAAATACAATTCAACCAATACATAATGACACAAGTTATAAATAAATACATATATTTTTTTATACTATGAACTTGCCTAGGATATGCTATTAGTTGACTCGTAGGGACTAATTTGTAAATTTCCTTTTTTTTCTCGGTTATCCTCCAAACGGTTCAATTCTTGATCTATATAATAATTAATTTTAATTTATCAAATTCAAATACATTATCACACTCATATTTATGTATAGGACTCATAAAATTTATTTATAAATTAGTCCCTAAAATCGGAACTATTTAAAATTTCAAATTTAACTCCTAATATCCAAAATCGATTTTAACAGCACCTCATATCAACCTTTAAACATTAAAAAATTTTACAAATTTACATTCTAATTTTTATATATTTTCATGTTAGTCCTTAGATTCATAATTATCAAAAATCCCTTTACAAAATAGTCCTAGATAGTAACCAAGCATTAAAAATATTTCATCTAACATCAATAACGCCTATAATTCATTAATGGCAAGTCCCAAAAATTTTAACAGATTTACGAATTAGTCCCCAGGTTAGCTAGATTACTCAACAACAATCTCAAAAATATAAAAATTACAAGAAATGGGCTTAGAATTTCATACCATGCAATGGCCGAATGATTTTATACTTTCGAAGCCTTCTTCCTTCACTCAAAAATGGTGGAAACGTTGATGGATGAAAAATGAAGATAATAATGGCTTATTGTTTCTATGTTTTATGTTTTGTTTTGTTTTTTTTTTATTTATAAAAATAACCTTTAAAATTTCACATTTTTCACTGATTAAGACATTCCTACCGTTCACTACTTAAGAAAAGTGGTTATTTCCACTTTAGACCTTAAACATTTGTTAATCATGCAATTTAACTAATAATAATCAATACCGATTAACTTTTATATTTTTTACGGTTTAATCCTTAATTAGCCATTTAATTACTAAAATTTTCGAACGAAAATTTAATACGCCAATATACTCACTCCATAAATATTTAATAAAAATATTTACAGGCTCGATTTGTAGAAACTGACAATTCATAAAATATTTAACTTGCATCTAATAGTTGTTACAATCTTTTTTATGAATCACTATATTGTAAAGTTTATATTAAAATCCTTGAAGGATTTAGAATGCCAGAAGCATATTGAAATTCTCGGGAAATTGTTCATTTCTAATTTGAACATATATGGTAAATTTGACATAGCAAATAGTAGTTGAAGAGGATTATAAAATGATCCAAAATACTTATTTGTGTTTTTACAGAAGAATCATGATTAAAGTTTGCCATGATTATTGTTGAAACTCTTGAAGAAATCAAAATATATTTCCCCTAAAATTTTCTTTCACTCATGACTTTCAAAAGAATGGTGATATAAATGCTTAGCAAATACATTCAAATAATTGTTTGAAACACTAGTATTCAAGATTGAATACCTAGAATATGATAAACTATGTGATGTTTTTATGAGGAGGAGTAAATACGCGTGTACTCTTTTTCCCTTAACTGAGGTTTTGTCCCATTGGGTTTTCTTGGTAAGATTTTTAATGAGATAACATATTATGCATATTATAGATATGTGTACTCTTTTTCCTTCACTAGGGATTTTTTTCCCACAAGGTTTTTATCTTTGTAAGGTTTTAACGAGACACATTATTTACCAATAGACATCAAAGGGGGAGTGTTATGAATATATTATTAAGTGGATTTTCATTAAGATCAAGATAAATTTTGATGTACTTTATATTCTAATAGTGATTAGAAGTAGATCTCTACTTCATTTATACTTCTTATGCCTATAAATAGAGACTTTTGAGAAGCAATGTAGATATTTTGATTGATTAATAAAATACAATCTCTTGTGCTCTCCCATCTTTTTTTTTTTTTACTCTCTGTCTATTTATTTTATAACTGTAAAATCTATTTTAAATATTTATTAATTTAATTTTTAATAAAATAAGAAATTAGATATTTAGATAAAAACAAGATTACTAATTAAAAAATTTAAAGAATTTTACATCATTCACTTTTAGTAGTTATGAAGTTCACACTTATATATATAAAAAAATCTCTATATAATATAATAAATATGAATATATGAATAATTATTAGGTACATCGACGATGAAAATTTTTAACTCCATAAGAGGGATTGAGATTTTAACATATATCCTTAATTAAATGTATTGAAAATAAATATGACTTGTTGCAAAATTACAGCTCTACTTGTGGAGTTAAAAATTTTCAGTATATCAAATAATTACCTTATATGCAGATGATACAATGCCAAATATACATTCTACTACTTAGAAGAATTGTTGTAACTTGAGCTTCTCGTAATTATTTTATTAATAAGTGTTTCTCTAAATGAATCCAAGGCTTGAGGACGAAGGGTCAAATTTATTTAAAAAAATATGTATACTGTGTTGCAAATGTGAATATTTGGAGACCTAAGTTTGTACGTTATTGATGCATGTAACATAAGGTGAATTTTCATGTAAGTCTTTAACGTATCGCATGGTGCATGAAAGCGAACAAGTCTTGGGGAAGTAATGCACATGCATAACGCATGAAATACCTCTCCTATTTCTAATTGCGTTACTCTCTCTCCATGCCCATGCTTTTTTGTTTGTTTTAGGATTATTATTATCCTTTGCGTTTTCCTTTTTCTAAGAAGAATGGCATTAGAACTGGGTCCACAGGCCAAGCACTAATTCAAAATATTTATTAATTTTTAGTATAGTCAAAGTATTATTTAAGCTTATTTTACTGTCAATAATTTTTTTTTTTTTTTTGAAGTTTACGATTATTTCTTCTAATAGTGTGATGTTCAATGTTGAAATCAAAGATGATACTGCTGCAGGTTGAGGTTCATGGCTCTCGGCAGTGTCCTTGTGCAAGTGGCTAGCCATTGGAAGGTCACCACCTGTCCCAACCATTGAGAGTTCTAGAATATATTAGGAATGTAATTGTAAATTTTGTCAAATCTGGGGTCTTTAATTGTAATTTTCCAATTCTTGGGGGTTTTTTTTTATAAGATATAAAATTTTATTGCCTATTCCTTTTTTAAAGAATTACATCTACAAATTTTAAACTAAGAGGCCAAATCTCCATATTCAAAATTAAATAAAAAGGAAATGATTCAAAAACTGAGACCAAATCCATTAACCCAAACATTTTCCTCTCTTCAAACCTATTAACCCATATTCTCATTAATTCTCAGAAGTCCAAAATTCAAATTTATAAATCACCCAAATATTTTAGTCTAAATCCGCAGTAATCGGAAGTTTTAAACTTAATAAATTATTTCTCAAAAAATCCATAAAATTTGAGCTTGTAGTCTCGAAAAATCAACCATTAAGATTTAAAACAGATTTATAATAAAAGCTTTGATTTGTATGACGAGAAAATGCGATGTATGAAATAACTAATAAAGAAAGTAAATGAAAAATAAATAGAAAAAAAGAGGAGAATATATTTTTATTGATTAATGGAAATATCTATAAAGCTTTAAAGTTTATATTTATAGATATAAAAGTATAAATGGTATAAAACTTTACTTCAAATGGACATTAAAGTGTTAAAGTACATTAAACTTGTCTTGATTTTGATGAACATCCACTTAATAATAAAATATTTATAACACTCCCTCCTCTTGAATGTCCTTTAGTAGATAATGTGTTTTTGTTAAAACCTTAAAAACTTTGTTGAAAAAAAAAATCTTAATAAAGGAAAAAGAGTGGGTATATATATCTATACATAACATGTTGCTTCATTAAAAATCTTATCAGGAAAACCCAATAGGATAAAATCTTGGTTAAGTAATAATAGTACAACGCGTATTTTCTCCTTCTCATGACAACATCATATAATATTCAATCTTGAATGCTAGCTTCAAATGATCACTTAAATATATTTATTAAGTAGTTATATCATCTTTCTTTTGAAAGCCATTAGTGAGGAAATTTTTTTAGGAAAACATATTTTGAATTCGTGAGGAGTTCCAACGAAAATCATAACAAAACTTTAATCATGACCATTCTTTACTAATACATATGTTCAAATCAATTCATATAAATATTTACACAACTATATTGAACAATTTCTCAAGAATTTCTGTATGCTTCTGGCATTCTAAATCCTTCAAGGATTTTAATATAAACTTCCACTATATAATGATTCATATAAAGATTGAAATAACAATCATAAGACACATGTCAAATCTTTCATGAACTGCTAAATTAATAAGATATCTAAAGGTTATTGCATCCAACACAAATATTATCTTTTCATAATCAATTTCAGGACTTGGCAAAAATATTCATATTGTTATTTCATTTTTGCAAAACTATTTCATTTGTACCCTCACTAGCTTTATACATTTAGATATTTGGACTACTGGTTCGAAAACCTCACAAATTTAATTCTACTTGCATTGCATCATTTCATTTTGGCCCCACTTCGTCTGTTTGATCAGGATCATTAGCATCCTTCGTATTAGTATAAGTACCGGCGTTTGCCTGGTTATTAGTAAAAATCACGACGCGCTTGGATTTTCTTGAACGAATTTCATGCTCTGCTGTTACATTTTCCTCGTTTTCTCCCTCCTGTTGTTCTAAATCGTCGATTAATTTGTATGACCATCGAGGAACTTTTTTACTTATTTCTTTTATTCCAATAGATTTTTTTCTAATTGTTTGATTGTTGGGATTAGTTATAACTATATTGAATAAAAATTTCAAAATTTTGACTCGATCCTCGCAATCAATATTTCCCTGTTCATCTTCTGTCAATGTCAATAAAGAGAGTTCTTTTTCTGTTGCTAATGATTTTATATTGAGTGTATCTAGTGTCTGTTCAAGTTCGTGATAATCAGTAGTAAGAAGTAGAGCATGAATCTTATTTATCCAAAACGGATCCGTATTTTTTTTTATAATTTGATTTATGCTTAAAGGAGAACCCCATTTTTTGATTCTTCCGCGGTAGGGTCCATGCAAGAAAGGATCATATAGTTTAGGCAAGTATTCTCTTTTAGTTTCATTATTAGAGAATCGAGTCCTTTTTTCAAGTATGCCCAGATCAAAAGATTCCTTATCTAAAGATTCGACTCTTTTTATAAACTCCTTACTAAAATTTCTTCTTTTAGTTCATTGATAAAACTCCAATCAGTATACAAGTCATCGAGAAAACAATTTTTCTCGGTGTGAAAAATATATTTTTTGTATCATTTCCCTAAAAGTTGCTAAACTGGGTGGATACGTAAAAGATATTTTTTTCTTTTCCATCACTTTGACATGTATAAAAAAAATATTGTGACATTTCATTTTTTATAGCATTTTCAACTCGGTCATTTTTTATATATCGCAAAGGTCGATTCCATCGTGTTTAGAATCAAAAAGAAGTGTCACAAGAGGTTTTTCAATCCATAATAAATATTTATCTTTTTTTAATATTCCTAACTTCGAACTTTCTTGATTCCCATCCAGATAAGAAGTTTCATAAACCGATCTATTTTTATAGTATGTCTCTTTAAAAAGAAAGTCGAGTTCGCCCTTTCTTTTTTTTTTCTTTCCATTCACTCGTAGCTTTTCTGTTTCGTCGATTTTGCTCGGATCCAACTCTTCCTCCGAAAAGAGGAAGAAGAAGTATTTTCTTGGTCCCCTGCTTTACAGTTAGCCCCCTCGGAAATAGTTTCTATTTCTATGTTTCTTTCTTCCTCACTTCCCCCTTCTTCCGTTTGGAAATTCCTTTCGATTTCTTAGTTATAATGGGTGACGGTATTCTGCCTAAATAGTAAACACAGGTAATAAATAACAGAATACTAAAGATTCGAGCCATAAAATTTCTAAATTCTGATACAAGATACTTATTAGATCGAATAAGTACATTAGACCTAATTAAATTATTTTGTTGTATCCAGACTAATACCAACCCAACCCATTTCATCAATAAAATATGACCAATTAACCAACCAACAAAACTACTTGTTACAAATAACATATTGTTGTTGCATCGAAACATATAGATGTTGATTATTTGGCTAACATTGAACTTGGTAAAATGAAATGGTTGAATAATTGAATAATGAGATTATTTAGGAATACACATTGAATGCTAAGATTACGCATTGAATTTCTGGTAGGACGTCTATGATCAAAAAAGTCTTTGTGATTGTTCCAGAAGAAATGAAACAAAAGATACGGTAGAGCTAGGACAGTTATTGTATGCGGTTTACCCAATGCTAAATGCAGAGGTACATAGTAGATTGATATGAACATCATGAGCTGGCCTGCAATAAACCCAGTTGTTGCTGATACTCTCTTCTCGGTTCCTTCTTCTCCTTCTTCCATAACCCGAGTTCGTAGAAGGAAGATATAAGAGGGACCTATGGATAGTGTGGTCAGAAATCCATAATGGAGTCCGACCATAATGACTGAATTGATTATCGTCATGTATAAGGATATTAGATTCCCTGGTATAAAAGATTTTAAAATCATCATTAACCTCCCTTTTTTCTTTTCTATTTCTGGATTATTATATGATGATTTTTGAACTTTCCATATACATATATAGAAATAGAAAAAGATAGACTAGAACCGACATCTCTTATGTCATGTCAATGACAATATAAAAATGGAATTGGGATCTGGATGGAATATAATGAAATAGAGCCACTTTGAGGTTCCCTATGAAATGAGGCATGGAACGGAGCCACTACGAAGAAGTTTCGGGGGTTACTGAAGGAAACTTCAAGTTCATATTGATCATGGGTTGAGAACGGAATTGAACTCTATGAGATCTAATCTCCGTTGTTCCTCGAAGAGCTCAGTGGTAGAGTGGTCATTTGTTAATCGATCGGTCGAGGTTCGAATCCTACTTGAGGAGATTTGATTCATTCCGAATTAAAGAATTCGAGAATGTCGAATGAAAGGGTTCGCTTTGGATGTTAAGAGCAGGTAACCCATTCCGTGTGTCTTTGTTTCTATTGCATTCTATCTCATCGTATCACATTCTGCTGCGATATTTGAGAATCACCGTCAATACCTCAGTGTAGGTGTTTGGGATAATCCTTTGTTCCATAGTCCCGGGGCTATTTACAACCAACCAATTAAGAATTCTCGGATGTACTAGTACTAGCAAATGCCTCAAAGATGCAAGTCATCGATTCTCCCGAGAGGCCACAATTATCTGCGAGCAAACACATTAATTTAATGACGAGGAGCGCATTTTTTCTATGCTACTAATACTTGTACCGCTTTGCTATTCTCGCCCAAGCTTTGGCCGAGGAAGAGTTATGGGCGTAAAACAAAAAAATATGTTTATTTTATTTTGTTTTGGCCGGTAATACTATATATAAATATAAAATAGAAAAGTAAATACACGATAAATAATAAATAAAAGGCCACTCCATTTCGGCAAAAGACCCACGCCCAAGTTCCATAGCTTTGGGTCCGCTATCCCGATCATGATTTTCCTACCCTCAGAGGGAAAGGTCCTTCCCTTTTGGGCCGATTGTGGGCGAGGAGGGATTTGAACCCCGACACCGTGGTTCGTAGCCACGTGCTCTAATCCTATGAGCTACAGGCCCCACCTCGTCTCCACTGGATCTGTTCCCAGGAGTACCCCAAAAAAAAGAAACCTTTCCTCTTCCCAGCCATTTCAAGTTAAGAAGATGTGAAAGTGCCTTTCTCTCTATAAGAACGGTGCGTTTCGAGGTGTGAAGTGGGAGAGAGGGGATTTCATAATTGGGGTTTTGAATAAGACGACCTTTTCATTTTTCATTCTTATTACTTTTTCAATATGAAAAAGTAATAAGAATGAGAGGTGTTAAGCTTTTTATCATCCTGGCGTCGAGCTATTTTGCCGCAGGACCTCTCCTACAGTATTGTCACCATAGTAGAGTTTAACCACCAAGTTTGGGATGGATTGGTGTTGTTCCTCTACACCTAGGACACCAGAATATCGAACCATGAACGAAGAAAGGCGTGTGAGAAAAGGAAAAGCATATTGGCTAGTGATTATGAGGCCCCAATTCTTGACTGGAGGAGACACCAAAAGCCTCCGTCCTTCCATCCCATGGATAGATAGAGAGGGAAGGCAGAGCTTTTGGTTTTTTCATGTTGTCAAAGAGTTGAACAATGGATTTTTCGTGTTGTCAAAGAGTTGAACAATGAAAATAGATGGCGAGTGCCTGATCGAATTGATCGGGTCATGTAGGAACAAGGTTCAAGTCTACCGGTCTGTTAGGATGCGTCAGCTGCATACATCACTGCACTTCCACTTGACACCTATCGTAATGATAAACGGCTCGTCTCACCGTGACCTTCTCTTGAATTCTCAAAACTTCTGTCACTTGATCCCTGTAGGGACAGAGAACCCCTTGCCGTCTCGGCTGTGCTACCAGAGGCTCTGGGGAAGTCGAAATAGGAGAGTACTCATGTAACAGTCCGAATTTGACCCTAATCGGAACGGTGCTTTCGGGACCATGAATCCGAGTCTGAGAAATAATTTAATATTATAATTTGAGTTAGTTATATATAAATTAATGGGTGTGAAAGTTTCGTATAAAAAATTAACTGTTTGTGTGCTCAATTAGTTAAAAAGGACTAAATCGCGTTACTGGTAAAAGTGGCCTTTTATTTGATTTATGGTTAAATTGATGTGGCTTTATTTTAGTGAATTCCTTAAAGGGTAATATACCCATTTTAAATTGTAGTGGACGGCAATATGGTCTATTAATATATATATATCATATGTTTGCTTATGTGTTAAATATATATAATAAGGATATAATATATAAGTGTATTATAAGTATATTATAATAAAATCCCACTTGGGAACAACTCGATTTTAGCATGATCGTAAATGTGATTTGGGACCACGAGTTCTAGTCAAAAAAATAAATTAATATTATTTTTCGTGTTAAATATGTATGATTGAGCATGTGTTAAAATTTCGTGAAATTATTTGACTGTTTGTATGTTTAAATTAAGAAAAAGGACCAAATTACATAAGTGGAAAAAAAAAGTATTCATTAAATTAAAGGGTTTTATGTTGCAATTTCCCCAATTCTTCTTGTAGTAGACGGCAAGATGATATTATATCATGTGTTTGTTTGTTTGTTAAGTTAAATATGTGTTTTATATTAATAATATAAAATATTATATTAACATAGTGGGATAAAAGCATAAAATAAAGAAGAAAGCTATGCATGTTCATCATTTTCTCTTCCATAAATGAAACTAGTGAAAGAAAAAGAAAAGAGAAGTTCAACAAGGGTTCGCACATATCCATTTCAATTAAGTAAGTTTTAGCTTTGGGTTTTCAATGATTTTTGCATTTTTGAGATGAATGTTCATCCTATTATAAAGCCCATGTGTTAATTTCGTGTGAAATGGTCTTGTATGTTGGTTATGCCATTGATGATCACTTAAGTTTTAGGATGATTTTTGGTAATAAATGGAGATTTGAGCTAGACGAAAATATTTTACTTTTGGGTCTTAGGTGAATGTAGCTAATTTAAAATTTGGTTGTGAAAACATTATCATGGAAGGGCCAAATTGAGAAAATATTGAAGTATATGGACTTATATAATCCTTAGGATGATTCGGGCCTAAAGGAAGTTGGGTAAATTTTGAGTAATTCATGAGTATGGTATTAGGGACTAAATTGTATAGATTGTAAAGGTTATGGGTAAATTTGTAAATTTGCTAAATTAAGTATTTATGGATCAAATTGAATGAATATAAATTTATTGAGTTTAAATTGGGATTATTTAGATAAAGAATAAAAGAAAACGGGTTTGGATCGGGGGAAGGCAAAGTTGAACGAATAGTCGGAAAGCTCAATACGTCAAATTTCGAGGTAAGTTTTTAAGCAATTGGATTAAATTGAATTATCGCTATATTAAATTGTACATGTTTGAGTGACATAACAAATTTTATTGTCAAATTGCCGAATAAGGCATAGGAATTATTATATGTGATAGCCGAATACGGATTACTAAATACATATATATATCTATAACCATTGAATAATTGAGTTGGCAAAATATATGCACTTGTGATAAGGGATAAATATATATAATTATATATATTGTATGGGAATAGAATATTCGGATATGTGTGAGTGTATATACATATTTAATGATGCCAAATGTGGTATGGTGACCTTAAATGTGTTTGCCGAATATACTGGTATCATATTAAAGAATGCATTATGAATCTATTTAATGACAATATTTGATAAATTTGGGTATATTTTCATGTGATAGCCGAATGTAAAGATATTACATTGAATTGGATATGTTTTGTTAATACAATGTGAATGTGTATAATTGATTTGATATACGGGTTATACAACGTTATAATGGTTTTATTTGTGAAAAGTGAATAAGCTTAGTTGAACTGGAAATGTGATAGAATTATGAGTTATAATACTATCGAAATGTTCATTGAAATGTTGAAAAGGTTGATATCTCAGGCTTTAAGCCTAGCAGGCCATGTGCCGGTGATTTAATTCAGGCATAATGCCTAGCAGGCCTGTCTTGCGGTGAATGTATCGGGCTTAATGCCTAGCAAAGCTAAATAAGAGGTGTTTTAAATTTCGGATTTCAAGTCTAGCATGCAAGGTGCCGGTATATACGATTCGAACTAGTGCATAGCTTGTTATAAGCTGGTGAGTTTTCAACTTCCGAACTTTAGCTACGAAATGTAAAGGTATGAAACAAACCATGAAATTTTACGTTTATGAAAGTGAAGTTTTGAGTTCGACTATAAGGTATGTATTAAGCATACTCTAAGGTTATGTTTATATGCAATGATAATAATTAAATGAATTGATGAAAGATAGTGTTATACATATGATAGATGGAATTTGATTATATGTGTACTATGAGTGAATTGATTATAGAAAAGCTGGAAGGAAATAAGTAATCATACCATCATAACGTTATGCATAAGTGAGTCATTATTTATTTGGTACAAAATAAACTATGGTAAAGAGGTGAAAATTAATGTATGTTATACAATAAAAAGGGATATTCAGATTTGGTACATTAAATATTAAGTCATGAATGTTTGAGTTAAGTGTGATGTAATGAATTTGATAATACAAAATATATTTTATTTTGTGAAATTGATCCTATCATTGATAGGTATTAAAATATATATAATTGTAAGATTAAGGCATGTACATGTGTTTATATCACTTGAAGTTTCGACTATAATTGAGGAGGATATTGGTAAAAGAAATCGATAAATTATGACATGTTTATTTGAATTGAAATGGACGAATGTTTACGATATTCATATGATTAGATAATGTATATGTTCATGGTAGTAAAGTGTAAATAATTAATTTAAGGGCGTTGAGGGTATTCGCCATGAAAAATTCACTTAAATAATGTTTATATTCATTGCTATGAATTTATTTATTAAAAGTTTAAATGTTTGTATATTGTGTAGTATTTGCTTAAGACTTACTAAGCTAATAAGCTTACTCCGTGTGTGTTTAATGTTCTATTTTATAGATTTGGTCTAGCTACGGGCTCGAGAAAACGTCAGTGAGTCAACCACACTATCTACATTTTGGTACTCTTTCATTTTTTTTTTTTTTTTTTAACGAAGGCATGTATAGGAAAGACTTTGTCTTTGTTTTGATGAAAACTCAAGGTTTATGTAGATAATAGCCATGCGAATGTGGCTAAATTTTTAGTTAAGTATGTTTTTTTGTGTTTTTGATACGAATGTCGGTTTATGTTGGAAATGTTTGTGCATTCTTAATCGAAGTTTAATCGTTTTTGATAAGAAAATGTATGTATACGAAATGAATCCTTGAATTAGGGATGTGGATATGTTCGGTTAGAAACTAGTTTTTCATAAATTGCAACGAGACAGTTTGTAGTAGTAGCAGTGAGGTGATTTTTGAAAAATCACCAAAAATAGGGTATATTGAATTAGAAAGTGAATAAGATATGAAATTAAACCTTATTGTGTCTACTTTTATATGAAAGAAACAGAGTAGACAAAGGATTTATATATTATGAGATATTTAAGTTTTAGTGAGACTTGCTCTGAATGAATTCGTGAGTCTCTGTTCTGTTTTGGAAAAATTGTTAAAAATTGTATAAAAATAATTATGGAGCATGGTTTATATTTTTAAAATCCTTGATGAGTCTATTTTTGATTGGAATAAACAAGAACATTATTAAAAATTTGTGCTATGAGATAAATGAGTTTTTGTAATGACAGGTCAGAATCGTCAACAGTGAAATAGGGTAAATTTTGATGAATAAACTGTACTAATTGGCCACATGAAAAATTCTGGAAAAATTATGGTAAATTCATATATGAGTCTAGTTTCAAGGAAAATTTACGGATCTGAATTTTGAGTTTTGTAACTCAAGTTACGGTCAATTTTGTCAGCATGACGCAGTTTGACAGCTTTAAATTTTTATGTTCCGAACTTGTAGTCAAGTCTTGTAATGCCACATACTCGACTCCGGCGAAGGTCTCGGGTAAGGGGTGTTACAGTTAAGTTTAGTAATACCTTGTGCTTGACTCTGACAATGGTCTCGGGTAAGGGGGTGTTACATTTTATTGGTATCAGAGCTTACGGTTTAGTCGATTCTAGGACTCACCAGTAAGTAGCGCGTGTGAGTCTAGCTATACATGCCTTAAAGTATAATGCAATAGTGTGATGACTCCCAACTCGATGGAAACTATTTTAAATTAAACAAATATGCTTTCCAACCGAGCTAAATTCTGATAGTATAGAATGTGTACGCAAATGTTTGAGTGAAAATATATTGGTGATGAGTTGACACTAATAAAGGTATGAATCAAAGTGTATGGCATTTTTATTATTGATAAATGTTATAATTATATGAGCGTATGAGTTATGACAATTGAGTTATGATGCTATAAGAGAATTTCGATTGTGATTTAGTGATTAGAGTTGGCTTATGAACTATGTGTTAAGAACAAAAGTGATTATAAGCAAATAATCATCGATATTATTTTCAGTAAATTAGCATATTTGAAAGTTGGAATTATTGTAATTATACGTGAATTAGCCAAATTTTGCTAAGTATAAAATTGATTCGGTTAAGTTATTTGTGTGATATGTGCTATTGAATGTTCGTATAATGAGTTCGAAATACTTAAAAGATTCGATATATGAAATAATTCAGGGGAGAAAATTTAAGGTATTATTACTCAGGCCATGAGCCTAGCAAGCCTTGGGCTGGTGAATGTATCGGGCTTTATGCCTAGCAGGCTTATTGCCGGTGAATGATTATCAGACCTCGGGTCTAGCAGGCTTATTGCCGGTGAATGATTATCGACTCGGGTCAGCGAGCTTATTGCCTGGGTGAATGATTATCGACCTCGAGTCAGCGTGCTTATTGCGGCGGTGTGTGATTCGAGCTCATGCCTAGCGAGGTTTTATACGGTGACTTATAATACGAGCTTATGCTTACGAAATGATCGAATTATGTTGGCAAATGAACAAGCTTAAGCTTATTCAAGTGAAATTGATTATTTGGCCATAAGGTATGTATTGACTTAAGTACAAATTATATGTGATGTTTATTGATTAAGTAAGTTGATAAATAATGTGTTTGTGTATTCGACATTTTTGGATATGTGGATAATATGATATTGATTTGATGTTGTTTACTAGTAACATCAGAGTATTCAATGGATGTATGAGTATTTATACATAAATAAGTTCAGCCATATGGAGATTTTATGGATATGCAATCGGACATGTGGAATTACTTACATAAATATATGTACTTTCGATTGTATGGAGTTAAGTTGTATATGGTATTTATTAAATTGGTTATTTGTGATAGTATGTGTTATGTACATTTATGTGCAAGTTAAATTTGAGGCTTTACTACCCTCACCCTTTATTAGTAAAATGTTACAATGAAATTTGTAAGATTTTGGGTTGAATAAGCTCACGAGTGTGGAGTTACAGAGATTCGTGTTTGAAAGATTACTAATGTAGTTTAAAAGAGAACAAATCAAGAAATGAAGACAAAGATAAAAGGGATAATGTGAAAAATTTTGGATGATGTAATTAGACAGATGAATAATGATTGAATTGTATTAATGGTTGAATGCAATGGTTATAATTGGGTAGTTACTATGATTCCTTTTGGGCATTCTATGTGTACATTTTTCCTCAGAGGTATATATGATTCATTTAATTTCAAAAAAAAAAGAGAGAAAAGCAAGTCTTATAGTATGAGAATGTTAGCTAAATATATTAATAGACGAAACTATTGTTGATCTATTTGGGTTACATTCGACATTGTAATGTCTTCCTCTAATAATTTATTCCATTATGTGGATACAAAAGTCGACGGTAAAATCTGTATGAAGTTAATATTCTGTTTTCTACCGGTTATTGTTCTATTGAATATACGTGAAGATTTTATGGCTTCGTTACTGGGGATTTCAGTATTTGTAAATGACATTGTTCTTCCCGTACATGTTTTGGCATAGCATCGGAATTGATATCATTCTATACGGGTTGTAATTTTCAGATATCTTGTATAGCCCCACATGTTGAAATTTCACTATTTCAGTTTTCTTATGATTCCATGTGATTGTCTACAAGAGATCTCTATATGACAGAGATGACTATGTTTATTATGGTTATAATTTCGGCTTGAAATGTGAGACTACTGAGAGTACCATCCTCGAGTTATAGAAGTTATGTCTCTACAATGGTTGCTATTAAAACCATATTTGATTCTTTTTCTTGTGTTCAAATGCTTCCTTAATACCTGTGATAATATTTATTATAAGGTTGAGACATCGTTCCTAGAAAGACCCAATGAGTTCTCTTTGGTTAAGATGATTTTAGTAGAATTCAAAGTTTTGATGATTAATTGTTGCTTCGAGATAAAGTGTCTATGCCGAGAAGCTCTGAGATTGTATAACCATTGTTATAGGTGGCTCACAGTGTTAGTTAGTTTGATCGTACGAGAGTAACATGATGTACGACATTCTGAGATTTGATATTTATGAATGAATGTGAACTATGATATTCCTGGCTTTGTGGATTATAGAAATAAAGTGTTGATTATAGAGTTATTTGTTCCCGAGATGATGTACAATAAAGCCGATCGAATATCAATTGTGAGATTAAAGAGATTTGAAATCAAACCATGTGTGAATTTGAAATGTATTGTGTGGAAGCAAATCCTTAATCTCTACCTTTCTGTAAGATTTTCGAGGACTAAAATCCCTAAGGGGGAGAGTTGTAATGATCCGAATTTGACCCTAATCGGAACGGTGCTTTCGGGACCATGAATCCGAAGTCCGAGAAATAATTTAATATTATAATTTGAGTTAGTTATATATAAATTAATGGGTGTGAAAGTTTCAGTATAAAAATTTAACTGCTTGTGTGCTCAATTAGTTAAAAAGGACTAAATCGCAAGCATCGTAAAAGTGGCCTTTTATTTGATTTATGGTTAAATTGATGTGGCTTTATTTTAGTGAATTCCTTAAAGGGTAATATACCCATTTTAAATTGTAGTGGACTGGCAATATGGTCTATTAATATATATATCATATGTTTTCTTATGTGTTAAATATATATAATAAGGATATAATATATAAGTGTATTATAAGTATATTATAATAAAATCCCACTTGGGAACAACTCGATTTTAGCATGATCAGAAATGTGATTTGGGACCACGAGTTCTAGTCAAAAAAATAAATTAATATTATTTTTCGTGTTAAATATGTATGATTGAGCATGTGTTAAAATTTCGTGAAATTATTTGACTATTTGTATGTTTAAATTAAGAAAAGGACCAAATTACATAAGTGAAAAAAAAAAGTATTCATTAAATTAAAGGGTTTTATGTTGCAATTTCCCAATTCTTCTTGTAGTAGACGGCAAGATGATATTATATCATGTGTTTGTTTGTTTGTTAAGTTAAATATGTGTTTTATATTAATAATATAAAATATTATATTAACATAGTGGGATAAAAGCATAAAATAAAGAAGAAAGCTATGCATGTTCATCATTTTCTCTTCCATAGCCAAACTAGTGAAAGAAAAAGAAAAGAGAAGTTCAACAAGGGTTCGGCACATATCCATTTCAATTAAGTAAGTTTTAGCTTTGGGTTTTCAATGATTTTTGCATTTTTGAGATGAATGTTCATCCTATTATAAAGCCCATGTGTTAATTTCGTGAAATGGTCTTGTATGTTGGTTATGCCATTGATGATCACTTAAGTTTTAGGATGATTTTTGGTAATAAATGGAGATTTGAGCTAGACGAAAATATTTTACTTTTGGGTCTTAGGTGAATGTAGCTAATTTAAAATTTGGTTGTGAAAACATTATCATGGAAGGGCCAAATTGAGAAAATATTGAAGTATATGGACTTATATAATCCTTAGGATGATTCGGGCCTAAAGGAAGTTGGGTAAATTTTGAGTAATTCATGAGTATGGTATTAGGGACTAAATTGTATAGATTGTAAAGGTTAGGGGTAAATTTGTAAATTTGCTAAATTAAGTATTTATGGATCAAATTGAATGAATATAAATTTATTGAGTTTAAATTGGGATTATTTAGATAAAGAATAAAAGAAAACGGGTTTGGATCGGGGGAAGGCAAAGTTGAACGAATAGCCTGAAAAGCTCAATACGTCAAATTTCGAGGTAAGTTTTTAAGCAATTGGATTAAATTGAATTATCGCTATATTAAATTGTACATGTTTGAGTGACATAACAAATTTTATTGTCAAATTGCCGAATAAGGCATAGGAATTATTATATGTGATAGCCGAATACGGATTACTAAATACATATATATATCTATAACCATTGAATAATTGAGTTGGCAAAATATATGCACTTGTGATAAGGGATAAATATATATAATTATATATATTGTATGGGAATAGAATATTCGGATATGTGTGAGTGTATATACATATTTAATGATGCCAAATGTGGTATGGTGACCTTAAATGTGTTTGCCGAATATACTGGTATCATATTAAAGAATGCATTATGAATCTATTTAATGACAATATTTGATAAATTTGGGTATATTTTCATGTGATAGCCGAATGTAAAGATATTACATTGAATTGGATATGTTTTGTTAATACAATGTGAATGTGTATAATTGATTTGATATACGGGTTATACAACGTTATAATGGTTTTATTTGTGAAAAGTGAATAAGCTTAGTTGAATCGAAATGTGATAGAATTATGAGTTATAATACTATCGAAATGTTCATTGAAATGTTGAAAAGGTTGATATCTCGTGCTTTAAGCCTAGCGAGCCATGTGCGGTGATTTAATTCGTGCATAATGCCCAGCGTGCCTTGTGCCGGTGAATGTATCGGGCTTAAAGCCTAGCAAAGCTAAAATAGGTGTTTTAAATTTGGATTTCAAGTCTAGCATGCAAGGTGCCGGTATATACGATTCGAACTAGTGCATAGCTTGTTATAAGTGGTGAGTTTTCAACTTCCGAACTTTAGCTACTTAAATGTAAAGGTATGAAACAAACCATGAAATTTTACGTTTATGAAAGTGAAGTTTTGAGTTCGATTATAAGGTATGTATTAAGCATACTCTAAGGTTATGTTTATATGCAATGATAATAATTAAATGAATTGATGAAAGATAGTGTTATACATATGATAGATGGAATTTGATTATATGTGTACTATGAGTGAATTGATTATAGAAAAGCTGGAAGGAAATAAGTAATCATACCATCATAACGTTATGCATAAGTGAGTCATTATTTATTTGGTACAAAATAAACTATGGTAAAGAGGTGAAAATTAATGTATGTTATACAATAAAAAGGGATATTCAGATTTGGTACATTAAATATTAAGTCATGAATGTTTGAGTTAAGTGTGATGTAATGAATTTGATAATACAAAATATATTTTATTTTGTGAAATTGATCCTATCATTGATAGGTATTAAAATATATATAATTGTAAGATTAAGGCATGTACATGTGTTTATATCACTTGAAGTTTCGACTATAATTGAGGAGGATATTGGTAAAAGAAATCGATAAATTATGACATGTTTATTTGAATTGAAATGGACGAATGTTTACTTATATTCATATGATTAGATAATGTATATGTTCATGGTAGTAAAGTGTAAATAATTAATTTAAGGGCGTTGAGGGTATTCGCCATGAAAAATTCACTTAAATAATGTTTATATTCATTGCTATGAATTTATTTATTAAAAGTTTAAATGTTTGTATATTGTGTAGTATTTGCTTAAGACTTACTAAGCTAATAAGCTTACTCCGTGTGTGTTTAATGTTCTATTTTATAGATTTGGTCTAGCTACTGCTCGAGAAAACGTCAGTGAGTCAACCACACTATCTACATTTTGGTACTCTTTCATTTTGTTTTTTTAACAAAGGCATGTATAGGAAAGACTTTGTCTTTGTTTTGATGAAAACTCAAGGTTTATGTAGATAATAGCCATGCGAATGTGGCTAAATTTTTAGTTAAGTATGTTTTTTGTGTTTTTGATACGAATGTCGGTTTATGTTGGAAATGTTTGTGCATTCTTAATCAAGTTTAATCGTTTTTGATAAGAAAATGTATGTATACGAAATGAATCCTTGAATTAGAGATGTGGATATGTTCGGTTAGAAACTAGTTTTTCATAAATTGCAACGAGACAGTTTGTAGTAGTAGCAGTGAGGTGATTTTTGAAAAATCACCAAAAATAGGGTATATTGAATTAGAAAGTGAATAAGATATGAAATTAAACCTTATTGTGTCTATTTTTACATGAAAGAAACAGAGTAGACAAAGGATTTATATATTATGAGATATTTAAGTTTTAGTGAGACTTGCTCTGAATGAATTCGTGAGTCTCTGCTCTTACTTTTTGGAAAAATTGTTAAAAATTGTATAAAAATAATTATGGAGCATGGTTTATATTTTTAAAATCCTTGATGAGTCTATTTTTGATTGGAATAAACAAGAACATTATTAAAAATCTATGAGATAAATGAGTTTTTGTAATGACAGTCAGAATCACAATGATGAAATAGGGTAAATTTTGATGAATAAACTGTACTAATTGGCCACATGAAAAATTCTGGAAAAATTATGGTAAATTCATATATGAGTCTAGTTTCAAGGAAAATTTACGGATCTGAATTTCGAGTTTTGTAACTCAAGTTACGGTCAATTTTGTCAGCATGATGCAGTTTTGATGACTTTAAATTTTTATGTTCGAACTTGTAGTCAAGTCTTGTAATGCCACATACTCGACTCCGGCGAAGGTCTCGGGTAAGGGGTGTTACAGTTAAGTTTAGTAATACCTTGTGCTCGACTCTGACAATGGTCTCGGGTAAGGGGGTGTTACAACTCATCCTGGGGTGGGCTTACTACTTAGATGCTTTCAGCAGTTATCTGTTCCACACTTGGTTATCCAGCGTTTACCGTGGGCACGATAATCGGTACACTGCAGGTGCGTCCTTCCCGGTCCTCTCTCAGACTAGGAAAGGTCCTCTCAATGCTCTAACGCCTACACCGGATATGGACCGAACTGTCTCATGACGTTCTGAACACAGTTCACATACCGCTTTAATGGGCGAACAGCCCAACCCTTGGAACATACTACAGCCCCAAGTGGCGAAGAGCTGATATCGAGGTGCCAAACCTTCCCGTCGATATGAGCAGGAGTAGACGAAGCGGAAGCGAGAATGTCAGCTTGAGTAACGCAAACATTAGTGAGAATCCAATGCCCCGAAAACCCAAGGGTTCCTCCGCAAGGTTCTTCCGTGGAGGGTGAGTCAGGGCCTAAGATCAGGCCGAAAGGCGTAGTCGATGGACAACGGTGAATATTCTGCACTACCCCTTGTTGGTCCCGAGGCGGAGGAGGCTAGGTTAGCCGAAAGATGGTTATCGGTTCAAGGACGCAAGGTGCCCCCGCTGAGGTAAGAAGGGTAGAGAAAATGCCCGAGCCAATGTTCGAGTACCAGCGCGCTGGCTACCAAGTAACCCATGCTATACTCCTAGGAAAAGCTTGAACGACCTTCAACAAAAAGGGTACTGCATTCAAACCGACACTGTGTGGGTAGGTAGAGAATACCTAGGGGCGCGAGACAACTCTCTCTAAGGAACTCGGCAAAATAGCCCCAGAAACTTCAGGAGAAGGGTGCCTCATCACAAAGGGGTTGCAGTGACCAGCCCGGGTGATTGTTTACAAAAACACAGTCTCCGCAAAGTCGTAAGACCATGTATGGAAATGACGACCCGCCCAGCGCCGTAAGGTCAAGAAAGTTGGTGACCGATGACAAGGGAGCGGCGACCAAGCCCTGATGAAGCGGTGGCTGTAACTATAACGGTCCTAAGGTAGCGAAATTCCTTGTCGGGTAAGTTCGACCGCACGAAAGGCGAACGATCTAGGCAATCGCTTGTTTGGAGAGAGGCTTGGTGAAATAGACATGTCCGTGAAGATGCGGACTACCCGCACTGGGACAGAAAGACCCTATGAAGCTTCACTGCTCCTCGGGATTAGCTTTGGGCTTTTCTCGCAGCTTAGGTGGAAGGCGAAGAAGGCCTTCTTCCGGGGGACCCGAGCCATCAGTGAGATACCACTCTGGAAGAGCTAGAATTTTAACCTTGTATCAGGACCTACGGGCCAAGGGATAGTCTTAGGTAGACAGTTTCTATAGGGCGTAAGCCTCCCAAAGGGTAACGGAGGCGTGTAAAGGTGTAATATCCCGGGTTAGGGGCTATTTGGTGTTGCATGATATTGCATGTGTTGGTGTGCTGAGTTGCTATTTCGGTGTTTTAGGGGCTTAATTATAGGCTAAGTGTATGCCTGAGTAGGTAGGAAAATTTTAGTTTTCGGCCTTAGGTATGGGGAGCTGATAGAGTTGGGGCTTAAGAAAATAAAATGGAATTTTATTGCACAAAGGAGGGGCTGGTGGAGTGGCTTAGTGTGCGCCACTTGGAGTTGTGTTTGGCGTCATAGGCAGGAGGGGGAGGTCCTGAGTTCAAGTTGCAGGATGCTCACTTTTTGGATCCCATTTTGACGCCAAGGTGGTTGGGCATGGACCAAGTCAAACGTTTGAATGGTGGGTGGAGAGTGAAATTAGGAAGTTGACTTGTTCAAAATTTTTGAATGTGTGGCTTGGAGTGTTTTGGGGGTTCATGGCCGAATTTTTGGGGATTTGGAATGGGGGGAATGGACGGTTGGTAGTGGGAAGTAAGGTGTGCCGAAATACACTTCCCATCTTGTGCATTTTCGGCCAAAAAGGAATTGGTAGGCCAAAGTTCTCCATTTTGTCAAAACAAGCCGATTTTTCCAAAGAGTTTCTCTCAATTTCTTCTTGAAACCAAAAGTACAAACCCTTAGAGCTTCTTTAAATTAGCTTTGATCCCTTGTGTTCATTGGTAGCCGAAATCCTATTCCTTCAAGCACTCTCTTCTCTTCTTAAACTTTCTTCTTCTTTCTGAAACCTTGTGTTTGAAACTTCATTCCAAAAACACCTCTTCATTTCTTCTTTTTGCAAACCGTAAACTCCACCCTTCTATACAATTTCTTTTCTTCTTCTTTTCTTTTCATTCTTGTTGTTGGCCGAATATTAACCCCATTCTTTCGCACTCCATTTCTTTCTTTTTCTCTGACCGAACTTTGGTGGTTGGATACACCACTTGGCCGAATCCTCTTTTCCTTTTAGTTCAAGGTCTTAGCCGAACTTCCCCCCCTAGTGGTGTTATTTGGATTTAATATTGGTGTAGTGTTGGTGTTCACCTTGTGTTGTGCAAACGGCTAGAAAGGGGTAAGTGTTGGATATTATTATTGTTAGTTTAATCTTGGTTTCGATTAAGTCAGAGGTGATAAAGGACTAACAGTTATTCTCTTTTAAGGTGTAGCCGATTGGGGTTAGAGGAACCACTGTGGTTCGGGTTTGGTAGGAAACCAAACCAAGTAAAGGTAAGGGTTCGATATCAATCTCTTGGGTCATTTGCTGATGGCCGAATGTCATAGAGGCCTAACCCCCTAATGTTTGGCCGATTGTAGGAGTCAATACTCGAGGGGCTTAGCTTTCGTTCTCGTTGGATTTCTAGACTCGTATAATCAGGTGTGTAACTAACACCCTGATACTTAGTAAAATTATTAATAAACCGATTTGCCTGTTAAAAATTATAACAGTATGATGGACAAGTGAATACCCAAAATGGGGTATGTGGACGATTCGGGTAAGTTGTTCTATTGTGAGTACTATTAATAAAGTATAATATCATGACCTAAGTTTTGTATGTATGTTATGAGAGACTGCTTGGTATGTTGGCATGATATGCATGATTTGCATGAGATGCATGATTACATGAGTATGGTATGTTGATGGGTGATATGAGATGAGGGAGCGGTGTGATTTTTGTGTCGACGAGCACCCAGTGCTTTGGTAGCACACTTTGTGACTTTGGGTCACCAGAGGTTTGGCACCTCCAGAGGTTTTGGTACCTCAGCGTCTCGTCCCGATGGCTCATTACCACGATGGGTTGGCCCCACGATGATTATCTGGGATTGACGCCGATGTTTTGGTAACACACGATGGGTTGGCCCCATCACCGATTTGTGACTACGGCCACCAGTGCTTTGGTAGCACATTGTGTCTTTGGGACACCGGAGGTTTGGCACCTCATTGCGACTTGTCCCCGTGGTTTGACCACCGTGGGTTGGCCCCACTTGAGATATGGGATTGTCTCGCTAGTGTTTTGGTAACACACGATGGGTTGGCCCCATCATCGTTGGATTTGTGACTTGGTCACCAGTGCTTGGGTAGCACAATTGTGTCTTTGGGACACCACGGTGGTTTGGGACCACATTGACGGATATTATGTCTTTGGGACATCGGTGTTTTGGTAACACATCGTGGATCGTATGTCACCAAAGTGGTTTGGTACCACACGGGTAGAAAAGGTGTATGGATGGTTAGGATCGGGTTGCATTAATCATGTTGCTTTGTATTATGTGTGTTAGCATGTGGTTTATTCGGGAGCGGATTTACACATCGAGTCACTCGACTCACCCTCTCCTTTGACATTTCGGGTGACTCAGAGACGCGACTTGAGCAAGGATGGACTCGGGTGCACATGCCATGCTTTAATAAGAGTTTACTCAGACTTTTGCATTTGGGTATTTTAACTTATTGATTTTTATTTGGGTTAATTTGGATTTGTAAAAGGCCTTTTTATTTATGATTTACGATGCTTATGTTTTAATTAAATTCTGATATGCCTTAACAAAATAAGTTGGTATGATTTTCACTAAAACTTGGAAAGATAACGAATTCAAAATCATAACGCAATGTGTTTTAAACTATACCATCGGGTATCACACTAAGTTTTGGGATAAGCAAATACAAATGGTTTTCAACTCAAACCTGTAGTTCTTCTAAGTGTAAAAGTGTTTTATGTATCACTAAGTAACTAATGAGGTTTTAAATGGTTTAAACTCGGTTAACTACAAACTCTGGCTAAGTTTTCAAAATCTTCGGGTTTCCAAATACATCAACTGTTTTTCAAACAAGACTACTCCAAATTTGTTTTCCCACACTGTGATTTCACTCACTTTTAAATGGAAAATCTAACTTTTCAAAAACGATTTCCCCGTAGCATGCCAGATTCGGACGTGGAGTATTGTCTGGGTTTGGGGTGTTACAATTGTGGTATCAGAGCTAAGTTCAAAAGCTCGGCTGTGGGCTTGAGGCCCAAATTGTTTTCAAAAATTCGTTTTAAGTGTTTTGGGTTGAATACATGGTTTACAAGGCATGGCACCGAGTCTCCGGCACCAGTTCGCCCAGGTAAGTAACTCTAAACTCTTCTGTGAATTATTATTTGTAGAAGGGTAGGTGATATGGAACGTAGTTAGATCTATAGGACTGGAACCCTAGGATTAGATCACTCAAACACTCGAACTAAAGCATAAGACTTAAAGCACTAAACCCATTTATGACTCAGCCACGGGGCTAGGGTGTGGTAACTCCTGTATGCATGTCTAGGAGAGGAACCGGAAGAGCTTGGTATTTAAGCAGTCCTCGTGACTCACCTCCTCTTCGCAGGTATCCCACCTGGTGCGTAGCTCGAGTTCACCCTAACCAAGAAGGCTCGGTCATAGACTTAACCTAACGATTAAAACCCGAAAAGGGAATTAGCTATGTTTTCAAAAATACAACAACAACCCTAATGTTTTCAAACTTTTACAATAAACTCTTTCAAAACTGAGAATGTCACTTTTACAACAATTTTCTTGAAAAATCTGATTTATGGAAAATTACAAAAATGCCCTTAGAGGGTAAATTTACTAAAATGCCTCGGTTTATAAAATAGCAACTCAATGATTTTTGCCCCAAAAATTTCAATGATGTTACTGAAACTCAAACACTGTTTTACAAAATATCAATCGAAAATCTTGATTTTGGAAAATTTCTTTAAAACGCCTCGCTTTGTGAAAATTACTAAAATACCCTGGTTTCCAAAACGAAGTATTTTACAAAATTTTCAAAGAACACTCTTGAATTTTTGGAATTTCAAATTGACCAGTTTTACGAAAGTTTTAAAATATCTTTATTACGAAAATACCCTGTAGGGAAAATGACGCAAATACCCTTGGGTTAGAAATGGGCAAAGAATGTCCAGAAGAGTGAATAGGTATGGAAAGGATTAAGGAATGAATGTATAATCTCTTTTGGGTGAATAGGATAGAAGATTGAAACCTTGGTTGCAAGAAAGAACCCCGAATAAACTCTATCCATAAAATTTCTTTGCGGTTAAGAAAGTGGAACGATACTAATGCATAAAAATCTTTATAATCGTAAACGAGGAAGATTAGACATGAGCACTCGAGGCGGGCGTGGTCGTAATACTCGTGGTAGAGGTAGGGGTAGAATGACGGTTTCGAACCCGTAGGATCCGTCGGGCGGTCGAAAATGAGATGCTTGCTCCGCCACCATTTGGAGGTGGTGAGTTCCGAGATCGATCGAGACGATGCGATGTCACAGCGATCTTTGCGGGTGTTGGAAAGGGGTAGTGGTGTAAGTGGTGGTGCGGGAGTTAGGAAATCTGTTCTCGAGCGACTCCGCTAACGGGGCCGAGTTCTTCCGAGGTGTATCGGGTGTTGCTCTCTAAGCATCGCCGAGTATTGGTTGGAGGCAACCGAGCGGATCATGGACGATCCGGACTTGACTACCGAGGAGAAGTGAAGGGCATCGATCGCTTCTCCGAGATGAGTCATATCGTGGTGGCTCACGGTTCGGAGACAGTGTGGCGGTGAGGATCCGACATGGGATTATTTTTGTTTGCATATCAAAAGAAATACATCGGGGCTAGCTACATCGACTCAAATGTAAAGGCATTTTCGAGGCTTGTTCGTGGAGTAAATCTATTGCCGAGTACGAGGTGAGTTCCCTGGGCCGAGTAGGTATGCCGTGGGCATTGTAGCCACCGAGCATGAGAGGTGTGTTCGTTTCGAGGACGGGGGCCGAGACGAGTTGAGGTTGTTGATTGCTCCTCGGCAGGAGCGCGAGTTTCTTTGTCTTAGTCGAGAAGGCTAAGGTAGCCGAAGGTGTTAAGGAGTCGGTAAGGCAGAGCATGGACAGGAGTAGGCTTAAGAGGAGCTTTGGGTCTTCGGATCGCGTCGCAATCCGCGAGAAGAGAGCTAGACCGAGTGGGCGAAATCGATCGCGCTAGGTTCGTTGTCGCGCAGGCGAGGACCGCCGCAGATGTAATCGATGTGGGAAATCTCATTGGGGTGGTTGTTGGGTGGTGGAAAAGGTTGCTTCGAGTGTGGTTCTCGGACCATCGCATTAGGGACCGGCCCGCGTAGGATGGCCGTGGATTTGATCGAGAGTCGGCCGTAATCGGCCTGTGAGGTAATGGACCGCCACCACAGAGGGGCCGTGGTAATAGCAGAGGTGGTAATGGATTTGGTCGAGGTCGTGGAGCACGGGCGAGAGGTGCGGGTAGTTACGAGGCACGACACACTGGTCTCGGTGTATGCCGCTAGGCGCCGCGAGGAGGCGACGCACCGGACGTAATCACCCAGACGTTTTTGATTTTTGGTTTCTCCTATATCGCTTTAATTGATTTGGGTTCCACGCATTCGTATGTTGCTAGTAGTATAGTTGAGACCATGGACTTAGATCTCGAGATATCTTCTAGGCGGATGACCGTGCATTTAGCCCTCTAGGTCACTCTGTAGTGGTAGATAAGTCGTATAAGGATGTACCCCTAGAACTCCAAGGGTAGTTTTTTTCGCTTGATCCGATGGAACCGCCGTTTGAGGAGTTCGATCCGATTTCGGGATGGACCGGGTGGTGAAGTACCAGGCCAAAGTGGATTGCGCGTGACCAAGCGCATGGTTCTATCGACGGATAAGGAGATGAAGTGATTATGATAGGTAATAGGAGAGATTACTTATCCAACGTGGTATCGGCACTAAAAGTCGTAAAGATGGTCGGGAATTTTGTGAAGCGTATGTGGTTCATGTGTATGCCTTAGAGGCTAAAGAGTCCATTGTTGAGAAGGTTCGCATCTTGTTAAGGAATTTGTTGATGTGTTTTCGGAGGAGCTTAGGGTTTGCCACCGGATCGTGAGGTAGAGTTTGGGATAGATCTCGCTACTGTGGATTGCGCGGTGTCTATTGCTCCATATAGGATGGCACCAAAGGAATTGGTGGAGCTTAAGGCTCGATTCGTGGAGCCGTTGGATCGAGGCTTCATTAGGCCAAGTGTTTCACCGTGGGGAGCGCCGGTATTATTCGTCAAGAAGAAGGACGGCTCGATGCGGATGTGTATCGACTCACGCCAACCGAATAAGTCGACGATTAAAAACAAGTATCCGTTACTACGGATAGATGACTTGTTTGATCACCAAAGGTGCATCGGTGTTTTCAAGATCGATTTGAGGTCCAGGTACCATCGGTTGAAAGTTAAGGAAGCGGATATCCATAAGACGGCGTTTTGGACTCGATGACGGGCACTACGAATTCTCGTAATGCCGTTCGGGTTGACTAACGCCCGGCAGACTTTTATGGATATGATGAATAGGTGTTTCAAAGCAGAGATCTGGATCGCTTCGTCGTGGTTTTTATTGGACGACATCTTGGTCTATTCAAGGTCGGAGGAAGAGCATGATGCACACTTAAGAGTGGTGTTGCAGTTTTTTGAGGAGAAGCAACTCATGCTAAGTTCGTGAAGTGTGAGTTCGCTTAGTGAAGTGGCGTTTTGGGGTCATGTAGTATCGGTGAGGGGATTAGAGTAGATCCTCGGAAGGTTGAGGCGGTTTTGGATTGGAAGCCTCCTAAGTCGGTCATTGAGATTCGGAGTTTCACGGTTTGGCGCAGATACTAGAAGATTTGTTGAGGTTTCGTTAATTGCGAAAGACCGATGACTAAGTCATTAAGGAAGGGAGTTCCGTTCGTTTGGGTGAAAAACAGCAGGAGAGTTTTGATAAGTTAAAGAGGATCTTGACTGAGGCTCCTGTTTTGATTCAACCTGAGGCTGGTAAGGAATTCACGATGCATCGCGACGCATCACATACGGGATTGGGTTGTGTCTTTGATCTGCAGAAGGTAAGGTTGTGGCTTACGCTTCTCGGCGGTTGAGGCCACACGAGGTCAACTATCCGACGCACGACTTGGAGCTAGCAGCTGTAGTCTTCGCTCTAAAAATCTAGAGGCACTACTTATACGGTGAGAAGTCAATCGTCTACACAGATCATAAGAGCCTGAAGTACCTATTGACTCGAAGGATCCGAATTTGAGGCGGCGTAGATGGGTTGAGTTGCTCAAGGACTACGATCGCTCGATCGAGTATCATCCGGGCAAGGCTAACGTAGTGGCGCACGCGCGTTGAGCCGTAGGGTTGTTTCGGACTTAAGAGCTTTGTTTGCCCATTTGAGTTTGTACGACAACGGGAGTATTTCGCGAGAGCTGCAAGTTAAGCCTACTTGGGTTGAGCAGATCAAAGAGAAACAGATTGGAGGATGAGGTTACGAGCGCTTGAAGGTTACAAGTGAGAATGGTGGTTTGGAGGGTTACTGACTTGTCTAATGATGAGGTTCTGTGTTTTCAAGGAAAGGCTTGTATGCCCAAAGATGTTGAGCCGAGCGGAAGATTCTTCGAGACGCACATATGAGCCCTTATGCTATGCATCCCGGAGGTAGTAAAATGTATAGGGATCTTAGAGAGCGATTTTGGTGGCTCTGGCTTGAAGAAAGAAGTGATGAGTTTGTTGGGAAATGTCGACTTGTCACAGTCAAAGTGGAACATCGCCATCACCGTCGGGTTTGCTTGACTGTGAAAATCCCTCGGTGGAAGTGGGAAAGGATAACTATGGATTTCGTCGGTGGTTTATCGCCACGCCAAGCAAGAAAGATTCGATTTGGGTTATTGTGGATCGTCCGACTAAGTCGGCCCATTTCATTCGTGTGAGTGGACTATTCACTTCAGAGAGATTGGCGAAGCTCTATGTGTCGAGATAGTGAGGCGCACGGCGTTCAGCCGATAATCTCGAGATAGGGATCCGAGTTTACGTCGAGGTTACGGAGAGAGCGTTGCATCAAGCTCTGGGTACTCGTTTGGATTTCAGCACGGCTTTTCACCCGCAATCTGACGGTCAGTCAGAAAGAGTTATTCAGATCTTGGAAGACATGCTGAGAGGTTGTGTTCTGGACTTCAGGGGCAGTTGGGAAGAGTTTCTGCCGTTAGCCGAGTTCGCCTATAACAACAGTTACCAAGCGAGCATTAAGATGGCCCCGTATGAGGCGTTGTATGGCAGGAAGTGTCGCTCACCTGCATGTTGGACAGAGTTAGGTGAACGTCAGTTGTTAGGACCTGAGTTGGTAGCTGAGACTGAGGACAAGGTTAAAGTGATACAAGCGAGATTAAAGGAAGCTTCGGACCGGCAAAAGTCTTATGCCGATCTTAAGCGAAGAGATATAGAGTTCGCTGTGGGAGATAGTGTTTTCTTAAAGGTCTCGCCTTGGAAGAAGGTGCTGAGGTTTGGTAGAAAAGGCAAGCTAAGTCCGAGGTTCATTGGGCCGTATAAGGTATTGAGACGAGTTGGACCAGTGGCGTATCAGCTTGAGTTGCCAGCAGAGCTTAGTCAGATTCACGACGTTTTTCACGTTTCGATGCTTCGGAGGTACCGTTCAGATCCATCGCATGTGGTAGCAGTGGAAGAGATCGAGGTAAATCCAGATATGACCATAGAGGAAGAACCAGTGCAGATTCTTGATCGGGATGTGAAGGTTCTACGTAGGAAGTCTGTGCCTTTGGTTAAGGTTCTTTGGCGGAATCATGGCGTGGAGGAAGCCACGTGGGAACCCGAGGATGTGATGAGACAGCAATACCCGCAACTCTTTTGACCAGGTAATTTCGAGGCCGAAATTATTTTAAGGGGGGTAGAATTGTAATATCCCGAGTTAGGGGCTATTTGGTGTTGCATGATATTGCATGTGTTGGTGTGCTGAGTTGCTATTTCGGTGTTTTAGGGGCTTAATTATAGGCTAAGTGTATGCCTGAGTAGGTAGGAAAATTTTAGTTTTCGGCCTTAGGTGTGGGGAGCTGATAGAGTTGGGGCTTAAGAAAATAAAATGGAATTTTATTGCACAAAGGAGGGGCTGGTGGAGTGGCTTAGTGTGCGCCACTTGGAGTTGTGTTTGGCGTCATAGGCAGGAGGGGGAGGTCCTGAGTTCAAGTTGCAGGATGCTCACTTTTTGGATCCCATTTTGACGCCAAGGTGGTTGGGCATGGACCAAGTCAAACGTTTGAATGGTGGGTGGAGAGTGAAATTAGGAAGTTGACTTGTTCAAAATTTTTGAATGTGTGGCTTGGAGTGTTTTGGGGGTTCATGGCCGAATTTTTGGGGATTTGGAATGGGGAATGGACGGTTGGTAGTGGGAAGTAAGGTGTGCCGAAATACACTTCCCATCTTGTGCATTTTCGGCCAAAAAGGAATTGGTAGGCCAAAGTTCTTCATTTTGTCAAAACAAGCCGATTTTTCCAAAGAGTTTCTCTCAATTTCTTCTTGAAACCAAAAGTACAAACCCTTAGAGCTTGCCGAAATTAGCTTTGATCCCTTGTGTTCATTGGTAGCCGAAATCCTATTCCTTCAAGCACTCTCTTCTCTTCTTAAACTTTCTTCTTCTTTCTGAAACCTTGTAAGCCGAAACTTCATTCCAAAACACCCTCTTCATTTCTTCTTTTTGCAAACCGTAAACTCCACCCTTCTATACAATTTCTTTTCTTCTTCTTTTCTTTTCATTCTTGTTGTTGGCCGAATATTAACCCCATTCTTTCGCACTCCATTTCTTTCTTTTTCTCTGACCGAACTTTGGTGGTTGGATACACCACTTGGCCGAATCCTCTTTTCCTTTTAGTTCAAGGTCTTAGCCGAACTTCCCCTCCCCTAGTGGTGTTATTTCGGACGAATATTGGTGTAGTGTTGGTGTTCACCTTGTGTTGTGCAAACGGCTAGAAAGGGGTAAGTGTTGGATATTATTATTGTTAGTTTAATCTTGGTTTCGATTAAGTCAGAGGTGATAAAGGACTAACAGTTATTCTCTTTTAAGGTGTAGCCGATTGGGGTTAGAGGAACCACTGTGGTTCGGGTTTGGTAGGAAACCAAACCAAGTGAAGGTAAGGGTTCGATATCAATCTCTTGGGTCATTTGCTGATGGCCGAATGTCATAGAGGCCTAACCCCCTAATGTTTGGCCGATTGTAGGAGTCAATACTCGAGGGGCTTAGCTTTCGTTCTCGTTGGATTTCTAGACTCGTATAATCGGTGTGTAACTAACACCACGATACTTAGTAAAATTATTAATAAACCGATTTGTTCTGTTAAAAATTATAACGAAGATGATGGACAAGTGAATACCCAAAATGGGGTATGTGGACGATTCGGGTAAGTTGTTCTATTGTGAGTACTATTAATAAAGTATAATATCATGACCTAAGTTTTGTATGTATGTTATGAGAGATCGCTTGGTATGTTGGCATGATATGCATGATTTGCATGAGATGCATGATTACATGAGTATGGTATGTTGATGGGTGATATGAGATGAGGGAGCAAGTGTGATTTTGTGTCGTGAGCACCAGTGCTTTGGTAGCACACTTTGTGACTTTGGGTCACAGAGGTTTGGCACCTCCGAGGTTTGGTACCTCGCGCGTCGTCCCCAGTGGCTCGGTACCACGATGGGTTGGCCACAGATGATTATACGGGATTGGCGCCGGTGTTTTGGTAACACACGATGGGTTGGCCCCATCACCGGATTTGTGACTACGGTCACGAGTGCTTTGGTAGCACATTGTGTCTTTGGGACACGAGAGGTTTGGCACCTCATTGCGACTTGTCCCACGTGGTTTGACCACCGTGGGTTGGCCCCACTTGAGATATGGGATTGTCTGCTAGTGTTTTGGTAACACACGATGGGTTGGCCCCATCATCGTTGGATTTGTGACTTGGTCACGGTGCTTGGGTAGCACAATTGTGTCTTTGGGACACTAGTGGTTTTGGGACCACATTGACGGATATTATGTCTTTGGGACATCGGTGTTTTGGTAACACATCGTGGATTTGTATGTCACCAGTGGTTTGGTACCACACGGGGTAGAAAAGGTGTATGGATGGTTAGGATCGGGTTGCATTAATCATGTTGCTTTGTATTATGTGTGTTAGCATGTGGTTTATTCGGGAGCGGGATTTACACACTGAGTCACTCGACTCACCCTCTCCTTTGACATTTCGGGTGACTCGTGAAGACGCGGACTTGGGTAAGGATGGACTCGGGGTGCACATGCCATGCTTTAATAAGAGTTTGCTCAGACTTTTGCATTTGGGTATTTTAACTTATTGATTTTTATTTGGGTTAATTTGGATTTGTAAAAGGCCTTTTTATTTATGATTTACGATGCTTATGTTTTAATTAAATTCTGATATGCCTTAACAAAATAAGTTGGTATGATTTTCACTAAAACTTGGAAAGATAACGAATTCAAAATCATAACGCAATGTGTTTTAAACTATACCATCGGGTATCACACTAAGTTTTGGGATAAGCAAATACAAATGGTTTTCAACTCAAACCTGTAGTTCTTCTAAGTGTAAAAGTGTTTTATGTATCACTAAGTAACTAATGAGGTTTTAAATGGTTTAAACTCGGTTAACTACAAACTCTGGCTAAGTTTTCAAAATCTTCGGGTTTCCAAATACATCAATCATGCTTTTCAAACAAGACTACTCCAAATTTGTTTTCCCACACCTTTGTGATTTCACTCGACTTTTAAATGGAAAATCTAACTTTTCAAAAACGATTTCCCGTAGCATGCCGGTCGGACGTGGAGTATTGTCGGGTTTGGGGTGTTACAAAAGGTTTCCTCCGCAAGAAAGCTATAAGTAAATGCAACTATGAATCTCATGGAGAGTTCGATCTGGCTCGGGATGAACATTTGCGGCATGCTTAACACATGCAAGTCGGATGGGAAGTGGTGTTTCGGTGGCGGACGGGTGAGTAACGTGTAAGAACACGCCCTTGGGAGGGGAGGAACACGGTGAAATGGTCGCTAATATCCCGTAGGTGAGGAGCAAAAGGAGGAATCCGCCGAGGAGGGCTCGCGTCTCGATTAGCTAGTTGGTGAGGCAATAGCTTACCAAGGTGATGATCGATGCAGCCTGGTCTCCGAGAGGATGATCACCACACTGGGACCGAGACACGACCCAGACTCATACGGGAGGCAAAGCGGTGGGGAATTTTCTCGTAATGGGCGAAAGCTGACAGAGCAATGCCGCATGGAGGTAGAAGGCCCACGGGTCGTGAACTTCTTTCCCAGAGAAGAAGTAATGACGGTATCTGGGGAATAAGCATCGGCTAACTATGTGCCGCGATCGCAGTATCTGAGAGGATGCAAGCGTTATCCGGAATGATTGGGCGTAAAGCGTCTATAGGTGGCTTTTTAAGTCCGGCCGTCAAATCCCGTGGCTCAACCACGACAAAGCAGTGAAACTACCAAGCTGGAGATCTGATGAGGGGAGAGGTCTATTCCATGCTTATATTTCTCAACAAATTTTTTCAAGATCCTCAATTTCTTTTTTTATATCAACAATACAATTGCATGAAAAATTGTTGATGATAACTTTCTAGTTTCATGGTTCCATATTTTCTCATATTGACATAAATTATTAAGATCTCTTTCTTTTCATCTATTCTGGAGTTTTAATTATTAGTTTTGTCTTGGGTCTCTTTTGGAGCATTCGCCTCCACTATATGACCGTTTAGATTTATTATTTTATTTTACGAGAATTTTCATCTTTAGAACCAATCAATCTATCATGCTTTAGGCATGCATTACTTTCATTTATTCTAACAAGTTGTCCTATTGGGACTTTGATTGAAATTAAAACATTAGCTAATATGTGACACTCCACCATTCTTATTACATCTTACAATTAATTTGCAATAAAGTGAATTCTCCTTTTTGAAATTTTGGTTCAAATTACTTTCTATGAGGATCTAGATAATGATAATTCATTTCAATTACTTTATTTCATTTAGTTGTTATTTCTCTCCCTTAATTTTGCGAAAATTATCAAATCATAGTTTGTAATCATCAAATCCTATCATAATTGAATCGCCAATTCGATCCAAGAAATCTAATAATACAAAGAGATTCATAATTATTATATTCTTAACTTTCTTTGAGTACCCATTTTTTGCATTGTGGTGTAGCAACTTGAACATACATCGCAAGTTCAAAAAATTTAAAATGGATTGTATTGGGCTCTTGACCAAAAGTCAATTGTAATGGGGAGTATTTATCATAACTTTTTGGCATGACGTGTACAAGTGTTGATTAATTCAAAATATTATATCCTTGTACATGCATACAAAAAGTTTTGTTCACAAAAGATATGTTTTAGCTATTAACTGGAGGCATTTACTTTATAAATTTTGCTAAATCATTTTATACATAAAGCAACAAACTTTTGCGATAGTTACTTGCATCGACAATTTAACATACAATGATCATTGAAAGCCTAAGAAACAAACACACCAACATTAGCAAGAATTATCTCGATTGCGTAATCCAAATTTTTTTTCTTAAAGAAATAATTAAACAACTAATCTCAACAAATAATTAAACAACTAATCTCACCAACTACAACTTGGAAGTTAATAACTCACATGTGATTAACTTGTAGATGCATTTACCAAAATTATATCAAAATATCCACTTGTTGGTTAAATTGACCCATATTTCTTTTAGAAATGCAAGAGATTCAATCTCAACATTTTCTAGTGAGGTTTTAATAAATCATCTTCATTGGGAACAAACAACACTTAAAAAATCTTTAAAATAAAGAGTCTTTAAAAACTTCCATGTAAATTCTCATTTTGTCACATTATTATTGATTAGGATAGTCTAACTGATCACATCAACTAATTTGTATATTTGGACTAGTAAACTTCTGGTTTATCATGTCATGTTATTTAGAGATACTAATATTCGCATAGTACAAACTAGAGGAAAGAAGCTAATTTTCCAATATTAAATTCTTACCCAATATAATAGATGTAATATATAGAAATCAATCGTCTCCTCAACCATAGTCTTAATATGATATCCGTTACAACGAATATCTTTTTAAAACATAATTTCTTTAAGATTGATTAGAACATAATGTATTAGTTATTGCTTTATTTTTTCAGATAACAATGTAGTAGCTCTTCTAAAGCCTTGAATCAATTTTGTAGTATGAAAGATTAACATGTTCCATTACCAAATTGAACATAGGGTAACAATATATTAGCTCTTCTAAAGCCTTAAATTAATTTTGTGCCATCCAAGATTGGTTTGTTCATTACCAAACAAGAAAAATGCTTCTTATCCTTAAGGACAGTATGCACTTTTGTATTTTCTATAGGGCAAATGTTTCATTTCCTTTAAGAAATATTAATTGAATAATAAAATTTTCATTGTACGGCAAGTACATAAGCAACAACTTTTCATAAATTGTCTCTCTTTTTTGAGGGGTTATATTGAAAACTCTTGTTGTTCTATTAATTATCTCTATATCTTTACTTCTAGTGGTGAGAAAAATTATTACTAGTAAGACATCCAATAATTAAGTAATGAGTGTCACAATCACAAAAATGATGCAACTCATAATTAATGTTTAGGTGTACGACAAGTATGCAATCAATGGCCTTTTATATCACATCGACAACATAAGTTATCTTCACTCCTTAAAGGGTTCTCTTGATAATTCTTGTTTTTCACTAATTTATCTTCATTTTTCCACTTCTAATGGCAAGAAGAATTAATATGGTCATCCTTGTACAATTATTATATAGCCACTTACTAAATCCACGTCAAAGATTACATCTTTTTATATTGCTACATTCTTTTCAGGGAATGAACCAAATCTAATACAATGAATTTTATGGTTTTTCATATAACAATTTGTTATTTAATAGCACATTTAATGCATTAAAAGTTGAAAAAGTTTTCTTTAACAAATCCTCATCAGCAATATTCTCTCCGCATAATTTTAATTGAGAACTCAATACTATAGAGTTATACTCACAATTTTAAATTTTGCAACTTCAAGTATATCCAATCATAACAAGATTTAGATAGAATTATTATATTCTATTGCTCATATCTTTCTTTTAAAATATTTCACAATTCAAGTGGATATTTCACAGGGATATTTCACAATCAAATATCTTACTTTTAATCATTCATACTGATGATGTTAAAAGATAATCAGTCAATTCAAATTTTTTTAATGTAAATCAGGATTCAAATTCTTTTTTTTTTGTTTCAACTATAGATATATTAGCTCTTCTGGTGCTTTTAACTAATTTATTAGCTCTTCTAGAGCTTTCAACTAAATTTGTACTACCAAATATTGCACTAATATTGGTCTGTTTTAGTACCAAAAAAGATAAATATTTACTAATTGTAAGGATAGTATTTATTGTTACATTGACAGAGAGATATTTCCTTCCTCAAAGAATATTAACAAAAACAAAATATTTGGGCATAAGACAGGCATGTCTTGAGAACTCTCATTGTTCTCACCACTGATCACGCCCATGGTTATATCATTTAAATTTTCTTTTATACTTGCATTCACTTGGAGAAGTGCAATAGATCTAGGAGGGTGGACTTTTAAACGTCCCAAAATATTTTTTATTTAAAGAGAACCAATATCATAAAAGTTTATCTTTAAGTCGGCAATCAATATATATATTTAAACAATCAAGAAATTTTTAGATAATCCAAACAAAAATTACCATATGTACTCAAATATAAAACAACATGATATTATATTTACAATACAACAATTTTAAATATATATATTATAAGACATTAGAAAATCATTTGAAATTAATATACTACAAATTTTTATTGATAAATCTTATGAGCTCATCAATATTTAATAATTTAACTCAATAATTCAATCATATTTAAAAAATATAAAAAATTACAATTATATCTCAATCAAAATATGTTGAAGCTCTTTGCCAATACAAATTTTGCTCGATAAATCTAAAATCGAGAATTAAAATCAATGTTGAGATCAAATCTTTCACCATCCTCGAAAAGATAAAATGAAACAATTTAATAAAAAAATCAATCGTAAAAATCATGAATTAAAATTAATTTAGTCATAAAATATTTATAAAAAAAACTTAATGCGAAATTTTGCATATTACGTCTAAAACTCCGAGAATAATTGCGTGGTTTGAGGCAATGATGGCGAGCAAAAGCAATGGGCTCTAATCTGGCCGCAACTTTCTTTTCTTCTCTTGTAGCTAGGGTTTATAATTGTATTCACACAAAACTGAAATAATCTTTACTTGACTGAGCGGTTATAAAAGAATAGTTTAACCCATTAACTTGGGGTTAAAATCTCACTACGTAGTTTTTCTTGACATATGGTTTCAGATCTGCGGTAGGACATATATGCAAATAAAAGAATTTTGGTTGGATTTACTATAGAAAAATAATTTTGGATTTGAGGCCATTTTCCTTTTGCTTGGAATCGTGAAAAAGAAAAAAAAAGAGAGAATAGTACAAAATTAAATTGAGTATAATAACATTTTATGAAATAAATAATAAAAAGAGTAAATGAATAATAAATAGAAGAAGAAGAAAAGAATGTATTTTAATTGATCAATAGGAATATTTACAAAATTTCTCCAAAATCTATGTTTATAGACATAAAAAGTATACATGATATAAAACTCTATTTCTAGTAAACATTAAAATCCTAAAGTACATCAAACTTATCTTAATTTAATGGGTATCCATTTAATAATAAAATATTTACAACACTTCACAATGAATATCTCAATACGAATTCCTTTTTTCTTATAATATGTCCAACATAATAAAATCATATATGTACTAAAAAAATATATGTATGAATGATTCTTTTTATGTGGGGCGTATTATATCTCATAAAATTTTATAAAACTAGTTCTCATGTCAAGTGGTCATGTGTAATACATGTGAATTTATGTGTTTATCTTTTAAAATTATAAAATTGTTATAAAATAAAGAGAAATGGAGATAATAAAGAACAAAGAAAATATGAATGCAATAGAGAATATACTTTATTGATAAAAATGGATGATTACAATGCTTCATTAGAGTCTCTATTTATAGGCATAAGAAGTATAAAAGAAGTAGAGATCTAATTCTGATAACTATTAGAATTTAAAGTACATCAAAACTTTATCTTTATCATGGTGGACATCCACTTAATAAGATATTCATAACACTCTCCCTTGGATGTCCATTGGTAGATAATATGCCTTGTTAAAACCTTATTAGGAAAAACCCTGTGAGATAAAAAACCTAATTAACGAAAAAGAATACACAATCCTCTATTACAAGTTGTCTCATTAAAAACCTTTATTAGGAAAACCCAATGGGACAAAACCTTGGTTAAAGGAAAAGAGTACAACTTGTTTTTAGACTCCCCCTGATGGCAATAGTACGTTACATCTTTGAGTCGATGCATTCCAATCTTGTGTAGTAATATTTCAAATGTTGAAGTTGGCAATGCCTTAGTAAAAAGATTTGCTAAATTCTCACTAGAACGAATTTGTTGAACATTTATATCACATTTTTTTTCTCAAGATCATGGGTGAAGAATAATTTTGGTGAAATATGTTTCGTTCTATCTCCTTTGATATAACCACCCTTCAATTGAGCTATACATGTTGCATTATCTTCGTATAAGATAGTTGGCATATTTTCCTTTAAAGGCAAATTACATATCTTCTGGATATGTTGGGTCAATAACCTTAGCCAAACACACTCTTGACTTACCTCATGCATTGCAATTATTTCTACATGATTTGAAGAAGTAGCAACTAATGTTTGCTTTGTTGAACGCCATGATATGGCAGTACCCCCACATGCAAATAAATATTTTGTTTGCGATCGACATTTACGTGGATCCGATAAGTACCCAACATCAGCATAGCCGACTAATAGGGATTTTGAATCATTTTAATAAAATAACCCCATATCAATAGTCCCTCTAAGATATCTAAATACATGTTTAATTCCATTCCAATATCTACATGTTGGAGAAGAACTAAACCTTGCTAATAAGTTTACAGCGAAAGCTATATCAGGTCTTGTGTTGTTTACAAGATACATCAATGGCCCTGTGACACTTAAATATGGTACTTCAGGACCAAAAAACTCTTCACCATCCTCACAAGGACGAAATTGATCTTTATTCACATCTAACAATCGTTCAACCATCAGAATACTCAATGGGTGTGCTTTATCCATGTAAAATTTCTTTAATATCTTTTCCATATAAGTTAATTGATGTACATGAATTCCATCTTTTAAATGTTCGATTTGTAAGCTAAGACAAAACTTTGTTTTTCCAAGATCTTTCATCTCAAATTCTTTTTTTTAACCAATTTATTGTATTTTGGAGCTCTTCAAGAGTTCCAATAATATTTGGATCATCAACATAAGTAGCAATTATCACAAAATTTGATCCAAACCTTTTTATAAAGACACATGGACAAATTGGATCGTTTTTGTAACCTTCTTTTAACAAGATTCACCAAGACGATTTTACCACATACATCCAGATTGTTTTAATCCATATAAACTTTTCTATAATCTGATCAAACAATTTTCCCGAGAAACTCTATATCCTTGTGGGATTTTAAATCCTTCAGGGATTTTCATATAAATTTCATTATCAAGTGTGCCATACAAATAGACTGTAACAACATCCATTAGATACATGTCAAGTTTTTCACGTACTACTAGACTAATAAGATATCTAAACGTGATTGCATCCACCACAAGAGAATGTCTCTTCATAATCAATGTCGGGCCTTTGTGAAAATCCTTGTGCTACAAGTCGTGCTTTATATCTTACGACTTTATTTTTTTCATTTCATTTTTGCACAAATTCCCATTTATATCCTATCGGCTTTACACCTTTAGGTGTTTGGACTACAGGTCCAAAAACCTCACGTTTAGAAAGTGAATTCAATTATACTTGAATTGCATCTTTCCATTTTGGCCAATCTTTTCTATTTCTACATTCATCAATAGATTTAGGCTCAAGATCGTCATTTTCTTTTTCTTCTTCAATAGCAATATTATATGCAAAATTGTTATCGACAACTATATTTTTCCGGTTCCATCTTTTCCTTGAAGTAACATAACTTATCGAGATCTCTTCGTTATTATCATTATCAGGTACCTGAATTGTAACACCCCAAACCCGACCTAGATGTTATGGTCGAATCTGGTGATATCACATTGAAGTGTTTTTCGAAAACATCGTTTCTTTAGAAAATCCATGCTTTAAACCTTGTTTATGTATCTTGAATAGAATTTAGGGTATCTTGTTCTTTCAAAAATTAAGTTATTTCAGTAGAACATTGATCATATTTCAGTAAAACGTGGTGTTTTAAAAACCATTTATCTTTTGGAAAAAGCGCGTTCTACTACTAATCAAATGTAAATTAAAATAAGTAAAATCACCAGATTATAAGTTAAAAATTAAAGAGGCCTTATTACAACAAAAACCCAAATTAAATTTATAAGAAATAACACAAATGTATAAATAAGTGCGGTTGTGTGGACACCTCCGAATCCCTCGCAGCACCGATCTGCCTAAGACTGGTACCTGTACAGATAAATAGAGAGGTGAATGTACGAAAACTCAGTGTGTAACCCCATGCAATTAAACAACCAATCATGCTTTTAAGCAAGTACAGTCTGGGCCTAAGCCCAAGTTAATAACAATTCAGTCCAGTTGGGCCTTAGCCCATAACATTATCAGTAACAGTTTAAGCATACAATTAGAAATCCTACCCATCCAGCCTCGACAATCCACTTTGTGCAGCCCAACACTCCATGTGTGGATAAAATCACCCACCCATCCCTACACTTCAAAAATCAGCATCGGTTGCGGCACTAAACAGTATTTGCAGCAGAGCTGCCAGTACAGTACACTTCCTCCAATCATATTAATCCCATCCCATGCAACATATCACACATGAATACAACATACATATATATCATGGCATGCTTATATACAGTCATACATAACATAGGGGCATAACAGTCATTTTACCATAGGGCATAATAGTCATTTTATCAATTTGGGGTCTAGGTGTACTTACCGACCCATCAGTAGGTCCACAGTCATCTCGGGTGATCCGTGCAACCTTAACTATCATATAGTGTAAATAGGCCCAAGGCCCATAATGCAGGCCCATCTAGTCCCACATGCTCGTGAGGCCCACTTAGCCCAAAAATGGGCTCGGCCATGTAATTTACACAGCTTGGCCTAAAATTCTCCATACGCTTGTGCGATTTACCCATGTGAGGCTCATAAGCCCGTTGGGCCCACACGACCCATTTCGGCCCAACATGGCCCACAACGGCTCAAGACCACGAAATCGCTCATGGTGGCCTCGGTAGTCTAATGCCCACGTTTTATGCGTTCGATTCACCATACGAGCGAGTGCACGCTCGTGTAGCGTAAATTTTCATACTTTTTCCAGTTTTTGCCAGTTTACGACTTGGTAGTGTTTACACACCTAGTTTCGATTCGTCATGAACAGTCATTCAGGGACTCACCAACCTATATTTGGTCAATCAAACACCACTATCTGTCTTACTTTATGGTTAACGAGAAACCTGAAATCAACAATCCATTCATAGAGTAGCGTTACCTTCAATCGAACCATGGTGATTCCCCACGAGTCTTAGACTTTAACGATCGATTAGGAGTTTCCAGAGTCTTCCCTTAACTGCCATACGATCGTTATCAGTTAACACTTAAGGCAGAAGAAGGAAAGAAAATGATGATTCTTTATAGAACTTACCGAAAAGAGCGAGAGAACCGGATATAGGATGGGTTTGGCACTAGCACAACCTTTCACCTTCGATTTATTGCTGTCAAACATAGTTAAACACAACCCCACTTTAGTAACTCAAAAGCTGAAACTTTAAGTGCTATACTTACTTACCGAAAAGAAAGGAGTCAATTGGCAAAAGAAAAGGACTGGTTCAGGTAGTACTCAGAACCAAAAATCGGTAACCCAACACTTGAAGGAGAAGAGGAGAATTGATTTAGGGGAGAAGAGAGAAAAGAAATCGACAGAAAAAACTAAGGTCTATTCAGCCAATAGCAGGAAAAAAGAGAAAGGGGAAGATGAGAAGAGAAGAAAAGGAAGGGGATGTTCGGCCAACACAAGAAGGGTGTTAGGAGGAGCAGTCCAAATCGGTAGAGAAATTAGAAGAGTGTGGAGACGAAAAAGAAAGAAAAAGCAAAAAAAGGTTGAAGAGGTTTTCGGCAGCGGGAGAATTCAGCAGAGGGAAAAACAACATTGAACCGAAAATGAGGAACCCTTATCTAGCCCAATTCTTGAGTTCCTCAGAGTCCAAATTCGGCACACCACTACCTCTTCCCTCATCCCTTGATTTTCTCCTTAAATCCCTCCTCAAAACACTCCATCTAATTACACCCTCCCTCATCCACTCAATTCGAATTCACCTCAACCACTTCAATGTTTCAGTCAAACTCCATCACCTCCCACAACACAACAACAAAATAAATATTCCCTTGCCACTACCAAGATTCAAACCTCAATCCTCTGGCCGAGGTAGCACGCCACTTACCCCTTAGACCAGTAGGCTTTTTATGTCATGCTTTACCCACATTTATTTAAAAACCTACCAACTAAAGGCAAGGGTTTTATTCCCTAAAAACCAAAATTTTGCACAAGCCTAGGCTTGAACCCAGGACTTTTCAAACACTCCCAAACACACCCAAATCACTTAGCCACTAAAGCAGATAGGTATTTATGTTAAAAACATGCAAAAAAAAACCTAAGTTTTGGAGCATTACAACTCTATCCCCGTTAAAAAACTTTCGACATCGAGATTTACCTGTAAAAAAAGATGATGGTATTGTGATGCATCGCCTCTTCAGGCTCCCACGTGGCCTCCTCTGAACTGTGGTTATGCCAAAGTAGCTTAACCAGTGGGATAGACTTCCTCCTCAACACTTTCACATCAGGATCTAAGATCTGTACCAGTTCCTCCTTAAATTCAGGTCCGGTCTGATCTCAATCTCCTCAGTCGAAATCACGTGTGTGGGATCAGAGCGATAACGCTTCAACATAGAGACATGGAACGCATCATGAATCTGATCCAACCCTGGAGGTAAATCAAGTTGACAGGCAACCGGTCCCACACACTTTAGTATGCAGTAATGCCTAATAAACCTAGGGCTCAACTTTCCCTTCCGTCCAAATCTCAGTACCTTCTTCCATGGTGAGACCTTAAGAAATACGAAGTCCCCCATAGAATACTCAATCTCCTTGCGCTTCAAATCCACATAAACCTTCTGTTTGTCCGATGCCGCCTTCAATCGATCCCGAATTAATCTGACTTTGTCTTCAATATTAGAAACCAAGTTAGGGCCCAGAACACGCCGCTCGCTCAACTCAGTCCAACACGAAGGAGTATGACACCTACGACCATATAACACCTCGTAAGGTGCCATCTGAATGCTAGACTGGTAGCTATTGTTATACGCAAACTCTGCCAAAGGCAAATAGTCTTCCCAACAGCCTCGGAAATCTATTACACAACACCTTAACATATCTTCTAGTATCTGAATCACCCTTTCTGATTGACCATCTGTCTGGGGATGAAGCACAGTATTGAAGTCCAGTCTTGTACCCAAAGCCTCATGTAACTTCTTCTAGAATTAAGACTTGAAACGAGGATTTCTATCTAATATGATGGAAACCAGTACCTCATGTAGTCTCACTATCTCAGCCACATATAGTTTAGCCAGCTTCTGCAAGGAATAGTCAGTCCAAACTGGTATAAAATGGGCTGACTTGGTCAATCGATCTACTATGACGTATATTGCATCCTTTTTAGCAGGCGTTAGGTGCAACCCACTAACGAAGTCCATAGTTACCCTCTCCCACTTCTAAAGTGGAATTTTAACTGGCTGAAGCAACCCTGAAGGTAACTGGTGTTCGGCTTTAACCTGTTGGCAAGTCAGACACTTACTCACAAAGTCGGTAACTTCATGCTTAAGACTTGGCCACCAATATAACTTTTAAAGGTCTCAGTACATTTTATTCCACCGGGATGCATAGCATAAGGACTACTATGCTTTTCTCACAATATAGACTGCCTCAAATCAGTATCTCTTGGTACACAGACTCTCCCACAGAAACACAGTACCCCTTCTCTATTTAGTCCAAAATATGAAGTTTCCTCATTTCCAATCTGTCGGAAACGATTACCTAAAGACCCATCCTCCAACTGTTTACCCTTAATTTATTCAACCCGTGCCGGTTTAACTTGGAGTTTTCCCAATAAACTACCATCATCAAATAAGTTGAGACGAGAAAACATCGCTCTCAGATCCGTCATAGCCCTACGACTCAATGCGTCAGCCACCACATTGGCCTTACCAAGATGGTATTCAATCGAATAGTCATAATCCTTAAGCAGCTCAACCCATATACGCTGCCTAAGATTTAGCTTGTAACACCCTAAAAATTCGAGTATCGATATATTGCATGTTTTGGTGTTTAGCTCATGTAGGAAAATTTTCTTACTTCTTTTCGTGTTTAGTATAGCCTCGAAGAAGAACATAGAATTATTCGGGTATGGAATAATTTTAATTTTAAGAATTTATGGAAGTGGATCAAGTGGCATTGATGCTTAAGATAATTTAAGTGTCAAAAAGTGACACAAGATGAGTTATGGCAAGGTGGTGTTGGCGCTTGGGTATTAGCATAAGGGGAGTGGTTCGAATCCCTTAAATAGCATTTAGATGGCTTTTATTTTTGGTTTTCCTAGCATGTGTCGGCCAAGCATATTTATGGTAAGTGTTGACCTTGTTATTTTTGGTTAGTAGATTAAAGGAATAAGGAAATTTCTAACTTATGGTATGGAATCAAGAAAATTTGGAAAGATATGGGGACATAGGGCAAGTATCAAGGAAAATGTTTTGAAACAAATTCATGGCCATTTGACCATGAATGTGGACGGCAATATGGTCTAGGGGGGAGCCGAATTTTTGGTGTTAGTTTGGCTAGGATTTGAAGTTTCTTTTTGGTCATTCTTAGCATTTGTGCAAAAGTTTTGCAATTCTTTCTCAACCTTTCTCCCTTGGCCGAATTTGAGCATTTGGTAAAGCCTAATTCTTTTGACCATTTGGTCATTTTTGTTCATCTTTTGAGTATTCTCTTGTGCCTCTTCTTAGTGCCGAAATTGCTAGTACCAAAAAGGCCATTTCTTTCTTTTGTTTTCTTCTTCCCTTTGCCGAATCTACATTGCTCCTAAACACATCTTTTTCTTTCTCTTTTCTTCTCTTTGAAAACCGAATCCTCATCATCATCTCTTCTCTCTTATTTTATTTCTTTTCACTCATTTTTCTCCATTATTTTCTTCAATGGCCGAATGTTAGTATGCCCATAGCCAAGCCATATTTTTTCTCTTTTCTTTGGTTATACATAGCCGAATACTTCATTACTTCCAAACATCATTCTTAATCCTTTCTTTTCAATTGTGGACAAAAGGGTAAGAGTTCTTTAAGTTTCGTTTAGTTAATTTTAGTCATGTCCGAACCTTGATGGTGGTATGAAGGTTTTATTAGATCGAAATAAACGTTCATTTTATTAACGTTTATATTTGTTATACTTTAGTGCGATAAAGGAAGATCGGAAAACAAGTGGTCGTGAGTGACATAGAACATTTGGATCGATTCTCCTCGTGGAACAAGAATAATTTGTGGTAAGGAAATCCCGTTCTTAAAACCTTTAGTCATATTCGATATATTTTTAAGACGTGCTAATGATCTTTTGTCATTGAAGACAATCAAGATAGGAAGAAAGCGGGTGTGTATAGTGTACGGAAGAAGGGTGGTTCCGTTATTCCCCCAAAGTATAAACAAAGGGCTATTTCAGGAATCCGAGATTTTCCACCGGGTTGTGGACGTTCATCTGAGGAGAATCAATTGTTTGAAGTCGTTCGTACTCCCGAACCTTTGTTTGTTCGTGGATCCGCATCGGTTAACGAACCATCAATCGGGGATAGACCGCAAGTGGAAGTAGTTCGAAAATCTGAGGGTAAAAGTTAGATCGTTATTTTTAAGATCGGTTTCGCTAATAAAATATAGTGTTCTAATTTATCGTGATACGTATAGGTGTCGACGAGCGGGAAAGTCTAGTTCTCACTATAACCAGGTGTGTAACTTCACACTTATCTCTCGGGTTAGATATCAACCGTAAGTATTTGGATAAATTGTAAAAAAACGGCAAAATTGGAAATTATGTGATAATTAACACCTTTGTGTAAATACATGAAAACGGTTAAAACCGAGAAATTCCCGAAAAACTGCTAGATTGCTAATTTGGGCCAAAAGTCTGCTAGATTGCTAAAATGGGCCGAATTACGAAAAAGTCCTTATGGACTGAATTATGAAAATACCCTTTATGGGTCGAATTGAAATATGTTGCTATATGGGCCTCATGTATTTAATGGGCCAAAATTCTCTAGTTCGATATATGGGCCAAACTTCGCCAGATTGATAAATGGGCTAAATACTATTTGGTTTAATAGGCTCAAATGAAAAGTTTAATTATTGACTCATTTGTAATATGGGTTACTTGATAAATTATTATATGACTAAGTTTGTTATGCATACATAATTGCATGGGATGGGATATATGATGAAGAGAAGAAGGCCTATGGCCACGAATCCAGTTTGGTGGCTCTGCCACAAAATGTTATGGCTTGTTGCCTCTAGTTCGGTGACTATGTCACAATCTAATTCGGTAGTGCACTACAATATTATTAAAATGGCTTAATGCCTGCGATTGGTGTGTTGGCGGGGTGGGTTGACTTGATCCCCACAGGTGTGTTGGTTGGTACGGGGATGTTAGCGGATGGAAATTAGGCTTGGTTGGGAATTTCATATTACATGCATTTATTTGATTATTTTATGTTGTTAAATCTGCAATTGGGCTCAAGCCCAAATTAATGTCTCGATGGTCTGGCCCAATAAAGATGGTAGGTGAGTTACACAATGAGTTCTTTGTAACTCACCCTATTTTATTACCCCTTTCAGGTAATGGAAATTGATGTGGACTTGGGCCGGGGATGACTTGGTGGAGGCCATACTACAAGCATGAGTTTTATAAACTATGAACTTTATTTAAGTTATTTATTTTAAATTACTATTTTGGGTTGATGTAATAAGGCCTCTAATTATGTTTTTATGGATTTTATTGTGTGGATGGATTTAATTTTCTTTAAGACTCTCAATACGGGCTTATGTTAAATTTTTAAAGTTTTCTTAAATTATTGTGTTTTTCAACATTTTGAACACCTGAATTTCTCTTTTAAATTCTTTCGAATTCTTTTGAAATTACTTTAAGGTTTTGACAAATACATTTTAAATAATAAGATTTTCAAACAATTATTTTCTTAAATTATCAATTTTTAATCATCGTACTAAATTTTTATTAAACTCTAATTCCAAAAGGTTTTGTAGTAATGTTTTACTTCAATCATTAGAGAATTAAATGAATGTTTGATTGGTGTGACAAACCAAATCTCGTCTAAACGCATAGACCTGGTTTGGGGTGTTACATTTAATGGTATCAGAGCCAATTCAAAACTCGGCTGTGGTTGGGTTCAACAACGATATTTGTTTGAGAAAAATTCAAATTTTTAGACATTTTGATTTAAAGGTAGTATGGCACCATGAGCATCCCGCGCCAAGTCAAGTAAGTATCTGTATATTGATTGTTTACTATTATTGTGATATGGCCATAGAAACACTCTAGAACTTCTAGTTTTAGGTGTTGAAAACAGTAGAGATTGAGACAATAGGATATGATTGCAAAAACAACTCTATCTCTCTTATATCATAAACTATCGTTAATAAACACTGAAATAGTATTCTGATTCATAAAACTCTTAATCAGATTAAATCGAATTAGTCGTTATGAGCACTAGAGGACGTGGTAGTGGGCCGCGTAGACGGGCCGTGGTAGAGGGCGAGGTGGTGGTAGGGGCGCAACTGAAGCGCCGAATCATATGCCGGAAATGGATGCACCTGCATCACTCGAGAGTGAGACGGGATCACATAATCATATGGAAGAAGATAATGCTTTGACACGAGCAATGCTGCGAGTCCTTGAAAGGGTCGCTGAAGCTGGAACTGGGCCAACAACTCGTAGGTCGATATCGGAACGATTGAAATCAAATGGAGCTGAGGTCTTCAGAGGTGTCTCAGGAGTAGCTCCCAATGTTGCTGAATATTGGCTTGAGGCAGTGGAGCAAATTATGTACGATCTTAAGTGCACGGTGGATCAGAAACTAAGAGGAGCGGTGTCCTTGTTAAGGGATGAAGCTTACCAATGGTGGCTTACGGTCCGAGAGGGCACTGAGCTGCATTAGTTAATTGGGAATTCTTCAAAGCTTCCTTTCAAGGGAAATATGTAGGAACGAGTTATGTTGATGCCCGAAGGAAGGAATTCTTGAATCTGGTTCAAGGAAATAAGACAGTGGCAGCATATGAGGCTGAGTTTTTACGCTTGAGTCGCTATGCTCGAACAATAGTGGCAACAGATCTTGAGCGTTGTGTACTTTTCGAGGATGGATTGAATGATGAATTGCGGGTTCTGATCGCCCCACAACAAGTTAGAACTTTTGCCACGCTCGTGGAAAAGGCCAAGATTGCCGAAGAGGCTAAGAGCTCGGAACGTCAGAATCGGGAGCGAATTAGAGGCAAGAGAGATATGAAGTATTCGGGTGCTTGAAAAAGGTTTGTGAAGAGGCCTCGGAATGATGAGCTAGTACAAGGTAAAACACCTGTAGCTGTCAATCAGAGTCGAGACTGTGCTGAATGTGGGAAGCGACATTTTGGAGAGTGCTAGAAGAAAACGGGAGCTTGCTTTATGTGTGGTTCAATGGATCATCAATTTAGGAACTGCCCCCGACGAATGGATAATATTCAGGAAGCTCGTAATACTGATGCACCACCGGCAAGAGGAGCTCAACAACCACCAAGAGGTCGTGGACCAGGTCGTGGTGGTAATGGGGCTGGACATGGTCAAGGTGTAGCGGGTCGAGGCAATGGTCCTAGAGGTAACATGGATGCAAGACAACCAGGGTTGGTGTACGTAGTTAGACGTCGAGAGGATGGTAATGCACCTGATGTGATAACTGGTACGTTCTTCATCTTTGATGTACCTGTTATTGCTTTGATAGATATTAGTTCTACCCACTCGTATGTTGCTAGCACCATATCTGGAAACTTGAATTTAGAATCTGAGACTTTCGATAGTGAGATCAAAGTAATTAGTCCTTTAGGACAGTCGGTGTTGGTAAACAAACTGTTTAGAGATGTGCCCTTAGAAATTCAAGGAGAGATATTTTTGGCAAATTTGATGGAATAGCCTTTCGCCGAGTTCGATATCATTTTGGGCATAGATTGGTTGGTTAAGCACCGGGTGCAATTGGATTGTGCTGAAAAGCGGATGTCAATAAGAACTGTGGAGGATAAGGAAATAGTTATGATAGGCGAACAGAGGAATTACTTGAAAATGTGGTGTCCACGTTAAAAGCAGAAAAGTTGGTGCGAAAAGGGTGTGGAGCATTTTTAGCCTTTATTAGTGCTTTAGATGCCAAAGAGTTACCAGTGGAGGATGTGAGAACAGTGAAGGAATTTCCTGATGTATTTCCTGAAGAACTTCCCGGTATACCTCCAGATCGGGAAGTGGAATTTGGTATTGAGCTTTTGCCCGGAACGGCTCCAGTGTCCATTGCTTCTTATAGAATGGCACCGAAGGAGTTGATGGAGCTTAAAGCCCAAATTCAGGAATTGTTGGATCGGGGTTTTATTCGACCAAGTATGTCTCCGTGGGGAGCACTGGTTTTGTTTGTTAAGAAGAAGGATGGGTCGATGCGTATGTGTATCGATTACAGGCAATTGAATAAACTGACAATCAAGAATAGGTATCCTCTACCGAGAATTGATGACCTGTTTGATCAATTAAAAGGAGCTTCAGTTTTCTCCAAAATTGATTTGAGATCGGGTTATCATCAGCTTAAGGTGAAAGAAGCGGATATTCACAAGACGGCATTCCGAACTCGTTATGGACATTATGAGTTTTTGGTGATGTCGTTTGGGTTGACCAATGCACCAGCTGCATTTATGGATATGATGAACAGGGTCTTCCAACCATTTTTAGACCGGTTTGTGGTAGTATTCATAGATGACATCTTGGTATATTCAAGGAATGAGGAGGAGCATGACTCACATTTGTGAATTGTATTACAGTTACTTCGAGATAATCAACTGTATTCCAAATTCAGTAAATGTGAATTTTGGTTAAGAGAAGTGACTTTCTTGGGTCATGTGGTATCAGCCGAAGGAATAAGGGTAGATCCTCGGAAGATTGAGGCTGTATTGGATTGGAAACCACTGAAGTCAGTAGCTGAGATTCGGAGTTTCTTGGGTTTGGCTGGTTACTATAGATGCTTTGTGGAGGGGTTTTTGTTAATTGCTGCACCCCTAACTAAGCTGTTGCGGAAGGGAGTACCGTTTATTTGGACCGATAAACAGCAAGAAAGTTTCGAGAAATTGAAGAAGATTTTGACGGAAGCGCCAGTATTGATTCAACCTAAGGCTGGAAAGGAGTTTATAGTTTACTGTGATGCGTCACAATCGGGTTTAGGTTGCGTATTGATGCAAAGTGGGAAAGTGGTGGCTTATGCTTCTCGTCAGCTGAGACCGCACGAAGTAAACTACCCTACTCATGATTTGGAGTTAGCTGCGGTAGTTTTTGCTTTAAAGATTTGGAGGTATTACCTCTACGGTGTAAAGTCTATCATCTACCCGGATCACAAGAGTCTTAAGTATCTTCTTACTCAGAAGGAATTAAACTTGAGACAACGAAGATGGGTGGAACTGTTGAAAGACTATGATTTCTCAATCGAGTATCATCCTGGAAAGGCTAATGTGGTAGCAGACGCGTTAAGTCGTAAGGTGGTATCTGATTTGAGAGCAATGTTTGCCCATTTCAGTTTGTATAAGGATGGTAGTCTAATAGCGGAACTTCAGGTGAAGCCTTTGTGGATAGAACAAATCAAGGAAAAGCAATTGTTAGACAAGAAGTTGGGACCCTTAATTCAACAAGTTGGAAATGATGGAATAGAGGATTTTGGTATAACCACGGAAGGTGTGTTGTGCTTTCGCGGAAGAGTTTGTATGCCTAAGGACTCAGATCTGAGGCAAATGATTCTACGAGAGGCGCATAGTAGCCCTTATGCTATGCACCCCGGAGGAAATAAGATTTATCGGGATCTTCATGAACAGTATTGGTGGCCAGGGTTGAAGCGTGAAATTTTAGAATTTGTGGGGAAATGTTTAACTTGTCAGCAAGTGAAGGCGGAGCATCAGTTGCCGTCAGGTTTATTGCAACCGGTAAAGATTCCTTTTTGGAAATGAGAGCGGATAACAATGGATTTTGTTAGTGGGTTACCCTTAACACCTACTAAGAAAAATTCTGTTTGGGTAATTGTTGATCGTTTGACGAAGACTGCTCATTTTCTACCAGTTCGTACGGATTACTCGTTATAGAAGTTGGCTAAGCTGTATGTAGCTGAAATCGTGAGGTTGCATGGGGTACCCTTGTCGATTATATCAGATAGGGATCCTAGGTTTACATCACGGTTTTGGAAAACTCTGTATGAAGCTCTGGGAACAAAGCTAAACTTTAGTACGACTTTTCATCCTCAGTCGGATGGTCAATCGGAGAGAGTAATTCAGATTCTGGAAGACATGTTAAGGGGCTGTGTAATTGATTTCAAAGGTAGTTGGGAGGACTTTCTATCGCTGGCAGAATTTGCTTACAACATTAGCTATCAGTCTAGCATTCAGATGGCACCCTACGAAGCATTATATGGTCGTAGATGTCGTTCTCCTACTTGTTGGACTGAATTGGGCGAACGACAGATGTTAGGTCCTAAGATGATCTCTGAGACGGAAGAAAAAGTAAAAGCTATTCGAGCACGGTTAAAGGAAGCTTCGGGTAGACAGAAGTCGTATGCAGATCTGAAGCGTAAAGACATCGAGTATGCTGTAGGCGATCAAGTTTTCTTAAATGTCTCACCTTGGAAGAAGATTTTCAGGTTTGGGAAGAAGGGCGTGTGGTAAAGCGTATTGGTCCAGTGGCCTATCAGATCGAATTACCTCCGGAGTTGAGCCAAATTCATAATGTTTTTCATGTTTCCATGCTGAGACACTATAGATCGGATCCTTCGCACATAGTACCGATAGAAGAAGTGGAGTTGAATTCAGACTTGTCCTTTGAGGAAGAACCAGTGGAAATCTTAGACCGAGATGTTAAGGAGCTAAGAAAGAAAATCGTGTCGTTGGTCAAAGTGTTATGGCGTAATCACGGAGTGGAGGAAGCTACGTGGGAACTTGGAGATGCAATTCGGCAACAATACCCTCACCTCTTTCAACCAGGTAAATTTCGAGGACGAAATTTTCTTTAAGGAGGGTAGAGTTGTAACACCCTAAAAATCCGAGTATCGATATATTGCATGTTTTGGTGTTTAGCTCATGTAGGAAAATTTTCTTACTTCTTTTCGTGTTTAGTATAGCCTCGAAGAAGAACATAGAATTATTCGGGTATGGAATAATTTTAATTTTAAGAATTTATGGAAGTGGATCAAGTGGCATTGATGCTTAAGATAATTTAAGTGTCAAAAAGTGACACAAGATGAGTTATGGCAAGGTGGTGTTGGCGCTTGGGTATTAGCATGAGGGGAGTGGTTCGAATCCCTTAAATAGCATTTAGATGGCTTTTATTTTTGGTTTTCCTAGCATGTGTCGGCCAAGCATATTTATGGTAAGTGTTGACCTTGTTATTTTTGGTTAGTAGATTAAAGGAATAAGGAAATTTCTAACTTATGGTATGGAATCAAGAAAATTTGGAAAGATATGGGGACATAGGGCAAGTATCAAGGAAAATGTTTTGGAAACAAATTCATGGCCATTTGACCATGAATGTGGACGGCAATATGGTCTAGGGGGGAGCCGAATTTTTGGTGTTAGTTTGGCTAGGATTTGAAGTTTCTTTTTGGTCATTCTTAGCATTTGTGCAAAAGTTTTGCAATTCTTTCTCAACCTTTCTCCCTTGGCCGAATTTGAGCATTTGGTAAAGCCTAATTCTTTTGACCATTTGGTCATTTTTGTTCATCTTTTGAGTATTCTCTTGTGCCTCTTCTTAGTGCCGAAATTGCTAGTACCAAAAAGGCCATTTCTTTCTTTTGTTTTCTTCTTCCCATTCTTAGAATCTACATTGCTCCTAAACACATCTTTTTCTTTCTCTTTTCTTCTCTTTGAAAACCGAATCCTCATCATCATCTCTTCTCTCTTATTTTATTTCTTTTCACTCATTTTTCTCTATTATTTTCTTCAATGGCCGAATGTTAGTATGCCCATAGCCAATCCATATTTTTTCTCTTTTCTTTGGTTATACATAGCCGAATCCTTCATCACTTCCAAACATCATTCTCAATCCTTTCTTTTCAATCGTGGACAAAAGGGTAAGAGTTCTTCAAGTTTCATTTAGTTAATTTTAGTCATGTCCGAACCTTGATGGTGGTATGAAGGTTTTCTTAGATCGAAATAAACGTTCATTTTATTAACGTTTATGCGATAAAGGAAGATCGGAAAACAAGTGGTCGTGAGTGACATAGAACATTTGGATCGATTCTCCTTGTGGAACAAGAATAATTTGTGGTAAGGAAATCCCGTTCTTAAAACCTTTAGTCATATTCAATATATTTTTAAGACGTGCTAATGATCTTTTGTCATTGAAGACAATCAAGATAGGGAAGAAACGGGCTGTGTATAGTGTACGGAAGAAGGGTGGTTCCGTTATTCCCCCTAAGTATAAACAAAGGGCTATTTCAGGAATCCGAGATTTTCCACCGGGTTGTGGACGTTAATCCGAGGAGAATCAATTGTTTGAAGTCGTTCGTACTCCCGAACCTTTGTTTGTTCATGGATCCGCATCGGTTAACGAACCATCAATCGGGGATAGACCACAAGTGCAAGTAGTTCGAAAATCCGAGGGTAAAAGTTAGATCGTTATTTTTAAGATCGGTTTCGCTAATAAAATATAGTGTTCTAATTTATCGTGATACGTATAGGTGTCATTTGAGCGGGAAAGTCTAGTTCTCACTATAACCGGTGTGTAACTTCACACTTATCTCTCGGGTTAGATATCAACCGTAAGTATTTGGATAAATTGTAAAAAAGCGGCAAAATTGGAAATTATGTGATAATTAACACCTTTGTGTAAATACATGAAAAGCAGTTAAAAGCAGAAATTCCGAAAAAGCGCTAGATTGCTAATTTGGGCCAAAAGTGCGCTAGATTGCTAAAATGGGCGAATTACGAAAAAGTCCTTATGGGTGAATTACTAAAAATACCCTTTATGGGTCGAATTGAAATATGTTGCTATATGGGCCTCATGTATTTAATGGGCCAAAATTCTCTAGTTCGATATATGGGCCAAAGTTCGCCAGATTGATAAATGGGCTAAATACTATTTGGTTTAATAGGCTCAAATGAAAAATTTAATTATTGACTCATTTGTAATATGGGTTACTTGATAAATTATTATATGACTAAGTTTGTTATGCATACATAATTGCATGGGATGGGATATATGATGAAAAGAAGAAGGCCTATGGCCACGAATCCAGTTTGGTGGCTCTGCCACAAAATGTTATGGCTTATTGCCTCTAGTTCGGTGACTATGTCACAATCTAATTCGGTAGTGCACTACAATATTATTAAAATGGCTTAATGCCTGCGATTGGTGTGTTGGCAGGGTGGGTTGACTTGATCCCCACAGGTGTGTTGGTTGGTACGGGGATGTTAGCGGATGGAAATTAGGCTTGGTTGGGAATTTCATATTACATGCATTTATTTGATTATTTTATGTTGTTAAATCTGCAATTGGGCTCAAGCCCAAATTAATGTCTCGATGGTCTAGGCCAATAAAGATGGTAAGTGGGTTACACACTGAGTTCTTTGTAACTCACCCCGTTTTATTACCCCTTTCAGGTAATGGAAATTGATGTGGACTTGGGTCGGGGATGACTTGGTGGAGGCCATACTACAAGCATGAGTTTTATAAACTATGAACTTTATTTAAGTTATTTATTTTAAATTACTATTTTGGGTTGATGTAATAAGGCCTCTAATTATGTTTTTATGGATTTTATTGTGTGGATGGATTTAATTTTGTTTAAGACTCTCAATACGGGCTTATGTTAAATTTTTAAAGTTTTCTTAAAATATTGTGTTTTTCAACATTTTGAACACCTGAATTTCTCTTTTAAATTCTTTCGAATTCTTTTGAAATTACTTCAAGGTTTTGACAAATACATTTTAAATAATAAGATTTTCAAACAATTATTTTCTTAAATTATCAATTTTGAATCATCGTACTAAATTTTTATTAAACTCTAATTCCAAAAGGTTTTGTAGTAATGTTTTACTTCAATCATTAGAGAATTAAATGAATGTTTGATTGGTGTGACAAACCAAATCTCGTCTAAACGCATAGACCTGGTTTGGGGTGTTACATTTAATGGTATCAGAGCCAGTTCAAAACTCGGCTGTGGTTGGGTTCAACAACGATATTTGCTTCAGAAACAATTCAAATTTTTAGACATTTTGATTTAAAGGTAGTATGGCACCATGAGCATCCCGCGCCAAGTCAAGTAAGTATCTGTATATTGATTGTTTATTATTATTGTGATATGGCCATAGAAACACTCTTGAACTTCTAGTTTTATGTGTTGAAAACAGTAGAGATTGAGACAATAGGATATGATTGCAAAAACAACTCTATCTCTCTCATATCATAAAATATCGTTAATAAACACTTAAATAGTATTCTGATTCATAAAACTCTTAATCAGATTAAATCGAATTAGTCGTTATGAGCACTAGAGGATGTGGTCGTGGACGCGGTAGACGTGGCCGTGGTAGAGGACGAGGTGGTAGGGGCGCAACTGAAGCGCCGAATCATATGCCGGAAATAGATGCACCTGCGTCACTCGAGAGTGAGACGGGATCACATGATCATATGGATGAAGATAATGCTTTGACACGAGCAATGCTGCGAGTCTTTGAAAGGGTCGCTGGAGCTGGAACTGGGCCAACAACTCGTAGGTCGATATCGGAACGATTGAAATCAAATGGAGCTGAGGTCTTCAGAGGTGTCTCAGGAGTAGCTCCCAATGTTCCTGAATATTGGCTTGAGGCAGTGGAGCGAATTATGGACGACCTTGAGTGCACGGTGGATCAGAAACTAAGAGGAGCGGTGTCCTTGTTAAGGACGAAGCTTACCAATGATGGCTTACGGTCCGAGAGGGCACTGAAGCTGCATTAGTTAATTGGGAATTCTTCAAAGCTTCCTTTCAAGGGAAATATGTAGGAACGAGTTATGTTGATGCCCGAAGGAAGGAATTCTTGAATCAGTTCAAGGAAATAAGGCGATGGCGATATATGAGGTGAGTTTTTACGCTTGAGTCGCTATGCTCGAACAATAGTGGCAACGGATCATGAGCCTTGTGTACGTTTCAAGGATGGATTGAATGATGAATTGCGTGTTCTGATCGCCCCACAACAAGTTAGAACTTTTACCACGCTCGTGGAAAAGGCCAAGATTGCCGGAGAGGCTAAGAGCTCGGAACGTCAGAATCGGCAGCGAATTAGAGGCAAGAGAGATATGAAGTATTCGGGTGCTTCAAAAAGGTTTGTGAAGAGGCCTCAGAATGATGAGCTAGTACAAGGTAAAACACCTGTAGCTGTCAATCAGAGTCGAGACTGTGCTGAATGTGGGAAGCAACATTTTGGAGCTTGCTGGAAGAAAACGGGAGCATGCTTTAAGTGTGGTTCAATGGATCATCAATTTAGGAACTACCCTCGACGAATGGATACAATTCAGGAAGCTCGTAATACCGATGCACCACCGGCAAGAGGAGCTCAACAACCACCAAGAGGTCGTGGTGGTAATGGGGCTGGACATGGTCAAGGTGTTGCGGGTCGAGGCAATGGTCCTAGAGGTAACACGGATGCAAGACAACCAGGGTTGGTGTACGCAGTCAGACGTCTAGAGGATGGTAATGCACCTGATGTGATAACTGGTACGTTTTTCATCTTTGATGTACCTGTTATTGCTTTGATAGATATTGGTTCTACCCACTCGTATGTTGCTAGCACCATATCTGGAAACTTGAATTTAGAATCTGAGACTTCCGATAGTGAGATGAAAGTAATTAGTCCTTTAGGACAGTCGGTGTTGGTAAACAAACTGTTTAGAGATGTGTCCTTAGAAATTCAAGGAGAGATATTTTTAGCAAATTTGATGGAATTGCCTTTCGGTGATTTCGATATCATTTTGGGCATAGATTGGTTGGTTAAGCACCGGGCGCAATTGGATTGTGCTGAAAAGTGGATGTCAATAAGAACTGTGGAGGATAAGGAAATAGTTATGATAGGCGAACGGAGGAATTACTTGAAAATGTGGTGTCCGTGTTAAAAGCAGAAAAGTTGGTGCGAAAAGGGTGTGGAGCATTTTTAGCCTTTATTAGTGCTTTAGATGCCAAAGAGTTATCAGTGGAGGATGTGAGAACAGTGAAGGAATTTCCTGATGTATTTCCTGAAGAACTTCCCGATATACCTCCAGATCGGGAAGTGGAATTTTGTATTGAGCTTTTGCCCGGAACGGCTCCAGTGTCCATTGCTCCTTATAGAATGGCATCGAAGGAGTTGACGGAGCTTAAAGCCCAAATTCAAGAATTGTTGGATCGGGGTTTTATTCGACCGAGTGTGTCTCTGTGGGGAGCACCGGTTTTGTTTGTTAAGAAGAAGGATGGGTCGATGCGTATGTGTATCGATTACAGGCAATTGAATAAACTGACAATCAAGAATAGGTATCCTCTGCCGAGAATTGATGACCTGTTTGATCAATTAAAAGGAGCTTCAGTTTTCTCCAAAATTGATTTGAGATCGGGTTATCATCAGCTTAAGGTGAAAGAAGCGGATATTCACAAGACGACATTCCGAACTCGTTATGGACATTATGAGTTTTTGGTGATGCCGTTTGGGTTGACCAATGCACCAGCTGTATTTATGGATACGATGAACCTGGTCTTCCAACCATTTTTAGACCGGTTTGTGGTAGTATTCATAGATAACATCTTGGTATATTCAAGGAATGAGGAGGAGCATGACTCACATTTGTGAATTGTATTACAGTTACTTCGAGATAATCAACTGTATGCCAAATTCAATAAATGTGAATTTTGGTTAAGAGAAGTGACTTTCTTGGGTCATGTGGTACCAGCCGAAGGAATAAGGGTGGATCCTCGGAAGATTGAGGCTGTATTGGATTGGAAACCACTGAAGTCAGTAGCTGAGATTCGGAGTTTCTTGGGTTTGGCTGGTTACTATAGACGCTTTGTGGAGGGGTTTTTATTGATTGCTGCACGCCTAACTAAGCTGTTGCGAAAGGGAGTACCGTTTATTTGGACCGATAAACTGCAAGAATGTTTCGAGAAATAGAAGAAGATTTTGACGGAAGCGCCAGTATTGATTCAACCTGAGGCTGGAAAGGAGTTTATAGTTTACTGTGAGGCGTCACAAACGGGTTTAGGTTGCGTATTGATGTAAAGGGGGAAAGTGGTGGCTTATGCTTCTCGTCAGCTAAGACCGCACGAAGTAAACTACCCTACTCATGATTTGGAGTTAGCTGCAGTAGTTTTTGCTTTAAAGATTTGAAGGCATTACCTCTACGGTGAAAAGTCTATCATCTACACGGATCACAAGAGTCTTAAGTATCTTCTTACTCAGAAGGAATTAAACTTGAGACAACGAAGATGGGTGGAACTGTTGAAAGATTATGATTTCTCAATCGAGTATCATCCTGGAAAGGCTAATGTGGTAGCAGACGCGTTAAGTCGTAAGGTGGTATCTGATTTGAGAGCAATGTTTGCCCATTTGAGTTTGTATGAGGATGGTAGTCTAATAGCGGAACTTCAGGTGAAGCCTTTATGGATAGAACAAATCAAGGAAAAGCAATTGTTAGACAAGAAGTTGGGACCCTTAATTCAACAAGTTGGAAATGATGGAATAGAGGATTTTGGTATAACCACGGAAGGTGTGTTGTGTTTTCGCGAAAGAGTTTGTATGCCTAAGGACTTAGATCTAAGGCAAATGATTCTACGGGAGGCGCATAGTAGCCCTTATGCTATGCACCCCGGAGGAAATAAGATGTATCGGAATCTTCGTGAACAGTATTGGTGGCCAGGGTTGAAGCGTGAAATTTTAGAATTTGTGGGGAAATGTTTAACTTGTCAGCAAGTGAAGGCGAGCATCGATTCTTGCGTCGAGTTTATTGCAACCGGTAAAGATTCCACTTTGGAAATGGGAGCGGATAACAATGGATTTTGTTAGTGGGTTACCCTTAACACCTACTAAGAAAAATTCTGTTTGGGTAATTGTCGATCGTTTGACGAAGACTGCTCATTTTCTACCAGTTCGTACGGATTACTCGTTACAGAAGTTGGCTAAGCTGTATGTAGCTGAAATCGTGAGGTTGCATGGGGTACCCTTGTCTTTTATATCAGATAGGGATCCTAGGTTTACATCACGGTTTTGGAAAACTCTGTATGAATCTCTGGGAACAAAGCTAAACTTTAGTACGGCTTTTCATCCTCAGTCGGATGGTCAATCAGAGAGAGTAATTCAGATTCTGGAAGACATGTTAAGGGGCTGTGTAATTGATTTCAAAGGTAGTTGGGAGGACTTTCTACCGCTGGCAGAATTTGCTTACAACATTAGCTATCAGTCTAGCATTCAGATGGCACCCTACGAAGCATTGTATGGTCGTAGATGTCGTTCTCCTACTTGTTGGACTGAATTAGGCGAACGACAGATGTTAGGTAGATTAAAGGAATAAGGAAATTTCTAACTTATGGTATGGAATCAAGAAAATTTGGAAAGATATGGGGACATAGGGCAAGTATCAAGGAAAATGTTTTGGAAACAAATTTATGGCCATTTGACCATGAATGTGGACGGCAATATGGTCTGGGGGGGGAGCCGAATTTTTGGTGTTAGTTTGGCTAGGATTTGAAGTTTCTTTTTGGTCATTCTTAGCATTTGTGCAAAAGTTTTGCAATTCTTTCTCAACCTTTCTCCCTTGGCCGAATTTGAGCATTTGGTAAAGCCTAATTCTTTTGACCATTTGGTCATTTTTGTTCATCTTTTGAGTATTCTCTTGTGCCTCTTCTTAGTGCCAAAATTGCTAGTACCAAAAAGGCCATTTCTTTCTTTTGTTTTTCTTCTTCCCATTGCCGAATGTACATTGCTCCTAAACACATCTTTTTCTTTTTCTTTTCTACTCTTTGAAAACCGAATCCTCATCATCATCTCTTCTCTCTTATTTTACTTCTTTTCAGTCATTTTTCTCCATTTTTTTCTTCAATGGCCGAATGTTAGTATGCCCATAGCCAAGCCATATTTTTTCTCTTTTCTTTGGTTATACATAGCCGAATCTTTCATCACTTCCAAACATCATTCTCAATCCTTTCTTTTTAATCGTGGACAAAAGGGTAAGAGTTCTTTAAGTTTCGTTTAGTTAATTTTAGTCATGTGCGAACCTTGATGGTGCTATGAAGGTTTTCTTAGATCGAAATAAACGTTCATTTTATTAACGTTTATATTTGTTATACTTTAGTGCGATAAAGGAAGATCGGAAAACAAGTGGTCGTGAGTGACATAGAACATTTGGATCGATTCTCCTTGTGGAACAAGAATAATTTGTGGTAAGGAAATCCCGTTCTTAAAACCTTCAGTCATATTCGATATATTTTTAAGACGTGCTAATGATCTTTTGTCATTGAAGACAATCAAGATAGGGAAGAAACGGGCTGTGTATAGTGTACGGAAGAAAGGTGGTTCCGTTATTCCCCCAAAGTATAAACAAAGGGCTATTTCGGGAATCCGAGATTTTCCACCGGGTCGTTCATCCGAAGAGAATCAATTGTTTGAAGTCGTTCGTACTCCTGAACCTTTGTTTGTTCGTGGATCCGCATCGGTTAACGAACCATCAATCGGGGATAGACCGCAAGTAGAAGTAGTTCGAAAATCCGAGGGTAAAAGTTAGATCGTTATTTTTAAGATCGATTTCGCTAATAAAATATAGTGTTCTAATTTATCGTGATACGTATAGGTGTCGACGAGCGGGAAAGTCTAGTTCTCACTATAACCAGGTGTGTAACTTCACACTTATCTCTCGGGTTAGATATCAACCGTAAGTATTTGGATAAATTGTAAAAAAAGGGCAAAATTGGAAATTATGTGATAATTAACACCTTTGTGTAAATACATGAAAACGGTTAAAACCGAGAAATTCTTGAAAAACTGCTAGATTGTTAATTTGGGCCAAAAGTCTGCTAGATTGCTAAAATGGGCCGAATTACGAAAAAGTCCTTATGGACTGAATTACGAAAATACTCTTTATGGGTCGAATTGAAATATGTTGCTATATGGGCCTCATGTATTTAATGGGCCAAAATTCTCTAGTTCGATATATGGGCCAAAGTTCGCCAGATTGATAAATGGGCTAAATACTATTTGGTTTAATAGGCCCAAATGAAAAGTTTAATTATTGACTCATTTGTAATATGGGTTACTTGATAAATTATTATATGACTAAGTTTGTTATGCATACATAATTGCATGGGATGGGATATATGATGAAGAGAAGAAGGCCTATGGCCACGAATCCAGTTTGGTGGCTCTACCACAAAATGTTATGGCTTAATGCCTCTAGTTCGGTGACTATGTCACAATCTAATTCGGTAGTGCACTACAATATTATTAAAATGGCTTAATGCCTGCGATTGGTGTGTTGGCGGGGTGGGTTGACTTGACCCCCACAGGTGTGTTGGTTGGTACGGGGTTGTTAGCGGATGGAAATTAGGCTTGGTTGGGAATTTCATATTACATGCATTTATTTGATTATTTTATGTTGTTAAATCTGCAATTGGGCTCAAGCCCAAATTAATGTCTCGATGGTGCGCCCAATAAAGAGATGGTAAGTGAGTTACACACTGAGTTCTTTATAACTCACCCCGTTTTATTACCCCTTTCAGGTAATGGAAATTGATGTGGACTTGGGCCGGGGATGACTTGGTGGAGGCCATACTACAAGCATGAGTTTTATAAACTATGAACTTTATTTAAGTTATTTATTTTAAATTACTATTTTGGGTTGATGTAATAAGGCCTCTAATTATGTTTTTATGGATTTTATTGTGTGGATGGATTTAATTTTGTTTAAGACTCTCAATACAGGCTTATGTTAAATTTTTAAAGTTTTCTTAAAATATTGTGTTTTTCAACATTTTGAACACCTAAATTTCTCTTTTAAATTCTTTCGAATTCTTTTGAAATTACTTTAAGGTTTTGACAAATACATTTTAAATAATAAGATTTTCAAACAATTATTTTCTTAAATTATCAATTTTGAATCATCGTACTAAATTTTTATTAAACTCTAATTCCAAAAGGTTTTGTAGTAATGTTTTACTTCAATCATTAGAGAATTAAATGAATGTTTGATTGGTGTGACAAACCAAATCTCGTCTAAACGCATAGACCTGGTTTGGGGTGTTACATAGCTCCTTCTGAGTGAGGAGATTTTTGAGGCTCTTGTGATCTGTGTAAATGATACACTTCTCACCGTATAGGTAATGCCTCTAGATTTTTAGTGTGAATACCACTGCGGCCAACTCCAAATCATGCATTGGATAATTCACCTCATGGGACTTAAGTTGGTGAGACGGATATGCCACTACCTTACCCTCTTGCAACAACACACATCCCAAACCAACATGTGATGCATCGCTGTAGACAGTGAATTCTTTCCCAAACTCTGGCTGTGTTAAGACAGGGGCCTCCGTCAGGACCTTCTTAAGTTTTTTAAAACTATCTTGCTGCTTATCAGTCCAGACAAATAGTATCCCTTTACCCAACAATTTAGTCAGAGGTGTAACAATTAACGAAAAACCCTCAACAAAACATCTGTAATACCCTTCCAAACCCAGAAAACTTTGAATCTCAGATGCTGTCTTAGGTGGCTCCCAATCCAAAACAGCTTTAATTTTCTGAGGATCCACTCTAATCCCTTCAGTAGATACCACAAGTCCCAAAAATGTTACCTTTCGTAGCCAGAATTCACACTTCCTGAGCTTAGCGTATAACTGTTTCTCCCTCAAAATCTGCAAAACAACTCGGAGATGTGCGTCATGCTCATCCTCAGTTCTCGAATACACCAAGATGTCATCTATAAACACCATTACAAATCGATCCAAATAGGGCTGGAAAACTCGGTTCATCTGATCCATAAATACTGCTGGTGTATTTGTCAGTTCAAATGACTTCGCAAGTAACTCGTAATGACCATAACGAGTCCTAAACGTTGTCTTGTGAACATCAACCTCTTTGACTCTTAGTTAATGGTACGTCAATCAAAGATCAATCTTAGAGAAAATCAAAGCTCCTCGAAACTAATTGAATAGATCATCAATCCTCGACAGGGGGTACTTATTTTTAATAGCCAGTTTATTCAGTTGCCGCTAGTCGATGCACATACGCATGGATACATCATTCTTTTTCACAAATAACACTGATGCTACCTATGGTGACACACTAGGGCGGATGAACCCTCGATCCAGTAACTCTTGAATCTGACCCTTAAGCAAATTCCACTTCACAATTTGGGGCAATCCAGGTAGTTCATCGAGAAAAACATCCAAAAAATCTTCGACTGTTTTAATACCTTTAACAGATGGAACCTCAGAATCGACACCACTAATGAAGGCTAAATAAGCTTCAAAACCCTTATGAACCAACTTCTCGACCTTCAAGGCAGAAATCACATTTGACAAATAATTTCGACATTCCCCTATTACCACCATTTCATCCCCCTCCGCAGTTTTCAGTACCACTAGCTTAGCAACACAATCCAAATTCACTTGATGTTTAACTAACCAATCTATGCCCAGTATTAAGTCAAATTCACCAAAAGGTAGCTCCATTAAGTCCGTCAAAAAAGATGGCTCATTGCACCTCCAAAGGTACATCTATGAACAATTTGTTTACTTTAACTGACTGCCCTAAAGGACTCAACATGGTAATTTCACTCGTAGTGGTTTCAACCATTATACCCAAGGTCTCAGACATCGAGCATGCTATATACGAATGCGTAGGCCCAACATCAATCAGTGCAGTATAAGGTACATTATGGATAAAGAACTTACAAGTAATATTATGGATAAAGAACATACAGTAATAACATCTGGGGCGTCTCTGTCCTCTCGGTGACATGCAGCATAAACTAGAGTTGGCTGCCTATCCGGTGCTCAACGACCATGACCCATGCCATTTCGATCTCTGGCCTGGCCACGGCCTCTCACCGGCTGCTGAACACCTCTTTGTAGCTGAACATTACCCCGACCAGTAGCTCGTGTCTGATCAGGCCTCCGTGGACAATCTCTGATACGGTGCTCTAGTGATCCACACCTCAAACATGCCTCAATCCTTTTCCAACATTCACCCTGATGGCGTCTACCATAGTCACCACATGGCTATGGTCCAGTAGCAGCATTAGGGGCCCTAACTCTGACTGGCCCATCCATTCTGGCAACTTTATTCGGCCTCTGAACGGAAGTTGAGGGCTCCAAATCCTCTTATTCCTACCATTTTCTCTATTTAGATGCTCAGTACTTTTCACTTCCTCGGCGATCTTCGCCTTATCAACCAGTGTGGCAAAATCTCACTCCCCATGTGGAGATATCAACACTCTCAGACTATCCCTAAGGTCGTCCTCGGAACGAACAAACCGCTCATAATCGGTTGCCACCATCCCACGTGCATAGCGGCTTAATCGCAAAAATTCAGCCTCATATTCAGCCACTGACTTATCCCCCTAAGTCAAATTTAGAAATTCCCTCCTCCGGGCATCCACATACTTCCCTTGGAAAGTAGTCTTGAAGAATTCCCCTATTAATCGGTCAGCCTGAGTACCCTATTTAACTGTAAGCCACCACTAATAGGCTTCGTCTCGTAGCAAGGACACTGTATCTTTTAATTTTTGTTCAGGGGTGCAGTCGAGGTCATCCATGATCCTCTTTGTGGCCTCAATACAATGTTCAGCCACGCTAAGGGCAACTCTTGCGATACCCCTAAATATCTCAGCCCATTAGATCGGAGTCGTTCCGTGACTAACCCACGGCCCACAGCACCAGTATTAGGCCCAACATCCCTCTCCAGAATTTGCAACATAGCTTGGGACAATGCATCGTCCCCAGCTGCTTGATCGTGAGACCCACTCTCAGTCATAGGCGAAGCTAGTGCCTCCCTAGCTTCAGTATTAGGCATGTCACCCGATGACGAAGACCTAGCTCGAGCACCTCTACGGCCTCCGCCACGGCCTCTTGTACCCCTTCCACGAGTACTTCTGGTGCTCATTATCTATTTGCGTATTATCTGGCTAGAAATTTTATGCATCAGTTTACAGTTCCAGTGTTTGTTTAACAGATATCTTATGTAAAGTAGTATCAATATTTAACAGTTTGTTTTCGTAGAATGTAGTCTTACTCCAGTCTCAGTATTCCCTAAACAGAATATTTCAGTACATTCTACTATAGATAATAGTATCCATATTTCACTTTAAGCAAACAGAGGCTTTCGAGGACTTACAATTTCGGCACAAGAGATTCGGTGTACCACACATCAGTAAAAATATTTCCCAATACTTCCCAATTGCTTGGGACAGTTCTTTTTGAAAATTTTGAGTTTCTAGAAGAAACCCAAAATCACAGTTGAGTCTTTTTAACCTGACTCTGATACCACTAAATGTAACACCCCAAACCCGACCCAGACATTATGGCTGAATCTGGCGATATCACATTGAAGTTTTTTTTTTTTTCGAAAACATCGTTTCTTTAGAAAATCCATGCTTTAAACCTTGTTTATGTATCTTGAACAAAATTTAGGGTATCTTGTTCTTTCAAAACTTAAGTTATTTTAGAAGAACATTGATCATATTAGTTTGTTACTATATTTTAAAACCGATTTTGATGCGAAAGCTTTTAATCTAAATTACGAAAACGTGGTGTTTTGAAAACCAATTATCTTTTAGAAAAACTACGTTCTACTACTAATCAAATGTAAAATAAAAGAAGTAAAATCCCCAGATTATAAGTTAAAAATTAAAGAGGCCTTATTAAAATAAAAACCCAAATTAAATTTATAGGAAATAACTCAAATGTATAAATAAGTGCGGTTGTATGGCCACCTCCAAATCCCTCACAGCACCGATTTGCCTAATACTGGAGATTACCTGTACAGATAAACAAAGAGGTGAGTTTACGAAAACTCAGTGTGTAACCCCATGCAATTAAACAGCCAATCATGCTTTTAAGCAAGTACAGTATGGGCCTAAGCCCAAGTCAATAACAGTTCAGTCTAGTTGGGCCTTAGCCCATTACAGTATCATTGTGGGCCTTAGCCCATAACAGTATCAATAACAATTTAAGCATGAAATTAGAAGTCCTACCCATCCAGCCTCTACACTCCACTCCGTCTAGCCTAACACTCCATGTGTGGATAAAATCACCCACCCATCCCTACACTCCAAAAATTAGCACCGGTTGCGGCACTAAACAGTATTTGCAGTAGAGCTGCTAGTACAGTACACTTCCTCCAATCAAATTAATCCCATCCCATGCAACATATCACACATGAATGCAACATACATATATATCATGACATGCTCATATACGGTCATCCATGACATATGAGCATAACAATCATTTTACCATAGGGCATAACATTCATTTTATCAGTTTCGGGTCTATATGTAGTTATCGGCCCATCAATAGGTTCACAATTGTCTCGGGTGACCCGTGCAACCTTAACAGTCATATAGTGCAAATGGGCTCGAGGACCATAATGCGGGCCCATCTGGGCCCACACGCTCGTGAGGCCCACTTATCCCAAAAATAGGCTCGGCCATCTAATTTACACAGCTTGGCCTAAAATTCTCCACACGCTTGTGCAGTTTACTCGTGTGGAGCCTACAAGCCCGTTGGGCCCACACAATCCATTTTGGTCCAAAACGGCCTAAGATGGCCCAAGACCACGAAATCGCTCATGGTGGCCTCAGTAGTCTAACGCCCACTTTTTATGCGTTCGATTCACCATACGAGCGAGTGCATGCTCGTGTATTACAGGTTTTCATACTTTTTCCGGCTTTTGCTAGTTTACGATTTGGCAATATTTACACACCTAGTTTCGATTCGTCACGGACAGTCATTCAGGCACTCATCAACAATCTATTCATAGTGTAGCGTTACCTTCAATCAAACCACAGTGATTCCCCATGAGTCTTAGACTTCAACAATCGATTAGGAATTTCTAGAGTCTTTCCTTAACTGTCATACGGTCATTATCAGTTAACATTTAAGGCAAAAGAAAGAAAGGAAATGATGATTCTTTATAGAATTTATCGAAGAAGAGCGAGAGAACCGACTGGGGGATGGGTTCGGCACTAGCACGACCTTTCACCTTCTATTTATTGCTGTCAAACACAGTTAAACACAACCCCGCTTTAGTAACTCAAATGCCGAAACTTTAAGTACTGTACTTACTTACCGAAAAGAAAGGAGTCAATTAGCAGAAGAAGAGGATTGGTTTCGGCAGTACTCAGAAGCGAAAATCGGTAGCCCAACACTTGAGGGAGAAGAGGAGAATCGATTTAGGGGAGAAGAGAGAAAAGAAATCGATTGAAACAACTGAGGTCTATTCGACCAATAGCAGGAAAAAAGAGAAAGTAGAAGATGGAAAGAAAAGGATGGGGATGTTCGGCCAACATAAGTGGGTGTTAGGAGGAGCAGTCCAAATCGACAGAGAAACCAGAAGAGTGTGGCGGCAGAAAGGAAAGAAAAAGCAAAAATAGGAGAAGAGGTTTTCGGCAGAGGGAGAATTCAACAGTGGGAAAAACAACATAGAAAAAAATGAGGAACCCTTTTTTAGCCGAATTCTTGAGTGCCTCAGAGTCCAAATTTGGCACACCACTACCTCTTCCCTCATCCCTTGATTTTCTCCTCAAATCCCTCCTCAAAACACTCCATTTGATCACACCCTCCCTCAACCACTCAATTCTAATTCACATCAACCACTTCAGTGTTTCAGTCAAACTCCATCACTTCCCACAGCACAGCATCAAAATAAATATTCCCTTGCCACTACCAAGATTCGAACCTCAGTCCTCTAGCCTTGGTAGCACGCCATACCCCTTAGACCAACTAGCTTTTTATGTCATACTTTACCCACATTTATTTTAAAACCTACCAACTAAAGGCAAGGGTTTTATTCCCCAAAAACCAAAATTTTGCACAAGCCTAGGCTCTAACCCAGGACTTCTCAGACACTCCCAAACACAGCTAAATTACTTAGCCACTAAAGCAGATAGGTATTTATGTTAAAAACATGCAAAAATAAATACCTAAGTTTTGGAGCATTACATGAATCCCTTTTGAGGTTTTATGATTATAATTAGTTATATCTTTGGCCTCTTTTTGGGAACTTGTTTCCATAATATAATCACCTTGAGTATTTGCTCCTTTCCTTTTAAGAGGATTTTTATCTTTGGAACCAACCGGTCTTCCATGCTTCAGGCATGGATTACTTTCTTTTGCATTAACAGTTTTGTAACACCTCAAACTTGGCCTAGACGTTATGGCTGAATCTGGCGATGTCACATGGAATGGAATTTTGAAAAGTAATTTACTATGATAAAACTGTGTTCATTTTATTACTCTTATTGATTTCAGAATTCGCTTACTTATCTAGTCGATTGTTTAAAATGTAATTCGTTGCGAATGCTTTAGAAATCATTTACTTTATGAAAACTGAGTTAATTAAATAAATCCGTCCATTTTAGAGAAACCCCTTTTATTTTCGAAAATACTTTAGCTTTTGAAAATCAAGTCTTCCTACGTCTAGCAATTATGAATCCATAAAAAAATAATAAATAAAAACCCTATTTAAGCAAAAGACCCAACAAGTCTGCGAGTTACATCAACATAGACCAATAATCGTAAAACATGATAAAACCCATGAAAGTCCAAAACCGTGGTTATCACCGAGCCCTCCACCGCATCGATCCATCTAATGCTGAGGATTACCTAAACAGATTAAACAGAAAAAGGATGAGCTTTCGCAAACTCAGTGTGTAATCCCCATAGAAAACATGCACACATCATAATATCAGAAAATAGTCATATATTTACAGTTTGGGTCTAAGCCTATTACAAAATTATTGTGGACGTTAGCCCACTCAGATACAGAATAAGATATAATTTAGGGCCTCAATCCATCAGATATAACATGCAGAACATAATAGAATATCAAAATCCTACCCACTAGCCTCTACACTCCATCTCTGACCAACCCTACACATCATGTGGGGATAAAATCAACCCACCTATCCCTACACACCATGCTGTACCGAAATGCGGCACATAATCAGATAATTGCAACTGAGCTGCCAGATAGCAGGCCTAATAGCCTTTCAGATACTTCCTTCAATATCATTAACCCTCCTTGATGCAATCTAACAAACCAAAAATGACATGCAACATACAAATAACCGATCATACATTCAGTTCAGTATAGATATCATGATCAGTAAAACACTATATAATCAAATCATGTAAACAGGGGTCTAAGTAACGCTTACCAACCCTATAGTAGGTCTACAGTCGACTTGGGCGACCCATACAACCTTACAGATCATTTTAGAAAAATGGGCTTGCCCGTGTGGCCCACTCGGCCCGTGTGGCCCACTCGGCCCAAATTGGCCCTGGCCGTGTGGATCACACGGCTTGGCCCAGAATCCCACACGCCTGTATGGTTCACCCGTGTGGGCCCACACGCCAATGTGGTCCATACGGCCCATACGCCCATGTAGTCCACACGGCCCAATTGGTCGAGCCTGTGTCTCGTACATGGCCTCGCCCAGCCATCACACGACCGTGTCCTTTGCATACGGCCTGGCCTCGTCGATCACACGGTCATGTTATGGCTCACAGCCTTGTACACGGCCTACCACCTAGGCTACCACACGACTGTTTGGCGTCGACAGTATCATTTTTCGACTTTCATTGATTTTCGTTTTCTATGTTTCCGGGTACACACCTTGTTTCGATTGAAGCTAAAAAAATTCTCGAGCACTCCAGAACCTATATTCGATAATCCAAAACCTGCATTCAGCGATCTTAGCAAAAATTAACCGAAATTGTAACACGATAAACATCCTTCAACAACCAAAAACCTTACCTCTGAACGAACAACAGGGACTTTACAACCTCACACCGTTAATGGCTAATCTCCAGCCCCTTGATTGATTCCTAACAATCAAATGAACACTTCCTTTAATTCACTTATTCATGAACACATTCAGGAAAAAAACATAAACAAAAACTTACCGAACACACTGTCGTTGTACAAAACCAAACAAGTTAATGGAAAACAAAACGAAAAGAGGAAGGGATGGGGGAGAATTTCGGCATGGGAGTAGTGAAATTGACGTTAGAAGAAGGAGGGAAAATTTTTGGGGATTTCAAGATACAAAATAGAACTAAAATCAGGTTTTTGAATGATCCCTAACGATCCCTAATTCACTCCTAAAATCTCTCCACCTGACTCCCACTACACCGAACTATTCAGAATCCACCTTAACTCAAACTCCTGTCAAAACCGTTAGTAAAATTATCCCTTTTGCACACGTAATAATTTGAACACAAGACCTTAACAAATTAACACTCCACTTAACCACCAGACCAGCAGGCCCATTCTGTAAATTACTTGCAAACTTTTAACTAAAAGCCTATTGACCAGAGGTAGGACTTAATCATCTAAAAATACCAAAATTTGCCTAAGTCAGGCTTGAACTTGGGACCTCTCACACATATCCAGAACACATAACTACTGAAGCAGATAGACATTGTGTGTCATAAATACACGGAAACAATTATACAAATTTTGGGGCTTTACAAGTTTGTCCTATTGGGATATCAATTCCTTTCGAGCATTTTCAGCTAGTATGTGAGATTTTGTAATTCTCTTTAGGTCAGTAAATGAATCTGACAGTTGATTGGCGATGTTTTGCAAATGTATGATCCTTTGAACTTCTTTTTCATATTGACCTGTACGACGATTTAATTGAGATAATGATGATCCATTCCATGTAATTTCTTTTACTAGCTATATTTTCTCTCCCCCTAATATTGGGGGTATTGTTTCATTAAAGTGACAATAAACAGATCGTGGAGTAAATATATCTCCAGTTAATGTTTCAACATACTTAATTATAGAAGGAGATTCATAACCAACATATATTCCCAACCTCCTCTGAGGACCCTGATAAACCGTAAAAGTAACATATTTTAATCCCATATTTAGCATACTTCTAGATGATTTATCCCTTGATTACGTAAAAAGGTGCTCTTAATCATTTCTTTTCATGTCTTATACTCAGGAAAGCACCGGAGGATAGAAAGAACAAGAAACGGGCCTAAAACGGACCAAATTGGGCCAAAGTGGAAATCGACACGGCCTGGACTTAAGCCCACACGGCCGTGCCTCCTTGATAAACTAGAACACAGCCGCGCCTCATTAAAGAAGTCCGAACACGACATAAAGAGGACGCACACGGGCGTGTGCCACGCCCGTATCCCTGTCGCTAGAAAGAAGAATTCTACTCGGAAAAGGATGCTTAGGGGCAAAGAAACCTATTCAAAAGCCTATATAAACCCCTTAAGTATAACCTGAAAGAGGACGGTTAGCTAGGCCAAGAAGCCGAGTTGAAAAGGTTAGATTTGTGGGAATCACTCGAAGATAGCCAGTTGATACATCTCAAGAAGCCGAAATTCTACTCAAGACGGCGGATCTTTCCTTCAATTCGTTCAGGGCGTTTTAGGGATTTCTTATGTTTTGTTTTATCTTTTCTTCTGAGATGTTTTCTTTTATAGTTATGAACTGATTTCTTATGTTTTGTTTTATCTTTTCTTCTGAGATGTTTTCTTTTATAGTTATGAACTAAACCCTTCAGATACCTGAAGGGATGAAACCTAAGACAGATCTTGTTATTGTTTTCTGAACTATATGATAAATACTTGATTTATTCTTAATTATGTGTACTTAATTCTCGTGTCGATATTTCTGGGATATTGATTCAAGTTGAATGTGCTTAAGTGGATGAGCAAAAGTCCCTGCTTAAGAGTAGATCTAGCATAATTAAGCGGAGTTGATCGCACGCCTAGAGATAGGGTGACGAGATTTTGCCGGATTAGGGCGAAACCTAATATGGGAGTCCATAGATCGAGTTAATGCGATTCTAGGGGTTTTAATTAGAAAGAGATTTCAATTAATCAACCTAGGGTTAGATGTTATTCGCTTCGAGAGAGGGTTTAATATAAATTAGGGAATCTTACGGATCAAGTCAAGTGAATACATCATCTGGTTCAGTGTTAAATAATAAGTGAAGTCTAGGTGGAATCTTCCTAAGGGTATCATCTTAATCAAATGAGTTTTTCAACAGTATTTCCCCAATTCATTCTTTTTGTCTTTGTGTCTTTAGCTTAGTAGTTAGTTAAAATTAAATTAAAACAACAACTTCACTTATTTTAGGCTAGATAATAAAAAGAAAGTTAGTATTAGTACTTTTAGTTCCTTTGGGTTCGACAATCCGGTCTTGCCTAAGCTATACTACTGTTCGATAGGTGCACTTGCCTTAAGTCATTGTCAGAGTTAGTACCTAGGTTCGATCATTCTCTTTTTATAAATTTTAAGACTCGACGGCTACGATCAGACCCATCTTTGTTCGTTGTGGTGGAGCAATTGGAACATATACTGCACATCTAAAAATTCTAAGATGGGAAATATTTGGCTCCTGACCAAAAGCCAATTGCAATGGGGAGTATTTATTATAACTTGTTGGTCTGATACGCATAAGTGTTGCTGCATGCAAAATAACATATCCCTAAGCTGTAATAGGGAGCTTTATTCGTATAAGTAATGGTCTATCTATTAGTTAAATGCGTTTTGTAATGCCCTAAATAATTTATTTCTATTTCTGTAAATATTTGACATAAGTGTGTATTTGCTTTAGTGGTTAAGTGTTCTGGGTGTGTGTATAAGGTCTTGGGTTCAATTCCCACCTTTAGCAAATTTTGTTATTTTTTTGATCCAAGCCATAACTTTGTGGAGTGGGCTTACATAAAATTGTCTATTAATTCATATCAGAATGAGCCTGCTGGTTCAAATTGTAAGGGAGTTAGTGTGTTGGAGGTCCTGTTTTCAAATCCTGACGTTAGCATGGGTGTTTATTTTTGCTCAATTAACTGATAGAGTTTCGGTTGAGCTAAAAGTCTGAGGAAGTTATGAGTTCGTAGGTTAGTTGGAGAAAAATAACTGATATGTGGGATATCTTTTATTTTTATTTCTTTTTATTAAAAGGTTTCTCTCTCCTTCAAAGAAAATTTGATGTCTGTTTCCCCTTTCTGACATTTCTTTTCTCCTTATCTGCAAACCTCTATTTTGTTTCTGCTTTGATTCAGTTCATGAATCCGTTGTTCGATCGTGCTATTGGAGTTGTCAGTTTCTCCTTTTGGTTTGATAAGTAGAACTTTGTTGTCATTATGGTTGGTTTTGAGATATTAGTGGTGTTAATTGGGAACCATTAATTGGTGATTAATTGATGAAATCTGTGTTTAGGTGAAGGTTGTGAGGCAGAAAATTTCACTTCAATGGCCTGATTTGAGGTCGTGGTTGTGTTTGTGAACGGTGAATCAATTTTTTTGTATTTGGTTAATTCGTATTAGACTAGTAAATTGGTTGCTAAAAGGTGTGGGGTACTCTATTTTTAGGTTTCAGAGGGCTCGGGAGTGGTTTCTCATCAAAATTGTATCAGGTGTGTACCAAAAACGCAAAAAATCGAGCTTCGACAAAAGCTGAAAAACCACATTGTTGACACCACACAAGTGTGTGCCTGGCCGTGTAGTTGGCCGTGTGTATGACACGGTCGTATGTGTGACAAAGGCATGGCCATGTACTAGACACGACCGTGTGGTGGGGTGAGTGTGGGCATGTGGACCACACGGGCTAGGCCAAGTTGGGCGTGTGGGCCCATAAATTTGAAAATTTCCCTAGGGTTGCACGAGTTGTTCCTATCGACTGTGGGCCTACCATAGGGTCCGTAAGGGCTAACCAAACCCTAACACTGTGAGATCTGATAGTCTAATATTCTACTCTAAGTATGACACTGTTATGCATGTCTGATTATTCTGATGTATATTTATTTGATATATGTATATGAGCATGTAAGCATGATAATTCTGAATATACATATCTGATTGAGGTGGGATTTGAATATGTGGAGGAAGTATTCTGTATGGCGACCATCGCCTATATTCTGGCTGCTTGGCTGTACATTGTCTGACATGTGTCATGATGGCACAATATGGTGTGTAGGGTTGGGTGGGTGTTTTTAACCCCCACATGATGTCATGGGATGGTCGGAGTTGGTGTGTAGAGGATGGGGGTATGATTCTGTACATCTGTTTTGCATATATATTTTTGTTATTTGAATCTATAAAGGACCTAAGTCTGAATCTGAATCTAACTGTGTATGTGATTTCTGCATGTGTAGCATGTCTATTTCTGTTGGGTTACACATTGAGTTTCCATAAACTAACTTCTGTTTGTCTATTTTGTTCAGGTAATCCACAGGCTTAGGTGGATCGGTGCAACGGAGTCTCGCGGTGACCACTAGTCTATGAATTGACTTTAAATAAAGGTTTTATTTATTTAAGGATTATTTCTGGGAGTTTTGTATTAATTGAACTCTCCGGACTATTTGGTTTTTATTATGGATTTGGATTTTTGTTTTGATTCTTTATCTGCAACGATTGACTAAAAACATGGTTTTTACTAGAATAAAGGTATTTTCGAAAACACGAACTGGACTATCAAAATAAAATGATTTCTAAGACTTCCGCTGTAAGTTATATTTTTGCAAATGATTTGCTTAAATAATGCTATCAATGATAGTTATAAAAATTGGACGATTTTTCAAACAACTATACAAAGCTCTATCGAAACGATTCTATTTTCAAACCTTTCTTTGTGACATCTCTGGATTCGGTCATAACGTCTAGGCTGGGTTTGGGGTGTTACACATTTGATAAACGATTCAGATAAGCCTTTTTGTGTGTGAACATGAGCTACAATATGTTCAAATTTTATCCTATTTGACATGCAATAATCATTGAAATCTTGAGATGTAAACTCACTAGCATTATCAAGATGAATAGTTTTTATTGCATAATCTAGAAATTGTGCTCTTAATCGAATTATTTGAGCAAGTAGTCTCACAAACGGTAGGTTGCGAGTTGATAATAAACATACATGTGACCATTTACTAGATGCATCTATCAATACCATAAAATATCTAAATGGTTCTCATGGTGGATGCTGGGAATGGTCTAATAACCAGTTTAGTTTTAGAACAAGCATCACAAAAGAAATCTTTGAATTCAAGAATCTTCTGGTTCTTTAATGGGTGCCCAACTGAATTCTCAATTATTTTTTGCATCATAATAGATCCAGGATGTCCTAACCGGTCATGTCGAATAGTAAAAATATGTGGTTCTAAAAACTTCTGGTTTGTAGTAACGTGTGCCTCAATTTCACTAATATGTGTATAGTATAAACCTGATGAAAAAAGAGGTAGTCTTTCCAAAACATATTTCTTTCCACATTCAACATTTGTAATTGATCGTGTCCAAACTAACTATGACAACAAATAAGGCAAGTGCACCTATCGTTTGGTAGTATAGCTCTGGCAAGACCAGAAATATCGTATCCTCAAGGGCCAAGAGTACTAGTAATTACTATCTTTTTATTGTTTAGCCTAAGAATTAAGGGAGTTGTTGTTTAATCTAAAACTAACTAATTACTAAGCTAAAAATGCTAAGACACAGAGAATGAATTGGGGAAATAATTTTGGGAAAACCAATTGATTAAGACAATACCCGAGGAAGAATCCACCTAAACTTCACTTCTTATCTAACTCTGAACCAGACAATTTATTCACTTAACTTGATCCGTAGGATTCCCTAATTTATATTAATACCTCTCTCAAGGCTACTAACGTCTAACCCTAGGTTGATTAATTGATATCTCTTTCTAATTAAAACCCATAGAGTTGCATTAACTCGATCTATGAACTCCTATATCAAGTTTGACCCTAATCCAGTATATTTTCGTCGTCCTATCTCTATGAGTGCGATCAACTCCGCTTAACTATGCTAGATCTACTCTTAAACAGGGACTTTTGCTCTACTGCCTAAGCACATCAATACTTGAATCCATATCCTGAAATACAAAAGCAAGAATTAAGAACACATGATTAACAACAAATCAAGTATTTTTCATATAGTTCAAAAAACAATAACAAGATCCGTCTTAGGTTTCATCCCCCTCAAGTATTTGAGGGTTTAGTTAATGTTTAGAAAAGAATACATCTCAGAATAAAGTATAAAACAAAACATAAGAAAAACCTTAAAACCCCCTGAAGGAAATTGAAGAGAAGATCTTCCGTCTTGAGTATGATTCCGGCTTCTTGAAATAGATCAACTGGCTGTCTTCGAGTAAATCTCAAAACTCGGCCCTCTCTAGCTTCGCTCATCGGCCTCCCCTTTAGGTTGCCCTCTAGGGTGTTTATATAGGATTCTGGAATGTCTTTCTTTGCCTCTAATGTTTCTTTTCCGAGTGGAATTAAAACAGGTCACGGCAGGGACATGCCCGTGTGAATCGAGCCCTGGGCCGTGTTTGAGTCTGCTAAAGTGGCACGACCGTGTGGCAAACTCCAGGCCGTGTGGATTTCTTACTTTGGCCCATTTTCTCCATTTTTTGGCCCGTTTCTCATTCTTTTCGACTCTCTAAGCTCTCCTGAGTGTAAAACATAAAATTAAGAGATTAGGAGCATCAAATTTCACAATTCAGGGGATAAATCATCCAGAAGTATGCTAAATGCGAGATTAAAATATGTACATATTACGGTTTATCAAATACCCCCACACTTAAGCGTTTGCTTGTCCTCAAGAAAAATTCTCAACTTACAATTAAAATGAACTTCCTGAATTCATAATATTCATCAATAGTGTTTCATTATAATTTATAGGTAATTTATACATGAATAATTTAACCAAAAGGGTTCTAAATATTCAAATAATCAAAGTCGTAGTTTTAAAGTACCAAAAAAATAGGTGTTTCCCCTTACCTAAATAATCACCTTTAATTCAAAATTGACAAGGGTTGACATCCTCACTAAAGATTCACTCAAATCACTCAAAGTGTTTAAGGTTCAAAATTAAGCACTCAAAATTCGAACATGAAAAGTTAATCTCATAGGCTTGCATGAAAATCAAATCTCCACCACTATAGAATAAAATGATACACAGATCAAAAGGTCTTTTAAGGGTTGTAATGGGGCTTTGGTTAAAGGTGTGGATAAAAGCTGAATTAAAGGGTTAGAATCGAGATTGAATTGACAAATTACCTAGCTAGAAAGATGAACTAAGACTCGAATAATTACAACAATTAAGTTTTCATAACACGAGCTTCTTCTCAAGATGTGGAATTTAAACGTATAAGCTCAATTAACAAAGAACTAATAATGAATATACTTCGATGACTTTTTTTTAAGAACAAATCAAGTAAATGATGAAATGGGAATCATAGTTAAGCTAAGTAATCCGTTCAACTCAGATCTCGACAGAACAGGGGTCAATTTAATTAAAGGTATTTCAACAAAAGGTTTTTTTTTTTTTTTGGTTAATGATGAGGGTAAATCAATGAAAGGGTTGTTAGGATCAAAGGGGTTTACTAAGGGTTAAACATGAAGGTAGGCTTTTTGGGAGTACTAGGTGCCTTTATCATTTCAGTATATCAAATCAGTGATGTGGTCTTGACATGTATAATTGAAGCAAGTTCTAGAATAAGAAATCAATGTTGACACACTCATAATCAATAAAGTGAGCAAGAAAAGAATGTATGCTCTAAAAGGCTCAAAATCTCACAAAAAATATGGGTTTTTGATATCAACTTTGTAAATTTCAAACTTCAAGGTAATATATAATTAGATTCAGGTAGACAACCTAACAAATTTTTAATTCTTTGAAAATAGACTCATCTTACTTGATTCTCTAGTCTCCTATAGTTTAAATCATCACTGCACAATTATCAATGAGTTAATCTAAAACATATCAATAAAAATCATGAATAAAAGGAAATTTCATTCTAATATTAACATGAGAAAATTACTTAAGAACAAGACATAATTCAGGGATTTGAGAATTATGAAAAAAGTTCGGAACTTTTCAAAATAAAATTCACCCCTCCACACTTAAGATGTACATTGCCCTCAATATACAAAGATATATTTCTAGAGATTAATAGCATGAAATCATAAGAGATAAGGAGAAGTGAAACTTCCTGAATTTTGGATGGATTCCTTGAGTTGGCAGTGGTCGATTTTCCTATTAGAGTTGGATATTCCAGAGTGCTATTTTAGGCTTTTTAACTGTGATAAAATCAGTAGGTTTTTTAACAATTAAGGATTACTTAAATATTACCAGAAAATGTAAATTGGGTAATAGTGATTATGAAACCTAAAAATAACTAAAAAAAAAATTAGTCAAAAGTAAAAATAAAATGAGAGTTAGTATTTTAAACATAAAAAGTAAATGAAAATAACATGAAGATAAGAGAAAGAGGACTCAGAAGTCCTTATCGCCAGATGGCTTGTGAGGTGGGGGTGGTGATGAAATGTGAAGGTGCTGAGATATTTGATGGAGGGTGGCGTTGATGTGATCGAAGCGCTGAAAGAATTGCTGCTCGAATCGTGTTAGGTGCTCAGATATGTCTGAAAGAGAAGCTGCCGCATGAATTGGGTGATGGCTCAGTGGTGACCTCTCGTGTGGTGGGGGGACATCATCATTATTTACTCGAAGATAGCCAGTTGATCCATCTAAAGAAGCCGGAATCATACTCAAGACTGAAGATCTTTCTTCAATTTCCTTTAGGGGGTTTTAGGGTTTTTCTTATGTTTTGTTTTATACTTTCTTCTGAGATTTATTCTTTTATAAACATGAACTAAACCCCTCAAATACCTGAGGGGGATGAAACCTAAGACGGATCTTGTTATTGTTTTCTGAACTATATGATAAATACTTGATTTATTCTTAATTATGTGTTGTTGATTCTTGCTTTGATATTTTAGGATATTGATTCAAGTATTGATGTGCTTAGGCAATGGAGCAAAAGTCCCTGTTTAAGAGTAGATCTAGCATAGTTACGCGGAGTTGATCACACTCCTAGAGATAGGATGACGAAAATCTACTGGATTAGGGTCAAACCTAATATGGGAGTCCATAGATCGAGTTAATACAACTCTAGGGGTTTTAATTAGAAATAGATTTCAATGAATCAACTTAGGGTTAGACATTAGTAGCTTCGAGAGAGGTATTAATATAAATTAGGGAATCCTACGGATCAAGTCAAGTGAATAAATCGTCTGGTTCAGAGTTAGGTAACAAGTGAATTCTAGGTGGATTCGTCCTTGGGTATTGTCTTAATCAATTGGTTTCCCAAAAGTATTTCCCCAATTCATTCTCTTTGTCTTAGCATTTTTAGATTAGTAATTAGTTAGTTTTAGATTAAAAACAATTCCCTTAATTCTTAGGCTAAATAATAAAAAGATAGTAATTACTAGTACTCTTGGTCCTTGAGGATACGATATTTTCGGTCTTGCCATAGCTATACTACCAAATGATAGGTGCGCTTGCCTTATTCGTTGTCATAGTTAGTTTGGACATGATCAAGTTTTTGGCGTCGTTGACGGGGACTAATATATTAGGACACTTGATTTTTATTACATTAGCCATTATTTTTATTTGCAATTTATTTTTTATTTTTTACTTTTCTAATTTTTCATTTTTTTCTTTGCTTCTGATAGGTTTTTCTCGTTTAGGACTAGAAGAAACCCGTCAGGACCCTTGATTTTTTATAACGATATAGAAGGTACTGTTCGTAGAAACAGAAGAGAAATAAGGCAAAGCTTACAATACATAGAAGAAGAGCAATAGGATGATACCGATACTACCAAAGAGATGGCTGATAACAATCTGCTACCTCCTGTGGTTGCCGCAAACCTGGTGAATCAAAATCCCGATCCTCATGCTATTTATGATTATGCTAAACCTAATTTAACAAGAACCGAGTCAAGTATTGTTACACCTGCTATTGCTGCAAATAATTTTGAACTGAAACCTAACACAATTCAGATGATACGGTAATTTGTTCAGTTTGATGGTTTGCAGGATGAAGATCCAAATAATCACTTGGCGAATTTCCTAGAATTTTGCGATACTTTCAAAATAAATGGCATTTCTGATGATGCCATTCGTCTTCAGTTGTTTCCCTTTTCATTGAGGAACAAAGCTAAACAGTGGTTGAACTCTTTACCACGAGGATCAATCACTACATGGGAACAAATGATCGAAAATTTTTTGTTAAAATATTTTCCGCCGGTTAAAATGGCTAAGTTGAGGAATGATATCTCTTCTTTTGTGCAGATGGATTTAGAGACACTTTATGATGCATTGGAGAGATACAAGAATTTATTAAGAAGGTGCCCTCACCATGGGTTACCCTTTTGGTTACAAGTTCAAACCTTTTACAACAGTGTGAACCCCTCAACTAGGCAGTTGATTGATTCAGTCGCCTATGGAACCCTGAATAACAGAACCCCTGGAGCAGCTTATGAGTTTATAGAGGAGATGTCACTGAATAACTATCAGTGGCAAGTCACGAGGACAAAGCCAACAAAAGTCGCCAATGTTTTCAACCTCGACGCAGTAACCATGCTAGCAAATCAGGTAGAGATGTTAAATAAAAAGATTGATGGTTTGTATGGTTCTTCGCGGGTACATCTGGTTATGCAGTACGATACAAATGAAGGAGGAATGAACAATACAGAATATCCGTCCTACAAGCCTAGCATAGAAAGCGAACAGATGAACTATATGGGTAATAATTCTAGACCTCAGAATAACCCTTATAGTAACACTTATAATTCAAGTTGGAGGAACCACCCCAACTTCTCATGGAGTGGCCAAGAAAATCAGAGACAACAACCCCTCCCAGGCTTTCCACAGTAACCCTACCCACAAGAGAAAAAGCCGAACCTTGAGGAGATGCTAACAAAATTTATAGTAGTGTCAGAAACCCATTTCCAAAACACTGAGACATCACTCAAAAATCAACAAGCATCGATTCAAAGGATCAAGAACCAATTAGGGAAACTTGCTAAGCAGTTCTCTGAACGATCACAAGGAAGCTTGCCAAGCAACACTGAAACTAACCCAAAGGAGCAACTTCAAGCAATAACCACTCATGATAGTAAAGGGTTAGATGAAACAAAATTAAGGCAAGAGAATGTTGTAGAGGAAAGTAAGGTTGAAGTAAGTCATGATAAGCCAAAACCGGTAATTAAAGAGTACCAACCTCGTGTGTCATACCCTAATGCGATAAAGAAAGACCACACAGATGAACAATTTGGTAAATTTCTTAAACTTTTAAAGAAATTACATAGTAAAATGTCGTTTCTTGATTCATAGATGCCAGATTCAAGGAAATTTTTAAATGAGCTTTTGACAAATAAACGGAAGTTAGACGAGGAGTCGCATGTGGAACTAAACGTAGTGTGTTTAGCAATTTTGCAAAATAAACTACCACGAAAATTAAAGATCCATGGAGTTTTACAATTCCATGCTTAATTGGTAGTTTATCTGTTGATATGCTTTAGTTGATTTAGGGGCAAGCATCGATGTTATGCCTTATAAAATGTTTAAACAGCTAGGTCTAGGGAAACCCAAACAAACTAGGATGAGCATTCAATTAGCTGAAAAACTATTAGAATTCCTAGGGGTATAATCGAAGATGTACTAGTCAAGATTGACAAATTCATATTCCCTGTAGACTTTGTCCTTTTAGACATGGATGAGGACAATAATATTCCTTTAATTTTTGGAAGACCTAAAACACGGGCATGGGCATGGGAAACCAACACACTCTAACACACGGCCGTGCGAGGCGGCCGTGTAAATCGAAACGGGCTTGGACCACGGCCGTGGGGACGTGCCAGCATTCAACCACTATTTAAACCCCACAGCTTTTTCCTTCATCCCCTAACTTCCTCCATTCTCTTTGTCTCTAAAAAATTTCTCTCTTTTACTTAGAAAAAGTGTCCAAACTCTTTAGCCGCGCAAGAACCATGCCGAAGAAGTAGAAGCAACCCAGCATAGTCTCCCTAACAGAGACCCTACACATAAGCTCTTGCCGACCATTTCATCCAAACAACAGGCCAAGGGTCTTTGAGGCCATTTAGTTTTTATTTTTCATTTCTCTTTCCTTTCATTCTCCTTTTCTTTAATAATCTTATGTTTAATTTAGTTTAACTTAATTTAGTTTCTTAGTGTCAGGTTCGCCAGGCTGCTTGGGAATCACGCCGACCACCACGATAACCTCTTCACTTCCGCCACCGCCATCACATCCCCAACCTTAGTGTTGATTCCCACCTTTTGAACCATCCTTCAATAAGGACTTTACAGTCCATTAGTATTTTCTTTTCATTTTAGTTTTCTTCTTAGTCTCCTTCCCTATAGCTTGCTTTTCTTTAATTTTATATTTAGTTTATTTTTATTAGGTCTTAATAAATCCTGGCTACTTCTCAGTGCGCTACCCAATTTCTTCATCTAGCGCAGGTTCGTCATCCAGACTGACCATCACCGCCACCAAAGACACTCTTCCGGGAAAACATCCACAATTCAGGGAGTAATTCTTTCCTCTTCTCTTTTGATTTATCCATTAAATGTTATTATCTATCTTTGTACATTGAGGAAAATGTACATCTTAAGTGTGGGGGGGTGAATAATTATTTTAAGAAAATGCCTAACTTTCTGCATTATTCTCAAATTCCTGAATATAATCTTGTTTTAAAATAATTTTCTCATATTATTAATTAAGATGAAATTTCTTATGGTTTGTGATATTTACTGACATGTTTTTAAATAAATCATAGTTAATTGTGCATTGATGATTAAATTTGAAGAATACTAGGGAATCAAGCATGATAAATCTAATTTTCTAAAAAATCAAATTTTAGGTTGTTAACCTGAATTTGAATGTTATCTTGAAGTTTGAGATTTACAAGGTTGATGTCAAAAACACCCATAATTTTTGTGATATTTTGAGCCTTATAGAGCATAATTCTTTTTCGTGCTCACTTTATTAATTATGAGTGTGTCAACTATGAACTGTTATTCTAGAACTTGCCTTGATTATACATGTCAAGACCACAGTTATGATTTGATATATCGAGATGATAATGGCACCTAGGTTTTAACCCACTAACTCCACTAAATAGCTTACCCTTACAATTGACACCTAGTGAACCCCGTTGATCCTAACAAACCCTTTTTTATTGACTCACCTACTAATATTAACCCAAAACCCCTTTGTATTTATTATCACCCTTTCTTTTGACTACCCCTTAATCGAGATTTGATTTGATCAGTTACATAAGTATATTATTCTGATAGTTAAATTTATCTTGTAATTTTTTTAGTGTGTTCTTAAAAAAAAATCGAAGTATAATCAGCATTAGTAGTATGAAAAGTGAGCTTATACAATCAAAGTCTATTTTAAAAAGAAAAGCTCGTACTAGTAGGTTCATTATTATTTTCAGTGATGTAAATATTATTTCAGTAGGTGCTTGTCAATTCAATCTCGATTCTAACCCTCTAATTTCAGCCTTTTAACCACACCTTTAGCCCTAGCCCCGTTACAACCCTAACAAAGATCTTTTGATCTGTTATCATTTCATTTTACAGTGGTGGAGATTTGATTTTCAGGCAAGCCTATAAAATTAACTTTTCAGGTTTGACTTATGAGTGCTTAATTTTGACCCTTAAACTCTTTTTGAGTGATTTGAGTGAATCTTTTGTGAGGATGTCAATCATTGTCGGGTTTGAATTAAAGGTAATTATTTAGATGAAGGGAAACACCTATGTTTTTCGTGCTTCAAAAATATGACTTATCTTGTTTGAATCTTTAGGTCTCTTTAAATTAAATTGTCCATGTATGAATTATCTATGAATTAGGATAAGGCATTGTTGATAGGAATTATGAATCATGGAAAGTTCATTTTAATTGTAAGTTGAGAATTTTGCTTGAGGACAAGCAAAAGCTTAAGTGTGGGGGTATTTGATAAACCGTAATTATAACATATTTTATTCCCGCATTTAGCTTACTTTTGGATGATTTATCCCTCGATTTATATAAAAAGGTGCTTTTAATCCTTTCTTTTCATGTCTTATAACCAGGAAAGCACCTGAGGATGAAAATAAAGTAAAACGGGCCCAAAATGGAGTACAATGGGCCTTAGAACGAAATCGACATGGCCTAGCCCAAAGCCCACACGGCCGTGTCTCGCCGAACACCTAGAGCATGCCTATCCCTCGGTTTACACGGCCGTGCCTCATTAAGAAATCCAAGCACGACTTGGAGTCGAGGCACACGGGCGTGTGCCATGGCCATGCCTCTGTCGCTAAAATGAGCAATTTCAGTCGGAAAAGGATACTTAAGGAGAAAGATTCGCATTCCAAAGAGCCTATATATAGCCCCTAAGTACCACCTTTGAGGGGGAGGCGACCTAGGCCAAGGAGCCAAGTCGGAAAGGTCAGAATTGTGGGAATCGCTTGAAGCTAGCCAGTTGATCCATCCCAAGAAGCCAGAATTATACTCAAGACGGCAGAATTCTCGTTCAATTCCTTCAGGGAGTTTTAGGAATTTCTTATGTTTTGTTGTATCTTTTCTCTTGAGATGTTTTCTTTCTTAGTTATGAACTAAACCCCTCAGATACCTGAAGGGGATGAAACCTAGATGAATCTTGTTATTTGATTTATGAATTTTATGATGAATACTTAGTTTGTTCTTAATTATGCATGCTTAATCCAAATCTGATGTGCTTAGGTGGAGGAGGGATAGACCCTGCTTAAGAGTAAATCTAGCGTAATTAAGCAACTCGCCTAGAGATAGGGTTACGAGATTTTGCCGGATTAGGGTGAAACCTAATATGGGAATCCACAGATCGATTTACTGCTATTCTAGGGGGATATTATAAGAGATAGAGAGTTCTACTAATTAACCTAGGGTTAGACGTTATTCGCCTCGAGAGAGGGTTTAATATAGGTTAGGGAGTCCTACGGATCAAGCTAAGTAAATAAATCATATGATTTAGGGTTAATTAACAAGTGAAGTCTAGGTGAATTCTTCCTGAGGGTATCGTTGTGATCAATTGAGTTTTTCTTCAAGTTATTTCCCAATTCGTTATTTTTGTCTTAGTGTCCTTAGCCTAGTTATCGTTAATTTAGATTATAACAACTTCACTTTATTTTTAAAGCTAAATAATAAAAAGAAAGTTAGTATTAATACTTTTAGTTCCTTTGGGTTCAATAATCCGGTCTTGCCTAAGCTATACTACTGTTCGATAGGTACACTTGCCTTTAATCATTGTCAAAGTTAGTTTCCAGGTTTGATCACATTCTTTTTAAATTTTAAAACTCTGATTTCAGCGATCAAGACCTTTTTTTAGCAATTGCTAGAACTAAAATTGATGTTGGTATAGGAGAACTTATACTTCGTGCAAGTGACGAAACGATCACTATTCAGGCTCTTGACACGGCTAGAACATCGAGCAATAAAGGTGAGAACGTAAATTCTATTAATGGCCATTCGGTTCAACATTCTTTTCAGGAAACATCACGAAACTACACAGTTGAACTTCATCCTACACCTTGTGCCAACAAAGAAATAACTCATGAGGAACGAAGGCTTTAGATCAATGAACTAGACGAGTGAAAGCCACGTGTCAAGGAGAAACCAAGAACACATGAAGCAGAACCAAAGCAAAACCATGTCAAACTTCAGGATGGGACAACCCAATTTTCAGGTATTGTTGGATAAAACACACCCTCAGATCGCCACTTCAGACCTTGATACAAACAAAGAAACCCCTTTTGAGGTACTGAATATCTTCCCATATGGAACAGTCGAGGTAACTAATCCCAAGTTCGGCACTTTTAAGGTAAATGCTACTCGACTCGAAATATATAGTGATAGTAGAACTACATGCATGAGAAAGGATTTTCAACTTTTCAAACCACCATGATTATGTGAATGAGAGGTAAATCTAGCTTAAGACTTTAAACGAGCGCTTCTCGGGAGGCAACCCGAGCAATAACTTCACTAATGTCATATTTTTTATTTTTAGCATCTAACTACAAAATAACTAATTTAATAAAGCACAGTTTCTCTCTCCACAAGGCCTTGCACACGGGCATGGTCGTGGCCGTGTGGACACCACGAAAAGATGCATGGGCGTGGCGGAGATCGTGCAGAAACAGGACAAAATTTTCCCCAAGCCACGAGCTCCGACTAAATGCCACGGCCGTGCGATATGGCCGTGGTTGACACTGAGAAATCTACACGGGCGTGAGACACGCCCGTGCCCCCAGGCCGTGGCCGATTTTGATCAAACCACATGGGCATGGGCAACAACCTGGACCTTTGAGTCCATTTATTTTTTCTTTTATTTTTAAATTATTTTATCTTTCTTGTCTTTAATTTATATTATTATATTTTGATTGCTTTAATTTAGGTTCAAAAGGCTGTTAGGGAATCACCACACCACGACCCTAGTATCCACCGTGTCTGTAACACCCCCAAACCCGGCCCACGAGCCTTGACCGGATCTGGTTATGTCACTGCGGAAAGACGGTTGAAAATCTTTTTGACTTTTGAATAAAACATGAAAATTTGATAACTTTTGAAAAACCATGTCTTTTTTGAAATTTATAAGTAAAACTTTGTTATTAAAAATAATCCATATTAAAACTTTGGTGTAAAAATATATATATACTTTGAATAAATGAATTGCTAAAATTAAAATCATCTTCACATAGTAATTTATTTTAATTAAATTATAATACAAAATAATATCAAAAATAGTAATAACAACGATAATAATAATAAGGCCCTTATTACATCAAAAGAAATTCCCAAAATACTTATTATGAAATTGCATAAAAATATTCAACATAATCTTCTTCATCAGCATGGCCACCTGGTATCCACTCCAAACCCGGTCCAACTTTACGCATCACCTGAAATGGTTGAGAAAAATTGGGTGAGTCCACAGACTCAGTGCATAATTATCACACATGCCTCCACAGATGGGCTTGGCCCATATCCACACAGATCATACAAATCAATATGCAATTATGAAATCCAACCCATCCTAAGTCCATCCGTTACACCAACCTTAGCAGACTCCCTGCTCAAGGCCGTGGCTAATCCACCAATCACAACCGAGTGATCTCACAAATCCTACCTTGGCAGACCCGCTGCACAAGGCCGTGGCTGAGCCACCGATCACATCGTGATCCTCACAATAATCTATCTACGGTGATGCACTCAGCTATCAACCGCCGAGATAGGCACCTAGCCAACATCTCCCTTGATGAAGCACACAGCTAATCATCAAGCGCTAATGTAGCACGAGGCTAACATTAGACCACGTACATAATATGTACTCCCCGTCTTTCTTTGCTCAAATCCAACCCCCCATGCATATATGTCAAAGTATCATATCAAATCAACGTATAGCATGAATATACATCACATGCTTATAAATAATGCAACATCACAATTTACCAACCTGTTAACCGATTACCCCATACATGGGTATCCATCACTTCAGCCTTTACTGTCGGCTATCACACATCATACACAAAAATATATATACATATATATTAATACACAAAATAGGAGAAATAGTGCGATGATTACGCACCTGTTTGATACAATCAACTAAACCTCGAAGTCACACGTTGCACCTAAAAGCTTGTCGAAATCCCACCCATTTATCAGAGAAAAAAGGCTACGCTTGATTGTTTCCAAATCCCGGAGGCCCTATAACCATTCGATTACCACAAGAGATTAACATACTTCCAAATAAATCCAAGATCGTCTCTTACCTTTGTAAAAGTCGATGCCAGAGAACAAAGGGACAGAACATAAGACATTCAAACCTTACCTACTTACCTTCTCCAATGATTGAAAGCGAAACCCAACGTGCTCTACACCACACTTAATATTCGGCCAAAGAGATACTAATAGGGAGGGTAGATTTTGGCAACAAGGTTTTGAGAAAAGAGAGGAAATAAAAATGAATGAGGTTCACAAATGAAGATTCAGCCAACAAGTCCAAGGGAGAAATCGGCAAGGTTTATGATGTTAATGGCTTTTGATTTCAAAGAAGAAAAATAGGTAAGCTTACTTGAAGGTTCGGCCAAATGACAATCAAGAAGAAACGAAGAAAACAAGGAAGCAAGGCTTGAGAAGAAAGAACCAAAATTCGGCAAAAGGGATAGCACACCACTCTTAAATAGAATTCGGCCACTCTCCCCCCCTTGAAGACTCCAACATTCGGCTATTTCCTAGAATCTCTCCTAGCCACTAATTCAAACACATTTGAATTAATCAAATCCTTTAATTTACTCCCAGCCAACCATTTAAAACCAATTCAAATTAAACAAAAATAAAACCCTTTACTGCTGCCGTCTGGATTCGAACCCAGGTCCTTAATGGCGCCCTCCCCAAGCTCTTAAGCAGCGCACGAAAGCCACTCTACCACCGCCTTCCTTTGTGCCAAAAATTACCGAAAATTATTCTTAAGGCCTCCCTTGGCCCGATTCCCTTTGTTTTTTACACTAAAAATCCAAAATTTTCCTAAGGCATCCCTTACCTTCTAGGGTTCTCCAAACCCCTTAAAACTCATCCAACCTCACCATAAGCCTGCCAACACTCGAGTTATGCTTCAAACGCATAACCCCTAAACCGGGATGTTACAGTGTCTATCTTTCGAAGGATTTCATCCAAAATTCAGGAAGTTTCACCGCTCCCTTTCTCTTTTAAAATAATGTTATTAATCTCTAGAATATCTATCTTTTCCCATTGAGGGCAATGTACATCTTAAGTGTGGGGGTGAATTTTAATCCCTAACCTTTTGAATTATTCTCAAATCCCCAAATTTTGTTGAACAAATTCTAATTGATTTATGATTTTTATTAATATGTCTTGAATTAAAACATAGGCAGTTGTGCATTGATTGTTTAAACTAGAAGGCTTTAGAGAATCAAGCATGATAAGTTGATTTTTGAAAATTAAAAATTTGCTAGGTTATTTTCCCAAGTTTAAGTATGATCTTGAAATTTGAAGTTCGCAGGGTTGACATAAAAACCATAATTTCTGTGAGATTTTGAGCCTTTAGAGCATACATTCTTTCGTGCTCACTTTTATTATTGCTTTGAGTGAGTCAATATTGATCTGTTATTCTAGAACTTGCTTCGATTATACATGTCGAGACCACATTTTTATTTGATATACTGAGATGATAAAGGCACCTAGGATTTAACCCACTTACTTCCCAAAAGTTCTACCTCCATAATTAACCCTAGTGAACCCCTTTGATCCTAATAAACCATTCATTGATTTACCCCTTATATTAACCCCCAAGACTTACTCTTTTTGATTCATTAAGAATTTTTCCTATTAACCTTTTTATCGAGATTTAATTTGAAAAGTTGCCTAACTATGTTCTCTATTTCAGATGTAAATTCTTTCCTATTTTCGTATAATTTGTTCCTAAAAAAAAAAGAAGTTGAAAGTATATCCATTATAAGTTCTATGTTTTTATGAGATTAAACAGTAAATCTCACATCTTTTAGTAGAAGCTCGTTTTATTAATGTAATTTTTCATTATTAGTCTATTTTTCTAGTTAGGTAATTTGTCAACTCGATCTCGATTCTAACCTCCTCTTCTAGCCTGTGACCACACCCCCTAACCAAACCACGATACAACCCTTTTTAAAGACCTTTTGATCGATGTATCATCCCAATTTATAGTGGTGGAGATTTGATTTTCATGCAAGCCTATGGTTATAACTTTTCATGTTGACTATTGAGTGCTTAAATTTATTGTCCCTTAAACACTTCGAGTGATTTGAGTGAATCCCTAGTGAGGATGTCAACTCTGTGATATTTTGAATCAAAGATGATTACTTAGATGAGGGGGAGTACCTATGTTTTCATGAATAAAATGCTCAACTTGGATTGTTTGAAACTTTGATGTTCTTTTAGTTGAATTCTCAATGTATGATTACCTATGGATTATTTCAAAACATTATTGATAGAGGTTATAAGTTGAGAAGAATTAATTTTAATCGGGAGTTGAGGGTTTTGCTTGAGGACAAGCAAATGCTTAAGTGTGGCGGTATTTGATAAACCGTAATATGTACATATTTCAATCCCATATTTGGCATACTTTTGGATGATTTATCCCCTGAATTGTAGAATTTGATGCTCCTAATCCTTTAATTTCATGTTTTATACTTAGGAAAGCATCGAAGGTTGAAAAGAACGAGAAACGGGACAAAAACGGAGAGAATGGGCCAAAGTAAGAAGTCCAAACAGCCTAGAGCTTGCCACACGATCGTGCTACTATAGCAGACCTAAACACGGCCTAGGCTCGATTCACACGGGCGTTCCGTTTGGACGTGTCCCTGCCGTGACTCGTTTTAATTCTATTTGGATTAACTTACTTAGAGGAAAAGAAAGGCATTCCGAAAGCCTATATAAACACCCTAGAGGGTAACCTAAAGGAGGAGGCCGAGGAGCAGAGCCAGAGAGGCCCGAATTGTGGGATTTACTCAAAGATAGCCAGTTGATCAATCTCAAGAAGCCAGAATCATACTCAAGACGGAAGATCTTTTCTTCAATTTCCTTAGGGGGTTTTAAGGTTTTTCTTATGTTTTGTTTTATACTTTCTTCTAAGATGTATTCTTTTATAAACATGAACTAAACCCCTTGAATACCTGAGGAGGATGAAACCTAAGACGGATCTTGTTATTGTTTTATGAACGATATGATAAATACTTGATTTGTTCTTAATTATGTGTTCTTCATTCTTGCTTTGATATTTTAGGATATTGATTCAAGTATTGATGTGCTTAGGCAGTGGAGCAAAAGTCCCTATTTAAGAGTAGATCTAGCATAGTTAAACGAAGTTGATCGCACTCCTAGAGATAGGACGACGAAAATCTGTCGGATTAGGGACAAACCTAATATAGGAGTCCATAGATCGAGTTAGTGAAACTCTAGGGGTTTTAATTAGAAAGAGATTTCAATTAATCAACTTAGGGTTAGACGTTAGTAGCCTCGAGAGAGGTATTAATATAAATTAGGGAATCCTATGGATCAAGTCAAGTGAATAAATCGTCTGGTTCAGAGTTAGACAACAAGTGAAGTTTAGGTGGATTATTCCTTGGCTATTGTCTTAATCAATTGGTTTACCCAAAAGTATTTCCCCAATTCATTCTCTTTGTTTTAGTATCTTTAGCTTAGTAATTAGTTAGTTTTAGATTAAACAATAATTCCATTAATTCTTAGGCTAAATAATAAAAAGATAGTAATTACTAGTACTCTTGGTCCTTGAGGATACGATATTTTCGATCTTGTCATAGCTATACTACCAAACAATAGGTGCGCTTGCCTTATTCGTTGTCATAGTTAGTTTGGACACGATCACTATGTTGTTCCAACAGGTGAAGGGGGATTTATGGATGTGTCGGTGGAGGTCCTCAAGTTGATTATCCTCCATGAATTCGTCGGTGTAGAGTCCCAATGCTGCCCCGAACTATGGGACACTCAATTCACGTATAATGCCTCCGAGGGGAAATTGGATTATGCCGGGATCATCATGGTACGTCATCACCGTCTGAAGGTGAAATGTGGAACAGAGCTCCAGAGTGAGCTCCAGGTATGTGGGCTCGATGATCTCAAAAAATTGCCCCCATGGATCAGTAGTTAGGAGAGCCCGTACGCCGTCTGCTAGTTTGACCTGCTCCAAAGTGGCCCAATCAATGCTCTTTCTTATGCCAAGAGATCGCGCATGGAGTATTTGATAAAGGTCCTCCTGGGATCTTGGAGGAAATCATAGGAATGGACGGCGTACTTTGGCGGAGGCGCTCAAGCAAGTCGCGTCGGGTCTTTTTCGTTTTTTCGAAATAGGGACTGCGGTTTTCTTACCACGGGAAGAAGACATTATGTTCCTGCACAACAGCATATCATCCCATATAATAATAGTACCTATGAGTCCAAGATTACAATCTTATGATATTCACAATGAAAAGTTCTCCTAAATGTTCTCCTAATACTAGAGGTTCAAGGAATTCAAAAATAACATTTAAGTAAACCTCAGTATTGAAAATAATTATCAAGAATAAATACTAAAAATTTAAAGGCATGTGTAACACCCCAAACCTGGCCTATACGTTACGACCAGATCTGGCATGTCACATGGAATGGTTGCTAAGAAAGTTGCGTGTTTGTAAAATATTCATATTCTTTTTAAAACTTCGAGTTTGAATTGTTAGTAAAATCTTGTTATTACCAGAAATCAGCTTCAGTGAATTTGAACGTGTGATGTTTTGAAAACTATTTCGACGTTTAGGAGAAACTGATGTCTAATCATTTATAGTTTGAAAAGCCATTTGGTAACTTTTTGGAAAAACAATGAGTATTAAGGTTTTAGAAAAATTCCATATTGAAATTTAATAATGAGTAAAAAACGAATTAAAAGTTTAAAAACCAAATAAAATACCAGAGGCCTTATTACAGAACATAATCCCAAATGAAAATGAAATTTAAAAGAAAGTAAAACTTAATTTACTGCAGTAACAACGTATGGCCACCACAGAGTCCACCTCAGTTCCAAACCCTCACTACTGTGAATTACTTGAAAAATTAAAGCAGAGGGGTGAGTTACGTGAGCTCAGTGTGTAATCCCCTAAACGAACGTTAACTGGGCCTGAGCCCATTCAGATACAAATTTGGGCCTTAGCCCTTACGAAATCAAACTGGGCAAAGCCCACACGGAAACGAACTGGGCCTGAACACTTTTAGCATGGTAGAACAGATAAATGCATGCAATGCAACCCAGCCCAACCTAATAATCCATTCGCTACACACCACCCGTTCCAGACAAAATACACCAGTAGGGATTTCTATAATCAACCCTCATCCGCTACACACCTCGATGGCAGTCATGCTGCTCATCGCCAAAATTGTGGTAGTGCCACCGAAATAATGTGACAGAGTAACCGAAATATGTAGCAGAGCCACCAAAATATGTGGCAGAGCTACCGAAATACACTTCCTCTTTCATCAATACAATATCCCTTTCCCATGCAGCATGTTATATCATCATAATGTGGTGAATGCATGCATATGTCAATGTACATCATATAATCAGAGCACACATACAGTCATGCAAAGTTATCCATATGGTATAGTCATAAATTTTACTTACTTGGTATATCTCCATTCTTACCCACCAGGGTATCTCAACTGCATTCCCGTTAAGGGTATTTCGGCTTTTAGTCGACGCATAGTATAACATAAACAAAACGAAATGAAGGTGTGAAACTACACACCTGATCACGTGAAGAACTAGACACTCTCGATCGTTTTCACCCTCATATCACGAACAACTATAATTCACTTATCCGAATTGGATGTCGACTCCCTTCCACAACCCGGCAGGAAATCCCGAATCGCTGACACTCTACGCCGTTTGAACTTAAGAGCAGAGGCTACGAGTCCACTCCCCTTGGGCTCTGTTAGCGCAACCCTCTTAGACTGGTATAGACTTGCCTCCATGAAGAGAATTCGATCAGTAAGGTATCACAGTGAAACCAACGGTTGTCTAACAAGATGTTTCGGCACTTACCACCACTCCTCGAATTTCGAAAGATAACAGAGCAAAGATGAGACCTGCTTGATCTCAATGATATTCGGCCTAAACAAAGTTGTAGATTCGGTTAAAGCAAGTGAACAAAATGAGAGGAGTCGACATTAAACCAAAGAGAGAACTCCCTACCTTGCTCAGCGAGGAACCGACCTTCCACAAATTTGGCTATGGCATGATGAAAGAAGAAAAAGAAATTAGTCGAGAACTTGGATTACGGGAAATAGCCACTTTGACTATGTGTAACCTAAAAACGAGAAGAAGAGAAAGAAAAGCACGAATACCATACCTTTGATCACAGCTGAATCAGATAAGCAAACTAGAATTAACGATTAGAGAACACTCCATTTCCAACTTCTACTATTCGGCTAGAAACACAACACAGAGAAATTGCTTCAGAAGATGTGAAAGAGACAATTCGGTTGATAGAGGAGCTCCAGCAAAGGAGATGTGAGAAGAGGAGAAAGAAAGAAAACACAAAAAAAGAAGTAAAAGAGGCCTTACCAAAATTGGCTTATGACTAAACGACTGCTATCAAGAGAAGGGAAAGACGGAGCAGGAATGTTCGGCACTTGACAAGAGTAGAAGAAGAAGGTAGAATATTGGAGAAGAAAGACACTAATAGGAGTTTTGGCTATAGCAAGGAAAAGTTAGGAAAAGAATTGACTAATATAGAAAGAAAAAGAAGAGAAGAAATAAGAGTGTGCTGCGGTTTTGGTAAAGAAGAAATGAAGCAAGGTGACCAAAAATGTAAAAGAAAGGAAGGACTTCTAAAATGAGTTTCGATTTTACTCTCTCTCAAATGATACTTGAAGAATGGCACTCCCACATCCACCTATGACCGAATGTTGAAAATGCCTAAAGAACAAAGGAAAGTCGGCACACACACCTACTAGCAACAATCGAAAATACTCCCTACGCACGTCTCCCACCTTCGGCCAAACACTTCACACACCCACACCCACGATTCTCTCCCCCATTTCCTCCACAATTCACTCTCCATCCATCATTTGAAATGGTTGACCAAGTCCCCCTCCTCAATCTCCTCTACACCATCCATTCAAACCTGTTTGACCCATTCAACTCCTCCTTGGTAGAGTCCCAGCCGAATACCACATCTTCTCCACCTTGAGCACAAAAATAAAGCTCTTGTTGCAACAATGGGATTCGAACACTCTCCCCCCTTCCATGCTCCCTTGTGACGCCAACACCACTCCACCAAGTGCTCATTTGTGTCATCAAACACAAACAATTACTCTTAAAGCCTGCTTCCACTAGCTCTCTCCCCTTATGTTCGTCAAAAGCAAAATTTTTCCAAAGCTCTGGCTCGAACCCGAGCCTCTCCAAGACCCCAAACATGCCTAAATAACAAGTTAAGCGAGCTAAACGTATGCAACAACACAAAAATGCCAGACCCCTATTTTAAGGATGTTACAGTTCTACCCCCCATTAAAGAAATTTCGAGGTCAAAATTTCTTTAATGGGGGTAGAACTGTAACTCGAAATTTACCTGGTCAAAAGAGGTGAGGGTATTGCTGTTGCATTGCCTCTTCCGGTTCCCATATGGCTTCCTCTGAACCGTGATTACGCCATAATATTTTAACTAATGAAACTGATTTCCTCCTCAATACCTTAATATCCCGATCCAAGATCTGCACTGATTCCTCTTCAAAAGACAAATCGGGTCTTACCTCAATTTCTTCCACCGGCACTATGTGGGATGGATCTGAATGATAGCGCCTTAGCATCAAAACATGGAATACATTATGTATCTGACTCAACTCCGGGGGTAACTCAAGCTGATAAGCCACTAGTCCCACACGTTTCAGCACCTGATAAGGCTCAATGAATCTAGGGCTCAACTTGCCCTTTCATCCAAATCTCAAAACCTTCTTCCAAGGTGAGACTTTCAAGGAGACATGATCGCCCACTGAAAATTCTATCTCCCTACGCTTCAGATCCGCATACGATTTCTGTCTATCGGAAGCTTCTTTTAACCAGTCTCGAATAAGCTTAACCTTTTCCTCCATTTCTGAGATCAATTCCGGACCCAACAACTGTCGCTCACCTAACTCTGTCCAATAGGTAGGGGTACGACACCTACGACCATACAACGCCTCGGTAGGGTGCCATCTGAATGCTGGATTGATAACTGTTATTGTACACAAATTCAGTCAACGGTAGATAATCTACCCAACTACCCCAGAAGTCAATTACACAGCCCCTTAACATGTCTTTCAGAATCTGAATTACCCTTTCTGACTGACCATCTGTTTGTGGGTGAAACGCTGTGCTGAAATCTAGCCTTGTACCCAAAGCTTCATGCAATGCCTTCCAAAACCGTGATGTAAATCTTGGGTCCCTAACTGATATGATAGACACTGGTACCCCATGCAGCCTCACGATTTCTGCTACGTACAGCTTGGCCAACTTCTGTAACGAATAGTTGGTACGAACTGGTATAAAGTGTGCGGACTTAGTTAACCGGTCAACGATTACCCACACTGAATCTGTCTTAGTAGGTGTTAGGGGTAGCCCACTGACAAAATCCATCGTTATCCTCTCCCACTTCCATAGTGGAATCTTTACCGGTTGCAGTAATCCTGAAGGCAACTGATGTTCTGCCATCACTTGCTGGCATGTCAAACACTTACTCACAAAGTCAGTAACTTTCCGTTTCAGACCAGGCCACCAATATAGTTCACATAGGTCCCGATTCATCTTGCTTCCACCGGGGTGCATTGCGTATGGGCTACTATGCGCTTCCTGCAGAATCATCTGCCTCAACTCAGAGTCCTTCGGCATACAAATTCTTCCACGGAAACATAATACCCCTTCATTGTTCAACCCAAAATCCACTGTCTCCCCAATTTCCACTTGCTGAAGTCGAGAACCGAACGATTCATCCAACAATTGCTTTTTCTTAATCTGACCTACCCACGTCGACTTCACCTGCAGTCCCGCTAACAAGCTGCCATCTTCGTAAAGGCTGAAATGAGCGAACGTTGCTTTTAAATCTGATATCACCTTATGACTCAATGCATTCGCCACCACGTTGGTTTTACCCGGGTGATACTCAATCGAGCAGTCATAGTCTTTCAACAATTCTATCCACCTCCGTTGCCTTAAAATTCAGCTCCTTCTGAGTAAAGAGATATTTTAGACTCTTATGGTCTGTATAGATAACTGACTTTTCCCCGTACAGATAGTGTCTCCATATCTTTAGGGCGAACACCACTGTAGCTAACTCCAAGTCATGAGTGGGATAGTTCATCTCATGCGGCCTTAGTTGACGAGATGCATATGCTACCATCTTCCTTTCTTGTATTAACATACATCCCAAACCTGTGTGCGATGCATCACAGTAGACCACAAATTCCTTCCTATCCTCAGGCTGAATCAATACCGGTGCTTCCGTCAGAATCTTCTTCAACTTTTCAAAGCTTTCCTGTTGTTTATCAGCCCACACAAACGGTACTCATTTTCGCAACAACTTGATTAGAGGTGCAGCAATCAACAAAAACCCCTCAACAAACCTTCTGTAATACCTAGCCAGACCCAGGAAACTTTGAATTTCAGACATTGACTTCGGTTGCTTCCAATCCAACATGGCTTCAACCTTCCGAGGATCGACTCTAATCCCTTCAGCAGACACAACATGGCCCAAGAATGTCACCTCCTTCAGCCAAAACTCGCACTTACTGAATTTGGCATACAATTGCTTTTCTCTTAATATTTGCAGCACCATACGAAGATGAGAATCATGCTCCATATCTGTTCTTGAGTACACAAAAATATGGTCTATGAACACCACCACAAACCAGTCTAAATAGGGTCAGAAGACCCGGTTCATCATGTCCATAAAAGTGGCTAGTGCGTTAGTCAATCCGAAGGGCATCACTAGAAACTCGTAATGCCCATAACGAGTTCAAAAAGCAGTCTTGTGAATATCTGCCTCTTTGACCCTTAACTGATAATACCCCGATCTCAAATCTATCTTCAAGAAAATCAAAGCTCCTCACAGCTGATCGAACAGGTCGTCAATTCTTGGTAGCGGGTACTTGTTCTTGATAGTCAACTTGTTCAATTGCCTATAGTCAATGCACATACGCATCAACCTATCCTTTTTCTTTACGAACAAAACCAGTGCTCCCCACGGAGATACACTTGGTCGGATAAATCCCTAGTCCACCAGCTCTTGGATCTGAGCCTTAAGTTCTGCCAACTCCTTCGGTGCCATCCTGTAAGGGGTGATGGATACCAGAGCCATTCTCGGAAGTAACTCAATGCCAAATTCCACCTCGCGATTCGGAGGCAATCCCGGAAGCTTTTCAGAAAAGACGTTTAAGAACTCCTTCACGGTTCTGACATCTCCAAAAGATAATTCCTTGGCATCCAAAGCGCTGATGAAAGCTAGGAACGCCTCGCACCTTTTTCGCATCATCCTTTGGGCCTTCAGTGCCGAAATCACATGAGACAGATAATCTCTCCTTTTTCCAATTACAGTTACTTCCTTATCCTCTGGAGTTCTTAAAACCATACGCTTAGCAGCGTAGTCCAAGTTTGCACGATGCTTAACTAACCAGTCCATGCCTAAGGTAAGGTCAAACTTGCCGAACGGCAGTTCCATCAAATCCACCAGAAATACCACTCCCTGAACTTTTAGAGGCACATCCCTAAACAATTTATTCACTACCACAGATTGTCCTAAAGGGCTAACCACAGACATTTCTCTAGTAGCAATTTCAGATTTAATGCTCAAAGTCCCAGATACAGTACAGGCAATATATGAATGAGTTGATCCAATATCTGTCAAAGTAGTAAACGGTTCATCAAATATAAGAAACATACCAGTTATGACGTCCGGTGCGTCACCATCCTCTCGACTTCTAGCTGCATAAACCAGCCCAGGTTGTCTTGCATATGTATTACCAGCACCCCTGCCCGGTGCTCCACGACCTCGACCATAACCATTCCCTCCTCTGATCAGACCACGACCTCTCAACGGCTGCTGACCACCTCTTCTTGGCTGTGCAAATCCCTAACCTATCCTCTGCACCCTAGAAGCTCTTGCGGACAATCCTTTATCAAATGATCCCAAGATCCACATTTAAAACATCCTCCAGCTCTTCTCCAACACTCCCCCGGATGTGTTTTCCCATACTGTGCACACGGTTGCAACTGACCTACAGCAACAGGCATCCCCACTAGAGCTGGCCTATCGAACCTAGGCCTCTTTTGAAAACCCCTAGAAGAACCTGACGACCCAAAACTTCTCTTACTCCCGCCCTTATCCTTATCTCGGTTCTGCCTCTCAGAACGTTTCACCTCTTCGACGATTTTTTCTTTCTCAACCAGAATGGAAAAATCTCTTTCCCGCTACGGAGCTATCAGTACTCGCAGCTCATCCCTCAGACCATCCTCGAACCATACACAACGCTCATACTCGGTTGCGACTATACCCCGAGCGTAACGACTTAAGTGCAGAAACTCCGCCTCATATTCAGTCACTGACTTACTCCCCTGGACCAAGTTCAGAAATGCTTTCCTCTGGGCGTCCACATAACTCGCCCCATCATATTTTTCCTGGAACGCTGTCTTAAAAAAGTCCCAGGTGATACGATCCGCTGAAGTACCTTCCCTCACCGTGAGCTACCACTGGTATGCCTCATCGCGAAGGAGGGACACTGCTGCTTTTAATTTTTCCTCTGCTGAGCAGTCCAGGTCATCCATAATTCGTTCAACAGCTTTCAGCCAGTACTCAGCTATGTTTGGGGCCACACCAGAAGTACCCCTAAATATCTCAGCCCCATTTACCCGAAGTCGCTCAGGGATAGATTTTCGGGCTACCGATCCAGTGCTTGCTCCAGCAACCCGTTCCAAGACTCGCAGCATAGCTTGGGACAAAGCATCGTCCCCTCCAGTTCTGTCCTGAGACCTCGCTTCCGCTACTGGTGATGCTGGCACTTCGCCTTCCGGCACATGCCTTGATTTTGAGGATCTAGCCTCAGCACCCCGGCCTCTACCACGACCGTGTACACCACGTTCCCGTCTCCTGGTGCTCATGTTCGCTAGATCGAATTAATCTGATTAAAATTTTATGAATTACCATGTTTATTAACAATGTTTTATGCAAAGTAAGTATAGTAGTTGTTTTCGCAGATCGAACTTCCTAATGTCTCAGTCTCTATAGTCTTAACTCTTATAGCTAGCAGTCATAATACACTAACTCTAATAGTTTTTTTCTAAATTCATTTCATAATATCATACAAAGTCAGAAGACTTACGAATTTGGTGTCGGAGACTCGGGTGCCATACTTCCAAAAAGACATATATTTTTTTAAACCATATTTCAAACCAATTTTCGGAAAATGTTTTTGAAACCCATTCCACAGCCGAGTTTTACAACCTGGCTCTGACACCACAAAATGTAACACCCCAAACCCGGCCTATACATTATGACCAGATCTGGCATGTCACATAGAATGGTTGCTAAAAACGTTGCGTGTTTGAAAAATGTTCGTATTCTTTTTAAAACTTCGAGTTTGAATTGTTGGTAAAATCTTGTTATTACCAGAAATCAGCCTCAGTGAATTTGAACGTGCGATATTTTGAAAACTGTTTTGACATTTAGGAGAAACTGATGTTTAATCATTTATAGTTTGAAAAGCCATTCGGTAACTTTTTGGAAAAACAACGAGTATTAAGGTTTTAGAAAAATCCCATATTGACATTTAATAATGAGCAGAAAACGAATTAAAAGTTTAAAAATGAAATAAAATACCAGAGGCCTTATTACAAAACATAATCCCAAATGAAAATGAAATTTAAAAGAAAGTACAACTAAATTTACTAAAATAACGACGTATGGCCACCACAGAGCCCACCTCGGCTCCAAACCTTCACTGCCGGGAATTACCTGAAAAATTAAAGCAGAGGGGTGAGTTATGTGAACTCAGTGTGTAATCCCCTAAATGAACGTTAATCGGACCAGAGCCCATTCAGATACAAATTTGGGCCTTAGCCCTTACGAAATCAAACTGGGCGAAGCCACACGGAAACGAACTGGGCATGAACCCTTTTAGCATGGTAGAACAGATAAATGAATGCAATGCAACCCGGCTGATCGCTGTGAATCAGAGCTTTAAAAATTTATAAAAAGAATGATCGAACCTGGAAACTAACTCTGACAACGATTTAAGGCAAGTGCACCTATCGAACAATAGTATAGTTAAGGCAAGACAGGATTATCGAACCCAAAGGAACTAAAAGTACTAATACTAACTTTCTTTCTATTATCTAGCCTAAATATTAAGTGATTGGTTGTTTCATTTAAAATTATCTAACGACCAAGATAAAACGCAAAGACAAAAAGACTAAATTGGGGAGATAACTTTTAGAAAAACTCAGTTGATTTAGATGATACCCTTAGGAAGAATCCACCTAGACTTCACTTGTTATCTAACACTGAACCATACGATTTATTCACTTAGTTTGATCCGTAAGGCTCCCTAATGTATATTCAACCCTCTCTCGAGGCGAATAACGTCTAACTCTAGGTTAATTAATGAAAATCTCTTTCTCTATTAAAAACCCCCTAGGATAGCAGTAAATCGATCTATGGACTCCTATATTAGGTTTCACCCTAATCCGGCCAAATCTCGTCACCCTATCTCTAGGTATGCGATCAACTCCGCTTAATTATGCTAGATCTACTCTTAAGCAGGGACTTTTGCTCCTCCACCTAAGCACATCTGACCTGAATCAATATCCCGAAAATATTAACACAAGAATTAAGCACACATAATTAAGAACAAGCTAAGTATTTATCATATAATTCAGTAATCAATAACAAGATTCATCATAGGTTTCATCCCCTTCAGATATCTGAAGGGTTTAGTTCATAACAAATAAAGAAAACATCTCAAGAGAAAAGATAAAACAAAACATAAGAAATCCCTAAAACTCCCTGAAGGAATTGAAGGAGAGATCCGCCGTTTTGAGTAGAATTCCGGCTTCTTCAGATGGATCAACTGGCTATCTTCGAGTGATTCCCCACAAAACTGGCCTTTTCGGCTTGGCTCCTTAGCCTAGCTAACCGCCCCCTTTCAGATGACACTTAGGGGGTTTATATAGGCTCTCAAAATAGGTTTCTTCGCCCTAAAGTATCCAAATCTGAATGAAATTGCTCTTTACCACGACAGAGACATGGCCATGGCACATGCCTGTGTGGTCGGTCTTTAAGCCGTGTTCGGATTTCTTTAATGAGGCACGGCCGTGTAAATTGGGGGTTAGGCCTTGTTCTAGATGATTGACTTGGCACGGCCGTGTGATCTTGGGCCCAGGCCGTGTGGATTTCGTGATATGGCCCATTTACTTTGTTTTGGGCCCGTTTTATGTTCTTTTCATCCTCGGGTGCTTTCCTAAGTATAAGATATGAGGAGAAAGGATTAAGAGCACCTTTCTAAATAAATCAAGCGATAAATCATCCAAAAGCATACTAAATGTGGGATTAAAATATGTTACTTTTACGGTTTATCAAATACCCCCACACTTAAGCTTTTACTTATCTTCAAGCAAATTTCTCAACTTACAATTAAAACGAGCTTTCCATGATCCATAATTCCTATCAACAATGTCTCATCATAATTCATAGATAATTTATACATGGATAATTCAACTCAAAGAGTCCTAAAGATTTAAACAAGATAAGTCATACATTTGTAGCACGAAAAAATAGGCGTTTCCCTTCATCTAAATAATTACCTTTAATTCAAAATCGAAAAGGATTGACATCCTCACAAAAGATTCACTCAAATCACTCAAAGTGTTTAAGGTTCAAAATTAAGCACTCAATAAGTCGAACATGAAAAGTTAATCCCATAGGCTTGCCTAAAAATCAAATCTCCACCACTGTAAAATGAGATGACAAACAGATCAAAAGGTCTTTAACAGGGTTGTAATGGGGCTAGGGTTAAAGGTATGAATATAGGCTGAATTAGAGGGTTAGAATCGAGCTTGAATTGACAAGTTACCTATCTAGAAAAATAAACTGATCTAACATAATTACATCAATAATAATAATAATACTCTAATATGAGCTTCTTCTTCAAAATTTGGAATTTAAACATATAAGCTCAGCTAATCATAACACTAATAATGAATATACTCTTAAATGTTTTTCTTTTTTTTTTTTAAGAACAAACTAAGTAATAGAGGACAAACTCTACTACTGAAATAATATAATTATGTAACTAATCAAATCAAATCTCGATATAAGGGTAGTCAAAAAGGAATGGTGATAACAAATACAAAGGGTTTTGGGTTAATATTAGTGGGTGAGTCAATAAAAAGGGTTGTTAGGATTAAACGGGGTTCACTAAGGGTTAATTATGAATGTAGGCTTTTTAGTGGAGTAGTGGGTTAAATCTAGGTGCCTTTATCATCTCTGTATATCAAATCATAACTGTGGTCTTGACATGTATAATCAAGGCAAGTTCTAGAATAACAGTTCAATGTTGACACACTCATAATCAATAAAGTGAGCACGAAAAAGAATATATGCTCTATAAGGCTCAAAGTCTCACAAAAATTATGGGTATTTTGATATCAACCTTGTAAATTTCAAACTTCAAGATAATATTCAGATTCAGGTAGACAACCTAAAAATTTTAAATTTTTGGAAAATAGACTTATCATGCTTGATTCTCTAGTATTCTTCAAATTTAATCATCAATGCACAATTATCAATGACTTACTCAAAAACATGTCAATAAAAACCATAAATCATCAGAAATTTCATTCTAATTAGTCATATGAGGAAATTACTTTAAAACAAGTCTAAATTCAGGGATTTGAGAATAATGAAAAAAGTTAGGCACTTTTATTCTCAAGTATTGAGAATAATGCAGAAAGTTAGGCATAATAACTATTCACCCCCCACACTTAAGATGTACATTGCCCTCAATGTACAAAGATAGATAATAACAGTTAAGAGATAAATCAAAAGAGAAGGGGAGAGGTGAAACTTCCTGAATTTATGGATGATTTCCTTGAGGTGGAGGGGTCGGTCTGGATGACGATCCTGTGTTAGATGGAGGAATTGGGTAACTCATAGAGGATTAGCCAGGAATTATTAAGACAGATTTAAAATAAACTAAATATATAACTAAAGATAAGAAAGATAAAGAAAAAGGAAACAAAAAAGTAAACCAAATGAAAATAAAAGATGGACGGATCGAAGAGTCCTTATTTGTGGATGGTTCACGAGGTGGGTGTGACCTCTAAGGCTGGGGGGGTGCTGGCGGTGGCGGAAGTGGCATGATTCCCTAGTAGCCTTTCGAACCTGACACTATGAAACTAAAATAAGTTAAACTAAATTAAGAAGTAAAGTAGTAAAGATAAGGAAATTGAATCAAAAGAAACTAAATAAAAACTAAATAGTCTCAAATGTTCTTGGCTTGTTTTTGGATGAAGCGGCCGTCAAGAACTTATGTATAGGGGTCTCCCTTGAGGGGACTATGCTTGCCTTCTTCTGCTTCTTTGACATAGTGATGTGTAGCTCAAGAGTATAGAGACTTATTATATGGAGGGGAAAATTGTTGAGAGAAAGGGAATAAGAGGAAGGAGTGGACAGTGGGTGGAAGGAATGGGGAAGGGAGTCTCGGGTTTAAATAGAGGCTCAATTCTTGTACATTCACACGCCCGTGTACCAAGGGCATGTCGATGTACACAGCCGCCTCACACGGCCGTGTGTCGAGACGTATGGATTCTCCAAGCCCGTTTCTTCAGTCTGCAATGCCCGTAGGTTTCAAGTCAGTATCTTTGCATGGTTAAGGGCACAGACGTGTTCTGGCCATGGTTGGCAAGTTAGTAGCTTCATACAGTCGTGGGACACGGCCGTGCCACTTTGTCGGTGCCCGTGGGGGAGTGATTGAGTCCATGATTTTAAAAATTAGTTGAATCTGAATTTTACCGTCCTGCCATGTTAGTACCAAGATTCTTGAGCTACAAGGTCTCAGCCATGGCTGTGTGCAAGGCCGTGTGTCCTGGAATTCTGCACCCTTAGTTAGTTTAAAGTGAGTGACAAAAAGAAAGAATAAAATAAATAATTAAAATGAAAAATATAGAAGTTAATGAGGTTAGTACTCAGGTTGTCTCTCGAGAAGCGCTCGTTTATAGTCTTAAGCTAGACTTTCCTTGTATTTGAAAAAAATCAGGGATGTTTAAAGGTTTAATATCTTCCCTCATGCTTACAGTTCTATTTTCTTGATAAAGTTTATGTCGAGAAGTGTTTACCTTAAAAGTGCCAAAGGTTGGATTGCTTACCTCGACTGTTCCATGTAGGAAGATATTGTGTACCTCAAGAGGAATTTCTTCATTCGTTTTCAGGTCTAATGTGGTGATGCGAAGATCTTCTTTGTCTAACAATACTTGTTCTCCTATTTTGAAGTGGTTTGATCTTCCTACGAGCTTTTCTGGGGCTCCTTCGGCTTTACTTCGTGTGGTTCCTGTTCTTTTTTAAAGTGTGTCTTCCACTCTTCTAATTTGTCGACCTTAAGGCTTCGATCCTCATATTCTTTTTCTTTGTTGGCACGAGGTCAATGATCCGGCTCAGGTTTGTAATTAGATGGTGTTCCCTGTGGTGAGTGTTGAACATATTGATTATCAACTGGATTGACTTTCTTATCTTCATCGATTGTTGTCCTGGCCTAGTCAAGGGCTTGAAGACTGATTGATTCGTCACCTACACAAAGTATGAGTTCTCCTGTGGCAACATCAATTTTAGTCTTGGCAGTTGATAGAAAGGGTCTTCATAAAATTAGGGGGATTGAATTATCCTCATCCATGTCTAAGACAACAAAATCTACTAGAAAAATGAATTTATCGATTTTTATGAGAACATCTTCGATAATGCCCCTAGGAATTCTAACAGTTTTATCAGCTAATTGAATACTCATCCTAGTTTGCTTGGGTTTTCCTAGACCTATTCGTTTAAACAATGTATAAGGCATGACATTTATGCTTGCCCATAAATCGGCTAATGCATTTTCTATAGATAAACTACCAATTATGCACGGAATTGTAAAACTCCCTGGATCTTTTAATTTCCATGGTAGTTTATTTTGTAAAATTGCTTAGCACTTTGCGTTGAGTTCCACATGTGGTTCCTCGTCTATCCTTCGTTTTTTTCATTAACAGCTCCCTTAAAAATTTTCTAGAGTCTGGCATCTACGAAAGAGCTTCGAGTAGAGGTAAGTTAATATGTAATTTCTTTAAAAGTTTAAGAAACTTATCAAACTGTTCCTCTGTATCATTTCTCTTTAGTGCTTCGGGATAAGGAATGCGAGGTTGGTATTCTTTGATTACCGATTTTGGCTTTTCTTGTGTTACCTCGACTTTTCCTTCTTCGACTTCATTTTCCTTTATTGGATTGGGTTCGTCTAACTTTGCTTTTTCCTGAGCTGTTATGGCTTGAATTTGATCCTTTGGATTAATCTCAGTGTTGCTTGGTAGACGTTCTTGTGGTCGTTCGGACATTAACCTTGCAAGTTGTTCGACTGCCTTAGTGACTTCCCTTACTTACTTAGTAACTTCCCCGACTTGGTTCTTGGTCTCTTCAACCGATGTTTGTTGATCTTTAAGTGTTTTCTCAGTATTGTGGAGACTATTTTCTGTGGCTACCATGAATTTTGTCAGCATCTCTTCAAGGTTTGGCTTCTTCTCTTGCGGATATGGTTGATTTTGGAAATTTTGAGGAGGTTGTTGTCTTTGATTTCCTTGATTTCCTTGTCCTCCCCATGAAAGATTAGTGTGGTTCCTCCAACCTGGATTATAATTATTACTATAAGGGTTATTATTAGATCTGAAATTGTTACCTATATAGTTCATTTGTTCGCTCTCTACGCCCGGTTGGTAGGGTGGGTACTCAGGATTTGCCACAGTTCCACTTGCGTCGCACTGCATTACTGGATGTACCTGCGAAGAACACAAACTATCAAACTTTTTATTCATCATCTCCATCTGTGTTGATAGCATGGTTATTGTGTCTATGTTGAAAACTTCGGCTGATTTTGTCGGCCTTGTCCTTGTAACTTGCCACTGATAGTTATTCAGTGACATCTCTTCAATGAACTCGTAGGCTGCTTCAGGAGTTTTATTATTCAGGGTTTCACCGACGGTTGAGTTGATTAGTTGCCCCGTTAAGGGATTTACACCGTTATAAAAAGTTTGGACTTGAAGCCACAAGGGTAAACCATGGTGTGGGCACCTTCTCAAGAGATCCTTGTATCTCTCCCATGCGTTGTATAATGTCTCTAAATCCATCCGCACAAAAGAAGAGATATCATTCCATAATTTGGCCATCTTGGCCGGTGGGAAATATTTTAATAAATTTTTTTTGGTCATTTGGTCCCATGTAGTGATTGACCCTCGTGGTAACGAGTTTAACCACTGTTTGGCTTTATTTCTTAATGAAAAGGGAAATAACTGAAGACGTATGGCATAATTAGAAACACCATTTATTTTGAAAGTATCACAGAACTCTAAAAAGTTAGCTATATGTGTATTTGGGTCTTCGTCCTGCAAACCATCAAATTGAACAAATTGTTGAATCATTTGTATAGTGTTAGGCTTTAATTCAAAATTATTAGCAGCTATAGGAGGTCTAACAATACTCGATTCTGCTCCTATTAAATGCGATTTAGCATAATCAAACATAGTACGTGGAGCATTATTTTCCGCCACATCATGTGGTTGTAGATTATTCTCGCCCATCCCTTCAGTAGGATTGGATCTGCCTTCTCGCTTTTCTTCTGTGTAATTTACAGCTCGCCTAATTTGTCGATGATTTTTTTGAGTGTTAGCTTCAATATCACTGTCGTATACTAAAGGTCCTCTCGAGTTCCTTCTAGTCATAAACTAGAGGTACCTGTTAAGAAAAGAAAGAGAAAATTCAGCAAAAATAAAAACAAAAACAAAAATAATAAAATAAAATAAATTACAGAAAATAAAATAAAAAATGGCTAGAGTAAGAAAAATAGAGTTTTCTTAATATTTTAGTTCCCCGGCAACGGCGCCAAAAACTTGATCGTTGTGAATCAGAGCTTTAAAAATTAATAAAAAGAATGATCGAACCTAGAAACTAACTCTGACAACGATTTAAGGCAAGTGCACCTATTGAACAGTAGTATAGTTAAGGCAAGACCGGATTATCGAACCCGAAGGAACTAAAAGTACTAATACTAACTTTCTTTCTATTATCTAGCCTAAATATTAAGTGATTGGTTGTTTAATCTAAAATTATCTAACTACCAAGCTAAAACGCATAGACAAAAAGACTAAATTGGGGAGATAACTTTTAGAAAAACTCAGTTGATTTAGATGATACCCTTAAGAAGAATCCACCTAGACTTCACTTGTTATCTAACACTGAACCATACGATTTATTCACTTAGTTTGATCCGTAAGAGTCCCTAACGTATCTTAAACCCTCTCTCGAGGTGAATAACGTCTAACCCTAGGTTAATAATGGAAATCTCTTTCTCTATTAATAACCCCCTAGGATAGCAGTAAATCGATCTATGGACTACCATATTAGATTTCACCCTAATCCGGCAAAATCTCATCACCCAATCTCTAGGCGTGCGATCAACTCCGCTTAATTATGCTAGATCTACTCTTAAGCAGGGACTTTTGCTCCTCCACCTAAGCACATCTGACTTGAATCAATATCCCAGAAATATTAACATAAGAATTAAGCACACATAATTAAGAGCAAGCTAAGTATTTATTATATAATTCAGTAATCAATAGCAAGATTCATCATAGGTTTCATCCCTTTCAAGTATCTGGAGGGTTTAGTTCATAACAAATAGAGAAATCATCTCAAGAGAAAGATAAAACAAAACATAAGAAATCCCTAAAACTCCCTGAAGGAATTGAAAGAGAGATTTGCTGTTTTGAGTAGAATTTCGGCTTCTTGAGATGGATCAATGGGCTATCTTTGAGTGATTCCCCACAAATCTGGCATTTTCGCCTTGGCTCCTTAGCCTAGCTAACTACCCCCTTTCAGCTGACACTTAGGGGGTTTATATAGGCTCTTCAAATAGGTTTTTGTGCCCCAAAGTATCCAAATTCAAACTTGCTCTTTTCCACGACAGGGACATGGCCATGGCACACACCAGTGTGGTCGGTCTTCAAGCTGTGTTCGAATTTCTTTAATGAGGCACAGCCGTCTAAATCGGGGGTTAGGCCGTGTTCTAGATGATTGACTTGGCACAGCAGTGTGGTCTTGGGCCCAGGCCGTGTGGATTTCGTGATATGGCCCATTTACTCCGTTTTGGGCCCGTTTTATGTTCTTTTTATCTTCGGGTGCTTTTCTGAGTATAAGACATGAATAGAAAAGATTAAGAGCATAGGGATAAATCATCCAAAAGCATACTAAATGTGGGATTAAAATATGTTACTTTTATGATTTATCACCAGCCCAACCAAAAAATCCATCCGCTACACACCACCCGTTCCAGCCAAAACACACCAATGGGGATTTCTACAATCAACCCTCATCCGCTACACTCCTCGATGGCAGTCACGCTGCTCATCACTGAAATTGTGGCAGTGCCATCGAAATAATGCGACAGTCACTGAAATATGTGGCAGAGCCACCGAAATATGTGGTAGAGCCACTGAAATACACTTCCCCTTTCATCAATACAATATCCCTTTCCCATGCAGCATGTTTATCATCATAATGTGGTGAATGCATGCATATGTCAATGTACATCATATAATCAGAGCACACATACAATCATGCTAAGTTATCCAAATGGTATAGTCATAAATTTTACTTACATGGTATATCTCCAATCTTACACACCTAGGTATCTCAACTGCATTCCCATTAAGGGTATTTCGGCTTTTAGCCGACACATAGTATAACATAAACAAAATGAAATGAAGGTGTGAAATTACACACCTGATCACGTGAAGAACTAGACACTCTCGATCGTCGTCACCCTCACTATCACGAACAACTATAATTCGCTTATTCGAATCGGATGTCGACTCTCTTCCTCAACCTGGCGGGAAATCTCGAATCGCTGACACTCTACGCCATTTGAACTTAGGAGCAGAGGCTACGAGTCCACTCCCCTTGGGCTCCTTTAGCGCAACCCCTTTAGACTGGTATGGACTTGCCTCCATGAAGAGAATTCGATCAGTAAGGTGTCACAGTGAAACCAGCGGTTGTCTAACAAGGGATTTCGGCTCTTACCACCACTCCCCAAATTTCGAAAGATAACAGAGCAAAGATGAGAGCTGCTTGATCTCAACGATATTTGGCCTAAATAAAGTTGTGGATTCGGTTAAAGCAAGTGAATGAAATGAGAGGAGTCGACTTTAAACTAAAGCGAGAACTGCCTACCTTACTCAGCGAGGAACCGACCTTCCACATATTCAGATATGGCATGATGAGAGAAGAAAAAGAAATTAGTCGAGAACTTGGATTACTGCAAATAGCCACTTCGGCTATGTGCAACCTAAAACCAAGAAGAAGAGAAAAAAAAACACGAATACCATACCTTTGATCACAGCCGAATCAGATAAGAAAACTAGAATTGACGATTAGAGAACACTCCGTTTCCAACTTCTACTATTCGACTAGAAACACAACACAGAGAAACCGCTTCAGAAGATGTGAAAGGGACAATTCGATTGATAGAGGAGCTCTAACGAAGGAGATGTGAGAAGCGGAGAAAGTAAGAAAAAACAAAAAAAAGAAGTAAAAGAGGCCTTACCAAAATCGGCTTATGACTAAACGACTGCTATCAAGCGAAGGGAAAGACGGAGCAGGAATGTTCGACACTTGACAAGAGTAGAAGAAGAAGGTAGAATATTGGAGAAGAAAGACACTAATAGGAGTTTCGGTTATAGCAAGGCAAGGTTAGGAAAAGAAGTTGACTAATTCAAAAAGAAAAAGAAGAGAAGAAATAAGAGTTTGCTACGGTTTTGGTAAAGAAGAAATGAAGCAAGGTGACCGAAAATGTAAAATAAAGGAAGGACTTCTAATATGGGTTTCAGTTTTACTCTCTCTCGAACGACACTCCCACATCCACCTGTGACCGATTGTTGAAAATGCCTAAAGAACAAAGGATAGTCAGCACACACACCTACTAGCAACAACCGAAAATGCTCCCTAGGCACCTCTCCAACTTTCGACCAAACACTTCACACACCCACACCCACAATTCTCTCCCCCATTTCCTCCACAATTCACTCTCCATCCATTATTTGAAATGGTTGACCAAGTCCCCCTCCTCAATCTCCTCTGCACCATCCATTTAAACCTGTTTGACCCATTCAACTCCTCCTTGGTAGAGTCCCAGTCGAATACCACCTCTTCTCTACCTTGAGCACAAAAATAAATCCCTTGTTGCAGCAATGGGATTCGAACACTCTCCCCCTTCCATTCTCCCTTGTAACGCCAACACCACTCCACAAAGTGCTCATTTGTGTCATCAAACACAAACAATTATTCTTAAAGCCTGCTTCCACTAGCTCTCTCCCCTTGTGTGCCCAAAAAGCAAAATTATACCAAAGCTCTGGCTCGAACCCGAGCCTCCCCAGGACTCCCAAACACGCTTAAATAACAAGCTAAGTGAGCTAAATGTATGCAACAACACAAAAATGCCAGACCCCTATTTTAAGGATGTTACAGCATGAATTTAATATCTTAAAACAAGCATGGAATAAATAGGAATAAGCAATAAAGTAGAGAGTGAAGGGAATAGAATGAACTGACGGAGGCGTAGGGATGGTGCACGATCGTGGAGGGAAATACAGGTTGTGTGGATATAGCACGGGCGTGGTCTGCATGTAGAACAGGGGGCAAAAGAGGAAGGGAATGAGGAAAAAGGGAGAAGAGAAAGGCTGGGGGTGTCGACGGTGGTGGCCAGACTGAGTAAGGGAGTAGGAAAATGACTAGGGTTTTGTGGAGAAGGATTTAGGGAGAAGATGTATAGTGGGTTGGTTTAAATAGGAAAAATCAAACACGGTCAGTGGCCACGCCCGTGGGGTCTTTTTTTTAGCCCGTGTGATTCATGAATTTTTGAAATTGGGCGGGTCTGAGTCGTGTTCCACGCTCGTGTCCCATGGGTGTGTTGTATGACACGTTCGACTCACACGATATGTGCTTCGTTGTTCGCTTCTTCCACGCTTGTGTATAAAATCATACGCCCCTGTTTGTTAATCAGTTTCGACCATGGCCTTGAGGCATGGGCGTGTCGCATGCCCGTGTCATTTACTCAGAATTGACTACGGCTGCATCGCACGGTCGTGGCTCTTCTATCACATCCCGTGTTGAGGAAAAGTTTTTCTTCCTTGACCCGTACGGCTTCCACCACGCCTATGTCTCTCCCCGTGGTTTCCGCATGGCCACGACCACACCTGTGTGCTATGCCGCGCGGATGAGAAATCCTGCGTCTGTTAAAGTGGTTAGTTCTTAGTTAGATACTAAAACCAAAAATATGGATGTTAGTGATATTAGTGCTCGGGTTGCCTCCTGAGGAGCGCTCGTTTAAAGTCTTAAGCTAGACTTACTATGTTTTCATTCCTAAATGAAGGTTCACAGAGCTGAAGCTCCTCTTTCATATCATAAAATCTTCACCATTATTAATTTTCAGTCGCTGACCATTTACCTTGAATGTGCCACGAGTCGGATGAGTTACCTCGATTGTGCCGTAGGAAAAAATAGTTTTAATTACGAATGGACCTGACCATCTTGATTTCAGCTTTCCAGGAAACAATTTGAGCCTTGAATTGTATAGCAGGACTAAATCTCCTACTTTGAGTTGCTTCGGTTGCTTTAAATGAGCATCATGGCGTCGCTTTGTTGCCTCCTTATATAGACATGAGTTCTCATAGGCATTAGCTCGCCATTCATCTAGCTCGTTCAACTGCATCATTCTCTTCTCACCTGCAGGTTTAAGATCGTAATTTAAGAATTTTATATCCCAAAAAGCTTTGTGCTCTAATTCAAATAGTAGATGACAACTTTTTCCGTAGACAAGTCTATATGGAGATGTTTTTATAGGGGCTTTAAACACTTTTCTGTAGGCCCATAAAGCATCGTCTACTTTTAATGCCCAATATTTCCTGTTTGATTCAACTATTTTCTCGATTTACAACTTCCACTTGTCCATTGGTTTGAGGGTGATACGGGGTAGCTGTTCTGTGGTGTACTCCATATTTCTTTAAGACCTTGTCAAATTGAGTATTACAAAAATGAGTACCCCTATCACTGGTAACTGCTCTGGGTGTTCCAAATCGAGAGAAGAGTTTCTTAAGAAATCTCACTACCATTCTAGCATCATTAGTAGGTAAAGCTTGAACTTCTAACCATTTTGACATATAGTCCACTACTACTAAGATGTATTTATTCCCAAATGAGCTAGGGAATGGGCCCATAAAATCAATACCCCATACATCAAAAATTTCACATGATAGCATATATGTTTGAGGCATTTCATCATGTTTAGAGATATTACCTGTTTTCTGACATCTATCACCCGAAGCAACATACCTGTTAGAGTCTTTGAACAAGGTAGGCCAATAAAAACCTGATTCGAGCATTTTATGTGCTGTCTTGATCCCGCTATAATGTCCTCCTGAAAGTCCTGAATGGCAATGTTCTAAGATTTTGCTTGCTTTTTCCTTTGTAACACATCTCTGAATTACTTGATCTGTACATATACGAAAAAGAAAATGATCCTCCCAAAAATAGTTTTTCGGATCAGCAAAGAATCGCTTCTTTTGATGATGTGTTAACCTTTTTGGTAGGATGTTAGCAGCTAAGTAATTTGCAATGTCTGCAAACCAAGGTACCTCAGAGTTAGATATAGAAAATAGTTGTTCTTCAGGAAACGAGTCATTTATATCACTGTCATCGAGTTCTTCGATATGTGGATTTTCAAACCAAGAAAGATGATCTGTCACAAGATTTTCAGCTCCTTTCTTATCTTGAATTTCCAAATCAAATTCCTGTAAGAGTAAAATCCATCTTATGAGTTAAGGTTTTGCATCGGATTTAGTTAAAAGATAACGAAGAGCTGAATGGTCAGTGTAAACGAAAACTTTAGATAATATCAAATACTATCTAAATTTGTCAAATGCAAAAAACATGACTAGCAATTCTTTTTCTATGGCGGTGTAATTTTCTTATGCGGTTGTCAATGTTTTGCTAGCATAATAAATTGGCTGAAAATGCTTGTCTCTCCGTTGTCCCAAAACTGCATCTACTGCAAAGTCACTCGCATCACACATTAGTTCAAAGGGTAAATTCCAATCAGTTGCAATTATAATTGGAGCATATATTAATTTATTTTTTAGGGTGTTAAATGGATCTAAACATTCCTGATCAAAATCGAAAGGCACATCTTTTTCTAGTAGTTTTGTTAAAGGCTTAGCAATTTTAGAAAAATCCATAATAAATCTTCGATAAAATCCGGCATGTCCTAAAAAGCTTCGAATAGCCTTCACTGAACTAGGAGGAGGTAATTTTTCTATGGTTTCAACTTTTGCTTTATCAACCTCAATCCCTTTACTAGAAATTTTGTGGCCTAACATAATCCCCTCTCGAACCATAAAGTGACACTTTTCCCAATTAAGTACAAGGTTCGTTTCCTCACATCTCATTAGAACTCGTTTTAAATTTTTAAGGCAAAGATGGAAAGAATTACCAAATATCGAAAAGTCGTCCATAAATACCTCCATAATGTCTTCCACACGTTCATCAAAGATGGCTAGCATGCAGCACTGAAAAGTAGCAGGAGCTTTACATAATCCAAAAGGCATTATACGATAAGCAAACGTACCGTATGGACATGTAAATTTTCTCTTTTCTTAATTCTTAGGAGCTATTGGGATTTGGAAGTAGCCAGAGAGTTCGTCTAGGAAGCAGTAGTACATATGCCCAGATAATCTTCTAACATTTGATCAATAAAGGGTAAAAGGAAGTGATCTTTTCTCATGGCGTCGTTCAAATTCCTATAGTCAATGCATACCATCCAACCAGTGACTGTTCTTGTAGGAATCAATTCATTCTTTTCGTTAGCTACAACAGTCATGCCTCCTTTCTTTGGAACAACCTGCACAGGACTCACCCAAGTACTTTCAGAAATAGGATAAATAATTCTAGTATCTAGGAGTTTAATTACCTCAGCTTTAATAACTTCTTTCATGTTGGGATTCAATCGTCTTTAAGGTTGCACACATGGTTTATACTCATCTTCCATTAAAATCTTGTGGGTGCAAAATGGACTTATTCCTTTAATGTCAGAGATTTTCCAAGCAATGGCTCTTTTATGTTCCTTTAGTACCTACAACAACTCGTCTTTCTCTTTGGGTTCTAGTTCTGAAGAGATGATCACTGGTAGTGTAGAATTATCTCTGAGGAATGCATATTATAAGTGATTTGGTAACTATTTCAATTCCAATTTAGGTGGTTCTTCAATAGAGGGTTTTTGTTTTATTTCGTCATTTATTTCAATGCTCTTGTCTTTCTTTTGTCTAGGGGAATATGTATTAGAATTCAATTCATTAGTATCATCGTATGCCCTCTCACCCTGGGGAAGATGCAATTCTATCGTGTCGTCATCTATGATTTCCTGCAAAGAATCTAGAATAAAATGATCAATGGTATTAATAAAATAACAGGAATCATCTTGCTCTCTAGAATATCATATAGCATCGTAAGTTTGATAAATAATTTCCTCGTTGCCTACCCTTAGTGCAAGTTTACCATCACCTACATCAATAATAGACCTAGCAGTAGCTAAAAAGGGATGTCCCAAAATTAAAGGCACCTCAACATCCTCATCCATGTCAAGCACAACAAAATCAACAGGGAATTTAAAATTTTCAAATTTTACCAGAATATCTTCAATAATTCCCATAGGATATTTAATAGATCTGTCAGCTAAATGAATACTCATTCTAGTAGGTTTTGGTTCCCCGAGACCAAACTACTTAAACATTTTATACGGCATTAAGTTAATACTAACACCTAAATCAGCTAGTGCTTTCTCAATGTTTAAACTACCAATTAAACAGGGAATAGTGAAACTTCTTGGATCTTTCAATTTGGTTGGTAGTTTATTTTGGAGGATGGCTGAACATTCTTCATTAAGTTTCATGATAAACCGTACATATACATATTTTAATCCCACATTTAGCATACTTTTGGATGGTTTATCCCCTGAATTGTGGAATTTGGTGCTCCTAATCCTTTAATTTCATGTTTTATACTTAAGAGAGCACCGGAGGATTAAAAGAACGTGAAACAGGACAAAAATAGAGAAAATGGGCCAAAGTACAAAATCCACACGGTCTGGGCCCAATCCACACGTCCGTGCCTCTTTAGCAGACCCAAACACGGCTTGGACTCGACTTACACGGGAGTGTCCCTAACGTGACCTGTTTGAATTCTATTCGGAATAGGGTACTTAGAGGCAAAGAAAGACATTCCAAAAGCCTATATAAACACCCTAGAGGCCAGCCTTCAGAGGGACGTTCAGGTAGGCCAAGGAGCCAAGCCAGAGAGGCCAGAATTGTGGGATTTACTCGAAGAAAGCCAGTTGATTCATCTCAAGAAGTTGGAATCATACTCAAGATAGAAGACTTTAATTTCCTTCAGGGGGTTTTAGGGTTTTTCTTATGTTTTGTCTTATATTTTCTTCTGAGATGTATTCTTTTATAATTATGAACTAAACCCTCAAATACCTGAGGGGGATGAAACCTAAGACGGATCTTGTTATTGTTTTCTGAACTATATGATAAATACTTGATTTGTTCTAAACTATGTGTTCTTAATTCTTGTTTTGATATTTTAGGATATTGATTCAAGTATTGATGTGCTTAGGTAGTGCAGGAATATTCCCTGTTTAAGAGTAGATCTAGCATAGTTAAGCGGAGTTGATCGCAACCCTAGAGATAGGATGACAAAAATCTACCGGATTAGGGTCAAAACTAATATGGGAGTCCATAGATCGAGTTAATGCAACTCTAGGGGTTTTAATTAGAAAGAGATTTCAATTAATCAACCTAGGGTGAGACGTTAGTAGCCTCGAGAGTGGTATTAATATAAATTAAGGAATCCTACGAATCAAGTCAAGTGAATAAATGGTCTTGTTCAGAGTTAGATAACAAGTGAAAATTGGTGGATTCTTCCTTGGATATTGTCTTAATCAATTGGTTTTTCCTAAAAGCATTTCTCGAATTCCTTCTCCGTGTCTCAGCATCTTCAGCTTAGTAGTTAGTTAATTTTAGATTAAACAACAATTCCCTTAATTCTTAGGCTAAATAATAAAAAGAAAGTTAGTATTAGTACTTTTGGTTCCTTTGGGTTCGACATCCCGGTCTTTCCACTAAACTATACTACTGTTCGATAGGTGCGCTTGCCTCAATCGTTGTCATAAGTTAGTTTCTAGGCTCGATCATTCATTATATAAATATTAAGACTTTCGGTCACGATCAAGTTTTTGGCGCCGTTGGCGGGGAACTGAAATGTTAAGAACGCTCAATTTTTATTAATTTAGCCATATTTTATTTTTGCAATTAAATTTTATTTTTACTTTTCTAGATTTTCTTCTTTGCTTCTAGCAGGCGTTCTAGTTTATGACTAGAAGAAACCCGTCGGGACCTTTACTTTACGATAGTGAAATGGAAAGCACAGCTCACAGAAATCGAAGAGAAATAAGGAGAAGCCTACAATACATACAAGAAGAGAAAGAAGACAAAATTAATACTACTGAAGAGATGGCTGAGAATAATCCACTACGTCTAGAAGTGGCCAAAAATCATGCTCCTCGAACTATGTATGATTATGCTAAACCTAATTTAACAGGAACTGAGTCAAGTATTGTTAGACCTGCCATTGCTGCAAATAATTTTGAACTGAAACCCAACACAATTCAAATGATACATCAATTTGTTCAGTTCGATGGTTTGCAGGATTAAGATCCAAATAATCACTTGGAGAATTTCCTAAAATTTTGTGATGCTTTCAAAATAAATGGTGTTTCTGATGATGTCATCCGTCTTCGATTATTTCCCTTTTCTTTGGGTAATAAAGCTAAACAGTGGTTGAACTCGTTACCACGAAGATCAATCACTATATGGGAACAAATGATGTACCGACCCGAATTTGGACCTAGTAGAATTGGGCTTATTGGGCCTTGATGAGGGGAGCGTTTAAAATTTTTGAGAACAAGAGAATGGCACTAATGCAAGTTGGACCTATTAGGTGAGTGATTTTGGAAGGTTAAGAGGTTTCCATGAAGTCACGGGATCAAACTTGGGCTTTACGAATATTTTGGTTTTAAATGAATAAAACCCTGGGAGTTAGTAAGTAGGCTTTAAGAATAAAATGTAGAGAAAAATGACACAAAAGGAATTGTGGTCTAGTGGCAAATGGCGCCACATAGGAGACAAGGAAGTGACGCCACACAAGGAAGCAAGGGGTCCAAGGTTCAAGTTTTGGAGCTTGCATTTCATTTTCATTTAATTTTTAAGTGAACTTAGACGTTGGCCCATAGACTTATATTTAGTTGCGCATGATTCTAAACACAAGAGGAGCTTGTGGCCTAGTGGCTCGCGGTGTGGATAAAGTTACAGGGGAGCCTGAGTTCGAATCCCATCACAAGCAAAAAGGGATATCTATTTTGCTAAGTTGGGATGACCAGAGTTTGTGTTGGAATTAAACTCTGCTGAAGAAGGGATCCCACATCGGGAAGCTAGCAAGAGAGAAGGTGAGAAGTTAGCTTTAAATAGAGTAAACTATGAGGAGAGTAAGCACACCTGGGTTGGCGTTTGGACATAGGAGTGTTCGGAGTGCAGATCAACTCCAGATTCCTATCAGTTGTGTATTTTGCCCTACTTTAGCTGTAGAGCGGCAAATGCCAAAAAACCGGTAACACGGTGATGATAGCCACACGAGCGCGTGAGCACACATGTTGAATCTTTGACGCGATAGTTGAGGCCCTCATAAGTGCTCTCATGAGTCTAGGCTGCCTTGGGCCAAGTGGGCCCAATGGGCCTGTGGGCCCATATGAGTAAATTGTATGATTGTGTAGTAGATATTAAACTGGTTTATGTGAATCTCATATCTGTGGCTAAATTTGGGCTAAATGGGCCACACGAACGTGTGGGTTCATTTGGGCTGAGAATGGGCCCTAGGCCCATTCGCATGGTTATCTCTGTTTAGAATACCTTGGTTTACAAATTACTGAAATACCTTTAGTTTACAAAATTATCGAAATACCCCTAATGTGTGAAATTATCGAAAGACCCCTGATTTGTGAAATTATTAAAATACCCTTAGATTGTAAAATTACCAAAATAACCCTGATTTGTGAAATTACCGAAATACCCTCAGATTGTAAAATTACCGAAATACCCTTAGAGGGTAAATTACCAAAATGCCTTAGTAGGTGAATTACTAAAATGCCCTCGATGGGTAGGATTACCGAAATACCCCAAAAGGGTGAAAATAGTCGTTATACCCTTGATTGTCGATAAACATCGTGTATGTGAATATTTATTTATACTGTTCATGCTTTTGATGCATTTCATAAATAACATGTTGCATGGTTTGGGTTTATTGATTGGAGGAAGTGTAGCCTGGTGGCTCTGCCACATACTATTTTAGTGGCTATGCCACATATTATATTGGTGGCTCTTCCACATACTATTTTAGTGGCTATGCCACATACTATATTGCTAGCTCAGCCACATATACCGTGATTAGCAGCTTGACTGCATTATTGGTGCGTTTGGCGGGGTGGGTTGACTTGATCCCCATACGGTGCGACTGGTTGGTACGAGGGTGTGATTGATTGGATTGGGTTGTGCCGCATTTCATTTTTTGCATTACCATGATTATAGGGCTTAGGCCCAGATTGATATCGTAAGGGCTCAGGCCTAGATAGTGACCATTTAGAGGATTACACACTGAGTTCTCGTAACTCACCCCCTCTTTCTCTTAACCCTGCAGGTAATCCCCAGCGTTAGGGAGCTGTGGAGGATTCGATGGTGGCCATACATCAGAGTTACTTCTCACGAAACTTAGTAAATCCGATTTTATTTTATTTTATGATTATTTAATTTGGGGTTAATATTTTGTAATAAGGGCATTGAATTTTATTTTCCTTTTAAACTTTCATTTCGGCTATTATTAAATTATTAATAATTAAACACTGGGTTTTCTTAAAATGACAATAATTATTTTCAAAATACTTCGTTTTCACAATTCCTTAATTAAACTTCAGCAATAAACAAAGTTTTCGAAAATAATAATAACATTTTTACAAGAAAACATTTCAAGCAAAATCTTGTTTTCACAAGCAACAAAGTTTGGAGTTTCAAAAAGGATACAAACTTTTTAACGAACGCGTAGCTTTTAAACATCCTTTTGATGTGACATGCTAGAATTGATAATAACGTCTAGGCCGATTTGGGGTGTTACGTTTAATGGTATCAGAGCCCGATTGCAAAATTCAATTGTAGAATGGGTTTAAATTTTTTTCCAAAATCTGTTTAACCTTTGGTTTAGAAAAGTGATAGTGTTGCTGGAAGTATGGCACACTGAGTCTCCAGCACCAAATCCTTAAGTTTCTTGATCTTAAACTTTCTTATATGCTGAAATGACTGTATATTTTGTATTTATTTTGTGTGCGTGTTGTTTGGATGTGATGTTTGAATATAGAAATTGTATGCATGTGTGATAAATATCTGTTTGTTTATGTGGTTAGATGTTTGATTATGTGTAAGAGGTTTCAAGATTAAGTTAGAAGTGTTGTTGTGTTATTGGGATGAGAGTGCACAGCGGAAGCGTAGTGGGGTAACCTATGTTGTGCAGCTATTAGATAGTTGGAAATTTCGAGGTCAAAATTTCTTTAAGGGGGTAGAATTGTATCGACCCGAATTTGGGCCTAGTAGAATTGGGCTTATTGGGCCTTGACCAATGGAGCGTTTAAAATTTTTGAGAACAAGAGAACGACACTAATGCAAGCTGGACCTATTAGGTGAGTGATTTTTGAAGGTTAGGGGGTTTCCATGAAGTCCCGGGATTAAACTTGGGCTTTAGGAAAATTTTGCTTTTAGGTGACTAAAACCCTGGGAGTTAGTAAGTAGGCTTTAAGAATAAAATGTGAAGAAAAATGACACAAAAGGAGTTGTGGTCTAGTGGCAAATGACACCACATGGGAGACAAGGAAGTGACGCCACACAAGGATGCAAGAGGTCCAATGCTCAAGTCTTGGCGCTTGCATTTCATTTTGATTTATTTTTTGTAACAGACCAATTTTGACCCTAAATTAGAATGGTGGTTTCGGAACCACGAATCCGAGCCGATAAATATTTTATAATTTATTTTATGTTTATTATATGTGTGTTGATGTGTGTGAAAGTTTCGTAGAAAAATATGATTGATTGAGTGTTTAATTTGATGAAAAAGGATTTAATCGCGAAAAGCGAAAAATTTGCATCCTAAGGTGTAGAGTACTAAATTGCTTGTGGCTTTCTAAGTGGGTGTCCTAAAAGGGCAATTAGCCCATTGACCATAGTGATGCACGGCAATGGACCAAGTTAGCTAGACTTATATATATGTTGGTTTAATTAAATTTTATTATATGCTTATGTTAGTAATTTATAAAATACTATATGTTAGTGTATAGGTTTATTTTTAAAGCATAAAATAAGGTCACTATTGTCTCTTCTCTCATAGCTGATTGTAGCAATTGAAAGGAGTAAATTGAATTGTTCTTCTTGCATGGGAGGGTTTGCATGTCAAATTCCCAAAATATTAGTGTAGTGGGATGGTAAGCATGCTTTGAATGTCATGATTTTAGTGTTTTATAACTAAAGTATAGTTTGTTTAATGAGCATGATATAAAGAAAATAGATTAATTAAAAAAAAAGAATTATTTTGTTTCTCTCCTTCTCCTATCTTCTTCACTGGAAGCTATTGAAAGAAGAAGAGAAAGTTTCAAAAACTTCATGGTTCGACCATGCATGTAGTAGCAAGGTAGGTATTCTAGCTTGATTGAGAAAATCTTTACCTATGGGTTTTAATTGCTTTAAATGCTAATAAAATCATGTCAAAATTTTGAGATTTAGCATACTAATATTCGGCCTAGGATGAGTACTCTTGTGTGTATTTTGAGTTGAAAAGGGTCTAATAGTGATTCAAAAAAACAACATGAATTGCCTAAGAGTCTTAAATGAATTGAAGACTTGTGATTTCAATTATATTAGAATTATAGAAATTATTAGGGATTTGAGCATGTAAATGCTCTTACCTTTCGGCTGTAATATGTGTTCATAAATGGTGGTTAATTAGTTGTTGTTTAGTCTTGAAATAAAAAAATAGACATGGGTACATTGAGTTGGCAAAAATTCGGTCATAAGAGAAAAATGAAAATTTAGCTATTCTATTTGGTTATATATTATATATATATGTATAAAGTTAATTTACAGCCATAGATAGGAAGTTAAGTCTTGAGTTAAAGTACATTAAATAAATTATTACCAATATGTTTAATAACGTTATCTTGATATACTTGAGCAATGTTCGTGAGTTAAATTATTATAATCACAATACATTCAAATTAATGTTCGATTTTAAATGACATTGATTGAAATGTATAAGTCATAATTATTGCTCGTATTCGGACATACATAATATACATGTTGGAAATATTCTATTTGTAATGCCGAAAGCATGGAATTAATATGTTTAAATGTTACAAATGTTAGGGATTAATCGATAAATTATATATTATATGATTTTGATTTTAAATTGAATGAAAATGTGGTTAAATTGGTTTAATTGAACCGAATTAGATCAAGAACAAAAGGAGAAGAATTTGGAGCGAGGAAAAGCTAAATTAAACGAATAGTTGGAGATCTCGAACCTATCAACTTCTAAGGTAAGTCCTTTAGCTAAAATATGTCAATAAATTAATTATGAATTTAGTGAATGATGAATTGTGGAAATTTAGAGTATAAATTCATGATATAGCCGAATATGAATGTATAGTATTGAAGTGAATTTATTTTGGCTAATGCAAGGTGAATAAGTAAGTTCTTGAGCTAACTTATGTTTAAAAGTTATTTACTGAATCTAATGAATGATAGAATTTGTATAAGTTTGGTGTAAAACCATGAGTTGGCGAATGTGATGATGATGGATTGGATTGATTGCAAATATATTTAATGCAAATGTGAATAAATGCATATGGTTCGATATGTGACATGAAATGTGAAAAGCATGTAAAAATATTCGACATTGGGCTTCGAGCCTAGCGGTGCCTTGTGCGGTGTTATTTATCGGGCTTTTATGCCTAGCGTGCCTTGTGCCGGTGTTATTTATCGGGCTTTACGCCTAGCGTGCCTTGTGCGGTGTTACTTTTCGTGCTTTTACGCCTAGCAGCTTGATGCGGTGATGTATTTTACAAAAGAGAAATCGAATCTTTGCTCAAGACAACTTAAAGTCAAATTATTGAGTATATGGTTCAGGTAAGTATGTAAGGTATGCTATGTTTAACATCGCTTGGGTCGAGTTAATATTGATGGGTGTAATATGATGGAATTCGATTTTAGAATGTGCTATTATGGAACAATTGGTCTTCAAGTATAAATGTTAAGAAAGGAGATTTTCATGCGATATGCTTATATGAATTTCAAAGAAATGTAGGTTGAAGGAAATGATTCCTAATTTACTTGGGTTAATGAATTACTAGTATTTGGCTTTGTATAAATAATTTACTTAATCGCCTAAGTGAAATGCTATAGGTTGATTGTTTTCATTTCAGTAAATATTTAAATGTTTTGTTATCATGAGTTAGGACTTACTAAGCTTGTAAGCTTAATTATGTGAAATGTTCTCCTTTGTTTTATAGATTTTGATCACGTTGCGGGCTCGTGAAGGATTTTCAAGAAGTCAACCACACTATCGCCTTCCTTTGGTATTTTGAATTTTGGTTACGAATTAGAAGGCATGTATAGGCTATATGAAGTCTTAGAAAAATACGATGTTTGACCTTGTACATGTTTATAATAGCCATGCGAATATGGCTAAATTTTTAGTAAGTACGATGTTGTGTTTCGATGTGTATGTTGGTTCATGATGGCAAGGTTTATGCTTTCTTAATCAAAGTTTAATCATTTTGTTAAGGAAATGTTTATATACTGAAATGAATCCTTGAATTAGGAATGTAGGTAAGTTCGGTTAGAAGCTAGTCTTTCATAAAATGCAACAAAACAGCTTGTAGTAACAGCAGCGATGTGAGTTAGAAAAATCACCAAAAATAGGGTATATTGAATTAAAAGGTGAATGAGATATGGAATTAAACCTTATTGTGTCTATGTTTACATGAAAGAAACAGAGTAGGCAAAAGATTTATATATTATGAGATAATTCAGTTTTAGTGAGACCTGCTCTGAACGAATTCGTGAGTCACTGTTCTGTTTTGGAAAAATTGTCAAAAATTGTACAAAAATAATTAGGAAGCATAGTTTATATGTGTAAAACCCTTAATGAGTCTATTTTTCATTGGTATAAACAAGAACATTATAGGAAATTTTTGCAATGAGATAACTGTATTGTTGTAGAGACAGGTCAGAATCATCAACAGTGAAACAGGGGAAACTTTAAGAAAAATCTGGTATTGATTGACCAGACCAAAAATTCTGGAAAAATTATGGAAAATTCTTATATGAGTCTAGTTTCGAGGAAAATTTACGGATCTAAAGTTTGAGTTGGGTAACTCGAGTTATGGTCAAATTATCCAGCATGATGCAGTTTTGACAGCTTTAAGTTTTTATGTCCTGAACTTGTAGTCAAGTCTAGTAATGCCTCTTACTCAATTCCGGCGATGGTCTCGGGTAAGGGGTGTTACATTTTTTAAGTGAGCATAGATGTTGACCCATAAACTTATATTTAGTTGTGCATGATTTTAAATACAAGAGGTGTTTGTGGCCTAGTGGCTAGCGGCGTGGGTTAAGTTATAGGGGAGCCTAAGTTCGAATCCCATCGCAAGCAAAAAGGGATATTTATTTTGCTAAGTTGGGACGGCCAGAGTTTGTGTTGGAATTAAACTCTCCTGAAAAAGGGATCCCACATCGGGAAGCTAGCAAGAGGGAAGGTTAGAAGCTGGCTTTAAATAGAGCAATCTATGAGGAGAGTAAGCATACCTGGGTTGGCGTTTGGGCATAGGAGTGTTCGGAGCGCGGATCAACTCTAGATTCCTATCAGGTGTGTATTTTGCCCTACTCTAGCTGTAGAGCGGCAAATGCCAAAAAGCTGGTCACACGGCGATGGTAGCCACACGAGCGCGCGAGCGCACATGTGGGAGCTTCGACGCGATAGTTGAAGCCCTCATTAGTGTTCGCATGATTCTAGGCTGCGTTGGGCCAAGTGGGCCCATATGAATAATTTGTATGATTATGTAGTAGATATTGAACTGGTCTATGTGAATCTCATATCTGTGGCTACATTTCGGCTAAATGGGCCACACGAGCGTGTGGGTTCATTTGGGCCGAGAACGGGCCCTAGGCCCATTCGCATCGTTATCTTTGTTTAGAATACCTTGGTTTACAAATTACTGAAATACCCTTGTTTACAAAATTACCGAAATACCCTTAATTTGTGAAATTATCGAAAGACCCTTGATTTGTGAAACTACCGAAATACCCTGATATTGTAAAATTACTGAAATACCCCTAATTTGTGAAATTATCGAAATACCATCAGATTACAAAATTACTGAAATACCCCTGATTTGTGAAATTATCAAATTACCCCTGTAGGGTAAATTTACCAAAATACCCCTAGAGGGTAAATTACCAAAATGCCTTTAGTGGGTGAATTATCGAAATGCCCTCGATGGGTAGGATTACCGAAATTCCCCAAAAGGGGTGACAGTGGCCGTTATACCCTTGATTGTCGATAAACATCGTGTATGTGAATATTTATTTATACTGTTATACTTTTGATGCATTTCATAAATAACATGTTGCATGGTTTGGGTTTATTGATTGGAGGAAGTGTAGCCTAGTGGCTCTGCCACATACTGTTTTAGTGATTATGCCACATATTGTATTGATGGCTCTACCACATACTGTTTTAGTGGTTATGCCACATACTATATTACTGGCTCAGCCACATATACCGTGATTAGCAGCTTGACTGCATTATTCGTGCGTTTGGCGGGGTGGGTTGACTTGATCCCCACACGGTGTGATTGGTTGGTACGGGGATGTGATTGAAATAGGTTGGGCTGCATTTAATTATTTGCATTACCATGATTATAGGGCTTAGGCCCAGATTGATACCGTAAGGGCTTATGCCCAGGTAGTTACCGTTTAGGGGATTACACACTGAGTTCTCGTAACTCACCCCCTTTCTCTTAAACTTGCAGGTAATTCCCAGCGTTAGAGGATTTAGAGCTGCGGAGGATTCGGTGGTGGCTATACATCGGAGTTACTTCTCACGAAACTTAGTAAATTCGATTTTATTTTATTTTATGATTATTTAATTTGGGATTAATATTTTTTAATAAGGCCATTGAATTTTATTTTCCTTTTAAACTTTCATTTCGGCTATTATTAAATTATTAATGATTAAACATTGGGTTTTCTTCAAACAACAATAACTGTTTTCAAAATATCTCGTTTCCACAATTCCTTAATTAAACTTCAACAAGAAACAAGGTTTTTGAAAATAATAATAACATTTGTACAAGAAAACATTTCAAGAAAATCTTGTTTTTACAAGCAACAAAGTTCGGAGTTTCAAAAAGGATACAAACTTTTTAACTAACGCGTAGCTTTTAAACATCCTTTTGATGTGACATGCTAGATCTGGTCATAACGTCTAGGTCGGGTTTGGGGTGTTACAAATGACCGAAAATTTTTTATTGAAATATTTTCCGCCGGCTAAAACAGCTAAGTTGAGGAATGGTATCTCTTGTTTTGTGCAGATGGATTTAGAGACACTTTACGATGCATGGGAGAGATACAATGATCTATTGAAAAGGTGCCCACACCATGGATTACCCTTGTGGCTACAGGTCCAAACCTTTTACAATGGTGTGAACCCCTCAACCAGACAATTGATTGATTCAGCCACCTGTGGAACCCTGAATAACAAAACATTTGAGGCTACCTTGAATTCATTGAAGAGATGTCACTGAATAACTATCAGTGGCAAGTTACGAGGACAAGGTCAACAAAAGCCGCTAGTGTTTTCAACCTCGACGCAGTGACCATGCTATCAAATCAGGTAGAGATGTTAAATAAAAAGATTGATGGTTTATATGGCTCTTCGCAGGTGCATCAAGTTATGCAGTGCGATATGAATGGAGAAGGGATGAGCAATAAAGAATATCCACCTTACAACCCGAGCGCTAAAAACGAGGAAGTTCATTATATGGGTAATAATTCTAGACCTCAAAATAACCCTTATAGTTATACTTAATATCCAGGTTGGAGGAACCACCCCAATTTTTCATGGGGTGGCCAAGGAAATCAGAGACAACAACCCCTATTAGGCTTCCATCAACACACCTACCCACAAGAAAAGTAGCCGAACCTTGACGAAATGCTGACAAAATTTATCACGGTGTTAGGAACTCGTTTCCAAAACATGGAGATAACACTAAAAAATCAACAAGCATCGATTCAAGGGATCGAGAACCAATTAGGGCAACTTGCTAAGCTGATCTCCGAACGACCACAAGGTAGCTTACCAAGTAACACTGAGACTAACCCAAGAGAGCAACTTCAAGCCATAACCTCTCATGATAGTGTAGGGTTAGATGAGCCCAAATTAAAGCAAGATAATGTGGTAGAGGAAGGTAAAGCTGAGGTAAGTAATGATAAGCCAAAACCGATAATTAAAGAGTACCAACCTCGTATACCATACCCTAATGTGATGAAGAAAGACAACACAGATGAACAATTCGATAAATTTCTTAAACTTTTAAAGAAGTTACATATTAACTTATCGTTTCTTGAAGCTCTTTCGCAGATGCCAGATTCAAGGAAATTTTTAAAAGAGCTTTTGACAAATAAATGGAAGTTAGATGAGGAGTCGCATGTGGAACTAAACGTAGTGTGCTCAGCAATGTTGCAAAGTAAACTACCATGAAAATTAAAAGATCCAGGGAGTTTTACAATTCCATGCTTAATTGGTAGTTTATCTGTTGATAATGCTTTAGCTAACTTAGGGGCAAGCATCAATGTTATGCCTTATAAAATGTTTAAATAACTAGGTCTAGGGAAACCCAAACAAACTAGGATGAGCATTCAATTAGCTGATAAAACTATTAGAATTCCTAGGGGTATAATCGAAGATGTACTAGTCAAAATTGATAAATTTGTATTCCCATTATACTTTGTCGTCTTAGACATGGATGAGGACAATAATGTTCCTTTAATTTTAGGAAGACCTTTTTTAGCAACTGCTAGGACTAAAATTAATGTTGGTGCAGGTGAACTCATACTTTGTGTAGGTGACGAAACAATCACTCTTCAGGCTCTTGATTTGGTTAGGACATCGAGTAATCAAGGTGAGAACATAAATTCTATTAATGACCATTCAATTAAACCTTCTTTTCAGGAAGCACCACAAAACTACATAACTGAGCCAGATCTTAGACCTCATGCCAACAAAGAAATAACTTATGAGGAATGATGTCTTCAGATCGATGCACTAGACGAGTGAAAGACAAAATTCAAGGAGAAACTAGGAATACACGAAGCAGAGCCAACACCATTCCATAGGAAAAACAAATTTAAGATCGAAGATCAGGTATTGTTAAATAAAACAGACCCTCGGATCACCACTTTAGACCTTGATTCAAACGAAGAAATCCCTTTTAAGGTAATCAATGTTTTCCCATATGGAATAGTCGAGGTAAGTCATCCTATATTCGGCACTTTTAAAGTAAATGCTACTCGACTCGAACTACATATTGATAATAGAACTGATAGCATGAGAAAGGATTTTCAACTCCTCAAACCACCATGATTATGCGAATGAGAGGTAAGTCTAACTTAAGACTTCAAACGAGCGCTTCTCGAGAGGCAACCCGAGCACTAACCCCATCAATTTTTACATTTTTTACTTTTATTTTCCCTTTTAGCACTTAACTACAAACTAACTAAAATGCAGATTTCCATACCACACGGCCTTGTACACGACTGTGGTCGTGGCCGTGTGGACACCACAGATTTCTGTACCGATGTGGCAGTGATAGTACGAAACAGGACGAAAAATATCTTCAAGCCACTTACTCCCCCTAAACACCACGGCTATGTGATACAGCCATGGTCGACACTATTTTATCAACACGGGCGTGGCGACCTGCGCACAGGCGTGGGGCAAACAAACAAAGCACCGCACGGTCATGCAATATGGCCGTTCGACCCAACATGCCCAAGACACATGGGCATGGGGATGTACCAGATCTGAAATTTCTATTTAAAACACCCCTCTCCCCTTCTCACCTACTCCCCATTCCCCTTCTTCCATACCCTTTACACTCCCCTCCCTTTTCATTTTCACCTTTCTTCACTCTCCAAACTCTTGGTCTACACCTTATCCATGTCGAAGAAATGGAAAGATCCTAGCACAGTCTACCTTTGTGAGACCGATCTTCATAAGTTCATGCCTGCCGCTTCATTAACTCAACAAGATAAGGACCCTTGAGTCCATTTCATTTTCCTTTTTCTTTTCTCTTCTCCTTTATTTTCCTTATCTTTATTTCTCTTATGCTAAATTTATTTTATTTTATTTTAGTTTCTTGGTTTTAGGTTCTAAAGGTTGCTTGGGAATCACCACACCACGGCCTTAGAAATCACACCCTCTTCACAAACCATCTAACGATAAGGACTTTCCAGTCCAGTAATCTTGACTTTTAATTTTATTTTACTTTTTATTTTCTTCCTCGTTATCTTTCTTATCTTTAAATAAATAATTAATTTATTTTGAATTTTTCTTATTATTTCCTGGCTAATTCTTCACGAGTTACCCAATTTCTTCATCTAGCGCAGAGATTGTTGGCAGCCACCATACCACCACCAGGCATGCCTCCTCCAACTTATCTTTCACCTCCGAATCAAGTTTCCACACATCCAACTCAAGGAATCCATCCAAAATTCAGGAAGTTTCACCTCTCTCCCTCTCTTTTGATTTTCCTACTGTATTATGAATATCTATCTTAGTACATTGAGGGCAATGTACATCTTAAGTGTGGGGGGTGAATTTTATTTTGAAAAGTTCCTAACTTTTTTCATTATTCTCAAATCCCTAAATTATGTCTTGTTCTTAAGTAATTTCCTCATTTTACTATTAGAATGAAATTTCCTTTGATTCATGATTTTTATTGATATGTTTTGGATTAAGTTATTAATAATTGTGTAGTGATTATTTAAATTTTAGGAGACTAGAGAATCAAGCATGATGAGTTTATTTTCAAAAATTAAAGTTTATTAGGTTGTCTACCTGAATCTCATTATTACCTTGAAGTTTGAAATTTACAAAGTTGATATCAAAAACCCATAATTTTTGTGAGATTTTGATCCTTTTAGAGCATACATTCTTTTCTTGCTCATTTTTTTGATTATGAGTGTGTCAACATTGATTTGTTATTCTAGAACTTGCTTCGATTATACATGTCAAGACCATATTATTGATTTGATATACTGAGATGATAAAGGCAATTAGGATTTAACCCACTTACTCCACTAAAAGTCTACCCTCACAATTAACCCCTAGTGAACCCCCTTGATCTTAACAACCCTTTTATTGACTCACCCACTAATATTAACCCAAGACCCATCTTGTATTTGTTATCACCATTTTCTTTACTCCCTTTTTGTCAAGATTTGATTTTGAGCAGTTGCCTAACTATGTTCTATATTTCAGTTGTTAAAGTTCTTTCTTATTATTATTAATACTTATATAAAAAAATGTTGGAAAGTTATTCATTAATATTTCTATGTTGTTTGAGCTTAAGCAATTAATTCCATATTCTGAGAAGAAGCTCGTGTTATTAGTGTTTCAAGTTTTCAATTGATGTAATTATTCAGGATTCGTTCATTTTTCTAGTCAAGGAAATTGTCAATTCAATCTTGATTCTAACCTTTTATTTTAGCCGTTATCCACACCTTTAACACGAGCCCCATTACAACCCGATAAAGACCTTTTGATCTATGTATCATTTCATTTTACAGTGGTGGAGATTCAATTTTTATGCAAGCCTATGGGATTAACTTTTCATGTTCGACTTTTGAGTGCTTAATTTTTGAACCTTAAACACTTTGAGTGATTTGAGTGAATCTTTAGTGAGGATGTTAACTCTTGTCGATTTTGAATTAAAGGTGATTATTTAGGTAAGGGGAAACACCTATATTTTCATGCTACAAAAACTATGACTGTAACACCCCAAACACGGCCTAGAAGTTATGACCGGATCTGGCATGTGACATAAAAGGGTTGTTTAAAAACTGCGCTTTTGTTAAAAATTTCGAGTTTAAATATTTATTGATTGTTATCCTTTTTGTTAACATTTTGAAAAAAAATTATTAAGGGTTTAGGAAATTCTCGTATCGCACATTGAATAATAATAGGCAGTGATCAAATTAAAAGCTAAACAAATAAAATGCCAAAAATAAAGTTAAAGCGGCCTTATTACAACTTAAAATCTCGAATTAAAAATAAGTTTGAAATAAAAGAATAAGTTTACGAGAAAAACAATGTATGGCCTCCACGAGTCCGCCTCAGCTCCCAAATCCGCGATCTAATGATTACCTGCAAAATTAACAAAAGGGTGAGTCATCGAGACTCAGTGTGTAAATTCCCCTTACAACGATAACTGTGCCTAAGCCCACAGAAGCAAATTGGGCCGTAGCCCTAACATCATGACATATCAGATAGTGAATGCAATGCAACCCAGCGCAACCTAGTATTTCCATCCTCTACACTCCACTCCATATGTCCATCCTCAACACACCTAGGGATTTCTACAGTCAACCCTCCATCCTCTACACTCCTCTTTGGCAGTCATGCTGACAGACACACTGCTCAAAGTAATATAACGTGGTCTAGCCACCGATCACCATGTGACCAAATCACCGATACCATAATGTGGTATCAAGCCAACATTTAGTGTGACAATGTCACCGATAAACACTTCCCCTTCATATCATTATCATCCCAAATCCCATGCAATATGACATAATAATTCGTGTATGCAGTATGTCATGTATGCAAAACATATATCAAATATAAGTATAACATGAATTACCATCATAATCAGATAGACATAATACAACATAATCAAGCTAATCAACCTCTAAGGGTATAACAGTAATTTTACCTACCAAGGGTATTTTCATAATTTACCTATCGAAGGTATGTCAGTAATTTCACACCTACAATGGCCTTTCCAAAGGCTTAATGTCACCCCGAGTGACTCAGTTATCATTTCCGGTCGTACCAGACTATTACGCCTAAAACCCGATTTCGGCCTATTCGGGCCCACACGCTCATGTAGGCCACCTAACATAAATCTAGCCACGTATATGAGATACACCTAGTCTAGTTTACTATATACTACACCATCATACATTTTATTCAATTGGGCCTACGGGCCCATTGGGTCCAAGTAGCCTCAACCAACAAGAATACTACTGATGGCCTCAACTATCGCGTCGAAGCCCCACACGTGCGCTCGCACGCTCGTGTGGCTACTATTGTCATGACCGACACTTCGACATTTGTCACTCTACAGCTAGAGTAGAGAGAGTTAGACACCTGATAGGAATCTGGTGCTAATCCGCGTTCCGACCACTCCTGTACCCAAACGCCCTCCCAGGTGTACTTCCTCCCAACATAGAATGCTCCATATATAGCTAGCCTCTCACCTTCCTTCTTTGTATCTTTCCGATGTGGGATCCCTTCGCCAGTAGAGTTTAAATCCAACTCAAACTCTTGCCGTCCAATTCGCAAAATAAATACTCCCTTACTTTTCATGAGATTCAAACCCAGGCTTCTCTGTAGCATAATCCACGCCGCTAACCACTTGGCCACAAGCTCCTCTTGTGTCTTAAACCATGCACAACTAAATATAAATCTATAGCCCAATTCTAAGGTTCATGTAAAAAGGAAACCAAAATGCAAGAGCTAAGACTTGAACCTTGGACCTCCTTCCTTCCTTGTGGCGTCACTCTCTTGCTCCCTATGTGGTGTCACTTTGCCACTACACCACACACTCCACTTGTGTCATTTTCCTCCACATTTTATTCTTAAAGCCTACCTACTAACTCCCAGGGTTTTTCTCGCCTAAAACCAAAATTTCCCCAAAGCCAACGTTTGATCGCAAGACTTCATAGAAGCCCTCCAACTTTCCAAAATCACTTATCCAATAGGTCCAACTTGTATTTAAGCCGATATCTTGTTCTCCAAAAATTTAAACGCTACTACCCTCAAGGCCCATTGGGCCCAATTTCAGGATGTTACAATGACTTTGATTGTTTGAATATTTTGAATCAAGTTCATTTTAATTGTGAGTTTAGAATTTTGCTTGAGGACAAGCAAATGCTTAAGTGTGGGGGTATTTGATAAACCGAAATATGTACATATTTTAATCCCACATTTAGCATACTTTTGTATGGTTTATCCCCTGAATTGTGGAATTTGGTGCTCCTAATCCTTTAATTTCATGTTTTATATTTAGGAGAGCACTGAAGGATGAAAAGAACAAGAAACGGGCCAAAAACAGAGAAAATGGGCCAAAGTACAAAATCCACACGGCCTGGGCCTAAGGCACACGGCCGTGCCTCTTCAGCAAACCCAAACACGACCTGGACTCGACTTACACGGGCGTGCCACACGGGCGTGTCCCTGACATGGCCTGTTTGAATTCTATTTGGAATAAGGTACTTAGAGGCAAAGAAAGACATTCCAAAAGCCTATATAAACACCCTAGAGGCCAACCTTCAGAGGGCGGTTTAGGTAGGCCGAGGAGCTAAGCCAGAGAGGCCAGAATTGTGGGATTTACTCAAAGAAAGCCAGTTGATTCATCTTAAGAAGCCGAGATCATACTCAAGACGAAAGATCTTCCCTTCAATTTCCTTCAGGGGGTTTTAGGGTTTTTCTTATGTTTTGTCTTATATTTTCTTCTGAGATGTATTCTTTTATAATTATGAACTAAACCCTCAAATACCTGAGGGGGATGAAACCTAAGACGGATCTTGTTATTGTTTTCTGAACTATATGATAAATACTTGATTTGTTCTTAACTATGTGTTGTTTTGATATTTTAAGATACTGATTCAAGTATTGATGCGCTTAGGCAGTAGAGGAACATTCCCTGTTTAAGAGTAGATCTAGCATAGTTAAGCGGAGTTGACCGCAACCCTAGAGATAGGATGACGAAAATCTGCCGGATGAGGGTCAAACCTAATATGGGTGTCCATAGATCGAGTTAATGCAACTCTAGGGTTTTTAATTAGAAAGAGATTTCAATTAATCAACCTAGGGTTAGATGTTAGTAGCCTCGAGAGAGGTATTAATATAAATTAGGGAATCCTACGGATCAAGTCAAGTGAATAAATCGTCTGGTTCAAAGATAGATAACAAGTGAAGTCTAGGTGGATTCTTCCTTGGACATTGTCTTAATCAATTGGTTTTTCCCAAAAGTATTTCCCCAATTCCTTCTCTGTGTCTCAGCATCTTCAGCTTAGTAGTTAGTTAATTTTAGATTAAACAACAACTCCCTTAATTCTTAGGTTAAATAATGAAAATAAAGTTAGTATTAGTACTTTTGGTTCCCTTGGGTTCGACATCCCGGTCTTGCCACTAAACTATACTATAGTTCGATAGGTGCGCTTGCCTCAATCGTTGTCATAAGTTAGTTTCTAGGCTTGATCATTCATTATATAAATATTAAGACTTTCAGTCACGATCATTCCACGGTTGATATCTTTTCAAACTTTCTTTTATTTGTTAGAAGCTCTTTTAGGAATTTTGCGTATGTCGGCATCTGCAAAATAGCTTCAAAAAAAGTTAAGTTAATATGTAACTGTTTAAAAAGTTCAAGAAATTTTTCGTATTGTGTGTCTAAGCGATCTTTCTTCAACTTTACCGGATATGGGATTGGTGGTTTATATTCTTCACGTACCGGTGTTACATTCTCGACTTCCTCATATTTTTCCTTATTAGTTTCTTTTGGCATCTTCTTTTCTGCTTCAACCAATACCTTCCCACTCCGTAATGTTACTGCCTTCACCTGCTCTTGTGGTTTAACTTTGGTATTATTAGGTAAACGACCTGGTTGCCTTTCAGAAACTAACTTGGTCAGCTATCCTAGTTGATTTTTAAGCTCTTGAATTAATGTTTTTTGATTATTCAATGCCGTTTCAGTATTCTGAAAGGGAATTTCTGATGCTGAAATAAACTTTGCTAGCATATCCTCAAGGTTTGACTTTTTCTCTTGTGGGTAAGGTTGCTGTTGGAAGCCTGGGAGAGGTTGTTGTCTTTGGTTTCCTTGACCACCCCATGAGAAATTGGGGTGGTTCCTCCAACCTGGATTGCATGTATTACTATAAGGGTTATTTTGAGGTCTAGAATTATTACGCATATAGTGAACTTGCTCATTTTCAGCGCTCAGGTTGTAACGTGGATATTCTGTATTGCTCATCTTAGCAAGCTACCTTGTGGTCGTTTGGAGATCAACTTAGCAAGTTGCCCTAATTGGTTCTCGATCCCTTGAATCAATGCTTGTTGATTTGTTAGTGTTGTCTTGGTGTATTGGAAACGAGTTCCTAACACCACGATAAATTTTGTCAGCATCTCCTCAAGGTTCGGTTTCTTTTCTCGTGGGTAGGTGTGTTGTTGGAAGCCTGAGAGGGGTTGTTGTCTCTGATTTCCTTGGCCACCCCATGAAAAATTGGGGTGGTTCCTCCAACCTGGATTATAAGTATAACTATAAGGGTTATTTTGAGGTCTAGAATTATTACCCATATAATGAACTTCCTCGTTTTCAGCGCTCGAGTTGTAAGGTGGATATTCTGTATTGCTCATCCCTTCTCCATTCATATTGCACTGCATAACTTGATGCACCTGCGAAGAGCCATATAAACCATCAATCTTTTTATTTAACATCTCTACCTGATTTGATAGCATGGTTACTACGTCGAGGTTGAAAACACTGGCGGCTTTTGTTGGCCTTGTCCTCGTGACTTGCCAGTGATAGTTATTTAGTGACATCTCTTTAATGAATTCATAGGCAGCTTCAAGAGTTTTGTTATTCAGGGTTTCACCGGTCGCTAAATCAATCAGCTGCCTGGTTGAGGGGTTCACACCGTTGTAAAAGGTTTGGACCTGTAGCCACAAGGGTAACCCATGGTGTGGGCACCTTCTCAATAGATCCTTGTATCTCTCCCATGCATCGTAAAGTGTCTCTAAATCCATCTGCACAAAAGAAGAGATATCATTTCTCAAGTTAGCCATTTTAGTCGGCGAAAAATATGTTAACAAAATTTTTCGGTCATTTGTTCCCATGTATTGATTGATCCTCGTGGTAACGAGTTTAACCATAGTTTAGCTTTGTTCCTCAACGAAAAGGGAAACAACCAAAGATGAATGGCATCATCAGAAATGCCATTTATTTTGAAAGTATCGCAAAATTCTAGGAAACTCGCCAAGTGATTATTTGGATCTTCATCCTCCAAACCATCAAACTGAACAAATTGCTGTATCATCTGTAACACCCCAAACCCGGCCTAGACGTTATGACTGGATCTAGCATGTCACATAGATAGGTTGTTTAAAAACTACGTTCTCGTTAAAAACTTCGTATTCTTTTTGAAATCCCGTGCTTTATTTGTAACATCCTTAAATCGGGGTTCTGCATTTTACTTGTGTGCATGTGATGATATGTCTATTATGTTCATTTATCATGTTCTGGGGTCTAGTTATAACCCTAGGTTAGGCCTGGGTTAGGGCTAAAAATTTTGTTTTAGCACATAAGGAAATGGAGCTAAGGGAATTAGGGGTTAAAAGAATTTAGTGGAGGTTTAAGACACAAGAGTTTCATTTGGTAAAGTGGCAAGCAGGCGCCACTTAAAGCTTAGAGGAGGTGACGCCACAGGGAGCAAGGGGGCCTTGGCTTGAGCTGCAGAAATCCCCCTTTTGTGTCTTTGTTTTTGACGCCACAAGCTAGAGTAGGAGTGCTCAGGTGGGACTCTCTGGAATGGATGAGGAGGAGAAAATTTAGGAGTTTTGACTCGTTCAAATGGATTTGAATTTGTGGAGGGGAGGAAATTTAGAAGTTTGAATATTTTCAAACTCATTTGAGGAGTGTTGGCTGAATAAGGGACTTTGGGCAAGGGGTGCTATCGATTTTGGGGTCTTGTAGAGGTGGCCGAATGTCTATGGGGGTTAAGAGAGTGTTTGGCTAGCTTTGATAGTTCTTTTCTTCCTTTCTTCTTCTTGCAGTTGTGCTAAAATCGAACCCCAAGTATTTTTCTCTCTTTTTCTTTTGCAATTTGGGCATTTGGCCGAACCTTGTAAGCCAATTTCTTGTGTATAGCTGAAACACAAGTAGCTCTTCTTCTTTCATTTTCAGTCCTCATTGATTAACCTTCTTATTGCCGAATTCACCTTGTGGGTTTTCTTCTCCTTTTTGCTTAAGGCTGAAACCAATAACCTCCCCCCATTCGGTATCTTTTCTTTCTCTTATCTCTTTCAAAACACCTTGTGCCGAAACCTCCTTTCATTCACCTTGCCGAATTCTTCTTTCCCCATTCCCTTTCTCTTCTTCATCTTGACTATTCTCAAAAGCTGAAAACACCATACCTATCTCCCTTTCCATTTTTGTTTCATCTTTTTCTTGGAAACCTCAATAGCCAAACCTCCTGAGGACTTAATCAAATCTTCTTTTCTTCCCCTATTCAAAACCATCACCCTCTCCCTCTCTTGCGATTTCTCCTTTTCTCTTCCTGGTGGATCATAGTCGAAACTCTGGTAAGTGAACTTCCTATTCGTTTTCTTTTCTTGATCAAGGTGGGTAATGCCGAAACCCACTCCTCTTCGATCTTCTTTTTTTCATTTTAGATCTAAGTATTAAAAACTCTATTCTTGTTCTTTGAAGGGAGCCGAAACCTTTAACATCATTTAGGGGTACCGAACATTTGTGTTTGATTAGCCGAATCTATCATTAAGGTAAGGGTTCAACGTTAAGAGCTATTTCTTAATTGATTGATTAAAAGCCGAAGGCTAACCTTTGTGGGTGCTACTGTTTGGCCAATTGCAAGGGGGATCTATCGCAAAGTTTCGGGATTTGGTTGGAAATCAAATCGGCACTAAGGTAAGGAGTTGGCTTCATGCGACATATCCTTCAGGATTTCTAATAGAGCCGAATAGGCTTTTTAGTTACTAACAAGGTGTTGGCCGATTGTAGGAAAGGGAAACAACGCTTCAGGATTTTGCTAGATTCGAGTAGTTTTCGGGATTCTTACTTAGATCTGCGATTAGCCAGGTGTGTAAACGCTTACACACTTTATTAGTTTAATGACGCTTATTATCTTACTGTATAACCTTCGGTATTAGTGATCTTGCCTTGTGGGCACTAGCTTGGATTCCGGGTAAGTCCCCTGCTAAGTGATTTTTGATATACATTATCATGGTTTGTTAAATGCTATGCTATGCCTTAAATGCATGATACATGATATTATGACACGTATGATATGAGCATGATGATGATGGGATTGATGAGAGGAGGGGGATGATCTATTTGGACTATCACCAGTGGTTTTGACCACACTATTGGTATGATTTGTGACTAAGTCCCAGTGGTTTTGACCACTATTGGTTTTGACCACACGATTGATATTTGTGACTACGGTCACCAGTGGTTTTGACCACATATGGATATTGTGACTCGTCCCAGTGGTTTGGTACCACAATGGTGGCCCCACGTGATATATTACGGGATTGTCATCAGTGGTTTTGACCACACGATGGGTTGGCCCCATCACTTGATTTGTGACTACGGTCACCAGTGGTTTTGACCACACCGATATATGATATTGTGACTTCGGTCACCAGTGGTTTTGACCACCAGCGGTTTTGACCACACGGGGTAGCTAAAGGAGATTGGATGGCTAGGTTATGGGTTGCATAATCTACATGTTTTGCTAATGATCTGTGTAAGTGGTTGAATTATCCGGTTGGGGATTTATACACTGAGTCTCGGTGACTCACCTCTTCCCTTATATTTTGCAGATGAGGCATAGATCGCGGATTTGGAGCCGGAGAGGACTCGAGGTGGCCATGCATCCTAGTTTGGTTTAACTTTAAACTACATTTTCGGTTTTATTTATTTCTTTCAAATTTGGTTTCGGGTTTGTAATAAGGCCGCTAAGTTTTATTATTTTGGTTTCTATAATTTGATTTTATTTTGATTATATTATACATGATGAAAGTAATGACTTGCTAAATTAACCGGTAAAAAGTAATGTTTTTTCAAATCTATATCTCTTCGGGTTTTCCAAGCGTTACCCTCGGGTAACAAAGTTCACATAATAATAAGAAAGGTAACCTGGATGTTTTTATAACTCAAATTTCCAAACAATTTCAAAGGCAAATGGTTTTAACTTGATTATACCCGTCGCACTCAGTTTTTAAATGAGTACCAAATGATTTCTACAATTGGTATTAGCAAAGGGATTTTCAAATTTGGGATTTCTTCAAATTTAAAACAACTATAAATTAATTCCAGTATCATTTTAACCAGGGATTTCTAACCTTTAAAACATTAAAAAGGGTTTTCTTGAAAATTATCCAACCAACTTGTGTTTTCAAAATGTTTTCACTTTGTAACATGCCAGATTCGGTCGTGGTGTGTTGACCGGGTTTGGGGTGTTACATTATTGTTTAGTGAAATTCAAATATGTTTTTATGGTTATCTTGTAAAAACGTTGTTATTGATATTATTAATATTAATATTATTTTCAAAAACTTGTTTAAAACAGAAATTAGGTTCAATGAATTGCAGAAATGTGATATTTTGAAAATAGTTATTTTTGTTTTAAGAAATTCCAGAATTTAATCGCTTAAAGTTTGAACATAATGGAAATGAAAGCTTAAAAGAAAAATTAAAGTCCAATGGCCTTATTACAAAATATTACCTAAAATAAAATAAATCTCAAAATAAAGTAAAACGGAAACTTACTAAGGTTTGGGAAAAGTACTCCAATGTATGGCCACCACAGAGTCCTCCGCTGCGCCAAATCCTCTAATGCTAGAGATCACCTGCAAGGTTAAAGCAGAGGGGTGAGTTACGAGAACTCAGTGTATAATCCCCTAAACTGTCATTAACTGGGCCCAAGCCCATACAGAAGCAAACTGGGCTGAGGCCCATATAGAAACAGATTGGGCCTTAGCCCTATAAACATGATAATGCAAACAGTGTAATGCAACCCAACCTAATAATCCATCCGCTACACACCCCCGTACCAGCCCAACACACCTATGGGGACCAAGTCAACCCACCCAGCCCAACACACCAAAATGGCAGACAAGCAACTCATCACAGAATTTGTGGCGGAGCCACTAGAATAACAGAATATACGTGGCATAACCACCAGACAGAATGTGGCAGAGCCACCAGAATACACTTCCTCCGATCACCAATATCCCAATCCCATGCAGAATGTCATGTATGCAAAGCATACATCAAATATGACGTATGACATAAATTACCATCATAACCAGATAAACAGAATACACACAATCATGCTAATCAACCCTTAAGGGTATAATAGTAATTTTACCTACCGAGAGTATTTCAGTAATTTTACCCTACTGGGTATTTTGGTCATTTACCCTCCAGGGGTATTTTGGTAATTTCGCATTCAACAGCCTTTCCGAAGGCCTACTGTCGCCTCGAGCAACACAGAACCCTTTTTGGGTCTCTACGAAACTGTTAGGCCTAAAATTCATTTTAGGCCCAAACGGGCCCACACGCTCGTGTGGCCCAAAACACATGGTTTTGTTTCAGATTTGCAGATTTCGCTTTCGGATTCATCATTTGACAATTTTCTAATAGTTTTGCCCAAGCGGGCTGAATAGCCCATTAGGCCTATTTGGCCCGTTTCAGCTCGATCGGGCCCGTTACAACCTCATTTTCGCAAGGGTGCTCGTGACACTCTCAACAACTTACTATCATTATTCGTATCTCAATTTACCACTATGAGCATTCGCATGCTCGAGTGGTCACAGATATCGGTTTCTGGCATTTTGGCTTTCGGCCGAATCACAGAACATTTAAAGCATGCATTCGGAAGGGTGTGAGATTACACACCTGATTTGGAATACGTAACACGATACACTCCGAGACACCTAAGGGTACAATCGGTTAATAGTTAGTCTAAAACCTTAATACAAGTTCTTCCAAGTATTGAGGTTGATTAACAATCTACATCACTTACCAAGAATCCAAGGAATCCACTGCAAGGGAAGATTGTATAAATGATTCCTTGATTTAAGCCCATCGAGTCCCTTACAACGTTGAAATCGAGAAGAAATATTAGCCTTTAAAACTCACATCTAATCTTAAAATCACAAGAGCCTTTCGGCTTGAAAATGAAAACCCAATATTAAAACCCCATCACCCATATTCGGCCACAACCTTACTTACCAACCAACTCTCGAATATCAAACGTTAAAAGAACGACGAGAGGGTATGCTAGCCCTCCAACAACTTTGGCCCACACCAAACGAACCAAAAATATTTGAGGTAGAAAGGAATGGATTGATTCGGCCTTAGTCAAAAGAAACAGGGTGAGAATTTCGGCTTTTAGCAAAGAAACCAGAAGTGAAAAGAAACAAGAATCTAGCAGACGAGCAACACTAACCTTAGATCAGAGATGAGCCAAATGGGAATAAGAGATTTGGCAATAGCAGCAATATAAAAGAACTCAGGGTTCAGCTATGGAAGCTATACCGCAATGAAAACTAGACAAAGAACACAAGTTGAAATGGTAGATGTAGGAAAGGTTTGGCTATAAGAAGAAAAGGGTTAGAAAAGAATTCGGCTACAAGTGTTTGGCAACCACAAATGAAGAGAAAAGTGTTTGAAAAAGAAATGAGAAGAAGTCACTTGAGAGGTTGAGGTTTCGACAAAAAAAAGAGTTGAAGCAAATGAATCAAAATGCACTAGCCAAAGAATGAAAAAAATGAAAAGATTCAAGTAGAAAAGTGCACGAGTGGTTAATTATCACACTGAGAAAAGAAACGGAAGGAAAAAGAATACTCAGAATACTAGCCACAATTTTGACACACACACAAAAGGTTTCATTTTCTTCCTTTGCTACCTACCAAATGCTGAATTTGCTTCCCTACACTAACCTCTAGCCAAAATTTTCACCCCCCCACACACCATATTCGGCCAACCACTCCCACACCCCTCACTTCCACGATTCTCTTCACCTTTCTCTCCTACACTTACTCCCCTTCACTCATTTGAAATGCTTGACCAAGTCTCCAACCAACCTTGTAGAGTTTGGTCTCCACTCAAGTTCCTCCTTTCCTGGGCACAAAATAAAAACTCCCCATATGCTTCTTGTGGGATTAGAACCGCCAACCTCCTTGCACTCCCTTTGACGCCATCACCACCCCGCCACACACTCCACTTGTGCTAGCAACATACAAACAAATTTCCTTAAGTCATGCTTCCAACAGCCCTCTCCATGAAGAGCCAAAAACCAAAATTTTCCCAAGGCTTGGGCTCGAACCCGAGCCTCCCTAGGACCCCCAAACACATCCAAATAATAAGCTAAACCAGCTCAACACATGCAATAGTGCAAAATGCCAGACCCCAAGTTTTAGGATGTTACATCATCTGAATTTGTTAGGTTTCAGTTCAAATTATTTGCAGCAATAGCAGGTCTAACAATACTTGACTCAGTTCCTGTTAAATTAGGTTTAGCATAATCATACATTGTAACACCCCAAACCCGGTCAATACGCCATGACCGAATCTGGCATGCCACAGAGGAAAACATTTTGAAAAGAATCGAATCTAACAGATAAATTTTTAGTTGGAAACTCTTTGTAATTTTATATTTGTAGAAATCAAGTGCAAAATAATTTAACACCGAAAATTTACTTGAAATTTCATAAATAAAAACTTTAAAACTTAGTCGATAAATCACAGGATAGAAAACATTTATGTCTTTTAAGAAAAATCCGAATTATTACTTTGGAAACCGATTGCATTTGAGTATAGGAACTTGAATTTTGGAAATCACTTAAATTGTAGAAAACACTTAATTTATAATTTTGCCAACAAACAATTTGTATTACTCGATGGTAAGATTTTAAAACCATTGCGATTTTATAGTTTAGAAAACTTTGGGTTCAATTATTAAATTAACCAAGTAATTTATAAATCACATTTTAAAACATGTCCAAAACATATAAATAATCCAAAAACATAATTTAAAGAGCCCTTATTACAAATCCATAAAATATGAAAACCAAATAAAATAAGTACCCAAATGGAAGTTCATATAAAACCAACTTTTATTGCATGGCGTCCTCGAGTTCATCCTGCTCCTCATCCGCGATCTCACGAATCACCTAAAATGATAAGGGAGAAGGTGAGTCACCAAGACTCAGTGCATAATCCCTCTCCCAGGTAAATGCCACATACTTACACAAATTATAACAAAGCAACATATATGTATAATGCACCCAACCTAGCCATCCATAACTCCTTTTCTACCCTGTGTGGTACCAAACCACTGGTGGTGCCAAACCACTGGTGTCTCAAAGACACAAATGTGATACCAAATCACTGGTGACCGTAGTCACAAATAATCCATCCGTAAGGCCAACCCACGTGTGATACCAAATCACTGGCGACGATCCCATATCTTAAAAGTGGGGCCAACCCACGGTGGTGTTAAACCACAAGGACAAGTCGCTATGAGGTGGCAAACCTATGGTGTCCGAAGACACGAATGTGATACCAAATCACTGGTGGTGCCAAACCACTAATGACCGAAGTCACGAATCATCAAGTTGTGGGGCCAACCCACGTGTGATACCAAATCACTGGCGACAATCCCATATCTCAAAAGTGGGGCCAACCCACGGTGGTGTTAAACCACAGGGACGAGTCGCTATGAGGTCCCAAACCTCTGGTGTCCGAAGACACAAATGTGATACCAAATCACTAGAGGTACCAAACCTCTGGTGTCCGAAGACACAATATCAATCTTCCCCCTCCTCTCATATTGCCCATACCAATGCAATAGATAGACAAATCATGTCAATATACTTTGATATAAATCACATAATGAAAATATCATAAATCGTAGATCATGATTTCAATCCACATATATCAACAACATATAGAAACGGATTTACCCGAATCCTCATTCATACCATCATGGTATCATATCGAGGATCTCATCGTATTTCCCACTTTGTTAATATGATCAGTGAAATTAATAATATTATAAGTACATATACAAAACCGAAGTTATAAAGTGTGTAAGGTACACGACTTTCACCAAAAGCAAATACTAACGTCCAAGATCCGATCTACCACACTAGATCACTTGTCCTACAATCGCCAAATCACAATATTTTAAACAAAGGCCATTCGCCAACATCATAACACTTTAATCCCAAAAACTTTAGTCTTTTCAAAAGAATGATGAATCGACAAGAATCCTTACCCCTTGACTTACCAACCTTAGATTGCTAGAGAGATAGGGCTTAAATCGATTGCTTCCAAATCCCAATGAGCCTAATTGAATAATCGAATCCTAAAATGAGTTAGAACCTTGCAACAAATGCCCATAGGTTCGGCCCTTGTCTGCAAGAAAATGACATAGAAAAGAGAGAAAAATGAAGGAAAAACGGTTATGAACACTTACCCTTTTTATCCAAAATCGACTGAAGAAACCAAAGAGAGTCTACCCTTGAATAATCGGCCAAACTAAAACTAAAAAGAAGTAGAAGATTTGGCTATTTGATTATGAGAGAAGAAAACAATTGATTTGAGTCTAATAGGATATGAAATACAAAAGTAGAAGAGAAGATAAAATGAAAGAGAGAATTCGATTTTTAGCAACAATGGAAGAAAGAAAAATGAGTTTGGAGAAGAGAGAGATTCGGCCAAAAGGAAGAAAAAGAATAAGAGAGAAAATGGGGTTGAGAGATTCGGCCAACTCCTTGTTTGCCAAAAAGAAAAGTGCACAAAATGACAAAATGAACTTTTGGTTTCAAAAGCAAAGATGAAAGAAAGGAAATAGCATGTTTGGTTCAACAAAATGAAGGCTAAAACAAAAGCAAAATTTGCACAAATTGCACAATATACATTCGGCCAAGGTGGAAGTTTTTGGAGAGGAAAAACAAAAATGTAAAAAGATACACAAAAGAAAAATTGGCCAACTATCCCCCCCAAGCTACCTATCAAAATTCGGCCACCCCCCTAGCCTTACATGCCGTCCACATACATGCTCTAAAGGCCTAGGAATACTTTCCAAAACATCCTCCTAAAACCAAGCCTTATGTCTCCCCAGCCTTCCATAACTTTAAGATTCTTATCCCCAATTTCATGCTTTCCTTAAACCAACATTCAACTTACCAAAAGATGAAAGTCCAACCTATCATAAACATAGGTTGACCGTCCATAAATGCTATGAAGAAAAATAAAATCCTCAAAATGCTTTCCATGCTACTCGAACCACTAACCTCAAGCAACCCTTCAAACATCCTAACCATCTTGCCACTAACTCCTCTTGTGCTTTAATTAACACTTAAATTAACTTAAGTGCTAAGCTCACTTAATCCATTTCTTTAAATAAACCATACTAAAAATTATTCTAACTTCCTAAATAAAATCAAGCCATCACAAGACTATGCTAACACACAAAATTCATACCCGAAGCAACACAAATGATACTCAAATTTTGGGATGTTACAATTCTACCCCCTTAAGAAAATTTTGTCCTCGAAATTACCTGCTCAAAAGGGTTGAGGATATCACGCGCCTCATCGCATCCTCCTCGGTTCCACGTAGCTTCTTCTACGCCATGATTCTCGCCATAAGACCTTCACTAAAGGAACTGTCTTCCTACAAAAAACTTTCACATCTCGATCTAGAATCTACACAGGTTCCTCTTCCACCGTCAAATCTGGACTCACTTCTACTTCCTCTACTGTCACGACATGCGATGGATCAGAACGATAGCGTCTAAACATGGATACATAGAACACATCATGAATCTGACTCAATTCCGCTGGCAACTTAAGCTGATAAGCTACTGGTCCCACTCGTCTCAATACCTTAAACGGTCCAATGAACGTTGGACTTAACTTGCCTTTTCTTCCAAATCTTAACACTTTCTTCCATGGCGAGACCTTCAGAACTTTGTCACCCACGGCAAACTCTATATCCCTCCACTTGAGATCGGCATACGACTTTTGCCTATCCGAAGCTTCCTTCAGACGAGCCGAATCATCTTAACCTTATCCTCGCCTCGCAACCAACTCGGTCCTAACATCTCGACGCTCACCCAACTCGCCCAAAGCATGTAGGTGTGCGACACCTCCTACCATACAACGCCTCATATGGAGCCATCTTAATGCTTGCCTCGATAACTATTGTTGTATGTGAACTCTCACTAACCGGTAAAAACTCTTTCCCACCTCTCAAGTCCAAAACACATCCTCTCAACATATCCTCTAAAATCTCTGTGGATGAAATGCGGTACTGAAATCCAACCGCGTACCCAACGCCTGATACAACGCTCTCCAAAACCTCGACGTCAATCTGGGATCTCTGTCCGAGATGATCGACACAGGCACACCGTGCAACCTCACTATCTCTCGCCACATACAACTTAGCTAACCTCAGGTTAAAAATCCATCCTAACCAGGAATGAAATGAGTGACTTAGTCGACGATCCACAATCACCCATACTGAGTCCTTCTTACTAGGCGTAAGAGGTAATCCACTGACAAAGTCCATAGTGATCCTCTCTCACTTCCACTGTGGAATCTTCACCGGCTGAAGTAAGCCAGACGGCAACTGATGTTCAGCCTTGACTTGCTGACACGTCAGACATTTACCCACAAACTCAGTTACGTCCCACTTCAGACTTGGCCACCAAAACTGCTCTCTTAAATCCCGATACATCTTGCTACCTCCAGGATGCATAGCATATGGGCTGCTATGTGCGTCCCGAAGAATCCTTTGCCTCAACTCAACATCTTTCGGTATATAAGCTCTCCCTTTAAAACACAAAACTCCATCACTGGACAAACTATAATCCTCTAAACCTCCGTTCTGAACCCGCAACCTCCGATCATTCAAACCATCATCCTCCAACTGCTTCTCCTTGATCTGATCTAACCAAGTCGGCTTGACTTGCAATTCCGCCAAAAGACTCCCATCGTCATACAAGCTAAGACGAGCAAACATTGATCTTAAATCTGATACAACTTTACAGCTCAACGCGTCTGCCACCAGTTAGCCTTGCCGGGATGATATCGAACAGTCGTAGTTCTTCAACAACTCAATCCATCTACGCTGCCTCAAGTTCAAGTCCTTCTGAGTCAAAAGGTACTTAAGACTCTTGTGATCCGTGTAGACTATCGACTTCTCTCCATACAAATAGTGTCTCCAAATCTTCAAAGCAAAAACCACTGCAGCTAATTCCAAGTCATGCATCAGATAATTAACTTCATGTGGTCTTAACTGTCGAGATGCATAAGCCACTACTTTCCCTTCTTGCATCAGCACACTTCCCAAACCAGTATGTGATGCATCACAATAAACCATGAATTCCTTGCCTGCCTCAGGTTGAATCAAAACCGGAGCTTCAGTCAGAATCTTCTTCAACTTGTCGAAACTTTCCTGCTGCTTCTCGGTCCACACAAATGGAACTCCTTTCCTCAACAACTTGGTCATCAGTGCAGCGATCAAAGAAAATCCTTCTACAAATCTTCGATAGTACCCCGCCAGACCTAGGAAACTTCGAATCTCAGCCACTGACTTAGGCGGCTTCCAATCCAACACTGCTTCAATTTTCCAAGGATCCACTCTAATCCCCTCAGCTGATACTACGTGACCCAAGAAAGTCACCTCCCTAAGCCAAAATTCGCACTTACTAAATTTGGCATACAGCTGCTTTTCCCTCAAAATCTGCAACACTACTCGCAAATGCGCATCATGCTCCTCCTCTGACTTCGAGTATATCAAAATATCGTCTATAAAAACCACAACAAACTGATCCAAAAACTGTTGGAATACCCGATTCATCATATCCATGAATGCTGCCGGTGCCTTAGTCAACCCAAATGGCATCACCAGAAGCTCGTAGTGCCCATACCGAGTGCGAAAAGCCGTTTTATGGATATCAGCCTCTTTCACCTTTAGCTGATGATATCCAGACCTTAAATCTATCTTGGAGAAGACCGCAGCCCCTTTAAGCTGATCAAACAAGTCATCTATCCTTGGCAAAGGATACTTGTTTTTGATCGTCAACTTATTTAACTGGCGGTAGTCTATACACATCCGCATCGAACCATCCTTCTTTTTGACAAAAAGTACCGGTGCTCCCCAAGGCGAAACACTTGTTTAAATGAAACCTCGATCCAACAACTCTTGAATCTGAGCCTTCAATTCCCCTAATTCCTTCGGTGCCATCCTATACGGAGCTATAGACACTGGCGCCGTTTTGGGTAACAGATCTATACCAAATTCAACTTCACGATCCGGAGGCAGTCCCGGAAGTTCTTCTGGAAATACATCAGCATATTCCTTTACAGTCCGAACATTCCCCACAGAAGACTCCTTAGCTTCCCAAGCACACACATGAACTACAAACGCCTCGCAGCCCTTCCTGACCATCTTCACGGCTTTCAACGCAGATACTACGTTGGATAGATAATCTCTTCTATTACCTATCATAACCACCTCTTTACCCTCAACTGTCTTCAAAACCATGCGCTTAGCAGCGCAATCCAAACTTGCTTGGTACTTGACAAACCAATCCATTCCAAGAATTAGATCGAACTCCTCAAACGGTAGTTCCATCAGATCAGATACAAACACTACCCCTTAGAGTTCTAGGGGTACATCCCTATACAACTTATCTACTTCTACAGAGTGACCTAGAGGACTAAGTATTGTCATTCTCCCAGAAGCAGTCTCAGAAACTAAGCTCATATTCTCTACTATGCTACTAGCAACATATGAATGCGTCGAACCCACATCAATCAAAGCAAAGATATGGAACGCCAAAGATTAAGAACGCATCGGTTATAACGCCCGGCGGCCCCTCTCTCACGGCGACGCCTCGCAAAGATACACCAAACCAGCCGCCTTGCCTCGATGTTGTTGCTTGCACCTCTCGCCCGATGCTCCGCGGCCTCGACTGTAACCATTACCACGAATTCTCTCGCGGCTTTGGTCCCTCCTTTCGAATCGAGCACGCACCTTGATCCTCGATTGATTCCTCGGCTTGCTTACGTGGACAATCTCTCACACGATGATCCAAATGAGCCACACTCGAAACATCCTTTCCTCCGGCCCAACATTCGCCCAATGAAATTTCCCACGCCGGTTACCATAATCGTGTTGGTCTCTAATTAGCGTTAATAGGCCTTCCAAATTGATTTGACCCACTCTGCTTAACCCTCTTCTGAGCACTACTAGCTGACCCAGATGATCCATAACCTCTCTTATGCTTGTTCTGGTCATAACTCCACCTTGCAGATTCCTTGATCCCATCAGCAATCTTAGTCTTTTCAACTAACGCAGCAAACTCTCGCTCCTGATGTGGAGCAATCAGCAACCTCAGCTCATCTCTCAAACCATCCTCGAATCGGACACATTGCTCGTGCTCCGAAGCCACAATACCTCCAGCATACCTGCTCAATCTTAAGAATTCAGCCTCATATTCTGATACAGATTTACCTCCTTGGACCAAACTCAGAAATGCCTTACGCTGCACATCAACGTAATTAGACCCAACATATTTCCGCTGATACGCTGCCTTGAAATAATCCCAAGTGAGATCCTCCGCTACAACACCATTCCGTACCGTGAGCCACCACTGATATGACTCATCCCGAAGAAGCGATACAATCCCTTTCAGCTTTTCCTCCGCATTCAGATCCAGATCATCCATGATTCGCTCCGTCGCTTCTAACCAATATTTAGCCGAGCTGGGAGCTACACTCGAAACACCTCGAAATACCTCGGCTCCGTTGGCTCGGAGTCGCTCAGGTACAGATTTTCGAGCTCCCGCGCCTCCACCTACTCCAGCTACCCTCTCAAGAACTCGCAGCATCACCTGAGACACTGTGTCATCCCCCGTTTGATCGTGAAGCTCAACTCCAACCGCTGGTGGTGGAACTAGTGGTACCTCATTCTCGGATCCTTGACCCGACCTCACTGGCTTAGACACAGCCATCCTACCTCGACCATGTCCACGCATAACACGACCTCGGCCTCGAGTACTCATGTCTAATGTCTCTTCTTATCTAAGTTAAAAGTTTTATGCATTAGTCATTATTCCACTTTCTTTAAAGCACAGTTTTATGAAAAATTTTAATAAGGGGTTGTTTCGCAAGTACACAAAACCTATAGTTTTGGGTCTCTAAAGTAGTTCCTACTACTATACAGTCATGCCAACATCATCATATCATCAAAATCAATAGTTTGATGTACTTACCAGGGCGGATCGGTGCCGGAGACTCGGTGCCATGCCTTTCCAACCAAAAAATTGTAAACAATAACATTTTAAAACCATACTTTAAAACATTTTGGGCCTCGGGTGATACCAAATCACTGGTGACTGTAGTCACAAATAATCCATCCGTAAGGCCAACCCACGTGTGATACCAAATCACCGCGACGATCCCATATCTCAAAAGTGGGGCCAACCTCGGTGGTGTTAAACCACAGGGCAAGTCGCTATGAGGTGCCAAAACCTCCGTGTCCGAAGACACGAATGTGATACCAAATCACTTTGGTGGTGCCAAACCACCGTGACCAAGTCACGAATCATCAAGTTGTGGGGCCAACCCACGTGTGATAGCAAATCACTCGCGACAATCCCATATCTCAAAAGTGGGGCCAACCCACGGTGGTGTTAAACCACGGGGACGAGTCGCTATGAGGTCCCAAACCTCGTGTCCAAGACACAAATGTGATACCAAATCACCGGAGGTACTAAACCTCCGTGTCCAAGACACAATATCAATCTTCCCCTCCTCTCATATTGCCCATACCAATGCAATAGATGGACAAATCATGTCAATATACTTTGATATAAATCGCATAATGAAAATATCATAAATCGTAGATCATGATTTCAATCCACATATATCAACAACATATAGAAACGGACTTATTCGAATCCTAATTCATACCATCATGGTATCATATCAAGATCTCATCGTATTTCTCACTTTGTTAATATGATCAGTAAATTAATAATATTATAAGTACATATACAAAACCGAGTTATAAAGTGTGTAAGGTACACACCTTTCACCAAAAGCAAATACTAACGTCCAAGATCCGATCTACCACACTAGATCACTTGTCCTACAATCGCCAAATCACAATATTTTAAACAAAGGCCATTCGCCAACATCATAACACTTTAATCCAAAAACTTTAGTCTTTTCAAAAGAATGATGAATCGACAAGAATCCTTACCCTTGACTTACCAACCTTAGATTGCTAGAGAGATAGGGCTTAAATCGATTGCTTCCAAAATCCCAATGAGCCTAATTGAATAATCGAATCCTAAAAATGGTTAGAACCTTGCAACAAATGCCCATAGGTTCGGCCCTTGTCCGCAATAAAATGACATAGAAAAGAGAGAAAAATGAAGGAAAAATGGTTATAAACACTTACCCTTTTTATCCAAAATCGACTGAAGAAACCAAAGAGAGTCTACCCTTGAATAATCGGCCAAACTAAAACTAAAAGGAAGTAGAAGATTCGGCTATTTGGTTATGAGAGAAGAAAACAATTGATTTGAGTCTAATAGGATATGAAATACGAAAGTAGAAGAGAAGATAAAATGAGAGAGAGAATTTGATTTTTAGCAACAATGGAAGAAAGAAAAATGAGTTTGGAGAAGAGAGAGATTTGACCAAAAGGAAGAAAAGAATAAGAGAGAAAATGGGGTTGAGAGATTTTGCCAACTCCTTGTTTGCCAAAAAGAAAAGTGCACAAAATGACAAAATGAACTTTTGGTTTCAAAAGCAAAGATGAAAGAAAGGAAATAGCATTTTTGGTTCAACAAAATGAAGGCTAAACAAAAGCAAAATTTGCACAAATTGCACAATATACATTCGGCCAAGGTGGAAGTTTTTGGAGAGGAAAAACAAAAATGTAAAAAGATGCACAAAAGAAAAATTGGCCAACTATCCCCCCAAGCTACCTATCAAAATTCGCCACCCCTAGCCTTACATGCCGCCCACATACATGCTCTAAAGGCCTAGGAATACTTTCCAAAACATCTTCCTAAAACCAAGCCTTATGTCTCCCAACCTTCCATAACTTTAAGATTCTTATCCCCAATTTCATGCTTTCCTTAAACCAACATTCAACTTACTAAAAGATGAAAGTCCAACCTATCATAAACATAGGTTGACCGTCCATAAATGCTATGAAGAAAAATAAAATCCTCAAAATGCTTTCCATGCTACTCGAACCACTAACCTTAAGCAACCCTTCAAACATCCTAACCATCTTGCCACTAACTCCTCTTGTGCTTTAATTAACACTTAAATTAACTTAAGTGCTAAGCTCACTTAATCCACTTCATTAAATAAACCATACTAAAACTTATTCTAACTTCCTAAATAAAATCAAGCCTTCACAAGACTATGCTAACACACAAAATTCATACTCGAACCAACACAAATGATACTCAAATTTTGGGATGTTACATACATAGTACAAGGAGCATGATTTTAATTCACCGGGTTTGCGGCAACCACAGGAGGTAGCAAATTGTTATCAGCCATCTCTTTGATAGCATTTGCTCTTCTTCTGTAACATCCCGAAATTGGGTGAAACACCCCATACCCGGCCCACGAGCCTGGACCGGATCTGGTATGTTCCTTGAAGTAAATCGGTTAAAAATTCTTTTATTACTTTGAAAAACTGTGTGTTTTGAAGAAAGTTTGTTTGTGGGTTGGGCTCGAGTTGAAAACAAATTTATTTGTTATTGAAAGCCTTTACTTTAGGTGACAAAACGTTTAGGCTTTGTTTTAAAATAAATCTACCTAAAATTCACTTGGTGAAAATTCGTACATAGTAATTAAAAGAAAAATTAAAGTAATTCAACTATGGCCTTATTACATCAAATAAATCTCAAAATTAAAACCTTAGTACTTAAAATAAAGTAGTTCAAATAAAATGAATTTCTTGCTGAGCATGGCCATCCCTAAGCTTCTGCCGACCCGGTCCATTACTGATCATCACCTTAAAAATGTTCCCACAATGGGGTGAGTCAACAGACTCAATGTGTAACACAACACTAAGTCTTAACAAATTTAGGCATTTCATAGCATACAAATTCATATATCATTAAATTAAAATGATGCAACCCAAACCCAAACCTAGATGCCATCCGCTACACATCACCCGTGCCTGCACACCGTGGGGACTACTAAGTCAACCTTCAATCCGCTACACACCATCGAAGGCAGTCGCTGCAGTCGACGTGCTCATCGCCCTTATGAGTATTCGTGGTCTTAGGTTACCACACTAAGATATCGTGGTCTTAGGTCACCACGTTCAGATATCGTGGTCTTAGGTCACCACATTCAGATCTCGTTGTAACATCCTGGATTATAGCCTATGCATTAGTATGTCTTATGTGTTATGGATGTGATGTGTGCATTTTAGAATCTTGGAAATGCAAGGAAATGACTTGGAAATGTAAGGAAATGTCTTGTCTTGGAAATGTAAGGAAATGACTTGGAAATGTAAGGAAATGTCTTGTCTTGGAAATGTAAGGAAATGTCTTGTCTTGGAAATGTAAGGAAATGTCTTGTCTTGGAAATGTAAGGAAATGTCTTGGAAATGTAAGGAAATGCTTTAGAAATGATAAGTTTAAAGTTTAAAAGGGGGACATGAAGCAAGGTGGTCTTAAGAGGAATTGTACGCAAAACATGACACACAAATGGGCATGGAAAAGTGGCTTGGAGGTGCCACTTAAGGCCTCTGTAAGTGACGCCACATGCAGGGGAGATTGGGCAAAGGTTCGAGCTGTAGGGGAAGCAAAATAAAAGTTTTATTTTGCTGCAAGGATGGACAGAGGTGGACGGCACATAGGTTATATTTTAGGAGTCTAAAATCCTTTTATTTTTATTATTATTTAGAGATAAAAGGTGTGATAATAAGGATAAGGGATAATGATGGATTAATTCCATTAATTTAAAACAAGGTGATAATTAAAGAGATAAAGCTTTCAAAATAGAAGAGTGATGGCCAAGTAAGGGACACTAGGCCTAGTAATTTCGACAAAAGGAGGAAAACTAAGGCCATTCATCATTCTTCCCTCTCCTTTTTCTCTCTGCCGAATTTCCTAAGCAATATTCTCTCTCCTCTTTTATTTTTGCCAAGCCGAAAACACCTTGTGTACTAGCTGAATCCTCCATCTTTATTCTTCTTTCTCTTTTCTTTCTTTATACCAATCAAAAAGCCGAAATCATGTTCCTTCTAGCCTACATAGCCGAATATTGTTAAAGGTTCAAGCAAGGATTGCCGATTCCTAAAGTAAGGGTAAGATCTCAGTCAGTTTCATCCCTTTTCTTTTAAGATTTGCCGAAATCTAGGACTAACCCCATTAATATCTTGTTGCCAAAACTTTGAAGAGATCTTTCGGGATTTAATAAGTGTCGACTACAGGGAAGGAGAAGTTCTTTTCCCGAAGGTACACCATAGGCCGCGTGTTCCCTAGTTATTCGGTGAGTTTCAGGATTTAAAATCCACAAGGTAAGTGTCTATAGCATTCGGCCAAGGGCCATCGATGATGATTTAATGTTAGAATCGAATCTAACATATGTGTATAGGTATTTCGACAGATAATTAAGACAAGGGATACTTTCGGGTTTTGAAATCGCAAGGTGAGTGCATAAGTACAATCGACCAAGCTCTATTTTGGTAATTAGATCTATTCTTTATTTGTTTAAAAAGCCGAAACTAATCAAGTTAAATGATCTAGCATTGGCCGATTGAAGGGAGGAGTGGCACAAAGTTTTTGGGATTTGATTTATAGTGAAATCGGCACCAAGGTAAGTTTTGGTTTACAACAATCCTAATAGGATTTGGTTTTATGGCCGAATGGTCTTCATTAAATTTTTGAGTGATGATCGAATGTAGGGAGTTAAGGATCTAAGCCAGTAGATCAAATTTTGGGATTTCAGTGAATTTGTTAAGCGAATCAGGTGTGTACCCCACACTAACTTTTAATAAGATTTATGGCAATATTTAATATGTGTATGTTTATAAGAATGTGAATATGGCTAAGGTACCATGTAATGGTACAAAAGTACTCAGGTACGTTTCCTACTCCTACTAGGAATATGAATATATGTTATGACTCATATGTGAACAGTAATAAGAATGTGAAATTAGGCATGTTAATGCATAATATGTATGATATGGGGCATATGGGTTATATGAAAAGGGAAAGTGAATATGGTAACCTAAGACCACGATATCTGAATGTGGTGACCTAAGACCACGATATTTGAATGTGGTGACTTCGGTCACATTATCTGAATGAGGTCACTTAAGACCACGAATATTTATAAGGGCGATAAGCATGTCAACTGCAGCGACTGCCTTCGATGGTGTGTAGCGGATGGAGGGTTGACTTAGTAGTCCCCACAGTGTGTAGGTTGGTACGGGTGATGTGTAGCGGATGGCTACTAGGTTTTGGGTTCGGGTTGCATCATTATTTTTATCTGGTTATATGTGTTGATATGTGACATATAATGTATGCCTGAATTTGTTAAGACTTAGTGTTGTGGTACACATTGAGTCTGTTGACTCACCCGTTGCTAGGGAACATTTTTGTGTGATGAACAGTGATGGATCTGGGTGCCAGAAGCTTAGGGATGGCCATGCTCAGCAAGAAATTCATTTCATTTGGACTATTTTATTTTAAGTACTTTGGTTTTTAATTTTGGGGATTTATTTGATGTAATAAGGCCATAGTTGAATTACTTTAATTTTTCTTTTAATTTATGTATGCAATTTTTATCAAGTGAAGTTTAAGTAAATTTTATTTCAAAACAAAGCCTAAACGTTTTGTCACCTAAAGTAAAGGATTTTAATAATGAAATAAACTTGTTTTCAACTTAAGCCCGACCCAACACAATCTTTCTTTCAAATCACACAAGTTTTTCCTTAGTAACAAAAGAATTTGAACCGGTTTTCATCGAGGAACATACCAGATCCGGTCCAGGCTCGTGGACCGGGTGTAGGGTATTTCAGTTTGGTATCAGAGCCTAGTTTCAAACCCTCGGCCTAGGGGTTTAAGGCCCAAAATGTTTTCAAAGCGAGCCCAAATGAGTTTTATGAAAATATTTTTGAAATAAGCAGGTTTCTGGCATGGCACGCAAGTCTCCGACCCACAGTCCACCAGGTAAGTACTTCTATCCATTTGTGTGGTTTATAGTATGATGTGTAGAAGGATAGAAATGGAATGGAACATAGATTAGCATGATAAGTACTTGAACCCTAGGATTAGTTTTCCCCAACACTTACATAAGACTTAAGTGCTTAACTAAACAACCCTATGACTAGTCGCCGAGTTAAGGTGTGGTAACCCCTGTGCGCATGTCAGAGATTGGATCCGTAAGAGCCTCGGTACTTAGCGGCCCTAGTGACTCACCTCCTCTTCACTGAACCCCACAGTGCGTAGCTTCGGCTCACCCTAACCAAGAGGACTCGGTTATAAAGCTAAACATAATAACTAAAACCCAAAAGGGAACTAGCCGAGTTTTTATAAAAACCCTAATTTTAAAACTCTTAAAATTTCCTTTTTAATTTGTGAAGACTATTTTTTTTACAAAAAAATTTTTCGAAAAATTTTCGATTTATAAAATTACAAAAATACCCCTAGTGGTAAAATTACAAAAATACCCTTGGTTTATGAAATTTTCAAAATACTCACAGTTCTTATCAAAATTTTCATTACTTTATAAAATGTTCAACAAACCCTAATTTGCAAAATATCAAAATACCTTGATTTTGGAAAATTACGAAATTGCCCCTAACTTACAAAATTACCAAAATGACCCTAACTTCCAAAATTTTTGCAATATCACCAAAATAGAAAGCAAATTCACAAAAAGAGCCCTTAAAGTTTTGCAAATCTTGAAATACCCTTACTGACAAAATCACCAAGGAACTTTAGTTTGAAAAAATTTTTTTCGAAAATACCCCTGTAGGGCAAATGACGAAAATACCCCTGGGATAGGAACGGACAGAAATGTCCGAAGAGTGAATGTGTATGGGAGATACTATGGAATGGATGTCACTGAATGAATGTTTGAATGAATGTACTTCTCTGAACTAGGATAGAAGACATGAAAACTTTAAATGAATCGAAAGAACCACTACTGAACTTCTATCCATAAAATTTCTTCGCGGAATCAGTGAAACAAGTACTAATTCATAAAACTTTTTAATCAGATCGCGACGATAGAAATGAGCTCTAGGGGACGTGGTCGAAACGTGCGAGGACGCGGTAGAGGTAGGATGACTGTGTCGGAACCCGTTAGGTCGGGTCAAGGGTCTGACAACGAGGTACCACCGCCACCACCACCCCCAGCTGTTGGTGTTGAACAGCAAGCTCAGACGGGGGATGATGCTGTGTCGCAGGAGGTGGTACGAGTTCTTGAGTTGGTGGCTGGTGCAGGAGGAAATTCGAGATCTCGGAAGTCAGTACCTGAGCAACTTCGTGCCAACGGAGCTGAGGTGTTCCGTGGAGTGTCAGGAGTGGCACCCAGTACCACTGAGTATTGGTTGGAATCAACTGAGCGGATTATGGATGAACTAGATCTGACCCCTGAGGAGAAGTTGAAAGGAATGGTGGCATTCCTACGCGATGAAGTGTACCAATGGTGGCTCACAGTTCGTGATGGTGCCACAGCTGAGGATCTAACGTGGGACTATATTAAGACGGCTTATCAGAAGAAGTATGTCGGTACCCGGTATATTGATGAGCGAAGGAAGGCTTTTCTGGGACTAGTTCAAGGGAACAAGTCTGTAGTAGAGTATGAAGCTGAATTTTTAAGGTTAAGCCGGTATGCTCCAGGAGTAGTTGCAACGGAGCATGAGCGATGTGTCCGTTTTGAGGACGGACTAAGGGATGATCTAAGGTTGTTGATAGCTCCACATCAGGAGCGGGAATTTTCTGCGTTAGTCGAGAAGGCAAAAGTAGCTGAGGGAATTAAGGACTCCGTGAGGCAGAACTCTGATCGGAGCAGGCCGAACAGAGGCTTTGGATTGTCAGGATCATCTGAGAATAAAAGGCCTAGAGTTGATGGGCCGCAAGGCCAGCAAGCTGCTAGAGGAGGGCAGTATCGCACTTGTGACCAGTGTGGGAAAAAACACTTAGGAGAGTGTTGGAAAAAGACCGGAGGATTTTTTAAGTGTGGGTCCGAGGATCATATGATTAAAGACTATCCGTCGGATCCGAATAAGGCTCGGACAGCAGGTCAAGGTTATGAACAGATAGGCAGAAGTGGTCAAAAAGCGACAAGGGGTTGTGGTTCGAACCATGGAGGGAATGGTTCCGGCCAAGGTCGTGGAACACCAAATAGAGGTGCCGAAGGTTCTGATGTGAGGCAACCAAGATTGGTTTATGCAGTTGGCCGTCGCGAGGAGGAAGATGTACCAGATGTGACAACGAGTACGTTCCTTGTTCTGGAATACCCTTTATTACTTTGCTTGTTATGAATTAGCTCATTCTTGTACTGCTGGCAAAGTGCCTGAAACCTTGTATGTGAATTTAGAGATTATGCCTAGGAAGTATGATAGTGTTATTAAGATCAAAGTGCGCAGCATAAGCGTAGTGTGGTGAGTAGGAATGCAGTTAGCTAAGTAACTTCGAGGACGAAATTATTTTTAAGGGGGGTAGAACTGTAACATCCTAGATTATAGCCTATGCATTAGTATGTCTTATGTGTTATGGATGTGATGTGTGCATTTTTAGAATCTTAGAAATGTAAGGAAATGTCTTGTCTTGGAAATGTAAGGAAATGACTTGGAAATGCAAGGAAATGTCTTGTCTTGGAAATGTAAGGAAATGTCTTGTCTTGGAAATGTAAGGAAATGCTTTAGAAATGATAAGTTTAAAGTTTAAAAGGGGGACATGAAGCAAGGTGGTCTTAAGAGGAATTGTACGCAAAACATGACACACAAATGGGCATGGAAAAGTGGCTTGGAGGTGCCACTTAAGGCCTCTGTAAGTGACGCCACATGCAGGGGAGATTGGGCCAAGGTTCGAGCTGTAGAGGAAGCAAAATAAAAGTTTTATTTTGCTGCAAGGATGGACAGAGGTGGACGGCACATAGGTTATATTTTAGGAGTTTAAAATCCTTTTATTTTTATTATTATTTAGAGATAAAAGGTGTGATAATAAGAATAAGGGATAATGATGGATTAATTCTATTAATTTAAAACAATGTGATAATTAAAGAGATAAAGCTATCAAAATAGAAGAGTGATGGCCAAGTAAGGGACACTAGACCTAGTAATTTTGGCAAAAGGAGGAAAACTAAGGCCATTCATCATTCTTCCCTCTCATTTTTCTCTCTGTCGAATTTCCTAAGCAATATTCTCTCTCCTCTTTTATTTTTGCCAAGCCGAAAACACCTTGTGTTCTAGCTGAATCCTCCATCTTTATTCTTCTTTCTCTTTTCTTTCTTTATACCAATCAAAAAGCCAAAATCAAGATCCTTCTAGCCTACATAGCCGAATATTGTTAAAGGTTCAAGCAAGGATTGCCGATTCCTAAATTAAGGGTAAGATCTCAGTCGGTTTCATCCTTTTTCTTTTAAGATTTATCGAAACCTAGGACTAACCCCATTAATATCTTGTTGCCGAAACTTTGAAGAGATCTTTTGGGATTTACTAAGTGTCGACTACAAGGAAGGAGAAGTTCTTTTCCCGAAGGTACACCATAGGCCGCGTGTTCCCTAGTTATTCGGTGAGTTTCGGGATTTAAAATCCACAAGGTAAGTGTCTATAGCATTCGGCCAAGGGCCATCTACGATGATTTAATGTTAGAATCAAATCTAACATATGTATATAGGTATTTCGACAGATAATTAAGACAAGGGATGCTTTCGGGATTTGAAATCGCAAAGTGAGTGCATAAGTACAATCGGCCAAGGTCTATTTTGGTAATTAGATCTATTCTTTACTTGTTTAAAAAGCCAAATGATCTAGCATTGGCCGATTGAAGGGAGGAGTAGCACAAAGTTTTCAGGATTTGATTTATAGTGAAATCGGCACCAAGGTAAGTTTTGGGTTACAACAATCCTAATAGGATTTGGTTTTATGGCCGAATGGTCTTCATTAAATTTTTGAGTGATGGCCGAATGTAGGGAGTTAAGGATCTAAGGCAGTAGATCAGATTTTGGGATTTTAGTGAATTTGTTAAGCGAATCAGGTGTGTACCCCACACTAACTTTTAATAAGATTTATGGCAATATTTAATATGTGTATGTTTATAAGAATGTGAATATGGCTAAGGTACCATGTAATGGTACAAAAGTACTCAGGTACGTTTCCTACTCCTACTAGGAATATGAATATATGTTATGACTCATATGTGAACAATGATAAGAATGTGAAATTAGGCATGTTAATGCATAATATGTATGATATGGGGCATATGGGTTATATGAAAAGGGGAAGTGAATGTGGTAACCTAAGACCACGATATCTGAATGTGGTGACCTAACACCACGATATCTGAATATGGTGACCTAAGACCATGATATCTGAATGTGGTGACTTCGGTCACATTATTTGAATGTGGTGACTTAAGACCACGAATATTTATAAGGGCGATGAGCACGCCGATCGCAATGATCGCTTCGATGGTGTGTGTAGCAGATGGAGGGTTGACTTAGTAGTCCCCACGGTATGCAGGTTGGTACGGGTGATGTGTAGTGGATGGCTAACTAGGTTTTGGGTTCGGGTTGCATCATTATTTTTATCTGTTATATGTGTTGATATGTGACATGATAATGTATGCCTGAATTTGTTAAGACTTAGTGTTATGGTACACATTGAGTCTGTTGACTCACCCCGTTGTGGGAACATTTTTCGTGTGATGAACAGTGATGGACTGGCCTGTGGAAGCTTAGGGATGGCCATGCTCAGCAAGAAATTCATTTTATTTGGACTATTTTATTTAAAGTACTTTGGTTTTTAATTTTGGGGATTTATTTGATGTAATAAGGCCATAGTTGAATTACTTTAATTTTTCTTTTAATTTCTATGTACGAATTTTTATCAAGTGAAGTTTAAGTAAATTTTATTTCAAAGCAAAGCCTAAACGTTTTGTCACCTAAAGTAAAGGATTTTAATAATGAAATAAACTTGTTTTCAACTCAAGCCCAACCCAACACAATCTTTCTTTCAAATCACACAAGTTTTTCCTAAGTAACAAAAGAATTTGAACCGGTTTTCATCGAGGAACATACTAGATTCGGTCCAGGCTCGTGGGCCGGGTGTGGGGTGTTTCACTCGTGGTCTTAGGTCACCACATTCAAATATCGTGGTCTTAGGTCACCACATTCACTTCCCCTTTTCAATAACCCAAATGCCCCATATCATACATATTATGCATTAACATGCCAAATTTCACATTCTTATTACTTATCACATGCTAAATATAACATATTTCATAATCCTAGTAGGAGTAGGAAACGTACCTGAGTACTTTGTACCATATCATGGTACCTTAGCCACATTCTTACACTTTCATATTAACACATATATCAAGTTTAAGCCATAAATCTATTAAGATTAGTGTGAGGTACACACCTCATTAACTTAGCAACTTCACTTCAAATCCCGAAAATCCGATCTAAAGCCTTAGATCCTTAGTCCCTACATTCGGCCATTACTTAAAAATTTAATGAAGACCATTCGGCCATAAAACCAAATCCTATTAGCATTGTTGTAACCCAAAACTTACCTTGGTGCCTATTTCTCTATAAATCAAATCCCGAAAACTTTGTGCTACTCCTCCCTTCAATCGGCCAATGCTAGATCATTTAACTTGATTAGTTTTGACTTTTTAAACAAATAAAAAATAGATCTAATTACCAAAATAGACCTTGGCTGATTGTACTTATGCACTCACCTTCCAATTTCAAATCCCGAAAGTATCCCTTGTCTTAATTATCTGTTGAAATACCTATTCACATATGTTAGATTCGATTCTAACATTAAATCATCATAGATGGCCCTCGGCCGAATGCTATAGACACTTACCTTGTGGATTTTAAATCCCAAAACTCACCGAATAACTAGGGAACACGCGCCTATGGTGTACCTTCGGGAAAAGAACTTCTCCTTCCTTGTAGTCGACACTTAGTAAATCCCGAAAGATCTCTTCAAAGTTTCGGCAACAAGATATTAATGGGGTTAGTCCTAGATTTCGGCAAATCTTAAAAGAAAAAGGATGAAACCCAATGAGATCTTACCCTTACTTTAGGAATCGGTAATCCTTGCTTGAACCTTTAACAATATTCGGCTTTGTAGGCTAGAGGGATCTTGATTTCAGCTTTTTGATTGGTAGAAAAAAAGAGAAAGAAGAATAAAGATGGAGGATTCAGCTAGAGCACAAGATATTTCGGCTTGGCAAAAATAAAAGAGAAGAGAGGAGTTATTTGCTAGAGAGAATTCGGCAGAGAGAGAGTTGAAAGAAAGAATGAATGGCCCTCTTTTCCTTTAGTAGCCGAAATTACTAACTTAGAATCCCTTACTTGGCCATCACTCTTCTATTTTGATAGCTTTATCTCTTTAATTATCAATATCTTCAAATTAAAAGAACTTAATCCATCAATTATCTCTTATCTCTTAATAAAAATAATACTAATAATAACCCATCATTATCTATCTATTTGCCAAATTTTAAAGAGAATAAAACTCCTCTTTTAAGAGTCTTAATGCCGTCCACCTCTCTGCTCCTTGTAGCAAAAATAAAATTCTTTATTTGCTTCCCATGTGTCTCGATCCTTGGCCCATTTGCCTATGTATGTTGCGTCACTTGCTAGGCCCTTAAGTGGCGCCTTGTAGCCATTTTAGCAAGGCTATTTGTATGTCATATTTCACATACATTTTCTCTTAAGACCACCTTGCTTCATGTCCCTCTTTTAAACTTTAAACTTGACATTTCTAAAGCATTTCTTACATTTCTAAGGCATTTCCTTACATTTCCAAGACATTTCCTTACATTTCAAGACAAGACATTTCTTACATTTCCAAGTCATTTCTTACATTTCCAAGACAAGACATTTCCTTCCATTTCAAGTCATTTTCTTACATTTCCAAGACAAGACATTTCCTTCCATTTCCAAGTCAAGACATTTCCTTACATTTCCAAGTCATTTCCTTACATTTCCAAGACAAGACATTTCCTTCCATTTCCAAGTCATTTCCTTACATTTCCAAGCCAAGACATTTCCTTACATTTCCAACTCATTTCCTTACATTTCCAAGTTTCCAAAAATGTTCACCATACATTCATAACACATAAGACATGCCATTTCGTATAATTAAATCAAAAATGCATAGGCCCATTTCAAGGATGTTACAGTTCTACCCCCCTTAAAAATAATTTCGTCCTCAAAATTACTTACTAACGAATAATCGTACATCTTAACTCACCGCACTACGCTTATCCTGCGCACTCTGATCTTAATAAAACCATCATACTTCCTAGGCACAATCTCTAATTTCACGTCCCCTAGAACTCATTTCTAACGCCGCGATTTAATCTGATTAAAAAGTTTTATGTAACATCCGGGTTCTAGGGGTTATGCATTTGGTGCATATCTCAAGTGATGGAAGGCTTATGGTGAAGTTGGATGAGTTTTAAGGGGTTTGGAGGACCCTAGAAGGTAAGAGATGCCTTAGGAAATTTTTGGTTTTAGTGGTTAAAAGGGGAGCTTAGCGATAGGGGGTTTTAAGAGAAATATTTGGGAGGTTAGGACACAAGAGAAGGCTTGGCAGAGTGGCAAGGGAGACGCTACTTTGAGCATGGAGAAGTGACGCCTCAAGGTGCTAGGGGGTCCCATGTTCGAGCTGCAAAGGCAGCAATTTGGCCTTTGTTTTTGCGTCATGAGAGGGGGAGGTGTTGGATTCGACTTGGGCACTTAAAAGAAGGGTTTGACTTGGTCCTTCATTTTTGAAATTAGGCTAGGATGGTAGGATTAAGGTTTGACTCATTCAAACTTTTTGAATGAGTGTCAGGGAGGAAAAATAGGAGCAAATTTTGGGATTTGGGAGGAGTTGAGCTAATGGCCGAATTTGGGGAGCTTAAGGAGGGCATTTTTGGTTTTGTTGGAGGGTGTTAGGTGGGTGCCGAAATCTAGTAGTATAAGTAGGGGGTGCTCACCTTTTGGCCACCCTTTTTCTCCATTTATTCTCTCCTTGCTGAAAGCTGTTTCACCATTTCTTTTGTGCCGAATTGGGGTGCTTCTTCCCTTGGTCCCTTTGCCGAATTTTAGTTTTCTTCTTAAGCCTTCACACTTTTCTTCTCATATTCTAACCACACTAAAAATGCCCCTCCTCCTCACCTATTTACTTTGGCTGAAACTTCAAGGTCACTTAGCCGAATTCTTCACTTATTTTCTCTCCATTTTTACTTGAGCCGAAATCACCCATAAAGCTTGCCATTGCCGAATATCCCAACCCCATCTAGGAGTCATTTCTGAATCACTCAGTCTCTCATTCTCTCTGATTTGTTGCAAGACCTTGAAGCCGAACCTTACTTTCTTGTGGTGGCCGATTCGTGGTTAAAGCAAAAGGGAGTAGTTAGCAAGGTAAGGTTGCGATAGCTTTTCTTTGTTTTAAGGATTTATGTCTTGGCCGAATGGCCCTAGTTTTCTCTTAAGTGTGCTAAGGCCGATTGTAGGGGGCAGAGCCTAACACAAGAACTTTTTCAGGAGGCGTATAGTCAGTGGTTGTAGAAGTGATCTACCGGAATTTGGAGACCTGCGGTAAGTGGCATGTGCTATTCAGCCAAGGGCCATATATTTTTGTGTTTAAAGGGGTGAGGCCGAATTAATGTGGTATTATTTTAGGATTTCGACAGGTTTGGAAGAGTAACCAGGATTCAAGATATTTTGGTAAGAAATATTTAGTAAGATTAAATACTTGGATTTATGATTTGGACGTTTAACCGGTTTATCTGATTAAGCGTTTTGATGGAGGCAAATACCAGTCAAGGAGGACAAGGGAAAGTCCCTATCCCGAAGTTTAAGAAAAAAGTTGTCTCGACAGTTCGAGATTGGTCACTGGGGTGTGGGCCAGCAGCAGGTGAAAGCTATAGGCAGATAGCCGTAGTCTCGTTTAGCGATGGCGTTGGGATTGATAGTGTAGAACTTCAAGTGATCAGGTGCGTAATTATCGCACTGCTTCTCCTGTTTTGTGTATTGATATGTATGTATAACTATTTGGTGTATGATAGCCGATAATAAAGGCTAAAGTGGTGGATACCCACGTTTGGGGTAATCGGTTAACAGGTTAGTAGTTCGTGATATTAATTATTTATGGTGCCTGTGTGATATGGTAATGAGCATGTGATTTATACTTATTTTATGTGCTGATTTGACATGATACATTAACATATATGTATGGGGATTGGATTTGATCAAGGAAGGATGGGTGTACATACTTATGTACGTGGTCTAATGTTAGCCTCGTGCTACATTAGCGCTTGATGATTAGCTGTGTGCTACATCAAGGGAGGTGTTGGCTAGGTGTCCATCTCGGCGGTTGATGGCTGTGTGCATCACCGTAGACGGATTATTGATGGGATCACTTATGTGATCGGTGGTTCAGCCACGGCCTTGTGTAGCAGGTCTACCGAGGTAAGATATGTGTGGGATCACTCGATTGTGATCGGTGGATTAGCCACGGCCTTGAGCAGGGAGTCTGCTAAGGTTGGTGTAACAGATGGACCTAGGTTGGGTTGGGTTTCGTAATTGCATATTTATTTGTATGATCGGTGTGGATATAGGCCAAGCCCATATGTGGAGGCATGTGTGATGATTATGCACTGAGTCTGTGGACTCACCCAATTTTTCTCAACCATTTCAGGTGATGCGTAAACATTGGACCGGGTTTGGAGTGGATACGAGGTGGCCCATGCAGAAGAAGATATTTTGATTATTTATACATTTTTAATATTAATTATTTTGTTCAAGAATTGGTTGTAATAAGGGCCTTATTATTATTTATTATTTTAATTATGGTTTGGTTAAAATTAAATTACTATATAAAGATGATTTTATTTTTAGCAATCTATTTATTCAAGGTATATATATACACATATACATACTAAAGTGTTAATATGGACATTTTATAATAACAAAGTTTTAAGTATAATTTTAAATGGACATGGTTTTCAAAAGTTAACAAATTTTCACGTTTTGTTCTAAAGTTAAAAAGATTTTCAACCGTCTATCCGCAGTGACATAACCAGATCCGGTCAAGGCTCGTGGGCCGGGTTTGGGGGTGTTACATTTTATGCATCAGAATTTTGTTCCACTTATTAACCGCGAATAATTTTATGAAATAAAGATATTTAGAAGTAGTTCTTTCGATCACACAAAGTTTCAGTTCAAGTTCACTACTCTAATTCAGAGAATCACATTCACATTCATCAACAGAGGCACCTTCATTCCTCAATAGAGGCACATTCATTCATCAACATAGACATATTTATTCAGTGGTATCTACCACCCACATTCACTATTCGAACACTCTTTGCCTTATTCCTATCCCAGGGGTATTTTCGTAATTTGTCCTCTGTGGTATTTTTGTAATTTTTCAAAATAAGGTTCCTTGGTAATTTTGTCATGAAGGGTATTTTGGTAAATTTTGTGTTCCTGGGGTATTTTTGGAAATTCTGAAATCCGAGGGCATTTCGGTAATTTTGAAACTCAGGGGTATTTTGGTAATAAACCAGGGTAAATTTGTAAAGCTCAAAAAATCAGGGTATTACAGATTTTACAAAACTTTAGGGTTATTTTTGCGAATTTGTTTTCCAAAATGGTGATGTTGCAAAAATTTTGAGAATTAGGGTCATTTTGGGAATTTGCAAGTTAGGGGCAATTTCGTATTCCAAAATCAAGGTATTTTGATATTTTGCAAATTAGGGTTTTTGAACATTTATAAAGTAAGGAAATTTTGATTAAACTATGGGTAGTTTGGACGTTTTATAAACCCAGGGCATTTTTGTAATTTCACAATCAGGGGTATTTAGGTAATTTATAAATCGAAAATTTTTCGAAAAAATTTTGTAAAAATAGTTCTCACTAATTAAAAGGGTAATTTTAAGAGTTTTAAAACTAGGGTTTTTTATAAAAATACGGCTAGTTCCCTTTCGGGTTTTAGTTATTGAGCTTAGCCTATGAATAAGTCCTTATGGTTAGAGTGAACCGTAGCTACGCACCAGGTAGGATTCCTGTAAAGAGGAGGTGAGTCACTAGGACGCTTAAGTACCGTGCTCTTAGGATCCAATCCTAGACATGCGCACCATGGTTGCCACACCCTAACTCTCTACGACTTAACCACGAGTTTGTTTAATTAGACACTTAAGTCTTATGTAAATGTTGGGGTAAACTAGTCCTAGGGTTCAAGTACCTATCATACTATTTCTACGTTCCATTCCTACCCTTCTACAGATCATACAGATCATACAATAAATCACACAAGAGATAGGGGCACTTACCTGGTGGACTGCGGGTCGGAGACTTAGGTGCCATGCCAGAAAACCTGCTTATTTCATAAAATATTTTCATTAAAACTTACTTGGGCTTGATTTGAAAATGTTTTGGGCCTTAAAGCCAAGGCCGAGAGCTTGAAACGGGCTCTGATACCAAACTGAAACACCCCATTCTCGGCCCACGAGCCTGGACCGGATCTGGTATGTTCCTCAAAGTAAACCGGTTAAAAATTCTTTTATTACTTTGATAAACTGTGTGTTTTGAAGAAAGTTTATTTGTGGGTTGGGCTCGAGTTGAAAACAAATTTATTTGTTATTGAAACCCCTTACTTTAGGTGACAAAACATTTAGGCTTTGTTTTAAAATAAATCTACTTAAAATTCACTTGGTGAAAATTCGTACATAGTAATTAAAAGAAAAATTAAAGTAATTCAACTATGGCCTTATTACATCAAATAAATCCCAAAATTAAAACCTTAGTACTTAAAATAAAGTAGTCCAAATAAAATGAATTTCTTGCTGAGCATGGCCATCCTTAAGCTTTTGCCGACCCGGTCCATTACTGATCATCACCTGAAAAATGTTCCCACAACGGGGTGAGTCAACAGACTCAATGTGTAACACAACACTAAGTCTTAACAAATTTAGGCATTTCATAGCATACAAATTCATATATCATTAAATTAAAATGATGCAACCCAAAACCAAACCTAGATGCCATCCGCTACACATCACCCGTACCAACCTGCACACCGTGGGGACTACTAAGTCAACCCTCCATCCACTACACACCATCGAAGGCAGTCGCTGCAGTCGACGTGCTCATCGCCCTTATGAGTATACGTGGTCTTAGGTCACCACACTCAGATATCGTGGTCTTAGGTCACCACGTTCAGATATCGTGGTCTTAAGTCACCACATTCAGATCTCGTGGTCTTAGGTCACCACATTCAAATATCGTGGTCTTAGGTCACCACATTCACTTCCCCTTTTCAATAACCCATATGCCCCATATCATACATATTATGCATTAACATGCCAAATTTGACATTCTTCTTACTTATCACATGTTAAATATAACATATTTCATAATCCTAGTAGGAGTAGGAAACATACCTGAGTACTTTGTACCATATCATGGTACCTTAGCCACATTCTTACACTTTCATATTAACACATATATCAAGTTTAAGCCATAAATCTATTAAGATTAGTGTGGGGTACACACACGATTAACTTAGCAACTTCACTTCAAATCCCGAAAATCGATCTAAAGCCTTAGATCCTTAGTCCCTACATTCGGCCATTACTTAAAAATTTAATGAAGACCATTCGCCATAAAACCAAATCCTATTAGGATTGTTGTAACCCAAAACTTACCTTGGTGTCGATTTCACTATAAATCAAATCCCAAAACTTTGTGCTACTCCTCCCTTCGATCGGCCAATGCTAGATCATTTAACTTGATTAGTTTCGGCTTTTTAAACAAATAAAGAATAGATCTAATTACCAAAATAGACCTTGGCCGATTGTACTTATGCACTCACCTTGCGATTTCAAATCCCGAAAGTATCCCTTGTCTTAATTATCTGTCGAAATACCTATTCACATATGTTAGATTCGATTCTAACATTAAATCATCATAGATGGCCCTTGGCCGAATGCTATAGACACTTACCTTGTGGATTTTAAATCTCGAAACTCACCGAATAACTAGGGAACACGCAGCCTATGGTGTACCTTCGGGAAAAGAACTTCTCCTTCCTTGTAGTCGACACTTAGTAAATCCCGAAAGATCTCTTCAATGTTTCGGCAACAAAATATTAATGGGGTTAGTTCTAGATTTCAGCAAATCTTAAAAGAAAAAAGATGAAACCGAATGAGATCTTACCCTTACTTTAGGAATCGGCAATCCTTGCTTGAACCTTTAACAATATTCGGCTATGTAGGCTAGAAGGATCTTGATTTCAGCTTTTTGATTGGTAGAAAGAAAAGAGAAAAAAGAATAAAGATGGAGGATTCAGTTAGAGCACAAGGTATTTCGGCTTGGCAAAAATAAAAGAGAAGAGATAAGTTATTTGCTAGAGAGAATTCGACAGAGAGAGAGTTGAAAGAAAGAATGAATGGCCCTCTTTTCCTTTAGTAGCCGAAATTACTAACTTAGAATCCCTTACTTGGCCATCACTCTTCTATTTTGATAGCTTTATCTCTTTAATTATCAATATATTCAAATTAAAAGAATTTAATCCGTCAATTATCTCTTATCTCTTAATAAAAATAATACTAATAACAACCAATCATTATCTATCTATTTGCCGAATTTTAAAGAGAATAAAACTCCTCTTTTAAGAGTCTTAATGCCGTCCACCTCTCTGCTCCTTGTAGCAAAAATAAAATTCTTTATTTGCTTCCCATGCGACTCGATCTTTGGCCCATTTGCCTATGTATGTGGCGTCACTTGCTAGGCCCTTAAGTGGCGCCTTGTAGCCATTTTAGCAAGGCTATTTGTATGTCATATTTCACATACATTTTCTCTTAAGACCACCTTGCTTCATGTCCCTCTTTTAAACTTTAAACTTGACATTTCTAAAGCATTTCCTTACATTTCCAAGACATTTCCTTACATTTCCAAGTCATTTCCTTACATTTCCAAGACAAGACATTTCCTTCCATTTCCAAGTCATTTCCTTACATTTCCAAGACAAGACATTTCCTTCCATTTCCAAGTCAAGACATTTCCTTACATTTCCAAGTCATTTCCTTACATTTCCAAGACAAGATATTTCCTCCCATTTCCAAGTCATTTCCTTACATTTCCAAGATAAGACATTTCCTTACATTTCCAAGTCATTTACTTACATTTCCAAGTTTCTAAAAATGTTCACCATACATTTATAACACATAAGACATGCCATTTCGTATAATTAAATCAAAAATGCATAGGCCCATTTCCAGGATGTTACATTGGGCCTAGTAGCATTGGGCCCAATATGAAACACCCCACACCCGGCCCACGAGCCTGGACCGGATCTGGTATGTTCCTCAAGTAAACCGGTTCAAAGTTCTTTTGTTACTTTGGGAAAATAGTGTCTTTTGAAAGAAATATTGTTTTAGGTTGGGCTCGAGTAGAAAACAAAATAGTTTTATAATGAAAACCCTTTTAAATTTTAGGTGATAAAACATATAGAATACATTTAAAGTAAATTACTTAATCTTTAACTTAATAAAAATTTCGTAACATAATAAATAAAAACAGAAATAAAATAGTGCACTATAGCCTTATGGCCTTATTACATCAAGTAAATCCAAATAATTCGGAGTACTTAAAAATTAATAGTCCATAAAAATAAAAACTTCATGTTGAGCATGGCCCCACAAGTTCTCGCCGTCCCGGTCCATTACTATTCATCACCTGAAACATGGTCCTCAACGGGGTGAGTCAATGACTCAATTTGTACACAACGCTAAATCATAATAGAATCGGGCATAACAAATATTACACATTCATATCATAGCATACAAATTATGATGCATTCCCAAACCTGGACCTAACAAGCCATCCGCTACACTCCCCGCACCAACCTTGTACACCGTGGGGACTACTAAGTCGACCCTCCTTCCGCTACACTCCATATCGCGGTCTTAGGTCACCGCATTTGTGGTCTTAGGTCACCACATTCAAATATCACGGTCCTAGGTCACCGCATTTAGATTACTGTGGTCTTAGGTCACCACATTCAGATACCACGGTCTTAGGTCACTGTGTTCGTGGTCTTAGGTCACCACATTCACTTCCCCTTTCAATAACCCATATGCCCTATTTTGTAATATGCATTAATATGCCAAAGTTCACATTCTTATTCTCATGTTACAAATAACATATTTCATATTCCTAGTAGGAGTAGGAAACGTACCTAGGGTTCAAGTTCCTATCATGCTATTCTACGTTCCATTCCTTTTCTACCCTTCCATATTTCACATAATCAGATAGACGGTTAGGGGTACTTACCTAGTGGACTGCGGGTCGGAGACTTAGGTGCCATGCCAGAAAACCTGCTTAACTTTAGAAATACTTTTCATAAAAATCATTTGGGCTCATTTGGAAAATGTTTTGGGCCTTAGCCCACAAGCCGAGAGTTTTAAAACGGGCTTTGATACCAAACTGAAACACCTCACACACGGCCCACGAGCCTGGGCCGGATCTGGTATGTTCCTCAAGTAAACCGGTTCAAAGTTTTTTTGTTACTTTGGGAAAATAGTGTGTTTTGAAAGAAATATTGTTTTGGGTTGGGCTCGAGTAGAAAACAAAATCGTTTTATAATGAAAACCCTTTTAAATTTTAGGTGATAAAACATATAGAATACATTTAAAGTAAATTACTTAATCTTTAACTTAATAAAAATTTCGTAACATAATAAATAAAAACAAAAAAAAATAGTGCACTATGGCCTTATGGCCTTATTACATCAAGTAAATCCAAATAATTTGGAGTACTTAAAAATTAGTAGTCCATAAAAATAAAAACTTCATGTTGAGCATGGCCACCACAAGTTCTCGCTAGTCCCCGGTCCATTCTCTGCTCATCACTCAAACATGGTCCTCAACCGGGGTGAGTCAACAGACTCAATGTGTACACAACACTAAATCATAATAGAATCGGGCATAACAAATATTACACATTCATATCATAGCATACAAATTATGATGCATTCCCAAACCCAAACCTAACAAGCCATCCGCTACACTCCCCGCACTCAACCTCGCACACCGTGGGGACTACTAAGTCGACCCTCCTTCCGCTACACTCCATATCTGGTCTTAGGTCACCGTATTTGTGGTATTAGGTCACCACATTCAGATATCACGGTCTTAGGTCACCGTATTCAGATTACTGTGGTCTTAGGTCACCACATTCAGATACCACGGTCTTAGGTCACCACATTCACTTCCCCTTTCAATAACCCATATGCCCCATTTTGTAATATGCATTAATATGCCAAAGTTCACATTCTTATTCTCATGTTACAAATAACATATTTCATATTCCTAGTAGGAGTAGGAAACATACCTGAGTACTTAATACCATAACATGGTACCTTAGCCACTTTCTTATTCTTAATATCACATATTTTAATTAGACATAGCCATAAAACTTATTAAGAATTAGTGTGGGGTACACACTGATTCGATTTAGCAAATTCTTTGAGATCTCGTAATCGATCTACCGCTTAGATCCTTAATCCCTACATTTGATTAATCACTTACTAATTTAATAAAAAGCCATTCGGCCATAAATCCAAATCCTAGTAGGATTAGTATACTAAAACTTACCTTGTTGCCGATTGACTTAAGAATCAAGTCCCGAATTGAATCCTTGCTTCCTTACTGTTGTCGAAAACCCTATAGACACATGTTAGAGTTTAATCTAACATTAAACATAATGAATGGCCTTTGGCCGAATCTTATAGTTTCTTACCTTGAATCTTAGAAATCTCGAAACCTTCCTCCTTGTAGTCGATAAATACAAAATCCCAAGTTTTCCTTCAAAGTTTCGGCCAACATGAATATGTCATTAAAACCTTGCCTTTTTGTTTTTAAAGAAGAAAGAAAATAATCATAATAGATCCTTACCCTTTTATATGGAAGTCGGCAACACCCTTTGATCTACGAAAATACTCGGCTATGGCTTAGATGTGTATCACCAAATTTTGATTTCCTTGAATAATTGGCTAGGGTTTTCTTTGGGGTTTCGGCTTCTGATGGATTGGAAAGAAAAGAAGAAGAAGAAGAAAGAATAAAGGATGAGAGGAAACTTGTGATTTTGTCAGAAAAGAATTTGGGGAAGATGACAAGAGAATTTCGGCAGAGGTTTGCTTGGAGAGAAAAAAAAATTGTAAAATGCCTCACTTTTCCTCCTATTGCCAAATTTACTAGCCCAAGAGTCCCTTTCTTGGCCATCACTCTTTTATTTGATAACTTTATCTCCTTAATTTAAAATAATTAAAGAATAATCCTTTATTATCTCCTTGAAAAATAATCTAAAATAAAAATCCATTATTTATCCTTATTAGTCGAAATTTAAAGAGAATAAAACTCTTATTTTTAAACACCTTGTGCCGTCCATCTCACTTCTTCTGGAAGCAAAATAAAATTTCTTTTATTTGCTTTCCTTGTGACTCGAACTCAGGCCCAATCCCCTTGCATGTGGCGCCATTTCCAGAGGCCCTAAGTGGCATCTCCAGGCCACTTTTCCAAGCCTGTTTGCGTGTCAAATTTCACATACTTTTTTCTCTTAAGGCCACCTTGCCTTAATTTCCTGTTGTAAACTTGACATTTCCTTACATTTCCAAGTTTCCAGAAATGTTCACTTTCCACTTTTGAATCATTTCCAAATCCTTTCCGGGTTTCCAAAAATGTTCATTTCTAAATCATTTCCATGCATTTCTAGGTTTCCAAAAATGTCAAAAATTTATTCGCAATACATAAGACATGTCATTTGGTACAATAAAACCGAAAATGCATAGGCCCTTTCCAGGATGTTACAGTTCTACCCCCTTAAAATAATTTCGTCCTCGAAATTTCCTAACTAAAATAATTGAGGGTATTGCTGCCGCATTGCTTCTTCTGGCTCCCACGAAGCTTCCTCCGATCCATGGTTGGGCCATAATACTTTGACTAGGGGAACCGACTTCCTTTGCAGCACTTTCACATCACGTTCCAATATTTGAATCGACTCTTCCTCGTAGGATAAGTCTGGCCTTAGCTCTACTTCTTCAGCTGGTACCACATGAGATGGATCCGATTGGTAGCGACGTAGCATGGATACATGGAATACGTCGTGCATCTGTTGCAAATCTGGTGGCAACTCTAGCTGGTATGCCACTGGTCCAACTCGCTTCAGTACTCGATAGGGCCCTATAAACCTTGGGCTTAAGTTTTCTTTGCGACCAAACCTCATCACCTTCTTCCAAGGCGAGACCTTCAGAAACACGTGGTCTCCCACTTCAAACTCTATTTCCTTCCGCTTGAGGTCTGCGTACGACTTCTGCCTATCAGAGGCTTCCTTTAACCGTGCTCGGATTATCTCCACCTTCTCTTTGGTTTCATCCACTAACTATGGACCCAAAACTCGACGTTCTCCTAACTCAGTCCAACAAGTAGGAGTTCGACACTTCCGACCGAACAATGCTTCATATGGTGCCATCTGAGTGCTAGCCTGATAGCTGTTGTTGTAGGCAAACTCAGCTAAAGGCAAGTAATCTTCCCAACTTCCTCGAAAATCCATCACACAGCCTCTCAACATATCCTCCAACACTTGTATAACCCGTTCAGACTGCCCATCTGATTGTGGATGAAAAGTCATAGTGAAGTCTAACTTAGTGCCTATAGCTTGATGAAGTGCCTCCCAAAACCGAGACGTAAACCTAGGGTCTCTATCGGAGATGATCGATACCGGTACCCCATGTAACCTCACAATTTCCGCCACATATAACTTGGCCAACTTCTGAAGAGAATAGTCAACTCTTATCAGAATGAAGTGCGCGGACTTAGTCAAACGGTCCACTATCACCCATACCGAGTCCTTCTTAGTAGGCGTAAGGGGAAGCCTACTAACGAAGTCCATGGTAATTCTCTCCCACTTCCACTACGGAATCTCAATTGGTTGAAGCAATCCCGATGGAGCTTGGTGTTCAGCCTTAACTTGCTGACACGTCAGACATTTCCCCACGAACTCAGTAACTTCCCGTTTAAGATCAGACCACCAAAATTGTTCCCTTAGATCTCTATACAGCTTAATGCCTCGGGATGCATAGCATAAGGGCTACTATGCGCCCGAAGAATCCTTTGTCTTAACTCCTCGCCTTTCTAAGCATACTGGACTTTTCCTTGTAGCACAATACTCCTTCATCGTTAACACCATAGTCCTTTAATTCTCCGTCTTTGTACTTTGTCAGAACTTAGCACTTAGGTCCTTATCACCAATCTGTCCCCTTTTCAACTCATTCACCATGTGGGCTTGACTTGTAATTCGCCAACAAAGCCTGGTCATCATATAAACTTAAGTGAGCGAACATAGCCCTTAGATCCGACATAACCTTCCAACTTAGGGCATCGGCCACTACATTTGCCTTGCGGGTGGTACTCTATCGAGCAATCATAATCCTTCAATAACTCCACCCACCTTCACGCCTCAAGTTCAACTCCTTACGAGTCAACAGATACTTAAAATGTTGTTGTGGTCCGTAGATCACCGACCTTTCTCCATAGAGATAGTGCCTCCACACCTTAAGGGAAAAAACCACCATTGCAATTCCAAGTCATGAGTTGGGTAGTTAACCTCATGAGGCCTTAGTTGCCGAGACGCATACGCGACTACTTTTCCATCTTGCATTAGGATACATCCTAATCCCGTATGCGAAGCGTCACAGTACACCACAAAATCCTTTCCTGCCTCCGGCTGAATTAACACTGGAGCCTCCGTCAACACCTTCTTAAGCTTTTCAAAGCTCTTCTGTTGCTTATCTATCCATTCAAAGGGTACTTCCTTCCTTAGCAACCTTGTCAAAGGCGCGGCTATTGACGAGAACCCTTCCACAAACCTTCTGTAATAGCCTGCCAAACCTAAGAAACTTCGAATCTCAGCCACGGACCTAGGTGGTTTCCAATCCAACACTGCTTCGATCTTCCTAGGGCCCACTCTTATTCCTTCTACGGATATCATATGCCCTAAGAATGCCACCTCCTTAAGCCAAAATTCACACTTGCTGAATTTGGCATAGAGCTTCCTCTCCCTTAACACTTGCAGCACAACCCGTAGGTGTTCATCATGCTCCTCTTCAGACTTGGAGTACACCAAAATATCATCGATGAATACAACGACGAACCTATCCAAGTAGGGTTGGAAAACTAGGTTCATCATATCCATGAACGCGGCTGGAGCGTTCGTCAACCCAAACGGCATTACTACAAACTCAAAATGGCCGTATCGTGTCCTAAAAGCGGTCTTATAGATATCTGCCTCCTTCACCTTCAACTGATGATATCCCGACCTTAAGTCTATCTTCGAGAATACCGCGACCCCCTTCAGCTGATCGAACAAGTCATCGATCCTTGGCAAAAGATACTTGTTCTTAATGGTCAGCTTATTCAACTGACGGTAATCTATGCACATCCGCATAGTTTCGTCCTTCTTCCTTACAAACAGGACCGGTGCTCCCCATGGAGACACACTTGGTCGAATGAACCCACGATCCAGCAATTCTTGGATTTGAGCCTGGAGCTCAACCAACTCCTTCGGTGCCATTCGACATGAGGCAATTGACACGAGAGAGTCGTTCCGTGTAGCAAGTCTATTCCAAATTCCACCTCCCTATCCTGGGGTATTCCTGGTAATTCCTCTGGAAACACATCTTCAAAGTCCCTTACCGTTCTAACTCCACTAACACCTTCTTCCTTTCCTCCCAACGCACTTACAAAGGCTAAGAACGCCTTGCACCCTTTCCTAACCATTTTCTCAGCCGTCAACGCCAAAACTATGTGGAACAGGTAGTTTCTTCTTTCTCCGATCATTACTACTACTTCATCTTTCGGAGTCCTTAGTTCCATTCATTTAGCTGCACAATCCAATACGGCTCGGTGCTCTACTAGCCAGTCCATTCCAAGTATAACTTCAAACTCCCCAAAGGGTAGTTCCATTAAGTCAGCCCGAAAGTTCACTCCCTGAGTCCCTAGGGGTACATTCCGAAAGATCTTATCTACCACTACAGTTTGGCCTAATGGGCTTACTACAGTCATCTACCTATCAGAAAGTTCAGAGTCTAGGCCTAGTGTTTCCACTACACTACATGCAACATAAGAATGGGTCGAGCCCACATCAATTAAGGCATAATAAGGCTTGCCATAAATAAAGAACGTATTGGTTATAACATCCGGCGCGTCTCCATCTTCCCTCCGGTGAACCGTATAAACCAAACCCGGTTGCCTTGCCTCAGCATTAGCAGCACCTCTGCCCTGTGTTCCACGGCCTCTGCCAGTACCATTACCTCTGTTACTCGAACCACGACCTCGTTGAGGCTGTTGTCCTCCTCTACCACCGACTAACATTCCGAAGTGGCTGGTCGACTTTCATCTAATGGCTTAGGACAATCCTTGATCACATGGTCCTTGGACCCACACCGAAAACAGCCTCCTGTCTTCTTCCAGCACTCTCCTAGGTGCTTCTTTCCACACAAATCACAAGGACGATACTGACCTCCTGAACCAACTTGCTGACCTCACGGCCCATCAACTCTAGGCCTCTTATGAACCTTTCCAAACGATCCAAAACCTCTTTTGGGCCTATTCGGTCCATAGTTTGCCTGGTAGAATCCTTGATCCCTTCAACCACTTTAGCCTTTTCCACTAACGTAGAAAATTCCCGCTTCTGGTGCGGTGCTATCAACAATCTTAGACCATCCCTTAGGCCATCCTCAAAACGGACACAGCGCTCATGCTCAGTTGCCACTACTCCTCAGGCATACCGGCTCAACCTCAGGAATTCAGCCTCATATTCCGCCACGGACTTGTTCCCTTGAACCAGCCCCAGAAATGCCTTCCTTTGCTCATCCGTATACCTGGTTCCAACATACTTCTTTTGATACGCTTCCTTAACGTAGTAGTGTGTCGATCCTCCATTGTGGCACCATCCCAAACGATTAACCACCATTGATACGCTTCATCGCGCGAAGCGATTGCCACCATTCCTTTTAACTTTTCCTCAGGGGTCAGGGCAAGCTCATCCATGATGGGCTCAGTTGCTTCCAACCAGTACTCAGCTGTACTGGGTGCCACACCCGATAATCCACGAAACATTTTGGCTCCATTAGCTCGAAGCCGTTCAGGCACAGACTTTCGATTTCCCAAATTTCCTCCTGCACCAGCCACCAACTCCAAAACTCGCGACACGACTGCGACACAAGATCATCCCCGTCCCGAGCTTCACGCTTAACACCAACAGCTGGAGGTGGTGGTGGCGGTGGTATCTCATTGTCAGACCCTTGACCCGATCTAACGGGTTCTAACACAGTCATCCTTTCTCTACCTCGTCCATGATGACCACGTCCTCTAGAGCTTATTTCTAATGTAATGATCTGATTAAGAAGTTTTATGAATTAGTCTTTGTTTCACTTGATTACCCGCGAAGAAATTTTATGGAAGAGTTTTAGGAGTGGTTCTTCCGTATTCATACATGCATATAGTCTTTTCATTCATTCATACATCCATCAACCAATTACGAACTTTCGTTCATTCAGAGAAACGTTGTAGTTTTCATTGTTATTGTTTCTCCACTACCTAGGGGTATTTTCGTAATTTTGTCCTACAGGGGTATTTTCATAATTTTTCAAAAGAAAAAGTTCCTTGATGATTCTGTCATAAAGTATTTTGGAATTTTTTTTAAATTCCCGGGGTATTTTGGAAGATTTAAAATCTGAGGGTATTTTAGTAATTTTGAATCTCGAGGGTATTTTGGTAATAAACCAGGGTAAATTTGTAAAATTTAACAAATCAGGGATATTTCAAAAGTTGCAAAACTTTGAGGGTTCTTTTTGAGAATTGTTCTTTCCAAAACGGTGATGTTGCAAAAATTTTTTTTGGAAATCAGGGTCATTTTGGTAATTTTTTGTAAGTTAGGGGCAATTTTGTAATTTTCCAAAATCAAGGTATTTTGATATTTTACGAATTAGGGTTTTTGAGCATTTATAAAATAATGAAATTTTGGTAAAATTGTTGGGTAGTTGGAAATTTTATAAACCAAGGGTATTTTGGTAATTTTACCACTAGGGGCATTTTTGTAATTTCATAAATCGAAAATTTTTCGGAAAATTTTGTAAAGATGGTTTTCACAAATTTAAAAGAAAGTTTTAAGAGTTTTTTTTTAAACTAGGGTTTTGTTATTTTTATAAAAACACGGCTAGTTCCCTTTCGGGTTTTAGTTATTGTGTTTAGCCTAGGACCGAGTCCTCTTGGTCAGGGTGAACCAAAGCTACGCACCAGGCAGGATTCGAGTGGAGAGGAGGTGAGTCACGCGGACTGCTTAAATACCAAGCTCCCACCAAAACCATTCCTAGACATACGCACAGAGGTTGCCACACCCACCGAGCCCTGCCAGGGTAGGGTGGTGAACAGAAGCTACGCACTGTAGGATTCTGTGAAGAGGAGGTGAGTCACTAGGGATCGCTTAAATACCAGGCTATTCCGGATCCAATCCTAGACATGTGCACAGGGGTTACCACACCCTAACTCGGTGACTTAGCCATAGGTTTGTTTAATGGAATTAAGTCTTATGTGTTTGCGTTTAAGTAGACTAGTCCTAGGGTTGGGCTCGAGTTTAACTGAAACACCTCACACACGGCCCACGAGCCTGGACCGGATCTGGTATGTTCCTCAAGTAAACCGGTTCAAATTTTTTTGTTACTTTGGGAAAATAGTGTGTTTTGAAAGAAATATTGTTTTGGGTTGGGCTCGAGTAGAAAACAAAATCGTTTTATAATGAAAACCCTTTTAAATTTTAGGTGATAAAACATATAGAATACATTTAAAGTAAATTACTTAATCTTTAACTTAATAAAAATTTCGTAACATAATAAATAAAAACAAAAAAAAATAGTGCACTATGGCCTTATGGCCTTATTACATCAAGTAAATCCAAATAATTTGGAGTACTTAAAAATTAGTAGTCCATAAAAATAAAAACTTCATGTTGAGCATGGCCACCACAAGTTCTCGCCGTCCAGGTGGCCCATTGTTCGCTCATCACGAAACATGGTCCTCAACGGGGTGAGTCAACAGACTCAATGTGTACACAACACTAAATCATAATAGAATCAGGCATAACAAATATTACACATTCATATCATAGCATACAAATTATGATGCATTCCCAAACCCAAACCTAACAAGCCATCCGCTACACTCCCCCGTACCAACCTGTACACCGTGGGGACTACTAAGTCGACCCTCCTTCCGCTACACTCCATATCCGGTCTTAGGTCACCGTATTTGTGGTATTAGGTCACCACATTCAGATATCACGGTCTTAGGTCACTGTATTCAGATTACTGTGGTCTTAGGTCACCACATTCAGATACCACGGTCTTAGGTCACCACATTCACTTCCCCTTTCAATAACCCATATGCCCCATTTTGTAATATGCATTAATATGCCAAAGTTCACATTCTTATTCTCATGTTACAAATAACATATTTCATATTCCTAGTAGGAGTAGGAAACGTACCTGAGTACTTAATACCATAACATGGTACCTTAGCCACTTTCTTATTCTTAATATCACATATTTTAATTAGACATAGCCATAAAACTTATTAAGAATTAGTGTGGGGTACACACCTGATTCGCTTAGCAAATTCCTTGAGATCTCGTAATCTGATCTACCGCTTAGATCCTTAATCCCTACATTTGATTAATCACTTACTAATTTAATAAAAAGCCATTCGGCCATAAATCCAAATCCTAGTAGGATTAGTATACTAAAACTTACCTTGTTGCCGATTGACTTAAGAATCAAGTCCCGAATTGAATCCTTGCTTCCTTACTGTTGTCGAAAACCCTATAGACACATGTTAGAGTTTAATCTAACATTAAACATAATGAATGGCCTTTGGCCGAATCTTATAGTTTCTTACCTTGAATCTTAGAAATCTCGAAACCTTCCTCCTTGTAGTCGACAAGTCACAAAATCCGAAGTTTTCCTTCAAAGTTTTACCAACATGAATATGTCATTAAAACCTTGCCTTTTTGTTTTTAAAGAAGAAAGAAAATAATCATAATAGATCCTTACCCTTTTATATGGAAGTCGGCAACACCCTTTGATCTACGAAAATACTCGGCTATGGCTTAGATGTGTATCACCAAATTTCGGTTTCCTTGAATAATTGGCTAGGGTTTTCTTTGGGGTTTCAGCTTCTGATGGATTGGAAAGAAAAGAAGAAGAAGAAAGAATAAAGGATGAGAGGAAACTTGTGATTTTGTCAGAAAAGAATTTGGGGAAGATGACAAGAGAATTTCGGCAGAGGCTTGCTTGGAGAGAAAAAAAATTGTAAAATGCCTCACTTTTCCTCCTATTGTCGAATTTACTAGGCCAAGAGTCCCTTTATTGGCCATCACTCTTTTATTTGATAACTTTATCTCCTTAATTTAAAATAATTAAAGAATAATCCTTTATTATCTCCTTGAAAAATAATCTAAAATAAAAATCCATTATTTATCCTTATTAGTCGAAATTTAAAGAGAATAAAACTCTTCTTTTTAAACACCTTGTGCCGTCCACCTCACTTTTTCTGGAAGCAAAATAAAATTTCTTTTATTTGCTTTCCCTGTGACTCGAACTCAGGCCCAATCCCCTTGCATGTGGCGCCATTTTCAGAGGCCATAAGTGGCATCTCCAGGCCACTTTTCCAAAGCCTGCTTTGCTGTCAAATTTCACATACTTTTTCTCTTAAGGCCACCTTGCCTTAATTTCCTCTTTTAAACTTTAAAACTCGACATTTCTAAGTCATTTCTAAGTTTCCAAAGATTTTCGTTTGCCTCTTTAAACTTGACATTTCCTTACATTTCCAAGTTTCCAGAAATGTTCACTTTCCACTTTTGAATCATTTCCAAATCATTTCCGGGTTTCCAAAAATGTTCATTTCTAAATCATTTCCATGCATTTCTAGGTTTCCAAAAATGTCAAAAATTTATTCGCAATACATAAGACATGTCATTTCGTACAATTAAACCGAAAATGCATGGGCTCTTTCTAGGATGTTACACAATAGGCCTTGGGCGTAGGAATATTTAAAATTTTTGAGAACAAGAGAACGACATTATTTCAATTTGGACTTATTAGGAAGGTGATTTTAGAATGTTACATGGTTCTATGAAGTCTCGGGTTCAAGTTAGGCTATAAGAAAATTTTATGTTTAAGCCTATTAAGGAGAGATAGTAAGTGACATCAAGGCTTATGGAAATAAAAGAGTAAATTACTAGCATAAATGAGCAATTGGTAAAGAGGTTATAGCATCAAGTGAAGGACTTTGAGGGAAGAGGTTCAAATCCCATTGTGTGCAAATTTTGACTAATATTTTGCACTCTTTCCTTAAGTGTCGGCCAAGAGGTATATATGGCAATTTTGACTTTTTTATTTTTGGTAGGGTGGCTAAGGAATTAAGGAAAGGTTGAGGTTGGGGAAAGGAATCAAAAGGAGAAGGCAAGTAAGGGGAACAAGTGGCTTATTTCATGGAGAATGCCATGGAAAGTATGGTTGGCAAAATTTTGACCCTTATGGCTATGCATGTGGATGGTTGTGGGGGTAGATAGGTAGCTAAAATTTTACTTTGCCTTTTGGTAAGGTCTTGGTATTGTTTTGGCCATAAATCCCATTTACAACTTTGTGTCATTTTCTCCCAAATTGCTATTCTCCTTGCCGAAATCTTCTAGCACAATAGTGCAATTCTTTTGTTTCTTTCTTCTCTTTGGATTGGTCACATATTCATCTTTTGTCCATCTTCCTTGATAGCCGAAACCTTCATCTCTTCTTTATCATTTTTCTCAATTGGGTTGACACTCTTTTCTTCTATTAAATCGGTAAGTGAATTCTTTTCTACGTTCATATTCTTTTCTTTCTAACCGAATAGGTATTTATCACTATTCAGTTGTAACTCTTGATCTTAATCGAAATGGTGTTATCTTCCACTTTTTCATGTCTAAATCACCCTCTTTTCATAGTGCTTTAAGTGGGAGACCGTGTATTGTTCTAGCCGAAGTCAAACGGTGGAAATTGGATCCAATATCGATAAGGTAAGGGGGTTCATTTTGGATTGTTCGTTATATCTCTATTTGGCTATGTTGCAAATTGGATTAAAGTTTCGACTAATCGATTATGTTTTAAGGACGAAATCCCTCGATATATTCTACCTTCGGACATAGTGGTAAGTGATTCAAGTGTAAGTGATACAAAATCTTTTGGAAATCCAAGGCTAACTTTTGGTCGGTATTGTTCTAGCTCATCGACGAGTGGTTCATTAGGAAATCGAAATCAGGTGTGTAATCCCGTACCTTTCATATACATATCTGAAATGGTGTGTAATCTCACACTTATCTGAAAGTTTGAATGAAATATTTTGTGAATCGATTGAAATACCAAAGAAAACCAGAAACCGGCATCCGTGATCACTCGGGCGTGCGTATGATCATAGTGGTAATCGTATTTTGTAATAAAACAGTTTCGATTAGAAGCGGTGATGTGTTTTTGAAAAATCACAAAAAAGTAGGAGAAAGAGAATTAGAAAATGAATAAGATATCAGATTAAAGCTTACTGTGTCTATTTTGATAAGGAATAAACGGAGAAGGAAAAGGAATTCTATATTCTGGGATATCTTAATTTTAGTGAGACTGGTTCTGAATGACTTTGTTGTTCCCTAATCTGTATTGGAAAAATTGTATAAAATGGTACAAAGTGAATTATGGGTTATAGTTTAGATGTACAGATTCCTTAGTGAGTCTATTTTCATTAGAAACAAGTGGGAGCAATATATGGAAACTGTACAGTGAGATATTTGAATTTTGGATAAGAGAGGTCAGAACCATTGGACAGTGAAACAAGGGAAAATTTAAGGAATAAACTGTACTAAATGGTTAAGCCAAAAATTCTGGAAAAATTGTAGTAAGAAGATATATGAGTCTAGTTTCATGGAAAATTTACGGATTTATATTTCGAGATTTCTAACTCAAGATATAGTCAATTTAGTCAGTACGACGCAGATGGACAGTTTTAAATTGTTATGCCCAAATTAGTAGTTAAGTTTGGATTGCGAAATCACCGAATTACCCTTAGTGGGTAAATTACCAAATTACCGAAATGCCCCTATGAGCCGATTTAATAGATTGTTATAATGGGCCGATATGCAAAGTGTTATAATGGGCCAATTTACCGAAATGTCCTTATGGACCGAATTACCAAAATGCCCCTATGGGCCGATTTGATAGATTGTTACAATGGGCTAATATGCAAAGTGTTATAATGGGCCAATTTACTGAAATGTCCTTATGGACCGAATTACCGGAATGTCCTTATGGACCAAATTACCGAAATGCCCTTATGGGCCGATTTGATAGATTGTTATAATGGGCCGATATGTAAAGTGTTATAATGGGCTGATTTACTGAAATGTCCTTATGGACTGAACTATCGAAATGCCCCTATGGGCTGAATGATCGTATTGCTTTAATGGGCTGATTCATAAAAAGTATTCAATAAGATAATGGATGTTATTTTTTTTATATGGATGTTTTATGATTATGTATGTTGCATCTTTACATATTGCATGGGATGGGAAAATTTGAATGAAGAGAAGTATAGACCGGTGGTATTGCCACAAATATCGATAAAGGCTATGTGCCAATATAAACGTGATTTTGGCTTTGTGCCATCGTGATTAAGGCTATGTGCCAATATAAACGTGATTTTGGCTTTGTGCCATCGTGATGAAGGCTGTGTGCCGATTATATTACCGTATATGAATCTGGTGGCTCAGCCACAAATTTTATAAATGGCAGCCTTGACTGCAAATTGGAGAGACTGGCGGGGTGGGTTGACTAGATCCCCACAGGAGAGACTGGCCGGTACGGGTGGAGATATTGGCTGGATGGGGTGGGTTGCATTCATTTCATTCAATTATTATTATTGTAAATGGGCTTAGGCCTAAATTATTGCTTAATGGGATTTAAGCCCAATGGATAACGGTAAGGGGATTTCACACTGAGTTTTTGTAACTCACCCCCCTTTCTCTTAACCCTTGTAGGTAATGCTTGATGATATGGACTTGGGCTATGGATGACTCGAGGGAGGCCATACTTCCAAAATGGTTTATTTGGACTTTAGACTTCTTTCTCGTTTATTTTATTACTTTACTATTTTGGGTTAAATGTTGTAACAAGGCCTCTGGACTATTTTTATTTTGCTTCATGGTTGGGATGTTTTTATTATTTTTCTTAAATTGTTTAAAAAGGGAATTTTCCGAAAACTTAAATAAAGGTTTTCCAAAATCGATTAATAAATGGATTTCAAAATAAACTTTTACAAATATTTTTAACACAGATATTTTCTCTCGAACTATTAACGCTATTTCCAAAAGACCCGAATTCCCTTTCGAATTTTCAACGTCGTTTTCAAAAATCACGGTTTATAAGATCTCTATTTTAAATTATCGATTTATCAATCAACCTTTGAGATTAGTAGTGTTTTATCATATGTTTCAAATCAAGCTTGTTTTCTTGATTTTAACAAAGCAATACCTATTTTTGTATGAATCACAAAGATTTTTTTCATTTCCTTCATGTGACATACCAAATCCGCTCATAAGGCATGGGCCGGGTTTGGGATGTTACATCTTCTATATATTGTAAGCTTCACCTTATTTCTCTTTTGTTTCTGCTAACGATACCTTCTATATCGCTGTCAAAAATTAAGGGTCCTGATGGGTTCCTTCTAGTCATAAACTAGAAAAACCTATCAGAAGCAAAGAAAAGTTAAGAAAAATTAGAAAAGTAAAAATAAATAAATAAATAAGTAAAAATAATAAAGTAATAAAAATCAAGTGTTCCTAATATTTTACTCCCCGACAACGGCGCCAAAAACTTGATCGTGTCCAAACTAACTATGACAACGAATAAGGCAAATGCACCTATCGTTTGGTAGTATAGCTATGGCAAGATCGGAAATATCGTATCCTCAAGGACCAAGAGTACTACTAATTATTATCTTTCTATTATTTAGCCTAAGAATTAAAGGAATTATTGTTTAATCTAAAACAACTAATTACTAAGCTAAAGATGCTAAGACACAGAGAATGAATTGGGGAAATACTTTTGGGAAAACCAATTGATTAATACTGTAACATCCTAGATTAGGGGTTATGCGTTCGTGCATAATTCATGAGTTAGTAGGTTTTGGCAGTGTTTGGAAGTGTATTAAGGGTTTTTAGAATTCTAGGATGGAAGGGAATGCATTGGAAAATTTTTGGATATTGAGTTAGTAAGGGGAGCAAGGCCAGGGATGCCTTAAAGGAAAATTTTGGGAGTTATTGGACATAGAAATCACCTTGGTAAAGTGGCTGCAATGCGCCATTTAAGGGCCTGGAAATGACGCCTGGACAAGGGCCTTGGTTCGAATCCCGTTGGCGGCATGGGCGTGTTTTTTATTTTTCTTTTGGCGCTAAGACAAAGGGACTAGGCTAAGGAGGCTTTAAGGGAAATTCGTGAGGGATTTATGACACAAGGGTTGGCCTGGTGAAGTGGCAGCAAGGCGCTACTTAAGGCTTGGGCAAGTGACGCCTCAAGCAATGGGTAGAGGGCCCAGGTTCGAGTTGCGAAGGAGGCAGAAATGAGCTTTTATTTTTTTTGCGTTAAGAAGGCGCCTGGCGAAAGAGGGTTTAAAAGAAATTCTGGGGAGTTTATATCACAAACAGCGCCTTGGCAAAGTGGCTGGGGACGTTACCTGCAGCTTGTGTCAAGGGCTCTAACAGGTCTCGGGTTCGAGGCTTGTGAGCAGCAAGGGGAATGTTTTATTTTGCTTTTGCGTCAAGGTAGAGTTGGAAGAAATTGGTGTAAGAGTATGCCCAAAGATCAATCATGAGATGGTTGTAATAACATACTTTATTTACCATATTTATTAATATAAAGCGTTGTCATTATTATTTCAGTTTTTCTATCTGTGTATACAAATAAACTGTTTTATAATAATGTCCTGAGAATAATATGATTATTTTTAAAAGATCCTTAGTCGAGTATTATTGTTGACTAGGACAACAGTAATGCATTAAGACTAACATGTAGTTGATTGATGATAAAGAGTTGTCATTGATGTGGATCGTCAAAATCAATGCATGAATATGTGTGTTAGAGAACAACATATTGGATTGACCCGTTATGAGTATGTTTATTGGATTATTATGTAATTGTCACAACATTACTCATAGTGATTAATATGTATATGATCCTCGGACTTGAGATAATTATTAATCTCGGCATCGTGAGTTGTATATTTTGATCTGATCAAACGCATAATCAGAATCTGGTTGTTCTATAAAGGTCGATGTTGGATATACCACAATCTATGTAGAGGATATGGTTGATCAATATAGGATAAGTCCCTCCTACATAATGGGAGTAATATCTTAGGCCACTTGATTGAGTGAGACTAGAAATGCATGGCCATGCTCAAATAAGTTGACATGAGATGTCATACTAATTTGTATATCATAGTCTACTAAAGATATCAAGAAACATGGGATGGACTATACAAGTGTGACTATTCCATGACTTGTGTCCATTCAGGAGATAAAGGACTTAAGGATTAATGCATGAAAGGTTAATCACAAAAAGTTATGTGGAATCATGACTTCTTGTAACTTAGGTAGCAATGATTCATTGCTAGATGCCACTCATTGTTTGTGACATTAGAATCGTTTCTATTATTATCGCTAACGTTGTAAAGAACCTCTGTGGTCACACCCTATGGTTTAAATGAACGGAATAAAATATAATTGGTATTTTTTTTTTGGTTGTCACATGAATTAAATTAATTAAAGAATTAATTTAATTGGGCAATCAAATATTGAACATATTATATGTACAAGGATGTTGTACACATAATGACAACATAATTCTATTAATATATGAATTTGATTCATATATAAATTTAAATAAATATAGTTTACAGAAATCCTTATTATAATTAATGTAATTATAATTTTCGGTTAAAAACTTTATTGTATTTATTTAACATTCAAGAGATACTAATTATAAAAGGGTATTAAAAGGATACCAAATAATGGGCCCAATGAAAAAGATACCCATTATAAAAAGGCCCAAATTAAAAGGATACCCAATATAAAAGGTATTTAAAAGAGACAAAGCTTAAGGAAAAACCCTAATAGATTGCTTGTTAGGTCTAGCAGCCGTCAAGCAAATAAACCTCCAAAATAGTTTTGGAGATTTCTTCCGTTCATAGTCAAACCGGGTGGATCACGTAGAGGCCGACATCGGAAAGGTTGTGGCTTGATTCGACAGTAGATCAAAACTCTTGTTGCCAAGGCGTCGCCGTCTATTCAGATTTAAGTTTTGGTAATTTTGAAACCTTTATTTCACCCCGATTCGTTCCTCACACATGGATTCTCGATTTGGATCACGGATCTAATTTTATTCTCGCTGCGCCATGGGTTTTTGGCGTTCCAACGATGGTAGTATCGAGCCACTTGTGTGATACGAACTCGGGTTTAAATACTTGGGTGATGCAATTGTATGAGATTCATGTTTTGATCTTATTGTATTTTCGATTATTTAAATCGTTTAAGCATAACTCGATAATCTGTTCTTTTTCGGTAATTGATTAAATGTTAATCATGGTTTTGTGGCCTACTTGATTTTATGTTATTACTGTTAATTATTAACAAATCTGTAATAATGTGACAGAGGTATTTATAGTTTCCAGTAAGTGTTAACTAGCTAATGGAACAAAGGTTGTTCCGATATGAAACCTCAAGGATTAAAATCCTAAAAACACGATTCTGTTGATAAAAAGTTATCAAATCGTGAGGTTTCATTTGACTGGGGTATGCGATTCGTACCGCAGGGGCTCTTCCTCCGACATCCTCAGACCCTCGCAAAAAATTTGTTAATAAAAGAAATTTATAAACTTGATGGGCCACAAAAGGTTGAAAGGATATTTTATAATTCACCTTAAATATATATATATATAGAATTATGTATGCTATTTTTGACATGCACGGTGTTTGAAATGCATAGTAATAGCCCAATGACATATTCGATAAAAGGTTGTATTTTTTTTTAAATACGGCCTGCGTGTCGTGTCTTACTACTATTCTATTGTATTTCTCTTCTCATCTTATTCCTCGTATGTAAACGAAGTTTTTGCATATTGTAATTTGCAAGAGTTCTTTGTGGGCCAAACGAGAAGGAAGGTGGGATAATGATTGAAAATGATAGCTTGTGAAATGGCTTACACCTTTAGGTTTCTTTTTGGTTTTCCCATTGGCTTGGGTTGAACCACCTTAGTTTATGGGCTATAACTATTGCATTTATTTATTGCTTTATTTATTCATGTATGAGATGCTATGGATGTCTAAAGCATGCCAATTATATATATTAAAACTTGATAATAATAAAACCCGTTAATTGATGAGATCAATTAAAAGACTAAATGGACTAATGTAGACCATAATTGGTGAGATGGAACAATCTTAATAAAATCCCTCTATTAAAATATTAAGTCAACATGGCCTTCCAATTTTGCCCTTGTTAAAGCCTCGATCAATACTATGTAAGTTACGCCAAAGCAAAGTACTAGTATTTATCTTGGTTAACGCATGAAGAATAAACAAGTGATATTCATTTGGTTAAAAATTGGTTAATGACTTAACTAAGTTACTCTAATAGGATTAGAAACCTAGAGGCAAGTAAATTGGATAAATCATAAGATGATTAGAACAAGAGTTGTTCACCAAATATTAGGAGTTACATATGATGTAATTAGCAAATGTTGCTTACCTAAATAACCATAATCTTAAGAGTAAAGCCAAAAGTGACTTAAGAGGTGGTGAAATATGGATCCTTAACCTACTAGAAATACTTTTGAGAAAGTTTTTAGAAATTAATATACGAGGTTATTAATTTTGAAATAAAATAGTAGGAATATCATTTAATAAAGTCTTTTAATGATTGATATAAAATTGGTAAATTTACTCATATGCATATTTAATTGTTGTAGATATATTATGGTCGCAAACACTAGCACACTCTCATTGCGATCGGTCCTTGAGAAGGACAAATTGAATGGTTTGAATTTTCTTGATTGGTTCAGTAACTTGAGGATTGTCCTTAAACAAGAACGGAAATTATATGTCATTGAACAACCACTTCCTAATGAACCACCCGCTAATGCCTCGAGGGTGATAGAGACGCTTACAAGAAGTATCTCGATGACATGATAGATGTTGGATGTCTTATGCTTGCCACTATGAATCTCGAACTTGGAAGCAACATGAGGACATGGTTGCTTATGATATGATCGAGCACACTGAAATAACTTTATCGGGGGCAAGCACGACAAGAGAGGTTTGATATCTCTAAAGCCCTATTCCAATGTAAGTTGGTGAAGGAAGCCAGTGAGGACCTTATGTCCTTAAGATGATTGGCTATATTGAAAGCCTATCTAAGCTTGGGTTTCCATTGAGCCAAGAGTTGGCCACCGATGTTATTTTACAATCGTTGCCGATAGCTACAGACCGATTTGTCCTCAATTTCAATATGAATGAAATTGACAAGACTCTACCACAATTGCTCGGTATGTTACGAGCTGCTTTGAAGGCAACTTGAAAAAGGTTGGACCCAAGCCCATACCGATGGTCCGTAATAACAAGGGCAAGGGAAAGGCCAAAGTTCAAACAAAGCCCAAGGGCAAAGGTAAGCCCAAATTTGGAAAAGGAAAGGTCATATTTGAAACCTAAAGGTGGGGTGTCTAAGGAAGGAAATCATTTTCATTGTGGTGTATTTGGACATTGGAAACGGAATCGCCTGTCTATCTTGAAGAAGTCAAGAAGGCTAAAGCAAGCGGAATGTCCGCGCTTGGTATTTATGTTATTGATATTAATTTATCAACTACTACTTCTTGGGTATTAGATAATGGTTGTGGTTCTCATATTTGTACTTACATGCATGGGGACTACAAAGGAGTAGGACTCGGCTAGAGGAGATGTGGACCTACGAGTTGGAAATGGAGCAAAAGTTTTGCATTAGTGTGGGAACATATACTTTATCTTTGCCTAGTGGACTTGATTTATGTTTAGAGGATTGTTATTTTGTGCCCAGTTTGACTAAAAACATTATTTCAATTTCTTGTTTAGACAAAATTGGTTTTGAGATAATTATTAAGAATAATTGTTGTTCATTTTATCTCAATAATGTTTTCTATGGTTCGCACAATTAATTAATGGCCTCTATATTTTAGATCAAATGAATCCCATTTACAACATAAATAAAAGATCTAAAATAAATGACTCAAATCAAACTTATCTTTGGCATTGTCGTTTGGGCCACATAAGTGAGAAACGCATATCTAAACTCCATAAAGATGGTCTCTTGAGTTCATTTGTTTTTGAACAATTTGAAGTATGTGAATCTTGCTTATTGGGAAAAATGACTAAATCTCCTTTTACTGGTAAAAGTGAACGAGCTATTGATTTATTGGACCTAATACATTCTAATGTATGTGGACCAATAAATACACAAGCTAGAGGTGGATTTCACTACTTCATTACTTTCATCGATGATTTTGAGTAGATATGGGTATGTTTATCTCATGCGCCATAAGTCTGAGTCCCTTGAAAAGTTTAAGGAATTCAAAAATGAAGTACAAAATCGACTAGGCAAAACTATCAAGTCACTTTGATCTGATCGAGGTGGAGAATATTTGAGCCTAGAGTTTGATGATCTTTTGAAAGAATGTGGGATTGTCTCACAACTTACTCCTCTGGTACTCCTCAATGGAATGGAGTATCCGAGAGAAGAAATCGAACTTTGTTAGACATGGTTCGATCCATGATGAGTCATCTTTGATCTACCGACTTCTTTTTGGGGACATGCACTTGAGGCATTTGCTTTCACACTAAATCGAGTTCCATCTAAATCGGTTTAAAAGACGCCATATGAGATGTGGGTCGGGAAACGCCCTAGTATGTCTTTTTTATGAAAATTTAGAAATGTGAAGCTTATGTTAAACGTCAGACGTCTACTAAGCTTGAACCCAAATCTGAAAGGTGTAATTTTGTGGGGTATCCAAAAGAAACCAAAGGATATTATTTCTTTAATCCCACTAAGAACAAAACGTTTGTTGCTCGGATTGGTGTCTTCCTAGAGAGAGAATTTACTTCTAGAAAAGGAAGTGGGAGAAAGATTGAACTTGAAGAAATTCGAGAATCACAAGATACCACTCGAACAGTAGATTGAACAAAAGCAAATTCCACAAGAAATTGAGGAACAAATAAGCTGCTTTGTAGAAATACAACCCACACTTGCAGATCTTTAAAGAGAACGCCGTGCACCTGAGAGATATGGATTTCTCATTACAACGCATGGTGACGTTCTTCTTATAGATCAAGATGAGCCTAGGACTTATCAAGAAGCGGTGACAAGCCCAGATTCTGAGAAATGGCTTGAGGCCATGAGATCTGAGATGGATTCCATGTATGAAAACCAAGTATGGACCTTGATTGACCCACCAGAAGGGTTAAACCTATAGGGTGCAAGGGTTTTCAAAAAGAAAGCAGACATAGATGGTAATGTACAAACATACAAAAGGGCGATTAGTCGCTAAAGGTTTTCGCCAAATTCATGGTGTTGACTATGATGAAACCTTTTCTCCTGTAGCTATGTTTAAATCCATTAGGATCTTGCTCACCATAAATTGCATTTCATGATTATGAAATCGCGGATGGACGTCAAAACAACTTTCCTTATGAGGAAACTTGAAGAGGATGTGTACATGACACAACTGAAGGTTTTGTAAATCCAAAGGATGCTAGAAAGATATGTAAGCTACAAAGATCCATTTATGGATTAAAGCAGCTTTCGAAGTTGGAATCTTCGTTTTAACGATGCAATCAAAGAGTTTGGTTTTATAAAAATGAAGATGAACCATGTGTTTACAAGAAAGTTAGTGGGAGCACTATCACATTCTTGGTACTATATGTGGATGACATACTTATCATGGGAAATGACATACCTACCTTGCAATCTATTAAGACTTGGTTAAGAAGTTATTTTTCTATGAAGGTCTTGGCTGAAGCCACTTATATCTTAGGAGTCAAGATCTATATAGATAGATCAAGACGACTACTAGGTCTAAGCCAAAGTACATACATAGATAAAGTCTTGAAAAGGTTCAAGTATGGAAGAATCTAAAAGAGGATTCCTACCTATGAGACATGGTATTTCACTCTCGAAGGAAATGTGTCCTTCAACTCCACAAGAGAGAGAACGTATGAGTAAAATTCCATATGCTTCCGCTATTGGATCTATCATGTATGCTATGTTATGTACCCGCCCGGATGTCTCGTATGCCTTAAGTATGACGAGCAATATCAAGTAGATCCGGTGAAGGTCACTGGACCATTATCAAGAGTATCCTTAAGTACTTAAGAAGAACTAAGGATACATTCCTATTATATGGAGGTGAGGAAGAGTTAAGTGTAAAAGGTTACGATAATGCCGACTTCCAAATCGACAAGGGCGATTCTCGATCGCAATCAGTTTTGTGTTTTGCCTTAATGGTGGTCTTGTGTGAGTGGAAAAGTTCAAAGCAAAGTCTGATGAGCTGATTCTACAATGAGGGTGAGTATATTGCGACCCGTGAGGCAAACAAAGGAAGCGGTTTGGATCAAAAAGTTCATTCTTGGACTAGGGGTTGTGCCTAGCATATCGGATGCTATAGAACTCCGATGTGATAACAATGGAGCTATTGCACAAGCTAAAGAACCCCAGATCTCACCAATGATCCAAACATATACTTAGGCGCTACCATCTTATTCGAGAGATTATCGATCGAGGAGATGTAGAAATATGCGAGTACCTTCGGATGATAACATCGCCGATCCTTGACCAAGCCTCCGACACGCCAAGCATGATCGTCACACTAAGTCGCTTGGTATTAGATATATGAGTGATTGGTCTTAGTGCTAGTGGGAGATTGTAAGAGTATGCCCAAAGATCAATCATGAGATGGTTGTAATAACATACTTTATTTACCATATTTATTAATATAAAGCGCTGTCATTATTATTTCGGTTTTTCGATCTGTGTATACAAATAAACATTTTATAATAATGTCACGAGAATAATATGATTATTTTTAAAAGATCCTTAGTCGAGTATTATTGTTGACTAGGACAACGATGAATGCATTAAGACTAACATGTAGTTGATTGATGATAAAGAGTTGTCATTGGCGTGGATTGTCAAAATCAATGCATGAATATGTGTGTTAGAGAACAACATATTGGATTGACTGTTATGAGTATGTTTATTGGATTATTATGTAATTGTGAGAACATTACTCATAGTGATTAATATGTATATGATCCTCGGACTTGAGATAATTATTAATCTCAAAGATCGTGAGTTGTATATTTTGATACTGATCAAACGTATAATCAGAATCGGGTTGTTCTATAAAGGTCGATGTTGGATATACCACAATCTATGTAGAGGATATGGTTGATCAATATACGATAAGTCCCTCCTACATAATGGGAGTAATATCTTAGGCCACTTGATTGAGTGAGACTAAAAATGCATGGCCATGCTCAAATAAGTTGACATGAGATGTCATACTAATTTGTATATCATAGTCTACTAAAGATATCAAGAAACATGGGATGGACTATACAAGTGTGACTATTCCATGACTTGTGTCCATTCCGGAGATAAAGGACTTAAGGATTAATGCATGAAAGGTTAATCACAAAAAGTTATGTGGAATCATGACTTCTTGTAACTTAGGTAGCAATGATGCATTGCTAGATGCCACTCATTGTTTGTGACATTAGAATCGTTCTATTATTAACGCTAACGTTGCAAGAACCTACTGTGGTCACACCATATGGTTTAAATGAACGGAATAAAATATAATTGGTTTTTTTTTTTTGGTTGTCACATGAATTAAATTAATTAAAGAATTAATTTAATTGGGCAATCAAATATTGAACATATTATATGTACAAGGATGTTGTACACATAATGACAACATAATTCTATTAATATATGAATTTGATTCATATATAAATTTAAATAAATATAGTTTACCGAAATCCTTATTATAATTAATGTAATTATAATTTTCGGATATAATTAATGTAATTATAATTTTCGGTTAAAAACTTTATTGTATTTATTTAACATTCAAGAGATACCAATTATAAAAGGGTATTAAAAGGATACCAAATAATGGGCCCAATGAAAAAGATACCCATTATAAAAGGCCCAAATTAAAAGGATACCCAATATAAAAGGTATTTAAAAGAGACAAAGCTTAAGGAAAAACCCTAATAGATTGCTTGTTAGGTCTAGCAGCCGTCAAGCAAATAAACCTCCAAAATAGTTTTGGAGATTTCTTCCGTTCATAGTCAAACCGGGTGGATCACGTAGAGGCCGACATCGGAAAGGTTGTGGCTTGATTCGACAGTAGATCAAAACTCTTGTTGCCAAGGCGTCGCCGTCTACTCAGATTTAAGTTTTGGTAATTTTGAAACCTTTATTTCACCTAGATTCGTTCCTCACACATGGATTCCTGATTTGGATCGCCGGATCTAATTTTATTCTGCTGCGCCATGGGTTCCAGCGTTCCAACAATTGGACGGCACATGGAATTTCAATTGGATAAGGATTTGGCTTAATTCTCCTATTAATATTTGGCTAAGAGTAGGATAATTGTAGTTTTATTTATTTATTTTATTATAGGATAATTATGGTTTTATTTAGATTAAATGAGTTTTTATTATATTTTATTTTATTTTAGATAGGTAGATAAGAGATAATGTATGAGTTTAATTTATTTTATTTGTTAAAGGGATAAAGAGTTAAAATAGGAGTTTGATATGGGATAATGTGAAGGATTATTTTATGTTATTTGTTAAGATAAAATAGGAGAGTGATAAGAGATAATGTATTGGATTATTTTAGTTAGTTATTAAAGTGATTAAAAAGATTAAATGGGAGAAAACTTTGGAATTTGATAAGGGGGAAGCTAGTAGCCTAATTCTTTATAAGGGGGAGTGTTCATCTTTGACATCTCTTTTGCTTCTTTAATTTTTCTTTGTGCCGAAAAACCATAGGTTCCCATTCATTTATTCTTCTTTTCTTCAACCCCATACTTGTACTTTTGATAGCCGAATATTTCATTTATATTTTAAGCCATAGCCAGAAATCAAGCACTTTGTCTCTTTCTGTCGACTACTTACTCCTAGGCCTTCAGAACGTGCGATAGTGGTAAGTATTTTCCCTCTAGCATTCGGCTTTGGGTTCTTTCTCTTTTAGTATGCCGAAAGCAATGGTAAGCTTTGGTATTTGGGTTGGCCGAACCTTAGTAGGGCCTTGATTTCATGTCTCGATTGTGTAGGCAAGGGAAGATAGCGTTAGGGGAGTAAGGAGATCTCTCGGATTTTTGGAACATCAAGGTAAGTGTTATGTAATTTTGGTCAAGAGTTATTTTTATGGACTAAGTGCTTAAAGCCGATTTTAACATGTGACATATAGGGATCTCGACATCACTTGAAGCAAGGACCGACTTCGGGATTTAGTTTAGTAAGGTAAGTGGTTGTGGTATTCGGCCTAAGGCCATATAATTGGTATTAAGTGTGACCGATTTTGGCTATGTGTATTTAGGGCCAAATCGACAGGAATAAGAGGAACTCCGAGATTTAAGTTCAATTTGGTAGGTATACGTAGTAAGTTATGGATTCGAGTGCTATTCAAGGAATACAAGGGATAACTCCTATCCTGAAGTTTAAGAAGAGATCCGTTTCTGCAGTTCGGGATTGGCCACCGGGGGTGTGGACCAGCGTCAGAACAGCAAAGTAGGCAAATAGTCGTAGTATCGCTTAGCGATAGTATCGGGATCGAAAGCGTAGTTCTTCAAGTTATAAGGTGTGTGATTAACCCACCGTTTTTCGGGTTTTTACTATAATTGCATGTGTGATTTATGTGCTAACAAGTGCAGTGGCAGTTATGTAGGGATTACCCTAAAAAGGGGTATATCGATAGTCAGGTTAGTGCTATCTGTTGACAAGAATGTGAATGTACCTATGTGAATGTAAACATGCCTATGGAAATATGATTGTCTGCCTTAATGACATGTGCATGCATTTATTATGTCACTATTACATGTTGCATGTGCATGGGTGGGATATGATATGAAAGAAGGTACGGGTGTACTTCGAGTACGTGGTTTGATGTTAGCCTTGAGCTACATCGTGGATTGACGTTGACTGAGGTCACGTTGTGGATTAATTGCGATTTAGTTCGCTTGGTTTTATGAGTGGCTATGTGCCTCATCGTGGTTGATATCGGCTATGTGCCATATCGTGGTTGATGAGTGACTATGTGTCCCATCGTGATTTTGGTGTTAGCTACGGCTACATCGTGGATTAGCGCTGACTGAGGTCGCGTTGTGGATTATTTTGCTTAATTTCACGTGGACGGCATTGAATGCCTTTTGGAGTAAAAAGGAGAGGGTGATTTAATAATCCCCTGGTGTGTGGTAGGCTAGATACGGGGGTGTGTAGAGGATGGACCCTAGGCTGGGTTGGGCTTCATAATTGCATGATTTTGTGTGTGAACATATGTGGAAATGGGCCAAGCCCAATATGATATATGGATTAACATGTGGGTGGAATTCAGTGGATTAATTACACACTGAGTCTGTATGACTCACCCAATCTTTATTAAACATCGCAGGTGATGTATGATGATCGGACCGGGTTGGAGTGGATACAAAGGTGGCCATGCAGAAGTTGTTTTCCTTATTTAATAGAATTTATCATTTTCAGTATTTTCAGTATTTGAATAAGTATTTATTGTAATAAGGCCCAATTAAATTATTTGAGTATTTTTATTATGTTAAAGCAAATTGACGATTGAATTATTATTTTGAAATCAGTTTATTTTCGGCAAACTTTATCTTAAAATATATATTAAGGTTTTAATCCGGATATTTTTATAAATACCACACTTTACTTAAGATTTTAAATGGTCCCCGTTTTACAAACTCAATAAGTTGTCATTATTTTATCTTTAAGTCGAATCTTCTCAAAAGTTTTTCCGCAGTGACATACCAGATCCGGTCAGGGCTTGTAGGCCGGGTTTGGGGGTGTTACAAATACAATACCTAGGAAGAATACACCTAGACTTTACTTGTTATCTAACTCTGAACCAGATGATTTATTCATTTGACTTGATCTGTAGGATTCGCTAATTTATATTAATACCTCTCTCAGGCTACTAACATCTAACCCTAGTTTGATTAATTGAAATCTCTTTCTAATTAAAACCCCTAGAGTTGCATTAACTCGATCGATGGGCTCCCATATTAGGTTTGACCCTAATCCCGCAGATTTTTGTCGTCCTATCTCTAGGAGTGCGATCAACTCTGCTTGATTATGCTAGATCTACTCTTAAACAGGGACTTTTGCTCCATTGCCTAAGCACATCAATATTTGAATCAATATCCTGAAATACCAAAGCAAGAATTAAGAACACATAATTAAGAACAAATCAAGTATTTGCCATATAGTTCAAAAAACAATAACAAGATCCGTCTTAGGTTTCATCCCCCTCAGGTATTTGAGGGGTTTAGTTCATGTTTATAAAAGAATACATCTCAGAAAAAAATATAAAACAAAACATAAGAAAAACCCTAAAACCCCCTGAAGGAAATTGAAGGGAAGATCTTCCGTCTTGAGTATGATTCTGGCTTCTTGAGATGGATCAACTGGCTATCTTCGAGTAAATCCCACAACTCGGCCCTCTCTGGCTTCGCTCATCGGCCTCCCCTTTAGGTTGCCCTCTAGGGTGTTTATATAGGCTTTCGGAATGTCTTTCTTTTCCTCTAAGTATCCTTTTTCGAGTGGAATTAAAACAGGTCACGGCAGGGACACGCCCGTGTGAATCAAGCCCTGGGCCGTGTTCAAGTTTGCTAAAGTGGCACGGCCGTGTGGCGAACTCCAGGCCATGTGGATTTCTTACTTTGGCCCATTTTCTCCATTTTTTGGCCCGTTTCTCGTTCTTTTTGACTTCCTAAGCTCTCCTGAGTATAAAACATGAAATTAAGAGATTAGGAGCATCAAATTCCACAATTCATGGGATAAATCATCCAAAAGTATGCTAAATGTGGGATTAAAATATGTACATATTACGGTTTATGAGTGATATATATATTCAATATTTTTCTCATTCATGGTCTCAATATGATATCCATTAATACAAATATCATTAAAACTCAATAAATTTCTTTAAGACTTAGTGGAAAATAAAACATCATCAATGACAAATTTTGTACCTTTAAGTAATAATATAATTGCTCTTCCGGAGCCTTCAATAAGTTTTGAACTACCCAAGATTGTATTAATATGAGCATCACTTATTGTTAAATGAGAAAAATATTTTTTCTCTTTGAGTATCGTATGTGTTGTAGCACTATCAGCAAGACATATGACTCTATTAATTTTGGATCCAACAAAATTTTATTGATCATTCATATTCTTCATAAAAATAAATAAAATATAACATTAAAAACATTGCAAATATTTATTGAATATGTATAACTTACAAAATAAATAAATATGCTTTTTTATTTTTTTTTTTTTGAATCAAGAAAACAAACATATTTAAAATAACATAATAACACCAACTTATTCTTTATGCAAGAAAATAAAACGTACTTAAAAACAACATAAAATGCTAAAATAACACCAACTTTTCTAATGATTCTCAAAGAAATCTGTCACATCAAGGTTACATCACCCTCCTCTTTTGCCTCCATTTCATCATTTTTGGATATAAAATTTGTCTCAATATTATTTTGTTCTGCCACTAAAAGGCATAAAATCAATTCAGAATAAATTTTAAAACCTTTTTCACGATATTGCTGCTACAGGAGCACATTAGTAGCATGAAAGGTTGAAAACCTTTTCTCTAACAAGTCCTTATTAGTAATGTTCTTTCCACATAATTTCAGTTGAGAGCTAATTTTGAAAAATTCTGAATTGTATTCACTTACAATCTTAAAATCTTGCAACCATAAATGCATCCAATCATAACGAGCTTTAGGGAGGATCACCGTTTTCTGATGGTCAAATCTTTCTTTCAAAATTTTCCACAACTCAAGAGGGTCTTTCAAAATGAGATATTTCACTTTTAATCCTTCATGTGGATGATGACGGATGAAAACCATTGCTTTTGTCTTATCTTGGTTAGATGCTTCTTTATTTGCTACTATAGTATTCCCTAGACCTTTAGCATCTAGGTGAATTTCAGCATCTAACACCCATGACAAATAATTTTTGCCTGAGATGTCTAGGGTGGCAAATTCAAGTTTGGCAAGATTTGAGATTATAATCACTAAAAAAATATTAGTAAAATAATAGTAATCATATTATTTTTCAAATGTAATTATAATAATGTATTTAAGAAAAAAATAGAAAATAAAATAAAATAATTTATGATATAAAATTTAGGATTACCTTAAGCCGATAGAGATATTAAATTCGATTCCTCCCAAGAACTTTAAGCAAATCGCTACACAAGTTTGAACCCCTCTTTTTTTGTCAATTTTGGGTAGCCAAGAAACCAATTTGAATGCTAGGTTAGAAAAATAATGAAAGTAATTCAACGGGGGATTAGGAAAGGATAGAAAGCAATTGAGGTATGGGTTTCAAAATTTTTTAGGGGTATCAAATGAAAAATAAGAACGAGGTGGGTTTAGAAAACAAATTTGAGAATCGTGCTGATAACGTGTTGTAAAATAAAGAGAGATGAAAAGAATAAAAAACAAAGAAAATAAAAATGCAATAGGGAATGTACTTTATTGATAAAATGGGATGATTACAATACTTTATTAGAGTCTCTATTTATAGGCATAAGAAGTGTAAAAGAAGTAGGGATCTAATTCTAATAACTATTAGAATTTAAAATACATCAAAACTTTATCTTTATCACGATGGACATCCACTTAATAAGATATTCATAACAAAATTAATATTTAAGAAAATACATTTTCTAATTAAACGAGAATGGGAAGCTTGCGTACGTTAGTGAGAGCTCTTTGTAATTGTTGAAAATTTTTGTAACATCCTGAATTATTGGGCCTATGCGTTTAGTATGGGGATATGTTTAACGTGTTAATTTAAGTGTTAGGGGTCCAAATTAGGCTCAGGTTTGGGCAGAGGCCTTAATCGAATTTTTTATTTGGACACTTTAGTGGGAAGCCTGGTAAGATAGGGCTTAAAAGATGTTATCTGTGTTTTAAGACACAAATGGTCTTGTGGCCCAGTGGCAAAGTGGCGCCACTTAGGGGCTTTGAGGTGGCGTGATAAGCAATAAGGGAGGTCCAAGGTTCGAGTCGCATAACCCATCTATTTTAATTAATTTTGGCGTCAAGGGAGAGCAGAGTTGGAGTCAGTTAGAATGCTTGAAATTAGGAAGAATAATTGATGGATAATGTGGATAGTATGGATGATAATGTGGTAGAGAAAGGAAGGAAGAGGTGGTGTTATCCATGTCACTTAAGGATGAGTGATCAGATGAAGATAGAGGAGAAAATATAGGAATTATCTGCTGAGTGCAGTGTTGGCCAAATTTCCATCTTTTGGAGGGGTGCCAAAATTTCCCCTAGTATTGGAGTAGTTGTTAGTTATTAGGAAGGGAACTTTCGATTTTTGATAGGTAAGTGCCGAAATTTCTATAAATAGGGGGATAGCTCATCAATTCCGGCATTTGGAACCCTATTCTTTTCTTCTTTCACTGTGCTGAAATTCTCAGTCTCCCTCTGCAAGTTCTTTTCTTTTGATTTCTTCAGGAGCCGAAACCTTCCAATCTTCTCAACAACTTTTCTTTCAAAAGCCGAAACCTTGAACTCTCTTCTCATCTCCATAGCCGAATACCCCTATTTCCTTTTGCCAATTTTTTCAACCAAAAAGCCGAAACTAATTAGATTTCTTCTTCTCTTCTGATCTTCTCCAAAAGTCAGAATCTCTAAGGGGTAGTCGAATTCGTTATGTAAAGGTGAGTACCGATTTTTCTATCTCTTCACTTTCTCTTTTGGGTATTGGAAGACAAAGCCGAAAAGCTAATGGTTTAATGGTTTTATGTATTCTCTTGTTGGGCGACATTCGGGAATTGAAGTAGATCTCTTAGATATAAAAGCAGGAAACACTAGCCCATGAATCTCATATCACTTTTTGGGATTTCAAGGTAAGGATTTCAATTCTCCTTAAGATGATCAACCGTTTTCTTTTCGTTAGCTGTGCCTTAACCTAATGTTTCGTCACCATCCTCTGAACAACACCTTAGGCAGATAGCGGTTGTGTCGGCTATGGATAGCGTCAACGTAGAAAGTCTTGTTCTAACGATAATCAGGTGTGTAGATCTCTAACACACTATTAAACCTGTATACATGTCTATATATATCTACATTATGGGCTAAAAAGTCAGAAAGAGGTTGTGTAAACAATCGAATAAAACCCGAAAAAGGGTTTACAAAGGATGCCAGGTACATAATCATAGAAACCACTCTATGAGTACCGATATATGTGAACACCTGTTTTCTTGTTTTTTTTTTTAAATATGTATGTATGGGGTGGGACTATGATAATGAAGGGGAAGTGCATGATAGTTCACTTGGTGATCGGTGGTTAAACCACAAATTCAAATGCTAGGTCACATAGTGATCGGTGGCTATGCCACGTTTAATGATTGCTGAATAATAGGAATAGGCAGTACGGCTGTCATTATGTTGTGTAGCGGATGGAGGGTTGATTGTAGAAATCCCCAAGGTGTGTTGGTTGGTACGGGTTGGTGTGTAGAGGATGGAATTCTAGGATGGGTTGGGCTATTCATCATTCATTATTTTCATGTAAGTATGATTGTTGCCTTTATGTATAGGCCAGGGCTCATAATGTGTTTGTAGGCCTTAGGTCAGTGTGTCCGGGATTTATACACTGAGTCTTGGTGACTCACTTTTTCATTTTTTTTTCTCCACTCTTCCATATGAGCAGTAGATCGTGGACATGGGAGCCGGGACGGACTCGAGAGGTCATCAAAATTTTTTTTATTTTTTTATAGATTATTTCGGCTTTTCCTTAAGTTTTAATTTTTTTGGAATATTTATGTAATAAGGCCCCATAGTTTATATTTCACTGCTTAGTTTTTAATATTTGCAACTTATGAATTTTTGTCAAAGGTTTAATTATTCAAAATAATAATAATACAAGGTTTTCTTTACAAAAGTCACTTGTTTATTCAAATTTTGCCTAATTAACTTATGATTTTCTAAAGCCAACTTAGCAAAAGTTTTTAATGTACAACCCGTAGCATACCAGATCTGGTCGAAACTTATGGGCCGGGTTTGGGGTGTTACAATTTTCAAAATTTAACTAATAGAAAAATAAAAGGATGAAAATTTAATTTCCTTTCAAATGAAAATATTACAAATAAAATTATATTATTATGGGGTTATTTTTATCTTTTTTATACAAAATCAATAAAAAATTTAAGTTTTAAAAGATTTGAAATTATACATCATAATTTAACATTCAACCTTATCATTTCGACCAAAACTTTTTTTTCTTTTTTATATAAACTTTTGATAAATAAGTTTTGTTAATATTTTTTTGCATGGGTGTGTTTATAATTCACTTAGCACCCAACTTGAAAAAAAAAAAGCAAAACAAATAATTTATATTAGATTATGGAACACTTAAATGCAAGGTGAAATAAATTATGTATTAAATTTATGAAACACCCCACACCCGGCCCACGAGCCTGAACCGGATCTGGTATGTTCCTTAAGAAAATCGGTTTCAAAATTCTTTGTTACTTAGAGAAAATTTGTATATTTTGAGAAAATATTGGTTTGGGTTGGGCTTAGATTGAAAGCCCATTTGTCTTACTTAGAAATCTTTTAATTAGGGTGACAAAATAATTTAGGGTTTTAAATAATTAATTCTACTAGGACTTTAAATCCAAAAATAGTTCGTAACATAGTAAATAAAAATTTAAACAGAAATAAAGAAATTCAACTTGGGCCTTATGGCCTTATTACATCAAATAAAACCCAATAATAAAATTCAAAGTACTAAAAAAATATAATGTCCAAATGAAGTAAAATAATCCTTCTTTGAGCATGGCCACCACTAAGCTCCTTCCGCCCGGTCCATTCTTTGTGAATCACTGAAAAATAGTCCCACAATGGGGTGAGTCAACAGACTCAATGTGCACACAATACTAACATTCAATAAATCGGGCATACAAGTTCATATCAGTTCATATTCATATACAATTAAATGATGCAACCCAAACCCAAGCCTATTTATCCATCGCTACACACCACCCGCATTCGCCAATCACACCGTGGGGACTACTAAGTCAACCCTCCATCCGCTACACACCATCGGAAGGCGATCATTGCCGAATGACGTGCTCATTGCCCATATAATATCGTGGCATAGCCACCAGATAATTGTGTCAATAGACACCAAATTCAGATAGTGTAACCGAAGTTACCATGTTCAAATTATGTGACCGTAGTCACCATATTCCGTTGGTGAGACCGAAGTCAACACCTTCTTCCCCTTTCACATATAGCCCGAAATGCCCCACATATTTATCATGCACAACATACTTATTTTTCTCATTCATATTACTATTCACATGTTAAGAATATAACATATTCATAATCCTATCAGAAGTAGGAAACGTACCTGAGTACTTTTTGTACCACATTAGGGCACATAGCCACATTCACATTCTTATGCATATTCATATAATTAATAATTGCCATATAACGTATTGAAGGTTAGTATGGGTACACACCTGATTTGCTTAATAGGTTCCTTGAATTCCCGAAGAGAATCGATCACAGATTTAGATCTTTTACTCCTATATTACTTACCTTGTTGCCGAATTGATTAAATCTCGAAATTGTGGTATTCCTCCCTTAAATTCGGCTAGCCACCAAAAACATGTATTTTCATCAGTTTTTGACTTTTGGATAAAAAAGAAATACTTTTAGATTACCAAAGTAACCCTTGGCCGATTAGATCTATACACTTACCTTACAATTTCCAAATCTGAAAATGATTCCTTGCCCTATATGTCTGTCGAAATCCCTATAACCTCATGTTAGATTTAATCTAACTTTGAAAACATAAATTGTAACCCTTAACTGAATATTCATAGATCTTACCTTAAATCCTCAGATTTCCCGAAAGATTCCTCCTTGTATTCAACAGTTGTAAAAAGAACCTGAGAGGTCCTTGTAGATTCGGCCATAAAACAAGAATAGGGATTAGACCCTTCTCTTTCGGCAAATAGAAAAGAAAAGGAACTTGAATGATGCTCAACTTACCTTTAATGCTTTGACCGATTGCTTCCTTGCCTAGAGTCACAGAGATTCGGCTATGGAAATTTAACAGGGACCAAAGAGTGTTTTGGCTCGACAATAGCAAAGGAGAGGAGAAGAAAAGATGGAGTTTTGCTTAGGAAAAATTTTGAGAGAGAAAGAGGGCTAGGGAATTTTCAGCACACTTAGGAAAAGATGAGAGAATAGCCTAACTCTCCTCCTTTAGCCGAAATTACTAGGCCAAGAGTCCTTGACTTGGCCACCACTCTTCCTTGTGATAATATTATCTCTTTTATTTAAAATAAAAGTGTTTAATCCATCATTTATCTCCTCAAATAATCCAATTAAAGAAAATCCTTTATTTATCACTTATTATTCACATATTTATGGAATTAAAACACCTCTAATTCTAGAAGCATGTGCCGTCCACCCTCTGGCCTGGGAAGCAAAAATAAAACTTCATTTATTTGCTTCCCTTGTGACTCGAACCCAGGCCCATGCCTTTTGCACATGGCGCCATTTCCATAGGCCCTAAGTGCCATCTTCAGGCCACTTTTCCTAGCCCGTTTGTGTGTCAAAATTTACCAACTTTTTCTTTTAAGGCCATCTTGTCCTTATTTCCTATTTTAAACTTTAAAATTTGACATTTCTGCATCATTTCTAAGTTTCCTAAAATTTTCGATCGGCTCTGTTTACTTGCCATTTTCTTACATTTCCAAGTTTCCTAAAATGTATACTTTCCATTTTTGGATCATTTCCATTTTCATTTCTTAGTTTCCAAAAATGTGTACTTTCCATTTTTGAACCATTTCCTTACATTTCTAGGTTTTCTAAAATGTTCATGTCCTAATGCATTTCAGTGTTTCAAAAATGTTCAGTTTCAAAAATGTTGAGTTTCCAAAATGTTCATTTTCATTTCCATGCATTTCCATACATTTCTGAGTTTCCAAAAATATCAAAAATTTATTCATAATGCTTAAGACTTGTCATTTCATACAATTAAACCGAAAATGCATAGGCCCTTTCCAGGATGTTACAATTTATTTATAAAAAAATATAAATAACAAATGAAACTTTTTTTGGTAACAAAATGAGGTTTAACAATTGACCTGACATCAAATGTAATAATAATTTTGGTGTATTTCCGCACTTAAGGAGTTTGTTTTCTAGCCATTTTAATATTAATTATTTCATTTTCGGTATTTAGTGGTTTTTACACATTTTAATATTAAGTAGTAAAAGTTAGTAAAATAAGTGTTTTTACACATTTTGTAAGTGTTTGTGACCTATTAGGTCTACACGGGCCTTATATAGTTCAAGTTTCTGTAATTGAGTGTGTACGATGATGAATTATAGGCCTAAGGGACATAGGATCAAGGGACGAGCGACATACAAGCTTCTCGAGCCGCTAAAGCATGACATGGATGCAAGAACCTATACTTTAGGTGTCATGTCACACCCCGCAAGGCCTATGGAACTATATAGGGTTGACATGGTGCCCAAGTTCTTCAAGGCTATTTTCGTCCGTACAATCAACTTTATATGAAGACCTAGGATGCGTCAAAGACCTAATTCGGGTTACCAACACTCTTATAAATAAAACCTTAGGGATTTGATGTAACTAAGTTGTTTTAGATGCATCCAAAAGCCCTTGTAGTTTACACTAGGATTTATATTAAGTTTTTCTTTTGTTTTTCATAAACTCTTTGTTCTTCTCTCTTGGAATCAATTTTGATCCAAGAGTTCTTTTTATTTAATAAAAGTATTTCAGTTTATTTGCCTTTACAAGCAACAATTCTTGTTATCCCAATCAAGAGATTTCCTACTTCGTGCTTCAATCGCATCGATGAGATTATTTCTACATCTCTTTTCTCTTTAGATTTAATCATGTTTATTTACATGTTTATTTCAATTGAGATTTAGATTATGAATACAATGAATGGCTAAATCTCTTAGGGGAGATTAATAAGTGGATGGGGACGTGATTAATGGAGGATTAAGGGTTTCTCGATAGGATTAGTTTGTAACAGCTCGTTTTTCAGTGGTGTCAAAAACATTGGTTTTGGGGTCACAAATCCTACGAGTAAGTTCGTAAATATTATTTACGAGTCAAATATGATATTAGAATAAATTTTGATTTGACAATTTATGCTATTTGAAAGAATAATTAGGTTCAAATGGTATGACCCTAAAGTCAAATGATTTTAGAAAATGAGTTATCGGGACCTCATTTCTATAAACCAAGCCAAAAATATTTTAAATTCTAATAGTTATTAGTATTAGATCTCTACTTCTTTTATACTTCTTATGCCTATAAATAGAGACTCTAATGAAGCATTGTAATCACCCCTTTTGATCAATAAACTACATTCTTTATTGCTTTCATACTTTCTTTGTTCTTTATTTTCTCTATCTCTCTTTATTTTATAACATGTTATTAGTACGATGATTCTCTATCTTTTTTCAAAATATTTCGAAGTCATCCCACATATCAAATTCATTTTCACCTTAAACTTTCAGTCTTATAACTTCTATTTCAAGATGTTGAAAGATTCAATCTCAGAGTGGATTATGGTTCTTATTCTCGATCTTTGATTTATTGTATAAACATGGGTAAAGTATAGATTTGGTAAGAAACTTTTATATTTCGACCATATTTTCTTATTCAATTAAGGTATGGCTACTATTAATTTTTATTTGACATAAATTTCACATTCTGATGGTATTTAATTTTTACCTTTATAGGTTATTTTTTTTATGAAAAAAGACATAATTGTTGATTAGATATGTTTGCCTTTTTTTTTTTTGGTAAATCTTTTTTTGAAGTTTTTTTAATTAAGTTATATTATGCATAATATATAGATATTTTGATTATTAAATTCTTGTTATTAAATATTCTTGAAATTTTAATTATGGTGGAAAGTGTTATTAACCTACCATTGTTGATTAAAGGGAACTTTGATAGGATCTGTTAAGTCTTCTTATTAACTTGCTAATGTTGGATGATTGTATGATATCTTTTAAATTGAATTTATAAATAATTTATTAGTGCAAGATAAGATTTTAGAACATATATGTGGTATTGAAATTTGGTATAATGTGTATAAGATAATTTTCAAGCATCGTATATGAAAATTTTGATTATTTATTAAAATATTTTACTATTATATTATAAATGTTATTACGAAAACAAAGTTGTTTTACTACTTGTAATAGTGCTCGTGATAATAGTCAAGGTGATAACGATGATGTTAAAGATCTTTAGGTATATTTTGCTATGTTTTATTTATTATATTATGTTTAATATAATTGGAGACTAATCATGACAACATGAATAGATAGGTTTTGATTTGAAATCTCATGCATGTTTGCGATGGTGATTATGAAATAAAGAATCTATTGGAATGTTTATAAGTTCGTCCTACTAGATTTGTTGCATTTCTCGAAGTGAATGTAAACATAAAGAAAATGAAAGATATACTGATGGACCACTAAAAGTGGGAACATAGTAATAAATAAGAGAACAATGAGGGTTCTTAAGATAACTTTTCAAAGGTTAAATATAACTTATGTTATCAATGTGATATGAAAGATTATTGGTCACATATGTGGTGTATGCTCAAATATTTTGTCTCTATTAATATTCTTTAAGGAAGGATATGAGAATGTAGTAATGAATTTTATCATTACAGATAGAAAATATTTATCTTATTTGGTACTGAAATAAACAAATATATTCCAATATTTGACAGTACAAAATTAGTTGAAAGCTCCGAAAGAGCTAATATATCAATATCTAAAAAGCACAAAATTTTTGATGGTTAATGCATTAGTTTTAAAAGATATTCATAATGGATCTCATATTGAGATTGTGAATGAGGAAAAAAAATATATTTCATATGATTAAAAAGAGGATTGGGTTATACATATTTTGAATTGAACTCGGGACCTCTCGCATTTCAAGCGAGAATCATACTACTGGACCAAATGTCTTATATTTGAAGATTTTGACATATTCCCTAGAGCGAATATTGCATATAATTGTTTGAAAATTATATTTAGTTTTTGACTTAGTGACATTATAGACTTCACATTTATTTAGACATTTCCAATAGTAAATGTCACAATAGTATTTATATGTGGAAACAAAATAAAAAGAATGACAATAAAATTATCAGTTTGTTACACTTTACTACAATTGAAACACATGTTAAAGTAAACAAGAAGTTTACTAATACAAATGCATTTACTACTTGGCATAACAAGCTAGACCATCTTGGAGCATATATAATGCCGAATTTAATTGAGAATCCAAATGGACATTCATTAAAGAACCAGAAGATTCTTTAATTTATAGAATTCTCATTTGTTGCTTGTTCTCAATGAAAATTGATTCTTAGAAACTCACTAACTAAAGTTGAGATTTAATGTCCTGCATTTTTTAAATGAATATGGGACCATTCATCCACCATGTGGATGGTTTTGATATTATATGATTTTGGTAGATGCATCTACAAAATAATCACATGCGTTATCAATTCACAGCCTGTCATTTGTGAGATTGCTTGTTTAAATGATTAATTTCAGATCATGCAATTAAAACAATTCATCTTGCTAATGTTGGTGAGTTTACATCCCAAGTTTTCAATGATTATTGCATATCAATTGGGATAAAACTTGAACATCTTGTAGCTCATGTTCACACACAAAATGATTTAGCTGAATTTTTTATCAAATGCCTTCAACTAATAGCTAAATTATTACTTATGAGAACAAAACATGAGATTGTATTGATTTACATGTTGAACGCATCAAGCTAATAAATTATAAATACTCCACATTACAAATGGTTTTTAATCAAGAGCTAAATATTTCTCATCTTTGAATTTTTGTATGTGTATATGTTCCAATTGCTCCACCACAATGCACAAAGATGAGTGAATCCTCAAAGAAAGTTGGGAATATATATTAATTACAAGTTTGTTTGTATTATTAGATGTTTTGAATGTATTCGAGATTCAATTATGATATGATTTGTGAGTACAATTTTGAACCAGAAGTTCAATAATGATAACTCATTACAAGTTAACTATTAGATGTATTTACAAACTTAATGAGAATAACCAAGTGTTATATATTATCTAATATTTTAATTTGAATCAAAGTCCTAGTAGACAATCAATTAGAATAAATAATATATTGATCGATTCCAAAGATGAAAATTCTTCTAGATAGTCATATAGTGGTGGCGGGTGTTTCAGAAGAGACCTAAGGCATAACTAATAAGTAAAAATTTAGAATAGATTCAGGGACCTGAAACTGAATTTTAAAATAATGAAACTAAGAGATCTCGATAAGTTATGTCAATTCAAGAAAATGTGGAACCGAATAATAAAAGTGGTCGACAATAATTTTCCATGCAATATTATTATTGAAATATTGAAATAATGAAATAAAAGGAAGATCTTGAATTAATCTATTGAGAAATATAGATATGGAATAAATTGATCAACATAAAAAGGCGCAACTCAAGTACAGTTAAATTCGTGAAGTTTTTGGACCAGTAGTCCAAATATCTAAAGGTATAAAGCCAGTGAGGATGCAATTGAAGTAGTTTTGCAAAAACAGAATAAAAATATTGTAACACCCCCAAACCTGGCCTAGACGCTATGGCCGAATCTGGCGGTGCCACATGTGAGTGCTTTTAGAAAAACATTAGCAAGTAAAAAAAAAACATCCAGTTTGTTATCTTTACTTAAGTTGTGGAATCTCTACCGCAAGGATTACGTGAAACCATTTAATTAATGCAGAAGCTAAAACATCATTAATTCATAAATCAATAATTTAACAATTTAGAATCCCAAAACATATATGTAAATAAAGTAGACAAAATAAAGTGTTACTCAAAAGAAATCCGTGAATGTTAACTAGTGGTCACCATCGAGCCCTCTACCACACCGATCCATCTATTGCTGAGGATTTCCTGACAAACAAAAAAAAAAAAAACAAAGGGGTGAGTTTTCACAAACTCAGTGTGTACATCCCCAAAAACAACATGCATACAAACAGATAACAACATACAGTTATTCGGCCTTATCCATACAGACATCGCATGCGTAACAGATTAGATATCAGGGATATCATGCCCACCAACCTTGAACACCATCTCCGTGCAACCCATCACACAATATGGGGATAAAATCGACCCACCCATCCCTGCACACCATATATAGGGATATAATCAACCCATCCAACCCTACACACCATAAGGTACCGCATCACGGCTCATATTATAAGTATGCAGCTTAGCTACCAGATAACGAGCTTATAAAGCCCTTCGGATACTCCCTTCACTTCGTCAAACCCGCCCTAATGTAATGCATCATACAAGTATAGCATGCTGTAATGCAGACAACCAGATCATACATTTATTTATAGAACATATCAGATAATCATTCTAAGTAAATTATGCGAACGCATTCATCACAGAATTAGGAGTCTAGTTAAGTCTTACCGACCTACTACAAGTCACAGTCGACTTGGGTGACCCGTGCAACCTTACAGAATGTTTCAGATTAAAAAGGCTCACACGCCCGTGTGCATGGCATGTGTGGGCTCACATGCCAGTATAGGTCACACAGCCCACTTGCCTGAGCTCATGCATTAGACACAGCCTACAAACCACCACACGCTCGTGTTCGTCACGCTCGTGTGGCGCGTGCATAACCTAGCTCGTCAGTCATACGCCTGTGTCTCGCGATGCAAGCTACCACATGGGCAGTCCACACGCCCATGTGGTGTCGACAGGCCACTTTTCGGCTTTTGCTGAAACTCGTTTTCTGCGTAATCAAAGTACACACATGGTTCATTTTCACTGCTAATCCAACCACGAGCACTCCAAAGCCTAAAATCGATCGTTGCCCCCCCAAAATTAGCTTCTTAAGTCAGATTATTAAGAATAGGCAAATCTTAAAATGAAAGATCTATTTACCTTGAACGAATAACGGTGATTGCTCGCTGTTTGGAACCCTAATTAATGACCCACAGAACCTTGAATATCCCCTAAACAATAAACAAAACCCCTCTTAAAAGATCTCTAAAGAATATCATGCAATTTAATTAAGCTATACTTACCGAATCGACAGAACCGCTAGCAACACGCCAAAATTAATCGAAAAAAAAAAGAGAAAAAATGGGAGGGGAAAAAGAAAAGTATTTTCGGAAGCAAGGGGGATTTAGGGGAAAAAGAGAAGACCGCTTAGAAAAGCTTTTATTAAAAGAAGAAAATAAGCCCTAATTTTCCTAAAACCTACAACTCGGAATTCTGATAAACCCAACTCTTAGCCACGACTTATAGCAAAATAACTCCAAAGCCACTGCAAGGATTCAAACTCCGGTCCTTGAGCAGCCTGACACTCCTCTTAACCATTAGACCCGTAGGCCCATTCTGCTGAGTGTTTACCAATAAATTCTTATCTGCCCATTAACCAAAAGTCAGGCTTTACCCAATAAAAACCAAAATTTATCACAAGTTAAAACTTGAACTTGGGACCTCCCAAATACACCCCAAAGCACATAACCTCTTAACCATATACATTTATATCAAAAAGAACCCAAACAAAAGTTTCGTTATTTCCATGCCCAATAATCGCAAAAACTAAAATTTTGGGGCATTATAAATATGAAGTTTTTCGCTAAGTCCTAGCATTGATTATGAAAAGATACAATATTCTTTTATGGTGGATGCAATAACCTTTAGATATATTATTAAATTAAAAATTCATAAAAGATTTAACTTGTGTCTAATGGTTATTATTACAACCTTTTATGAACCACTATATAGTAAAGTTTATATTAAAATCCTTGAAGGATTTAGGATGCTAGAAGCATATTAAAATTTTCAAGAAATTGTTTATTTATATGAATTGAAACGATTTGAACATATGTTGAAATTTAACTTAGTGAATAGTAGTTGAAAGAGGATCATAAAATGATCCAAAATACCTATTTGTGTTTTTATAAAAGAATTATGATTAAAGTTTGTTATGATTGTTGAATCTCCTGAAGAGATCAAAATATATTTCCCCAAATTTCTCACTCATGACTTTTAAAAGAATGGTAATATAAATGCTTAGCAAATACATTCAAATAGTCATTTGAAAAACTAATGTTCAAGATTGGATATGTAGAATATGAGAAAATATTTGATGTTTTCATGAGGGGGAGTAAATACGCGTTGCATTCTTTTTACCTTAACCGAGGTTTTGTCCTATTGGATTTTCCTGGTAAGGTTTTTAATGAGGCAACATATTATGCATATTATAGATTGTGTACTCTTTTTCCTTCATTAGGTTTTTATCCCACAGGGTTTTTCCTAATATGGTTTTAATGAGGCACATTATCTACCAATGGACATCCAATGGGGAGTGTTATGACTATCTTATTAAATGGATGTCCATCATGATCAAGATAAAGTTTCAATGTACTTTAAATTCTAATAGTTATTAGAATTAGATCTCTACTTCTTTCATACTTCTTATGCCTAAAAATAGAGACTCTGATGAAGCATTGTAATAACCCCTTTTGATCAATAAACTACATTCTCTATTGCTTTCATATTTTCTTTGTTCTTTGTAACAACTATAACTTAGTGGAAGGTTGGTGACTACTTTTTATTAGTTTAAATGGTATATTTTAATGTTAAAAAGTAAATAATAAGTATTAAATTTTAAACAAAAGAAAAACAAAACATAATTTTTATACGTTTTTCTTCTTCGATGGGAAGAACTCAATTTCTGGAGCAAGGGAGGTTCGACCAATCTATTTTCAATGCATGAGGGAGATTTTGAGGTTCGCTTTTAATAATTTTTATGTTTTGAAATCGTTGCAATTAGGTTTAGCTAACCCGAGAATCAATTTGTTAAAATTTTAATGTTTAGAATTTTACCATGGATGAAATTGTGATGTTCTTGAAATTTTATGATAGATTATAAAGCTTGGTTGTTAAATATAAGTATTTTGTTAAGTAATTTTTTTGGAAATTTTAATGTTTAAGGACTAAAATATGAAATTAGTAAAAGTACAAGGACTTCTGGTTAAATAATAGTAAATATGGGCTGTTATAAGATTGGGTCACAATCAGTTTGCATGAATTTTATTCAGAAACGATGAAATTGCAAGTTTCGGGTTTAGGGGCTAAATTGCAAGAAAGGTAAAATTTGAGGGCAATTTTGTAAATTTTCATTATGAAGGGTTATACATTAAATTAATTATTTTAATTCCTGGAATGGAATTAATTAAATAAAAATGGTTAATTTGCATGCTTTGAACTTAGGGACTAAATTGTATAAAAGTAAAATGTTAGGGAAATTTTGTAAAAATGCAAAAAAGGACTTAATTGCCTAAAATGAATTGATTTTTCAGTTAGAATTAGTAAATTTGATGGAATTGATATTTTAGATCATGAACGAGTGGAAAAATCGATGAGAAGAGAAAATTACCAAATAGCCCCTGTACTTAGTCATTGTTGTGATTTAGTCAGGTAAGTTCGTATGAACTGCAGTCACTTAAATGTTGTTTAAATGGAATGTTTATTACGTTGTTTTGATGTAAATGAATCAAAATATAAATGTATCAAAGCTATGATGAATAGACGGATATCGAGTCCCGGTTGAACCTTAGGAATTCTTAGGATACAAATGGCATGCCATTAGGGATTTCATGTTTTAGGTGCTGGTCTAAAATGTCCTACCGATTGCTGAGGTCCTGCATTTGTTGTGGATTCTCCACAGCTCGTGTGAGCAGCATCGTGTAGCTTACATTCTAACCTACAGCTCGTGTGAACAGTGATGTAAAGGAAAGGTTACGGTTATATGTAAAGGCACACTTCATGTGAGCTTTCTCAAGTTTTTGATGAAATTCAAGATGGTTCAACTGGTAAGAAAAGGGAATGAAATGGTAAGTTCTTAATTGAGATGTAACACAATGTTATAAAAAGATTGATCAATTAAATGATGTACTTATGTATGGGAAATCTACTTACGCTTTGGATGAACTCATTTATATTATAGACAAGTGAACTAACTTGTGATCTGATGATGTTGTTTAGGGTTATACTAAGCATTTGGAAACAGAAAGTAAGCTAATGGAATTAAACATGATCATATGGTAACGATGATGAATTAAATGTTGTGTTTATATATATATGGTTGATTTCATATGTATCATGAACAAGTATACTAACTTGTGAGTTTGATGGTGTTATATAGGATTTATTAATCTTATGGCATTGGTAAAGGTTTATACTTATTTTATAAAGTTCATTATTGAGATGGTATATTATGTTTAAAGTTTATAAAAGGTTACTAAGTATTCATTGCTTACGTAGTTATTTTCCTTTTACTTTACAGATTATCGGAAGCTCAATCAATTAGAAGTTCATCAGAGATCTATCACACTATCCAGTGGACAATTTGGTAGTTTTTGAGTAATTTGGTTAATGTTTATAATGGCATGTATAGGGTGCTTTGTGATGATATTATGATATATATATGTTAATGATATTTTGACATGTATAAGCTTCGGAAAGCTAGGTTGGTTTGGTACATTTTGATGCTTTACCAAGTTATGTGATTTTGGTGAATTTTGATATGCTTGTTTTTAAGGTTATCTTGTCAACTTGTTAATGACTTGAAATTGATTACTTGAGATGTTGTTAAGTTCATTTATGAGCTAGGTTATCATGTATAAGCCTTTTGTATTGATGGCTTATGGATGTACTAAATGGTTGGATTATTATGCTAATGTCTTAAAGTTATGTTTATATGATGGACTTGTATGGCTTGATAAATAAGGTCATCTTGACAACTTATAGTGATTGAAAATCATGTTCTTATAGTATCTTTTGAACAATCTAGGATGGTTAAATGTGTTATGTTTTAGTACCTATATGTACTAAGTTGATAAGCATGGAATATAGCTTATGAATATGTTAGGTAATTGATGTGCATGGTCATATGGTATGATAATGATGGTTTGGAATTGGCCTTTTCTGATGTGATTTAATTACATAATGAAGTTAGGTATTCATGAAGTTAGGTATTCATGCTTGAAATAAGGCAATATTGACATGTTAGATAGATGATGTTTGGATGCATATTTGGTGTCTTTGAATGACACATTGGTTACGTATATTAGGACTTTGAAATGGCATTTTGGTTTAGGTGTTGGTAATGTTTAGTTTCCTTTGAAGTATACTTAAATATGTTGAAAGGTCATGTATGATATGGACTGGAAAGGGTTTGATTTTAAGTAGATTTGGGTGTACACGGCCTGAGACATGGGCGTGTGACTCAGCCGTGTGATACACATGGCCTGGCGGCACGACCATATGTTATCTGATAATTTATCTAGGGTGCAAGTCAGTGAGTTACATGGCCTGTCACACGGGCGTGTGATACGGCTGTGTGACCCAACTCAGAGGTTACACGAGTGAGGACACAGCTTTGTGTCCCTAGATTGAAGGTTACATGACTTGAGGCACGGGCATATGTTATTGGGATGATAGTAAGTGTAAATGTTATGGGTTGTATGGTATTGCTCTGTAACCCTAATCTGACGACGGATATTATATAGTTGGTATAGATTACACGTTCTTAAACCATAGGCTTGACAACCCTAGGAAGTAACCATAGCTTAAATGAGTTTGGGAGATAAGTTTTGCCAAGTAAATCGTAATTTATCCTAGTTGAGAAAGTGAGATCCGAAGATAAGCGAGTATCAACCTATTAATTAATAAATTAAAGGCCGAGAGGTAATAGTTGGTTAGTTAATAGGTAATCCACCCTAAAACCCTAATCTGAAATTATTACAACCCCTGAAACAAGTTAATCTTCTTGCTTGGTTTAATTGGTTTAGTCTTTTGTTTATTTTATTGTTTATTTATTTTAGTTATTTAATTCTTCATATTAATCTCTTTCATGATTTATCGTAATATAGAATTTAACCATTACTATTTAGACTTATTTTTGTAAAGATATTTTCCATTGATTTAATCCATCCTCTCTTAGGTACGATCATCAGAATACTTCCCTGTGTTTGTTTTAACGCATACTATATTATAATTTGACTCGTATACTTGCGGACACTGCCGATTTAAATTTATGTATTATGGTGTGATATTTATACTATAAACAATAACACGTTCAGAGGTGGTCAAGTTGTTAGTGCCATTGCCGTAGAGGTTCCGACATTAAGTCTTTAAAATATCTTTACAATTAATAAGAGAAATAGGAATGTTAAAGACTATAGATATGATATTTTTATTCCTTTTATTTTTAATTTTTGTTTAATTATTTTTACTGTTTTAATTTCTTTGTAATTTCTCAAGTTGTTTATCGCCCGAAGCAGAAGCACTCCAATTGACCCATATCTAGATCCAAAGATACTACTTAGACTTAATCTTCAGTTGATGAACACCAATCTACTTGTGGAAATTAAATTACACCGTGAGAATTCGTTATTTGAAAATCCACGAGAGCAATAAGAAAATATCCAGGAAGAAGTCTCAATGGATCAAAGGACATTGCATGAGTATGCCTTTCTTACACTGGACATGGTGTGAGGTAGTATTAAAAGGTCGACGATTAACACCAATAATCTTGAGGTAAAGATGACTACCATTCAGATGATCTATAATACTCTACAGTTCAAGGGAAACATGATGTAGGACAAGAATCAACACTTGAAGGGATTTCTATAATTGTGTGACACCATCAAGTACAACGGAGTATCCGATGGTGTTGTGTGTCTTCGGTTATTTTTGTTTCCTTTATGTGACAATGCAATTGATTGACTTGATTCATTAGAACTAGGTTCCATCACCACATGGGACGACTTAGCAGAAAAATTTCTTTACAAAATTTTCCCAATTGGTAAAACTGTTCAGCTTAGGCGAGAAATCGCCAATTTCAAGCAATACGAAGGGGAATCCCTGTATGAGGTGTGGGAAATTTCAAGTTGATGCTAAGGAAGTTCCCACACCACGGACTGCAAGCGTAGCTCCAAATCTAGATATTTTACAACAGTGTTGACGGTAATATTATATCCAAGCTAGATAAAGTGACCGGAGGATCTATCATGTTCCACACATTCGAATGAGCCTAAAAAATCATAGACGGGCTATGAATTGGTACATGTGGCCTAATGAAAGGTTCACATACAGATCAAAGTCTCTAACGGCCAAAATGGTCAATGAAGATGTTCAATATCATCAAATTTTAGAAAAGTTTTACGTTGATTGTCAAACAAACAAACAAACAAAAGTTTTACGTTGAGAACCAAATGAAATAAGTGAGCTACATAGGTAATAGGGGTTGAGATCCCTATGCAAATACCTGCAACCCTAGTTGGAGGGATCATCCTAATCTCAAAGGGGGAGGCAACCAAGGAGGTGGAAATCAAGCACAAAACTGATCAAACATGTAACAACCCATTTTCAGTGAAATCAAAATAATGTGAGAACACACATTCGAGGTGAAAATATTTATTTTATTATTATTTTAATGTCTACATCATGCTAGTTTTATTGTATAAAAATTTTGCTAAGAAATTCTACTGTTTGCATGTTTAGTTCGGTAAAAAAAGAGAGGACTAATTTGCAAAAATTGCAAAACTTGAGTTCTATAAGCTAAAGGGATTTAATAGCTATGAAATTATATGTCTATAGGGTTTATGTTGTAAATAAACCATTGATATTTTGAGTGGACAATTATGGCCATTAAAAATGAAAATTTAAAGGTTTAATTATAAGGTTATTTTGGTAAATTAATAAATACATGTTAGTAAAATAATTTTAAAAAAGGTCATCATTTTTCTATGTTCATCTTCAACCGAAATTAGGCTTAAGAAAAGCCATTGAAGAAGCTTTAACATTTGACCATCTCTCATAGCTTCCATGGTATGATTTTTCGTCTCGTTTTTAATGATTTCTATGTTTTTGGAGTCATTGTAGCTTAATCTAGCTAGCCTGGGGAATAATTTGCAAAACTGTTAAAAGACTAGGGTTTTCACATGAATGAATACAAGTTGTTGTGATGTTTAATGGAAAAAAATGAACCTTTGTTGTTAGATAAACAGCTTTTGTAAAGTGAATTTTGTTGAAAATGTCAATTAGGGTTTAAATTGGAAAATGTGAAATAGTCATGGTGTAATTTGTGAAAAAATTAATTATATGAGTTGATAGAGACCTATATGAAATTTAGCTAGCATGGGTTACTGATGAAATGCATGAATTTGATTTTACGAGCTTAAGGATTACATTGTAAAAATATCAAAATATTAGGGATAAAAGCATAATTTTGCAAAAATATGAATTTGGATTGAATTGAATAGAATAATTGTTGAATTAATTGAATTTATTCATTTAGATCAAGATAAACCTCGTACGACTTTAGATCGGAGCAAAGATAAAGTTTTAGACTAATCAACTCTGTTGCTACGTTTTATCATTGAGGTAAGTTCGTGTAATTGCATAATGTTTATATGCTTAATATTGAAATATATATGTATTGTGGATTGCCATGTGAATAATTGTTGCATATCCAATGATGTTACGTCGCCTACCGAGACTCGTTTGAACCTTAGGAATTCGTAGGAAACAAATGACATGCCATTAAGGTTTACATGTTTTGGGTGCTGGTCTTGAATGTCCTACTAGTGGCTGAGTTCCAACATTTGTTACAGATACTCGACAACTTGTGGAGTAGCACTGTGTAGCTACGTTCTGACCCACAACTCGTGTGAGCAGGCCTATTTTCAAAGCTCGTATGAGCATACTCTTCTCACAGCTTATGTGAGCATATATGTAAAGGAAAGGACAGACTACAGTTATATGTTTAGCACTCTTTGTGTGAGCTATCCTATGTATCCAACGGTATTCTAATCGGTTCAATGGGCATGGTTTGAAAGAAAATGGTAAGAGTTTAATATGAATTAAGGAGTGTATATATGAAATCCATTCAAATGGTGATACATGGAAATTATGTTATGTTGAGATGGATGACAAATCCAATTGATTCATGTTTAATTTTAATGGCCATCCATGTTAAATTGTCTATGATTTATGTTCAAGTATGATAACATGTTTGTGTTGATGCTTAAGCTTTGGCCAAGCTATTGGTTGGATTATGCCATGCTAAATTTTAATGTTATGTTAAGACATGGAAGTTAAGTTTTATGATATACGAACTTACTAAGAATTCTATGCTTACTTTGTGTTATTTTCTATGTCTTATAGTGAACCGGAAGCTCGTTCATGTTGGAAGCTTGTCAGAGACCTATCACACTATCCATCGACTATATCAGTAGATTTTGATGTTTTTTAAGTCATGATGGCATGTATAGATGTTTTCTGCTGGATGAAATAGTCATTATGTTTGGCTTGTAAATATGGTATTTTGGGTGATGGATTGGTTGTTATGTTGGCATGTATATGTGGTCTTATAATTGTTGATATTTTGGCATTTTGGTGCTTAAATGGTGGGAGTTGGAATAGCAAATAAAATGCATGCTATGAATGGTTCTTCTGATATGTTTGAATGCGGTCATTGTAGTATGTTTGGATGTGGTTGACATATGGTCAATTTTTCTATGGTTTAGTGATGATAGATGTTGAATTGCCAAATAGGTATATTTGAGTGTGATTATGGTATGTGAACATTGTGGTAATTTTTGGCATAGACATAGTTACAAAAGTTGGTTGATTTATGGCATGTTTGGTTGTTGTGATTGAGGTGCCTTTTACTTACAAAAGTTGGTTGATTTATGGCATGTTTGGTTGTTGTGATTGAGGTGCCTTTTGGGCATATTAGTTGTATGAACAAATACCATGATGATCTAGCTTGAATATGCATGTGTTAGGTACATTTTCGATGCTTCAAAATAGGTGCTTATGGCTTGTATAAGTGATCATGTTTTGGGTGAGGAAAATGACTTGAAAACGGCCTATTTCTCATCTACACGGGCATTGTCTCAATCGTCTGTGACATACAGCCATGCGACACAGCCGTGTGTCCCTTGTAAGTTACGAAGGGTTGCAAGTCAGGCCATTACACAGCCTGGCACAAGGACGTATTGCTTGGCCGGGTGACCCAATTTAGAGAGTTACAGACGCGGGCACGGCACGGGTTGGGACACGATCGTGTGTGTCCCCATTTGAATGCCACACACGACCGAGACACGCACGCGTGTCTCAAATTAATGTGAGTTACATGCTCTTGCCATATGGCCGTGTGACCCCTGCAGTATAAAAAATTTATACATTTTTTATTTAGTCCTGGTTTATTTCTAAAGTGTTTTTAGGGCCTTAATGATTCGTATAATGGACAATATGTGTGAGTTTGATTGATATTGCTACGATTGATGTTATGTTTTGAATAATTTGATTAATTAAATGTTTTGAGATGTAAACTTATAGTAATGCTCCATAACCCTATTTCGGCGACAGATACGGGTTAGGGGTGTTACATTTATTGGCATCAAAGCTACAGTTTAGTCAATTCTCAGACTGAATGCAGCGTGCGTGAGTCTAGAAATACATGCCATTATATAATCTGTGATAGTGTGATTACTCCTGACTCATTTTGAAATATGTTTACATATAGTAATGATATCCAATCGAGCCCTCCGATGAAGTTGAGAGTAACGCACTAGCCTCCGTTCATGAAGCAACATCGAGTGGTACAAGGCCCATATCTGAAGGCTGGGGAGGAGAGGCTAAGGAAGCCTTATTCCAGATGATGAATGAATGGTTTACTGAGTTTGTACGAATGAACTCAGCTGCTCAACGACCTTAACCCCCACCTGTTCCCTAACCGGTCCCTGTAGTTCCTCAAGGTTTGGAACCACTGCGAGTTAATAAGCTACCAGTTGATAAAATTCGTAAATATGGGGCTGAAGAATTTAGAGCTACCGCTAAAGATGATCTTGAGAGACGAAATTCTGGTTAGAAAATACGATCTAGGTTTTTGACGAGTTATCTTGTTCACCAGCAGAGTGTGGTAAATGTGTTGTATCTCCATTGAAAGACATAGCTTAACAATGGTGGAGCACATTGATTTTAGTTGTGTCGAGCGAGCGTATAGATTGGGAATTCTTCTAAACTAAGTTTCAAAAGAAATATATAAGTTAGAGATATGTTGATAAGAAATGCAAGTAATTTCTTGAGCAAAAACAGGGTTGTATGTTAGTGTCTGAATATGAAAGAGAATTTGTTAGATTGAGGAAATATACCCGGAAAATGTTCTCCAACCGAGGTTGCTATGTGTAAGCAGTTCGAGGAAGGGTTAAATAAAGATAAAAAGCATTTAGTCAGGATACTTGAATTGAATGAATTTGTTGTTTTAGTTGATCGAGCACATAAAGCCGAGGAGCTTAACAAAAAAAAGAGAAAAGTTGATTTTGAAGCTAGAGATTCGAGAAAGAGATCAACTGGAAAGTCATATCAATCATCATCGAAGAGATAGAAGGAACATCACAACTGTTCCACAGCTTCAGTGGGGTATTCCAATAGAGATAAAGTTAAACGACATTTGAGTCTAAAGCCTTAGGCTATGTCTATAGCAAGTGTGGGTAATGTTAGGGACAATAGGCCTGAATGCAAGCAATGTAATAGACGACACTTTGGTGATTGTAGATTGAATAATGAGGCATGTTTTAGGTGTGGTTCATTTAAGCATTATCTAAGAGATTGCCCTGAGAAGTCAGAGAAAAAAAGTTCAGATTAATTGACCGAGCAACACTGTTGCGAGAGGTAGACCACCTTGTAATCTTGGAAATGTGAGTAATAGCTGTGTTGGAACAAAAGACTCTGCTGTGAGATATGAGGCACGAGCACCAGCTAGAGCTTACACTATCTGTGCACGAGAGGAAGCTTCAGCGCTAGATGTTATTACTTGTACTTTTTCTTTCTTTGATACTAATGTTACTACTTTGATTGATCCGGGATCAACCCATTCGTATGTATGCACGAATTTAGTATCAAGTAAGAGTTTACCTGTTGAGTCCATTGAATTTGTAGTTAAAGTGTCGACCCCCTAGGTTAGTATGTGTTAGTTGATAAGGTTTGCAAGAACTTTCCTTTGATGATTCGAGGTTATAACTTTTCGATTGTTTGATGCTATTGCCATTTGATGAGTTTGATGTGGTTTTGGGCATGGATTGACTAACTCTACATGATGCTTTTCTAAACTATAGATGAAAGCTTATTGTATTAAAGTGTCAGAACGGTGAAAAGCTTCATACTGAATCGGATAGTTTGAATGGGTTGCCTATTTTTTTTTCGACTATACCAGCATAGAGATATATGAGAAAAGGTTGTGATGCATACCTTACATTCTAGAGTTTCTGAGTTGACGATAGAATTAGTTCTAATGGTATGCGAGTATCTAGTTTCCAGAGGAGTTACCCGGATTACCGCTGATTAGAGAAGTTGAATTTGCCATTGAGTTAGTACGTGGAACCTCACCGATATCGATAGCTCCTTACAGAATGGCTCCAACTGAGTTGAAAGAGTTGAAAGTGAAGTTGCAAGAGTTGACAAATAGGGGTTTTGCTCGACCCAGTTTTTCACCTTGGGTGCACCTATTTTATTCGTTAAGAAAAAGGATGGATCAATGAGATTATGTATTGACTACCGCCAGCTCAACAAAGTTACAATCAAGAATAAGTATACATTGCCGCTAATTGACGATCTGTATGATCAATTGAAAAGTGCAACAATATTTTTGAAGATTGATCTTTGTTTTGGTTATCATCAGCTGCGAGTTAAACATTTTGATGTGCTGAAAACTGCGTTCAGGACCAGGTACGGACATTATGAATTTCTTGTGGTGCCGTTTGGTTTAACTAATGCACCTGCAATATTTATGGATTTGATGAAAACAATTTTCAAACCGTATTTAGATCGATTTGTTGTGGTATTCATCGATGATATCTTAATTTACTCTGGAGATGAGATTGAGCATGCCGAGCATTTGAGAATTATATTGCAAACCTTACGTGAAAAGCAATTATTTGCCAAGTTTAGCATATGTGAATTTTTACTCCGAGAAGTTGATTCTTTGGGACATATTTATTAGTTGAGGGCATCAAAGTTGATCCGAGAAAATTTAGCTGTTGTTGATTGGAAGCCTACGAGAAATGTATCCAAAGTTAGAAGCTTTTTGGGATTAGTCGAGTATTACAGAAGATTCGCCAAAGGATTCTCGGTGATTACTACGCCAATGACAAGATTATTGCAAAAAGATGTGAAATTTGAGTGGTCTGAGAAATGCTAACAAAGTTTCAATTAGTTGAAAACATAGTTGATTGAGGTGCCTGTAACACCCTTTACTCGTATTCGACGCCAGAATAGGGCATGAGGCATTACTAAACTTAACTTACTTACACATACAACATCGACTATAAAATTTCTTTTCGACTTCAAACTTCTCACTCATTTTCATAACATTCTTATTATGGGCCTACGAAGCCCTAAACATACATACAGAAGGTTTTGGAATTAAACCGAAGACTTTAACACACTTAGAAAATTTTTACCTAAATAGGGCCACACGCTCGTGTGGAGGAAGGGACATGCTCGTATGACATATCACACGCCCGTGTTCCACACTTGCGGTCGACACTGACTTGCATCACACGGCCTGTCAGATGCCCGTATGTCTAGCCTGTGGTCGACACTGACTTGCATCACACGGCCAGTCACACGCCCGTGTCCTTCGATCGTGTGGCAAATTAAATTCCAAAATTTATGTGCAGACTTTACACGGCCTGGGCACATGCCCATGTCCGTGGCCATGCCTCCTATGTAACAGTCCGAATTTGACCCTAATCGGAACGGTGGTTTCGGGACCATGAATTCGAGTCCGAGAAATAATTTAATATTATAATTTGAGTTAGTTATATGTAAATTAATGGGTGTGAAAAGTTTCGTATAAAAATTTAACTGTTTGTGTGCTCAATTAGTTAAAGAGGACTAAATCGCGTCACTGGTAAAAATGGCCTTTTATTTGATTATGGTTAAATTGATGTGGCTTTATTTTAGTGAAGTCCTTAAAGGGTAATATACCCATTTTAAATTGTAGTGGATGGCAATGTGGTCTTATGCACATGTTTTTAAGTATTAATTTATATGTTAAAGATTATATTATAATTGTTTTATAATTTATAACTATATTATAATAAAACCAACATGAAAGTGGGATTTATGCATCCTTTCTTCCATCGAATAACAAAGAAAGGAAAAAGAATGATGGAGCTTGGTACATTCGGCCATTTTGCTAGCTAAATTAAAGGTTAGTTTTTAATCGGTTTTCAATAATTCCTTCGTTTTTGAAATCGTTGCTTTGAATACTTCAAGACTCATGCTTGAATTTTTGATTTTGATGAATTATGAAAGATTTATGTTAGATTAATATGTTTTGTATTGAGATTTTGGTAAATTTGAGTGAATAAGGCTAAATTGAGTGGTCTTTCTTGATATGAGTATTCTAGTTGCAAATTGACCTTTTTGAAATTCATAGTGGACGGAAATATGGTCTATTAATATATACATATATCATATGTTTGCTTATGTGTTAAATATATATATATTATTATTAATTTGATGTTTGTGTTATGTGGATAAGTATGTATTAAATCATTATTTATTAATTTGTGTGTTCGGGTGACTAATTTAAGTGAAAGGATTTAATAGTTAAAATAGTATTTATTTAGTTGAAGGGCCTAATTGAATTGTTTCTTGAATAAATGGTTTTGCATGTCAAATTGCCCAAAAGCTAATAGGTGGACGGCATGGTGTTTGATTAATGTTTCTATATTAGTTATTTTAGTAAGTGGTGTAATAATAATATTTTAGTAAGTGATTAAATAAGGGAAAAACATAAAAGAAAGAGAGAAAATTCATCTTCCATGGATGTTTCTTCTTGCAGAAATTTACAAAGAGAAGTTAGGCTCTATTATTCGGTTCTTGCAAGCTCCCATGAGGTTACCTTTTGAACTTCATTTTCTTAAATCCTTGCATTTTTAAGTTATTTTCTTTGAGTATTACCGAACCCATGTCAAAGATTTTGAGATTTGGGCATGCTATAGGTTCGGCCATTGGTGAATAAATTTGGGTTTGCTATGCTTGATGAATGGATATAACGTATATTTAAACTCAATATGTTTTGAGTAGGAATTTTTAAATGAGATGAAGAATAGTGGCATTAAACTTGTTAAATAATTAGTATGAATTTTTATGGTTATTAGGTAGGTTCGGCTATGAGGAAGGAATGTGCTATTATATGTAAAATTGGGAGAAATCTTAGGTTTGGATTAAATTGAGTATTATATGGAACTTTAATGACCTAGGGGAAACAATCGGCCTTACCTAATTAGTGAATAAATTGGCATGATTTTGAATAATTATAAACTTTGTATATAATTGAGTAACATGTGAAATATCAAGGTTAAATTTATAATTGTCCCTTATTCGTTTATGGCCAAATCGAGTAGAAGAGTAATGAATGAGCTCAAATTTAAATTATTTAGGTCAAGTACAAAAAGGGAAAGGTTTTGGATCGAGGAAATTAACGAGTAACCGGGAAGCTTAATTCGACAACTATCGAGGTAAGTTTTTAAGCAATAGGATTAATTTGAATTATCGCTATATTAAATTGTACATGTCTGAGTGACATAACCAATTTTATTGTCAAATTGCCGAATAAGGCATAGGAATTACTATATGTGATAGCCGAATACTGTTTAATAAATACATGTATATATATATCTATAACCATTGAATAATTGAGTTGGCAAAATATATGCACTCGTGATAAGGGATAAATATATATATAATTATATATATGTATGGGAATAAAAGATTCGGATATGTGTGAGCGTATATATATATTTGATGATGCCAAATGTGGTATGGTGACTTTAAATGTGTTTGCCGAATATGATAGTATCATGAACATGTGTTTATTATATAAATACCTTGGATGGTTGGAATATGTATAAAAATATATCTATATATATATATATAAAGGTTACCAATGTGATAGGGTATAAGATTAAATATTGGTATTGGTCGAATGTATATTGACATATTTGGTTGATGAATTATGTTGAGTAAGTGATTGGAATTGTTGGGAATGTTTAAGCTGTATTGACACGACTCGGGCTTTTACGCCTAGCGTGCCTTGTGCGGTGATTTAAATCGGGCTTTTAAGCCTAGCAGGCCTTGTGCCGGTGTTACTTATCGGGCTTTTACGCCTAGCAGGCCTTGTGCCGGTGTTACTTATCGGGCTTTTACGCCTAGCAGGCCTTGTGCCGGTGTTACTTATCGGGCTTTTACGCCTAGCAGGCTTGATGCCGGTGATGTATTTTACAAAATAGAAACCGAAATTTATGTTCAAGCGAACTAAAGCAAACTTATCGAGTTAACGGCTCAGGTGAGTATGTGAAGTAGGAAAGAATTTCTTACTTATATAAGACAAGGAAAATCAGTAATTTATTACAAATGGCATGTGTTACGAGTATGGAATATATACATATATATATGGTTATAATATGTGTTCTCGGCTTTATTAATGAATGATATGATTGTTGTATCTTGGTCTTCTAATATGAGGATACATGACTAGGCATATTCGGCCACATGAGTGGTTGTGTAATTGATGCCATGTTATAGTAATTGACATTTAAGTATATAAATGCATGTACCTATGATTATAACGATGACATTTTGGGTTTGAAAGGTTGGTTTATAAACAAGTATTTTGATCATAAGCATGTGGGTGAAGAGATATCGTTTCTACTTAATTCATACTTGTTAATATGGGTATGAAAATTAAAGTTTGAAAATAAGTATGAGTACAAGTCCACAAGTTGAATTATAGTAATTTAATTGTTGAAATTCAAATGTTATTCTTATGAAATTAGGACTTACTAAGCTAGCAAGCTTATCGTGTGAAATGTTTCCTCTGTTTTATAGATTAGGTGCAAGCTACAAGCTCGTCGGGATCGTTCGGAAAGTCGCTCACACTATCAATCTACATTTTGGGTACTCTTTCATTTTGGTTTTAAACGAAGGCATGTATAGGAAAGACTTGGTCTTTTTTGATGAAATCTTAAGGTTCATGTATATAATAGCCATGCGAATATGGCTAAATTTTTAGTTAAGTACGCTGTTGTTGTGTCTCGATATGTATGTTGGTTCATGATGGCAATTTTTATGCATTCTTAATCAAAGTTTAATCGTTTTTGTTAAGGAAATGTTTGTATACGAAATGAATCCTTGAATTAGGGATGTAGGTAGGTTCGGTTAGAAGCTAGTCTTTCATAAAATGCAACAAAACAGCTTGTAGTAACAGCAGTGATGTGAGTTAGAAAAATCACCAAAATTTAGGGTATATTGAATTAGAAGGTGAATGAGATATGAAATTAAACCTTATTGTGTCTATTTTTACATGAAAGAAACAGAGTAGGCAAAGGATTTATATATTATTAGATAATTAAGTTTTAGTGAGACCTGCTCTGAATGAATTCGGAAGTCACTGTTCTGTTTTGGAAAAATTGTCAAAAATTGTACAAAAATAATTAAGAAGCATGGTTTATATTTGTAGAACCCTTAATGAGTCTATTTTTCATTGGTATAAACAAGAACATTATAGGAAATTTGTGCAATGAGATAACTGTATTTTTGTAGAGACAGGTCAGAATTGTCAAGCAGTGTAATAAGGGTAACTTTGATGAATAAACTGTACTAATTGGCCACATGAAAAATTCTGGAAAAATTATGGTGAAAATTTATATGAGTCTAGTTTCAAGGAAAATTTACGGATCTAAATTTCGAGTTTTGTAACTCGCGTTATGGTCGATTTAGTCAGCATGACGCAGTTGGACAGCTTTAAAATCTTACACCCCGAGTTAATAGTCAAGTCTAGTAATGCCACGTACTCGATTCCGGCAAGGGTTTCGGGTAAGGGGTGTTACATTTGATTGGTATCAGAGCTTACGGTTTAGTCGATTCTAGGACTACCGTAGCGCGTGTGAGTCTAGCTATACATGCCTTTATTATGTGTTGATAGTGTGGTGACTTCTGACAGCCTGAACTTTGTGTACGCAAATGTTTGAGTGAAAATATATTGGTGATGTGTTGACACTCATAAAGGTATGAATCAAAGTGTATGGCATTTTTATTATTAATAAATGTTATAATTATATGAGCGTGAGTTATGACAATTGAGTTATGATGCTATATGAGAATTTCGATTGCGACTTAGTGATTAGAGTTGGCTTATGAACTATGTGTTAAGAACAAAGGTGATTATAAGCAAATAATCCTCAGATATCATTTTTCGTAAATTAGCATGTGTCTGAAAATTGGAATTTATTGTAATTATATGTGAATTAGCGAATTTAGCTAAGTATAAAATTGATTCGGTTAAGTTATTTGTGTGATATGTGCTATCGAATGTTCGTATAATGAGTTCAAATACATAAAAGATTCAATATATGAAATGATTCAGGGAGAAAATTTTAGGTATTACTACTCAAAGCTATGAGCCTAGCAAACCTTGGACCGGTGAATGATTATCGGACCTCGGGTCTAGCGAGCTTATTGCCGGTGAATGATTATCGAGACTTTGGTCTAGCAGGCTTATTGCCGGTGAATGATTATCAAACCTCGGGTCTAGCAGGCTTAATGCCGGTGTGTGATTCAGGCTCATGCCTAGCAGGTTTTATACCGGTGACTTACAGTACGAGCTTATGCTTACGAAATGATTGAATTATGGTGGCCAATGAACAAGCTTAAGCCTATCTGGATTTATTATTGGTAATAAGGTATGTATTGACTTAAGTACAAATTATATGTGATGTTTATTGATTAAGTAAGTTGATAGATAATGTGTTTGTGTATTCGACATTTTTGGATATGTGGATAATATGATATTGATTTGATGTTGTTTACTTGTAACATCTGAGTATTCAATGGATGTATGAGTATTTATACATAAATAAGTTCGGCCATATGGAGATTTTATGAATATGCAATCGGACATGTGGAATTATTTATATAAATGTAACACCCCAAACCCGGTCCGAACACCACGACCGAATCTGGTATGTTACGGGGAAAACGGGTTTGAAAATTTCGAACTTGTACTAGATAGACTTGATAAAACTTTGTTCCTTTTTGAAAACAAGTTGTTGAATATTGCTACTAGAACATTCAGTCTTAGTAAAACTTTTGGTTTCAAGTTTGAATCCGATTGTTTTTCATTAAATTATAAAATCGGTGTGATACCCGATGGTATAGTTCAAAAACATCTCGCTTTGTTGGTTTGAAAACTGTGTCTTTCCAAATTTTAATAAAATTCGTGCCAAGTTATTTTCGTTACAGCATATTAAAATCTAATGTAAAACATAAACGTCATAAAGCACATCTTAAAAAGGCTTTTTACAATCCAAGATAAACCCAAATAAAAATAAATAAACTAAAGTACCCAAATGCAATAAACTGAGCAAAACTTTTATTAGAGCATGGCATGTGCACCCCGAGTCCATCCCGGCTCCAAGTCCGCGTCTACGAGTCACCTGAAATGTCAAAGGAGAGGGTGAGTCGAGTGACTCAGTGTGTAAATCCCGCTCCCGATAAAACAACATGCTAACACACATCATACATAGCAACATAATTAATGCAACCCGATCCTAACCATCCATACACCTTTTCTACCCCGTGTGGTACCAAACCACTGGTGGTGCCAAACCACTGGTGACGTATAGTCACAATGTGTTACCAAAACACTGGTGTCCCAAAGACACATTATCCATAAATGTGGTCCCAAACCACTGGTGTCCCAAAGACACAATTGTGCTACCAAAGCACTGGTGACCGAAGTCACAAATCGGGTGATGGGGCCAACCCATCGTGTGTTACCAAAACACTAGCAGACGATCCCATATCTCAAGTGGGGCCAACCCACGGTGGTCAAACCACAGGGACAAGTCGCAATGAGGTGCCAAACCTCTGGTGACCCAAAGTCACAAAGTGTGCTACCAAAGCACTGGTGCTCGTCAGCACAAAATATCACCGCTCCCTCCTCTCGTATCACCCATACATATCATACTCATGGGATTATGCATCTCATACTAACCATGCATATCATGCCAACATACCAAGCATTACAACTCATAACATGCATAACATAAATCATGATATCATGCTTCATCAATAGTACTCATAATAGAACAGACTTACCCGAATCGTACACATACCCCGTTTGGGTATTCATTTGTCCATCATACTGTTTATAATTTTAACAGGCAAACAGGTTTATTAAAAAAATCTTACTAAGTATCAGTGTGTTAGTTACACACCTGATAGTACGAGTCTAGAAATCTCAACCAAAGCGATCTAGGTCCCTCGAGTACTGACTCCTACAATCGGCCAAACATAGGATTAGGCATCTAAGACATTCGGCCAACACCATTTAGACCAACAAGGATTGTCGAATCACTTTTTACCTTGCACACGTTTGGTTTCCTACCAAACCCGAACCACAATGGTTCCTTCTTTAGCAATCGGCTACACCATAACAGATGAACAGTTAATCCTTTGCCTTAATCGAACTTAAAAAGATTGAAATAATAACAATACCATGTACTTACCCCTACTTACCAATCGTTTAACAAAAGATTGACGATTCCCTTGCTTGCTTCCACCCTCCAAAGACCCTATAACAACGAGATTAGAACCCTTCCAACATGACCATAATCGGTTCTTAACCAAACAACCAACAAAGATCGCAAGAGGGGGATATGGCCATTCGGCCAAAAGCTTACCAACACCAACGATTGAAGCAAGGACCCCAACCCTCTACTGATATTCGGTCAAAAGAGCTACAAGGGAGAGGAGAGATTCGGCCCTGACCAAGAAAGAAACGAAAGAAAAGATGAGGAGAAGAATTAATATTCGGCCAGAGTGCCAACACAAACTAGAAAGAGATTTCGGCAAACACCAAGGGAGGGTTCGGCTAGTACCTTAAAATGAAGAAAAGGAAGATGTGTCCAAGAAGAGAATCGGCCAAGGTCTTTACAAGAGAAGAAAATGGGAAAAGAGATAGGTGCTTTTCGGTTTGAGAAGAAATGAAATGAAGAGGGTGTTTAAAGAATAGAGTTTCGGCTACAATGCTTAGGAAAAGAAAATGAAGATTGGAGAAACAAAATGGTTGTAGTTTTGGCACAAAAGAAATGAGGAGAAAACAGATAGGTAATTCTATTTTGTCAAGAAATGCTAAGAAAAGCAAGCCAATTCGGCAATAAGCATATGAACTTTCGGTTTCAACAACAAAAAAAGAGAGAATAAAAATGCAAAAGATGTTTGGTTGGCTATTATTGACAAAAGAGAGGATTCGGTTTAACCCCAAATGGCCGAAAATGCACCAAATGCCAAAGAGCATTTCGGCACTACCCTTTGCCACCCAAGCCGTCCACTCTCTCCTCCAACCTCCCCAAAAATTCGGCCATAATCCCCACTTTTACTCCAAGCCATAAATTCAAAATAGTTGAACAAGTCTTCATCCTTAATTTACTCTCCACCCACCATTCAAATGGGTTGACAAAGTCCAAGGCAGAGTTTGAACTGCCTACAAACTCCTCCCTCCATGCCGTCAAAATGAGTGCCAAAAAGGGGACTCTGCAGCTCGAACACAAGGCCTCCACCTTGCTTTAGGCGTTACCCACTCCAAACCTTAGTGGCGCCTACAATGCCACTCCACCAACTTGTTTCTTGTGCTAACAACCACCCAAAATAAATTTAAAAGCCCCTGCTTCCTCAGCTCCCCTGACTTAACACCCAAAAACCAAAATTTTCCTATCCACTCAGGCATACTCCTAGCCTATAATTAAGTCCCGAAACTACACAAACAACAACATAGTATACCAAACACATGCCAAACATGCAACAACGAAATAGCCCCTAACCCGGGATATTACAGTTCTACCCCCCTTAAGAATAATTTCGGCCTCGAAATTACCTGGTCAAAAGAGTTGCGGGTATTGCTATCTCATCGCATCCTCGGGTTCCCACGTAGCTTCTTCCATGCCATGATTCCGCCAAAGAACCTTAACCAAAGGCACGGACTTTCTACGTAGAACCTTCACATCTCGATCTAGAATCTGCACTGGTTCTTCCTCTATGGTCATATCTGGGTTTACCTCGATCTCCTCCACTGCTACTACATGCGATGGATCTGAACGATACCTCCGAAGCATCGACACGTGAAAAACATCGTGAATCGACTAAGCTCTCTGCCGGCAACTCAAGGCGATACGCCATCGGTCCAACTCGTCTCAATACCTTATACGGCCCAATGAACCTCGGACTTAGCTTGCCTTTTCTGCCAAACCTTAGCACCTTCTTCCAAGGTGAGACCTTTAAGAAAACCCGATCTCCCACAGCGAACTCTATATCTCTTCGCTTAAGATCGACATAAGACTTTTGCCGGTCCAAGCTTCCTTCAAACGAGATCGAATCAACCTAACCTTGTCTTCGTCTCAAAGAACCAACTCAGTCCCAACAAGCGGCGTTCACCTAATTTCGTCCAACAAGTAGGTGAGCGACACTTCCTACCATCTACGCCTCATATGGTGCCATCTTTGATGCTTGCTTGGTAGCTGTTGTTATAGGCGAACTCGGCCAACGGCAGAAACTCATCCCAACTGCCCCTGAAATCCAGAACACAACCTCTCAACATGTCTTCCAAGATCTGAATAACTCTTCACGATCGCCTGCCGATTTGGTGAAAAGCCGTCTTTGAAATCCAAACGAGTACCCAGAGCCTGATGCAACGCTCTCCAGAACCTCGACGTGAACCTCGGATCCCTATCTGAGATTATCGAAACTGGAACGCCGTGTAGTCTCACTATCTCTGACACATAGAGCTTCGCCAATCTCTGAAGTGAATAGTCCACTCTCACCGGAATGAAATGGGCTGACTTAGTCAGACGGTCCACAATAACCCAAACTGAATCTTTCTTGCTTGGCGTAAGCGGTAAACCACTGACGAAATCCATAGTTATCCTTTCCCACTTCCACTGAGGAATTTTCACAGTGAAGCAAACCCGACAAGAATCGATGTTCGGCTTTTGACTGGCCGACAAGTCAGACATTTTCCAACAAACTCTGTCACCTCTTTCTTCAAGCCAGGCCACCAAAACTGCTCTTTAAGATCCCTATACATTTTACTACCTCCAGGATGCATAGCATAAGGACTGCTATGTGCGTCCTGAAGAATCTTCTGCCTCAGCTCAACATCTTTGGGCATGCAAGCCTTTCCTTGAAAACACAGAACCTCATCATTAGACAAGCTGTAACCCTCCAAACCACCATTCTGCACTTGTAACCTTCGCGCACTCAGAACCTCATCCTCCAACTGTTTCTCTTTGATCTGCTCAACCCAAGTAGGCTTAACCTGCAGCTCTGCCAGAATACTCCCGTCGTCATACAAACTCAAATGGGCAAACAAAGCTCTTAAGTCCGAAACAACCCTACGGCTTAACGCGTCTGCCACCACGTTAGCCTTGCCCGGATGATACTCGATCGAACAGTCGTAGTCTTTGAGCAACTCAACCCATCTACGCTGCCTCAAATTCAGATCCTTCTGGGTCAATAGATACTTCAGACTCTTATGATCTGTGTAGACGATTGACTTCTCCCCGTACAAGTAGTGCCTCCAGATTTTTAGAGCAAAGACTACAGCTGCTAGCTCCAAGTCGTGCGTCGGATAGTTGACCTCGTGTGGCCTCACCGTTTGCAGAGAAGCGTAAGCCACAACCTTACCCTCCTGCATCAGTACACAACCCAAACCCGTGTGTGATGCGTCGCAGTACACTGTGAATTCCTTACCAGCCTCAGGTTGAATTAACACAGGAGCCTCTGTCAAGATCTTCTTCAACTTATCAAAACTCTCCCTTTGTTTCTCACCCAAACGAACGGAACTCCCTTTCTTAATGACTTAGTCGCCGGTGCCGCAATTAACGAAAAACCTCAACAAAACCTTCGGTAGTATCCGCCAAACCCAGAAACTCGAATCTCAAGAAGCCCGACTTAGGAGGCTTCCAATCCAAAACCGCCTCAACCTTCCGAGGATCTACTCTAATCCCCTCGGTGATACTACATGACCCAAAAACGTCACTTCTCTAAGCCGAACTCACACTTACCGAACTTAGCATAGAGTTGCTTCTCCTCAAAATTTGCAACACCACTCTTAAGTGTGCATCATGCTCTTCTTCCGACCTTGAGTAAAACCAAGATGTCGTCAATAAAAACCACGACAACCGATCCAGATCATCTTTGAAACACCCTATTCATCATATCCATAAAAGCTGCGGAGCGTTAGTCAACCCGAACGGCATTACGAGAATTCGTAGTGCCCGCATCGAGTCCAAACTTATTTGTCTTATGGATATCCGCTTCTTAACTTTCAACCGATGGTACCGGACCTCAAATCGATCTTCAAAAACACCGATGCACCTTTGGTGATCAAACAAGTCATCTATCCGTGGTAACGGATACTTGTTTTTAATCGTCGACTTATTCGGTTGGCGGTAGTCGATACACATCCGCATCGAACCGCCCTTCTTCTTGACGACGAATAATACGGTGCTCCCCACGGCAAACACTTGGCCTAATGAAGCCTCGATCCAACAACTCCCGAATCGAGCCTTAAGCTCCACCAATTCCTTTGGTGCCATCCTATATGGAGCAATAGACACCGCGCGCGATCCCGGTAGCAGATCTATCCCAAACTCTACCTCACGATCCGGTGGTAAACCCGGAAGCTCCTCCGAAACACATCAACAAATTCCTTAATGATGCGAACCTTCAACAAAGCAGATTCCTTAGCCTCCAAGGCATACACATGAACCACAAACGCTCACAAACCCTTCCACGACCATCTTTCTGACTTTTAAGGCCGACACCACATTGGATAAGTAATCTCTCCTATTACCTATCATACTCACTTCATCTCCCTTATCCGTCGATAGGACCATGCGCTTAGTCACGCGCAATCCACCTTGGCTTGGTACTTCACCACGGCCCATCCATCGAGAATCGATCGAACTCCTCAAACGGCGGTTCCATCGGATCAAGAAAAAACTACCCCAGGAGTTCTAGGGGTACATCCTTATACTGACTTATCTACCACTACTGAGTGACCTAGAGGGCTAAAAATGCGGTCATCCGCCTAGAAGATATCTCGAATCTAAGTCCATGGTCTCAATTATACTACTAGCAACATACGAATGCGTGGAACCCAAATCAATTAAAGCAAAGATAGGAGAACCAAAAATCAAAACGTCATCGGTGATTACGTCCGGTGCGTCGCTTCTCCTCGCGCGGCGCCTACACTGCATACCGCATCAGCCGTCGTGCCTCGAGAACTACCGCACTTTCTGCGCGGTGCTCCACGACCTCGACCAAATCCATTACCACCTGCGCCATTACCACGGCCCCTGCGGTGGCGGTCCATTACCTCTGTGCGACACGGCCCGACTCGGGATCGAATCCTAGCCATCCTACGCGGGCGATCCCTCCCTAATGCGATGATCCGAGAGAACCACACTCGAAGCAACCTTTTCCACCGGTCCAACAAACACCCCAATGAGATTTCCCACACCGATTACCGCTGGCGGTCCGCGCTCGCAGAGCAACAAACCTAGCAGATCGATTACGCCCACTCGGCCTAGCCTCCTCTCGCGGATTGCCGACGATCCCAAGACCCAAAGCTCCTCTTAAGCCTACTACTCCCGTCCATGCTTTGTCTTATCGACTCCTTAACACCTTGGCTACCTTAGCCTTCTCGACTAAGACAAAGAACTCGCGTTTCTGGCGAGGAGCAATCAGCGACCTCAACTCGTCTCGAAGCCCGTCCTCGAAACGAACACACCTCTCATGCTCGGTGGCTACAATGCCCCGGCATACCTACTCACCGGGAACTCGAACCTCGACTCAAAGAACAGATTTACTCTCGAGCGAGCCTCGAAATGCCTTTCTCTCGGGAGTCGATGTAACTAGCCCCGATGTATTTCTTTTGATATGCGCTCTAAAATAATCCCATGTCGGATCCTCACCGCCACACCGTCCCGAACCGTGAGCCACCATTGATATGACTCATCAGAAGAAGCGACACGATGCCCTTCAACTTCTCCTCGATCGTCAAGTCCGGATCGCCCATGATCCGCTCCGTTGCCTCCGGCCAATACTCGCAAAGTGCTTTAGAGCAACACACGATACACCTCGGAAGAACTCGGCCCGTATTGGCGAGTCGCTCAGAGCAGATTTCCTAACTCCCGCACCACCACTTACACCGGCTACCCTTTCCAACACCCGCAAAGATCGCTCGTGACATCGCATCGTCTCGGATCGATCTTGGAACTCACCACCTCCAGCTGGTGGCGGAACCGGCATCTCATTTTCTGACCCTTGACCAGATCCTACGGGTTCAGAAACCGTCATTCTACCCCTACCTCTACCACGAGTATTACGACCACGTCCGCCTCGAGTGCTCATGTCTAACGATCTACGTTTCTGATTAAAAAGATTTTTATGCATTAGTATCGTTCCACTTTCTTAACCGCAAAGAAATTTTATGGATAGAGCTTATTCAGGGGTTCTTTCGAGCAACCAAGGTTTCAATCTTCTATCCTATTCACCCAAAAGAGATTATACATTCATTCCTTAACCCTTTCCATACCTATTCACTCTTCGGACATTGCTGCCCATTCTAGCCCAAGGGTATTTTCGTCATTTTCCCTACAGGGTATTTTTGTAATAAAGATATTTTAAACTTTCGTACAAACCGGTCAATTTGAAATTCCAAAAATTTGAGAGTGTTCTTTGAAAATTTTGTAAAATACTTCGTTTTGGAAACCAGGGGTATTTTAGTAATTTTCACAAACTGAGGGCGTTTTCGTAAATTTCCAAAATCAAAATTTTTCGATTGATATTTCGTAAAACAGAATGTTTGAATTTCGTAACATCATTGAAATTTTGGGCAAAATCATTGAGTTGCTATTTTATAGACCGAGGGCATTTTAGTAAATTTACCCCTAAGGGCATTTTTGTAATTTTCCCATAAATCAGGTTTTTCAAGAAAATGGTTGTAAATGTGACATTTTCGGTTTTGAAAGAGTTTATTGCGAAAAGTGTGAAAACATTAGGGTTGTTGTTGTATTTTCGAAAACATGGCTGATTCCCTTTTCGGGTTTTAGTCGTTAGGTTAGGTGCATGACCGAGCCTCTTGGTCGGGGTGAACTCGAGCTACGCACCGGTGGGATACTGCGAAGAGGAGGTGAGTCACGAGGACCGCTTAAATACCAAGCTCTTAGGATCCTCTCCTAGACATGCGCACAGGAGTTACCACACCCTAGCCCCGTGGTGAGTCATAGATTGGTTTAGTGCTTTAAGTCTTATGCTTTAGTTCGAGTGTTTGAGTGATCTAATCCTAGGTTCCGATCCTATAAATCTAACTACATTTCATATCACCTACCCTTCTACAAATAATAATTCTGAAGCAGTTTAGAGTTACTTACAGGCGAATCGGTGCCTGAGACTCGGTGCCATGCCTTGTAAACCATGTATTCCATCCCAAAAACACTTAAAACAAACTTTTGAAAGCAGTTTGGGCCTCAAAGCCACAGTAGAGCTTTTGAACTTAGCTCGATACCACAATTGTAACACCCAAACCCGGTCCGAACACCACGACGAAAGAACGGTATGTTACGGGAAAGCGGGTTTGAAAATTTGAACTTGTACTAGATAGACTTGATAAAACTTTGTTCCTTTTTGAAAACAAGTTGTTGAATATTGCTACTAGAACATTCAGTCTTAGTAAAACTTTTGGTTTCAAGTTTGAATCCGATTGTTTTTCATTAAATTATAAAATCGATGTGATACCCGATGGTATAGTTCAAAAACATCTCGCTTTGTTGGTTTGAAAACGGTGTCTTTCCAAATTTTAATAAAATTCGTGCCAAGTTATTTTCGTTACAGCATATTAAAATCTAATGTAAAACATAAACGTCATAAAGCACATCTTAAAAAGGCTTTTTACAATCCAAGATAAACCCAAATAAAAATAAATAAACTAAAGTACCCAAATGCAATAAACTGAGCAAAACTTTTATTAGAGCATGGCATGTGCACCCCGAGTCCATCCCGACTCCAAGTCCGCGTCTACGAGTCACCTGAAATGTCAAAGGAGAGGGTGAGTCGAGTGACTCAGTGTGTAAATCCCGCTCCCGATAAAACAACATGCTAACACACATCATACATAGCAACATAATTAATGCAACCCGATCCTAACCATCCATACACCTTTTCTACCCCGTGTGGTACCAAACCACCTGGTGGTGCCAAAACCACCGGTGACGTATAGTCACAATGTGTTACCAAAAACACTGGTGTCCCAAAGACACATTATCCATAAATGTGGTCCCAAACCACTGGTGTCCCAAAGACACAATTGTGCTACCAAAGCACTGGTGACCGAAGTCACAAATCGGGTGATGGGGCCAACCCATCGTGTGTTACCAAAACACTAGCAGACGATCCCATATCTCAAGTGGGGCCAACCCACGGTGGTCAAACCACAGGGACAAGTCGCAATGAGGTGCCAAACCTCTGGTGACCCAAAGTCACAAAGTGTGCTACCAAAGCACTGGTGCTCGTCAGCACAAAATATCACCGCTCCCTCCTCTCGTATCACCCATACATATCATACTCATGGGATTATGCATCTCATACTAACCATGCATATCATGCCAACATACCAAGCATTACAACTCATAACATGCATAACATAAATCATGATATCATGCTTCATCAATAGTACTCATAATAGAACAGACTTACCCGAATCGTACACATACCCCGTTTGGGTATTCATTTGTCCATCATACTGTTTATAATTTTAACAGGCAAACAGGTTTATTAAAAAATCTTACTAAGTATCAGTGTGTTAGTTACACACCTGATAGTATGAGTCTAGAAATCTCAACCAAAGCGATCTAGGTCCTCGAGTGCATCGACTCCTACAATCGGCCAAACATAGGATTAGGCATCTAAGACATTGGCCAACACCATTTAGACCAACAAGGATTGTCGAATCACTTTTTACCTTGCACACGTTTGGTTTCCTACCAAACCCGAACCACAATGGTTCCTTCTTTAGCAACTGAATCGGCTACACCATAATGAGATGAGCGGTTAATCCTTTGCCTTAATCGAACCTAAAAGATTGAAATAATAACAATACCATGTACTTACCCCTACTTACCAATCGTTTAACAAAAGATTGACGATTCCCTTGCTTGCTTCCACCCTCCAAAGACCCTATAACAACGAGATTAGAACCCTTCCAACATGACCATAATCGGTTCTTAACCAAACAACCAACAAAGATCGCAAGAGGGGATATGGCCATTCGGCCAAAAGCTTACCAACACCAACGATTGAAGCAAGGACCCCAACCCTCACCGATATTCGGTCAAAAGAGCTACAAAGGAGAGGAGAGATTCGGCTACGACCAAGAAAGAAACGAAAGAAAAGATGAGGAGAAGAATTAATATTCGGCCAGAGTGCCAACACAAACTAGAAAGAGATTTCGGCAAACACCAAGGAGGTTCGGCTAGTACCTTAAAATGAAGAAAAGGAAGATGTGTCCAAGAAGAGAATCGGCCAAGGTCTTTACAAGAGAAGAAAATGGGAAAAGAGATAGGTGCTTTTCGGTTTGAGAAGAAATGAAATGAAGAGGGTGTTTAAAGAATAGAGTTTTTGGCTACAATGCTTAGGAAAAGAAAATGAAGATTGGAGAAACAAAATGGTTGTAGTTTGGCACAAAAGAAATGAGGAGAAACAGATAGGTAATTAGAATTTTGTCAAGAAATGCTAAAGAAAAGCAAGCCAATTCGGCAATAAGCATATGAACTTTCGGTTTCAACAACAAAAAGAAGAGAGAATAAAAATGCAAAAGATGTTTGGTTGGCTATTGACAAAAGAGAGGATTCGGTTTAACCCCAAATGGTAGAAAATGCACCAAATGCCAAAGAGCATTTCTAAGGCACTACCCTTTTGCCACTCCAAGCCGTCCACTCTCTCCTCCAACCTCCCCAAAAATTCGGCCATAATCCCCACTTTTACTCCAAGCCATAAATTCAAAATAGTTGAACAAGTCTTCATCCTTAATTTACTCTCCACCCACCATTCAAATGGGTTGACAAAGTCCAAGCGAGTTTGAAGCGCCTACAAACTCCTCCTCCATGCCGCCAAAATGAGTGCCAAAAGGGGACTCTGTGGCTCGAACACAAGGCCTCCACCTTGCTTTAGGCGTTACCCACTCCAAACCTTAGTGGCGCCTACAATGCCACTCCACCAACTTGTTTCTTGTGCTAACAACCACCCAAAATAAATTTAAAAGCCCCTGCTTCCTCAGCTCCCCTGACTTAACACCCAAAAACCAAAATTTTCCTATCCACTCAGGCATACTCCTAGCCTATAATTAAGTCCCGAAACTACACAAACAACAACATAGTATACCAAACACATGCCAAACATGCAACAACGAAATAGCCCCTAACCCGGGATAATTGTTCCTAGTAAGACCCAATGAGTTCTCTTTGGTTAAGATAATTTAAGTAGAATTCAAAGTTTCGATGATTAATTGTGTCTTCGAGATAAAGTGTCTATGCCGAGAAGCTCTGAGATTGTATAACCATTGTTATAGGTGGCTCACAGTGTCAGTTAGTTTGATCGTATGAGAGTAACATGATGTACGACATTCTGAGATTTGATATTTATGAATGTGTGAACTATGGTATTCCTGGCTTTGTGGATTATAGACATAAAGTGTTGATTATAGAGTTATCTGTTCCTGAGAGGATGTACAGCGAAAGCTAAATCAGAATTTCAATTGTGAGATTAAAGAGAATTGCAATTTGAAACCATGTGTGAATTTGAAATATATTGTGTGGAAGCAAATCCTTAATCTACCTTTTGGTAAGATTTTCGAGGACAAAAATCCCTAAGGGGGGGAGAGTTGTAACAGTCCGAATTTGACCCTAATCGGAACGGTGGTTTCGGGACCATGAATTTGAGTCCGAGAAATAATTTAATATTATAATTTGAGTTAGTTATATGTAAATTAATGGGTGTGAAAAGTTTCGTATAAAAATTTAACTGTTTGTGTGCTCAATTAGTTAAAGAGGACTAAATCGCGTCACTGGTAAAAATGGCCTTTTATTTGATTATGGTTAAATTGATGTGGCTTTATTTTAGTGAAGTCCTTAAAGGGTAATATACCCATTTTAAATTGTAGTGGATGGCAATGTGGTCTTATGCACATGTTTTTAAGTATTAATTTATATGTTAAAGATTATATTATAATTGTTTTATAATTTATAACTATATTATAATAAAACCAACATGAAAGTGGGATTTATGCATCCTTTCTTCCATCGAATAACAAAGAAAGGAAAAAGAATGATGGAGCTTGGTACATTCGGCCATTTTGCTAGCTAAATTAAAGGTTAGTTTTTAATCGGTTTTCAATAATTCCTTCGTTTTTGAAATCGTTGCTTTGAATACTTCAAGACTCATGCTTGAATTTTTGATTTTGATGAATTATGAAAGATTTATGTTAGATTAATATGTTTTGTATTGAGATTTTGGTAAATTTGAGTGAATAAGGCTAAATTGAGTGGTCTTTCTTGATATGAGTATTCTAGTTGCAAATTGACCTTTTTGAAATTCATAGTGGACGGAAATATGGTCTATTAATATATACATATATCATATGTTTGCTTATGTGTTAAATATATATATATATTATTATTAATTTGATGTTTGTGTTATGTGGATAAGTATGTATTAAATCATTATTTATTAATTTGTGTGTTCGGGTGACTAATTTAAGTGAAAGGATTTAATAGTTAAAATAGTATTTATTTAGTTGAAGGGCCTAATTGAATTGTTTCTTGAATAAATGGTTTTGCATGTCAAATTGCCCAAAAGCTAATAGGTGGACGGCATGGTGTTTGATTAATGTTTCTATATTAGTTATTTTAGTAAGTGGTGTAATAATAATATTTTAGTAAGTGATTAAATAAGGAAAAACATAAAAGAAAGAGAGAAAATTCATCTTCCATGGATGTTCTTCTTCTGCAGAAATTTACAAAGAGAAGTTAGGCTCTATTATTCGGTTCTTGCAAGCTCCCATGAGGTTACCTTTAGAACTTCATTTTCTTAAATCCTTGCATTTTTAAGTTATTTTCTTTGAGTATTACCGAACCCATGTCAAAGATTTTGAGATTTGGGCATGCTATAGGTTCGGCCATTGGTGAATAAATTTGGGTTTGCTATGCTTGATGAATGGATATAACGTATATTTAAACTCAATATGTTTTGAGTAGGAATTTTTAAATGAGATGAAGAATAGTGGCATTAAACTTGTTAAATAATTAGTATGAATTTTTATGGTTATTAGGTAGGTTCGGCTATGAGGAAGGAATGTGCTATTATATGTAAAATTGGGAGAAATCTTAGGTTTGGATTAAATTGAGTATTATATGGAACTTTAATGACCTAGGGGAAACAATCGGCCTTACCTAATTAGTGAATAAATTGGCATGATTTTGAAAATTATAAACTTTGTATATAATTGAGTAACATGTGAAATATCAAGGTTAAATTTATAATTGTCCCTTATTCGTTTATGGCCAAATCGAGTAGAAGAGTAATGAATGAGCTCAAATTTAAATTATTTAGGTCAAGTACAAAAAGGGAAAGGTTTTGGATGGAGGAAATTAACGAGTAGCCGGGAAGCTTAATTCGACAACTATCGAGGTAAGTTTTTAAGCAATAGGATTAATTTGAATTATTGCTATATTAAATTGTACATGTTTGAGTGACATAACCAATTTTATTGTCAAATTGCCGAATAAGGCATAGGAATTACTATATGTGATAGCCGAATACTGTTTAATAAATACATGTATATATATATATCTATAACCATTGAATAATTGAGTTGGCAAAATATATGCACTCGTGATAAGGGATAAATATATATATAATTATATATATGTATGGGAATAAAAGATTCGGATATGTGTGAGCGTATATATATATTTGATGATGCCAAATGTGGTATGGTGACTTTAAATGTGTTTGCCGAATATGATAGTATCATGAACATGTGTTTATTATATAAATACCTTGGATGGTTGGAATATGTATAAAAACATATCTATATATATATATATATAAAGGTTACCAATGTGATAGGGTATAAGATTAAATATTGGTATTGGTCGAATGTATATTGACATATTTGGTTGATGAATTATGTTGAGTAAGTGATTGGAATTGTTGGGAATGTTTAACTGTATTGACACGACTCGGGCTTTTACGCCTAGCAGGCCTTGTGCCGGTGATTTAAATCGGGCTTTTAAGCCTAGCAGGCCTTGTGCCGGTGTTACTTATCGGGCTTTTACGCCTAGCAGGCCTTGTGCCGGTGTTACTTATCGGGCTTTTACGCCTAGCAGGCCTTGTGCCGGTGTTACTTATCGGGCTTTTACGCCTAGCAGGCTTGATGCCGGTGATGTATTTTACAAAATAGAAACCGAAATTTATGTTCAAGGCGAATTAAAGCAAACTTATCGAGTTAACGGCTCAGGTGAGTATGTGAAGTAGGAAAGAATTTCTTACTTATATAAGACAAGGAAAATCAGTAATTTATTACAAATGGCATGTGTTACGAGTATGGAATATATACATATATATATGGTTATAATATGTGTTCTCGGCTTTATTAATGAATGATATGATTGTTGTATCTTGGTCTTCTAATATGAGGATACATGACTAGGCATATTCGGCCACATGAGTGGTTGTGTAATTGATGCCATGTTATAGTAATTGACATTTAAGTATATAAATGCATGTACCTATGATTATACGATGACATTTTGGGTTTCGAAAGGTTGGTTTATAAACAAGTATTTTGATCATAAGCATGTGGGTGAAGAGATATCGTTTCTACGAATTCATACTTGTTAATATGGGTATGAAAATTAAAGTTTGAAAATAAGTATGAGTACAAGTCCACAAGTTGAATTATAGTAATTTAATTGTTGAAATTCAAATGTTATTCTTATGAAATTAGGACTTACTAAGCTAGCAAGCTTATCGTGTGAAATGTTTCCTCTGTTTTATAGATTAGGTGCAAGCTACAAGCTCGTCGGGATCGTTCGGAAAGTCGCTCACACTATCAATCTACATTTTGGGTACTCTTTCATTTTGGTTTTAAACGAAGGCATGTATAGGAAAGACTTGGTCTTTGTTTGATGAAATCTTAAGGTTCATGTATATAATAGCCATGCGAATATGGCTAAATTTTTAGTTAAGTACGCTGTTGTGTCTCGATACGTATGTTGGTTCATGATGGCAATATTTATGCATTCTTAATCAAAGTTTAATCGTTTTTGTTAAGGAAATGTTTGTATACGAAATGAATCCTTGAATTAGGGATGTAGGTAGGTTCGGTTAGAAGCTAGTCTTTCATAAAATGCAACAAAACAGCTTGTAGTAACAGCAGTGATGTGAGTTAGAAAAATCACCAAAATTTAGGGTATATTGAATTAGAAGGTGAATGAGATATGAAATTAAACCTTATTGTGTCTATTTTTACATGAAAGAAACAGAGTAGGCAAAGGATTTATATATTATTAGATAATTAAGTTTTAGTGAGACCTGCTCTGAATGAATTCGGAAGTCACTGTTCTGTTTTGGAAAAATTGTCAAAAATTGTACAAAAATAATTAAGAAGCATGGTTTATATTTGTAGAACCCTTAATGAGTCTATTTTTCATTGGTATAAACAAGAACATTATAGGAAATTTGTGCAATGAGATAACTGTATTTTTGTAGAGACAGGTCAGAATTGTCAAGCAGTGTAATAAGGGTAACTTTGATGAATAAACTGTACTAATTGGCCACATGAAAAATTCTGGAAAAATTATGGTGAAAATTTATATGAGTCTAGTTTCAAGGAAAATTTACGGATCTAAATTTCGAGTTTTGTAACTCGCGTTATGGTCAATTTAGTCAGCATGATGCAGTTGGACAGCTTTAAAATCTTACACCCCGAGTTAATAGTCTAGTAATGCCACGTACTCGATTCCGGCAAGGGTTTCGGGTAAGGGGTGTTACATCCTACATGGTTGAGACACATGGTCGTGTCTCTGCCCGTGTGTTTACTATTGAGCATAGTGACTTGTAAAATTCACATGCAGGGGAGACACGGCCTAACCACACACCCATGGGGCTCACTGTGTGTCACACACAGCCTAGACACACGCCAGTGTGCCTACCCGTGTGGACTAGAAAAAGGCTACTCTCCAAGCTCTTTTTATCCGCCTTACTCATACAACATAAATCACATTCAACTATTAACCAAGCAACCCAATCATGCATCATACACATTCACGAATTACCTCATCTTTTCACATATTAATAACAATGAGCCATCAACTATGGCTACATACAAAAAGAATTCATCTTTAAAAGAGCCAACACATTTGGCCATAACAATATGACATTTCACTAAGTCTAGTCCCTATACATGCCATACTCAAAATGCTAAGTCTAAATATAACGAGATTAGCTGATAGTGTGTGTAACACCCCAAACCCGGCCTAGACGTTACGACCAGATCTGGTGTGTCACATAAAAAGGTTTTTCTTGAAACTTTGCAATCGTTTTAAAAGTTTTTGGAATCTCTTTGGGAATTCCGAGTTAGCTTGGTCGGTTGAAAAACCAGTGTTCTTTTTTTTTTAAACTTGTAATTAATTCAAAAACTGCCTTTGCTGTGAGAATCAAATTTATACTATTGTGGTTACGTGATATTTTGAAAATACATGATGTCGTTTTAAATGGAACCGAAGTGTTGTCTATTATCGTTTGTAAATCGTTCGTTACATTTTGGAAAGTAGTTATTTATGTTTTTAGGAAAAGCCCCGTACTGATTAATTCACAAAAAGATAATTAATGCGTTTAGAACCAAATCAAAATATCAGTGGCCTTATTACATAACAGAATCCCAAATTTTAATAAATTTAAAGATAAGTAAAATCGAGTTTACTAAACAGTGCATGGCCACCACGAAATCCACCCTGGCCTATATCCGCAGGATTAAGGATCACCTGTAAAAATTAAGCAGAGGGAGTGAGTCAAGAAGACTCAGTGTGCAATTTCCCCACATGAACCGTAACTAGGCCCGAGCCCATTCAAATACCATTTGGGCCTTAGCCCTTACAAAATCACATTGGCCGAAGCCCATTCAGAAACGAACTGGGCCTTAGCCCTATTCGCACATTATAGCAAATAATGGATGCAATATTATGCAAACCCAACCCAACCTAGTTATCCATCCGCTACACACCACCCGTTCCTACCAAACACACCAGTGGGGATTTCTACAATCGACCCTCACCGCTACACACCATCGATGGCAGTCGTGCTGCAGTCAGCTGCTCATCGCCAAAATATGTGGCATAGCCACCGAAATAATGTGACAACATCACTGAAATATGTGGCAAAGCCACCGAAATTATGTGACCATGTCACCGAATCATGTGGCAAAGCCACCGAAATATACTGCCCCTTTCATCAACATCATATCCCAAGGCCCATGCAACATATTATTATGTCATGATGAATGCAATCATATTTCCAGAGTACAACCAATAATCAAATCATACATTTATTTTAAACCATGTCATTCAAAAGGCACAATCAGAAGGGTACTTACTTGATGTCTCCAACATTACCCATAATAGTATCTCACTTATCGATACAGCCATCTCGGCTTTCAGCCAACACAGTTATTAATGAAAGACAATAACAGAAGGTGTGAGAATTACACACTTGATTACTCGTAAAACCAAAAACTCTAGATCGTCGACACTCTCACTAGCAGGGATAACCGCGATTTGTCTATCCCACGCAAATGTCGGCTCTCTACCACAACCCGGCGAAAAATCTCGAACCACCGACACAGCACGTCGTTTAAACTTAGGGGCAGAGGCTACGAGTCCACTCCCCTCCTTAGTTTGACTGGCACTTGCATCCATGAAGAGACTTGATCAGTACTCAGGGTGAAATGTCGGTTGTCTAATAAGGGAATCTTGATTAAGGCAAACGAAAACGTAAAGGAAATTTTATAATCAAGAAACCGAAAAGATGATCCCTTACCTTGGTTATCAGGAAGTCACACCACACTAGATTTGGCTATGGTCTGAGAGAGAATCCTATAGTCGGCTGAGGAGATTTGATTATCGATATTAATCCGAAGCGACCACGCCATGTTGAGACAAAGACAGTAGAGGTTAGCCAAAAATTTTATTAAGAAACAAAAATAGGCACTTCGACTATGACCATACATAGGACCGAAAAATAAAGAGATGAACGACAGAATTTTCCATTACCTTGCGCAGACAAAAAACCGATTGAAGAGGGACCTTTAGCCAACAACCAGTACTTTGCTTCCTTGAACAAAGAAAAGCCGAATAGAAACCAAGGAAATTCGGCACTGACAGGAAAAATAGAAGAAATCTAAGATCGATTAGGATGGACACACAAGTAAGTCGGTTTAGAAAGGGGTGACAAGAAAGATTCAGCTTTGGTGATGGTAACGACACGTAGGAGATGAAAAAAAAGGATTCGACTTAGGGAAGAAATAGATGGAAAGACAATAAAAGGAGAGCACGTTTTGGCTAGAGAAGAGAACAAGAAGAAACAAGATGAAAAGAAAAGCAAATGGGTAGGCTGAGGTTCGGCTATGGAGAAAAGAGTGTAGAACAAAAAGAAGAAGATGAAAGTTGAATGGGAAGGGACGATAGTGAGGAGAGATTAGGCTAACAGCAAGCAAAATGGTCCGGTTATGGAGGAGAAAATGTTAATAGGAAATGAAAACGAGGTTCGGCTATTGTTTGTTAAAGTGGGAAAGATATGCAAGAAAAAAAAGAAGAGGAAAGAGTGGTGAATTCGACACAGCTATATGAAAGAGAAGAGAATCGCTTTGATAACTAACAAGGTGTTTGCTGAAAATGAAGAAAAAGAACAATAATGACTTCAAGGTTTCGGTTTCTACTATATCCCAAATGGCACAACCGGCACTCTACTATCCCCTTATGACCGAATGTTGAAGAATGCATATAGGAACACCAGTATATGACACACACCCACCAGCTCAAAATCAAAAAATGCACTCCTACCCACTTTCCTCTATTAGGCCAAACTCTCACATACCTCCCTACCTTCTTGATTTGCTCCTTGCTTCACTCTCCATCACTAGTTTGAATTGTTTGACCCATTCAAACTCCCCAAACTCCTCTTGTCCATCCATTCAAATGTATTTGACCCTTTCAACAACCACCTTGAAGAGTCCCAGCTGAATGCCACTTCTTACTCTCTTGAAGCACAAAAATAAAGCTCTAGATGCTGCAGATGGGACTCGAACTCCTTCCCCCCTCCTGCTCCTCTGAGACTCCACTTCCATGCTCCTCAAGTGGCGTTACCTTGCCACCACACCACTCACCTTTTTGTGTCAACAAACACAAGTAAATATTCTTAAGGCCTGCCTCAACTAGCTCTCCCCCCTAAAGTGCCCAAAAAGCAAAATTTCACCAAGGTTTTGACTTGAACCCGAGCCTCCCTTGTAACATCCTGGATTATAGCCTATGCATTAGTATGTCTTATGTGTTATGGATGTGATGTGTGCATTTTTAGAATCTTGGAAATGTAAGGAAATGTCTTGGAAATGTAAGGAAATGACTTGGAAATGTAAGGAAATGTCTTGTCTTGGAAATGTAAGGAAATGTCTTGTCTTGGAAATGTAAGGAAATGACTTGGAAATGTAAGGAAATGTCTTGTCTTGGAAATGTAAGGAAATGTCTTAGAAATGTAAGGAAATACTTTAGAAATGTCAAGTTTAAAGTTTAAAAGAGGGACATGAAGCAAGGTGGTCTTAAGAGAAAATGTATGTGAAATATGACATACAAATAGCCTTGGTAAAATGGCTACAAGGTGCCACTTAAGGGCCTAGCAAGTGACGCCACATACATAGGCAAATGGGCCAAGGATCGAGTCGCACGGGAAGCAAATAAAAGAATTTTATTTTTGCTATAAGGAGCAGAGAGGTGGACGGCATTAAGGCTCTTAAAAGAGGAGTTTTATTCTCTTTAAAATTCGGCAAATAGATAGATAATTATGGGTTATTATTAGTATTATTTTTATTAAGAAGAGATAATTGATGGATTAAATTCTTTTAATTTGAATATATTGGTAATTAAAGAGATAAAGCTATCAAAATAGAAGAGTGGTGGCCAAGTAAGGGAGTCTTGCCCTAGTAATTTTGGCAATAAAAGGAAAAGGGAGGCCATTCTGCATTATTTTCTGTTCTTGAAAGCCTCTGTCGAATTCTCTCTGCCATTATTCTCTCTTCTCTTAAACTTTGTTAAGCCAAAAACTCAAGGACTCATTGTCGAATTCTTCATCTTTCTCTTCTCACCTTTTCGGTTCCATTCTACTTAGGCCGAATCTCTCCCTCCCAAAGGCCCATCTTTGTCGAAATTCTTAGATCACAATACCTTAGTCGCCGAACCTTTGTAAGTTACATCTCTTTTCTCCATCAAGTCTCAAAGCCGAATACTTCTGTGGTGATAAACATAGGTGCTGTCGATTTCTTCAGTGAAGGTAAGATCCAATTCGGTTTTCATTCTTTTTCTATTAAGCTTATCGAAATCTGAGATCTAATCTCTACTGTTGCTCTATGGCCGACTACAAGGAAGGAGACGTTCTTTTCCCGAAGGTACACCATAGGCCGCGTGTTCCCTAGTTATTCGGTGAGTTTTGGGACTTAAAATCCACAAGGTAAGTGTTTATAGCATTCGGCCAAGGCCGTGTTTGGTAAATAGATGTGTTTCATTAATTATTCAAAAGCCGAAACTAATCTATTCGAATAATCTAGTGATTGCCGATTTCAAGAAAGAAGGATACGGCAGTTGATTAGACATCAATCGGCACCAAGGTAAGTTTGAGTAATAACAATCCTAATAGGATTTGGTTTTATGGCCGAATGGTCTTCATTAGATTTTTAAAGTGATGGCCGAATGTAGGAAGTTAAGGATCTAAGGCAGTAGATCAGATTTCGGGATTCCAGTGAATTGCTAAGTGAATCAGGTGTGTACCCCACACTAATCTTAATAGATTTATGGCTTAAACTTGATATATGTGTTAATATGAAAGTGTAAGAATATGGCTAAGGTACCATGATATGGTACAAAGTACTCAGGTACGTTTCCTACTCCTACTAGGATTATGAAATATGTTATATTTAACATGTGATAAGTGATAAGAATGTGAAATTTGGCATGTTAATGCATAATATGTATGATATGGGGCATATGGGTTATTAAAAAGGGGAAGTGAATGTGGTGACCTAAGACCACGATATTTGAATGTGGTGACCTAAGACCACAAGATCTGAATGTGGTGACCTAAGACCACGATATCTGAATGTGGTGACCTAAGACCACGATATCTGAGTGTGGTGACCTAAGACCACGAATACTCATAAGGGCGATGAGCACGTCGACTGTAGTGACTGCCTTCGATGGTGTGTAGCGGATGGAGGGTTGACTTAGTAGTCCCCACGGTGGGCATGTTGGTACGGGTGATGTGTAGCGGATAGCTAACTAGGTTTTGGGTTCGGGTTGCATCATTTTTAATATGCTGATATATGAATATGTATGTTATGAAATGCCTAAATTTGTTAAGACTTAGTGTTGTGTTACACATTGAGTCTGTTGACTCACCCCGTTGTGGGAACATTTTTCAAGTGATGATCCCGGGTCAGTAGGAGCTTAGTGGTGGCCATGCCCAGCAAGGAAATTATTATGTGGACCCTTTATTTTTCTACGTATTTTAAATTTCATTTTGGGTTTTTATTTGAGGTAATAAAGCCATAGTGAACCATGTTATTTTCTATTTTATTTACTATGTTACGTAATTTTATTTATTGGAGATTAAGTCAGTTTAATTTAAAATAAACTTTAAATATTTTGTCACTTGAAATTAAATGGGTTTCAATATAAAATAAATTTGTTTTCAACTCGAGCCGAACCCACCAACAAACTTTCTTCAAAATACACAGTTTTCCAAAGTAATTAAAGAATTTTTAATCGGTTTACTTCGAGGAACATACCAGATCCGGTCCAGGCTCATGGGCCGGGTGTGGCGTGTTTCATCCTTGGGACCCCAAAACACACCAAGATAACATGCTAAACAAGCCAAACACATAGAATAGCATAAATTACAGAACCCCTAATTCTAGGATGTTATAGTTCTACCCCCTTAAAGAAATTTTGGCCTCGAAATTTACCTGACCAAAAGAGATGAGGGTACTGCTGTCGCATTGTCTCCTCCGGCTCCCACGTGGCTTCTTCTGAACCATGATTGTGCCATAATACTTTGACCAACGAAATCGGGTTCCTCCTCAACACCTTAACATCTCGATCTAAGATCTACACTGGTTCTTCCTCAAATGACAGATCAGGTCTAACCTCAATTTCCTCCACCGGCACTATGTGAGATGGATCCGAATGGTAGCGCCTCAGCATTGAAACATGGAATACATCATGTATCTGATTCAACTCCAGAGGCAACTCAAGCTGATACGCGACTGGCCCCACACGTCTCAACACCCGATAAGGTCTAATGAACCTGGGGCTCAACTTGCCCTTCCGTCCAAACCTTAAAACCTTCTTCCAAGGTGAGACCTTTAAGAAGACCTAATCTCCCACTGAAAATTCTATCTCCTTACGCTTTGTATCTGCATACGACTTCTGTCTATCAGAGGCTTTTTTTAACCTTTCCCTAATCAACCTATCCTTTCCCTCAGTTTCTAAGATCAATTCCAGACCCAACAACTACCGCCCATTTAATTCTGTCCAACAGGTAGGGGTACGACACCTACGACCGTACAGCACCTCGTAGGGTGCCATCTGAATGCTGGATTGGTAGTTGTTGTTGTATGCAAATTCTGCTAGCAGCAGATAATCTTCCCAACTACCTCTGAAGTCAATCACACAACCCTTTAACATGTCCTCTAGAATCTGGATTACCTTCTCCAAATAACCATCAGTCTGTGGATGAAATGCTGTACCGAAATCTAGCCCTGTACCCAAAGCTTCATGTAATACTTTCCAAAATCGAGATGTAAATCTAGGGTCCCTGTCCGATATGATAGACACTGGTACCGCATGCAACCTCACAATTTCTGCTACATATAGCTTGGCCAACTTCTGCAACAAATAGTCGACACGAACGGGTATAAAGTGGGTGGACTTCGTCAACTGATCGACAATCACCCACACCGAATCTTTCTTAGTAGGCGTCAGGGATAGCCCACTAACAAAATTCATCGTTATCCTCTCCCACTTCCAAAGTGGAATCTTTATCGGCTTCAACAATCCCGACGGTAACTGATGTTCCGCTTTCACCTGTTGGCATGTCAAATACTTACTCACGAACTCGATAACTTCTCGCTTCAAACCAGGCCACCAGTACAGTTCACGCAAATCTCGATACATCTTACTTCCACTAAGATGCATAGCGCATAGGATACTATGCGCTTCCCTCAGAATTATCTGTCTTAGCTCAAAGTCCTTTGGCATACAAACCTTTCCATGAAGACATAACGCCCCTTCACTATTCAGACTAAAATCCCCTACCTTACCATTCTGCACTTGCTGAAGTCGAGAACTTAACACATCGTCTAATAACTACTTTTCTTTAATCTGACTTACCCATGTCGGCTTCACTTGAATTTCGGCTAACAGACTACCATCTTCATACAGACTGAGATGAGCAAACATTGCCCTCAAATCTGATATCACCTTACGACTTAGCGCATCTGCCACTACGTTAGCTTTACCCAGGTGATACTCGATCGAGCAGTCATAGTCTTCCAATAACTCAATCCACCTCTGCTGCCTTAAATTCAACTCCTTCTGGGTAAGGAGATATTTTAGGCTCTTATGATCGGTGTAGATAATCGACTTTTCTCCATACAAGTAGTGTCTCCAAATCTTCGGGGCGAACACTACCGCAGCTAGCTCCAAATTGTGAGTGGGATAATTCACCTCATGAGGTCTTAATTGCCGAGACGCATACGCTACTACCTTCCCTTCTTGTATCAACACACATCCTAACCCTGTGTGCGAAGCATCACAATAAACAACGAACTCCTTCCCAGCCTCAGGCTGAATCAATACCGGTGCCTCAGTCAAAATCTGCTTTAGCTTCTCAAAGCTTTCTTGATGCTTATCAGCCCAAACAAATGGTACCCCTTTCCATAACAACTTGGTTAACGGTGTCGCAATCAAGGAGAATCCCTCAATGAACCTTCTGTAGTAACCCACTAACCCAAGAAAACTTCAAATTTTTGCCACAGACTTCGGCGGCTTCCAGTCCAGAATAGCTTCGATCTTTCGGGGATTAACCTTAATCCCCCTAGCAGAAACAACATGCCCTAAAAAGATAACTTCCTTCAGCCAAAATTCACACTTGCTGAATTTGTCGTACAGTTGCTTCTCTCTCAATACCTGCAGAAAAACCCGAAGATACGAATCATGCTCCTCTTCCGTTCTTGAATATACCAAGATATCATCTATGAACACCACGACAAACTGATCCAGATAGGGTTGGAATACTCGGTTCATCATATCCATAAATGTAGCTGGTGCATTCGTTAACCCGAACGGCATTATTAAGAACTCGTAGTGCCCATAACGAGTTCAAAAAGCAGTCTTATGAATATCTGCCTCCTTGACCTTTAGCTGATGATACCTAGATCTCAAATCTATCTTCGAGAACACAGAAGCTCCCTTTAGCTGATCGAACAAATCGTCAATCCTTGGTAACGGGTATTTGTTCTTAATCGTCAACTTGTTCAGCTGACGATAGTTGATGCACATACGCACCGACCCGTCCTTTTTCTTCACGAACAACACTGGCACTCCCCATAGAGATACACTTGGTTAGATAAATCCATGATACAACAGCTCTTGAATCTGAGCTTTAAGTTCTACCAGCTCCTTCGGCGCCATCCTATATGGGGCCATGGACACCGGAGCCGTTCCCAAAAGTAGCTCAATTCCAAATTCCACTTCGTGATCCGGAGGTAACCCCGGAAGCTCCTCTGGAAAGACAACCATGAATTCCTTCACTGTTCTAACATCCCTTATAGACAATTATTTTGTATCCAAAGCACTGATGAAAGCTAGAAATGCCTTGCACCCTTTCCGCACCATCCTTTCAGCTTTTAGTGTAGAAACCACATTGGACAAATAATTCCTTCTTTCTCCTATCACAATTACTTTTTTTATCCTCTGGAGTTCTTAAGACCATACGCTTAGCAGGGCAATCCAAATTTGCATGATGCTTAACCAGCCAGTCCATGCCTAAGATAAGGTCAAACTCACCGAATGACAATTCCATCAAGTCTGCCGGAAATACTACTCCTTGAATTTCTAAAGGCACATCCCTAAACAACTTGTTCACTACTATGGATTGTCCTAAAGGGCTAACCATAGACATTTCTCTAGCAGCAATTTCAGATTTAATGCTCAAAGTCTCAGATACAGTACAAGTAACATATGAATGGGTCGATCCAATATCAAACAAAGCAGTAAACAATTTATTAACTATAAGAAATGTACCAGTTATGACATCCGGTGCGTCGCCATCCTCTCACCGTCGAGCTGCATAGACTAAACCCAGTTGTCTTGCATCTGTATTACTAACACCCTTGCCCGGTGCTCCACGACCTCGACCAAAACCATTTCTTCCTCCGGCCGGACCATGACCTCTCAGCGGCTGCTGGCCATCCCTCCTGAACTGAGCAAAACCCTAACCTGTTGGCTGCACCTTATCTAATTATTGTGGATAGTCTTTTATCATATGATCTTTAGATCCACACTTGAAACATCCCCCAGTTCTTCTCCAACACTCCCCCGAATGCATTTTCCAACACCGAGCACATGGTCAAAGCTGACCTACTGCAGCAGGCATCGCAACTCGAGCAGGCCCATCAAACCTAGGCCTCTTTTGAAAACCCCCTGACGATCCTGACGCCCTAAAACTCATCGTATTTTTACCCCTATCTTTATCCTTGTTTTGCCTCTCAGACCACTTTACCTCTTCGGCTATTTTATCTTTTTCAACCAGAATGGAAAAATCCCTTTCTCACTGCGGAGCTATCAGTACTCGCAGCTCATCTCACAATCCATCTTCGAACCGTACGCAGCGCTCATAGTCGGTCGCAACTATCCTTCGAGCGTAACGGCTCAAGCGCAGAAATTTCGCCTCGTATTTAGCCACGGATTTACCCCATTGAACCAGATTCAGAAATGTTTTTCTCTGGGCATCCGCATAGCTTGCCTTAACATATTTTCCTTGAAATGCTATCATGAAGAAACCCCAAGTAATACGATCCGCTGGAGTACCCTCCCTTACCGTGAGCCACCACTGGTATGCCTCATCTCGAAGAAGAGACACCGCTTCTTTTAATTTCTCCTCTGCCGTGCAGTCCAGTTCGTCCATAATTCGCTCAACTGCCTCCAGCCAATATTCTACTACGTTTGGGGCCACACCAAAAATACCCCTAAATATCTCTGCCCCATTTGCTCGAAGTCGCTCAGGAATAGACTTTCGAGCTACTGATCCAGTGCTTGCCCCAGCAACCCGCTCCAGAACATGCAACATCGCTTGGGACAAAGCATCGTCCCCTCCAGTTCGGTCTTGAGATCTCGCTTCTTCCATGGGTGATGCTGGCGCTTCACCTTCCGACTCATGTCTTGATTCTGAGGACTCAGCCTCAGCACCCCAGCCTCTACCACGGCCGAGTATGCCACGTCCACGTCCTCTAGTTCTCATGTCTACTGAATCATCTTAATCTGATTAAAAATTTTATGAATTAGCATTTTTTTCACTGTTTATTACCGGATAGACATATGAAAATAGAGTTTCGGGGTAGTTTTTCGCATAACATATATACCTAAAGGTATCAATCTCTAAACTTGGATTTCTTAGCACTAGCAATCACAATACAATATACTCTTTTCATGCAAATCAACCAATAGTCAGAAGACTTACCGTACTGACTTGGTGCCGAAGACTCGGGTGCCATTCTTCCAGAAATTTTTTTTTTTTCATTTCCAAACCATATTCCAACCCAATTTTGGAAAACTGTTCTTAAACCTATTTCCACAGTCGAGTTTTGTAACCTAGGCTCTGATACCACAGTTGTAACACCCCAAACCCGACCTAGACGTTATGAACGGATCTGGTGCATCACATAAAAAGGTTTTTCTTGAAACTTTGCAATCGTTTTAAAAGTTTTTGGAATCTCTTTGGGAATTCTGAGTTAGCTTTGTCGGTTGAAAACCCAGTGTTCTTTTTTTTAAAGACTTGTAATTAATTCGAAAACTACCTTTACTGTGAGAATCAAATTTATACTATTATGGTTACGTGATATTTTGAAAATACATGATGTCGTTTTAAATCGAACCGAAGTGTTATCTATTATCTTTTGTAAATCGTTAGTTACGTTTTGCAAAGTTGTTATTTATGTTTTTAGGAAAAACCCCGTACTGATTAATTCACAGAAAGATAATTAATGCGTTTAGAACCAAATCAAAATATCAGTGGCCTTATTACATAACAGAATCCCAAATTTAAATAAATTTAAAGATAAGTAAAATCTAGTTTACTAAACAGTGCATGGCCACCACGAAGTCCACCTTGGCCCATATCCGCTGGACAAAGAATTACTTGTAAAAATTAAGCAGAGGGGGTGAGTCAAGAAGACTCAGTGTGCAATTTCCCCACATGAACCGTAACTGGGCCTGAGCCTATTCAAATACCATCTAGGCCTTAGCCCTTACAAAATCACATTGGGCGAAGCCCATTCAGAAAGAACTGGGCCTTAACCCTATTAGCACAGTATAGCAAATAATGAATGCAATATGATGCAAACCCAACCCAACCTAGTTATCCATCCGCTACACACCACCCATTCCTGCCAAACACATCAGTGGGGATTTCTACAATCGAACCTCACTACTATACATCATCGATGGCAGTCGTGCTGCAGTTAACTGCTCATTGCCGAAATATGTGGCATAGCCATTGAAATAATGTGACAACGTCACTGAAATATGTGGCAAAGCCATCGAAATTATGTGACCATATCACTGAATCATGTGGCAAAGCCACCGAAATATACTGCCCCTTTCATCAACATCATATCCCAAGGCCCATGCAACATATTATTATATCATGATGAATGCAATCATATTTCCAGAGTACAACCAATAATCAAATCATACATTTATTTTAAACCATGTCATTCAAAAGGCAGAATCATAAGGGTACTTACTTGATGTCTCCAACCTCCATAAGGGTATCTCACTTATCGATACAATCATCTCGGCTTTCAACCAACACAATTATTAATGCAAAACAATAGCAGAAGGTGTGAGAATTACACACCTGATTACACGTAAAACCAAACACTCTAGATCATCGACACTCTCACTAGCAGGGATAACCGTGATTTTTCTATCCCAGGCAGATGTCGGCTCTCTACCACAACCCGGCAAAAAATCTCGAACCGTCGACACAGCACTTCATTTAAACTTAGGGGCAGAGATTACGAGTCCACTCCCCTCCTTAGTTTGACTGGCACTTGCATCCATGAAGAGACTTGATCAGTACCCAGGGTGAAATGTCGATTGTCTAATAAGGGAATTTTGATTAAGGCAGACAAAAACATAAAGGAGATTTAATAATCAAGAAACTGAAAAGATGATCCCTTACCTTGGTTATCAGGAAGTCACACCACACTAGATTTGGCTATGTTCTAAGAGAGAACCCTATAGTCGACTGAAGAAATTCGATTATCGATATTAATTCGAAGCAACCATGCCATGTTGAGAGAAAGACAGTAGAGGTTAGCCAAAAACTTTATTAAGAAACAAAAATAAGCACTTCAGCTATGACAACACATAGGACCGAAAAATAAAGAGAGGAACGACAGAATTTTCCATTACCTTGCTCAAGAAAAAAATCGAATGAAGAGGGACCTTTAGCAAACAACCAGCACTTTGCTTCCTTGAACAAAGAAAAGCCAAATGGAAACCAAGGAAATTCGGCACTGGTAGGAAATATAGAAGAAATCTAAGATCGATTAGGATGGACACACAAGTAAGGAGTTGGTTTAGAAAGGGGTGACAAGAAAGATTCGGCTTTGGTGATGGTAATCACTCATTGGAGATGAACAAAAAGGATTCGGCCTAGGGAAGAAATAGATGGAAAGACAATAAAAGGAGAGTAGGTTTCGACTAGAGAAGAGAACAAGAAGAAACAAGATGAAAAGAAAAGCAAATGGGTAGGCTGAGGTTCGGCTATGTAGAAAAGAGTGTAGAACAAAAAGAAGAAGATGAAAGTTGAATGGGAAAGGAAGATAGTGAGGATAGATTCGGCTAACAGCAAGCAAAATGGTTCGGTTATGGAGGAGAAAATGTTTAATAGGAAATAGAAGAGAGGTTCGGCTATTGTTTGTTAAAGTGGGAAAGATAGATAAAAAAAAAAAAAAAAAAAAAGAGGAAAGAGTGATGAATTCGGCATAGCTGTATGAAAGAGAAGAGAAACACTTTGTTAACTAATAAGGTGTTTGCCGTAAATGAAGAAAAAGAACAACAATGCACTTCAAGGTTTCAGTTTCTACTATATCCCAAATGGCAAAACCTGCACTCTACTATCCCCCTATGACCGAATGTTGAAGAATGCCTATAGGAACACCAGTATACGGCACACACCCACCAGCTCAAAACCAAAAAATGCACTCCTACCCACTTTCTCCTATTCGGCCAAATTCCAACACACCTCTCCACCTCCTTGATTTGCTCTTTGCTTCACTCCCCATCACTAGTTTGAATTGTTTGACCCATTCAAACTCCCCAAACTCCTCTTGCCCATCCATTCAAAAGCATTTGACCCTTTCAACAACCTCCTTGAAGAGTCCCAGCTGAATGCCACTCCTTCCTCTCTTGGAGCACGAAAATAAAGCTCTAGATGCTGCAGATGGGACTCGAACTCCTTCCCCTCTACTGCTCCCCTGAGCCGCGACTTCCATGCTCCTCAAGTGGCGTTACCTTGCCACCACACCGTTCACCTTTTTGTGTCAACAAACACAAGTAAATATACTTAAGGCCTGCCTCAACTAGCTCTCCCCCTAAAGTGCCCAAAAAGTAAAATTTCACCAAGGTTCTAACTTGAATCCGAGCCTTCCCGGGACCCCCAAACTGTAACATCCTGGATTACAGCCTATGCATTAGTATGTCTTATGTGTTATGGATGTGATGTGTGCATTTTTAGAGTCTTGGAAATGTAAGGAAATGACTTGGAAATGTAAGGAAATGTCTTGTCTTGGAAACGTAAGGAAATGACTTGGAAATGTAAGGAAATGTCTTGGAAATGTAAGGAAATGCTTTAGAAATGATACGTTTAAAGTGTAAAAAGGGGACATGAAGCAAGGTGGTCTTAAGAGGAATTGTATGCAAAACATGACACACAAATGAGCTTGGAAAAGTGGCTTGGAGGCACCACTTAGAGCTCTGGAAATGACGCCACATGCTAGGGGGAAGGGCTTGTGTTCGAGTCGCGTGGAGAGCAAAATTTTAAAGCCTTTATTTTGCTAAGTGGCGTCAATAAGAGCGAATAGGGGGACGGCTCATGGCTAAATTTTAGGAGTTTTACCCCTTTTATTTTATTTAAGGATAAAAGATGATAAATGAGGAATTATTCTTTAATTAGGAAAATAAGGGAGAAGTGATGGCCAAGTAAGGGACTTTGAGTTTAATAATTTCGGCTAAGTAAGGATAGTTGCTGAATTATCTTTTATTTTAGGTGATAATTAAAGAGATAAAGCTATCAAAATAGAAGAGTGATGGCCAAGTAAGAGATTCTAAGTTAGTAATTTCGGCTACTAAAGGAAAAGAGGGCCATTCATTCATTCTTTCAACTCTCTCTCACGAATTCTCTCTAGCAAATAACTCCTCTCTTCTCTTTTATTTTTGCCAAGCGAAATACCTTGTGCTCTAGTGAATCCTCCATCTTTATTCTTCTTTCTCTTTTCTTTCTTTATACCAATCAAAAGCCGAAATCAAGATCCTTCTAGCTTACATAGCCGAATATTGTTAAAGGTTCAAGCAAGGATTGCCGATTTCTAAAGTAAGGGTAAGATCTCATTCGGTTTCATCCCTTTTTCTTTTAAGATTTGCCGAAATCTAGGACTAACCCCATTAATATCTTGTTGTCGAAACTTTGAAGAGATCTTTCGGGATTTACTAAGTGTCGACAACAAGGAAAGAGAAGTTCTTCTCCCGAAGGTACACCATAAGCCGCGTGTTCCCTAGTTATTCGGTGAGTTTCGGGATTTAAAATCCACAAGGTAAGTGTCTATAGCATTCAGCCAAGGCCATGTTTGGTAAATATATGTGTTCATTAATCATTCAAAAGCTGAAACTAATCTATTCAAGTAATCTAGTGATTGCCGATTTCAAGAAAGAAGGATACAAAGTTTCCGGCATTTGATTAGACATCAATCGGCACCAAGGTAAGTTTTGAGTTACAACAATCCTAATAGGATTTGGATTTATGGCCGAATGGCTTTTTATTAAATATTCCTAGTATTGGCCGAATATAGGCATTAAAGATCTAAAGTAGTGAGATCGAATTTTCGGGATTTGAAGTGAATTGCTAAGTATATCAGGTGTGTACCCTACACTAATCTTAATAGATTTATGGCTTAAACTTGATATATGTATTAATATGAAAGTGTAAGAATGTGGCTAAGGTACCATGTTATGGTACAAAGTACTCAGGTACGTTTCCTTCTCCTACTAGGATTATGAAATATGTTATATTTAACATGTGATAAGTGATAAGAACGTGAAATTTGGCATGTTAATGCATAATATATGATATGGGGCATATGGGTTATTGAAAAGGGGAAGTGAATGTGGTGACCTCTGACCACGATATTTGAATGTGGTGACCTAAGACCACGAGATCTGAATGTGGTGACCTAAGACCACAATATCTGAATGTGGTGACCTAAGACCACGATATCTGAGTGTGGTGACCTAAGACCACGAATACTCATAAGGGCGATTAGCACGTCGATTACAGCAACTGCCTTCGATGGTGTGTAGTGGATGGAGGGTTGACTTAGTAGTCCCCAAGGTGTGCAGGTTGGGACGGGTGATGTGTAACGGATGGTTAACTAGGTTTTGGGTTCGGGTTGCATCATTTTTAATTTAATGATATATCAATATGTATGTTTTGAAATGCCTGAATTTGTTAAGACTTAGTGTTGTAGTACACATTGAGTCTGTTGACTCACTCCGTTGTGGGAACATTTTTCAGGTGTTGAACAGTGATGGACGGGGGTCGGCAGAAGCTTAGGGATGGCCATGTTCAGCAAGGAAATTATTATGTGGACACCTTATTTTTCTAAGTATTTTAAATTTCATTTTGGGTTTTTATTTGAGGTAATAAAGCCATAGTGAACCATGTTATTTTCTGTTTTATTTACTATGTTACGTAATTTTATTTATTAGAGATTAAGTCAGTTTAATTTAAAATAAACTTTAAATGTTTTGTCACTTGAAATTAAATGGGTTTCAATATAAAATAAACTTACTTTCAACTCAAGCCCGACCCAACACAATCTTTCTTTCAAAACACACAAGTTTTTCCTAAGTAACAAAAGAATTTGAACCGGTTTACTTCGAGGAACATACGCATTCGGTCCGTGCGGGCTCGTAAATTTGGGTATAGGAGTGTTTCGATTTGGTATCGAGAGCTGTTTCAAACTCTCTACCGAGGTTTAAGGCCTAAAACGTTTTCAAATCGAGCCCAAGTAAGTTTTATGAAAATAGTTTTTTGGAAATAAGCAGGTTTTTCTAGCATGGCACCTAAGTCTCCGACCCGCACTCCACCAGGTAAGTACCCCTATCCATTGGGTGATTTATGGTATGATCTGTAGAAGGGTAGGAATGGAACGTAGAAATAGTATGATAGGTACTTGAACCCTAGGACTAGTTTTTCCCAACTATTACATAACACTTAATGCCTAACTAAACAAACCTATGGCTAAGTTGCCAAATTAGGGTGTGGCAACAATGGTGCGCATGTCTAGGATTGGATCCGGAAGAGCCGGCACTTTAGCGATCCTAGTGACTCACCTCCTCTTCGCAGAATCCTGCAGTGCGTAGCTACGGTTCACCCTAACCAAGAGGACTCAGTCATAGGCTAAACGCAATAACTAAAACCCGAAAGGGAACTAGCCGTATTTTTATAAAAACCCTAGTTTTAAAACTCTTAAAATTACCCTTTTAATTTGTGAGAACTATTTTTTCTGAAAAATTTCTAATTTATAAAAAATTACCTAAATACCCCTGGTTGTGAAATTACAAAAATGCCCTTGGTTTATAAAATGTCCAAACTACTCATAGTTTTATCAAAATTTCCTTACTTTACGACATATCCAAAAACCCTAATTTGCAAAATATCAAAATACCTTGATTTTGGAAAATTACGAAATTGCCCCTAACTTGCAAATTACCAAAATGACCCTAATTTCCAAAATTTTTGCAACATCACCGTTTTGGAAAACAAATTCTCAAAAAGAACCCCCAATTTTTGTAAATTTTGAAATACCCCTGAATTATTAAACTTTACAAATTACCCTGGTTATTACCGAAATACCCTCAAGTTACAAAATTACCGAAGTACCCCCGGATTTAAAAATTTCCAAAAATACCCTCAGGAACTCAAAATTACCAAATACCATTATTGACAAAATCACCAAGGAACCTTATTTTGAAAGAAATAAATTACGAAAATACCCCTATAGGATAAATTACGAAAATACCCCTGGGGTAGGAATAGACAAAACTATAGAAATAATGAATGTGTGTTATGGATGTTACTGAATGAATGTTTGGATAAATGTGCTTCCCTGAATTAGGATAGAGAACTTGAACGAAAACTTTGATTGATCGAAAGAACTACTTCTAAACTTCTTCCATAAAATTTCTTCGCGAATAATCAGTGAAACAAAACATTAATTCATAAAATTTCTTAATTAGATTAACACGCGAACGTAGACATGAGCTCTAGGGGACGTGGATATAATGTGCGAGGACGCGGTAGAGGTAGAATGACCGTATCGAAACCCGTTAGATCGGGTTAAGGATCTAAAAATGAGGTACCGCCACCACCACCACCATTGTTGATCTTTGAACAGCGAGGATCGGATCGAGAGGCGATCTTTGATCGCGCGAGGTTGTGCTGCGAGTTCTTGAATTGGTGGCTGGTGCAGGAGGAAATTCGAGAGCTCGAAAGTCAGGACCTGGAGCGACTTCGTGCCAATGGAGCCGAGGTATTCCGTGGCGATTCGTGTAGCACACCAAGAGACGGTGAGTATTGGTTGGAAGCAACCGAGCGCATTATGGATGAGCTCGATCTGACCCCTGAGGAGAAGTTGAAAGGAATGGTGGCACTGCTACGCGATGAAGCGTACCAATGGTGGCTTACAGTTTGTGATGGTGCCACAGGTGAGGATCTGACCTGGAAATATGTTAAGGCCGCATATCAGAAGAAGTATGCCGGCACAAGGTATACTGATGAGCAAAGGAAGGCTTTTCTCGGACTAGTTCAAGGGAACAAGTCCATAGCAGAGTATGAAGCTGAATTTTTAAGGTTAAGCCGGTATGCTCGAGGAGTAGTGGCAACGGAGCATGAGCGATGTGTCTATTTTGAGGACGGACTAAGGGATGATCTAAGGTTGTTGATAGCTCCACGTCAGGAGCGGGAATTTTCTGCGTTAGTCAAGAAGGAAAAAGTAGCTGAGGGAATTAAGGACTCCGTGAGGCAGAACTCTCACCGGAGCAGGTCGAACAGAGGCTTTGGATCGTCAGGATCATCTGGGAATAAAAGGCCTAGAGTTGATGGGCCGCAAGGCCAGCAAGCTGCTACAGGAGGGCAGTATCGTACTTGTGACCAGTGTGGGAAGAAACACTTAGGAGAGTGTTGGAAAAAGACCAGAGGATACTTTAAGTGTGGGTCCAAGGATCATATGATTAAAGACTGTCTGCAGGATCCGAATTGGGCTCGGACAGTAGGTCAAGGTTATGAGCAGACAGGCAGAGGTGGTCAACAAGCGACAAGGGGTCGTGGTCCAAACCATGGAGGGAATGGTTCCGGCCAAGGTCGTGGAACACCAAATAGAGGTGCTGAAGGTTCTGATGAGAGGCAACCAAGATTGGTTTATGCAGTTGGCCATCGCGAGGAGGAAGATGTGCCAGATGTGACAACGGGTACGTTCCTTGTTTTCGGAATACCCTTAATTGCTTCGATTGTTGTAGAGTTTTCTTATATTACCGATGAAAGTGCCTGAAACCTTGCATGTGAATTTAGAGATTATGCCTAGGAAGTATAATAGTGTTATTAAGATCAGAGTGCACAGCATAAGCGTAGTGTGGTGAGTAGGAATGCAGTTAGCCAAGTAATTTCGAGGACGAAATTATTTTTAAGGGGGTAGAACTGTAACATCCTAGATTACAGCCTATGCATTAGTATGTCTTATGTGTTATGGATGTGATGTGTGCATTTTTAGAATCTTGGAAATGTAAGGAAATGTCTTGGAAATGTAAGGAAATGCTTTAGAAATGTAAGGAAATGTCTTGTCTTGGAAATGTAAGGAAATGACTTGGAAATGTAAGGAAATGTCTTGGAAATGTAAGGAAATGCTTTAGAAATGATAAGTTTAAAGTTTAAAAGGGGGACATGAAGCAAGGTGGTCTTAATAGGAATTGTATGCAAAACATGACACACAAATAAGCTTGGAAAAGTGGCTTGGAGGCACCACTCAGAGCTCTGAAAATGACGCCACATGCTAGGGGGAAGGACTTGTGTTCGAGTCGCGTGGAGAGCAAAATTTTAAAGCCTTTATTTTGCTAAGTGGCGTCAATAAGAGGGAATAGGGGGACGGCACATGGCTAAATTTTAGGAGTTTTATCCCTTTTATTTTATTTAAGGATAAAAGATGATAAATGAGGAATTATTATCTAATTAGGAAAATAAGGGAGAAGTGATGGCCAAGTAAGGGACTTTGAGTTTAATAATTTCGGCTAAGTAAGGATAGTTGCTGAATTATCTTTTATTTTAGGTGATAATTAAAGAGATAAAGCTATCAAAATAGAAGAGTGATGGCCAAGTAAGGGATTCTAAGTTAGTAATTTCGGCTACTAAAGGAAAAGAGGGCCATTCATTCTTTCTTTCAACTCTCTCTCTCGCCGAATTCTCTCTAGCAAATAACTCCTCTCTTCTCTTTTATTTTGCCAAGCCGAAATACCTTGTGCTCTAGCCGAATCCTCCATCTTTATTCTTCTTTCTCTTTTCTTTCTTATACCAATCAAAAGCCAAAATCAAGATCCTTCTAGCCTACATAGCCGAATATTGTTAAAGGTTCAGGCAAGGATTGCCGATTTCTAAAGTAAGGGTAAGATCTCATTCGGTTTCATCCTTTTTTCTTTTAAGATTTGCCGAAATCTAGGACTAACCCCATTAATATCTTGTTGTCCAAACTTTGAAGAGATCTTTCGGGATTTACTAAGTGTCGACTACAAGAAGGAGAAGTTCTTTTCCCAAAGGTACACCATAGGCCGCGTGTTCCCTAGTTATTCGGTGAGTTTCGGGATTTAAAATCCACAAGGTAAGTGTCTATAGCATTCAGCCAAGGCCATGTTTGGTAAATATATGTGTTCATTAATCATTCAAAAGCTGAAACTAATCTATTCAAGTAATCTAGTGATTGTCGATTTCAAGAAAGAACGATACAAAGTTTCCGGCATTTGATTAGACATCAATCGGCACCAAGGTAAGTTTTGAGTTACAACAATCCTAATAGGATTTGGATTTATGGCCGAATGGCTTTTTATTAAATATTCCTAGTGTTGGCCGAATATAGGCATTAAAGATCTAAAGCAGTGAGATCGGATTTTCGGGATTTGAAGTGAATTGCTAAGTATCTCAGGTGTGTACCCTACACTAATCTTAATAGATTTATGGCTTAAACTTGATATATGTATTAATATGAAAGTGTAAGAATGTGGCTAAGGTACCATGTTATGGTACAAATTACTCAGGTACGTTTCCTACTCCTACTAGGATTATGAAATATGTTATATTTAACATGTGATAAGTGATAAGAACATGAAATTTGGCATGTTAATGCACAATATATGATATGGGGCATATGGGTTATTGAAAAGGGGAAGTGAATGTGGTGACCTAAGACCACGATATTTGAATGTGGTGACCTAAGACCACGAGATCTGAATGTGGTGACCTAAGACCACGATATCTGAATATGGTGACCTAAGACCATGATATCTGAGTGTGGTGACCTAAGACCACGAATACTCATAAGGGCGATGAGCACGTCGATCGCAAATGACGCGCTTCGATGGTGTGTAGCGGATGGAGGGTTGACTTAGTAGTCCCCACTGTGTGCGCTTTTAATACGGGTGATGTGTAACGGATGGTTAACTAGGTTTTGGGTTCGGGTTGCATCATTTTTAATTTAATGATATATCAATATGTATGGTGTGAAATGCCTGAATTTGTTAAGACTTAGTGTTGTAGTACACATTGAGTCTATTGACTCACCCCGTTGTGGGAACATTTTTCAGGTGATGAACAGTGATGGACTGGGGTCGGCAGAAGCTTAGGGATGGCCATGCTCAGCAAGGAAATTTGTGGACCCCTTATTTTTCTAAGTATTTTAAATTTCAGTTTGGGTTTTTATTTGAGGTAATAAAGCCATAGTGAACCATGTTATTTTCTGTTTTATTTACTATGTTACGTAATTTTATTTATTGGAGATTAAGTCAGTTTAATTTAAAATAAACTTTAAATATTTTGTCACTTGAAATTAAATGGGTTTCAATATAAAATAAACTTGCTTTCAACTCAAGCCCGACCCAACACAATCTTTCTTTCAAAACACACAAGTTTTTCCTAAGTAATAAAAGAATTTGAACCGGTTTACTTCGAGGAACATACCAGATCCGGTCCAGGCTCGTGGGCCGGGTATGGGGTGTTTCACAAACACATCAAGATAACATGCTAAACAAGCCAAACACATAGAATAGCACAAAATGCAGAACCCCTAATTCTAGGATGTTACAGTGTGGGTGATCTTTCGATTATCTTCGTATCCCTAACTGGCTCTTTGACACTATAAACAAGGGAAAAGAAAGGGAGTAAGCTTTAAGCTTAGTAAGTTTACATGTAAACAGTAAGTGTCATAACATATGCTAATCAATCAATAACATTACATACTAAGCAAGAACAATTCACATTTCCATAATCATGCTTACTTGTTTCATCTCTTACCACATTCCAACCATATAACAACATAATGCTCACATTTACTTGTACACATCCTCTGCACTCATCACCACAAAGCCACATGAAACATTTACTTAAACAATTTCTTGATGAACCCTTCGGAATAATACTAAGTACCTGGTGGTTTCACACATAGTCCACCATTAATCAATAATAGGGTGGTATCGCACATAGCCCACCAACGAGAATATTTATGGTGGCTTCGCAAATAGCCCACCAAATGATACTATAATCGATGGTATCGCACACAGCCCATCGTGAATAAATGATAAGGTGGTATCGCACACAGTCCACTAAATAATTATTACGGATATTTTTCTGCAATTACATATCTATTCCAAGGTTCATACGAGAATTACTCACTATCTACTAATTTCAATCAATCTCACTCATATTTGATCTCATTCATGCAATGCACCAATAAGTAACAACATATGTATTAAACATGTATGGTTTACATATAAACTTACCTCAGTGCAAAATGTATTAGTTAACGGTCTAGTCCGTAACCTTGCCTTTTCCTCGGTCAAGGTTGTTTCCGCGTTCTTCTTGATCTATAATAATAAAATTTACTCATTCAATCATTACATAACTCATAATACATCAAAATTTCTACTTAGGCAAAAATGACCATTTTGCCCTTATACTTTGGCAAAATTATGATTTTGCCCCTAAGCTCGTAAATAATTTTTCATCACATTTTCACATTAAACAAGCTTAGTTGAACATTTATTTCTCTTACAACAATTTACAAAACCCATCATTTCATGCATTTATTACGCAATTACAACCTTTTCAAATAAGCCCCTTTTTAGGTGTTTTCATGGTAACACCTTTCACAAAAATTGTTCCTTAACTCACTAACATTCATTTTATTCCATAAAAACTCAGCAAAAAAACATGAACAGTCTCATGGAGAGTCCCTAAACTTTCAACCATTTAGCAAAATAGTCCCCTCTTTAGCTAGCTCAAGCTTTGGGGGTTCCAAAAGTACAGAAATTATCAAGAAAGACCTCTAATATCACTTACTTGCAAGAGAATAGCTTGGCTGAAAGTTTGGACTCCAAAATCTCCTATTTTCTCTTCAATTTTTGGTGGAAGAAAATGGATGAATAGTGAAAGTTGATATCTTCTTTCTTTGCCTTATTTTATTCATTTTTTATCACCTAATTTCACCAAATTTTGACCAAAATTTAATGCCTTTGCCCTGCATGTCTCTATGGCAGGCCACACCCTCTTAATGGCCTAATTGCACTTTAAGGACCTTTAATTTAAGATTCTATGGCTATTAGACACCTCTACCTTGTATAATAGAAATTTCACACTTTATGCGATTTAGTCCTTTTTCACAATTAAGCATACAATTGCTAAAATTAAAGCACCAAAAATATCATACATCCATATAATTATGCCATATCACATAAAATGATGTCGAATTAATATTCCTCAACCTCGAATTAGTGATCCCAAAATCACTATTCTAACTAGCCCCAAAATCGAGTTGTTACAACTCTCCCCCTTTAGAGATTTTCGTCCTCGAAAATCTTACCGGTAAAAAGGTTTGGGTATTGTTCCCTCATGGCTTCTTCTGGTTCCGACGTAGCCTCTTCCACACCGTGTTTTTTTCATAACACTTTCACTAAGGCTATGCTTTTATTTCTCAATTGTTTAATCTCTCGAGCAAAAATCTTGATTGGTTCTTCTTCATAAGTCATGTCTGATCGTATCTCAATTTCGGTCGGAGGGATCACATGTGAAGGATCGGAAGGATATCGCCGCAACATCGACACATGAAACACGTTGTGTATTCTCTTCAACTCTGCCAGCAAAGCCAACCGGTATGCAAATGGCCCAATCCTTTCAATAACCTCATACGGCCCTATAAATCGTGGACTCAATTTGCCCTTTCGACCAAATCTTAATATTTTATTCCACGAGGATACTTTCAAGAATACTTTATCACCCACTTGAAACTTGATTTCTTTTCTTTTCAAATCTGCATATGACTTTTGTCAATCCGAAGCAACTTTCAGATTATCACGGATCACTTTCACTTTCTCCTCAATTTCTTTAACCAGATCAACCCCATGAATTTGCTTCTTCCTAAGTTCAATCCAATACAAGGGTGTCCAACACTTGCGACCATATAAAGCTTCGTACGGTGCCATTCATATACTTGACTGATAACTATTGTTGTAGGCAAACTCAACCAAAGGTAGATATTTTTCCCAATTACCTTCGAACTCTAACGCACAGCATTTGAGCATATCCTCAAGAACTTGAATCACTCTTTCGGACTGGCCATCGGTTGAGGATGGAACGTAGTATTAAAATTCAATCTTGTACCCAAGGCTTCTTGCCACTTCTTCCAAAACCTCAAAGTAAATCTCGAATCTCTATCCGAGATAATAGATATAGGTACCCCATGTAATCTTACAACCTCAACAATATACAACTCGGCCAACTTATCAAGTGAGTAATCCACACGCACAAGTATGAAATGAGCCGATTTCGTTAGTCTATCAACAATAACCTACACAACATCTTTCTTTTTCGGAGTCATAGGTAACCCCGTTACGAAATCCATTGTGACCCAATCCCACTTCCACTCGGGAACCATCACTGGCTGAAGTAATCCCGAAGGTACTTGATGCTCAGCTTTTACTTGCTGACAAATCAAGCACTTAGAAACAAATTCGGGGATGTCTCTTTTCATACCCGACCACCAATACAACTTCTTCAAATTATTGTACATTTTTGTACTGCCTGGGTGTATTGACAGGAAACCATTGTGTGCTTCATGTAAAATTTTTGAAATCAACTCGTCATCTTTATGTACACAAACTCTATCATGAAACATCAAACAACCATCTATACCAACATGAAAATCAGAATCATTTCGTGATTCGTATTGAGCTTTCTTGACTTACATCTCACTATCATTCTTTTGGGCTTCACATATCTGTTGAAGAAACAATGGCCTAGCCCTCAACTCGGCCAATATAGCACCATCATCGGACAGTGCTAAACTCGCACTCATAGCTCTCAAGGCATACAGTGATTTTCTGCTCAAGGCATTCGCAACCACATTCACTTTCCCCGGATGGTATTCGATTACTAGCTCATAATCCTTCAATAACTCGAGCGGTCGTTGTCACAAATTCAAATCCTTTTGGTTCATCAAGTACTTTAAACTTTTGTGATCAGTAAAGATTCGGCATTTTTCACCATACAAATAATGGCGCCAAATCTTCAAAGCGAAAACGATCGCAACCAACTCAAAGTCATGAGTCGAATAATTCTTCTCATGCGGTTTTAGCTATCTCAAGGCATAAGCTACTAATTGACCCTTTTGCATCAACACACAACTATGACCATTTAACGATGCATCACTGTAGACCACAAACTCCTTTCCCGAATCAGGTTGTACTAAAACTGGCGTCTCAGTCAACAATGCTTTCAATCTCTCGAAACTCTGTTGGCATTTCTCAGTCTATTCAAACTTAACATCTTTATGCAACAGTTTCATCATCGGGGTAGAAATCATGGAGAAACCTTTTACGAATCGTCTGTAGTACCCCACTGAACCCAAAAAGCTCCTAATTTTTGACAAGTTCCTCGGTGGTTTCCACTACACAATAGACGAGATCTTACTCGGATCAACTCTAATGCCATCACCCGACACAATGTGTCCTAAAAATCTGACTTCTCGGAGCCAAAACTCACTTTTGCTAAACTTAGCATATAACTACTTATCTCTTAAAGTCTGCAACACAGTTTTCAGGTGTTCTGCATGTTCATTCTCATCCCGGGAATAAATTAGTATGTCATTAATAAAAATGATAGAGCTTGAAACTAACTATTATTTCGACTACGGTAAGCGCACCTATCGAACAGTAGTATAGCTGTGGTGAGTCTGGAATATCGTATCCTCAAGGACCAAGAGTACTAGTATTAACTATCTTTTTATTATCTAGCCTAATAATTAACAGAATTTTGTTTTTAATCTAAAATTAACTAACTATGAACGCGACAGAGAGTAAATTGGGAAAATACTTTTGGACAACTTTTATGAAATAGGCAATACCTAAGGAAGAATCCACCTAGACTTCAGTTATTACTTTTGATTCATGTGATTTATTCACTTGGCTTAATCCGTAGAAATCCCTAATTTATATTAATACCTCTCTCGAGGCTACTAACAACTGACTCTAGGTTGATTAATTGAAATCTCTTTCAAATTAAAACCCCTATTGTCGCATCAACTCGATCTATGGATTCCCTTATTAGGTTTGACCCTAATCCGATAGATTTTCGTTGCCCTATCTTTAGGGTTGCAATCAACTCCACTTAATTGTGTTGATCTACTCTTAGACAATGACTTTTGCTCCACTGAATAAGCACATTCGACTTGAATTAATAACTTGAATTATCAAAACAAGAATAAGAACTCACAATTAAGAATAAGCACAAGTATGTATCTCATAAATCAAACAATTATAAGATTCGTCTTAGGTTTCATCCCCCCAGGTATTTGAGGAATTTAGTTCATACTGATAGAGGGAAACATCATAGAAGAGGAAAAACAACAAAACATAAGAAAACCCAAAAACTTCTAAAGAACTTGATGGGAGATCCTCAGTCTTGGTGGAGATCCTTTTCCTAAGCTGTTCTCGACGGCTGTCTTGGAGTATTTTCTCCTTCTACTCGGCGTCTATTCGACGTCCTGCTGAGCTCTCAATTTAAGTTGCCTCCTAGGGTGCTTATATACGCTTCAAGATGCCTTTCTTAGCCAACAAGTATCCTAATCCGAATAGAATTCATCCTTATTTCGGCAGGGACACGCCTGTGGTTGATAGTCCAAGCCTTTTCGATCTAGCTTGCCACACACGGCTATACGGTCCACTCGTGTGCGGTGGTCCAGGTCGTGTAGGCCCATTTTGTCCCTTTTTGGCCCGTTTCACGTTCTTTTCGGCTCCCTAAGCTCTCTTGAGTATAAAACATGAAATTAAGAGATTAAGAGCATCGAATTCAATCAAATTCAATCTAAATTCATCCAAAAGTAAACTAAGCATGGGGTTAAAATATGTGTAAATTATGGTTTATCAAATACCCCCACACTTAAGCCTTTGCTTGTCCTCAAGCAAAATTCTCAACTCACAATTAAAATTAACTTCCTTAATTCATAATTCTTATCAATAATGTTTCATCATAATTCATAGATAATTCATACATTGATAATTTGAACTAAAAGAGTCATAAAGATTCAAACAATCTAAGTCATAAATTTTATAGCACGAAAACATAGGTGTCTCCCCTTACCTAAATAATTACCTCTGATTCGAAACCGACAAGAATTGACATCCTCACTAAAGATTCACTCAAATCACTCAAGGTGTTTAAGGTTCAAATTAAGCACTCATAAGTCAAACATGAAAAGTTAATCCCATAGGCTTGCATGAAAATCAAATCTCCACCACTATAAAATGAGATGATACACAAATCAAAAGGTCTTGAAAGGGTTGTAATGGGGCTCGGGTTAAAGGTGTGGATAAAGGCTGAATTAGAAGGTTAAAATCGAGATCGAATCTACCTATCACCTAACTAGAAAAATAACTAATATTGATTAATTACATTGATTAAAAACTTATCACTAAATAACAGAAGCTTCTTCTAACGATATGGAATTAGTAGTTTCAGTTCATAATCACTAATAATGAATAAATCTTCAACTTTTTTTGAAAAACATACAATGATAAGAAAGAACTTTAACAACTAAAATAGAGAACATAGTTAGGCAACTGCTCAGTTCAAATCTCGACAAAAAGGGACGTCAAAAGATTAGGGGAATTAAAAATTTGGTTTTTGGGTTAATATTAATAGGTGAGTCAAGGAATGATTTATTAGGCTAAAAATGGGTTTACTAGGGGTTAATTATGGAGGTAGGCTTTTTATGGAGTAAGTGGGTTAAAACCTAGGTGCCTTTATCATCTAAGTATATCAAATAAAAGGTATGGTCTCGACATGTATAATCGAAGCAAGTTCTAGAATAACAAATCAATGTTGACACACTCAAAATCAATAAAGTGAGCAAGAAAAGATATATGCTCTAAAAGGCTCAAAATCTCACAAAAATTATGGTTTTTGATGTCAACCTTGTAAATTTCAAATTTCAAGATAATATTTAAGATTAGGGGGACAATCAAAAAAATTTTAATTCTGAAAATAGACTTATCATGCTTGATTCTCTAATATCTTAAAGTTTTAATTATCAATGCACAATTAACTATGACTTAATCCGAAACATATCAACAAAAATCATAAATCAATGGATTTTTCATTCTAATAGTAAGCATGACAAAACTACTTTAAGAACAAGACGCAATTCAGGGATTTTGTGGTAATGAAATCAATAACCTCCCCACACTTAAGATGTACATTGTCCTCAATGTACAAAGATAGATATCTATAATATAAAATCATAAGTTAGGGAGAGAAGTGAAGTTTCTGAATTTTGGATGGAGTCAAGGAAAAGAAACGGTAAGACGTGTATAGATGAAGGTGGTGATGGTTACCATGGTCGTGGTGTGGTGATTCCCAAGCTCCTTTTGAACCTAAATAAAAGAAATCAAAATATAATAATATAAATAAAAGAAAAGAAAGATAAAGGGAAGGAAAATAAAGGAGAAGAGAAAAGACAAAGAAAAATTAAATGGACTCAAATGTCCTTGGCCTGTAGGATAAATGAAGCGGCCGGCATGAACTCATGTAGATCGGTCTCGCACGGGGAGACTGTGCTAAGGTCCTTTTGCTTCTTTGACATTGGAATGGTGGTGTAAAGAAAGAATGAGGGAAAGAGGAAAAGGAAAATGAAAGGGGAGAGATAATAGTCAAAGAAAGGTTGTGGTGGCTAGGGTCTGAGAGAAAAAGAATTTGGGGAGAAGGTGAGAAAATGGGGTTTAAACAGGAAATAGGGATCTGGTGGCTTCCCACGCTCGTGTGCCATAGGTGTGTTGGGTCACACAGTCGTATCGCACAACTGTGTTGTGTTTCGTTCATTTCTCCCATGCCTGTGTAGAGGTTGCCACACCCTCTTGGATTACTCAGTGTCGGCCACAGCCTAGGGACACGGGCATGTTGTACATCCGTGTGACTTTCTCAGTGTCGACCACGACCGTATCGCACGGCCATGGCATTTGATCGCAGCCCTTGTTTTGGAGATTTTTCGTCCTTGGTTTGTATGATCTCTGCCACGCTGGTGTGCAAATCCGTGGTGTACACACGGCCATGCCCATGCCCATGTGCAAGGCTGTGTGGTAGGGAAACCTGCATTTTATTAATATGGTTAGTTTGTAGTTAGGTACTAAAAGTAAAAATAACAATATGAAAATTAATGGGTCAGTGTTCGGGGTGCCTCCCGAAAAACGCTCGTTTAAAGTCTTAAGCTAGACTTACCTTTCATTCGCATATTCATGGTGGTTTTAGGAGTTGAAACTCCTCACCCTTGCTATCAGTTCTATAATCACTATATAGTTCAAGTCGAGTAGTGTTTACCTTAAAAGTGCCGAAATTGGGTTAGTTACCTCGACTGTTCCATATAGGAAGATCTTCAGTACCTCAAAAGGGATTTCTTCGTTTGTATCAAGGTCTGAAGTGGCGATCCGAGGATCTCTTTTATTCAACAATACCTGATCTCCGATCTTAAATTGCTTTGGCTCATGGAGTCGCTTTGTTTTTGCTTCGTGTGTTTTTAGTTTCTCCTTGTAGTGTGTCTTCCACTCATCTAGTTCATCGATCTGAGGCCTTCGTTCCTCATGAGCTATTTCCTCGTTGACATGAGGTTTAGGATTTGGCTCAGTTGTATAGTTTCGTGATGCTTCCTATAAAGAAGGTGGAACCAAATGGTCATTAGTAGAGTTGATGTTTTCATCTTGATTACTCGATGTCCTAGCCGAGTCAAGAGCCTGAAGAGTGATCGTTTCGTCACCTACACGAAGTATGAGTTCGCCCGTACCAACATCAATTTTAGTTCTGGCAGTTGCTAAAAACAGTCTTCCTAAAATTAAAGGAATATTATTGTCCTCGTCCATGTCTAAAACGACAAAGTCTACTAGGAATAAGAATTTATCAATCTTTACTAGTACATCTTTGATTATACCCCTAGGAATTCTAATAGCTTTATCAGCTAATCGAATGTTTATCCTAGTTTGTTTAGGTTTCCCTAGACCTAGCTGTTTAAACATTTTATAAGGCATAACATTTATGCTTGCCCCTAAATTAGCAAAAGCATTATCAGTAGATAAACTTCCAATTAAGCACGAAATTGTAAAACTCCCTGGATCTTTTAATTTTCGTGGTAGTTTATTTTGCAGAATTGTTGAGCACACTATGTTTAGCTCCACATGCGACGCCTCATCTAACTTCCGTTTGTTTGTCAAAAGCTCTTTTAAAAATTTCCTTGAATCTGGCATCTGTGAAAGAGCTTCAAGGAACGGTAAGTTAATATGTAATTTCTTTAGAAGTTTAAGAAATTTACCGAATTTTTCATCTGCATGATCTTTCTCCATCGCATTAGAGTATGGCACACGAGGTTGGTACTCTGTAATTACCGGTTTTGGCTTATCATGGCTTACCTCAGCCTTAACTTCTTCTACCAAATTCTCTTGCCTCAATTTTGGTTCATCTAACCCTTCACTATCGTGAGTAGTTATTGCTTGAAGTTGCTCCTTTGGGTTAGTTTTAGTGTTACTTGGAAAACTACCTTGTGGTCGTTCAGAGATCAGCTTAGCAAGTTGTCCTAATTGGTTCTTGATCCCTTGAATCAATGTTTCTTGATTTTTTAGTGTTGTTTCGGTGTTTTGGAAACGGGTTTTAAACACCATGATAAATTTTGTTAGCATCTCCTCAAGGTTCGGCTTCTTCTCTTGTGGGTAGGGTTGTTGTTGAAAGCCTGGGAGGGGTTGTTGTCTCTGATTTCCATGGCCACCCCATGAGAAGTTAGGGTGGTTCCTCCAACCTGGATTATAAGTGTTACTATAAGGGTTATTCTGAGGTGTAGAATTATTACCCATATAGTTCATCTGTTCGCTTTCCATGCCAGGGTTGTAGGGTGGGTATTCTGTATTGTTCATCCTTCCTCCATTTGCATCGCACTGCATCATTGGATGTACCTACGAAGAACCATACAAACCATCAACCTTTTTATTTAACAGTTCTACCTGGTTTGATAACATGGTCACTGCGTTGAGGTTGAAAAGACTGGCGGATTTTGTTGGCTTTGTCCTCGTGGCTTGCCACTGATAGTTATTCAGTGACATCTCCTCTATAAACTCATAAGCCACTTTAAGGGTCTTGTTATTTAGGGTTTCACCGGTGGCTGAATCAATCAATTGTCTAGTTAAGGGGTTCACACTGTTGTAAAAGGTTTGAACATGTAGCCACAAGGGTAACCCATGGTGAGGGCACCTTCTTAGTAGATCCTTGTATCTCTCCCATGCATCGTAGAGTGTCTCTAGATTGATCTACACAAAAAAAGAGATATCATTCCTCAACTTAGCCATTTTATCCGGTGGGAAATATTTTAACAAAATTTTTTTGATCATTTGTTCCCATGTAGTGATTGATCGTCGTGGTAACGAGTTCAACCACTGTTTAGCTTTGTTCCTCAATGGAAAGGGAAATAACCGAAGATAAATGGCATCATCAGAAACGCCATTAATTTTGAAAGTGTCGTAAAATTCTAGGAAATTTTCCAAGTGTAACACCCCTTACCCGAGACCTTTGCCGGAGTCGAGTATGTGGCATTACTAGACTTGACTACTAATTCGGGGCATAAAAATTTAAAACTGTCCAACTGCGTCATGCTGACTAAATTGATCATAACTCGAGTTACAAAACTTGAAATTTAGATCCGTAAATTTTCCTTGAAACTAAACTTATATAAATTTTTACCATAATTTTTTCAGAATTTTTCATATGGCCAATTAGTACAGTTTATTCATCAAAGTTTCCCTTATTTCACTATTTGATGATTCTGACCTATCTTTACAAAAACTCAGTTATCTCATTGTACAAAATTTCAATAATGTTCTTGTTTATTTCAATCAAAAATAGACTCATTAAGGATTTTAAGCATATAAACTATGCTCCATGATTATTTTTGTACAATTTTTAACAATTTTTCCAAGACAGAACAGGAAATCACGAATTCATTCAGAACAAGTCTCAATAAAATTTAAATATCTCATAATATAAAATTCCTTTGCCTACTCTGTTTCTTTCATATCAAAATAGACACAACAAGCTTTAATCCTATATCTTATTCACTTTCTAATTCAATTTATCCTATTTTTGGTGATTTTTCAAAATTACATCACTGCTGCTAACTAAAAACTATTTCATTGCAAAAAAAAATATGATTAACTAGTTTATAACCTCCTTACTCAATTTTATTTAAACACTATACATTAACCATACATATATATATACTAAAAACAAATCCACCAAAAACACAACCAAACATAATCATCAAGTCAAAATATAAATTCCAAGATTTACAAGATGGACAAGCCATTTTCGCTTGGCTTATGTTTATATACACGATCAAACATCATATGTTTCAAAACTTAGTCTAACCTATACATGCCTTTAAAATCATAACCAAAATTTTGAAATACCAAAAAGGAGGCGATAGTGTGGATGACTTTCTTGACGATCCCTCTCGAGCTCGTAGTTTAACCAAAATCTATAAAACAAAGGAGAACATTTCACACAAATAAACTTACTAGCTTAGTAAGTCCTAAGTTCATAATAATATAACATTTAAATATATTGATTTGCACAAGGCCGAATACTATTAGTTCATCAACCGAAATAATTGTACTTCATTTCCATAAACCTGTATTACTTCGAAACACGATTAAATATATTACAAGAATCACATACTCCAAATCGTATAATTATAGCATTCATATCAACCATACTACCGTATTAAAATTTCCTTTATTCTTGGCATTTATACATGAAAACCGAATCTCCATAATAGTACATTAACCTCAATTTCAATCATATGATACTCATACACATCCATCTTAACCTCAAATATACATAACATAGTTCTCATAGTATTAATTTGACTCAAGTAATATTAAGCATAGCATACCTTACATGCTTACCTGAGCCGTTAGCTAGATACATTAATTAAGGTTTGCCTTGAAGAATATTTGATTTTCCTTTATAAAACATATCACCAGCATCAAGCCTGCTAGGCGGTAAAACCCGATAAGTAACACCGGCACGAGGCCTGCTGGGCTCAGAGCCCGAAAGTAATCACTGGCACTAGGCCTGCTAGGCTTAAAGCCTGAAATAAATCACCGGCACTAGGCCTGCTAGGCTTAAAGCCCGAAACACATCAATACGATAAATCATTGCAAACACCTTTCATGACTATATCACATATCGAATTTAATTTGGCTTATTTACATTGAACAATTAAAACCATTCTAATATACTTATACACATTCGGCTATGACATAAATATGTACTAAAATTTATCAAACATTATCATATAATAGATTCATAAATAATTCTTCAATATATTATAGCTTAAGGACTTACCTCGGTTGTCGGTAGACCGTGTAAATCGGCTATTCGAGAACCTTTGTTTTTCCTCGATCTAGTTCTTTCTCTTTTTGTTCCTGATCTAAGAAATGTCAAATAAGTTTTATTCACATTCATTCTATCCATTTGCTCAACTCAAAAAAAAAAATGCACATAGTTTAATTTAAGAAAGACTAAGAACCGAATTTCCTACTTCATTTATTTAATTTAAAACAATAATCACACAAAAATTTAAGCATTCAACTCATTCAATTTAACCAATAATGTACCACAAAACAAATTGCAACAAATTGAGATTTCTCCTCAATGGCCGAATGGTCACTAGGTACCTACGATTCTCTATAATTCTTCCTTCTATCATTTTAACCCTTCCACTATTTAATTTAAGCAATTTACTCTTCATACTTAATTCACCCAATAACTATATCTAAGTATAACCATTCATCCATGGCTAATTACACTATATATGTATAACCGAACATCAAAACAAGAGAAAAGAATTCATGAATGGTTATCTCACATTCGGCCGAATATAAGGGCATCCTCATGCCTAAATTAAAACAATCTTCTTACAAGCTCAAGCTACTACTTCTCATTTTATCTAAATTTATTTATACAACAAGTTGTAATTTATCTTCCATGGCCGAATTTCATCATGTCTAATATTAACCATTTCTACTTGTTTTCATTAATGATCAAAGAAATCAACCCAATTTAAAGATAGGTTATTAAGTTAAAGTTCAAACTCTTACCTTGCCTAGCACATGCAAATGGCCGAATGGAGAAGATGAATTTTCTTCTCTTCTTGAAGGTGATTTTGAGTAGAAGATGAATGAGGAAGAAAAAATAATTTCCTTTTGTTTAAATCAATAAACACATATTATAGCATGCTTGTAGTATAATAATACTTAAATTATAATATACTTAGAAAACATAATATTCTTAGCATGCTTACCGTCCACTATGTTCAAAATATGGGAAATTTGACATGCAAATCCCTAAGTTTAATAAACAATTCACTTACCCTTTTTAAAATTCATGCTCACTATTTTTGTCACCTTAGCAACTTAATCCTTTGTGTTAAAGTAAATACTCAAACGATTAAAATTTTCTATGAGACTTTCATACACATCAATTCACATATAATAAACATAAAATAAAATATTAAAATATTTAACGGGTTCGGATTCGTGGTCCCGAAACCACCGTTCCGATTTGGGTCAAAATTGGTCTGTTACACCAAGTGATTGTTTGGTTCCTCATCTTGCAAACCATCAAACTGAACAAATTGCTGTATCATCTGAGTTGTGTTAGGTTTCAGTTCAAAATTATTTGTAGCAATAGCAGGTCTAACAATACTTGATTCAGTTCCTGTTAAATTAGGTTTAACATAATCATACATAGTGCAAGGAGAAGGATTTTGATTCACTGGGTTTGCGGCAACTACAGGAGGTAGCGAATTATTATCAGCCATCTCTTCGGTAGTATTGGTATCGTCCTCTTGCTTTTCTTCTATGTATTGTAGGCTTCGCCTTATTTCTCTTCGGTTTCTGTGAGCGGTACCTTTTATATTACTGTCAAAAATCAAAGGTCCTGACGGGTTCCTTCTAGTCATAAACTGAAGGTTCCTGCCAGAAGCAAAGAAACAAAAATTAGTAAATTGAAAATAAGAATGGCTAAAATAATAAAAATTTAACGTTCCTAATATCTTAGTCCCCGGCAACTAACTATTATTTCGACTAAGGCAAGCGCACCTATCGAACAGTAGTATAGCTGTGGTGAGTCCGAAATATCGTATCCTCAAGGACCAAGAGTACTAATATTAACTATCCTTTTATTATCTATCCTAATAATTAAGAGAATTTTGTTTTTAATCTAAAATTAACTAACTAACTATGAACGCGACAAAGAGTAAATTGGAAAAAATACTTGGACAACTTTTATGAGATAGACAATACCTAAGGAAGAATCCACCTAGACTTCACTTATTACTTTTGATTCATGCGATTTATTCACTTGGCTTAATCCATAGAAATCCCTAATTTATATTAATACCTCTCTCGAGGCTACTAACAACTGACTCTAGGTTGATTAATTGAAATCTCTTTCTAATTAAAAACCCTATTGTCTCAATCTATGGATTCCCTTATTAGGTTTGACCCTAATCCGGCAGATTTTCGTCGCCCTATCTCTAGGGTTGCAATCAACATGGCTTAATTGTGTTGATCTACTCTTAGATAGGGACTTTTGCTCCACTGAATAAGCACATTCGACTTGAATTAATAACTTGAATTATCAAAACAGGAATAAGAAATCACAATTAAGAATAAGCACAAGTATTTATCTCATAAATCAAACAATAATAAGATTCGTCTTAGGTTTCATCCCCTCAGGTATTTGAGGAATTTAGTTCATACTAATAGAGGGAAACATCATAGAAGAGGAAAAACAACCAAACATAAGAAAACCCAAAAACTTCTAAAGAACTTGATGGGAGATCCTCAATCTTGATGGAGATCCTTCTCCTAAGCTATTCCCAACAGCTGTCTTGGAGTATTTTCTCTTTCTACTCGGCGTCTATTCGAGGTCCTGTCGAACTCTCAGTTTAAGTTGCCTCCTAGGGTGTTTATATATGCTTCGAGATGCCTTTCTTGGCCCACAAGTACCCCAATTCGAATAGAATTCATCCTTATTTCGGTAGGGACACACCCATGGTCGATAGTCCACGCCGTGTTCGATCTGGCTTGCCACACACGACCGTGCGGTTTGCCCGTGTGCTGTGGTCCAGGCCGTGTAGGCCCATTTTCTCCCTTTTTGGCCCGTTTCTTGTTCTTTTCGACACCCTAAGCTTTCTTGAGTATAAAACATGAAATTAATAGATTAGGAGCATTTGATTCAATCAAATTCAATCTAAATTCAACAAAAGTAAGCTAAGCATAGGGTTAAAATATGTGTAAATTATGGTTTATCAAAAAATAACTACGAATTTATCCAAATACTGTCGAAAGATCCGGTTTATTAAATCCATAAAGATCGCAGGAGCATTCGTTAAGCCAAATGGCATAACAAGAAACTCATAATGGCAATACCTCATCCGAAATGCAGTTTTCGGCACATCCTGTTCCTTAACCCTCAACTGGTAATAGCCAGATCTTAAATCTATCTTTGAAAACACTATAGCTCCTTTCAGTTGGTCGAAAAAATCATCTACCCTTGGCAAAGGATACTTATTCTTCACTGTTACCTTGTTGAGTTGTCTATAGTCTATACACAGTCTCATCGACCCGTCTTTCTTCTTCCCGAAAAGTACTGGAGCACCCCATGGTGAATAGCTCGGTCTCACAAAACCCTTATCCGTTAACTCTTGCAACTAAACCTTCAATTCTTTCAACTTTAATGGTGCCATTCTATACAGGGCCACCAAAATAGTTGTTGTACCGGAACTAACTCAATCCCAGACTCGACTTCTCTAACTGGAGGTAATTCGGGTAACTCTTCCAGAAACACATCCGAATACTCGTACACCACCGGCACTGAATCAATCCCTACCTCTGACTCTTGTGTATTCAACACAAAGTCGAGATAGGACTCGTACCCTTTTCTCATGTATTTCTCGGCTACCATAGTCGAAATTACTATAGGTAAACTGTCTGATTTACCTGATTCAACCTGAATGACATCTCTATTTACACATCTCAATTCAATAAATTTACTACTACAGTTTACTATAACATCATGAGTAGTCAGCCAATCCATGCCAAGAATCGAGTCAAATTCATCAAATGACAATAGCATAAGGTTAGCCGGAAAACAATGACCTCTAGTTGTCAAAGGACAATTCTTATACACGTTGTTAACTAGCACATGTTTGCCTAACGGGTTAGACACTTTTACTACAATTTCCGTAGACTCAACAATTATACTCATGCTAGATGCCAATTTCATGAAAATTTAAGAATGGGTAGACCCTGAATCAATCAAAGCAACAACTGAAGCATCGTGAAGAGAAAAAGTACCCGTTATCACATCTGGAGATGATGCTTCTTCGCAAGCACGAATGGCATAAGTCCTTGCAGGTGCTCGACCCTCCAATCTCATAGTAGAGTCTCTAGGCGCACCTCTACTACTAGTCCCACCTCCCGGGTTCTTTTGTGGTCTACCCCTCGATGATACATTGCTTGATCTCACATCTTGTTTTCTATCCTTTTCATCCCTCTCTGGACAGTTCCGAATGAAGTGGTCGAGTGAACCACACTTGTAACAATTTGGTTGTTTCCCCAACACTCCCTAACATGTTGCCTACCACAATTTGGACGCTCCGATTTGTTTGACCTTGGATTGCCCACTCTTGCCATCGAGGTAGTTTGAACTCTCGAGCCCGAGTATGTATTACCTCAATCTCGATATGAATATCCAACTGACGCAGTCGTCCGAGGGTTAATTTCCTTGAACCTCTTTGATTGAGTTTGGTACGATTTACTCATTGGCCTCTTTCTTGCATCTCAGGCCTCACTCATGGCTTTTCTCTTTTTTTTTATTTAGCTCCTCAGCCTTGCATGCCCTATCAACCAACACCATAAATTCTTTTAATTCTAAAATCCCAACTAGCAGTCTGATATCCTCATTCAGCCCGTCCTCAAACCTCTTGCACAAGATAGCTTCTGTAGACACACACTCTTGTGCATACTTGCTAAGCCTAACAAACTCCCGCTGATACTCTGCCACAGTCATTTTGCCTTACTTCAATTCGAGGAACTCTTTTCATTTCTGATCCACAAATCTCTGACTTATGTACTTCTTTCAGAACTCTTCCAAAAAGAAGTCTCACGTCACTCTCTCCCTTGGAACTACCGATGTCAATGTTTTCCACCATCGATATTCCAAGTCTTTCAGCAATGTCACGACACATTTCAAGCTCTCCTCAGATGTGCAAGAGAGCTCATCAAATACCCTCATAGAGGTCTCAAGCCAGAACTCCGCCCTCTCAGGGTCATCGTCTATATTAGCTGTGAACTCCTTAGCCCCTTGTTTTCGAATCTTATCGACCGGAGGTTTGGTTGTTCTCACAAAATATATACCTTGAGGAGCCACGAGAACTGGATGAGGTATAGGTGAGGGTAGAGGAGGTTGAGCATTACGGTTTTCTCGTACAAACTCAGTGTACCAGTTACTATCATGTGGAGAAAAGCTTCCCAAGCCTCCTTTCCTTGACCCATAGTCTCGGGTCCTTGACCCATAGTCTCGGGTCTACTCTCTACAGGCGTGGTCCCTTGCGTAGGAGCCGGCGCATTACAAGCAGCATCATCAGCAACCGCTCGGTCGAGATCCATTTGCTATACGAAAACACAGTTTAAATTGTCAGAAGTCACCACACTATTAATATACGTTTATGGCATGTATAGTTAGACTCTTACACACGCTACGATAGTCTGAGAGCAGACTAAACCATAGCTTTGATACCACTAAATGTAACACCCCTTACCCGTATTCGACGCCAAAATAGGGCATGAGGAATTACTAAACTTAACTTACTTACACATACAACATCAGCTATAAAATTTCTTTTCAACTTCAAACTTCTCACTCATTTTTATAACATTCTTATTATGGGCCTATGAAGCCCTAAACATACATACGAAAGGTTTTGGAATTACATCGTAAGCTTTAACGCCCTTAGAAATTGTTTAGCTAAATAGGACTACGCCCCTGTGGAGAAAGGGACACGCCCATTTGACATATCACACTCCCGTGATCAACACTGACTTGCATAACATGGCCTGTCACACGCCCGTGTGCCTGGCCCTTGGTCAACACTGACTTGCATCACACGGCCTGCCACTCGCCCGTGTCCTTCGACCGCGTGGCAAATTAAATCCCATAATTTAAGTGCAAACATCACACGGCCTGGGCACATGCCTATGTCTGTGGATGTGCCTCCCACACGGCCGAAACACACAGACGTGTCTCTGCCCTTGTGTTTACTATTGAGCATACTGACTTGTAAAATTAACATGCAGGGGACACACGGCCTAACCATACACCCATGGGACTGACCATGTGTCACACACGGCCTAGACACATGCCCGTGTGCCTACCCGTGTGGACTAGAACAACGCTATTTGCCAAGCTCTTTTTATCCCCCTAACTCATACAACATAATTCACATTCAACCAATAACCAAGCAACCCAATCATGCATCATACGCATTCACGAATAACCTCATCTTTTCACATATTAATAACAATGAGCCATCAACTATAGCTATATACAAAGGAGTTCATCTTTAAATGAGCCAACACACTTGGCCAAAACAATATGACATTTCATTAAGTCTAGTCCCTATACATGCCATGCTCAAAATGCTAAGTCTAAATATACCGAGATGAGCTGATAGTGTGGTTGATCCTTTGATTATCTTCGTATCCCGAACTGGCTCTTTAGCACTATAAACAAAGGAAAAGAAAGGGAGTAAGCTTTAAGCTTAGTAAGTTTACATGTAAACAGTAAATGTCATAACATATGCTAATCAATCAATAACATTACATACTAAGCAAGAACAATTCACATTTCCATAATCATGCTTACTCGTTTCATCTCTTACCGCATTCCAACCATATAATAGCATAATGCTCACATTTACTTGTACACATCCTCTGCACTCATCACCAAAAAGCCACATGAATCATTTACTTAAATAATTTCTCGATGAACCCTTCAGAATAATACTAAGTACCCGATGGTTTCGCACATAACCCACCAATGAGAATATTTACAGTGGTTTCGCACATAGCCCACCAAATGATACTATAATCGATGGTATCACACACAGACCATCATGAATAAATGATAAGGTGGTATCGCACACAGCCCACCAAAAAGGATAATTATGGTGGTATCGCACACAACCCACCAAATAATTATTACGGATATTTTTCTGCAATTACATTTCTATTCCGAGGTTCATACGAGAATTACTCTCTATCTACTAATTTCAATCAATCTCACTCATATTTGATCTTATTCATACAATGCACCAATAAGTAACAACATATGTATTAAACATGTATCGTTTACATATAAACTTACCCCGGTGCAAAATGTATTAGTCAACGGTCTAATCCGTAACTTGCCTTTTCCTCGGTCAAGGTTATTTCCGCATTCTTCTTGATCTATAATAATAAAATTTACTCATTCAATCATTACATAACTCATAATACATCAAAATTTCTACTTAGGCGATAATGACCATTTTGGTCTTATGCTTTGGCAAAATTACGATTTTGCCCCTAGGTTCGTAAATAATTTTTTATCACATTTTCACATTAAAAAAGCTTAGTTGAACATTTATTTCTCTTACAATAATTTACAAAACCCATTATTTCATGCATTTATTACACAATTATAACTTTTTCAAATAAGCCCCTTTTTAGGTGTTTTCATGGTAACACCTTTCACAAAAATTGTTCCTTAACTCACTAACATTCATTTTCTTCCATAAAAATTCAGCAAAAAACATGAACACTCTCATGGCAAGTTCTTTAAACCTTTAACCACTTAGCAAAATAGTCCCCTTATTAGCTAGCTCAAGCTTTGGGGGTTCCAAAAGTACAAAAATTATCAAGAAAGACCTCTAATATCACTTACTTGCAAGAAAATAGCTCGGCTGAAAGTTTGGACTCCAAAATCTCCTATTTTCTCTTCAATTTTTGGTGGTAGAAGATGAATGAATAGTGAAAGATGATATATTTTTTCTTTGCCTTATTTTATTCATTTTTTTATCACTTAATTTCACCAAATTTTGACTAAAATTTAATGCCTTTGTCCCCCTTGTCTCTATGGTTGGCCACACCCTCTTAATGACCTAATTGCACTTTCAGGACCTCCGATTTAATATTCTATGGCTATTAGACACCTCTACCTTGTATAATAGAACTTTCGCACTTTATGCGATTTAGTCTTTTTTCACAATTATGCCATATTTTCGCACTTTCAATTTAACTTTCGCACTTTCGCACCAAAATTTTCATACATCCATATAATTATGCCATATCACATCAAATGATGTCGAATTAATTTTCCTCAACCTTAGATTAGTGATCCCGAAATCACTATTCTGACTAGCCCCACAATCGGGCTGTTACAGTGTTGGTGTTAGTTCAACCTGAATCGCGTAATGAATTTGTGATTTTCAACGATGCATCCTTAAATGGTTTAGGTTGTTTTTTGATACAGGAAGGCAAAGTGATAACTTATGCTTCTAGATAGTTAAATCTGAACGGAAAGAATTATCTGACGCACAATTTAGAACTGGCAGCTATTGTGTTTGCGTTGAAGATTTGGCGAAACCATTTGTACAGTGAAAAATGTCACATCTTTATAGATCATAAAAGTTTGAAGTATTTAATGTCGCAATAAGATTTAAATCAAAGACAGCGCAGGTGGCTCGAGCTATTGAAAGACTATAACTTGATCATTCATAATCATCTGAGTAAAGCGAATGTAGTTGCTGATGCTCTGAGTAGAAAGTCTTTATTCGCTTTGCGAACACTGAATATGTGATTGATGTTGTCTATGGATGGTTCAATTTTAGCTAAGTTGAAAGCTAGATCGATGTTTTTACAACAGATTTGCGAGGCTCAAAATGTGATAATGTGTTATTAGCTAAACGGAAACAAAATGAGTACCAAGAAATTACGTACCAAGAAATGCAGAGATCATTCGAAAGATTTTGCATGAAGCTCATAGTGTTAGCTTGTCTGTTCATCCTAGTAGCAGTAAGATGTACAGTGATTTGAAGCTAATGTACAGGTGGCTGGGTATGAAACGAGAGATTTTTGGCTTTTTATTGGGATGTTTAGTATGTTAGCAAGTTAAAGTTGAACATTAGGCACCTTCTAGTTTGTTATAGCCAGTGATGATATTGGAATGGAAATGGGAGCGAGTTATGATGGTCTTTGTATCGAGATTACCCTTGTCTCCAAGAAAGAAAAATGCAATTTGAGTTGTTGTTGACTGTCTAACGAAGTTTGCACATTTTATTCCGATTCATATACATCATTCTTTTGAGAGATTAGCCAAACTATATGTTGCTGAGATTGCCAGATTGCACGGGGTGCCAGTTTCTATTATTTCAGATAGAGATTCACATTTTACATCACGATTCTGGAGCAAGTTACAGGAGGCTCTAGGTATGCGTTTACATTTTCACACTGCATTTCATCTACAGACCGACGGTCAGTCTCAGCGAATATTTCAAATACTCAAGGATATGCTTTGTTGTTGTGTGTTAGAATTCGAGAGTAACTGGGAAAATTATTTACCCTTAGTTGAATTCGCGTACAATAATAATTATCAACTTAGAATAAAGATGGCACCGCACGAAGCTTTGTATGGTCGTAAATGCCGAACTCCATTGTATTGGATTGTACTCAGTGAGAAAATATTCACGGGGTTGATTTGATTCGAGAGACGAAAGAATAAGTGAAAGTAATCCGTGATTATTTGAAAGTAGCTTCGGATCGAGAGAAATTGTATGTGAATTTAAAATGTAAAGACATTGAATATCAAGTCGGCAATAAAGTGTTCTTGAAAGTATCGCCCTGGAAGAAAGTTCTTCGTTTCGATTGTAAAGGAAAGCTAAGTCTGTGATTTATCAAGCCGTATGAGATTATTGAAAGAACGGGTCTAGTAGCTTTACCACTGGAGTTAGAAAAGATTCATAATGTGTTTCACATATAATTGTTACAATGATATTGATCAGACCCTTCACATGTTATTTCACCAGTGGATGTTGAGATTTACCCTGATATGTCGTATAGCGAAAAACTGATCAGAATCTTAGCTCGAGAGATTAAAGAATTGAGAAATAAAAACATAGCTTTAGTAAAGGTTCTTTCGCAATAACACTGTACAGAGGAGGCCACCTGGGAACCGAAAGAAGTTATGAGAAAACAATATCTGAACCTCTTTTCTGGTAAGATTTTTAGGGACGAAAATTCCTTTAAGGGGGAGAGTTGAAACAACCCATTTTCAGTGAAACTGGAACAATGGTTTTAGGACCACAAATATAATGTGAAAATATTTATTTTATTATTTTAACGTCTACATCATGCTAGTTTTATCGTATAAAAATTTCGTTAAGAAATTTTTCTGTTTGCATGCTTAATTCGGTAAAAAGGACTAATTTACAAAAGCTGCAAACCTTGAATTATGTAAGCTAAGGGATTTAATAGCTATGAAATTATATGTTTAGAGGGTTTATGTTGTAAATAAACCATTGATATTTTGAGTGGACAATTATGGCCATTAGAAATGAAATTTACAAGTTTCATTATAAGGTTATTTTAGTACATTAATAATACATATTAGTAAAATAGTGAAAAAACAAAGGTCATCATCTTTCTATGTTCATCTTCAAACAAAATTAGGCTTAAGAAAAGCCATTGAAGAAGCTTTAACATTCGGCCATCTCTCATAGCTTGCATGGTATGATTTTTCGCCCTGTTTTTAATGATTTTATGGTTTTGGAGTCGTTGTAGCTTAATCTAGCTAGCCCAAGGACTAATTTGCAAAACTATTAAAAGAATAGGGTTTTTCCATGAAGAATACATGTTGTGATGTTTAATGGAAGAAAATAAACCTTTATTGTTAGAGAAACAACTTTTGTAAAGTGAATTTTGTTGAAAATGTCAATTTGGGGTTAAATTGGAAAATGCAAAATATTCATGGTATAATTTGTAAAATAATGAATTGTATGAGTTGATAGGGACCTATATGAAATTCAACTAGCATGGGTTAGTGATGAAATTGCATGAATTTCCTTTTACGAGCTTAAGGACTAAATTGTAAAGAAATCACAACATTAGCGGTAAAAGCGTAATTTCTCAAAAATATGAATTTGGATTGAATTGAATAGAACGATTATTGAATGAATTAAATTTATTCATTTAGATCAAGATAAACCTCGTACAGCTTTAGATCGGGGCAAAGATAAAGTTTCAAACTAATCGACTCCGTATATACATTTTATCATCGAGGTAAGTTCGTGTAATTGCATAATGTTTATATGCTTATTATTGAAATATATATGTATTATGGACTGCCATGTAAATAATTGTTGTATACCCAACAATTTTACATCGACTACCGAGCCCCGTTTGAACCTTAAGAATTCGTAGGATACAAATGACATGTCATTAAGGTTTAGTGGCTGAGTTTTGGCATTTTTTGCGAATACTTGACAGGTTGTGAAGCAGCACCGTGTAGCTACGTTTCGACCCATAGCTCGTGTGAGCAAGCCCATTTTCACAGCTCAAGTGAGCATATTTTTTTCACAGCTCATTTGAGAATATATGAAAAGGAAAGTATGGACTATGGTTATATGTATAGCAAACTTCGTGTGAGCTATCCCGTGCATCCAATGGTATTCTAATAAGTTCAACGAGCATGAGTTTGGAAGAAAATGTTAAGAGTTCAATATGAACTAAGGCATGTATATGTGAAATTCCTTGAAATGGTGATACATGGAAATTATGTTATGTTGAGATGGATGAAAAATCCATTTTATTCATGTTTAAGTTTAATGGCCATCCATGTTAAATTATGATCTAGCTTGAATATGCATATGTTAGGTACATTTTGGATGCTTGAAAATAGGTGCTTATGTCTTGTATAAGTGATCATGTTTTAAGCGAGTAAAATGACTTGAAAATGGCCTATTTTTTGTCCGCATGGCCTAAGACACGGGTGTCTATCTCAGCCGTGTGTGACAGACGGCCATGCAACACGGCTGTGTGTCACCTGTAAGTTCCAAAAGGTTGCAAGTCAGGCTATTACACAGTGTAGCACACAGCTTGGCTCACGAGCGTGTGAGGCCATTTTGAGAGTTACACGACCTGGCACACGGGAGTGTGGCTTGTCCGTGTGATCCAAGTCAGAGAGTTACACGAGCTAGGACACAGCTGTGTGTCCCTACTTCGAATGCCACACTGCCGTGTAACCCCTACAGTATGAAAATTTTTAACTTTTTCCTAAAAGTTATATTTGTTTTTTATTTAGGCCCGATTCATTTCTGAAATGTTTTTAGGGTCTCGAGGGCTCGTATAAGGGACAATATGTGTTATTTTTATTGATCTTGCTCTTATTTATGTTATGTTTTGAATATTTTAATTAATTAAATGTTTTGAGATGTAAACATTAGGTAATGTAGCAACCCGTTTTTAGTCAAATCGGAACAGAGGTTTTGAGACCATAAATCTGAAGTCAAAATATTTATTTTATTATTATTTTAATGCCTAGAACATGATGATATGATTGTGTGAAATTTTCGTTAAGAAATTTTATCATTTGAGTGGTCAATTTGATAAAAACGACTAAATCGTGCAGTGTAAAACTTGTGTTCTATTAGCTAAAGGTGTTAAATAGCTATAGAACCTTAAAGTTAAGGCCCTTATATGGTTATTAACCCATTAGTGAGTTAATGGATGATAATGGCTTGGCATTTTGTGTAAATTTTAAAGTATTAAAAGGTTAAATTAGTAATTAAGTAATTAATGAATAAAACAAAAGTAATAAAATTTATCATCATCTTCCATTATCAATCTTCAACTGAAACTTAAAGAGAAAGAAGCCATTTTGGTGTTTAACATTCAAAAACCCTAATTCCTTCAATTTGGTATTTATTTTTAATTTGTTTTTAATGATTTCTATGTTTTTGAGATCGTTACAACTAGGTCTAGCTAGCCCAAGGACTATTTTGCAAAACTGTTAAAGATTGAGGATGTTGTCATTGATGATTAAGCATGTATTTGAGTGATTAATGATAGATTATGAATGTTTTATGATAGTTATACAAGTTTTGTTAAGTGATTTTTAGTGAAAATGCAAATTAGGGATTAAATTGTGAAATGTGAAAACTTTGTGATTAAAATATGAAATAAATGAAAAATAAAGGCTACTTTGGTAATTAGAGAAATTTGGTTAGCATGGTAGGGACCTAATTGCATGAATATATGTTTTTATGAAATAAGAACTAAATTATAAAAGATGTGAAACATTAGGGGCAATTGTGTAAAAATGCCTTAAAGTAAATTTTGGACTAAATTGAATAGAGAGATAATTAAATAAGCTGGCTTTGATTACATATAGATCAAGAAAAGCAAAATTCAGATCTAGATCGAGGGGAAACAAAGTTCTCAACTAATCGATCAATTTAGCCGTTTTTACATCCGAGGTAAGTTCGTATGTAATAAGTTTTATCGTAAATATACTTTAAATATTTTGATATTGCATAAACTGTGAATACGAGACTACGGGTAAAGGTTTGTTGATAATTGCATAAAATTTGAAAAGTTATAAGTAAAAGTTTGTGGAATTGTGTTATAATTCTGGTAATGCTCTAAAACTCTATTTCGGCGTTGAATACGAGTAAGGGGTGTTACATTTATTCGTATTATAGCTACAGTTTAGTCGTTCCAGGACTAACGTAGCGTATGTGAGAGTCTAGCTATACATTCCATATATAACCTGTGATAGTGTGATGAGTCCTAACAATTTAAACTGTGTTTTCGTATAACAAATGGATCCCAATTAAGTTGTAGCTGATGATGTATAGAGTAATGTGTCAGCTCCCGCTCAAGGGACAGCGCCGTCTGAATCTAGAAATGTATCGAGTAGTCGCGAAGGAGAGGCTAAAGAAGCCTTTTTCCAAATGATGAGTGAATGGTTCACTGAGTTTGTTCGGACAAATCTGGCTGCTCAACTACCTCCACCCCTACCTAATCCCTAGTCTTCTCCCGTAGCTCCTCAAGGTGTGGAACTTCTACAAATAAACAAGCCACCAGTTGATAAAATCCGTAAATACAGGGCTGAAGAGTTCAGAGCTATCGTTGATGACGATCCCAAGAGAGCTGAATTTTCGCTTGAAAATACGATTCGAGTATTCAATGAACTTTCGTGCACGCCAGATGAGTGTTTAAAATGTGCTATTTCCTTATTGAGGGACACTGCATATCAGTGGTGGAATACCTTAGTGTCTTTGGTACTGAGAGAAAGAGTTACCTGGGAATTCTTTTAGACTGAGTTCTGAAAGAAATATATAAGTCAGCGGTTTCTTGATCAAAAGCATAAAGAGTTCCTAGAATTGAAATAGGGCTGAATGACTGTGACTGAGTACGAAAGAGAATTCGTAAGATTAAGCAAGTATGCTCAGGAGTATGTTTCTATCGAAGAAATCATGTGTAAACGATTCGTTGATGGGTTGAACGAGGATATTAAACTTCTAGTAGGAATTCTAGAGTTGAAAGAATTTGTTGATTTGGTTGATAGAGCTTGCAAAGCGAAGGAGCTTAGCAAAGAAAAGAGAAAGGCAGATTCAGAGGCAAGAGGCTCGAGAAAATGATCGATGAATAAATCGTACCAATCTTCATCAAAGAAATCTAGAGATTCGTACACTCGTCCAATTGTTTCAAATGGGTATTCGAACAGAGATCATGGAAAACAATACTCAAGTCCTAGAACTCAAGCTACAGCGGTATCGAGTGTTGGCAGTGTGAGAAATTATAGACCTGAATGTTAGCAATACGGAAGACGACATCCTGGTGAATGTAGAATGAACAACCGGGCTTGTTTCAAATGTGGTTCACAAGATCATTTCATACATGATTGCCTAGAGTTAGTTAAGAAAGATAAGAATCAGAATGCAAGACAGAGTGACACAACTAATAGAGGGAGGCCACCGAGAAATGCGGGAAATGTGACCAGTAGTAGAGACGTAAAAAAAGATTCGGCTAAGGAATCTGAGGCCAGAGCACCTGCTAGAGCTTACGCTATTCGCGCTCACGAAGACGCGCCATCACCAGATGTTATCACCGGTACATTTTCTATTTACGACACTAATGTTATTACATTGATTGATCCTGGATCAACTCATTCATATGTTTGTGAGAATTTAGTGTCTAGTAAGAAATTGCCTGTTGAATCTATTGAGTTTGTGTCTAGTAAGTATGTTTTAGTTGATAAAATTTGCAAGAACTGTCCTTTAATGACTCGGGGTTATTGTTTTTCGGTTGATTTGATGTTACTAACTTTTGATGAATTCGATGTAATTCTAGGTATGGATTGGTTGACTCTATATGACGTTGTTGTAAATTGTAGATGAAAGACTATTAAATTGAAATGTCAGAACAATGAAATTCTTCAACTTAAATCAGATGAGTCGAATGAATTACCGATTGTAATTTCGTCTATGTCATCTCAAAGATGTGTGAGAAAAGGTTATAAATATTATCTTGCTTATATTTTAGATACAAAAGTGTCAAAATCTAAGATTAAATCAGTGCCAATTGTTTGTGAGTATCTAAATGTATTACCAGAAGAATTACCAGGGTCACCACTAATAAGAGAAGTTGAATTTGCTATTGAGTTAGTACCGGGAACTTCACCGATATTGATAGCTCTGTATAGATGGCTCCAATAGAATTGAAAGAGTTGAAATCTTAGTTGCAAGAGTTAACAGATAGAGGTTTTGACTATAGACAGTATTGTTCATAAAGAAGAAAGACTGGTTAATGAGAATGTGTATTGACTATAGACAGCTCAACAAGGTTACAATAAATAATAAGTATCCATTGCCGAGAATAGATGATTTGTTTGATCATTTGAAAAGGGAAACAGTGTTTTCGAAGATTGATTTGAGATCTGGCTATTATCAGTTGAGAGTTAAAGATTCAGATGTGCCGAAAACTACATTCAGAACAAGGTACGAACATTATGAATTTCTTGTTATGCCTTTTGGATTGACTAATGCTCCTGCAGTCTTTATGGATTTGATGAATCAAATTTTTAGACTGTATTTAGATAGACTCATTATTGTGTTCACGGACGACATTCTGATCTATTCACGAGATGAGTCTGAACATTGTGAGCATTTGATGATTGTGCTACAAACCTTGAGAGATAAGCAACTGTTTGCTAAAATAATTAAATGCGAGTTTTAGCTCCGAGAGGTTGGATTTCTGGGACACATTGTTTTAGCGTAGGGTATACAAGTTGACCCAAGAAGATTTCTACAGTTGTTGACTGAAACCAGCGAGGAATGTATCCGAAGTTAGAAGTTTTCATGGGATAGTTGGTTATTATCGACGTTTTGTTAAGGGATTTTCGATGATTGCTACACCGATGACTAGATTGCTACACACCGATGACTTTCAGATTGGATCCGATGATTGCATAATGTTCCAAAGTAGAATCTGCGTACCAAAGAATTCTGAACTCATTTAGAAAATTTTGCACGAAGCACATAGTGGTTGTTTATCTGTTCACCCAGGGAGTACTAAAATGTACAATGATTTGAAACAATTGTACTGGTGGTCAGGTATGAAACGAGACATTTCAGAGTTTATATCAAAATGTTTAGTTTGTCAACAAGTCAAAGCTGAACATCAGATGCCTTCGGGATTACTACAGTCTGTGATAATACCAAAGTGAAAATGGGATAGAGTTACAATGGATTTCGTATCAGGTTTTCCTCTATCTCTAAAAAAGAAAGATGCTATCTGGGTTGTCGTAGATCGACTAACAAAGTCTGTAGATTTCATTCCAGTTCGTATACACTATTCACTTGATAAATTGGTTGAATTGTATATCTCTGAGATCTTTTGATTACACGGGGTCCCTACTTTAATTATTTTAGATAGAGATCCGAGGTTTACGTCGTGATTTTGCAAGAAACTATAAGAAGCTTTAGGTACGAGGTTGAACTTTAGTACCACATTTCATCCTCAAGCTGACAGTCAGTCTGAGAGAGTAATACAGATTCTAGAAGATATGCTTTGTTGTTGTGTTTTAGAATTTGAAGGCAATTGGGAGATATATTTTCCGTTGGTTGAATTTGGGTATAACAATAGCTTTCAATTGAGTATAAAGATGACACCATACGAAGCTTTGTATGGTCGCAAATGCCGAACTCCATTGTATTGGATGGAGCTCGGTGAGAAAAAGATTCACGGGGTTGATTTGATTCGAGAGACAGAAGATAAAGTGAAAGTAATTCGTGATAGTTTGAAAGTAGCTTCAGATCAATAGAAACTTTACACGGATTTGAAACGTAAAGAAATTGAATTTCAGATCAGTGACAAAGTATTTTTGAAAGTATCTTCATGGGAGAAAATACTTCGTTTTGGTCGAAAGGTAAATTCAGCCCGCGATTTATCGGACCATGTGAGATTATTGAACGAATAGGGCCAGTGGCATATCGGCTAGCTTTACCATCAGAGTTAAAAAAGATTCACAATGTGTTTCATGTGTCGATGTTACGATGATATAGATTAGATCCATCTCATGTAATATCTCTGGTAGATATTGAAGTTCAACCCAATATGACGTACAATGAAGAACCGATCAGAATTCTAGCTCGAGAAGTTAAAGAGTTGAGAAATAAAAGCATAGCTTTAGTGAAAGTAATTTGGCAACCTCATGGGGTTGAAGAAGGTACGTGGCAACCCAAGAAAGCTATGAGAAAACAATACCCTAACTTATTCACTGGTAAGATTTTCAGGGACGAAAATCCCTAAGGGGGAGAGTTGTAATAGCCGTTTTTAGTCAAATCAAAACAGTGGTTTTGAAACCAAAAATCTGAAGTCGAAATATTTATTTTATTATTATTTTAAGGCCTACAGCATGATAATATGATTGTGTGAAAGTTTGTTTAGAAATTTTATCATTTGAGTGGTCAATTTGATAAAAAGGACTAAATCGCGTAAATTGTAAAACTTGTGTTGTATTAGCTAAAGGTGTTAAATAGCTATAGAACCTTAAATTTAAGGTCCTTAAGTGGTAATTAACCTATTAGTGAGTTAATCGATGATAATGGCTTAGCATTTTGTGTAAATTTTAAAGTACTAAAAGGTTAAATTAGTAATTAAGTAATTAGTGAATAAAACAAAAGGAATAAAATTTATCATCATCTTCCATTATCAATCTTCAACCAAAACTTAAAGGGAAAGAAACCATTTTTTGTTTAACATTCTGCAGCCCTAATTCCTTCAATTTGGTTTGTATTTGTAATTAATTTTTAATGATTTCTATGTTTTTGAGATCTTTGTAACTAGGTCTAGCTAGTCCAGGGACTATTTTGCAAAACTGTTAAAGATTGAGGATGTTGCCATTGATGATTAAGCATGTATTTGAGTGAATAATGATAGATTATGAATGTTTAATGATAGTTATACAAGTTTTGTTAAGTGATTTTTAATGAAAATGCAAATTAGGGATTAAATTGTGAAATGTGGAAACTGTGGTTAAAATGTGAAATAAATGAAAAACATGGGCTACTTTGGTAATAAGAGAAATTCAGCTAGCATGGGTAGGGACCTAATTGCTTGAATTTATGTTTTTATGAAATCAGGACTAAATTGTAAAAGATGTGAAACATTAGGGGCAATTGTGTAAAAATGACTTAAAGTGAATTTTGGACTAAATTGAATAGAGAGATAATTAAATAAGCTGATTTTGATTACATATAGATCAAGAAAAGCAAAATTCGGATCTAGATCGGGGGAAAAACAAAGTTCTCGACTAATCGATCAATTTAGCCGTTTTTACATTTGAGGTAAGTTCGTATGTAATAAGTTTCATCATAAATATATTTTAAATGCTTTGATATTGCATAAACTATTAAAATGAGACTGCAGACATGTTCGATAATGCTTTGACGACGATTCAACATTGGAAATCCCGGTTGAACCTTAGGAATAGATAGGATACTAATGACATGTCATTAGAGGATTATTGTGATTATGTGATCCGGGTGCTGGTCTTGTACATCCTACCAGTGGCTGAGTATACTGGCATGTGTTGAGGTTACTTTACAGCTTGTGTGAGCAGCACCATGTAGCTACTTCTTAACCAACATATTGTGTGAGCAGGCCCGTTGATAGCTCTAGTGTGAGCAGTATATGTGATATGAGATTGAGTTAGCTTCGGCTATATATGTGGCACTTTGGGTGCGAGTTTCCCATGTATCTGATTGTATTCCGAATGGTTCAACAGGGATATGAAAGAAGTGGTTGATTATGAGATTAATACAAAATAGTACAGGTATGTACATGAACCGTATAAGCTTTAAATCGAAGTGAGTTGTGAAAATCACATATAATCTTATGAATGAATAAGTGAGGTTTGTTAGTTAATATGAGTACTTGATGATATATTCAATTTGTTGAATTGTGTATTTTTTATTATATTGAGTTTATTGCATACGAGCTTACTAAGCTATAAAGCTTACTTTGTGCATTTTACCATGTTTTATAGTGATTTCAAAGCTAGCTCGGATTTGGGGATCGTTGGAGACTACGTCACACTATCCTACTATCACTTTGGTACTATTGAGCTTATATTTTGAGTATATGGCATGTATAAGGACGTTGGTCATTTTGATTCATGAATTGATGATGAATGTAGCCATTTGAATTGGCTTATAAATGTTCTAAGTTTGGTTTTGTATATTGCCATATAAGTTGGCTTATTTTTGTATGATTGAATCATGTGTATATATATATATGTGTGTGTGTGTGTGTATGGCTTGTGTGATGTTTTGAATGTTGGATATGTGATGCTTGTGGGTAATTAGTATTATGGATAGCAAATGGTTGAGTTATGAATATTGGTATGCTAGTGAATCTAAGCATTAATGCACATTTGAGTTTGGTACAAATGGTATGGCATGTTTTGGTGATTTATGTATATGTAAAATGGAAATATAGAATGCGCATGATTTATGTTTGAATTGGTTGGTTTAAATGCACATATATGCTAAGTTTTGGTGCCATTGAGTTTGGTGTATGTGTGCATAAGATTGGATGGCAAAATGGCTTGGTAAATAGCCTATTTTTGTCCACACGGACATAGACACGAGCGTGTGTCTCAGAAGTGTACGATAGACGGTCATGTACATGGCCGTGTGTCCCCTAGTGTTGAATTAGAAACCAAGTCATTATGCTCTACACGGCCTCACGCATGGGTGTGTGACTTGGCTGTGTGGCATAAGTTAGTATACCCTACAAGTTTGATGCGACCTAGCACACGGCTTGGCACATGGGCGTGTATGGCCATTTGTAGGGCACACGGGTTAGCCACATGGGCATGTGTGTTGGCCGTGTGACCCAAGTCAGAGAGTTACACGGGGTTAGCCACAAGCTGGGACACGGCCATGTGCTTCCATTTTGAATGTCCACACGGCATGTGACAAAGGCGTATCTTTGGCCGTGTGAGACACACGTGCGTGTCTTTGGTAAAAATTTTCTAAGTGTTCTTAAAGTTTTCAAAGTTATCGGTTTAGTCCCAAACCACCCCGAATGGATGTTTTGGGCCTCGTAGGCTCGTATTAGGGCTGATATGAATGTGTTGATTGATAATTACATAAAATTTGATAATGTATGAGTAAAAGTTTGTGTAATTGTGTTATAAGTTAGGTAATGCTCTGAAACCCTATTTCGATGTTGAATACGGGTAAGAGGTGTTACAGGTAATGCTCCTAGCCCTATTTCAATGACAGATACGGGTTAGGGGTGTTACAAAACACTCCTTACTAACCACCATCATTACAAAAAAGATCTGTGGGGAATGACCATGTTGCATGTGGTCAACGATTTGAACAACTAGAAGGGGAAATGCAAACGATAAAGACAAAAATTTGACAAATCTAAGCCAGGTGTGGACGACTTGAATCCTGAATGGAAACCTCTGCAACCAAATGAGTCTATTAATGATTATGTTTCAAAAATCGAGCAATCAAAGTTTCCCTAGTAACGCTGAGGACAACACTCGGAGAGATGGAAAAGAGCATGTAAAGGTGATCGCTTTGTAATTGGGAGAAGGATTAAAAACACATGGCAAGCCCATTCATGAAGAGGAGGAGGTTCCCAAAGCTATCGGTGAACCCATGGAGGAGGAAGAGATATTTGAACAAGTGTCTGATCCGTTAATCTCAAAGTCAAGCACCACAAAGGCACCTTTCTCGACACGATTAGAGGACAAGAAAAAGAGGGACGAGGTAGATTTCATAAATTTTCTTAATTTATTTAAATTCCTCAATGTCAAATTTCCACTCTTTGAGCTAATTAATAAAATCCCAAAACATACCAAATACTTAAAGAAAATCATGACACAGCATAGGAAAATGAAAAAGGGTGAGCAAATTGACATTGATACCTCATGTAGTGCTTCAATCACTAAAGAGATGCCCTTGAAATTGAAAGATCTGGGTAACTTTACGATTCTAATAGAGATAGGGGATTGACATTTTAGCAAGGCCCTTTGCGATTTAGGGGGCAAAATAAATTTAATGCCCAAATTAATCTATGGGAAACTTAGACTCGAGGAATTAAATAATACCTCTATAATGCTACAATTAGTCAATAGATCCTTGGTACAGCCAAAAGGTGTACACGAGGATGTATTGATCAAGGCATAGGGATTCATAATACCTGCTGACTTTGTAGTCCTAGATTTTGAAGAAGATAAAAAAATTCTCATTCTATTGGATAAGCAATTTTTGGCCACTTCTAATCTATCTCAAACGAAATGAGTTAATAATGAAAATCAATGCTAAAATAGAAGTGTTCAAATATGGCTACGATTCCCAAAGTAAGGGATCAATTAGGGTGTTTTATTCGATTTAACCCCTAACAACCTTGACTAAAGGTATGCTCCAAGTTGTGCAATTACAGGTACTCATAAGCTGAGAGAACGGGATAAATGGTGAGATCCCGATAAGATAAGGAATGATTGGAGGATTAATGATGAATAAGATGATCTATCGTAATTCAGTGTAGCAATTTAAAATAGTTTTCACATTTAAGAAGCTTGAATACAAGCATTTTCATTATGTTTTATTTAAGTTTTCTTAGTTTTATTTACATTTAATAAAATGCACAAATTGAGTCTTTTATTGACCATAGGGGCTGAATGAGGCCTAAGGGTGAGCTAACGCACTTTGTGAATGACTACGAGACCATTAGAAGGTGTACTAAATGAATACTGGTCGTTATGTCATAACACGGATGACTCGATGTCGCAACATAGAGAATAGAATGGAGAAAACTCAAGTCTACCTTCAATGTCATGACACGGACTAAGGGTGTCGCGACATACCTCTGAATACATCTCAAGTCCTTAAATAGGATTGTCACCTCTCTTAGGACACAAGTCCTGGTGTGTCGTGACATCGAATCCTATTGAAAATAAAACACGAAATGGTTTGCACAATCAAACTTTAAACTCGTGGACATCAGCTAACCTAAAGTTAAAGACGACGACCACCTAAAAGCTATAAATAGGCTCCCTTGGCAGATGTTGTGGACATCATTCATTTAGCCTAAATTCTCTTTTTAAAATTTAGTTTAGTTTTCTTTAGTTCTTAGGTTTTAGATTTCTTTCAGTTGTTGGTGTTGATCTTAAGAGATCTGAATTTTGGATGCATCAAAACTTTGTGTATTCGTAATTAATCTCAATACAATTAGGCTCTTTCATTTACTTTATCTTGTCGATTTAATTTGAATTCTTAATCTTTATACCGAATTCATATTGTCTATGAAAGTGACCATGTGTCAGAGTCTTAAAAATTTATAAAAAGAATGATCGAGCTTATAAACTAACTATGACAACGATTAAGGCAAGCGCACCTATCGAATAGTCGTATAGTTTAGTGGCAAGACCGGATTGTCGAACCCAAAGGAACCAAAAGTACTAATACTAACTTTCTTTTTATTATTTAGCCTAAAATAAAAGTGAATTATTAATTAATCTAAAATTAACTAACTATTAAACTAAAAATGCAAAGACAAAGAGAATGAATTGGGGAAAAATACTTGTGGGAAAAACCAATTGATTAAGACAATACCCGAAGAAGAATCCACATAGACTTCACTTGTTATTTAACTCTAAACCAGATGATTTATTTACTTGACTTGATCTGTAAGATTCCCTAATTTATATTAATACCTCTTTCGAGGCTACTAACGTCTAACCCTAAGTTGATTAATTGAAATCTCTTTCTAATTAAAACCCCTAGAATTGCATTAACTCGATCTATGGACTCCCATATTAGGTTTGACCCTAATTTGGCAGATTTTCGTCATCCTATTTCTAGGGTTGCGATCAACTCCGCTTAATTATGCTAGATCTACTCTTAAACGGGGATTTTTACTCCACTGCTTAAGCACATCAATACTTGAATCAATATCCTGAAATATCAAAGTAAGAGTTAAGAACACATAATTAAGAACAAATCAAGTATTTATCATATAGTTCAGAAAACAATAACAAGATCCATCTTAAATTTCATCCCCCACAAGTATTTGAGGGTTTAGTTCATAATTATAAAAGAATACATCTCAGAAGAAAATGTAGAATAAAACATAAGAAAAATCCTAAAACCCCCTGAAGGAAATTGAAGGGAAGATCTTCCGTCTTGAGTATTAACTCTGGCATCTTGAGATGAATCAACTAGCTTTCTTCGAGTAAATTCCACAATTTTGGCCTCTCTGGCTTGGTTCTTCGACCTAACTGGACGCGCCCTATAGGTTGGCCTCTAGGGTGTTTATATAGGCTTTTGGAATGGCTTTCTTTGCCTCTAAGTACCCTAATCCAAGTGAAACTCAAATAGTCATGTCAGGGACATGCCCATGGCACACGCCCATGTGAATCGTGGCCAGGCCGTGTTCGGGTCTGTTAGGGAGGCACGGCCGTGTGGTCTTAGGCGCAGGCCGTGTTGATATCGAACTTTGGCCAATTTACTTTGTTTTAGGCCCGTTTCTTGTTCTTTTCATCCTCCGGTGCTCTCCTAAGTATAAAACATGAAATTAAAGGATTAAGAGCACCAAATTCCACAATTCAAGGGATAAATCATCCAAAAGTATGCTAAATGTGGGATTAAAATATGTATATATTACGGTTTATCAAATACCCCCACACTTAACCATTTGCTTATCCTCAAGCAAAATTCTCAACTCACAATTAAAATGAACTTCCTTGATTTATAATATTCATCAATAATGTTCCATCATAATTCAAAGATAATTCATAAATTGATAATTTAAATATAAGGATCCTAAAGATTCAAACAATCAAAGTCTTAGTTTTTGTAGCATGAAAATATAGGTGTTTCCCCTTACCCAAATAATCACCGTTAATTCAAAATCAACAAGAGTTGACATCCTCACTAAAGATTCACTCAAATCACTCAAAGTGTTTAAGGTTGAAAATTAATCACTCAAAAGTCGAACATGAAAATTTAATCCCATAAGCTTGCCTGAAAATTAAATCTCCACCACTATAAAATGAGATGATGCACAAATGAAAAGGTCTTCAAAAAAGGTTGTAATGGGGCTCGGGTTAAAGGTGCGGATAAAGGCTAAATTTGAGGGTTAGAATCGAGATTGAATTGACAATTTACCTAACTAGAAAAATGAACTAATCCTGAATAATTACATCAATTAAAAACATGAAATACTAATAACATGAGCTTCTTCTCAAGATGTGGAATTTAAACGTATAAGCTCAATTACATAGAACTAATATTGAATATATATATTTTAAGAACAAATCATTACAATAATAAGAAAGAACTTTAACAACTGAAAAATAGAACATAGTTAGGAAATTGTTCAAAATCAAATCTCGACAAAAAGGGAGTCAAGGAATGGTGATAACAAATACAAAATGGGTTTTAGGTTAATATTAGTGGGTGAGTGAATAAAAAGGGTTGTTAGGGTCAAAGGGGTTCACTAGGGGTTAATTGTGAGGGTAAGCTTTTTAGTGGAGTGAGTGGGTTAAATCCTAAGTGCCTTTATCATCTCTGTATATCAAATCAATGGTTTGGTCTCAACATGTATAATTGAAGCAGGTTCTAGAATAACAAATCAATGTTGACACACTCATAATCAAAAGGTGAGCACGAAAAGAATGTATGCCCTAAAAGGCTCAAAATCTCACAAAAATTATGGGTTTTTGATATAAACCTTGTAAATTTCAAGCTTCAAGGTAATAATTAGATTCAGGTGGACAACCTGACAAAATTTTAATTTTTGAAAATAGACTCATCATGCTTGATTCTCTAGTCTCCTAAAGTTTAAATCATCAGTGCACAATTATCAATGATTTAATCCAAAACATATCAATAAAAATCATAAATCAAAAGAAATTTCGTTCCAATCATAATATGAGAAAATTACTTAAGAACAAGGTATAATTCAATGCATAATTCAGAGATTTAAGAATAATGCAGAAAGTTAGGCACTTTCTCAAAATAAATATCCACTCTCCCACACTTAAGATGTACATTGCCCTCAATGTACAAAGATATATATGAAATTTAAGAGAATGGGAGAGGTGAAGCTTCCTGAATTTGAATGGCTTCCTTGAGTTGGGAGTGTCGTGGTGTGGTGGCCACGGACAATCTCTGTGCTAGATGAAGAAATTGGGAAACTCGTGAAGAATTAGCTAGGAAATAATGATAATAATTCAAAATATACTAAATATATATTTAAGGACAAGAAAGATAAAGAGAGATAAAATAGAAAGTAAAATAAAATTAAAAGAAAAGATCAATGGACTGAAGAGTCCTTATTGTTAGATGGTTAGCGAGGTGGGTGTGATTTCTAAGGCCGTGGTGTGTGATTCCCAAGCAGCCTGTAGAACCTAAATCAAAGAAAATGAAATAAAATAGATTAAACTAAGTAAAACAAAAGTAAAGTAAAGGAAAATAAAGGAGAAGGGAAAATAAAAAGAAAAGCTAAATGGACTCAAAAGTCCTTATCTCGTCGAGTTAATGAAGCGGCTGGCATGAACTTATGTAGATCGGTCTCATAGAGGGAGACTGTGCTAGGATTCTTCTGTTTCTTCGACATGGATATGGTTAGATCTAGAGTTAGGGGGAATGAAGAATAATGAGAATGAAGAGTTAAAAGTGTAAAGGGTTATGGAAGAAGAAGAAGAACGGGGAGTAGGTGAGAAGGGGAGAGGGTGGTTTAAATAGAAATTTCAGGTCTAGTACATCCCCACGCTTGTGTACCGTGGGCGTGTTGTGTCACACAGCCGTGTCGCACGACCGTGCGGTGGTTCACTCGTTTCTCCCACGCATGTGGGCAGGTCGCCACGCCTGTGTTTGATAGAACAGCGTTAGCCACGGCTATGTCACACGGCTGTGGTGTTTAGTTAGAGCCCGTGGCTTGAAGATATTTTTCGTCCTGTTTCATACTATCTCTGCCATGTCAGTACGTACATCTGTAATATCCACACGGCCACGGCCACGGCCGTGTGCAATGCCGTGTGGTATGGAAATCTACACTGTTGGTTAGTTATTAGTTAGGTGCTAAAAAAGGAAAAATAAAAGAAAAAACGTGAAATTAATGGGGTTAGTGCTCGGGTTGCCTCCCGAAAAGTGCTCGTTTGTAGTTTTAAGCTAGACTTACCTCTCATTCGCATAATCATGGTGGTTTTAGGAGTTGAGAATCATTTCTCATGCTATCAGTTATATTATCAATATATAGCTCAAGTTGAGTAGCGTTTACTTTAAAAGTGCAGAATATAGGATTACTTACCTCAACTGTTCCGTATGGGAAAACCTTGAGTACCCTAAAAGAGATTTCTTTGTTTGTATTAGGGTCAGGAGGAGGTATTCGAGGGTTTAACTTTTCTAACAATACCTGATCTCTGATCTTAAATTTTTTTATCCCATGGAATGGCGTTGGTTCTGCTTTGTGTATTCCTAATTTATCCTTTAAGTGTGCCTTCCACTCGTCTAGTTCGTCGATCTGAAGCCTTCGTTCCTCATGAGTTATTTGCTCGTTAGCATGAGATCTAGGATCTGATTCAGTTGTGTAGTTCCGTGGTGCTTCCTGAAAAGAAGGTTTAACTGAATGGTTATTAACAGAATTTATGTTCTCACCCTAACTACTCGATGTCCTAGCTGAGTCGAGAGCTTGAAGACTGATTGATTCGTTACCTACACAAAGTATGAGTTCACCTGCGTTGACATCAATTTTAGTCCTGCCAGTTGCTAAAAAGGGTCTTCCTAAAATTAAGGGGATACTATTGTCCTCATCCATGTTTAAAATGACAAAGTCTACTGGGAATACGAATTTATCAATTTTCACAAGTACATCTTCAATTATACCCCTAGGAATTCTAATAGTTTTATCAGCTAATTGAATGCTCATCCTAGTTTGTTTGGGTTTCCCTAGACCTAGTTATTTAAACATTTTATAGGGCATAACTTTTATGCTTGCCCCTAAATCAGCTAAAGCATTATCAACAGATAAACTACCAAATAAGCATGGAATTGTAAAACTCCCTGGATCTTTTAATTTTTGTGGTAGTCTATTTTGGAACATTACTGAGTACACTGCGTTTAGTTCCACATGCGATTCCTCGTCTAACTTCCACTTGTTTGTTAACAGCTCTTTTAAAAATTTTCTTGAATCTGGCATCTGCAAAAGAGCTTCAAGAAATGGTAAGTTAATATGTAATTTCTTTAAAAGTTTAAGAAATTTACCGAATTGTTCGTCTGTGTTGTCCTTCTTTATCGCATCGAAGTATGGTATACGAGGTTGGTACTCTTTAATTACCAGTTTTGGCTTATCATGACTTACCTCGTTCTTACATTCCTCTACCACATTCTCTTGGCTTACCTTGGGCTCATCTAACCTAACACTATCCTGAGCTGTTATGGCTTGAATTTGCTCCTTTGGGTTAGTTTCAGTGTTGCTTGGCAAGCTGCCTTGTGGTCGTTCTGAGATGATACTTGGTAAGTTGCCCTAACTGGTTCTTGAACCCTTAAATCGATGCTTGTTGATTTTTAAGTGTTGTCTCGGTGTTTGAAAATGAGTTTCTGACACCGCGATGAATTTTGTCAGCATCTCTTCAAGGTTCGGCTTCTTTTCCTGTGGGTAGGACTGTTGTTGAAAGTTTGGAGGTGGTTGTTGTCTTTGATTTCCTTGACCACCCCATGAAAAATTGGGGTGGTTCCTCCAACCTAGATTGTAAGTATTACTATAAGGATTATTTTTAGATTTAAAATTGTTACCCATATAGTGAACTTCCTCGTTCTCAGAGCTCGGGTTGTAAGGTGGATAGTATGTGTTGTTCATCCCTCCTCTATTCGTATCGCACTGCATGACTGGATGTACCTATAAAGAATCACATAAACCATCAATCTTTTTATTTAAAAATTCTACCTGTTTTGATAGCATGGTTACTGCGTCGAGGTTGAAAACACTGGTTGCTTTTTTTGGTTTGGTCCTTGTGACTTGCCACTGATAGTTATTCAGTGACATCTCTTCAATGACCTCGTAAGCAGCCTCAGGTGTTTTATTATTGAAGGTTCCGCCGGTGGATGAATCAATTAATTTCCTGATAGAGGGGTTCACACCATTATAAAAAGTTTGGACCTGTAGCCACAAGGGTAATCCATGGTGTGGGAACCTTCTTAGTATATCTTTGTATCTCTCCTATGCATCGTAAAGTGTTTCTAAATCCATCTGCACAAAAGAAGATATGTCATTCCTTAACTTGGCCGTTTTAGTTGGTGAAAAATATTTTAATAAAAATTTTTTAGTCATTTATTCCCATGTAGTGATTGATCCTCGACGAAGAGAGTTCAACCACTATTTAGCTTTATTCCTCAAAGAAAAGGGAAATAATCGAATACGAATGGCGTCATCAGAAACGCCATTTATTTTGAAGGTATCGCAAAATTCTAGAAAATTTGCCAAGTGATTGTTTGGATCTTCATCCTGAAAACCATCAAACTGAACAAATTGCTGTATCATCTGAATAGTGTTAGGTTTCAGTTCAAAATTATTTGCAGCAATAGCAGGCCTAACAATACTTGACTCAGTTCCTGTTAAATTAGGTTTAGCATAATCACACATAGTTTGAGGAGCATGATTTTCGGCTACCTCTGGAGGTAGCGGATTATTCTCAGCCACCTCTTCGGTGGTATTGGTTTTGATTTATTGCTCTTCTTCTATGTAATTTAAGCTGCGCCTTATTTCTCTACGATTTCTGTGAACAGTACCTTCAATATTACTGTCGTAAATTAGGGGTCCTGTCAGGTTCCTTCTAGTCATAAACTAGAGATACCTGCTAAGAACAAATAGAAGGAAAATTAGCAAAGTAAAAAGCAAAATAAAAATAAAAGTAAATTGCAAAAAAATTAAAAATGGCTAAAGCTATAAAAATTGAGCTTTCTTAATATTTTAGTTCCCTGGCAACAGCGCCAAAAACTTGATCGTGTGTCAGAGTCTTAAAAATTTATAAAAAGAATGATCGAGCCTAGAAACAAACTATGACAACGATTGAGGCAAGCGCACCTATCGAACAGTAGTATAGTTTAGTGGCAAGACCGGATTGTCGAACCCAAAGGAACCAAAAGTACTAATACTAACTATCTTTTTATTATATAGCCTAAAATAAAACTGAATTATTAATTAATCTAAAATTAACTAACTATTAAGCTAAAGATGCAAAGTCAAAGAGAATGAATTGGGGAAAAATACTTGTGGGAAAAACCAATTGATTAAGACAATACCCGAGGAAGGATCCACTTAGACTTCACTTGTTATTTAACTCTGAACCAGATGATTTATAATAATAAAACCCTAGGATGATTAATTGAAGTATCTTTCTAATTAAAACCCCTAGAATTGTATTAACTCGATCTATGGACTCCCATATTAGGTTTGACCCTAATCCGGCAGATTTTCGTCATCCTATTTCTAGGGTTGCGATCAACTCCACTTAATTATGCTAGATCTACTCTTAAATAGGGACTTTTACTCCACTTCCTAAGCACATCAATACTTGAATCAATATCCTGAAATATCAAAGCAAGAATTAAGAACACATAATTAAGAACAAATCAAGTATGTATCATATAGTTCAGAAAACAATAACAAGACCAGTCTTAGATTTTATCCCCCTCAGGTATTTGAGGGTTTAGTTCATAATTATAAAAGAATACATCTCAGAAAAAAATATAAAACAAAACATAAGAAAAACCCTAAAACCCCCTGAAGGAAATTGAAGGGAAGATCTTCCGTCTTGAGCATAACTCCGGCTTCTTGAGATGAATCAACTGGCTTTCTTCAAGTAAATTCCATAATTCTGGCCTCACTGGCTTGGCTCTTCGGCCTAACTAGACGCGCCCTAAAGGTTGGCCTCTAGGGTGTTTATATAGGCTTTTGGAATAGCTTTCTTTGCCTCTAAGTACCCTAATCCGTGTGAAACTCAAATAGTTCACGTCAGGGACACGCCCATGGCACACACCCGTGTGAATCATGGCCAAGCCGTGTTCAGGTCTGTTAAGAAGACACGGCCATGTGGCCTTGGGCGCAGGCCGTTTCAATTTCGTACTTTGGTATTTACTCTGTTTTAGGCCAGTTTCTCGTTTTTTTTCATCCTCCAGTGCTCTCCTAAGTATAAAACATGAAATTAAAGGATTAAGAGCACCAAATTCCATAATTCAAGGGATAAATCATCCAAAAGTATGCTAAATGTGGGATTAAAATATGTATATATTATGGTTTATCAGGAAGCCATGAGGAACTAATCACTCTATGGTGGATTAACAAGTGGAGGTATGATGTATTAACTATTTTATAGGGTTACTCAAAGGAGTAACTATTTAGGACAGGAAGAACATGAAACAAACCCTAGGCCTGACAACCCCGGGATTTCATCAAGGTGGGAATTAACCCAAAATTGGTATTTCCCATTCGTGAACACCTTCACCCCAAGGCAGTCTGGACTGTGAGGTCAGAAGATAAGTAGTTCTTGTTGACTCATTATGTTAGTGGAAGATCAGAAGATCCTATGAGGAACCCAAAACAATAGTTGATGAGGATTACCGAAGCGAGCTAATCACCCATAATCGAGATTTGATTCATTCTACTTTTCTATCTCTTGAACTTTTACTTCTTTTATGTTATTTCCTTTTATTTTATCATTATAAAAACCCTTAAATCACTTTTTTTTATGTTTTTGTGCTATAACTTTTTTAAGATACTAATTTGATTCTTTTAGTGTTTAGATTACAATTGACCTAGCACTTGCCTCCTTTGGGTATGATCCTAAGAGTACTCACCAACTCCGTTGTAAAAACTATATTACAACTCGGCCCGTATACTTGCGAATTTATTGTAGTATTCATACCCTAGACATTAGTACGTTCACAGGTGGTCAAGTTGTTGTCGCCGTTTCTAGGAATGCAACGCCACCAGATTAATTTTAATTTTTGCATTTTAAAAGAATAATTTGGAAATTTGTATGTTATAGTTACGATTTTCAATTAACACTTCTAACATTTGCTTTTTTTTTTTAGAATCTTAGACACCATCAACCAAAAAATTATTCAGCATAAAATCATTGATGACTTTTATTTTATGTGGTTCGATGAAGACTTCGATTATGATGAAGATATTTGCGAAGGAGTCTATGAAGATTGGGAGATCTAAAGGAATCAACGATTACTAATGCTTGAATTAAGCAGACTCTAAGGAGAAACCCCAGTTCGTCCCAAGATGATAATGGCCACGATGATATGTCATTAGAAAGGTACCAAGAGGTGCTAAGTCTGAAATTGACCAGAAAGGAGAATGTCGTCATAGTTTCTTGTGAAGAAGGGAAACTCCTATGCTATTATCCACTTCAGCAGACAATAGAATATTTAGGCGAATCAAACGGAACTTTGGAAAGAAAAAATATGGAGCTAGTGGAGGAAATGGAAAGTGAATCGAAGAATCAAATTGACATGGAACTCATCGTCTAAAAAATCTCAGGTAATGCTAACAAAATTGAACTACAAGAACAATATAATATAGACCCACCAATAAAGACAATGATAGTTAGGACTGAGTTAATAGAAGAATGTCTGTCGATTCAAAAATTCACAGAATAAAATAAAGAGAAACCAATAGCCTCAAAGGATACGCCTGAATTGACTATCCTTTTCACATCCTTAGCTCTAAATCGAGCACCCCAGAAGTTTATATATTCGGGAATTTTTCAGATGTTAAAAAGAGTGGGAAAAATATATATAGACAGAACTTCTGCTTATATAGTAGGCTTTAATTAAATTAAACAATCAATGTGAATAAGCATCGAGCTATGATTATTAAAGAGTGTTTCAATTTTATGAGAACCATAAAAAGGAATTATTTGCAGGCTGGTGGATGAATTTAGAAGCCAACAGAAATAGAAATTCAGTGGCACAATACAATATTTTTTCCCTATATCTATGCGAAGAGCTTTAAAAAGTACTCTTAAAAAGCTATACTTGATCATTGAGAAGAACAGAAACACCATAGACAACAATTGTGAACCATAATCCTAATTTTTTTCCAAAGCACGAATACTAAACACCAATTAAACAAGTTGTGTGGGTATATGGCTTTACAAATCACTAATGGTTATGATCTACAAAAATAGTTGTCAGTCATTAAAGTAGATCGAAAAGGTAAATTCAAAGAAAGAGACAACCTTGGACGAATAGAATGGCATGATAGGTGTTGGACTAATATAGATAGAAACAAATCAAAAGGATCACCCCGGTGCGTATTGACTAAGTTGACGGACGAGTCCGGCTTATTTTTTACGATAGCTTTCTCCTTCTCCATAGTGTAACCGTCCCTTGCTTTCCCAATTAATTTTTTATTTCCAAACTACATACTTTGATTACCATTATTCCCAAAGCCTTAAACCTTCATAAATATTCAAGAAAACATTCTAAAACCTCATTAATTTCATCATCTTCTTTGAGAGTGGGTTTTGCTGGATTTGAGTGAAAACTCATTTTTCTCGCACTTAAGGTAATCATTTGTCTTTCTAATACTTCTAAATGATATCTAGTCTCTTAAATTGAATATCTAGCCCTTAAAACACATGTTTTAAATAAAATCCAAAAATTTGGTTGTTCATAGTGAATTTCGAGATTGTGGATTAAAATGTGGTTTCAAAGTGTTTTTCAACTTGTTTTAACATTATTAGAAGGTTTCTAAAGCTACATTAAAGTTTTGTTAAGAATTTCTTGGGTTTTAATGATTTTTTGTCATAATGGCCAAAACTTGTTGAAAAATGTCGATACCTCAAACATGTAGTTTTGTGTAGTTAAAAGGTTGGTAATTAGTTTTAAATGATTTTGTAGATAAGTGGAATTTGTTCATGTGAAAAGATTAAGTGTAGGCTAAGATATTTGAGATTAAAGTTTCTATGTTGAAGGTTTCTGTTAGAAGAGAAAATAGCGTAGGCTATTGTTGAAGTGTCGGAGTCTATAGAACCTTCAACGAGTAAAGACAAAGGCAAAGAGAAGCTTATCTGAACCTTTGGCTTTACAGTGAAAGTATATTTCTGGTGAGTTTTTTGGAATAGTTGCTCGTAGATGTTTCATTGTGTAATTGGGAATTTAGAGGTAGCCTAAACCCTCTACTCTAAATTCTGAGAGAAAGTATTCTCACACCTATGATTACATTTGATATATGTATGCTTGTGCAATTGTGAAAATATGAATATACATGAGATTCTAACATGTGCCATAAGCTTGTGATGGTTGTTGTGAAAGAGAATATGTGGGTATGTTATTCATGCCATGTGACAGTAAATATGTGGGAATATTTTCATACCATGTGACAGTGATTATAATGTTCTAATGATGTGAATATGCAGTTAATATGTACGAAAAATTGGTAAGTAAATATGTGATAATAATGTGGATATTTTGGCCTTGTGATATTATGAGACCGTTGGATATAGTTGGCATGCCATAGGATTGTGAGTACTTACTCTTTTAATTTGGTTTTGGGGTGTTGAGGCCTAGGGATAGTTTTCGAAGAGAAAAGGAATGTGAACTAAGCTTCATTCACCGGGATATGAGTGTTTGGTGTGTTAGATAGTGTTAGCTATATGCTTCACTTATGGGACATGATCGACTCTATGAGGCATTTTGGTGTGCTGGAGATCCGTCTATCCGATGAGTGATGATAGAGTCCACTTTACGTTTCATAACCTTAAGAGCAAAACTATCTTATAATATGACTGGATATGATTAAATATGGTTAATATGTGCTATGATATATGCTTCAATAATCATGTGGTTAAAGTGATAAATGTGTAATGGTAAAAAGAGAAGATGATTAAATGTGTGAATTATGATAGTAGAGTTGAATATGATATGAATATGTTACATGTTTGTTTAGTCGATGCATGGCGACTTGCTTGTGTAGTGGTTGTTTTGAGCATTCACTAAGCTTGTTAAGCTCACCCACTCCTTTTTAACCATTGCAGATAAGTAGTGCTGGTGTAAGCAGTGTGGTCTCGAGGGGTGATCCAAGCCAGAGCTTTAGTTGCTATTAGTTGGTGTTCTTTTAATTATTTTTGTTTTGTGGAATAAAAAGGCAATACGGTAGACCTTATATTGGTTTTGTTATTATATTTGGTTATTTGCATGACCATTATGCTTGGTAATTTGTGAACTTTAAAGATGGTGTTTGGGACTGTTATTTGAGACATTTTGATGTTTATTTTATAGGATGATTGATGCATGAGGTTTAGAACCTATTTGGAATGATCTATGTCATGATAAATTCTACATTTTTATGGTCTAGAATAGAGGTATCGGTATTCAAGTTTTAAAAATGATACCCCTGTGATTTTCAAAAGTGCAGGATTGTAACACCCCTTACCCGTGTCTGGCGCCAGGACAGGATACGAGGCATTACCATACTTAACCTTACTTGAACATGAAGTATTGGGCTGTAAATTTCCTTCCAACTTGAAACTTCTCCTTATTAATCATAACATACATATCATGGGCATACGAGGCCATAAACATACATCCGGAAGGTTTTGGACTTCAATCGAAAACTTTTACATTCTTTGAAAATTTTTGCCTAAATAAGGGTCACACGCCCGTTTGACTTGGGACAAGCCCATGTGGGCAGGCCGTGTGGTCACACACGCCCATGTCCCTAGTCCATGTAGAATTTATTTTTATTTCGAACCTATAAGGGTCTTCACACGGCCGGACACATGCCCGTGTCAATGTCCCGTGTCCTTCACACAGCCTAGACATGCCCGTTTCCTCACCCGTGTGTGAAAACTAGGGGTATTCTGTTTATGACGTTGGCAACCCCTTAAGGAGCACACGGCCTAAGCACACCCCCTTGTGCTGGCCCGTTTGATGAATTGAATTCTTGCAATTGAATGCAGGAGACACACGGCCTATCAACACACCTATAGAGGTTGATCGTGTGTCACATACGGCCTAGACACACGCCCGTGTGTCTACCCTTGTGGACACCTAGAGGCTATTTTCCAATCCAATTGTCACCCTGAAACATCAACACACTTATACCAACTCAATTAATACATAACATGGCCTTTATACAGTATGAATAACCCTTGAAACATCACTTGTAGAATTCATGAAACTCATCATCAATAAGATATGAAACTTAACAAATATTAACCAATTTCTTTGGCTATATACAAAAAGAATAGTAACCTTAATAGCCAACACTTTGGCTCCCAATATGATATAACTTAAAATGACATAACCCCTATACATGCCATACTTAAAATAAAACAACTTGACTATACCAAAATAATGATTGATAGTGTGATCCGAGCTCTGACGTCTATGATCCCCGGGCTAGCTTGGCAAAACTACAAGGAAGAAAGAAAAGAAAGAAGTAAGTATATAGCTTAGTAAGTTTGTATGAAAATTCATATAGCAACATATTTGCTCATAATAAATTCATCCATCACGAAACAAGAACACATAAATCTCAAGTGCTTGAGCTTACTTACTCATGCTTACTCTTACTCATCACATATTACATATTACTTTCATACTCGTATTTTAATCATGGTACCTGTAACACTTAATCACATAGATTAGCACTTTTGTTAATGTAACACAAATTCAAATCTTCATCATTTTTTAATTTAAATAAAGCTCTTTATCAACCTTAAACAACTTATTACTATCTTTACTTACTTAGCTTTTATATTGCCTCTTTCATACATGGCTCTTTTCCCCGTGAATTACTCGGAATATCAAAGGATACTCAATCTCACTAAAAATGTGTCTCGATGCCAATACCATATCCCAGATATGGTCTTACATGGGATTGCCTCATGATATCAATGACATATCCCAGATATGGTCTTACATGGGATCTCTTAACTCGGTGTCGATGCCATGTCCCAGACATGGTCTTACACAAGATCTTACTTTAGTGCCGAAGCCATGTCTCAGACATGGTCTTACACGGGACCTTCCTTGTATGGTATCAACACCATGTCCTAGACATGGTCTTACACAGGATCTATGTTCGGTGCTGATGCCATGTCCCAGACATGGTCTTATACGGGACCTACATTCCTTGGGTTCCGATGCTTTGCCCCACACATGGTCTTACACGGGATTTCCTTCCCTCATGTTGTGACATAGGTATCCTCGTTATTCTGAATCTTCAACCGGGACTTTTACTTACATGTTCTCATTGATTTCCTTATTAGACATTGATAATCAACTTCATGGAAGTAATGTACATTATACAACATAACAAGTAATTTTAATCATAAAAACATATATAGCCTTAAATTCTTATAAACTTACCTCGGTTGTCCAAAATATGTGTAGATGTGCAATTTAGTCCCCAACTTTGTTCTTGCCTCGGTTCAGTTCGGGCTTCATTTTTCTTGATCTATAATAACAATTTAACTTGTTTAATACTTACATTGACTAAATTGACTCATATTTCATATTTTGGAAAAATTACATTTTTGCCTATAAACTTTATCATAATTGCACTTTTGCCCCTAGGCTCATAAAATTATTTTCATTCAACTTTCTTGTAATTCAAGCCTAGTCAAATCATTTCTCAAATATAGCAACTTCAATTTCTACTATTTTACTGATGTATGACCATTTTCATAACTTTTACAATTCGATCCTTACATGGATTTTTCATGAAAATCACTTAGAAAAAGATGTTTATCCTACATCAAACTTTCATAATCTTCCATAAAACATTAAAATACATGCATGTCATACATGGGTAAATTTTTGGACATAAACCCTAGCTTAAAATATAGCTAGAAATAGTTAAATCGAGCTACGAAGATCTCAAAAATACAAAGAACATTAAACAGGGCTAAGATGCACTTATTATCAAGCTTGAAAGTTGGACAAAACCCTAGCTATGGTTCCTTGTGATTTTCGGCCAAGAAGGAAGAAGATGGACATGATTTTGGCTTATTTTTCCCTTTTAATTCTTTAATTAACCAAATGACAAAAATTCCCTTAAAAGCCCTTTCTTGAGATTTTTCCTTCCCATGTCCATTTTTGTCCATCATAATACTTAATGGTCTAATTGCTAAATAAGGACCTTTATTAATTTTTATGATGCTATTTCATACTTAAATCTTCTAGAATCTCATGTTTTCTAGTCTTTGCAATTTAGCTCTAATGGACAGTTTATTCGCTAATTAATAAAATGCCTTCATGAAATGTTCACACAATCGTGTAACCACCTCATATGCCTCATAAAAATCATTAAAACTCATATTTCTACTTCGAATTTGTGGTCTCGTACCACTATTTCAACTAGGCCCTGAATCAGGCTATTATAATTCTCCCCCCTTAGGGATTTTCGTCCCCGAAAATCTTACCAGTAAAAACGTTTGGGTACTGGTTCTTCATAGCCGCCTTGGGCTCCCACGTAGCCTCTTCTACCCCATGTCTCTGCCATAAAACTTTCACGAGAGCTATACTTTTATTCTTTAATTGCTTGACTTCCCGGGCTAGAATCTTGACCGGTTCTTTACCATAAGTCATGTCGGGTTGAATTTCAACCTCTGTCGGTGTAATCACATGCGAAGGGTCTGATTGGTAGCGTCGCAACATAGACACATGAAATACATCATGAATCTTCTTTAACTCAGGTGGCAAAGCCAACCGATAGGCTACCGGCCCAATCCTCTCAGTAATCTCATATGGTCCGATAAAATACGGACTCAATTTGCCCTTCCGTCCAAATCTAAGTACTTTCTTCCATGGTGACACTTTCAAGAATACTCTATCACCGACTTGATACTCAATCTCTTTCCTTTTCAAATCCGAGTAAGATTTTTTTCTATCAGAAGTAGCCTTTAAACAATCTCGAATCACCTTTACCTTCTTTTCATTTTCTTTAACCAAATCAACCCCGTGGATCTGGTTTTCTTTAAGTTCAGTCCAATATAAAGCCGCTTGGCACTTAGCCCAAACAAAGCTTCATATGGCACCATTTTCAAACCTGACTGAAAACTGTTATTGTAGGTGAATTCTACCAAGGGTATGTATTTCTCCCAGCTTCCCTGAAACTCAAGAATACAACACCGTAGCATATCTTCAAGTACTTGTATTACCCTCTCCGACTGTCTGTCGGTTTGGGGGGTAAAAAGCCGTACTAAAACTCAACCAAGGCCTCTTGCAACTTCTTCCAAAATTTGGACGTAAATCAAGGATCTCCATCAGATATAATGGATAATGGTACTCCATGAAGTCTCATAATCTCCGAGATATACAAGTTTGCCAACTTGTCAAGTAAGTAGTCGACACGTACAGGTATGATGTAGGCTGACTTCGTAAGTATATCAACTATGACCCATACAGCATCTTTCTTGCTTAGTGTCAACGGAAACCCGTTACAAAGTCCATGGTAACACGATCCCATTTCCACTCCGGTACCATAATAGGTTGAAGCAAACCCAGGGGTACTTGGTGTTCGGCCTTTACTTGCTAACAAATCAAGCATCTTGAAACAAATTCAGAAATATCTTTCTTCATACTCGGCCACCAATACCATTTCTTCAAATCATTATACATCTTGGTACTACCCGAATGTACAGATAAGCATCCACCATGTGTCTCATGCTAAACTTTGCGACTGAGCTCATCGTTCCTTGGTACACAAACTCTATCTTTAAACATCAACCATCCATCCGAATTGATCCAAAAATCAGGCTCAACACCTGACTCACACTGAATTCTTTTGGCTTGCAACTCACTGTCATCTTTCTGAGCCTAATAGATCTCCCGAATGAACATTGGTCTAGCTCTCAACTCTCTATAATGGAGCCATCATCGGACAAAGTCATCTGAGTATTCATAGCCTTCAAAGCAAATAGGGACTTTCTATTTAAAGCATCAACGACTACATCCACCTTTCCTGGTTGGTAATCAATGACTAGTTCATAATCTTTTATCAACTCTAACCATCTACGTTGCCTTAAGTTCAATTCTTTTTAATTCATCAAATACTTTAAACTTTTGTGATCGGTAAAAATTCGACATCTTTCACCATACAAATTCTCTCCAAATCTTCAATGCAAAAACAATGGCAGCCAACTCTAAATCATGCGTTGGATAGTTCTTCTCTTGTGGCATTAACTGTCTGGAGGCATATGCTATCACTTTGCCTTCTTACATAAGTACACAGCCCAGTCCGTTTAAATATGTATCGCTGTAAATCACAAATTCTTTTCCTGACTCAGGTTGTACTAGAATTGGAGCCTCTGTCAAATTTCTCAAAACTTTGTTGGCACTTTTCCGTCTATTCAAACTTTACATTTTTCTATAATAGTCTCGTCATTAGAGTTGCTATCATGGAAAATCCTTTGACGAACCGCCTATAGTAGCCAGCTAAGCCCAAAAAACTTCTAACTTTAGTTACATTTTTGGTTGTTTCCAATCAACAATAGCTGAAATTTTAGGGTCTACTCGGACTCCATCTCCCGAGACAATGTGTCCTAGAAATCCAACTTCATTGAGCCAAAATTCACTTTTGCTGAACTTAGCGTACAACTGATTGTCCCGTAAAATTTGTAAAACTATCCTTAAATGCTCGGCATGCTCATTCTCATCACGAGAATATATCAGGATATTATCAATAAAAACAACAACAAACTTATCTACATGCGACAAAAAAATGTGATTCATTAAATCCATAAACACCGCTGGGGCGTTAGTTAAACCAAAAGGCATGACTAAAAATTCATAGTGCCCATACCTTGTCCGAAATGCAGTCTTTGACACCTCTAAGTCTTTTACTCTCAACTGATAGTATCCCGACCTCAAATCTATCTTGGAGAACATAGTGGCTCCCTTCAATTGATCAAACAAATCATCGATCCTTGGCAATGGGTACTCATTTTTCACTGTTACCTTATTAAGCTATCGGTAATCTATGCACAGTCTTACAGAGCCATCTTTCTTTTTCACAAATAATACTGGAGCACCCCATGAAGAACAACTTGGTCTGGCAAAACCTTTGTTCTTCGGTTCTTGCAACTGTGCCTTTAATTCTTTCAACTCAATTGGAGCCATCCTATAAGGAGCAATCAATATCGGTACTGTACCAGGAGTCAACTCAATGCCGAACTCAACATCTCCAACTGGAGGGAGCCCTGGTAATTCCTCAAGAAAAACATCTGAGTACTCACATACTATCAGTACTGATTCAATCTTTAACTCGGTTTCTTTGGCATTCATCACAAATGCAAGATACGCCTCATACCCTTTTCTTGCATACCTCTGAGCTGACATGTGAGAGATCACTACTGGTGATTTGTCTTGTTCATCTGATTCAACATACAGAGTATCCCCATTTTCACATCTCAACTCAATATATTTCTTCCCATGATTTACTATCACATCATGAGTGATTAACCAATCCATACCAGGAATAATGTTGAATTCATCAAATGGTAATAGCATAAGATTTGCCTTAAAATAATGACCTCTAATCATCAATGGGCAATCTTTACATACTTTATCAACTAACACGCTTTTACCTAAAGGGTTAGACACTTTTATCACAAACTCTATAGACTCAACAGGTATGCTCATGCTAGATGCTAATTTCATGCAAACGCATGAATGGGTAGACCCTGGATCAATTAAAGCAACAACTGTCATTAAGAGAAAATGTACCTGTAATTACATCGGGAGATGATGCCTCTTCGCGAGCATGAATGGCGTAAGTCCTTGCAGGCACTCTACCCTCAGATCTTGCAGCTTGCTCTTGGGGTGTGCCCTTACTACTCGCCCCACTCCTCGTGTTCCTTTGTTGTCTTCCTCTATTAGTGCTCCCTGCTCTTACACTCTAAACTTGGTCTTTCTCAACCATTTCGGGACATTCTCCGATGAAGTAATCTCGGGAACCTCACTTAAAATAAGCAGTCTCATGTGCACGACATTCACCGGGATGTCGTCTGCTACACTGATGGCATTCTGGTCTATTAGATCAAACGTTCCTGACACTAACGACTGAAGTAGTCTGAGCCTTATTCCTTGAATACTGTTTACTCTTGCCTCTACTTGAAAACCCGACTGAAGTAGCTGATTGGGTGGAGAAATCTCTTGATTTCATGGACAAGGACTAGAAGGACTTACTCTACTGTCTCTTTCTCGAGTCACATGACTCCATCTCAGCTTTTCTTTTCTCTTTTACTAATTCTTCTGCTTTACAAGCCCGATCCACCAGCACAACAAACTCTTTCAACTCTGGGACATCAATAAACAATTTAATGTCTTCGTTTAGTCCGTCCTCAATTCTCTTGCACGTGATGGATTCAATGGATACACACTCTCTAGTGTATTTACTGAGTCTTACAAACTCGCGCTCATACTCTGTTTCTGACATTTTACCTTGCTTCAATTCTAAGAATTCCATTCTTTTCTGATCAATAAATCTTTGACTTATGTACTTCTTCATGAATTCTTCCTGGAAAAACTTCCACGTGATCCTTTCCCTTGGTACAACCGACACAAGGGTGTTCCACCACTGGTAAGCAGAATCCCTCAGAAGAGAAACTACACATTTCATGCACTCCTCAGGTGTGCACGATAATTCATCAAATACCGTGATGGTATTTTCAAGCCAGAACTCAACTCTTTCTGGATCATCATCTTACTAGCCCAGAATTCCTCAGCTCCTTGCTTTCAAATTCTATCTAATGGAGGCTTTTCTTTTCTTACCACTTCTACCACTTGAGGGGCTACAGGGGTAGGTTAAGGAATAGGCAGGGGCAGAGGGGGTGGTGCATTCGGGTTCGTGCGAACAAACTCCGTATACCAAGTATTCATCATATAGAGAAAGGCTTCCCTAGCCTCTTTTCCTCCTCTCTGACTTACTGTCGTGGTTCTATTCTCATTTTCATTCGGCACCATCCCTTCGGAGGGAGCCGACATATTACTTTCTACGTCATTCACCACAGCTCTTCCGGGATCCATTTACTATATGAACACACAATTCAAATTGTCAGGAGTGGTCACACTAACATTATATAAACACTCTTATGTATGGTATGTATAGCTAGACTCAGACTTACGCTACGTTAGTTTGAGAATCGACTAAATCGTAGCTCTGATACCACTAAATGTAACACCCTTTACCCATGTTCGGTGTAGGGACAGGATACGAGGCATCACTGTATTTAACCTTACTTGAACATGAAGTATTGGGCTGTAAATTTCCTTCCAACTTAAGACTTCTCCTTCTTAATCATAACATACATATCATAGGCCTACGAGGCCTTAAACATACATCCGAAAGGTTTCAGACTTCAACCGGAAACTTTTACATTCTTTGAAAATTTTTGCCTAAACAAGGTCACACGCCCGTGTGACTCGGGACACGCCCGTGTGGGAAGGCTGTGTGGTCGCACACGCCCATGTCCCTAGTCCGTGTAGAAATTATTTTTATTTCGAACCTACAAGAATTTTCACACGGCCAAACACACGCTCGTGTCAATGGCCCGTGTCTTTCACACGGCCTAGACACGCCCGTGTTCTCACCCGTATGTGAAAACTAGGGGTATTCTGTTTATGATGTCAGCAATCCCTTAAGGAGCACACAGCCTAAGCACACGCCCGTATGCTGGCTCATGTGACGAATTGAATTCTCGCATTTAAATACAGGGGACAAATGGCCTATAAACACACCTATAGAGGTTGACTGTGTGCCACACATCTACTCGTATGGACACCTAGAGGTTATTTTCCAAGCCAATTGTCACCCTGAAACATCAACACACTTATACCAACTCAAGTAATACATAACATGGCCTTTATACGCCATGAATAACCCTTGAAACATAACTTGTAGAATTCATGAAACTCATCATCAATAAGATATGAAACTTAACAAATATTAACCAATTTCTTTGGCTATATACAAAAATGATAGTAACCTTAATAGCCAACACTTTGGCTCCCAATATGATATAACTTAAAATGACATAATCCCTATACATGCTTGATAAGCCTTAATTTACACACGTAACACCCCTGACCTATATCCGGTGTCGGACTAGGGTTAAAGGCATTACCGGACCGATAAGAAATATATTTAGATGTTCATACATTCATCCATCAATTTCAAACATAATGTCCCTTAATACGGTCAATGAGACCTAAACCATGCTTATAAATAGGGTCGGCACTAAATCGAAACACATACGGACATTCTCGAAAATTTAAAACTTTTCTAAGTTTCAGGGGTTACACGCTTGTGTAGGCAAGCCATGTGCCTCCCACGGCTGCTAGACACCCTCGTGTGTCCTCCCCGTGGTCGAAACTGAATTATCTTCCACGGCCACTAAGCACGCCCGTGTACTGGGCCATGGTTGATCCTGTCAAAAATCACGCGGTTACTAGGCAGCAGACACGTCCGTGTGCCAAGGCCGTGTACTCTTGTGCTAGCTATATACTTAGCCCACGGTCACTAGGCACACCCATGTGTCACGATCATGTGACATTATAGGCCATTTTCAAGGCCAAAATGCTACCCAATAGGGTCATACCTACAAGCAAGATTTACCAACACATTACATTAATACTGGACAACCAAAACAACCATTCAATCTAAACATTCAATATCCATTTCAACCATGCCAATTTCCAAGACCAAAACATATGTATATCAAGTATAATTCATCCAAATGCTTACCCAAAAACTTGACCAATTCACATGCTTCAACCATACCAAAGTGTATTTCATATACCACATTCATTTAAACATAATACCAACATATAACTAGCCAAATCACATGGCTAAATTCACTTCATTTACAAATACAAAAGACTAGCCTATACATGCCATATCTGGCAAAATATATTTTCAAAATGTACCAAAAACAAGTTGTATAGTGTGATGACGATTCTTCACGGTCCCTAGCCTTCAATAGCTTTTGACGACCTATTAAACAGAGTAAACGCACACACGGAGTAAGCTTTCCAAAAGCTTAGTAAATCATTATACAAATAAACTTAACATAGAAGACATATATACTCATAGATACATTAGCACATCTAAATCACTTAGTAAATTATCACATATATACTTTGGTCCATGTATTAGGCCATATTTGCCACATTCATCAATTCAAAAGTCTCATATACACAAAGCTCTTTCACACTTACTAACACATTGTATATTGTTATTCAAATGTATATAATCATCATAGCAAGATCACATAGGAACTTACCTTATATACACACTTAGTGTATGAATCAACGTACCTAAAACGGATTCACTATTTACATGGTCATTTCGTATCACAGACTTGCCCGTTGAACCGTAAGGAATCTAGTAGGATACACAGAAAGCTCGGATTAGTCGTACAATGCCAACGTCCCAGACGAGATCTTATATGCACTCAGTTATCGATGCCACTGTCCCAGACAGGGTCTTACACGAATCAATACGATGCCGATGTCCCAGACACAATCTTACACGTAAAGCTCATATCGATGCCAACGTCCCAGATGAGGTCTTACACAAAATCTCAAATCAACGCCAACGTCTCAGATGTGGTCTTACATGATAAAAACAGAACAGATTCCTATGTCATGACATAGCTAATCCTATTTATTCCTAGGTTCATACGGGACTTCTCGAACATTATCACTATATCGATCTTATCTCAGAATTCATGTACAGATCATATCATAAACATTCATCTATAGCAATGGTCATAGGAATATACATAGTTCAATACAAATACATTTATTTCCATAATGACTTACCTCGGATTCGGTTTAGGTGAAATAGAAATGGCTACTCGGTTAGTTTTGCCTTCCCTCTATCTAAGTCTGTTTTCTTCGATTCTTGATCTAAATATATTCAGAATTAGCCCTTTTTATTCACTAACTCATTCAATTCAATCCAAACACATATATTTAGGGTTATTCGCAAATTAACCCTCATATTTGAACAATTTATCAATTTAGTCCATTTTTCTCAAAACATCAAATTCACAAAATCATCACACATCCAAGCTTAGTCGAATGTACATATATATCATACAAGCCCACATTTTCCATCAAATTTGCAATTTAGTACTCAAAATAATATTTTTTCAATTTAGCCCTAATTAGCTAAATTCATCAAAAATTCAAGAACAAGGTATGTTCATTTAGCTCAAATCTTGCATTTAACACTATAAATCATCACAAAGCTCAACATATCATCAATGACACATTTCATGAACACATCAATTCATCAAATTGAGACATGGGCTTGATAGTAGACAAAGCAACGATTACAAAAACGTAAAAATTATCAAAAAACGAAGTAAAAACATACCTTAATCAAAGAGTTTTATAGCCGAATGCCTTAGCTTCATATTTCTTTCTCTTTTCTTTGGTATTTTCGGCTAGAATGGATGAACACATCCACTAGCTTTTTCATTTGTTTTATTAATAATATATTATTAATCCATTTACTAAAGTATCCATTCAATTAATAATTAAAACAAACATATAATAAGGGCATATTTGTCTTTTGTTCATCCACCAACTAAATAGTAGTCTATTTGCTTCATAAGGCCTTCACCTTTACAAAGCCATAACACATAGCTACTTTAACAAATAGCAAGCAACTTTCACATTTAATGCAGTTTAATCCTTTTGTCAAATTAAACACAAAGACGGATAGATTAACATTCGAAACTTTACCACATGCTTAACCAATTATAAAAGACACAGAAAATAATATTAAAATATTATACGGACTCAGATTTGTGGTCCTAAAACCACTGTTCCAACTAGGGTGTAAACCGGACTGTTACAACACATATTTTAACCCCATGCTTGGCTTAATTTTGGATGATTTTCCATAGGATCTGATTAATTCAATACTCCTAATCTCTTAATTTCATTTTTTATACTCCGGAGAGCTTAGGGTATTGAAAAGAACGAGAAACTGGCCAAAAATGGACAAAATGGGCCTACACGGCCTGGACCACCGCACACGGGCGGACCGCATGGCCGTGTGTGGCGAGTCAGATCATACACGGCCTGGGCTATCGACCACAGGTGTGTCACACGGGCATGTCCCTATCGAAATAAGGATGAATTTTATTCAGAATAGGATACTTGTGGGCCAAGAAAGGCATCTCGAAGCCTATATAAGCACCCTAGGAGGCAACCTAAAAGAGGAGTTTGATAGGACGTCGAATAGATGCCGAGTAGAAGGAGAAAATTGTAACACCCTTAACCCGTATCCGTTGCCGAATTAGAGTTACGGGCATTACATAACAAAATATCAACGAACATATCACAAATGATAACCTTAATATCCTTTAAGGAGATACTATCAAGTAGTTAACACTATTCCTTTAGTAAATATAATACATCCATTAGCCACCTATACCATTGTGACCAAATTTTTTTTTCCATGATATGTATTGTAGGTGCTTACAAACTTAAGCAAAAATGTATTCATTATCAAAAGGTACAATATTCATTATTCATACCAGGCTTCTAACCTTACTTAACACATACATTTTATAATTTGATATACTCCTAACTAAGGTTATAATGTATCCGAATATGCCCAATATTAACCAAATCGAGCATGACTAACCATAATCAATTAAATAAATTTAACATTAAAATTGACCAACTTTATTCATAAAGCATTCATTCGAAATGTATAGATTAAGTACCCTTTTTAAACTTCACTATTATACATATCACGACATGCCTACATATAGATCGAAAAAACACAAACATATATATATATCATCTTAAGTATAACAACTCAACCCGAGCATAGAAGTACAGCCACATTCACATGGCATTTATATACATTTCTAACCAAAAGAAGTCAATAAGTACTCAAGCTTATACATGCCATAATTTCCAAGGTTTTATACTAAGTAAAGAAACAAAATACCAAAAGTATTTGATAATGTGATAGACTTCGACAAGATCCCTGAGTATAGCTTCAATCCTTAGATCTAAAACAACAAACAATACACATTCGGTAAGCTATAATAGCTTACTAAGTTATAAGTAAAGGAAAGTAAGTAAAACCAAGCATTATAAAAGATTCTATTATGCTCTACTTAATTATTAATTAAGTATACGGCATCAATCCACATATCAATTTACTAATCCTCATATCTTATTAGTTCAATTCCCATAATATAACAAAAAATTCACATATTAATTCTCATATCTCAAAAACTCACCTAGCTTACCAATTTATCAATACAACAAACAGTACATACGTACCTAGCACTCCAACATACCTTCTTCTAGAGTTTTCGTTAATTATGAAACTATCTAATCCACCCTTTTTAAGCAACTTACCATAACATATCGCTCACATAGAGCCGTTACTTAACATTCGGACACTTAGTGCCAACTTCCCGTAATGTATCGCTCACCTAGAGTCGTTACTTAATAGTCGCACACTTAGTGCCAACTTCCCGTAACGTATCGCTCACATAGAGCCATTACTTAACATTCGCACACTTAGTGCCAACTTCCTGTAACATATCGCTCACATTGAGCCATTACTTAAAATTCGTACACTTAGTGCCAACTTCCCGTAACGTATCGCTCATATAGAGCCATTACTTAACTCTCGCACACTTAGTGCCGACTTCCCGTATTTATCATCCCATTTGACCTCTTTCATATAAATACATAGACATTTATTCAATTACAATCATTGCCAAATTGAAAGTTCACATATTAATTACGAATCCATCTACTACTATGTATCCAATCCAATATACGAATCCATACATGATTCAACTCCCATTCGACTATTACACATATTGAATTCCATACTAAGTCCCATTCAGCAACTTGTATATCAATATACTCAATTCAACAAATAAAAAAAAAGAATCTAATTAACCAAATATTGATACTTGGAAGCATTAAAATAAACCAACACAATTAAAATTTCATATCTCATTCAGAAATTGAGATCTATATATATAAATAAAACAATTCGAATGAGAGTAGGCATTTCACTAATAAAATTAATTTATTTAAATTCAATTACTTATAACTTACTTTGGTGATTGATGAGTTAAAATTTTCTGGCTACTCGACTAATTTAACTTTCTGCAACACCCCAAACCCGGTCAAAATGCTACGACCGAATCCGGCATGTCACAGGGAAAAATCATTTTTGGAAAAACAAGTTGTCGATCTTAAATTGTAAAGAAAACGCTTCATTTTATGGAAACCGAAGTTGAGTTAGGTAAATTGCTAAAATCACTTCAAAATTTGTTTTAGAGAATATGGAGTTAACTTGTGGTTGACATATGTTTGCTAATACCCGATGGTAGAAATTTTGGAAAATCCCGAAATACATTAAAGTTGTGAAAACGTTCATTTTATAGTTTCTTTCCTTTTTAATCATGCTTTAATGTTTAACGCAATATCAAAGGTATTTGACAAAATAAATAATCCCAAAATTAAATTTAGATGGCCTTATTACATAATCGAAAACCAAAATTTAAAGCAAAGTAAATCCGAAAATTAACCATTAAAATTAAACAACCTATTGAGCATGGCCACCTCGAGTTCCTCCCGGCTCCATATCCGCGATCTAGGAATTATCTGCAAAATGATAACGGAAGGGGTGAGTCACCGAGACTCAGTGTGTAAATCCCTATCCCGAAGATAATAAGCCCTTACACAATTTCATAAGCAAATATGCATGTCATACAACCCAAAACCTAACCATCCGAGACTCTCAAATCTACCCCGTGTGGTACCAAACCACTGGTGGTCCCAAACCACTGGTGACCGAAGTCACAAATAATATATGTGGTACCAAATCACTGGTGACCGAAGTCACAAATAATCATGTGTGGGGCCAACCCACTTTGTGGTACCAAACTACTGGTGACAATCCCGTATATCGATATGTGGGGCCAACCCACTGTGGTACCAAACCACTGGGATGAGTCACAAAAATATATGTGGTACCTAACCACTGGTGGTTCCAAACCACTGAAACTTAGTCACAATATCATAGTAAGCGGGGCCAACCCACTGTGTGGTACCAAACCACTGGTGACAGTCTAAAAATCATACCTTCCCCCTCCTCTCATTACACCCGTTTCATGAACATGCTTTTCAATGGGATATAATCATGCTTAACATTCAGAAATAATGTAACATGGCATATGCAGATTTAACAGAGGCAATTAACGTTAGCCATCAAGATGGATTTACCCGGAGTCCTTGCTTTTACCCACAAGTGTAACTTACCGATTTCTACAGTTATTCTGGCTTTTAACAATATACAAGATATTAACATATTAACGTATGAAGTGTGTAAGAGTTACACACCTGATTACTCGTAATACCACGCTCTCTACGTCGACACTGTCGTTAATCGACACTACTGCTATCTGCCTACTACTTTGCTCAGATGCCAGCCTACACCCAGGTGGCCAATCACGAATAGCAGACACAGCCCTTTTCTTGAACTTAAGGGTTGGGGTCACAGATCCAACCCCTCCTAATGCTTGGCTAGCATTCGAGTCCATGAATACACCTTAGTCACTAAATCGGATTAAAGTAGTGAAACGAATCGTAAGGAACTAAAACCTGAAGTTAGAACCCTTACCTAAATCGACAAAACCTGAGGTTTCAGGCTTGACTCACAACCCAACGAATCCCGAAAGTTCACACAAGATGGCATCACCACACCCTTCTGCATTCGACCAAGCATCAAATAAAATTGGATCTCTGCCTTCGGCATTTAACGCAATAAGAAATGTTGAAACGACAGAAACGCTTACCATACACTAGCAGAACCGAATGGAAGTGATGGCAAATCAATGACATCGATCTACTACAAACAAGAGTCAAACAAGAAAGTTTGAGTTTTGGGTTTTGGTGAGTACACAATAGAGAAGAGAATAATGAGAACCAAGGTTTGGCCTACCAAGACTGAAAGAGATGAAAAGAGAGAATGGAAGGTGAAATTTCGGCAATTGCTGAATTAATTGAAAGAAGGAAGAAAAATGGTAAAGCACTAGGTGGATTTGGCTATGGCTTTGAGAGGAAAGAAAATAAGGAATAAAGTTTCGACAGGGGTATGGCTACAGAGGGTTTTCAGCTTTTGAAGGAGATGGCAAAAAGGTTGGGACACAATTGATGAATGGAAACAAGGTAGATTCGGCTAACAACAAAATAGAAAAGAAAAAAAAACCTAGGAGAGTATTCGGTTTTGGAGTAGATGAGAGAAAAGAAGAAAATGCAAAAATGCCAAATGAGAAGGGTTTAATTTCAGCACCAAAAAGAAATGAGAAGAAAAATCTCCAAGATTCCTTAACTAGCGAATTTACACACTTCACCAAAGCCTACACCCACATTCGGCCACCTCCCTAACTAGCACCCAAGAACCGAATGTTCCAACACCCCTTAGCCACTACAAAATTTGGCTAACACACACCCCAACTCAATCCCTTTGTTTTCTCCTCACTTTTCTCCTGATCACACATTCAAACCTATTTGAATGTTTCAAAATTCTTATTCTTCTCTCTTCCATTCATCCAAATCTTGTTGACTCCTTCAACCCTTATCCAACAAAGTCCATCCTGAGTAGAACTCCTCCTTGTCCTGGCGTCAAAAAGAACAAGCAGAAAGGGAATTCTTGCAGCTCGAACCAAGGCCATCCAGCTTACATGAGGCGTCACTCCCTTGCCTTAAGTGGCGCCTCCCTTGCCACTTTACCCCTTGGATTCTTGTGTCATACCTTATCACCAACCACCCTTAACACCTAGCTCAAACAGCTCCCCCCTTCTAAAAGCCCAAAACGCAAATTACCAACAAAGCTCTGGCCTAACCCTGACTCATGCCTAGACCCTAAAATAGCCCAAACTAACATGACATCCATGCTATCTACATGTAAGCAGATAAAATACAAAGGCCCCATTTTAAGGATGTTACACTTTCCCCCGATCCGATTCTAGTTCTTTTCGTACTTGATCTAAAATAGTTTCAAAAAGGAACTCACTCTTATAAGGTTTCATTCATTCTAGCTTAAATAAAATAAAAATAAAAATAAAGATTGGATAATTTTCCAATTTCTAAATTATTCGGAAATACAACAATTGCACATTCCTTAGCCAAAGCCGAATGCTTCTTCCTCTCATCCAATTCTCTTATATCCTTAAATTAAATCCTATCATATAACTTCTAATTCACCCTTCTACCCGTATAATTTCAACCTTTATAAATTTAAATCCTCAAAGCAATAACACACAATTTACATTTAGTTTGGATTTATTTTATAAGGGCCGAATCTTTCCCTTCCCTACTCAAGTCTTTACAAATCATGTATTCAACATTTAGACTTTCACCTATACTTTAAGCCATCTCATTTTCATTTCATCTAAATTCCTACTTAACATGATGATAGCTAACCCATGCTTAACACTCTTCCATCAAACAAAATAAAACCTCAACATTTACCCATGGCCGAACCTAGAGCATGTTTAAAGTTCCAAAATTTTCACATGGGTCGGATGACATTCAAGATGACTAACTCAAAAGTGTCGAAATTTACCAAATTTAAGCTAAAATTCTTACCTACCTTAGACATGCAATGGCCGAATGAACCAAGGTTTTAACCCTCCCCTTTTTCCTTGAATTTTCGGTGAAGAAGGAGATGGATAACAAAAAAAATGAGATAAAAAAATATGTTTTTCCTTGTTTAATAATATTCATGCATTTTTCAACCTTCCACTAACTAAATAAAATCATTAAAATAAACACTCTTAATGATTTCTCTTCATGTTGCCGTCTACTAGCATTTATATAGGGTAATTTGACATGCAAGTCCCTTGATGCAAGAGCCAATTCAATTTAATCACCATTTTTCTAATGATTAGTTATTTCACTAATTAAGAAATTTAATCCTTTCATCCAAATTAGTCACCCAATCACTCAAATTACTATATAATATTTTAACACATGCTTGACCTCCTAACATTAGTGTCAAATTAGTAATTAAAATAATCTTCTAATTCGGATTCGCGGTCCCGAAATCACCGTTCCGATTAGGGTCGTTGATGGGTCGTTACAACCCTTCCCCTTAAGAATTTTCGTCCCGAAAATCTTACCGATAACTAGGTTTGGATAACGCTCTTTCATCGTATCCTCTGATTCCCAAGTTGCTTCTTCAACTCCGTGCTTTTGCCACAGTACTTTAACCAAGGGAATTTTCTTGCTTCTCAACTCTTTCATTTCACGAGCTAAAATACAGATCGGTTCCTCCTCGTACGTCATATCAGATCGGATTTCAATCTCAGACGGAGAAATCACATGTGACGGATCTGATCGATATTTACGAAGCATAGAAACATGGAAGACATTATGAATCTTTTCTAGTTCAGCGGGTAACTTTAATCTAAAAGCAACAGGCCCAACACGTTCGATGAACTCATACGACCCAATGAACCTCGGACTTAATTTGCCTTTTCGACCAAATCGAAGCACTTTCTTCCACAGAGAAACTTTTAAAAATACCCGGTCTCCGGTCTGAAACTCAATGTCTTTACGTTTCAAATCCGCGTATGACTTTTGGCGATCAGACGTAACTTTCAAACTATCTCGAATTACTGCCATTTTTGCTCAGTCTCTTTAATCAAATCAACCTCGTGTATCTTGTTTTCACTGAGCTCGATCCAGTACAATGGCGTACGACACTTGCGGCCATATAATGCTTCGTAAGGTGCCATTTTGATACTAGATTGATAGCTATTATTGTAAGCAAATTCAATCAAAGGCAAGTATTTTTCCCACGTTCCTTCAAACTTGAGGACACAACATCTCAACATATCCTCAAGTATTTGAATGGTTCGCTCAGACTGACCATCTGTCTGCATATGAAAAGCTGTGCTAAAGTGTAGTTTGGTACCTAAAGCATCTTGCAATTTCTTCCAAAATCGTGACGTCAATCTCGGGTCTCTGTCCGAAACAATGGAAATCAGCACACCATGTAATCTCACAATTTGAGATACATACAACTCAGCAAGTTTATCGAGCGAATAGCCCGTACGAACTGGAACAAAGTGAGCTGATTTGGTTAGTCTATCCACTATAACCCAGACTGCATCTTTCCTGCTTGGTGTCGTAGGCAAACCGGATACAAAATCCATAGCAATTCTATCCCATTTCCATTTAGGTACCATAACTGGCTGAAGTAGTCCTGATGGAACTTGATGCTCGGCTTTCACTTGCTGACAAATTAAGCACTTCGAGACAAATTCAGATATGTCTCGTTTCATACCAGGCCACCAATAGAACTGCTTCAAATCATTATTCATTTTCATGCTACCCAGATGTACAAATAATCGACTATTATGAGCCTCATTCAAAATCATTTGAATCAACTCCATATTCCTCGAAACACATTGTAACATCCTAGATTAGGGGTTATGCATTTGTGCATAATTCATGAGTAGTAGGTTTTGGCAGTGTTTGGAAGTGAATTAAGGGTTTTTAAAATTCTAGGATGGAAGAGAAAGCTTTGGACAATTATTGGTTTTTAAGTTAAAAAGGGGGAGCTAGGCTAAGGTAGCCTTAAGAAAAGTTTTGGGGAGTTTAGGACACAAGAAGTGATGTGGAAAAGTGGCAAGGGACGCCACCTAAGGTGCAATGGTGATTGCGTCACTTGGAGTGCCCAGGGGAAGAGGTTCGAGCGACGTAGGAAGCATTAGGGACTTTTATTTTTTTAAAGTTAAAAAGGGAATTGGGCTAGGGAGGCCTTAAGGGAAGTCATAGGCACTTTTGGACACAAAGAGTGCTTTGGTAAAGTGGCTGCAAGGCACCACTTAAGGCTTGGGCAAGTGACACCTCAAGCAATGGGTAGAGGGCCCAGGTTCGAGTTGCGAAGGAAGCAGGAAGGAGCATTTATTTTTGTGTCAATAAGGAGCTTGGCTAAGGAGGTTTTAAAACAAATTATGGGGAGTTGATGACACAAAAGAACCAGCAGCAAAGTGGCTTGGACACTTGCAGCAAAGGGAGCTTTAGAAGGGCTCAAGTTCGAGTCTTGTGGGTAGCATAAGCGTGTTTTTATTTTTCCAAGTTGGCGCTAAGGGGGAAGAAGGCCTTAAAAAGAATTGTTGGGGGTTTATGACGCAAAGGAGCTAGCGACAAAGTGGTACAGTAGCGTGTGGTGACACCAGCAGGTCTCATGTTCGATTCACATGGGCAGCAAGGAGTGGGGTTTTATTTTTTTGGCTTTTGACGTCAAGAATGGGGGAAAAGTTGGACGGCAATTGGATTTCTAATTGGATGAGGATTAAGCCTATTTATCCTTTTAAAATTCGGCTAAGAGTAGGATATATGTGGATTTAGTTTGTTTTTTTTATGATAATTGAGGTTTTATTTTATTCAGTTTAAACAAGTAGATAAGAGATAAATGAGGAGATAAATTGTTGTTTTATTTATTTTGAATAGGTGATATAGAGATAATATAGGAGATTATCAAAGAGTTTGATAAGAGCAAGGATATAGTAGCCGAATTCTTTATAAGGGAGGGAGTAATCATCTTTGATACCCTTTTCTTCTTTAAATTTCTTTGTGCCGAAAGTCTCCTTTTTATTCTTTAATTTCTTTCAACCCCAAATCCTTTTTATCTCTTTGAAGCCGAATTTCCCTTTGTTACCATTGCCAAAACACTTCAAACTCTTCTCTTCTTCTCATAAGTTTCTCAAAAGCTGAAAGTTGTGAGATCATCATTTAGCCATAGCAGAATCTCTGTAGATTGAAGTGAAGGTGCAATCGACTACAACGTTAAAAGTAAGGATCCGATTGATTTCATATTATTTCTTCTTTTCCTTAAAGCTGATATTAAAGTTCTAATGTCACCAATGTCTCTAGTCGAAACTTGAAAGGAGGCTTCAGAATTGGCCAATTGTCGACTTCTAGGAAGGATTTTTTAGGATTTCCAAGATCTAAGGTAAGGCATGAATTCGGCCAAGGGCCATTTATTAGTATCTAAATGTTAGAAATTGATCTAACATGCATCCATGCGTATTTCGACAGAGACCACAACCAAGGGATATTTTTCGGGATTTAAAATAGCAAGGTAAGTGTACATGTACATTCGGCCAAGGCTCTATCTTAGTACCTAGATCTATTTGTTTTAACCGAAAACTAACCGATTCAAGGGATATAGTGATTAGCTGATTTTAAAGGGGAAGAATACAAGTTTTCGGGATTTGATTAATTATCAAATCGGCAGCAAGGTAAGAAAGTGGATACGATGATCCTTCGGGATTTGATTAAATTAGCCGAATAGGCTTTTTCCTAAAATACTAAATGTGGCCAAATGTAGGGATTAAGGATCTAAAGCAGTAGATCAGAATTCTTCAGGAAATCAGTAAATTTGATAAGTTAATCAGGTGTGTACCCTACCCTAAGTTTTAATATTTTCATGGCTATGTTTTAAATTGAATATGTTAATAAGATTGTGAAAATATGGCTAAAGTACCATGCAATGGTACAAAGTACCCAGGTACATTTCCTACTCCTACTAGGATTATGAATACATGTTATATATAATATGTGAAAAGTGATAAGAATGTGAATTAAGGCATGATGTGCATGATATGTATGATATGGGGCATTCAGGTTATATGAAAAAGGGGAAGTGAATGTGGTGACTTCGTTCACATTATCTGAATGTGGTGACTTCGGTCACATTATCTGATTGTGGTGTCACATGACACAAATATTATCTGGTGGCTATGCCACGAATTTTATAAGAGTGATAAGCATGTCGTCTGCAGCGGCAGCCTTCGATGGTGTGTAGCGGATGGAGGGTTGACTTAGTAGTCCCCACGGTGTGCAGGTTGGTACGGGTGATGTGTAGCGGATGGTATCTAGGTTTGGGTTCAGGTTGCATTCTTATTTTTATCTGTTATATGTATTGATATGTGACATGATAATGTATGCCTGAATTGTTAAATCTTAGTGTTGGTTACACATTGAGTCTGTTGACTCACCCCGTTGTGGGAACATGTTTTGGTGTGACAAATGATGATGGACCGGGACGGCGAGAACTTGTGGTGGCCAGGCTCAGCTTGAAGTTTATTTAATTTTGGGACTTTTACATTTTAAGTATTTGGATTTATTTCGAATTTTGGATGTTGATGTAATAAGGGCACTGTTGAACTATTCCATACTTTATTATGTTTACTAATTTTTATTAAGTTAAAGATTAAGTAAATTTACTTTCTAATGAACTCTAGATGTTTTATCGCCTAAAACTAAAAGGGGCTTTCGATGTAAAACGAATTTGTTTTCAACTCGAGCCCAACCCAAAACAACATTTCTTTAAAAACACACTATTTTCCAAAGTGACAAAAGAATTTTAACTGGTTTACATCGAGGAACATACCAGATCCGGTCCGGGCTCGTGGGTCGGGTGTGGGGTGTTTCACACATACTCGGCCTTTGAATTTCAGACAGTCATTCTCATCAATCCGAAACTCTGACTCAATGTTACTTTCACACTGAACTCGTCTTGCCAACAAATCTCTGTCAACTTTCTGGGCATCACTAACTTGTCGAATAAACAACGGTCTTGCTTTTAATTTGGCTACTATCGAACCATCACCTGACATAGCCATATGTGCGTTCAATGCACGAAGAGCAAATAATGACTTCCGACTTAAAGCATCTGTAACAATGTTAGCCTTTCCCGGGTGATAATGAATCACGAGCTCATAATATTTCAACAACTCTAACCATCGTCGCAGTCTCAAATTCAGGTCCATCTGAGTCATTAAATACTTTAGACTCTTGTGATCCGAATAGATGTGACATTTCTCACCAAATAAATAGTGACGCCATATCTTCAAAGCAAAGACTATAGCGGCCAATTCAAGATCATGAGTCGGGTAATTTCTCTCTTGTGGTTTCAACTGTCTCGAAGCATAGGCTACAACTTTACCTTCTTGCATCAATACACAACCCAGCCCATTTAAAAATGCATCACTGAAAACAACAAACTCCTTACCCGATTCTGGCTGAAGGAGTACCGGAGCCTCCGTTAACAAGGTTTTCAGTTGATTAAAACTATTCTGACACTTTTCTGACCACTCAAACTTTACATCTTTCTGAAGTAGCTTTGTCATCGGAGATGCTATCATAGAAAACCCTTTCACGAAGCGTCTATAATATCCGGCTAACCCCAAAAAGCTACGAACCTCAGAAACATTTCGCGGAGGTTTCCAATCAAGTATTGTGGAAACTTTACCCGGGTTAACCCGAATACCCGATGCTGAAATAACATGTTCGAGAAAACTGACTTCACTCAACCAGAACTCACACTTGCTAAATTTTGCGTACAATTGCTTATCACGCAAAATCTGCAACATCAACCTCAAATGCTCAACATGTTCAATTTCATCTCGTGAATAGATCAGTATATCATCTATAAAAACAACCACAAACCGATCTTGATACTGCCTGAATACCCGATTCATCAAGTCCATAAAAACTGTAGGGGCGTTAGTGAGCCCAAACGGCATCACTAAGAATTCATAGTGACCATATCTTGTCTAAAAAGCAGTCTTTGGTATATCTGATTCCCGAACTCGCAACTGATAATATCCCGATAATCAATACACATTCTCAAAGTTTCGTCCTTTTTTTTTACAAATAGAACGGGCGCACCCCAGGGAGAAAAACTGGGTCGAGCGAAACCTTTATCTGACAATTCTTGCAACTGAGCCTTCAATTCTTTTAATTCAGTCGGTGCCATTCTATACAGAGCTATCGAAATCGGGGTAGTCCCTGGTACTAATTCAATACCAAATTCTACCTCACAAGTAGGGGGCAATCTCGGTAATTCATCCGGAAATACATCAGGGCATTCACAAACAATCGGTACTGATTCAATCTTCTTTTCGGTTACCTTACTGTCAATCACATATACAAGATAAGCTTCACAGCCCTGTCTTAAATACTGCCGAGCTGACATCGAAGATATAACAGCTGGTAATCCATTCAAATTCACTGATTTGATTCGAATTATCTCATTATTCTGGCATCTCAGATCAATAGCCTTCCGTCTGTAATTGACTACTGCATCGTGAATTGTTAACCAATCTATACCGAGAATAATGTCAAACTCATCAAAAGGTAATAGCATCAGATCGGCCGAAAAACACATCACTCGAATCATTAAGGGGTAGTTCTTGTACACTTTATCAACTAATACCCACTGACCCAAAGGGTTTGAAACCTGAATCACAAGCTCAGTAGACTCAACAAGTAGAGTCTTACTGGATATTAATGTCTCACACACATACGAGTGAGTTGAACCGGGGTCAATCAAAGCAGTTACATTAGTATCAAAAAGAGTAAAAATACCTATAATGACATCGGGGGATGAAGCCTCCTCTCTTGTACGGATGGCGTAAGCTCTAGCTAGTACACGAGCATCTGATCGAACAAGTGCATCTGAAGCCCCCCTCTGTGCACCACTCCTACCTCCCCCAAAACGAGATGATCTACCTCGAGCCGTAGCGCCGCTCGGTCTCGCATTTTAAACAGTACCCCTTCCAGCGATCTCTGGGCAATCTTGAATGAAGTGATCCTGTGAGCCACACTTATAACACGTACGAGAAATAGATTTACCCCAACACTCTCAATGATGTCACCTGCCACACTGTTGACACTCTGGTTTGCTCAATTTCTCATTATCCACACTTGCAACTGATGTAGCCCGAGAACTCACTGGCGGCCGTTCTCGTATAGAAATCCCAGTGTTAGGCCTGAATTGACCACCATCATTCTTAAACTTCTTCATAGACATCTGTGAAAATTTGCTTGCGGACCTCTTCCGAGTGTCTTTAGATTCAAACTCAGCTTTTTGTTTTTCCTTTCCAAGTTCTTCAGCTTTACAAGTTTGTTCAACTAGCATAACGAACTCATTAATTCCCAGAATACCAACCAGAAGCTTTATATCCTCGTTTAAATCATCCTCGAATCTCCGGCACATAGCAGCTTCTGACGAAACACACTCACGAGCATAGCGACTAAGTCTCACAAATTTGCGCTCATATTCAGATATAGTCATGCGGCCCTATTTGAGCTCGAGGAATTCTTTGCGCTTAGAGTCAATAAAGCGCTGGCTTATATATTTCTTACGAAATTCTACTTGAAAGAAGTCCCATGTAACCCTTTCTTTCAGGACAACTGACACGAGCGTATTCCACCAGTAGTAGGCAGAATCCCGTAACAAGGATATAGCACACTTCAAACATTCATCGGGGGTGCAGGACAGTTCGTCGAATACATAAATGGTGTTATCGAGCCAAAATTCGGCTCTCTCCGCATCGTCGTCATCCTCGACTCTAAATTCCTGAGCTCCGTGTTTCCTAATACGGTCAACCGGAGGTTTAGTTACTCTATCAAGATTAGCAACTGGAGGTACCACAGGTGTTACTGGGGGTACATTCGGATCTTGAGGTAGTTGAACAGCCGGAGTGGTTCGTAAGTAATGACTGAACCAATCGTTCATCATATTATGGAAGGCATGCTATACCCTCTCATCTGGGCCACTCGCTGCAGGTCAAGATTCTTCCGGTGCGGTCCCTTGCGCAGGAACAGGCGCCACACTCTCGACATCATCAGCTAATGCTTGCTCGGGATCCGGATTCATTACTATATGGAAGAAACAAATACATTTATCTGTCAGACCTCATCACATTATCTTATCAGAAAATATGGCATGTATAGCTAGACCTTTACGCGCTACGTTAGTCCAAGAACCAACTAAATCGTAGCTCTGATACCAATCAAATGTAACACCCTTAACCCGTATCCGTTGCCGAATAAGAGTTACGGGCACTACATAACAAAATATCAACAAATATATCACAAATGATAGCCTTAATATCCTTTAAGGAGATACTATCAAGTAGTTAACACTCTTCTTTTAGTAAATATAATACATCCATTAGTCACCTACACCATTGTGACCAATTTTTTTTTCCATGATATGTATTGTAGGAGCTTACAAACTTAAGCAAAAATGTATTCATTATCAAAAGGTACTATATTCATTATTCATACCAAGCTTATGATCTTACTTAACACATACATTTTATAATTTGATATACTCCTAACTAAGGTTATAATGTATCTGAATATGCCCAATATTAACCAAATCGAGCATGACTAACCATAATCAATTAAATAAATTTAACATTAAAATTGACCAACTTTATTCATAAAGCATTCATTCGAAATGTATAGATTAAGTACCCTTTTTAAACTTCACCATTATACATATCACGACATGCCTACATATAGATCGAAAAAACACAAACATATATATATATCATCTTAAGTATAACAACTCAACCCGAGCATAGAAGTACAGCCACATTCACATGGCATTTATATACATTTCTAACCAAAAGAAGTCAATAAGTACTCAAGCTTATACATGCCATAATTTCCAAGGTTTTATACTAAGTAAAGGAACAAAATACCAAAAGTATTTGATAATGTGATAGACTTCGACAAGATCCCTGGGTACGAGCTTCAATCCTCAGATCTGAACAACAAACAATACACATTCGGTAAGCTATAATAGCTTACTAAGTTATAAGTAAAGGAAAGTAAGTAAAACCAAGCATTATAAAAGATTCTATTATGCTCTACTTAATTATTAATTAAGTATACGGCATCAATCCACATATCAATTTACTAATCCTCGTATCTTATTAGTTCAATTCCCATAAAATAAAAAAAAATTCTCATATTAATTCTCGTATCTCAAAGACTCACCTAGCTTACCAATTTATCAATACAACAAACATTACATACGTACCTAGCACTCCAACATACCTTCTTCTAGAGTTTTCGTTAATTATGAAACTAGCTAATCCGCCCTCTTTAAGCAACTTCCCGTAACATATCGCTCAAATAGAGCCGTTACTTAACATTCCCACACTTAGTGCCAACTTCCCGTAACGTATCGCTCATATAGAGCAGTTACTTAACATTCGCACACTTAGTGCCAACTTCCCGTAACGTATCGCTCACATAGAGCAGTTACTTAACATTCGCACACTTAGTGCCAACTTCCCGTAACGTATCGCTCACATAGAGCCGTTACTTAACATTCGCACACTTAGTGCCAACTTCCCGTAACGTATCGCTCACATAGAGCCGTTACTTAACATTCGCACACTTAGTGCCAAATTCCCGTAACGTATCGCTCACATAGAGCCGTTACTTAACATTAGCACACTTAGTGCCAACTTCCCGTATTTATCATCCCATTCGACCTCTTTCATATAAATACATAGACATTTATTCAATTACAATCATTGCCAAATTGAAAGTTCACATATTAATTACGAATCCATCTACTAATATGTATCCAATCTAATATACGATTCCATACAGGATTCAACTCCTATTCGGCTATTACACATATTGAATTCCATACTAAGTCCCATTCAGCAACTTGTATATCAATATACACAATTCAACAAATAAAAAAATAAAAAAATAAAGATTGGATAGTTTTCCAATTTCTAAATTATTCGGAAATACAACAATTGCACATTCCTTAGCCAAAGCCGAATGCTTCTTCCTCTCATCCAATTCTCTTATATCCTTAAATTAAATCCTATCATATAACTTCTAATTCACCCTTCTACCCCTATAATTTCAACCTTTATAAATTTAAATCCTCAAAGTCATAACACATAATTTACATTTAGTTTGGATTTATTTTATAAGGGCTGAATCTTTCCCTTCCCTACTCAAGTCTTTACAAATCATGTATTCAACATTTAGACTTTCACCTATACTTTAAGCTATCTCATTTTCAATTCATCTAATTTCCTACTTAACATGATGATAGCTAACCCATGCTTAACACTCTTCCATCAAACAAAACAAAACCTCAACATTTACCCATGGCCGAACATAGAGCATGTTTAAAGTTCCAAAATTTTCACATGGGCCGGATGACATTGAAGATGACTAACTCAAAAGTGTCAAAATTTACCAAATTTAAGCTAAAATTCTTACCTCCCTTAGACATGCAATAGCCGAATGAACCAATGTTTTAACCCCCCTCCTTTTCCTTGAATTTTCGGTGAAGAAGGAGATGGATAACAAAAAAATGAGATAAAAAAATATGTTTTTCCTTGTTTAATAATATTCATGCATTTTTCAACCTTCCACTAACTAAATAAAATCATTAAAATAAACACTTTTAATAATTTCTCTTCATGTTGCCGTCCACTAGCATTTATATAGGGTAATTTGACATGCAAGTCCCTTGATGCAAGAGCCAATTCAATTTAATCACCCTTTTTCTAATGATTAGTTATTTCACTAATTATGCAATTTAATCCTTTCATCCAAATTAGTCACCCAATCACTCAAATTACTATATAATATTTTAACACATGCTTGACCTCCTAACATAAATGTCAAATTAGTAATTAAAATAATTTTCTAATTCAGATTCGTGGTCCCAAAATCATTGTTCCGATTAGGGTCGTTGATGGACCGTTACAAAAATATTCCAAGTCAGCCGTCGAGAACAGCTTAGGAGAAGGATCTCCATCAAGACTGAGGATTTCCCGTCAAGTTCCTTAAGAGTTTTTGGGTTTTCTTATGTTTTGTTGTTTTTCCTCTTTTATGATGTTTCCCTCGTTTAGTATGAACTAAATCCCTTAAATACCTAAGGGGATAAAACCTAAGACAGATCTTATTATTATTTGATTTATGAGATAAATACTTGTGCTTATTCTTAATTGTGAGTTCTTATTCTTGTTTTGATAATTCAGGTTATTTATTCAAGTCGTATGTGCTTATTCAGTGGAGCAAATGTCCCTGTCTAAGAGTACATCAACATAATTAAGCGGAGTTGATTGCAACCCTAGAGATAGGGCGACGAAAATCTGTCGAATTAGGGTCAAACCTAATAAGGGAATCCATAGATCGAGTTAATGCGACAATAGGGGTTTTAAATAGAAAGAGATTTCAATTAATTAACCTAGAGTCAGTTGTTAGTAGCCTCGAGAGAGGTATTAGTATAAATTGTTAGTAGCCTCGAGAGAGGTATTAGTATAAATCAGGGATTTCTTCGGATCAAGCCAAGTGAATAAATCGCATGAATCAAAAGTAATAAGTGAAGTCTAGTTGGATTTTTCCTTAGCTATTGCCTATCTCATATAAGTTGTCCAAAAGTATTTTCCTAATTTACTCTCTGTCGCATGCATAGTTAGTTAACTTAGTTAGTTAATTTTAGATTAAAAATAAATCCCCTTAATTATTAGGCTAGATACTAAAAAGATAGTTAAAACTAGTACTCTTGGTCCTTGAGGATACGATATTTCGGACTCACCACAGCTATAGTACCATTCGATAGGTGAGCTTGCCTTTGTCGAAATAATAGTTAGTTTCGAGATCCATCAAGTTTTTAGCGTCGTTGCCGGGGACTAAGATATTAGGAACGCTAAATTTTTTATTACATTAGCCATTCTTATTTTTATTTGCAATTTATTTTTGTTTCTAGTTTACTAATTTTTCATCTTCTTTGCTTCTGGCAAAAACTTTTAGTTTATGACTAGAAGGAACCTGTCAGGACCATTACTTTTTTATAGTGAAATTGAAAGTACAGTTCGCAGAAACCGCAGAGAAATAAGGTGAAGCCTTCAATACATAGAAGAAGAGCAAGAAGACGAAACCAATACTACCAAATAGATGGCTGATAACAATCCGCTACCTCCTATGGTTGCCGAAAATTCGGTTAATCAAAATCCTGCTCCTCGTACTATGTATGATTATGGTAAACCTAATTTAACAGGAACTGAGTAAAGTATTGTTAGACCTGCTATTGCTGCAAATAATCTTGAACTGAAACCTAACATAATTCAAATGATACAGCAATTTGTTCAGTTTGATGGTTTGTAGGATGAAGATCCAAACAATCACTTGGCGAATTTTTTAGAATTTTGCGATACTTTCAAAATAAATGGCATTTCTGATGATTCTATTCGTCTTCGGTTGTTTCCCTTTTCATTGAGGAACAAAGATAAACAGTGGTTGAACTCGTTACCATGAGGATCAATCACTACATGGGAACAAATGACCGAAAAATGTTTATTAAAATATTTTTCGCCGGCTAAAATGGCTAAGTTGAGGAATGATACCTCTTCTTTTGTGCAAATGGATTTAGAGACACTTTACGATGCATGGGAGAGATACAAGGATCTACTGAGAAGGTGCCCACACCATGGATTACCTTTGTGGCTCCAGGTTCAAACCTTTTACAATGGTGTGAACCCCACAACCAGGCAATTAATCGAATCAGCTGCCGGCGGTACCCTAAACAACAAAACACCTGAGGCTGCCTACGAATTCATTGAAGAGATGTCACTGAATAACTATCAGTGCCAAGTTACAAGGACAAGGCCAACAAAAGCCGCCAGTGTTTTCAACCTCGACGCAGTTACCATGCTATCAAACCAGGTATAGCTTTTACATAAAAAGATTGATGGTCTGTATGGTTCTTCGCAGGTACAGCCGGTTATGCAGTGTGATACAAATGAAGGAGGGATGAATAATACAAAATATCCGTCCTACAACCCTGGCATAGAAAGCGAACAAATGAATTATATGGGTAATAATTCTAGACCTCGGAATAACCCTTATAGTAACACTTATAATCCAGGCTGGAGGAACCACCCCAATTTCTCATGGGGTGGCCAAGGAAATCAGAGATAACAATCACTCCCAGGCTTCCAACAGCAACCCTACCCACAAGAGAAGAAGACGAACCTTGAGGAGATGCTAACAAAACTTATCGCGGTGTCAGAAACCCGTTTCTAAAACATCGAAACAACACTCAAAAATCAAGAAGCATCGATTCAAGGGATCAATAACCAATTAGGACAACTTGCTAAGATTGATAAACCGTAATATAAACATATTTTAATCCTAAATTTAGCATACTTTTGGATTATTTAAGCCTTGAATTGTGGAATTTGGTGCTCTTAATCATTTGTTTTCACGTTTTATACTCAGCAAAGCACCGGAGGATGAAAAGAATGAGAAATGGGCCCAAAACGGAGTAAATGGGCCATATTACAAAATTGACATGGCCAGTGCCCAAGACCATACGGCCGTGCCACCTTAATAGACCCGAACACGGCCTGACCATGATTCACATAGGCGTGTGCCATGGGAGTGTCCCTGTCGTGACAAAGAAGAGTTTCATTCGGATTAGGGTACCTAGAGGCAAAGAAAGCCATTCCAAAAGCCAACATAAACACCCTACAGGCCAATCTTCAAGGGGGTCCAGTTAGGCATCCAGTGAGGCCGAAGAGCCAAGCTAGAGAGGCCTGAATTGTGGGATTTACTAGATGAAAGCCAGTTGATTCATCTCAAGAAGCCAGAGTTATACTCAAGACAGAAGATCTTCTCTTCAATTCCTTCAGGGGGTTTTAGGGTTTTTCTTATCTTTTTTTTATATTTTCTTTTGAGATGTATTCTTTTATAATTATGAACTAAACCCTCAAATACCTGAAGGGGATGAAACCTAAGACTGATCTTGTTATTATTTTTTGAACTATATGATAAATACTTGATTTGTTCTTAATTATGTGTTCTTAATTCTTGTTTCAATATTTCAGGATATTGATTCAAGTATTGATGTGCTTAGGTAGAGGAGTAATAGACCATGTCTAAGAGTATATCTAGCATAATTAAGCGGAGTTGATCGCAACCCTAGAGATAGGATCACGAAAATCTGTCGAATTAGGGTCAAACTTAATATGGGAGTCCATGGATCAAGTTAATGCAATTCTAGGGGTTTTAATTAGAAAGAGATTTCAATTAATCAACTTAGGGTTAGACGTTGGTAGTCGCGAGAGAGGTATTAATATACATTAGGGAATCCTACGGATCAAGTCAAGTGAATAAATTGTCTAGTTCAGAGTTAAATAACAAGTACAGTCTAGGTGGATTCTTCCTCGGGTTGTCTTAATCAATTGGTTTTTCCCACAAGTATTTTCCCAAATTCATTCTTTTTGTCTTTGCATCTTTAGCTTAGTTGTTAGTTAATTTCAGATTAAATAACAATTCCCTTAATTCTTAGGCTAAATAATAAAAAGAAAGTTAGTATTAGTACTTTTGGTTCCTTTGGGTTCGACAATTCGGTCTTGCCACTAAACTATACTACTGTTCGATAGGTGCGCTTGCCTCAATCGTTGTCATAGTTAGTTTCTAAGCTCGATCATTCTTTTTATAAATTTTTAAGACTCTGACACATGATCAAGTTTTTGGCGCCGTTGCCGGGGATCTAAAATATTAAGAACGCTCAACTTTTATTACTTTAGCCATTTTTTATTTTTTTATTTTTTATTTTTTTTGCAATTTACTTTTATTTTTATTTTGCTTTTAACTTTGCTAAATTTTCTTCTTTTATTTGTTCTTAGCAGGTACCTCTACTTTATGACTAGGAGGAACCCGTTAAGACACTTGATTTCTGACAGTGAAATAGAACATACCGCTCCTAAAAACTGAAGAGATGTCACTAAATAATTATCAGTGGCAAGTCACAAAACGTAATATGAACATATTTTAATCCCACATTTAGCATACTTTTGGATGATTTAAGCCTTGAATTGTGCAATTTGGTGCTCTTAATCCTTTTTTTCATGTTTTATACTCAAGAAAGCAATGGAGGATGAAAAGAATGAGAAACGGGCCCAAAATAAAGTAAATGGGCCATATTACGAAATCGACACGGCCTGGGCCCAAGACCACACGGCCGTGCCACCTTAACAGACCCGAACACGGCCTAGCCATGATTCACACGGGCGTGGGCCATAGGCGTGTCCCTGTCGTGACAAAGAAGAGTTTCATTCGGATTAGGGTACTTAAAGGCAAAGAAAGCCATTCCAAAAGCATATACAAACACCCTAGAGGGCAACCTTCAAGGGGGTCCAGTTAGGCATCCAGTGAGGTCGAAGAGCCAAGCCAGAGAGGCCGGAACTGTGGGATTTACTCGAAGAAAGCCAGTTGATTCATCTCAAGAAGCTGGAGTTATACTCAAGACGGAAGATCTTCTCTTCAATTCCTTCAGGGGGTTTTAGGGTTTTTCTTATGTTTTGTTTTATATTTTCTTCTGAGATGTATTCTTTTATAATTATGAACTAAACCCTCAAATACCTGAAGGGGATGAAACCTAAGACGGATCTTGTTATTGTTTTTTAAACTATATGATAAATACTTGATTTGTTCTTAATTATGTGTTCTTAATTCTTGTTTTAATATTTTAGGATATTGATTCAAGTATTAATGTGCTTAGGCAGAGGAGGAATAGATCATGTCTAAGAGTAGATCTAGCATAATTAAGCGGAGTTGATCGCAACCTAGAGATAGGATGACGAAAATCTACCGGATTAGGGTCAAACCTAATATGGGAGTCTATAGATCAGTTAATGCAATTCTAGGGGTTTTAATTAGAAAGAGATTTCAACTAATCAACCTAGGGTTAGACGTTAGTAGCCTTGAAAGAGGTATTAATATACATTAGGGAATCATACGGATCAAGTCAAGTGAATAAATCGTCCCGTTCAGAGTTAAATAACAAGTGAAATCTACTTGGATTCTTCCTCGAGTATTGTCTTAATCAATTGGTTTTTCCCACAAGTATTTTCCCAAATTCATTCTTTTTGTCTTTGCATCTTTAGCTTAGTTGTTAGTTAATTTCATATTAAATAACAATTCCCTTAATTCTTAGGCTAAATAATAAAATGAAAGTTAGTATTAGTACTTTTGATTCCTTTGGGTTTGACAATCTGGTCTTACCACTAAACTATACTACTGTTCGATAGGTGCGCTTGCCTCAATCGTTGTTGATAAACCGTAAAAGTAACATATATTAAGCCCACATTTAGCATGCTTTTGGATGATTTAAGCGTTGAATTATGTAATTTGGTGCTCTTAATCCTTTGTTTTCATGTTTTATACTCAGAAGAGCACCGGATGATGAAAAGAATGGAAAACAGGCCCAGAACAGAGTAAATAGGCCATATCACGAAATCCACACGGCCTGGGCCCAAGACCACACGGCCATGCCTCATACAACAGCTTCGAACACGGCCTGCCCACGACTTACACGAGCGTGTGCCATGGGCGTGTCCCTGCCGTAAGAAAGAAGAGTTTCAATCGGATTAGGATACTTAGGGGCAAAGAAACATATTCAGAAGCCTATATAAATCTAAGTATAACCTAAAAGGGGGAGCCCAAGGCTTTAGTCAGGGGGCGTCCAGCTAGGCCAAATAAGGTAGATTTGTGGGGAATTACTCCAAGATAGCTAGTTGATTCATTTCAAGAAGCCGGAATCATACTCAAGATGGATGATCTCTCCTTCAATTCCTTCAGGGGGTTTTAGGGATTTCTTATGTTTTGTTTTATCTTTTCTTTTAAGATATATTGTAATATCCGAGATTTAGGGGTTATGCATTTTCGCTTGAATATACTTGGTTGCATGCTCGTGTGTGTTTTGTAAGTGTTTTGGGGGCTTCGGGAACCTTGAGATGTAGGTAGGAGTCATAGGAAAATATTTAATTTTAAGTATGGAAAAGGGAGCTCAGGAAGCTAGGCTTTAAGAAAACTTGTGTGTGGGTTAAGACACAAGTAACCAGCTGGCAAAGTGGCAAGGGAGGCGCCACTTAGGGCCTTGAGAAGTGACGCCAGAAGCAGCGAAAGGGGGCTTGGGTTCGAGCAGCAAGGAGAGCATTTTTGGAGCTGCTTTTTGCGTCAGGCAAGAGGGGAGTTGGACGGCACTGGGACACTAAGTGGATGAGCATTTGATTTAGTCAAATGCATTTGAAATTCGACTAGAGAGAAAGAATAAGTGTTGACTCATTCAAATATTTTTGAATGAGGGGAGAAGAGGAAAATTAGGAGAAAAAGGTGGGATTTGAGAAGAGGATGAGAGTTGGCCGGCCAAGGGATTTCTTTGATGACCATTTTGGTCATGTAGGTAGAGGGGAGTAGCCGAAATTTCTTAAGGGGGTTTAGGTGTTTTTTTCGGTTCTCTTTTCTTTCTCTAGTAGTGTACCGAAATTCTTGAAGTTACCAAAAGTGCCAATCGGTCACTTTCTATTACCGAAATTCAGCCCCATTCTCTCTTAAGATTTCACTCTTCTTTTCCATTAGCAAAACCACTCAAAGCCGACCCTTTTCCTCATTTGTTACACCTCGGTCGAAACTTCAAAGGACCATTAGGGTCACATACCTCTCATCTTGCATCTCTCTGTTTATTTTCTTTTAAGCCAAATCAAGTTTTCCTCCCTAGTCCTCTTCTTTGATTTTCCTTGTGATAGCCGAAACCTCTCTCTCTCAATTCCACCATTGCTGCAACACCTTAAACCTTCCATCTCTATTCTCTTTTGTTAAAACCGAATCTCCCTCTTGTCACCAAGCCAAATCACATCACACTTCATCCCCTTCACTTCTTCTTTTCACGGTTCATCAAAAGCCGAAAGCATATTCAAGCCTTGGCCGATTGTTCATTAAACCTCAAGCCGAAACATATCACCATCTAGCTGATTTCTTCATCTATTTCTCCTTCAAAGTCGATCACTCTCCTATGGTAGTCGAACCTCTCTGTGTTCCAAGCAAGGGCATTCAATTCAGCTGGTAAGGGATCCTTGTCATTTATTTTTTCTTCTTTCTCATTTGGTTATTCAAAATCTAAGGAAACTAATTCCTATTCTCTTTAGCTGAAACCATGAAGGTAAGTTTCGGGGCTCTTTCGTAGTCGATGATTAGGGGAAGATCATTCGGGATTTGAGTATCCAAGGTAAACAAAGTGTGACCTTAGGTCGAAGGCCATTTACTTTGGTTCATTAATGTTAGAATCGAATCTAACATTTACCATATAGGGATTTTGACAGACTCCATAGGCAAGTGACTGTTTCGGGATTTAGATGAGCAAGGTAAGGGATATTGAGGTATTAGGCCAAAGGCCATATTGTCTATTAAGGTTAGCTGATTCTGACTATGACCTTTTAGGGGCAGTTCGATAAGGGATAAGGAGAAGTCTCGGGATTCAGATCTTTTCGAAAAGGGTGGTTTAAGTTAAAAACTATATTCGTTTAGATCTTGTATGTTAATTAATCGGTTATGATTAAGTGTTCTTCAATGGATGCGGGTACCAGTGGAGGAGTGAAAGGGGTAGTTCCTACCCCTAAATTCAAGAAACGCTCGGTTTCTACTGTTCGTGATTGGCCACCGGGGTGTGGGCTAGCATCGGAAAGGGATAAGCAGTTCATTGTTATCCCTGCTAGCGAGAGTGTCGAAATCGATAGTATCGTAACCACTGTTATTAGGTGTGTAAGCCTACATTATTTCCCGATTGATTAATAGTGTTAATCTGTGTTTTGTGATTGTGAAAATACGAATGATTATGGCTATGGGTACCATTCTGTGGTACAGTGCATTCAGGTACGTTAACCCCTTAACACTCGGTTAATGATGTTATAAGCATGGATATGAAATATGTATGAAATTCGTTATGACTTTGGGGTAAGATACACTGCATAATATTTGAATAATATGTATGTTGCATGGGCATGTGGGTGATATTAATGAAGGGGAAGTGTTCCGGTGGTTTTTACCACATTATCCGGTGACTTACGTCACATATTATGTATCCGGTGACTTATGTCACATATTATGAATCCGGTGACTCTGTCACAATTAACTGGTGGCTATGCCACGATTATAAGGACAATGTACAGTTGACTGCAGCGACTGTCTTCGATGGTGTGTAGCGGATGGAGGGTCGATTTAGTAATCCCCACGGTGTGATTGGCAGTACGGGTGGTGTGTAGAGGATGGATATCTAGGTGGGTTCGGGATTGCACTTTATTTTATATGTACATGTGATTTAATCTGTCGTGATTCGATTTGCTATGTTATGGGCTTATGGCCAAGTGTGATTAAAATGGGCTTTGCCAAAATGTTATAGTTAAGGCTATGTTCGATTGGGCTTTTAGTGTACCATTACACATTGAGTCTGTTGACTCACCCTTCGTGGGATATCTTTTGCAGGTGATACTTAGTGATTTGGACCGGATCAGCGAGGACTATGTGGTAGCCATGCTCAACTCAGCATTTCGGTTTTTCTTTTAATTAAACTTATTACGTTTTCTTTTATTATTTCGGGATCTATTTTGGGGTTATGTTTTATTGTAATAAGGCCACTATTAGCTATTTTATTTATGCGTTTTAAATTTTTATTCTGCTAAGATCAACATCGGCTAAATGATTAAATATTTTCGAAAAACAACTTAAACTGTTTTGACACCTAAACACCTAAGGTTTCCAACTTAATAATAAACCTGAAATTCAGTTTTTCTTTTAACTTATATTTTTTTTTTAAATCATGAAGATAACGTCTTAATGAGGTACAAACTTAAGTAACGACACCGTTTTCAACAAGATCATACTTCTAATCTATTTTTCTTCAAAATCATCATATTTTCCAAGATGACAAAAATGAGTTTTACTCAAGGAGCATGCCAGATCCGGTCGGGGCTTGTGGGCCGAGTTTGGGGTGTTTCAACTTGGTATCAGAGCCCAGTTTTAAACACTCGGCCTTGGGTTTTGAAGCCCACAACGTTTTCAAAATTGAGCCCAAATGAGTTTTCGAAACTTTTGATTAAAATGGTTCTATGGAAGCATGGCACCCGAGTTCTCGGCCCAGGTCTACCAGGTAAGTTCTTTTAATTGATTTGAGTATGTGAAGTATGATACTTAAGTTGATAGATTTAGGGACACTATACTTTAGAGACATGGACCCTAGGTATATCTGTACTTCTACGGAAAAACCACTGATTAAGTCTTTATTGCATAAAACTCTCTTTAAACAAAAAAGTGAAAAGACTCTAATGCATAAAAATTTCGTAAAACAGATAAAGCGCGGCATAGACATGAGTTCTAAGGGACCTGGTCGCAATACTCGTAGGCACGGTAGAGGCAGAATGACTGTGTCGGAACCAGTTGGGTCTGGTCAGGGTTCCGAAAATGAGGCACCGCCACCGACTGTGGGGGCGAAATTTCAGGAGCAGACAAAAGGGGATGACGCGGTATCGCAGGCTATGCTGCGAGTCTTAGAGCAAGTGGCAGGAGCTAGTATGGGAAATGGGGCTCGAAAGTCAGTATTTGGGAGACTTAGGTCTAATGGAGCCGAGATTTTTAGAGGAGTATCTTGGGTAGCTTCGAATGTAGCGGAGTATTGGTTAGAGGCAGTTGAGAGGATCATGGATGATCCGGGTGACCTTCTTTGAGGAGAAGCTTAAAGGTCTTTGTTTATTTGCTCGAGATGAGGCCTACAAGTGGTGGCTCATTGTCAGAGAAGGTGCCCCTGTAGATCGAGTGGATTGGGGGTATTTTAAGACTATGTTTGAAGGGAAATATGTCGGAGCTAGCTACATAGACTCGCAGAGAAAGGCGTTTCTAAATCTAGTGCAAGGAAGTAAGTCGGTAGCGGAGTATGAAGTGGAGTTTCTGTGATTAAGCCGGTACACTAGGGGGATTATGGCTACTGATTACGAGCGGTGTGTCAGATTTGAGGATGGACTGAGAGATGAGCTGCTAGTGTTGATTGCTCCGCAGCGGGAAAGAGACTTTGCAATCTTAGTGGATAAGGCTCAGATAGCTGAAGAAGTTAAGCGGACTAAAAGACAGAACCGGGATAGAGGTCAGAATAGGAATAAGAGGAACTATGGGTCTTCAGGGTCATCCGGGAATTTTCAAAAGAAACCTAGAGTGGATGGGCCGCGTAGTCAGTAGGTTGTTGTGGAAGGACAGTACCGTACTTGTGCGGAGTGTGGAAAGATGCATCCGAAAGAGTGTTGGAAGAAGACAGGGAGATGTTTTAAGTGCGGGTCCAAGGATCATATGATTAGGGATTGTTCGATGGATACAGATAGGAACCGCCCAGCAGGTGAGGGTTTTAATCAGACTGGCAGAGGTGAGCAGCAGCCGTCAAGGGGTCGTGGTCTGAATGGCAGAGGTAATGGTTCCGGTAGAGGTCGTGGAACACCAGGCAGAGGTAGTGGTAACTTGGAGGCGAGACAACCGATCTGGTATATGTGGTTCGTCGGAGGGAAGATGGTGACGCACCTGATGTCATAACAGGTACATTCCTTATTTCTGGGTTACCCTTTATTGCTTTGATAGATATAGGGTCAACTCATTCATACATTTCTAGTGAAGTATCTGGAACTCTGCATGTGAACTCTGAGACTGTACCTAGGAAGATGACTATACTTAGTCCTTTAGGGCAATCAGTAGTAGTAGACAAACTCTTAAAGGAAGTACCTTTAGAAGTTCAAGGGACACAGTTTCCGGCTGACTTAATAGAGTGGCCATTCGGGGAATTTGACCTAATCTTAGGCATGGAGTGGTTAGTGAAGCACCGTGCGAATGTGGATTGTGCTGCTAAGCGTATGTCATTAAGAACTATTGACGATGATGAAGTTGTGGTCATGGGCGAGAGACGGAATTACTTATCAAATGTAGTATCTGCCCTTAAGGCAGAAAAGATGGTAAGAAAGGGATGTGTAGCTTTTCTGATGATTGCCTTAGAGGCTAAGGAAGCAGCTGTGGAAGGGGTCAGGACGGTAAACGAATTTGTGGATGTCTTTCCGGAAGAACTTCCAGGGTTGCCTCCGGATCGAAAGGTAGAGTTTGGGATTGACTTGTTGCCTGGTACAGCGCCAGTATCTATCGCTCCGTACAGAATGGCACCAAAGGAGTTGGTTGAGCTTAAGGCCCAGATTCAAGAGTTGTTTGATCGTCGGTTTATCCGACCTAGTGTGTCTCCATGGGGAGCACCAGTTCTATTTGTGAAGAAGAAAGACGGGACTATGCGTATGTGCATAGATTACCGGCAGTTGAATAAGCTGACCATCAAGAACAAGTATCCTTTTCTGAGGATCGACGACTTGTTCGATCAGCTTAAGGGAGCTGCAGTATTTTCAAAGATAGATCTAAGGTCAGGGTATCATCAGCTTAAAGTGAAGGAAGTAGATATCCATAAGACAGATTTCTGAACAAGATATGGGCATTATGAGTTCTTAGTAATGCCGTTCAGATTGACGAACGCCCTAGCTGCGTTCATAGATATGATGAATCGAGTTTTCCAACCCTACTTGGATCAGTTCGTCGTTGTGTTCATAGACGACATCCTAGTGTATTCCAAGTCTGAGGAAGAACATGATAAGCATCTCTGGATAGTATTGCAAGTGTTAAGGGAAAAGAAGCTGTATGCCAAGTTCAGCAAGTGTGAATTTTGGCTGAGGGAAGTTGCGTTTTTAGGGCATGTGGTCTCTGCAGAAGGGATAAGGGTGGACCCTCGAAGGATTGAGGCAGTGTTAGATTGGAAACCACCTAAGTCTGTGGCTGAGGTTCGCAGTTTCTTGGGGTTAGCAGGCTACTACAGAAGATTTGTCGAAGGGTTCTCATCAATAGCGGCACCTCTGATGAAATTGTTGAGAAAGGAGGTACCTTTCGTATGGACAGATACGCAGCAGGAGAGTTTTGAGAGGCTTAAGAAGGTTTTGTGAAGCTCAGTTTCGATTCGGCTGAGGCAGGGAAGGATTTTATGGTATATTGTGATGCTTCTCACACAGGGTTAGGATGTGTTCTGATGCAAGACGGGAAGGTAGTCGCTTATACATCTCGACAATTAAGGCCACATGAGGTTAATTATCCAACGCATGACTTGGAGTTGGCAACAGTAGTCTTTGCTCTTGAGGTGTGGAGGCATTATTTATATGGAGAAAGGTTGGTGATCTATACGGACCACAAGAGTCTGAAGTATCTGTTGACTCAGAAGGAGCTGAACTTGAGACAGCGAAGGTGGGTGGAATTGTTGAAGGACTACGACTGTTCAATAGAGTATCACCCGGGTCAGGCAAATGTAGTGGCAGATACCCTAAGTCGGAAAGTGGTGTCAGATCTGGGGGTGATGTTTGCACATCTTAGTCTTTATGACGACAGAATTTTGTTAGCAGAGTTGCAGGTAAAGTCGACATGGTTGAGTCAGGTGAAAGAGAGTCAGTTGACAGATGATGATCTAAGTGCTAAGTTACGGCAAGTGCAGAATGGGGAATTGGAAAACTATGGTGTGAAATAAAGTGATGGAGTCTTTGTGTTTTCGTGGCAGGCAAGGTCCGTATGCCGAAGGATAAGGAATTAAGGCAGAGAATTCTTCAAGAATCGCATAGTAGCCCTTATGCTATGCATCCTGGAGGAAGTAAGTTATACAGAGATCTACGGAATCAGTTTTGGTGGCCTGGTCTTAAGCGGGAAGTTACAGAATTTGTAGGGAAGTACTTAACGTGTCATCAAGTTAAGGCTGAACACTAGGTACCATCAGGGTTGCTTCAGCCGGTAAAGATTCCGCAGTGGAAGTGGGAGAGAACTACTACGGACTTCGTTAGTGGGCTTCCCCTTACGCCTACTAAGAAGGACTCAATGTGGGTGATAGTGGATCAGTTAACGAAGTCTTCACATTTCATACCAGTGCGAGTTGACTATTCTCTGCAGAGGTTAGCGAAATTGTATGTGGCGAAAATTGTGAGGCTACACGGACTGCCGGTGTCGATTATTTTGGATAGGGATGCAAGGTTTACGTCTCGGTTTTGGAAAGCATTGCATCAGGCTTTGGGCACCAGGTTGGATTTCAGTACAGCATTTCATCCGCAGTTAGACGGCCAGTCTAAACGGGTAATTCAAGTGTTAGAGGATATGTTAAGGGATTGCGTGATAGACTTCAGAGGAAGCTGGGAGGAGTTCTTGCCTTTGGCTGAGTTTGCATACAACAACAGCTACCAAGCAAGTATTCGAATGGCATCGTACGAAGCGCTGTATGGATGAAAGTGTCGCGCTCCTACGTGTTGGACAGAATTGGGGGAACGTTATGTTTTGGGTCCGGAGATTGTGGCAGAATCTGAAGAAAAGGTTAAGGTAATTCGGGCACGGTTGAAAGAGGCATCTGACAGGTAAAAGTCATACGCGGATCTTAAGCGGAAGGAAATAGAGTTTGCGGTGGGAGATCAGGTGTTTCTAAAAGTTTCACCATGGAAGAAGGTGATGAGATTTGGTCGCAAGGGAAAGTTAAGTCCCAGGTTTATAGGACCCTATCGGGTTTTGAAGAGGGTTGGACCAGTGGCATATCAGTTAGAGTTCCCTTCGGAATTGAAGTAGATGCACGATGTGTTCCATGTTTCAATGCTACGTCGTTACTGATCGGATCCATCTCATGTAGTGCTAGTTGAGGAGGTGGAGCTAAGACCAGATTTGTCCTACGAGGAAGAGCCGATTCAGATTCTAGAACGGGATGTGAAGGTGTTACGGAGGAAATCAATTCCTCTCGTCAAAGTGTTATGGCGTAACCATGGATCAGAAGAAGCTTCATGGGAGCCGAAGGAGGTAATGCGACAGCAATACCCTCACCTATTCTAGTCAAGTAATTTCGAGGTTGAAATTCTTTTAAGGGAGGTAGAACTGTAATACCCGGGATTTAGGGGTTATGCATTTTCGCTTGAATATACTTGGTTGCATGCTCGTGTGTGTTTTGTAAGTGTTTTGGGGACATCGGGAACCTTGGGATGTAGGTAGGAGTCATAGAAAAATATTTAATTATAAGCATGGAAAGGGAAGCTCAGGAAGCTAGGCTTTAAGAAAACTTGTGTGTGGGTTAAGGCACAAGTAACCAGCTGGCAAAGTGGCAACGAAGGCACCACTTAGGGCCTTGAGAAGTGATGCCACAAGTAGTGAAAGGGGACTTGGGTTCGAGCAGGAAGGGGAGCATTTTTGGAGCTGCTTTTTGCGTCAGGCAAGAGGGTAGTTGGACGGCACTGGGACACTAAGTGGATGAGCATTTGATTTAGTCAAATGCATTTGAAATTCGGCTAGGAGAGAAAGATAAGTGTTGACTCATTCAAATATTTTTGAATGAGGGGAGAAGAGGAAAATTAGGAGAAAAAGGTGGGATTTGAGAAGAGGATGAGAGTTAGCCGGCCAAGGGATTTCTTTGATGACCATTTTGGTCATGTAGGTAGAGGGGAGTAGCCGAAATTTCTTAAGGGGGTTTAGGTGTTTTTTTTCGGTTCTCTTTTCTTTCTCTAGTAGTGTGTCGAAATTCTTGAGGTCACCAAAGATGCCAACCGGTCACTTTCTATTGCCAAAATTCAGCCCCATTCTCTCTTAAGATTTCACTCTTCTTTTCCATTAGCAAAACCACTCAAAGCCGACCCTTTTCCTCACTTATTACACCTTGGCCGAAACTTCAAAGGACCATTAGGGTCACATACCTCTCATCTTGCATCTCTCTGTTTATTTTCTTTTAAGCCAAATCAAGTTTTCCTCCCTAGTCCTCTTCTTTGATTTTCCTTGTGATAGCCGAAACCTCCCTCTCTCAATTCCACCATTGCCGCAACACCTTAAACCTTCCATCTCTTTTCTCTTTTGTTAAAGCCGAATCTCCCTCTTGTCACCAAGCCAAATCGCATCACACTCCATCCCCTTCACTTCTTCTTTTCACGATTCATCAAAAGCTGAAAGCACATTCAAGCCTTGGCCGACTGTTCATTAAACCTCAAGCCGAAACATATCACCATCTAGTCAATTTCTTCATCTATTTCTCCTTCAAAGTCGATCACTCTCCTATGGTAGTCGAACCTCTCTGTGTTCCAAGCAAGGGCATTCAATTGAGTTGGTAAGGGATCCTTGTCATTTATTTTTTCTTCTTTCTCATTTGGTTAGTCGAAATCTAAGGAAACTAATTCCTATTCTCTTTGGCCGAAACCATGAAGGTGAGTTAGGGTTCTTTCGTAGCCGACGATTAGGGGAAGATCATTCGGGATTTGAGTATCCAAGGTAAATAAAGTATGACCTTAGGCCGAAGGCCATTTACTTTGGTTCATGAATGTTAGAATCGAATCTAACATATACCATATAGGGATTTCGACAGACTCCATAGGCAAGTGACGGTTTCGGGATTTAGACTAGCAAGGTAAGGGATATTGAGGTATTAGGCCAAAGGCCATATTGTCTATTAAGGTTGGCCGATTCTGACTATGATCTTTTAGGGGCAGTTCGACAAGGGATAAGGAGAAGTCTCGGGATTCAGATCTTTTTGAAAAGGGTGGTTTAAGTTAAAAACTATATTTGTTTAGATCTCGTATGTTAATTAATCGGTTTTGATTAAATGTTCTTCAATGGATGCGGGTACCAGTGGAGGAGTGAAAGGGGTAGTTCCTACCCCTAAATTCAAGAAACGCTTAGTTTCTGCTGTTCATGATTGGCCACCAGGGTGTGGGCAGCATTGGAAAAGGATAAGCAGCTCATTGTTATCCCTGCTAGAGAGAGTGTCGGAATCGATAGTATCGTACTCACTGTTATCAGGTGTGTAACCCTACATTATTTCCCGATTGATTAATAGTGTTAATCTGTGTTTTGTGATTGTGAAAATACGAATGATTATGGCTATGGGTACCATTCTGTGGTACAGTGCATTCAGGTACGTTAACCCCTTAACACTCGGTTAATGATGTTATAAGCATGGATATGAAATATGTATGAAATTCGTTATGACTTTGGGGTAAGATACACTGCATAATATTTGAATAATATGTATGTTGCATGGGCATGTGGGTGATATTAATGAAGGGGAAGTGTTCCGGTGGTTTTTACCACATTATCTGGTGACTTATGTCACATATTATGTATCCGGTGACTCTGTCACAATTAACTGGTGGCTATGCCACGATTATAAGGGCGATGTACATTTGGCTGCAGTGACTGCCTTCGATGGTGTGTAGCGGATGGAGGGTCGATTTAATAATCCCCACGGTGTGATTGGCAGGAACGGGTGGTGTGTAGAGGATGGATATCTAGGTGGGTTCGGGATTGCACTTCATTTTATATGTACATGTGATTTAATCTGTCGTGATTCGATTTGCTATGTTATGGGCTTATGGCCAAGTGTGATTAAAATGGGCTTTGCCAAAATGTTATAGTTAAGGCTATGTTCGATTGGGCTTTTAGTGTACCGTTACACATTGAGTCTGTTGATTCACCCTTCGTGGGATATCTTTTGCAGGTGATACTTAGTGATTTGGACCGGGTCAGCGAGGACTATGTGGTGACCATGCTCAACTCAGCATTTCGGGTTTTCTTTTAATTAAACTTATTACGTTTTCTTTTATTATTTCGAGATCTATTATGGGGTTATGTTTTATTGTAATAAGGCCACTATTAGCTGTTTTAATTATGCGTTTTAAATTTTTATTCTGCTACGATCAACATCGGCTAAATGATTAAATATTTTCAAAAAAACAACTTAAACTGTTTTGACACCTAAACACCTAAGGTTTCCAACTTAATAATAAGCCTGAAATTCGGTTTTTGTTTTAACTTATATTTTTTTTTAAATCATAAAGATAACGTCTTAATGAGGTACAAACTTAAGTAACGACACCGTTTTCAACAAGACCATACTTCAAATCTATTTTTCTTTGAAATCATCATATTTTCCAAGATGACAAAAAAACGAGTTTTACTCAAGGAGCATGCCAGATCCGGTCGGGGCTTGTGGGCTGGGTTTGGGGTGTTTCATATATTCTATTATTATTATGAACTAAACCCTCAGATACCTGAGGGGGATGAAACCTAAGATGAATCTTGTTACCATTTGCTGAACTATGTGATAAACATTTGACTTGTTCTTAATTATGTGTTCGTAATTCTTTTGTTAATATTTCCGGGATATTAATTCAAGTGTGATGTGCTTAGGTGGAGGAGCAAAAGTCCCTGCCTTAGAGTAGATCTAGCATAATTAAGCGGAGTTGATCGCACGCCTAGAGATAGGGTGACGAGATTTTGCCAGATTAGGGTGAAACCTAATATGGGAGTACATAGATCGAGTTAATGCAATTCTATGGGTTTTAATTAGAAACAGATTTCAATTAATCAAACTAGGGTTAGACGTTAGTCGCCTCAAGAGAGGGATTAATATAACTTAGGGAATCTTACGAATCAAGTCAAGTGAATAAATCGTCTGGTTCAGAGTTAGATAACAAGTGATGTCTAGGTGGATTCTTCCTTGGGTGTCGTCTTAATCAATTGGTTTTTCCTAAAAGTTACTCTCCAAATTCATTCTTCTTTGTCTTAGAGTCTTTATTTTAGTAGTTAGTTAATTTTAGTTTAGATAAACAATTCCCTTAATTCTTAGGCTAAATAATAAAAAGAGAGTTAGTATTAGTACTTTTGGTTCCTTTGGGTTCGAAATTCCGGTCTTGCCTTAGCTATACTATTGTTCGATAGGTGCACTTGCCTCAAATCATTGTCATAGTTAGTTTCTAGGTTTGATCATTCTCTATATAAATTTTAAGACTTTGACATCGCATAAAACAACGATCAAGTTTTTGGCGCCGTTGCCGGGGAACTGAAATATTAAGAACGCTTAATTTTTATTATTTTAGCCATATTTATTTTATTTTTGCAATTTACTTTTATTTTTAACTTTTCTAAATTTTCTTCCTTTTGTTCCTTTCAGGTACCTCTAGTTTATGACTAGAAGGAACCCGACAGGACCCCTACTTTACGACAGTGATATTGAAGGTACCGTTCGCAGAAATTGCAGAGAGATAAGGCAAAGCTTAAACTACACAGAAGAAGAGCAGGAAGCCGAGATTAATACCACCGAAGAGATGGCTGTGAATAATCCGCTACCTCCAGAGGCGGCAGAACATCATGCTCCTCGAACTATGTATGATGATGCTAAACCTAGTTTAATATGAACTGAATCAAGTATTGTTAGGCCTACTATTGTTGCAAATAATTTTGAATTGAAACCTAACACTATACAGATGATACAATAGTTTGTTCAGTTTGATGGTTTGCAGGATGAGGATCCTAAGACACACCTAGCAAATTTTCTAGAATTCTGTGATACCTTTAAAATAAATGGCGTTTCTGATGATGCCATCCGTCTTCAGTTATTTCCCTTTTGTTTGAGAAATAAAGCCAAACAGTGGTTGCAATACCTTCCACGAAGGTCAATCACTACATGGGATCACATGACAAAAAAATTCTTATTAAAATATTTTCTGCCGGCCAAAACGGCCAAGTTGAGGAATGATATCTCTTCTTTTGTGCAGATGGATTTAGAGACACTTTACGATGCATGGGAGAGATACAAAGATTTGTTGAGGAGATGCCCACACCACGGATTACCTTTGTGGCTACAGGTCCAAACTTTTTACAATGGTGTGAACCCTTCAACATGGCAACTAATCGATTCAGCCGCCGACGGAACCCTGAACAATAAAACTCCTGAAACGGCCTACGAGTTTACAGAGGAGATATCATTGAATAATTATCAGTGGCAAGTTACAAGGACAAGGCCAGCCAAAGTAGCCGGAGTTTTCAACCTTGACGCAGTAACCATGCTATCAAATCAGGTAGAGTTGTTACATAAAAAATTTGATGGTGTATATGGTTCTTCGCAGGCACATCCAGTTATGCAGTACGACGCAAGTAAAGGAGTGGCGAATCCTAAGTACCCACCTTACGGACAGGGCATGGAGAGCGAACAAATGAACTATATGGGTAACAATTTCCAATCTAACAATAACCCTTATAGTAATACTTATAATCAAGGTTGGAAGAACCACCCCAATTTCTCATGGGGTGGCCAAGGAAATCAAAGACAACAACCATCCCAAAACTTCCAACAACAGCCCTATCCACAAGAAAAGAAGCCAAACCTCGAGGAGATGCTGACAAAATTCATGGCAGCTACAGAAACACGTTTTCAAAATACTGAGACATCCTTTTAAAATCAACTTGAAAAATCGACACAGGAGCTCAAGGATCAAATTAACTTGCTCAACAGATCTCTGAGAGACTACAGGGAAGACTACCGAGCAACACCAAGACTAACCCAAGAGAGAAAATTCAAGCCATAATAGCTCAAGATAGTGAAGGGTTAGACAAGCCCAATTTAAGGCAAAAGAATGTGGTAGAAGAAGGAAAGGTTGAGGTAAAACCAAAATCGGTAATCAAAGAGTACAAACCTCGTATACCATATCCCGAAGCAATAACAAAAGACGGCACAGAGGAACAGTTTGGTAAGTTCCTTAAACTTTTAAAGAAATTACATATTAACTCACCGTTTCTTGAAGCTCTATCGCAGATGCCAGATTCTAGGAAATTTTTAAAGAAGCTATTGACAAATAAGCGAAAGATAGACGAGGAATCACATGTGGAACTGAATGCAGTATGCTCAGCAATGTTGTAAAATAAACTACCACGAAAATTAAAAGATCCAGGGATTTTTACAATTCCATGCTTAATTGGTAATTTATCTATTGATAATGTGTTAGCTGATTTAGGGGCAAGAATAAATGTCATGCCTTATAAAATGTTTAAACAACTAGGTCTAGGGAAACCCAAACAAACTAGGATGAGCATTCAATTAGCTGATAAAACTGTTAGAATTCCTAGGGATATAATCAAAGATGTACTCGTGAAAATTGGTAAATTAATATTCCCAGTAGACTTTGTCGTTTTAGACATGGATGAGGACAACACGATCCCCCTAATTTTAGGAAGACCATTCATAGCAACTGCCAGGACTAAAATCATGTCGATGCAGGTGAACTCATAGTCTGTTTAGGTGACGAGACAATCACTCTTCAAGCTCTCGATTCAGCTAGGACATCAATTAATCAAGGTGAGAAAGTAAATTCTATTGATAACCATTCGGTTAGCCCTTCTTTTCAGAAAACACCACAGCATGAACCCGATCCTAGACCCCGTGCCAACAAAGAAATAACTCATGAGGAACAAGGGATTCAGATTGATGAACTAGAAGAATGGAAGATGCATCTCCAAGAAAAATTAGGGATACATGAAGCAGAACCAAAGCCACTCTACGAGGCAGACAAGTTCATAATCGGAGATCAGGTATTGTTAGATAAAGCAGACCCACGAATACCTCCCGTGATCCTAACACAAACAAAGAAATCCCTTTTAAGGTGGTCAATGTTTTCCCTTACGGAACAGTCGAGGTAAGTAACCCTATTTTTGGCACTTTGAAAATAAACGCTACTCGTCTTACACTTTATCATGATAATGGAACTGCTAGCATAAAGAAGGACTTTCAACTCCTCAAACCACCATGATTATGCAAATGAGAGGAAAGTCTAGCTTAAGACTATAAACGAGCGCTTCTCGGGAGGCAACCCGAGTACTAACCATATTAACTTCTACATTTTTATTTTATTTTATTTATTTTATTCTATTTTATTCTTTCCTTTCAGCACCTAACTGTAAATCAAACCAAGTGCAGATTTCCCAGCCACACGGCCTTGCACACGGCCATGGCCGTAACAGGGTGGATGCACCGAATCTCCGTACTGACATGGCAGAGATGGTACGAGTCAGAACAAATCAATCTTCAAGTCATGAACTCCAACTACCACGCCACGGCCGTGCGATGCGACCGTGGCCGACACTGTTAGATCATACACGGACGTAGAGATCAGAACGAGGGTGTGGGAGAAGCGAACAAAGCACCACACGGCCATGCGATACGGCCGTGTGACACAACACGCCCATAGTACACGGGCGTGGGAACATACAAGACCTAAAAAATCTATTTAATCCCCCCCATTTTCTTCTTACCTACTTCCTATCTCCTTTCTCCCATCTCACCCCTCAGATATCCCCCTCCCCACACTTTTTTTTCTTTAGCTATTACCCAAACCCTTGAGCTCCACCACATCTATGACAAAGAAGCGGAAGGATCTTGGCGCAGTCTCCCTTTGTGAGTCCGATCTATATAAGTTCATGTCAGCCGCTTCATCTATTCGACAAGCCAAGGGTCATTGAGGCCATTTAATTCTTCTTCTTTACTCTTCTCCTTTATTTTCATTCTCTTTGACTATCTTATGCTTAAATTAGTTTATTTTATCTTAGTTTTTTTTATTTAAGTTCTAAAGGCTGCTAGGGAATCACACCGAAACCATGACCACTACCTCACTACAGCCTTAGAAGTTACACCCACCTCGCGAACCATCCAACAATAAGGACTCTTCGGTCCATTTATCTTTCATTTTAATTTATTTACATCTCCATTTTCTTTCTCTTTATCCTTCTTTTCTTTAATTATATATTTAGTTTATTTTAAATATGTCTTAATATTTCCTGGCTAATTCTCTACAAGCTTCCCAATTTCTTCATCTAGCGCAGAGCTTGATAGCGGCCACCACACCTCGGGACTCCCAACTCAAGGAAACCATCCAAATTCAGGAAGTTTCACCTTCTCCTTTCTCTTAAATTTCATATACATCTTTGTACATTGAGGGCAATGTACATCTTAAGTGTGGGGGGTGAATATTTATTTTAAGAAAGTGCCTAACTTTCTTCATTATTCTCAAATCCCAGAATTTTTCCATGAATGATATCTTGTCTTAAAGTAAGTTTCTCATATTATGATTCAAATGAAATTTCCTTTGATTTATGAATTTTATTGATTTGTTTTGGATTAAGTCATTAATAATTGTACATTGATGATTAAATTTGAAGAATACTAGAGAATCAAGCATGATAAGTCTATTTTCAAAAATCAAAAATTTTATAGGTTGTCTACCTGAATCTAATTATTACCTTAAAATTTGAAATTTACGAGGTTGATATCAAACACCCATAATTTTTTTGTGAGATTTTGAGCCTTTTAGAGCATACATTCTTTCGTGCTCACTTTTTATTATGAGTGCGTCAACATTGATTTGTTATTCTAGAACTTGCTTCGATTATTCATGTCAAGACCACACCTTTGATTTGATATACAGAGATGATAAAGGCACCTAGGTTTTAACCCACTTACTCCACTAAAAAGCCTACCTTCATAACTAACCCCTAGTGAACCACGTTGATCCTAACAACCCTTTTTATTGACTCACCCACTAATATTCCCCAACAAGCCTTTGTATTTGTTATCACTATTCTTTTTGGCTACCCTTATATCGAGATTTGATTTGATCGGTTACCTAATTAATTTTTTCAGTAGTAAATTCATCCTTTGTTATTATTTGACTTGTTCTTAAAAAAATTGAAGTATCTTCATCATAAGTTATGCGATTAAATGAGCTTATACGTTTAATTTCCAATTATTGAAGAAGAAGCCCGTGTCATTAGTATTAGTAGTACAAATTTTCATTTGATGTAATTATTTCTTATTAGTTCGTGTTTCTAGTTAGGTAATTTGTCAGGCCAGTCTCGATTCTAACCCTCTAATTCAGCTTTTATCCACACCTTTACCCTAAGCCCCGTTACAACCTTGTTAAAGACCTTTTGATTTGTGTATCACCTCATATTATAGAGGTGGAGATTTGATTTTCATGCAAGCCTATGGGATTAACTCTTTATGTTTGACTTTTGAGTGCTTAATTCTGAACCTTAAACACTTCGAGTGATTTGAGTGAATCTTTAGTGAGGATGTCAACCCTTGTCAGTTTTAAATCAGATGTAATTATTGAGGTAAGGGGAAACACCTATGTTTTCATACAATAAAAACTATTACTTTGATTGTTTGAATCTTTAGGACTCTTTGAGTTGAATTATCCATGTATGAATTAGCTTTGAATTATGACGAAACATTATTAATGAATATTATGAATCGGGGAAGTTTGTTTTAATTGTGAGTTGAGAATTTTGCTTGAGGACAAGCAAAAGCTTAAGTGTGGGGGTATTTGATAAACCGTAAAAGTAACATAATTTAAGCCCACATTTAGCATGCTTTTGGATGATTTAAGCCTTGAATTATGTAATTTGGTGCTCTTAATCCTTTATTTTCATGTTTTATACTCAGAAGAGCACCAGATGACGAAAAGAACAGAAAACGGGCCCATAAAGGAGTAAATGGGCCATATCACAAAATCCACACGACCTGGGCCCAAGACCACGTGGCCGTGCCTCATTCAACAGCTTCGAACACGGCCTGTCCGCGACTTACACGGGTGTGTGCCATGGGCGTGTCCCTGCCGTAAGAAAGAAGATTTTCACTCGGATTAGGATACTTAGGGGCAAAGAAACATATTCAGAAGCCTATATAAACACCCTAAGTATAACCTAAAAGGGGGAACCCAAGGCTTTAGTCAGGGGGCGTCCAGCTAGGCCAAATAAGGCAGATTTGTGGGGAATTACTCGAAGATAGCCAGTTAATTCATCTCAAGAAGCCAGAATCATACTCAAGATGGAGGATCTCTCCTTCAATTCCTTTAGGGGGTTTTAGGGATTTCTTATGTTTTGTTTTATCTTTTCTTTTAAGATGTATTCTATTATTATTATGAACTAAACCCTCAGATACTTGAGGGGGATGAAACCTAAGATGAATCTTGTTACCGTTTGCTGAACTATATGATAAATATTTGAATTGTTCTTAATTATGTGTTCTTAATTCTTGTGTTGATATATCCGGGATATTAATTCAAGTGTGATGTGCTTAGGTGGAGGAGCAAAAGTCCCTACCTAAGAGTAAATCTAGCATAATTAAGCGGAGTTAATTGCACGCCTAGAGATAGGGTGAGTAGATTTTGCCGGATTAGGGTGAAACCTAATATGGGAGTCCATAGATTGAGTTAATGAAATTCTAGGGGTTTTAATTAGAAAGTGATTTTAATTAATCAACCTAGGGTTAGACGTTAGTCACCTCGAGAGAGGGATTAATGTAACTTAGGGAATCTTACGGATCAAGTCAAATGAATAAATCGTCTGGTTCAGAGTTAGATAACAAGTGATGTCTAAGTGGATTCCTCCTTGGGTGTCTTCTTAATCAATTGGTTTTTCCTAAAAGTTATTCTCCAAATTCATTCTTTTTTGTCTTAGAGTCTTTAGTTTAGTAGTTAGTTAATTTTAGTTTAGATAAACAATTCTCTTAATTCTTAGGCTAAATAATAAAAAGAGAGTTAGTATTAGTACTTTTGGTTCCTTTGGGTTCGACATTCCGGTCTTGACTTAACTATACTATTGTTCGATAGGTGTGCTTGCCTCAAATCGTTGTCATAGTAGTTTCTAGGCTCGATCATTTTTTATATAAATTTTAAGACTTTGACATCACATAAAACAACGATCAGTTGTCATAGTTAGTTTCTAGGCTCGATCATTCTTTTTATAAATTTTTAAGACTCTGACAGACGATCAAAGATCATATCTGAATGACCACAAGGAAGCTTGCCAAGTAACACTAAAACTAACCCAAAGGAGCAACTTCAAGCCATAACTGCTCACGATAGTGAAAGGTTAAATGAACCAGAATTAAGGCAAGAGAATGTGGTAGAGGAAGGTAAGGTTGAGGTAAGTCATGATAAACCAAAACCGGTACTTATAGAGTACCAACCTCGTGTGCCATACCCCAATGCTATGAAGAAAGATCACACAGATGAACAATTCGGTAAATTTCTTAAACTTCTAAAGAAATTACATATTAACTTACCGTTTCTTGAAGCTCTTTCGTAGATGCCAGATTCAAGGAAATTTTTAAAAGAGCTTTTGACAAACAAACGGAAGTTAGACGAGGCATCACATGTGAAACTAAACGCAGTGTGCTCAGCAATTTTGCAAAATAAACTACCACAAAAATTAAAAGGTCCAAGGAGTTTTAAAATTCCGTGCTTAATTGGTAGTTTATCTGTTGATAATGCTTTAGCTGATTTAGGGGCAAGCATAAATGTTATTCCTTATAAAATGTTTAAACAGCTAGGTCTAGGGAAACCCGAACAAACTAAGATGAGTATTCAATTAGCTGATAAAACTATTAGAATTCCTAGGGGTATAATCGATGATGTACTAGTAAAAATTGATAAATTCGTATTCCCAGTAGACTTTGCCATTTTAGACATGGATGAGGACAATAATATGCCTTTAATTTTAGGAAGACCCTTTTTAGCAACTGCCAGAACTAAAATTGATGTTGGTACAAGCAAACTCATACTTTGTCTAGGTGACGAAACGATCACTCTTTAGGCTCTTGACTCGGCTAGGACATCGAGTAATCAAGGTGAAATTATCAACTCTACTAATGACCATTTGGTTCCACCTTCTTTATAGGAAGCATCACGAAACTACACAACTGAGCCAGATCCTAGACCTCATGTCAACAAGAAAATAACTCATGAGGAACGAAGGCTTCAGCTCGATGAACTAGATGAGTGGAAGACACATTACAAGTAGAAACTAAAGACACACGAAGCAAAAACAAAGCGACTCCATGAGCCAAACCAATTTAAGATCGAAGATCAGGTATTGTTGGATAAACAAATCCTCGGATCGCCACTTTAGACCTTGATACAAACGAAGAAATCCCTTTCCATGTACTGAAGATCTTCCTATATAGAACAGTCGAGGTAGCTAATCCTAAGTTTGGCACTTTTAAGGTAAACACTACTCGACTCGAACTATATAGTGATCATAGAACTGATAGCAGGGGTGAGGAGTTTCAACTCCTCAAACCACCATGAATATGCAAATGAGAAGTAAGTCTAGCTTAAGACTTTAAACGAGCGTGTTTCGGGAGGCAACCTGAACACTAACCCCATTAAAAGACTTTAAACGAACGCGTTTCGGGAGGCAACCTGAACATAACCCCGTTATTTTTCATATTGTTATTTTTACTTTTAGCACCTAACTACAAACTAACCAAATTAATAAAACGCAGGTTTCCCTAGCGCACGACCTTGCACACGAGCGTGACCGTGGCCGTGTGTACACCACAAATTTGCACACCGCCGTGGCAGAGATTGCACGAACCAAGGATGAAAAATCTCCAACGGGCTGGGATAAAATGCCACAGCCATGCGATATGGCCGTGGTCGACACTGAGAAAGTCACACAGATGTACAACACACCCGTGTCCCTAGACCGTGGCTGACACTGAGTAATCCACATGGGCATGGCAACCTCTACAAAGGCGTGGGAGAAATGAACAAAACACAACACGGCTATGCGATACGGCCGTGTGACCCAACATGCCCACGGCACACGGGCGTGGGAAGCTACCAGATCGCTAATTTCTATTTAAAATCCCCCTTCTTCCCACTTTCTCCCCAAATTCTTCTTCTCCTATACCCTAACTACCACATCCCTTTCTCTTTCTATTATCTTTTTCCTTTCATTTTCCTCTCCCTCTATCCCCCACTCTTTCTCTACAACCATCACTATGTCGAAGAAGCGAAAAGACCCTAGCACAGTCTCCCTGTGCGAGATCGATACATAAGTTCATGCCGGTGGCTTCATTTATCTGACAGGCCAAGGACATTTGAGTCCATTTAAATTTTGTTTTTCTTTTCTCTTCTCTTTTATTTTCCTTCCCTTTATCTTTCTTGTCTTTTATTTATATTATTACATTTTGATTTCTTTGATGTAGGTTCAAAAGGCTGCTTGGGAATCACCACACCATGACCATGGTAACTACCGCCACCTTCATCTATGCCCGACCTACCGTTTCTTTTCCTTGACTCCATGCAAAATTTAGGAAGTTCATTTCTCTTCATATCTTATGATTTTATATTGTAGATATCTATCTTTGTACATTGAGGACAATGTACATCTTAAGTGTGGGGAGGTTATTGATTTCATTACCAGAAAATCCCTGAATTATGTCTTATTCTTAAAGTAGTTTTCTCATATTTACTATTAGAATGAAACTCCATTGGTTTATGATTTTTGTTGATATGTTTCGTATTAAGTCATACTTAATTATGCATTGATGATTTAAACTTTAAGATATTAGAGAATCAAGCATGATAAGTCTATTTTCAAAAAAAAAAAAAAGAAATTTTAGGTTGTTTCCCTAATCTTAAATATTATCTTGAAGTTTGAAATTTACAAGGTTGACATCAAAAACCATAATTTCTGTGACATTTTGAGCATTTTAGAGCATATATCTTTTCTTGCTCACTTTATTGGTTGTGAGTGTGTCAACATTGATCTGTTATTCTAGAACTTGCTTCAATTATACATGTTGAGACCACATTCTTGATTTGATATACTAAGATGATAAAGGCATCTAGGTTCTAACCCACTTACTCCATAAAAAGCCTACCTTCATAATTGATCCCTAGTGAACCCCTTTGATCCTAATAAATCGTTTTTCTTGACTCACCCATTAAAATTAACCCTAAATCCAAATTTTTACTTCCCCTAATCTTTTGACGTCCCTTTTGTCTAGAATTGAGTTGTTCAGTTGTCTAACTATGACTTTTATTTCAGTGGTTAAGTTCTTTCTTATTATTGTATTATTAATTCTTAAAAAAAGCTGTTGAACGTTTATTCATTATTAGTTTCATGTTTTATGAGCTTAAACAGTTAAATTCACATCTTTAGAAGTAGCTCGTGTTATTAATGTAATTATTCATTATTAGTTCATTATTTCTATTTAGGTAATTTGTCAATTCAATCTCGATTCTAGCCTTCTAATTCAGCCTGTATCCACACCTTTAACCCAAGCCCCATTACAACCCTTTTTAAGACCTTTTGATTTGTGTATCATCTCATTTTATAGTGGTGGAGATTTGATTTTCACGCAAGCCTATGGGATTAACTTTTCATGTTCGACTTTTTGAGTGCTTAATTTGAACCTTAAAACACCTTGAGTGATTTGAGTAGAAAGTACGTGGCCGAAGAGTTTAGGGCCACAGCTGATGATGATGCCGAGCGAGCTGAGTTTTGGCTCAAGAATACCATTCCAGTATTTGATGAGATGTCGTTGACTCTTGACGAATGTATTAAATGTGTTGTTTCGCTATTGAAGGATACTACATATAACTGGTGGAAGACATTGATATCCGTGGTTCCGAGAGAGAGAATCACCTGGGATTTCTTTCAAGCTGAATTCAGAAAGAAGTATATCAGTCAACGATTCATAGATCAGAAACGTAAATAGATTTTAGAGTTGAAACAAAGACGTATGTCAGTTACTGAGTACGAGTGAGAATTTGTGAGACTGAGCCAATATGCGAGAGAATGTGTTTCAACCGAAGCTACCATGTGTAAACACTTCATTGAAGGACTAAATGAAGACATTAAATTATTGGTCAGAATACTTGACATAAATAAATTTGTTGTGCTAGTGGAACGAGCCTGTAAGGCCGAGGAACTTAGTAAAGAAAAGAAGAAAGCCGATTCTGAGGTTAGAGATAAAAGAAAAAGAATGATGAGTAAGTCGTCTCAACCATCGACGAAGAGATTTAGAGATGCAAACAATCATTCAAATGTTTCATCTAGATATCCGGGTAGAGACCGTCCAAGACCAAGTGTTGGTGCAAAAGCTCAACTCCCGACTGAATCAAATGTTGGTAGTATTAAAAGTAAGAAGCCTGAGTGTAGACACTGTGGAAGAAGACATGTGGGAGAATGCTGGGGCAAGTACAATAATAGAACTTGCTACAAATGTGGATCAAGAGATCACTTCATTCGAGACTGCCTAAAGTTAGCTGAGGAAGAAAATGTTAGACTGCAAGACCGAGTAATGTGATGGCTAGGGGCAAACTACCCAGAAACACCGGGAATATGAGTGAAAGTCAAAGAGGAACTATCGTTATAGCTGTCAGATCGGAGGCAAGAGCACCTCCCCAACCTATGCTATACGTGCACAAGAGGAGGCGTCATCTCCAGACGTTATTACTAGTACTTTTGCTCTATTTAATACTGATGTGACTGCATTAATAGATCCAGGTTCTACTCATTCCTATGTGTGTGTGAATCTAGTATCAAGTAGGACTCTGCCTGTTGAGTCTACTGAATTTGTGATTAGAGTATCGAACCCCTTAGACAAGTGTGTTTTGGTGGATAAGGTGTGCAAGAACTGTCCATTGATGTTTCGAGATGCTTGTTTTCTGGCTAATTTGATGTTATTACCATTTGAAGAATTTGATATAATTTTGGGTATGGGTTGGCTCACTATACATAATGCCATTGTGAACTATAAACGAAAGAGTATTGAATTGAGAAGTCAAAATGGTAAGATAGTTCGAATTGAATCCAGTGGCTTGAAAGGGTTACCAGCTATTGTATCTGCGATGAAAGCTTTGAACTATATGAGAAAGGGTTGCGAAGCTTATCTGGCATATGTGATTGATGCAAAAATGACAAAAAAGAAAGTTGAATCCATACCTGTGGCTCGTGAATTCCTTGATGTATATCCTGAAGAACTACCGGGATTACCTCCGATACGAGAAGTTGAATTTGGTATTGAATTGGTGCCGGGAACAACTCCTATTTCAATAGCCCCGTATAGAATGGCACCAACAGAATTGAAAGAGTTGAAGTCTCAGTTGCAAGAGTTGACCGATAGAGGATTTGCACGACCGACTTTCTTACCTTGGGGTACTCCTGTGTTGTTCGTGAAAAAGAAAGACGGTAAAATAAGGATGTGTATTGATTACAGGCAGTTGAATAAAGTGACGATTAAGAAAAAATACTTGTTGCCTCGTATTGATGATTTGTTTGATCAGCTAAAAGGAGCTATAATGTTTTCGAAAATAGATTTGAGATCAGGTTATTATCAGTTGAGTGTTAAAGAATTAGAAAGACTATTTCAGAACGAGGTACGGACACTATGAATTTTTAGTTATGCCTTTCAGACTAACAAATGCTCCTGTAGTGTTTATGGATTTGATGAATCGGATATTCAGACCATATTTGGATCGCTTTGTTGTAGTGTTTATTGATGACATTCTGATTTATTCATGTGATGAGACGCAACATGCCGAGCATTTGAGAGTTGTGCTACATACTCTGCGTGAGAAGCAATTGTATGCAAAATTCAGCAAATGTGAGTTTTGGCTACGTGAGGTTGGTTTTCTAGGGCATATTGTGTCAGCTGCGGGATTCCGTGTTGATCCGAGTAAAATCTCAGCTATTTTAGAATAGAAGTGTATGAAAAATGTGTCTGAAGTCCGTAGTTTTCTGGGACTGGCAGGATATTATAGACAGTTTGTGAAAGGCTTCTCGATGAATGCGACTCCGTTGACGAAGTTGCTACAGAAATATGTTAAATTCGAGTGGTCAAAAAAGTGTCAGCAGAGTTTTGAGCAGTTGAAAGCATTATTGACAGAAGCGCCAGTGTTAGTTCAACCAGAATCGGGCAAAGAATTCATAGTTTATAGTGATGCATCGTTGAATGGTTTGGGTTGTGTGCTGATGCAAGAAGGCAAAGTTATTACTTATGCTTCAAGGCAGTTAAAGTCGCACGAAAAAAACGATCCGATACATGATCTTGAACTAGTCGCAATTGTGTTTGCGTTAAAGATTTGGCGTCACTATCTATTTGGTGAGAAATGTCATATTTATACCGATCATAAGAGTTTGAAGTATTTGATGACTCAGAAAGAATTGAATTTACGATAGAGAAGATGGTTAGAATTGTTGAAAGACTACGAGCTTGTAATTGATTATCATCCGGGCAAAGCTAATGTTGTTGCGGATGCCTTAAGTCGAAAGTCTCTATGTGCTTTGCGAGCTATGAGTACTCAGATAAATCTATGTGATGATGATTTAGTTTTGGCTAAGTTGAAAGTGAGACCAATGTTCGTACGTCAGATTTGTGATGCCCAGAAAAGTGATGATGAAATGATAGCAAAACGAGCTCAATGTGACTTGAATTCTGATTCAGAATATCGAGTTGATAGTGATAATTTTTTGGGATTCAGAGATCGGATTTGTGTTTCGAGGCATTCAGAGTTGATTCAGATGATTTTGAATGAAGCTCAAAATAGTCGTTTGACTGTTCACCCAGGGAGTACGAAAATGTACAATGATTTGAAATAGTTTTACTGGTGGCATGGTATGAAAAGAGACATCTCTGACTTTGTGTCGAAGTGTTTAGTTTGTTAGCAAGTTAAAGCTGAACACCAAGTTACATCCGGTTTGTTACAGCCGATCATGATTCCTGAGTGTAAATGGGAGAGAATTACGATGGACTTTGTGTCAGGGTTACCTTTATCTCTAAGAAAGAAAGATGCAATCTGGGTGCTAGTTGACTGATTGACGAAATCATCTCATTTCGTTCCGGTGAGAACAGATTATACACTTGATAAATTGGCTGAATTGTATATTGCTGAGATTGTGAGATTGCACGGAGTGCCACTATCTATTGTGTCTGACAGAGATCCGAGATTTACCTCACGATTTTGGAAGAAATTGCAAGATGCTTTAGGCATAACATTACATTTCAGCACTGCATTTCATCTGCAAACAGATGGACAATCCAAGCGGATCATTCAGATTCTCGAGGATATGTTGAGATGTTGTATTCTTGAATTCAAAAATATGTGGGAAAAGCATTTGTCGTTGATTGAATTCGCATACAATAACAGTTTTCAATCTAGCATTAAAATGACACCATATGAGGCTCTTTACGATCAAAAATGCCAAACTCCATTGTATTGGACTGAGCTGAGCGAGAATAAGATTCACGGGGTTGATTTAATTAAAGAGACTGAACAGAAAGTGAAAGTGATTCGAGACAGTTTGAAAGCGGCTTCAGATCATCAGAAATCTTATGCTGACTTGGAACGGAAGGATATTGAATTTGAGATAGGTGAAAAAGTGTTTTTGAAAGTGTCCCCGTGGAAGAAAACACTTCGATTTGGCCAGAAAGGTAAGCTGAGTCCGAGGTTCATCGGACCATGTGAGATCATTGAATGAATAGGGTCGGTTGCTTATAGATTGTTGTTGCCACCTGAATTAGAGAAAATTCATAATATATTTCATGTGTCAATGCTTTGACGGTATAGATCTAATCCATCTCATGTGATTGCTCCTACTGAGGTTGAAATTCAGTCAAATTTGTCATATAGTGAAGAACCGATTTGAATTTTGGCACGAGAGACCAAAGAGTTGAGAAACAAAAGAATTTCCTTAGTGAAAGTGTTGTGGCACAAACACGGAATAGAATAGGCTACGTGGGAGTCTGAGAACGTTATGAGAGAACAATATCCACACCTATTCACTGGAATCCCTAAGAGGAGAGAGTTGTAACAGCCCGGTTTAGATCCTAGTCAGAATAATGGTTTCGAGACCACAAATCTAAGGTTGGAATAATATTTTAATATTATTTTTTATGTTTACAGTATGTGATTTAGCCTGTGTGAAGACTTTATTGATTGTGTGTTTAATTTGTAAAAAAGACTTAATGGCATAAAGTGTAAAATGCTGTGTGCTGATTGTTAAGTGCTTAATTGTTGTTGTCTTTATAATTTGGAGGATTTATGTTGCAAATAGCCCATTAATAAAGAAAGTGGGTGATAATGGTCAAGAATGACCTTATATCATATGTCTTATGCATTTTATGTTAAAGGTTAGTTTTGTAATTTAATAATTATGCTTATTATAACAAAACAAAGCATGAAATAGCTATCATCTTCTTCATGTTCCATCGAATTTAAAAAGAAAAAGAAAGGGTTTAAGATTCCATAATATTGGGCACTTACTTAGCTTAATTCAAGACCAAGAAATGAGAAGTTCGGATCGAGATCAAGGCAAAGACAAAGTGCTTGATTAATCGATCATTTTGGTATTTTTGATGTTCGAGTGTTAGTAAAGCTAGCTTGGATCCGGGGATCGCCAGCTTCTTTATCACACTATCGGCAGTTTATTTTGGGTACTTTTGTAAGATATGTATATTGAATATGGCATGTATATGGTAGTCAATGTGGCATGTTTTGGAGTTGTGTAAATATTTCCATGAGACATGGTTTAAAGGTTGAATGGTGTATTAATATATGTGTGGGATATGTGTATGATAAATATGGTATCTTTCATGCTTGGGTTAGTTGAAGGAAATGGTGCTTTATATGTGAATTTGTGGCTTGATTAAATGATGTTTGGCTAAGATGATTTAGGATGTGAAATTTGTATATTAGTTGGACTTATTTGAGATAAATTTGAGCATGGCTATGGATGGTATTGTTGATGGTTAATTGATCCTTGAAATGGTATGTTTTGGTTGCATTTGAGGCATGAAATGGTAATGGTTTGATGCATATAGGTGATTTAATGTGCGGGAGGCAAGTTTGGCCTTGAAAATGGCCTATAACTGCCCACACGGGTGTGTGGCTCGACTGTGTCGTTTAAGTTTGCCAAGTGAAACAAGTCAGTAGCGACCACGGGCTAGACACACGAGCGTATGATTGGCCGTGTGGTGCAAATCAGTATGTATGCCCTGTTTTGACATGGCTTGGACGCACGGACGTGTCCATGGCCGTGTGAGGAACACGTTCTACTCACACGGGCATGTGACCTCAACCATATCAGTGAAAATTGCCATCATACGTCGCTGAAACATGGCAAGTGTATTACATAAGCCGAAAGGCACCTGCCTAAAAGTAGATGTACCATACGGATAGGTAAAAGTAGTTTTATGTTGGTCTTCCGACTACAAATATCTGGTTGTATCCCGAATTTCCATTTAAAAAGTAATAAAATCCACTACCCGCTAATCGATCTAGCATTTGGTCCATAAAATGTAAAGGAATATGATCCATACGAGTGGCTTTGTTTAGTTTTCTGTAGTTAATATAGATTCTCTAACCTGTGATAGTTCTCGTCGGGATTAACTTGTTTCGTTCATTCTCAACAATTGTGATCCCACCTTTCTTTGGTATTTATTGTACTGGACTTACCTAAGAACTATCTGAGATGGGGCAAATAATTCCCCCATCTAACCACTAAATTACCTCTTTCCGTACCACTTCTTTCATGATAGGGTTAGGTCTCCTTTTTCCATCAATCTTACTTTTTTCACCTTCATATAAAATAATCTTATGCATAAAAAAGGAAGGATTATACCTTGTATGTTAACTATTGTCCAACCAATTGTCGTTTTAAACTTCTTTAAAACAACAATCAATTGCTCCTCTTGATGTTTTGTTAGGTCTATTGAAATAATCATAGGCAAAGTAGAACTATCACTGAGATAAACTTATTTTAAGTGAGATGGAAGTACCTTTAATTCAAGTTTAGGCGATTTCTTAATTGATAAATTGGGTTGTGTAAATTCCCAAACTCCCAACTCTAGCGGTACGAACCGCGGTGGTTGAATATAACTCCTCAGATTAGCTTCCACCAAAGCCAAACCTTGATTACCTTTTTTCATTTTAAAATGGTTCAGACTGTAAAGTCTTCTCCAATGGGCCTTCTTCAAAATTGTTTCCCATAAAAACAAAAGTTTCTAATTCCTCCATTAAATCGGGAAATTTCATTGCCTTCAGAACATTAAACATTACTTTATCGTTTTGAACTTGCATCATAAGTTTGTCTTTTTGCACATTTATCAACGTTCTTTCCGTGGCTAGGAAAGGTCTCCCCAACATGATCGGAACTTCCTTATCTGCTTTAAAGTCCAAAACAGTGAAATTAGTAGAAAAATAAATTTATCGATTCTTACCATAACATCCTCAATCTTTCTTTTGGGATATGCTAATAACCGTTCCGCAAGTTGAAGTGTTACAATAGTGGGTCTTACTTCACCTATTCCCAACAGCTTGAAAATATTTTGGGCATTAAGTTGATTCTTGCTTCTAAGTTACACAAAGCTTTACCTCAATATGATTTACCAATGTTGCAAGGTATCATAAAGCTTCTAGGATCATTCAATTTCAGAGGTAGCTTGTTTTTTAAAAATGCACTACACTCCTTCTCATACTCACTAAGTCATTTCTTCTTGGACAAAATATCCTTCATAAACTTCACGTAATTGGGCATTTGTTCTAAAGTCTGCACTAATGGGATGTTGATGTGTAATTGCTTTAAAACATCCGAGAACTTCTTGAATTCTACCTATTATTTCTACTTGTTCTGCTGAAGTCTTTGAGGATATGGAACTTTAGGTTGAAATGGACAACTTTTCTGAGGAGATAAATCTGCAAAAGGTGTTAGCTTTTCATAATTTACTAGTTTAGGGTTTACCTCATTAGATTTTTCAGCATCTGATTTTTCTGTCGTTGGAACTTCAATTGTTGGTTGACTTTCCTCCTTTTTAGTAGGCTCATCTTCAACCACAACCTTTTAGGTTCCAAAATCTTACCACTTTGTAACTCTACCACTTTATAATGTTCCTTACCCAAATTTCTTGGATTTTCCGTGTCGCTCGGCAAGGCTCATTGTGGTCTACTACAAAGCTCAGTAGCTAATTGACCCATCTAGTTCTCTAGATTTTTCAACGTTGTTGCTTGACTTTGGATCAAGGCGTCGTTTTTCACCATATACACCTTTAACAAGTTCTCCAAACTATTTGATGATTCAGTTTAAGGTGGTTTTGGGGCTTCTTGGTTAAACCCTTGGGTTTGGTTGGGTCTATGCTGCATTTGATTGTTGTTCGATCCATTTCCATGATTACTCTAGGAAAAGTTCGGATGGTTCCGCCATGAAGGATTGTAAAAGTTGGATTGCAGTCCTTTTCCACTTCTATTTTGATACTGGTTCCTTACATAACAAACTAATTCGAGATTTGAAGGCCAATTCTCAAAAGAATGTCCATCCCCACAATATACGTAAAAAACTACTTCATACTGACTGGGTGATTGAGCTGCAAAATTAGTCAAATAATTAATGGCAAACTATTTTAACATAGAGGAGATAGAAGATATCTGAGCAGAGAGTAAGGTTAGTGTGTCCACTTCATGCACTCCAGGTACTCTTCTTCCGAAAACTACTCAATTCATTGACCATTAGTAGTTGTTACTTGCGATCCTCTCAATGATCTCATAAGCCTCGTTATAAGACTTAAATAAAATCGCACCATTCGTAGAAGCATCCACCATTAATCTTGTATATGTGTTGAGATCGTTATAAAATGTCTCCAATTGGATACAGCAAGGAATCCCATGATGAGGACACATATGAAGTAACTCCTTGAATCTTTCCCAAGCCTCGTACAAGGATTCGTCATCCAATTGTTGAAAAGTTGTTATCTCATTACGCAACTTTGCGTTCTTACTTGGTGGAAAATATTTTACCAAAAACCTTTCTACTAATTCTTTCCAAGTAGATATTGAACTTGGTGGCAATGAATTCAGCCATACTCATGCTCGATCTTGTAGTGAGTATGAAAACAGTTTCATTCTCAATACGTCTTTAGTCACACCAGCTATCTTGAATGAATCACTTACCTACATGAATAATTGAAGGTGTAAGTCTGGATCCTCCGTGGCCATACCATTGAATTGGCCCACCATTTGGAGCATTTGAAACATCACTGGTTTCAATTCGAATTGGGGTGCCTTGATATCCATCCTCCTAATTCTCAAATTTAACTCATTAAAAAGTGACACAAGTTATTATCTGATGGCATGATCCCTATCATCAAAAATAAAGATTGTGTTGTGCACTTGATTGACTCTATTACCTTGTTCATCATTTTGATTTCAAAGGTCAATCTCAGCTTGTCTTTAAGTAGATCTTTCATGTCTTTTTTGTCTAAAAGTCTACTTGATTTTAGGGTCCATGAGTAATAGATCAATAATTTGATTTATGCTCATAAAACACATCACAAAAAATAAAGAATAAATTAGTAATGTAAAAAATTAAATAAAAGTAAATAAAAACCAAATTGTAAAAATAATTTCACAAAGATTGATTAAGGCAACATTCCCCGGCAATGGTTCCAAAAACTTGTAACGAATTGCAACGTGTTTACGCAAGTGTACATAGTCGTTCAAGTAATAAGTATATAAGTAAAAATGAGTTATCGTCTCCACTAGGACTGTATAAGCTTAACCAAATATTTGTAAAATTATAATTAACAATTTGATGTAAAAAAAAACTTAGTAATTTTGGATAGTGACGATTAGATTAAGTAAAATTAATTAGATGCAAAGACTGATCCCTATGAAATCCTAATCTAGATGCAATTTACCTAAATGTATGAATGAATGGCTTTAGCAGCAAAAACAATCAACATTAGATACTCTTATGGGTTTGGAAATCAAATTAAGTCCTCTCAGATCTTTTACTTAGTTAAATATGCATGTACTGATCATATTAAACTAAGGGTTTCTTAGCATTTATACAAGGTCACATGGACATTTACATTTACAACAGTTTAATTATATAAATCTAAAAACCATGCAAGATAATAGAGCTAACTAAATATATTATGAACCTGAACTTAGTCGGTTTTAATGACCTCAATTAATCATTGCAATTTTCAATTATGCGTCTACTAGTCATCGTCTGGTTAGGATCGCTCAGCTAATCTGATTGCACCCAATCACATATGAATGAAATGCATCATGATATTAATTGAAAACATAATTGAACGAAACACAAAACATGTTAATATGAATTAAATAAATCCCATTAAATTAATATAACCATCCTAGTAGATAGGAATTAAAACTTCATAGTTGATGTCAAAAACATAAAACTCAAAGCAAACATGTTTAAAATAAATGACAAGAGGAAAGAGTAGACATAGTTCAACAGCCTTTCGGATCTATTTTGATTGAAGCATTCCTCCGTTCTGATTGAAGCTTCTTTTGCTAAGGGTTTAGAAGGTAGCCAACTAAAGAGTGCTTTTGACAAGCTTTTGAGGCTAAAGATGGGAGAGGGGATGGACAACTATGCAAGGGAAAAATGGAAAAAGAATTGAGATAAAATTAGTATGAGTGAGAGAGGAATGTTGAGTGATGAGGGATGATGGAAAAGTGAGGAATGGCAAGGTCTTTATAGGTGAATGTAAGGGTTTGAGTTTACTAAAAATAGGTTTAAAATTTCCTTCCTTCCCTCTCTCATGTGGCCGGCCATGGTTCAAGGAAAAGGGATGATCAAGTATTCTCAATTTAAATTCAAATTTCAAGTTAAAAATAGCTATAGAGTGGACGGTTTCAACAGGGAAGTTGTTGGGTTGAATTCTGATTATTTTCCAACTGCAAGGAACTTCCATTAAATATCCCAAAACATATTTTGGGCAGTTATCTTCTATTGTTGAAATTGGGCTTTTAATTCCCTTTGTTGGACTTTTTTCTCAGTCCACTAACTTAGCAGACATGTTTATCTTTTATCACCTTCTTTACTGGGTTAAGTATTCAACCCCATGTCCAAAATTGCATGGTCTTGCATCCACATAGATAATTTGTGCATGACCATCTTTTACTTATTTAAATCATGTCTCCAATAACCTACCTACATAGTGACAAATATATACATTAATAAATTAACATGAATTAATATAAAATATTTATTTAAATCATGTCTCTAATAGCCTACTACAGAGTGAAAAATACATACATTAATAAATTAACATGAATTAATATAAAATATACATGAAAATCATGTAATTAAGCTTAATTTCACATACTTTCCAAATTCATGTCCAAAATTACTAATTAAGTAAAATTAACTTCTTTCAATAATAATTACTCATTAAGTAAAGATGTGGTAAAAACATATAGAAAAACCCTATATAATTTCAAGTTTATAGACACACTTGTGAATGACATGTCAACATTTAATCATTTTTTTAAATTTTAAAAAAATTAATTTTAATGATTTTAATTTTAAAAAACAATTTATTGAATTTTAAAAAATTAATAAAATGCTAACGCATAGACGACAGAATAATTATTCCATAAGGGTTTATTCGATCCAATCATACTACGTAATCCTTTAAAAGGTGTTCTGAGTGAGTTAGTTCAGCTCCACGATTTTTTTTCCTTTGAGTCAAAATTCAATCAAGTAGAGTGTTAAGTGAATTTTTTTTATTTGCAGTGAAAAGGTAGTTAGTTAGTTTATCAGAATCAAAGTCAAAGCTTGTATAATGGGCTTTGAATTTATGACAAAAACAGGAATTGTGGAAGAAAAATTATGAGGATAATTATTATTATCCGATATTACTAATGAGTAAACCTCCAGCAACAAGATAAAAAATGAATTTTTCCTTTTATGAAATGAAATTCGAATTTGGAGAGACAAATAAAATCATCCACGTGGCAATTCAAGTGTATGCCACTGTTTAACCATTCTAGGTGATTTGACAAACAATACAAATTAAAAGGATAAATGAGACAAAAATTAAATAATTAATTAAATTGACTTTTTTGGCCAAATATCCATTATATATATTTTAAAATATATAACGGAAACATGTTGGGTTTTTGACAGCAGCAAAAGAAGAGAACAATACAGAGAACAAAGGAGGAAGAAACAAAGAACAATTTACTTGCTCACAAACGTATATCAAGGAAGCAATCTGCTTTACACAACTGATATGCTTGCTCATTCAATATGAAAACAATACATTTATAGTCAAAATACATCACCAAATATTCAACTAACCCCACTAATTAGCTTTGGGACTATTAAAACATTGATTATACACATGGATAAGCTGACTTATCAGCTCAATCATCCCATCAAGACATCAACATCAAAGTTCATTTTCAACCAAACTAAATTACATTGTAACTAAAACAGAAATTATGTTGTTGCAACATGCACAATTGCTGCAGCATGCATACATGCTGTATGCACTCAACAAAATCATGGTTGGCCATTTTTCAACACTCCTCCTTAGCCTCCATGCTACAAATACCAATCATTCATCAGTTTCTTTTTTAAGCTTGGTAGTCCCAAGATGCTTTGTTTCAAGCTGACTCTGCTCAAGCAATTCATTTTCAACTCATCTTCAACCTTGGCCTCATTATCAACAAAATCTGACTCACACAATTGGTTATCCCAGTCTTTTGTGCCAAATATTTGTTCTTCAAATGGAGTCTTCTCCTCTTTCACAGCCTTGGTTGGCAACTTGCCTTTAAACAGATCTCGCCTTGTTCTTTTGTTCATTACACTGTTGTTTCCTCTTGCACATACTCTTTCCTGCTGTGGAGTGTCTTCATGCACATACTCTATCAACTCCTCCTTCAGCTTATCCCAAGCTTGTTTGGGAGTCTCACAGTGGTGAGCTACTGCTGTCTTTTTTACAAGCAGCCCTCAAAGATGACATGCTTTAACAGCTTCTTGTCTTTCTTAACAAGCAGCATAAGAAAAAACAAGCCCTCAAAGAGTTGGGCTCATGATACCATTTGTTGGGTTTTTGACAGCAGCAAACGAAGAGAACAATACAAAGAACAAAAGAGGAAGAAACAAAAAACAATTTACTTGCTCACAAACGTGCAGCAGGGAAGCAATCTGCTTTACACAACTAATATGCTTGCTCATTCAGTATGAAAACAATACATTTATAGTCAAAATACATCACCAAATATTCAACTAACCTTACTAATCAGCACTGGGACTATCAAAACATTGCTTGTACACATGGATAAGCTGAAATATCAGCTTAATCATCCTATCAAAACATCAACATCAAAGTTCATTTTCAACCAAACTAAATTACATTGCAACTAAAACAGAAAATATGTTGCTGCAACATGCACAATTACTGCAGCATGCATACAAGCTGTATGCACCAAACAAAATCATCATAGTAGCATGTACTTTAACAAAAACATAACACCAGCATGGGTTGCCATTTTTCAACCGAACATAAACACTATTCGCACTAAAGAAATGAATATACGATTTTCTTTTACATATTTAATTTTTCTATTCGCCTAAACTTTAAACACCAATATCCCATTTTTCGCCCAAACTTTGTTTCTTTATATAGTATGCATATATGATATAATATCCCCCCACGTGGTAGAATCATAAGCAATAACCATGTTGATCTGGTCCTTCAGTTGTGAGAAGACGACAATGGCAGCTTCAACCATCAAGTTTAGCAGATATTGTAAGAAAACAAAGACAGAACAAACAAAGTTTGATCAATTAAGAGTGAAATTTGGGTAACGTGGGCAACGCTTTGAGAGGAAAACCATGCATCCGTCTTTAGGGCTAATTGTCGGAGTGTATATAATTTCATCGCAGCCGTCGGTTCGGTGCCTCTTGAAGTCCAGTAACGTGACGAACATGGCGATGAACAGAACCAGATGGTTCAGGGCGTATCTTTGGCCCACACACTGGTGTGGACCGGCCCCGAAGGCTAGATAGTTCCTTTTGAATATCACGTCTTCCTGCCTCTCCTCAGAGAACCGCTCCGGTTCGAAACGGTCGGCTTCCCTGAACCCTTGGAAGGATGACTCGTAAACCGATGGAAACACTATCGATCCTTTGGGAATTGAGTACCACTCGGTCAACGGGAAATTCTCCGCTGCAATGTGCGGCACTAATGTTGCCGGCGGCCGATATCTCACCACCTCAAGCGCCACTGCTTGTGTGTACTTCATTTCCCTTATTTGCTTCGCCGTCATTAGAGCATCCGATTCCGGCGACCATATCCTCGAAACTTCCTCCCGAACTTTTCGGAGAACATCAGGATGAGAATCGAGGAGTGTCACCACCCAGAGGAGCGACGACGTGGAGGCATCTTGGGCAGCAAAGAGGAAATCAAATAGGTAGCTGCCGATTTCTTCGTCGGTGGTGTGTGGCGGCGGTGTTTTGGACTCCGCGGTTACTCGAACCGCTTCCTGTACCCAAAAATCGATTAAACAAGAAGGGTCTTCTCCTTGGAGCATTCTCTTTTTACTTTCAGCAGCGCAATGAGTAAGCGTTTTGAGAATCCGCTCAGCACCCAGCTTGGCCTTTCGGAAAGCGAAACCAGGGAGATCAAACGGTAGCTTCATTAAACCCGCATTGAAAAGATCATAATCTACTCTGAATCTCTCCCGAGCTTCACTTGATAGATACTTGCCAAGGAAAACCGTTTGAGAAGTCTGGAGATTCATGTCGCGAACTAAAAGACGGAGCGGAATCGGCTCCGCGGGCGAAACAGTTGACCAAAGTCGCTCCCATGATTTTAAATGCTCAAGAATAATGAGCTGCTGCAACTGGGCGTAGGTTGATAATGCTTTTGGAGTGAAGTTAGAAGCAATATGACGGCGGAGATTTTTGTGATCTTGTCCAAAAATATAGATCATGTTATGTTGGCCGAAGAGTTTTTTACCATATGGGTGTCCCACAAGTAAGAAAGCATCGGGTTTGACGTTGGCAAAGATAAGGTGAGAAAGTTCAGTATTTCGGATAAAGACGATGAAGCGACCGGCAACGTAATTAACCGAAAATCCAACGGAAGCAGACAGCTGAGCTTGAAGCTGCCAGAACTTGGTGGGATTTGTGATCAAAGGAATTACGTTGCCGAGGAAAGGAAAAAGCATGTTGGGACCAGGGACATTTCGCTTCCTTCGCAAATACCAAATCTGTTCTAACAGAAGAATAAGAAGAAAAAGGGTGACCAGAAGTGGCAGTAAAAGAGAAAGAAAGGATGAAAAGGGATTCATTCTTTGTTTCTCCAGTAAAAGAGAATGCTTTGGGGATGGGAGGAAATGGACGAAGAAGAAGGCGTTTAAATAGGAGGTAAAGGGGGCGGAAACAGAATGTTTAAATTTCATTTCTTATTAAAATAAAACAACAAAAAGAAGATTCGGGTGACAAGCAGAATCCGATGACTTCCTTCGATTAATGTTCTAAACACGGGCTAGTTATGCACAAAATGCTTTTTTTAAAAATAAATTTAATATTGTTTATTATTAGATGATATTTATTTATTTTTACTTAATGTGTTATAAAATATTGAGATGCAAATTGTAATATATATTAACATGATTTTATAATTTTTTGAGGGATTAAAATATAAAATTTTCAGTAATTTTTTTAAGTAGATGGAGACTCGTTTGTGTTCTTCAATATGATTGTCGAATGTGGGGTTTTTTAGTCCAGTCTTTTCGATTTTATCACATGGCGCATATGAAAAGCATGAATCTCTCTATTTTTCAATGAATAACTTAGAATTCTGCTGAGACTATTAAGTCTTCAATGAGCTGAGCAAAATAATATATTGAGCACTTAAGTAGGATTTGTTTGGACACCTTAAATCTGCTCATAGGCTTATACAGACAAGTAACTGGATTCATTTATATATTAATGGAGCTGTTATGTTGAATGCAGGGGGGTTGTTGCCAAGGGGTGGCATACAAGCAAGATGATTAATGGATCGTTAGATGCAATCGGTATTTGGGATTTTGCTCAGTTTTTTATGCTGAACTATGAGAAATTTTAGATGGTGTGACTCTCATCCAAGAGGGCACAAGAAGGTTTTGATCCATATAAATAACTTAGAGGTGGTCAAAACTCTTCAAGATATTCATTTGATTGAATTAACTTCAGCCTTGGTTAGAAGGATACATATGATTTTACAAATCATTGAGCAATGAGAAATCAAGTATATTACAAGAGAGAGAAATCAAGTTGCGGATCGATTAGCCAAGATGGCATTGGAGAGGAACTTAACTATGCAAGTGTTCGAAGAGAGCCTAGAGGAGCTAACAACTATTGTTGAGATTGCTAGAGTAACAAATTGTTCATTTATGTTAGATTAATATAGTATAATTGTGCTTTATTCACACACAAAAACAATTCTACTTTTGGAGAGAAACTAAAATTTAAAATTTAAGGGCCCACAATTCAAATTTTCCATTAAATTAATTGAAAATTTTGTACTTTAATCTAAAAGGATAGTTATGTAAAAAAAAAAAAATAAGCATAATGACTTATTTTAACATTTTTAACATTTCATTTAATTTTTTTTTTACCTCTTTTAGCTCTTGAACTAACGGCACGTTTGGTTCGCTGTAATGGAATAGAGCTGTAATGAAATAGATGTGTAATAGAATAGAGGTGTAATGTAATAGAGCTGTAATAAGTAATTCAATTGTTTGGTTGAATGGAATGGAATAGAGCTGTAATAGAATTCTTGTGTTTGGTTGAATGGAATGATGTTGTAATAGCATGAGAAAAATAACGAAAATGACCAGAATACCCTTAGCAGAATTTTTGTTAGGTAGATGATTATTGTTATTGTTATTAAATTTTAATAAGGTTATTATTGAAAATAATTTAATAAAAATAATAAATAATTTAATCATATTTTAACATAATTATTATTAAATATAATTTAATAAAAAATATAATTTAATAACATGCTTAATATAATTATTATTATATGAATTAAAAAATCTTAATATATAATACTATAAAAAATATATAATTTATTTTATTATTTTTAAACTGCAATACATATATGTGCTAAAATATCATTATTGAAACAAATAATTTAATTACTTTACAAAAAAAAAATTAGAAGTAATTAATTAACGTGTGAATTATATTTCACATTCAAGCATAATATTCATATATTAACAAAAAGTTACATAATTTCATTAATTTATATGTCAAAATCCATATGTTTTAAAATTTTACAACATCAAAAAGTTACAACATTGTAATATAATATATACTTTTACTTAATATCTTTTACTTAATAATAATATATAATTTAATAATATACTTATATAATAAGTATATATACATGTATTTTACAAATATATGTATATTAGTATCACACATGCCGCCATATGCACCATACATTTGTCTTAATTTAATTTATTCATCACATAATATCAATTTAATAATAATAAATACATTAAATATTTACTTAAATAATAAGTAAATGCATACATGTATTACAAATGTATGTACAATATTTATTACACATGTATTTTATTTTTACCATACACTTATCTTTCTTTTATTTATTTAATAATAATTAATTTAAAACCTTAAACATAAAAAAAAAATCCAATAATTAAGATTTTATCTAAGTTATGGAAGCAAGCCTTGAAGGAACAATCACACATTATTTTCGGATTTTTGAGGCAAACGATGAAGCAATTAGCAGCATGTGCAATGACAATTCAAAACAATTTGAATGGAAACAATGGGTGAACAATGAGAAGGTAAAGCGGCATTAAATTAAGCCAAATAGCAGCAGATGTTTGAACATGTTCAGTACCGAATCGTACAACAAAGTGTAGCAATTTTGGAACCAAAAAGATTGATTTACAAGTGAGGAATTTTTAGAAAATGGCAGCAAAGTAGCAATACCTTGGAGGTGAAGCAATTTAAAAAGTAAATTAAGAGAGATGGCAGCAGCAGTTTAAAAAGTAAAGTAGCATGCCACTCCTAACTACATTCCTCCGACCGATGACATATTTTCGGACATGTGTATAAGAATATAATATTTCAAAATCCTCCAAATACATAAAAATCTTTAAAAATGAATATGCCCGTATCAAACACATCCGCACATCCAAATAAAAGGCGAGAACCTGTGAAACTTTTTTGACCAGGACAACCAGGTTAGAAAAGATCAGGCTGTCAACAAGTGGAACTGTTTCATTGTGCAGATTATGGCTTAAACTTTAAAGCTAATAAACAAATGTAAGGATTGCCAGTTATAAGTTAATAAATGGGTGCTGAAAATGCATTCTCACAGCACGAAAAATAGTACAGATTACAGTTGGCATGTGGCACGGATACTAATCCGACAATGAGACATATCTGTTCCCAGTTGTTCTGTGCCTGATTACATTACAGCAATATGATCTACTGAAATAGATAATGTTATATGACTAAGTTTTTTTATTCGATGAAATCCACAACTATGTACAAAACTTTGGATACATATATGATGGGTGCCCAATCTCTCTAAAGAAAAGATCCGATGCGCATCCAATCACGGCCAACTATAAAGCCTTTTACACAATAAACTTAAAGGACTTACTCTTGGAATGCTGGACGACAGAGAGAGCATAAGCAAGTCCAGGCAAAGCATATTATGCTTAATAGAGTCTTATTCTCGTATCGATGGTGCCTCGGCAGATGGGACACAACTGAAGGTCCTGTCCGCACTCACAACAGGTCTGCATGGAAATGAAATTTAGGAATCCTTCCATTCAACAAGGGATGTCAGATACTAATAAAATCCTTAGTTATGTTACCCGATGTCCACAACCAAAGGCCATATCCTTTGCATTGCAAATGCAAATAGGGCAAAGCTATCGGAAAAACATGCAAATACCTTTAGAGATTGATTTATGAGAATTGTGATTTTTCAGTCATTGAAAAAAAGGTACATTACATGATTATCTGAAGCAGAACTGACAAAGGAAGAAGTGAAATGAATTATAACCTGCAAGTTTCAGATTAGGGACTAATTCTCTGTATCGTCTCAACACTTCTTCAAATCCATTGCAAAACCTCTCATCCGGATAGAAGCTGAATACTTCTTGATCATGTGTTGATGCTGCCAGATCAAAGAATCTAAATATCATCTCAACTATGAAAAAGATTAAATTAAGAGACCTACTGGAAAAATCTTACGAAAGGAATACCATCTCCGAATCCAAAACAAGGAATTAAATTATCCTCATCAAAGGAAGACAATGTTTTTCCAATAATGGATATTGCCTGTTCGTATGGATTTTGCTCATCTCCAATGTGGTGTAGACTTCTTGGTGGAATGATCTTGCACCTATTTTAAAGCACATTAAAAGGTGTTGCACCATTATAAAAAAACCTTCAAATACATCGAGAGAATGTCGGACCTGTCCACTCATTGCTCTTAGTGAAATCAATGCCAACAGTAAGATTCGAGGACTCCAGGCCAGCATGGGCCAGGGCATCAGTGACCTGTGGGAAAAGAGGACATTAACAAACTTTACTTACCAAATCTGTATATATATTGGCTAGCCAAATAACATAACAATGCCAATTCCAATGTTGATATGAAGTTTTAATCTTTTTGTAGTGTATACCTATATATCCTATAAATAACAAAAACGTGTGTCTCTAAGTGCATTCCTGCGAGGAACATGCTCAGCAATTCTCAAATTGACTGAAGATTTCTTGCATTTAAATCACCGGGAATTACAAATACAGTATACCTGCTCCAAGCTGTTGTAGTTATCATCTATCTTCGAAAATTTTCTCTCCAACCTCCTCTTCGACTCTGGGGCATGACTGCCATAGCTATGATGTGGAGGGGCATAACCCGGCTCTGGAACATAGTCTTGGCCTGAGGGAGCATATGATGGCTGTGCATATCTATGAGAATCCCATGAATATGAATTAGAAGCTACAGATGAGGACTGTGATGTGGTCGATCGTTTTGATATTATGCCACCCATCAGCTCTATAATTGATATATATTCTGCAAGATTCAACATATGCGAACATGAATGCAGCAAAGAACCCAAGTTACCTGTAAATAACAATAATGTATGTTCGCAGATATTATACATAATTTTGAAACAAATAACAGGTTTAAACTCAGTTGATTATATGCTATTATTAAGATTAAAACAATGGCCAGCTTTTTTGGAAAAGTGGTACCAGTTTCACATAGAAAGGCCCATTTCCATACCAAGTTGTGATCAGAAGTAGCAAGAATCAACAATGAAGCAGGAAAAGAAAAACCTATCAAGCTTCAATTCTGAGGCAAATGCAATGTCACTCAACGCCTATCCCATCTCCATCATCTATCTGCAAGGTAATCAATTTATATGCCATTAATTTGCCCCGTTTTCTTTGGGATTCACTAATGCATTTATCCGGATAAACTTAAGTTAATTAATAGAAAGATCAACGCTTTTAACATTATAGAAGCAATCACATACTTATTGCTTCAAAATATGCAACAATCAGAACTGCTGCTAAACTATTAACACTAGATATTAAGCCACACTGAAGATTCCTTATTATACCTCCATGAGGTTTTCAAGCTTATAATTTCGACATTATAAGGAAGCATACTCATAAAGAACCCAAACTGAACAGACACACTTTACACAAACATAAATCTTGTTATAATCCAGACCCAAAAGAAAGGGGGGGAATGAATTGCATTAAGAATCTAACTACGTTTAAAACAAGATCTCAGATGTATAAACAATCGTAGTTGAAAACGCAGGAAGCAAATAAAAACCTTCAAATGTTCCAAATTCCACATCCATTGAACAAAATTCACCAAAACAAAAGAAAAGAAACCCAGATGAATGAACCAACAATGAATGAATTCTTTAAAATTTTAATAAATTACAGATAGTGGATAGTTAGGAAATCTTACCAGCCTTCATTCCGGAGCTCCTCAGCAAAGAATTGTCCGACAAAACCCATGCCAAGAATAAACATCCGATTCTGAGAATCTCGGCCTGTCTTCTCCGTTTGGTAACAGCTAACCCCCTTCTCCTTTCTGCCCATTTTTCTGGTGTTGTGTTTCGTTTTGTGAATAGGGGTGCAAATGCCGCTGTCGATTGGGTAGCTGGCAAGACCCGTTTAAGGACTTGTCCCCTTGATTGGGCGATTACGCCCCCCGCTGCTCTTTTGAGCTTGTTGTAAGGATTGTTTCCTGTTTTTGGTTGTTTTAATGAAAAAAAAAAATACAAGCTAAAGCGGCTTAGCAAGGATTAGGAGAGACAAAAGGCTTTAGATTACCCAGATACACGACTATGGCAATCATAAAGAAGAAGAAAAAATTACCGCTGCAATCAAAGGAAAAAAAGGGAAACGTAAGAGAAGATGAAGTTGAGGGCAGAAAATGGAATATAGGAAAAAGAAAATCGGAAACGGCGGATGGAATAGCTAATCAGTGCTGAAGGCAAGGAATGGCTATTACGTTCCCGTACTGTAATAGAGGCGGAATGGAATTAGGCTGTAATGCCATTACAGCCAACCAAACAAATGTTTGGTGGTGGGCCCACCGAATTGGGGGGGAATGCATCCCTATTCCCCCCAACCAAACATGTTGTAACACTTTTTGTCAAAACCTAGTGTCATGTGGATGCCACATTAGTAAAGGTAACGTTTGTTTAACTTTTTTGTCCATTTTATTTGTTAAGTATGACTCTTATTTTAGTCAAATTTAATAAATAATCTTCTAATAAAACTCTATTTATTTGTTTCAATTAAACTCTGATTAGTCTAGATTATTTTATTATTATTTGACATACAAATTTAGCCTATAAATAGACTATTTTACAACCTTATAAAATACACCAATTAGAGATTAGAACTCATATCACTCATTTTAGAGTATTTTTGTGAGGGTTATTTATTTTTAGGTTTTCAGGGTTTAGTGTTTATCTCCATAATTTTCGTTCTTTTGTCATTATAGTAAAATTATCTTTACCCGTAATTTTTATCTTCTTTGGAGGAATTTTTTCACATTAAATTTGTGTGTTTAGTTTCTCAATTTCTTCCGCTATTTTTACTTATTCGTTGCTTAATCGGATCGATTTCTAACATAATTGTTTTGATAAAAAAAATACTAGTTAAAAAACTAAAAGAAATAAAAAAAATGGAAAGCTAAAATTAATTTTTTATGTAAAATTGAAAGGATCAAATAAATGATTATGGAAAAAACTAAAAAAATAGTGGTAGAGTTTGGCGAGAGCAGGCCTTCTTACCACAGCTAGCGCCGCCTCAATTGATGATGTATTCAATATAACCACGGAGATACAATTCCATATTAGAGTTGCCGTACATTTACATGAGTGGAAATTAAAGGCCAAATATATTTAATTCGATGTATACTATAAATATGTCTGTAGTAGCAATTTTGGCCCAACAAAAAAAAAATTAGAATCCAATAATAAGAAGTCCTTCAACAGTCCAATTACAGCAAAAAAAAAGACAACATAACCCAAAATCTAAAAGACCCAATAGGCCCAAAACATTAAGTTTTTTTTTTTAAGAAAATTTTTAGGGTTTTGGAAGCCCTAAAATAACTTAGTCGCCGACCATTGGCCTCCCTCTAACTAGCCGCACGTCAGCAGCCACCACGCGCATCGCCCCTCTGCCCACACGCCTCTGACGTCACCTGCAACCACAAGAAGCCAAACAACAAAAAACGAAGAGAAAACAACAAAAGATGACAGAAAACAAAACAAAAGAAAACAAAACCGAATCTATTGATCGGTTATAAAAGCATCAATGCAGCCCATTGTAATTTTTTTTTTTTACGAACAATGAAAAAATCAAAAGCAAGAATAGAAATTTCTAAAGGTGGATTTTGTCTTTCTTTTCAGTTTTACTTTTTATTATTGCTATTTTCTATTTATTTATTATTTTCGAACCTTTAAAAAATGAAATAATAACAGAAAAAGGAGAAAAGGAACTTACTTGAGCCTCAAGGTTGAGTCGTCGAAGTCTCCTCTCTGTCGTCGAGGTTGGATCGAAGGCAAAAAGGGGCGGGTTTTCTTTTTTCTCCTTTTGGTCTTTCGGGACACCAAGACTGGCTTTCGAATAGCGGCCTTGAACGGGGCATTAAAACCCACCCTCGTGCGCCGTCAGCCACCAGGAGCGGTGGTGGTGCGACGGACGTTGGTGGAAGACCAATCAGTCGACTGAGAAGGAAGGAAAAGGCTGCAGATTTTTTGGGGTTTTTTTGAAAAAGAAAGGTCTGAAATGAGAAAAAAATGTAAAATTTGGCTTTTTATACACCCCCGAAACGGCAGCGTTTCAGTGGGTACGTAGGATTTTGGATTAATTGCAATTTTAATCCCCATTTATTTACGCGCATTTTATTTAAGCCCTTAATTCTGTTTTCATAGTTTGATTTGTTTAAAAATTATTCCTTTTGATTTTGTTCTTATTTCAATTGAGTCTCTTTATTTTAATTTTTGTAATTCTTTTATTCTTTTGAATTTATTTATTCTTCAAGTTTTTCTTAAATTGTTTTAATATATTACTTTGAATTATTTACAGATTTTACATTATTTTAAACCTGTTATTTTTATACCTTTATTTGTATAAATGTTTTTATTGTATATATTTTTACATGTTTTTTATTTTAAATTCATTTTTCTTTCATTGGATTTGTATAACATTTAGTTTAAATATTCTTATATAATATTATTTTACACCTTTTCTATTTCATTTTATTATTTACATATATTTTATTTTGAGTTGTTTAACATCCTATTCATTTTGAACTAATTACATCATATTCACCCTAAACTGTCCTAATATATATTGTTTTTAAATTATTTTATACCTTATTTATTTTACATTACTCTATTTATATGTTTTAGAACTCTTTTATATATTGTTTTTGAATGGTTTTAGTATTGAAGATTTTTCATGTATTCTGATTATTTGTAAACTTATATATATATATATGTTTTTTTTAAATGGTTGTACATTGTCGATTTTGATTTTCTTTTTTGTGTTGTTTATTTTAAATTCATTTATTTTAAATTGGTCTTGAAATTTGTTTACAATTGTTCTATTTTAGTTTGCTTTTTATTATTTATTTTTAAACAATATATTATCATTTGATTCATTTGTTCTTGATTATTAATATTAGTATTTAAATAGTTTAAGCTATGTGATCGCCATTTTTGTATGTATCATAATTTGCTTATTCGTATTTCCATATTATTGTTATTATCATCATCGTTATTATTATTCATGCATATTAATATTATAGATCAACGATACCAATGTTATGTATTATGCGTATTATGTTATCATTATGCCAAATTTGTGTCACATTACCGTTATTCGTCGAGTTCGATTCTATTCACGCTTTAAATAATGTTTCTTTAAAACATAATCTACCAAACGTATTTCATTTTTAAACATTTTATTAATTTTATCCAAAAACAAAAGCTTTCAAAATAAGGCAATATTCTATGTTTAAAAATCCGAGAAATCGTGCCCTAACGTGCTGGGTTTCGATTTTTCGCTTAGCCAAATAATCAAATATCCTTTTGGTATTTTCAATGCATGAGTCTCGGGAATCATGAGATGATCTTGGACTCGAGGATTTAAATTGTCGTGTCCTAACGTGCTGGATGTGATATTTTATTCCTTCGGAGCGAGAGAATCTTAATATTCAATTCGAGAAAATTCAAATATTTCTAAAAGAGATCGTATTTTTTTAAAATTTTTTTAAAATTTTTAACTTTCGACATTAAGACATTAATTAATCAATCTGGTACCAATTTTAGGTGTGACGAGGGTGCTAATCCTTCCTCGCATGTAACTGACTCCCGAACCCGTTTTCTCGAATTTCGTAGACTAAAAACACCGTTTTAGTAAACCAAAATGTTCTATTAAAACAAAGGTGATTCGATCACACCTAACAAAGATCGATGGCGACTCCTGTTTTATTTTCGTTTTCAAAACCCTAGTCGATTCCCGTTTTACAAAAAAATGGTTTCGACAATGTCATAGTATTATTTTAATAATTCAAATGAACTCAAAAAATAATAAATAATTTGCAAATATAAGTTATTTCGTTTTAATATATATAATAATTTTTAAAATTCTTATTCATATAATTTTAAAACCATTAGAAAATGTTTAGAAATTAACAAATATTCTTACAATCCTGACAGTTTGTTCCTCGGAAAGGCAGAATCCTCCGTCTCTGGCATGTAATGTAATAATATACAGTACAAATTGTAGTTTCGTTATTCTTCTAATGCACTGTGAGCATGCTTATGGAGATGTCATGCAAATTTCCACTATTAGAAAATGTCAAAAATGCGGCTTCAAATTTCTACTCTCCTCTCAAGTTACAGATAAAACGATCCCAAGAATGCACAAAAGCAAAGTCGACGATTTGGACACCACGTCGCAGGGATTTAAATAGCGGCCCAATATCAGTATAGCGGCTGCTATATAGCGGTAGTGGTTCCGTCTAAAATCGCTACTGTCGAAATCGCTATTATGTTTTACAATAAATTGGGCGACTGATACCCACAGTGACTGCAATTCATTATGTCTGCAATCGCGATAAATGCAATGCGACCGAAAACGTGACCTTAACCGAAATTTAAATTCCTGCCACGTCTATAAAGTTAGCGCCACCAATATTGATGCAACTATGCTTTCTAAAATGGGTTTCGTAATTGGGAAGTTTTTGTCATATTTTCCAGGTCTCAATGGGAATTTCTTCTTTTGATGATTCGGTGGCAGCCTATATGTTTTCTTCATCCAGTGATGAAGAAATATAGCGATGGAGAAACCGTGTTAAACCTTTTGGCTGAGGTGGACTTGCCTCCTGTCTCAGCTGATGGACTTCCCCCCGCTTTTCTTTGCTTGGAACAGGTAAGCTTTGACTGACCCAATGAGTTCCATTATTTAGTTTTTGGATAAACCAATCACTAATTGTTTCTGTCGGAGGCTTTTGTTGATAGTTTGCCTTAATCAATTTTAGGATAAATGTTGGGCTATTGAACAACTTGATTCTCATAATCTTCTTGTCATGCAGAATTTTAACACTTAGGTAGATGAATCTCAATGTGTTACACCTTTTTTCTTTTTTAAATTGAAATCTTGTTCTCTCTGGAAAACAAATTTGAAAGTTATAGGTTACTCTTTTCTTGTCCATTAAGTGGCCTTTATGAATGATTCCTTGTTTTATAAAACTAGCATTTGGTCTTTCATTTTCCCTCATTTATGTGTCTAGATTTGTTAGTTTCAGTTTAAAAATCGACGCTTTTGTTTTATTTTTTGGTAAATTACAATAATAGGATAAAGTCCAAACAACTAACGCGAATCGGATTCAAACCACACATAGGACGGTAAATACTTTCAACCATCATATCATGACATGGGGTTAAAAAAACATTTATATATCCATTTACTTACTGCAAGAAGGGAAATATCATCACCTTGCCTCTTTGAGAGTTCATGTTATATTTTAGACAATTAGTTAATATTTGGTTAAAAAAATACTACATATATAATTTATAGCAAGGATTTATCTAGTGAAATTCACTTTGCCTGCAACCAAGGTTATTGATATCATATTAGCGAGCTTGTTTGCTCGTCTCTTATAAACAAAATAACATTAGAAACTATCAATATTGTCGAAACTCTTTTGAAAATCGACTTTTTATTTTAAAAAATGAAAATAGAGTTGCTACCAATCTTTTTTAATTAGGTGTGATCGAATCACCTCAACTTGATCATTTTAATAAAATGTTAGATTTACTAAAATGATGATTTTTGGTCTACAAAATCCAAGAAATGAGTTCGGGAGTCGGTTACATATAAAGAAGGATTAGCACACTCATAACGCCTCAAATTGATATCTAGTTGATTACTTGATGTTTTAGTGTCGAGAGTTGAGAATTCAAGGAAAAATTAAAATATGATCCTCTTCTTGCATGACTTGATTAAAATATCGCTAACTAAATTAAATTTTATGGAGAAGACCTTATTTTGAGTTAATCGAGAAGGAAAGATCATACCCGTAAGTTACGGCACAATGTCTCGAATCCCCGTAACAAGAATAATTGCCATTTGATTATTACCTAAATCCTATGTGCTTTCATTTTAAAATAAGATATTTGGTTATTTCGATTCTAGGAAGAGACCATACTCCGTAAGTTAGGAGTACGACTCCTCGAATCCAAAAAATAACGAACATGTGTTTTTGCCAAAAAATGGATGAATATATGTGGCAACATTTACAATGTACAATGATGGTGAAAATATGCCGAAAAACGGATGAATGTATGTAGCAATATTTATCATGTACGATGATGGCGAAAATATGATACTAACAAAATACCTACATAAATAATGAAATAAAATGACAATAATAATAATAATAATAATAATAATAATAATAATAATAACAACAACAACAACAACTACAACAACAACAACAACAACAACAACAACAACATATTCAACTAATAACACTATATGATAATAATGATAATAATAATGAAATAATATAAAAAAGTATGCTAATAGACTAATTACATTCATAAAATATTGATATTTGAGCAAATTTTAACAAAAAAAAAATAATTAACAACAATAATCACTTAATAGTATTAATAGTATCAATAATTAAAAATAAAGAACCAAAATAAAATAATAAGGAAATTTGAGAGCAAAAATGTATATTATAAATAACTTAAAGGGAGAAAATAGAAATAACAAAATTAACGTGCTGAAAATTAAATAATGGTAAATAAAAGGTCTGAATTTAAGAGAGGTGAAGGACTAAATTAACATTAATAAAATTAAAATCAGAATTGCAAAAAATAAAAAAAAGGATTAAATTATAATATGCAAATATGAACAGGGACCGAAAGGGGTATTATCCCACCCATATTACACGTGTCCTTCCCTCAGTTGGTCAATAGTGGATCAAGGGACTAAATTGCATAAGAATAAAATAAAAGAGGCAAAAATAAAATAAAATAAAAAGGAAATAGGATGAAATTAAAAAGGGAAAAAAGAAGAAGGACCAAAATGGTAATTAGACCCTCCCCTTGAAAACACGCTGATCCTGGGTGGATTTGGGTCGAGTCATCGGGTCGATCCTTAAAATGACATTGTTTTGGACATCTAAAACTAAGCCCAAAACGACGTCATTTCAAGTGGGCTATATAAGTAAAAAAATATTTTAAAAAAATACATTTGCAACCTGTTTACAAAAAAAAAAAAAAAAAAAAAAAAACCTTTCTTTCTTTCTTTTTCTCTCAAGCCATCCTTAGGTCTGGCCATGGGCCGGTGGATCTCCGCCATGGCCACCGTTCATCGACGGTGAAGACTGCCGCCTCTGGTGGCCAGAGTACCCAAAAAAATTCCCCTTTTAGCCCCTCAACGCGTAGAACCCGAATCTGAGATCATACCCCCCCAAAAAAGCCGACCTTCAAAAAAAATGATGAAACCTTCGGTTTCAAAAAAAAAAGACGATGAAACTCTTCAATTTTAACCTTTTCCAACGAGGCCGTCTTTGAATCCCACTGGATTCAAAGACCTTTCAGATCAGCGAGGGCCATTGAGACAGTGGTGACCACAAAAATAGGTAAAAACCTTTACTGTTCTTTCTTTCTTTTTTTTTTTAATTTAAAACAAGTAAGAGATGCAATACCTTTTTTTAACTTGTTTTTTTTTTTGGTTGTATTTCTTTTCGATTTCTGGTGTAAAAAATTATAATGTGTTTGTTAGGCTTTTATAGCCGAATCGATTACAATATTTTATTGCTTTTTTCCTTTCTTTTCTGCTTCTGTTTCTATTTTTTTACTCTTGCAGGTGGCAGTGGTGGTCAACAATGATAGGGATCCATGCCTTTTCCATTTTCGTGAAACGATGGCAAGGGGACAAACCTCGAGCAATGTACCTATTGATGTGGAAAGTAGTGACGTCGAAGCTTTTAGGGTCCTAGGGTTTTCTTTTTTTGTTTAGGTTTTGGGCTATTAGGCTGGTGTATTTGGGCTTTAGGGTTTAGGTTAGAAAAATTGGGTCCTGGGATTGTAATTTGGACTGTTACTAACTTTGTTATTATTTTTTTTGTTTATTTATGTTGGGCCGGACAAAATTGGGCTGCGAAAGAGATCTCTGTAGCTTTAACTTGCTCCACTGCAACTTCATAGGTATATGATTTGTAGCTTCATCTTGCTCCACTGTAACTTCAGGAAGATAAGAGTTACTATTGTAGCTTCAATCCAACCCATTGCAACATCAGGGGTATAGGATTTGAGGTTTCACTGATCTGTTACACCGTTCTTTAGGGAACAGGACCTGCAGAATCCGTTTCATAGGCCTATATTTTATGTCAAACTATTAGGATGTTATGATTGAAATAAATCAAATGCTCCTAACTAGATGCATATGAAAGATATTTGTATGAATGCAAAATGTCTTTTTCGAAAATTGTCCCCTTTTTAGTGCTTAGGTTGACATTGCTCGTTGTTTGTCAAGGTTCTATCACTAGTGTGTTACCATGCCCTCTTGTTCAAGTCTGGTATCTTTAACAAGAAACCTGAAGAGGTAATCACGATCTTTGCTATTTGTTCCAATATCTTTCCAACCTTCAAATTTGGTTAGTTCTAACTAGTGGCCCTATTTCAGGTCCCTATACTATTTGGAAATCTTTCAGAGCAATATGCATAAACCCTTTTACTTTAATATTGTTAGTCCATTAATTGTTATTTCAATGTAAAAAATGCTTGATAAAATTCGTAAAAATGGAAAAGACTAAAATTTATTGAGGGCAAAGCTCTTAATGAAAAGATTAATCAAAGTACCAAACGCTGCTAGAACACAAAGTGAGGAAAATGAAATTAGGTGCCCCAGATATCGCAGTATAAGCTTCTCCGAGCAAACTTATTAAAGACCATTCTGAGCCTGATATGTGTTTAGGAGATCTAGATTACTTTGTTGATGCCCCAAGAGGTAAAGTTTTTCCTCGTTACCTTTGAGGGGAACGACTATTACACACCCATTCTTCGATCAAAATTTGAGTCACCCTTTTTTGGTTTTCAACTCAAAACTCCTTTGGTCTCAAGACACCCTTTGCGGGTTTTCGTCTTGGCCCCTCCTATTTTTTATTTTTTTAGGTGAATTATTTCTTGACTGAATTTGAATTCACGGGATTGGGCAGGCTTTTACCATCCATTTCGGACAAAATCAGTGCTCCTCTAGAAAAGGCTTTCTTTACCACATAAGGTTCTTTCCAATTCGACATCCATTTTCCTCTAAAGTCCTTTTGTATCGGAAGGATCTTTTTCAACACCAGGTCCCCCTCATGGAACTCTTTAGGGTGGATCTTTTTGTCATAAGCTCTCATCATTCTTTTTGGGTACATCTGACCATGACAGATACCTTTAAACTTCTTCTCTTTGATCAAGTTCAACTGATCATATCAAGATTGGATCTATTCTGCTTCGTCTAACTCAACTCTGATAAAACTCGAAGAGAATGAATCTCGACTTCAATGGGCAAGACTACCTTAGTTCTATAAACCAATGAGAAAGGTGTTGCCTCAGTAGAGGTTTTGATAGACGTTCGATAAGTATAGAAGGCAAATGGTAACTTCTCATGCCAATCTAAATAAGTCTCTGTCATTTTCCTCACGATCTTTCTAATGTTCTTATTGGTTGCCTCCATTGCACCATTCATTTTTGGGTATGGTGATGAGTTTTGATGTTTGATCTTGAATTGACTGCAGACCTCCGCTATCGTGCTGTTGTTCAAATTTAATGCATTTTCAGATATGATCTTTTTTGGCATTCCATACCAATATATGATATCTTTTTCAAGAATTTACTAACTGCCGACTTTGTGACATGTGCATAAGAAGCGGCTTCTACCCATTTGGTGAAGTAATCGATGAAAAAAAAGATGAATTGATGCCCATTGGAAGCTTTTGGTGAGATTAACCTAATGACGTCCATGCCGTACATAGAGAAAGGCCATGTAGAAATCATAACACGAAGAGGTGAAGAAGGCAAATGAATTTTGTCTCCATAAATTTGACAATTATGACATCTCTTGGCATAATTGATACAATCCCCTTCCATGGTAGACCAATAGTATTCGAATCTCATGATTTTCCTAGCCATTGTAAAACCATTAGCATGTGTTCTGCAAATACCCTCATAGACTTCTTCTAGGATTTTCTTGGCCTCAACTAACACTTGGCCTTTTCTTCTTTTATATAGGATCACCTCATCTAGGACGTACTCATTGGCCAGCCTTCTTAACGTCCTTTTATCATTCTCGATTGCCTGCTTAGGGTATTCACGATTCTTTATATATTGCAATATGTCATGGTACCAAGGGTGATCATCCCATTCTTCTTCCTCGATATTGTAACAATGGACTAGGGCCTCATACATGCTCATCTGGATAGGTTTTACATCCTCTTATTTGTTCATTTTGACCATGGAGGATAAGGTAGCTAAGGCATCAGCCATCTTATTTTCATCTTGCGGGAGGTAATAGAAGGTGATGTCATCAAACTCCTTAATTAACTCTAGAATTATCTTTAAAATAATCAATTAGCTTGGGATCTCTCGTCTCTCATTCACCTTTGAGTTGATAGATTACTAGTGCAGAATCTCCATATACCTTTAACACTTTAATCTTGCATTATATAGTCGCACAGATACCCATGATACACGCTTCGTATTCTGCCATGTTATTTTTGCAATTAAAATCAAGTTTACTAGTGAAAAGATATTGATCTCTATCTGGGGATACCAGAACTGCCCCAATTCTGTTACCCATGGCATTTGAGACACCATCAAAATTCAATTTCTAGGGATATTCTCTTGGAACACCTTCTTCAGTGGTCGCAACATACATCAGATCTTAATTCGGGAAATCAAAGTTCAAAGGCTTGTAATCTTCTAGAGCTTTGCTAACTAGGAAATCCGCTGTTGTACTCCCATTTACTACTTTCTGGTTTACATAGATTATATCAAATTCAGAGAGTAATATTTTCCATTGAGTCATTATTCTATTCAATGCGGTTGATTTCATCATGTACTTTAGAGGGTCTATTTTCAAAATGAGCTAAGTCGTATGGTACAATATGTACTATCTCAGCCTCCGAGTAGTCCAGACTAAGGCACAGCATAGCTTCTCGATTGACGAATATATTGTCTTGCATTCAGTGAACTTCTTGTTGAGGTAATAGATTGTTCTTTCTTTCCTCCCCAACTCATCATGTTGGCCTAGTACACATCCCATAGAATTTTCAAATACTGCCAATTATAGTATCAGTGGTTTATCTGGGCTAAGTGGCATTAGCACTAGGGCATTGGACAAATAGTGTTTAATTTTATTGAAGGTCTTCTGGAATTCCTCATCCCATACACCTAGATTATGTTTCTTAAGGAGACAGAATATGAGGTCACATTTCTCGGTTAGTAGTGAAGTGAACCGCGCAATATAAAATCCTGAACTTCTTTTTGGGTACTCAATGGTGGTAACTCAGGTATAGCCTTTACTTTATCTGGGTCAATCTTAACTCATTTCTCGTTGACCACAAATCCTAACAATTTTCCCGACGTGGCCCTAAAAGTGCATTTTACTAGATTCAGCTTTAGCTGGAATTTTCTCAACCTCAAAAATAGTTTCCTCAAGACTTTCACATGATCTTTCTTTGTTTAAGATTTTGCGATAGAATCACTTTATAATAAAATATACCTTGCATTGTTATGAATGTGGTATTCTCCATATCTTCAGCATGCATCTTTATCTGGTTGTATCCGGAGAAACCATCCATGAAGGAGAATAGTTAATGACCTGTCGTGTTGTCCGCTAGGGTATCGATGTGAGGCAATGGGAAATCATCCTTCGGCTGGCTTTTGTTTAAATCTCTATAGTCTATACACATTCATACTTTTCCATCTTTCTTAGGGACGGGGACTATATTTTCTACCCTTTCCGAATATTTGACCACTTGTAGAAAACCAATGTCAAATTGTTTATTGACCTCTTCTTTTATTTTGAATAGTACTTCAGACCTCATCCTTCAAAGTTTCTACTGAACCAGCTTGCATTCTTCCTTTTTGGGAAGCCAGTGTACCACAATATCAGTACTTAGACTAGGCATGTCTGGATATGACCATGCGAAGACGTCTTTGAATTCTTGGAGTAATTCAATGAGGTCTTGCCTTATCTTTGCAGTGATTCAAGTTCTAATTTTCACCTCTTTCTTTTCTTGTTCACCCTCTAAGCTCACAATTTCCACTGACTCTTTGTAAGGTAAAATTTGTTTCACATTTTGCTCTTCTATTCTTAACAAATCAGGATATAAGTTACAATCTCGATCATCTTCAAAGTCTTGAGGTTCCTCTGGATACATTTCCTGCTCAAAAGGAGACTCTGAGTCAGCAATAGTGTCGCTCATATCATTGATATTCGGAGACCTATTATAAGAATAAAAGGAGACCCGAAGAAAAAATAAATTTAAGAATAATTATTTTGTGGTATGAGGATAAATGAAATGAAAAAATAATAAAAGAATATTTGCCAAATGGGACACAAATATACATAGTTTTCATTGAAATAAAAATAGTGGACATGTGCCTTTTTCACAGAAGGATTCTTATTGCTCCCAGACTTAGAGCAATAGGTGTGTTTTAAACATTACTCTGAAATAGTCCTAAAAATTAAAGGGATCTCTTTTGCAGTCCAATTGTTCAGAACACTTCTGGGGATATAAGGAAAAATTCCCAATAGGTTTTCTTCCCCAGTTCCTTCTTCGGATATGACATTGATGCTCAAGTTTCCCAACATTCCTTCCACGGTCTTGATTAACAGGTTCTATTTTTCTATTTCATTCAGGATAAATGATTTCTCCTAACACGAATGTTTCAGATATATGGGGATAGATCATAGGTTCTCTCTTGATCTCTGCCCACTTAGTCCTGCTCTTTTTCTCTCTTGCTTCTTTTCCAGTTCCTTCTTCCCTTGTCTTGCATCTGACTTGTACCCTAAGCCAAAATGATCTTGTTTTTCCATCAGCATTGGCACATTAACCATTCCTTGGATATATTTTCTGAGCTTCTTCCAGGTAAGGCTCCTTTCCCGACCATCAGTTTCAGGCCCATCCTCGTGGTTTTGGATACTTTTGGCGCTCGGATCTTACTTCCTTCACCAATGAAAGTTGCATTGACGAATTCCAATGATCGAAAGGAAAATTCTATTACCTCTTTATCTGCTCCTACGTATGGCGCGTCACTAGTTACATATGCAATGATATCCTTTTTGGCGTTTATCGTGACCAATCGACCCTCTGTTACCAAATTCAACTTCTGGTGCAGTGATGATGGCACTGTAACATCCCAATTTCAATAAAGTCAAAATAGTGGTTTCGTAACCACAAATTCGATCCAAAAAGACAAAATATTTTAATATTAGGAAATGATTAGTAATATGATAGAAAGATTACATGAGAATTTTGATAAGAAAATTTTATCAATTATGTGCTTAATTGTAGAAAGGACTAAATTGCATAAAATGTCAAATTTGAATTCTAATAGCTATATGGGTTAAATAGCTATGGAATTCAAAACTTGAGGTCCTTATTTGGTAATTAGACCATTAAAGAAAGTATGTAGATTTTTTTGGTGAGTCATCCACCGAAAAATTAGAAAAGGTCAAGGACTAAATTAGAAAACCAAATAATTAAAAGATGATAATTAATTAAATAGAATTATCATCTTATTTTCATATCATCTTCATCCCCAAATTTTATGGAAGCCCTAATAGAGAGAAAATGAATTTTTCAAGCTTAATTGGGTAAGTTTCCAAGTCTAATTTTTAGTAATTTTTATATTTTTGGAATCAGGATAGCTTAAACTATCTATTTAGGGGATTAATTTGAATATATATCAAAGTATAGAAAATTTTCCATGGATGAATATACTGAAATTTAAAAGTTGTTGATAGATAAACAACTTTTACAAAGTGAATTTACATGGAAATATTATTTAGGGACTAAATTGAAAAATGGTGAAAACCATGATAAAATTCTGATTTTTATGGAATTCATGGGTTGCTATTATGGTATATGAAATTGCATGAATTTCAGTTTTCGAGCCTAGGGATGAAATTGGAATTTACGAAAAGTATGAGGGAAAAATGGTAATTTTACCTAGGTGTAAATTAAGTTCAATGGAATATGAAATGTGTTAAATTGATGATTAAATTCAATTATATGGATCCGAAAAGATCGAACAAAGAGTTAGATCGTGGAAAGGAAAAGATTTTGAATTAGTAGATTTCAGTTACAAACAAATATCGAGGTAAGTTCTTACAACTTAAATGAGCATAGAAATGTGTTATTTTGAATGCTATATTACATTGAATATGTTATATAGATTGTATATATGAAGTGTATGGAAATTTCAATGGAAGAAATGGTTTATGTTAGAAATTTATTGAAAAGGTTTAAATTTCGTGTGAATATTGAATTCCGATGGATAAAGGTAATTTCCCTGATAAAACTGAATGTGTTGCAGAATGAATTTAGCCCAGACTGGTAATCCGAAATGAGCCTCTCAAGTATAGGATTTAGGTTGGACTGGTAATCCTAATTAACTGGATTTAGCTTGGACTGATAATCCAAAACAAACCCTATAGAGAATCCTTTGTCACTGAAAGGATTTAGCCTGGACTGGTAATTCTGCTATAGGTTATGTGACTCGAGAGTGTACCTTAACAGGTACTACTGGATATGAATTGATGGATAATGGAATTGTACACATTGAATCTATTAGAAATATCCATTGGAAAATTCAATAGTTCAACGGATAAAATGATTAATGAGACATGAGGAATAGAAATGAAAAGAGGAAAATTTGATGAAATATGGAATGATGAGCTCATCAATGCATTATGGTATATTTGTGATTAACATGTTTGATTGGATGTATGTGGTTAGGAAAAATAACAAATCGAATGGATAGTATGCTTATGAATGGTTTAAATGTTAAATATGATTGGTAAGTTAAATTCTGGTTATACGAGCTTACTTAGCATATAATGCTTACTAGGTTTATTTTTTTCTTTTTCCTGTTTCATAGTGCTCAAAGCTCATGAAGGATGGAGAACAGTTAGAGCAATCATCACACTATCCTCCCATTATTTTAGTATAAATAAAAATACTATTTTGGTATAATGTCATGTATAGGAAAATTTGACCAAATTATGGTTTGTATACATTGAGCCATTGGAATGGATAGAGAAACTTGTTTTGATGTTAAAGATGGATACGAAATAACACATGTTCATGTATGTATATAAGTATGAAATTATAATGAGCAACTCAAGTTACATAAGAGGTAAGTAAAGTAAATAAATTAGGATGAAGGTAAGTGATTTTATACATTAACAAAAGGTATAGTGGCTTTGTATTGATGCTCGAATTGGTTGGAAAATATTTGTAAGTGTTGGTGCAGGAAAATGGCAAAATTGGGTGAGAAATGAGGCTAGTTAATGGCTTTATTTCATCTGTACAGGTAGACACATGGGCGTGTGTCTAGACCGTGTGTGACACGCAACCTGGTACATGGGCATGTGGTTTAGCCGCGTGTCCCCTGTATTTCGAATTTGCAAAATAGAATGCTCAGAATTATGCACACGGGCGTGTGTCTCAACTGTGTGGATGGCACGGCCTTGAACACGGGTGTGTGACTTGGTCGTGTGACTTCAATTTCTTCATGCCTTATAAATCAGAGAGTTAACGGGTTAGGAACACGGGCGTGTATAGCCACACGGTCTAATCACACAGGCGTATCCTTAGGCCACACGGGCGTGTGGATACTATTCATAAGAGAAATTTTGATATTTCGCGAAAAAATTTTAGTGATCCCAATTTAGTCCCGATTTGATTCTAATGTTCATATTGGGCCTCGAGGGTCCATTTAAGGGACGTTATGCATAATCTCAGAATATGAATTGTAAATATCTCGAATTATTTGAAATTGTTATATAAACTTTAGTCATGCTTCGTAACCCTGTTTTGACGACGGGTACGGGTAAGGGGTGTTACATATTTTGGTATCAAAGCTACGGTTTAGCCAGTTCTAGGACTGACGTAGCAAGTATGATTTTAGCTATACATGCCATTATATAAATTGTGATAGTGTGATATCTCCTGACCATTTTTAAATGTATTTTTCATATAGTAAATGTCTTCCAACCGAGCTAGAGCTGATCTTGAGGAAGCTGAGAGTACTGCTCAAGCGTCCGTACAAAGAGCTATATCTAGTAGTAGAAGGCTCGAGTCTAAAGGCGAGATGATGAGGGTAAAGATGCATTCTTTCAAATAATGAATGAGTGGTTTACAGAATATATAATAATAAATCATGTTGTTCAGTAACCTCCCCCACCTGCACCTCAATCGATTCCCAAGATACCACAGGGTACTGAATCAGTTAAAATTAGTAAGGCTCTAGTTGATAAAATCAGAAAATATGGTGCTGAAGAATTCAGGGCTACTGGAGATGATGATGCAGAAAAGGCTAAGTTTTGGTTGGAGAATACTATCTGAGTATTAGATGAATTGTCTTGTTCGTCAATCGACTATCTGAAATGTGCGATTTCTTTATTGAAAGACACAATCTATTGTTGGTGGAAAACTATAACCTCTGTTGTTCCGAAAGAAAACATTACATGAGAGTTATTTCAAACAGAATTTAGAAAGAAATATATTAGTCAGAGATTCTTGGATCAGAAAAGAAAAGAATTCTTAGAACTTAAATAGGGGAACATGACAATATCAAAATATGAACGGGAATTTGTTCGACTGAGTAAATATGCTCAAGAATGGGTCCAAACTGAAGCTGAAATGTGTAAATGATTTGAAGAAGGGCTGAATGAAGATATTAAGTTGTTGATTGGTATTCTTGAAATAAGAGAACTTGCAATACTGGCTGACCGAGCAGTAAAAGCAGAAGAATTGAGTAAAAAAAAGAAACAAGCTGAAAGAGAAGTTCGGGTTTCCAGTAAGAGATCTACAGGAAAGTCCCAATCATCTGCTTCAAAGAAATTAAAGAAATATTCTGATCATTTTACCACATCTAAGGGATATTCTGGTAAAGAGAAAAGTTCTTAACGCTTTAATATGAGATCATCATCCCAATCAGTAACCAATGTTGGTAGTGTCGGCAATCCAAAACCAAAATGTAAACATTGTAATAAGTTTCATTTTGGGGAATGTCGTCTAAGAAGTGGGGCCTGCTACAGATGTGGTTCTTTTGATTATTTTCTTAGAGATTGTCCGGAAAGAGGGGAAAAAGAGTTTGAACAGATTTCAAAGTCGAGTAATACTGTCTCTAGATGTAGACCACCTAAACACCCTACAAACATGGGTGGTAGTCGAAGCGCTACCATAGACTCAACAGTTAAATCTGATGCACGAGCATCAACGAGAACCTATGCTATACGTGCCAGAGAGGATGCCTCTGCTCCAGACATCATTACTGGTACATTTTCTTTACTTGGCACTGATATTATTGCTTTAATTGATCCTGGTTCCACACACTCATACATATGCACAAAATTGGTATCTGTTAAAAATTTAACAGTTGAATTCACTGCATTTGTGGTGAAAGTGTAAAATCCCTTGGGTCAATGTGTGATGGTGGGTAAAGTTTGTAAAAACTATCCATTGATGGTAAAGGGTAAATGCTTATCAACTGAGGTAATGTTACTGCCTTTTGATGAATTCAATGTGATTTTGGGAATTGACTGGTTAACTCAGCATGATGCGATAGTGATGTAACGCCCCAAAAATTAGAGGTTTGTAATTTTGCTTAAATTCCATGTTCTGCTTGAATGGCTAGCTATTTGAGTGTATTTGGGGGTTTTAAGGAGGCCTGGGTTCGAGTCTGAGCTGTGGAAGAATTTTTGTTTTTGGTTCTTAGGAGGAAGGGGCTGTTAGCAGTAGGACTTAAGTATAAATAGGGGCGTTTAAGTGACACAAAATGAGCATGGGACTTAGTGGCTGTGGCGTCACTGGGATAACAAGGAGGAGTGGGGTTCGAATCTCACGAATAGCAATTGGAGACTTTTATTTTGTCTTGGGGTGGAAGAAGTAGAGTTTGGATCAAACTCTGTAAGGGAGGTTGAAAACTTGGTCAAGGATTTCGAATGGAAGGATGGGAGCAATTCTAGGAGATTTTGGTAGAGTGTTTGAGGGAGTTAGAGGGGAGAGGAGTCTTGTCCGAATGGGAGAGTGTGGCTAAGGGAGGAATTTCGGCTAGGGGGTGGCACTTGGGCATTTCGGCAACCTTGTGTGAAGTAGAAATCGAAAATCCCTTTTTGCCTTTCGGGTTTTCTTTTGTTCATCTCGGGATTTCTTTCTATATTGGCGTTTTGTGCAGCATTGTTACCATTTGGGTTTTCTTCTTGTTAATTATTTCCCCAACTGCTGCCCACTCCCTGCCGACACATCTTTTCTTCGTTTAGTTTCCTTAGCTGAACTCAACATCCTCCTTCCCTCTCGATTTCCTTTCTGTTCCTTGCTAGATAACTGAACCTATCTTCCTCCTTTGTTCTCAACGCTTCATCTCTTGTTCTTTAAGTTTGAGTAAACCAAAGTTAACCTCTTCTTTTCTTCTATTATACTTTCATCTCTAGGGCCGTACGTGTCTATTTCTTTTACTCAAAGAAACCTGTTCTGCCGAATTTCAGAGTAAGTATTATTGACTTTTTTTTAGTCAATTGTCGTTGTTGGTTCTATTCTTTCTCTCTTGTGCCGAATCTTCCCTTCCTTCTTTAGTCTAATGCTGATTGGTATTTAGGTTCTCTCGAACTGTGAAAAAGGGCAAGCGTCTGAAAGCAATCGATACATTACTCTTATCCTTGATCAAGTAAGCATTCTCGCTTTGTGTTTGGTTTGAGGACTGATCTTGCCTGAGGGTTTTGTATTTGTCAAGGGTGGATTTTAACCACATGTTTATTCAATCTCTTTTAATAAAGGTGTATTGTAACGCAGAATCCATTCAGGGGATCTTAACCTCCGCTGATATTTGGAGAGGACTTAGCAAAACTCGGTCAATCAAGGTATGTATAAGGGTGGTTTCGGTTTATGATAAGGAGAAGGAAGATAACTCTTTTGATCGGATGACTAACTGATAGTCTTATTTTAATATAGGATCGGTGCTAGGGGATTTGTGGCACGTTTTGTAATCAAGGCATGTAATCGTACACCCATTACCATATTGTTCAAACACTGGATATCGATGTCTCACACTCTTGTGCTTCTGTGTATCGGAAAAAGTTGAAAAGCTGCACTTCTGGCATCTAAGAGCCCTCGAGCGTGCAAACGCTCATAGGGATAAATCGAGCCACAATTGTTGGTGTTAGATCGTAGAGGCCACCACGAGCGTTTCCGTGGGTTTAGGTTATAATGGGCCTCGATGGGCTATGGGGACCTAATGAGCCCCACATGGGTAAAGTCCCCTGTTAAAAGATAATAATGAAATGGGTTCCAAAGTTCGCATAGCTGCGACCGATATTGGACGGAGTGGGCCACACAAGCGTGTGGGCCCACTTGGGTCGAAGATTGGGCTTTGGGCCCAATTGTACCGTTTTGACCAGAAAGGGTATCTGTGTCGCTCGAGGCGACTGTAGGCCTCCAGAAAGGCCGTTATATGACTGAAGTTACTGAAATACCCTCGATGGGTGAATTTACAGAAATACCCTCAATGGGTGAATTTACAGAAATACCCTCAATGGGTGAATTTACCGAATTACCCTCGAGGGGTGAATTACTGTTTTACCCCCAATCATCCAAATAATTGTTATACCCTTAGTGGTAGTATAAGTGATGTATGTGTAATATTTGTATGATTGATTATGATTGTAATATACTGCATACATGGGTTATTTATGACACGACGTGCTGCATTGGGTTGGGTTTTGTATTTTGGAGGAAGTACTATACTAGTGGCTATGCCATGTTTTACTGATCTAGTGGCTTGCCACGTATACTGATTTTAGTGGCTTAGCCACGTATACTGTTATTAGCAGCTACGCTGCGTTGCTATTAGCATCTAGGCTATGTTATTGGTGTGCTGGCTGGGTGGGTCGACTTGGTCCCCACCTGGTGTGCTGGTTGGTACGGCTGGTGTGTTGGCTGTACTGGGTTGGGTTACATTTCTGTTTTGCATTGATATGATTTTGGGCTTAGACCTACTCTGATACTTAGGGCTAAGGCCCAGACCGATCTGTATTGAATAGGGCTTAGGCCCAGACTGTTACTGTAATAGGGGATTACACACTGAGTTCTCGTAACTCACCCTTTTCCTTACTGTGCAGGTAATCCCTAGTCTTATATGATTTGGAGCTGCGAGGGACTCGGAGGTGGCCACACGTTCGATATGTTTTAAATGTAAACCTAGTTATTCTATTTAATTTTAATAAATTGGGCTAATGATCGTGTAATAAGGCCATTTGGGATTTTTAACTTTATTTGGTATTTTCTTTAATTACTATCTGCTAGACTAAGAAACGCGGCTTTTAAAACGATAACGGTTTCCAAAGTAAATTACGATTTTCAAACCTTAAAGTTGACAACTTGAACAACCTTTCGCGATATTTAATTCTGTTTAATAAATGATATGACCAATAAGGGAATAATAAGTTTATGATTTTACTACCCTAAACGTCTCAAAGAGAATTAATGATCAATAATGAGCTTTTATCGAACTAGCCGATTTTTAAACAACACTTTGAAGTGACACGTCAGATTCGGTCGTAACGTCTAGGCCGGATTTGGGGTGTTACAAGTGAATTGTAAACAGAAATACATTGTGCTTAAATGCCAAAATAGGGAATTATTTCATATTGAATCTAATAAATTGGATGGGTTGTCTAATGTGATTTCAGCCATAACAGCACAAAAATGTACTAGAAAGGGATATGATGCTTATCTTGCATATGTATTAGTTGCAAAAGTAACTGAGTCGAAGATTCAGTCGGTGCCGGTTGTATGTGAATTTCCTGATGCGTTTCCAGAAGAATTGCTTAGTTTGTCACTGGTTAGAGAAGTAGAGTTCTCTACAGACCTTATTCTGGGAACAACTCTAATATCAATAACTTGTATTGAGCCACGAGGGTCTGCTTAAGGGATGTTATGAATGATTTTGGTTAATAAATAGTAACTTACATGAAATATTTGCAAAAGTTCTAAAAGTTTCAGTAATGCCCCGTAACTCTGTTCCGGCGACGGATACGGGTTAGGGGTGTTACACTAAGTGGTATCAGAGCTACGGTTTAGTCAGTTCTCGGACTGAACGTAGCATATGTGGAGTCTAGAAATACATGCCATTATATAACCTATGATAGTGTGATATCTCCAACTCTGATGAAAATTGTTTTACAAATAGGCAGAGATGCTTTCCAACCGTGCTGATTCCGATACTGCTGAAAGTGATACTCACGTGACCAAGTAAGAATGTTACTTATGATGAAATGAGACTTGCAAAGGTATGAAATAAATGTTTTATAGTGGACATGTTAATGGTACATTTTAAGTTATATATGTGTATTTATGAAAGTTAAATTTTGAGGCTTACGATCTCCACTCCCTTACCAGTACAATTTTATACGATAAAATTTGCAAGATTTATATGGATTGAGGTCATGAATGTAGAACTAAGGGTTCAAAGGCTCAATGATTAGTCAGAATTGAGGATAGGTTAATAAGTAAAGACTGTTTTAAGAGAGATATCAGATTTTTCTAAATATTATTTTGAATATGTGATGCCATTGTTGAGGAAGAAGTTATTCATGAGTAATTGACTTATCTAGATATGATAATTACGGAACGGATTAGGCGAAAATCCTTCTGAATTGACTCTTTCAGTGAACTGAATAATGTAAGATTATTGATGACTTTATTGGTCAGAGGAATAGTGATAAACTTGCAAAGATATTTGAATACAACTGTTATAATCGAGTATATTACAGCAATTTCTTCTGGGTACTCTATAAATTTTGTTATTTTCAGAGGCATATGAAATTGTGCATGTTCAGATGCAATATTTATCGTATTGAAAGACTAGTAAATTATGATAGATGGAATTACTTTAAGTCTGGATAATTCACGAGTGTATTGCTCTATCATACTTGGGCTTTCTAATTCATCATGATTGATATAAGATTTGATGATAAGGTTCATGTGATGTTATTTTCTACTTCTACTGATTGAAGCCCTGAATTACGAATGTGCAAATTATATTGTCTTTATCACAGATATTTCTACTAAGTAAGCGTGATATTACTCTTCTAAATTTTCTCTAAGATATCATCAATCTCTTTATTATGTAAACATAGGTTACTTGTGAAAGATATTCTTTGATTAGAGGTAATTACATTCATTACCGTTATAAATATTGACTCGATCATAAGGTATGGTGATAGAGATTACATATTATAGCAACTGTATTACTGCATTGGTTATTATTGGGGCCACTTTCGATTTTTCCTCTTTTAAGTTGAGGTGCACTATTGATGTTGAAGTATTGCTTTATCTATACAACTGAAATGCCATTCATATTATTGCACAACCATTTAAAATCTATCTGATGGTTGTGGATTTGGATAAACTAAAAGATTCAATGTTAATAATTGAAATAGCTACATTGATAAACCAGTTATTACAGAAAAGAGGTAAGATTTGAATGGACCGATACATATCGGTAAAATTTTGACCAGTTGGAAGCTCTGTTGATCAAAGTATTAATACTGATTCAGCCTAAATCAGGTAAGGAATTTGTTATTACAGTGGTGTACTATTGAATGGGATTAGACTGTGTTTTAATGTAGTGAGGCAAAATAATAGCCTGTGCTTTCAGATAGTTAAAAACCACATGGAAAGAATTACTCGATAAATGATCTAGAATTGACAGGTATTGTTTTTGTATTGGAGTCTGGCAACATTACTTGTTTGGTGAAAAATGTCATATATCTACCGATCATAAAATTTTGAAGTATCTGATGTTGCCAAAAGAGTTGATTTTGAGATAGCGTATATGGTTTAAAATGTTGAAAGATTGTGATTTGATAATTAAATATCATTTGGAAAGAATGAATGTGGTTGCATATATTCTGAGTAGAAAATTTCTGTATATTTTGCTAGCCATGGATACCAATTATGATTGTCTGATAATAGCTCAATTTTAACTGAGTATAGAGCTAAACCAATGTTTCTACAACAGAATAGTGAAACCCAGAAAAATGATAATGAATTGTAGGTTAAATGAATACAATGTGAAATAATTTCTGATTCAGAATTTCATAGTAGAACTAATAAATGCTTGTTATTCAGAAATAGAGTTTGTGTACTGAAGAATTTAGAGTTTATACAGAAAATTTTACATGAATGATCACAGTGGTACTATATCTGTTTATCTGGGGAATGATGAAATGCATAATGATTTGAAAAGGATTTATTAGTAGCTCGGAATGTAATGTGGTAATTTTGAGATTGTATTTAAATGTTGGATGTATCATTAGATAAAGATGATACTTTCAGGATGGTTATAGCTAGCGAAAATACCGAAATGAAAATGGGACAAAGTTACTATGAACTTTATATTGGAATTATCCTTGTCTATGAAAAAGGAAGATACTACTTAAGTAATTGTCGATTTTTCAACAAAGCCTACACATTTTATCCTGATATGAATGGATTTCTCACTTGATAGATTGCTTGAATTATCTATTTTTGAGATTGTCAGATATATGATGTGCTAGCTTCTATTATTTCTAATAGGGATCTACAGTTTATATTCAGATTCTGAAACAAGTTAAAAGAAACTCTGGGTATACGGTTACATTTTAGTACCGTATTTCATTTTCAGACGGATGATGAATCTAAACATATGATTCGGATTTTGGAAGATATACTTCTATGTTGCGAACTTGAATTCAAAGGCAATTAAAAAGGAAATTTTGTCGTTGGTTGAATTTGCTTGTTATAACAGTTAAAAGTCAAGTATAAAAGTGTACCGTATGAGGTTTTATATGGTTACAGGTGTAAAACTTCGATGTTTTGGATTGAGTTCAGTGAGAAAAGAAACATGTAGTTGGTTTGATTCTTTGAAACCGAAGAAAGGTGAAAGTAATCTAAGACAGTTTAAAAACAGTATTTGATCGTCAGAAATCTAATGTGAATCTAAAAATGAAAAGAAATAGAGTTTCAGATTGGCAACAAAATATTTTCGAAAGCTTCGCCATGGAAGAAAGTTTCCCAGTTTGGCCGTAAAGGCAAATTAGGCCCGTGGTCTATTGGGTCATACAAGATTATGGAAAACAATTAGAGTTGTTGTGTATTGATTGGTATTATTGTAACACCCCTTACCCGTATTCTATGCTGGAACCGGGCACGAGGCATTACCAGGTTTATTCAACTTAATCACACAACTTTAGTCTATAAACTTTCAGTTCCAATTGTACATGTTTCTATCACTATCACAATAGCCTTATTAAGGACCTACGAGGCCTTAAACATCCATATGAGGGGTTTTGAAACCCGTCCGCGATTTTAGAAATTTTCAACTAAACAGGGGCCATACGTCCGTGTGAAATGGGGCATGCCCGTGTGGGTAGGCCGTGTGGTCACACATACCCATGTCCCTACCCCGTGTGGGATTTATTTTCATTTTAAACCTACAAGGGTTTTCACACGACCGGACACACGCTTGTGTTCTTGGCCCGTGTGCTTCACACGGCCTAGACAATCTCGTGTCCTTGCTCATGTGTAAAAACCTGGGTATACTATTTGTGATATCAGTAACCTTATAAGGGTCACACGGCTTAGGCACACGCCCGTGTGGCTAGCCTGTGGTCGACACTGACTTACTACATTAACATGCGGGGGACACATGGCCAAGTCACACGCCCATGAGGCTGACCTTGTGTCACACATGGCCTAGACACACGCCCGTGTGCCTACTCATGTGGATAAGAACAAGGCTATTTGCCAAGTTCTTTTCACCCTTCTAGCTCACAAAACATGGATCCATTTGACATATCATCAAACAACTCATATTTTGTAATATAAACTTCCATGAATAACTACATCTTTTCATAAATATGACAAAATCCCAACACTATGGCTATATACACAAGAGTTTCTCATAAAATGGCCAACACACATTTGGCCAAAATAACAGAACAATAAATCTAGTCTAGCCCCTATACATGCCATACTCAAAATCACTAAGTCTAGATATACCGAGGTGAGCTGATAATGTGGGCGATCTTCTGGTTATCTGCGTATCCTAGCTTGGCTCTTAAACTCTATAAAACAAGGGAAAGAAAGGGGAGTAAGCTTTAAGCTTAGTAAGTTTACATGTAAACAAATAGCATTATAGTATGTGCTAAACAATAAATAGTATTACATACTAAACAAGAACAATCCACATTCATAATCATGCTTACTCATTTCCTCCCTTATCACTTTCCAACCACATCACAAGCATAGTCCTCACATTCATAAACATACATCCCTACACTTAACACTACAAAGTCACATGATACAACACATCATATTTTCTTAATAAGCCATTCATACTACCTATCACTAGGTGGTTTCGCACTTAGCCCACCATCAATCTTTAATAGGGTGGTATCGCACAAAGCCCACCAGAAGGATAGTTACGGTGGTATCGCACATAGCACACCATAAAGAATAGTTACGGTGGTATCGCACATAGCCCACCAAATGATAAATAGACGATGGTATCGTACACAGCCCATCATAGTTACGTAATAAGGTGGTATCGCACTTAGCCTACAGTTAAGTGTTGTCATTACACATTAACATATCTATTTCATAATTCATACGATAATTATTCAATAACTACCAATTTCATTCCACTTGAACCATACTATTCTCAATCATGCCATGCACTAATTAGCAACAACAATGTATATATATAAAAATGCATCGTTTACACACAAACTTACCTCAGTGCAAAACGTTTCAATTTGCAGTTTATTCCGTAACCTTGCCTTTTTCCCGGTCAAGGTTAATTCCGTGCTCTTCTTGATCTATAACAATAATGCATCAAAATCTATACTTAGGCAAAAATGACCATTTTGCCATTGTACTATGGCAAAATTACGATTTTGCCCCTAGGCTCGTAAATCATTTTTCAACACACTTTATCATTAAACAAGCCTAACTGAACATTTATTTTTCTTACAACGACACAAAATTCCAACTATTTCATGCATTTATAACACAAATTTAATCTTTGCATTCAAGTCCTATTTAGGTGTTTTCATGCTAACACCTTTCACAAAAGTGGTTTCTCATCTCCCTAACATTCATTATCTTGTTTCTCATCTCCCTAAAATTCATTATCTTCCATAAAACCTCAGCTATCAACATAAATACTCTCATGAAAAGTCCTTAGACTTTCAACCATATTGCAAATTGGTCCCCTCATTAGATAGCTTAAGCTTTGGGGACTCCAAAAACACAAAAAATATCAATTAACACCACCAAAAAGCACTTACTTGGGTGAGGACAAGTTGCTGAAATTTCAAAGCTTTCAAAACCCTTCTTTTAATGTAAAAAAAAAAGGTGGAAGAAGAAGAGAAGAGAAAAAGATGATAGCCTTCCCTTATTTTATCATATTTTAGTCAATTAGTCACCAACTATCACCAAATTTGACTAAAATTTAATGCTCTTGTCCCCTATGCATCCTATGGCCGGCCATCACACTCTAAAATGACCTAATTGCACTGTAAAGACCTCCAAATTACATTCTATAGCTATTAGGCACTTTTACCTTGAAAAAAAAAACTTTCACAGTTTATGCGATTTAGTCCTTTTTCACAGTTAAGCATGCTATCACTAAAATTAAAAAACCAAGAATTCCACATAGCCTAATGTTAATGCTATAACACATATAATATCATCAAAATAATTTTCCCTAACCTCGGTTTAGTAGTCTCGAAACCACTGTTTCGACTAGCCCCAAAATCTGGCTGTTACAATTATTATCAGAGATCTACAGAATTCACAATGTTTTTGTGAGTATATGTGTTATGACAATATTGACCAGACTCATCTGTTATTGCTTTGATAAATGTTAAATTCAGCCTGCCACGACTTATAGTGAGAGATTGATTGAAATTCTGGCACTTGAAGAGAAAAACTGAGAAATAAAAAGGTAGCTTTAATAAAAGTTTGTGACAGTGACATGATATAGAGGGAGCTACCTAGGAACTGGAGGAAACTATGAGAGAGAGTAATGTACGAATCTCTTTACTAGTAAAATTTTCAAGGACGAAAATCCCTTAAGGGGCAAGAGTTGTAACATCCCAAATTTCGATGAAATCAAAATAGTGGTTTCGGGACCACAAATCCGAGCCGAAAATAAAATTTATTTTTATTTTATTTCATGGTTCGTAATATGATAGATATGTCATGTGAAAATTTCGATACGAAAATTTTATCGATTAGGTGTTTAATTAGGGAAAGGACTAAATCACATAAAATACAAAAGGACTAAATCACATAAAATGCAAAAGTTGAATTCTAGCAGCTATAAGGATTAAATAGCTATGGAATTCAAAACTCGAGGTCCTTATATGGTAATTAGACCATTAATAAAAGTTAGTGGATATTTTTGGATGATTCATCCATGGAAAATGAGAAAAAGGCTAAGGACTAAATTGGAAATCAAAATTATTAAAAGATGATAAATTATTAAATAGAAATAAAAATCATTTTTATCATCTTCTTCCCTAAAATATTCCATGGAAACCCTAGGAAAGAGAAAGCAAGCTTTCTTGACCAAATTGGGTAAGTATTCATGCCCCGTTTTTAGTAATTTTTATATTTTTGAAATCGGGATAGTCTAATCTATCTATTTAGGGGATTAATTTGAAAAGTTATCAAAGTATGGAAAATGGGTCATGGACGTATATGCTAAAAATTAGAAATTTATTGTAGAAAATGAAAGGTTGTTGATAGATAAACAACTTTTACAAAGTGATTTTTGATGAAAACATGATTTAGGGACTAAAATGCAAAGTGGTGAAAATTGATAAAAAAATTCTAAAATTTATAGAAAATATGTGCTATAAATTTTATGTTGGAATTTCGTTTAGGCTTGGAATATGGAGTAAATTGCATAAATTTCATTTTCCGTGCCTAGGACGAAATTAGAATTTATGGAAAAGTTAGGGGCAAAATGGTAATTTTGCCTAGGATATAAATTGAGTCCACATGAATATGAAATATGATAATTGATATTAAATTTACCCGTATAGATCCGGATAAACCAAATTCAGAGTAGAACGTGGAAAAGAGGAAAATGTTAGATTAGTAGATTTTATGTACACGAACATTTGTCGAGGCAAGTTCGTGTAACTAAATTATGCATATTCATATGCTTGTATTGAATGTGTATATGTGTGAATTATTGGAATGTTATAAATATGAACTTTGTTACATGATCATAAATACTTAACAAAAGTTAAGTCCTATAAACATATCCGAGAAATACTAGATAAATGATAATGCCTGATTTAAATGATTAAAGGTTATTCTTGTACTTGGTTTGAATATTGAATGTATACAATTTAGATTAATAGATGAAATAATCTCATGAGTAATTATGTTCAGAAAAATATTAAATCCCGTTCGAATAAATGAAAATCGATGGATATGTGATTTCCTGAAATGAATGAGGCCCTGCAATTGTTGCTGGTGGGATTTAGCTCGGTCGAGTAATCCTATTGACCTCATTTCTAAAAGGGAACGGGTAATCCTGATATAAGTCCTCTCGAGCATATGTTATGGATTGGATTTAGCTCAGACGGGCAATCCGGATCAAGCTCGTTAGAGCATATGTCATAAAAATGATTTAGCCTGGACTGGTAATCCTGTTGCTCGAAAGTGTACTATCTGAAATAGTACCTTATGGGTACCATTAGACATGAATTGACGGGTTCTGATTCGTACACCTCGAGTGTACTACCTATGTACCCATCGATACTTCGAATAAATTCAACGGGTAAAAGTTCTTGACATGAGAAGATATGAATAAGAAACAAGTTATTACACATATCGGCCTGAAATACATGAAATTGACGATATGTGATCACTGGTATATAGAAATATGAAATAATAATATTGTACATGGAATTTATTTGATGAGTATGTATATCCTTGACTATAGACTTGTACACCTTGAGTGTATTAATCGTGACCTTGATATTCCAAGTAATATGGGTAAAGTTCTGATATGAAATGATATGAACTCGAGATGAACTATTTGGAAATTATACTCATAGTATAAAGAGATGATTTATACATGTCAAATGAATACATGTTGTGGAAAGCATATGTGCATGGAAACTTGATTGTTGTTGAGCCCATATATGTTTTGATGTTATTATGAAGTATATGACTAACAAGGGCAATGAGGACCTGTGTAGGGCTTGAGATCAAATTGATTGAATATGCCTTACATAGTTACCTCAAAATAAAATGAATGGTAAGCTAAGTACCGTGTTATACGAACTTACTAAGCATGTAGTGCTTACTTAGTTTTATTTCCCTGTTTTAGAGTAAATCGGAAGCTCGTTGGGTTGGAAGCTTGCAAAGATCACTCACACTATCCATCGGCCCATGTTGGTACATTATGGTAAATCAATTATGGTTGTAATGGCATGTATAGGTTATATTGGCCATATTGGCATGTAAATGTAAATGATGCTTGAAATCTAGCCATTGAAATGGCTTGTAATAGTTTGTTTTGATATACTTGTAATGTCATACTATGGTAGTTACATATATGTTTAGTGGTTGATCAAATTATGTCTAACATATGGACTAAACCAAGGTAAGATTAAAAGCATAAATGCATGTAACAATATATCATGTTAGATGTTATAAATTGATTGAATTCAATGCTTAGATTGGCTGGTATTTGGATGTAAGCTGGTACAGGAACTTGGTAAAACTTTTGGGTGAGAAGTGAAGCTAGAAATGGCTTTATTTTGTCCACACGGAAAGACAGATGGGCGTGTGTCTAGACCGTGTGTGACACACGGCCTGGTACATGGGCGTATGGTTAGGTCGTATGTCCCTTGCACCTTAAATTCAAGAAAAATAGAATGCTCAGAATGAGCACACAGCCAGAGACACGGGTGTGTGTCTTAGTCATGTGGGAGGCACGGCTTTGAACACGGGCGTGTGTCTTGGCCATGTCAAACCTGCACCTAATTTCGAAAAGAATTAATTAACCACACGGCCTAGCACACAGGCGTGTGGCATGGCCGTGTGTACAAGTCAGAAAGTTTCATGGGGTCGAACATGGCTTTAAGCAAGGGCGTGTCCCAGGGTCACACGGGCATGTCCCCTGGACCACACGGGCGTGTGAGCCCTGCACCTTAGAATATTTTTGAAATCTCTCGAAAAATTCTTAGTGGTTCCAATTAAGTCCCGACTCAATTCTAATGCTCGTATTGGGCCTCGAGGGTCCATTTAAGGGACGTTACGAATGATCTCAGTTAATGAATAGTGACTTACATGAAATATTTGCAAATGTTCTGAAAGTTTCGGTAATGCCCCGTAACTCTGTTCCGGCAATGGATACGAGTTAGGGGTGTTACAGTGTCAGAAGTTTCTTGGGTCTAGCTGGATATTATCAGAGATTTGTTAAAGTTTTTTCGATGATAGCCTCTCCGATGACTCGACTGTTGCAGAAGGATGTGAATTTTGAGTGGAATGATAAATGTCAGCAAAGTTTTGACAAGTTAAAAGCTCTATTGACTGAAGCACCTGTGTTGGCAGCCTGAATCGGGTAAGCAATTTGTGATTTATAGTAATGCATCTTTGAATGGTTTAGGTTGTGTCCTGATGCAAGAAGGTAAAGTAATTGCCTATGCTTTAATACAACTGAAACCACATGAAAAGAACTAACCGATACATGATCTTGAATTAGTAGCTATTGCGTTTGCATTGAAAATATGGCGGCATTATTTATATGGTGAAAAAAGTCATATCTTCAATGATCATAAAAGTTTGAAATACTTGATGACATAGAAAGATTTGAACTTGAGACAATGCAGGTTGCTGGAATTATTGAAAGACTATGATCTTGTTATTGATTATCATCCGGGTAAAGCTAATGTAGTTGTACATGCTTTAAGCAAAAAGTCTTTATTTGCCTTGCAAGCAATGAATACTCGATTATCTTTATCTGATGATGGTTCTGTTATAGCTGAATTGAAAGCTAGACCAACATTTTTGCAACAAACTTGTGAAGCTCCGAAGAATGATGTTAAGCTACAGGAAAAACGAGAACAATGTGAATTAAATTCTGACTCGGAACTTCAAATTATATTTGATGATTATTTAATGTTTAAAAGCAGATTGTGTGTACCGAAGAATTCAGAATTGGCACAGAAGATTTTACATGAAGCTCACAATGGTATAATGCTGTTTATTCCAGTAGTAATAAAATGTACAATGATATGAAAAAGATATACTGGTGCCCGGGAATGAAACAAGACATTTCTGAATTTGTATCTAAATGTTTGATATCTCAGCAAGTGAAAGCTGAACATCAGGTGCCTTCGGGCTTGTTACAGCCAGTGGTTATTCTAGAATGGAAATGAGAAAGAATTACAATGGATTTCGTATCAGATTACCTTTGACTCCGAGGAAGAAGGATGCTATTTGGATAATTGTTGACTGGTTAACAAAGTCTGCAAACTTTATACTGGTATGTATGGATTTTTCCTTAGATAAATTGGCTGAATCATATGTCTCTGAGATTGTTAGATTACATGGGGTCCTAGTTTCTATTATTTCTGATAAAGATCCCCGATTTACATCCCGATTTTGGAATAAATTACAAGAAGCACTGGGTACACGATTGCATTTTAGTACTGCATTTCATCCTCAGACAGATGGACAATTTGAACATGCTATACAAATTTTAGAGGATATGTTACGATGTTTTGTACTTGAATTTGAAGGTAATTGGGAAAAATATTTACCTTTGATTGAATTTTCTTATAACAACAATTATCAATCTAGTATCAAAATGGCACCGTATGAAACTCTGTAAGGTAAAATTTGTTTCACATCTTGCTCTACCATCCTTAACAAATCAGGATATAAGTTATAATCTCGATCATCTTTAAAGTCTTGAGGTTCCTCTGGACACATTTCCTGCTTAAAAGGAGACTCTGAGTCAGCAGCAGTGTCACTCGTATCATTGATATCTGGTGACTTGTTATAGGAATAAAAGAAGACCCAGCGAACAAAGAAATTTAAGAATATTTATTGTGTGGTATGAGTATGAATGAAATGAAAAAAATAAAAGAATATTTGCCAAGTGGGACAGAAAGATACATTGTTTTCATCGAAATAAAAATAGTGGACATGTGCCTTTTTCACAGAAGGATTCTTATTGTTCCCAGATTTAGAGCAATAGGTGTGTTTTAAACATTACTCTGAAGTAGTCCTAAAAATTACAGGGTTCTCTTTTGCAGTCCAATTGTTCAGAACACTTTCGGGGATATAAGGACAAATTCCCAATAGGTTTTCTTCCCTAGTTCCTTCTTCGGATATGACATTGATGCTCAAGTTTTCAAACATTCCTTCTGCGGTCTTGATTAACAAGTTCTATTTTTCTATCATTTTTAATTCAGGATAAATGATTTTTGTAACAGCCCGAATTTGGGGCTAGTCAGAATAGTGGTTTTGGAACTCGGAATTGTTTGTATGCATGTTTTTAAGAAAGGTAATGCCTCGTACCCTATACTAGCATCAAGTACAGGTAAGGGGTGTTACATTTAGTGGTATTATAGCTATGGTTTAGTCGTTTCTCATACTAACCTAGCGTATGTACGAGTCTAGCTATACATGCCATATATAAATTATGATAATATGACGACTCCTGAAAATTTTAAAGATCCGATGTTCACATCAAGGTTTTGGAAAAAGTTGCAAGAAGCGTTGGGGATGAAATTGAATTTTAGTACTTCTTTCCACCCGCAAATTGATGGTCAGTCAGAAAGAGTAATTCAGATTCTTGAAGATATGTTGCGGTGTTGTGTTCTTGAGTTTCAAGGCAGTTGGGAAAGGTATTACCATTGTTAGAGTTTGCCTACAACAATAGTTATCAGTAGAGTTTGAAAAGGGCACCTTATGAGGCTTTGTATGGGCGTAAATGTCGAACGCCCTTGTATTGGGCCGAACTTAAGGAAAATCAGATACACGGGGTTGACTTAGTCAGAGAAACCAAAGAGAAAGTAAATGTGATTCGTGACTATTTAAAGGTTACTTCGGATAGATAGAAATCCTACGCAGACTTGAAACGGAAAGAGATTGAGAATCAAGTAGGTGATAATGTATTTTTGAAAGTATCCCCGTAGAAGAAAGTCCTCAGATTCGGTAAGAAAGGAAAATTAACTCTACGTTTTATTGGACCTTATGAGGTGACTGAAAGAATTGGACCGGTATCTTATCGACTAGCATTGACATCCGAGTTAGAGAAGATCCACGATGTATTCCATGTGTCTATGTTGTGTCATTACCATTCTGACCCATCACATGTGATTTCATCAACAGAGGTTGAGATTTGTTCAAACATGACCTATGGTAAAAAACCGGTTAAGATTTTAGATTGGGAGGTCAAGAAATTGAGAAATAAAAGTATATCACTTGTGAAAGTACTATGGCATAGACATGGGGTTGAAGAGGCCACATGGGAGACCAAAGAGACTATGAGAGATCAATACCCAAACCTTTTCACTGGTAAGATTTCTGGGGACGAAAATCCCTAAGGAGGAGAATTATAACAGCCTAATTTTGGGGCTAGTCGGAACAGTGGTTTCGGAACCCCTAATTCGAGACCAGAGAAATTATTATTTTTATATTATTTTATGTGTTATAGCATGATTATATGAGTGCACGAAAATTTTAGTGAATTAATTTTAGTGATTGCATGCTTAATTTCAAAAAAGGACTAAATCGTATAAAGTGTGAAAGTTTGATCTACAAGCTAAAGGTATCAAATAGCTATAGAACCTTACATTGGAGGTCTTTAATGTGCAAATAGACCTTTAAGAGAGTCATGGGCGGCCATAGGGGACAAAAAAATGAAAATTGGTCAAAGTTGGTGGCATTAGGTGACTTAATTGATAAAATAAAATAAAATAAAGAGTAAAAGACATCATCTTTTCATCTTCCTCCTTACTATCGAAATTTTCAGCAAACTTAGTGTTTTTGAGAGCTCAAATTTTCAGCCAAGCTTTTCTCTTGCAAGTAAGTCATTTTGATGATCATTTTTGTTGATTTTTGGGTTTTTTTTTTGAAACCCTTGTAGCTTAATCTAGCTAATGAGGGGACTATTTTGCACTATGGTTGAAAGTATAGGGTTTTTCCATGAGAGAATTAGTGTTGTTTGCTGAATTTTTATGGAAGAAAATGAATCTTGGTTGTTAAATAAACAACTTTTGTAAAGATTGTAAAATAGGTAGTTAATGTGTGAAATAATTGGATTTGCAAGTTGCTATAGGCTTAAAATAGATTCGGCTAGGCTTGATTCATGAGGAAATTTGATGAAAATCATTTTAGGAGCCTAAGGGCAAAATCATAATTTTGTGAAAGTCTAGGGGCAAAACGATAATTTTGCCAAAGTAATTTTGTGAAAGTCTAAGGGCAAAATGGTAATTTTTCCAAAGTAAGAATTTTGAAATGTCTTGAATTATGTAGTGATTAAATAAGTGAATTTGTCATTATAGATCAAGAAAAACGGAGTCTGGACCTAGACCGGGGGAAAACCAAGCTAGTAGACTAATTTAATCTAGTCACTCACTTTTTGTATATCGAGGTAAGTTGTAAGTAAATAATACAACTTTATTGTTATTATGTATTAAACAATTGAGATTTCATAAAATGTTTGATTATTGTTATGAATATGCATGACGGAATTTGATATGGTTTACTCCCGGTTGAACCTTAGGAATAGATTAGATATCCAAGCCATAACATTTGGATGATATGTGTGCTAGTGTAAGGCCATGTTTGAGACATGGCGTCGGCCACAATACAAGAGCCAGTGTAAGACAATGTCTGGGACATGTCATCGGCATTGAGATGAGAGCTAGTGTAAGACCGTGTCTGGGACATGGCATCGGCCTCAATATGTGAGCTAGTGTAAGACCATGTCTAGGACATGGCATCGACATCCTACCTTCTTGTGTGAGGCTTGTCGGATATCCTTTGGTATTCCAACTGGTTCAATGGGTAATTTAAAGCTTGTGTCAAATGTGAGAAAAGTTACGACTATGTTGTAAGTGATACAGGTACCTACACGAAATTCATGAGAAATGAGCTCAATTTATGTTGTATGATTAGTAAGGATGAAAATGAGTAAGTTATGCCTTTAATCATTTGAGAATTATGTGCAAGTTTATAAAATGCTTTAAGTATGATAATGCATGGAAATTGTTGTTAATTATTTACATGCAACTTACTAAGCTTTATGCTTGCTCCCTTTCATTTCTATTTTCTTATAGTGCCGTCAAGTTAGCTCGGAGATCAAAATATGTCAGAGGCATCCATCACACAATCAATTGAAGCATTTGGTATAGTTAGATTTATCATTTTGAGTATGGCATGTATAGGGACTTGGTCTTTTGTCAAGTGTCATATTGTTATGGCCAAAAGTGTTGGCTTATTTTGAAGATTGATTCATTTTGTATAAGGCCATGGATGATGGCTATTACTTATTATTGATATATGAAAATGATGATGTTTTTCATGGATGTGCAAATTTCATGGTTGAGTATTTGGTATATTAATGCATGAATGAGTAGGCTATTTGATATGGCTTATTTTGGTGCAAGTAAGGGTGGCAAAAAGGGCTTGGAAAATAGCCTTGTTTTTTGTCCACACGGGTACATACACGGGCATGTGTCTAGGCCATGTGTGACACACGGTCTGACCCATGGGCGTGTAATTCAGCCGTGTGTCCCCCTGCACCCTAAGTTGGCAAAACAGAATGCCCAGTAGTAACCACACGGGCTGAGGCACGGCCATGTGTCTCAACCGTATGGAAGACACAACCATAGGACATGGGAATGTGCCCAGGCCGTGTGAAGTCTGTACTTGAATTTAGGAATTTAATTTGCCACACAGCCCTAGGACACGGGCGTGTTCCTTGGCCGTGTGACGTTATTTGGTTGATGATGTCAGAAACAAAATGTTAAGGTTTTTATACACAGGCGGAGACACGGGCGTATCATAGCCGTGTGAGGGACACGGGCCATGGACACGGGCGTGCGCCAGGCTGTGTGAAAACCCCTATAGGTCTGAATTGAGAAATAAATCCACACTGGCACGTGACACAAGTGTGTTCCTATATGCTTAGGCCGTGTGAGTTACACGGTTCTTCAGCATGGCCATGTTACCAGGACACACGAGCGTGTGCCCCTTTTTTTAGTGACATTTTCCAAAGTTTTCTAAAGAACTCGGTCTGGTCCCGAAACGTTTCTAAAGTGTGTTTTGGGCCTCGTAGGCTCATATTAGAGATTTTAAGACATAGTTGAATGGTTTTAAATTTGAATGAAATCTCATATCCTGGAATTGTTTGTATGCATGTTTTTAAGAAAGGTAACGCCTCGTACCTTGTACCGGCGTAGGATACGGGTAAAGGGTGTTACAATTTCTCCTAACACAAATGTTTTAGATATATAGGGATAGATCATAGGTTCCCACTTGATCTCTTTCCCACTTAGTCGTGCTCTTTTTCTCTCTTGCTTCTTTTCCAGTTCCTTCTTCCTCTGTCTTGCATCTGACTTGTACCCTAAGCCAAAATGATCTTGTTTTTCCATCAGCATTGGCATATTAACCATTCCTTGGAGATATTTCCTAAGCTTCTTCCAGGTAAGGCTCCTTTCTCGACCATCAGTTGCAGGCCCATCCTCGTGGTTTTGGATACTTTTGGCGTTGGGATCTTGCTTCCTTCAATAATGAAAGTTGCATTGACGAAGTCCAGTGATTGAAAGGATCATTCTATTGCCTCTTTATCTACTCCTATATATGGCGAGTCACTAGTTACATATGCAATGATATCCTCTTCGGCGTTTATTGTGACCAGTCGACCCTCTGTTAGCAAATTCAACTTTTTGTGGAGTGATGATGGCACTGTAACAACCCAATTTCAGTTAAGTCGGAACAATGGTTTCGTAACCAAAAATCCGAGCTGAAAAGAACAAATATGTTAATATTATGAAATGATTAGTAATGTGATAGAAAGGTTACATGAGAATTTTAATAAGAAAATTTTCTCAATTATGTGCTTAATTGTAGAAAGGACTAAATTGCATAAAATTTCAAATTTGATTTCTAGTAGCTATATGGGTTAAATAGCTATGAAATTCAAAACTTGAGGTCCTTATTTGGTAATTAGACCATTAAAAAAAAGTATGTAGATATTTTTGGTGAGTCATCCATGGAAAAATTAGAAAAGGTTAAGGACTAAATTGGAAAACAAAATAATTAAAAGATGATAATTAATTAAATATAATTATCATCTTAGTTTCATATCATCTTTATCCCCAAATTTTATGGAAGCCCTAGGAGCGAGAAAATGAACTTTTTAAGCTTAATTGGGTAAGTTTCCAAGTACCGTTTTTAGTAATTTTTATATTTTTGGAATCGGGATAGCTTAAACTATCTATTTAGAGGATTAATTTGAATAGATATCAAAGTATAGAAAGTTTTCCATGGATGAATATGCTGAAATTTAAAAGTTTAGGGTAGAAAATGAAAGGTTGTTGATAGATAAACAACTTTTACAAAGTAAATTTACATGGAGATATTATTTTGAGACTAAATTGAAAAATGGTGAAAACCATGATAAAATTCTGATTTTTATGGAATTCATGGGTTGCTATTATGGTATACGAAATTTGGCTAGGCTAGAAATAAGGATTAAATTGCATGAATTTTATTTTCCGAGCCTGGGGATGAAATTGGAATTCATGAAAAGTATGGGGGAAAAATGGTAATTTTACCTAGGGTGTAAATTGAGTACAATGGAATATGAAATGTGTTAAATTGATGATTAAATTCAATTATATAGATCTGGAAAGATTGAACAAATAGTTAGATCATGGAAAGGAAAAGATTTCGGATTAGTGGATTTCAGTTACAAACAAATATCGAGGTAAGTTTGTATAACTTAAATGAGCATAGAAACATGTTGTTTTGAATGCTATATTACATTGAATCTGTTAAATGAGATTGTATATATGAAGTGTAAGGAAACTTCAATGGAGGAAATGGTTTATGTTAGAAATTTATTGAAAAGGGTTAAATTCCGTGTGAATATTGAATTCCGATGGATAAAGGTTATTTCCTTGATAAAATTGCATGTGTTGCAGAATGAATTTAGCCCAGACGGGTAATCCGAAATGAGCCTCTCGAGTATATGTTTCAATTAGGATTTAGCCTGGACTGGTAATCCTAATTGATTGGATTTAGCCTAGACTGGTAGTCCAGAATAAACTCTATAGAAATTTCTTTGTCACTGAAAGGATTTAGCCTGGACTGGTAATTCTTCTGTAGGTTATGTGGCTCGAGTGTGTACCTTAACAGGTACTACTGGATATGAATTGACGGATAATGGAACTGTACACATTGAATGTACTATTAGAAATATCCATCGGAAAATTCATAGTTCAACGGATAAAATGATTAATGAGACATGAGGCATATGAAATGAAAAGAGGAAAATTTGATGAAATATGGCATGATGAGTTCAGCAATGCATTATGGTATATTTGTGATTAACATGTTTGATTGGATGCAAGTGGTTCGGCAAAACACCAAACTGAATGGAAAGTATGCTTATGAATGGTTTAAATGTTAAATATGATTGGTAAGTTAAATTCTGGTTATACGAACTTACTAAGCATATAATGCTTATTAGTTTTTTTTTTTCCTATTTTATAGTGCTCAAAGCTCGTAAAGGTTGGAGAACAGTCAGAGCATTCATCATACTATCCTTCCACTTTTTGGTATAAATGAAAATCTTGTTTTGGTATAATGGCATGTATAGGAAAATTTGACCAAATTATGGTTTGTATATATTGAACTTAATCTAGCCATTGGAATGGCTAGAGAAACTTGTTTTGATGTTAAAGATGGATATGAAATAAAACATGTTCATGTATGTATATAAATATGAAATTATAATGAGCAACTCAAGTTACATAAGAGGTAAGTAGAGTAAATAAATTAGGATGAAGGCAAGTGATTTTATACAATAACAAATGGTATAGTGGCTTTGTATTGATGCTTGAATTGGTTGGAAAATATTTGTAAGTGTTGGTGCTGGAAAATGGCAAATTTGAGTGAGAAATGAGGCTAGGAAATGGCCTTATTTCATTCGTAACACCCCAAACCCGGCCCAAACACCACGACCGGATCTGGCATGTTACTTGGAAGGAATTTATAAAACCTCGCAAATTTCAGAAAAATTTTAAGTCCCTTTTCAAAACTCCAAGTTTGTTGTTTCATTAGAAACCCGTTGTTTATTTAAGGAAAAATTTAAATTAGCCCATTTCATATATTTAGGTGACTTTTGGAGACACGTGTCGTTATATTAGATTAATCTTGGTTTGTCGTACAAACCAATTTATGCACTTGTTTAACTAAATCATAATAAATCTTACTTTTTCATTTTGTAAAAACGTCTTGTCGAAGATTTGCAATTCAAAACGTCTAAAATTTAAATCGAAATGAAGCAAGGTTATTCCGGCCTTATTACATAACAAAGTCCCGAAAATTTAAGAAAAATAACGTTCTATTAAATAAACCGTGCATGGCCACCACGTAGTCCCCTCCGACTCGATCCACCGAACTATGTATTACTTGTAAAAATGTTAAACAACAAAGTGAGTCTAACGACTCAGTGTACAATTTCCAAGCACCATCGCTGGGCCCCAAGCCCACTCAGAATCATACTGGGCCTTAGCCCCACAGTACAAAATAGCAGATAATCAGATATCAATGCAATGTGATGCAAAACCCATCCCAGCCTAAATTTCCATCCGCTACACACCACCTGTACCTGCCAATCACACCAATGGGGATTTCTACAATCAACCCTCGCAGCTACACACCATCGATGGCAGTCATGCTGCAGTTAGCTGCTCATCGTTAGATTGTGACAGAGTCACCAGATATGTGGCATGGTGACCAGAATAGATTGTGGCAAAGCCACTGGAACAGAACGCTTCCCCTTTCATCAATATCATATGCCCATCCCCATGAAAACATATTGTCATGATGTATGTATACAGCAAGTTTCGGCATACATGTAATAGACATTCAGATTGTGCATGTAACCATGTCATCATAAACACTCGTATAGCAAAGTCAGAATCACTAACGTGGCATCTCGTTTTTACCCTCCATGGGTAAACCAGTAGCCCATACCAAATTTCGACATTTAACATAGCATATACATAAATTAACAGAAACAACCAGAAATGGTGTGGAAATTACACACCTGTAAACACACAGAACTACGCTATCGATCTCGCTAGCGCTCTCACTCGCAGGGATCACAGCGATCTGCTTATCCCTCTCCGATGCCGGCCTACAACCCGGTGGCCAATCTCGAACTGCTGAAACCGCTCGCTTCTTAAATTTAGGGGTGGGGACTACCTGTTCAACCCCTTCCTTTACTTGACTGGTACTCGATTCCATAAAAATGATCTTGGTCAGAAGACCCGGTTAAATCATTGAATAAGATAATAACAAAAAATAATCACTTTGAACGAATCAATCCTTACCGAAATCAACAGAAGCCGAAAGCTTTAGCTTAATTCAAGAATTGAGTGAATCACTACAGCGTTACTAGGTTAGAACCGATCCCTTTCATACATTAAAAGAATGACCCTTCGGCCAACAAGCAAGAAGTAACCTCTTACCACACTTCGGCTATGACTACTTACCACAAATCCCTCAACCACAGGCTAGATGTCGAAAGAGTGCGAACACAAAGCCCTTCCTACATTCGGCCAAAGCATTCAAATCACCAAGTAACCCCCCTTCGATTACTATCTAGCAAAAGAATAAGGAAGAAACGAAAAAGATAAAGACACTTACCACCCCAAATAGAAATCGATTGAGAAGATTAAGAAGAGAAGCGACGAAAATCTTCTAACACAATCACGAATGAAGGAAGCACACCCAAGAGAGATTCGGCCGAAAGAGAAGAATAAACACACTCAATAAGAAAGAAGAAAGAAAAGGGTTTCGATTGTGAAGAACAAATAGAGGAAGTATGAGATAAAAAGAAGAAGAAAGATGTGCAATAAGTGTTTCAGCTTTGCAGGATTATAGCCCGAGACAAACGGTGACAAGGATGTGAAACTCTAGCTTTCAGCAATGGAGAAGAAACAAAAGAAAGGATAGAAGAAAATATGGCTAAAGAGATTCGATCTTGACGGAGCAAAAGAGAGGAAAGAAAAAATCAAATAGAGAAAGCTATATGAGGATTCGGCTAGGGGTTATGTCATGAAAGTGAATATGAACAAAAAGAAAGAAAGAGTTACGGTCTCAGCTTTGATAAATGAGAGCACACGTGATGCTTGCCAGGAAAAGGTCACTTGCCGAAAATGAAGAAAAACTAAGAGCATTCGGCTCCTACAAAGTTTGAGCTGCTCAAAATGTACCAAAACCGGCACCTCACACTTTCCAAAATCGAAAATGGAAGAAAACCACAACTAAGTTTTGTCACCCCTAGATACTACTAACCTGAAATCAATCCCCCTTCACAAGCTTCCCCAACCGGCCAACATCCTCCCCAAGCTCAAATCCCACCTTTTCCTCCTACAATCGCTCTCCATCACCCATTCAAATGAGTTTGAATTATCACAAATAGCTCTCTACCACTTGTTTGAATATCTTGACCAAGTCTTCCCTCTCTCCTCCAGAGTTCGACTACCATCCAACCACCTCCATTGCCTGAGCCAAAAAATAATGCTTCCTTGCGCTACCTGAGACTCGAACCTTCTCCCTCAACTTCCTTGTGGCGTCACTCACTTGCTCCTATTGTGGCGTCACTTTCCACTTTACCATTGTTCTTCTTGTGCCATCAAACCCAAGCTATAATATTTAAGACCCGCATTAGCCAGCTCTTCCCCAAAATGCCTAGAATTGAAATTTTGACCAAGGCCTCGGCTTACACCCGAGCCTTCTTGGGGCCCCCAAACACAACCAAAATAATAGACATAACATACCAACACATAGAAACATACCAAATGTAAAACCCCTAATTCCCGGATGTTACAATTCTACCCCCTTAAAGAAATTTTGGCCTCGAAATTACCTAGTCAAAAGAGGTGAGGGTGTTGCTGAAGCATAAGATCCTCTGGCTCCCACGTGGCCTCCTCTGAACCGTGGTTCCACCACAAAACTTTGACCAACGGGAGTGGTTTCCTTCTCAGCACCTTAACATCTCGATCCAAGATTTGCACTGGTTCCTCTTCAAAGGACAGGTCTGGTCTTACTTCGGTTTCCTCTACCGGTAAAACGTGAGATGGATCTGAACGATAACTCCTCAGCATCGAGACATGGAATACATCATGTATCCGATTCAATTCGGAAGGTAACTCGAGCTGATATGCCACTGGTCCCACACGTCTCAAAATCCGATAATGTCCGATAAATCGGGGACTTAGCTTACCCTTCTGTCCAAACCTCATCACCTTCTTCCATGTGAAAACCTTCAAGAAAACCTGATCACCCACCGCGAACTCTATCTCCTTCCACTTCAGATCTGTATATGATTTCTACCTATCACTTGCCTCCTTCAATCGAGTTCGAATCGACTTAACTTTTTCCTCTGCCTCTACAACTAACTCCAGACCCAGAATTTGCCGTTCCCCCGATTCTGTCCAGTAAGTAGGAGTACGACACCTACGTCCATACAACACTTCATAGGGCGCCATCTGAATACTGGTCTGGTAGCTGTTGTTGTACGCGAACTCCGCCAATGGTAAAAACTCTTCCCAATTTCCCCTAAAATCTAAGACACAACCCCTCAGCATATCTTCCAAGATCTAAATCACTCTCTCAGACTGACCATCAGTCTGTGGATGGAAAGCTATTTTGAAGTCTAGCCTTGTACCCAATGCCTGATGCAGCGACTTCCAGAAATGCGACGTAAACCTCAGATCTCTATCCGATACAATCGATACTGGCACCCCATGCAGCCTCACAATCTCCGCCACATACAATTTAGCCAACCTCTATAGAGAATAATCGACACGAACAAGTATGAAATGGGCGGACTTCATTAGTCGATCAACAATCACCCATACCGAATCTTTCTTAGTAGGCGTAAGTGGTAGCCCACTAACAAAATCCATCGTGATTCTCTCCCATTTCCACTGCGGAATCCTCACCGACTGCAATACCCTTGAAGGCAACCGATGCTCTGCTTTCACCTGCTGACACGTTAAACACTTTCCCACGAACTCAGTAATTTCCCGCTTTAATCCAGGCCACCAAAACTGTTCACGTAGGTCTCGATACATCTTAATCCCTCCAGGATGCATAGCGTAAGGGCTACTATGCGCCTCCTGAAGAATCATCCGCCTTAACTCAACATCCTTCGGCATGTAAACCCTCTAACAGAAACACAAGACCTCATCGCTATTCAAACTATAATCCACTACTTCACCGTTCTGTACCTGCAAAAGTTGAGCACTCAAGACATCGTCCAACAATTGCTTCTCTTTAATCTGATCCACCCAAGACGGCTTCACTTGGAGCTCAGCTAACAAACTTCTGTCGTCATACAAGCTGAGACGAGCAAACATCACTCTTAAATCTGATATCACCTTCCGACTTAGCGCATCCGCCACCACGTTAACTTTTCCCGGTGATATTCGATCGAGCAGTCGTAGTCTTTCAATAGCTCAATCCACCTTCGCTGCCTTAAATTTAACTCCTTCTGAGTTAGAAGATATTTCAAACTTTTGTGGTCGGTGTAGATAACAGACTTCTCCCTATACAGGTAATGTCTCCAGATCTTCAGAGCGAACACTATTGCCGCCAACTCCAGATCATGCATGGGATAGTTTACCTAATGCGATCTTAACTACCGAGACGTATACGCAACAACCTTCCTATCCTGCATTAGCACACACCCTAATCCCGTGTGTGAAGCATCACAATAAACTACGAACTCTTTCCCAGCCTCGGGCTAAATCAATACCGGAGCTTCTGTCAAGATCCTTTTCAGCTTTTCAAAGCTTTCCTGGTGCTTGTCAGTCCAAACAAATGACACCCCTTTTCGCAACAGCTTAGTTAAGGGTGCTGCAATTAAAGAGAAACCCTCAACAAACCTCCTGTAATAACCTGCCAACCCCAAGAAACTTCGAATCTCTGCCACAGACTTAGGCGATTTCCAGCCCAACACCTCTTCAATAGTCCGGGGTCTACCCTAATCACTTCTGCAGACACAACATGACCCAGAAAGGTAACTTCTTTCAACCAAAACTCACACTTGCTGAATTTGGCGTACAGCTGCTTCTCTCTCAAAATCTGCAGAACCTCCCGAAGATGCGAGTCGTGTTCTTCTTCTGTCTTCGAATAAACCAGGATGTCGTCTATGAACACCATAACGAACCGATCCAGATAGGGTTGGAATACCCGGTTCATCATATTCATGAATACAGCTGGTGCATTCGTCAACCCAAACGGCATCACTAAGAACTCATAATGACCATAACATGTTCGAAACGACGTCTTCTGAATATCCACTTACTTGACCTTAAGCTAATGATAACCTGACCTCAAATCTATCTTTGAAAAGACTGAAGCCCCTTTGAGCTGGTCAAACAAATCGTCAATCCTTGGCAGCGGGTACTTGTTCCTAATCATCAACCTATTCAACTGACAGTAGTCAATGCACATACGCATTGACCCGTCTTTCTTCTTCACAAACAGCACCGGCGCTCCCCACGGAGACACGCTCAGTCGAATAAAACAACGATCGAACAGCTCCTGAATCTGGGCCTTAAGTTTTGCCAGCTCTTTCGGTGCCATTCTATAAGGAGCGATGGACACCGGAGCTGTACCCGGAAGTAGATCAATTCCAAATTCCACTTCACGATTCAGAGGCAACGCCGGAAGTTCCTCAGGGAAAACATCCACAAACTCCTTAACTATTCTAACCTCATTAACAGTCACTTCCTTTGCCTCCAATGCACAGATGAAAGCTAGGAATGCCTTGCACCCTTTCCGAACCATCTTAACAGCCCTTAACGCGGAAACTACGTTAGACAGATAATTCCTCCTTTCCCTATCACTACCACCTCTTCGCTCACTAGAGTACTTAACACCATTCGCTTAATCGTACAATCCAACTTAGCCCGATGTCTCAACAACCAATCCATGCCCAAGATAAGATCAAACCCCTCGAATGGTAACTCCATTAAGTCTGCCAGAAACACTACTCCCTGAATCTCTAAAGGCACATCCCTAAACAGTTTGTTCACTACCATAGATTGTCTTAAAGGGCTGACCACCGTCATTTCTCTAGCGGCTAGTTCAGATTCTATACTTAAAGTTTCAGATACAGAATACGCAACATAAGAGTGGGTCTATCCAATATCAATCAAAGTAAGAAATGGCTTATCAGCTATAAGAAACGTACCGGTTATGACGTCTGGTGCGTCGCCATCCTCTTGCCGCCGAGCTGCGCAAACTAAAACTAGCTGTCTTGCATCTGCACTACCTGCACCCCTGTCGGGTGCTCCACGACCCTGACCGAAACCATTTCCCCCTCCAGCTGGACCACGCCCTCTCGGTGATTGCTGACCACCCCTCCTGAACTGATCAAAACCTCGTCCAACAGGTCACATCTGATCCACTTGTGGACAGTCCTTAACCATGTGGTCCATAGATCTACACTTAAAACATCCACTTGTTCTTTTCCTACACTCATCAAAATGCACTTTCCCACACAAAGCACATGGTCGAACCTGACTCCTCGCAGCAGGTGTCAGAAAACGAGCTGTCCCGTCAAACCTAGGCCTTTTCTGAAAACCCCCAGATGATCTCGACGACCCAAAACTCCTCTTGTTCTTCCCCTGATCCTTATCCCTATTCTGCCTCTCAGTCCGCTTTACCTCTTCGGCTATCTTAACTTTCTCAACCAGAACGGCAAAGTCCCTTTCTCGCTGCGGAGCTAATAATACCCTCAACTCATCCCGCAGCCCATCCTCGAACCACACACAGCGCTCATAATCAGTCACCACAATGCATCGAGCGTAACGACTCAAGCGCAGAAATTTCGCCTCATACTCAGCCACAGATTTGCCACATTGTACCAAATTCAAGAATGCCTTCATCTGAGCATCCACATAACTGGGCCCAACGTACTTTCCTTGAAATGCTATTTTAAAGAAGTCCCAGTCAATCCGATCCACCGGAGTACCCTCTCTTACGGTGAGCCACCACCGATATGCCTCCTCCCGAAGTAGAGACACCGCTCCTTTTAGCTTCTCCTCTGCCATGTAGTCTAAATCATCCAAAATCCTTTCGACCGCCTCTAGCCAATATTCCGCCACATTTAGGGCCACTCTAGAAACACCGCTAAACATTTCAGCTCCGTTGCCCCAAGTCATTCAGGAATAGACTTCCGAGATGCTGTCCCGGTGCTTGCCCAAGCCACTCGCTCCAACACACGCAGCATTGCTTGAGATAGGGCATCATCCCCACCAGTTCTATCTTTGTGACCCTACTTCTGCCACAGGTGATGCTGGCGCTTCACCTTCAGGCTCATGCCTCGCTTCTGAGAGTTCAGCTTCAGCACCCCGGCCCCTACCACGGTCGCGTGCAACACGTCCACGTCCTCTAGAACTCATGTCTAACGCTTTGTCTTAATCTGATTTACAAATTTTATGCATTAGTGTTTCTTTTCACTGTTTGTTAACAAGCAGTTTTATGAGAATATAGCTTTAAGTAGTTTCTTCGCGTAACACAGGCATACCTAAAGGTTTTTGTTCCTAAAGTAAAGTTTCTTACTTCTATTGTCCACAATAATATATACACATAGCGCATTCATTTCATGCAAATCACCCAATCAATCAAAAGGTTTACCTTTCGGACTCGGGCCGGAGACTCGGGTGCCATGCTTCAGAAAATTGGTACATATGCATTTTTCTTTCTAACTATCTTAAACCCAAAATTTTGGAAAATGTTTTGAACTCAAAAATCCACGGCCGAGCTTTTAAACCTGGCTCTGATACTACTTTATAACACCCTAAACCCGCCTAAACACCACGACCGGATCTGGCATGTTACTTGGAAGGAATTTATAAAATCTCGTGAACTTTAGAAAAATTTTAAGTCCCTTTTCAAAACTCCGAGTTAGTTGTTTCATTAGAAACCCGTCGTTTATTTAAGGAAAAATTTAAATTAGCCCATTTCATATATTTAGGTGACTTTTAGAGACACGTGTCATTATATTAGATTAATCTTGGTTTGTCGTAGAAATCGATTTATGCACTCGTTTAACTAAATCATAAGAAATCTTACTTTTTCATTTTGTAAAACGTCTTGTCGAAGATTTGCAATTCAAAACGTCTAAAATTGAAATCGAAATTAAGCTAGGTTATTAGCGGCCTTATTACATAACAAAATCCCAAAAATTTAAGAAAAATAACATTCTATTAAATAAACCGTGCATGGACACCATGTAGTCCCCTCCGGCTCGGTCCACTACACTATGTATTACCTGTAAAAATGTTAAACAACAGAGTGAGTCTAACGACTCAGTGTACAATTTCCAAGCACCATCGCTGGGCCCCAAGCCCACTCAGAATCATACTGGGCCTTAGCCCTATAGTACAAAATAGCAGATAATCAGATATCAATACAATGTGATGCAAAACCCATCCCTGCCTAAATTTCCATCCGCTACACACCACCCGTACCTGTCAATCACAACAATGGGGATTTCTACAATCAACCCTCACTGCTACACACCATTGATGGTAGTCATGCTACAGTTAGCTGCTCATCGTCATTTGTGTGAGTCACGGATATTTGGCATGGCCATCGAGAAAAAGCGTGGCGAGCCACACGAGAATGCATTGTGGCAAAGCCACCAGAACAGAACGCTTCCCCTTTCATCAATATCATATGCCCATCCCCATGCAAACATATAGTCATGATGTATGTATACAGCAAGTTTTGGCATACATGTAATAGACATTTAGATCGTGCATGTAACCATGTCATCATAAACACTCGTATAGCACAGTCAGAATCACTAACCTGGCATCTCGTTTTTACCCTCCATGGGTAAACCAGCACCCCATACCAAATTTTGACATTTAACATAGCATATACATAAATTAACAGAAACAACCAGAAATGGTGTGGAAATTACACACCTGTAAACACACAGAACTACGCTATCGATCTTGCTAGCGCTCTCACTCGAAGGGATCACAGCGATCTGCTTATCCCTCTCCGATGCCAGCCCACAACCCGGTGGCCAATCTCGAACCGCTGAAACCGCTCGCTTCTTAAATTTAGGGGTGGGGACTACGTGTCCAACCTCTTCCTTTACTTGACTGGTACTCGATTCCATAAAAATGATCTTGGTCAGAAGACCCAATTAAATCATTGAATGAGATAATAACAAAAAATAATCACTTTGAACGAATAAACCCTTACCGAAATCGACAGAAGTCGAAAGCTTTAGCTTAGTTCAAGAATCGAGTGAATCCCTACAATGTTACTAGGTTAGAACCGATCCCTTTCATACATTAAAAGAATGACCCTTCGGCCAACAAGCAAGAAGTAACCTCTTACCACACTTCGGCTATGACTACTTACCACAAGTCCCTCAACCGCAAGCTAAATATCGAAAGAGTGCGAACACAAAGCCCTTCCTACATTCGGCCAAAGCATTCAAATCACCAAGTAACCCCTCTTCGATTACTATCTAGCAAAAGAATAATGAAGAAACGAAAAAGATAAAGACACTTACCACCCCCAATAGAAATCGATTGAAAAGATTGAGAAGAGAAGCGACGAAAATCTTCTGACACAATTACGAAAGAAGAAAGCACACCCAAGAGAGAGATTCGGTCGAAAGAGAACAGTAAACACACTCAATAAGAAAGAAGAAAGAAAAGGGTTTTGATTGTGAAGAACAAATAGAGGAAGTATGAGATAAGAAGAAGAAGAAAGATGGGCAATAAGTGTTTTAGCTTTGCAGGATTATAGCTCGAGACAAATGGTGACAAGGATGTGAAGCTCTAGGTTTCGGCAATAGAGAAGAAACAAAAAAGAGGATATAAGAAAATATGGCTAAAGAGATTCGGTCTTGCAGTAGCAAAAGAGAGGAAAGAAAAAATCAAATAGAGAAAGCTATAGGAGGATTCGGCTAGGGGTTATGTCATGAAAGTGTATATGAACAAAAAGAAAGAAAGAGTTACGGTCTCAGCTTTGATAAATGAGAGCACACGTGATGCTTGCTAGGAAGAGGTCACTTGCCGAAAATGAAGAAAAACTAAGAGCATTCGGCTCTTACAAAGTTTAAGCTACTCAAAATGTACCCAAAATGACACCTCACACTTTCCGAAACTGAAAATGGAAGAAAACCACAACTAAGTTTCGGCACCCTAGATACTATTAACCCGAAATCAATCCCCCTTCACAAGCTTCCCCAACCGGCCAACATCCTCCCCAACCTCAAATCCCACCTTTTCCTACTACAATCGCTCTCCATCACCCATTCAAATGAGTTTGAATTATTCAAACTCCACAAATAGCTCTCCACCACTTGTTTGAATATCTTGACCAAGTCTTCCCTTTCTCCTCTAGAGTTCGATTACCATCCAACCACCTCCCTTGCCTGAGCCAAAAAATAATGCTTCCTTGTGCTACCTGAGACTAAAACCCTCTCCCTCAGCTTCCTTGTGGCGTCACTCACCTGCTCCTTTTATGGCGTCACTTGCCACTTTACCATTGTTCTTCTTGTGCCATCAAACCCCAAACTATAGTACTTAAGACCCGCATCAGCCAGCTTTCCCCCAAAATGCCCAGAATTGAAATTTTGACCAAGGCCTCGGCTTACACCTAAGCCTTCCCGGGGCCCCCAAACACAACCAAAATAATAGACATAACATACCAACACACAGAAACATACCAAATGTAAAACCCTTAATTCCCAGATGTTACATCGTCCACACAGGTAGACACACGGGCGTATGTCTAGACCGTGTGTGACACATGGCCTGGTACATGGACATGTGGTCTAGCCATGTGTCCCCTGTATTTTGAATTTGCAAAATTGAATGTTCAAAATTGAGCACACGGGCAGAGACCAGGGTGTTTGTCTCAGCAGTGTGGATGACACAGCCTTGAGCTCGGGCTTGCGGTACGGTCGTGTGAAAATTGCACCTAATTTGTAAAAATTAAATTAACCATACGGCCTATCACACGAGCGTGTGCCTTGGCCGCATGACTTCAATATCTTTATGCCTTATAAATCAGAGAGTTACACGGGTTAGGAACATGGGCGTGTATAGCCACACGGCCTGATCACACGGGCCTGTCCCTAGACCACTCGGGCGTGTGGATACTGTTCATAAGATAAATTTTGAAATTTTGCGAAAAAAGTTTAGGTATCTCGATTTAGTCCCTATTCAATTCTAATGGTCATATTGGGCCTTGAGGGTTTATTTAAGGGACGTTCTGCATTATCTTGGAATATGAATAGTAAATATCTCAAATTATTTGAAATCATTCTGTAAACTTTAGTAATGCTCCGTAACCCTGTTCCAGCGATTGATACGGGTTAGGGGTGTTACAGGCACTGCCCCGGCTGAATGAATCCAAGGCCTCCCCAATAAATAGTTATAGGTAGGCTTGATGTCCATCATCAGAAAGTACACCTCATATGTGTTCGGACCGATTAAAAGTGGTATTTTAATCTTCCCCGTTATTTTTCTTTTCATACCATCAAATGTCCTCACTACGTTATGGCAAGCCTTCATATAAGAGCTATTGACTGACAATCTATTTAGTGTGGACAGAGGTAAGACATTCAATACAGACTAGTTGTCAATTAATGCTCATGGCAGTGTATATCCTTTACAATGAGTAGTGATGTGCAGAGCCTTTGTGGATCCCATACCCCCTGAAGGTATTTCATTATCATTGAAGAAAATAAAATTATTGGCACTCAAATTGCTGACCAAACGATCTAGCTTGTTCACAAAGATGTTATTAATGACATAAGTCTCATTTCACACCTTTATCAATGCGTTACGGTATGCCTCTGAGCTCAGAAGCAAGGCTAACATTGAAATGCAAGCCGATTGTTTGTATAGGTGCTCTTATACACTGTACTTGCTATGTTTTAAACTTTTCAAGAACTCTTTAGCCTCATTCTCGGTCACTGGTTCATTGATTGGTGCATCAGGTCTAGCAGCTTTCCCTTTCTTATGCTCAACTACTAGAGTTTTTTCCTTAAGGGGCTTGGTTCATACATTTGCAGGATCATAGTGTTTCCCACTCCATGTGAAGAAATTAATATCCTAGACCCCTTCTGAAGTGCCAATTGAGTTCTCTCCTCTTGGGATCATCACATTGCAATCATAACTCCATAAAACCCTTTTGCTATCCCTCTAGGGAAAAGCCACAGTTTTTGAATTATTATTCTTGGTGTAGCTTGTGCTCCCACTTCATTGCCTCTCAGTCGGGAAATAATCACCACTGGGTTGTTGACCTTGTAAATTTTCTCCGATGATCCCTCTTTAGAGGCATAAACATTTTCTCCCTTCGAGCCCTTGATATCTTCAAAGAATTCGAACTCTTTGTTAGTCCATTAGACTTTGCTCTAGAGCCCTGAATCTTGTGCACTCTTGGATCTCATGACCTTCTGTAGCGTGAAACTCATAGTAGCTCATCAATCCATTGGGTACCTCCTCTGAATCTTGAATGATCAGTCCCACATCTATCAATTTTTTCCAAACCCATTTTAGAGCGGATTTTACCTCTGCAACATCGGTTTTGGACTCCTACCCCCACTCTCGATTATCACGTTTACCCCTTGGTTAGGATAACTAGGCAACTGATTTCTAGCCACATTAAGCCCTGAGGGATCATCAAACCTTACAATTCCCATATTGATAAACCTCTCCATCAACTTCTTGAATGCGCTGCAGTTCTCAATCGAGTGTCCCGTTATCCCTGCATGGTATTCGCACTGAGCATTCGCATCATGCCATTTTGGAAATGGAGGTTGCATGGGTTTTAAGTAAAACAATGATACTACATACACGTTGAACAGATTCTGATATAATTCTCCATATGTCATCGGGATATATATGAATTGGAGTTTTTCTCTGTTTGGCCTTGAATTGAGTTCTTGTCTCGAAGGGCATTGATGGTTGGTTGTCATGGTCCTAGGTTGCACCACTGTGACTGGTTTTGAATAACCCTTATTGTACACACTTGTCGTATTTACTTTGTTCTCATTCTTTCTCGGGGTAGATCTTTTAGCACTTTCACCCGCATCTATTTTTCCACTTCTTATTGCATTCTCAATCATTTCTCCGGACATAACTATATCTGAAAAGTTCCTGGTAGCACTACCTAGCATATGGTTGATGAACGAGGCTTTCAAGGTGTCTACAAAAAGCATTGTCGTTTCCTTTCTAGATGAGGTGGCTGAACTTGTATTGCCACATCCCTCCACCTTTAAGCATATTGCCTAAAGCTTTCATTTTGCTTCTTATTCATGTTTTGCAGCATAATTCTATCGGGTGTCATATAAGTCACATGGCTGTACTACTTCATGAAAGCCTGTGCCAAGTCTTTCCATGAATTGATCTTGGTACGACTCAATTGATTGTACCATTTGGCAGCCAACCTGATCAAACTATCCTAGAAACATTGGATTAACATTTAGTCATTATTAACGTACCCCGTCATTCTTCGGTTGAACATGGGCTTCAAGGCAAGTAGTCCCATTGTATTTCTCGAATTCTGGAGTTTTAAATTTTAATGGGAGCACTACATCCGAGACTAAACTTAATTCCTTGGCATCCACTCCGCAAAGGTAGTCAGTGCTCTCCATAGCTTTGAAATTTTCCTCAACCACTTGCAATGATCTTCCAACTATTTTGGAAGTTCTACTCTTGCTTTCTTCATTTCCCATGTCGTCCAAATCTGGAACAACGGGGTTGGTTGGATTATCTCCAGGGTTTGAACCTGAGCCCATCGGGTAATTCACCGGCCCTGAGGTGTCGGCCTGGTATTGTTATGGTTTTATGGTGACAGGTACTCTTCATGAATATGTATCTGGCTGAGTTTGAATGTGCACTAGTGTAAAGCCTGGGGGGTATGTAGGGTCTTCATTATCATCCCTAGACTTAATCACAACACTCTTCCCTTTTTCATTCCCTCTTGCCAGTAACTAGGTCAACTAGTTTATTATGCTTCTTTGGGACTCCTCTATTTGGTCATTCATGTCTTGTTGCACCTTAGCTAATTGGTCCTACAGCTACCCTTGCAACTAGTCTTACATGTCTTTCTGAATTTGTTCTAGTCTCTCTAACCTTTGATCTATGGCTTTGGTTTTACCATAGGTACCGTAGCGATATTCGATTGATCGATTCTTGGTAGTTTCTAGGGTAATTGTCATAATTTTGATTAATTAGGGCCTTTTATGAAATTTAACGCATGTAATGAAATGTAATGTTAGTGAAAGAAAAATGGATGCAAAGAAAAAGGCTTTGATACAGGTTCAACTCTATTAGAACAACTTTACTAGAAAACAAGTTTCTTTACATAAAACAGATACATTTCACATATATGTCATTGCCCTAATACTCAAAGCCTTAACTTTCCTAAGAAGCCAAGCTAATTCTTGGTTCAAGCTAATTCTCAGCATGTCAGCTTGAACCGCTAGAGTTTCCAAATGATCGGCTACCTCCTGTACTTTAGTTGATCGCCGTAAATTAGAGTTTTAAAATTTATAAAAGAATGATCAAAACCTGAAAACTAACTCTGACAACTATTAAAGGCAAGTGTACCTATCGAATAGTAGTATAGCTTAGGCAAGACCGGATATCGAACCTAAAGTAACTAAAAGTACTAATACTAACTTTCTTTTTATTATATAGCCTTAAAACTAAAGTGAAGTTGCTTTTGATGAAGACTAAACTAAGGACATAAAGGCAAAAAGAACGAATAGGAAAATAACTTTGAAGGAAAACTTAGTTGATTATGACGATACCCTCAGGAAGAATCCACATAGACTTCACTTATTATTTAACCTTAAATTATATGATTTCTTTTACTTAGCTTGATTCGTAAGACTCCCTAACCTATATTAAACACTCTCTCGAGGCGAATAACATCTAACCCTAGGTTAATTAGTGGAACTCTCGTTCGCTTATAATAACCCTCTGTGATAGAAGTAAATCGATCAATGGACTCCCATATTAGGTTTCACCCTAATCAGGTAAAATCTCGTAACCCTATCTCTAGGCGTTCGATCAACTCTGCTTAATTATGTTAGATCTACTCTTAGGCAGGGTCTATTCCTCCTCCACCTAAGCACATTAGATTTGGATTAAGCAACATAATTAAGAACAAACTAAGTAATTATCATATAACTTAAAAATCAAATAAAAAGATTCATCTAGGTTTCATCCCCTTCAGGTATCTGAGGGGTAGTTAATCAAATCTCGATTAAGGGGTAGTCAAAGGAAAGGGTGATAACAAATACAAAGGTTTTTTTTTTAATATCAGTAGGTGAGTCAATAAAAAGGGTTTGTTAAGATCAACAGGGTTCACTAGGGGTTAATAACGAGGGTAGGCTGCTTAGTGGAATTAATGTGTTAAAACCTAGGTGCCTTTATTATCTCGGTATATCAAATCATAACTGTGGTCTTGACATGTATAATCAAAGTAAGTTCTAGAATAACAGTTCATAGTTGACACACTCATAATCAAGAAGTGAGCATGAAAAAGAATGTATGCTCTATAAGGCTCAAAATCTCACAAAAATTATGGGTATTTTTGACATCAACCTTGTAAATCTCAAATTTCAAGATAACATTCAAATTCCGGTTAACAACCTAAAATTTTAATTTTTAGAAAATTAGACTTATCATGCTTGATTCTCTAGTATTCTTCAATTTTAATCATCAATGCATAATTAACTATGATTTATTCAAAAGCACATCAATAAAAATTACAAATCATCAGTAATTTCATCTTAATTAGTAATATGACTTGCTTAAAAACAAGACTAAATTCAAGGATTTGAGAATCATGCAAAAAGTTTGGTATTTTCTCAAAATAGTTATTCACCCTCCACACTTAAGATGTACATTGCCCTCAATGTACAAACATAGATAATAGCATGTAATGGATAAATCAAAAGAGAAGGGGAAAGAATTACTCCCTAAATTGTGGATGTTTTCTCGGATGAGTGTCTTTGGTGGCGGTGATGGTCAGTCGAGATAACGAACCTACGCTAGATGAAGAAATTGGGTAACGCTTTTAGAAGTAGCCAGGCTTTATTAAGACCTAATAAAAATAAACTAAATATAAAGTTATAGAAAAATAAATTAAAGGGAAGGAGACTAAGAAGAAAACTAAAATGAAAAGAAAATATTAATGGACTGTGAAGTCCTTATTGAAGGATGGTTCGCAAGGTGGGTGTGACTTTTAAGGCTGGGGAGGTACTGGCGGTGGCGAAAGTGAAGAGGTTATCGTGGTGGTCGGCGTGATTCCCTAGCAGCCTGGCGAACCTAACACTACGAAACTAAATTAAGTTAGACTAAATTAAACATAAGATTATTAAAGAAAAGGAGAATGAAAGGAAAGAGAAATGGAAAATAAAAACTAATTGATCTCAAAGATCCTTGGCTTGGTGTTGAGACGAAGCTGTTGGCATGAACTCATATTGATCGTTCTTTGTTAAGGAGCCTATGCTTAGCTTTCTCCGCTTCTTCGTCATGTTGTTGGCTTGCTCAAGGATTTAGTGTCTTAGTGAGTGAAGAATCTGAGATGGAAGAGAGTGAGAAGCAGAGAAGATGGGGATGAAAATCAGATGTAGGGAAGGGAAAGAGTTGAGGGGTTTAAATAGGGATTGAAATCTGGTGCTTCCCCATGGTCGTGGTTCTAGGCGGTGTCGATGCACACGGTCACCTCGCACGGCCGTGTCGATGAGTGTGTTTGTCACACTATGCCCATGCTGTATCACCCACGCCCGTGTACGTCAAGTTTTTCTTTTGGCACAGTTGTTCTGCACGGGAGTGTTGCACCCGTGTTAAATAAGTCAGTAGCTTCACATTTTGAGGGCACGGCTGTGCCCTCTCTGTCGGTGCCCGTGGGGAGGGTGGTTGGATCCGTGACGTTAGGGGTGGTTGGACTGACTTGCACAGCCTCTCTTCTATCAGTGTGGCAGTTTCGGTGGTCCACACAGCCACGAACACGGCCGTCTGTAAGGCCGTGTGACCTGGGAATCCTGCATTTTTGGTTAGTTTAAAAAGAAGAACAAGAAAAATAAATTTAAATGCAAATATAAGTAAAAAGAAATAAGGTTAGTGCTTAGGTTGCCTCCCGAGAAGCGCTCGTTTATAGTCTTAAGCTAGACTTTCCTTATTTTTGAAAATTTTAGGGAGGTTTAAAGGTTTGAATATCTTCCCTCATGCGTATGATTTTATTTTCTTGACAAAGTTGAAGTCGAGAAACATTTACCTTGAAGTCATCAAATATTGGATTGATCACCTCGACTATTCCGTGTGGGAAGATATCGTGTACCTTGAAAAGGATTTCTTTGTTTGTGTTAGGGTCTGGAGGAAATAGTCGTGGGTCTGCTTTATCTGACAATACCTGATCTCTAATTGTGGACTTGTCTATCTCATAGAGTGGTTTTGATTTTATTTCCTGTATCCCTAATTTCTCCTTAAAGTGTGTTTTCCACTCGTCTAAGTCATTGATTTGAATCCTTTGCTCCTCGTGAGTTGTTTCTTTGTTGATACTGAATTGAAGATCATGTTCAATAGCGCCCCTTTTTGGTGGTTCCTCTGATTTCACTTCATGTGGTTTGGGTTCTTCTTTTACCTGTGTCTCCTGCTCATCTAATTTATCGACCCTAAGGCTTTGTTCCTCGTGTGCTTCTTTAGCTTGGGGTTTGTGTTTCGGCTCAAGTTTTTGTCCTTTTGATTTTTCTTGCGATGAAAGTTGAACAAATTGGTTATCATTTGTGTTAGTTTTCTTACCGTCATTGATTGTTGCCCTGGCCGAATCAAGTGCTTGAAGACCGATTGATTCGTCACCTACAGAAAGTATGAGTTCTCCTGTGGCAACATCAATTTTAGTCCTGGCAGTTGCTAGAAAAGGTCTTCCTAAAATTAAGGGAATTGAATTATCCTCATCCATGTCTAAAACAACAAAATCTACTGGGAAAACAAATTTATCAATTTTTACGAGAACGTCTTCAATAATGCCCCTAGGAATTCTAACAGTTTTATCAGCTAATTGAATACTCATCCTAGTTTGTTTGGGCTTCCCTAGACCTAGTCATTTAAATAGTGCATAAGGCATGACATTTATGCTTGCCCCTAAATCAGCTAACGCATTATCAATAGTTAAACTACCAATTAAACATGGAATTGTAAAACTCCCTGGATCTTTTAATTTCTGTGGTAGTTTATTTTGTAGGATTGCTAGCACTTTGCGTTGAGTTCAATGTGTGGCTCTGTCTAATTTGTGTTTGTTTGTCAAGAGCTGTCTTAAAAGTTTCCTCAAGTCTGGCATCTAAAAAAGAGCTTCAAGAAGAGGTAAGTTAATGTGTAATTTCTTTAAAAGTTTAAGAAACTTACCGAACTGTTCCTCTGAATCGTCTCTTTTTAATGCTTCAGGATAAGGTATGCGAGGTTTGTACTCCTTGATTACCGATTTTGACTTTTCTTATGCTACCTCTGTTATACCTTCGTCTACCTTACTTTTGGAATTAGTTTTGGTTCATCTAACTCCTCGTTCTCCTGAGCTGTGATGGCTTGAATTTGCTCCTTTGGGTTAATCTTGGTGTTACTTGGTAGACGTCTTTGCGGTCGTTCTGACATGAGCCATGTGAGTTGTTCGACTGCATTAGTCATTTCCTTGACCGACTTAGCAATTTCACTCATTCCACTCTCGTTTCTTTTAATTGTTCAATCAATATTTTGTAAGCGTTCTTCTGTGTTTGCTGATTTTTTTAGTTCCTCCTCGTAGGTTGGTTTCTTCTCTCGTGGATGGGGCTGATTTTAGAAGTTCTGAGGAGGTTGTTTCCCTTGATTTCTTTGATTGCCTTGACCTCCCCATCCTGGATTGTAATGTTACTATAAGGATTATTATTGGATCGGAAATTATTACCTATATAGTTCATCTGTTCGCTCTCTGCTTCCGATTGGTACGGTGGGTACTCAGGATTTGCCACAGTTCCACTTGCGTCACACTGCATGACTGGATGTACCTGCGAAGAACATAAACTATCAAGCTTTTTATTCATCATCTCAAGCTGCGTTGATAGCATGGTCATGGTGTCGACGTTGAAGACTCCTGTCGATTTTGTTGATTTAGTCCTTGAAGCTTGCCACTGATAATTGTTTAATGACATCTCCTCAATGAACTCGTAGGCTGCTTCTGGAGTTTTGTTATTCAGAGTTCCACCGGCGGCTGAATTAATCAGTTGCCTTGTTGAGGGGTTTACACCGTTGTAGAATGTTTGGACTTGTAGCCATAAGGGTAAACCATGGTTTTGGCACCTCCTCAAGAGATCTTTGAATCTCTCCCATGCATCGTATAGTGTTTCTAAATCCATCTGCATAAAAGAAGAGATATCATTCCTTAATTTGGCCGTTTTGGTCGGTGGAAAATATTTCATTAAAAACTTTTCGGTCATCTGATCCCATGTAGTAATTGACCCTCATTGTAACGAGTTTAACCACTGTTTAGCTTTATTTCTCAACGAAAAAGGGAATAACCGAAGATGTATGGCATCATCAGAAACGCCATTTATTTTGAAGGTATCATAGAACTCTAAAAAGTTAGCTATATGCATGTTTGGATCTTCGTCCTGCAAACCATCAAATTGAACAAACTATTGAATCATTTGTATTGTGTTAGGCTTTAATTCAATATTATTAGCTACTGCTATAGGAGGCCTAACAATACTTGATTCTGCTCCTGTTAAATGCAGTTTCGCATAATCAAACATTGTACGTGGAGCGTTGCGTTCCCCCACATCATGTGGTAGTGGATTATTCTCGTCCATCCTTTCAGTAGGATTGGATCTATCTTCTTCCTCTCTTTCTGTGTAATTTAGGGCTCGCCTGGTTTCCTGACGATTCCTTCGAGCGGTAGCTTCAATATCACTTTCGTATACTAAAGGTCCTATCGGGTTCCTTCTAGTCATAAACTAGAGGTACCTGGAAAGAAAAGAAAGAAAGAAAAAATTAGCAAAATTTAAAAATTAAACTAAAAATAAAATAAATTACTGAAAATAATGGCTAAAGTAATAAAAATAGAGTTTTCTTAATATTTTAGTTCCCCGGCAACAGCACCAAAAACTTGATCGCTGTAAATCAGAGTTTTAAAATTTATAAAAGAATGATCAAAACCTAAAAACTAACTCTGACAACGATTAAAGGCAATTGTACCTATCGAACAGTAGTATAGCTTAGGCAAGACCGAATATCAAACCCAAAGGAACTAAAAGTACTAGTACTAACTTTCTTTTTATTATTTAGCCTTAAAAATAGAGTGAAGTTGCTTTTGACGAAGACTAAACTAAGGACACAAAGACAAAAAGAACGAATAGGAAAATAACTTTGAAGGAAAACTCAGTTGATTATGACGATACCCTCAGGAAGAATCCACCTAGACTTCACTTATTATTTAACCTTAAAGTATATGATTTCCTTTACTTAGCTTGATCCGTAAGACTCCCTAACCTATATTAAGCCCTCTCTTGAGGTGAATAACGTCTAACCCTAGATTAATTAGTGGAACTCTCGTTCGCTTATAATAACCCCCTAGGATAGCAATAAATCGATCAATGGACTCCCATATTAGGTTTCACCCTAATCCGGCAAAATCTCGTAACCCTATCTCTAGGCGTTCGATCAACTTCGCTTAATTATCTTAGATCTACTCTTAGGCAGGGTCTATTTCTCCTCCATCTAAGCACATTAGATTTGGATTAAGCAACATAATTAAGAACAAACTAAGTAATTATCATACAACTTAAATATCAAATAAAAAGATTTATCTAAGTTTCATCCCCTTCAGGTATCTGAGGGGTTTAGTTCATAATGAATACACAAAACATCGGAAGAGAAAAGATAAAACAAAACATAAGAAAATCCTAAAACCCCCTGAAGGATTTGAAGGAGAATTCTACCGTCTTGAGTATAATTCCGGCTTCTTGGATGGATCAACTGGCTATCTTCGCGTTATTCCCTAAATCTGACCTTCTTGGCTTGGCTCCTTGGCCTATCTTTGACGCCACTTCAAAGGTGGTACTTAGGGGATATTTATAGGCTCTTGGAATGCGATTCTTTCTCCCCAAGTATTCTTTTCTGACTGAAATTGCTCATTCTGACGACAGAGGCACGGCCATGTAGCACGCCCGTGTGGATCGACTCCAGGCCGTGCTCGGATTTCTAACTTGGGGCACAGCCGTGTGAATCGGGGTAGAGACCGTGTACTAGATGTTAGGTGTGGCACGACCGTGTGGACGCCAGGCCAGGCCGTGTCGAATTCATGATATGGCCCATTTATTCCATTTTGGGCCTGTTTTATGTTCTTTTCATCCTCGGGTGCTTTCCTGAGTATAAGACATGAAAAGAAAGGATTAAGAGCACCTTTTTACATAAATCAATGGATAAATCATCCAAAAGCATACTAAATGTGGGCTTAAAATATGTTACTTTTACGGTTTATCATTAGTCAAAGTTTCGCTCATGATGTGATCTCCATCCCTGATCTGACCCTGAGAGCATTGGAGTTGCTCTTTCCAATGTTCATTGTTCATTTCAAGAAGCTCAACTCGAAGTTCAGAACTTTTCAATTCAACCTCAAGCTCTTTAATCTTTCCCTTCAACTCTTCAATCTTAGTCAGGCTTACTTTTAACTTAGTCATAGAGTTACGACTATGATGTTGATGTAGAGACTTTTCCAACTCCTCTACCCTGGCTCTCACTCCAACCTTTTCATCTTGGCTTTCTATCAATTCCATTTTTTAAGCATCCTCTCAAACTCGTGCATCTTGGAATTTCCTTTCCCACTGATCGGCTCTAATCTTTTCTTCTTGGATTTCTTGTCACCATTTTCCCGACATTTTGCCCAATCTGGCAGTCCTTATCAACAAGCGGAACTTCTTATAATCTGTTTTTAGACTGTCCAAGTCTTCTTCAGCCTTGTTCTTTCCTTTTATCATTTTTTGAGCTTTTAACTTTTGGACATCGACGTCTAGTCCTAGCTGAACCTTTTCCTCTTCCAACTTTTTTATCTTTTTCCCCAGCTCTAAACTCATCTTTTCGGAGTCTTGCTTTACTATTTTTAATTCAGAATCTATCACTTGCAGGTGTTGCTCTATCGGTCGGGTACTTTCTTGACTTGAGGAAGGGACATTGTCATCGATTCTTTTACCCCACCACCAATCGTATTCTAAGGTCGTCATAGGATTTGCAGCAAATCTCTTCATTTTGTGAGTTTGGTTCCATGCGTTCGAAATTTCACAAACCTTCTTTTTATTATTGTCACCTTTGTATGCAAACACACATTGACCAACCCTTGCATTGCTAGAATAAACTGTCTCAACCTATACTATCTTAATACAAGTAGAAGGGCATATCCAATAGATCCCCATATCCTGAGTAGAGGGACCCAGTCAAAGTCTCCACATTAATACAAAATTTCATCGGGAATCATCCAATGGGCCCGCCATTCAACATCTTCATCTTGGAGACTCTGGAGAATTGCCATCCATTTTTCTTCAAAAATATTGTCTTTTCTTTGGATATCCACAAATTATTTCAATGGAGAGAAGTCTTCAGAGAACACTCGATAAGAGACTTTTTCTACCTTCCAAAAGTGGCTATGAAACCAGACTAGCAAGAGCTATGCACATCCAATAAATCTTCCTTCATCCACTCTTCGACATGCACTCAAAGATCTGAAAGTTTCAGCCAAGATCGCTGGGACGGGGATGATCCTTTTATCGAGTCAGTCAAAAAGATTAGAAATCGCATCCTCTATTTGTCCTAATACTTTGGGGAAGATGACTAACCCATAAATACTCAAGGTGAAGAGGTGTACCAAGATCAGATCCCGTAGAATTTTCCAAGTGATACATTTACTATCCCCTTTTTTGTTTAATTCGGGGTGCGACCCATTGTTCGCTCATCCTAGTTATATTCATCAGTCTCTTTAAGAAAGTCATGACGTTGGTAGCTTTAGAAAAGGCTTTGTCGATGTGGATCTTTAGGCAACGGAGCAAAATGGTGTATTCTTCTACAATAGGCGCCAGGTCTACTTTCCCCAAAGTGAAGCAGCTATAAGCGAGATTCCAATATTGGGTGAGAGCTCGAAATATGTATTTATCCACTTTGACATTGAGTAGGTAAGACATATCACCATATTCAGGGCAAAATAGTTGCTTGATTTCATCATCCTATTTATCACATATTTCTTTCAGCTCTTGCAGATTATTCTTGGTCACACTAATTCGGGTGAAATCTCATAATTCTGACATATATCCCTTTGACAGGCTGTTACCTTTCTCTTGTTGTCTTTCCTCAGATCATATTCGCACAGCGGCATTGTCATCCACTTTATCAAGAAAACCCCTTTTTTTCCTTGACAAACTCTCTATTTAGCAACTGAACACAAATCAACAACCTTTTAAGATGAAATTGCAATGCAACCACAGCTAAAACAAAACAAAACAAGTCATTACATTTTATATAAAGCTAAAATACAAAGCAAAAAAATTAAATAGAACATCTCTTCTTTGTAATCTATTCAGGCAACCGGTAAAAGTTTGATATGGTTCTACCTAGGGTAGGCTCCTAAGGCTCATTACATGTAGTTTGGTTCTAAAGTAAGGGTACTTGAACCAGCAGATTCCTCAATTCTCACCCATTATAGGCTCATACAGATTGAGTTTAGTTCAGGGGAATACATTTCCCTATGTCTATACGAAGGTGAATACCTTATGAAAACATAGGTAAGATGTATCTTGAAAGTGATCCACTGTCCTATACGGATGTGAAGACTTCACGAAGGAATAGTTTCTCACTCCCACTTAAGAAGGTTAAAATGGAACGATTATGCCATGCAATATATGTGAAAACATACAAAGAGAAACTCTTGAATTAATAAATCAGATGTATTAGATCGCTATGTAACCTGAGATAAAAAAGACATTATATATCACCAAAATAAAACATGAAGGATGAAATGCAATGAAATGATCGTTAGTTTAAACTGAATTATCAATTTTTGACAAAAAGACCAAAAAGTAATCAACTCGTGACTCGACTCTCTTATTCGTCCCCAGTGGAGTCGCCAAGTTGTCAAAACCTTTTTGAAAATCAACATTTAATTTTAAAAAATGAAAATGGAGTCGCCACCAATCTTTTTTAATTAGGTGTGATTGGATCACCTCAACTTGGTCATTTAATAAAATGTTAGATTTACTAAAATGATTATTTTCGGTCTACAAAACCCAAGAAATGGGTTTGGGAGTCGGTTACGTATGAGGAAAGATTAGCACCCTTATAACGCCCAAAATTGGTGCCTAGTTGATTACTTGATGCCTTAGTTTCAAGAGTTGAGAATTCAATGAAAATTTAAAATATGATCCCTTCCTTGCATGACTTGATTAAAATATCGCTAGCTAAATTAAATTTTATAGAGGTCTTATTTCGAGTTAATCGAGAAGGAAAGATCATGCCCCGTAAGTTAGGGCATGATGTCTGAAATCCCCGAAAACAAGAATAATTGCCATTTGGTTATTACCTAAATCCTATGTGCTTTCATTTTAAAATAGGATATTTGGTTATTTTGGTTTTAGGAAGAGACCATACTTCGTAAGTTAAGAGCACGACTCATCGAGTCCCAAAAATAATGAACATTACCTTAGTTTTAATTATTTCTTATGTGTTTTTGCCGAAAAATGGATGAATGTATGTAGCAATATTTACAATGTACGATGATGGCAAAAATATGATATTAACAAAATACCCACATAAATAATGAAATGGAATGACAATACTATAATGAATACAATAATAAGAAATAATAATAATAACATATTCAATTAATAACACTATATGATAATAATGATAATAATAATGAAATAATATAAAAAAGTATGATACTAGTCTAATTACACTCATAAAATATTGATATTTGAGCAAATTTTAAGAAAAAAATTAACAATAATAATCACTTAATAGTATTAATAGTATCAATAATTAAAAATAAAGGACCAAAATAAAATAGTAAGAAAATTTGAGAGAAAAAATGTAAATTATATATAACTTAAAGGGAAAAATATTGATAACAAAATTAACGTGCTAGAAATTAAATAATTGTAAATAAAGGGTCTGAATTTAAGAAAGGTGAAGGGTTAAATTAAAAAAATTATAATATGCGAAAATGAACAGGGACCGAAAGGGGTATTATCCCATCCATATTACATGTGTCCTTCTCTCAATGGGTCAACAGTGGGTCAAGGGACTAAATTGTGCAAGAATAAAATAAAATAGGTAAAAATAAAAGAAAATAATGAAATAGGACAAAATTAAAAAGGGGCAAAAAAGTAGAAGGACCAAAACGACAATTAGACCCTCCCCTTGAAAACACGCAGATCCTGGATGGATTTGGATTGAGTCATCAGGTTGATCCTTAAAATGACGTCGTTTTGGACATATGAAACTAAGCACAAAACAACATCGTTTCAAATGGGCTATATAAATAAAAATTATTTTAAACAAAATTCAATTGCAACTTGTTTAAAAAAAAAAAAAAACCTTTCTTTCGTTCTTTTTTCTCTCAAGCCATCCTTAGGTCCGGCCATAGGGCGGTGGGTATTCGCCACGACCATTGGTCATCAGCGACAGAGACCGCCACCATCGGTGGCCGAAGTACCCAAAAAATCCCTTTTTAGCACCTCAGCGCTTAGAACCCGAATTTGAGATCAAAACCCCCCCAAAAAAAGCCAACCTTCAAAAGAAAAAATGATGAAACCTTCAGTTTCAAAAAAAAAAAAAGATAATGAAACTATTCAGTTTTAACCTTTTCCAATGAGGCTCTCATCGATATCCACTAGATTTGAAGACCTTTCAGATCAGCGAGGGCCACCACGACAGTGATGACCGCAAAAATAGGTAAAGACCTTTATTGTTCTTTCTCTTTTTTATGTTTTTTTTTAAATTTTAAAACAAATAAGAGATGCGCTACCTTTTTTTAACTTGTATTGTTGTTGTATTCCTTTTTGATTTTTGGTGTAAAAAATTATAATGTGTTTGTTAGATTTTTATAGCTGAATCGATTACAATATTTTATTGCTTATTTTTCCTTGATTTTCTACTTCTGTTTCTATTTTTTTCCTTTTGCAGGTGGCAGTGGTAGTCAACGACGATGGGTAGCCGCACCTTTGCCATTTCGGTGAAATGATGGTAGGGGGACAGACCTCGAGCAATGTACCTACTAACGTGCCAATGAGCAACGCCAAAGCTTTTAGGGTTCTAGGGTTTTCTTTTTTTGTTTAGGTGGTGGGTTATTGGGCTGGTGTATTTGGGCTTTAGGGTTCAGGTTAGCGAATTGGGTCCTGGGCTTGTAATTTGGACTGTTAATAGACTTTGTTATTATTTTTGTTTTTGTTGTTTTTTTATTTTTGTTGGGCTGGACGAAATTGGGTTTCTACAAATATCGTATCTTGTGTTTAAATAACTAAATCCAATGCTTCCAAGAGATCTTATGCATGTATGCGAGCTATGTTATTCTCAGTAAATTATTAGAACTTTGTTGGGGGTTATGTGAGTTTAGAACATGTTAATATATTTTTTCTTGATTAACATATATCTATAATAATACTTTTTATTTGAATTGCAGGAGATGGAAACTATGAAGTTGGAACTATGTAAACTTATTTGAACATGTTATTATAATGTACTATATCTTATTTAAAAATTTCTATTAATGTGTATTTTAGTAATTTTTTTTTTAACTTTGATTATTCATTGAGAAATCTTGTGGTACATTAAAGTAGATGAGATAAAAATCAAGACGAAATAACAATGACAAAACTTAAAATGTGACATAATTTTGTGATAGAAAAGTAACAAATTATAGGAGACCAAAAATCGTGATAGATATTTTGTAATGAAATTTAAAATTCTATTAGTATTTAGTGATAAATTAATGAGAGAAAAAAGCAATAGTGACGAAATATGGTGACGGGCAACTGCCCGATTTAAAAAAAAATCAATGATGGAAAATATAATAAAATTGTAACAGAAATTCCATCACAAATTTAGTGATGGGATTTGTGGTCCTTGTGAGAAACCTTATTAGTGAGGGAATCGACGACAAAAAATTTTTGTAACTTAACCTGTCACAAAGTGCAAAAAGTGACAAATTTTGTCTGTCACTATTGCCTCAAATTCTGGTAGTGTTCATGTTGAATGCTTAATGGGGAACTCACAAGCAATTATTTGACCCCTCTTTTTATGATTTCATTCTAAAAGCTTCATCTAGGGAAGATCTATAATAGCTCAATTTTTAGTTGTAACACCCCAAACGCGACCTAAACGTTATGGCCGAATCTAACGATGTCACAGGGAATGGGATTTGAAATAGAATTTACCCAGTTAAAGCCATTTCTGTTTATTAGCATCTATTTACCTCTCGTCAATTTCAAAAATAAATTCCTCCTTAATTTTGATTCATTTAAAAACATATTCTGTAGTGGAAGCTTTTTAAAACGTGTTATTTACATAAAATCGTTCGTGTTTAGAAAAATGTTGTTTTAAAGGAAACCAAGTTTTCGTTGCAATTCAAAACTTCATGAAAACAGTTAAAGACCAAAGGTAAACAGTCTAAAAATTCCAATCTACAACAAAATACTCCCAGAATAATAAAAATTAAATCAGTCCAATAACCGTGTGGTCACCGTAGAGTCCTCCGTCGCACCGATCCGTCTAATTCTGGAGATTACCTGTACAGATAAAACAACAAGGGGTGATTTTACGTAAACTCAGTGTGTAATCCCCACAAATCACATGCATACAGTCAGTCACAACAAATAGTCAAATGCAGTCTGGGCCTAAGCCCATTTTAGTTTGGGCGTTAGCCCATTTTAATTTCAGTAGCAGTTTGGGCTTTAGCCCATTTCAGTTTCAGTAATAGATATGTATTAAGGCCTAAGCCCGTCACAGTAACAGTATCAAATATACATTTATCAGTAACAGAATCCTACCCAACCAGCCTCTACACACCATCTCCGTCCATCCCTACACTCCATGTGGGGTTTCAAACACCCACGCATCCCTACACTCCAAGTAGTAACGAATGCAGTACATAATCAGTAAATTGCAGCTAAGCTACCAGATATTAGGCTTAAGAGCCTTTCAGTACACTTCCTCCAAATATCAACATCCCAACCCAAAGCAATGTAACATACAGTATATGACATGCTAATACACTTACAGTTCAATATTCATTCTTATAATCATCATGCTCAGTACATACATAATACATACAATTCACACATTTAAGGGTCTAAGTAGTGCTTACCGACCCTAAAGTAGGTTCACAGTCGACTTGGGTGACCCGTGCAACCTTAGAACACATTTTGGTTAAATGGGCTTACATGCCCATATGGCCTGCCCGTGTGGCTCACACACCCAGATTGGCCTTGGCCCAAATTTCCAAACACCTGTGTGGCCCTAACGGCCCAAATCAGTCTAGCCCGTCTGTCGCACACAGCCTACCTGGCCATCACCCGGCCGTGTCTTGCGCACACGGCCTGGCTTCGTCAATCACACGCTTGTGTTATAGCACACGGCCTAGTACACGGGCGACCACACGCCCGTGTGGCATCGATAGCGGGTTTTTTTGGCTTTTGCCAAAACCTCATTTTCTGTGTTTTTGGGTACACACCTGGTACTATTTCGATGTAGAATCACTCCCAAGCAAACCAGCACCTAAAATCGATACTACAAACCTCCCAAGATCAGTCATAATTCTCGATTAAACTGAAATTATGAAGCTGACAATATTTCAAATCGAACATTTAACACTTACCCGATAACCCCGAACAATTCTGTCATGATTCTGAACAAGAAGAGCCCCTATCTTCTTGATTCGTTGTTGCCAAGACAGATAATAAGTCTCCAAATCACAATTGGAAAAAAAAATACAAACAAAACCTTTACCTCCACTTACACAACAACTAATCAGAGGGTGCGCTAAAAGGAGACAATTGAAACAAAAATGAAAACGAAAGCAATCAAAACGAATTGGAAAAAGAAAGGAAAAATTTCGACAGAAGGGGAGAATAGAATAGCCGTCAAAAAGAAAATTGAGAGAAAAAAATTCGAAAAGAAAGAAAGAACACCAAGATGTGACCGAAAATCCCTTGATTTTCTCCCACTATCCCCAACTACTCAACCTCCTCAGAATTCCTATTTGACTGAAACTCTCTCTCAATCAAACGAGCAAAAATAAACTCCCACGCCCGTGCAGGGAGTCGAACACAAGACCTTTAGCAATCTGACAGTTCCCTTAACCACCAAACCAGCAGGCCTATTCTGTTATGATTTCATCCACAATTAGCCTTAAACCCACTGAGCAAGGGTAAGGCTTAAATTAGAAAAAAAAATTCCAAAATTTGCCAAAGACAAGGCTTGAACTTGGGACCTCACACACACACACACCTAGAACACTTAACCACTGAAGCAGATACACAGTTGTCTCATTTTAACAGAAACAAAAATATAAATTTTGGGGCGTTACAACTCTACCCCCTAAAAGAAAATTTCGGCCTTGAAATTTACCTGATCAGAACAAATGAGGATACTGCTGACGCATAGCATCCTCAATCTCCCATGTGGCCTCTTCAGTGCTATGATTCCACCACAGCACCTTCACTAATGGAATAGACTTCCTCTGAATAACCTTTACATCGCGATCCAGAATCTGAACCGGCTCCTCTTCGAAGGTTAAATCTGGCCTAACCTTAATCTCCTCAATAGGGACAATATGAGTAGAATCAAAGCAGTAACGCCTCAACATCGAGACATGGAATACGTCATGTATATGGTCTAGCTCTAGAGGTAATTCCAACTGATAAGCGACCGATCCTACTCGCCTCAGAATTCGATAAGGCACAATAAACCTAGGGCTCAACTTGCCCTTGCGACCGAACCTCAGAACCTTCTTCCATGGTGAGACCGTAAGAAACACGAAGTCCCCCACAGAATACTCAATCTTACATCTCTTCAAATCTAATAAGACTTCTGTTTGTTTGAAGCCGCCTTCAGATGATTCCTAATCAGTCGAACCTTATCCTCAGTCTCAAAAACCAACTCAGCACCCAACACTCGACGTTTACCCAGCTCAGTCCAACACAGAGGAGTACGACACCTACAACCATACAGAGCCTCACAAGGGTCCATTTGAATACTTGACTGGAAGCTGTTATTGTAGGTGAACTCAACCAACGGTAGATACTCCTCCCAACTACCCCGAAAATCAATAACACAACTCCTCAACATATCCTCCAGTATCTGAACCACCCTCTCAAATTGACCATCGGCCTGAGAATGGAACGCAGTACTAAAGTCCAACCTAAAACCCAAAGCCTCATGTAACTTTTTTTAGAACCGAGACGTGAAACAAGGATCCCTATCAGAAATGATTGAGACCGGTACCCCATGCAGTCTCACTATCTCAGAAATGTAGAGCTTCGCCAACTTCTAAAGAGAATAGTTGGTCCTAACCGGAATGAAGTGTGCTGACTTGGTCAGTCAATCCACGATGACCCAGACAGAATCCTTTTTAGTGGATGCCAAGGGCAACCCACTAACGAAGTCCATAGTCACTTGTTCCCATTTCCAAAAGAGAATCTTAATCGGCTACAGTAAACTCGAAGGCAACTAATGCTCAGCCTTATCCTGCTGGCATGTCAAACATCTAGCCACAAAATCAGTAACCTCTCACTTCAATCCTGGTCACCAATACAATATTCGAAGATCTCATTACATCTTATTCCCACCAGGGTGTAAAGTTCATAACTAAAACCCGAGAGGGACCAAATACCCTTAGATTTGTAAAATTACTAAAATACCCCTAGATTTGTAAATTACTAAAATACCCTTAGATTCATAAAATTACCAGAATACCCCTATTTTGCAAATTACCCCTGTTTTACAAATTACCAAAACACCCCTATTTTGCAAAAATTACCAAGATACCCTTATCTTGCCAAATTACCAAAACACCCCTGTAGGGTAGAATTACAAAAATATCCCTGGGTAGTGAACTGACGAAAATACCCATATGTGACGAATATGAGTTTGTGGATGTTACTCATGTGTTTGATGCATTCATATGATATTCTGCTTAGGATGCATATGGGTGGGAATTATGGTACGGAAGAAGATTTGAGGATCGCATAGTCGTATAGCCATGGATGCACCGGAGGCTTTAAGCCCATTATATGATTAGTATCTTTGCTGCAACATTAGGTAGTACTGCAACCAGGCTATCTTTGGTGTGTAGAGGATGCGTGAGTTGATTTAGAAATCCCCATAGGTGTGCAATGGTTGGAAGGGAAATGGTGCGTGTAGCGGATGGATTTTTGGGGAGAGTTTTGAATTATCTTATTTGTATATGTTACAATATGATATGAAGTCATTGTGGGCTAAGGCCCAAGACCACCAGTTTTGATAGGGCTTAGGCCCAATGTGAATATTTGTATGTGATTTGATTGCCAAGGGTTGTACACACTAAGTTTCAAAACTCACACTCTTTTATTTAATGTTTCAAGTGATCCTGAATAGACGACTCGGCATGGGAGAGGACTCGGAGATGGCCACACTACAAGCTGTTCAAATATTTTTAATTTGTTTAAATAAATTTATTTTAAATACGATATTTTTCATTGAATTATAATAAGGCCATGTATCTCCTAATAGACTTTATGTTTTTGGTTTTATTATTATTGTTTCAACTATTAGCTTAATTAATTTCATAAAGTTTCTAAAGTTGACATGGTTTTCGAAATAACTCAACATATGAATGTTTTCCTAAAATATGGGCTTTTTATCTTAACTTAACAAGATACAAGGGTTTTGGACTTTTGGGCCTTAAATGGATAATTAGTAAATCATTTTGAAGTGTGCCTTTACTGTGACATTCCGGATTCGGGCCTAACTTCTGGGCCAGGTTTGGGGTGTTAAATTTAGTGGTATCAGAGCCCAGTTGCAAAGCTCGGGCTGTGAAACAGGCCTTAAATTTTGGTTGTAAAAAGTTTTTGGCAGGATTCTTGAAGTGTGGTTCACCGAGCGCTCGATGTCGAGCCAAGTAAGTTTTTTGTACTACATTTGCTTAAGTTACTGAAAATGTATAGATAATGGGCTACTAAAAAAATAAGCTTTTAGAGACTAAAGCCTGTAGGAAACTTAAGCCTGTAGTGGATTCTCGACCGCGGAATAACTTTAAAAAGTAGTTACTTACATAAGACATGCGCTTAAAATAATGGAAATTACGAACTAATTTCATAAAATTATTAATTTAGAAATGCGCATCGATGAGCACTAGAAGAGGTGGAAGAGGCCGCGGTAGAGGCCGTGGAAGTGCTAGGGCTGGGTCGTCAGCGTCGAGCCATATGCCCAACGTTAGAGTAAGGGGGCTCCGGCCTCGCTAGTAGCTGAAATGGAATCGTATGAACTGGCTACCGAGGATGCCGTATCGCAGGCCATGTTAGGAATCTTGAAAAGGGGCATTGGGCCCAATAATGGTACGGGGAGTCGAGGGTCGATCGTGGAGCGACTCCGAGCTAATGGGGCTGAGATTTTCAAAAGAGTAGCGAGGGTGGTCCTGAATGTGGCAAAGTATTGGTTAGAAGCCACTGAAAGAATAATGGACGACCTGGATTGCACGACGGAACAAAAGTTGAAAGGAGCAATATCCCTACTTAGGGACCTATCAGTAGTGGTTGACCGCAAAGGAGGGAAACCAACCGGAGCAGATCACTTGGGAGTTCTTCAAATCGGCATTCTATGGGAAATACATTGGAGCAGCCTATGTGGATGCCCGAAGGAAGGAGTTTTTGATTCTGACTCAGGGAGATAAGCAAGTAGCAGAGTACGAGGCTGAGTTTCTGCTCCTCAGTCAATATGCCAAGGGGATAGTCGCGACGGAGTATGAAAGGTGTGTGCGATTCGAGGATGGATTAAGGGATAGCCTTAGGGTACTGATAGCTTCGCAGAGGTAGCGAGATTTTATAGTTTTGGTAGAGAAAGCAAAAATAGAAGAGGAGGTAAAGAGCACGGAGCACCGCAACCGAGAGGAAGAGAGAGGCAAGAACAAGTGGAATATGGAACCTACGGGAGCCGGACAGAGGCCCATGAGGAGGGCCAGAGTGAATGGGCCAGTTAGAGAGGTGGCCTTTGTTGCTGCTGTTTATAACGAAATACCACTTTGTGCTGAGTGTGGGAGCAGGCATCCGAGTGAATGCTGAAGGAGAATGGGAGCATGTTTGGTCTGTGGATCGATGGAGCATAGGGTTAAGCAATGCCCGAGAAGGCTAGATCAGGAGCGAGGTAATGGTAGAGGTAATTTCCAGCCTCAGAGGGGTGTTCAACAACCACCACAGGGCCGTGGACAAGCCAGGGGCGATAATGGTAATGAACACGGTCGTGGAGCACCAGATAAAGGTGCAGGTTATGATGAGGTGAGGCAGCCAACTTTGGTCTATGCAGCACGTCGCCAAGAGGACGAAGACGCTCCAGATGCGAATAATGGTGCATACCCTATCGTAGTATACTGAGTGTTTATTTTGACTTTAGAATTAGAGTGTGCAGTGAAAGCATAATGGTGAGACTTGGGTAGTACAATTGATAGTTAGTTGGAAATTTCGAGGACAAAATTTCTTTAAGGAGGGTAGAATTGTAATGCCCCGAATTTGGGCCTAGTAGATTTGGGCCTATTGGGTTGTAACGCCCCAGAAATCCCAAAACTTTAAATTTCTGTACACTGAGGTTGGTATGTATGAGTAGCACTTAGAATAATAATATTAAGGTACTATCGGGATTATTTGCAACCTTAGAGATAGGGGTGATCATGGGGAAAAATTTATTTTTCTTGCTTAGTGGACCCTAGTCTTAGGCAGAAGACCTCATAAGCAAATTAAGAAAAGAGAGGACACAAATGGGCTTGTGGTCCAGTGGAAAATGGCATTATTTAGGAGCTATGAGGTGGCGTGTTTTTTAGTTAAAGAGGTCCAAGGTTCGAGGCCTAATAGGGGAGAATTAAGGAGTTTTATTTTTTTGTGCCTAGACAAAAAGAGTTGGTGTTGGAGGGGACTCTGGAATGGAGTGTTCAGGAGAGAAATTTAAGGTGAAGATAAGGGAGAAAAGATAGGGATTTGGAGGTGGATATAGTGGTGCCGATTTGGACTCTGAGGGAAGGGAAGTTTCGGCTAGGGGCTATATATATGGGTGCCGAATTAAGTTCCTAGAGTAATGTCGAAATTTTGATTTCCCTCTAGCCGAATTTCTTCACTTGTGAGATGCCCAAACACCCTTTTTCTCTCTAAGTGTTCAGAAGCCGAAACCTTCATACTCTTCCTTCTCAAATTTCCTTTTTGGTTCACCACTTGGTTCTAGCCGAATCACCTCTTTTCTTATTCTCACTAGTGTTGCCGAATTGCCTCTGTCACCTTACTAGTCTAAAAAGCTGGACTTAAGCCGCAAGATCAAAGGAGAATTTCGGTAAGTGCTTAGTTGATCTTTTAGCGAGTTTTGTTAAAATCTGAAGGGCTATCTAACCCAATCCTTATCGTTGACCTGTATTAACAAGGGTAAGGCTCAACAATCGCAAGCGTGGTAGGTAAGGATTGCTAACAAGGGGGTAAGCATTCTCGACTCAGTCGTGGTTTTGTAAATGGCCGAATCTAATGTGGCTTGTAGGGGTGACTTATATACAATATGGGTCACTTGGTTTTGACGATATAGGTGTTTGAGTGCATATCTAGAGGATAATCGCCAATAGTGGCAAAGGAAGGGCTATTAGAACGTAAGACACACGGTAAGGGTACAGTAAGGTTTTGATTTTTGATAAGTATGTGTTTAAGCCTTGGTTAATCGTTAGTAATGTTGACTGTAGGTTCGTGTCTAAGGGGTTTGCAACGCGCGTGGATACCAGGTGTGTACAAACACTACACACGATATCGACGATACCTGTAATATCCCGGAATTATGGATTATGAACTATTGTTGAAAGTATGAGGAAGCATGCTTATGAATATTTTGAATGTGTTCTATGAATTTTGTGCACTCTAAAATGTAGATAAATGCCTTAGAAATTATTAGATTTTAAATCTAGAAAAGGGAGCTAAGCTTGATAGGTCTTAAGAGAGAATGTAGGGGAGATATGACACACAATTGGGCTTGGAAAAGTGGCTTGGAGGCGCCATTTAAGGCCTCTGGAAATGACGCCAGAAGGAGTGTCAGAGGGGCTTGTGTTCGAGTTGCTAGGGAAGCAAATGGAGTTTTTATTTTGCTGCAGGAGTGAGCAGTAATGGACGGCACCAAGGCACTTGAGGAAGAGTTTAATTCTCTCTAAAATTTGGCTAGATAAGGGGGATAATTGTTGGATTAATTTGATTAATTTTTAAAAGAGGTAAGGGAGAGAAAAACAAGGGATTGGATTAAGAAAGAAGAGTTGGCCAATTGGGGGAGACTAAGGTTAGTAATTTCGGCCAAAGGAGGAATTAAGGTCATTATTCATTCTTTTTCCTTTTCCTTACTTTCTCCTTGCCGAATTTCTTCTTGTTATTGAGCATCCATCTTTTTCTTCTTTTTCTTTTAGCCTCCTAGCCGAATTCTTCTAGTTTTTCTCTTTACATCTTTTCCTCTTGTGGCTGACTTTTCTATCACCATTTGAGAAGGTTAGCCGAATCTCAAGGCAAACTTTAGCCGATTGTTCAGCAAAGTCTAAAGCCGAAGGTTCATTATTTTTGAATCGATCTCTCCTGCAAGCTCTTTGCTGATTTCTTAAGGGTAGTGGTCCATTGCATTTTGATTGTTCTTTTGGTAAGAATCTCTCTTAGCCGAACCCTTATTTCTTTCCTTCTCTAACTAACGAAAAGCAAGGCTTTAATCTCATTATTGTTGTGACTGAAACCTTGAAGGATCTCTCGGGATTTGACTATAGTCGACTATAAAGGAGGTTTTAGGGATTTCAATATCCAAGGTAAGTGAATATAAGATTCGGCCATATGCCATTCTATAGTGTTTTAATGTTAGATTAAATCTAACATGTGTCTATAGAGATCTCGACAACATTAAGGAAGCAAGGATCCAATTCGGGATTTAAGAATCACAAGGTAAGTGGATATAGGTATTCGGCCAAGGCCATAGTGGTATTTCAGATCTATTTCTTATTTGTTTATAGCCAAAAACTAACCAAGTCAAGTGATTGAATGCTAGCCGAATATAGGAGTTAAAGATCTACAGTGTTAGATCGGGTTGTTCGGGATCTCGATAAACTCGCTAAGTAAACCAGGTCTGTACCCCACACTATTTCTCGATAGGTTTATGGTTATGTTTTTGTTAAATATGTTAAAAAGAATGTGAAAAGTATGGCTAAGGTACCATGCAATGGTACAAAGTACTCAGGTATGTTTTCCTACTCCTACTAGGATTATAATGTGATCTGTTATAGCATATGTGTAATTATAAGAATGTGAAATAAAGAATGGGACATAATCTGTGCATGGTATGTATGACATGGGCATATGGGTTATTATGAAAGGGGAAGTGAATGTGTGACTTGGTCACAAAGATCGAATGTGGTGACTTCGGTCCACGATGATTCGAATGTGGTGTCTCTTGACAAAATATGTTATCGGTGGCTATGCCACAATATATAAGAGGCGATGAGCACGTCGACTACAAATGATCGCGCCGATGATGTGTAGCGGATGGAGGTTGACTTAGTAGTCCCCACGGTGTGCAGGTTGGTACGGGTGATGTGTAGCGGATGGTACCTAGGTTTTGGGTTCGGGTTTGCATCATTTTCTTTATTTCTGCTATATATAATTGTATGAACTGTTATGCCTAAACTGTTGGGATTTAGCGTTGGTTACACATTGAGTTTGTATGACTCACCCCGTTATGGGAATGTTTTTCAGGTGACGATCAGTGATGGACCGGGTCGGCAGGAGCTTAGTGGTGGCCATGCTCAGTTCGGAATTTATTTAAATTTTGGACTTTTACATTTAAAGTATTTGGATTCGTTTTCGGGATTGTTTTCATTTGTAATAAGGCCTATAGTACTTAATTGTTTAATGGTTGCTTTTATTTATTATATCACGATACTACTATTGTTAAGTCAAAGTTAATTAAATTATTTTTTTTTTAAAATAAACCCTCAAATGTTTTGTTACCTAACACAAATGATTTTCAATTCAGATGGTAAACTCTAAGAACTCGAATTTTACCTCTAACTTGAAATTCTGAAAATTTACAGTACAGTTTTATAAAACCTAGATTACAAAAATAAACTTGTTTTCAACCCAAGCCCAACACAAAAATAAATTTTCTTTCAAAACCATCCTAATTTTCCAAAGGAATCAAAAAGTTTTGAATCGTTTTATTCGTGGTGAAACACCCCAGACCCGATCCACGAGCCTTGACCGGATCTGGTATGTTCCCCGAAGTAAATGGATTCAAAATTCTTTTGTTACTTTGGAAAAACTGTGTGTTTTGAAGAAAGTTTGTTTGTGGGTTGGGCTCGAGTTGAAAACAAGCTTGTTTTATATTGGAAACCCATTTATTTCAGGTGGCAAAACATTTGGAGTTTATTTTAAATGAAATTAACTTAATCTTTAATAAATAAAGTTTCCTAACATAATAAATAAAACAGTAATAAAATAGTGCACTATGGCCTTATTACATCAAATTAAAACCCAAAATAAAATTCAAGGTACTTAGAAATAAAAGAAAGTCCGGAATAAAATAAAATCTGAATTTTCGTATGGCCACCCCTAACCTTCCAGGCCAGGTTCATCACCGATCATCACACGAAAAAATATTTCCAACAGGGTGAGTTAACAGGACTCAATGTGTACACAACACTAAATCATAATAGAATCAGGCATAACAAATATTACACATTCATATCATAGCATACATATTATGATGCATTCCCAAACCCAAACCTAATAAGCCATCCGCTACACTCCCTCGTACCAACCTGTACACCGTGGGGACTACTAAGCCGACCCTCCTTCCGCTACACTCTATATCGTGGTCTTAGGTCACCGCATTTGTGGTCTTAGGTCACCACATTTAGATATCGCGGTCTTAGGTCACCGCATTCAGATTACTGTGGTCTTAGGTCACCACATTCAGATACCACGGTCAGGTCTTAGGTCACCACATTCACTTCCCCTTTCAATAACCCATATGCCCCATTTTGTAATATGCATTAATATGCCAAAGTTCACATTCTTATTCTCATGTTCCAAATAACATATTTCATATTCCTAGTAGGAGTAGGAAACGTACTTGAGTACTTAGTACCATAACATGGTACCTTAGCCACTTTCTTATTGTTAATATCACATATTTTAATTAGACATAGCCATAAAACTTATTAAGAATTAGTGTGGGGTACACACCTGATTAGCTTAACGAATTCCTTGAAATCCCGAAAAATCGATCTATCGCTTTAGATCCTAAATCCCTACATTTGGCCACATTTAGTATTTTAGGAAAAAGCCTATTCGGCTAATTTAATCAAATCCCGAAGGATTATCGTATCCACTTTCTTACCTTGCTGCCGATTTGATAATTAATCAAATCCCGAAAACTTGTATTCTTCCCCTTTGAAATCGGCTAATCACTAGATCCCTTGAATCGGTTAGTTTTCGCTTAAAACACATAAAAATAGATCTAACTACTAAAAATAGGCTTGGTAGAATATTCATAGTCACTTACCTTAAGGATCTTAAATCCGAAATTATCCCTTGGTTATAGCTTACGTCGAAATCCCTAAAACCACATGTTAGATCAACTTCTAACCTTTAATCACAATCAATGGCCCTTGGCTGAATGTCAGATATGACTTACCTTGATGGTCAAATCCCGAAGATCTTTTCCTTTATAGTCGACTATGTCAAAAATCCCGAACGAATCCTTCCAAATTTCGGCAAATAAGAATATTGATGGGATTAGTCCTAGATTTCGACAAATCTAAAAGAAAAGAATAGAAATTAAAACTTGTTCTTACCCTTTCTTGAAGAAATCGACAGCACCTATGCTTGAAGCCCCTCAAAGATTCGGCTTTTGATGGATTGGAAAGATGGTGATATCTTGAATTTTCGGCTTTGGCTAACAAAAAGAAGAAGAACAAATGCTCTAGAAAATTTGGCAGAGAGAAGGGTTGAGAGAAAGAACGATGAATGGCCCTCTTTTCCTTATATAGCCGAATTTACTAACTTAGAATCCCTTACTTGGCCATCACTCTTCTATTTTGATAGCTTTATCTCGTTAATTATCTCCTAAAATAAAAGATAATTCAGCAACTATCCTTACTTAGCCAAAATTATTAAACTCAAAGTCCCTTACTTGGCCATCACTTCTCCCTTATTTCCCTAATTAAAGAATAATTCCTCATTTATCTCTTGAAAATAATCTAAAATAAATCCATTATTTATCCCTTATTTATCCACTATTTATCTCTTAAAAATAAAAGAATAAAGGTTTCTAAATTATAGCCTTGTGGCGTCCCTTGCTGCTACTCTCTGCTGCAAAATAAAACTTTTTATTTTGCTTCCCCTGTAGCTCGAACCTTGGCCCAATACCCCAGTATGTGGCGCCATTTCTGAGGCCCTAAGTGGCATCTTCAAGCCACTTTTCCAAGCCCGTTTGTGTGTCATATTTCACATACATTTTCTCTTAAGGCCATCTCGCCTTAGTTCCCTCTTTTAGACTTTAAACTTGACATTTCTAAAGCATTTCCTTACATTTCTAAGACATTTCCTTACATTTCCAAGACATTTCCTTACATTTCCAAGACAAGACATTTCCTTACATTTCCAAGTTATTTCCTTACATTTCCAAGTCATTTCCTTACATTTCCAAGACAAGACATTTCCTTCCATTTCGAAGTCATTTCCTTACATTTCTAAGACAAGACATTTCCTTCCATTTCGAAGTCATTTCCTTACATTTCCAAGACAAGACATTTCCTTCCATTTCCAAGTCATTTCCTTACATTTCCAAGTTTCCAAAAATGTTCATCATACATTCATAACACATAAGACATGCCATTTCGTATAATTAAATCAAAAATGCATAGGCCTATTTCCTGGATGTTACACGTGGGCCGGATTTGGGGTGTTTTAGCTTGGTATCAAAGCCCAGTTTTAAACTCTCGGCCTTGGGTTTAAAGCCCATAACGTTTTTAAAATAAGGCCCAAACAAGTTTTTGAAAAAAAAAACTTTTATGAAAAGAGCAGGTTTTCAGGCATGGCACCCAAGTCTCCGACCCGAAGTCCACCAGGTAAGTACCCCTATTCATTTGTGTGATTATTAGTATGAACTGTAGAAGAGTAGAAATGGAACGTAGAATAGTATGATAGGTACTTGAACCCTAGGACTAGTTTACCCCAACAATTACATAGGATTGAAGTGCCTAAGTAAACAAACCTGTGGCTAAGTCGCCGAGTTAGGGTGTGGCAACCTTTGTGCGCATGTCTAGGATTGGATCCAGAAGAGCCTGGTACGTCCTAGTGACTCACCTCCTCTTCGCTGGAATCCTACCTGGTGCGTAGCTTCGGTTCACCCTAACCAAGAGGACTTATTCACGGGCTAAACCTAATAACTAAAACCCGAAAGGGATTAGCTGTATTTTCATAAAAACTTCAGTTTTAAAATCACCAAATTACCCCTTTAAATTGTAGCAAAACCTAGTTTGAAAATTTTCCAAAATACTTCTGATTTACAAAATTTCCTAAAAACCCTAGTGGGAAAATTACTAAAATGCCCTTGGTTTCCCAAAATTACCATACTACCTCCGATTTCAATAACATTTTCTGATTTTGCAAAAATATCCAAAAGCTTCATCGTTACAAAATACTAAGGTACCGTGATTTGGAAATTTACGAAATTACCCCTGATTTACAAAATTACCAAAATGACCCTCGATTTTTAAAATCTCTGCCATACCCCTAATTTGAGAAAATTTACAAAAGTACCCTTGAGGTTTCAAAATTCAAAGTGCCTTGATTTATTAAGATTTATAAATTTACCTCGATTTATTACCAAAATACCCCTGTAGGACAAATAACGAAAATACCCCTGGGGTAGAAATAGACTAAAATATTGGAATAGGTGAATGTGTGTGATAGATGCTACTGAATGAATGTTGGAATGAATGTGCTTCTCTGAATTAGGATAGAAAACTTGAACGAAAACTTTGATTGATCGAAAGAACTGCTATTAAACTCCTTTCATAAAATTTCTTCGCGAATAATCAGTGGAACAAGGACTAATGCATAAAATTTCTTAATCAGATTAAAACACGAACGTAGACATGAGCTCTAGGGGACGTGGTCGTAATGTGGGAGGACGCGGTTGAGGCAGAATGACCATGTCGGAACCCGTTAGGTCGGGTCAAGGATCTGAGAATGAGGTACCGCCACCACCACCACCAGCTGTTGGTGTTGAATAGCAAGATCGACGGAGATGATCTTTGTATCGCAGCGGTGTCTTTGTAAGTTCTTGAGTTGGTGGCTGGTGCAGGAGGAAATATGAGAGCTTGAAAGTCTGTCCCCGAGCGACTCCGGGCTAATGGAGTTGAGGTATTCCGTGGTGTATCGAGCGTGGCACCCAGTACGGCTGAGTATTGGTTGGAAGCAACCGAACGAATTATGGATGAGCTCGATCTGACCCCTGAGGAGAAACTGAATGGAATGGTAGCGCTGCTACGCGATGAGGTATATCAATGGTGGCTCACAGTTCGGGATAGTGCCATAGCTAAGGATCTGACTTGGGAGTATGTTAAGGCGGCGTATCAGAAGAAGTATGTCGGCACGCGTTATACTGATGAGCAGAGGAAGGCATTTCTGGGGCTGGTTCAAGGGAATAAGTCCGTAGCAGAGTACGAAGTTGAACTTTTAAAGTTAAGCCGATATGCTTGTGGAGTAGTGGCTACAGAGCATGAGCGATGTGTCCGGTTTGAGGACGGACTAAGGGGTGACCTGAGGTTATTGATAGCTCCACACCAGGAGCGGGAGTTTTCTGTGTTAGTAGAGAAGGCTAAAGTGGCTGAAGGGATTAAGGATTCAGTGAGGCAGAATACGAATTGGAATAGGGCAAAGAGGGGTTTTGGACCATCAGGATCATCTGGGAATGTTCAAAAGAGGCCTAGGGTTGATGTGTCGCGAGGTCAGAAAGCTGCTACAGGAGGGCAGTATCGTACTTGTGATCAGTGTGGGAAGAAGCACTTAGGTGAGTGTTGGAAAAAGATGGAGGGATGCTTTAAGTGTGGGTCTAAGGATCATATGATTAAGGACTGTCCTATGAAACCAGATGGCAATCGACCAGTAGCTCAGAATGTTAATCAGGCTGGTAGAGGTGGACAGCAGCCTCAGCGAGGTCGTGGTTTGAATAACAGAGAAAATGGTACTGGCAGAGGACGTGGAACACCGGGCAGATGTGTTGGTAATATAGAGGCAAGACTGCCAGGTCTGGTTTATGCGGTTCGCCGGAGGGAGGATGGAGATGCGCTGGACGTCATAATCTGTACATTCCTTGTATTTGATAAACCTTATGTTGCTCTGATTGATGTGGGCTCGACCCATTCCTATGTTGCATGTAGTGTAGTTGAAACACTAGGCATAGCCTCTGAACTTTCTGATAGGGAGATGACTGTAGTAAGCCCATTAGGTCAAACTGTAGTGGTAAATAAAATCTTTCGGAGTGTACCTCTAGAGGTTCAGGGAGTGAACTTTCCTGTCGACTTAATGGAACTACCCTTCGGAGAATTCGATCTCAGACTCAGTATGGATTGGCTAGTGGAACATCGGGTTATGTTGGATTGTGTAGCCAAACGAATGGAGTTAAGGACCCCGGAGGATGAGGTGATAGTTATGGTAGGAGAAAGAAGAAACTACTTGTCTAATGTAGTTTCAGCACTTAAGGTTGTAAAGATGGTTCGGAAAGGGTGCAAGGCTTTCTTGACTTTCGTTAGTGCGTTGGATGCTAAAGAAAGGGGAGTTAGTGGAGTAAGGACAGTAAGGGAGTTTGTAGATGTCTTTAGGAGGAATTACAGAATACCCCAGATAGGAAGTGGAATTTGGAATTGACTTGCTACCAGGAACAGCTCCTGTGTCAATTGCCCCTTATAGAATGGCACCAAAGGAGTTCGTAGAGCTCAAGGCTCAAATCCAAGAGTTGCTGGGTCGTGGGTTTATCCGACCCAGTGTGTCTCCGTGGAGAGCACCGGTCTTGTTTGTGAAGAAGAAGGACAGAACTATGCATATGTGCATAGACTATCGTCAATTGAATAAACTAACCCTCAAGAACAAGTATCCTTTGCCAAGGATAGATGACTTGTTCGATCAGCTTAAGGGAGCGGCAGTCTTCTCAAAGGTCGATCTAAGGTCGGGATATCATCAGTTGAAGGTGAAGGAGGCGGATATCCATAAGACAGACTTTAGGACAAGGTACGGCCATTATGAGTTTTTGGTAATGCCATTCAGTTTCACGAACGCCCCAGCCGCATTCATGGATATGATGAATCGGGTTTTTTCAACCTTACTTGGATCGGTTCGTTGTTGTGTTCATCGACGACATCCTGGTGTACTCCAAGTCTGAAGAGGAGCATGATGAGCATCTTCGGGTTGTGTTACAAGTGTTGAGGGAGAAGAAGCTTTATGCCAAATTCAGCAAGTGTGAGTTTTGGCTGAAGGAGGTTCTTTCTTAGGGCATGTGGTATCCGTAGAAGGAATAAGGGTGGATCCTTAAAAGATTGAGGCGGTGCTGGATTGGAAGCCACCTAAGTCTGTGGCTGAGATTCATAGCTTCTTGGGATTGGCAGGCTACTACAGAAGGTTTGTAGAAGGGTTCTCATCGATAGTCGCACCTTTGACAAAGCTGTTGAGGAAGGAAGTACCTTTCGTATGGACAGATAAGCAACAAGAGAGCTTTGAGAAGCTTAAGAAGGTTTTGACCAAAGCCCCAGTTTTGATTCAGCCAGATGCAGGGAAGGATTTTGTAGTATACTGTGATGCTTCTTACACGGGATTAAGGTGTGTATTAATACAAGACGGGAAAGTAGTCGCTTATGCGTCTCGACAACTAAGGCCACATGAGGTTAACTACCCGACTCATGACTTGGAATTGGCGGCAATGGTCTTTGCTCTTAAGGTGTGGAGGCACTACCTTTATGGAGAAAAGTCGGTGATCTATACGGACCACAAGAGCCTTAAGTATTTGTTGACTCAGGAGGAGTTAAAGTTGAGATAACGAAGGTGGGTGGAATTGTTGAAGGACTATGATTGTTCCATAGAATATCACCCGGGCAAGGTGAATATGGTGGCAGATACCTTAAGTTGGAAAGTGGTGTCGGACCTGAGGGCGATGCTCGCACATCTGAGTTTGTATGACGATGGAAGTCTGCTGGCAGAGTTGCAACTTAAGCCGACGTGGTTAGGCTAGGTGAAAAAAGGACAGTTGGCAGATGATGATTTAAGTGCTAAGATGCGGCAAGTTTAGAATGGAGGGTTAAAGGATTACAGTATATCCAGTGATGAAGTATTGTGTTTCAAGGGTAAGGTTTGTATGCTGAAGAATGAGGAACTTAGGCGGAAAATTCTTCAGGAATCGCATAGTAGCCTTTATGCTATGGATCTCGAAGGTACTAAGTTGTATAAGGATCTAAGAGAACAGCTTTGGTGGCCTGGTTTAAAACGGGAAGTTACCGAATTTATCAGCAAATGCTTAACATGTCAGCAAGTTAAGGCTGAACACCAAGTTCCGTCAGGATTGCTTCAACTGATAATGATTCCGCAGTAGAAGTGGGAGAGAATTACCATGGACTTTGTTAGTGGGCTTCCCCTTACGCCTACTAAGAAGGACTAGGTATGGGTGATAGTGGATCGGTTGACAAAGTCCACGCATTTCATTCCAGTAAGAGTTGATTATTCTTTGCAGAAGTTCACAAGATTGTATGTGTCGAAAATTGTAAGGTTGCATGGAGTACTGGTGTCGATCATCTCGGATAGGGATCCAAGGTTTACGTCTCGGTTTTGGAAAGCACTACATCAGGCTTTAGGCACCAAATTTGATTTCACTACGGCTTTTCATCCATAGTCTGACGGGCAATCTTAATGGGTAATCCAAGTGTTAGATGATATGTTAAGAGGCTGTGTGATAGACTTCAGAGGAAGTTGGGAAGACCATTTGCCTTTAGTGGAATTTGCATATAATAATAGCTATCAAGCCAGTATTCGAATGGCACCGTATGAAGCATTGTATGGACGGAAGTGTCGCATTCTTACATGTTGGATGGAATTAGGGGAACGTCGAGTTTTGGGTCCAGAGATTGTGGCAGAGTCTGAAGAAAAGGTTGAGGTAATTCAGGCACTGTTGAAGGAAGCATCTGATAGGCAAAAGTCGTACGCGGATCTGAAACGGAAGGAGATAGAATTTGCTGTGGGAGATCAAGTGTTCCTTAAGGTTTCGCCATGGAAGAAAGTGATGAGGTTTGGTCGCAAAGGGAAATTAAGTCCAAGGTTTATAGGACCTTATCGGGTATTGAAGCGAGTTGGACCAGTGGCATACCAGTTGGAGTTGCCTTCGGAATTGAAGCAGATGCATGACGTATTTTATGTGTCTATGTTACGTCATTATCGATCAGATCCATCCCATGTGGTTCCAGTTGAAGAGGTGGAGCTAAGGCCAGATTTGTCTTACGAGGAAGAGCCAATTCAGATCTTGGAACGAGATGTGAAAGTGTTGCGGAGGAAGTCAGTTCTTCTAGTCAAAGTGCTATGGCGAAATCATGGATCGGAAGAAGCTTCGTGGGAGCCGGAGGAAGCAATGCGACAGCAATATCCTCATTTATTTCAGCCAGGTAATTTCGAGGACGAAATTATTTTAAGGAGGGTAGAACTGTAATATCCCGTAATTATGGCTTATGAACTATTGTTGAAAGTATAAGGTAGCATGCTTATGAGTATTTTGAATGTGTTCTATGAATTTGTGAACTCTAAAATGTAGATAAATGCCTTAGAAATTATTAGATTTTAAATCTAGAAAAGGGAGCTAGGCCTGATAGGTCTCAAGAGAGAATGTAGGGGAGTTATGACACACAATTGGGCTTGGAAAAATGGCTTGGAGGTGCCACTTAAGGCCTCTGGAAATGACGCCACAAGGAGTGTCAGAGGGGCTTGTGTTCGAGTCGCTAGGGAAGCAAATGGAGTTTTTATTTTGCTGCAGGAGTGAGCAGTAGTGGACGGCACCAAGGCACTTGAGGAAGAGTTTAATTCTCTCTAAAATTCGGCTAGATAAGGGGGATAATTGTTGGAGTAATTTGATTAATTTTTAAAAGAAGTAAGGGAGAGAAAAACAAGGGATTGGATTGAGAAAGAAGAGTTGGCCGATTGGGGGAGCTAAGGTTAGTAATTTCGGCCAAAGGAGGAATTAAGGTCATTATTCATTCTTTTTCCTTTTCCTTCCTTTCTCTCTGTCGAATTTCTTCTTGTTATTAAGCATCCATCTTTTTCTTCTTTTTCTTTTAGCCTCCTAGCCGAATTCTTCTAGTTTTTCTCTCTACATCTTTTCCTCTTATGGCCGACTTTTCTATCACCATTTGAGAAGGTTAGCCAAATCTCAAGGCAATCTTTAGCCGATTGTTCAGCAAAGCCTAAAGCCGAAGGTTCGTTCTTTTTGAATAGATCTCTCCTGCAAGCTCTTTGCCAATTTCTTAAGGGTAGTGGTCCATTGCGTTTCGATTGTTCTTTTGGTAAGAATCTCTCTTAGCCGAACCCTTATTTCTTTCCTTCTCTAACTAACGAAAAGCAAGGCTTTAATCTCGTTATTGTTGTGACTGAAACCTTGAAGGATCTCTCGGAATTTGACTATAGTCGACTATAAAGGAGGTTTTCGGGATTTCAATATCCAAGGTAAGTGAATATAAGATTCGGCTATAGGCCATTCTATAGTGTTTTAATGTTAGATTAAATCTAACATGTGTCTATAGGGATCTCGACAACATTAAGGAAGCAAGGATCCAATTCGGGATTTAAGAATTACTAGGTAAGTGGATATAGGTATTCGGCCAAGGCCATAGTGGTATTTCAGATCTATTTCTTATTTGTTTATAGCCAAAAACTAACCAAGTCAGGTGATTGAATGCTAGCCGAATATAGGAGTTAAAGATCTACAGTGTTAGATCGGGTTGTTTGGGATCTCGATAAACTCGCTAAGTAAACCAGGTCTGTACCCCACACTATTTCTCGATAGGTTTATGGTTATGTTTTTGTTAAATATGTTAAAAAGAATGTGAAAAGTATGGCTAAGGTACCATGCAATGGTACAAAGTACTCAGGTATGTTTTCCTACTCCTAATAGGATTATAATGTGATCTGTTATAGCATATGTGTAATTATAAGAATGTGAAATAAAGAATGGGACATAATCTGTGCATGGTATGTATGACATGGGCATATGGGTTATTATGAAAGGGGAAGTGAATGTGGTGACTTCGGTCACAGTATCTGAATCTGGTGACTTCGGTCACAGTATCTGAATGTGGTGTCTCTTGACACAAAATGTTATCTGGTGGCTATGCCACAATATATAAGGGCGATGAGCACGTCGACTACAGCGACTGCCTTCGATGATGTGTAGCGGATGGAGGTTGACTTAGTAGTCCCCACGGTGTGCAGGTTGGTACGGGTGATGTGTAGCAGATAGTACCTAGGTTTTGGGTTCGGGTTTGCATCATTTTCTTTATTTCTGCTATATGTAATTGTATGAACTGTTATGCCTAAACTGTTGGGATTTAGCGTTGGTTACACATTGACTCTGTATAACTCACCCCGTTGTGGGAATGTTTTTCAGGTGACGATCAGTGATGGACCGGGTCGGCAGGAGCTTAGTGGTGGCCATGCTCAGTTCGGAATTTATTTAAATTTTGGACTTTTACATTTAAAGTATTTGGATTCATTTTCGAGATTGTTTTCATTTGTAATAAGGCCTATAGTACTTAATTGTTTAATGGTTGCTTTTATTTATTATATCACGATACTACTATTTTTAAGTCAAAGGTTAATTAAATTATTTTTTTTTAAAATAAACCCTCAAATGTTTTGTCACCTAACACAAATGATTTTCAATTAAGATGGTAAACTCTAAGAACTCGGATTTTACCTCTAACTTGAAATTTTGAAAATTCACAGTACAGTTTTATAAAACCTAGATTACAAAAATAAACTTGTTTTCAACCCGAGCCCAACACAAAAATAAATTTTCTTTCAAAACCATCCGAATTTTCCAAAAGAATCAGAAAGTTTTGAATCGTTTTGTTCGAGGAACATACCAGATCCGGTCAAGGCTCGTGGGCCGGGTTTGGGGTGTTTCAATACTGAAAAGCCGAAAGGCCGAAAGTGGCTAAATGAGTCCGTCGGATCTTAAGGCTAGGTTTGATGAGTTTGTTCGGTTTGGTGTATGAATTGAGTCTGTCAAGCCCGGCGGATCCTAGTGGCCCACCTCCTCTTCTTTGGAATCCTACCTGGTGCGTAGTGTCTGTTCACTTTAGCCGCGAGGACTTGTTGATGGGCCAAAGTTCATAACTAAAACCTGAGAGGGACCAAATACTCTTAGATTTGTAAAATTACTAAAATACCCCTAGATTTGTAAATTACTAAAATACCCTTAGATTTGTAAAATTACCAGAATACCCCTGTTTTGCAAATTACCCCTGTTTTACAAATTACCAAAACACCCCCATTTTGCAAAAATTACCAAGATACTCCTATCTTGCCAAATTACCAAAATACCCCTATAGGGTAGTGAAACAACAAAAATACCCCTATGTGACGAATATGAGTTTGTGGATGTTACTCACGTGTTTAATGCATTCATATGATATTCTGCTTAGGATGCATATGGGTGGGAATTATGGTACGGAGGAAGATTTGAGGATCGCATAGTCGAATGGCCATGGATCCACCAGAGCTTTAAGTCCATTATATGATTAGCAACTTTGCTACAATGTTAGGTAGTACCACAACCGGGCTATCTTTGGGGTGTAGAGGATGGGTGGGTTAATTTAGAAATCCCCATAGGTTTGTAATGGTAGGAAGGGAAGTGATGTGTGTAGCGGATGGATTTTTGGGGAGGGTTTTGCATTATCTTATTTTTATATGTTACGATATGATATGAAGTCATTGTGGGCTAAGGCCCAAGACCACCGATTTTGATATGGCTTAGGCCCAATGTGAATATTTGTATGTGATTTGATTACCAAGGGTTGTACACACTAAGTTTCGAAACTCACACCCTTTTATTTAATGTTTCAGGTGATCCTAAATAGACGGCTCGGCGTGGGAGAGGACTCGGAGATGGTCACACTACAAGCTGTTCAAATGTTTTTAATTTGTTCAACTAAATTTATTTTAAATACGTTATTTTTCATTCAGTTATAATAAGGCCATGTACCTCCTAATAGACTTTATGTTTTGTGTTTTATTATTGCTATTTCAACTATCCAGTTAATAAACTTAAATTAAATTTCTAAAGTTGACATGGTTTTCGAAATAACTCAACATATGAATGTTTTCCTAAAATATGGGCTTTTTATCTTAACTTAGCAAGATACAAGGGTTTTGGGATTTTGGGCCTTAAATGGATAATTAGTAAATCATTTTGAAGTGTGCCTTTAATGTAACATTCCAGATTCGGGACTAACTTCTAGGCCGGGTTTGGGATGTTACAGATTCACTCGAATCCCCTCAGCAGAAACCACATGACCCAGAAAAGTTACTTCACATAACCAAAACTCGCACTTGCTAAACTTAGCATAGAGTTGCCTTTCCCACAAAATCTGGAGAACCACTCTAAGGTGCTCATCATGCTCATCCTCAGTCTTAGAATATACCAAAATGTCATCGATGAATACTACGACGAACTGATCCAGATAGGGCTGAAACACACGATTCATCAGATCCATATATACGGCCGGTGCATTCGTCAACACGAAAGGCATAACTAGGAACTCGTAATGCTTATAACGAGTCCTAAAAGTAGTCTTATGCACATCCACATCTTTAAATATGAGCTGATGGTACCCAGAACGAAGATCTATCTTAGAAAACACGAAAGCCCCTCAGTACTGATCAAATAAGTCGTCGATCCTCGGAAGTGGATACTTGTTCTTAATAGTCAACTTGTTAAGTTGCCAATAATCAATACATATCCTCATGGTCCCATCCTTCTTCTTAACAAATAGGACCTTTGCTACCCACGGAGACACACTCAGACGGATGAAGCCACGGTCCAACAACTCCTGAAGTTGAGCGTTAAGCTTCACAAGCTCCTTCGGTGCCATTCGATAGGGGGCGATAGACGCCGGAACTGTACCAAGAAAAAGATCAATCCCAAATTCCACTTTCCAATTCAGAGGTAAATCCGATAGCTCATTAGGAAAATCGTCCAAAAAATCCCTTACAGTTCAGATGTCGTTTACAGTAGAGTCCCTAAAAATAGAAACACTAATGTAGGCCAAGAACGCCTCACATCCCTTATCAACCAGTTTCTCTGCCACCAGTGTAGAGATCACATTAGGCAGATAATTCTAACATTCTCCAATCATGACTACCTCATTATCCTCCTTAGTTCCCAAGATGACCCTCTTAGCCGCATTGTCCAGACTAACATGGTGCTTGACCAACCAATCCATATGCAAAATCAGGTCGAACTCCCCAAATAGAAGCTCCATTAGATTAGCCAGAAATACCGATCTTTGCACCTTTAACGGCATATCTCTATACAGTTTGCTAACCTGAAAAGATTGCTCCAACAAACTCAGTACAGTGACCTCACTCGCAGTGTTCTCAACTGATAACCCTAGGTTTTCAGAAATAGAATAGGCTATGTAGGAATGAGTAGATCCTATGTCTATCAAGCAAGATATGGTACATCAAAAATAAAAAACATACCGGTAATGATGTCTGGAGCATTTCGGTCCTCTCGGCGATGAGAAGCATAAACAAGAGCAGGCTGCCTCGCCTCAGTCTGCCCAGCACCTCTGCTTGGTGCTCTCTGTCCTCAGCCCATACCGTTACCACCCTAGCCTAACCATGGCTCCTCGGTGGCTACTAAACTACCCTCTGTGGTTGCGCAGTACTAGAACCCAGAGCTTGCATCTGATGGGCCCACAGCGGATACTCCTAAATACTGTGCTCTAATGACCTACACCTCAAACATGCCCTAGACCTCCTCCAACACTCGCCCTGATGGAATTTACCATAATTCCTTCATAGCTGCAAACCAGTCGGAGCAACAGGGGGCCCAGTTCTAATCGGCCCATCAGTCCTGGCCTTTTTTTTAGGCCTCTGTATCGAACTTGAGGGCTCTGAATCCCTCTTGTTCTTACCCCTCTCACGGTCTCTGCTCTGGCGTTCAACACACTTAACATCCTCAGCTATCTTCACCTTCTCTACTAGTACAACAAACTCTCACTCCCTCTGCGAAACTATCAGTACCCTCAGATTATCCCTAAGGCCTTCCTCAAAATGAATACATCTCTCATACTCAGTCACCACCATACCTCACGCATAGCGACTCAGTCTCAAAAATTCAGCCTCATACTCAACCACTGATCGGTCCCCCTGAGTGAGGTTCAGAAACTCACGTCTACGAGAATCGATATAACTAGCTCCCACATACTTCCCTTGGAAGACAGACTTAAAGAACTCCTAAGATAGACGATCAAACTGAGTGCCCTCCTTAACGGTCAGCCACCACTGATAGGCCTCATCGCGAAGCAACGAGACTGCACCCTTCATTTTCTACTCAGTGGTACAGTTTAAATCGTCCATTATCCTCTCTATAGCCTCCAACCAACATTCAGCCACATTAGGGGCTACTTTTGTGGCACCTCTAAATAACTCAGCTCCATTGAACCGGAGTCGTTTAGTAATCAACCTTCGGCCCCCAGATCCAGTGTTGGGCCTAGCGACCCTCTCCAGTATCCTTAGCATAGCCTGGGACAATGCGTCGTCCCCAGCCATGCGGTTATGAGATCCAGTCTCAGTAACAGGCGAAACTGGCGTATCACTCGTGTCCAGATTTAGCATACTGCCCAGTGAAGATGACTCAGCTTGAGCCCCTCTACGGCCTTTACCTCGGCCTCTGGTACCTAGTTCGCGGATACCTCATGCGCTCATGTCTAGTCAGATTTATCTGATAGTACGAATTTTATGAATCAGTTACAATTTCAGTACTTATTAATAGATGTTTTACGTAAACCAGTATCATAAATTTAGAGTTTGTTTTTCGCAAATAAAGTCTTTATTAGTTTCAGTTTCACTACAGTTTCAGTACACTACTAGAGTGTTTCAGAACAGACTATCTATAACAATTTATTAGAATACTTACAGGATCGGTGCCAGAGACTCGGTGTACCACATTCTTAGTCAAGTCATTTCAAATCATTCTAAAATCAGTTATTAAAAACCAAGTTTTAAAAACCCAAGGTCCACAGGCGAGTTTTGCAACCTAGCTCTGATACCACTAAATGTAACACCCCAAACTCGGCCTAGACGTTATGGCCAAATTTGGTGATGTCATAGAGAATGGAATTTGAAATCGAATTTACCCGGTTAAAGCCGTTTTTGTTTATTAGCATCTATTTACCTCTCATCAATTTCAAGAATAAATTCCTCTTTAATTTTGATTCATTTAAAAACATATCCTGTAGCGGAAGCTTTTTAAAACGTGTTATTTAGAGAAAATTGTTTGCGTTTAGAAAAACGTTGTTTTAAAGGAAATTGAGTTTTTGTTACAGTTCAAAAGTTCATGAAAACAGTTAAAGACCAAAGTAAAGGTAAACAGTCCAAAAAGTACAATTTACAACAAAATACTCCTACAATAATAAAAATTAAATCAGTCTAATAACTGTGTGGTCACCATAGAGTCTTCCGCAGCACCGATCCGTCTAGTTCTGGGGATTACCTGTACAGATAAAACAACAATATGTGATTTTACATAAACTCAATGTGTAATCCCCATAAATCACATGCATCTGATCGACCACAAAAAAAGTGAAATGCGATGCAGGCCTAAGCCCATTTCGATTTCAGAGCAATTCGGCCTTAGCCCATTTTGATTCGATATGAGATATGCATTAGGGCCTAAGCCCGCGTCATCATAATGAGATCGGATATACATTTATCAAGAATGTAATCCTACCCAACCAACCTCTACACACCATCTCTATCCATCCCTACACTTCATGCGGGGGTTAAAACACCCACCCATCTCTACACTCCAAGTAGTATTGAATACGGTACATAATCAGTAAATTGTAGCTGTGCTACTAGATATTAGGCTTAAGAGCCTTTAGTGCACTTCAAATATCAACATCCCAACCCAATGCAATGCAACATACAGTATATGAAATGCTAATACACATACAGTTCAATATTCATTCATATAATCGTCATGCTCAGTACATACGTAATACATACAATTCACGCATTTAGGGGTCTAAGTAGTGCTTAACGACCCTAAAGTAGGTTCACGGTCGACTTCGGCGACCAGTGCAACCTTAGAATACATTTCGGTTAAATTGGCTCACACGCTCATGTGGCCTATACGTGTGGGCCCACATGCCCAGATTGGCCTTGGCCCGTATAGATCACATAGCTTGGCCCAAATTCCCACACATCTATATTGCCCACACGGCCTAAATTAGTCTAGCTTGTGTGTCGCACATGGCCTACCTGGCCATCACACGACCGTGTCTTACACACACGACCTGGCCTTGTCGATCACACGCTCATGTTATAGCACATGACCTACCACACGTGCGACCAAATGCCCGTGTAGCATCGACAGTGAGGTTTTTGGCTTTCGTCGAAGCCCCATTTTATGTGTTTTCAGGTACACACCTAGTACTATTTTGATGTAGAATCACTCCCAAGCAAACGAGCACCTAAAATCGATACCACAAACCTCCCAAGATCAATCATAATTTTCAATTAAACCGAAATCACGAAATTGACAATAATTCAAATTGAATGTTGATAAACCGTAAAAGTAACATATTTTAATCTCACATTTAGCATACTTTTGGATGATTTATCCCTTGATTTATGTAAAAAGGTGCTCTTAATCCTTTCTTCTCATGTCTTATACTCAGAAAAGCACCCAAATATAGAAAGAGCAAGAAACGAGCCTAAAACAGACCAAATGTGGCCAAAGAGGAAATCGACACGGCCTGGACTTAAGCCCACACGGCCGTCCCTCATTGAGCAACTAGAACACGACCTGACCATGATTCACACAGCCGTGTCTCATTAAAGAAATCCGAACATGGCCTGACCACGATTCACACGGGCGTGTGCCATGACTGTGTCCCTGTCATGGAGAAGAGTAATTCTACTCAGAAAAGGATACTTAGGGGCAAAGAAACCTATTTCAAAAGCCTATATAAACCCTCTAAGTGTATTCTTAAAGAGGGCGGTTAGCTAGGCCAAGGAGCCAAGCCGAAAAGGTCAGATTTGTGGGAAATCACTCGAGGATAGCCAGTTGATCCATCTCAAGAAGCCAGAATTCTACTCGAAACGGTGGATCTCTCCTTTAATTTCTTCAGGGGGTTTTAGGGATTTCTTAAGTTTTGTTTTATCTTTTCTTCTGAGATGTTTTCTTTTATAGTTATGAACTAAACCTTTCAGATACCTGAAGGGGATGAAACCTAAGACAGATCTTGTTATTATTTTCTTAACTATATGATAAATACTTGATTTGTTCTTAATTATGTGTGCTTAATTCTTGTGTTGATATTTCTGGGATATTAATTCAAGTATGATGTGCTTAGGTGGAGGAGCAAAAGTCCCCACTTAAGAGTAGATCTAGCATAATTAAGCGGAGTTGATCGCACGCCTAGAGATAGGGTGACGAGATTTTGCCAGATTAGGGTGAAACCTAATATGGGAGTCCATAGATCGAGTTAATGCGATTCTAGGGGTTTTAATTAGAAAGAGATTTCAATTAATCAACCTAGGTTAGACGTTATTCGCCTCGAGAGAGGGTTTAATATAACTTAAGGAGTCTTACGGATCAAGTCAAGTGAATACATCGTCTGGTTCAATGTTAGATAACAAGTGAAGTCTAGGTGGATTCTTCCTGAGGGTATCGTCTTAATCATCTGAGTTTTTCCTCAAGTTATTTTCCCACTTCATTCTTTTTGTCTTTGCATCTTTAGCTTAGTAGTAGTAGATTTAGATTAGATTAAAACAACTTCACTTATTTTAGGCTAGATAAAAAAAAGAAGGTTAGTATTAGTACTTTTAGTTCCTTTGGGTTCAACAATCCGGTCTTGCCTAAGCTATACTACTATTCGATAGGTGCACTTGCCTTAAGTCGTTGCCAGAGTTAGTATCTAGGTTCGATCATTTTCTTTTTATAAATTTTAAGATTCGACAACCACGATCAAATGTTTAACACTTACCCAATAACCCCAAACAATTTTGTCATGATTCTGAATGAGGAGAGCCCTTATCTTCTTAATTTGCTATTGCCAAGATAGATAATGAGTCTACAAACAACAAATTGAAAACAAAATTACAAACGCAACCTTTACCTCCACTTACTGAACAATTAATCAGAGGGTGCACTAAAAGGAAACAATTGAAACTAAAATCAAAATGAAAGCAATCAAAACGAATGGGAAAAAGAAAGGCAGAATTTCGGTAGAAGGGGGAGAATAGAAAAGCCGTCAAAAATAAAATTGAGAGAAAAAATTGAAAAGAAAGAAAGAAAACCAAGATGTGACCTGAAATCCCTTAATTTTCTCCCACTAGCCCCCACTACTCAACCTCCTCAGAATTCCTATTTGACCGAAACTCTCTCTCGGTCAAACGAGCAAAAATAAACTCCCACGCTCGCGCAGGGATTCAAACACAAGACTTTCAGCAATCTGACAGTCCCCTTAACCACCAGACCAGCAGGCCCATTTTGTTATGATTTCATCCACAATTAGCCTTAAACCCACTGAGCAAGGGTAAGGCTTAAATTAGAAAAAAATTTCAAAATTTGCCAAAGACAAGGCTTGAACTTGGGACCTCTCACACACACCCAGAACACTTAACCACTGAAGCAGATACACAGTTGTGTCATTTTAACAAAAACAAAAATATAAATTTTGGGGCGTTACATCAGTGGTACCAAAAAATGTGGCCTCCGTTCTCTAATGATCGAGTTTATTAATATTATTAATTAATATTTACGAGGTAATTATGGTATTATATTGAATTTCAGTTTACGAATTTGTTAATTGAATAGTTAATTATGGTACAAATATAATAACCTGAAAGTTAGTGGTATTGGAAGATGAGGTATTGGGACCTTGTTACCGTACTATATATATGAATTGAATTTTTGATAAGTAATTTTCCAAATTAATGACTAATTAAGGTATAAGGACTAAATTATAAAATATGGAAAAGTTAATAGCTAGGGATTTTTAATTAATTGGAGGACCAAATGAACAATTAGACCATTGTGAAATGGCCAAACGGTGGTGGATGACCAATGTACTTCACTAACTTTCTTAACTAGGATTAGTGACTAATTAATTAAGCTTTAGTTAATAAATTATGATTAATTAATTTTAATTAAAGTATAAAAGTGATCAATAATCTTTTTCATCTTTTAATTAAAGTATATTAAACTTTTTCATCTTTTTCATATTGTACTTTTTATATTTTCAAGGTCCTAGGAGTTTGATTTAGCTAACCTGAGTATCAATTTGTAAAATTCTTAAAGTTTACAAAAATTGCCATTGTTGAATGTTGAAGCGTTTTGGTACTAAATTGTTATATTTTAAGCTCAGATTTGAAAAGGGACTAGTTTGTAAAGTGAAAATTGTTAGTTTTGAACTTAAGGACAAAAATGAAATAATTTTGAATTTGGTGTGAAATTTTTATAATTATAGATGATAGAGGGTTGTAGAAGTATGAAATTGAAATCAGTTTCAAAATCGAAGCTCAAATTTAAAAGTTATGGAAATTTCAATTTTAGGGACTAAATTGAACAAAATGTAAAACTTTAAGAGACATTTGAAAAATGAAATTGAACTGGTATATTCTTATAATAGTCTCTTATAAGAGGTTTGGAATTGTTAATCAAAATGATGGTGTGTGTAATAGTCCGTTTTTAGTGGTGTAAGAAATAATGGTTTCGGGACCATAATTTTGACTAGTGAGTCAATATTTTATTATTTATTTAATGTTTATGTATTTATTATAGTGTCGTACTAAAATTTGGTTAGGAAATTTTAATGTTTAGATAGTTAATTAAGTAAAAAGGATTAAATCATAAAGTTAATCACTATAAGTTTATTTGCATTAAATTGGTATAAAAACATGAAATAGAGGCCTTATGTGGTAAATCCACCTATTTCTATTATAGTAGCTGGTAGTGATATTTTATAACATGAAATTAGATGAATTTTAAAAGGGTGAATTTGTAATTTAGTAATTAAATAAAATTAAAAGAAAACTAAAGACTAATTAGGTACCATCTTCTTCAGTTGTTTTTTGTCAAAACCGAAATCACCATTGATAGTTTAGGGAGCTTTCGGCCAAGCTTGGTTTCTCATGAACGGTATGTATTTGATTTCAGTTTTTAGTTATTTTTATGTTTTTGAGATTGTTTTAGCTTAATCTAGCCAACCCGGGGGTTAATTTATAAAACTGTTAAAAGTTTAGGGACTTAATATGAATGATTTATATGTGTTTTTGAACTTAGTTGATAGATTCATAAGCTTAATAGTAAAATAGAAACAATTTGTTAAGTTTTTTAACTTAAGGACTAAATAAAATTTGCATGGTTTATTTATAATTATGCACTTTTTTGGGGGATGTATAGGGACTACAATGAATTTGGCCTAGGGATTCTTATTTTAATTGTGGAATTTTTGTAAGTTTTGAGATAGGGACTAAATTGTATAAAAGGTGAATTGATCGTTATTGTCAGAGTCTTAAAAATTTATAAAAAGAATGATCGAGCCTAGAAACTAACTGTGACAACGATTGAGGCAAGCGCACCTATCGAACAGTAGTATTATTTAGTGGCAAGACTAGATTGTCGAACCCAAAGGAACTAAAAGTACTAATACTAACTTTCTTTTTATTATTTAGCCTAAGAATTAAGGGATTTATTATTTAATCTAAAATTAACTAACTATTAAGCTAAAGTTGCAAAGACAAATAGAATGAATTGGGAAAATACTTGTGGGAAAAACCAATTGATTAAGACAATACCCGAGGAAGAATCCACCTAGACTTCACTTGTTATTTAACTCTAAACCAGACGATTTATTCACTTGACTTGATCTGTAGGATTCCCTAATTTATATTAATACCTCTTTCGAGGCTACTAATGTCTAATCCTAGGTTGATTAATTGAAATCTCTTTCTAATTAAAACCCCTAGAATTGCATTAACTCGATCTATGGACTCCCATATTAGGTTTGACCCTAATCCGGAAAATTTTCGTCATCCTATTTCTAGGGTTGCGATCAACTTTGCTTAATTATGCTAGATCTACTCTTAAACAGGGACTTTTGCTCCACTGCCTAAGCACATCAATACTTGAATCAATATCCTGAAATATCAAAGCAAGAATTAAGAATACATAATTAAGAACAAATCAAGTATTTATCATATAGTTCAGAAAACAATAACAAACTCATATAGTTCAAAAAACAATAACAAGATCCGTCTTAGGTTTCATCCCCCTCAAGTATTTAAGGGGTTTAGTTCATAATGATAAAAAATACATCTCAAAAGAAAATATAAAACAAAACATAAGAAAAACCCTAAAACCCCCTGAAGGAATTGAAGAGAAGATCCTCTGTTTTAAGTATAACTCCGATTTTTTGAGATGAATCAACTGGCTTTCTTCGAGTAAATTCCACAATTTTGGCCTCTTTGGCTCGGCTCTTCGGCCTAACTGGATGCCCCCTAAAGGTTGGCCTCTAGGGTGTTTATATAGGCTTCTGGAATGGCTTTCTTTACCTCTCTGTAACATCCCGAAATTGGGCGCCCAATGGGCCTTAGGCGTAGAAATGTTTAACATTTTTGAGAATATGAATGGCGTTATTGCAAATTGGACTTATTAGTTAAGCGAATTTGAAAGGTTACAAGGTTTCTAGGAAGTTTCGGGTTCAAGATGGGCTATAGGAAAAATGTTGTGTTTAAGCATTTTAGGAGAGTAGGCAAGTAGCATCAAGACTTAAGGAAACAAGTGTGCATTTTACTAGCATAAAGAAGCTTATGGTAAAGGGGATATGGCGCCACATGAAGGACTTTAAGGGAGGAGGTTCAAGTCCCGTCAAGTGCAAAATTTTGACTTTTTTTTTGTGTTCTTTCCCTAAGTGTCGGCCATGGTGGTATTTAAGGCAAGGTGGACTTTTTAATTTTGGCAAGGTGGCTAAGGAAATATGGAAAGGAAGAATGGATGGAAAGGAGTAAAAGAAAAGGGAAGGAGTAGGGAACATGTTGGCATTTTTTGTGGGAGATGTTTTGGAAAGGTTTTATTCGGTCTATGCTTATCTTTTGGTAAAGATGATAATGGTTTGGGAAAGGGAGAGGGTAGCCGAATTTTGATGGGAACATTTTGATAGTTTTGGTGCTTGTTAGGCCTAATTCCTTTTAGCATCTTTTGTGTTCATTCGTCCAACTTCTCCTCTCATTTCAGCAACTTCAAGACAATAGTTGGCATTTTCTCTTTTCTTTCTTGTCTTGCCGAAAACACCTAGCCTTTGTGACCAATTATTTTCACTCATCTTCTCTTGAAAACTAAAACTACCGAGCTTTCTTTGTTGTCTTGCTACTAGTGCCAAACCGTGTTCTTCATTTTGGTTCATCCCTATTATTAAGGTAAAGGTTCTTTCTTCTTATTTCATGTTGTTTGTTCTTTCTTCTCTTGACTTGACTAAGCCGAAACTCTCATCCCTTGGCTAAACCAAACCTAGCCACTTGTTGTTATTTTAATCTCCTCTTATTCTCTTTTGATGAAGGCCGAATCAAGCCATCCTTTGCTGCTACTTATCTTTCTCTTAGCCTTGGTTTCGGAAGTTGATTGGAACTTGTTGCAATAGCCAAGGTGCAAGACCAGATTTTAGAATCTAGTAGGGAAGGATCGCGTTTGTGGTAAGTGACTCTTGTGAGTGAGTACTTTTGGACTTTTGGAACCTTTAAGAAATCGAGGCTAACTTTTGATCAATTTTATTTTTAGAGGGTAACGAAGAGTGGTTCTTTAGGGAATCCTAATCAAGGTGTGTAATCCCATACTTTCCGAATACATGTTTGAAATGGTGTGTAATCTCACACTTCTCTGAAAATTTGCATGAAATGTTCTGTGATTTGGTCGAAATACAGAAAAAAATCGGAAGCCGACATCCGTGATCTCTCGGGCGTGCGTAAGTTCGTAGTGGTAACCATATTTTGCAATGAAACAATTTTGGTTAGTAGCAGTGATGTGATTTTCAAAAATCACGGAAAATAGGAGAAAAGCGATTAATAAGTGAATAAGATATTGAATTAAAGCTTACTGTGTCTATTTTTATATGGAAGAAGCGGAGAAGGAAAATGAATTTTAAATTCTATGATATTTTAATTTTAGTGAGACTGGTTCTGATTGACTTCATGGTTCCCTGTTCTGTCTTAGAAAAATCTTATAAAATTGTACAAAGTGAATAATGAGTTATAATTTATATGTATAGATTTATTAGTGAGCCTATTTTCAAAAGAAACAAGTAGGAGCAGTATATGAAAATCGTAAATGAGATATTGGAAATTAAGGTAAGAGAGGTCAGAACTTTTGGATAGTGAAACAAGGGAAAATTGAAGGAATAAACTGTACTAAATGGTTAAGCAAAAAATTCTAGAAAAATTGTAGTAAGAAGATATATGAGTCTAGTTTCAAGAAAAATTTACGGATCTAAATTTTGAGCTTTCGAACTCGAGTTATAGTCAATTTAGTCAGTATGACGCGGATAGACAGTTTCAATTTTTATGCCCAAATTAGTAGTTAAATTGCGAAATTACCAAAATACCCTTGGAGGGTAAATTACCGAAATACCCCTGGGTTGCGAGATTACTGAATTACCCTTAGTGGGTAAAATTACTGAATTATGAAAATGCCCTTATGGGTCGATTTACGAAAATGCCCCTAATGGGCCGAATCACGAAAATGCCCCTAATGGGTCGAATTACGAAAATGCCCCTAATGGGCCAAATTACGAAAATGCCCCTAATGGGTTGATTTGATAGATTGCCCTAATGGGACGATTTGCAAAGTGTTATAATGGGCCGATTTGATTGAATGCCTTAATGGGCCAAATTGCAAAGTGTTATAATGGGCCGATTTGATTGAATGCCTTAATGGGCCGAATTGCAAAGTGTTTTAATGGGCCGATTTATGGTACCAAATTTCTGGATTTATGATTATTGTTTATATTTGTAAATATTATGCTTTATTATGTATGTTGCATTTACATAATTTGCATGGGATGGGAAAAATGATGAAGAGAAGAGTAGCCCGGTGGCTCTACCACGTATTCTGGTGGCTCTACCACATATTCTGGTGGCTCTGCCACAAATTCTGATAATGGCTATGTGCCTAACATATGAATTAATGACTATGTGTCATCATATTTACCCAAGGCTGTGTGCTGGATATATTACCGTATATGATATTCTGGTGGCTCAGCCACAATCTGTATAGTGTCTATGCCACGTTTAATTATGACTCTGGTGGCTCAGCCACAAATATATTATAAATGGCAACTTGCCTGCGATTGGTGTGTTTGGCGGGTTGGGTTGACTTGATCCCCACAGGTGTGATGGGATGGTACGGGTGGTGTGTAGGGATGGATTACTAGGAATGGTTGGGTTGCATACATTGCACATATATATATGTTCTGTTATGTAAATGGGCTTCGGCCCAAGATTATGCTTTATGGGCTCAGGCCCAAGTTTTTGCTAAATGGGTTCAGGCCCAGTGGATGACAGTAACGGATTTCACACCGAGTTCTTGTAACTCACCCCCCTTTTTTTTTCTTAACCCTTGTAGGTAATGCTCAGTAATGTGGACTTAGGCCATGGATGACTCGGTGGAGGCCATACTTCAGAAATGGTGTTTTATTTTGGAACTTTAGATTTCTATTTCCGTTCACTTTACTATTTTGGGTTTTTATGTTGTAATAAGGCCTCTGTAGTATTTTATTATTTGCTTTATGTTTGATATACTTATTATTTTGCTTAAATGGTTTTAAATGAGAATTTTTCTAAAAACTTAAATAAAGGTTTTCCAAAATCGATTAACAAATGGATTTCAAAATAAACTTTTACAAATATTTTTAACACGAAAATTTTCTTCCGAACTATCAATGATATTTTCAAAAGTCACGATTTTATAAGATCATTAGTTCAAATTTATCGATTTATCAATCAATCTTCGAGGTTAGTAGTATTTTATCAAATATTTAAATCAACCTTGTTTTCTTGTTTTTAACAAATCAACACCTATTTTAATACGAATAAAAAGAATTTATTATGTTTTTCTCATGTGACATGTCAGATCCGGTCATAACGCATGGGCCAGGTTTGGGGTGTTACACTCTCAGCACCTTAATCTGAATGAAACTCTTCTTCGTCACGACAGGGACACGCCCATGTGAATTGTGGCCAGGCCGTGTTCGGGTCCGTTAATGAGGCATAGCCGTGTGGTCTTGGGCCCAGGCAGTGTCGATTTTGTGAATTGGCCCATTTACTCTGTTTTAGGCCCGTTTCTCATTCTTTTCATCCTCCAGTGCTTTCCTAAGTATAAAACATGAAAACAAAGGATTAAGAGCACCAAATTCCACAATTCAAGGTTTAAATCATCCAAAAGTATGCTAAGTGTGGGATTAAAATATGTTCAAATTACGGTTTATCAAATACCCCCACACTTAAGCATTTGCTTGTCCTCAAGTAAAATTCTGAATTCACGATTAAAACGAACTTCCTTGATTTATAATATTCATCAATAATGTTCCATCATAATTCAAAGATAATTCATACATTGATAATTTAAGTAGAGGGTCTTAAAGATTCAAACAATCAAAGTCATGGTTTTTGTAGCACGAAAACATAGGTGTTTTCCATTTACCTAAATAATTACCCTAAATTCAAAATCGACAAGAGTTGACATCCTCACTAAAGATTCATTTAAATCACTTAAAGTGTTTAAGGTTCGAAATTAAGCACTCAAAAGTCGAACATGAAAAGTTAATCCCATAGGCTTGCTGTAACACCCCTATCCCGAGTCTGTCGCCGGATTAGGGTTAGGAGCGTTACTAAACATATCAGAAAGCATTTACAGAAATTCATACGTTCATTCATTATTCTCAAACATAATGTCCCATAAATGAGTCCTTGAGACTAATAGCATGCTTATAAATCGGGTCGAGACTAAACCGAAACACATATAAAAGTTCATGAAAATTAAAAACTTTTCTAAGTTTTAGGGGTTACACGCCCGTGGAAGGAGACTGTGTGCCCTCCACGGCTTCTAGACACCCCCATGTATCCTTCCGTGTCCATATACTGACTATACCAACACTGTCACTAGGCACGCCCGTGTGCCATGGTCGTGTGCTACTAGGCCATATACTGACTTCCCCACCACGGCCACCAAGCACGCCCGTGTGCCATGGCCGTGTACTCTTAGCTAGCTACTGACTTGTACACCACGGCTAGTTGACACCCACGTGTCAAAGCCGTGTGCTACCAAGCTACATTCTGCCAATTCGCCCACGATCTTTAGGCACGCCCGTGTGCCACAACCGTGTGACATTATAGGCCATTTACAAGGCCAAGATGCCACCCAAAAGGGTCAAACCTACAAGCAACATTTACAAAACATATCATGCATATAAGGCAACCAAAAACATACCAATATGACTATCCAATCTATGCATTCAATTCCCATTCTAACCATAACAAATTCAATACCAAAACTCATTCCATCATAAACATAATTCATTCATTTACTCACTCAATACTTGGCCATTTCACATGCTTCCACTATACCAAGATATGCATCATATATCACATTTATTTAAGCAAAGTCTCAACTCATAAATAGCCAAATCACATGGCTAAGATCACATAACAACTTATACCCAAATACTAGCCTATACATGTCATATCTAGCTTTATACATTTTCAAAGTGTACCAAAATAAGTTTAGTAGTGTGATGATGATCCATGAGGGTCCTGAGCCTTCAGTAGCTTTGACGACCTATAGAACAGAGAAAACACCCACAGAATAAGCTTTCCAAAAGCTTAGTAAGTCATATACAAATAAACTTAGTATAGAAGGCATATATGCAAATAAATACATTGGCACATATCAATCACTTAGCAAACTTTCACTTATTTGCTTTGGTTCATACACTTTTAACCACATTAGTCATTTTCACCATTCAAGAATCATATAAACACATAGCTCATCTAGTCAAAACAATTCTTATCATATCTCAAATTCCAAATACATATTATCATAGTAAGATCATTTAAATGCTTATCTTATATACACATATAGTGTATAATCAACGAACCTGAATCGAATTTAATATCACATAATTGTTCATAGCTCGGATTTGTAATTCGTATCACATACTTGCCCGTTGCACCAATAGGAATCTAGTAGGATACTCAGAAAGCTCGGAATAGTCATACAATGCCAACGTCCTAGACGAGGTCTTACATGCACTCGGATATCGGTGCCACTGTCCCAGACAGGGTCTTACACGAATTAATACGATGCTGATGTCCCAGATATGGTCTTACACATAAGGTTCATAACGATACCAACATCCCAGATGTGGTCTTACATGTAAAGCTCATATCGATGCCAACGTCCCAGACGTGGTCTTACACATAATTAGATATCAATACCACTATCCCGGACAGGGTCTTACACGAGTCTCAAATCAATGCCAACGTCCCAGACGTGGTCTTACATGATAAAATAGAACAGATGTCTATGACATGATTAAACCAATCCTATCTATACCTAGGTTCGTATGGGGCTTCTCAGACTTAATCACTATATCGAACTTATCTCGGAATTCAAATGCATAACCTCTCATAAGCATTTATTATCATCTTTAATCATACGAACATTTATAATTGCATACATACATTTATTTGCATAATGGCTTAGCTCAGATTCGATATATCGGAATGAAAGCAGCTACTCGTTTACTTTCGCTTTCCCATGATCTAAATTTGTTTTCCTCGGTTCTTGATCTAAACATATTCAGAATTAATCCTTTTATTCACTAATTCATTCAATTCAATTCATACACATATATTTTGGGCTATTTAGAATTTAGCCCTCACATTTGCACATTTTATCAATTTAGTCCATTTTTCACAAAACCTCAAATTCACAAAACTCACACATGTACATGCTTGGCCGAATATATATACATCACATACAAGCCCATATTTTTCATCAAATTCACAAACTAGTCCCTCAATTTGCCATTTTCTCAATTTAGCCCTATTTAGCTAAATTCATCAAAACTTCAAGAACAAAACATGTTCATCAAGCTTAAATCTTTCATTTAACAAAATAAAACATCACAAAACTTAACATATCAACAGCGGTATCTCACACAAACATCATCAATTCATCAAATTGAGACATGGGTTTGATAGCTCTCGAAGCAACGATTACAAAAACGTAGAAATTATCAAAAACGGATCAAAAACTTACCTTGAATTCAAGCTTGAAATCAACCAAACCTTTAAGCTTTTATTCTTTCTTTTTCTTTAAAACATTCGGCCAAACAATAAAGCAATATGGCTTTCTTTTTCTTTTAATGTTTTGTTTAATAATAATAACTTAATGACTAAATATAATATAAAATTTAACTTATAAAATAACATATAAAAACATATCATAAAAACCATGTTGCCGTCCACTAGCCATACTTTGGCCAAATTGCAACATAAGTCCTCGCAATTATAAAGCCACAACACATAGACACTTTAGCGAATAGCAAGCAACTTTCACATTCAATGCAATTTCATCCTTTTGTCAAATTGAACACACAGACTGACAAGTTAGCTCACGAAAATTTACCACATGCTTAGTCACATATCAACGACACAGAGAATAATATTAAAATATTATACGAACTCAGATTTGTGGTCCCGAAACCACTTTTCTAACTAAGGTATAAATCGGACTGTTGCACTTTCCTGAAAATCAAATCTCCACCACTATAAAATGAGATGATACACAAATCAAAATGTCTTTAAAAAGGGTTGTAATGGGGCTCGTGTTAAAGGTGTGGATAAAGGCTGAATTAGAGGGTTAGAATCGAGATTGAATTGACAATTTACCTAACAAGAAAAATGAATTAATCCTAAATAATTACATCAACTAAAAACTTGTAATACTAATAATACGAGCTTTTTCTTCAAGATGTGGAATTTAAACATGTAAGCTCTCTTAAATATAACTAATAAATATACTTCAATTTTTTTAAGAACAAATCAAATGAGAGGATGAATTTAACTACTGAAATAAAGTTTATAGTTAGGCAACTGATCAAATCAAATCTCGATATAAGGGTGGTCAAGAAGAATGGTGATAACAAATACAGACCGGGGTTTTGGGTTAATATTAGTGGATGAGTCAATAAAAAGGGTTGTTAGGATCAAAGGGGTTCACTAGGGGTTAATTTTGAGGGTAGGCTTTTAGTGGAGTGAGTGGGTTAAATCCTAAGTGCCTTTATCATCTCAGTATATCAAATCAATTAATATGGTCTCGACATGTATAATCGAAGCAAGTTCTAGAATAACAAATCAATGTTGACACACTCATAATCAAAGTGAGCATGAAAGAATGTATGCTTTAAAAGGCTCAAAATCTCACAAAAATTATGAGCTTTTGATATCAAACTTGTAACTTTCAAACTTCAAGGTAATAATTAGATTCAAGTAGACAACCTAACAAAATTTAATTTTTTGAAAATGGACTTATCATGCTTGATTCTCTAGTCTCCTAAAGTTTAAATCATCACTGCACAATTATCAATGACTTAATTCAAAACATATCAATAAAAATCATAAATCAAAGGAAATTTCATTCTAATTAGTAACATGAGAAAATTACTTAAAAACAAGATATCATTCAGGGATTTGAGAATAATGCAGAAAGTTAGGCACTTTCTTAAAATAAATATTCACCCCCCACACTTAAGATGTACATTGCCCTCAATGTACAAAGATATATGCGAAAATTAGGAGAAAGAGAAAGGTGAAATTTAGGAGAAAGGGAGAGGTGAAACTTCTTGAATTTGGATGGCTTCCTTGAGTTGGGAGTGTCGTGGTGTGGTGGCTGCCGACAATCTCTGCGCTAGATGAAGAAATTGGGAAGCTCGTGAAGAATTAGCCAGGAAATAATAATAATTGAAAATATACTAAATATATATTTAAAGACAAGAAAGATAAAGAGAAAGAAAATAGAAAGTAAAATAAAATTAAAAGAAAAGATTAATGGATCGAAGAGTCCTTATTGTTAGATGGTTCGCGAGGTGGGTGTGATTTCTAAGGCTGCAGTGGGGTGGCTATGGTCGTGGTCGTGGTGATTCCTTAGTGGCCTTTAGAACCTAATTAAAGAAAACGAAATAGAATAGATTAAACTAAGTAAAAAAAATACAGAAAAGGAAAATAAAGGAGAAGTGAAAATGAAAAGAGGAGTTAAATGGACTCAAAGGTCCTTTTCCTGTCGAGTTAATGAAGCGGCCAACATGAACTTATGTAGATCGGTCTCACAAAGGGAGACTGTGCTAGGATCCTTTCGTTTGGCATGGATGATTGTTAGAACAAGAGTTAGGAGAGTGGAGGAAAGAATGAAAATGGAAAAGAAGGGAGGAGTAAAGGAAGAAGAAGGGTGGGGAGTAGGTAAGAAGGGGGGAGGGGTGGTTTAAATAGAAATTTCATATCTGGTACGTCCCCACGCCCGTGTACTGTGGGCATGTCGAGTCACACGGCCGTGTTATGCTTCGTTCGTTTCTCCCACACCCATGTGCAGGTTGCCACGCCCGTGTTGCTAAAACAGTGTCGGCCACGACCGCATCGCACGGCCGTGGTGTTCAGTTGGGGCCCATGGCTTGAAGATATTTTTCGTCCTGTGTCGTACTATTTCTACCGTGTCAGTACGTACATCCATAGTATCCACACGGCCACGGCCACGGCTATGTGCAAGGTCGTGTGGTGTGGAAATTTGCACTTTGGTTAGTTTATAGTTAGGTGCTAAAAAGGAAAAATTAAAGAAACAAATAAAAAATGTGAAGATTAATGAGGTTAGTACTCGGGTTGCCTCCCGAAAAGCACTCGTTTATAGTCTTAAGCTAGACTTACCTCTCATTTGCACATTCAGGGTGGTTTTAGGAGTTGAAAGTCCTTCCTCATGCTATCAGTCCTATTATCAGTATATAGTTCAAGTCGAGTAGCGTTTACTGTAAAAGTGCCGAATAAAGGATTACTTACCTCGACTGTTCCGTATGGGAAAACACTGAGTACCCTAAAAGTGATTTCTTCATTTGTATTAGGGTCAGGAGGAGGTATTCGAGGGTCTGTCTTATCTAACAATACCTGATCCCCGATCTTAAATTCGTTTGTCCCACGGACTGGTGTTGTTTCTGCTTTGTGTATTCCTAATTTCTCCTTGAAGTGTGTCTTCCACTCGTCTAGTTCATCGATCTAAAGCCTTCGTTCCTTATGAGTTATTTCCTTGTTGGTATGAGGTCTAGGGTCTGGCTCAGTTGTGTAGTTCCGTGGTGCTTCCTGAAAAGAAGGTTTAACTGAATGGTTATTAATAGAATTTATATTCTCACCTTGGCTACTCGATGTCCTCGCTGAGTCAAGAGCATAGAGACTGATTGATTCGTCACCTACACAAAGTATGAGTTCATCTGCGCTGACATCAATTTTAGTCCTAGCAGTTGATAAAAAGGGTCTTTCTAAAATTAAGGGGATACTATTGTCCTCATCCATGTCTAAAATGACAAAATCTACTGGAAATACGAATTTATCAATTTTTACAAGAACATCTTCAATTATACCCCTAGGAATTCTAACAGTTTTATCAGCTAATTGAATGCTCATCCTAGTTTGTTTGGGTTTTCCTAGACCTAGTTGTTTAAACATTTTATAAGGCATAACGTTAATGCTTGCCCCTAAATCCGCTAAAGCATTATCAACAGATAAACTACCAATTAAGCATGGAATTGTAAAACTCCCTGGATCTTTTAATTTTCGTGGTAGTTAGTTTTGTAACATTACTGAGCACACTACGTTTAGCTCCACATACGATTCTTCATCTAACTTTCATTTGTTTGTTAAAAGATCTTTTAAAAATTTCCTTGAATCTGGCATTTGCGAAAGAGCTTCAAGAAATAGTAAGTTAATATGTAATTTCTTTAAAAGTTTAAGAAATTTACCTAATTGTTCGTCTCTGTTGTCCTTCTTTATCGCATTGGGGTACGATATACGAGGTTGGTACTCTTTAATTACCGATTTTGGCTTATCATGACTTACCTCGTTCTTACCTTCCTCTACCACATTCTCTTGGCTTACCTTGGCCTCATCGAACCCTTCACTATTGTGAGCAGTTATGGCGTGAAGTTGCCCCTTAGGGTTAGTTTCAGTGTTGCTTGGCAAGCTGCCTTATGGTTGTTCAGAGATCAGCTTAGCGAGTTGCCCTAATTGGTTCTCGATCCCTTCAATCGATGCTTGTTGATTTTTAAGTGTTGTTTCGGTGTTTTGAAAATGTGTTTCTGACACCGCTATAAATTTTGATAGCATCTCCTCAAGGTTTGGTTTCTTTTCCTGTGGGTAGGGCTATTGTTGGAAGTTTGGGGGGTTGTTGCCCCTGATTTTCTTGACCACCCCATGAAAAATTGGGGTGGTTCCTCCAACCTGGATTATAAGTATTACTATAAGGGTTATTTTGATATCTGAAATTGTTACCCATATAGTTCATTTGTTTACTTTCCATCCCATGTCCGTAGGGTGGGTACTCAGGATTCGCCACACCTCCACTTGTTTTGTATTGCATTACCGAATGTACCTGCAAAGAACTACATAAAACATCAACCTTTTTATTTAACATCTCTACCTGATTTGATAGCATGGAGACTCCATCAAGGTTAAAAACATTGGCTGCTTTTTTTGGCCTTGTCCTTGTGACCTGCCACTGATAGTTATTCAGTGACATCTCTTCAATGAATTCGTAAGCAGCCTTAGGAGTTTTGTAATACAGGGTTCCACCGGCAGCTGAATCGATCAATTGCCTCGTTGAAGGGTTTACCCCGTTGTAAAAGTTTGGACATGTAGCCACAAGGGTAATCCATGGTGTGGGCACCTTCTCAATAGATCTTTGTACCTCTCCTATGCATCATAAAGTGTCTCTAAATCTATCTGCACAAAAGAAGAGATATCATTCCTCAACTTGGCCATTTTGGCCGACGGAAAATATTTTAACAGAAATTTTTCGGTCATTTGATCCCATGTAGTGATTGATCCTCGTGGAAGAGAATGCAACCACTGTTTAGCTTTATTCCTTAATGAAAAGGGAAATAACCAAAGACGGATGGCGTCATCAAAAACGCCATTTATTTTGAAGGTATCACAAAATTCAAGGAAATTTGCCAAGTGACTATTTGGATCTTCATCCTGCAGACCATCAGACTGAACAAATTACTGTATCATCCGAATAGTATTAGGTTTCAGTTCAAAATTATTTGCAGAAATAGTAGGTCTAACAATATTTGACTCAGCTCCTGTTAAATTAGGTTTAGCATAATCATACATAGTTCGAGGAACATGATGTTCTGCCGCCTCTGGAGGTAGCAGATTATTCTCAGCCATCTCTTCGGTGGTATTAATTTCGGCTTCTTGCTCTTCTTCTATGCAGTTTAAGCTTTGCCTTATTTCTCTACGATTTCTGCAAATAGTACCTTCAATATCGCTATCGTAAATCAGGGGTCCTGTCGGGATCCTTCTAGTCATAAACAAGAGGTACCTGCCAGAAGCAAAGAAGAAAATTTAGTAAAATAAAATTTAATTGCAAAAATAAAATAAATATAATATGGCTAAAGTAATAAAAATTAAGTGTTCTTAATATTTCAGTTCCCCGGCAACGGCGCCAAAAACTTTATCGTTATTGTCAGAGACTTAAAAATTTATAAAAAGAATGATCGATCCTAGAAACTAACTATGACAACGATTGAGGCAAGCACACCTATCGAACAGTAGTATAGTTTAGTGGCAAGACGGGATTGTCGAACCCAAAGGAACTAAAAGTACTAATACTAACTTTCTTTTTATTATTTAGCCTAAGAATTAAGGGATTTATTATTTAATCTAAAATTAACTAACTATTAAGCTAAAGATGCAAAGACAAAGAGAATGAATTGGGAAAATACTTGTGGGAAAAACCAATTGATTAAGACAATACCCGAGGAAGAATCCACCTAGACTTCAATTGTTATTTAACTCTGAACTAGACGATTTATTCACTTGACTTGATCCGTAGGATTCCCTAATTTATATAAATACCTCTTTCGAAGCTACTAACATCTAACCTTAGGTTGATTAATTAAAATCTCTTTCTAATTAAAACCGCTAGAATTGCATTAACTCGATCTATGGTCTCCCATATTAGGTTTGACCCTAATCTGGCATATTTTTGTCATCCTATCTCTATGGTTGCAATCAACTCCACTTAATTATGCTAGATATACTCTTAAACAGGGACTTTTGCTCCACTGCTTAAGCACATCAATACTTGAATCAATATCCAGAAATATCAAAGCAAGAATTAAGAGCACATAATTAAGAACAAATCAAGTATTTATCATATAGTTCAGAAAACAATAACAAGATACGTCTTAGGTTTCATCCCCCTCAGGTATTTAAGGGGTTTAGTTCATAATGATAAAAGAATACATCTGAAAACAAAATATAAAACAAAACATAAGAAAAACCCTAAAACCCCCTGAATGAATTGAAGAGAAGATCCTCCGTTTTGAGTATAACTCCGGCTTCTTGAGATGAATCAACTGGCTTTCTTCGAGTAAACTCCACAATTCTGGCCTCTCTAGCTTGGCTCTTCTGCCTAACTGGACGCCCTTTGAAGGTTGGCCTCTAAGGTGTTTATATAGGCTTTTGGAATGGCTTTCTTTGCCTCTAAGTACCCTAATCCGAATGAAACTCTTCTTTGTCACGACAGGGACACGCCCATGGCACACGCCCCATGTAAATCGTGGCCAGGCCATGTTCGGGTCTGTTAATGAGGCATGACTGTGTGGTCTTGGGCTCAGTCCATGTCGATTTTGTGAATTGGGCCATTTACTCCGTTTTAGGCCTGTTTCTCATTCTTTTCATCCTCCGGTGCTTTCCTAAGTATAAAACATGAAAACAAAGGATTAAGAGCACCAAATTCTACAATTCAAGGATTAAATCATCCAAAAGTATGCTAAATGTGGGATTAAAATATGTTCAAATTATGGTTTATTATGAACTTTCAAGGTAAATTTGTAAAAGGTTAACAAGAGGATTTATATGCATAAATTGAACTGTTCAAGCTTTTTTAAATGGTTAATTGATTTAAAATTATAATATTAATCAAGAAACAAATGAACCGAAAATAAATTATGGAAAAGTGAAGTTAGCAGAATAATTGTCGGCATCATGTTCTTAACTATTTTTGTTTAGGTAAGTTTGTATATTGTTTAAACTTATTAATTGTTGCTTTTGGTAACATGTTAACTATTATTCATGTTAGGTATAGTTCAAATTGAATAATAAATGGCGATTAGTGATTTTGGACTAAATTGCAATGTTGATTAAATTGATGATTATGTTGAAAAATGAGAAATACATGGATGTGTGCTTGAAATGTTATAATGCAAATAAAGTTAAATGATTTGGATATATAATGTGGCCCGTATGAACCTCGTGAATACTTAGGATACAAATGACATGTCATTAGGTGAATATTACAGTTTCGGGTGTCGGTCTTGGATGTCCTATCGATGGTTAAGGTCTTACATTTGTTGCAGATTCTCCACAGCTCATGTGAGTAGCATTGTATAGCCTAACATCTTGACCCATAGCTCGTGTGAGCAAACCCATTTCAAAGCTCGTGTAAGCATATACAGTTACAGTCACAACTTGTGTGAGCATTTTTCCCGAGTATCTGATGTTATTTCATTTGGTTCAATGAGAAATAAAGGCTTAAACGAATGTATATATATGACATGTTATATGATCTTGACATGTATATATATGAAATGTTATATGATCTTGACATGTGAAATGGAAAATGTTGGTATGAATACTTGATATGAAAGAGTTATGCTTATTGGATATGTGATGAGTGAAAAGTGTACTTAATATGTTTACTTGTAAATGTTCCATGACATGTTGGGATTATATGTTTTATTGTTGAACTCAATAACCCTAATTTGATGACAGAAACGGGTTAGGGGTGTTACAATGTGGCCCTTTTTCAATTGATATAATAACATATTTAGTCCTTAATACTTATATGTTCTATTAATTTGGTCCTAATCTTAAATAATTCAATAAATTCAACCCTTTTATATTTACAAACTCTATCAATTTCATCCTTAAACTTTTTCTGAACTTTTAGTTTATTTTTACCACCAAATTCTTCTATTGGTGATGACGAATAGATAAACAAGACTTATTCCCTTAGAAACTTAGCCCTTTTCTTCTATGTTAAATTGTATTTTTGAATATATAAAATTTTTTAAAATTCTTATTCATATAATTTTAAAACCATTAAATATAAATATGAGAAAATGTTTAGAAATTAACAAAATTAAATTTCATATATCCTTACAATGCTGACAATATTTTCCTTGGAAAGGCAAAATCCTCTAGTCTCTGACATGTAATGTAATAATATACATTACAATTTGTAATGCATTTTAGGGTAATTATTCGATGTTAATTGTAAATTTTATACTCATAATCCATTAAGTTTGTAACAGTCCGGTTTATACCCTAGTCGGAACAGTGGTTTCGGGACCACAAATCCGAGTTTGTATAATATTTTAATATTATATTCTGAGCCGTTGATATGTGGTTTAGCATGCGTTAAATTTTCGTGAACTAATTTGTTCGTCTGTGTGTTTAATTTGACTAAAAGATTGAATTGCAGTAAATGCGAAAGTTGCCTACTATTTGTTAAAGTGCTTAAGTGTTGTGGCTTTGTAAAGTGAGGGCCTTATGTGGCAATTTGGCCAAAGTCATTGATAGTGGACGGTAATATACAAATATATTATGTTTATATATGTTTATTTATATGTTACATTAAATATATATGTATTTATTATTATATATTAATATGTTATAATAAAAGATGCATAAGTGGGTGGTTTCATTTTATCATTTCTTTGCCGAAACCATAAAAAGAAAAAGAAAGAAAATTTGAGCTAGGTATTCGGTCTTTCAAGCTTGAATTCAAGATCAAGAACCGAGGAAAATGGATTCAGCTCACGGGAAAGCGAAAGTAAACGAATAGCCGTTCTCGTTCTGATAAACCGAATTTGAGGTAAGTCACTATGAAAATAATGTGCTTATATGAATTTATACCTGTTCATTTGATTAATGTTGATGATAAATGCTTATGAGAAATTCTGTAATTGAATTTTGAGATAAGTTCGATATATTGATTAAGTTGGAGAAGCCTCGTATGAATCTAGGAATAGGTATCTGTTCTGTTTACGAGTAAGACCTCGTCTGGGACGTAGGCATCATTATCTGTTTATATATAAGACCTCGTCTGGTACGTAGGTATCTCATCTAGGACGTATGCATCATTATCTGTTTATATATAAGACCTCATCTAGGACGTAGGCATCATTATCTGTTTATATATAAGACCTTGTCTGGGACGTAGGCATCATTATCTGTTCATATATAAGACCTCGTCTGGGACGTAGGCGTCATTATCTATTTATATATAAGACCTCGTTGGGGACATAGGCATCATTATCTGTTTATATATAAGACCTCGTCGGGGACGTAGGCATCATTATCTGTTTATATATAAGACCTCGTCTGGGACGTTGGTATTGTACTACTATTCCGAGCTATGAACCATTATGTGATATTAAATCCGATTCAGGTGCATTTATTATACTATGATAATATGTATATGGAAATTTATGATATGATAAGAATTGTTTGGCTAGATGAGCTACGTGTTTATATGATTCTTGGATGGTGATAATGGTTAATGAAGTATGAACCAAAGCAAATATCTGAGGGTTGATAAGTGATTGATTTGCCAATGAATTTATTTGTGTATAGGTCTTCCATACTAAGTTTATATATATATTGACTTACTAAGCTTTTGGAAAGCTTACTCTGTGTGTATGTTTAATCTGTTTTATAGGTCATCAAAGCTACTGAAGGCTCGGGACCGTCACGGATGGCCATCACACTACTAAAACTTATTTTGGTACACTTTGAGAATGTATATAACTCAATATGGAATGTATAGGCTAGTTTTGGTATGAGTTGTATAATGAACTTAGCCATGTGATTTGGCTAATTATGTTTTGATAATATGCCTTAATGAATGTGATATGTGATGTTGTTTTGGCATGCTTAGTTGTTACATGAAATGGTTATGAGATGGTAAGTATATATGAATGAAAGGAGTTTGGTATAAGTTAGATTTAGTTATACAAATTGATAGGATTGGAATTAGTTTGAATAGTTAGATTGAATGAATATTGAATAGATTGTAGTGTGATTACTTTAGTTAACAAATATGCATGAGATATCTTGTTAAATATGGCTTGTAGGTTTGACCCTTATGGGTGGCATTTTGGCCTTGTAAATGGCCTATAATGTTACACGGTTGTGGCACACGGGCATGCTTAACGACCGTGGGTGAATTGTAGGATGCAATTTATCATCACACGGCCTCGACACGGGTGTGTCATTTGGTCGTGTTGTGCAAGTCAGTAGCTAACTAAAAAGTACACGACCTCGACACAGGCGTGCTTGGTGGTCGTGGTGAGGAAGTCAGTATATGACCTAAAAGTACATGGCCATGGCACACGGGCGTGCCTAATGACCGTGTTGGTATAGTCAGCATAAACAAGGATGGATACACGGGGGTGTCTAGAAGCCGTGGAGGGCACACGGTCTGCTCCTACGGGAGTGTATCCCCTGTATTTTAGAAAAGTTTCAAATTTTCATGGAATTTCATATGTGTTTTAGTTTAGTCCCGACTCGACGTCTAAGCACGATTAAGGTCTCGAGGACCCGCTTCAGTGACATTATGTCTGAGAATAATGATCAAATGTATGATTTTGTCTGTGAATGTTTCCGATCTATCCGGTAATGCTCCTAACCTTAATCCAGCGACGAACATGGGATAGGGGTGTTACATTTGGCTGGTATCAGAACCACGGTTTAGCCGATTCTCGGACTAACGTAGCGTGGCAGAGTCTAGCTATACATGCCATATATTTGAACTGTGATAGTGTGATGAATCCTGACGTATAAAATGTGATTTTTGTATAGTAATGGATCCCGAAAGAGTTGTAGCTGACGACGTAGAAAGTAACACACCTGCTCCCGCGCAAGGGACAGTGCCCTTTGAATCGAGACCGGCTACAAGCGGTCAAGAGGGAGAAGCTAAACAAGCTTTCTTCCAGTTGATGAGTGAGTGGTTCACTCAATTTGTGAGAAATAACCCGACTGTTTTGCAACCTCCGCCCCCGATTAACCTCCCTTAGACATTTGCTATGCTTTCGATTACGAATCTGAATCTAATGAACAAGCCCCTGGTTGATGAAATTCATAAGTATGACGTCGGAGAGTTTAGGGCTACTAATGATGATAATACTGAGAAAGTCGATTCTGAAGCTCATAATGAAAGAAAAAGATCAATGAGTAATTTTTCTCAACCTTCAACGAAGAAATATAGAGATGCAAGCAATAGATTAGATGTTTCAATTGGACATACGGGTAGAGATCGTGTGAGACCAAATGTTAGTTTGAGAACTCAAGCTCCAATTGAATCAAATGATGGAAGTACTAAAAGTAACAAACCTGAGTGTAGAAAGTGTGGAAGACGACATGTAGGAAAATGTTAGGGTAAGTATAATAATAGAGTTTGTTATAAATGTGGGTCACGAAATCACTTCATTCGAGATTGCCCAAAGATGGAAAGTATTGAAACTGTCAGATCCGAGCGATTCAAGTGTAAACGTTGTGGTAAAAGACATTCTGGGAATTGTAGATTGAATAATCAAGCTTGCTTCAGATGTGGATCGTTGGATCATTTTATTCGAGATTGCCCAGAGCCTATTGAATAAGAGACTATCCAAAGTCTGAGATCAGATAACGCCCCAGAGAGAGATAGACCTTTTCGAAATATCAGAAATGTCAGTAGTAGTCAAAGGTCTAAGAAGGATACTGTTGAAAAATCTGAATTTAGAGAGCCAACTAGAGTGCATGCAATTCGAGCTTGTGAAGAAGCTTCATCTTTAGATATTATTATGGGTACGTTTACTCTTTATGATACTTCTGTGATTGCTTTGATAGACCCTGGTTCTACGCATTCATATATTTGCATGAATTTAGTATTCAGCGAGACTTTGCTTATTGAGTCTACTAAAATTGCTATAAAAATATCGAACCCCTTAGGTAAAAGTGTCATTGTTGATAAAGTATGCAAGAATTTCCCGTTAATGTTTCGAAATATCTGTTTTCCTACTAACCTGATGTTATTACCATATGATGAGTTTGACATAAATTTGGGTATGGACTTGTTGATACTACATGCTGATGTTGTAAATTGTAAAAGAAAGCCTATGGATTGAGATGTCAAAATGATGAAACAGTTCAGATTGAGATAAATAAATGATTATCTAATAAAGTCGTGAAATTCAGAAGTGAGTCTGCAAACTATAAGTTAGAAAGAGTTTAATATAAATTGATTTCTAATTTGGAATCACAGATGTGATATCGATGTTTATTTGTTATTAAATGGAGTGTATATGCTGAAAAGTTCTATAAAAGTATATAACAAATATGTGATGTCAGAAAGTTGATATTGTAATAATAGCAAAACAAACTCAGTGTGATTCGATTTCAGATTCTGATTCTATCTCTCTACCTCGTCTAGGACGTAGGCATCATTATCTGTTTATATACAATAGATTTTGCTTCTGCTTTGCCTCAGACTTCAAGATAGAGAGATGCGATTTTGGGTCATAGTTGACTGATTGATGAAATCTGCCTATTTTATTCCAATAAAGATCCGAGGTATACATCAAGGTTCTGGAAGGAATTGCAAGAAGCTTCAGGCACAAAACTGTATTTCAGTACAGCTTTTCATCCGCAAACAGATGTTCAATCTGAGCGGATCATTCAGATTCTTGAAGACATGTTAAGATGTTGTATACTTGAGTTTAATGGTTTGTGGGAACAGTATCTGCCATTGATTGAATTTACATGCAATAATAGCTTTCAGACAAGCATTAAAATGGCACCATATAAAGCTTTGTACGGACGAAAATGTCGAACACCTCTATATTTGACCGAACTCAGTGAGAATAAGTTATGTGGAGTTGATCTGATAAAAGACTCAGAACAGAAAGTGAAACAGATCCGAGATTATTTGAAAGCAACATCTGATCGTCAGAAGTCTTATGCAGACTTGAAATGAAAAGATCTAGAATTTGAGATAGGCGACAAAGTATTTTTGAAAGTGCCTCCGTGAAAGAAAGTGCTTCGATTCAGGCGTAAGGGAAGTGCTTCGATTCAGGCGTAAGGGCAAATTAAATCCGAGGTTCATCGGAACGTATGAGGTTATTGAACATGTCGGTCCTGTTGCAAATAGATTAAAGTTGCCTACAGAGCTGGAAAAGATACACAACGTATTTCATGTTTCAATGCTCCGTAAATATTGATCTGATCCGTCACATATGATTGCCCCATCAGAAATTGAAATTCGATCTAATATGACATATCAAGAGGAACTGATCCGTATCCTAGCTCGTGAAGTGAAAGAGTTGATAAATAAGAAAATTTCGTTAGTAAAAGTACTGTGGAATCGACATGGGATAGAAGAGGCTACGTGAGAGCCTAAGGATTCAGTGAGACAACAATATCCTACTTTGTTTAACGGTAAGATTTTCGGGGACGAAAATCCCTAAGGGGGGAGAATTGTAACAGTCTGGTTTATACCCTAGTCAGAACAGTGGTTTCGGGACCACAAATCCGAGTTTGTATAATATTTTAATATTATATTCTGAGCTGTTGATATGTGGTTTAGCATGCGTTAAATTTCCGTGAACTAATTTGCCCGTCTGTGTGTTTCATTTGACTAAAGGATTGAATTACATTAAATGCGAAAGTTGCCTACTATTTGTTAAAGTGCTTAAGTGTTGTGGCTTTATAAAGTGAGGGCCTTATGTGGCAATTTGGCCAAAGTCATTGATAGTGGACAGCAATATACAAATATATTATGTTTATATATGTTTATTTATATGTTATATTAAATATATATGTATTTAATATTATATAATTATATGTTATAATAAAAGATGCATAAGTGGGTGGTTTCATTTTATCATTTCTTTGCCGAAACCATAAAAGAAAAAAGAAAAGAATTTGAGCTAGGTATTCGGTCTTTCAAGCTTGAATTCAAGTTCAAGAATCGAGGAAAACGGATTCAGCTCGCGGGAAAGCGAAAGTAAACGAATAGCCGTTCTCGTTCTGAAAAACCAAATTTGAGGTAAGTCACTATACAAATAATGTGCTTATATGAATTTATACCTGTTCATTTGATTAATGTTGATAATAAATGCTTATGAGAAATTCTGTAATTGAATTCCGAGATAAGTTTGATATATTGATTAAGTCGAAGAAGCCTCGTATGAATCTAGGAATAGGTATCTGTTCTGTTTACGAGTAAGACCTCGTCTGGGACGTAGGCATCATTATCCGTTTATATATAAGACCTCGTCTGGGACGTAGGCATCATTATCTTTTTATATATAAGACCTCATCTGGGATGTAGGCATCATTATCTGTTTATATATAAGACCTCGTCTGGGACGTAAGCACCATTATCTGTTTATATACAAGACCTCATCTGAGACGTAGGCATCATTATCTTTTTATATATAAGACCTCGTCGAGGACGTAGGCATCATTATCTGTTTATATATAAGACCTCTTCGGGGACGTAGGCATCATTATCTGTTTATATATAAGACCTCATCTGGGACATAGGCATCATTATCTGACTATATATATATAAGACCCTGTCTGGGACAATGGCACCTATATCTGAGTGCATGGTAGACCTCATCTGGGACGTTGGTATTGTACGACTATTCCGAGCTATGAACCATTATGTGATATTAAATTCGATTCAGGTGCATTTATTATACACTATATGTGTATATAAGGTAAGTATCTAAATGATCTTACTATGATAATATGTATATGGAAATTTATGGTATGATAAGAATTGTTTGGCTAGATGAGCTATGTGTTTATATGATTCTTGAATGGTGAAAATGGTTAATGAAGTATGAACCAAAGCAAACATGTGAGGGTTGATAAGTGATCGATTTGCCAATGAATATATTTGTATATAGGCCTTCCATACTAAGTTTATATATATATTGACTTACTAAGCTTTTGGAAAGCTTACTCTGTATGTATGTTTAATCTGTTTTATAGGTCATCAAAGCTACTGAAGGCTCGGGACCATCATGGATCGTCATCACACTACTAAAACTTATTTTGGTACACTTTGAGAATGTATATAACTCAATATGGCATGTATAGGCTAGTTTTGGTATGAGTTGTATAATGAACTTAGCCATGTGATTTGGCTAATTATGTTTTGATAATATGCCTTAATGAATGTGATATGTGATATTGTTTTGGCATGCTTAATTGTTACATGAAATGGTTATGAGATGGTACGTATATATGGATGAAAGGAGTTTGGTATAAGTTAGATTTAGTTATACAAATTGGTAGGATTGGAATTGGTTTGAATAGTTTGATTGAATGAATATTGAATGGATTGTAGTGTGATTACTTTAGTTAACAAATATGCATAAGGTACCTTGTTAAATATGGCTTGTAGGTTTGACCCTTATGGGTGGCATTTTGGCCTTGTAAATGGCCTATAATGTTACACGGTTGTGGCACACGGACGTGCTTAACGACTGTGGGTGAATTGTAGGATGCAATTTATCATCACACGGCCTCGACACGGGTGTGTCATTTGGTCGTGGGGTACAAGTCAGTAGCTAACTAAAAACTACATGACCTCGACATAGGCGTGCTTGGTGGCCGTGGTGAGGAAGTCAGTATATGACCTAAAAGTACACGGCCATGGCACACAGGCGTGCCTAATGACCGTGTTGGCATAGTCAATATAAACAAGGATGGATACATGGGGGTGTCTAGAAGCCGTGGAGGGCACACGGTCTCCTCCCACAGGCGTGTCTCTCCTATATTTTAGAAAAGTTTCAAATTTTCAGTCCTGACTCGACGTCTAAGCACGATTAAGGTCTCGAGGACCCGCTTAAGGGACATTATGTCTGAGAATGATGATTGAATGTATGATTTTGTCTGTGAATGTTTCCGATCTATCTGGTAACGCTCCTAACCTTAATCCGGCGACGGACACGGGATAGGGGTGTTACAAAGTTCATGTTTTAATTCTTAATAGAGCACTTGGGAGCAAAATAAGCGAAAAACAAGCAAAAACTGAAATGTCGGATCAAGTTACATAAGCTACACGGGCTGGACCATTCTACAGAGTCGTGTGACCCATAAAGGCGAGCGGTAGGTTGTGTCCATTTAACAGAATTGCACATCAAACAACAAAAAATCACAATTTTTAGGTTTTGGGCATTCTAAGACATATATATGACAAAAATAAGAAGATATGGGAGACTCGTCAGAGAATATTAAAGAAAACAACTCGAAAAGAATCATTGAAGCTGACTTTGAAGCAGATTTCTATCAAGATTGAAGATTCCCAATTGATTTCTTAAGAAGTTATCATGAGTTTCTTTATTTTTTCTAGTTATTTTGTATCTTGGATGTTTTTATTTTCGAACATGAACTAATTTTCTAAATACCTAGGCAGATGAACCTTATGATGGATTTTGTCGTTTGATTTTTATTTTATGCAATAAATACTTAATTTCTTGTTCTCAATTATGTGTGCTTAATTCTTGGTTTGATATTTCTAGATTATTAATTCAGGTTTGATGTGCCTAAATCGGTGGTTGAATAGACCCTGTTTAAAAGTAGATCTTGCATAGTTGAGTGGAGTTGCATGCAATACTAAAAGTAGGATGACATAAATCTACCATATTAAAGTCAAATTTAATAGGGGAGTCCATGGCATGAGTTAAGTGATTGTAACGACCTGAAAGCCAGTAGTGTTGGGAAGTGTATTTTTGGGATTCCGTTTCCGTAAATTGGGTTCGTAAATATTATTTTTGGTAATGAATTGAATTTCGGTTTAGTAATTTTAATGATTTAGTTGTTAATTAAGGTAAAGGGCTAAATTTCTTAAGTGATAGAAGTGCGAAAAGATATTAAATTATCATATAGAAATTGTTTTAGGGACTTATATAATAATTACTCCATTATATTTATGTTTTTATAGTGGTCGATTATGGTTTTGTGAATTATAGATATTATATATTATATATATTAAACTTAAGAAAAATTTGTGAGTAAATAGTTATAAAATAAAATAAAGCATAACTAAATAATAAAATAGAAAGTGGAATAAAATCAAAGCATTTTCTCTTATTTCTTCCATGCAAAAGCTGAAACAAAGGAAAAGAAGAAGAAAGAGAATTCGACCATAGTATTTAGATTTTGAAGCTCAATTTGGTTTGTAAATCGTAGTTCTTTTTATATAATTTGATTTGTAAATCGTAGTTCTTTTTATATAAATTTTATCTTTTTTGGAGTCTTAAGTTCATAAGTTAGCTTGCCCATGTTAAAATTTTTGGAATTGTTGAAGTTCATGGAAATTGCCATTGTAGAGAAAATTATGTTTTTTTATGTTAGTTTAATAGATTTTGGGGCTAGAAATGAAATGAGACTCTTTTGAAGAGTCAAGTGATGATTCCATCCAAAAAAAAAAAATGGATTAAGTTGTACAAAATTCAAATTTAGGGGTTCAATTGAGAAGTAGGAAGTTCTATAGGAGCTCTAGGAAAATTTAGTTTAAAGTTAGGGGCTATATGTGAGAAATTTTGTTAGTATCGGTTTCGAGGATTAAACTGAAAATTTATGTAAAAGTAGTATAAATTTTGTAATTAAATATGAATTGGTCTGTGAAATGTTAATTTATTATATCTGTTTAATTTGTAGCTGACGTCGAACCCAAATCCTCGAGTAAGAAAGGAAAAGACAAGATTGTCGACGAATAACTTGGAAATTATGGTTTGTGTTTCTATATTTCGAATCAATTTAATTGTTGCATTGAACATTGCATTTTATGGTGAGTTACAAGGTAAGTTACAAAATTGATTTAGTATAATATGAATTCAAATGAGATGATTGAATGATTATTAGTGGCAAGGTATTAAATTGCATAATAGTAAAAATGTTGTATATTGTATGAGAGATCGGATTGATATGAAAAATGAGATGGTTGATTATGTACATGAATTCATGATATGAAATGAGATTACAAATTGAATTGAGAATATTGTTACCCTATTAACTGTTCAAGTAGGGTCGGGTATAATTGCCATGCCATAGGATAGGAGGAGTTCAGGGTTTTACAACTATGTGTCAAGGAGTGTTGGACACCCCGTTTGTCGATTTTTACCGACCAGCGCAAGGCGCAATATGTTTCTATGGATTATTCCGTCAGGCTTTGGGAGGCAAACTTTGGCGTGTTGGTTGGATCTGCATATCTGAGTTTGAGTCATGTTAATAGGGGAAAAATAAAAAGAAAGTGCTGAAATTGGAAATGGCAGATGAATATGGATGGATGTAAATTTTGAATAAATTATAATAAATGTAGAAAGTGAAAATGTGATGATTCATGAAAATTCTTATGTTTAAATTGAAAATGAATTACAAAAGATTAATGAAGTAATATATATGTTTCCTTTCATTATTTGAATTGTAGTTACAATTATGTAATTGAATAGTTTGTACTATATTTAATTTTTCAAATTTTGAAAGCACCACTGAGTTATACTCAACGTACGTTTATTTTCTCGTGCGTGGGTTAGGTACTTAGTAGAATTATCATCGACTCGGCATCCAGTGTCGATCTCGAACTCAAATGTTGGTGAATAGTCTTTTTGTTGGTTTTGGCATGTACCTAGATTTTAAAATGTTGGTTTTGGTCATTTTGTATCTGATGGTCTTTTATGGTATGTAAATATGTATGTGTGATGGAAATTGTCAACTTGTGGACATTCAAAAAGTGTTTTTCTTTGGGTTAATTGTTTAAGGTTGGTATGCATTGTAACACCCTTTACCCGAGTCTAACGTCGGGTCCGGATACGAGACATTACCGTACTTAATAATCTTACATTTTCGGGCCATAAAATTTCGTTACAACTTAAAACTTTTCCTTTTTAATCATAATGTGCATATAATGGGCCTACGAGGCCCTAAACATATGCTCAGAGGGATCCAAAATTCATTTGGGAACTTTTTGCCTAAATAGGGGCCACACGCCCGTGTTATCCAAGGGACACGCCCATGTGCCCCTAAGACATGCCCGTGTTCGACACCTGTGGTCGACACTGACTTATTCCACCTGGCTGAGCACACGCCCCTGTCTTTAACCCGTGTCCTTCACATGGCCTAGACACGCCCGTGTCTCCTACCCATGGAGCTCTCTGTTTATGATGTCATCAAACCCTTAATGGCACACAGCCATGGCACACGCCTATGTACTGGCCTGTGTGACGAAACGTATTTTTGTAATTTAATGCAGTGGACACACGGCCTATCAACACATCCATGGGGCTAACAATGTGTCACACACGGCCTAAACACATGCTTGTGTATCTACCCGTGTGGACAATTGTAAGGCTATTTTCCAAGCCAATTGCCACCCTGAAACATAAACACACTTATACTATCTCAAACAACTCAATTATTCCATCCATTACAATGACTTAAATGCATAAACTTATCATCATGAAAAGGTATATAACTTAACAAGTATTGACAAATTTCTAATGGTCATATACAAAAGAATGCATAATCTTACTAACCAAGCCTTTAGCTCACAGTATGACATGACCAAAATGATCAAACACCTATACATGCCATACTCAAAATAAATTAACTTTGCTATACCAAAATAGTGGCTGATAGTGTGATCTGAGCTCCGACTTCTATGATCCCCGAGCTAACTTGGCGAATCTACAAGGAAAATGAGAAAGGCGAGGGGTAAGCATACAGCTTAGTAAGTTTGCATGAAATCTATTCAACATTATAAATATTCATATCAACTTATCCTTCTCATAACACATGAACAACATTAAAATCAAGTATTAGAACATACTTACTCATTCTTACTCAAACCATCTCACCTCACAATATGATTTCATACTTTGCATTTTACTTATGGTACCTGTATCACTTGGTCACATAGTTTAGCACCTTTGCTAAAGAAATCACAAATTCAAATCTTTAACTTGCATAACTTAATTTAAGTCTTTATCTTCCTTGAATGACTTAACTAATTACTATCTTTACTAACTTGTCTCTTTTATTACTTTTTTCACATTTGGCTCTTTTGCCCATTGAACTTCCCAGAATAACAGAGGATACTCAATCTCGTCAAACATGTACCTCGATGCCAATGCCTGCCATATCCCAGACATGGTCTTAACGGGATTCCTTAACCTAATGTCGATGCCATGTCCCAGACATGGTCTTACACGAAATCTTCCTTTGGTGCCGAAGCGATGGCCTTGACATGGTCTTACACGACACCTTCCTTATTCGATGCTAATGCCATGTCCCAGACATTGTCTTACACGAGACCTACATTCCTTATGCCGAGGCCATGTCCCAGACATGGTCTTACACGGGCTTTCCTTGTCTCATGCTATGACATAGGTATCCTCGTTATTCCAAGACATCACTCGGGACTTCCCTTTACTTGTACTCGTAGATTTCTTATTAAGGTATTATTATTCTTCTTCAAGAAAATGATGTATATTAATTAACGTAATAAGTAATTTAATGAAAATACTTGTAAAACCTTAAATTCATACAAACTTACCTCGGTACTCAAAATGTGTATTGTTGTGCAATTTAGTCCTCAACCTTGTTTTTGCCTCGGTTTCAATCCGGGCTTCGCGTTTCTTGATCTACACTGACAATTTAACTTATTTAAAATAAACATTGACTAAACTGACTCATAACTCACACTTGACAAAATTACAATTTTGCCCCTAAACTTTCTCATAATTACACCTTTGCCCCTAGGCTCCTATAATGATTTTCATTCAACTTCCTTATATTTCAAGCCTAGCCGAATTATTGTCCTAACTATAGCAACCTTCAATTTCTATTATTTCACTCATATATGATCATTTTCATAACTTTTTCAATTTGGTCCTTACATGTATTTTTCATGAAAATCACTTAGAAAAAGATGTTTATCCTACATTAAACTTTCATAATCTTCCATAAAACATCAAAATACATGCATGTCATACGTGGGTAAATATTTGAACATGAACCCTAGCTTAAAATATAGCTAGAAATAGCTAAACCGAGCTACGAAGATTTCAAAAATACGAAGAACATTAAAAACGGGGCTAGGATGCACTTACTATTGAACTTGGAAGTTGAACAAAACCCTAGCTATGGCTCCATGAAATTTCGGCACTTAGAGGAAGAAGATGGACAAGATTTTGACTTATTTTTCCCTTTTTAATTCATTAATTAATCAAATGACCAAAATGCCCTTAATGCTCTTTCTTGAGATTTTTCCTTCCCATGTCCATTTTTGTCCATCTTATTATATAATAGTCTAATTGCTAAATAAGGGCTTCTAATAATTTTTTTGATTCTATTTCATACTTAAAACTTCTAGAAACTCATATTTTCTAATCTTTGCAATTTAGTCGTAATGGACAATTTAATTACAAATTAATAAATTTTCTTCATGAAATTTTCACAAATTCATAAAAATCACCTCATAACCCTTATAGAAATCATAAAGCTCATATTTTCTACTTTGGATTTGTGGTCTCGCACCACTATTTCGACTAGGCTCTAAATCGGGCTGTTACAATTCTCCCTCCTTAGGGATTTTCATCCTCAAAAATCTTACCAGTAAAAAGGTTTGGGTATTGATTCCTCATAGCCTCCTCGGGCTCCCAAGTAGCCTCTTCTACTCCATGTCTCTGCCATAAAACTTTCACGAGGGCTATACTTTTGTTCCTTAATTACTTAACTTCCTAGGCTAGAATCTTAACTGGTTCTTCACCATAAGTCATATTAGGTTGTATTTCGACCTCTATCGGTGTAATCACATGCGAAGGATCTGATCGGTAGCGTTGCAACATAGACACATGAAATACATCATGAATCTTTTCCAATTTAGGTGGCAAAGCCAATCGATAAGCTACCGGTCCAATCCTCTCGGTGATCTCATATGGTCCGATAAAACGCAGACTCAGTTTGCCTTTCCGAACGAACCTAAGAACTTTTCTCCATAGTGACACTTTCAAGAATACCCTATCACCGACTTGATACTCAATTTCTTTCCTTTTTAAATCCGAATAGGATTTTTGTCAACCAGAAGCAGCTTTTAAGCAATCTCGAATCACCTTTACTTTTTCTTCGATTTCTCTAACCAAATCAACTCCATGAATCTGGTTTTCCTTAAGTTCAGTCCAATATAAAGGTGTAATGCACTTACGTCTATATAAAGCCTCATAATGTGCCATTTTCAAGTTTGACTGAAAACTATTATTGTAGGCAAATTCTACCAACGGTAGGTATTTTTCCCAGCTGCCCTGAAACTCAAGAACACAACATTTGAGCATGTCTTCAAGAACTTGAATCAACCTCTCCGACTAACTATGGGTTTGGGGGTGAAAGGCTATACTAAATTTCAACTTTGTGTCCAAGGCCTCTTGCAACTTCTTCCAAAATCTGGATGTGAATCTCTGATCCCTATCCGATATAATCGATAAGGGCACTCCATGAAGCATTACTATCTCTGAAATGTACAAGTTTGCCAACTTTTCAAGTGAGTAGTCGACACGCACTGGTATAAAATGGGCCAACTTTGTAAGTCTATTGACTACAACCCATACTGCATCTTTCTTGCTCGGTGTCAATGACAAACCCATTACAAAATCCATGGTAACTTGATCCGACTTTTACTCGGGTACCATAATTGGTTGAAGAAAACTCGAAGGTACTTGATGTTCGGACTTTGCTTGCTGACAAATCAAGCATTTTGAAACAAACTCAGAGATATCTTCTTCATACTCAACCACCAATACCACTTCTTCAAATCATTATACATCTTGGTACTACCTGGATATACAGATAAACATCTTCTATGTGGTTCGTGCAAAACCTTACGAATAAGGTCATCATCTCTCGGTATACATACTCTATCTCTGAACTTTAAACATCCATCTGAGTTGACCCAAAATTCGGATTCAACGTCCTACTTGCACTGAGCTCTTTTGGCTTGTAACTCATTGTCATTTTTCTGAGCCTCGTAGATTTCTTGAAGAAACATCGGTTTAACCCTCAGCTCAACTAGAATAGTGCCATCATCGGACAAAGTCATCTATGTATTCAAGGCCCTCAATGTAAATAGGGACTTTCTACTCAAATCATCAGCGACTACATTCACCTTTCCCGGATGATATTCGATGACCAACTCATAATCCTTTATCAACTCTAACCATCTTCGCTGCCTTAAGTTCAGTTCCTTTTGAGTCATCAAATACTTTAAATTTTGTGATCGGTAAAAATCTGATATCTCTCACCATACAAATGGTGTCTCCAAATCTTTAATGCAAAAACAATGGCAGCTAACTCTAAGTCATGCGTCGAGTAATTCTTCTCATGTGGCTTTAACTATCTAGAGGCATATGCTATCACCTTGCCTTCTTGCATAAGTACACAGCCCAATCCATTTAAGGATGCATCACTGTAGATCACGAACTCTTTTTCTGACTCAGGTTGTACTAGAACTGGGGCTTCTGTCAACATTGCCTTAAGTCTTTCAAAACTTTGTTGACACTTCTCTAACAATTCGAACTTTACATTCATCTGCAACAGTTTCGTCATTTGAGTCGCTATCATTGAAAACCCTTTGACGAACCGTCTATAATAGCCGGCTAAGCCCAAAAAACTTCTAAATTCAGTTACACTTTTCGGGGGTTTCCAATCAACGATGGCTGAGATCTTACTTGGGTCAACTCAGACTCCATCTCCCGAAACAATATGCCCCAAGAATCCAACTTCTTTAAGCCAAAACTCACTTTTACTGAACTTGGCGTATAATTGATTATCTCGCAAAATCTGTAAAACTGTCCTTAAGTGCTCGGCATGCTTAAGCTAAACAACCACAAACTTATCTAAGTAGGGTTGAAAGATGTGGTTCATTAGATCCATAAACACCACCAGAGCATTAGTTAAACCAAAAGGCATGACTAAAAATTCTTAGTGCCCATACCTTGTCCGAAATGCAGTCTTCGGCACCTCTAAGTCTTTTACTCTCAGCTGATAGTATCCAGACCTCAAGTCTATCTTAGAGAACAGAGTGGCTCCCTTCAATTGATCAAACAAACCGTCGATCCTCGGCAATGGGTACTTGTTCTTCACAGTTACCTTATTAAGCTGCCTGTAATATATGCACAATCTCATGGAGACATCTTTCTTTTTCACAAATAATACCGGAGCACCCCATGGAGAACAACTTGGTCTAGCAAAACCTTTGTCTGTCAATTCTTGTAACTGTGCCTTCAATTTGTTCAACTCAATTAGAGCCATTCTATAAGGAGCAATTGATATCGGTATAGTACCAGGAGCTAACTCGATGCCAAATTCAACCTCTCTAACCGGAGGCAATCCTGGCAATTCCGTGGGAAAAACATCTGAGTACTCACATACTATCGGCACTGACTCAATTTTCAACTCGGTTTCTTTGGCATTCATCACAAAGGCAAGATACGCCTCATACCCTTTTCTTCAATACTTCTGAGCTATCATGTGAGAAATCACTACCGGCGATCTATCTTGATCATTTGATTCAACACAAAGAATGTCCCTATTTTCACATCTCAACTCAATATATTTCTTTTCACAATTTACTGTCACATCATGAGTGGTTAACCAGTCCATACCAAGAATGATATCAAACTCATCAAATGGAAATAGCATGAGGTTTGCCTTAAAATAATGACCTCTAATCATCAATGGACAGTCCTTACATACTTTATCAACTAATACACTTCTGCCTAGTGGATTAGACACCTTTATCACAAACTATGTGGACTCTATGGGCATACTCATACTAGATACTAATTTCATGCAAATATATTAGTGGGTAGATCCGGGGTCTACTAAAGCAATAACTTTAGTATCATGAAGAGAAAATGTATCGGTAATCACATCGGGAGAAGATGCTTCTTCGCAAGCGCAAATAGCATAAGTCCTCGCAGGTGCTCTACCCTCGGGTCTCGTATCCCGATCTCTGGGGTTACCTTTACTACCCGCCCCACTTCCCGGGTTCCTTTGAGGTATTACTTTAACAATGATCCCGGATCTCGTACTCTGAGTTTTCTCTTCTTTCATCACCTCAGAACATTCTCTTATGAAATGATTTTGGGAACCACAATTGAAACAAGCATTCTCCTATGGTCGGTATTCACCGAGATGACGTCTGCCACATTGTGGGCATTTCAATTTATTAGATCGAATGTTCCCAACACTAGCAATTGAGGTAGTCTGAGCCTTATTCCCCGAATATTGTTTACCCTTATTTCTACTTGAAAACCCGGCAGATGTAGCTGATTGGGTAGAAAAATCTCTCGACTTCTTAGACGAGGACTGGAATGACTTACTCCATTGTCTCTTCTTTGAGTCACGAGACTCCATTTCAGCTTTTCTTTTCTCTTTTATTAGTTCCTCAGCTTTACAAGTTCGATCCACTAGCACAACAAATTCTTTCAACTCTAGAACAGTAACGAACAATTTAATGTCTTCATTTAGTCCGTCCTCAAATCTTTTGCACTTGATGGCTTTAGTGGATACACACTCTCGAGCATATTTTTTAGGTCTTACAAACTCACGCTCATACTCAGTCACTGACATCTTGCCTTGATTCAACTCTAGGAATCCCTTCCTTTTCTGGTCAATAAACCTTTGGCTGATTTACTTCTTTTTGAATTCTTCTTAGAAAAACTCCTATGTGACCCTTTCCCTTGGTACCACCGACACAAGGGTATTTCACCATTGATAAATGGAATCTCTCAGAAGAGAAACAACACATTTCATGCACTCATCAGGTATGCACAACAACTCACTAAATACCCTGATGGTATTTTCGAGCCAAAACTCTGCCCTTTTCGGATCGTCATCTTTACTAGCCCGAAATTCCCTTGCTCCATGCTTTTAAATCCTATAAACCGAGGGTTTTTCCCTTCTTACCACTTCTACTACTTGAGGGGCTACAGGGATACGCTGAGGAATAGGCAAGGGTGGAGAAGGTGGTGCATTCGGGTTCGCACGGACGAACTTCGTGTACCAAGCATTCATCATGCGGAGAAAGGCTTCCCCAGCCTCTTCTTCTCTTCTTTGGCTTACTGTTGTGGGTCTATTCTTATTTTCATTCAGCACAATCCTTTCGGCAGGAGTCGGCGCGTTACTTTCTACATCATCAGCCACAGCTCTTTCGGGATTCATTTACTATATAGAAAAACACAATTTAAGTCGTCAGGAGTCGACACACTATTACTATATCAATATTCATAAGAATGGCATGTATAGCTTGACTCATACTTACGCTGCGTTAGTCCTAGAACTGACTAAATCGTAGCTCTGATACCACTAAATGTAACACCCCTTACCCAAGTCCGACACCGAGTCTGGATACGAGGCATTACCGTACTTAATCTTACTTAATTTAACATTTTCGGGCCATAAAATTTCGTTACAACTTAAAACTTTTCCTTTTTAATCAAAATGCGCATATAATGAGCCTACGAGGCCCTAAACATATGCTCTGAGGGATCTGAAATGCATTCGGGAACTTTTTGCCTAAACAAGGGCCACATTCCCTTGTTGTCCAAGGGACACACTCATGTGCCCCTAAGACATGCCTGTGTTCGACACCCGTGGTCGACACTGACTTATTCCACCCGGTTGAGCACATGCCCGTGTCTTTAACCCGTGTCCTTCACACGACCTAGACACGCCCGTGTCTCCTACCTGTAGAGCTCTCTATTTATGACATCATCAAAGCCTTAATGGCGTACGGCCATGGCACACGTCCGTGTACTGGCCCGTGTAACGAATCGTATTTTCGTAATTTAATGCAGGGGAGTACCTCTGTCCAAACAAGATGGTTTTCATTTGCGTCGGGAGACATCACACTATCGTGGACTGATGGCATGTATAGCTAGACTCTCATTCATGCTAGGTTAGTCCAAAAACTGACTAAACTGTAGCTCTGATACCACTAAATGTAACACCCCTCACCTGTATCCAACTTCAGGACAGGGTTCAAGGCGTTATCGGACTTAAACATTCACAACATACAAAATCGGGTTACCAAAAATTTAGCCCAAAATTAAAACTTTTCAAACACATGCATTTGACCTTGTCATCTATTTAATCAATTATACCACATAACAAGACATTAACACATACCATGGACAAACAGGCTTACAAGCCAAAATCATTATAAGCCATATCTCATGGCTATAATCAACAAATCAATATAAGCCAATACATTTGGCTAATCACAACAACATCCATCATAGAAAAACTAAGTCCCTACACATGCCACTCACTTGAAAACATTTAACATACACATGCCAATACTCCAAGGATAATGGCTCGATAGTGTGATGCTGCCTGCGACGATCTCCAACCCTGAGCTGGCCTGAAAAAACTAAAAGAAATGGAAAGGAGGGAATAAGCTTTATGCTTAGTAAGCTCGCATGAAAATAATAAGCAATGCGATAACATGCTATTTTCATATTCTTTCTATTTATTCAAATTCCAGTGAAGTTGTTTTCTCGAGTCACAGTTATTAAATTATTTATATCTAGACCTACAGCTCCGAATTAAGATCCGTTATTTTCCTTGAAACTAGACTCATTTATCTTCTTACCATAAAATTTTCAAAATTTTGGTTTAGCCAATAAGTATAGTTTATTCATTTAATTTACCCCTGTTTCACTGTTTAACTGTTCTGACCACTTTTCACTATGAATCAATTTTCTCCTTGTACAGAATTCAGATGATGTTATAATTTATTTCATTTGAAACAAGACTCATTACGGGTTTCAAGAATATAACTTATATCCCATAATTATTTTTTTACAATTTTAAATGAATTTTTGAAGGCAGAACAGGCGATCACTTAATTATTCTGAACCAGTCTCACAAAAATTTAAATACATCAAAATATGAAATTATTTTGCTTACACCGTTTCTTTTATGTGAAAACAGACTCAATAAGCTTTAATTCAATATCTCATACAACTTATAATTAAATTTATACTATTTTTGGTGATTTTTCAAATTCACATCACTGTTGCTGTCCAAAATAGTTTTATTGTAAATTTTTGCTCTCTCTCACTTTAGTTGTATTCATTACTTACTGATCGTAGTCTAAGAGTTTTAATATTTATATAATGAAGGATCGAGCCTAGAAACTAACTATCACAATGATTGAGGCAAGCGCACCTATCAAACAGTAGTATAGCTTAGTGGCAAGACTGGAATGTCAAACCCAAGGGAACCAAAAGTACTAGTACTGACTTTCTTTTTATTATCTAGACTAAAGATAAAAGTGATTAATGTTTATCTAACTAATTTCTAAGCTAAGGATGCCAATACACAGAGAATGAATTGGGAAAAAAAACTCTTGAGAAAACCAATTGATTAAGACAATACCCGAGGAAGAATCCACCTAAACTTCACTTGTTATTCACTTGATTTGTTATTTCTGAACCAGACGATTTATTCACTTGACTTGATCCGTAGGATTCCCTAATTTATATTAATAACTCTTTCGAGGCTACTAACGTCTAACCCTAGGTTGATTAATTGATATCCCTTTCTAATTAAATCCCCTAGTATTGCATTAATTCGATCTATGGACTCCCATATTAGGTTTGACCCTAATATGGCAGATATTCGTCGTCCTATTTCTAGGAGTGCGATCAACTCCGCTTAATTATGCTAGATCTATTCTTAAACAGGGACTTTTGCTTCTCTAAATAAGCACATCAATACTTGAATCAATATCCTGAAATATTAACACAAGAATTAAGAACACATAATTAAGAACAAATCAAGTATTTATCATATAGTTCAAAAAACACTAACAAGATCCATCTTAGGATTCATCCCCCTCAGGTATTTGAGGGGTTTAGTTCATGCTTGTAAAAGAATACATCTCAGAAGAAATTAAATAACAAAACATACAGAAAAATCCTAAAACCCCCTGAAGGAAATTGTAGGGAAGATCCTCAATCTTGAGCGTGATTTCGGCTTCTGAGATGGATCAACTGGCTTTCTTCGAGTAATTCCCTAATTTCAGCTCCCTCTGGCTTTATTCCTGTCAAAAGCCCTAACAGAGGCCTTCTGTTGAACTCCCTCTTTTAGGTTGCCCTCTAGGGTTTTTATACAGGCTTTTGGGATGCCTTACTTGGCCCACAAGTATCCTATTCCGAGCAGAATTAAAACGAGTTATGGGAGGGACACGCCCGTGGCACACGCCCGTGTGAATCAAGCCTAGGGCTGTGTTCGAGTCTACTAAAGTGGCACGGTCCTGTGGTGAACTCCACGCTGTGTTGATTTCTTACTTTGGCCCATTTTCTCCGTTTCTGGACCGTTTCACGTTGTTTTCATCCTCCTATGCTCTCATAAGTATAAAACATGAAATTAAAGGATTAGGAGCATCAAATTCCACAATTCAAGGGATAAATCATCCCAAAGTATACCAAATGTAGAATTAAAATATGTATATATTACGGTTTATCACTTACCTATAACAATCTTTCCAATTTCCGATTACATATCGAGCATATTGCTCATACGTTACACATGCATACACCTACACTTATCACTACAAAGTCACACATAATTTCACTAGGGGAATCAGGTGAAAAATCATCAATTCAAACGGATTTCCATTGAAGCTACTATACTATACGCTGCAGACGAATTCTCGTTGAACGCTTCGAAATAATAACGGATACGCGATGGTTTCACACACAGCCCACCATTGAAGTTGAAGCTCTCTTGTACACATAGTGGCCTTCACTTAGTACCACTCATGTGACGTAGCTCGATTGTACACATAATTCTGGCTCTCTTGTACACATAGTGGCCTTCACTTAGTAGCACTCATGTGACCTAGCCATCTTGTAGCTCTCTTGTACACATAGTGGCTCATAGTACATACCACACATGTGACCTAGCTACGTATAGCTTTCTTGTAAACATGGCATACTCTCGGTACCATACATGTGACCTAGCTACGTATATATATGTGTCTTGTAGCTCTCTTGTGCACATAGTGGCTCACTTAGTACCACTCATGTGACCTAGCTACATACCATTCATATCTTTTTATTCGAAAGGTTCAAACGGGAAGTATCTCACTTTCTAATACTTTATTCCATTCCTTCAATAGTCAATTTTGATTCAAAAATCAGCTACAATACATAAAATATGCTGAAAAATAAAAATGTCAATAAAAATAATGAATTATTTACATACAACTTACTTGTTGAAATCTTGTCAGGTACAATCGTGTAGCAACTCATACAACCCATGTAACATTAATTTAACATTCAATTCATATAACAATAATTTGTCATTCAATTTCACATGACACAATAAACATCACATTTTCCATACCATACATACCATCCATCAACTTCTCCTAAACATATTAAATCATACAATTTATGGCATATCAATAGAGAAATACAATTCAAGCATGGTGTTGCATTATTATTATCACACGAACTTACCTCGGATCCAGAAACGACAATTTACCATTTTAGTCTATAACCTTGTATTTTCCCGATTTAAGCCCGAATCTCGATTTCCTTGATCTATATCACATTTAGCCTACTAATTAGTCAAATTATTCATATGGGTCCAAAAATCATATTTTTTACAAATTTACACTTTGACCCCTAAACTTTCACATATTTGCACTTTTGCCCCAATGCTTGTAAAATGATTTTTATTCAATTTCTTTGCATTTCAAGCCTAGCTGAATCATTTTCATAACTATGGTAGCCCTGAATTTCCACTAAATCACCCTTTTATGACTAATTTATAACTTTTACAATTTAGTCCTTTTTAAGCATTTTTACCAAAAATCACTTAGAAAAAGTCATTTATTACACACCGAGCCTTCGTATTCTACCATTAAACATCAAAATACATGCATACCATCCATGGGTAAATTTTTAAACATAAACCCTAGCTCAAAATAATGGTAGAAATGAGTATAGCATGTTATCGGGATTTAAAAAATGTAAAGAACATAAAAACGGGGCTTGGATGCACTTACTGTTGAGCTTAGAAGCTTGAAAACCCTAACCATGTCTTCTCCCATGCAATATTCGGCCATAGATAGAAGATGGACAAGAAATTTGGCTTTTATTTTATCGTTTAGTCCATTTCCATTTTTGTCCAAAATTTTAGAACTTGGTAAAACTGCTATTTAAGACCCTATAATTAAAAATCCAATTCAATTTCATACTAAAAACTTCTAGAACTCATATTTTTTTAATTTATTCAATTTAGTCCTTAAAGTCTAATCGAGCACCTTAGACATATAATTTCTTCATGAAATTTTCACAAAAGCATGTAAACATATCATAGACCTTATAATAATCATAAAATAATTATTTCTACTTCAGATTCGTGGTCTCAAAACCACTGTTCTGATAGGCCCTAATTCGAGATGTTACATTTCTCCCCCTTTAAGGATTTTCGTCCTCAAAAATCTTACCAGAAGAGTGGTTTAGTTCCTCATAATCTTTACTATCTCATAATTAGTGCTAAAGAACTTTTATTTTAGCCTTCATTAAAATCTAGGGTCTTATTTAGCTTTCCCAATAACTTATGATATATAAAAGTCCAAATCTCAATCCAATTAACCAGGACTAGCTTTCCGAGAAATCTGATAATCTCATAAATACATGATTCCATTAACCCGTTGGGCATATTTAACATTTACCAAAATGATTGGCGAATTCAATCATATGTCAACTAGGAATCTATATATCCTTTTTCTCTTTCAAATATAAGAATAATCCTGACAAGAAATCCATAATCATCTCGTTTTCATTTTCATTCTAATATCACTACTGACGAAGATCGTTCTGATATTACCCGATGTTCAGAAGTAGTCTTGATAACCTTTCATGTATTCAATTACAAAGATAAAAAATGTTGAGTTCTAAACTCGATCATCAATGTATTACTCTTGTGATTTTTCTTGCAAACTCTCTGCGTCAGCTTGATTTTTTTTTTTGTTCAGCGCATACCCCATCGGTTTAAAGACTTTAGTCAATAACGTTCTCGTTCGTTCAAAGCTTTAATGACATGTAATAGACCATTCAACTTTCACAAGACGGAAACTTTATCATTCAGAACAACTTTAATTCCTATCAACGTCTTCTAAGATATATACACTTTTCATTCAGACTATCTATCTTTTACCCGAAGAGAGGTAAAATCTTGTTCCCAGGCACGAATACCTTATTTAATATTTCAAATAATAGTCAATACCACTTGAACCACTGAGTCGATATTATTCATCAATAAATGACATTTTAAGAGATCCTCATTTTCAGTTGATAGGACGGTTTGACATGAAATCGTTCAAAACTTACTTATCATACTAACCAAAGTCCATTTCAATTGCATTAGCTCAAGATAACAAAAATGCCTCAATTAAATGCATTAACTTTGATTAACTTACTCGAGGAAAGGAATCCACCATACAAATTGAAACTGCAATTTCATCATTTATGCTTTTATTGATATCAGTTCTTTACGCGAAGATTTAGAGAAATCCAGATACAGGGGTCATCATGTTACTATAATCAAGCCAGAAGCACGTTCATAATCGACATAGTCATCATAAGTTGAAGAACATACCTTGGATACGAGTGATCATTGGTAATTTACAAGATAAAGATAACAAGAAAACCAGAATAAAGAAATCCAAGACAGAGGAATCTAAGATAAAGATATCCAAGGTACAGAAATCCAAGATACCATATCATAAAGAAAGACCCAGAAAAATGTTCATAAGAAAAATATGAAAGATCTTGATAATTCTTCAGAGAAAAGAAGTCCAAAAGAATACATCAATCCAAGCCACTGGGATTAAATGCAATAAGGATAATATGCCTTCCCATATATGTATATTGAATAGAGCATCAATTAGGAGAAACAGATTTATATCATCATGGGTATTATTTCATAAAGTCCCATTAGATGGAATGTAATGGAATGCCAAAGAGACATAGAGAAATAAAGATTATGTACCAGTCAGCTATCAATACTTTTGTCTATACATCGTGATTAGAAAGCACTCCCATAAAACAAGGATTTTATCAGTGGGGTAGTAACCAAAAAAAATATTTCAGAGAACAGTTAAACAAACAGAATACCTCGGAAAAGACTGCCATAATCTGGTATCTTACCTTTCAACATTATTCCTTTAATTATTTCTGCCATCATAAATCTCACATTATGCTTTTCATTAAAGAAGTTCAGTTCTGATGAAATTTCCAGTTAATACATTTCCCAACATCTTACCTTGCTAGTCCTGTCGTTACTCAGCAATCCAATTTAATCTCTAATCATGTTCATAATCATTCTATAGCTGAACCCTTTGGTATCATACTTGTGAACTTATTCAATACGAATCTCGTGAAATTCCTTCACAAAACACCACTCTAGTAAGGGGGTGGGGTCGTAAGATCCCTTACTCGTCTCTCATAAACATGTACATGTGACACTATTTCATCATTATAGTCATATAACTCAGTTCAATCAATTTAGCACATTTATTTAAGCTATGCAAGTTTTCCAATCATACTTATTCAAACAAGCATACTTGGACATTTGTTCTATCAATATTTATAATAAGTCACCCAAACATATTCATTCGTTCAAGTAAATCAATCATATGCATCATGGAATCATCGTTTAAACATATGTAAGCTTATCATAGTATAATCCTTTATTCACACCTTTGTGGATTTCTATTTATCACATTCACTTAATCAAGTAAGCCAAGTGTACAACATCATATGAGCATCAAACAAGCATGGGTATTCAACGCAACATGAATTTCCATCTCACATGTTATCACATATATCATGGACTTTTATTCATAATCTTTTGAATCCAGGCATATCATGACTATACTTTACCCGAATACCTTAGCATCGCATTTAACATGGCTGGTGTAGCTCGGTTAGAGAGTACCTCTGTCCAAACAAGATGGTTCACATTTGCGTCGGGAGACATCACACTATCACGGATTGATGGTATGTATAGCTAGACTCTCATTCATGCTAGGTTAGTCCGAGATCCGACTAAACCATAGCTGTGATACCACTAAATGTAACACCCCTCACCCTTATCCAACTCCAGGACAGGGTTCAAGGCGTTACCGGATTTAAACATTCACAATCATACAAAATCAGGTTACCAAATTTCGCCCAAAATTAAAACTTTTCAAACACATGCATTTGACCTTGTCATCTATTTAATCACTTATACCACATAACAAGGCATTAACACATACCATGGACAAATAGGCTTACAAGCCAAAATCATTATAAGCCACATCTCATGGCTATAATCAACAAATCAATATAAGCCACATCTCATGGCTATAATCAACAAATCAATATAAGCCAATACATTTGGCTAATCACAACAACATCCATCATAGAAAAACTAAGTCCCTATACATGCCACTCACTTGAAAACATTTAACATACATATGCCAATACTCCAAGGATAATGGCTCGATAGTGTGATGCTACCTCCGACGATCTCCAACCCTGAGCTGAGCTGACAAAACTAAAAGGAATGGAAAGGAGGGAATAAGCTTTACGCTTAGTAAGCTCGCATGAAAATAATAAGCAATGCGATAACATGCTATTTTCATATTCTTTCTATTTATTCAAATTCCAGTTAAGTTGTTTTCTCTAGTCACAGTCATTAAATTATTTATATCAGGAGCTACGGCTCCAAATTAAGATCCGTTAATTTTCCCTGAAACTAGACTCGTTTATCTTCTTACCATAAAATTTTTAGAATTTTTAGTTTAGCCAATAGGTACAGTTTATTCATTTAATTTACCCCTGTTTCACTGTTACTCTATTCTAACCACTTTTCACTATGAATCAATTTTCTTCTTGTATAGAATTCAGATGATGTTATAATTTATTTCATTTGAAACTAGACTCATTATAGGTTTCAAGAATATAACTTATATCCCATAATTATTGTTTTACAATTTTAAATGATTTTTTGAATGCAGAACAGTTGATCACTTAATCATTCTGAACCAGTCTCACAAAACTTTAAATATATCAAAATATGAAATTATTTTGCTTACACCATTTCTTTTATGTGAAAACAGACTCAATAAGCTTTAAGTCGATATCTCATACAACTTATAATTCAATTTATACTATTTTTGGTGATTTTTCAAATTCACATCACGGTTGCTCTCCAAAACAGTTTTATTGTAAATTTTTCCTCTCTCTCACTTTAGTTGTATTCATTACTTACTGATCGTAGTCTGAGAGTTTTAATATTTTTATAATGAATGATCAAGCCTAGAAACTAACTATCACCATGATTGAGGCAAGTGCACCTATCGAACAGTAGTATAGCTTAGTGGCAAGACCGGAATGTCGAACCCAAGGGAACCAAAAGTACTAGTACTGACTTTCTTTTTATTATCTAGCCTAAAATAAAAGTGATTAATGTTTATATAACTAATTTCTGAGCTAAGGATGCCAAGACACAGAGAATGAATTGGGAAAAAAAACTCTTGAGAAAACCAATTGATTAAGACAATACCCGAGGAAGAATCCACCTAGACTTCACTTGTTATTCACTTGACTTGTTATTTCTGATCCAGACGATTTATTCACTTGACTTGATCCGTAGGATTCCCTAATTTATATTAATATCTCTTTCGAGGCTACTAAAGTCTAACCCAAGGTTGATTAATTGAAATCTCTTTCTAATTACAACCCCTAGTCCGGCAGATTTTTGTCGTCCTATTTCTAGGAGTGCTATCAACTCCGCTTAATTATACTAGATCTACTCTTAAACAGGGACTTTTGCTCCTCTAAATAAGCACATCAATACTTGAATCAATATCCTGAAATATTAACACAAGAATTAAGAACACATAATTAAGAACAAATCAAGTATTTATCATATAGTTTAGAAAACAATAACAAGATCCATCTTAGGTTTCATTCCCCTCAGGTATTTGAGGGGTTTAGTTCATGCTTGTAAAAGAATACATCTCAGAAGAAATTAAATAACAAAACATACAGAAAAACCTAAAACCCCCTGAAGGAAATTGAAAGGAAGATCCTCAGTCTTGAGCTTGATTCTGGCTTCTGAGATGGATCAACTGGCTTTCTTCGAGTAATTCCCTAATTTCAGCTCCCTCTGGCTTTGCTCCTGTCAAAAGCCCTGACAGAGGCATTCTGTCGAACTCCCTCTTTTAGGTTGCCCTCTAGGGTGCTTATATAGGCTTTTGGGATGCCTTACTTGGCCCATAAGTATCCTATTCTGAGCAGAATTAAAACGGGTCATGGGAGGGACACGCCCGTGGCACACGCCCGTGTGAATCGAGCCCAAGGCCGTGTTCGAGTCTGCTAAAGTGGCACGGTCGTGTGGTGAACTCCAGGCCATGTTGATTCCTTACTTTGGCCCATTTTCTCCGTTTTTGGCCCGTTTCTCTTTTTTTTCATCCTCCAATGCTCTCCTAAGTATAAAACATGAAATTAAAGGATTAGGAGCATCAAATTCCACAATTCAAGGGATAAATCATCCAAAAGTATGCCAAATGTGGAATTAAAATATGTATATATTACGGTTTATCACTTACCTATAAGAATCTTTCCAATTTCCGATTACATATCGAGCATATTGCTCATACGTTACACATGCATACACCTACACTTATTACTACAAAGTCACACATAATTTCACTAAATTGATTTTCCCGTTAAACGTTTTGGAATAGTAACAGATATGTGGTGGTTTCGCACACAGCCCACCATTGAAGTTGAAAGTCTTTTATACACATAGTGGCCTTCACTTAGTACCACTCATGTGACCTAGCTCGATTGTACACATAATTCTAGCTCTCTTGTACACATAGTGGCCTTCACTTAGTACTACTCATGTGACCTAGCCATCTCATAGCTCTCTTGTACACAGAGTGGCTCGCACTACATACCACACATGTGACCTAGCTACATATAGCTTTCTTTTACACATGACGTACTCTTGGTACCACACATGTGACCTAACTACGTATATATATGTGTCTTGTAGCTCTCTTGTGCACATAATGGCTCACTTAGTACCACTCATGTGACCTAGCTACATACCATTTATATCTTTCAATTTTGAAGGTTCAAACGGGAAGTATCTCACTTTCTAATACTTTATTCCATTCCTTCAATAGTCAATTATGATTCAAAAATCAGCTACAATACATAAAATATGCTGAAATATAAAAACGCCAATAAAATAATGAATTATTTACATACAACATACTTGTCGAAATCTCGTCAGGTATAACTGTGTAGCAACTCATACAACCCATGTAACATTAATTTAACATTCAATTCATGTAACATTAATTTGCCATTCAATTTCACATGACACAACAAACATTACATTTTCCATACCATACATACCATCCATCAACTTCTCCTAAACATATTAAATCATACAATTTATGCCATATCAATAGAGAATTACAATTCAAGCATGTTGTTGCATTATTATTAACACACGAACTTACGTCGGATCCAGAAACGGCAATTTACCATTTCAGTCCATAACCTTGTATTTTTCCCGATTTAAGCCTGAATCTCGATTTCCTTGATCTATATCACATTTAGCCTACTAGTTAGTCAAATTATTCATATGGGTCCAAAAATCTTATTTTTTACAAAATTGCACTTTGACCCCTAATCTTTCACATATTTACACTTTTGCCCCAATGCTTGTAAAATGATTTTTATTCAATTTCCTTGCATTTCAAGCCTAGACGAATCATTTTCATAACTATGGAAGCCCCAAATTTCCACTAAATCACCTTTTTATGACCAATTTATAACTTTTATGATTTAGTCCTTTTTAAGCATTTTTACCGAAAATCACTTAGCAAAAGTCGTTTATTACACACCGAGCCTTCGTATTCTACCATTAAACATCAAAATATATGCATATAATTCATGTGTAAATTTTTAAACGTAAACCCTAGCTCAAAATAATGGTAGAAATGAGTTGAGCATGTTACCGGGATTTCAAAAATGTAAAGAACATAAAAAACGGGGCTTGAATGCACTTACTGTTGAGCTTGGAAGCTTGAAAACCCTAACCATGTCTTCTCCCATGCAATATTCGGCCATAGGTAGAAGATGGACAAGAAATTTGGCTTTTATTTTGTCTTTTGGTCCATTTAATGACCAAATGACCAAAATGCCCTTTTAGCCTTTCTTTGAAATTTTATCCATCCAAGCCCATTTTTGTCCAAAATTTTAGAACTTGGTCAAATTTCTATCTAAGACCCTCTAATTAAAAATCCAATTCAATTTCACACTAAAAAATTCTAGAACTCATATTTTGTAATTGATTCAATTTAGTCCTTAAAGACTAATCGAGCACCTTAGACATATAATTTCTTCATGAAATTTTCACACAAGCATGTAAACATATCATAGACCTTATAATAATCATAAAATAATTATTTCTACTTCGGATTCGTGGTCTCGAAACCACTGTTCCGAGTAGGCCCTAATTCGGGATGTTACATATAACATAACAAATATTGACCAATTTCTAATGGTTATATACAAAAGAATGCATAATCTTACTAACCAAGCCTTTAGCTCACAATATGACATGACCAAAATGATCAAACACCTATACATGTCATACTCAAAATTAATTAACTTTGCTATACCAAAATAGTGGCTGATAGTGTGATCCGAGCTTCGACTTCTATGATCCCTGAGCTAACTTGGCAAATCTACAAGGAAAATGAGAAAGGCGAGGGGTAAGCATATAGCTTAGTAAGTTTGCATGAAATCTATTCAACATTATAAATATTCATATCAACTTATCCTTCTCATAACACATGAACAACATTAAAATCAAGTATTAGAACATACTTACTCATTCTTACTCTTACCCATCTCACCTCACAATATGATTTCATACTTTGCATTTTACTTATGGTACCTGTATCACTTGGTCACATAGTTTAGCACCTTTGTTAAAGAAATCATAAATTCAAATCTTTAACTTGCATAACTTAATTTAAGCTCTTTATCTTCCTTGAATGACTTAACTCATTACTATATTGACTAACTTGTCTCTTTTATTACTTTTTTCACATTTGGCTCTTTTGCCCGTTGAATTTCTTGGAATAACAGAGGATACTCAATCTCGTCAAACATGTACCTCGATGCCAATGCCATATCCCAGATATGGTCTTACATGGAATAGCCTTATGATACCAATGTCATATCCAAATATGGTTTTACACGGGATTCCTTAACTTGATGTCGATGCTATGTCCCAGACATGGTCTTACACGAAATATTCCTTTGGTGCCGAAGCCATGTCCTAGACATGTTCTTACACAGGACTTTCCTCATATGGTGCTGATGCCATGTCTCAGACATGGTCTTACACGAGACGTTTATTATTTGATGCTGATGCCATGTCCCAGACATGGTCTTACACAGGATCTACGTTCAGTGCCAATGCCATGTCCCAGACATGGTCTTACACGGGACCTACATTCCTTATGCCGAGGCCATGTCCCAGACATGGTTTTACACGAGCTTTCTTTGTCTCATGCTATGACATAGGTATCCTCGTTATTCCAAGACATCACTCGGGACTTCCCTTTACTTGTACTCGTAGATTTCTTATTAAGGTATTATTATTCTTCTTCAAGAAAATGATGTATATTAATTAACATAATAAGTAATTTAATGAAAATACTTGTTAAACCTTAAATTCATACAAACTTACCTCGGTACTCAAAATGTGTATTGTTGTGCAATTTAGTCCTCAACCATGTTTTTGCCTCGGTTTCGATCCGGGCTTCGGGTTTCTTGATCTATAATGATAATTTAACTTGTTTAAAATTCACATGGACTAAATTGAATCATAACACATTGGAAAATTACAATTTTGCCCTTAAACTTTCTCATAATTACACCTTTGCCCCTAGGCTCCTATAATGATTTTCATTCAACTTCCTTATATTTTAAGCCTAGCCGAATCATTTTCCTAACTATAGCAACCTTCAATTTCTATTATTTCACTCATATATGACTAGTTTCATAATTTTTACAATTTGGTCTTTACATGTATTTTTCATGAAAATCACTTAGAAAAAGATGTTTATCCTACATTAAACTTTCATAATCTTCCATAAAACATCAAAATACATGCTTGTCATACATGGGTAAATTTTTGAACATGAACCCTAGCTTAAAATATAGCTAGAAATAGCTAAATCGAGCTACGAGGATTTCAAAAATACGATGAACATTAAAAATAGGGCTAGGATGTACTTACTATTGAGTTTGGAAGTTGAACAAAACCCTAGCTATGGCTCCTTAAAATTTCGGCACTAGAGGAAGAAGATGGACAAGATTTTGACTTATTTTTCCCATGTCCATTTTTGTCCATCTTATTATATAATAGTCTAATTGCTAAATAAGGACTTCTAATAATTTTTATGATTCTATTTCATACTTAAAACTTCTAGAAACTCATATTTTCTAGTCTTTGCAATTTAGTCCTAATGGACAATTAAATTACTAATTAATAAAATTTCTTCATTAGATTTTCAAAAATTCATAAAAATCACCTCATAAACCTTATAGAAATCATAAAGCTCATATTTTGTACTTTGGATTTGTGGTCTCGCACCACTATTCCAACTAGGCCCTAAATCAAGCTGTTAGATGGATGGTTTTAATATTTAGGTGAATTATGCTTGATGAATCCTTGGAATTAGTTAGCACATGATACGCTTAGTTATGTTAGTATGAATTGGTATAAGTCAAATTATAATTATGTTATTCCTTATTAGCTTTGAAAGCCTTATTACCTAGGTTATAAAATGTTGATTTTTTGGTTGCTTGTTTTTGTGGTTTGGTATTTAGCATTTTGGAAGCTTTATTGTGGATGGAACAATTTAGATATGATAATGATGTTTTAGATGAAATGTTTAATGTATATGTATATATTTTATGGTGTCAATAATGGCACATTGGTTAGGCACATAAATTACCGGAAATAGGTATGTTTTAGACTCAATTATTGGTGTTTGAAAGTATGATTTTGGCTGATTATTTTTGGACTTGGCACCTAAGGAATTGATGTTGAAATTCCTTATTTTAAAAGCAAATTTTAAGTACACATGGCCTGAGGCAAGGGCATGTCACATGGCTGTGTGCCTCACATAGTCACACCACATGACCGTGTGTCTTATTGTTCTTAGGTGCAGGTTTCACACGATTTGGCACATGGTCTGCAACATGGTTGTGTGGTCCAAAATAGTTTGGCACACGGCCTGCGACACGGTCGTGTGGCCCTAATTCGAATATGCACATGGGTGAACACACGGGTTGGGACATGGCCGTGTGTCTAGACTTCGAATGTCCACATGGTCTGAGCTATGTCACACAGTGGTGTGACCCTTATTTTCAAAATTTTCAATTTGTTTTCAAAATTTTTTGTTTTGTTTCAAAATGAACCCCGAACATTACAAACTATTTTTAGGGCCTCGTATGTTCGAATTAAGGCTGTAATTGTATTTATTCATCAATTTTATTGATGTATTGATTGTTGTTATTTAAATTGCATAATTGTTTTCTTTCAAAGTAATTGTTTAGTTTTGTATTGTAATACTCCGTAACCTCAATCCAGCGATGAAGATGGGTTAAGGGTGTTATAGTGATAATAGGGGTTTTAATTACGAAGAAATTTCAATTAATCAACCTAGAATTAGTTGCTCTTATACTCAAAAGAGATATTAGTATAATTTAGGGATTTCTACGGATCAAGATTCTAAGTAAAGAAATTGCGTAAATTTAGATTAATAGGGACAAACGAAATCTAGGCTAATTCTTTTCTAGGTATTGTTTCACTTATTGGTTGTTAATCGATTATTTTCGTGATTTGTTCTTTGTCGTATTCGTTATTTAATTAATTTAGTCAATTTTATTTTTTAATTGATCACTCGAATTATTCAGTTAAATAATAGAAAGACAGTAATTACTAGTACTTTTAGTCTTTCTGGGAACAATATTTTTACTTATCATAGCTATACTATTAATTGATAAATATACTTATCTTAGTCAAACTTTTAGTTAATTTTGTGACACATCAATTGTATACAAGCACTGTGAGCATGCTTACAGAGATGTCATGCAAATTTCCACTATTAGACAACGTCGTGACAATTTCCGTCACAGTATTCTGTCACTATTATAGCTTGTTAGTAACAAAACAGTGACGAACTAATACTAGAACTAACATTTAAAACTCAACTATTTACTGTGATGAAATTTAGTGAGAAACTTGTAATAGAAATGTGACAGAAATCATATTTTGTCAAAATAATAGTCACAAATTTTTGAAATTATTATTCAACAAAGGAAATTTTCATCACAAATATTAAATTTATAAATAGTGGTGGTATTTTGTAATTGAAATGTGACAGATTTAATTAATTAAATTATTTAAAAAATATAAATATAACTTCAAACTAAAATTAAAATATACCCTCGTTTTGCTTCGGGAAAATAAATTAAAATTTTAAATATAATATTTATATTAATATATGATAAATATAGTCAATTGAGTCTTAACTCTAATATTATTATTATTGTGATAACTTGAAAGATATGATTAAATACACTTAAATGTGTATTATCTTCACTTTAAGGATTGAGGAATTATGCTTGATTTAGGTATTGCATCAACTATATATAAACAAGTGTTAAAACATAATAAAATAATCAAAACACATGTTAATGGTGTAAAAAAAAATTATATGCGCATGAAACAAATATTACATGTTAAAATCTATAGAAAATGTAAAAAATCATTTAAATTTATAAAACTTTGAAAAAAAAAAAGTAATGCTAATGCAATATAAAAAATATAATTTTTTTTTTTTTTACAAATTGAATTCAAATGACAAATTATGTAAAATATGATATAAATTGATACACAATACAAACAAAAAAAAATTATAATTTCTTTAAATTGAATAATTATGAAAAACTATGTAAAACCATTTTATCTTTTAATTTTCTTTATTTTTTCGTTTTTACAATCAACTTTAGTTTTTTTGGGTAAAAAGGTAAAAAACCAATGAAAAACTTAAAATCTTACCGGGAATTCAACTAAAAACTTAACACAATTTCATATAAAAACCCTTTTTTTTTCCTTTTCTTTTAATTATAAAAAAAGGTACTAAAATTATGTGATTAAAATTAGGGTACAGTAATATTGTCTAATCCCAAATTAACAAGTGACCAAATTGAAAACTTATAAAAGTTAAGTGACAATTGTGTAATTTACCATTAGTATATCTTACATAATTGAAAGGTGCTTCTTCATCACATAATAATTGCGTGCACATCACATAAAAATGCTTTTTTAGAAGGAAATATAATTGGAGTGATTTACGCTCTTTATATATAATATAAAAGAAGATATATATATATATATATATATATATATATATATTTAAAGTTGATCCAATATAATTTTTAATTTTGTTATATTTTAAGTGATTTGTTTACTTTTTCTTGAAAAATGGCATCGTGTCATTAGTTGGTATATCTTTAACAGAAATTTTGACAGTTAATGGGATTACAGAATTAAAGTAGAGGGACCGAGCTGATAATAAAAATAAAATACAAGGACTAAATTGATAAAAATAGTACAAATACCAAAGTGATAATTTTGTTATAGTACATATACTGATATTAAGCCTATTTAATTTTAATGTATATTTCCTATTATTAAAGTTACCATATTTTGTCACTTTACCTTTTCTAGTTATTGTATTAATATCAATTTCTTAAATATGTTTATTAAATTTGAGTTTTATATGAATATTATTATTTGGTACATAATACAAAATTTCATTTAGTTTTAAATAACAATTTCACATTAAAATTGCACATTTTGCTAAAAAAATTCTATTAATTGTTTTAAAATTTGAAAATTCTTCTAATTTTCAAACAACAAATTTTTTCTATAAAAATTAAATAAATTAATATAAAATATTAAAATAAATACACACGACCAACCTATACATCACATAGATACACTAGTTTGTATTCATATGCAATGACGATCCACTGTACATATTAACTTTATAATATTTTTATGTTATTATTTTTGTTTAAAATCATTAATGAATATATATATATAATGGAATTACAAAAGTATTTAACTAATTTTGAATTGGTTATATTAATAGTACTTAATCTTAAAAATATTTAATATTTAATATTAAAACAATACAAAATTTATCATGATTAAATATTAATTTATCATAAATGAAATATTATTATTAGTAATTTGTATAGGTTATTTATATATTGTTAAATTAATTTTCTTTATTGTTATAATTGTTAAGATTTTATATTAAAACAATAATATGTTATTTTAAACCTTTTTGAATAGATTAGTAATTATGAAATTTAAAAAAGTATATTATTTTAAATTGTGAATTTAAATTTGTTTCTAAAATATTTTATAAAACACTTTAACCTTTTTAACACTAATTATAATTTAAATATATGTTGTTAAATATATATTTTTAAAGTCAGTTTAAAAAAAAATAATATGACTTATTGGAATTATTTAAAAAACTATTTTAAAATTCATTAATAACTTTTAATGGTATTGAACATAAATAACATAAAAGTTAGGATGAACGGTAATATCACACTTTTGTTTTTGCTGAAGTGTCAGCCAGTGATTGTGACACATGTCACTCAATGAACTGTGCTAGAACTATTTGTTTCCAAAATTATGCATTATTATATATAATATATTAGTTTTGTTTATCAGTGCTTTAATATGTATATAAATTATTTGTAATATTTTTTAATATATTATAAGCACAAAAATAATTATTAGCTTTAATTACTGAAGTAAACATTTTGGACGCTTGCAGTCTGCATTAATCTCAAAATACTAGAGACTTGCTAATTCTTAAAAAAAGAAAAAAAAAAATTGAAATATGGGCTTACGAATTAAGATGTCTTTCGCACTTATTTCCATTATTTTCCTAGAAACCAAACAGAGATCAAAGAAGCTTGTGGACCTGCAAAACCACCTTTCATTATCTCTGTAAGCATTAGAATTAATAAAAACAAAATATAAATGCTTCATCATCTATGGTTTGACATGGAGCACAAATATACTCCATCAATCCTAGACTCTTCTTAGGAACTTTTAGCAACTACAAGTAAACCAAACCCACAACATCATAAGAATCTTAAGTTTACATGTTTTGATCGATTCTTCCTATTTTTTGTTGTCGTCTTCTTCCAACTCAAAGGCCGAAATAGGGAAATGGGCTTTCAAGCCACTGGGAATAGTAAAGGAAATCTTTCCAGAGGAAGGATCTTCGATAAACATGCCGGAAATGGTGATCCAAATAAACAACTCCTTGCACTTAATTCCTGTGAGTTTCTTAATACCGCCATTGTCTATAAGAAAGGTGATCTCTCTATCGTACGATACTACCTTATTAATCCGCTTAAATTTGTGCTCTTTCTTGTTCTTCAGCTTCATCCACACAAGTCCAGTTGATCGATTTCGACCAAACTCTATTATTTCAACAGGTACGATGCCCTTGGGCAAAGATATTTCCTCAAGCAGCTCCAAAAATTTTTGCTTGCAAACATTTTCTCCACAGTAAATCTCAGCATTTTCACTGTGAGTTTCGGTAACTGATGATGCCATTTTAAGCTCCAAGATTGTTTGTTAAAATGGGAATTTCTGGGTCTTATCTTAAACTCCTAGAAAGAAGGTTGGGTCTTATTAAAATTAATCAAAGAATTTAGTGTTGATTTAATTAACATGCATTAATGTACAAATTTGTAGGATTAATTGCCGTTGAAGTGTTGGAAGAACTTAATTTAGGTTGTGACGTGGGAGGAGAATGGCCAAGGCATTTGGTTTGTAGGATTAATTAGTCTACGTAATCAGTACTACAAAGGGATTATTTTAGCAGAAGCCCAAACCTTGAGAGCTACTAGAGGTTTGTTTTAGGTAATTTTCAATAGGGATCGAGAAGAAGTTTAAGCCGTCTTTGAGATGATTTCAATATTGACACCAAAATACTCTTGGAAGAACTACACAAATTCCACATTATTCAAGTACATCTATCAAAATGATGTTTATATAATATTGTTTTAATTTAAACTTATAACAACCAATATAAGAGGATAGACACAAGCTGTTGGAAAATATCTAATTTTTTAGAAATTTTGAGGCATATTCTCGATTAGTAAAAGTGAAGAGTTGAATCATAAAATTATGGTTTTATATTCTACTCCATGATACCTTTACAACGGTATATCATATGCTCAAAATGGAAAAGTATATCATATACTCAAAATGATTGAGTGATGAATGAGAAATTGATGTTCAAAGTAAGCCACTTGTGAATATTTGTTGAGAAAAAAGAAAGCCTAGATCCTACATTGGTTAAATACCAAGTGTGAGGTACGTATATATCTGAGAACCCACTTGAGAGATTATTGAATGACTAATCTTGAAACCTTGCCTCGCGTGACGTGTCGGCCTACGGATATTTTAGCACAATACGTATTTTATTTTTCTTAGCTGATATTATACAGAATCTGCAGATATTTTATTTTTCCCAATACATCAAATATTTTCCTGTAGATATACTTTACGTTCTCTTCCAAACATCCTCTGTTCTATCAAAAATTTCCATTCTATGTTATTAGTTGAGTATTTACTTTCTTCATTCTTCTTTGTTCCCTGTTTTCCTACCAGTTAACAGAAGTGATTGTTGAATCTTGGAGGATATGCATATCCATGAAACATCTTTAATGACAGTGATATTCACGCCTCAAGCAACAATTTTAATTTTCTAAAACTGTAATTTCTAACTAATCCTTTATTAAATATCCACTAATTAAGTTGGAAGGTGTATGTGTTGAAAAATGGATTAAGAAAACAATTTTTTACAGTAATAACAGAAGTTTTAAAAATTTTCAAAATTGAGCCCTCTTGTGATATTTATAGTAATAAACCCTAATTGGAATAATACTTATGCTTTGTGTGAGATGAATTTAGTCGATCTTAGCTTTCAACGGAATGACCTTCTTTGCTGTCATTGTACCACAAATTACACCAAGTGTGGGCTCAAGAAACACGAACCAAATCATAGAAAAGAAAACAATTTACTTACTTTCAGTAGGAAAGTAAGTACTCTTTACAAAAATCGGTACAAACAGTATTTCTTAGAAAATAGAAATTATTTTAAGTAAATATATTGCCACTATTTGCTGGCAAAATAAAAATAAATTTAATAATGTATGAAGTGTGTTTTTAGCTTAACTAATAATCTCTATTTATAGGGAGAGGTATAAGAATCCTAGTTTAACAAGCCTTTGATAAATAATACTATGTAAATATAAAATACACTCCCAATCTAACTAAAGTAGGGAGGGAGGCACACCCTTGATAATATTACTAGGGTTGTAGCCCCTTGTGTTCACACAAGGGCTAAGTTAGGCCTTTTATGTACTGTGTAACACCCCTAACCTCTATCCGTCACCAGATTAGGGTTACGAAGCATAACCATATAATTGGAAACGTTTAAACAATATTTCATACACAATCATAAACATATTATATATAAACCAATCATTCACATACATATCGTTCCCAAATTGAGCCCTCGATGCCCTAGAAATACCTTAGAAACAATTCAGGACTAAATTGAAATAATTTGGAAAGCCTAAGAAAAATTTACAAAAATTTGGAAATAGGGGTCACACAGCTGTGTGCCTCAGACGGCTGAGAACACATGCTTATGTCTTAGGCCGTGTAACCTTTGAACTAGGGACACACGACTGTAGCCCATATCCTCACCCGTGTAACTCTCTAAGTAGGGTCACACGGTCGTGTCACACGCCCGTGCAACTCTAGAAATTGCCCCACACGCCTATGTGCCAAGCTGTGTAACTCATTGACTTACATGGAAAGGAACCTTTAGAAGACACACGATCATGTCGCTAGGCCATGTGGACTTAAAATTTCACCTAAAACAAGCCATTATCAACATCAATCCATGCATATTCATATAACTATTTTGTGCACATTTACAAGGCAACAAATCCACATCAAAACATAAATATATTTGCCATTTCGAAAGTCCTAAATCAAGTAACCAATATGCTATTCAAAGACACCTCAAATGCAATCATTAAAGACATACCTAAACATGCATATTTTATCACTTTTCATTTATCAATTACCAATTCCAAAACTTAAAAAAGATGCCACAACTTGACCATTACTATACCATCACTATAACACCCCTAACCCGTATCCCTTACCGAAATAGGGTTTCAGAGCATTACCGAGTAAATGCAACCTAAATCATTTATTCCAAAGCATTTCAATAATCATAACATAACCCATCATTAAACATGCTTATCGTCTTGTGTTCAAGCCCTTGAGGCCTTAGAATCACTTTAGAAATGATTCGGGACTAAATTGGGAACATTTGAAAAATTTAGGAAAAAGTTAGAAAACTTCAACTGCAGGGGTCACACACTCGTGTGGCCAAGCCGTGTAAGTCTCTGACTTAGGTCACACGCCCATGTGTGTTTCATGTGTGTAACACACGCCCGTGTGGCCAGGCTGTGTGCACCCAAAAGTACCTTAAAACTCAAGTTTACCATTTCCTACTTACTTGGGCACTAAGCAACTAAATTACCAATCGTTTAACCTATTCAAAACATGATTAAACATACCCAAAATACACCAAATTCATCCCCTAATATGCCTAACCAACGTACCCTCATTGGTACCACATGTTATATCATCAAAACATATCATCCATGCATCATTCAAATCAAAGTTTTAAACATGCCAAAATCAATCAATTTGGCTAGCTTATATCTACCTAAAACATCAAACTTAAGTTCACATACACATCACAAGCAATGGTTCCAAAATAACATGTCAATTTATGGCTTCAAACACAAACAAACATATATTTATATACTTAAACCAACATTATGCTTATAACTCCTTTTGCAATCCATTCATAGAATAACTATCAACTAAGACATCCTAGGTACATGCCATCACAAAAGGTAAACATCATTACATTTGAGATCGAGATCGTTGTTGGATGCTAAGTCGGCGACCCTAACCTGTGTACGGAAAACAGAATCGTACGCTGGGTAAACCTCAGTGGTAATTCTATAATCCAAACATTTAAAGACATAAAGATACATGGATACTCAATTTGAATTGTATAATCACATTACTATCTAACAAGCAATTGTAATTTATCACCATATCAATTTCATGCATAATACCATATTATTTCACGATTTGCTCAACTTCACAAATATTCATCCATTAGCTGGTTTAACATCCTTGCTATAAAAATAGCTTTTCATAGATCATTCAATAATTCACTTTAAAAATGGCATGAACATACTATTTTCAATCCATGAGTACATTACTCATATACCTCATTTACGATCACAACATTTTCACCTTTCATATATCAATCCACTTTTCCATTTCCAATTTACATATTTTTCCATTTCAATATCGATCATAGAACTTTATTATTTAATTACCACTATTGGCACCTAGTGCCTCATTGGATAAATCCGAAGTAATAACTATACCCACCGCTATATAAATTGACACCAATAACTATGCCAACCGCTATATAAATTGACACCTTCACTATCAAATTTCCAAAATACTCACCTCAACCATTTACCATATACAATAAATCGAAATACAACAATTAACATCTAGGTTTGGATTTATAGAAATACAAACTATGGATTCCGAGTTATTTGACATCGATTTTATCCTTCCCCTTTTTAGTCTAGGATTTCGGTATGACGATAGCTACGGAATTAAAACAATTAAAAATACATCAATACAACACAATTTAATTTCATATTGAATATTTCAATTTTTACTCAATATTTGCTTAAATTCCAATTTAGTCCCTAAAACGAGACTAATTTTTATTCTTCACTCCTATATTTTTATCCTAATTTCACTTTAAGCTAAATTTATCTCCCTATTTTTAATTAAACCCCTAAATTTCAAAATTTTCACAATGTAGCCCTTATTACTCAAAATTTACAATTTTTTCTACAATTTAATCATTTTCCATTTCTAGCTTAAAAATCTATCAATTAAATCACTAATACTAAAACTATTCATAATAAAAATAACTAAAATCTTAATCAATGTTAAAATTTCGACATGGGTTGGGTAGTACTTAACACCGAGATTCCAAAAATATAAAACTTACAAGAAAAGGGACTAAATTGACTAACCAATTTTAAATTTGAACCCTAAGGTCCCTATAACCATGCGTCTTTCTCCTCTTTTATTTCTTATTTAATTTGCATGTTCTCTTACTTTATTTTGTTTTCTTTTATTATAATAATAATTATCATTATTATATAATACATATATACATATCAATTTCATTTTATTAATTATAATATACCCATTAATGCCATCCACTACATAGTATAAAGGTATATTTACTACTTTAATTCCTTAATTAACTTTTAATCTATAATTCAATTTTTACCCTATACGCGATTTAGTCCTTATATTATAATGGTTCTTAATTCATACAAATTTACTTAACCAAAATTTAATTAACTACACAAATAACTTCGCAAATATTTATTAAAAATATTTACGAGTCAATTTACAGGAACAAAGTCCAGGGAATGCACTTTCCGACACCCTTGACTATAAGGTCGTTATAATCACAAAACATACCAATTAAGCCATTCAAAACATGCAACATAAGATAGCCTCAATGACATAATTTGACAAAGTATCACATGATACCAAAACAAGATAAAATCCATAACTTATAAAAGCCAATTCATCAACCAACCATTCATCACAATGACATTACAAGTCCACCTATACATGCCATTATAACCTTGGCCAAAACATTCAAAAACTACCGATATTTATGTTGGATAATATGATAGATCTCCGACAAGCTTCCAAATTGGTCTAGCTTCCGATAATCTATAAAACATAGAAAAGAAACTATGTAAACACTTAATGTTTAGTAAGTTCGTAGAACATAAAACATAACTTACCATTTCATTTATATAACATTAAGTATAAGCGTAATATAACCCAAACCATAAGCTTGACACAAACCTATATATCACCATCAATATGCAAGTTAGCGCATTTATACATAACTCATTTGGATTAACCACATGATAAGTCATTTTCATATGAAAATACATCATTTGATTCATACATCCTTTTCATGAACATGTGCACAATTTCACTTGAAAACTTACCATTTCAATCCCTTTCTTGCCCGTTGAACCATCTAGAATATCATCTGATACTCGGGAAAGCTCACAAGAAGTGTGCTTAAACATATAACCGTGACATTTCTTTTACATCATTGCTCACACGAGCTGTGAGATGCGCCTGCTCATATGAGCTGTGGGTCAGAATATAAGCTATACAATGCTGCTTACACGAGCTGTGGAGTATCTGCAACAAATGCAGGACTTCAGCCATCGGTAGGACATTCAAGACCAGCACCTGAAACATGAAACCCCTAATGACATGTCATTTGTATCCTATGATTTCCTAAGGTTCAACTGGGACTCAATAACCATCATAGCATTGATTTATTTATACATCCATCAATTCACATGATAATTAGCACATTAACATATGATTTGAAATAGCATTAAAAAAAATAACTATTCATACAATTTCAATCCACATTTAATACCTCTAGCATTCAATTTAGTCCACATTTCATATTTATGAAATTATTATTTTGCCCCTAACATTTTAACTTTTTCCCAATTTAAAGTGGAAATCATTGAGAAATTACCTCCACCGACAAATGTGAAAGGTATTCACAGTTTTTTTGGGCATGCGGGGTTTTACCGAAAATTTACTAGAGATTTTTCGAAAATTGCAAAATCCTTTTGCTCATTAATGGAACAGAATAAAAAATTCCTCTCTAATGATGCATGTCTAGATGCATTCATTCAATTAAAGACGCAACTAGTAAATGCACTCACTTTCGGTGCACCAGATTGGTCTCAACTTTTTGAAGTTATGTGTGATGCAAATGACTTTGTTGTGGGTGCTGTTCTAGGACAACGCAAGGGGAAAATATTTCACGCCATCTATTATGCTACCAAAACTCTTATAGAGGCTCAAACCAATTATAACACTATAGAGGAAGAATTGTTGGTTGTAGTCTTTGCTTTTGACAAGTTTCGTTCTTATCTTGTAGGTGCAAAGGTTATCGTATTTACTGATCACTCGTCGTTGAGATATCTTTTTACGAAGAAGGATGCAAAACCAAGACTGATATGTTGGATCTTACTGTTGCAAAAATTCGACATCAAGATAAAAGACTGCAAGGGTTCATATAATCAAATTGCAGACCATCTATCTCGATTGGAAGTTGGAAGCGAAGATGGAAACATACTTTAAATTGTCGATGCATTCCCAAATGAGAAGTTATTTGCTGTAGATGTGTAATACCCCAAACCCAGTTTATACGCTACGACCAAATCGGGTATGCTACATGAAAGGTAGATTTGAAATTTTAAAGGAACATCGCAATTTAGAAAACTTTTCGTTTAGTATTTCCATTTTAAAGATAATATAAATTTTGGTTTGAAGGTTTCTTACCAACTTCTTATTAAAATGAACTAAGAGTCGTAAATAGTTTTGTTTTACGAAAGCCGAAAATTAGGGAGTTTTAAAAATGTGACCTTTTAAAACAATGTTGAGGTTTTAAGCAAATTTTCGAATTAACTAGTTATTTGCTTGTCATCCATTGTTAGCCCTTTAAAAAAATGATTGTTTATATTTTTATTTTAGAAAAACTCCATATTTGACATTGCATATAATATGTAATAACAACATTAAATTAAAACCCAAATTAAAGTTATGGAGGCCATATTACACGGAAAAAACCCAAAGTAAACTAAGTTTAAAAAAGGAAACGAAAATTTACGAAAGTAGTAATGCATGGCCACCTCAAGTCCACATCGGCTTCAAATCCGCAACTAGGGGTTACTTGCAAGATTAAGCAGAGGGGTGAGTCACTGAGACTCAGTGTGTAATTCCCGTTACGAAAGCAATCTCAGCCTAAGCCCACATAACACATTGGGCCTTAGCCCTCACAACATGGCACATAAAAAATAATATGCAATGCAACCCAGCACAACCTAGTTTTCCATCCTCTACATCACCTGAACCAGCCGAACACCTATGGCACCAAGCCATTGTGGTACCAAACCACTGTGACAGAGTCACTGATAAATGTATATGTGGGGCCAACCCATTGTGGTGCCAAACCACTGTGACAGTCACTGATAAATATATGTGGGGCCAACCCACTGTGGTACCAAACCACTATGACAATCACTGATAAATATATATGTGGTGCCAAACCACTGTGGTACCAAACCACTGTGACATAGTCACTAATAAATATATGTGAGGCCAACCCACTGTGGTACCAAACCACTGTGACAATCACTGAATCATACTTCCCCTTTCAATCATATCCCAAAGCCCATGCAAACATATTACCAATTTGTGAGGAATGCAATCATATTTCCAATGTAAGCAGATAATCAAATTATACATATATTTAGATTATGCTATTCGTAAAACAAAGTCATACAGGTACTTACCTGGTATCTCCAACCTTACCCACAAGGGTATCCCGACTGTCTATACAGTCATTTCGGCTTTCAGCCAACACAGTTATTAACGCAAAATAATAAAGAAAAGTGTGAGCATTACACACCTGATTACACATAAAACTAAACTCTTTAGATCGTCGACACTCTCACTAGCAGGAATAATCGCGATTTGTCTATCCCAAGCAGATGTCGGCTCTCTACCACAACCTGGCGAAAAGTCTCGAATCGCCGACACAGCACCTCGTTTAAACTTAGGGGAAGAGACTACGAGTCTACTCTCCTCAGGCTCCTTAAACGCACCCTCCTTGGATCGGCTAGCACTCATATCCATGATAAGAGTCTTGATTAGTACTTAGAGAAAAAAGTTGATTGTCTAATAATGATATTTGGTTAAGGCAGACTGCAATGCAAAGGAAATAATAGTAGAGAACCCGAAAAGAAATGACTCCTTACCTTGATAAGTGATGAACCGCACAACAACTGAATCGTCCCCGAATCAGAGATGAGTCACGAGAGAAGTAGAGGTTTGGCCTAACAGTCAAAGGTTACCCTTGAGTATTCAGCTTAAAGGAAGACTCAGAGAAGGAGAAGATAGTGTACAAAGTTACCTTGTGTTGTTAATGGAGGTGAAAAGCCAAAACAGATTCAGCAGAAAATAGCCCTTAACGCCTTAGGCTACTCGAGCAGCATCGATTCGAGGTGAAAAAGAAACAGAGGTTCGGTTAGTGAAGAAGGAGATAGAGGAGCAGAGAAGAAAAGAAGAAGAAGATTCGGATTTTATGAAATGAGAGAAAAGAAGAACATATGTGCCAAACAAGATATAAAAGAGATCATTACCTTCAACAATCAAATAAATAAGGTGAATCCGATTCACTTGGGACCAAAGGAATTATTCGGCTTAAGAAAAGAAATAAATGGATGACAATGAAGGAGCAGCAAGGTTTCGGCTATGAGAAGAAAAGAGTAGACAGTTGGTAGGTATAGATGAAGAGAAAAAGAAAGGCACAAATGGTCACTCTCAAGAATCGGCTAACACCAGAGAGTCAAGAAGAAATGAAGAGATGAAGGAAAAAGCCACTCCAAAGACTTAAGTTTTGGCAAAAGAAAATGAGACTAGAATTGAACCCAAACGACAAAAAGAAAAGAAAGCTCACACCTACACTAATGTTTAGAAATATGCTCCAAAATTCGGCGCAAACACAATACCCCAAAACCGAAAATACCAAGATGGAAAAGCCTAAGACTAAAGAGAATTTCAGCATACCTCTACTAGCTAAACTGAAATGCTCCCACACTAGACCCCTTTCATGACCGAAATTCTCCCGTCCAAAACCCCCACATTTGGCCAACACCTTCACCACACTTCAAATCCCTTATTTTACTCCACAATTTGCTCCCCATCACCCATTCAATTTGGTTTGACCAATTCAAACTTCTCCAAGCTCTCTTTTCCATCCATTTGAATGCATTTGACCCATTCAACAACCACCTTTGAAGAGTCCCAGCCGAAAGCCATCTCCCTTCCATCCTGGCGCAAAAAAAAAAAAGCTCCATAATGTAACACCCCAAACCCGACCTATTCGTTAAGGCCAGATTTGACATGTCACACAAAATAAATATACTTTGATTCCCTTTTAAGTAAAACAGATTGCAAAATTTTGACGAAGTATTTATTGAGTAAAAGGTATGATTTATAAATCGACAATTTGAGATGTAAAATCTTATAAATCGTAAATTTTGAAAATATCGTTAATAGTTCGAGAAAATTTTAAAAGAAATTAAAGATATTTTTCGAAAAGAATCAATGAAAATCTTAAGAGTAATTTTTCCGAGTTAAAAATATGAAAATTTTTAGGAAATCCTTTTTATATATTCTTTTTTGAATAAAATGTTTATTTAAGTTTTTAGTAATTAAAATCTCCATTAAAACACTTTAAGCAGTTTATAAATTCATCAAAACAATAAACAAAACCAAAACTTAATCCAGAGGCCTTATTACAACTTTAATTCAAAATAGCCAAGTAATTAAAAATATTAAAAGAAATCCAAATTCCAAATTTAACCGTTTTGAAGTATGGCCTCCACCAAGACATCCACGACCAAAGTCTCCATCACTGATCATTACCTGAAAGGGTAAGGAAAACAGGGTGAGTTACTAGAACTCAGTGTGTAACCCACTTACCGTTGTCCACTGGGCCAAAATCCAATTAAGCATTTATTTGGGCCAAAGCCCATTTACAAATAATAAAAGAAGAATTCATATATAATATGCATGTGATATGCAATTCCCAAACCAAACCTAAATTTTTCCATCCGCTACACACCACCCGTACCAACCAGCACAACTGTGGGGAGCTTTAGTCACCCACCCCGCCAACACACCAAACGTAGGCATTAAGCCGTTTATATCAAATTTGTGGACAAGCCACCATATTAACATAATTTATACTGCATTGCCATTTTTCATATTTGTGGCAGAGCCACCAGAATTATGTAGCAGAGCTACCAGAACTTCTCTTCATCATGATCCCATCCCATGCAAATCATGTATATAATGCATAGCCGTTCACAACAATTTACTCAGATATTTCTTACAAATATTATGGCCCATTATAATAATTTATCAAGTTGGCCAATTAAGCAAATTATCATCGTGGGCCATTTAGCAATTTATAACAAATCGGCCCATATAGCAAATATCAAATGGCCCATATAACAATTATCTCAAATTAGGCCTATATAGCAAATATCTCAATTTGGCCCATATAGTAAATATCAAATGGCCTATTAAGGGTATTTTCTAATTTTTACAGTCTTAATATCGATTTCATAGTCTTTACCAAAATAGTGATAACTATGCCATTTTACCCAATTTCACCAAAATGTAATTTAATCAAGCGATATACCACTAACACGTTTTAAATATCTAACCCATGAAATACGGTGTGAGATTACATACCCGATTACGATAAGCACTACGCTCTCTCGATCGTCGACACCTAAAATTTTATAATGCTCGATTAGACATTGCTCACTATTTAATAAATCTACTCTAAAACAAACGATCTAAGATTTTACCCTTGGGATCGCGAAAAACTACGATTTGTCGGTTTTCCTCAGTTGACGGTCCACAACCCGGTGGAAAGTCTCGAATCACCGAAATAGCCTTTCGTTTGAATTTAGAAGTAGAGATCGTAAATCTGCTCCTTTTTCAATCACCAATCACTACCCCCTTTTGATTCGATATTGTTTGCCTCCATTGAAAACAAATATTAGTCCAAACTAATATTACGTTATTATGAACGATTGATCTTAGGAGTAAGATTGACTTACCACAAAATCCAAGTGATCCACGAATAAATCCCTATAATATAATCGGTTACTCCTTTCAATACTGATAATCATCTTAACTAAGAAAGGATGATCATGAAATCCGTGAAGAACTCTTACCTTAGATATTTTTGAACCGAATCCTAGCGATTGCGAGATAACTTCGGAAGAATGATGGTTCAGCCTTCCACTATATGTCTACGAAGAAGAATGGGTTTTGTTTAAAAGAGAAATAGATAATGATTTTGGTCAAAAAGGCCCTCCCAAGCCATAATATAGATTCGGCAAAGGAGAGAAGAAAAAGAAAAGAATTGAAAGAGTTCTTACCGATTTTTCAAGAGGTGAATGATAACCCGAATGAAAAAGAAAGATCAATGAAAGGATGGAAGATTCGGATATAAAGAAATAGTGGACTCAATATTCGACTATGGTGAAAAATATTAGAGGGGAAGTGGTGTTTGAAAGATTTTGTAAAAAGAAAAGAAGAAGAAGAACTAGAAAATATGATGGATTAGTTTCAATTTTCAAGGATGATAAATGAACAAAGAAATGATCTCCAAGTTTGTATGCATTTAGAAAGAAGAAAGAAAAGAAATGGAATATGCCTCTTCAAGGTAGCATGGATTCGGCAAGGAGAAGAAAAGAAGTTTGGGAAGAAAAGAAAAATGATGCCACAGTTGTCAATAAAGAATTGGCCAAAGCAACCAAAATTTTACCTATTGCAATTGACTAAATTCGGCTAGGAGAGGGAGTTTTGAGAGAAAAATACAATTGATGGTATTGGTATTTTGACCCAAAACTAACACATTTGTTTTTATCAAAACATCAACACCAAATTTGCTAACATCCTATCTTCAAGCCGTCCACATTCATCCCCCATAGGATAATAGTTTGGCCACCCAAAATTTCCAAAACACCATCCACAAAATAAGCCCCTTGTCCCCCTTACTTACCTATTTCTCTTGATTCTTTTCCCCAACTTCAACCTTGCCTTATTCTTTTAGCCACCTTACCAAAAATAATGAAGTCCACCCTTGCCATAAATACTCCTTGACCGACACATTAAGGAAGGAAAGAAAGAAAGATAAAAAAAATAAAAGTCAAAATGCACACAAAGTGATTCGAACTGCTTCCCTCAAGGTACTACAAGTGGTGCCATAGCCTCTTTACCAAATGCTCATTTATACTAGCTATTTATGCAATTATTTCCATATGCTTTAAGGTCACTTACTCTATCTCCTTAAAGTGCTAAATTCCAAAAATTTTACTAGATCCAAATAAATCCCGAGCCTTCTCAGGACCTCATCAACATACAAAACTAATAATCTAACTAGCTTAGCATCAAAATAATGCAGCACATGAAATTCAAATTCTAGGATGTTACAATTCTACCCCCTTAAAGAAAATTTCGTCCTCGAAATTTACCTGGTTAGAAGAGGTGAGGATATTGTTGTCGAATCGCGTCCTCAGGCTCCCATGTAGCTTCCTCAGCTCCGTGATTACGCCATAGAACTTTGACTAATGGTACTAACTTCCTTCTCAGCACCTTAACATCTCGATCTAAAATTTGCACTGGCTCCTCCTCGAACTACAAGTCAGACCTTATCTCAACTTCCTCTATCGGTACTATATGAGACGGATCTGATCGGTAACGCCTTAACATTGAGACATGGGAAAAACTATGTATCTCACTCAACTTCAGAGGTAACTCAACCTGATAAGCCACTGGTCCTACACGCTTCAACACACGGTTCGTTCGATAAACCTAGGGCTCAACTTGCCCTTCCTTCCAAATCTGAAGATCTTTTTCCAAGGTGAGACCTTTAGAAAGACTTGATCTCCCTCTGCAAACTCAATATCCTTATGCTTCAGATCCGCATACAATTTTTGCCTATCTGAAGCTTCCTTTAACCGTGCCCGAATTACATTTACCTTTTCCTCTGTCCCTGATATCAGCTCAGGATCCAATAACTGTCGTTCCCCCAATTCAGTCCAACAAGTAGGAGTACGACACCTACGACCATACAACACCTCGTAAGGTGCCATCTGGATGCTGGATTAATAGCTATTGTTATACGCAAACTCTGCCAACGGTAGGAAATCCTCCCAACTACCCCTGAAGTCAATCACACAACCCCTTAACATGTCTTCCAAAATTTGGATTACTCTCTCCGACTAACTATCTGACTGAGGATAAAATGCCGTGCTGAAATTAAGCTTGGTTCCCAAAGCTTCATGTAAGGCTTTCCAAAATTGTGATGTAAACCTAGGGTCCTTATCTGAAATAATAGACACTGGTACCCTATGTAACCTCACGATCTCTGCTACATACAACTTGGTCAACTTCTGCAATGAGTAATCCGTACGAACAGGTAGAAAATGAGTAGTCTTCGTCAACCGATCCACTATTCCCAGACGGAGTCTTTCTTAGTAGGCGATAAGGGTAGCCCACTAACGAAGTCCATCGTTATCTGTTCCCATTTCCATAATGGAATCTTTACCTGTTGCAACAATCCCGATGGCAATTGATGTTCCACCTTCACTTGCTAACATGTCAAGCACCTACTCACCAATTCAGTAACCTTCCGTTTCAACCCTGGCCACCAATACTGTTCACAGAGGTCTCAATACATTTTATTTCCTCCAGGGTGCATAGCATATGGGCTACTATGCGCCTCTCACAGAATCATTTGCCTCAGTTCCAAATCTTTGGGCATACAAATTCTTCCGCGGAAACACAGTACTCTATCATTATTCAATCCAAATTCCCCTATCACACCACCTTCCACTTGCTGAAGTAATGAACCCAACTTTTCATCTGATGACTGCTTTTCCTTAATCTGACCTAACCACTGAAGTTCGGCTAGCAGACTACCATCTTCATACAGACTAAAATGAGCAAACATCACTCTTAAATCTGATATCACCTTACGACTCAACGCGTCTGCCACCACGTTAGCCTTTCCAGAATGATACTCGATTGAGAAGTCATAATCCTTTAACAACTCTATCCATCTCCGCTGTCTTAAGTTCAACTCCTTTTAGGTAAGGAGGTACTTTAGACTCTTATGATCCGTATAAATGATCGACTTCTCACCATACAAGTAGTGCCTCCAAATTTTCAAAGCAAACACCACTGTAGCCAACTCCAAATCATGAGTGGGATAATTCATTTCATGTGGCCTTAACTGACGAGATGCATAAGCCGCCACTTTTCCACCTTGCATCAACACACATCCCAAGCCCGTGTGTGATGTATCGCAGTAAACAATAAACTCTTTTCTAGCCTCAGGTTGAATCAATACTGGTGCTTCCATCAAAATCTTCTTCAATTTCTCAAAACTTTCTTGCTGCTGATCTGACCACACAAATGGTACTCCCTTGCGCAACAGTTTAGTTAGAGGTGCAGCAATCAATGAAAACCCCTCAACAAATGCCTGTAGTATCCAGCCAACCCTAGAAAACTCTAAATTTTAGCCACTAACTTTGGTGGTGTCCAATCCAACACAGCCTCTATTTTCTGGGGATCAACTCTAATTCCTTCGGCCGGCACAACATGCCCCAAGAAAGTCACTTCCTTCAGCCAAAATTCACACTTACTGAACTTGGCATATAGTTGCTTTTCCCGCAATATTGGCAATACTATACGCAGATGTGAATCATGCTCTTCTTCATTCTTCGAGTATACCAAGATGTCATCTATGAACACCACTACAAAACGGTCTAAATAGGGTTGGAAGACCCGGTTCATCATGTCCACAAATGCAGCTGTGCATTGGTCAACCCAAACGGCATCACCAAGAACTCATAATGTCCATAACGAGTTCGAAACGTCATCTTATGAATATCTATCTCCTTCACCTTAAGTTGGTGATAACTCGATCTCAAATCTATATTGGAGAAAACTGAAGCTCCTCGCAACTGGTCAAACAGATTATCGATTCTCGGCAACGGATACCTATTCTTGATCGTCAACTTATTTAACTGCCTATAATCGATGCACATACACATCGACCCATCCTTCTTCTTGACGAACAAGATCGGTGCTCCCCACTGTGACACATTCGGTCGAATGAATCCCCGATCTAACAACTCCTGAATTTGAGCTTTAAGCTCTACTAACTCCTTAGGCTCCATTCTATAAGAAGCAATGGACACCAGAGCCGTTCCTGGCAATAGCTCAATGCCAAACTCTACCTCCCGGTCCGGAGGTAATCCAGGAAGTTCTTCAAGAAAGACGTTTGAAAACTCCTTTACCATTCTAACGCCTTCCACCGACAATTCCTTGGCATCCAACACACTGATGAAGGCTAGGAATGCTCCACACCCTTTTCACACCAACTTTTCTGCCTTTAAAGTAGATACCACATTTGATAGATAATTTCTCCTTTCACCTATCATCACTATTTCTTTATCTTCTGAAGTTCTTATCATCATCCGCTTTGCAGCACAATCTAATTTCGCACGGTGTTTTACCATCCAGTCCATGCCCAAAATAAGATCAAACTTACCGAAAGGTAGTTCCATCAAATCCGCCAAAAATGTTTCTCCTTGAACTTCTAAGGGTACATTTCTAAACAATTTATTTACTATCACAGATTGTCCTAAAAGACTAATTACTGTCATCTCCCTGGCAGTAATCTCAAATCTAATGTTCAGATTCCCAGCTACATCACTAGCAACATACGAATGGGTGGGTCCAATATCTATCAAAGCCGTAACAGGTACATTAGATATGAAGAACGTGCCGGTTGTCACATCAGGTGCATCACCATCCTCTTGGCGTCTGACCGCATAAACTAACCTTGGTTGTCTCGCCTCCGCGTTACCCCTGAAGCCATTACCTCTACCCGGTGCACTTTAACCTTGACCTGCACCATTACCACCTCGACCTGGTCCACGGCCCCTTGGTGGCTGCTGAGCACCTCTAGCTGGCTGTGCGTCATGGTTACGAGCTTCCTGAGTCGGAGCAGTCCATCAAGGACAATTCTTAAGCTGATGGTCCTTAGAACCACATTTGAAACAACCACCGGTTCTCTTCCAGCATTCACTAGGGTGTCGTCTTCCACAGTCAGCACATGGTTGCATCTGATTGGTAACAGCAGGTGCTCTAACTTGAGCTGGCTCATCATTCTTGGGCCTCTTCTGAAACCTTTTAGCAGGACTCGAGTACTTAAAGTCCCTTTTGCTCTTGCCTCTATCTCTTTCTCGATTTTGCCACTTCGAGTGCTTAGCCTCTTCGGTTAGCTTCTCTTTCTCCACTCAGACGCAGAAATTCTGTTTTGTAAGCTGCCACGGTCTTACTTCCTTGAACCAGATTAAGGAATTCCTTCCTTCGGACATCCACATAGCTAGCCCCGACATACTTTCCTTGGAATGCAGTTTTGAAGAAATTCCAAGTAACGCGATCGGGCTGAGTGCCCTCCCGAACGGTAAGCCACCATTGATATGCCTCATCCCTCAACAAGGACACAGCTCCTCTCAGTTTTTGCTTGGTGGTGCACTCCAAATCATCTATAATCCGTTCCACTGCCTCGAGCCAATACTCCTCTACATTTGGGGCCACACCCGAGACACCCCTAGAAACCTCGGCACCACTTGATCTAAATCATTCTGAAATTGATCCACGAGTTGCTGGCTCAGTTCTAGCCCCAGCAACCCTTTCTAAGACTCGTAACATTGCTTGGAAAAAAGTAATGTCCTCCCTCATACGGTCATGTGATCCAGTCTCAGTCTGGGATGACGCAGGTGCGTCCATTTTCGGTATATTCCCGACGCTTCAGACGCAACTCCAGTGCCTCGGCCTCTACCATAGCCTCGTCTACCGCATCCACGTCCCCTAGCACTCATATTGAGTAATTTGATTTAATCTGATTAAAAGTTTTATGAATCAATATACTATTTCGATATTTATTAAATAATATCTTATGAGGAATAAGAAGTAAGGTCATTTTCGTAAACGCATCCTATAGTCTCAATCTCTATAGTTTCAATATCTAAAACTAAAAGTTCTAGTGTGTTCCTATAGTTATATCACAATAATCATAATTATTCATTAATAACATGTACTTACTTGACTTAGTGCCGGATACCCGTGGTGCCATACTTCCTTTAAAACATATGTCTAAAATTTAAAGCATCTTTTAAAAATATTTCGAACCCAAACCACAGCCGAGTTTTGTAACCGGGCTCTGATACCATAAAATGTAATACCCCAAATCTGGCCTATGCGTTAAGGCTAGATTTGACATGTCACACAAAATAAATATACTTTGATTCCTTTTTAAGTAAAACAGATTGCAAAATTTTGACGAAGTATTTATTGAGTAAAAGGTTTGATTTATAAATCGACAATTTGAGATGTAAAATCTTATAAATCGTAAATTTTGAAAATATCGTTAACAGTTCGAGAAAATTTTAAAAGAAATTAAAGATATTTTTCGAAAAGAATCGATGAAAATCTTAAGAGTAATTTTTCCGAGTTAAAAATATGAAAATTTTTAGGAAATCCTTTTTATATATTCTTTTTTGAATAAAACATTTATTTAAGTTTTTAGTAATTAAAATCTCCATTAAAATACTTTAAGCAGTTTATAAATTCATCAAAACAATAAACAAAACCAAAATTTAATCCAGAGGCCTTCTTACAACTTTAATTCAAAATAGCCAAGTAATTAAAAATATTAAAAGAAATCCAAATTCCAAATTTAACCGTTTTGAAGTATGGCCTCCACCGAGACATCCACGACCAAAGTCTCCATCACTGATCATTACCTGAAAGGGTAAGGAAAATAGGGTGAGTTACTAGAACTCAGTGTGTAACCCACTTACCGTTGTCCACTGGGCCAAAATCCAATTAAGCATTTATTTGGGCCAAAGCCCATTTACAAATAATAAAAGAAGAATTCATATATAATATGCATGTGATATGCAATTCCCAAACCAAACCAAACCTAAATTTTTCCATTCGCTACACACCACTCGTACCAACCAGCACACCTGTGGGGAGCTTTAGTCACGCACCCCGCTAACACACCAAATATAGGCATTAAGCCGTTTATATCAAATTTGTGGACAAGCTACCAGATTAAAATAATTCATATGGCATTGCCATTTTTCATATTTGTGGCAGAGCCACCATAATTATGTAGCAGAGCTACTAGAACTTCTCTTCATCATTATCCCATCCCATGCAAATCATGTATATAATGCATAGCCATTCACAACAATTTATTCAGATATTTCTTACAAATATTATGGCCCATTATAATAATTTATCAAGTTGGCCAATTAAGCAAATTATCATCTTGGGCCATTTAGCAATTTATAACAAATCGGCCCATATAGCATATATCAAATGGCCCATTTAACAATTATCTCAAATTGGGCCCATATAGCAAATATCTCAATTTGGCCCATATAGCAAATATCTCAATTTGGCCCCTATAGCAAATATCAAATGGCCCATTAAGGGTTTTTCGTAATTTTTACAGTCTTAATACCGATTTCATAGTCTTTACCAAAATAGTGATAACTATGCGATTTTACCCAATTTCACCAAAATGTAATGTAATCAAGCGATTTACCACTAACACGTTTTAAATATCTAACCCATGAAATACGGTGTGAGATTACACACCTGATTACGGTAAGCACTACGCTCTCTCGATTGTTGACACCTAAAATTTTATAATGCTCGATTAGACATTGCTCACTATATAATAAACCTACTCTAAAACAAATGATCTAAGATTTTACTCTCGGGATCGCGGACAACTACGATTTGTCGGTTTTCCTCGGTTGACGGTCCACAACCCAGTGGAAAGTCTCGAATCGCTAAAACAGCCCTTCGTTTGAATTTAGATGTAGAGATCGTAAATTCGCTTCTTTTTCGATCACCAATCACTACCCCCTTTTGATTCGATATTGTTTGCCTCCATTGAAAACAAATATTAGTCCAAAATAATATTACGTTATTATGAACGATTGATCTTAGGAGTAAGATTGACTTACCACAGAATCCGAGTGATCCATGAATAAATCCCTATAATATAATCGGTTACTCCTTTCCATACTGATAATCATCTTAACTAATAAAGGATGATTATGAATTCCGTGAAAAACTCTTACCTTAGATATTTTTGAACCGAATCCTAGCGATAGCGAGATAACTTCGGAAGAATGATGGTTCGGCCTTCCACTATATCACTACGAAGAAGAAATGGTTTTGTTTAAAAGAGAAATTGATGACGATTCTGGTCAAAAAGACCCTCCCAAGCCATAATATAGATTCGGCAAAGGAGAGAAAAAAAGAAGAGATTTGAAAGAGTTCTTACCGATTTTTCAAGAGGTGAATGATAACCCGAATGAAAAAGAAAGATCAATGAAAGGATGAAAGATTCGGCTATAGAGAAATAGTGGACTCAATATTCGGCTATGGTGAAAAATATTAGAGGGGAAGTGATGTTTGAAAAATTTTATAAAAAGAAAAGAAGAAGAAGAACTAGAAAATATGATGGATTAGTTTCGGTTTTCAAGGATGATGAATGAACAAAGAAATGATCTCCAAGTTTGTATGCATTCGACAAGAAGAAAGAAAAGAAATTGAATATGCCGCTTCAAGGTTGCATGGATTCGACAAGGAGAAGAAAAGAAGTTTGGGAAGAAAAGACAAATGATGCCAAAGTTGTCAATAAAGAATTGGCCAAAACAACCAAAATTTTACCTATTGCAATTGACCAAATTCGGCTAGGAGAGGGAGTTTTGAGAGAAAAATGCAATTGATGGTATTGGTATTTTGACCCAAAACTAACACTTTTGTTTTTACCAAAACATCAACACCAAATTTGCTATCATCCTATCTCCAAGCCGTCCACATTCATCCCCCCTAGGATAAGAGTTTGGCCACCCAAACTTTCCAAAACACCATCCACAAAATAAGCCCCTTGTCCCCCTTACTTACCTATTTCTCTTGTTTCCTTTCCCCAACTTCAACCTTGCCTTATTCTTTTAGCCACCTTACCAAAAATAATGAAGTCCACCCTTGCCATAGATACTGCTTGACCGACACATTAAGGAAGGAAGGAAAGAAAGATAAAAAAATAAAAGTCAAAATGCACACAAAGTGATTCGAACTCCTTCCCGCAAGGTACTACAAGTGGCGCCATAGCCTCTTTACCAAATGCTCATTTATGCTAGCTATTTATTCAATTATTTCCATATGCTTTAAGGTCACTTACTCTATCTCCTTAAAGTGCTAAATTCCAAAAATTTTACTAGATCCAAATAAATCTCGAGCCTTCACAGGACCTCCTCAACGTAGAAAATTAATAATCTAACTAGCTTAGCATCAAAATAATGCAACACATGAAATTCAAATTCTAAGATGTTACACATAATGTGGCAGATGGGATTCAAACTCCTCCCTAATTGCTCCTACAAGTGATGCCACATCCACTCAACCATAAGCTCATCTTGTGACCTCAAACGCAAATGAATATCCTTAAAGCCTACTTCCCCTAGCTCTTCCCCCTTATGCCCCAAAAACCAAAATTTTACCAAGGCTCTGGCTTGAACCCGAACCTCTGTCTTGAACCCTAACATTTTCCTCCGTCTTGAACCCTAACATTTTACCAAGCCTCTGGCTTGAACCCTAACATTTTCCTCCGTCTCTGAGACCAATTCTAGACCAAACAACTGTCGCTCACCTAACTCTGTCCAGCAGGTAGGGGCACGACACCTACAGCCATACAATGCCTCGTAGGGTGCCATCTGAATGCTGGCTTGATAACTATTGTTGTATGCAAACAATGCCAACGGTAAAAAATCCTCCCAACTACCTCTGAAGTCGATTACACAACCTCTCAACATGTCTTCCAGAATCTGGATTACCCTCTCTGACTGACCATCAGTCTGTGGGTGAAACGCCGTGCTGAAATCCAGTCTTATACCCAATGCTTTATGTAACGCCTTCTAGAATCGTGATGTAAACCTAGGGTCCCTGTCTGATATGATAGACACTGGTACCCCATGGAACCTCACAACCTCTGCTACATACAACTTGGCTAACTTCTGTAGTGAGTAGTCGATATGAACTGGTATGAAGTGAGCGAACTTCGTCAACCGATCGATAATTACCCACACCGAATCCTTCCTAGTAGGCGTAAGAGGTAGCCCACTAACAAAATCCATCGTTATCCTTTCCTACTTCCAAAGTGGAATCTTCATTGGCTGTAGCAACCCTGAAGGCAACTGATGCTCTGCCTTCACCTGTTGACACGTCAAACATTTACTAACAAACTCAGTAGCTTCTTACTTCAGACCTGGCCACCAATACTGTTCCCGAAAATCTCGGTACATCTTAATCCCACCGGGATGCATAGCGTATGGACTACTATGCGCCTCCCGCAGAATCATCTGTCTTAACTCAAAATCCTTCGGCATACAAATCTTCCCATGAAAGCACAATACTCCATCACTGTTCAGACCAAAATTTTCTGTCTCACCACCTTCCACTTGCTGAAGTCGAGAACTTAACAATTCGTCTAACAACTATTTCTCTTTAATCAGACCTACCCATGAAGGCTTCAATTGAAGCTCGGCTAACAAGCTTCCATCTTCATACAAACTAATATGGCCAAACATTGCCCTCAACTCTGATATCACCTTACGACTCAACTCATCCGCTACTACATTAGCTTTACCTGGGTGATACTCAATCGAGCAGTCATAGTCTTTCAGCAATTCAATCCACCTTCACTACCTTAAATTCAACTCCTTCTAGGTAAGGAGATATTTCAGGCTCTTATGATCAGTGTAGACAATTGACTTTTCCCCATACAAGTAGTGTCTCCAAATCTTCAGAGCGAACACTACCACAGCTAACTCCAAATCATGAGTGGGATAATTCATTTCATACGATCTTAATTACCGAGACGCATACGCTATCACCTTCCCTTCCTGCATCAACACACATCCTAACCCCATGTGCGACTCATCACAATAGACAACAAACTCCTTTCCAACCTTTGGTTGAATCAACACTGGTGCCTCAGTCAAGATCCTCTTTAGCTTCTCAAAGCTTTCCTACTGCTTATCGGTCCATACAAATGGTATCCTTTTCCTTAATAGCTTGGTTAATGGGGCAGCAATCAACGAAAATCCTTCAACGAACCTTCTGTAGTACCCAGCTAACCCAAGGAAACTCCGAATTTCTGCTACCGACTTTGGTAGTTTCCAATCCAAAACAGCTTCAATCTTTCGGGGATCAACCCTAATCCCCTCGGCAGACACAACATGCCCCAGAAAGGTAACTTCCCTCAACCAAAATTCACACTTGCTGAATTTGGCATACAGTTGCTTCCTTCTTAAAATCTGCAGAACCATCCGAAGATGCGAGTCATGCTTCTCTTTCGTCCTTGAATAAACCAAGATATCGTCTCTGAACACTACGACAAATTGATCCAGGTAGGGTTGGAACACCCGGTTCATCATATCCATAAATGCGATTCGTGCATTCGTCAACCCGAACGGTATCACCAAGAACTCGTAATGACCGTAACGAGTTCAAAAAGCAGTCTTATGAATATCCGCCTCCTTGACCTTTAATTGATGATACCCCGACCTTAAATCTATTTTCGAAAAGACCGAAGCGCCTCGCAGCTGATCGAATAGGTCATCAATTCTTGGCAACGGGTATTTATTCTTAATTGTCAACTTGTTCAATTGCCTGTAATCAACGCACATCCGCATTGACCTGTCCTTTTTCTTAACGAACAACACCAGCGCTCCCCATGGTGACACACTTGGCCAGATAAAACCACGGTCCAACAATTCCTGAATCTGAGCTTTAAGTTCTTCCAACTCCTTCGGCGCCATCCTATACAGAGCGATAGACATCGGAGCCGTTTCTAGAAGTAGATCAATGCCGAACTTGACCTTGCGATCCGGAGGTAACCCTGGAAGCTCTTCTAGAAAGACGTCCGAGAACTCCTTCACCGTTCTAACATCCCTTACAGACAATTCTTTGGCCTCCAAAGTACTGATGAAAGCTAGAAATGCCTCACACCCTTTTCGTACGATCCTTTCAGCCTTTAATGCAGACACTAAATTGGACAGGTAATTCCTTCTCTCACCTATTACCAGCACCTTCTTATCCTCAAGAGTCTTCAATATTATGTGCTTAGCAGCACAATCCAAGTTTGCTCGATACTTAACTAACCAGTCCATGCCTAAAATCAAGTCAAACTCACTGAATGGCAATTCCATCAAGTCAGCCGGGAAAACAATCCCTTGCACTTCTAAAGGCACATTCCTAAAAAGTTTGTTCACTATTACAGATTGTCCTAAAGGGCTAATCACAGTCATTTCTCTAAGAGCAACCTCAGATTCTATACTCAAAGTCTCAGACACAGTACTAGCAACATATGAATGTGTAGACCCAATAACTATCAAAGCTTTAAAAGGCACACCAAAAATAAAGAACGTACCAGTTATGACGTCCGGTGCATCGCCATCCTCTCGACGTCTAGCTACATAAACCAATCCAGGCTGTCTTGCTTTTGTACTCCCAGCACTTCTGCCCGGTGCTCCACGCCCTCGACCAAATCCATTTCCACCTCTGGCCGAACCACGACCTCTCGGTGGTTGCTGCCCACCTCTTCCGAATTGTGCATATCCCTAACTTACTGACCGCACTCTGTCTGGCTCTTGTAGACAGTCCCTTATTGATGATCCATAGATCCACACCTGAAGCATCCTCTATTACCTACCCAAAACTCCCCCAAATGAAATTTCCCATATCGAGCACATTGTTGAGACCGACCAACAGCAACAGGATTCACAACTCGACTCAGTCCATCAAACCTAGGCCTCTTTTGGAAACCTCCAGCAGATCCTGACGACCCAAAGTTCCTCTTATTCCTACCCCTATCCTTATCCTGATTCTGTCTCTCCGACTGCTTCACCTCTTCGGCTATTTTTGCCTTCTCAACCAGAGTGGCAAACTTTCTTTCCCGTTGCGGAGGTATTAGTACTCACAACTCGTCCCTTAGGCCATCCTCAAACCGAACACAACGCTCGTAATCAGTTGCAACAATGCCTCGAGTATACGACTTAAATGCAGGAACTCCGCCTCATACTCAGCCACCGACTTATTCCCCTAGACCAAGTTTAGAAATGCTTTCCTCGAGCATCCACATAACTCGCCCCAACATACTTTCCCTGGAACGCTGTCTTAAAGAAGTCCTAGGTAATACGGTCCGCTGACGTACCATCCCTTACTGTGAGCCACCATTGGTATGCCTCATCTCGAAAGAGGGACACTACTCCTTTCAACCTTTCTTCTGCGGTACAGTCAAGATCGTCCATGATTCGTTCGACCACTTCCAGCCAGTACTCAGCTACGTTAGGAGCCACACTAGAAATACCCTTAAATATCTCGGCCCCATTTGCTCGAAGTCGCTCAGGAATAGATTTTCGAGCTATTGATCCCGTGCTAGCTCCAGCAACCTGCTCCAGAACACGCAGCATAGCTTGGGACAAAGCATCGTCCCCTCCAGATCGGTCTTGTGACCCTACCCCTGCTACTGGTGATGCTGGCACTTTACCTTTCGGCCCATGCCCTGATTTTGAGGGTCTAGCCTCAACACCCCTGATTGAAAGTACAAGGTCCCTAGCGAATGAATGTGAAGTCGAATTTTGATTCAAGTGAGAAAATTTAGTGATACAAAAATTTTAGATATAAAGATTAGAAAGGGACTTGTTTGTAAAGAATGTAAATGTGTTTGGTTTTGGTTATGTTTTAATTAGTTGTGAATCTAATACTATTCCATAATGAATTATCGAATTTAGTTGAGACGAGGTCAAATTGTTGAACGACAACAGAGAAAACATGCGATGGGCTACAAACTCAATTTGTGCCAAAATAGCTAAGCTTAAGATAAAAAGCCTTTTCATGTTTTCATTTGAAAATTAATTAAACTAAATTGAGATAGTTTGAGTTGCTTTAGCAACGTAATATAACGTCACACATTCGGATCCGATGATCAGGTTGGGTGTGGTGTGTCACATATGCAGACATACAATTATTTCTACACTTTCTAATAATTTTTTTTAGGTAAATTTTTTTACAAGTATGCGAAAGAGATTTGGGATAACATGATTGTCAAGTACATAGCTGAGGATGCTTGCAAACATATGTTTTTATAGGTAAATACTATCGATGGGAGATATTTGGTGACAAAGACATTAAGATCCAAATCAATGGGTACCACAAACTTTTGGATGTTTTCAAAACTAAGAACATCACTTTGGCTGAAGAGTTCATGGTCGTTTTGCTGATTGAGAAGTTGTTACCTTCGTGGTATGACTACAAACAACAACTCAAACACAAACATAAGAAACTTTCCTTGGCAGGATCAATCATACACACATAATTATTGAGGAAACCAACAATAAAAAGGCTAGAGCTGCCAAGACAAGAGAGATCAATATACTTTCCAATCTGGTTCATAATAAGTCAAAAAGAAGTATGGCTAAAAATACAATTATAAACCTCAAATTCAATACCCTACCCTTAATACCAAAGGAAATTAACCTCAAATTCAACACCCTACCCTTATGACTAAAGGAAAGGTTTTTGTATTTGGAAAACTTGGTCATGTTGCTCATCAATTTAGACTCTGTAAGGGGAGAAATATTAATTTGGTCGAAGCAGTTAATATTATTGCGACTATTATTTCCCAAATTAATGTTGTGACTAATGTAAAAAGAGTGGATGATAAACTCTTGTGTCACATGGCATTTTTTTGGCAATCGAAATGTGTTTGCCTCCTACTCCTAAGTGGAGAAAGGGGAAGAAACAACCTATCTTGAGGACTCACGTACTACTAAAGTGCTTGGGAAAAGTAAGGTTATGTTAAAACTTACTTTTGGGAAAATCCTTTCCTTGAATGATGTGTTACATTTTCTAAAGATTAGAACATACCTAATTTCAGTTGAATTATTGGGTAAGGTTGATGTAAAAGTTTCTTTTGAATCTAATAAGGTCATAATGACAAAAAATAATGTGTTTGCAAGTAAGGTATATCTCAATAATGGTTTGTTTTTACTCAATATTCATGAAATAATAAATGGTGGTGCAAGTTATTCTGCTTACATGACTGACTCTCATGATTTATGGCATGCTAGATCAAAACATGTGAATTGTAACACCCCCTACCTATATTCAACTCCGGAATCGGGTACGAGGCATTACCGGACTTTACTTACTTCAGCATACAACTTTAGGCTATAAAATTTCTTTTCAACTTAAAACTTTTCCTTCTTAATAAAAACATGCATATTATAGGCCTACGAGGCCTTAATCTTACATCCAAAAGGTTTCAGTGAAACACCCCAAACCCGGCCCACAAGCCTTGACCGGATCTGGTATGTTCCTCGCGTAAAACAATTTCAAATCCGTTTGTTGTTTTGGAAAACTTGGGTGGTTTTGAAGAAAAATTTATTTGTAGTGGGCTCGAGTTATAAACAAGTATATTTTCGAAGTCTAAATTTTAATAAACTCTGAAAACCATTTGTGTTAAATGTCAAAACTTTTTTAAGATTCGTTACTTAATCTTTGATTTGATAGAAATTCGTAACATAATAAAATAATTTAAAAACATGCATCAACAGTTTCATATCAGTGGCCTTATTACAAATGAAAACAATACCAAAATAAATCCAAATACTTAAAATGTAAAAGTCCAAAATTAAATAAACTCCGAGCTGAGCATGGCCACCACTAAGCTCCTGCCGACCCGGTCTATCACTGATCATCACCTGAAAATATTCCCACAACGGGGTGAGTTAAATAGACTCAGTGTGTAACAGCCAACACTAAGTCCCAACGATTTTAGGCACAATAGTTCATACATATACATATAATTAAATATAGTGATGCAAACCCGAACCCAAACCTAGGTACCATCCGCTACACATCACCCGTACCGACCTGCATACCGTGGGGACTACTAAGTCAACCCTCCATCCGCTACACATCATCGAAGGCAGTCGCTGCAGTCGACGTGCTCATTGCCCTTATAAAATTCGTGGCGTAGCCACCAGATAAAATAATTGTGACATGAGTCACCACATTCAGATAATGTGACTGAAGTCACCACATTCAGATATTGTGGTATAAAACCACCACATTCACTTCCCCTTTCATAATCACTCGTATGCCCCATGTCATACAAATATGCATAAGCCATGTCATATTCCTTATTCACATTCTTATAGTTTCAATATGCCATAACAGATCATATTATACTCATAGTAGGAGAGGGAAACGTACCTGAGTACTTTGTACCATAGCTTGGTACCTTAGCCATATCTTTCACATTCTTATTTACATATTTAATCAAACATAACCATAAACCTATAGAGAAATAGTGTGGGGTACACACTTGGTATACTTAGCGAGTTTATTGAAATCCCGAACAACCCGATCTAACACTTTAGATCTTCAATTCCTATATTCGGTCAACCCTAACATGTTAGTCCAAAGCCATTCGGCTATAAAACCAAATCCCGAAGGATTATCACACTTAAATCCTTACCTTGCTGCCGATTTGCTCACTAACCAAGACATGGTCTTATATGAGATCCTCCTTTGGTGCCGAAGCCATGTCCCAGACATGGTCTTACATGGGACCTTTCTTATTCGATGCCGATGCCATGTCCCAGACGTGGTCTTACACGAGATCTACATTCGGAGACAATGCCATATCCCAGACATGGTCTTACACGGGTCCTACATTTGGTGACGATGCCATGTCCCAGACACGGTCTTATACGGGACCTTCCTTATCTCATATGGTGACATAGGTATCCTCATTATTCCGAGTCCTCAACCGGGACTTCAACTTGACATATTCTTATTTCAATCTTATCAAAGCATCATAAATCAATTTCATGGAATATGTATACATTTCACATAAAATAATATAATTACAAGTATGATTACATTGTATAACTCTAATTTCATTCAAACTTACTTCGGTACTCAAAATGTGTGTGGATGTTTGATTTAGTCCAACACTTTGTCCTTGCCTTGGTTTCGGTCCAGGATTTGTGTTTTTTGATCTATAATAACAATTTCACTCATTTAATACTCACATTGACTAAATTGACTCATAATTCATACTTTGGCAAACATTACGATTTTACCCCTAAACTTTCACATAATTACACTTTTGCCTCTAGGCTCGTAAAATTATTTTCGTTCAACTTTATTGCATTTCAAGCCCAGCCAAATCATATTCTCAACTATAACAACCTTCAATTTCCAATATTTTACTCATGTATTACCATTTATACAACTTTTACAATTTGGTCCTTTTATGCATTTTTCATGAAAATCACTTAGAAAAAGATGTTTATCATACATCAAACTTTCATATTGTTCCATAAAACATCAAAATACATGCATATCATACAAGGGTAAATTTTTGAACATAAACCTTAGCTCAAAAGATAGCTAGAAATAGCTAAATCGAGCTACGATGATCTTAAAAATACGAAGAACATTAAAAACGGGGCTAGGATGCACTTACTATCAAGCTTGAAAGTTGAAGAAACCCTAGCTATGTCTTCCTTGTGATTTTCGACCAAGAGGGAGGAAGATGGACATGATTTTGGCTTTATTTTCCCTTTTTAATTCTTTTATTAACTAAAGGACAAAAATGTCCTTAAGCCCCTTTCTTGAGATTTTTCCTTCCCATGTCTATTTTTGTCCATCTTAACATATAATGGTCTAATTGCTAAATAAGGACCTCTAGTAATTTTTATAATTCTATTTCATACTTAAATCTTCTAGAATCTCATATTTTCTAATCTTTGCAATTTAGTCCTAATGGACAATTTGATCACTAATTAATAAAATTTCTTCATGAACTTTTCTCACAATTATGTAAACACCTCATAAGCCTCATAAAAATCATAAAACACATATTTCTACTTCGGATTTGTGGTCTCGCAACCACTATTCCGATTAGGCCCTAAATCGGTCTATTACATGAATGCTTCCTATCTCAAAAGAATAAAGCATCTTGGTTTAATATCGTGTATTGATAATGACTGCATGAAACAAATATGAGGTATGTTGAGCCAAAACTAACTAAGAAAACATGTTCATCAGTTGCTAAGGAAACAAATTTATTAAGGTTAATTCACACAGTCTTAGAAGGCTTGAAACAAACTATGACAAGAAGAGGTAAAAGATATTATGTAACTTTCACAGATTACTTTTCTAGATTTACTAAAATATACTTGTTTAGGAGTAAAGATGAAGCATTTCATAAATTTCTTAAGTATAAAGCTAAAGTAGAAAATCAGTTAAATAGAAATATTAAAAGAGTTAGATCAAATAGAGAAGGTGAATATTTTCTGTTCAATTACTTTAATGAAAAAGAAGATATAATACATTAAATGACATCTCCTTATTCACTAGAATCAGATGGCATAGTATAAAGAAAAATAGGTCAATAAAATAAATGATATGTTAATTTTCACTATTAATTATTAGTTAGTACTCGAGACAAAGAGATATCTTGCTTCTAAATTTGACATGAAAGCTATAGGCTAAGAAAATGTTATATTGGGTGTTAAGATCATAAGAAAATGTGATAGCTTGATGCTATCACAAGAGCATTATGTTGTGAAAATTTGAAAGTTTCAAAGTTTGGACACTTTCATGTCAACCAATGAGTAATATTTATGATGCTAGCACTAAACTACAGAAAAATAAGGGTAAGCTCATTGCTCAGTTAAAGTATACACATATTATTGGGATTCTGATGTATTTGATTAATTTCACACTGCCGGACATAGCATATGCTATATGTCAATTAAGTAGATACACATATGACCCAAGTGATGAACATTGGGCTATTATACTCAGACTTATGAAATATTTAAAGAGGACCATTGATTATGGTATTTTATTTAGTGGATTTCCCACAGTATTAGAAAATATAGTGATGCTAATTGGATCTCAAATTCAAATGAGACAAAATTCACTAGTGGTTACATATTCACTTTTGAATATGGTGTTATATAATGGAGATCAGCCAAACAAACAATTATAGCAAAATCTACTATGCAGTTAGAGTTTATTGCTTTTGGAGTTGGCTGGTAATGAGGCTGAGTAGTTGAGGAACATCTTAGCAAATATTCCTTTGGGTAGGAAGCCAACAACTTCTATATTGATGCATTGTGATTGCCAATTGGCAATAGCCATTGTAAAGAATAAAACTTTCAATGGAAAAAATAAATATATTCGTCTAAGACATGGTGTGATTAAGTATTTACAAAATGATGGAGTAATATCAATTGATTTTATGATGTCAGAGATGAATTTGACAAATCCTTGTACTAAACACCTAGACAAGAAATTGATGTTTGAAACATCAAGGGCAATGGGACTATTGCCAAAAGGTGAGGTCGACAATGATGGAAACCCAATCCATGTGATTGGAGATCCCATGAATTAGGTTCATATGGGTAAGAACGAAGTCATTAGTTGACATGTTAAGCACTATATAATTATGTCCCTCTTATGGTGTAAACAATACTTAAACAAATAACTTCATGGATGGTGAGGATAACTAAAAATTCTTAATTAAATCCATATAATTTATACGTGGTGTATTGTTTTGCAGAATACACTTGATGGATTGAACAATATGAGTGTAAAGTGGAGTTACTTTTATGAGATCTTTGGCAATCTCTAGAGCACTCATGGAAACCATGTGCGTGTATGGCCTATTAGCGCACAATCGCGTAGAAGATCGAATGATAGATATAATGTGGTGAATGAGAAAGTTACTTTACAACTTAAATAATTGGTTCATAGAAACTTATTTTAACTATTATCTAAGTAAATTATGTACCATTTGTCAAAAAAAAATGGTTCATAGTCCAAAAGGCACCAGGATTATCACATTATATCGAAATACTCAGCTAAAATTGTATGAAGTTTTATGTATTTCAAATAATTACAGAAATCTCATATCCTTTAATTACACCTATAAAAATGATGTTTATATAGTGTTTTTTTGACTTTGAGCTTATAAGAGCTAAAATAAGAGGATGGACATGCGCGCCTGAGGCCTGAGCCTGAAAGCTCAATTATAGTTAAAATGAGTCGATTCTCCCTTTACACATGATATAGGCCTGGCTCGATTTTTCTTTTATGATATAGGCCTGGCTCGATTTTTCTTTTTACACTTTTTATTTATTTTATTTTTTACTATTTTAGTCATACTAGATTACTTGATTTCCTAGATTTTCTTAATGTTAGAAACAAATCAGATTTTCTTAATGTTAGAGTCGAATATTTCCCACGTATTAAATATTTTCTAGGAGATATGTTGTAACCTCACTCGCCAACCCAACCTAGATGTTCGACCCAAATTCGAAGACTATATTAGCCACCAAACTAGCCCGGTAAGCTATCGGAGTTTTGAAAACAATCATTTTTAAAATACTTGCTTAACTTTAGAAGAAAAGTTAGTTTATTATCGATTTTATTTATTACTCAAAATTTTAGTTACAATTTAACAAGAGAAAAGTAATAATATTATGTATTTTTAATACAAATCAGGGTTTTATACTTAACTACATAGTAATCAAATTTAGGCATCCTAAAATTCAATTTAAGTGTCATACAATATAAAGATAAAACCCAAATCCTAAATTTCATGCCACTGTTCAAAATAAAATATATACAAACTTTAATTAATTAAATAAATTGAATATTAAACCTAAATAACTCAATAAATAAAAATCGAGCTGAGACACTTGGATGTCGCATCCACGTCCTAACCTGGTGGGTTATCTATAAGGATGGAAATATATGGGAAAGTGAGCTATGACGCTCAATGTGAGTTCAATCACAATAGAATCAGAGCAAATGAGCATACAAAATATGTCACATAGAAGTAACTTGCAGTGAAAATATTAGAATATCGATGTTTCAGATCATTTAACAATATAAATATGTATATATATAAATTCCATATTTGAAATTCCAATTTTGTATGCACATGTTTTTATGGATGTCATATAATTTCGGTTTTAACAGAAAAGATCCTACCCCACCGCTACACACCACAATGGGAGTTCCCCTCAACTCCAACCACCAGAACACCGAATTATGGTTTAACCACCAATGATTTGAAAATTAACTACCAATAGCTATGGACACATAACAAAACATCACAGATGGATTCTACCTATAGCTGTGGATACACAAAAAAATAATACAGGTAAAAACTATCACTGGCTGTGGATGCACAACATGTTTGCAGATAATAGTTGCCAATGGGTTGTGCATACACAACATAAATGCCACAAATGAAATCTACCTATGACTATGGGTACACAACAATACCTTCGTAGATGAAATCTACCTATGGTTGTGGGAGCAAAGCAAAATAATACAGATAAACTACCAATACTTCCTCCATTTATAACATCCCATCCCATGCAATGTAAAATGGCACGCTCAAAATAGAAAAATAAAGTAGCATTTAATGGCTTTTAACATAACAATATGGTAGTAGTCATTATGCCTATAATGGTACTATACAGTGGCAAATATTTTGTTTATACTAGTTCGATATAGTAGCCAAAGGCTTACTGGACATACAATCTCAAATACAGATAAACATACGTATCAATCAAAATTCAAGAATATATATATACTAATTAAATCAATCAGATAATGCATTCTATCATTATTCATATCATCAGGGACTTACTTGAACAATTTAAGACACTAAAACAGTTCGGTAATCATTTAAGTACTAAACTGAACAAATCATAAAATTATGGGAAAAACTGTAAAATCTAAAATATAAGGGCATATGGCCGTGTGGGATGCTATAGACCATTTGGAGGGGTTACACAGTCGTGTGGCCAGGTCGTGTAACAAACTGTGGCCGTGTGGAAATTACAAAATCAAGATACAAGGGAGACACGACCGCATGGAGGGTCCTAGGTAATGTGAAAATCGAAATGACCTAGGGTTTTAGTGGGACATGCTTATATGATCCACATAGGTAGCCCACATGCTCGTGTGGCTAGTCGTGTGGCCCTATTTCGAGGACGGTTTGCCGTGATTTGCTTGTAAAAGAACACGCACTTATCACAAGGATCTCAAGCGACATTTCTCACGTTCAAATATAGTCTAAGGTACCTAAATGAGTCCACTTTCTTGGCAGAGATGGGGGTTCTAACGACGATTACGATTTCGGTTGAAAATGAGTTGAAATCAGGACTTGATATTAATTCAGAAGTAAAAGTAAATTTTAGAAATTGGAAGAAAATATTTTGTAAAGAAGATGATGAAAAAGAAAAGGGGAAAATAGGGAGAAAAGAAATAAAATTTTGATTTGGTTTGGAATGTAACACCCCAAACCCGGCCCATGCATTACGAGCGGATTTGGTATGTCACACGAGCAAAACATGTTAAACCCTTTTTTTCGTACTAAAATAGGTATTGCTTTGTTAAAATCAAGAAAACAAGTTTGATTTGAAATATTCGATAAAATACTACTAACCTCGAAGATTGATTGATAAATCGATAAATTTGAACTAATGATATTATAAAACGTGACTTTTGAAAACGACGTTGAAAATTTGAAAGAGAATCCGAGTCTTTTGAAAATTTCATCGATAATTCAAAAGAAAATTTCCGTGTTAAAATAATTTGTAAAAGTTTATTTTGAAATCCATTTGTTAATCGATTTTGGAAAACCTTTATTTAAGTTTTTAGAAAAATTCTCATTTAAAACCATTTAAGCAAAATAGTAAGTATAACAAACATAAAGCAAATAATAAAATACTCCAGCGGCCTTATTACAACATAAAACCCCAAAATAGTAAAGTGAACGGAAATAGAAATCTAAAGTTCCAAAATAAAACACCATTTCTGAAGTATGGCCTCCACCGAGTCATCCATGGCCCAAGTCCACATTACTGAGCATTACCTACAAGGGTTAAGAAAAAAAAGGGGGTGAGTTACAAGAACTCAGTGTGAAATCCCATTACCGTCATCCATTAGGCCTGAACCCATTTAGCAAAAACTTGGGCCTGAGCCCATAAAGCATAATCTTGGGCTGAAGCCCATTTACATAACAGAACATATATATATGTGCAATGTATGCAACCCAACCAATCTTAGTAATCCATCTGCTACACACCACCCGTACCATCCCATCACACCTGTAGGGATCAAGTCAACCCACCCTGCCAAACACACCAATCACAGGCAAGTTGCCATTTATAATATATTTGTGGCTGAGCCACCAGAGTCATAATTAAGCGTGGCATAGCCACTATACAGATTGTGGCAAAGCCACCAAAATATCATATACGGTAATATATTCGCACACAGCCTTGGGTAAATATGATCGATACATAGTCGTTAATTCATATGTTAGGCACCTAACCATTATCAGAATTTATGGCAAAGCCACCAGAATATGTGGCAGAGCCACTAGAATATGTGACAGAACCACCAGAATTAGATTGTGGCAGAGCCACCGGGCTACTCTTCTCTTCATCTTTTTTCCCATCCCATGCAAATTATGTAAATGCAACATACATAATAAAGCATAATATTTACAAATATAAACAATAATCATAAATCCAGAAATTTGGTACCATAAATCGGCCCATTAAAACACTTTGTAATTCGGCCCATTAAGGCATTCTATCAAATCGGCCCATTAGAACATTTTGCAAGTTGGCCCATTAAGGCATTCAATCAAATCGGCCCATTATAACACTTTGTAATTTGGCCCATTAAAGCATTCAATCAAACCGGCCCATAGGAGCATTCTCATAATTCGGTAGGTTTACCCACTAAGGGTAATTCGGTAATCTTGCAACCCAGGGGTATTTTGGTAATTTACCCTCCAAGGGTATTTTGGTAATTTCGCATCTTATACTTAACTACTAATTTGGGCATAAAAATTGAAACTGTCCATCCGCGTCATACTGACTAAATTGACTATAACTCGATTAGGAAGCTCTAAATTTAGATCCGTAAATTTTCATTGAAACTAGACTCATATCTTTTTATTACAATTTTTCCAGAATTTTTGGCTTAACATTTAGTACAGTTTATTCCTTAACGTTTCCCTTGTTTCACTGTCCAACAGTTCTGACCTCTCTTACCTTAATTTCAAATATCTCACTATATGGTTTTCATATACTGCTCCCACTTGTTTCTATTGAAACTAGGCTCACTAGGAAATCTATACATATAAATTATAACTCATAATTCACTTTGTACAATTTTATACGATTTTTCCAAGACAGAATAGGGAACCACGAAGTCAATCAGAACCAGTCTTACTAAAATTAAAATATCACAGAATTTAAAATTCCTTTTCCTTTCCGCTTCTTCCATATAAAAATAGACACAGTAAGCTTTAATTCGATATCTTATTCACAAATTAATCCCTTTTCTCCTATTTTCCGTGAATTTTCAAAATCACATCACGGCTACTAACCAAAACTATTTCATTGCAAACTATGGTTACCACTACGAACTTACGCACGCCCGAGTGATCACGGATGCCGGTTTTCGATTTTCTTTGGTATTTCGACCAAATCACAGAACATTTCATGCATATTTTCAGAGAAGTGTGAGATTACACACCATTTCAAACATGTATTCGGGAGGTACAGTATTACACACCTTGATTAGTGAAACACCCCTAACCCGGCCCACGAGCCTTGACCGGATCTGGTATGTTCCTCGATGTAAACCGGTTCAAAGTTCTTTTGTGACTTTGGAAAATACTGTGTTTTGAAAGAAAGATTGTTTTTGGGTTGGGCTCGAGTTGAAAACAAGTTTATCTTATATTGAAAACCCTTGATTTTAGGTGACAAAACCTTTAGAGTTTATTTTAAAATAAATTTACTTAATCTTTAATTGATAAACATTCGTAAGCATAATAAATAAAAGTAAAATAAAATAGTTCAACTATGGCCTTATTACATCAAAATAAAACCCAAAATTAAATTCAAAGTACTTAAAATAAAAAGTCCAAATAAAATAAATTCCTTGCTGAGCATGGCCACCCCTAAACTCCTGCCGACCCGGTCCATCACTGATTGTCACCTGAAAAATAATCCCACAACGGGGTGAGTCATACAGACTCAGTGTGTACAACCAACACTAAGTCCAACAGATTCAAGCATATCAGATCATATACATATTCATCTAGTATTTAAATAAAATGATGCAAACCCGAACCCAGAACCTAGGTACCATCCGCTACACATCACCCGTACCAACCTGCACACCGTGGGGACTACTAAGTCAACCCTCCATTCGCTACACACCATTGAAGGCAGTCGCTGCAGACAACAAGCTCATCGCCCTTATAAAACTTGTGGCATAGCCACCAGATAGTATAGTTTGTGTCATGAGACACCACATTCAGATAATTGTGACCGAAGTCACCACATTCAGATAATGTGACCGAAGTCACCACATTCACTTCCCCTTTCATAATCACCCAAAATGCCCCAGGTCATACAAATATGCATATGTCACATTCCTATTTCTCATTCTTATAATTTCACATATGTCATAACAGATCACATTACAATCCTAGTAGGAGTAGGAAAAAGTACCTGAGTACTTTGTACCATTGCATGGTACCTTAGCCATATTTTTCACATTCTTATTAACACTTATATTAAATTAAAGCCATACATCTATTAAGAAATAGTGTGGGGTACACACCTGGTATACTTAGCGAGTTTATTCCAATTCCCGAAACCTGATCTACTGATTTAGTTCTCCAATTCCTATATTGAGTCAATCACTTAATGTTAGCAAAAGCTTATTCGACCAAATAACCCAAATCCCGAAGGATTAACACGACCCAATTCTCACCTTGCAATCGACTAATCCTTTAATCACATCGCAAGTTAGTTTTCGGCTTTTTGAATAATATGAAACAGATTTAATCATTGAACAGGGCCTTGGCCGAATGTACATATGTACTTTACCTTGTGATTTGAAATCCCAAAGTTGCTATTTACCCTTGGTATCTGTCGAAATCACCTTGACACATGTCAGATTAATTTCTAACATTTAAATACTAATAAATGGCCCTTGGCCGAATACTTATGGCTTACCTTAGATCTTTGAAATCCTGAAGAAAATCCCGAAAGATCCTTCCTTATTGTCGACAATAGGCAAATCCCAAAACCTTCTCCATAGTTTTGGCCAAAGAACAATAATAACAATTAGATCTTAGATTTTGACAAGCCTATCAAAAAAGAATGGAAAACAAATTTGATCTTACCCCTACTGAAGAATTCGACAGCACCTAAGTCTGTCACCACTGAGATATTCGGCTTTGAAACTTGATGAAAAAAATCGACTAGAAGTACCTTATGTATTCGGCTCTTGAAAATGGTAGCAATGGGTTATGGATTCGGCTTCCACAAGGGTCACAAAAAAAGAGGTATGAAGCCTTAAAGGTTACGACAATGGTGAAAATAGGGGGATAGAGAGTTCGGCTAGAACAGAAAAAAAAAAAAGAAAAAGAAGAAGAAGATGATGGCTTGGAGAGAAAAGAGTGCTTGAAAGAAAGGCAAAAAGTATTGGATGATATTCGGCTATCCCCTTTTACTAGCTTAGCCGAAATTACTAAGCTTAGAGTCCCTTACTTGGCCATCACTTCTCCCTTATCATAGCCCACATTTTCCTCCTTTATCACCTCGTTTAAAATTAATAAAAATAACCCATCAATTATCCCCCATTTATCTCTAAAAATAAATGGATTTAAGCTCCTAAAATCTAGCCTTGGTGCCGTCCCTTGCTGCTCATCCTTGCAGTAAAATAAAACTTTTATTTTGCTTCCCCTGCAGCTCGAACCTTGGCCCAATTACCCCTGCATGTGGCGTCATTTCCAGAGGCCCTAAGTGGTGCCTCCAAACCACTTTTCCAAGCCTCTTTGTGTGTCATCTTCTCCCTACTAATTCTTTTAACACCACCTTTCTTCAGTTCCCTCTTTTAAACTTTAAACTTAATATTTTCTAAATCATTTCCTTACATTCCAAAGTTCCAAAAATTCACATAGGATGTGCTATCTCATATAATTAAGCAAAAAAATACATAAGCCCAATTTCAGGATATTACAGTTCTACCCCCTTAAAATAATTTCATCCTCGAAATTACCTGGCTGGAATAAATGAGGGTGTTGTTGTCGTATTGTTTCTTCCGGCTCCCACGAAGCTTCCTCCGATCCATGATTACACCATAACACTTTGACTAGAGGAACTGACTTCCTCCGTAACACTTTCACATCTCGCTCCAAGATCTGAATCGGCTCTTCCTCGTAGGACAATTCTGGCCTTAACTCCACCTCTTCCACTGGAACCACATGAGATGGATCCGATCGATAATGACGTAGCATGGACACATGGAATACGTCGTGAATCTGCTTCAATTCTGAAGGCAACTCCAATTGGTATGCCACTGGTCCAACTCGCTTCAATACCCAATAAGGTCCTATAAACCTCGGACTTAGCTTCCCTTTTCGACCAAATCTCATCACCCTCTTCCAAGGCAAGACTTTAAGAAACACATGATCTCCCACATCAAATTCTATTTCCTTCCGTTTGAGATCTGCGCACGACTTCTGCCTATCTGATGCTTCCTTCAACCTTGCACGAATTATCTCAACCTTCTCTTCGGATTCTGCCACAATCTTTGGACCCAAAACTCGTCGTTCCCCTAATTCAGTCCAACACATAGGAGTTCGACACTTCCGTCCATACAACGCTTCATACGGTGCCATCCAAATACTGGCCTGATAGCTGTTGTTGTACGCAAATTCCGCCAGAGGCAAATAGTCTTCCCAACTCCCTCTAAAGTTTATCACACAGCCCCTCGATATATCCTCTAACACTTGGATTACTCGCTCAGACTGGCCGTCTGACTGTGGATGAAACGCCATAGTGAAATCCAACTTGGTGCCTAAAGCCTGATGTAGCGCTTTCCAAAACTGAGAAGTAAACCTTGGGTCCCTATCTGAGATAATTGACACTGGCACTCCATGCAACCTTACAACCTCTGCTACATATAACTTTGCCAACTTCTGCAAAGAATAATCAACATTTACCGGAATGAAATGCGCGGACTTGGTCAAACGGTCCACTATTACCCATACCGAGTCTTTCTTAGTAGGCGTAAGGGGAAGCCCACTAACGAAGTCCATGGTAATTCTCTCCCACTTCCACTGTGGAATCTTAATTGGCTGAAGCAATCCTGACGGAACTTGGTGTTCAGCCTTAACATGCTGACACGTCAAACACTTGCCAATGAATTCTGTAACTTCTTTCTTCAAACCAGGCCACCAAAACTGTTCCCTTAGATCTCTGTACAACTTAGTGCCTCCAGGATGCATAACATAAGGGCTACTATCCGATTCCTAAAGAATCCTCTGTCTTAGGTCATTGTTCTTAGGCATACAGACCTTACCCTTGAAACACAACATTCCATCGCCATTAATACCGTAATCCTTCAACTCTCCATTCTGTACTTGCTGCATCTTAGCACTCAAATCCTCATCAGCCACTTGTCCCTCTTTCACCTCATTCAACCACATCGGCTTAACTTACAGCTCTGCCAGCAGACTCCCATCATCATACAAACTCAGATGTGGGAACATTGCCCTCAGATCCGACACAACCTTCCGACTTAGAGCATCCGCCACTACATTCGCCTTGCCCGGATGATACTCTATGGAACAATCATAATCCTTCAGTAACTCTACCCACCTTTGCTGTCTCAAGTTCAACTCCTTCTGAGTCAACAGATACCTAAGGCTCTTGTGGTCTGTGTAGATTACTGACTTTTCTCCATAAAGGTAGTGCCTCCACACCATAAGAGCAAAGACCACTTCCGCCAATTCCAAATCGTGAGTCGGGTAGTTAACCTCATGTGGCCTCAATTGCCGAGACGCATAAGCGACTACTTTCCCATCTTGCATCAGTACGCATCCCAATCCTGTATGAGAAGCGTCACAGTACACTATAAAATCTTTTCCTGCCTCAAGCTGGATCAACACTGGAGCTTCCGTCAATACTTTCTTAAGCTTCTCAAAGCTCTCCTGTTGCTTATCCGTCCATACGAAAGGTACTTCCTTCCTCAATAACTTTGTCAATGGCGCAGCTATCGAGGAGAATCCTTCCACGAACCTTTTGTAGTAGCCTACCAACCCCAAGAAACTACGAATCTCGGCCACCGACTTAGGTGGTTTCCAATCTAGCACTGCCTCGATCTTCCTAGGATCCACCCTTACTCCCTCCGCGGATACCACATGTCCCAAAAACGCAATTTTCTTCAGCCAAAATTCACACAATCCGAAGATGCTCATCATGCTCCTCTTCCGACTTGGAGTACACTCTGATGTCGTCGATGAACACAACGATGAACCTATCCAAGTAGGGTTGGAAAACCTGGTTCATCATGTCTATGAACGCGGCTGGGGCGTTTGTCAATCCAAACGGCATCACTTGAAACTCATAGTAGCCGTACCTTGTCCTAAAGGCTGTCTTATAGATATCTGCCTCCTTCACCTTCAACTGATGATATCCCGACCTTAAGTCGATCTTTGAAAATACTGCGGCCCCTTTAAGCTGATCGAACAAGTCATCTATCCTTGGCAAAGGATACTTGTTCTTGATGGTCAGCTTATTCAACTGACGATAGTCTATGCACATACGCATAGTTCCGTCCTTCTTCTTCACCAACAGGACCGGTGCTCCCCACGGAGACACACTGGGTCGAATAAACCCACGATCCAGCAACCCTTGGATTTGAGCCTTGAGCTCAACCAACTCCTTTGGTGCCATTCGGTATGGGGCAATTGACACAGGAGCTGTTCCCGACAGTAAGTCAATTCAAAACTCCACCTCCCTATCTGGCGATATTCCTGGTATTTCCTCTGGAAACACATCTTCAAAATCCCTTACAGTTCTAACTCTACTGACACCTTCTTCCTTTCCATCTAACGCACTTACGAAGACTAAAAACGCCTTGCACCCTTTTCGAACCATCTTTTCAGCCTTTAGCGCTGAAACTACGTTAGACAAGTAGTTTCTTCTTTCTCCTATCATAATGACCACCTCATCCTCCGGGGTCCTTAACTCCATTCGCTTAGCTGCACAGTCCAACACAGCCCGATGTTCCACTAGCCAGTCCATACCAAGTATGAGATCGAATTCTCCGAAAGGAAGTTCCATCAAGTCGGTAGAAAATCTACGCCTTGAATTTTTAAAGGTACACTCCGAAAGATCTCATTTACCACTACAGTTTGACCTAATGGGCTTACTACAGTCATCTCTGTAATATCCCGGGTTAGGGGCTATTTTTGTTATGGCATGTTTTGCATATGTTGGTGTGCTATGTGGCTATTTTTATGTTTTAGGGGCTTAATTGTAGGCTAGGTGTATGCCTGAGTGTATGGGAAAATTTTGGTTTTTGGGTGTTAAGCCAGGGGAGCTGATGGAGCTGAGGGATGTGTATTTTATTTGGTATTTTGTTTCACAAAAAAATAAGGCTAGCAAAGTGGCAAAGCATGTGCCACTTGGAGCTGAGTGTGGCGTCATCTACAAGGGGAGGGTGGCCTTGTGTTCGAGCTGCGGAGTGGCCACTTTTTGGCACTCATTTTGACGGCATGGAGGGAGGAGTTTGTGGCAGTTCAAACTCGCCTAAGACTTGGTCAAATGAGGATTGGTAGGTGGAGAGTGAAAGTAGGAGTTTGACTTGTTCAAACTATTTTGAACTAGTGGCTTGGAGTGAGTGAGGGGATATGGCCGAATTTTTGGGGGAGTTTTGGGGAGTGGCCGGTTGGTAGGTGTTGGAGTAGGGGACGGCTTGGGATGGGGAGTGGGTAGCCGAAATGCATTTTTGCATTTTTAGCATTTTTTCCTTGGCAATTTCGGTCACTTTAGCTTGAAACCAATTTCTCTCTTGTTCTTTGTTAGCCGAATTTTTCCAAGTTTTCCTCTTATCTTCTTCCCTTCTTGAAAACCGTAAGACCAAAGCAAATATTGCCGTTTTCTTCTCATTTCTTTTGCACTTAGCCGATTGTGCATTTGTTCTCTCAACATCTTTTGGTAGCCGAATCTTACCCTCCCAAAAACACTTTCTCCATTCCTTTCTTCTTAAACCGAAAGCATCTACCTTGTGCATTTTTCTTTTCCTCCACGAACCTCGGCCGTTCTTCTTCTTCTTCTTCTTCTTAAACATATCTTTTCTTTTGCGTCATTTTGAGGTTTTAGCCGAACCCTCCCTTGGTGATTGCCGAAATTTCTTTCTAGTCTGTGTTGTCATTTTGGCCGAATACCAATCCTTCTCCTCATCTTTTGCTTGCGTTTCTTTTCAGGTCAAGACCGAATCTCTCCTCTCCCTTGTAGCTTCCTTGGCCGAATATTGGTGTTGGTAAGATCTTGGCCGAATGGCCATTCCTTCTCTTGTTCTGTTCTTGGTCGTTTGGTTGATTAAAGGGCCGAATATGGTTATGTTGGAAGGGTTCTAATCTCTTTGTTTTAGGGTCTTTGGGAGTGTGAAGCAAACAAGGGAATCGTCATTCTTTTGTGATCGATGGTAAGTAGGGGTAAATATACGGTATTGTTATTATTTCAATCTTTTAGGATCGACAGGCAAAGGTAACAAAAGATTAATAGCTCTCTTTTGAAGGTAGCCGATTGTTGGAAGAAGGAAGCCTTTGTGGTTCGGGTTGATAAAGAATCAAACCAATAGCAAGGTATGATGATTCGACAAACCCCTTTGGTTAATGGTTGTTGGCGAATGTAGTGATGCCTAACCCCTATGTTGGACCGATTGTAGGAGCTAGTCATCAAGGGGTCTTAGATCGTTTCGTTAGGATTCTAGACTCGTAGTTATCGGTGTGTAAACTAACACACTTCCGTTTAGTAATATGATTGTTAACTTTGTGATGATTAAAGAAACAAAGGTGATGATCGATATGATACCCTAATAGGGTATGATCACGGACTCGGGTAAGTTAGTATTATTATTATGAGGTTAATGATGATCTTTATGTTACCATGACTGTGGATATATGTGACACGGGATATGAGATTAGACATAATAGCATGAGATGCATGATTGTATGATATGCATGATTACATGAGTATGGTATGTTGATGGGTGATACGAGTGGAGGGAGCGGTGGTATTTTGTCTTTGTGAGCACCGAGTGTTTTGGTAACACAACTTTGTGACTTTGGGTCACCAGAGGTTTGGCACCTCCAGAGGTTTGGTACCTCAGCGTCTCGTCCCTGTGGTTAACACCACCGTGGGTTAGCCCCACTTGTGAGATACGTGATTGACGCCAGTGATTTGGTATCACACGATGGGTTGGCCCCATCACCAGATTTGTGACTACGGTCACCAGTGCTTTGGTAGCACATTGTGTCTTTGGGACACGAGAGGTTTGGCACCTCATTGCGACTTGTCCACGTGGTTTGACCACCGTGGGTTGGCCCCACTTGAGATATGGGATCGTCGCTAGTGATTTGGTATCACACGATGGGTTGGCCCCATCATCATTGGATTCGTGACTTTGGTCACGGTGCTTTGGTAGCACAATTGTGTCTTTGGGACACCGGTGGTTTTAGTACCACATTGACGGATATTGTGTCTTTGGGACACAGTGTTTTGGTAACACATTGTGACTATATGTCACCAGTGGTTTGGTACCACACGGGGTAGAAAAGGCGATATGGATGGTTAGGATCGGGTTGCATTAATTATGTTGCTATGTATGAGGTGTGTTAGTATGTTGTTTCTTCGGGAGCGGGATTTACACACTGAGTCACTCGACTCACCCTCTCCTTTAACATTTCAGTGACACTTAGACGCGCGGACATGGGCCGGGATGGACTCGGGATGCTCATGCCATCTTTGAATAAAAGTTTTACTCAGACATTACATTTTGGGTACTTAGTTATTTACTTTCGGTTGGATTTTATTTCGGATTTGTAAAAGGCTTTTAAATTATGCCTTATGATGTTATGTTTTAAGTTAGATTTTTATATGCCTTAACAAAAATAATTGGGTTAATTTGCTAAAACTTAATATGACAACGATTTCAAAATTTCCACGATATGTTTTCGACTATACCATCGGGTATCACATCGACTTTATAAATAAATGAAAATCCATTGTCTCCCAACTTGAAATCAATTTTTACTAAGATTAAATGTTTTATTAACGAAATTAAACAACTGCTTTTTTAAACGGATCAAAGTTTTATGAAATCTATTTAGTGCAACCTCGGAATTTTCAAACTCGTTTTCCCGTAACATACCGATTCGGTCGTGGTGTTTGGACCGGGTTTGGGGTGTTACAATTATGGTATCGAGCCAAGTTCAAAAGCTCTTTGTGGGCACGAGGCCCAAACTGTTTTCAAAAGTCTGCATTTTAAATGTTTTGGGTTAAAGACATGGCATGGTTTACAAGGCATGGCACCGAGTCTCCTGCACCGATTCGCCCGCCTGTAAGTAGTTCTAAACTCTTACGTGAATTACTATTTGTAGAAGGGTAGGTGATATGGAACGTAGATAGATTTATAGGACTTGAACCACAGGATTAGGTCACTCAAACACTCGAACTAAAGCATAAGACTTAAAGCACTAAACCAATCTATGACTCACCACGGGGCTAGGGTGTGGTAACTCCAGACGCATGTCTGCAGGAGAGGATCAGGAAGAGCTTGGTATTTAAGCGATCCTCGTGACTCACCTCCTCTTCGCAGTATCCCACAGTGCGTAGCTCGAGTTCACCCCCGACCAAGAAGGCTCGGTCATAGACTTAACCTAACGTCTAAAACCCAAAAGGGAATTAGCCATGTTTTGAAAATACAACAACAACCCTAATGTTTTCAAACTTTTTGCAATAAACTCTTCCAAAACCGAGGATGTCACTTTTACAACGAATTTCTCGATTTGAAAAAATTACAAAAATGCCCTTAGGGTAAGTTTACTAAAATGCCCCGGTTTATAAAATCTCGAACTCAATAAATTTGTCTGAAATTCAAATACTACATTTTACAAAATATCAATCAAAAATTTTGATTTTGGAAATTTTTAAAACGCATACTCGATGCTGTGAAAATTTCTAAAATACCCCAGTTTCCAAAACGAAGTATTTTACAAAATTTTCAAAGAACACTCTCAAATTTTGGAATTCCAAAGTGACCAGGTTTACGAAAGTTTAAAATATCTTTTATTACTAAAAATACCTGTGAGGGAAAATGACGAAAATACCCTTGGGCTAGAAAAGGCGACAATGTCCAGAAGAGTGAATAGGTATGGAAAGGGTTAAGGAATGGATGTATGACCTCTTTTGGGTGAATAGGATAGAAGATTGAAACCTTGGTTGCTCGAAAGAACCACGATTAAACTCCATCCATAAAATTTCTTTGCGGTTAAGAAAGTGGAACGATACTAATGCATAAAAATCTTTTTAATCTGAAACGTAGATCGTTTAGTCATGAGTACTCGAGGTGGACGTGGCCATAATACTCGTGGTCGAGGTTGAGGTAGGATGACGTTTCGAACCCGTAGGATCTGGTCAAGGGTCGAAAATGAGATACTGGGTTCCGCCACCGGTGGAGGTGGTGAGTTCCAAGATCGATCGAGACGATGCGGTGTCACGAGCGATCTTTGCGGGTGTTGGAAAGAGTAGCTGGTGTGGGTGGTGGTGCAGGAGTTAGGAAATCTGTTCTGAGCGACTCGGGCTAATGGGGCCGAATTTTTCCGAGAGTGTATCGGGTGTTGCTCTAGCACCGCTGAATATTGGTGGAGGCAACCGAGCGGATCATGGATGATACGGACTTGTGCCAAGAGAAGTTGAAGGGCATCGACGCTTCTTCGGGATGAGTCATATCGGTGGTGGCTCACGGTTCGGGACGGTGTGGCGGTGAGGATCCGACATGGGATTATTTCAGAGTCGCATATCAAAAGAAATACATCGGGGCTAGTTACATCGACTCCCAGTAAAGGCATTTCGAGGCTTGTTCGAGGGAGTAAATCATTCTGTCGAGTCACGTTTGAGTTCCTAAAGTCGAGTAGGTATGCCGAGGGCATTGTAGCCACCGAGCATGAGAGGTGTGTTCGTTTCGAGGATGGTGCGAGACGAGTTAAGGTCGCTAATTGCTCCACGTGGGAGAGCGAGTTTCTTGTCTTAGTTGAGAAGGCTAAGGTAGCCGAGGTGTTAAAGAGTCGGTAAGACAGAGCATGGACAGGAGTAGGCTTAAGAGGAGCTTTGGGTCTTACGGATCGCCCGTAATCCGAGAAGAGGGCTAGACCAAGTGGGCGAATCATCGCTAGGTTTGTTTTGTCGCTAGGCGGGGACCGCCGCAGATGTAATCGATGTGGGAAATCTCATTGGGGTGGTTGTTGGGTGGTGGAAAAGGTTGCTTCGAGTGTGGTTCTCTGGATCATCGCATTAGGGGACCGCCCGCGAGGGATGGCCAGGATTTAGTCTCGAGAGAGTCGGGGCCGTAATCGTTCGTAGGTAATGGACCGCCACCACGGAGGGCGTGGTAATGGCAGAGGTGGTAATGGATTTGGTCGAGGTCGTGGAGCAGGCGAGAGGTGCGGGTAGTTACGAGGCACGATACTGGTTTGGTGTATGCAACAGGCGCGCGAGGAGGGCGACGCACCGGACGTAATCACCAGTACATTTTTATTTTTGGTTCTCCTATAACGCTTTAATTGACTTGGGTTCCACGATTCGTATGTTGCTAGTAGTATAGTTGAGACCATGGACTTAGACTCGTAAACCGCTTCTAGACAAATGACTCGTATTTTAGCCCTCAGGTCACTCAGTAGTGGTAGATAAGTCAGATAAGGATGTACCCCTAGAACTCCAAGGGGTCATTTTTGCGCCGATCCGATGGAAGCCGCCGTTTGGGGAGTTCGACCGATTCTTGGAATGGACTGGTTGGTTGGCAGGGCCAAGGTGGATTGCGCGCTAAGCGCATGGTTCTATTGACGGATAAAGGAGATGAAGTGATTATGATAGGTAATAGGAGAGATTACTTATCCAATGTGGTGTCGGCATTAAAAGTCATTAAGATGGTCGGGGAAGGGTCGTGAAGCGTATGTGGTTCATGTGTATGCCTTGGAGGCTAAAGAATGCTGTTGTTGAAGGTTCGCATTGTTAAGGAATTTGTGGATGTGTTTCGGAGGAGCTTAGGGTTTGCCACCGGATCGTGAGGTAGAGTTTGGGATAGATCTCGCTACCAGGATGCGCGCGGTGTCTATTGCTCCATATAGGATGGCACCAAAGGAATTGGTGGAGCTTAAGGCTCAGATTCAGGAGCTGTTGGATCGAGGCTTCATTAGGCCAAGTGTTTCACCGTGGGGAGCACCGGTATTATTCGTCAAGAAGAAGGACGATGCGATGCGGATGTGTATCGACACGCCAACCGAATAAGTCGACGATTAAAAACAAGTACCGTTACTACGGATAGATGACTTGTTTGATCGGTGAAAGGTGCATCGGTGTTTTTAAAGATCGATTTGAGGTCTGGGTACCATCAGTTGAAAGTTAAGGAAGCGGATATCCATAAGACAGCGTTTCGGACTCGGTACGGGCACTACGAATTCCTGGTAATGCCGTTCGGGTTGACTAACGCTCGGCAGCTTTTTATGGATATGATGAATAGGGTGTTTCAGCAGATCGGACCGTTTCGTCGTGGTTTTTATTGGACGACATCTTGGTTTACTCAAGGTCGGAAGAAGAGCATGATGCACACTTAAGAGTGGTGTTGCAAATTTTGAGGAGCAGCAACTCTATGCTAAGTTCGATAAGTGCGAGTTCGGCTTAGTGAAGTGACGCGTTTTTGGGTCATGTAGTATATCTTTGGGGATTAGAGTAGATCCTCGGAAGGTTGAGGCGGTTTTGGATTGGAAGCCTCCTAAGTCGATCGGCCCGAGATTCGGAGTTTCTGGGTTTGGCAGGATACTACCAGAAGATTTGTTGAGGTTTCTCGTTAATTGCGCGACCGATGACTAAGTCATTAAGGAAGGGAGTTCCGTTCGTGTGGGTGAGAAACAAAGCAGGAGAGTTTTGATAAGTTGAAGAAGATCTTGACCGAGGCTCTGTTTTAATTCAACTGAGGGTGGTAAGGAATTCACGATGTAGTGCGACGCATCTCATACATACGATTGGGTTGTGTCTTTGATGCGGGAAGGTAAGGTTGTGGCTTACGCTTCTCGGCGGTGAGGCCACACGAGGCCAACTATCGACGCACGATTTAGAGAGCTAGCACCGTAGTCTTCGCTCTAAAAATCTGGAGGCATTACTTATGCGGTGAGAGATCAATAGTCTACTACACGGATCATAAGAGTCCAAGTATCTATTGACTCGAAGGATCGAATTTGAGGCGGCGTAGATGGGTTGAGTTGCTCAAGGACTACGATCGTTTGATTGAATATCATCGGGCAAGGCTAACGTGGTGGCAGACGCGTTGAGCCGTAGGGTTGTTTCGGACTTAAGGGCGATGTTTGCCCATTTGAGTTTGTATGACGACGGGAGTATTCTGGCAGAGCTACAGGTTAAGCCTACTTGGGTTGAAGCGGATCGAGAAAAGCAGTTAGAGGATGAGGTTACGAGTGCGCGAAGGTTACAAGTGCAGAATGGTGGTTTGGAGGATTACAGCTTGTCTAGTGATGAGGTTCTGTGTTTTCAAGTGAAGGCTTGTATGCCTAAAGATGTTGAGCTGAGGCAGAGGATTCTTCAGGACGCACATAGCAGTCCTTATGCTATGCATCCTGGAGGTAGTAAAATGTATAGGGATCTTAGAGAGCGCTTTTTTGGTGGCTTTGGCTTGAAGAAAGAGGTGACAGAGTTTGTTGGGAAATGTCGACTTGTCGCCAGTCAAAGGTGAACATCGATTACCGTCGGGTTTGCTTCAGCCTGTGAAAATCCCTCAGTGAAAATAGGAAAGGATAACTATGGATTTCGTCAGTGGTTTACCGCTTACGCCAAGCAAGAAAGATTCAGTTTGGGTTATCGTGGACCCGTCGACTAAGTCGGCCCATTTCATTCGGTGAGTGGACTATTCACTTCGAGAGGTTGGCGAAGCTTTATGTGTCGAGATAGTAAGGCTACACGGTGTACCGTTTCGATAATCTCGGATAGGGATCCCGAGTTTACGCCGAGGTTCGAGAGCGTTGCATCGAAGCTCGCACGCGCTTGGATTTTGGCCTGACTTTTTCACCCGCGATCGACGGGCAATCGTAAAGGGTTATTCGGATCTTGGAAGACATGTTGAGAGGTTGTGTTCGGACTTGAGGCGGTTGGGAAGAGTTTTTCGCCGTTAGCCGAGTTCACCTATAACAACAAACTACCAAGCAAGCATCAAAATGGCACCATATGAGGCGTTTGTATGGTAGGAAGTGTCGCTCACCTACTTGTTGGACAGAGTTAGGTGAACGTCAATTGTTGGGACCCGAGTTGGTTTGTTGAGACCGAGGACAAGGTTAGGTTGATCGTGCTCGTTTGAAGGAAGCTTCGGACCGGCAAAAGTCTTATGCCGATCTTAAGCGAAGAGATATAGAGTTCATTTGTGGGAGATCGGGTCTTCTTAAAGGTCTCGCCTTGGAAGAAGGTTTGAGGTTTGGCGAGAAAAGGCAAGCTAAGTCCGAGGTTTATTGGGCCGTATAAGGTATTGAGACGAGTTGGACCGATGGCGTATCGCTTGAGTTGCCACGAGCTTAGCCGATTCACGATGTTTTTCACGCGTGTCGATGCTTGGCGGTATCGCTCGGATCCATCACATGTAGTAGCGATGGAGGAGATCGAGGTAAATCCAGATTTGACTATGGAAGAGGAACGCGTGCGATTCTTGATCGGGATGTGAAGGTCCCGCGAGGAAGTCGGTGCCTGGTTAAGGTACTTTGGCGGAACCATGGCGTGGAAGAAGCTACGTGGGAATCCGAGGATACGATGAGACAGCAATACCCGCAACTCTTTTGACCAGGTAATTTCGAGGCCGAAATTATCTTTAAGGGGGGTAGAACTGTAATATCCCGGGTTAGGGGCTATTTTTGTTATGGCATGTTTTGCATATGTTGGTGTGCTATGTGGCTATTTTTATGTTTTAGGGGCTTAATTGTAGGCTAGGTGTATGCCTGAGTGTATGGGAAAATTTTGGTTTTTGGGTGTTAAGCCAGGGGAGCTGATGGAGCTGAGGGATGTGTATTTTATTTGGTATTTTGTTTCACAAAAAAATAAGGCTAGCAAAGTGGCAAAGCATGTGCCACTTGGAGCTGAGTGTGGCGTCATCTACAAGGGGAGGGTGGCCTTGTGTTCGAGCTGCGGAGTGGCCACTTTTTGGCACTCATTTTGACGGCATGGAGGGAGGAGTTTGTGGCAGTTCAAACTCTGCCTAAGACTTGGTCAAATGAGGGATTGGTAGGTGGAGAGTGAAAGTAGGAGTTTGACTTGTTCAAACTATTTTGAACTAGTGGCTTGGAGTGAGTGGGGGGATATGGCCGAATTTTTGGGGGAGTTTTGGGGAGTGGCCGGTTGGTAGGTGTTGGAGTAGGGGACGGCTTGGGATGGGGAGTGGGTAGCCGAAATGCATTTTTGCGTTTTTAGCATTTTTTCCTTGGCAATTTCGGTCACTTTAGCTTGAAACCAATTTCTCTCTTGTTCTTTGTTAGCCGAATTTTTCCAAGTTTTCCTCTTATCTTCTTCCCTTCTTGAAAACCGTAAGACCAAAGCAAATATTGCCGTTTTCTTCTCATTTCTTTTGCACTTAGCCGATTGTGCATTTGTTCTCTCAACATCTTTTGGTAGCCGAATCTTACCCTCCCAAAAACACTTTCTCCATTCCTTTCTTCTTAAACCGAAAGCATCTACCTTGTGCATTTTTCTTTTCCTCCCTGAACCTCGGCCGTTCTTCTTCTTCTTCTTCTTCTTAAACATATCTTTTCTTTTGCGTCATTTTGAGGTTTTAGCCGAACCCTCCCTTGGTGATTGCCGAAATTTCCTTCTAGTCTGTGTTGTCATTTTGGCCGAATACCAATCCTTCTCCTCATCTTTTGCTTGCGTTTCTTTCTGGGTCAAGACCGAATCTCTCCTCTCCCTTGTAGCTTCCTTGGCCGAATATTGGTGTTGGTAAGCTCTTGGCCGAATGGCCATTCCTTCTCTTGTTCTGTTCTTGGTCGTTTGGTTGATTAAAGGGCCGAATATGGTTATGTTGGAAGGGTTCTAATCTCTTTGTTTTAGGGTCTTTGGGAGTGTGAAGCAAACAAGGGAATCGTCATTCTTTTGTGATCGACTGGTAAGTAGGGGTAAATATACGGTATTGTTATTATTTCAATCTTTTAGGATCGATTAAGGCAAAGGTAACAAAAGATTAATAGCTCTCTTTTGAAGGTAGCCGATTGTTGGAAGGGAAGCCTTTGTGGTTCGGGTTGATAAAGAATCAAACCAATAGCAAGGTATGATGATTCGACAAACCCCTTTGGTTAATGGTTGTTGGCCGAATGTAGTGATGCCTAACCCCTATGTTGGACCGATTGTAGGAGCTAGTCATCAAGGGGTCTTAGATCGTTTTCGTTAGGATTCTAGACTCGTAGTTATCAGGTGTGTAAACTAACACACTTCCGTTTAGTAATATGATTGTTAACCTGTGATGATTAAAGAAACAGTGATGATCGATATGATACCCTAATAGGGTATGATCCTGGACTCGGGTAAGTTAGTATTATTATTATGAGGTTAATGATGATCTTTATGTTACCATGACTGTGGATATATGTGACACGGGATATGAGATTAGACATAATAGCATGAGATGCATGATTGTATGATATGCATGATTACATGAGTATGGTATGTTGATGGGTGATACGAGTGGAGGGAGCAGTGGTATTTTGTGCTGACGAGCACCAGTGTTTTGGTAACACAACTTTGTGACTTTGGGTCACGGAGGTTTGGCACCTCCGGAGGTTTGGTACCTCGGCGTCTCGTCCCACCGTGGTTAACACCACCGTGGGTTAGCCCCACTTGTGAGATACGTGATTGACGCCAGTGATTTGGTATCACACGATGGGTTGGCCCCATCACCAGATTTGTGACTACGGTCACCAGTGCTTTGGTAGCACATTGTGTCTTTGGGACACCAGAGGTTTGGCACCTCATTGCGACTTGTCCCCGTGGTTTGACCACCGTGGGTTGGCCCCACTTGAGATATGGGATCGTCCCGCTAGTGATTTGGTATCACACGATGGGTTGGCCCCATCATCATTGGATTCGTGACTTGGTCACCGGTGCTTTGGTAGCACAATTGTGTCTTTGGGACACGGTGGTTTGGTACCACATTGACGGATATTGTGTCTTTGGGACACCAAGTGTTTTGGTAACACATTGTGACTATATGTCAAAGTGGGTTTGGTACCACACGGGGTAGAAAAGCGATATGGATGGTTAGGATCGGGTTGCATTAATTATGTTGCTATGTATGAGGTGTGTTAGTATGTTGTTTCTTCGGGAGCGGGATTTACACACTGAGTCACTCGACTCACCCTCTCCTTTAACATTTCAGGTGACACTTAGACGCGGACATGGAGCCGGGATGGACTCGGGATGCTCATGCCATGCTGAATAAAAGTTTTACTCAGACATTACATTTTGGGTACTTAGTTATTTACTTTCGGTTGGATTTTATTTCGGATTTGTAAAAGGCTTTTAAATTATGCCTTATGATGTTATGTTTTAAGTTAGATTTTTATATGCCTTAACAAAAATAATTGGGTTAATTTGCTAAAACTTAATATGACAACGATTTCAAAATTTCCACGATATGTTTTCGACTATACCATCGGGTATCACACTGACTTTATAAATAAATGAAAATCCATTGTCTCCCAACTTGAAATCAAATTTTTACTAAGATTAAATGTTTTATTAACGAAATTAAACAACTGTTTTTTTTAAACGGATCAAAGTTTTATGAAATCTATTTAGTGCAACCTCGGAATTTTCAAACTCGTTTTCCCCGTAACATACCAGATTCGGTCGTGGTGTTTGGACCGGGTTTGGGGTGTTACAATTATGGTATCAGAGCCAAGTTCAAAAGCTCGGCTGTGGGCCTGAGGCCCAAACTGTTTTCAAAAGTCTGTTTTAAATGTTTTGGGTTAAAGACATGGCATGGTTTACAAGGCATGGCACCGAGTCTCCGAGCACAGATTCGCGGGTAAGTAGTTCTAAACTCTTCTGTGAATTACTATTTGTAGAAGGGTAGGTGATATGGAACGTAGATAGATTTATAGGACTTGAACCCTAGGATTAGGTCACTCAAACACTCGAACTAAAGCATAAGACTTAAAGCACTAAACCAATCTATGACTCACCACGGGGCTAGGGTGTGGTAACTCCTCATGACGCATGTCTAGGAGAGGATCGGAAGAGCTTGGTATTTAAGCAGTCCTCGTGACTCACCTCCTCTTCGCAGTATCCCACACAGTGCGTAGCTCGAGTTCACCCCGACCAAGAAGGCTCGGTCATAGACTTAACCTAACGCCTAAAACCCAGAAAGGGAATTAGCCATGTTTTTGAAAATACAACAACAACCCTAATGTTTTCAAACTTTTGCAATAAACTCTTCCAAAACTGAGGATGTCACTTTTACAACGAATTTCTCGATTTGAAAAAAATTACAAAAATGCCCTTAGGGGTAAGTTTACTAAAATGCCCCGGTTTATAAAATCTCGAACTCAATAAATTTGTACGAAATTCAAATACTCTGTTTTACAAAATATCAATCAAAAATTTTGATTTTGAAATTTCTGAAACGCGCTCGATCTGTGAAAATTTCTAAAATACCCCTGGTTTCCAAAACGAAGTATTTTACAAAATTTTCAAAGAACACTCTCAAATTTTTGGAATTCCAAAGTGACCGGTTTTACGAAAGTTTAAAATATCTTTTATTACGAAAATACCCTGTAGGGAAAATGACGAAAATACCCTTGGGCTAGAAAAGGCGACAATGTCCAAGAGTGAATAGGTATGGAAAGGGTTAAGGAATGGATGTATGACCTCTTTTGGGTGAATAGGATAGAAGATTGAAACCTTGGTTGCTCGAAAGAACCCCGATTAAACTCCATCCATAAAATTTCTTTGCGGTTAAGAAAGTGGAACGATACTAATGCATAAAAATCTTTTAATCGTAAACGTGTAGATCGTTTAGTCATGAGTACTCGAGGTGGACGTGGCCATAATACTTGTGGTCGAGGTTGAGGTAGGATGACGGTTTCAACCCGTAGGATCCGTCAAGGGTCGAGAAAATGAGATATCTGGGTTCGCCACCGGTGGAGGTGGTGAGTTCCAAGATCGAGGCCGAGACGATGCGATGTCACGAGCGATCTTTGCGGGTGTTGGAAAGAGTAGCCGGTGGTGTGGTGGTGAGTGCGGGAGTTAGGAAATCTGTTCTGAGCGACTCGGGCTAATGGGGCCGAATTTTTCCGAGGTGTATCGGGTGTTGCTCCTAGCATCGCTGAATATTGGGTGGAGGCAACCGAGCGGATCATGGATGATCTGGACTTGGTGGTGAAGAGAAGTTGAAGGGCATCGATCGCTTCTTCGGGATGAGTCATATCGGTGGTGGCTCACGGTTCGGGACAGTGTGGCGGTGAGGATCCGACATGGGATTATTTCAGAGCCGCATATCAAAAGAAATACATCGGGGCTAGTTACATCGACTCCAATGAAAAGGCATTTCGAGGCTTGTTGGGGAGTAAATCATTCCGAGTCACGGTCGAGTTCCTAAAGTCGAGTAGGTATGCCGAGGGGGCATTGTAGCCACCGAGCATGAGAGGTGTGTTCGTTTCGAGGATGGTCCGCGAGACGAGTTGAGGTCGCTAATTGCTCCACAAATAGAGGAGCGAGTTTTTGTCTTAGTTGAGAAGGCTAAGGTAGCCGAGGGTGTTAAAGAGTCGGTAAGGCAGAGCATGGACAGGAGTAGGCTTAAGAGGAGCTTTGGGTCTTACGGATCGCCCGTAATCCGCGAGAAGAGGGCTAGACCAAGGCGGGCGTAATCATCGCTAGGTTTGTTCTTCGCGCAGCGAGGACCGCCGCAGATGTCGGTGTGGGAAATCTCATTGGGGTGGTTGTTGGGTGGTGGAAAAGGTTGCTTCGAGTGTGGTTCTCACGGATCATCGCATTAGGGACCCGCCCGCGTAGGATGGCCGTGGATTTAGTCCGAGAGTCGGGCCGTGTCGATCAGAGGTAATGGACCGCCACCACAGAGGGCCGTGGTAATGGCAGAGGTGGTAATGGATTTGGTCGAGGTCGTGGAGCACCGCGGAGGTGCGGGTAGTTACGAGGCACGCGGCACTGGTTTGGTGTATGCGACTAGGCGCCGCGAGAGGGCGACGCACCGGACGTAATCACCAGACGCGTTTTTATTTTTGGTTCTCCTATAACGCTTTAATTGACTTGGGTTCCACGATTCGTATGTTGCTAGTAGTATAGTTGAGACCATGGACTTAGACTCGTAAACCGCTTCTAGACAAATGATCGCATTTTAGCCTCTAGGTCACTCAGTAGTGGTAGATAAGTCAGTATAAGGATGTACCCTAGAACTCCAGGGGTCATTTTTTCCGCGATCCGATGGAACCGCCGTTTGGGGAGTTCGATCGATTCTTGGAATGGATGGTTGGTTAAGTACCGGGCCAAGGTGGATTGCGCGCTAAGCGCATGGTTCTATCGACGGATAAGGAGATGAAGTGATTATGATAGGTAATAGGAGAGATTACTTATCCAATGTGGTGTCGGCATTAAAAGTCGTTAAGATGGTCGAAGCGGTCGAAGGCGTATGTGGTTCATGTGTATGCCTTGGAGGCTAAAGAATCTGCTTTGTTGAGAAGGTTCATCATGTTAAGGAATTTGTGGATGTGTTTCGGAGGAGCTTCCGGTTTGCCACGGATCGTGAGGTAGAGTTTGGGATAGATCTCGCTACCGTGGATCGCGCGGTGTCTATTGCTCCATATAGGATGGCACCAAAGGAATTGGTGGAGCTTAAGGCTCAGATTCAGGAGCTGTTGGATCGAGGCTTCATTAGGCCAAGTGTTTCACCGTGGGGAGCGCCGGTATTATTCGTCAAGAAGAAGGACGGCAGACGATGCGGATGTGTATCGACATCGCCAACTGAATAAGCTGACGATTAAAAACAAGTACCCGTTACCACGGATAGATGACTTGTTTGATCAGCTGAAAGGTGCATCGGTGTTTTCAAAGATCGATTTGAGGTCTGGGTACCATCAGTTGAAAGTTAAGGAAGCGGATATCCATAAGACAGCGTTTCGGACTCGGTACGGGCACTACGAATTCCTGGTAATGCCGTTCGGGTTGACTAACGCTCCGGCAGCTTTTATGGATATGATGAATAGGGTGTTTCAGCAGTATCTGGACCGTTTCGTCGTGGTTTTTATTGACGACATCTTGGTTTACTCAAGGTCGGAAGAAGAGCATGATGCACACTTAAGAGTGGTGTTGCAAATTTTGAGGGAGAAGCAACTCTATGCTAAGTTCAGTAAGTGCGAGTTCTGGCTTAGTGAAGTGACGTTTTTGGGTCATGTAGTATATGCTGGGGGGATTAGAGTAGATCCTCGGAAGGTTGAGGCGGTTTTGGATTGGAAGCCTCCTAAGTCGGGTGTTGAGATTGGAGTTTCGGTTTGGCGGGATACTACCAAGATTTGTTGAGGGTTTTCGTTAATTGCAAAGACCGATGACTAAGTCATTAAGGAAGGGAGTTCCGTTCGTGTGGACCGAAGCTTGCAGCAGGAGAGTTTTGATAAGTTGAAGAAGATCTTGACCGAGGCTCTGTTTTAATTCAACCGAGGTGGTAAGGAATTCACGGTGTAGTGCGACGCATCTCATACGGGATTGGGTTGTGTCTTTGATGCGGGGAAGGTAAGGTTGTGGCTTACGCTTCTCGGCAGCTGAGGCCACACGAGGCCAACTATCTGACGCACGATTTAGAGCTAGCAGCCGTAGTCTTCGCTCTAAAAATCTGGAGGCATTACTTGTACGGTGAGAGATCAATAGTCTACGGATCATAAGAGTCGAAGTATCTATTGACTCGAAGGATCGAATTTGAGCGGCGTAGATGGGTTGAGTTGCTCAAGGACTACGACTGTTTGATTGAATATCATCCGGGCAAGGCTAACGTGGTGGCAGACGCGTTGAGCCGTAGGGTTGTTTCGGACTTAAGGGCGATGTTTGCCCATTTGAGTTTGTATGACGACGGGAGTATTCTGGCAGAGCTACAGGTTAAGCCTACTTGGGTTGAACGGATCAGAGAAAAACAGTTAGAGGATGAGGTTCTGAGTGCGCGAAGGTTACAAGTGCAGAATGGTGGTTTGGAGGATTACAGCTTGTCTAGTGATGAGGTTCTGTGTTTTCAAGTGAAGGCTTGTATGCCTAAAGATGTTGAGCTGAGGCAGAGGATTCTTCAGGACGCACATAGCAGTCCTTATGCTATGCATCCTGGAGGTAGTAAAATGTATAGGGATCTTAGAGAGCGATTTTGGTGGCCTGGCTTGAAGAAAGAGGTGACAGAGTTTGTTGGGAAATGTCTGACTTGTTGTCAGTCAGTCAAGGTGAACATCATCGATTATCGTCGGGTTTGCTTGACTGTGAAAATCCCTCAGTGAAAATGGGAAAGGATAACTATGGATTTCGTCAGTGGTTTACCGCTACGCCAAGCAAGAAAGATTGATTTGGGTTATCGTGGACCGTCTGACTAAGTCGGCCCATTTCATTCTGGTGAGAGTGGACTATTCACTTCAGAGGTTGGCGAAGCTTTATGTGTCAGAGATAGTAAGGCTACACGGTGTACCAGTTTCGATAATCTCGGATAGGGATCCCGAGTTTACGTCGAGGTTCGAGAGCGTTGCATCGAGCTCCGGGTACGCGGCTTGGATTTCAAAGATGACTTTTCACCCCATGATCGACGGGCAATCAGAAAGGGTTATTCAGATCTTGGAAGACATGTTGAGAGGTTGTGTTCTGGACTTCAGGGGCAGTTGGGAAGAGTTTCTGCCGTTAGCCGAGTTCACCTATAACAACAGCTACCAAGCAAGCATCAAAATGGCACCATATGAGGTATTTGTATGGTAGGAAGTGTCGCTCACCTACTTGTTGGACAGAGTTAGGTGAACGTCAATTGTTGGGACCCGAGTTGGTTGCTGAGACCGAGGACAAGGTTAGGTTGATCCAGGCTCGTTTGAAGGAAGCTTCGGACCGGCAAAAGTCTTATGCCGATCTTAAGCGAAGAGATATAGAGTTCGCTGTGGGAGATCGGGTCTTCTTAAAGGTCTCGCCTTGGAAGAAGGTGCTGAGGTTGTCGCGAGAAAAAGGCAAGCTAAGTCCGAGGTTTATTGGGCCGTATAAGGTATTGAGACGAGTTGGACCAGTGGCGTATCAGCTTGAGTTGCCAGCGGAGCTTAGCCAGATTCACGATGTTTTTCACGTGTCGATGCTTCGGCGGTATCGTTCAGATCCATCACATGTAGTAGCAGTGGAGGAGATCGAGGTAAATCCAGATTTGACTATGGAAGAGGAACCTGTGCAGATTCTTGATCGGGATGTGAAGGTCCTGCGTAGGAAGTCGGTGCCTCTGGTTAAGGTACTTTGGCGGAACCATGGCGTGGAAGAAGCTACGTGGGAATCCGAGGATACGATGAGACAGCAATACCCGCAACTCTTTTGACCAGGTAATTTCGAGGCCGAAATTATCTTTAAGGGGGGTAGAACTGTAATATCCCGGGTTAGGGGCTATTTTTGTTATGGCATGTTTTGCATATGTTGGTGTGCTATGTGGCTATTTTTATGTTTTAGGGGCTTAATTGTAGGCTAGGTGTATGCCTGAGTGTATGGGAAAATTTTGGTTTTTGGGTGTTAAGCCAGGGGAGCTGATGGAGCTGAGGGATGTGTATTTTATTTGGTATTTTGTTTCACAAAAAATAAGGCTAGCAAAGTGGCAAAGCATGTGCCACTTGGAGTGAGTGTGGCGTCATCTACAAGGGAGGGTGGCCTTGTGTTCGAGCCATGGAGTGGCCACTTTTTGGCACTCATTTTGTGGCATGGAGGGAGGAGTTTGTGGCGGTTCAAACTCGCCTAAGACTTGGTCAAATGAGGGATTGGTAGGTGGAGAGTGAAAGTAGGAGTTTGACTTGTTCAAACTATTTTGAACTAGTGGCTTGGAGTGAGAGTGGGGATATGGCCGAATTTTTGGGGAGTTTTGGGAGTGGCCGGTTGGTAGGTGTTGGAGTAGGGACGGCTTGGGATGGGGAGTGGGTAGCCGAAATGCATTTTTTTGCGTTTTTAGCATTTTTTCCTTGGCAATTTTCGGTCACTTTAGCTTGAAACCAATTTCTCTCTTGTTCTTTGTTAGCCGAATTTTTCCAAGTTTTCCTCTTATCTTCTTCCCTTCTTGAAAACCGTAAGACCAAAGCAAATATTGCCATTTTCTTCTCATTTCTTTTGCACTTAGCCGATTGTGCATTTGTTCTCTCAACATCTTTTGGTAGCCGAATCTTACCTCCCAAAAACACTTTCTCCATTCCTTTCTTCTTAAACCAGAAAGCATCTACCTTGTGCATTTTTCTTTTCCTCCCCGAACCTCGGTAGTTCTTCTTCTTCTTCTTCTTCTTAAACATATCTTTTCTTTTGCGTCATTTTGAGGTTTTAGCAGAACCTCCCTTGGTGATTGCCGAAATTTCCTTCTAGTCTGTGTGTTGTCATTTTGGCGAATACCAATCCTTCTCCTCATCTTTTGCTTTGCGTTTCTTTTCGGGTCAAGACCGAATCTCTCCTCTCCCTTGTAGCTTCCTTGGCCGAATATTGGTGTTGGTAAGCTCTTGGCCGAATGGCCATTCCTTCTCTTGTTCTGTTTCTTGGTCGTTTGGTTGATTAAAGGGCCGAATATGGTTATGTTGGAAGGGTTCTAATCTCTTTGTTTTAGGGTCTTTGGGAGTGTGAAGCAAACAAGGAATCGTCATTCTTTTGTGATCGATGGTAAGTAGGGGTAAATATACGGTATTGTTATTATTTCAATCTTTTAGGATCGATTAAGGCAAAGGTAACAAAAGATTAATAGCTCTCTTTTGAAGGTAGCCGATTGTTGGAAGGAAGCCTTTGTGGTTCGGGTTGATAAAGAATCAAACCAATAGCAAGGTATGATGATTCGACAAACCCCTTTGGTTAATGGTTGTTGGTCGAATGTAGTGATGCCTAACCCCTATGTTGGACCGATTGTAGGAGCTAGTCATCAAGGGTCTTAGATCGTTTTCGTTGGGATTCTAGACTCGTAGTTATCGGTGTGTAAACTAACACACTTCCGTTTAGTAATATGATTGTTAACTTTGTGATGATTAAAGAAAGAAGTGATGATCGATATGATACCCTAATAGGGTATGATCCTCGGACTCGGGTAAGTTAGTATTATTATTATGAGGTTAATGATGATCTTTATGTTACCATGATTGTGGATATATGTGACACGGGATATGAGATTAGACATAATAGCATGAGATGCATGATTGTATGATATGCATGATTACATGAGTATGGTATGTTGATGGGTGATACGAGTGGAGGGAGCGGTGGTATTTTTGTCTTTGACGAGCACCGGTGTTTTGGTAACACAACTTTGTGACTTTGGGTCACAGAGGTTTGGCACCTCCAGAGGTTTGGTACCTCGGCGTCCTCGTCCTCGTGGTTAACACCACCGTGGGTTAGCCCCACTTGTGAGATACGTGATTGGCGCCGGTGATTTGGTATCACACGATGGGTTGGCCCCATCACCAGATTTGTGACTACGGTCACGGTGCTTTGGTAGCACATTGTGTCTTTGGGACACGAGAGGTTTGGCACCTCATTGCGACTTGTCCTCGTGGTTTGACCACCGTGGGTTGGCCCCACTTGAGATATGGGATAAATCTGCTAGTGATTTGGTATCACACGATGGGTTGGCCCCATCATCATTGGATTCGTGACTTGGTCACGGTGCTTTGGTAGCACAATTGTGTCTTTGGGACACCGGTGGTTTGGTACCACATTGACGGATATTGTGTCTTTGGGACACCGGTGTTTTGGTAACACATTGTGACTATATGTCACGGTGGTTTGGTACCACACGGGGTAGAAAAGCGATATGGATGGTTAGGATCGGGTTGCATTAATTATGTTGCTATGTATGAGGTGTGTTAGTATGTTGTTTCTAGGGAGCGGGATTTACACACTTTGAGTCACTCGACTCACCCTCTCCTTTAACATTTCAGTGACACTTAGACGCGCGGACATGGAGCCGGGATGGACTCGGGATGCTCATGCCATTTGAATAAAAGTTTTACTCGAGACATTACATTTTGGGTACTTAGTTATTTACTTTCGGTTGGATTTTATTTGGATTTGTAAAAGGCTTTTAAATTATGCCTTATGATGTTATGTTTTAAGTTAGATTTTTATATGCCTTAACAAAAATAATTGGGTTAATTTGCTAAAACTTAATATGACAACGATTTCAAAATTTCCACGATATGTTTTCGACTATACCATCGGGTATCACACTGACTTTATAAATAAATGAAAATCCATTGTCTCCCAACTTGAAATCAAATTTTTACTAAGATTAAATGTTTTATTAACGAAATTAAACAACTGTTTTTTTTAAACGGATCAAAGTTTTATGAAATCTATTTAGTGCAACCTCGGAATTTTTAAACTCGTTTTCCCCGTAACATACCAGATTCGGTCGTGGTGTTTGGACCGGGTTTGGGGTGTTACAATCTCCCTATTAGAAAGTTCAGAGGCTATGTCTAGAGTTTCAACTACTCTACATGCAACATAAGAATGGGTCGAGCCCACATCAATTAAAGCAACATAAGGCTTGCCATGAATAAGGAACGTACCGGTTATAACGTCCGGTGCGTCTCTATCCTCTCTCCGGCGAACCGCATAAACCAGACCCGGCTGTCTTACCTCAGTATTAGCAACACCTCTGCTCGGTGTTCCACGTCCTCTGCCAGCACCATTTGGACCATGACCTCGCTGAGGCTGCTGTCCACCTCTACCAGCCTGATTAACATTCTGAACTGCTGATCGATTCCCATCAGGTTTCATTGGACAGTTCTTAATCATATGGTCCTTGGACCCACACTTAAAGCATCCTCCCGTCCTTTTCCAACATTCCCCTAAGTGCTTCTTCCCACACTGATCACAAGTCACACGACATCGCCTCCCCGTAGCGAACTTGCGACCTCGCGGCCCATCAACTCTAGGCCTCTTTTGAACACTCCCCGATGGTCCTGACGATCCAAAACCTCTTTTTGGCCTCTTCAATCCATATTCTGCCTCACTGAATCCTTAATCCCTTCAGCCACTTTAGCTTTCTCTACTAATGCAGAAAACTCCCGTTATTGATGTGGAACTATTAACAACATCAGATCATCCCTTAGTCCGTCCTCAAACCGGACACATCGCGCATACTCCGTAGCTACTACTCCTCGAGCATACCGGCTCAGCCTCAAAAATTTAGCTTCGTACTCCGCTACGGACTTGTTCCCTTGAACCAGCCCCAGAAATGCTTTCCTCTGTGCGTCAATGTAATACGTGCCAACATACTTCTTCTGATATGCTGTCTTAACATACTCCCAGGTCAAATCCTCAGCTGTGGCACCATCCCTAACTGTGAGCCACCATTGACAGGCTTCATCATTTAGCAGTGCCACAATTCCTTTCAGCTTTTCCTCAGGGGTCAAATCTAGCTCATCCATGATTCGTTCTGTTGCCTCTAACCAGTACTCAGCTGTACTGGGTGTCACACCAGATACACCACGGAACACCTCAGCTCCATTAGCTCGGATCGCTCGGGTACAGACTTTCGAGCTCCCATATTTCCTCCAAAGACCACCACCACCATATTCGAACTCGCAAAGACAAACCGCGAGCACAACGACCGCTCTCTCTGTCGATCTTGCTGTTCAGTACCAACAGCTGGTGGTGGTACCTCATTCTCAGATCCTTGACCCGATCTAGCGGGTTCCGACACGGTCATTCGGCCTCGATCGCGTCCATGCACATTACGACCACGTCCCCTAGAGCTCATGTCTATGTTCGCGTTTTAATTTGATTTAGATATTTTATGCATTAGCATATGTTCCACTGATTACCTGCAAAAATATTTTATGAAAGGAGTTTAATGGCAGTTCTTTCAATCAATCAAAGTTTTAAGTCTTCTATCCTAATTCAGAGAAACACATTCGTTCAATATCCCTAACACACACATTCATTATTCAATCATTTCCAGTCTATTCCTATCCCAGGGGTATTTTTGTAATTTGTCCTATAGGAGTATTTTGGTAATAAGTCGGGGTCAATTTGAAAAAAAATCTCTAGAAATCAAAGGTGTGTCAAAATTTGCAAAACTTGGGGTTCTTTTGAGAATTTGTTTCCCAAATCGGTGTTGTTGTAAAAATTTTGGAAATCGGGGGTCATTTTGGTAATTTTGTAAAGCAGGGGTAATTTCGTAAATTTTTCAAATCAAGGTGTCTTGGTATTTTGCAAAGATAAGATTTTTGGACATTTTTGCAAAATCAGAAAATTTTATTGAAATCGGGGGTAATATGGAAATTTTTGAAACCAAGGGCATTTTCGTAATTTTACCACTAGGGGTATTTAGGTAATTTTGTAAATCAGAAATATTTTGGAAAATTTTCCAACTGAGTTTTGCTATAATTTAAAGGGGTAATTTGGTAATTTTAAAACTAGGGTTTCCATGAAAATACGGCTAGTCCCTTTCGGGTTTTAATTATTGGGTTTAGCCCGTGAGTAAGTCCTCTTGGTTAGGGTGAACCGAAGCTACACACCAGGTAGGATTCCAGCCAAGAGGAGGTGAGTCACTAGGACTGCTTAAGTACCAGGCTCTTCCGGATCCAATCCTAGACATGCGCACAATGGTTGCCACACCCTAACTCGGCGACTTAGCCATAGGTTTGTTTAATTAGGCATTAAGTCTTATGTAATTGTTGAGGTAACTAGTCCTAGGGTTCAAGTACCTATCATACTATTCTACGTTCCATTTCTACCCTTCTACAGTTCATACTATAAATCACACAAATGGATAGGGGTACTTACCTGGTGGACTTCGGGTCGAGACTTGGGTGCCATGCCAGAAAAACCTGCTTATTTCATAAAAATTTTCCATAAATCCATTTGGGCCTAAATTTTAGAACATTGTGGACTTTAAACCCCAGGCTGAGAGTTTAAACCTGGGCTCTGATACCAAGCTAAAACACCCCTAACCCTGCCCACGAGCCTTGACCGGATCTAGTATGTTCCTCGATGTAACTGGTTCAAAGTTATTTTGTTACTTTGGAAAATACTGTGTGTTTTGAAAGAAAGATTATTTTTGGGTTGGGCTCGAGTTGAAAACAAGTTTATCTTATATTGAAAACCCTTGATTTTAGGTGACAAAACCTTTAGAGTTTATTTTAAAATAAATTTACTTAATCTTTAATTAATAAACATTTGTAAGCATAATAAATAAAAGTAAAATAAAGTAGTTCAACTATGGCCTTATTACATCAAAATAAAACCCAAAATTAAATTCAAAGTACTTAAAATAAAAAGTCCAAATAAAATAAATTCCTTGCTGAGCATGGCCACCCCTAAGCTTCTGCCGACCCGGTCCATCACTGATTGTCACCTGAAAAATAATCCCACAACGGGGTGAGTCATACAGACTCAGTGTGTACAACCAACACTAAGTCCAATAGATTCAAGCATATCAGATCATATACATATTCATATAGTATTTAAATAAAATGATGCAAATCCGAACCCAGAACCTAGGTACCATCCGCTACACATCACCTGTACCAACCTGTACACCGTGGGGACTACTAAGTCAACCCTCCATCCACTACACACCATCAAAGGCAGTCGCTGCATACAACATGCTCATCGCACTTATAAAATTTGTGGCATAGCCATCAGATAGTATACTTTGTGTCATGAGACACTACATTCAGATAATTGTGACCGAAGCCACCACATTCAGATAATGTGACCGAAGTCACCACATTCACTTCCCCTTTCATAATCACCCAAAATGCCCCAGGTCATACAAATATGCATATGTCACATTCCTATTTCTCATTCTTACAATTTCACATATGTCATAACAGATCACATTACAATCCTAGTAGGAGTAGGAAAACGTACCTGAGTACTTTGTACCATTGCATGGTACCTTAGCCATATTTTTCACATTCTTATTAACACTTATATTAAATTAAAGCCATACATCTATTAAGAAATAGTGTGGGGTACACACCTGGTATACTTAGCGAGTTTATTCCAATTCCCGAAACCCGATCTACTGATTTAGTTCTCCAATTCCTATATTGAGTCAATCACTTAATGTTAGCAAAAGCCTATTCGGCCAAATAACCCAAATCCCGAAGGATTAACACGACCAATTCTCACCTTGCAATCGACTAATCCTTTAATCACATTGCAAGTTAGTTTCTGGCTTTTTGAATAATATGAAACAGATCTAATCATTGAACAGGGCCTTGGCCGAATGTACATATGTACTTTACCTTGTGATTTGAAATCCGAAGTTGCTATTTACCCTTGGTATTTGTCGAAATCACCTTGACACATGTTAGATTAATTTCTAACATTTAAATACTAATAAATGGCCCTTGGCCGAATACTTGTGGCTTCCTTAGATCTTTGAAATCCCGAAGAAAATCCCGAAAGATCCTTCCTTATTATTGACAATAGGCAAATCCCGAAACCTTCTCCATAGTTTCGGCCAAAGAACAATAATAACAATTAGATCTTAGATTTTGACAAGCCTATCGAAAAAGAATGGAAAATGAATTTGATCTTACCCCTACTGAAGAATTCGACAGCACCTAAGTCTATCACCACTGAGATATTCGGCTTTGAAACTTGATGAAAAAATTGACTAGAAGTACCTTATGTATTCGGCTCTTGAAAATGGTAGCAAGGGGTTATGGATTCGGCTTCCACAAGGGTCACAAAAGAAGAGGTATGAAGCCTTAAAGGTTACGGTAATGGTGAAAATAGGGGGATGGAGTTAGCCTCGATTTCTTAAAGGTTCCAAAATTCCAAAAGTACTCACTCACAAGAGTCACTTACCACAATCGTAATCCTTCCCTACTAGATTCTAAAATCCGGTCTTGCACCTTGGCTATTGCAAAAAGTCCCAATCAACTTTCGAAACCAAGGCTAAGGGAAAGATAAGCAGCAGCAAAGGATGGCTTGATTTGGCCTTCATCAAAAGAGAATAAGAGGAGTTTAAAATAACAACAAGTGGCTAGGTTCGGCTTAGCCAAGGGATGAGAGTTTCAGCTTAGTCAAGTCAAGAGAAGAAAGAACAAGCAACATGAAATAAGAAGAAAGAACCTTTACCTTAATAATAGGGATGAACCAAAATGAAGAACACATTTTGACACTAGCAGTAAGACAACAAAGAAGGATCGGTAGTTTCGGTTTTCAAGGGAAGATGAGTGAAAATAATCGGTCACAAAGGCTAGGTGTTTTCGACAAGACAAGAAAGAAAAGAGAAAATGTCCACTATTGTCTTGAAGTTGCGGCAATGAGAGGAGAAGTTGGAAGAATTAACACAAAGGATGCCAAAAGGAATTAGGCCTAACAAACACCAAAACTATCAAAATGTTCCTATCAAAATTCGGCTACCCTCTCCCTTTCCCAAACCATTATCATCTTTACCAAAAGATGAACATAGACCAAATAAAACCTTTCCAAAACATCTCACACGAAAAATGCCAACATGTTCCCTACTCCTTCCCTTTTCTTTTACTCCTTTCCATCAATTCTTCCTTTCCATATTTCCTTAGCCACCTTGCCAAAATTAAAAAGTCCACCTTGCCTTAAATACCACCATGGTCGACACTTAGGGAAAGAACACAAAAAAAATAGTCAAAATTTTGCACTTGATGGGGTTTGAACCTCTTCCCTCAAAGTCCTTCATGTGGCGCCATATCCCCTTTACCATAAGCTCCTTTGTGCTAGTAAAATGCACACTTATTTTTTTAAGTCTTGATGCTACTTGCCTACTCTCCTTAAATGCTTAAACACAACATTTTTCCTATAGCCCATTTTGAACCCGGAACTTCCTAGAAACCTCGAAACCTTCCAAATTCACTTAACTAATAAGTCCAATTTGCAATAACGCCATTCATATTCTCAAAAATTTTAAATTCCTACGCCCAAGGCCTATTGGGCCCAATTCTACTAGGCCCAATTTCGGGATGTTACATGGAAATAGAAACAAGAATTCAATTACAATTAGGAAAATGGCTAAATTCTTTGGGCTTCAAAACTCTAGGGGGCTGCAAGGTAATTTCCCCTTCCTATCAAAATTAAAAGGGAAATGTGGGAGCATAACGTGGCTCAATTCTGGTATGTAAGGGAGAAATAGTGTGCTTAATCATTGGGTTGTTTCCCATACTTGGTAAGTTTTCACTCCTGTTAATATTTATTTTAGACTGACTTCCATCCTAGTTTGTTAAAAATAAAAAGAAAAGAAATGTGAGAGGAGTGGATAGAACCTAAGATCTCTAGGGAGTGCACTAACTAAATAACCATCAAGACTAAGTCATTTCTTGGTTATTTATTTTTTTCCAACCCTATACATTTTGGGGTGTTAAAGTTTTTCCTTTCTTAAAGAAATTTTGTCCTTGAAATTTATCTAGTTTGAATAGTTAAGGATATTGTTGACGAAATGCATCTTCCGGTTCCCATGTGGCCTCCTCTGTGCTATGGTTACGCCATAGTAATTTCAAAAAAGGGATTTGTTTTCTTCTCAGAACCTTTATAACACGATATAGAATTTACACATGTTCCTCGTCAAAGGAAAAATCTGGTCTTACCTCAATATCTTCAATTGGAATTATGTGGAAAGGGTTATATCAGTATCGTCTCAACATGGAGACATGGTAAACGTCATGAATTTGATCTAGTTCTGGAGGTAATTCTAATTAAAACGCAATTGTATTGACTCTCTTAAAGATTTTATAAGGTCTTATGAACTTAGAACTTAACTTTCCATTTCTTCCAAATCTTAGCACTTTATGCCATGGGGACACTTTTAAGAAGACTTGATCGCCAACACTGTACTAAATGTCCTTCCTTTTTAAATTTGTGTACAAATTCTGTCTATTTGAAATTGCTTTTAGTCTATCCTGAACTAGTTTAATTTCCCCTTAAACTCTTGCATTAATTCGGGACCCAAAACTTTCCTTTCACCCAGTTCGATCTAACACAAAGGTGTTCGACATTTATGACCATATAATGCCTCATAAGGTGCCATTTGGATACTTAATTAGAAGCTATTATTGTAGAAAAATTAGACTAAAGGAAAGCACTTTTCCCAATTGCCTCAGAATTCGACAATGTAGCCTTTTAACATATCTTCCAATATTTGCATAACCCGCTTAGATTTCCCATCAAACTGCTGATGGAAGGTAGTGCTAAAGTCCAAACAAGTACCTAGTGACTCTTGTTGCTTCTTCCAGAATCAAGATGTAAAGCAGGGATCTCAATCAAAGATAATCGATATGGGCATCCCATGCAACCTCACTATCTCAAATTTATTTAACTTAGCCAGTTTTTGCAATGAGTAGTCTTTGCAATGAGTAATCTATTTTCTATTTAGAGTGTCTGCTATAACATTGGCTTTTCTAGGTGATATTCAATTATAAAATCATAATCTTTTAACAGTTCTAACCACCTCCATTGCCTCAGGTTCAGCTCTTTTAGGGTGAGAATGTATTAGAGACTCTTATGATTAGTATAAATGTAACACTTCTCCCTATATAAGTAGTGCCTCCAAATTTTAGTGCAAAAACTACTGTAGGCAACTCTAAGTCATGAGTCGGGTAATTGCACTCATGCTATTTCAACTGCCTTAATGAATAGACAACTACTTTACCACCTTATATCAGCACACATCCAAGGCCGGTATAGAATGAATCACAATACACCACATATTTTTTCCCTGATTCGGGCTGTACTAGCACAGGAGCTTGGGTTAACATAACCTTTAGCTTTACAAAGCTATATTGTTGCTTATTTGACCACTTAAAAGGAATATCCTTCCTTAACAACTTAGTTAAGGGTACAACTATTAAGTAAAACTCTTCAAAAAAATCTACGGTAATACCTAGCCAAACCAAGGAAGCTTCAAATTTCAAAAACATTTTTAGGTTGTTTCTATTCTAGGATAACTTCTATCATCTTTGGATCTACTCGGGTACCCTCTGCAGATGCCACATGACCTAGAAACATAACCTCATTAAGCCAGAATTCACATTTACTCAATTTTGCATACAACTTCTTTCCTCGGAGGATTTTTAGAACCTTCCTAAGGTGCTTATCATGTTCAGGTTCAGTTTTGCAGTAGCCTAAGATGCTGTCGATGAATACAACGATAAATCGATCAATAAAAGGTTAGAACACTCGGTTCATTAGATCTATGAAAGTGCCAGCATTGGTTAAATTGAATGGTATTACCGAGAATTCAAAATGGCCATAATGAGTTCTAAATGCAGTTTTGGGCACATCTACCTCATTTACCTTAAGTTGATAATATCCCGAACTTAGATCTATCTTTGAAAACACGGTTGCACCTGAGAATTGGTCGAACAAGTCATCAATTCTAGGAGAAGATATTTATTTTTGACAGTCAATTTGTTCAACTGTCGATAATCTATGCAAAGTCTTAGGGAACCATTTTTTTCACAAATATGATTGGCGCTCCCCACGGAGAAACACTAGGTCTAATAAACCCATGATCCAAAAGCTTCTAAAGTTGGATTTTTAATTATTGTAGCTCCTTAAGCACCCTACAATAGGGAGAAATGGACATTGTAGTAGTTCCTGGAAATAGTTCAATTTCGAGTTCTACTTCACAATCTGAAGGTAATCGTGTTAACTCCTTAGGAAACACATTTAAGATTTCCGTAACGGTTCAGATGCTATCTAAGGTGCTACTTTTGGCATTATCATCCATCACATAGGCTAAATACATTTTGCACCCTTTTCGAACTAGCTTAGCAACCATAGAAGAAATTACATTGGATAAATAATCTCATCGCTCCCCAACCATAACAATTTCTCTACCCTCATCCATTTTCAATGTTACTCTTTTAGAGACATAGTCTAGGTTTAGAGGCACAGTCTAGGCTAACTTGGTGTTCAACTAACCAATCCATACCTAGAATTAAATCAAACTCCCCAAAACACAACTCCATAAGATCCGTTGAAAACACTACCCCTTGAACTTTCAATGGACATCTCTTGTGGATTTTATTTACAATAACTAATTTTCCTAAGGAATTACTACAGTAACACCAATAGTGGTTTCCTCTACCCCACCACACAATTTAACAGGTATGTTACATGCAACATACAAATGAGTGGATCTTATGTCTATTAAGGCAAAATATAAAACTGAGTGGATGGTAAAAATACATGTGAAAACATCAAACGCATCCCTCTCTTCACAACCCTAATGGCATGAACAAGGGTAAGTTTTCTAGCCTCGGTTCGAGTCGTGCAAATAGCTACGGTATTTACTGTCCTAGACTACCCACGTCCCTTCAAAGGTAGTTGGTCCACTCATTGTTTTTGGGCCGAAGCTTGTGCCTGATTATTCAGGCGAGAACAATCTTTCATCAAATGATCTATTGATCCAAATTTTAAACAAACGCCCATTTTCTTCCAAACTCGCTTGGATGGTGTTTTCCACAATATTTACAGTGGAAAATGTAACATCCCGAAAATCAGGGATTAGTATAATTAGGTTCGGGAATCAAGAGAGAGTGGCCATGCCCTAATTTTTTAGATTATCTATGCATTTTTAGGAAAGAAATGAGGTATTGGTTTGTTGGTTAAGTGTTAGTGAAATGTTCCTTGAAACCCAAGTTCAAATCCCTTAAACCCTAGCATTTTGCAAATTTTTCCTTAAACCCTAGTATGTGACATGCCTTGTTTTTAAAGTAAATATTGCAAAATTATATCAAGAATGAGGAAAAAGCCTAATGGTTAAAATAAATATGAGAAAGCATGGAAATTAAATGAGGTCCTTTCCCTTGTGAAATACTTAAATTTTGCTAAATCCCTTATTTTTTTAATGTGTGTGCCATCCATAACCTTGAACCCTAAGTATAAATACAACTTTTTATTTTATTTTTCAGCCTTTAATTCAATTTTTCCCTATCCTAGTCATTCACCCTCTTCCTCTCCCCTTTTCTCTTCAATTTTCTTTCTTTTCTATTCAATTTTCTTTCTTTCTCCTATTGTTGTTGTCGCCTAGACCTCCCATTTTATCATCTCTTTCTTCTTCTTTTTGCATCAAGATTGCGCACCATCTCCTTTACTATATTTCTTACATTTATCCTTATCTAAATTAGCCCCAAATCTGAAATCTTGAACCCCAAGATCGATCCCGAACATTGCCAAGAAAGTGCCATTGTCATTTCTCTCAACTAGCTTGGGTAAGATCTCTTTTCTCTTCAATTTCTTGATTAATATTATCAATTAAAAAAATTTCTAGAACTATAATTTTGGGTATTTTAAATGATTTCAAAGGTATTTTCCAGATTTTAATGAGATCTCAAAACATTTTAAAATTCAGCCCCAATTTTTGCCACCACGTGTGGTGGTGCGTGCACCTATGTGCAAGAAAGGGGGTCGTTTTGTTTCTTGGGTCTTTCCCATATTTTTCCAGAATTAAATTGTGTTCTCTAACCCTTATAATCAGTCTTTAATCACATGTTAATTAGGGAGAGACGTTCTTTATCAATTAGCCAATCGGATCCCACAAATTGCAAAGCTTAAGTGAAATTAAGGATAACTAGTTTGTTATTTCGACATAATTGTTGGGTAAAGGTTATGAATTGATTAAATTAAGGAATTTAATAATTAATTAGATACTTATTTTTCATTATATTATTGAACTAGGTGCTGACCCAAACATCCCAAATCATCCGTAAAGGCGAAGAACGATTGTACGTACGGTTTGCATCGATATAGTTTAAGGAATCTAACTAGTTTTGATTCATTAAATAACTATAATTTCAAGGAATGATTTGAACTCATAAGTGGGTGTTTGGGTCTTGGTTTAATGGTAAATTGATTGAATTTATAATGAATTTTTGTTTAGGTTCGTTTAAGGAACTATTAAGGAAAATTGAAAAATTCGCTAGTGTGCTGCGACGAAGCGAAAATAAGGTGTGGGTGCTAAACTCATAAAATTGTTTGAAAATGTTAAATATCATGTTATATTTGATAAATTAGCTAGCTGATTGAATTGAATTAATAGCCAAATTATTTATTTTGTGGTGGCCGAGCCAGGTATGTTTCGAGCCTTAAAAGATTGACATGTTGACAAAATTGCTAGTTTGATAGTATGAATGTTGATTGAGTTTGTAATTGCTTATTTGAGTTATGAGATATGAGAATGTTTGACAAAAGGATATAATGTGTTGAGATATTAAGCTTATGTATGATTTAAACATATGAGATATTTTTTATATTGTGTACTGAAAAGGGTGCTATTTATGCACAATGAAAATCCGTAAATCATGTGAAATTGAATGATATTGATTGATACCAACATAATGGTAATTTGAAAGATTGGTACATTGTTTCCATTTACTAAAAGTATGTGATTATTGAGGACATACTGAGCATGTCAAATGAATGTGAAAAATATTGAGATATGATTATGTATGAGATTGTGTGACATATTGCTTATGCATTGGATTGGATTTTGTGGTTCACGGAGGAGTTCCGTGGAGTACCAGCGGCATATTAAGTTTGCATTATTTGTAGTCAGTGCACTAAACCTGGAGTACTGTAACACCCCTCACTCGTATTCATTGTCGAAATAGGGTTACGGAGTATTATCGAACTTATAACACATTCAAACATACATTTCATATACAATTAATCAAATCATATACATTTCATTCACAACCAATCATTTTGTCCCTAATACAAGCTTATGAGGCCCTAAACATGCATTCAGGGTGGTTTGGGACTACACCGGCAACTCAGGAAAATTTTCAACTGTAAGAATTTTTTTGCATAAAACAGGGGACACATGCCCATGTGGCCCACTCGTGTGTTTCAAATTGCCAACAGACACTCCCGTGTCACAGGCTGTGTGGACATTCGAAATGGAAGCAGATGGCCGTGTCACCACTCGTGTTTGACCCCTGTAACTCTTTGAATTGGGTCACACAGTCAACACACACGCCCATGTGGCTAGCCTGTGTGCCCTAAGAATGGCCATACACACCCGTGTGTCAGACCGTGTGTTAGGCCACGCCAAACCTGTAGGGTATACTGACTTATGCTACCCGGCCAAGTCACACGCCCATGTGTGAGGCCGTGTGGACCATACTGACTTGATTTCAATTTCAACACCAGGGGACACACGGGCATGTAACATAACCGTGTGTCACACACGGCTGAGACACGCGCTCGTGTCTCTGCTCGTGTGGACAAAAATAGGCTATTTACCAAGCCAATTTACCACCCAAATTTGTGCACACCTATACAATTCAAATGGTACTCATTCATAGCATAAGTGGACATCCAATTCAACCACAATTAAGACTAAAACATACCATCAATTCCAACAACTAACATGCTTATTATCTCATGTTTTACTCATTCCAATCATACCAACTTCATATGTTCAAATCATCTAATTAAACCTTTCCAAACATGAATCATCATTCATCAATTCACAAGCACATAACTTCTCAATTATCAACCATTTGACATTTAAATTACCTATTATCAATAAGCATCATGAATCCAACCTTAATCACATAACATAAACCATATGCACACATATATATAAATACATAACCACATCAACCAAAATAAGTCAACTCACATGGGCAAATATACAAACCAAAACATAACCATTCACAAGCCATCTCAAATGGAAAAACTCATTACCAAAATACATATCAAAATGACCATCATCCTATACATGCCATATGATCAAACCATAATCCCTGAATTCGAGCTAGCTTTGAAATCACTATAAAACATGGAAAAATAAACAAAGTAAGCTTTATAGCTTAGTAAGCTAGTATGAAATAAACTCAACTGATCATAAATACACATATCATCAATTTAAACATATTAACATGTAATTCATGATAACTAACAACCCTTTCACATACTTAATCATATGCTTATATGCAAACTTCATAACTTCTTCAATTTAAAGCTCATACGATTCATGTACATACCTATACCAATTCGTAACGAACTCATACCTATACGGAATAATGTTGAATACACGAAATCTCGCGCACTAAGTGCCAATACATAGTCGAAGCTATTTTAATCTTGCACACTAAGTGCCATACATAGTCGAAGCTATCTCGATCTCTCACACTAAATGCCATACATAGTCGAAGCTATCTCGATCTCGCACACTAAGTGCCCACAAGTTGCCGAATCGTCGTCAAACACAACTGTAATCTCGTATACACAGTTTATGCAGTATCAAAGCATTTAAAGCATAATTATAACAGTGCTTATTACATACGAACTTACCTTTAACGTAAAAATGACAATACGGGTCAACTAATCCGAGATCTTATTTTCTCCTCGATCTAAGTCTGTATTCCGCTTTTCTTGATCTATAAAATATCAAATTCAGCTTATTCAATCACTACTTTATTCAATTAAGCCCAAAATACACATTTAGGTACATTTACACTTTTTCCCCTAATGTTTTACATTTTTACACTTTAGTCCTTATTTCATAAAATCACAAATTCATACAATTTAAGACTAACCCATGCTAGCCGAATTACTATTATGCCCCTAGCAACCCATATTTTTCATTTATTTCACATTTTAACCATAAAGTTTCTACATTTCAAATTTACCTCTATTTTGCATTTTTACCAAAAAATCACTTAACAAAACTTGTTTATCTATCAACAACCATTCATAATCTATCATCAAACATCAAAACACACATGATTCATCAATGGCAACATTCAAAATCTTTAACAGTTTTGCAAAATAGTCCTTGGGCTAGCTAGACCTAGCTGCAATGATCTCAAAAACGTATAAATCATTAAAAACGGAACAAAAACGAACTTGCAATTAAAGCATGAAGTGGTTGAATGTTAAAACACTAAATATGGCTTCCTTTTTCCTTTAAAATCGGAAAATTTGAAGATGAATACAAATTTATGGCTTTGTTTTATTTCAATTTACTTATTAATTATCAATTACCATAATAACCTTAATATTAAACCATTAAAAACACTTAAAACTTCTAACTTTAAAAATGGTATATTTACCACATAAGGACTCCAAATTAAAATTCCATAGCTATTAGATACCTTTAGCTAATGGAACTCCACTTTTACACTTTACGCAATTTAGTCCTTTTTATCAAAGTAACCATCTAAATGATAAAATTTCTTAATGAAAATTTCACACAAGCATATTATCATACTGTAGACATTAAAATAATAATAAAATAATATTTTGATTTTAGATTTGTGGTCTCAAAATTACTATTTTGATATGAATAAAAACGGGATGTTATAACTCTCCCCTTTTAGGATTTTCGTCCCAAAAAATATTACCAGCAAAAAGGTTAAGGTAATGTTTTCTCATAGCTTCCTTGGGTTACCACGTAGCCTCTTCGACACCGTTTCATTGCCCAAAATCTTTCACTAAAGCTATGTGTTTATTTCTCAACTCTTTAACCTCTCGAGCTAAAATTCTGATCGATTCCTCTTTGTACGTCATATTGGGTTGAATTTCAATTTCTACGCAATTTCAATTTCAATTTCAATTTACATGTGAAGGATCTGATCTATATCTACGCAACATTGACACATGAAATACATTGTGGATTCTCTCTAACTCAGTCGGCAAAGCTAATAGATAAGCTACAGGGCTTATTCTTTCAGTGATCTCATATGGCCCAATAAATCGTAGACTCAGCTTGCCTTTGCGACCAAATCTAAGGATTTTCTTCCATGGAGATACTTTCAGAAATACTTTATCACCTATCTGAAATTCAATATCTTTACGTTTCAAATCCGCGTACGATTTCTGTCGATCTGAAGTTGCTTTCAAACTGTCACGAATTACTTTCACTTTTTCTTCAGTCTCTTGGATCAAATCAATCTCGTGAATCTTCTTCTCACTAAGCTTAGTCCAATACAATAGAGTTTGACATTTGTGACCATACAAAGCTTCGTACGGTGCCATTTTTATACTCGATTGAAAGCTGTTGTTATACGCAAATTTAACCAATGACAAATATTTCTCCTAGTTTCCTTCGAACTCTAAAACACAACATCGAAGCATTTCTTTGAGAATTTGTATTATTCTCTCAGACTGACCATTAGTTTGCAGATGAAATGTTGTACTAAAATTCAACCTCGTACCCAGAGCTTCTTGCAATTTCTTCCAAAATCACGACGTAAACCTCTGATCTCTATCCGAAATAATAGAAACTGGCACCCCGTGCAATCTAACAATCTCAAAAATGTACAACTCAGCCAATTTATTAAGTGAATAATCAGAACGTACCGGAATGAAATGTGCAAATTTCGTCAGTCGATCAATAACAACCTAAATAGCATCTTTCTTCTTTGGAGACAGGGGTAATATCGATACGAAATCCATCATAATTCTATCACATTTCCACTCTGGTATCATTACAGGCTGTAGTAAACCCGAAGGCACTTGATGCTCGGCTTTTACTTGTTGCCACACCAAACATCTCGATACAAATTCTGAAATGTCTCGTTTCATACTCGACCACCAATACAATTGTTTCAAATCATTGTACATTTTATTACATCCTAGATGAACAAATAAATAACCATTGTGTGCTTCATGCAAAATTTTCTGAATGAGCTAAGAATTCTTTGATACGCAGATTCTACCTCGGAACATTAAACAATCAGCGGATCTGATTTGAAAGTCAGAATCACTAGTTGACTCACATTGCACTCTTTTGGCTTGTAACTCGGCATTACACTTTTGAGCTTCACAAATTTGTTGAAGAAGTACTGGTTTAGCTTTCAACTCTGTTAGAATCGAACCATCGTTAGAAAAAGTCAATCTAGTATTCATCGCTTTCAAAGCAAACAGATATTTTCTACTCAAAGCATTTGTGACTACATTTGCTTTCCTCGGATGATAATCAATCACTAACTCATAGTCTTTAAGCAACTCGAGCCATCTTCGTTGTCGCAAGTTCAAATCTTTTTGGGTAATTAAATATTTCAAACTTTTCTGATTGGTAAAAATGTGGCATTTCTCATTGTACAAATAATGTCGCCAAATTTTCAATGCAAATACAATAGCAGCCAATTCTAAATCATGCATCGGATAATTCTTTTCATGCGGTTTCAAATGTCTGGAGGTATAAGCTACAACTTTTCCTTCTTGCATCAACATGCAACCCAAACCATTCAATGACGCATCGCTGTATATCACAAACTCTTTACTCGATTCAAGTTGAACTAAAACTGGTGCCTTAGTTAACAATGCTTTCAACTGATCAAAACTCTGTTGAAATCTCTCTGACCACTCAAACTTCACATCTTTTTGTAGCAATCTGTTCATCAGTGTAGCAATCATCTAGAATCCTATAACAAAACGTCGATAATAACTAGCTAATCCTAGAAAGCTTCTGACTTTGGATACGTTTCTCGGTGGTTTCTAATCAACAATAGCTGCAATCTTACTCGGATCAATCTGTATACCTTCCGCTGAAACAATGTGCCTAAAAAATCTGACTTCTCTGAGCCAAAACTCACATTTACTGAATTTAGCATACAGTTGCTTATCTCTCAAGGTTTGTAACACAATTTTCAAATGCTGGGCATGTTTAGACTCATCTCGCGAATAGATTAGAATGTTGTCAATGAACACAACAACGAATCTATCTAAATACGATCTAAAAATTCGATTCATCAAATCCATAAAGACTACAGGAGCATTAGTCAATCCGAAAGGCATAACAAGGGATTCATAATGTTTGTACCTTATTCTGAAAGTAGTTTTCAGCACATCTGAATCTTTCACTCGCAACTGATAATAGCCAGATCTCAAATCAATCTTCGAAAACACGATTGCCCCTTTCAACTGATCAAATAAATCATCTATTCTCAGAAACGGATACTTATTCTTTATTGTAACCTTTTTGAGCTATCTATAGTCAATACACATTCTCATTGATCAGTCTTTCTTCTTTACAAATAATACCGATACACTTTAGGGTGAAAAACTAGGTCGTGCAAAACCTCTATCCATTAACTCTTGCAACTGAGATTTCAACTCTTTCAACTCTATTGGAGCCATTCTATACGAAGCTATAGATATCGGTGAAGTTCCCGACACTAATTCAATAGCAAATTCAACCTCTCTGCTAGGTGGCAATCTCGGTAATTCTTCAAGAAACACATCCGAATATTCACAGGCAATTGACACTGATTCAATCTTCGATTCTGACACTTTTGTATCTAAAACATAAGCAAAATAAGCTTCGGAACCTTTTCTCACACATCTCTAAGCTGACATAGACAAAATCACAACAAGCAATTCACTCGATTCATCTAATTCAATTCGAATGATTTCACTATTCTGACATTTCAGTTCAATAACCTTTCATCTACAATTTACCACGGCATTATGCAGAGTCAACCAATCCATACCCAGAATTACATTGAACTCATCAAATGGAAAAAGCATCAAATCAGCTGGAAAATAGTAACCCCGAGTCATTAAAGGACAGTTCTTGCAAACTTTATCAACTAGAACATACTTGCCTAAGGGGTTCGATACTTTAACCACAAACTCAGTAGACTCAACAGGCAAACTCTTTTTAAACACCAAATTCATACATATATATGAATGAGTTGATCCAGGATCAATTAATGCAATAACATTAGTGTCGTAAAGAGAAAATGTCCTGGAGATAACATCCGGTGATGACGCATCTTCGCGAGCGCAAATAGCATAAGCTCTAGCAGGTACACTAGCCTCATATCTCACTATAGAATCTCTCGTAGTACCGCGATTACCACTCGTATTTCTCGCATTTCTTGCTGGCCTCCCTCTAGCAATTATATTGCATGATCTTGCAATTTGAGATTTATCTTTTTCATTTAACTCAGGACAATCTCGAATAAAATGATCTCGTAAGCCACAACTGTAACAAGCTCTATTATTATTTTTCACCCAACAATCTCCAAAATGCCATCTTTCACACTATTGACACTCGGGTTTGTTTTCTTTCACGTTGCCAACACTCGATACTAATGTAGCTTGAGCTTTAGGACTGATGTTGAAACACCCCAAACCCGGCCCACAAGCCCCGACCGGATCTGGCATGCTCCTTGAGTAAAACTCGTTTTTGTCATCTTGGAAAATATGATGATTTCGAAGAAAAATAGATTTGTAATATGATCTTGTTGAAAACTGTGTCGTTACTTAAGTTTGTACCTTATTAAGACGTTTTCCTTATGATTTAAAAGTTACAAGTTAAATGAAAAACCGAATATAAGGCTTATTATTCAGTTGGAAACCTTAGGTGTTTAGATGTCAAAACAGTTTAAGTTGTTTTTCAAAAATATTTAATCCTTTAGTTGATGTTGATCGTAGCAGAATAAAAAGTTAAAACGCATAAATAGAACAGCTAAAAGTGGCCTTATTACAAAAACACATAAGCCAAAATAAATCCCAAACTCTAAATGAAAACGTAATAAGTTTAATTAAAAGAAAACCCGAAATGCTGAGTTGAGCATGGCCACCACATTGTCCTCGCTGACCCGGACCAAATCACTAAGTTTCACCTGCAAAAGATATCCCACGAAGGGTGAGTCAACAGACACAATGTGTAACAATTGCACTAAAAGCTCAATCGATCATACCTTAATTATAACATTTTGGCAAAGCCCATTTTAATCACACTTGGCCATAAGCCCATAATATAGCATATCGAAACATGACAGATTAAATCACATGTGCACATAAAATGAAATGCAAACCCCGAGCCCACCTAGATATCCATCCTTTACACACCACCCGTACCTGCCAATCACACCGTGGGGATTACTAAATCGACCCTCCATCCGCTACACATCATCGAAGGCAGTCACTGTAGTCAACTGCACATCGCCCTTATAATCGTGGCATAGCCACCAGATAATTGTGACAGAGTCATCGGATTCATAATATGTGACATAAGTCACCGGATACATAATATGTGACATATGCCACCGGAAAATATGGTAAAAACCATCGGAACACTTCCCCTTTATCAATATCACCCATATGCCCATGCAATATACACATTTTTCAGATATTATGCAATATACCCCAAAGTCATAATCATATCATACATATTTCATATCCATGCCTATAACATCATTAACTGAGTATTAAGGGGGTAACATACCTGATTGCACTGTACCACTGAATGGTACCCATAGCCATAATCATTCATATTTTATTATTAACACATGCTATCATTACTACTATTAATCCATTGAAAATTTAGTGTAGGGCTACACACCTGATAACAGTGAATACGACACTATCGATACCAACACTCTCGCTAGCACAGATAACAGTGAATTGCTTATCCCTTTCCGACGCTGGCCCATACCCCGTGGCCAATCACGAACAGCAGAAACCGAGCGTTTCTTAAATTTAGGGGTAGGAACTACCCCTTTTACTCCTCTACTGGTACCCGCATCCATTGAAGAACACTTAATCAAAACTGATTAATCAACATACGAGATCTAAACGAATATGGTTTTTAACTAAAAACACCCTTACAAAAAAGATCTGAATCTCGAGACTTCCTTTATCCCTGTCGAACTGCCCCTAAAAGATCATAGTCAGAATCGGCCATCCTTATTAAACAAATGGCCTTTGATCGAATATCAATATCCTTTACCTCGATTGCTTAAATCCCGAAACTATTGTTTGCCCTTGAAGATGTCAAAATCCCTACACCATCTATATCAGATTCGGCTTATTGCATAAAAATCTATAAAAAAAATGGCCCTTGGCCAATACTTCACCTTGCTTACCTTGGATCTCAAATCCCGAAAGATCACCTCCTAACGTTGGCGACAAAAGAATCCCGAAAAGTCTCCTTCATGGTTTCAGCCAAAGAGATATAGGGATTAGTATCTTGATTTCGATAGGCTAAAATAAGAGAAAGAGATTTGAACCAGAAGAGATCCCTTACCGAATAAGAGTGACCAAATGCAATGATCACTGGCTCTAAGAAATCAACAAGAGAAGAAACCCGAAGTAGAGAAGTCGTCCCAAAGAAGAAAGATGATCGGCTTTCGGCTTTTACTGAATAGTGAGAAATCGGTTCCACAGAGTGACAAAGAAATGGAACTTTTTTAGCTTTTAAAGGTAATGGAATTGGTGGAAGAGAAAGATGAGAGAAAGAGGGTTGCGGCTATGGTGTTTTTGCTTAAGGATTTGTAAAAAAGAAGAGAGAATGAGGGACTACAAGATTCGGCTTAGACTCCTAAATGGAGATGGAATATTCGGCCACTAAAAGAGTAGGTATAGAATTGTGGTTGAGAGAAAGAAAGTAGTATAGGAGAAGGCTAGAAGAATTCGGCAACGGTGTGCTTTTAGAGAGAGGTCTCGGCCTAAGCAAATTAAAAGAGAGAAAAGAAGAATAACATCAAAGAAGAATAATGCTCGAGTGATCTCTTTTGGGTTACGGTCTCAAATGACAAAAGAATACAAAGCTTTCGGGAACAAGAAATCGCACAAAAGATGCCTAAAACCCACTATTCATATTCGGCCTCCTCCCCCCTTCAACACGACCGAAATTGACATTATGGAAGTCCCTTGGCTGGCCAACTCTTTTCCCCTCTCTCAAATCCCTTGCTTTCCTCCTATTTTTCCTCTTCTCCTCTCATTCAAAATAATTTGAATGAGGCAACACTTATCCTCCCTCTTAGCCAAATTTTAAATGGATTTGACAAAGTCCAATCCTCATCCACTCAAAGTCCTTGTGCCGTCCACCACTGCTCCTCCTTGCCGCAAAAATAAAAACTTCAAATGCTTCTCTTGCTGCTCGAAACTAGGCCCTTCACACCCTCTGAGGCGTCACTCCCCTAAGCTCTAAGTGGCGCCTCCCTTGCCACTTTACTGGCTCAGTACTTGAGTCTAAATCCACATATAAATTTTCATAAGGCCTAACTTGCCTAGCTCCCACTTGAAGACTTAAATCCAATATTTTTCTAAGGCATTCACCTACATTCTAGGGTTCGCGAAACCCCTAAAACACATTCAAACCACACATAGGCATGCTACCACATACATTTAAGTTAAAATGAATAGCCCCTAAATCCCAGATATTATAGTTCTACCCCCCTTAAAAATAATTTCGACCTCAAAATTACCTGACTAGAATAGGTGAGGGTATCGCTGTCGTATTGCCTCCTCTTGCTCCCACGAAGCTTCTTCCGATCCATGGTTACGCCATAACACTTTGACGAGAGGAACTGATTTCCTCCGTAACACCTTCACATCCCGTTCCAGAATCTGAATCGGCTCTTCCTCGTAGGACAAATCTGGTCTTAGCTCCACCTCCTCAACTGGCACTACATGAGACGGATCCGATCGGTAACGACGTAGCATCGAAACATGGAACACATCGTGCATCTGCTTCAATTCTGAAAGCAACTCTAACTGGTATGCCACTGGTCCAACCCATCGTAAAACCTGATAAGGTCCTATAAACCTGGGACTTAACTTTCCCTTGCGACCAAATCTCATCACCTTCTTCCATGGCGAAACTTTTAGAAAAACCTGATCTCCCACAGCAAACTCTATCTTCTTCTGCCTAAGATCTGCGTACGACTTTTGCCTGTCAGATGCTTCCTTCAACCGTGCCCGAACTACCTTCACCTTCTCTTCAGATTCTAACACGATCTCCGGACCTAAAACATAATGTTCCCCCAATTCTGTCCAACACGTAGGAGTGCGACACTTCCGTCCATACAGTGCTTCATACGGTGCCATCTGAATACTGGCTTGATAGGTGTTATTGTACGCAAACTCTGCTAAAGGCAAAAACTCTTCCCAGCTTCATCTGAAGTCTATCACACAGCCCCTCAACATATCCTCTAACACTTGGATTACTCGCTCAAATTGGGCGTCTGACTGCGGATGAAATGCCGTACTGAAGTCTAACCTGGTGCCCAAAGCCTGATGTAATGCTTTCCAAAAGCCGAGACGTAAACTTTGGATCCCTACTGAAATGATTGACATCGGTACTCCGTGCAGCTTCACAATTTTTGCCACATACAACTTTGCTAACCTCTGCAGAGAATAGTCAACCCGCACTGGTATGAAATGTGTAGACTTCGTCAACCGATCCACTATCACCCATACTAAGTCCTTCTTAGTAGGCGTAAGGGGAAGCCTAACGAAGTCCATAGTAATTCTCTCCCACTTCCATTGTGGAATCTTTATTGGCTGAAGCAACCCTGACGGTACTTGGTGTTCAGCCTTAACTTGCTGACACGTTAAGCACTTCCCTACAAACTCGGTAACTTCCTGCTTAAGACCAGGCCACCAAAACTAATCATGTAGATCTCTGTACAACTTACTTCCTCCAGGATGCATAGCATAAGGGCTACTATGCGATTCCTGAAGAATTCTCTGTCTTAATTCCTTATCCTCAGGCATATAGGCCTTGCCTTGAAAACACAGCACTCCATCACTGTTCACACCATAGTTTTCCAATTCCCCATTTTGCACTTGCCGTAGCTTAGTACTTAGATCAACATCTGTCAACTGACTCTCTTTCACCTGACTCAACCATGTCGGCTTTACTTGCAATTCTGCTAACAAACTTCTGTCGTCATAAAGACTAAGGTGTGCAAACATCGCCCTCAGATCTGACACCACTTTCCGACTTAGGGCGTCTGCCACCACATTTGCCTTACCCGGGTGATACTCTATTGAACAGTCATAGTCTTTCAATAACTCCACCCACCTTCGCTGTCTCAGATTCAGCTCCTTCTGAGTCAGCAGATACTTAAGACTCTTGTGATCTGTATGGATCACCGACCTTTCTCCATATAAATAATGCCTTCACACCTTAAGAGCAAAGACTACTGCTGCCAACTCCAAGTCATGCGTCAGATAATTAACCTCATGTGGCCTTAATTCTCGAGATGCATAAGCGACTACCTTCTCGTTTGCATCAGAACACATCCTAACCCTGTGTGAGAAGCATCACAATATACCACAAAATCCTTCCCTGCCTCAGGCTGAATCAGAACTGGAGCTTCTGTTAAAACCTTCTTAAGCCTCTCGAAACTCTCATGCTGCTTATCTGTCCATACGAAAGGTACCTCCTTTCTTAGCACTTTCGTCAGAGGTGCCGCTATTAATGAGAACCCTTCGACAAATCTTCTGTAGTAGCCTGCTAACCCCAAGAAACTGCGAACCTCAGCCACAGACTTAGGTGGTTTCCAATCTAATACTGCCTCAATCTTCCGAGGGTCCACCCTTATCCCTTCTGTAGAGACCACATGCCCTAAAAATGCAACTTCCCTCAGCCAAAATTCACACTTGCTGAACTTGGCATACAGCTTCTTTTCCCTCAACACTTGCAATATATTCGGAGATGCTCGTCATGTTCTTCCTCAGACTTAGAATACACTAGGATGTCGTCTATGAACACAACGACGAACTAATCCAAGTAGGGTTGGAAAACTCGATTCATCGTATCCATGAACGCAGCTGGGGCGTTCGTCAATTCGAACGGCATTACTAAGAACTCATAATGCCCATACCTTGTCTGGAAAGCTGTCTTGTGGATATCTGCTTCCTTCACCTTAAGCTGGTGATATCCTGACCTTAGATCTATCTTTGAAAATACCGTGGCCCCCTTAAGCTGATCAAACAAGTCGTCTATCCTTGGCAAAGGATACTTGTTCTTGATGGTCAGCTTATTCAACTGCCGGTAATCGATGCACATACGCATAGTCCCATCTTTCTTCTTCACAAATAAGACCGGTGCTCCCCATGGAGACACATTAGGTCGGATAAACCCACAATCAAGCAACTCTTGAATCTGGGCCTTGAATTCCACCAACTCCTTTGGTGCCATTCTATATGGAGCGATAGATACTGGCGCTGTACCAGGCAATAAGTCAATTCCATATTCCACCTCACGATCCGAAGGCAATCCTAGGAGTTCTTCCGAAAAGACATCCACGAATTCTTTCACAGTCCTGACCCCTTCAATAGTTGCTTCCTTAGCCTCCAAGGCACTGACCAACATCAGAAAAGCCAGACATCCCTTTCTTACCATCTTCTCTGCCTTAAGGGCAGATACTACATTCGACAAGTAATTCCATCTCTCGCCCATAACCACAACTTCATCATCGTTAGAAGTTCTCAATGTCATGCGCTTAGCAGCACAATCCACATTCGCATGATACTTCACTAACCAGTCCATGCCTAAGATTAGGTCAAATTCCCCGAATAGCAACTCTATTAAGTCAGCCGGAAACTACGTCCCCTGAACTTCTAAAGGTACTTCGTTAAAGAGTTTGTCTACTATCACAGTCTATCCTAAAGGATTAAGTACAGTCATCTTCCTAGGTACAGTCTCAAAGTTCACATGCAGAGTTCCAGATCCTTCACTAGAAATGTATGAATGAATTGACCCTATATCTATCAAAGCAATAAAGGGTAATCCAGAAATAAGGAACGTACCCATTATGACATCAGGTGCGTCACCATCCTCCCTCCGACGAACTGCATATACCAGACCTGGTTGTCTCGCCTCAGTACCACCACTACCTCTGCCTGGGGTTCTGCGACCTCTACCAGAACCATTACCTTTTCCATACGAACCACGACCCCTCGGACGGCTCATCGCCCCTCGCGGCTGATTGGATTAAAACCCGACTCTTTGGCGGTTCCTATCTGTATCCATCGGACAATCCCTAATCATATGATCCTTGGACCTGCACTTAAAACATCCTCCTGTCTTTTTCCAACATTCTCTCGGGTGCATCTTTCCACACTGAGCACAAGTACGGTACTGTCCTCCCACAACAACCTGCTGACTACGCGGTCCATCCACTCTAGGTCTCTTTTGAAAGTTCCCGGATGACCCCGAAGACCCATAGCTCCTCTTATTCCTATTCTGTCCTCTGTCTCGGTTTTGTCTCTTAGTCCGCTTAATTTCTTCAGCTATCTGAGCCTTATCCACTAAGGCTGCAAAGTCTCTTTCCTGATACGGAGCAATCAACACTCGCAGCTCATCTCTCAAACCATCCTCAAACTTGACATACCGCTCATAATCAGTAGCCACAATACCTCTGGCATACCGGCTTAACCGCAAAAACTCCACTTCATATTCTGCTACCGACTTACTTTCTTGTACCAGATTTAGAAACGCCTTTCTCTGCGAGTCTATGTAGCTAGCTCCGACATATTTCCCCTCAAACTTAACCTTAAAATACCCCTAATCCACTCGATCTGCAGGGGTACCCTCTTTGACAGTGAGCCACCATTGTAGGCCTCATCCAAGCAAAGAAACAAAGATATTTCAGCTTCTCCTTAGCAATGCAGTCCAAATCATCCATGATCCTCTCGACTGCCTCTAACCAATACTCCGCTACATTCAGAGCTACCCCAGATACTCCTCTAAAAACCTCAGCTCCATTTGATCTAAGTCTCTCAGCTACTGACTTTCGAACCCCATTTCCTATACTAGCTCCTGCTACCCGCTCTAAAACTCGCAAAGATATAGCTGCGATCATCTGCATCATCTCCTCGTCGCTCCCGAAATTCCGCCCCTACACCCGGTGGTGGTGCCTCATTTTCGAACCCCGACTGGATCTAATCTGGTTCCGACACGGTCATTCTCGCTCTCTGCTGCAGCGCGCCGCGCGACCACATCCCCTAGAACTCATGTCTACGTCGCCTCTTATCTGTTTTTATGAAAATTTTTTATGCATTAGAATCTTTTCACTTTCTTGTTTAAAGAGGAATTTTATGCAGAGAGTTTTTAATCAGTGGTTTTTCCGTAGAAGTACACATATACCTAGGGTCCATGTCTCTATAGTATAGTGTCCCTAAATCTATCGGCTGAAGCATCCTACATCAGCATACTTACATCAATTCATCAATAAAAGATCTTACCTAGCGGACCTGGGCCGAGAACTTGGGTGCCATGCTCCCATAAAACCATTTTAACCCAAAAATTTTCAAAAACCCATTTTGGCTTTAAATTTTGAAAATGTTGTGGGCTTCAAAACCCAAGGCCGAGTGTTTAAAACTGGGCTCTGATACCAAGTTGAAACACCCCAAACCCGGTAAAACTGGGCTCTGATACCAAGTTGAAACACCCCAAACCCGACCCACAAGCCCCGACCGGATCTAGCATGCTCCTTAAGTAAAACTCGTTTTTGTCATCTTGGAAAATATGATGATTTCGAAGAAAAATAGATTTGAAATATGATCTTGTTGAAAACTATGTCGTTACCTAAGTTTGTACCTCATTAAGACGTTTTCTTCATGATTTAAAAGTTACAAGTTAAACGAAAAACCGAATATAAGGCTTATTATTCAGTTGGAAACCTTAGGTGTTTAGATGTCAAAACAGTTTAAGTTGTTTTTCGAAAATATTTACTCCTTTAGTTGATGTTGATCATAGCAGAATAAAAAGTTAAAACGCATAAATAGAACAGCTAAGAGTGGCCTTATTACAAAAACACATAACCCAAAATAAATCCTAGACTCTAAATGAAAACGTAATAAGTTTAATTAAAAGAAAACCCGAAATCCTGAGTTGAGCATGGCCACCACATAGTCCTTGCTGACCCGGACCAAATCACTAAGTTTCACCTGCAAAAGATATCCCACGAAGGGTGAGTCAGCAGACTCAATGTGTAACAATTACATTAAAAGCCCAATCGATCAAAGCCTTAATTATAACATTTTGGCAAAGCCCATTTTAATCACACTTGGCCATAAGCCCATAACATAGCATTTCGAAACATGGCAGATTAAATCACATGTGCACATAAAATGAAATGCAAACCCCGAGCCCACCTAGATATCCATCCTCTACACCCCACCCGTACCTGCCAATCACACCGTGGGAATTACTAAATCGACCCTGCATCCGCTACACACCATCGAAGGCAGTCACTGCAGTCAACTGCACATCGCCCTTATAATCATGGCATAGCCACCAGATAATTGTGACAGAGTCACCAGATTCATAATATGTGACATAAGTCACCAGATACATAATATGTGACATAAGTCACCGGAAAATACGGTAAAAACCACCGGAACATTTCCCCTTTATCAATATCACCCATATGCCCATGCAATATACACATTTTTCAGATATTATGCAATATAGCCCAAAGTCATAACGATATCATACATAGTTCATATCCATGCTTATAACATCATTAACTGAGTATTAAGGGGGTAACATACCAGATTGCACTGTACCACTGAATGGTACCCATAGCCATAATCATTCATATTTTATTATTAACACATGCTATCATTACTACTATCAATCCATTGGAAATTTAGTGTAGGGCTACACATCTGATAACAGTGAGTATGATACTATCGATACCAACACACTCGCTAGCACGGATAACAGTGAATTGCTTATCCTTTCAACGCCGCCCACACCACGGTGGCCAATCACGAACAATGAAAACCGAGCGCTTGAATTTAGGGGTAGGAACTACCCCTTTTACTCCTCCACTGGTACCCGCATCCATTGAAGAACACTTAATCAAAACCGATTAATCAACATACGAGATCTAAACGAATATGGTTTTTAACTAAAAACACCCTTACCGAAAAGATCTGAATCCCGAGACTTCCTTTATCCCTGCCGAATTGCCCCTAAAAGATCATAGTCAAAATCGGCCGTCCTTATTAAACAAATGGCCTTTGGTCGAATATCAATATACCTTACCTCGATTGCTTAAATCCCGAAACTATTGTTTGCCCTTGAAGATATCAAAATCCCTACACCACCTATATCAGATTCGGCTTATTGCATAAAAATTTATAAAAAAAATGGCCCTTGGCCGAATACTTCACTTTGCTTACCTTAGATATCAAATCCCGAAAGATCACCTTCTAACGTCGACGACAAAAGAATCCCGAAAGGTCTCCTTCATGGTTTCGGCCAAAGAGATACAGGGATTAGTATCTTGATTTCGATAGGCTAAAATAAGAGAAAGAGATTTGAACCAGAAGAGATCCCTTACCAAATAAGAGTGACCAAACGCAATGATCACTGGCTCTAAGAAATCAACAAGAGAAGAAACCCGAAGTAGAGAAGTTGTCCCAAAGAAGAAAGATGATCGGCTTTCGGCTTTTACGGAATAGTGAGAAATTGGTTCCATAGAGTGACAAAGAAGTGGAACTTTTTCGGCTTTTGAAGGTAATGGAATCGGTGGAAGAGAAAGATGAGAGAAAGAGGGTTGCGGCTATGGTGTTTCGGCTTAAGGATTTGTGAAAAAGAAAAGAGAATTAGGAACTACAAGATTCGGCTTAGACTCCCAAATGGAGATGGAATATTCGGCCACTAAAAGAGTAGGTATAGAATTGTGGTTGAGAGAAAGAAAGTAGTATAGGAGAAGGCTAGAAGAATTCGGCAATGGTGTGCTTTGAGAGAGAGGTTTCGGGCTAAGCAAATTAAAAGAGAGAAAAGAAGAATAACATCAAAGAAGAATAATGCTCGAGTGCTCTCTTTTGGGTTACGGTCTCAAATGACAAAAGAATACAAAGCTTTCGGGAACAAGAAATCACACAAAAGATGCGTAAAACCCACTATGCATATTCGGCCTCCTCCCCCCTTTAACATGACCGAAATTGACATTATGGAAGTCCCTTGGCCGGCCAACTCTTTTCCCCTCTCTCAAATCTCTTGCTTTCCTCTTATTTTTCCTCTTCTTCTCTCATTCAAAATAATTTGAATGAGTCAACACTTATCCTCCCTCTTAGCCGAATTTTAAATAGATTTGACCAAGTCCAATCCTCATCCACTCAATGTCCTTGTGCCGTCCACCACTGCTCCTCCTTGCCGCAAAAATAAAAACTCCAAATGCTTCCCTTGCTGCTCGAACCTAGGTCCTTCACACCCCCTGAGGCGTCACTCCCCTGAGCTCTAAGTGGCGCCTCCCTTGCCACTTTACTGGCTCAGTACTTGAGTCTAAATCCACATACAAATTTTCTTAAGGCCTAACTTGCTTAGCTCCACTTCAAGACTTAAAATCCAATATTTTTCTAAGGTATTCACCTACATTCTAGGGTTCCCAAAACCCCCAAAACACATTCAAACCACACATAGGCATGCTACCACATACATTTAAGTTAAAATGCATAGCCCCTAAATCCCGGATATTACAGGTGTATTGTTTTTTGCGATCTCTATTGGAATACCCCGACCAAGTTGTTGAGGAATGATAAGGTTTACTCATCGATCTCTTTCTTGTATCTCTTACCTCTGAATCAGCTTTTCTCTTTTCTTTGCTAAGCTCATTAGCTTTGCAAGCTATGTCGACCAAAACGACAAATTCTTTCAGTTTTAAAATTTCGACTAGAAGTTTAATATCTTCGTTCAACCCATCTACAAATCACCTGCACATGATTTCTTCGTTGGAAATATACTCCCAAGCATACTTGTACAGTTGTACAAATTCTCTTTTGTACTCAGTCACAGTCATTTGGCCCTGTTTCAACTCTAGAAACTCTTTATGCTTTTGATCGAGAAATCTCTAACTTATATATTTCTTCCAGAACTCAGTCTGAAAGAATTCCCAACTCTTTCTCTCGGCACCTCAAATACTAAAGTATTCCACCACTGATACGCTGTATCTCTCAATAATGAAATAGCACACTTTAAACACTCAGATGGCGTGCACGAAAGCTTATTGAATACCCGAATAGTATTTTCAAGCCAAAATTCAGCTCTCTCAGGATCATCATCAATGGTAGCTATGAACTCTTTAGCCCCGTACTTTCAAATTTTATCTATTGGTGGCTTATTCAATCGTTGAAGTTTCACAACTTGAAGGGCTACGGGAATAGGTTGAGGATTAGGTGGGGGTGGAGATTGTTGAGCAGCCGGATTGGTCCGGACATATTGAGTGAACCACTCGTTCATCATTCAGAAAAATACTTCTTTAGCCTCTCCACCTTGACTACTCAACATAAGTCTAGAACTAGACGACGCTGCCTCTTAAGCGGGAGCTGGCACATTACACTCAACATGTAACAGCCCAAATTTGGGTCTAGTCAGAACAGTGGTTTCAAGACCACAAATCCGACGAGGAAAATTTTATTTTTATTATATTTTTATGGTCTACAATTTTACGGAAAGATTTCATAAAAATTTCGCTCAAAAATTTCGACGTTTGAGCACTCAATTTAGTCAAAAGGACTAAATTGTAAAAAGTGCAAAACTTGAGTTCTATATATTAGAGGTGTCAAATTGCTATGAGTTTTAAATTGGAGGTCCTTACAAGGTAATTAGATCATTGGATAACTTGATGGAAAACAATGGGCATGAATAGGACAAATTTGAAAGGAAAGCCTTAAGGGTATTTTAATCATTTAGCGTTTTAAATGAATAAAAAGACAAAATAAAAAAAAAATCTGCTCATCTTCTTCAAGGGGGCTGTCGAAATTTGCTTGACTCCATGGCTAAGGGTTTCAAGTTTTTTTTAAGCTTCATGGTAAGTGATTCCGAGCCTTGTTTTTAATGTTTATCGTATTTTTGAAATCCCAGTAACTTGGTTTAGCTATTTCTACCATTATTTTGAGCTAGAGTTTAATTTTAAAAATTTACTCATGTTGAATAATTGTGTATTTTGATGAATTATTGTAGATTATGCATGTCTATGATTAGAGAAACGAGTTTTATTAGATGATTTTCGATGAAATCGTATAAAAGTGGTTAAATTGTAAAAGTTATAAATTGGTCATAAGTGTGTGAATTAGTGAGAATTTGAAGTTTCTATAGAAGAGAAAAATGTTCAGAATGTAATGAAACATACAAAAATTGAATAAAAATTATTTTACGAGTTTAGGGGTAAAAGTGTATTGAAAAGTTAGGGGGGAAATTGTAAATTTGCCAAAATTTGATATGTGAATTGAATTTACTAGTGTGTTGATAAAATGTATTAAATGAGTGTTAATTTGACATGTTAGATCAAGAAAACATGAAATCTGGACTAAGATCGGGGAAGAAAGAAGTTGTGGGCTAAGTCGGAAGAATTAGTCGTTTCGGCATTTGAGGTAAGTCTATGTGATTAAATGAGCATGATATTGATGTCATTGTTATTATACTTGAGAATCTATCTTTCCATGATTGTATTAAAGTTTATGTTGATGATATTGTATATGAGAAAGTGATGTCAAGTGTAAATAACATTTGTGTGTAAATAATGCACTATTATGTTTAAATAAATTTATGTATTGTTAAATTGTTATACATGTGATATTATGATTGTCATTACTAATATTTGGTAGTTGCAAAATTAGTATATGAAATGTGTATTGATTTGAGAAATGAAATTGTATGTATAACTGATGCTGAACAAATAAGTGAAATCCCTGTTGAACCTTAGGAATACTTTAGTGATAAGTGGTAGCTCTGGCTACATATCAGTGGTAGCTCCGGCTACATATCAGTGGTAGCTCCGGCTACGTATCAGTGGTAGCTCCGGCTACGTATCAGTCTGGCACTTATGTGCAAGATTTCTGTGTATCCTTTAGTATTTCAAATGGTTCAACGGGTAAATTAATGATACATAAGATGAGAAAGCATGTAATTGTATATATAAGTAATGTGCAAGTATGCATGTAAGCATGAAATTATATGTACAAATGGTACAGGTATGTACGTAAATTTTATAAGTGTTGTTCTTATGATATTATGAGTTATTATCATTATGAAAGTGACCTTAAGTGAATCTTAGGAATTAGTATTTAAGTTCATGATGTATGCATTTGGTTGAGAATCATGTATTAGGCTTTTGAGCCATATCAAATTGAGAGATAAGATGTTTGGTATATTTGTTTTATGATGCTTTGGACATTTGTGAAACATAAAATGTTAGTGATACTCATGAAATCATTGTTATGCTAATTACAAGCTTAAGTCTTTGGTGTTATGTATGTTTAAATAGAAGTGAATGCAAAGAAAACATGAAAGAGTGAAATTAGCATTAAAATAGTTTAGATAGCAACAATTATGTGAATTTGAAAAATCACCAAAAATAGGAGAAATGGAATTAGGAAGTGAATAAAATATAGAATTAAATCTTATTGTGTCTATTTTCATATGAAAGAAACAGTGTAAGAAAAGAAATTTTATATTCTGAAATATTTGAATTTTAGTGAGACAAGGTCAAAATGAGTTTTGGAATCCCCTATTTCAACTTTGAAAAATCATTAAAAATTGTAAAGAATTAATTATGAGATATAAATTATATTCTTGAAATCTTAAATAAGTCTATTTTCATTAGAAACAAGTGGGAACAACATATAAAAACTGTAAAATGAGATAATTGATTTTTAGTGAAGAGAGGTTAGAATCGTTGGATAGTGTAATAGGGGAGGATTTAATGAATAAACTGTACTAATTAGCCAAACCAAAAATTTTGAAAATTTTATGGTAAGAAGATACATGAGTCTAGTTTCAAGGAAAATTAGCAGAACTTAATTTGGAATTCTGTACCTCTAGATATAAATAATTTAGTGACTATGACTCGAGAAAATAGCTTGACTGGAATATGAGTAAAGATGCAAATTGGGTTGTATTACCATGAGAAACAAGGGGATAAATTGTTTTATTATTATTTTCATACGCTCTTACTAAGCTATAAAGCTTACTCCCTCCCGTCCTTTCCTTTAGTGTTTTCAGGTTAGCTCGGGGTTGGAGATCGTCGAAGGCAGCATCACATTATCAAGTCGCTACCTTTGGAATAATGAATTATATATATATTAGAAATTTCAAGTGAGTGGCATGTGCAGGGATTTAACTGATTGACATGCATTATTTTGCTTTGGCCAAATGTGTAGGCTTATATTAAGTTATATGCATATGGCCATGAGATGTGGCTTATATTGATTATGGCTTATAAGCTGAGTTATTCATGTCATATCTTAATGTTTATAATGTGATTATGTTTGTTTGCTATGCATGGTTAGTAATATGACATGAGTGCTTGATAGATAAGTTGGTAAACCAACCATATTATAATGGTAAAACTGGTCATCAAAATAACAAGTCTTATGAGGGTAAAATATGAAATCTAGACTTGGTATTGCATGAATGTGTATGTTTAAGTCCGGTAATGCCTCGTACTCTGTTTCGGTGTCGGTCGTGGGTAAGGGGTGTTACACAACATCATCAGCTACAGCTCGACCGGGATGCATTTACTATACGAAAACCCATTTTAAATTGTCAGGAGTCATCACACTATCACAGTTATATATGGCATGTATAGCTAGACTCTCACACACGCTACGTTAGTCCTAGATTCGACTAAACCGTAGCTCTGATACCAATAAATGTAACACCCCTCACCCGTATTAAACGCTGGAATGGGGTTACGGAGCATTATCGAGCTTATAACACGTTCAAACATACATTTCATATATAATTAATCAAATCATATACATTGCATTCACAACAAATCATTTTGTCCTTAATACGAGTCTACGAGCCCCTAAACATGCATTCAGGGTGGTTCGGGACTAAACTGATAACTAAGGAAAATTTTCAACTCTTTGAAAATTTTTGCATAAAACATGGGACACATGCCCGTGTGGCTCGCCCGTGTATCTCACATGGCCAACGAACACGCCCGCGTCACAGGTCGTGTAGACATTCAAAATGGAAGCACATGGCCGTGTCCCCGCCCGTGTCTGACCCCATGTAACTCTCTTACTTGGGTCACACACGCCCGTGTGCCCTAAAAATGGCAATAAGCGCCCGTGTGTCAAACCGTGTATTAGGCCGTGCCAAACCTGTAGGGTATACTGACTTATGCTACACGGCTAAGTCACACGCCCGTGTGTGAGGCCATGTGGAGCATACTGACTTGATTTCAATATCAACATCAGGGGACACACGGCAGTGTAACATAACTGTGTGTCACACACGGCTGAGACACACACCCGTGTCTTTGCCTGTGTGGACAAAAATAGGCTATTTACCAAGCCAATTTGCCACCCAAATTTGTGCACTCCTACATAATTCAAATGGTACTCATTCATAGCATAAGTGGACATCCAATTCAACCACAATCAAGACTAAAACATACCATTTCAATTCCAACAACTAACATGCTTATTATCTCATGTTTTACTCATTCAAATCATACTAACTTCACATATTCAAATCATCTAATTAAACCTTTCCAAACATGCATCATCATGCATCAATTCACAGGCATATAACTTCTCAATTATCAACCATTTGACATTTAAATTACCTATTATCAATAAGCATCATGAATCCAACCTTAATCACATAACATAAACCATATGCACACATATATATAAATACTTCACCACATCAACCAAAATAACCCAACTCACATGGCCAAATATACAAACCAAAACATAACCATTCACAAGCCATCTCAACTGGAAAAACTCATTACCAAAATACATATCAAAATGACCATAATTCTATACATGCCATATAACCAAACTATAAGCTCAAAGTACCAAAGTGATGGTTGGATAGTGTGACGTAGTCTCCGACGATCCCCGAATCCGAGCTAGCTTTGAAATCACTATAAAACATGGAAAAATAAACAAGCTTTATCACTTAGTAAGCTCATATGAAATAAACTCAACTAATCATAAATACACAAATCATCAATTTGAACATATTAACATGTAATTCATGATAACGAACAACCCTTTCACATGCTTAACAATATGCTTATATTCAAACTTCATAACTTCTTCGATTTAAAGCTCATATGATTCATTTACATACCTATATCAATCCGTAACGAACTCATACCTATACGGAATAATGTCGAATACTCAAAAACTCGCACACTAAGTGCCATACATAGCCGAAGCTATCTCAATCTCGCACACTAATTGCCCACAAATAGCTAAATCATCGTCAAACATGACTATAATCTCGTATACACAATTTATGCAATATCAAATCATTTAAAGCATAATTATAACAATGCTTATTACATACGAACGTCAGACGTAAAAACGACAACACGGGTCAACTAATCCAAGATCTTGTCTTACCTCAATCTAAGTTTGTATTCCGCTTTTCTTGATCTATATAATATCAAATTCAGCTTATTCAATCACTACTTTATTCAATTAAGCCCAAAATACACATTTAGGCACATTTACACTTTTTCCCCTAATGTTTCACATTTTTACACTTTAGTCCTTATTTCATAAAATCACAAATTCATACAATTTAAGACTAACACATGCTATCCAAATTACTATTATGCCTCTAGCAGCCCATTTTTTAATTTATTTCACATTTTAACCACAAAGTTTCTACATTTCACAATTTAATCCCTATTTTACATTTTTACAAAAAATCACTTAACAAAACTTGTTTATCTATCAAAAATCATTCATAATCTATCATCAAACATCAAAATACACATGTATTCATCAATGGAAACATTCAAAATCTTTAACAGTTTTGTAAAATAATCCCTGGGCTAGCTAGACCTAGCTGCAACGATCTCAAAAACGTAGAAATCATTAAAAACGGGACAAAAAATGACTTACAATTAAAGCATGAAGTGGCTGAATGTTAAAACCCTAAATATGGCTTCCTTTCTTCTTTAAAATCGGCAAATTTGAAGATGAATACAAATTTATGGCTTTGTTTTATTTTAATTTACTTATTAATTATCAATTACCATATTAACATTAATCTTAAACCATTAAAAACACTTAAAACATGTCCATAAAATTCCACTAACTTTAAAAATGGTATATTTAACACATAAGGACCTCTAAATTAAAATTCCATAGCTATTAGATACCTTTAGCTAATGGAACTCCACTTTTACACTTTACGCGATTTAGACCTTTTTATCAAATTAATCATCTAAATGATAAAATTTCTTAACGAAAATTTTACACAAATATATTATCATACTGTAGACATTAAAATAATAATAAAATAAATATTTTAACTTCATATTTGTGGTCTCGAAACTACTATTCAGATTTGACTAAAAACAGGATGTTACAAGTACTAAGGGGAATGGCTATTTATTGCATTTTTACTGGCAGCTTGTTTCCATTTTTACTTGTAGAATTATCTATAGATTGTTATCATTGGTTTTAACCACAACAAACTTAAGCCCATAATGTTATGGAGTTCAGATGACAGGTTCTGGGGAACTCGTGGTGAGTAGCGGATGGTATAAGTAGGAATTTTTTTGCATTGCATCACTCACGACATGTTCGAATGTTATTAATTTATGATATGTGTTGTATTGAATGGTATCAAAGTTAATGATTGTTACTCGAATGAATGATTTCCCATACTCATACACCATATGACATCAATCTGATAATGGCTAAGTAATGATATGAAATTCCTATGATGGTTCTATTTTCTTCTGTTAAAGCTAATCTATTTCACTGTATTCGATAGTTATGTTTGTTTAAATAATTGTTCAACTCACACTGAGCTTTTCATAAGCTCCCCCCATAGTGTTTAACTTTTCAAGTAAACCTCAAAATTAGGACCAGACTCAACATTCGGAGAATTACCTGGGACCTTGAATTATTTTTTAAATAATATTAATTAGTCTCTATTGGTTTTGGTTTGTAATTTTTAATTATTTTCGGTCTGTGGCTTGGTAACTTTTCTTCTGGGCTTTTTGCATGCACAGATGACTCAAGCATAATAACCGAATAATGCATGATATCAGGCTTAAGTAAAATTTGATATTGTTTCCTAGCTTTCGCTGCATTGCAAAGGAATCATTTTTGAAAAACAAATCGACTAAGTTTCCTAAATGACTTGAAAATTGGTTTTTTTTCGCTGCATTAGTTTAACATCAAGTTTTTATTAAAGAAGAGCGACAAGCAAACAGTTTTTTTAAAACAACACTATCAGTAGTAAAATGAATCCTAAGTATACACAACCTAATGAATGAATGCTTTTAAGCTATCTCAAAGTACAACTACGATTTTCTTTAACATGAGTTTACTTAAGGTCTTCAAAAGTAATGTAAGTTAGCTTAGCCATTTCGGTGGCTAATTTAGCTTTTTCAATCTAGCCATAACATCTAGGTCAGGTTTGGGAGGTTACAGAAAACCTCATCCCTAGTGTTAGTTACCATACCCCATTGTTATGGTCTACCCACTCTGGCCCATTTTATGGGCCAAGAGTTCGAACCAATGGAACCCAAATCTTTTTTAACTGGGACATTACTTTTCTCTAGTTGTTTGCAATTCACCAGTTTAATCTCTTTCACTAGGGTCTCAAACACCTGCTCCTGATGTGGAGCAACCTGAATCTTGACATCGAAATGTAACCTATTCTCGAACCTCGTGCATTTTTCCAGCTTCGTAGTAACCATTTGTAATATCCCTAACCCATATCCATTGCCAAAACAGGGATATGGAGCATTACCAGACTTTACAGACTAATTACAAACATTTCATAATCTTTAATACATATATCATAACTCTTTCATATAACACTCATATGATCCCTTATATGGACCCTCGAAGCCCAAAATAGGCGTTAGAAGTAAACTGAGACTCGACTGAAGACTTCAAGAATTTTTCGCAAAATGTCAAAAATTTTCTTGAAAACAAGGGACACATGCCCGTGTGGCCAGACTGTGTGGCTCAAACGGCTAGGAGACACACCCGTGTCTTAGGCCGTGTGGGCATTCGATGTGAGACACACGGCCGTGTCCCAGCCCATATTCTTACTCGTGTAACTCTCTGACTTGTGCCACACAACCAACCAGACGCCCGTGTACTAGGCCATGTGCAAAGTGCAAGGGTCACACGGCTAAGTTACATGCCCGTGTGCCAGGCCGTGTGCAAAAACCTGGGCATTCTATCTTTGAAATTTCAAGGTGCAGGGGACACACGGCCAGACCAGATGCCCATTTGCCAGGCCGTGTGTCACACACGTCTGAGACACACACCCGTGTCTCTGTCCAGGTGGACGAAAATAAACCATTTCAAGGCCACACTTCTCACCCTTTTAAGGTATCAACCTGCATACAACACTCTCATATACCGATATCTCAACCAAGAAACCCAATAAAAGCAAAAAATCATATTTTAAACATAATAGGTCATCACAAAACTCATTTGCATAGATTTACCAAAATAACTTCATTCATTGATTTACTAAAATCTACTACTAACTACATGCATGCAAATATATATATGTATCATCCACAACCATATTTCAAGTTTAACTCTTTTTTAATTAAACCCTGTACATGCCATATAAACCATAATATGTATAACAAAGTCTATCAGAGCAATCTGGATAGTATGGCTCGATATGTTGATCCAATCCTCCGATCTCACGTTAATCTACAAGAACATTAAACAACACGAGTAAGCTTAATGAAGCTTAGTAAGTTCATAGGCCTTAAATATAAATCTTATCGAACATACTATATTAAATCATTAAACAAAACATTTCACTAACATTTCCTACCAAACACAATTTTAGTTGATGAATCCACTTAATTGAGCTCAATGCCAATAACTATTTAAATTCTTCTAAACTAATTCCATATAACACTTACCAAACTTTGTCAAATTAGAGAACGTCATACGAATTTGAGTACATCGTTTTCCCTGTACCATAGTCCAACTATGGTCTTTCACATGTATTGCCATGGCCCTACCATGGTCTTACATTCATAGTGTCATAACCTAGTTATAGTCTTCTCTTCAGGATGCCATAGCCTAGTTATGGTCTTACACACATATATATACTGCCATGGTCCAACCATGGTCTTACGTTCACGGTGCCATAACCCAATTATGGTCTTTTCACTAAAATTCCATAGCCCAGCTATGGTCTTACGTTCACGGTGCCATAACCCAATTATGGTCTTTTCACTAAAATTCCATAGCCCAGCTATGGTCTTACATTTAAATATTCCCATGGTCCAACCATGGTCTTATCCGTCTATTCATCTTGTGTCACGGAACGATCGTACTCAATCCTGTGTTCCATTTAATTCGAACTTTCAATTCAGTTTATCATATTCTTACAATAATCATAATTCGATAACTAAAATATGAAATATTACATTATATTATTCCTATATTAACAATTAATCATGAAATTTCAACCATATGAACTTACCCGAGCCAATTTGTAGAATTTGTTGTAATTCAGGGACTATTCAGCTAATTTCTATTTTTCATGATTGTCTTCGGGTTCTTGATCTATAATATAAAATTATTCATTCATTAGCATCTAATTCAATTCTAATTCACTTCAAAATTTATGCCCTTCAATTTTTGAAATTACACATTACAGTTTAGTCCTTTATCAATTAACCTATCAAATAAGCTATTTTTTTCTTAATTAACATTTTATCTAAACATTATAAGCTATTTCATAGTCATTGACAAATATAATTTAATGTCAAACCCTAAGATTTAATCTTTTTCATAATTAGGTCCTAAAATCAATTTCTATTGAAATTACTTGAAAAAATCATCATATTACCAAATTAAAACCTCAAATCCATGTTAATTCATCATAAACATCCAGCACCCATCAATGGTAGCTTTCAAAATTACCCATGAAATCAAAAACTAATGTAATAAATATTTTGACCTAATTGTAAATGTCCCAAAAACATAAAATTCTCAAGAAATAAGTAAAATTAAACTCACTTGTAGCATAATAAAAGAAGAACCAGCTTTAGAAGCTTTCTCCCATGCCGTTTCCACCAAAATTGAAATGAGGTTGTCTAGAAATCTCTTTCAATTTCTATTTATTTGTTAAATTTTATATAATTTACAATTTAGCCCCCATTTGTTTTATTCTATGGTTTTTCATTAACATGCCATCCAACCTATTTTCTTTAGGTCCAATTGCCCTTTAAGTCCTCCATTATTTATTATTTAGACCATTTCCTCATTTTATTTAATTATAAAATTTTGCACCTTTTTTAATTTAGTCTTTTTTAATTAATTAACTATTGAAACGTTAGAATTTTCTAATGAATTTTTAATACTAACTCAATGACACTCCGTAAATATTTATAAAAATATTTGCGGCTCAGTTTATAAAAACGAGTTCTTGATACCTCGTTTTCGATACCAATTAATCTAATGATTATTTCTAAAGCACAAATCACTAATTCATAGTTTTCCTAAATTCACAGTTAGCTCATAAACACTAACTAATAAAATTTACGAGCTCACTTGTCGGATATTAGTGGTCTCGAACCACTATTTTTGACACCACTAAAAATTGAGTTGTTACAACTCTCCCCCCTTTTAGGCAATTTCGCCCTCGAAATTTGTTACTTTAGAATAAGTTCAGATACTGTGATTTCGTCATTCTTTTGTTTCCTAGGTTACCTCCTCCGAACCATGATGATGCCACAACACTTTAACCGATGGTACTCGTTTATTTCGTAATTCTTTAACCTCTCGAGCCAAAATCTTCAACGGTTCTTCCGAATATGTCATATCCAGTTGTATTTCAATTTCACTATGAGGAGTCACATGTGAAGGATCTAATATGTACCGTCTTAGCATAGACACATGGAACACGTTATGGATTTTCTCAAGTTCTAGAGGCAGAGTTAACCGATAAGCCACAGGGCCAATTCTTTCTACAATTTCATATGGTCCAATAAATCTTAGACTCAGTTTCCCTTTTCTGTCAAACCATAATACTTTCTTCCACGGTAAAACTTTTAAGGGCACTCGATCGCCAACCGCAAATTCTATGTCTCTTCTTTTCAGATCTGTATATGATTTCTGACGGTCTAAAGCAGCTTTCAAACTGTCCTGGATGATTCGAACTTTTTGTTCAGTTTCCTGAATCAAATTGACTCCTACTAACTTGGATTCACTCAATTCAGACCAATACAATGGAGTCTTACATTTACTTTCATAAAGAGCTTCAAATGGTTCCATTTTGAGACTAGATTGGTAACTATTATTATATGCAAATTTAGCCAAGGGTAAATACTTTTCCTAGTTGTCTCCAAACTCAAATATACAACATCTCAACATGTCTTCTAGAATCTGAATCACTCGTTCTAATTGCCCGTCAGTCTAAGGATGAAATATTATGCTAAAATGTAACTTAGTACCCAGGGCTTCTTGTAGTTTACTCCAAAACCTTGATGTAAACCTCGGATCTCGATCCAAAATAATGGATGTTGGAACCCCGTGTAATCTTATGATCTTAGACATATATAATTCTGCTAATTTCTCAAGTGAAAAGCTTGTTCTGACCAGGAAAAATATGCTGACTTAGTCAATCTATCCATAATCACCTAGATTGAATCTTTCTGTCTTGGAGTCATAGGTAATCCAGATACAAAATCCAATTTGACATGCTCCAATTTCCACTCAGGAATCATAACAGGTTGTAACAAACCTGTTGGTACCTAATGTTCTGCCTTGACTTGCTGACAAATCAGACACCTTGCCACAAATTCACAAATTTCTCGTTTCAAACCCGGCCACCATTACATTCTTTTCAAATCACAATACATTTTGGTAATACTGAGATGAATGGAATACATGCTACTATGGGCTTTAGAAAGAATATCCTTTTTCAAGTCTGAATTATTCGAAACACAAATTCTATTGTGATAATATAACATACTGCAATCATCAATGCTATACCCTGAACTCAAATTGTCCCAAACCATCTGCCTTTTTAACACTAGTTTCGGATCTTTGTCTTGCAACTCTCGAATCTACTAAAGGAAAACAAGTTTTGCTTTCAACTCTGCTAATACAGAACCATCTTCATTAAGAGACAAATAAGTGTTCATTGCTCGAAGTGCAAATAAAGACGACTTTCGACTGAGTGCATCTGCAACCACTTTAGCCTTTCCGGGGTGGTAATCAATAACCAAATCATAATCTTTCAGTAGCTCTAGCCACCGTCTCTATCTTAAATTCAACTCCTTTTGAGTCATCAAATACTTTAGACTTTTATGATCTATGTACATATAGCATTTCTCACCGTATAAATAGTGTTTCCAAATTTTCAAAGCAAACAGAATTTCAGCTAACTCAAGATCATGTGTAGGATAATTCCTCTCATGTAGTTTTAACTGCTGAGAAGCATAAGCCACTTCTTTTCCTAACTGCATTAAGACACAACCCAATCCATTTAGAGATGCGTCACTATATACAACATACGGTACACCCGATTCTGGTTGAGCCAAAACTGAAGCTTCTATTAACATTTTCTTCAACTGATCAAAGCTCTAATGAAACTTATCAGACCAAACAAATTTAAAATTTTTCTGTATTAGTCGAGTCATCGGCAAAGCAATCATCGAAACATTCTTGACAAAATGGCAGTAGTATCCTGCTAAACCCAGAAAACTTCACACTTCTGTTATATTTTTCGAAACTTTCTAATTCACCACTACAGATACTTTGATCGGATCCACTTGAATCCCTTCAACTGACACAATATGACCCAGAAATTTGACCTCATGAAGGCAGAATTCACATTTACTGAATTTTGCATACAATTGTTTCTCCCTCAAAGTCTGTAACAAAATTCTCAAGTGTTGTGCATGCTCGGATTCTGTCTTACAATAGATCAGCATATCATCAATAAACACAACCACAAATCTATCTAAATATGGTTGAAAAATCCATTTCATTAAATCCATAAAAGAAGCAGGAGGATTAGTCAAACCAAAAGGCATTACCAAAAACTCATAATGACCAAACCGAGTTCTGAAAGTAGTTTTCGGCACATCACATTCTTTAACTTTCAACTGATAATACCCGGATCTGAGATCTATCTCTAAAAATACTGCAGCACCTTTCAACTAATCAAACAAATCGTCAATACGAGGCAATGGATATTTATATTTAATTGTAACCTTTTTTTCAATTTTATGTAATCTATACACAATCTTAAAGAGTCGTCTTTCTTTTTCACAAATAAGACAGGTGTATCCCAAGGAGTCATACTCGGTCTGATGAATCCTTTGTCTAATAACTCTTGCAACTGTTACTTTAATTCTTTTAACTCAGTCGGTGTCATTCTGTACAGTGTTACTGATATTAGAGTTGTTCCCAGAATCACACCAATCACAAACTCAACTTCACAATCAGGTGGTAAACCCGACAATTCCTCAAGAAACATATCAGTAAACTCATTAACAACTAGTAACTATTCTAACTTCAATTTAGAACCCCAAATATCAATAATGTAGGCCAAAAATACCTCACTACCTCAATTTAGAACCCTGAATATCAATAATGTAGGCCAAAAATACCTCATTACCTTTCCGCATCAATCTCTGAGCTGAAATAATTCTGGCTATTTCTTTCGGATTTGCAAACTCAACAGTAATCATCTCTCCTCTGACATTTCAGATCAATCTGTTTTTCTCTACAATTTACTATGGCATCATGCTTCATCAACCAATCCATTCCCAAAATAACATCAAATTCTCGAAAAGGTAGTAACATTAAATCAGTAGGGAATTCACAGCCTTTAATTTTCAATGGACAGTCACGACACACTAAATTCACTATTACTCTTTGGCCTAATGGATTAGTGACTTGAACATCATAATCAGTAGATTCAACAGACAATTTCTTTTTTGATGTTAATGCAGTGCAATCATAAGAATGTGTAAACCCAGGGTCAATCAATGCATACACAGTAACAACATCTGGAGCTGTAGCTTCCTCTCTCGCTCGGATAGCATACGTACGTGAAGGTGCCCTAACCTCAGATCGGGCAGTCGAATCTCTCATACCTAAACGAGCACTACTTTGGCCTGAACGTCTACTTCTTTGAAAGTAACTATTTTCTTTTCTTGTTGTTCTCCCTCCTCTTTTAACAGTTGAGGACAGTCTCGAATAAAATGATCAATAGCCCCGCAATTATAACAAGCTCCTATCTTGCCTCTACATTTACTGAAGTGACTTTTCCCACAATACTTGCATTTAGGCATGGGAGCATTTTGTACACTGCCCACACTAATTGTAGGTTTAATAGTTACCCCGAGATCTTGTTGAGTTGTCTTATTCTTACATGATCGTTTCGGCATTGAAGTAGGTCGACTGAAATCATCTCTAGAATTTTTAGCCAAAAATGCTAAAATGACTTGGAGGAACTTCTCTTGTAAGATTCTTTATTCTTTCTGTCTCTCTGCATTTTTCTATTGTACACCTCTTCTATTTTCTGAGCACGATCTGACAGAACAACAAATTCCCGTATTTCTATGCCCCCAATCATCATTCTGATTTCAATATTTAATCCTTTCTCAAATTGAATACACATTTATTCTTCAGTTGATACAATTTCCTGGGCATATCTACTGAGGTATACAAATTCTATTTCGTACTTGTCTACTAATCGATTACCTTGTTGCAAGTCAAGAAATTCCCTCTTCTTTTTATCCAAATATCTCTTGCCAACATATTTCTTTTTAAATTTATTCTGGAAAATAATTTTCTCTTTCGGTGCCACAACCACAATGGTCATCCACCAATTATATACTTCCTCTTTCAGTAAGAAAACAGCACATCTCAAATAATCATTTGGGGAACAAGCCATTTCTTTAAAAACTCTCACTGTATTTTGAAGCCAATATTCAGCTTTTGACTGGATCATCATCTAACCTACCCCAGAATTTTTTGGCCCCCAAACTTTCTAAGTTTTTCTATTGGAGTACGCTTACTGGATTCAGTTATCAGAGGAGGTGAAGTGTAACATCCTAGATTAGGGGTTATGTGTTCGTGCCTAATTCATGAGTTAGTAGGTTTTGGCAGTGTTGGAAGTGTATTAAGGGTTTTAGAATTCTAGGATGGAAGAAGAAAGCTTTGGAAAATTATTGGTTTTTGAGTAAAAAGGGGAGCTAGGTAAATGAGGCTTTAAAAGAAACTCCGTGTGAAGCATGACACAAGGAACCATGTGGTAAAATGGCATGTTTTATGAATTATGAATGTGTTATGTGAATTCTAGAAATAAGGAAATGTTAGGCTAAAGGAGGGAAACGAACGTTTTTGGAAACCTGGAAATGTATGGAAATGTTAAGTTCAAAAGAGGAAAATGAACATTTTTGGAAACTAGGAAATGTAAGGAAATGATTTAGAAATGACTCGAAAGAGGAAAGTGAACATTTCTGGAAACTTGGAAATGTAAGGAAATGTCAAGTTTACAGAGCCGAACGAAAATTTTTGGAAACTTAGAAATGACCTAGAAATGACGAGTTTTAAGGTTTAAAAGGGGAAATTAAGGCAAGGTGGCCTTAAAAGAAAAAGTTTGTGAATTTTGACACACAAACAGGCTTGGAAAAGTGGCCTGAAGATGTCACTTATGGCCTATGGAAATGGCGCCATATACAAAAGGAATGGGCCTGAGTTCAAGTCACTTGGGAAGCAAATAAAGGAGGTTTTATTTTTGCTTCCAGAAGACTGAGGTGGACGGCACAAGCCTTCTAGAAAGGAGGAGTTTTATTTTCATAAATATTCGATTAATAAGGTGATAAATAAGGGATTTAATTTGGATTATTTTTGAAGAGATAATAAAGGATTTAATTTGGATTATTTTCAAGAGATAATTGTTGGATTAAATTCTTTTAATTTGAATAAAGTGATAATTAAAGGGATAAAGCTATCAAAATAGAAGAGTGGTGGCCAAGTAAGGGACTCTAGCTTAGTAATTTCAGCTATAAAAGGAAAAGAGAGGCCATTCTGCATTATTTTCTATTCTTTGAAAGCCTCTGCCGAGTTCTCTTCACCAAATCTTCTTCTTCTTTTATTTTTGCCAAGCCAAAATACCTTGTGTTCTAGCCGAATCCTCCATCTTTATTCTTCCTTCTCTAATCCCTTCAAAAGGCAAAAGTTGTGAGATCATCATCTAGCCATAGCCGAATCTCTGAAGATTGAAGTGAAGGTGCAATCGATTTCTTCAAGTAAGGGTAAGATCTCATTCGGTTTCATCCTTTTTCTTTTAAGATTTGTCGAAATCTAGGACTAACCCCATTAATATCTTGTTGCCGAAACTTTGAAGAGATCTTTCGGGATTTACTAAGTGTCGACTACAAGGAAGGAGAAGTTCTTTTCCCGAAGGTACACCATAGGCCACGTGTTCCTTAGTGAGTTTTAGGATTTAAAATCCACAAGGTAAGCATATGAAGTATTCGGCCAAGGCTTATTTTTTGGTATTTAGAATTATTTCCTATTTATTCAAAAGCCGAAAACTGACCTAGTTAAATGATTTGGTGGCTAGCCGATTTTTAAGGAAGGAATACTACAAATTTCGGGATTTAATTATTAATCAAATCGGCAAACAAGGTAAGTTTAAGAATACTAATCCTACTAGGATTTGGATTTGTGGCCGAATGGCTTTTTATTAAAGTAGTAACTGATTAATCAAATGTAGGGACTAAGGATCTAAGCATTAGATCAAGCTTTTCGGGATCTCAAGGAAATTGTTAAGCGAATCAGGTGTGTACCCCACACTATTTTATAATACGTTTTATGGCTATGTTAATTAAAATATGTGATATTAAGAATATGAAAGTGGCTAAGGTACCATGTTATGGTACAAAGTACTCAGGTACGTTTCCTACTCCTACTAAGAATATGAAAAATGTTACTAATAACATGAGAATATGAGAAGAATGTGAACTCTGGCATATTTATGCATATTGTTATTATATGGGGCATATGGGTTTGTTTGAAAGGGGAAGTGAATGCGGTGACCTAAAACCACGAACACGGTGACCTAAGACCGTGATATCTGAAAAGTGGTGACCTAAGACCACAGTAATCTGAAAGTGGTGACTTAAGACCACAGTATGCGGTGACCTAAGACCGCAAATTTGGAGTGTAGAGGAAGGAGGGTCGACTTAGTAGTCCCTACGGTGTGACTGGCAGGTACGGGGGTGTGTAGCGGATGGACAATTAGGTTTGGGTTTGGGAATGCATCATAACTTGTATTTTATGTTTTGAATGTGTAGCTATTGTATGCCTGATTCTATTATGATTTAGTGTCGTGTACACATTGAGTCTGTTTGACTCACCTCATTGTGGGACCATGTTTCAGGTGATGAACAGTGATGGACCGGGGACAAAGGTACTTGTGGTGGCCATGCTAACATGAAGTTTATATTTTTATGGACTCTTGAATTTATTTTAGTACTTTGAAATATTTTGGAAACTATTTGATGTAATAAGGCCATAAGGCCATGATGAACGATTTTATTTCTACTTGTTGTTTTATTGTGTTACAAATTTTGATTAAGTTAAAGACTAAGTATTTTATTTTAAAATATACTCGATATGTTTATTACTTAAAATTAAAAAGGGGTTTTCTAATATAAAAATTCAGTTTGTTTTCAACACAAGCCCAACCCAAACAATATTTTTTTTAAAATCACACAAGGTTTTCTCTAAGTAACAAAAGAATTTGAAACCGGTTTACTTGAGGAACATACCAAATCTGGTCAAAGCTCGTGGGCCGGGTTTGGGGTGTTTCATGGAGATACAATCGGGGGTGCTACAGATGGTACAGTAGGGGAGGAGGTTGCTGAGCTTGATTTCTTTCTTGCTTAAACTCATTAAACCATTGGTTCATAAACCCATAGAACATATTTTAAGTTCTTGTTCTTGCATCGGAGAAATTGGGACATTACTACTTGTCCTATGCTCAGATGTTTGTACTCTACTATTAGCTTCATCATGTTTAGCATGTTTGGATCTATCTGACATCTTTACAATCTACAAGAAAAACAAGAGCCAGATCGAATCATACACATCACACTATCACAGATTTATATGGCATGTATTTCTCAACACTTTACACGTTACATTTGTTCCAAAAATTGGCTAAACTGAAGCTCTAATACCAATAAATGTAACACTCTTAACCTATATCTGTTGTCGAAACAAGATTATGGAGCATTATCGGACTTTACAGACTAATTACGAACATTTCATAATCTTTAATACATATATCATAACTCTTTCATATAATACTCATATGGTCCCTTATATGGGCCCTCGAAGCCCAAAATAGGCGTTAGAAGTAAATTAGGACTCGACCGGAGACTTCAAGAATTTTTCGCATAACGTCAAAAATTTTCTTGGAAACAGGGGACACACGCCCGTGTGGCCAGACCGTATAGCTCACATGGCCAGGAGTCACACCAGTGTCTTAGGCCGCGTGGGCATTCGATGTGAGACACACGACTGTGCCCCAGCCCGTGTTCTTACCCATGTAACTCTCTGATTTATGCCACACGACCAACCACATGCCCATGTGCTAGGCCGTGTGCAAAGTGCAGGGGTCACACGGCCAGTTACATACCTGCGTGCCAGGCCGTATGCAAAAAACTGAGCATTCTGTTTTTGAAATTTCAAGGTGTAAGGGACACACGGCTAGACCATATTCCCAAGTGCCAAGTCGTGTGTCACGCACGCCCGTGTTTTTGCCCTTGTGGACGAAAATAGGCTATTTCAATGCCACTTTTCTCACCCTTTTAAGATATCAACCTGCATACAACACTCTCATATACCAATATCTCAACCAAGCAACCCAATACAAGCCAAAAATCATATTTTAAACATAATAGGTTATCACAAAACTCATTTGCATAGATTTACCAAAACAACTTCATTCATTAATTTACTAAAATCTACTACTAACTACATGCATACAAATATATATGTGTATCATCCACAACCATATTTCAAGATTAACTCTTTTTTAATTAAACCCTATACATGCCATATAAACCATAATATGTATAATAAAGTAGTATACAGAACACCCCAAACCCCGTGAAGCCGACCTTAGGACTAGGGTTAGGAGCATTACTGATGCATTGAAAACTTACATAACATTTCATACATTACAATCATTAAACTCACAAACAATAGGCACTGATTCCACTTTCTTCTCAAATGCTTTTGAATCAATCACATAAGCAAAATATGCCTCGTAACCCTTTTTCACGTAACTCTAAGCTTTCAAAACAGATATTACAGCAGGTAATCCATTCAAATCATCAGACTCAATCCGTACAATCTTATCATTCGAACATCTCAAATCTGTAGTCTTTCTTTTACAATTTACAACAGCATCATGCATAAACAACCAATCCATCCCCAGAATAATATCAAACTTATCAAATGGCAAGAGCATCAGGTCAGCAGGGAAACAGATATCTCGAAACATTAAAGGACAGTTCTTGCATACTTTGTCAACAAGGACACTTTTACCTAAAGGGTTCAATACTTTTATAGCAAACTCAGTTGACTCTACAGGCAAAGTCTTGCTGAATACTAAATTCATGCAAATATATGAATGCGTAGAACCAGGGTTTATTAAAGCAATCACAGAAGTATCATAAACAGTAAAAGTACCAGTTATGACATCAGGTGATGAGGCTTCCTCTAGAGCTTGAATAGCATACGCTCTGACTGGCACTCTGGCTTCAGATCTGACAATATTGTCTCTCGTAGCTCTCTGACTACCACTGACATTTCTTACATTCCTTAAAGATCTACCTCTCACAGGTGCACTATCAGATCTCGAATTCTGAATAGTCTCTAGCTCGACAGTCTCATGGCAATCACGAATAAAATGATCAAGCGATCCACATCTGAAGCAAGCTCTGTCATTTAATCTACAGCTTCCCGGATGCCTTTTTCCGCAATGTTTACATTCAGGTCTCTCAGATCGAACATTTCCAACGTAGCCACTGAAGTTGCTAGGGTTTTAGAACTCATTTGCGGTCTTGATTGATTTCTATTCGAATGTCCCACGTTATCTCTGAAACGACTTTGATTATCTCTGAATCTTTTCGGAACAGACTGAAATAATTTACTCTAAATTCTCTTTTTCACATCTCGAGCTTCAGACTCAGCTTTTCTCTTATCTTTTTCGAGTGCCTCAGCTTTGCAAGATCTGTCAACGAGTAAAACAAACTCTTTTATTCGAAAATCCCGACTAACAAACGAATGTCCTCATTAAAACCATCTTCCAATCTTTTGCACATTATAGCTTCAGAAGATACAAACTGACTTAGTCTCACGAATTCTTGTTCATACTCAGAAACAGTTATTCAGCCCTGTTTAAGTTCCAGAAATTCCTTCCATTTCTGATCAACAAATCTCTCACTGATATATTTCTTCCGGAACTCGATTTGAAAGAAATCTCATGTAATTCGCTCTTTCAAAATAATAGAAATCAGAGTTTTCCACCATTGATATGCTGCATCTCGGAGCAATGATACCACACACTTTGTGCATTCTTCCGGAGTCAGAGACATCTCATCAAATACTCGAATCGTATTCTCTAACCAAAACTCGGCCTTTTCAGCATCGTCATCTTTAGTAGCCAGGAATTCTTCAGCCCCATATTTACGGATCTTGTCAATAGGAGGCTAATTCAACAGATCCGGATGTATAACTGGTGGCACAACTGTAGTCTGAGGGGAATTAACTGGGGGCGGGGATTGCGAAACAGTCGGGTTATTTCTTACGAATTGAGTGAACCACTCACTCATCATCTGGAAGAAAGCTTGTTTAGCTTCTCCCTCTTGACCGCTCGTAGCCGGTCTCGAATCAAAGGGCGCTGTCCCTTCAGCAGGAGTAGGCGCATTACTTTCTACGTCGTTAGCTACGGCTCTTTCGGGATCCATTACTATACAAAAAATCACATTTTATACGTCAGGATTCATCACACTATCACAATTCAGATATATGGCATGTATAGCTAGACTCTGACACGCTACGTTAGTCTGAGAATCGGCTAAACCGTAGCTCTGATACCAACCAAATGTAACACCCCTAACCCGTAACTGACGCCGGACTAGGGTTATAAGTATTACTGGACAGATCGGAAACTTACATAACATTTTGTACATTACAATCATTATTAACAATCATAGTGTTTCTTAAATAAGTCATCAAGCCCCTAAGCATGCTTATAAACCGAGCCAGGACTATATTGAAACACATACAGAATTTCTCAGAAATTTTAAACTTTTCCAAAATAAAGGGGGGACACTCCCGTGGGAAGGGACCGTGTGCCCTCCACGGCTTCTAGACACCCCCGTGTGTCCATCCGTGTCTATATACTAACTTGATCCCCACGGCCACCACACATGCCCGTGTGTCCTGACCGTGGTCCTATACTTACTTCCCCACCACGGCGATCAAGCACGCCCGTGTACTATGGCCGTGTGTTCTTAGCTAGCTACCGACTTGCACACCACGGCCAAATGACACGCCCATGTCGAGGCCGTGTGATACTAAACTGCATCCCACAATTCACCCACGGTCGTTAGGCACGCCCGTGTACCACAACCGTGTGACATTATAGGCCATTTACAAGGCCAAAATGCCACCCATAAGGGTCAAACCTACAAGCCATATTTAACAAGATATCTCATGCACATATAACCTCCAAAACATACCAAAATAATCATTCCAACCATGCATTCAATACCAATTCCAACCATGACCATTTCAAGGACTAAAACTCATACATAACTAAAGCATATCTTTATCATTTAACCAACCAAAACTTGCCTATTTCATGGGCATTAAACCATACCAAAACTATACATATATCACATTCATGTAAGAAAGTCTCAACTCATAATTAGCCAAGTCACATGACTAAAATCACATAACATCTTATACCAAAATACTAGCCTATACATGCCATATCTAGCTTTATACATTATCAAAGTGTACCAAAATAAGTTTAGTAGTGTGATGACGATCCGTGAAGGTCCTGAGCCTTCAGTAGCTTTGACGACCTATAGAACAGAGAAAACATATACAGAGTAAGCTTTCCAAAAGCTTAGTAAGTCAATATACAAACAAACTTAGCATGAATTATACATAACCAATTCAATAAAATGACCGATTTCGTTCCCATGATATAAATCATCTCATTCTTTCTTAAACTTGTTTGCTTAACCATTACTTACCAAATTCCAAATCACATACCATGTATGCACATAATTCATCTAATCAAACTTAACATTTTGTATCGTCATTTCCATATACAAAGCATCGTAGTAAGATCACATAATTCATCTAATCAAACGTCCCAGACGTGGTCATACACATAATCAGATATCGATGCCATTGTCCCGGACAGGGTCTTACACGAATTTTAAATTAATCCCAACGTTCCAGACGTGGTCTTACATGATAAAAACAGAACAGATAACTATGACGTGACTTAGCCAATCCTATCTATTCCTAGGTTCGTACGGGGCTTCTCAGACTTAGTCACTATATCGGACTTATCTCGGAATTCAAATACATAACCTCACATAAGCATTCATTATCATCATTAATCATATGAACATTTACAAATACTTACATATACATTTATTTGTATAGTGACTTACCTCAGATTCAGTTTATCGAAATGAAAACGGCTACTCGGTTACTTTTGCTTTCCCGTGATCTAAGTCCGTTTTCTTCGGTTCTTGATCTAAGCATATTCAGAATTAACCATTTTATTCATTATTTCATTCAATTCAATCCATACAGTATAATTTGGGCTATTTACAATTTAGCCTTCATATTTGCACATTTTATCAATCTAGTCCATTTTTCACAAAACATTAAATTCACAAAATCCACACATATACATGCTTGGCCGAATACATATACATCACATACAAGCCCACACTTTTCATCAAATTTACAAATTAGTCCCTTAATTTACCATTTTCTCAATTTAGCCCTATTTAGCTAAATTCATCAAAAATTCAAGAACAAAGTATGTTTATCTAGCACGTAACTTTCATTTAACACTGAAAATCATCAAAAATCTTGACATATCATCAATGGCATCTCACACAAACATCATAAATTCTCAAAATTGAAACATGGGTTTTGTAGCTCTCAAAGAAACGATTACAAAAACGTAGAAATTATCGAAAATCGATCAAAAACTAACCTTGAATTAAAGCTTATAAGTGCCGAAATTCAAAAGAACTAAAGCCTTTTCTTCTTTCTCAAATATCCGGCCAAAAGATGAATTAAAAATGGTCATTTTTCATGCTTTTATGAAATATATCATACATAATAATCTATTTACTAATTTAGCCTTAAAATATAAAATATTTATAACATCACTAACAAGGTCATTTTTGACCAAAACCATCCACTAACTAAGTTTCTTTTATTATAATATAATTATTACTTAATGAATAAGTAACAATATATTTATAATATGCCACATTTATTACCATCCACTATCATAGAATTGGCTTATTTGCCCAATAAGTCCTCACATTTATAAAGCCACAACACATAGGTGCTTTAGCAAATAGCAAGCAACTTTCACATTTCATGCAATTTAATCCTTTTGTCAAATTAACCACACAGACAATCAAATTAACTTACAGAAATTTAACACATGCTAAACCTCATATCAACAGCGCAGAATATAATATTAAATATTATACGAACTCGAATTTCTGGTCCCGAAACCACTGTTCCGACTAGGGTATAAACCGGACTGTTACAATATCGAAGCAATCTAGATAGTGTGGCTCGATGTGTTGATCCGATCCTCCGATCTCACGTTAATTTACAAGAACATTAAACAACACATGTAAGCTTAATGAAGCTTAGTAAGTTCATATGCCTTAAATATAAATCTTACCGAACATACTATAATAAATCATTAAACAAAGCACTTCACTAACATTTCCTGCCGAACAAAATTTTTGTTGATGAATCCACTTATTTGAGCTCAATATCAATAACTATTTAAATTCTTCTAAACTCATTCCATAAAACACTTACCAAACTTTGTCAAATTAGAGAACGTCATACGGATTTGAGTACATCATTTTCTCTATGCCATAGTCCAACTATGGTCTTTCACAGGTATTGCCATGGTCCCGCCATGGTCTTACATTCATAGTGCAATAACCCAGTTATGGTCTTGTCTTCAGGATGCCATAGCCACCTATGGTCTTACACACATATATATACTGCCATGGTCCAACCATGGTCTTACGTTCACGGTGCCATAACCCAATTATGGTCTTTTCACTAAAATGCCATAGCCCAGCTATGGTCTTACATTTAAATATTCCTATGGTCCAACTATGGTCTTATCCGTCAATTCATCTTGTGTCATAGAACAATCGTACTCAATCCTGCATTCCACTTAATTCGAACTTTCAATTCAATTTATCGTATTCTTACAATAATCGTAATTAGATAACAAAAATATGAAATATTACATTATATTATTCTTATATTAAAAATTAATCATGAAAGTTCAACCATATGAACTTACCTGGGCCAATTTATAGAATTTGTTGTAATTCTTGGACTATTCAGCTAATTTCCCTTTTTCACGATTTTCTTTGGGTTCTTGATCTATAATATAAAATTATTCATTCTCTAATTCAATTCTAATTCACTTCACAATTTATGCCATTCAATTTTTGATATTACACATTTACCCCAACTTTACAATTTTTTACAATTTAGTCTCTTATCAATTAACCTATCAAATAAGCTATTTTTTCTCAATTAACACTTTATCTAAACATTATAAGTTATTTCACAACCTTTGACAAACATAATTTAATGTCAAACCCTAAGATTTAATCTTTTCACAATTAGGTCCTAAAATCAATTTCTATTAAAATTACTTGATAAAATCATCATATAACCAAATTAAAACCTCAAATCCATGTTAATTCATCATAAACATTCAACACTCATCAATGTTAACTTTCAAAATTACCCATGAAATCAAAAACTAATGTAATAAATAGTTGGACCTAATTGTAAAAGTCTCAAAAACATAAAACTCTCAAGAAATATGTAAAATTAAACTCACTTATAGCACAATAAAAGAAGAACTAGCTTTAGAAGCTTTCTCCCATGTCGTTTCCACCAAAATTGGAATGAGATTGTCTAGAAATCTCTTTCAATTTCTACTTATTTGTTAAATTTTATATAATTTACAATTTAGCCCCCATTTGCTTTATTCTATGGTTTTTCATTAACATGCCATCCAACCTATTTTCTTTAGGTCCAATTACCCTTTAAGTCCTCCATTATTTATTATTTAGACCATTTACTCATTTTATTTAATTAATAAATTTTACACCTTTTTCAATTTAGTCCTTTTTAATTAATTAACTATCGAAACGTTAGAATTTTCTAACGAATTTTTAATACTAACTCAATGACACTCCGTAAATATTTATAAAAATATTTTTGGCTCAGTTTATAAAAATGAGTTCTTGATACCTCGTTTTCGATACCAATTAATCTAATGATTATTTCTAAAGCACAAATCACTAATTCATAGCTTTCCTAAATTCACAGTTCGCTCATAAACACTAACTAATAAAATTTATGAGCTCACTTGTTGGATTTTAGTGTTCTCGAACTACTATTTTTGACACCACTGAAAATTTGGTTGTTACACCATTCCTTGAGCATATGGGCATAGCCTCAGGAATTTAGCCTCATTTTCTACCACAAACTTGTCTCATTGTTTCAATTTGATAAGCTCGAGCCTACGAGCCTCCATATACTTAGTGCCCACATATTTTTTTGGAAAGGCTCTTGGAAGTAGTCCTAGTTTATGCGATCAACTTGCGTACCCTTTACGACAAACTTCCACCAATGATATGTCTCCTCTTTAAGCAATGAAACAATGTCATTTAATTTCTACTCTAGAGTACAGTCTAAATCCTCAAGAAACCTTTCCATCGACTCCATCCAATTCTCAGCCACCATGGGATTCGTTCTAAAAACGCCCTTCAATGTCTCCGCCACATTCGATCGGAGCCTCTCCGCAACAAACCCACGGTTCTTCAATCTAGTTTGGGCTTTAGCAACCCTTTGTAAAACCCCCAGAATCGCTTGGGTCATCGCGTCATCACCATTTTCATAGCCTCCACCATTATTGGGGTGGATTTTTCAACATAGTTCTCCTCAAGGATCGGGTTTACTTCCTAGACAGTGGGTAGCGCTATAGGTGTAGCCTTACGCGGCCTACCCCTACCACATCTATTTGGGTGTTCATAGTGATCATTTAAAAGTTTTAAATCTAATGTATATCTACAGTATTCAAACAAAATTTCAAGCATTAGTTATCCTCCGAAATATTCACAATCTAAAGTTTACAATTTATCTAATTTTTTAACAATAACTAAAGTATAACCAGCAACGGAGGCTTGGATTTTATCTCCTGCAGAAAACCAGATTTTTCAAAAATCTTGTGGCATGGTTTTTCCTAAAAAATCCATTTTATGTATACATGCAGACTTACTCAAATTTTCACGATCCGAGTTTAGAAAACCTAGGCTTTGATACCACAAGATGGAACCTTCTCAACTCAACCAAGATGTTAGACCCGGATTCGAAATATTACATTCGCCACCAAACTGACCCTGTAAGCTATCAAAGTTGTGAAACAGACATTTTTAAAATATTTGCTTAACTTTAAAAGAAAACTTAGCTTATTACTAATTTTATTTATTACTCAAAATTTTAGTTACAATTTAGCATCGGAAAAGTGAAAACAATATGTATTTTTAATAAAAAATCAGGGTTTTATACTCAACTACATAGTAATCAAATTTAGGCATCCTTAATTCAATTTAAGGGTCATGCAATATACAAACAAATCCCAAATCCTAAATTTCATGCCACAATTCAAAATAAAATATATACACACTTTGAATAATTAAATAAACTGAATACTAAGCCTAGATAATTCAGTAAATAAAAATCGAGCAGAGACCCTTCAGATGTCACGTCCGCATCCTAACTTGGTGGGTTATGTGTAAGGATGGAAATAAATGGGGGAGTGAGCTATGATGCTTAATGTGAGTTCAATCACAAGATAATCAGTGCAAATGATCATACAAAAATATGTCACACAGAAGTAACTTCTAGTGGCAATATCAGAATATCAATGTTTTAGATCATTCAACAATATTCAACAATATACATATGTATATATAAATTTCATATCACAAATTCCATTTTTGTATGCACATGTTTTTGTGGATGACATACAGTTTCAGTTTTAATAGAAAAGATCCTACCCTACCGCTACACACCACAATGGGAGTTCCCTTGAACTCCAACCACTAGCACACCAAATTGTGGTTTAACCACCAATAGTTTCCAGATTAACTGCCAATGGCTGTGGACACACAACAAAACACAGCAGATAGATTTTGCCTATGGTTGTGGATACACAACAAAATAATGTAGGTAAAAACTGTCCTTGGTTGTGGATGCACAAAATTATTACAGGTAATAGCTGCCACTGGGTTGTGGATACACACTACAGATGGAATCTACCTATGGCTGTGGGTACACAGCAAGACCGTCGTAGATGGAATCTACCTATGGCTATGGGAACATAGAAAAATAATATAGATAAGCTTTCAATATTTCCTTCATTCATTATGTCCCACCCCATGCAATGCAATATGACATGCTCAAAACAGATCAATATAGTAGCATTTAATTGGCTTTTAATAGAACAATATAGTAGCAGTCATTATGCCTATAACGATACTATATAGTGAAAAATATTGTGCTTATACCAGTTCGATACAATAGCCAAAGGCATGCTTATCATGTGTTCGGTTTCACAATACTATAAGGTATATTGAACGTACAATCTCAAATACAGATAAACATACGTATTAATCACAATTCAAGAATATATATATATAATATTAATTTAGTCAATCAGATAATGGATTCTAGCAATATTTATATCATCAGGGACCTGATTGAATAAATTAAGACACTAAAATAGTTCAGTAATCATTCAGGGACTAAACTGACAAATCATAAAATTCTAGGTAAAATTTGTAAAATATAAAAAATAGGTGCACATGACCGTGTGGCCAAACCATATGGGATGTTATATAGACCATGTGGAGGGGTTATACGGTTGAATGGCTAGGCCGTGTGTAACACCCCAAACCCGGCCCAAACACTACAACCGGATTTGGTACGTCACTTTAGTGAATTTACAAAACATGTCGCGTTTTGGAAAATAATTACTAGGTTTAATCGTTAATACCGAAAATTTAATAGTTTATTAAGTTATATAAGATATAAAGTTATAAATTGCCTTGGTGAATTTTAAATAAAAACTGAATTTATTACCTGCTTAACTTAATTAAAGGAAAAATTTGAACGTCTAACAATAATAAAAGCCCAAAATAAATCCGGAATAAAAATAAAGCTAGTGGCCCATGGCCTTATTACAACGAGATTTTAAACCCATTAAATAAAAATATAAAATAATAAACTAAAGTCTTTTTGCTGAATCCAAATGTTCTTTTGCATGGCCACCTTGCTCTCCTCTCCAGCCCGGTCCGATGTACTAAGTGCTACCTGAAATTGTTAAATAATAGGGTGAGTCGCGAGGCTCAGTATGCAACCCTCGTGCACCATTAGATTTTGGGCCTTAGCCCCACAGAATATATAACAGAATATAATATAACAGAAATTATACAAAGCCCAACCCAAGTCTTAGGTTTCCATCCGCTACACGCCACCCTTACCTGCCAGTCACACCATTGGGGATTTCTACAATCAACCCACACCGCTTCATGCCATTGATGGCAGTAATGCTGCTCATCGTCAAAGTTGTGATAGAGTCACCAGGCTGAAATGGCAAAAGCCACTAGAAACAGAGTTGTGACAGAGTCACCAGGCTGAAATGGCATAAACCACAAGAAATAGAGCTATGACAGAGTCACCAGGCTGAAATGGCATTAACCACCAGAACAGGTCACGGCAGAAGCCGCTACAACAGAACACTTCCCCTTTCAATAAACCCAACCCCATGTAATCAGAAAACAGCATACTTATCACATATGTCATCTTAATAGGAACATGCACTTAGGAATGACAGAGATCACTAACCTGGTGATTCGCTTTTACCCTCCTTGGGTTTCAATCATTATGCTGGGATTTCGGCATTTATCAGAATATAACAGGCAATCTAAATGGTGTGAAAGTGTTACACACCTGATTAATGTCGATACCCTTGCTAGACTGATCTACAACTTTGCTCAAAAAGTCAGAAAGATGTGAAAATAGGGCCTCTCCTATATTTGGCCAAGGGTTAGTAAATCCCGAATTTACACGTTGAAACTAATAGATCTTCTTACCTTGAAATCTCGAAAGTAACACGATTCAAGTGCTACCGATCTATAACTTAGAGATCTATGCGATTGACTCCACTAAAGTTCCCTTCAGATTTCGGCACAAGTAGGCACCATAGAAGCAATTCGGCAATCACAGGAGATGAGATCTAGGGATTTCGGCTTTTAGGAAAATCCCAGAAAAAGTATGAACAAGAAAAGGCTGATGTGTCTTTGGCTTTTAAAATACTTGAGTGAAGAGTTTGGTTTTAATGAGAAAAGAGAAGAAGAAAAGAAAAAAGAAAGAGACTGAAGATTTTTGGCTAGGAAGAAAAAGAATGGAAAGAGTTTGGCTTTTGAATCAAAGTGAAGATGAGGATTAGGCTTAGAGATTTTTGCTTTTGCAGAGAGAATGAAGAAGAAGATGGAACTTTAGGAGTTTTCGGCTTTTACTCAGAGAAGAAAAGAAAAGAATGAGAGAAAAACCCAAATGCCAAAATTGAAGAGATATTCCTCCTATTTATAGAAATTTCGGCACTTACCTAACCTTGCAGACAAATCCTATCTTTTCTCCTTTATCTTAATCTACTAGCTCATCTAAAAGAGATTTAATTATCTCTAACTCCTCCCTCTTTTATCAGCATATTATCCAGATATTTTAATCATTAAAATTCCTAAATTTTAGCCTTTATCTGCTTATTATCCACATAAAATAAATTCCTAAATAATAGCATTTATCTGCTTATTATCCATATATTTTAAACATTAAAACCCCTAAATTTTAGCCTTGTTTCCATCCACTCCACCTAATCCTAATGCCCAAAATTTAGCTAACTTAAATTAAAAGAATTGGGCTTCATGAAACTTAAATTTGGGCCCCTTACTCCTTGTGTGTGGCGTCACCTTCTAATTCCCTTACAGTGCCACCTTTTGTTGGGCCACAAGCCCACGTTGGTATTTTAAACATAATTACCACTCGTTTAACTCTATAATGCCCAATCTAATAATTCAACCAAGGCCTTTACCTAATTCTGAGCCCAATTTGGACCCCTATTACTTAAATTAACATATTAAACATATTCACCCATTAAACGCATAGGCCCAAAAATTCAGGATGTTACAGTTCTACCCCCTTAAAGAAATTTCGTCCTCGAAATTTCCAACTAACTATTAATCGTACTACCTAAGTCTCACTACCATGCTTTTGCTGTGCACTCCAATTCTAAACCCAAAATAAACACTTAGTACACTATGGTAAAGTACGCACCTGTATTCACATCTAGAACATCCTCATCCCCTTGTACTCATGCCATCGGTTCGCGTTATCTGATTAAAAATTTTATGAATTATTAACTCTTTCCACTGATTATCCACGAACAATCTTATGAAAAGTAATTTTAAGAGTGATTCTTTCGAATTCGAACCTATCTACAGTTTCAGTCTCATGTTTACCTCCTAATTCTAGAGACCACATACATTCAACAATCAACATACAGACAACATCCATGCACCTACATTCAACACATAGGGGTATTTTTGTTATTCCACTACCCAGGGTATTTTCGTAATTTTATCCTACAAGGGTATTTCGTAATTTTTAAAATAGGGTTCCTTGTTGATTTCATGAAATAAGGGTATTTTGGTAATTTACAATCCGAGAGTATTTCAGTAATTTTAAAATCTGGGGGTATTTCGAAAATTTTAAAATCTGGGGGTATTTCGGTAATTTTGAAAATTAGGGGTAATTTAGTAATTTACAAATCAATGGTACTTTGGTCATTTTGCAAATCAATGGTAATTTGGTAATTTTACAAATCAGGGGTATTTTGGTCATTTTACAAGTCAGGGGTATTTTCAAAAAAAAAATTTACAAAACTAAGGGGGTATATATATATTTTTTTAAAACAAGGGTATCTTGGAGAATTTGATTTCAAAAGAATAATAGTAGTGTTCAGGTGTTTGTGGGTTTTTGTTGTTGTCGTGTGTTGTATGTGTTTTTTTTTAAGGAAAAATTTTGTTGACTTTGTAAATCAGGGTATATTTGCAAATCATGGTATCTTGGTACTTTTTTTTTCAAAATAAGTATATTTTAGCAATTTTGTAAAAATAATGTGGTAAATTTGGTCTCTTCGGGTTTTAATTATAGATTTTGGCCGTCAACAAATCCTCGTGGCTAGGGTGAGCAATCACTACGCACTGTGTAGGATTCCAGCGAAGAGGAGGTGAGTCACTAGGATCGCTGCTTAAGTACCGGGCTCTTAGGATCCAATCCTAGACATGCGTATGTCACTGTTGCGCACACCTAGTCTTGCGACTCGTTCACGGGTTTGTTTAGTGAATTTAAGTCTTATGAGATTTAAGGAGTTATTTCAGCTAAGCCTAAAGCCCATCAAGTTATAGTCTAAATAGTCTACGTCCCACAAAGCCCATTAAGCCCACATACATATATAACACACAAGGAGTTCAGAATACTTACCTGGCGGACTAGGGCCAGAGACGCAGGTGCCATGCTGAGCTAACAGACCTGTTTATCATTTAAAAACATCCATGTTTCAAAAACCCATCTTTAGAAAACGTTTTGAGCCCAAAAACCCCCAAAGTCGAGTTTTAAACCTGGCTCTAATACCAATTTGTAACACCCCAAACCCGGCCCAAACACTACAACCGGATCTGGTATGTCACTTGAGTGATTTTACAAAACATGTCGCGTTTTGGAAAACAACTACTAGGTTTAATCATTAATACCAAAAATTTAATAGTTTATTAAGTTATATACGATATAAAGTTATAAATTGCCTTGGTGAATTTTAAATAAAAACTGAATTTATTACCTGCTTAACTTAATTAAAGGAAAAATTTGAATGTCTAACAATAATAAAAGCCCAAAATAAATCCGAAATAAAAATAAAGCCAGTGTCCCATGGCCTTATTACAACGAGATTTTAAACCCATTAAATAAAAATATAAAATAATAAACTAAAGTCTTTTTGCTGAATCCAAATGTTCTTTTGCATGGCCACCTTGCTCTCCTCTCCAGCCCGGTTCGATGTACTAAGTGCTACCTGAAATTGTTAAATAATAGGTGAGTCGCGAGATTCAGTGTGCAACCCTCGTGCACCATTAGATTTTGGGCCTTAGCCCCACAGAATATATAACAGAATATAATATAACAGAAATTATGCAAAGCCCAACCCAAGTCCTAGATTTCCATCCGCTACACGCCACCCTTACCTGCCAGTCACACCATTGGGGATTTCTACAATCAACCCACACTGCTACACGCCATTGATGGCAGTCATGCTGCTCATCGTCAAAGTTGTGACAGAGTCACCAAGCTGAAATGGCAAAACCCACCAGAAACAGAGTTGTGACAGAGTCACCAGGCTGAAATGGCATAAGCCACGTAAATGAGCGTGTGTGAGTTACGGTGAAATGGCATTAGCCACCAGAACAAGTCACGGCAGAAGCCGCTACAACAGAACACTTCCCCTTTCAATAAACCCAACCCCATGCAATCAAAAAACAGCATACTTATCACATATGTCATCTTAATAGGAACATGCACTTAGGAATGACAGAGATCACTAACCTGGTGATTCGCTTTTACCCTCCTTGGGTTTCAATCATTATGCTGGGATTTTGGCATTTATCAGAATATAACAGGCAATCTAAATGGTGTGAAAGTGTTACACACCTGATTAATGTCGATACCCCTGCTAGACCGATCTACAACTTTGCTCAACAAGCTGGAAAGATGTGAAAGTAGGGCCTCTCCTATATTCGGCCAAGGGTTAGTAAATCCTAAATTTACACATTGAATTTAATAGATCTTCTTACCTTGAAATCTCGAAAGTAACACGATTCGAGTGCTACCGATCTATAACTTAGAGATCTATGCGATTAACTCCACTAAAGTTCCCTTCAGATTTCGGCACAAGTAGGCACCACAGAAGCAATTCGGCAAACACAGGAGATGAGATCTAGGGATTTCGGCTTTTAGGAAAATCCCAGAAAAAGTATGAACAAAAGAAGGCTGATGTGTCTTTGGCTTTTAAAATACTTGAGTGAAGAGTTTCGGTTTCTGACAGGAAAAGAGAAGAAGAAAAGAAAACAAGGAAGAGACTTGAAGATTTCAACAGGAAGAAAAAGAATGGAAAGAGTTTCGGCTTTTGAATCAAAGTGAAGATGAGGGATTAGGCTTAGAGATTTCGGCTTTTGCAGAGAATGAAGATGAAGATGGAAGTTTAGGAGTTTTCGGCTTTTACTCAGAGAAGAAGAGAAAAGAATGAGAGAAAAACCTAAATGCCGAAATTGAAGAGATATTCCCCCTATTTATAGAAATTTTGGCACTTACCTAACCTTGCAGATAAATCCTATCTTTTCTCCTTTATCTTAATCTACTAGCTCATCTAAAAGAGACTTAATTATCTCTAACTCCTCCCTCCTTTATCAGCATATTATCCAGATATTTTAATCATTAAAATCCTTAAATTTTAGCCTTTATCTGCTTATTATCCACATAAAATAAATTCCTAAATAATAGCATTTATCTACTTATTATCCACATATTTTAAACATTAAAACCCCTAAATTTTAGCCTTGTTGCCATCCACTCCACCTAACCCTAATGCCCAAAATTTGGCTAACTTAAGTTAAAAGAATTGGGCTCCATGAAACTTAAATTTGGGCCCCTTACTCCTTGTGTGTGGCGTCACCTTCTAATTCCCTTACAGTGCGACCTTTTGTTGGGCCACAAGCCCACGTTGGTATTTTAAACATAATTACCACTCTTTTAACTCTATAATGCCTAATCTAATAATTTAACCAAGGCCTTTACCTAATTCTGAGCCTAATTTGGACCCCTATTACTTAAATTAACATATTAAACATATTCACCCATTAAACGCATAGGCCCAAAAATTCAGGATGTTACACTGTGTAATAGATTACGGCTGTGTGGAAATTGCAAAATCAAGATACAAGGGAGACATAACCGCGTGGAGGGTCCTAGCCAATGTGAGAATTGAAATAACCTAGGGTTTCAAGGGGACAAGGTTGTGTGAGGGGCCATGTGGTCTACACGGCCAGTGTGGACGGTCATTTGTTCCTATTTCGAGGCATGATTTACCTTGATTCGCTTATAAAAGAACACACACCTGTCACCGAGATCTCAAGCGACATTTCTCACATTCTAATATGGTCTAAGGTACCTAAACGAGTCCACTATCTTGGCAAAGATAGGGGTTTCTAACGACGAATACGGTTCCAGTTAAAAATGAGTTGAAATCAGGACTTGATCTTGATTCGGAAGCAACAGTAAATTTTAACAATGGGAATAAAATATGTTGTAAAGAAAATGATGAAAAAGAAAAGGGGGAATAAATAAAGAGATAAAAAATAATTTTTATGGGGTTGGAATAAGAAACAAAAAAATCGATTACAATTAGGAAAAAAGGCTAAATTCTTAGGGCTTCAAAACTTTTGGGGTTGCAAGGTAATTTCCCCTTCCTGCTAAAAATAAAAGGGAAATGGGGGAGAATAGCATGGCTCGATCCTAATATGCAAGGGAGAAGGAGAGTCCTTAACCATTGGGCTACTACCCATACTTGATAACTTTTCTCTCCATTTAATATTTATTTTAGAGTGACTTTCATCCTAGTTTGCTAAAAAGAAAAGAAAAGAAATGGGAGAGGAGAATAGTGGAGTGGATACAACCTACAATCTTTAGAGACTGCACTAATTACATAACCATTAAGACTATGTCATTTCTTGGTTATTTATTGCATCCAACGCTATATATTTTAGGGTGATACAAATGTTTTCTATTTTTGGCATGCAAGGTACCAACAAATATCATGCATGATAGTTGATATGTGCTAAAATTAACATGCTTTAGTCTAATTCTTAATGCGTTTTTAGGTGATTGTACGATGTGAATTGTGAATTTTATGCTCCTAATCCTTTAAATTCTTGTTTTTATACTTAGGAGAGCATTTAGGAGCAAAAGGAGAGAAAAACGAACGAAAATCAAAAAATTAGAGAAAGGTACAGGAGCCACACGGGCTAACCCCTTCCATACAGCCTGGCCATACAGGCGTGTGAGCCACACAAGCTGTCACACGGCCATGTTGCAAGTGGTGCTGATTTTGCGAAATTACACTCTGAATAATGAAAAAATGCGATTTTTAGGTTTTTTGGGCATTCTAAGATATATATATGATAAAAATAAGAAGATAAGAGAGTCGCCATATAATACTCAAGAAAACAACTCAAAAACCACCATTGATACCGGCTTTGAAGCAAATTTCCGTCAAGATTGAAGACTTCTAGTTGATTTCTTATGAAGTCATCATGAGTTTCTTTATTTTTTGTGGTTATATTGTATCTTGAATGTTTTTATTTGCAAGCATGAACTAATTTTCTAAATACCTAGGGGAGATGAACCTTATCATGAATTCTGTCGTTTGATTTTTATTTCACGCAATAAATACTTAGATCTTGTTCTCAATTATGTGTGCTTAATCCTTGGTTTGATATTTCTACATTATTGATCCATTTTGATGTGCTTAAATCAGAGGAGGAATAGACCCTGTTTAATAGTAGATCTTGCGTAATTTAGTGGAGTTGCATGAATCATAGAAATCGGACTACATAAATCTACTGGATTAGAGTCAAATCTAATATGGGAATCCATAAATCAAGTTAATGTGATAATAGGGGTTTTAATTAGAAAGGAATGTCAATTAATCAACCTAGAGTTGGTTACTCTTACTCTTGAAAGAGATATTAGCATGATTTAGGGATTTCTACAGATCAAGATACTAAGTAAAGAAATTGCATAATTTAGATTGATAATGACAAATGAAATCTAGGTGAATTCTTTCCTGGGTATTGCTTTGCTTCTTGGTTGTTAATAGGTTATTTTTATGATTTGTTCTTTGTCGCATTCGTAGTTAATTAATTTAATTAATTTTTAGTTTTAATCAATCACTCGAATTTATCGATTAAATAATAGAAAGATAATAATTACTAATACTTTTAGACTTCGTGGGAACGATATCTTTGCTCACTGTAGCTATACTATTAATTGATAGGTACACTTGCCTTAGTCAAATTTTTAGTTGGTTCACGATTGCATCAATAACGTTTAGAAACCGAAATCAATTTGCTTTACATTCTCTTCCAAACATCCTCTATTCTCTTAAAAGCCCTCTTCTACTTTTTTAGCTGATTGTTAATTGTTTTGTTCTTCTTTGCTCTCAGTTTTCCTACAAATTAACAGAAGTGCTTGTTGAATCTTGAGGATACCCAAATTTGCGAAATATCCTTAAGGGTAGTAATATTCGCGCCTTAAGCATCAATTTTAATATTCTAAACCTCTTATTTTTAAAAATTCCTTTATTAAATCTCCTCTAATTAAGTGGAAGATACATGTCTTGTGATCCTTCGATTCTATCAATTGGATTTTGAAATACATTTGTTTATATAACTGATTGAAATGAATGTACCAAATTGATTAATCAAAAATAAAAACAATTGATTAAATATATATATTTGATTATACTAAAAAAACATTAATTATTAATGATTATTAGTATGGTTCCCACCCACAACGCATTGGATAAGTTATTTATTTTTGACTATTTAGAGACTAAATATTGAAGGTTATATAATATGCTTAAAGTTTTTGTACTATTTCTAGATTTGAAATTTTAGTTTTTAAACATTTATTTTCATAAATTTAGTCTTATTTTTAATGGTAATAGGCTTGAATTTAATAGAGAATTTTAACGGTATTGATAATTTTTTTAAAAATCATATCAATGTTTTAATTAGAATAAAATGTTTATGCTAACTAATGACGTTATAAAAGTTAATGTGCCAAATTATGTCTTAAAAGTACAGAGATTAGATTTCAAATTCGAGTGAAGTATTGGGATTAAAACTAAAATTTAACCATTTTTATATAATCTAAAAAGGTAGAGATTAGAATTGAAATTAGCCATTACCTTATCAAGTAAAAATATTTTAATCAGAACTAATGACAATATAAAAATTTAGGATAATGACTAATTTCAAATTCAAGGGAAGTATAAAGGTCAAAATTAAAATTTAACTATTCTTATATAATCTAAAAAGGTAGAGGAAATAGAATTGAAATTAGTCATTATCTTATCAAGTAAAAAGAAAAGAAAAAGTAATGAACATGTGTCATGCAAAGAAGACTATACATATAAATAATAGGATAATGTTAAATGTATTAACAATTTTTAAAAATTTAGATAAGCATTTTAATTAGAATAAAATATTTAAATTAACTAATGACATAATAAAAGTTGAATGTCCAAATATGTCCAAATTGAAGTATAGAGATAAAATTTCTCATTTGAGCGAAATATAAAAATCAACATTGAAATTTAACCTAAAAATTCGAGGGATTAAAGTCGAAATTAACTAAAAAGTAACGAACATGTGTCATGTAATCAAGGCCTTATGGCTTCCGTATAACTAGTTTTCTTTACCCGTAATTATATGTATTAAAATTATTTCTTAAAATTTTTCATAAATTTTCTAACGTTTCATTAATAATATTTTAAAATATGATAATTGATACTAGAGTGAATTTAAATATAAATTATTTTTAAAATATAAATATTATGACCACTAAATAATTTAATGTAATATTATTTATGATTTTAAATATCTATTTAAATTTTAATAATATATTTAATTTGTAAAAATAGAAATAAACTTTAAAAAATAGTTTTTTTTAAACGGTTTTAAAATTTTTAGTGGCTAAAATTGTAAGTTGAACTATTAAACATAAATAAATTGGAAGAATTTATTATAAAAGTATAACTTGCAAGACACCATTAAAATTATATAAAAAAGTTGGAAGGGTTGATGTTGTAATTTTTCTCTCCACAAATGCTTATGTTTTTTTCTTGCCACATGTCGAAGTTTTTTAGTATGAACACATTCAATACTTACGAGCTTTGTAATATATATTAGATTCTAATTGTATTAATAATTCTTAAAAATTCCCATAAGTTTTTTAATCATAATAAAGTATTTATGGTAACTAATGGCATAAAAAAAAGGTAACATGTTATGTTAAAATCAAAGTATAAAGATTCAATCTTAAATTTAAACAAAATATAGAGTTCAAAACTACCATTCTTATATAATCTCAAAATATAAAGATATTAAATTTGAAATTAGCCATTATTAAGTATGTAACGCCCCGAATTTGGGCCTAGTAGATTTGGGCCTATTGGGTTGTAACGCCTCAAAAATCTCGAAACCCCAATTTCTGTGCATTAAAGTTAATATGTATGTGTAGCACTGAGAATAATAATATTAAGGTAGTATCGAGATTATTTGAAGCCTTACAGGTAGGGGTGACCATAGGGAAAATTTCATTTTTCTTGCTTAGTGGACCTTAGTCTCAGGCATGAGGCCTCATAAGCAGATTAAGAGAAGAGAGGACACAAATGGGCTTGTGGTCCAGTGGAAAGTGGTGTCATTTAGGAGCTATGAAGTGGTGTGTTTGTCAGTTAAAGAGGTCCAAGGTTCGAGGCCTAAAGAGGGGAGAATTAAGGAGTTTTATTTTTGTGCCTTGACAGAAGGAGTTGGCGTTGGAGGGGACTCTGGAAGGGAGTGTTCAGGAGAGAAATTTAAGGGAGAGATAAGGGAGAAAAGTTAGGAGATGGGGAGTAAGGATGTGATGGTGCTGAATGGGACTCTAAGGGAGGGGAGTATTCACCTAATGGTTTTAAAAGGAGAAGGGGCCGAATGCTGAAAGGTTCTTTGAGCATTCTCTAGTTTTATTTTCCCCCTCAAACAGTTTCTCCCTTTTTACCGAAATTCTGCTAAGTCAAATTTCCTCCATTGCCGCAAATTCTATCATCCCTCTTTGCCAAATCCTTCATACTCTCCCTTCTCAAATTTCCTTTTTGGTTCACCAGTTGGTTCTAACTGAATCACCTCTTTTCTTATTCTCCCTAGTATTGCCGATTTGTCCCTGTCACCTTAGATCAAAGGAGAATTTCAGTAAGTGCTTAGTTGAATTTTTTAGTGTGTTTTGTTAAAAGCCGAAGGGCTATCTAAACCAATCCTTGTTGTTAACCTGTATTACCAAGGGTAAGGCTCAACAATCGCAAGCGTGGTAGGTAAGGATTGCTAACAAGGGGGTAAGTGTTCTCGACTCAGTCATGGTTTAGTAAATGGCTGACTCTAATGTGGCTCGTAGGGGTGACTTATGTACAATATGGGTCACTTGGTTTTGACGATATAGGTGTTTGAGTGCAGATCTAGAGGATAATCACAAATAGTAGTAAAGGAAGGGCTACTAGAACATGAGGCACACGGTAAGGGTACGGTGAGGTTTTGGTTTTTGATAAGTATGTGTTAAAGCTTTGGTTAATCGCTAGTAATGTCAATTGTAGGTTCGTGACTAAGGGGTTTGCAGTACGTGGGGTTACCAGGTGTGTACAAACACTACACACACGATATCGGCGCCGAAAAGTCGAAAAGTTGAAAGTGGCTAAATGGTCCCGGTGGGCCCTAAGGCTAGGTTTGATGAGTTTGTTTGGTTTGGGCCTAATGGGCCGTAAAGATGTAAGTTGGGTTTGATGGGCTTTATGGGGACGTAGACAAGTATGTTAGTGTTTATGGACTTAAGGCCTAGTTTGAACAACTCTTAAATTTTATAAGACTTAATCTAATTAAACATGTCCATGAACAAGTCACTTGTTTAGAGTGTGGCAATGGACATACGCATGTCTAGGATTGGATCTAGGGAGAGCTTGGTACTTAAGCGGTCCTAGTGGCCCACCTCCTCTTATCCGGAATCCTACCTGGTGCGTAGTGTCTGTTCACTTTAGCCGCGAGGACTTGTTGATGGGCCAAAGTTCATAACTAAAACCCGAGAGGGACTAAATACCCTTAGATTTGTAAAATTAGTAAAATACCCCTAGATTTGTAAATTACTAAAATACCCTTAGATTTGTAAAATTACTAGAATACCCCTATTTTGCAAATTACCCCTGTTTTATAAATTACCAAAACACCCCTGTTTTGCAAAAATAACCAAGATACCCCTATCTTGCCAAATTACCAAAATATCCCTGTAGGGTAGAATTACGAAAATACCCCTATGTGACGAATATGAGTTTGTGGATGTTACTCATGTGTTTGATGCATTCATATGATATTCTGCTTAGGATGCATATGGGTGGGAATTATGGTACGGAGGAAGATTTGAGGATCACATAGTCGTATGGCCATGGATCCACCGGAGGCTTTAAGCCCATTATATGATTAGCAGCTTTGCTGCAACGTTAGGTAGTACGCAACCGGGCTATCTTTGGTGTGTAGAGGATGGGTGGGTTGATTTAGAAATCCCCACAGGTGTGCAATGGTTGGAAGGGAAATGGTGTGTGTAGCAGATGGATTTTTGGGGAGGGTTTTGCATTATCTTGTTTGTATATGATACAATATGATATGATATGATATGATATGATATGAGGTCATTGTGGGCTAAGACCCAAGACCACCGGTTTTGACAGGGCTTAGGCCCAATGTGAATATTTGTATGTGATTTGATTGCCAAGGCTCGTACACACTGAATTTCGAAACTCACACCCTTTTATTTAATGTTTCAGGTGATCCTGAATAGACAGCTCGACGTGGGAGAGGACTCGGAGATGGCCACACTGCAAGCTGATCAAATGTTTTATTTTGTTCAAATGAATTTATTTTAAATACTTTGTTTTTTTTTATTTGGATTGTAATAAGTCCATGTAACTCCTGATTGACTTTAGATTTTGGGTTTTATTATTATTTTTTCAACTATCCGCTTAATAAATTTCATAAAGTTTCTAAAGTTAACATAGTTTTCAAAATAACTTAACCTATGAATGTTTTCTAAAATATGGGCTTTTCAACGTAACTTAACAAGATACAAGGGTTTTGGGCTTTTGGGCCTTAAATTATTAAATGGTAAAATCGTTTTGAAGTGTGCCTTTAATGTAACATTCCGGACTCCGGCCTAACTTCTAGGCCGGGTTTGGGGTGTTACAAAGTAAAACAAAAAAACAAAAAATAATGAACATATGTTTATGTAAGTCCTTCCTATATAGCATATTTTCCAAATGCTATTTTTAATTTGGTTATATTTGGTTTGGTATCTTTTCTGTTTGCAATTAAATTCAGTTGATTAATTGGTTGGGTTGTGATTATAAGTTTTGTTTTATTTTCTTTTACATATATAATTAGGGGAAGGAAATGGGATTGTTTGGGATTAAGAGATTATTAGCATGATTATAACTTGTTAGGCCCGCTAAGTTTTAAATTGTAATTTGGTTTCATATTAATGAAATTACTATTTTTCTTATAGTAACATACCAAATAATTAAATAATTCAATTTCGATAAAAGTACCATAAATTCCTTTTTACTATATTTTGGATTGAATTTTAGTATTTTCATTGAAGAAATGGGCAAATTAGCCCCTTTACATTAAATGAGTGAGCAAAACAACCCTTTTGTTAAAATTCGGTGTTTTATATAAGATATAATAAGAAATTTAATCATCAACTTTTACACATTCATTCAATTTGACCCTACTCTTTTCTTGAAAGTAAATTAAGAATTTTTAAACATAATAAAGCTAAAGGTTTTAAACGTAATAAAACTAAAGGGTCAAAAAAACCTTAGTAAAAAAAAAAAATCAATTAAGCCCTTTTAAAATTTAAAAATTATTTTAAAAAATCATAAACAAAAGTTATAAAAAAAGTTATAAAAATTTTAAAATTATAAATTTTTTTATTAAAAAATATCAATACTGACCCATTAAAATCTAATGGTTCTAATATTTTAAAAAAATTTTGACTCCTCTTTTATTTGGTGGGTATTGTCATTTTTTAATAAAAATTTTAAAATTTTAAAATTTTTAAAAAAATTTTAAAAATTTTTATTTATATTTTTATGATATTTTTAAATTTTAAAAGGGTTTAATTGATTTTTATTTTAAAAAATTTGTTACTAAAGCCTTTTTTACCCTCTACCTTTATTAATTTCAAAATTTTCTAATTTATTTCCAATAAAAGAGTAGTGGTCAAATTGAATAAATGTATAAATGTTAAGGTTTAAATTTGTTATTATACCTTATATATAAATACCGAAACAAATATGTATCTTGGCAATTTTAACGAATGGATTGTTTTGCTCACTCATCTAATATATAAAGATTAATTTATTCATTTTTTTAATAAAAGAACTAAAATGCAATCGAAATGAAATATAAGGGTTTGTTGTACTTTTACCTTCAATTTTTAGATTTAAATTTAAGGTTTAAGGGTGCAAAAAGTCCTCAAACTTTTTCAAAATAAGCAATTAAGTTCCTGCTTTATTTTTTGACTCATTTGGGTACTTGAACTTTCAAAATGCATCAAAATGACCCTCAAACCTTTTTTTTAAAAAAAAAAAAAAGCAATTAAGCCCTACTCTTTTTTGCACTTAATTGGGTACTTGAACTTTTAAAATGCATCTAAAAGACCCTCAAACTTTTTCAAGAAAACCAATTATGCCCCTACTTTTATTAAAAATTATAAAAAAAATAAAAGCTATAAATATTATTAAATTTTAATAAAAAAATTCAAATATTAAAAATTTATTAAAAAATTAGAAAGAAAAATATAAAAAATCATAAAAATATATATAAAAATGGTAAAATTTTATAAAAATAGTAAAAAAATTATAAAATTTTATAAAGCCATAAGAAAATTATACAAAATGTAAAGAAATATAAATTTCGTAAAAAATTTTATAAAATTATCGTACCAAAAGAAGCATTTTATAATTTTTATATAACTTTTATTAATTTTTATTTTTTATCATTTTTTGCGTCATGTCACATTGTGTTGTGACACGTGATGACTTTAATTGAAAACCTATGGATTGTTAATTTTTTATGATTTTTATAAAATTTTAAATTTTTTTATTTTTTTTAAGATTTTTATAAATTAATTTCCTAATTTTAATAAATTTTAAAATTTTTATATTTTTATTAAAATTTAATAACTTTTCTAAAATTTATTTTTATTTTTTTATAATTCTTTTTTATAATTTTTAATAAGGTCAGGGGCTTAATTGTTATTCTGAAAAATTTTGAGGGTCTTTTTAATGCATTTTGATAATTCAAGTACTAAATTGAGTAAAAAAAAAGGGGCTTAATTACTTTTTTTAAGAAGTTTGTTTTTATACATTTTAAAAGTTTAAGTGCTCAATTTAATATAAAAAAATCAACGACTTAATTACTTTTTTTAAAAGAAAAATTTTAAAAACTTTTTACAATCTTAAGCCTAAATTAATCAGTTTATTGTTGTATCGGTTCAACGTAACTAACGCTTACCCTTATTAGTTATTCTACTAGGTTTGGCGGCCAAACATTTCCCACTCTATCACAACTACACATAGCTAATTCATACAGTCCTAATTATTAATTAAAATTTTTTTTGAATGATATTAATTATTTAACTAGTTTTTTTTATCGGCTAATTTTTTCCGAAAAAAATATTTAAGTAGTGCTGTTTTTTTTTTTTGAAATTTACTGATTTATTTTGTTTTTAGAGGAAGAAGAAAACACATCTTATAAGGCACGCTTTTAGCCATGTCAGCTGAAAACGCGTTTTATAAGACGTGATTTCATTAAAAATAAACAACTTGGTTTTTTTTATCAAATGGTTAAATGTTAGTATTTTTTTTCCTTGAATTCCGGGTTCGATTTCTCTCCTACTCACATTTTTATTTTTTATTTCATGTTGTTTTAAGAATTTTTTTATTTTTAATTAATTTTTAACACATTAGCTCTTTTAGTTAGATAGTTAGATAATTGTAATTTTATTCTTGAGTTCTAAGTTAAATTCCTCTTATAAGCATTTTAATATGTATTTTTTATTTCATGTTGTTTCAAGTTTTTTTTAATTCATCTCTCTTTTATTTATAAAGTCAACTAATAAATATGTAATTATTTTTTAAAAACATTAACTAATTTTTTAGATATATTTTTTATATATAATATTTATATGTCAAATATTTATTTTCTCCACCTATATTGTGGGGTATGGTAATTTCTAATATTATAAAATCAAATAATTATTTCAAATACACATACAAAAATATATAAAATGTCAATTTACTACACTCATGATATGGACTGAAAGATAAATATTACACATATAAAAATTATATTTATTAAAAATAATTATATTTGCAATAATTATTTGATTTTATAAATAAAAGAGTTATTAATTAAAAATAAAAAACTTGAAAACAATATATTTATTTTTTATAAACATTAATTAATAATAATAATAATAATAAAAGCTTGAAATACCATGAAATAAAAAAAATACATATTAGAATATTTATAAGAGAAATTAAACTTAGGATTCAAGGATGAAATCACAATTATCTAACCATCTAACCAAAAAACTAATGTGTCAAAAAAATTAATTAAAAAAAAACCTTAAAACAACATGAAATAAAAAATACAAATATAAGTAGGAGAGGAATTGAACTTGAGACTCACGTTCAAAAGCACTAACATTTAATCATCTGACCAAAAGAAATGAATTGTCTATTTTCAGTGAAAACGGGTCCTGTAGGATGCGTTTTCAGCTAACGTGGCTGAAAGTAGCTCTATAGGACACATTTTTGTTTCTCTCTTCAAAAACAACATAAATCGATAAATTTCAAAAAAAAAAAAAAAGCACACATACTCAAATAAATTTTCTTTTCATCATAAATTGAAAAATTAGCTTTTCTTTATCCCATGCTCAGGTTAATTGATGAATTAATTAAAAATATATTAAATTTATTTATAAAAAATATTTTTTAAAATATGTACATTTTCTCAAATAATATAAAAATGTATTCTAAATATTATATAAAATAATGTATATTGTACTCTATAAATATTTTTAAATTATATAAATATTATTCAAAATATTAAAATTTGTTGGTGTTAATGAATGAATTGTTTTTATTTTAAAAAATTAAATATGAAAAATAACTTCAAAATTAGATATGCTGATATAATTTCAAAATTATCAAAACAAAATAAATTATTAAGAATCAATATGTTAGTGTTAAGATCAAATATGCTGATATGAGGATGTTAAGTGAGATGATAAGGGTCTTTCTTACATTAATCAGTGGTTGAGGGTTCGATCCTTGCCCTAAATATGGAGTAGCTTTAAAACTCGTGATTAGCATCTATCCTCTTAATCATTAAGCTTGTTCCAGTGAATAACTTGGACAACCAAAATAAACAAATAAACCTAAAAACAAGTAAATTAGTAAGTAAATAATATTAAAAAAATGTTAATAGATATTTGCCAAAGAAAACCGTTAATAGATAATTATTGTATGCGATTAGGGTTAAAGACTACCTATACTGTTTTGTATAATTTAACAATTTTGTATCATTTTAAGAAATTAAAAAAAATCTATATTGTTTAGTAGGATGTGTAAAATCAAAATTTAATTAAAATATGAAAGGATATCTATTCAATTAAATACATAGTAAAATATATATAGTTTACTTCCCCAATTTACGATAACATTGATTTCTCATTTTTCATTAATTCTTATTCCTTTCCATATTTATTATAACTTGCCTAATTTTTAATTGTATGTATTAATTTCTTTATGGGGTGAATATGTGATAATTACAATTATAGAATATTTTGCTTTAGTTTTTATAAGCAAATTTATAGCTTAATATCCTAACTGTATCTAATTTGTAATGCAAGTTTTATTCATTTATCATGGCAATAAAAGAAAATTTTGGTGTCTTTAACATCAAAACTAACGGGAAGACTACCAACTGAAAAAAAGGAAAAAATTATGAAACTATGTCGGAAAACATAGTCGACGATGGTGGTGATTTTATCTCAAACGAGAATCAAAACACCAAAATGGTATGATTCAAGGAAGTGGATACGAATTCAAGCTGTGAGATGGTAGTGGATCTAAACCCTACACCAGTAACATCTTGGAAGGATAAAGTGTTAGGGAAAAATTCATTTGTTTCTACAGACGAAGTAGAATTGAATTTCCAAAAGTGAGACATCATGAAGACTACGGTGAACGGTATACCAACGATAAATTTTTCTAAGAGGATAAAGCAACTTTTGGTTAAGGATATGAAAACTATAGTAGCTGTGAAATTATTGGGAAGGAACCTGACATACACTACCCTTCAGAACAAAATATTTAACCTATGGAAACCATCAATTTCGTTTCATCTTATGGATGTTGAAAACGGCTACTTCCTGGTTAAATTTCAAGGTAGGGAGGACTACGAGAAGGTTCTTACTCAAGGACCATTGGTGACTTTTGGTCAATACCTCACGGTTCAGCCATGGGCATCAGAATTTAACCCCGATCAATCATTTCCTAGTAATGTTTTGGCTTGGATCTGATTGCCCTATCTACCAGGAGTCCTTCATAAAATACTAGAGGAAATAGGAGGCTTAGTGGGCAAAGTTGGGAAGCTCGACTTCAAAACAGATAGTGGATCGAGGGGGTAGTTCGACTGAATGGCGGTCTTCATCCCTTTGACAGACACCGAATCTCTCAAATCCTGGTGAACTGTAAGTTATAGAGAATCGAATATGAATTTTTACCTGCAGTATGTTTCTCATGTGGCAAGTATAGACATGTATGTTACCTCTCTGCCCTTCTGACAATTCTGAGAAGGGTCGTGGTGAGGATAAAGAGGGCCCTCCGGTGGTTATACTGGAGAAGGAAAAGTCGGTGGCGATATTGGATCCTGTAACAGCCCGTTTTCAGTGAAATCAGAATAGTGGTTTCGGGATCACAAATCCGAGTCTGAAAGAAAATTTATTTTAATATTATTTTATGGTCTACAATATGATAGGAATATTGTATAAAAATTTTGTTAAGAAAATTTTATCGATTACATGTTTAATTGATAAAAGGACCAAATTGCATAAAATACAAAAGTTGAATTCTAGTAGCTAAAAGGATCAAGTAGCTATGGAATTCAAAATTGGAGGTCCTTATATGGAAAATAGTCCATTAAGAGGAGTTAGTAGATAAGTTTGATGAATCATCCATGGAAAATTTAATAAAGAAAAGGACTAAATTGGAGATTGAAATAATTAAAGATGAAAATAAACTAATATCATCTTATTTCATCATCTTCCCCAAATTAAAATACAAGGAAACCCTAGCTAAGAGAAAAGAACTCAAGCAATCTTATTTGGCTTAATTAGGTATGTTTTCTTGTCTCGTTTTTAGTAATTTTTATATTTCCGAGATCGTATAACCTAATCTAGTTATTTTAGGGATTAATTTGCAAAGTTATCAAAGTATTAAAGTTTTTCCATGGATGAATATGCATGAATTATGAAGTTTTATGGTAGAAATGGAAAGCTTGTTGATAGATAAACAACTTTTGTAAAGGAAATTTTCATGAAATTGTGATTTAGGCACTAAATTGAAAAGATGTAAAATTCATGGAAAAATTCTAATTTTTGTGAAATACATGAGCTGTTATTGTTATATGAAAAATTCAGTTAGGCTTGGAATAAGGGTTAAGTTGCATGAAATTCATTTTCCGAGCATAGGGACAAAATTGGAATTAATCAAAAGTATAGAGGCAAAATGGTAATTTTGCATAAGATGTGAATTAGATTGAATTGAATATGAATTGTATTAAATTGAGTTTTACTCGTATAGATCCGGATAGATCAAATACGAAATCAAATCATGGAAAAGAAAAAGTGTCGAATTAGTAGACTTTTGTATACACGAACATTTGTCGAGGTAAGTTCGTGTAACTAATTGTGTATTTAAATATTTATGTGATATGCTTGATTTATATGTATGTGAATTGTATAATTGGTAAGTATGAAAATAAATCACATATCTGACAATGCCTGATAAGAAATATATCCCGTTTGAACAAATGAAATTAGATGGATACAGGGTTCCCGAAATGGTTGTAGTTCTGCATATGTTGCGAACACACCATAGCTCGCAAGAGCGTCCCATTATGGCTCACATGAGCATCCCAATATAAGCTCTCTTGAGCTTTCTAATATATGGTTCTTCCAAGCTTCCTGTTTATATGCTCCTATGAGCATTCTGATCGGTAGTGGTCCTGCATGTGTTGTGGACACACCGCAGCTCTTTTGAGCGTCTCAATATAAGGCTATCCAGAGTTTCCTAATTAAAAGATTTTTCATGAGCTTCCTGATAATAACTCTTCGGAGTTACCCGTTAAGCTTGCATAAGCTTTCTAATTTAAGCTCTTATGAGCTTCTTGTTATTAAGCCCGGATAAGCTTCCCGTTATAAGCTCACATGAGCCTTCTGTTATTTGGCTTGGAAGAGCTTCCCGTTTAAATGCTCAATGAGCATTCCTGAATATGAATTAACGGAATATAATATTATAGGAACCCATTTGTACCCGAGCCCATTTTATTCATAAAAAAAACAAAACAACAAAATAAAAATAAAACCCAATGTCCATTAAACAGTCCAGATAACACACCAAAATAGGCCCAAATTACACCCTCTGACCCAACTAAACTAACACCCAAAACCATTACCCCAATTACATCCAATCCTAACCTAACCCAAAAGATAAAGTCGGCCCAGTGGCCCAGAATATTTTCAGCTGATGGAAACCCTACTAGGGTCTTGCGCCGCAGCTCTCAATGCGGTCTTTCCCTTGCGCCGCAAATCAGCCCCTCATCCAACCTTTCTCGCATGACCACCAACCATCATCAACGCTGAGATTCTTCGCCATTTCCATGTAAAAGGAAAGAAATGATGAGAAAATCAAGCAAAGCAAATTTTGTTTCTTTTTTTTAGTGAATCATTTCGGGTTTATAAACCCCAAAAACCTGTAAAACGAACACGAATACACACAGAGAGAAATACAATACAACACACACAAAAAAAAGAATCAAAAGAGCCAAGGTTTTGTTTCATTTTTATTTTTATTTTTTATTTCCGAATAGTATTATTTTATTTTGTTTTATTTTTTTAAACAATATATCACATATATAAAATACATTTAAAAAAAAATATACTTTTGGGGTTCCAGCCACCGCGTGCGGTGGCCAGAGATGGCACCGAAGCCTCGCCAGAATCCTTGCCGAAAATCACCTTAGGAGGGAGAGCTGCACTTTTTTTTAAGAAAAGAAGAAGGATGACTTTTTTTAAAAAAAAATCAGTATTTATAAAGATACAAAATGGCGCCGTTTAGGGCTGGCTTTCATAGCCCCAAAATGACGCCGTTTCAAGGTCTGACCCACGACCCGACCCACACGGGTGGAAGGAACCGCGTGTTTTCCTATTTTGGTCTTATTGCGCAAACGGCCCTTCCGCATTTTTTGCAGTTTTTAATTTCGTCTTTTAATTTAGAAATTTGTCCCAGAAATTCTATTTATTTTTCAGTTTAGTCCCTGGGATAAAATGCTGCACAATACAGGCCTGGGATATTTCCCTCTTTGCCCTTTTGTGTTTTTAGTGCATTACAATTTAGCCCGTATAATCCTTTTTGTTTATAATCGGCCCCCCTAAATTTCTGTTTCGATTTCGATTTAGTCCTTTTTTTATTTTGTTATTAAATTGGTAGATTTTAATTATTGTTATTGTTATTGTACCTATTATATTTATTATTTTACTACCATTAATATTATTATTTTACTATTATAGTTATTTATTTTAATACTACTATTATTTTTATTTGTAATTAATTTTGTAATTATTATTATACTCATTAGTATTATTATTTTTATCTTTATTATTATCATTATTTTTTTTACATACATATTATTATTACTATAATTGTATTTATTATTATTATTATTTTTAGTATCACCATTATTATTGTTATTTTTATTATTCTTTATTTTTACTATTATTTGTATATTAACATATATCATTATTTCTATAATTAATATACTTTTATTTTACTACTACTATTATTTTTATATTATTATTACTATTTTTAATATCCTTACTATTATTCCTTTTTATCACTTTCATTATTATTTATTATATTCATTATTATTATTCTCCATATTATTATTATTATTATTATTATTATTATTATTATTATTATTACTATTATTAATTTTATACTATCTTTATTATATCATATATTTTCTTTTTCTTTTTTGTATTTACTCATATCATTTTAATTATCATTTTTTTAAATTGTTATTATTATCATAATTATTAGCATAATTTTCATTTTTTATTTTTTTCAATTATTATTTAAACTTTTATATTATTAGCTTGTTATTTTATTCATATTGTTGATTCTTTTTTATTTCATATGTAAAGTTTCATGTTTATTTCGTAGTTTTTTTTATCTTTTGTTATTTACTATCTTAAATCTTTTATTCTTTATTTGTTTTATTATTCTTATGTTTTCTTAGTATAGTCATTTTATTTCCCGCATTATTCGCTATTTTATATTATTATTGTTTATATTAGTATTAATTGTTAATCTGATTTTTAATTTGGAATTGATGTTTTAATATATATATTGTAACACCCCAAACCCGGCCCAAACATTACGACCGAATTTGGTTTGTTACAGATGAAAACATTTTTGAAAATCCCTTTTAAACCGATTTGACTTTTGATAAAAGATAGTGTCTTGTTTAAAACAGTTGAGGTGTATAAAGAGAACCATACTTAGGTTTATTTGAAGATTAATTTATTAAATCGAGTTATTATAGATCTCAAATGTACCCGATGGTACTTTAAAACATTTTGCGTTTGATTTGAGAAAACATGTGTACTTATCATGATATCATTAAAAAGTTAAGCAAATTACTTAAAACATGTAAAATAATAAAAATAATTCCGGAGGAGGCCTTATTACAACTTGACTAAAATTAAACCAGCAATAAAGTAAAATAAGCTAAAGTTTAGAGTTCATTTATATCCAATATCCACTGCATGGCCACCTCGAGTCCATCCGGCTCCTCATCCGCAATCTACGAGTCACCTGAAAATGTTAAAGGAGAAGGTGAGTCTCCAAGACTCAATGTGTAACCCTTTACCGATTTAGTGCAACAATCATACACAATTTATAACAAATTAACATGCACTAAGTCATGCACCCAACCTAACCATCCGTAACACCTTTCTCTACCCCGTGTGGTACCAAACCACTGGTGGTGCCAAACCACTAGTGACTTTAAGTCACAGATGTGATGTCAAATCACTGGAGGTGCCAAACCTCTGGTGTCTGAAGACACAAATCGATTGATGGGGCCAACCCATCGTGTGATACCAAATCACTGGCGTCAATCCCTTAATATAATCCGTGGGGCCAACCTTTCGTGGTGCTAAGCCACTTTGGGGACGAGAGCGCTATGAGGTGCCAAACCTCTGGAGGTGCCAAACCTCTGGTGACCGTAGTCACAATGTGGTACCAAACCACTGGTGTCCGTCGACACGAATATCAATTCCCCCTCCTCTCATCAGCCCACATATTTATAAGATGCATTTAATAGAATCATGCTAACCATGTTTACTTGATATCACATACAGGGTTTATTATCAGTCATGCATTCACTGCACATACCAAATATATCATGCTTCCCAAAAGCATCATAAAATAACTCATAATCAACAAGGACTTACATGAATCCTTACTTATACCATCCATGGTATTAAATCCGAATCTACATAGATCCGATTAGCACACAACAGATTTAGTACATTAATTAATTATAAAGTGTGTATGTACACACCTGTCACCAACGGTCGTTCTAAGTCCCGGAGAATCAAATCGGCACCCTAGACTTCCTGCTCCTATATTCGGCCAAACACTAGGTTAGTGCCATGGCCTATTCGGCCAAACCAAATTAATTGAAAAGGGATCCTTGTGAACCCAAAACCTTACCCAAACATTTTTGAGTACTAGCCACCTGCTTCACCACCCTTCATCATAAACCTTCAGATTATTAGCCTTCGGCTTTTGAGTATATACATAAAAGATCCGAAAATAAGGAAGCCTTACCACCACTTACCAAAGTCGACTGTTAAAGACCAGGGCCTAGATTGCTCGTTCCAAACATCCCGAAGATCCTACAACAAATTTGGTTCAACATGCGATTAGCACCCTTAACAACAGTTGCCGAAACCAACACCTACCTTTATCAAAGTCGACAAGAAAGGGGGAAAGAAGACATAAGCATTCGGCCAAACACACTTACCCACCTTAAAAACCGATTGGAGAAAAGACTAGAGGAGAGCACCTTTGTTTGAGATTCGGCCAAGGCTATACCAAATAGGAGAAAGAAATTCGGCCTAGAGGTGGAGAATGGTTCGGCTAGAGGAAGAAAATAATGGGAAAAAAAAGATGGGATTTCAGTTTTGCGAAGAAAAAGAGAAAAAATAGATTGAAGATGATGGTGTAGAGAATTCGGCCAAAATCTAAGAAAAAGGAGAACAGTTTTTGGTTTTTGTTTGAGAGAGTTTGAGAAACAAAAGAGATACTAGCCGAAATTATCAAGAAAACTAAAAGAATTCGGCCTCCCCTTTCACCTATGCTTGCCGTCCACTCTTTCCTTGAAGAGTTTAAAACTCAACAATTCCCTTAATTCACTCTAGGCCACATATTTGAATTAATTCAAATTAATTTGAATTAATTACAAGGCTATTTTTCCTCTGCCAACCATTATAAATTAATCCCATAATAATCCAATTAAAAATCCAATAAAAATGCTAATATTATCCCTTTTTATCTTATTATCTAAAAAGAGTTCAAAGAGAGAAAATCTCTCCCCTCCTATGCCGTCCATACTAAAGAGCAAAAAGGGAATTTTCACGACTCGAACACAGGCTCTCCCTTGCTCATGGTGGCGTCACTTTCAACTCCTAAGTGGCCCTCCTTTTGCCACTTTTCCAAGGCCATTTTTGTGTCAAATAATCCTTCATTTATTCTTGTAACCCCTACCTACTAAGGCTCCCTACCTTAAATAGCTTACAAAAATATTTTCTACCATTCCGAGCCTACTCATGGCCCTTAATTAAGCCTTATTATTCCACAAATAATATCATAGCTATTAAACACAAGAAAAAAATAATTCAATCTCAAATAGCCCCAATTTTAGGATGTTACAGTTCTACCCCCTTAAAATAATTTCGGCCTCGAAATTACCTGTTTAGAAGAGATGGGGATATTGCTGCCGCATCACATTCTTGGGTTCCCACGTAGCTTCCTCTACACCATGGTTCCGCCATAGCACTTTCACCAAAGGTACTGACTTCCTACGCAAAACTTTGACATCTCGGTCCATGATCTGCACTGGTTCTTCCTCAAAAGATAAATCCGTGTTCACCTCAATCTCAGCTACTGGTACAACATGTGATGGATCTGACCGATACCGTCTAAGCATCGACACATGAAAGACGTCATGAATCTGACTCAATTCCGCCAGTAGCTCGAGCTGATAAGCTATCGGTCCCACTCGTTTTAACACCGTATATGGGTCGATGAACCTTGGGCTTAGCTTCCCTTTTCGCCCAAATCTCAATACCTTCTTCCAAGGTGACACCTTTAGAAAAACTTTATCTCCTACCGCATACTCCATTTCTTTACGCTTGAGATCAGCATAAGATTTCTGTAACACCCCTTACCCGAGACCTTCGCCGGAATCGAGTATGTGGCATTACTAGACTTGACTAGAAGTTCAGGACATAAAAATTTAAAGCTGTCAAACTGCATCATGCTGACTATAAATTGACCATAACTCGAGTTACAAAACTCGAAATTCAGATCCGTAAATTTTCATGGAAACTAGACTCATATAAGAATTTACCATAATTTTCCCAGAATTTTTCATGTGGCCAATTAGTACAGTTTATTCATCAAAGTTACCCCTATTTCACTGCTCGAAAATTCTGACATATCATTACAAAAATACAGTTATCTCATTTTACAAATTTTCAATAATGTTCTTGTTTATACCAATCAAAAATAGACTCATTAAGGATTCTAAACATATAAACCATGCATCATAATTATTTTTGTACAATTTATAACAATTTTTCGAAAACAGAACAGCGACTCACGAATTCATTTAGAGCAAGTCTCACTAAAACTTAAATATCTCATAATAGAAAAATCCTTTTCCTATCTGTTTCTTTCATGTAAAAATAGACACAATAAGGTTTAATTTCGTTTAATTTCATGTCTAATTCACTTTCTAATTCAATATACCCTATTTTTGGTGATTTTTCAAAATCACATCACTGCTGCTACTACATGCTGTTTTGCTGCAATTTATGGAAAAACTAGCTTCTAACCGAACATACCCACATCCCTAATTCAAGGATTCATTTCATATGCATACATTTCCTTATCAAAAGCGATTGAACTTCGATTAAAAAAAAACTGCATAAACATCGCCAACATAACCCGACATTCGTATAAAAAAAAACACAAAAGATACATAACTAAAAATTTAGCCATATTCGCATGGCTGTTATATACATGAACCTTAAGTTTTTCTCAAAACAAAGATAAAGTCTTTCCTATACATGCCTTCATTCTAAAACCAAAATGAAAGAGTACCAAAATATAGATTGATAGTGTGGGCGACTTTCCGAACGATCCCGACGAGCTTGTAGCTTGTACTCAATCTATAAAACAGGGGAAACATTTTACGCAATTAAGCTCACTAGCTTAGTAAGTCCTAAGTTCATGATAATATAACATTTAAAATATTCAACTTATGACATTGCACATATACATTAAAAAATATGTAAATTTTCACAAGGCCTAAGTTACTATTAGTTCATCAACCCAAATAATTGCACTTCATTTCATAAACTCAGTATTACTTGAAATCACAATTAGATATATTCCAAGAATCACATACTCCAAATCATGTAATTAGAGCATTCATATCCATCATAAACTCAAATATACATAACATAGTTCTCATAGTATTAACTTGACTCAATTAATATTACGCATAACATACCTTACATACTTACGAGCCGTTAACTAAATACCATAATTAAGGTTTACCTTGAAGAATATTCGATTCTCTTTTGTAAACTATGTCACCGGCATTAAGCACTCGCTAGGCGTGAAAGCTCGATAAGAATCACCGGCACAAGGCCTGCTAGGCATAAAAGCCCGATAAGAAACACTGGCACAAGGCCTGCTAGGCATAAAAGCCTGAAAAGTAACACCGGCACAAGGCCTGCTAGGCGTAAAGCCCGATAAATAACACCGGCACAAGGCCTACTAGGCATAAAGCCCGATTATGTCACCAAACACGAGGCTCAAGTAGGCTCAAGCCCGAATGTCGAATAGTTTTACATGCTTTTCACATTTCACTATCACATATCGAACCATATGCATTTATTCACATTGCATTAAAAATATTTGAAATCAATCCAATCCATCATCATCACATTCGGCCAACTCATGGTTTTACACCAAACTTATACAAATTTTTTTTTTCATTCATTAGATTTGTAAATAACCTTTAAACATAAGGTAGCTCAAGAACTTACTTATTCACCTTGCATTAGCCAAAATAAATTCACTTCAATACTATACATTCACATTCGGCTATATCATGAATTTATACTCTAAATTTCCACAATTCATCATTCACTAAGTTCATAATTAATTTATTGACATATTTTAGCTAAAGGACTTACCTCGGTTGTCGATAGTCCGTCTTGAATGGGCTATTCGAGAACCTTTCGTCTTTCCCCGGTCTAATTCCGTTTTTCTTTGCTCTTGATCTAAAAGACATTAGAATTTAGCTCATTTAATCTCATTTCATCTCAAATTAGTTCCAAAACACACAAATGGGCAATTTACCATTTTGCCCCTAATGTTTTCCATTTTTACAAATTGGTCCAATTTACACAAAACTCAAAATATGCAAAATTTCCTAACACTATGGCTAGGCCGAATCTTCCCCATAGCCATGGGTGTCCATGCATTTCATCTATTTGACATTTTAATCCTTCACAAATTTATTCTTTTCAATTTAGCCCTATATACTCAAAATCATCAAAAACTCCAATACAAAACTTGTAAATCCTTAACATACCTTTAATCTAAAACCATTAAACATCAAAACTATCTAAACATGTTAATGGCCGAATCTTAAATACATGGTATTTTCAAAAATTTAGACATGGGTCGGGTAATATACGAAGCAACGATCTCAAAAACGTAAAAATTATCAAAAACTAAACAAAATACATACCCCAAATTAAGCTCCCAATTGCCGAAATTTCAAGCTCCAAAAATGGGGTTTTCTTTTCTCACATTCGGCCATGAGAGAATGTAGATGATAATGGCTTTGTTTTATGTTTTGTTTAATATATACACTAACATTATTTTTTTATTATTATTATTAATAAACTGACATAACCTTATAAATAAAATTAAACTAACATATATATTAGGCTAGCTTGGCCCATTGTCGTCCCTCACCATGGTTTATGGGCTAATTGTCCTTTTAGGACACCCACTTAAAAAGCCACAAGCAAATTAGTACATTTCACTTTAGTATGCAACTTTTACGCTTTTCGCGATTTAATCCTTTTTATCAAATTGAGCACTTAAACGACTAAATTTTTCTCTGAAACTTTCACACTCACTAAATCACATATAATAAACACGTAAATATAATATTAAAATATTTCTCGTGCTCGGATTCGTGGTCCCGAAACCACCGTTCCGATTTGGGTCAAAATTGGTCTGTTACAACTCTCCCCCCCTTAAGGATTTTCGTCCCCGAAAATCTTACCGTTAAATAAGTTCGGATATTGTTGCCTCATTGACTCCTCAGGCTCACACGTAGCCTCTTCAACTCCGTGACGATTCCATAAAACCTTTACTAATGGAATCCTTTTGTTTCTCAACTCTTTTATTTCCGAGCTAAGATACGGATCGGTTCCTCATCATATGTCAAATCAGATCTAATTTCAATCTCGACGATTGCAATCACATGGGATGGATCTCGATCTATATTTCTAAGCATCGAAACATGAAATACATTGTGTATCTTTTCAAGTAAAGGGGCAATTTCAATCTATAAGCAACAGCCCTATACGCTCTATGATTTCATACGGTCCGATAAATCTCGGACTCAACTTGCCTTTCGACCAAATCGGAGTATTTTCTTCTACGGAGAAACTTTTAAGAACACCCGATCTCCAACACGAAATTCAATGTCCTTACGTTTCAAATCGGCATAGGACTTTTGACGATCCGAAGCAGCTTTCAAATTACTCCTAATAACAACCACCTTACGCTCGCGTTTCTTTAATCCAATCAACCCCGTGTATCTTATTCTCACTGAGCTCAGTCCAATACAATGGTGTGCGACATTTTCGTCCATATAAGGCTTCATAAGGCGCCATTTTTATGCTAGATTGGAAACTGTTATTGTAAGCAAATTCAACCAAAGGTAGGTATCGTTCCCACGTACCTTCAAACTCGAGAACGCAACACCTCAACATGTCCTCAAGTATCAAAATAGTTCGCTCAGACTGACCGTCTGTTTGCGGATGGAAGGCTGTACTAAAATGAAGTTTAGTACCTAAAGCATCTTGCAATTTCTTCCAGAACCGCGATGTGAATCTTGGGTCCCTATCAGAAACAATGGAACTCGGTACACCGTGCAACCTTACAATCTGCGACACATACAATTCGGCAAGCTTATCAAGTGAATAGTCGGTATGTACCGGCACAAAATGAGCTGATTTAGTCAGTCTATCAACGATAACCCATACGGCATCTTTCTTACTAGGTGTCATAGGAAGACCGGATACAAAATCCATTGTAATTCTATCCCATTTCCATTCGGGTATCATGATTGGCTGAAGTAATCCGGATGGTACCTGATGCTCAGCTTTCACTTGTTGACAGATTAAGCACTTGGAAATGAATTCAGATATATCTCGTTTCATGCCAGGCCACCAATAGAACTATTTCAAATCGTTATACATTTTTGTGCTACCCGGGTGTATCGACATTCGACCATTATGGGCCTCACTCAGAATCATCTGTATCAAATCTGAGTTCTTAGGAACACACAATCGACTTTTATAATTCAAACCATCATTTGCATCAATCTGAAAATCTGATTCTGTAGCATAATCACACTGAATCCGAATAGCAACCAAATTTTCATCAACTTTCTGTGCATCACAAATTTGTTGAATAAACATCGGCCTTGCTTGTAACTCGGCTACGATCGAACCATCATCAGACATAGCCATTTGTGCATTCAATGCATGAAGAGCAAATAATGATTTTCGACTTAACGCATCCGCAACAACATTAGCTTTTCCCGGATGGTAGTCAATTACTAAGTCATAGTCTTTCAGCAATTCTAACCATCTGTGTTGTCTCAAATTTAGATCTTTCTGAGTCATTAAATACTTTAGACTTTTATGATCCGAATAAATATGACACTTTTCACTTGAATAAATAGTGACGCCAAATTTTTAAAGCGAACACAATGGTCGCTAACTCCAAATCGTGAGTTGGATAATTTTTCTCATGCGGCTTTAATTGTCTCAAGCATAGGCTATCACCTTGCCTTCTTGCATTAAAACGCAACCCCAACCCATTCAAGGAAGCATCGCTAAAAATAATAAATTCTTTACCCGATTCAGCCGTGAGTTAACATCGGGGGCTTGGTCAAAAGGGGTTTCAACTGTTCAAACTTTTCGACACCTTTTCGACCACTCAAATTTGACATCTTTCGTAGTAGTCTCGTCAAAGGTGTAGCTATAATGAGAAAAACCTTTTACAAATCTTTCTCGTAATATCCCGCAAGGCCTAGGAAACTTTGGATCTCAGAAACATTATTTGGTGGTTTCCAATCGAGTATAGCTGCTATTTTGTTTGGATCCACCCGAATACCTGACACCGAAACAACATGACCCAAGAAGCTGACTTCATTCATCCAGAATTCACACTTATCGAACTTTGCATACAATCGTTGATCTCTCGAGTTTGTAGTACTAGCCTCAAATGTTCAAAGCATGTTCCGCTTTCATTTTTGGAGTAGATCAAGATATCATCAATAAACACTACCACAAACCGATCCAAAAACTGTCAGAAGACTCAGTTCATTAGGTCCATAAAAATAGCAGGTGCATTAGTGAGGCATAACCAAAAACTCATAATGTTCGTACCTCGTTCGGAATGCAGTCTTTGGCACATCTGAATCTCTCTCGACTGCAATCGATAATAGCCCGATTTCAAATCTATTTTCAAAACATCAAGCCCCTTTCAACTGATCAAATAAATCATCAATCCGAGGTAACGAGTACTTATTCTGTATAGTTACCTTATTTAGTTGCCGGTAGTCGATACACATTCGCATAGTCCCATATTTCTTTTTCACAAATAAAACCGGTGCACCTTACTGAGAAAAACTTCTCGCGTGCAAGCCCCTATCTCATCAACTCTTGCAAAATCGCTCTTTCAATTCTTTTAATTCGGTAGGTGCCATTGCATGCGGAGCTATCGAAATCGAGTCGCACCGGCACTAATTCAATGCCGAACTCAATCTCTTGTTCTGGGGGTAAACCCAGTAGTTCTTCAGGAAACACATCGGGGTATTCACACACCACTGATACAGATTCAATTTGTTTCTCGGACATTTTATTATCCAGTACATAAGCCAAATAAGCTTCACACCCTTTTCTCACATACTTTCGAGCTAACATTGAAGATATTACTATAGGCAACCCATTTACGTCATAGGATTTAATTCTGATGGTCTCACCATTTCGACATTTCAAATCGATAAGCTTTCTTTTACAATCCACTACTGCCTCATGTGAAGTTAACTACCCATACCCAAGATTACATCAAATTCATCAAAGGGCAACAACATTAAATCAGATGGGAAGCAATAATCCCAAATCATCAATGGGCAACCCCTACACACTTTATTTACAAGCACACATCTACCCAATGGGTTAGACACACGTATCACAAACTCGGTAGACTCAACTAGCAGAGTCTTTTCGAATTCTAAAGTTTCACACACATATGAGTGAGTCGAACCAGGATCAATTAATGCAATTACAGTAGTGTCATAAAGGGTGAAAGTACCGATAATGACATCGGGGGAGGAAGCATCCTCTCTGGCTCGTGCAAAGATAAGCTCTAGCCGAGCTCTAGCCTCGATCGAATCGTAGTGTTCTTCGTTCCTTTCTGACTACCACCTACATTGCCGGAATGTCTGGGTGGTCTCCCTCGCATTGATATGTTGCTCGGCTTAGTGTTCTGAACTGTATTCTGCTCAGTTAACCTCGGACATTCTCTAATAAAATGATCTGACGATCCACATTTATAGCAAGACCGATCATGAAATCTACATCTCCCTGAGTGCCATTTCCCACAGTACTCGCATTCAACTCTATTCTGAGGGACGTTACCAACACTGGCTATCGAAGTAGCTCGAGAGCTCATAGGGGGTCGATCCCGTCTAGGTGGATTTGTAGTAGTTTTATATTGGTTGTAGTCATCTCTGGACTTCTTGGTTGTGGAATCAAAGACCTTACCCGAAGATCTTTTACGAATGTCTCTAGCTTCAGTCTCAGCCTTTCTTTTCTCTTTCCCGAGCTCTTCAGCTTTGCAAGCTCTTTCAACTAAAGTCACAAACTCTTGAATTTCAAGAATGCCAACAAACATCTTTATATCCTCATTCAGGCCATCTTCAAATCTTTTACACATAATAGCTTCAGCAGAAACACACTCTCTAGCATATCTGCTGAGTCTGACAAATTTCCGTTCATATTCCGTCACGGTCATTCGTCCTTGTTTCAGCTCAAGGAATTCCTTTCGTTTTTGATCAATAAATCTTTGGCTGATGTACTTCTTACGAAATTCATTTTGGAAGAAATCCCATGTCACTTTTTCTTTTGGAACCACTGATACAAGTGTGTTCCACCAGTGATATGCAGTGTCCCTCAATAAAGATATAGCACACTTCAGGCATTCATCCGGAGTACAAGATAGCTCATCAAGTACCCGTATAGTATTATCAAGCCACATTTCGGCTCGCTCTGCATCATCATCATCATTGGCTTTAAATTCTTCAGCCCCAAATTTTAGGATTTTATCAACTGAGGGCCTACTAGATCTCATCGGATCTATCATCGGGGTTGCTGAAGGGATCGAAGTTGGATTATTTGGGGGTGGAGGTTGGTGTACAGCCGGGTTAGTTCGAATAAATTGGGCAAACCACTCATTCATCATCTGAAAAAAGGCTTGTTTAGTCTCTCCTTCGTGGCTGCCCGAAACAGGTCGAGAGTCTACCGGCGCTGATCCGTGTGCACAGTCAGGCGCTACACTCTCTACATCTTCAGCTACGGCTCTTTCAAGATCTGTGTCCATTTACTATATAAAACAAAGTTCAGGCGGTCAGAAGTCACCACGCTATCAATATATGATAAAGGCATGTATAGCTAGACTCACACGCGCTACGGTAGCCCTAGAATCGACTAAACCGTAAGCTCTGATACCAATAAAATGTAACACCCCTTACCCGAGACCTTCGCCGGAATCGAGTATGTGGCATTACTAGACTTGACTAGAAGTTCAGGACATAAAAATTTAAAGCTGTCAAACTGCATCATGCTGACTAAATTGACCATAACTCGAGTTACAAAACTCGAAATTCAGATCCGTAAATTTTCCTGGAAACTAGACTCATATAAGAATTTACCATAATTTTTCAAGAATTTTTCATGTGGCCAATTAATACAGTTTATTCATCAAATTTACCCCTATTTCACTGCTCGACAATTCTGACCTATCATTAAAAAAATACAGTTATCTCATTGTACACATTTTCAATAATGTTCTTGTTTATACCAATAAAAATAGACTCACTAAGGATTCTAAACATATAAACCATGCATCATAATTATTTTTGTACAATTTATAACAATTTTTCCAAAACAGAACAGCGATTCACGAATTCATTTAGAGCAAGTCTCACTAAAACTTAAATATCTCATAACAGAAAAATCCTTTTCCTACTCTGTTTCTTTCATGTACAAATAGACACAATAAGGTTTAATTTCATGTCTAATTCACTTTCTAATTAAATATACCCTATTTTTGGTGATTTTTCAAAACCACATCACTGCTGCTACTACATGCTGTTTAGCTGCAATTTATGGAAAAACTAGCTTCTAACCGAACATACCCACATCCCTAATTCAAGGATTGATTTCGTATGTATACATTTCTTTATCAAAAGCGATTGAACTTCGATTAAAAAAAATGCATAAACATCGCCAACATAACCCGACATTCGTATATTTCATATGTATACATTTCCTTATCAAAAGCGATTGAACTTCGATTAAAAAAAATGCATAAACATCGCCAACATAACCCGACATTCGTATAAAAAAAAAAAACACAAAAGCATACATAACTAAAAATTTAGCCATATTCGTATGGCTGTTATATACATGAACCTTAAGTTTTTCTCAAAACAAAGACAAAGTCTTTCCTATACATGCCTTCATTCTAAAACCAAAATGAAAGAGTACCAAAATATAGATTGATAGTGTGGGCGACTTTTTCCGAACGATCCCGACGAGCTTGTAGCTTGTACTCAATCTATAAAACAGGGAAACATTTTACGCAATTAAGCTCACTAGCTTAGTAAGTCCTAAGTTCATGATAATATAACATTTAAAATATTCAACTTATGACATTGCACATATACATTAAAAATATGTAAATTTTCACAAGGCCGATTACTATTAGTTCATCAACCCAAATAATTGCACTTCATTTCATAAACTCAGTATTACTTGAAATCACAATTAAATATATTCCAAGAATCACATACTCCAAATCATGTAATTAGAGCATTCATATCCATCATAAACTCAAATATACATAACATAGTTCTCATAGTATTAACTTGACTCAATTAATATTACGCATAACATACCTTACATACATACTTACGAGCCGTTAACTAAATACCATAATTAAGGTTTACCTTGAAGAATATTCGATTCTCTTTTGTAAACTATGTCACCAGGCATTAAGCACGCTAGGCGTGAAAGCTCGATAAGAATCACCAGCACAAGGCCTACTAGGCATAAAAGCCCGATAAGAAACACCGCACAAGGCACGCTAGGCGTAAAGCCCGATAAATAACACCGGCACAAGGCCCGCTAGGCATAAAGCCCGATTATGTCACCTGCACGAGGGCCGCTAGGCTCAAGCCCGAATGTCGAATAGTTTTACATGCTTTTCACATTTCACTATCACATATCGAACCATATGCATTTATTCACATTGCATTAAAAATATTTGAAATCAATCCAATCCATCATCATCACATTCGCCAACTCATGGTTTTACACCAAACTTATACAAATTTTTTTCATTCATTAGATTTGTAAATAACCTTTAAACATAAGGTAGCTCAAGAACTTACTTATTCACCTTGCATTAGCCAAAATAAATTCACTTCAATACTATACATTCACATTCGGCTATATCATGAATTTATACTCTAAATTTCCACAATTCATCATTCACTAAGTTCATAATTAATTTATTGACATATTTTAGCTAAAGGACTTACCTCGGTTGTCGATAGTCAAATGTGAATCGGCTATTCGAGAACCTTCGTCTTTCCCCGGTCTAATTCCGTTTTTCTTTGCTCTTGATCTAAAAGACATTAGAATTTAGCTCATTTAATCTCATTTCATCTCAAATTAGTTCCAAAACACACAAATGGGCAATTTACCATTTTGCCCCTAATGTTTTCCATTTTTACAAATTGGTCCAATTTACACAAAACTCAAAATATGCAAAATTTCCTAACACTATGGCTAGGCGAATCTTCCCCATAGCCATGGGTGTCCATGCATTTCATCTATTTGACATTTTAATCCTTCACAAATTTATTCTTTCAATTTAGCCCTATATACTCAAAATCATCAAAACTCCAATACAAAACTTGTAAATCCTTAACATACCTTTAATCTAAAACCATTAAACATCAAAACTATCTAAACATGTTAATGGTCGAATCTTAAATACATGGTATTTTCAAAAATTTAGACATGGGTCGGGTAATATACTAAGCAACGATCTCAAAAACGTAAAAATTATCAAAAACTAAACAAAATACATACCCCAAATTAAGCTCCCAATTGCCGAAATTTCAAGCTCCAAAATGGGGTTTTCTTTTCTCACATTCGCCATGAGAGAATGTAGATGATAATGGCTTTGTTTTATGTTTTGTTTAATATATACACTAACATTATTTTTTTATTATTATTATTAATAAACTGACATAACCTTATAAATAAAATTAAACTAACATATATATTAGGCTAGCTTGGCCCATTGTCGTCCCTCACCATGGTTTATGGGCTAATTGTCCTTTTAGGACACCCACTTAAAAAGCCACAAGCAAATTAGTACATTTCACTTTAGTATGCAACTTTTACGCTTTTCGCGATTTAATCCTTTTTATCAAATTGAGCACTTAAACGACTAAATTTTTCTACGAAACTTTCACACTCACTAAATCACATATAATAAACACGAAATATAATATTAAAATATTTCTCAGGCTCGGATTCGTGGTCCCGAAACCACCGTTCCGATTTGGGTCAAAATTGGTCTGTTACAACTCTCCCCCCCTTAAGGATTTTCGTCCCCGAAAATCTTACCGTTAAATAAGTTCGGATATTGTTGCCTCATTGACTCCTCAGGCTCACACGTAGCCTCTTCAACTCCGTGACGATTCCATAAAACCTTTACTAATGGAATCCTTTTGTTTCTCAACTCTTTTATTTCCCGAGCTAAGATACGGATCGGTTCCTCATCATATGTCAAATCAGATCTAATTTCAATCTCTCGACGATTGCAATCACATGGGATGGATCTCGATCTATATTTCATAAGCATCAAACATGAAATACATTGTGTATCTTTTCAAGTAAAGGGGCAATTTCAATCTATAAGCAACAGCCCTATACGCTCTATGATTTCATACGGTCCGATAAATCTCGGACTCAACTTGCCTTTCTGACCAAATCGGAGTATTTTCTTCCACGGAGAAACTTTTAAGAACACCCGATCTCCAACACGAAATTCAATGTCCTTACGTTTCAAATCGGCATAGGACTTTTGACGATCCGGCGACTTTCAAATTACTCCTAATAACAACCACCTTCTGTTCTGTTTCTTTAATCCAATCAACCCCGTGTATCTTATTCTCACTGAGCTCAGTCCAATACAATGGTGTGCGACATTTTCGTCCATATAAGGCTTCATAAGGCGCCATTTTTATGCTAGATTGGAAAGCGTTATTGTAAGCAAATTCAACCAAAGGTAGGTATCGTTCCCACGCACCTTCAAACTCGAGAACGCAACACCTCAACATGTCCTCAAGTATCAAAATAGTTCGCGCGGTGACCGTCTCGTTTTGCGGATGGAAGGCTGTACTAGAATGAAGTTTAGTACCTAAAGCATCTTGCAATTTCTTCCAGAACCGCGATGTGAATCTTGGGTCCCTATCAGAAACAATGGAACTCGGTACACCGTGCAACCTTACAATCTGCGACACATACAATTCGGCAAGCTTATCAAGTGAATAGTCGGTATGTACCGGCACAAAATGAGCTGATTTAGTTAGTCTATCAACGATAACCCATACGGCATCTTTCTTACTAGGTGTCATAGGAAGACCGGATACAAAATCTATTGTAATTCTATCCCATTTCCATTCGGGTATCATGATTGGCTGAAGTAATCCGGATGGTACCTGATGCTCAGCTTTCACTTGTTGACAGATTAAGCACTTGGAAACGAATTCAGATATATCTCGTTTCATGCCAGGCCACCAATAGAACTATTTCAAATCGTTATACATTTTTGTGCTACCGGGTGTATCGACATTCGACCATTATGGGCCTCACTAATCATCATCGTATCAAATCGAGTTCTTAGGAACACACAATCGACTTTTATAATTCAAACCATCATTTGCATCAATCGAAAATCGATTCGTAGCATTTTCACACCGAATCCGAATAGCAACCAAATTTTCATCAACTTTCTGTGCATCACAAATTTGTTGAATAAACATCGGCCTTGCTTGTAACTCGGCTACGATCGAACCATCATCAGACATAGCCATTTGTGCATTCAATGCATGAAGAGCAAATAATGATTTTCGACTTAACGCATCCGCAACAACATTAGCTTTTCCCGGATGGTAGTCAATTACTAAGTCATAGTCTTTCAGCAATTCTAACCATCTGTGTTGTCTCAAATTTAGATCTTTCTGAGTCATTAAATACTTTAGACTTTTATGATCTGAATAAATATGACACTTTTCGCCGAATAAATAGTGACGCCAAATTTTTAAAGCGAACACAATGGCTGCTAACTCCAAATCGTGAGTTGGATAATTTTTCTCATGCGGCTTTAATTGTCTCGAAGCATAGGCTATCACCTTGCCTTCTTGCATTAAAACGCAACCCAACCCATTCAAGGAAGCATCGCTAAAAATAATAAATTCTTTACCCGATTCAGGCCGAGTTAACACTCTGGGCTTCGGTCAAAAGGGGTTTCAACTGTTGAAACTTTTCGACACCTTCGACCACTCAAATTTGACATCTTTCGTAGTAGTCTCGTCAAAGGTGTAGCTATAAATGAAAAACCTTTTACAAATCTTCGTAATATATCGCAAGGCCTAGGAAACTTTGGATCTCAGAAACATTATTTGGTGGTTTCCAATCGAGTATAGCTGCTATTTTGTTTGGATCCACCCGAATACCTGACACCGAAACAACATGACCCAAGAAGCTGACTTCATTCATCCAGAATTCACACTTATCGAACTTTGCATACAATCGTTGATCTCTCGAGTTTGTAGTACTAGCCTCAAATGTTCAGCATGTTCCGTTTCATTTTTGGAGTAGATCAGTATATCATCAATAAACACTACCACAAACCGATCCAAAAACTGTCAGAAGACTCGGTTCATTAGGTCCATAAAAATAAGAGTGCATTAGTGAGGCATAACCAAAAACTCATAATGTTCGTACCTCGTTCGAATGCGATCTTTGGCACATCTCGAATCTCGACTCATGAATCGATAATAGCCCGATTTCAAATCTATTTTCAAAACATCAAGCCCCTTTCAAATCGATCAAATAAATCATCAATCCGAGGTAACGAGTACTTATTCTCAGTATAGTTACCTTATTTAGTTCTTGCAGTAGTCGATACACATTCGCATAGTCCCATATTTCTTTTTCACAAATAAAACCGGTGCACCCCACGGAGAAAAACTCGGTACGCCGAAGCCCCTATCTGTCAACTCTTGCAACTGCTCTTTCAATTCTTTTAATTCGGTAGGTGCCATTCGGTACGGAGCTATCGAAATCGAGAGTCGCACCCGGCACTAATTCAATGCCGAACTCAATCTCTCGTTCTGGGGGTAAACCCAAAGAGTTCTTCAGAAACACATCGGGGTATTCACACACCACTGATACAGATTCAATTTGTTTCTCGGACATTTTATTATCCAGTACATAAGCCAAATAAGCTTCACACCCTTTTCTCACATACTTTCGAGCTAACATTGAAGATATTACTATAGGCAACCCATTTACGTCATAGGATTTAATTCTGATGGTCTCACCATTTCGACATTTCAAATCGATAAGCTTTCTTTTACAATCCACTACTGCCTCATGTGAAGTTAACCAGTCCATACCCAAGATTACATCAAATTCATCAAAGGGCAACAACATTAAATCAGATGGGAAGCAATAATCCCAAATCATCAATGGGCAACCCCTACACACTTTATTTACAAGCACACATCTACCCAATGGGTTAGACACACGTATCACAAACTCGGTAGACTCAACTAGCAGAGTCTTTTCGAATTCTAAAGTTTCACACACATATGAGTGAGTCGAACCAGGATCAATTAATGCAATTACAGTAGTGTCATAAAGGGTGAAAGTACCGATAATGACATCGGGGGAGGAAGCATCCTCTCTGGCTCGTGCAGCATAAGCTCTAGCTGGAGCTCTAGCCTCAGATCGAACTGTAGTGTTCTTCGTTCTTTTCGACTACCACCTACATTGCTTAGGAATGTGCGGGTGGTCTCCCTCGCATTGATATGTTGCTCGGCTTAGTGTTACGAATCAGATTCGCTCGATTAACCTCGGACATTCTCTAATAAAATGATCTGACGATCCACATTTATAGCAAGACCGATCATGAAATCTACATCTCCCTGAGTGCCATTTCCCACAGTACTCGCATTCAACTCTATTCTGAGGGACGTTACCAACACTGGCTATCGAAGTAGCTCGAGAGCTCATAGGGGGTCGATCCCGTCTAGGTGGATTTGTAGTAGTTTTATATTGGTTGTAGTCATCTCTGGACTTCTTGGTTGTGGAATCAAAGACCTTACCCGAAGATCTTTTACGAATGTCTCTAGCTTCAGTCTCAGCCTTTCTTTTCTCTTTCCCGAGCTCTTCAGCTTTGCAAGCTCTTTCAACTAAAGTCACAAACTCTTGAATTTCAAGAATGCCAACAAACATCTTTATATCCTCATTCAGGCCATCTTCAAATCTTTTACACATAATAGCTTCAGCAGAAACACACTCTCTAGCATATCTGCTGAGTCTGACAAATTTCCGTTCATATTCCGTCACGGTCATTCGTCCTTGTTTCAGCTCAAGGAATTCCTTTCGTTTTTGATCAATAAATCTTTGGCTGATGTACTTCTTACGAAATTCATTTTGGAAGAAATCCCATGTCACTTTTCTTTTGGAACCACTCGATACAAGTGTGTTCCACGATGATATGCAAAGTGTCCTCAATAAAGATATAGCACACTTGGGCATTCATCCAGGAGTACAAGATAGCTCATCAAGTACCCGTATAGTATTATCAAGCCACATTTCGGCTCGCTCTGCATCATCATCATCATTGGCTTTAAATTCTTCAGCCCCAAATTTTAGGATTTTATCAACTGAGGGCCTACTAGATCTCATCGGATCTATCATCGGGGTTGCTGAAGGGATCGAAGTTGGATTATTTGGGGGTGGAGGTTGGTGTACAGCCGGGTTAGTTCGAATAAATTGGGCAAACCACTCATTCATCATCCGAAAAAGGCTTGTTTAGTCTCTCCTTCGTGGCTGCCCGAAACAGTCGAGTCTCATCTGGCGCTGATCCGTGTGCCTGATCAGCGCTACACTCTCTACATCTTCAGCTACGGCTCTTTCAAGATCTGTGTCCATTTACTATATAAAACAAAGTTCAGGCGGTCAGAAGTCACCACGCTATCAATATATGATAAAGGCATGTATAGCTAGACTCACACGCGCTACGGTAGCCCTAGAATCGACTAAACCGTAAGCTCTGATACCAATAAAATGTAACACCCCTTACCCGAGACCTTCGCCGGAATCGAGTATGTGGCATTACTAGACTTGACTAGAAGTTCAGGACATAAAAATTTAAAGCTGTCAAACTGCATCATGCTGACTAAATTGACCATAACTCGAGTTACAAAACTCGAAATTCAGATCCGTAAATTTTCCTGGAAACTAGACTCATATAAGAATTTACCATAATTTTTCAAGAATTTTTCATGTGGCCAATTAATACAGTTTATTCATCAAATTTACCCCTATTTCACTGCTCGACAATTCTGACCTATCATTAAAAAAATACAGTTATCTCATTGTACACATTTTCAATAATGTTCTTGTTTATACCAATAAAAAATAGACTCACTAAGGATTCTAAACATATAAACCATGCATCATAATTATTTTTGTACAATTTATAACAATTTTTCCAAAACAGAACAGCGATTCACGAATTCATTTAGAGCAAGTCTCACTAAAACTTAAATATCTCATAACAGAAAAATCCTTTTCCTACTCTGTTTCTTTCATGTACAAATAGACACAATAAGGTTTAATTTCATGTCTAATTCACTTTCTAATTAAATATACCCTATTTTTGGTGATTTTTCAAAACCACATCACTGCTGCTACTACATGCTGTTTAGCTGCAATTTATGGAAAAACTAGCTTCTAACCGAACATACCCACATCCCTAATTCAAGGATTGATTTCGTATGTATACATTTCTTTATCAAAAGCGATTGAACTTCGATTAAAAAAAATGCATAAACATCGCCAACATAACCCGACATTCGTATATTTCATATGTATACATTTCCTTATCAAAAGCGATTGAACTTCGATTAAAAAAAATGCATAAACATCGCCAACATAACCCGACATTCGTATAAAAAAAAAAAACACAAAAGCATACATAACTAAAAATTTAGCCATATTCGTATGGCTGTTATATACATGAACCTTAAGTTTTTCTCAAAACAAAGACAAAGTCTTTCCTATACATGCCTTCATTCTAAAACCAAAATGAAAGAGTACCAAAATATAGATTGATAGTGTGGGCGACTTTCCGAACGATCCCGACGAGCTTGTAGCTTGTACTCAATCTATAAAACAGGGGAAACATTTTACGCAATTAAGCTCACTAGCTTAGTAAGTCCTAAGTTCATGATAATATAACATTTAAAATATTCAACTTATGACATTGCACATATACATTAAAAAATATGTAAATTTTCACAAGGCCGATTACTATTAGTTCATCAACCCAAATAATTGCACTTCATTTCATAAACCTGTATTACTTCGAAATCACAATTAAATATATTCCAAGAATCACATACTCCAAATCATGTAATTAGAGCATTCATATCCATCATAAACTCAAATATACATAACATAGTTCTCATAGTATTAACTTGACTCAATTAATATTACGCATAACATACCTTACATACTTACCTGAGCCGTTAACTAAATACCATAATTAAGGTTTACCTTGAAGAATATTCGATTCTCTTTTGTAAACTATGTCACCGGCATTAAGCCTGCTAGGCGTGAAAGCCTGATAAGAATCACCGGCACAAGGCCTACTAGGCATAAAAGCCCGATAAGAAACACCGGCACAAGGCCTGCTAGGCGTAAAGCCCGATAAATAACACCGGCACAAGGCCTGCTAGGCATAAAGCCCGATTATGTCACCGGCACGAGGCCTGCTAGGCTCGAAGCCCGAATGTCAGAATAGTTTTACATGCTTTTCACATTTCACTATCACATATCGAACCATATGCATTTATTCACATTGCATTAAAAATATTTGAAATCAATCCAATCCATCATCATCACATTCGGCCAACTCATGGTTTTACACCAAACTTATACAAATTTTTTTTTCATTCATTAGATTTGTAAATAACCTTTAAACATAAGGTAGCTCAAGAACTTACTTATTCACCTTGCATTAGCCAAAATAAATTCACTTCAATACTATACATTCACATTCGGCTATATCATGAATTTATACTCTAAATTTCCACAATTCATCATTCACTAAGTTCATAATTAATTTATTGACATATTTTAGCTAAAGGACTTACCTCGGTTGTCGATAGTCCGTGCGAATCGGCTATTCGAGAACCTTCGTCTTTCCCCGGTCTAATTCCGTTTTTCTTTGCTCTTGATCTAAAAGACATTAGAATTTAGCTCATTTAATCTCATTTCATCTCAAATTAGTTCCAAAACACACAAATGGGCAATTTACCATTTTGCCCTAATGTTTTCCATTTTACAAATTGGTCCAATTTACACAAAACTCAAAATATGCAAAATTTCCTAACACTATGGCTAGGCGAATCTTCCCCATAGCCATGGGTGTCCATGCATTTCATCTATTTGACATTTTAATCCTTCACAAATTTATTCTTTTCAATTTAGCCTATATACTCAAAATCATCAAAAACTCCAATACAAAACTTGTAAATCCTTAACATACCTTTAATCTAAAACCATTAAACATCAAAACTATCTAAACATGTTAATGGTCGAATCTTAAATACATGGTATTTTCAAAAATTTAGACATGGGTCGGGTAATATCTGAAGCAACGATCTCAAAAACGTAAAAATTATCAAAAACTAAACAAAATACATACCCCAAATTAAGCTCCCAATTGCCGAAATTTCAAGCTCCAAAAATGGGGTTTTCTTTTCTCACATTCGGCCATGAGAGAATGTAGATGATAATGGCTTTGTTTTATGTTTTGTTTAATATATACACTAACATTATTTTTTTATTATTATTATTAATAAACTGACATAACCTTATAAATAAAATTAAACTAACATATATATTAGGCTAGCTTGGCCCATTGTCGTCCCTCACCATGGTTTATGGGCTAATTGTCCTTTTAGGACACCCACTTAAAAAGCCACAAGCAAATTAGTACATTTCACTTTAGTATGCAACTTTTACGCTTTTCGCGATTTAATCCTTTTATCAAATTGAGCACTTAAAGCGACTAAATTTTTCTCTGAAACTTTCACACTCACTAAATCACATATAATAAACACGAAATATAATATTAAAATATTTCTCGGGCTCGGATTCGTGGTCCCGAAACCACCGTTCGATTTGGGTCAAAATTGGTGCATTACAACTCTCCCCCCTTAAGGATTTTCGCCCCCGAAAATCTTACCGTTAAATAAGTTCGGATATTGTTGCCTCATTGACTCCTCAGCTCACACGTAGCCTCTTCAACTCCGTGACGATTCCATAAAACCTTTACTAATGGAATCCTTTTGTTTCTCAACTCTTTTATTTCCCGAGCTAAGATACGGATCGGTTCCTCATCATATGTCAAATCGGATCTAATTTCAATCTCGGCGATTGCAATCACATGGGATGGATCGATCTATATTTGCGAAGCATCGAAACATGAAATACATTGTGTATCTTTTCAAGTAAAGGGCAATTTCAATCTATAAGCAATGAGGCCCTATACGCTCTATGATTTCATACGGTCAGATAAATCTCGGACTCAACTTGCCTTCGACCAAATCGGAGTATTTTCTTCCACGGAGAAACTTTTAAGAACACCCGATCTCAACACGAAATTCAATGTCCTTACGTTTCAAATCGGCATAGGACTTTTGGCGATCAAGCGACTTTCAAATTACTCCTAATAACAACCACATACATTCTGTTTCTTTAATCCAATCAACCCCGTGTATCTTATTCTCACTGAGCTCAGTCCAATACAATGGTGTGCGACATTTTCGTCCATATAAGGCTTCATAAGGCGCCATTTTTATGCTAGATTGGAAACTGTTATTGTAAGCAAATTCAACCAAAGGTAGGTATCGTTCCCACGTACCTTCAAACTCGAGAACGCAACACCTCAACATGTCCTCAAGTATCAAAATAGTTCGCTCAGACTGACCGTCTGTTTGCGGATGGAAGGCTGTACTAGAATGAAGTTTAGTACCTAAAGCATCTTGCAATTTCTTCCAGAACCGCGATGTGAATCTTGGGTCCCTATCAGAAACAATGGAACTCGGTACACCGTGCAACCTTACAATCTGCGACACATACAATTCGGCAAGCTTATCAAGTGAATAGTCGGTATGTACGGCACAAAATGGTGATTTAGTCAGTCTATCAACGATAACCCATACGGCATCTTTCTTACTAGGTGTCATAGGAAGACCGGATACAAAATCCATTGTAATTCTATCCCATTTCCATTCGGGTATCATGATTGGCTGAAGTAATCCGGATGGTACGATGCTCGACTTTCACTTGTTGATGATTAAGCACGAAGCGAATTCAGATATATCTCGTTTCATGCCAGGCCACCAATAGAACTATTTCAAATCGTTATACATTTTTGTGCTACCCGGGTGTATCGACATTCGACCATTATGGGCCTCACTCAGAATCATCTGTATCAAATCTGAGTTCTTAGGAACACACAATCGACTTTTATAATTCAAACCATCATTTGCATCAATCGAAAATCGATTACGTAGCATAATCACACCGAATCGAATAGCAACCAAATTTTCATCAACTTTCTGTGCATCACAAATTTGTTGAATAAACATCGGCCTTGCTTGTAACTCGGCTACGATCGAACCATCATCAGACATAGCCATTTGTGCATTCAATGCATGAAGAGCAAATAATGATTTTCGACTTAACGCATCCGCAACAACATTAGCTTTTCCCGGATGGTAGTCAATTACTAAGTCATAGTCTTTCAGCAATTCTAACCATCCGTGTTGTCTCAAATTTAGATCTTTACGAGTCATTAAATACTTTAGACTTTTATGATCCGAATAAATATGACACTTTTCGCCGAATAAATAGTGACGCCAAATTTTTAAAGCGAACACAATGGTCGCTAACTCCAAATCGTGAGTTGGATAATTTTTCTCATGCGGCTTTAATTGTCTCGAAGCATAGGCTATCACCTTGCCTTCTTGCATTAAAAGCGCAACCCAACCCATTCAAGGAAGCATCGCTAAAAATAATAAATTCTTTACCCGATTAATTTGAGTTAAACTTGGGGCTTTGGTCAAAAGGGGTTTCAAGCTGTTGAAACTTTTTCGACACCTTTCGACCACTCAAATTTGACATCTTTACGTAGTAGTCTCGTCAAAGGTGTAGCTATAATGAGAAAAACCTTTTACAAATCTTACGTAATATCCCGCAAGGCCTAGGAAACTTTGGATCTCGAAACATTATTTGGTGGTTTCCAATCGAGTATAATTTGCTATTTTGTTTGGATCCACCGAATACCGACGACAGAAACAACATGACCCAAGAAGTGACTTCATTCATCCGAGAATTCACACTTACTTGAACTTTGCATACAATCGTTGATCTCTCGAGTTTGTAGTACTAGCCTCAAATGTTGGCATGTTCGTTTCATTTTTGGAGTAGATCAAGTATATCATCAATAAACACTACCACAAACCGATCCAAAAGCGTCGAAGACTCGGTTCATTAGGTCCATAAAAATAGCGAGGTGCATTAGTGAGGCATAACCAAAAACTCATAATGTTCGTACCTCGTTCGAATGCGGTCTTTGGCACATCTCGAATCTCGACTTCATCAGAATCGATAATAGCCCGATTTCAAATCTATTTTGAAAACACTTGAAGCCCCTTTCAACTGATCAAATAAATCATCAATCAGAGAGGTAACGAGTACTTAATACTGTATAGTTACCTTATTTAGTTGCGATGAGTCGATACACATTCGCATAGTCCCATATTTCTTTTTCACAAATAAAACCGGTGCACCCACGGAGAAAAACTTCGGTCGGCATGAAGCCCTATCTCATCAACTCTTGCAACTGCTCTTTCAATTCTTTTAATTCGGTAGGTGCCATTCGGTACGGAGCTATCGAAATCGGAGTCGCACCCGGCACTAATTCAATGCCGAACTCAATCTCTTGTTCTGGGGGTAAACCCAGTAGTTCTTCAGGAAACACATCGGGGTATTCACACACCACTGATACAGATTCAATTTGTTTCTCGGACATTTTATTATCCAGTACATAAGCCAAATAAGCTTCACACCCTTTTCTCACATACTTTCGAGCTAACATTGAAGATATTACTATAGGCAACCCATTTACGTCATAGGATTTAATTCTGATGGTCTCACCATTTCGACATTTCAAATCGATAAGCTTTCTTTTACAATCCACTACTGCCTCATGTGAAGTTAACCAGTCCATACCCAAGATTACATCAAATTCATCAAAGGGCAACAACATTAAATCAGATGGGAAGCAATAATCCCAAATCATCAATGGGCAACCCCTACACACTTTATTTACAAGCACACATCTACCCAATGGGTTAGACACACGTATCACAAACTCGGTAGACTCAACTAGCAGAGTCTTTTCGAATTCTAAAGTTTCACACACATATGAGTGAGTCGAACCGGGATCAATTAATGCAATTGGTGAGTGTCATAAAGGGTGAAAGTACCGATAATGACATCGGGGGAGGAAGCATCCTCTCTGGCTCGTGCAGCATAAGCTCTAGCTGGAGCTCTAGCCTCAGATCGAACTGTAGTGTTCTTCGTTCCTTTCTGACTACCACCTACATTGCCGGAATGTCTGGGTGGTCTCCCTCGCATTGATATGTTGCTCGGCTTAGTGTTACGAAGCGTATTACCTTTCGGTTAACCTCGGACATTCTCTAATAAAATGATCTGACGATCCACATTTATAGCAAGACCGATCATGAAATCTACATCTCCCTGAGTGCCATTTCCCACAGTACTCGCATTCAACTCTATTACGAGGGGCGTTACCAGCAGCTATCGAAGTAGCTCGAGAGCTCATAGAAGTCGATCCGTCTAGGTGGATTTGTAGTAGTTTTATATTGGTTGTAGTCATCTCTGGACTTCTTGGTTGTGGAATCAAAGACCTTACCAGAAGATCTTTTACGAATGTCTCTAGCTTGTCTCGGCCTTTCTTTTCTCTTTCCGAGCTCTTGACTTTGCAAGCTCTTTCAACTAAAGTCACAAACTCTTGAATTTCAAGAATGCCAACAAACATCTTTATATCCTCATTCAGGCCATCTTCAAATCTTTTACACATAATAGCTTCAGTGAAACACACTCTCTAGCATATCTTTGAGTCGACAAATTTCCGTTCATATTAAAGTCACGGTCATTCGTCCTTGTTTCATTTCGAGGAATTCTTTTTCGTTTTTGATCAATAAATCTTTGGTGATGTACTTCTTTACGAAATTCATTTTGGAAGAAATCCCATGTCACTTTTTCTTTTGGAACCAGCGATACAAGTGTGTTCCACGGTGATATCTGGTGTCCTCAATAAAGATATAGCACACTTGGGCATTCATCCAGGAGTACAAGATAGCTCATCAAGTACCCGTATAGTATTATCAAGCCACATTTCGGCTCGCTCTGCATCATCATCATCATTGGCTTTAAATTCTTCAGCCCCAAATTTTAGGATTTTATCAACTGAGGGCCTACTAGATCTCATCGGATCTATCATCGGGGTTCTTTGAAGGGATCGAAGTTGGATTATTTGGGGTGGAGGTTGGTGTACTGGTAGGGTTAGTTCGAATAAATTGGGCAAACCACTCATTCATCATCGAAAAAGGCTTGTTTAGTCTCTCCTTCGTGGCTGCGAAGCAGGTCGAGAGTCTACTGGCGCTGATCCGTGTGCCGCGATCGAGCGCTACACTCTCTACATCTTCATTCACGGCTCTTTCAAGATCTGTGTCCATTTACTATATAAAACAAAGTTCAAAGTGATCGAAGTCACCACGCTATCAATATATGATAAAGGCATGTATAGCTAGACTCACACGCGCTACGGTAGCCTAGAATCGACTAAACCGTAAGCTCTGATACCAATAAAATGTAACACCCTTACCCGAGACCTTGCGGAATCGAGTATGTGGCATTACTAGACTTGACTAGAAGTTCGGGACATAAAAATTTAAAGCTGTCAAACTGCATCATGCTGACTAAATTGACCATAACTCGAGTTACAAAACTCGAAATTCAGATCCGTAAATTTTCCTGGAAACTAGACTCATATAAGAATTTACCATAATTTTTCAAGAATTTTTCATGTGGCCAATTAATACAGTTTATTCATCAAATTTACCCCTATTTCACTGCTCGACAATTCTGACCTATCATTAAAAAAATACAGTTATCTCATTGTACACATTTTCAATAATGTTCTTGTTTATACCAATAAAAATAGACTCACTAAGGATTCTAAACATATAAACCATGCATCATAATTATTTTTGTACAATTTATAACAATTTTTCCAAAACAGAACAGCGATTCACGAATTCATTTAGAGCAAGTCTCACTAAAACTTAAATATCTCATAACAGAAAAATCCTTTTCCTACTCTGTTTCTTTCATGTACAAATAGACACAATAAGGTTTAATTTCATGTCTAATTCACTTTCTAATTAAATATACCCTATTTTTGGTGATTTTTCAAAACCACATCACTGCTGCTACTACATGCTGTTTAGCTGCAATTTATGGAAAAACTAGCTTCTAACCGAACATACCCACATCCCTAATTCAGGATTGATTTCGTATGTATACATTTCTTTATCAAAAGCGATTGAACTTGATTAAAAAAATGCATAAACATCGCCAACATAACCCGACATTCGTATATTTCATATGTATACATTTCCTTATCAAAAGCGATTGAACCGATTAAAAAAATGCATAAACATCGCCAACATAACCCGACATTCGTATAAAAAAAAAAAAACACAAAAGCATACATAACTAAAAATTTAGCCATATTCGTATGGCTGTTATATACATGAACCTTAAGTTTTTCTCAAAACAAAGACAAAGTCTTTCCTATACATGCCTTCATTCTAAAACCAAAATGAAAGAGTACCAAAATATAGATTGATAGTGTGGCGACTTTCCGAAACGATCCCGACGAGCTTGTAGCTTGTACTCAATCTATAAAGCAGGGAAACATTTTTACGCAATTAAGCTCACTAGCTTAGTAAGTCCTAAGTTCATGATAATATAACATTTAAAATATTCAACTTATGACATTGCACATATACATTTAAAAATATGTAAATTTTCACAAGGCCGATTACTATTAGTTCATCAACCCAAATAATTGCACTTCATTTCATAAACCTGTATTACTTCGAAATCACAATTAAATATATTCCAAGAATCACATACTCCAAATCATGTAATTAGAGCATTCATATCCATCATAAACTCAAATATACATAACATAGTTCTCATAGTATTAACTTGACTCAATTAATATTACGCATAACATACCTTACATACTTACCTGAGCCGTTAACTAAATACCATAATTAAGGTTTACCTTGAAGAATATTCGATTCTCTTTTGTAAACTATGTCACCAGGCATTAAGCACGCTAGGCGTGAAAGCTTCGATAAGAATCAGGCACAAGGCCTACTAGGCATAAAAGCCCGATAAGAAAACAGGCACAAGGCCTGCTAGGCGTAAAGCCCGATAAATAACACCGGCACAAGGCCTGCTAGGCATAAAGCCCGATTATGTCACCGGCACGAGGCCTGCTAGGCTCGAAGCCCGAATGTCAGAATAGTTTTACATGCTTTTCACATTTCACTATCACATATCGAACCATATGCATTTATTCACATTGCATTAAAAATATTTGAAATCAATCCAATCCATCATCATCACATTCGGCCAACTCATGGTTTTACACCAAACTTATACAAATTTTTTTTTCATTCATTAGATTTGTAAATAACCTTTAAACATAAGGTAGCTCAAGAACTTACTTATTCACCTTGCATTAGCCAAAATAAATTCACTTCAATACTATACATTCACATTCGGCTATATCATGAATTTATACTCTAAATTTCCACAATTCATCATTCACTAAGTTCATAATTAATTTATTGACATATTTTAGCTAAAGGACTTACCTCGGTTGTCGATAGTCAAAGTCTTGAATCGCTTATTCGAGAACCTTCGTCTTTCCCCGGTCTAATTCCGTTTTTCTTTGCTCTTGATCTAAAAGACATTAGAATTTAGCTCATTTAATCTCATTTCATCTCAAATTAGTTCCAAAACACACAAATGGGCAATTTACCATTTTGCCCCTAATGTTTTCCATTTTACAAATTGGTCCAATTTACACAAAACTCAAAATATGCAAAATTTCCTAACACTATGGCTAGGCGAATCTTCCCCATAGCCATGGGTGTCCATGCATTTCATCTATTTGACATTTTAATCCTTCACAAATTTATTCTTTTCAATTTAATACTATATACTCAAAATCATCAAAAACTCCAATACAAAACTTGTAAATCCTTAACATACCTTTAATCTAAAACCATTAAACATCAAAACTATCTAAACATGTTAATGGCGAATCTTAAATACATGGTATTTTCAAAAATTTAGACATGGGTCGGGTAATATCTGAAACAACGATCTCAAAAGCGTAAAAATTATCAAAAACTAAACAAAATACATACCCCAAATTAAGCTCCCAATTGCAGAAATTTCAAGCTCCAAAAATGGGGTTTTCTTTTCTCACATTCGGCCATGAGAGAATGTAGATGATAATGGCTTTGTTTTATGTTTTGTTTAATATATACACTAACATTATTTTTTATTATTATTATTAATAAAGCGACATAACCTTATAAATAAAATTAAACTAACATATATATTAGGCTAGCTTGGCCCATTGTCGTCCCTCACCATGGTTTATGGGCTAATTGTCCTTTTAGGACACCCACTTAAAAGCCACAAGCAAATTAGTACATTTCACTTTAGTATGCAACTTTTACGCTTTTTCGCGATTTAATCCTTTTTATCAAATTGAGCACTTAAGCGACTAAATTTTTCTCTGAAACTTTCACACTCACTAAATCACATATAATAAAACACGAAATATAATATTAAAATATTTCTCGGGCTCGGATTCGTGGTCCCGAAACCACCGTTCGATTTGGGTCAAAATTGAGTGCATTACAACTCTCCCCCTTAAGGATTTTCGTCCAGAAAATCTTACCGTTAAATAAGTTCGGATATTGTTGCCTCATTGACTCCTCGTGCTCACACGTAGCCTCTTCAACTCGTGGCGATTCCATAAAACCTTTACTAATGGAATCCTTTTGTTTCTCAACTCTTTTATTTCCCGAGCTAAGATACGGATCGGTTCCTCATCATATGTCAAATCGGATCTAATTTCAATCTCGTGATTGCAATCACATGGGATGGATCGATCTATATTTGCTGAAGCATCGAAACATGAAATACATTGTGTATCTTTTCGAAGTAAAGGGGCAATTTCAATCTATAAGCAACGAGGCCCTATCGCTCTATGATTTCATACGGTCAGATAAATCTCGGACTCAACTTGCCTTTCGACCAAATCGGAGTATTTTCTTCCACGGAGAAACTTTTAAGAACACCGATCTCAACTGAAATTCAATGTCCTTACGTTTCAAATCGGCATAGGACTTTTGGCGATCAAGCGACTTTCAAATTACTCCTAATAACAACCACCTTACATTACGTTTCTTTAATCCAATCAACCCCGTGTATCTTATTCTCACCGAGCTCGGTCAATACAATGGTGTGCGACATTTTTCGTCCATATAAGGCTTCATAAGGCGCCATTTTTATGCTAGATTGGAAAGCTGTTATTGTAAGCAAATTCAACCAAAGGTAGGTATCGTTCCCACGTGCCTTCAAACTCGAGAACGCATAACACCTCAACATGTCCTCAAGTATCAAAATAGTTCGCTCGGTGTGAGTGCGTTTTGCGGATGGAAAGGTGTACTAGAATGAAGTTTAGTACCTAAAGCATCTTGCAATTTCTTCCGAACACGCGATGTGAATCTTGGGTCCCTATCGAAACAATGGAACTCGGTACACAGTGCAACCTTACAATCTGCGACACATACAATTCGGCAAGCTTATCAAGTGAATAGTCGGTATGTACCGGCACAAAATGAGCTGATTTAGTTAGTCTATCAACGATAACCCATACGGCATCTTTCTTACTAGGTGTCATAGGAAGACCGGATACAAAATCTATTGTAATTCTATCCCATTTCCATTCGGGTATCATGATTGGTGAAGTAATCCGGATGGTACACGATGCTCGACTTTCACTTGTTTGTGATTAAGCACTTGGAAACGAATTCAGATATATCTCGTTTCATGCCAGGCCACCAATAGAACTATTTCAAATCGTTATACATTTTTGTGCTACCCGGGTGTATCGACATTCGACCATTATGGGCCTCACTCAGAATCATCTGTATCAAATCTGAGTTCTTAGGAACACACAATCGACTTTTATAATTCAAACCATCATTTGCATCAATCGAAAATCGATTACGTAGCATTTTCACACTTTGAATCGAATAGCAACCAAATTTTCATCAACTTTACGTGCATCACAAATTTGTTGAATAAACATCGGCCTTGCTTGTAACTTCGGCTCACGATCGAACCATCATCGGACATAGCCATTTGTGCATTCAATGCATGAAGAGCAAATAATGATTTTCGACTTAACGCATCCATAACAACATTAGCTTTTCGGATGGTAGTCAATTACTAAGTCATAGTCTTTCAAACAATTCTAACCATCGTGTTGTCTCAAATTTAGATCTTTACGAGTCATTAAATACTTTAGACTTTTATGATCTGAATAAATATGACACTTTTCGCTTGAATAAATAGTGACGCCAAATTTTTAAAGCGAACACAATGGCTGCTAACTCCAAATCGTGAGTTGGATAATTTTTCTCATGCGGCTTTAATTGTCTCGAAGCATAGGCTATCACCTTGCCTTCTTGCATTAAAACGCAACCCAACCCATTCAAGGAAGCATCGCTAAAAATAATAAATTCTTTACCCGATTCAGTCAGTGAGTTAACACTGGGGCTTGGTCAAAGGGGTTTCAAGCTGTTGAAACTTTTTCGACACCTTTTCGACCACTCAAATTTGACATCTTTACGTAGTAGTCTCGTCAAAGGTGTAGCTATATGAGAAAAACCTTTTACAAATCTTACGTAATATCCGCAAGGCCTAGGAAACTTTGGATCTCGAAACATTATTTGGTGGTTTCCAATCGAGTATATTTGCTATTTTGTTTGGATCCACCGAATACGATAACCAAAAACAACATGACCCAAGAAGCTGACTTCATTCATCCAGAATTCACACTTACTGAACTTTGCATACAATCGTTGATCTCTCAGAGTTTGTAGTACTAGCCTCAAATGTTCAGCATGTTCCGTTTCATTTTTGGAGTAGATCAGTATATCATCAATAAACACTACCACAAACCGATCCAAAAACTGTCAGAAGACTCGGTTCATTAGGTCCATAAAAATAGCAGGTGCATTAGTGAGGCATAACCAAAAACTCATAATGTTCGTACCTCGTTCGGAATGCAGTCTTTGGCACATCTGAATCTCTGACTCGCAACTGATAATAGCCCGATTTCAAATCTATTTTCGAAAACACTGAAGCCCCTTTCAACTGATCAAATAAATCATCAATCCGAGGTAACGAGTACTTATTCTGTATAGTTACCTTATTTAGTTGCCGGTAGTCGATACACATTCGCATAGTCCCATATTTCTTTTTCACAAATAAAACCGGTGCACCCCACGGAGAAAAACTCGGTCGCGCGAAGCCCCTATCTGTCAACTCTTGCAACTGCTCTTTCAATTCTTTTAATTCGGTAGGTGCCATTCGGTACGGAGCTATCGAAATCGGAGTCGCACCCGGCACTAATTCAATGCCGAACTCAATCTCTTGTTCTGGGGGTAAACCCAGTAGTTCTTCAGGAAACACATCGGGGTATTCACACACCACTGATACAGATTCAATTTGTTTCTCGGACATTTTATTATCCAGTACATAAGCCAAATAAGCTTCACACCCTTTTCTCACATACTTTCGAGCTAACATTGAAGATATTACTATAGGCAACCCATTTACGTCATAGGATTTAATTCTGATGGTCTCACCATTTCGACATTTCAAATCGATAAGCTTTCTTTTACAATCCACTACTGCCTCATGTGAAGTTAACGATCCATACCCAAGATTACATCAAATTCATCAAAGGGCAACAACATTAAATCAGATGGGAAGCAATAATCCCAAATCATCAATGGGCAACCCCTACACACTTTATTTACAAGCACACATCTACCCAATGGGTTAGACACACGTATCACAAACTCGGTAGACTCAACTAGCAGAGTCTTTTCGAATTCTAAAGTTTCACACACATATGAGTGAGTCGAACCGGGATCAATTAATGCAATTCTGATGTAGTGTCATAAAGGGTGAAAGTACCGATAATGACATCGGGGAGGAAGCATCCTCTCTGCGGCTCGTGCGGCATAAGCTCTAGCATTTGGAGCTCTAGCCTCGAATCGAAGCTGTAGTGTTCTTCGTTCCTTTCGACTACCACCTACATTGCTTGCGGAATATGCGGGTGGTCTCCTCGCATTGATATGTTGCTCGGCTTAGTGTTACGGCGTGATTACTTTCGATTAACCTCGGACATTCTCTAATAAAATGATCGGCGATCCACATTTATAGCAAGACCGATCATGAAATCTACATCTCCACGAGTGCCATTTCCCCACAGATGCTCGCATTCAACTCTATTACGAGGGCGTTACAACATCAGCTATCAGTAGTAGCTCGAGAGCTCATAGGGGTCGATCCGTCTAGGTGGATTTGTAGTAGTTTTATATTGGTTGTAGTCATCTCTGGACTTCTTGGTTGTGGAATCAAAGACCTTACCAGAAGATCTTTTACGAATGTCTCTAGCTTGAGTCTCGACCTTTCTTTTCTCTTTCCCGAGCTCTTGAGCTTTGCAAGCTCTTTCAACTAAAGTCACAAACTCTTGAATTTCAAGAATGCCAACAAACATCTTTATATCCTCATTCAGGCCATCTTCAAATCTTTTACACATAATAGCTTCAGTGAAACACACTCTCTAGCATATCTGCTTTGAGTCGACAAAATTCCGTTCATATTTAGTCACGGTCATTCGTCCTTGTTTCAGCTCAAGGAATTCCTTTCGTTTTTGATCAATAAATCTTTGGCTGATGTACTTCTTACGAAATTCATTTTGGAAGAAATCCCATGTCACTTTTTCTTTTGGAACCACTGATACAAGTGTGTTCCACCAGTGATATGCAGTGTCCCTCAATAAAGATATAGCACACTTCGGGCATTCATCCGGAGTACAAGATAGCTCATCAAGTACCCGTATAGTATTATCAAGCCACATTTCGGCTCGCTCTGCATCATCATCATCATTGGCTTTAAATTCTTCAGCCCCAAATTTTAGGATTTTATCAACTGAGGGCCTACTAGATCTCATCGGATCTATCATCGGGGTTGCTGAAGGGATCGAAGTTGGATTATTTGGGGGTGGAGGTTGGTGTACAGCCGGGTTAGTTCGAATAAATTGGGCAAACCACTCATTCATCATCTGAAAAAAGGCTTGTTTAGTCTCTCCTTCGTGGCTGCCCGAAGCAGTCGAGAGTCTACTGCACACTGATCCGTGTGCCTGATCAAGCGCTACACTCTCTACATCTTCACTCACGGCTCTTTCAAGATCTGTGTCCATTTACTATATAAAACAAAGTTCAAAGTGGTCCGTGAAGTCACCACGCTATCAATATATGATAAAGGCATGTATAGCTAGACTCACACGCGCTACGGTAGCCCTAGAATCGACTAAACCGTAAGCTCTGATACCAATAAAATGTAACACCCCTTACCCGAGACCTTCGCCGGAATCGAGTATGTGGCATTACTAGACTTGACTAGAAGTTCAGGACATAAAAATTTAAAGCTGTCAAACTGCATCATGCTGACTAAATTGACCATAACTCGAGTTACAAAACTCGAAATTCAGATCCGTAAATTTTCCTGGAAACTAGACTCATATAAGAATTTACCATAATTTTTCAAGAATTTTTCATGTGGCCAATTAATACAGTTTATTCATCAAATTTACCCCTATTTCACTGCTCGACAATTCTGACCTATCATTACAAAAATACAGTTATCTCATTGTACACATTTTCAATAATGTTCTTGTTTATACCAATAAAAATAGACTCACTAAGGATTCTAAACATATAAACCATGCATCATAATTATTTTTGTACAATTTATAACAATTTTTCCAAAACAGAACAGCGATTCACGAATTCATTTAGAGCAAGTCTCACTAAAACTTAAATATCTCATAACAGAAAAATCCTTTTCCTACTCTGTTTCTTTCATGTACAAATAGACACAATAAGGTTTAATTTCATGTCTAATTCACTTTCTAATTCAATATACCCTATTTTTGGTGATTTTTCAAAACCACATCACTGCTGCTACTACATGCTGTTTAGCTGCAATTTATGGAAAAACTAGCTTCTAACCGAACATACCCACATCCCTAATTCAAGGATTCATTTCGTATGTATACATTTCTTTATCAAAAGCGATTGAACTTCGATTAAAAAAAATGCATAAACATCGCCAACATAACCCGACATTCGTATATTTCATATGTATACATTTCCTTATCAAAAGCGATTGAACTTCGATTAAAAAAATGCATAAACATCGCCAACATAACCCGACATTCGTATAAAAAAAAAAAAAACACAAAAGCATACATAACTAAAAATTTAGCCATATTCGTATGGGTTGTTATATACATGAACCTTAAGTTTTTTCTCAAAACAAAGACAAAGTCTTTCCTATACATGCCTTCATTCTAAAACCAAAATGAAAGAGTACCAAAATATAGATTGATAGTGTGGCGACTTTCCGAGCGATCCCGACGAGCTTGTAGCTTGTACTCAATCTATAAAACAGGGAAACATTTTACGCAATTAAGCTCACTAGCTTAGTAAGTCCTAAGTTCATGATAATATAACATTTAAAATATTCAACTTATGACATTGCACATATACATTAAAAAATATGTAAATTTTCACAAGGCCGATTACTATTAGTTCATCAACCCAAATAATTGCACTTCATTTCATAAACACATTACTTGAAATCACAATTAAATATATTCCAAGAATCACATACTCCAAATCATGTAATTAGAGCATTCATATCCATCATAAACTCAAATATACATAACATAGTTCTCATAGTATTAACTTGACTCAATTAATATTACGCATAACATACCTTACATACTTACGAGCCGTTAACTAAATACCATAATTAAGGTTTACCTTGAAGAATATTCGATTCTCTTTTTGTAAACTATGTCACCAGGCATTAAGCACGCTAGGCGTGAAAGCTTCGATAAGAATCACAGGCACAAGGCCTACTAGGCATAAAAGCCGATAAGAAACACAGGCACAAGGCACGCTGGGCGTAAAGCCGATAAATAACAGGCACAAGGCACGCTAGGCATAAAGCCCGATTATGTCACGGACACGAGGGCACGCTAGGCTCGAAGCCCGAATGTCAGAATAGTTTTACATGCTTTTCACATTTCACTATCACATATCGAACCATATGCATTTATTCACATTGCATTAAAAATATTTGAAATCAATCCAATCCATCATCATCACATTCGGCCAACTCATGGTTTTACACCAAACTTATACAAATTTTTTTCATTCATTAGATTTGTAAATAACCTTTAAACATAAGGTAGCTCAAGAACTTACTTATTCACCTTGCATTAGCCAAAATAAATTCACTTCAATACTATACATTCACATTCGGCTATATCATGAATTTATACTCTAAATTTCCACAATTCATCATTCACTAAGTTCATAATTAATTTATTGACATATTTTAGCTAAAGGACTTACCTCGGTTGTCGATAGTCCAAAGTGCGAATATTATTCGAGAACCTTCGTCTTTCCCCGGTCTAATTCCGTTTTCTTTGCTCTTGATCTAAAAGACATTAGAATTTAGCTCATTTAATCTCATTTCATCTCAAATTAGTTCCAAAACACACAAATGGGCAATTTACCATTTTGCCCCTAATGTTTTCCATTTTTACAAATTGGTCCAATTTACACAAAACTCAAAATATGCAAAATTTCCTAACACTATGGCTAGGCCGAATCTTCCCCATAGCCATGGGTGTCCATGCATTTCATCTATTTGACATTTTAATCCTTCACAAATTTATTCTTTTCAATTTAGCCATATATACTCAAAATCATCAAAAACTCCAATACAAAACTTGTAAATCCTTAACATACCTTTAATCTAAAGCCATTAAACATCAAAACTATCTAAACATGTTAATGGCCGAATCTTAAATACATGGTATTTTCAAAAATTTAGACATGGGTCGGGTAATATACGAAGCAACGATCTCAAAAACGTAAAAATTATCAAAAACTAAACAAAATACATACCCCAAATTAAGCTCCCAATTGCCAAAATTTCAAGCTCCAAAAATGGGGTTTTCTTTTCTCACATTCGGCTATGAGAGAATGTAGATGATAATGGCTTTGTTTTATGTTTTGTTTAATACATACACTAACATTATTTTTTTTTATTAATAAACTAACATAACCTTATAAATAAAATTAAACTAACATATATATTAGGCTAGCTTGGCCCATTGCCGTCCCTCACCATGGTTTATGGGCTAATTGTCCTTTTAGGACACCCACTTAAAAAGCCACAAGCAAATTAGTACATTTCACTTTAGTATGCAACTTTTACGCTTTTCGTGATTTAATCTTTTTTATCAAATTGAGCACTTAAACGACTAAATTTTTCTACGAAACTTTCACACTCACTAAATCACATATAATAAACACGAAATATAATATTAAAATATTTCTCAGGCTCGGATTCATGGTCCCAAAACCACCGTTTCGATTTGGGTCAAAATTGGTCTGTTACAATTTCTGCCTATCTGACGCTTCCTTGAGACGAGCCCGAATCACCTTAACTTTAACCTCAGTTTCCGTTACTAACTCGGGACCCAAAACTTGTCGTTCAGCCAATTCTGTCCAACACGTAGGAGTTCAACACCTTCGTCCATACAGTGCTTCATATAGTGCCATTTGGATACTTGCTTGATAACTATTGTTATAAGTGAATTCTGCCAATGGTAGATACTCTTCCCAACTACCACTGAAATCCAATACACACCCTCTCAGCATATCCTCTAAGATCTGTACAACCCTTTCCGATTGCCCGTCAGACTGTGGATGGAAAGCTGTGCTGAAATCCAATCGTGTACCCAAAGCCTGATGCAACGCTTTCCAGAACCTTGATGTGAACCTCGGATCCCTATCCGAGATAATTGACATTGGCACACCATGCAATCTTACTATCTTCGCCACATACAACTTTGCTAGCCTCTGGAGGGAATAATCCACTCTCACCGGTATAAAGTGAGCTGACTTAGTCAGGCGGTCCACAATTACCCAAACTGCGTCCTTCTTGCTGGGCGTGAGAGGTAGCCCACTGACGAAATCCATAGTGATCCTCTCCCATTTCCATTGAGGGATCTTTACTGGTTGAAGTAACCCTGATGGCAACTGGTGTTCAGCCTTAACTTGCTGACACGTCGGACATCTTCCCACGAACTCAGTTACCTCACGTTTCAACCCTGGCCACCAGAACTGTTTCCGTATATCCCTATACATCTTACTACCTCCAGGATGCATAGCGTATGGGCTGCTATGTGCATCTTGAAGAATTCTTTGCCTCAACTCCACATCCTTCGGCATACACGGCCGCCCTTGAAAACATAATACGCCATCACCAATCAAACTATACCCCTCCAAACCACCATCTTGCACTTGCAACCTTCGAGCATTCAAGCTATCATCCATCAATTGCTTTTCCTTAATCTCCTCGATCCAAGTTGGCTTAACTTGTAGCTCTGCCAAAAGACTCCCATCGTCATATAGACTGAGGTGAGCAAACATCGCTCTTAAGTCTGTCACGACCTTCCGGCTTAATGCGTCAGCCACCACATTAGCCTTGCCCGGATGGTATTCAATTGAACAGTCGTAGTCCTTCAACAGTTCAATCCATCGACATTGCCTTAAATTCATATCCTTCTGAGTCAAAAGATACCTCAAACTTTTGTGATCCGTATAGACTATCGACTTCTCCCCATACAAGTAGTGTCTCTATATTTTCAACGCGAAGACTACTGCCGCTAACTCCAAGTCGTGAGTTGGATAGTTAACCTCATGCGATCTTAACTGACGGGAGGCATAGGCCACTACCTTCCCTTCCTGCATCAATACACATCCCAAACCAGTATGGGGTGCATCACAATAAACCGTAAACAACTTCCCTGCTTCAGTGTACTGCAACCGAGCTTCACAAGATCTTCTTTAGCTTATCGAAACTTTCTTTGTCGCTTCTCCGACCAAACAAATAGAACTCCCTTCCTTAATAACTTCGTCAACGGCGCTGCAATTAAAGAGAATCCTTCCACAAATCTCCGATAGTACCCTGCTAAACCCAGAAAACTTCAAATTTTCGCCACTGACCTAGGCGGTTTCCAATCCAACACCGCTTCAACCTTGCGAGGGTCCACTCTAATCCCTTCAGCTGATACTACGTGACCTAAGAAAGCCACCTCTCTAAGCCAAAATACGCATTTACTGAATTTGGCATACAACTGCTTCTCCCTCAGTACTTGTAAAACTATACGCAGATGCCTGTCATGCTCCTCCACTGTCTTTGAGTAAACCAATATGTCGTCTATAAACACCACGACAAATTGATCCAAATACTGCTGGAACACCCTATTCATTAAGTCCATAAAGGCTCCGGCGCATTAGTCAACCCGAATGGCATCATCAAGAACTCGTAATGCCCATACCGAGTTCAGAATGCTGTCTTGTGAACATCAACTTCCTTCACCTTGAGTTGATGATAACCTGACCTAAGGTCTATCTTCGAGAACACTGATGCACCCTTCAGTTGATCAAACAAGTTATCAATCCGAGGCAACGGATACTTGTTCTTGATCATTAACTTGTTTATTTGACGGTAATCGATACACATCCTCATTGAATCGTCCTTCTTCTTGACGAACAACACCGGTGCTCCTCACGGAGATATACTTGGTCGTATAAACCCTCTATCCAAGAGCTCCTGAATTTGAGCCTTCAGCTCCACCAATTCTTTTGGAGCCATTCGGTACGGTGCTATAGACAGTGTGCCGCAGGGTAGCAAGTCTATATCGAATTCAACTTCCCGATCCGGAGGCGGACCGGAAGTTCTTACGGGAACACATCGAATTCCCTACGATGCGGACCTTCTCAACTGTTGACTCCTTAGCCTCCAAGGCACAAATTCGAACCAAAAACGCCTCACAACCCTTCTTGACCATCTTCTCCACCTTCAAGGCAGACACCACATTGGATAGGTAATCTCCTCTATTACCTATCATGACCACTTCATCACCCTCAGCCATCTTAAGAACCATGCGCTTAGCAGCGCAATCTAATCTCGCCTGATACTTAACCAACCAGTCCATTCCAAGGATCAGATCGAACTCCCCAAACGACAGTTCCATCAAATCGGCCACAAACACTACCCCTTGGAGTTCTAGGGGTACATCTCTATAAAGCTTGTTTACGACTACAGAGTGACCTAAAGGGCTAATTACAGTCATCTCCCTAGAAGCAGTCTCAGAGTCTAAGTTCATAGTCTCTACCACACTACTAGCAACGTATGAATGCGTTGAACCCACATCAATTAAGGCAACATATGAATGACCGAAAATTAAGAACGTACCGGTTATGACGTCCGGTGCGTCACCCTCCTCGCGACTCCTCGCTGCATAGACTAAGCCAGGCTGCCTAGCCTCTGTGTTGCCTGCACCTCTGCCCTAAATTCTGCGACCTCGATTAGGACCATTGCCTCCTCTACCATTACCACGACCCCTCTGTGGTCCCACATTCCTATCCTGAGTACAGTTCTACCCCTCTGGCTGATTCTTAGCTAGCTTCCGAGGACAATCCCTTACGCGGTGATCCAGAGACCCACATTCAAAGCAACCCCTCTCACCGGTCCAACAACCTTCCCAATGTGATTTTCCACAGCGATTACACTGGGCCGGTCTCTGATTAGTAGCCATGGGCCTTCCTGCCTGATTTGGCCCACTCTGCCTGGCCCTTTTTTGAACATTACTACCCGATCCAGATGATCCAAAGCTTCTTTTCTACTTATTCCTCTCATAGCTCTGTTTCACAGACTCCTTGACTCCTTCGGCTACCTTAGCCTTTTCCACCAGAACAGCAAACTCACGCTCCTGATTTGGAGCAATCAATAACCTTAACTCATCCCTAAGTCCGTCTTCAAAACGGACGCAACGATCATGCTCGGTTGATACAATCCCCCGAGCATAGCGGCTCAACCTCAAGAATTCCGCCTCATACTCCGACACTGACTTATTTCCTTGTACCAACCCCAGAAAAGCTTTCCTCTGAGCATCCGTGTAGCTGGTACCCACATATTTCTTCTGATAAGTAGTTTTGAAGTACTCCCACGTAAGATCATCTGCCGTAGCACCATCCCGGACCGTGAGCCACCACTGATATGACTCATCCTTTAGGAGCGGCACTGCCCCTTTTAACTTCTCCTCGTTGGTCAGATCGAGATCGTCCATGATTCTCTCAGTTGATTCTAACCAGTATTCCGCTGCACTGGGTGCCACGCCCGACACACCCCGGAATACCTCAGCTCCGTTGGATCGGAGGCGCTCGGGAACAGATTTTCAAGCTCTCGTTCCTCCACTAGCACCAGCCACCATCTCGAGGACTCGCAACACAGCTTGCGATAGTGCCTCACCCCCTGTCTGATCCTGATCCTCAGCTCCAAAAGTTGGGGTGGTGGTGGCGGTACTTCATTTTCAGAACCCTGACCCGACCTAACGGGTTCTGACACAGTCATCCTGCCTCTACCGCATCCACGACGTCCATGTCTTCTAGAGCTCATTCTAATTACCGCACTTTAATCTGATTAGGAAATTTTTATGGATTAGTGACTGTTCCACTTACTTACTCGCGAAGAAATTTTATGAAAAGTTTAATAGGAATTCTTTCAATCAAACAAAGTTTCAAGTTCCCTATCCTAGTTCACACAGAGAGGAACATCCATTCCCTAATACCTTTCATACTTATTCACTCTTCAGACATTTTTGTCCTGTTTCTATCCCAGGGGTATTTTCGTCATTTTCCTACAGGGGTATTTTCATAATAAAAGAAATTTTAAAACTTTAATAAATCAAAACATATGAAATTTCCCAAAACTGGAGAGTATTTTTGAAGAATTTCACAAATTAAAGGTATAGCAAAATTTTTGAAAACTAGGGGTATTTTGGTAATTTTGCCAATCAGGGGTAAATTTGTAAATTAACCAGGGGTATTTTGGTAATTTTTCCAATCAGGGGTAAATTTGTAAATTTAGTAAATCAGGGATATTTTAATAGTTGTAAAACTTTGAGGGTTCTTTTTGAGAGTTTCCTTTAAAAGCGATGATGTTGCAAAATTTTAGAAATCGGGTCATTTTCGGTAATTTTGCAAGTTTAGGGCATTTTAAGTAATTTTCCAAAACCAAAGTATTTTTGGTAGTTTGCAAAGTAGGGTTGTTGGATATTTATAAAATACTGATATTTTGGGCAAAACCATTGAGTAGTTGGTATTTTATGAACCAAGGGCATTTTAGTAATTTTACCCCTAAGGGCATTTCTGTAATTTTCCACAAATCAACTTTTTGGAAGAAGTTGTGAAGATGGTTGTTTCTCAAATTTGAAAGAGTAATTTTAAAAGTTCTGAAAAACTAGGGTTTTGTTGTCTTCTTCTTTTTCTGAAAACATGGCTAGTTCCCTTTCGGGTTTTAGTCATTATGTTTTAGCCTATGACCGAGCCCTCTTGGTCAGGGTGAACCAAAGCTACGCACCAGGCAGGATTCGAGTAGAGAGGAGGTGAGTCACGCGGACTGCTTAAATACCAAGCTCCCACCGAAACCATTCCTAGACATGCGTACAGGGGTTACCACACCCTAGCTCAGTGACTTAGCCATAGGTTGGTTTAGTTCATTAAAGCATATGGTTGGTTTTTGTGTTTGAGTAGTCTAATCCTAGGGTTCAAGTTCCTATAAGTCTATCTATGTTCCATTCCTACCCATTCAACAAGTAATAATTCACAGAGAAGTTTAGAGGTACTTACACCGCGGATTAGTCTTAGGAGACTCGGTGCCATCATTGTTTCCAAACCAAAAATATTTCCAAAAAGGCCTACTAAAACATTTTTGGGCCTTGGGCCCCCACAGCCGAGCTTTGAACTGGGCTCTGATACCAATTTTGTAACACCCCAAACCCAGCCCAAACATTACGACCAAATTTAGTTTGTTACAGATGAAAACATTTTTGAAAATCCCTTTTAAACCGATTTGACTTTTGATAAAAGATAGTGTCTTGTTTAAAACAGTTGAGGTGTATAAAGAGAACCATACTTAGGTTTATTTGAAGATTAATTTATTAAATCGAGTTATTATAGATCTCAAATGTACCCGATGGTACTTTAAAACATTTTGCGTTTGATTTGAGAAAACATGTGTACTTATCATGATATCATTAAAAAGTTAAGCAAATTACTTAAAACATGTAAAATAATAAAAATAATTCCGGAGGACGCCTTATTACAACTTGACTAAAATTAAACCAACAATAAAGTAAAATAAGCTAAAGTTTAGAGTTCATTTATATCCAATATCCACTGCATGGCCACCTCGAGTCCATCCGGCTCCTCATCCGCAATCTACGAGTCACCTGAAAATGTTAAAGGAGAAGGTGAGTCTCCAAGACTCAATGTGTAACCCTTCCCCGATTTAGTGCAACAATCATACACAATTTATAACAAATTAACATGCACTAAGTCATGCACCCAACCTAACCATCCGTAACACCTTTCTCTACCCCGTGTGGTACCAAACCACTGGTGGTGCCAAACCACTGGTGACTTTAAGTCACAGATGTGATGCCAAATCACTGGAGGAGCCAAACCTCTGGTGTCCGAAGACACAAATCGGTTGATGGGGCCAACCCATCGTGTGATACCAAATCACTGGCGTCAATCCCTTAATATAATCTGTGGGGCCAACCCACTGTGGTGCTAAGCCACTGGGACGAGACGCTATGAGGTGCCAAACCTCTGGAGGTACCAAACCTCTGGTGACCGTAGTCACAATGTGGTACCAAACCACTGGTGTCCGTCGACACAAATATCAATTCCCCCTCCTCTCATCAGCCCACATATTTATAAGATGCATTTAATAGAATCATGCTAACCATGTTTACTTGATATCACATACAGGGTTTATTATCAGTCATGCATTCACTGCACATACCAAATATATCATGCTTCCCAAAAGCATCATAAAATAACTCATAATCAATAAGGACTTACCTGAATCCTTGCTTATACCATCCATGGTATTAAATCCAAATCTACATAGATCCGATTAGCACACAACAGATTTAGTACATTAATTACTTATAAAGTGTGTAAGTAGACACCTGTCACCAACGGTCGTTCAAAGTCCCGGAGAATCAAATCGGCACCCTAGACTTCCTGCTCCTATATTCGGCCAAACACTAGGTTAGTGCCATGGCCTATTCGGCCAAACCAAATTAATTGAAAAGGGTTCCTTGTGAACCCAAAACCTTACCCAAACATTTTTGAGTACTAGCCACCTGCTTCACCACCCTTCATCATAAACCTTTAGATTATTAGCCTTCGGCTTTTGAGTATATACATAAAAGATCCGAAAATAAGGAAGCCTTACCACCACTTACCAAAGTCGACTGTTAAAGACCAGGGCCTAGATTGCTCGTTCCAAACATCGCGGAGATCTTACAACAAATTTGGTTCAACATGCGATTAGCACCCTTAACAACAGTTGCCGAAACCAACACCTACCTTTATCAAAGTCGACAAGAAAGGGGGAAAGAAGACATAAGCATTCGGCCAAACACACTTACCCACCTTAAAAACCGATTGGAGAAAAGACTAGAGGAGAGCACCTTTGTTTGAGATTAGGCCAAGGCTATACCAAATAGGAGAAAGAAATTCGGCCTAGAGGTGGAGAATGGTTCGGCTAGAGGAAGAAAATAATGGGAAAAAAAAGATGGGATTTCAGTTTTGCGAAGAAAAAGAGAAAAAAATAGATTGAAGATGATGGTGTAGAGAATTCGGCCAAAATCTAAGAAAAAGGAGAACAGTTTTCGATTTTTGTTTGAGAGAGTTTGAGAAACAAAAGAGATACTAGCCAAAATTATCAAGAAAACTAAAAGAATTCGGCCTCCCCTTTCACCTATGCTTGTCATCCACGCTTCCCTTGAAGAGTTTAAAACTCAACAATTCCCTTAATTCACTCTAGGCCACATATTTGAATTAATTCAAATTAATTTGAATTAATTACAAGGCTATTTTTCCTCTGCCAACCATTATAAATTAATCCCATAATAATCCAATTAAAAATCCAATAAAAATGCTAATATTATCCCTTTTTATCTTATTATCTAAAAAGACTTCAAAGAGAGAAAATCTCTCCCCTCCTATGCCGTCCATACTAAAGAGCAAAAAGGGAATTTTCACGACTCGAACACAGGCTCTCCCTTGCTCATGGTGGCGTCACTTTCAACTCCTAAGTGGCCCTCCTTTTGCCACTTTTCCAAGGCCATTTTTGTGTCAAATAATCCTTCATTTATTCTTGTAACCCCTACCTACTAAGGCTCCCTACCTTAAATAGCTTACAAAAATATTTTCTACCATTCCGAGCCTACTCAAGGCCCTTAATTAAGCCTTATTATTCCACAAATAATATCACAGCTATTAAACACAAGAAAAAAATAATTCAATCTCAAATAGCCCCAATTTTAGGATGTTACATATATGCCCTATCTACTCCAAACCATTTGTTTTATAAAACACATTTAATTACATTTATGCATTTTATTCAAAGGCTTTTAAATACAGCGATATATGATATTTGGGGACTTCGAGAGAAATTATACCCTAACTTACTCGGTTTTAATTTTTCTCGTAGAACTTAAGATATCAAGTATCTTTTTCTTAAACCTATAAATTTTAAATAAAAACTTATTCTCGAGAATTCAAAATTGTCGTGTCCTAACTCACTAGATATGACGATTTGTTATCTCGGGATAAGAATTTCAGAAAACAAGGCAATGTTTCGTGTTTGGAAGTTCGAGAGATTGTGCCCTAATGTGCTGGGTTTCAGTTTTTCATTCGTCCAAATAACTAAATATCCTTGTAATAAATTTTGTAAATCATGAGATGATTTTGGTTACGAGGGTTTAAAACATCATGTCCTAACGTGCTGGATGTGATATTTGTATGCTTTCGGAACAAATGAATCTCCAATTTCAACTTAAATCGTTCAAATTTTTAAAGAAATCATATTCCCAAATCTTTTTCAAATTCTCGACATAAGGACATTAAATAATCAATTAGGTACTAATTTTTAGGCGTTACGAGGGTGATAACCATTCCTCGTACGTAACCGACTCCCGAACCTGTTTCTGGTATTTTGTGGACCAAAAATCAATGTTTTGAAATAAGACATCTTATAAGGTGATCCAATCCCACCAAACTAAAAAGGTATTGGTGGCGACTCCCATTTTTGTTTTTTTAAGTCGATTCCCGTTTTCATAAAACTTTAAAAAGTGGTTTCGACAGCTTGGTGACTCCACTGGGTACCAATAAGAGAGTCAAGCCATAAATTGATTATTTTTGTCCTTTTATCAAAAATTGAAATTTGATTTTAATTCTTTCACCGCATGAGTTTGTGTCATGTCATATGTTTATTATGGTTTGTACTCTTGCATCATATTGCATGACCATTGTGGTCGCACCTTTTAAGTGAGAGTGAGAAACTATGCCTTCATGAGGTTTCACCTCCACATGGGCTAATGGACTGCTTCCGGGATACATCCGTACCTATTCTTCGTGAGGTTTTCACCTCCGCATAGCCATAGGGAAATGTATTCCCCTGAACTAAACTCAGTCTATATGAACCTATAATGGGTGAGGATCGATGAATCTACTAGTTCGGGTACCTCAACTTTAGAACTAAACCACATGTAGAAAACCTAAGTTCTCACCCTAGGTAGAACTATGCGAAACCCTAGTGGTCACCCAGACGAGTGCCCTATTTTGTTATTTATTTCTTTGTGCTAACGTGTTCTCTTTTGTTTTGATTGCATTTGCATTCACATCATAGAAAAGAGGTGTTGATTCAAATTCGATTGCTAAATAGAAGAGTTTTTCATAAGAAAACAATTTTTTTGATAAAGTGGATTATAATACGGTCGTCTGAATATGGTCCAAGTAAACACAACGAGAGAAGACTGATAGTCCGTGAAGGAATACAAGACTTTATTGCCCAAGGATTCAAGCTGACGAAGAATATTCAAGAGCCGTCATGTCCCAATTTTCTAACAAGCATTATGGAAATAAGTGAGCAGTGAGTCGCAGTCGAGATCAAGCAAAAAGGAGCTAATGGAGGCATCTTGTAACATCCTTAAATTGGGGTCTCTACTTTTTTGTGTGTTGCATGTGATAGCATGTTTTTTGTGCTAGTTTAGGGTGTTTTGAGGTCCAGGCATGAGCTTGGGGTAGGCCTGAGCCATAGCAAAAATTTTTGTTTTGGGTACTTGGAAGGGGGAGCTGAGTGAGTTAGGTGATAAGAGAAATTAATGGAGTGTTTTGACGCAAGAGTACCAGTGGTAAAGTGGCAAGGGAGGCACCACTTAGGCACAAGGAAAGTGACGCCAGAGGGGTGTGGAAAGAGCTTGGGTTTGAGTTGCGAAGATCCCCTTTCTATTATTTATTTTTTGACGCCAGATTCAAGGAAGAGTTGTGCTCAGGATGGACACTGATGGATGAGGATGGAATAGGTCAACAGGTTCAAACAGGTGGAGGAGAGAAATTTGAGGAGGTTGACTCATTCAAATCGGTTTGAATGAGTGGCCAGGGGGAATTCAGGAGTTGGCCGAAACTTGAACACTGGAGGGGAAGGGAGCAATCGGTTGAGGGTCTTGAGTGGGGTGGCCGAATGTGCTTAGTGTGTGTGTGTGTATTTGGCTAGTCAGGGGAGTGTTTAGAACTCATTTTATCCATTTTCTTTCCCTCCAAGAAGCCACAGCCGAATTCTCTTCTTTTCCTTTTGTCTTTGTGTCGAAACCGAAACCTCTTCTAAGCATTTTCTTTTTCTTTCCTCTTTACTTCTTTTGGTGCTTGGCCGAAATTACCATATGCCTTACTCATTATCTCCATTGTTTCTCCTTTTTCTCAAAAGCCAGAAGCCGAATTACTTCCACTCCTTATCTTCATTTTATTGGTTTCAAAATCGAATCAACACTCCTCCCTCTCAATCGACTATTTTTCTTCTCTCAATCCCTCTCTTGTGCCGAAAATACATAAGTCTTCTTCTTTTGTTTGCTAAAGCTGAATCACCCTCTCTTGTCGTGCGTTATCTTGTTTGATCTCTTCTTATTGGATTTATAGCCGAATCTCAACTCTTGGAGTGGTAAGTTTTCGATACTTCTTCTCTTTTCCCCGTTTATTTTTTTTGATGGTGTGGCCGAATCTTCCCTGGATCTTCTTTCTCTTCTTTCGAATGCCGAAGGCATTAATCTTGTGTTGATAGTACTTGGCCGATTGTAGGGGAGATTTGTCATCGCGTGGCTTCGGGTTTTGCTTGAAGATCGAAAGGTGTTAAGGTAAGAGTGGTCATCTTGTTACATTAACTCTTTCGGGATTTCTTGATCAAAGCCGGATGGCTATTTGTCTAGTAGTGCTGTGTTGGCCGAATATAGGAAAGGAGAGATCAAGCATTTGGATTCTTGGGATTTGCTCGGTTCGTGGTTTAGTTCTCGAACTATTCGGGATTTGTCGATCTAGGTAAGGATCTACCCTTTCGGGTTAACTTTATTTTAAGATATTTGCCGTGTTAATTTGATTTAGTGACCAAAGGTATTATAGATCCTAGTGCCAGCCAAGCGGTAGGGGGTTAGATCTGAGACCCCAGTCCCTAAGTTTAAAAAGAGGGCAGTGTCGGCTGTTCGTGATTGGCCACCGAGGTGTGGGCCGGTATCTGAGCAAAACAGTATGCAGATAGTGGTAGTGTCGATTAATAACAGTACCGACGTTGAAAGCGTAGTCTTGCGAATAATCAGGTGTGTAACTCTTACCCACTTCATTAGTTAATTTGTGTATCATGTTTTTTGTTAAAAGTTGGAATAACTATTGAAATCAGTATGCTACTCTTGTGGGTAAGAGCGAGGACTCTGGGTAAGTTCACTGTTGATTGGCCATCGATAAATGCTGCTATATCATTTGATTATGCCATGCCATGTGTTATTTGTATGTTAAACATGTTAATATGCCATGGAAAGTATGTTCATGATGTTGGGTGTTGAGAGGAGGGGGAAGGCTTGATGCTAGACTGTCACCAGTGGTTTTGACCACACAGTTGGTTGGCCCCGCTTTCCATTTTATTTGTGACTAAGTCTCAGTGGTTTTGACCACCAGTGGTTTTGACCACACATATCTTATTTGTGACTACGGTCACCAGTGGTTTTGACCACACATGGATTATTTGTGACTCGTTCTAGTGGTTTGGTACCACAGTGGGTTGGCCCCACATGTTGATTTACGGGATTGTCATCAGTGGTTTTGACCACAAGGTGGGTTGGCCCAACCCATATTATTTGTGACTATGGTCAGCAGTGGTTTTGACCACATATATATTATTTGTGACTACGGTCACCAGTGGTTTTGACCACCAGTGGTTTTGACCACATGGGGTAGATATAGGAGTACGGATGGTTAGGTTTGGGTTGCATGACTTGCATATTGGCTTATGAAATTGTGTAAGTGCTTTGATATTATCGTGATGTGAATTTATACACTGAGTCTCGGTGACTCACCCCTTCCCTTGGATTTTGCAGATGATTCGTAGATTGCGGATACGGAGCCGGGGTGGACTCGAGGTGGCCATGCGCAATGTTTTCGGGTTTTGTGTTAATTCGCTATTTCGGTTTATATTTCCTTTAAATTTGGTTTTGGGTTTGTAATAAGGCCACTAACTTTTATTTTTGGGGGGTTTATCTATCTACTTTAAGTCTTATTATATCTTGTTTAAGTTAAACTACATGGCATGCCTAAATAACCTGTAAAATTAATGTTTTCTAAATTTACATGTCTTACCGGGCTTTCCAATAACTTTTCCATCAGGTAATAACAAACAAGTGATGATAACAAACCAATTCAAACTTTTACGAAACTAAGTTTTACTTTAAGTCCAAATGCAAAATGGTTTTCAACTTTACACTTAAACGAAATCAGGTTTTCGTAAAATCAAACGATTTTCCTAAAATGAGAAATGACAAATGGTTTTCCACAAAAGGAGTTCCTCTTTTGTCCAAACTTTAATTTTAGAACGACAAAGTGTTTTCTAATACGTTTCTTTTCAAAACTAAACCGACAACTTGTCTTCCTCAAAATGTTTGCCTCCTGTGACATACCGGATTCGGTCGTAACGTGTTGACTGGGTTTGAGGTGTTACACTTTTTGTATCAGAGCGAAGTTGAAAAGCTCGGCTCTGGGCCTGAGGCCCAAAATGTTTTAAATGGGGTATGAAAAGGTTTTGATGGGAAAGGTATGGTTTGAAAAGCATTGCACCGAGTCTCCGACACCGATCCGCCCAGGTAAGTACCCCTAACTGCAGTTCATATGATTGTGATGATAATGATATGACTGATAGTACTAGTAGATTGCTCTAGGGACTGAAACTCATAGAATCATGTGAACTTGCGAAAACAATCCCCGTAATAAACTGTTCATAAAACGGTGCTGTAATAACAGTGGAATAAGTCTAACGCATAAAACTTTTAATCAGATCAAATCGTGAACAATAGTCATGAGTGCACGAGGACGTGGGCGTAATATATGTGGACGTGGTAAAGGTAGGATGACTATGTCGGAACCGGTAGGGTCTGGTCATGGTTCGGAGAATGAGGTACCGCCCCCGCCAGCTGTGGGCGCGGAGTTTCAGGATCAGACAGGTGGTGATGATGCAGTGTCACAACCAATGCTGCGGGTTCTGGAGAGAGTCGCGGGTGCAGGCGCTGGAATAGGAGCTCAAAAATCTGTGTCTAGACGACTCCGGGCTAATGGCGCAGAGGTATTCAGAGGTGTATCCGTTGTGGATTCCAATACGATTGAGTATTGGCTGGAGGCGACGGAACGTATCATGGACGACTTGGATTTTACGGTTTAGGAGAAGCTGAAGGGAATAGTGTCTCTTCTCCGAGACGAGTCTTATCAGTGGTGGCTCACGGTCAGGGATGGAGCAATGGCCGACGACATCACTTGGGATTTCTTTAAGGCAGCTTATCAAAGAAAGTATGTCGGGGCTAGTTACATCGATGCACAGCGTAAAATGTTTCTAAATTTGGTACAGGGAAATAAATTAGTATCGGAGTATGAGGCGGAATTTCTTCGGTTAAGTCGGTATGCTCGGGGTATTGTGGCCATGGAACACGAGCGCTGTGTTAGATTTGAGGACGGATTGAGAGATGAGTTGAGGATGTTGATTGCTTCACAGCAAGAGAGGGAATTTGCAGTCTTGGTAGAGAAGGCCAAGGTTGCGGAGGAGGTGAAACAGTCAGTGAGACGAAACCAGGATAGGAATTGGACTAAGAGGAGTGCTGGGTCATCAGAGTCTGCCGGGAATCAGCAGAAAAGGGCTAGATATAGTGGGCCGAATCAAGCTGGGAGGCCTGCTGCTACTACTCAGTGGCTGCCACGGTGTGCTCGGTGTGGGAAGTCTCATATGGGAGAATGTTGGACCGAAAACAGAGGGTGGTTCGAGTATGGGTCAATAGGGCACCGAGTAAGGGACTGTCCGCAAAGAACAGCCAGGGTCCAGTCTGAGGGGTAGGGTCATACACAGTTCAGGAGGGATAGTCAGCAACCACAGGAAGGTCGCGGTTCGGCCAGGGGAGGTAATGGTTTTGGACGAGGCCGCGGAGCACCGGGCAGAAGTGCTGGGAGCGCAGAGGCGAGACAGCCTGGGTTGGTCTATGTAGCGAGGCGTCGAGAGGAGGGCGACGCACCGGACATCATAACCGGTACGTTCTTAATTTTTGGACTGCCTTATACTGCTTTGATAGATGTTGGTTTGACGCACTCATATGTTGCCAGTAGTATAATGGAAACTATGAACTTAGCCTCTGAGATCACTTCTAGGGATATGACAGTAATAAGCCCTCTAGGTCACTCAGTAGAAGTAAATAAACTGTATAGGGATGTACCCCTAGAACTTCAAGAGGTAGTGTTCTTGGTCGATCTGATGGAACTGCCATTCGGGGAGTTCGATTTGATCCTTGGGATGGACTGGCTTAGTGAAGTATTGAGCAAGTTTGGACTGCGCAGCTAAGCGCATGGTATTGAGAACAGTTGAGGGTAAAGAGGTGGTGATGATAGGTAATAGAAGAGATTATCTATCCAATGTTGTATCTGCTTTGAAGGCCGAGAAAAATGGTGAGGAAGGGTTGTGAGGCGTTTATGGTTCATGTTTGTGCTTTGGAGGCTAAGGAATTAACCGTGGGGAATGTCCGAATGGTGAAGGAATTTATCGATGTATTCCCAGAAGAACTTCCGGGTCTACCTCCGAACTGTGAAATGGAGTTTGGCATAGATCTGTTACCCGAAACCGCGCCAGTGTCTGTTGCCCCATATAGGATGGCGCCGAAGGAGTTGGTGGAACTAAAAGTACAAATTCAGGAATTGTTGGACCGGGGTATTATCCGACCGAGTGTATCACCCTAGGGAGCACCTGTGCTTTTTGTTAAGAAGAAAGATGGTACAATGCGGATGTGTACAGACTACCGTCAGTTGAATAAGTTGACGATCAAGAACAAGTATTCGTTGCCAAGGATAGATGATCTGTTTGATCAACTTAAGGGTGCATCAGTCTTCTCTAAGATTTATTTAAGGTTGGGGTATCATCATCTTAAGGTAAAGGAGGCCGATATCCATAAGACGGCGTTCCACACTCGTTATGGGCACTACGAGTTTTTGGTAATGCTGTTCGGGTTGACCAATGCACCGACAGTGCTTATGGACATGATGAATCGGGTGTTTCAGCTGTACTTGGACCGATTCGTCATGGTGTTTATAGACGACATATTGGTGTACTCAAGATTTGATGAGGAGCATGATGCGCATTTCCTGGTGGTTTTGTAGATTCTGAGGGAGAAGCAACTGTTCGCCAAGTTTAATAAGTGCGAGTTCTGGCTTAGGGAGGTAACCTTTTTGAGTCATGTGGTGTCAACTGTGGGGATTAGAATGGACCCTCGGAAGATTGAGGCGGTGTTGGACTGGAAACCACCTAAGTCAGTAGCAGAGATTCGGAGTTTTCTTGGTTTGGCAGGATATTACAGAAGATTTGTGGAAGGGTTCTCTTTGATTGCAGCGCCGTTGACCAAGTTGATGAGAAAAAGGGTTCCATTTGTGTGGTCTAATAAGCAACAGGAAAGTTTCGACAAGTTAAAGAGGATTCTGATAGAAGCTCCGGTCTTGATTCAGCCTGAAGCAGGGAAAGAGTTTATGGTTTATTGTGATGCGTCGCATACTGGTTTGGGATGTGTGCTGACGCAAGAGGGGAAAGTAGTGGCGTATGCATCTCTGCAGTTGAGACCTTATGAAGTTTGCTACCCGACACATGATCTGGAATTGGCTATAGTGGTTTTCGCCCTGAAAATTTGGAGGCATTACTTGTATGGGGAGAAGTCGATAGTCTACACAGATCACAAGAGTCTGAAGTATCTCTTGACTCAGAAGGAATTGAATTTGAGGCAGCGAAGATGGATCGAGTTGTTAAAGGACTACGATTGCTCGATTAAATACCATCCGGGTAAGGCTAACGTAGTGGCTGATGCGTTGAGCCTCAAGGTGGTAACGGACCTGAGAGCAATGTTTACTCATCTCAGTCTGTTTGACGATGGGAGTCTATTAGCAGAATTGCAGGTAAAGCCGACTTGGGTAAATCAGGTTAGAGAGAAACATGTGGTGGATACGGTTCTGAGTGCTCAGAGGTTGCAAGTACAGAATGGTGGATTGGAGGGTTATAGCTTGGGCAGTGATGGAGTGTTGTGTTTTCAAGGGAAAGTATGTATGCCGAAGAACGTTGAGTTAAGGCAAAGGATTCTTTAGGAAGCTCATAGCAGTCCATACGCTATGCATCCTGGAGGTAGCAAGATATATCGAGATTTACGAGAACAGTTCTGGTGGCCGGGACTAAAGCGGGAAGTAACCAAATTTGTGAGTAGGTGTCTGACATGTCAGCAAGTCAAAGTTAAACATCAGTTACCGTCGGGTTTGTTGCAGCCGGTAAAGATTCCGCAATGGAAGTGGGAGAGGATTACAATGGATTTTGTCAATGGGCTACCCCTTACGCCTAGCAAGAAGGATTCAGTCTGGGTAATTGCTGGTCGTCTGACAAAATCAGCTCATTTCATACCAGTTCGAATTGATTACTCACTCCAAAGGTTGGCCAAGTTGTATGTAGCGAAAATAGTGAGGTTGCATGGAGTGCCGGTGTCGATTATTTCAGATAGGGATCCCAGATTCACGTCAAGATTTTGGAAAGCATTGCATCAGGCATTGCATACAAGGTTGGATTTCAGCAAGGCTTTTCATCCGCAGTCAGATGGGCAATCAGAAAGGGTGATCCAGATCTTGGAAGATATGTTAAGGGGTTATGTTCTGGATTTCAGCGGTAGTTGGGAGGAATATCTACCATTGGCTGAGTTCGCGTACAACAACAGTTATCAAGCGAGTATCCAAATGGCACCATATGAGGCATTATATGGATGGAAGTCTCGTACCCCTACGTGTTGGACAGAACTGGGTGAACGTCAGATGTTGGGTCCAGAGTTGGTTGCTGAAATATAGGATAAGGTTAAGTTGATTCGAGCTCGTTTAAAGGAAGCTTCGGACAGGCAGAAGTCTTATGCCGATCTTAAGCGTAGAGACATGGAGTTTGCAGTGGGTGACAAGGTCTTTCTTAATGTGTCGTCGTGGAAGAAAGTGTTGAGGTTTGGTCGAAAGGGCAAGCTAAGCCCTAGGTTCATCGGGCCGTATACGGTGTTGAAGCGGGTAAGACCAGTAGCTTACCAGCTTGAGTTGCCATCAGAATTGAGTCAGATTCACGATGTGTTTCATGTCTCCATGCTTAGGCGTTATCGTTCAGACCCGTCGCATATTGAGCCAGTAGAGGAAATAGGTGTGAGCCTGGACTTGTCTTTCGAGGAGGAACCAGTGCAGATTTTGGATCGAGATGTCAAAGTTCTGCGTAAGAAGTCAGTCCTTTTGGTGAAGGTATTATGGCGGAACCATGATACGAAAGAGGCCAAGTGGGAACCAGAGGATGTGATGCGGCAGCAATACCCTAAACTCTTTTGACCAGGTAATTTCGAGGCCGAAATTATTTTTAAGGGGGTAGAACTGTAACATCCTTAAATCGTGGTCTCTACATTTTTTGTGTTGCATGTGATAGCATGTTTGTTGTGCTAGTTTAGGGTGTTTTGGGGTCCAGGCATGAGCTTGGGGTAGGCCTGAGCCATAGCAAAAATTTTTGTTTTGGGTACTTGGAAGGGGGAGCTGAGTGAGTTAGGTGATAAGAGAAATTAATGGAGTGTTTTGACGCACGAGTACCAGTGGTAAAGTGGCAAGGGAGGCGCCATTTAGGCACAAAGGAAGTGATGCCAGAGGGGTGTGGAAAGAGCTTGGGTTCGAGCTGCGAAGATCCCCTTTCTGTTATTTATTTTTTGACGCCAGATTTAAGGGGGAGTTGTGCTCAGGATGGACACTGATGGATGAGGATGGAAGAGGTCAACAGGTTCAAATGAGTGGAGGAGAGAAATTTGAGGAGGTTGACTCATTCAAATTGGTTTGAATGAGTGGCTAGGGGGAATTCAGGAGTTGGCCGAAACTTGAACACTGGAGGGGAAGGGAGCAATCGATTGGGGTGCTTGAGTGGGGTGGCCGAATGTGCTTAGTGTGTGTGTGTGTGTGTGTATTCGGCTAGTTAGGGGGAGTGTTTAGAACTCATTTTGTCCATTTTCTTTCCCTCCAAGAAGCCACAGCCGTATTCTCTTCTTTTCCTTTTATTTTGTGTCGAAACCGAAGCCTCTTCTAAGCATTTTCTTTTTCTTTCCTCTTTACTTCTTTTGGTGCTTGGCCGAAATTACCATATCCCTTGCTCATTATCTCCATTGTTTCTCCTTTTTCTCAAAAGCCAGAAGCTGAATTACTTCCACTCCTTATCTTCATTTTATTGGTTTCAAAACCGAATCAACACTCCTCCCTCTCAATCGACTATTTTTCTTCTCTCAATCCCTCTCTTGTGCCAAAAATACATTTGTCTTCTTCTTTTGTTTGCTAAAGCCGAGTCACCCTCTCTTGTCATGCGTTATCTTGTTCGATCTCTTCTTATTGGATCTATAGCCGAATCTCAACTCTTGGAGTGGTAAGTCTTCGATACTTCTTCTCTTTTCCCCGTCTATTTCTTTTGATGGTGTGGCCGAATCTTCCCTGAATCTTCTTTCTCTTCTTTCAAATGCCGAAGGCATTAATCTTGTGTTGATAGTACTTGGCCGATTGTAGGGGGAGATTTGTCATCGCGTGGCTTCGGGTTTTGCTTGAAGATCGAAAGGTGTTAAGGTAAGGGTGGCCATCTTGTTATGTTAACTCCTTCGGGATTTCTTGATGAAAGCCGAATGGCTATTTGTCTAATAGTGCTGTGTTGGCTGAATATAGAAAAGGAGTGATCAAGCATTTGGATTCTCGGGATTTGCTCGGTTCATGGTTTAGTTTTCGAACTATTCGGGATTTGTCGATCTAGGTAAGGATCTACTCTTTCGGGTTAACTTTATTTTAAGATATTCGCCGTGTTAATCTGATTTCGTGACCAAAGGTATTATGGATCTTAGTGCCAGCCAAGCGGTAGGGGGTTATATCTGAGACCCCAGTCCCTAAGTTCAAAAAGAGAGTAGTGTCGACTGTTCGTGATTTGCCCATGGGGTGTGGGCCGACATCTGAGCAAAATAGTAGGCAGATAGCGGTAGTGTCGATTAACGACAGTACCGACATTGAAAGCGTAGTCTTACAGTTAATCTGGTGTGTAACTCTTACACACTTCATTAGTTAATTTGTGTATCATGTTTGTTGTTAAAAGCCTGAATATTTCTTGAAATCGGTATGTTACCCTTGTGGGTAAGAGCGAGGACTCCGGGTAAGTCCACTGTTGATTGGGCTTCGATAAATGCTGCTATATCATTTGATTATGCCATGCCATGTGTTATTTGTATGTTAAACATGTTAATATGCCATGGAAAGTATGTTCATGATGTTGGGTGTTGAGAGGAGGGGGAAGGCTTGATGCTAGACTGTCACCAGTGGTTTTGACCACACAGTGGGTTGGCCCTGCTTTCCATATTATTTGTGACTAAGTCTCAGTAGTTTTGACCACCAGTGGTTTTGACCACACATATCTTATTTGTGACTACGGTCACCAGTGGTTTTGACCACACATGGATTATTTGTGACTCGTCCCAGTGGTTTGGTACCACAGTGGGTTGGCCCTACATGTTGATTTACGGGATTGTCATCAGTGGTTTTGACCACAAGGTGGGTTGGCCCCACCCATATTATTTGTGACTATGGTCACCAGGGGTTTTGACCACATATTTATTATTTGTGACTACGGTCACCAGTGGTTTTGACCACACGGGGTAGATACAAGAGTACGAATGGTTAGGTTTGGGTTGCATGACTTGCATATTGGCTTATGAAATTGTGTAAGTGCTTTGATATTATCGGAATGGGGATTTATACACTGAGTCTCGATGACTCACCCCTTCCTTTGCATTTTGCAAATGATTCGTAGATCGCGGATACGGAGCCGGGGTGGACTCGAGGTGGCCATGCGCAATGTTTTCGGGTTTTGTTTTAATTTGTTATTTCGGTTTATATTTCCTTTAAATTTGGTTTTAGGTTTGTAATAAGGCCACTAACTTTTATTTTTGGGGGGTTTATCTATCTGCTTTAAGTCTTATTATATCTTGTTTAAGTTAAACAACATGGCATGCTAAATAACCTGTAAAATCAATGTTTTCTAAATTTACATGTCATACCGGGCTTTCCAAAAACTTTTCCATTGGGTAATAACAAACAAGTAATGATAACAAACCAATTCAAACTTTTACCAAACTAAGTTTTACTTTAAGTTCAAATGCAAAATGGTTTTCAACTTTACACTTAAATGAAATCAGGTTTCGTAAAATCAAACGGTTTTCCTAAAATGAGAAACGACAAGTGGTTTTCCACAAAAGGAGTTCCTCTTTTGTCCAAACTTTAATTTTAGAACGACAAAGTGTTTTCTAATACGTTTCTTTTCAAAACCAAACCGACAACTTGTCTTCCTCAAAATGTTTTCTTCCTGTGACATACCGGATTCGGTCGTAACGTGTTGACCGGGTTTGGGGTGTTACACATCTATTAGAAGTTTGTAAGATTTGACCTTAGCAAGGATGGGGATTGATGTTTTGCTTGGAATATGAGGGCAAGGCCATATATGTAAATCCATTTTATGTAAAGAAATTTGCTTTCTAGAAAAGTTTTTCTAATGGAATTGAATTCAAAATCAACTACTCTCTTTCTTTGCATTCATGTATTTGCATTACATCACATCACATCACATGCATTTAAGTCCATAGAGAGAGTCTAATTAGTTGAAATTATAACAGAGAAAGAAAAGAGAAAGAGGAAGGAAAAATCTGGAAACTGAACATCACTATGGTACGCATGCCAAAACAAGGAAAATAGATCAAAGATTGAAACAATTCCAAAGAGATATGCAAGACCAGATGCAAGAACAAATGACAAAGCTCCAACAAGAAATGAGGGACCAAATGTTGGAAGCTCAAAGGAGAATGATGGCTCAAATGGCCCAGATGCTGAGTGGGGCAATAGACAAAGGAAAGGGTCCCCTAGTTAATGCTGAAGACAACGAGGACTTTCCTAGGGGTTTCACCCCACCACATGTACAACCTGAGGAGTATCCCCAAAGGCCATCTGTCACAACTAGGCCTCAAAAGGGGCAAGCTGATAATAGACCGCCCATGAACTTCCAAGTTAGCATAGGATCCAACCGAGGAGATAACCCTGCCATCCCATCATCCCTGACTTAGACATAGCAGAAAGGGAAGGAATAAGGACTGAATCCTCAAGGCAGTTAGAAGATCGTTGCATATGGTTGGAGGAAAAGTTCAAGGCCTTGGAGAATACTGATATTAACCTTGGAATTGATGCTCAGGACTTGAGCTTGGTTCCAGATTTGGTGCTTCCTTACAAATTCAAGATTACAAAATTTGAGAAGTACAATGGGACTAGCTGCCCTGAAGCCTACATCACTATGTTTTGCAGACAGATGATTGGCTACGTAAACAATGATCAACTTTTGATTCATTGCTTCCAGGACAGTTTAGTGGGGGCAGGATCTAGGTGGTACAATCAACTCAACCGTGCTAATATTAACTCTTGGAGAGACTTAGCCCAAGCCTTCATGAAGCAATACAATCATATGCCAGACATGACGCTTGACAGAATCATGTTGCAAAACATGGAAAAAAAATCGAATGAAACCTTCAAGCAATACGCGTAAAGATGGAGGGAAGTTTCCATGCAAGTTCAACCACCTCTCCTAGAGAAGGAAACCACCATGCTATTTATTAACACTTTGAAGGCGCCATTTATCACTCATATGATAAGAAACACCACCAAGAGCTTCGCGGATATAATGATGGCAGGTGAGATGATTGAAAACGCCATAAGGGGTGGTAAGATTAAAGCGAGGGAAACCACTAAAAGAGCTACTCCTAAGAAAAAGGATGACGAGGTGAATAATATGAGTACATACAACAAAGGGTACTCAAGAGCAATTACTGTTAACCAGCCAAAGGTAATCACTGCTGGGCAACAAGGGTTGGTGAGACAAGAGTCGGGCACAAGGTAAAACTCTGAAAAGCTCCAATTTACACCAATTCCAATGACGTATAAGGAGCTATATCAAAGTTTATTTGACGCACATGTGGTGTCCCCATTTTATTTGAAACCGTTGCAACCTCCATTCCCAAAATGGTATAACGAGAATGCCCAATGCGAGTACCACGAGGGAATAAAGGGTCACTCAATTGAAAAATGTACTATGTTTAAAAAGTTGGCTGAATGGTTCATTAAAATGGGAATTGTGAAGTTCGATGACTCATCAAAACCTGATCACTTTGACAAGGCAGTAAATGCGATAATTGAAGGAGGAGACAAGTAAGTTGCGACCCCTTGAAGAAACCAAGAGCGAAGAGGGAATCGGGGAACAAAATTTCCAAGCCCTTGAATACTTGAGAGTGTTTTGAACAATGAGACTGTGGAAGAGATCCCTGTATTTTTAGAGCTAATCTAGAGTAATATTCAAAACACGCTTGTTGCCTTAAGTCTAGAGGAAATAAGAACCCTTTTGTGAAATAGGCTTGTGTCCTAAATTCTTATTTCAATAAAATGCATCTTTTATTCTTTCCGTATATAGATTCTTTTATTTTTGGACTTTCTTTCAAATATTCTTTTATTGATTCATGATCATATCAGACAAATAATCATTCTTTGAATCAATTATTCTTTAGAATCTTCCTTCGGACCTACAATAAGGTCTCCAGATATCAACGATGTGAGCAATGCTGCTACTGACTCAGAATCTCCTTTTGAGTAAGATATGTGTCTAGAGGGGTCTCAGAACTTTGAAAATGGCAGAGATTGTGACCTATCTTCTGATGTTAAGAATGGTAGAACATGATGAAAACAAATCCTACCTTACATAGAGTCAATGAACATTGCGAGCCTAGAAAAGAGGTGAAGATTGTAGCCTAGATCTCCAACAGAGATAAATCAAGACATCATTGAGTTATTTTCAAAATTCAAAGATGTTTTTGCACGATCATATCAAGACACGCTTGGGAAAATCTTAAAAGAGGTCCATAAGGGTGTTTAGAGAACATGCGAATGGTTATACAATATTCAAGCTAACCATAAAAGGGATGGTATCAGCTATGCCATATTTAAAGAGATAAGATTCATGTGCCTACTCCAGTTCTTCACAAATTTTCCATATATGGGGCATGGATATGATGGGTCCAATCTCGTCAAAAGCCTTTAGCCAATATTGATTCATCGTCATAGTCATCGTTTACTTCACTAAGAGGGTGGACGTAGCTTCATATGCCAATGTTACAAGGTCGAAGTCATTAAATTCAAAAAAAAAAAAAAGAATAAAGGAAAGGATCAAATGCCAGCAAAGAATGCCATAAAGGATTACATTTAATAATGCATAGCTATACAAAGTCAAAGTTTACAGTTTGTCTAAAGATCAGGCAGTATATCATAGTACAACAAAAGTTGTCAAAAGAAAAAAAATACAAAAAGAAAAAACAACAAAAACTATGAAAGGTGACTAAGACTTGTAAAGATTGGCATAAGAAGCTACCATTTACCATCTGTTTTATTGAACGTCAGCCAAAACTTTCGCTGGCGCAACATCTTACCCATTATGGAATTGAAGCGTTTTTACCAATTGAACCTATTCAAAGAAAAGGTTAAAAGATATCTATCACGGTCAGATAATGCGAGCTTACGACAAAGAGGTTCATCCTAGAGAATTCCACAAGGGGAACCTAATGTTGAAACAGATTTTTCTTCTACAAAACAATTTTAGAGGAAAGCAGATGCTAAATTGGGAAAGACCATATGTTGAAAAGAATGCCTTTTCTGGAGGAGCATTGATATTGACCGAGATGGGTGCCAAAGACTTGCCCAATCCAGTGAATTCAGGTTCATTCAAGAAGTATTTTGCCTGAAAGGGGAAAGGCCAAGGTGAAAACCTGTAAAGGGCGCCTTGAGTTCAAATTCAAAAATAAAAAAAGAAAGAAAGAAAGAAAAAAGAAAAAAGAAGGAGAGGCCAAGGTGAAAACCCGCAAATGGCACTTTGAGACCAAACGGGTTTTGAGCCGAAAACCCAAAAAGGGCGGTTCAAATTTCGATCAAGGATAGGACATGTGGTAGTCTTGCTATGCCTGAATTAACAATGAGGAAGTATGCTACGTCTCAGGGCATTGACAAAGTTCTCCGGATATTCTAAACACGTATTGAGCTCAAAATGGTCCTCAATGAGCTTGTATAAAAATGCTTAGGCTGCGATATCTGGGGCACCTAGCTTCTATCTTACCCATTTTAAATTCGCTAACTTTGCTTACTTTATTCATTTTAAGATACACCAATCAATTTTCTTTTATTGCCTTGGTTATCTTTGATTAGCTTATTTGTTTCGAGCTATGCTCCTGATTAATTCCTTTTATGTCCATTGTTGTGATCTTTTTCAAGCATTTTATATTGAAATAATGATTATTGGACTAATAATACTTTCATAAAAGGAGTTTCGCATATTACTCTAGAAGCTTTTACATAATATGAGAATCTGAAACGAGATTATTGTTTAGAACTCACCAAGCCTAAGGGTTGGAAATATTGAAAGATGATTAGCTCTTCAGATTTTTATTAGATAAGACATTTTGTCGGTGATACCATTTCGAAAAATGACGAGCAATGTCGACCCAAGTGTAAAAGGGGATCATTCTCAGGAAAAGAAAAAATGATACCCTGCATTCATACATCTGGTCATTACACCCAGGGAATGGTGAAACAGATCAAATTGATTGAGGATGATACAAATTCCATACCTCTGAGTGGTAATAGGATGGATGGAAGCATTCAAATGTTATTCCCCTGAAGTCGCAGTAGGAGGTACAAACTTTATGTCCCAGAAGGTACAGTAGAAGGGACTCTAGAATTACAGTGGGGCAAGCTTGTTGAGCAGAATGATTGTTTCTTTGGGTTTTCTGTCCAAGATACCAGCTGAACGAGAAAGCATGGTAGCGCATCAGTGATAGAACCTTGATGAACTATGAGCAATGACAACTCATAGGGATCATTCTCACATTTCCAATTAGGAGCATTTGATTCATTCCGATCATGTGTCCTAATCGTTGTACAAAAAAAAAAGAGAGGAAATCATTCTCATGACATTCTGCATTCATGCAAATGTCATCCCTAATATCATTTAGTTAAGAGCATTAGATTCATCCCGATCATGCATCCTAATCATCATTCTCATGACATTCTACATTCATGCAAATGTCATCCATAATACATTCAAGTCTACAGGACATGTCCCTAGAGGACAGTGTAGCAACATCGGTGAATTCACCAGTCCTATCTCCCGGACCAGCAGGGGAATAGGTCAAAGATTGTAGATCTTGTCACCCTAAGCAGTAGTGGAACAAGATCGAACGACGAATTTTATCTCCATGAAGCAGCGGAGTAGATTTAAGCCATCAGTCTTATCTTCCTCGAGATGGTAGTGGAGCAGGCTAAAGATTGAAGTCTTCCTGAAGATAGTAAGGAAGCAAATTGAAAAGTTCAGATTTTGTTCCCTAGAGATGGTAGTGGAGCAGATTGAAGATTGAAGTCTTCCTGAAGATAGTAAGGAAGCAAATTGAAAAGTTCAGATTTTGTTCCCTCAAGATGGTAGTGGAGCAAACTGAAGATTGAAGTCTTCCTGAAGATAGTAAGGAAGCAAATTGAAAAGTTTAGATTTTGTTCCCTAGAGATGGTAGTGGAGCAGACAGAAGATTGAAGTCTTCTTTAAGATAGTAAGGAAGCAAATTGAAAAGTTCAGATTTTGTTCACTTGAGATTGTAGTGGAGCAAACTGAAGATTGAAGTCTTCCTGAATATAGTAAGGAAGCAAATTGAAAAGTTCAGATTTTGTTCCCTCGAGATGGTAGTGGAGCAAACTGAAGATTGAAGTCTTTTTGAAGATAGTAAGGAAGCAAATTGAAAAGTGCAGATTTTGTTCCCTAGAGATGGTAGTGGAGTAGGCTGAAGATTGAAGTCTTCCTGAGATAGTAAGGAAGCAAATTGGAAAGTTCAGATTTTGTTCCCTAGAGATGGTAATGGAGCAGATCAAGATTGAAGTCTTCTGAGAGATAGTAAGGAAAGCGATGAAAAAGGTCGATTTTATCCTCTCGAGATTGTAATGGGGCAGACTAAAGATTGTAGATCTGGCATTCCTGAGATTGCAGTAAAGCAGATCGAAGATACTAATCTGGCATCCCTGAGTTTGCAGGGAGCAAATTAAAATAGCAGATCTGGCATTCCTGAGATTGCAATGAGTAGATCGAAGATACCAATCTGGCATCCTTGAGTTTGCAGGGAGCAGATTAAAAATAACAGGTCTGGCATTCTTCAAGTTGCAAGAAGCAGATCGAAAACATCAGATCTTGTCTCCCTGAGTTTGCAGTGGAGCAGATAAAATATAGTGGATACTGCCTTCATAAAGTTGCAGTGAAGCAGATTGAAGCTATTAGACTTATTTGAAATCAAGATGAAATTCCAATACCATTGCAATGGAGTTGGAAGCCATTTGAAGAGGACGAGGAGCAAGAAATCGAGGCTTGGCCAAGACCGGGCAAAATTGGTCCTTTTATAGTCTTTGCTCTATTCTCGTTACACGACAATAAGCAAAGAGGGGTAGCTGTAGGAACCCATTTGTGCCCGAGCCCATTTTATTCATAAAAAAAACAAAACAACAAAATAAAAATAAAAACCAATGTCCATTAAACAGTCCAGATAACACACCAAAACAGGCCCAAATTACACCCTCTGACCCAACTAAACTAACACCCAAAACCATTACCCCAATTACATCCAATCCTAACCTAACCCAACAGATACAGTCAGCCCAGTGGCCCAAAATACTTTCATTGATGGAAACCCTACTAGGGTCTTGCGCGCAGACTCTCAATGCGGTCTTTCCCTTTACGCCGCAAATCGCCCCTCTCGCCCACATTCTTTCTCGTGCACCACCAACCATCATCAACGCAGATTCTTTACCATTTTACTGCAAAAGGAAAGAAATGACAGAAAATCAGCAAAGCAAATTTTGTTTCTTTATTTTAGCGAATCATTTCGGGTTTATAAACCCCAAAAACCTGTAAAACGAACACAAATACACACAGAGAGAAATACAATACAACACAAAAAAAAAGAATCAAAAGAGCCAAGGTTTTGTTCCATTTTTATTTTTATTTTTTATTTCCAAATACTATTATTTTATTTTGTTTTAGTTTTTTAAACAATATATCACGTATATAAAATACATTTTAAAAATAAAAACTTACACTTTTGGGGTTTGACATCGCGTGCTGGTGGTAAATGAATTGACAATGCATTTGCACTTGAACCTCGCTGTAATCCTTGCCAAAAATCGCCTTAGGAGGGAGAGCTGCACTTTTTTTTAAGAAAAGAAGGAGGGATGAATTTTTTAAAAAAAATCAGGTATTTATAAAGATACAAAATGGTGCCGTTTAGGGCTGGCTTTCATAGCCCCAAAACGACGCCGTTCCAAGGTCTGACCCGCGACCCGACCCGCATGGGGGGAAGGATCCGCGTGTTTTCCTATTTTGGTCTTATTGCGCAAATGGCCCTTTCGCGTTTTTTTGCAGTTTTTAATTTCGTCTTTTAATTTTGAAATTTGTCCCGAAAATTCTATTTATTTTTCAGTTTAGTCCCTGGGATAATATGCTGCACAATACAAGCCTGGGATAGTTCCCTCTTTGCCCTTTTGTGTTTTTAGCGCATTACAATTTAGCCCGTATTATCGACCCCCCTAAATTTCTGTTTCGATTTCGATTTAGTCCTTTTTTTTATTTTGTTATTAAATTGATAGATTTTAATTATTGTTATTGTTATTATACCTATTATATTTATTATATTTATTATTTTACTACCATTAATATTATTATTTTACTATTATAGTTATTTATTTTAATACTACTATTATTTTTATTTGTAATTAATTTTGTAATTATTATTATACTCATTAGTATTATTATTTTTATCTTTATTATTATCACTATTATTTTGTTTACATACATATTATTATTACTATAATTGTATTTATTATATTTTTTTTAGTATCACCATTATTGCTATTTTCATTATTTTTATTATTTTATATTTTTACTATTATTTGTATATTAACATATATCATTATTTCTATAATTAATATACTTTTATTTTACTACCACTATTATTTTTATATTATTATTACTATTTTTAATATCCTTACTATTATTCCTTTTATCACTTTCATTATTATTTATTATATTCATTATTATTATTTTCCATATTATTATTATTATTATTATTATTATTATTATTATTATTATTTTCTATTATTATTATTACTATAATTATATTTATTATTATTACTATTATTAATTTTATACTATCTTTATTATATCATATATTTTCTTTTCTTTTCATTTTTTTGTATTTACTCATATCATTTTAATTATCATTTTTTAAAATTGTTATTATTATCATAATTATTAGTATAATTTTCATTTTGTATTTTTTTCAATTATTATTTAAACTTTTATATTATTAGCTTGTTATTTTATTCATATTGTTGATTCTTTTTTATTTCATATGTAAAGTTTCATGTTTATTTCGTAGTTTTTTTTATCTTTTGTTATTTCCTATCTTTTATCTTTTATTCTTTATTTGTTTATTATTCTTATGTTTTCTTAGTATAGTCATTTTATTTCCCGCATTATTCACTATTTTATATTATTTTTTTATATTAGTATATATTGTTAATCTGATTTTTAATTTGGAATTGATGTTTTAATATATATATGCCCTATCTACTCCAAAACCATTTGTTTTATAAAACACATTTAATTACATTTATGCATTTTATTCAAAGGCTTTTAAATACAGCGATATATGATATATGGGGACTTCGAGAGAAATTATACCCTAACTTACTGGGTTTTAATTTTTCTCGTAGAACGTAAGATATCAAGTATCCTTTTTTTAAACCTATAAATTTTAAATAAAAACTTATCCTCGAGAATTCAAAATTGTCTTGTCCTAACTCACTGGATATGACGATTTGTTATCTCGGGATAAGAATTTCAGAAAACAAGGCAATGTTTTGTGTTTGGAAGTTCGAGAAATTGTGCCCTAACGTGCTTCGTTTCGGTTTTTCATTCGTCCAAATAACTATATATCCTTTTAATAAATTTTGTAAATCATGAGATGATTTTGGTTACGAGGGTTTAAAACATCATGTCCTAACGTGCTGGATGTGATGTTTGTATGCTTTCGGAACAAAGGAATCTCCAATTTCAACTCAAATCGTTCAAATTTTTAAAGAAATCATATTCCCAAATCTTTTTTATATTCTTGACATAAGGACATTAATTAATCAATTAGGTACCAATTTTTGGGCATTACGAGGGTGCTAACCCTTCCTCGTACGTAACCGACTCCCGAACCTGTTTTCTAGTATTTTGTGGACCAAAAAGCAATGTTTTGAAATAAAACGTCTTATAAGGTGATCCAATCCCACCTAACTAAAAAGGTATTAGTGGCGACTCCCATTTTCGTTTTTTAAGTTGATTCCCGTTTTTCATAAAACTTTAAAAAATGGTTTTGACAAATATGTATACTTTGTGTGTACTAACCAAGTATCCATCGATATTATAAGTGGTTTAATGGATAAAGTTATGGCAAATGACAATATGAATTTATGATAAAAGATTATGGACATATATTTGATCACATGAACATGACTTGTATATGAAGTTTGAATACATGATGTGGAAAGTACATGAATAAGGAAATTTGATTAATGATAAGTTCATACTTGTTTATTTTTATTCATGTGGATTACATGATTAACATGATTAACATGCTTGATGAGGATATGTGTCTAGGAAAAAGGCTAATTTGGCTTGAACATGTTTATAGTACTCTGTTTTATTTCTTCTATTTTATAGTACTCGGAAGCTCGTAAAGGTTGGAACTTGGTCGGAGCCACATCACACTATCTCTCGGACTTCTCGATATATATATATAGGAAGTTAATTTTGGTTATAATGGAAAGAATAGGTTAAATTAGCCAATGATGGCATGTAAAAGTTTGATTGAAACTAGCCATTTGTATGGCTTGTGTTTAGTATATTTTGTTATGTATATACATGGTCTAAGCATGTTTGAAATGTGTGCTTAAAATGGTTAAAATAATGGAAATCATATGGATGTTTGGATTAAATTAACATATTTGGTAAAAAAACATGCATATATGTGAATTGGGTCAATTAGGTAAGTTTGAAAACATGAATACATGTGATGATATGTCATGTATAAAACTTGATTTTTGGCTTGATTTGAATGTTTTGTGTTGTAACAGCCAGATTTAGGGGCTAGTCGGAACAGTGGTTTCAGGACCACTAATCCGAGGTTGAAGAAAATTATTTTTATATTATTTTATGTGTTATAGCATGATTATATATGTGCATGAGAATTTGGTGCCTTAATTTTATCAATTGTGCTTAATTGCAAAAAAGGACTAAATAGTAAAAAGTGTGAAAGTTCTATTTTACAAGCTAAAGGGGTCAAATAGGTAAGGAATATCAATTGGAGGTCCCTAATGTGCAATTAGGCCTTGTTTAGGGAGGTGCTTGGCCATAGGGACAAAGAAAAGACTTTGTCATTTGGTTAGGTGAAAATTTGGTGACTAAATTGATTTTTAATAATAAAATAAATAAAGAAAAGATATCATCTTTTCTTCTCTTCTCCTCTATCGAAAATTAGCAACAAACTAAAGGGTTTGAAAGCTCAAAAATTTTAGCAAACTCTTCTCCTTACAAGTAAGTATTTTGATGATCATTTCTTGATAATAATTGTACTTTTGGAACCCCTAAAGCTTAAGCTAGCTAAAGAGGGGAATATTTTGCAAAATGGTTGAAAGTTTAGAGTTTTTCCATGAGAGCATTTATGTTTTTTACTGCATTTTTATGGAAGAAAATGAGTCTTAGTTTGTTAGATAAACAACTTTTGTGAAAGGTGTTACCATGAAAACACCAAAAATGATCTTTTTGTAAAGGTTGTAAATATGTGGTAAATGTGTGAAATAATGAATTTTGAGAGTTTCCTTAGGAGTAATAAATGTTCATCTAGGCTTGTAAAAGGAGAAAATTTGATTGGAATCGATTTACGAGCCTAGGGGTAAAATAGTCATTTTGTGAAAGTACAAGGACAAAATGGACTAAATTTTTAATCTAGATCAAGAAGAACAAAGAATTAATCTCGACCGAGGAAAGGGCAAGGTATCAGACTAGATCGACAAATTAGCCTATTTTGAAATCGAGATAAGTTTGCGTGTAATACGTTCAACATCATGATAGTATGATTTTAAATGTTCGATATTTGTGAAGATGTGTGATATGTCTATGAATTTGAGTAATGATATTGTATGAGAATTGTGACGTTGAAGTCCCGGTTGGACTTTAATAAATGAGAGAATAATATCAACGAGATTTGAGATGGGTATGGTCCCGTATACGACCATGCCTGGGACATGGCCTCGGCACCGAATTGCGATCCTGTATAAGACCATATCTGGAATATGTCATCGGCATCGAATATGAGAATCGTAGAAGACCATATCTGGGATATGGCATCGAAAATCGATATGAGATCCCGTATAAGACCATATCTGGGATATGGCATCGGCATCTAGTGGTGACCCCACGTAAGACCACATCTGGGATATGGCATTGGCTTCGAAGTTGTGTGAATGATGATGATCATGTATCCTTAAGTATCCCAAGTGACTCAATGAGATAACTAGTTAAGCTTATAATAGAGATGAGATTAGTGCTAAGGCTATGTGATGAAGTGATTACAGGTATATGTAAGTAATTCACGAGAATGGTTTACGATATGTGGCATGGTATGAAATCGGTAAGAGTAAGTACGTGTAAGTTATGGAAATGAGCTTAAGACTTGTGTTTTTATTCTATGTAATGGATGGATGACATTATGAGCTTTATGTTGCTATTTACTTCATGCAAACTTACTAAGCTTTATGCTTACCGATCTCATTTCTCTTTTCCTTGTATCATTGCCAAGTTAGCTCGAGAATTCGTGGAAAAGTCGAAATTCAGAAGTCACACTATCGACTACTCTTTGGTATAGCAAAGTTAGATTCATTTTGAGTATGGCATGTATAGGACTTGGTCTTTTTGTTATGTCATATTTGTTATCTAAAGTGTTGGCTATTAATGTTGTCAAATTCATTTTGTAAGTGGTCATTGGAATTGGGCCAATACTTGACAAGTTTATATATATTCAATGATGATGAAATTCATTAAGGGTATGCTTGTATGGATGTCTTGATTTTGAGTCTCTAGAAGTGCTTTATAGTTATGATACATGTTGGATTGAATTGGTATAAGTATGGTTGTTGTGTAGGGTGGCATTTGGCTTGGTAGATAGCCTTTCAAATGTCCACATAGGTAGCACACGGGCGTGTGTCTAGGCTGTGTTTGACACACGGCTAGCCCCATGGGCGTGTTGATTGGCCGTGTGTCCCCTTGCATGCTAGGCTTACAAGTCAGTATGCTCAGTAATAAACACACGGGTAGAGACACAGTCGTGTGTCTCAGCCATGTGGGAGGCATGGCTATGGATATGGGCATGTGCTTAGGTTGTGAGAAGTCTGTACCTGAAGTTAGGAATTTAATTCGACACATGGTCTAAGGACATGGGACCTTAGTGAGGTGATGACGTCATAAACAGAATGCCATGGTTTTTGGCATACGGGCTAAGACATAAGCGTGTCGGGGCCGTGTGAAGGACACGGGCCAGAGACACGGGTTTGTTTCTGGCCGTGTGAAAACCCCTGTAGGTTCGAATTGAGAAATAATTCCACACGGGTGTGGAACACGGGAATGTGATATGCCGCACGGGCGTGTCCCTTCCTCCACACGTGCGTGTGGTCCTGTTTTAAGCAAAACTTTTCTAAGTGTACGAAAGTTTTCGATTTAGTCTCGAATCATTCCGTACGTTTAGGGTCTCGTAGGCCCATAATAGGGACATTACGAGTATGAATGAAAAGTTTTAAGTTGAAATGAAATTTTATGTCTCGATGTTGTATGTTTAAGCAAATTAAGTTCGGTAATGCCTCGTATCTGATTCCAGCGTTGAACATGGGTAAGGGGTGTTACATGTGTTGGCTTGGAAATGTGTTAAAATGTTATTGTAGGTGGAAAACAAATTGGGTGAGAAATAAGGCTTGGAAATGACCTTATTTTGTCAACAAGGGTAGAGACACGAGCGTGTGTCTCAGTCGTGTATGACAAACGACCTAGCACATGGGCGTCTGACTTGGTCATGTGTCCCCTGCAACATTAAAATTCAAAACAGAATGCTTAGGATTTTTCACACGACCTGTTACATGGGCGTGTAGCTTGGCCGTGTGACCCCTGCACCTACACACGGCCTAGCACACGAGCGTGTGACTTGGCCGTGTGACCCAAGTCAGAGAGTTAGACGGGTATAGACACAGGCTGGGAGTGTACCCCATTTTGAATTCCCACACAGCCTGACCACACAAGCGTGTGTACCCTATAACTAAGAAAAATTTTGAAATTTTCTAAAAGATTCTCTAAGTACCCGGTTTAGTCACGATTTGATTCTAATGTATGTTTTGGGCCTCGAGGGCTCATATAAGGGGCGTTTTGATTAAATTCTGATATGATTGGTAAATTATATGAAATGTCTGTTATATGTTTTGTAAATTTTGGTAATACTCCGTAACCCTGCTCTAGCGATGGGTACGAGTTAGGGGGTGTTACAGATCCTCTTAGACCATGGATGCTCGTCGAGAGAAAACTACAGCGAAATCAAAGCTCCAATGGTAATTTGACTACAAAATTTCAAGTCAAAAATGGATGAGGCTCTCAATTTAATGTCCTATCTTTCGTACATGTAGAGAATACTGAAAATGGGGATATGGTAGCAAATTTTTCGGGGTTAATTTTCAAAATGGGGAATTTTAACAGAATAAAGAATAGGTTAACAATAGGGATCATTCTCATATTCATGGGTTGACAGTATCAGGGCCTACACCTCCAAGATTAGTGGGTCAGGCCACAGTTGGAAAATTTGGAGAGAAACACGGGTCATTGGAAGCTAATAATGGGTTGATCACTAGTTTAAATACTGGGCCAAAAATTGGGCCAACTTCAAAATCAGATAAAAAAAGAATTTTTATTCAAAGGAATAAAAATCAGGTGGCAGATTCCAATTTACAAGGTTTTAATACTTCCAAAACTCGGGTTATTGAAAGTGTTTTAGCGCTCAAGGGCGCGGATGATGCGGGGCTGCTAATAATGCTAGTTGGGCCAACAGGACCATGAAAGGGCCACTTCAACATACTGAACCAGGAAGCAGTCCAATCCAATTGTCTTTGGAGAATCGGGCCTCTCATGATGCGAATTCAGGGCCTAAAAATGCTAGACAACTTCTTCATGGGCCAACCCAAGACAACCACACCTAGGTTCAATCCATTACTGATTTTAATTCTATCAATTCTGAAATTTTTTCTGCTTTTTCTTTTGCAGGTGCGAATGTGTTGGGACTAGAACAAACCATGCAGGCCAAGGAATTTGATGAAATTAAAGTGCACTTTAATTCAACCATTGAAGGTCCTATGGGAGTTGGAGTTCAACTAACCGGTGGAATTTTAGATCTTGATAGACACTCTATTGTTATATTTAAGGAAAATTCACACCCAAAATCCCATGAACACGTTGTAGGACAAAACACTGAGGCCTTGGGAGTGGGTAGCTTAGGGAAAATAGACAGAAAAAATAGTAGCAAGGTTGGTTCTAGTCGAGGAGGTCGGAAATTAAATAATTCTTTAAGAGGACTCTGAAGCCATTTCAATTTTATTGGGAATTCTCATATACCCCTAGTTCAATATATGGAGGCAGTGATGAATCTTATTTCGTTCCAAATGGTGAATGAAATAGGAAATGGAGTGCAAGAAGAGGCAGCTTTTAAATTAGACGGTGTTGCTGATTCTCGACAGTAATGGTATGACCCTAATTTTCTTTTTATTTTTCATGAATTTCTCATTTTTTTCTTGGAACTGTTAAGGTTGTGCTAGTGCTAGATTTCCTCATGTTTTTCAAGAATATAATATAGAATACAAGCCGAGCATCATTAGTTTTCTTGAACCCAGAGTAAGTGGGACCAAAGCAGATAAAATTATTGCACAATTGGGTTTCTATTACTTTCATCGCGTGGAGGTAATAGGCTACTCTGGAGGTATTTGGATTGGTTGGAAGAATTCAGTTTGGGTTGAGGTGGTTCGCAATTACCCTCACTTTATTCTTGCCCAGGCTTGGTCTATTTCCTCTTTATGCCAGTTTTGTTTCTTCTGTGTATGGGAGCCCAAATCATTAGAAGTGTAAGGACCTATGGAAGGATCTTAGTTTAACAATTCCTGTAGGGAAAAGACCATGGATGTCTATCAGTGATTTTAATACAATCTTGTCAACTAATGAGAAAATGGGTGGTCTTTCACCTGGTAGGAGATGTTCTCAATTTGGTGATTTTGTGGATATGGCCAAGTTACATGATTTGGGGTTTAAGGGTCCCTTTTTTACATGGCATAGAGGTAGGCTCTTCGAGAGATTGGATTGTACACTGGGGAATGAGGCATGGATCAAATATTTTTCGAATAGCTTGATTAAATCTGACCATAGACCTCTTATTCTTAGCCTTAATTTGGAAATTTCTTTACCTAGAGGAAGGCCATTTATGTTTTTGGAGGGGGTCGAACACCCTGAGTTTGGGGATTTTGTGAATGATAAATGGTGTTTTAGCAGGACTATATCAGAAGCTTTAGCAAAATTTACCTAATGCTTAAAGGAGTGGAATAAATCAGTTTATGGACATATCACCACTCATAAAAGGAAGTTGTTACAATTAATGGATATTCAGTGACGTATGGACTTTTCTGGCTCAAATTGCTTAGCTCAATCAAAAATGGGGTCAGACAAAAATTGGAAAATGTGCCACATTATGAAGAAATCCTTTGGAAACAAAAGGCAAATTGTATCTGGTTAACCTTGAGAGATCACAACACTAAGCTTTTTCATGCTTGCACCTTACAATGAAGGAATAATAATCACTTACCATTATTCGTAATTACTCTAATGAATAGATTTTCAACCTGGAGGCCATTAAGTCAGAGGCAACGAATTTCTATCGAAAATTATATAGGGAGAATCCTAGTCCCATGGGGAACTTGCCTCCAAGTAGATTCCCTCAACTCGATCCTTTTGATATAGATTTTTTGGGAAAAATGGTCACGGATGATGAAATTAAGATTGCACTATTTGACATGTCACCGCTCAAAGCTCTAGGCAGTGATGACTTCCATGCTCTTTTCTTTCAGAAGTAGTGGGGTACTGTTGGGTCAGCTGTTTTTGAATGGGTTAAAAGGGTCTTCAATGGAGGTGTTATTGATGCTGAGTTGAATAATACACTAATCCTTCTCATTCCCAAGGTTCTCCGGAGGAGTTTACTAAGTTTTGGCCCATAAGTCTCTATTTAGTTCTTTACAAACTGGTGATGAAGGTAATAGCTAATCGTTTTAAGCTCATCTTTTCAAAAATTATTGCACAAGAGCAGGCATGATTTATTACAGGAAAAAATATTATCAATAATATTGTCATTGCACAAGAAATTATTCATTCCATATAATGTAATAATAAAATGAAGTGGATGGCGATCCAAATCGATTTGGAAAAAGCCTATGGCTGAATGAGATAGGACTTCATCGATGTTTCACTTCAGGCTGAAGGCATCCCATATCATCTCAAAAATGTTATTGTATCTGCTATTTCTAATTATACCATGCAGATTTTGTTAAATGGATTTCTGACGTCTAAATTCAAGCCTTTTAGGGGAATTCAATAGGGATGTCCACTTTCTTCCTATTTATTTGTGCTCTGCATGGAATGGCTAAGTCACTCCATTAATTTGACTTTGTTAAATGGAGAGTGGAGCCCCATACACTTGTCCCATTTAAGACTGGTCGTCACTCATCTGTTTTTCGCTAATGACCTAGTTATTTTTAACAAAGTGAATGTGAAGCATGGCAGATTGTTAAAGGAAATTTTGGATAATTTTTGTGATGTCTCTAGACATAAGGTCAATGCTAGGAAAACCAATATGTTCTTTTCTAAAGCAGTTGAGGAGTCTATAACCAATATGCTCAATAACTTGATTGGCTTCCAAAAGGTACAAAATCTTGAACATTATCTTGGAGTTCTCATTTTCCATCAGAGGGTTATAAATAGTGTAATACCCAATTTCTGCCCAGGCCCACGTAGTCAAAACCCAAACCCAACCCTGGTTGCAAAGCCAAAATTTGAATAAGACAAAACCAGCCCAAAAGAATAAAAGTCCAATAAAATCAAATTAAAAAAACCAAAATATCATTAAAATGTCCAATAACATCAGTCCATTTACAGACCATTGGCCCAAACCCAAACCTAAACACATTTACAGACCATTAGCCTAAACCCAACAAAAAACCCAACAACCCAAATGACCAAACCCTAACATAATTAACGGTGGCCCAAAATCTTAAAAAAAAAGTCAGAACTCTAGGGTCCCCCCCATCTCAGCGCCGCCGCGCGTTCCCCCACGCGCGCAACGGTCTAGCTCCCCACGTGCCTCGGGCGTCGTTACAGCTCCACACGCGCGCCTCTCCAGATTCGCGTGTCCCTCGGCCTCCACGCTCACACACTCGTCTCTCCACCAGCCCATCATGCCTCGGTCACCACCAGCATGCGCCTCGGCGCCCATCACCTGCAAACAAACACAAAAACACAAAAGCCACAAGAAGGCAGGGAGATATGGAACGAAATAGTAAAATATTAGGAGGATAGTGCGCATTCGGGCTATAAAGCCAGAAAAATCAATGTAATAGGGGTTCGAAAAAATCATTATCAGAAGCAAAAGGAATAGAGCATAAGGTCGTTTCTTTTTTGTGTTATTTCCTTTGATCTGACATCGCCTCCTTTACATTTTCGTATTTTCACTTATTAGTTTCGAAGCCTGGCTAAAGGATCAATAACCAATCAAAATAAAGAGAGTAAAAAGACCTTACCTAAGTCGATAGGCGCTGGATCGGGAGAGCCTTGCCGTCGTCGCCATCGGGCCCAAGAACGGGACCTAGGGGATCGATTTCGGGGCCTCTTAAACACAAGAGGAGACGAGGGGTTTCGGACCGATTAAAACCCCGTGATCGGGGCGTCGCTAGTCACTAATCTAATAGTGGTCGGAGGTGCGAACGATGGCCCTGGAAGACGACCAACTGGGGAGGCGAAAAAGGAGGAAAACGGAGAGACGAGAGAGAGTTTGAACGGCGGCTGGCTTAGGGAATTTTAGGTTTAGAAAAAATGACCTGATTTTTGAAGGAAAATGGGATATATAAGTCCTTAACAAAACGGCGCCGTTTAGCCAGCAGAGTCACTGCGCGTTTTCTTCAAAAGGACTAATTGCGCGCCTAGTCCCCCTGTCCTTTCAGCGCTAATCGATTAAATCCCACTACTCACCCTTTCCCCATTTTTCAAAATCTGACCCGATTATTTTTGTCGTGTTTTAATCTAGTCCCTGTCCGTCTCTTTAATCTATTTGCAATCTCGGTCCTCTTGGTTTTGTCCCGTTTTCAAGCTAGTCTTTAATTCGTCTTAAATAATTTATTTTTTATATTATTATCACTGGTATCAATATTGTTATTGCTATTATCTTCATTATGGCATTAGAATCATATTATCACTGTTATATTATTGTTATTATATCGTGCATATATTTTTTATTATTATTTAGTATTGTTATTATTACTACTTTGCCTTAGTCTTTATTATTATATTATATTACTATCATTACTGTGCCTTTATTATTACAATGTACATGTTGGGTCTTATTATTATTAGTGTTTTCGTTGTTATTATACTACTATTATATGACTTCTATACAAATATGTATATTATATCGTATTATCTGGTATATCATCTTTAGCTACAATTTATTTATGTTCTTCTGTCTATTTTTTTCTAAATATGTCGTTTTGTGTATATTTATTTAAAATCGCTATATATTGTTTTATTTCTACACATTATTTACATTGTTTACATCATACGAATGTCTCTTTTCATTGTTTAAATTGGCAAGAAACATGTTTACATCTTTTCATTGTTTTAAATAATCCGTTTCAAGTTATAAGTAATGCTTCTCTAAAACCGAAGCTACCCAAACGTATATCATTTCTTAAACATATTTATCAATTTCATCCAAAAGCAAAAGACTTCAAAATAATGCAATGTTCATCTTGGATTCAAGGATTTACATTATCGCGTCCTAAAGTATTGGACGTGATCTTTTATTCCCTCGGAACAAGAAAGTTTTGATATTCAATTCGAGAAAACCACGGGATGATCTCGGATTTAAAGATTTAAATTATCGTGCCCTAAAGTATTGGGTGCGATATCTTATTCCTTTGGAACGAGAAGTCTCGATGTTCATTTTGAGAAAACTATGAGCTGATCTTGGATTCGAGGATTTAATTCATTGTGTCCTAAAGCATTGGATGCGGCGTTTTAATCCTTCGAAACGAGAAAATCTCGATTTAATTTAAGGAAACACCTGCATTTCCAAAATAAATCACATTTCAAATTTCTTCAAAATTTTCAAACTTTCGACGTAAGGACATTAATTAATTAATTTGGTACCAATTTTGGGCGTGACGAGGGTGCTAACCCTTCCTCGCACGTAACCGACTCCCGAACCTATTTTCTCAAATTATCGTAGACCAAAAACATTGTTTTAGTAAATCAAGACGTTTTATTAAAACAAAGGTGATCCGATCACACCTAAACAAAGATCGGTGGCGACTCCCCGTTTTTTATTTTTTTTCAAAACCCAAGTTCGATTCCCGTTTTTTTTAAAAAATGGTTTCGACAAATAGTACTATGTATTTTTTGGTTGAAAAAATCCGTATGAAGCTGCAGAGTTGGGACGCTAGGCAGTTATCTATTATGGGCCGAGCTACTTTAGCACAGTCAGTGCTATTTTCAATTCCTAGCTATTTCATGCAATCCATGATGATCCCTAAGAAAATCTATGGCTAAATTGAAAGCCTGGTGAGGAAGTTTATTTGGGGAGCTTCTGATAACAAAAAGATTCCCTTAGTAGGTTGGGATTCTATATGCCAACCTAAGTGGTGTGGAGGTCTTGGCTTAAGATAATTACGTGATCAGAATATTTCTTTTTCAATTGAAGCTTGGATATAAAGTGGTGGCTGATGGTGAAGCCTTATAGGTTCGCATTCTCAAATAAAAATATGGGTTGAATGGATCTATTCCAGATAGCATTACGAAGGATAGGAGCTCTTTCCTTTGGAAGTCGCTCTCAAAAGTTTGGACTCTTTTATGAGAAAACCTTATTTGGTCAATTAGTAATGGGAATAAAATCTATTGTTGGAAGGACTTTTGGATACAAATATAGGTCATTTGATTAATTATATCGCTGCTAATGTTAATATTCATTCTGACTGTTTACTTAGTGAGTTTATTACAAAAGAGGGCACATGGAACCTTAACCTTTTGTAGGTTTGGCTACCAAAAGATCTTATTAGACACATTGTGGGCATTCCACCTCCACACCCTTCGGAGGGACTTGATAGACTTTCTTGGCATCACACTTCGATAGGAACATTCTCCATTAAAAGCGCTTATAAGATGATGAAGGAGGACTCATGGAATTCTAGAGACGAGATATGGAAGAAGACATGAAAGCTCACGGGACCACAAAGAGTTTAGTTGTTTTTCTAGACTATTCTTAAGCAAAGATTACTCACAAATGCGTAAAGAGTTAGGCACAATTTAGAGGTGGATATAGTACATATTATTAGAGATTGCACAACAGCTAAGGAAGTTTGGAAACAGGTTGTACCAGGTAATCAACAGTTAAATTTTTTCTAATAATTTGCACGAATGGATCTCTCTTAACTTGCAAGACACTTCGAAGCTTCATGGGGGGAGCTATTTGGGCATGCATCTTTTGTCTACTAGCTTGGCACTTATGGAAGAACCGTAATGTCTTCATCTTTCAAGGGAAAACTTAGAGTTCAATTGAGATAATCAAAGTATCAATTAGTTGGGCCAAAAAAAAAAATTTTTAGTCTTTAGAAATGAGTCGATGGAAGGCTATGAATTCTTTATTAGGGAACAACTGACAAAAGGTTGGACTTTCCTCAATACTGATGGTGTTGTTCAAAAGAAATCAGGGAATGCAGCTGTTGGGGGAGTTATATGTGTAACGCCTCGAATTTGTGCCTAGAAGTATTGGGCCTTGAGTATGGGTCCGTAAGGAGGCTGCAAATAGGTATTTAATTGTGCAAGGAAATGACACAATTAAATGTCTGTTTTAGTGGTTAAGGGTCCTGAGAAGTGTTGGAAAAGTCCTGGGTTCAAACTTGGGCTTTAGCAAAAATTTTGGTTTTAGGTGGATAAAACCCTGGATGCTTAGGTGTAGGGCTTTTAAATTATTGTGATAAAAATAAAATGACACAAGGAGCTAGTTGGTAAGGTGGCTAGTGGCATGGATTAAGTTACAGGGGAGCCTAAGTTCGAAACCCCTTGCATGCGAAATGTGACTATTTTGCTAATTTGGGACGGTTTTGGAGGATTGATGGAAAGATCCTACATTGGGAAGCTAGCATGAGAGTAGGCGAGAAGCTGGCTTTAAATAGAGCGATCTATGAGTAGAGTAAGCATACCTTGGTTGGCGTTTGGGCATAGGAGTGTTCGGAGCGCGGATTAACTCTAGATTCTTATCAGGTGTGCGTTTCGCACTACTCTAGCTGTAGAGCGGCAAATGCCAAAATACCGATCACACGGCAATGGTAGCCACACGAGTGTGCGAGCACATGTGTGGGAGATTCGACACGATAGTTGAGGCCATCATGAGTGTTCTTGTGGGTTTTGGCTGTTTGGGCCACGATGGGCCAAAATGGGCTATGTGGGGTCAATGGGCCCGTGGACCCATTTAAATAAGTTGTATGATTGTGTAGTAAATATTGGACTAGACTATGTGAATCTCATATCTGTGGCTAGATTTGGGCTAAATGGGACACACGAGCGTGTAGGCCCATTTGGGCCAAGAATGGGCCCTAGGCCCATTCGTATCGTTATCTCTGTTTAGAATACATTAGTTTACAAAATTACTGAAATACCCTTGGTTTACAAAATTACTAAAATACCCTTGAGTTGTAAAATTATCGAAATACGCCCAGATTGTAAAATTACCGAAATACCCCTTGTTTGTAAAATTATCGAAATACCCCCGATTTGTAAAATTACCGAAATAACCCCGATTTATAAATTTATCAAAATACCTGGTAGGGTAGAATTACCGAAACACCACTGAAGGGTTGGATTACCGAAATACCACTGACTAATTAGGACTATGACTGATCTAACTGTGAATATATGATTGTGTTTTAACTGATTTAACTGTTGTCGTGTGACTGATATGTTTTTGACATGTGTGCAACTGACTGTTACTGAGCATGGCCATTTTTAACATGTGTGTATTGATCTGTTAAGGTCGCACGGGTCGCATGAGATGACTGTGGACTGATGGACGGCTTAAAGCCGCATAATCTGATTATAGCTCTGTGCCATCTTGATTGTGGCTTTGTGCCAATCGTACTTACCAGTGGCTATGTGCCTAATATATATATCGATGACTCTGTGTCGATCATATTTACCCGAGGCTGTGTGCCTACTATATTACTGTGGCTTATGGCTTTTGCCAATTATAATACTGCTATGGAAGGCTTAGAGCCGTAAATATATACTAGCAGCTTTGCTGTGATTTCGGTTAGGGTCGCAACTGGTGTTAACAGTGGTGTGCTGGGCGGGTGGGTCGATTTTATCCCCACGTAAGTGTAGGGTTGGTACGGGTGGTGTGTTAGCTGGATCGGGGTGGGATGCATCCTCATACTATTGTATATCTGTTATGAGATCTATCATAGTACTGGGCTTAAGCCCACTTGTTCTGTTATTGGTTTGGGCTAGGCCCAATTGATTCTGTTATGGGTTGTGACCCAAATGATATTGTAGTGGGCTTTGGCCCACGTATACTCTGATCTGTACTATACTATTACTGTTAAAAGGCTTTGGCCCAGACTGTTTAGGTTTCTGTTCATGTATATTGACTATTACTCTAGTAAGGGGATTACACACTGAGTTTTCGTAAACTCACCCCGTTTTTAACTGTGCAGTTAATCCTCAGCCTTAGACGGATTGCTGCTGCGAGGGACTTGGAGAAGGCCACACACTGCTTGTGTTTTCCGTTTTGGTTATTTACATTCAAGTAATTTGATTTGGGTTGTAATAAGGCCTTTTTAAGTTTCTGGATTTTTACTGTGGGTCTTTCTTTACTTTGAGTTATATTCGTTAGAAGTAAATCACGGTTTTCCAAAATGGTAACTATTTTTAAAACAACACTACACTTTCGCAATATTTTCGAAATGGTTTAGTGACTTAATCTTTTTTGTAAATCAATTACTTTCAAAATCAGCTTTTGTAACTGGAAAGATGTTTTGGGATTAAAACTAATAATTTTTCAATGTACCACATTTTAAAAATAATCTAACGTAACTGGGTTTTTACTTAAGCCTTTAAACAAGAAAGATTTTCAATGAAAACATGGTTTTTGAAAACACTTCAATGTGACACTCCGGATTCGGGCCTAACTTCTATGTTGGGTTTGGGGTGTTATATTTAGTGGTATCAGAGCCAGGTTGCAAAACTCAGTGGAATGGGTATTAGAAATTGGATTTCTGAAAGAATTGTTTCAAAAGGGTTTGAAAAGATTTGAAGTAATCGAAATGTTTTTTTGAATATTTTCCTGAAAGTGTGGTTGACCGAGTCTCCGACGCCGAATCCGTAAGTTTTCTGTTAGACAGTATTTAAAGATAGATTTTGTGTTTATTCAGTGTATGTTCTAGAAAGCAGATTTTTTTTTTAGCTAGCAACAGTGCTGTGATGGATTCTGAAGGCAAGCAAGGTCGCGAGGAGTTGCCCGTCTCTCCGGAACATAAGATGGTTCAGGAGACGGTGGTCAAGGTAAGTCCACCAACTTTGGGTAGCGATAACCCGGAGCTTGGTATGGAGGCACTGACCCAGTTGGTAAGGGAAGTGCTGGAAGAAGTTTTTGAGGTAGGAGTTAAGGCGTATGGTGAAACACTTCAAGCTAGGTGCTTGGAGTGAAGCAGGAAGAGGGATCACAGTCCTCTGATGCAGGAGCCTCGTTTGGTGAAATGCGTTAAGACGGGTTCAAACTTTCCGACTTGCGAGCATTGCAAAAGGCGCCATTCAGGTAAATGCTGGAGGAAGTCAGGAGCGTGTCTTAGATGCAGGTCTAAGGAGCATCGGGTTCGGGATTGCACAGTCCCTTTTAAGACAGGTGTGTTTTGTTTGGATGTGATGTTTGAATATAGAAATTGTGTGCATGTGTGATAAATATCTTTTTGCTTCTGTGGTTAGATGTTTGGTTATGTCCAAGAGGTTTCAAGATTAAGTTAAAAGTGTATTAGTGTTATTGGGATGAGAGTGCACAGTGGTAGCGTAGGGGTGTAGTTGTAACATAACCACCCTATTAGTTTGAAATTTCGGGGACGAAATTTCTTTAAGGAGGGGTGAGTTGTAACGCCCTGAATTTGGGCCTAGAAGTATTGGGCCTTAAGTATGGGTCCGTAAGGAGGCTGTAAATAGGTATTTAATTGTGCAAGGAAATGGCACAATTAAATGTCTGTTTCAGTGGTTAAGGGTCCTGAGAAGTGTTAGAAAAGTCTTGGGTTCAAACTTGGGCTTTAGCAAAAATTTTGGTTTTAGGTGAATAAAACCCTGGATGCTTGGATGTAGGCCTTTTAAATTATTTTGATAAAAAAATGACACAAAGAGCTAGTTGGTAAGGTGGCTAGCGGCGTGGATTAAGTTACAGGGGAGCCTGAGTTTGAAACCCCTTGCATGCGAAATGTGACTATTTTGCTAATTTGGGACAGTTTTGGAGGATTGATGGAGGGATCCCACATTGGGAAGCTAGCATGAGAGTAGGCGAGAAGCTAGCTTTAAATAGAGCAATCTATGAGAAGAGTAAGCATACCTTGGTTGGCGTTTGGGCATAGGAGTGTTCGGAGCGTGGGTTAACTCCAGATTTCTATTAGGTGTGTATTTCGCACTACTCTAGCTATAGAGTGGCAAATGCCGAAATGCCAGTCACACGGCGATGGTAGCCAAACGAGCGTGCGAGTGCATGTATAGGAGCGTCAACGTGATAGTTGAGGCCATCATGAGTGTTCTTGTGGGTTTAGGCTGTTTGAGCCACGATGGGCCAAAAGGGGCCATGTGGGGCCAATGGGCCCGTGGGCCCAATCGGATAATTTGTATGATTGTGTAGTAAATATTGGATTGGACTATGTGAATTTCATATCTGTGGCTAGATTTGGGCTAAATGGGCCACACGAGCGTGTGGGCCCATTTTGGCCGAGAATGGGCCCTAGGCCCATTCGCATTGTTATCTCTGTTTAGAATATCTTGGTTTATAAAATTACTAAAATACCCTTGGGTTGCAAAATTATCGAAATACACCTAGTTTATAAAATTATCGAAATACCATCGACTTGCAAAATTACCGAAATTCCCCCAGTTTGCAAAATTATTGAAATACCCCCAACTTGCAAAATTATCGAAATACCTCCGATTTGCAAAATTATCGAAATACCCTTGATTTGTGAAATTACTAAAATACCCCTAATTTGTGAATTTATCAAAATAGCCTGGTAGGGTAGAATTATCGAAATACCACTGAAGGGTAGGATTACTGAAATACCCTTATAGGGTAAAATGACTATTTTGCCCTTGCGGGTAACTGACTGATTAGGACAATGACTGATCTAACTGTGAGTGTATGACTGTGTTTTAACTGATTTGACTGTGGTCGTGTGACTGATATGTTTTTAACATGTGTGTAAATGATTGTTATCGAGCATGGACATTTTGCATACACGTGTAATGATTGAGCATGACATACACGACATATTGCGTGGGGTTGGGGCATTGATACGGAAGCTCTGATAGAGTCGCACGGGTCACATGATGACAGTGGATCCAGTATTGATTTGTTAAGGTCGCACGGGTTGCATGAGACAACTATGGACTGACGAATGACTTAAAGCTGCGTAATCTGATTATGGATCTGTGCCAACCTAAACATGGCTCTGTGCCATCTTGATTGTGGCTTTGTGCCAATCTTACTTACCCGTGGCTATGTGCCTAATATATATATCGATGACTCTGTATCGATCATATTTACCCAAGGCTGTGTGTCGATTATATTACTGTCGCTGATGGCTATGTGCCAAACATAATACAGTTATTGATGGCTTTGTGCTAATTATAATACCGCTACTGAAGGCTTAAAGCCGTATATATATACTATGCTGCAATTTTGGTTAGGGTCGCAACCGGTGCTAACAATGGTGTGCTAGCTGGGTGGGTCGATTTTATCCCCACGTAAGTGTAGGGTTGGTACGGGTGGTGTGTTGGATGGATCGGGGTGGGATGCATCCTCATACTATTGCATATCTGTTATGAGATCTGTCATTGTACTGGGCTTAGGCCCACTTATTCTGTTATTGGTTTGGGCTAGGCCCAATTGATTCTGCAATGGGCTGTGACCTAAATGATATTGTAGTAGGCTTTGGCCCACGTATGCTCTGATTTGTACTGTACTATTACTGTTAAAGGAATTTGGCCCAAACTGTTTAGGTTTCTGTTTATGTATACTGACTGTTACTCTAGTAAGGGGATTACACACTGAGTTTTCATAAACTCACCCCGTTTTTAACTGTGTAGTTAATCCCCAGCCTTAGACGGATCGGTGCTACGAGGGACTCGGAGAAGGCCACACACTGCTTGTGTTTTCCGTTTTAGTTATTTACATTCAAGTATTTTGATTTGGGTTGTAATAAGGCCTTTTTAAGTTTCTAGATTTTTAATGTGGGTCTTTCTTTACTTTGAATTATATCCGTTAGAAGTAAATCAAGGTTTTTCAAAATGATAACTATTTTTAAAACAACACTATGTTTTCGCAACATTTTCGAAATGGTTTCACGGCTTAATCTTTTTTGTAAATCAATTACGTTCAAAATCAGCTTCCGCAACTGAAAAGATGTTTTGGGATTAAAACTAATAATTTTTCATTGTACCACGTTTTAAAAATAAACTAACGTAACTGGGTTTTTACTTAAGCCTTTAAACAAGAAGGATTTTCAATGAAAACATGGTTTTCGAAAAACACTTCAATGTGACACGTCGGGTTCGGGCCTAACTTCTAGGCCGGGTTTGGGGTGTTACAATATGCGGTGAAAATGGAGACTAGGTCTTTAGATACAACCAATTCATAGGAAAATGGTCGATTTTTTATGCCGAACTGTGAGGCATCTTAAATGCGCTATAACTCATCCAACGAAGAGGTCATGACAAGGTGATAATCCACTTAGACAATTTGGAGGTTACTAAAGCCATACATAGAAGTGCTTTGAAGATTTCAAATTCTGCTCTGGTTAGAAGAATACACCATATACTATCTCAAGAAGGACAATGGATATTACGTCACATTCCTAAGGAGCACAATCGAAGCTCGGATTATTTAGCTAAACTGGCCTTTGCAAAAAAGGAGGATTTACAATTGATTGGCACCCCTCCAAGAGAAGTACTTGAGTTTCTTAAAGCAAACAAGGAAAGGAGTATTCATATTCCTTAGTCTTTTTTATGTAATTTACTATAGTTACTTTTTTAAATTCACCAAAATTAATTGCAGTAAATGAAATGAATTAGTTTTAATTACTTTGATAAGTTACGAATCACAATCAAAATTGCAATGTTGAAAATCATTTTCACAATTATTGTGTGAAATTATACAATTAAGCATAAATAAGTTTCCATTTCTAAAACGCTGAGAATGACCTACATTAGAAATAAACTATTAATTACACCACTGAAGAAAATTACCCATAATTGTGTACCTCTAAATTTTTAATTTGTAAAACCTCATATAGAACTATTCAATTGGAGTTGTCTAATTAAAAAAATTAAAAAAAAAACACTATCTTACCTCTAATAATATTAAACAGCATAGAATTTGCAAAGTACATTGCCATAAATTGTGTAATAAAATATATCTTGCCAACTACACAGCACCTATTCTTAATTTATGTATTTTGCATGTGTCAAATCCTTAATGGTGATGCATGGCGGCATGTGAACTATCCTAGAATTAAAAGTTGCCTAATTTGCTCTCAAACCTTGCTATAGTATATATACTAATCTTTTATTCCGACTGGTTTGATTGTATATATTAATTAAAATATATTATATTTATTTCTTTAAATTTTGTTATAAAATTTGTAAGATTTAAAAATAGGTTAAAATGTGCCTTAAAAAAAGGTTAATATATGCTAAAAAGTACATATACTATTCATACATTTGAAAGTTCATCCTCGTACTTTTATTTAAAGTTATTTAATCTCCTTACTTTAAGAATTTAAAGACGCAAGTTCAATTGTTAATCTCATGAAAGATTTTATGTTAAAGAATGGTTCATTACAACGTTATTTTATGTTACATGACCGCCGTGTAAATATTTTGTTTATTTCCAAAGATAAAACTAATGAATTTAACAAAAAAAGTTTAACGGTATTAAAATTTACACTTGAATTTTGATATCTAAAAAATAAATAGACTGAACTTTTGAAAATAAAAATAGATGGAATGATTTCCAAATATAAAAATAGTATAAGGACATAGACCATATTTTAGCGTAACAAATAATATGATTATTGTATAAATATTTTTATATTGAAACATGTAGTTAATAATATGATTATTTTTTTATTTAATATAATTTTATAATTAAATTTTTTATAATTATATTTTTTAGAAATTGCTTTTAACAATTTCTTTAATGCATGCTTACTATATTTGTAATAATGGCCATAATTTATTAAATTAACCCTAATAATACAATAAAAATTATGTTATTATGTTAGACATTTAAATTTGATAACTAAATAATTTAAAACATAAAATGCTAAAAATTTAAGTATATAATCATAAATTTATTAAAATATTTAAAAAGTTTATTAAACTAATACATATAATTAAAGCAAAAAAAATTACAATAATGTCGTGCTAAACAAATGTGTTGATGGTGACTGGAAGTATATCGACGACAGTCGAAAGATGCAAAAAGGAAACTTATAAGAAAACAATCAAGAAATGAGTAACTGAAATGATTCATTTCCCATGCACAGCTTTGTTTATATATAAAGTTTATTAAACTAAACGAACTTTCTAACCAACTAACCATATTTACAACAACTAAACTAATTCTACACTCCCCTCAACACTACATGAAATTAGGACTTTAGCGGCATTTTTAATGGTGTTTGGACCAAAAACGCCGCAAAGGTTATACATTTGTGGCGCTAGCAGAAAAACGCTGCAATAAATAAAGTAATAGTGGCGTTTTTGAACAATAATGGCGTTTTTGGTCCAAACGCCGATTTGTATTATGTCTTGCGAAACGACACCATTTTGTTAGCCCCGAAATGCTTTGGTCTTTTTCCCAAAATCAACTCCCCCTCCCCAAAATCCCTAATTTATTTTCCCCGAACTTGTTCAGAGGAAGTTACGATTTCTACGAAAAATAGAAATCGTAAACAAGCAACTTCAGGTATTATTTTTCTTCGGTTTTTTTTTTTTTTTGAAAAAATAATTGGTTGCTATATTGAATCCTCATGAGAAACTATTTTTGTGTGCGTGCTTGATTGGAATGTAGAAACAGTAGAAAGATTTAATGTCTTTAAGAGTTCAAAAAAAGCACTGGTTATAAGTGAAGATAACAAAACAAACGAGGGAGAAGATAATCTTTCTAAAGAAAAGAAGAAAATAAACTTAAAATTGGAGGTTTGCTTCTGAAAATTCATGCATAATTTGCTTATTTTGTGCAATATATTTGTTGCAATTTTCTTATTTTGTTGATGAGATTAGGCAGATTCGATTTTGCGGAAATAGTATAATATTCATGTCTCTGGGAGTAATGTTGCGTCTCCACTGAAGACTTTCAAGGACTTAAGCTTAGTGTATGTGTTCCACTGAAGTGTATGTGTAACACCCCTTACCTGTGTTCAATGCCAAAACAAGGTACGGGGCGTTACTGGACAATAACACTTGCAACTGAACAAATTCAAGGCATAAATTTTCGTTTAAAATTTAAAACTTTTATCTTATATCATCAAGTCCTTAAAATGGGCCTACTAGGCCTAAAACATGCTTTAGGAGCGATTCAGGACTAAACCAAAAACTTTTAATACCATTGGAACATTTAGAAAATTTCCTTGTTTTGGAGAGTCACATGCTCGTGTGGGCAGGTTGTGTGGTTACACCCGCCCGTGTGGCCCAGGACACGCTCGTGTCCTCCACTCATGTAACTCTCTGTTTATGACGTCATCATTCGTTTAGGATCACACGACCAAGTCACACACCCATTTGCTAGACCGTGTCCTTCACACGACTGAGACACACGGCCGTGTCTTTGCCTATGTGGTCAAAAAGTTGGCTATTTTCCAAGCCAATTTCTACCCTATCATGCCCATACTTAAGTATAACTTGAATGACACATTTCATGACATATTAAAGCTATCAAAACATCCACCACACACACGTAACAAGTCATAGCATACAATTTACTTAACCATGGAATGCATCATCATGAGTTTATAGCATAACCAATTTATTGGCCACATTAAATAGCCTTATACAACAATGAACTCCGAATATCATGGGTCATTATTCTAGGACAACTCATAGTAACATATACACATGACCAAGTTCCCTATACATGCCATAACCTTAAGTATAAAATCATCGATACCTAAATTGTAAGCTTGATAGTGTGATAGGTTCTCCGGTGGCTTTCAACTCTAGCTAACTTGAGTACATTATAAACACAGAAAACAATAGAGTAAGCTATAAAGCTTAGTAAGTATGTATTTAAATAATAAACAATTGATTACCATGTTTTTAACAATCCTCATTATAAGCTCTTAAGATAATATCATCATTATTGCATAAAATTTCACAATTCATTTATGTTCATCTTGAGCTGTTTACTTGAGTTATAGTCACTAAATTATTTTTATCTGGAGCTATAGAACTCCAAATTAAGATCCACAAATTTTCTCTGAAACTAGACTCACATATTTTCTTACCATAAAATTGTCAGAATTTTTGGTTTAGCCAATCAGTACATTTTATTCCTTAAAATCTTCCCTATTTTGATATCTGATAGTTCCGACCCCTCTTCACTAAAAATTAATTATCTCGTTGTACAGAACTCGAATGATGTTTCTATTTATTTCTCTTGAAAATATACTCATTAAGAAATTGAATAATATAAATTTTATCCCATGATTATTTTATACGGATTTTAATGATTTTCCCAAGTCAGAACAGGGGATTCCAAAATCATTCTGATCCTGTCTCACTAAAATCCAAATATCTCACCATATGAAATTCTTTTGCTTATTCTGTTTTTTTATGTAGAAATAGACTCAGTAATATTTAATTTAATATCTCATTCAACCTCTAATTCAATTTCCACCATTTTTTGTGATTTTTCAAAGTGATACAACTACTGCTGTCCAAACTATTTTATTGCTAATTTTACTCTTTCATGTTTCCTTTATATTAATTTTCATTCACACACATATAACACCAAAGTATATCCATGGTTAGCAATTCCAATAACTAGTCATTATCAAATATTTACAAGCCATTCATTGGCCAATTTAACCTATACATCAACAACAAAGACTTGAACATATCATTTCTCAATTTAATTTGGCGTAAAAGCCTCACACATGATCATCAATCACATTTACCACATATTCATACATCATAAGCATGGACTTATACTCACAAGGTCATTCTCATAGGTATAACTTACTTGTTTACATTTTACCAAAATTCAATCACATACCGAGCACATTACTCATGAGTGTATACATACATATACCTGCACTTATAACCCTGCACTTGTCACCATATTGTCACATGTAATTTCACTTAGTAAAATTTCCTGATGAACACTTCGGAATAATACTAGATACACGGTGGTTTCGCACACAGCCCATTCACCAATAATAATAAATACGGTGGTATTGCACACAACCCACCAATAATCACTATACACGGTGGTATCGCACATAGCTCACCAATAATAACAATTATACAATGTTCATCTGTATTCTTTTTCTATTCCGAAGGTTCATCCGGAAATTTCCTTACTTTTCATCATTTTAATAAATTTCAATAATATTCACTCACATTTCACATAATACATTAATATGTGAAAAACATAAATAAAAGGGATGTATTATTTACATATAAACTTACCTCGACTTAAAATGGCGAAAGGAATCGAGTCGTCCAATATTCGTCTTTCCCCTGTTCTGATTTCGAAACTCATTTTTTTCTTTATCTAAAATATCACATTTGACTTATTAAGTTATTATACTATTCAATTCAGTCCAAAAATCATATTATGGCAAAATTATATTTTTGCCCCTAAACTTTTCATATTTATACTTTTGCCCCTAGGCTCGTAAAATGATTTTTATTCAATTTCCTTGTATTTTAGGCCTAGCCAAACCATTTTCATAACTATATCAGTCCACAATTTGCATTCATTCACACATTTTCATACATTTTTCAACTTTTTACAAACTAGTCATTTTTTATGATTTCATCGAAAATCACTTAGTAAAAGTCGTTTATTACACGCCGAGCATTCATATTCTACCATTAGAAATCAAAACACATGCATGTCATCTATGGGTAAATTTTTAAATACAAACTCTAGCTCAAAATAATAGTAGAAATAGCTATACCGAGTTACGGGGATCTCAAAAATGTAAAGAACATTAAAAACGAGGCTTGGATGCACTTACTATTGAGCTTGACAGCTTGAAAAACCCTAGCCATGGTTTCTCCATGCAATTTTCAGCCAAGGGGTTGAAGATGGACAAAAATTGGCTTTTAATTTTGTTTTTAATTCATTTTAATAACTAAATGACCAAAATGCCCTTAATGAAAAACTTTGGAAACATGCCTAACCATGTCCATTTTTGTCCACCAACTTAAAAAATGGTTTAATTACCATATAAGGACCTCCAATTTAAAATTTCATAACAATTAGACACCTCTAGCATGTAGAACTCAACTTTTTCACTTTTTACAATTTAGTCCTTTTGACTAAATTGAGTGCCAAACGTCAAAATTTTCGAACGAAATTTTCACGAAATCATTTTGTGAAATTGCAGACCATAAAAATATAATAAAAATAAATTGTCTTATGTCAAATTTGTGGTCCCGAAACCACTGTTCCGACTAGGCCTAAAATCAGGCTGTTACAGTATGTCTTTATCCCTTTTCTTAAATTTATCCTTTATTTCTTGAATTTGGTTTCTCTGTGGATATGGATGTGAGTCTTATTTTTTGCAAAATTTTGCTAAACTTGGATTTAAAAAGCCAACACCAATTCAACAACAGGCTATTCCGGTTCTTCTATCTGTTTGTTCTTTTATTTAACTCCTACTGCTTTCTTTTCTATCATCTTTAATGTTCTTTTATGGGAAATTAGGTTATTAAGTGAAAGGATCAGTATTTGGTTGTTTTTTCTTTATATAGATTTGCTATAGTTTCTCATAAATCTGTGTTTTAAGATTTATTTTATCTGCTTTAGAAATTTAATTATTTTCACTTGATGTAATTGAGATGCAGATAATGGGAATGAGTAGTAGCTAATAATAAAAAAGAAAAAAATGTAGTATTATAAACTAAAGAAGAGGGACAGAGGGCTAATGATAGGCTGCGTAAAGTTAGCTTGATAAACATGCTTGTTTGTTTGTTGAATTGATAATAGTTCTACAATGGGATGTTACGGAGGTAAATGATTGGAAGATTTTAAATAAAAAGTTACAAAAACTGTTTAATTAGTAATTTACATTATTTACTGCCAATCATCAATGTTTCAAGCCATCATTGAGTTTGCCTATATATACACATACACATACATAAACAAGACTCTAGTTACCTATGTATATGATGTAGGATACTTGGCATGTAGATTTTACATTATGTCTATTTTTTTTCTTAAAGGTGTTGCTTAAAATTGAATAACATGAGCATAAGAAACTTTTAAGCTTAGTATTTTCCTTGACTAGATTATGTTGATTGCTTAAAGGTATAATACTTTTTCATTTATGAAGCATTTGTAATGGTTTCTTAGAAAATTTACTTCTTCTTGTGAATGCTTGTTGAGGAGTGTTTGTTATGGTGTTATGGAACTTTCATAGGACCAGTACTCTAAACTACTACTCTGGCTTAGTTCCAAAGTATTTATTGTTGCTTATTTAACAAGTATTTGGCTCTTCTAGCAAAACACCCCGTGTTGACAAAAGCAGTGACATTTGCACTTTATACTTGTCTTGGAGATTTGATTTGTCAAGTAAGTTTCTAAGTTCCATTTAGAATGACAGTGCACTATGAGTAATTTCCTCCTTTTTCCTAGTTTTCCATCTGGTTTTCTAGTTTCACTTGATTTTATTTTCTTTGTTGAGTAAACACAACAAAACAATTACTTTTCCTTCTTTTTTTTTTTTCAATTCAAAATGTCTTTTTTGTTTAAAAAGTGTATTATTGACAAGCATTGTTAAGAGTATAGTTTTATCCATATCAAAGCCGTTGTTGAATAAAATAGACAAAATTGGTGATTTGTAAAAAAGAACTTGTGCTATCATCTTACTGGTTGAAAGGAATGGAAACAGTACTTTAATGTGTTTTCCCTAAGGAATACGATGGTTGTGTTCATGTGCTTTTGGTTACAATGTAATGAAATAATAGTTTTAACCATTTGATAAGAATTAAAGCTAAAAATTAATCCGAAAGTGGAGGATATAAATAGCATGAGAATGTTTTCTGTCAAGAGCAAATAGCACAATTTTGGGTTTTCCTTGTTTTGTTGTATCCTTTATTATTAAGGCAATTGTAGTTTACTATGTTTGAGATATAAATCTCTCAGTTAAATCATATAGATTATTGTATCTTTTTAATTCAATATTAGGCATGACTTGACATTGAAAATTTTGGTTTCAACTTGCAATTGATCATGCGCCATCCCTAGACATGAAAAGGACATTTCTATTTACACTATTGGGTTTGGTGTTAGTTGGTCCTACATTGCATTTCTAGTAATTTTCATGATCTATTCTTTGTTTGTTTAAAATGAATCTCTAGTTGAAAGCTGAACATGCAGCTGAAATTTGAACATTCAATTTGTTTTCAATGCCTATTTTTCAAATCCAATAAGCTAAAAGAAGACTAGTTAAAGCCATCCACTATTTAGCTTTCAATGGCTGGTTGAAATAATTAGAGAAGTGAAAAAATGTTGCAGGCATGGTCTTTTAAATAGTTAGAGAAGATATGGTCAACTACTTGAGCTGATTGAGTTAAAACCCCCTTAGGAGGAAGCATAGTTAAGAAGGCAAGGGAAACCAATTTGAGGATTATTTAATTCAAAATCGGTGGTCTTCATTTTTAAGTTAGAATATAGCCTTTATACCAAAGCAATTAGTTTTATATTAGACGCTTATATGGTATTAGAGTTTAGGTTCTATTATGTTAATCTATTTATACATGTTATCTAATATGTTAATTTTGTTTTAAATTCGAAAATGATTGGTGCTCACAATGTTCCATGGTGTTGAAGTTTCCATTTTAGAGGGGTTTTTTTTTCCCATTTCAATTGATAAATGTTCAAGTTTATTACTGTACATATTTTGTGACATTCAAATTAGTTCTTACATTTTAATGATTAATAGCATTAGTTGCACTAAAACTTGATTGTAATTGAATAAATTTGGTTAGTTTAGTTCGATTATTTATCAAGTAAAATTGTTTTATTTAATTATGTGTTTTTAAAAAGGTTAATTTAGTTCAATTTATTAAATTTTGATATTAAGTGAAACCATTTATTTAGTTATGCATTTTCAGAAGCTTAATTTAATTTGATTTATTGAAATTTGATACAAAGTAAAACCCCTTGTTCAATTATGCGTTTTAAAAAAAAGTTAATTTAGTTCAATTTATTGAATTTTGATATTAAGTAGAACCGTTTATTCAAGTATGTGTTTTTTAAAAGGCTATTTTAGTTCAATTCACTGAGTTTCGATATTAAGTAAAACCGTTTATTCAAGTTATATGTTTTGAGAAGATTAAATTAATTTAATTTATAGAGTTTTGATATTAAGAAAAATCGTTTATTCGGTAATATTATTTATATGGTTAATTTTAGTATTGACAAAATAAACAAAATGAAAAGAAGTAAACAAAAGAAATAACAAATCTTTAATATCTTTAATAAAAATCATAATAATCAATTTAAATAATCAATGTTGTATTTCACATGGGAATAGATATTCAAATCTTAATTGTGTTATTAATTTATTATTTTAAATTCTAAATTTAAATTCTTTAATTTTTGTATTTAGTTTTAAAGTTAAAATTTTCATATAAAACTTAATTTAAATAATATTTTTTTATTTATCCTTAAAAGCATATAGTTTAAAGTTCAAATTTCAAAAATAAAACATAATATAATATTTATCATAGAAATAAATATTATTTAATTAAAATAAATTTGTTAATTTTTGTCTTTTTAAGTATAGTAAACATAAATTACATAACTTACATAAATATATATCATATCATAACTTACATAAAACTTTGGATCAAAATATATAAAAAAATCACAGAAATTTGGGCAACACTATTGTTTTTCCTACTCTTAATTATACTTATAAATAAACAACTTACCTAAATTAGTTTACACCCATTAGATACTTGATACTTGATATGTATTATCTATTTTAGTACAATGACATGATTTAAATCAATTTAGCACCCTTAAGTAGCCATAATTTATTGTCAACTTTAGACTTCAAGAACTACAAAATGGATATGAGTTGAATGAATTTGTCAAGGGTAAGCAACAACTATCGAAATAGAGTGCAAAATTTTCTAATTTTTGCATTTCAAAATGCAAGCCAAGAGAATATGATTCTTTGCCCGTGTAAGAAGTGTGGCAACATCAATTGGCATATTCATGAAGTTGTCTACGAACATCTAATTGTTGATGGCTTTATTCATGGGTATAAAAAATGGATTTTCTATGGAGAGTGCACACCACGTAGAACCTCTTCAACGATTAATCCGGCTTATCCTCATAATACTTACCATTAGTCTATTAGAGAAGATGACATGGAAGATATGTTGCGGGATGCATTTAATATGCGCAGTCATGGTTTGCAATTGTTTCCACCTGAAATTATTGCATCCGATGATTGTGATATTGGTGGAAATGCTTTTATCGAAACGAGAAGAAGTGTACCTGATGAAGAGCCAAATGGAGAAGAGACAAAGTTCTACAAGAACTTTATAAGGGATCAAAATTTTCAAAACTGTCCTTTTGCATTGTTTTTTTTTTCACTTAAAATGTTTGGAAGGGTGGACCAAAAACTCTTTGACACTGCTGTTAAAGTTTTTGAGAGATATGTTTCCATTTGCAAAAATCTCTCATTCATGCAAAGATATGAAGAAACTGATAAACGATTTAGGCCTTGGGTACAACAAAATTCATAGTTGCCCAAATGACTGCATGTTGTATTAGGGTGATTGGAAAAACCAACAGTCTTGTCATGTTTGCGGTAAATCTCATTGGATGAATAGGAATACATGAGATGTGAATGAGGATGAAGGTGAGGCACAGTCAAGAAAGAAGCCAAAAAATATTTTGTGATATTTTCCACTAATACGAAGACTTCAAAGGTTTTTCATGTCGTCAAAGACAGCTGAGTCTATGATGTGGCATCATGATCAATGAACCAATAATGGATTATTAAGGCATCCTGTGGATTATTTTAAATTGGAAATCATTTGATAGTAAATTTTAAAGCTTTGCTAGCGATCCTCGAAATGTGAGGCTTGGGCTAGCATATGATAGATTTAATCCTTTTAAAATCATGTGTACTTCATACAGTACTTGGCTTGTAATGCTTGCTCCTTACAATTTGCCTCCGTGGATTTGCATGAAACAATCTTCTTTTATCTTATCTATGATTATCCCTAGAGAGAAATGTCCCGGGAATGATATTGACATTTATATGTAGCCACTTATCGAAGAGTTGAAATAGTTATGGACGGGTGTTGAAACATATGAAGTCTTAAGAAATGAGAACTTTTATTTACGTGCAGCTTTTTTGTGGACTATTAATGATTTCCCAGCTTATGTCAATTTATCTGGTTAGAGTACCAAAGGACGTTATGCTTGTCCTTATTGTAACACCCCAGACCCGGCCTAGACGTTATGGCCATATCTGGCAATGTCACACGATAGTGTTTTTGAAACCCCGTTGTTCCGATGAGAACATTCCATGTTATTATCTTTAGTAAACCTTTGTTAGAACTTAGGAAGTTATCTTTATTCATTTAAAACATTTATTTTGAAACATCCCTCGTTGTGGAAGCTTTAATAAAACAGTCTAGATAATCATGCGTTTAAAAAATACTTTAACTTTTTGAAAACTGAATTTTCTACGACCAGCAGGTATAAATTCATAAAGTAAAATAAATAAATAAATACCCAATTTTAAAACCAAAGTCCTAGAGGGTCCTTAAATTACAGCCCAAATAATCAATAATAATCAAATCATAAATCGTAAATTAAAAACCATGAAGTCCAAAAATTACTGTGGTCACCGCTGAATCCTCTGTCGCACCAATCCGTTTAAGTCTAGGGATTACCTGTGCACATTAAACAAAAAGGGTGAGTTTATGTAAACTCAATGTGTAATCCCGCAGAAACAAACAAACAATCAATATTCACAGTGCACAGTTGAACAGTCTTGGGCCTAAGCCCTTTTCAATATCAGTGACAGTTTGGGCCTTAGCCCATCTCAGTACAGTGTCAAAAATGCAGTAGGGCCTTAGTCTATCACAGTATTAGTAGCAGTAACAGTTATGCAGTAGTAAAATCCTACCCAACCAGCCTCTACATACCATCTCCGTCCAACCTTATAGTTCATGTGGGATATAATCAACCCACCCATCCCTACACTCCAAGTAGTACCGACAGAGGAGTGAAAAAAAGAAGAAGAAGAAAATGTCTCTAAGTTTGGGGAATTGGAGAGAAAACTGAAACTTTACTCTTTATTTTCTTTTTTTTTCCCAATTGATTCAGTTGTTCATCGTTGGTTGCGCGTGTTCGATAAGTAACAGTTTTGTCTATTGTTAATCGTTCTTGGTTAATCTCTAAAAGGGATCCCTTTTTTATGTTTAGGAGTTAATCAAGGGGCTGCTAGTTTTGAATCGACGTTGTGATTGTGTGAAATCGTGGTTACTCAAGCAGGGTAAGGGTTTTGCTAGGTTTTTAGTTAAGTTCCTTCCAAAATTGGTTGATTAAAAATGAATTAAGTGATTAATCTGGAGATATGTTGGTCGATTTTTAGGTTCTAGAGGCATAAGAGTGCTTACGCATCAGAAACGATACCAGGTGTGTACTCGAAACACAGAAAATGGGATTTGGTGAAAAGCTGAAATTGCTTGTTGTCGAGAAATAACAGAAATAAGAGAAAATGATGCAAAAAATTGTAGAGAAAGGAAATAAGGGTGTTATAAACTTGGAAATCAACATTTTGCACTAAAATAGTTTTGGACAGCAACAGTAGTCTAACTTTGAAAAATCATCAAAAATAGTGGGAAATGAGTTAGAGGTTGAATAAAATAGAAACTAAATTTTATTGAGTCTGGTTTTTCATGGAAGAAACAGTGTAAGCAATGAAATTGTAAATCATGAGATATAATAAATTTTGTGAGACAAGGTCAAAATGATTTTGGGTTCCCTTATTTTGACTTAGGAAAATCATCAAAAATTGTAAAAAAATAATTATGGGCTTAAATTTATATTTTTAAATGAGTCTATTTTCAAGATAAACAAAAGGAAGCAACATCTCAATTTCATACTAAGAGATAAATAATTTTTAGTAAGGAAAAGATGAAATTGTTAAACAGCAGAATAGGGGTAACTTTAAAGATTTTACTGTCTTATTTGATAAACTATAAATTCTAAAAATCTTATAGTAGAAAGGTATATGAGTCTAGTTTCAAAAACATCGAGCGGATCATAATTTCGAATTCTGTAGCTCAAGATATAAATAATTTAGTGATAATGACTCAAGTAGACAGCTTTGAATAAACATATAAGTAAATAGTGAAAACATATATGAGTATTGAGCTAGCATGGGTTACTTTAAAAATGGATCACACGGGCAAGGCCAATTTGGGCTGAGTGGGCCACACGAGTGTGTGGGCCCACATGGGCATATGGGCCCATTTTTACTGAAATGTTTTTAAGGTTGCACGGGTCGCCCAAGTCAACTGTGAACCTACTATAGGGTCGATAAGCGCTACTTAGACCCCTAAATGTGTGAAATTGACTGAATGATATTTGTACTAAGCATGTTAATATCTGAACTGAATATATGTACTGAAATTGCATAATACCATATCATCCATTGTATGTTGCATTGCATTGGGTTGGGGGTTGTTATTCGGAGGAAGTGTACTGAAAGGCTTTAAGCCTAATTTACTGACAGCTCAGCTGCAAACTACTATTTTGTGCCGCATTCGGTCTACTTGGAGTGTAAGGATGGGTGGGTTGATTATATCCCCACACGGAGTGTAGGGTTGGACGGAGATGGTGTGTAGAGGCTGGTTGGGTAGGATTTTGCTACTGCATAATTGTTACTGCTACTAATACTATGATGGGCTAAGGCCCTACTGCATTTTTGACACTGTATTAAGATGGGCTAAGGCCCAAACTGTCACTGATACTGAAAAGGGCTTAGGCCCAAGACTGTTCAATTGTGCATTGTGAATACTGATTGTTTGTTTGTTTCTGCGGGATTACACACTGAGTTTACGTAAACTCACCTTTTTGTTTAATGGGCACAGGTAATCCCCAGACTTAGACAGATCTGTACGACGGAGGACTCAACGGTGACCACAGTAATTTTTGGACTTCATGGTTTTCAATTTACGTTTTATGATTTGATTATTATTTGTAATAGCCCGATTTTAGGCTTAGTCGGAACAGTGGTTTTGGGACCACAAATCTGATATTGAGAAATTTATTTTTATTTATATTTTTATGGTCTACAATTTCACGGAATGATTTCGTGAAAATCTCATTCGAAAATTTTGACGTTTGGGCACTCAATTTAGTCAAAAGGACTAAATTATAAAAAGTGCAAAAGTTGGCTTCTACATGTTAGAGGTGTCCAATTGTTATGAAATTTTAAATTGGAGGTCCTTAAATGATAATTAGGCCATTGGTTAAGTTGGTGGACAAAAATGGATATGGATGGGTATGTTTCAAAAGATTTTTTAAGGGGCATTTTGGTAATTTAGTGAATTAAAAATAAAATTTAAATGCCAAATTTGTCCATCTTCAAGCTTAGGCCGAATTTAACATGTGGGAAACCATGGATAGGGTTTTTGAGCTTTCTGAGCTTCATGCTAAGTCCATTCTAGCCCCATTTTTCATGTTCTTTATGTTTTTGCAGTCTCGGTAACTAGATTTTTGCTTATTCTAGCAATAACTTAACCCAGGGTTCATATTTGGAAAAATACCCATAGGTGAAATGTGTTTATTTTGATGTTTTATGGCAAAATATGAAGCTTAGAATTATATTAAACAACTTTTACTAAGCGAATTTAAGTGAAAACGAGTAAAATACCTAATGTACATAAGTGCATGTTAGAGCAAGAATTTGATGTTTTCATAGAAGGGAAAAATGATCAGCATGTTATAAAACATAAGAATAAGGGATGAAGTTTAATTTTTGAGCCTAGGGGCAAAATCATAATTATGCAAAAGTTTAGGGGCAAAATTGTAATTTTTCCAAAGCTTGAGTTAGAGACTGTTTTGAGTAGTACACTAATTAGATAAGTGAAATGTGATGTTTTAGACCCCGAAAAACGAGATTCAGACCTAGAACGGGAGGAAAATAAAAAATCGGGAAAGTTGGTAAAATGGCCGTTATGGTATCGAGGTAAGTTCATATGTTTAATAAGCATTTAATTATGCATATTTTAATGATAAATTGATATTTTGGCCATAAATACTTTAGTATTGAGTTTCAGATATAATGATTAATGTTCGATAATAATTCGATATTGGAAAGAGAACTTGTATAATTTATATGTAAGACCATATTTTGTATTATGGCTTTGTATGATAACAAGAAAGTATTGACTAGTATAGTTTGATTAGAATAAGTTAAGTTGATGATATGATGAGATTGAGAATGTAAGTAAGTAAGTTGAGTAGCATTTTATTATTATGCAATTATTGTTATTAGTATTGTTATTATTGAGTTATGCGACTAAACTTGAGAATTTGAGCAAGTATGTTTCAGCTATGACTTGACAAGGCATTGATATCTCAAAGTCCATGGCTATACCATGGCAATTAAGGAAGAATTGACGGAAAAGTCCATGTTCATAACGTGTTTCAGTTATGCTTTTGACACTTTATGACATGATTGGCAATATGCCTATATTATGAAAGTGACCTTAAGTGAATCTTAGGAATAAGTAATTATGTTGATGATGTGTGCATTTGGTTGAGAATCATGTATTAGGCTTTTGAGCCATATCAAATTGAGAGATAAGATGTTTAATATATTTGTTTTATGATGCTTTAGATATTTGTGAAAACATAAAATGTTAGTGATACTCATGAAATTATTATTATGCTAATTACAAGCTTAAGTCTTTGGTGTTATGTATGTTTAAATAGAAGTGAATATAAAGAAAATATGAAAGAGTGAAATTAGCATTAAAACAGTTTAGACAGCAACAGTTATGTGAATTTAAAAAATCACCAAAAATAGGAGAAATAGAATTAGAAAGTGAATAAAATATAGAATTAAAGCTTATTGTGTCTATTTTCATTAGAAACAAGTGGGAATGGCATATAAAAACTTTACAATGAGATAATTGATTATTGGTGATGAGAGGATAGAACCGTTGGACAGTGTAACAGGGGAGAATTTAATGACTAAACTGTACTAATTGGTAAGACCAAAAATTCTAAAAATTTTATGGTATCAAGATATGTAAGTCTGGTTTCAGGAAAAATTAGCGGCTTGTAATTTGGAGCTCTGTAGCTCAAGAAATAAATAATTTAGTGACAATGATTCAAGTAGACAAATTAATGTGAACATGAGTAATAAGGTATAAGCATGTGATTTAATGATTGTATCAATTTGAGAACTTGTTGTGAGGATTATTCTTGTTGAGGCTTTGGTAAGGCTACAAATGAGTAAGTCGAGAAAGTAAGAACTTAGCATTATTTATGCAAGTTATGACAGCTTAGTAGTAAGCTAAATTCATTGCTAATGATTATTAATTTTACATGTGAACTTACTAAGCTTTATAAGCTTGCCCCATTTTCTTTCCCATGTTTTAGAGTCCTATTAGACAAGCTCGGGCTGGAGGTCGTCGGAGATCGCTTCACACTATCAAGCAATCTATGGGTATCTTTATTTATAAATGGTTTAAGTTATGGCATGTATAGGGGCTTGACTAAGTCATTTTGTATATGTGTTAATTAATTTGACCAAATGCATTGCTTCATAATGGTAATAAGGATTATTTTGTATTTGGCCACGAGTTGTGGCTCATATTAGTCATGGAATTATAATGCTTGTGTATGCATGTGTTTGTTAAAGTTTTATTATACGTGAAATTTTGTGGCTCGGAATTTGGTAGAATGTATTGTTAAGGCTGGTAATGCCTTGTACCCGGTTCCAGTATAGGATATGGGTAAGGGGTGTTACATTATTGATTATTTGGGTTGTAATTTAAGGACCCTCTGGGACTTTGGTTTTAAATTCGGGTTTTTATTTATTTATTTTACTTTATAGATTTATACCTGTTGGTCATAGAAAATTCGATTTTTAAAAAGTTAAAATATTTTCTAAACGCATGCTCACTTAAACTCTTTTAGTAAAGCTTCCGCAACGAGGGATGTTTCAAAATAAATGTTTTAAATGAATAAAGATGACTTCCAAAGTTCTAACAAAGGTTTACTAAAGATAATAACATGGAATGTTCTCATTGTAACAATGAGGTTTCAAAAACACTATCGTGTGACATTGCCAGATACGGCCATAACGTCTAGGCCAGGTTTGTGGTGTTACACTTATTGTGCGGTGTAAACATATTCGAAGTGGTTATATAATTGGAAGAAGTTCTCTTATATGGGACATCATCGGTGGTTAGATGGAAATCATAGATTTAGATTTCAGAGGATGATGGTACTGAAGAGTTCAGAGAAGCTCCTGAGTAGACCATTAGATCTGAAATATGGTTCATGTTAAAAGATATCAATTTCAGTTACGGGAAGATGAATCAACCACCTAACACGTAAACAAAGAGAAGACCGAGGGAGGCGTATGTGTAAAAGTATGCCCAAAGATAAATCATGAGATGATTATAATAACATACTTGATTAACCATGTTTATTAATATAAAGCGTTGTCATTATTATTTCAGTTTTTTTTTCTGTGTACAAATAAACTGTTTTATAATAATGTCCTAAGAATAATATGATTATTCTTAAAAGATCCTTAGTCAAGTATTATTGTTGACTAGGACAACAATAATGCATTAAGACTAACATGTAGTTGATTGATGATAAAGAGTTGTCATTGATATGGAGTGTCAAAATCAATGCATAAATATGTGTGTTAGAGAACAACATATTGGACTGACCCGCTATGAGTATGTTTCTTAGATTATTATGTAATTGTCACAACATTACTCATAGTGATTAATATGTATATGATCCTCAGACTTGAGATCATCATTATCCCAACATCGTGAGTTGTATATTTTGATACAGTCAAATGTACACCGTAACTGGTTGTTCTATAAAGGCTGATGTTGGATGTACCACAATCTATGTAGAGGGATATGGTTGATCAATATAGGATAAGTCCCTCCTACATAATGGGAGTAATATCTTGGGCCACTTGATTGAGTGAGACTAGAAATGCATGGCCATGCTTAAATAAGTTGATATGAGATGTCATACTAATTTGTATATCATAGTGTACTCAAGATATCAAGAAACATGGGATGGACTATGCAAGTCTGACTATTCCATGACTTGTGTCCATTCCAGAGATAAAGGACTTAAGGATTAATGCATGAAAGGTTAATCACAAAATGTTATGTCGAATCATGACTTCTTGTAACTTAGGTAGCAATGATGCATTGTTAAATGCCACTCATTGTGTGTAACATAGAAACGTTCTAGTATTACTGCTAACGTTACAAGAACCTACAGGGCCACACCATATGGTTTAAATGAACGGAATATAACATAGTTGGTATTGTGTTTGGTTGTCACATGAATTAAATTAATTATAGAATTAATTTAATTGGGCAATCAAATATTGAACATATTATATGTACAATGATGTTGTACACATAATGAGAACATAGTTCTATTAATATATGAATTTGGTTCGTATATAAATTTAAATAAATATAGTTTACCGAAATCTTTGTTATAATTAATGTAATTATAATTTTCGGTTAAAACATTATTATATTTATTTATTTATTTTTAATTATGATTCATATATAAATATCAATTATAAAAGGTGGGAAGGGTAGAGAGTTTAATTAGAAGAAACCCTAAAATTACTTGTGAGGTCTAGCAGCCGTTAAGCAAAGAAACCTCCAAAAACAGTTTTAGAGATTTCTCCCGTTCATTGTCAAACTGGGTGGATTACGTAGAGGCCAAAATCAAAAAAGGTTGTGGCTTGGTTCGACAGTAGATCAGAATTTTCGTTGCCGAGGCATCGCTGTCTACTCAGATTGAAGTTTCGGTAATTTCAAAACCATTCTTTCACCCTGATTCGTTCCTCGCACATGGATCCATGGTTTGGATCGTCGGAATTATTTTTTTTCGCTACACCATGGGGGTACCGGCAATCCAACAGTATGTTGGCGATGTTGACTAGCAAATTGATGATGAATTTGATAAAGAGGATGATCCTAATGAGGCGGACTTGTGGAAAAAAATAAGTATATTTTTTTAGTTGCCTTATTGGGAGCATCACATTTTACGACATAATCTTGATGTTATGCATATTGAAAAGAATGTTTGCGAAAACATCACCGGGACAATTTTGAATGTCGATAGAAAATTAAAAGACAATCTTTAGAGTCGACTTGATCTAGTTGATATGGGAATTCAGCGTGATCTTCATCCCCAATTACTTTCGAATGGAAAATCTCAGTTGCCACCTTCTATTTTTGCAATGTTGAAGAAAGAAAAAGAAGTGTTTTGCACAGTGTTGAAGGATATAAAGGTCCCAGATGTGTATGCATCAAATATATCTCGATGTGTAAGTCTTAAAGATCGAAGACTATATTCCCTAAAATCACATGATTATCACATCTTGATGCAATATTTACTGCTAGTTGCTTTATGGTGTTGTATGTCAAAAAAGGTGACGTCTTGTATAATTAAATATCCAATATAATGAAAGCTATTTGTGGCAAAGTTTTGATTGTTGAAGAACTTGAGAAAATACAAGATCGAGCCGCCTTAGCATTATGCAATTTGGAGAAGATCTTTCCACCTTCGTTCTTCACTATTGTGGTGCATTTGTTAATCCATCTCCCTCATGAAGCAAAACTTGGTGGATTGGTTTTCTATTGGTGGATGTATCCTATAGAGAGGTGCTAATTTATTTGTAAAGTTTTCATTTATTCATGAATATACATTTAGTTACAACTTCTAATAATGTTGTATATCGTGTTTAGGTTCCTATGCAAATTTGAAGTCTTATTGTTGTATTAAGAGTTATCTGGAAGGATCAATTGCTAAAGGTTACTTGGCAGAGGAGTGTATAACTTTCTACTCTAGATATTTGAAGATGTTGAAACAAGACTGAATAGACCATGTAGAAATGTTGGGTTTAGGGATCATAACTTAGCCGAAACTTATCTATTTCGAAGTTATGGAGAACTAATTGGTAAAGTTGAAATTGCGCACTTAGATGATAGATCTTGGGTATAAGCACATCGATATGTTCTTTTTCACTACGATTCAATTGAACCATTACGCAAGTAAGTTTTAGAATTTGATAAATATTCATCTTTTTAATTTGTTTATCTTGTAACCAAGTAATCCACTTTTTAACGTAGTGGGTACAAACAAGTCTTGAGATCTCGTTCACGCTCCTGAAGATTACAACATCGAGAAATTCATAAGTTATTTACAGAATCTTTTCATGAATAGTTAGGGCAAACGGTATGAAACTGAAGCTTTCATTGAAAAATAATAATGTTTTCATATAACATTTATAATTATCAATTTACTTTCGATTAAATAGGTTTGGAGTGCAACAGACGTCAATGAAGAAGTTAAATGGATTTCTCAAGGTCCGAATAGAGTAGTAAAAAGATATAGTACCTTCCTAATTAATGGATTCAGGTTTTATACGAAATCTCATGAAAGATTGAGGAGGACTCAAAATTGTGGAATAGTTGTTAATTCTTCAATTACAAGTTATGCTAGTGCTAGGGACAGTAATCCTGTTGAGGGAAATGTGGAGTATTACAGACTTCTTACTGACATTATTGAGTTGGATTACTATGGCAAACGAAATGTTGTCTTATTTCGTTGTGATTGGGCTGATGTTAATACTGCTCGCGAAATTAAAAAAGATCAATTTGGTTTTACAATGGTGAACTTCTATCGATTAATTCACACTGGACAATAATTTATAGACGTGCCGTATGTATTTTCTTCTCAAGTCAAACAAGTTTTTTGCTCGAAAGATCCAACTGATGAGGTTTGGTACGTTGTACTCCGTAACACCCCTAGAGACTTGTTTGACATGGACAATGGAAGTAGAGATGACATTGACGAAAGATCAGAAACTCTATCTTTTCCATAACAGAACTTAAATGAAACTATCCTAGTACTAGTACACAATTTCAATAGGTTCACCAGGATGTGGATGAAGATATTTACAAATCATTAGGTAGTAAGATTTTACGATTTTTTAATTATATGTAATATTATAATTTAAATCTTGATATTGTTAAATATTTCAACTATTTTATATGTACTATTATTGTTGTAATTAGTAACTAATATTTCAACTATTTTATGTGTATTGCAGATAAAATGCCTAGAAGAAGATTACGAGATCTAAGTATTGTTCAAAATCCTCCAAATTCGAAAAAAAAACAAATAGTGAACAACAAACTGCTATTGGATCTTCGAATGTTCCGAATACAGCTGACGATCCTGCAGAAATTCAAAGTAATGTTAACTTTAATTTACATGCGTGTTTGTAACACCCCAAACCCGGCCTAGAAGTTAGGCCCGAATCTGGCGTGTCACATGGTAGTGTTTTTCAAAACCATATTTCTTGTTGTTCAAAACTTGTTTGAGAGTAAAAACCTCTTTGTTAAAACTCAAAACACTTAAGCAATTGTTATCCACTTGAAAACGTGATATTTAAAACCTTATATGTTGCGGAAGCATATTTACAAAAATGTGATGTTTAAAAATAGAGTTGCAGAAGCATTTTGAAAATGTTGCAGAAACGTAGTGTTTTGAAGACAGTTATCATTTTGGAAATCGTATTCCATTTTTAGCAGCTAGAAAACATCATAAATATCACAAATAATAAGTTAAAAATAGAGAGGCCTTATTACAACCCAAATCAAAATATTTAAAAGAAAATAATCAACACAGCAAGCATAAGTCGTGTGTGGTCTTCTCCGAGTCCCTCACAGCTCCGAATCCTCAAAGGCTGGGGATTACCTGCACAGTTAAAAATGAGTGAGTTTACGAAAACAAAGTGTGTACTCCCCTTACTAGAGTAATGACAAGTATACTCGAAATAGAAATCAAGCGATGCAGGCCAAAGCCCTTTAATGATAAGAATCAGATCCGATTTCAAAGCATACGTGGGTCAAAGCCCACTACAATATCATTTGGGTCGCAGCCCATAACGGAATCAGTTGGGCCAAGCCCAAACCAATAGCAGAACAAGTAGCCTAAGCCCAGTACAGTGATAGATCTCATAAACAGATATGCAACAGTATGAGGATGCATCCCAACCCACTCTAGCCAACACACCTCCAGTACCAACCAAAACACCATGTGGGGACCAAGTCGACCCACTCGGCCCAAAGACACCAATAATGCGGCCTAAGCACGCTAACAACAGCGAAAGCAAATAACTAATAACGATATCGTGGTGAGCCACTAAAATCAAAATACGTGGCGATGCCACTATAATAGTGAGAACGTGGCAGAGCCACTAGTACAGTACTTCCTCCTATCAATGTCCCAACCCCATGCAATATGTCGTGTATGTCACGCTCAATCGTTACACGTGTATGCAAAATGGCCATGCTCGGTAACAATCGCTTACACGCATATTAAAAGTTCATCAGTCATACGACCACAGTCAAATCAGTTAAAACACAGCCATACATTCACAGTTAGATCAGTCATAGTCCTAATCAGTCATTCACCCGCAAGGGTAAAATAGTCATTTTACCCTATAAGGGTATTTCTGTAATCCTACCCTTCAGTGGTATTCCAATAATTCTATCCTACAGGGATAATTCAGTAATTTTACCCTATAGGGGCAATTTAGTAATTCTACTCTATAGGGGTATTTTGGTAATTTCACAAACCGAGGGTATTTTGGTAATTTTGCAAATCGAGGTATTTCGATACTTTCAAAAATCAAGGGTATTTTAGTAATTTGTAAACCAAAGGTATTTTAGTAATTTTATAAATCAAGGGTATTTTAGTAATTTCATAAATTAGAGGTATTTCGGTAATTTTATGACCTCCTAGAAGGTCTATAGTCGCCTCTAGCGACTTAAGAAACCTAATTTGGTTTAATGATGAAAATGGGCTTGAGGCCCATTACCCTGCCCAAGTGGACCCACACACTTGTGTGGTCCATTAGCCCAGAAACAACCACGGCTATGCAACGACACAACTCAAATCAATAACTTATCACATCACAGTCATTTCATCTATGTGGGCCCACAAGCCCATTGGGCCCACCGGTCCCCTTTTGGCCTTCCACAGCCCAAAACACCTAAGTCATGTGCGCGACTTGATAAGCTTATCTATTTCCCATTTAACAGTGAGATTTAACCTAATAGGCCCACGGGCTCATTGGGCCCTCTCGGCCCATTGAAGCCCAGAATGGCCCCTGCTATGTGCGTGTCATGATAAGCTTCCCTATTTTCCATTTGACAATCTAACTTGCCTTCGCGGGCCTTACAGTCCATTTGGCCCATTCCAACCCAAGTGGCCCACTATGGCCCAAGCCCATGAATTCGCTCATGCTGGCCTTTCTCATATGAGCTCAGTTCACCATACGCGCAACCGCACGCTCGTATGGCATCGTTCGCCGGTATTTCAGCTTTTCGACATAATACTGATCAATAATTAAGATAGTACAATATACGCACCTTCGGCTTTTCAACCGATTAACAATCAGAACAGTGTATACGGATACACACCTTATCACGTAGAGTACTAAATAATCATGAGTGCCGTCACCTATACAAAACATAACACCCAATTAACTCACTTAACAAAAGAATTGCGAGATCTCTAATCCAAAAACCTAACTGTGAGATTTACTATCACTTGTCTTCACTAGAGCGATCAACTACGATTTGCCTAATTAAACCAAAGTTTGATGCAGTCACCCTTCCGCATCCGGGCGGAAAGTCTCGAACCGCTGACACCCTACGCCGCTTAAACTTGAGAGTGGAGGATATTCGCACAGTTTCGGCTGTCACCTTTGCCGCCACCTTATGGCTAGAATTCCCTTTGCCCATCAAGAACACGATCTTATAGAACCAGAGTCAACACGAATGCTTAAAGCAAGGTAAATTAAACTAAAAGAAATGGAACAGAGAAAGTAAGTAGAATTTGGCCAAAGAAGAATTAGGAAATAGAGAAAGAAAAAGGGTATATGATGATGACAAAAAGGCAGAGGAAGTGGCACAAGCCGATAGGATAGGATTAGAAAGGAGTTGATTCAGTAAAGAGAAAAATTAGGGTAAAAAGATGATAAATTTGGTCCTAAGGAAATCGTGAGAAGAAAAGAAGATGGGTAATCAGGCAAAGCAATAATCTGCTAGGCTTAAAATGAAAAAGGAAGAGAGAGCGAAACCAGAATTAATGGTGGAGGTAGGAAACATTTGGCCTACAAGAAACAATAGTGTTGAGAGGCGATCCTGGCTATTTGATACAACTTGACAAAAGAGGGGAAAAAATGAAAAGCACTTGAGTTGAGACCCCAAAAGGAGAAAAAAAAAAGATGCACTAAATGTCCCCAACAACCCGTACCATAAAAAGGAGAAAGCAAACCAAATATCTCAAATACCACAAAGAATTCGGCTACCACAATGCTCAAAATGCCGAAATGTGTATTCCCTCATGCTCTTAGCCGAAATTTGCCTAATCAACACCTCCCCATCCGGCTAACACATTGCCTCAAGCTCAACTCCCTGATTTCCTCTCCAGATTACTCCTTGATTTACTCCAACCATTCATTCAAATTCAAATCAAATTCCAACCACTATGACCAAGTCAATTCCCTTCTTTTACCAAGTCTTCAACCAACTCCAAGTGTTTGAGTCTAAATCCATCTCTTACCATCCCCAAGTAGCAAAAAAACAACTATTTGCTTGCAATGGGACATGAACCCAAGCCCCTTTCATTGATCAAATACGGCACTTGCCTCATTGCCATCCAACTCATTGTGTCATACTTTATCCTTAATTAAATATAAGGTCTATAGGCCTAAGGTCCAGGTTTCTTTAAAAGTAAAACAAAATAAATTGCAAGGGCCAAGACTTGAACCCATGCTCCCTTGCAACCTTAATGACGCCTTGCCACTAGACCACTCACTTCCTTGTGTCATGATTTCCCCAACAATATTCTTAAAGCCTACTTACTTACTCCCAGGGTTTTATTCACCTAAAACCAATTTTTTTCCTAAAGCCCATGTTTGAACACGAGACTTCATGGAAGCCCCCTAACCTTCCAAAACCACTCACCTAATAGGTCCAACTTGCATTAGTGTTGTTCTCTTGTTCTCAAAGAATTTTAAACGCTCCCATGCCCCAGGCCCAATAGGCCCAATTCTACTATGCCCAAATTCAAGGTGTTACAGTGTTGACTTTTATTATTGATTTTTTTTTCAAATTATTATATTATAATATATCATTTTTTAAGCTGAAAGTGGAAGGACGCGCAAAACTCGAAATTCTGTCGAGCGTGTCAAAGTAGCTAGAAATAGTCACTGTTAGCCTAGTGGATCAAAAGCTTGACTTTTAGCAAGATACTTGGGCATTATAGCATGAAATGTCAATCTGTTGACTACGAGTCATGGCATCAAATGTCTGATAGTAACAAAAATCAAGCTCTCGATAATATTAAGGTAATAAGGTGAGCTTAACTTATAATACTTTGGTTTAGGTTTCATTTATATTAACTTTCTAAACTTGTGTTATTTGCAAGAGAGATTTTCTTTAGAGGTCTCGGATAATTATGTGAAGAATGCATTAGGAAAAAATGGAGAGACCATAAAACTGCTTTAAAGAAGGAATATTTTAAGAAAAATATAAGCCTTGAAGAGAAATTGCGAAATGTCCCACCGAGAATGTTGAGGTACCAATGGGGAGATGCAGTTAGATTTTGGAATTCAAAGAAATGAGAGGTATTATGTACTTCCAAACTCTTATAATTATTTCAGTTTATAGTATTTACTATATACGTAATAATAATTTCATAATGTCGGATCGTAAGTGAGTTGGAACTGCAAGTAGGCAAAAACAAAAATTTACGCACACAGCTGGGTCGAAAAGTTTTGCTTGTGTAGCTAATGGCGAGGTATTTTGAATTTATTAATTGTGTCAAATATTAATTACTTTCTACTAAAAAATATTTTTTCCTACTATATTGTAGGAACTATCGTCTAGTTAAAAAGTTGGATGCCTTTAGATTTTTGACATTACATGTAGAAATAAAGATGGATCTCTTATGACTACTGAAGCTGTAGAAATTATGGTATATTTACTTAATAAAATTTGAATTATTTTAAATATTTATCATGTTTAATTATAATGGTTTAATTCATTGTTTGTAATGCAAATAATGTTAAGTTATGTTGCATTTGTTTTGATTATATATTTTGTTTCTAACTCTTTGATTGATCTATTAGGAGAAACTAAAAGATAAAAGGGTGGACTATGAAGTGATCACTTCGAGTGATAGTTCTATTAATCTTGATGACATTGATAACTGAATTATTACTGAAGTTTTGGGTCCTAAGAGGTATGGCCGGATTCAATTTCAAGGATCTTTTATTAACTCAACCCAATATTTTGGATCCAGCTCGCAGCAATACATGCCTTCAGGGAGTTTGGACTCAAGCTAAAGTTCAAAGGTTAAGAGACCAGATGGCTCATATGCAAGCGAGCACAGTTGAACAAATTGCTCAACTTAAAGCGGAGGCAGCATCGAAAGAAGCAGAGGCTCAAAGAAAATATGAAGAACTCCAGCTACAACTTAAAGTGGAGGCAGCAACAAGGGAAGCAAAGGTAAGCAGAAAATATGACGAACTTCAGCTATAGTTTCAGAATATGATGAAGATGTTTCAGTAGTCGCAGAATCCGCCATCTTAGACGTTTGTTTTCTTATTGTAAGAATATTTTAACATTATAACTTTTGAATATAATAAATTTTGTTATTTCATTTATTAATTTAGATCATATGCATATTTCTTTCATTGGATTTGAAGTATCATTTAGATTTGCAGTTTTTGGTTGGATTTGATGTTACAGGAAATTATGTTGACAATTCGGGTTCTATATGAAGGAAAATAGGTTGGTAAAAATATGCTAAGGTTAGTGCTTTTTGGGAAAAGCGCCGCTAAAGCTCATGTTCTATAGCAGCGTTTGTGGGAAAAGTGCCGCTAAGTGTCTTATTCTATAGCGACGTTTTTTGAGAAACGCCGCTAAAGGTCATGTTCTATAACGATGTTTTTCCACATAAATGTCGCAAAATTTAGCAGCGTTATATATAGCGGCGTTTTTTGCGGCGCTTATCAAAACATCGTAAATAGTTTTAGCGGTGCTTATAACCGCCGCTATAGGCCCAAAAAAATACCGCTAAAAACATGTTTTGCTGTAGTGCAAGTTGGTGGATGAAACAAGTCTTTCATCCCCAACTTGTCTACCAAATGCTCATGTTGTTGAATAGCAAGCCATTTTGTTAAAACATCTGTATGTGAACTAGAGGTAGATGTAAATGGGACAAGGGGTTGATTAAAGCTAAAAGTATGTTAACCATTGGGTGATTTAGGTGATGGTACATGTGTAAAAATTTGATTGTCAAAAGAATCCAAAGTAAGAAAACGTGAATAAAAAATTGGACGAGTAGTGTTTCGAGGGAAAAAAGATTTAGGAGATTGAGTAAACTTAAAAGGAAAAATAGTTTCATAAAAGAATACATCTCGACTAACAAACAAGACTTTAGTGGCAATATTTTATAAAAGATAACCCTTTTGGATAGTTGAATATCCCATTAGAACCGAAGGCAAAGAACGTGGAGAAAACTTACATGAGGATGTGAGATTTTTAGCATAGGCAAGACAACCAAAAAACATTAAATGAGACAAAGAAAGAGATTTATGATATATCATTTCGAACAGAATTTTTCAATTTAACACAGAAGTAGGCAACCGATTTACTAGGTAGCAATTGCATGCCGTTAAAATACAGTCTCCTTAAAATCAGGTCAGAATATTGGATTGAAATTTAATGGCTTGAGCTATTTCCAACAAATGTTTATGCTTGTGTTCAACACCACCATCTTATTGTGGTGTTCAAACACAAAAGCTTTGATGAATGATTCCCAATGAATTTAACAAATAAATACACTCAGAATTAAAAAATTTCAGTGCCATTACCACTGCGAAAATTTTTAATAGACAAAGAAAAGAACAAGAGCAATAAATTGTTTTAAAACAACAACAGTATCACTTTTTAATTTGAGTAGAAAAACCCATGTCATTCTTGAAAAATCATCTACAATGGTGAGAAAAAAACGAAGTCCCAAATGTGTTGGAATTTTATAGTGGATCCCATAAATCAAGATGTTCTAAATTGAAGGGTGCATTAGCTCTTGAATGATTAGTAGAAAATAGAAGTCTTGCTTGTTTAACCAAAGGACATACATGATAATGAGAAATGCAAGTAGTATTCAAATTTTTACATGGTAAACAATATAGTTTATTGACTTTAGAAAAAGAAACATGCCCAAGATGAGCATGCGAAAGGACTGACGAATCTTGTGTAGCTAGAGAAGAAATCAATGGTGGAGCAAAACAAGTTGACTGATGAGGAAAGGATGGTGGCACAAGGATGTAGAGACCATGTTGTTCCTTACCAATCGCCTTCATCTGTCCATTGCAGCGGTCCTGAAGTAAACAAAATTGAAGGTAAAAAGAAACAAAGCAATGTAAATCACGTGTTAATTTAGAAATAGAAAGCAAATTGAAATTAAAATCTGGTACATCAAAAACATTGGTAGGTTTAGTAGAAGAAAATAGGGTGTATGAACCAGTATGAGTAATTGGAACCGATTTTCCAGTAGGTAATTGCACAAAAGATGAATTTTAAGCACATGAAGAAATAAACTCTAGACATTGGCCATCATATATCATATGATTTGTAGCCCTAGTATCCAAATTTTGTAGCCCTAGAAGAAAGATGGTTTAATAATCATACCTTTTGTAATGCCCCAAAATTTTGATTTTTGGGAATGTGATTGTTTACTGAAAGATTTGATGCGGTATGGTGGTTGTACGCCTTGGGAGTAAGCTTTAGGACCTAAGTTTGATTCCTAAGTTTTGAATTTTCTCATATTAATTTTTGGTTTTATGTTGGACTTGAGTCTTATGGTTTAAATTAATTTTTGTGATGGATTGTGATGGCGAATAGCTTAGTGGTTTAATGGTTAAGCTTTTGCATACTTCGGGGGTCTTGGAATCGAGTCTTGGCGTGAGCGCATGGTTTATTTTTGTTGCTTGCTATATGCGGGAAATTGAGTTTTTGTTAAATTGTAAGTTGGGTGGTTAGATTAATATGGGATGTTTTGTTTTATTTTAATTCTTTTAAGTTATCAAAATAAGAGCCAAATCCCTAAATTTGCTCTAATCTTTTCAACCGTTCAACTCTCCTACACTTTTTGGTTCTTTGTTTTTTTTTTTTTTCCATTTTTTCCCCAGGTTTGTCAAATTTCCTTTCTCTTCTTTTAGGTTTCCGGCTACTGTTCTTTTTTGTTTGCTCTCTCATTGGTCTCAACTCTTTCTTTGGTACTCCCTTTGATTTTTCTTTAAGTTCTTTGTTGTGGGATTTTTTTCTACCTTGTTACGTTGCTGTTGAATTCGTAGGAGTTGTGCTACGACAATTATGGGCAAAAGTGGTTGTTATTCTATTGCTATCATTCGTTTATGTTTTTGTTTTGTTTACTAAAGCGTTAATGATTAATTTCACTCTATATTTTTATTGAATGTTGTTTGGCTTCTTTATTTCTCAGTGAGAGGATTGGAAATCAGGATCCTCAAGAGGCGTTGTTGTCGCATTTGTTGCTAAGTTCTAAAGGGTAAGCATTCGACATTAGTGTGGTGTTGAAAGTTTTAGGTTAAGAATGTGCTTTTGGTTGGGTATATCTCGCGATTAATTAGGGTGAGTTCATGAATGTTTGTAGGTTTTGTGAATTTCAGGAGTGTGGTTAACTATATTCTCGACCAAGTGTGTAAAAACGACCCAAAATCTCCATAGAATTTTGACTGAAGTCGCAAAACAAGGGCTATTTTGAAATTGCTTAGTTTCCACACAGCCGTGTGTCAAGCCGTATGGTGAGTCGTGTAAGGCACATGGCCGTATGTGTTCTTTTTTTTTACAAACAGTGTGATATGGCTGTGTGTGACTCACGGCCGTGTAAGATTGAGCAGCTCGTGTGACTGGGCCGTGTGGGGCACACCTCATCAGCAAATGAATTTAAACTTAAAAAAGTAATTAAAATTTAAAAAAAAACATTTAAAACCCCTAACTAACACACACAGGTAAAATTAAAAGAAATTAGCAGTTCCTAAATGAAGAACCATAAATCTCAAATCCTCTCTCTCCATTGAAATTCTTTAGAAATTGAAGCTTGAAATTTAGTGGGTTTGTAAAAGAATCAAAAATATTGTTTGAAAAAAGTGATTGGAAGCAATTATAGAGAAGTTGTCTTATTCGAAGTTGGTTTCATCATCACGAAGGGAGTTCGTTTATTATAAAGAAAAAAGAATATGTTTTTGTAACAAGTTAGCTTCGAGAGAGACATCGTGGAGCAATTTAAACCCAAGCAAAAGGTATTATTGTTGCTCAGATTTTCAGGTAAGCACATATTTAGCTAATTTGTTTTAGGGTTCATTAGAAATTAGGGATTTTTTTTTCTTTTTTTTGATTATTGTGTCGGTTAGACTAAATTGGTGTTACAATTCATCATAGCATTAGAATTAGGATTGGGGTAGTCACTGTATATTTAGCCGATTTATTTTAGGATTCATAAGAAATTGTGTGATTCTTTTTTTATTTTTTTATTTTTTAATTGGATATTGATGAGACATTTCTTTCCCATATGTAAAACGCATTCGGGTAAGCATATTTAGCCGATTTGTTTTAGGGTTCATAAGAAATTGAGGATTTTTTTTATTTTTTTAATTGTATATTGATGAAACATTTCTTTCTCATGTGTGAATCTTAGAGTAGTCATTGTATATGAACTCAGTTATGGATATTTCATTTTTTTAATCTGAATTGGGGATGTAGAAATAATGTCATCTTACAATTTTGTATGTAGAAAGACAGATGAATTTCTCATGGAACTATGATATGTGTAAAAAAGTAATTGAGCTTTTCTACATATATAAAATTGTATATGGGTAAATTTTATTTTTTTCGATTATTGTGTCGGCTGGACTAAATTGGGGAATTGTAAAGTTTATATAATAAAAAGTTGATTTTTTTGGGTGAAATGTAGGTTGATGAATGCGGATTTTTTAAGAGTTATAATGATAAGCAATATAACAAGGTGAATGAAGTAATACGTGAATTACGTGATAGTAAAAGAAAACTTGCAAAAGAGAATACGAGACTTAAGAAGCAAATAATGCAGTGTGGAAGTGGTGAGATGTTTGAGAGTGGCAGTAGAAGCAATAATGTTTAGATGTTTGAGAGTGGCAGTGTGCAAAATGTGGGCATGGAAAACCAAACAAAAGAGGTGAATCATGATGTTGTGGATAACATTGAATTAAACACAAAGATTAAGAGTTTGAAGGAAAAATGTAAATCACTCAAGAAAGATAAAGATTTTTATAAGAAAATGTTTATTTGTAGTGTATTGCTTATCTTATTTGTCACATTATTTAGGAACGTTATAATTTGACCCATTTATATGTACTAAAGGTTCGAGGATTAGAAACATTTTTAACGTTTTTTTAGGCTTTGGTAGCCTTAAGGAAACCTTTTTAATGTTGTGGATTATTGTTGGATCATTAGTTGTCTGATGAATGATAGTGTTACATGAAGAAAACCATTAGATTAAAAATTCCAGAAACAAACTCTTCTAAGATGGTTTTGGGCAGTTCCATTTTATTTTTATTGGATTAAAACCATTAGATTAAAAATGCTCTCTATAATTTAATTTTTATTGGATTTGGTCATTCCGTTATGCTTTGTTTTTATTTCAGTTTCACGTATTTGAACAGCTTAACTAAAACTAGCAAGCAAGCTTGACATTAATATAAAAATATTCCCCCACAAAACAAAAATCTACTACACTTGCCAATTTCATGTTCACTCTTTTCATATATGGGGCTTCACCAATTTCATGTTAAAAAAAAAGCTACTATGGCAATAATAGTATACATCCTTCAACAAATCATTTTAAAAAACAAACAAAAAATGTTATACTAACAAAATGATCCTATAACAGTAAGATGTTAACCAACACAAACAAAATATGTTATGCTAAAAAAATGATCCTATAGCAGTAAGATGTTAACCAACCATTTCAACAAATCTTTTAAAAAAAAAACAAAAAAATATGTTAATCATTTCAATTCATTTCTTCATATTCTTTGCTACAGTGGATTCTTGTGTGCTGATAGGTTCCTAATATGCCATCCTTTTTTGGCTTCTAGTTCTCGTACTCATACCAGACTGAGAACAAAAATCAGAACCCCAAATTAGTTTTAAATAATTTTGAATTGACATTAAAAAAGTGTTTACGATATACCTGTGATCCAGCTGTGTTAAATTGAATGCATGGTGTTCTGTTATTCTGTTGTTCTCTTTTTGGCTTCTAGTTCGTGTACTCGTACCAGACTAAGACAAAAAAAAATCAAAACCCCAAATTAGATTAAAATATTTTTGAATTGACATTAAAATAGTGTATATGATATACTTGTGATGCAATTGTATTAGGATGAATACATGGTGTTATGTTGTTATTTTTTGGGCTTCTAGTTCTGATACTCGTACCAGACTAAGACCAAAAAAATCAGAATCCAAATTAGATTTTAATATTTTGGAATTGACAATGAAAAAGTGTTTACGATATACCTATGTTCCCGTTCTGTTATGTTAAATGCATGATCTTTTGTTGTGACTCTCACCACCACATTTCCTACATCTCATAATTAGACCAGCCCTACTGAGTTGTCCAAGCTTCACTTTTTTCGGTTCATTTTTTGCCTTCCTTCTATTTTTTTTTTTTTTGGCTTACCAAGCATTATTTTCTCAACTAGTGGAAGCATGGGCTCAATACCAAATTTAGTCCATTCATGTGACCCATTTATGGGTTGCAAAGCATATTCATATGCTTTCAAATATGTGTTCTTGTGGTAGTACCTATGTAAATAGTCATCAGGATCTTGTTCAAGATCCTATATAGTACAAAAAGCATGAGGAAAAGGGATCCTAGATAATTGTCAACTTTGACAACTGCAAGTTTTATGTTCTACATTTACCACGGATTGTTTTTTGCCTTTCTTAACTTCACACCCATTTTCCCCATTCCAGATCATCTTCCAATCAACACCTTCCTTCTTGTTGTTGTCATCAAATTTCTTCTTTATTACTGGACCATAATTATATTCCCATGAACAACATTGCTTTCTCTCAGCCACTATTCTGGTCATCATATTAACTTTAATTTCCTCCAACATGGTTATTATGCTCTTAAATCTATACTCCATGATTATTATGCTCTTAAATCTAAACTCCAACATGGTTATTATGGTTATTATGCTCTTAAGTCTTCTTTGTTTTGTTTCTCACTCCCTCTCTGTTGTAGACTTCACAACTTTCCAAAAAGCAAATTTGAATGTTTTTGCTTTCTTCCTACCAGACTAGTTTGATAAGACATGCCTAGCACAATTTCTATGTTCTACTCTAGGCAAAATTTCATTAATGGCTATCTTGAGACCCTACAAATTAATTTACATAACATAAGTAAATCACCAGTACTAATTAATAGTATTAGTAATAAATAAATGCAAAATAAATAGTTTACCTTTTGTTGGTCATTGATAATGGGATACCCAAAACCATCTTCCATTCCTAAGTCTATTGTCAATAGAATAAGAAACCATGCCCAAGAATCAATGCATTCCCCCTCAACAATAGCTCATGCAAGTGGGTACATCTAATTGTTTCCATCTCTCCCAACAACAGCCAACAACTCACCCTTAAATGGACCTTTTAAAAAGCAATCATCCAAACCTAGTGTAGGCCTGCACCCTTTTTTCCAACCTTTTTTCAGTACTACAAAATAGACATAAAACCTCTTGAAATATGGTGGATATTCAGGTGTGACTCTATTCACTGCCATCTTTATAGTACTTCCAAGATTCTTTAGTCTCAACTTATCAACATAATCCCACAGCATAGCAAATTCCTGTACGAAGTCCTCTACCAACTTATCCTTCACCATTTTCTTGGCCCTTCTACACCTTGTCATATTAACATTAACATTCATTTCTGAAGATACCCTTCTTTATATCTCTTTTAGCTTCATTTTTGGGTGGCCCCTAATAGTAGCTTCAAAAGGTTCTACAATAACTTTTAGATTGACCATTTTGTTACTAAAACTAGCACAACAATTGTGCTTATCATGGAAACTTTTCACTTGCATGCATCTGGCTATGTTACTATAACTTGTATATATTCTTCATTTACACTTTTTTGATGCAATGCATTTAACCCTAACCCTATTTGGTTCATTCTTGATTATCTTAAGTTCCCTTCTATAACACATTGAGTACTTACAAATTGCGAATTTGAATTGCTCACCATCTTTAAACAGCATCCCAATATAAAAGTGTGGACTTGTTGAGTTTGGATTGTATGTGGGGAACCTACTTCTTCTTCTACAAACATCAATATTGTCATCATCTTCTGACCCAAGTATGCTCCCATTATCATCACTATCAAAATATTCAGTCACATTTCCATCTTTTTCCCTTCCAAAACTATTATTCAGTCGTTCACCATCGACTTCTTTAGGGACCTCAGCCTCAAACTGCTCTCTAAAATTTTCACTTTCAGTCTCATCAAGTACTGTTTTCTTACCTTTTCCTATTGGTTTTCCCCTCCACTTCCCTAACCCCCCTCACCACCTCCACCACTCTCACTACCTTCACTGACAGTAATATCATCACCCTCACCACCCTCTCCAACACCCTAACCCTCAACACCCTCACCACCTTTACTACCAGCAACCTCACTTGAACCCTCACCACCTTTACTGCCAGCAACCTCACCACCTCACCCTTATCACCTTTACTACTAACAACTTCACCACCCTCACCTTCACCACATTTACTGTGAACATCCTCACCACCCTCTCCACCTTCATTACCATCACCACCAAATTGCAAACATGCTACAACTAACATTGATCATCGACAAAAATAGTAGTGTCAATCTCATGTTCTATATATAAGTCTATCTCATTATGCTTAACCAAGTAGTTTATTATGTCAATAATACTACTATCATTCCACACAACCCTAAGGTTATCCTGCAAAGTCCTACTACCAGCTACATGGAAATAAATTAGTTGCGTTTTATTAAACCCTAACCCATCTTTAACTATTTTACACAACTCAAAATATGATATTATATCTGGATCCTCTTTAAGCATCACCATCTCACCACCTAAATACCTAACATGGGGATCACGTACAAATTTGCCCTCAACATGCAAGTTGATGTTCCTCTTCTACAGACATCTGTAGTTTAAAGAATAAAAAAACATAAGCATAATGACAAACAATGTGCATGCAAAAAAGGTATATACAAACAAATTATTAAATAATATAAATCATAAACAATTCATATAAAGTTAAATGATTTAATAATTATATATATGTCATAACAGCACAACAATAAAACATAGAGGGGGACCACTTTCATTCCTTGTGCAGTGAAAAATCTAAAATTATTGCCCCCACCAAAAGTTATTACTAAGTTCACAAAAAATCCAAAATTATCGCCCCCACCAAAGTTATCAGTAATAACAAAAAGAAACAACAACCAATAGACATATTAAACATAAAGCTTCTTCTTCGAAAAGGACATATTGAAGGCTACATACTAGAGGTTATGGTTTATAACCGTGCTTTTGAACTTAGCGTTACAAAGGATGGTAGGGAAATAATTGGTGAAGGAATAAGGCATATTTGCCAAATACATTAGCAAAGTCCTTGGAAATTTGTCTATACCAAGAATGCAGAACTTAATGAAATTACAAGTTAACATTCCAAATGTTGAACTTGCAAAAGATGGGATATCTAGTTTGGCAAAGCAGACAGAAAAACTTGTTAGCAAAAGGAACTGTATATAGAATTCAATTTCAATTTAAATGTTAGTCTGTTGATAGATATGATGATTGTATATGTGATAATGTTTTGTTTTTCATAATTATATGTGGAAATGTTATTTTTCATACCTGTATAATTTACAAAATTGTCAAGTTTCATAAATTATCAAATTATACATAAAAATAACAATTTTTTTCCTTTTATAACTAACTCATTATTATTATGTTTCCTTAATATTTTAGCACTAATAAGTCAATTATTTATGAATGCTACATGTCAATCAAATAAGTATGCCATTTTAGCAGGTTTCTAAATTGCTGGAATACTTTATTTTAGTATTTATATTAGATTTGTTTGAACTTAGTTGGACTACTTTTTTAATACTAAGGATCAGTACAAATTGTGATACGAGTATGGGACAAATTCCAACCCAAGACCTTAACATTTTACGAGGCCCATTTGATAAGCTTAAACGATCACGAGAAATGATACGAGTATGAGCCCAAATTTCAGCCTAAGAATATATTGGGCTTAACTTAAATTCATCGAAGTTACTAAATTTTAAGTTCAAAAGATCAGTTGAATTACAATGAGCTTTTAGATAGGATCCAAATATTTCTAGGTTAATATGTCTCATATCAATCGATAAGCTATCTCTTAGCTTCGAAATGCATTTTGAATCACTCGATTTCGAGTCCGGGAGCTCAAGGTATGACTATTTTAGCGAAGGCTGCGTAAGCAGAATTTTTGGACGAAATTGTTACGAAAATCTATGTATTTTGGGCTTTAACTCAAGTTTAAATTATATTGGGTTTGATTTTAAGGCTTAATTTTGATTATATATGAGTCCAACATTGTATTTATTTGGTTTTATATTTTAGGATATTTTTTTAGTATTGTCAATTGTTTAGAACTTTTATGTTTCTTAGTCAACAAGAATGTTTAATTTCACTAGAACAACTTCTTATTTAGATTAATTAGAAATTCATTATACTTAGGAAGAGTTTTATTTTAATGTAATTAGCTAGCCACATTATTTATTATTTTATTAATAAAGCACTTTATGGAGTAATTTGTTTTTGCAAGATTGTGTTTTTTGTGGAAGTTATTTTCTTCAAGATTAATGAAGTGATATCTTCAAACATGTGATGGTTGGTAAATTTATTTTTACGAATTATATAAAAAAAAATGAAGTCAGGATATATAACCTGATTAATCACGTAATGCAACAACTAAGATAGAGTATCAAAGGGTTAAAAGTGTAATATACCTGTTCATGGGTTGGGCCACCTGGCCCGGTCCGAAATGTGGGAGGGTTTGGGTTAAAATATAGGCCTGAAAAATGAGATTGGACAAAAAAAATAAGGCCCGTTTGAAAAACGGACGGGGCCTCGGATAAGGCGTTTTTGGCCCGGGCCCGGCCCGAATTCACTAAAGGACAAAAAATATTTTTATTTTATTTTTTTAATATTATTTTCTTATTGTTTTCTCCCTATTTTACTATCATTTTACTATCATGTTGCTACTATTTTATTGTTATTATTTGGATATTGTATAAAACTTATTTTATTGTTAATTTTGTTATTATTTTAAAGACATTTGTTAACTTTGTTATTATTTTAGATGTATTTGCTTGTTAAATTGCATCTATCTTAGTGTTATTTAAGTATACATATTTTTTAAAATTTATTTTCAATTTGTTAGGAAATATTTATTTTGATGTTTTTAGTATTTTTGATGTATTATATATTTTTTAAAATTATATAAAAATTAATATGAGCGGGCCGGGTCGGGCCTAGATTTTAACATTTTTATTCAGGTCAGGCTTGGGCAAAATTTTAAGCCCATTTTTCGGGACGAGCCGGACCCGTACCTAACAAACGGGCCTAAATTTTTAGTTGAGCCCGACTCCGCCCATGCACACCTCTAAAGTGTAATTACATCTTTAACAATTAAAAATTAAATATCTTCATGGCTAATTAGCTTGTGTGGTTACCCCAATTTTCAACCTCGTTAAAATTCAAGCAATTAATTAAAGTATCAAATTAATTATGTGAAAACCCCTAATTACATTGATTAATCATTTAAATATATTAACGCTTTTAAAATTTAAAATTTAATTTTTACATTTTATTTTTGCCATTAAGTCAAAGGTAAAATAACTTTTTCAGTCCTCCACATTTACATATTTTTGTCAATTTGATCTTTACCCTTTAAAAGTACATAAACATTTTTAAAAATTTTAAATTTTTTTCATATTTTAAACAAAAAGCATAAAATATTAAAAATTATAATTTTAAAAATAAAAATTATGAAAAAAATAAAAACTCTTTAAAATTCAAAAAATAAAAAATAAAAAAAATCCAAAAATCAATGTTATCTAAATTAGGTAGGACCTAGAATCAATTAAGGTATCAGTTTGATGAGAGGTAAAATAGCAATTGGCTAACGAATTGGTACGAGTTGGTTGAATAGGCAATTGGACTGACTTTTATAATTTGTTTTTTAATATTTTTATTTTAATAATTTATTTGCTTTGAGCAGCCGAACAAACCATTCTAGGAACCAATTGATCAGACGAGTTTGAAATCGGTTCAACTATTGGTTTAACTAGTTTTTTTTTTTAGATCGGTTCAACTAGTTTGTGGCAGTTCGCGGGTCAACCAATTCCTGATCCAATTGGTTGGTCCAATTTAAATAACATTGAATTTTGAATTTTTATATATTTAGAATCATTTTTATTTTTTGAATTTTAAATATTTTTTATTTTTCATAAATTTTTATGTTTTAAAATATATATTTTTAAAATTTTATGTTTCCTATGAGAGAAATTAATTTTTAAAATTTTTTTATTTACTTTTAAAGGATAAAGACAAAATTAATAAAAAACTATAAATGTTGAAAACAAAAAAAGTTATTTTACTTTTGATATCATACAGTAAAACTACATGGAAAAATAAAAATTTTTAAATATAGAAAATATTAAAATTTAATGTCTCGAAATTAAAGTATAAAGATCAAATTTAAATTTAAAAATTTTTAAATATAGAAAATATTAAAATTTAATGTCTCAAAATTAAAGTATAAAGATCAAATTTAAAAATTTAAAAATATACAGCAACCATTTTGCATATTTAAACCATTAATTAAATATACAACAAATAGGTAATTACACGTAATTATATAAGTATCCAATTATTAATGTACAAACATGCCCGTAAATTGTAACGTAATCTTAATTAATGAAAAGCTCCAAGGTTAAATGTTGTTTGGACAAAGGGAAACTAACCTAGTAATGGGAAATGTCCAAAAAGTAAAACCAACCACAAATATTCATTGAATTGAGTGATTGGTAAAAATATTAAGTGGGAGAGGGATAAGGGAAAGTTAAAAATAAAATAGTAAAAGCTTCATTTGCTCTGGTCCTCATCTTCAAAAGCTTCGACCGGAAAAGTTTTGGAGAGGCCCGATGAACTAGAAAATGTGATTTTAGTGGGGTCATTATCATCGATAGAAATATCAGAAATTGTAATCCAAATCATCATCTCCTTAGTTTTGATACCCGTCAGCCTCCGCATCCGACGATCCTCAACAAATGCCGTCACCTCTGTTTCATACGCTACAGTTTTCCCGATCGACTTGAATTTGAATTCCAATTTCTTCTGCTGTCTCAACCAGAGGAAGCCGGTGATGGAGTTGAACCCCATCTCATTCAGGTCGTTCATAGGCAGCAATCCTTTGGGCAGACGAAACTTATCGAACAGCTCCCGCGCCTTTTGATTGCAAAGAGCCTCCCCACTGTAAATTTCAGCCTGCTCTCGGTGACTGTCTATATGGGGCGACGGTGACGCCATTTTCCTTTTTCCTTTTTAACCTCCAAACAGCATTCCCTATATATATCGGGGAGACTGGAGTGGAAGAAAGGAAAGAGAATTGCGTGATATGCATGAGAAATATGGGAAGAATTGGATTTTGTTTCATTTTTCTTGTTAGTTGTTTAAAGAAGGTCAAAGTCAAATGATTTCCTATTTTTACTATATATATATTTAGAAAATATGTGTCTCGTTGTTGAAGTTTAAAAAGTTGAGTATGGATGTGATGAATTTTCGTACTAAAAGTATGGAAGGTCAAAACAAATATAACTGCCTACTCCTCTTATTTTACCTACTTAAACACTCATCAATCAATAGTGTTAATAAAAGGAAATGCTATTTATTTTTTCATTTTTTAAACTCTTAAGCTTATATTATTTCTTAAATTACTTCAAAATAAATAGAAAAATTAATATTTATTAATTTTACTATTGCGACAAATTACCATATTAGCAATTAAATATTTTTTTAAAAAAATTAAAAATTAATTAATTGTTGACGTGAAAATTTATGTGTAATTTGACAAACGAAAAATTAAATGGAGAACTAATTTTTTTAAAATTTAAAAGACCAAATAAATCCTTACACCTAAATAAAATTAAATTAGTCATTAGAGTTTAACTATAAAATAGTGGCTTAAAGCCTTAAATACTAGTCTTACTCTTGTCTAAATTTGATATCTAATTTAATTGTTTTTTTATAAGAATGTTAAAAAGAATGTGACACCTAACCTTACCCGAAAGTTTAAAATAATATAATTTTTTAAAAATAAAAATATAAAATATAAAAGTAGTTTGTATTAAAAAAAAAGTATTCTCTTCCCCATCATTACCGAGCTTCGAAGAAAACAAGATTTTCATCTCTTCAACACCAAAGTGTAGGGGATGCATAGTTAAGACATTGTTCCTAACATCCCCATTAAAATCTGCAACATATTGTCCCAGAAAATTATTCGATTTTTCCCTTGAGCAGCGCTCCGCATAATCCTGAAGAATATGAAGAAAAAAAAAAGCATGAAAATGCTAACAACCTCATCCCCACCTTGAATTATAAAATAATAAAAAAGAAAAAAGAAAGCATCAAAGTTGTTTAAGCAAGTTAGCATGCTATAATTCAATTTCCCAAGGTAGCGACGTAAAATTTGTTCGGGCGCTAATTGAGGAAATTATTGAAAATTTAAAAATAAAGTTTTAATTTTATTTAAAAAAGGGAGTCGTCACCGATCCTTTTTCCTAGATGTGATCGGACACCTAACAAATCCTCTTTTTAAAAGAAAATTTATTTTTTAAATTTTCTTAAAAAAAAGCCGAGTTTAGGTCTACGTCAAAATTCCAGAGAAAAATAGGGTTCGGGAGTCGGTTACGCACGAGGAAGGTATTAGTACCCTCGCGACGCCCAAAATTGGTATCTCGTTAAGCGCGCGTTGCCTTGACTTTTAAAAATACGAGTTCAATTTAATATTTAATCGTGATCCAATTGAAACACGAGAATTTTTGAAAACACGAAAATTATGAAACCCGAGAATTTTTTCAAACCCGAGAATTTTTGAAAACATGAAAATTTTTTAAAACATGAAAAGTTTTGAAACACGAAAATTTTGATAAATTACATATTATCATATTATATACATTTTAAAAAATGAAATTTTGATAATTTAAAAATAACCATAAAAATAATCATTTTATTTTAAAAACTCGAGATTTTTTTAATTTTTTTCGATTTTTAAAAGGGTGTATCGTATTTAACACGAACCGATGACATTCATCCAACATAGCGATGAAATCAATGACTTAGTGTCAGACCGATTCGTTACCTTTTTTTTAATAAAATTATCAAAAATTAACATTTGTAAATGAAATCACATAATAATATTTCAAAAAAAAAAAGCCAATAAAAATGTTAATATAATTGAAATAAGACTACATTAAAATATGGGCTAAATGGGTAAATAAAAAGGTGTCAAGAAATATACCAAAGTCCAAAATGATGGGCTGCTGAAATCAACCCGTTTACTCCCTTTGGGCTGCTGAAATAGGTTCAATAGGGAATGGGCCTACACTGTTTTTGGGCTGCTACTGGTACATGTTGGGCTGCCTTTTTTTTTTTTTTCCTTTTTCTCCCTTTTTTCCTTTTATTTCGTGGATCACCTTCTTCTTCCTTCCCAACTCTTTTTTTTTTCTTTTTACACTAACCGCCCACATACACCACCACCTTTGGAGCTCCGATCAAGCGCCGTCTAACACCAAAACGAGGCTCTCCTTCCCCTAGAACTAGGTAACTCGAAAATAGAGTTGTGTGGGTTTATTTTGATTTATTTTTGATTTGGGTATGTTGATGATAATGAAAATTGGGTACAATTGATGGAGCGGTTGAATGGTAAGGCTTAGGGTCGTGTTCGGGTTCGAAGATGGAGCTTATTTTTGCTTGATTCGAATGTTTGGGGTTTTTTTTCTTTTGATAGCCGAATACTTGGGGGTTTCTTTGGCTAAAATGTTGGAGTTTAATTGCTGAGTGTTCCTCTTTTGCTGGAGAATTTCTTTTGTTTTTGCTCTTCACCGAATATCGGAGGGGGGATCTCTCTTTTCTTTTTGTCGAAAATCCCCCCTTTTATGGTGTGGTTTTTTTTTTATATCATTTTGCTTGTTTCTCATGCTATTTGCAAGTAGTGGGTGAAGAAGGAGCAGCCACCCATGCTGGTGGCCAGAAAATCCGGGGAGTGGGTGTCCCAAATCACGTAATCTGCTAGAAGACCAAATCGTAAACGCAGTAAAACTGACGGGGTCAAAGTGTAATTTCAAGAAATATGATGGGTCAAAATGTCATTTTGGAAAATTTTAGGGGTCAAAAGATAATTTTAGAAAAGATGAGGGGTAAAAATGTAATTTTGGAAAAGTTGAGGGGTTAACATGTAATTTTGGTTTTTTTGTATTTTTCAATTTTTTTAATTTAGAAAATTAAACACGAAAACGAGTCGGACAAAATTTAGTGCTTATAGCTGCCCTTCTTTGCTCATCGCTGTGAAACAGGGATAGAGCAAAGACTTTAAAGCACTAAATTTTGTTCGATTATCCAATCTTTATTCTTTTTTTTATTGAAAAACAGAAATCGAAAATAGCTCAGCATGCGTCACGAAGCTCAACTCACCTCTCAAATTATGAGTTGATCTTTGAAAATCAAAAATTGAAAATACCTCAACGTGTGACCCGATGCTCAACTCACCTCTCGCAATATTAATTGATTTTTTTTACAAAAACAGAAATTGAAAACACCTCAGCATGTGACCCGAGGCTCAACTCACCTCTCGCAATATGAGTTGATTTTTTTTGAAAAACAGAAATTGAAAACACCTTAGCGTGTGACCCGAGGCTCAACTCACTTCTCGCAATATGAGTTGATTTTTTTTTGAAAAACAGAAATTGAAAAATACCTCAGCATGTGACCTAAGGCTCAACTCACCTCTCGCAATATGAGTTGATTTTTTTGAAAAACAGAATTTGAAAATACCTCGGCATGTGACCCGAGACTCGACTCACCTCCGGCATTATGAGTTGACTTTTTGGAAAAATTGCAATTGAAAAACAAAAATTGAAAATACCTCGGCATGTGACCTAAGGTTCAACTCACCTCTCACATTATGAGTTGATTTTTTTGGAAAAAATTGAAATTGAAAAAAGAATTTGAAAATACCTCGACATGTGACCCGAGACTCAACTCTCCTCTCGGATTATGAGTTGACTTTTTGGAAAAATTACAATTGAAAAACAGAATTTGAAAATACCTCGGCATGTGACCCGAGATTCAACTCACCTCTCGCATTATGAGTTGATTTTTTTGGAATTTTTTTTTAAATCAGAATTTCAAAACATATCATCTGGTGGAACTCGGATGTCTCATTTTTCCTTGATTCAGTACAGCTATCATCAACACCTCTTGCTTTACTGGAGTACCTGTATATGTCATGCATGATATTATCATGATATGCAAGTGTTTGTCTTAAATGCTTTTATGCCTACATGATCATGCCATGCGCCCTGGACTTGTTTGTCACATGTCCCTTTTCGTTACGATTTTCGTGATGGCCTGCATTCATTGCTTCAATTCTTGACTTTCCTTTTAGGTTTTATACCCATCCTCAAACTTTACGAGTAATCTGCATTTCTCGTATATCACCCTTTTGCCCCCTGTTGAACTTTGTCCTTACTTTGAGGCTCTTGTACTTACCAAATTCACATCTGGGTAATGCTCAACATTCTTTTTGTTTAGAGTATGTCATTTTACTATTTATTATATAAATAAACCATACATGAGATGCATGAAAATGGCAAAGTAGGTATGAAAGGGATATCTCACGTTCATATTTATTTCAAAAGCAAGATAAGAAATAGTTCAATAAAGAAAACATTATAAAGAGAGGAAAGCAGATTCAATTGTCACAAATGCTCTAGATATCCAACACATGAACTTCTCCATGTTTCTTCATCCTGGATCTTTTCGAGCAAGGCTTCTTGTGTAGAAGATTTCGAGCTTCTGAGAATGATTTAAATATTGTAACTTTATCCTTTGACTCCCCGTTCAAAATGTCTTACTCCTTAGGTCCGAACCCCCTTCATTAGGACGCCCTTTCAGGTTTTCATCCTAATCCTTTTTGTTTATCAAGACGCCCTTTTCGGGTTTTCATCTTGATATTCTTTTTTTCTTTTTCTTTTTTTTTTCAAGACGTCCTTTTCGAGTTTTCATCTTCATCTTTTTTTTAGGCATAATATTTCTTCACAGCATCTGAGTTCACTGAATTAGGTAACTCTTTCCCATCCATCTTAGTGAGAATCAAAGCTCCACCTGAGAAGGCCTTCTTTACGACGTATGGCTCTTCCCAATTTGGTGCCCATTTTCCTCGAAAGTCTTTTTGTATTGGGAGAATCTTTCTTAGTACGAGTTTTCCCTCACGAAATTCTCTTGGCCGCACCTTCTTGTCATGGGCCGTGATCATTCTCTTCTGGTACATCTGTCCATGACAGATTGCCTTCAAGCGTTTTTCTTCAATAAGATTTAGCTGGTCATATCGAGCTCGAACCTATTCTAATTCTTTTAGTTTTGACTCCATTAAGACTCGTAAAGAGGGGATCTCAACTTCGATGGGCAACACAGCTTCCATTCCATAGACCAGAGAGAAAGGAGTTGCTCCCGTAGATGTCCGCACAGATGTGCGATATGCATACAAAGCGAATGGTAGCTTCTCGTGCCAGTCTTTATATGTCTCGGTCATTTTCCCAATAATCCTCTTAATATTTTTGTGAGCCGCTTCTACTGCTCCGTTTATCTTTGGGCGATAGGGTGAGGAACTATTATGCTTTATTTGAAATTGCTCGCAAACTTCTTTCATCATCTTGCTGTTCAGATTTAAAGTGTTATCTGAAATAATTCTCTCAGGCAAACCGTATCGACATATGATTTCCTTTTTTAAGAACCTGCAAACTGCAGTCTTCGTCACATTAGCAAACGAAGCGGCTTTTACCCATTTTCTGAACTAATCTATAACCACAAAAATAAATCGGTGTCCATTAGAAGCTTTTGGGGAAATTGGCCCTATAACATCTATGCCCCACATAGAAAAAGCCACGGAGAAGTCATTACATGAAAGGGCAAAGGGGCTGCATGAGTTTTATCGCCATAAATTTGACATTTGTTGCACTTTTGTGCGTAACTAATGCAGTCGTTTTCCATCGTCAGCCAGTAATAACCGAGTCTCATAATCTGCCTGGCCATAATGAAACCATTGGCATGCATCCTACAAATTCCTTCATGGACATCTTCAAGTATTTTTCTGGCTTCAACAGCATCCACGTGTTTCAGAAGTACATGATATTTTCCTCTTTTGTACAAGATATGCCCATCAAGAACAAATCCCACCGCCATTCTTCTGATTGTTCTTTTGTCGTTCTCATTTGCTTGCTCGGGATACCTTTGATTCTTGACATATTCTAATATATCATGGAACCATAGTCGTCTATCTGTCTCTTTTTCAATGCTAAAACAATGTGCAGGGACCTCATATATGCTCATTTGGAGGGGCATTATTCCGTTTCTCAGTTTGCTTTGAAATTGAAGCCAAAGTGGCCAGGGCATCAACCAATTGGTTTTCTTCTCGTAGGAAGTAATTAAAAGTCACTTCTTTGAATTCTTTAATCAGTTCCGCAATGAGATCGTGATATTTAACTAATTTCGAATCTCTCACTTCCTAATCTCCACTGAGTCCCCGTACACTTCTAAGATTTTGATGTTTCATTCAATAGCTACACGAAGTCCCATAATGCAAGCCTTATATTCTGTTATGTTATTGGTATAGAAGAAATTTAATCTGGCAGTGAGTGGATAATGGTTCCCTTCTGGTGACACTAAGACTGCTCCAATCCCATGCCCCACTACATTTGATGCACCATCAAAGCTCATATTACATGATTTCTCTTTTGATGACTCACATTCTTTTTCTGTAATGCACATCAAGTCTTCATCTGGGAAATCAAATCTCAATGGCTCGTATTCCTCCGTTGCTCGAGTTGCTAAGAAGTTGGCTATATCGACTTCTGGCTCACATAAACGATATCGTACTCCAATAGTAGGATCTACCATCGTGCCATTCTTCCTGAGACTGCAGGTGATTTCATCATGTACTTTATTGGGTCCAGCTTTGAAATTAACCATGTCGTATGATACAACATATATTGCCTGAGCCTCCAAACTACCCAAACCAAAGCGCAAAATTTTTTTTCAATTGACGAATACTTTGCCTCATACTCTGTGAACTTACTGAGATAGTAAATTGCCTTTTCTCTTTTCTCCGACTCGTCATGTTGCCCCAGTACGCAACCTATTGAATTTTCGAACACAGTTAGATACAATATTAATTTTCTTCTAAGAGTTGGCAGTATTAGCACTGGGGGGCTAGACAAATACTGTTTTATCTTGTCAAAAGCCACTTGGCACTCCTCGTTCTATTCTCTCAGATTATGTTTTCGAAGGAGTCAAAAACTTAGGTCACACTGGTTGGTAAGCTGAGTAATGAATCGAGCGATGTAGTTTAACCTCCCTAAAAATCCTCTGTCTTTTTTTTGTGTGCGCGGAGGTGGTAATTCTTGTATGGCTTTTATCTTATCTGGATCAACCTCAATACCTCTCCCGCTAACAATGAAGCCTAGTAATTTTCTCGAGGTAGCCCCAAACGTGCACTCGGCTGGATTAAGCTTTAGTTGGAACTTTCTTAGTCTTTCGAACAACTTCCTGAGGTTCCCAATATGTTCTCTATCCCCCTGAGATTTGGCAATCATATCATCGACATAGACTTCTATTTCTTTGTGCATCATGTCATGGAACAACATCACCATGGCCCTCTGATATGTTGCCCCAGCATTCTGTAATCCGAATGACATCACCTTATAGCAGAATGTCCCTCACATCGTTACGAATGTAGTTTTCTCCATATCCTCGGGAGCCATCTTTATCTGATTATAACTCGAGAATCCATCCATGAAAGAAAACAATGAATGTTTTGCTGTGTTATCCACCAACATATCGATATGTGGCAAGGGAAAATTATCTTTAGGACTTGCTCGATTCAGATCGTGATAATCCACGCACATTCGTACCTTGTCGTCTTTCTTCAGTCTGGGACTATGTTGGCTACCTATTCTGGGTATTTGGAGACTTGTAGGAAGCCAGCATCAAATTGTTTCTTGACTTCTTCTTTTATCTTTAAAAGCATTTCAGGTCTCATTCATCTTAGCTTCTGTTGAATGGGTTTGCATTCTGGTTTCAGTGGGAGTCTATGGACCACTACATCCTCGTTCAACCCTGGCATGTCCTGATACGACCATGCAAATACATCTTTGTACTCATGAAGCAAGGCGATCAAATCATGTTTGGTGTTCTCTGAAATGGAAGTCCCAATCTTCACTTCTTGCCTCTTTTCTTCATTTCCCAAATTTACAGTCTCAACCGATTCTTGATGGGGTAAAATCTGTTTATCTTCTTGTTCTACCATTCTTAGTAAGTCAGGAGACGAGACATAATCTTCAGCATTTTCCTCAGCTTCGAATTCTCCTAAACAAATAGTTTTCTCGAAATCGACTTCAGGACTTGTAATGAGATTACTCATGTCGTTGACATCTGAGCACCTGAAAGGTGATTGGAAAAGAAAACTATAGGGGAGCATCAAGGTATTAGAACCAACAAACATAATGTTATGGCATGATATGAGATACATGTAAGGACAGGCTATGAGAAGAGGGAATAATTATGAAATTAATGAGAATGAAAAAACCATGACAAAATGCATCTCCATTAATGTTCATTTAAATGATAAAGAGCAAACATAAGCTCTTACAAAAGAATCCCACTATTACTTAGGGGTACACAAAAAAAAGAGAGTTAACATTGAGCATTCTTTAGAGATGAGTTAGAAACTACAAGAAGATCCACAGTAGTCCAATTGTTCAAAATGAATCCAAGAGAACAAGGGCGTATCATTGAAATATCTTTAATTGCATCATCCCCTTTGTCAATAACATTTATGCTGACGTTCTGAAGACCCCTTTCAATCAATAATAGCATGCTTCATAAATTATCTCACCCTGAGTACATCATTCCTGCAGATGTAAATGTTTTTGACAAAAGAGGATACGCTATGGGCTCCCATTCCAATTCTCGACCTGAGGCTCTTGTAATCCTCCTTTCTTGATCTTTCTGCAACTGTTTTCTTCTTTATCGTATATTCGGCTTAAACCCTAAACTGTATCGAGCCTTGTGGTGTACTAGTTTTAGTGCTCTAACTTTCCCTTGCTGATATCTTCCTAAACCTTTCTTCACTCGGGCTCCTTTCTCCACAGTCAGTTTAATTCCCATCTTGGTATTCCTTGACAGCTTGGATGTGGGAATCTTATTTCCTTCAGCAACAAATGCAACATTGATAAATTCAAAGGAATGAAAGGAACATTCTACTGCATCTTTGTTTATTTTCGATATAGGGTGCGTCAGTAGATATAGATGCAACAATGTCTTTTTCACCAGCGACCGTGATCAAGCGGCTATCCATGATAAACTTTACTTTTTGATGGAGAGATGAAGGAACAGCCTCAGCAGAATTGATCCAAAGCCTCCCTAAAAGGTAATTATATGAAGGCGTGATGTCCATGACATGGAACTCAATATCATATGTACATGGGCCCACTTCTAGAGGAATTTCGATCTTTCCCATGACCTCTCGTTGTGTCCCATCAAATGCCCTTACTGTAGAGTGACAAGGCCTCAGATAAGACATATCAATTGGCATCCTAAAAAGCGTGGCCAAAGGCATGACATTGAGCGCAGACCCGTTGTCAATGAGCACATTCAGTATTATATAACCCTTGTAACTAGTTGTGATGTACAATGCTTTTACGAAGCCCCTACCATTTGGCGATATTTATTGAAAGAGATGAAATTATCCGCATTCAAGTTGTTCACCTAGCTATCAAGCTTTTCAACAAATACGTTGCTCACCACATAAGCTTGATTTAACACTTTCAGCAAAGCATTCCGATGTGGTTCTGAATTCAACAGTAGAAATAATACTGATATTCGCACCGGTTGCTTGTTTAATTGTTCTACGACGTTATATTCATTGTGCTTAATGAACTTCAAGAATTTATCCTCCTCATTCACAGGCCTTTTAACTTCTTGTTCGAGCGGACTTTCAAACTTGACCTCGGCCTCATGCATCGGTACCTTTCCTTTCTGGTTCGAGTCATCAGTCTTCTTCCTTGGTTCAACCACCTCAGGAGAATAACATCTCCCGCTACTGGTAAAGTGTCCTACTTCACTAACACTTCCAGTAGTAGCTTTGGATTTTTCACCTTCGGGTATGATAATGTTGACATCATATTTCCAGGGTACCGCCTTGTTGTCCTTGTAAGGGAAATGAGATGGCACTTCAATCACCACCTTTGGTTTAACTTCCTTCTTTTTTGCCTCGTAATAAATCACCAGAGATCGATCGACATTATAAGGGATAGGTGATGGTTGATTATCAGAGGCACATATTTCCCTTTCCTCGGCCTCGTTTATTTTATCAAAGATCTTGACATCCTTGTTATCCATCATGTCCTGAAGTAGTTTTCTGAATTCTTTGTAGGATTGTATGTCATGCCCTTCGGTGCCATGGAAGTCACAAAAACTTTGACTTTTTTTACTTTCTTTCTTGAAATTTCTGTTGAGTGGACAGAATAAACTCTTATCAACCATTATTCCCCATACCTTCCGCAAAAGTGTCCTGACTCGACAACACAACTTTTGGCTCGCCATTTGTCTTCCTTTGTCACCGCACTCACCTTCCCTCCAGTATGGTTAGGGAGCAGATTTCCAGTCATATTGCTAGCACCATCAAATCGTAAAATACCTACACCAATAAGACCTTGAACCCTCCTTTTAAAGGCAAGACAATTTTCTGTAGAATGCCCCTGGTTTCCAGTGTGGTACATGTAACTAGTATTAAGATCGTACCATTTTGGGTATGGAGGCTTCAAGGGTGCCATATAATGTGGGGATATTAATTGTTTTTCCAATAATTTTGGGTACAGCTCTCCATATGACACGGGAATAGGGGTGAATTGAGGTTTTTCAAGATTGGGTCTTGCCGGTCTTTGTTCATTTTTGGGTTGGCTTTGAGCGGGCATGGTATTTGATGGGAGCATGGCAAATGGTCTTTGGTTATTTATGGCATAGACAGGGTAAGGAAGAGGTTCTTAATTGTAAGGGTTTTGAGGAGGAAAATAGAAGTTTGGAAGTGGGCGATATTGAGGTCGTGATTGGGTTGGGTACGGATTAAAAGTGTAGTAGCTCTCGATTCCCACCATATAGGTTTCTGCCTCTTTTTCCTTCATGGGCACTACCCTTTTCGAACTCTCGGGGCCTTCCATCCTTCCACTCTTGATGGCATTCTTTATAAGTTCCCCGGATATTTCAATATCTACGAAGTCTTTCGTGGCACTTCCTACCAATTTATCATAAAACAACGTTTTCAAAGTGTTGATAAAGAGAACCGTTATCTCAGTTTTAGTTAATGGGGGCTCTACTTGGGCCGAGATATCCTCCATCTTTGAGCGTATTGCCTAAAAGTCTCCGTCGGCTTATTTTCCATCATCTGCAGAGTTAGTCGATCAGGCACTATGTTGATACATGCTTGTATTGTTCACAAAATGCTGATGCTAAGTCTTTCCATGATCGGATCCTTTCTCTACTGAGTTGATTATTCCATCGAAGAGCCGATCCGACCAAGCTGTCTTGGAAACAGTGCATTAGCAATTTATCCTCATTCATGTAACCAATCATCTTCCAGCAAAACATGATAAGATGCGCCTTTGAACATCTCGTTCCATCATATTTTTCAAAATCTGGCACTTTCAATTTCGGAGGCAGAACCAGATTGAGCACCAAACTGAGCTCTTTGGCACTCAGTGCAGAAAAGACTTCAGTACCTTCTATCACCTTGAGCCTTTCTTCCAGGCTCCTATACTTATCCTGAGTATCATGATCATCTATTTTCAACCTAACTATTTCTACCGGATTATCTAAATCTGGAACAATTGGATCAGTAGGATTAGCTCTAGGGTTCGATACGAATATACCTTGCCCTAGACGAGTAGGTGGTGCAGGTTGTTACAACAGGCCCGCAGGTTCCCTTTGAGTATATCCTCTTTGCATTGCATGGGCGTGAGGTGGAGTGAATCCTGGGAGATTGAGCGGATCCTGATTAGCTCTTGACTGGGGTTCTATGATATCAGGGCTTTGCATGGGTCCTTTTCCTTTAACCAAAGCTGTCATCATCTCTATCATTTTGGCCATTTGATCCTTTTGCTCGAGCGATTCCTCTCGAGATCTTACCATTACATCTCTTGCTTCCTGCTGTGACTTGGCCAACTACTCTTGTAACTCTCTTTGGATCCTTTCCATCCTTTCAATTCTTTCGTTGAGTTCATCATCCATAGCTCTAGCTATTAGGCGCATCCTATAAGAATGACGTGATTCCAAATTCATGGTGTAGCAACTGTGGATTATACGGTTTTAGCCTCAGTGAATGATTAGGGTGATAGCCCCATACTTAGGCATTTCATTAATCAAAAGAGTCCATTACAAAACATTTTGCCATTTCTGATTTAACAGTTACACAAATTTCCTTGCCACATTGCCTTGTTTCTTCACTCGTTCTAGGAACTCTGACATACTTGATCTTTGGCTCGGAGGGAATTGGCAACTGAGAGCTTCGGCTTCATCTGAATTGCACAATTTGCACAACCGCCTTGCGAATCTCATTTATCAAACTGTCGAGATGCATATCTTTTTCTTGGAGAGCTCTTTCATTGGCGCAAGTGTCTCTGTCATGCTGACCATTCTTTTCTTTTAGGGCTTTTAGGAGAGTATCCAAATGTTGCTGATGAGCTTGCAGCGTATTTTCTAAATCTCGTATTTTCCCTCTTAGCTCTTGACGCTCAGGCTGACTAGTCTTTAATTCTGCAGACATGGTTTCATATTCAACATTCTTCTTCCTTAACTCTATCATAGCACGCGCAGCTTTTTCCTCTTCCTTCTTCACTTTCCCTCTCCAGAATTTCATCCCACCTTTGATGTTGCTTAGTTCTTCCTTCCATTCTGCTGATGATTTGCCTAGCCCACTATTCCTTATAGTGCCTCCTAATTTCTTATTTTCCAAATGAAGATCCCTTAAGTCATTTCTCATGATCTCAGCTTCTTTCTGGACTTTCTCGGTTCTGGATTTTTCAATTTGAACATCGATCTTCAGCTGGTAGTTTTCCTCTTAAAGAGAACTGATATCCCAAAACAGCTTGGCCTTTTCACGTTCAAATTCATGTCTTGCCATTTCCAGCTCGGACGACATTTCTTCTGAGAAAGGATTCTGGAAAGTGTAATCCGTTGGCAAGATTTGTTGACTATTCACTCGTCGTTGTCTCCATATGTCATAATCTTGAGTAATAATATTAGCATAGAGAGCTAACTCCATTAGGTAAATTTCCTTCCAAGACTTTGCAGTATCTCGGACTTTTTTCATGTAACCTTCACCTGTAAAGGCAAACTCAGACTGTGCCAATCCCTCAGTAGCTGGTGTGAACTGTCGTGAAGTAAACTGCCTTTGAACCATTAACGAAGCATATCCAAATCCTCCCCATAATTCGAGTAAAGGCACCCAAGCTTGGCTTCCACACTTGTATAACAGAACCGAAGGACGGATCTATGGTGCTCTCCAAGTTATATCTTCGGTGCGGAGGTTCTAAAAAACTGAAACCCAGTGCTGTTTGGTGACATCCTTTGGCCAATCTTTCCCAGGGTAAGCTTCTAATGGAGAGAATGTTTTTGAAAACATGTGGAAAGGTGTATGCTCCACTTTCTAGAAGTGGCTCAGAATCCAAACATTAAGTAACTGTACGCATCTGATAAAACGTCCTTCCCCTTTCCTAAAACTACTTAGAGATCTAAAAGTCTCGGCCAAGATTGTTTGGACGGGGTTGATTCCTTGCCTTAACTTTTCGAAGAAATATACTACCACAACTTCTATATGCTCAAGAACCTTTGGGAAGATGATTAATCCGTAAATAGCCAAAGCAAACAGATCCACTCTCTTTACAATATCTAGATGGTTTTGAACTAAGTCTCTCAGAGAAAACCACGAAACACAACTGACTTCGTTCTTTTTCTTTATCTATTTTTCAGCCCATGTATCGATCATTCCCGTTAACTTCATTAGCTTTTTCTTGAAGGTTACAGGTTTGGGCTCTTTCACATATATCTTGTTCAATTGTGCATTATCAACGCGAAGCAAGGCGGCATACTCTTCTATGGTCGGAGTCATATCTTCCTGATTGAAAGTGAAACATTGGTAATCTGGGTCCCAAAATCGAACCATGGCTTGAATCAATTGTTCGTCTACGTTGACAACGATCAAGTGAGCTATATCCCCGTACTTTTCAGTGAAGATGCCCCTAGTGTCTGAGTCCCACTGTTTCCAGATCCTAGTCAAGTCTTCGAGGTTATTTCGACGAGCATTCATACTCACATGCTCGGGAAGATTGGAGATACATCCTTCCTTTAAACTGTCCTCTTTTGCTTTCTGGGTTTTCAAAGACCAGTCTCGAACCATGGCATTTTTCTCGGTTACTTGTGTAATTGACTCCTCCATCAGAAACCCGTTTTTGGCAACCAATCTCTAATCAACACCTTCCTAACAAGATGCCTATGATGCATGATGAAAAATAAAAATGAAGACAAATAAACTTGGTTAGTAATCACAACAAATATAAACGGAGAAAAATTATGGAATATCTAACAATTTAAGCTATTTAATCGTGCATTTTAGTAAAACTGACTTATGTTTTTTTATCCTATTTTTTGTTTTTGTTTTTACCCCATCATACTTTACAAAATAAACTTACCTTACATACTCAATAATCTACTCGATCCAATTTTATTAAACAGACCTAATTCTCTTGCAAAAACAAATATAAATGTAAAAGAAATAAAAAGTAAGAAGCGCTCTCCCATGTACTTATTTTGGTGACTATTCGACGGATGAAGTTTCGGCATGGCTCTAATCGGGTGGCTCATACGGTTCACTATATGCAGTTTTATTTCTAAAAAGGTACTCGAATTGTCAGTACTGTAGCCTAGTAAGGCTAGTACAGAGCCTCGGTTATCGCCCATCATAGGTTCGCGAGCTTAATTCGAGGGATTACATTTACTTATGCCTATGCGGAGGGACAAGTTAACTCACGAAAGCATAAGTCATATGTAACCCGGAAGTATTCACTAGCCTGTGCTGAGGGACGAGTTAACTCACGAAGGCATAGCGTTTACTTCCACTTAAGCAGACGGATCCCGGGTAGAGAGATCATGTTATGCAAAAATGCAAGTGCACGGTGTGTGGGGAGAAACTCACAAACCTTTTCGTTTTTATTTTAAAACTGAAAAAAACTAAAGCCGTAAAAACTTAGAGCTAAAAAAAAATGATAAAACAAGTTAGAAAAATATTTACAACATAATGCAAATGTATGACTTTTCAAAAAAACAAAATTTAAAGATCACGACTAAATATTAATTTGAACAAGGAGTTTCGAAAATTTTGACAACACGAGTTTAATCCCATACTCGACTCTCAAAAAAAATCCCCAGTGGAGTCGCCAGCTGTAGCGACGTAAAATTTGTTCGGGCGCTAATTGAGGAAATTATTGAAAATTTGAAAACAAAGTTTCAATTTTATTTAAAAAAGGGAGTCGCCACCAATCCTTTTTCCTAGGTGTGATCGGACACCTAATAAATCCCCTTTTTAAAAGAAAAATTATTTTTTTGAATTTTCTTAAAAAAAGCTGAGTTTAGGTCTATGTCAAAATTCCAGAGAAAAATAGGGTTCGAGAGTCGGTTACGCGCGAGGAAGGTATTAGCACCCTCGCGACGCCCAAAATTGGTATCTTGTTAAGCACGGTTGCCTTGATTTTCAAAAATATGAGTTCAATTTAATATTTAATCGTGATCCGATTGAAACACGAGAATTTTTGAAAACACGAAAATTTTGAAACGCGAGAATTTTTTGAAACCTGAGAAGTTTTGAAAACATAAAAATTTTTGAAAACACGAATTTTTTGGAAATACGAAAATTTTGAAACATGAGAATTTTTGAAAACACGAAAACTTTTGAAAACACAAAAATTTTGAAACATGAGAATTTTTTAAAACACGAAAAGTTTTGAAACATGAAAATTTTGATAAATTACATATTATCGTATTATATACATTTTAAAAAACAAAATTTTGATAATTTAAAAATAACCACAAAAATAATCATTTTATTTTAAAAACTCGAGAATTTTTTTTAATTTTTTTCTGATTTTGAAAAGGGAGTATCGTATTTAACATGAACCGGTGACATTCACCCAACATAGGGATGAAATCAACGACTTAGTGTTAAACCGATTCGTTGCTTTTTTTTTTAATGAATTTATAAAAAATTAACATTTGTAAATGAAATCACACAATAATATTTCAAAAAAAGAAAGCCAATAAAAATGTTAATATAATTGAAATAAAACTACATTAAAATATGGGCTAAATGGGTAAATAAAAAGGTGTCAAAAAATATACCAAAGCCCAAAACGATGGGTTGCTGAAATCAACCCGTTTGCTCCCTTGAAATTTCTTTGAAATAGGTTCAATAGGGAATGAGCTCGCATCGTGTTTGAAATTACTTCTTTGGTAGCATGTCAAATTTGCCTTTTATTTTATTTTTTTTTCTTTTTCTTCCTTTTTCCCTTTTATTTCGTGGATAACCTTCTTCTTCCTTCCCAACTCTCTTTCTTTTTTTCTTTTTACACTAACCACCGCCCACATAACACCACCACCCTTGGAGCTTCGATCAAGCGCCGTTTAACACCAAAACGAGGCTCTCCTTCCCCTAGAACCAGGTAACCCGAAAATGGAGTTGTGTGGGTTTTATTTTGATTTCTTTTTTGATTTGGGTATGTTGATGATAATGAAAATTGGGTACAATTGATGGAGCGATTGAATGGTAAGGCTTAGGGTCGTGTTCGGGTTCGGAGATGGGAGTTTATTTTTGCTTGATTCGAATGTTTGGGGTTTTTTTTCTTTTGATAGCCGAATACTTGGGGGTTTTTTTTGGCTAAAATGTTGGAGTTTAATTGCTGAGTGTTCCTTTCTTGCTGGAGAATTTCTTTTGTTTTTGCTTTTCACCGAATATCGGAGGGGGGGATCTCTCTTTTCTTTTTGTCGAAAATCCCCCTTTTTATGGTGTGGTTTTTTTATTCTATCATTTTGCTTGTTTCCCATGCTATTTACAAGTAGTGGGTGAAGAAGGAGCAGCCACCCATGCTGGTGGCCAAAAAATTTGGGGAGTGGGTGTCCCAAATCACGTAATCTGCTAAAAGGACCAAATTGCAAACGCAGTAAAACTGACGAGGTCAAAGTGTAATTTCAAGAAATATGGTGGGTCAAAATGTAATTTTGGAAAAGTTTAGGGGCCAAAAGATAATTTTAGAAAAGATAAGGGGTAAAAATGTAATTTTAGAAAAGTTGAGGGGTTGAAATGTAATTTTGATTTTTTTGTATTTTTCAATTTTTTTAATTGAGAAAATTAAACATGAAAACGAGCCGGACAAAATTTAGTGCTTACAAGCAAGTTCCTTTGGTTACAAAAATTCAAACTTTACAACGAAAACCAGATTAGCATTTCGCCCATTCGCTTTGGGTATTCACTTATGAGCCTACGATATGGGTTCAATTCACAGGGATCGCAGGAATCACCAGTGTGTGGTGTGTGCATGTGTGCAAGGGCGAAACCAGGGTCTGGCATGGGCCCTGGCCCCCCTAAAATGTAAAATTGTTATTTAGGCTCTTAAAATTTTTTAAAAATTTTAAATTAGTAACGGTAAAATTGCTCTTTGGCTCCCCCTAAAATTATAAAAATTCAATTTAATCCTTTACAAATTATAAAAATATAAACTATAAAAAATTAAAATTTCATCCGGCCCCTCCTAAAAAATTGTTCCGGCTTCGCCTCTGCATGTGTGGCAGTTGAGTGAGATGTATTCATAAAAAAGCTCAAAAATTATTACAAGAAAAAACAATAAAGGAAAATGGAAAAAGTATTGGGAACTGATCGAAAAAGAAAGGCCCAAAAGCCTTATATGGGCTCTTAGCCTCGCAAGCTCAAACGCTTGCACAAAGCCTAAAGACATGGCATACTTTTAGCTTCCTTTTGAAACTTTTACAAACCATCACCAACTCAACGAATCGACAATTAGATTTGGGTACAAGCCTAAGCAGTCTCGGCTAGCCACAAACACTTGGTTGGGGGAATGGAATGGAGTTGTAATGGAATAAAACTGTAATCAGTAATTTAGTTGTTTGGTTGAATGGAATGGAACAAAGCTGTAATAGTATTCTTATGCTTGGTTGAATGAAGTAAATGTTGTAATAGCATAAGGAAAAAAAGCTTAAATGACTAGGTACCTTTAACAGAGTTTTTATAGATGGATGATTATTGTTTTTAAATTTTAATAGAATTACTATTAAATACAATTTAATAAAAATAAGATATAATTTAATAATATTCTTAATAAAATTTGGTTCATCTATAGGGGAAGGATGTAGACTAGTCCCCGAAAAATGCTACCCTCTCATCCTACATACACTTACCATTTCTCCTATGGGTGATTCCAACCATAAAATTTGACACAATTTCTTTTACCAAATCTGCTATATCATCTCACTACATGTCTAATATGAAGGACAACATAATCTCATGGAATCATAGTTACCAAAATTACAAATACTGATCCAAAAACAATAATTATTCTCATTTTTATATATATGAAAAATATCAAACATCTATACACCAAACAAACCCAGCAGTGACATTTAAACATCTATACACCAAATATCCAACTAGCACTGAGCAATGTCTAACCCTATATACATGTTTGTAATGATTTCATGATCATACTAAAACTTCTCAAAGTGAATTAGTAATAGAACTAGAAATGAAATGCCATATTCATTGTGACATTTAAACAAACACTGTCCAATCCCAAACTTCACTTGCAATCTCCTCTACAATGGCATTTCCAATTACTATCCCCATATCCCTCTTCTGGGATTCAAAACCATTCTTCCATTCCTGGGTTGAATTAATTATATCCAACTCCAACAATTGCTTAATGTTGGATTCATCTCCACATCGTTTTCTCCATCCCTTCATATTTTCACATTTAACATCTCTTCACCAGATCCTTTAAATCTTTGTCATTTATGATTCTTCTCATGGTTATTTTCCACCAACTCCCTAACACAATTGATCGTGTGTCTAAAAGCTTTAATATTTATAATAAAAATGATTGAGCCTAGCAACTAACTATCACCACGATTGAGGCAAGCACCTATCGAACAGTAGTATAGCTTAGTGGCAAGACCAGAATGTCGAACCCAAGGGAACCAAAGCACTAGTACTAACTTTCTTTCTATTATTTAGCCTAAAATAAAGAGGATTGATATTTATCTAACTAATTACTAACTAAGGATGCTAAAACACAGAGAATGAATTGGGAAAATACTTTTGGAAAAATCAGTTGATTAAGACAATACCCGAGAAAGAATCCACCTAGACTTCACTTGTTATTTAACTCTTAACCAGACGATTTATTCACTTAACTTGATCCATAGTATTCTCTAATTTATATTAATACCTCTCTCGAGGCTACTAATGTCTAGCCCTAGGTTGATTAATTGAAATCTTTTTCTAATTAAAACCTCTAGTGTTGCATTAACTCAATCTATGGATTCCCATATTAGGTTTGACCCTAATCCGGCAGATTTTTGTCGTCCTATCTCTAGGAGTGCGATCAACTCCGCTCAATAATGCTAGATCTACTCTTAAACAGGGACTTTTGCTCCTCTAAATAAGCACATCAATACTTGAATCAATATCCTAGAATATTAAAACAAGAATTAAGAACATATAATTAAGAACAAATCAAGTATTTATCCTATAGTTCAGAAAACAATAACAAGATCCGTCTTAGGTTTCATCCCCCTCAAGTATTTGAGGGGTTTAGTTCATATTTATAAAAGAATACATCTCAGAAGAAATTAAATAACGAAACATAAAGAAAAACCCTAAAACCCCCTGAAGGAAATTGAAGGGAAGATCCTCAATCTTGAGCGTGATTTCAGCTTCTGAGATGGATCAACTGGCGTTCTTGGAGTAATTCCCTAATTTCAGCTCTCTCTGGCTCCTCTCCTGTCAAAGGTCCTGACAGAGGCCTTCTATCGAACTCTCGAACGCCCTCTGTCCAACGCCCCTCTAGGGTGTTTATATAGGCTTTTGGAATGTCTTTCTTTGCCTCTAAGTATCCTTTTCCGAGTGGAATTAAAACAGGTCATGACAGGGACACACCCATGTGAATCGAGCCCAGGACCGTGTTCGAGTCTGCTAAAGTGGCACGACCGTGTGGCGAACTCCAGGCCGTGTGGATTTCTTACTTTGGCCCATTGTTTCTTTTTTTGGCCCGTTTCTCGTTCTTTTCATCCTTCTATGCTCTCCTAAGTATAAAACATGAAATTAAAGGATTAGGAGCACCAAATTCCACAATTCAAGGGATAAATCATCCGAAAGTATGCCAAATGTGGGATTAAAATGTGTATATATTACGATTTATCAACAATCAAAGAGAAGCTACTTTGTTTGTTGCAAAACTCTCTTTGACGTAGATGATAGCCGGGAAGAAGTAGACCAGTGAGGCACTTTAAGTTGTTTGAATCCTACACAACTCGATTTTTTTGGTCTGTGTTGAAGAAGTAAATTCAAGAGCCAAGCTGACAATATTGAGTCCTCCTTTATTAGCTTAGACCAAAACAACCTTTTGTCGAAAACTTGTTATCTTGTTACTTTTAAATTTCAGGGGAATTAGTAATGAATTCTAATTAGAAGGGAAAGTGATTATGAAAGCTTATATCAACTTTAAATATACTAATAATTATCGAGCGGGCAGCTGCTTGTTGAAGTAGATACTTGTTCTTCTATGCATCTCCATTCAAACTCTATATCTGCAGTAGTCTGATTAGCTATGTGAGTTTCAACTAGAATCTTACACCATTAAAAAATTACAAAGAAGAATAAGCACCCATGAGCTTGAAGCTCAAAATGCTCCTAAATTAATATACCTTACATGTCAAGATCCATGTAAGGACCTTACCCCCTTTATCTTCCTCCTTAAAAAAGCTGAAATAATATGAGCTCAAACAATGTAAAATTAGCTTAAAATTTTGGTTTCGTTGAAATCAAGAAACCAATCAAAGCTGTAAACAACCATCAAGAAGGAAAATTTGGCTGGCCTTAGTCTATTCTCCATCAAAAGAGAAAAGGATAATTAACCACTTGAAATGAAACCTAACAAATCATCCCCATACTTGAAGAACCAAAAAAAAAAAAAAAAAAAAAAGGAAAACAAGAAAAACCTTTCATGAATGCCTAGAAAATCCCACACAAGCAACCAAATAAACAAGTAATTCATCAGAAAAAAAAGAAAATAGGATACTATTACTAGCCAATTAGTAAACCTTTCTAATTAAAGAAAAGGGAAAACTTTGCGTAAGAAATTTAAACATATAGATTATTTTGTGCAGAAATTGCGTAAAATGTAAAAGAAAAAAAAAGGAAAAAATGAGAAATTTAAATATACAAATTATTTTTTCCTCCTTTTGTTTTTTATCTTCTTTGTTGTTATAAAAGCAAAAAAAGACTTTTTGCGGGTAAAAACTAAAAAAGAACAAAGGAAAAACAAAACCAAAAAATAGTAAAAGAAAGTTAAAATTTCAATTGATAAAGAAATTTTAGAAATCCAGATCAAATGTAAACATCAAAAACTGATAATTTTCAGTTTTCAAGTTTTTGAACAGTTTTAAGAAAAACAACTCAAAAATTCAAAGCAAACTCAAGGATCAAAGACTTAAATTGTTTAGTTTTCAAAAAGCTTGAATCTCACCCATGAAAATTGATGCTTACTTAAAGACAAGATCGATGTTCTAAGCTTTCTTTCTCTCAATTTGAAAGAAAGATGAAAAGTGAATGTTGGGAAGAAAATGGTGAAAGAATAACCTCCCAGGTGTTTGTCAATTATAAGTTCGTAAATTTGTTATTTTTTTAGGTGTACGATGGGAACAATACTTTTTTAAGTGATTCATTATATTTGTTGAATAGCCATTACAAGGGCTAAGTTTTGAATACCCATTCAGCGTTTTTAACGAATGGAGCAGGAATAACCATTCAACGTTTTTAACCATTCTGTGTGATTATTTGAACCAAACAATGGAATGGTGGTCCCCTCAGAATTTGGACATAACTGCATAGCAATTCCATTGAAGCAAACATGGTATTATATAAATCACAAATCCATAGAGTTGATTGAGGTAGGATTGATCTCGTTACTTAGCACCTTTTCCATTTTCATTTTCTATAAGACATACGTTAACTTAAGCATTGTTTTTCGTTTTCCATTTTCTTCAAGACATTTGTTAACTGAAGTATTGAAAAGTAGTCAAAGTAACAACTTTAGTGCCCTTTAACTTGTTTCTTATCTTGAAGCTAATCTAAAGCATACATCCAATCTATTTTAGTAGCTCAACACAGATAGATATCAACAATTGGCACTATTTGTGAGAATTATGAACAAAAAATCATGGTCTTTTTCACTAAACAACCTAGCTTAACCATCATAGAAACTGAAAACTTTGAACAACAATCATCAATGCCATCAAATGCCTTTAACTCATCGATATTAACTTTGAGCACGGGTTCTCCACTTAAGGTACCTAAACCATTAGAGTGACTCTAACAACTAATCCCTCTGTGGAATATGTTTTTTCTGAGATTCTTTAAGCTTTTTTTCACTAGTTGGGTACAACCCAACCATGGGTAGAATATCTTGACTTCCAATTCCCCTTCACAAGTTCTGAAACACCCCACACCCGGCCCACGAGCCTGGACTGGATCTGGTATATTCCTCGAAGTAAACCGGTTCAAATTCTTTTGTTACTTAGGAAAAACTTGTGTGTTTTGAAAGAAAGAGTGTGTTGGGTCAGGCTTTAGTTGAAAACAAGTTTATTTCATTCGTAAAATCCTTTACTTTAAGTGACAAAACGTTTAGGCTTTGTTTTAAAATAAATCTACTTAAACTTCACTTGATAAAAATTCGTACATAGTAATTAAAAGGAAAATTAAAGTATTTCAACTATGGCCTTATTACATCAAATAAATCCCAAAAATTAAAACCAAAGTACTTAAAATAAAGTAGTCCAAATAAAAATGAATTTCTTGCTGAGCATGGCCATCCCTAAGCTTGCGAACCAGGTCCATCACTGTTCATCACACGAAAAATGTTCCCACAACGGGGTGAGTCAACAGACTCAATGTGTACTACAACACTAAGTCTTAACAAATTCAGGCATTTGATAACATACATATTCATATATCATTGAATTAAAATGATGCAACCCGAACCCAAACCTAGATGCCATCCGCTACACGTCACCCGTACCAACCTGCACACCGTGGGGACTACTAAGTCAACCCTCCATCCGCTACACACCATCGGCGATGCGCCGCAATGATCGGCGTGCTCATCGCCCTTATAAATATTCGTGGTCTTAGGTCACCACATTCAGATATCGTGGTCTTAGGTCACCACATTCAGATATCGTGGTCTTAGCTCACCACATTCAGATATCGTGGTCTTAGGTCACCACATTCACTTCCCCTTTCCAATAACCCATATGCCCCATATCATATATTATGCATTAACATGCCAAATTTCACATTCTTATCACTTATCACATGTTAAATATAACATATTTCATAATTCTAGTAGGAGTAGGAAACGTACCTGAGTACTTTGTACCATAACATGGTACCTTAGCCACATTCTTACACTTTCATATTAATACATATATCAAGTTTAAGCCATAAATATATTAAGATTAGTGTAGGGTACACACCTGGTTAACTTAGCAACTTCACTTCAAATCCCGAAAATCTGATCTAAAGCCTTAGATCCTTAGTACCTACATTCGGCCATTACTTAAAAATTTAATGAAGACCATTCGGCCATAAAACCAAATCCTATTAGGATTGTTGTAACCCAAAACTTACCTTGGTGCCAATTTCACTATAAATCAAATCCCAAAAACTTTGTGCTACTCCTCCCTTCAATCGGCCAATGCTAGATCATTTAACTTGATTAGTTTCGGCTTTTTAAACAAATAAAGAATAGATCTAATTACCAAAATAGACCTTGGCCGATTGTGCTTATGCACTCACCTTGCGATTTCAAATCCTGAAAGTATCCCTTATCTTAATTATCTGTCGAAATACCTATACACATATGTTAGATTCGAATCTAACATTAAATCATCATAGATGGCCCTTGGCCGAATGCTATAGACACTTACCTTGTGGATTTTAAATCCCGAAACTCACCGAATAATTAGGGAACACGCGGCCTATGGTGTACCTTCGGGAAAAGAACTTCTCCTTCCTTGTAGTCGACACTTAGTAAATCCCGAAAGATCTCTTCAAAGTTTCGGCAACAAGATATTAATGCGGTTAGTCCTAGATTTCGGCAAATCTTAAAAGAAAAAGGATGAAACCAAATGAGATCTTACCCTTACTTTAGGAATCGGCAATCCTTGCTTGAACCTTTAACAATATTCAGCTATGTAGGCTAGAAGGATCTTGATTTCGGCTTTTTGATTGGTAGAAAGAAAAGAGAAAGAAGAATAAAGATGGAGGATTCGACTAGAGCATAAGGCATTTCGGCTTGGCAAAAATAAAAGAGAAGAGAGGAGTTATTTGCTAGAGAGAATTCGGCAGAGAGAGAGTTGAAAGAAAGAATGAATGGCCCTCTTTTCCTTTAGTAGCTGAAATTACTAACTTAGAATCCCTTACTTGGCCATCACTCTTCTATTTTGATAGCTTTATCTCTTTAATTATCAATATATTCAAATTAAAAGAATTTAATCCATCAATTATCTCTTATCTCTTAATAAAAATAATACTAATAATAACCCACCATTATCTATCTATTTGCCGAATTTTAAAGAGAATAAAACTCCTCTTTTAAGAGCCTTAATGCCGTCCACCTCTCTGCTCCTTGTAGCAAAAATAAAATTCTTTATTTGCTTCCCATGCGACTCGATCTTTGGCCCATTTGCCTATGTATGTGGCGTCACTTGCTAGGCCCTTAAGTGGCGCCTTGTAGCCATTTTACCAAGGCTATTTGTATGTCATATTTCACATACATTTTCTCTTAAGACCACCTTACTTCATGTACCTCTTTTAAACTTTAAACTTGGCATTTCTAAAGCATTTCCTTACATTTCTAAGACATTTCCTTACATTTCCAAGACATTTCCTTCCATTTCCAAGACAAGACATTTCCTTACATTTCCAAGACAAGACATTTCCTTCCATTTCCAAGTCATTTCCTTACATTTCCAAGACAAGACATTTCCTTCCATTTCCAAGTCATTTCCTTACATTTCCAAGACAAGACATTTCCTTCCATTTCCAAGTCATTTCCTTACATTTCCAAGACAAGGCATTTTCTTCCATTTCCAAGTCATTTCCTTACATTTCCAAGACAAGACATTTCCTTCCATTTCCAAGTCATTTCCTTACATTTCCAAGACAAGACATTTCCTTACATTTCCAAAAATGTTCACCATACATTCATAACACATAAGACATGCCATTTCGTATAATTAAATCAAAAATGTATAGGCCCATTTCCAGGATGTTACAAGTTCACTTACCAATGGTGTAACTACCTAAACTAGCACAAGAACTCCACTTTTAGTAGCTTTACAATCTCGGAAACCAACACTTTACTAGTTACATCTAGACCACTGGACATGAACAACTTTCCATATATCTTCTTACAGTCACTAGTCGCAAATGCTATGCCATCCATTTAACTTTTCCATTTCTCTTCTAATGCTTTCAAAGCACACCAAAATATCTTAGAAAAAACACAAAAGCAACTGGAGCATATTCTCCAAAACTAGAAATATCAACAAAGGAATGTTGCAAGGTCCTCCAAGCACATTGTAACACCCCTAACCTATATCCATCGCCAGAATAGGGTTAAAAGGCATTACCGGACATATCGGAACTTTTACAATCATTTCACAAACATACAATGCACCATCATCATATCATAGCAAATCATATACATAGAGTCCCTTTTTAAAGGAGACCTTAAACAAGCATTGGAAAGTGGTTGGGACTAAATCGAGCACATACAAAATTTTTCAAAAATTTAAACATTTTTCAAATTACAGAGGTCACACGCCCGTATGGGCAGGTCGTGTGCCTCACACAGCATTAGACACACCCGTGTGTCTAGGCCGTGGCAAAACAGGGCATACATACTGACTTGTCCACACGACTACAAGACACAGACATGCCCATGTTTCCAGCCCGTGTAGCTTCCTGACTTGCTTCAAATTGCAACTTTGAGAGACACGATCAAGACACACGCCCGTGTGTTCAACCGTGTGAGCAAGTATATAGGCCATTGCAAGGCCAATTTGCCACATCAAATCATGCTTATTTAACTCTTTCACAAATACAGAACATAATTAATAATTTATCTAATCAATGTCATTTTTCAATTCACATTCCAAACTAAACTAACATATCCCAAAGCCATGTTTACTGTATCATAATTTCTATATTCAAACCAACTAATATATATATATCAAAACATATTACATATGCTTTATAAGTCCAAGAGCCAAACCATATAACCTTATGACCTAAATAACATCTATACATGAGACATTATCAAACATTACCGCATAATAAAATATGGTCTTGTACTTTACTAGTACATGTGCAAATTAACATAATATCATTAACCATTTTATCAAAATAAATGTTGACCCTTTTTGAACACAAATGACAATTCAAGCACACATATTTCGTATGCAAATTATCATGTTTAAACCTTATATGTCCTACTATTTAAAATAAACACTTATTCGGTCATCAATTTAATCTTAACAAGTCATAACATTTCCATCACTTCCGTTTTAAGTTAAACATGCTATCTCATAACCTAATGTCAAAATGGCTATGTTACTTTTAGCTATTCAAATTTCCATCAAACATACTCAAAATATAATCATCATTTTCCATCATGAACCGTAACTAAAAACCCAACCATTCAAGCATAATAAATGTGTATACTTTGCCATTTCAGACCAAATCAACATAATCAATACTCAATCAAATATATATATTCATCACTTTACCTTATTGCCAAGCCAAACTATACCACTTTTCATACTTCCAAAATGAGCTAACTATAAAGCCGATTATACATCATACTTACCATATCACATTGCCAATTCATATAACCAACATTACAAACATATTTACCATGAAACATACTTCCAATTGAAACTTAAGATATGACCGAATACACAACCATGAACATCATAATCAAGCCATTTTCGCATGGCTATATATATACAAATTTCAAAACCAAATATACCAAAGTTAGCCTATACATGCCACATAACCCAATCTCAAAGCAATTACCGAAACAAATACTGAATAGTGTGATGAGATCTCCACCGACTTCCAACCCGAGCAAATCTCCGAAAAATCTATAAACATAGGAAAACACACAAAGTAAGCTTTAAAAGCTTAGTAAGCCATAAGCAAATAAATCATTTCAATAATGTTTATAATTCAATTTAACTATGTCGAAATTAACAAATCTCAACCATATATTCATTCATCATAATCGTAATTTCTTAAGGCCACATTAGGTAACTACACTAGGCTTAATTATAAATGAACATATAAACAATGTTTTCAAAATTCATATATCAACTATTAGCTCATTCATAAAATTAAGCTTTCACAATTTCATTACATACCAACCAAATCATGGTCATTTATTATAGATTATTCATAAAAATATATCAATTTCTTTTTATACACTTCCAAACCTGAATAAACATAACAAATCGCACATCAAAACTATGTTCCGTGTTTCATAATTCTCATGTCTGAAACATAGGACCATAATTTCATTTAACGAACATATATTGTAACACCCCTAACCCGTATCCATCGCTGGATTAGGGTTAAAGGAGTTACTGGACAAATCAGAAACATTTATAGAAATTTCATACAATCATTCACCAAACACAATCAAAGTGTCCCTTATATTGGTCAACGAGACCTAAATCATGCTTTAGAATAAGGCCGGGACTAAATCGAACACTTAAAAAAATTTCCAAATTTTTGAACATTTTTCAATACTGTAAAGGTCACACATCCGTGTAGGTAGGCCGTGTGCCTCACACGACCATCAAACACACCCATATGTCTAGGCCGTGCAAAAACAGAGCATGCATACTGACTTTTCCACATTGCCATCAGACTGGCTGTATGCTATTAGGCTATATACTGACTTAATCACACGGCTACCAGGCACGTTCGCTTGCCAAGGCCGTGTTCACTTAGCTAGATACTGTCATTTTCCCACGGCCATTAGGCACGCCTGTGTGCCATAACCGTGTAGGCAAAACAGGCCATTGTCAAGGCCATAATGCCACCCACAATTGGGTCATACCTACAAGCAATATATAAATTCATATCATACTTAATTGGCAACCAAAGACATGCAAAATACCCAACAAGGCTTTCCATCCAATCTCATTTTCAAACATACCACATTGCACAACTAAAACACTTTTATTTACAAGCATAATTCATCTATAATTACCTTTCATATAATCATTTCTTTGATCAAACCTCAATACCCAAAATTTCATCCATATGCTATTCATAACTTTGACTATTTCATTAGCTATCTAGCCATACCAAAACATGCATCATTTTTTTCATATATGCCAAACATTTACCAAAACTTATCTAGCCATGTCTCATGGCTATCATATACACATTTTAAACATCAATCAAAAAGACTAGCCTATACATGCCATATTTAGCTATATACACATTCCAAAGGTACCAAAATAAGTTGAATAGTGTGATGATGATCCTTGACGGTCCCGAGCCTTCAGCAGCTTTGACAATCTATAAAACAGAGAAAACACACAAACAGAATAAGCTTTCAAAAAGCTTAGTAAGCCATACACAAATAAACTTAGCAAATAGTACACATATTCAATTGGATAAGATGTCATTTCTAGTTCTCTTAGCAACTTCATCTCATAATCATTGATTCATATGCTTAGCCATATCATACCAAATTCTTCAACTCCAATATCACATATACACATAGCTCATTTGAGCATATATTCACATATCATTCCATCCATTCATAATACTTATTCATCTTAGTAAGTTCATATAGTTACTTACCTTCCATACACACTTAGTGTACAAACCAAACGTACCTGAAACGAATATACAAATCATGGAATCATTCGTATCTCATATTTTCCCGTTAAACCATTCAGAATCTAATAGAAATTGCAGAGTGCTCAGAATATTCCTACAATGCCAAGTCCCAGACGTGGTCTTACATGTAATCAGATATCGATGCCACTGTCCCAGACAGGGTCTTACACAAATCAATACGATGCCAATATCCCAGACATGGTCTTACACGTAATCTCATATCGATGCCAACGTCCCAGATGTGGTCTTACATGAAATCTCAGATCAATGCCAACGTCCCAGACGTGGTCTTACATGATATACATAACAGACACCTATGTCATGACATAGCTAATCCTATCTATTCCTAGGTTCGTACGAGACTTCTCAGACATTGTCACTATGTTGATCTTATCTCGAAATTCATGTACGCAACATCTCATAAGCATTCATCATTATCAATAGTCATATGAACATACATAATTCAATACAAACACGTTTATTTGTATAATGACTTACCTCATATTCGGATATTCGTTCAGACTCGATTACTCGACTACCTTCGCTTTCCCGAGATCTAAGTCCATTTTCTTCGATTCTTGATCTCAATCAAAGCTTGCAAGTGCCGAATGCCCTAGCTTTCCTGTTCTCTTTTTCTTTTCTTTATTTTGGTTCAAATAGAAAGATGAACACACATATCATGGCTTTCTTCTTTTATGTTTGTTTAATAATCTTTTATTTTCAATTTACTAATTTAACCTTTCCATTAATAATTCAAACAAACATACATTAAGGGCACATTTGTCCTTTGTACATCCACTAACTAAATAGTGGTTAAATTGCCTCATAAGGCCTCCTCTTTTAATAGCCACAACACATAAGTGCTTTAACATATAACATGCAAATTTCACATTTAATGCAATTCAATCTTTTTTATCAAATTAAGCACACAGACGGACAAATTAACTTACAAAACTTTAACACATGCTTAATCACATATCAACGACACAGAAAATAATATTAAAATGTTATTCAGACTCGAATTTGTGGTCTCGAAACCACTGTTCCGACTAGGGTCTAAACTGGACTGTTACATATATAACACATCATTCATTAACTTATAATTCACATATACCATCATTTGAATCATACTCACATTTCATATCAGAATTTCATATACAAATCATATGTACCTAAATAATATATGGCAAAAACACAATTACAATTCTACATTTCTTATAGGATTCATTTGTTCATAGTTCACTAGATAATATCCACAACTCATTTTCACATAAATCATATAACAACTAATCATAATCATACTCACTTTCATTGCTCAAATTCATATTCATCGCAACATACCTGATTCGGATGCACATTTATATACTCATTTATTTCTTGAAATGCCCGTTGAACCGTTCGGAATCAGCTAGGATACTTGGATAGCTCAGAAAACTCGTACAATGTCAACGTCCTAGACGTGGTCTTATATGTAATCAATATCGATGCCACTGTCCCAGCAGGGTCTTACACGAAACCAAATACGATGTCAAGTCCCAGACATGGTATTACACGTAAATCTCAAATCGATGCCAACGTCCCAGATGTGGTCTTACACTATAACACATATCGGAATCCTATGTCATGACATATGTATCCTAACTATTCCTATGGTTTGTATGGGGCTTTTCAAACGTCGTAATTCTATCGATTCAAGCTCGTAACTAGTTCTCCAACTCTATATTCAATTCGGCATATACACATATATTTATTAAAGATCAATTCAGCACATATAACATATACACGTTTAAATTTAACAGCATTTATTTACTTATGAACATACCTCGTATAGACGCGAATGGACCGGAACGACTAATCGATAACTTCCGATTTTCCCGATCCAAATTTGATTTCCACTTTTGCCAATCTAATTAATATCAAAATTAACTTACTTATTCAACATTTCATTCAATTTCCATTCAAGAACATATAAATGAGAAATTTACATTTTAGCCCCTAACATTTCACATTTTTCTCAATTTAGTCTGTATTTCAAAATAACACAAAATACACAAAATTTCACTAAATCCTTGTTAGGCCGAATTCTACCCATACTACTAGCAGCCCATATTTTTAGTTTATTCACACATTTAACCTTGAATTTTACACTTTTCTCAATTTAATCCTTAATACACATTTTTATCAAAAATCACTTAATTAAACATAATAATCTATAAACAAAAATTTATATTTCGTCTTCAAACCACAAAAACATCAAGCTAACATCAATGGAAAATATCAAATTCATCATCAATTCTGAAAATTAAAGCATGGGTTTGATAGCACTCGAAGCAACGATCACAAAAACATAAAAATCATCAAAAACCGAGCAAAACACATACCTGATTTAAGCTTCAAGAGTGCCGAATATTAAAGCTCATCCATGGCTTCTTTTTCTTCCACATTCGGCCAAAGAAGAACATGCATGCTTGCTTTTAATGTTTGGTTTTATTTAATAATAATTTTACACATAAGTTACTATTTAATCATTATAAAATAATGTAAAAAAAAAAACTATATATTAAAAGCTTATGCCGTCCATTAAATTTAAAATTGCCAAATTTCATTTTAAGGACTTCACAATTAATAGACCATAGCAATTTAGTGCTTTAACAATTAGATTACCACTTTTGCATTTTACGCGATTAAGTCCTTTTATAAAATCAAGCACACAAATAATAAAATTTTCACACGAAACTTTCACACATCTTAATTCACATACTATAAACACAAAAAATAATATTAAAATATTTTTCTAACTCGAATTTGTGGTATTGAAACCACTGTTCCGACTAGGGTCTAAACCGGACTGTTACATATATAACACATCATTCATTAACTTATAATTCACATATACCATCATTTGAATCATACTCACATTTCATATCAGAATTTCATATACAAATCATATGTACCTAAATAATATATGGCAAAAACACAATTACAATTCTACATTTCTTATATGATTCATTTGTTCATAGTTCACTAGCTAATATCCACAACTTATTTTCACATAAATCATATAACAACTAATCATAATCATACTCACTTTCATTGCTCAAATTCACATTCATCGCAACATACCTAATTCGGATGCACATTCATATACTCATTTATTTCTCGGAATGCCCGTTGAACCGTTCAGAATCAACTAGGATACTTGGATAGCTCAGAAAACTTGTACAATGCCAATGTCGCTGTAACACCCCAAACCCGGCCCATGCGTTATGACCGGATCTGACATGTCACATGAGAAAAACACGTTAAAACCTTTTTATTCGAACTAAAATAGGTATTATTTCATTATAATCAAGAAAACAAGTTTGATTTGAAACATTTAATAAAGTACTACTAACCTAGAAGGTTTGATTGATAAATCTATAATTTGAACTAGAGATCTTATAAACTATGACTTTTGAAAATATTGTTGATAATTTGAGAGAAAATTTCTGAGTTAAAATATTTGTAAAAGTTTGTTATGAAATCCATTTGTTAATCTATTTTGGAAAATCTTTATTTAAGTTTTTAGAAAAATTTCCATTTAAAGCAATTTAAGCAAAATAATAAGTACGTCAAACATAAAGCAAAAATAAAATATTCATGTAACAACCCGATTTTGTAATGGGCTTACCGTTGTCTCCGAGCAAGAAAGATGCTGTGTGGGTAGTGGTTGATAGACTCACAAAGTCAGCTCATTTTTTACCTGTACGAGTTGATTATCCTCTAAACAAGTTGTCAAACTTGTATGTTTCAGAAATAGTAAGGCTTCACGGAGTTCCTTTATCGATTATTTCAGATAGGGATACGAGATTCACCTCCAGATTTTGGAAGAAGCTGCAAGAAGCCTTCGGTACAAAGTTAAGCTCTAGTACGGCTTTTCATCCTCAAACTGACGGTCAGTCAGAGAGATTAATCCAAGTATTCGAGGATATGCTCAGATGTTGTATTTAAGAATTTCAAGGCAGTTGGGAAAAGTTTCTCCCATTGGTAGAATTTGCCTATAATAATAGCTTTCAATCGAGCTTAAAAATGGCGCCTTATGAGGCTCTATATGGGCGTAAGTGCAGAACGCCTTTGTTTGGACGGAACTCAAAGAAAACCAAATTCACGGGGTTGATTTGGTTAGAGAAGCTGAAGAGAAAGTGAAGATAATACGAGAATGTTTAAAGGCTGCATCAGATAGACAAAAATCCTATTCGAATTTAAAAAGAAAAGAGATAGAGTATCAAGTCAGGGATAAAGTTTTCTTGAAAGTGTCACCATGGAGAAACGTTCTCAGATTTGGCCAGAGAGGCAAGTTAAGTCCACGTTTCATCGGACCTTACGAGATTACTGAGAGAGTGGGGCCGGTAGCTTATCGTTTGGCCTTACCATCAGAATTAGAAAAGATACATGATGTGTTTCACGTGTCAATGTTGCGATGCTACAGATCAGATCCTTCACATATAATTACCCCGTCAGAAATAGAGATTCATCCTGACATGACTTATGATGAAGAACCAGTCAAGATTTTAGCTAGGGAAGTCAAGCAGTTGAGGAATAAAAGTATTGCCTTAGTGAAAGTATTGTGGCAAAGACATGGGATAGAAGAAGCTACATGGGAAACCGAAGAGAACATGAGAAACCAGTATCCAAACCTTTTTACAGGTAAGATTTTCGAGGATGAAAATCCCGAAAGGGAAAGAATTGTAACAGCCCGATTTAGGGTCTAGTCAAAATCGTGGTGTAAGACCATGAAACCTAAATGAATTCATGAGTTTTTTTTAGGTTTATGTAATGTTTGCATGCTAGTATGAAAGATTCATGAAGCAATTTTGCTAAATTGTGGATGAATGGTCTAAAAGGACTAAATTGCAAAAGTTACAAAATATGAGTTTCTAAAAGCTTTTTGTATGAAATAGCTTTAGAATAGTAATTAGAAGTCCTTAAATAGCAATTTTTCCAAAAACATAATTTTGGACAAAATTAGTCATGAGATGGTGTTATAGAAATTTTTAGTGATAAGGGCATTTTAGTCATTTATGTATTAAATGATTAAAATGGGAAAAAGATGAGAAAAATCTACTATCTTCCTCCCCCATTATTGAAAATTGAAGGAAGCCATAGCTAGGGCTTTTCAATTTTTCAAGCTTACTAATAAGTGCTCCTAAGCTCGGTTTTTTATATTCTTCGTATTTTTAAAGTCTCGGTAGCATGAGTAAGCTATTTTTTAGCTATTTGATGAGCTAAGATGCATGTTTAAAAATTTACCCATGAGTGACATGCATGCTAAATGATGTTTTATGGAAGTTTAAGAGAGTTTGATGATAGATAAACATCTTTTCCTTAATGAATTTCATGAAAAATGATAGTATGGACCATTTTGTAAAAGTTATAAAATTGGTCATACCTACTAGAAATAGAGAGAATTGATGATTGCTATAGTAGAGAAAATAATACAGCTAAGCATGTAGATTGATAAAGTTGCATGAAAATCATTTTAAGAGCCTTGGGGGCAAAGGTGCAAATATGAGAAAGTATAGGGGCAAAATAGTAATTTTGCCAAATTATGAGTTATGAGTCAATTTAGTCAATATGATTATTAAATGATCTATTTATGATTATAAATCAAGAAAAATGTAGCCCGGATGAAAATCGAGGCAAGAACAAAGTCGAGGACTAAATTGCATATCTACATACATTTTGTATTTTGAGGTAAGTTCGTATGATTTCTAAGCTTTATGATTTTTATCATTGAATTGCTTAATATGATGTACACTATCTTCACAAATTGTTTAATGTTATGTTCAACCAAGAAACCAATGAGATTAAACAAGAGAAAGTCCCGATTGAAAATGAATCCCAGGATACTCTGTCTATCACAAGAGATAAGAAAGTCCGTATAAGACCAAGCCTAGGCATGGCAATGGCAATCAAGTACAGATATCATGTAAGTCCAAGGCAAGCTTGGCATTGAACAAGATATCATGTAAGTCCAAGGCAAGCTTGGCATTGAACAAGTTATCATGCAAGTCCAAGGCAAGCTTGGCATTGAAAAGATATCAAGAGAAAGACTTCATATAAGTCCATGGCAAGACATGGCCTCGAAACTAAGATGAGACTTAGTATCCTCGGTTATTCGCAGAAATTCATCAGGCAAATGAAAATGAGATGACAAGAAAACTAAATGAGTAATGTTATTATCAAGTTGGAATTGAGTAATATTTACGTTATGAATGATGAATTAGATATCATGATTATTATGTTAAAGTATGCTGATCAATGTGATCAAGTGATACAGTAATTTTGTTTACCTTACAAGTATGAGAATATTAAGTATCGTGAGACACGTAAGGATTGGTATGAGTAAGTAAGCTCTACAGCAGAAACCTATGATACCATTGTTATGTCAATTGGTTTATATTAAGCAAGTATATTGATATGTGCTTTACATGCAAACTTACTAAGCTAAATGCTTACTTCTTTAATCCTTTCTTCTATGTAGACCCGCCAAGCTAACTTGTGGATCGTTGGAGTCGGAGCTCGTAGCACACTATCAATCCTTATTTTGGTATAGCCAAATTATTTTACTAAGTATGGCATGTATAGGGAGCATTCATTTTGAGAACATGTTTAAGGAAGGGTTAATGTATAAGTTATTAAGTTATTATTCTTTTGTAAATGGCTAAATGATTGGCCAAATTGACCATGTATGTATGTTTATTGAAGTCAATGAAGTGCGTAGTATTATTATTGAAAATGTATTGGCTGATCTTAGTTTCAGGGTGGCAAATGGCCTGGTAAATAGCCTTTAAGTGCCCACACGGTTAGACATACGGGCGTGTGTCTAGGCTGTGTATATCCTGCACCTTATTGTTTTAAAAACAAAATAGGCCATGGTTACTCCCCACGGCCGTTTGTATGAGACGTGTAGGACACACGGTTTGGACATGGGCATTTGCCCAAGCCGTGTGGATCAAGTCAGTAGCTTCCCACGGTTGGAAGATACGGGCGTGTCAAGACCGTGTGAATGAAGTCAGTAACTCCCCACGGTTGTAGGCATGGGTGTGTCTAAGGGTACGCGGGCGTGTCCCATGTCACATGGGCGTGTGAACCCTACTTCAAGGAAGAGTTTTTGAATAAGTCCCGAATGTTTTCAGATAAGTGTTTAAGGCCTCGTAGTCCCATGAAATGCATGATTAGTCTAAGATAGAGAAGTTTTAATTCGGAACAAAATTTTACAGCCCGTAAATGTATGTTTATGTGAGATCAAGCATGGTAATGTTTCGTATCCAGTCTTAGCATCGGACATGGGTATGGGGTGTTACATTTAGTGGTATCAGAGCTACGGTTTAGTCAATTCTAGGACTAGCGTAGCATAAGCATGAGTCTAGCTATACATGCCATACGTAAGAATGTTTTTATAATGATAGTGTGACGAGTCCTGACGTCTTAAATTATGTTTATACATATAGTAAATAAACATAGTAAATGGATCCCGAAAGAGCTGTGGCGAATGATGTAGAAAGTAACGCACCAGCTCCTGCTGAAGGGACGGTGCCGAATGAGAACGAGAATAGACCCACTAGGTGAGTCAAGGAGGAGAAGAAGAGGCTAGAGAAGCCTTCCTCTATATGATGAATGCCTGGTAGACGGAGTTCGTTCGTGCGAACCCGAATGCACAACCCCCTCCACCCCCGCCTGTTCCACAACCTGCTCCAATAGCCCCTTAGTAGTAGAGGTGGTAAGAGGAGATAAACCTCCAATTGATAGGATCAAGAAACATGGGGCAGAAGAGTTTTGGGCGAAAAGAGATGATGATCCAGAGAAGGTTGAATTCTGGTTAGAAAATACCATCAAGGTATTTAATGAGCTATCATGCACCCCTGAAGAATGCATGAAGTGTGTAGTCTCTCTTTTAAGAGACTCTACTTACCAATGGTGGAACACACTTGTGTCGGTAGTACCGAGGGAAAGAATCACATGGGAATTCTTCCAAGAAGAGTTCAAGAAAAAGTATATCAGCCAAAGGTTTGTAGACCACTAGAGGAAGGAATTTCTAGAGCTGAAGTAAGACAAGATGTCAGTAGTTGATTATGAGCGAGATTTTGTACGACTTAGCAAGTATGCTCGTGAATGTGTATCCACTGAGGCCATTATGAGTAAAAGGCTTGAAGATGGATTAAATGAAGACATAAAGTTGTTAGTTGCTGTCCTGGAGTTAAAAGAATTTGTTGTACTAGTAGAAAGAGCTTGTAAAGCTGAAGAACTAGTAAAAGAGAAGAAGAAGTCTGAAATGGAGTCACGTGACTCTAGAAAGAGACAGTGGAATAAGTCATTCCAACCTTCGTCCAAGAAGTCAAGATATTTCCCTGCTCGATCGGCTACTTCCACTGGATTTTCAAGAAAAGACAAGAGTAAGCAATATATGGGAAATAAAGCACAGATGATTTCAGTTGCTAGTGTGGGAAATATTTGATCTGACAGACCTGTGTGTCCACAGTGTGGCAGACGTCATTTTGGAGAATGCCGAGCACATGACAATGCATGTTTTGGATGTTGGTCTCAAGACCATTTCATAAAAGATTGTCCAGAGATGATTAAAGAAGAGAGAACTCAAAACCCGAGATCCAGGAGTATGGTCAGAGGGAGACCGCAGAGGAACCCGAGAAGTGGGGCAAGTGGAAGAGGCAACTCTCGAGAGCAGGCCAGAAGACTTAGGGTAGAGCGCCTGCAAGGACTTATGCCATTCGCGTTCGCAAAGAGGCATCTTCTCATGATGTTATTACGGGTACCTTTTCTCTTTTTGATACCAAAGTTATTACTTTAATAGATCCTGGATCCACAAACTCTTACATTTGTATGAAATTAGTATCCGATTTGAGTATGCCTATAGATTCTACAGAATTTACGATTAAAGTGTCTAATCCTTTAGGCAAGAGTGTGTTAGTTAATAAAGTATGTAAAGATTGTCCATTAATAATTAGAGGTCATTGCTTTAAAGCAAATCTTATGTTGTTACCATTTGATGAGTTTGACCTCATTCTTGGAATGGATTGGTTGACTGCTCATAATGTAATAGTCAATTGTGGGAAGAAGTGCATAGAGATGAAATGTGAAAATGGGGATATTCTACATGTCGAATCAGATGAATATGTTAGATTGCCGGTAATGATCTCTAATATGACAGCACAGAGATGTTTAAGAAAAGGGTATAAACCATATCTGGCCTTTGTGATGAATGACAAAGAAATAAAGTTAAAGATTGAGTCAGTGCCGATAGTATGTGAGTACCTGGATGTTTTTCCTGAGGAATTGCCAGGACTACAACCAGCTAGAGAGGTTGAGTTCAGCATTGAGCTAGTTCCCGGTACAATACCGATATCTATTGCTCCTTATAGAATGGCTCCAACAGAGTTGAAAGAATTGAAGTTACAGTTGCAAGAGTTGACAGATAAAGGCTTTGCAAGATCAAGCTGTTCACCATGGGGTGCTCCGATTTTATTTGTGAAAAAGAAAGATGGCACCATGATCGCTAAAATTAGAGCTTTAAAATTTATAAAAGAATGATCGAACCGAAAAAATAACTCTGACAATGATTAAAGGCAAGTGTACATATCGAACAGTAGTATAGTTTAGGCAAGACCGGATTATCAAACCCAAAGGAACCAAAAGTATTAATACTAACTTTCTTTTTATTATTTAACCTTAAAAATAAAGTGAAGTTTGTTTTAATCTAAATTAATGACAACTAGGCTAAGGACACTAAGACAAAAAGAACGAATTGGGAAATAACTTGAAGAAAAACTAAATTGATCACGATGATACCCTCAGAAGGAATCCACCTAGACTTCACTTGTTATTTAACCCTGAATCATATGATTTATTTACTTAGCTTGATTCGTAGGACTCCCTAACCTATGCTAAACCCTCTCTTGAGGCGAATAACGTCTAACCCTAGGTTAATTAGTGGAACTCTCATTCTCTTATAACCCCCTAGAATAGCAGTAAATCGATCTATGGATTCCCATATTAGGTTTCACCCTAATCCGACAAAATCTCATAACCCTATCTCTAGGCATTCGATCAACTCCGCTTAATTACGCTAGATCTACTCTTAGGCAGGGTCTATTCCTCCTCCACCTAAGCACATCAGATTTGGATTAAGCATGCATAATTAAGAACAAACTAAGTATTTGTCATCAAATTCAGAAATCAAATAACAAGATTCATCTAAGTTTCATCCCCTTCAGGTATCTGAGGGGTTTAGTTCATAATTAAGAAAGAAAACATCTCAAGAGAAAAGATAAAATAAAACATAAGAAATTCCTAAAACTCCCTGAAGAAATTGAAGGAGAATTCCGCTGTCTTGAGTATAATTCCGGCTTCTTGGGATGGATCAACTCGCTAACTTTGAGCAATTCCCACAATTCTAACCTTTCCGGCTTGGCTCCTTAGCCTAGCTCGCCTCCCCCTCAATGGTGGCACTTAGGGGATATATATAGGCTCTTTGGAATACGACTCTTTCTCCCTAGGTATCCTTTTCCGACTAAAATTGCTAATTCCAGCGACAGAGGCACGGCCATGGCACACGCCTGTGTGGCTCGACTTCAAGCCGTGTTTGGATTTCTTAATGAGGCACGACAGTGTAAATCGGGGGAGAGGCCGTGCTCTAGGTGATCGGCGAGGCACGACCGTGTAGGCTTTGGGCCAGGCTGTGTCGATTTCGTGCTAAGGCCCATTTAGTCTGTTTTTGGCCCGTTTTACATTCTTTTCATCCTCGGGTGCTTTCCTGGGTATAAGACATGAAAAGAAAGGATTAAAAGCACCTTTTTACATAAATCAAGGGCTAAATCATCCGAAAGCATACTAAATGTGGGCTTAAAATATGTTACTTTTACGGTTTATCAAATACCCCCACACTTAAGCTTTTGCTTGTCCTCAAGCAAAATTCTCAACTTCCAATTAAAACAAACTTTCCATGATTCATAATTCCTATCAACAATGCCTTATCCTAATTCATAGATAATTTATACATGGATAATTCAATTCAAAGGGTCCTAAAGATTCAAACAAGAGAAGTCATTCATTTATAGCACGAAAACATAGGTGTTTCCCTTCATCTAAATAATTACCCTTGATTCAAAATCGACAAGGATTGACATCCTTACAAAAGATTCACTCAAATCACTCAAAAAGTGTTTAAGGGTCAAATTTCCACCACTGTAAAATGAAATGATAACAAATCAAAAGGTCTTTGTTAGGGTTGTAACGGGGCTAGGGTTAAAGGTGTGGATAAAGGCTGAAATTAGAAGGTTAGAATCGAGATTGAATTGATAAGTTACCTACCTAAAAATTTCTGATTTAATAATTAACTAAAAGTAATAATAAACCTAATGATACGAGCTTTTTCTTTTGATAAATTTGACTTTAACTGTATAAGCTCACTCTTTCATAATACTAATACTAAATATACTTTGATTTATTGGATTTTTTTTTAAGAACAAACTAAGTAGTTACAATTTCAAATAATAATAATTCATAAAGACTTAGGTAACTAATCAAATCATATCTCGATTAAAGAGTAGCCAAAAAGAAGGGTGATAACAAATACAAAGGGTTTTGGGTTAAAATTAGTGGGTGAGTAAATAAAAGGGTTGTTAGGCTCAACGGGGTTCACTAGGGGTTAATTATGAGGGTAGGCTTTTTAGTGGTGTGAGTGGGTTAAAACCTAGGTGCCTTTATCATCTCGATATATCAAATCATAACTGTGGTCTGAACATGTATAAACGAGGCAAGTTCTAGAATAACAGTTCATAGTTGGTACACTCATAATCAATAATAGTGAGCACGAAAAAGAATGTATGCTCTATAAGGCTCAAAATCTCACAAAAATTATGGGTGTTTTTAACATCAACCTTGTAAATCTCAAACTTCAAGATAACATTCAAATTCAGGTTAACAACCTAAAAAATTTTAAATTTTTTAAAATTAGACTTGTCATACTTGATTCCTTAGTATTCTTCAATTTTAATCAGTAATGCACAATTAACTATGAATTATTCAAAAACATATTAGTAAAAATCATAAATCATTAGAAATTTCATCTTAATTAGTAATATGAAAAAATTACTTTCAAACAAGATTAAATTCAGGGATTTGAGAACAATGCAGAAAGTTAGGCATTTTTATCCTCAGGGTTTGAGAATAATGCAGAAAGTTAGGCATTTTCTCAGAATAACTATTCACCCTCCCACACTTAAGACGTACATTGCCCTCAATGTACAAATATAGATAATAACATTTAAGGGATAAATCAAAAGAGAAGGGGAAGGAATTACTCCCTAAATTGTGGATGTTTTCCCGGAGGAGTGTCTTTGGTGGCGGTGATGGTTGGTCTGGTTGACGAACCTGCGCTAGATGAAGAAATTGGGTAGCGCTCTGAGAAGTAGCCAGGATTTATTAAGACCTAATTAAAATAAACTAAGTATATAATTAAAGATAAAAAAATAAAGAAAGAGGAAACAAAAATGTAAAAGAAATGAAAATGAAAGATAAATTGACTGAAAAGTCCTTATTGTTGGATGGTTCGCGAGGTGGGTGTGACCTCTAAGGCTGGGGAGGTGCCGACGGTGGCGGAAGTGGCGTGGTTATCGTGGTGGTCTGCGTGATTCCCAAGCAGCCTGGCGAACCTGACACTAAGAAACTAAATCAAGTTAAACTAAGTTAAGCATAATATTGTTAAAAAAAAGGAGAATGAAAGGAAAGAGAAATGAAAAATATAAACTAAATGGTCTCAAAGACCCTTGGCCTGTCGGTTGGATGAAGCTGCCAGCATGAACTCATGTAAGTTATCCTCCTTTAAGGAGTTTGGCCTTTTACGCTTCTTCGACATGTTGTGTGATGGCTCAAGGATCTAGAGTTTTAGTAAATGGAGTGAAAAGTCTGAGAGGAAGAAGTTGAAACAGAGAAGTAAGATGAAATTAGATGGGGGGAAAGGAAAGGGCTGTGAGGTTTAAATAGGATTTCAATTCTGGCATGTTCCCACGCCCATGGACCGGGGGCGTGTCGATTTACACGGCCGCCTCACATGGTCGTGTGCCTATGCGTGTTGGCTCTCCATGCCTGTTCTTCCACATGCCACGCCCGTTTTCAGCAAGTCAGTAGATTGGCACATTGTGGGACACGGGCGTGTTTCCTTGTCGGTGCCCGTGTTGAAGTGGTTGAGTCCGTGATCTTTCAGAAATTAGGTGAATCTAACTTGTACCGTCCTGCCATGTTAGTACCAAGATTCTTAAGGTACACACGGTCACAGCCACGACCATGTGTAAGGCCGTGTGGCCTGGAAAACTGCGCTTCTGGTTAGTTTAAAAAGAAAAATAAAAAGGAAAAATAAAGTAAAATGAAAATAAATGCAAAATAAGTAAGGTTAGTGCTCGGGTTGCCTCCCGAGAAGCGCTCATTTATAGTCTTAAGCTAGACTTTCCTCATGTTTGAACAATTCAATGAGGTTTTAAGGTTTGAATACCTTCCCTCATATTATCCATTTTATGTTTATTGTGTGGTCTAGGTCGAGTAGCATTTATTTTAAGAGCGTCAAAAATTAGGATCGCTTATCTCGACTGTCTTGTGTGGAAGAACATTGATTACCTTAAAAAAATTTCCTTCTTTGTGTCAGGGTCCGGAGGAGATAGTCGTAGGTCTAATAATGCCTGATATTCGCTTTTGACTTGCCTATCTCGTAGAGTGGTTTTGGCTCTGTTTCTTGTATCCCTAATTTTTCCTTGAAGTGTGTTTTCCACTCATCTAATTCGTCATGTTGAACCTTTTGTTCCTCATGATCTAGTCTGTTGTTGGCATTGTATTCAAGATTAGGTTCAATTGTGCCCTTTTCTGGTGCTTCCTAAAAAGAAGGATTAATCGAATGGTTATCAATGGATTTTTCTTTCTTACCTTGGTTATTCGATGTCCTGGTTGAATCGAGAGCTTGAAGAGTGACTGTCTCATTACCTACACAAAGTATGAGTTCTCCTGTGGCAACGTTAATTTTAGTCTTGGCAGTTGCTAGAAAAGGTCTTCCTAAAATTAAAGGGATCGAATTGTCCTCATCCATGTCTAAGACAACAAAGTCTATCAGGAAAACAAATTTATCGATTTTTACGAGAACGTCTTCGATAATGACCCTAGGAATTCTAACAGTTTTATCAGCTAATTGAATACTCATCCTAGTTTGTTTGGGCTTCCCTAGACCTAATCGTTTAAACAATGTATAAGGCATGACATTTATGATTGCCCCTAAATCAGCTAACGCATTATCAATAGTTAAACTACCAATTAAACATAGAATTGTAAAACTCCCTGGGTCTTTTAATTTCTATGGTAGTCTATTTTGTAGAATTGCTGAGCACTTTGCGTTGAGTTCTACATATGGTTCTTCGTCTCATTTGTGTTTGTTTGTCAAGAGTTGTCTTAAAAATTTCCTCGAGTCTGGCATCTAAAAAAGAGCTTCAAGAAGAGGTAAGTTAATATGTAATTTCTTCAAAAGCTTAAGAAACTTACCGAACTGTTCTTCTGAATCGTTTCTTTTTAATGCTTCAGGGTAAGGTATGCGAGGTTGGTATTCTTTGATTACCGGTTTTGGCTTTTCTTGTGTTCCTTGTCTTCTTGTTTTGAGATGGGTTCGTCTATCTCTGCATTTTCTCGAGCTGCTATGGCTTGAATTTGCTCCTTTAGATTAATCTCAGTGTTACTTGGTAAACGTCCTTGCGGTCGTTCTGACATGAGCTTTGCGAGTCGTTCGACTGCACTGGTGACTTCTTTGACTGACTCAGTAATTTCCCGAATTCTGTTCTCGTTGCTTTTAATTGTTCTCTCAGTTTCTTGGATACATTTTTCTGTGTCCGCTGAAAATTTTGCCAATATCTCCTTGAGGGTTGGTTTCTTCTCTTGTGGATAGGGCAAATTTTGGAAGTTTTGAGGAGGTCGTTGCCTTTGATTACCTTGATTTCCCTGGCCTCCCCATGAAAAATTTGGGTGGTTCCTCCAACCTGGATTGTAAGTATTACTATATGGATTATTATTGGATCTAAAATTGTTACCTATATAGTTCATTTGTTCGCTCTTTGCTTCTGGTTGGTAGGGTGGGTACTCAGAATTCACCACAATTCCACTTGCGTCGCACTGCATTACTGGATGTACCTGCGAAGAACACAAACTGTCAATCTTTTTATTCATCATCTCCATCTGTGTTGATAGCATGGTTATTGTGTCTATGTTGAAAGCTCTGACTGATTTCGTCGGTTTCGTCCTTGTAACTTGCCACTGATAATTATTTAGTGACATCTCTTCAATAATCGTATGCTGCTTCTGGAGTTTTATTATTCAAGGTTTCATCGGTGGCTGAGCCAATTAGTTGCCTCGTTGAGGGGTTTACACCGTTATAGAATGTTTGGACTTGAAGCCACAAAGGTAAGCCATGGTGTGGACATCTCCTCAAGAGATCCTTGTATCTCTCCCATGCGTTGTATATTGTTTCTACATCCATCTGCACAAAAGAAGAGATATCATTCTATAATTTGGCCGTTTTGGCCGGTGGGAAATATTTCATTAAAAACTTTTATGTCATTTGATCCCATCTAGTGATTGACCCTCGTTGTAACGAGTTTAACCACTGTTTAGCTTTATTTCTTAACGAAAAAGGGAATAACCGAATACGTGTGGCATTATCAGAGACGCCATTTATTTTGAAGGTATCACAAAACTCTAAGAAATTAGCTATATGAGTGTTTGGATTTTCGTCCTGCAAACCATCAAATTGAACAAACTGTTGAATCATTTGTATTGTGTTAGGTTTTAATTCAAAATTATTAGCAGCTATAGCAGGCCTAACAATACTCGATTCTGCTCCTGTTAAATGCAGTTTAGCATAATCAAACATAGTACATGGAGCGTTGCGTTCCCCCACATTGTGTGGTGGTAGATTAGTCTCGTCCATCCCTTCAGTAGGATTGGATCTGTCTTTTTCCTCTTTTTTTTGTATAGGTTAGGACTCGCCTGATTTCTCGGTGATTCCTCCGAGTGGTAGCTTCAATATCACTGTCGTTTACTAAAGGTCCTCTCGGGTTCCTTCTAGTCATAAACTAGAGGTACCTGGAAAGAAAAGAAAGAAAAAAATTAGCAAAATTAAAAATTAAACTAAAAATAAAATAAATTGCTGAAAATAAAAATAATGGCTAAAGTAATAAAAAATAGATTTTTTTAATATTTTAGTTCCCCGGCAACGGCGCCAAAAACTTGATCACTAAAATCAGAGCTGTAAAATTTATAAAAGAATGATAGAACCTAAAAACTAACTCTGACAACGATTAAAGGCAAGTGTACCTATCAAACAGTAGTATAGTTTAGGCAAGACCAAATTATCGAACCCAAAAGAACCAAAAGTATTAATACTAACTTTCTTTTTATTATTTAACCTTAAAAATAAAGTGAAGTTTGTTTTAATCTAAATTAACAACAACTAGGCTAAGGACACTAAGACAAAAAGAACAAATTGAGAAATAACTTGAAGAAAAACTAAATTGATCACGACAATACCCTCAGGAGGAATCCACCTAGACTTCACTTGTTATTTAACCCTGAATCATATGATTTATTTACTTAGCTTGATCCGTAGGACTCCCTAACCTATGCTAAACCCTCTCTCGAGGCGAATAACGTCTAACCCTAGGTTAATTAGTGGAACTCTCGTTCTCTTATAATAACCCCTTAGAATAGCAGTAAATCGATCTATGGATTCCCATTAGGTTTCACCCTAATCTGACAAAATCTCGTAACCCTATCTCTAGGCGTTCGATCAAGTCCACTTAATTACGCTAGATCTACTCTTAGGCAGGGTCTATTCCTCCTCCACCTAAGCACATCAGATTTGGATTAAGCATGCATAATTAAGAACAAACTAAGTATTTCTCATAAAATTCAAAAATCAAATAACAAGATTCATCTAAGTTTCATCCCTTTCAGGTATTTGAGGGGTTTAGTTCATAACTAAGAAAGAAAACATCTCAAGAGAAAAGATAAAACTAAACATAAGAAATTCCTAAAACTCCCTGAATGAATTGAAGGAGAATTCTACCGTCTTGAGTATAATTCCGGCTTCTTAAGATGGATCAACTGGCTAACTTCATGCAATTCCCACAATTCTGACCTTTCTGGCTTGGCTCCTTGGCCTAGCTCGCCTCCCCCTCAATGGTGGCACTTAGGGGATATATATAGGCTCTTTGGAATGCGATTCTTTCTCCCTAAGTATCCTTTTCCGACTGCAATTACTCATTCCAGTGACAGAGGCACGGCCATGGCACACCCTCGTGTGGCTCTACTTCAAGCCGTGTTCGGACACGACCATGGCACACGCCCGTGTCACTCGAGTTCAAGCCATGTTTAGATTTCTTAATGAGGCACGGCCGTGTAAATCAGGGGAGAAGCCGTGCTCTAGGTGATCGGCGAGGCATGACCGTGTGGGCTTTGGGCCAGGCCGTGTCGATTTCGTGCTAAGGCCTATTTACTCCGTTTTGGGCCCATTTTAAGTTCTTTTCATCCTCGGGTGCTTTCCTAGGTATAAGACATGAAAATAAAGGATTAAAAGCACCTTTTTACATAAATCAAGGGCTAAATCATCCAAAAGCATACTAAATGTGGGCTTAAAATATGTTACTTTTACGGTTTATCACACTATGAGATTGTACGTAGATTACCGTCAGCTTAATAAAGTGACAGTAAAGAACAAGTACCCATTGCCTAGGATCGATGATTTGTTCGATCAATTGAAAGGAGCCACTGTGTTCTCTAAAATAGACTTGAGATCAGGGTACTACCAGCTGAGAGTAAAAGATGCAGATGTATCCAAGACTGCTTTTCGAACAAGGTATGGACATTATGAATTTTTAGTCATGCCCTTTGGTTTAACCAATGCTCCCGCGATATTCACGGATTTAATGAACTGCATCTTTAGACCATACCTTGACAAGTTTGTAGTTGTTTTTATTAACGACATACTGATTTATTCTCGAGATGAGAATGAGCATGTTGAGCACCTACTGTAACAGTCTGAATTTGACCCTAATCGGAACGGTGATTTCGGGACCACGAATCCGAGTCCAATAAATTTTTAAATATTATATTTTGTGTTTATTATATGTGAATTAATGTTTGTGAAAGTTTCGTAGAAAAATTTTATCGTTTAAGTGCTTAATTTGATTAAAAGGACTTAATCGCGTAAAGTGAAAAAGTGGCAGACTTAAGTGAAATGTGCTTAATTGATCATGGCTTTTTAATGTAAGGTGTTAAATGGGTAAGTAACCCATTTTTAAGTTAGTGGATGCTATATGACAAGATTAACCTTTAGTTTATTATTATATAATTTTATAACATAAGGTTAAATTAGTAATTAGATTAAAACCATAATATATGTTAATAATAAAATATGAAATAATGGTTGTCTTCATCCTTTGGCTACCGGAATAAGAAAAGAAAAGATAGGTTTGAGAGCTTAAGCATTCGGTCATGGTGTTGGCTTGAATTAAAGGTTAGTTTTCAATCGGTTTTACGATAATTTTTACGTTTTGAGATCGTTGCTTGATCAGTGGTGACCCATGTTAGAATTTTTAGATTTGAGCATGTTTAATATTCGGCTATGGCTAAATGTTGATGTTTTATGATGTTTGATGGAAAAATATTAAAGTTATGTTAGAAATTTACAAGTTTTGAAATGGAAATTTTAGTAATTTTGAATGATTTGGGCTAAATTGCAAAAATAAAAATTGGTAGGGACTTATTTGCAAAATAAATGGAAAATATGGACTTGTATAGCCCTTATGGATATTCGGCCCTTGAGTTGATTAGTGAAATATTGTGTATTTTGAGTTTTATGCAAATAGGACTAAATTACAAAATTGTGAAATAGTGGGGTAAAATGGTAATTTGCCCATTTATGTGTTTTGGGACTAAATTGAGATGAAATGTACTTGAATGAGCTGAATTTTAATGTGTTTAGATCAAGAACAAAGAAAAACGGATTTGGATCGGGGACAGACGAAGGTTATCGAATAGTCGGTCTACGCAGTCTGTCAACGGTCGAGGTAAGTCCTTAAGCAAGTGTATACTAAAGGAATATTTATAAACATTGCATATGATAAAATTAGGAAATTTAAAGCATAAAAATGTATGTTGGCCGAATGTGGTAGTATGAATTGATAATGAGTTTAATTTGTTAAATGTGATGTAAATAAGTAAGTTTGGTTTGATAAGTGAAAGTTGTATGAGGTATATAAGTTGTTGTGATTTCAGTATTAAGTAAAGTGTATTGAAATGTTAAATGTGTTGAATTCGGGCTAAATGCCTAGCAGGCCTAGTGCCGGTGACATATTCAGGCTTATTGCCTAGCAGGCTCTGTACCGGTGATTTATATCAGGCTTTAAGCCTAGCAGGCCTAGTGCCGGTGACATATTCAAGCTCATTGCCTAGCAGGCTAAATGCCGTGTTTTGGACTTTAGATTTTGAGTTCAGCAGGCTTGATGACGGTGTATGAAATCCAAGGTAATGTTTAGCAAGCTAGAACTAGTGGATTGCTACTCTAAGAATTGAGTAGATGTTAATGAATTTACGAAATGAATTATGAATGCCTACTTAAGCTAAGGTGAAATCATTAGTTTTGGTCACAAGATATGTAATATGCTACCCAAGTGTTATATATATATATAAATATGTACATGAAGATATTGATAAATGAAATGAATAGATGAATTGAATATTCAAGTGATAATCAAAAAGGATATTATATTAGACTATGCTTTAAGCAAAATTGGTTTTGTATAAGTATGTGTAGTTGAAAGTATTTATAAAGATATATGGATATGTACCCGGTTGGTGCTAGAGAGGCTGAATGTTGAATACATTATACGTTTTTCGGTCATAATGTGTAATTATAGTTTAAGCAATATTTATGTAAGGTTATTAGATGAATGTTTAAAATGCTTAATTAATTGTAAGTGATAATGTTTCTTCTTAAGACTTACTAAGCTAGCAAGCTTACTTGTGTGATATGTTCCCTCGTTTTATAGATTCGGTTTAGACTTCGAGCAAAAAGGGATCGTCCAAAAAGTCATCCATACTATCAACTCTTTTGGTACTCATATTCTAGTTTTGTTTCGAAAGGCATGTATAAGCTAGGTTTTTGTTGTAATTAATGGTACTAAGTTTTGTATATGAATTTAGCCTTGTGATAATGGCTAATTCTTTTGTTAAACTAAGTTGCGTGACATGGATTAATGGCATGTATATGCGCAATAATGATGTATAACTAGCCATGTTATGAGTTTTGGATGAAAGTATATATTAAACCATGTGTACAAAAAGGTAAAGGGGTTAATTTTGATTATGTGTTTGGCATGATGAATGATAAAATTGTTAATGAATGATGAGTCTAAATATTGAATAATATATATGTGAAAGTTGACTATATGATAGGTGATATTTATATATAGGTATTCGGCTTTGGATAATATATATATATTCGGCTTTGGATAATTTGACTTAGGTTTTATACATGCTTAATATGTATGTTAGATAATATCTTGTGTGGTTAATAGTGATCAAGTTGAGGGTATGAGCTACAGGTTTAAAAAGCATGTCAAATACTAATTGAATGAGTAGTAGGTTTCGGCAATTTGGCTAAAAATGAAAAGTCGAAATGTTTAGCTTTGTAGAATAAATTTATGATTTAGTGAACCTGGAAATGTGATGTTATGAATTTAGTAAGTTTTAAATTATGTGAGTTGATTCTTTATTTAAGTTTAATTGTAAATGATAATTTGTGTATGTGCTTGTTGATAAAGTCAGTAAGTGTATGTATGTATTTTATATGTAATGCATTTGAGATATGGTATTCGTTTTATTTTTTTTTAAATCATTAGGTTAAATCTGTTTTATCAATTAACGAGGAAATTGATTGCTTGCGTCAAATTCAATGGGTTGACTTTTCGCATTTGAGTTTTGATTCTGTAATGCCTCGAAATCCTTAATCCGGCGACGGATACGGGTTAGGGGTGTTACACCTACGAGCAGTTTTACAGACTCTTCGAGAAAATCAGTTGTATGCCAAATTCAGTAAAAGTGAATTTTGGCTCAAGGAAGTAGGATTTCTTGGACATGTTGTCTCAAGAGATGGAGTCCGAGTAGATCCAAGTGAGATTTCAGCCATAATGGGCTGGAAGCCACCTAAGAACATTTCTAAGATTAGAAGTTTTCTAGGCTTAGCCGGCTATTACAGACGATTCGTTAAGGGGTTTTCCATGATTGCAACCCCGATGACTAAATTGTTACAGAAAAATGTGAAGTTTGAGTGGACAGAACGATGCCAGCAAAGTTTCGAGAAGTTAAAAGCAATGTTGACAGAATCTCCAGTTTTGGTAAAACCTGAGACAGGAAAAGAATTTGTGATTTACAGCGATACATCCTTAATTGGATTGGGTTGTGTACTCATGCAAAAAGGCAAGGTGATTGCTTGTGCCTCAAGACAACCCGACACATGATCTAAAATTGGCTGTTATAGTCTTCGCTTTGAAAATTTGGAGACACCATTTATATAGTGAAAGATGTCAGATTTTTACGGATCACAAAAGTCTAAAGTACTTGATGACGCAGAAAGAGTTGAACTTAAGACAACGAAGATGGTTAGAGTTGATAAAAGACTACGAGTTAGTCATTGACTACCATCCAGGAAAGGCGAAAGTAGTCGCCGATGCTTTGAGCTTGAAGTCCCTTTTTACGTTAAGGGCAATGAATTTGCGGATGACCTTATCCGATGATGATTCTATTCTAGCTGAGTTGAGAGCTAGACCAATGTTTCTTCAAGAGATCTTTGAGGCTCAGAAAGGAAATAACAAATTACAAGTCAAGAGAGCTCAGTGCGATTCAGGTATTGCATCCGACTTTCGGATAAATTCTGATGGATACTTTATGTTTAGAGATAGAGTTTGTGTACCGAGAAAAGAAGAGCTTATTCAGAGAATTTTGCACAAGGCACATAACGGATGTTTATCTATCCATTCAGGTAGTACTAAGATGTACAATGACTTGAAGCAACAGTATTGGTGGCCGAAAATGAAGAAAGATATTTCAGAGTTTGTTTCCAAGTGCATGATTTGTTAGCAAGTAAAGGCTGAACACCAAGTACCTTCGGGTTTACTTCAACCCATCTTGGTTTCCGAGTGGAAATGGGACCGTATCACCATGGATTTTGTAACGGGCTTACCATTGTCCCGAGCAAGAAAGATGCTATATGGGTAGTGGTTGATAGACTCACAAAGTCAGCTCATTTCTTACCAGTACGAGTTGATTATCCTCTAAACAAGTTGGCAAACTTGTATGTTTCAGAAATAGTAAGGCTTCACGGAGTTCCTTTATCGATTATTTCGGATAGGGATCCAAGATTCACCTCTAGATTTTGGAAGAAGCTGCAAAAAGCCTTGGGTACAAAGTTAAGCTTTAGTACGGCTTTTCATCCTCAAACTAACGGTCAGTCAGAGAGATTAATCCAAGTACTCGAGAATATGCTCAGATGTTGTATTTTAGAATTTCAAAGCAGATGGGAAAAGTTTCTCCCATTGGTAGAATTCGCCTATACTAATAGCTTTCAGTCGAGCTTTAAAATGGCGTCTTATGAGGCTTTATATGGGCGTAAGTGCAGAATGCCTTTGTTTTGGACGGAACTCAAAGAAAACCAAATTCACAGGGTTGATTTGGTTAGAGAAGCTGAAGAGAAAGTGAAGATAATACGAGAATGTTTAAAGACTGCATCAGATAGACAGAAATCCTATTCGGATTTAAAAAGAAAAGAGATAGAGTATCAAGTCGGGGATAAAGTTTTCTTGAAAGTGTCACCATGGAGAAAAGTTCTCAGATTTGGCCAGAGAGGCAAGTTAAGTCCACGTTTCATCAGACCTTACGAGATTACTGAGAGAGTTGGGCCGGTAGCTTACCGTTTGGCCTTACCATCGAATTAGAAAAGATACATGATGTGTTTGGCGTGTGTCGGTGTTGCGGCGCTTCTGGATCGATCCTTCACATGTAATTACCGTCGTCGAAATAGAGATTCATCCCGACATGACTTATGATGAAGAACCAGTCAAGATTTTAGCTAGGGAAGTCAAGCAGTTGAGGAATAAAAGTATTGCCTTAGTGAAAGTATTGTGACAAAGACATGGGATAGAAGAAGCTATATGGGAAACCGAAGAGAATATGAGAAACCAGTATCCAAACCTTTTTGCTGGTAAGATTTTCGAGGACGAAAATCCCTAAGGGGGAAAAATTGTAACAGCTGATTTAGGGCCTAGTCGGAATCGTGGTGCGAGACCACGAAACCGAAATGAATTCATGAGTTTTCTTTTTAGGTTTATGTAACGTTTGCATGCTAGTATGAAAGATTCATGAAGCAATTTTGCTAAATTGTGAATGAATGGTCTAGAAGGACTAAATTGCAAAAGTTGCAAAATATGAGTTTCTAGAAGCTTTTTGTATGAAATAGCTTTAGAATAGTAATTAGAAGTCCTTAAATAGCAATTTTTCCAAAAACATAATTTTGGACAAAATTAGTCATGAAATGGTGTTATAGAAATTTTTTAGTGATAAGGGCATTTTAGTCATTTATGTATTAAATGATTAAAATGGGAAAAAGATGAGAAAAATCTACTCACCTTCCTCCCCTATTGCCGAAAATTGAAGGAAACCATAGCTAGGGTTCTTCAATTTTTCAAGCTTGCTAGTAAGTGCTCCTAAGCTCGGTTTTTTATATTCTTCGTATTTTTTAAGTCCCGATAGCATGAGTAAGCTATTTTTCGCTATTTGATGAGCTAAGATGCATGTTTAAAAATTTACCCATGAGTGACATGCATGCTAAATGATGTTTTATGGAAGTTTAAGAGAGTTTGATGATAGATAAACATCTTTTCCTTAATGAATTTCATGAAAAATGATAGTATGGACCATTTTGTAAAAATTATAAAATTGGTCATACCTACTAGAAATAGAGAGAATTGATGATTGCTATAGTAGAGAAAATGATACAGCTAAGCATGTAGATTAAGAAAGTTGCATGAAAATCATTTTACGAGCCTTGGGGGCAAAGGTGCAAATATGAGAAAGTATAGGGGCAAAATGGTAATTTTGCCAAATTATGGGTTATGAGTCAATTGAGTCAATATGATTATTAAATGATCTATTTATGATTATAGATCAAGAAAATAGAAGCCCGAATCAAAACCGAGGCAAGAACAAAGTCGAGGACTAAATTGCATATCTACATACATTTTGTATTTTGAGGTAAGTTTGTATGATTTCTAAGCTTTATGATTTATATCATTGAATTGCTTAATATGATGTACAATATCTTCACGAATTGTTTAGTGTTATGTTCAACCAAGAAATCAATGAAATTAAACAAGAGAAAGTCCCGATTGAAAATGAATCCCAGGATACTTGGTCTATCACAAGAGATAAGAAAGTCCGTATAAGACCAAGCCTAGGCATGGCATCGGCAATCAAGTACAGATATCATGTAAGTCCAAGGCAAGCTTGGCATTGAACAAGATATCATGTAAGTCCAAGGCAAGCTTGGCATTGAACAAGTTATCATGTAAGTCCAAAGCAAGCTTGGCATTGAACAAGTTATCATGTAAGTCCAAGGCAAGCTTGGCATTGAAAAGCTGTCAAGAGAAAGACTTCATATAAGTCCATGGCAAGACATGGCCTCAAAACTAAGATGAGACTTAGTATCCTCAGTTATTCACAGAAATTCATCGGGCAAATGAGTAAAGTTAAAATAAGATGACAAGAAAACTAAATGAGTAAAGTTATTATCAAGTTGGAATTGTGTAATATTTATGTTATGAATGATGAATTAGATATCATGATTATTATGTTAAAGTATGCTGAGCAATGTGATCAAGTGATACAGGAATTTTGTTTACCTTACAAGTATGAGAATATTAAGTATCGTGAGACACGTAAGGATTGGTATGAGTAAGTAAGCTCTACAGCAGAAACCTATGATACCATTGTTATGTCAATTGGTTTATATTAAGCAAGTATATTGATATGTGCTTTACATGCAAACTTACTAAGCTAAATGCTTACTTCTTTAATTCTTTCTTCTATGTAGACCCGCCAAGCTAACTTGTGGATCGTTGGAGTCGGAGCTCGTAGCACACTATCAATCCTTATTTTGGTATAGCCAAATTATTTTACTAAGTATGGCATGTATAGGGAGCATTCATTTTGAGAACATGTTTAAGGAAGGGTTAATGTATAAGTTATTAAGTTATTATTCTTTTGTAAATGGCTAAATGATTGGCCAAATTGACCATGTATGTAGGTTTATTGAAGTCAATGAAGTGCGTAGTATTATTATTGAAAATGTATTGGCTGATCTTAGTTTCAGGGTGGCAAATGGCCTGGTAAATAGCCTTTAAGTGCCCATACAGTTAGACACAGGGGCGTGTGTCTAGGCCGTGTATACCCTGCACCTTATTATTTTAAAAACAAGATAGGCCACGATTACTCCCCACGGCCATTTGTATGAGCCGTGTAGGACACACGGTTTGGACATGGGCGTGTGCCCAAGCCGTGTGGATCAAGTCAGTACCTTCCCACGGTTGGAAGACACGGGCATGTCAAGACCGTGTGAATGAAGTCAGTAACTCCCCACGGTTGTAGGCATGGGCGTGTCTAAGGGTACACAGGCGTGTCCCATGTCACATGGGCGTGTGAACCCTGCTTCAAGGAAGAGTTTTCGAATAAGTCTCGAACATTTTCGGATAAGTGTTTAAGGCCTCGTAGGCCCATGAAATGCATGATTAGTCTAAGAAAGAGAAGTTTTAAGTCGGAACGAAATTTTACAGCCCGTAAATGTATGTTTATATGAGATCAAGCATGGTAATGTCTCGTATCCAGTCCTAGCATCGGACATGGGTATAGGGTGTTACAATTCTAGAGGCCTTATTACAACATAAAAACCTAATATAGTAAAAGTAATTAAGTGAACGGAAATAAAAATCTAAAGTTCAAAATAAAACACCATTTTTGAAGTATGGCCTCCACCGAGTCATCCATGGCCCAAATCCACGTTACTGAGCATTACTTGCAAGGGTTAAGGAAAAGGGATGAGTTACTAGAACTCAGTGCATAATCCCCTTACCGTTGTCCACTGGCCTTGAACCCGTATAGCAATATCTTGGGCCTAAGCCCATTTACATAACAATGTATAAATGAAATAAATGTATGCAACCCAACCCATCCTAGCAATCCATCTGCTACACACCACCCGTACCATCCCATCACATCTTTGGGGATCAAGTCAACCCACCCCGCCAGACACACCAGTCACAGGCAAGTTGCCATTTGTAATATATTTTGATTGTGGCCAAGCCACCGGAATCATAGTGAAACATAATAACAAACATTTTTGTGGCAATGCCACCGGGCTACACTTCTCTTCAACATTTTTCCCATCCCATGCGAAATTATGTAAATGCAACATACATAATAAAGCATAATAATTACAAATATAAACAACAATCATTAATCCAGAGATTTGTTACGATAAATCAGCCCATTATATCACTTTGTAATTCGACCCACTAGGGCAATCTATCAAATCGGCCTATAGGGGCATTTTGGTAATTCAGCCCATAAGGGCATTTTCGTAATTTTAACAATTTTAATAACGATTTCGGAAAATCATTAACAAATAATGTACTTTAAGCAAATTTCTCATTTTATGCTAATTTTATGATCTTTAGTCGTATAATAATCACAATCTACTATCAAACATGTTACCGAATCATGAATCTACAGGATTACGGTGTGAGATTACACACCTGATTACGGTAAGTATTAAACTCTCTTGATCGTTGGCACCTATGACAACATAATACTGATTAATCTAATGAACGAGATTTTTATTAATCTAAATTTAAACCAAGCAATCTATTGAAACGCTTACCCTCGATATCGTGAATGACCACGATTTGCCTATTCTCACCGGATAATGGTCCACAACCCGGTGGAAAATCTCGAACCACCGATACCGCTCTACGCTTAAACTTAGGAGTAGGAATAGCAAATCCACTCCTTTTGTGTTCTCCAATCGATTTTCCTTTCAACACAGTTCCACTTGCCTCCATTGGAAAACGTCTTAATTAAAACGATATTACAATGATATATATATCGATTGTCTAACGAAAAGGGTTCGGCTTAACACTATTTTCGTAGAATCAACAAGCGAATATCAACGATTGATATAGTCCCTAGGACAAAGGTGAATACATAATCATCAATCCATTTTAGCGGAATAACCAAGTATTGAGATATTGAACCTTGAAGAAATCCCTTACCTTGACAATAATAGATCCACTTCTATCGTTTGGGCGCAAGACTAGAAATGATTCGGCTAAGATGTGGTGTTCGGCCAATCCACTAGAATACTACAAATAGAAGATTATCAAAATATGAGGGAGTGTGGGAAAACACCATTTCGGTTTAGAAACAAGATGAAACAACCAAATGATGGGGAATACTCATTCGGCTAGAGAGAATAGAGAATGAAAATATTAGAATAACGTCGCTTACCCGATTTAATCAAGAAAGAAATGTCCAACTTGCAAAATAGAGAAGAAAAGATGATCAAGATTCGGCTATGAAAATATGGATTAAATAAGAAGGAAGAAAGGAGGGTTGAAGATTTTGGTGAAAAAGAAAAGAAAGGAGGGAGAAAGGGTGCTAACTAGTTTCGGTTATCAAAGGAGAAAATGAGTAAAAATATGGGACAAAGTAGATGGTTTCAGCAAAACAAAGAAAAGAAAATGCTCACTTTTGGCTTTGGAGTTTTCGGCAAAGAGAGAAAAAATTGGAAAAAAGAAAAAGTCATCAAAATGCTAAGGAGAAAAATAACCTCTCATGCACCAAAATTTTGCCAAAATGACCAAAGAGAAAAGAGAAATTCGGCTCTCACTATTCCCTAACCAAAACCATGCATCACTTTTGCCTAAAGGAAGGATGTTGACCAAAATTCTTTCCAAAAAATCTTCCACACTTTAAGCCAACATGTTCCCTACTCTTTCCTTTTCTTTTTTTTCTTCTTTCCTTCCACTCATCCTTACCTTATTTCCTTAGCCATCTTTCCTTATATGAAAAGTCTCCCTTACCAAAAAATACTATCATGGCCGACACTTAGGGAAGGAACACAAAAATAAATCCCAAAATTTGCACTAGGTGGGATTCGAACTCCACCCCTCAAGCCCATGCATGCAACACCACACCACTCCTCTACTAGCTTCACTTGTGCTAGCAAAATGCACACTTATTTCCTTAAGCCTTAATGCCACTTACTTTCTTTCCTTAAAGTGCTTAAACACAAAAGTTTTGCTAAGGCCCAATTCAACCCTGAGCCTTCTTAGGACCTCTAAATATACACAATTAATATTTAACTAACATATAGCATGGTATAATGCAACACATAAAATTCTGAATTTTAGGATGTTACAGTCCCAGACGTGGTCTTACATGTAATCAATATTGATGCCACTGTCCCAGACAGGGTCTTACACGAAATCAAATACGATGCCAATGTCCCAGACATGGTCTTGCACATAAATCTCAAATCGATGACAATGTCCCAGATGTGGTTTACACGATAACACATATCAGAATCCCATGTTATGACATATGTATCCTAACTATTTCTATGGTTTGTACAGGGCTTTTTGAACGTCGTAAACCTATCGATTCAAGCTCGTAACTAGTTCTCCAACTCTAAATTCAATTCAACATATACACATATATTTATTAAAGATCAATTCAGCACATATAACATATATACATTTAAATTTAACAGCATTGATTTACTTATGAACATACCTTGTATGGACGCGAACGGACCGGAACGACTAATCAATAACTTCTGATTTTCCCGATCCAAATCTGATTTCCACTTTTTCCAATCTAATTAATATCAAAATTAACTTACTTATTCAACATTTCATTCAATTTCCATTCAAGAACATATAAATGGGCAATTTACATTTTAGCCCCTAACATTTTGCATTTTTTTTAATTTAGTCCTTCTTTCAAAATAACACAAAATACACAAAATTTCACTAAATCCTTGTTAGGTCGAATTCTACCCATACTACTAGCAGCCCATATTTTTAGTTTATTCACACATTTAACCTTGAATTTTACACTTTTCTCAATTTAATCCTTAATACAGATTTTTATCAAAAATCGCTTAATTAAACATAATAATCTATCAACAAAAATTTATATTTCATCATCAAACCAAAAAAACATCAAGCTAACATCAATGGAAAATATCAAATTCATCATCAATTCCGAAAATTAAAGCATGGGTTTGTTAGCACTCGAAGCAACGATCACAAAAACATAAAAATCATCAAAAACCGAGCAAAACACATACCTAATTTAAGCATCAAGAATGCCGAATATTAAAGCTCATCCATGGCTTCTTTTTCTTCCACATTCAGCCAAAGATGAATATGCATGTCTTGCTTTTAATGTTTGGTTTTATTTAATAATAATTTTACACATAAATTACTATTTTATCATTATAAAATAATGTAAAAAAAACTATATATTAAAAGCTTATGCCGTCCACTAAATTTAAAATGGCTAAATTTCATTTTAAGGACTTCACAATTAATAGACCATAGCAATTTAGTGCTTTAACAATTAGATTACCACTTTTGCATTTTACGTGATTAAGTCCTTTTATAAAATCGAGCACACAAACGATAAAATTTTCACACAAAACTTTCACACATCTTAATTCACATACTGTAAACACCAAAAATAATATTAAAATATTTTTTGACTCGGATTTGTGGTTTCAAAACTACTGTTTGTGGTTTCAAAACTACTGTTCCAACTAGGATCTATACCGAGCTGTTACACACAAGGCACCAAATGAGAGGCCCACCTTTGCCATAAGAAATAATACACAATGATAGCTCACACACATAGGACTTAAATGTGCTTCAACTACTGTAATAGCTCATTTTTCAATGACGTTGGAAATAGTAATTTCAAGATTACAATTTTGACAAGTGAGTTTGTAGATATATTTAATTAATATTTATGATCAAATATAGTAAAATAGTGAATCTTGATTTAATAGATTTTATTAATTTCCCAGTTAATCAATGTACAAGTGGTTCGTACCAGAAGTCAGTGGTTTTGGAAAATGAGGTATCAGGACCTCGCTTTCATAAACTAAGTTCATAAATATTATTATTAGATATTTACAGAGTTATTGTATAATTGGATTGAAGTTTGATTTGATAATTTTGGTGATCTGATAGTTAATTAAAGAAAAAGGACTAAATCATAAAAATTGTAAAAACTTGATCACTATTGAATTATAGTTAATAAAAGGGTTAATTAAGATTTATTAAAGGATTCAAGTGGTAACTTAACCACTTAAGAGATAATGGGACGGTTTATGATTATTTTTGTTATAATTTATATGTTGTTTTAATGTTAAAAAAATATAATAATAAGTTAAAAAAACTAAAACATTATTCATCTTCCTCATTTCTCTATCTTTCACCCGAAATCACAATTTTTAAAGCTAGGAGAATTCTTTCAATCTTCTCCCCTTGAATGTATGTGGATTTGAAGTTCGTTTCTCATAAATTTTATGTTTTTAATATCGTTGCAAGTAGGTCCAGCTAATATGTATCTCCATTTTCAGAACTGTTAAAGATTTGTAAAGTTGTCATTGATGAAAATTGTAGTTTTTGATGTTTAATAGTTTTATTATAAGCTTGGATATGTTTAAAGACTAATTTGTTATGTAAATTTTGTTAGTTTTGTGTATAAGGACAAAATTGTAATAATATAAGATTTGTCATGAAATTTTTGAAAATGTACGAGTCACACTTACAACAAAGTGTACGAGTCACGCATACATAATATGTCATCCACTCAGAATTTAAGTATGTCACACTATAAATGTCACAAGTGAATGAATCCATTAACGGATTCAAGATCTTATATGCTTGGGTTTTATCCGATGTACTGTCAGTCCAGTCAATCGCATCTATGTCTCTATCTTTTAGGAGCCATCCACTCCGATGTCCTAGACAAAGCATCTCCCTAATTGGACTTGATAGACGACATATTAGTCTTTCAATTTATTTCTTTATTTCTGATTAGACTAAGGACATATTTAGGTTCGTCTACTAGTACAAACTATGTTTCTGTACTATGATTCGATCACGTAATACCGCATAGTATTAGTTAAACATTTAAACAATCAATGAACGACATTTGCTTCTATTTGAGGGCAATATACAAAGTACTAATATAATTCATGAATAATTTTATTAACCAATCTGTTCGAAAAAATTACAAGTGTACTTAGAAGAAAATACTACACTTAAGGCAACAGATACAACATGATATTCCCATGTTTACTTTCCTTGCGGACTCCCTGTGTTTAATGTCCTGGCAAACTACCCTGTGTTTACTGTCCCGACGTACTACTCCGTGTTTATTGTCCCAGTAGACTACCCCGTGTTTAGTGTCTTTGTAACACCCCTAATCCATAACCATCGCCGAATTAGGGTTGAGAGGCATTACTAATCATTTCCAAACATTTTATAACATTTCACAACACATAGTCAAACATCCCTGAAACATATCAAAATGTTAACATATAGTCCCTTAATGAGGTCTTCGAGACCTTAAACACGTGTTAGAAAGGGGTCGATACTAAACCAAACTCATACGAAAATTTCTGAAAATTTAAAATATTTCTAAGTTACAAAGATCACACGCCCGTGTGGGTAGGCCATGTGCCTCACACGGCCTCGGACACGCCTGTGTGTCTCACCCGTGGTCGACACTGACTTGCACCACACAGCCAGTCACACGCCCGTGTGTCCAGCCAGTGGTTGAGTCTAACTTGTTTCAATTCACCAACCTGAATGACACGGTCAAGCCACACGCCCGTGTGCTCAACCGTGTGGGCAATTGTAGGCCATTTTCAAGGCCAAGTTACCATCTACAATTTGGAACCACCTTTAAGCATCAAACCAATACCAATTCATGCCTCAAAATATAACCAAACTTACCAATACAAGCACCAATTCATCATTAACTATACCATCTATAACCATACTCAATCTCATCTCAAATAAGTCAATCTAAAATACCAATTTCTCATCCTAAATCATACAAAACAAGCATCATGCAATTCATATCATAATTCCACATTTAACCTCATTTCTCAATAACCAATTTAAGCATAAAACATACTATATTCATCACTCACTATTTCATACCACATTCATCATTTACATAGATCACACATAATAAGCAAAATCATCTAACTTCCAAGCCATATCACATGGCAAGGTCCAACATCTCAAAATACACCATATCTACTAGCTTATACATGCCATATACCAAATATGTACATCTTTCAAAAGTACCAAAATAGATAGCCGATAGTGTGATTGAGTCACTAACGATCCCCATATCCGAGCTAGCTTTACTGTCACTGTAAAACAGAGAAACACATCACACAGTAAGCTTTTAAAGCTTAGTAAGTTCGTAACATAATACATTCAACTCAATAATTCAAATCAATATACATAATAAGCCATCACATAGATTAGTTTTCATGAATACACAATCTCATCCATATCCAATCACTCACACAACCATCTATTTACATAATCATCAACCACTTAGGTTCCGTACATACCTGTGCCAACACTTAGTATACGAACTCTTTTGCTTTGCAATGCTCAATGCTACATTTCATTCAGTCTTCAAATATCATTCAATTTAAGCGCACACTCAGTGCCCATTTCATAGCCAAAGCTTATATAACATTGTACACTTAGTGCCTCAATATAAAACCGAATGTAATCCGGTATATCACACACAGTACCAATCATTAAAGCCGTAGCTTTTATTATTTCACACATACAGTGCTAATCATCTCTGTCTAATTTCTAACTACGCACACTTAGTGCCACCTATCTTGATTCCACACATAGCATTTCTAATCCAATAATCATATAACTATTCATTTCATAGCATTTTAAAAAAATTTAATAACACGTATTATATCCAAACTTACCTCGGACGTCGAAATACCGAGACTAGTCCATCATTCAAGCACTTTGTCTTTGCCTCTATCTCCATCCGAATCTCTCCTTTCTTGGTCTATACATATTCAAATTTAGCTTATTCAATCAGCAATTCATTCAATTTAGTCCAACACACATATTTAGGGCATTTTACAAAATTGCCCTCACATTTTCACATTTCGATACTTTAGTCCCTATTTCATAAAATCATCAAATACACAAAATTTCATTTCACCCATGCTTAGCTGAATTCTCCCTATATCCATACAAGCCCACACATTTCATTTATTTCATATTTTAGTCCCTCAAAATATTATTTTCACAATTTAGTCCAAATTACTCAATTTCACCATAAATTCAAAGACAAAACATGTTAATCTTTCACATATCTCTCATATTTCATCATCAACTCTCACAAAGCTCAAACATTCATCAATGGCATATCTCAAAATCACCATCAAATTCTAAAATTATAGCATGGGCTTGATAATACACTAAGCAATTGTCACAAAAACATAAAAATCATCAAAAATCGAGCTCAAAACATACCTTGATTGAGTCAATTTCTAGCCGAAACCTAACAACCTGATTTTCTTTCTTTTTCTTCCAAATTTCGGCAACAACAAGGATGATAATGGCTTTTAATTTCTTTTGTTTTCATTATAATAACTTTAATTATTAAAAACCAATTTTAACCTTTTTATTAACATTAAAAATCCACTAATTTGTGTCCATCTTTGTCCACTCACCTTATTCTTGGTCTAATTGCAACATAAGGACTTCTCATTTAGGAAGCCATGACAATTAAGCACTTTAACAATCAGCACACAGCTTTTGCATTTTATGCGATTAAGTCCTTTTTCATAATTCGACACACAAACGATAAAATATTTTACACTAAATTTTCACACATGCTCAATCACATATTATAAACATCAAAAATAATATTAAAATATTTTTCGATCTCGAATTTGTGGTCCCAAAACCACTATTCCGACTAGGGTCTAAATCAGGCTGTTACAGTCTTGATGAACTTTATTGGTCACCATATCTTGGCTATGATCTTACAACTTCAACCTCTTGGAGTGTCACCCCGAAAGACTTTATCATCGTCGCAGTGTCACCCCACAGAGCCTATTGAGCACCATCACGATGTTGCTCTATGGAATCTTATACCATCAACATTGATTCATTTTGTATCTACCTTGATGCTCGAACACCTCAATGTCCCATCCATAAGGCCTGAAGCTTCGCACATCACAGTTTGCTCCCAATAATCCCAAATGGAAAAATATTAATGGAATTACAATTTCTTTATTCCTCCGCCAATTCCTATATATCTTCATTCCTAAATTTATGCTCGAACATCGTAGTGTCCCCTCCACAAGGACCAAAGCTTCAGACATCATGGGTGCATTCCACATCACCGTATGGCAGTATCTTTCATTGTTTTAGCGAAAATGAGTGATTTTGTTAGATTTTATTAAAAACAAATTTAATGTGTAATCTTATCAAATACCAATTTATGCAGTTTTTAAAACTTAATGTCATGCAAATCGAAATAATAATCCCCAAAATAAAGTACCATGCCATAGTCATGAAGACGAGTAGTAAGTTGATGCACTTACTTCTTCGGCAACCGATGTATCCTCTATGTCTTCTATGCTTAAGAACATAACTATTAATATTTCAATGGTAATCTGACAGGTCAACGTCGAACCAGTTTGATAATATTTCTTGTAAATACTGTGGAGATGACCATTTCTTTTAAAATTGCTCATCGAATCTAGAGTCAAAATATTACATGGGAAATCAGAATTGGGATGGTCCGCAACAGAATTCTCACAACTCTTCATGGCAGAATCATCCAAATTTTCCATGGAGTAATCAATGGGCGGACCCTAGCAACTCTTCTATGCCATATCGACCAAATTATCCGTTAGAATATTCTCAACAAGTGCAAAAACCCCCCACCAACTAAATCATCAAGCGATCTTGAGAATCTGCTGAAGGTATACATCGCGAAGAATTATGCTACTTTAAAAAATCTGGAGAATCAAGTAGGTCAGTGATAAACAGTAATATATACATATTTTGATCCCACATTTAGCATACTTTTGGATGATTTATCCCCTGAATTGTGGAATTTGATGCTCCTAATACTTTAACTTCATGTTGTATACTTAGGAGAGCATCAGAGGATGAAAATAACGAGAAACGGGCCAAAAATGGAGAAAATGGACCAAAGTAAGAAGTCCACATGGCCTGGAGGTAACCACACGGTCGTGCCACTTTAACAGACCCGAACACGACATGGGCTCGATTCACAAGGCCATGCCACACGGGCGTGTCCCTGCCGTGACTCATTTTAATTCCATTCGGATTAGGTTACTTAGGGGCCAAGAAAGACATTCTGAAAGCCTACATAAACACCTTAAGTGTAACCTAAAAAGGGGAGGCCGAGGAGCGAAGCTACAGAGGCCTGAATTGTGAGGTTTACTCGAAGACAGCCAGTTGATCCATCTCAAGAAGCCGGAATCATACTCAAGACGGAAGATCTTTCCTTCAATTTCCTTCAGGGGGTTTTAGGGTTTTACTTATGTTTTGTTTTATACTTTCTTCTGAGATGTATTCTTTTGTAAACATGAACTAAACCTCTCAAATACCTGAGGGGGATAAAACCTAAGATGGATCTTGTTATTGTTTTCTGAACTATATGATAAATACTTGGTTTGTTCTTAATTATGTGCTCTTAATTCTTGCTTTGATATTTCAGGATATTGATTCAAGTATTGATGTGCTTAGGCAGTGGAGCAAAAGTCCCTGTTTAAGAGTAGATCTAGCATAGTTAAGCGGAGTTGATCGCACTCCTGGAGATAGGACGACAAAAATCTGCCGGATTAGGGTCAAACCTAATATGGGAGTCCATAGATCGAGTTAATACAACTCTTACAAATCTAGGGGTTTTAATTAGAAAGAGATTTCAATTAATCAACCTAGGGTTAGACGTTAGTAGCCTCGAAAGAGGTATTAATATAAATTAGGGAATCCTACGGATCAAGTTAAGTGAATAAATCATCTGGTTCAGAGTTAGATAACAAGTGAAGCCTAGGTGGATTCTTCCTCGGGTATTGTCTTAATCAATTGGTTTTCCCAAAAGTATTTCCCCAATTCATTCTCTGTGTCTGAGCATCTTTAGCTTAGCAATTAGTTAGTTTTAGATTAAACATCAATTCCCTTAATTCTTAGGCTAAATAATAGAAAGATAGTAATTACTAGTACTCTTGGTCCTTGAGGATACGATATTTCTGGTCTTGCCATAGCTATACTACCAAACGATAGGTGCGCTTGCCTTATTCATTGTCATAGTTAGTTTGGACACGATTAGTCCGCTAACCAATGAACTCCGAAATAGACCCCAAGGAGATTTGCCCAGCGATAATGAAAATCCAAGAACTTTGGGGAAAAAAACAAGCAAAACAGTCACTTTCGAAATGGAAAGACATTGGAGCCCAATGTGGTTGAGGTTAAGGATGGGTCTTCTGATAAAGAGGAAATTCAATCGAGTGTTGAAACTCATGATTCACAAAATTTGGATTTGGTGATCCTTGATGAGGTAAACTCTAAACTAGTTAGTTCTAATAATCTAATACATTTGTCACATGCAGAGAAATTGTCACAGAAGAGTTGTCTGGTTAAAGCTAAGATTCCACCACCTCCTTATCCTTAATGATTCCAGAAACATCAGTAGGATACTCAAATTCAAAAAAATTTGGATGACAAGGTGACTTTTAGCGACATCAATGCTACTAAATCCCCAAATCTAGTCAAAGAATGCTTAGCTATTTCCGAGATAGAATGGTTGCCTGCTATAGAATTGGAACTTAACTCTCTAGATGATCTGTTAGGACATATTCTACTAGCCCCAAAACTCCTTTATATAATCGTTCAAACCCCTCATCTTTTTCTAGCTTTTTCTCTCATTCCCCAAGATAAAAATAGTAAGTCATCAACTCCTTCTTCCTCCATTCAAAGGCTAACCACATGGGGAGAGAAAATCAAGGCTCCCAAATTCTACTTTTAGCTGCCCCGCACTAGTATAAATAGGCCCTTACTTTGCCATTCATTCATCACTCAACACTTTCATCTTTCTCTCTTCATTTCCTCTCATATTCGTCCTCTCTTTTCTTTCTTTTTCCATTCTCTAAATTACTTCCTTTCGGATAAGTGTTTGCAAGGTTTGAGAGCAGCCCCAATTTAGCCACATAGAGAGCTTTTTAGCATGGTTGTTTTGGCAAGAAAGGAAGAGCTAAAGAATGAGCAAGCTGTGCTTCGAAGGCCTACCAAAATTGGCTTAGAGTTTCTTTTTTCCTTAATCTTTTATTTTTGCTCAATTTCATGAACATGATTGCAACTATGTGTTTTGTTTTCAATAAGATCATGATTACTTAAACCTATTGGTGTTAGAATAATTTGATTTCTATGGTTTAATTTATTTAATTCTATTAAAGGTGCTCTGTGCTTTCGATCGATTTATTCATGCAAGTAAAATCACGAATATGATTCTTATGCATTGTGGATGTAAAGAAATTATTGAATTAATTAATTAACCTAAACAAGGTTTTAATTAATTAACAAAATAATTGTATTGTGTATGTTTAATCAATTAGGGATTAAATTTGTAATAATGCCAAAATTATTATTACCTTACATGACCTCATAAAATGTTTGTTTATGAAATTATAAGTTTATCAACCATAGAAAGATGCTAGGTAGAGTTAGTAATTAAATAAATTTAACATCTTTACCCCATTAAATGAAGGCTAGTACCACAGAATCTTTGTAATATCTTTTAATATAGTTTAAATAAATCTAAGCTGGGAAAGAAAATTATTCTGACACAAGCATGCCATTGTGATAACTCTTTAAAACTTGCATTTATTTAGTGTATTTTTATTTTACATACTTAGGTAATTTGTAGTTAATTAAATTAGTTTGTTTGTTTACATCCCATTTAAAGCAGAATATTTTTCACCACCAATTTGTTTAAGTTTTAATTTTTCACAAAGAATTGCTTATACGGTCTATATGGAGACGATAATCTATATTTATCACTTTATTACTTGTCAATGATTGTATAAACTTGCACATTTTTGTCGTAGCACTGGTCTCAAGTCAATATGCCTTTTGTCTTGAGACAGGGTTCCTTTGAAGCATTTTTTAGCTTCGATGTTGGCTATCACGAGACACAAGACTGGGAATCTTAAAAAATGTGGCTTAGAAACATTTTAAAAGTATTGGAGGTTCTCAAAAACTTTTGTATAAAGTTGAAGTCATTTAAAAACCTTGTTTTTGAGTTTGGTAGATTCAAATCTTAGTTGTATAAAAAAACAATTGAGTTGATGTTCTATTGACTTGTGACGCTAACTCAATCAAACGCAAGTATAGATAATATAGGAGAGGAAGGGACCATTCTCACATTAAACATTTAAGGAAACACAAGTCTCACGAGAAATTCAAGTACTATTCTAATTGTTATAGCTGCTAACTTCGACAGAACTACTCTGTCATGAATCATTAGAATCCATTATTAAAACCTTGCAATCAGAATGTCCCTCCTAAGGGGAGAACTATTTGAAGGTTGAACTTGGAAATTCATCACAAGCAACTAGAACTGACACCATGGTTGTACTTTCTAAAACATTGGTCCATGGTCTCCTACGATTTGATCTTTTCATGAATTCATGAAAATTTGCAACTTGAGATCTCTTTCTTTTAAGCGATGATATAAAGGGTTTTTGCTACCATTTAGGATAATATTTATTGATAAAATGTGTAAATATTGGAAGTTTAATTTATTATTTTTTTAGAATCAGACAAATTGATAGAATGTAGGAACATTGGCGGTTAAATTGGTTATTGTACCAATAAAAAAATGGTCACATTAGTATGTTTTAGGCATAAAGATAATTTAGCTCCTAAAATTTATTTATTTTTGTCATTTTGGCCCTCAACTTTTAAAATTTATTCAAGTTGCTTATTTTTTACGGAAAAGCTGGTTAAGCTGTTAAAACTATAATGGTATTGATGTGGCAACTGAAATGACATTTTATGTATACTTCATTGTTAACATGGAAAAATCTTCTAAAAGTTTTTACAAATTTTTTTCAGTTTGTTTATTTTTAAATTTTTATGAATTATACATGGATTGTCACACTAGTGGCCACATCAATGTTGTTAAAATTTTAACAGTTCAATCAATTTTTTCCTTTCAAAAACAAACAATTTGACTAAATTTTAAATGTTAGAGGCCAAAATGACCCCCCAAAAAATAAGGTCCAAAATGAGTAAACATTAGGGTCTAAATTTATCTTTATGCCTATTTTTTATTAACTAGTTTCCAAGTCACTTGTGTTGCATGTGATTTTACACTTTTAATTTTTAATTAAATTTTAAATAACGTATTTTTAATTATTATTTCCTGTCATTGATAGTGATAATTTCTCTTACTTTTAAAATAATATATAAATTTGGAACTATACAAGAAAGTAAACTATAACATTAATTTAAAAAAAAAAAAGGTAAAACAACTTACAACAATTATAATAATAGTTCATGATAAATACAAAAGATATTTATAGCTAATTAATAAACACATTTAATAATAATGGATAAAAAATAATTATTGAAATTTGACTTTCTTTTCTAAACAAATCCACAAAACATTTTTTACATACACAACAAATAACAAATAGATAAAAGAAATGATTTTGAGGGTACTTACTTCACACATAAACAACTTATGTAAAAAAAATTAAAAAAATAGTATCATAATGTTATATTATCTCATTATCAATTAAAATAATCTTTGATCACATCTCTATTTTAATGGTAAGTTTTTTAGATGTTACTTGATAGAATATGCCTAACTACTGGATGCTATTTATAAAACTAAATCTAAATTTTAATTGCTATATAACTCTAATATTAATTTAGTGATAAATAAGATGTTTGAATTTCTATTCAAGTAATTCAAGTAATAACATTATTTATATTAATAAAATTAAAGAATTTTTTAAAACTAAAAATTAACACAACTTTTTTACATAAAAATTTTAACTAATAATTATAAATTAAATTATAATTATCAAATTTTTCCTATAGTTTATGTTTAGAGTTCTATTCAAGTAATAATTTTATTTTAAAATTAGCACAACTTCTTTAACTAATATTTCTAAATTAAATTAAAATTATTTTTTAAAATTAATATAGTAATATGATGAAAAATGAAGGATATTCTCATTGGTCCAAAAAATTTTCCAAACTCATATCCTTTTTTTTTTTTTTGAGAAATTCCGGTTGGTTTTTATTATTGTTAAAATGAAAAAACAGAACAATAATTGGGTCGCTATAATGGACCTAAGGTAACTAAAGAAACAAAAAAGCAATGGCCTAGTGATAATAGCCCAAACAAATAAAACAGAAGAGTCTAGAGAAATAAAGAAAACTAAAACGTCCCACCAACATCAAATCCAACCGGTGTAAATTAGCTGGCATCCACAAAATTTCTGACGTTTTTATTTCCCATGCCAACCATTCAATTTGATAGCATTCCAATGGGATTTTGAAATCTGCTAACCCTTCCTCTCTAAGTCTCTGCAGGCTTCCCTCCTTTGGTCCGGATTTCATAGCCCATTCTCCTCTATTCGACGTTGGTAACTCGAGAAGGTTTGATCTTCTAAGTAAATTTCCTCTCTTCTTCTTAATGATTTTGTTGCTACATCGTGGGCTGCACCGTTGTTCTGTCTGTTGATGAAATGAAAATGGCTTTCTTGAAAAAAACGTCGATGCTTCTGTATGTCTCTGATAATCGCCCCCAAGACTGACTTGTCTTTACCTGTTGAGTTGCATTTCTTTATAATAGTTTTAGAGTCTCCTAAGATAGTAGTAGATCGAAACCCCAAATTAATCCTTAATTTTATTGCTTGTAAACCCGCATGAGCTTCCGCCATGAACGGTAACCCTATTGCGGAGTGGATGACCGATTTCGAGGCAAGCCACTCATGCCTTACTCCCTTTACCACCAAGCTCGAGGTTGAGATTGCGTTTTTACTATCATATGTTACATCAAAGAAAATGGTCGCTTCTGTCTCTCTTGTCTGTTGTCTCTGTCGATTATTAACATCGCAGGTATGTTTTTCCTCACTCGATCTATCAATTTTTGCAATAAAACTCTAAATTTTCATTGACAAATCCCTTCCTGTTATTATTTTCCCCTCATGTATGCACTTGTTCCTAGAGCTCCATATAAACCATACAGCGCAGCAAAAAATTTAACAGTATACACTGTTTCCTTTGTCAAAAATCTAGGTAAGCCAGTCCCATAGATCAATAATAGTTGAGTTAATGACCCATAAAAGATTAAGAATCTGCCATATTTCTATTGTTGTAGGGCACTGTCTGAAAACATGATTACAATCTTCTTCTGCGCTTCGACATCGAGGACAGGAGCTGTCAAGAACCACTCGACGTGATCTCAAGTTTTTAAAATTTGGGATGAAATTCCATGATATTCGCCAGATAGTGATTATGATTTTTGATGGAAGTTGTAAATTCCATAGTTTCCTATAGAATTTTTTTGTTTCGGTCTATAATGATAAATCATTAGGATTCAAAGTAGTCTCCTGTAATAGTTTATAGGCACTTCTCACTGTAAATTCGCCTCAATGTTCTCCTCGCCAAACCTGAAAATCTCTATGATCCTCCTCCGCCAAAGGAATTTGCAAAATCTTCTGCGCAATATGTTCTGGAAAGGTATTCTCAATTAACTCTTTTTTCCATCTACGTGTTGTTGTTTCAATTAAATCTGATACTGATTCAATTTCTAGATTTTCGGTGATGTTGCTTCTTCGGTTGATAGTTACGCCTGGGGTCCAACGGTCATTCCAAACAGAAATCTGGTCACCTTTACCAACGCGCCAACATAGCCCATCTTTCAGCAGCCCTTTTGTGGCCCAAACGCTCCTCCAGGTAAGAGAAGGTAAATTACCCAACTATGCATGGATGAAATCTGAATTGGGAAAGTATTTTCCTTTTAAAACCTGTGCTAATAATGAATCAGGATAATTAATAAGTCGCCAACCATGTTTGGCTAACAAAGCAATATTAAATTGGTCAAGCCTACGAAATCCCAATCCCCCTTGTTCCTTTGAAATGAAAAGCTCATTCCACGTACACCAATGAATGCCCCTTTGACCATGGCCTTTTTGCCACCAAAATTTCGTAATTATACTTTCGAGATCAGAGCATAACGATTTAGGAAGTAGAAAACATGCCATTGAATACGTCGGGATAGCTTGAAGAACAGACTTTATAAAAACTTTTTTCCCACTTGCGATAGATGCCTTATGCTCTAATTATCTATTCTCTGTTTAAATCTGTCCTTTAAGTTTTGAAATGCCTCTTTTTTTTCCTTTTGCCCACCATATTTGGTAATCCAAGATAGCGTTCTGGGTCATTTGAGCTTTGTACACCTAGCATTCGAGTAACAATACTCTTTTCTTCGACTCTTGTATTAGAACTAAAGAAAATTGTAGACTTTTCAAAATTTATTATCTGCCCTGAACAGATTCTATACTCCCGTAAAATCCTTTTTAATAGACCAGCTCCCCTTTCCGTAGCTTCCGCAAATATTATGCAATCATCTGCAAATAATAAATGTGATATTGGAGGACCTCTTCTGCTTGCTTTAACACCTTTAAAATTTTCTTCTTGCTGTGCCAATCTCATTAGGCTAGAAAAGCCTTCTCCACAAATCAAAAATAGAAATGGATCAAAGGATCTCCTTGTCGTAGTCCTCACGTTGGAGAAAAGATACTTCCAGCTTGTCTATTAAGAACCACTGAATAGGAAACAGTAGATATGCATTTCATGATCAATCTAATCCATCTAGGTTCAAAACTCATTTTCCTCATTATTTCCTCAAGAAAAGCCCACTCAACCCTGTCATATGCTTTACTCATATCTAATTTAACAACCATCAGCCCTTTTTTCCCCAATTTTTTCCTCTTTAGAGTGTGAAGAATTTCATATGCTACTAATACATTGTCTGAAATTAATCTTCCTGGCACAAAAGCACTTTGTGCTTTGTCAATGCATTTTTCAAGAACTCCTCTGAATCGATTCGCTATAGCCTTAGCCATTATTTTAGATATTACATTACATAGGCTTATTGGGCGAAAATGAGAAAGATTGGTTGGACTAGTTTTCTTAGGAATAAGGACTATATGTGTGGTGTTAATTTGACTAACCTCCATATCACCATTGAACTGCTGGAGACAATAAGTTGATACCTCATCCCCCACGACATGCCAAAATTTCTGAAAGAAAATTGCCGGAAAACTGCAAACTCATACTTTTATTTATCATAGGAATGTCTAAAAAATTCAACATCAATGATGTTGGTGAGAAAATTGAAAATTATTGGAATTGAAAATTCTTGAGGAGTAACGGGTTGTAGGATAAAATATTGCCTCATATTTTTGTCCAATTCTTTTTTACCTTTATTTGATGAATTTTTAAAATTGTATAACAACAATTTAATGAAATCAAACATACTTAAAACGTGCTTAGTAAGGACCGGATTGAAAAGGACCGGATTGAAGACTTTTAATATAATTCAAGCTCCTTGCATACAAGATCAAGATCAATTTTAAAGAAAGTTTGATCTCAATAAAATCTCTACCAAATCGGAGATAATTGAAAATAATTGAAGATATTTTTACTGGAATACTTTAAGGGAATTGTGATTGTAATTTAACAAGCTATATTACTCTCGTATAGATGCATGACTTGTTTAAGTTTTATTTACGAATTAGAGAGCACTTTACTTTGTTTTAAACTGTACATTATGCAAATAACTTGAATCAATCAATTTATATCTAAAGTTTGAAGAGAAAAATATAGAAGTAAAGTTGCTAGTGAAGCTTAAATCGCGTGTACTTATTAATTATAGTAGATTCTCTTTGGGCAATTTCCGGTAATGAACAATTTGTTTATTGTTTTGTAGCATCAATATCTTTTTTGAGCAGATTGACAGCATTCTTAAATTCAGTGAACTCATCTTCATGGAAACATGGAGGGATTGTCATGTGTTGGACATCTTTAAAGTCTTGCCAATACTTACGGGCTTCTTCCTCTCTCTGGTCCATCAAGCAAATAATAGCCTACAAATTTAATATTCACAAGTACAGCTATTTTAGTTAAATTTCAAGTGTTAAAAGATTTGCTTTGTTTTTCATTACAACATTGCGAGGGGAAAGAGGCATCATAGTTTGAATCCATGTCATTTAATCATTATTCTAATTAAATCTTGGTAAATTTATGATACTTCAGTTCGTGTATATATATATATATATATACAGTTCGTGTATACATATATATATATATATATATACACACATACAAAACAAGGTACATAAATATAATATTGTGAGAAGAGACGTACCTTTTTTTAAATTTTAATTATTATAATTTATTTTTCTGTTTTAAATATAATTAAATAATTATTTATTTATATATTGCATTTATAACAACTTCAAGACTCTAACTCAACATTGAATATTTTTGTATTTTTCTTTTTATCATTTTTTTGTAATTTTATATTTGATATATCTCTATCGAACCCACTTCCTCTTGTACTGACAACAATGTTAATGCCAACTGAGCTAAGACTCAATCAGTTATTTTATGAAATTTTTTATATAGTAAATGTTAACTTCATTAGAATTTTGACTTATTTGATTCTTTTTAGTAGTATAAAGACTAAATTAATCAATTTAATAATAAAGAGACTAATTTGATTCAGCTCCTATAATACAAGGACCGTCTAGGTACTTTAGTGAATTAGAAAATGTATAAATTAGAATTTTTATAATTAAAAAAAAATAAACATGTTTTCAATCATAAGTAAATTTATCTATTTCAATTTTTTTTTCCAACGGTCCCCCTAAAATGTGTAAAGAAATTTAAAACGATTTTTAAAGTTCTTAAAAAATTTTACATGAATGCCTACTTATAGCAAACATATAATATTTTTAAATCTAGAAAGTTAAAAAAAATAATGTTTTAAATTAGAATTGAAATATCACTTTATCTATCATATTAAAATTAACTTGTTTTAAAAATGTTCTAAAATAAATTTTGAGTTAGTATTTGATACATTGACAGTATATTTTATTATTCTACAAATAGTTTTAAAAAATCGACGCGTATATGTTTTTTAAATGTTTATTTTTTATTATTTTATTTACCCATAGGACACTTGTTAATTCCTTAACACCGTGTACTAAATAATTTCACATAAAATTTATGTATACACTTTAAAAAAAATAAAATCTGATTTTAAAAATTTTTAAACTATTTATATTTAAGGCTCAAAAAATAAATTGTTTTAAAATACAATATAAAAATAATTTATCAAAATTTTGTATGCATTTTAAAGGTTGCAAAATTTTGAAATATTATTTTTAAAATGATTTTACAAGTTTTTAAAGTTTAAGATATTTTTTTATAAGTTTTTCTAATAAAAAGTTTTAAACAATTAAATAAAAAAATATCTTATTAAAATTTAAATAAATTACATAAGTATTTTTAATTGTTATTTAGGATTTTGAAAAATAAAGTGAGAATAGTAATTTTATCACCTTATAAAGGGGACGTCGTGCATCAGAATCCCCTCCATCTTCTACTAAGCATTTGCAGTTCAAAGCCTGTTGAACATCTCCCTGCACAGAAATTCCAAATCAAAAGCCTGTTTAAGAGAAACCTTTGTTGTTCCAGCAGTTGAAAATATAAAGTATCCCTCAATGTTAGAAATTGGCCAAATACATTTCCCATTCAATCAAAGCAATTGTTGGAAACCATTAATAATGACAAAACTTGTTGGTCACTTGAGTGGCAGATTGTTGCATAAGTGGAAACTAGAATTTGATGAAGTGAATAAATTTTAAGGAAAAAAAAATAGACCTTGTAGATATACAATTCCGCAAGCAGAATTTCAAGCTCGTAAACTTCATGCGGTTTGCCTTGCTTTCGGGCCTTTTCCAATGCTTTATTCAACACTTCCATGGCTTCATCTTCTTCTCTGCTCATTTCCAGCCTCGCAAGAACACGCTTCCAAAACAAATGCAGATAGCACACTTGGTATACGCGTATAAAATTGGTGAGTCGGAATAATTAGTACAAGATTACAAACCTGAATTTCCTTGAAACGAGGATGTTCATCAGCAAGTAACTCCTCCAGTTTTTTGATATCAGCATCAATGTTGGTTGACTTGTCTCCATGATTATGATAATCAACCAATCTCTCGAAAGCCAGTTTACCTCCATGAAGGGCAGAAAAGGACATAGACCTTGCGAGCTTCGGCTTTGGTTTCCGATTCCATGCACGGCTCACATATCTCCATCCCAAACCAATGCATATACCGCCCAGGATGATAAAGGGTGTCACCGTCACTGCTATTGTTCTATATTTATTCTCTGAATTCATCTTTTTAGCTGAGTTTTCCATTACAGACCTTTATGTTTCTTTCTTAGGTGGTGGATATATATACACTATAGGTTTAGATTTATCAAAGCTGAAAAATGGGGCCACCAATGGAGGTCAAATTATACTGATTTCTGACTTGCTTGATAGGCAAAGAAAATCCCCTATATGTTCTTGGAATGAAATCAAGTTCAAACATTTACGTTATAATTCCTTACCCACCTCTTAAAAATTAAAATCCTTTTGTATTACTTGATTCCTTGCCAATAAACAACATTACTTCCCTGTAAAGCAATAATATGATGCCTTTCTTGGCAACTTGAAAGATATGGAAATAGAAGTCTGAGTGTTCCATACTTTATTTTGCTCTTCAAAGCAATGCCCAAAATTCCATCAATAAACAATAGGTATTCTGATTTCATTCAAGAAACATCAAATTCTTCATGGAAGCTGCACTCTGCCTTGGCTATGGACCTTTGCCCTGCATTTCACTTCGCACGGTGCCAGCCTCCACCAGACTTCATTTCGGGTTTAACCCTTCTTCTTTATCGGGTTCGAGTGGCTTCATGACGAATCACCGACAATGTCGTAGGTTCTATGGTCCGGGACCTCTCGCACTTGACAGGTCTAATTCGTCAATGGCTTCTGCAAACGAAAATGGTGGTGCCAAAGTTGTTCGAGGGGCAGTTGGGGCGTCTCTTGCTTTGGCTTGTGCATTAGGCATCATCGGTTGCGGCTGTAAGATGAACTTTAAAGCTATAGCCGGCCCGAAGCCTGTTTATCGGAAAGCTCCATCTTTCGAACATATTGCACCTCCAGCACCGAGGAAAATGGCACTCAAGTCATTGTTGGATGTCACAGTGAGCCTCGCTTCAAAAGAGGGAAGAAGGGCCAGGGACGGTAGTCCAGGGTCACAAATCCCTGGTCCACGGCCTTCATCTCCATCAAAGGATCAAATTGATCAACTCAAGGTTCAGCTTTATACATAGTTGTGTGATTTCTTGTTAAGCTCGTTGTAGTATGCAATGATTTATATTGGTTCATTTTTTGTAGAAAGAGGCAGTGAGCCTAATGAAACGTGGGCTGCCTGAGGAAGCACTATTTATGTTGAAGAATGAATACAAGAAATATGAAATGTCGGAACCTGAGTCGGCTTATTACATGAACATGCTACTAGTTGAAATTTTGATCAGTCAGGTATTTTCCCTTCATCGATTAATGCAAGTAGCCATTCACATTGGATTCCGTAGCTGGAACTAACTAGAGTAGTTTGAATCAACGAGTGTTGTTAAAATGGTGGTCATCCCATTTCGGATTTTAAGTTAGATACCTAAGAGCTGTTAACTACATATATACTCCATATCTATGTTCCAAAGATAGGTAGGTAATAAGTGTAATAATATGGAATCCTTAGAAAAAAAAAATTGGAAATGCTAGAAGGGTTGTTAACCGGTAAAAGTATTATAGAGGTCTTTGTGTTAAGGTTTAGATTGCATTTTGCTCCTCAACTCAAAAAATGAATAAATTAGTCTCTATACATTAAATCAAAGAGCAAACCGAATTTTTATTAATTTCTACCGTGAAAAAATAGTCTCAATACGTTACTATGAGGCACACGTGACACACCATGTGTCACTGTCAAGTTATTTCATCAGTCACACCAATTTTCAATTGTAAAAATGGATAAAATTTTTAACATAAAGAATCAATTTGCTCTTTGATCTAACATATATTAATTAAGTTACTCATTTTTTAGTAGAGACAAAATACAATCTAACTCCTAATACAACAGATTCCATAATACTTTTACTAAAGTTAACTGCATTAAGATAACATAAAAATGATGAAAAATAGGTCGTCTTTTTTTTTTTTTCCTTGATAGTGTGATTATCATTTATGTACAGGGAAAATACGAAGAAGCCTATGAGTTTATGACTACTCATGATCAGAAGATTTCAGAGTTGGATGTTCGGCCTACTCTTTACAAGGTACGTTATAGGACATCTAAATTGGGTTAGCAAAAGAATCTATGTTTAAGCTCTTCAAGTAGATAAGACCTTTCATCAGTCTTTCTTACTCTATTTTAACATGTTGATTTGCAAAATTTTGATTGAGAAGTGATGTTTTATTCCTTTGATTTCTTTCCTTTGACAATATGCAGGCTATTATATGCACCATGTTAGATAAAGATGATGAAGCGCAGCGTTTATGGGATGATTTCGCAGGATCCGTTGGAGGGTTTTTCCCCCACGGTTTCTAATTGGCATAATATGGCAGGAGAGTTGGAGGCATAAACAACAAAACTAATTACTTGCATACAATTTAGTCTGAAACAGAAACCCCATGATTTTCAAGTTAATTAGTATATCCGGATGTATTTCTGCCTTTAAGCCAAAGATTGCTCATATGAAATCACTATTCTTTGTGCTCCATTTATATATCAAATTAAAGATTGAAATCAACTAGTAATAGAAGAAAGATTGACCAATCATCATCACCAATTGCCAATGAGACGAGCTCAAAATTTTGCTGATATGGGTCATGCATGTATTCTCTATTTAGTCCGAACGCTAATGAAATATTTTTAGAATAATGTTGATGACATATATGAGAGGGAAGAATATGCACAAAAATAAATTTTTAAGAGAAAATACTTACCCCATAAACATGACACATAGTGCATACAATATGTAAAATAATATAACGTGATGCACAAATGTCATTGTCCACAGAAAAAGTTCAAATAGAGGAGAAAAGCAAACTGAAAAGAATAACTGTAATACTATAAAGATTCAAGATCAATCCAAAGATGCATCATATTGATCAAACTGTTGATATTTGCATCCTAACCTTGCCATCATAAGACCAACTTGATGATGAACACCAATCAATAAAAAATTCATTGTCAAAAGCTTCAAGAGACCCATTGCATTATATGTACAAAAAGGCAAATCTCAAATGACTATCCTCTTTAGCATCTTAAAGTCCATTTTTATGAACACTCTCCTAACAAGGTTCTCAGAGAATAGTTCCCAATAAATCTAGCAGTGCCCTTGTTGTAACACCTTGGACCCGATCCGATTGGTCGGATCTAGATCTTGGGTATTACCACGCTAATACAGACAAAAACTTAATCTACTTTTACAAATTTAAATCAATTACAAGTTACATAATTACAAAGTTTCAAAACTAAGATACATGATTACATATCTTAAAGTCCATTTTTATGAACACTCTCCTAACGAGGTTCTCTGAGAATAGTTCCCATTAAATCTAGCGATGCCCTTGTTGTAACACCTTGGACCCGATCCGATTGGTCGGATCTAGATCTTGGATATTACCACGCTAATACAGACAAAAACTTAATCTACTTTTACAAATTTAAATCAATTACAAGTTACATAATTAAAAAGTTTCAAAACTAAGATACATGATTACATATACAACTTCAACACATATAATAAGTTACAACAATACTTATATAAAAATTCTAATCCATTACAAATACCCCAAAGTAGGGATTTCCAAGTGACATTTCAGACCTTGAACACGTCACTGAACTCGCTCTATATACATAATAACCCGATACGCCACTTCTTGGCATAGTCCTAGCATCGTCCCTCCTGGCGCAAACCCACATCATCTCTCCTGTAACATAACACACACATATAAGTTCATAAGAACTTAGTGAGGGAAAACATCATTTACCTGAGTCATATTTTCACATTACAACTGATAGTTCAGATAGACGATCTCATCATTCTTAACTTTCAACTTTGTCTTTGAGGAATACTATAACACCCCTTACCCTAGACCGTTGTCGGAGTTGAGTATGAGGCATTACTAGACTTGACTACTAATTCAAGGCATAAAAAAAATTAAAACTGTCCAACTGCATCATGCTGACTAAATTGACCATAACTCGACTTACAAAACTCGAAATTTAGATCCGTAAATTTTCCTTGAAACTAGACTCGTATATCTTCTTGCCATAATTTTTCTAGAATTTTTCATAAAGCCAATTAGTACAGTTTATTCATCAAATTTTTCCCTATTTCACTGTTGGATGGTTCTGACCAATCTTTACAAAAACTCAGTTATCTCATTGTACAGCACTTCAATAATGTTCTTGTTTATTCCAATCAAAAATAGGCTCATTAAGGATTCTAAGCATATAAACTATGCTCCATGATTATTTTTGTACAATTTTTAACAATTTTTCCAAGATAGAACAGGGAATCACGAAGTCATTCAGAATAAGTCTCACTAAAATTTAAATATCTCATAATATAAAATTCATTTACCTACTCTGTTTCATTCATATCAACATAGACACAATAAGCTTTAATTCTACATCCTATTCACTCTCTAACTCCATTTATCCTATTTTTAGTGATTTTTCAAAATCACGTTACTCCTGTTAACCAAAAACTGTTTCATTGCAAAATATGATTAACTAGTTTATAACCTCCTTACTCCATTTCATTTAAACTCTATACACTAACCATACATATATATATACTAAAACCAATTCAACCAAAAACACAACTAAACATAATCATCAAGCCAAAATATAAATTTCCAAAATTTACAAGATGGACAAGCCATTTTCGCATGGCTTATATACATCAACTAAATATCATTCAAACCTTAAGTTAGCCTATACATGCCTTAAGTTCAAACTAGGTTTATAAGTACCAAAAGAGTTGAAAGTGCGGTTGACTTCTCCGAAGATCCTGTGATCCCGTAGCTATAACAAAATCTATAAAACAAACAAGGGATACACACAAAGTAAGCTTACTAGCTTCGTAAGTCTTAATCAACTTTAATGTAACATTCAAGTATATAAGTTTTTAAATAAACATTCCTTAACATCAAATGTTCATGACTAAATATTTAATCTACCAAAACCGAATATCCCATTCCATTATATATAACTACATCGACTTTTACTTCCTTCATGATTTTCAATAACTAATTCACTCATAGTATACATATAACCGAATTCCATCTATCATTTGTACATCAATTCTTTTCATCGTTACATTTATTTATTATCATAGTTTATAATCATGACATTAAAGTATACATAATACATACCTTATAGACGAACTTACCAATTCACTTTCATAAACTTAAGCTTCCATGATTTGTTTTATAACTTTACCATTTCGTAACTAAATTCAGAAATAGATAACTTACCAGCATATAACAAGCTACACACTAAATCAAATCACATACACCGGCACCCTGCCTGCTAGGCTCGAAGTCCGAGATTTAAAACACCGTCATTTAGCCTACTAGGCATTAAGCCTGAATTAATTCACCGGCACAAGGCCTGCTAGGCATTAAGCCCGAATTAGATCACCGGCACAAGGCCTGCTAGGCTCAAAGCCCAAAATTTCGACATTTTCAACATTCCAACATACATTACTTGATGCTAATAATCACAATTATCTCATTTGTAACATATTACTTTCACATATTAAATCAAACCTAATTATTCACAGTATATTTAACAAATAAATTTACTACAAATTCATACCCCTATATTCGGCCAACATATATTTTCATACCTCAATTTTCCAAATTTATTTTATTCTAAGTTCATGAATAATTCTTTGACATAAATTTGATTAAGGACTTACCTTAGAAGTCGATAGATTCGAAATTTCCGGCTATTCGTTTAGTTTAGCTTTTCCTCGCTCCAAATTCTTTTCCTTTTGTTCTGGATCTAATTTGGTTCAAATTAAACTTATTTAGATACATTTCAATTCCATTTAATTCACAAATATTTGTTAATGCAAAATTTCTATTTTTACCCTCAACATTTACAAAGTTACATTTTAGTCCAATTCTTACAAAATACAAAATATAGGAAATTTAAATTAACCCCCCTTAAGGCCGAATACTCTCCATCCCCATACACATCACTATTAATCATTTACAATATACAATAACATAATTAATCTCATATTGGCCGACTATACAAAAATTCATTACCTTTTTACCTATGGCCGTACATTAACTATATATATATACAATATATAACCAAATATAATAGCTCAACAAATATCCTGTTTGTTTTTAAACCTATACTAACCCTTCTCTTATCCGGCACAACCAACAAAAATATACCCATCTATGGCCGAATTTAAACATGCTCAATACTCAAAATTTTAATATGGTTTTGATAGTACTCAAAGTAATCAACTCCAATATGTAAAAAAAAATTACTAAAACAAAGCTCAAATACCTACCCTGGCATTACATGCAATGACCGAATATGGGGGTTCCAGTTTTCTTCTTTTCTTTGAAATAAAATCGGTGAAGAAGATGGGGGAAAAGGAGAGAGAATAGAATTAAAGCATGCTTCTTTTGTTTAATAAAATAACACATATTATAGCATGCTTATAATATAATAATACTTTAGTTATAATATACTAAGAAAATATAATATTCATAGCATGCTTACCGTCCACTATATTAAAATATGGGGAATTTGACATGCAAGTCCTCACATGCAAGAAAACAATTCAATTAACCCCTCTAACTTAATAAAGGCTACTTTTACTACTTTAACAATTTGATCTTTCCTCTTAATTTGAGCACACCAAAGCAACTAATTTAAAAATTTTCAACACATACCCATTCATAATTATTTCACACAAAAATAAAATATTATTAGGAAATTTTTAGGCTCGGATTCGTGGTCCCGAAACAACCGTTCCGATTAAGGTCAAATTCGGACTGTTACAACTCTCCCCCAAAAAAAAAAAATTTCATCCTCGAAAATCTTACCATTAAACAAAGTTGGATAATGTTGCCTCAATGAGTCCCCGGGCTTCCACGTAGCCTCTTCAATTCCGTGCCTATTCCATAACACTTTCACTAACGGGATTTTCTTGTTTCTCAACTCTTTCATTTCCCGAGCTAAGATACGGATCGGTTCTTCATCATATGTCATATCATTTCGGATTTCAACCTCTGACGGAGTGATCACATGTGACGGGTCTGATCTATACTTACGAAGCATCGAAACATGAAATACATCATGTATCTTTTCTAATTCAGAGGGCAACTTCAATCTATACGCAACAGGCCCAATTCGTTCGATGATTTCATACGGTCCTATGAATCTCGGACCCAACTTGCCTTTCCGACCAAATCGAAGTACTTTCTTCCACGGAGAAACCTTCAAGAATACTCGATCTCCGACGTGAAATTCAATGTCTTTACGTTTTAAATCAGCATAGGACTTTTGTCGATCTGAGGCAGCTTTCAAGGTATCTCTAATCACTGCTACTTTTTGTTCGGTCTCTTTAATCAAATCAACCCCGTGTATCTTGTTCTCACTGAGCTCAGTCCAATACAACGATGTACGACATTTGCAACCATAAAGAGCTTCGTATGGTGCCATTTTAATACTGGATTGAAAACTGTTATTATAAGCAAATTCAACCAGAGGTAAGTGCTTTTCCCACGAACCTTCAAACTCAAGAATGCAACATCTCAACATGTCCTCAAGTATCTGGATGGTTCGTTCAGACTGACCGTCTGTCTACGGATGGAAAGCTGTACTAAAATGAAGTTTAGTACCTAAAGCATCTTGCAACTTCTTCCAAAACCACTATGTGAATCTCGGGTCTCTGTCTGAAACAATGGAACTCGGTACACCATGTAATTTCACAATTTCAGATACATACAATTCAGCAAGCTTATCGAGCGAATAGTCTATACGAACTGGCACAAAGTAAGCTGATTTAGTCAGTCTATCAACTATAACCCAGACTGCATCTTTCTTACTCGGTGTCATAGGCAAACCTGACACGAAATCCATTGTTATTCTATCCCATTTCCACTCAGGTATCATAATTGGCTGAAGTAATCCAGAAGGCACCTGATGTTCGGCTTTGACTTGTTGACATATTAAACACCTTGAAACAAATTCGGATATATCCCGTTTCATACTGTGCCACCGAGAAGCGCTTCAAGTCATTATACATTTTCGTGCTACCCGGATGTATCGACATTTGACTATTTGGAGCCTCATTCAATAACATCTGAATCAGATCCGCGTTCCTCGGTATACACATTCGGCCTTTGTATTTCAAACAGTCATTTTCATCAATTCAAAACTCGACTCTGCATTACTTTCTGCTTTGAACTTCGCTTAATCGTCATATCTTTGTCGACTTTTTGTGCATCACAAATTTCTTTGAATAAACATCGGTCTTGCTTTTAACTCGGCTATGATCGAACTATCACTTGACATAATCATCTGTGTGTTCAATGCACGAAGAGTAAACAATGATTTTCGACTTAACGCATCTGCGACAACGTTAGCTTTCCCCGGATGGTAGTCAATTACCAACTCATAGTCTTTCAACAGTTATAACCATCTGCGTTGTCTCAAGTTTAGATCTTTCTGAGTCATCAAATACTTAAGACTTTTGTGATCCGAGTAAACATGGCATTTCTCACCATATAAATAATGACGCCAAATTTTCAATGCGAACACAATAGCTGCAAGTTCTAAATCATGTGTCGGGTAATTTCTTTCATGCGGCTTCAATTGTCTCGAAGCATAGGCTACGACTTTGCCTTCCTGCATCAAAACGCAGCCCAACCCATTCAAAGAAGCATCATAATAAACAACAAATTCTTTACCCGATTCAGGCTGAACTAACACTGGAGCTTCGGTCAAAGGGCTTTCAACTGATCGAAGCTTTTCTGACACTTTTTCGACCACTCGAACCTGACATCTTTCTGCAATAGCTTTGTTAACGGGGTAGCTATCATAGAAAAACCTTTCACAAATCATCGATAATAACCCGCAAGTCCCAGAAAGCTTCGAACTTCAGAAACATTCTTTGGTGGTTTCCAATCAATAATAGCCGATATTTTGCTCGGATCAACACGAATACCCAATGCTGACACGACATGACCCAAAAAACTAACTTCCTTCATCCAAAATTCACACTTACTAAACTTTGCATACAACTGTTTATCTCGCAAGTTAGTAGCACCAATCTCAAATGCTCGGCATGCTCGATTTCATCTTTGGAGTAGACCAGTATATCATCAATAAACACTACTACAAACCAATCCAAAAACTGTCTGAAGACCCGATTCATCAGATCCATAAAAACAGCAGGTGCATTAGTAAGTCCAAAAGGCATAACCAGAAACTCAAAGTTTCCCGAACCCCTTTCGAAACGCAGTCTTTGGCACATCCGTATCTCGACTCATGAATCGATAATAGCCCGATCTCAAATCTATCTTTGAAAATACTGAAGCCCCTTTCAACTGGTCAAACAAATCATCAATTTGGGGTAACGGGTATTTATTTTTTATTGTCACTTTATTCAGTTGCCGATAATCAATACACATTTGCACAGTCCCGTCTTTCTTTTTCACAAACAGAACTGGTGCACCCCACGGTGAGAAACTCGGTCGTGCAAAACCCCTATCTGTCAACTCTTGCAACTGTGCTTTCAATTCTTTCAACTCAATAGGTGCCATCAGATACGGAGCTATTGAAATCGGAGTTGTCCCGGGAACTAGTTCAATGCCAAACTCAACTTCTCGCGCTGGTGGTAGACCCGGTAATTCTTCAGGGAATACATCTGGGTATTCACACACAACTGGTACTAATTCAATCTGTTTTTTGGATACTTTATTATCCAGCACATAAGCTAAATAAGCTTCACATCCTCTTTTCACATACTTCTGGGCTAACATCGAGGTTATTACAGTAGGCAACCCACTCAAATCATTAGATTCAACCCGGATGATCTCACCGTTTTGGCATCTTAACTCAATAATCTTTCTTTTACAATTCACCACTGCATCATACAAAGTTAGCCAGTCCATTCCCAGAATTATATCAAATTCGTCAAAAGGCAATAACATTAAATCAGCTGGGAAGCAGGAATCCCGAATCATCAATGGGCAACCTTTACATACTTTATCAACCATTACACAATGACCCACAGGACTGGACACACGGATCGCAAACTTAGTAGACTCAACAGGTAGAGTCTTACTGGATACTAAAGTTTCACACACATATGAATGAGTTGAACCAGGATCAATCAACGCAATCACAGTAGTATCATAAAGTTTGAAAGTACCGGTAATAACATTTGGGGAAGAAGCATCCTCTCGGCTCGCATCAGCGTAAGTCGTAGTGGTGCTCGCCTCTCGATCGAACTACAGTGTTTTTCATCACTCTCTGACTGCCACCTACATTGCCTGAATGTCTATGTGGTCTGCCCCGTGCTGGCGCGCTGCTCGGTCTAGTGTTTTGAGCTGTATTCTGCTCGGTTAACATCGGGCACTCTCGAATAAAATGATCCGATGATCCACATTTAAAGCAGGACCGATCACGAACTCTACAACTTCCAGAATACCATTTCCCACAATGTTTACACTCGGCCCGGTTCTGTGGAACATTACCAACACTAGCCATCGAAGTGGCTCGGGAACTCACTGAAGGTCGATCACGTCTAGGCAAGTCTGAAGTAGCTTTATGTTGGCTGGGGTTATCTCTGAACTTCTTATGCACTGAATGAAAAATTTTACTCGATGATCTTTTTCTAGTGTCTCTAGCTTCTATTTCAGCTTTTCTTTTCTCCTTTCCGAGCTCTTCAGCTTTGCAAGCTCGCTCGACTAGTGTCACAAACTCTTTAATCTCAAGAATGCCAACAAGCAACTTTATGTCTTCATTCAGACCGTCTTCAAATCTTTTACACATGATAGCTTCAGCTGATACACACTCTCGAGCATATCGGCTCAATCTGACAAATTTCCGTTCATATTCTGTTATAGTCATGCGGCCCTGTTTTAATTCCAGAAATTCTTTCCGTTTCTGATCGATGAACCTCTGACTAATATATTTCTTGCGGAACTCTATTTGAAAGAAATCCCACGTCACTTTTTCTTTCGGAACCACTGATACTAGTGTATTCCACCAGTGATATGCAGTGTCCCGAAGTAACGATATAGCACATTTCAAGCATTCGTTTGGAGTACAAGATAATTCATCAAGTACCCGAATAATGTTATCAAGCCACAACTCAGCTCTCTCTGCGTCATCATCATCATTAGCTTTAAATTCTTCGGCCCCATGTTTCCTAATTTTATCAACGGGAGGCTTACTAGATCTCATCGGATCTATCATCTGAGGTGCAGAAGGTGCCGGAGTTGGATTATTTGGGGGTGGAGATGGTTGTACAGCCGGGTTATTCTGAATGAACTGGGTAAACCACTCACTCATCATCAGGTAGAAGGCTTGTTTAGCCTCCCCTTCGTGTCTACCCGAAACTGGTCGAGAGTCTACTGGCGCTGATCCGCGTGCACAGTCAGACGCTACGCTCTCTACATCGTCCACTACGGCTCTATCGGGATCAGGATCCATTACTATAATAAACACAGTTCAAGATGTCAGAAGTCACCACACTATCAATTATACAATAAGGCATGTATAGCTGGACTCTCATTGGCTACGATAGTCCTAGAATCGACTAAACCGTAAGCTCCGATACCAATAAAATGTAACATCCCTTACCCTAGACCGTTGCCGGAGTTGAGTATGAGGCATTACTAGACTTGACTACTAATTCAAGGCATAAAAAAATTAAAACTGTCTAACTGTATCATGCTGACTAAATTGACCATAACTCGACTTACAAAACTCAAAATTTAGATCCGTAAATTTTCCTTAAAACTAGACTCGTATATCTTCTTGCCATATTTTTTCTAGAATTTTTCATAAAGCCAATTAGTACAGTTTATTCATCAAATTTTTCCCTATTTCACTGTTGGATAGTTCTGACCAATCTTTACAAAAACTCAGTTATCTCATTGTACAGCACTTCAATAATGTTCTTGTTTATTCCAATCAAAAATAGGCTCATTAAGGATTCTAAGCATATAAACTATGCTCCATGATTATTTTTGTACAATTTTTAACAATTTTTCCAAGATAGAATAGGGAATCACGAAGTCATTCAGAATAAGTCTCACTAAAATTTAAATATCTCATAATATAAAATTCATTTACCTACTCTGTTTCTTTCATATCAACATAGACACAATAAGCTTTAATTCTACATCCTATTCACTCTCTAACTCCATTTATCCTATTTTTAGTGATTTTTCAAAATCACGTTACTCCTGTTAACCAAAAACTGTTTCAAAGATTGCAAAATATGATTAACTAGTTTATAACCTCCTTACTCCATTTCATTTAAACTCTATACACTAACCATACATATATATATACTAAAACCAATTCAACCAAAAACACAACTAAACATAATCATCAAGCCAAAATATAAATTTCCAAAATTTACAAGATGGACAAGCCATTTTCGCATGGCTTATATACATCAACTAAATATCATTCAAACCTTAAGTTAGCCTATACATGCCTTAAGTTCAAACTAGGTTTATAAGTACCAAAAGAGTTGAAAGTGCGGTTGACTTCTCCGAAGATCCTCTCGATCCCGTAGCTATAACAAAATCTATAAAACAAACAAGGGATACACACAAAGTAAGCTTACTAGCCGTAGAAGTCTTAATCAACTTTAATGTAACATTCAAGTATATAAGTTTTTAAATAAACATTCCTTAACATCAAATGTTCATGACTAAATATTTAATCTACCAAAACCGAATATCCCATTCCATTATATATAACTACATCGACTTTTACTTCCTTCATGATTTTCAATAACTAATTCACTCATAGTATACATATAACCGAATTCCATCTATCATTTGTACATCAATTCCTTTCATCATTACATTTATTTATTATCATAGTTTATAATCATGACATTAAAGTATACATAATACATACCTTATAGACGAACTTACCAATTCACTTTCATAAACTTAAGCTTCCATGATTTGTTTTATAACTTTACCATTTTGTAACTAAATTCAGAAATAGATAACTTACCAGCATATAACAAGCTACACACTAAATCAAATCACATACACCGGCACCCTGCCTGCTAGGCTCGAAGTCCGAGATTTAAAACACCGTCATTTAGCCTGCTAGGCATTAAGCCCGAATTAGTTCACCGGCACAAGGCCTGCTAGGCATTAAGCCCGAATTAGATCACCGGCACAAGGCCTGCTAGGCTCAAAGCCTGAAATTTCGACATTTTCAACATTCCAACACACATTACTTGATGCTAATAATCACAATTATCTCATTTGTAACATATTACTTTCACATATTAAATCAAACCTAATTATTCACAGTATATTTAACAAATAAATTTACTACAAATTCATACCCCTATATTCGGCCAACATATATTTTCATACCTCAATTTTCCAAATTTATTTTATTCTAAGTTCATGAATAATTCTTTGACATAAATTTGATTAAGGACTTACCTTAGAAGTCGATAGATTCGAAATTTTCGGCTATTCATTTAGTTTAGCTTTTCCTCGCTCCAAATTCTTTTCCTTTTGTTCTGGATCTAATTTGGTTCAAATTAAACTTATTTAGATACATTTCAATTCCATTTAATTCACAAATATTTGTTAATGCAAAATTTCTATTTTTACCCTCAACATTTACAAAGTTACATTTTAGTCCAATTCTTACAAAATACAAAATATAGGAAATTTAAATTAACCCCCCTTAAGGCCGAATACTCTCCATCCCCATACACATCACTATTAACCATTTACAATGTACAATAACATAATTAATCTCATTTTGGCCGACTATACAAAAATTCATTACCTTTTTACCTATGGCCGTACATTAACTATATATATATACAATATATAACCAAATATAATAGCTCAACAAATATCCTGTTTGTTTTTAAACCTATACTAACCCTTCTCCCATCCAGCACAACCAACAAAAATATACCCATCTATGGCCGAATTTAAACATGCTCAATACTCAAAATTTTAATATGGTTTTGATAGTACTCAAAGTAATCAACTCCAATATGTAAAAAAAAAAAATTACTAAAACAAATCTCAAATACCTACCCTGGCATTACATGCAATGACCGAATATGGGGGTTCCAGTTTTCTTCTTTTCTTTGAAATAAAATCGGTGAAGAAGATGGGGGGAAAAGGAGAGAGAATAGAATTAAAGCATGCTTCTTTTGTTTAATAAAATAACACATATTATAGCATGCTTATAATATAATAATACTTTAGTTATAATATACTAAGAAAATATAATATTCATAGCATGCTTAACGTCCACTATATTAAAATATGGGGAATTTGACATGCAAGTCCTCACATGTAAGAAAACAATTCAATTAACCCCTCTAACTTAATAAAGGCTACTTTTACTGCTTTAACAATTTGATCTTTCCTCTTAATTTGAGCACACCAAAGCGACTAATTTAACAATTTTCAACACATACCCATTCATAATTGTTTCACACAAAAATAAAATATTATTAGGAAATTTTTCGGCTCGGATTCGTGGTCCCGAAACCACCGTTCCGATTAAGGTCAAATTCGGACTGTTACAACTTCCTCAAGTTCTGTTCCTATATTCACGTTAGATACCATACCTTACTCTGATATCACTTCCTCCTATCGAAGTCTTCAATACATCACTTACTTCCTTCAATTAGAACAATCATAAAACTTTATCCATTTCCTTTCCAGAGTTCAATACAATCAGTGACAGCATTACGCTTGCAAACTTACTTTTGAGCCATCAAATCATCATAATTCAAATGAACGTGTGCACAGACGACAGATACCTCCTTCAAACATGCAAATTTATATCCTTATTTTCAGTCGAGTCATAGCCTTATATAACTCCTTTTTACCGTATAAATCATAGAGACATAAAACCTTTCTAATCTTACTTATTTTGCTTAAGAGTCATGCTAAACGCGCCAAATCGGTTTATTATAAAACCCGTCAGAAGAACTTTCCTTTCGATATGCCACTAAGAACTTTATTTTGACACGCCACTAGGGCATTTATTTCAGAGTTTTCCACGAAGGATACTCTTTCATATTTCACCAAAAAGGTGTTCCTTTCATATTGCGCTACAAAAGCTATCCTTCAGGGTTCGTCGCGAGGGTTTTTTTTTCTTAACGTGTGATAAGTGTTAAAAGTAACATGTTTTAACCTCATTTTTAATGTGTTTTTGGGTGATTATTTGATGTTAATTGTGAACTTTATGTTCCTAATCCTTTAAATTCATGTTTTGATGCTTAATAGAGCACTTTGGAGCAAAAGGAACAAAAACTAAAAAATCAGAGCAAGCTACAAGAGCCACACAAGCTGACCCATTTCACACGGGTGTGTGGTAGGCCATGTTGTTTTCACGGGATTTCACAATGAACTTCGAAAAATCACAATTTTTAGATTTTTCAGGCATTCTAAAATGTATATATATGAACTCTATGATGGATTTTGTCATTTGATTTCTATTTTACGTAATAAATACTTAGTTTTTTATTCTCAATTATCTGTGTTTAATTCTTTGTTTGATATTTCTAGATTATCGACCCATATTTGATGTGCATAAATCGAAGGTTGAATAGACCCTATTTAAGAGTAGATCTTTACATAGTTGAATGGAGTTGCATGCAATCCTAAAAATAAGACAAAATAAATCTACTAGATTATAGTCAAATCTAATAGAGGAATCCATAGCATGAGTTAATGGGATAATAGGGGTTTTAATTAGAAATAAATTTCAATTAATCAACTTAGAGTCAGTTGTTCTTATACTCAAAAGAGATATTTGCATAACTTAAGGATTTCTACGGATTAAGATACTAAATAAAGAAATTGTGTAATTTAGATTGATAGTGCCAGATGAAATCTAGGTGAATTCTTTATTGGGTATTGTTTTGCTTCTTGGTTTTTAATCGATTATTTTCTTATTTTGTTCTTTGTTGTGTTCGTTAGTTAATTAATTTAAGTTAATTTAGTTTTTAAATCAATCACTCGAATTATTCGATTAAATAATAAAAATATAGTAATTACTAGCACTTTTAGTCTTCGTGAGAATGATATTTTTGCTCACTGTAGCTATACTATTAATTGATAGATGCGCTTGCCTTAGTCAAATTTTTAGTTAGTTCCGTAGACATCAAGTATTTGGCAACATTATCGAGGACTAGAATATTAGAAAAACTTTATTTCTATTAATTTATTCATTACTTACAAACTTACATACTTAGTCACAATTAATACCTTACCCCTGGAGAACTTGCTCTAAACATCATACTTCGACAACAGTAATTGAATCACTAAGACTACGTTCGGGCGAGATGTTACACAATTCACATACATGTACAATTATACCATTTATATCATATACTATTAAAATAATGCTCATTTAGTGAACATAACATTTAAATTCATATTCAATCTTTTTAACTATTTCATTTCTGCTTAATTACCATTTTTGCCCGAAGAACCTTAGTAAATTGAATTCAGATAGCCGAGATTGATTTGCTCACATAAACTGACATTTTGGGCTGCTCACACAAGCTTCAGATCAAGGTTACTAAACAAGCTTTATGTAACATCCCGAAATTGGGCCTAGTAGGATTGGGCCCAATGGGCCTTGGGCGTAGGAATGTTTAAAATTTTTGAGAATATGAATGGCGTTATTGCAAATTGGACTTATTAATTAAGTGAATTTGGAAGGTTACGAGGTTTCTAGGAAGTTCCGGGTTCAAGATGGGCTATAGGAAAAATGTTGTGTTTAAGCATTTAAGGAGAGTAGGCAAGTAGCATCAAGACTTAAGGAAATAAGTGTGCATTTTACTAGCACAAAGAGTCTATTGGTAAAGGTGGAAAGTGGTGTGTGGAGTGTACTAATGGTCTGAGGTTCAAATCCCATCAAGTGCAAAATTTGACTATTTTTTTTGTGTTCTTTCCCTAAGTGTCGGCCATGGTGGTATTTAAGGCAAGGTGGACTCTTTAGTTATGGTATGATGGCTAAGGAAACAAGGAGAGGATGAAGGTAAGGAAAGGAATCAAAAGAAAAAGGCAAGATAAGGGAGCATGTTGGCCTTTTTCATGGGTGATGTTTTGGAAAGATTTTTGTTGGTCAACATCCACCCTTTTGGCTAGAGTTCACACGATTTTGTTAGGGGGAAGGGAGAGTCGAATTTCTCTTTTCTCTTTAGACCATTTTGTTAGCTTTTGGTGCAAGAGAGGTACACTTCTCTCTTTGAACATTTGTGTCTTCTTTTCAAATCCATCTCCCTTTTTGCTTTGGCCGAAACCTCCTAACACATTTGTGCATTCTTATTCTTTTGTTTGGCCGAAACACTCACATTTGCTCATCCCCCTTTTGATAGTCGAAACCACCAAAGCACTTTTCTCCATCCATTCTTTTCTTTTGACCATTTCATCAACCTTTTTGTAACACCCCTAACCCGTATCCGTCGCCGAATTTGGGTTATAAGGCATTACCGAACATATCATAGTTCATACAGAAAATCATTTCTTTCTTAACTCGAATTTAATCATCTCAAATATTTTTAAGACATGTTCTAACATATATCAAAACATATCATATACTGAATGTATAACAAAACCACTCATTCATTAGTTATAACAATCCCTTATGAAAGAGCTTTCGCACATATAAAATTTAGACTTCAATCAAAACAAATTTCACTACTAAATTTTCATTTATTTACACGGCATTTGGAGACATAAATAAAACCAAACATAATTAATACATCATCATATCGCATGCACATTTGCTAATGTAAAATGTAACACCCCAAACCCGGCCCACGAGCCATGACCAGATCTGGTATGTCACGGAATAAAAAGAAGTTTGAAGGGTTTGGATTAATAGTAGAAATTTAAGAAAATTTTGTTAAGGGTATAAAACGGTGTTCGTTAAAACTCAAGTGGGTTGATTTGGTAAATCCGATTGAGTTGAAAATCCTTTCTTCCTTTAAAACCATCTGCCCCTTTAATTTTAGAACAATAGAGTGGTCAATAGCTTAGAAAATTTCGTTACCCGATGGTAACATTTTTGAAAACGCGTGGAGTACTTATTTTTGTAAATGTTACTTTTAACCGATTTGCATAACCGTTTGTAAGTTCATTAGTTATATAATAAAGTAAAGCAACTACTTAAACATCCAAAATAATAAGCGGCCGTATTACAACCCAATCGAATTTTAGTGAATAGTAAACTTAAAACGGGGCAAAGTAAAATTTCAAGTCCACAAAACCAACATGGCCGCCTCGAGCTCTCCTCGGCTCCGCATCCGTGCTCTACTCACCTGCAAGATGATATGGGAAGGGGTGAGTCACCAAGACTCAGTGTATAAATCCCCAACCCGGAAATAACACTCATACACAAGATATTAGTATGACATGAAATTATGCAACCCAACCTAGCCATCCATGCTCCTTTTCTACCCCGTGTGGTACCAAACCACTGGTGGTGCCAAACCACTGGTGACTTATAGTCACGGTATCCGTCAATACGTGTGGTGCCAAACCACTGGTGGTGCCAAACCACTGGTGACCCGAAGTCACAATCAAATGATGGGGCCAACCCATCGTGTGATACCAAATCACTGGCGTCGATCCCGTATCTCAAATGTGGGGCCAACCCACGGTGGAATTAATCCACAGGGACGAGACGCTATGAGGTGCCAAACCTCTGGAGGTACCAAACCTCTGGTGACCGTAGTCACAATGTGTTACCAAAACACTGGTGTCCGTCGACACGAATATTACTCCCTCTCATCAATCCCACCATCATCATGCTTATATCACAAGTATCATGATCCCATATATCATGCAATCGTACATAGCATAGCATCTCACAGCATATGATGGCATATACAACATATATCGTAAATCGAGTAATAGAGGACTTACCCGAAAACCAAGCTTATGCCCACTAGGCAAAGTTACCACATGAGAGGTTATTAATATTATCAAATAACAGTTTATACTAATAAAGTGTGTAAGAGCTTACACACCTATTTAATCGAAGATCTAAATAGAAATCCCGTATCTACGTGATATTACAAAAGTCCCGAACTTGTCCTCGTATAGCTCCTATTATTCGGCCATCATAGGTTAGTATTTAGGGGTCCCATTTGATTAACCAACAATTCCAAAGGATTGGTCATAACGTAATAAAACAGGGCCTTAGGCCGAACCTTTATTAATACGAACTAACGTGTCTTGAAATCTCGAAAACTTCTGGCTTCATAGCCGATTTACCCCCTAAAATCAAAGTGCATAAATCGGTCAGACATAGATACCAAAGTGGCCCTTGGCCGAATGTCAATAACCTCATACCTTGTCTACCGAAGTTCTAAAATTCCCCTGACGCTTTGAATAGTCAAGACCCTTGAAGAAACGAGACCCGAAGGACTCCTTCAAAATCCTTTAGCTTCGGCTACCTTCAAAAGAGACATTAAGTATTATTTGTAGGCATTCGCCAACCCCTAGAAGTGCTTGAACTCATGCTTTTGGCCCATCAAAAGAGAGGTAGGGAGGCCAAGTAAAAGGGAAATACTTACCAACTCTAGAAAATATATCTCCTTTCGTGGATTCGGTCTATGCTCTATGTGGTAAGTAGCATTCGGCTAGGACTCGACGATTTCTTCTCCTAGATGAACACCAAAAATTCGGCCAAGCCTTGAGGAAAAGATGGAGTAGCCTGGCCACTTCAAGAGAAACCAAAAGAGGAGGATGAAGAACAAAATTTACAGGAGAGCACAAGGAAGGGAAACAAAACATGCTAAGAGAGTTTGGCTTTTGTTTTTGGCCACTTTCAAGTAGAGCCATACCCCTTTTTTTCTAAATTCCAATCCCCAAACCTAAGCATTAATTCCCATAATATTCTTTCTATTTCCAAAAAATAAATTAAAGAAAAATTGCCCATACATCTAATATACATAAAGTAAACCTCAAGGAATATAATGCCCATGCTCTTAATAAAATAAGAGAATTTTACCCCATGCTCATGCAGCAAAAAGATAAAAAAATTGAGCAAAAAGGAATAGGGTGGCCACCAAATTTGGTCTCCACGCGTGCATGTGCCCATGCACAGACCAAAATTCGCGAAGAAAAAAAGGGGATAATTTCATCCGGCGGCGCCGCCTTGAGTCTCGAACCCGAGACCTGGGGCAGAAACTCCCGCGCCTCGACCACTCGACCTGCTGGACTTTCGTGACAGGAACGCGTCGCGTCTTTCTTTTAAACCTTCTTTCCTGTGTTCCCCTTTGCCTTAACGCCAAGTAAAAATAAAAGTGCTCGCGCGTCCCCAGCGGTGCTTTCGAAGCGTGCGACCGAGCCGCCACGAACCAATACACCACGACCACTATGCCAAGGCATTATTTGTGATATGTACCCATCACAAATTCTTTTAAAGTCTTCTTCGATGGCTCTTTTAGTATTAAGCGCTTCCAAAGCAAAAATTTAAAACGTCTTAAGCGCGGGTCCTAGGGCTCGAACGCGGGACCTCATCCCACGATCCTTCAAAGAGCGCCTTAGCCACCGGCCAAGGGGTTCATTTGTGCAATAAGTTCAACGAATTTATCCTTATACCTTTCTCCTTAAGTCCTCCTTCATGACAACAAAAATAAAACTCCTCCCATGTGAATCGAACCTGAGCCCAGCGCATCTTCTAGCCTTCTAGCAGCGACACCTAACCACTCATGACCATTCCTTTGTGTCCATATTCGCCCCAATTAATAAAAAAATACTTATACACTTAGCCTTTCCATCCCCAACACTTAAGGAACTTTTTAACTATATACCCGACTCAACTCGGGATTTCTGACCAAAGCATAACACATGCATTTATTTAGGCAATCACGCAATAAATAAAATACATTGCAAACAACCCTAGTGCAGGATGTTACATAAAATCTGTATCTAATATTTATTTAAACCAAATCAATAATCAAATATTCAATGTAAAGTTATCCAAGTTATCCATAACCATTGAGTTAGTAGTCATAGCTAAAAATTAAGTATCACTAATCGAATATAACCATGCATTTAATTGACTTAATAAATAATCATAGAACTAATACAACCTATTTATAATATGGTTCATGAAATTTAATTTGATAGGTACAAAGTCGATTCAAGTCATAACTATTACATGAATCTTGTATTGTACCAAAATATCACACAAGTGCAAACGGCCTTTCATCAATTCAGTTAGCAAAATGAACCTAAAACACATGTATCAACTATCCATTCATAACCAAACCTGTATAGAGTTAACTCACATTATTCTATCATACATATTACTTTACATTTCCAAAACAAACATACATTCAGTTCACAATTTATAGCATAATTCACACTTTCAAAACAATTTTAAACCATGATCAAATATACTAAAGCCGACATATATATATATATAGATAATAATCAAGCCATATTCGTATGGCTTAATTTATATATACAACTTCAACCTTAAACCAAAATGAAATACTAGTTTATACATGCCTTAAGAACAAAAGCTAAACATTTTAAATACCAACGTGAGTCGATAGTGTAAGTGACTTCAGTGACGATCCTTGGAGCTTGTAGCTTGATCAAAATCTATAAGACAGGGAAAAACAAACATATACAGAGCAAGCTTACTAGCTTAGTAAGTCTCAAGCAAATGATAATACAACAATTAAGCTCTAGAACATTTTTATTCATTAAATCTAGGACTTTGGGTATGAACATTTCCATATGCAAATAATACAAGGTCGAATACTAGTAGTAGTAGATTAACTCAAATGATCGTACTTCATTACCACCAACCTGCATCTCATCAAAGTACAAATTTTATATATTACATGAATCACATGTTTTGAATCATATAAATACAACATTCATATCAACTACGTTATCACACTAAAAATTCTGTTATATAATACTCATACACGTCGATTATAAGCTTATTTGCATATAACACTATTCTTATCACATTATTTCAACTCAAATAATATTAAACACAACTTACCTTACTTCTGATGAATTCAAAAAGGGAGTTATGCTTACCTGAGTTTTTAACTCAATACATTAATTATGTTACACTTCGAACAATTTATGACTCCTTCGTTTAAAAGTATCACCGGCATTAAGCCTGCTAGGCATTAAAGCCCGAATAAGTCACCGGCACTAAGCCTGCTAGGCATGAAGCCCAAATATGTCACCGGCACTAAGCCTGCTAGGCACAAAGCCCAAATATGTCACTGGCACTAAGCCTGCTAGGCACGAAGCCCGAATATATCACCGGCACTAAGCCTGCTAGGCACAAAGCCCGAATATGTCACCGGCACTAAGCCTGCTAGGCACGAAGCCCGAATATCAACACATTCAACCTTTCAATACACATTACTTAATACTAAAATATCAACCATCCCATATTCTTCATTTTTGTTTTCACCTATTAATCCAAACATACATATTCACATTACATTAACCAAATTAAATTCACTACAAACTCATACTCCACATTCGGCCAACATGTATATTTATACTTTAAAATTTCCAAATTTTATCATATACTATGTTCATAAATAATTCTTTGGCATATACTTACTTAAGGACTTACCTCATTGTCGATTTGGACCGCATAAACCTATTTATTCGATAACCTTTGTCTTTCCCCGATCCAAATCCATTTTTCTTTGTTCTTGATCTAAACACATTAAAATTTAGCTCATTCAAGTACATTTCATCTCAATTTAGTCCCTAAGCACATAAATAGGCAAATTACCATTTTACCCATACTATTTCACATTTTTACAATTTAGTCCTATTTGCATAAAACACAAAATACACAAAATTTCTCAATACTACTTAAGGGCCGAATATGTATAGGGACTATACAAGTCCATTTCTTTCATTTATTTTGCAAATAAGCCCCTCTAAAATTTTATTATTGCAATTTAGCCCAAATACTCAAATTTACCAAAAATTCAAAGACAAAACATATTAATCTTTAACATATCTTTAATTCAAATCATCAAACATCACAACCTACATGAACACATCAATGGCTGAATATCACATGTACATTAATCTCAAAAATTTTAGCATGGGTCGGATAATATACTAAGCAACGATCTCAAAAACGTAAAAATTAACAAAAACCAAAGTCAAACTAACCTTCAATTTGAGCTTCTAAATGCCGAAATTTCAAAGAAACAAACCCTTTCTTCCTTCACTACCATTCAGCCAAAAAGAAAGCAAAAAGATGATGGCTTATTTTGTGATATTTTAACATATATTAAATTATTAAACCAATTACCAATATAACCTTTTAATAATAATAAAACTAACTTATAATATAAGGGTGGTTTAGTCCTATGCCGTCCACTATCTTGACTAATGGGCTAATAACCCTTTTAGGACTTCCATTTATAAAGCCACAATCAATTTGATACATTTCACTATAGTTTGCAACTTTTACCTTTTACGCGATTAAGTCCTTTTTTCTAAATTAAATACACAAACGATAAAATTTTTCTACGAGACTTTCACACACATTAATTCACATATAATAAACACAAAATATAATATTAAAATTTTTCTCAGACTCGAATTCGTGGTCCCAAAACCACCGTTCCGATTAGGGTCAAATTCGGTCTGTTACACTTTTCTTCTTTTTTAATCGACATCACTTTGTGATCACATCTTCTTGTTCGATTTTCTCTATAGCCAAACCCATTATCATCCTTTTTCTTCATCATTTCGTTCCCTATCTTTTGGGAAAACCTCTTCTTAATCGAATCGGTAAGTAGTAATTCTCTCTTTGTCAATAACTTTGTTTCATTCGAGTTTTTCCTTAATAAATCGTGTGTTCTTCTTTCTCTCTCTCGTTGGGTCTGAGTTATATTCTTTTTTGTGATATGGCCATCGTTGGGCTTAGGACTTTCAACAAGGTAAAGGAGCACAAGTGATTTGTATTAACCAAATCGTTATCGTCGACTCATCAAGCAAGTGGGGTAAGAACGTTGTTATAAGATTTGTTTTGGCCAAAGGTGGGATAATTGCTAACAACTCTTTCGCTCACCAAATATTGTTAAGACGGGATTTCAGTAGCCAAAGGGTAGGATTGATTCTTGGTGCAGTGAGGGAGATCACATTCGTGGTAAGTGGAGTTAGCCTAATAAATTGTTTCTAGTTACGATTATTAAAGTTGAGACTAACCTTCTATCAACTATCATTCTAGGTGTTGAAATCGGTAGAAAGCACAACTCGTAATCAAGGTGTGTAATCCCGTACTTTCCGAATACATGTTTGAAATGGTGTGTAATCTCACACTTCTCTGAAAATTTGCATGAAATGTTCTGTGATTTGGTTGAAATACCAAAGAAAACCAGAAAGCAACATCCGTGATCACTCGGGCGTGCGTAAGTTCGTAGTGGTAACCATATTTTGCAATGAAACAGTTTTGGTTAGTAGCAGTGATGTGATTTTGAAAAATCATGAAAAATAGGAGAAAATGGATTAATAAGTGAATAAGATATCAAATTAAATCTTACTATGTCTATTTTTATATGGAAGAAGCGGAGAAGGAAAAGGAATTTTAAATTCTATGATATTTTAATTTTAGTGAGACTGGTTCTGATTGACTTTGTGGTTCCCTGTTCTATCTTGGAAAAATCGTATGAAATTGTACAAAGTGAATTATGAGTTATAATTTATATGTATAGATTCCTTAGTGAGCCTATTTTCAATAGAAACAAGTGGGAGCAGTATATGAAAACCGTACAGTGAGATATTTGTAATTAAGGTAAGATTGGTCAGAACTATTGGACAGTGAAACAAGGGAAACTTTAAGGAATAAATTGTACTAAATAGTTAAGCCAAAAATTCTAGAAAAATTATAGTAAGAAGATATATGAGTCTAGTTTCAAGGAAAATTTATGGATTTAGATTTTGAAATTCCTAACTCAAGTTATAATCAGTTTAGTCAGTACGACGCAAATGGACAGTTTAAATTTTTATGCCCAAACTAATAGTTAAGTCTGGATTGCGAAATTACCGAAATACTCTTGAAGGGTAAATTACCAAATTACCCTTAGTGGGTAAATTACCGAATTACAAAAATACCCTTATGGGCTGAATTACGAAAATGCCCTTAATGGGCCGATTTGATAGATTGCCCTAATGGGCCGATTTGCAAAGTGTTAATGGGCCGAATTACAGAAATGCCCATAATGGGCCGATTTGATAGATTGCCCTAATGGGCCGATTTGCAAAGTGTTAATGGGTCGAATTACGGAAATGCACCTAATGGGCCGATTTGATAGATTTCCCTAATGGGTCGATTTGCAAAGTGTGGGTCGAATTACGGAAATGCCCCTAATGGGCCGATTTGATAGATTGCCCTAATGGGCCGATTTGCAAAGTGTTAATGGGCCGAATTTTTGTAATGAATCTCTGGATTAATGATTGTTATATCCTGATTTACTATGTATGTTGAATTTACATGATTTTGCATGGGATGAGAAATTGTTGACGAGAAGTGATTCTGGTGGCTCTGCCGCATATTCTGGTGGCTCTGCCACAATCTGATTCTGGTGGCTCTGCCACAAATTCTGATAGTGGCTATGTGCCTAACATATGAATTAACGACTTTGGGTCGATCATATTTACCCAAGGCTGTGTGCCGGTTATATTACCGTATATGATATTCTGGTGGCTATACCACAATCTGTATAGTGGCTATGCCACGCTTAATTATGACTCTGGTGGCTCAACCACAAATATATTATAAATGGCAACTTGCCTGCGATTGGTGTGTTTGGCGGGGTGGGTTGACTTGATCCCCACAGGTGTGAAGGCTGGTACGGGTGGTGTGTAGCGGATGGATTTTTAGGAGGGGTTGGGATACATACATTGCACATACATTTATTGCATTTATACACTGTTATGTATGGGCTTAGGCCCAAGATTATGCTATGTGGGTTCAGGCCCAATGGATAATGGTAAGGGGATTACGCACTGAGTTCTTGTAATTCACCCCCCTTTTTCTCTTAACCCTTATAGGTAATGCTCGGTGATGTGGACTTGGGCCATGGATGACTCGGTGGAGGCCATACTTCAGAAATGGTTTTTTTATTTTGGAACTTTAGATTTCTATTTTCGTTCACTTTACTATTTTGGGTTTTATGTTGTAATATGGCTTATGGAGTATTTTATTATTTTCTTTATGTTTGATATACTTATTATTTTACTTAAATTGTTTTAAATGGGAATTTTCTAAAAACTTAAATAAAGGTTTTCCAAAATCGATTAACAAATGGATTTCAAAATAAACTTTTACAAATATTTTTAACACGGAAATTTTCTTTCGAATTATTAATGAAATTTCAAAAGACTCGGATTCTCTTTTGAATTTTCAACGTCGTTTTCAAAAGTCACGTTTTATAAGATCATTAGTTCAAATTTATCGATTTATCAATCAATCTTCAAGGTTAGTAGTATTTTATCAAATATTTCAAATCAAACTTGTTTTCTTGATTTTAACAAAACAATACCTATTTTAGTACGGAAAAAAAAGGGTTTAACATGTTTTACTCGTGTGACATACCAAATCTGCTCGTAACGCATGGGTCGGGTTTGGGGTGTTACTCTTTATTCAATTATACTCACATAAGCTTTAGAGAATTCATAACACGTGTTGGATCTCAAGTCATCAATAAAGAATGATTCGATGTTGCTCACACAAGCTTCAGAGAATCTGCAACAGATGTCGGATCTCAAGCCATTGATCATTAAATCCTTTATCAAACACCCAATTCCTTTTTGAACATTAATGGCATACCATTCATATCCTAAACATTTACTAGTTCACACGACATTATTATTGTGTTTGTACCATTTCAAACTTTGTAGCCATATAAACGTCTTTCATCTTTCATATAGCAATCCATATACATTTTAAACTTGTAACAACATTATATACATATCATCCAATCATATAATAATTTCAACTCTATTTGATACCATGTATTTATATTCATTTTTATTATATATTTCATATTTTACAATTTAGTCCATTTGATGTTAAAAACATTATATGCATAATAATTCAAACTAAAAAGCAAAACAATATAATACAAACTTATCATAATTTAATAAAGTAAGTCTCATATGAACTTACCTAGCAAAACAGCAAACAAACAAGACGTCAATGACTAATATGAAATTGTACCTTTTCCTCGTTTATCTTTCGATTGATTCAATTTCCGATCTATACGACAATTCATTTCAATTTATCAATTTCAAATACCTTATATCATCCTATTATAAGTATAAGTTTGTTCAATTTCATTTTTGAATGTTCTCTAAAATTTTGCATTTTATTCAATGTAGTTCCTAAAACTGAAATTGCTTTAACTTTCAAATTTGAGCCTCGATTTCAAAATAAATCTCAATATAACCCTTCTACAACCTCTTATTATCCATAATTATAGAAAGTCAACATCAGTTTTAAATTTTTTTGCACTTTAGTCCCTATGTTCAAAAACTAGCAATTAAACTTTACAAACTAGTCGTTTTTCACTTCTAAGCTTAAAACTAACAATTTAGTACCAAAAGCTTAAAAAAATCATCCATGAAAACTTTTGAAAACTTTAACAATTTTACAAATTGGTACACGAGCTAGCTAAATTAAGCTCTCGAGACATCAAAAACATAAAAATTAGAATAAAATTACTTAAATACCAAATTGAATGACCAAAAACTTAAAACTCCAAAAAAAAAAACCTTATTTTTTTCTCACCCTAGTCAAGTTGAAGAATATGAAGTAAAATTGTCATATATCTTTTATTTTTTTCTTATATACTTTGTTTAATAACTAATTAGTTATAATTTATTAAATTAAACTTTAATTAACATACTTAATGATGATTAACTAAATTGGTGAATGAAAGTTGTCATTCACCATCGTTTGGTGATTTAATAAATGTTCAATTCTCAAGTGGTCCCTTTAGCTAATTAAAAATCCATAGCGAATAACTTTTATCATTTGTATAATTTAGTCTTTGTACCTTAATTTACTGTCCAAATGACAAAAATAGTGAACCAAATTTTAATTAAACTTTATACTAACATCGTAAATATTAAATAATAATAATTACGGGTTCGCTCATCGAAAATAAAATTTTGAAACCACAGTTTCCGAAAACGGGTTGTTACAATTTACTTAATTGATTAACTAGTTAAATTGTTGATTTGTGAGATAAGTGTGAAGTGCAAGTTTATTCTACTATTTATATAAACAATTAATTAATTAAATTAACGATAGAGATATAAATAAATAGAATAGGGAAGAGAATGCTCATGGATTGATCAATTAAAAGTGCATTTCTAAAACAATCTCCGCTCGCAATCGTCTAACTTTGGAATGGAAGAATTTCGATTAAGAAAACATAAACAACTAGACTAAGGAATAAACTGCAAACTGAAATTGAAAGTATAAAATCTGCTCTAGGTTTGAATCCCCCTTTCTTTTGGTTATAATATTACTTATATAGGCTAAAATTGAAAGACTAAAATGCCCCTTTAATTAATACAACAGTTAGGGCTTTAAACTTGAGAAAGACCCTAAACTGCCCCTTGAAACACAGTTGCCGTGTTTGTGATCACTGTGATGTCAAGAAATGGAGCACCTTGCTTGTCGCGATGTCGGCTTTGTTTGTAGCCTTTCCTTTCTTTAGTCTTTAATGTTGCAACTTTTGTAGCTCGATGTCGTGACATTCACTCAAGTTTTGTCCTCGAGGCTATTTTCAATCAGTCTTTGATGTCGTGACTTCCTTTTTTGCCTCAAGTTTGGCAGCAGTTTCAACTCAAAGTTGCATCTTTAGCTCTCAATCCACCGTACTTAGTCAGATAACCTTATGTAAGTATCAAAATATCATATAAACTATAAAAAGAAAAAAAAACATAATTTAACTACTTCAGCCATAAAACATAAATTAATACTAAAATGACTTGATTTAACTATTACACAAACTAGAATTATGTGAAAAGGGATCTAATTTATAGTGTAAATCGTGACAAATCACATTCATGATACAATTCACAATCTCTCTTTGTCTTCTTTGGACATTTTATTTTGTCACTTTCTTCTTGTGAGTCAACTGATAAAAGAAAATAGCGGATTAAAATCCTTATTAATTAAACCAACACCAATAGAAGTTATCTATGTTATATTTGATAAAAAAGAGAAATAGGTGAAAAAAAAAGATTATACTAAATTGTTACTTCATATAAGTATTTTTTTTTGTTTAAATAATTTCACTTAAACAATTGTTTGAAAGGAAAAAAAAACATATTTATCCCAAATTAAGGTTTCAACTATTACAAGAACACTTATGATTTTATATTAATCTTTTTTTTTTAAAAGAATTCAAATTGGGCTTTATTCAGTTTCCTAAAGACAGAACATAAAGAAATAAAAGAAGGCCTATGAAACCCAGCTTCATGAGCATGCACACTATCTTAACAAATTTAAATCAACCAAACAATCGGGCCTGATCTATAACCAACACCCATTTAAATTCAAAAACACTAAAACAAAATAAAGAACTCTCTAGAACCATTTAATGGTGCCCCTAACTCTGCCCAATGAGACAACTGGTCGTCCATCAATCACTCCATCAAACTTATCTTCTTCTAGACGTTTCCCATTTTTCAATGAAGTCTACTCCTTAGCCTTTTGGTTTTGTCATTTAAACTCTCATTTCTCTTATGCTATTCCTTGCAAACTTATTTCATTACTATCTCTCTTACCCTCTGCCTTCCCTTTCATCAACCTCTTCATTTCCATTTTCAATCTGTTCCTCCCCCATTTCCTTATCCTTCAGATCCTCAGCATACTCCAGGACGTTTCCAATCAGGTAAATTTCACTCCTTTTCTTCAAAGTTTCTGTAGCCAGAATGTGTGCTAAACTATTTGTTGTCCTTGGGATGTGTTCAAAGCTGCATTTTCCGATCTTTACCTGTGTCTGTTAAATATCCTGAATATAAGCTCCGATCTTTGATTTGTCTTTTGTTTTTGTTCTGCATTTCTTTATCACTGCTAAAGCATCCCCTTCAATAATAATTTTTCCCCATTGCATGTTGACCCCGATTCTGGTTGCTATACTGCAAGTGATTGCTTTGGCAGCAAAAGTAGATGCTACTTGTTTTTAAATCGCCGAATACGATAACAAGACGGAGCCTGTCCTATCTCTGACCTGCTGCCGCTTGACAGAGGTTTTCGTCATATGCTGCATCAAAGTTTATCTTTACGAACTGCCCAGGTGGAGGTTTTCATCTTCTGACTTCTATCTGAACTTTTGGTGTTTCATCTTTTGTCTCGTTTAATTCTAAAATGTAGTCTTTAACAAAATCTACAATTTCTTCTCCAGATCTGCTGACTCTCTCATGAATACGCCTGTTCCTTTCACCCCAAATTGCCCATAGGGCATAGCATAAGAGTCTACACTGCGAGGAAGTGGATTGCTTGAAAACCCATGTAAGCCATTCTTTAAATTCCATATCTGGTTCTTTCAGATATTCCGAGAAAGATAACTTTTCCCTTACTTTGACTGAAACAGAGCATACTCGAAATAAATGATTCATGGTTTCTACTTCAAGTCCACACCGATGACAGATTAAGATATTTGACAGTCTCTTGTGATTCATATTAACCCTTGTAGGTGGATAATTCCACGAAATTTTCCATGCTGTAATTTTTATCTTAGAAGGTAGCTCAAGTAGCCAGAGTTTTTTGTAAAAATTCCTATAGATGGTTTGTAAGGCATAAGCCCTAGGATCTGTTCCACTATTTTGTAATAGTTTATAGGCACTCCGAACCGTGAACTCTCCGGAGGACTCTCCACTCCAGGCCATCATATCTTCATGCGGTTCTTTTGCTAGCGGGATACACAATATCTTCGCAGCTATTTCCTCTGGAAAGGTAGACCTTATCAACTCTTTCTTCCATTCCCTGCTACTTTCATCGATTAATTCAACAACTTTAAAATCACTTAAGTTATTAACATGAGATGATAATCTGGAAATATGCAGATCTGGTATCCAAACATCATTCAGAACTGAGATTCCCGTTCCCCTGCCCACCTTCCAACATAGACCGTCCATTAACACACCTTTAGCTGCCCATATACTTTTCCACGTAAATGAACAATTATTCCTCGGACATGAATTAAGAAAATCCTCCTTCGGAAAATATTTTGCTTTTAGTACTTTCGCAACTAATAAATTTGGGTTGTTCAAGATTCTACAGCCTTGTTTTGCCAATAATGCCAAGTTAAATTTGCCCATATTTCTAAAACCCATCCCTTCCTCATCTTTAGATCGACAGAAACTCTGCCACTGACACCAATGTATTCCCTGCTTTCCATGTGCTTTTTGCCACCAAAACTTACCCATGATCTTTTCAAGTTCTCTACAAAAAGAATTTGGTAGAAGGAAACATGACATAGCATAGGTCAGAATTGCCTGGAGTACTGATTTTATAGGAATTGCCTGGAGTACTGATTTTATAAAGACCTCCTTCCCTCCTTGAGATAAGAATCTATTACTTCAACCTGTAATTCTGAAGAGAACCTTTTCTTTAAGTACTTGGAATGAATCTTTTTGCGTTTACCAACCACACTGGGGAAACCTAAATACTTCTCCATATCTGTTGAATGTCTCACTCCCAAAATTGCCGCTACTTCTTCCCTGTTTCCTGCTGTCGTGTTTGAGCTAAAAAAGATCGTGGACTTGTCAAAATTAACGCACTGGCCAGAACATCTCTCATATTCCTTTAAAATTCCTTTTAACAGATTTGCTCCCTTCCTTGTTGCTTCCCCGAAAAGTATGCAATCATCTGCAAAAAGAAGATGTGTGATCGCTAGTCCTCTTCAACTTGCCTTAGCTCCTTTTAGTAGACTTCTTTCAGAGCTAGCCTCATTAATGCCGACAACCCCTCACTACATAATAAGAAAAGGAAAGGACTAAGCGGGTCCCCTTGTCTCAAACATCTAGTAGCTTCAAAAATTCTTCCCCTATTTCCATTGATGTTAACTGTATAAGACGTTGTACTAATGCATTTTGAAATCAATTCAACTCATTTCTTTGCAAAACCCATCTTCAACATTACTTCCTTAATAAAATCTCATTCAACCCTGTCATAGGCTTTACTCATATCAAGTTTGACTGCCATGAATCCCTTCATTCTCGTACGCTTTCTCCTAAACGTTTGTAGCATTTTGTACGCAAGTAAGACATTATCAAAAATTAACCTTCCCAGAACAAAGGCGCTTTGTGCCACATCAATGCAATTCCCTATTACTCCTTGAAACCTGTTACCAATTATTTTTGCCACAATTTTGTATAGAACCGTACACAAACTAATTGGTCTAAAATTGGCTAGGTTGTTGGGATTTTCAAGCTTTGGAATGAGCACAATGTTTGTTGAATTTAGTTGTCCAAAATTCTGCTCGTTGTTTAAAATTTCCAGACAGAAAGTAGTAACTTCTTTACCTATAATGTGCCAGTATCGCTGGAAAAATAATGCTGGAAAACTATCAGGTCCTTGTACTTTAGTTGGCCCTATTTCTTTTAAAGCTGAAAACACTTCTTCTTCTGTAAAAGTTGATAATAAGGAATTGCTAATATCTGGCAAAATGCTTTCCTCAATGCCCTGTAGTAGATGAGATAGATTCCCAACTCATTTTGACATAAAAAGCTCCTCCATCCTCTAACTCCAACCTAGATATCGTGTTTATTTTCTTTCGAGGCCTACTTTTAGCCAATTTGCCATTGCCCTCTGTTCCCAGTAAATCTCATCTCTGTCCATTTCCATGTTCAGGTGAACCTTTGTATCAATTATCTTCGCTACTGTGTGATCGTCTTTTTCTTTTGCCAGTAACATTTCTAGTTCATTTGTCAACTTTTTCTTTTTCCCCTCCCTCCCCTTTTTTAATTGAGCTCGCCCATTCTTTGAGATTTCCTTGTAGCTTCTCCAACTTCTCTAGTATTGAACCTGTATTTGATTCCCACGATGTTTTGATTTCTTCCTCAAGAGACTTCTCTGTAGTCCACCATGCTTCAAATTTAAAGTTTGGGTTTCCAGCAAATATTTTTTCACTTTTTGTGTCTATAAGAAGTGGGCAATGATCAAACATCGAGTGAGTTAGGTGATGGATGTTACCTGTAGGAAAAAGAAGCTTCCATTTCTCGTTTGCAACCCCTCTGTCCAGTCTTTCCCTTATATTTGTTTCTGCAAAATTTCCTCTTTCCCAAGTAAACCAAACCCCCGAAAAACCTATATCTTCAAGTTGACATTCTTCTAAAGTCTCCCTGAACGCCTCCATTTTCCATTCCTCTCTTGGTAACCCTTCAGTTTTTTCAAAAAAGTACAATATTTCATTAAAATCCCCATTCACCAGCCATGGATGAGATTTATCTTCTCCCAATTTCCGTAACAGGTTCCATGAGTCAATTTTATTGTTGGCAAATGGGGAGCCATAAAAGCCTGTAAATCTCTGCTCTTCATCAGTATTCTCCTTTTTAACCATAAAATCAATGTGGATCTTTGAGAAACTCCTTTACAAAATTATGAATTCTTCCTTCCATGCTAAACATAACCCTCCACGCGTACCTTCTGCTTCAATATCAATCCCATTTAGAAAACCACAACTTCTCCTAACTTTTTCCATGCGCTTTCTATCAATTTTCGTCTCCATTAAGAAGACCAAATGAGGTTTTTGCTGCTTTAAGAAATTTCGCAACCTCCTAGACGCCCATGTACTCCCCAATCCACGGACGTTCCAACTTATGCTTTTCATTGCATCTGGTCGGCTTGCCTTTTGGCAGTCGCCAATCTCATCAATTGTGAATTATCCTCATGATCCATAATTTCAAACTCTGCTTTTGATACAGAATCTTCACCAACCTGCTCTTTTTCCTTCTTTAGCCTTTTAATTCCATCAATGTGAACTTCTTCACACCTGTTCTCTATTTCAACTTGCAGAAATTTCCTTTTCTTTGAACTACATTCTTCTTTTCTATTCATCGCCGTGTATACTAACTCTGCTCTCTTCCAACGTGTCTTCTTTCCTGAATCTGATTTCTCTGTTTCTTTGCATATGTTGTCATTTGTCGGATCATCTGCCAAAAAGTTAAATTCTTCCTCCCTTTCCTTTGACTTTTCCTCCCCGATATTCAATTCTATTAATTTTTCCAGCTTCCCAATCATATTTTCTTTTCCTACAAAAATTTTCCTTTTCTGTGGTTGTACCTCTGCGCTTCCTGTATAGGAACATTGAACCCTCCCAGTTTTTGAGAAAGCATTAAATTTCATGCTCTCCTTTCCACTTAGTCTTGACTCTGCTTTTAAAGCCAACGAAAAGGGTGGATCAATTCTGATTTTTTCTTTTTCTGCAGGATTGAACTCTTGACAGTCAATAAGACCATGCCCCATTCTTCCACATCCAAAGCAGAACACTGGTAATTTCTCATACTTGAAGGAAACCCATGATTTGTTCATATTATCAGTAGAGACAAAAATACCTCATCTGAGGGGTTTTTCCACATCGAGATTAATTCTAATGCGACATAAATCTCCATTAATTTCAGATCTGAGCACCCCCTCAAAAGTAACGCCAATTGCATGAAGTAAATCTTTTTTATCAAATTCTGGTGAACATGTCCCTATCTTTAACCAGAAAGGTGAAGAATTAAGCCTGATTTGTGCTCTTTCTGTCAGCTGGAGAATCTTATTAAATAAAATTAAACTTTTACGAAACAATCATGGCCTTCCCTCTAGGATCGCCTCCAAATCTTCTTCTAAATCAAAAACAATTAAGAATAAATTCTGCCCCGCTGTCTGAATCTCAAACTTCTTATTTGTCTTCCATATGCTTTTCATCTGCGCCCGGAAACTTTCTGGATTATATAACTTTTCTGTCCAGATTGAACAGATCAGAGTTGGCTTGTCACTTAGAGTAACAATCGATCCCTTAACAGTCAGTTGAACCATCTCCTCAGCAAGAAGGGAAATCTCATCCCTCTCTTCCCCATTATCACCACCGATCTCCGCCATCCCAAGCCACAACAATTGCTATTTTCTCTAGGACACTTTGGAGAGCACTCTTGGCAACTTAATTTTATATTAATCTTATTTGTTTTATTAATGCATGAAAAAAATTGTTTCTTTGAAAAAATAAATTTAGAATAAAGAGATAATTTTTTCCCAATGTTATAAAAATCAGATCAAACTAATTAATTAAGCCCAGAACCAATCGTCCATTTAGTCCAGCAACTCAAAATTCTTCAAATCAGATATGAAACTTATTCTTGTAAGTTAATGAAAAAAACTGTTATTTGAATATTTAAATTATTTGAATATTCGATCCTAGAATTAAAATATAAGATTGAAATGTTTAATGTATACTGAAATCCCTGGAATTTTAGTGATAAGATGTTAAGAGCCATACAAGTCGACCCTCCTCCAACAGCAACATTCCTCCCTAACCTGAGTAAGACTGTAAAGTTGACAATGATATGCCTCTTTGTGGAATTGCCATCATTTTAATCTAGAATCGACTATACCAGAAAACTGAATTCAGATCAACTGTATTATTTTCTTTCCCTTTTATAAAAGAGTTTGCAGTCTAATTATATACAAAAAGATTGCCATCAACGAAATAAAATTTAGAATTTGGATATTTTTATTTCGACCAGGACTAAATTTGTTATTTTACTTGTTAGAGATGTTGACGCTACTTGTCAATTCTATCCATTAAGGGATTGTATTAACTTAATTCCATTAAAAAATTTTATTTTTATTTCAAACAAAAAAATTTTCTTTAATAATAAAAAGAGTAATTTCATCATAATAGAATGGATTCGTAGATACATTCACCTGTCAAAACAGTGAAGATGCTGGCCTCACTCTGCTGACCTCTGATGAGTGATGACATTTATGGAGTGCTCAATTTATTTCCTTAAAATATCGAGAGTGAGTGATGACATTTATGGAGTGCTCAATTTATTTCCTTAAAATATCGAGAGAGAGAGAGAGAGAGAGAGAGAGAGAGAGCTTTAATTAGCGCATTTTTTCTTGCCTGCTTCCCCCACTCCCCAACATATGTGTATGCAATGAATGATACCACTTAGTTTAAGAAAATAAATTATGACCCTCCAAATTTAAAATATATATTTTTTATTTTTATTTTTTTAACTTTAAATTTAAAAATAAATAAAAAAAAGTTAACGTTTACTAACTTTGTCCACCACGTGAATGTCATGTCAGTAATTAATTAATTTTTAAAATTTTAAAAAATCAAAAATATAATATAATTTTTTTAAAAAAAGTAATTAATTGTTAACATAACATATATGTGCAGTAACAAGGTTAACAAAAGTTTAATTTTTTTCATCCATTTTAAGATGATTGATAAATAATGTAAGTTTAAGAGCTAAAAAAATAAACAAAAAAAGTGATTGGTGTTAGATAGAAAATGGGTGAACTTTTAGGCAGAAATTAAAAACAAATCAATCACATTATCATGTAAATCCTCCATAATCTCATTGCCCCTCTAATCATGTCAAACATTGAAAAATTTTGTAAAGGGGAATCCCCCCCCCCCCCCCAACTTCACTAAACTAGTTTAGATTGAATGATTAGGCAGAATATAGAAACAAATGACAGTATCATATAAATAAATATTCTCGACGTGATCCCTTTTTATCATTTGAAACATTGAAAACTTTTGCAGAAGGGAATTGGATTACCATGCATGTTTTAATTGGTTGATACCAAGTGATAGAATGCATTAGAAATAGCAATAGCAAAGTCCTTAGGCGTTGGTATTTAAATCCATCAACCCTCAGGCCCCTACAATCTCCTCTCTGCTTTCCTTTCTCTTTTTAAACCACCATGGTTGTGCTGTCACAGCCAGCAGCATTAGAGCATTGTTCCTTGATCAAAACATGCAAGCCTACATGTGTTTTCACAGGGATTCCGGTGATTGACCTAAGGGACCCGGAAGCAAAGACCCTCATAGCCAAGGCCTGTGAAGAGTATGGCTTCTACAAACTGATCAATCATGGTGTTCCAATGGAATTCATGACCAGATTGGAAGCTGAAGCTCTTAGCTTCTTTAACCTCCCCCAGTCCGACAAGGACAAAGCTACCCCTTTTGGCTATGGCAGCAACAAAATTGGACCAAATGGTGATGTTGGATGGATTGAATATCTCCTTGTCAATACCAATCCTCAACTCACCTCCCTCAAAACTCTTTCAGAAAATTTCTGGTATTACTTTTCACAACCAACATTTCTTTTAACTTCCCTCTTTGTTTCGATTAGTAATTTTGGCATTTTTTATGAAGCAGCTATGCAGTGAATGACTATATCCTAGCAGTGAAGAGATTGGCATTTGAAGTAGTGGAAATAATGGCTGATGGCCTGGAAATTGAACCAAGGAATGTGTTGAGTAGGCTATTAAGAGATGAGAAGAGTGACTCGTGTTTCAGGCTAAACCACTATCCACCATGCCCACAGCTACAGGCATTGAGTGGTAGAAATTTGATTGGGTTTGGGGAACATACAGACCCACAGATAATTTCTATCCTAAGATCCAACAACACATCAGGCCTGCAAATATGTCTGAGAGATAGGACTTGGGCTTCAGTCCCTCCTGATCAAACCTCCTTTTTCATCAGTGTTGGTGATACCTTGCAGGTACCTTTAAAATATTCTTTTATTCTCTCTGTATGTTTCCTTATGAACATACTAAATTGTGTAATGTGGGTGGGGATGATATTTGTTTGTTTTAAGGCAGGTAATGAGTAATGGGAGGCTAAGAAGTGTAAGGCATAGGGTGTTAACAGACTCAATGAAATCAAGGGTTTCAATGATCTATTTTGGAGGGCCACCTATGAGTGAAAAGATAGTGGCTTTACCTTGTCTAATGGCAAAGGGAGAAGAGAGCTTGTACAAGGAATTCACATGGTGGGAATACAAAACTTGTGCATACAAGTCAAGGTTGGGTGCTAATAGGCTTGGGCTGTTTGAGAAAACTGCTAATGCAAGCCTATGATGTTTGTGAAAGCTCCTTCCCCCTAGTTTGGATAATACTTTAGGTTCTGTTGCCATAGATTTTTTCTTTTACTGATAATATTGGGTTTCTTTGCTTTTATTGGGTTTTTGACAAAGCATAAAAGAATATGTTATCCATGTTCCATGTAACATAATTTTGCTTTGGGCTCTAACGCATTTCCCCATCCATTGACACTTTCTTCTATGATACATCAATTTGACCGAAAATATGGAGTTTTTAAAATTTACAAATAAAATTAATATATTGATAAGTATTTTATAAGAGCATGATAAAATAATTTTTTAAAATTAGTTGTAAAATAATAATAATAAAGTACACGTACGAAATATTTACCCTTAATTCCATTTCCAACACTCAATTCTTTTTCCTTTCTTTCTGCCCCTAACCACTTGCATGTTTGCTCTAATAAAGCTACGTTTATTCATTCTATCTCTACCGACTCTAACATATTCTCCTACAAAACGTCCTAAAATGTGGTCACACGAAGAGGACCACCTATGTTAGAACAACCTCTTCCTAAACGATTGGACTTTTGATCAAGGTTATTGAATTCAAATTAGTGTGTCAAATTAGTTAGATCAAAAATCGATTAATATATTAGTTTAGAATTAAGTTAAAAATCAATTGACATATACTGATTGAATTGGGAAAAAATCGATTGAATTAATTGAATTAGATTTTATAAATTTTGATATATTTTTTATTTTTAAAAAATTATTAGATTTTTAGTAATTCATTTAATTGAAATCGGAACGGCAATTAATTTGAGATCGGTGACCTTATTGATTCGTCCATTGACCCAAATCCAAAAACATTTTTTTCTAGTTTATTGAATTAAATCGGTCAATTCAACCACTTTAAAAATTAAAAAAATATTAATTAATAATAATTTAAAAAATATTTTTAAAATACTGAAAATTAGAAAAGGAAAAAGAGAGAGAATATATTTAGAAGCCAAAATGTATCTTATTTTAAAAGTTATAGTCAAAAAGTAAATAATATTAAATTTTAACTCTAAATTCATATCATGTCTTACTTGTATTCAATATATTATCATATAATTAGAGCAAAGCAAGGATCCAAGCACCAGAAGAAACATTTTAAAAAATAAAAGATGAATAAAATACTCAAAACAAATCCCCCGAATAAAAAAAATTTAAAATTGAAGGAAAATGAAAATCCCAAAGCATTTTCCTCCGACTATATATTTGATGATATCTCAGATATATTCCATGTGCCGTTTTCATTAAGAGACTGATTTGATTTAATTTCTCTTATCTCTGGCCGGCAATGCAATTTGTTCTCTATTTTTTTTTCTTAATTATTACTCAACATCGTAAAAGCGATAAAAATATTATGGAAATTTTATATTAAGAGGTATCTTTATTATATATTAAATTAAAAAGTAAATTAATTATTCTGTTAAAAATTTTATTTATTTCTATTATTAAAAATTAGTTTTTATATGTCAAAATGAGATACACTTGACATGCCACATGTAACTACTTAATTATTTTGTCAACAATCAATTTTTAATCGTAAAAATAGATAAAAAAAATTTAATAAAAAAACAAATATACTTTTTAATCTAATATATAAAATCTAATTTACTTAATTTAGCTGTAAGGAGTAATAACATGATATGATATTTGTTTTAACTAACATAGGGTACTCCTTATTTTTAACCTGTTTCACGTGCTCTTGAATTTGGTGGCGTCACCTCTTATTTCCTTTTACTTGTCGTGCTCGTATTTTATTTGATTAAATTAATGAGTAGATCTTGGTAGATTATTATTCATATTTTATGTAAATTAATGATAAAACAAGTACTTTTATTTATTTAAAATTTTCTTTTTGAAATGGTAAAATTATTAAATAGGAATTTGAAATAATAATAAAAATGGAGTTATAGTTTAGTGATGTGATTCTAATATTATCGCTAAAAGCCAAGTGATTTTATGCATATATTCATTTGCTTCAAAAAAAGATAAATCTATTAGAATTTGTAATCACAGTTGAAATAAATTTTCAATTGAATGCATATGTTGATTCTAAATAAATTGTTTTTTATGTAGTCACATTATTAACTTTTAAATTTATAACGTTATTATGTGAGAGAGATAATATTGGTGGGAGTAATAAAAGGCATATTAAAGATTTATAATTTATCTTGGAATGCATTTTCGTTGAAAGCCTTTCATAATCAGGGGGTGAATTTGAATTATAAATTTTTGCGTAAGATAAAAATATAGTTTCATTATTGTATTAATGTAAAATTTTATAATTTTTAAAAGATTAAATTATAGAATTTTTATTTTTAGAGAAAGCATAATTTAATTTTAAATTTTAAGATTTTGAAATTTTTCATATTTGAGTAAGCTTCGCCCCTTGGAGACATTGAATGGGTTAACAAGAAATAAAGTGTTTTGTAAGGTATAAAATGATTTTTATTTTAGTTAAAAAAACATATTGTTTCTATGTTTTGAAATAGCTCCATAGGGTACACAAGAATTGTGCCTCCCACTTCCACTAAAATCACATGATAGAAGGTCAATCAAAACACGAACGAACGGGTTGGAAACAATTCCATCCCCCTCTTCCGAAATTATTTTGTCTCTTTGTAGGGATTATTTTACCCAAAAACGTTCAATTTTAACATTATTTACGAAAATAGACCGATTTTTTAATTATTTATCAGAAAGGTCTGGATTCCCCAAAAACACATCCACATCAGCGCGATGTCAGGTACTGTGTCAGCAAAACGCATCCTTAGGGGAGCGTTTTTGCCACATCAGTACAAATCGTGCTCTCGTGGATGCATTTTAGCCCTATTCTCGAATTAAATTTTCAAAAAAGGTTATTTTTTAAAATATTATAAAAATAGACCAATTATTTTAAAAATTTACGAGAATAAACCTTTATAAAGGCTTAAAATGGCAACACCATTTTTTTTAAGGTATCACCAATTAATATGAAAATAAAACTTACAAAGCAAATCTTTATATAGACCCAAAGTCTCATTTCCCTTGTTTTCTTAAGCAATGTGGGATATGAGATATGTGTATATATAGACTCATAAATAGGTTTGTAGCTTGTTCCTAAACAATGTGGGATTCCTTCCTCTTTTAAGTTTGTAGCTTGTTCCTAAACAATGTGGGATTCTTTCCTCTTTTAACTAACAACATGAGATTAAAGGCTACACTAAATTTTATATTTTTTTTTACAAAACAATTTCTTTTTTTTTTATATTTTGTTAACATTTTCTCATATTATAAAATTATCTTTTGAGATCTTTAATCTTGTTGCATTTTAGAATTGTTAACATATACAAAAGAACTATTAAAAAAAAAAGAACAAATTGTACATATGAAACTTGTATATGCAATAATCTTCTATTCAATTTTAAATGCTTGAAGTTAATATCAATGCGATTATAATTTTTAAAATAATTTTCTATTTTTTTAAATTTAGAAGTTATACTTTTATTTTATTTATTATTTATTTTATTTTATATTATGAATGTTTGATTAATAAATAAATGGTGAGTATTTGGTACTCAAATAGCATTTTTTTTTGTAATGTTAAAAAATTGATATATCTTTTTAAATATTTATTTATTTTTAATATTTTACTATACTCACTAATTTTTTTTAATTCTATTTCTAATTTAATTTTCATCACCTAATGAATGCCGATAAATTTATTTCAGATATATTTTGACTAGATAGATAATCAGGTTATTTACTAGAAAATACCCATGTAACATCCCAAAAATGGGGTTATTTGAAATTTAGTTATTTTTTTCCTGTAAGAACTATTGTGGTATTATTTATGGAATAATAGAGCCTAATTTAAGGCTTTGAGTTGGCTCGGTTTAATGGAAAAATTCAGTTTTAACTTAAAAGGTAGGGAGCTTGGCTTGGGAAGGGCTTAAGAAATTTATTTGGAAAATTGTGGCATAAGAAAGCCTTTGGTACAAGTGGCGTGGGGCGCCTAAGAGTTTGCTAGGGGCCTTGGGTTCGATTCATGGAAGAAGCAAGGGGGAATTATTTTTCCTTTTGGGTTGGGCGTTAGGCCTAAAAAGGCCTTTTAATTAAATTAGGAGGGCTTATGGACATGAGAGTGGGTTGGCTAAGTGGTGGCGTGTGCTACTTAGGCGGCCCAGAGGAGTGATAAGCGCATGTTCGAGCTGCCTTTGCAGGCGGCGTTTGGCATTTTTAATTTTAGGGGTAAACGGCCAGGGAGGTCTTATAAGTAAATATTGGGGCTTTTTGACATAAAAGATAGGTTGGCCCAAGTGGCCTGGGCGCTGCTTAGCTACTGGATTCCCCCAGGTCTCACGTTCGATCCCGGCATGCAAAGCCGGTGGTTTTTTTTTTGCAAAAGTGGCGTGGAAGGGAGTGGCACGCACATGGTGTTCCTTGTTCTACTGGTGTTGGGCACATGGTCTTGGTTTTGTTTTTTTATTATTTGATGGGATTAATAAGGATAATATTATTATTATTTAGATAACAAGATAAAAGATAGGATAATAAAGATATTAGTTTATTTTTTTAGCTTGGATTATTATTTAATTATTATGTGATTATTATTTTAAGTATTCAAATTCAATTTGAATTGCTTCAATGAGTGGCTTGGAGTAAATCAAGAAGTTGGCTAGAATTTGAACACTATGGTAGGCAAGCTAAATGGGGGTGTCGAATGCCTATAAAAGCACCTATTGACCACTTTGTTTTGTTTTTCCATTTTTCTTAATAGAAAATTCTAATCCTTCTCCACCTTATTTTTCTTTTATTTTATCAAATCCCTTTTTGTCGAAATTCTCATTTACTTTTCTTCTCCATTATTGCCAAGTCGAACATACCCATTGGAAGTGCCGATTTCTTTCCCTCCTATTTACTCACTTTGGCCGAATGGTATAGTGGTGTAGACTTCGGGATTTTGCTAGTATTCAATCAATTGTGAAGGTAAGTAAGGTTGGCCGAATGCCTATGTTTCCTTTCCTAGTCTTTGCCGATTTCTATTAGGGGGTAGGTGCCGATTTCGGCAATGATTGTGAGGCTTCTAAACGCTTTTGGTAACCGATTCTTCTAGGTGCACGCAAGGAAACAAAGAAGTCGACTCAGGCCCGATCTTTAGTATTCGATTTACGGTAAGTAATGGTAAGATCTACTTTAGTTAGTAAGTTGATATTCGATTTAAAGAAGGCTACTAACTTCTTGAGTGCCGATTTTAGGGTGGTGAAACAAAAGGGTGATACTCAAGAAATTCGGGTGAGGTTTTGGGACTCATAAGAGAACCCTCTTAAATTTTGGATTTGGCCGAATAGGGCTTTTGGATACTAACATTAACAATTGGTCAAATATAGGAACAAGTGGATCTGTGGTGACCAACGTTTCTTTTCGGGATTTAGAACATCCAAGGGTGATGGTGTGTACATACACACCATTTAACTTATTAAATTATGCTAAGTAATGTGATTGCTAACTTGATGTATGTAGCAATGGCTTGAATACCATAACGGTATACGGGGTAACCAGGTAAGTACCTGTGCATATGATTTGCTATTTTATGCTTTTGGGAAGCATGTTGTGATAATACATATGATGAATCTATACATGACTATTGACCACGTGGGTTGATTGAGTGGAGAGGCGATGTAATCGTGTCGGCGGGCGCCGGTGTTTTGGTAACACACTATGACTACGGTCACCAGAGGTTTGGTACCTCCAGAGGTTTGGCACCTCAGTAGCGACTTATCCCTGTGGTTAATACCACCGTGGGTTGGCCCCACTTGAGATATAGGATCGTCGCCGGTGATTTGGTATCACACGATGGGTTGGCCCCATCACCCATTTGTGTCTACGGACACCGGTGCTTTGGTAGCACATCGTGACTATATGTCACCGGTGGTTTGGCACCACCGGTGGTTTGGTACCACACGGGGTAGACAGTGGCGTATGGTAGCTAGGTTGGGACACATGATAACTTGCATAATTAATTTGTTATATGTTGTGTATGAATATGTTTAAAGCAGGGGAAGGGTTACATCTCGAGTCTTGGTGACTCACCTTCTCCTTTACATTTTTCAGTAACGAGTAGATCGCGGATGTGGAGCCGGGTGACTCGAGGTGGCCATGCAAAGATGAATTTAAACCGAATGGATTTTGGCTTTAGTTATTTTAATCTTTAGTTGATTTTATTTTGAATGTAATAAGGCCTCCTAATACTTTAGCTTTGTTGTTTTTTTATATTTGTTGAATAATTTGCTTAAACTATTTTTACCAATATTACACTTGAATGAACACGTTTTCTCAAAGTAAACGAAAATGTTTTTACCGTCTTTGTCGGGCAACATTTAAAACTCTAAAACAACTTGACCCAAATGATTTCCAAATTTAATCTAAGTAAGGTTTTATTAAGTCCACTAAAAAGAAGGGTTTTCAAAATTTAAGTTGGTTTCAAAAAGGAACTTCAAAAATGTTTTCACCGTAACGACGGACAGATTCGGCCATAGCGTTTGGGCGGGTTTGGGTTGTTACAAAATTGGTATCGAGCCCAGTTCAAAGCTCTCTGTGTAGGGCCCAAGGCCCAAAAATGTTTTAGAAGGCCTTATAAAATGATTTTTGGATTTTTGGGCGACATGGCCCGAGTCTCCCAAGACCGATCCCCCGGTAAGTACTTCGAACCTCTTGGTGAATTATATTACGTAGAAGGGTAGGAAGTATGGGCGTGAGATAGACTTATAGGACTTGAACCCTAGGATTAGATTACTCAAACACATGAACCGAACATAAGACATTAAAGAACTAAACCAATCTATGACTTAGCCAAGTGAGCTAGGGTGTGGTAACCCACATGCGCATGTCGAGGATTGGATCCGGAAGAGCACTGGTATTTAAGCGATCGTGTGACTCACCTCCTCTTCGCGGGTATCCTACCAGTGCGTAGCTTCGGTTCACCCTAACTCGAGAGGCTCGGTGGTGTGGCAACCTGCGTGCGCATGTCAGAAAGGTTCGGTGAGAGCTTGGTATTTAAGCGGTCCGCGTGACCCACCTCCTCTTCACTCGAATCTGCACAGTGCGTAGCTTTGGTTCGCATACGACCAAGAGGGCTCGGTCATAGGCTAAAACCTAATGACTAAAAACCGAAAAGGAAATTAGCCATGTTTTCAAAAGCGAGCGAAACAACAACAACTCAAATGTTTTCAAACCTCTTGCAACAACTCTTTCAAATCAGAAAACCTCATATTTGCAACGTTTTCCTAGAAAAACTCAATTTTTGGAAATTTACAAAAATGCCCTTAGTGGTAAAATTACTAAAAGCGCCACGACTCATAAAATATCCGTTCAATGGTTTTGCTCAAAATTTCGACTACTTTACAAATATCCAACAACTTAGTTTTGAAAATCAACTTTGAAAAATTTTGGTTTTAGAAAATTACTAAAGCGCCTCAATTTGTGAAAATTACCGAAATGACCACGATCTTTGGAAAACTTTACCAACATCACTATTTGAAAAGGAAAACTTTCAAAAAGGACCCTCGAAGTTTTACAAGTATCGAAAATATCCTCGATTTATCAAAATGACAAAATTGCCCCTGATTGACAAAATTACCAAAATACCCCTGGTTTCAAAACGATTACGATTTTACAAATTTTTATAAATATCCTCCAGTTTTGGGAATTTTAAAATGACCTATTTTACTAAATTTTTTTTTTTAAAAAAAAAATTCTTTTAATTACGAAAATACCCCTGTAGGGAAAATGACGAAAATACCCCTGGGTTAGAAATGGGCAGAAATGTCCGAAGAGTGAATAGGTATGGAAAGCATTAAGGAATGGATGCATGAACTCTTTGTGTGAACTAGGATAGAAGACTGAAACCTTGTTTGCTCGAAAGAATCCCTAATTAAATTCTGTTCATAAAATTTCTTCGTGAATAAGAAAGTGAAACAAATGCTAACACATAAAATTTTCTTAATCAGACTAAAAGCGCGATAGATAGAATGAGTTCTAGAGGACGTGGACGTCGTGGACGCGGTAGGGGTAGGATGACGGTGTGCGAACCCGCGAGCAGTCAAGGTTCGGAAAGCAGGTACCACCGCCACCACCACCTCTTACTTTTCAGTGAAGGCGAGGCGGGCCGGTGGTGAGGCCGTGGTCGCAAGTCGTTTTTGGCGAGTGTTGGAGATGGTGGCCGGGCTGGTGGGAATTTGGGAGCTCGGAAGTCCGTTCTGGAGCGACCGGTCTAACTGGCCGAGGTATTCCGTGGTGTCTCGGGAGTGGCACCAGAAAGGCATGAGAATATTGGTGGAATCTACGGAAAGGGTCATGGATGATCTCGACTGGACCGAGGAGGAAAAAGTGAAAGGCGGCGGTGTCGCTTCTAAAGGATGAAGCGTACAGTGGTGGTGACGTGATCCGGGATGGAGCCGCGGTGATGATCTCGCGTGGGACTACTTTAAGACGGCCTTTCGGAAGAAGTATGTGGGCACTAGTTACACCGATGCTCAAAGGAAAGCCTTCCTAGGTCTAGTGCAAGGAACTAAGTCGGTGGCCGAGTATGAGGTGAGTTTTTAAGGCTAAGTAGGTATGCCGGAGGAATCGTAGCCACCGAACATGAGCAGCGTGTGTCCGCTTTGAGGGCGGGCTCGAAGATGATCCGAGATTACTAATTGCCCCATGCAGAGAGTTCGGGAGTTCTCATCTCTTGTGGAGAAAGCCAAGGTGGCGAAGGGGTTAAGGAGGAGCGTAAGGCAAAACTATAGCAAGAAGAACGAGAAAAGAGGATTTGGGTCATTTGGATCGGGTAGCACTAATGCTCGAAGCGGGCTAGGCGAGTGGGCCAAATCGCACCGTGTAGGCCCACGACTACTAATTAAAAGCCGACTCGGTGCAAACCATTGTGGAAAAACCCATTGGGGAGGTTGTTGGACCGGTAACAAAGGTTGTTTTGAGTGTGGGTCTTTGGAGCATCGGGTAAGGAGGTGTCGCAAAAGGCGCTAAGGATCACCCGGAAGGTCGAATCGCGCTGGGGCGAGAAATGTTGGACCACCACGGAGGGGTCGGGGTAATGGCGAGAGAAACAATGGTTTCAACCGAGGTCGTGGAACTCGGGCGAGGTTCGGGTAACACTGAGGCTAGGCGGACTGGCTTAGTCTATGCTGTGAGGCGTCGCGAGGAGGAGGACGCACGCACGGACGTCATAACCGTGATGCGTTTCTAATATTTGGTTTACCTTATGTTGCATTAATTGATGTGGGTTCGATGCACTCTCGTACATTGCTAGTGGTGTGGTAGGAACTATGGACCTAGACTCGAGACTACTCTTAGGAAGATGACCGTGCTAAGCCCCCAGGACACTCTGTAGTAGTAGACAAACTTTATAGAGATGTACCCCTAGAACTCCAAGGGGTCGTATTTGTAGCCGATCTGATGGAACTACCTTTTGGAGAGTTCGATTTGATCCTTGGAATGGACTGGTTGGTTAGGTATCGCGAATTTGGATTGCGCTTGTGGCTAAAGCGCATGGTGCTAAGGCGGTGAGGGTGATGAAGTGGTTATGATAGGTGATAGAAGAAATTACCTATCCAGCGTGGTGTCGGCCTTGAAGGCGAAAGGATGGTCAAGAAAGGTTGCGAGGCATATTTGGTTCGGATCTGTGCTTTAGAAGCTAAGGAGTCGTGAGTTGAGGTTCGAACGGTTGGGGAATTTGTTGACGTATTCGGAAGAACTCCTGTGTCCGCCTCCGGATCGGGAAGTTGAATTCGGTATTGACTTGTTACCGGGCGGCACTGTGTCTATAGCACCATACCGAATGGCACCAAAGGAATTGGTGGAGTGAAGGCCCAAATTCGGGAGCTCTTGGATAGAGGTTTATTCGACCAAGCATATATCGTGGGGGAGCACACTGTGTTATTTGTCAAGAAGAAGGGCGGGTCCATGCGAATGTGCATCGACTACCGCCGATTAAACAAGTTAACGATCAAAAACAAGTATCCGTTACCTCGGATCGATGACTTGTTTGACCAACTGAAGGGTGCCGCGGTGTTTTCAAAGATAGACCTTAGGTCGAGCTACCATCAACTAAAGGTGAAGGAAGTTGATGTCCACAAGACGGTATTCAGAACTCGGTATGGACATTACGAGTTTCTGGTGATGCCATTTGGGTTGACCAACGCGCCGACAGCGTTTATGGACTTGATGAATAGGGTGTTCCAGCAATACTTAGACCAATTCGTCGTAGTGTTCATAGACGATATATTAGTCTATTCTAAGACGGAGAAAGAGCATGACAAGCATTTACGAATGGTGTTGCAAGTACTAAGGGAGAAGCGATTATATGCCAAATTCAGTAAGTGTGAATTTTGGCTAAGGGAAGTAGCTTTCTTAGGACATGTAGTATCGGCGGAAGGAATTAGAGTAGACCCTCATAAGATTGAAGCGGTATTGGATTGGAAACCGCCTAGGTCAGTGGCGGAGATCCGAAGTTTTTTGGGTCTAGCGAGGGTACTATCGGAGGTTTGTGGAAGGGTTTTCTCTGATCGCAGCACCGTTGACGAAGCTACTAAGAAAAGGAGTCCCATTTGTATGGTCGGAGAAGCAGCAGGAAAGCTTCGATAAGCTAAGGAAAATTTTGACGGAAGCTCCGATTTTGGTGCGACGAGAAGAGAGAAGTTGTTCACCGTTTATTATGATGCGTCTCATCTTGGTTTGGGATGTGTCTTTGATGCGAGAGAGGAAGGTAGTAGCCTATGCATCACGGCGATTAAGGCCACCTGAACCGAACTATCCAACACACGACTTAGAGTTAGCGGCAGCATTGTCTTCGCTCGAAAATATGGAGACACTATCTTTATGGGGAGAGTCGATAGTTTACACGGATCACAAGAGTTTGAGGTATCTCTTGACTCAGAAGGATCTTAACTTGAGACAGCGTCGGTGGATCGAACTTTTAAAGGACTACGATTGTTCGATCGAGTATCATCCGGGCAAGGCCAACGTGGTAGCTGACGCGTTGAGCCGGAAGGTCGTCACGGATTTAAGAGCAATGTTTGCTCGGTTGAGTCTATATGATAATGGAAGTCTTTTGGCGGAACTTTAGGTTAAGCCAACATGGATTGAGGAGGGTGGTTTGGAAGGATATAACCTGTCGAGTGATGGAGTATTATGCTTTCAAGGGCGAGCGTGTATGCCAAAGGATGTGGAGTTGAGGCAGAAGATTCTCCATGATGCACATAGCAGCCCCTACGCTATGCATCCGGGAGGAAACAAGATGTATAGGGATCTTAGAGAAGCGATTTTGGTGGCGGGTTAAAGCGTGAAATAATGAGTTTGTTGGTAAGTGTCGACTGTCAACAAGTTAAAGGTGAACATCGATTGCCGTCGGGGTTGCTTCGACCGATAAAGATTCCCCAATGGAAGTGGGAAAGGATCACGATGGATTTTGTCGGTGGGCTACCCTTACGCCCGGCAAAAGAAGAAAGACGATTTGGGTAATAGTGGACCCGTCGACCAAGTCACTCACTTCATACCGGTGAGGATGGATTTCTCTCTTGAAGCTAGCTAAGTCGCATGCGTCTCGGAGATAGTAAGATTGCATGGTGTTCCAACATCAATCATCTCGGATAGGGATCCGGAGTTCACGTCAAGGTTTTGGAAAGCCTTGCATCAAGCTATGGGCACGCGGTTGGATTTTAGTACCGCTTTCCATCCACGATCGATGGACAATCGGAAAGGGTGATGAGATCTTGGAAGACATGTTAAGAGGTTGTGTCTTGGATTTTCGTGGTAGTTGGGAGGAATTTCTACCATTAGCGGAGTTCGCCTACAACAACGGCTACGGGCAAGTATCCGGATGGCTCCGTATGAGGCAATTGTATGGGACGAAAGTGTCGTACTCCGACATGTTGGACGAGAATTAGGCGAGCATGATTTTGGGTCCGAGTTGGTAGCAGAGGCGGAGGATAAAGTCAAGGTGATTCGGTCTCGTCTTAAGGAAGCATCGGATAGGCAAAAATCCTATGCGCGATTTAAAGCGCAAAGAGATGGAGTATCTTTGTGGGAGACAAGGTTTTTACGAAAGTGTCGCCTTGGAAAAAGGTGTTAAGATTTGGGCGAAAAGGAAGCTAAGCCCAAGGTTTATCGGGCCATATACGGTGATTAAGCGAGTAGGACCCGGTAGCCTACCGTGATTGAGTTACCGGCGAATCGGGCAGATCCATGATGTCTTTCACGTATCAATCTTTGAGACGGCGGTATCGGTCGGACCTTCGCGACGTTGTGCGATGGCGTAAATCGAGGTGAATCAGATTTATCTTTCGAAGAGGAACGATTCGAGATCTTAGACCGAGATGAGAAAGTTCTACGTAGGAAGTCGGTGCCCTTGGTGAAGGTCTTTGTGGCGGAACCATGGTATAGAGGAAGCTACGTGGGAACCCGAGGATGTAATGAGGCAAACAATACCCCACATTTTCTAGTTAAGTAATTTCGGGGACGAAATTTATTTTAAGGGGGTAGAATTGTAACATCCCAAAAATGGGGTTATTTGAAATTTAGTTATTTTTTCTGTAAGAACTATTGTGGTATTATTTATGGAATAATAGAACCTAATTTAAGGCTTTGAGTTGGCTCGGTTTAATGGAAAAATTCAGTTTTAACTTAAAAGGTAGGGAGCTTGGCTTGGGAAGGGCTTAAGAAATTTATTTGGAAAATTGTGGCATAAGAAAGCCTTTTGGTACAAGTGGCGTGGGCGCTAAGAGTTTGCTAGGGGCCTTGGGTTCGATTCATGGAAGAAGCAAAGGGGAATTATTTTTCCTTTTGGGTTGGGCGTTAGGCCTAAAAAGGCCTTTTAATTAAATTAGGAGGGCTTATGGACATGAGAGTGGGTTGGCTAAGTGGCTGGCGTGTGCTACTTAGGCGCTAGAGGAGTGATAAGGCGCATGTTGAAATTTCTTTGAAGCGGCGTTTGGCATTTTTAATTTTAGGGGTAAACGGCCGGGAGGTCTTATAAGTAAATATTGGGGCTTTTGACATAAAGATAGGTTGGCCCAAGTGGCTGGGCGCCGCTTAGCTCTTTGGATTCCCTGTGTCTCGAGTTCGATCCCGGCATGCACGCGGCGGTGGTTTTTATTTTTGCAAAAAGTTGGCGTGGAAGGGAGTGGCGCGCACATGGTGTTCCTTGTTGGGTGGTGTTGGGCACATGGTCTTGGTTTTGTTTTTTTATTATTTGATGGGATTAATAAGGATAATATTATTATTATTTAGATAACAAGATAAAAGATAGGATAATAAAGATATTAGTTTATTTTTTTATCTTGGATTATTATTTAATTATTATGTGATTATTATTTTAAGTATTCAAATTCAATTTGAATTGCTTCAATGAGTGGCTTAGAGTAAATCAAGAAGTTGGCTAGAATTTGAACACTATGGTAAAGGCAAGCTAAATGGGGGTGTCGAATGCCTATAAAAGCACCCATTGACCACTTTGTTTTGTTTTTCCATTTTTCTTAGCAGAAAATTCTAATCCTTCTCCACCTTATTTTTCTTTTATTTTATCAAATCCCTTTTGTCGAAATTCTCATTTACTTTTCTTCTCCATTATTGCCAAGCCGAACATACCCATTGGAAGTGCCGATTTCTTTCCCTCCTATTTACTCACTTTGGCCGAATGGTATAGTGGTGTAGACTTGGGATTTTGCTAGTATTCAATCAATTGTGAAGGTAAGTAAGGTTGGTAGAATGCCTATGTTTCCTTTCCTAGTCTCTTTGCCGATTTCTATTAGGGGTAGGTGCCGATTTCGGCAATGATTGTGAGGCTTCTAAACGCTTTTGGTAACCGATTCTTCTACGTGCATAAGAAACAAAGAAGTCGACTCGGGCCCCGATCTTTAGTATTCGATTTACGGTAAGTAATGGTAAGATCTACTTTAGTTAGTAAGTTGATATTCGATTTAGAAAGAAGGCTACTAACTTCTTGAGTGCCGATTTTAGGGTGGTGAAACAAAAGGGTGATACTCAAGAAATTCGGGTGAGGTTTTGGGACTCATAAGAGAACCCTCTTAAATTTTGGATTTGGCTGAATAGGCCTTTGGATACTAACATTAACAGATTGGTCAAATATAGGAACAAGTGGATCTGTGGTGACCAACGTTTCTTTTCGGATTTAGAACATCCAAGGGTGACAGTGTGTACATACACACCATTTAACTTATTAAATTGTGCTAAGTAATGTGATTGCTAACTTGATGTATGTAGCAATGGCTTGAATACCATAACGGTATCACGGGGTAACGGTAAGTACACTGTGCATATGATTTGCTATTTTATGCTTTTGGGAAGCATGTTGTGATAATACATATGATGAATCTATACATGACTATTGACCACGTGGGTTGATTGAGTGGGAGGCGGTGTAATCGTGCTGCGTGGCGCGGTGTTTTGGTAACACTGCTGTGACTACGGTCACCAGAGGTTTGGTACCTCCGCAGGTTTGGCACCTCGATGGCGACTTATCCACGTGGTTAATACCACCGCAGGGTTGGCCCCACTTGAGATATGGGATAAATGCGCGGTGATTTGGTATCACACGATGGGTTGGCCCCATCACCCGATTTGTGTTTACGGACACAGTGCTTTGGTAGCACATCGTGACTATATGTCACGAGTGGTTTGGCACCACCAGTGGTTTGGTACCACAACGGGGTAGACAGTGGCGTATGGCTGGCTAGGTTGGGACACATGATAACTTGCATAATTAATTTGTTATATGTTGTGTATGAATATGTTTAAACCGGGGGAAGGGTTACATCATCGAGTCTTGGTGACTCACCTTCTCCTTTACATTTTTAGTAACGAGTAGATCGCGGATGTGGAGTAAGGGTGACTCGAGGTGGCCATGCTGATGAATTTAAACCGAATGGATTTTGGCTTTAGTTATTTTAATCTTTAGTTGATTTTATTTTGAATGTAATAAGGCCTCCTAATACTTTAGCTTTGTTGTTTTTTTATATTCTTTGAATAATTTGCTTAAACTATTTTTACCAATATTACACTGAATGAACACGTTTTCTCAAAGTAAACGAAAATGTTTTACCGTGCTGTCGGGCAACATTTAAAACTCTAAAACAACTTGACCCAAATGATTTCCAAATTTAATCTAAGTAAGGTTTTATTAAGTCCACTAAAAAGAAGGGTTTTCAAAATTTAAGTTGGTTTCAAAAAGGAACTTCAAAAATGTTTTCACTGTAACGGACCAGATTCGGCCATAGCGTTTGGGCCGGGTTTGGGTTGTTACAACCCATTTTTTTGCTAAATTACAGAATTAGACCTATTCATCAATTATTTACCGGAATAGGCCATTTCCCCTGAAAACGCGTCCACATCAGCGCAATTTCAGGGGATGCAGCAGGAAAACACTTCCACGAGGGAGCGTTTTATGCCACATCAGCACAAATCATGTCCTTGAGGGTGCACTTTGCTGATATTGCAAAAACGATCCATCAGGGACGCGTTTTGCCTTCCACTTTACGATAGGTTTTTCAGCTATTTTTAGGGTTAGATTTAGGGTTTTGGGGTTTTAGGGCTAGGGTTTTAGAGTTTAGGGTTTAGGGGGTTAGAAAAAAAATATATCAGCAATATAAAAAAATTATTCTATAAAAAATAAAAAATTACAATAAAAAAATAAAAACAACTTTCATTTTATAAAAAATAAAAAATTAAATTACAATAAAAAACAACTTTTATTTTATTAAAAATATAAAAATTAAATTACAATTAGGATATTAAAAAAAACTTTCATTTTATAAAAAATAAAAAAATTAAATTACAATAAAAAATAAAAAACAACTTTTATTTTTTAAAAAAATATAAAAATTAAATTACAATTGAAATATTAAAAACAACATTTATTTTATAAAAAATAAAAAAATAAATTACAATAAAAAATATAAAAAAAACTTTTATGTTATTAAAAATATAAAAATTAAATTACAATTAGGATAACAACTCTCATTTTATAAAAAAAATAAAAAATATAAAAATTAAATTACAATTGAAATATTAAAAACAACATTTATTTTATTAAATGAAACAATATAAAAAAGTTTATACAAATATATTAAAAAAATCAATGTTGGTGCCGTCGGAATCAGTGCCACATGGGGGTGGTCGACGGTTACGCGCTGGATTCCTCCTTGTTCTAGCTTCCGGCGGGGGTTGTGGTTGCTCAAGTGGGGATTCTGGTTCCTCGGGCATGGGGTCTGGTTGTGGGTGTTGGGAGGATGACCCACCTGATAAAATATTGACTGCGGAGGTGTTTGCATCATCCATGGCGGAGGTGTTTGAATCCCATAAGGCGAAAGAGATTAGTAAAAAGAAGAACTCCCCAACAGCGCCTCATGCGGTCCCTCATGCAATGGTGGCCTACAGATTGGCTGGCCAGTCAGAGTAGTCGGGAACGGACTCAAATCGGGTCATGCATTCTGACCTGCCATTGGACTGGGAAAAGGAAACATATAAGGGTTAGGATACATATAAGGGCTAGGATACACACCTGGCATAACAGGAAAAGGATGTGATGTGGGTGTCGTCGACTGAAGTGTTGGGCTCGGTGACTGTATGGGCAGTATTGATGGGCCCGGTGATTGTGTCGGTGCTGTTCATGGGCCCGTCCTATCATCCCTTCTCTTTGGATTTAAAGGGCCCCGTCGTTCCCTTTGTTCACAAAGTTGCCGTCACCTCTTCTCTTCTGACAGTAAATACGGCTTGCCATGGATCCTAAACCATGGCATGTATTCTGGCACGCACGCTAACTCAAGAACGATGATCGGTTCCCGAGTAGGTATATAATCATATCGGTTTTCCCACAATTCGATATATGCTGACCAAAATCTTAGCTAATCCGTATGCAACTGCCGTAAGTCTACTTTGTGCTCATCATCGAGCACCTCAGGTGCCATGAGAATCGGTTGTCGGAATCCAAATTGACGCAGAACCCGATCTGACTGGTGCATCTCCACGGTGGCATAGTTGACCAATGGCACATTCACATGCCAAATGTTTGAATTTTGAAAAAACTCTTCTGGAATTACTGCCCGAATTGACGGATCCTCGTATGGTGCCCACTCAAACTATATTAACATGATAAAAATATTAGTTATATACTAAATACTAAATACAAAATACGAAATACGAAACGACTATTTTATTACGAAAATATATTTTATTTAATACTTACTTGTGCTTCCGACCGTTGCTCTAATAGAAACCGTATATCTTCAAGCGAGGTAGGTATTCCAACATAACTCGCTGAATGGTTCCACCTAATTAAATAAATTTTTAGCATACAAATTATATTTTAAATCTACGTAATAATTGTAAAATCTAATATTAAATTTACCTCGTTATGAGTGGGAATGTATATGAGTGGTCCACCCGAGGACGTAAAAATGGAAAGTGAAACCATGCCCATGATTGCAGTAGTGATAGGCAACCTCCGATTTTTGCTTTATTCGGCCGCGTCGCCCCGCACATCTCCCGATACAATTTTGCTAGCACGGTAGATCCCCAACTCAATTCACCGGCTGCTCTAAAATCAACGAGTTTCAGCAGCATCTCAGATGTACGAGGTTTTGTGACAAGTCCGGTATCAGATAGCCTCCAATCATCTCAAGAATGTATGCCCGAGCATACTGTATTCTTTCCCGGTCGAATCATTATCCGACCCCGGGAATGTGTCTAATAACCAGCCCATCTCGATCTGACCTCCGTAAATATTATCCAGAATAGCACCCAAAAATTCGTAGCATACGGCTCCCCAATCACCAGAAGTTGCAGACTCAATGACTACGTACCCATCCACCGGCAATCCCAATTGCAAATGCACGTCTTCCAGAGTGATAGTACACTCTCCGCATAAAAGATGGAAAGTGTGTGTCTCGGGTCTCCACCTCTCTATTAACGTACTAATTTGCTTCGGGTCCAACTTGCACCCTCGACCTATCGTGGCCACGTGCCAAAAATCCGCTTTCCATAAGTAATTCTAGATCAACGGCGATGGCGGACCAGGCATATTACGAATATAGCATTGCAACACCAGATCTACAGACTGTTTAAAAAATTATAAATTTTTTTTAATTAAAATTGCATAAACCTAAAAAATATTAAATAGTATTGAAAAATTAAATTAAAACTTACCATAGTAATTTGATCGACGGAGATGTGTTTATTGTCGAGACGAATTAATTCTCCGGCCATTGCTAATACGATTGAATATTTTTAAATTTAACAAAAAAATCTTTCAAAAAACTTTTAAACAGGGCTTTTTTTGTAAAAATTAAAGAACTATTGTGAAATTTGAGAGGAATTTTAAAGGAATTTGAGAGAAATTTGAGAGGAATTTGAGAGAAAGTTGAGAGAAATTTTAGATAAAATTGAGTAAGGACCTTTGTGTGAAAAAAATGAAAGGGTGGGGGATTTTATAGTTTTTTTTTTTTTACCGTTGGAAGCGGGCAAAACGCATCCTTGAGAGAGCGTTTTTGTCACATCAGCAAAGCACGCCCTCAAGAACGCAATTTGTGCTAATGTGGCATAAAACGCTCCCTCGATGACGCGTTTTCCTGCTGCATCCCCTGAAATCACGCTGATGTGGACGCGTTTTCAGGGGAAATGACCCATTCCGATAAATAATTGATGAATAGGTCCAACTCCGTAAATTTAGAAAAAATAATGGAATTTCTGGTAAATTACCCTAGATAATCTATTTAAACATAGTATATAATTATGTTAAATAAGTTTTTTTATAGAAATATATAATATATTCTATATCTAGATTAAATTACATTAGTAGTCACTTAACTATATTTTTAGCTATCAAATTATAAAAAACTTACAAAATGATCACTCAACTATTAGTAAGTTTTTAAATATTTATTTTTTAATATTTTACCATACTCATTTTATATTTTATAATTTTTTTACTTATAGATTTTAAAAGTTTTATTTATAATGTAATAAATATTAACTTTTTGTAAAAAAAATTTAAACTCTAAGTAAAAAATATAAAATATAGTTTAGCCTTTAATCTCATGTTGTTAGTTAAAAGAGGAAGGAATCCCACATTGTTTAAGAACAAGCTGCAAAACTATTCATGAGTCTATATATACACATATCTCATATCCCACATTGCTTAAGAAAACAAGGGAAATGAGACTTTTGGGTCTATATAAAGATTTGTTTTGTAAGTTTTATTTTCATATTAATTGGTGATACCTTTAAAAAAAATGGTGTTTCTACTTTGAGTCTTTATAAAGGTTTATTCTCGTAAATTTTTATAATATTTAAAAAAATGACCTTTTTTTTAAACTTAATTCGAGAATAAGGTTATTTTTAAAAAAAAAACACGGGCTAAAATGTGTCCACTAGGGCGCGATTTGCGCTGATATGGCAAAAATGCTCCCCCAGTGACGCGTTTTCCTGACATAGCACCTGACATCGCGTTGACGTGGACGCGTTTTCGGGGAATTCGGGCATTTCCAGTAAATAATTAAAAAATCGGTTCATTTTTATAAATAACGTTAAAATTAAGCGTTTTTAGGTAAAATGCCCCTTCGTAGGTATATATATATATATATTACTCCTTTTAACTCGATAATTTGTATTTAATTAGTATCTACTTTTATTATTTAATTTGAAACCCATTATACATTTTGATATTTTTGTTATATGTCGTTAGAATGTAATAATATGACAGTATATGATAATTTTATATTATGACACGTGACAATAAAATAAAACTAAAAAGTATAATTCAATAAGAATTGAGATATTAAAATACAAAATATATATGAAAGCGGAAATATTTGTTTAACTTATATTTAGGCTTTTACAATGAGCTTTACTCAAATTTATTTTTTAACTTTGAAATTTTTATTTATTTATTTTAGTTATTAAATATCTTTTGAAATAAAAGTTAGTGTAAAAGAAATCTTAAAGACTAAAAAATTTGTTTTCCATCAAAAAGAAAATTAAACAAGTTGGGTTGGGCATTGAAAAGAGCAGATGTTTCTACTATACGAATTTTAAATATTATTAGAATTTTGCAATTACAAAGTAATATAAATTTTCTTATAATAATTTTTTTCTCAAATATTATCATTCATATTGCATATGTAAAATGTCAAAAATCATTCTCATTAAAATAGTTAAAATATGCATAAAATTATTTGATGTTACAAAAGAAAAGAAAAAGATCATATATGGCTAGGGAAAATAATTTTTCTATGAGCAGAAAAATAAAAATATTGATTTAATAATCAATGTCAATATGTATTTGATTGATTGGAATGGTAAATAAATAAAATTAAGCTAAGATGAAACCAAAAGTATTACTAAATTTATTATACCAAACTATAAATTTTTAAAGGGTAAAACTTAAAAAGGACCAAATATAAATTTACCTTATTCTAAAAAATTATGAAATTTAAAGAAGATTAAAAGAATTTAAGGGGGCACAAATAAAATATTATTGTATTTGAATAGGATGTTAAAAATTGTGGGACAACTTAAATTTTTTAGGGCGGCAAATACATAAGTATTCTTTTCTTTTCTTTTTTTAAATGGGGTACAACAAGCTGAGGAAGTGCTTCAAAATTTTAGCAACCTAAATTAATGTATATGTTTTACCCATCAAATTTGAGATATAATTTAATGAATTTAATAATTGTTAAAGATTAAAATTTTAAAAGTACAAGAATTGAAAATGATTAAATTAAAGTATAAGTACTAAATTTATAACTTTCTCAAAGTATAGGGTCTAGTAGCATAATTTGACAACAGATTTAAGTAAATATATTATTATGTATTGATTTTTTAATTGCTTGAAGTTTTGTGAACTTTTGATATTTAATATTGATTTTATATGATATTTTGATTTTATTATATTTCGATATTGGTATAATTAAATTTTTTTATGAAAAATTTAAAATTATTAAAAAGTACGTTCAAGATGAATTTGGACAAAATGACAATTTAGCTTTCTTAAAATTTAGATATTCATTTGTCTATGTTGATTTTAGATAGGAAATAATTTTTATATCTTGTTATAAATTTATAACTTTTATTTTTTGGTAATACTTATCACATGTCATAATATGATGTTGCCACGTCTCGTAATATTATTGGCTATCAATGCTACGTCATCCTTTTCTAACAACATTACAATGAAAGTACCAAAGCGTGTGACAGATTTCAAATTTAGGTACCAATTAGATCTATAAAAAAAAAATTAGTTACCAAAGGAGTAAAAGTTACTAAGCTTAGAAGTTAAAATTTATAGTATTATTTAAAGGATTGTTTGAGTTGGTATCACCCATCGAGCAAATACCAATAGTTGAAAATTGACCAAAAACTATAATTTATGGTCATAAGAATAATAATACATACAAAATTTTTAGAATTTTGAATATACTTCAGTTAGTTCTATGGCGAGTGGTGAAAATTTTGAATTCTCTAAAGATCGATCAACCAAAAAAGTGAGATTCAAGGACTCGAATACAGATGGGCCCATTGATATGGTAGTGGATTTGGAACCCAAGTCAACACTTTCTTGGAAAGACAAAATTGTGGGTGGTCTAGCAGGTGGAGCCAGGGCATCGGAGGCTCATTCCGGTTTTGGAGTTGATGAAGAGATCGAATTGTTAGACGAGGATATCACGAGATCTATGGTGAATAGAGTTCCACGATTAAATTTTCTGAAAGAGTTAATCAATTGTTGATTCAAGACATGGCCACCACGGTGGTCATCAATGTAAAACGCCAAACTCGATCCTTTAGGAGGGTCCGAATGTGACGTGTCACTATTTAAAATTCATTATCTTAAATTATTTCTAGTGTAAACATTATAAAACCATAGTGTTTGAAATAAACCTTTAATAAAATATGGAAGATAAAGTATAAGCCAAATGACGTATAGGATTTTAGTAATATATTTTATCAACCTAGGATAAAAAATACTTCTAAATCATTTGATAAATTTTAATGGAACTTCATTGAGTCATAATTCTTTAACATGAGTTTTAATTACAGTTTTTTTTCCAAAAATACAATCAGATATCACCCCCATTATCATGCATAATACAAAACAATAGAAGTCTCACAGCAGCAGATGTCCTCTAGCGTAGTCTAATAGAATGTCTTCCTTTATTCAACAGTAAGCCTGAGAAGCGTTTTCTTGTATCGCGATCTGCCAGTTCAATGTACATTTCATCTAACACAATGCCATGAATATACTTCCTTAACAACATTTCCACGATTAAGACCATATCAATCTTGTCAAAAGTAGAATGTAGTGGCTTAAGCATGAAGAATGATTCTTACACTTTAACATAGACATCACAAACCCATACTGACAACTTTGAACAACTATTTTTCATATACACACATTTCACTTTTGCAAAACATAAGTACTTACTTTACACAAAATATAATGCAAGAATATTACACATACAGAAGCAAGAAGGAACACACCAGAATACAACAAAGTCTATAAAGTAGGACATTTTCCTTTGTCATGCAGTCCTCCAATAGCGTATTGAGCTAAAATATGGATAATTACACTTATTAGATCATTACTCCATTGAACCGGGTACGAGGCATTACCATACTTAACTCGCACAATTATACAACTTTGGGTTATCAAACTCATTTCAAATTAAAACTTTTCCATTCATGTGTCTATCATCCTTATAATGGACCTACGAGGCCCTAAACATGCTTCCAAAAGGTTTCGGAGATAATTTGGGAAACTTTTACGCACTTAAGAAAATTTTACCTAAACAGGGGCCACACGCCTGTGGAAAAAAAATGACACGCCCGTATATCATCTCACACGCCCGTGTTCGACGCCCGTGGTCGACACTGACTTGAATCACACGGCCTGGGCACACGCCCATATGGCTGGCCCATGATCGCCTCTGATTAATCCATACAGCCTGTCGCACGCCTGTGTGCTTCAACCGTGTGGTGATTTAAATTCCAAAATCAAGATGCAGACTTCACACGGCCTAGACACACGCCCGTGTGCCTACCCGTGTGGATAAGAACAAGGCTATTTGCCAAGCTCTTTTCACCCCTCTAGCACACACAACATGGATCCATTCAACATATTATCAAACAAACTCATATTTTGCAATCTAAACCTCCATGAATGACCATATCTTTTCATAAATGACAAGGTGAGCCATCAACCATGGCAATATACAAAATAGTTTGTCTTAAAAAGGGGCCAACATACTTTTGGCCAAAATAACAAAATAATCTAACTAGTCTAGCCCCTCTACATGCTATACACAAAATCACTAAGTCTAGATATACTGAGGTGAGCTGATAGTGTGGGTGATCTTCTGGTTATCGGCGTATCTCGGCTCGACTCTTAAACTCTATAAAACAAGGGAAAAGAAAGGGGAGTAAGCTTTAAGCTTAGTAAGTTTACATGTAAACAATTAGCATTATAGTATGTGTTAAACACTAAATAGCATTACACTAAACAAAAGCAATACATATTCACATTCATGCTTACTCATTTTATCCCTTACCACATTCCTAACACATCATAAGCTTAATGCTTACATTCATTCATTTGCGTACCTGTACAATACCATAATTTCTCATGATACAACACATCATAATTTCTCACTAATCCAGCCACAATGCCAAATCACTCGGTGGTTTCGCACTTAGCCCACCATCAATGGTTAATAGGGTGGTATCGAACATAGCCCACCAAAAAGGATAATTATAGTGGTGTCGCACATAGCCCACTAAATAATATAAATAACGATGGCATCGCACACAGCTCATCGTAGTTAAGCAATAAGGTGGTATCGCACCTAGCCCACCGACAAGTGTTGTTATAATCACAATTACATATCTATTTCATAATTCATACGATAATTATTCAATAACTACTAAATCTGATCCACTTGAACCACACATGTTCTCAATCATGCCATGTACTAATTAGCAACAACAATGTGTATATAAAAAAATGCATCGTTTACACATAAACTTACCTCGATACAAAATGTGTTAATTTGCGGTTTAATCTGAAACCTTGCCTTTTCCCTGGTCAAGGTAAATTCCGCGCTCTTCTTGATCTATAACAATAAAATTCACTCATTTAGATCATTCTATGATCATAATGCATCAATTTCTACACTTAGGCAAAAATAACCATTTTGCCCTTGCACTATGGCAAAATTACAATTTTGCCCCTAGTCTCGTAAATCATTTTTCAACACATTTTGTCATTAAACAAGCCAAGCTGAACATTTATTTCTCTTACAACTACTCACAATTCCAACTATTTCATGCATTTATGACACAAATTTAATCTTTGCATTCAAGTCCTATTTAGGTGTTTTCATGCTAACACCTTTCACAAAAGTTGTTTCTCACCTCCCTAACATTTATTTTCTTCCATAAAAACTCAGCTAACAACATAACTACTCTCATGGAAAGTCCCTAGACTTTCAACCATATCTCAAATTAGTCCCCTCATTAGCTAGCTTAAGCTTTGGGGACTTCAAAAGTACAAAAACCATCAAAAATAATAATCAAATTGACTTACTAGCAAGGATGAAATGCAGCTGAAATTTTGAACTTCAAAAGCCCCTATTCTCTCTTCAAATTTCGATGGAGAAGATGCATGAATAGTAAAAGATGATATCTCATCTTTTTGTATTATTTTATTCATTTTTTATCACCTAATTTCCACCAAAATTGACCAACATTTAATGCTATTGTCTCCCTTCATTCCAATGGTCGGCCATACCCTCTAATAGCCTAATTGTACTTTAAGGGCCTCCAATTTAACATTCTATGGCTATTAGACACCTCTACCTTGAAAATAGAACTTTTGCACTTTATGCGATTTAGTCCTTTTTCATAATTAAACATGCTATCGCTCAAATTAAAGCATCAAAATTTTCACATAGCCATATATTAATGCCATAACACATAAAATAACATCAAAACAATTTTCCTTAACCTCGGTTTAGTGGTCTCGAAACCACTGTTCCAACTAGCCCCAAAATTGGGCTGTTACATGGCTAGTCTTGGCTATTGAAGCAGTTGACTCCGCGAGTAAAGACATATATGTATTCATTGGTAGAATGATACATTAGACTACACCTAAATCCTGAGTCAGTCACTGACCATGCGTATACAACTATGTGCTTTGATATAAGTAGAGGCTTATGCTTTGAAACACCCCAAACCCGGCCCACGAGCTTTGACCAAATTTGGTATGTTCCTCAAGAAAACCGGTTTCAAAGTTCTTTGTTACTTAGAGAAAACTTGTGCGATTTTAAAGAAAATATGGTTTGGGTTGGGCTTGTGTTAAAAACCAATTCATCTTATATTGAAATCCATTAAATAAGGTGACAAAATATTTAGGGTTTAGTTTTAAAAAAAATAAATTAATACTTAAACTTTAATAGATAAATCACATAAACATAATAAATAAAAATAAATGGAAAACAGTTCAACTATGGCCTTATGGCCTTATTACATCAAATAAGTTCCAAATAAGTCAATTACTTAAATAAAAATAATAGTCCATAAAATAAAAACTTCATGTTGAGCATGGCCACCACAAGTTGCCGCTGTCGTCCGGTCCATCACTTTGCTCATCACCGAAACATGGTCCCCAGCGGGGGTGAGTCAAAGCAGACTCAATGTGTACACGACACTAAATCATAATAGAATTAGGCATACAAGAGTTACACATTCAGAACAATGAATACAAGTTATGATGCATTCCCAAACCCAAACCTAATTGTCATCATCCGCCGCACACCCCGTGCACACGCCGGTCACACCGTGGGACTACTAAGTCACCCCCTCCTTCCGCTACACACTATCGAAGGCAATCGCTGCGATCGGCGTGCTCATCGCCCATATAAATTCGTGGCATAGCCACCCGGATAATTGTGTCATGAGACACCACATTGAGATAATGTAACCGAAGTTACCACATTCGGATAATGTGACCGAAGTCACCACATTCGGATAATGTGACCAGAAGTCACCACATTCGGATAGTGAGACAGAAGTCACCACATTCACTTCCCTTTCTCATATAACCCGAATGCCCCATATTATTCATATTATGCATATCATACTTAAATTCACATTCATGTCACTTTTCACATGTTAAATATAACATATTTTCGTAATCCTAGTAGAAGTAGGAAGCGTGCACTGAGTACTTAGTACCATATCATGGTACTTTAGCCACTTTCATATACTTAATAACACATATATTAATAAACATAGCCATAATACATATTATAAAGTAGTGTGGGGTACACACCTGATTCGCTTAGCAAATTCCTTGAGATCCCGAAAAGCTTGATCTAATGCTTAGATCCTTAATCCCTACATTTGATTAATCACTTACTACTTTAATAAAAAGCCATTCGGCCACAAATCCCAATCCTAGTAGGATTAGTATTCTTAAACTTACCTTGTTTGCCGATTTGATTAATAATCAAATCCCGTAATTTGTAGTATTCCTTTCTTAAAAATCGGCTAGCCACCAAATCATTTAACTAGGTTAGTTTCCGGCTTTTGAATAAATAGGAAATAATTCTAAATACCAAAAATAAGCCTTGGCCGAATACTTCATATGCTTAGCTTGTGGATTTTAAATCCCGAAACTCACCGAATAACTAGGGAACATGTGGCCTATGGTGTACCTTGGGGAAAAGAACTTCTCCTTCCTTGTAGTTGACACTTAGTAAATCCCGAAAGATCTCTTCAAAGTTTTGGCAACAAGATATTAATGGGGTTAGTCCTAGATTTCGGCAAATCTTAAAAGAAAAAGGATGAAATCGAATGAGATCTTACCCTTACTTGAAGAAATCGATTGCACCTTCACTTCAATCTTCAGAGATTCGGCTATGGCTAGATGATGATCTCACAACTTTCGGCTTTTGGAGGGATTAGAGAAGGAAGAATAAAGATGGAGGATTCGGCTAGAACACAAGGTATTTCGGCTTGGCAAAAATAAAAGAAGAAGAAGATTTGGTGAAGAGAATTCGGTAGAGGCTTTCAAAGAACAGAAAATAATGCAGAATGGCCTCTCTTTTCCTTTTATAGCCGAAATTACTAAGCTAGAGTCCCTTACTTGGCCACCACTCTTCTATTTTGATAGCTTTATCCCTTTAATTATCATAAATAAAAGAGTTTAATCCAACATTTATCTCTTCAAAATAATCCAATTTAAAAATCCTTTATTTATCACCTTTTTAATCGAATATTTATGAAAATAAAACACCTCCTTTCTAGAAGCATGTGCCGTCCACCTCAGTATTCTAGAAGCAAAAATAAAACCTCCTTTATTTGCTTCCCAAGTGACTCGAACTCAGGCCCATTCCTCTTGCATATGGCGCCATTTCCATAGGCCCTAAGTGACATCTTCAGGCCACTTTTCCAAGCCTGTTTGTGTGTCAAATTTCACAAACTTTTTCTTTTAAGGCCACCTTGCCTTAATTTCCCCTTTTAAACCTTAAAACTCGTCATTTCTAGGTCATTTCTAAGTTTCCAAAAATTTTCATTTGGCTCTGTAAACTTGACATTTCCGTACATGTCCAAGTTTCCAGAAATGTTCACTTTCTTTTTTTGAATCATTTCTAAATCATTTTCCTAGTTTCCATAAATGTTCACTTTCCTCTTTATTCCTTTACATTTCTAAGACGTTTCCCTACATTTCCAAGACAAGGCATTTCCTTACATTTCCTTGCATTTCCTTACATTTCCATACATTTCCTCACATTTCCTTACATTTCCTTACATTTCCATACATTTCCATACATTTCCTTACATTTCCTTACATTTCCTTACATTTCCATACATTTCCATACATTTCCTTACATTTCCTTATTTCTAGAATTCATATAACACATTCATAATTCATAAAACATGCCATTTTACCACATGGTTCCTTGTGTCATGCTTCACACGGAGTTTCTTTTAAAGCCTCATTTACCTAGCTCCCCTTTTTACTTAAAAACCAATAATTTTCCAAAGCTTTCTTCTTCCATCCTAGAATTCTAAAAACCCTTAATACACTTCCAACACTACCAAAACCTACTAACTCATGAATTAGGCACGAACGCATAACCCCTAATCTAGGATGTTACATGCTTTAAAAATGATCGAACCTATAGTCGATATGTTAGGTGCATGACTTGCGTATAGCATGGCTTTACTAGGAATAGTTGAATTCATAGCTCAATTAAAGAGTTAATGATATCCTCTCATTGAGATTGTGTGGATTGATAAATGTGGAACATGACCACGGATTGCTTGTTCTCGAACGAGCCATTTTTCACAATCATTTGTTGACAGTCTACAACTTTGGGAATAATTTAATTGAGTCAATTTATTCGATGTAGAATTAAATTAGGTGGTCGTGAGAATGTTCAAATAGAGAATTTGATTAAATAATTTTCTTGAAAAATTAATTTGGAAAATCTAAGTGATTTTTGGAAAAATTAATTTTGATCAAGTAAAATTAAACTAATCAAATCAATTATAATTAATATGATATTTTTGAAAGTTAATTTTCAAGTCAGAAAATTGGTCCAATAGGTAATTGAACTTGAAAATTGGACCTGAGATCTTAAATTGGAACTGAGAGCCCAAAACCAACACCAAGACCTAAAAACTGATCGAACCGAGCTTGGTATGTGAAACCGGGCCGACGGTCCAACTAGTGGCTAGACCGGATCGGTCGGGTCGTCATTGACCCAAACCAAACCGGCAGCAGCCGAACTGGCTCGAGGTGTTGTAAGGGTGTCACACTTGCATCACCAGACACTACGGTGCTGGTGGTTGCGAGGGCGGTGGTTAGTCGTCGATGGTTGAGCAGTGGAAGAGTTACACTGCTATTGGAACTCTACCAGAGAATTTGATTTTAGATTAATTATTCCAAAAATAATATTATTTTAATAGTTTAATATTAAATTTAATTTAATACTTAACTTAATAGTATTTTATTAATTTAATATTAAAGCGATTACGTTTAATTATAGTTAAACTCTCTAAACTCTCCCTATATAAAGAGAGCCTTAGGTCATTTTTTACACAAGCTTGAATTCAAGAGAAAGTTGTAGAGAGAAAATTCTCTGAATAAATTATTCCAAAAAAATTTCTAGATATATTTTTCTGATTTATAACTTGACCCAAAAGTTTAGAGAAATTGTAAAATTACCCCACTGGTAATTTTTTTAAAACTTTTCTGATTCGAAGCAAGCCCACACTCGGCAGACGTGAGCTTGAAGATAATGGGGAAGACTACTCGGTCAAAGCGCTCATCCTAGACGAATCAAAAAGGTACAATTTTGATTAAGTGTTTATTACTTTAGATATCACAACCAAGATCTTATTCTGGGAAAATTTTTTAAACTCTGTTTTTTCCCTAAATTTATTGTCCGCTATGTTTTCCAAACCCATTTTTCCAACAGTATGGTCATATGAGAGAGGCATGCCCAAAGATGCCCATTGTTTCGAACCAATCGGCGGTGGAAAATTCAATGGTGGCTGAGGAGAAGCCGATCGGGGAATCGGTCGCATACGGGGCCTTGGATGGTTGTTGAAAGGAAATCTGGATAGAATCTAAAGGATACTCATAGTCAATAGGCTAAAAAATCTGGATTGGAAGTAAATGGCTCCAAATTTCAAGCCCTTATTTCTAAAGATAACGTTGACAGCAGCTTAGAAGCTGAAGGTGATAAATCATTGATGGATTCTCTTAAAGCTAGGGCAAAGTCTAAAAGAGCCTTTCATGGAAATTTAGTTGGATAAGGTTATGATTCTGTGGGCCCGTCTGCTAATAAAAAGGATAAAGCAATAGATTTGGACTCTGGTGGGAAAATTGGGCCAGAGTATGAAAAATCTCCTTTGGACATCCCTAGCCCATGTTTGGACATGTAAATTCAATAGGATAAAAGGTTGGGCAAATTATCCATTAACCCCTCTCTTCCTTGTTTGGTTAGTAATAAAGTGGATCAATTGGTATGGCCTAGAAAGAGTTTAAGCTTATGGTCTTTAATTCCAATTTTAAAATGTCTAATCCCAATATACATGCAGATGTAGATTGCAGTGATAGTATGCAAAATTTGACGAAGAAAGTCCCTATTTGAACAACCTTTATTAATCTTATTTTTGTTGGTTCGGTTGGGACAGAGGTTTCATTGAAAGATGGAGTTATTGATTCTAGCAGACATTCGATCATTTCTTTTAAAGAAGATTTGGCTTCATTTGGAGAAAGAGTATTGAAGGAAAACAGTTCTGTTGAAACAATGAAGGGTATCAATGTTAGTAAGGGACGTGGAAATGGTGGAAAAACTGACTCAAATAGAAATGGCAAGATTCGTAACAGGACTATTCAGGGTCGTGGGGAATAGATTCAAGGCTATTGGTAATTCACGTACTCCTATATCAGACACTATAAATTTTATGGTTGAACTTATTAGTTCCTAAATAGATGTTGTTGATGACACGAGTACCTCACCAAGGAATGGTAACGATTTGGGAAGCTTAGTCTCTGCTAAACAATAAAGGTTAATATTTTTTCTTCGTCTTTGCATTTTATTATGAATTTATTAGTGTTTTCGTGGAATTGTCAAGGTTGTGCCAATTTAAAATTTCCTCGCTTATTTCGGGAGTATAACGTGGAAAATAAGTCGAATACCATCAGTTTGTTAGAAACAAGAGTTAGTGGTACAAAAGCAGACAATATTATTGCTAAGTTGGGCTTTCAATTTTCTCATTGTGTGGAAGTTGTTGGTTTCTCCGGAGGAATTTAGGTTGGCTGGAAAGACTCGGTTCTAGTTGAGGTAATCCATACCCACCCCCAATTTATTCTTGTTCGGGTCACTGATCATATTCTTCGACAGCCCATTTTTTTTGCTTTTGTATATGGTAGTCCTGACAGGCAAAAATTAAAATTTCTTTGGGAATGGTTTAAGGTTACTATTCCAATTGGGGATGTCGCTTGGCTTGCTATTAGAGATTTTAATGTCATCCTTTTTGCTAGCAAGAATAAGAGGGGATGGATTAATGGAAGGAGGTGTTCTCTTTTTGGTGACTTAATGAATTCTACTGCCTTACATGATTTGGGTTTTAGAGGCCCTCAGTTTACTTGGTGAAGAAGGGGGGTTTGAGAGGCTTGACAAAGCTGTCGGGAATGATGCTTGAATGAATAAATTCCCTAGTAGTTTGATCACCCACCTTCCAAGGATTAAGTCTAACCATACATTGCTTTTCTTTTCCTTGAAACCTGAGAATGGAATTTTAAAAAAATCTGTGACCTTTTAAATTTTTAGCTAGATGGTTGGAACATCCGTATTTTTCAAATTTTGCTAAAAGACAGTGGAGGTTTAAATGGTAATTTGATATACTCCATTTCTAATTTTTCCTTGGGGTTAAATGAGTGGAATTGAACTATTTACGGGCGCATTAGAACTCTCAAATGACATATGTTGAATAAGCTTTCTAGTATTCAAAGAATGATGGAGTTTTCTGACTCTAGTAGGCTCTTTCAATCTGAAATAGAAGGGCGTGAAGAATTGGATAGCTCTCCATCATGAGGAGATTCTATGGAAGCAATCTCGATGTGAATGGCTAAATCTTGGTGACCAGAATACTAAGTTTTTTCATTATCGTACTTTATAAAAGAGGAAACAGAATCATATTACTGCTTTAAAAATGATAGTAGTTGTAACACCCCTTACCCATATTCAACGCCGGAATAGGGCTAGAGACATTACCGGACTTATAATACAAGCATTCACACAATTCTGAGTCATAAATTTGCATCCAAATTAAAACCATCCGTATTCAATCATAAAGTCCCTAATACGAGCCTACGAGGCCCAAATCAAGCTTTGGAAGTGGTTCGGGACTAAACCGAGAACTTTGGAAAATTTTACAAAACTTAGAAAATTTTTCATGTTATAGAGGTCACACGCCCGTATGGTTAAAGGGACACGTCCGTGTGACCTTGAGACACAACCGTGCTACAGGCTGTGTTCAATTTAGGGAGCTCTCTGACTTGTACCACACGGCCGTGCCACACACCCGTGTGCTAGGCCGTGTAGCACATAAGGATGAGACACATGCTCGTGTCTTTGCCCTTGTGCTCAATTCTGGACATTCTGTTTCTCAAAATTAAGGTGCAGGGGACACACGGCCGAAACACATGCCCGTGGGGCAGACCATGTGTCACACATGGCTGAGACACATGCCCGTGTCTCTACCCTTATGCTCAATTCTGGACATTCTGTTTCTCAAAATTAAGATGCAGGGGACACACGACCGGAACACATGCCCGTGGGGCAGGCCATGTGTCATACACGGCCTAGACACACGCCCGTGTCTCTACCCGTGTGGAAAAAATAAAGGCTATTTACCAATCCATTTGCCACCCTTATTCACACATCAACACAACATCACATGGCACAAATTCAAGCATATAAGAACAACCAAACAACCATAACCAAAACAATAACATGTCATCCTCATGCCATTATTTATCATGCTTAAAACATCATACTTAGCCCATTAAAAACATACTAATTTCATATTCACAAGAGGGCATTAACATATGAATAAACTTATAATCAACATAAGCCATCATTCATGACTATATATAAAATGAAGCATTAACAATTACAAACCAACACATATGACCAACTTAATAATGACACACAAAAAAAATTGACCTAGTCTCTATACATGCCATAGACTTAAAATGCTTAAATTCATTTATACCCAAAATGATAAATTGATAGTGTGATAGGATCTTCGGCGATCTCCAACTTGAGCTAGCTTAATAACCCCATAAGACATTGGAAAGGAAGGGGTAAGCTATATATATAGCTTAGTAAGTCCGTACGAAAATAATAAGCAACTCTTACAAATCTTTTATCAAGTTCAACAATTTAAACACAAGATAATACAAATTGTTATAAAGCTCACAGTTATAATTTTCATTCAGTCATAAGGTTCACTCTATGAACTTATAAGCATAATTTAACATATCTTGGCATTAGCCTAACAACCATAATCTCTCTTTTGTAACAGATTACAACAAATACAAATCATTTCAAACTTTATAGTGACCATGCACATTAATTATGAGTATTTACATTTCAAGCATATACTTTAACATCTTTCAATTGCCTAAGTTCTTATCTTTCCATTTTCTCATATCCGATAAATCACAATTTGCATGAATAAAACATGCTATATCATGACTCAATTTGGCCTGAAAGCCAATCACATATTCGTCAATCAAATTTATCATGAATTTCATACATCACAAGTATAGACTAATAATCACAAGGCTTTCACAAAATCATTCTTATGGAAATCATGAACTCACAATTTCATGAAGTCCATGCTTATAAACTGTACGTACATACCTGTACTTATTTGTAATTACTTACTGACATGCTCGTTGAATTTCCTGTTGAACCATTTGGAATACTAAAGGATACTCGGGAGTCTTGTACACACAGTACCGTACCATTGCCATATCCCAGATATGGTCTTACGTGTAATCTCGTATTGATGCCAATAGCCAAGCTATGGTCTTACACGAAGTCTCATATCAATGCCATATCCCATATATGGTCTTACACGAAGTCTCATATTGATGCCATATCCCAGATATGGTCTTACACGTAATCTCAGTAACCTAAATGTCATGACATTTGTATCATAACTATTCCTAATATTCAACCAGGACTTTCGCTGTATCGAATCTCTGTCGGTCATTTTCGTAGTATCATACTCAATAGCATTCATATTTCATTTCAATATTATAGCACTTACCACAATTATATCAATCAAGCATTTATACACATATAATTTAATGCTTATTAAACATACAAACTTACCTCGGCATAAAACCGGCAAAAAAGGACTAAATCGTCAAATACTTATTTTTCCCTCGTTCTAGGTCCGAACCTCATTTTTATTGATTTATAATATCACATTTAACTTTCAATCATTATACTATTCAAATCCCCAAAATCACATTATGGAAAAAAATTATATTTTTCCCTAAAGTTTGACATTTTTACAATTTAGTCCTTAGGCTCGTAAAATGAAATGTATTCAATTTCTTCAATACCCATGCTTAGCCGAACCTTATACATGCTTATAAAATCCCAAAATTTTCATTTATTCATATTTTTACACCATATTTTATAACTTTTACAAATAAGTCCTTTTAGGCATTTTTTATCGAAAATCACTTAGCAAAAGTCGTTTAACAAACAACAAACATGCATTTTCTACCATCAACCATCAAAATACACACATATTCAACATGGGTAAAACCCTAGACCTTGATCATATCTTAAATTAGTGGTAGAAATAGATAGATCATGTTATAAGGATTTCAAAAACATAAAAATTATTAAAAACGGGGCTAGAACGAACTTACAATCGAGCTTGAAAGCTTGAAAAACCCTAGCTATGTCTTCCTCTTGTAAATTTTAGACAAGGGGTAGAAGATGAGCAAAAATTGGCTTTTAATTTAATAATTAATTCATTTTAATAACCAAATTACTAAAATGCCCTTAATGAAAAACTTTAGAAACATACCTAACCATATCCATTTTTGTCCACCAACTTAACCAATGGTCTAATTACCATTTAAGGACCTCTAATTTAAAATTTTATAGCAATTGGACACATTTAACATATAGAATTCAAGTTTTGCACTTTTTGCAATTTAGTCCTTTTAACTAAATTGAGTGCCCAAATGTCAAAATTTTCAAACGAGATTTTCACGAAATCGTTTCATAAAACTGTAGACCACAAAAATATAATAAAAATAAATTTATCTATGTCGAATTTGTGGTCCCGAAACTACTGTTCTGACTAGACCCAAAATCGAGCTGTTACAGTGGTGAATGGATCTATGATGCTGAAGCCCTTCAACTTGAAGCAATTAGTTTCTTTCAAAAGTTGTATGGTGAGCAACCTGAGCCCATGAGTGATTTATCTCCTAGTGCTTTTCCAACTTTTGAGCATGGTGATATTTAATTTCTTGGAAAGGATGTGTCTAATGATGAAATTAAAATTGCTTTGTTTGATATGTCTCATTTGAAGGTACTAGAGAGTGATGGTTTATAAACTCGCTTTTTTTTGAAATCAGTGGGATTTAGTTGGAATAATGAATTATGAGTGGGTTAAATCAGTTTTTGTTGAAAAATGTATTGAGCTTGATTTTAATAATATATTGGTAGTCATAATTCCTACGATTCCTAACCTTGAGAATTTGACACAATTTCACTCCATCAGCTTGTGCTCAATGATGTATAAGCTGGTGATAAAGGTTATTGCTAACCAGTTTAAATTTATGTTCCTTAAGATCATTAGACAGGAACAGACGAGCTTTATTGCTGGTCGAAATATCATTGACAACATCCTCATTACTCAAGAGGTTATTCACTAAATGAAATGTAAGCATAAGAACAAAAATTGGATGATAGTCAAAATTGACCTTAAAAAAGCCTACGACAAAGTTTGTTGGGAGTTTATTGAAGCCTCTCTTTAGTCAATGATGTATAAGTTGGTGATAAAGGTTATTGCTAACCAGTTTAAATTTATGTTCCTTAAGATCATTAGGCAGAGGAGCAGGCAGAGCTTTATTGCTGGTCGAAATATCATTGACAACATCCTCATTACTCAAGAGGTTATTCACTAAATGAAATGTAAGCATAAGAACAAAAATTGGATGATAGTCAAAATTGACCTTAAAAAAGCCTACGACAAAGTTTGTTGGGAGTTTATTGAAGCCTCTCTTCGGGTTGTAAGTATTCCTATTACGCTTATAAATGTTATTATGTCTACTATCATGAATTATACTATGTAGGTGTTGTGGAATGAGGTCCCTACGTAGAAGTTCAAACCTGCGAGAGGTATTCAATAGGGGTGCCATTTATCACCATATCTGTTTATTCTATGTATGGAGTGGCTTGGACATAGCATTCTTCATGCTATAGATAAAGGTCATTGGCAACCTATTTGCTTATTAAGGTTTGGTCCTTCTTTTTCATATACTTTCTTTTACAGACGATCTTGTTATCTTTTGTCATGCAAATAATCAACAAGCTTTGCTCCTTAAAGATTTGTTAGAGAGGTTTTGTGCTTATTTTAGGCACCGAGGTTAATGCTTGGGAAACTAATATTTACTTTTCCAAAAGTATAGATGATGGAATTGAAGAGTAGTTGAGTGGAATTCTTGGTTTTCATAAGGTTCAAAATCTTGGTATTTATCTAAAGGGTGCCTCTTCTCCATGATAGGATTTCAAATAGTACCTTGTGTTTTGTTGTCGATAAGGTTCGCAACAAGCTAAATAGATGGGATGCTAGGAAACTTTCTATAGCTTGCAGAGCTACTCTTGCATAGATGATCTTGTTGTCGATTCCTAATTACTTCATGCAATCCATGATGATCCCTAAAGGATTGTATGATGAGATCGAAAGTATTGTTTGAAAATTTATTTGAGGAGTCCTTTGAGGGTTGACAGAAGATGTATTTGGTTAGTTATTAGGTTGTCTGTTAGCCTAGATCATGTGGTGGCCTTAGCTTTCGACAGTTGAGGGACTAAAATACCTCTTTTATGATGAAACTGAGGTACAATCTAGTCTAAAAAATGGATGCTTTATGGGTTAGTGTTCGTAAGTCCAAGCATGGAATGAAAGAGGAGATGATAAAAGATATTTCACGAGGATGATGTTCTTTCCTTTGGAGGGCACTCTCTAAGGTTTGACCTCTACTTTGAGAGAATTTGCTTTGGTTTATGGGAAATGGGAATAATATTCATTGTTGGAAGGATCCGTGGATTCTAGATGTGGGACCTCTAATCCATCAGGTTCCGTCCTATGCTAATATCAATTAAGACTGTTTGCTTAGTGAGGTGATTACTGAGGAAGGAACTTAGAATTTGGAGCTATTTCGTATTTGGCTACTAGAGGAGATCATTAGGCGTATCGTGAGTATTCCCCCGCCACACATCTCTGTGGGTCGTGACAGGTTTATTTGGGCTCGGACTTCAACTGGTTTCTTTTTCCTTAAGAGTGCCTACTAGAGTTTACGAGAAAGATCGAGGAGCCCAAGGGATACGAAATAGAATATTTTGTGGAAATTTCAAGGTCCTTAGAGAGTTAGATTCTTCTTATGGTTTGTTTTGAAATAATGTCTACTTACCAATGTGGAACGAGTCAAGCGGGGCATAGGGTATGACAGTTCTTATGAACTGTGTGGACATCAATTTGAGGATATCTTACATGCCATCAGAGATTGTCCTACAGCTAAGGAAACTTGGATGCAAGTTTTGCCAAATGAGCTACGCGGGTAGTTCTTTGCAGGTAATTATCATGATTGGGTTAAGTTCAATTTACTCAGTCCTTTTAAACTAGTTATGGACAAGGTTGTTTGGTCGAGCCTTTTTGGTTTGATTGCCGGAGAATATGGAAAAATCAGAATCTTTTCATCTTCCAAGGTGTTCCTTGGAAAGCAAATGACATCGTTAAAAATTCATAATGACATTGTTAAAAATTCATACACCTAGGTAAAACAATTTGCTTCCTTTCATGGGAAGAATCTATCTACACAACAGTCGCCGAGACTATTCATTCTTATACCGAAAAAATAGTGCGGTACAAGTTCTATCTGGGACTACTGCGATACAATTAAAATTTAATTTGTTTAATAACATCGGATCAAAATTTAAATATAATTTTAATATTTAACTCTTTATAAAATAAAAAATATTATTATAAAAGAATATTCCTGATAAGTTTTGAATGTATAATTAATTATAATCTTTAATAATTAAATTTTACCATTTCATTAATTTTTATTAAATATAAGGGTGGCTGATAATAGGACAGCCAGCAAAGCAAACTTTTGGGAAAAACATAAATAAAATAAAATCCCATTTTCTCAGGTTTTAAAGCACATGCTCTGCTCTTCTCTTTTCTGTTCATTTCAACTAACATAGAGAGTGAGGAAAAGAAAGAGAAAGATCTGAATTATAATCTCTCTTTTCTTCTTTTCTCCACCAAAGAAAATCTGATTTTAATTTTAATCCATTAATGGCTGATGAACCTTCTCTCACTCGATGGTCTTTTCTGGTACTCTCTTTTTCTTTTCTTTTTCCTTTTCATTTTCTGTTTGGTTGTCAAATCGTCGTTTTCTTCCTGATTTCCCTTTGGTCAATTGAACTGTATGAAGCTACTTGACTTACTTCGATTGACTATTTTTCTTTTTTTACTCATTTATTAGCTTAGATTGCATTGCATTGAATTTTTTTTCTAACTCTTAAATTTTGATCCAACTGTGAAGAAATGTGAAGGAAAAGGGAAAAAAAAAGAAGAGTTCTAAGCATTTTCTTTAAGCAATTATGTTATTATTCCATAGGATTTTAAACTATTTTATGATGCCAAGTTTGGGAGGAAGAGATTGCCTGAGCCGCAAAATGGTCAAACTGCTGATGAGCTGGACTCCAATGGCACTAATTCGAACGTGACTTCAAAAGAAAACCACCCTGTCAGGAACACTTCTGATATGGCTATCTACGAGCAGTACCGGAACCAGGTACTTTTGCGGTCTTAATTTTCTGTTTTTTCTTGAGGCGTTTTGCATGTTTATTGATTGGAATGATTTATTGTTGTTTTGTTTCGATTTCAGGGTACACACTCGGTGCACTCAAATGGCGTGGTGTCTAATGGATTTGATTCGAGACCGTATGTTCATTCCTTTCTCTGATTCGTGATCTTAATGTATTTCTCCTGTACACTTAGAACATAGGCTTTTATATGCACATTCTCCACATTGACCGCTAGGATCAGTTCTAGGATTCTCCAGCTTTTTAGGAAATGAAGATTTTGATGTTCTTTTCTCTTTCTTTTACAGGCAAAGGTCTCTACTTCCTGCTTTTGAATCTGCAGAAATGCGTGCATTAGGAGAGAGTTTAAGTAGGTAATTATTAAAATATCAATTACTTCATTGGTGACAGAAATGCTTGCATTAGGAGAGTTTGAATGCTTGGGTAGTATATTCTTTAACATTTTAGCTGTAAATTTTTGTCTACCATCATATCCTTCTTAGGGACATTGTTCGAGGGAATCCAGATGTTAAGTGGGAAAGCATCAAGGGATTAGAGGATGCCAAACGCTTACTTAAAGAGGCAGTTGTTATGCCTATAAAATATCCCAAGTAAGTATTGCTATGACATAGACCATGGACTTTGAGCATGGTATTCCACTATTCCTTGAAAAAGATAACTGCAGGGGCAAAACCAGAACCTTCGTCTTGAGGGTGCCAGGATAAAAATACCGCCAACATTTTTGATTGAAAAAATCCTAATAAAAATAACTATAATTTTTTTTAAAAGTGAAAAATAACTATAAACTTGAATGATACAAATAATGTCATTTATATACAAAGAAATAATCTTTATATTGTCAAAAGACTTTTCAAACAACATAATTTTTTGTCCAGGAACAATAGCACTGCGACATGGATAAAGAAAGAAAAACACATAAGTTCTTTATGCAGTTCGGTTTCTCGACATCTACAGAGCTGAGCTTAGTGAGATAGTCTACTATCTTTAAACTCAATACAACAGGTGATTTAAGTCATATCACATCCTGTTTTTAAACTCAATATAACAAGTGATTTAAGTCCTATCAGATCCTAATATAGCAACCTCACTTTGGTACTAAAAAAATCTAGATTTCACCTTTTAAGTTTTCCTTTGAAAACCATGGGAAAACTTGGGTTGTAAACCAAACAATTAACTTGTTTACACTCTCAATGCTCTCTCAAATTCCTCCTTAAAGAATAGATAAGTGATAAAAACACTTGATACAAAACCTATACAAATCTCTTCAAATATATAAAAGTTTGAGACTTGCGAGCATATTAGATTCATTACAATCAATCCCTCTAAAAAACTGTAGCTAAAATAGAATACACAATATAACAATACAGTCTAAGTTAATGTAGGAACGTTGGAGATAAGTCTTCAATGCAGTCTTGATCCAATCTCTTTATTTCATGGGATCCAATTGCTTTGATTCGATTCGACCCAGTTTTCAAGATATGTTGCTTCAAATGGATCGTTCTTCATAGAAGGACTCATACTTCGACAACACCAGCAAGATTCTCAGCTTGAGAATTTTATTCCCAAAGATTGTCAACCCAAAAATGTCAAGTTATGTTGCCTATCGTAGTGCTAGGCGCAGTGGCCACTGCATGAGCCACTGCTCACATAATTGCCTCAACATTTTATTTTGTTAACTTGGTTTAGTAAAATGTTATGAAACATTCAATAACATGTTATGTAGAAATTTGAGGGTTTCATTTCAGTTTATTTAATATCTTGTAGGTACTTTACTGGTCTTCTTTCACCATGGAAGGGTATTCTCCTTTTTGGCCCCCCAGGGACAGGAAAGGTGTACATTTGGTTCTGTTGCTTCCAATAGATTGATCTTGTCTATGCGATTCATTTGTTCTAGATATGCAGGATGTTTGGTTTTTATGAGGAAAACATGTCTTTCATAATCACATAGTACATTTTAGATTGATAAACTTAGGGGGCTTTACTCCCAATGCTTGCGTTCCCCCTTCCCCTATGGAAACCCTTGTGCAAAAGAATTTTTTTTTTTCATAGGTCAATCTCCTCAACACTAGAGGAAAAATTTATGAATCATGGCGAATGATTTAACATATCTTGGTAGTGCTATTCTTTTTCTTTATCATTGATGCTATTTTCTATTTGAATTACCATTTTGGTTGCAGACAATGCTGGCAAAGGCTGTAGCAACAGAATGCAAGACCACATTTTTCAATATTTCAGCATCATCTGTTGTCAGCAAATGGCGTGGTATGTTAAACACATTTTTCCAATATCTTCTTTGATTTGTAGAGGGATTTGGTCCTAGGTATGTATGAAAGTTATGAAGGATTGTCTCTAAAATGGAGAATGGAAGATATTATTGGAAAATACATAGATGTATCTTTGACTGTCCAGTTATATTTTCTGATTAATCCTTAGTTCTAATGACAGCCTAAATTTTTTAATGGTAAGAATGGTAGGAGTTTTAGATGTAGATTCTTAGATATTTATCTACTAAATGAGGGACTATTCTTTTTCTCTCCTAATATTTTGTTTTTTCTTACCAAAATCTAGTCAAAGGGGAACCTTACAGGATAAGCATTATTCTTTAATTGGATTGTGGGAATGTCAAATGTGCTCTTTTTATGGTTGTGTGGGTATAAAAGCTTTTTTTACTTGGCACAAAAAGAAGAGTCATCTTTGATAAAATTCTTTGACTAGCTATATGGATCACAATATCGATATAAACCACAAAGGTCTTACTAGGGCTGGACCCAATAACTTTTATAGTTACCTGAAATAACACTCACTTATCTAACTGCGGAGTTCATAACATTTCAGGTGATTCTGAGAAGTTAATAAAAGTACTATTTGACCTAGCAAGACACCATGCACCGTCTACCATTTTTCTTGATGAAATTGATGCCATTATAAGTCAGCGCGGTGGTGAAGGACGCAGCGAGCATGAAGCTAGTAGGCGTTTGAAAACTGAGCTACTTATACAGGTTTTTTTTTTTTTTTTGACAGATACTTATACAGGTTATGTTTCCTAAAAAATGTGTCCTTATTCTTTTGGATATAGATATGCTGTGTGGTTGCATGTGAGTGATTAAATTAAAACTTGGATTGATAATTTATTCCTATTGATTATATACCTTGTAGCTAGACTTGTCCAAAGGCTGGGCTACCTACTTAGACGAGCTGGGCCTTGGACACTGAATTCAGGCTGCCCTGATCTGAATTGTTATTTAAGATTAAAATCCTTTTATTCAAATTTCATTATAAATTTATAAGTATTAATATAAAACTAATTTTTATCATATTATTTTCTACATGGTGAATAGGGCCCTTAGGCCGGCCTGGGTCTCTCCTGAGTTTGGGTAAAGGAAGCAAAAAAATCTGGGCCGCAGCCTAGCCTGGCCCATGTACAAGTGTACTTAGCATTGCTGAGCATTGTTTTAAACAAATTTGGTGGTAATCACCGTCACTTGTTTATTTTTCCTCATTCTTTCACTCTAGAATCAAGCGGTGCATTGTTTTCTTCCGTGCAAGTGATTTTAACCTTGAGCATGGTTAGCATCTTACACCGACTCTGCAGAGATCTAGTGGTGCATTTTTTTTTGCATTTATTATTTGCAATAATTAGAAAATAAAGTACTTAACTCATACATGCTGTTTATAGTGATTTAGAAAATAAATCATGTTTATTTGCTACTGATAAGTAGAATTACATTGCAGATGGATGGTTTGACACGGTCAGATGAGCTCGTGTTTGTTCTGGCAGCAACAAACCTCCCCTGGGAATTGGATGCTGCCATGCTCCGTCGTCTTGAGAAGCGAGTATCCGTTGACATTTAAATTTACCCTGAATCTTTTCAAACATTATTAACAATTAGTTTAAAAGATTATAATATACACATTTGAATTCTGGCTGGACAGAAATTTACTCAAAAAACCAGGATGAGATTGAAGCCTAGAAACTAACTAACTGCTCTAAATTTCTTTCCAACATGATTACATTGTGATGTAAATCAGGTCACAGTGTTTATGCTGTCTCTAAACTATTCAGTTTCATAATGCTCTATTGCTTGATACTTGCAATTATATTTGATAGCATCTTTTATACAATTAATGAAATAAATATCTTTTGAAGTTCAAGACTTGCTATTAGTTAGCGGTTTGCCTTTAACCACATAAAATAAGATCCTTGTTCCTCTCCCAGAGCCAGAAGCAAGAAAAGCGATGTTTGAAGAGCTTCTGCCCCAACAGCATGGTGAGGAGGCTCTTCCTTATGATATATTAGTGGAAAGATCAGAAGGTTACTCAGGTTCAGATATTCGATTACTTTGCAAAGAAGCAGCCATGCAGCCTTTGAGACGCCTAATGGCCGTCCTTGAAGATAACCAGGAAGTAGTGCCTGAGGATGGTATGTGCTTTCTAATACTTGAATTAAAGGACGTATAAACTTGATAGTGAGCTTTGCAAAATCAAAATTTTCCCTAAATAGGAGCTCAATTATTTAGTTGGCTTAACACTTATCCCTTAGATGTCAATTCACATTCATCAGTTTATTTTTGTAGTTTTCCTTTCTTTTCTCTGTTTCTTTAGTTATAGGTCTGGTTTGGCAAACTCCAGAACTCTTATATCTGACTATCAACTACCACCATAAAGTGCTACTAGCTTTTGTTAGCATAAATAATTTTGTGCATATCCTAGGAACCAGGATAAATAAATCAAATCATGTTAAGCTAAATAATTTTTTAAGGTTTTCTTGGTAGTTATAAGGCCAACATCATCTGGTCTTGCCCTAATTTCAATTCAAAATCTTGCCATCTGCTTATCAATTTGGCTGGAAGAAGACATTTGAATGGGAGACAAGAACAAACTCTGGAAGGAAAGAATCCTTTTAGGCGGACATGTTCTATTTTCTTATTTCCTTGTTCTGCCTGCAGCTTTTAACATGCTTCATTTTTATATAGATGACATAATGAACTCAAAAACTAGTTTGTGGTTTGCAGAGCTGCCGAATGTTGGGCCAGTTACGTCTGATGATATAGAAACTGCTTTGAGGAACACCAGACCATCGGCACATTTACATGCTCATCGATACGAGAAGTTCAATACAGACTATGGCAGTCAAATACTCTGATGATGGCATGCTGCTGCAAATATACTTTTACATTGTTAGTTATAACTTCCCCAGATTTTATATTCATCAGAATTCTATTCAGTTTTTACTTTGCATTGTGTCTGTTTATGAAAACTTGTATATCTATGTTTTTTTTTTCAAGTGTTCTCAGCCAAGTCTATTAACCATACAAGCATGAATTGTTTTGAAATTTATACAAGAATTATTAATAATGTGTAAAAAGAAAATTATGGATATATGATAATTAGGCTCTACAAGAAGTACCAAATAAGTCATTGTAGTAAATATCTAAGAAAACCCATATAAGGATCTGGTGTTTTCTCAGATATATCTCGCATCTGTCCACTTTGGCACTGGTTCTCTTCATTTTCTTCGTACATGATCTGCTCTTACAGGAGGAAGTAAACATATCTTAAAGTCCATGATTCCAGCCATGGGATCTCGCTCTTTACCCATACTTGGTTGGCTTCGGCCCAGCTGTGTGAAAAATGAAACTACTTTTTTTCTTCAATAACTAAGCTTGGCAATTAATAGCCTTGTCCCGAATAGCCTTGCCCCGAGGTTTTTTCTTTCTTTATTTTTGAAACCAGCCCCATATTTACTCGAATCAATTGGGTAACTAGTTTTAAAAGGTAATATTAAGGTTTATATCCTAACAAATGCGACTCTTATATCTGATCGTGACTATTTGATAAACCTTATTCTTTCTGAAATGCATATCAGTGTAATTTCCCTTTTGAAGCTTCTCTGATTGTTATATTAGAATGCGATGGTAACCCACGTGTGATACCATTACTATGAATTATTCATTGTGTTTCCAATTATGATAAAAAGACGGTAAAAAGTAGAATTGAGTGCAAGAACCTTAAAACACTCAAGTTGGCTCCAAATAATTTAAGAAAAGAATTTGGTATGCTTTATACACAAGGGTTAAGCGTATTTTAAAAGTGGGGGTTAATTTTTTTTTTTCTAATAATAATGCCGGATTTTCATCTTTTATATTCAGTCAATTCAGGTCCTTTTTCTTATTTAATTTAATTGTTTTAATTCTAATTCTTAAATTTAATAATCAACTTCATGTTTAATTTTAATTTGATACTTTATGTTATTTTATTATTCATTTTGTCGTTTTTGCTTCCAATTGTGTCCTATCTCTATATCATATATATTTAGTCCAATTACCAATTTAATTTAATTGTTTTAATTCTAATTCTTAAATTTAATAATCAACTTCATGTTTAATTTTAATTTGATACTTTATGTTATTTTATTATTCATTTTGTCGTTTTTGCTTCCAATTGTGTCCTATCTCTATATCATATATATTTAGTCCAATTACCATTTTTTCAATAATTTTATTTCTATTTTACTAAATATAAGTAATTTTTAAATCCTAGATATCCCAACAAAAATTTCAACAAATTCAAGGTATGATAAGTCTTTTTTCATTTTTATAAATAAAATTCAAGGTTTTTTCTTTCACTTTGAAATATAAGTGATAAGGCCATTATAATGAATTATTACTGACATTATTTAATATATTTTTTTATATTTGTTTCGTATACTGGATTGAGTAAGTATTTACTTTTTCTTTGTTAACAGACAATCATGGAGATAATACAGAGAGAAAAAAAAATAAAGAATTGATTGCAGAGTTGGAAATTTATAAATATTTAAATTGTGAGTAATGCTTGATTACAAAAGGATATCAATATATATTGGACAAATATACTGAATGATTTCTGGATCTCAAAAATAAATAAACCGATGAAATTAAGAAAAGAGTTGTATGAGGTATATAATAAAATTTAAGCATTTAGCTTTATCTAATAATAAAATAAAATTTCTTTATCATTTATTCACCATGCATGTACAAAATTACAATAGTATCACGTATTATTACTTTCAATATACTTTTCGTAAATTATGTGATTCTAATACTTTTCTTATACTATTTATAAAATTGTTAATTTTAAAAGAATAGTAACAATATATTTAATATATTTTAATGATTAACTACAATTGGATCTTACATTGCACGAGTATGCAAACTAGTTTTAAATTAATTAAAGTATAATAAATATAACACCCCATATTTTTCTGCCTAGAAAGTGGCATTGTTTTAGGACCTAAATTCTAAAAAAAATGAAAATGAGACTGGCGAATTTTAAAGGAATTATAATTTGAGGTTGAAGATTTATGAAAAAGATCGTGGATGTGAAAAAGTGGAAAAAAGATTAAATAGAAAATTTAGAAAAATATGAGGACTAAAGTGTAAAATGACCTATTAGAGAAATTATGGATTGATAATGATTTGTTAATATTGAGATGACATGAGATATGTCTTTGCATTAAGAAAATGATTTTTGGACTAAGTTGAATAAAATAAAAAGTAAAAGGATTAAATTTTAAATATTTTGATTTTTGCTTAGATAGGATTAAAATGTAATTTTTGGATGACCGTATAGTATTATAGATCTTTATAGTGATATGCGAAGTTTTAATGTGTTAAGTGTCATATTTGATATTTAATAAAGAGAAGTAACATGAGGAATGGACTAAAAAGTGCAAGTTTTCCATTAAAAGACATTTTGAGACTTTTCAAGAGTTTTATATTGAAAAATTTAGAATTTATAAAACATTTGTTGTTATGAGAAATGTATGACCATACGATTCGGAGTTTTTAAATCATAAAAAATAGTGGACCTTTCATTTAAAATGGGTTGAATTTAACCATTTTATTGGTAATAAAAGAAGGAAAAGATGAAAACTCTCGTCTTTCTCCCTTTGTGTTGTCCATCTCCATTCGAGAAGAGAAAGTTGTTCTCTTTTCATTTTTCTCATCGTTCCTCAAATTTTACAAAATAATTTCACTACCCAAGTTATTTTGTTATAAGAATCTTGTAGAAAACTCATTTCTAATCCTGGCTCCACCATAATCTTCGTTATTGGAAGCAAGGGTTTTCATAACTAGAAAGAGAAAACTTAAGTTAGAGTGAGAAAGTGAAGAGTAAGGTAAGAAAGTGCAGTATGTCATCTCCAATATGATTATTTAAGGTTGCTTTCCATGCGTTTTTTATGAAATTTTGAGTATTATGAGTTTTGGAAGAAAATAAATTCACAAGTGGATGATGAAGATTTGGGCCAGTGTGTATAAAGAAAAATGGTGATTTTGCTATTTCAAAGGAGGGTAAATATTCAAGGAACCATCATTACCTTATTTGAATGAAAATTGATAATCCTTGGTGTTTAAATGATTAAATGTTAAATGAGATTAGATATTAACAATCAATATTAAAACAAATAGCTTAATGGAAATGAAAATAGAAACAAGTATGAATATGCCATGGTCTTGGACTAAAATGTACATATTGAGTCTTATTGTATTTTGATAAGTATTGAGCTACAAATTGATTTGAACCATGGGAAATGAAAACTTTTAATAAAGGTAATAAATTTGTAAAGAAAAGAGTAAGCTATGACATTAAATATGTCATTATATGTTTTGGTATACAATTGTAAAAAATAGGTATTAATGCTTTAAATAGTATAATAGTAATTTGGAAAATGGAACCTTTTATGGGATATAAAGTGTAATGGTAGATTGCACTAACGGAATAATGGGTAGCTTGTAGAGCTCTTATGAATTTGTATTATGAAATGTTGAATGTATGGGAAATTAGTGTAATAAAACATAATTGTTCATATTGAGAATCTCATATTGAAATTTGAAAATAAGAGTAATAAAGTGTAAATTCATAAATTAAAATGTGAATGGTTTCCCAATGAATGCTTATTCATAAAAATGAAACGTGGATACCACTTTGAGATGTATCAAGTGGAAATGTGTAAGCATAAGTGCCTTAATGAACGTATGCAATGATATATACGTTAGTAAGGTCATGTTATTAATTAAACTGTTAATTGAACTTGCCCTTTTGAATGGGCAAATATCCAGAAAATACAAAAAAAAAAATAAAAATTACCGGAAAGGACAGGTTTGAAAAATATTGACCGGAAAGGGCAATTTCTCCAAAAACCGCGCTGACGTGGACGCATTTTTCGGGGAATCATCCCGTCCACTTGCAATGTGAAAAATGAAATAAGTTTTTGTGCAGTAGTCTCCGGCAAAATAATTTTGAGGAGACGTTTCAGAACAAACCGTGGCCAAAAATGCTCCCACGTGGACGCGCTTTTGCTACAGTGGTCTCGGGAAAAATGATTTTGAGGAGACGTTTCTGAACAAACAGTGGCCAAAAACGCTCCGACATGTACGCTCTTTTGCTACAGTGGTCTCCGGCAAAATTATTTTGAGGAGATGTTTCTGAACAAACAGTGGCCAAAAACGCTTCCAGCAGGGTGCACTATTAGCAGGAGTACTGAAAAGCGCTCCCACGTGGACGCGCTTTTGCTACAGTGGTCTCCGGCAAAATGAGGCTATAAATCAGCCAAATTTCATTCTCAGTTGGCAGAAAGCAAATTCAGGCAAAAGGAAAAACAAAATTGAAAATAAGTGAACATATTAATGCTGTTATTTACTACGATGGTGAAGTGCGTGACACCGAAAATGGTGTTATTTTTTTATCGGAGAACACAACGCGATTGAGTTTTAATCGGAACGTCGATTTGGTAAAACTTCGCAAAAGAATTAGGCGTAAAATATTCGGAACAACGCTAATGAAAGTTCAGTCTATTAAGTATAGATTTTGCGCTTGATTGATCCGGTGAGATATGACTCATTCGACATCAAAGGTCCTCGGAGCCTTGAGGCAATGGTGGAGACTCATCTTGCCGGTGGTTCACCCTATATCGAGGTATATGTAGAATTTTCATCTCAAAGTGATCATCTGCGACCTCAACATCTAGTATCGTTCGAGGAATACACGACCCTGCCGATACTGCGTAAGTGGGAGGCAAAGCGCGAAGTGCCCGTGTGCGGTGGTAGTATGGAAAACATAACCCCGCACGACACTCGATTGGTGGATGGGACATGCATATTCGTCATTCGACGTCGGATGACAGAAATACGTATTGGGGGACGTCATCAACTTCTAGTGGATGGCAATCCACATACGATTGGGATCTTTACGAAAGATGTTTAAGGCGGGATGATGTACTACCGACGACATCCACCGGCGAGGGCCCTCGTTTGTTGCGAAGTTATGGAGGATCGGACGATGAATCGATGTGGATCCACCTCGGGAGCGAGGGCCCGACGGCGGTGCGAAGTTGGATTATTTTCTGAACCGGAGCCCGTTCCAATTGTACCTGAAGACGTTGAGAGCGGTTCAGACGAAGAAGAAGAAGATCCACTATTCAGGACATACTCACCTCCAGCGCACATGCATAATGTCGATTTATCTCAAGATGATGCATTGGAGTTTCCTGAACTACCACACTGGACGCGTGACTGTACAAATTCATCATTGGATTCGGACCAATTAGAAGTTGGTAACCAGTTTTCCAACAAGAATACTTTTCTTGCTGCATTGAAACAATACAGCATCAGGAACGGGGTTAACGACACTATGGTTAAATCAAAGCTCGATAGGTACGAGGCGAAGTGTGCAGTGCAAGACGGCACATGTTCATGGAAAATCATGGCGTCGTTGAGGAAAAGGACAGGGATGTGGGAGGTGAAAAAGTACAAAGGTCCGCATACATGTCTTACCGGTACAGTACCACTATGTGTTCAATGATTTCGTATAACACGAATATTACGTAATGTTGCATTATTTAATGTACTTCGTTGACAGGTGTAACACAAGATCATCCGAGGATGGATTTAGACATGTTGGCTGATTTAATAATCCCGACGGTGAAGGCCGATCCCAAAACTACAGTGCCGGCCTTAATTGGCAATATTCGTAGCCAAATGGGGTACACGCCCTCTTACAGAAAGGCTTGGATAGCCAAGCAGAAGGCGTTGGAAAAGTTGCACGGTCGATGGGACGCTTCATATAATGAAGTGTGGCAGTGGTGTCAGGTGTTGGAGACGTATGTCCCAGGTAGCACAACAGACCTTGAAGCGGAACGGCGTACTACAACGATCGTGCGCTCCGTGGATGCGCGGTGTTCAAGCGTGCATTACGGACATTTAAGCAATGCCGAGATGCTTTTACATACTGCAAGCCATTGGTACAAATTGACGGTACCTTCATGTATGGTAGATATACGCATCGGCTATTGCTAGCTGTGGCACAAGACGGCTGTGGGAGAATCCTTCCGATTGCGTTCGCAATAACACCAGGGGAGTCAGTTGATGACTGGGACTTCTTCCTATCTAGGTTAAGGAGGCATGTCTGCCCTCAACATAACATATGCGTTATATCGGATTGGGGCCCTAGAATACTTGCGGCAATAGAACGCCAGGGAAGCATGTGGCATCGCACACACCATCGATATTGCCTGAGGCATGTTTCATCCAACTACTATGGGCAACACCGATCTAAAAGACAGAAATGGCAAGTGACCGATATGGGTATGAAATATATATTAATATAATTTCTTTTGAAATTTTCAATTTATTCGCAATTGAATAGTGGTATGTAATATTCGCTATCAACGTATATTGGCAGGGTACGAGATCAATAAAGACCGTTTTCACGAGATGTTGGCCAGTTTGCGCGCAGATAACGCCGAAGATGCAGAGTACCTGTGCAATATTCCTTTTGAACAGTGGACACAAGCATATGACAGCGGCCTACTATATGGTCATATAACCACAAATCTGGCCGAATGCATAAATTCTGTGCTAAAAGGAACCCGTCATCTGCCGATTACAGTGGTCATGCGGGAGACATATTTTTTTTTAGCGACACTATTTCCAAAGAGAGCAGCGAGTTATCGAGGGCAGATGCAAGGAGGCCATGTATGGAGCCCGAAGGTCTTGCAAGAAATTAACCGTGGGAAGGCACGGGCGAACACTATGCACACAGTGTGTCACGACCGCGACAGCCTATGGTTTCGTGTCACGAAATTTGACAGACCGAACCAAGGTATTGTTGGCGGGCATTATCGTGTACACTTGACAAATAGGACATGCGACTGTGGGATATTTGATGCACTTCGTTACCCATGTGCTCATGTACTTGCAGCTTGTCATAATCTTCGTCTTGATCCCATGAGCTATGTCGACGAAGTCTACAAATTAGAAAACATGTACAACGTGTGGAGACACGTATTCCCACCAGTCCCAGATGAACGTAAGTGGCCATCGGTATCGTTTGCACCGTATAAGCTGTTGCCGGATAGATAATTGAGGCGCAAACCAAAAGGTCGACCTTCCTCGACTAGAATAGGCAACAATATGGATATCCGAGAACCGACCAACCAAAGTCGGCGCTGCGGGTGGTGTAGGAACCCGGGCCATACATCTCGCTCGTGTCCAAATCGGAATAGTTGACCGTGTTCTTAGCTTGTTTGTCTCTTGCTGGCAATGAAATTTCTGTTTTTTGGAGGAAAACGGTGATCTTTTGTACAATAACTCAAATTTATTAAATATAAATTAATTAAATTGCAAAAACTAAAAATTAAACCATTTCTATTTTATCAAAGAGATTAAAATTTCTTATTTATTAAATATATTAAAACTAAATTACAATAAAATAAAAAATAAAGAAAACTTCTTATTTTATTAAAAAATTCAAATTAAATTACATACAAAAAAATAAACAACTTCTATTTTAGTGAAGATATTAAAATTAAATTACAAACACAAATAAAAAACAACTTTTTTTATTCAAAAAATAAAAAAATTTATTACAATTTAAAAAATAAAAAAGCCCATCCTAATCAATGTTGATGCCGGTGGGAACCAGTGCCACAGGGGGGCGGTCGGCGGTTACGCGCTGGATTCCTCCTTCTTCTAGCTTCCGACGGGAGTCGTGGAACCTCGAGCGGAGAATCGGGTTCCTCCGGCAGTGGGTCTGGTTCTGGGTGTTACGATGATGACCCACCGTGATAAAATAATGATGCCGGAGGTGTTTGCATAAACCACGGCGGAGGTGATCGCATCCGTCACGCGAAAACAAGTATGGTAGAAAGAACTGCTCCCCGACGGCGTCTCCTCTAATCCCACATGCGATGTCGGTCTCACGATTGGCTGGCTTTCAGGAGTAGTAGGGGACGGGCTCGAACCCGGCCATGCATTCCAACCTGGGGTGGGAGTAGGAAAAGGAAACATATATGGGTTAGGAGGATACATATAAGGGGCGGTACCTTTTGGCATAAAGCGTGGACGCCATTTGTGATGTCGGTGTTGTCACCGAATCGATGGGCCCGGTGATTGTGTAGGTAGCGTTGATGGGCGGTGGTGGATCGTAGGCGCTGTTGATGGGCCCGTCTCATCACCTCTTCTCCTTGAATGTAAAGGGGCCCGACGTTCCCTTCGCTCGCGAATTTACCGTCGCTTCTCTTCATCCGACAACAGATACAGCTTGCCATAGATTCTAAACCATGGCATGTACTCCGGCACGCACGGTAACTCAGGAACTATGATCGGTTCCCGGTTAGGTAAAAAGTCATACCGGTTCTCGCACGTCTCGATATGACCTGACCAAAATCTTCCGTGTGCTGCTGCCGTAAGTCCACTGTGTGCTCATCATCGAGCACCTTAGGAGGCACGGGAATCGGTTGCTAGCATCCAAATTGCCGTAGCACCCGATCTGACTGGTGCATCTCCACGGTCGCGTAGGTGATTAACGGGACCTTAACGTGCCAACTGTCAGATTTTGGAGGAACTCCTCTGGAATTACTGCCCGAATTTCGGGATCCTCGTACGGTGTCCATTGAAACTATATTAATATTACCAAAATATTAGTTATATACATAATACTAAATACTACATACGAAATACTAAATTATAATAACAAAATTAGAAACTTACTTGTGATTCCGACCGTTGTTCCAATAGGAGCCGTATATCCTCAAGCGAGTTAGGTATTCCAACATGACTCGCTGAATGGTTCCACCTAATTAAATAAACTTTTAGCATGCAATTATACTATAAATCTACGAAATAATTGAAAAATATAATAGTAAATTTACCTCGTTATCAGTGGGAATGAATATGGCTAGTCGAGTCGAGGACGTAAAAATGGAAATCGAAACCATGTCCATGACTGCAGTAGTGATAGGCAACCTCCGATTTTTGCTTTACTCGGCAGCGTCGCCCCGCACATCTCCCGGTACAACCTCGATAGCACGGCAGACCCCCAACTCAATTCACCGGCCGCTCTGAAATCAACAAGTTTCAGGAGCCATCTCAGGTGGACGAGGTTTCTAGAGAGGTCCGGCATCAGATAGCTCCAATTATCTGAAGCATGTATGCCCGCGCATACCGTATTCTTTCTTCTTCAGTCGAACCTTCATTCGACTGCGGGAATGCGTCTCGTAACCAAGCCATATCGATCCGAGCTCCTTGAATTCTATCTGGAATGGCACCCAGAAGCTCGTAGCATACGGCTATCCAATCGAGAGATGTTACGGACCCGGTGACTACCGACCCGTCCACCGGTAATCCCAACTGTAACTGCACATCTTCTAAGGTGATGGTACACTCTCCGCATGGCAGATGGAAAGTGTGCGTCTCGGGTCTCCACCTCTCTATCAACACGCTGATCAAAGGCGGGTCCAACTTGAACCCCCGGCCTATCGTGGCCACGTGCCAAAAACCTGCTTCCCGCAGGTAATTCTCGATCAACGGCGATGGGGGACCAGGCATGTTGCGAATATAACATCGCAACACCCGATCTATTGATTTAAAAATTATAAAATTCAAAATTAATTAAAATTGCATAATTAAAAAAATTAATAATATTGAAAAATTAACATTAAAACTTACCATTTTCATTTGCTCGTGGCAATGTGCTTTTTGTCTAAGCGACGTAATTCCCGACCATTGTAATCCGATAAAGAAATTTAAAAATTTCCAAAAAATAGATATATTAAAAAAAAAATTATAAAGGGCTTTTTAAGTAAATTGTAAGGACTATTTTGAAATTTGAGTGTAAATTTCAAGGACTTTGAGAGAAACTTGCGAGAAAATTGAGAGAAAATTGAGAGAAAAATGAGAAAGGATTGAAGTGTGAAAAAATAAAGGGTTGAGGTATTTATAGTTTTTTTTTTTGGACCGTTGGGGGCCAACGGTCAAAAAAATTTGATCGTTAGAAGACGGGCTAAAAAGCGCGTCCACGAGGCGCGCTTCGTCCACCTCAAAGAAAAAGCGCTCACGTGACGCTGCGTTTTTGCTGATGTGGACGAAAGCACGCCTCGTGGACGCGCGCTTAGCTTTTTCCAAAAAAAACGCGCGACGTGGGACGATTTTTTGGGGAAATTGCCTACTAGGTCAATATTTTCAAAACCCGTCCTTCCGGTAATTTTTAATTTTTTTTGGTATTTTCTGGATATTTGCCCCTTTTGAATTTAGAAAAGTAATTAAGATATGATTGACATGCCAATAGGAATTAGATATAGAGTTCCATTTTTTTTGGGCTCGAAATTTTATTTTGTCCTGGAACTCAGTTTTGGCTTGGAATTTTATATTTATTGATATTATGAAGGGTTTTGGAGTTATATGATGTTACTTGCAGTTTTAATGTGTTACTCTATGGTCAGGCATGTTATGCAAACCACTAGGTAAAATGAGTATTAAACCCCAAGGTAAGTTGAGTATCTTCCTTGTTTACTTACTGTAATGACCCAAAATTCACGGACATCAGAAAAGTACATTATCGGACCTCCGTCTTAGCGAAATGGGTTCGTAAATAATTACTAGAAATATCTATGAGTCTAGTGATGTGTTTAATTAGACTTTGATTAGGTGAATTTAGTCTAATTAAGAGTAATTAGTAAAAAGGATTAAATTGAATAAGGGTAAAATTTGAATTACAGATTAATAGAAAATAAAAGGGGCCGAATAGGCAATTAAGCCTATTTAAGAATTTGAGGATTTTTATGATTTAATTATATAAATATCTTAATAAATTATAAAAAATATTATTATTTTATTAGATAATGTAATTTAATTAATTAAAATTATGATATTATATTATAAAATAAATTAAAATCATTACAAGTGTATGGTGACGAATTTGTACATATGTAATAAAAATATTAGTACAATTATAAAATGAATATATAATTACTTATAATTTAAGTAAAAAAATATTTATGAATTAAATATTATTATATTATTATCATGTATTATTATTATTATTATCATCATTATTATTATTATTATTATTATTAATTTTATTAACTAATACATAAAAGAAATAAAGTAAAATAAGAAAAGAAACAAATAAGAAAAGAAAAAGAGACCATTCGAAACAGGGGGAGGAAAAAGAAAGAAAGAAAAATAGAAGGAAAAACTAGGGTTTGAGATTTTAAGCTTTAATTTGGTAAGTCAATTAAGCCCTTTTCTTTTAATTTTGATGTTTTAGAAGCTTTAGAACAAAGTTTTGTTGAATTTATGTTAAAATTTTGAAAGTTCTTAGGTTTTTGAACATAATTCATGTTAAACAAATTGATGAATTAGGGGTTTAATTAATAGAATTTCTAGTTAGAACTGATAAAATGATTAAATTGTAAAGTAAGCTATAAGTTTTGTGTTAGAGGGATTAAATTGAAAGAAATTTGAAATTAGGGTTTTATGATGAACATTAGATAGTTAAGTTGAATTTGGTAGAAAATTGACTAGAAATAAGGCATAAATTGAGATAGAAAAGTAAGTGAATTTAGTTAGGATCAAATTGAAATTTAGGTAGAAGTTGAATATAAATTAAATTATTTAATATAAATTAGTGTTGTATTAATAGTATAAATTATTTTAACTTTCGTGGATAGCAAAGAATTAGAGGCATTGACACAGAAGGGAAAAGAGAAGATTATCGAAGAGTAAACTCGAAAAAATCACGGTTTGTATTACTATAATTCAAACTACTATTTATTAAATGTTATATTTAAATTTATGTTATGGTAAGTAAAATTTTAAGGTAAGTATCAATATTGAAATGAATGAAATTGAGATGAAGTATGATTATGTATAGATATTTGATAGTATATTGATTGGAAAGTGGAAAATTGTATTGAATTGATTTGTGATTAAATTGAGAATGATTTGAATGGAAAATATGAGAAAGTGATTGAATTGAAATATGAAAATTGAATACCCTATTAACTAGTCGGGCTGAGTCGGATATAGTTGGCATCCCATAGGATTGAAAGAATTTGGGGATTTTTCGGCTTGGCCAAGGAGACACTGAAGTTATTATATTTCTTCGGACTATCGAAGAGGCACTGAGTGCCTTTCTGGTGTGTTTGGGTGGATTATTCTGGTGTATTTGGGTGGATTATTTCGGTGTGTTTGGTTGGAATCCTGTATTTGTCAAGGTCCAAGTCTTGTTAATAGGGGTAAGCAAATGAAATGATAAAACAAATGAAATTAACCAATTGATTTATTGAAGAAATGAGAAAGTTGAAATTGTGAATTTAATGGAGACTGAAAATAAAAGGCATAAACCAAAGGTTCATGAGATGATTGAATTCAATTTGATGATATGTGATATCAATTTGATTAATTGTTATTGTCGAAAATTTGAAAGTTAAAGTAGAATTAGTATATATTAATAAATTATTATATGTTTGATATTTATATGTTTATACATTATTATTTGTTATTATAGTTTGAATTATGGTAATACCACCGAATATAGGCATACTTAGTGTACGGTTGTTTCCGTGCGCAGGTCAGTAGAAGTCAAAGGTCCCGGTCCAGCATCCAGATCAATCCCGACTTCAGAGACAATTTGGTGATGTAATCCCTCTTTTGGTAAAAGTGGCATGTACTTAGGTATTGTATAAATTATGTACTTAAGTCTTCAAAACTTTGGTTGTAAAATGATGTCTAATATGGGTTATAAGTATGAAATGAATTAGTATGGCATATTTAGTAAAATGTGGCATGAAACTAAAATGGGAAATGAATGAAATTATTAGTTCAATTAAAAAATTATTTATGAATGATCAAGTAGACAAATTGTTAAATTGATGTTGTAGGCATAATTAGGTATGTTCGAGTGTGGAAATGTATGGTTTGTTATATTGGTAGCAAATTGGTTACGGTTTGAAAATTTCAGGGAAGGTTAAATGTTTATAAAAGGGTTATATTGAGTTTTTTTTTAAAAAACTTTACCAAATTTTTTTGGAATACTCAAACTAATCCCGTTCCACTTTTAATACGTGTTTTGAACCTTGAGAGTCCATTATAGGGGCTTAATAATTAAATTATACTTTGTATGTTATTGATTTGTGAATTATTAGTAAATTTTTCGATATGTCAGGTAATGCTTCGTAACCCTATTCTGGCGACGATTTAGGGTTGGGGGTGTTACAGTTGTTGGTATCAGAGCTATTCAGGTTTAGCCAATTCTCGGGCTAAATCGAGCTTGGAAGTGAGTCTAAAAGTACATGCCACTGTTGACTCAAAACTGAGTTGGTATTTGGATGCTGACCTATTTGTTTATTTCTGTTTTATAGATTAAAGATGTCAGATGAACGAATAAACGATATTGACCAAGAAATGTACACTGGAGACGAAGAATCATACGGATTAGATGAAACTAAATCAGTAACACCTAGTGTAAACACGATGAGAAATCAATCCTTAAAGTAGATAGGGGGAATGTCAGAGATAGGGATGATTCTGATTTATTAAGAGTTATTGCTGATGCCTTACAAAGGGTAGCGGGAATTGCTCCTGCTACGACATCTGCACCTACTCAGATATGGGCCCCAATAAAAGAATTAAGAAAATACGTTGCCACTGAATTCTTGGGTCTGAAAGGAGTCGGTCCATCCACAACAGAAAATTGGATGGAATCAACTAAAAGCGTTTTGCAACAACCGGGATATACCCCCGAGAATGTTTTATCTGTGATGTTTCTCTTCTACAAGGTGAAGCTTATTTATGGTGGGAATCTGTAATTCGACATCTACCAACAAAACATGTAACATGAGATTTATTTCAGAAAGAATTCCAAAAAAATATGTTGGGGAATTATATATTGAAGATAAAAAGTAAGAATTCCTGATGTTGAAACAAGATGATTTATTAGTGGTAGACTATGAACGGGAAGTTTCTAGACTCAGCCAATATGTCTCAGAGTTTATACCGACAGAGGCCGACAGTTGTGAGCAGTTCCTACAAGGTTTAAGAGATGAAATCAGAGTACACTTGGTATCCTATCGAATAACAGCATTTGTAGATTTGGTTGAACGGGCAAAAATGGTGGAGCAAGTTATGAGATTGAATAAAAAGTCAGAAATCACTAGATCGACTGGGAAACGAGCGGGAACCACTAGTTCTAATCCTCAGCCAAAAAGATCTAGAGAATCCCGAGGTGGTTGAGGCAGAGTTTTAGATCGGACTGAGGTGACAAAAGCCGGGGAAAGCAGACTACAGTTTCTACTGGCAGTATAAGAGGCCCTTCTCGAGACATTGATATGCAAGATTGCGAACATTGTGGGAAAAAACATAAAAGTGAATGTTGGAGAATAACGAGACGATGCTTCCGATGTGGGTCTACAGATCATTTTAGTAGAGACTACCCGAAAAGTGAAAGCACTGCATCTGCAACATCAAAGAGATCAGTTTCTACTACTCGAGGCAGAGGCTCGGGTAGAGGCGGTTCTATTTCTAGAGGTAGTGGTTTAAGAAAAGGCAGTGACATAGTTACTCAGCAGTCGGAGGCTAGAGCATCGGCCAAAGCATACGTGATTCGGACTCGGGAAGAAGGTGATGCAAATGACATCGTGACAGGTATATTTTTATTGTATTCTGAACCTGTTTATGCATTAAATGATCCGAGTTCTTCTCATTCATACATTAATTCAAAACTGGTCGAGTAGGGGAAATTAAAATATGAGACGTCTAGAATATTAATAGAAGTGTCTAGCCCTTTGGGACAAACCGTGTCTGTGGACCGAGTGTGCCAAAGATGCCCGTTGATAATACAGGGTAAGATGTTTTCTGTTGATTTCTTGCTTATGCTCTTCGGCGATTTTGATGTAATCTTGGGTATGGATTGGTTATCTGAACATGGGGTGGTTTTGGATTGCTATAAAAAGAGGTTCAGTATTCAGACAGAAGATGGAGACAACATGGACGTAAATGGTATTCGTACTAGTGGTTCGACACGTATCATTTCAGCAATTAAAGCCAATAAATTACTTCAGGAGGGTTGTGCATAATTCTGATTCAGTCAGAAGTCAATGCAGCAAAATTAGAACTGTATGTGAGTTTCCAGACGTCTTTCTTGAAGAATTACTGGGTTTGCCACTAGACAGAGAGGTTGAGTTTGCAATTGAAGTTTATCCTAGTACAACTCCAATATCTATACCTCAGTACCGAGTGTCGCCCACTGAATTGAAAGAATTGAAGGTACAGTTGTAGGATTTGTTAGATCATGGATTTATTAGACCGAGCATTTCACCTTGGAGAGCTCCGATATTGTTTGTTAAAAAGAGAGATGGTTCAATGTGGCTTTGTATCGATTATTGATAGTTGAATAAAGTAACATTCAAGAACCGGTATCCGTTGCCTCGTATATATGATTTGTTTGATCAGTTAAATGGAGCTTCAGTAATTTTAAAAATTGACTTGAGATCTGGGTATTATCAGTTGAAAGTAAAAGAAAGTAATGTGCCAAAGACTGCATTTCGTACTCGATATGGTCATTATGAGTTCTTGGTGATGCTGTTTGGGTTGACTAATGCCCCAGCTGCTTTCATGGACCTGATGAACCGTATTTTCCAACCATACTTGGATCAGTTTGTGGTGATCTTCATTGATGATATATTGGTCTATTCGAAGACAGAGTCAGAGCATGATCAGCATCTTAGAATAGTGCTACAGATTCTGCGGGAAAAACAGTTGTACGGGAAGTTGAGTAAATGTGAATTTTGGTTATCTGAGGTAGTGGTTTTCAGACATGTGGTATCTGCTGAAGGGATTAGAGTTGATCCGAAGAAGATTAAGGCTGTTGCTCAATGGAAGGCACCAAGGAATATATCTGAGGTACGTAGCTTCTTGGGATTAGCTGGATACTACAGGAGATTTGTTAATGGATTTTTGAAAATAGCATTGCCGATGACAAAGTTGCTACAAAAGAATGTTTCTTTCATTTGGGATGATCAGTGCCAGAGGAGTTTTGAGACATTGAAGCAAATGTGAACCGAGGCACCGGTTCTGACCTTACCGGAGTCAGGAAAGGACTTTGTTGTATAGAGTGATGATTCTCTAAGCGGTTTGGGCTGTGTATTGATGCAAGATGGAAAAGTAATAGCTTATGCATCTCGACAGTTGAAGCCACATGAGCGCAACTACCTGACACACGATTTGGAGTTAGCTGCAGTAATCTTTGCATTGAAAATTTGGAGGCATTACTTGTATGGTGAGAAATGTTACATTTATACTGATCATAAGAGCCTTAAATATCTTCTGTTGTAAAAAAAATAGTTAAATTTGAGGCAAAGACGGTTGATTGAACTTCTGAAAGATTACGATTGTGTTATAGATTACCATCCGGGAAAGGCAAATGTAGTAGCAGATGCATTGAGTAGAAAAGCTACGGTTAAATTACGGGTAATGTTTGCTCAGCTTAGTATTAATGATGATGGAAGCTTGTTAGCTGAACTAAGGGTTAAGTCGATAATGTTTGACCAGATTAGAGCAGCCCAGCTAAAAGACGAAAAGTTGGTGAAGAGAAAAGAGATGGTACAGAATAGTATGGTAGAAAATTTTAGTATTGATGAACATGATTCTTTGAGGTTCCAAAATCGGCTTTGTATTCTAATTGCTTTTGAGTTAAAAGAGTTGATTCTCCTAGAAGTACACGATGGTACTTTTGCTGTACACCCTGGTGGAACGAAGATGTATCGAAATTTACGGGAGTTATACTGGTGGCTAGGAATGAAGAAAGATATAGTTGTGTAACACCTTTAACCCGTAACCGACGCCAGACTAGGGTTAGAAGCATTACTGGATAGATCGAAAACTTACATAGCATTTCATACATTACATTCATCATTAACAATCATAGTGTCCCTAAAATGAGTCATCAAGACCCTAAGCATGCTTATAAACCGAGTCGGGACTAAATTGAAACACATATAGAATGTCTATAAAATTTAAAACTTTTCTAAAATACAGGGGAGACACGCCCGTGGGAGAGGAACGTGTGCCCTCCACTGCTTCTAGACACCCCCGTGTGTCCATCCGTGTCTATATACTAACTTGATCCCCACGGCCACTAGACATGCCCGTGTATCCTGACCGTGGTCCTATACTGACTTCCCCACCATGGCCCTATACTGACTTCCCCACCATGGCTACCAAGCACCCCTATGTACCATGGCCGTGTGCTCTTAGCTAGCTACTGACTTGTACACTACGACCAGATGACACGCCCGTGTCGAGGCTGTGTGATACTAAACTGCATCCTACAATTCACCCACGGTCGTTAGGCACGCCCGTATGCCACAACCGTGTGACATTATAGGCCATTTATAAGGCGAACATGCCACCCATAAGGCTCATCCCTACAAGCCATTTTTTACCAAGATATCTCATACTCATATAACCATCAAAACATACCAAAATAATCATTCCAACCATGCATTCAATACCAATTCCAACCATGACCATTTCAAAGACTAAAACTCATATCAACACAAGCATAATTCATTCATGTTCTTACTCAAAACTTGACCATATCAAAAACTTCAATCTTACCAATATTTGCATCATATATCATATTCATTTAAGTAAATTCTCAACTCATAAATAGGCAAATCACATGGCTAAGATCACATAACAACTTATACCAAATACTAGCCTATAAATGCCATATCTATCTTTATACATTTTCAAAGTGTACCAAAATAAGTTTAGTAGTGTGATGACGATCCGTGACAGTCTCGAGCCTTCAGTAGCTTTGACAACCTATAAAACAAATTAAGCACACACAGAGTAAGCTTTCCAAAAGCTTAGTAAGTCATATACAAATAACTTAACATAATTCATTCATAAGTATGGTAATTTGAATTCATTAACATATCCTTAATTCAAGCACATAAATGAACTCTTTGCTTACTTGGTTTGCCATTTCTTACCAATCCACACATCCCAAAGATCTCATTTGCTCATATCTCAAACATACATATATTTTAAATGTTCATTTGCATTAATGCACACACATACTTACCTTCCATGCTTATACAAAGCATATATATATCAACGTACCTGAAATGGATGTACATTCACGTATTTCTTCCTAGCTCGGAATTGTAATTCGTATCACAGATTTGCCCGTTGAACCATTAGGAATCTAGTAGGATACTCAGAAAGCTCGGAATAGTCGTACAATGCTAACGTCCCAGATGAGGTCTTATATGCACTCAGATATCGATGCCACTGTCCCAAGCAGGGTCTTACACAATTTAATACTATGCCGATGTCCCAGACATGGTCTTACACGTAAAACTCATATTGATGCCTACGTCCCAGATAAGGTCTTACACGTAAAGATCAAATCGATGCCAACGTCCCAGACGTGGTCTTACATGAAATCTCAAATCAACGCTAACGTCCCAGACGCAGTCTTACATGATAAAGCAGAACAGATACCTATGTCATGACAAAGTTAATCCTATCTATTCCTAGGTTCAAACGGGACTTCTCGGATATTGTCGCTATATCGACCTTATCTCGTAATTCATATACCCAACATCTCATAAACATTCATTATCATTATTAGTCATATGAACATTTACAAATTCATACAAATACGTTTATTTGCATAATGACTTACCTCAGATTTCGGTTTATCGGAATGAAAACAACTACTCATTTACTTTCGCTTTCCCGTGATCTAAATCCGTTTTCTTCGGTTCTTGATCTAAACATATTCAGAATTAACCCTTTTATTCACTATTTCATTCAATTCAATCCAAGGACACACATTTAGGGCTATTTGCAATTTAGCCCTTACATTTTCACATTTAGACAATTTAGTCCAATTTTCCTCAAAACATCAAATTCACAAAATCCACTTATACACAAGCTTGGCCGAATATATACACATCACATACAAGCCCACATTTTTCATCAAATTCACAATTTAGTCCCTCAATTTGCCATTTTCTCAATTTAGCCCTATTTAGCTAAATTCATCAAAAATTCAAGAACAAAGTATGTTCATCAATTACCTATCTATCATTTAACACCATAAAACATCACAAAACTCAACATAGCATCAATGGCATTTTACATAAACATCATCATTTCATGAAATTGAGACATGGGTTTTAAAGCTCTCGAAGCAACGATTGCAAAAACGTAGAAATTATCAAAAACCGATCAAAAACTAACCTTAATTTTACTTTATGAATGCCGAAAAGGAGAAAGCCCCATAACCTGTCTTTCCCCTTGATATTCGTTCAAAGAAAATAAGATGATAACTATCATCTTTCAATTATTTCTTTTACTAATTTATGTTAATAATTCAATTACCCCTTCCATTAAACATATAAAACAATTTATTACTAAGGTTATTATGACATTCTACCATCCACTAATTCAATAATGGCTTAATTGCCATATAAGGCCCCCAACTTTACAAAGCCACAACATATAAGTGCTTTAACATATAGCATATAACTTCCACATTTAATGCAATTTCATCCTTTTGTCAAATTAAACACACAAACAGACAAATTAGCTTACAAAAATTTACCACATGCTTAGTCACATATTTACAGCACAAAATATAATATTAAAATATTATACATACTCAGATTTGTGGTCCCGAAACCACTGTTCCGACTAGGGTATAAACCGGATTGTTACAAGTTGAGTATGTTGGTAAATGTTTGACTTGTCAGCGGGTAAAAGCAGAGCATCAGGTGCCAACATATTTGTTACAGCCTATTAGTATTCCCAAGTGGAAATGAAGTTGCATTACTATGGATTTTGTTACGGGATGCCGCTATCAGCGAGTAAAAAGAATGCTATCTGGGTAGACTCAGTAAATCAACTCATTTCATAACAGTTAGAACCAATTGGTCTTTGTAGAAGCTTGCTGAGATTTATATCCGGGAAATTGTAAGATTACATGGTAGTCCAACATCGATAATTTCAGGCCGGGATCCACAGTTTACATCAAGATTTTGGAGGCAATTGCATAATTCTCTAGGTGCTCGACTTAATTTCAGTACTACATTTCATCTGCAAACAGATGGACAGTCTGAACGGGTGATTCAGATATTAGAAGACATGTTACGGGCTTGTATCATTGACTTTGAATCAGGTTGGGAACGTTATTTACCATTGGCTAAATTTATTTATAATAATAGTTTTCAATCTAGTATTCAAATGGCCCCATATGAAGCTCTATGTGGTCGAAGGTGTAGATTGTCGGTATGTTGGATAGAATTAAATGAAAGAAAAGTAATTAGACCGGAGTTAATTCAGGAGACAGAGGAAACGGTTAAAAAGATTAAAGATAGACTAAAAGCAGCCTTCGATAGACAGAAACCTTATGCGGACTTGAAATGGCGAGACATAGAGTATTCTGCTGGTGACAAAGTGTTCCTTAAGGTATTGCCTTGGAAGAAGGTCTTGAGGTTTGGCCGAAAAGGAAAATAAAGTCCTCGTTATATTGGGCCGTATGAGATTATAGAAAGGATTGAATCGGTTGGTTATCGACTAGCTTTCCCTCCAAGGTTACAAAAGATTCACGATGTTTTCCATGTTTCTATGCTTCGAAGATATAGATCAGATCCTTCTCATGTTATTCCCACTAAAGACATCGAAATTTGATCTGATTTATCTTATGAAGAAGAGCCAGTGCAGATATTAGCTCGAGATGTAAAAGAGTTAAGAAATAAACGAGTTTCTTTAGTGAAAGTGTTGTGGAGAAATCATAATGTGGAAGAAGCAACTTGGGAACAGGAAGAAACAATGAGAGCGCGATATTCTCATCTTTTCTCAGGTAAAATTTTGAGGACGAAATTTATTAAGGGGGGAGAAATGTAATGACCCAAAATTCACGGACATCAGAAAAGTACATTATTGGGCCGTCGTCTTAGCGAAATGAGATCATAAATAATTACTAGAAATATCTATGAGTCTAGTGATGTGTTTCATTAGGCTTTGATTAGGCGAATTTAGTCTAATTAAGAGTAATTAGTAAAAAAGATTAAATTGAATAAGGGATAAAAGTTGAACTATAGATTAATAGAAAATAAAAGAGGCCAAATAGGCAATTTACTTCATAAAAATCTTATATTTTTATGATTTAATTATATAAATATCTTAATAAATTATAATGAATATTATTATTTTATTAGATAATGTAATTTATATTAATTAAAATTATGATATTATATTATAAAATAAATTAAAATCATGACAAGTGTATGGTGATGAATATGTACATATGTAGTAAAAATATTTGTACAATTGTAAAATAAATATATAATTACTTATAATTTAAGTAAAAAATATTTATAAATTAAATATTATTATATTATTATTATAATGTATTATTATTATTATTATTAATAATTTTATTAACTAATACATAAAAGAAATAAAGTAAAATAATAAAAGAAACAAAGAAGAAAAGAAACAGAGACCATTCGAAATAGGGGAAGGAAAAAGAAAGAAAGAAAAATAGAAGGAAAAACTAGGGTTTGAGGCTTTAAGCTTTAATTTGGTAAGTCAATTAAGCCCTTTTTGTTTTAATTTTGATGTTTTAGAAGCTTTAGAACAAATTTTTGTTGAATTTATGTTAAAATTTTGAAAGTTCTTAGGTTTTTGAACATAGTCCATGTTGAACCAATTGATGAATTAGGGGTTTAATTGATAGAATTTCTAGTTAGAACTGATAAAATGATTAAATTGTAAAGTAAGCTATAAGTTTTGTGTTAGAGGGATTAAATTGAAAGAAATTTGAAATTAGGGTTTTATGGTGAACATTAGATAGTTAAGTTGAATTTGGTAGAAAATTGAGTAGAAATAAGGCATAAATTGAGATAGAAAAGTAAGTGAATTTAGTTAGGATCAAATTGAAATTTAGGTAGAAGTTGAATAGAAATTCAATTATTTAATATAAATTAGTGTTGTATTAATAGTATAAATTATTTTAACTTTCGTAGCTAGCAAAGAACCAAAGGCATCGACATAGAAGGTAAAAGAGAATATTATCGAAGAGTAAAAGAGAAGATTATTGAAGAGTAAACTCGAGAAAATCACGGTTTGTATTGCTATAATTTAAACTACTATTTATTAAATGTTATATTTAAATTTATATGTGTGGTAAGGAAAATTTTAAGGTAATTATCAATATTGAAATGAATGAAATTGAGATGAAGTATGAATATGTATAGATATTTGATAGTATATTGATTCGAAAGTAGAAAATTGTATTGAATTGAATTGTAATTAAATTGAGAATGATGTGAATGGAAAATATGAGAAAGTGATTGAATTGAAATATGAAAATTGAATACCCTAATAACTAGTCGAGCTGAGTCGGATATAGTTGTCATGCCATAGGATTGAAAGAATTTGGGGATTTTTCAGCTTGGCCAAGGAGACATTGAAGTCATTATATTTCTTCGGACTATCTGAAGAGGCACTGAGTGCCGTTCTAGTGTGTTTGGGTGGATTATTCTGGTGTGTTTGGGTAGATTATTCTGGTGTGTTTGTTTGGATTATTTAGGTATGTTTGGTTGGAATCTGTGTATCTGCCAAGGTCCGAGTCATGTTAATAGGGGTATGCAAATGAAATGATAAAACAAATGAAATTAATCAATTGATTTATTGAAGAAATGAGAACGTTGAAATTGTGAATTAAATGGAGACTGAAAATGAAAGACATAAACCAAAGGTTCATGAGATGATTGAATTTAGTTTGATGATATGTGATATCAATTTGATTAATTGTTACTGTTGAAAATTATAAAGTGAAAGTATGAATTAGTATTTATTAATAAATTATTTTATGTTTGATATTTATATTTTTATACATTATTATTTATTATTATAGTTTGAATTATGGTAATACCACTGAGTATAGGCATACTCAGCGTAGGGTTGTTCCTTTGCGCAGGTCAAAAGAAGTCAAAGGTCCCGGTCCAGCATCCAGATCAATCCCGACTTCAGAGACAATTTGGTGATGTAATCCCTCTTTTGGTAAAAGTGGCATGTACTTAGGTATTGTATAAATTACGTACTTAAGTCTTGAAGCTTTGGTTGTAAAATGTTGTCTAATATGGGTTATAAGTATGAAATGAATTGGTATGGCATATTTGGTAAAATGTGGCATGAAACTAAAATGGGAAATGAATGAAATTGTTAGTTCAATTAAAAAGTTATTATGAATGATCAAGTAGATAAATTGTTAAATTGATGTTGTAGGCATAATTAGGTATGTTTGAGTGTGGAAATGTATGGTTTGTTATATTGGTTGCAAATTGGTTACGATTTGAAAATTTCAGGGATGATTAGATGTTTATTAAGGGGGTTATATTGAGTTTTTTTTTTTAAATTTTTACGAAAAATTTTCGGAGTACTCAAACTAATCTCGTTCCACTTTTAATACCTGTTTTGAACCTCGAGGGTCCATTATAGGGACTCAATAATTAAATTATACTTTGTATGTTATTGATTTGTGAATTATTATTAAATTGTCCGATATGTTATGTAATGTTCTGTAACCCTGTTCTTGTGACAGTTTAGGGTTAGGGGTTGTTACACTAAGCATTTACGCTTAATGCGTTGTTGTTTCTTGCACGCAGATTGATTGTGGATCATGTGAAGCAGTGTCTGCTTGGGAGATTCCATCACCTTAGCAAAGCTTAAAGAGTATGTATAAATTCTTTAAGTGTTGTCTTCTATTGGTTTGGCATGACCATAGGTCGAATTCTTATTTAGTACCAAGTTTGTAAGTCTGATTTTGGCTTTATAATGTCACGAGTTATGTGGAAATAATGTGGGAAGTGATAGATGAAAGATTAAATCTGCTTTAAATGAAACCATGAAGTCTTAACATGTTTTCAATATCATTTAAATGATTTCATGCATGTAATGTTTGGTTGAGCATGTTTTGAAGATTATATTTACATGGATTTTGAACAAATTTTAAGTAGGTTTTGTGTATACCATGTTTGAAGGTGATTTGGAGATAATTTGGAGTGTTTTTGGGCTGCTTTGCTACTATGTCATGACATTGAACTCCGTAACATCACAACATTGTAACTTAGAGGGTGATGTCGTGATGTCATATATGCGACATTGTGACTTCGCGCAATGTCCCAACATTGCGCACAACTTTGTCCCCATTGCACTGGTTTGTCTGTCTGGAGTTTTGAACACCTCTAATTTTCACCAAATCACTCTTAAATGGTTTTAAATTGATTTTAAAGCCTTTAAGCTTCCATAAACTTGATTTATTGATTTTATAAAAGTGTTTTAAATTGGGAATATTAAAAATAAAAAATATATTTCCATGATTTATAGTTCGTACATGTTCCAGAAGCATTTCTCATCCATATCGAAATTCGAGATATGTGAGGGTGTGTTACAACAAATTCCTAAAATCTAGCAACATGATAGGAGAAGTGTTGAAAATCCTAAGAGTGACATTTAAGCTAAACGTGTAGGAGGTGAAAAAGAGTCTATGAGCTGTGTAACTCGTATGTAATTTAGTAAACAATTGACTTTTTCAGAGATGACCTATTCAAAGGCCATAAAATTACCATGTGTTGCCCTATTTTTGTTTATGAAATATGTATTTAAAGGTGGTGTTGTATCAGTATACTCCATTGAAAAACTTAACTTGTCCTCAAGTAGAAATATAGAGAATTGCTCGACAATTGTGGCACCCCACACTTGACTCGGACAATAGATTCGAATGCGAGATGTCATGCCCATTGCCGGAGCAACTCAAATGACAATCATTCAATACATCAAGTTAAGAAATTAAGTTTGAAAACATTTTTGTAAAAAAATAGAAAATAGATAAACTAAATTTTTGAACTTGAAAATCATGTTTAAAACATTTAGAATCAATTTATAGGGGTTCGAAGGTGTCTGGGCAACAAAAAGCCTTGAAAGGTCGAAAATGCTTCAAACAGGGGAGGGACTTAAGCCTTGCACATTGGTATCGGTACAAGTGGGTAAAAGTATCTATATTTCTCCTTGGTATTGTAGATTTGATGCCTAGAAGCTTAATACTAAAACTTGAACTCAGGGGAACATAAAATCAAGTTTAAAACACCAAACACAACTATTGGAACACCCTCGAACATAGTAAACCAAAAAAATGCTTAGAGAAATATTATAACCATACTTAATCTCTTCATCAAATGTAGTTCAATCATAGGTCAATTATACTATGAAAGGCATGTAATATCAACCAAACATTACCTCACTGAGGAGATGGCACTAATAATGCCTACGTAACTAAAACTTCAAGCACAACAAGCTTAAAAATAGTCTTTAGAGACTGCTAAATAGAAAATGAAATAAGCACACATTGACATACAAAAACATATTCTGAAACACCCCAAACCCGGCCCATGAGCTTTGACCAGATTTGGTATGTTCCTCAAGAAAACCAGTTTCAAATTCTTTTGTTACTTAAAGAAAACTTGTGCGATTTTAAAAAAAATATTGTTTGGGTTGGGCTTGTGTTGAAACAGACTCGATTTTATTTTGGAAACCCCTTTTTAATATTAAGTGATAAAACATTCAGGATTTAGTTTAAAGAAATATTTACTTAAACTTTAATAAATAAGGTTCCTAAACATAATAAAAAATATTAAATGTAAAATGATTCAACTATGGCCTTATGGCCTTATTACAACAAATAATTTCCAAATAATTCAAGTACTTAAAAACTAATAGTTCCATAAAATAAAGACTTCATGTTGAGCATTGCCACCACAAGTTCTGCCGTCCCAGTCCATCACTGTTCATCACCTGAAACATGGTCCCACAACGGGGTGAGTCAAACAGACTCAATGTGTACACGACACTAAATCATAATAGAATTAGGCATACAAGAGTTACACATTCAGAACAATACCTAATTGTCCATCCGCTACACACCCCCGTACCTGCCAGTCACACCGTGGGGACTACTAAGTCAACCCTCTATCCGCTACACACCATCGAAGGCAGTCGCTGCAGTCGACGTGCTCATCGCCCATATAAAATTTGTGGCATAGCGACCAGGTAATTGTGTCATGAGACACCACATTCAGATAATGTAACCGAAGTTACCACATCCAGATAATGTGATCGAAGTCACCACATTCAGATAATGTAACCGAAGTCACCACATTCAGATAGTGAGACCGAAGTCACCACATTCAGTTCCCCTTTCTCATATAACCCGAATGCCCCATATTATTCATATTATGCATATCATACTTAAATTCACATTCATGTCACTTTTCACATGTTAAATATAACATATTTCGTAATCCTAGTAGGAGTAGGAAACGTACCTGAGTACTTTGTACCATAACATGGTACATTAGCCACATTCTTATATTTTCATATTAGAACATATAACAAGTTTAAGCTATACATCGTATTAAAAGATAGTGTGAGGTACACACCTGATTCGCTTAGCAAATTCTTTGAGATCTCGAAATCTAATCTACCGCTTAGATCCTTAATCCCTACATTTGATTAATCACTTTAAAAAGCCATTCGGCCATAAATCCAAATCCTAGTAGGATTAGTATACTTAAACTTACCTTGTTTGCCGACTTGATTAATAATCAAATCTCAAAATTTGTAGTATTCCTTCCTTAAAAATCGGCTAGCCACCAAATCATTTAACTAGGCCAGTTTTCGGCTTTTGAATAAATAGGAAATAATTCTAAATACCAAAAATAAGCCTTGGCCGAATACATGGTAGGAGGGATGGTTTGACCCGAAACTCACCGAATAACTAGGGAACACGTGGCCTATGGTGTACCTTCGGAAAAGAACTTCTCCTTCCTTGTAGTCGACACTTAGTAAATCTGAAAGATCTCTTCAAAGTTTGGCAACAAGATATTAATGGGGTTAGTCCTAGATTTGGCAAATCTTAAAAGAAAAAGGATGAAACCAGAATGAGATCTTACCCTTACTTGAAGAAATTGATTGCACCTTCACTTCAATCTTTAGAGATTTGGCTATGGCTAGATGATGATCTCACAACTTTCGGCTTTTGGAGGGATTAGAGAAGGAAGAATAAAGATGGAGGATTCGGCTAGAACACAAGGTATTTCGGCTTGGAAAAAATAAAAGAAGAAGAAGATTTGGTGAAGAGAATTCGGCAGAGGCTTTCAAAGAACAGAAAATAATGCAGAATGGCCTCTCTTTTCCTTTTATAACCGAAATTACTAAGCTAGAGTCCCTTACTTGGCCACCACTCTTCTATTTCGATAGCTTTATCCCTTTAATTATCTCCTAAAATAAAAGATAATTCAACAACTATCCTTACTTAGCTGAAATTATTAAACTCAAAGTCCCTTACTTGGCCATCACTTCTCCCTTATTTTCCTAATTAAAGAATAATTCCTCATTTATCTCTTGAAAATAATCTAAAACAAATCCATTATTTATCCCTTATTTATCCACTATTTATCTCTTAAAAATAAAAGAATAAAGGCTCCTAAATTATAGCCTTGTGTCGTCCACCTCACTTCTTCTGGAAGCAAAATAAAATTTCTTTTATTTGCTTTCCCTGTGACTCGAACTCAGGCCCAATCCCCTTGCATGTGGCGCCATTTCCAGGGGCCCTAAGTGGTATCTCCATGCCACTTTTCCAAGCCTGTTTGTGTGTCAAATTTCACATACTTTTTCTCTTAAGGCCACCTTGCCTTAATTTCCTCTTTTAAACTTTAAAACTCGACATTTCTAAGTCATTTCTAAGTTTCCAAAAATTTTCATTTGCCTCTTTAAACTTGACATTTCCAAGTTTCCAGAAATGTTCACTTTCCACTTTTGAATCATTTCCAAATCATTTCCTTACATTTCCAAGACAAGACATTTCCTTCCATTTCCAAGTCATTTCCTTACATTTCCAAGACAAGACATTTCCTTCCATTTCCAAGTCATTTCCTTACATTTCCAAGTTTCCAAAATGTTCACCATACATTCATAACACATAAGACATGCCATTTCGTATAATTAAATCAAAAATGCATAGGCCCATTTCGAGGATGTTACTGATTCTACCCTTAAAAATAATTTCGTCCTCGAAATTACTTACTAACAGTCGTACAATCCTTCTCACCGCACTATGCTTACGTTGCGCACTCTGATCTTAATAGAACCATCATACTTTCTAGGCACAATCTCTAAGTTCACGTCCCTTAGAACTCATTTTCTAACGTCGCGATTTAATCGATTTAAGAGTTTTATACATTAGTACTTTTGTTTCATCGATTAACATGCGAACAATTTTATGAAAAGAGATGTTTAAAAGTGGTTCTTTCGATCAAACAAAGTTCTCAGCTTGAGTTCACTATTCAGAAAGTCACGTTCACATTCATCAACCAATTATGAACTTTCGTTCATTCAGAGAAATGTTGTAGTTTTCATTGTTGTTGTTTTTCCACTACCCAGGGATATTTTTGTAATTTGTCCTACAGGGGTATTTTCGTAATTTGTCAAAATAAGGTTCCTTGGTGATTTTGTCAATAAGGGTATTTTGGTAATTTTGAAATCTTGGGGCCTTTCAGTAATTTTGAAATTCCAGGGGTATTTCGGTAATTTTTCAGAAACCAGGGTAAATTTGTAAAGTTTAATAATTCAGGGGTATTTCAAAAGTTGCAAAACTTTGAGGGTTCTTTTTGAGACTTCTATTTTCCAAAACGGTGATGGTGCAAAAATTTTGGAAATCAGGGTCATTTTGGTAATTTTGTAAGTTAGGGGCAATTTCGTAATTTTCCAAAATCAAGGTATTTTTGATAATTTGCAAATTAGGGTTTTTGAACATTTATAAAGTAATGAAATCTTGATAAGAACTGTGGGTATTTTGGAAATTTCATAAACCAAGGGTATTTTTTGTAATTTACCACTAGGGGTATTTTTGTAATTTCATAAATCGAAAATTTTTCGGAAAAACTTTGTAAAAATAGTTCTCACAAATTAAAAAGGTAATTTTAAGAGTTTTAAAACTAGGGTTTTTGTAAAAATACGGCTAGTTCCCTTCCGGGTTTTAGTTATTGAGTTTAGCCTGCGACTGAGTCCTCTTGGTTAGGGTGAGCCGTAGCTACGCACTGGTAGGATTCAAACAAGAGGAGGTGAGTCACTCGGTTTGCTTAAGTACCGTGCTCTTCCGGATCCAATCCTAGACATGCGCACAGTGGTTGCCACACCCTAACTTGGCGACTTAACCACAGGTTTGTTTAATTAGGCACTTAAGTCTTATGTATTTGTTGGGGAAAACTAATCCTAGGGTTCAAGTACCTATCATACTATTTCTACGTTCCATTCCAACCTTTCTACAATTCATAGCATAAATCACAAAATAGATAGGGGTACTTACCTGGTGGACTGCGGGTCAGAGACTTAGGTGCCATGCCAGAAACCTGCTTATGTCAAAAAAAATTACATAAAACTCATTTGGGCTCGCTTTGAAAATGTTTTGGGCCTTAAACCCCTAGGCCGAGGGTTTGAAACTGGGCTCTGATACCAAACTGAAACACCCCAAACTCGGCCCACGAGCTTTGACCAGATTTGGTATGTTCCTCAAGAAAATCGGTTTCAAATTCTTTTGTTACTTAAAGAAAACTTGTGCGATTTTAAAAAAAATATTGTTTGGGTTGGGCTTGCGTTGAAACAGACTCGATTTTATTTTGGAAACCCCTTTTTAATATTAAGTGATAAAAAAATTTAGGATTTAGTTTAAAGAAATTTTTACTTAAACTTTAATAAATAAGATTCCTAAACATATTAAATAATATTAAATGTAAAATGATTCAACTATGGCCTTATGGCCTTATTACAACATATAATTTCCAAATAATTCAAGTACTTAAAAACTAATAGTTCCATAAAATAAAGACTTCATGTTGAGCATGGTCACCACAAGTTTTGCCGTCCCGGTCCATCATCGCTTCATCATCACGAAACATGGTCCCACAACGGGGTGAGTCAAATAGACTCAATGTGTACACGACACTAAATCATAATAGAATTAGGCATACAAGAGTTACACATTCAGAACAATACCTAATTGTCCATCCGCTACACACCCCCGTACCTGCCAGTCACACCGTGGGGACTACTAAGGCAACCCTCTATCCGCTACACACCATCGAAGGCAGTCGCTGCAGTCGACGTGCTCATCGCCCATATAAAATTTGTGGCATAGCGACCAGATAATTGTGTCATGAGACACCACATTCAGATAATGTAACCGAAGTTACCACATTCAGATAATGTGACCGAAGTCACCACATTCAGATAATGTGACCGAAGTCACCACATTCAGATAGTGAGACCGAAGTTACCACATTCACTTCCCCTATCTCATATAACCCGAATGCCCCATATTATTCATATTATGCATATCATACTTAAATTCACATTCATGTCACTTTCCACATGTTAAATATAACATATTTCGTAATCCTAGTAGGAGTAGGAAACGTACCTGAGTACTTTGTACCATAACATGGTACATTAGCCACATTCTTATATTTTCATATTAGAACATATAACAAGTTTAAGCCATACATCGTATTAAAAGATAGTGTGGGGTACACACCTGATTCGCTTAGCAAATTCTTTGAGATCTCGAAATCTAATCTACCGCTTAAATCCTTAATCCCTACATTTGTTTAATCACTTTAAAAAGCCATTCGGCCATAAATCCAAATCCTAGTAGGATTAGTATACTTAAACTTACCTTGTTTGCCGATTTGATTAATAATCAAATCCCGAAATTTGTAGTATTCCTTCCTTAAAAATCGGCTAGCCACCAAATCATTTAACTAGGTCAGTTTTTGGCTTTTGAATAAATAGGAAATAATTCTAAATACCAAAAATAAGCCTTGGCCGAATACATGGTAGGAGGGATGGTTTGACCCGAAACTCACCGAATAACTAGGGAACACGTGGCCTATGGTGTACCTTCGGGAAAAGAACTTCTCCTTCCTTGTAGTCGACACTTAGTAAATCCTGAAAGATCTCTTCAAAGTTTCGGCAACAAGATATTAATGGGGTTAGTCCTAGATTTCGGCAAATCTTAAAAGAAAAAGGATGAAACCGAATGAGATCTTACCCTTACTTGAAGAAATTGATTGCACCTTCACTTCAATCTTTAGAGATTCGGCTATGGCTAGATGATGATCTCACAACTTTCGGCTTTTGGAGGGATTAGAGAAGGAAGAATAAAGATGGAGGATTCGGCTAGAACACAAGGTATTTCGGCTTGGAAAAAATAAAAGAAGAAGAAGATTTGGTGAAGAGAATTCGGCAGAGGCTTTCAAAGAACAGAAAATAATGCAGAATGGCCTCTCTTTTCCTTTTATAACCGAAATTACTAAGCTAGAGTCCCTTACTTGGCCACCACTCTTCTATTTCGATAGCTTTATCCCTTTAATTATCTCCTAAAATAAAAGATAATTCAACAACTATCCTTACTTAGCCGAAATTATTAAACTCAAAGTCCCTTACTTGGCCATCACTTCTCCCTTATTTTCCTAATTAAAGAATAATTCCTCATTTATCTCTTGAAAATAATCTAAAACAAATCCATTATTTATCCCTTATTTATCCACTATTTATCTCTTAAAAATAAAAGAATAAAGGCTCCTAAATTATAGCCTTGTGCCGTCCACCTCACTTCTTCTGGAAGCAAAATAAAATTTCTTTTATTTGCTTTCCCTGTGACTCGAACTCAGGCCCAATCCCCTTGCATGTGGCGCCATTTCCAGGGGCCTTAAGTGGTATATCCAGGCCACTTTTCCAAGCCTGTTTGTGTGTCAAATTTCACATACTTTTTCTCTTAAGGCCACCTTGCCTTAATTTCCTCTTTTAAACTTTAAAACTCGACATTTCTAAGTCATTTCTAAGTTTCCAAAAATTTTCGTTTGCCTCTTTAAACTTGACATTTCCTTACATTTCCAAGTTTCCAGAAATGTTCACTTTCCACTTTTGAATCATTTCCAAATCATTTCCTTACATTTCCAAGTCATTTCCTTCCATTTCCAAGACAAGACATTTCCTTCCATTTCCAAGTCATTTCCTTACATTTCTAAGACAAGACATTTCCTTCCATTTCCAAGTCATTTCCTTACATTTCCAAGTTTCCAAAAATGTTCACCATACATTCATAACACATAAGACATGCCAGTTCGTATAATTAAATCAAAAATGCATAGGCCCATTTCCAGGATGTTACATATTCAAAGTATTCAAGTTTCCAAAATTAACAAATAAGACTCATAGGTTCTCTAGACTTAGGTACATGCCCTTTTACTACTCAAAATTTGGAAGATACATTACAATCAGTTGGTTGAGTTGAGATATGAACCTTTGGATGTCGTTAGACTTCACGATCAAATCAAAATTGCATGAATGATATCTTGAGACTTCATGAAAATGTCTTGAGACTTAGAAGGCTTTATATTTAGACATTTCACCTTAGAAGCAAAAAAATTAGCTTCAAAGTTTCATGTCTTGAGGTAATCGAGCCTATGTCTCAAGGACATGGTTGGACATCTCAAGACTTGTCTAAAAATGTACCGAAAATTTGCTCCCTTGAATCAGAGTTTACCTTTGAAGTTTCATGTCTCAAGGCCTATAGTCTTAAGTGTCAAGACACTACTGGAAAAATGAAGTATTTAGGCTTAGAAACATTTTTAAAGGACTTTCGCGTACTAATTTTTTTTTTTTGTATATTACATGACTTATTTAGAAACTTTGTTTTTGAGTTTGTAACACATTGGAAATAATTTTAGAATCGTTAAAGAAAATTTTATAGATTTGATTAAGGCATGTTAAAGTTTATTTTTTCATATCAAAACATTTGAAAATCAAAGCTAACATATCCCCTTTTTTATATAACAAAACCTTATAAAAATTTGCATTTGTAAACCCTCACTAAATTCAAGCATTATTTTCAAGTTAAAAGCTCCCCCTATTTAAAATACTTTATGAATACTTTATTTTGAAAATGATTTCATATAGTTTGCTTGAAATTCATAAGAGGAAAAATATTATGACGTTTTGAAATTCAATTGTCATAATTTATTGGCAATAATCTAAAATTGAAATTGTTTTGTGTTGTCATTGCATATTAAGTTAATGAAATTTGTAAATTTTTAACATAGTTTCCCCCTTTTTGGTATATATAAAAACTGGACATTTGAAAATCAAAGAATGGGAGGAAGCAATAGAAAACAAAGGTATATGATATGACATATGGAAATGAAGAAAAAAAAAGAGATCAAAGCATTCTATAGAAATTGAAAACAATAAAAAAAACCTAATAGCATCCAAAGTTAATGTTAAGCATCCAAAAGCAACAAAAATAGCCCACCAAAATATGAACATCTAGAATAAAGTCTAAAACATCCTAAAATATAGGACTAGAAGCCAAATGTGTCAACAAAAAACCTTTAACCAAGGCCTAAATCATCCAAGGAAGCATAAAATACCAAGTATCAACAAAATATACCAAATATCAACAAAGTGCATAATAGAGCCAATAAATCGCACATCCAAGGAAGGAGATGGTGGCAGAGGAAATCAAGACATGAGATGTGTCATATGATCCTCCAAGCCCATGAAATGCAAGTCAATTTTTCAAGAGAAAACATTGAAACACTCGGTAAGATTCCCCTAAGGACAGTGAGAAGGGCTAATATGGGAGGAGAAAGAGGTAGAGCTAAGGTCGATGCATTTTCTCTGTTGCCATGGGCCTTGAGAGGGTTAGTCTCTTATTCTTTATCGGGTTGGTTCTCACCACTATTGGGTTGATCTTCACCACCTTCAGGTTATTCTTCACCACCTTCGAGTTGAGCTATAGGGGCATGTCACTCGGGGTTTTCCTTGGCCTATTGCTCATTCTTGAAAAAATAACCATAACTTTGAATCATTTTTTACCAATAGTTCTTGTTATGACAATTTTTGGGTTGAGAAACACATTAATGTCAAGCTTGGTGAAAAAGTAATTGAGGTACATGCCAAATTTAAGTGTGGCTTTTGAAGTGAGAGCTTTCCAAAAACGAAGGAAATATCGTGAAAAAGGAGATAGGCAAGGTTTAGGTAGAAATTGTTATTAAGGCAATAAAGTCACCAAAAATTCGTATTATGAAGGTAGACATGGTTGTTTATGGGGTGCCACACCTTAGTCAAAATGAGGTGAAGTAGTTGGTCATGAAAACCTAAATGGGTGCCATTATTATCAATAGGGCAAGTGTTTGGAGCATCCAAACCATTCTCAAGAGAAGTACTAGCATAGTGAATATAAAGTTGGGAAAAAAATTGTGTAAGGGTAAAACTAATGTTAGCCCATAATGTACAAAGAGATGCCTACGATTTCTTCTATATAAGAAGATTGATCAAAGGTGGCATTAAAATAGAAGGCACGACTAAGTTAGGGAGAACCAAATATTTGATGGTAAGAAAATTGAGCTAATCTCAAGTTTCAAAGGTAGTAAGGTAAGGGAAACCAAACTATCTCAAGTAATAAAAATCAACGAGGTAATCAAGAGATAAGGATTAGGCCGCAAAATGAGAGTAAAAATGAATTTTAGCATGAGGAGTTTAAAAACAACTGGAACGATGAAAATGTGTAAGTGTACACAATCACAAGTAATAAAGTGACAAGTGATGTTGAGTTATCGTACCCACAAGGATTATGAAAGAGAATATTTATGAAATGAAAATTTAAACAATTTGGTGATGGAAAATATGTTTATTTGAAGTGGTGATATAAAAACTAAAAAATTAACTAAGTGCTAACTAAGAAAATAAAAAATGAAATTCCAATGCACGATTTCTAAAAATGAGTTTAATCAATATGACATAAATGTATTAGATTAATTTTATTCTTTAACTTAGAATTATTGAAATCGTGTTCAAGTTGTTATGAATAATTTCACAACAACTTGGTAACTTACTAACTAATGCACATACTTATCTACCAAAACATAATAATCTCTTGACCATATCTCTATGTCAATTCAAATGATTTATCGAATTTTGATAAGCAAATACAAGATTAAGTGAGGTAACAATATATCTCTATATTGAAATAATTTAATCACAATAATCTTGCAAGTTATACAAGGCTAATGTATTATTTAATACCGTAACTAATTTAACCCTCAGCTACTTTAGAAGATTAAACATGCACCAATTAAATATTGTGTCCATTAATTACAATTTCAGTGTGTTTAAATAATTAATTCAATTGTTACTTTACAATTAAAATGCAAGCGTAAACACAAGTATGTTTTTATTTAATTGAGCAATTTACTAAGACCTAATAACAACACAAACACATTTTTAATAATCTTAAGTGAACATAATGCAATTAATCTAACATGAAAGGAATTTAAGTAATTTTAATTAATTGAAGAAAAAAACACAAATATTCATGTTCATGATCAAAACAAAACTAAAACAAAAATTAAGAGAAGGGAACTAGAAAAACAAATCTTGATGGTTTTTCGAAGCCAAACTACTACGCTCCTCTTTTCTGTACTCGTTCTGTTAATCCAAGGCCTTCACGAACACTTGATTGTTGCTACTTCAAGAGGCGTGCAAAATATTTTTCAAGAGGGGAAATTGACAAAGGAAGGAAGAATTTTGGAAAGCAACTAGAAGGGAAAAAGAGAGAAAATGTGTGAGAGAGAGATGTGTGAAGTGAAAGATGTGAGGGAAGAAAAATGATGAAGTGAATGGGGCTTTTTATGGGTGGAGGTGGTTGCTAAAAATAGCAGCCATTCCCTCTTCCCTTGGTCGGTAATACATGGTAGGAGGGATGGTTTGACTTGAATTTGCTACATGGGACGGCTTGGGCTGCCAATTTTCTTGGTAGACCAGTCCTCTTCATTTAGCACAACTAGACCCTTTTTTCTTAATCAGGCTTGTAGTTAATTTTAACCCAATTTGTATTGGACCAAAATTAATTATAAAATGTGTTAAATAATTATCATGGACATTCCATGGCTGGGAAAATAATTAGCCAAACTCTTAGGTCATTTGATACAAAAATTGCTTCAATGGTCCAATCTTCCCAAGGTGACTACCGAGTTGATTTTTCACCCTTTGTGGAAAGCTGTGGAAAATAAATCAAATTTGTGTAAATTTATCATAAAAATAATTAAAATTAAATATGTTCATAATTTTATTGAAAATTAATTAGTTTATAATTAAATATGAATTTCCATAAAAATGACTTAGAAACTGCCTGAATTAGAGCTAAAAAAGGGCTGGAAATGTCTATATAATTTTGTGTTTCCACACCCCTAAACTTTATTCATTGCTCGTCTCGAGTAATGCAAAAATTGTATAAGAAGTTTCTTAAAATCACCTTTGAATTTTTTTTTCAGAAATCATTTCTTCCTACAATTATGAGTTTAATGTAATTATGCTTAAGAACAAGAATTTTTGAAGTTATGCAACTCAAGTATACCCATTGTTCGAATTATTCTCAATTATTATCATGATAGCAAGGATAGACTAAATGCTCTCTCAATAAAGATATGCTAAATTTTTACTAATTAATTTTTATTTCGTCATTTAAGATTAGCAATCACTAAGTTTAATTTATGCCTTCATATGTTGAACTTAGCAATTTATCTCCACTAATGTAGTCAACATAGAAATTTGAATCAATAGGCCTTTTAAATAGGTTGTAACTTGGATTGGCTAGGGGTAGGTAAAAAATAGATAATTTTAAGCTAAAAATCCTAGAATCAGCTTGCATCGGACTTTCGAAATAAATTCCTCCAAGCTCACCAACTAATTTTGCATTTGAGTTCAGATTCTCTTTGTACATCTATTTCTTTTGAGTACATATGCTTGAACTCCCATAATTCAGTGTAGCAGATTGAACTAGTTTTCGCATTTAAGGATCTTGAACTTGACCCATATACTTGCGGGTGCCGTATTTTATATCTTTTGTGCAGGATTTCTATTCTAGACATTAGTACGTCCAGAGGCGGTCAAGTTTTTGGCACCGTTGCTGGGGAGGCAACGTCACTATATTGATTTTAATTTTTTTATATTAATCAAATAATTAGGAAACTTTTAGATTATAGCTATGAATTTATTTTTCTTATTTTCTACTAATCTTCTTTTTTGGGTTTAGTGCATGACTCGTAGTAGGGGAACACCTATAGTGCTAGTAACAGATCTAGAAAGAATAATTCGAAGGAATCATCGACAACAACAACATCAACAGCTAATGTAGAATCCGCTACTTGCTGGAGTTAATTTACTACCACATGAGAATCCACTATTCGACGAGGCTAACAATAACAATCTAGAAGATCCACCGCTATCACCACAACTACCCGCAAATATAAACATGGTGCATAATGAGAGGACTCTGAGGGAATATGCACTACAGAATCTAGATATGGTTTAAGGGAATATAATGAGGCCAACCATCACGACCAATAATTTCAAGATTAAGCCAACTATGATCTAGATTGTAACAGCCCGTTTTTAGTAAAATCGGGATAGTGGTTTCAGGACCACAAAATATGAAGATGAAAAAATTAATTTTATTATTATTTTATTGCCTACATCATGATAGTAGTGCTGTATAAAAATTTTGTTAAGAAATTTTACCGTTTACATGCTTAATTTGATAAAAAAGACAAAATTGAAAAAGGTGCAAAACTTAAGATCTATAAGCTACAGGGATCTAATAGCTTGGTATTAAATGGTTAGAGGGTTTATGTTGTAATTAAACCATTGATAATATAAGTTGGCTTTTATGGACATCATTTTAATAATTTTAAATGTTATATACTAAGGTTAATTAAGTAAATTGTTAAATAAATAAAGTAAAATAAAGAAAAAACAAATGGATATTATCATTTCCACTTCATCTTCACCGAAATTAACCTAGAAGGAAGCCATTAATGGAGCTTAAAGGTTCGGCTATGTATTAACCTTGCATGTAAGTGTATTTTTGCTCAGTTTTTAATGATTTCTATGTTTTTAGAGTCATTGTAGCTTAATGTAGCTAGCCTGAGGACTAATTTGTAAAACTATTAAAAGTATAGGGTTTTACCATGAATGTATATTAGTTTTTTTTATGACTGATGGAGGAAAATGAATGTTTGATGATAGTTAAACAACTTTTGTAAAGTAAATTTTGTTGAAAATGTCAAATAAGGATTTATTTAAAAAAAATGTGTAAATTATGTGGTGAAATTGAGAAATAGTGAAATGTATGAGTTGCTTTGGCTGTGTATGAAATTTGACTAGCTTAGGTAGGGATGAGATTGCATGAATTTTTAATTTACGAGCTTAAGGACTAAATTGAAAAGAAATCAATTGTGTAGAGGCAAAAGTGTAATTTTGCTAACATGTGAATTTGGATTGAATTGAATAGAATAGTTATTAAATTGGTTGAATTTATTTATTTATATCAAGATAGATCTCAATCAGATTTAAATCGAGGGAAGGCGAAAGTCGTGGATTAGCCGATTGTACTCCTTCGCGATAGTGTCAATGTAAGTTCATAGTAGTAAATTGCTTAATTAAATTTGTTTATGTATTTGTACTCTATAATTTAGTAGAAAACTGTTGTACTTCGGTACCCCTGATCACACTTATGTGCCCCTATTGTACTTCAGTACCCTTGATCGCACTTACGTGTCCCTGTTGTACTTTGGTACCCCTGATCGCACTTACGTGCCCTTGTTGTGCTTCGGTATCCCTGACCTCACTTATGTGCCCCTGTTGTACTTTGGTACCCTTGATTGCACTTATGTGCCCCTATTGTATATCGGTTCTCCTGATAGCACTTTCGTGCCATGGTTACGTTTCGGTAACATTAATTAAGTAAAATAAGAGTTCATTCATTTAATGTTAAGTTAAATAAATTTCTATATAGTTATTAAACTTTATAAGCTTATACATGTTTGTGTGTCGTTCTGTAGATTACTTTTGTCTGACTTGGGACGGATCGAAACTTTGGCTCACACTATCTATCATTGTTAGTAGCTTTTAAAATATTTTGGGATTGTGGCATGTATATGTGGCTATAAGTATATATGTAAATGTGTCTAGATAATTTTGGTATAGTAATGAACAATTAAGTTATGTGTTTGGACACTTTGTTTAGTAGGTTGTATATATGTATCTTTTGACTTGATAAAATGGTATGGATGCAATCACTTGTGATTTGATGAATTTGTGGTGAATTGGTATTTTAGTATGTATGACTTATATGGTTATTTGGTGCTAGTTTAGAATACCATTTTTTGGTATCAAATGGTTTGTGTTAGCTTGGTAAATCAAATGGCATGTGAAATTTTAAACTTAGTTTGAAGTTAGTGAACATCTTGACAAAAATTCAAGTATCTAATCGTATATTAAATGATTTTGTGATTGAGGTGCTTGTCGGCATATTGGTTGGATGTGTTTGTATCATGCTTGGTTAGTTTGACTGTGCATGATTTTGGTGTCTTATAATGGCTTGAAAATTTGTGCAAAAGTGCTTATAGGTACATGCTAATTTGGGTAAGAAAAATGGCTTTTAAATGACCTATTTTTGTCCACACGGGCAGAGATACAGGTGTGTGTCTTAGCCGTGTGTGACACATGACCATGCAACACGACCGTCTATCCCCTGTAGCTTTCAAAGGGTTGCAAGTTAGGCTATTACACGGCCTAGCACACGGCCTAGCACACGACCTAGCACACGGCCTGGCACACGGGCATGTGAGGTTACTTCAAAGGGTACACGGCCTGGTACACAAGCGTGTGGCTTGGCCGTCTGACCCAAGTCAGTAAGTTACATGGGCACGAACACGGCTGTGTGTCCCTACTTTGAATGCCCACACGGCCTGGACATATGGTCGTGTGACCCCTGCAGTGTTGAAAATTTTCAATTTTTTTTGAAAAATTCTTTAAGTTTCTGATTTAGTCCTGACTTGTTTCTAACGCGTATTTAGGGCCTGGAGGGCTTGTTTAAGGGACAATATGTATATTTCGAATTGGTTTTAAACTGTTTATTAATATGACTTGAAAATTTTGAAATCTATTCTCGTTTGGTTTTAAAAACTTTGGTAATACTCCGTAACCCTGTTTCGGCAACGAATACGGGTTACGGGTGTTACACAGATGATATAGAATAATTTGCAGTTTCGAGAAAAAATGACAGAAGATTCAAGTTAGCATCTAAAATGGTTATTCTAGCTTTGTGATACCTTCAAATATAATGGGGTCACTGATGATGCTATTCATCTTCGGTTGTTCCCTTTTTCATTAATCGATAACATCTTTTCTTTGCTAGATTTACAAGCACCAAGATCAATCACGACATGAGATGAACTCGCAAGGAAATTCCTACAAAAGTTCTTTCCCATCAGCTAGACTGTCCAACTAAGAAGGGAAATTTCGATGTTCAAATAGCTAGAGGGGGAAGTTTTCATGAAGCATGGGAGCATTTTAAAACATTAATTCAGAAATGCCCACACCATGGGCTGTCTGTGTGGTTACGACTGTAAATTTTCTACAATGGGTTGGATGTGCATTCAAGGTCAGGATTGGATGGAGTAGGAGGAGAAGCCCTAATGAACAGAATGTACGGGGATGCGTACAAATCAATAGATAGTATAGAAATGAATTCTTGCCAGTGGCGAATTGAATGATATATATATATGGCCAAAGACAATCTACGGTGAAGGCTACCCAGGAGGATGACCTATATCAACTATTAGTGGACTAAATCAACCAAATAGAGGCTGAGAAGGATGCATTGTCTATCTATGGAGGAGACATACCACTTTTCCCTTACGTTAACAATCCTAGCTATGATGTGAACTACATTGGAAATAGGGGTGAAAATCCCTATTTAATTACATATAATCTTGGATGGAGAGATCACCCGAATCTGAGATAGGGAAGAAACCAAGGAGGAGGTAATAACTCGAACCAAGTTTAAAACACTAACTATCAACCTCCTTATTTACAAAAACCTCAGGAAATGGCCAACCCAAATGACCATACTGTATGTGGTCAACGTCTAGATAGAATCGAGGAGGAGATGCAGTCAATGAGAATAGATGTGAAACAGGTACAGTCTGAAGATCAGATGAGCCAATTGATGAGCATGATGGGGGCTATAAAAAGAAAAATAGGCACATGTATTCCTAGTAATACCAAAAATAGTCCTTGTAAAGAAGGAAAGGAGCATGTGAAAGCAATAGCGCTCTGATTGGGTAAAATAATGAGTAGCTCAGAGAAACCAACTCAAGAGATGCATAAGGAGAATATTGATGATCTTCAAGAAGAACCCTTAGAAGCTGATAATGAACCGAAACCAGAGGGAATAGTTGCACCAGCAGTTGAGCCAAAGATAGAAACAATTAAAAATTCTGCCATTGCAAAGATACCATTCCTTTCAAGGCTAGAAGAGAATCAAAAGTGGGATGAAAACGAGTTTGTAAGTTTTCTAAACTTGTTCAAAACTTTAAATGTCAACATGCTTTTGATTGAATGAATTGCAAAATTTCCTAAGTACACTAAATTTCTAAAAGAAATCATGTCTAGGCGTAGGAAAATTAAGGTAGGAGAACAAGTTAACATGAGCGCTTCCTGTAGTGCTATTATTTCTAGATAGGTTCCCTAAAAAGATGAAAAACCTGGGAAGCTTTACAATTCCCATAGAGATAGGATGCATTCATTTCAATAGAGCCCTATGCGATTTAAGAGCTAGTATCAATTTAATGCCTCTATCAATATATGTAAAACTCAGATTAGGGGATCTCAAGAATACCCAAATAACACTACAGTTGGCTGACAGCTCTTCAGTGCATCTGAAAGGAGTATTAGAAGACATGTTAGTCAAAGTGTGCAACTTTATCATCTCGACAGACTTTGTAGTTCTAGACTTTAAGGAAGATTGAGAGATACCAATCCTGTTAAGTAGACCTTTTCTAGCCAGTTCAAGGTCCACCATTGATCTAGAAAATAATGAATTAAAAATGAAGGTTAATGGTAAAATGAAATTTTTTAAATGTGGACACCAACAGAGTGGGGAAAATAAAAGGGACTTAGGGAAGCATTGTAATAAATTATCTATTTCTAACCCTAATTGTAACATCCCAAAAATTAGGGGTTTGTCATATCCTTGTAATTGCATGTTATGCTGGTTCTGTGGGTTGTTTAAGGGTGTTTAGGGGCCCTAGGAAGGCCTGGGGTCGAGTTTGAGCCCTGGTAAAATTTTAGTTTTGGGCACTTTAGGGGGGAGGACTATTGGAAGCAAGTCTTAAGGGAATATGTAGGTGTTTTGCTAACACAAATGGCCACATGGTGGAGTGGTGGTGGCGTCAACATGGAAGCAAGGGGAGTGAGGTTCGAATCCCACAAGCAGCATTCGGGGAGTTTTATTTTTGTACTCAGGAAAGGAGGAAGCTGAGTGGAGATCAAACTCTGCAGGAGAGTGAGAGGACTTGGTCAAACAATTTGAATGGGTGATGGAGAGTGATGGGTGGAGCAAATAGAGGAGAAAATCAAGAGATTGGTGGGAGAGGAGTTAGTGGCCGAATTTGGGATTGTGGGGGATGAGAGTTTCGGTCAAGTTTGGTCATTTGGGAGGAGTGCATATTTGGCTTTGAGCAGGGAAAGAGTGCCAAATTTCTTTAGCATTTTACTTGGCAATTGTGCATTTCGTGCATTTTTCTTCTTTGTACATTTCAAGTCACCTTGTTGCATTTTCTTACTTGTCAAAATCTTTTTCGCACTCTCTTCTTCTCCAATTGTTTTCTAGTCATTTTCTCTTCTCTGTGAACCTAAGCCGAATTGCTCATTTGAATCGACTTGTCTTTTTATTTTTTCTAGTAGCCGAATTCTCTAACTCCTCACCTATTCTCTCATTTCATCCACTTCTTCTCTTTTCTTAGATCAATAGCCACCCTACCTCTATTTTGATTTTTTTAGCCGATTGCTTGATGTTTTACTTTTTAAGTGCCGAATCTCTTTCTTCCATTCGACTTCTCTCTGATTAAAGGTAAGGTTTCTTCCCTCTTTACTCTCTTTCATCTCTTTTACTTCTCCTCAAATATGAGGCACTCAGTCTCAATTCTCCATGGTAGGCCGAATTCAGCTACCCTCTGTCATTGCAAATCTTTCTCGTTGTGGAAAGGGTCGAACCCTCTAAGGTGCTTCTTGGTGCAGATTGCCTCGTGATCTTTTCCAAGTGTTGGTACGTTGGAGCAGGGCCGATTAGGGGTGGAGGATTCTTTTTATCTCGATAAGTTTGTTAGGGCCGAAAGGCCGCTTCTCTTATTACCTTGTGTAGTTTTCTAACTCGATTTTCTCGATAGGGGCACGGATCTTTGAGCAGTAGAAGGAGGACCAAACACCTTCTTTGGAAGGGAGGCTATTTTGGTAAGTTAAGCCTATAGTCATAGATATTCACATTTTGGTATTATCGGGCAAGAAGACTAACTGTTAACCAATTGTATCCTTAGGTACTTTGGAGAGTATTGTGATTCATATTCCAAATTAGGTGTGTAATCTCACACCCCTCTGAATGATTGCTTGTGATGTTGTGCGAATCGGCCAAAAGCCAAAAAGCCAAAAAGTCGGCATCTGTGCCCACACGAGCGTGCGGGCGCTCGTAGTGGTAAAATGGAATATGAGTAATGACGGTAGGTCGCGGAGCCAAAACGGGCTTAACAGGCCCAATGGGCTATTCGGCCTACATGGACGAAATGGATGGGAATGTGTCAAAGGGTAAGTACGGTTGCAAAATCTGGAAATCTGAGACCCAAAACCAAGCGAAATGGGCCACACGAGCGTGTGGGCCCGTGTTTTAGGCCCATTAGCTCCATTGGGACCGAAAAAGGGTCCTGTATTGCTCGAGGCGACAGTAGGCCTTCGAACAGGCCGTCAAATGCGGAATTACCAAAATACCCCTGGAGGGTAAAATTACCAAAATACCCTTGATGGGTAAATTACTGAAATACCCTTGATGGGTAAATTACTGAAATACCCTCGATGGGTAAATTACTGTTATACCCCTAAGGGTAGATTTAGCGTGATTGTGTGTATTCTGTTTATCTGCTATTTTGGTACATTTTTGCATACACTAAATTATTATGTCACGACATTTTGCACGAGATTGGGATATTGATGATCGGAGGAAGTGTAATCTGGTGGCTCTGCCACATATTCTGGTGGCTCTGCCACACTCTGTATAGTGGCTATGCCACGTATATTCTGTTATTCTGGTGGCTTCGCCACAAATTCTGTGATGAGCAGCTTGTCTGCCATCGAGGTGTGTAGCGGATGGATGGGTCGATTTAGAAATCCCCACAGGTGTGTTGGGCTGGTACGAGTGGTGTGTAGTGGATGGATTATTAGGTTGGGTAGCATGCATTATATGCTTTGCCATGCTAATAGGGCTAAGGCCCAGTCTGTTTCTGTATGGGCTTCATCCTAGTTTTCTTTTGTATGGGCTTCGGCCCAGTCTATTTTCGTATGGGCTCGGGCCCAGTTAATGACCAGTTAGGGGATTACACACTGAGTTCTCGTAACTCACCCCTCTGCTTAATCTTGTAGGTGATCCCTAGCAGTGAGGATTTAGAGCTGTGGAGTACTCCGTGGTGGCCTGAAACACCCCAAACCTGGCCCACGAGCCCTGACCGGATCTGGTATGTTCCTAGAGTGAAACGATTCAAAACTCTTGGTTACTTTGGAAAAATTCGGATGGTTTTGAAAGAAATTTTGCTTTGTATTGGGCTCGAGTTGAAAACAAGTTGATCTTACATTGAAAACCATTTGTTTTAGAGTGTCCAAAGCCTTTAGAATTCATTGTTTAAAATAAACTTACTTAATCTTTAATTTGATAAAGTTCGTAACATAACGAATTCAAATAAAAAAAAACATGCATAAAACAGTTCATACTTTGGCCTTATTACATCAAAATTTAAAACCAGAAATAAATTTAAAGTATTTAAAATATAACATGTCCAAAATTAAATAAAATCCCGAACTGAGCATGGCTACCACTAAGCTCCTGCCGACCCGGTCCATCACTGAGTGTCACCTGAAAGAAAATATTCCCCAACGGGGTGAGTCAAACAGACTCAATGTGTAACCAACACTAAGATTCAACGATTCAGGCATATATTATCATATCACATACATATACATATAACCGATAGAAATTGTGATGCAACCCGAACCTAAAACCTAGATGCCATCCGCTACACATCACCCGCACCAACCTGCACACCATGGGGACTACTAAGTCAACCCTCCATCCGCTACACATCATCGAAGGCAGTCGCTGCAGTCGACGTGCTCATCGCCGTTATAAAATTCATGGCATAGCCACCAGATAAAATATTTGTGACATGAGTCACCACATTCAGATAATGTGACCGGAGTCACCACATGCAGATATCGTGGTATAAACCACCAATTTCACTTCCCCTTTCACAATAACCCATATGTCCATGTCATACAAAACATGCATTATCATGCCAAATTCTTTATTCACATGCTTATAGTTTCACATATGTGCCATAACAGATATTTCATCTCATACTCATAGTAGGAGTAGGAAAACATACCTGAGTACTTTGTACCATCACATGGTACCTTAACAACAACTTACATATTCTTATTACACATTTAAAATATAGCCATACATCTATTAAGGCTTAGAGTGGGGTACACACCTGATATATTTATCGGTTCACTGATTTCCCGAAAACCCGATCTAATGCTTTAGATCCTTAATTTCTTGTTGCTGATTTGATTACCAATCAAATCCCGAAACCTTGTGATGCTTTTCTCTTGTAATCGGCTAATCACTAGATCCATTGACTTGATTAGTTTTCGGTTTAAACAAATAAGAAATAGATCTGAAATACCAAAATAGGGCCTTGGCCGAATGCCAGATTCACTTACCTTGTGAATCTTAAATCCCGAAAATTGTCACTTCTTTGTAGTACTGTCGAAATCCCTATAGATATATGTTAGATCAATTTCTAACATTTAATCATAACCAATGGCCCTTGGCCGAATATTACACATGCCTTACCTTAGATATTGAAATCCCGAAACCTCCTTATAGTCGACTAGAGACAGATCCCAAAAGAGTCCTTCATAGTTTCGGCCAAAGACATTAATAGAGTTAGATTCCTAGTTTTCGACAAACCTAAAAGAAAAAGAATGGAAACTAAATGACAATTGGCCCTTACCCTTAATACAAAAGTCGACAGCACCTCTGCTTGAAGCCCCAAAGATATTCGGCTAAGGCCTAGATGTGGATTAACAATTTCGGCTCTTGAGGCTTAATGAGAAATCGACTATGAGGAGACTTTGCTTGAGTTTTCGGCTTTTGCAAACTAAAAGAGAAGAGAAGAAAGTTTGCTAGAGAATTTCGGCAGATGAACAAAGAAACAAAGAATGAAGATTGGCCTCTCTTTTCCTCTTTTTTCATTAAATTACTACCCCAAGAATCCCTTATTTCGCCAACACTATCAAATTCCTTGCTTTTCTCTTATCTCTTTATTTAAAATTAATAATAATAATCCACCATTTATCTTTTACCCTACTTAATTATCACCATTTATCTCTCAAAAATAAAAGTATTAAAGCTCCTAAAATATAGCCTTAGTGCCGTCCCTTGCTGCTAATCTCTGCTGCAAAATAAACTTTTATTTTGCTTCCCCTGCAGCTCGAACCTTGGCCCTGCACCCTACTTATGGCGTCATTTCCAGAGGCCTTAAGTGGCGCCTCCAAGCCACTTTTCCAAGCCCGTTTGTGTGTCATATTTCCCTTACAATTTTTCTTAAGGCCACCCTGCTTAGCTTCCTCTTTTAAAACTTTGAAATCGAATAATTTCTATGGCATTCACTACACTCTAGGGTTCACAAAATTCACAAAACACATTATAACACACAAAGGCATGCTATTTCATATAATTAAGCAAAAATACACAAGCCCAATTTCAGGATATTACATGGCCATACATCGGAACCTTAGTAAATTTCCGTTTTGCTTCGTATTAAGTTTTTATTTTACTTTGGGGTATAATATTTTGTAATAAGGCCATTGGACTTAAATTTTCTTTTAAACTTTCATTTCCGTTATTGTTTATTTTTATATGTTTTAATATGGGAGTTTTCCTAAAACACTAATAACCGTTTTCCAAAATATCACATTTCCGCAAATGTTCCAAATTCGATTTTCATAACCAAAGCAGTTTACAAAATAATAACAATAACATTTTTTAAGGAACCTTAATAATCACATTCGAATTTCACAAACAACAAAGCCCAAAGCTTTAAAAAGAATACGAACTTTTTAATGAAAGCGTAGTTTTTAAGCAACCCTTCTATGTGACATGCCAGATCTGGTCATAACGTCTAGGCCGTGTTTGCGGTGTTACACTAATAATCTCGAATCAATGGATGTACTTCCTTTAATCCATATAGGTTAAAAGAACAAGTTCAAGGAAAGATATAATCAGAAAAAGGTGGAGTGGCACGACGGGCGATGGACTAATACTGAAAGAACCAGAGAATCGTCCTTATGTGAATTAATGGTGCTGTTGGATGGATCCAACAGAAATGATTATTTAAATTGATGTTTAATTTTCTATAAATTATTGTATATTGATAAACCGTAATAATAACATATTTTAAGCCCACATTTTGCATGCTTTTGGATGATTTATCCCTTAAATTATGTAATTTGGTGCTCTTAATCCTTTAATTTCATGTTTTATACTCAGGAGAGCATAGGAGGATGAAAAGAATGAGAAACAGGACCAAAACCGGAGTAAATGGGCCATAACATGAAATTGACACGGCCTGGGCCCAAGAGCACACGGCCGTGCCTTATTAATAGACTCGAACACGGCCTGGCCACGATTCACATGGGCGTGTGCCATGGGCGTGTCCCTGACGTGACAAAGAGGAATTTCACTCGGATTAGGATACTCGGAGGCAAAGAAACACATTCCAAAGCTTATAACACCCTAGGCAGCAACTTAAGCGGGGAGTTCGACAGAAGCCCTCTGTCGGAGGGAGTCCAGCGAGGCCCAAGAGCCGAGCCAGAGGGGTCAGAATTGTGGAATTTACTCGAAGAAAGCCAGTTGATTCATCTCAAGAAGCCGGAGTCATACACAAGATGGACGATCTCTCTTCAATTCCTTCAGGGAGTTTTAGGTTTTTTCTTATGTTTTATTTTATCTTTTCTTCTGAGATGTATTCTTTTATGATTATGAACTAAACCCTCAGATACCTGAGGGGGATGAAACCTAAGATGAATCTTGTTATCGTTTGCTGAACTATATGATAAATACTTGATTTGTTCTTAATTATGTGTTCTTAATTCAAGTGTAATGTGCTTAGGTGGAGGAGCAAAAGTCCTTGCCTAAGAGTAGATCTAGCATAATTAAGCAGAGTTGATTGCATGCCTAGACATAGGGTGACGAGATTTTGCCAGATTAGGGTGAAACCTAATATGGGAGTCCATAGATCGAGTTAATGCAATTCTAGGGGTTTTAATTAGAAAGAGATTTCAATTAATCAATCTAGGGTTAGACGTTATTAGCCTCGACGGAGGTATTAATATAACTTAGGGAATCTTATGGATCAAGTCAAGTGAATACATCTCAGAGTTAGAAAACAAGTGAAGTCTAGGTGGATTCTTCCTCGGGTATTGTCTTAAACAATTGGTTTTTCCCAAATTCATTCTCTTTGTCTTTGCATCTTTAGCTTAGTTGTTAGTTAATTTTAGATTAGATAAAAATTCCTTTAATTCTTAGCCTAAATAATAAAAAGAAAGTTAGTATTAGTACTTTAGGTTCCTTTGGGTTCGATAATTCGGTTTTGCCGCTAAGCTATACTACTATTCGATAGGTGCAGTTGCCTCGAGTCGTTGTCACAGTTAGTTTCTAGGCTCGATCATTCTTTTTATAAATTTCTAAGACTCTGACAGCACACATTATATATTTAACTAACTATTAGTTTATATTTTAATTTTTATTAAATTTATGTTGTATAAGAACCGTGACACTCTGGAAATTGGAAAATTTGGCAGAAATAGAGGCAATGTCACAGCACAGTAATCCCGTTTTGCAACGCCGAGGCCATAATCGATGAAATTGAGGAAATCATCTCGATGTCGCAACACAAACTTTGTGTGTCATGACACCAAAGCCAGTTTACCCAAAAATCGAAAAGTCCAGAGTGTGTCGTGACACATGACCCATGTATCGCGAAAATAGCAACCTGTCAAGGATGTGACGACACAAAACCCTTATATCGCGACTTCGCCGCAGGTTTCTGAAGGGTTGATCCGACCCATTTGCGCAACTCAGCAGATTAATCCCTAATTATACCTGATTTTAAGCCGAAAAGTTTTTATTTGAAAACTCCAAAACATTGCTAACCATTACTTAAAACCTCTTTTATTTCTAATTCTTTTAAAATCCTTCAAACTAATAAAACCCTAAAATCCTTAAAACCTCAAAATTTCCTTTTATTCCAAATATCTTTGTTTTGCAACTCTTATTTTTCAGAATAGACTCACTCGGTGCAATGACTTGAAGACGAAATAAACAAGATTTCATAAGGGAATCCGATGAATTTCCATTTAAGGTAAAAGGTTCCTATTTTTACTATTCCATTGGAAACTTTACTTGCTAGTTCATTAGTTTTTGAATTTAAACAATATTCAAAATGCCTTTATGATAGGTTAGAAGAATTAATGAATCGGAACCTTCGACGGTTCCAAACCCATATAATTTTTCGAATCCAAACATTGAAAAATATTTTGTAGATCTTTAAGCAAAAACGTTTATTCAAGAGAGGGGATTTGAATCATCTATGGTTCTCTGTCAGGAGATATGACCTTTAGTTAGATATCATAGATAGGAACATTTTTGTATAATCCTAGAAGACTTTGCTGTGGTCTCTGAAGATACTCTAAAGATGAGTATACTGCCCGTGATGTCACGACACAAGACCTGATGTGTCACGACATTGCCTCTGTACAGGAAATTAAAACGAGCCAAGGGCATTTTGATCTGCACAATCCAACTTTAAGCACAGGAATGTTAGCTGACCTGGGGTAAAGGATGTCGACATTCTAAGTTTATAAATAGGCTTAGCTAACACATGTTTTAAACACCTTTTTCATTTTTGTAAAACTTTCTCTTTATATTTAGTCTTTAGTTTTCTCTTTTTTTAGGTTTTATATTTTTGTTCTTGTTATTTGCTTTTGTAAAGAAATCAAATTCTAGATGTACTATCAAACTCCGTGAGGATTCTATAGTTAATTTCAATACAAATCAGGCTTCTTCTAAACTCTATTCTTGAAATTGTTCTTTATGTTCATTCTTTGATTCAAGTTTATATTGTTTACTAGATCCATGAGGAACAAATCCTCCTGTGGGGGATTAGCGAGTGGAGGTATGAATAATTAACTATTTTGTAGGGATTTCTTAACTGTAACGCCCCAAATTTTTGGCCTAGAAGAAATAGGCTTTGGGCATCGGAGCAATTGGATTTTATTTGTGCGAGAAAAATTTCACTAATTGCATGTTTGCTTTACTGGCTATGTGCTTTAGGAGTGATTGGGAGTGTTTTGGGAGGTCCTGAGTTCAAATCTAGGTTATAGCAAAAATTTTAGTTTTCCCTAAAATTAAACTTGGCTGGGATGAAAGGACTTATTAATATTTGAGGATAAAATTTGACACAAGAGGAGCTTGTGGCTTATTGGTAAGTGGCGTGATAAAGCTTCATAAGGGGGCTAGTGTTCGAGTCACGCCTGGAGCAAAGAGGTTTTTATTTTGCTGCTATGGCCAGTAGAGAAGTAGAGGTGGACTGGAACACTACAAGGTAAGGTTTGAATTGATCATTGAGTGAATCAAGGAGGATTTCGTGGAGGGATTAAGGGTGTGATTTATGGAGAAAAATAAGGAGTTTGAAGTGTGTGGGAGTGTTGTGCCGAATTGTTAACGGGAAGCATAGGAAATTCGGCTAGGATAGTTTTCTCTCATTTTCGGTTTGGTTTCGGTCACTTTTCGCTTGGAAAAAACTGGTTTGTGTTGCCGAATTGTTCTTTTTCTTTCACCTCTTCTGTTTTACATTTTGTCTAGCCGAATATATTTTCCCTTTTCCCCTCGGTTTCATTCTTTCTTTTTGGTTATTCTCCTCTAGCCGATTGCCTCTTCTCCATATTTTCTCTTTTCTCTTTCAATATTCCCCTCTGTTTATTGCTCTTTTGGCCGAATATTCTGCTTCTCTCCCTATTATTGGCCGACTGTTTCAGTGCTTTTCCATTGGTGTTGTTTTGGTCTTGCAAGGGTTCTGAGGAATTGATAGGTACTCATAGGTTCTCTCTGTTGTTTCTCTATTATTGCAATATGTGTTCAAATCTGTTTCTTCTACTTTTTCTAAAAGTCGAATACTCCTCCATCTTATTCTTTGATTATCGAATGTTAGTTTCCTAAGTTGATCTTTGGGTTTTTAGATTTCTACAAGAAGTGACAGGGTGCGAGCATTTCAGAAGTGATTGAAACTCTTTTGTTATTCAATCAAGAACTCTCGATGGGTAAAGAGGATTCTAGTAGTAAAATGACAGCAAAGGTGCCATCTGATATTGAGCACGTAGCCTCTACTCCCAAGTTTAAGCGGCGTAAAGTGTCGGCTATTCGGGATTTTTCATCAGGATGCGGAAGAGTGGCTGCATCAAATTTTGGATTAACTAGGCAAATCACAGTCGACCGATCTAGTCAAGGCATGTGGTATCGATCTCTCGGTTAGGTGGTTGCTAAGAGTTTTTTTTAACATTATTTGTTTAGTGATTAGCTTAATGTTATATTTGAATATAGGTTCTGGCGATCGTGAATTCTTAGTACTCTACGTGATCAGGTGTGTAACAGTACCCTATATTCAATAGTCGGCGAGAAAGCCGATAGAGTATGTGTATTTGTATGCGGTATTCGATGATCGGCTGAAAAGCCGAAAGTATGTGTTGTTTACACTACTATGACTGTAGATTGGCAAAATGTCGAAAAGCTAGAAATATGGCGTATGATGCCACACGAGCGTGCAATCGTGCGTGTGGTGCACCGAGCCCACAAACATGGGCGTTAGTCTGTAGAGGCCACCACACAGATAAAATGTATGTGATGTGGCAAGTGTTGTTTGGACTGTGACGTTTGCATACCTGTGGCTATTACTGGGCTAACTGGGCCACACGAGCGTATGGGCCCACTTGGGCCAAGTAATGGGCCTTAGGCCTATTTACATCGTTGTGACAGTGTAGCTTACTTAAGTCGCTCGAGGCGACGGTGGACCTTCTGTTGGGTCGCTGAGACCCTGATTTACAAAATTACCAAAATACCCTCAATTTGTAAAATTACTAAAATACCCCCAATTTGTAAAATTATCAAAATACCATTAGATTATGAAATTATCGAAATACCCTTGATTTGTAAAATTACCGAAATACCCTCGAATTGTGAAATTACTGAAATACCCCTTATTTGTGAAATTATCAAAATACCTCTTGTTTGGGAAATTACCGAAATACCCCGATTTGTGAAATGACCAAAATACCCCCGATTTGCAAAATTACCTAAATACCCCTATAGGGTAGAAGGGTAAAATTACTATTTTTCCCTTTTGGGTAAAGGACCCGACTTTCGCTATGATTTGGTCGGGATTGTATGATCGTGTTTTAAAGCGACTTGGTCGTGGTCGTGTGGTGATATGCTTTTAATATATGTTTAAATGACTTTTACTGAGCATGGCCATTTTGCATACACGTGTAATGATTGAGCATGACATACACGGCATATTGCATGGGGTTGGGACATTGATACGGAGGAAGTTTTGATAAGGTCGCATGGGTCGCATGTGACGACTGTGGACTGACGGACGGCTTAGAGCCGCATAATCTGATTATGGCTTTGTGCCAACCTAAAGAAGGCTCTGTGTATCTTGATAATGGCTTTGTGCCAATTGTAAAATCACCCCGTTTTTAACTGTGCAGGTAATCCCCAGTGTTAGGAGGATCGGTGCTGCGAGGGTCTCGGAGGTGACCACACGACTGCAACTGTTACGCTTTGGACTTTATATATGTTTTGAATTCTGTTTTGGGTTTTTAAGACCTCTTTAGATTTAATTCTGAATTTGGGATTTTGTTACGTTTTATATCTGTTAGACATAGACGAGTTTTCAACCCAATTACTATTTTTAAAAACATACGTTTTAAACTTCTTTACCTTAAATTAGCTTCCGCAACTAAAAGAGATTTTTAACGAAGTTAATAACATTTTTAAAAGTGATTAACTTTTCAATGAACCACGTTTTGAAATTGAACGAACTCAAACTGAGACTTTAGTTTTTAAATATTAAGGAGGGTTTTCAATGAAAACATGGTTTTCAAAAAACACTTCAATGTGACACGATAGATTCGGGCCTAACTTCTGGGCTTTGTTTGGGGTGTTACATTAATAGATCAGCTATTCAAGAAAGAAAGAATCTAAACCCTAATCCTGACAACCCTAAGAAGTCATCAAGGTGGGAATTAACCCAAATTTGGTATTCCCTATCCCTGAACACCTTAACCCTAAATTGGTTTGGACTGTGAGGTCAGAAGATAAGTAGTTCTTGTTAACTCAATATTTCAGGACGTTTCAGAAGATCCTGCTGGGGTATTGACTAGTTGATTGAACAAGAATGCCTGAGATGATAGTTGGTTATGATTACCAATAATCATCCATTTTTTATATAACTTAAACTAACTGTACAACATTGTATATTTCCCTAACCAAGTAACTAAAATTTTGTAGGAAAATCAAGAAAATGGGCTAACATGTACCTGAGGTACCCTGAAGATCAGAAATTTGGGAAAAGTAAAATTGGTATCACAACATGGTAACCTTGTGTCGCAATACCACGGCTAGCAGCAGGAACCCAAGAAAATCATCTTGATGTCGTGACACCACACTTCTGTGTCGTGATACAACAGATAGTTTCCCAAAAAATTTAAACTGAAAGGTGTGTCGTGACATCAACCCTCAGTGTCACTACAATGGCAAACAGGGATGTCGTACACAGAACCCCTTTGTTGCGACATCGGTGTAATTTTTTGCAGGATCAACCTGACCTGTTCGTGCAACCTGATGACATAAATCTTATTTCACCTAATTGTTAGCTTTATAAACCTCTAGTTTTAACCTGAAAACACCAAATCACCCTCTAAACCTTTCTTAACCACTAAAAACACTCTACTCTCCTCCATCCACAAACCCCTTTTTTCAATCTTAACCCTAACTACAATAATCTCTTTGGTTGATCCTAAAGGTTGAAGTTGGGTGGAAAACCATCAAAGCATTCAAAAAAGAAGCAAAAGGGTTAAGGTTAAAGTATCTCTAGGGTCAAGATTAAAGTATCTCTCTTCTAACTTTACTGTTCCGTGGTCGACACTGACTTGCACCACACGGCCAGTGACACGTCCGTATGTCTAGCTCGTGGTCGAGTCTGACTTGAATCAAATTATAAACTCGAAAGACACGGTCGAACCACACACCCATGTGCTCAACCGTGTGGGCAATTATAGGCCATTTTCGAGGCCAAATTACCATCCACACTTTGAAATCACCTATAAGCATCAAACCAATACTAATTCATGCCTCAAATACAATCAAAACTTACCAATACAAGTACCAACTAATCATCTACTACATCATTTATTTCCATACTCAATTACCACTCAAATAAATCCATCCAAAACATCATCTTCTCAACTCAAATCATATAAACTAAGCATCATCTAGTCATACCACAAATTCACACTTAAAATACCATTCTCATCAATCAATTCAAGCATTAAATAAACCATTTCCAATCTCACTATTTCATACCACATTCATCAGTTTCATAGCTTCACATATGAACCATCAACATTCAACTTCCAAGCTATATCACATGGCAAGGTCCAAACGTTACAAACATACCATAACCAGTAGCCTATACATGCCATATACCAAATATATACATATTTCAAAAGTACCAAAATATATATTCCGATAGTGTGATTGAGTCGCTGATGATCCCCGATTCCGTGCTAGCTTTACTAACACTGTAAAATAGAAAAACACATCACACAGTAAGCTTTTAAAGCTTAGTAAGTTTGTAATATAATACATATTAATCAATAATGCAAAATTCAATACATAAATAACCATCACTTAGCTTGATTTACAACTAAACATAATGTCATCCTCAACCATATGTTCGAACATCCATTAATTCAACTTTAAAAACTATCATCCACCACATAGGTTGGAAACATACCTTTGCCAACACTTAGTTAACAAACGTTCTTGCTATTCGATGCTCGATTCCATATTTCATTCACTGATCATTATCATTTCAACTCAGTCACACACTTAGTGCCTCAATATAAAATCAAACTTAATTCGGTATCGCACACATAGTGCCAATTGGTAAAATCAATACTTTCTCTAATTCGCACACACAGTGCCGTTCAATTTGTATAATTTCTATTTTGCACACTTATTGCCATATTTCTCCATTCATATATATATAACATTGCTAATTCAATAACTATACCTTCATTCATTTCACATCACATAGATATAATTTGACGACTTGTATTATATCCGAACTTACCTCAGACATCGAAATACCGAGACCAGCCGATCAATTGAGTACTTTGTCTTTGCCTCAATCTCGATCCGAATCTCTCCTTTCTTGGTCTATACATATTCAAATTTAACTCATTTAATTACCAAATCATTAAATTTAGTCCAAACACACATATTTAGGGCAATTTACAAAATAGCCCTCACATATTCACATTTCGACACTTTAGTCCCTATTTTACAAAATCACAAAATACACATAATTTCATTATACCATGCTTTGGCTTAATTCTCCTTATACTCACACAAGCCCATAAATTTCATTTATTCCACATTTTAGTCCTCAAAATATTATTTTCACAATTTAGTCAAAATTACTCAATTTTACTAAAAATTCAAAGACAAAACATATTAATCTTTCACCTATCTTTCATATTTCCTCATCAAGTATCAAAAAGCTCAAGCATTCATCGATGGCATATCTCAAAATCTTCATCAAATTCTAAAATTAAAGCATGGGTTTGAAACAATCCGAAGCAACGATTACAAAAATGTAGAAATTATCAAAAACCAAGCTCAAAACATACCTCAATCAAGAATATCAATGGCCGAATGTTTCAAGCCCTAGTTCTTTCTTTTTCTTCTTCATATCCGGCAATAGTAAGGATGATAATGGCCATCAAATTTGTTTGTTTTATTTTATTACACATTAATATATCATTTACCTTTTTGCCCTTATTATTATTTCATTTAAAATCCACCAACTAAAGCCCATTTTTGTCCATCCACTTTGCATGTGGAATAATAACAACATAAGGACTCCTCTCTTACAAAGCCATTCCAAATAAGCACTTTAAACAAATAGCACACATCTTTTACATTTTATGCAATTAAATACTTTTCGCAAATTAAACACACAATCGATAAAATTTTCACATAGAATTTTCACACATACTCAATCACATATCGTAAACATAGAAAATAATATTAAAATATTTTTCTGACCTCGGATTTGTGGTCCCGAAACCACTATTTTGACTAGGGTCTAAATGGGCTGTTACATAGGCTTTTTATTCAAGAGCAAGGGTTCGAACCATTAATGGTTTTTTGTAACGAAATTCGGACTTTAGTCAGGTGCCATAGCTGGGAGCGAATCTATATCACTCCCAAGGAATCTGCAATAATGATAAACCGTTATATGTACATATTTTAATCCCACATTTAGCATACTTTTGGATGATTTATCCCTTGAATTGTGGAATTTGATGCTCCTAATCCTTTAATTTCATGTTTTATATTTAAGAGAGCATCAGAGGTTGAAAAGAACAAGAAACGGGCCAAAAATAGAGAAAATGGGCGAAAGTAAGAAGTCCACAAGGCCTGGAGATAACCACATGGCTGTGCCACTTTAGCAGACCCAAACACAGCCTGGGCTCGATTCACACGGCCGTGCCATACGGGCGTGTCCCTGCCGTGACTCTTTTTAATTCCATTTGGATTAGGTTACTTAGAGGCCAAGAAAGACATTCCGAAAGCCTATATAAACACCTTAAGTGTGACCTAAAAAGGGGAGGCCGAGGAGCAAAGCCAGAGAGAGACGAATTGTGGGATTTACTCGAAGACAGCCAGTTGATCCATCTCAAAAAGCCGTAATCATACTCAAGACGAAAGATCTTCCATTCAATTTCCTTCAGAGGGTTTTAGGGTTTTTCTTATGTTTTGTTTTATATTTTCTTCTGAGATGTATTCTTTTATAAACATGAACTAAACCCCTCAAATACCTGAGGGGGATGAAACATAAGACGGATCTTGTTATTGTTTTCTGAACTATATGATAAATACTTGATTTGTTCTTAATTATGTGTTCTTAATTCTTTCTTTGATATTTCATGATATTAATTTAAGTATTGATGTGCTTAGGCAGTGGAGCAAAAGTCCCTGTTTAAGTGTAGATCTAGCATAATTAAGCGAAGTTGATCGCACTCCTAGAGATAGGACGACGAAAATCTACCGGATTAGGGTCAAACCTAATATGGGAGTCCATAGATCGAGTTAATGCAACTCTAGGGGTTTTAATTAGAAAGAGATTTTAATTAATCAACCTAGGATTAGGCATTAGTAGCCTCGAGAGAGGTATTAATATAAATTAGGGAACTTTACAAATCAAGTCAAGTGAATAAATCATCTGGTTCAGAGTTAAATAACAAGTGAAGTCTAGGTGGATTCTTCCTCGGGTATTGTCTTAATCAATTGGTTTTCCCAAAAGTATTTCCCCAATTCTTTCTGTGTGTCTTAGCATCCTTAGCTTAGTAAATAGTTAGTTTTAGATTAAACAACAATTCTCTTAATTCTTAGGCTAAATAATAGAAAGATCGTAATTACTAGTACTCTTAGTCCTTGAGGATATTTTATTTTTGGTCTTGCCATAGCTATACTACCAAACGATAGGTGTGCTTGCCTTATTCATTTTCATAGTGAGTTTGGACACGATCAAGTTTTTGTCACCGTTGCCGGGGACTAAGATATTAGGAAAACTTGATTTTTATTACTTTAGCCATTCTTTATTTTTGCAATTAAATTTTATTTTTACTTTTCTAAATTTCCTTCTTTGCTTCTGGCAGGTATTCTAGTTTATGACTAGAAGAAACCCGTCAGGACCTCTGCTTCACGATAGTGAAATTGAAAACACAGTTCGCAGAAACTGAAGAGAAATAAGGAGAAGCCTACAATACATACAATAAGAGCAAGAAGATGAAACTAATACTACCAAAGAGATGGCTGATAATAATCCGCTACCTCCGGTGGTGGCCGAAAATCATGCTACTCAAACTATGTATGATTATGCTACACCTAATTTAAGAGGAACTGAATCTAGTATTGTTAGACCTGCTGTCGCTGCAAATAATTTTGAACCGAAACCTAAAACAATTCAAATGATTCTGTAACATCTAAAAAATTAGGGGTTTATTATTTTTCATAATTGCATGTATTGGGTTTGCTTAGCTAATTATTTGAGGGTGTTTAGGGGTTCTAGGGAGGCTTGGGTTCGAAACCAAGCCCTAGAAAAATTTTGGTTTTTGGGCCTTTAGGGGAGAGGGTTGTTGGAAGCAGGACTTAAGTAAATTTGTGGGTGTTCTGAAGCACAAGTAGAGCTCATGGTGGAGTGGAGTGGCGTCAAGTGGAGAGCATAGGGGGAAGGGGTTCAAATCTCATAAGTTGCATATGGAAGCTTTTATTTTATGCTTTGGGAGAGGAGTTGGGATCAAACGCTGCTATGGGAGTTGGAAAATGGGTCAAACAATTCAAATGGATGATGGAGAGCAAATTTAGGAGGAAAATGGGGAGAAAATCGTAGGGATAGAGGAGAGGGAAGGTGTTGGCCGAATGTGGGGAAGTGGAAGAGAAGAATTTCGGCCATAGTGGTCACTTGAGTGTGCATATTTGGCTTTGTGTGAGGGAGAGTGCCGAATTTTCCCTTGGTGTTTTGGGTACTCTTTTTCCCTTTCATTTCTTCTTTCAATTGTGTTCTTTACCGAATCTTTTGTGAATTGACCACTCGTGCATCTTTTCTTCAACCTTTTTGTCTATTTCAATTACTCTTGTCAAGTGCCGAATATACCCTGCTTCATCATTTCTTTCTCTTGCTAGTGGCCGAATAGGTAAGCCTCTATTTCCTCTTTCTCTTCTTTTCTTGTTGCACTACTCCTTCTCCCCTAGCCGAATACAACATATTCTTCTCCTCTTATTACTCTTTTCCTCTCCATTCAGAGCATAAGCCAAAATACTTACAATCTTGACCCCTTTTTTTGAGTAGGGCCGAATCTATTCTCCCCTAACACTTCATCTCATGTTCTCTATTTGGTCAAGTTGAAACTAACTTCTCCCTCTTCTTCCTAGTTGATTACCATCTCTGAAGGTCGTGCGTATTCAACTCCTCCCTACTCAAGAATCTATCCTTGCCAAAACTGAGGGTAAGTAGTACTAAGTGTATTCTGGGTTTCTCCCTATTGCCAAATATTGGTGGTTGATAACTCTTTTTTGTTTTGTGTGCATCAATTATTTTAGGAATCCATTTGCTTTAGCCAAGGGATAGGGCCGAGCTATTTTGGTGCACTAAAGGAGACCGCATTGTTGTAAGTGGAGTTAGCCTAGTAAGTGTTCCTAGTTACGTGTATCAAAGTGGTGTGCAATCTTACACTACCGTTTATGCTATGAATGTTGTTATGTGAATCGGCCAAAAGTCGAAGTGCCGAAAAACAGAAAAATTGGCAACCGTGATCACACGGGCAAAACTGATGGAAAAGGGACCGAATAATTGGTGCGATTGTGAAGTCCGTAAAATTGAGACCAAAAACATGCTATACGGGCCACATGAGCGTGTGGACCCATTAAGGCCGAAAATAGCCTTTAGGCCCAATTACACAGTTTTGACCAAAAAGGGATTTTGAGTCGCTCGAGGCGACAGAAAAGGCCATTAGATGGCTAAAATTACCGAATTCCCCTAGAGGGTAAATTACTGAAATACCCTTAATGGGTAAATTACTTTAGTACCCTCGATGGGTAAATATCGAAATACCCCCAAAGGGGTAAAAATTACCGTTGTACCCTTATGTAAGAAAATGACCGTTATACCCTCGGTTGTGGTTAAATATCGTGTATGTGATTTTAGTTATACTGTTTATACATGTAATACATTGCATTCATAACATGTTGCATGGGTTGGGTTTGATGATTGGAGGAAGTGCAGATTTGGTGGCTCTGCTACATACCGATTTAGTGGCTATGCCATATACCCTTTTTAGTGGCTATGCCACATATCGTTTTGGTGGCTTAGCCACATATACCGTGGTTAGCAGCTTGACCGCAATATTGGTGCGTTTGGCGGGGTGGGTTGACTTGATCCCCACATGGTACGATTGGTTGGTACGAGTGGTGTGATGGTTGGATTGGGTTGGTGATCGTTATTTTATGCGATGTCAAAGTCTTAAAAATTTATAAAAAGAATGATTGAACCTGGAAACTAACTATGACAATGATTTGAGGCAAACGCACCTATCGAACAGTAGTATAGTTAAGGCAAGACCGGAATGTCAAACTCAAAGGAACCAAAAGTACTAATACTGACTCTCTTTTTATTATTTAGCCTAAGAATTAAGTGGATTTTTATTTAATCTAAAATTAACTATCTACTAAACTAAACTAAAGACTCTAAGACAAAGAAGAATGAAATTGAGAAAATAACTTTTAGGAAAAACCAATTGATTAAGATGACACCTAAGGAAGAATCCACCTAGACTTCTCTTGTTATCTAACTCTGAACCAGACGATTTATTTGTAACATTCTAAATTTTTGGGCCGATGTGTTTAATGGGTAAATATGTTTAATATGTTAATTTAAGTAATAAGGGTCCAAATTGGGCTCAAAATTAGGCAAAGGCCTTGGTTAAATTATTAGATTGGGCATTATAGAGTTAAAAGAGTGGTAATTATGTTTAAAATACCAACGTGGGCTTGTGGCCCAAAAAAAGGTGGCACTGTAAGGGAATTAGAAGGTGACGCCACACACAAGGAGTTAGGGGCCCAAAATTTAGGTTTAATGAAGCCAAAATCATTTAATTTAAGTGAGTTAAATTTCGGCATTAAGACTTGATGAGGTGGACAACTACAAGGCTTAAAAATAGGAAGATATATTTGGATTTTATAATTGATAATATAGAAGATAAAAAGGAGAAAAGATAGGAGCATATCTACAAGGAGAGTGATGGCCGAAAATCCACCACTGAGAGGAGTAAAGAAATCGGCTACTGCATAGCAAAGGGGTGCCGAATTTTCCCTTTTATTTAGCTTGAATTTTAATTAATTAGGAAGGGCGTTCTCGGTTTTATATAGAAGGTGCCGAAAATCCTATAAATAGGGGGGGATAGCTCCTTGATTCTGACACTTAAAACCCTAATTCTCTCCTTATTCCTTGTGCCGAAAATCCCTAGCCTCTTCCTCTTCAATTTCTTCAAAAGCCGAAAATACATCTCTTTTATTCTATTCTTCTCCTTAATATTCATTGGTCGAATCTCTCTTATCTATCTCTTCAATTCTTGAATCTTCTAAAAGCCGAAAATGCATCAGTTCATCTTTTTTGGGATTTCCATAAAAGTCGAAATCCTTAGATCTCACTTCCTGTGTTTGCCGAATTCTCTCTGGAGTATCTGCTTGTGCCGAATCTCGAAGGAAACTGAAGGTAAGTATTGATTCGTAAGATTTCAATCCTTTCCGGCTTTTTAGGGACTTTATCAAAATGGCTATAAGAAAACTGATCTTGAGTTTTTCTCTTATTTTTGGCATTCCGGGATTTGAAAAGGAGTCAATCGCGTAGATCTCTAAGTCATAGTTCAGTAACACTTGAATAGTTTTACTTTCAGGATTTCAAGGTAAGGAGATCTACTGATTTTTAATGTCTAATTTGGGTCTTTATTAACCCTTGGCCGAATGTAGAAGGGATCAAATCCTTGTGATTTTCCGGCTTTTGATGAACCAAGTTATAAATCTTGGTAGCAAGGATACCGACTAAGAGTTTAGTACTTCGTGATATCAGCTGTGTAACTCTCCATACCATATAGATCTGTTTGATTAATATATGATTATAAGTCTTATATGTTTTGATAAATGCCGAAATCCCGGCATAATGACGGAAACCCAAAGAGGGTAAAAGCAAATCACCAGGTTAGTGAATGTTCTGATTAAATGATATAGGAATAATGATTTTATGTGATTGCATGGGTTGGGTTTGATGAAAGGAGGAAGTTATATGTTGTAGCGGTTCTTTACCGTGATCTATTGTAGCGGCTTTTGCCGTGATCTGTTGTAGTGGCTACGACCATGATCTGGTGATGAACAGCACGACTGCCATCAAGGCGTGTAGCGGTGTGGGTTGATTGTAGAAATCCCCAATGGTGTGAATAGCTGGTACGGGGGCGTGTAGCGGATGGACACCTAGGATTTGGGTTGGGCTTTGCATACTATTTTTGTTATGTATATTAATTTTGATTATTTTGTTTTATGGGGCTAAAGCCCAAATCTAATAGTGCATGAGGGTTGCACACTGAGTCTCGCGACTCACTCTTTTAATTTAACTATTTTAGGTGACACCTAGTACATCAGACCGGGCTGGAGAGGAACGCGAGGTGGCCATGCAAAAGAGCAATTGGATTCAGCAGAAAGGCTTTTTAGTTTGATGTTTTATATCTTCAATTAATGGGTTTTAAATATGGTTGTAATAAGGCCACGGGCCATGTTGGGCTTTTATTATTGGGTTTTAAGTTTTATGTTTTCAATTAAGTTAAGACATGTATGAAATTTCAGTTTTTATTTAAAAATCCATCAAGATAATTTATAACTTAATATTTTATACTTTAATGAATTCTTAAAGCCTTCGGAATAAAGGTTTAAACCTAATAATTGTTTTCCAAAATGCAATATGTTTTGTAAACTCCCTTAAGTGACATACCAGATCTGGTCATAGTGTTTGGGCCGGGTTTGAGGTGTTACAAATTGATTTCAGAGCCTGATTCAAAACTCGGCTTTGGGTTTTTGGGCTCAAAACGTTTTCTAAAAATGGGTTTTGTGAAACATGGATTTTTTTTGAAAATGATAACAGTCATTAGCTCAAAGATAGCACTGCGTCTCTCAAGTGCAATGTCCGCTGTGTAAGTATTCTGAACTCCTTGTGTGTTATATATGTATGTGGGCTTGATGGGCTTTGTGGGACGTAGACTATTTAGACTATAACTTGATGGACTTTAGGCTTAGCTGAAATAACTGCTTAAATCTCATAAGACTTAATTTCACTAAACAAACCCGTGAACGAGTCGCAAGACTAGGGTGTGACAACAGGCATACGCATGTCTAGGATTGGATCCGGAAGAGCCTGGTACTTAAGCAGTCCTAGTGACTCACCTCCTCTTCGCTGGAATCCTACCTAGTGCGTAGTGAATGTTCACCCTAGCCACGAGGATTTGTTGACGGGGCAAAATCTATAATTAAAACCCGAAAGGGACCAGGCACATTGTTTTTACAAAATTGCTAAAATACCCTTATTTTGAAAATTACCAAGATACCCATGATTTGCAAATATACCCCCAGATTTACAGAAACACCCTGATTTACAAAGTCAACGGTTTTTAAAAGAAAAAAAAAACACATGCAACAACATCAATCAAAAACCACAAACACTTGAACGCCACTATTATTCTTTTGAAATCAAATTCTCTAAGATACCCCTATTTTAAAAAAAATAAAATAAAATGCCTTCTTAGTTTTGTAAAATTTTTTTGAAAATACCCTTGATTTGTAAAATTTCCCAAAATATCCCTGATTCGTAAAATAATTACTAAAATTGCCCTTGATTTGTAAAATAACCAAAGTACCCCTGATCTTAAAATTACCGAAATACCCCCAGATTTCAAAATTACCGAAATAACCCCGGATTGCAAAATCACCAGAATACCCTTACTTCACGAAATCAACAAGGAACTTTATTATGAAAAATTATGAAAATACCCCTGTAGGATAAAATTGCAAAAATACCCCTGGTAGTGAATCAACGAAAACACCTTTACGTGAAGAACGTAAGTGCTTGGATGCTATTTGTATGATGTATGAGTTTTATTCTAGCTAGAGGTTACGAACTTGAGACTGTATTATGAATGTGAATTCGAAAGAACTACTTTTAAAACTATTATTCATAAGACTATTCGTGGTAAATCAGTGGAAAGAATTAATGATTCATAAAATTCTTAATCAGATAAACGCAAATCGATAGCATGAGTAAAAGGGGACGAGGGCACTCTAGATGTGAATACTGGTGCGTACTCTACCATAATGTACTAAGTGTTTATTTTGGGTTTATAATTGGAGTGCGCAGCGAAAGCATGGTAGTGAGACTTAGGTAGTACGATTAATAGTTAGTTGGAAATTTCGAGGACGAAATTTCTTTAAGGGGGTAGAACTGTAACATCCTGAATTTTTGGGCCGATGCGTTTAATGGGTAAATATGTTTAATATGTCAATTTAAGTAATAATGGTCCAAATTGGGCTCAGAATTAGGCAAAGGCCTTGGTTAAATTATTAGATTGGGCATTATAAAGTTAAAAGAGTGTTAATTATGTTTAAAATACCAACATGGGCTTGTGGCCCAACAAAATGTGGCACTGTAAGGGAATTAGAAGGTGACGCCACACACAAGGAGTTAGGGGCCCAAAATTTAGGTTTAATGAAGCCCAAATCTTTTAATTTAAGTGAGTTAAATTTCGGCATTAAGACTTGATGAGGTGGACGGCTACAAGGCTTAAAAATAGGAAGATATATTTGGATTTTATAATTGATAATATAGAAGATAAAAAGGAGAAAAGATAAGAGCCTATTTACAAGGAGAGTGATGGCCGAAAATCCACCACTGAGAGGAGTAAAGAAATCAGCTATTGCATGGCAAAGGGGTGCCAAATTTTCCCTTTTATTTAGCTTGAATTTTAATTAATTAGGAAGGGCGTTCTCGGTTTTATATAGGAGGTGCCAAAAATCCTATAAATAGGGGGGATAGCTCCTTGATTCTGACACTTAAAACGCTAATTCTCTCCTCATTCCTTGTGCCGAAAATCCCTAGCCTCTTCCTCTCCAATTTCTCTTCTTCAATTTCTTCAAAAGCCGAAACTACATCTCTATTATTCTATTCTTCTCCTTAATATTCATTGGTCGAATCTCTCTTAGCCATCTCTTCAATTCTTGAATCTTCTAAAAGCCGAAAACGCATCAATTCATCTTTTTCAGGATTTTCATAAAAGCCGAAATCCTTAGATCTCACCTCCTGTGTTTGCCGAATTCTTTCTGGAGTATCTGCTTGTGTCGAATCTCGAAGGAAACTGAAGGTAAGTATTGATTCGTAAGATTTCAATCTTTTCCGACTTTTTAGGGACTTTAGCCAAATGGATATAAGAAAACTGACCTTGAGTTTTTCTCTTATTTTCGGCATTCTGAGATTTGAAAAGGAGTCAATCGTGTAGATCCCTAAGTCATAGTTCAGTAACACTTGAATAGTGTTACTTTTGGGATTTCAATGTAAGGAGATCTATTATTTTTAACGTGTAATTTGGGTATTTATTAACCCTTGGCCGAATGTAGGAGAGATCAAATCTTTGTGATTTTTCGGCTTTTGATGAACCAAGTTATAAATCTTGGTAGCAAGGATATCGACTGAGAGTTTAGTACTTCTTAATATCTGCTGTGTAACTCTCCACACCATTTAGATCTGTTTGATTAATATATAATTATAAGTCTTATATGTTTTGATAAATGCTGAAATCCCGGCATAATGACGGAAACCCAAAGAGGGTAAAAGCAAATCACCAGGTTAGTGAATGTTCTGATTAAATGATATAGGAATAATGATTTTATGTGATTGCATGGGTTGGGTTTGATGAAAGGAGGAAGTTATATGTTGTAGCAGTTTTTACCGTGATCTGTTGTAGCGGTTCCTTACCGTGATCTATTGTAGCGGCTTTTGCCGTGATCTGTTGTAGTGGCTACGGCCATGATCTGATGATGAGCAGCACGACTGCCATCAAGGCGTGTAGTGGTATGGGTTGATTGTACAAATCCCCAATGGTGTGAATGGCTGGTATGGGGGCGTGTAGCGGATGGACACCTAAGATTTGGGTTGGGCTTTGCATACTATTTTTGTTATGTATATTAATTTTGATTATTTTGTTTTATGGGGCTAAAGCCCAAATCTAATGGTGCATGAGGGTTGCACACTGAGTCTCGCGACTTACTCTTTTAATTTAACTATTTCAGGTGTAACATCCCCAAACCCGGCCCACAAGCCCTGACCGGATCTGGTATGTCACTACGGAAAAGCGGTTGAAAATTTTGTTTTGACTTAAAATATAACTCTAAACTCTATGATCTTTTGAAAAGCATGTCCAATTAAAAATTTTTAAATAATATAAGCTCGGTTTGAATTAAAACTTTATTATAATTTATTAAAAGATAAGTCATTTGTAAAAATATTTCTAAGTACGATATAAATTTTATCATTCATAAAAAGAGTACGTTAAACAAAAGTGGCCCTTATTACATAAAATCAATAGCCAAAATACGGATAATATAAAAATCAATATTACTTAACTAAAACAAATAAACATCTACTTCTGCATGAAAAACTTCTTCTGCATGGGCCACCTTGTAATCACTCCAAGTTGGATAAATAATTGGGTGAGTCATACAGACTCAGTGTGTAATTAAACCACTAATATCCACCCACATGTTATCCACAAATCAACCCAATCAAATGCAACATGTAAATATAATCAGACATTACCACATCATGGGCTTGGCCCACATTCAAATATTCAAGTACTGGGCTAGGCCCTTTTCTCATCAATCCACTGATCACTGGGCTTGGCCCATTTCCCATATGTTTTCATAACATAGCATATCCACATGTCAAACTAGGCTTGGCCCATTCCATATCATTTCATATCGGAACAATGCAATCATGAAACCCAACCCAAACCTAGGGTCCATCCACTACACACCCCCTTATCCAGCCTACCACACACCAGGGGATTATCGAATCACCCTCTCCTTTTCCCTCCGAAAGGCAACCAATGCCATCCACGATGCAGCGCGTAGCTAACATCAAACCACGATGGGGCACACAGCAACCCATCAAGCCACGATATGGCATAGAGCCGATATCAATCAGGGTAACCACGCGAACTAAATCGCAAAGATCCACAACGCGACTTCAGTCAGCGCCAATCCACGATGTAGCACAAAGCTGACATCAGCCACGTACTCGAAGTACACCATGTCCTTCTTTCATAACCCACCCATGCACATGTAACATGATATAATGACAAGGTGATGCATGTGCATGTCATTCACACAAATATAGGCATACACTCATATTTAAATCAGTGATCACATAGTAACAAGTTTGCCACTAACCTGGTCATCGTCATACCCCTTAAGGGTACCATTTTCACATTTAACTGCACTTGTTAGCAAACATATAACATAGGCAAATATCACGTAAATCCCGAAAACAGTGGGCTAACTACACACCTTATGACCTGAAGCTCTAAACCCTCGATCCCGATGCTATCGACTAGCGAGACTACAGCTATCTACCTAAAGTTTTCTGCTGCTAGCCCACACCCCGGTGGCCAATCTCGTACAGCAGAAACGGACCTCCTCTTGAACTTCAGGATGGGAGCTTTCTCTTTGCCCTCTTGACTGGCACTCGCATCCATAACGATATCTAATCAACACACGATTAATACAGATCTCAAATTAGTAACCATAAACTACTCATCCTTACTGAATGAACTGAGATCCCAAGGCTTCTCTTTACTCTTGTCGATTTGGCCCTAATAGATCATAGCCACCACTCGGTCAACACATAAACATATACAATAGCCTAAGGCTGAAAACCAATGGATCACTTACCCTTTCTATTTGGATCCCGAAACACCAATGGTCTTAAGAAGTTGCCTGAAAATCCCTGTTATACCATTATTAGAATCGGCTATAACAAAAATCCATGAAAAGGCCCCTTTGGCCGAATACTCTACCACCACCTTACCTTGATGAGTCTAAACTCGAGACTCCCCTTTTAAAATCCTTGGCACTGGCTACAAACAAGCAAAACACAACATCACCCTGGCCCTAGAGACATTCGGCCATACTAAAACTAAGGCCAACCATTCGGTTCTGGCCACCAAAACAGAGAACTAGAATACTTACCCACAAGCTCTAAATGTCGACAGCACCACTCTTCACAGGTTCGGCTTCAAGCTTGGATAAATAGAAGAGAGATAGAGAGGCTAAAGGTTTCGGCTTCACTACCAAATGAAGTTGGAGCATTCGGCTAACACAATATAGGTACAAACCGAGGTTGAGAGGAAGAGAAGAAGTGTAGAAGAGGGTTGCAAGGGTTTCGGCAATGGTGCTCAATACTAGAGAAGTTTCGGCTATCAAGGGATTAAAAGAAAACAATGGAAATATTTGATTAAAAAGGTCAAAGGAGAAATCGGCAAGGGTTAATGTTCTTTGGGAAGATTTCGGTTTCAAGGTAGAAAAAAAAAAAAAGAGAACTCACCTTGCACATTCGGCTAGGTACACTAAACTAAGGCTGACCGAAATGCACCACAAGATGACTAACAGAATTCGGCAAAGGGTCAAAAGAAATTCATGAAGAAGGCTGCCCATTAAATAGGAAATTCGGCACTCCCTCCCCTTGAAGACTCCAAAATTCGGCCACCACCTTCAAGAGCTCATGACCACTAATTCAAATAAATTTGAATTAGTCAAATCCTTTATTAACTCTTCTCCATCCATTTAAAATAGTTTGAATGGTTCAACAATTATCTCCTCTTATTCAAATAAAATAATACTAATCCTACACTAAATAAATAATTAATAGATAAATAAAATAAAACATTATCCCCACCTAATTTAAAACCTTCTAGCCGTCCAACACTTACCAAACTACTGCAAAAATAAGAAAAAAAATAAACACTTTGCCGCCACTTTGGTTCGAACCCAGGCCCCTTAGCCCCCCTTGAGGCGTCACCTTCCCAAAGCCCCAAGTAGTGCTCCATGCCACTCCACCAAAGCCATTCTTGTGTCATAACCTTCCCATTATTTCTTTTAAGACCTCTCACGCCAAAGCTCCCCTTCTTTACACTAAAATTCAAAAATTTTCCAAAGTATTCCCCTTTCATCCGAGCATTCTTAAAACCTCTAAACACACCCAAGCACTCCCAAAAACCCTCCAACACTTGAATTATACCCAAACTGCATAGCCCCTAAACCAGGGTGTTACATCAGGTGACACCTAGTACATCGGACCGGGCTGGAGAGGAACGCGAGGTGGCTATGCAAAAGAGCAATTGGATTCAGCAGAAAGGCTTTTTAGTTTGATGTTTTATATCTTTAATTAATGGGTTTTAAATATGGTTGTAATAAGGCCACGGGCCATGTTGGGCTTTTATTACTGGGTTTTAAGTTTTATGTTTACAATTAAGTTAAGACATGTATGAAATTTTAGTTTTTATTTATAAATCCATCAAGATAATTTATAACTTAATATTTTACACTTTAATGAATTCTTAAAGCTTCCAGAATAAAGGTTTAAACCTAGTAATTATTTTACAAAATGCGACATGTTTTGTAAACTCCCTTAAGTGACATACCAGATCCGATCGTAGCGTTTGGGCCGGGTTTGGGGTGTTACATTATTCATTTGACTTGATCGGTAAGATTCCCTAAGTTATGTTAATCCCTCTCTCAAGGCGACTAATGTCTAACCCTAGGTTGATTAATTGAAATCTGTTTCTAATTAAAACCCCTAGAATTGCATTAACTCGATCTATGGACTCCCATATTAGGTTTCACCCTAATCCGACAAAATCTTGTCACCCTATCTCTAGGCGTGCGATCAACTCCGCTTAATTATGCTAGATCTACTCTTAAGCAGGGGCTTTTGCTCCTCTACCTAAGCACATCACACTTGAATTAATATCCCAGAAATATCAACGCAAGAATTAAGAACACATAATTAAGAACAAGTCAAATATTTATCATATAGTTCAGCAAACGATAACAAGATTCATCTTAGGTTTCATCCCCCTCAGGTATCTGAGGGTTTAGTTCATAATAATAAAAGAAACCATCTCAGAGGAAAAGATGAAACAAAACATAAGAAATCCCTAAAACCCCCTGAAGGAATTGAATGAGAGATCCTCCGTCTTGAGTATGATTCCAGCTTCTTGAGATGAATCAACTGGCTATCTTCGAGTAAATCCCCACAAATCTGCCCTCTTTTACTTAGCTGGACGCCCTTGACTAAAGCCTTGGGTTCCCCCCTTTTAGGTCATACTTAGGGTGTTTATATAGGCTTCAGAATGTGTTTATTTGCCCCTAAGTATCCTAATCCGAGTGAAACTCTTCTTTCTCATTACAGGGACACGCCCATGACACACGCCTGTGTAAGTCGTGGCCAGGCGGTGTTCGAAGCTGTTGAATGAGGCATGGCCGTGTGGTCTTGGGCCCAGGCCATGTGGATTTCATGATATGGCCCATTTACTCTGTTTTGGGCCCGTTTTCCATTCTTTTCATCATTTGGTGCTCTTCTAAGCATAAAACATGAAAACAAATGATTAAGACAACCAAATTACATAATTCAAGGCTTAAATCATCCAAAAGCATGCTAAATGTGGGCTTAAAATATGTTACTTTTACGGTTTATTTGTTGGGCTGCATCATTTTTGTTTGCTTTATCATGTTTATAGGGCTTAGGCCCAGACCGATACCGTAAGGACTCAGGCCCAGATTGTGACTGTTATAGGGGATTACACACTGAGTTCTCGTAACTCACCCCCTTTCTTTTTACCTTGCAGGTAATCCCTAGCGTTAGAGGATTTGGAGCTGCGGAGGACTCGGAAGTGGCCATACATCGGATTTGCTTCTTACGAAACTTAGTAAATTTAGTTTTTAATTTATTTTAGGCAATTATTTTGGGTTAATATTTGTGTAATAAGGCCATTGGATTTTTCTTCTAAATTTTCGTTTGATAATTCTGCTAGTTGATAATTTTTAATCGGTTAATCATGGATTTTTTTAACAATAACAACCGTTTTCAAAATAACACGTTGCCGCAAATCTTTGAGTCAGATTTCAGCAATAAACAAAGTTTTTGAAAATAATAATAACATCTTTACAAGAAAATATTTTAAGCAAATCTTGTTTTCACAAGCAACAAAGTTCGAAGTTTCAAAAAAAAAAAATACAAAGTTTTAACCAATGCATAGCATTTAAAACCTTTTGATGTGACATGCTAGATCCGGTCATAACATCTAGGCCGGATTTGGGGTGTTACATTTAATGGTATCAGAGCCAGGTTATAAAACTCGATTGTGGGATGGGTCTAAAAATTTTTACAAATCTGTTTAAAACGTGGTTTTAAAAAAAATGATAGCATTATTGGAAGTATGGCACACCGAGTCTCCGGCACCAAATCCGTAAGTTTCCTGATCTTATACTTGGTTATATGCTATAGTGTCTGTACTGAAAAACTACTAGGGATAGTAGTAGGAGACTGAAACTTTAGAAAAATCGATCTGCGAAAACTACTTTTATTACTGTTCTGTCATAAAACATTTTTTAATAATTACCTGAACGATAAGCTGATGCATAAAACTCTTAAACAGATTAATACGTTACATAGATATGAGTACAAGAGGACACAGACGGGTACACGTGGCCGTGGTAGAGGCCAGAGTGCTAGGCTGGATCCTCAGCATTGGGACATATGCCCGAAAGGAAGGCACCGGCATTGCCAGTGACTGAGACGAGGTCTCATGACCGAACCGGAGGGGATGATTATTTGTCCCAAGCAATGCTACGGGTTTTGGAAAGAGTGGCTGGAGCGAGGACTGGGTCAGTGGCCCAAGGGTCAATTTCTGAGCGGCTCCGGTCAAATAGAGCGAAAATCTTTAGGGGCATCTCCGGTGGAGCCCCGAATGTAGCGGAATATTGGTTAGAGGCTGTGGAGCGAATCATGGATGATTTGGATTGCACAGTAGAATAGAAATTGAAAGGAGTAGTGTCCCTACTGCGAGATGAGGCATACCAATAGTGGCTTACACTAAGGGAAAGTACACAAGCGGACCAGGTGACTTGGGATTTCTTCAAAGCGGTCTTCCAAGGAAAGTATATCGGGGCAAGCTATGTGGACGCCCGGAGAAAGGAATTCTTAAATCTGGTTCAGGGGAACAAATTCGTAGCAGAGTATGAGGAGGAGTTTCTACACTTGAGTCAGTATGCTCGGGGTATAGTCGCAGCTGATTACGAGCACTGTGTACGGTTTGAGGATGGTCTTCGAGATGAGTTACGGGTACTGATAGCCCTGCATAAGGAAAGAGACTTTGCTGCCCTAGTAGAGAAGGCTAAGATTACCGAAGACATGAAACACTCTGAGCGTCAAAACTGTAAGAAGGAAAGGGGTAGGAATAAGAGAGATTTTGGGTCTTCAGTTTCTTCAGGCTGTTTTCATAAGAGGTCTAGGTTTGATGGGCCAACCCGAGTTGGGACCCCAGTTGCTACTGGTCGACTACAACCTTGTGTTGAGCATGGGAAACCACATTCGGGAGAGTGCTGGAGAAGAATTGGCGGGTGTTTAGATGTGGGTCCAAGGATCATCGGTACAGAGACTGTCCTCGGGAGCCTGTTCGGATGCAAGTAGTAGGTCAGGGCTTTATGGAGCCAGAGAGAGGTGGTCAACAGCCACCGAGAGGTCGTGGTCTGCCCAGAGGGGGAAATGGATTAGGACGTGGTCGTGGAGCATCGAGCAGAGGTACTGGTAATACAGAGGCGAGACAGCAAGGACTGGTTTATGCTGCTTGTCATCGAGAGGATGACGATGTACCGAACGTCATAACCGGTACGTTTCTCATTTTGAAATTGGGTCTACACACTCGTATGTTGCTTATAATGTGTCTGGAACTTTGGGTATACAATTCAAACTTGCTGATAAAGAGATGTCGATGATTAGTCCTTTAGGACAGTCGGTAGTAGTGAATAAATTGTTTAGAGATGTGCCTCTCGAGGTTTAAGGGGTTGTCTTCCCGGCAGATTTGATGGAACTGCCGTTTGGCGAGTTTGATCTCATTCTAGGCATGGATTGGTTGGTGAAACACCGTGCGAATTTGGATTGCGCTGCTAAGCGTATGGAATTAAAGACTTCAAAGGATGAGGAAGTTATCGTGATAGGGGAGCGAAGGGATTATCTATCCAATGTAATCTCAGCGTTAAGGGCTGAGAAGTTGGTTCGTAAAGGTTGTGAGGCGTTCATAGCCTATGTCAGCATATCTGAGGATAATGGTCTACCTGTTGAGAATATCAGGACCGTAAAGGAATTCCCGGATGTATTTCCTGAAGAGTTTCTAGAGTTGCCTCCAAGTCGCGAGGTCGAGTTCGGCATTGAGCTATTACAGGGAACGGCTCCAGTGTCTATCGCCGCTTATAAGATGGCACCTAAGGAGCCGGTAGAATTAAAGGCTCAGATCTAAGAGCTGTTGGATTGAGGATTTATCAGACCAAGTGTATCTCCGTGGGTATCGTCGGTATTGTTCGTGAAGAAGAAGGATGGGTCAATGCATATGTGTATTGACTACCGTTAGTTGAACAAGTTAACGATTAAGAACAAATACCCGCTACCAAAGATAGACGATCTGCTTGATCAGCAGCGAGGAGCTTCAGTTTTCTCTAAAATAGATCTTAGGTCGGGGTACCATCAATTAAGGGTTAAGGTGGCAGATGTGTTCAAGACCGCATTCAGGACTCTTTATGGACACTACGAGTTTCTGGTCATCCCGTTTGGGTTAACGAATGCACCAGCTGCTTTCATGGATATGATGAGCCAGGTCTTCCAACCCTATCTAGACCGGTTCATGGTGGTATTCATAGATGATATTCTGGTGTATTCAAGAACTGCGGAGGAGCATGATTCATATCTCCGAGTGGTTCTGTAGATACTGAGGGAAAAACAACTCTATGCCAAATTCATCAAATGCGAGTATTGGCTGAAGGAGGTGATATTTTTGGGGCATGTCGTATCTACCGAGGGAATTAGGGTTGATCCTCGAAAGGTTGAGGCTGTATTGGACTGGAAGCCACCAAAGTCGGTATCTGAAATTCAAATTTTTTTGGGTTTGGCCAGATACTACAGACGGTTCGTTGAGGGGTTTTCATTGATTGCTGCACCCCTAACTAAGTTACTGCGTAAGGGGGTACCATTTGTTTGGACAGATAAACAGCAGGAGAGTTTTGAGAAGTTGAAAAAGATCCTGATTGAAGCTCCGATATTAATAAAGCCTGAGGTTGGGAAAGAATTCGTTGTCTATTGTGATGCGTCGCATATGGGTTTTGGTTTGTGCTGATGTAGGAAGGGAAGGTGGTGGCGTATGCATCTCATCAACTTTGGCCGCACGAGGTGAACTACCCCACGCATGACTTGGAATTAGCTGCAGTAGTATTCGCACTAAAGATATAGAGACATTATCTGTATGGGGAAAAGTCGATCATCTACACTGACCATAAGAGTCTTAAGTATCTCCTTACCCAAAAAGAGTTGAATCTTAGGCAACGAAGATGGATAGACTTATTGAAGGATTATGATATCTCGATCGAGTATCATCCGGGAAAAGCTAACATGGTGGCAGATACACTAAGTCATAAAGTGGTATCTGATCTAAAAGCAATGTTTGCTCGTCTCAGTCTATTTGAGGATGGTAGTTTGATGGCAGAACTTCAGGTGAAACCGACTTGGGTTGATTAGATTAAAGAGAAACATTTATTGGATAAGTCATTGGGTTATCATTTTTAGCAGGTGAAAAGCGGAGAGACGGGGGATTTTGGGCTGAATAGTGAAGGGGTATTATGTTTCCTTGGAAGAGTTTGTGTATCGAAGGACTTTAAGTTAAGGCAATTGATTCTGCGGGAGGTGCATAGTAGCCCATACGCTATGCATCCCGGTGGAAACAAGTTGTACTGAGATCTACATGAATCGTACTGGTGGCCATTACTTAAGTGTGAGGTTACCGACTTCGTAAATAAGTGTTTGACGTGCCAGCAAGTGAAGGCTGAGCATCAACTACCTTCTTGATTACTACAACCAGTGAAAATTCCACTCTGGAAGTGGGAGAGGGTGTCCATGGATTTTGTTAGTTGGCTACCCTTGACGCCTACTAAGAAAGATTCGGTGTGGGTAATTGTGGATTGGCTGACTAAATCCGCTCACTTTATACTGGTTCGTACAGATTATTCGTTGTTGAAGGTAGCTAAGTTTTATGTGGCGGAGATTATAAGACTACATGGGGTACCAGTGTCTATCATCTCAGACAGGGACCTTAGATTCACATCTCGGTTCTGGGGAGTGTTACATGAAGCTCTGGGTATAAGGTTGGATTTTAGCACAGCATTTCATCCACAGACTGATGGTCAATCAGAGAGGGTAATTCATATTTTGGAAGACATGTTGAGAAGTTGTGTGATTGATTTCAAGGGCAGTTGGGAAGATTATTTACCCTTAGCGGAATTTGCTTATAACAATAGTTACCAAGCCAGCATTCAGATGACACCATACGAGGCATTATATGGTCGTAAGTGTCGTACCCCTACTTGTTGGACAGAATTGGGTGAGCGATGATTGTTAGGTCCAGAGCTAATTTTGGAAACTGTAGAGAAAGTAAAGTTGATACGGGGTCGGTTGAAAGAAGCATCTGATAGGTAGAAGTCGTATGCCAACTTAAAGTGTAAGGAGATAGAGTTCCCTGTGAGGGATGATGTCTTTTTGAAGGTCTCACCTTGGAAGAAGATTTTGAGATTTGGACGGAAGGGCAAGCTGAGTCCTAGACTTATCGGACCTTACCTGATAGTAAAGCGTGTTGGATCAGTCGTCTATCAGCTTGAGCTGCCTCCTGAGTTGAATCGGATACATAACGTATTTCATGTGTCTATGCTAAGGCATTACCGTTCTGATCTTTCTCATATAGTGCCGGTGGAGGAGATCGAGGTAAGACCTGATATGACATTTGAAGAAGAACCGGTGCAGATTTTGGATGGATATGTTAAGGTGCTGAGAAGGAAATCTGTTCCGTTGGTCAAGGTGCTGTGGCGTAATCACGATTCAGAGGAAGCCATGTGGGAGCCTCAGGAGGCGATGCGTCAGCAGTACCCTCATCTCTTTTTGATCAGGTAAATTTCGAGGATGAAATTTCTTTAAGGGGCTAGAGTTGTAACATCCCAAAAATTAGGGGTTTATGATTTTTGCATAATTGCATGTGTTGGGTTTGCTTAGCTAATTATTTGAGGGTGTTTAGGGGTTCTAGGAAGGCCTGGGTTCGAATCCAATCCCTGGAAAAATTTTGGTTTTTGGGCCTTTAGGGGAGAGCGCCGTTGGAAGCAGGACTTAAGTAAATTTGTGGGTGTTTTAAAGCACAAGTGGAGTTCATGGTGGAGTGGAGTGGTGTCAAGTGGAGAGCATAAGAGGAAGGGGTTCGAATCTTACAAGCTGTATATGGAAGCTTTTATTTTATGCTTTGGGAGAGGAGGAGGCAGAGTTGGGATCAAACCCTGCTATGGGAGTTAGAGAATGGATCAAACAATTCAAAAGGATGATGGAGAGCAAAGATATGGGGAAAAGAGAGAGAAAATCGTGGGGATAGAGGAGAGGGGAGGTGTTGGCCGAATGTGGGGAAGTGGAAGAGAGGAATTTCAGCCAAAGTGGTTTGAGTGTGCATATTCGGCTTTGTGTGAGGGAGAGTGCCGAATGTTCCCTTGGTGTTTTGGGTACTTTTTTTCCCTTTCATTTCTTCTTTCAATTGTGTTCTTTACCGAATCTTTTGTGAATTGACCACTCGTGCATCTTTTCTTTAACCTTTTTGTCTCTTTCAATTACTCTTGTCAAGTGCCGAATATACTCTGCTTCATCATTTCTTTCTTCTGCTAGTGGCCGAATAGGTAAGCCTCCATTTCCACTTTCTCTTCTTTTCTTGTTGCACTACTCCTTCTCCCCTGGCCGAATACAACATATTCTTCTTCTCTTATTGTTCTTTTCCTTTCCATTCAGAGCATAAGCCGAAATACTTACAATCTTGACCCCCTTTTTTTGAGTAGGGTCGAATCTATTCTCCCTTAACACTTCATCTCTTGTTCTCTATCTGGTCAAGTCGAAACTAATTTCTCTCTCTTCTTCCTAGTTGATTATCATCTCTGAGGGTCGTGCGTGTTCAACTCCTTTCTGCTCAAGAATCTGTCCCTGCCGAATCTGAGGGTAAGTAGTACTAAGCGTATTCTGGGTTTCTCCTTATTGCCAAATATTGGTGGTTGATAACTCCTTTTTGTTTTGTGTGCATCAATTATTTTAGGAATCCGTTTGCTTTAGCCAAGGGATAGGGCTGAGTTGTTTTGGTGCATTGAAGGAGATCGCATTGTGGTAAGTGGAGTTCGCCTAGTAAGTGTTCCTAGTTACGTGTATCAAAGTGGTGACTAACCTGTTATCAACTATCATCATAGGTGTTTTGGAACCGTTGGAAAACACAACTCCTAATCAGGTGTGTAATCTCACACTGCCGTTTATGCTATGAATGTTGTTCTGTGAACGACCAAAAGCCGAAGTGTCGAAAAGTTGAAAAACCGGCAACCGTGATCACTCAAGAGTGCGAGCGCTCGCAGTGATAAATCGAGCCACTAGGGATGGCAGTAGATCATTGAGGGTGTTGCGAACACTCTTGTGAATCTGAGGCCGGAATGGGCCTTATCGGGCAGAAACAGGCTAAGTGGGCCCAATGGGCTAAACGTCCCACACGTGCAAAACTGATGGAAAAGTGACCGAATAATTGGTGCGACTGCGAAGTCATCAAAACTGAACCCAAAAACGTGCTACATGGGCCACACAAGCATGTGGGCCCGTTTGGGCAGAAATTGGGCTTGAGGCCCAACTACACTGTTTTGACCAAAAAGGGGTTCTGAGTCACTCGAGGCAATAAAAAAGGCCGTTAGATGGCTAAAATTACCGAAATACCCCTAGAGGGTAAATTACCAAAATACCCTTAGTGGATAAATTACCTAAATACCCTTAGAGGTAAATTACCGAAGTACCCTCTATGGGTATCGAAATACCCTCAAAGGGCTAAAAATTACCGTTGTACTCATATGTGAGAAAATGACCGTTATACCTTCGATTGTGGTTAAATATCATGTATGTGATTTTATTAATACTGTTTATACATGTAATACATTGCATTCATAACATGTTGCATGGGTTGGGTTTGATGATTAGAGGAAGTGCAGATTTGGTGGCTCTGCCACATACCATTTTAGTGGCTATGCCACATATCGTTTTGGTGGCTCAGCCACATATACCGTGATTAGCAGCTTGACTGCAATATTGGTGCGTTTAGCTGGGTGGGTTGACTTGATCCCCAGATGGTGCGATTGGTTGGTACGGTAGTGTGATGGTCGGATTGGGTTGGGCTGCATCATTTTTGTTTGCTTTATCATGTTTATATGGCTTAGGCCCAGACTGTGACCATTATAGGGGATTACACACTGAGTTCTCGTAACTTACCCCCTTTCTTTTAACCTTGCAGGTAATCCCTAACGTTAGAGGATTTGGAGCTGCGGAGGACTCGGAAGTGGCCATACGTCGGATTTGCTTCTTACGAAACCTAGTAAATTCAGTTTTTAATTTATTTTAGGCTATTATTTTGGGTTAATATTTTGTGTAATAAGGCCATTGGATTTTTCTTCTAAATTTTCGTTTGATAATTTTGCTAGTGAATAATTTTTAATCGGTTAATCACAGATTTTTTTAACAATAACAACCATTTTCAAAATAACACGTTCTCACAATTCTTTGAGTCAGATTTCAGCAATAAACAAAGTTTTTGAAAATAATAATAACATCTTTACAAGAAAACATTTTAAGCAAATCTTGTTTTCACAAGCAACAAAGTTCGAAGTTTCAGAGAAAATAAAAACAAAGTTTTAACGAGCGCATAGCGTTTAAGACCTTTTGATGTGACATGCTAGATCCTGTCATAACTTCTAGCCCAGGTTTGGAGTGTTACAGATTTAGCAATTTGTTTAGTTTGATGGTTTGTAGGATGAGGATCCAAATATTCACTTGGCAAATTTCCTGGAAATTTGCGACACCTTCAAAATAAACGATGTTTCTGATGATGCCATTCACCTTCGATTGTTCCCTTTTTCGTTGAGAAACAAAGCTAAACAGTGGTTGAACTCATTACCACGAGGATCAATCACTACATGGGAACAAATGACCGAAAAATTTATGTTAAAATATTCTTCACCGACTAAAACGGCCAAGATGAGGAATGATATTTCTTGTTTTGTGCATATGGATTTAGAAACACTCTACGACGCATGGGAGAGATTTAAGGACCTACTGAGAAGGTGCCCTCACCATGGGCTACCTCTATGGCTACATGTTCAAACTTTTTACAACGGTGTGAACCCTTCAACTAGGCAATTGATTGATTCAGCTGCCGGTGGAACCCTGAATAATAAAACACCTGAGGCTGCCTACGAATTTATTGAAGAGATGTCACTAAATAACTATCAGTGGCAAGTTACAAGAACAAAGACGACAAAAGCTACTAGTGTTTTCGACCTCAACGTAGTAACCATGCTATCAAACCAGGTAGAACTTTTGACTAAGAAAATTGATGGTTTGTGTGGTTCCTCGCAGGTACACCCAGTGATGCAGTGCGACACGAGTGGAGGAGGAATGAACAATACAGAATATCCATCCTACAATCCTGGCTTAGAAAACGAACAGATGAACTATATGGGTAATAATTCTAGAACTCAAAATAACTCGTATAGTAATACTTATAATCCAGGTTGGAGGAACCACCCCAATGTCTCATGGGGTGGCCAAGGAAATCAAAGATAATAACCCCTCCCAGGCTTTCAACAGCAACCCTACCCACAAGAAAAGAAGCCGAACCTTGAGGAGATGCTAATAAAATTCATCGCGCTGTCAGAAACCCATTTCCAAAACACTGAAACAGCACTCAAAAATCAAGAAGCATCAATTCAAGGGATCAAGAACCAATTAGGACAACTTGCTAAGATCATCTCTGAACGACCACAAGGTAGCTTGCCAAGCAAGATCGAAACAAACCCAAATGAGCAACTTCAAGCCATAATTGCTCACAATAGTGAAGGGTTAGGTGAACCAAAATTGAGGTAAGAGAATGTGGTAGAGGAAGGTAAGGTTGAAGTAAGTCATGATGAGCCAAAGCCGGTAATTAACGAGTACCAACCTCGTGTGACATACCCCAATGCGATGAAGAAAGACAACACAGATGAACAATTTGGTAAATTTCTTAAACTTTTAAAGAAATTACATATAACTTACCATTTCTTGAAGCTCTTTCGTAGATTCCAGATTCAAGGAAATTTTTAAAAGAGCTTTTGATAAACAAACGGAAGTTAGACGAGACATTGCATGTGGAACTAAACGCAGTGTGCTCAGCAATTCTACAAAATAAACTACCACGAAAGTTAAAAGATCCAGGGAGTTTTTCAATTCCATGCTTAATTGGTAGTTTATCTGTTGATAATGCTTTAGTTGACTTAGGGGCAAGCATAAATGTTATGCCTTATAAAATGTTTAAACAGCTAGGTCTAGGGAAATCCAAACAAACTAGGATGAACATTCAATTAGCTAATAAAACTATTAGAATTCCTAGGGGTATAATCGAAGATGTTCTAGTAAAAATTGATAAATTCGTATTCCCAGTAGACTTTGTCGTTTTAGACATGGATGAGGACAATAATATCCCTTTAATTTTAGGAAGACCCTTTTTAGTAACTGCTAGAACTAAAATTGATGTTGGTACAGGAGAACTCATACTTCGTGTAGGTGATGAAACGGTCACTCTTCAAGCTCTTGACTCTTCTAGGACATCTAAAGGTGAGAATATAAATTCTATTAATAACCATTCGGTTAAACCTTCTTTTCAGGAAGCACCACGGAACTACACAATTGAGCCAGATCCTAGACCTCATGCCAACAAGGAAATAACTCATGAGGAATAAAGGCTTCAAATCGATGAACTAGACGAGTGGAAAACACATTTCAAAGAGAAATTAGGAACACACGAAGCAGAACAAAAGCAAAACCATGTCAAACTTAAGGATGAGCCAAAAAAATTTAAGATCAGAGATCAGGATTTGTTGAATAAAACAGTCCCTCGAATCCCCACATCAGACCTGAATACAAACGAAGAGATCCCTTTTGAAGTGCTGAATATCTTCCCATACAGAACAGTCGAGGTAACTAATCCCAAGTTTGGCACTTTTAAGGTAAACACTACTCAACTCGAACTATATAGTAATCATAGAACTAATAGCAGGGGTGATGAGTTTCAACTCCTCAAACCACCATGAATACGTGAATGAGAGGTAAGTCTAGCTTAAGACTTTAAACGAGCGCTTCTCGGGAGGCAACCCGAACACTAACCCCATTAATTTTCATATCTTTATCTTTATCTTTATTTTTATTTTTACTTGTAGCACCTAACTACAAACTAACCAAATTAATGAAGCGCAATTTCCCTACCACACGGCCTTGCACACGGCCGTGGCTGTGGCCGTGTGGACACCACGAGTAAGCATATCGGCATAGCAGAGACCGTACGATGCAGCCGTGATCGAAACTGAGTAAAGCAAACAGACATGGGTAAGAATGACATAGGCGTGCCTCTGGACTAGGGTTGATACTGTTAAAATGACACGAGTGTGCGACACGCCCGTGCCTACAAACCGTTGCCAAACCTGTTGAATTAACACAGGCGTGAGAGAAGCGAACGAAGCTCGGCACGGCCGTGCAACACGGCCGTGCGGGCCAACATGTCTACAGCACACGGACGTGGGCCGCAAAACCAGGCGTGCCAAAACCTTAATATTCGAAGCACACAGGCACAAAAAGAGTCACACGGGCGTGCGACTTGCCCGTGTACCACTATTTCTATATAATCCCTTCACTATTCATCTTCTCCACCAAACATTTTCTCTCAACCCTAGCCACCATAAATTTTCTTCCTTCTCCACCATACTCACCACCATCCCCATGTCAAAGAAACGAAAGAGTCCTACCAAAATCTCCTCGTGCAAGACTGATCTACATAAGTTCATGCCGGCCGCTTCATTTATCCGACACGCCAAGCACATTTGAGTCCATTTAAATTTTCTTTTTCTTTTCTCTTTTCCTTTAGTTTCCTTCTCTTTATTTTTCTTGTGCTTAATTTAGTCTATTCTATTTTAGTTTCTTGGTTTTAGGTTCTAAAGGCTGCTTGGGAATCACCACACCACGACCACTGCCAACTCAAGGAATCCATCCAAATTTCAAGTAGTTTCACTTCTCCCTATCTCTTATGGTTTCATGCTATTAATCTCTAGATATATATCTTTGTACATTGAGGGCAATGTACATCTTAAGTGTGGGGGGTGAATTTTATTTTGAAAAGTTCCTAACTTTTTACATTATTCTCAAATCCCTGAATTATGTCTTGTTCTTAAGTAATTTTCTCATATTACTATTAGAATGAAATTTCCTTTGATTCATGACTTTTATTGATATGTTTTGGATTAAGTCATTGATAACTGTGCAGTGATGATTTAAACTTTAGGAGACTAGAGAATTAAGTATGATGAGTCTATTTTCAGAATTGAAAACTTGTTAGGTTGACTACCTGAATCTAATTATTACCTCGAAGTTTGAAATTTACAAGGTTGATATAAAAAACCCATAATTTTTGTGAGATTTTGAGCCTTTTAAAGCATACATTCTTTTCTTGCTCACTTTATTGATTATGAGTGTGTCAACATTGGATTTTTATTCTAGAACTTGCTTCGATTATACATGTCAAGACCACATCATTGATTTGATATACTGAAATGACAAAGACACCTAGGTTTTAACCCACTTACTCCCAAAAAACCTACCTTCATGTTTAACCCTTAGTAAACCCCTTTGATCCTAACAATCCTTTCATTGATTTACCCTCAACATTAACTAAAAAAAAAACTCATTCTCTTTGATTCATAAAGAATTTTTCCTTATTGAATTAACTCATTTTTGTCAAGATTTGATTTGAGAAGTTGCCTAACTATGTTTTCCATTTTAGTTGTTAAATTCTATTATTGAACTTGATTTGTTCTTAAAAAAAATCGAAGTATATTCATCATTAGTTCTATGTTAATAGAGCTTATACGTTTAAATTCCACATCTTGAGAAGAAGCTCGTGTTACAAAATTTTAAATGATGTAATTATTCGAATCTTAGTTCATCTTTCTAGTTAGGTAATTTGTCAATTCAATCTCGATTCTAACCCTTTAATTCAGCTTTTATCCACACCTTTAACCGAAGCCCCATTATAACCCTTAAAAGACCTTTTGATCTGTGTATCATTTCATTCTATAGTGGTGGAGATTTGATTTTCATGCAAGCCTATGGGATTAACTTTTCATGCTTGACTTTTGAGTGCTTAATTTTGAACCTTAAACACTTTGAGTGATTTGAGTGAATCTTTAGTGAGGATGTCAACGCTTGTCGATTTTGAATTAAAGGTAATTAAAGGTAATTATTTAGGTAAGAGGAAACACCTATGTTTTCGTACTTTAAAATAACTATGACTTTGATTGTTTGAATATTTAGAACCCTTTTGGTTAAATTATCAATGTATGAATTACCTATGAATTATGATGAAACACTATTGATGAATATTATGAATTGAGAAAGTTCATTTTAATTGTGAATTGAGAATTTTGCTTGAGGACAAGCAAATGCTTAAGTGTGGGGGTATTTGATAAACTGTAATATGTACATATTTTAATCCCACATTTAGCATACTTTTGAATGATTTATCCCTGAATTGTGGAATTTGATGCTCCTAATCCTTTAATTTCATGTTTTATACTTAAGAGAGCATCGGGGGTTGAAAAGAATGAGAAACGGGCCAAAAACATAGAAAATGGGCCAAGGTAAGAAGTCCACATGGCCTGGAGATAACCACACGATCGTGCCACTTTAGCTGACCCGAACACAGTCTGGGCTTGACACGATCGTGCCACTTTAGCTGACCCAAACACAGTCTGGGCTCAATTCACACGGCTGTGCCACACGGGCATGTCCCTACCAGGACTCGTTTTAATTCCATTCGGATTAGGTTACTTAGAGGCCAAGAAAGACATTCTGAAAGCCTATATAAACACCCTAAGTGTGACCTAAAAAGGGGAGGTCGAGGAGCGAAGCTAGAGAGGGCCGAATTGTGGGATTTACTCGAAGATAGCCAATTGATCCATCTCAAGAAGCCAGAATCATACTCAAGATGGAAGATCTTCCCTTCAATTTCCTTCAGGGGGTTTTAGGTTTTTTCTTATGTTTTGTTTTATATTTTCTTTTGAGATGTATTCTTTTATAAACATGAACTAAACCCCTCAAATACCTGAGGGGGATGAAACCTAAGACGGATCTTGTTATTGTTTTCTAAGCTATATGATAAATACTTGATTTGTTCTTAATTATGTGTTCTTAATTCTTGCTTTGATATTTCATGATATTGATTCAAGAATTGATGTGCTTAGGCAGTGGAGAAAAAGTCCCTGTTTAAGAGTGGATCTAGCATAATTAAGTGGAGTTGATCGCACTTCTAGAGATAGGACGACGAAAATCTACCGGATTAGGGTCTAACCTAATATGGGAGTCCATAGATCGAGTTAATGCAACTCTAGGGTTTTTAATTAGAAAGAGATTTCAATTAATCAACCTAGGGTTAGACGTTAGTAGCCTCGAGAGAGGTATTAGTATAAATTAGGGAATCCTATAGATCAAGTCAAGTGAATAAATCGTCTGGTTCAGAGTTAGATAACAAGTGAAGTCTAGGTGGATTCTTCCTCGGGTATTGTCTTAATCAATTGGTTTTCCCAAAAGTATTTCCCCAATTCATTCTGTGTGTCTTAGCATCCTTAGCTTAGTAATTAGTTAGTTTTAGATTAAACAACAATTCTCTTAATTCTTAGGCTAAATAATAGAAAGATAGTAATTACTGGTACTCTTGGTCCTTGAGGATACGATATTTTCGGTCTTGCAATAGCTATACTATCAAACGATAGATGCGCTTGCCTTATTCGTTCTCATAGTTAGTTTGGACATGATCAAATAATCACGGTAGTGCAAAAATTTTATGCTTCTTTTAGAAACTAAGAAATACGAAAAAGACAAAATTGGATTACTGTAACAGTGAGAGGCGAAAAGGTGCTGATTACCTTAAGGGCGTATGTGAATTCTATGATGTACCTTTCTATAGCAAAGACTTCCTTAATAACACTGATTTAGACAAATTTAAGGATATAGATATGGAGAATGTCATTAAGTACCTAACTCAAAGTAGAGGTACATGGAACTGTAGGCCAGATACAAATTTGTCAACTAACTTCAATCAGGCGATAATGTTCCCAGTAGCAAAAATGTGGATGCAGTTCATAGGCACTAGAATTGTACTCGCATTAAATGTTTCTAATGTTAATGCTTTTTGAGCTATTCTGTTGTATGGCATATTGCAATGCAAGTAGATATGTGTGGGTAGATAGATTTATTGTGAAATGAGACATTGTCCACGCAACCAAAAATTTGAAATCTTCTTTCCCCACTTAGGGTCAAGACTCTACCGAAGGGCAGAAGTTCCAATGGGTGAGAATGAACAGTTCATGAAACTAACAAAAAGGATCATCGGAGATTCATTGTATATAGAATATGTTGAGCTTCAAAGAAAAGAAATCATGAACTGGAATTATAGGAGGAAAGAAAATATGGATGTTCTAATTTCACTTAAATGAAAATAGAAGTTTAAAGCTTGAAGAGGGACAAGCGGGAGCATGGAGGAAAAGCTTGATGGGCTAAAAGAGACAAGCCTAATACTATAAGAATTCGCCTGAATGAACGGGCTAAAAGCTCCAAATTACCCACTGGACATGTTTGGCCAAACGCAGACACATCATGGAGATATAAAGGAGGAAGCAAGTTCAGATAATGAGAGTGAACAAGACCTCCTAGGAGAAGATTTCAATTATGTGATGACTTTTCAGCTGCAATACTCTACACTGAAAGGGCCCATCATTCAAAGCCCAATCTGCTACGCACCTTCGATGGGTGGGAGCTCCCACCAAGAATATGGCTTAGGAAAGGGAAAAGCCGTGACGGAACAAAGGCGTTTGCCACATTTGGATGACTCAGATGAAGATTAAATTGAAGTTTTTATTTCTCCATTTTGGGATTGTATTAATTTGGGATGATTTCTAATTTATTTAAGTTGTTAGGAGTAGGAGTAATTGTAGATTATTAGTTGTTTTATGTCCTATTCTAATTTTCTACGTAGGAACCTCACATGGAAGAGGAACAACAATTAGAGCTTTCAATGAGCAATGGAGGAAGCACCTACCAATAGCCTATGAAACTATCACGATCAATCGGGTAACTTCATTCCTTACCTTTTTAGGGGCTACACATTGAGGACAATGTGTTATCTAAAGTGTGGAGGTGACATAGAAATTTTTTTATTTATCTTTAGTACCTATTTTTGGGCCATAAAACACTTTTGAATGAACCTTTATACAAAAATCAAGCCAAAATATAAATTTGTACTTATCCTTTTTCGCTGGTTGATCGCTAGTCAGAGTCTTAAAATTTATATAAAGAAAATGATCGAACCTAGAAACTAACTATGACAACGATTTGAGGCAAGTGCACCTATCGAACAGTAGTATAACTTGGGCAAGACCGGATTGTCGAACCCAAAGGAACTAAAAGTACTAATACTAACTTTCTTTTTATTATCTAGCCTTAAATAAATAAAGTTGTTGTTTAATCTAAATTTATTAACTACTAAGCTAAAGATGCAAAGACAAAAAGAATGAATTGGGAAAATGACTTGAGGAAAAACTCAGTTGATTAAGAAGATACCCTTAGGAAGAATCCACCTAGACTTCACTTGTTATTTAACACTAAATCAGACGATTTATTCACTTGACTTGATCTGTAAGATTCCCTAATTTATATTAAACCCTCTCTCGAAGCGGTAATGTCTAACCCTAGGTTGATTAATTGAAATCTCTTTCTAATTAAAACCCTTAGAATCACATTAACTCGATCTAAGGACTCTCATATTAGGTTTCACCCTAATCCGGTAAAATCTCATCACCCTGTCTCTAGGCGTGCGGTCAACTCCGCTTAATTATGCTAGATCTACTCTTAAGCATGGACTTTTGCTCCTCCACCTAAGCACATCCAACTTGAATTAATATCCCGGAAATATCAACACAAGAATTAAGAACAAATCAAGTATTTATCATATAGTTCAGAAAACAATAACAAGATTCGTCTTAGGTTTTATCCCCTTCAGGTATCTGAAGGGTTTAGTTCATAACTATAAAAGAAAACATCTCAGAAGAAAAGATAAAACAAAACATAAGAAATCCCTAAAACCCCCTAAAGGAATTGAAGGAGAGATCCTGCGTCTTGAGTAGAATTTCGTCTTCTTGATATGGATAAACTGGCTATCTTCGAGTATTTCCCACAAATCTGACCTTTTCGGCTCGGCTCCTTGGCCTAATTAACCGCCGCCTTTCAGGTTATACTTAGGGGTTTATATAGGCTTTTGAGATGGGTTTCTTTGCCCCCAAGTATCCATATCCGAATGAAATTGCTCTTCTCCATGACAGGGACACAGCCATGGCACACGCCCGTGTGAATCGTCTTTAGGCCGTGTTCGGATTTCTTTAATGAGGCACGACCGTGTGGGCTTAAGTCCAGGCCATGTCAATTTCCACTTTGGCCCAATTTGGTCTGTTTTAGGCCCATTTCTCGTTCTTTCTATCCTCCGGTGCTTTCCTGAGTATAAGACATGAAAAGAAAGGATTAAGAGCACCTTTTTACATAAATCAAGGGATAAACAATCCAAAAATGTGCTAAATGTGGATTAAAATATGTTACTTTTACGGTTTATCACTGATCCTGAGCTGCATGACTATAGGCGTCTAGCCATACGTATTGAGGGTTAAGTAGATACATTATTATGGATTTTGTAAAAATAGAGTGAAATAGGAGGGATCGGTGTAATATAGTAATTATAGGTTAACCACTATGTGCAACAAAAGAAAATTCAAAAAGAAAATCAAAACGAGTAGAAAATGTACTTGAAAAGTAAAAGCATTTGTGAGTGAGATGTATTGAAAAAGAAAAAAAATTGTAACAAAGTCACATAAGTAGAAAAGCTCATTCATTTATGCATAAAAATTCGTGAGGTAACCATGATTGTTATATTAGGCTGTGACTTCCTATGTGGAGAAAAAAAGGAAGGTGAGAGAAGGAGACACAAGGCGGTGAGCGGGAAAGGGTTACTAAGGGGGAAAATGAGGGACAATATGATGTGCCAAACTATTTTTGTACTTGAAACTATTTAATGATTACTATTCTTGAAATTGATACCTATCCTAAGCCTAAGTACGTTATAAGCTGAAAAGGCTTATGTGATCTAGGTAGACTTATTCACAATTCAAAATCATACTGAATAAGTGAATTTATGACTATTGGTATTCTGCTAAGATAATCAAATGAATTGTATAATTTATTGGTGGATTCTTACATTTGATACCCGTAATGCTTGAATTCTTTGTAATATTTGAACTTAGGCGTTTGATTCCAAAAGTGGTAAGTTAGTTATGTCTCATGTCAGGATTATGTGTGAATATAAAATGCCTCTTCATGTTCACCAAAGCTAACATTTGTACCATAACTGCTTAAGGTCGTATTTTCATTTATTGTTTTTGTTTGTGTTTCTTGAGGACAAGCAATGACTTAGGTGTGGCGGAGTTTGATCTGTCGTAATTTGGTGTAGCAGATTAAACTAATTTTCAAATTTGAGGAGCTTGAATAGGAGCATTTTAGTTAAAATTTAGTTAAGTTTTCTTACATTTACTTAAAATCAATAAATTGTGTTATTTGATTCTTTTATTGACCTTTAGGGTTGCATGAGGTGTAACGGTGAGCTGATATACTTTGTGAGTGTGTATGAGACCATTAGAAGGCGTACTAACTCGATACTGTCGCTAGGTTGCTGTAACACCCCAAACCCGGCCTAGAAGTTAGGCCTGAATCTGGCGTGTCAAATGGAAGTGTTTTTCGAAAACCATGTTTTCATTAAAAACCCTTCTTAAGGAAATTTAAAACTTTCTACCACGTAAAACCTCAAATTTCATTTTCTTATCTTCAAAAAGTAGTTTATTAAAAGTCATTCTCTTGCAAAATCATTATTACTTTCAAAACCTTGATTGTTGCGGAAGTTTGATTCAAACATTTGAGAATACGTGATATTTTGAAAATAATGGTTATAGTTTTAAAAACCCGTATTTAACAGACCAGTAGTTGTAATTTAAAGAAATACCAAATAAAAGTTAGAAAGAAAAACCCAGTGCCCTTATTACATAAATTATTAACCCAAAAATAATATGAAATAAATTTAATCCAAAATTACTAAGTTTGTAACATCCTGAATAATTGGGTCTGTGCATTTTATGTGTTTGAATGCTTAAAATAATAATTTGAGAATTTGAGGTACAATTGGGACTCAAATTGGGCTGAGGCATTATTTTAAATATTTTGTTTAGACACTCTAAAGGCTTAAATTGAAGTTGTAGCAGTTTAATTGACATATTGGGCTCGTGGTCCAGGAACTAGGGGCACAGTAAGGTGAGCTATAAGTGGCGTCACTAGTGCATGAGGAAGGCCCAAATTTTTGGTTGCTTGAAGCCCAAGTTATAGGGCTAGATTTCGGCACTTAATTGAGTAAGGGGGACGACACAAGGCTATTTTTTTTGGGAATTTTATTATATTTATTTCATGTGGATAATAAGCAAATAAAGACTATTATTTAGGGATTTAGTCTTTAAGGATAATAAGCAGATAAAGGCTATTTTTGAGGAGATAACAGATTAAGATAAGGGAAAAGGGATAGGAGCTATCATGTGTGGCAGTGTTGGCCGAAAATCAATCTCTGCTAAAAGGAGGAATCGATTTTCTATATAAAGAGGGGGTGTGCTGAAATTTTGAAGCCTCTCTTTTATTTTCTTTTCTCATCTTCTTCCTCTCAAAAGCCGAAAACCACCATCTTCTTCACCCATTCTTCCTCTCTAAAATTTCCTGGTTGGCCGAATCTTTTAACCTCTATTGTTATTCTTCTTTTAATCCCTAAAAGCCGAAATCACATCTCTATTATTCTATTCTTCTCCTTAATATTCATTGGCCGAATCTCTCTTAGCCATCTCTTCAATTCGTACATCTTCTAAAAGCCGGAATTCTTAGATCTCACTTTCTGAAGTTGCCGAATTCTCTTCAAAGGAGTTTGCTTGTGCCGAATCTTGAAGGAAACAATAGGTAAGTATTGATTTCGGGATTTCAATGTTCTTTCGACTTTTCAAAAGTCCTTAGCCGAATGGCTATTAGAAACTAATCTCTTATTTCACTCTTCTTTTCGGCATTCCGTGATTTGAAGAAGGAGGCCAATCGCATAGATCTCTAAGTTATAGAATCGTGTTACTTTTAGGATTTCAAGGTAAGAGGATTTGTTTATTTATATATATAAAATCGGGTAGAATACTAACCATGGCCGAATATAGGAGAGGCCTATTTTCGCAATTGTTCCGCTTTTGAGCAAAGCTTTACATTGAGGATAATAGATCCGGATAGCAAGGACATCCACTATGAATATTGGATTTCGCGATATTAGGTGTGTAATACTTCCCTACCATCTAGATCTGATTATTAATGTATGTTCATAAGTTTATATGTTGTGATAAATACCGATATCTCGGTTTAATGTTGAAAACCCGAAAAGGGTGAAGCAAATCACCAGGTCAGTGAATGTTTTGACTTTATATGATAAAAGTATATTGATTTTATGATTGCATGGGTTGGTTGATGAAAGGAGGAAGTTATACGTTATATGTGTAGCGGTTTATACCGTGATCTGTTATATGTTGTAGCGGCTAATGCCGTGATCTGTTATAAGGGTTTTGGCCATAATATGTTGATGAGCAGCATGACTGCCATCTTGGCGTGTAGCGGTGTGGGTCGATTGTAGAAATCCCCAATGGTGTGAATGGCTGGTACCGGGGCGTGTAGCGGATGGAAATCTAGGCAAACGGGTTGGGCCTTGCATATTATTTGTTATTTTTTTTATAAATGAAATTATTAATCTGTTTTATGGGCCTAAGGTCAAAATCTAGTGGTGCATGAGGGTTACACACTGAGTCTCGCGACTCACCCTATTAATTAACCTTTCAGGTGATACCTAGTGCTTCGGACCGGGCTGGAGAGGAACGCAAGGTGGCCATGCAAAAGAACATCTGGATCCAGCAAAAAGACTCAAGTTAATACTTTATATTTTTAATTAACGGATTTTAAATCTCGTTGTAATAAGGCCATGGGCCACTAGTTTATGTTTTGTTTTATTTTGGGCTTTAATTACTTTTAGTTATTTAAATTCTTATTAAACTAAGACATGTATGAAATTTCAATTTTTATTTAAAAATCCATCAAGATAATTTATAACTTAATATTTTATACTTTAATGAATTCTTAAGCTTTCGGAATAAAGGTTTAAACCTAGTAATCAGTTTCCAAAATGTGACATGTTTTGTGAACTCCCTTAAGTGACATACCAGATCCGGCCGTAGCGTTTGGGCCGGGTTTGGGGTGTTACAAAGTTCCGTTTAGTAACAACTCCGACGCATGGCCACCTCTGAGTCCTCCACAGCTCCAAATCCTCTATCGCTGGGGATTACCTGCGCGGTTAAAAGAAAGGGGTGAGTTACGAGAACTCAGTGTGTAATCCCCTGTAACATTCATAGTCTGGGCCTGAGCCCATACGGTGTCGGTCTGGGCCTAAGCCCTATTCGGTAACAAGCTGGGCCTTAGCCCCAAATCAGAATAATGTAATGGATATGTACCCACCCCAATTGTATCCAGCCAACTAACTCTCCACCCGCACCAACCAGCACACCATGTGGGGACCATGTCAACCCACCCAGCCAAAACTCTCCAATAATGTAGCCTTGCTGCTAATAATGGTATATGTGGCTAAGCCACTAAAATAAAAATATGTGGTGATGCCAATATAACAGTGTGTGGCGGTGCCGCTATAACGGTACTTCCTCCAAATCAGCAACCCAACCCTATGCAGTATGTCGTGAATGTCATGCTCAATCATTACACGTGTATGCAAAATGGCCATGCTTAATAATAGTCAGTTCAACACATATTAACAGCAAATCAGACACACACCCACAGTGAAGTCGATTAAAACACAGTCATACAATCACAGTCAAATCATGGCACAAAATTAGTCTTTTACCCTTAGGGGCAAAATAGTCATTTCACCCTATAAGGGTATTTCAGTAATCCTACCCTACATGGGTTATTCGGTAATTCTACTCATAACTAATCCATGTATGCAGTGCATCTCCAACATAATCAATCATACAATTAACACATACAACACTAGTACTACGACGAGGGTACAACGGTCATTTAATCGGTTAGGGGTAAAACTGTCATTTTGCCCCATAAGGGCATCTCGATAATTTTACCTGTCGAGGGTATTTTGGTAACTTTACCCATAGAGGGTATTTCAGTAACTTTACCCATAGAGGGTATTTTAGTAATTTCACAAACTAGGGTGTTTTGGTAATTTCACTAACCGAGGTATTTTGATAATTTTGTAAACCAGAGGTATTTCACTAATTTCACAAATCAGGGGTATTTCGATAATTTTGCAATCTAAGGGTATTTCGGTAATTTTACAAATCAGGGCTATTTCGGTAATTTTACAAACCGAGGGTATTTCGATAATTTAGCAATCTAAGGGTATTTCGATAATTTCACAATCATACAATATGGGGTAGTTTGAATTCTTATTGAGGCTTTTTCTTCCTAAATTATTTATTTATTTCATATAGCTTATAGAAGGAAATTGATTTCATATAGTAAAGTATAGATAGATTACTATGTATCGACTGAACCAATGACTATTCATGATTCCATAATTGAATCAATGCTCCAAACTAGAGGATAATTTTGCGATCTGAGGGTATTCTGGTAATTTCACAAATCAGGGGTATTTCGATAATTTTGCAATCTGAGGGTATTTCGGTAATTTTACAAATCAAGGGTATTTCAATAATTTTACAAATCGAAGGTATTTCGGTAATTTTAAAAATCGAGGGTATTTCGGTAATTTAAGAATCTGAGGGTATTTCGATAATTTCACAAATCAGGGGTGTTTCAGTGATTTTGCAATTTGAATGTATTTCAGTAATTTGTAAACCAAGGGTACTTCAGTAATTTCATAAGTCAAGGTATTCTAAACAGAGATAACGATGCGAATGGGCCTAGAGCCCATTCTTGGCCCAAATAGACCCACACGTTCGTGTGGCCCATCTAGCCCAAATCTAGCCACAGATATAAGATTCACATAAACTAGTTCACTACCTACTACACAATCATACAATTTATTCATATGGGCCCACGGGCCTATTGGCCCCACATGGCCCATTTCGGACCATCGAGGCCCAACAGCCTAACCATGATGGCCTCAACTATCGCGTCGAAGCCCCCATACGTGCGCTCGCACGCTCGTGTGGCTACCATTGTCGTGTGACCGGCATTTCGGCATTTGTCGCTATACAGCTAGAGTAGTGCGAAATAAACACTTGATAAGAATCTGGAGTTGATCCGCGCTCCGAACACTCCTATGCCCAAACGCCAACCCAGATATGCTTACTCTCCTCATAGATTGCTCTATTTAAAGCCAGCTTCTCACCTTCCCTCTTGCTAGCTTCCCGATGTGGGATCCCTTCTTCAGCAGAGTTTAAATCCATCACAACAACTTGCCGTCCCAACTTAGCAAAATAAATATCCCTTTTTGCTTGCAATGGGATTCGAACTCAAGCTCCCTTGTAACATAATCCACGTCGCTAGCCACTTTACCAACTAGCTCTTTTTTGTCTTAAATCATGCGCAACTAAATATAAGTCTATGGCCAAAGTCTAAGTTCATTTAAAAATAAATCAAAATGAAATGCAAGCGCCAAGACTTGAACCTTGGACCCCTTGCTTTCTCTATGGCATCACTTCTTTGTCTCCCATGTGGTGCCATTTGCCACTAGACCACTACTCCTTTTGTGTCATTTTTCTCTACATTTTATTCTTAAAGCCTACTTACTAACTCCTAGGGTTTTATTCACCAAAAACCAAAATTTTCCTAAGCCTAGGTTTGGACCCGAGACTTTATGGAAGCCCCCTAACCTTCCAAAATCACTCACCTAATAGGTCCAACTTTCATTAGTGTCGTTCTCTTGTTCTCAAAAATTTTAAACGCTCCTATGGCCAAGGCCAAATTCTACTAGGTCCAATTCTACTAGGCCCAAATTTGGGTTGTTACAAATCTACCCCCTTAAAGAAATTTCATCCTCAAAATTTCCAACTATATAATAGCTGCGCAACACATGTTACCCCACTACGCTTCCGCTGTGCACTCTCATCCCAATAACACTACAACATTTCGAACTTAATCTTGAAAACTCTTACACATAATCAACCATCTAACCACAGAAACAAACAGATATTTATCACACATGCATACAATTTCTATATTCAAACATCACATCCAAACAAAATGCACACAGAAAAAATACAAAAAATACAGTCATTTCAGCATATAACAAAGTATAGTGTCAGGAAACTTACGGATTCGGTGCCAGAGACTCGGTGTACCTCACTTTCAGTAACACTATCACTTTCCAAGTTAAAAATTTAAACACTTAAGGAAAAATTTCAAAACCCATTCCACAGTCGAGTTTTTTAACCGAGCTCTGATACCATTAAATGTAACACCCCAAACCCGGCCTAGAAGTTAAGCCCGAATCTGGCGTGTCACATGGAAGTGTTTTTCAAAAACCATGTTTTCATTGAAAACCCTTCTTAAGGAAATTTAAAACTTTCTGCCATGTAAAACCTCAGATTTCGTTTGCTTATCTTCAAAATGTAGTTTATTAAAAGTCATTCTCTTGCAAAATCATTATTACTTTCAAAACCTTGATTGTTGCGGAAGTTTGATTCAAACAGTTGCGAATACGTGATATTTTGAAAACAATGGTTATAGTTTTAAAACCCCGTGTTTAATAGACTAGCAGTTGTAATTTAAAGAAATACCAAATAAAAGTTAAAAAGAAAAACGCAATGGCCTTATTACATAAATTATTAACCCAAAAAATAATATGAAATAAATTTAATCCAAAATTACTAACTTTCGTTTAGTAACAACTCTGACGTATGGCCACCTCCGAGTCCTCCATAGCTCCAAATCCTCTATCGCTGGGGTTTACTTAGGCGGTTAAAAGAAAGGGGTGAGTTACAAGAACTCAGTGTGTAATCCCCTATAACGGTCATAGTCTGGGCCTGAGCCCACAACGGTGTCGGTCTGGGCTTAAACCCTATTCGATAACAAGCTGTGCCTTAGCCCCAAATCAGAACAATGCAATGGATATGTACCCACACCAATCGTATCCAGCCAACTAACTCTCCACCCATACCAACCAGCACACCATGTGAGGACCATGTCAACCCACCCAGCCAAAACTTTCCAATAATGCAGCCTTACTGCTAATAACGGTATATGTGGCTGAGCCACTAAAATACGAATATGTGGCGATGCCACTATAACGGTGTGTGGCGATGCCACTATAAGGGTACTTCCTCCAAATCAGCAACCCAACCCAATGCAGTATGTTGTGAATGTCATGCTCAATCATTACACGTGTATGCAAAATGGCCATGCTTAATAATAGTCATTTGAACACATTAACAGCAAATGAGACACACGCCCACAGTCAAGTCGGTTAAAACACAATCATACAATCATAGTCAAATCATGGCACAAAATCAGTCTTTTACCCTCAGGGGAAAAATAGTCATTTTACTCTATAAGGGTATTTCGGTAATCCTACCTTACAGGGGTAACTTGGTAATTCTACTCATAACTAATCCATGTATGCAGTGCATTTCAAACATAATCAATCATACAATTAACACATACAACACTAGTACTACGACGAGGGTACAATGGTCATTTAATCGGTTAGGGGTAAAACGATCATTTTGCCCTTTAAGGGCATCTCGATAGTTTTACCCGTCGAGGGTATTTCGATAACTTTACCCATAGAGGGTATTTCGATAACTTTACCCATAGAGGGTATTTTAGTAATTTTGCAAACCGTGGTATTTTGATAATTTTGTAAACCAGAGGTATTTCAGTTATTTCACAAATCAGGGGTATTTCGATAATTTCACAAATCCGAGGGTATTTCGATAATTTCACAAATCAGGGGTATTTCAGTAATTTTTTAATCTGAAGGTATTTCGATAATTTTACAAATTAGGGGTATTTTGGTAATTTTACAAATCGAGGGTATTTCGTTAATTTAGCAATTTAAGGGTATTTTGATAATTTCATAAATCAGGGGTGTTTCGATAATTTCACGAATCAGGGGTGTTTCGGTAATTTTACAATCTAAAGGTATTTCGATAATTTCACAAATCAGGGGCATTTCGGTAATTCAGCAATCTGAGGGTATTTCGGTAATTTTACAAATCAGGGGTATTTGAGTAATTTTACAAATCGAGGGTATTTTGGTAATTTTAAAAATTGAGGGTATTTCGGTAATTTAGGAATCTAAGGGTATTTCGGTAATTTCCCAAATTAGGGGTGTTTCGGTAAATTTACAATCTGAGGGTATTTCAGTAATTTGCCTAACCATGGCCCATCGAGGCCCATCGAGGCCCAAATAGCCTAACCATGATGGCCTCAATTATCGTGTTGAAGCCCCCATACGTGTGCTCGCACGCTCGTGTGGTACCATTGCCGTGTGACCGACATTTCGGCATTTGCCGCTCTATAGCTAGAGTAGTACAAATTACACACCTGATAGGACTCTGGAGTTGATCTGCGCTCTGAACACTCCTATGCCCAAACGCCAACCCAGGTATGCTTACTCTCATAGTAGATTGCTCTATTTAAAGCCAGCTTCTCACCTTCCCTTTTGCTAGCTTCCCGATGTGGGATCCCTTCTTCAGCAGAGTTTAAATCCATCATAACCACTTGCCGTCCCAACTTAGCAAAATAAATATCCTTTTTTGCTTGCAATAGGATTTGAACTCAGGCTCCCTTGTAACATAATCCACGCCGCTAGCCACTTTACCAACTAGCTCCTTTTTGTCTTAAAACATGCGCGACTAAATATAAGTCTATGGCTAAAGTCTAAGTTCATTTAAAAAAAAATCAAAATGAAATGCAAGCGCCAAGACTCGAACCGTGGACCCCTTGCTTCCTCTATGGCATCACTTCCTTGTTTCCCATGTGGTGCTATTTGCCACTAGACTACTACTCCTTTGTGTCATTTTTCTCCACATTTTATTCTTAAAGCCTACTTACTAACTCCTAGGGTTTTATTCACCTAAATCCAAAATTTTTCCTAAGCCTAGGTTTGAACCCGGGACTTCATGGAAGCCCCCTAACCTTCCAAAATCACTCACCTAATAGGTCCAACTTGCATTAGAGCTGTTCTCTTATTCTTAAAAATTTTAAACGCTCATATGGCCGAGGCCCAATAGGCCCAAATTCGGGTCGTTACAGTTGCAACATGGAGCATTGAATGTCGCGACATAGGGAGGAGAACTAAAGAATTCCAAGGTTTCCTTCAATGTCACGACACAGTATGAGGATGTCACGACATGCCTCTGAAGATACCCTCAAGATGAGTATACTGCCCTCGATGTCATGACACATGACTTGATGTGTTGCGACATCTCCTCTGTACGGGAAATTAATACGAGCCAAGGGCATTTTAGTCTATACAATCCAACTTTAAGCTCAGGAACATCTGTTGACCTAGGGTTAAGGACGATGTCCATTCTATGTCTATTAATAGGCTCAGCTAACACATGTTGTAGACATCTTTTTGGTATTTTAAAATTTTCTCTTTAGATTTAGTATGTTAGTTTTCTATTTTCTTAGGTTTTAGATTTTTGTTCTTGTTATTAGCTTTTGTGAAGAAATCAAATTCTAGAATTACTATCAAACTCTGTGAGGATTCTATATTAATTTCAATACAGATCAGGTTTCTTTTAAACTATATTCTTGAAATTGTTCTTTGTGTTTATTCTTTCATTCAAGTTTATATTGTTTACTAGATCCATGAGGAACTAATCCTCCTGTGGGGGATTAGTGAGTGGCGGTGTAACATCCCGAAATTAGGCCTAGTAGAATTGGGCCCAATAGGCCTTGGGCGTAGGAATGTTTAAAATTTTTGAAAATATGAATGGCGTTATTCCAAATTGGACTTATTAGTTAAGTGAATTTGGAAGGTTACGAGGTTTCTAGGAAGTCTCGGGTTCAAGATGGGCTATAGGAAAAATGTTGTGTCTAAGCATTTAAGGAGAGTAGGCAAGTAGCATCAAGACTTAAAGAAATAAGTGTACATTTTACTAGCACAAGGAGTCTATTGGTAAAAGGGATATGGCGCCACATGAAGTACTCTGAGGGGGGAGGTTCAAATCCCATCAAGTGCAAAATTTTGACTATTTTTTTGTGTTCTTTCCCTAAGTGTCGGCCATGGTGGTATTTAAGGCAAGGTGGACTTTTTAATTTTGGCAAGGTGGCTAAGGAAATATGGAAAGGAAGAATGGATGGAAAGGAGTAAAAGAAAAGGAAAGGAATAGGGAACATGTTAGCATTTTTCGCGAGAGATGTTTTGGAAAGGTTTTATTTGGTCTATGTTCATCTTTTGGTACAGATGATAATGATTTTAGGGAAGGGAGAGGGTAGCCAAATTTTGATGGGAACATTTTGATAGTTTTGGTGCTTGTTAGGCCCAATTTCTTTTGGCATCTTTTGTGTTCATCCTTCCAACTTCTCCTCTCATTGCCGCAACTTCAAGATAATAGTGGGCATTTTCGCTTTTCTTTCTTGTCTTGCCGAAAACTAGCCTTTGTGACCAATTATTTTCACTCATCTTCTCTTGAAAACCGAAACTACAGATCCTTCTTTGTTGTCTTGCTACTAGTGCCAAACCGTGTTCTTCATTTCGGTTCATCCCTATTATTAAGGTAAAGGTTCTTTCTTCTTATTTCATGTTATTGTTCTTTCTTCTCTTGACTTGACTCAGCCGAAACTCTCATCCCTTGGGTAAGCCGAACCTAGCAACTTGTTGTTATTTTAAACTCCTCTTATTCTCTTTTGATGAAGGCCGAATCAAGCCATCCTTTGCTACTACTTATCTTTCTCTTAGCCTTGGTTTCGAAAGTTGATTGGAACTTGTTGCAATAGCCAAGGTGCAGACCGGATTTTAGAATCTAGTGGGGAAGGATTGCGATTTTGGTAAGTGACTCTTGTGAGTGAGTACTTTTGGAATTTTGGAATCTTTAAGAAATCGAGGCTAACTTTTGATCGATTTCAGTTTTAGGGGGCAACGAAGAGTAGTTCTTTAGGGAATCCTAATCAAGGTGTGTAATCCTGTACTTTCCGAATACATGTTTGAAATGGTGTGTAATCTCACACTTCTCTGAAAATTTGCATGAAATGTTCTGTGTTTGGTCGAAATACAAAAGAAAATTGGAAACCGACATCCGTGATCACTCGGGCGTGCGTAAGTTCATAGTGGTAACCATATTTTGCAATGAAACAGTTTTGGTTAGTAGCAGTGATGTGATTTTGAAAAATAACAGAAAATAGGAGAAAATGGATTAATAAGTGCATAAGATATCGAATTAAAGCTTACTGTAACACCCCAAACCCGGTCAACACACCACGACCGAATCTGGCATGTTACGGAGTGAAAACATTTTGAAAAGAAAGCAAGTTACCGATTTACTTTTATTGAAAACTCCTTTATTGCTTTGTGTTTGGAGAAATCTTGTGTAGGTATAGTGAAAACGTTATGTTGTCTTTGAAAACCTAGAAATCTCTTTTTGTAAACTTGTTTGTCATTCTTAACTTTAGAAAACATTCAAGTCTGTTAAAAACCCGAGTGAATTGAACATAGTTAATTTAAAACCGTTTGTATTTGAGCTTGGAAAACTTAGGTTTGAAAATCATTTGAGTTAACTTTGTTATCATCTTGTGAATATTACTACCCGATGGTAGGGTTCAGAAAACTCGTTGCGTATTATAGTTTAGAAAACTTTGATTTTCAGGTTATTGAAACTTGACAAGCAGTTTACTTAGCAACATGTGAAAACTTAAAACAGATAAAATAAAAACCAGATATAAAAATAATTAATGGCCTTATTACAAACCCAAATAAAATTGAAATTTAAAATAAAGTACCCAAATGATGTTCCAATGTAAAATCGAAAGCAAATATAGCATGGCCACCTCGAGTCCACCCGGCTCCACAACCGCGATTTACGAGTCACCTGAAAAAGATAAGGGAAGAGGTGAGTCACCAAGACTCAGTGCATAATCCCCCTCCCGTTTATAGCAACATTCTTACACAAGTCATAATCATGCAAACATATCATGCACCCAAACCTAGCCATCCACAACTCCTTTTTCTACCCGTGTGGTACCAAACCACTGGTGGTGCCAAACTATTGGTGACCCAAAGTCACTGATATCAATATAAATGTGGTACCAAACCACTGGTGACCCAAAGTCACGAATAATCCGTGTGTTGGGCCAACCCACATTGTGATACCAAATCACTGGCGACAATCCCGTTTTATCAAATGTGGGGCCAACCCACTATGGTACTAAGCCACTGGGATGAGTCGCTATGTGGTGCCAAACCACTGGTAACCCAAAGTCATGAATATCAACTGTGGTACCAAACCACTGGTGGTGCCAAACCACTGGTGACCCAAAGTCACTGATATCAATCTTCCCCCTCCTCTCATATCACCCACAATAATGCACATGCATATACACATCATGCCAACACGCTTTATTATTAAACATATATCAAACATACGTAGATAATAGCATCAGGAATCATGTATCATAATCTCATCCAAAAACGGACTTACCCGAAATCCTTGCTCATACCCCTAAGGGTACCATATCGAAATCTACACAGTTTCGGCTTTTATCATAGTTTAGGTTATTAGCACATTTACACAAATTATGAAGTGTGTAAGATACACACCTGGTTACTAATGCGACTATCGAACCCCGTAGATCAAGATCTACCGCACTAGATCCCCTCTTCCTACATTCAGCCAATACCAAAGTTAGCAAAAAGCCATTCGACTACACTTGTAAATCCCGAAGAGTTAACGCATCGAATAACCACTCTTACCTTAATGCCGTACGAGCACTAGGCACAACCCTGAGATATGCGAGATTAAGCCTGCCCTACAATCGGCCAACACTAAACAACATAACTTAATAGCCTTCGGCTTTTCAAAAGAATAAGGGAAAGGTTAAGCCGACATGTATTCTTTCCACTGTCTTCAATGAAACCGATTGGTAGAGAGTAGATAGCCCTGATCCACTGCTTCAAAATCCCAAAGATCCTAGGAGAATCTGATTTCATAGATGATTAAGAATCATGAAAAATGCCGAAATTCAGCTTTTGTTTCCATTTGAGTCGATAGAGAAAAGAAAAGAAGATAGAAGAGATTCGGCCATGATAACTTACCTACTCCAAAACTGATTAGAGAAGAAGACAAGAGAGGTCTACCCTTGATTGATGTTCGACCAAAACATTAGAATAAGGAGAGGAGAGTAAAGGGAGATTTCGGCAATGGTGATGGAACAATCAAAGTGATTTCGGCTATGGCTTAAGAAAGTAAATCAAAGAAGATTCGGCTTTGCAAAGAATCAAGAAAAGATTGATGGACTTTCGGCACAAGAGAAAATTAAGAGAAGAGAATAGTCGATTTGGAAAAAGAAAGATGTTGATGCGGTTTTGAACATATATAAGAGAAAAGAGAGAAAGAAATGAAAGGGATTCAGCCTTGAAGTGATTCAATTTCAAAGGAGAAAAAGAGAAAAGCTCAAATGGTTCTATAGGATTCGGCTTAATGCTTCCGGGAGAATTCGACAAGTGCAAAGGAGGTTTCAGCTTTTGCTTCAAAAGAACTGCACCAAGGGGAGCCTAGCCGAAAATGCACATCTAACCTGACTAAGGAATTTCGGCACTCCTCCTAAGTCTTTCACCCGAATACTCCTCCTCACACCATGCAAATTTCGGCAAACTCTTCAAACTTCTCCTGGCCAACCATTCAAATGAGTTTGAATTATTCAAACTCCTAAATTTCCTCTCCTTCATCTGTTCAAATCTGTTTGACCCCATCCATCCTTATCTTCCAGAGTCCATCCTGAGCACACCACATCTTCAATTTTGGCATCAAAAAGAATAAGCAGAAAGGGATTTCTGCAGCTCGAACCCAAGCTCTCCTTCCCTGCATGTGGCGTCAACTTTCAAGGCTCTAAGTGGCGCCTCCTTGCCACTTTACCACTGGGTTATTTGTGCTAAAGTTCACCACATAAAACACTTAACCCCTAGTTTCTTCAGCTCCCCTTAACCAAAGCTTAAAAACAAAATTTTCCCTATAGCTCGGGCCTACCCTTGGCTCATACCTAGACCCTAAGACACCTCAATTAATAACGCAATCAAGCCATAAACATGCAAACAGTTCCAACATAATAACCCCTATTTAAGGATGTTACACTTACTGTGTCTATTTTTATATGGAAGAAGTGGAGAAGGAAAAAGAATTCTAAATTCTGTGATATTTTAATTTTAGTGAGACTGGTTCTGATTTACTTCGCGGTTTCCTGTTCTGTCTTGGAAAAATAATCTAAAATTGTACAAAGTAAATTATGAGTTATGATTTATATGTATAGATTCCTTAGTGAGCCTATTTTCAATAAAAACAAGTGGGAGCAGTATATGAAAACTGTACAGTGAGATATTTGAAATTAAGGTAAGAGAGGTTAAAACTGTTGGACAGTGAAAAAGGGAAACTTTAAGGAATAAATTATACTAAATGGTTAAGCCAAAAATTCTGGAAAAATTGTAGTAAGAAGATATATGAGTCTAGTTTCAAGGAAAATTTACAGATCTAAATTTCGAGCTTCCTAGCTCGAGTTATAGTCAATTTAGTCAGTATAACGTGGATGGACAGTTTCAATTTTTATGCTCAAATTAGTAGTTAAGTCTAAGTTACGAAATTACCAAAATACCCTTGGAGGGTAAATTATCGAAATACCCCTGGGTTGCGAGATTACCGAATTACCTTTAGTGGGTAAAATTTTTGAATTACAAAAATGCCCCTATGGGCCGAATTATGATAATGTCCCTATGGACCGATTTACCGAAATGTCTCTATGGACCGATTTACCGAAATGTCCTTATGGACCGTTTTACCGAAATGTCCTTATGGACCGTTTTACCGAAATGTCTCTATGGACTGATTTACCAAAATGTCCTTATAGACCGTTTTACCGAAATGTCCTTATGGACCGATTTACCGAAATGTCCTTACGGATCGAATTACGAAAATGTCCTTATTGGCCGAATTACCGAAATACCCCTATGGGCCGATTTGTTTAAATGCCTTAGTGGGTTGAATTATTAAATTGCTCTAATGGGCTGATTCATGAAAAGTATTCAATAGATTAATGGTTGTTATTTATATATTGATATTTTATGTTATTACGTTTGTTGCATCTCTACATATTGCATGGGATGGGAAAATCGAATGAAGATAAGTATAGACCGGTGGCATTGCCACAAATTTTAAAGATGGCTTTGTGCCATCGTGATTAAGGCTGTGTACTGATTATATTACCGTAGATGATACTCTGGTGGCTTGGCCAAAAAACTATTATAAATGGCATCTTGCCTGCGATTATAAATGGCCACTGGCCTGCGAATTATTATTATAAATGGCAGCTTGACTGCAAATTGGAGAGACTGGCAGGGTGGGTTGACTTGACCCCCATAGGAGAGATTGGCTGGTACGGGGGAGAGATTGGCTGGATGGGATGGGTTGCATACATTCATGCATTCATTCCATTTATTTATTACTTTTTTAATGGGCTTAGGCCCAAGATATTGCTATGTGGGTTTAGGCCCAATGGACAGCGGTAAGGGGATTATACACTGAGTTCTTGTAACTCACCCCCTTTCTTTTCTTAATCCCTGTAGGTAATGCTCAATGACATGGACTTGGGCCATGGATGACTCGATAGAGGCCATACTTCAGAAATGGTTTTTATTGAACTTTAAATTTCTTCTCCGTTTACTACTTTTACTATTTGGGTTTTAAAGTTGTAACAAGGCCTCTAAATTATTTTATTTTTGCTTTATGTTTGATGAACTTATTATTTTGCTTAAATTATTTTAAATGGGAATTTTTCTAAAAACTTAAATAAAGATTTTCCAAAATAGATTAACATACAGATTTTATAACAAACTTCTACGAATATTTTAACTCGAAAATTTTCTCTCGGATTATCAAACGATATTTTCAAAAGTCACGGTTTATAAAATCTCTATTTCAAATTTATCGATTTATCAATCAATCTTCAAGGTTAGTAGAAATTTTATCAAATATTTCAAATCAAACTTGTTTTCTTGATTTTAACAAATCAATACCTATTTTAGTACGAATAAAAAGGATTTAACATGTTTTTCTCATGTGACATGTCAGATCCGGTCATAATGCATGGGCCGGGTTTGGGGTGTTACAGGTGGCATGAATAATTAACAATTTTGTAGGGATTTCTTAACAGCTCAACTATTCAGGAAAGGAAGAATTTAAACCCTAGGCCTGACAACCTTAGGAAGTATCAAGCCCAAATTTGGTATTGCATATCTATGAACACCTTAACCCTGAACCAATTTGGACTGTGAGGTCAGAAGATAAGTAGTTCTTGTTGACTCAATATTTCAGTGGATGTATTGGAAGATCCTGCTGGGGTATTGACTAGTTCATTGAACAAGAAAGCCCGAGATAACAGTTGATTATGATTACCAAAGCGAGCTAATCACCCATGCCCATATTTGATACATATTTGCTCATTTAATTTCTTGTTTTCATTTATTTACTTTGATTTCCTTTCTTATTATTTTTATTATAATTTATCCGAAAACACTTCTTTTAATTCTCCGTACTATAACATGATTAGAGTATTAATTAGATCTATTTATGCTTATAGTAGAACTAATTTAGTACTCGCCTACCTTGGGTATGATCCTCAGAGTACTTAACTACTCCATTGTAACTATATTAGAACCTGACTCGTATACTTGCGGATACCGCTTTTTCACATCTTTCATGTAGGATTTCTACTCTAGACGTTAGTACGTCCAGAGACGGTCGAAGGGTGAATGGAAATGTGCCTAGGCACTAATATCCCAACCTCTTTTAATCAAGAAATAATGTTTCCTTAAGCAAAAATTTGGATCAATTTCTTTGCACTAGAATAACTCTTAATTTGAATGTTTCTAATGTCAATACGTTTCCAGCAGTTTTGTTGTACACTATTCTATAGAAAAAATAGATATGCATCGTAACGTGGATATACCGAAATATAAAGTTATGCTTAGTGGCTAGAGATTGGGAGTCTTTTTTTCTCACTTAATAACGACCTTATTTAAGAGAGTAGGTGTTCTGATGGAATCTACGGATCAATCAATGAAGCCATCTTGAAAAATAATTGGCGACACTCTATATACACAGTACATTAAGGTACTGCTAAGCAGATTAAAGAGTGGAACAAACGCCAGTAAGAGATGGTGGTCACTTTAGCTTCGTCACAAATAAAAACAAAATCGATCACTCAACTGTAAATTGGTGAGAGCAGTCATCCCAAGCTAGACTGTATGATACACTAGCTGTAGGAGTCGAGCCCAATTTTTCAAGAATTTGTGTGGCAAAACAATATTAGGGTACCTAACTATACCCCAGATATGTTTGGTCCACCACATCCAGAATAGGAAGAAGAGGAATAGGAGAATGAAGAAGAAGGAGTTGATGAGGGGGAGGAGGATGATGAGATGGATTTTGAGGAGGATGACTGAACTTTTAGTTTTGTTTTTAAAGATTGTATTAATTTTTGGATGATTTTTAATTTATTTAACTTATTAGGAGTAAGAGTAAATAAATAGACTTGTAGTTGTTTTGTGTTTAAATTTTCAATGCAGGAACTCCACATGGAAGAAGCACAACGATTTTGATCTATTAATGATCAAAGGAGGAGGTACCCACCAATAGCTCATGAAACTATCACGATCAATCAGGTAGCATTTTTCTTTATCTTTTACAGGGCTACACATTGATGATAATGTGTTATCTAAAGTATGTGGGGGGGAAAATATAATTTTTTATGTTTTTCTTTGATTTTTCTTATGATTTTTGTGGTTGAGCTTGTAGAAATACAAGTGATTGGTTATGAGCATGTACATAGGTTGATTGTATTCATGGTAAATTTAGCATGAGGATAGGTGATTTTTTTATTATTATTAGACTATTAAGTTTTATATATTACACTATAAATAGGTATGAAGCAATCGAATATACCAAATGGTATAGAGAATACAATGAAACAAGCATGCTAGTATGAATGATAAATTATTGAATCTGTGATTATTTGGTTGACTAAATTTGTGAATATTAAGATACCTAAGGATGACCTAAGGCATTGTTTGGTATACACCTAGAGCCAAAAAACTAACCCTATTTATTCATCTTTAGCACCTATTTTTTAGCTAGAAAACACTTCTTGATAAACCTTTATACAAAACCGGAGCTAAAAACGATGATTTGTACTTACGTTTTTCTTTGGTCTTGAGCTGCATGATTATAGATGTCTGGTCATAGATATTGAGGGATAAGTAGATACAATACGGTGGTTTTGTAAAAATAGAGCGACAGGAAAGAATAGTAGAGTATAGTGATTATAGGTTAGCTTAAAAGTGCAAAAAAAAAATGGAAAAGAAAATTTAATGTGTACAAAAAGTACATGAAAAGTAAAAGAAATTGTGAGTGAGACACCATGAAAAAGAAAGAAAAAATGACAAAGTCACAGCCATAGAAGAACTCGGTCATTATTGCACAAAAAATCGTGAGCTAACCATAGTTACCATATGATACTGAGATTTCCTCTAAGGAGATGAAAGGAATGTGAGAGGAGGAAAAAGAAGGCGGTAAGTGGGAAAGGGTCACCAAGGGAGAGAATAGGGGACAATATGATGTGCCAAACTATTTTTGTGCTTGAAACTATTTGATGCTTATTATTCTTGAAATCCGTACCTATCCTAAGCCTCAGAATGTTACAAGCTGAAAAGCCCTATATGATCTAGGTGGACTTATTCATAATTTTAAATCATACTGAATGATTGCATTTTTAATTATTTGTATTCTACTAGGATAATCAAATTACTTGTATAATTTTTTTGATGGATTCCTACATTTGAGACCCTTAGTGCTTGTATGTTTTGTAATATATTGAACTTAGGTGTTTGACATCAAAAGTGGTAAGTCAACTATATATCATGCCAAGATTATGTGTGAATATGAAATGCCTATTCATGTGCTCCAAAGGGAACACTTGTACCATACTTTTTCAAGGGTCGTCTTTTTAGTTACTGCTTTTGTTTGTGTTGCTTGAGGACAAGCAATGACTTAACTGTAGGATAGTTTGATTTGTCGTAATTCGATATATCAGATTAAACTAGTTTTCGCACTTTAGGAGCTTGAACATGAGCATTCTAGTTAAGTTTTAATTACATTTTCAAAAGTTTAGTTATGTAACACCCCCAAACCCGGTCCATGAGTTTCGACCATATCTGGTATGCTACGAGTTGTACATTGAAAATTTCTACTTTGTGGGTTTTGGAAATCATAAGTTAATTAGACATTATTTGAGTGAATAAGTGGCATTTTAAAAATAAAACCTTTGAATTATTATTATTAAGTATAATAAAACCTTTGACACAATTTCATAAGTTGCAGAACATTAAAACTACTTAATTGAATAAAAACTATGGGGCCTTATTACATAGATGATTCAAAAATAGAAATAAAATAAAACTTAAAGAAAAAGCTGAAATAGTCTATAAAAAGAAAATAATAAAAGCTTGATGGCCCCTCGAGTCTATCTAGGCTCCCATGTCCACGATCTACTGCTCATCTGAAAAGTTAGGGAAAATAATTGGGTGAGTCACCAAGAGTCAGTGTGTAAATCCCAAAAACACATAAAAGTCTTGGGCCCACAAACACTGAAACACCCCAAACCCGGCCCACGAGCCTGGACCGAATCTGGTATGTTCCTCAAGTAAACCGGTTCAAAGTTCTTTTGTTACTTAGGAAAAACTTGTGTGAATTTTTAAAAAAAATATTGTTTGGGTTGGGCTTGTACTGAAAACCAATTTATCTTACATTGAAATCCATTTATTTAAAGTGACAAAACACTTAGGGTAAAAAAAATAAATTTGTTTGATCCGTTAATCAATAACAGTTCATTAACGTAATAATTAAAAGTAAAAAGAAATAAAGAAATTCAACATGGGGCTTATGGCCTTATTACATCAAGTAAAAACCCAAAATAAAATCTTAAAGTACTTAAATGAAATAAAATGTTCATGTTCAATAAAACTTCAAAGTGAGCATGGCCATCCCTAAGCTTCGCAACCCGGTCCACATCGATCGTCACCTAAAAAAATAGTCCCACAACGGGGTGAGTCACTGCACTCAATGTGTACACGACACTAAATCATAATAGAATTAGGCATACAAGAGTTACACATTCAGAACAATGAATACAAGTTATGATGCATTCCCAAACCCAAACCTAATTGTCCATCCGCTACACACCCCCGCACTGCGCCACCACACCGTGGGACTACTAAGTCAACCCTCCTTCCGCTACACACCAATTTGCGGGCTTAAGGCTCGTGATCTCGTGGTTTTAGGAAACCACTTTTCAGACATCGTGGTCTTAGGTCACCACTTTTCAGACATCGTGGTCTTAAGTCACCACTTTTCACTTCCCCTTTCAATATACAACCATATGCCCCACATATTAATATGCATACAATACCGAGTTCACATTCTTATCATATTCTCATGTTACGAATAACATTTTTCATATTCCTAGTAGAAGTAGGAAACGACTCGAGTACTTAGTACCATAACATGGTACTTTAGCCATGCTCATTTTTCTATTAGCACATATTTTAATACATGCAACCATAATTCATATTACAAAGTAGTGTGGAGTACACACCTGATTCGCTTAGCAAATTCCTTGAGATTTCGAAATCTGATCTACTGCTTAAATCCTTAATCCCTACATTTGATTAATCACTTACTAATTTAATAAAAAGCCATTCAGCCATAAATCCAAATCCTAGTAGGATTAGTATTCTTAAACTTACCTTGTTGCCGATTGGGACACCAACTGTAACATCCCCAAACCCGGCCCACACGTCTCGACCGGATCTGGTCATGTCACTGCGGAATGACGGCTAAAAATCTTTGTCTTTAGAGTAAAACTTGAAAATTTGTTAACTTTCGGGAAGTAAGTCCATTAAAAATTATTAAGAAATATAAGCTTGGTTTGAATTAAAACTTTATTACAATTTATTATAATATAAATCATTTGTAAAAATATTACTAAGTACGATATAACCTTTATCAACTATAAATGGAGTACTTTAATCAAAAGTGGCCCTTATTACAACCAATATTAAACAAAACACTTAATATTAAAAATTGCTCAAAAAGAAATAATTTAATCTCCTTCTGCATGGGACACCTTGCATCCTCTCCGACCCGGTCCGATCAACAAGTCACCTGCGATGTTGGATAAATAATTAAGTGAGTCATACAGACTCAGTGTGTAATTAAACCACTGATATCCACCCACATGCTAGCCACAAATCAACCCAATTATCAAATGCAACATGTAAACATAATCATATAGACATTACCATGATCTGGGCTTGGCCCACAATCAAATCATATTCAAGCACTGGGCTAGGCCCTTTTCTCATTAATCCACTGATTACTGGGCTTGGCCCATTTCCACGTATGTTCTCAAAACATACCTAAGCACATGTCATGTTGGGCTTGGCCCATTTCCATATCATTTCATAACGGAACAATACAACATGAAACCCAACCCAATCCTAAGGTCTATCCGCTACACACCCCCTTATCCAGCCTACCACACACCAGGGGACTATCGAGTCACCCTCTCCTTTTCCCTCCAAAAAGGCAACCAATGCCATCCACGATGTAGAACGTAGCTAACATCAAACCACGATGGGCACATAGCAACCCATCAAGCCACGATATGGCATAAAGCCGATATCAATCAAGGTAACCACGCGAACTAAATCGCAAAGATCCACAACGCGACCTCGATCGGCGCCAATCCACGATGTAGCACAAAGTCGACATCAACCACGCACTCAAGTACACCCGCACCTTCTTTCATAACCCACCCATGCACATGCCACATAAAATATAATCATGATAATGCATGTACATGCTTATTAATATCCATAAACATACTCACATACAAGCAAGTAATCACATTGCAACAGGTTCGATACTAACCTGATCATCGCTATACCCTTTAAGGATATATATATGGCACACTTATTACTGCACTTGTTAGTAAACATATAACACATAAAACCCGGAAACAAAGAGGGCTAATTACACACCTTATAACTCAAGCTCTAAACCCTCGATCCCGACGCTATCGTTTAGCGAGACTACGCCTATTTGCCTAACGTTTTTTCTGCTTTGCACGCCCACACCCGTTGGCTAATCCCGAATCGCCGAGACGGCTCTTTTCTTAAACTTTCGGATAGGGCTTTCTCTTGCCCTCCTTGTCTGGTATTGGTCTCCATCAAAAAGCTTAATCAGATAAATGGGTTAAACCTCCAAGTCATAAACTAAATGTTGAACCTTTATCAAATATTGCTTACCAAAATATCTTGAATCCCGGAGAACTGATCTATGTCCCTAAATATCCTTGCTCCTTAAAGCTGATTTGATTTCCAATCAAATCTCAGGACTACAGAATAGTCCTTTTTTGCAATTGACCACACCCTAAACGCAAAAATGATTAGCCTTAATAGCCTTCGGCTTTCGAATAATAAAAGAATGATTAAAACATGGATCTTTACCACCACCTACCGAATCTGACAACCAACGATTGAGGAGAAGAATCCGAAGAGATCCACCCCGCACCTAGAATTCGGCCAAGATGAGAACAATTGGAAGATGGGAAGTTTCGGCAATGGAAGATTAGAAGTAAGAGGGAAAATTCGGCTTGCCAAGGGATGAAAGAATATAAAAGAATTGAGAGGGAGAATGTTGGTATTCGGTCAACAATTAAAATGGAGAACAAAAGTGAATAGGGAATGTTTAGTATGGTAAGGTTTCGGCTTAACACAGTAAAAATATGGGAGGGTGAATAATTCGGCTACTAGCAAAACTTAGGAGACACCAGAACAAAATTTTTGGCAAGAGACTAAAAGAATAATTCAGCATGCTACCCCCCTATTTATAGCATTCGGCACCTTTCCACATGAAGAATCCATCATTCGGCCATCACCTACTAATTCAAATTAATTTGAATTAGTTCAATTCAAAAACAATTTGAATTGTTCCACTATTATCCCACTTATCCAAATAAAAAATAATAATTATCCTACAATAAAAAAAAACAAATACTAGATAAAATTAAACACTAATCCCACCTAGCCGTCTAACACTTATCAGCTACTGCCCAACAAGAATTACACTTCAAATGCAACAGCCATGTGCCGTCCACCTTCACACCAATCGGCAGCAAAAAGAAAAAAAAACAATTCTACCTACAGCCTCCAAGATTCAAACATAGGTCCTGGGGAAACCAAAGAGCCAAGTAACGCCTGTGCCACTTGGGCCAAAGCGTTGTTTTGTGACATAAATGCTGTGAAGATATTCTTTTAAGCCCTTTCCATCACCAACGCCGACTTGCAAAATAAATATCAAAATTCCGCTTCCCTTGCGCCTTGAACTCGCGACCTACACCAAGCGCCTTTTCAAGTAGCGCCTTAGCCACTCCGCCCACCTACCTTTCATGTCCATAAGCCCCCCAAATTTAATTATAACGCCTTCTTAGGCCTAACGCCCAAAACCTAAAAATATAACACCCTTGTTGCCGCCTGGACTCGAACCTGTGCCCTCATTAGCGCTTATTTCCAAATTTCCTAAGCGTGCAGATAGAGCCACTTTGCCAACTCCTTTCTTGTGTCATAAACTCCCCTAAATTATTTTAAGGCCTTCCTGCCCCATTTCCCCCTTCTTACACCAAAAATCTAAAATTTTCCAAAGTACTCCCCTTTCATCCAGGCATTCTTAAAACTTTAAAACACATCCAAAAACACCCAAAAACCTTCCAACACTTGAATTATACCCGAATTGCCTAGCCCCTAAACCAGGGTGTTACAATTCTACCCTCCTTAAAATAATTTCGTCCTCGAAATTACTTACTACCATAACTCGCTACTCTACGCCTCATGCGCAGACTCGATCTTAGTAAAGTTGTCATTCCACCTTGACCACGTCCGCGACAACCACGCCCCTAGAACTCATATCTAGCGTCGCGATTTAACTCGATTAAAAGTTTTATGCATTAGAAATTTTGTTCCACTATTTAACCACGAGCAAATTTTATGAAAAGAAAGTTTTGAAGTGGTTCTTTCTGCTCAATCAAAGGTTCGATTCGAGTTCACTACTCTAATTCAAAGAATCCTATTCGTTCATTAACACATTCACACACACACATTCATTCATCAATAAGAACACATTCCTTCCTCAGAAGAGACACATTCAATGGTATCTATCACTCCTATCACTATTCGAACATTTCTCACTGCTGTTTACCCTGTGGGTATTTTTGTCATTTCCTACTGTGGTATTTTCGTAACTTATCAGAAAAATTTTGAAAGCCTTAATAAATCAGGATATTTTGATATTCCAAAACTTTAGGGGTATTTTCAAAAAATTCTCAAATTAAAGGTATGACAGGACTTTGGAAACCAGGGGTATTTTGGTAATTTGTCAGCTAGGGGTAATTTTGTAAATTTTCAAATCAGGGTGTTATTTTGAAACACAGAAAATTGGATACTTTTGCAAAGTAAGAAAATTTTATTAAACTTGGGGTTAAACCGGAAATTTTAAAAGTCAGGGGCATTTTGGAAATTTTTAACACAGGGGTATTTTCGTAAATTTTTCTAGAGTCAGGGTATTTTGGATACTTTTACAAAGTACGAGAATTTTATCAAAGTCAAGGTAATATGATAATTTTAGAAATCAAGGGCGTTTTCGTAATTTTGCCACTAGGGGCATTTTGGTAATTTTGGTAAACCGGGAATATTTTGAATTTTTTTTTGTTTTTCAAAATAAACTTTTCCTACTATCTAGAGAGTACTTAAACAGTTTTAAAATTTGAGTTTTCATGAAAACATGGCTAATCCCTTTCGGGTTTTATTTATTGTTTAGCCTATGACTGAGTCCTCTTGGTTAGGGTGAACCGAAGCTACGCACCAGGTAGGAATCCCGCGAAGAGGAGGTGAGTCACAAGGGATCGCTAAGTACCAAGCTCTTCCGGATCCAACCTTGACATGCGCATGGGGTTACCACACCTAACTCCGGCGACTTAGTCGTAGGTTTGTTTAGTAGCTTTAAGTTTTATGCATGTGTTTGAGTAGACTAGTCCTAGGGTTCAACAGATCCTAGTTCACTAATCTACGAGCCCAACTAAGCCCATATCAGTTTATATAACAAATTACTTCACAAGTCTGAAGTACTTACTTGGTGGACTCGGGCCGGAGGTACAGGTGCCATGCCAGAATACCTGAAAATATCTCATAAAAACCCATATTTTTGAAAAAGACCCATTTTGAAAATGTTTTTGGGCCCAAAACCCTCAAAGCCGAGTTTTGAACCGGACTCTGATACCAAACTGTAACATCCCCAAACCCGGCCCACACGTCTCGACCGGATCTGGTTATGTCACTGCAGAATGACGGCTAAAAATCTTTGTCTTTAGAGTAAAACTTGAAAATTTGTTAACTTTCGGGAAGTAAGTCCATTAAAAATTATTAAGAAATATAAGCTTGGTTTGAATTAAAACTTTATTACAATTTATTATAATATAAATCATTTGTAAAAATATTACTAAGTACGATATAACCTTTATCAACTATAAATGGAGTACTTTAATCAAAAGTGGCCCTTATTACAACCAATATTAAACAAAACACTTAATATTAAAAATTGCTCAAAAAGAATTAAATTAACCTCATTCTGCATGGGCCACCTTGCATCCTCTCCGACCCGGTCCGATCAACAAGTCACCTGCGATGTTGGATAAATAATTGGGTGAGTCATACAGACTCAGTGTGTAATTAAACCACTGATATCCACCCACATGCTAGCCACAAATCAACCCAATTATCAAATGCAACATGTAAACATAATCATATAGACATTACCACGATCTGGGCTTGGCCCACAATCAAATCATATTCAAGCACTGGGCTAGGCCCTTTTCTCATTAATCCACTGATTACTGGGCTTGGCCCATTTCCACGTATGTTTTCAAAACATACCTATCCACATGTCATGTTGGGCTTGGCCCATTTCCATATCATTTCATAACGGAACAATGCAACATGAAACCCAACCCAATCCTAAGGTCCATCTCGCTACACACCCCTTATCCAAATTTACCACACACCGGGGACTATCGAGTCACCCTCTCCTTTTCCCTCCAAAAAGGCAACCAATGCCATCCACGATGTAGCACGTAGCTAACATCAAACCACGATGGGCACATAGCAACCCATCAAGCCACGATATGGCATAAAGCCGATATCAATCAAGGTAACCACGCGAACTAAATCGCAAAGATCCACAACGCGACCTCGATCGGCGCCAATCCACGATGTAGCACAAAGTCGACATCAACCACGCACTCAAGTACACCCGCACCTTCTTTCATAACCCACCCACGCACATGCCACATAAAATATAATCATGATAATGCATGTACATGCTTATTAATATCCATAAACATACTCACATACAAGCAAGTAGTCACATTGCAACAGGTTCGATACTAACCTGATCATCGCTATGCCCTTTAAGGATATATATATATGGCACACTTATTATCGCACTTGTTAGTAAACATATAACACATAAACCCGGAAACAAAGAGGCTAATTACACACCTTATAACTCAAGCTCTAAACCCTCGATCCCGACGCTATCGCTTAGCGAGACTACGCCTATTTGCCTAACGTTTTTCGCTGCACGCCCACACCCGGTGGCTAATCCCCGGCTCGCCGAGACGGCTCTTTTCTTAAACTTTGGGACAGGGGCTTTCTCTTGCCCTCCTTGTCTGGTATTGGTCTCTATCAAAAAGCTTAATCAGATAAATGGGTTAAACCTCCAAGTCATAAACTAAATGTTGAACCTTTACCAAATATTGCTTACCAAAATATCTTGAATCTCGGAGAACTGATCTATGTCCCTAAATATCCTTGCTCCTTAAAGCTGATTTGATTTCCAATCAAATCTCAGGACTACAGAATGGTCCTTTTTTTGCAATCGACCACACCCTAAACGCATAAATGATTAGCCTTAATAGCCTTCGACTTTCGAATAATAAAAGAATGATTAAAACATGGATCTTTACCACCACCTACCGAATCTGACTACCAACGATTGAGGAGAAGAATCCGAAGAGATCCACCCCGCACCTAGAATTCGCCAAGATGAGAACAATTGGAAGATGGGAAGTTCAAAGCAATGGAAGATTAGAAGTAAGAGAGAAAATTCGCTTGCCAAGGAATGAAAGAATACAAAAGAATTGAGAGGGAGAATGTTGGTATTCGGTCAACAATTAAAATGGAGAACAAAAGTGAATAGGGAATGTTTAGGATGGTAAGGTTTCGGCTTAACACAGTAAAAATATGGGAGGGTGAATAATTGGCTACTAGCAAAATTTAGGAGACACAGAACAAAATTTTTGGCAAGAGACTAAAAGAATAATTCAAAGATCCTACCCCCTATTTATAGCATTAAGCACCTTCCCACATGAAGAATCCATCATTCGGCCATCACCTACTAATTCAAATTAATTTGAATTAGTTCAATTCAAAAACAATTTGAATTGTTCCACTATTATCCCACTTATCCAAATAAAAAAAATAATAATTATCGTACAATAAAAAAAACAAATACTAGATAAAATTAAACACTAATCCCACCTAGCCGTCTAACACTTTTCAGCTACTGCCCAACAAGAATTACACTTCAAATGCAACACCCATGTGCCGTCCACCTTCACACCAATCGGCAGCAAAAAGAAAAAAAAATAATTCCACCTACAACCTCTAAGATTCGAACATAGGTCCTGGGGGAAACCAGCAGCCAAGTAACGCCCTAGGCCACTTGGGCCAGGCGTTGTTTTGTGACATAAATGCGCAGTATATTCTTTTAAGCCCTTTCCATCACCAACGCCAGCTTGCAAAATAAATATCAAAATTCCGCTTCCCTTGCGCCTTGACCTCGCGACCTGCACCAAGCGCCTTTTCAAGTAGCACCTTAGCCACTCCGCCCACCTACCTTTCATGTCCATAAGCCCCCCAAATTTAATTATAACGCCTTCCTAGGCCTAACGCCCAAAACCTAAAAATATAACACCCTTGTTGCCGCCTGGACTCGAACCCAGGCCCTCATTAGCGCTATTTCCAGCCCCTAAGCAGCGCATAGAGCCACTTTGCCAACTCCTTTCTTGTGTCATAAACTCCCCTAAATTATTTTAAGGCCTTCCTGCCCCATTTCCCCCTTCTTACACCAAAAATCTAAAATTTTCCAAAGTACTCCCCTTTCATCCAGGCATTCTTAAAACTTTAAAACACATCCAAAAACACCCAAAAACCTTCCAACACTTGAATTATACCCGAATTGCCTAGCCCCTAAACCAGGGTGTTACACCAACAAATCTTGAAACTGATTCTTGTTTTCCTAGTAGTGTCGAAATTCCTATAACCTTACGTTAGATTTAATCTAATCCTCAAAACATAAAGCATGGCCTTTGGCTGAATCTTATAGTTTCTTACCTTAACTCTTTAAATCCCGAAACTCTCTTCCTGATTAATGGAGATGCCGAAATACCTTAGATCTGAAATCCAGAAATTCACCTTCCATATTTCAATCAATAAGATTGAAGAGGGATTAGACTAACTTTTGGCTTAAAAGAAAGGAATTCAATTATGATTATAGATCCTTACCCTTTATATTGAAATCGACAGATCCTTCTTGACACCACTTCAGAGACTCGGCTATGGCTAAATGATGCTCTCACAACTTTCGGCTTTTGGAGGGATTAGAAAGAAAAGAGAAGAAAAGAGAAGAGAAGAGAAGGGAAGAGAAGAGAGCCCTAAAAAATTTGGCAGAGAGAAGAGGAAGAAGAAAAATTAATGAGTAGCCCTCTTTCCTTCCTTTTATAGCCAAAATTACTACTCAGAATCCCTTACTTGGCCACCACTCTTCTTTATTTGATAACTTTATCCTTTGAATTAGTAATAATAATCCTTCTATTATCTCTTCTTTTATCCATTAAAAAAAATAAAAGGAATTAATCCACAATTATCTCTTGAAAATAATCTAAATAAATCTACTATTTATCTCCTATTTAAATTAAATTTAAAGAGAATAAAACTCCTCTTTTGCAAGCCTTGTGCCATCCACCTCTGTGTTTCTAGAAGCAAAAATAAAACTTCTTTTATTTGTATCCCATGTGACTTGAACTCAGGCCCACTTGCCTAGCTTGTGGCGTCACCACTTCAGGCCACTTTACCAAGCCTGTTTGTGTGTCAAATTTCACCAACTTTTTCTTTTAAGGCCACCTTGCCTTAATTTCCTCTTTTAAACTTTAAAACTCGACATTTCTAAGTCATTTCTAAGTTTCAAAAATTTTCGTTCGGCTCTCAGTAAACTTGACATTTCCTTACATTTCCATGTTTCAGAAATGTTCACTTTCCTTTTTTGAATCATTTCTAAATCATTTTCCTAGTTTCCATAAATGTTCACTTTCCTCTTTATTCCTTTACATTTTCAGGACATTTCCCTACATTTCCAAGACAAGACATTTCCCTACATTTCCTTGCATTTCCTTACATTTCCATACATTTCCTCACATTTCCTTACATTTCCTTACATTTCCATACAGTTCCATACATTTCCTTACATTTCCTTATTTCTAGAATTCACATAACACATTCATAATTCATAAAACATGCCATTTTACCACATGGTTCCTTGTGTCATGCTTCACACGGAGTTTCTTTTAAAGCCTCATTTACCTAGCTTCCCTTTTTACTTAAAAGCCAATAATTTTCCAAAGCTTTCTTCTTCCATCCTAGAATTCTAAAAACCCTTAATACACTTCCAACACTTCCAAGACCTACTAACTCATGAATTAGGCACGAACGCATAACCCCTAATCTAGGATGTTACAAACACATTATGAGCCCTGGCCCATACACAATGGCAACAATCATAATTACATGATAGATAATAATTGATGCATAGCCCAACCCATCCTAGAATTCCATCCTCTACACACCAACCCGTACCAACCATCACACCTTGGGGATTTCTACAATCAACCCTCCATCCGCTACACACCATAACGATAGTCAGATCGCCTATTCTCGTTATTCAGAATCATTAAACATGGCATAGCCACCGATCACTGTGTGACCTAACATTCATATTTGTGGGATTTCTACCACTGATCACTATGTGACCTATCATACACTTCCCCTTCAATAACATAATCCCACCCCATGCATACACATAAAGAAAACATCATACAGGCTCATACATATTTCGATACTTATAGAGATTTCTATGTTTATGTACCTGGCATCCATAACTAACCCTTTTAGGGTTCCATTCGACTGTCTATACAGCCTCTTTTCGGCTTTTGTTAGCCCATAACATACATATAGACATACATACAGGATTAATAGTGTGTTAGAGATCTACACACCTGATTACCGATAAAACGATGCTTTCTATATCGACGCTATCCTTAGTCGACACAACTGCTATCTACCTAAGATGTTGTTCAGAAGCCGGTCCACAACCAAGTGGCCAATCTCGAATGGCAGATACTGCTCTTTTCTTAAACTTAGGGATTTTCTCCTTTGCCTGATCCATATTTAATTCCATCACAAGTTCTGATAATTATCACAATATTTAATCGTTAATCCTCCTTATAACATTAAGATCTTGTATATAATGATGAAATCTAATAGAAATCTAGGAAAATCTTCTTACCTTAAAAATCCTGAAAGTGGAGACTAGCTATTTTCAGCTTTTAGATCTAATTGACCAAGCTTCCTTCAAATCCTGAATTGCCGCCCATCATAAAACCATTAAACTATTAGCTTTCGGCTTTTGCTTTTCAAAAACCGAGAATAGATCATGAAAACTAATAAAAAATCAACACTTACCTTAGCATAGGAGATTCGGCTAGCACTAGAGAGAGGATTCGGCAATACCAATGGAAGATTTAAATGCCGGAAGTGTAGGACTAATTCTCAAATAGGATGAATAGAAGAAAAGACTATGGATGCTTCGACTTTTTAGAGAAATTAGCACAAGAAGGAAAAAGTGGAGAAGAGTTTTGGCTTTTGAAGAAATTTGGAGAAAAGAAATTGGAGAGGGAGAGGCTAGGGAATTTCGGCACAATAGGAGAGGAATATAGGGTTTTCAGTGTCAGAATCAAGGAGCTATCCCCCCTATTTATAGGATTTTTGGCACCTCCTGTATAAAACCGAAAACGCCCTTCCTAATTAATTAAAATTCAAGCTAAATAAAAGGGAAAATTCAGCACCCCTTTGCCATGTAGTAGACGATTTCTTTACTCCTCTCGGTGGTGGATTTTCGACCATCACTCTCCTTGTAGATAGGCTCCTATCTTTTCTCCTTTTTATCTTCTATATTATCAATTATAAAATTCAAATATATCTTCCTATTTTTAAGCTTTGTAGCCGTCCACCTCATCAAGTCTTAATGCCAAAATTTAACTCACTTAAATTAAAAGATTTAGGCTTCATTAAACCTAAATTTTGGGCCCCTAACTCCTTGTGTGTGGCGTCACCTTCTAATTCCCTTACAGTGCCACCTTTTGTTGGGCTACAAGCCCACGTTGGTAGTACCACTCTTTTAACTCTATAATGCCCAATCTAATAATTTAACCAAGACCTTTGCCTAATTCTGAGCCCAATTTGGACCCCTATTACTTAAATTAACATATTAAACATATTCACCCATTAAACGCATAGGCCCAAAAATTCAGGATGTTACAAGTTAAGTTTAATAGAGTGTGTAATTTGATTCTTTTATTGACCCTAGAGGCTGAATAAGGCCTAAAGGTGAGGTAATATACTTTGTGAGCGTACAATAGGCCATTAGAAGTTGTGCTAACTAGATATTGGTCGCTATGTTGCAACATAGAGCATTGGAAGTCACAACATAGGGAGCAAAATAGAAGAATTCCAAGATTGCCTTCAATTTCATGACACAGCCTAAGGATGTCGCGACATACCCATGTAGACACCCTGGCGATAAGCATACTGCCCTTGATGTCGCGACACAAGAACTGGTGTGTCGCGACATTGCCTCTAGACGAGAAATAATTACGAGCTAGTGGTGTTTTGGTCTGCAAAATCAAATGTTAAGCACAAGGACGACAGCTGACCTAGGGTTAAGGATGACGACCACCCTATAGTCTATAAATAGGCTCATTTAACACATGTTATAGGCATCTGTTATATTTTATAATTTTCTCTTTAGATCTAGTCTTTTAGTTTTCTCTTTCTCTTAGGTCTTTTAATTAGGTTTTAAGGGATAAATATTTGTTAAAGTTGACTTGAAAGGCTCACTCGGTCCAAATAAAAGATTGCCTAAATCATTTTTAAAATTCCATTCTTCCTAGGATTTCGCCTTAAGAAATTACTAAGTCAATTCTAGATACATAAACTTTAATGCATGCTTAGCTTTCCTAAGGTATTAACAATTTTATGCTTCGATTTACACACTTTATTAAGAGTAATATTTATGTCATAATTTAGCTAACATAGCAATTATTGAGATTACAGAACTTTATTTGTACTAAATTTTAACATAATTAACAAAAACTCAAAATTTTTAATAAATATAACTTTATTATAGGAAGAATGTATTCTAAAAAAACAATTTCAATTTTTGGTCCCCCTACTTAAGATGAACAATGTCCCCATTGTTAAAAACGATAGAGAAAACGAAAATATAGAAGTGAATAGATATTTTACAATAGGTAGGGTCCCAGGAAAATGAGGTGAGTCAAATTTGATTACTTAAATACCAAACTTTCCGAGACAGATCTAATCATAGACATGTACATAAATATTGGCACACTTCTTATTTTGCAAATTGTTCAATTTTATTAATGATTTTAACCTCTTATTTTATTATGTGAGAAATATATGTCGTAACCATTTTTTGACAAAAAGGGCGTCAAACTTGGTTTTTTAAAAAGAATAAAATAGGAGTCGCCACCGACCTTTATTAGGTGTGATCGGATCACCTTTGTTTTAATAAAACATTTTGGTCTACTAAAACAGAGTTTTTGGTCTACGAGTATTCGAGAAAACAGGTTCGGGAGTCGGTTACGTGCGAGGAAGGATTAGTACCCTCGCAACGCCCGAAAATCGATACCAAATTGATTAATTGATGTCCTAATGTCGAAAGTTTAAAAATTTAGAAACGAATTTAGAAATTTGGGTCTTTTTTGGAGATGTTTGAGTCTTCTTAAAATTGAATATTAAGATTTCCTTGTTTCAAAGGGACCAAATATCACATCCAATACGTAGGACACGATAATTTCAATCCTCAAATCCAAGGTCGTCTCTCAATCCCCAAGACTCATTTATTAAAATAACAAAAGGTTATTCGATTATTTGGTCAAGCAAGAGAACCGAAACCCAACACATAGGGCACGGTCCTTCGAATTTCCAAACACGAAATATTACCTTATTTTGGAAAATTTTTAGTTTTTTGGGTGAAATTGATGAAAGGCTAGGTTATGTTTTAAAGAAACGTTATTCAAAACGTGAATAGGGTCATGTGACAAATAATTATGATGTGACACGAATTTGACATAACGACCACATAATACACGTAATATATGACATTGAAGTCAATAATGGTGGAATTAGTAACAATAATAGTAATAAAATTAGTATGTACAAGTAATAATACGAAATATATACAAAATAATAATATAAGTATGGTAGTAATAATAATAATAATAATTATAGTACTAATAATATTAATGATAATAATAATAATATGGAGTATGCACAATGGAATAATATAAATATAATAAATATAATAATAGTAATAGTAGGCATACTACTAATAATAATAATAGCAATAGCATCAACAGTATGATAAAAAAAATAGTCAAGGAAGGGTTAAATTAAAATCAAAATAAAGCTAAGAGGGTTAAAATAGCAATAAACTAAAGTGGCAAGGGGATTGGGGGGCTATTCATGAATGAAACAAAAATGTTAGGGTCAATTCGACAATAAAATAAAGGAGAAGGACCACTTTGAAGCGCGCGAAGGAGGGGAGGGACGTCGCGCGCAATAAACCCTTCAGGCCAAAACGCATAACAGCAAGGGGGATTAAATTACAAATCAAACTAAACCTTCGGGCCAAAATTTAAAACAATAAAAATCGATTAAAAACTATAAAAATGCGGAAGGGCTAAAAGTGCAATTAGCCCTTCCATCAAAAACACGACCACAGGGCAAATTCGGTCGGGTCACGGTCGCGCCATTGAAACGACGCCGTTTTGGGGCCTATGGGAGCCGGCCAAAACAACGCCGTTTTGTGTCACCTATATAAGCCCCATTTTCTTAAAAAAAAAATCATTTCACTCTTCATTTTCTCAAAAATCTGACTCTCCCTCTCTCACCCCTTTTTCTTCTCTGCAGAAATGGGGGTGGGGCGATTCCAGCGTCCTTCTCTAAAATCGCCGTCGTTACTTGCTTTTGCCATCATGAATGTGGGCGTAAAAGGTAAGTTTTCTCTCCTTTTTTTTTATAATATATATATGTATACGCACTATTTTAAAAAAAATAATAGTAAATAAAATGGGTTAACGCATATAGTTTCGAAATAGAAAAATAAAATAGAAAATAGTCCTTCAAACGTTGTTTGCTTCTTTGATTGCTGAATGATTCTTTTTTTTTTTGTATCTGTTTATTGAAAAATCAGAGGCGGAACCCCTTTTTACATTTTCATTCCTTTTTTTATAACCACGATTGAAGTGGAGATAAATAAAATATACAATATCTTTCCTTATTTTCTGCCGTTATTTTTTTGCTAGTGTTGCCCTTTTGCAGGTTATGGCCGACAATGGATCGTGGAGGGGCGGTGGTGCGCTGCGCATATTAGCAAAGAAACATGCGGCACTGGTGGATGAGGGGAAGGGCTATGCGGCGCTAGGGTTTTTAGAAACCCTAGCTTCTGAAAAATTTTAATGTTTTGTTGGGCCATTTGGGCCGTTTATTATTGGGTTAAAGGGATTTGAGTTGTAGAATGGGTCAAATTATTGGGTTTGTAAGTGTTTGGGTTTAATCTGGCTTGTAGTGGGTTTGTAAGTGGGCCTATTTTTTAATGGTTTGGTTTTGGGCCTTGGGTTAAGGAGCCCGGGCCAAAATTGGTGTGTACAGCTGCCCCTCTTTGCTCATTGTCGTGGAACAATAATAGGGCAAAGACAATAGAAGAACCAATTTTGCCCGGTCTTGGCCAAACCTTAGCTCGTTGGTCCTCGTCTTCTTCAAACAGCTTCAAACTCCATTGTGACTTGTCGCTTTGATCCGCTTCACTGTTTCGTTGTATCTTCAGGGAGATAGCATTTCCTATTCCATTGCTTCTTCAAGGGCACAGTAGCGAGTGCCTTGATTGGCTTCGATGCGATTTCAGGGCTTTGTTCTTCTCCACCGGGACTTTGAGGAAATAAATCTGAATTTTTCAAATTGCTTCCTTACTATCTTCGGGGAGACCTCGATCTTCGTTCTACTCTACTGCTACTTCCTAGAGATATGGACTGTAGCTTCATTTTGCTCTTGCCCAATCTTCTTTGTCCACTGGAACTTCTTTGTCAAATTTGCTTAAAGTGACTTCAGTCTTTCGTCTGTAAGTACCTCCGCGCGTGCCCCGAGGCTCAACCTTAACTGAGATTTTTTTTTTAGACCAGAAATTGAAAATACCTCGGCGGAGTAATACAATAGAAATTGAAAAACAGAAATTAAAATTCCTCAGCATGCGACCTGAGGAGCCGCAAACGGAAATTAAAAAAAAGCAAAAATTAAAAATATCTCAACGTGCGACCTGAGGAATTGCAAACAGAAATTAAAAGTATCTTGGCGTGCGACCCGAGGGATTGCAAACGGAAATTAAAAGCAGAAATTAAAATATCTCAGCGTGCGGCCTGAGGAATTGCAAACAGAAATTAAAAGTATTTCGGCGTGCGACCCGAGGAAATTAAAAGCAGAAATTAAAATATCTCAGCGTGCGGCCTGAGGAATTGCAAACAGAAATTAAAAGTATCTCAGCGTGCGACCCGAGGAAATTAAAAGCAGAAATTGAAAAACAGTAATTGAAAATGCCTCAGCGTGCGACCTGAGGAGTTGATTCAAACAGAAATGGAAAAACAGAAACTGAAAACGCCTCAGCGTGTGACCTAAGGAGTTGATTCGAATTGAAAATGCCTCAGCGTGCGACCTGAGGAGTTGCAGATAGAAACTTAAAATGCCTCAGCGTGCGCCTTGAGGAGTTGATTGAAAATACCCCCAGCGTGTGACCTGAGGTTTTGATTTTTGCACCTCAGTGCAAAACTTCTTGCTTTACTGGTGTACCTATATGTATTATGCGTGATGATGTCATAATATGCATGTGTCTGTCTTAAATGCCTATATGATTATGCCATGTGTCTTGGGCTTGTTTGTCATGTATTTCTTCTTGTTATGATTCTCATGATGACCTGCATTCACTGCTTCCACCTTTGACTTTCCTCAGGCTTTGTACCCGTTTATAGGTTATCTGTGTTTCTCCTATACCCCCCCTTTTTTTTTTTTGCCTCCTGTTGAACTTTGTCCTTGCTTTGAGGCTCCCGTACTTACCCAATTCTCATCCAGGTAATGCTCCATGTTTTTTGTTTAGAGTGTGTAGTTTCACTATTTATCTCCAAAATGAAACATAAATAAAACGCATGAAAATGGCAAAGTAGGTATGAAAGGCGTTCCTCGTATCTATGTTTATTTCAAAGGCAACAAGCAAAGAAAATTGACAAAGAATGACTTGATTAAGAAAGCATTATAAAAGGAAAACAAGTTTAGTTGTAGTAAGTGCTCTAGATATCCGACGTATGAACTTTCCCACGTTTTTTCGTCCTGAATCTTTTCGAGCAAGATTTTTCGTGTAGGAGATTCTTGAGCTTCAGAGTCCGCTTCAATACTATAATCTCACCGTTTGACTCCCTGTTCAAACCATTCCTGCTTTTTCGGATCAAGTTTGCTTCCTTAGGATACCCTTTCGGGTTTTCATCCTAAGCCTTCTCTGTTTATCAGGACGGCCCCTTTTTTTTTAGGCGTAATATTTCTTTACGACATCTGAGTTCACCGGGTTTGGTAACTCCTTCCCATCCATTTCAGTGAGAATCAAAGCTCCACCTGAGAAAGCTCTCTTTACGACATATGGTCCTTCCCAATTCGGTGCCCATTTTCCTCGAAAGTCTTTTTGTATCGGGAGAATCTTTCTCAGGACGAGTTCTCCTTCGCGAAATTCTCTTGGACGCACCTTCTTGTCATGGGCGGCGATCATTCTTTTCTGGTACATTTGTCCGTGACAAATTGCTTTCAAACGTTTTTCTTCAATTAGGTTCAATTGGTCATATCGAGCTCGAACCCATTCCGATTCTTCTAATTTTGACTCCATTAAGACCCGTAAAGAGGGGATCTCAACTTCGATGGGCAGCACAGCTTCCATTCCATAAACCAGAGAGAAGGGAGTTGCCCCCGTAGAGGTCCGCACACATGTGCGATATGCATACAAAGCAAATGGTAGTTTCTCGTGCCAGTCTTTATACGTCTCGGTCATTTTCCCAATAATCCTCTTGATATTTTTGTTAGCAGCTTCTACTGCTCCGTTCATCTTTGGGCGATAGGGTGAGGAGTTATGATGCTTTATTTGAAATTGCTCGCACACTTCCTTCATCATCTTATTGTTTAGGTTCAAGGCATTGTCTGAGATGATTCTCTCAGGTAAACCGTATCGACATATGATCTCCTTTTTTAAGAACCTGCATACTGCTGTCCTTGTCACATTAGCAAATGAAGCCGCTTCTATCCATTTTGTGAAGTAATCTATGACCACAAAAATGAATCGATGTCCATTAGAATCTTTTGGGGAAATTGGCCCTATAACATCCATGCCCCACATAGAAAAGGGCCACGGAGAAGTCATAACATGAAGGGGTGAAGGTGCTGCATGAATTTTATCGCCATAAACTTGACATTTATGACACTTTCGTGCGTAACTAATGCAGTCGCTTTCCATTGTCAACCAGTAATAACCAAGCCTCATAATCTGTCTGGCCATAGTAAAGCCATTGGCGTGCGTTCCACAAACTCCTTCATGGACCTCTTCGAGTATCTTTTTGGCTTCAACAGTATCCACACATCTCAAGAGCATTTGATCTTTCCCCCTTTTGTATAGGATGTCCTTATCGAGAACAAATCCTGCTGCCAATTTTCTGATCGTTCTTTTGTCGTTCTCGTTTGCTTGTTCGGGATATCTTTGATTCTTAACGTATTCTAAAATATCATGGAACCATGGTTGTCCATCTGCCTCGTTTTCAATGCTAAAACAATGCACAGGGGTCTCATATGTGCTCATCTGGAGAGGCATTATTTCTGTTTCTCGGTTTGCTTTGAACATTGAAGCCAAGGTGGCCAGGGCGTCAGCCAATTGGTTTTCTTCCCGTGGGAAATAACTAAAAGTCACTTCTTCGAATTCTTCGACCAATTCCGCAACAAGATCGCGATATTTGACCAAATTTGAGTCTCTTACTTCCCAATCTCCACGGATTTGGTAAATTACCAATGCTGAATCCCCGGAGACTGCTAAAACCTTGACGTTCTGCTCAATAGCTGCGCGAAGTCCCATGATGCAAGCCTCATATTCCGCTATGTTGTTGGTACAGAAGAAATTTAATCTAGCAGTAAAGGGGTAATGATCCCCTTCTGGTGACACTAAGACTGCTCCAATCCCATGCCCCAATGCATTTGACGCGCCATCAAAACTCATTTTCCATGACTTCTCTTTCGATGATTCACATTCTTTTTACGTAACGCATATCAAGTCTTCGTCTGGGAAGTCAAATCTCAACGGCTCGTATTTCTCTGTTGTTCGAGTTGCTAAGAAATCAGCTATTGCGCTCCCTTTAATCGATTTCTGGCTTACGTACACGACGTCATACTCCGATAGTAGGATCTGCCATCGTGCCATTCTTCCTGAGAGTGCAGGCGATTCCATCATGTATTTTATTGGGTCCAGCTTTGAAATCAACCACGTCGTATGATACAGCACATATTGTCTAAGTCTCCGAGTTGCCCAGACCAGAGCACAACAGAATTTTTCGATTGACGGATATATTGCTTCATACTCCGTGAATTTCTTACTGAGATAATAGATCGCCTGTTCCCTTTTTCCGGACTTATCGTGTTGCCCCAGGACACAACCCATTGAGTTTTCGAACACAGTCAGATATAGTATTAGCGGTCTTCTAGGGGTTGGTGGTACTGGCATCGGGGGACTAGACAAATACCGCTTTATCTTGTCAAAAGCCTTTTGACATTCCTCGTTCCATTCTTCAGGAATGTGTTTTCGAAGGAGTCAAAAAATCGGATCACACTACTTGGTGAGTTGAGCAATAAATCGAGCGATGTAGTTCAGCTTTCCTAGAAATCCTCTGACTTCCTTTTGTGTGCGCGAGGGCGGTAGTTCTTGTATGGCCTTTATCTTATCCGGGTCAACCTCGATACCTTTCTCGCTAACGATGAACCCCAGTAATTTTCCAGAGGTAGCCCCGAAGGTACATTTGGCTGGGTTAAGCTTTAGTTGGAATTTTCTCAGTCTTTCAAACAACTTCCTGAGGTTCTCCACGTGCTCCCTTTCTTCTCGAGATTTGGCGATCATATCATCAACATAAACTTCTATTTCCTTATGCATCATGTCATGAAACAATGTTACCGTGGTTCTCTGGTATGTTGCCCCGCAATTCTTTAGTCCGAATGGCATTACCTTATAGCAGAATGTTCCCCACATTGTCGTGAATGTAGTTTTCTCCATATCCTCGGGAGCCATCTTGATTTGATTGTAGCCCGACAATCCATCCATGAAGGAGAAAAACGAATGCTTTGTCGTGTTATCTACCAATGTATCGATGTGTGGCAATGGGAAATTATCTTTAGGGCTTGCTCAATTCAAATCACGGTAATCCACACACATTCGTACTTTGCCATCTTTCTTCGGTACTGGGACTATATTATCCACCCATTCGGGATATCTAGAGATTTGCAGGAAGCCAGCATCAAATTGTTTCTTTACTTCTTCCTTTATCTTCAAGAGCATTTCAGGTCTCATCCGTCTTAGCTTCTGTTGGATAGGCTTGCATTCTGGTTTCAATGGGAGCCTATGGACCACTACATCTTCATTCAAACCTGGCATATCTTGGTACGACCATGCGAACACGTCTTTGTATTCATGAAGCAAGGCGATTAGATCATGTTTGGTGCCCTCTGACATAGAGGTCCCAACTTTTACCTCTTGCCTTTTTTCTTCGTTTCCTAAATTCACTGTCTCGACAGATTCTCGATGGGGCAGAATCTATTTATCCTCTTGTTCTACCATTCTTAGTAAGTCCGGGGAGGAGACATAATCTTCATCGTCTTCTTCAGCCTCGAATTCTCCCACACAAATGGCTTTCTCGAAGTCGATTTTAGGACTTGTAACAGGATTGCTCGCGTCGTTAATATCTGAGCACCTGAAAAGTAGATGAAGAAGAAACTATAGAGGGGCATCAAGGTACCGGATCCTATAAACGTGATATGATGATACGGGATATATAGGGACAGGTTATAAAAAAATGAATATGGAGCCAATGAGAATGAAAAGACCATGACAAAATGCATCTTTATTCATGTTTCATTTAAAAGCTAAATAGACAACGCAAACTCTCACAACAGATTTCCCCTATAGCTTATGGGCATACAAAGGTCAGTATTGAGCATTACTTTGGAGGAGCTTTGGAAATTACGAGGAGATCCACGGCAGTCCAGTTGTTCGGAGTGAATCCAGGGGGCAAGGGCGTATCGCTAAAATATCTTCCACTGTATTATTCCCTTTGTTAATGACATTTATGCTGAAGTTGTGTAGGCCCCTTTCTACCCATGACATCATGCTTTGTAGATCATCTCTTCCCGGGTATATGATTCCTACCGATGTAAATGTTTTCGACAAAGGTGGATACGTTATGGGCTCCCATTCCAATTCCCGACCTGAGGCTTTTGCAATCCTCCTTTCTTGCTCTTTCTGCAACTATTTGCTTCTTCGCCACGCGTCGAGCTTGAATCCTAAACCCCATTAAGCCTTATGGTGTATCGATTTTAGTGCTCTGGCCATTCCTTGTCGGTACTTTCCCAACCCCTTCTTTGCTCAGGCTCCTTTCCCCACAGTCAACTTGATTCCCATCTTGGTATTTCTTGAGAACTTGGGCGTGGGGACTTTGCTTCCTTCAGCGATAAAAGTAGCATTGATGAATTCGAAGGAACGGAAGGAACACTCTACTGCGTCTTTGTTCACCTCGATGTAGGGTGCATCAGTAGAGATGGACGCAACGATGTCTTCCTCACCAGCGACCATGATCAAGCGATTATCTACGACAAACTTGATCTTTTGGTGGAGAGATGAAGGGACCACCCCAGCTGAATGGATCCAAGGTCTCCCCAAGAGGCAATTATATGAAGGCGAGATATCCATGACCTGAAATTCTACGTCATATGTACACGGGCCCACGTCTAGAGGAATTTCAATTTTCCCCATGACCTCTCGTCGTGTCCCATCGAATGCTCTTACGGTAGAATGACAAGGCCGCAGATAGGACATATCAACTGGCATCCGGGAAAGCATGGCTAATGGCATGACATTGAGTGCGGATCCATTGTCGATGAGTACACTCGGCACTATGAAACCCTTGCAATAAGTCGTAATATGTAACGCTTTTATAGAGCCCCTTCCATTTGGTGGTATTTCATCATCGCTGAAGGAGATGAAATTGTCTGCGTTTAAGTTGTTTGCCCACCTGTCAAGCTTTTCTAGGGATACATTGCTTTCTACGTAAGCTTGATTCAGCACTTTTAGCAAGGCGTTACGATGTGCCTCAGAGTTCAATAGCAGGGATAATACCGAGATTCTTGCCGGCTGTTTGTTCAACTGTTCCATGATGTTATATTCGCTGTGTTTGATGAACTTCAAGAATTCATGTGCCTCATCCTTACTCACGGGCCTTTTAGGTTCTTGGTCAGATTGTATTTCAACCTCAACTTCGGCTTCATGCATTGGCGCCTTTCCTTTTTGACTCGAGTCGACAACTTTCATTTTTGGTTCGACCACCTTGGGAGAATAACATCTCCCGCTACGGGTGAAATGCCCCACCTCGCTAACATCACCAGTCGTAGCTTCGGGCATGGTAATGCTGACATCATATTTCAACGGCATCGTCTTGCTGTCCTTGTAAGGGAAGGGAGAAGGCATTTTGATTATCATCTTTGGTTTCACCTCTTCCTTCTTTGCTTCGTAGTAGATTATCAAGGAATTTCACAAGACTATAAGGAGGACACGATGATTGGCCTTCTGAGGCATATACATCCTTTTCGTCGATCTCTTCCTTCTTGTCACAGATCTCAACCTCCTTATTGTTCATCATACCTTGAAGTAATTCTTTGAATTTCTCACAAGATTGGATATGATGTCCTTCTATGCCGTGAAAAACGCAAAAACTTTGACCTTCCATGCTTTCCTCCTTGAAACTTCTGCCGAGCAAACCCCTTTCAGTCATTATTTCCCACACTTTCCTCAAAGGTGTCTTTATCTCGGAGACACAACTTTTGGCTTGCCACCTATCTTCTTGTGTCACCACGCTCACGTTCCCTACGGAATGGTTAGGGAGTGGATTTCCAGCCACATTACCGGTGCCGTCAAATTGTAAAATCCCCGCATCGATAAGACCTTGAACCCTCCTTTTAAAAGCTATACAATTGTCCGTAGTATGCCCCTGGTTCCCAGCATGATACATGCAATTAGCATTAGGGTCGTACCACTTTGGGTATGGAGGCTTCAACAGTGCCATGTAATGCGGGGATATTAGTTGCTTTTCCAACAATTTTGGGCACAGTTCCCCGTACGACACGGGAATAGGGGTGAATTGAGGTCTTTCCGGATTGGGTCTTGTTGGCCTCTGTTCATTTTTAGGCTGACTTTGAGAGGGAGTGGTATTTGGTGGGGATGTGGTGAATGGTCTTTGGTTATCGGTGGCATAGACGGGGTAAGGAGGGGGTGCTTGATAGTAGAGGTTTTGAAGAGGAAAATAGAAATTTGGAGGTGGGCGAAATTGAGGTCGTGGTTGGATTGGGTACGGATTGGGAGCGTAGTGGTTCCCAGTCCCTACCATGTGGGTTTCAGGCTATTTCTTCTTTACTGGCCTTTTAGAGCTTTCAGACCCTTCCATCCTTCCGTTCTTGATGCCGTTTTCGATGAGTTCCCCGGATATCACGACATCTGCGAAGTCCTTTGTAGCATTTCCCACTAACTTGTCATAAAACGGTGCCTTCAAAGTGTTAATAAAAAGGACCGTTATCTCATTTTTGGTCAATGGGGGTTCTACTTGAACCGAGACGTCCCTCCACCTTTGAGCATATTGCCTAAAGGTCTCTGATGGCTTCTTTTCCATCATCTATAGTGTTAGTCGATCAGGTGCTATGTCAGAGACGTGCTTGTATTGCTCAAAGAATGCTGTAGCTAAGTCATCCCATGATCGGATCCTCTCTCTGCCTAGTTGATTATACCACCGGAGGGCTGACCTAATCAAGCTCTCTTGGAAGCAGTGTATCAACAACTTGTCTTCATCTTCATGACCAGCCATTTTTCGACAAAACATGGTAAGATGCGCCTTTGGACACCTTGTCCCATCATATTTTTCGAAGTCTGGCGCCTTGAATTTTGGAGGTAAGACCAGACTGGGAACTAAACTAAGCTTTTTGGTGCTCATCGCAGAAGAGACTCTAGTTCCCTCTATAGCCCTGAGTCTTTCTTCCAGATCCTTATATTTGTCCTGCGCATCCTGATCTTTCATTCCTAACTTAGCTACTTTTATAGGATCATCCAAATCTGGGACGATAGGGTCAACAGGGTTAGCTCCATGGTTTGATGCGAGTACTCCTTGCCCCAGATGGGCAAGTGGTGGTACAAGTGGTCGTTCTAGGCCTGTAAATTCCTTTTGAGGCCAACCTCTATGAGGTGGAGTGTATCCTGGGGGATGGTCTTTGCTTTCTTCCCCGGTGCTGGCGGTAGGGTCCTTTCCTTTGTTTGTTATCCCATTCATCATCAAAGTTATTTGGGCCATCATATTCCGTTGAGCCTCTATCATCTGGTCTTTCATTTCTTGCTGAAACTTCGTCATCTGCTCTTGCATCTCTTTCTGAAATTGTTCGATTCTTTGGTCTATCGCTTTTGCCTTACGATGAGTGTTGTAGTAATGTATGATAGGTTGATTTTCGTCGATTTCCAGGGTAACTTCTATCACAATTTTAACCAATTAGGCTCATTTTTGATGCAAATGATGTGATGTATGCCAATGGATGAAATGCAATGCAAATGCGTGGAATGAATGCAAGAAGAAAAAGGTGTTGATTTGATTCAATCCCATTAGATAAACTTTACTAGAAAAAGAATTTCCTTTCATAGAACGGACGATTACATATACGACTTTGCCCTAATGCCTAAATCCTTAACTTTCCTAAGAAGCCAAGCTAAACTTTGGCCTTGCTTTGATCCTGACTCGTACATCAGACTTAACGCATCAGCCCGAACCGCTAAAGTTTGTAAATGATCGACCACCTCTCGGATTTGAGCCACAGCTTCGCCCATTACATAGTCTCTGTTTCTGATCTGTTCTTGGGAATGGTGGAGCTGCTCCTTCCAATGTTCATTGTTTGCTTCAAGGAGCTCCACTCGGTTTTTTGCTATCTTGTAATGCAGTCTCGAGCTCTCCTATCTTTCCTCTCATCTCTTTGACTTTGTTCTGACTGGCTCTTAATTCGACTACTGAGTTACGACTACGGTGCAGACGCAGTGATTTTTCTAATTCTGCTACTTGGGCGCACAACCTCTCCTTTTCGCTTTGGCTTTCTAACAAGTTATTTCTCAAGGCGTCCTCTCGTACTCGAGCCTCTTGGAATTTCCTCTCCCACTGATCGGTCTTGGATTTTTCTTCTTTAATTTCTTGCCGCCATTGCTCCGACATCTTACCTAGGCCAGCAGTTCTGATAGACATGCACAGCTTCTTGTAGTCCGTCTTTAAGCTATCCAAATCCTCTTCGGCCTTGTTCTTTCCTTTTTTAAGTTTCTCAGCCTCGAACTTATGGATGTCAACATCTAATCCCAAATGCATCTTTTCTTCTTCTAGCTGCTCTATCCTCTTACCCAATTCCCGGCTCTTTCTCTTGAAATCTTGCTTGATAATCTCTAATTCAGTCGGGATTACTTGCAGCTATTCTTCTATTGGTCGAGTATTTCCTTGGATTGGCCTTGGGACATTATCGTTGATTCTTTTGGCCCACCATTGATCGTACTCGGGGGTCGCCATGGGCCCTATGGTGAGTCTCTTCATTTTCCGGGTTTGGGTCCATGCATCCGATATTTCACGAACTCTCTTCTTATAGTTGTCATCTTTGTACGAAAATTCACATTTGGCTAATCCATGTGTCGCAGGTATGAACTGCCTCGATTGATACTGCCTCATAACTAGTAACGGGGCATACCCGATAGCTCCCCATATTCCGAGTAAAGGAACCTAGTTGAACTTTTCACAACGATACAAGATCTTGTCAGTGATCATCCACGGAGCCTTCCATTCTACATTTTTGACTTGCAGATTTTGGAGAATCGCCATCCATTTCTCTCCCGATAGGTCATCCCGCCTTGGTATACTTGCTAATTCCTCTAGAGGAGAGTAGTTCTCGAAGAAGACGTTGTATGAGGCCTTTTCTCTCTTCCAAAAATGGCAGTGAAACCAAGATAACAACAACTGTGCACAACCCACGAACCTCCCTTCGCCCGCTCTTCGGCAAGCGTTCAGTGATCTGAAGGTTTCGGCTAAAACTGCGGGGACAGGTGTAACTCCCTTATCAAGTTTATCGAACAGGTCTGAAACCGCATCTCTATATGCCCTAACGCCTTGGGAAAGATGACCAAACCATAGATGCTTAGAGCGAAGACGTCGACCCTCTTCTTCTTATTAGGATGTGCCCGGATCAAGTCCTTTAAGTGTTTCCAAGGAATGCACTTACAATCTCCCTTTTGCTTAATCCGGGTCGTGACCCATTGCTCGCTCATTCCTGTGATGTTCATTAGCCTTTTTGAGACTGCCGGTACGTTAGCAAACCTTGAATACGCCTTATCAGTTTGAAATCTTGGGCATCGAAACAAAGCTGTGTACTCCTCTATGGTAGGCACCAAATCCAACTCTCCAAAAGTGAAGCAATTGTAGGCGGGGTTCCAAAACTGGGTAATAGCTCGGAGTAGGTACTCGTCTACCATGATATCAAGCAGATAGGGCAGATCGCCGTAGTTACAGTAGAGTAGTTGTTTATCCTCGTTTCCCCATGAGTTCCATATTTCCTTTAATTCTCGCAGTTCATTTTGAGCCGCGCTGATACGGGTGAAATCCCATAACTCTGATTCATGCCCCACTGTCAGGCTATCCTCCTTCTCTTGCTGTATTCTTTCGGACCATACCTGAACTGCCGCATTATCCTCCACTCTATCGAGAAACCCCCTTTCCATGTTAAGCTTCTCTATTTAGTAACCGAATATGGATCAACACATTTTTATGATGAAATGCCATGCAATAAAAACAAAACACGACAGGTTAGTATCAAGTACACAAAAAGGAAACTTAGAATAAACAGGAAATGATCAAACTCCTAATCAAGGTAGCAATTAAGGTTTATACGGTTCTACCTACAACGAGCTTCTAGGTTTCTCTATATGTGGTTCGATTCTAAAGCAAGGGTACCTGAACTAGCAGATTCCTCGATCCTCACCCATCATAGGCTCATACAGACCGAGTTCAGTTTAGGGGAATACATTTCCCTATGGCTGCACAGAGATAAAAATCTCACGAAGACATAGGTACGGATGTATTCCGAAAGCGATCCACTATCTTGCACGGAGGTAAAAACCTCACGAAAGAGTAGCTTCTCACTCCCACTTAAGGGTGTGACCGCAGTCATGCAATGCAATGCCAAAATATTTCACGAGACTCGACACTATAGCGCAAACGAATGCATCAAAGAGAAACATGATTTTTCAAAACATTTTTCCAACTTTTCAATCGAAGGGACAAAAATCAATCAGTTTACGGCCTGACTCTCAGAATTTCCCCAGCGGAGTCGCCAAGCTGTCGTAACCATTTTTTGACAAAACGGGTGTCGAACTTGGTTTTTGAAAAAGAATAAAACGGGAGTCGGCACCGACCTTTATTAGGTGTGATCGGATCACCTTTGTTTTAATAAAACATTTTGGTTTACTAAAATAGAGTTTTTGGTCTACGAGTATTCGAGAAAACAGGTTCGAGAGTCGGTTACGTGCGAGGAAGGATTAGCACCCTCGCAACGCCCGAAAATCGATACCAAATTGATTAATTGATGTCCCAATGTCGAAAGTTTAAAAATTTAGAAACGAATTTAGAAATTTGGGTCTTTTTTGGAGATGTTTGAGTCTTCTTAAAATTGAATATTAAGATTTCCTTGTTTCGAAGGGACCAAATATCACATCCAATACGTAGGACATGATAATTTCAATCCTCAAATCCAAGGTCGTCTCTCAATCCCCAAGACTCATTTATTAAAATAACAAAAGGTTATTCGATTATTTGGTCAAGCAAGAGAACCGAAACCCAACACATAGGGCACGGTCCTTCGAATTTCCAAACACGAAATATTACCTTATTTTGGAAAATTTTTAGTTTTTTGGGTGAAATTGATGAAAGGCTAGGTTATGTTTTAAAGAAACATTATTCAAAACGTGAATAGGGTCATGCGACAAATAATGATGATGTGACACGAATTTGACACAATGACCACATAATACACGTAATATATGACATTGAAGTCAATAATGGTGGAATTAGTAACAATAATAGTAATAAAATTAGTATGTACAAGTAATAATACGAAATATATACAAAATAATAATATAAGTACGGTAGTAATAATGATAATAATAATTATAGTACTAATAATATTAATGATAATAATAATAATAATATGGAGTATGCACAATGGAATAATATAAATATAATAAATATAATAATAATAGTAATAGTAGGCATACTACTAATAATAATAATAGCAATAGCATCAACAGTATGATAAAAAAAATAGTCAAGGAAGGGTTAAATTAAAATCAAAATAAAGCTAAGAGGGTTAAAATAGCAATAAACTAAAGTGGCAAGGGGATTGGGGGGCTATTCATGAATGAAACAAAAATGTTAGGGTCAATTCGACAATAAAATAAAGGAGAAGGACCACTTTGAAGCGTGCGAAGGAGGGGAGGGACATCGCGCGCAATAAACCCCTCAGGCCAAAATGCATAATAGCAAGGGGGATTAAATTACAAATCAAACTAAACCTTCAGGCCAAATTTTGAAACAATAAAAATCTGATTAAAAAACTATAAAAATGCGGAAGGGCTAAAAGTGCAATTAGCCCTTCCGGTCAAAAACACGCGGACACTGGGGCAAATTCGGGTCGGGTCACGGGTCGCGCCATTGAAATGACGCCGTTTTGGGGCTTATGAGAGCCGGCCAAAACGACGCCGTTTTGTGTCACCTATATAAGCCCCATTTTCTTAAAAAAAATCATTTCACTCTTCATTTTCTCAAAAATCTGACTCTCCCTCTCTCACCCCTTTTTCTTCTCTGCAGAAATGGGGGTGGGGCGATTTCTGGCGGCCCTTCTCCATTTTGGGGCTTATGAGAGCCGGCCAAAACGACGCTGTTTTGTGTCACCTATATAAGCCCCATTTTCTTAAAAAAAAATCATTTCACTCTTCATTTTCTCAAAAATCTGACTCTCCCTCTCTCACCCTTTTTTCTTCTCTCCTTTTTTTTATAATATATATATGTATACGCACTATTTTAAAAAAAATAATAGTAAATAAAATGGGTTAACGCATATAGTTTCGAAATAGAAAAATAAAATAGAAAATAGACCTTCAAACGTTGTTTGTTTCTTTGATTGCTGAATGATTCTTTTTTTTTTTTTTTGTATCTGTTTATTGAAAAATCAGAGGCGGAACCCCTTTTTACATTTTCATTCCTTTTTTTATAACCACGATTGAAGTGGAGATAAATAAAATATACAATATCTTTCCTTATTTTCTGCCGTTATTTTTTTGCTAGTGTTGCCCTTTTACAGGTTATGGCCGACAATGGATCGTGGAGGGGCGGTGGTGCGCTGCGCATATTAGAAAAGAAACATGCGACGCTGGTGGATGAGGGGAAGGGCTATGCGGCGCTAGGGTTTTTAGAAACCCTAGCTTCTGAAAAATTTTAATGTTTTGTTGGGCCATTTGGGCCGTTTATTATTGGGTTAAAGGGATTTGAGTTGTAGAATGGGTCAAATTATTGGGTTTGTAAGTGTTTGGGTTTAATCTGGCTTGTAGTGGGTTTGTAAGTGGGCCTATTTTTAATGGTTTGGTTTTCGGCCTTGGGTTAAGGAGCCCGGGCCAAAATTGGTGTGTACAATATACATATCCTAAAAGAACTAAGCCTAAAAATTTAAAATATCCTAAGAAATAAAATAAAATAAAGACAAGATCCCCCATTTTTATTTATTTGTAGACCCCTCAGAATTCGACCTATCTTTTGCTTCATTGTCCTTGTTTTTGCTTGAATCGCCTCGTTCCATCTTCGATATTAGAGTCCATGGTTCTAATATAAAATCTGGAAATTCAGGCACAAAAACAAACTAGTCATGAAATATTTTCGGAAAAGCACCTCTAATTGAGTCATCCCGTATTTTTGAATATCTCCAATAAATTTTTTTTTGCCACTGCATATGTTTCATTATGTCCATCAAATTTGACAGCTCATCATGAAGATCTAGGCGAGGCGAACGAGTTCTAAATGTTGGGGTAGCCATGTTAGGTTCGGAAATTGGTTCAGTTGGCTCTGCCAAATCAGGAATTTCAACTGGCTGTACTAGTTCTTTCTCTATAGGAATTTCTTCTTCTTCGGGTTCATCACTTGATTCAAATTGCTGTTGAAGAATAGAATTTCTTGCTACTCGAACAAGGTCTCAATCTGTGATTTTACCTTGGCTATACTCTGTCTTCTTTACGTTTGCAAGAATTTTAGCTTTCAAGCACAAAACTGTTATCATAAAGGGAAAGTAGGCTGCATTAGAACATCTAGCGGCACAGTTTCAAAGTTCTCTTAGAATGATCTTTCCCACATCAGTGGTCTTCATTGTCATAATTTAGTATAGAAAGACCATTCGTTCTACTAAAATCGTAGCCTCATGTGAGATAGACATAAGACTAAACCGAATAAAATAAAACCATACCTTCGCCAATGGTGTCAAATATTCTCATTGACAAGTGTGAGTCACATGCTTTGACATAGTCCATTTAGAACCCAAAACTGTAGGTTCTTCTAGAATCTCTTGCAATTTCTCGGCCGTAATATTTTCCATTAAGGAAGAATATCCGTTGTCTTCGAAATTAGGTAAATCAAAGAATTCATTAATAGTACTTCAGTTTATTGCTACCTTAATTTCTTGGGCAAAGACTTCTGTTAATTTGCTCAAGCTCAAATTTGCATAAATTTCTCGGACTAACTCTTCATCTGCACTAGGTCTTTTCTCACAAACACTCCCCAATTTAAAGCTTCAGCAACTTGTGAAATGCTCGTCATGAAATCCGTATAGTTGCTTTCTTTCAACGTAAAACCTTTCTTCGGAAGCATTTGTTGATTTTTGAAGATACTGTTGTATCTTGCTTTGGCTTGTTCAAAATGGAATTTGTTTTGTGATTCTTCAACTTGGACAGAGGTATGAGTTCTTTTGCGAGGCATCATTTAATCTGAATATTACACAAGATGAAAACAAATAATAATTTCCCAAAATTTAATTAGAAGTAAAAGGAATTAACAATTCATAAAATTGAAAAGTTAAATAATTAAATCAAATTAAAGTTTAGGGAAAAAATTCTTACCATCTTTGTAAAAATTAATAAGAACTCAAGAAAATAATATGAAAGGGAAACAAGGTGACGTTGGGCTAGGGTTGGAGGGATATTTGATGCTACCTTAGGTGTTGGTGGAAGGTGTTGGTTTGGGTGTTTGAAGGTTGCTGAAGTGGTGTGGTGCAAAAGGAACAAGCTCGCGCATAGGTTCGTGTGTGCGAGCTGGGGCGCACGAGGACTAGAGGGAGTAGCAACGCACAAGGGAGTAGGGTGGAAGAAGTGGTTGCTGTGTGAGCAACGTCGTATGCGGCTAGCCAGTGAAGTGTAGAGCATGCGAGGGGGTAGGCATGAGCGGTGGTGTGTGTAAGCTGAGTGGAGGGCTAGTGCGCGTGCTAGTTGCTGGTTATACTTGTTGCATGTAGTGGCTGGTGGTAGTAGATGAGGGTTTCGACACTAGGGAGGGTAGATGGTGATGGAGGCAAAGATGTATGGGAAGGTGGTATTTAAAAAGTGAGTGAGGGAGTGTTCGACTCAAACTTTAAGAAAAAAACATATTATAATTCCTAATGCAATATAAAGACACTAAAAATTAATATATAATATATAATAAATAATATATTAATATATTATTTATTATTATCTTATTTAATTAAAAATAAAAATTCTTAGGTAAAATAATGATAAAATAATGAACAATTTTAATTCTATACAAGGTTAATAACAATTAACAATTAACAATTTACATATAATATATAATAATATATTACTTATTATTATCCTATTTATTAAAAATAAAAAATAAAAACATTTATTTTAACTGTTCCAAAATATTTACAAAAAAGGCATCTAATTTCAATATTTACAAAAAGGACAACTAATTATTATATTTCAATTAAGTACCTAAACTTAAATATAATTTTAAAATTAAATAGAAAACTAAAACTTGGATCAAAATTGACCTTTTTATTCAAAAAATAAAAAAAATTAACTTAGGAAATATTTTCTCGGAAGATTATGTTAAAATTAATTCTCAGAAAAAATTAGAAGGGTCATAAGTGGTCTCGCTTAAGTTCCAATCTTCTAGACGTAATTTATTTTTACATATTAATCTAGAAAATATAGCCTAAGTCATTTATTTGAAAAGAACAATGAAAAAATCCGATAAAATAAGAGAAGTTTTATCCTGTTCAATTTTACCCCCAAAGTAATGTTTCAAACGTTGAGCGCTAAATTTGAAATTACCCTTCTTACTGTGAAGTTCAACAACCAAGTAAGGGAAAACTTGATGAACAGTGAATGGACCAGACCAACGTGATTTTAACTTACCTGGAAGGAACCTTAATCTGGAATTGAACAACATGACTTGTTGACTTGCTTCAAATTCTCAAACTCAAATGTGTTTGTCATGCCATCTTTTCAATCTCCCCTTGAATAATTTGGCATTTTCATATGAGAACATTTGATATTCTTCTACTCATTAAGTTGAAGCATCCGTTTCTCTTTAGCAAGCTTAAGATCCAAGTTGAGCTACTGAAGAGCCCAATAAGCTTTATGTTCTAACTCTAAGGGCAAATGATAAGCTTTCCCAAAAACCAACCGATAGGGAGACATCCCTAAAGGTGTTTTGTATGTTGTCCTGTAGGCCCATAAGGCATCATCTAGTCTCTTGGACTAGTCTCATTGATTTTGACAAACAACCTTCTCAAGTATACCTTTTATCTTTGTATTTGGTAGTTTAGCTTGCCCATTTGTTTGTAGATGGTAAGTTGTGGCAACCTTGTGCTTCACTCCATGTCTATTAAGCAACCATTTCAACCATTTGTTCACAAAATGGGAGCCCTCATCACTGATGATTGCCCTAGGAGTTCCAAACCTTGTGAATACATGTTTCTGCAAAAACTTCATTACTACCCTAGCACCATTCGTCGGATATGCCTCGGCCTCAACCCACTTAGATATGTAGTCTATTGCTACTAATATATAACTGTGACCAAAAGAAGGAGAGAAAGGACCAAGAAAGTCAACACCCAAAACATCAAATAATTATACCTCAATAATGTTTGTTCGAGGAAACTTATTTCTGTTGGTTATGTTTCAAACCTTTTAGGATCGATCACAACTCTTTACGTAGGGATACACATCAGAGTTAGCCAAAAGAATCTGACTTACAATACTTTAGTCGCAGTGCATGATCCTTCAAAGTGTCCTCCACTTGGAGCTGTATGGCAATGATATAACATTTCTTGTACCTCATTTTCTGCCACACATCTCTTAATCATTTGATCCACACACTGTTTTAATTAGTATGGATCTTCCCAAAAGTAGTACTTCACATCATGGAAATTCTTTTTCCTTTGCTGGTATGTCTTACCAAGTGACATCAAACCACAAACTAAATAGTTATCACAATTAGCAAACCAAGGGGTGTTATGGACATGATTTACCTTAAGTATGTACTCGCCTGGGTATGTCTCTTGAATGAGTATAAGCAGATAGGTTCCTTCTTGTGGCTCCAATCTGGATAAGTTATCTGCTATTAGATTTTCTACCCCTTTTTTATCTTGAATTTCTAGGTCGAACTATTGATGTAAAAGTACCCATAAGATCAATCTCAGCTTAGCATATTTCTTGGGAAGTAAGTATTTAATTGACGAATAATTCGTATAGACAGTCACTTTGATACCTACAAGATAAGATTGAAACTTGTCAAAAGCAAATACAATAGCAAGTAACTCTTTTTTGTTACCGTATAGTTCAATTGAGATTGTAACATCCTAAAAATTGAGTAAACGATATGTTGCATGTTTTTGGTGCTTAGCTTGTGAATGATTCAAATTGTGTGTCTTGAGAAGGCTTGGGATTTATTCGAAATTAGAATAAAGTTTAGTAATGAGTACTTTATTGAAGTGGAACAAGTGATCTTGATGTTTAAAGAAATTAAGTGGCAAAAACTAGCATAAGATGAGCTAGTAGTAAAGTGGAGTTGGCGTTATAAGTATTGCATGAGGGAAGAGGTTTGAATCCTTAGGAATGCATTTGTGACATTTATTTTTACTCTTTCCTAGCAAGTGTCGGCCAAGCATCAAATTTTTGGTAAGTTAGACTTTTATTTTACGGTATGGTAGCTAAAAAGATATGGTAAGAATGAACTTAAGGTAGGGAATCATGAGAATATGGCATGTAGGGGGGAACATAAGGCTTGAAACAAAGGTGATGTTTTGGAAACTTTTGGGTGGCTAAACTTTGACTATGAACATGGACGATTTTGGGGTCTAGGGGGGATGGCCGAATAGTTTTGGTAGCATAGGTAAGGATGGTAGCATGTTTTGGTCACTTTCATTTGGTCATTTGGGTTTTTTTTTCATAAAACTTTTCTTCTCATTTTTCTCTCCTTAGCCGAATGCAATTGGTGCATTGTGTGCATTTTTGTTTTCTTCTTTTGGTCATTGTTTTTGACCATTTGGTCTCAATCTTTGCCTAACCTCTCAAGTTCTTCCTCTCTAGTGCCGAAATCATCAAAGCACAAAAGCCATTGTTCTTTTCTTTTTTTTTTCTACTCTTTGGCCGAATGCTCTCTTGTCCCAAACCCCTCCCTTTGTTCTTTTTCATCCTTGAAAAACCGAAACACATTTTCTCTCTTCTATTTTTCTCCACAACTAAATGTTGCTAGCATCATTTCCATCAAAATTTTCTTCTTAGCCGAACCCTTCTCCTCACATATTTTCTCTTGTTAATCATTCTTTCAACTTTCGTTTAAATCAAGTGGTAAGAACCCTTTTCATTTCTTTATTTTTTCTTTATCTTTAGCCGAATATGCATATCGTTTAGAGGATCTTTTGACCGAAAATAGCATCCCTTATTTCTTTCTTTTAAACAATCTTATTCATCTTAATAGTGATAAAATGAAGGCCAAAACTCGGAGTATTCGTAATCATCTGAATCGCTAGGATTCGGTTCAAAGTGTTAAGGGACGTTATCACTCGATTTTCATCCCGTGAACGTGGGATTTCGTGTGGTGTCGATTTCGCTTCTTAAAATCTATAGACTTAATTTCCAAAATATTAGTTGGACTAATATTCTTTAATCAATGGAGGCAAACAAGATAGGTTCGAAAAGAGTGGTGAATAGTGTTCGAAAGAGGGGTGGATTCGCTATTCTCTCTAGATTCAAGCGAAGGGCTGTTTCGGCAATTTGAGATTTTCCACCGGGTTGTGGACCCTCTTCTGGTGAAAATCAATTATTTGAAGTAGTTCATACTCCTGAGCCATTGACTGTTTGTGGTTCTTCAACGGGTTATGAACCATCAATCGGGGAGAAACCACAAATAGTTGTTGTTCGAAATTCCAAGGGTAAAGATCTAGATCGCTTATCTTTAGTATATATTTATATTAAATATTAGTGTTCTAATCAAACGTGACATATATTTAGGTATCGACGAGCGGGAAAGTTTAGTTCTCACCGTAATCAGGTGTGTAATTTCACACTTATCTCATGGGTTAGATGTTATACCGTAAGCATTAGAATAAAAATCGTAAAGTTGGTAAAATTGGAAAATATGGTACACTAACACTTTATGTGTAAATGCATGAAATCGGTATTAAAGTCGTGGAAATTATGGGATCGCCCTTGATGGGCTAATTTGATAAAAAAGTAATTTTTTTAGGCCTCATGTGCTTAATGGGCCGGATTGCTAGATTGCTTAATGGGCCGAATTTCTAGATTGCTTAATGGGCCGAATTGCTAGATTACTTAATGGGCGGAATTGCTAGATTGCTGAATGGGCCGGATTGCTAGATTGCTTAATGGGCCGAATTGCTAGATTGCTTAATGGGCCGAATTGCTAGATTGCTTAATGGGCCAACTTGTAGTATGGGCCTTATGTTGAAATTATCATATGAAAATTTTTATGCTTTGTATATGTATACATGATTGCATGGGTTGGGATAAAAATGAAGAGAAGTTCTGGTGGTTCTGCCACAATCTAGTTCGGGTGGCTCTGCAACAATCTAGTTCGGGTGGCTCTGCCACAATCTAGTTCGAGTGGCTCAACCACAAACATTTTAAATGGCTTTATGCCTGCGATTGGTGTGTTGGCGGGGTGGGTTGACTTGATCTCCACAGGTGTATTGGTTGGTACGGGTGGTCTGTAGCGGATAGAAATTTAGGCTTGGTTGGGAATTGCATTTCACATGCATTTTTAATTATTATATTGTTAAATTCGTAAATAGGCTCAAGCCCAATAAAATGCTTTGATGATTTGGCCCAGTGGACTTGGTAAGTGGGTTACACACTGAGTTCTAAGTAACTCACCCCGTTTTCTTATCCTTCTCAGGTAATGATAATTGATGGAGGCTTGGGCCGGGGATGACTTCGCGGGGGCCATACTTCAAATGATGGTTTTTATGAACTTTAAATTACTTTTTAGTATTTTTTATTTAATTACTATTTAAATGGTGATGTAATAAGGCCTCTGGTATTGTTTTCATGGATTTTTATTTCGTGGATGGATTTTAATATGTTTTAGATACTTAAATGGGACTATTTTAATTTTTATAAATGTTTTCTTAAACTTACGTATAAAAAAAAGGGTTTTCTTAAATATCACTAACTAGTAAAAATTTCTGTGAGAACTCTTTTATGAATATGTTTCAAATCCCTTTTGAATTTTTATTTCTTTAAAATTTTTAACCAATTATTTCTCTGAAAATCAAATTATAAACTCTTATGTTTTAAAATCATGGATTTCAAATTAACCTCGGTTTTTGATAAACTCCATCTCCAAAATAGTTTTGAAGATATGCTTTCTTAAAATCATTAGATGACTAGATGTATGCTTGATTTGTGTGGCATACCAAATCTGGTCTTAACACATAGACCGGGTTTGGGTTGTTACAGAGATCCCGTTAGAGTTCGACTTATGTAGTAGATGGGATGAAAAACTTTGTTCCTTCGCTAGCCTATCACAGCTCCTACCGCGAAGTCACTTGCATCACACATGAATTCAAATGGCAATTGCCAATCTGATGTGACGATAATTGGTGTCGGAATTAGTCAATTCTTCAAATCATTAAAAGCTTTCAAACATCTTCATCAAAGTTGAATGTTGTATCCTTCTCCAAAATTGCTAAACTTCTCCAACAATTTGCATGAAGGTTTAACAATTTAGGAGAAGCCTTTGATAAATCTTTGATAGAATCCAGCAGGTCCCAAAAACTCTTAACACCCTTTACAACTGTCGGTGGTGGGAGTTTCTCAATGTGTAACACCCCTAACCCGGATCCATCCCCGAAATAGGGTTACAAAGTATTACTAGACTAATCTCATAAACAAACATACAATTCGAATTACAATTCTCATATCAAGTAAAAAACTACACAAATAACATCATATAGTCCCTAACACGAGCCTTCGAGGCCAAAAAAAGCATTAGAAATGGTTTGGGACTAAGCCGAGAACTCAGGAAATTTTTGGAAAAAACATAGAAAATTTTCAAATTATAGGGGACACACGCCCGTGTCGCCAGGTCGTGTGTCTCACAAGGCCAAAGACACACCCGTGTCATAGGCAATGTGGACATTCGAAATGGGATCACCTGGTCATGTCCCAGCCTGTGTCTGATCCCGTGTAACTCATTCACTTGGGTCACACGGCCAACCACACTCCCGTGTGACTAGCCCGTGTACCCTTTGAAATGGCCTCACACGCCCGTGTGCCAGGCCGTGTACTAAGACATGCCAAAAGTGTAGGGTATATTGACTTATGCCAGACGACCAAGTCACACACCCCAGCGCTAAGCCGTGTGGAGCTACTGACTTGGTTCCTAATTAAGTATCAAGGGACACACGACCGTGTCACCTAACTGTGTGTCACACACGGTTGAGAGACACACGCTCGTGTCTCTGCCCTTGTGGACAAAAATAGGCTATGTTTTAAGCAACATTTTTCACCCAAAATATGCAACAATCTAAACACATCAAATGGCATATAACCCTATCTTCAATAGGCATTCAAAACATACACAACCAAGTCCAATTCATGCTATATCAATACCAACAACTACAAAGATCATAAGTATCACAATTAACCATTCACTTTCACACCAATTTCACATCTAAAAATCTCCTAAATGGTCACTTTCAACTATACATTATTTTGCCTAAAACCACATGCATACCATATCTCAAAATTCAACCATTTGGTACTCAAAATACCAATTCACAATAAGCATTCACATAGCAATTTATATACCACATAACAAAAGGCCATTTACATGTATATACATCACCAAGTATACCAAAATAAGCCAAATTACATGGCTAAATACATTACCAACATATAGGCAATATTAACCATAACACCTATACATGCCATATAACCAAATACACAAGTTCAAAAGTACCAAAATGATAGCTTGATAGTGTGATGAGATCTCATTGCAATAAACTATAAAGCTTAGTAAGCTCGTATGCTTAATAAGTAATAAACTACAAAACACTATAAAATACAGAAAAGTAATAAACTATAAAGCTTAGTAAGCTCGTATGCTTAATAAGTAAACTTTCCATTCAACTACAAGTACTTAAATATCACATATTGCAACTCAATTTAAATTCAAATGCCTAACACATATTCAATCCAAAGATTAGACATAAATTTCATAAATTTATTCGATTCAACGATTGTATAATTCACGCACGTACCTATACTAATATGTACTCTCACCCTTTCATATCCTCCATATACTCGTTGAACCATTCAGAATAATATCTGATACTCGGGAATCTCGCACACTAAGTGCCAATACATAGTCGAAGCCATCTCAATCACATATCTCATATAATGCTCTCTCTCGAGCTATCAACGGGTCTTCTCACACACGTTGATGGTCAAAACGTAATTACACGGTGCTGCTCACACAAGCTAAATAGAATCTGCAACACCCGAAAAACTCAGCCACCGATAGAACATACGGACCAGCACTCAAACATAATAACCCCTAATGACATGTCATTTGTATTCTATCTATTCCTAAGGCTCAACTGGGATTTCACATTGCCGAATCTTCGTCGAATATTTCTGTAAGGCCGTATTCATTAACAATACAATTATAAAGCATTTAAAACACAATTACATTAATGCTTATAACATACGAACTTACCTCGGATTTATACGAGAGAAACGAGCTATCAATCCACTATTTTATTTTTCCCCCGATCTAATTCCGAACTTCACTTTTCTTGATCTATATGTAATCAAATTTGCCTTATTTAATTATCATTCTATTCAATTTAATCCAAATTTCATAATATGGAAATTTTGCACTTTTACCCCTAATATTTCAACTTCTTTACAAATTAGTTCCTAGCTCATAAAAATGCAAATTCATGCAATTGAGTCTATACCCATGCTAGCCGAATTCACTATAGACCCATAGCACCCCAAAATTTTCATTATTTCACACATTTCACCATGAATTTTACACATTTAACAAATAAATCCCTAATTTGCAATTTCAACCAAAATCACTTAACATATGTTGTTTATCTAACAACAACCATTCATTTTCTTTCATCAAACATCAAGACACATACATATTCCTCAATGGTAAAACCCTAGACTTTTAAAAGTTTCACAAATTAGTCCCTGGGCTAGTTAGGTTAAGCTACAACGACTCCAAAAACATAGAAATCATTAAAAACGGGACAAAAATTGTACCTAATTGGACTCTAATGCCTTGTCCGAATGTTGCTCAACCAAAAATGGCTTCTTTCCTCTTCACAATCAGTTTAGAAGGAAAGAAAAGATGATGCATGTCTTTTATTAATTAATTTTAACCTTAGTTACACATTTACTTAATTAACCTTAAAAATTATCACTAATTTCATAATTGCCAAGCCATTATCATCTACTATCACATTAATGGTCTATTTACGACATAAAGACCTCTAATTTAAGGTTCCATAGTTATTAGACCCCTTTAGCTATTAGAACTCAACTTTTACACTTTACGTGATTTAGTCCTTTTTATCGAATTAAACATTCAAACGATAAAATTTCTTAACGAAATTTTCATTCAATCATACTATCATGATGTACACCTCAAAATATTAATAAAATAAATATTTTGACCTTGGATTCATGGTCCTGAAACCACTGTTTCAATTTGACTAAAAATGAGCTGTTACAATTCTCCCCCTAAGGAATTTTCGTCCCCGAAAATCTTACCAGAAAGTAGGTTAGGGTACTATTTTCTCATAGCTTCCTCAGGTTCCCACGTAGCCTCTTCAGCACTGTGACGTTGCCATAAAACCTTCATTAAAGCTATGCTTTTATTTCTCAACTCTTTAGTCTCTCGAGCTAGAATTCTGATCGGTTGTTCACTGTAACATCCTAGATTAGGGGATATGCGTGCGTGTATAATTCATGAGTTAGTAGGTTTTGGCAGTGTTTGGAACTGTATTAAGGGTTTTTAGAACTCTAGGATGAAGGTGAAAGCTTTGGGAAAATAATTGGATTTTAAGTTAGAAAGGGGAGCTAGGCTGAAGAGGCCTTAAGAAAAATTTTGGGGAGTTTAGGACACAAGGAACCATGTGGTAAAGTGGCATGAAGGCGCAAGGGTGCAAGGGGGGAAGGTTGCGTCAAAGAGAGTGCCAAGGAGGAGGAGGTTCGAGCAACGTGGGAAGCATTGGAGACTTTTATTTTTAGCATTAAAAAGGGGAATTGGGCTAAGGAGGCCTTAAGGAAAATTGTGGGGGTGTTTGGACATGAAAGGGGGCTTGGTAAAGTGGCTTAAGGGTGCCACTGAAGGGCTTGGAAACGACGCCATGTGCAGTGGGCAAGGGCCTTGGTTCGAGTCTTGTTGGCAGCAGGGAGGAGTTGTTTTTATTTTGCTTTTGGCGTTAAGATAAGGGGGAGCTAGGGAAGGAGGTCTTAAAAGGAATTGTGGGGATTTATGGCATAAGAACCCGCTTATTAAAGTGGCTGCAAGGCACTACTTAAAGCTCTGAAAATTGCGCCACAGGCTTGGTGCAGGTCATGAGTTCAAGTCGTAAGGGAAGCAAAATTTTGAGGTTTTTTTATGCATGTTGGCGTTAAGGGAGAGAGCTAGTGGACGGCTTATGGACTCTCAAGTGGGCAAGGATAATGCTTGTTTAATTCTTTTAAAATTCGGCTGGAAGGTAAGAGATAATGGTTGTTTTCTTATTTATTTATTTATTTATTTTAAGATAGAAGATAATGGTGGCCTTATTTTATTTGTTTTGAATAGGTGATATAGGGATAAAATAGGAGATTAAATAGGGATTTGATAAGTAAGGATAAAGTGGCCGAATATGGGTCTCTTTTGGGGTGTTAATTTTCGGTCATTTAGGGGGGGTTAAGTGCCGAATTCTCATTATGGGAGTAAACATCTTTTTGGCCAAAATTCTCCTACTTTCTTCTCTTCTTCATTATTTTTCTTTCAACTCCAAATTCTACACCTTTTTCCTATATGGCCGAATACCCCATTTGTGACTAGGATCTTAGCCGAACCTTGTAAGTGCCATACTCCCATTTGTGTTTTATTTTTATTAAAGAGCCATAGCCGAATATTAAAGTGCCTTTATTCTTATTCTTTTGTCGCAAGTCTCAAAAGCCGAAAATCAAGCATTTTCTCTCCTTTGTCGACTATACACTCTCTTGCGCTTCAAACGTGTGATTTTGGTAAGTATTGCCTATTCTAGCAATCGGTTATAGGTTCTCTTCCTTTTGGTATGCCGAAACTAAGTTTTGGTCTTGGTTTTTAGAGCATGGCCGAATATGTATAGTGCTAAAATAAGTATTCTTTTGTGTGTAGCCAAGGGAAGAAGACGTTAAGGGGTTCTTTCGGGATTTAAGGTGCTCAAGGATAGCCACTGAAGTATTCGGCCAAGGGCCATGTTCTTAGATTATTATTATAGCCGGTTCTAATGTGTAGTAATCAGGGATTTCGACAGCTTCATAGTTAAGTGGTGATTCGGGATTTCGGTAAGTAAGGTAAGGAGGTTTGTACTATTCGGCCTAAGGCCATATTTTGGGTATAAGTGTGACCGATTATGTATTATGGCTTTTAGGGGTTAATCGACGGAGGTAACAGAGGCTTCGGGATTCTAGATCGTTTCGGTAAGGATACTTAGTAAGTTTAGATCTACTCCGTATTCGTTCCATAGCTGAAGGCTAATTATTTGTAAGTACCAGTGGGTGGCCGATTGCAAAAGGGAACTCAGAGTGTGATTCGGGATTTGGTAGGAGACCAAATCGGCATTTAGGGAGAAGGAAGAACCACGTTTCGAGATTGTGTTAGATTCGAGTAGTTTGGGATTTCGCTAATAGGCAGGTGTGTGATTAACTCACCGTTTTTCGGGTATATGATATGTATGCGAAATGTGTATGTGTTATGAATGTGCTAACTAGTGCAGTGGAAATTGTGATATGGATACCCTCAAGGGGTATGTCGATAATCCGGTAAGTGCCAAATCTAATTATTAATATGAATATGTGTTATGACTATGCTTGATCAACATGCTCATGCATCGTTATATTATATCATTATTTTATGTTGCATGTGCATGGGTTGGGATATGATATGAAAGAAGGTACGGGTGTACTTCGAGTACGTGGTTTGATGTTAGCCTTGAGCTACATCGTGGATTGACGTCAACTGAGGTCACGTTGTGGATTAATTGCGATTTAGTTCGCGTGGATTGATGAGTGGCTGTGTGCCTCATCGTGGTTGATATCGGCTATGTGCCATATCGTGGTTGATGAGTGACTATGTGTCCCATCGTAGTTTTGGTGTTAGCTACGACTGCATCGTGGATTGGCGCTGACTGAGGTCGCGTTGTGGATTTTTGTGCTTAATTGCACGTGGATGGCATTGATTGCCTTTTGGAGTGAAAAAGAGAGGGTGATTTGATAATCCCCTGGTGTGTGGTGGTTGGATACGGGGGTGTGTAGAGGATAGACCCTAGGTTGGGTTGGGTGCACTTTGCATAATTCCAATTGATATGTGAATTAATGTGAAAATGGGCCAAGCCCAATTGATATGTGGATTAATGTGGAAATGGGCCAAGCCCGGTATATGAATGCGGATCAGTGTGGAAATGGGCTAAGCCCGCTATGTGGAAATTATGCGGTTAATTACCCTGTTACCTGATAAGTGATTTGAATATGGGCCAGGCCCAGAATGTGATAATATGTGAATATGATAATTGTTATCTGATATATGGGTTATTATGTGGTTAACATGTGGGTGGAATTTAGTGGATTAATTACACAATGAGTCTGTGTGACTCACCCAATCTTTATTAAACATCGCAGATGATTCATGGTAATCAGACCGGGCTGGAGGGGATTCAAAGGTGGCCATGCAGAAGATGTTTTTAATTATGTTTAAATTTTATTATAAAGTACCTTGAGTAATTATTTATTGTAATAAGGCCCAGTTAAAGTATTTGAACATTTTTATTATGTTTAAGCTAGATGACGATTAAATTATTATTTGGAAATGCTATTGTTTTTGGAAACTCATATTTTTTTTAAAAGATATTAAAGTTTTAATCCGGGAAATTGTAATAACTTAGTTTTATTGGGAGATTTAAACACACAATATTTTATTAAAGACAAAAATTTTTAATGTTTTCCCAAAAGTAAAATCAGTCTTCAAACGTTTTTTCGCAGTGACATACCAGATCTGGTTAGGGCTCGTGGGCTGGGTATGGGGTGTTACAATTTAGTATTAGAGCCCGGTTCAAAACTCGACTTTGAGGTTTTGGGCCCGAAAAATGCTTTAAAAAAAATAGGCTTTTCAAAAAAATATGGACTTTTAAGAAATTTTTCAGGTTATTCTGGCATGGCACCTGTATCTCCGGCCCGAAGTCCACCAGGTAAGTACTTCTGACTATTGAAGTGATGTATAGATGTGAACTTGATAGGCTAGATGGGAACGTAGATTAGTGAACTAGGATCTATTGAACCCTAGGACTAGTCTACTCAAACACAAGTACATAAGACTTAAGGATCACCAAACAAACCTGTGACCAAGTCGCCGAGCTAGGGTGTGGTAACTGTTGTACGCATGTCTAGGAGTAGATTCAGTAAGAGCTTGGTATTTAAGCAGTCCTAGTGACTCACCTCCTCTTTACTCGAATCCTACCTGGTGCGTAGTAACCGTTCACCCTAACCAAGAGGACTTAGTCATCGGCTAAACCAATGATTAAAACCTGAAAGGGACTAGCCATGCAGTTTTATAAAAACCCTAGTTTTTAAATCACTAAACTACCCTTTTTGATTTGTACAAACTATTTTGAAGACATTTCTCAAAATATTTTCGATTTACGAAATTACAAAAATACCTCTAGTTGTAAATTACTAATATACCCTTAGTTTTTAAGATTTTCAAAAATACCCTCGACGTTTGCTAAAATATTTTTACTTTACAAAATACCAAAAACCTTACTTTGTGAAATATTGCAATGCCTTGATTTGGAAAATTACTGAATTACCCCTGACTTACAAATTACCGGAATAACCCTGATTTCTAAAATTTTTTGTATTACCTTCGATTTGGAGAAATTTTCAAAATACCTTCGAGTTTGGAAAATTTCAGAGTGCCTTGATTTATTAAAATTTTTTTATTACCAAAATACCCCTATAGGACGAATGACGAAATTACCCCTGGGTTGGAAAAGGACTGAAATGACCATAGAAGTGTAGTGAATGAATTTGTCTCTGTTTATGAACGTGAATGTGATCCTCTGAGATAGATTAGTGAACTTGAACTGAACATTTGTGTGATCGAAAGAACTACTTCTAAATATCTCTTTTCATAAAATTGTTCGCGGTTAATGAGTGGAACAAAAATTCTAATGCATAAAACTTTTTAATCAAATTAAATCGCGACGTTAGAAATGAGTTCTAGGGGACGTGGTTGTCGTGGACGCGGTAGAGGTAGAATGGCGATCGTAACCAAACCGAGGGTTGGCCATGGGTCGAAAGCGAAGGCGCCGCCGCCAAGAAGTGGGCGCGGAGGATCAAGATCAGACAGGAGGCGATGACGCACTATCGCGGGCCATGTTGCGAGTGCTCGAGCGAGTAGTAGGAGCTAGTGTAGGAAATGGAGCTCAAAAGTCAGTGTCGGAAAGGCTTAGGTCAAACGGAGCCGAAGTTTTTAGAGGAGTATCAGGAGTAGCTCTGAATGTAGCGGAATATTGGTTAGAGGCAGTCGAAAGAATCATGGAGGATTTGGACTGTACTCCGAAGGAAAAGCTGAAAGGTGCTGTCTCGTTGCTCCGAGATGAAGCTTATCGATGGTGGCTCACTGTCAGACAAGGTACCCCGGCAGATCGAGTGGATTGGGAATATTTTAAGGCTAAGTTCGAAGGGAAGTATGTTGGAGCTAGTTATTTAGACTCGCAAAGAAAGGCGTTTCTAAACTTGGTTCAAGGAAGTAAGTCGGTAGCAGAATACGAAGCGGAATTTGTGCGATTAAGTCAGTATGCTAAGGGGATCGTGGCTACTGATTATGAAAGTTGTGTCCGATTCGAAGATGGGTTGCGTGATGAGCTACGAGTGTTGATTGCTCCGCACAGAGAAAGAGACTTTGCTATTCTAGTGGAGAAAGCTCGGATAGCTGAAGAAGTTAAGAGGACTGTAAGAGAAAACCGAGATAAGGAAAAGAACGGGAACAAGAGGAGTTTTGGACCGTCGGAATCATCTAGGGATTTTCAGAAAAGACAAAGGATCGAGAATTCTGTACGTGCACCTGTACCAGTTACGGAGAATGAGAGTCGTTTATGTGCTTAGTGTGGGAGAGCTCACACAGGAGAGTGTTGGGGAAATAATAAGGAATGCTTCCGATATGGATCTAAGGCTCATTTGGTTAAGAATTGTCCTCAGGCAACGAAGGGTCGAGGTTCGAACCATGGAGGAAATGGTTCCGGCAGAGGTCATGGAACACCCGGCAGAAGGGCTAAAGGTTCGGATGCGAGACAACCAAGGATGTGATATCAGGTACGTTCCTTGTTTTTAAAATACCCATTATTGGTTTGCATGCTATAAGAGTAGTTCATTCTTGTGTTGCTAGTGAAGTGCTTGAAACCTTGGATGTGAACTTAAAAATTGTGCCTAGGAAGTATGATAATTTTATTAAGATTAGAGTGCGTAGCATAAGCGTAGTGTGGTGAGTAGGATTGCTCAGCTGATAGTTAGTAACTAATTTCGAGGACAAAATTATTTTTTAAGGAGGGTAGAGCTGTACCATCCTAGATTAGGGGTTATGCATGCGTGCATAATTCATGAGTTAGTAGGTTTTGGCAGTGTTTGGAAGTGTATTAAGGGTTTTTTGGGGGAAGGTTGCGTCAAAGAGAGTGCCAAGGGGAAGGAGGTTCGAGCAACGTGGGAAGCATTGGAGACTTTTATTTTTGGAGTTAGAAGGGGGAATTGGGCTAAGGAGGCCTTAAGGAAAATTGTGGGAGTGTTTGGACATGAAAGGGGGCTTGGTAAAGTGGCTTAAGGGTGCCACTTAAGGGCCTGGAAACGACGCCATGTGCAGTAGGCAAGGGCCTTGGTTCGAGTCTTGTTGGCAGTAGGGAGGAGTGTTTTTATTTTGCTTTTGGCGTTAAGACAAGGGGGAGCTAGGGAAGGAGGTCTTAAAAGGAATTGTGGGGATTTATGGCATAAGAACCCGCTTATTAAAGTGGCTGCAAGGCGCCACTTAAAGCTCTGAAAATTGAGCCACAGGCTTGGTGCAGGTCATGAGTTCAAGTCGCAAGGGAAGTAAAATTTTGAGGTTTTTTTTTATGCATGTTGGCGTTAAGGGAGAGAGCTAGTGGACGGCTTATGGACTCTCAAGTTGGCAAGGATAATGCTTGTTTAATTCTTTTAAAATTCGGCTGGAAGGTAAGAGATAATGGTTGTTTTCTTTTATTTATTTATTTATTTTATGATAGAAGATAATGGTGGCATTATTTTATTTGTTTTGAATAGGTGAATAGGGATAAAATAGGAGATTAAATGGGGATTTGATAAGTAAGGATAAAGTGGCCGAATATGGGTCTCTTTTGGGGTGTTAATTTTCGGTCATTTAGGGGGGGTTAAGTGCCGAATTCTCATTGTGGGAGTAAACATCTTTTTGGCCGAAATTCTCCTACTTTCTTCTCTTCTTCATTATTTTTCTTTCAACTCCAAATTCTACACCTTTTTCCTATATGGCCGAATACCCCATTTGTGACTAGGATCTTAGCCGAACCTTGTAAGTGCCATACTCCCATTTGTGTTTTTTTTATTAAAGAGCCATAGCTGAATATTAAAGTGCCTTTATTCTTATTCTTTTGTCGCAAGTCTCAAAAGCCGAAAATCAAGTATTTTCTCTCCTTTGTCGACTACACACTCTCTTGCGCTTCAAACGTGTGATTTTGGTAAGTATTGCCTATTCTAGCAATCGGTTATAGGTTCTCTTCCTTTTGGTATGCTGAAACTAAGTTTTGGTCTTGGTTTTTAGAGCATGGCCAAATGTGTATAGTGCTAAAATAAGTATTCTTTTGTGTGTAGCCAAGGGAAGGAGACGTTAAGGGGTTCTTTCGGGATTTAAGGTGCTCAAGGATAGCCACTGAAGTATTCGGCCAAGGGCCATGTTCTTAGATTATTATTATAGCCGATTCTAACGTGTAGTAAGTAAGGATTTCGACAGCTTCATAGTTAAGTGGTGATTCGGGATTTCGGTAAGTAAGGTAAAGAGGTTTATACTATTCGGCCTAAGGCCATATTTTGGGTATAAGTGTGACCGATTGTGTATTATGGCTTTTAGGGGCTAATCGACGGAGGTAACAGAGGCTTCGAGATTCTAGATCGTTTCAGTAAGGATACTTAGTAAGTTTAGATCTACTCCGTATTCGTTCCATGGCTGAAGGCTAATTATTTATAGGTACCAGTGGGTGGCCGATTGCAAAAGGGAACTCAGAGTGTGATTCGGGATTTGGTAGGAGACCAAATCGGCATTTAGGGAGAAGGAAGAACCACGTTTCGAGATCGTGTTAGATTCGAGTAGTTCAGGATTTCGCTAATAGGCAGGTGTGTGATTAACTCATGTACCAAAAGCTTTTTGCAATTTTTTCCAAAATCATGACGTAAATCTTGGGTTTTTATCCGAAATAATAGAAATTTGCAACCCATGCCATTTGACAATCTCAAAGATATACAATTCAGTTAATCTATCGAGTGAAAAGTCTGTATGTACCGAAATGAAATGCACAGATTTCATCAATCTATTAACACAACCCAAATAGCATCTTTTTTTTCAGAGATAGGGGTAACCCCTATACAAAATCCATCATAACTCTATCCCATTTCCATCCTGGTATCATCACTGGCTAAAACAGTCCCGAAGGCACTTGATGTTCAACTTTGACTTGTTGACAAACCAAGCATCTCGACACAAATTCTAAAATGTCTCGTTTCATGCCTGGCCACCAGTACGACTGCTTCAAATCATTGTATATTTTAGTACTCCCGGGATGAACAGATAAATAACCACTGTGTGCTTCGTGTAGAATTTTCTGAATAAGCTTGAAGTTTCTCGATACACAAATTCTACCACGAAACAGCAAACAATCATCGAATCTGATCTGATACTCTGAATCAGTAGTCGACTCACATTGTACTCTTTTAGCTTGCAATTCATTGTCACATTTCTAAGCCTCGCAAATTTGCTGAAGAAATACCGGTTTAGCTTTTAACTAAGCTAAAATTGAACCATCATCAGATAAAGTTAACTGTGTGTTCATCGCCCCCAAAGCAACAAAGATTTTCTACTCAGAACATCCGCGACTACATTCACTTTTCCCGGATGATAATCAATCACTAATTCATAGTCTTTCAACAACTCGAGCCATCTTCTTTGTTGCAAATTCAAATCTTTCTAAGACATTATATACTTCAAGCTCTTGTGATCGGTAAAAACATGGTACTTCTCACCAAATAAATGATGTCGCCAAATTTTCAATGTGAAAACAATAGCGGCCAACTCTGAGTCATGCGTTGGATAATTCTTTTCATGCGGCTTCAATTGTCTAGAAGCGTAAGCTATCACTTTACCTTCTTGCATCAAAACACATCCCAAATCGTTCAATGACACATCGCTAAAAATCAAAAACTCTTTACTCGACTCAGGCTAAACTAAAACTTGCACTTCAGTTAACAATGCTTTCAACTGTTCAAAAATCTATTGGCATTTCTCAAACCACTCAAACTTCACATCTTTCTGCAACAATCGAGCCATTGGTGTAGCAATCATTGAGAACCCTTTTTCAAAACGCCGATAATAGCCAGCTAATCTTAGAAAACTTCTGACCTTGGATACGTTTCTTGGTGGTTTTCAGTCAACAACTGCTGAAATCATACTCAGATCAACTCGAATGCCATCTGCTGAAATAATATCTCCCAAAAATCCAACCTCTCGGAGCCAAAACTCGCATTTGCTAAATTTAGCAAATAGTTGATTAACTCTCAATGTTTGTAACACAATCTTCAAATGTTCCTCATGCTCAAATTCATCTCAAGAATACAACAACAAATCTATCCAAATACGGTCTAAAGATTTGATTCATCAAATCCATAAATACTGCAGGAGCGTTAGTTAATCCTAATGGCATAACAAGAAATTCATAATGCACGTACCTAGTCCTGAATGTAGTTTTTGGCACATCCAAATCTTTAACCCGCAATTGATGATAGCTAGATCGCAAATCAATCTTTGAAAATACTATTACTCCTTTCAACTGATCGAACAAATCATCAATTCTTAGCAAATGATACTTATTCTTAATCGTAACCTTGTTAAGCTGAGGATAATCAATACATAATCTCATCGTTCCATCTTTTTTCTTTACGAACAGAACTGGTGCACCCCAGGCCGAAAAACTAGGTCATATAAAACCTCTATCTGTTAACTCTTGCAACTGAGCTTTCAACTCTTTCAATTCTATTGGAGCCATTCTATACGGAGCTATCGATATGGGTGATGTTCTCGATATTAATTCAATAGCAAACTCGACTTCTATGATTGGTGGCAACCCAGGTAACTCTTCTGGAAACACATCTGGATAATCACAAACCATTGCCACTGATTCAATCTTCGATTCAAACACTTTTGTATCCAGTACATACGCAATATAAGCATTGCAACCTTTCCTCACATATTTCAGTGCTAGCATCGTCGATATCACTATAGGCAACCCACTCGAATCATTAGATTCAATTTGAAGAATTTCACTATTCTAACATTTCAACTCAATAGTCTTTCGTCAACCAATCCATGCCCAAAATCACATCGAATACATCAAACGGTAAAAGCAATCAGCTGAAAAACAGTAACCCCGAGTCATCAAATGACAATTCTTGCAAACTTTATCAACTAGGACATACTGGCCTAAGGGCTTCGATACTTTAATCACAAATTCGGTAGACTTAACAGGTAAACTCTTACTAGACACTAAATTCTTACAGACATATGAATGGGTCGACCCAGGATCAATCAAAGCAATTACATTAGTGTCATAGAAAGAAAATGTACTAGTGATAACATCTGGTGACAATGCATCTTCACGAGCGCGAAAAGTGTAAGCTCTGGCTGGTGCTCGAGCCTCATATCTCACAGTAAAATCCTTTGTCGCACCTTTGCTACTAGTCACATTTCCCGTATTTTTAGGTGGTCTCCCTCTGGCAGCTATATTACTTGGTCTTGTATTAAAAAATTTGTCTTTCTCAGGTAACTCAGGACAATCTTGAATAGTGATCTTGCGAGCCACATCTGAAACAAGCTTTAATATTCATCCAACAATCTCCAAAATGTCGTCTTTCATATTGCTGACACTCAGGTTTCTTGGTTTTTACACTATCAATGCTCGATACTAAGGTAACTCGAGTTTTTAGACCCGTGTGTTGCTTTCAACGATCTCTATTAGAATACCCTACTGAAGCATGATAAGGTTTACTCATTGGCCTTTTTTTTCAAATTTCTAGCCTCGAAATCGGCTTTTCTTTTTTCTTTTCCAAGTTCCTCGGCTTTGCAAGCTCTGTCAACTAAAACAATAAATTTTTTCAATTCCAGAATTCCAACTAGAAGTTTAATGACTTTGTTCAACCCATTTTCGAACCGCTTACACATAATTTCTTCAGTTGAAACACATTATTAAGCATATTTACTTAGTCTCACAAATGCTTTTTTGTACTCAGTTACATTCATACGACCCTGTTTCAGTTCCAGAAATTCTTTGCACTTTTGATTGATAAACTGTTGGCTTATGTATTTCTTTTTGAAATCAGTCTGAAAGAATTCCCACGTGACTCGTTCTCTTGGCACCACAGATATCAAAGTGTTCTACCACTTGAATGCAGTATCTCTAAAAAGTGATACAGTGCATTTGATACATTCTGCTGGCATACAAGAGAATTCATCAAATACCTAGATTGTATTCTCAAGCCAAAACTCAGCTCTTTCAGGAGCGTCATCAACTGTAGCTCTAAAATTTTTAGCCCCGTACTATCGAATTTTATCCCCTGGTGGCTTCTTCAAATGTAAAGGTTCTAAAGCTTGAGGAGGTACGGGAACCTGTTGGGGAATAGGTGGGGGTGGAGGTTGCTGAGCAGCCAGATTATTTCGAACAAACTCAGTGAACCATTCGTTCATCATTTTGAAGAAGGTTTCCTTAGCCTCTCCTCCCTGACTCCCATATACGAGTCTCGATTCAGCCGGCGCTACTCTGTGAACGAAGGTTGGTGCATTATTTTGTACATCATCAACAACTATTTGATTAGGATCCATTGCTATATAAAAGCATAATTTTAAACTGCCAGGAGATATCACACTATCACAGGTTATATATGGCATGTATAGCTAGACCCACACTCGCTATGTTAGTCTAAGAATCAAAATTGTAACTCTGATACCAATAAATGTGACACCCCTAACCCATATCCGTCGTCGGAATAGGGTTACGAAGCATTACCAAACTAATCTCATAAAAAATCATACAACCGAATTACAATTCTCAAATCAAGTAAGAAAACTACACAAATACAATCATATAGTCCCTAACATGAGCCCTCGAGGCCAAAAACAAGCATTAGGAATGCTTCGAGACTAAGCCGAGAACTCAGGAAATTTTTAGAAAAAACATAAAAAAAGTTTCAAAGTACAGAGGACACATGCCTGTGTGGCCCGACCGTGCGCCTCACACGGCCAAAGACACGCCCGTGTCATAGGCAGTGTGGACATTCGAAATGGGATCACATGGCCGTGGACCAACCAGTGTCTTACCTCATGTAACTCACTGACTTGAGTCACACAGCCAACCACAAGCTCGTGTGACTAGCCCGTGTATCCTCAGATGTTCGTGTGCCAGGCCATGTACTAGGTCGTGACAAAACTGTAGGGTATACTAACTTATGCCACACGGCCAAGTCACATTCCCGTGTGTTAGGCCATGTGGAGCTACTCCCAATCTGAGCAAGCCTTGAAATCACTATAAAACACGGAAAAGTAAAAATAGTAAACTATAAAGCTTAGTAAGCTTGTATGCTTAATAAGAAACTTACCATTCAACTACAATTTAAGTTCTTAAACATCACATAATGCAACTCAATTTAATTTCAAAAGCATAACACATATTCAACCCAAATATTAGACATAAATTTCTTAAATTTCTTCGATTCAACGGTTGTATAATTAATGTACGTACCTATACTAATACGTATCTATCTCTCACTCTTTCATATCCTCCATATACCCGTTGAACCATTCGAAATAATATCAGATACTCGGGAATCTCGCACACCAATACATGGTCGAAACCATCTCAATCACATATCTCAAATAATGCTCACTCTCGAGCTATCAACGAATCTACTCGCACAAGCTGGTGATTAAAATGTAACTACACGGTGCTGCTCAAACAAGCTGATGAGAATCTGCAACACATGCCGGAAAAGTTAGCCACCGGTAGAACGTACGGACCAGAACTCAGACACAATAATCCCTTATGACGTGTCATTTTTATCCTATCTACTCCTAAGGTTCAATTGGGATTTCACATTGCCAAATCTTTGTCGAACATTTCTGTAAGGCCGTATTCATTAACAATACAATTATAAAGCATTTAAACATAATTACATTAATGCTTATTAACATACAAACTTACCTCAGATTTATACGGAGGGAAACGAGCTATCAATCCACTATTTTGTTTTTCCTTCGATCTAATTTTGAACTTTGCTTTTCTTGATCTATATGTAATCAAATTTTGACTTATTTAATTATCATTCTATTCAATTTAGTCCAAATTTCATATTATAGAAATTTTACACTTTTACCCCTAATATTTCAACTTCTTTACAATTTAGTCCCTAGCTCATAAAAATGCAAATTTATGAAATTGAGTCCATACCCATGCTAGTCGAATTTCCTATAGACCCATAGCAATCCAAAATTTTCATTATTTCACACATTTCACCATGAATTTTACACATTTAACAAATAACTCCCTAATTTGCAATTTTATCCAAAATCACTTAACAAATGTTGTTTATCTAACAATAATCATTCATTTTCTTTCATCAAACATCAAAACACATACGTATTCATCAATGGTAAAACCCTAGACTTTTAACAGTTTCAAAAATTAGTCCCTAGGCTAGCTAGATTAAGCTACAACGACTCCAAAAACATAGAAATAATTAAAAATGGGACAAAAATCGTACTTAATTGGATAATAATGCCTTGGTCGAATGTTGCTCAACAAAAATGGCTTCTTTCCTCTTTACAATCAGTTTTATAAGGAAAGAAAAGATGATGAATGTCTTTTATTAATTAATTTTAACCTTAATTCCACATTTACTTAATTAACCTTAAAATTTGTCACTAATGTAACGCCCCAAATTTTGGGCCTAGAAGAATTGGGCCTTTGGCATGGGAGTGTTTAAAATTTTTGAGAACAAGAGAATGACACAATTGCATGTTAGATCTGCTGGGTGAGTGATTTTGGAAGGTTAAGGGGTTTCTATGAAGTCCTGGGTTCAAACCTGAGCTCTAGTAAAAGTTTTGGTTTTAGGTGAATAAAACCCTGGAGTAAGTAAGTAGGCTTTAAGAATAAAATCTGGTAAAAGGTGACACAAGAGGAGTTTGTGGTCTAGTGGCAAGGTGGCGTTACAACTGGTAAGAGGTTTGAGGTTCAAGTCTTGGGATAAGCAAGGGAGGTTTTATTTTGCAATTGTGACGCCTAGTGCTTGTGTTATAGTGGGATTCTGCTCAGGTGGTTGTGGAATTGGTCTTGAGGAGTGATTCATGGGAAAAAGATTTGGAGGAGTTTGGAAGTGTTTCAAATTAGGGGTGTGGAGAGAATTGAGGAGATTTTCAAGGGATTTGGAGGAGAGGAGTGTTGTAGCCGAATTGTACATCTTCAATGTGCAAATTCGGCCAGAGGAAACCATTTGGTGCATTTTCAGCATTGGGTGAGAGTGTAGAAGCTGATTAACATTTCGGGTTTTCTCTCTTTGTCGCATTTGTGTAGTGTTTTTGACCATTCGGGTCTGTTCCTTTTCAGCATTGTTTTGCAATTGTTTCTCATTTTGCCGAAACTCAAGTGAGCAAATGCTTTCCAAATTCTCTTAAAAGCCTTCTTTTCTTCTTCCCTTAATTTCTTCTTGGCCGAATCCTCTCCTTCATCTCTCTCAGTTCTTTTGACTCTATCAATCCTCATCTTTTGCATCATGTGCTTGGCCGATTATCCCTTATTGTGTTCTCTTTCAATTTTCCTTTTTCTTCTAGTGATAGCCGAATACTCTGCTATCTCTCTTTCATCTATTATCGAATTTACTCTCATTTCTGTTCTCTTATCATAAGGCTGTGGGTTCTTCTCCTCTGTTTGTCGAGGTTAAGTGTAAGTTATGGTGATTCTTTAAACGGATTTTTGTGCTAGTATGATTCTTTTTCCCTTCTGCCGAATTCTCCCTCTCTTCCTTTATACTAATGTGTGCTAAACCATGGTTTTAGACCATCGTGGTTGATAGGTTATTTTGGTAATGCAGTTAATCATCAAGAGGTGTTGGATCAACTCTAGCCTATGATCTAAGGGAAATAAATAGATTAGCGATCAGTCAAGGTAAGTACGGATTATCGTTTTGGGCTTAGACAGTTATTAACCTTATTGGTTGTAAATATGATACGATATTTTGGTTGATTATAAGATTCAAAGAGCATGGATCTTAGCTAGTTTCACGAATAAGTGTGTACACACAACACTCCAACTGTAGATCGGCAAATGCCGAAATACCAAAATGCTGAAAGTCAAAATGCCGAAAAGCCAGAAATACGGAAACGGCTACCATACGAGCGCTCGAATGCTCGTGTGGGGAAAGTCGATTCAACGACAGAGGTCACCATAAGCGTCCTCGTACTATTGGGCCGTTATGAGCCTTATTGCTCGTGGGCCCCATAATGATTAAATTTATGAAAAGTGGAAAAAATTGAACTGGGCTATAACGTTTCACATAGCTGTGATTGAAAATAGGTCGAATGGGCCACACGAGGGTGTGGGCCACTTGAGCCGAATACTGGGCTTTGAGCCCATTTACACAGTTTTGACCAAATGGGTTGTCTATGTCGTTCAAAGCAACTGTAAACCTTCGGGAAGATTATAAAATTACCGAAATACCCCCATAGGATAAAATGACTAAAATGCCTCTGTATGTTATATGATTGCTTTTGTATATCATTTATAGTATATTTGTATTCAAGTGATATTATATTGCATGGGGGATGGGATCATTGATTTGGAGGAAGTGTATGATTTGTTAGGGTCGCATGGTCGCTTGCTGAGTATGGATCCACCGATGGCTTTAAGCCGATTATGAGATTGGCAGCTCTGCTACAATATTGGTTAGTGCTGCAATCAGTGGTACGTAAGGAGTGTAGGGTTTGAAGGGTCAATTAAATCCCCACAAGAGTGTAGGTTGGAAGGGATTTGGAGTGCAGGGTTGGTTGGGTATTTGTGCATTACACGATCTGATTTGACTGAGATATGGGCCTAGGCCCAGCTGAGGCTGTAGCACCCCTTGCCCGTATTCTACTCTGGAACCGGGTACGAGGCGTTACGATGCTTAACTCATAGGATTATACAACTTCAGGCTACTAGATTTATTTCAGACTAGAACTTTTCTAGTCATATGCCTATCGTCCTTATAATGGACCTACGATGTCCTAAACACGTTTCCAAAAGGTTTCAGAGATAATTTGGAAACTTTTACGCACTTAAGAAAAATTTACCTAAACAGGGGCCACACGCCCGTGGGGGTGATAACACGCCTGTGTTCGACGCCCGTGGTTGACACTGACTTAAATCACACGACCTAGTCGCACGCTTATATGGCTGGCCCGCGGTCGCCTCTGATTAATCCATATGGCCTGGGCATGCCTGTGTACTTCAACCGTGTGGCGATTCAAATTCCAAATTCAAGGTGCAGACTTCACATGGCCAGGGCACACGCCTATGGACTGGTCGTCTGTCGCACACGGCCTAAACACATGCCGTGTGCCTACCCATGTGAACAAGAACAAGGCTATTTGCCAAGCTCTTTGCATCCCTCTAGCTCACACCACATGAATCCATTCAACAAATCAATAAATGACTCATAATTTGCAACATGAACTCCCATAAATAACTTCATATTTTCATATATATAGCAAAGAGCCAACAACTATTGAAACACCCCTTACCCGACCCACGAGTCTTGACCGAATCTGGAATGTTCCTCGACGTACACCGGTTCAAAATTCTTTTGTTACTTTAGAAAACTGTGTGTTTTGAAGATGGTTTGTTTGTGGGTTGGGCTCTAGTTGAAAACAAGTTTATTTTATATTGAAAATCCTTTTATTTCAGGTGACAAAATATTTAAAGTTTATTTTGAATTAAATTTACTTAATCTTAAATTTAGAAAAATACGTAACATAATAACTAAAACAAAAAAAAAATTGTCAACTATGGCCTTATTACATCAACATAAAACCCAAAATAAATTTAAAGTACTTAAAAATAAGGAGTCCACATAATAATAAATTTCTTGCTGGGCATGGCCACCACTAAGCTCCTGCCGACCCGGTCCATCACTGTTCATCACCTGAAAAATGTTCCCACAACGGGGTGAGTCAACAGACTCAATGTGTAAACATAGCACTAAGTCTTAATAAATTCACACATATCAAATCATACATATTAATAAATCATTAAATTAACATGATGCAACCCAAACCCAAACCTAGATAACCATCCGCTACACGTCACCCGCATCACCGCACACCGTGGGGACTACTAAGTCAACCCTCCATCCGCTACACACCATCGGCGGTCGCTGCTGCGCTGCGACGACATGCTCATCGCCTCTTATAATTTTCGTGGCATAGCCACCGGATAATATTTGTGTCATGTGACACCACATTCGAGATAATGTGACCAAGTCACCACATTGATAATGTGACCGAGTCACCACATTCACTTCCCCTTTTCATATAACCCGAATGCCCGTATCATACATATCATGCACATCATGCCTTAATTCACATTCTTATCACTTTTCACATATTATATATAACATGTATTCATAATCCTAGTAGGAGTAGGAAACGTGCACTGAGTACTTTGTACCATTACATGGTACCTTAGCCATATTTTCACAATCTTATTAACATATTCAATTTAAAACATAGCCGTGAAAATATTCAAACTTAGGGTAGGGTACACACACGATTTGCTTAACAAATTCACTGAATCCCGAAATCCGATCTACTGCCTTAGATCCTTAACTCCCTACATTCGGCCACACTTAGTATTTTAGGAAAAGCCTATTCGGCTATAAGGTTAAATCAGAAGGATTATTGTAACCAAAAATCCTTACCTTGCCGATTTGATTACTAATCAAATCCTTAACGTTGTAGACTCCCCTCCTTGTAATCGGTGATATTAAATCCCTTCATAGATTAGTTTAGGCTTAAACACATAAAAATAGATCTAAATACTAAAACAGGGCCTTGGCCGAATATTCATAGTCACTTACCTTAAGATTCTTAAATCCCAGAATAACCCCTTGGTTATAGTTTCTGTCGAAATCCCTAAAAATACATGTTAGATCTGATTTCCAATCGCTTTATGAATTTAATCAAGTGGCCTTCGGCCTAAACCATACTTTTCTTACCTTAGATCTATAACTCCCGGAGGATCTCTTCTCCCTAGTAGTCGACAATAGACAAAATCTAGGAAGATCCTTTGTAATTTCGGCCAAGAGACACAAATGGCATTAGAATCTTAGTCTTGGACTTTAAGAAAAGAAGTATAATGATAATAATAGATCCTTACCCTTACTAATGAAATCGGCAATCCTTTACTTGAATCCACACGCTATTCGGCTATGGCCTAGATCTTAACAAGCTTTCGGCTTTTGGAACTTAACAAGAAATCGGCTAGAGGTTATCTGTGTTGTTGGTTTTATCAAAAGAAAAGAGAGGGAAAAGAGTCACTAGGGAATTCGGCAATGGTGGGAGAAGGGAAATTCGGCAAGACTAGGGGATCTTACTCTCAGCTTTTTGGAGAATTGAAAAGAAAAAGAAAAGGGTTGCAGAGAGAATTCGGCAGAGGCTTTCAAGAAAAAGAAAATAATGCAGAATGGCCTCTCTTTTCCTCCTATTGCCGAAATTACTAGGCCAAGACTCCCTTACTTGGCCATCACTTCTCCCTTATTTTCCTCCTTATCTCTTTATTTAAAAATTAAAGAATAATCCCTCATTTATCTCTTGAAAATAATCTAAAATAAATCATCATTTATCTACCCCTTAGCTGAAATTTTAAAAGAATTTAAACTCCTCCCTTAATGCCTTAATGCCGTCCATTACCTTTTCCCCATGGCGCAAAAATAAAACTTTTATTTGCTTCCCTCACGACTCGAACACAAACCCTCCTTGCACAGTGTATGGCGTCATTTCCAGAGCCTTAAGTGGCACCTCCAAGCCACATTTCCAAGCCCAATTTCATGTCATATTTCCTCCATAAATTTTCTTAAGGCCACCTTGCCTTAGTTCCCTCTTTTAAACTTTAAAACTTAACATTTCTAAGGTATTTCCTTACACTTCCAAGCCATTTCCTTACATTTCCAAGACAAGACATTTCCTTACATTCCCAAGACATTTCCTTACATTTCCAAGACATTTCCTTACATTTCGAAGGTTCTAAAAATGCACACAACACATCCATATCACAATAGACATGCTATTTCATAAAATTAAGCAAAAATGCATAAGTCCAATTTCAGGATATTACAGTTCTACCCCCTTAAAATAATTTCATCCTCGAATTTACCTGGCTGAAATAAGTGAGGGTATTGCTATCGCATTGCCTCTTCTGGCTCCCACGAAGCTTCCTCCGCTCCATGATTGCGCCATAAAACTTTGACTAGAGGAACTGACTTCCTCCGTAACAGTTTCACATCACGTTCCAATATCTGAATCGGCTCTTCCTCGTAGGACAAATCTGGCCTTAGCTCCACCTCCTCGACTGGTACCACACGAGATGGGTCTGATCGATATCGACGTAGCATGGACACATGGAAAACGTCGTGCATCTGCTTCAATTTCGAAGGCAGCTCCAACTGGTATGCCACTGGACCAACTCGCTTCAATACCCGATAAGGTCCTATAAACCTTAGACTTAACTTCCCCTTTCGACCAAATCGCATTACCTTCTTCTAAGGCGATACCTTAAGGAACACTCGATCTCCTGCATCAAATTCTATCTCCTTTCGCTTAAGATCTGCGTATGACTTCTGCTTATCCGATGCTTCCTTTAACCGGGCCCGGATTATCTCCACCTTCTCTTCGGATTCTGCCACGATCTCTGGACCCAAAACTCGTCGTTCCCCTAATTCAGTCTAACACGTAGGAGTTCGACACTTCCGACCATACAATGCTTCATACGGTGCCATCCGAATACTAGCCTGATAGCTGTTGTTGCAGGCAAATTCTGCTAAAGGCAAATAGTCTTCCCAACTTCCGCGGAAATCCATCACACAGCCTCTCAACATATCCTCCAACACTTGTATTACCGCCGCCGATCGCCCATCTCGATTGTGGATGAAAAGCCGTAGTGAAGTCCAACTTAGTGCCTAAAGCTTGATGAAGTGCCCTCCAAAATCGAGACGTAAATCTTGGGTCTCTATCCGAAATGATTGACACCGGCACTCCATGTAACCTCACAATTTTCGCCACATATAACTTTGCCAACCTCTGCAAAGAATAATCAACCTTTACCAGAATGAAGTGCGCGGACTTGGTCAAACGGTCCACTATTACCCATACCGAGTCCTTCTTAGTAGGCGCAAGGGGAAGCCCACCAACGAAGTCCATGGTGATTCTCTCCCACTTCCACTGCGGAATCTTGATTGGCTGGAGTAATCCCGATGGAACTTGGTGTTTAGCCTTAACTTGCTGACACGTCAGACATTTTCCCACGAATTTCAGTAACTTCCCGTTTAAGATCAGGCCACCAAAATCGTTCCCTTAAATCCCTGTACAGCTTAGAGCCTCCGGGATGCATAGCATAAGGGCTACTATGCGCTTCCCGAAGAATCCTCTGTCTTAGGTCCTTGTCCTTAGGCATACAGACCTTACCCTTGAAACATAATACTCCCTCATCATTAACACCATAATCCTTTAACTCTCCGTTCTGTACTTGTTGTAACTTAACACTTGGATCCTCATCCATCAACTGACTTCCCTTTACCTCATTCAACCATGTTGGTTTGACTTACAATTCTTCCAGCAGACTCCCATCATCATACAAACTCAAGTGTGCGAACATCGCCCTCAGATTCGACACAACCTTCCGACTTAAGGCATCTGCTACCACATTCACCTTGCCCGGATGATACTCTATAGAACAGTTGTAATCCTTTAGTAATTCCACCCACCTTCGCTGCCTCAGATTCAACTCCTTCTGAGTTAATAAGTACTTGAGACTCTTGTGGTCTGTGTAGATTACTGAACTTTCCCCATAAAGGTAATGCCTCCACACTTTCATAGCAAAGACTACTGCTGCTAATTCCAAGTCATGAGTCGGGTAGTTAACCTCATGAGGCCTTAATTACCGAGACGCGTACGCGACTACTTTGCCATCCTACATCAGTACGCATCCCAATCCCCTGTGAGAAGCATCACAATACACCGTGAAATCCTTTCCTGCCTCCGGCTGAATCAAGACCAGAGCTTCAGTTAACACTTTCTTAAGCTTCTTAAAGCTCCCCTGCTGCTTATCCGTCCATACAAAGGGTACTTCCTTCCTCAACAACTTTGTCAAAGGCGCTACTACTGACGAGAACCCTTCTACAAACCTTCGGTAATAGCCTGCCAATCCTAAGAAGCTGCGAATCTCAGCCACTGACCTAGGTGGTTTCCAATCCAACACTGCTTCAATCTTCTTAGGATCCACCCTTATTCCTTCAGCAGACACCACGTGCCCTAAGAATGCCACCTCCTTAAGCCAAAATTCACACTTGTTGAATTTGGCATAGAGCTTCTTCTCCCTTAACACTTGCAGCACAATCCGGAGATGCTCATCATGCTCCTCTTTAGACCTTGAGTACACTAGGATGTCGTCGATGAACACAACGGCGAACCTATCCAAGTAGGGTTGAAAGACCCGGTTCATCATATCCATGAACCCGGCTGGGGCGTTCGTTAATCCAAACGGCATTACTACAAACTCATAGTGGCCGTACCTTGTCCTAAAGGCTGTCTTATGGATATCCACCTTCTTCACCTTAAGCTGATGATATCCAGACCTTAGATCTATCTTCAAGAAAACCGCTGCCCCTTTGAGCTGATCGAACAAATTGTCTATCCTTGGCAAAGGATATTTGTTCTTGATGGTCAGCTTGTTTAACTAACAGTAGTCTATGCATATACGCATAGTTCCATCCTTCTTCTTCACAAACAGGACCGGTGCTCCCCACGGAGACACACTGGGTTGAATAAACCCACGATCCAACAACTCCTGAATCTGAGCCTTCAGCTCAACCAACTTCTTTGGTGCCATTCGGTACGGGGCAATTGACACAGGAGCTGTTCCCGGTAGCAAGTCAATTCCAAATTCCACCTCCCTATCTGTGGGTATTCCTGGTAATTCCTCTGGAAACACATCTCCAAAATCCCTTACAGTTCTAGCTCCACTAACACCTTCTTCCTTTCCATCTAATGCACTTACGAAGGCTAACAACGCCTTGCACCCTTTCCGCACCATCTTTCCAGCCTTTAGCACCGAAACTACATTAGACAAGTAGTTTCTTCTTTCTCCTATCATAACCACTACTTCATCCTCCGGGGTCCTTAACTCCATTCGCTTAGCCGCACAATCCAACACGGCCCGGTGCTCTACCAACCAATCCATACCCAGTATGAGGTCAAATTCTCTGAAGGGTAGTTCCATTAAGTCGGTTCGAAATTTCACTCCCTAAATCTCTAGAGGTACACTCCGAAAGATCTTATCCACCACTACAGTTTGGCCTAATGGGCTTACTACAGTCATCTGCCTATCAGTAAGTTCAGAGTCTAAGCCTAGTGTCTCGACTACACTACATGCAACATAAGAATAGGTCGAGCCCACATCAATCAGAGCAAAATAGGGCTTGCCATAAATAAAGAATGTACCGATTATAACGTCCGGCGCGTTTCCATCCTCCCTCCGGTGAACCGCATAAACTAAACCCGGTTGCCTTGCCTCAGTATTAGCAACACCTCGGCCCGGTGTTCCATGTCCTCTGCCAGCACCATTACCTCTGTCATTCGGACCACGGCCTCGTTGAGGCTGCTGTCCACCTCTACCAACCTGATTAACATTCTGAGCTACTGGTCGATTCCCATCAGGTTTCATCGGACAATCTTTGATCATATGGTCCTTGGACCCACACTTAAAGCATCCTCCTGTCTTTTTCCAACACTCTCCTAAGTGTTTCTTCCCACACTAATCACAAGTACGATGCTGCCCTCCTGTGGTAGCTTGCTGGCCTCGCGGCCCATCAACTCTAGGCCTCTTACTCCCAGATGATCCTGACGATCCAAAACCTCTTTTTGGCCTATTCCGATCCATATTCTGCTTCACAGAATCCTTAATCCCTTCAGCTACCTTAGCTTTCTCTACTAAAGCAGAAAACTCCCGTTCCTGATGTGGAGCTATCAACAACCTTAGGTCATTCCTTAGTCCGTCCTCAAATCGGACACATCGCTCATGTTTCGTAGCCACTACTCCACGAGCATACCGGCTCAACCTCAGAAATTCAGCTTCATACTCCGCTACGGACTTGTTCCCTTGAACCAGCCCCAGAAAAGCCTTCCTCTGCTCATCAGTATACCGGGTGCCAACATATTTCTTTTGATATACTGCCTTAACATGCTCCCAGGTCAGATCCTCAGCCGTGGCACCATCCCTAACTCTTAACCACCACTGATACGCTTCATCGCGTAGTAGTGCCACCATTCCTTTCAACTTCTCCTCAGGGGTTAGATCGAGCTCATCCATAATCCGCTCGGTTGCCTCTAACCAATATTCAGCGGTACTGGGTGCTACACCCGATACTCCACGGAACACCTCAGCTCCATTAGCTCGGAGTCGCTCGGGTACAGATTTCCGAGCTCCCATATTTCCTCCTACTCTAGCCACCATATTCGTAACTCGCAAAGACGACTGCGATACAAAGATCATCTCCCGTCTCGATCTTATTGCTCCCCACCAATGGTGGTGGTGGTGGCGGTGGTACCTCATTATCGATCCACGACCCGACCTAACGGGTTCGGGAGATATGGTCATCCTACCCCTATCAAGGCGTCCTCGGACGTTACGACCACGCCCCAGAGCTCATTCTTACAATCGTACCTTAATCTGATTAAGAAATTTTATGAATTAATACTGGTTTCACTGGTTATCCGCGAAGAAATTTTATGAAAGAAGTTTAGAAGTAGTTCTTTCGATCAATCAAAGTTCAAGTTTTCTATCCTAATTCAGAGAAGCACATTCATTCAAACATTCATTCACACACGTTCTTTATTTCTCTATTTTTGTCTATTTCTACCCCAGGGGTATTTTCGTAATTTGTCTTACAGGGGTATTTTCATAATTTTTCAAAATATGGTTCCTTGGTGATTTTGTCAATAAGGGTATTTTGGTAATTTTGAAATTTTAGAAATTTTAGAAATTTTGAAATTCGAGGGTATTTCGAAAATTTTGAAACTCAAGGGTATTTCGGTAATAAACCAGGGTAGATTTGTAAAGTTTAATAATTCAGGGGTATTTCACAATTTGCAAAAACTTGGGGGTTCTTTTTGAGAATTTTATTTTCCAAAACAGTAATGTTGCAAAAATTTTGGAAATTAGGGTCATTTTGGTAATTTGCAGGTTAGGGGCAATTTCGTAATTTTCTAGAATCAAGGTACTTTGATATTTTACAATTTAAGGTTTTTAGACCTGTTATAAAGTAATGAAATTTTTGATAAAACTGTGGGCAGTCTAGGCATTTTATAAACCAGGGGCATTTTTGTAATTTCACAGTCAGTGGTATTTAGGTAATTTTTTATAAATTGGAAATTTTTCGGAAAAATTTTGTAAAAATAGTTCTCACAAATTGAAAGGGTAATTTTAAGAGTTTTACAACTAGGGTTTTCATAAAAACATGGCTAATCCCTTTCGGGTTTTAATTATTGGGTTTAGCCTGTGATTGAGTCCTCTTGGTTAGGGTGAACCGAAGCTACGCACCAGGTAGGATTCCAGCGAAGAAGAGGTGAGTCACTAGGACTCGCTTAAGTACTGTGCTCTTAGGATCCAATCCTAGACATGCGCACAGAGGTTGCCACACCCTAACTCGGCGACTTAGCCATAGGTTTGTTTAATTAGGCACTTAAATCTTATGTAATTGTTGGGGTACACTAGTCCTAGGGTTCAAGTACCTATCATACTATTTCTGCGTTCCATTCCTACCCTTCTACAGATCATACAATAAATCACACAATGGATAGGGGTACTTACCTGGTGGACTGCGGGTCGGAGACTTAGGTGCCATGCCAAAAACCTGCTTAAACATTTTCTCAAAATTCATTTGGGCCTTAATTTTAAAACATTGTGGGCTTTAAACCCCAGGCCGAGAGTTTAAAACTGGACTCTGATACCAAATTGAAACACCCCCTACCCAGCCCACGAGTCTTGACCGGATCTGGAATGTTCCTCGACGTACACCGGTTCAAAATTCTTTTGTTACTTTGGAAAACTGTGTGTTTTGAAGATGGTTTGTTTGTGTGTTGGGCTCGAGTTGAAAACAAGTTTATTTTATATTGAAAATCCTTTTATTTCAGGTGACAAAATATTTAAAGTTTATTTTGAATTAAATTTACTTAATCTTTAATTAAGAAAATTACGTAACATAATAACTAAAACAAAAAAAAATTAAACCGTCAACTATGGCCTTATTACATCAAAATAAAACCCAAAATAAAATTTAAAGTACTTAAAAATAAGGAGTCCACATAATAATAAATTTCTTGCTGGGCATGGCCACCACTAAGCTCCTGTCGACCCGGTCCATCACTGTTCAACACCTGAAAAATGTTCCCACAACGGGGTGAGTCAACAGACTCAATGTGTAACCATAGCACTAAGTCTTAATAAATTCAGACATATCAAATCATACATATTCATAAATTATTAGATTAACATGATGCAACCCAAACCCAAACCTAGATAGCCATCCACTACACGTCACCCGTACCAACCTGCACACCGTGGGGACTACTAAGTCAACCCTCCATCCGCTACACACCATCGAAGGCTGCCGCTGCAGACGACATGCTCACCGCCCTTATAATTTTTGTGGCATAGCCACCAGATAATATTTGTGTCATGTGACACCACATTCAGATAATGTGACCGAAGTCACCACATTCAGATAATGTGACCGGAGTCACCACATTCACTTCCCCTTTTTCATATAACCCGAATGCCCCATATCATACATATCATGCACATCATGCCTTAATTCACATTCTTATCACTTTTCACATATTATATATAACATGTATTCATAATCCTAGTAGGAGTAGGAAACGTACCTGAGTACTTTGTACCATTACATGGTACCTTCGCCATATTTTCACAATCTTATTAACATATTCAATTTAAAACATAGCCGTGAAAATATTAAAACTTAGGGTAGGGTACACACCTGATTCGCTTAACAAATTCACTGAAATCCCGAAATCTGATCTACTGCCTTAGATCCTTAACTCCTTACATTCAGCCACACTTAGTATTTTAGGGAAAAGCCTATTTGGCTATAAGGTTAAATCCCGAAGGATTATTGTAACCAAAAATCCTTACCTGGCCGATTTGATTACTAATCATATCCCGGAACATTGTAGACTCCCCTCCTTGTAATCGGCTGATATTAAATCCCTTCATAGATTAGTTTCCGGCTTAAACACATAAAAATAGATCTAAATACTAAAACAGGGCCTTGGCCGAATATTCATAGTCACTTACCTTAAGATTCTTAAATCCCGGAATAACCCATTGGTTATAGTTTCTGTCAAAATCCCTAAAAACACATGTTAGATCTGATTTCTAATCGCTTTATGAATTTAATCAAGTGGCCTTCGGCCTAAACCATACTTTTCTTACCTTAGATCTATAACTCCCGGAGGATCTCTTCTCCCTAGTAGTCGACAATAGACAAAATCCCGGAAGATCCTTTGTAATTTCGGCCGAGAGACACAAATGGCATTAGAATTTTAATCTTGGACTTTAAGAAAAAGAAATACAATGATAATAATAGATCCTTACCCTTACTAATGAAATCGGCAATCCTTTACTTGAATCCACACGCTATTCGGCTATGGCCTAGATCTTAACAAGCTTTCGGCTTTTGGAACTTAACAAGAAATCGGCTAGAGGTTATCTGTGTTGTTGGTTTTATCAAAATAAAAGAGAGGGAAAAGAGTCACTAGGGAATTCGGCAATGGTGGGAGAAGGGAAATTCGGCAAGACTAGGGGATCTTACTCTCAGCTTTTTGGAGAATTGAAAAGAAAAAAGAAAAGGGTTGCAGAGAGAATTTGGCAGAGGTTTTCAAGAAAAAGAAAATAATGCAGAATGGCCTCTCTTTTCCTCCTATTGCCGAAATTACTAGGCCAAGACTCCCTTACTTGGCCATCACTTCTCCCTTATTTTCCTCCTTATCTCTTTATTTAAAAATTAAAGAATAATCCCTCATTTATCTCTTGAAAATAATCTAAAATAAATCATCATTTATCTACCCCTTAGCCGAAATTTTAAAAGAATTTAAACTCCTCCCTTAATTCCTTAATGCAGTCCATTACCTCTACCCCATGGCGCAAAAATAAAACTTTTATTTGCTTCCCTCACGACTCGAACACAAGCCCTCCTTGCACACTGTATGGCGTCATTTCCATAGCCTTAAGTAGCACCTCCAAGCCACTTTTCCAAGCCCAATTTCATGTCATATTTCCTCCATAAATTTTCTTAAGGCCACCTTGCCTTAGTTCCCTCTTTTAAACTTTAAAACTTAACATTTCTAAGGCATTTCCTTACATTTCCAAGACATTTCCTTACATTTCCAAGACATTTCCTTACATTTCCAAGACAAGACATTTCCTTACATTTCCAAGACACTTCCTTACATTCCAAGGTTCTAAAAATGCACACAACACATCCATATCACAATAGACATGCTATTTCATAAAATTAAGCAAAAATGCATAAGCCCAATTTCAGGATATTACAGTTATGGCTATATATACACAATAACTTATCATCAAAGGGACCAACACACTCTTGGCCAAAATAACAAAACAATACACCTAGTGTAGCCCCTGTACATGCCATACTTAAAATCTCTAAGTCTAGATATACCGAAATCTGCTGATAGCGTGGGTGGTCTTCTAGTTATCCACGTATCTTGGCTCGGCTCTTAAACTCTATAAAACAAGGGAAAAGAGAAGGGGGAGTAAGCTTTAGGCTTAGTAAGTTTATATGTAAACCATATAACATTTTTGTATGTGTTAAACAATAATATAGCATTACATAATAAGCAAGAATAATCTGCATTCTTAATCATGCTTACTCATTCATTCCATTTCCATATTCCAACCACATCACAAACTTAATGTGTACATTCGTTAGCATACTTCCCTGCAGTTAGCACCACAACGTCATATAATACAACACATCACCATCTCTTAATCAATCACTCATAATCCAATTACTCGGTGGTTTCGCACTTAGCCCACCATCAGTCTTTATTAGGGTGGTATCGCACTTAGCCCACCGAAAACGTTAGCTACGGTGGTATCGCACTCAACCCGCCATCATGTGTTGCCATTACATGATTATATGACTATTTTGTCATTCATACAATAATCATTCAATAACTACCTCATTCAAGCCACTTGAACCACACATGTTCTCAATTATGCCATGCAATAATTAGCAACAACAATGTGTATATAAAAATGCATCGTTTACACATAAACTTACCTCGGTGCAAAATGTTTCAATTCGCGATTCAATCTGTAACCTTGCCTTTCCCCGGTCAAGGTTAATGTCGCGCTCTTCTTGATCTATAACAATAAAATTCATTCATTTAAATCACTTTGCAATCATATTGCATCAAATCTACACTTAGGCAAAAATGACCATTTTGCCCTTGTACCATGGCAAAATTATGATTTTGCCCCTAGGCTCGTAAATCATTTTTTATCACATTCCCTCAATAAACTAGCCTAGCTGAACATTTATTTCTCTTACAACTACTCACAATTCCAACTATTTCATGCATTCATGACACAAATTCATTCTTTGCATTTAAGTCTTATTTACGTGTTTTCATGCTAACACCTTTCACAAAAGTTATTTCTCATCTTTCTAACATTCATATTCTTCCATAAAAACTCAGCTAACAACATAAACTCTCTCATGGTAAGTCCCTAGACATTCAACCATATTGCAAATTGGTCCCCTCATTAGCTAGCTTAAGCTTTGGGGACTCCAAAAACACAAAAACCATCAATTAAAACCATCTAAATCACTTACTAGCAAGGGTGATAGCTTGGCTAAAAGTTGAACCCCCAAAAGCTCTATTTTCTCTTCAATTTTCGGTAGAAAAAAGGAGGGTAATAGTGAAAGATGATAACATCTTTTACTCGTCTTATTTTATTCATTTTATCACCTAATTTCCACCAAATTTAACTAAAATTAATGGCCTAATTTCACTTTAAAGACCTCCAAATTACATTCTATATCTATTAGGTACCTCTACCTTGAAAAATAGAATTTTTGCACTTTATGCGATTTAGTCCTTTCTCACAATTAAGCACGCTATCAATCAAATTAAAGCACCAAAATTTTCATGCATCCATATAATTATGCTACAACACATAAAATAACATCAAAATAATTTTCTTGAACCTCAGATTAGTGATCCCGAGATCACTGTTCTGACTAGCCCCAAAATCGGGCTGTTACAGAGGCAATTATGGGCTAAGGCCCAAATGCCATCGTTACTGTAGTAGGCTTAGGCCCTGATTGATGTAATGCATGCTTTACGATCGATTATAGTTGTACACACTGAGTTTTCGTAAACTCACCCCCTCTTTTTAACTTTTCAAGAAATCCTCAGTAAGCGGTTCTACGTACGAAAGGACTCGGAGGTGGCCACACTACGAACAGCTTTAAATTTTAGTATTCTATTTTACCTTACTTAAACCGTTTTCTTATTGGGTTGTAATAAGGCTTCTTTTAATTTTTGGTTTTGATTTGGGATTTTTAGTTTATTACGTTTTATATCTGTTAAAAGTAGATCGCAGTTTTTCAAAATAATAACTGTTTTTCAAATGCTACGTTTCCGCAACTCAATTTTAAATATCACGTTTCTGTAAATCAATTGTCTTGAATTAACTCCAGCAACTAAAAGGGAATAAACTTTTAATAAATCACGATAGATAATAAACAAACGTAAACTAAGACTTTAGTTTTTAAGTTCCAAGAAGGGTTTTCAATTAAAATATGGTTTTCAAAAAACACTTGATAAACCATAAATATAACATATTTTAATTCCATGCTTGCCATATTTTTGGATGATTTATGGTGAGAATTAGTGAATTTAATGCTTCTAATCCCTTAATTTTATGTTTCTATACTTAGGAGAGCATTTGGGAGTAAAAAAAGCGAAAAAGGGGCCAAAATCGAAGTTTTCAGGATCTACACAGGCTGGACAGACGCCCATGTGAGCCACACGGGCTGGCCACATGCCCATGTGCCAACCTGTGTCGATTTCGCACCTTGCTTCCCTGTTACGCGGAAAAATCCAATTTTTAGGGTTTTTGAGCATTCAAAAGCCTATAAATACATACTAGAAGAAGACTTAAAGGGGAGAACGCGGAGTAGAATGAATAAATTACTCGAAGGAAGCCGTCAAGTTCTTTAGAAGTTTTTAGGTTCTTTATGTCTTGTTGTTTTCTTTATTCAGAGATGTATTCCTTTTACGTTATGAATTAAGCTCCCTAAATACCTAGGGAGGATGAAACCTAGATGAATCTGATTATTTAATTATCTGAATTACATGATAAAAACTTATTCTTGTTCTTAGTTATGTGTTCGTAACCCTTGCTTTAATATTTTTAGGATATTAATTCAAGTTTAATGTGCTTATTTAGTGGAGCAAAAGTCCCTATTTAAGAGAAGATCTAGCATAATTAAGCGAATTTGATTGCAACCCTAGAAATAGGATGACATAAATCTGTCGGATTAGAGTCAAATCTAATAAGGGAATCCATAGATCGAGTTAATGCGCTATAGGGGTTTTAATTAGAAAGGGATTTCAATTAATCAACCTAGAGTCAGCTGTTCTTAGTCTCGAAAGAGATATTAACATAATTTAGGGATTTCTACGGATCAAGACAAGTGAATAAATCATATAATTCAGAGTTAGAATAATAAGTGAAGTCTAAGTGGATTCTCCATTGGGTATTGTCTTTATTCATTGGTTTATTTGATTACTTTCTTCGCTCTCTGTCGCGTTCATAGTAAATTAGTTAGTTAAATTTTAGATTAAAACAAAACCCTTTAATTATTAGGCTAAATAATAAAAAGATAGTTATTACTATTAATTTTAGTCCTTGAGGATACGATATTCCGGACTCATCAAAGCTATACTACTGTTCGATAGGTGCGCTTGCCTTTGTCGAAATATTAGTTAGTTTCGATCTCATCAAGTTTTTGGCGCCGTTGCCGGGGACTAAGATATTAGGAATGCTTAATTTTTATTACTTTAGACATTTTTTATTTATTTTTGTTTTTATTTTATTTTACTAAGTTTTCTTTTATTTGCCTCTAGCAGGTATTTTTAGTTTATGACTAGAAGGAACCCATCAGGACCATTACTTTTTGACAGTGAAATAGAAAATACTATTCGTAGAAATCATAGGGAAATAAGGCGAAGTCTACAGTATATAGAGGAAGAGCAAGAGGACGATACCAATAGATCTGAAAAGATGGCTGATAATAATCCGCTACCCGTGATGGTTGCCGCAAATCCTGCTCCTCGTACTACGTACGACTATGCTAAGCCTAACTTGGCTGGGGCTGAATCGAATATTGTGAGGCCTACTGTTGCTACAAATAACTTTGAGCTGAAGCTGAACACTATACAGATGATCTAACAATTTGTTCAGTTTGATGGTTTACAGGATGAGGATCCAAATACTCATTTAGCCAATTTTCTAGAATTCTTTGATACTTTTGAAATTAATGGCGTTTCTGATGATGCCATTTGCTTACGGTCATTTCCCTTTTCATTAAGGAACAAATCTAAACAGTGGTTGAACTCGTTACCACGAGGTTCTATCACTACTTAGGAACAGATGACAGAGAAATTTTTATTAAAATATTTTTCGCCGGCTAAAACGGCAAAGTTGAGGAATGATCTCTTCTTTTGTGCAGATGGATTTAGAAACACTTTACGATGCATGGCAGAGGTATAAGGACTTGTTGAGAAGGTGCCCACACCATGGGTTCCCTCTATGGTTACAGGTTCAAACCTTTTACAACAGTTTGAACCCCTTAACTAGACAGCTGATTGACGCAGCCACCGGTGGTACCCTAAATAATAAAACATCTGAGGAGGCTTATGAATTCATAGAGGAGATGTTGCTGAATAACTATCATGGCAAGTCATGAGAACAAAACCGACAAAAGCTGCCATTGTTTTCAACCTCGACGGAGTCACCATGTTATCAAACTAGGTAGAGCTCTTAAACAAAAAGATTGATGGTTTATGTATTTCTACGCAGGTACATCCGGTGATGCAATGTGCCACAAATGGAGGAGGGATGCACACCACATAATATCCATCCTAAAACTCGAGCACTGAGAATGAACAAGTTCACTATATGGATAACAATTCTAGACCTCAGAATAATCCCTATAGTAACACTTACAATGCAGGTTGGAAGAGCCATCCCAATTTCTCAAGGGGTGGTCAAGGAAATCAGAGACAGCAACCCCCTCCAGGCTTTCAGCAATAACCCTACCAATAGGAGAAGAAGCCGAACCTTGAGGAGATACTAACAAAATTCATCTTGGTGTCTGAAACCCATTTTCAAAACACCAAAACAACATTCAAAAATCAGCAGGCGTCAATTCAGGGGCTCGAGAACCAAATAGGTCAGCTTGCTAAATTGATCTCAGAACGACCACAAGGTAGCTTGCCGAGTAATACTGAACCTAACCCAAGGGAGCAACTTAATCCCATCACTGTGTGCGATGAAGAAGGGTTAGTGGAATTTGAATCTAAACTAAGGCAAGAACCTATGGTAAGTAAAGGTAAGGTTGGGGTAAGCCACAATACACAGAAACTAGTAAGTACAGAGCATATACCTCGTATGCCATATCCTAATGCGATGAAGAAAGACCATACTAATGAGCAATTTGGTAAATTTCTTAAACTCTTAAAAAAATTACATATTAACTTATCGTTTATCGAAGCTCTTTCGTAGATGCCCATCTCAGTTAAATTTTTTAAAGGAGCTTCTAGAAAAAAAACGGAAGTTAGATGATGGGCTGCATATGGAGCTAAACGCAGTCTGCTCAGCCATTTTACAGAAAAAACTACCCAACAAATTAAATGATCCAAGGAGTTTTATTATTCCTTGTTTAATGTCATGCCCTATAAAATGTTTAAGCAACTAGGTCCTGGGAAACCTAAACAAACTAGGATGAGCATTCAACTAGCAGATAAAACTATTAGATTTCCTAGGGGAATTGTTGAGGATGTGCATGAAAAATTGATAAATTTATATTCCCAGTTGACTTTGTTGTTTTAGACATGGATGAGGATAGTGATGTACCTTTAATTTTAGGACGACCTTTTTTAGCAACTACTAGAACTATTATAGATGTTGGCACAGGTGAATTGATACTTCGTGTAGGTGATGATACTATCACACTCCAAGCTCGTGATTCTGTTAAGACATCAAGTAATAAAGACAATTCTATAAATCCTGTTAATAAGACTAATCATGGGATTCAATCTTCTTTACAGGAAACTGTTTTGAAAAACACAAATGAGCCACGTTCTGGTTCATGCGCCAACAATGGAACCATCCATGAAAAATGAATGCTATAGATAGATGAACTAGACGAATGGTAGACTTATTTCAAAAAGGAACAGAAGCAACACCATGTCGAGCTTAAGGATAGAACCAATCAATTTAAGGTTGGGGAGAGAGGAGTTTCGACTCCTCAAACCACCATGACCAAGCAAATGAAAGGTAAGTCAAGCTTAGACTCTAAATAACTGCTTCTCGGGAGGCAACCTGAGCACTAACCCTACTAATTAGTTTATTTTTACTTCTTTTCATGTTTAAATGCAAGTTTTTGACCCACACGGCCTGAACACACGGGCGTGTCCTTGGCCGTATGGAAACAGAGCTAAAATTTTTCTAAAAATCGACAGAGACACGAGTTTAAATTAAACCACATGGGCGTGAGACATGACCTTGTGGACCACACGGCCTGGACACAAAGGAGTGTCCTAGGCCGTGTGAAACCTGGAACAAAATTTTTTGAATTTTAAAATAAGTCAGAGATTACACGGGCAAGACACATGGTCTTGTGTGAGACACAGCCTAGCCACACGAGCGTGTGGTAGGTCACACGGGCGTGGAAGAAGCGAAGGATGATATACATGGCCGTGCGACTCGGCCATGTGAACCACACGGCCTGGACACACGGGGTGTTCGAGGCCGTGTGAAAATTGGGCTATTTTTTTCCCTCGATGGACACGGGTTGAAAAAAAGCCACACGGGCGTGTGACACAACCGTGTGGCCCAACAGAGACCCTCTGAAACACCCCAAACCAGGCCCAGAGCCTTGATCGGATCTGGTATGTTCCTCGAGTAAAATGGTTCAAAACTTTTTGATTACTTTGGAAAATTCAGATGGTTTTGAAAGAAATTTTACCTTGTGTTGGGTTGGGCTTGAGTTCAAACAAGTTATTCTTGAAATCTAAGTATTTATTCAACTTTTTTTCTCCGTTTCCAAGTTTTTCTTAAATTGAAAATCATTCATATTTAGGTGTCAAAACATGTAACGTTTATTTTAACAAAAATAATTTAAACAACTTTTGTTTTAACAATAATATCGTGATAAAAGCAAACATAAAGTAGTCTCATACTTTGGCCTTATTACAAATGAAAACAATCCCAAAATAAATCCAAATACTTTAAATGTAAAAGTCTAAAATTAATTAAACTCTGAGCTGAGCATGGCCACCACTGAGCTCCTGCCGACCCGGTCTATTACTGAGCGTCACCTGAAAGAAAATATTCCCCAACAGGGTGAGTCAAACAGACTCAGTGTGTATAATCAACACTAAGTCCCAAATAACTTAGGCAAAACAAATTCATACATGTAACAGATATAATAGTGATGCAATCCCGAACCCAAACCTAGATACCATCCGCTACACATCACCCGTACCAACCTGCACACCGTGGGGACCAGTAAGTCAACCCTCTATCCGCTACACATCATCGAAGGATCAGCTGCGCAATGACGTGCTCATCGCCCTTATAGAATTCGTGGCATAGCCACCGGATAAAATATTTGTGACATGAGTCACCACATTCGGATAATGTGACCGAAGTCACCACATATTGTGGTATAAAACCACCACATTCACTTCCCCCTTTCATAATCACCCATATGCCCATGTCATACATATCATGCAATATCATGCCTTATTCACATTCTTATGGTTTCACATATGCCATACATATCATATTATACTCATAGTAGGAGTGGGAAACGTACCTGAGTACTTTGTACCATAGCATGGTACCTTAGCCATATTTTCCACATTCTTATTAACATATTTAATAAAACATAATCATACATCTATCGAGAAATAGTGTGGGGTACACACCTGGTATACTTAGCGAGTTTATTGAAATCCCGAACAACCTGATCTAACACTTAGATCTTCAATTCCTATATTCGGCCAACCCTAACATGTTAGTCCAAAGCCATTCGGCTATAAAACCATATCCCAAAGGATTATCACACTTAAATCCTTACCTTGCTGCCGATTTGCTCACTAACCAAATCCCGAAATCTTGGTGATACCTCTTCTTGCAATCGGTTAGGCACTACATCACCTAAATGGTTAGTTTTCAGCTTTTTGAATAATATGAAATAGATCTTAATCAATGAATCGAGCCTTGGCCGCTTACATATGTTCTCTTACTTTGTGATTCTAAAATCCCGAAAAGTGCTACTTGGTTATGAAGGTGTCGAAATACCTATAGGCATAGGTTAGATTTAGTTCTAACATTAAATCATATAAAAATGGCCTATGGCCGAATATCACATAACCTACCTTGGATGTTGAAATCCCGACTAATCCTCCTTATAGTCGACTATACTGAAAATCCCGAAAAATTCCTTCCAAATTTCGGCAAACAAGAATATTGATGGGATTAGTTCTAGATTTCGACAAATCTAAAAGAAAAGAATGGAAATCAAATGACATTTGGTCTTTACCTTCTCTACAGAAATCGACAGCACCTTGCCTAACACCTCAGAGGGATTCGGCTTCAAAGAATACTAGGGAGATTCGGCTTTTGATTGAGTTGGAGAAAGACGAAGAAAAGGGTTGGTAATGAAGATTCAGCTTCAACAAATAAAAGAAAAGAAGAATGGTTTGCAGAGAGAATTCGACAGAGGCTTCAAAGAGGAAAAAGAAAAGAATGCAGAATGGCCTCACTTTTCCCCCTTTTGCCGAAATTACTAAGCCTAGAGTCCCCAATTCGGCCAACACGATCATATCCCTTGTTTTCCTTTTTATCTCCTCATAAAAATTATCCCACATTTATCTCTTATCTTCATTTATTCAAAATAAATAAAATAAATCCACATTTATCTATCTATTTAGCTGAATTTTAAAAAGGATTAAACTCCTCCCTTTAGTGCCTTAATGCCGTCCATCACTATCTATCCTTGCAGCAAAAATAAAACTTTTATTTGCTTCCCTTGTGACTCGAACATAAGCCCCTTTTAACTGCTAGTGGCGTCATTTCTGGAGGCCTTAAGTGGCGCCTCCAAGCCACTTTTCCAAGCCCATTTCTTGTGTTATATCTCCCCTACATTTTCTCTTAAGGCCACCCTGCTTAGCTTCCTCTTCTAAATTCAAAATCTAATAATTTCTAAGGCATTTCCCTACATTCCAAGGTTCTAAAATTTCACATAACCCACCCATAACACATAAGACATGCTAGTTCACATAATTTAAGCACAAATGCATAAGCCATAATTCTGGGTTGTTACAGTTCTACCCCTTTAAAATAATTTCGTCCTCGAAATTACATGGCTAGAATAGGTTAGGGTATTGCTGTCGTATTGCTTCTTCTGGCTCCCACGAAGCTTCTACCGATCTATGATTACGCCATAATACTTTGACTAGATGTACTGACTTCCTCCTTAACACTTTCACATCTCACTCCAAAATCTGAATCGGCTCTTCCTCGTAGGACATATCTGGCCTTAGCTCCACCTCTTCAACTGGTACCACATGAAATGGATCCGATCGATAACGACGTAGCATAGACACATGGAATACATCGTGCATCTGTCTCAACTCCGGTGGCAACTCTAGCTGGTATGCCACTGGTCCAACTCGCTTCATTACCCGATAAGGTCCTATAAACCTGGGACTTAACTTCCCTTTGCGACCAAACCTCATCACTTTCTCCCAAGGCAAAACCTTAAGAAATACTTGATCTCTCATGACAAATTCTATTTCCTTGCGCTTGAGATCCGCATACGATTTCTGCCTGTCAGATGCCTCCTTCAACTATGCTCGAATTACCCCAACCTTCTCCTCCGATTTAGCCACAATTTTCGGACCCAAAACTCGACGTTCCCCTAATTCCGCCCAATATGTAGGAGTGCGACACTTCCGTCCATACAGCGCTTCATATGGTGCCATCTGAATACTAGCTTGATAGCTGTTGTTGTAAGCAAATTCCGCTAAAGGCAAATATTCTTCCCAACTTCCTCTGAAGTCCATCACACAGTCCCTCAACATATCCTCTAACACTTGGATTACTCGTTCAGACTGGCTGTCCGACTGTGAATGAAAAGCCATAGTGAAATCCAACTTGGTGCCTAACGCTTGATGTAGAGCTTTCCAAAACCGAGACGTAAACCTTGGATCTCTATCGGAGATGATCGATACCGGAACTCCTTGCAACCTTACAATCTCTGCCACATATAACTTCGCCAACTTCAGTAAAGAATAGTCAACCCGTTCTGGGATGAAATACGCGGACTTTGTCAATCGATCCACTATCACCCATACCGAGTCCTTCTTAGTAGGCGTAAGGGGAAGCCCACTAACGAAGTCCATGGTGATTCTTTCCCATTTCCACTACGGAATCTTTATTGGCTGAAGCAATCCTGACGGAACTTGGTGTTCAGCCTTAACTTGCTGACATGTCATGCACTTGCCAACAAATTCAGTAACTTCTCGTTTTAGACCAGGCCACCAAAACTGTTCCCTTAGATTCTTGTATAACTTACTACCTCCGGGATGCATAGCATAAGGGATACTATGCGATTCCTGAAGAATTCTTCGCCTTAGGTCCTCATTCTTCAGCATACAGATTTTTCCCTTGAAACACAAAACTCCTTCGTCATTGATACCATAATCTTCCAACTCTCCATTCTGCACTTGCTGTAACTTAGCACTTAAATCCTCATCCACCAACTGACTTTCTTTTACCTCATTCAACCATGTCAGCTTGACTTGCAACTCTGCTAATAGACTTCCATCGTCACACAAACTCAAATGTGCGAACATCGCCCTCAGATCTGACACAACCTTTCGACTTAGGGCATCCGCCACTACATTCGCCTTGCCCGGGTGATACTCTATAGAACAATCGTAGTCCTTTAGTAATTCCACCCACCTTCGCTGTCTTAGATTCAACTCTTTCTGAGTCAACAGATACTTAAGACTCTTATGGTCTGTATAGATCACCGACTTTTCTCCATAAAGGTAGTGCCTCCATACCTTAAGAGCAAAGACCACTGCCGCCAATTCCAAGTCGTGAGTTGGGTAGTTAACTTCATGAGGCCTTAATTGCCGAGACGCATAAGCGACTACCTTCCCATCCTGTATCAGTACCCATCCCAATCCTGTATGAGAAGCGTCACAATACACCACAAAATCTTTCCCTACCTCCGGCTGAATCAAAACCGGAGCTTCAGTCAAAACCCTCTTAAGCTTCTTAAAGCTCTCTTATTGCTTATCTGTCCATACAAAAGGTACTTTCTTCCTCAGCAACTTTGTCAACGGTGTGGCTATTGATGAGAACCCTTCTACAAACCTTCTGTAGTAGCCTACCAATCCCAAGAAACTACAGATCTCAGCCACAGACTTAGGTGGTTTCCAATCTAGCACTGCCTCAATCTTTCGAGGATCCACCTTTATTCCTTCTGCGGATATCACATGCCCTAAGAATGCAACTTCCTTGAGCCAAAATTCACACTTGCTGAATTTAGCATAAAGCTTTTTCTCCCTTAGCACTTGCAACACAACCCGAAGATGCTCATCATGCTCCTCTTCAGACATGAAGTACACAAGGATGTCGTCAATGAACACAATGACAAACCTATCCAAGTAGGGTTAAAAGACCCGGTTCATCATATCCATGAACGCGACTGGGGCGTTCATCAACCCGAACGGTATTACCAAGAACTCATAATGCCCGTATCTTGTTCAGAAAGCCGTCTTATGGATATCTGCCTCATTCACCTTAAGCTGATGATATCCCGACCGCAGGTCTATCTTCGAAAATACTGCTGCCCCTTTCAGCTGATCGAACAAGCCATCAATCGTTGGCAAAGGATACTTGTTCTTGATGGTCAGCTTGTTCAACTGACGATAGTCTATGCATATGCACATAGTTCCATCCTTCTTCTTCATAAACAAGACCGGTGCTCCCCACGGAGACACTGGGTCGAATAAACCCACGATCAAGCAACTCTTGGATTTGAGCCTTGAGCTCAACCAACTCCTTGGGTGCCATACGATACGGGGCGATTGACACAGGAGCTATTCCCGGTAGCAAATCAATTCCGAACTCCACTTCTCTATCTGGGGGTATTCCAGGTAATTCTTCTGGAAAAACGTCCACAAATTCCTTTACTGTCCTTACTCCATTGACTCCCCCTTCCTTAGCATCCAACGCACTAACGAAAGTCAAGAAAGCCTTGCACCCTTTCCGAACCATCTTCTCAGCCTTAAGAGTAGAAACTACGTTAGACAAGTAGTTTCTTCTCTCTCCTATCATAATTACCACTTCATCCTCCGGGGTTCTTAACTCCATTCGCTTAGCTGCACAATCCAACACAGCCCGATGCTCCGCTAGCCAGTCCATACCAAGTATAAGATCGAATTCTCCGAAGGGTAGTTCCATTAAGTCAGCAGGAAAGTTCACTCCCTGAATCTCTAGAGGTACACTCCGAAAGATTTTATTCACCACTACAGTTTGGCCTAATGGGCTTACTACAGTCATCTCCCTAACAGAAAGTTCAGAGGCTATGCCTAGTGTTTCCACTACACTACATGCAACATAGGAATGGGTCGAGCCCACATCAATCAGAGCAACATAAGGTTTACCAAATACAAGGAACGTATCAGTTATGACGTCTGGCGCGTCTCCATCCTCCCTCCGACGAACCGCATAAACCAGACCCGGCTGTCTTGCCTCTGTATTCCCAACACCTCTGCCGGGTGTTCCTCGTCCTCTTCCAGCACCGTTACCTCTACCATTCGACCCACGACCTCGCTAAGGCTGCTGTCCACCTCTGCCAGCCTGATTAGCTCCCTGACCTGTGGGTCGACTCCCGTCTATCTTTATGGGACAATCCTTAATCATGTGATTCTTAGACCCACACTTGAAGCATCCTCCTGTTTTCTTCCAACATTCTCCTAGATGCATCTTACCACACTGAGTACAAGTACGGTATTGCCCTCCTGTACCAGACTGCTGACCTCGCGGCCCATCAACTCTAGGCCTCTTCTGCACATTCCCAGACGGTCCTGATGATCCAAAACCTCTCCTCTGTCTATTCCGATCAGAGTTCTACCTTACAGAGTCCTTAATCCCTTCAGCTACATTAGCCTTTTCTACTAATGCGGCAAACTCCTGCTCCTGGTGTCGAGCTATTAGCAACCTCAAGTCATCCCTAAGTCCGTCCTCAAATCGGACACATCGCTTATGCTCCATAGCCATCACTCCTCGAGCATACCGGCTCAACCTTAAAAATTCAGCTTCGTACTCCGCTACGGACTTGTTCCCTTGAACCAGCCCCAGAAATACCTTCCTCTGCGCGTCAGTGTAACGCGTGCCGACATACTTCTTTTGATATGCCGCAGTCACATACTCCCAAGTCAGATCCTCAGCTGTGGCACCATCCCGAACTGTGAGCCACCATTGATATGCTTCATCGCGTAGCAGCGACACCATTCCTTTCAGTTTCTCCTCAGGGGTCAAATCTAGCTCATCCATAATTCGTTCCGTTGCCTCCAACCAATACTCAGCTGTACTGGGTGCCACACCGGATATGCCACGGAATACCTCAGCTCCGTTGGCTCGGAGTCGCTCGGGTACAGACTTCCGAGCTCCCATATTCCCACCTGCTCTAGCCACCATTTCAAGAACTCGCAGCACAGCCTGCGATACAGCATCATCACCCGTCTGATCTTGCTGCTCAACACCAACAACTGGTGGTGGTGGTGGTACCTCATTCTCAGACCCTTGACCCGATCTAACGGGTTCTGACACGGTCATTCTACCTCGACCGCGTCCTCGCACATTACGACCACGTCCCCTAGAGCTCATATCTACGTTCGCGTTTTAATCTGATTAAGAAATTTTATGCATTAGTCCTTGTTCCACTAATTATTCGCGAAGAAATTTTATGAAAGGAGTTTAATAGCAGTTCTTTCGATCCATCAAAGTTTTCGTTCAAGTTTTCTATCCTAATTCAGAGGAGCACATTCATTCAAACATTCATTCAGTAGTATCTACCACACACATTCATTATCCTAACATTTCGTCTTATTCCTATCCCAGGGGTATTTTCGTCATTTTTCCTACAGGGGTATTTTGGTAATAAATCGGGGTAACTTCCAAAAATCCTTATGAATCAAAGGTATTTCAAAGTTTACAAAACTTGGGGGTTCTTTTTGAGAATTTGCTTTCCTAACATTTCGTCTTATTCCTATCCCATTATCCTAACATTCATTATCCTAACATTTTGTCTTATTCCTATCCCAGGGGTATTTTCGTCATTTTTCCTACAGGGGTATTTTGGTAATAAATCGGGGTAACTTCCAAAAATCCTTATAAATCAAAGGTATTTCAAAGTTTGCAAAACTTGGGGGTTCTTTTTGAGAATTTGCTTTCCAAAACGGTGTCGTTGCAGAAATTTTAGAAATCGGGGTTCATTTTGGTAATTTTGTAAAACAGGGGTAATTTCATAAATTTCCAAATCAAGGTACTTTAATATTTTGTAATGATAAAATTTTTGGATATTTTTGCAAAATCAGAAAATTTTATTGAAATCGGGGGTAGTATGGCAATTTTGGAAACCAAGGGCATTTTAGTAATTTTACCCCTAGGGGTATTTAGGTAATTTTGGAAATCGAAAATATTTTGGAACATTTTCAACCTACATTTTTGCTACAATCTAGAGGGGTAATTTAGTGATTTTAAAACCGAAGTTTTTAAAAAACACTGACTAATCCCTTTCGGGTTTTAGTTATTGGGTTTAGCAGTGAATAAGTCCTCTTGGTTGGGGTAAACCGAAGCTACGCACTGGTAGGATTCAGTGAAGAGGAGGTGAGTCACTAGGACTGCTTAAGTACCGGGCTCTTAGGATCCAATCCTAGACATGCGCATACGATGGTTGCCACACCCTAACTCGGCGACTTAGTTCACAGGTTTGTTTAATTAGGCACTTAAGTCTTATGTAATTGTTGGGGTAAACTAGTCCTAGGGTTCAAGTACCTATCATACTAATCTACGTTCCCATTCTAACCTCATACAAATCATACTATAATTCACACAATAGATAGGGGTACTTACCTGGTGGACTTCGGGTCGGAGACTTGGGTGCCATGCCTGAAAACCTGCTCTTTTCAGAAAAGTTTTTCTCAAAACTTGTTTAGGCCTTATTTTAAAAAACGTTATGGGCTTTAAACCCTAGGCCAAGAGTTTAAAACTGGGCTCTGATACCAAGCTAAAACACCCCAAACCAGGCCCACGAGCCTTGACTGGATCTAGTATGTTCCTCGAGTAAAACGGTTCAAAAAATTTTGATTACTTTGGAAAATTCGGATGGTTTTGAAAGAAATTTTACCTTGTGTTGGGTTGGGCTTGAGTTCAAACAAGTTATTCTTGAAATCTAAGTATTTATTCAACTTTATTTCTCCGTTTCCAAGTTTTTCTTAAATTGAAAATCATTCATATTTAGGTGTCAAAACATGTAACGTTTATTTTAACAAAAACAATTTAAACAACTTTTGTTTTAACAATAATAATATCGTGATAAAAGCAAACATAAAGTAGTCTCATACTTTGGCCTTATTACAGATGAAAACAATCCCAAAATAAATCCAAATACTTTAAATGTAAAAGTCTAAAATTAATTAAACTCTGAGCTAAGCATGGCCACCACTGAGCTCCTGCCGACCCGGTCTATTACTGAGCGTCACCTGAAAGAAAATATTCCCCAACGGGGTGAGTCAAATAGACTCAGTGTGTATAATCAACACTAAGTCCCAAATAACTTAGGCAAAACAAATTTATACATGCAATAGATATAATAGTGATGCAATCCCAAACCCAAACCTAGATACCATCCGCTACACATCACCCGTACCAACCTGCACACCGTGGGGACCAGTAAGTTAACCCTCCATCCGCTACACATCATCGAAGGCAGTCGCTGCAGTCGACGTGCTCATCGCCCTTATAAAATTCGTGGCATAGCCACCAGATAAAATATTTGTGACATGAGTCACCACATTCGGATAATGTGACCGAAGTCACCACATATTGTGGTATAAAACCACCACATTCACTTCCCCCTTTCATAATCACCCATATGCCCATGTCATACATATCATGCAATATCATGCCTTATTCACATTCTTATGGTTTCACATATGCCATACAGATCATATTATACTCATAGTAGAGTGGGAAACGTACCTGAGTACTTTGTACCATAGCATGGTACCTTAGCCATATTTTCCACATTCTTATTAACATATTTAATAAAACATAACCATACATCTATCGAGAAATAGTGTGGGGTACACACCTGGTATACTTAGCGAGTTTATTGAAATCCCGAACAACCCGATCTAACACTTAGATCTTCAATTCCTATATTCGGCCAACCCTAACATGTTAGTCCAAAGCCATTCGGCTATAAAACCAAATCCCGAAGGATTATCACACTTAAATCCTTACCTTGCTGCTGATTTGCTCACTAACCAAATCCCGAAATCTTGGTGATACCTCTTCTTGCAATCGGTTAGGCACTACATCACCTAAATGGTTAGTTTTCGGCTTTTTGAATAATATGAAATAGATCTTAATCAATGAATCGGGCCTTGGCCGCTTACATATGTTCACTTACCTTGCGATTCTAAAATCCCAAAAAGTGCTACTTGGTTATGAAGGTGTCGAAATACCTATAGGCATAGGTTAGATTTAATTCTAACATTAAATCACATAAAAATGGCCTATGGCCGAATATCACATAACCTACCTTGGATGTTGAAATCCGACTAATCCTCCTTATAGTCTACTATACTGAAAATCCTGAAAAATTCCTTCCAAATTTCGGCAAACAAGAATATTGATGGGATTAGTTCTAGATTTCGACAAATCTAAAAGAAAAGAATGGAAATCAAATGACATTTGGTCTTTACCTTCTCTACAGAAATCGACAGCACCTTGCCTAATACCTCAGAGGGATTCGGCTTCGAAGAATACTAGGGAGATTCGACTTTTGATTGAGTTGGAGAAAGAAGAAGAAAAGAGTTGGTAATGGGGATTCGGCTTCAACAAATGAAAGAAAAGAAGAATGGTTTGCAGAGAGAATTCGGCAGAGGCTTCAAAGAGGAAAAAGAAAAGAATGCAGAATGGCCTCACTTTACCCCCTTTTGCCGAAATTACTAAGCCTAGAGTCCCCAATTCGACCAACACTATCATATCCCTTGTTTTCCTCTTTATCTCCTCATAAAAATAATCCCACATTTATCTCTTATCTTCATTTATTCAAAATAAATAAAATAAATCCACATTTATCTATCTATTTAGCTGAATTTTAAAAAGGATTAAACTCCTCCCTTTAGTGCCTTAATGCCGTCCATCACTATCTATCCTTGCAGCAAAAATAAAACTTTTATTTGCTTCCCTTGTGACTCGAACACAAGCCCCTTTTAACTGCTAGTGGCGTCATTTCTGGAGGCCTTAAGTGGCGCCTCCAAGCCACTTTTCCAAGCCATTTCTTGTGTCATATCTCCCCTACATTTTCTCTTAAGGCCACCCTGCTTAGCTTCCTCTTCTAAATTCAAAATCTAATAATTTCTAAGGCATTTCCCTACATTCCAAGGTTCTAAAATTTCACATAACCCATCCATAACACATAAGACATGCTAGTTCACATAATTTAAGCACAAATGCATAAGCCATAATTCCGGGATATTACACCCTCACACAACCGTGTCACCCGATAAAAACCCTAACCCCTTTTCTCTTTTCTTATTTTGTCTTCATGTTTTATCTTATTTCTATTTCCATTTCCATTTCTATTTTTATTTTATTTGTCTTTTATGTTTTTTATTATCTTTTAAAGACTTGTCTAATGTATTTTGAACTCTATTTTAATTTTTTATGATTGTTCCTAATTGAGTAATCCTTTAATCTTCTTCCACAGTTGTGTTTATTTTCTTAATAGTTGCTCAAAATCATGCACTTCACTTAGCTATGTCCACAACTCCGCTTTCACTATTCCACAAAATTCATCCAAAATTCAGGACAGTTTCACTTCTCTCCCTCTCTTCTAATATTCGACTTATACTTTCATTATATATATTCATACATTGAGGACAATGTATATCTTAACTGTGGGGAGGTTATTTATATGATTATTAGAAAATCCCTAAATTATATCTTGTTCTTAAGTAATTTTCTCATATTACTATTAGAATGAATTTTTATTGATTTATGATTTTTATTGATATGTTTTGGATTAAATCATAGGTAATTGTGCATTGATTGTTTAAACTTTAAGACATTAGAGAATCAAGCATGATACGTCTATTTTCAGAATAAAATCAATTGCTAGGTTGTTTCCCTAAATTTAAATATTACCTTGAATTTTGAAATTTGCAAGATTGACATCAAAAACCATAATATTTGTGAGATTTTGAGCCTTTAAGAGCATACAATTTTCTTGCGCACTTTATTATTGGTTATGAGTGTGTAAATATTGATTTGTTATTCTAGAACTTGCTTCGATTAAGCATGTCGAGACCACACTTTTGATTTGATATACTGAGATGATAAAGGCACTTTAGTTTTAACCCACTTATCCCATTAAAAGCCTACCTTCATAATTAACCCTTAGTGAACCCCTTTGAGCCTAATAAACCGTTTCTTGATCTACCCTTAATATTAACCCATAACTCATTCTTTTTGATTCATTGAGAATTTTTCCTATTGTATTGACTCCCTTTTTTTCGAGATTTGATTTGGTCAGTTGCCTAACTATGTTCTTTTGTTTTAGTTGTTAAATTATATCTTTTTATCCACAACTCAAAAAAAAAAAAACAGAGAGAAGTGAAAAAAAAAAGTAAAAGTGAAAAAAAAAAGTGAAAAATATGTACATTTATTTTAATTATTACTAGTTCTATGTTATTTGAGCTTAAATGGTTAATTTCACATTTTGAGAAGAAGCTCGTGTTATTATTGATAAGTTTTCAATTGATGTAATTAATCAATATTAGTTTATTTTTCTAGTTAGGTAAACTGTCAATTCGATCTCGATTTTAACCTTCTTTTTCAGTCTTTATCCACACCTTTAACCTAAGCCCCATTACAACCGTTCAAAGACCTTTTGATTTATGTATCATCTCGTTTTATAGTGATGGAGATTTGATTTTCATCAAAGCCTATGGTAATAACTTTTCATTTTTGACTTTTGAGTGCTTAATTTTTGAACCTTAAACACTTTGAGTGATTTGAGTGAATCTTTAGTGAGGATGTCGAATCTTGTCGGTTTTGAATTAAAGGTAATTATTTAGACAAGGGGAAATACCTATGTTTTCATGCTTTAAAAATATGTGACTTGGATCGTTTGAATCTTTAATGCTCTTTTAGTTAAATTATCAATGTGTGATTATTTATGAATTATGATAAAACATTATTGATGAGAATTATAAATTGAGAAAGCTTAATTTTAATTGTGTATTGAGGATTTTGCTTGAGGACAAGCAAATGCTTAAGTGTGGGGATATTTGATAAACCATAAATATAACATATTTTAATTCCATGCTTGGCATATTTTTGGATGATTTATGATGAGAATAAGTGAAATTGATGCTCCTAATCCCTTAAATTCATGTTTCTATACTTAGAAGAGCATTTGGGAGCAAAAGGAGCGAAAAAAGGGCCAAAAACAGAGTTTTCAGGATCCATACGGGCTGGGCACACGCCCATGTGCCAGCCCGTGTCAATTTTGTACCTTGCTTCCCTGTTACGCGGAAAAACCCAATTTTTAGGGTTTTTGAGCATTCAAAAGCCTATAAATACATACTAGAAGAAGACCTAAAGGGGGGATGCGGAGTAGAATGAAGAAATTACTCGAAGGAAGCCGTCGAATTCATTTCGGAAGCAGATCCGCTCCAAGATTGAAGATCTCCATCAAGTTCTTTAAAGGTTTTTGGGTTCTTTATGTCTTGTTGTTTTCTTTATTCTAATATGTATTCATTTTACATTATGAACTAAACTCCCTAAATACCTAGGGAGGATGAAACCTAGATGAATCTTATTATTTAATTATCTGAATTACATGATAAGTACTTGTTCTTGTTCTTAATTATGTGTTCTTAACGCTTGCTTTGATATTTTCAGGATATTAATTCAAGTTTAATATGCTTATTTAGTGGAGCAAAAGTCCCTGTTTAAGAGAAGATCTAGCATAATTAAGCGGAGTTGATTGCAACCCTAGAAATAGGATGACATAAATCTTCTGGATTAGAGTCAAATCTAATAAGGGAATCTATGGATCGAGTCAATGCGACAATAGGGGTTTTAATTAGAAAGAGATTTCAATTAATCAACCTAGAGTCAGTTGTTCTTAGTCTCGAAAGAGATATTAACATAATTTAGGGATTTCTACGGATCAAGACAAGTGAATAAATTGTTTAATTCAGAGTTAGAATAATAAGTGAAGTCTAGGTGGATTATTCCTTGGGTATTGTCTTTATTCATTGGTTTATTTGATTACTTTCTTCACTCTCTGTCGCGTTCATAATAAATTAGTTAGTTAAATTTTAGATTAAAACAAAACCCTTTAATTATTAGGCTAAATAATAAAAAGATAGTTATTACTAGTAATTTTAGTCCTTGAGGATACGATATTCTGGACTCATTAAAGCTATACTACTGTTCGATAGGTGCGCTTACCTTTGTCAAAATATTAGTTAGTTTCGAGCCCATCAACACTTCAATGTGACACGCCAGATTCGGCCCTAACGTTTAGGCCGGGTTTGGGGTGTTACAACTAATTTCGAAATTGCCAAGCCATTATCATCCAATATCACATTAATGGGATATTTACCATATAAAGACCTCTAATTTAAGGTTCCATAGCTATTAGAACTCAACTTTTACACTTTACACGATTTAGTCATTTTTATCGAATTAAGCATTCAAACGATAACATTTCTTAACAAAATTTTCATACAATCATAGTATCATGTTGTAGACCTCAAAATATTAATAAAATAAATATTTTAACCTTGTATTCATGGTCCTAAAACCACTGTTCTGATTTGACTAAAAATAGGTTGTTACACAATGACATCTACATTCTCATACCATGAAATGACACTTTTCCCAGTTGAGTACAAGGTTTGTTTCTTTGCACTGCCTCAGTGCCTTGGCTAGATTGGCTAAGCAATTTTCGTGTCTCCAAACACTAGAAAATAGTCCATAAAAATTTCCTAAAACATTTCCACCATGTTAGTAAAAACCGCCATCATACATCTTTGAAATGTAGTAGGTGCATTACATAAACCAAATCACATGCGTCTAAAAGCAAACGTACTGTACGGGCATGTGAATGTTGTTTTGTGTCGGTCCTTCGGTGCTACCATGATTTGGTTGTACCCTAAGTATCCATCGAGAAAACAATAATAGTCTCGCTCTGTAACAGCCCATTTTCTGATTGTGTTAGTGATCATGTTTAAAAGTCTTAAAATTTATATAATGAATGATCGAGCCTAGAAACTAACTATGACAATGATTGAAGCAAGCGCGCCTATCAAACAGTAGTATAGTTTAATGGCAAGACTGGATTGTCGAACCCAAGGGAACCAAAAGTACTAATACTAACTTTCTTTTTATTATTTAGCCTAAGAATTAAGGGAATTGTTGTTTAATATAAAATTAACTAACTACTAAGCTAAGTACGGTAAGACACAGAGAATGAATTGGGGAAAAAACTTTTGGGAAAAACCAATTGATTAGGACAATACCAGAGGAAGAATCCACCTAAACTTCACTTGTTATTTAACTCTGAACCAGACAATTTATTCACTTAATCCGTACGATCCCTAATTGATATTAATACCCCTTTCGAGGCAACTAACGTCTAACCCTAGGTTGATTAATTGAAATCTCTTTCTAATTAAAACTCCTAGAATTTCATTAATTCAATCTATAGACTCCCATATTAGGTTTGACCCTAATTCGGCAGATTTTCGTCATCCTATTTCTAGGGTTGCGATCAACTCCGCTTAACTGTGCTAGATCTACTCTTAAACAGGGACTTTTGCTCCACTGCCTAAGCACATCAATACTTGAATAAATATCCTAAAATATCAAAGCAAGAATTAAGAACACATAATTAAGAACAAATCAAGTATTTATCATATATTTCAGAAAACAATAACAAGATCCGTCTTAGGTTTCATCCCCCTCAGGTATTTGAGGGGTTTAGTTCATAATCATAAAAGAATACATCTCAGAAGAAAATATAAAACAAAACATAAGAAAAACCCTAAAACCCCCTGAAGAAAATTGAAGGGAAGATCTTCCGTCTTGAGTATGACTCCGGCTTCTTAAGATGAATCAACTTGCTTTCTTCAAGTAAATCCCATAATTCTGACCTCACTGGCTTGGCTTCTAAGTCTACCTGGACTCCCCCTTGAAGGTTGGCCTCTAGGGTGTTTATATAGGCTTTTGGAATGTCTTTCTTTGCCTCTAAGTACCCTATTCTGAATAGAATTAAAACAAGTCATGTTAGGGACACGCCCGTGTGGCACGCCCTTGTGGCACGCTTGTGTAAATCGAATCCAGGCCGTGCTCGGGAATGTTAAAGAGGCACGATCGTGTGGCTTGGGCCTAGGCCATGTGCATTTCGTGCTTTGGCCCATTTTCTCTGTTTTTGGCCCGTTTCTCGTTCTTTTCATCCTCTAGTTCTCTTCTAAGTATAAAACATGAAATTAAAGGATTAGGAGAACCAAATTCCACAATTCAGGGAATAAATCATCCAAAAGTATGCTAAATGTGGGATTAAAATATGTATATATTACGGTTTATCAAATACCCCAACACTTAAGCATTTGCTTGTCCTCAAGCAAAATTCTCAACTCACAATTAAGATAAACTTTCTCAATTCATAATATTCGTCAATAGTGTTTCATCATTGTAACAGACCAATTTTGACCCTAATCGGGACGGTGGTTTCGGGACCACGAATCCGAGCCTGATAAATATTTTAATATTTTATTTTGTGATTATTATATGTGATTTAGTGAGTGTGAAAGTTTCAGTATAAAAATTTATCGTTTAAGTGCTCAATTTGATAAAAGGATTTAATCGAAAACGCGAAAGTTGCATGCTAAAGTGAAAGGTACTAATTTGATTGTGGCTTTTTAAGTGGGTGTACTAAAAGGGCAATTAGCCCATGTGCTATAAAGAGGGACGGCAATGGGCCTTTTTAATCACAAAATTGATGTTAATTTAGTCTAGTATATAGTTATATTAATGTGTTAAAATAATGTTAATAATATATGCTTGTTTTAGCATAAAATAATAAAAACAAGTGGGAAGAAAGAGAAGCTTATCTTGCTCATCTTCTTGGCGAAAGTTTGAAGAAGAAACTCCATTGTTGGAGCTTGGAAATTTCGGCACTTTGGGGCTTAATTAGGGGTATGTATTTTGCTTAGTTCTTGATAATTTTTGCATTTTTGGAATGGTTGCTTTGAATCCTATACAACCCATGTAGAAATTTTTGAGATTTTGGCACATTAAATTCGGCTATGGTTGTATATGCATGACTTGAAATATTTGATAGTAGATTTCAATTAGTATATGTTAAATCATCCTTTTTGAATTTGAAATTGTGATGAAATTGGATGCTAGGGATTTATTTGAAAAAAATAAAAAGTTTGAAGGACTAAAACATAAAATAAATGGCATGCATGGACACATATGGCTATGGGGATATTCGGCCAAGCTATAGTGTTGGAAAATTTGGCATATTTTGTGTTTTGTGTAAATTGGACCAAATTGTAAAATGGAAAACATTAGGGGCAAAATGGTAAATTGCCCAATTGTGTGTTTTGGGACTAAATTGAGATGAAATGCAATTAAATGAGCTAAATTTTAATGTGTTTTAGATCAAGAGCAAAGAAAAACGGAATTAGACCGGGAAAAGGCGAAGGTTCTCGAATAGCCGATTCGCGCGGACTATCGACAACCGAGAGGTAAGTCCTTTAGTTAAACCATGTCAAAGAATTAATTATAGTTATCTTGAATATTAAAAATTGAGGAATTTTAGTATTCTTTTTCATCATGGCCGAATGTATATTGGTGTGTTAGGTTGGTGATTTTGTTGAGTATGTGATGAGGAGTTGCTAGATTGTATAGTGATAAAATGGTTTTGATGGTTCAATGTAAGTATACCCAATTGAATTAGACGAATATATAATAGTTATGAAGTGTGTTGGGAATGTTTAACTGTATTGACATGACTCGGGTTTTTATTGCCTAGCAGGCCTTGTGCCGGTGATTCTATTCGGCTTCGTGCCAGCGTGCCTTGTCATGGTGATTCTATTCGGGCTTTCATGCCTAGCAGGCCTTGTGCCGGTGATTCTATTCGGGCTTTCATGCCTAGCAGGCCTTGTGCCGGTGATTCTTATCGGGCTTTTATGCCTAGCAGGCTTAATGCCGGTGATGTATTTTATGAAATAGAAATTGAAATTTGTGTTCAAGGCAAATTAAAGCAAACTTATTACGTTAACTGCTCAGGTGAGTATGTAAAGTAGGAATAAACTTCTTACTTATATAAGACAAGGTAAATCAGTGATTTATTACAACTGGCATGTGTTACGAGTGTGGAATATATATATGTATATATATATGGTTCTAATATATGTGTTCTCGGCTTTACTAATGAACAACATGATGTTGTATCTTGGTCCTTTAGTATGTGGATACATGACTGGGTATTTGGCCACATGAGTGGTAGTGTAATTGGTGCCATGGTATAGAAATTGACATTTAAGTGTATAAATGTTGTACCTATGATTACATGATGATATTTTGGGTTTCGAAAGATTTGAAAATAAATAAGTAATTCGATTATGAACATGTGGGTAAAGAGATATTTTTCTTACGAATTCGTACTTGCTTATATGAGTATGAAATTAAAGTTTGAAAATAAATGCGAGTATAAGCCTACAAGTTGTATTGTAGTAATTAAATTGTTGATTTTAAAACGTTATATTTTTTTGTGAAATTAGGACTTACTAAGCTAGTAAGTTTATCGTGTGAAGTGTTTCTCTGTATTTTTTTAGATTAGGTGCAAGCTACAAGCTCGTCGGGATCGTTCGGAAAGTCGCTCACACTATCAATCTACATTTTGGGTACTCTTTTATTTTGGTTTTAAATGAAGGCATGTATAGGAAGGACTTGGTCTTTGTCTTGATGAAATTTTAAGGTTCTTGTATATAATGGCCATGCGAATATGGCTAAATTTCTAGTTAAAATACGTTGTTGTGTTTTTGATGTGTATGTTGGTTCATGATGGCAAGGTTTATGCTTTCTTAATCAAAGTTTAATCATTTTGTTAAGGAAATGTTTATATACGAAATGAATCCTTGAATTAGGAATGTAGGTAGGTTCGGTTAGAAGCTAGTCTTTCATAAAATGCAACAAAACAGCTTGTAGTAACAGCAGTGATGTGAGTTAGAAAAATCACCAAAAATAGGGTATATTGAATTAAAAGGTGAATGAGATATGAAATTAAACCTTATTGTGTCTATCTTTACATGAAAGAAACAGAGTAGGCAAAAGATTTATATATTATGAGATAATTCAGTTTTAGTGAGACCTGTTCTGAATGAATTCGTGAGTCACTGTTCTGTTTTGGAAAAATTGTCATAAATTGTACAAAAATAATTAAGAAGCATGGTTTATATTTGTAGAACCCTTAATGAATCTATTTTTCATTGGTATAAACAAGAACATCATAGGAAATTTGTGCAATTAGATAACTGCATTTTTGTAGGGACAGGTCAGAATTGTCAAGCAGTGTAATAAGGGTAACTTTGATGAATAAACTGTACTAATTGGCTACATGAAAAATTCTGGAAAAATTATGGTGAATATTTATATGAGTCTAGTTTCAAGGAAAATTTACGGATCTAAATTTCGAGTTTTGTAACTCGAGTTATGGTCGATTTAGTCAGCGTGACGCAGTTGGACAGCTTAAAAAAAAAAATTTTTTTACTTCCCGAGTTAATGGTCAAGTCTAGTAATGCCACGTACCCGACTCCGGCAAGGGTTTCGGGTAAGGGGTGTTACATTTGATTGGTATCAGAGCTTACGGTTTAGTCGATTCTAGGACTACCGTAGCGCGTGTGAGTCTAGCTATACATGCCTTTATCATATATTGATAGTGTGGTGACTTCTGACAGCCTGAATTTTGTTTTATATAGTAAATGGATACCGATCCTGAAAGAGCCGTAGCTGATGATGTAGAGAGTGTAGCGCCTGACCATGCACACGGATCAGCGCCGGTAGACTCTCGACCTGTTTCGGGTAGCCACGAAGGAGAGACTAAACGAGCCTTTTATCAGATGATGAATGAGTGGTTTGCCCAATTTATTCAAAATAACCCGGCTGCACACCAACCTCCACCCCCGAATAATCCAACTCCAATTCCTTCAGCACCCCCGATGATAGATCCGATGAGATCTAGTAGGCCCCCAGTTGATAAAATCCGAAAATTTGGGGCTGAAGAATTTAAAGCCAATGATGATGATGAAGATGAGAGAGCCGAAATGTGGCTTGATAACACTATACGGGTACTTGATGAGCTATCTTGTACTCCGGATGAATGCCTGAAATGTGCTATATCCTTAATGAGGGACACTGCATATCACTGGTGGAACACACTAGTATCAGTGGTTCCGAAAGAAAAAGTGACATGGGATTTCTTCCAGAATGAATTCCGCAAGAAATATATCAGCCAAAGATTCATTGATCAAAAACGAAAAGAATTCCTTGAGCTGAAACAAGGACGAATGACCGTGACGGAATATGAACGAAAATTTGTCAGACTCAGCAGATATGCTAGAGAGTGTGTTTCTTCTGAAGCCATTATGTGTAAAAGATTTGAAGATGGCCTGAATGAAGATATAAAGATGTTTGTTGGCATTCTTGAAATTCAAGAGTTTGTGACTTTAGTTGAAAGAGCTTGCAAAGTCAAGAGCTCTGGAAAGAGAAAAGAAAGGTCGAGATCAAGCTAGAGACATTCGTAAAAGATCTTGGGTAAAGTCTTTCATTCCACGACCAAGAAGCCGAGAGACGACTACACCGATGTAAAGCTAATACAGATCCACCTAGACGGATCGACCTCCTATGAGCTCCCGAGCTACCTCGAGCCAAGATGTTGGTAATGTTCCACAAAATAGAGTTGAGTGCAAGTATTGTGGGAAATGGCACTCAGGGAGTTGTAGATTTCATGATCGGTCTTGCTATAAATGTGGATCATCAGACCATTTTATTAGAGAGTGTCCGAAGTTAGCTGAGCAGAATACAGTCCAGAACACTAAGCCGAGCAACATGTCAATGCGAGGTAGACCACCCAGACATTCAGGCAATGTAGGTGGTAGTCAGAAAGGAACGAAGAACACCACAGATCGATCTGAGGCTAGAGCTCCGGCTAGAGCATATGCTGCGCGAGCTAGAGAGGATGCTTCCTCCCCCGACGTCATTACCGGGACTTTCACTCTTTATGATACTACTGTGATTGCACTAATTGATCCTGGTTCGACTCATTCTTATGTGTGTGAAACTTTAAAATTCGACAAGACTCTGTTAGTTGAGTCTACCGAGTTTGTGATTCGTGTGTCCAACCCTTTGGGTAGATGTGTGCTTGTTAATAAAGTGTGTAGAGGTTGCCCGTTGATGATTCGAGATTATTGCTTCCCAGCTGATTTAATGTTGTTGCCCTTTGACGAATTTGATATAATCTTGGGTATGGATTGGTTAACTTCACACGAGGCAGTAGTGGATTGTAAAAGAAAGCTTATTGACTTGAAATGTAAAAACGGTGAGACCATCGAATTAAATCTCGTGACATAAATGGGTTGCCTACCGCAATATCTTCAATGTTAGCTCGAAAGTATGTGAGAAAAGGGTGTGAAGCTTATTTGGCCTATGTAATTGGATAATAAAATGTCCGAGAAACAAATTGAATCAGATCGGTTGTGTGTGAATACCCGATGTGTTTCTGAAGAACTCTGGGGTTTACCCCCGTGCGAGAGATTGAGTTTGGCATTGAGTTAGTGCTCTGCACGACTCCGATTTCGATAGCTCCGCATCGAATGGCACCCATCGAATTAAAAGAATTGAAAGCACGATTGCAAGAGTTGACAGATAGGGGTTTTGCACGACCCGAGTTTCTCTCCTTGGGGTGCACCGGTGTTATTTGTGAAAAGAAAGATGGGACTATGCGAATGTGTATCGACTACTCAAGCAACTAAATAAGGTAATCAGAAGAATAAGTACCGTTACCTCGGATTGATGATTTATTTGATCGGTTGAAGGGGGCTTGGTGTTTTGAAAATAGATTTGAGATCGGGCTATTATCAATTACGAGTCAGAGGTCTAGATGTGCCAAAGACTGCATTTCGCACGAGGTACGAACATTATGAGTTTTTGGTTATGCCTTTTGGACTCACTAATGCACCTGCTGTTTTTATGGATCTAATGAACCAAGGTCTTCCGGCGCTTTTTGGATCGATTTGTAGTAGTGTTTATTGATGATATATTGATTTATTCCAAAAGTGAAACGGAACATGCTGAACATTTGAGATTAGCACTACAAACTTTGAGAGATCAACGATTGTATGCAAAGTTCAGTAAGTGTGAATTCTGGATGAATGAGGTCGGCTTCTTGGGTCATGTTATTTCAGTGTCAGGTATTCGGGTGGATCCAAACAAATTAACAGCTATACTTGATTGGAGACCACCAAAGAATGTTTCGAGATCAGAAGTTTCCTAGGCCTTGCGGGATATTATAGACGATTTGTAAAAGTTTTTTCGTAATAGCTACACCTTTGACGAAACTACTACGAGAAAGATGTTAAGTTTGAGTGGTCGAGAGAAGTGTCGAAAAGTTTCGAGCGCTTGAAAGCCCTTTTTGATCAAGCCCAAGTGTTAACTCAGCCTGAATTGGGTAAAGAATTTATTATTTTTAGAGATGCTTCCTTGAATGGATTGGGTTGTGTTTTAATGCAAGAAGGCAAGGTGATAGCCTATGCTTCGAGACAATTGAAGCCGCATGAGAAAAATTATCCAACTCATGATTTGGAGTTAGCAGCCATTGTGTTCGCATTAAAAATTTGGCGTCACTACTTATTTGGCGAAAAATGTCACATTTATTCAGATCACAAAAGTTTGAAGTATTTGATGACTCGTAAAGACTTGAACTTGAGACAACGTAGATGGTTAGAATTCTTTGAAAGACTATGAATTAGTTAACGACTACCATCCGGGAAAGCTAATGTTGTTGCAGATGCGTTAAGTCGAAAATCATTATTTGCTCTTCGTGCATTGAACGACGGGTGACTATATCGATGATGGTTCGATCATAGCCGAATTACAAGCAAGGCCGATGTTCATTCAAAGCAGATTTGTGATGCACGTAAAGTTGATTTAAAAGTTGATTTCTATTCGGATTCGGTGTGAAAATGGTATAGAATCAGATTTTCAGATTGATGCAAATGATTGTTTGAGTTACAAAAGTCGATTGTGTATTCTTAAGAACTCAGATTTGATACAGATGATTCTGAGGGAGGCCCATATGGTCGAATGTCGATACACCCCGTAGGTAGCACGAAAATGTATAACGATTTGAAAACAGCTTCTATTGGTGGCTGGCATGAAACGGGATATATCCGAATTTGTTTCAAGTGCTTAATCTATCAACAAGTGAAAGCCGAGCATCAAGTACCGTCTGGATTACTTCAACCAATCATGATACCCGAATGGAAATAGGATAGAATTACAATGGATTTTGTATCTGGTCTTCCTATGACACCGAGTAAGAAAGATGCCGTATGGGTTATCGTTGATAGACTGACTAAATCAGCTCATTTTGTGCCGGTACGTACCGATTATTCACTTGATAAACTTGTCGAATTGTATGTGTCGCAGATTGTAAGGTTGCACGGTGTGCCGAGTTCCATTGTTTCTGATAGGGACCCAAGATTCACATCGCGGTCTTGGAAGAAATTGCAAGATGCTTTAGGTACTAAACTTTATTTTAGTACTGACCTTCCATCCGCAAATGCATCGGTCATCTGAAGCGAACTATTTTGATACTTGAGGACATGTTGAGGTGTTGCGTTCTCGAGTTTGAAGGTACGTGGGAACGATACCTACCTTTGATTGAATTTTCTTACAATAATAGTTTCCAATCTAGCATAAAAATGGCGCCTTATGAAGCCTTATATGGTCGAAAATATCGCACACCGTTGTATTGGACTGAACTCAGCGAAAACAAGATACACGGGGTTGATTGGATTAAAGAAACAGTAGCGAAGGTGGTACTTATTAGAAATAACTTGAAAAGTCGCCGGATCGTCAAGTCCTATGCCGATTTGAAACGTAAGGATATTGAATTTCAGGTCGGAGATCGGGTGTTCTTAAAGGTTTCTCCGTGGAAGAAAATACTCCGATTTGGCCGAAAAGGCAAGTTGAGTCCGAGATTTATTGGACCATATGAAATCATTGAGCGAATAGGGCCTGTTGCTTATCGATTGAAACTGCCCCTTGACTTAGGAAAGATACACAATGTATTTTACGTTTCGATGCTTCGCAGATACAGATCGAATCCGTCTCATGTGATTACCCGTCGAGATTGAAATTCGACCGATTTGACCTATGATGAAGAACCGCTTTGTATCTTAGCTCTGGGAAACCAAAGAGTTAAGAAATAAAAAGGTTCCATTAGTAAAGATTCTATGGAATCGTCACGGAGTTGAAGAGGCTACATGGGAGCACTCAAGAGTCGATAAGGCAACAATATCCGAACTTATTTAACTGTAAGATTTTTGGGACGAAAATCCTTAAGGGGGAGAGTTGTAATGAGATCAATTTTGACCCTAATCGGGACGGTGGTTTTGGGACCACGAATCCGAGCCCGATAAATATTTTAATATTTTATTTTGTGATTATTATATGTGATTTAGTGAGTGTGAAAGTTTCAGATAAAAATTTAATCGTTTAAGTGCTCAATTTGATAAAAAGGATTTAATCGAGAAAACGCGAAAGTTGCATGCTAAAGTGAAAGGTACTAATTTGATTGTGGCTTTTTAAGTGGGTGTACTAAAAGGGCAATTAGCCCATGTGCTATAAAGAGGGACGGCAATGGGCCTTTTAATCACAAAATTGATGTTAATTTAATCTAGTATATAGTTATATTAATGTGTTAAAATAATGTTAATAATATATGCTTGTTTTAGCATAAAATAATAAAAACAAGTGGGAAGAAAGAGAAGCTTATCTTGCTCATCTTCTTGGCGAAAGTTTGAAGAAGAAACTCCATTGTTGGAGCTTGGAAATTTTTGCACTTTGGGGCTTAATTAGGGGTATGTATTTTGCTTAGTTCTTGATAATTTTTTCATTTTTGGAATGGTTGCTTTGAATCCTATACAACCCATGTAGAAATTTTTGAGATTTTGGCACATTAAATTGGCTATGGTTGTATATGCATGACTTGAAATATTTGATAGTAGATTTCAATTAGTATATGTTAAATCATCCTTTTGAATTTGAAATTGTGATGAAATTGGATGCTAGGGATTTATTTGAAAAAAATAAAAGTTTGAAGGACTAAAACATAAAATAAATGGCATGCATGGACACATATGGCTATGGGGATATTCGCCAAGCTATAGTGTTGGAAAATTTGGCATATTTTGTGTTTTGTGTAAATTGGACCAAATTGTAAAAATGGAAAACATTAGGGTCAAAATGGTAAATTGCCCAATTGTGTGTTTTGGGACTAAATTGAGATGAAATGCAATTAAATGAGCTAAATTTTAATGTGTTTTAGATCAAGAGCAAAGAGAAAACGGAATTAGACCAGGGAAAGACGAAGGTTCTCGAATAGCCGATTCGCACGGACTATCGACAACCGAGGTAAGTCCTTTAGTTAAACCATGTCAAAGAATTAATTATAGTTATCTTGAATATTAAAAATTGAGGAATTTTAGTATTCTTTTTCATCATGGCCGAATGTATATTGGTGTGTTAGGTTGGTGATTTTGTTGAGTATGTGATGAGGAGTTGCTAGATTGTATAGTGATAAAATGGTTTTGATGGTTCAATGTAAGTATACCCAATTGAATTAGACGAATATATAATAGTTTACGGTGTGTTGGGAATGTTTAATCGTATTGACATGACTCGGGTTTTTATTGCCCAGCGTGCCTTGTGCCGGTGATTCTATTCGGCTTCGTGCCCAGCGTGCCTTGTGCCGGTGATTCTATTCGGCTTTCATGCCCAGCGTGCCTTGTGCCTAAGTGATTCTATTCGGGCTTTCATGCCCAGCGTGCCTTGTGCCTTGCGGTGATTCTTATCGGGCTTTTATGCTCAGCGAGCTTAATGCCGTGATGTATTTTATGAAATAGAAATTGAAATTTGTGTTCAAGGCAAATTAAAGCAAACTTATTACGTTAATCGCTCAGTGAGTATGTAAAGTAGGAATAAACTTCTTACTTATATAAGACAAGGTAAATCAGTGATTTATTACAACTGGCATGTGTTACGAGTGTGGAATATATATATGTATATATATATGGTTCTAATATATGTGTTCTCGGCTTTACTAATGAACAACATGATGTTGTATCTTGGTCCTTTAGTATGTGGATACATGATGGTATTTGGCCACATGAGTGGTAGTGTAATTGGTGCCATGGTATAGAAATTGACATTTAAGTGTATAAATGTTGTACCTATGATTACATGATGATATTTTGGGTTTCGAAAGATTTGAAAATAAATAAGTAATTCGATTATGAACATGTGGGTAAAGAGATATTTTTCTTACTTAATTCATACTTGCTTATATGAGTATGAAATTAAAGTTTGAAAATAAATGCGAGTATAAGCCTACAAGTTGTATTGTAGTAATTAAATTGTTGATTTTAAAACGTTATATTTTTTTTGTGAAATTAGGACTTACTAAGCTAGTAAGCTTATCGTGTGAAGTGTTTCTCTGTATTTTTTTTTAGATTAGGTGCAAGCTACAAGCTCTCGCGGGATCGTTCGGAAAGTCGCTCACACTATCAATCTACATTTTGGGTACTCTTTTATTTTGGTTTTAAATGAAGGCATGTATAGGAAGGACTTGGTCTTTGTCTTGATGAAATTTTAAGGTTCTTGTATATAATGGCCATGCGAATATGGCTAAATTTCTAGTTAAGTACGTTGTTGTGTTTTTGATGTGTATGTTGGTTCATGATGGCAAGGTTTATGCTTTCTTAATCAAAGTTTAATCATTTTGTTAAGGAAATGTTTATATACGAAATGAATCCTTGAATTAGGAATGTAGGTAGGTTCGGTTAGAAGCTAGTCTTTCATAAAATGCAACAAAACAGCTTGTAGTAACAGCAGTGATGTGAGTTAGAAAATCACCAAAAATAGGGTATATTGAATTAAAAGGTGAATGAGATATGAAATTAAACCTTATTGTGTCTATCTTTACATGAAAGAAACAGAGTAGGCAAAAGATTTATATATTATGAGATAATTCAGTTTTAGTGAGACCTGTTCTGAATGAATTCGTGAGTCACTGTTCTGTTTTGGAAAAATTGTCATAAATTGTACAAAAATAATTAAGAAGCATGGTTTATATGTGTAGAACCCTTAATGAATCTATTTTTCATTGGTATAAACAAGAACATCATAGGAAATTTGTGCAATTAGATAACTGCATTTTTGTAGGGACAGGTCAGAATTGTCAAGCAGTGTAATAAGGGTAACTTTGATGAATAAACTGTACTAATTGGCTACATGAAAAATTCTGGAAAAATTATGGTGAATAGTTATATGAGTCTAGTTTCAAGGAAAATTTACGGATCTAAATTTCGAGTTTTGTAACTCGAGTTATGGTCGATTTAGTCAGCGTGACGCAGTTGGACAGCTTAAAAAAATTTTTTTTTACTTCCGAGTTAATGGTCAAGTCTAGTATCGCCACGCACCCGACTCGCAAGGGTTTCGGGTAAGGGGTGTTACATTTGATTGGTATCAGAGCTACGGTTTAGTCGATTCTAGGACTACCGTAGCGCGCGGTGAGTCTAGCTATACATGCCTTTATCATATATTGATAGTGTGGTGACTTTCGACACTGAATTTTGTTTTATATAGTAAATGGATACCGATCCCGAAAGAGCCGTAATGATGATGTAGAGAGTGTAGCGCCGACCGCGGCACACGGATCAGCGCCGTGAGACTCTCGACCTGTTTCGGGTAGCCACGAAGGAGAGACTAAACGAGCTCTGTTATCGATGATGAATGAGTGGTTTGCCCAATTTATTCAAAATAACCCACCGCACACCAACCTCCACCCCGAATAATCCAACTCCAATTCCTTCAAGACTTCGATGATAGATCCGATGAGATCTAGTAGGCCCCCGCTGATAAAATCCAAAATTTGGGGCTGAAGAATTTAAAGCCAATGATGATGATGATGATGCTGAGAGAGCCGAAATGTGGCTTGATAACACTATACGGGTACTTGATGAGCTATCTTGTACTCCGGATGAATGCCTGAAATGTGCTATATCCTTAATGAGGGACATCGTGATATCATCGGTGGAACACACTAGTATCAAGTGGTTCCGAAAGAAAAAGTGACATGGGATTTCTTCCGAATGAATTCGCAAGAAAATATATCACCAAAGATTCATTGATCAAAAACGAAAAGAATTCCTCGAGTCAAAACAAGGACGAATGATCGTGACTTTAATATGAACAAAAATTTGTCGACTCAGCAGATATGCTAGAGAGTGTGTTTCTTCCAAGCCATTATGTGTAAAACAGATTTGAAGATGGCCCTGAATGAAGATATAAAGATGTTTGTTGGCATTCTTGAAATTCAAGAGTTTGTGACTTTAGTTGAAAGAGCTTGCAAAGTCAAGAGCTCGGGAAAGAGAGAAAAGAAAGGTCGAGACTCAAGCTAGAGACATTCGTAAAAGATCTTCTGCAAAGTCTTTCATTCCACGACCAAGAAGCCCAGAGACGACTACAATGATGTAAAGCCAATACAGATCCACCTTGACGGATCGACTCTCCTATGAGCTCCCGAGCTACCTCGATAGCAAAGTTGTTGGTAATGTTCCACAAAATAGAGTTGAGTGCAAGTATTGTGGGAAATGGCACTCGTGGAGTTGTAGATTTCATGATCGGTCTTGCTATAAATGTGGATCATCGGACCATTTTATTAGAGAGTGTCCGGTTAGTGAGCGTAATATACCCGTAACACTAAGCCGAGCAACGTGTCAATGCGAGGTAGACCACCCGCATATTCGTGCAATGTAGGTGGTAGTCGAAGGAACGAAGAACACCACAGATCGATCCGAGGCTAGAGCTCCGGCTAGAGCATATGCGTCGCGCGAGCTAGAGAGGATGCTTCCTCCCGACGCCATTACCGGACTTTCACTCTTTATGATACTATCGTGATTGTACTAATTGATCCCGGTTCGACTCATTCTTATGTGTGTGAAACTTTAAAATTCGACAAGACTCGTTAGTTGAGTCTACCGAGTTTGTGATTCGTGTGTCCAACCCTTTGGGTAGATGTGTGCTTGTTAATAAAGTGTGTAGAGGTTGCCCGTTGATGATTCGAGATTATTGCTTCCCGGTGATTTAATGTTGTTGCCCTTTGTAATTTGATATAATCTTGGGTATGGATTGGTTAACTTCACACGAGGCAAGAGTGGATTGTAAAAGAAAGCTTATTGACTTGAAATGTCGAAAACGGTGAGACCATCAATTAAACTCGTGACATAAATGGGTTGCCTACAAAGAATATCTTCAATGTTAGCTCGAAAGTATGTGAGAAAAGGGTGTGAAGCTTATTTGGCCTATACTGGATAATAAAATGTCCGAGAAACAAATTGAATCAGACGATTGTGTGTGAATACCCGATGTGTTTCTCGAGGAACTACCGGGTTTACCCTCGCACGAGAGATTGAGTTCGGCATTGAGTTAGTGCCGCACGACCGATTTCGATTGTTCGCATCGAATGGCACCCATCGAATTAAAAGAATTGAAAGCGCAGCTTGCAAGAGTTGTCGATAGGGTTTTGCACGACCGAAGTTTCTCTCTTTGGGGTGCACCTGTTATTTGTGAAAAAGAAAGATGGGACTATGCGAATGTGTATCGACCACCGCAACTAAATAAGGTAATCAGTAAAGAATAAGTACCGTTACCTCGGATTGATGATTTATTTGATCGGGTTGAAGGGGCTTCAGTGTTTTGAAAATAGATTTGAGATCGGGCTATTATCAATTATTACGAGAGAGGTCTAGATGTGCCAAAGATCGCATTTCGCGCAGGTACGGACATTATGAGTTTTTGGTTATGCCTTTTGGACTCACTAATGCACCTGCTGTTTTTATGGATCTAATGAACCGGGTCTTCCGACAGTTTTTGGATCAGTTTGTAGTAGTGTTTATTGATGATATATTGATTTATTCCAAAAGTGAAACGGAACATGCTGAACATTTGAGATTAGCACTACAAACTTTGAGAGATCAACGATTGTATGCAAAGTTCAGTAAGTGTGAATTCTGGATGAATGAGGTCGGCTTCTTGGGTCATGTTGTTTCAGTGTCAGGTATTCGGGTGGATCCAAACAAATTAACAGCTATACTTGATTGGAGACCACCAAAGAATGTTTCGAGATCCAAGTTTCCTAGGCCTTGCAGGATATTATAGACGATTTGTAAAAGGTTTTTCTGTAATAGCTACACCTTTGACGAAACTACTACAGAAAGATGTTAAGTTTGAGTGGTCAGAGAAGTGTCAGAAAAGTTTCGAGCAGTTGAAAGCCCTTTTGACTGAAGCCCCAGTGTTAACTCAGCCTGAATCGGGTAAAGAATTTATTATTTTTAGCGATGCTTCCTTGAATGGATTGGGTTGTGTTTTAATGCAAGAAGGCAAGGTGATAGCCTATGCTTCGAGACAATTGAAGCCGCATGAGAAAAATTATCCAACTCATGATTTGGAGTTAGCAACCATTGTGTTCGTGATTAAAAATTTGGCGTCACTACTTATTTGGGCGAAAAATGTCACATTTATTCAGATCACAAAAGTTTGAAGTATTTGATGACTCGAAAGACTTGAACTTGAGACAACGTAGATGGTTAGAATTCTTTGAAAGACTATGAATTAGTTACTGACTACCATCCGGGGAAAGCTAATGTTGTTGCAGATGCGTTAAGTCGAAAATCATTATTTGCTCTTCGTGCATTGAACGCACGGGTGACTATATCTGATGATGGTTCGATCATAGCCGAATTACAAGCAAGGTCGATGTTCATTCAACAGATTTGTGATGCACGTAAAGTTGACGAAAAGTTGATTTCTATTCGGATTCAGCAGAAAATGGTATAGAATCAGATTTTCAGATTGATGCAAATGATTGTTTGAGTTACAAAAGTCGATTGTGTATTCCTAAGAACTCAGATTTGATACAGATGATTCTGAGGGAGGCCCATAATGGTCGAATGTCGATACACCCGGTAGCACTTAAAATGTATAACGATTTGAAACAGCTTCTATTGGTGGTTCGGCATGAAACGGGATATATCGAATTTGTTTCAAGTGCTTAATCTATCAACAAGTGAAAGCTGAGCATCAAGTACCGTCCGGATTACTTCAACCAATCATGATACCCGAATGGAAATGGGATAGAATTACAATGGATTTTGTATCTGGTCTTCCTATGACACCGAGTAAGAAAGATGCCGTATGGGTTATCGTTGATAGATCGACTAAATCACTCATTTTGTGCCGCACGACGCATCGATTATTCACTTGATAAACTTGTCGAATTGTATGTGTCGCAGATTGTAAGGTTGCACGGTGTGCCGAGTTCCATTGCTTCTGATAGGGACCCAAGATTCACATCGCGGTTTTGGAAGAAATTGCAATATGCTTTAGGTACTAAACTTTATTTTAGTATGACCTTCCATCCGCAAAATGCAGTCGGCCACCGAGCGAACTATTTTGATACTTGAGGACATGTTGAGGTGTTGCGTTCTCGAGTTTGAAGGTACGTGGAACGATACCTACCTTTGATTGAATTTTCTTACCAATAATAGTTTCCAATCTAGCATAAAAATGGCGCCTTATGAAGCCTTATATGGTCGAAAATGTCGCACACCGCTGTATTGGGTGAACTCAATAAAACAAGATACACGGGTTGATTGGATTAAAGAAACAGTAACGAAGGTGGTACTTATTAGAAATAACTTGAAAGTCGCCGGATCGCCGTAAGTCCTATGCCGATTTGAAACGTAAGGATATTGAATTTCGTGCCCGAGATCGGGTGTTCTTAAAGGTTTCTCCGTGGAAGAAAATACTCCGATTTGGCCGAAAAAGGCAAGTTGAGTCCGAGATTTATTGGACCATATGAAATCATCGGCGAATAGGGGCTCGTTGCTTATCGATTGAAACTACCCCTTGACTTAGGAAAGATACACAATGTATTTTACGTTTCGATGCTTCGCAGATACAGATCGGATCCGTCTCATGTGATTACCCCGTCAGAGATTGAAATTCGACCTGATTTGACCTATGATGAAGAACCGATTTGTATCTTAGCTCGGGAAACCAAAGAGTTAAGAAATAAAAAGGTTCCATTAGTAAAGATTCTATGGAATCGCCACACGAGTTGAAGAGGCTACATGGGAGACTCAAGAGTCGATAAGGCAACAATATCCGAACTTATTTAACGGTAAGATTTTCGGGGACGAAAATCCTTAAGGGGGGAGAGTTGTAACAGACCAATTTTGACCCTAATCGGGACGGTGGTTTCGGGACCACGAATCCGAGCCTGATAAATATTTTAATATTTTATTTTGTGATTATTATATGTGATTTAGTGAGTGTGAAAGTTTCGTATAAAAATTTAATCGTTTAAGTGCTCAATTTGATAAAAAGGATTTAATCGAGAAAACGCGAAAGTTGCATGCTAAAGTGAAAGGTACTAATTTGATTGTGGCTTTTTAAGTGGGTGTACTAAAAGGGCAATTAGCCCATGTGCTATAAAGAGGGACGGCAATGGGCCTTTTTAATCACAAAATTGATGTTAATTTAATCTAGTATATAGTTATATTAATGTGTTAAAATAATGTTAATAATATATGCTTGTTTTAGCATAAAATAATAAAAACAAGTGGGAAGAAAGAGAAGCTTATCTTGCTCATCTTCTTGGCCGAAAGTTTGAAGAAGAAACTCCATTGTTGGAGCTTGGAAATTTCGGCACTTTGGGGCTTAATTAGGGGTATGTATTTTGCTTAGTTCTTGATAATTTTTTCATTTTTGGAATGGTTGCTTTGAATCCTATACAACCCATGTAGAAATTTTTGAGATTTTGGCACATTAAATTCGGCTATGGTTGTATATGCATGACTTGAAATATTTGATAGTAGATTTCAATTAGTATATGTTAAATCATCCTTTTGAATTTGAAATTGTGATGAAATTGGATGCTAGGATTTATTTGAAAAAATAAAAAGTTTGAAGGACTAAAACATAAAATAAATGGCATGCATGGACACATATGGCTATGGGGATATTCGCCAAGCTATAGTGTTGGAAAATTTGGCATATTTTGTGTTTTGTGTAAATTGGACCAAATTGTAAAAATGGAAAACATTAGGGTCAAAATGGTAAATTGCCCAATTGTGTGTTTTGGGACTAAATTGAGATGAAATGCAATTAAATGAGCTAAATTTTAATGTGTTTTAGATCAAGAGCAAAGAAAAACGGAATTAGACCGGGAAAGACGAAGGTTCTCTCGAATAGCCGATTCGCACGGACTATCGACAACCGAGGTAAGTCCTTTAGTTAAACCATGTCAAAGAATTAATTATAGTTATCTTGAATATTAAAAATTGAGGAATTTTAGTATTCTTTTTCATCATGGCCGAATGTATATTGGTGTGTTAGGTTGGTGATTTTGTTGAGTATGTGATGAGGAGTTGCTAGATTGTATAGTGATAAAATGGTTTTGATGGTTCAATGTAAGTATACCCAATTGAATTAGACGAATATATAATAGTTATGAAGTGTGTTGGGAATGTTTAACTGTATTGACATGACTCGGGTTTTTATTGCCTAGCAGGCCTTGTGCCGGTGATTCTATTCGGGCTTCGTGCCTAGCAGGCCTTGTGCCGGTGATTCTATTCGGGCTTTCATGCCTAGCAGGCCTTGTGCCGGTGATTCTATTCGGGCTTTCATGCCTAGCAGGCCTTGTGCCGGTGATTCTTATCGGGCTTTTATGCCTAGCAGGCTTAATGCCGGTGATGTATTTTATGAAATAGAAATTGAAATTTGTGTTCAAGGCAAATTAAAGCAAACTTATTACGTTAATCGCTTTCAGTGAGTATGTAAAGTAGGAATAAACTTCTTACTTATATAAGACAAGGTAAATCAGTGATTTATTACAACTGGCATGTGTTACGAGTGTGGAATATATATATGTATATATATATGGTTCTAATATATGTGTTCTCGGCTTTACTAATGAACAACATGATGTTGTATCTTGGTCCTTTAGTATGTGGATACATGATCAGTATTTGGCCACATGAGTGGTAGTGTAATTGGTGCCATGGTATAGAAATTGACATTTAAGTGTATAAATGTTGTACCTATGATTACATGATGATATTTTGGGTTTGAAAGATTTGAAAATAAATAAGTAATTCGATTATGAACATGTGGGTAAAGAGATATTTTTCTTACTTAATTCATACTTGCTTATATGAGTATGAAATTAAAGTTTGAAAATAAATGCGAGTATAAGCCTACAAGTTGTATTGTAGTAATTAAATTGTTGATTTTAAAAACGTTATATTTTTTTTTTTGTGAAATTAGGACTTACTAAGCTAGTAAGCTTATCGTGTGAAGTGTTTCTCTGTATTTTTTTAGATTAGGTGCAAGCTACAAGCTCGTCGGGATCGTTCGGAAAGTCGCTCACACTATCAATCTACATTTTGGGTACTCTTTTATTTTGGTTTTAAATGAAGGCATGTATAGGAAGGACTTGGTCTTTGTCTTGATGAAATTTTAAGGTTCTTGTATATAATGGCCATGCGAATATGGCTAAATTTCTAGTTAAGTACGTTGTTGTGTTTTTGATGTGTATGTTGGTTCATGATGGCAAGGTTTATGCTTTCTTAATCAAAGTTTAATCATTTTGTTAAGGAAATGTTTATATACTGAAATGAATCCTTGAATTAGGAATGTAGGTAGGTTCGGTTAGAAGCTAGTCTTTCATAAAATGCAACAAAACAGCTTGTAGTAACAGCAGTGATGTGAGTTAGAAAAATCACCAAAAATAGGGTATATTGAATTAAAAGGTGAATGAGATATGAAATTAAACCTTATTGTGTCTATCTTTACATGAAAGAAACAGAGTAGGCAAAAGATTTATATATTATGAGATAATTCAGTTTTAGTGAGACCTGTTCTGAATGAATTCGTGAGTCACTGTTCTGTTTTGGAAAATTTGTCATAAATTGTACAAAAATAATTAAGAAGAATGGTTTATATGTGTAGAACCCTTAATGAATCTATTTTTCATTGGTATAAACAAAAACATCATAGGAAATTTGTGCAATTAGATAACTGCATTTTTGTAGGGACAGGTCAGAATTGTCAAGCAGTGTAATAAGGGTATCTTTGATGAATAAACTGTACTAATTGGCTACATGAAAAATTCTGGAAAAATTATGGTGAATATTTATATGAGTCTAGTTTCAAGGATAATTTACGGATCTAAATTTCGAGTTTTGTAACTCGAGTTATGGTCGATTTAGTCAGCGTGACGCAGTTGGACAGCTTAAAAAAAAAAATTTTTTTTACTTCCCGAGTTAATGGTCAAGTCTAGTAATGCCACGTACCCGACTCCGGCAAGGGTTTCGGGTAAGGGGTGTTACATTTGATTGGTATCAGAGCTTACGGTTTAGTCGATTCTAGGACTACCGTAGCGCGTGTGAGTCTAGCTATACATGCCTTTATCATATATTGATAGTGTGGTGACTTCTGACAGCCTGAATTTTGTTTTATATAGTAAATGGATACCGATCCTGAAAGAGCCATAGGCGATGATGTAGAGAGTGTAGCGCGCTGACCACGCACACGGATCAGCGCGGTGAGACTCTCGACTGTTTCGGGTAGCCACGAAGGAGAGACTAAACGAGCCTGTTATCGATGATGAATGAGTGGTTTGCCCAATTTATTCAAAATAACCCATTTGCACACCAACCTCCACCCCGAATAATCCAACTCCAATTCCTTCAAAGACTTCGATGATAGATCCGATGAGATCTAGTAGGCCCCAGATTGATAAAATCCAAAATTTGGGGCTGAAGAATTTAAAGCCAATGATGATGATGATGCCGGAGAGAGCCGAAATGTGGCTTGATAACACTATACTGGTACTTGATGAGCTATCTTGTACTCCGGATGAATGCTCGAAATGTGCTATATCCTTAATGAGGACATTTGATATCACCGTGGAACACACTAGTATCGAGTGGTTCGAAAGAAAAAGTGACATGGGATTTCTTCGAGAATGAATTCATGAAGAAATATATCACCAAAGATTCATTGATCAAAAACGAAAAGAATTCTTGAAATGAAACAAGGACGAATGACCGTGACGGAATATGAACGAAAATTTGTCGACTCAGCAGATATGCTAGAGAGTGTGTTTCTTCCGAAGCCATTATGTGTAAAAGATTTGAAGATGGCACGAATGAAGATATAAAGATGTTTGTTGGCATTCTTGAAATTCAAGAGTTTGTGACTTTAGTTGAAAGAGCTTGCAAAAGTGAAGAGCTCGGGAAAGAGAAAAGAAAGGTCGAGACTGAAGCTAGAGACATTCGTAAAAGATCTTGGGCAAAGTCTTTCATTCCACGACCAAGAAGCCCGAGAGACGACTACAAATTGATGAAAGCTAATACTGAGATCCACCTAGACGGATCGACCTCCTATGAGCTCCCGAGCTACCTCGATAGCTGATGTTGGTAATGTTCCACAAAATAGAGTTGAGTGCAAGTATTGTGGAAAATGGCACTCGTGGAGTTGTAGATTTCATGATCGGTCTTGCTATAAATGTGGATCATCGGACCATTTTATTAGAGAGAGTGTCGAAGTTAGCCGAGCGAGAATCTGATCCCGAACACTAAGCCGAGCAACATGTCAATGCGAGGTAGACCACCCGCACATTCGTGCAATGTAGGTGGTAGTCGAAAGAACGAAGAACACCACAGATCGATTCGAGGCTAGAGCTCCGGCTAGAGCATATGCTGCGCGAGCTAGAGAGGATGCTTCCTCCCGACGTCATTCACGGGACTTTCACTCTTTATGATACTACCGTGATTGTACTAATTGATCTGGTTCGACTCATTCTTATGTGTGTGAAACTTTAAAATTCGACAAGACTCGTTAGTTGAGTCCCACCGAGTTTGTGATTCGTGTGTCCAACCCTTTGGGTAGATGTGTGCTTGTTAATAAAGTGTGTAGAGGTTGCCCGTTGATGATTCGAGATTATTGCTTCCCAGCTGATTTAATGTTGTTGCCCTTTGACGAATTTGATATAATCTTGGGTATGGATTGGTTAACTTCACACGAGGCGTAGTGGATTGTAAAAGAAAGCTTATTGACTTGAAATGTCGAAACAAAGTGAGACCATCGAATTAAATCTGTGACATAAATGGGTTGCCTACAAACAATATCTTCAATGTTAGCTCGAAAGTATGTGAGAAAAGGGTGTGAAGCTTATTTGGCCTATATCTTTGGATAATAAAATGTCCGAGAAACAAATTGAATCTGATCGGTTGTGTGTGAATACCCGATGTGTTTCTGAAGAACTACTGGGTTTACCCCACATGCGAGAGATTGAGTTTGGCATTGAGTTAGTGCCGGCACGACTCCGATTTCGATAGCTCCGCATCGAATGGCACCTCATGAATTAAAAGAATTGAAAGCGCTTGATTGCAAGAGTTGTGAGAGATAGGGTTTTGCACGACCGAGTTTCTCTCCTTGGGGTGCACGGTGTTATTTGTGAAAAAGAAAGATGGGACTATGCGAATGTGTATCGACGACCAAGCAACTAAATAAGGTAATCAGAAGAATAAGTACCCGTTACCTCGGATTGATGATTTATTTGATCAGTTGAAGGGGGCTTGGTGTTTTGAAAATAGATTTGAGATCGGGCTATTATCAATTACGAGTGAGAGGTCTAGATGTGCCAAAGATCGCATTTCGCACGCAGGTACGGACATTATGAGTTTTTGGTTATGCCTTTTGGACTCACTAATGCACTGCTTTGTTTTTATGGATCTAATGAACAAGGTCTTCCGGCGCTTTTGGATCGCTTTTTGTAGTAGTGTTTATTGATGATATATTGATTTATTCCAAAAGTGAAACGGAACATTTGAACATTTGAGATTAGCACTACAAACTTTGAGAGATCAACGATTGTATGCAAAGTTCGATAAGTGTGAATTTCGGATGAATGAGGTCGGCTTCTTTGGGTCATGTTGTTTGATTATGTCGTATTCGGGTGGATCCAAACAAATTAATGACTATACTTGATTGGAGACCACCAAAGAATGTTTCGAGATCAGAAGTTTCCTAGGCCTTGCGGGATATTATAGACGATTTGTAAAAGGTTTTTTGTAATAGCTACACCTTTTTGTGAAACTACTACAGAAAGATGTTAAGTTTGAGTGGTCAGAGAAGTGTCAGAAAAGTTTCGAGCAGTTGAAAGCCCTTTTGACTGAAGCCCCAGTGTTAACTCAGCCTGAATTGGGTAAAGAATTTATTATTTTTAGAGATGCTTCCTTGAATGGATTGGGTTGTGTTTTAATGCAAGAAGGCAAGGTGATAGCCTATGCTTCGAGACAATTGAAGCCGCATGAGAAAAATTATCCAACTCATGATTTGGAGTTAGCAGCCATTGTGTTCGCATTAAAAATTTGGCGTCACTACTTATTTGGCGAAAAATGTCACATTTATTCAGATCACAAAAGTTTGAAGTATTTGATGACTCAGAAAGACTTGAACTTGAGACAACGTAGATGGTTAGAATTGCTGAAAGACTATGAATTAGTTTCTCGACTACCATCCGGGAAAGCTAATGTTGTTGCAGATCGTTAAGTCGAAAATCATTATTTGCTCTTCGTGCATTGAACGCATACGGGTGACTATATCGATGATGGTTCAATCATAGCGAATTACAAGCAAGGCCGATGTTCATTCAAAGAGATTTGTGATGCACGAAAGTTGACGAAAAGTTGATTTCTATTCGGATTCAGTGTGAAAATGGTATAGAATCAGATTTTCAGATTGATGCAAATGATTGTTTGAGTTACAAAAGTCGATTGTGTATTCCTAAGAACTCAGATTTGATACAGATGATTCTGAGGGAGGCCCATAATGGTCGAATGTCGATACACCGGGTAGCACGAAAATGTATAACGATTTGAAAAGCAGTTCTATTGGTGGCTTTGGCATGAAACGGGATATATCTCGAATTTGTTTCCAAGTGCTTAATCTATCAACAAGTGAAAGTCGAGCATCAAGTACCGTCGGATTACTTCAACCAATCATGATACCCGAATGGAAATGGGATAGAATTACAATGGATTTTGTATCCGGTCTTCCTATGACACCGAGTAAGAAAGATGCCGTATGGGTTATCGTTGATAGATCGACTAAATCAGCTCATTTTGTGCCAGACGCATCGATTATTCACTTGATAAACTTGTCGAATTGTATGTGTCGCAGATTGTAAGGTTGCGGTGTGCCGAGTTCCATTGTTTCGATAGGGACCCAAGATTCACATCGCGGTTTTGGAAGAAATTGCAAGATGCTTTAGGTACTAAACTTTATTTTAGTACTGACCTTCCATCCGCATAATGCATCGGTCGATCGAGCGAACTATTTTGATACTTGAGGACATGTTGAGGTGTTGCGTTCTCGAGTTTGAAGGTGCGTGGGAACGATACCTACCTTTGATTGAATTTTCTTACAATAATAGTTTCCAATCTAGCATAAAAATGGCGCCTTATGAAGCCTTATATGGTCGAAAATGTCGCACACCGTTGTATTGGGTGAACTCGGTGAAAACAAGATACACGGGGTTGATTGGATTAAAGAAACGAGCGAAGGTGGTACTTATTAGAAATAACTTGAAAGTCGCTGCCGGATCGTCGGAAGTCCTATGCCGATTTGAAACGTAAGGATATTGAATTTCAGGTCGGAGATCGGGTGTTCTTAAAGGTTTCTCCGTGGAAGAAAATACTCCGATTTGGCCGAAAAGGCAAGTTGAGTCCGAGATTTATTGGACCATATGAAATCATCGAGCGAATAGGGCCTATTGCTTATCGATTGAAACTGCCCCTTGACTTAGGAAAGATACACAATGTATTTTACGTTTCGATGCTTCGCAGATACAGATCGGATCCGTCTCATGTGATTACCCCGTCAGAGATTGAAATTCGACTTGATTTGACCTATGATGAAGAACCGTTTTGTATCTTAGCTCGGGAAACCAAAGAGTTAAGAAATAAAAAGGTTCCATTAGTAAAGATTCTATGGAATCGTCACGGAGTTGAAGAGGCTACATGGGAGCCTGAAGAGTCGATAAGGCAACAATATCCGAACTTATTTAACGGTAAGATTTTCGGGGACGAAAATCCTTAAGGGGGAGAGTTGTAACAGACCAATTTTTGACCCTAATAGGGACGGTGGTTTCGGGACCACGAATCCGAGCCTGATAAATATTTTAATATTTTATTTTGTGATTATTATATGTGATTTAGTGAGTGTGAAAGTTTCGTATAAAAATTTAATCGTTTAAGTGCTCAATTTGATAAAAAGGATTTAATCGAGAAAACGCGAAAGTTGCATGCTAAAGTGAAAGGTACTAATTTGATTGTGGCTTTTTAAGTGGGTGTACTAAAAGGGCAATTAGCCCATGTGCTATAAAGAGGGACGGCAATGGGCCTTTTAATCACAAAATTGATGTTAATTTAATCTAGTATATAGTTATATTAATGTGTTAAAATAATGTTAATAATATATGCTTGTTTTAGCATAAAATAATAAAAACAAGTGGGAAGAAAGAGAAGCTTATCTTGCTCATCTTCTTGGTAGAAAGTTTGAAGAAGAAACTCCATTGTTGGAGCTTGGAAATTTCGGCACTTTGGGGCTTAATTAGGGGTATGTATTTTGCTTAGTTCTTGATAATTTTTGCATTTTTGGAATGGTTGCTTTGAATCCTATACAACCCATGTAGAAATTTTTGAGATTTTGGCACATTAAATTCGGCTATGGTTGTATATGCATGACTTGAAATATTTGATAGTAGATTTCAATTAGTATATGTTAAATCATCCTTTTGAATTTGAAATTGTGATGAAATTGGATGCTAGGGATTTATTTGAAAAAATAAAAAGTTTGAAGGACTAAAACATAAAATAAATGGCATGCATGGACACATATGGCTATGGGGATATTCGGCCAAGCTATAGTGTTGGAAAATTTGGCATATTTTGTGTTTTGTGTAAATTGGACCAAATTGTAAAATGGAAAACATTAGGGGCAAAATGGTAAATTGCCCAATTGTGTGTTTTGGGACTAAATTGAGATGAAATGCAATTAAATGAGCTAAATTTTAATGTGTTTTAGATCAAGAGCAAAGAAAAAGCGGAATTAGACCAGGGAAAGGCGAAGGTTCTCGAATAGCCGATTCGCACGGACTATCGACAACAACCGAGGTAAGTCCTTTAGTTAAACCATGTCAAAGAATTAATTATAGTTATCTTGAATATTAAAAATTGAGGAATTTTAGTATTCTTTTTCATCATGGCCGAATGTATATTGGTGTGTTAGGTTGGTGATTTTGTTGAGTATGTGATGAGGAGTTGCTAGATTGTATAGTGATAAAATGGTTTTGATGGTTCAATGTAAGTATACCCAATTGAATTAGACGAATATATAATAGTTACGAAGTGTGTTGGGAATGTTTAGCTGTATTGACATGACTCGGGTTTTTATTGCCTAGCGAGGCCTTGTCTTGTGGTGATTCTATTCGGGCCGTGCCCAGCGTGCCTTGTCTTGCAGGTGATTCTATTCGGGCTTTCATGCCTAGCGTGCCTTGTGCCGGTGATTCTATTCGGGCTTTCATGCCTAGCGTGCCTTGTGCCTGGTGATTCTTATCGGGCTTTTATGCCTACTAGCGAGCTTAATGCCGGTGATGTATTTTATAAAATAGAAATTGAAATTTGTGTTCAAGGCAAATTAAAGCAAACTTATTACGTTAATCGCTCGGTGAGTATGTAAAGTAGGAATAAACTTCTTACTTATATAAGACAAGGTAAATCGGTGATTTATTACAAGCGGCATGTGTTACGAGTGTGGAATATATATATGTATATATATATGGTTCTAATATATGTGTTCTCGGCTTTACTAATGAACAACATGATGTTGTATCTTGGTCCTTTAGTATGTGGATACATGTGGGTATTTGGCCACATGAGTGGTAGTGTAATTGGTGCCATGGTATAGAAATTGACATTTAAGTGTATAAATGTTGTACCTATGATTACATGATGATATTTTGGGTTTGAAAGATTTGAAAATAAATAAGTAATTCGATTATGAACATGTGGGTAAAGAGATATTTTTCTTACTTAATTCATACTTGCTTATATGAGTATGAAATTAAAGTTTGAAAATAAATGCGAGTATAAGCCTACAAGTTGTATTGTAGTAATTAAATTGTTGATTTTAAAACGTTATATTTTTTTGTGAAATTAGGACTTACTAAGCTAGTAAGCTTATCGTGTGAAGTGTTTCTCTGTATTTTTTTAGATTAGGTGCAAGCTACAAGCTCGTCGGGATCGTTCGGAAAGTCGCTCACACTATCAATCTACATTTTGGGTACTCTTTTATTTTGGTTTTAAATGAAGGCATGTATAGGAAGGACTTGGTCTTTGTCTTGATGAAATTTTAAGGTTCTTGTATATAATGGCCATGCGAATATGGCTAAATTTCTAGTTAATACGTTGTTGTGTTTTTGATGTGTATATGTTGGTTCATGATGGCAAGGTTTATGCTTTCTTAATCAAAGTTTAATCATTTTGTTAAGGAAATGTTTATATCTGAAATGAATCCTTGAATTAGGAATGTAGGTAGGTTCGGTTAGAAGCTAGTCTTTCATAAAATGCAACAAAACAGCTTGTAGTAACAGCAGTGATGTGAGTTAGAAAAATCACCAAAAATAGGGTATATTGAATTAAAAGGTGAATGAGATATGAAATTAAACCTTATTGTGTCTATCTTTACATGAAAGAAACAGAGTAGGCAAAAGATTTATATATTATGAGATAATTCAGTTTTAGTGAGACCTGTTCTGAATGAATTCGTGAGTCACTGTTCTGTTTTGGAAAAATTGTCATAAATTGTACAAAAATAATTAAGAAGCATGGTTTATATTTGTAGAACCCTTAATGAATCTATTTTTCATTGGTATAAACAAGAACATCATAGGAAATTTGTGCAATTAGATAACTGCATTTTTGTAGGGACAGGTCAGAATTGTCAAGCAGTGTAATAAGGGTAACTTTGATGAATAAACTGTACTAATTGGCTACATGAAAAATTCTGGAAAAATTATGGTGAATAGTTATATGAGTCTAATTTCAAGAAAAATTTACGGATCTAAATTTCGAGTTTTGTAACTCGAGTTATGGTCGATTTAGTCAGCGTGACGCAGTTGGACAGCTTAAAAAAAATTTTTTTTTTACTTTCCGAGTTAATGGTCAAGTCTAGTAATGCCACGCACCCGACTCGGCAAGGGTTTGGGTAAGGGTGTTACATTTGATTGGTATCAGAGCTTACGGTTTAGTCGATTCTAGGACTACCGTAGCGCGTGTGAGTCTAGCTATACATGCCTTTATCATATATTGATAGTGTGGTGACTTCGGCGACTGAATTTTGTTTTATATAGTAAATGGATACCGATCACGAAAGAGCCGTAGGTGATGATGTAGAGAGTGTAGCGCTGACCGCACACACGGATCAGCGCCGGTGAGACTCTCGACCTGTTTGGTAGCCACGAAGGAGAGACTAAAGCGAGCACTGTTATCGGATGATGAATGAGTGGTTTGCCCAATTTATTCAAAATAACCCATTTGCACACCAACCTCCACCCCGAATAATCCAACTCCAATTCCTTCAAAGACTTCGATGATAGATCCGATGAGATCTAGTAGGCCCCAGATTGATAAAATCCGAAAATTTGGGGCTGAAGAATTTAAAGCCAATGATGATGATGATCTTTGAGAGAGCGAAATGTGGCTTGATAACACTATACTGGTACTTGATGAGCTATCTTGTACTCCGGATGAATGCACGAAATGTGCTATATCCTTAATGAGGACATTTGCATATCATCGGTGGAACACACTAGTATCGATGGTTCCGAAAGAAAAAGTGACATGGGATTTCTTCCAGAATGAATTCCGCAAGAAATATATCACCAAAGATTCATTGATCAAAAGCGAAAAGAATTCCTTGGTGAAACAAGGACGAATGACCGTGACGGAATATGAACGAAAATTTGTCAGACTCAGCAGATATGCTAGAGAGTGTGTTTCTTCTGAAGCCATTATGTGTAAAAGATTTGAAGATGGCCTGAATGAAGATATAAAGATGTTTGTTGGCATTCTTGAAATTCAAGAGTTTGTGACTTTAGTTGAAAGAGCTTGCAAAGCTGAAGAGCTCGGGAAAGAGAAAAGAAAGGCTGAGACTGAAGCTAGAGACATTCGTAAAAGATCTTCGGGTAAAGTCTTTCATTCCACGACCAAGAAGAAGCCAGAGCGACTACAGTGTAGTAAGAAAGCTAATCTGATCCACCTTGACGGGATCGACCTCCTATGAGCTCCCGAGCTACCTCGATAGCAGATGTTGGTAATGTTCCACAAAATAGAGTTGAGTGCAAGTATTGTGGGAAATGGCACTTTCGAGGAGTTGTAGATTTCATGATCGGTCTTGCTATAAATGTGGATCATCGGACCATTTTATTAGAGAGTGTCCGAAGTTAGGTTGAAGCGAGAATCTGATCCCGAGAACACTAAGCCGAGCAACGTGTCAATGCGAGGTAGACCACCGGACATTCGGGCAATGTAGGTGGTAGTCGAGAAAGAACGAAGAACACCACGGATCGATTCGAGGCTAGAGCTCGGCTAGAGCATATCTCGCGCGCGAGCTAGAGAGGATGCTTCCTCCCGACGTCATTCACGGGACTTTCACTCTTTATGATACTACGTGATTGCACTAATTGATCTGGTTCGACTCATTCTTATGTGTGTGAAACTTTAAAATTCGACAAGACTGCGTTAGTTGAGTCTCACCGAGTTTGTGATTCGTGTGTCCAACCCTTTGGGTAGATGTGTGCTTGTTAATAAAGTGTGTAGAGGTTGCCCGTTGATGATTCGAGATTATTGCTTCCCGGTGATTTAATGTTGTTGCCCTTTGTGAATTTGATATAATCTTGGGTATGGATTGGTTAACTTCACACGAGGCGGTAGTGGATTGTAAAAGAAAGCTTATTGACTTGAAATGTCGAACGGTGAGACCATCGAGATTAAATCTGTGACATAAATGGGTTGCCTACAGCAATATCTTCAATGTTAGCTCGAAAGTATGTGAGAAAAGGGTGTGAAGCTTATTTGGCCTATGCCTTTGGATAATAAAATGTCCGAGAAACAAATTGAATCAGTATCGTTTGTGTGTGAATACCCGATGTGTTTCTCGAGGAACTACGGGTTTACCCCTGTCACGAGAGATTGAGTTCGGCATTGAGTTAGTCTAGCATGCGACTCCGATTTCGATTGCTCCGCATCGAATGGCACCTCTTGAATTAAAAGAATTGAAAGCTTGATTGCAAGAGTTGTCGATAGGGGTTTTGCACGACCGAGTTTCTCTCCTTGGGGTGCACGGTGTTATTTGTGAAAAAGAAAGATGGGACTATGCGAATGTGTATCGATCGACTCACAAGCAACTAAATAAGGTAAGCAGAAGAATAAGTACCGTTACCTCGGATTGATGATTTATTTGATCGGTTGAAGGGGCTTCAAGGTGTTTTGAAAATAGATTTGAGATCGGGCTATTATCAATTACAGTCGAGAGGTCTAGATGTGCCAAAGATCGCATTTCGCACGCAGGTACGGACATTATGAGTTTTTGGTTATGCCTTTTGGACTCACTAATGCACTGCTGCTTTTATGGATCTAATGAACCAAGGTCTTCCGGCGCTTTTGGATCGATTTGTAGTAGTGTTTATTGATGATATATTGATTTATTCCAAAAGTGAAACGGAACATCTTTGAACATTTGAGATTAGCACTACAAACTTTGAGAGATCAACGATTGTATGCAAAGTTGATAAGTGTGAATTCTCGGATGAATGAGGTCGGCTTCTTGGGTCATGTTGTTTCAGTTGTCGGTATTCGGGTGGATCAAACAAATTAACAAACTATACTTGATTGGAGACCACCAAAGAATGTTTCGAGATCCGAAGTTTCCTAGGCCTTGCGGGATATTATAGACGATTTGTAAAAGGTTTTTCTGTAATAGCTACACCTTTGTGAAACTACTACTGAGAAAGATGTTAAGTTTGAGTGGTCGAGAGAAGTGTCGAGAAAAGTTTGAGAGTTGAAAGCCCTTTTGAGTGAAGCCCTTGAGTGTTAACTCGGCTGAATCGGGTAAAGAATTTATTATTTTTAGCGATGCTTCCTTGAATGGATTGGGTTGTGTTTTAATGCAAGAAGGCAAGGTGATAGCCTATGCTTGAGACAATTGAAGCCGCATGAGAAAAATTATCCAACTCATGATTTGGAGTTAGCGACCATTGTGTTCGCATTAAAAATTTGGCGTCACTACTTATTTGGCGAAAAATGTCACATTTATTCAGATCACAAAAGTTTGAAGTATTTGATGACTCGGAAAGACTTGAACTTGAGACAACGTAGATGGTTAGAATTCTTTGAAAGACTATGAATTAGTTAATGACTACCATCCGGGAAAGCTAATGTTGTTGCAGATCGTTAAGTCGAAAATCATTATTTGCTCTTCGTGCATTGAACGCGACGGGTGACTATATCGATGATGGTTCGATCATAGCCGAATTACAAGCAAGGCCGATGTTCATTCAAAGCAGATTTGTGATGCATGTAAAGTTGACGAAAAGTTGATTTCTATTCGGATTCGATGTGAAAATGGTATAGAATCGATTTTTGATTGATGCAAATGATTGTTTGAGTTACAAAAGTCGATTGTGTATTCCTAAGAACTTCAGATTTGATCTGAGATGATTACGAGGAGGCCCATAATGGTCGAATGTCGATACACCCGGTAGTACGAAAATGTATAACGATTTGAAGCAGATTCTATTGGTGGCACGGCATGAAAGCGGGATATATCCGAATTTGTTTCAAGTGCTTAATCTATCAACAAGTGAAATTTGAGCATCAAGTACCGTCCGGATTACTTCAACCAATCATGATACCCGAATGGAAATGGGATAGAATTACAATGGATTTTGTATCCGGTCTTCCTATGACACCGAGTAAGAAAGATGCCGTATGGGTTATCGTTGATAGACCGACTAAATCAGCTCATTTTGTGCCGCAGATGCGTCGATTATTCACTTGATAAACTTGTCGAATTGTATGTGTCGCAGATTGTAAGGTTGGTTACGGTGTGCCGAGTTCCATTGCTTCCGATAGGGACCCAAGATTCACATCGCGGTTTTGGAAGAAATTGCAAGATGCTTTAGGTACTAAACTTTATTTTAGTCTGACCTTCCATCCATAAGCGACGATCGATCGATCCGGCGAACTATTTTGATACTTGAGGACATGTTGAGGTGTTGCGTTCTCGAGTTTGAAGGTGCGTGGGAACGATACCTACCTTTGATTGAATTTTCTTACAATAATAGTTTCCAATCTAGCATAAAAATGGCGCCTTATGAAGCCTTATATGGTCGAAAATGTCGCACACCGTTGTATTGGAGTGAACTCAGCGAAAACAAGATACACGGGGTTGATTGGATTAAAGAAAGCAGTAAGCAGAAGGTGGTACTTATTAGAAATAACTTGAAAAGTTGCCGGATCGTCGGAAGTCCTATGCCGATTTGAAAGCGTAAGGATATTGAATTTCGTGTCGGAGATCGGGTGTTCTTAAAGGTTTCTCCGTGGAAGAAAATACTCTCGATTTGGGCGAAAAGGCAAGTTGAGTCCGAGATTTATTGGACCATATGAAATCATCGAGCGAATAGGGCTTGTTGCTTATCGATTGAAACTACCCCTTGACTTAGGAAAGATACACAATGTATTTTACGTTTTGATGCTTCGCAGATACAGATCGGATCCGTCTCATGTGATTACCCCGTCAGAGATTGAAATTCGACACGATTTGACCTATGATGAAGAACCGATTTGTATCTTAGCTCGGGAAACCAAAGAGTTAAGAAATAAAAAGGTTCCATTAGTAAAGATTCTATGGAATAAATCACGGAGTTGAAGAGGCTACATAGGAGCTCAAGAGTCGATAAGGCAACAATATCCGAACTTATTTAACGGTAAGATTTTCGGGGACGAAAATCCTTAAGGGGGGAGAGTTGTAACAGACCAATTTTGACCCTAATCGGGACGGTGGTTTCGGGACCACGAATCCGAGAGCTTTGATAAATATTTTAATATTTTATTTTGTGATTATTATATGTGATTTAGTGAGTGTGAAAGTTTCAGTATAAAAATTTAATCGTTTAAGTGCTCAATTTGATAAAAAGGATTTAATCGAGAAAACGCGAAAGTTGCATGCTAAAGTGAAAGGTACTAATTTGATTGTGGCTTTTTAAGTGGGTGTACTAAAGGGCAATTAGCCCATGTGCTATAAAGAGGGACGGCAATGGGCCTTTTTAATCACAAAATTGATGTTAATTTAATCTAGTATATAGTTATATTAATGTGTTAAAATAATGTTAATAATATATGCTTGTTTTAGCATAAAATAATAAAAACAAGTGGGAAGAAAGAGAAGCTTATCTTGCTCATCTTCTTGGTAGAAAGTTTGAAGAAGAAACTCCATTGTTGGAGCTTGGAAATTTCGGCACTTTGGGGCTTAATTAGGGTATGTATTTTGCTTAGTTCTTGATAATTTTTGCATTTTTGGAATGGTTGCTTTGAATCCTATACAACCCATGTAGAAATTTTTGAGATTTTGGCACATTAAATTCGGCTATGGTTGTATATGCATGACTTGAAATATTTGATAGTAGATTTCAATTAGTATATGTTAAATCATCCTTTTTGAATTTGAAATTGTGATGAAATTGGATGCTAGGGATTTATTTGAAAAAAAATAAAAAGTTTGAAGGACTAAAACATAAAATAAATGGCATGCATGGACACATATGGCTATGGGGGATATTCGGCCAAGCTATAGTGTTGGAAAATTTGGCATATTTTGTGTTTTGTGTAAATTGGACCAAATTGTAAAAATGGAAAACATTAGGGTCAAAATGGTAAATTGCCCAATTGTGTGTTTTGGGACTAAATTGAGATGAAATGCAATTAAATGAGCTAAATTTTAATGTGTTTTAGATCAAGAGCAAAGAAAAACGGAATTAGACCGGGGAAAGAGCGAAGGTTCTCGAATAGCCAGATTCAAGCGGACTATCGACAACCGAGGTAAGTCCTTTAGTTAAACCATGTCAAAGAATTAATTATAGTTATCTTGAATATTAAAAATTGAGGAATTTTAGTATTCTTTTTCATCATGGCCGAATGTATATTGGTGTGTTAGGTTGGTGATTTTGTTGAGTATGTGATGAGGAGTTGCTAGATTGTATAGTGATAAAATGGTTTTGATGGTTCAATGTAAGTATACCCAATTGAATTAGACGAATATATAATAGTTACGAAGTGTGTTGGGAATGTTTAACCTGTATTGACATGACTCGGTTTTTATTGCCTAGCAGGCCTTGTGCCAGTGATTCTATTCGGGCCGTGCCCAGCGTGCCTTGTGCTTAGGTGATTCTATTCGGGCTTTCATGCCTAGCAGTGCCTTGTGCAGTGATTCTATTCGGGCTTTCATGCCTAGCGTGCCTTGTGCCGGTGATTCTTATCGGGCTTTACGCGCTAGCGTGCTTAATGCCGGTGATGTATTTTATGAAATAGAAATTGAAATTTGTGTTCAAGGCAAATTAAAGCAAACTTATTACGTTAACTGCTCAGGTGAGTATGTAAAGTAGGAATAAACTTCTTACTTATATAAGACAAGGTAAATCAGTGATTTATTACAACTGGCATGTGTTACGAGTGTGGAATATATATATGTATATATATATGGTTCTAATATATGTGTTCTCGGCTTTACTAATGAACAACATGATGTTGTATCTTGGTCCTTTAGTATGTGGATACATGACTGGGTATTTGGCCACATGAGTGGTAGTGTAATTGGTGCCATGGTATAGAAATTGACATTTAAGTGTATAAATGTTGTACCTATGATTACATGATGATATTTTGGGTTTGAAAGATTTGAAAATAAATAAGTAATTCGATTATGAACATGTGGGTAAAGAGATATTTTTCTTACTTAATTCATACTTGCTTATATGAGTATGAAATTAAAGTTTGAAAATAAATGCAGTATAAGCCTACAAGTTGTATTGTAGTAATTAAATTGTTGATTTTAAAACGTTATATTTTTTGTGAAATTAGGACTTACTAAGCTAGTAAGCTTATCGTGTGAAGTGTTTCTCTGTATTTTTTTTAGATTAGGTGCAAGCTACAAGCTCGTCGGGATCGTTCGGAAAGTCGCTCACACTATCAATCTACATTTTGGGTACTCTTTTATTTTGGTTTTAAATGAAGGCATGTATAGGAAGGACTTGGTCTTTGTCTTGATGAAATTTTAAGGTTCTTGTATATAATGGCCATGCGAATATGGCTAAATTTCTAGTTAAGTACGTTGTTGTGTTTTTGATGTGTATGTTGGTTCATGATGGCAAGGTTTATGCTTTCTTAATCAAAGTTTAATCATTTTGTTAAGGAAATGTTTATATACGAAATGAATCCTTGAATTAGGAATGTAGGTAGGTTCGGTTAGAAGCTAGTCTTTCATAAAATGCAACAAAACAGCTTGTAGTAACAGCAGTGATGTGAGTTAGAAAAATCACCAAAAATAGGGTATATTGAATTAAAAGGTGAATGAGATATGAAATTAAACCTTATTGTGTCTATCTTTACATGAAAGAAACAGAGTAGGCAAAAGATTTATATATTATGAGATAATTCAGTTTTAGTGAGACCTGTTCTGAATGAATTCGTGAGTCACTGTTCTGTTTTGGAAAAATTGTCATAAATTGTACAAAAATAATTAAGAAGCATGGTTTATATTTGTAGAACCCTTAATGAATCTATTTTTCATTGGTATAAACAAGAACATCATAGGAAATTTGTGCAATTAGATAACTGCATTTTTGTAGGGACAGGTCAGAATTGTCAAGCAGTGTAATAAGGGTAACTTTGATGAATAAACTGTACTAATTGGCTACATGAAAAATTCTGAAAAAATTATGGTGAATAGTTATATGAGTCTAGTTTCAAGGAAAATTTACGGATCTAAATTTTGAGTTTTGTAACTCGAGTTATGGTCGATTTAGTCAGCGTGACGCAGTTAGACAGCGTAAAAAAAAATTTTTTTTTACTTCCCGAGTTAATGGTCAAGTCTAGTAATGCCACGTACCCGACTCCGGCAAGGGTTTCGGGTAAGGGGTGTTACAATCATAATTCAAAAGTAGTTCATACATTGATAATTTAAGTAGAAGGGTCCTAAAGATTCAAACAATCAAAGTCATAGTTTTTGTAGCATGAAAATATAGGTGTTTCCCCTTACCTAAATAATCACCTTTAATTCAAAATCGACAAAAGTTGACATCCTCACTAAAGATTCACTCAAATCACTCAAAGTGTTTAAGGTTCAAAATTAAGCACTCAAAAGTCGAACATGAAAAGTTAATCCCATAGGCTTACATGAAAATCAAATCTCCACCACTATAAAATGAAATGATACATAGATCAAAAGGTCTTTAAAAAGGGTTGTAACGGGGCTTAGGTTAAAGGTGTGGATAAAGGCTAAATTAAAGGGTTAGAATCGAGATTGAATTGACAATTTACCTAACTAGAAAAATAAACTAATTCTCGAATAATTACATCAATTAAAACTTGTAATACTAATAATACAAGCTTCTTCTTCAAGATGTGGAAGTTAAACGTATAAGCTCAGTTAATTATAGAGCTAATAATGAATATACTTTGATTTTTTTTTATTTTAAGAACAAATGAACAATAGGAAAGAACTTTAACAACTGAAATATAGAACATAGTTAGGCAACTACTCAAAATCAAATCTCGACAAAAAGGGTAGTCAAGAGAAACGATGATAACAAATACAAGATGAGTTTTGGGTTAATATTAGTGGGTGAGTTAATAAAAAGGGTTGTTAGGATCAAAGGTGTTTACTAGGGGTTAATTGTGAGGGTAGGCTTTTTAGTGGAGTGAATGGGCTAAATCCTAAGTGCCTTTATCATTTCTGTATATCAAATCAATAATGTGGTCTAGACATGTATAATCAAAACAAGTTCTAGAATAACAAATCAATGTTGACACACTCATAATCAATAAAGTGAGCAAGAAAAGAATGTATGCTCTAAAAGGCTCAAAATCTCACAAAAATTATGGGTTTTTGATATCAACCTTGTAAATTTCAAACTTCAAGGTAATAATTAGATTCAGGTAGACAACCTAACAAAATTTTAATTTTTGAAAATAGACTCATCATGCTTGATTCTCTAGTCTCCTAAAGTTTAAATCATCACTGCATAATTATAAATAACTTAATCCAAAACATATCAATAAAAATCATGAATCAAAGGAAATTTTATTCTAATAGTAAAATGAGAAAATTACTTAAAAACAAGATATAATTCAGGGATTTGAAAATAATGCAAAAAGTTAGGAACTTTTCAAAATAAAATTCACCCCCCACACTTAAGATGTACATTGCCCTCAATGTACAAAGATATATATGAACAATACATTAAGAAAATCAAAAGAGAGGGAGAGAGGTGAAACTTCCTGAATTTCAGATGGATTTCTTGAGTTGAGAGTGTAGAAATTTGATTCGGACGTGGAAGATAAAGTGAAGGAGGCATGGAATGTTTTCCTAAGTATAGATGGTTATTCCAGAGTTCTATTTTAGGGTTTTTAACTACGAGAAGATCATTAGGTTCTTCAGAATAAGGATTACTCAAATATTTGCTGAAAAATGTAAATTGGATGGAATCTAAAAAATATTTTAAATAAAGATGAGTCAAAAAATAAAATAAACATAAAAATAAAGATAAGAGAAATTTAAAAATAAGTCTTTTAGGGAAATCTAAAAATAACATAAACATATGAAGAGAAAAGGACTCAGAAGTCCTTATCGTCTGATGGCTCGTGTGGTGGGGGCGGCACTAAAATGTGAAGGTGCTGACATATCTGATGGAGAGGTGGGTCGATCTTATCGAAACATTGGAAGCATTGCTGCTCAAATCACGAAAGGCGCTCAGATATGTTCGAGAGAGAAGTTGCCGCATGAACTGGGCAATGGCTCGGTGTTGGCTCCTCATGTGGGTGTGGGACATCGTCAGTAATGTCCTGAGGGTCCTTCTCCTCGATGGTATAGGCTAACCGATATTGGGGAGGATCTTTCCCACGGCGACTCTTGCTCATCCGCATGTTGATCATCGTCGAGATGCCCTGTGGAGACATCTGGCCTATCAAAGTGAGCAAGGCTGATTGTGCTGTGATGTTGAGGAGACCAAAGTGCCTTGCAAGCCGTGTTACATAAGGCCCCATGGAAATGACCCCCTTACGATGTCACTCCGTTTGATGCTGGATAGCCAGAGCGATGAAGTAGGCAAGGTTGAAGACGTGCCCATTCGCCGTGCACCATAGGAAGTAGGCATCATGAGTGTTAACTACCCCAATGCTTTCTCGCCTTCCGGTCAATGTATGAGCTAAGATGGCGTGTAAGTACCTCAATAATGGGGCGAGAGCTATCGCCTTGGAGTGACTAGGGTCATAAGTGGCCGCAGCAGGGGCTATGTTATACCAACATCTCACAGGGGAGTTATGTGTGTGGCGATGGAGTTTCGCAAGATCATATTCCCTTATGAACTCTTTCGTGTAGAGACCCAGAGCAACTCCAAATTCGGGGACACTCATTTCCCGAACTAAACCTCCTAGACAAAACTGAATAGTACCCGGTTCATCGTGGTTTGTCATTACTACCTGCAAATAGAAAGTAGAGTAAAGCTCTAATGTTAGTTCGAGGTAAGTGGGCTCGACAATACCGAAAAAGCGCTTCCAAGGGTCAGTCGTCAGTAGTGTCTGAATATCATCAGCAAGTTGAACGTGTTCCAGGGCGGGCCAGTTGATACATCTACCTTGACTGAGAGGTCGTGCTCGTAAGATCTAAAAAAGTTCCTCTTGAGCTCCAGGAGGAAACCGTAAGAATGGGTGTCTCACTTCGGCCGATGCGCTTGCGGATGATGAGCTGGGTCCCTTTCATTTTTTTGAAATAGGAACTACGGTTTTCTTGTCGGGGGAAGACGACATTATGTTCTTGTAAGAGAATTTGAAGAACATCATCCAAATTTTTTCTATGATAGAATTTATGAATCCAATATTATTGCCTTATAATATTAACACGGAAGGTTTTTCTTAGGTATTCTCATAATACTAGAGGTGCAAAATTCAGAATAATATTATCTATAACACTTAAGTAAAAATGAATACCAAAATTAATAATCCAAAATGAACACTAAAGATTTAAAGGAATAAATCGAAGTTCTAACAGAGAATAAACATGTATTAAATAAAATCAACAACAATGTATAGAGGGGGGAAGTAATGTGAACCGATGGAGTTAGGGAGATAGCGTATGATCGTGGAAGGATGCGCGGGCGTGGTAACGTCACACGGGCGTGGACTTCATGTGAATGAGGAAGAGAAAGAGAGAGAAGGGAGCAAAGGGAGAGAAGGGAAGTGAAGGGAGGGGAGGAAAAGAGTGTCGGTGGCCGGAATGTGGAAAGGGAATGGTGGTTTCTTGTTTAAGAGAAACGGCTAGGGTTTGGGGCGAATTTTTGGGAAGACAGGCATGGGTTGCTTTAAATAGGGGGTAGGGAACACGGTCAGGGGCCACGCCCGTGTCCCTTTTATTTAGCCTATATTTTTCGAGATTTTTAAATTTAGGCGCGTTTGAGTTATAGCCCACGCTCGTGTTCCTTGGGCATGTTTGCGACACACGGCCATGTGCTATCTTGTTCGCTTCTCCTACGCCTGTGTAGAGGGTCCTACGCCAGTGTTCAGTAACCAGTTTCGACCACGGCCTTGAGGCACGGGCGTGGCTTACTCCCGTGTCGTTTACTCAGAATCAACCACGGTTTGGAGGCACGGGCATGTCTCACACCTGTGCTATTTACTCAGTGTCGACCAGGCTGCATCGTACGGTCGTGGCCCTTTTATCGCGGCTCGTGTTGGGAAAATTTTTCATCCTTGTCTCGTACGACTACCACCACGCCTGTGTCTCTTCCCATGGCGTCCACACGGCCACGGACACGCCCGTGTTCTAGGCTGTGTGGGAAGAAATCCTGCGCTTATGAATAGTTAGTTCTTAATTATATGCTGATATATAAAATAATATGAATGTAAATAAAGTTAGTGCTCGGGTTGCCCCCCGAGAAGCGCTCGTTTAAAGTCTTAAGCTAGACTTTCCCTGTTTTTATTTCTAAATGAAGGTTCACAGAGCTGAAGCTCCTCTCTCATATCCCTAAAATCCTCTCCATTATAAATTTTCAATCGTTGCCCGTTTACCTTGAATGTGCCATAATTCGGATGAGTTACCTCAACTGTGCCATAGGGAAAGATAGTTTTGATTATGAAAGGGCCTGACCATCTTGATTTTAGCTTTCCAGGGAACAATTTGAGCCTTGAATTGTATAATAGAACTAGATCTCCTACTTTGAATTGCTTTGGTTACTTTAAGCGAGCATCATGCCGTCGTTTTGTTCCTTCCTTGTATAAACGTAAATTTTCGTAGGCATTAGCTTGCCACTCATCTAGGTCGTTCAACTGCATCATTCTTTTCTCACCTACAAGATTAAGATCGTAATTCAAAAATTTTATAGCCCAAAAAGCTTTATGTTCTAATTCAAATGGTAGGTGACAACTTTTCCCGTAGACAAGTCTGTATAGGGATGTTCCTGTGGGAGGTTTAAACGCTGTTCTATAGGCCCATAAAGCATCGTCTACTTTTAATGCCCAATCTTTCCTGTTTGATTCAACTGTTTTCTCTAGAATACGCTTAAGCTTTTGATTTGCTACTTTTACTTGCCCACCAGTTTGAGGGTGATAAGGGGTAGCTGTTCTGTGGTGTACTCCATATTTCTTTAAGACCTTGTCAAATTGAGTATTACAAAAATGAGTACCCCTATCACTAGTAATTACTCTGGGTGTTCCAAATTGAGAGAAGAATTTCTTAAGAAATCTCACTACCATTCTGGCATCATTAGTAGGTAAAGCTTGAGCTTCCACGCATTTTGACATATAGTCCACTGCTACTAGGATGTATTTATTCCCAAATGAGCTAGGGAATGGGCCCATAAAATCAATACCCCATACATCCAAAATTCCACATGATAGCATGTATGTTTGAGGCATTTTATCGTGTTTAGAGATATTACCTGTTCTCTGACATCTATCACATGAAGCAACATACCTATTAGCGTCTTTGAAGAAGGTAGGCCAATAAAAACCTAATTCGAGCATTTTGTGTGCTGTCCTGATCCCGCTGTAATGTCCCCCTGAAGGTCCTAAATAGCAATGTTCTAAGATTTTGCTTGCTTCTGCTTTTGTAACACATCTCCGAATTACTTGATCTACACATATACGGAAAAGAAAATGATCCTCCCAAAAATATTTTTTCGCATCAGCAAAGAATCGCTTCTTTTGATGATGTGTTAACCTTTTTGGTAGGATGTTAGCTGCTAAGTAATTTGCAATGTCTGCGAACCAGGGTACCTCGGAGTTAGATATAGCGAATAGTTGTTCTTCAGGAAAAGAGTAATTTATTTCACTCTCATCTAGTTCTTCAATATGTGGATTTTCAAGCCTAGAAAGATGATCTGTTGTAAGATTTTCAGCTCCTTTTTTATCCTGAATTTCTAAATCAAATTCCTGTAAGAGTAAAATCCATCTTATGAGCCGAGGTTTTGCATGGGATTTAGTTAAAAGATAACAAAGAGCTAAATGGTCAGTGTAAACGAAAACTTTAGATAATATCAAATACTGTCTAAATTTGTCAAATGCAAAAACCACAGCTAGCAATTCTTTTTCTGTGGTGGTGTAGTTTTCTTGTGTGGCCGTCAATGTTTTGCTAGCATAATAAATTGGCTGAAAATGCTTGTCTCTCCGCTGTCCCAAAACTGCACATACTACAAAATCACTCGCATCATACATTAGTTCAAAGGGTAAGTTCCAATTAGGTGCAATTATAATTAAGGCATTTATTAATTTATTTTTAAGGGTGTTAAATGCATCTAAACATTCCTGATCAAAATTGAAAGGCACATCCTTTTCTAGTCGTTCTGTTAAAGGCTTAGCTTTTTTAGAAAATTCCTTAATAAATCTTCGATAAAATCCAGCATGTCCTAAAAAGCTTCGAATAGTCTTAACTGAACTAGGAGGAGGTAATTTTTCTATGGTTTCAACCTTTGCTTTATCAACCTCAATCCCTTTATTAGAAATTTTATGTCCTAATACAACCCCTTCTCGAACCATAAAGTGACACTTTTCCCAATTTAAAACAAGGTTCATTTCTTCACATCTCATTAGAACTTGTTTTAGATTTTTAAGGCAAAGATGGAAAGAATTACCAAATACCGAAAAATCATCCATAAATACCTCCATAATGTCTTCCACAAGTTCATCAAAGATGGCCAGCATGCAACGCTGAAAAGTAGCAAGAGCATTACATAATCCAAAAGGCATTCTACTATAAGCAAACGTACCATATGGACATGTAAATGTTGTCTTTTCTTGATCCTCAGGGTCTATTGGGATTTGGAAGTAGCCGGAGAGTCCGTCTAGAAAGCAGTAGTACATATGTATAGATAATCTTTCTAACATTTGATTAATAAAGGACAAAGGGAAGTGATCTTTTCTGGTGGCGTCGTTCAACTTTCTATAGTCAATACAGACTCTGTAACCTGTGACTGTTCTTGTAGGAATCAATTCATTCTTTTCATTGGCGACAACAGTCATGCCTCCTTTCTTTGGAATGACCTGCACAGAACTTACCCAAGTACTGTCAGAAATAGGATAAATTATTCCAGCATCTAGAAGTTCAATTACCTCAGCTTTAACAACTTCTTTTATGTTGGGATTCAATCATCTTTGAGGTTGCACGCATGGTTTAAACTCATCTTCAATTAAAATTTTGTGGGTGCAAAACGATGGGCTTATTCCTTTGATGTCAGAAATTTTCCAAGCTATGGCTCTTTTATATACCCTTAGTACCTGTAGCAACTCGTCTTTCTCTTCGGGTTCCAGTTTTGAAGAGATGATTACTGGTAGCGTAGAATTATCCCCGAGGAATGCATAGTCTAAGTGATTTGTCAACTGTTTTAATTCCAATTTCGGTGGCTTATCAATAGAGGGTTTTTGTTTTAGTTCGTCATTTATTTCAATGCTCTCTTCTTTCTTTTGTCTAGAGGAAGATGTATTAGAATTCAACTCATCCTTATCATCATCTACCCCCTCACCTTGGGTGAGACACAGTTTTATCATGTTGTCATGTATGATTTCCTGCAAAGAATCTTGAATAAAATGATCAATGGCATCAATAAAATAACAGGAATCATCTTGTTCTCTAGAATATTGCATAGCATCGTAAATTTGAAAAATAATTTCCTCGTCGCCTGCCCTTAGTGTAAGTTTACCGTCAACTACATCAATAACAGCCCTAGCAATAGCTAAAAAAGGGTACCCCAAAATTAAAGGTACCTCAACATCCTCATCCATGTCAAGCACAACAAAATCAACAGGGAATATAAATTTATCAACTTTTACCAGAATATCTTCGATAACTCCCCTAGGATATTTAATAGATCTGTCAGCTAACATCTCTGTAATGAATTCATTGGTAGCCTCAGGTGTTTTATTATTCAAGGTTCTGCCGGTGACTGAATCAATCAATTGTCTGGTTGAGGGGTTCACAACGTTGTAAAAGGTTTGAACCTGTAGCCACAAGGGTAAACCATGGTGTGGGCACCTTCTCAATAGATCTTGTATCTCTCCCATGCATCGTAAAGTGTTTCTATATCTATCTAGACAAAAGAAGAGATATCATTCCTCAACTTAGCCATTTTAACCGGCGAAAAATATTTCAATAAAAAATTTTCGGTCATTTGTTCCCATGTAGTGATTGATCCTCGTGGAAGAGAATTCAATCACTGTTTAGCTTTATTCCACAAAGAAAAGGGAAATAACTGAAGACAGATGGCATCATAAGAAACACCATTTATTTTAAAAGTATCTCAAAATTCTAGGAAAATTCACCAAGTGATTATTTGGATCTTCATCCTGCAAACCATGAAACTAAACAAACTGATGTATCATCTGAATTGTGTTAGATTTCAGTTCAAAATTATTTGCAACAATATCAGGTCTAACAATACTTGACTCAGTTCCTGTTAAATTAGGTTTAGCATAATCATACATAGTTCGAGGAGCATGATTTTTGACCACCTCTGGAGGTAGCGGATTATCCTCATCCATCTCTTCGGTAGTATTAATTTCATTTTCTTGCTCTTATTGTATGTATTGTAGGCTATGCCTTATCTCTTTTTGGTTTTTGCGAACTGTGCTTTCAATGTCACTATCATAAAGTAGAGGTCCTGACGGGTTTCTTCTAGTCATAAACTAGAATGCCTGCCAGAAGCAAAGAAGAAAATTTAGAAAAGTAAAAATAAAATTTAATTGCAAAAATAAAATATGGCCAAAGTAATAAAAATTGAGCGTTCTTAATATTTCAGTTCCCCGGCAACTATGCCAAAAACTTGATCATGTGTGAAAGTCTTAAAATTTATAAAATGAATGATCGAGCTTAAAAACTAACTATGACAACGATTGAGGCAAGCGCACCTATCGAACAGTAGTATAGTTTAATAGCAAGACCGGATTGTCGAACCCCAGGGAACCAAAAGTACTAATACTAACTTTCTTTTTATTATTTAGCCTAAGAATTAAGGGAATTGTTGTTTAATCTAAAATTAACTAACTAGTAAGCTAAGTATGCTAAGACACAGAGAATGAATTGGGGAAAATACTTTTGGGAAAAACCAATTGATTAGGACAATATCCGAGGAAGAATCCACCTAGACTTCACTTGTTATTTAACTCTGAACAAGATGATTTATTCACTTGACTTGATCCGTAGGATTCCCTAATTTATATTAATACCTCTTTCAAGGCTACTAACGTCTAACCCTAGGATTGCATTAATTCGATCTATGGACTCCCATATTAGGTTTGACCCTAATCTGGCAGATTTTTGTCATCCTATTTCTAGGGTTGCGATCAACTCCGCTTAACTATGCTAGATCTACTCTTAAATAGGGATTTTTGCTCCACTGCCTAAGCACATCAATACTTGAATCAATATCCTGAAATATCAAAGTAAGAATTAAGAACACATAACTAAGAACAAATCAAGTATTTATCATATAGTTTAGAAAACAATAACAAGATCCGTCTTAGGTTTCATCCCCCTCAGGTATTTGAGGGGTTTAATTCATAATCATAAAAGAATACATCTCAGAAGAAAATATAAAACAAAACATAAGAAAAACCCTAAAACCCCCTGAAGGAAATTGAAGGGAAGGTCTTCCGTCTTGAGTATGACTCCGGCTTCTTGAGATGAATCAACTGTCTTTCTTCGAGTAAATCCCACAATTCTGACCTCTCTGGCTTGGCTCCTAAGCCTACCTAGACGCCCCCTTGAAGGTTGGCCTCTAGGGTGTTTATATAGGCTTTTAGAATGTCTTTCTTTGCCTCTAAGTACCCTATTCCGAATAAAATTAAAATAGGTCACGGTAGGGACACGCCCGTGTGGCATGCCTCTATGAACCGAATCCAGGCCGTGGTCGGGTCTGCTAAAGAGGCACGGATGTATGGCTTGGGCCCAGGCCGTGTGCATTTCGTGCTTTGGCCAATTTTCTCCGTTTTTGGCCTGTTTCTCATTCTTTTCATCCTCTGGTGCTCTCTTAAGTATAAAACATGAAATTAAAGGATTAAGAGCACCAAATTCCACAATTCAGGGAATAAATCATGCAAAAGTATGCTAAATGTGGTGTAACACCCCAAACCCGGCCCATACGTTTCGACCGAATCTGGTATGCTACAGGTTGTACATTGAAATCTTTTGCTTTGTTGCTTTTGGAAATCGTAAGTTAATTAGACAATATCTGAATAAATAAGTGACATTAAAAAAAAACCTTGTATTATTATTATTTTGTATAATTAAACCTTTGACATAATTTCATAAGTTGCAAATATTAAAAACTACTTAGGTGAATATAAACTATGGGGCCTTATTACATAAATATTCCCAAAATAAAAACTTAAAGGAAAAACCGAAAATAAACTATAGAAATAAAAACTTGATGGCCCCTCGAGTCCGTCTCGACTCCCTTGTCCATGATCTACTGCTCATCTGAAAGAGTAGAAAAAAATAATAGGATGAGTCACCAAGACTCAGTGTGCAAATCTCGAAAACACATAAAAGGCTTGGGCCCACAAACACATTATGAGCCCTGGCCCAAATATAAAGGCAACAATCAGAATTACATGATAAATAATAAATGATGAATAGCCCAACCCATTCTAGAAATCCATCCTCTACACACCAATCCGTACCAACCATCACACCTTGGGGATTTCTACAATCAACCCTCCATCCGCTACACACCATATCGGCAATTTGTCTTTACTTTGTCATAAAGACCGATCACTATGTGACCTATGTGTGAAGCGGCCCGATCGCTATGCGACCTTAAAAATATAACGACAGCTGTGCTGCCTGTCATAAAGACCGATCACTATGTAACTTATGTGGCGAAGCCACCGATCGCTATGCAACCTTAAAAATATATCGAGATTGCGACCCTAGAAAACTATAATCTCTTTTTTTCTTACAGTCTACGCACCCAAATTGAAGTGTTTCACCGATTTCTTTAACCTCCTTCAGTACCTCCCTAACTAGCTGAGTCAGCACATCAGTCCTAACACTTCCACGGCCTCGGCCGCGGCCTCTTCTTCCTCTTCTAGCGCTCATCGTTGATTCTCGTATTATTTGAATTAGAAACTTTATGAACTATTAATTTCTTTCACTGATTAACCACGAACAATCTTATGGAAACTAGTTTTAAGAGTGGTTCTTTCGAATTCAAACCTATCTACAGTTTCAGTCTCAAGTTTATCTCCTAATTCTAGAAACCACATACATTCAACCATCACACATCAACAAACATATAACATCCATGAACTCACATTCATCACATAAGGGTATCTTCGTTATTTCACTATCCAGGGTTTTTTCGTAGTTCTGCCCTACAGGGTATTTTCCAAAATAAAGTATCTTGGTGATTTTCTTCGAATTAGAGGTACTTTGGTACATTTTTTTATAAAGCAAGGGTATCTTGGAAAATAAGTTTTTTTTTGAAGAGGGGTACTTTGGAAAATTTAATTTTGCAAACTGGTTTACTTTTGTAAATCTAGGGGTTTTCGGGTAAATTTGCAAAACATGGGTATTTTATAAAATCATAGTTGTTTGGAAATTTTCACAAACCAAAGGTATTTTGGAAATTTTGCCAACCGGAGTGTTTCAGTAATTTCACAAATTTTGGTAATTTTACAATTCTGGGGTATTCTGGAAATTTTCACAAATCAAGTGTATTTTGGAAATTTTACAAAACGTAGGGGTATTTTGGTTACCAAATAGGGTGGCTGGTCCCTTTTGGGTTTTAATTATAGATTTTGGCCCATCAACAAGTCCTCATGACTAAGGTGAACAGTCACTACACACCAGGTAGGATTCCAACAAAGAGGAGGTGAGTCACTAGGACTGCTTAAATACCAAGCTCTCCCTGAATCCATTCCTAGACATGCGCATGCCTGTTGCCACACCCTAACCCTGCGACTTGTTCACGGGTTTGTTTGGATAAATTAAGTCTTATGAATTTAAAGAGTTGTTTAAATTAAGCCTAAAGTCCATCAATGCCTAACATACTAGTCTACGTCCATCAAGCTCATCAAACCCAACATGTATATCACATCAAAAGTTAGAATACTTACCTGCGTGGATCGGGTGTCGGTAGACTCGAAGGCCATATCTTCAACCAAGACATTTATCTCAAATTCACATCAAATTTTCAAAACACTACTAGACCCATTTCACAGCCTGAGTTATGAAACTGGGCTCTGATACCAAAATGTAACACCCTAAATGTAACACCCCCAAACCCGGCCCACAAGTCTTGACCGGATCTGGTATGTCACTGCGGAAAAATGTTTAAAAAAAAACTTTGTCTTTGAGTGAAACTTGAAAATTTTGTTCACTTCTGGGAAGTAAGTCCATTAAAAATTATTAAATAATATAAGCTCGGTTTGAATTAAAACTTTATTATAATTTATTAAAAGATAAGTCATTTGTAAAAATATTTCTAAGTACGATATAAATTTTATCATCCATAAAAAGAGTACTTTAAACAAAAGTGGCCCTTATTACATAAAGTCAATAGCCAAAATACGAATAATATAAAAATCAATATCACCTAACTAAAACAAATAAACATCTACTTCTGCATGAAAAACTTCTTCTGCATGGCCACCTTTGTATCCCCTCCAACCCGGTCCGATCAACATGTCACCTGCGATGTTGGATAAATAATTGGGTGAGTCATAATGTCTCAGTGTGTAATTAAACCACTGATATCCACCCACATTTTAACCACAAATCAACCCAATCAAATGCAACATGTAAATATAATCATTTAGACATTACCACAATCTGGGCTTGGCCCACAATCAAATCATATTCAAGCACTGGGCTAGGCCCTTTTCTCATCAATCCACTGATCACTGGGCTTGGCCTATTTCCACGTATGTTCCCAAAACATACCTATCCACATGTCATATTGGGCTTGGCCCATTTCCATATCATTACATATCGGAACAATGCAACATGAAACCCAACCCAAACCTAAGGTCCATCTGCTACACACCCCCTAATCCAGCCTACCACACACCAGGGGACTATCAAGTCACCCTCTTATTTTCCCTCCAAAAAGGCAACCAATGCCATCCACGATGTTGCACGTAGCTAACATCAACCACGATGGAGCACACAGCACCCATCAGCCACGATATGGCATAGAGCCGATATCAATCAAGGTAACCACGCGAACTAAATCGCAAAGATCCACAACGCGACCTCGGTCAGCGCCAATACACGATGTAGCACAAAGCTGACATCAACCACGTACTCGAAGTACACCCTGTCCTTCTTTCATTACCCGCCCATGCACATGTAACATGATATAATGTCAATATGATGCATGTGCATGTCATTCACACAAATATAGGCATACACTCATATTTAAATGAATGATCACATATTAACAAGTTCGCTACTTACCTGGTCATCACCATACCCCCTTCAAGGGTATCATTTTCACATTTACTGCACTTGTTAGCAAACATATAAACAGGCAAATATCACACAAATCCCAGAAACAATGGCTAACTACACACCTTATAACCTGAAGCTCTAAACCCTCGATCTCGACGCTATCGCTCAACGAAACTACGGCTATTTGCCTGTAGCTTTCTCCTGCTGCTGGCCCACACCCCGGTGGCCAATCGCAAACTGCTGAGACAGCTCTTTTCTTGAACTTCGGGATGGGAGCTTTCTCTTTTCCCTCTGGACTGGTATTCGCATCCATCGACGGCACTTAATCAGAACACTTCGTTAATTATTAATGTACGCAATCTTAAACCAAGTATCTAAAACTTAACCCACTTACCGAAAAAGTCTTGAAATCCCGGAAGCTCCTTAATCACTGCCAATATTCTTAAATGGTCACAATCCGAATCGGTCTACAACAACAATCCATGAAAAGGCCCTTTTGGCCGAATACTTACCAGCACCTTACCTTATCTGTCGAAATCTCAAGAGAATCCCTTTTTGCTCCTTGGTGCTAGCTACAACCAAAACGAAACACAACATCATCATGGCCCTAAAGAATATTCGGCCATCCCAAATAACTAAAACCAACCATTCGGTTTGGCCACTAAAAGATAGAACTTCAATCGACCATTAAGACAGAATACTTACCCCATTACCTTAGATACTCGGCTATCGCCACCAATGAAGATCAAACATTCGGCTAACACAATCTGGGTACAAACCGAGGTTGAGAGGAAGAGAAGAAGTGTAGAAGAGGGTTGCAAGGGTTTCGGCAATGGTGCTCAATACTAGAGAAGTTTCGACTATCAAGGGATTAAAAGAAAATAATGGAAATATTTGATTAAAAGGCCAAAGGAGAAATCGGCAATGGTATAGGCTACTTGAGATTTTCGGTTTCAAAGCACAAAAAGAATTAAAATATACCTGAAGGTTTGGTCAAATTAAAAACATACAAAGGAAGCAAAGAGAAGTAAGGCTTAGAAGAATGAACTAAAATTCGGCAAAAGGAGAGCACACCACCCTTAAATAATATTCGGCTACTTTCCCACATGAAGAAACCAAGATTCGGCCGTCACCTACTAATTCAAACTAATTTGAATTAGTCCAATTCCCTAACTATATTATCCCTATTTTATCTCCTTATCAAAACAAAAATAATCCAAATAGCCATTATCACCTATTTACTAATTTTAAACTAACTAAAATAATCCCACAATTATCAAAAAAATAAATAAAATAAAGCAAGATTCCCACCAGCCGAATTCAAAAAGCTAAACAACACCAATTTAATCTTTATCCAATGAAGCTCCCATGTGCCGTCCAATTAGCAAAAAGCCAAAGAAGAAAAATAAAAACCAATTACAGCCTCTAAGGTTCGAACACAGGAACCTTGCTACTGCACGCCTCTCCCCCAAAGCCCCAAGCCACTCGGCCACATATTCATGACATAAAGCCTCCAACATTTAACTTTAAACCCTTCCTACTCAAGCCCCCCACCGCCTATAAAAATAAAACATGCAAAATGCTGCTCCAGCCCCTCGAACCAGCGCCCACGCACACCTCCAGCTCCTAAGTGGCGCACGGAAACCACTTTGCCACGGTGCTGCTTGCGTCAAAGACTCGCCCCAGCTCAATTTAAGGCCTCCTACCTTGCAACGCCAAAACTCAAAAATTAAAACCACTTCGCTGCTGCCGAGCTTTGAACCCAGGCCCTTGCTGGGCGCCATACCCCAAGCCTTTAAATAGCGCCTGGAAGCCACTTTGCCAAAGCCTTTCTTGTGTCCTAAACTCCCCCAAATTATTTTAAGGCCTTCTCGCCCTATTTCCCTTTTTTTTACACCAAAAATCAAAAATTTTCCAAAGCCTTCTCCTTTCATCCAAGCATTCTTAAATCCTCTAAACACATCCAAGCACACCCAAAAACCTTCCAACACCTGAATTATACCCAAACTGCATAGCCCCTAAACCAGGGTGTTACACTAAACCCGGCCCGTACTTTTCGACCGGATCTGGTATGCTACGGGTTGTACATTGAAAACTTTTGCTTTGTTGGTTTTGGAAATAGTAAGTTAATTAGACAATATTTGAATAAATAAGTGGCATTAAAAAAAAACCTTGTATTATTATTATTTTGTATAATTAAACCTTTGACATAATTTCATAAGTTGCTAATATTAAAAACTACTTAGGTGAATATAAACTATGGGGCCTTATTACATAAATATTCCCAAAATAAAAACTTAAAGGAAAAATCGAAAATAAACTATAGAAATAAAAACTTGATGGCCCCTCGAGTCCGTCTCGGCTCCCTTGTCCACGATCTACTGCTCATCTGAAAGAGTAGAAAAAAATAATAGGATGAGTCACCAAGACTCAGTGTGCAAATCCCGAAAACACATAAAAGGCTTGGGCCCACAAACACATTATGAGCCCTGGCCCAAATATAAAGGCAACAATCAGAATTACATGATAAATAATAAATGATGAATAGCCCAACCCATTCTAGAAATCCATCCTCTACACACCAATCCGTACCAACCATCACACCTTGGGGATTTCTACAATCAACCCTCCATCCGCTACACACCATATCGACAGCTGTGCTGCCTGTCATAAAGACCGATCACTATGTGACCTATGTGGCGAAGCCACCGATCGCTATGTGACCTTAAAAATATATCGACAGCTGTGCTGCCTGTCATAAAGACCGATCACTATGTGACTTATATGGCGAAGCCATCGATCGCTATGCAACCTTAAAAATATATCGACAGCTGTGCTGCCTGTCATAAAGACCGATCACTATGTGACCTATGTGGCAAAGCCACCGATCGCTATGCGACCTTCTTCCCCTCCATCATGTCAATCCCATCCCCATGCTTACATGCAAGAAAATAAATATATTATCATCACAGATTATCACATACTTTGATACACATAGAGATTTCTATGATTACGTACCTGGCATCCTTTGCCTAACCCTTTTAGGGTTTTATTCGACTGTCTACACAGCCTCTTTTTGGCTTTTAGCCCATAACATATATTTAGTACAGATTAATTAGTGTGTTAGAGATCTACACACCTAATTACCGTTAGAACGAGACCTTTTAAGCCAACGCTATCCGTAGCCAACACCACCGCTATCTGCCTTGAAATCCCGAAGATATGAGATTCAGGGACTAGTGTTTTCGGCTTTTAGATCTAAGAGATCTACTTACTAGAGAAGATTCGACTACTCCTAGAGGACACCGGCTTTTTGTGAAAATCAGGAAGAGAAGATGATTTGAAGAAATCTATAGAGATTCGACTTTTAAAAGAAAGAAGAGAAAAGAATAATAGAGTTTTCGGCTTTTAGAAGAAAGAAGAGAAAAGAATAATGGAGTTTTCAGCTTTTAGAAGAAAGAAGAGAAAAGAATAATGGAGCTTTCGGGTTTTAGAAGAAAGAGAAGAAAAGAACAATGGAGTTTTTCGGCTTTTAGAAGAAAGAATAGAAAAGAACAATGGAGTTTTTGTCTTTTAGAAGAAAGAAGAGAAAAGAATAATGGAGTTTTCAGCTTTTAGAAGAAAGAAGAGAAAGAAAAGATGGAAACCCTAAATGCCGAAAAAAGAAAGAAGAGAACCCTCACCTGACTATTTAAAGTTTCCTCCCCCTCAGAGTTTGAAATTCGGCCATCACTGTGACCAGCAGATAGAACCCTAAATTTCCTCCCTTATCTTCCATATTATCAACTATAGTATCTACATTATCCCTTTCACATAAATCCTCCTATTTTTGAGCCTTGTTTCCGTCCACCCTACCTAACCCTAATGCCGAAATTTAGCTAACTTAAATTAAAAGAATTGGGCTCCATAAAACTTAAATTTGGGCCCCTTACTCCCTTATGTGTGGTGTCACCTCCTTGCACCCTAAGTGGCGCCACTGACCATTGGGCCACAAGCCCATTTTGATATTTTAAACACAGATACCACCTTTTTAAACTCTATAGTGCCCAAACAAAAATTTCACCAAAGCTTTGACCACATCCTGAGCCCAATTTGGACCCCTAACAGTTAAATTAACACATTACACATGTTCTTTCATTAAACGCATAGGCCCAAAAATTCAAGATGTTACATGTGGGATTAAAATATGTATATATTACGGTTTATCTGTCAGAAACAATGGTTTTGGGACCACAATTTCAACATGTCAGTCCGTAAATATCAATTATTTAATATTCAGAAAGTCATTAGTGTCGTATTAAATTTTGGTTAAGAAATTTTAATGTTTAGATAGTTAATTAAAGAAAAAAGGTTAAATCGTAAAATATGGAAAAGTTGCTTATTATTGATTTTCTTAACATAATTGCCTAAATATTTAAAGTATGAGGATTTAAGTTGTAATTAAACCATAATTTTAAAGTGGACGGTTATGGGCTGTAAATGTTAAGTTTTACATGTTTTAATATTAAAGGGCAAAATGGTAAATAGTTAATTAAATCTAAAAAGAAGTAAAAGAAAGGTGCCATCTTTCGCATTTGGATGTTGATAGCCGAAAAACCATTGAAATGCTAAGGAAGCTTTCAGCCTTGGCTTAAATTAAATGTCCGTATAGTTTAATTATGTATTAAATTAAATGTTATATTAACTATGAATTGAGATGTTGAATATTTTGACATAATTTATTTGAAATAAGTTGATGTGAGTCGAGAAAATACTTTATTTGAATATCGTTATTCTATGTCGTTTTGAGCCAATGAATGTAGGATAAGATAGAATTGGCATGCTAATAGGTTTTAATGTGCACTGTACGGGTTTGATTGTGTTGAGAGTATGATTATTGATTCGTTACAGTTCATTGAATATAACGAAGTCCAACATTTGTTACGGACTTTTGAGTTATATTATAGTGATTCTGGTGTGTTACCGGGGAAGGATGTAAAGCCTTCGGGCATGGCACTTGGTTCCTAGGTGTGTTTCGGAGGGATGTTAGCCTACAGGCTAGGTCCTTGGTGCCAAGGTTTGTTCTTGGTTGGTTAAGCTCATTTGAGCATTCTGGTGTGTTTTGGATGATTAACCGTGTATCCGGATCTATTATATCATTCATCGGGCAAACTTTAAATAGTTATATGATTTTCCTGATAGATTAATTTAAGCTGACATTAAATGATCTAATATTATTAAATAAATTACTCATTAAGTGTATTGATATAAAGACTCATTTGTTTAATGTTTGTGTTTGACAGTACCATAGTTTATAAAGTGTTAATGTGTGAATTGTATATATTTCTACGGTAAGTTTATCGTTTTAATCGTTGAACTTACTAAGCTTTAGCAAAGCTTACTTGTGTTATTTATTTTGTTTCACTGTATATTATGTTTTGTGGAAATCGGGTGATCAGATCAACTTGAAGAAACCACACTATCCAGATAATATTGGTAGTTTTTGAATGTTCACTTCTAGGTTATATGGCATGTAAGAGGTGTGCTAGTATATGTTTAGAAACTTACTTGATATGATATATTTTAGTTTAATGTGAAGTTTTTTCAATTTGCTTGTAAATTTGTTTTTGTATTTGTATAAGTAAGTTGCTTGTGAACTTGATTTAAGCTATTTGGTATAAGACTCAAGGAGGTAATTGAAATATAGTATTATGGTTGTAAATGGTTTGGATTTAATGGTAGGTTTGGCATGAGATTTTAGAAATGTTTGACTACTTTGAATCAAATTTAAATTAGTATAGAATGTGAGTTTCATTTGAATATTGAATTGTGGTGTCAATGAGGGCACATTAGTTAAATTTTTAAATGTTTGAATAGGTAATGTTAATGCCGTTCGTGTGATAGGAAAATTTGGCATGAAGTGAACTTGAAAAAAATGAGATTTTTACCATTTTAAACATAAGTATTGATACTTTGGCATTTGGTATCGATACTTGACCATATGAATAGTTTTAAAACAAACAAAATGCCAAATTGATATCGATTTTCATTTGAGTATCGATAGTTTTTCATAAAGTATCAATACCCTAAAATAATTATCGATACCATTGTTTTGCAAAGAAAATAATAATCAATTTTGGTATCAATTGTCAAAAAGGTATCGATTTAGTATTGATACCAACTATGGATTTTTCACCAGTAATTTTAAAACTTTAATTTTTTGTAAAATAAACATATTTCAAACTTGGATTTCACAATTAGGTCCTTGTAGAGTTCAAATTCTTAAAATGTTCAATTATGTGTGATTTACTTTATAAATTTAAGAGACTTTTGTTTAATAAGTATTTGTCTATTTAGTGAATTTAGTTGCAACATCTCTTTACTCTGATCTGGTGATTGGGCAAGCTAAGGGGTGTTACACGCCTCGAGAGTCTATCCAGCATTTGATCCAAGAACTGTAAAGGAAAGTGATCTTTCCTAGTCTCCTTTGTCAATTTCTGATAATCTATGCAAATTCTCCATCACATAACTATTCTGGTTGGTATTAACTCGTTGTTTTTGTTCTCGACTACCTTAATGCCTCATTTCTTTGGCACGCATTGGACCGAAGTTACCCATGAATTATCTAAGATGGGGTAAATTATACTCGCAATTAACCACTTAATGATTTCTTTCTTTACCACATCCTTCATAATAGGGTTTAGTCTCCATTGTCCATCAATCATTCCTTTCTCACCACCTTCTAGGATGATCTTGTACATGCACACGGATGGACTAATATAACGAATATCGGCTATGTTCTATTTGATAGCCTTCTTGAATTATTTCAACACTAAAATAAGTTTCTCTTCCTACTCTTTAGTAAACTTTACTGAAATAATCACAGGCAAAGTAGAAGCGTTACCTAAGTAAACATATTTTAAGTGCTAGGGAATTACCTTAAGTTCCAATTTAGATGGTTCTTCAATCGATGCTTTTGGTTGAACATAATCTCTACTATCTAATTCCAAATATTCAAAGTGGGATTGTGGATTAAATCCCCTTTGGTCAACTTTTACCAAAGCTAAGTATTCCTCCCCCTCCTCATCACTTGGTGGGTTTGATGTCAAGATTTGTTCCAATGGGTCCTTAACAGAGTGAAGTCCTCATTCTACGGCTAACTTTTCTAACTTAATTACTACAGAACAATCATCAACTGTGTTAGGAAATCGCATAGACTTAAAAACATTGAACGTTACCTAGTCATCCTGAACACACATGGTAAGGTCGCCCTTTTGCACATCAATAAGGGTCTTTTTAGTTGCTAGGAAAGGCCTTTCTAGGATGATTGGCACCTCATTGTCTACTTTAACGTCTAAAACAACAAAGTCAACAGGAAAATTAAATTTGTCGACATGTACCAATATATCCTCAATTTTTCCTTCTATATGTGCTAAGGATCAACCTGCTAATTGAAGCGTAACCGTAGTTGGTCTAACTTCCCCTATCCCCAATTTTTGAAATATGGACATGGGCATTAAGTTGTTGCTCGCACCCAAATCACATAGTCCCTTACCACAATAAGTTGCTTCAATGTTGCAATGTATGGTGAAACATCCAAGGTCCTTCATCTTTGAGGGTAGTTTATCTTATAAATATGTGCTACATTCCTTTGTCAAAGCTACCGTCTAAAGTTCTCCAAGTCTTCATTTCTTGAACAAGATATTCTTAATGAATTTGATGTAGTTTGGCATTTACTTAAGAGCTTCTACCAATAAGATGTTGATGTGAAGTTTCTTGAGTACGTGTAGGAACTTCTTGAATTGAACTTCATATTTCTGCTTCTGAAGTCTTTAAAGGTAGGGTGGTGGATGATTCTTAACCTAAACTGGGCACTTTGTCTATTGTGGCACATCTGCATCTAACAAAGGTGTTAGTTTATCATAATTAATAGGGTCAGAAGTTACATTATCAAATTTTGAAGATTTTGATTCTGGTGAAGCTAGATTTTCAACACTTGGTTGAACTTCCACTTTATCTTAAGCATCAACTGGCTCTTCCTCAACGTTAACAATGTTGGGCTCTAAAGTATTTTCACTCCTTAAAGTCAATGCTTTACAGTGTTCTTTCCTCTAATTTCTTGGATTCTCTGTATCACTAGGCAAAACACCTTGTGGTCGGTTACTAAGTTTAGTTGCAAGTTGGCCCATTTTGTTCTCCAGGTTTTTCAATGTGGTTGTTTGGCTATGGATTATGATAAACCGTAATAGTAACATATTTTAAGCCCACATTTAGCATGCTTTTGGATTATTTAAGCCTTTAATTGTGTAAATTGGTGCTCTTAATCCTTTGTTTTCATGATTTATACTCAGAAAAGCACCGGAAGATGAAAAGAATGAGAAACGGGCCCAAAACAAATTAAATGGGCCATATCACGAAATCAACACGGCCTGGGCCCAAGCTACACGGCCGTGCCTCACTTAACAGTCTCCAACACGCCTGGCTACGATTCACACGGACGTGTGCCATGGGAGTGTCCCTGTCGTGACAAAGAGAAATTTCACTCGGATTAGGATACTTAGAGGCGAAGAAACACATTCAGAAGCCTATATAAACACCTTAAGTATAACCTAAAAGGGGGGAACCTAAGGCTTTAGTCAGGGGGCGTCCAGCTAGGCCAAAGAGGGCAGATTTCTGGGGATTTACACGAAGATGGCCAATTGATTCATCTCAAGAAGTCAGAATCATACTCAAGACGGAGGATCTCTCCTTCAATTCCTTCAGAGGGTTTTAGGGATTTCTTATGTTTTGTTTTATCTTTTCTTCTGAAATGTTTTCTTTTATTATTATGAACTAAACCATCAGATACCTGAGGGGGATGAAACCTAAGATGAATCTTGTTATCGTTTGCTAAACTATATGATAAATATTTGACTTGTTCTTAATAGCCTAAAGATAGGGTGACGAGATTTTGCCAGATTAGGGTGAAACCTAATATAGGAGTCCATAGATCGAGTTAATGCAATTCTAGGGGTCCATAGAATTAATGCAATTCTAAGCCATTGAAAGGTCCAATTTTAGTTGATTTCTAAATTTGTTAGGTAAATACAGTTCACTGGGTTGATCTTGGTTAGGCATAAGTGTTACTGGGTCCAACCCCTTGGTTGATCCAAGAGAAATTTGGGTGGTTTCACCAAGATGGGTTATAAAAATTTGATTAGTGTCCTTCCCTTCCTCGATTCTAGTTTTGATTTTGGTTTCCCATGTAATAAATAGATTTTGGGTTTGATGGGCATTCTTTGAATAAGTGTCCTTCCTCATAATAAATATAGGCTATATTTTCGAATTGATTCAGTGGTTAAGTTGCAAAATCAATAAACTCATTAGTAGTAAAATTTTTAAGCATTGACGATATCGAAGATACCTGAGATGTGGTTGAAGTAAGAGTGGCCACTTCATGTACTCCTACGACTCGTCTTGAAGTTGCTCGATTGATTGGCCACTGGTAATTATTGTTGGGAATTCTCTCAATGATTTTATAAGCCTTATTATGAGACTTAGAAAGGAGAGCACCATTGGCAGAAGTGTCTACTACTATCCTCGTGTGAGCATTGAGACCATTGTAGAATGTCTCCAACTGGATGCAATGCAGGATTCCGTGATGAGGGCACTTTCGTAGCAGTTTTTTAAATCATTCCAATGCCTCATACCTGGACTCGCATCCATTTGTTGGAAAGTATTGATTTCATTCCACAACTTAACATTCTTGCTACGTGGGAAATATTTCATAAGGAAGCGTTCTGCTAACTCTTTCCATGTAGTGATGGAATTTGGTGGCAATGAGTTCAACCAGGCTCGAGCCCTTAGTGAGTATGGGAACAACTTTAATCATAGTGCATCTTCAGGTACACCAACTAACTTGAAGGTATCACTCACCTCCATAAATAATGTAACACCCTTAAACCCAGCCTAGAAGTTAGGCCCGAATCTGGGAATGTTACATCAAAGGCATACTTCAAAATGATTTTATAATTTAACAATTTAGGGCCCAAAAGCCCAAACCCTTTTATCCTGTTAAGTTAAGAGGGAAAAAACCCACATTTTAGGAAAACGTTCATATATTAAGTTATTTCAGAAACCATGCCTTCTTTATAAATTTTATGAAATTTATTAAGCAGATAGTTGGAACGATAATAATAAACCCAAAGTCTAAAGTCATTTAGGAGTTACATGGCCTTATTATAATCCAATGAAAAATAAACAAAGTATTTAAAACAATTTCATTTGAACAAATTAAAACATTTGAACAGCTTGTAGTGTGGCCATCTCCGAGTCCTCTCCCACGTCGAGCCGTCTATTCAGGATTACCTAAAACATTAATTTAAAGGGTGTGAGTTTCGAAAATCTTTGTACAACCCTTGGCAATCAAATCAACATACAAATATTCACATTGGGCCTAAGCCCTATCAAAATCGATGGTCTTGGGCCCTAGCCCACAATGACCTCATATCATATCATATCTCATCCTATACAAACAAGATAATACAAAACCCACCCCAAAAATCCATCCACTACACACACCATTTCCCTTCCAACCTTATGACTCCTGTGGGGAATTCTAACTCGACCCACCCCTACGTTACATACCAAAGGTAGCCCGATTGTGGTACTACCGAACGTTGCAGCAAAGCTGCTAGTTATATATCGGGCTTAAAGCCTTCGGTGGATCCATACCATATGGCCATGCGATCCTCAATTCTTCCTCCGTACCATAATTCCCACCCATATGCATCCTAAGCAGAATATCATATGAATGCATCAACACACAAGTAACATCCATATACTCATATTCGTCACATAGGGGTATTTTCGTCATTTCACTACCCAGGGGTATTTTCGTAATTCTACCCTACAGAGGTATTTTGGTAATTTGGCAAAATAGGGGTATCTCGATAATTTTGCAAAACAGGGATATTTTGGTACTTTTTCCAAACAAGGTATTTTGGTAATTTTGCAAAACAAAGGGAATTTTGGAAATTTACAATTCTAGGGGTATTAGTAATTCTTTCAACGTAAAGGTATTTTAGAAATTTTTCAAATATAAGGGTAATTGGTCCCTCTCGGGTTTTAGTTATGAATTTTGGCCTATCAAAGCCAAGTCCTCAGACTAAAGTGAGCAGACACTCACGCACGGTAGGATTAGGAGAAGAGGGTGGATCACCAGGACCGCTTTTAAGTACCAAGCTCTCCCTAGATCCAATCCTAGACATGCGTATGCCCGTTGCCACACCCTAACCCAGCGACTTGTTCACGGACATGTTTAATTAGATTAAGTCTTATGAAATTGAAGAGTTGTTCAAACTAGGCCTAAGTCCATAAACCCTAGCATATTTGTCTACGTCCCCATAAAGCCCATCAAACCCAAATTACAACATTACGGCCCATTAGGCCCAAATCTTATCGTACGGCCTACTAGGCCCAAAACAAATCCAAATCGTGTATCATGCATGACTAACTCAATACGTTTAACAAACCAAACCATTTCATCAAACTTAGCCTCAAGGCCCACCGGGCCCATTTAGCCACTTTCGGCTTTTTGGCATTGCCGATATCGTGTGTGTAGTGTTTGTACACACCTGGTAACCTCGCATGCTGCAAACCCCTTAGTCACGAACCTACAATCAACATTACTAGCGATTAACCACAGCTTTAACATATACTGACAAAAACTGAAACCTCACCGTACCCTTACCGTGTGCGTCACGTTCTAGTAGCCCTTCCTTTGCTACTATTTGGCGATTATCCTCTAGATCTGCACCCAAACACCTATATCGTCAAAACCAAGTGACCTATATTGATCATAAGTCACCCCTATGAGCCATAATAGATTTGGCCATTTACTAAACCCTAACTGTGTCGAGAATACTTACTGCCTTGATAGCAATTCTTACCTACAGTGCTTAGATAGCCCTTCAACTTTTAATAAAACACATTGAAAATTCAACTAAGCTCTTACCGAAATCTTCCTTTGATCCTGCGGCCTAAGTTCAGCTTTTGAGGCTCGTAAGGTGATAGAGGTAATTCGGCAACACTAGGGGGAATAAGAAAAGAGGTGATTCAGCTAGAACCAAGTGGTGAACCAAAAAGGAAATTTGAGAAATGAGAGTATGAAGGATTCGGCTTTGGCACACTTAGATAAAAAAAATGCCTGAGCCTCTCACAAGTGAAGAAATTCGGCCAGAAGGAAAATAAAAATTTGGCGTTAACCTAGGAACTTAATTCGGCAGTCATATAAATAGCCCCTAGCCGAAACTTCCCTTCTCTCAGAGTCCAATTTGGCACCACTATATCCACCTCCCAATCCCTATCTTTTCTCCCTTATCTTCACCTTAAATTTCTCTCCTGAACACTCCCTTTCAGAATCGCCTCCAACGCCAACTCCTTCTGTCCAGGCACAAAAATAAACTCCTTAATTTCCCCTCCTAAGCCTCGAACCTTGGACCTCCTTAACTGCTTAACACGCCACCTCATAGCCCCTATATGACGCCACTTTCCACTGGACTACCTGATAAACTATAAAAGTAAAATATTTTAATCCCACATTTAGCATACTTATGGATGATTTATCCCTTGATTTATGTAAAAAGGTGCTCTTAATCCTTTCTTTTCATGTTTTATACTCAGGAAAGCACCCGAGTATGAAAAGAACGAGAAACAGGCTTAAAACAGACCAAATTGGGCCAAGAGAGAAATTGACACGGCCCGGCCCAAAGACCACACGGCCGTGCCTCATTAAAAGTTCGAATACGGCCTGGCCACGATTCACATGGGCGTATGCCATGGCCGTGTCCCTGTCATGGAGAAGAGTAATTTCATTCGGTTTTGGATACTTATGGGCAAAGAAACTATTTCAAAAGCCTATATAAACCCCCTAAGTATAACCTTAAAGGAGGCGGTTAGCTAGGCCAAGGAGCCGAGCCATAAGGTGAGATTTGTGGGAAACACTCTAAGATAGCCAGTTGATCCATTTCAAGAAGCCAGAAATCTACTCAGGACGGAGGATCTCTCCTTCAATTTCTTCAGGGAGTTTTAGGGATTTCTTATGTTTTGTTTTATCTTTTCTTCTGAGATGTTTTCTTTTATTGTTATGAACTAGGTCCTTTAGATACCTGAAGGAGATGAAACCTAAGATGGATCTTGTTATTGTTTTCTGAACTATATGATAAATACTTGATTTGTTCTTAATTATGTGTGCTTAATTCTTGTGTTGATATTTTTGGGATATTGATTCAAGTAGGATGTGCTTAGGTGGAGGAGCAAAAGTCCCTACTTAAGAGGAGATCTAGCATAATTAAGCGGAGTTGATCGCGCGCCTAGAGATAGGGTGACGAGATTTTGCCGGATTAAGGTGAAACCTAATATGGGAGTCCATAGATCGAGTTAATGCGATTCTAGGGGTTCTAATTAGAAAGAGATTTCAATTAATCAACCCAGGGTTAGACGTTATTCTCCTCGAAGGAGGGTTTAATATAAATTAGGGAATCTTACGGATCAAGTCAAGTGAATACATCGCCTGATTCAGTGTTAGATAACAAGTGAAGTCTAGGTGGATTCTTCCTAAGGGTATCGTCTTAATCAACTGAGTTTTTCCAATAGTATTTCCCCAATTCATTCTTTTTGTCTTTGCGTCTTTAGCTTAGTAGTTAGTTAAATTTAGATTAAACAACAACTTCACTTATTTTAGTCTAGATAATAAAAAGAAAGTTAGTATTAGTACTTTCAGTTCCTTTGGGTTCAACATTCTGGTCTTGCCTAAGCTATACTACTGTTCGATAGGTGCACTTGCCTTAAGTCGATGTCAGAGTTAGTTTCCAGGTTCGATCATTCTCATTTATAAATATAAAACTCTGAAAAATAAACGATCAAGTTTTTGGCGCCGTTGTCGGGGAACTAAAATATTAAGAAAACTTTATTTTTATTACTCTAGCCACTCTTTTTATTTTTATTTTTTATTTTCCTTAATTCACTCTTATTTTTATTTTTTGTTTTGTTTTTAACTTTGCTAAATTTTCTTTCTTTCTTTTCCTAGCAGGTACCTCTAGTTTATGACTAGAAGGAACCCAAGAGGACCACTAGTATACGACAGTGATATTGAAGCTACCGCTCGCAAGAATCGCAGGGAAATTGGGCGAACCCTAAAATACACAGAAAAAGAGCGAGAAGGCAGATCCAATCCTACTGAAGGGATGAACGAGAATAATCCACAACCACAAGAGGTGGCAAAAAATAATGCTCCATGTACATTGTATGATTATGCTAAACCTCATTTAACAGGAGAAGAATCAAGTATTGGTAGGCCTACTATAGCGGCTAATAATTTTGAATTAAAGCCAAACACTATACAAGTGATTCAACAATTTGTTCAATTTGATGGTTTGCAGGGCGAAGACCCAAATACTCATGTAGCTAATTTTTTACAGTTCTATGATACCTTCAAAATAAATGGCGTTTCTGATGATGCCATATGTCTTCGGTTATTTCCCTTTTCATTGAGGAATAAAGCCAAACAGTGGTTAAACTCGTTACCACGAGGGTCAATCACTACATGGGATCAAATGACCGAAAAATTTTTATTAAAATATTTCCCACCGGCCAAAACGGCTAAATTACGGAATGATATCTCTTCTTTTGTGCAGATGGATTTAGATATATTATACGACACATGAGAGAGATACAAAGATCTCTTGAGAAGGTGTCCGCACCATGGTTTACCCTTTTGGCTCCAAGTCCAAACTTTCTATAACAGTGTGAACCCCTTAACGAGGCAACTAATTGATTCAACCGCTGGTGGGACCCTGAACAATAAGACTCCTGAAGAAGCCTACGAGTTTATCAAAGAGATGTCACTGAATAACTATCAGTTGCAGGTTACAAGGACAAAACCAACAAAATTAGCTGGAGTTTACAACCTCGATGCAGTAACCATGCTATCAACACAAGTAGAGATGATGAATAAAAAGCTTGATAGTTTGTGTTCTTCACAGGTACATCCAGTAATGCAGTGCGACGCAAGTGGAACTGTGGCGAATCCTAAGTACCCACCCTACCAACCGGGCACAGAAAGCGAACAGATGAACTATATAGGTAATAATTTCAGATCTAATAATAACACTTATAGTAATACTTATAATCCAGGTTGGAGGAACCACACAAATTTTTCATGGGGAGGTCAAGGAAATCAAGGAAATCAAAGACAACAACCTCCTCGAAATTTCCAAAATCAGCCCTATCCACAGGAAAAGAGGTCGAACCTCGAAGAGATGCTGACAAAATTCATGGCAGACACAGAAACCCGTCTCTAAAAAACTGAGACAACGCTCGATAATCAACAAGCATCAATCAAAGGGATCAAGAACCAAGTCGGGGAACTTACTAAGTCAGTTGGACAACTTGCTAAGATAGTTTCTGAAATTCGATCAGAGATTTCCGAATGGCCGCAAGGGCGTCTACCAAGCAATACTGAGATTAACCCAAAGGAGCCAATCCAAGCCATCACAGCTCATGATAGTATAGGTTAGATACACCCAATAAAATACAAGAAAACAAGGTAGAAGAAGGTAAAGTTGAGGTAACACAAGAAAAGCCAAAAATGGTAATCAAGAAGTACCAACCTCGCATTCCTTATCCCGAAGTGATGAAAAGAGACGATACAGAGGAACTGTTCGGTAAGTTTCTTAAACTTTTAAAGAAATTACATATCAACTTACCTCTTCTCGAAGCTCTTTCACAGATGCCAGATTCGAGGAAATTTTTAAAACAACTCTTGACGAACAAACGTAAGATAGACGAGGAGCCACATGTGGAATTAAACGCAGTATGCTCATCAATGTTACAGAATAGACTACCACGAAAGCTAAAAGATCCAGGGAATTTTACAATTCCATGTTTAATTGGTAGATTAACTGTTGATAATGCCTTAGCTGATTTAGGGGCCAGTATAAATGTCATGCCATATAAAATGTTTAAACAATTAGGTCTAGGGAACCAAACAAACTAGGATGAGCATTCAATTAGCTTATAAAACTGTTAGAATTCCTAGGGGTATTATCGAAGATGTTCTTGTAAAAATTGATAAATTCGTTTTCCCAGTAGATTTTGCTGTCTTAGACATGGATGAGGATAATTCGATTCCCCTAATTTTAGGAAGACCCTTTTTAGCAACTACTAGAACAAAAATTGATGTCGGTACAGGATAACTCATACTTCGTGTAGGTGACAAATCGATCAGTTTACAAGCTCTTGACTCGGCTAGGACAACAATTGATGAAGGTGAGAAAGTAAATTCAGTTGATAACCAAGTTGTTCAACTTTCACCACAGGAAACACCACAAGGTTACAACCCTGAGCTGAATCATGGACCTCGTGCCAACAAGGAAGAATTATATGAGGAACGAAGCCTTAAGGTCGAAAAATTAGAAGAGTACACTTTAAAGAAGAACAGGAACCACACGAAGTAAAATCGAAAGAGCCCCCAGAAGAGCTCATAGGAACATCAAACCACTTCAAAATAGGAGATCATGTACTGTTAGATAAAGCAGATCCTCGCATCACCACACCAGACCTGAACACGAACGAAGAAATTCCTCTTGAGGTACGCAATATCTTCCCATACAGAACAATCGAGGTAAGCAATCCTATATTCGGCACTTTTAAGGTAAACACTTCTCGACTTAAACTTTATCAAGAAAATAGAACTAATAGCATGAGGGAAGATATTCAAACTTTTAAACCACCCCGATTTTTTGCGAATACGAGGAAAGTCTAGCTTAAGACTATAAACAAGCGCTTCTCAGGAGGCAACTCGAGTACTAACCCAGTTAACTTTTACATTTTCATTTTTATTTTTTCTGCTTTATTCTTTCCTTTTTAGCACCTGACTTTAAATTAACCAAAAGTGCAGATTTCCAGGCCACACGGCCTTGCACACGGCCGTGGCCGTGGCCGTGTGGGAGTATAGAATCTCTGCATTGACAATGGCAGAAGAGGTACAAGTTAGAAAGAATCAAATCTTCGAGTAACGGACTCCAACCACCACCATACGGGCACCGATAAAATCGCACGGCCGTGCGATGCGACAGTGGTCAACACTGACTTCTCAAAAACGGGCATGGCATTTTGAAAAACAGGCTTGGTGAACCAACACGCCTAGACACACGGCCGTTCGAGACTGCCGTGTGAATCAACACACCCACGGTACACGAGCGTGTGACTGTACCTGACTTGGAATTCTATTTAAACCACCCACCCCTCCCTCTTCTCACCTATTTCTCACCATTCTTCCTCCCTTACACCCTCCATTCTCAGAATTCTTTGTTTCCATAGCATGTTTCTCAAACTTTTGGCCATGTCGAAGAAGTGTAAGGATCCAAGCACAGTCTCCCTCATGGAGACCGATATACATAAGTTCATGACGACCGCTTCATTTATTCGACAAGCCAATGGTCTTTGAGACCATTTATCTTTTGTTTCACTTTTATCTTTTCCTCTATTTTCCTTCTCTTTGACTATCTTATGCTTAATTTAGTTTATTTTATTTTAGTTTCTTAGTGTCAGGTTCTAAAGGCTGGATGGGAATCACGCCACTTCCGCCACCGCCAGCACCTCCACAACCTTAGAAGTCACACCCACCTCACGAACCATCTACCAATAAAGATTCTCAAGCCCCTTTGTCTATTAGCCTTAGTTTAATTACATTTCTATTTTCTTTCTCTTTATCTTTCTTGTTTTTATTTATATGTTTAGTTTATTTTAAATGTGTCTTAATAACTCCTAGCTAATTCTCTACGAGCTCCTCAATTTCTTCATCTAGCACAGAGCTCGGTAGCAGAAACCACCCCTATCGACTTCCAACTCCAGGAAACCATCCAAATTCAAGACGTTTCACCTCTCCCTCTATCTTCATTTGCATATCTATCTTTTTACATTGAGGGCAATGTATATCTTAAGTGTGGAGGGTGAAAAGTTATTTCGAGAAAATGTCTAACTTTCTGCATTATTCTCAAATACCTGAATTATACCTTGTCTTGAAGTAAGTTTCTCACATTATAATTAGGATGAAATTTTTGATGATTTATGATTGTTATTGATATGTTTTTGAGTAAGCCATAGTTAATTGTGTATTGATGATTTAAAATTTGAAGAATACTAGAGAATCAAGCATGATAAGTCTAATTTTTCAGAATTAAAATTTTTAGGTTCTCCACCTGAATCTGAATGTTATCTTGAAATTTAAAATTTACGAGGTTGATATCAAAACACCCATAATTTTTGTGATATTTTGAGCCTTATAGAGCACATATCTTTTTTCGTGCTCACTTTTTTTAAATTATGAGTGTGTTAACATTGAACTGTTATTTTAGAACTTGCCTTGATTATACATGTTGAGACCACACCTATGATTTGATATACCGAGATGATAAAGGCACCTAGGTTTTAACCCACTCACTCCACTAAAAAACCTACCTTCATAATTAACCCCTAGTGCACCCATTTGATCCTAACAACCCTTTTCATTGACTTGCCCACTAATTTTAACCCAAAACCCTTTGTATTTGTGTTATCACCATTCCTTGATTACTCCCTTTTTGTCGAGATTTGTTTCTGAACATTTGCCTAACTATGTTCTATATTTCAGTTGTAAAAGTTCTTTCCTATTATTATTTGACTTGTTCTTAAAAAAATTTTAAAGTATGTTCATTATTAGTTCTATGATTAGCTGAGCTTATATTTGTAAATTTCAAATCTTAAAGAAAAAGCTCGTATTATTAGTTTTTAATTGATGTAATTATTTAAGATTAGTTCATTTTTCTAGTTAGATAGTTTGTTAGGGCAATCTCGATTCTAACCTCCTAATTCAGCCTATATCCATACCCTTAACCTAAACCCCGTTACAACCCTGTTAAAGATCTTTTGATTTGTGTATCATCTCATTTTACAGTAGTGGAGATCTAATTTTCATGCAAGCCTATGGGATTAACTTTTCATGTTCGACTTTTGAGTGCTTAATTTTGAACCTTAAACACTTTGAGTGATTTGAGTGAATCTCTAGTGAGGATATCAGCCCTTGTCGATTTTGAATCAGAGGTAATTATTTAGATAAAGGGAAACACTTAAAGTTTTCAGGGCTATAAATATATGACTTTGATTGTTTGAATCTCTAGGACCCTTTGAGTTGAATTATCCATGTATATATTGTCTATGAATTATGATGAGACATTGTTAATAGGAATTATGAATCAAGGAAAGATCGTTTTAATTGTAAGTTGAGAATTTTGCTTGAGGACAAGCAAAAGCTTAAGTGCGGGGGTATGTGATAAACTGTAAAAGTAACATATTTTAATCCCACATTTAGCATACTTCTAGATGATTTATCCCTTGATTTATGTAAAAAGGTGCTCTTAACCCTTACTTTTCATGTTTTATACTCAAGAAAGGACCCGAGGATGAAAAGAACGAGAAACAGGCTTAAAACGAATAAAACTGGGCCAAGAGAGAAATCGACACGGCCTGGCCCAAAGACCACACGGCCGTTGTACTATCCGGGATTCAGGGGTTATGCATTTTAATTCAATTGTATGGTAGCATGCCTATGTGTGGTTTGAATGTGTTTTAAGGATTTCGGGAACCCTAGAATGTAGGTGAATGCCTTAGAAAATTATTGGATTTTAAGTCTTAAAGGGGAGCTAAGCAAGATAGGCCTTAAGAAAAATTGTATGGGGTTTTAGACACAAGTAACCAGTTGGCAAAGTGGCAAGGGAGGCGCCACTTAGGGCTTTGGTAAGTGACGCCACAAGCAGTAAAAGGGGGTTGAGGTTCAAGCAGCAAGGGGAGCAAATGGAGCTTTTGTTTTGCAGCAAGGAGGAGCAGTAGTGGACGGCACTGGGACACTAAGTGGATGAGCATTTGATCAAGTCAAATCCATTCAAAATTTCAGCTAGAGTGAGGAGATAAGTGTTGACTCATTCAAATTATTTTGAATGAGTAAAGAAGAGGAAAAATAGGAGAAAAAGGAGGAAACTGATAGGGGGAAGAGAGTTGGCCGGCCAAGGGACACCTATGATGGCCATTTCGGTCATGTTGAAGGGAGGAGAGGCCGAATATGCATAGTGGATTTAGGCATTTTCTTTGGTGCGATTTCTTTTCACGAAAGCTTCAGTATTTCTTTTCTTTTGAGACCAACCACTCGTGCATCCCTTTCTCTTCTGACATCTTTTCTCTTTTCTTTTACCTTGCCAAGGCTGATATCTCTCTCTCAAACTCACCATTGCCGAATTCAATTAAGCCCCACACTCCCTCCATCTTTTTGATAAAGGCTGAACCATAATACCCTTCTTCCTTCTTTTCCATTGAAGCCGAATCTTTCTTTGTCACCATTACCGAATTGCTCAATCATCAACCTCTTCTTCTCTTCTTTTCTCTCACGGTTCTTTCAAAAGCCGGAAGACTCTTCTAGCCATAGCCGATTTGTTCACTTGTCACAAAAGCCGAATCCTTTATCTTGTGGCCATAGCCGATTGCATCTTTTCCCTTGGAGCCGATTCATTCACTAAATTAAAGGCTGAAATACATCTTTGTCTCACTGATTTTTTTCCCTTGATTCTTCAAAACCGAACAACCATCAATAGGAGCCGAATTTCTCTGTGTTTCCGGGCAAGGGTGCGATCGATCTCAGCATTGTGGTAAGGACTAATTGCCATTTGATCTTCGTTTCTTTTTCCTTTGGATTAGCCAAAATTTAGGAAATCTAATCTCTTCCTTTCTCATTTGGCTGAAACCTTGAAGAGGGATTTCGGGATTTCTTTTGTAGCCGATGTTTAGGGGGAGATCATTCGGGATTTCAAGATCCAAGGTAAGCAAGTGCAACCTTAGGCCGAAGGCCATTTATTTTGTTCATCAAATGTTAGAATCAAATCTAACATATAACATATAGGGATTTCGACAATTCCATAGACAAGTGGTGGTTTCCGGGATTTAGATGAGCAAGGTAAGGAGTCTAAATATTCGGCCAAGGCCATATTCTTTTAAGTGATGACCAATTCTAACTATGGTCTTTCTGGGGCAGATCGACAGTGGTACAAAAGGAGTCTCGGGATTCTGATCCATTTCGATAAGGGTGTTTAAGTTGTAGATTTTATTCATTTAAGATCTTATATGTTAGTTAACCAGGTTTTCTGATTAAGTGTTGATTCGATGGATGCGAATACTAGTGGAAGGGAGAAAGGGGTAGTGTCTACCCCTAAATTCAACAAACGCTTAGTTTCTGCTGTTTGTGATTGGCCACCAGGGTGTGGGCCAGCGTCGAAAAGGGATAAGCAGTTCGTTGTTATCCCTGCTAGCTAGAGTATCGGTATCGATAGTATCGTACTAGCTGTTATCAGGTGTGTAGCCCTACACTAAATTTCTGATAGATTGATAGTGTTAATCTTAGCATGTGTTAATAAAATATGTATGATAATGGTTGCGGGTACCATTCAGTGGTACATGGTATTCAGGTACGTTAACCCCCTAATACTTCGTTAATAATGCTATAAGCATGGATATGACATGTGTATGATTCCGTTATGATTTTGGGGTATAATGCATAATATCTGAATAATATGTATGTTGCATGGGCATATGGGTGATATTGATAAAGGGGAAGTGTTAGGTGGTTTTACCACATTATCCGGTGACTTCGGTCACATATTATGAATCCGGTGACTTATGTCACAATATTATGTATCCGGTGACTTCGGTCACATATTATGAATCTGGTGACTTATGTCACAATATTATGTATCCGGTGACTTCGGTCACATATTATGAATCCGGTGACTCTGTCACAATTATTTGGTGGCTATGCCACAATTTATAAGAAGCGATGTGCGATTGATCGCAGCGATCGCTTCGATGGTGTGTAGTGGATGGAGGGTCGATTTAGTAATCCCCACGGTGTGATTGGCAGGTACGGGTGGTGTGTAGCGGATGGATATCTAGGTGGGCTCAGGATTGCATTTCATTCTATATGTACATGTGATATAATCTGTCACTATCTGATTTGATATGTTATGGGCTTATGGCTAAGTATGAGATAAATGGGCTTTGCCAAAATGTTAATATTAAGGCTATGATCGATTTGGGCTTTTGGTGTATTGTTACACATTGAGTCTGTTGACTCACCCTTCGTGGGATATATTTTTCAGGTGACACTTAGCGTGATGGACCGGGTCAGCGAGGACTAGGTGGTGGCCATCTCAACTCAGTATTTTGGTTTTCTTTTATTTAGATTTATTACATTTTCTTCTAATTATTTCGGGATTTATTTTGGGTTATGTTTTATTGTAATAAGGCCGCCATTAGTTATGTTACTTATACATTTTAAATTTTTATTCTACTACGATAGATTTCAACTAAATGATTGCATATGTTTTCGATAAACAACTTAAACTGTTTTGACACCTAAACACCTAAGCTTTCCAACTTAATAATAAGTTCCAAATTGGGTTTTCTTTTGACTCATAAAATTTTCTAAAATCATAAAGATAACATTTTAATGAGATACAAACTCAAAACAAACACGGTTTCCAACAAGATCATACCTCAAACTTATTTTTACATAGAAATCAGTATGTTTTTCTAAGATGACGCAACGAGTTTTACTCAAGGAGCATGCCAGATCCGGTCGGGGCTTGTGGGCCGGGTTTGGGGTGTTTCAACTTGGTATCAGAACCCAGTTTTAAACACTCGTCCTTTGGTTTTGAAGCCCACAACATTTTCAAAATTGAGCCCAAATGAGTTTTTAAAAATTTTTGGTTAAACTGGTCTTATGGAAGCATGGCACCCACGTTCTCGGCCCAGATCCGCCAGGTAAGTTTTTTTTTTTTTGATAAATTGATATGAGTGTGTTAATGTATGATACTTTAGTTGATAGGCCTAAGGAAACCATACCTTAGAGACACGGACCCTAGGTATAAGTGTACTTCTATGGAAAAACCACTGATTAAAACTCTGTTGCATAAAATTTTCTTTAAAACAAGAAGTGAAAAGACTCTAATGCATAAAATTTTTGTAAAAAATAGATAAGACGCGAAGTAGACATGAGTTCTAGGGAACGTGGTCGTCGTGGACGTGGTAGAGGCAGGATGACTGTGTCAGAACCAGTTGGGTCTGGTCAGGGTTCCAAAAATGAGGCACCACTACCGGTTGTAGGGGCGGAATTTTAGGAGAAAACAGGAGGAGATGACGCAGTATCGCAAGCTATGCTACGAGTTTTAGAGCGAGTAGCGGGAGCTAGTATGGGAAATGGGGCTCGGAAGTCAATAGCTGAGAGACTTAGGTCTAACGGAGCTGAGGTTTTTAGGGGAGTATCTAGGGTGGCTCCGAATGTAGCGGAGTATTGGTTAGAGGCAGTCGAGAGGATTATGGATGATTTAGATCAGACCGTTGAGGAAAAGTCGAAAGGTCTTTGCAAGCGCACGCTTTCGTGATGAGGCCTACCAGTGGTGGCTCACTGTCAAGGAGGGTACCCCTGCAGATCGAGTGGATTGGGGGTATTTTAAGGTTAATGGGGGTATTTTAAGGTTAAGTTCGAGGGAAAATACGTCAGAGCTAGTTACATAGACTTGCAGAGGAAAGCGTTTTTGAATCTAGTGCAAGGAAATAAGTCGGTAGCTGAGTATGAAGCGGAGTTTTTGCGGTTACCTATATGCCAGAGGGATAGTGGCTACTGATTATGAGCGGTGTGTCAGATTTGAGGATGGTTTGAGGGATGAGCTCCGAGTGCTGATTGCTCCGCATCGGGAAAGGGATTTTGCATTCTTAGTAGATAAGGCATGGATAGCTGAAGAAGTGAAGCGGACTGAAAGACAGAATCGGGACCGAGGTCAGAATAAGAATAAGAGGAATTATGGGTCTTCAGGGTCATCCGGGAACTTTCAAAAGAGACCTAAAGTAGATGTGCCGCGAGGTCAGCAGGTTGTTATGGGAGGACAGTATCGCACTTGTGCTCAATGTGGAAAGATGCACCCAGGAGAATGTTGGAAAAAGACAGGGGATGTTTTTGGCATGCGGTCCAAGGACCATATGATTAAGGATTGTCTGATGGATACGGATAGGAACCGCCAAAGCAGTCGTGGTTTTAATCAGCCGCAAAGGTGGGCGCAGATCGCCGAGGGTCGTGGTCTGAATGGCAGAGGTAATGGTTCTGGTAGAGGTCGTGAAACGCCAGGCAGAGGTAGTGGTAACACTGAGGCTAGACAGCCAGGTCTGGCATACGCAGTTCGTCGGAGGGAAGATAGTGACGCACCTGATGTCATAACGGGTACGTTCCTTATTTCTGGGTTACCCTTTATTGCTTTGATAGATATAGGGTCAACTCATTCTTACATCGCTAGTGAAGTATCTGGGACTCTGCATGTGAACTCTGATACTGTACCTAAGAAGATGACTGTACTTAGTCCTTTATGACAGACTGTAGTAGTAGATAAGCTCTTTAAGAAAGTGCCTTTTGAAGTTCAGGGGACTTAGTTTCTGGCTGACTTAATGGAGTTGCCATTCGGGGAATTTGATTTAATTTTAGGCATGGACTGGTTAGTGAAGTACCGTGCGAATGTGGATTGTGCTGCTAAGCGCATGTCATTGAGAACTTCTGATGATAATGAAGTTGTAGTTATGGGCGAGAGACGGAATTACTTGTCGAATGTAGTATCTGCCCTTAAGGCAGAGAAGATGGTAAGAAAGGGGTTTCTGGCTTTTCTGATGTTGGTCAGTGCCTTGGAGGCTAAGGAAGCAACTGTTGAAGGGGTCAGGATTGTAAAAGAATTTGTGGATGTCTTTCCGGAAGAACTTCCAGGATTGCCTCCGGATCGTGAGGTAGAATTTGGGATTGACTTGTTGCCTGGAACTGTGCCAGTATCTATCGCTCCGTATAGAATGGCACCAAAGGAGTTGGTTGAGCTCAAGGCTCAGATCCAGGAATTGCTTGATCGTGGGTTTTTCCGACCCAGTGTGTCTCCATGGGGAGCACCGGTCTTGTTCGTGAAGAAGAAGGACGGGACTGTGCGTATGTGCATAGACATCGTTAGTTGAATAAGCTGACCATCAAGAACAAGTACCCTTTGCCAAGGATAGATGACTTGTTTGATCAGCTTAAGGGAGCTGCTGTATTTTCAAAGATTGATTTAAGGTCGGGATATCATCAGCTTAAGGTGAAGGAAGCAGATATCCATAAGAGAGCTTTTCGGACAAGATATGGGCATTATGAGTTTTTAGTAATGTCGTTCGGATTGGCGAACGCCCCAGCTGCGTTCATGGATATGATGAATCGGGTTTTTCAACCCTATTTGGATCAGTTCGTCGTTGTGTTCATAGACGATATCCTAGTGTATTCTATGTCTAAAGTAGAACATGATGAGCATCTTCGGATAGTGTTGCAAGTGTTAAGGGAGAAAAAGCTTTATACCAAATTCAGCAAGTGTAAATTTTGGCTGAAGGAAGTTGCGTTCTTAGGGTATGTGGTCTCCGCAGAAGGGATAAGGTAGACCCTCGGAAGGTTGAGGCAGTGTTAGATTGGAAACCACCTAAGTCTATGGCTGAGGTTCGTAGTTTCTTGGGGTTAGCAGGCTACTACAGAAGGTTCGTAGAAGGGTTCTCATCAATAGCTGCACCTTTGACGAAGTTGTTAAGAAAGGAGGTACCTTTCGTTTGGACGGATAAGCAGCAGGAGAGTTTCAAGAGGCTTAAGAAGGTTTTGACAGAAGCTCCAGTTCTAATTCAGCCTGAGGCAGGGAAGGATTTTATGGTGTATTGTGATGCAAGATGGGAAGGTGGTCACTTATGCGTCTCGGCAATTAAGGCCACATGAGGTTAACTATCCAACGCATGACTTAGAGTTGGCAGCGGTAGTCTTTGCTCTTAAGGTATGGAGGCATTACCTATATAGAGAAAAGTCAGTGATCTACACGGACCACAAGAGTCTTAAGTATCTGCTGACTCGGAAGGAGCTGAACTTGAGGCAACGAAGGTGGGTAGAATTACTAAAAGATTATGATTGTTCTATAGAATATCACCCGGGCAAGGCGAATGTAGTGGCAGATGCCCTAAGTCGGAAAGTAGTGTCGGATCTGAGGGCGATGTTTGCACATCTTAGTTTGTATGACGATGGAAGTTTGCTAGCGGAGTTGCAGGTCAAGCCAACATGGTTGAATGAGGTGAAAGAAAGACAGTTGGTGGACGATGATTTGAGTGCTAAGCTACGGCAAGTGCAGAATGGGGGATTCGAAAACTATGTAACAGTGATGGAGTGCTGTGTTTTCAGGGCAAGGTCTATATGCCGAAGGATAAGAAATTAAGGCAGAGAATTCTTCAGGAATCGCATAGTAGCCCTATGCTATGCATCCTGGAGGAAGTAAGTTGTACAGAGATCTACGGGATCAGTTTTGGTGGCCTGGTCTTAAGCGGGAAGTTATAGAATTTGTAGGAAAGTGCTTAACGTGTCAGCAAGTTAAGGCTGAACACCAAGTACCGTCAGGGTTGCTTCAGTCGATAAAGATTCCGTAGTGGAAGTGGGAGAGTATCATCATGGACTTTGTTAGTGGGCTTCCCCTTACGCCTACTAAGAAAGACTCGGTATGGGTGATAGTGGATTAATTGATGAAGTCTGCACATTTCATACAAGTACGGGTGGATTACTCTTTGCAGAAGTTGGCAAAGTTGTATGTGGCAGAGATTGTGAGGTTGCATGGAGTGCCAGTGTCGATTATTTAAGATAGGGATTCGAGGTTTACGTCTCGGTTTTGGAAAGCATTACATCAGGCTTTGGGCACCAGATTGGACTTTAGTACGGCATATCATCCACAATCAGACGGCCAGTCTGAGCGAGTAATTCAAGTGTTAGAGGATATGTTGAGAGGCTGTGTGAAAGACTTCAGAGGAAGCTAGGAAGAATTGTTGCCTTTAGCAGAGTTTGCGTACAATAATAGCTATCAAGCATGTAGTCGGATGGCACCCTATGAAGCACTGTATAGACGGAAGTGTCGAACTCCTACGTGTTGGACAGAATTAGGGGAACGTCAAGTTTTGGGTCCAGAGATTTTGGCAGAATCTAAATAAAAGGTTAAGGTGATTCGGGCACGGTTGAAAGAGGCTTTTGACAGGCAAAAGTCGTATGCGGATCTTAAGCAGAAGGAAATAGAGTTTGCTGTGGGAGATCAGGTGTTTCTTAAAGTTTCACCATGGAAGAAGGTGATGAGATTTGGTCGCAAAGGAAAGTTAAGTCCCAGGTTTATAGGACCTTATCGGGTTTTGAAACGGGTTAGACCAGTGGCATATCAGTTAGAGTTGCCTTCGGAATTGAAGCAGATGCATGATGTGTTCCATGTTTTGATGCTACGTCGTTACCGATCGGATCCATCTCATGTAGTGCCAGTTGAGGAAGTTGAGCTAAGACCAGATCTGTCCTACGAGGAAGAGCCGGTTCAGATTTTGGAACGGGATGTGAAGGTGCTACGGAGGAAATCAGTTCCTCTAGTCAAAGTGCTATGGCGTAATCATGGATCGGAAGAGGCTTCTTGGGAGCCGGAAAAAGCAATTTGACAGCAATACCCTCACCTATTCTAGCTAGGTAATTTCGGGGTCGAAATTATTTTAAAGGGGTAGAACTGTAATATCTGGGATTCAGGGGTTATGCATTTTAATTCAATTGTATGTGGTAGCATGCCTATGTGTGGTTTGAATGTGTTTTAAGGATTTCGGGAACCCTAGAATGTAGGTGAATGCCTTAGAAAATTATTGGATTTTAAGTCTTAAAGGGGAGCTAAGCAAGATAGGCCTTAAGAAAAATTGTATGGGGTTTTAGACACAAGTAACCAGTTGGCAAAGTGGCAAGGGAGGTGCCACTTAGGGCTTTGGTAAGTGACGCCACAAGCAGTAAAAGGGGGCTGAGGTTCGAGCAGCAAGGGGAGCAAATGGAGCTTTTATTTTGCAAAGAAGCGGGAGCGATGAGTGGGCGGTGACCTTTGGGACACTAAGTGGATGAGCATTTGATCAAGTCAAATCCATTCAAAATTTTGGCTAGAGGGAGGAGATAAGTGTTGACTCATTCAAATTATTTTGAATGAGTAAAGAAGAGGAAAAATAGGAGAAAAAGGAAGAAGCTGATAGGGGGAAGAGAGTTGGCCGGCCAAGGGACACCTATAATGGCCATTTCGGTCATGTTGAAGGGAGGAGAGGCCGAATAAGCTATAGTGGATTTAGGCATTTTCTTTGGTGCGATTTCTTTTCCTGAAAGCTTCAGTATTTCTTTTCTTTTGAGACCAACCACTCGTGCATCCCTTTCTCTTCTGACATCTTTTCTCTTTTCTTTTACCTTGCCAAGGCCGATATCTTTCTCTCAAACTCACCATTGCCGAATTCAATTAAGCCCCACACTCCCTCCATCTTTTTGATAAAGGCTGAACCAGAATACCCTTTTTCCTTCTTTTCCGTTGAAGCCGAATCTTCCATTGTCACCATTGCCGAATTGCTCAATCATCAACCTCTTCTTCTCTTATTTTCTCTCACGGTTCTTTCAAAAGCCGGAAGACTCTTCTAGCCATAGCTGATTTGTTCACTTGTCACAAAAGCCGAATCCCCTATCTTGTGGCCATAGCCGATTGCATCCTTTCCCTTGGAACCGATTCATTCACTAAATCAAAAGTTGAAATAAATCTTTGTCTCACTGATTTCTTTTCCCTTGATTCTTCAAAACCGAACAACCATCAATAGGAGCCGAATCTCTCTATGTTTTCGGGTAAGGTGCGATCGATCTCAGCATTGTGGTAAGGACTAACTGCCATTTGATCTTCGTTTCTTTTCCTTTGGATTAGCCGAAATTTAGGGAATCTAATCTCTTCCTTTCTCATTTGGCTGAAACCTTGAAGAGGGATTTCGGGATTTCTTTTGGAGCCGACATTTAGGGGGAGATCATTCGGGATTTCAGGATCCAAGGTAAGCAAGTGTAACCTTAGGCCGAAGGCCATTTATTTTGTTCATCAAATGTTAGAATCGAATCTAACATATAGCATATAGGGATTTCGACAACTCCATAGACAAGTGGTGGTTTTTGGGATTTAGACGAGCAAGGTAAGGAGTCTAAATATTCGGCCAAGGCCATATTGTTTTAAGTGATGACCGATTCTACCTATGGTCTTTTTGGGGCAGATCGACAGTGGTATAAAAGGAGTCTCGGGATTCTGATCCATTTCGGTAAGGGTGTTTAAGTTGTAGATTTTATTCATTTAAGATCTCATATGTTAGTTAACCGGGTTTTTTGATTAATTGTTGAATCGATGGATGCGAATACTAGTGGAAGGGAGAAAGGGGTAGTGCCTACCCCTAAATTCAAGAAACGCTCGGTTTCTACTGTTCGTGATTGGCCACCGGGGTGTGGGCCAGCGTCGGAAAGGGATAAGCAGTTCGTTGTTATCCCTGCTAGCGAGAGTGTCGGTATCGATAGTATCGTACTAACTGTTATCAGGTGTGTAGCCCTACACTAAATTTCCGATAGATTGATAATGTTAATGTTAGCATGTGTTAATAAAATATGTATGATAATGGTTGCGGGTACCATTCAGTGGTACATGGTATTCAGGTACGTTAACCCCCTAATACTTCGTTAATAATGCTATAAGCATGGATATGACATGTGTATGATTCCGTTATGATTTTGGGGTATAATGCATAATATCTGAATAATATGTATGTTGCATGGGCATATGGGTGATATTGATAAAGGGGAAGTGTTCCGGTGGTTTTTACCACATTATCCGGTGACTTCGGTCACATATTATGAATCCGGTGACTTATGTCACAATATTATGGATCCGGTGACTTCGGTCACATATTATGAATCCGGTGACTTATGTCACAATATTATGTATCCGGTGACTTCGGTCACATATTATGAATCCGGTGACTCTGTCACAATTATTTGGTGGCTATGCCACAATTTATAAAGCGATGTGCGGTTGGATGCAGCAATGATCGCTTCGATGGTGTGTAGTGGATGGAGGGTCGATTTAGTAATCCCCACGGTGTGATTGGCAAGTACGGGTGGTGTGTAGCGGATGGATATCTAGGTGGGCTCAGGATTGCATTTCATTCTATATGTACATGTGATATAATCTGTCACTATCTGATTTGATATGTTATGGGCTTATGGCTAAGTATGAGATAAATGGGCTTTGCCAAAATGTTAATATTAAGGCTATGATCGATTTGGGCTTTTGGTGTATTGTTACACATTGAGTCTGTTGACTCACCCCTCGTGGGATATATTTTTCAGGTGACACTTAGCGTGATGGACCGGGTCAGCGAGGACTAGGTGGTGGCCATGCTCAACTCAGTATTTTGGTTTTCTTTTATTTAGATTTATTACGTTTTCTTCTAATTATTTCGGGATTTATTTTGGGTTATGTTTTATTGTAATAAGGCCGCCATTAGTTATGTTACTTATACGTTTTAAATTTTTATTCTGCTACGATAGATTTCAACTAGATGATTACATATGTTTTCGCTAAACAACTTAAACTGTTTTGACACCTAAACACCTAAGCTTTCCAACTTAATAATAAGTTCCAAATTGTGTTTTCTTTTGACTCATAAAATTTTCTAAAATCATAAAGATAACGTTTTAATGAGATACAAACTCAAAACAAACACGGTTTCCAACAAGATCATACCTCAATCTTATTTTTACATAGAAATCAATATGTTTTTCTAAAATGACACGACGAGTTTTACTCAAGGAGCATGCCAGATCTGGTTGGGGCTTGTGGGCCGAGTTTGGGGTGTTTCAGCCGTGCCTTATTAAAAGTCCAAACATAGCCTGGCCACGATTCACACGGGCGTGTGCCATGGCAGTGTCCCTGTCATGGAGAAGAGCAATTTCATTCAGATTTGGATACTTAGGGGCAAAGAAACCTATTTCAAAAGCCTATATAAACCCCCTAAGTATAATGTTACACCCCAAACCCGGCCCATGCATTATGATCGGATCTGACATGTCACATGAGAAAATGTGTTAAATCCTTTTAATTCGTACTAAACAGGTATTTTAAACTAACCTCGAAGGTTGATTAATCAATTGAAAATTTGAACTAGAGATCTTTTAAACTATGACTTTTGAAAAATGTTGATAATTTGAGAGAAAATTCCCGAGTTAAAATATTTGTGAAAGTTTGTTATAAAATCCATTTACTAATCAATTTTGGAAAACCATTATTTATGTTTTTCTTTTAGAAAATCCCCATTTAAAACAATTTACGAAAAATAAAAGTACGTCCAACATAAAGCAAAAGTAAAATACTCCAGAGGCCTTATTACATCTTAAAAACCCAAAATAGTAAAGTGAACGGAATTAGAAGTCTAAAGTTCAAAATAAAACACCATTTCTAAAGTATGGCCTCCACCAAGTCACCCATGGCCCAAGTCCCACATCACTGAGCATTATCTACAAGGGTTACGAAAGAAGAGGGGGTGAGTTACGAGAACTCAGTGTATAATCTCCTTACCGTTGTCCACTGGGCCTGAACCCGTATATCAACATCTTGGGCCTAAGCCCATTCACACAACAATATTAAATGAATTGAATGCAATGTATGTAAATGTATGAAAATGTATGAACCCAACCCATCTAGCCAATCTCTCCCCCGACCAGCCAATCTCTCCTGTGGGGATCAAGTCAACCCACCCCGCCAGTCTCTCCAATTTGCAATAAGCTACCATTTATAATATTTGTGGTTGAGCCACCAGATTCATATACGGTAAAATGATCGACACAGAGTCGTTAATTCATATGTTAGGCACATAGCCATTATCAAAATTTGTGACAATGCCACCGGTCTATACTTCTCTTCGTCCAAATTTTCCCATCCCATGCAATATGTAAAGATGCATCACACATAATCGTAAAACATCCATATACAAATAACATCCATTAACCTATTGAATACTTTTTATGAATCAACCCATTAAAGCAATATGATCATTCGGCCCATAAGGGCATTTCGATAATTTGGTCCATAAGGACATTTCGGTAATTTGGCCCATAGGGGCATTTTCAGTAAATCGGCCCATAAGGGCATTTCTGTAAAGCGATAATTTTACCCATCGAGGGTAATTCGGAAATTTACCCTCTAAGGGTATTTTGGTAATTTCGCAACCCCAGACTTAACTACTAATTTGGGCATAAACATTGAAAATGTCCATCTGCGTCATATTGACTAAACTAACTATAACTCGAGTTAGGAAACTCAAAATTTAGATATGAAAATTTTCCTTGAAACTAGACTCATATATCTTTCTACTATAATTTTTCCAGAATTTTTAGCTAAGCCATTTAGTACAGTTTATTCAATAAAGTTTCCCTTGTTTCACTGACCAACGATTCTGACCTCTCTTACCCAAAATACAAATATCTCATTGTACAGTTTTCATATGTTGCTCCCACTTGTTTCTATTGAAAATACATTCACTAAGAAATCTGTACATATAAACTATAATTCATAATTCAATTTGTACAATATTATACGATTTTTTCAAAACAAATCAGGGAACCACGAAGTCATTCAGAACCAGTCTCACTAAAATTAAAATATCACAGAATATAAAATTCTTTTTCCTTCTCTGTTTATTTCATATAGAAATAGGCACAGTAAGCTTTAATTCGATATCTTATTCACTTTCTAATTCCCTTTCTCCTATGTTTCGTGATTTTTCAAAATCATGTCACTGCTGCTGACCAAAACTATTTCATTGCAAAATATGGTTACTACTACGAACATACGCACTCCCGAGTGGTCACGGATGCCGGTTTCCGGTTTTCTTCGGTATTTTGATCGAATCACAAAACATATCAAACAAAATTTTAGAGAGATGTGAGATTACACACCATTTCAAACATGTATTCAGAAGGTACGGGATTACACACCTTATTCAGAATTGGTAACACGATATTCTCTGCGGCACCAACAATCCGAGTCTCTTATTACGAGGGATAGGTGTTCGAATTTACCACTATTTCTGAAAAATCCACAATTAGAGAGTATCGAGTGATTTCGTGCCTAACAACATAATCGATTAGCCAAACTTTCAATCCGATTAACACCATAACCGAGTAGCGATATCGAATGGACTATGAAAAGACTCCTTACCTTAATCGATGATAATCCCGATTCCCGCCAATTGGTTTATGACTACGAATGAATCGTCAAGGATTTGGTATTCAGCCACCCACTAGAACTCCGATTCAACCAAGTAGAGATGCCCAACACACTAAAATGGGGAAGATAGAAGATGATAGAAATTCGACTATTGAAGAGAAAATAATAAAGAAGATTCAATCATATGGTAATGTCGATTTAGGAAAAAGGAAGAAAGGTTGAAGGAATGATAAAAAGAAGAGAAGAGATATGAGAAGAAATGTTAGGTAATTTGGCTAACACAAAGGAAAAAGGTTGGAAAAGAGTACCAAAAATGTTCAAAAGAGAAATAGGCTTTTTCAAGCACAAACTTGCAAATAGGCTAGGAAAGTTCAGCTCCTCCCTTTTCCCCAACAAAAACCGTGTGCCTCTAATGCCTAAAGGGGTGAATGTTGACCAAATAATCTCTCCAAAACATCACCCACGTAATAGGCCACATGTTCCCTTCTCTTGCCTTTTTCCTTCTCTTCTTTCCTTCATTTTCCCTAGTCTTCCTCCTTACCATAATCCTTAGCCATCTTTCCCAAATTAAAAAGTCTTCCTTACCAAAAATATAGCCATGGCCGACACATGAAATGAAGCACAAAAATTAATCAAAAAAATGCAGTAGATGGGATTCGAACCTCAGACCATTAGTACACTCCAAACACCACTTTCCACCTTTACCAATAGATTCCTTGTGCTAGCAAAATACACCCTTATATCCATAAGCCTTAATGCCACTTACCTTCTCCCCCTTAAGTGCATAAACACTAAAATTTACCTATAGCCTAACTTGAACGTGGAACTTCCTAGAAGCCTCATAACTTTCCAAAATCACCTTCTTAATAAGTCCAACTTGAAATAATGTCGTTCTGTAACACCCCAAACTCGGCCTAAACGTTACGACCGGATCTGTCATGTCACATGAAAGGAATGTCTAAAAATTGTGCGTTCGTTAAAAAGTTCGTATGCTTTATATTTATTGTGAAAGAAAATCGAGTTTAAGTAATTTTGAATAAGAAACAATTTATTAACATTTTAGGAAAATCCAGAATTAAAATTACATCAATAATAAGCAGGAACCAAATTAAAAGCTAAAATCAAATAAAATACCACAGGCCTTATTACATAACAGAATCCCAATATAATAAGTTCAAAATAAGGCAATGTAGTTTACAGAAGAAATAGTAAGGCATGGCCACCTCAAGTCCACCTCAGCTGCCAAATCCGTAATCTAACGATTACCTGTAAAATTAAGCAAAGGGGGTGAGTCATCGAGACTCAATGTGCAAATCCCCATAAACGCAATTTGGGCTTTAAGCCCATAGAATGAAGTATATTTAAACATGTATGCAATGCAGCCCAGCCCAACCTAGTTTTCCATCCTCTACACACCACCCGTACCAGCCAGTCACACCAATGGGGATTACTAAATCGACCCTCCATCTGCTACACACCCTCGAAGGCAGTCGCTGCAGTCAACTGCACATCGCCCTTATAATGTGGCATAGCCACCAGATAATGTGACAGAGCCACCGAATACAGAATATTGTGACATGAGTCACCAGATACATAATATTGTGACATAAGTCACCGGATTAATATGGTAAAACCACCGGAACACTTCCCCTTATCATTATCATATCCCAAAGCCCATGCAACATGACATAATAATTCGTGTATGCTGTATGTTATGTATGCAAAACATATATCAAATATAACATATGAATTACCATCATAATCAAATAACAAATTGCATCATAAACAAGCTAATCAACCTCTAAGGGTATAATCGTAATTTTACCTACCAAGGGTATTTTTGTAATTTACCTTTCAGGGGTACTTTGGTAATTTACCCTGTCGAGGGTATTTTAGTAATTTCACACCTGCAATGGCCTTTTTGAAGGCCTAATGTCGCCTCGAATGACTCAACTACCATTTTCTATCTTTACCGGACTATTGGGCCTAAAACCCGATTTCAGCCCATTCAGGCCCACACGCTCGTGTGGGCTATCTAGCACTCAATCTAGCCACGTATATGAGATTCACCTAGTCTAGTTTAATATATATTAAGCAATCATACAATTACTCATATGGGCCCATGGGCCCATTGGGCCCACTTTGGCCCATCGCGGCCCAAGCAGCCTCAACCCACAAGATTACTAATGGTGGCCTCAACTATCGCGTCGAAGCCCCACATGTGCGCTCACACACTCGTGTGGCTACTATTGCTGTGTGACCGGCATTTCGGCACTTGCCGCTCTACAACTAGAGTAGAGAAGTACACACACCTGATAGGAATCTGGTGCTAAACCGCGCTGCGACCACTCCTGTGCCCAAACGCCCACCAAGGTATGTTAACTCTCCTCCTGGCATGCTCTTTATATAGCTAGCTCTTTACCTTCATTCTTTGTGTCTTTCCGATATGGGATCCCTTCGTCAGTAGAGTTTAAATTCAACTGAAACTCTTACCGTCCAATCTGCAAAATAAATACTCCCTCGCTTCTCATGAGATTTGAACCCAAGCTCCCTTGCAACATCCGCTAACCACTTGGCCACAAGCATGCGCAACTAAATTTGAATCTATAGCCAAATACTAAAGTCTATTTAAAAAGAAAACTAAAATGCAAAAGCCAAGACTTGAACCTTGGACCTCCTTCCTTCCTTGTAGCGTCATCCCCTTGCCTGTTATGTGGCGTCACTTTGCCATTACACCACATAATCCACTTGTGTCCTTTTCCTCCCTATTTTATTCTTAAGGCCTACCTGCCAACTTCCAAGGTTTTTTTCACCTAAAACCAAAATTTCCCCAAAGCCAATATTTGATCCCGGGACTTCATAGAAGCCCTCTAACCTTCCAAAATAACTTATCCAATAGGTCCAACATGCACTAAAGTCGTTCTCTAAATTTATTTTTTTTACACTATTACGCCTAAGGCCCATCGGGCTCAATTCTGCTAGGCCCAATTTCAGGATGTTAGACGCTCTCTTGTTCTCAAAAATTTAAAACACTCCTACGCCCAAGGTCCAATGGGCCCAATCCTACTAGGCCCAATTTCAGGTCATTGCATATAACCTTAAAAGAGGCGGTTAGCTAAGCTAAGGAGCAGAGCCAGAAAGGTCAGATTTGTGGGAAACACTCGAAGATAGCTAGTTGATCCATCTCAAGAAGCCAGAAATCTACTCAAGACGGAGGATCTCTCCTTCAATTCCTTCAGGGGGTTTTAGGGATTTCTTATGTTTTGTTTTATCTTTTCTTCTGAGATGTTTTCTTTTATTGTTATGAACTAAATCCTTCATACACCTGAAGGGGATGAAACCTAAGATGGATCTTGTTATTATTTTCTGAACTATATGATAAATACTTGATTTGTTCTTAATTATGTGTGCTTAATTCTTGTGTTGATATTTCTGAGATATTGATTCAAGTAGGGTGTGCTTAGGTAGAGGAGCAAAAGTCCCTGCTTAAGAGTAGATCTAGCATAATTAAGCAAAGTTGATCGCGCGCCTAGAGATTGGGTGACGAGATTTTGCTAGATTAGGGTGAAACCTAATATAGGAGTCCATAGATCGAGTTAATGCGATTCTAGGGGTTTTAATTAGAAAGAGATTTCAATTAATCAACCTAGGGTTAGACGTTATTCGCCTCGAGAGAGGGTTTAATGTAAATTAGGGAATCTTACGGATCAAGTCAAGTGAATACATCGTCTGGTTCAATGTTAGATAGCAAGTGAAGTCTAGGTAGATTCTTCCTAAGGGTATCATCTTAATCAACTAAGCTTTTCCAACAGTATTTCCCCAATTCATTCTTTTTGTCTTTGCGTCTTTAGCTTAGTAGTTAGTTAAATTTAGATTAAACAACTACTTTACTTATTTTAGGCTAGATAATAAAAAGAAAGTTAGTATTAGTACTTTTAGTTCCTTTGGGTTCGACATTCCGGTCTTGCCTAAGCTATACTACTGTTCGATAGGTGCACTTGCCTTAAGTCGTTGTCAGAGTTAGTTTCCAGGTTCGATCATTCTCATTTATAAATATAAAACTCTGAAAAATAAACGATCACTACCAGCCCATCTGTATCCCTTTTCTTCTCTTAATCTGCTTATGAGGCCTCCTGCCTGAGATTAGGGTCCACTAAGTAAGAAAAAATAATTTTTCCCTATGGTCACCCCTAACTCTAAGGCCTTAAATAATCCCGATACTACTTAATAATATTATTCAAAGTGCTATACACACATCGGCACAAAAATTAGGGTTTCAGGATTTTTAGGGCATTACAAACAATATGAGGTGAAGGTGAGGATATTCAGTATGCATTCCATTGAATTGGCCCACTATCTGAAGCATCTGGAACATGATAGGCTTTAGCTCAAATTGTCGTGCCTCGATTTGAGGTCTTCTAATACCTAGAATAAGCTCATGAAACAATGACACGACATACTGTCTTAGAGCTCTAACCCTATCATCAGCAAAAAGTATATGATTTTGAGCATGATTTGCTTAATTTCCTTGATTCTGGTTTTCAAAGTTTATCTCTTCGGTCCTTCTCTGAGCTGCTTGTCATTTTCTTTGTCGAAAAGTCCTTTCAATTGCAATATCTACGAGGAGTAAGTCGATAATTCGACCAATACACATAAACACCTGAAAAAATCACAAAAAAGAATTAAATTAAAGTTGAACAGAAAAATAAACCAAAATGCAAAATTAACAATTTCACAAATAATGTCTTTTAAGACAGTCCCTCACAACGGCCCCAAAAACTTAAAATGACAAAAATGTGAAAGTGTACACTTTCGCATCAAGTAATAAAGTGAAAAGTGATGCCGAGTTATTGTACCCACAGGGATTATGAAAGAGAATATTTATGAAATGCAAATTTAAACAATTTGGTGATGGCAAATATATTGGTTTGAAGTGGTGATATAAAAAACTAAAAAATTAACTAAGTGTTAAATAAGAAAATAAAAAGTAAAATTCCAATGCACGATTTCTAAAAAAGAGTTTAATCAATATGACATAAATGTGTTAGATTACTTTTATTCTTTAACTTAGAATTATTAAAATTGTGTTCATGTTGTTACAAATAATTTCAGGTCAACTCGGTACCTTGCTAACTAATGCACATACTTTCCTACTAAAACACAATAATCTCTTGACCATATCTCTATGTCAATTCAAACGATTAATCAAATTTTATTAAGCAAGTAAAATATTAAGTTATGCAAGGCTAATGTATTGTATAATACCGTCGCTAATTTAACCTTCAGCTACTTTAGAAGATTAAACATGCACCAATTAAATATTGTGTCCATTAATTACAATTTCAATCCATTTAAAATTAATCCAATTGTTACCTTTAAGTTAAAATGCAAGCATAACATAAGCATGGTTTTTTTTTTTTTAATTGAACAATTTACGGATACCTAATAACAACACAAACACATTTTTAATAATCTTAAGCGGACAGAATGCAATTACTCTAACAAGAAAGAAATTTAAGTCATTTTAATTAATTGAAGAACGACAACACAAATATTCATGTTCATGATCAAAACAAAACTAAGACAAAGGTTAAGAGAAAGGAACTAGAAAAACAAATCTCGGTGGTTTTCTAAAGCCAGACTAGTGCGCTCCTCTCTTCTCTGCTCATTCTATTAATCCAAGGCCTTCATGAACACTTGATTGCTGCTACTCCAGGTGGCGTGCAAGCTCTTTTTCAAGAGGGGAAATTGACAAAGGAAGGAAGAATTTTGGAAAGTAACTAGAAGGGAAAATTAGAGAAAATGTGTGTGTGAAAGATGTGTGAAGTGAGGGATGTGAGGGATGAAAAATGATGAAGTGAAGGGGATATGTAACACCCCTGTAGAATCCCATTTGTGCTCGGGCCCATTCCATTCATACAAAAACCAAAATAATAATAATAATAATAAATATAAATAATGTCCAATTTTAACAGTCCACTTTACAAGACCAATTTTCAAATCCCCAAAACCAGACCCAATACCCTAAGCACGAATTACACTCAAACCCAGCTAAAATATACCCAAAAGAAATTTTTACAACCCAAACAAAGACGGCCCAAAAGGGCCTAACTGGGGAAACCCTAGGCGCCGTAGCACTCCAGCCCTCCCGCCGCAGCACCCAGCGGCTCCTCGCGACCACCAATCGCGCCGCAGTCCGCGCGCAAACCCCGCCATCACCGAGATCTTCTCATTCACCTGTAAAAGGAAAGAAATAGACAGCAAACATTGTAACATCCCAAAATTGGGCCCAGTAGGATTGGGCCCAATGGGCCTTGAGCATAGGAGAGTTTAAATTTTTTGGAGAACAAGAGATCGGCTTTAGTGCAAGTTGGACTTATTAGGTGAGTGATTTTAGAAGGTTAGAGGGCTTCTATGAAGTCCCGGGATCAAACTTTGGCTTTAGGGAAAATTTTGGTTTTAGGCGAGAAAAACCCCAGGAGTTAGTAGGTAGGCTTTAAGAATAAAATGTGGAGGAAAATGACACAAGTGGAGTGTGTGGTGTAGTGCCAAAGTGACGCCACATAAGAGGCAAGGGGATGACGCCATAATGAGGGAAGGAGGTCCAAGGTTCAAGTCTTGGCTTTTGCATTTTGATTTTCTTTTTACATGGACACTTAGTTGCGCATGGTTTAAGACACAAGAGGAGCTTGTGGCCAAGTGGTTAGCGGCGTGGATTATGTTGCGAGGAAGCCTGGGTTCGAATCTCATGAGAAGCAAGGGAGTATTTATTTTGCGGATTGGACGGAAAGAGTTTGAGTTGGATTTAAACTCTGCTGATGGAGGGATCCCACATCGGAAAGATACAAAGAAGGAAGGTGAGAAGCTAGCTATATATATAGCATTCTATGATAGGAGGAAGGATACACCTTGGAGGGCGTTTGGGCACAGGAGTGGTCGTAGCGCGGATTAGCACCGGATTCCTATTAGGTGTGTAACTCTCTCTACTCTAGCTGTAGAGCGGCAAATGCCAAAGTGTCGGTTACGGCAATAGTAGCCACACGAGCGTGCGAGCGCACGTGTAGGGCTTCAATGCGATAGTTGAGGCCGCTATTAGTAATCCTGTGGGTTGAGGCTGCTTGGGCCACGATGGGCCGAAGTGGGCCCATATGAGTAAATTGTATGATGGTGTAGTATATAGTGAACTGGACTAGGTGAATCTCATATACGTGGCTAGATTTGTGTTAGGTTAGCCACACGAGCGTGTGGGCCCGAGCGGGCCGAAAGCAGGTTTTAGGCCCAATAGTCCGGTACGACCGAAAATGGTAGTTGAGTCGCTCGAGGCGACATTAGGCCTTCGGAAAGGCCATTATAGGTGCGAAATTACTGAAGTACTCTCGATAGGTAAATTATGGAAATACCCCTGGAAGGTAAATTACTGTTATACCCTTAGAGGTTGACTCGCTTGATTATGTTGTATTTGTTATTCTGATTATGATGGTAATCCGTTTCATATGTTATATTTGATATATGATTTGCATACATGTCATACTGCATACACGAATTATTATGTCACGACATGTTGCATGGGATATGGAATATGATATTAAAGGGGAAGTGTTGTAGTGGCTCTGCCACGATCTATTGTAGTGGCTCTGCCACGATCTGTTCTGGTGACTATGTCATGATTTTGCCGATAAGCAGCTAACTGCAGCATGACTGCCATCGATGGTGTGTAGCGGATGGAGGGTTGATTGTAGAAATCCCCACTGGTGTGATTGGCAGGTACGGGTGGTGTGTAGCGGATGGAAATCTAGGCCGGCTTGAGGTTTGCATCACATTACATTGATATCTGATTATCTGCTATTCTCTGCCTAAAGTGATTTATAAGGGCTAAGGCCCAGTTGGTATTTGAATGGGCTCAGGCCTAGCTATGGTTGGTGTGGAGTGATTGCACACTGAGTCTTCTTGACTCACCCCTTTTGCTTAGATTTTTACAGGTAATTCATAGATCGTGGGTTTTGGAGCCGGGGCGGACTCGAGGTGGCCACGCATTACGATTGCTTTCGTAAACTTCGTTTTAATTTGAACTTATTTTAATTCGGGATTTTATTTTGTAATAAGGCCACTATTACTTTAAATTTGGTATTTTATTTGGTTTAGCTTTTAATTTGATTACTGCCTATTATTTTTAAATGTTCAATACGGGAATTTCCTAAACCCTTAATAATAGTTTTCCAAAATGTTAAATAAAGGATTACCAGCGAATAAATAATTAAACTCGAATTTTTTAACAAATGCGCAGTTTTAAACAACCCTTTTATGTGACATGCCAAATCCGGTCGTAACTTCTAGGCCGGTTTGGGGTGTTACAAACATGGCAGTATTTTATTTGCTTTTTATTTGTTTATTTTGAAGGCTATAAAAAGCCTTACAAAAACCTGTAAACACACGAATACACAGAGATAAAACAATACAGAGAAAAAAACAGAAATAAAAACACCAAACAGAAGACGATTTTTCTACTTTTGTATTCGCGTTGTTTTTCTTATTTTTAGTTTTTTTTCGATTCATGCAAACAGTACATATTCCAGTAATAAAAATAGAAAGGATTCTACCTTTTGATCGGCGTTAAAAAACAAGGGTGTTTGGCCTTCCGACCGCCGTTGGAGTAGGCGCGCGAGGCGGGTGTGGTGGTGCGCGATGGCGCGTCGGATCGGAGTCCAGGCCAAAGGCCAATGGACCAAGAGGATTTTAAAAGGGTTTCAAAGTTTTTTTTTTTTTTGAAACGGCTTAAAATGATTTGAAAAAGGTAAAATTTAGCTTTTATAAAGCCACCATACGACACAGTTTTAAGATTGGCTATTAATTCATAAAACGATGCCGTTTTAAAGCCTTTGACCCTAACCTGACCCGGTAGACTAGAATATCCGCGTGTTTTTTGGTCAATGGTCTATTTGCGGATCAGGTCCTTCCGCATTTTTCCAAATTTATAATTATATCCAATAGCATCTTTCCATATTTACGATTTGGCCCAAAAACTTATTTTCTGCTTCATTTTAATCCTCGGGCTCTTTAAAGGCAAAAATTAGAACGACGTCGTTTTGCTAAGAAGGCATAATTGCCTAATGAGTCCCTACAGTGTGACTCGCGTTTTAAATTAGTCCTTTTATACTTGTTTTATTGCTATTTAGTCCATATTCTTTTTAAAATCCTTTTTTTAATAGTTATTTGATTATATTAAAATATTAAAATATTTTTATTATTTATATAAAATTCATATATATGTATTTTTTTATATATATTATCCTTTTTTAAAAATTATTATTTATCATTTTATTTGTTATTCGTAACTTATATTTTAGTATTTGCATTATATCTTATATATTATATAGTATTATATCTTATATTATTTTATGAAATTTTATTCTATCTAAAATTACTTATATTGCATAGTATATTATTCATTCTTAAAAATGTAGTTTTATAAATATAAATTATTTACTTATTTTAAAATGTATTTTATTTTATATATATTATTTTATTTTTGTATTTATTTAATATTTGGTATATGTCATTGCATAAAAGGTTTAATTTTATATTAAATGTTTTCATATTTATTTTATTGTTTATTGTTCATCATGTATTTACAATGGCTTTAGTGTAGGAATTATTATTTGTCATATTTTGTATTATTATTGTCTATATTAAATGTTAGTATATTATAATTGCTTTTGATGTTTGATAATGTGTTAATATGATATTTTCATAAGATCATCATTTTAAAAATAAAATGCATTTTACAAAATTACTATATTTTACCTAAAGGTTTTAAAATAAGGCAATGTTTAGTATTTAGAATTTCAGGAAATAGTGCCCTAACGTGCTGGGTTTTGATTTTCCGTTTAACTAAATAATTAAATACCCTTTTAATAAATTTCGTAAATTATGAGATGATTTTAGTTACGAAGGTTTAAAAATATCATGTCCTAACGTGCTGGATGTGATGTTTGTATTCTCTCAGAACAAAGAAATCTCAAGTTTTAACTCAAATTGTTCAAATTTTTAAAGAAACCATATTTCCAAATATTTTTTAAAAAATTCTCGACATAAGGGCATTAATTAATCAATTAGGTACCAATTTTTGGGCGTTACGGGGGTGCTAACCCTTCCTTGTACGTAACCGACTCCCGAACCTATTTTCTGGTATTTTATGGACCAAAAAAATCAATGTTTTGAAATAAAATGTTTTATAAGGTGATCCAATCACACCTAAGTAAAAAGGGATTGGTGGCAACTCAATTTTCGTTTTAAAGTCGATCCCCCTTTTTTTCAACAAATTTAAAAATGGTTTCGATAACTTGGCGACTCTGCTGGGGAAGAGAGTCAAGCCATAAAATTGATTATTTTCTGTCCTTTGTCGAAAATTTAAAAAATTTGATTTGAAAATTTAAAAATTTTGGTTTGAGCATATGATTGTTATCTTTTTTGTGCACATTGCATTGCATGACCATTATGGTCAGAACCTTAAGTGGGAGTGAGAAACTATGCCTTCGTGAGGTTTTCACCTCCGCATGGGCTAGTGGATTGCTTCTGGGATACATCTATACCTATGTCTTCGTGAAGTTTTCACTTCCGCATGGCCATAGGGAAATGTATTCCCCTGAACTGAACTCGATCCATATGAGCCTATAATGGGTGAGGATCGAGGAATCTGCTGGTTCAGGTACCTCGACTTTAGAACTAAACCGCATATAGTGAACCCTAATAGCCCACCTTAGGTAGAACTATGTCAAACCTTATACCTAGATAGGTGTTTGTTTATTTTACTTTCTTTATATTCCATGGTACTAACTTATTGTGTTTTATCCTTTTGTGCATATCATTTCATATTTTAAGAGGTATCGATTCATGGTCAGTTTCTAAGTTAGAAAGCTGGTTATGGAGAACGAATTCCTTGATAAAGTGGAAGACATTGCAGTCGTTCGTATATAGCAAAGGCAGTTAGAGAAAAAAGGGTATGGATTCGTTTGAACAAGAGGAAAATGGGGTAGCGCTAGAATCCCTGCCACCTGTGCCTCCTGATATTGTTCTAATCCAAACAGAATCAGATGTGAAGAAGATTGTATGACACCCTATGGCAAGGCGTGGTGTTAGAACTAAAAGGTAGAAGGTAACTATACTCACCAATCACTTCTAAGTGAGCGTGGGAAGTACGGATGGACACTTCTACCATTACAGTGCTGCTCTTTCATATGAAGATGGTCGCCCTGTGGATGGTAAGAGTGTTGGAAGGAAAGTGATTGACAGAGTGCATGAGACCTACAAAAATGATTTGGATGGAAAGAATTTTACCTATGATGGTAAAAAGGTTTATTTATTATAGGTCCGCTACCAAACAACAAGCTTGAGTTTACTGTTGTACTTGAGGATGTTGCACCTACCAAAAACAATAGAAATGCAAGCCCCAATGGCCAGGATAGCCCAAATGGGCATGAAAAAAAAGGAGATTAAGAAGACCGTATCATTCAAGAAATTGGTGGAGCCATCTAGGATTGAAAGATGGGCTGTTGTGAACTTCTTGGCTCCTCGTTGTGACCCAAACAACATTGCAAGGGATTTGATTCGTTGTGGAGAAATGAAAGGAATTCGTACTGATCTCCATTTGATATATTCAATGAGATGAACCAGAATAGATGCCTTTCACTTGTGGTTAGAATTGAAAAAAGGTTTGAACAGATACAATTTAAACTCCCTGGAGCTCTGCAGTTCCTTCTTTGTCCGCTTCCTGATAAGAAAAACTCTGATCTTTATGGGCCATGGAAGCGGAAGAATCTCTGAGTATGGCACTAGCTAGGGTGAATGATCAATACTTTTCTGAAGATCAATGCTAAGCTTGGACAGTCTCTTCATCACCATCGAAGCTATAATTTCGCGATCAAGTTAAAGTCAAGCTTGAACAAGATCGATGAAAGGAAGGGTAAAATTGAAGAGTTAGAAGCAACATGGCACAGTTGTGAACTTCAGATCGAGCTTCTTGAAACAGGAGAAGGGCACTGAAAGGAAGAGCTTTACCATTCCCATGACCAAGTTAGAAGTCGGGATTACTTCATGGGTGAAGTAATAGTTCAGATTCGAGAGGTAGCTGATTGATAAATCGTAATTATAACATATTTTAAACCCACATTTAGTATGCTTTTGGATGATTTATCCCTTGATTTATGTAAAAAGGTGCTTTTAATCCTTTCTTTTCATGTCTTATACCCAGGAAAGCACCCGAGGATGAAAAGAACGTAAAATAGGCCAAAAATAGAGTAAATAGGCCATATCACAAAATCGACACGGCTTGGCCCAAAGACCACACGGCCATGCCTTGTTGAGCATCTAGAACACGGCCTCTCCCATGATCTACACGGCTGTGCCTCATTAAGAAATCCGAACACGACCTGAAGTCGATCCACATGGGCGTGCTACATGGCCATGTCCCTGTCATGGCCAAGAACAATTTCATTCAGATTTGGATACTTTGGGGCAAAGAAACCTATTTCAAGAGCCTATATATACCCCTTAAGTACCACCTTTGAGGGGGAGTCGAGCTAGCCCAAAGAGCCAAGCCGGAAAGGTCAGAATTGTGGGAATCGCTTGAAGTTAGCCAGTTGATCCATCCCAAGAAGTCGGAGTTATACCCGAGACGGGGGAATTCTCCTTCAATTCCTTAAGGGAGTTTTAGGGATTTCTTATGTTTTGTTTTATCTTTTCTCTTGAGATGTTTTCTTTCATAGTTATGAACTAAACCCCTTAGATACCTGAAGGGGATGAAATCTAGATGAATCTTGTTTTTTGATTTCTAAATTTTATGATAAATACTTAGGTTGTTCTTAATTATGCATGCTTAATCCAAATCTGATGTGCTTAGGTGGAGGAGGAATAGACCCTGCTTAAGAGTAGATCTAGCATAATTAAGCGGAGTTGGTCGAACGCCTAGAGATAGGGTTACGAGATTTTGCCGGATTAGGGCGAAACCTAATGTGGGAATCTATAGATCAATTTACTGCTATTCTAGGGGGTTATTATAAGAGAACGAGAGTTCACTAATTAACCTAGGGTTAGAAGTTATTCGCCTCGAGAAAGGGTTTAGCATAGGTTAGGGAGTCCTACGGATCAAGCTAAGTAAATAAATCATATGATTCAGGGTTAAATAATAAGTGAAGTCTAGGTGGATTCTCCCTGAGGGTATCGTCGTGATCAATTGAGTTTTTCTTCAAGTTATTTCCCAATTCATTTTTTTTTTTGTCTTAGTGTCCTTAGCTTAGTCATCGTTAATTTAGATTAAAACAAACTTCACTTTATTTTTAAGGCTAAATAATAAAAAGAAAGTTAGTATTAATACTTTTGGTTCCTTTGGGTTCGATATCCGGTCTTACCTAAGCTATACTACTGTTCGATAGGTACACTTGCCTTTAATCGTTGTCAGAGTTAGTTTCCAGGTTCGATCATTCTTTTATAAATATTAAAGCTTTGATTTCAGCGATCACTGATCATCTACAGACTTTGGCATCACAGTCTGATACGTTAAGCATAAAGAATGAGCTACAGTCTGATCGTAGTCAAAAGCGAGCTTCATTGCTTGGGAAAATCAAAACTTTAGGACTTAGGGTGAAGGCATATTTGTAGTCCGTTTTATGTAAAGGATTTTGTTTTCTAATAAAGTTTTCTAAAATAAAGTTGGATCAGAATCGATGCCTCTTTGCATTCATGCATTCGCATTACATTGCATCATTTGCATTAGACTTTTACAAAAGGACCCTAATTAGGTAAAAATATTTCAGTTAACTTGGAAACATGGAACAAAGATTGGAGAGAATAGAGTAAATGCAAGTACAGATGCAGGGGCAATTGACCGAGGTTCAACAAGAAATGCGGGAACAAATGATAGAATTCCAAAGGAATGTGATAGGCCAGTTAACCCAGTTACTAGCCAAAGGACTTAAAAAAAGGAGTGGCCCAGTAGTCAACAACGTGGATGATGAGGAAGACATCGTTTATTCCCTAAAAGGTGTCCCGACCCAACCAAACACACATTCACATGGGGTACCCGTCATTATTGAACCCCAATGTCAATCTGATACTTCGGCCATATTGAATTTCCTAATGGGTTCAGGTTTTGACCCGAATGATGATCAAGCTAAACCGGTTGTTCTGGTAGAAATAAAAGAAAAGAGAGAATGGACTTTAAAGGCCCTATAGAAGAAGGAAAAAAGAATGAATAGTACTGGTAGGTATAACAAGAGCCATTCGGAGCCAATTACAGTAAACCAGCCAAAGACGGTAACTACCAGCCATCAGGTCTCCCCAAGGCAAAACTCTGAAAAGCTCCAATTTACGTGTAATATCCTAAATTAGGGGCTGTGCGTTGGAGCCAAATTCACGAGTCGATAGGCCTTAAGAATTGTTTTCATGTGTTTTAGGGTTTTTTAAAGCTCGAGGATAAAAAGGGGCTATTTTGGAAATTTTGGAAATTTTGGGTCAAAAGTGAAATTGGGCGATGGAAGGCTTAAAAGAATATTTTGAGCGTTAGTGGACATGAAAGTCCAGGTGGAAGAGTGGCTATGTGTGCAAGGGGTGATTTCGGCTTAGAGGTCGGGGGTTCGAGCCCTATAGATCGCGCGTGATGCGTTTTATTCTTCATTTTAGTGCTGAGACCTGGGAACTGGCAAGGTAAGGTTTAAAAGAAACGTGCGACGAATTATAGCACGAAAGTCTTCGTAGCGGAAGTGGCAGAACGTGAGGGGAAGCTCCCTCAGGTCTCGGGTTCGAGACTTGGGACAGCACCGAATGTTTCTTTTTGGGTTTCTTTTTTCAGGTGTGGAATAAATGCCTTGCATGGCACATGCAGCACACGCGCATGCTTTGACTTAAAAGTTCTTTCGCTTATTTGTTTTATGTATATGGGAAGTATGGAGCATTGCTCTTTTATTTTATTTTATTTTATTTTTGCCTAGAACGACGGGATAATATATATATCTATATATTATCATTTTAGTCTATAATACTATTAATTTTGCAAAGATGAATTTTAGTATTGGGAAGGGGCTGCACGCGTGAACAAAACATCATGGGGTGCTGCTTACTACTATTCCTTTTATTATTATATTTTATTAGTTTTATTTTTTTTAAAAGTTGCATGGGGTAATGGCATTGATTAATTATTATATTATTATCATTATTTAGTTTTATTATAAATGAGGATGGGTAGTATATATTATTTTTATTTTATTTTATTTTTATTAATTTATTTAGGGAAGCATGGTTTTATTTTATTATTATTATTATTTTAACTTCTATTATTGTTATATGCGTGGGGTATATATATATGGGGAATAGTTTGGTTTTTATTTTATTATAAATGGTGATGGGAAAGTATATATATACATTATTATTATTATTATTATTATTATTATTATTATTATTATTATTATCATTATTATTATTATTAGTTTACGCATAAGAGGTATGGAGCCTTATTCTCTATTCTTTTTATTGTTATTTATTTTGTTATGGTAAGGTTGAAGTTAGCAAAAGAGAAAGCTTGACCGTGGAAGCATGAGGCTTCAAACTTTTATTTTATTGTTTTATTATTTTATTAAATGGTGGGTCTTATTATTATTATTATTATTATTATGCTTAGTATGGGCTAGTTAACTATTTTCATATTATTCTTTTGGTGATGGGAGCCATCACATGGGTGCTTGGCCGATTGTGCCTTGGGGTGGGTAGTTGATTGATATATATATTTATATTATTATTATATTATTATTATTATTATTAATATTTTAATGTATTGGAATGGGTAAGGTGAAGGAATTGGTATTTGAATTTAGCAAAGAGAGGGGCGTGGCCGGCCATGACATGGCAAGCTTGGACATTAGCCTTTTATTTATTTTATAGTGCATAGAAAATGATGAGCTATGGGTTGTATTTTAGTTTATTTTATTATGGATGAATGATGGAGTAATAATAATTATTATTATTATTATTATTATTATTATTATTAGTTTAGGCAAATATGGGTTTTGGCTTTGGGGAAGGAAAGCATGTACGGCATGGGTTAGTTATTTTATAGTGTTTTAATAATCGTTAATGTATGGGAAAAAGGATTTTGACATGGTGATTTTGGATATGGATGTTAGAAAATTTGGCAAAAGAGAGAGGAGAGCCTAACCAGTGGGGATGAAGCATGCTTAGAGGATTTTCTTTGGCCGGCCTTGTGTTGGGAGAAAGCTTGGCCAAAGCTTTCGTTTTGTTCCTTGACATTGTTGTTCTTGACCAAGAGAGAAAAAGAAAGAGCAAGTTTGAGCTTCAGATTTGAATAAGCTAAAGTATTTCATTTCGGCTAGCTCTTGTTCTTCCATTTCCTTCCCTTATTGTTTCAATTTGAAATCCTCCTCCTATACAACCTTCGATTTTATTTAAAAGCATGCTATTGTTGCTATGCCGAAACTCCTTTGCTATTCTTTCTCTTTATTGTCACTTTGACCAAAAGATCCTTGCCTTTTTGAGCATAGGCCGAATCCCCAATAGAGGGTGTTGATGAGTCCAGAAGGTTGGTAAGTACCTTTAGTTAACATTCGATTCTCTTTTCCCTTTTTCGTGAGCCAAATCATGTTGTTAGGCCTTGAGTATGGCCGAATGTTCTTTAAGCTTTTCTATGTGCTCTTTTGGTGTTTAATCGAAGGGAGGAAGCATTAAGAAGCCCATTGGTTTCGGCTATACAAGGAGATTGGTGATTATCAAAGCAAGCAAAACCTTTGGAACTTATAAAAATTAGGTAAGCATTAAGTACATTTCGGCCAAGGGCCTTTGTTCATATATTAGCCGATTTTGATAATATTCTAGTATGACTTTCGGCCATGGGCTATGTTTTGGGTTTTGATAATAACCTAATGTTGACTTTGGTTTTAAAGGGTGGTAGAAAGTGTATAAGGCCATAGTAAAGTGCTCTTTTTTCTGGGCGTGTTGGGGTTTTTGATAAGGAGTCTTCAAGGTTCGACTATTCAAGGAAATGGACTTTCGATGACTTCGAGAGATAATCTACGAGAACAAGTGGTGTTTCGGGATCGAAAGAAGCTAGGTAAATGACTCTTGGCATTCGTCCTAAGGCCATTTTAGTGCTAACGGTGACCGATTTCGGTTATGTGTTTTAGGGGCTAATCGATAGAAGTAACCGAAGCTTTCGGGATTTTAGACTTTGTTAGAATCAATGGATCAGAATCTCGCTATAATCAGGTGCGTAGTTATCGCACTGTTCTCTTGTTTGTTTATATATGTTATATGTAAATGTATATGTTGTGCATGTTAGCCGAAATAAGGGCTAAGATGTTGGATACCCAAGATGGGTGATCGTTTAATCAGTATCTTTGCCTTGTGGGCATAAGCTGGGTTTTCGGGTAAGTCCCCTAATACTCGATCTATGATATATGTTGTGTATGCCATCATATGCTGTTAAATGTTATGCTATATGCAAATACATGATATACGAGATCATGATACTTGATATGTGAGCATGATGATGTGGGATAAATGAGTGGAGAGGGCAGTGATATTCGTGTCGACGGACACCAGTGTTTTGGTAACACATTGTGACTGCGGTCACCAGAGGTTTGGTACCTCCAGAGGTTTGGCACCTCATAGCGTCTCGTCCCTGTGGCTTAGTACCACCGTGGGTTGGCCCCACATTTGAGATACGGGATCGACGCCAGTGATTTGGTATCACACGATGGGTTGGCCCCATCATTTGATTGTGACTTCGGGTCACCAGTGGTTTGGCACCACACGTATTGACGGATATCGTGACTTTAAGTCACCAGTGGTTTGGCACCACCAGTGGTTTGGTACCACACAGGGTAGAAAAAGGAGCATGGATGGCTAGGTTGGGTTGCATAATTGCATGTCATACTAATATCTTATGTATGAACTGTGTGGATATGGGCTAAGGCCGTATGTGGGGACATGTGTATTAACTACGTACTGAGTCTTGGTGACTCACCCCCTTTTCCTATCTTTTCAGGTGAGTTGATCGCGGAGACGGAGCCGGAGAGGACTCGAGGTGGCCATGCTTGTTCCTCGGTTTTGAAATTTTAATTCGTACCATTAAAGTTAATATTTATTATTACATTTTGGTTTGGTTTGTAATATGGCCGCTAGTTATAATTTTGTATGTTTAAGTAGTTGCCTTTACCTTATTTCTATTATATCTTATAAGCTGTAAACAAATCGGTAAAAGCAACGTTTTCAAAAATAAGTGCTCATACGCGGTTTCAAGGACGTTACCATCGGGTAGCCAATTTTACCAAAGTTATCAATAACCCCGATACTTCTAAAAATCTAAATGATCAAATGGTTTCAAAGGAAAAGAAAAAGTTTTCAACCCCATCGTGTTTATCAAACCAAACTTCTTAGTTTTAGCAAACGTTGTTTTACAAATTCAGCAATAATTTTAGATTTCCAAATATTAACCCGAATCTTTCAAACATTTTTACTCCGTGACATACCAGATCCGGTCAAGGCTTGTGGGCCGGGTTTGGGGTGTTACATTACGCTAATCCCGATGACGTATAAGGAGCTATATCAAAGACTATTTGATGCACATGTGGTGTCTCCATTTCATCCAAAGCCGTTACAGCCCCCATATCCTAAATGGTATGACTCGAACGCTCAATGTGACTACCATGCAAGAATAACGGGTCACTCGATTGAAAACTGTACTACGTTTAAAAAGTTGGTCGAAAGGTTCATTAAAATGGGAATTGTGAAGTTCGACGATTCATCAAAACCTGATCACTTTGACGAGGTAATAAATGCGGTAATTGAAGGAGGAGACAAGAAAGTTGCGACTCCTTGAAGAACTCAAAAATGAAGAGGGAATCAGAGAACGAAGTTTCCAAGCCCTTGCGTACTTGAGAGTGTTTTGAATAATAGAACTGTAGAAGAGATCTCTATATTTCTAGAGCTGATTTAGAGTAATATTCAAAACATGCTTGTTGCCTTAAGCCTAGAGGCAATAAGAACCCTTTTGTGAAATAGGCTTGTGTCTAAAATTTTATTTCAATAAAATGCATTTTCTTCAGCGAATATTTTTTCATTCTTCATACTGTACATTCTTTTTATAATATTCTTTCATTCTTTATTCATGACCATACCATGCAAATAATCATCCTTAGAATCATTTATTCTTTGGATTTTATGCCTTCGTACCTAGGTACCCAGATATCAACGACATGAGTGACGTTGTTACTGACTCCCTTTTTGAATGAGATATGGTCTAGGGGATTTAAGGACTTCGAAGATGACAGAGATTGTAACCTATCTTCTGATTTGTAAAGAATGATGAAAAGCAGACCTTACTCTACAAAGGGTAATGGATATTATGAGTCTAGAAAAGAGGTGAAGATCGTAGCCTAGCTCATCACAGAACTAATGAGAGACATAATTGAGTTATTTTCAAGAATTCAAAGACGTTTTCCCACGATTATATCAGGACATGCCTGGGCTAATAAGAAGCGGGCTAAACAAGAGGATCGGACATTGTTGGTCTACCATGGAAGGGGATTGCATCAGTCATACCACAAATACTGAACTGAAGAAGATGAGATTTATGTGTGGGGCATGGATATTATGGGGCCAATCTCATCAAATGCTTCTAGTTGACATCGATTCACCATCATGGTCGCCGTCTACTTCGCTAAGAGGTTGGAAGTAGTTTCATATGTCAATGTTACAAAGTCGATAGCCATCAAATTGTCAAACAAAAAAAAAAGAGGATCAGATGCTAGCAGAATGCCATAAAGGATCGTGTTTAAATAACTGTACAGTCAAAGTTTACAATTTGTCCAAAGATTAGGCAGCATATCACAGTGCAGCAAAAGTTGCCAAAAAAAATGAATGAAAAATGGCTAAGACTTGTAAAGATTGGCATAAGAAGCTATCACTACTCTCTATGATTATCGAACATTGGCCAGGACCTTTTCCGGGGCAACATCTTACACATTGGTTTATAGATTTGAAGCGTTTTTATCAATTAAACCTAATCGAAGGAAAGGTTAAAAGCTCTTTGCCACGATGATGCGAGCTTATGTTAAAGAAGTTCATCTTAAGGAATTCTATGAAGAAACCTGATGTTGAAAAAAAAATTTCTTCTACAAAACGATTAGAGAAAAGCATATGCCAAACTGAGAAGGACTTATATAGGGCCTGTTCTAGAGGAGCATTGATATTGACCGAGACGGATGGTGAAGACATGCCCAATCTGGTAACTTCAGGTTTAGTCAAGAGATATTTTACTTGAAAGAGGAAAGACCAAGGTGAAAACCCGTAAAAGGCGCATTGAAAAAAAAAAGAGAGGCCAAGGCGAAAACCCGTAAATGGCGCTTTGAGACCAAAGGGGATTTGAGTTGAAAACCCAAAAAGGGCGGCTCAAATTTTGACCAAAAAGTGGGGCATACAGTGGTATTGCTATGTCTGCATTAACAATGAGGAAGTATGTTACGTCGTGGGGCATTGACAAAGTACTCCGGATCCCCTAAACACATATTGAGCTTAAAATGGTCCTCAAGAAGTTTGAACAGAGAAGCTCAGACTAGATATCTGGGGCACCTAGCTTCTATCTTACCTAGTTTTGAATTTGTTATCTTTGATTGCTCATTCTTTTTGAGATATACCCAAATCAATTTTCTTTTATTGCCTTGGTTATCTTTGATTAAATTATTTTTTTCTAAGCTATGCTCCTAACTAATTTCTTTCTCGTCCATTTTTGTGACCCTTTTAAGCATTTTATATTGAAATAACGATGTATGGACTAATAACACTTTCATAAAAGGAGTTTCGCATATTACTCTGGAGTCTCCTAAATAATATGAGGAATCTGAAACATGACTATTGTTCAGAACTCACCAAGCCTAAGGGCTGGAAACATTGAAAAATGATTATCTCTTCATATTCTTATTGGATAAGACAATTTCGTTGGTGATACCATATCGGCAAATGACGAACAAGGTCAATCCCAAGTGTAAAAGGGGATCAATGTCGGGATACCCTGCATTCCTGAAAATTTCAGACACATACATCTGGTTATTACACCCAGGGAATGGTGTAACAAATCAAATTAATTGAAAGTGATACAAGTTCTGTACCTCTGAGTGGTAACAGAAGGATGGAAGAAATCAAATGTTATTTCCCTGAAGTTCTAATAGGAAGTACCAACTTCATTGTCCCAAGGTTCAAGTGGGGAGGACTCAGAATTACCATAAGACAAATCATTTGAGCAGAATATGATTGATACTTTAACGAATATGAAACCTTGACGGATAAATGTGAAACACCCCACACCCGGCCCACGAGCCTGGACCGGATCTGGTATGTTCCTCAAGTAAACCGGTTCAAAGTTCTTTTGTTACTTAGGAAAAACTTGTGTGAATTTAAAAAAAAAAATATTGTTTGGGTTGGGCTTATACTGAAAACCAATTTATCTTACATTGAAATCCATTTATTTAAAGTGACAAAACACTTAGGGTTAAAAAAAATAAATTTGTTTGATCCGTTAATCAATAACAGTTCATAAACGTAATAATTAAAAGTAAAAAGAAATAAAGAAATTCAACTTGGGCCTTATGGCCTTATTACATCAAGTAAAAACCCAAAATAAAATTCTAAAATACTTAAATAAAATTAAATGTCCATATTGAATAAAACTTCAAGCTGAGCATGGCCATCCCTAAGCTTCTGCCAAACCCGGTCCATTATTGATTGTCACCTTAAAAATAGTCCAACAATGGGGTGAGTCAACAGACTCAATGTGTACACGACACTAAATCATAATAGAATTAGGCATACAAGAGTTACACATTCAAAACATAGAATACAAGTTATGATGCATTCCCAAACCCAAACCTATTTGTCCATCCGCTACACACCCCCGTACCTGCCAATCACACTGTGGGGACTATTAAGTCGACCCTCCTTCCGCTACACACCAATTTGCGGTCTTAGGTCACCGCATTCGTGGTCTTAGGTCACCACGTTCAGATTACTGTGGTCTTAGGTCACCACTTTTCTGATTTCACGGTCTTAAGTCACCGTGTTCGTGGTCTTAGGTCACCACATTCACTTCCCCTTTCAAACAAACCCATATGCCCATAATAATAATATGCGTAAAATGCCAAAGTTCACATTCTTATCATATTCTCATGTTACAACTAACATATTTCGAAATCTTAGTAGGAGTAGGAAACGTACCTGGGTACTTTGTACCATAACATGGTACTTTAGCCACTTTCATATTCTTAATATCACATATTTTAATTAACATAGCCATAATACATATGATGAAGTAGTGTGGGGTACACACCTGATTCGCTTAAAATTTCCTTGAGATCCCGAAAAGCTTGATCTAATGCTTAGATCCTTAATCCCTACATTGATTTATCACTTATTACCTTAATAAAAAGCCATTCGGCCAACATTCCAAATCCTAGTAGGATTAGTATTCTTACCTTGTTGCCGATTGGAACACCAACAAATCCCGAAACTGTTCCTTATTTCCTTAGGAATGTCGAAATCCCTAAAACCTTACGTTAGACTTAATCTTAATCATCGAAACATAAATCAAGGCCTTTGGCTGAATATTCACATGTCTTACCTTAATCTTAGAAATCCCAAATACTCCTCCTTTTAGTCGACTACTCTGATAATCCCGAAAGATCCTTCCATATTCGGCAACCATAATATCTATGGGATTAGATTATCTCTCGGCTAATCTAAAAGAAAAGAATGGAAATCAAACTTGTTCTTACTTTTGAAGAAATCAACGGCACCTATGCTTGAAGCCCTTCCAAGATTCAGCTTTTGAATGGATTGGTAAGAAGAAATAGGAAGAAAAGAAAACTGGAGAATTTTGACAATGGTGGACTACAGATTCAGCTTGACAAAAGAAAAAGAGAAGAGAAGAGAAGAGAGCACTCAGAAATTCAGCAGAGAGAAGAGGAGGAAGAAAAATTGATGAGTAGCCCTATTTTCTTCCTTTTATAGCCGAAACTACTACTCAGAATCCCTTACTTGGCCACCACTCTTCTTTATTGATAAGTTTATCTCCTTAATTTAAAATAATTAGAGAATAATCCTTTATTATCTCTTCAAAAATAATCCAAATTAAATCCCTTATTTATCACCTTATTAATCGAATATTTATGAAAATAAAACTCCTCCTTTCTAGAAGGCTTGTGCCGTCCACCTCAGGCTTCTGGAAGCAAAAAATAAAACTTCCTTTATTTGCTTCCCAAGTGACTCGAACTCAGGCCCAACACCTTGCATGTGGCGCCATTTCCAGAGGCCCTAAGTGGCATCTTCAGGCCACTTTTCCAAGCCTATTTGTGTCAAATTTCACCAACTTTTTCTTTTAAGGCCACCTTGCCTTAATTTCCTCTTTTAAACTTTAAAACTCGACATTTCTAAGTCATTTCTAAGTTTCCAAAAATTTTTGTTCTACTCTGTAAACTTGACATTTCCTTACATTTCCAAGTTTCAGAAATGTTCACTTTTCTCTTTTGAATCATTTCTAAATCATGTCCATACATTTTTGAGTTTCCAAAAATGTTCATTTCAGATCATTTCCATACATTTTGAGTTTCCAAAATGTTCATTTCCAAATCATTTCCATACATTTTCGAGTTTCCAAAATGTTCATTTCCAAATCATTTTCATTCATTTCTAGGTTTCCAAAAATATTCAAAATTTATTCTTAGTACATAAAACATGTCACTGCACAATTAAAGCGAAAATGCATAGGCCCTTTCCGAGGATGTTCTGATTCTACCCCTTAAAATAATTTCGTCCTCGAAATTACTTACTAACGAACAATCGTACGGTCTAACTCACCCCACTACGCTATTGCTGCGCACTCTGATCTTAAGAACTATCATACTTTCTAGGCACATTCTCTAGGTTCACATCCAAGGTTTTGGTCACTTCACCAAAGAATACAAGAATAAGCTAACCCTATAACAAGCAAAGCAATTAAGGGTATTCCAGAAATAAGGAACGTACCCGTTGTCACATTTGGCACATCTTCCTCCTCGCGACGGCCAACTGCATAAACCAACCTTGGTTGCCTCGCGTCTGCACCTTCAGCATCTCTACTTGGTGCTCCACGTCCTCAGTCCGAACCATTTCCTCCATGGTTCGGTCCACGACCTTGCTGAGGCTGCTGTCCACCTCTACCAGCCTGATTAACATTCTGAGTTGCTGGTCGACTTTCATCTAGGTTCTTAGGACAATGCTTGATCACATGATCCTTGGACCCACACCAAAAACATCCTCCTGTTTTCCTCCAGCACTCTCCTAAGTGCTTCTTTCCACATACATCACAAGGTCGATACCGCCCTTCTGAACCAACTTACTGACCTTGCGGCCCATCAATTCTAGGCCTCTTATTCCTAGATGATCCAGACGATCCAAAACCTCTTTCTGGCCTATTCCGATCAGTGTTCTGCCTTGCAGAATCCTTAATTCCCTCGGCCACCTTGGCCTTTTCCACTACTTATGAGAAAATCCCCGCTCCCGATGCGGTGCTGTAATGATCTCAGATCATCCCTTAGTCCGTTCTCAAAACGGACACAGCGCTCATGCTCAGTTGCCACTACACCTCGAGCATACCGGCTCAACCTCAGGAATTCAGCTTCATATTCTGCAATAGACTTGTTCCCTTGAACAAGCCCCAGAAAAGCTTTCCTTTGTTCATCGTGTGTACTGGTTCCCACATACTTCTTTCGAAATGCTTCCTTAACATATTCCCAGGTCAGATCCTCAGCCATGGCACCATCCCTAACAGTTAACCACCATTGGTACGCTTCATCGCGTAGTAGTGCCACTATTCCTTTTAACTTCTCCTCAGGGGTCAGATCAAGCTCATCCATGATGCGCTCAGTTGCTTCCAACCAGTACTCAGCTGTACTAGGTGCCACACCTGATACTCCATGAAACATTTCGGTTCCATTAGATCGGAGCCGCTCAGGCACAGACTTACGGGTTCTCGAATTTCCTCCTGCACCAGCCACCAACTCCAAAACTCGCAGCCTGACTGCGACACAAAGATCTTCTCCCGTCTAAGCCATCGCTCAACACCCGATTAGGGGTGGTGGTGGCAGTGGAATTTCATTATCCGACCCTTGACCCGATCTAACAGGTTCTGACATGGTCATCCTTCCTCTACCTCGTCCACGACGACCATGTCCTCTAGAGCTCATTTCTAACGTCGTGATCTGATTAAGAAGTTTTATGGATTAATACTTTTGTTTCACTTGATTACCCGCGAAGGAATTTTATGAAAAGAGTTTTAGGAGTGGTTCTTTCGTATTCATACATGCACACAGTCTTTCCATCCATTCATACATCCATCAAACAATTATGAACCTTCATTCATTCAGAGAAATGTTGTAGTTTTCATTGTCATTGTTTTTCCACTACCCAGGGGTATTTTCGTAATTTTGTCCTACAGGGGTATTTTCGTAATTTTTCAAAAAAAAAGTTCCTTGGTGATTTTGTCACAAAGTATTTTGGTATTTTTAAATTCCCGGGGTATTTTGGAAAAATTTTGAAATTCGGGGGTATTTTGGTAATTTTCCATAAGTCGGGGTAAATTTGTAAAATTTAATAAATCAGGGATATTTCAAAAGTTGCAAAATTTTAAGGGTTCTTTTTGAGAATTGTACTTTCCAGAACAGTGATGTTTTCAAAAATTTGAAAATCAGGGTCATTTTGGTAATTTTTGTAAATTAGGGGCAATTTTGTAATTTTTCCCAAAATCAAGGTATTTTTGATAGTTTGCAATTTAGGGTTTTTTGAATGTTTATAATGAAATTTTAGAAAAACTGTTGAGTAGTTGGACATTTTATAAACCAAGGGTATTTTCTTGTAATTTACCACTAGGGGTATTTTTGTAATTTCATAAATCGGAAATTTTTCGAAAAATTTTGTAAAGATAGTTTTCACAAATTAAAAGAGTAATTTTAAGAGTTTTAAAACTAGGGTTTTGTTGTTTTCATAAAAGCACGGCTAGTTCCCTTTCGGGTTTTAGTTATTGTGTTTAGCCTATGACCGAGTCCTCTTGGTTAGGGTGAACCGAAGCTACGCACCAGGTAAGATTCCAGCGAAGAGGAGGTGAGTCACTAGGACTGCTTAAGTACCAGGCTCTTCAGGATCCAATCCTAGACATGCGCACAGGGGTTGCCACACCTTAACTCGGCGACTTAGCCATAGGGTTGTTTAGTTAGTCAATTAAGTTGTGTTTATGTTTGAGTAAACTAGTCCTAGGGTTCAAGTACCTATCATGCTATTCTACGTTCCATGCCTTTTCTACCCTTCCATAATTCATAAATCACGTAATCATACAGATAGTTAAGGGTACTTACCTGGTGGACTGCGGGTCGGAGCCTTAGGTGCCATGCCAGAAAACCTGCTCATCTTTAAAAATACTTTCATAAAACTCATTTGGGCTCGATTTGAAAACGTTTTGGGCCTTAGCCCACAGGCCGAGAGTTTAAAACTGGGCTCTGATACCAAACTGAAACACCCCACACCCGGCCCACGAGCCTAGACCGGATCTGGTATGTTCCTCAAGTAAACCGGTTCAAAGTTCTTTTGTTACTTAGGAAAAACTTGTGTGAATTTAAAAAAAAAATATTGTTTGGGTTGGGCTTGTACTGAAAACCAATTTATCTTACATTGAAATCCATTTATTTAAAGTGACAAAATACTTAGGGTAAAAAAATAAATTTGTTTGATCCGTTAATCAATAATGATTCATAAACGTAATAATTAAAAGTAAAAGAAATAAAGAAATTCAACTTGGGCCTTATGGCCTTATTACATCAAGTAAAAACCCAAAATAAAATTCTAAAATACTTAAATAAAATTAAATGTCCATATTGAATAAAACTTCAAGCTGAGCATGGCCATCCCTAAGCTTCTGCCGAACCCGGTCCATTATTGATTGTCACCTAAAAAATAGTCTCACAATGGGGTGAGTCAACAGACTCAATGTGTACACGACACTAAATCATAATAGAATTAGGCATACAAGAGTTACACATTCAAAACATAGAATACAAGTTATGATGCATTCCCAAACCCAAACCTAATTGTCCATCCACTACACACCCCCGTACCTACCAATCACACCGTGGGGACTACTAAGTCGACCCTCCTTCCGCTACACACCAATTTGCGGTCTTAGGTCACCGCATTCGTGGTCTTAGGTCACCACGTTCAAATTACTGTGATCTTAGGTCACCACTTTTCTAATTTCACGGTCTTAGGTCATCGTGTTCGTAGTCTTAGGTCACCACATTCACTTCCCCTTTCAAACAAACCCATATACCCCATAATAATAATATGCATAATATGCCAAAGTTCACATTCTTATCATATTCTCATGTTACAACTAACATATTTCGAAATCTTAGTAGGAGTAGGAAACGTACCTGGGTACTTTGTACCATAACATGGTACTTTAGCCACTTTCATATTCTTAATATCACATATTTTAATTAACATAGCCATAATACATATGATGAAGTAGTGTGGGGTACACACCTGATTCGCTTAAAATTTCCTTGAGATCCCGAAAAGCTTGATCTAATGCTTAGATCCTTAATCCCTACATTGATTTATCACTTATTACCTTAATAAAAATCCATTCGGCCAAGATTTCAAATCCTAGTAGGATTAGTATTTTTACTTTGTTGCCGATTGGAACACCAACAAATCCCGAAACTGTTCCTTATTTCCCTAGAAATGTCGAAATCCCTAAAACCTTACGTTAGACTTAATCTTAATCATCGAAACATAAATCAAGGCCTTTGGCTGAATATTCACATGTCTTACCTTAATCTTAGAAATCCCAAATACTCCTCCTTTTAGTCGACTACTCTAATAATCCCGAAAGATCCTTCCATATTCGGCAACCATAATATGTATGGGGTTAGATTATCTCTCGGCTAATCTAAAAGAAAAGAATGGAAATCAAACTTGTTCTTACCTTTGAAGAAATCAACAAGCACTCTGCTTGAAGCCCTTCCAAGATTTGACTTTTGAATGGATTGGTAAGAAGAAATAGGAAGAAAAGAAAACTTGAGAATTTTGACAATGGTGGACTATAGATTCGACTTGACAAAAGAAAAAGAGAAGAGAAGAAAAGAGAGCACTCGAGAAATTCAGAGAGAAGAGAAGAGGAGGAAGAAAAATTGATGAGTAGCCCTATTTTCTTCCTTTTATAGCCGAAACTACTACTCAGAATCCCTTACTTGGCCACCACTCTTCTTTATTGATAAGTTTATCTCCTTAATTTAAAATAATTAGAGAATAATCCTTTATTATCTCTTCAAAAATAATCCAAATTAAATCCCTTATTTATCACCTTATTAATCGAATATTTATGAAAATAAAACTCCTCCTTTCTAGAAGGCTTGTGCCGTCCACCTCGAAGCTTACGGAAGCAAAAAAATAAAACTTCCTTTATTTTCTTCCCAAGTGACTCGAACTCAGCCCAACACCTTGCATGTGGCGCCATTTCAGAGGCCCTAAGTGGCATCTTTGTGCCACTTTTCCAAGCCTATTTGTGTCAAATTTCACCAACTTTTTCTTTTAAGGCCACCTTGCCTTAATTTCCTCTTTTAAACTTTAAAACTCGACATTTCTAAGTCATTTCTAAGTTTCCAAAAATTTTCGTTCGGCTCTGTAAACTTGACATTTCCTTACATTTCCAAGTTTCCAGAAATGTTCACTTTCCTCTTTTGAATCATTTCCTTACATTTCCAAGTTTCCAGAAATGTTTACTTTCCTCTTTTGAATCATTTCTAAATCATGTCCATACATTTTCAGGTTTCCAAAAATGTTCATTTCCAGATCATTTCCATAATGTTCATTTCCAGATCATTTCCTTACATTTTCAGGTTTCCAAAAATGTTCATTTCCAGATCATTTCCATACATTTTCAGGTTTCCAAAAATGTTCATTTCCAAATCATTTTCATTCATTTCCGGGTTTCCAAAAATATTCAAAATTTATTCTTAGTACATAAAACATGTCACTTCATACAATTAAACCGAAAATGCATAGGCCCTTTCCAGGATGTTACAAAATGAGTGATAACACCTAGTATAGGAATCATACTCACAACATTTCTTATATCATAGCAAATTTCATTAGGAGCATTTGATTCATTTCGGTCATTGCATCCTAATCCTAATCCTTTAAAAGGAATCATCTTCATGACATGTTACATGTAGTTAGAAGCATTTGATTCATTCTGATCATAGCATCTTAGTCATGTGACATAAACATAATAAACAGAGTCTATAGGACAAGTCCCTCAACGGACGGTGTAGCAATATCGGTGAGTTTGTATATCTCATCTTCCTGAAGTTGCAGGAAGCAGATCGAAGACACTTTCAGTCTTATCTCCCTGAAGTTGCAGTGGAGTAGACTGAAGACAGAAGATCTTATCTTCCTGAAGTTACAGGAAGCAGATCAAAGACACTTTCAGTCTTATCTCCCTGAAGTTGCAGTGGAGTAGACTGAAGACAGAAGATCTCATCTTCTTAAAGTTGCAGGAAGCAGATCGAAGACACTTTCAGTCTTATCTCCTTGAAGTTGCAGCAGAGTAGACTGAAGACAGAAGATCTCATCTTCTTAAAGTTGCAAGGAAGCAGATCGAAGACACTTTCAGTCTTATCTCCCTGAAGTTGCAGCAGAGTAGACTGAAGATAGAAGATCTCATCTTCCTGAAGTTGCAGGAAGTAGATCGAAGACACATTCAGTTTTATCTCCCTGAAATTGCAGCGAAATAGACTAAAGACAGAAGATCGCTTCTTCCTAAAGTTGCAGGAAGCAAGTCCAAGACACTTTCAGACCTTATCTCCCTGAAGTTGCAGCGGAGAAAAACTGAAGAAAGATGATCTCATCTTCCTGAATTTGCAGGAAGCAGATCAAAAGAAGATTTTAGTCTTATCTCCCTGAAGTTGCAGTGGAGTAGACTGAGGACCGAAGATCTTATCTTCCTGAAGTTGTAGGAAGCAGATCAAAGAAGCAGATCAAAAGCACTTTCAGCCTTATCTCCCTGAAGTTGCAGTGGAATAGACTGAAGACAAAAAATCTTATCTTCCTGAAGATGCAAGAAGCAGATCGAGGATATTTTCAGCCTTGTTTCCCCGACGTTGCAGTATACTGAAGATAGCAGATCTTGTCTTCTTGAAGTTGCAAGAAGAAGATCGAAGATAGCAGATCTCATCTTCCTGAAGTTGTAGGAAGCAATCAAAGTTTTGGTCTCCACTGAGCAAGAGTGGAGCAGATTAAAGATACCAGCCATTTGACAAGACCGGGCAAAATGGACCCTTTTATCGTCTTTTCTCTATTCTCGTTACACGACAATGAGCAAAGAGGGGCAGCTGTAGAAGCCCATTTGTGCCCGGGCCCATTCTATTCATACAAAAATCAAAATAATAATAATAATAAATATAAATAATGTCCAGTTTTAGCAGTCCATTTTACAAGGCCAATTTTTAAAAGTCCAAAACCAGACCCAATACCCCAAGCCCGAATTACACTCAAGACCCAGCTAAAATATACCCAAAAGAAATTTTTACAACCCAAACAAAGACGGCCCAAAAGGGCCCAATACTAAACAAAGTTTCAGACCTAGGGTTTCTGGGGAAACCCTAGGCGCCGTAGCACTCCAGCCCTCGCGCCGCAGCACCCAGAGGCTCCTCGTGACCACCAATCACGCCGCAATCGCGCCCAAACCCTGTCATCGCTGAGATCTTCTCATTCACCTGCAAAAGGAAAGAAATAGACAGCAAACATGGTAGTATTTTATTTCCTTTTTATTTGTTTATTTTGAAGGCTATAAAAACCCTTACAAAAACCTGTAAACACACGAATACATAGAGATAAAACAATACAGAGATAAAAAATAAAAATAAAAACACCAAGAGAAGGCAATTTTTCTACTTTTGTATTCACGTTGTTTTTCTTATTTTTAGTTTTTTTTCGATTCATGCAAACAGTACATATTCCAGAAATAAAAAATAGAAAGGATTCTACCTTTTGATAGGCGTTAAAAAACAAGGGTGTTTGGGCTTCCAATCGCCGTTGGAGTAGACGCGCGAGGCACGTATGGTGGTGCGTGACGGCGCGTCGAATCAAAGTCCAGGCCAAAGACTAATGGACCGAGAGGATTTTAAAAGGGTTTCAAAGTTTTTTTTTTTGAAACGGTTTAAAATGATTTGAAAAAGGTAAATTTTAGCTCTTATAAAGCCACCATACGGCGCCGTTTTAAGATTGGCTATTAATTCATAAAACGACGTCGTTTTAAAGCCTTTGACCCGAACTCGACTCGGTAGACTAGAAGATCCGCATGTGTTTTGGTCAATGGTCTGTTTGCGGATCAAGTCCTTCCGCATTTTTCCAAATTTATAATTACGTCCAATAGCATCTTTCTATATTTACGATTTGCCCCAAAAACTTATTTTCTGCTTCATTTTAATCCTCAGGCTCTTTAAAGGTAAAAATTAGAACGACGTCGTTTTGCTAAGAAGGCATAATTGCCTAATGAGTCCATACAGTGTGACGCGCGTTCTAAATTAGTCCTTTTATATTTGTTTTATTGCTATTTAGTCCATATTCTTTTTAAAACCCTTTTTTTAGTAGTTATGTGATTATATTAAAATATTATAATATTTTTATTATTTATATAAAATTCGTATATATGTATTTTTTTATATATTATCCTTTTTTAAAAATTATTATTATTCATCATTTTATTTATTATTTGTAACTTATACTTTAGTATTTGCATTATATCTTATATATTATATAGTATTTTATCTTATATTATTTTATGAAATTTTATTCTATCTAAAATTACTTATATTGCATAGTACATTATTCATTCTTAAAAATGTAGTTTTATAAATATAAATTATTTACTTATTTTAAAATGTATTTTATTTTATATATATATTATTTTATTTATGTATTTATTTAATATTTGGTATATGTCATTGCATGAAAGGTTTAATTTTATATTAAATGTTTTCATATTTATTTTATTGTTTATTGTTCATCATGTATTTACAATGGCTTTAGTGTAGGAATTATTATTTGTCATATTTTGTATTATTATTGCCTATATTAAATGTTAGTATATTATAATTGCTTTTGATGTTTGATAATGTGTTAATATGATATTTTCATAAGATCATCATTTTAAAAATAAAATGCATTTTACAAAATTACTATAATTTTACCTAAAGGTTTTAAAATAAGGCAATATTTAGTATTTAGAATTTCGGGAAATAGTGCCCTAACGTGCTGGGTTTCGATTTTCTGTTTGACTAAATAAATAAATACCCTTTTAATAAATTTCGTAAATTATGAGATGATTTTAGTTATGGAGGTTTAAAAATATTGTGTCCTAACGTGCTGGATGTAATGTTTGTATTCTTTCGGAACAAATAAATCTCAAGTTTTAACTCAAATTGTTCAAATTTTTAAAGAAACCATATTTCCAAATATTTTTTAAAAATTCTCAACATAAGGGCATTAATTAATCAATTAGGTACCAACTTTTGGTTGTTACGGGGGTGCTAACCCTTCCTCATACGTAACCGACTCCCGAACCTATTTTTTGGTATTTTGTGGACCAAAAAAATCAATGTTTTGAAATAAAATGTTTTAAGGTGATCCAATCACACCTAAGTAAAATGGGATTGGTGGCGACTCCATTTTCGGTTTAAAGTCGATCCCCGTTTTTTCAACAAATTTAAAAATGGTTTCGACAACCCCTAACCCGTATCCATCGCCGGATTAGAGTTGCAAGGCATTACCAGACTTAACTAATAATTCGGGGCATAAAAATTGAAACTTTCCATCTGCATCATGTTGACTAAATTGACTATAACTCGAGTTAGGAAACTCAAAATTTAGATCCGTAAATATTTCTTGAAACTAGACTCATATATCTTCTTACTGTAATTTTTCCAGAATTTTTTGTGTGGCCAATTAGTACAGTTTATTCATTAAAGTTTTCAATGTTTCACTGACCAATAGGTCTGACCTCTCTTAACCTAAATTCAAATATCTCATTGTACAGTTTTTATATGTTGTTCCAACTTGCTTCTATTGAAAATAGACTCACTAAGGAATCTAGACATATAAATTATAACTCATAATTCATTTTTTACAATTTTGAATGATTTTCTAAAGGCAAAATAGGGGACTTCTAATACCATCTTGACTGTCTCTCACTAAATTCAAATATCACAGAATATAAAATTCCTTTGCCTACTCTATTTATTTCACATAAAAATAGACACAATAAGATTTAATTCTATATCTTACTCACTTTATAATTTCATTTTTCCTATTTTTGGTGATTTTTCAAAATTACATTATTTCTGCTAACCAAAAACTGTTTCATTGCAAAATATGGTTAACTAGTTTATAACATCTTTACTCCATTTCATTTAACTCTATACATTAACCCTCTCGAAATCATTGAATCAATAATTATATATATCAAACCCTAATCGCATTTCATAACAACTTCCACTACTATATCATCATGCATATACCAACTACAATGCATATATATATATACACACACACACACCATGATCTAAATCTTTGCATAAATTTAAATATCATATCTAGCCATTTTCGCATGGCTTAGTAATTATAGCTTCAAAACGAACCCAAAACACAAGATAGCCTATACATGCCATAGTTTCAAAAATTCAGTTTATAAAATGTAACACCCCCAAACCCGGCCCATGCGTTTCGACCAGATCTGTATGCTACGAGTTGTACATTGAAAACTTCTACTTTGACGGTTTTGGAAGTCGTAAGTTAATTAGACATTATTTGAGTGAATAAGTGACATTTTAAAAATAAAACCTTTGAATTATTATTATTAAGTATAATAAAACCTTTGAAATAAAACCTTTGACATAATTTCCTAAGTTGCAGAACATTAAAACTACTTAATTGAATAAAAACTATGGGGCCTTATTACATAGATAATTCCAAAATAGAAATAAAATAAAACTTAAAGAAAAAGCCGAAATAGTCTATTAAAAGAAAATAATAAAAGCTTGACGGCCCCTCGAGTCCGTCTCGGCTCCCATGTCCACGATCTACTGCTCATCTGAAAGAATAGAGAAAAAGGAAAGCGTGAGTCACCAAGACTCAGTGTATAAATCTCAAAACACACAACGACCTGAGCCCACAAACACATTATGGGCCCTGGCCCATACATGAAGGCAACAAGCATGATTATATATATATCAAATAATAAATGATGAATAACCCAACCCATCCTAGGTTTCCATCCTCTACACACCAACCCGTACCAACCATCACACCTTGGGGATTTCTACAATCAACCCTCCATCCGCTACACACCATAACGACAACCGTACTACCTATTCCTATTATTCATGAATCATTAAACGTGGCATAGCCACCGATCACTGTGTGACCTAACATTCATATTTGTGGGATTTCTACCACCGATCATTATGTGACCTATCATGCACTTCCCCTTCAATAACATAATCCCACCCTGTAACACCCCAAACCCGGCCCAAACATTACGACCGAATCTGGTTTGTTACAAGGAAAACGTTTTGGTAAAAATCCCTTTAAGTCGATTTAAGTTTTGTCGAAAACCGTTCATTTTCAATTGTCTGACTAAAACCATACTTAGTATGAGTAAAAATATTTATTAAGTCGAATTGCTATAGATTCCAAATGTACCCGATGGCACGATAAAACATTTTTCATTTGAATTTGAGAAAACATGTGTACTTATTTTAATATCATTCAATAACTTAACCAAACTATTCAAAACATGAAAAATAATAAAACAAAATAATTCTAGGAGGCCTTATTACAACTTAATTAAAATAAAACCAACAGAAAATAAATAAAATTCAAAGTTCAGTAAATCCCTAATTTCACTGCATGGCCACCTCGAGTCCATCCGGCTCCGCATCCGCGATCTACGAGTCACCTGAAAAATTAAAGGAGAAGGTAAGTCACCAAGACTCAATGTGTAACCCTTCCCCCGGTTTAAAGCAACCTCATACACAATTTATGACAAATTAACATGCACAGGCTCAATATGTACCCAACCTAACCATCCATACACCTTTCTCTACCCCGTGTGGTACCAAACCACTGGTGGTGCCAAACCACTGGTGACTTATAGTCACGATATCCGTCAATACTTGTGGTGCCAAACCACTAGTGACCCGAAGTCACAATCTGATGATGGGGCCAACCCATCGTGTAATACCAAATCACTGGCGTCAATCCCTTACTATAATTCGTGGGGCCAACCCACTGTGGTGCTAAGCCACGGGGGGCGAGACGCTATGAGGTGCCAAACCTCCGGAGGTGCCAAACCTCGTGACCGCCAGAGTCACGAATTGTGGTACCAAACCACTGGTGTCCGTCGACACGAATATCACTTCCCCCTCCACTCATACATCCCACATCAATCATACATATGCATAGAATAGATCTCATGCTCATAGGTTTATTAATCAATCATCGAATAGATTGATAAACAACCATATATTTCATGTTTCCCAAAAGCATCATAACAACAAGGACTTACCTGAGTTCCTTGCTCATACCGTTTATGGTATTAAATCCCCAAATCTACAAATCAGATTTAGCATACACAGAATACTTAGCATTTAATTAGTCATAAAGTGTGTATGTACACACCTGTTTCTACCGAAATTCCTAGATCCTGAAGATCCGATCTACGATGTTAAATCCCTTGACCTATAATCGGCCAAACACAAAGGTTTAATGACATGGCCTATTCGGCCAAACCATAATATCCAAAGGGTTAATTATTGAACCCGAAAACCTTACCTAATGCCTTTGAGTACTAACTTCAGTACACTTTTTACACCTCTGCTTCCACCCTACAATCGGCAACCATTAGTAGCCACTTAATAGCCTTCGACTTTGCACACTAAAAAGATTTAATGAACTTAAAAATGGATCCTTACCACCTTACCAAAACCGATTGACAAAGAATGGAGGCTTGATTTGAATACTTCAAAATTCCAAAGCACCTAGATAGAATCGGTTTCAACACACTGATTAGCCAAATCAATATATTTCGGCTCTTCCCATTACATCCAAGTCGACAGAACACAAGAGAAACAGGATAAAAAGCATTCGGCCTTGGACACTTACCCACCTTACAAGCCGATTGGAGAAAATCCTAATAGAGATCACCTTGCTTTGATGTTCGGCCAAAACTACACCAAATAGGGAGAAGGGGTTTCGGCTATGGTTGACTAAAATAACAATCAAGGTTCAGCCTTGAGTGAAAAGAGGAAGGAAAAGAGAGGAAAAGAGGGTAGATGATTCGGCTAAGGATCAAAAAAGAAGAGAGGTAGATGGCAAATGGTGTTTCGATTTTGAGAGAGAATGAAAAGAAAGAACAAAAAGATGAAAGCTAGCCGAAAATTATGAAGAAAAGCCTAAGAAAATTTGGCATTATCCCCCCTATGCTTGCCGTCCACTCTTCCCATGAAGAGTTCATATTTCGGCTAATCACCTAAAATTCCTCTTGGCCAATAGTTTAAACCAATTCAAAATAATTTGAACACCCAAATGCCTATTTTTCCTCCTTGTCAACCTTTTTAGATTATTCACATAATATCTAATTAAAACATAATAATATCCTTATTATTTAAAGGAGTTTAAAAAGAGAAAATCTCTCCCCCCTATGCCGTCCAAATAAAGAGTAAAAAGGGAGACTCCGCGACTCGAACACAAGCTCCCCTTACTCCCCCTGTGGCGTCACCTCCAGCTCTTAAGTGGCCTCCATTTTGCCACTTTTCCAAGGCCTTTTTAGTGTCAATTGATTCTTCATTTTACCTTGTAACCCCTACTTACTAAGGCTCCCTACCTTTAAAGCTTCCAAACAAAATTTTCTACTATTCTAAGCCTACTTAAGGCCCCTAATTAAGCCTTCTTACACTATGAATAACACCACAGCAATTCAATCATAAGCAAATTAATTCAAACACAAATAACCCTTATTTTAGGATGTTACAATTCTACCCCCTTAAAAATAATTTCGGCCTCGAAAATACCTGATTAGAAGAGATGGGGGTATTGCTGCCGTATCACATCCTCGGGTTCCCACGTAGCTTCCTATGCACCATGGTTTTGCCATAGCACTTTCACCAAAGGCACTGACTTCCTACGCAAAACCTTGACATCTCGATCTAAGATCTGAACTGGTACTTCCTCGAAGGATAAGTCTGAGTTTACCTCAATCTCGGCCACTGGTACAACGTGTGATGGGTTTGATCGATACCGTCTAAGCATCGACACATGGAAGACGTCATGAATCTGACTTAACTCTGCCAGTAGCTCGAGCTGATAAGCTACCGGTCCCACTCACTTTAACACCGTATATGGCTCGATGAACCTTGGGCTTAGCTTCCCTTTCCTCCCAAATCTCAATACCTTTTTCCAAGGCGACACCTTCAGAAAGACTTTATCTCCCACAGCGTATTCCATTTCCTTGCGCTTAAGATCAGCATAGGACTTCTTCCTATCTGATGCTTCCTTGAGACGAGCCCGAATCACCTTCACTTTATCCTCAGTTTCCGTCACCAACTCTGGACCCAAAACCTGTCGTTCACCCAACTCCGTCCAACACGTAGGAGTACGGCATTTCCGTCCATACAGTGCTTCGTATGGTGCCATCTGAATACTCGCTTGATAACTCTTATTATAAGCGAATTCCGCCAACGGTAGATACTCCTCCCACCTACCACTGAAATCCAAAACACATCCTCTTAGCATATCTTCTAAAATTTGTATGACCCTTTCTGACTGCCCGTCCGACTGTGGATAGAATGCTGTACTAAAATCCAATCGTGTACCCAAGGCCTGATGCAATGCTTTCCAGAACCTTGACGTGAACCTCGGATCCCTATCCGAGATAATTGATACTGGCACACCATGCAATCTTACTATCTCCGCCACATACAACTTCGCTAGCCTCTGAAGGGAATAATCCATTCTCACCGGTATGAAATGAGATGATTTAGTCAGACGGTCCACAATTACCCAAACTGCGTCCTTCTTGCTGGGCGTGAGGGGTAGCCCACTGACGAAATCCATAGTGATCCTCTCCCATTTCCACTGAGGATCTTCACCGGTTGAAGTAACCCCGATGGCAACCGGTGTTCAGCCTTCACTTGGCGACACGTCCGACACCTTCCCACGAATTTCGGTTACCTCACGCTTCAACCCGGCCACTAATTGTTTTCAGTAAATCCCCATACATCTTGCTTCCTCCTGCATGCATAGCGTATGGGCTGTTATGTGCATCTTGGAGAATTCTTCGCCTCAATTCCACATCCTTCGGCATACAAGCTCGCCCTTGAAAACATAGCACTCCCTCACTAGACAAACTGTACCCTTCCAAACCACCATCTAGAACTTGCACCCTTCGCGCATTCAAACTATCATCCACCAACTGCTTTTCCTTAATCTCTCGATCCAAGTCGGCTTAACTTGTAGTTCGCGCCAAAGACTTCCATCGTCGATAGAGGCGAGGTGAGCAAACATAGCTCTTAAGTCCGTTACGACCTTCCGGCTGAACGCGTCAGCCACCACGTTAGCCATACCCGGATGGTACTCAATTGAACAGTCGTAGTCCTTCAACAACTCAATCCATCGACGCTGCCTCAAATTTAAATCCTTCTGCGTCAAGAGATACCTCAAACTTTTGTGATCTGTGTAGACTATCGACTTCTCCCCACACAAGTAATGTCTTCATATCTTCAAAGCAAAGACTACTGCCGCTAACTCCAAGTCGTGAGTTGGATAATTAACCTCATGCGGTCTTAACTGACGAGATGCATAGGCCACTACCTTTCCTTCCTGCATCAGCACACATCCCAAACCAGTATGGGACGCATCACAGTAAACTGTAAACAACTTCTCCGCTTCAGTGTGCACGTAACCGAGCTTCCGCCGAGAATCTTCCTAAGCTTATCGAAACTTCCTTGCTGCTTCTCCGACCATACAAATGGAACTCCCTTCCTTAATAACTTAGTCAACGGGGCTGCGATTAAGGAAAATCCCTCCACAAATCTCCGATAGTACCCCACTAGACCCAGAAAACTTCAAATTTCCGCCACTGACCTAGGCGGCTTCCAATCCAACACCGCTTCAACCTTGCGAGGATCCACTCTAATCCCTTCCGCCGACACTACGTGACCTAAGAAAGCCACCTCCCTAAGCCAAAATTCGCATTTACTGAATTTGGCATATAACTGCTTCTCCCTCAATACTTGTAGAACTATACGCAAATGCACATCATGCTCCTCCTCTGTCTTTGAGTAAACCAATATGTCGTCTATAAACACCACGACAAACTGATCCAGGTACTGTTGAAACACCCTGTTCATTAAGTCCATGAATGTTGCCGGTGCGTTGATCAACCCGAATGGCATCACTAGGAACTCGTAATGCCCATACCGAGTTCGGAATGTCGTCTTGTGAACATCAACCTCCTTCACCTTAAGTTGATGATAACCCGACCTAAGGTCTATCTTCGAGAACACAGATGCACCCTTCAGTTGATCAAACAAGTCATCAATCCGAGGCAACGGATACTTGTTCTTGATTGTTAACTTGTTTAACTGGCGGTAGTCGATACACATCCTCATGGAACCGTCCTTCTTCTTGACAAACAACACAGGTGCTCCCCACGGAGATATACTTGGTCGAATAAACCCTCTATCCAAGAGCTCCTGAATTTGAGCCTTCAGCTCCACCAATTCCTTTGGTGCCATTCAGTACGGTGCTATAGACACAGGTGCCGTTCGGGTAGCAAGTCTATACCGAATTCAACTTCCTAATCTGGCGGCAGACCCGGGAGTTCTTCTGGAAACACGTCAATGAACTCCCCTACCGTTCGGACCTTCTCCACTGCTGACTCCTTAGCTTCCAAGGCACAAATTCGAACCAAAAACGCATCACAACCTTTCTTGACCATTTTCTTAGCCTTCAAGGCAGACACCACGTTGGATAGGTAATCCCTTCTATTACCTATCATGACCACTTCATTGCCTTCAGCCATCCTAAGAACCATGCGCTTAACAGCGCAATCTAGCCTCGCCTGATACTTAACCAACCAGTCCATTCCAAGGATCAAATCGAACTCCCCAAACGGCAGTTCCATCAGATCAGCCACCAACACTACCCCTTGGAGTTCTAGGGGTACATCTCTATAAAGCTTGTTTACGACTACAGAGTGACCTAAAGGGCTAATTACAGTCATCTCCCTAGAAGCCTCTCGAGTCTAAGTTCATAGTCTCTACCACACTACTAGCAACGTATGAATGCGTCGAACCCACATCAATTAATGCAAAGATATGGAAGACCAAAAATTAAGAACGCACGGGTTATGACGTCCGGGCGCGCCACCCTCTCGCGACGCCTCATCGCATAGACTAAACCAGTCGCTTTGCCTCGTGTTGCTCGCCCTCCGCCCCGGAATTCCGCGACCTCGATTAGCACCATTGCCTCCTCTACCATTACCACGACCCTCTCGTGGTGGTCCTACATTCCTAACCGAGTACGATTCGACCCTCTAGCCGATTCTTAGCTAACTTCCGAGCGATCCCTTACACGATGATCCAAAGATCCACATTCAAAACATCCCTTTCACCGGTCCAACAACCTCCCCAATGTAACTTCCCACAACGACATTAACGAAATGGTCTCGATTAGCGACCACGGGCCTTCCTGCCGGATTCGGCCCATTCTGCCTAGCCCTCTTTTGTACATTACCACCCGATCCAGACGACCCAAAGCCTCTTTTCTGGTTGTTCCTACCATAGTTTTGTCTCACGGACTCTTTAACTCCTTCGGCCACCTTAGCCTTTTCCACCAAAATCGCAAACTCCCGCTCCTGCTGTGGAGCAATCAGCAACCTTAACTCATCCCTAAGTCCGTGTTCAAAGTAGACACAACGATCATGCTCAGTAGCCACGATGCCTCTAGCATAGCGGCTCAGCCTTATGAATTCCGCTTCATATTCAGATACTGACTTATTTCCTTGTACTAACCCCAGAAAAGCTTTCCTCTGAGCATCATTGTAGCTGGTGCCCACATACTTCTTCTGATAAGCAGTTTTGAAGTACTCCCAAGTCAGATCATCTGCCGTAGCACCATCCCGAACCGTGAGCCACCATTGATATGCCTCATCCTTTAGAAGCGACACCGCTCCCTTCAACTTCTCCTCATTTGTTAGATCGAGATCATCCATGATTCTCTCAGTCGACTCTAACCAATATTTCGCCGCACTGGGTGCCACTCCCGATACACCCCGGAATACCTCAGCCCCCATTGATCGTCGAGTCGCCGGGAATAGATTTTCGAGCTCCCATTCCTCCACTAGCCCCGACCACCATCTCAAGGGCTCGCAATACGACTTGCGTCATCGCCTCACCCCCGCATCCGATCCTCCGCTCCTCGCCTCCAAAAGTTGGGGTGGTGGTGGCGGAGGTACCTCATTCTACGACCACGACCCGACCTAACGAGTTCTCGACACGGTCATCCCCGCCCTACTGGCGCCCACGACGCCCACGCCCTCTAGAGCTCATTCTAACTATCGCGCTTTAACTGGACAAGAGATCTTTATGGATTAGTACTTTGTTTCACTTGGTTATTCGCGAAGAAATTTTATGAGAAGAGTTTACAGTGGATTCTTTCGAGCAATCAAAGTTTTAAGTCTTCTATCCTAGTTCACTGCAGAGGAGCACATCCATTCCCTAATACCTTTCATACTTATTCACTCTTGGGCATTTTCGTCCGTTTCTATCCTGAGGGTATTTTCGTCATTTTCCTACTGTGGGTATTTTCGAAATAAAAGACATTTTAAAACTTTAATAAATCAAGACATTTTGAAATTTCCCAAGACTGGAGGGTATTTTTGAAAATTTCGCAATTTAAAGGTATAGCAGAATTTTTGGAAACCAGGGGTATTTTGGTAATTTTGTCAATTGGGGCAATTTTGTAAATTTAATAAATCAGGGATATTTTAACGGTTGTAAAACTTTGAGGGTTCCTTTTTGAGAGTTTCCCCTTTTAAAACGATGATGTTGCAAAAATTTTACAAATCAGGGTCAGTTTGGTAATTTTGCAAGTTGAGGGCATTTTCGTAATTTTCCAAAACCAAAGTATTTTTAATAATTTGCAAAGTAGGGTTTTTTTGAATATTTATAAAATAATGAAATTTTGGGCAAAACCATTGAGTAGTTGGTATTTTATGAACCAAAGGCATTTTGGTAATTTTACCCCCCAAGGGCATTTTTGTAATTTTTCACAAATCAATTTTTTCGGGAAAAGTTATAAAGATGGTTGTTCTCCAAGTTGAAAGAGTGATTGTAAAAGTTTTGAAAAGCTAGAGTTTTGTTGTTTTCTTCTTTTTCAAAAAAAAAACATGGCTAGTTCCCTTTCGGGTTTTAGTCATTATGTTTAGCCTATGACCGAGCCCTCTTGGTCAGGGTGAACCAAAGCTACGCACCAGGCAGGATTCGAGTAGAGAGGAGGTGAGTCACGCGGACTGCTTAAATACCAAGCTCCCACCGAAACCATTCCTAGACATGCGCACAGAGGTTGCCACACCACTGAGCCCTCTGAGTTAGGGTGAACCGAAGCTACGCACCAGGTAGGATACCTGCGAAGAGGAGGTGAGTCGCTAGGACTGCTTAAATACCAGGCTCTTCCAGATCCAATCCTAGACATGCGTACAGGGGTTACCACACCCTAGCTCAGTGACTTAGCCATAGGTTGGTTTAGTTCATTAAAGCTTATGCCTTGTTTTTGTGTTTGACTAGTCTAATCCTAGGGTTCAAGCTCCTATAAGACTATTCTACGTTCCATTCCTACCCTTTCTACAAGTAATAATTCATACAGAAAGTTAAAGGTACTTACCTGGGCGGATTGGTGCCGGAGACTCGGTGCCATGCTGTTCCAAACCCAAAATATTTCAAAATGGCCTACTACAACATTTTTGGGCCTTGGGCCCCCACAGCCGAGCTTTGAACCTGGCTTTGATACCAATTTTCTAACACCCCAAACCCGGCCCAAACATTACAACCGAATCTGGTTTGTTACAAGGAAAACATTTTGGTAAAAATCCCTTTAAGTCGATTTAAGTTTTGTCGAAAACCGTTCATTTTCAATTGTCTGACTAAAACCATACTTAGTATGAGTAAAAATATTTATTAAGTCGAATTGCTATAGATTCAAAATGTACCCGATGGCACGATAAAACATTTTTCGTTTGAATTTGAGAAAACATGTGTACTTATTTTAATATCATTCAATAACTTAACCAAAGTATTCAAAACATGAAAAATAATAAAACAAAATAATTCTAGGAGGCCTTATTACAACTTAATTAAAATAAAACCAACAAAAAATAAATAAAATTCAAAGTTCAGTAAATCCCTAATTTCACTGCATGGCCACTCGAGTCCATCCGGCTCCTCATCCGCGATCTACGAGTCACCTGAAAAATTAAAGGAGAATGTGAGTCACTAAGACTCAATGTGTAACCCTTCCCCCGGTTTAAAGCAACCTCATACACAATTTATGACAAATTAACATGCACAGGCTCAATATGTACCCAACCTAACCATCCATACACCTTTCTCTACCCCGTGTGGTACCAAACCACTGGTGGTGCCAAACCACTGGTGACTTATAATCACGATATCCGTCAATAATTGTGGTGCCAAACCACTAGTGACCCAAAGTCACAATCTGATGATGGGGCCAACCCATCGTGTGATACCAAATCACTGGCGTCAATCCCTTACTATAATCCGTGGGGCCAACCCACTGTGGTGCTAAGCCACGGGGACAAGACGCTATGAGGTGCCAAACCTCTGGTGACCGTAGTCACGAATTGTGGTACCAAACCACTGGTGTCCGTCGACACGAATATCACTTCCCCCTCCACTCATACATCCTACATCAATCATACATATGCATAGAATAGATCTCATGCTCATAGGTTTATTAATCAATCATCGAATAGATTGATAAACAACCATATATTTCATGCTTTCCAAAAGCATCATAACAACAAGGACTTACCTGAGTTCCTTGCTTATACCGTTTATGGTATTAAATCCCCAAATCTACAAATCAGATTTAGCATACACAGAATACTTAGCATTTAATTAGTCATAAAGTGTGTATGTACACACCTGTTTCTACCGAAATTCCTAGATCTCGAAGATCCGATCTACGATGTTAAATCCCTTGACCTATAATAGGCCAAACACAAAGGTTTAATGACATGGCCTATTCGGCCAAACCATAATATCCAAAGGGTTAATTATTGAACCCAAAAACCTTACCTAATGCCTTTGAGTACTAACTTCAGTACACTTTTTACACCTCTGCTTCCACCCTACAATCGGCAACCATTAGTAGCCACTTAATAGCCTTCGGCTTTGCACACTAAAAAGATTTAATGAACTTAAAAATGGATCCTTACCACCTTACCAAAACCGATTGACAAAGAATGGAGGCTTGATTTGAATACTTCAAAATTCCAAAGCAACTAGATAGAATCGGTTTCAACACACTGATTAGCCAAATCAATATATTTCGGCTCTTCCCATTACATCCAAGTTGACAGAACACAAGAGAAACAGGATAAAAAGCATTCGGCCTTGGACACTTACCCACCTTACAAGCCGATTGGAGAAAATCCTAATAGAGATCACCTTGCTTTGATGTTCAGCCAAAACTACACCAAATAGGGAGAAGGGGTTTCGGCTATGGTTGACTAAAATAACAATCAAGGTTCAGCCTTGAGTGAAAAGAAGAAGAAAAAGACAGGAAAAGAGGGTAGATGATTCGGCTAAAGATCAAAAAAGAAGAGAGGTAGATGGCAAATGGTGTTTCGGTTTTGAGAGAGAATGAAAAGAAAGAACAAAAAGATGAAAGCTAGCCGAAAATTATGAAGAAAAGCCTAAGAAAATTCGACATTATCCCCCCCTATGCTTGCCGTCCACTCTTCCCATGAAGAGTTCATATTTCGGCTAATCACCTAAAATTCCTCTTGGCCAATAGTTTAAACCAATTCAAAATAATTTGAACACCCAAATGCCTATTTTTCCTCCTTGTCAACCTTTTTAGATTATTCACATAATATCTAATTAAAACATAATAATATCCTTATTATTTAAAGGAGTTTAAAAAGAGAAAATCTCTCCCCCCTATGCCGTCCAAATAAAGAGTAAAAAGGGAGACTCCGCGACTCGAACACAAGCTCCCCTTACTCCCCCTGTGGCGTCACCTCCAGCTCTTAAGTGGCCTCCATTTTGCCACTTTTCCAAGGCCTTTTTAGTGTCAATTGATTCTTCATTTTACCTTGTAACCCCTACTTACTAAGGCTCCCTACCTTTAAAGCTTTCAAACAAAATTTTCTACTATTCCGAGCCTACTCAAGACCCCTAATTAAGCCTTCTTACACTATGAATAACACCACAGCAATTCAATCACAAGCAAATTAATTCAAACACAAATAACCCTTATTTTAGGATGTTACGCACCCCATGCATGCACATAAAAGAAACATCATGCAGACTTATACATATTTCAATACGCATAGAGAGTTTTATGTTTACGTACCTAGCATAACTCCTTTTTGGGTTCCATTCGACTGTCTATACAGCCTCTTTCCGGCTTTTTAGCCCATAACATAAATATATAGACATACATACAGGATTAATAGTGTGTTAGAGATCTACACACCTGATTACTGATAGAATGATACTTTCTATGTCGACGCTATCCGTAGTTGACACAACCACTATCTACCTAAGATGTTGTTCAGAAGCCGGTCCACAACCAAGTGGCCAATCTCGAACGGCAGATACTGCTCGTTTCTTAAACTTAGGGATTCTCTCCTTTGCATGATCCATATTTAATTTCATCACAAGTCCTTGTCAGAACTACTATCACAATTTATGATCGTTAATCCTCATCCTAAAGTTAAGATCTTGCATATAAGCGAATCTAGTAAAAATCTAGGGAAAATCTTCTTACCTTAAAATTTCAAAACTGGAGACTAACGTTTTTTGGCTTTTAGATCTAGACGACTAAGTTTCCTTCAAATCCTGGAATGCCGCCCAACATAGAACCATTAAACTATTAGCTTTTCAGCTTTTGCCTTTCAAGAACCGAAATAGAACATGAGATCTAACAGAAGTCGACACTTACCTTAGCACAGGGAATTCGGCTAGCACTTGGAGAGAAGATTCAGCAATGTAACATCCTGGAAAGGGCCTATGCATTTTTGGTTTAATTGTACGAAATGACATGTCTTATGTATTGCGAATAAATTTTTTACATTTTTGGAAACCTAAAAATGCATGGAAATGATTTAGAAATGAACATTTTTGGAAACCCGGAAATGATTTGGAAATGATTCAAAAGTGGAAAGTGAACATTTCTGGAAACTTGGAAATGTAAGGAAATGTCAAGTTTAAAGAGGCAAACGAAAATTTTTGGAAACTTAGAAATGACTTAGAAATGTCGAGTTTTAAAGTTTAAAAGAGGAAATTAAGGCAAGGCGGCCTTAAGAGAAAAAGTATGTGAAATTTGACACGCAAACAGGCTTGGAAAAGTAGCCTGGAGATGCCACTTAGGGCCTCTGGAAATGGCGCCACATGCAAGGGGATTGGGCCTGAGTTCGAGTCACAGGGAAAGAAGAGTGGACGGCACAAGGTGTTTAAAAAGAAGAGTTTTATTCTCTTTAAATTTCGACTAATAAGGATAAATAATGGATTTTTATTTTAGATTATTTTTCAAGGAGATAATAAAGGATTATTCTTTAATTATTTTAAATTAAGGAGATAAAGTTATCAAATAAAAGAGTGATGGCCAAGAAAGGGACTCTTGGCCTAGTAAATTCGGCAATAGGAGGAAAAGTGAGGCATTTTACAATTTTTTTTTCTCTCCAAGCAAGCCTCTACCGAAATTCTCTTGTCATCTTCCCAAATTCTTTTTTCGACAAAATCACAAGTTTCCTCTCATCCTTTATTCTTTCTTCTTCTTCTTCTTTTCTTTCCAATCCATCGTGTTTGAAACCCCAAAGAAAACCCTAGCCAATTATTCAAGGAAACTGAAATTTGGTGATACACATCTAAGCCATAGCCGAATATTTTCGTAGATCAAAGGGTGTTGCCGATTTTTATATAAAAGGGTAAGGATCTATTATGATTATTTTCTTTCTTCTTTAAAAACAAAAAGGCAAGGTTTTAATGACATATTCATGTTGGCCAAAACTTTGAAGGAAACTTCGGGATTTTGTGACTGTCGACTACAAGAAGGAAGGTTTCGGGATTTCTAAGATTCAAGGTAAGAAACTATAAGATTCGGCCAAAGGCCATTCATTGTGTTTAATGTTAGATTAAACTCTAACATGTGTCTATAGGGTTTTTGACAACAAAGAAGGAAGCAAGGATTCAATTCGGGACTTGATTCTTACGTCAATCAAGCAACAAGGTAAGTTTTAGTATACTAATCCTACTAGGATTTGGATTTATGGCGAATGGCTTTTTATTAAATTAGTAAGTGATTAATCAAATGTAGGGATTAAGGATCTAAGCGGTAGATCGATTACGAGATCTCAAGGAATTTGCTGTTTAATCAGTGTGTACCCCACACTAATTCTTAATAAGTTTTATGGCTATGTCTAATTAAAATATGTGATATTAAGAATAAGAAAATGGCTAAGGTACCATGTTATGGTACTAAGTACTCAGGTATGTTTCCTACTCCTACTAGGAATATGAAATATGTTATTTGTAACATGAGAATAAGAATGTGAACTTTGGCATATTAATGCATATTACAAAATGGGGCATATGGGTTATTGAAAGGGAAGTGAATGTGGTGACCTAAGACCACGAACACGGTGACCTAAAACCGTGGTATCTGAATGTGGTGACCTAAGACCATAGTAATCTGAATGAGGTGACCTAAGACCACGATATCTGAATGTGGTAACCTAAGACCACAAATGCGGTGACCTAAGACCGCGATATGGAGTGTAGCGGAAGGAGGGTCGACTTAGTAGTCCCCACGATTGTACAGAGTTGGTGGGGAGTGTAGCGGATGGCTTGTTAGGTTTGGGTTTGGGAATGCATCATAATTTGTATGCTATGATATGAATGTGTAATATTTGTTATGCCTGATTCTATTATGATTTAGTGTTGTGTACACATTGAGTCTGTTGACTCACCCCGTTGAGGGACCATGTTTCAGGTGATGAACAGTAATGGATCGGGACGGTAGAACTTGTGGTGGCCATGCTTAACATGAAGTTTTTATTTTTATGGACTATTAATTTTTAAGTACTCCGAATTATTTGGATTTACTTGATGTAATAAGGCCATAAGGCCATAGTGCACTATTTTATTTATGTTTTTATTTATTATGTTACGAAATTTTTATTAAGTTAAAGATTAAGTAATTTACTTTAAATGTATTCTATATGTTTTATCACCTAAAATTTAAAAGGGTTTTCATTATAAAACGATTTTGTTTTCTACTCGAGCTCAACCCAAAACAATATTTCTTTCAAAACACACTATTTTCCTAAAGTAACAAAAGAACTTTAAACCGGTTTGCTTGAGGAACATACCAGATCCGGTCCAGGCCCATGGGCCGGGTGTGGGGTGTTTCAGTTTGGTATCAGAGCCCGTTTTAAAACTCTCGGCCTGTGGGCTAAGGCGCAAAACATTTTCCAAACGAGCCCAAATGAGTTTTATGAAAAGTATTTCTAAAGTTTAGCAGGTTTTCTGGCATGGCACCTAAGTCTCCGACCCGCAGTCCACCAGGTAAGTACCCCTAACCATCTGTGTGATTATGTGAAATATGGAAGGGTAGAAAAGGAATAGAACATAGAACAGCATGATAGGAACTTGAACCCTAGGACTAGTCTACTCAAACACAAACACATAAGACTTAATTCCATTAAACAAACCTATGGCTAAGTCTCCGAGTTAGGGTGTGGTAACCCCTGTGGCGCATGTCTAGGATTGGATCAGGAAGAGCACGGTATTTAAGTTAGCCCTAGTGACTCACCTCCTCTTCGCAGAATCCTACCCTGATGCGTAGCTTCGGGGCTCACCCTAACCGGAGGGCTCGGTGGGTGTGGCAACCTCTGTGCGCATGTCAGGAATGGTTTCGGTGGGAGCTTGGTATTTAAGCGATCCGCGTGACTCACCTCCTCTCCACTCGAATCCTGCTCTCAGTGCGTAGCTTTGGTTCACTACGACCAAGAGGACTCGGTCCTAGGCTAAACACAATAACTAAAACCCGAAAGGGAACTAGCCGTGTTTTTATAAAAACAACAAAACCCTAGTCTTAAAAAAAAAACTCTTAAAACTTTCTTTTAAATTTGTGAAAACCATCTTTACAAAATTTTTTGAAAAATTTCTGATTTATGAAATTACAAAAATGCCCCTAGTGGTAAAATTACCATAATACCCTTGGTTTATAAAATGTCCAACTACCCAACAATTTTACCAAAATTTCATTATTTTATAAACGCTCAAAAACCCTAATTCGCAAAATATCAAAATACCCTGATTTTGGAAAATTACAAAATTACCCCTAACTTACAAAAAATTACCAAAATGACCCTGATTTCCAAAAAAAAATTTTTGCAACATCACCGTTTTGGAAAGAACAATTCTCAAAAAGAACCCTCAAAGTTTTGCAACTTTTGAAATATCCCTGATTTGTTAAATTTTACAAATTTACCCTGGTTTATTACCAAAATACCCCCGAGATTCAAAATTACCGAAATACCCTTGAATTTCAAATCTTTCAAAATACCCCAAGAATTTAAAAAAATTTTCCAAAATACTTTATGACAGAATCATCAAGGAACTTTTTCTTTTGAAAAATTGCGAAAATACCCCTGTAGGACAAAATTACGAAAATACCCCTGGGTAGTGGAGAAACAATAACAATGAAAACTACAACGTTTATCTAAATGAACGAAAGTTCATAATTGGTTGATGGATGTATGAATGAATGAAAAGACTGTGTGCATGTATGAATACGAAAGAACCACTCCTAAAACTCTTCCATAAAATTTCTTCGCCGGTAATCAAGTGAAACAAAGACTAATTCATAAAACTTCTTAATCAGATCTCGACGTTAGAAATGAGCTCTAGAGGACGTGGTCGTCGTGGACAAGGTAGAGGAAGGATGATTGTGTCAGAACCCATTAGATCGGGTCAAGGGTCTGACAATGAGATACCACCGCCACCACCACCCTCAGCTGTTGGTGTTGAGCAGCAAGCTCAGACGGGGGATGATGCTATGTCGCAGGCTGTGCTGCGAGTTTTGGAGTTGGTGGATGGTGCAGGAGGAAATTCATGAAATTGAAAGTCTGTGCCTGAATGGCTCTGAGCTAATGGAGCTGAAATGTTTCGTGGAGTATCGGGTGTGGCACCCAGTACAGCTGAGTACTGGTTAGAAGCAACTGAGCGCATCATGGATGAGCTTGACCTGACCCTTGAAGAGAAGTTAAAAGGAATGGTGGCACTGTTACGCGATGAAGCGTATCAATGGTGGTTAACTATTCGGGATGGTGCCACAGCGAAGGATCTGACCTAGGACTACGTTAAGGAAGCGTATCAAAAGAAGTATGTTGGAACCAGGTATACGGATGAGCAGAGGAAGGCATTTCTAGGGCTGGTTCAAGGGAACAAGTCCGTGGCAGAATATGAGGCTGAATTCCTAAGGTTGAGCCGGTATGCTCGAGGAGTAGTGGCAACTGAGCATGAGCGCTGTGTCCGTTTTGAGGACGGCCTAAGGGATGATCTAAGATTGTTGATAGCACCGCACCAGGAGCGAGAATTTTCTGCGTTAGTGGAAAAGGCTAAAGTGGCTGAAGGGATCAAGGATTCTACCAGGCAGACTATGGACCGAAATAGGCCTAAAAGAGGTTTTGGATCGTCTGGAAAGGTTCATAAGAGGCCTAGAGTTGATGGGCCGCGAGGTCAGCAAGTTGGTTTAGGAGGGCAGTATCGTCCTTGTGATTTGTGTGGAAAGAAGCACCTAGAAAAGTGCTGGAAGAAGACAGGAGGATGTTTTAGGTGTGGGTCCAAGGACCATGTGATCAAGGATTGTCCTAAGGCATTAGATGAAAGTCGACCAGCAGCTCAGAATGTTAGTCAGGCTGGTAGAGAAGGACAACAGCCTCAACGAGGTCGTGGTTCGAGTAACAGAGGTGATGGTGCTGGCAGAGGCCGTGGAACACAGGGCAGAGGTGCTGCTAATGCTGAGGCAAGGCAACCGGGTTTGGTTTATGCGGTTTACCAGAGGGAAGATGGAGACGCGTCGGATGTTATAACCGGTACGTTCTTTATTTATGGCAAGCCTTATTATGCCTTAATTGATGTGGGCTCGACCCATTCTTATGTTGCATGTAGTGTAGTGGAAACACTAGGCCTAGACTCGAACTTTCGATAGGCGGATGATCGTGTAAGTAAGCCCATTAGGCCAAACTGTAGTGGTGGATAAGATCTTTCAGAATATACCCCTAGAGACTCAGGGAGTGAACTTTCGGGCTGACTTAATGGAACTACCCTTTGGGGAGTTTGAACTTATACTTGGAATGGACTGGCTAGTAGAGCACCGAGCCGTATTGGATTGTGCGGCTAAACGAATGGAACTAAGAACTCCAAAGGATGAAGTAATAGTATGATCGGAGAAAGAAGAAACTACCTGTCCCACGTAGTTTTGGCGTTGACGGCTGAGAAAATGGTTAGGAAAGGGTGCAAGGCGTTCTTAGCCTTCGTAAGTGCGTTGGGAGGAAAGGAAGAAGGTGTTAGTGGAGTTAGAACGGTAAGGGACTTTGAAGATGTGTTTCCGGAGGAATTACCAGGAATACCCCCAGATAGGGAGGTGGAATTTGGAATAGACTTGCTACCGGAATAGCTTCTGTGTCAATTGCCCCGTATCGAATGGCACCCAAAGGAGTTGGTTGAGCTCAAGGCTCAAATCCAAGAATTGCTGGATCGTGGGTTTATTCGACCTAGTATGTCTCCATGGGGAGCACAGGTCCTGTTTGTAAAGAAGAAGGACGGAACTATGCAGATGTGCATAGATTACCGTCAGTTGAATAAGCTGACCATTAAGAATAAGTATCCTTTGCCAAGGATCGATGACTTGTTCGATCAGCTGAAGGGGGCCATGGTATTCTCGAAGATAGACTTAAGGTCGGGATATCATCAGTTGAAGGTGAAGGAGGCAGATATCCATAAGACCGCTTTTAGGACAGATACGGCCATTTTGAGTTTGTAGTAATGCCGTTTGGGTTGATGAACGCTCCAGCCGCGTTCATGGATATGATGAACTGAGTTTTCCAACCCTACTTGGATAGGTTCGTCGTTGTATACATCGACGATATTTTGGTGTACTCCAAGTCTGAAGAGGAGCATGATGAACACCTACGGGTTGTCCGCAAGTGTTAAGGAGAGGAAGCTCTATGCCAAATTCCAAGCAAGTGTGAATTTTGGCTTAAGGAGGTGGCATTCTTAGGGCATGTGGTATCCGCAGAAGGAATAAGAGTGGACCCTAGGAAGATCGAAGCAGTGTTGGATTGGAAACCACCTAGGTCCGTGGCTGAGATCTGAAGTTTCTTAGGTTTGGCAGGCTATTGCAGAAGGTTTGTGGAAGGGTTCTTGTCAATAGTCGTGCCTTTGACAAGGTTGCTAAGGAAGGAAGTACCCTTTGAATGGACAGATAAGCAACAGAAGAGCTTTGAAAAGCTTAAGAAGGTGTTGAGGGAGGCTCCAGTGTTAATTCAGCCGGAGGCAGGAAAGGATTTTGTAGTGTATTGTGACACTTTGCATACGGGATTAGGATGTGTCCTAATGCAAGATGGAAAAGTGGTCGTGTATGCGTCTTGGCAACTAAGGCCTCATGAGGTTAACTACCCAACTCATGACTTGGAATTGGCAGCGGTGGTTTTTGCCCTTAAGGTGTGGAGGCACTATCTCTATGGAGAAAGGTCAGTGATCTACACAGACCACAAGAGCCTTAAGTATCTGTTGACTCAGAAGGAGTTGAACTTGAGGCAGCGAAGGTCGGTGGAGTTATTGAAGGATTATGATTGCTCAATAGAGTGCCACCCGGGCAAGGCAAATGTAGTGGCTGATGCCCTAAGTCGAAAGGTTGTGTCGGATCTAAGGGCTATGTTCGCTCACTTAAGTTTATATGATGACGGAAGCCTGTTGGCAGAATTACAAGTCAAGCCCACATGGCTGAATGAGGTGAAAAGGGGACAGTTGGCTGATAAGGACCTAAGTGCTAAGTTACAGCAAGTACAGCACGGAGAATTAAAGGACTATGGCGTTAATGATGAAGGAGTATTGTGCTATAAGGGAAAAGTCTGTATGCCGAGAGACGAGGAGTTAAGACAAAGGATTCTTCGGGAGGCACATAGTAGCCCTTATGCTATGTATCCCGGAGGCATTAAGCTGTATAGAGATCTAAGGGAACAATTTTGGTGGTCTGATCTTAAACGAGAAGTTACTGAGTTCATGGGGAAATGTCTGACGTGTCAACAAGTTAAGGCTGAACACCAAGCTCCATCGGGATTGCTTCAACCAATTGAGATTCCGCAGTGGAAGTGAGAGAGAATTACCATAGACTTGTTAGTGGGCTTCCCCTTACGCCTACTAAGAAGGACTCGGTATGGGTGATAGTGGACCGTTTGACCAAGTCCGCGCACTTCATTCCGGTAAGAGTTGACTATTCTCTTCAGAAGTTGTCCAAGTTATATGTGGCGGAAATTGTGAGGTTACATGGGGTACCGGTATCGATCATCTCCGATAGAGACCCTAGGTTTACGTCTCGATTTTGGAGGGCACTTCATCAAGCTATAGGCACTAAGTTAGACTTCACTACGGCTTTTCGTCCACAATTAGACGGGCAGTCTGAACGGGTTATACAAGTGTTGGAGGATATGTTGAGAGACTGTGTGATGGATTTCCGAGGAAGTTGGGAAGATGCCTTTAGCTGAGTTTGCCTACAACAACAGCTATCAGGCTAGCATTCGGATGGCACCATATGAAGCATTGTATGGTCGAAAGTGTCGAACTCCTACTTGTTGGATTGAGTTGGGAGAACGTCGAGTTTTGGGTCCAGAGTTAGTGGCTGAAACTGAAGAGAAGGTGGAGATAATCCGAGCACGGTTAAAGAAAGCCTCTGATAGGCAGAAGTCGTACGCAGACCTCAAGCGGAAGGAAATAGAGTTTGAAGTGGGAGACCAAGTGTTTTTGAAGGTCTCGCCTTGGAAGAAGGTGATGAGGTTTGGTCGCAAAGGGAAGTTAAGCCCAAGGTTTATAGGGCCCTATCGAGTACTGAAGCAAGTTGGACCAGTGGCATACCAGTTAGAGTTGCCACCAGAGTTGCAACAGATGCACGACGTATTCCATGTATCCATGCTACGTCGCTACCGATCGGATCCATCTCATGTGGTACCAGTTGAAGAAGTAGAGCTAAGGCCAGACTTATCCTGAGAGGAAGAGCCGATTCAGATATTGGAACGTGATGTGAAAGTGCTGCGAAGGAAGTCGGTTCCCCTAGTCAAAGTATTATGGCGCAACCATGGATCGGAGGAAGCTTCGTGGGAGCCAGAAGAAGCAATGCGACAGCAATACCCTCAATTATTTTAGTTAGGAAATTTCGAGGACGAAATTATTTTAAGGGGGTAGAACTGTAACATCCTGGAAAGGGCCTATGCATTTTCGGTTTAATTGTACGAAATGACATGTCTTATGTATTGCGAATAAATTTTTGACATTTTTGAAACCTAGAAATGCATGGAAATGATTTAGAAATGAACATTTTTGGAAACCCGGAAATGATTTGGAAATGATTCAAAAGTGGAAAGTGAACATTTCTGGAAACTTGGAAATGTAAGGAAATGTCAAGTTTAAAGAGGCAAACGAAAACTTTTGGAAACTTAGAAATGACTTAGAAATGTCGAGTTTTGAAGTTTAAAAGAGGAAATTAAGGCAAGGTTGCCTTAAGAGAAAAAGTATGTGAAATTTGACACGCAAACAGGCTTGGAAAAGTGGCTTGGAGATGCCACTTAGGGCCTCTAGAAATGGCGCCACATGCAAGGGATTGGGCCTGAGTTCGAGTCATGAGGAAAGCAAATAAAAGAAATTTTATTTTGCTTCCGAAGAAAGTGAGGTGGACGGCACAAGGTGTTTAAAAAGAAGAGTTTTATTCTCTTTAAATTTCGACTAATAAGGATAAATAATGGATTTTTATTTTAGATTATTTTTCAAGGAGATAATAAAGGATTATTCTTTAATTATTTAAAAATAAGGAGATAAAGTTATCAAATAAAAGAGTGATGGCCAAGAAACGGACTCTTGGCCTAGTAAATTCGGCAATAGGAGGAAAAGTGAGGCATTTTACAATTTTTTTTCTCTCCAAGCAAGCCTCTGCCGAAATTCTCTTGTCATCTTCCCCAAATTCTTTTCTGACAAAATCACAAGTTTCCTCTCATCCTTTATTCTTTCTTCTTCTTTTCTTTCCAATCCATCAGAAGCCGAAACCCCAAAGAAAACCCTAGCCAATTATTCAAGGAAACCGAAATTTGGTGATACACATCTAAGCCATAGCCGAATATTTTCGTAGATCAAAGGGTGTTGCCGATTTCCATATAAAAGGGTAAGGATCTATTATGATTATTTTCTTTCTTCTTTAAAAACAAAAAGGCAAGGTTTTAATGACATATTCATGTTGGCCGAAACTTTGAAGGAAAACTTCGGGATTTTGTGACTGTCGACTACAAGGAGGAAGGTTTCGGGATTTCTAAGATTCAAGGTAAGAAACTATAAGATTCGGCCAAAGGCCATTCATTATGTTTAATGTTAGATTAAACTCTAACATGTGTCTATAGGGTTTTCGACAACAGTAAGGAAGCAAGGATTCAATTCGGGACTTGATTCTTACGTCAATCGGCAACAAGGTAAGTTTTAGTATACTAATCCTACTAGGATTTGGATTTATGGCCGAATGGCTTTTTATTAAATTAGTAAGTGATTAATCAAATGTAGGGATTAAGGATCTAAGCGGTAGATCGACACGAGATTTCAAGGAATTTGCTGTTTAATCAGTGTGTACCCTACACTAATTCTTAATAAGTTTTATGGCTATGTCTAATTAAAATATGTGATATTAAGAATAAGAAAGTGGCTAAGGTACCATGTTATGGTACTAAGTACTCAGCACGTTTCCTACTCCTACTAGGAATATGAAATATGTTATTTGTAACATGAGAATAAGAATGTGAACTTTGGCATATTAATGCATATTACAAAATGGAGCATATGGGTTATTGAAAAGGGAAGTGAATGTGGTGACCTAAGACCACGAACACGGTGACCTAAGACCGTGGTATCTGAATGTGGTGACCTCGCACCACGCAGTAATCTGAATGCGGTGACCTAAGACCGCGATATCTAAATGTGGTGACCTAAGACCACAAATGCGGTGACCTAAGACCGCGATATGGAGTGTAGCGGAAGGAGGGTCGACTTAGTAGTCCCCTACGGTGTACACAAAGTTGGTACGGGGGAGTGTAGCGGATGGCTTGTTAGGTTTGGGTTTGGGAATGCATCATAATTTGTATGCTATGATATGAATGTGTAATATTTGTTATGCTTGGTTCTTTTATGATTTAGTGTTGTGTACACATTGAGTCTGTTGACTCACCCCGTTGAGGGACCATGTTTCAGGTGATGAACAGTAATGGATCGGGACGGCAAAACTTGTGGTGGCCATGCTCAACATGAAGCTTTTATTTTTATGGACTATTAATTTTTAAGTACTCCGAATTATTTGGATTTACTTGATGTAATAAGGCTATAAGGCCATAGTGCACTATTTTATTTCTGTTTTTATTTATTATGTTACGAAATTTTTATTAAGTTAAAGATTAAGTAATTTACTTTAAATGTATTCTATATGTTTTATCACCTAAAATTTAAAAGGGTTTTCATTATAAAACGATTTTGTTTTCTACTCAAGCCCAACCCAAAACAATATTTCTTTCAAACCACACTATTTTCCCAAAGTAACAAAAGAACTTTGAACCGGTTTACTTGAGGAACATACCAGATCTGGTCCAGGCTCGTGGGCCGGGTGTGGGGTGTTTCAAGCAATGTCAAAGAAGAAGTTTTAAATGCCAGAAGAATAGAACTAACTCACAAATGGAATGAATAGAGAAAAACAATGGGGATTTCAGCTTTTTAGAGAAATCGGCTCAAGAGAAAAAGAATGGAGAAGAGAGTGAAAGGAGAGGTTTCGGCTTTTGAAGCATTTGAAGAAAAGAAATTGTAGAGTGAGAGGCTAAAAATTTCGGTACAAAGAGTGAAGAGGAAATTAGGGTTTAAATGCCAGAACCAATGAGATATCCCCCCTATTTATAGAAATTTCGACATGTGCTGCTTAAAACCGAAAACGCCCTTCCTGATAACTAAAAGTCAAGCTAATAAAAAGGGAAAATTTGGCACCCCTTATCCATGAAGTAGCCGAATTCTTTACTCCTCTAGGTGGTAGATTTTCAGCCATCACCTTGCCTTGCAGATAGCTCCTATCTTTTCTCCTTTTTATCTTCTATATTATCAATTATAAAATCCATATAAATCCTCCTATTTTTGAGCCTTGTTACCGTCCACTTCACCTAACCCTAATGTCGAATTTAGCTAACTTAAATTAAAAGATTTAGGCTCCATAAAACTTAAATTTTGGGCCCCTAACTCCTTGTGTGTGGCGTCACCCCTTGCTCTATTTTAAGTGCCGAAAATGGCCCAAAACATGGACTCTTTGCGGCCAAAACTTGGGCCTCTTTAATTGTTAATGACGCCACCTTCTAATTCCCTTGCAGTGCCACCTTTTGTTGGGCCACAAGCCCACGTTAGTATTTTAAACACAATCACCACCTTTTAACTCTATAATGCCTTATCAGATAATTTAACCAAGGCTTTTGCCAAGTCCTGAGCCCAATTTGGACCCCTATCACTTAAATTAACATATTAAACATATCCTTACACTAAACGCATAGACCCATTAATTCAGGATGTTACATAAAATACCAAAATGAGTCGATAGTGTGATAGACTTGACAATGATCCCCGAGCTCGTAACTTGACTCCAAAATCTAATAAGCAATGCAAACAAACACATACAATAAGCTATTGTAGCTTAGTAAGTTATAAGCAGTTACATAACAACAATGCATTATATTATTATATTAATAAGGCCAATTTAATATAATCACGATCGAGGTTTATAACCATAACTATAATTTATATCACCCTTCGTAAACTTTCACATTTCATAGCCTTAAGGCCAAACACCCACACATTCAATAATAGATTTCACATCGATCAATAAATCACTTTCCCATCTCATAACAAATACATATACATTTATACAACTATACAGATATATCATATTTTCTTAATTTCATATGCATATATCACATACCAAATTTATACTTGCATTCCAAACCCATATAAATTACATATTAATATGTATAATACATAATTTCATTTCAACAGTTAATACTTACTTTATTACCTAAAAGATGATCTATTAGTACATACTTGATCATTTTACCTCGTTTAACACATCCATTAATCGATACTCTTAAAGGATCAACAAACCCGCACACTAAATGCCAAAACCTTGTAACGTATCACATATTTGGTGCCATTACATTTAACAACTCGCACATTTAGTGCCAAATCCTTGTAACTTATCGCACACTTAGTGCCGTTACATTTAACATCTCATACACTTAGTGCCAAATCATTGTAACTTATCGCACACTTAGTGCCGTTACATTTAACATCTCACACACTTGGTGCCAAATCCTTGTAACGTATCGCACACTTAGTGCCATTACATTTAACATCTCGCACACTTAGTGCTCATTAACCGATTTCGCACACATAGTGCTCGGTATCAAATTTGCACATTAAGCGCATATCTCAAACTTGCTACTCTTTCATATATATAAATATAAAGCTTAAACCTCAACCATATTTATATATATATATATACGTATTAACTTATTCATCACTCGAATTAATATCACATTCATGTATATCATTGACATATATGTATACATCACATTCGGCTATACTCATCTCTCAAATCAATATCACATTAGGCTATATCAATAATAAACATATATACTTCCATTAAATTCATGTGCATCATTATAGATAAATCCAATCCAACATGATTGCTTAAAAACTTACCTCGAATATCGACGGACATTATAATCTGCTATTCGAACATGGTTACCAACCTTATTCACATTCGACATAAGCACATATAAATTCATATTTTTCATACCAACATATATATATATAACATTTATCTACAATTAAACACGTCTATTTGCCTATAAACTTACCTCGGATGACGTAAAACGGAACGGGACGACTAGTCGACAATTTTCATTTTTCCCCATCCAAGTCTGATTTCTTTTGTTCTTGATCTATATAATTTCAAATTAACCCCATTTAAACACAATTTCATTCAATTTAATCCAACAACACATAAATGGGAAAATTACCATTTTACCGCTAATATTTCATACTTTTACAAAATTAGTCCTAATTGCACAAAATACAAAATACACAAAATTTCACCGCATCATAGTTAGGCCGAATCTTCCTTATGCTCATACTAATCCATGCATTTCATTTATTTTGCCTTTTAGCCCTTCAATTTATTATTTTCTCAATTTAGCCCTAATTAGCTAAATCCATCAAATATTCAAGAACAAAACATGTTAATTAAACACATATCTTTCATTTTCTATTATCAAACAACAAAAATCACAAATTATCATCAATGGCATAACACAAAATCATCATCAATTTCAAAAATTCAAGCATGGGTCTTGTAGTATTCGAAACAACGATTTCAAAAACGTAAACATTATCAAAAACTGAACAAAAACTAACCTTGAATCAAGCCAAAATAGGTGCCGAAATTTTGAAGAACATGAAAGCTTTCTTCTTTGCAATATTCGGCCACTTAAAAGATGATAATGGCTTATTATTTTTTTTTATGTTTTGTTTTATTATAATATCATTCATTTAACATATTACCAATTTAACCTTTAATAATATTATTATATAAAACACATTAATATGGTTATAAATGTCCTTATGCCGTCCACTATCTCATTAAATGGGCTAATTTCCCTTTAAAGACCTCATATTTAAAAGCCACTATCAAATAAGCACTTTACACTTTAGTTTACAACTTTTATATTTTACGTGATTAAGTCTTTTTATTTAATCGGACACCTAAACGACAAAATTAAGTCACGAAAATTTAACACAAACAAATTCACACATAATAAACACGGAAAATAATTTTAAAAATATTTTTTTCGGACTCGAATTTGTGGTCCCGAAACCACTATTCTGATTAGGGTCAAAATCGGGCTGTTACAGGACTTTTTATAGGTGGAGATGGCTGCTAAAAATATCATTCATTCCCTCTCCCTTGGCCAGCCATGCATGGTAGGAGGGATGGTTTGACTTGAATTTGCTATTTTTAGCTACAAGCTAAAAATTGCAAGCTCGAAAAGGGGAGGGGTTTGAACGGCATTAAGGACAAGTATGAGGGCTGATTTGAAATTATAAGAAATAGATAAAATAAGCTAATTGGGTAAGTTGCATGGGACGGCTTGGGCTGCCAATTTTCTTAGTGGATCAGTCCTCGCCATTTAGCACAACTAGACCTCTTTTTCTTCATTAGGCTTGTAAGTAATTTTAACCCAATTTGTGTTGTATCAAAATTAATTATAAAATTTGTTCAATAATTATCACTAGATTTTCCATGGCTGGGAAAATAATTAGCCAAACTCTTCGGTCACATGATACAAAAATTACCCTAACGGTCCAATCTTCCCAATGTGACTACCGAGCTGATTTTTCACCCTTTGTGTAAAGCTATTGAAAATAAATCAAATTTGTGTAAATTTATTATAAAAATAATTAAAATTCAATATGTTCATGATTTGATTAAAAATTAATTATTTTATAATTAAAATATGATTTTTGACAAAAACTACTAAGAAATTACATGAATTAGAGCTAAAAGGGGGCTAAAAAGTTTATATTTTTGTGTTTCCAATTCTCGTACGATTTTGATGTTTTACTACTATATAACTTAATTGTCTGATTGAGTCCAAGAGTCATCTTTTCTTTTGCAAGTTTGGTGTGTTTGCTTGAGGATTAGCAAAGAATTAAGTGTGGGAGAGTTTGATCTGCCGCAAATTGATGTGGCAAATTAGGCTTTCCTGGTATACCTAAGAAGCTTATTGTCTAGCAAAATAGCGTCTTTAGCATAATTTTTTGTAATTTTTAGTTTTTAAGTTAATAATTGAAAATGCCACATTTTTGTTCATTTTGTGACCCAATTTGGCCAATAATGTCATTGGGGGGCCAAATGTGTGAATGAGTGGTGTAGGGACATGTTAGAGGTTGAAAACAAGCGAGAATGGCCCCAAAAGAAAGGGTAGTGCGATATCCACAGCTTTGAATTACAATACTTCCAGAAGATTGGAGACACCCTTTAGTGATATCGTTATATCTACTTTTGATATTGTGGTATCCACCTTTCCAAGAAGGCTCGACACTACTCGAGGTATCGCGATATCCCAATACCGTCAAAAGGACAAAATCGGACAAAAAAGGGTAGTCTTTGTCCATCCAGTCCACCAATAACCCATGGCCCGTGTAAAGATAATTTTGACAACTAAAATCCATCCGCTTTCAGCCTAAAATAGCCAAAATTGGCTGAAGAGGAGAGAGATACACATTAGCTTAGTTTTATTCTTAGATTTCTTATAACGCCCTAAAATTTTGAGAATTTAATTGTGCGATTCTACAGTAATTAATTTTTGTATCTGTGGTTCTATGCTTTGCTTTTGTGTTTAAGCTATTTTCTTTTGTGTTTAAGCTCTGGAGTTTGAGTCGTACCATTAAAAGCTTTATTATTTTAAAAACAATCCTTATCCATGCATTACATAGTTAAGTTCAATTTAGCGTAAACTTGTATCAAGAATGAGCCTGCTGGTTCACTGGTTAAGTCTCTGTATTCTGTTAGGTCCCGTGTTCGAATCTCGAAGAGGATAATAAGGAATATTTTTGCCAAATGCTAGAAGTCTGCTTGGAAGTTAAATTTTAATTAACACTAGTTCTAAACTTTAATTTTTTTTCTTTAGTATCTTTTTTCTCCTTCGTTCCTTTTCTTTCCTTTTACTCTTTGTTTATTTTTCTTTTTTTTTTTAAAAATTTGTTGATCGTGGTCGTAAAGAGTATGGGATTAGTTGAAGTTTTGTCATTAGTCGTTGGTCGTAAGGATATCGAGTAAGTCACTATCAATTCGTACGTTTCCACGATTTTTCTTTATTTTCATAACCTACTTTGAATTGGATATTTTGTTGTTGTGAAAATCTTTGATAAATGAACGGTTGTTTCACTATTAGGCGGGAATATCAGAAGTAAGGAATAGCAAAACGACAATTTCAGTGATCGTCATTGAATTTTCAGTAAGTTTTGGCTCCGTTAAAGGTTTCGTGTCGAAACTTTTGACATTTGCGTTATGCACGTAATCAAGAAATTTTGTGATTAAAAGGCTTAATTGTTTGACTGAATGGTTATTTTAAACTTCAGATATTCTTTACGTTGCTATCGCTTTGAAATCCCTTTAGGTGCATACCGAAAACCCTTAATTATGAGCTTTTTGGACATCGAAAAATGTGGTTGTTGAAGCCACACGGCCTAGGCACATGTCGTGTAACTCATTGTTCATCAATTTGGAGCCACATGGGCAAGGCACACTCGCATGTGTCCAGACCATGTGTGGCCATGTTAGTGCAAGGTTCACATGGGCGAGAATACTGGCGTGTGTCTAGGCTGTGTAACTCACTATTTTTGACTTAGAACCACACGGTCAAGGACATGGGCGTGTGTCCAGGCTGTGTGAGTCACACGACCAAGGACACAGGTGTGTGTCAAGGTCGTGTAACTCACTGTTTACGTTTTATAACCATACGGGTGAAGGACATGGGCATGTTTCCAGGCCGTGTGAGCCACTCCGGCAAGGACATGGGCGTGTGTCTAGGCCGTGTGGCATATAAATAGGGTCCAAATCCTGTTTTTAAGGTCGTGGGTGTTACCAAACCTAATGTTGACCTTCCTAGTGTATGAATGATCTGAATTTGATTTTATGAGAACTCTTTGATGCTCTATGACTGACATATGAATAACATAATTGTATGTGTACTTTGATAAATATAACATAATTGTATGTGTACTTTGATAAATATTTCCAACATTTAACTGTATTATCTAATTGTAAAACGAATTAGAATGACTGAACACATGTTGTGGATATTTGTACTTTGCATTTGCATGGGTTGGGATATTGTGAAGAAGGAAGTAATCTGCTCTGAATTAGTGGCTAAGCCACGATGCATATAAATCTGAATCTAATGCTTTGTCGCATTTCGATCTAGCAGCTAAACTATGTCTCTGTAAACGTGTCAGACCGACACTCTATGGTGTGTAGGGTTGGTTGGGCATTGAACACCCTTAACAATGTGTTGGGATGGCCGAAGATGGTGTGTAGCAGATAGGGTAGGAATATCTACATCTAAAACTGATTTGTTCTGTATATGAAACTAAAATTGCTTCTGTGTATGTAATTGATCTATCCTGAATTTGAACTGAAATTCCTTCTGTTACCAAACCGAATCTTAGGATTTGAGAATTATCTTATAAATGTGTTCTAATTGAAAAAATGTCATTTACGCATTGAGTTCACAACTCATTTTGTTATTGATTGGATTTCAGGTGGTTCTCAAACTTGAATGGTCGACGCCGTGGGAGCTCGGTCAAGCTTTTATCCTTCCTTTAAATACTACTTGCAACACCCCAAACTCGGCCAAGACGTTATGATCGGATCCGGCATGTCACATAGAAGGATTATTTAAAAACTGGGCGTGTTCGTTGGAAGGTTTGTATTCTTTTTGAAATTCGAGCTTTGTTGTTGGTGAAACTCAGATTTGACTTTTATGGTTTTCTTTTAAAGACGTTGTTATTATTATTATCTTCGAAAACTTTTTTTATAACAGAAATCAGATTAAGTGAATTACGGAAGTGTGATATTTTGAAACCGTTGTTGTCGTTTTAAGAAAATCCCGAGATAAATCATTTATAGTTTGAATATATCATAAATGAAAGTATAAAAGAAAAATAAAACCATTGGCCTTATTACATAAAATTAAACCCAAATTAAAATAATCTTAAAACGAAGTAAAACAAAAATTTTTACTAAAGTTTGGAAGAAGCACTCCGATGTATGGCCACCACAGAGTCCTCCGCTGTGCCAAATCCTCTAATGCTGGGGATCACCTGCAAGGTTAAAGCAGAGGGGTGAGTTACGAGAACTCAGTGTGTAATCCCCTAGTCGGTCATTAATTGGGCCCGATCCCATACAGAAATAGACTGGGCTGAAGCCGTATTCAGAAGCAGACTGGGCCGAAGCCCTATTCAGTACAATCTAGGCCTTAGCCCTATTAACATGATAAAGCAGATAATGCATGCAACCCAACCTAATAATTCATCTGCTACACACCACCAGCACCAGCCCAACACACCTATGGGGATTTCTAAATCGACCCATCCATCCGCTATACTCCTCAATGGCAGACAGGCTGCTCATCACAGAATTTGTGGCGAAGCCACCAGAATATCAGAATATACGTGGCATAGCCACCAAATAGAATGTGGCAGATCCACCAGATCAGAATGTGGCAGAGCCACCAGAATACAATTCCTTCAATCATCAATATCCCAACCCCATGCAGAATGTCATGTATGCAAAGCACATATCAAAAATGATGTATGAAATAAATTACCATCAAAACCAGTTAACCAGAATACACAATCATACTAATCACAGTCAAATCGGTCATATCATAGCACAAGCCAATCATTTACCTACAAGGGTAAATCAGTTATTTTACCCTGCAAGGGTATTCCGGTAATCCTACCCTTCAGGGGTAGTTTGGTAATTCTACTCATAACTAATTCTTGTATGCAGTGCATCTCAAACATAATCAATCATACCATTAACACATACAACGCTAGTACTACCACGAGGGTACAACGGTCATTTTGTCGTTTAGGGGTACAACGGTAATTTCACCCCTTGGGGTATTTCGGTAATTTCACAAACCAGGGGTATTTCGGTAATTTTGCAAACTGGGGGTATTTTGATAATTTCACAAATTAGGGGTATTTCAGTAATTTCGTAAATCGGGAGTATTTCAGTAATTTTGCAAACCAAGGGTATTTCGATAATTTCACAAATTAGGGGTATTTCAGTAATTTCGCAAACCGGGGGTATTTTAGTAATTTTGCAAACCAAGGGTATTTCGATAATTTCACAAATCAAGGGTAATTCGATAATTTTGTAAACCAAGGAATTCTAAACAGAGATAACGGTGCGAATGGGCCTAAGGCCCATTCTCGGCCCAAATGAGCCCACACGCTCGTGTGGCCCATTTAGCCCAAATCTAGCCACAGATATGAGATTCACATAGTCTAATCCATCATCTACTACACAATCATACAACTTATTCATATGGCCCACGGGCCCATCGGGCCCACTTGGCCCCTTTCGGCCCATCGTGGCCCAAACAACCTAAACCCTCAAGAACACACATAGTGACCTCAACTATCACGTCGAAGCTCCCACACGTGCGCTCGCACGCTCGTGTGGCTACCATGGCCGTTTGACCGGCATTTCGGCATTTGCCGCTCTACAGCTAAAGTAGTGTGAAATACAAACATGATAGGAGTCTGAAGCTAATCCATGCTCCAAATGCTCCTATGCCCAAATGCCCACCAAGGTATGCTTCCTCTCCTCATAGACAGCTCTATATATAGCCAGATTCTCACCTTCCCTCTTACTAGTTTTCCGATGTGGGATCCCTCCTACAGTAGATTTTAAATCCAACACAAACTCTGGTCGTCCAATCCGAAAAATAAATACTCCATTGATTGTCATGAGATTCGAACCCAGGCTCTCCCATCAGTCAATTCACGCCACTTGCCACTAAGCCACCAGCTCCTCTTGTGTCTAACATCATGCGCAACTAAATAAAATCTATGAGCCAAAGTCCAAGTTCACTTAAAAATAAATCAAAATGAAATGCCAGCGCCAAGGCTTGAACCTTGGACCCTTTGCTTCCTTGTGTGCCGTCACCTCCTTGTCTCCCATGTGGCGCCATTTTGCCACTACACCACAAGCTCTTTTTGCATCATTTTTCTCCACATTTTATTCTTAAAGCCTACTTACTAACTCCCAGGGTTTTCTTCACCTAAAACCAAAATTTTCCTAAAGCCAAAGTTTGATCCCGGGACTTCATAGAAGGCCCCATAACATTCCAAAATCACTCACCTAATAGGTCCTACTTGCTTTATTGCCGTTCTCATGTTCTTAAAAATTTTAAACGCTCCCACGCCCAAGGCCCAATGGGCCCAATTCTACTAGGCCCAAATTCGGGTCGTTACACTACTACTAGGAATTTCTGTATTCTACGATATTGTAATGTTTGGGAAGGTTATATACTTATTTCATTGTTGTGGTGGAGATTATGTGATGAATGGTTCATTTTTCCTGCGTTGTAAAAGTGGTACTTTAGTATCGATGATGTAACTCTCTGGACTTGGTCTGGACGCCTAGGCCAGGTTTAGGGTGTTAAATTTCTCTAGGTTTTTTCTTACTTTTTTTTTGCACTTTTCTAGGGTTTTCTTTTTCTCTTCTTGTTTTTTATTCTTGGAGTTTATTTTTTTGCATTTACTTATTACTTTGATGTTTTTAGTGTTAATTAAGTTAGTTACCACTGTAGCTTAGGTTTATTTACACTTTCAGTCCTTATACCTTGGTTGTAAGACATTTTTAGCTTTAGTTTAATGCATTCCAATTTCTTCTACTTTAAATATGTTACTGTTAGTTCCTTTTATGTTTATTGCTTTAGATTTCTTTGTTGAATGCTTTTAATTTCACGTTCTTGAAGTTTTCTTTGATAAAAATCCAAACTTTTATAGTTTTCTTTAGTTTTACTTTAAGGGATTATTTACTTTTCATTTCCATGTTCATTCTTTTCATTTTCAGCATGAGTAACTAAACCTAAAAGGGGGTTGGTTGATGGAGATGTGGGTAAGCTAATATTTTGGACAAAGAACTAAATCATAATAAATTGGACTAATTCAAATAGACCTAAAAACTTAGGAAGTGACACCCTTAAGGGGCATCTAGGCAAGTCAGGCTGAAAGGTAAATCTTGTTGTGCACCCGTTCATTAGTCCCAGATTAACTGGTGAGATCGAGAGATAAATGAGACTAATTCATCTAAGTCGGTAAAACTGAGATCAAAAGAGAAAATGGAGCCAATTAGTAATTTAAGCGATTTAAGACCCTTATTTGAGAATTAGTGCACTACATTGAAATCAACCACCCACTGCTAGTAATTTATTTGGTTAATTTCTTAGTTTTTTTTCTCTTTGCAATTTAGTTCATAGATTAGCATATTTAATTTTCTTGCAAAATTTTCTTATTATGATTTGTCATACTATAAAATCATAATAGTATCCACTTAGACTCTATCGTTTATGCTATTTATCGCTCAATCGCCATCTCTTTTGGGTTCGATCTTTAGAACACTATGGTGTTCCATTGTAACACTACAAATATTACTGCTGACCTAAACGTTTGCAGTAAAGTCGCACTTATAAAATTGTTTTATAAAATTGTTTGTTTTATGCACACGTGCGAATGTGGTCAACCACCACTAGAGGAATAGGTCATGGCCTGAGTAACAGAAGACATAACCTTAGAGACCCAATCATGTTCGAACCTAAAGGTCCCGATAACATCCCACCACACACGGATGCTCTGATATACGAGTGTAACTCAAGGAATTAGTCAATTGAAGTTCGCCTATGACTTTCAACGACCCCGAGATTGTTGTCTGAGTAATAATAACAGGGGAACTATCTTGCTGGAGGCTGGCTTCCACTTGCCTCTCTACCCCCTCTTTTATGTGGTGCTCAACGAGTATGACATCGCATCAGGGGAACTATCTGTCTTATCCTAGTGGACGTTGGTGGCTTCATAGACATGGTGCTTCAATTTGTAACATCCACTTCAGCACACACTAAGGCTATGAGCCCATAATCCATAATTGGACTTCGAACTTTCATCTAAGAAAAGATAAATATGTTAGGGTTATTTACAAATTCGAGACTAGGTTTAGAGTTTTTACTCAATGGTCCCTTCCTAGGGAAGATATCTGTGCACAAAGTCAGCAAGTATGCTCCCAAGTTGCCTAGGAACAATACAAACGACTAAGGGTGGGACGTGAATTAGAATTGGTGGAAGTTGTCTCAATCAGAAGCGTTTTTCAATATTGCCTACAAGATTTGAGTCAGAATAGTCACAGGGCAAATAACCTCATAATGTGGGTGGACTCTCAAAATATTTATTCTGCTTCAATGGCCTGACCTTATAACACAAGTGGTGATCTGGCACAAATTTTAGTAGGAAGCATAGGGGAACTTCCTTTCTTCTTCTACAAAACTTATGGACTACATCCACGTAATTGGAATATTATAAATCATGGTACACCTTCTATTTTTTCTTCCAGTCGGGCTAATTCTCTGATTGATGGTGTAGGGTCTTCTTCAAGTTCTCATACCACTACGCCCATTCTAACACACAACATAGATGTCTTAGCCATTCTACATGAGGCTTGTGTGAATGAAAGTGCTTCTGCTGCTCCTCTAAAAAAAGTACCAATTAAGAAAACTCAAAAAAGACCAAGGGTGGAATGGAGCAACCAATAAACTAAGGACAATGAACACCTGCAACTGACACGAAATAGACTCTGAAAATGGCTTACTACACTTGGAGCCAACACTTCACCAGTTCCCGCCCTTCCTGCAGCTCCTACCCTTCAAGTGGAGTCCGCCCACTCTGCAGACTCCCAAGTTCACACCACTAATCTTCCCGTAGCTGAGGTTCCAACAGATACAATATGCCCAGAACTGTCAATAGCTCATTCTAGTTCTCTACCACATGATGCTTTCACTGGCAAAGTAGATGAATTTTTCCCTTGGTGTGATCTATTAAGGCCAGGGCCATCTCTTATCTTATTAGCCGCCATCTTCCAGCAATAAAACAACTTTATGCCTCAGCAAGTGAAAGAGGCTCTCCACTCGTGTCTCTCTTCAAATACTCAATTATCTCCTCTTTCAATACTAGCGAGGTCTTCCCAAGCCTTGTCAATAGAATATGTGTAACACCCCTAACCCGTCTCCATCGTCGAATTAGGATTATGGAGCATTACAATGCAAATCATAACAATTACTAACATTTAACCATTCAAATATCAAATTAAATAACATATAATCAAATTCAAATTCCATTCAAAGCATAAATATAATTATTAACCTTAAATCGGTCCGACAGGGCTTTAAAAATAATTTAGGAACAATCAGGTACTAATTTGAATCAATATAGAAAAACATACAAAAATTTGAAAATTTTGGAAATAGGGGTCACACAGCTTTGTGGCCAGGTCATGTGACAGAGCCCAAATCGTGTGGCTTAAGGAAATGACCGTGTGGCTACCCCACACGCCCGTGTGCTCAAATCGTGTAACTAACTGTGACCATGTGAAAAATCATGCACCTAAAATTAATAAGGCACACGGCCGTGTGTGGCACACAACCTTATGCACCTTAAAAAGTTTCCAAAACAAGGCAAACTTTCATCCAAAACATAGGTACCAAGCCAAATCAAAACCAACCATTTCCATACTTCAAAAACACATTTAAACACGCCAACATGCCAAAACATTCAACCTAAGAGCCTAATAAATGTGTTCTCATTGACACCACAATCCAATTATCAACCAAGTTCAAATTTCATACCAAATTAATTTGCATTCAAAGTTCACAAGTTCTTACATTAAACACATGCCAAACTTACTATCTTTCAAACACTTTCATGGCGTTCATACCAAATGGCCAAAAACATATTTACATGAACATATGCATATCAAAACCAAAGACACATACACAAGCAAACTAAAACCAAGCTTAAAGAACTTTAAACCAACCTAAGATGTAACACATGAAATAAGTATCCAAAACATATACAGAACACACCTATTACATTTCATGCCATCAAGTTAAATCCACCATATATCAATTTCAATATCACTTTCAAATCTCTAAATCAAGCTATGATCAACCACATTATTGGCCACAAACAATCAACTTATAAACAAGTATAAAATATGCCACTTATAATGAACACTTATACACAAATTACAAGATACTCCTATTACATGCCGCATATCCCAAAGTAAATGTTTTAAAAGACTACCAAAGATAGTTGGATGGTGTGATCTTCCACTTGATCCGATTGCTCGGTTTCGCAAAACAAGATCTACAAGAAATCAAGAAAAACAACACGAGTAAGCTTTTATGAGCTTAGTAAGCTCACAAGTTGAAATGTTGTAACTTACCGTATAACCACAATTTTATAATTAACAAAATCAAAAGCTAACATTAACCCTATCAATCACAGCCATTCAACGGGTGAGTTTCATAAATACAAGTCATTTAATCACCTTATTTATACAATATCAACCATTAACAAGTCACAATAAAATATCAGAAACCATAAACACATACAAGTCTTTCGCAAGAAATCATAACCAAATATCAGTTACCTATAATCATTAAATCGTTTAAACATTAAAAATTTGACTCGATGAATGGTATAACATATACGAATGCACGATTATCCATCTAGAACACACCAGAACACTAGAACGAGCTATCCATCTGAGAACACACTTGGGCACTAAATGCCAAGCCCATAGGCTAACATCCCTCTGAAACACACCTCGACACTGAGTGCCAAGCCAGAAGGATTTACATCCGCCCTCGATAACACACCAAAATCACTGTAAATATAACACGATAGTCTGCAACCAATGCTGGACTTTGGTAAATTCAGTGGATGGTGACAAGTCAATCCCGTACCGCGCGCAATATAACCTATTGGCATGCCAATTGTATCCTATTCTATGTTTATTTAGGCTCAATACAGGTAATCATATAACATTTTTCAATTCAGTTTATTTTTCTCACATTATACCAATTTATAACAATTAAATTACATCTATATATTTATCAACATACCACAAGTCAGAAATCAATATAATATTATGAATTATTCTAATTTAAATTGTATCAATTTACTAGGGCTAAATAATAAATATTGTAATGTTAGAGGCAATTCAACAAATTTTCCTTTTCCGCGTTTGTTTATCGATTGATCTGTTTCTTGATCTATATATAATAATTTAATTCATTATATAATTCAAATTTACCCTTTATCAAAATTTTACACTTTTACCCTGAACTTTCACCTTTTATTCAATTTAGTCCATAAACTCAAAACTTCAAATTTAACATAATCAAACTCAAATCATGCTGACCGAATTTTCCATAATCCCTATACAACCCATAATTATTCAAAATTCACAAGAATTTCATGTCAAATTTAATATTTTTTAAATTCAGTCCTTTAACTAAAAATTAACTAAAATCACTTTACAAGATAGTCTTAATCAACAACCAAGATTTCAATTTCATTATTTAATGGCAAGAGCACCTAGCGTTCATCAATGGAAAGTTCCAAAACCTTTAACGATTTTACAAATTAGTCCTTGGGTTAGCTAGAATAAACTACAACAATCTCAAAAACATAAAAATTACAAAAAAAGGAGTTTAGAAAACATTACCATTGAAAGACCTAAATTGGCAAAACCTTGATGTTCAACAATGGAGTTTTCAAGGCTTCATTTTCATTTTCAGTGAAAGAAGGAAATGAAAATGGGTTTTATGTTTCCTTTTTTCTTTTATATTTAATTACATATATTTTTATTTAATTTTAATTTTTTAACATATATATTATACTATAATCAAGCATTAATCATCCACCCAAAAAAGGGTATAATTTCCTCATTAACCCTTCCACTTATAATAATTAAGTCATTAAATCAAAAAATTCAATAGCGATTAAGTTTTACACCTTTTACGATTTAGTCCTTTTTCTTTAATTAACTAGTCAAACAATAAAATTTTTGAACCGTAACTTCACATACCAATATAATAACTCCGTAAATATTTATAAATATTTCTAGGCTCGGTTTATAGAAAAGAGGTCCTAATACCTCATTTTCCTAAACCACTTGACTTTAGGGACAAACCACTTAACTTTAACTAATTATTCAAACAGCAAAAATTATCAAGTCAAAATTCTATATAATATAGTATTTGACTTGTAAATATTATCACGAACTCACTAGTCAGATTTGTGGTCCCAAAACCATAATTTTCGACACCACTAAAAAAATAGGGTGTTACAATATGGGCTAGTGAGTTGGGCCCTCCAAGAAGCATGCGAGCAAAACATTGCTAAGATAACAAGTTTGGAGAAAGCTGTAAAAACTGGTGAACAATCTTTGGCTCAGCAATGTCAAAATCATCAAGGGGCTATAAGACATATCAAAAGCCTCAACTTCTGTATCATAGCTTGGAAGGGCAAGTATAAAGATACACAAACTAAATGCACACAGTTGGAGGAGAAGAATAGTCTACTGAAGGCTAGAGAGTCCTCTTGGGAGGAGAAACATAAAGCCCAAGAACAATGCCACATAGCAGAGTTGGAAGGTCTACGCCAATCCCACTAAGAAGCTTTAAGAAAATACCAAGAGGATACAAGGAAAAATTTGATAGAGGCCCTGCCCAAGTTAAGATATAATCTAGTTCTCCACGCCCAGGTTCCTACAGACCATTTAAATCTAAGTCAAATGGATTTTAACTGCCTTTAGAAGGTCCCTATCGAGTCCCTAAACTTTAATGTCTACAACTATAAGGGCGAGGATTGGGAAAATTTCCAGAGGGAGTGGAAACAATCAGTTGGCTTCTTTATTCCCTCTACACTTAAAGTAGAGGAAAAGGAAGAAGACTTAGAAGACTCGATAGGTTTAGAGCAAGCCCCTGCAACAGATGAAGCCCCCATGGAGCCCACTAATTAGTTCTTTTTAACTTGCCCAATAGATTAAGGAAGATCTAACATATTATGCATATAGGGCTAACTCTCACTTAACTGTCACAGGATTGGCTAAATTGAAAGCTTTGATATCAATTAATTGTAACACCCTTTACCCGACCCGGATCACTGGGTACGGATATCAGATGTTACAACACAAAAACACTTTGCAGAAACTTTTACAACTAGCGTAGAAACCAATTTAAAACATACTCATTATTTCTTTTGTGTTGTTGTTTAATAAAAAAGAGGATGTTTAATAATTAAATTAAAGTTTTAAAGAGCATATAACGTTACAACATAAAACTTTGTTAAAGGTGGACTCTTCATGGTGTAGTGTACTATACGTCATACTTCTATGATGCCCTTTGTATGCATAATATCACAACTTGTACGACTAACTTGGTGTAATCCTGGCTTGGCCCCTCTTGGCGTTAGGGGTGAGCAAAACTCAATTCGAATCGAAAAAATCGAAAAAAAATTTGAATTTCAAATTATTCGAATCGAGTTAATCGAGCTAATCGAGTTAATCGAATCAACTCGAATTTTGAGTTTCGAATTTTGAGTTCGAATCGAGTTGAATTTTCGAATTCGAATAACTTGAATACTTCGAATAAATCGAATATAAACTTTTTTTTTTTAATTTTAGGCTTTTCCCTCAAGCCTAAATATTTAATTTTATCCCTTCCCCCCCAAGCCCGTCAGGCGTCAGGCCAAAAATGTATCTTTCCAATTCCTCCCCCAAATAAAACCCCCAAGCCCTAACACTAAGAGCAGCAGGTAATAAATTTCATCTATCGTGGGTGCTGCAGATTCTTCTTCTTCAAACCCCAAATTAATTTTCTTCTTTGTTTTTCTCTGGTAAGTTGTCTAATCTCTTTTTCTGCTCTTCAATTCCATATTTTTTGAGTTTCTCTTCTTCTTGCTACACTTTTGCTTCTGTATGTTGGCTGTGAGTTTGGACACTCATTTACTCTGGGTTCAGGCATACCTTGGCTGCATGAAAAAGGGTCCGGTATTGACCGATCCTAAGCTGAAATGGTTAGTATTCATATATATATATTCTTTAACCTATGGGATAACCGGATAAGTGTTTCAAATAAGTGTTTCTCGTTAGTTTATGGGATTTAGCAAACTTGGGTAGATTTTTTATTTTTTATATTTTTTTTGTGTAAAGGCAATGATAGTATGAAATGACTGTACTGATCCTAAAGAAATTGAAAAGCACGACAGTTAATTGGGCTATAAATTTGTTCTCACTATCAATAAGCTTCTAAAATTTCAGGCTATATCAATTACATTTCTTTCTAGAATTTGGTTCTAATCGCAATAGATCCTTACTACAAGGGAGGCAAAGAAACTTTCATTTACAGATGACCTATTAAGATATCCTTGATCTTGAATTACCTTGACAAAAGATGAATTCCATATTTAAAGATCTATGTTGCTCTATACCTTGAAATGTATGTACACATGCAAGGCTACATTGTATATAAATGTACATTTCCCGTTTATATGTATCTTGTTCTGTCTATGTGCTCTCCTTTGATGGAAATGGACCTGTAGTATGGAATGTTGCAATGTGCCTTTCCCATTTATATTTTTCTACTGTGTTTTACTTGTACGTGTACTTTTAGGATGATGAGGATGTGATTTAAGATATTTAAAAAGATAAGCACATCATGGTTTTCTGTTTTGAATCATTTTAGACAAGATTTAGTGTTAGAGTATATGACACCAAAAAGGTAGGATTTATTTATTGCAGATATTCATATGTTGTAGAATGATTAGAATTGACTAAATTCATACAGGTATGAGCCACTATCCTATCTACTAGGCTCGGAGTACTTCCTTCATGCCTACGGTCCTTTATATGCTCTTTTAGCTAATGTTGTTGCAAGTTTGGTTGCTCTGAGAAACAACAGGTGGTGCTCATATTTATTTCAGAGCTAATCCCATAATTGTCTATTAAACAATTTCTCTCTTTTCTTATGTTTCTTGTTCCCTCCTTCTCATATTGAGATCATGGTTTTCAGTAGCTGATAGTGTAGGCTTTCTTCTGCAAACATTGGCTGATTTTAACCCTTGTTTTGAACTCTGCATGCTTAGTCTAAATTATTACTCAAACTATTGAGTTCTTTTTTGTTCGGTCATGGCCAGCTTTGTTCACTAAATACATCTACTATAACTAAAAAACTATGCATTTTGATCAAGCCTTTTATCTTTCCCTCCTCTATTGTTGTGATTGAGGAGGTCGAGGGGTTGCTTGTAGTGGAAATTATTGATTTTCTTAAAAGAAAAGTTTAATATTTGGAAAGCTTAATCGAATGTATATTTTGCAATACCACTTTTCTCTTTGACTGCTCATTTCGTAACATTAGTAGAGGTGATGTTACTAATGATGCATCCCTTACTTTTCAAATCTCTGATTTGTTACGATTGTTTCTGTTTTGAACAAATAGCAGTTTTCGGATGTTTAGTAACGAAGATGTTACAATCGATGCATGGATGCTTGCAATGAATGTCAACTTTGAGAATAAACGAAGACTGTGTGAGCGAAAGTGTACGCCAACATTCATTGCTGTCATGCTACACATCTTAACTTCCCTCCTTCAATCACCTCAACCCAATTTTGTTTTCCACAAAGTTATTTAGTAACATTTTTACCAACAATGTAAGTTTTCCAATATGTTTTTTTTACATTACCATTCTTTTTTATCGGTTCAAACCAAAACCAAATTCACGAGGTTCTATTGCGGTTCTACCTTTTCTCCATTTTCAGACCTTGTTGCAGCAGCAGCCATCATCTTCATCGACTTAAACGTTCAACGGCTGGTCGCTGTTCTATATCGAAACCTATCTTTGAACAAAGGTATGTGTACTTGCTATATGTCCGCTTAAAGCTTTCTTGAGCAAGTTAGGCTGAAGCTAATGACATGTAATCAAAATTATTTATGACTCACTGAAACTCAATGCTAATTCTAGTTCCCAGCATGTGTTTAATACAAAAAAAAAAAAGGAATTATGCATCAGAGATTTCTCATGCAATTGACTAGAGAAAGAAAAAAAGTGCATGTTGTTTGTTTTGTTTATTGCCTCATGCGTATTGTCGCTCTCTTATTATAATCAATACATCTACTATCATTGTTGTAGTGTTGTTCATGTTTTGAAGGTATGTGCTAATTCTCTTTCTCCAGTCAATGCTAATCCACATATGTTATGGGGTGAAAAAGAAAAATAATTTGTAAAATAAAAAAGAAGGTACCCTTCATCCAAAGGCACAAGAAGCTACTTGATGAGTTGATGAGTAGTTTTTTTCTTAAAGAAAAACATTGAGAAAAAGATAATACAAGACATTAAAAATTAAAATATATTTTCTTGCATATGTTTAATTTTTTATTACTATTTTGTTTAATTAAAATTTATAATATAAAATAAAATAAAATAAAACTTAATTAAACTCTTGTTTGGTAAGGTAATGATGGGATATTAGCAAGCCAATTATGTATTTTTATGAATATAATAAGAAATTTACTTCACAATATTATTATTCAATTTGATTCGACTCTTTTATTTAAAATAAATTGTATTTGAAGTAAATTAATTCTCAATCCTTATATTACTGATATGAAATTATCTTATTTTATATGTCAAGCCATGAAATAATTTAAAGCTTTAAAATTTTAAAAAAAATCAAAAATTATAATTTAATTTTAGTAATTAAGATTTTGAATGATTTTTTTTGTCTTTCCCGATTGATATCCAATTCAATTCAATTCTCGAGGAGTAAGCCAACACTTGATCCACAGTGTGATAAATTTAATTTCAATAATTAGAACTTTTAATTTTTAAAAATTAAGGTATTAAAAAATTAAAAAAATAAATTTTTTGAAAGTAGATAAATTTTAAAAATTAAAATTAAAAAATCAGAAAATTAGAAAGATTCAAGGCATAAGCAAACTTATGTCTTTTCTGTGGTCAATTTTACATTACGATGTGTTCATGTCTCACTTGTGCTATAGTAACACTATCACTTGTTCATGTCTCACTTGTGCTATGGTAACACTTTGGTTCAGAAAATGAATTAAAGCATAAATGTTATTAAGTTTGATTTTAAATCAATTATTGGTTATCATTAGTGATTGCAACAAATGTTTGCTTGTAGATGAGTGATCCAAAGCAAGATGGTTCAACTCAAAGTTCACAAAATTCTTCCCCAAGTAGAGATGATCAATCAACAACCAAGGGAAATGTTCGAAAAAAGATTACTCCAAGGGCAGCTTGTTGGAACCATTTCACCAAGTATGTGACTAAAGAGGGGAAGAAGATAGCAAGGTGCAATGCATGTGATGTTACTTACACCATGGAAACAACTATGGGTTCTACAACAAATTTGAATAACCATTTGAAAACATGCCTAAAAAGACCTCGAGGTAATACTTCTGATCCGAAGCAATCAGAATTAACATTTGTGAATGTTAGGCAAGAAACAACGGATTTATCAACTTGGGTGTTTGATAAAGATGCTATTAGAAAAGCATTGGTTCATATGATAATTGTGGATGAACTACCTTTTAAAATTGTAGAGGGGGAGGGTTTTTAATACTTTCTTTCTATAGCATGCCCACGCTTTAGTCTTCCATCTCGTTGGACAATTAGAAGGGATTGTCTTGATTTATTTAACTCCATGAAGAGTGTGATGAAGAATTGTTTTGAAAAAGATATAAGTAGAGTTTGTTTGACGACAGATACTTGGACTTCATTGCAGAGGATATCTTACATGGTTTTAACAGCACATTGGGTGGATGATGAGTGGAGGTTGCAAAAAAGAATTATAAATTTTTGCCCAATATCCACTCATAGAGGTGAAAGCATAGGTCAAGCTATTGAAAAATGTCTTCGAGATTGGGGGATTGAGAGGGTCTTCACTATCAATGTTGATAATGCATCCGCCAATTGTGTTGCCATTGAATATTTGAGAAAGAAATTGAATCATCGAAATGCTTCTATTGCAAATGGAAAATTTATTCATATGAGATGTGTCGCACACATTCTTAATCTCATTGTGCAATACAGTATTAAGGATGTTTCTGTGTCTGTGGATCGAGTTAGAGGTGTTGTGAGGTATATAAGAGCATCACCATCGAGGTTGATAAAATTCAACCAGCGGGTAAAAGAAGAAATGATAGATAGTAAGGCTCAATTGTGTTTAGATGTGCCTACTAGATGGAACTCAACATATATGATGTTAAAGGTGGCCGAAAAATATGAGCATGCATTTGAATCATATGTACGTGATGACCATAATTTTTTCTTGACCTTCATCACTGGAGATGGAGTTCCTACATTTGATGATTGGGAAATTGTTTGAAGAGTTATAAAAGTATTAGAGCCTTTTTATCATCTTACACTAAAGGTGTCCGGATCTTTGCATGTTACCTTTCATTCACTTTTTGAAGTATTGACGGATGTGCATTGTCTTTTTGATGGGTGGCAAAGTTGTGGAGATCTAGACATAGTTTCTATGACTTCCAAAATGAGAGAGAAATATAATAAGTATTGGGGTGAAGGAAACAAGATCAACATGCTAGTTTACTTGGCGGTCATCTTTGATCCACGATGTAAAATGAGTTTTTTGAACTTCAGGGTCAACTTGCTTTTTCCTAATATTGCTAATGACATTATGAAAATGATTGATAAAGAATTGCATTGCTTGTTCAACGAGTATTCTTCTAATGTCGGGAGAATTCAACAGTTTGAAGGTAGATCTAGTTCTTCGACAAATCTTTGTAGTTCAATGGAAATAGATCATTCAGAAATGAAAACGGGCTTGGCCAAACAAAAATACCTTCAGAACAAGAAACAAGTTGGATTAGAAAGCAAATCTGAGTTGGATAGATATTTGGGTGAGCATGAAGAAGTAAACAATTCAAGTTCATTTGATTTATTGTTGTGGTGGAAAATGAACAGTTCTTGATTCCCTATTCTTTCACAAATGGCTTGAGATATTCTTGCTACTCCTATTTCAACAATTGCCTCGGAAAGTGCATTTAGCACGGGTGGACGTGTTCTCGATAGTTTTAAAAGTTCTCTAACTCCTCTCATGGTCGAGGCTTTGGTTTGCACACAAGATTGGCTTCGGAAATCTAATGATGCCATCAATCTTGAAGATTATGTTGATGAACTTCAAACCATGGAAGATGGTAATATATAAATTTTAATTTATAAAATAAGCTTTTGTGTTATTTATATTAGTAAGCATAATTTAACTAACACTTTTGTTTTTAAATTTGCTAGACTTGTCAAAAATACCTGAAGATCAAGAAGGTAATATACTTAGCATTAGTTTATAAAGTTAAATGATTATTTAATTTTTTTTTACGAACATTTTTATCATTTAACTAACTCGTTCAATACTTTTACTAGATGTTTCAAGATTATCAATGCCAACGGTGTTTGAAGCACAAGAAGAAACTTAAACTATTCTATAATGGTTTTTGAACTGATGTGTTATTATTAGTTTGGTTTGGTTTCTTATTATTGTTGGTTAATTTAGGTTGATGTTGTGTTGCTTTTGTTTATTTACTTGTTTAATTCAATTTTTTGTTGTATGATCATGTTTAAAAACTTTGAAGAATTTTTTTTTTTGAAAAATTACATAAAAATAAAAAACACTAAAGTCATTTTTTTAAAACTTATCTCGAACAAATATATTCGATTCGATTCGATTCGAATTTTGTTTCACTCGACTCGATTCGAAAAAATTTCAAATTAGGTTAGGATGATAAAATACGATTCAAAAACTCGATTAACTCGAAAATTTTTGATTCAATTTGATTCAATTCGATCGAATGCTCACTCCTACTTGGCGTACCTACTCTTACAGCAGAACCTGAAACATAAATAAACACTTGTAAGTTCAAGCCAACTTAGTGAGTTTTGACCTAGATTACCTTTAAGTATTTCTAGTTGAATTTCTTATCTTGAAGATTTTGGATTTCATTTTTGTTTTTGGCAAATACTTTCCTAATATTTGACATATACATATATGCCAACTTCTATACTTAACCAATCTTCTCACAAGTCACTCTTTCGGTAGATTCCAGATTTCACTAATCAATATAGATCTCATTTCCTTCTCAGAAAAACAAATGTACTTCTTAGAAGGATATCCACACAGAACCTACCTTCGATGGATTCTCATTCAAACAGATGTTGAATACTTCACCTAGGAGGGTGTGCTCACAGATTTTATTCTTGGCAAATACTTATACTAATTGATCTTTTAAGTTGATCTTTATATAGATCCTACATTTGGCAAACTCTCATACTATAGTTGGCAACTATCAGAATACAAATCAGATCAGATCTTTAAAACAACCTTAAATCTTAATTTCCTCTAATGAATGAAACATTCTAAGCCATCTAAAAGAATTCCAGGCAACCATGTTACATATCACGAGAATGCCCAACTTGGCGGACAACTTAGGCTCCAGATAACCCCTATACCTGGCATAAAAATTATTCAGATTTGGCAGATACCAGATAACTTAGATTACTTCTTAAAAATTGTAAATAAACTCAGACATGATGAACCCTTAAATCACTCATAATTATGAATACGCCAAATTACCTGTACCGACAAACTACAATAGCGAAATTACCCTCTATAAACACTATTGAAAACTCTTTCAGGAATGCCTTTATGTCATATTCAATTTCACCACAAGATTAATCAAACGAATATGTCTTCAAACTTATTCAGGTTTCTACCACAGAGTCATCTAATGGAGAAGTTTCTAACTTACCCTGATCTTGCCACGAAGGCAGTTATTTAGATTTCGCGACGAAGACACCACTGTGCATGTCACATAGGCATTACAGAATACGCCACCCAGACATCACAGACTATGCCACAAAGGCTTTATAAAGAATATTGTGTTTACTGTCCCGATAAACTATTTCAGAAGGTGTCATGGGGTTTCTCCCTCATGGTCTTATACATATTCTCATGTTGTGATCTATCAGTCTGATCTTCTTCTCTTCGAAGGCATCACCATGAATATTTTCATTATCATACAATGCCATAGGTCTCAGCTTCATGGTCTTACACATCCTCACATTGTGTTTTGCCAATACGGCTTACATCTCTCTGAAGGCTACACCATGAGTATTCTTGTTGTCACCATGATCTGCCAGTCCGGTTAGTAATATACCTGCCCTACCATAGGCATCACAAATGGATGTTTTACTCATTTAACACCGAATACACTTACTCAGATTCGTTCACACACATGAATAGTTCATACTTTTACATACTTGATTTCACATGCATTAATACCACACAACTTCTTATTCATGCAACAACTTTATGATACTTCTCACACACTTATACTCACCAAAAATTCAAGATAACGTCAACATATGACTTTCTATTGTAAATTAGCATGCATGAGTCAAGATAAAGACTCAATTGAAACTTACCTTTACTGTAGCTCAAAGTTCTAAACCCGACCGTCCTTTTCGTACCAACAACAACTTAAAAGAACATGGAATCACTATTAAAAACCCATTCACAAACAATTTGCTATCATTTCAATTACGGACGACCACCATGTAGGGTCTCTTATTCATATCTTACTATTTATATGCTTTTTAACATCCTTATTCTTTCAAAATCCTAACCTGCAGAGTTACCAGACTTACTAGGAGGTTGAAACATCTACCGATTACCCTAAAAACCATAGCTTCCAATTAACGAAGAAGTAGAGAATATTTAATCTTATGAAAAACTAAAGCATAAAACGGAAAAAAGAAAACCATCTCTACATCCCCTTCTTACCATATATATATATACTCAGTACCTCTTTGTGGATCTTGAAAAGTGTCAAATGCATAAATAAATTGTCCCTTGAATGTCCTATAAAATCAAAGAAAATATAAAAGAAAATCTAATGTCGATGCTATTTGATCAGTCAATCCATTCAGTTGACTCCCAACCAATCACATTACAGAATCTATCTTGCAACTTGTTCAAGCAAACTGGTGTACCATACCTATGGCGATAACTCATAAATGGCGTGGCCTTAAAGACATTTTAATCCTTTATAGCTTTAACATATACTTAATAGGCATGTCATGCTTAACCAAAACTCTAAGGAGTACTCTTCCCTTGTTGTACTCTTTCTTCAACTGAAGAATACTACGAGAATAAATCCTTAGATACTTCTACGGCAGATACTTTAAGCCAAACTTTAGTTCACCAGAAGTTTGTAACTTGGCGGACTATGCTACTATAGTACACCAAACAAATAGCTTCACATCTATACACCTTCTTCTCAGACTTGCCAAATTTGGGGTGTGACAATCCAATCCACAATCCTTGTCTCTGCAATGTTTGTTTGTTTCCAACATTACTTATATTTGCCATGTACCTAATAGGTTTCGTGGTAGTTGAATGATGTTATAATCAAAAGTTATAAATTATATTCTAGTAGTATATATATTTATATGGTTGATATGCATATATATATAAGTGTATGCAAATTATAATCCTCGTTATTTGATAAATGTGTGAGACAAGTGATGGTGTTTTAATTGAAATGTTTATATGACCATAATAGATGGTGGAATTATTGTATGTTACGGGGTGTGTATATATAAATGAAACTTAGATTCATTTTTTTTCTTTGTTTAAAAGAAATATATATTTGTTTGATTTTATCATACACATTGTATATTTTAATTGTGAATTGATCGTGGTTGCTCTGGCAATGAATGTGACACATTATAGTTCGGACCCGACGATTGAGTCGAGTATAGGGTGTTACAACATAGACTTATGGAATATTTTAACCTTTATACTGTAAAATATTTATTATTAATAGATTCATAATTGTAATAAATATTTATTATTAAAATATTAGTATTGAATATTTTTCAATAATACATGAAGAATATTATTTAAATTTATTATTTTTAAAATTTATTATTAAAATAAAATTGAAATATTAAATAAATTATTAAAATAATAAATTATATTAATAGATTATTATATGATTAGATATAGATAATTAAATATGTATGTTTAATAATATTAAAAATTATAATATTTTATATAATATTTTATTAATTTTAAATATTTTGAAAAATAAAAATAAAAATTTATTATTAATATAATAATATTAAGCTTGACTTAAGTTAATTTTTATATAAAAATAAAATCACTTATAAAGAAGCTCTTTTTTTTGGAAAATGACTTCCGCTTTTAAAGAAGGTAATTCCGCTTTTAAAGAAGGTAAGTCTTTTTATAGGAAAAAGGGCTTATCTTCCGTTGACCTGTAAGTCATTTTCCGTTAACCAAGTTGTTTTCCATAAAACAAACATAGGAAAATGTATAAAACATTTTCCAGAAGCCATTTTCAGTGAAACAAATGGAGCCTAAGTTTCATTACTCAACGTATGGATGTGTTTGTTGTAACAGCCCGATTTTTAGGCTAGTCGGAACAGTGGTTTTGGAATCCGAGGCTGGAGAAATTATTTTTAATATTATTTTAGGTGTTATAGCATGATTATATGAATACATGAAAATTTTGGTGAATTAATTTTAGTGATTACTTGCTTAATTTTGAAAAAGGACTAAATCACATAAAGTGCGAAAGTGTTATTCGACAAGCTAAAGGTGTTAAATAGCTATGGAAAACTAAAGTAGAGCTACTTATTGAGTAAATAAACCAATAAAATTATGGTGGCTGGACATGGAAATTTTAATTGGAGACAAAGTCATAAAATTAGGTGACATTAGGTGACTTGTCTAATAATAAAATAAAACAAAAAGAAAATGCTATCATCTATTCTTTTCTCCACCGATTTTTCTCCAAGAAAACAGCCATGGAAGCTTGAAAATTTTTAGCAACTTACAACCCTTGCAAGTAAGTCATTTTTGTTGATTTTTGTGTTTTTGAAACCCTTGTAGCTTAATCTAGCTAATGAGGGGACCATTTTGCACTATGGTTGAAAGTCTAGGGTTTTGCCATGAGAGCATTAATGTTGTTTACTAAATTTTTATGGAATAAAATGAATCTTGGTTGTTTAATAAACAACTTTTTTGAAAGGATTTTTCATGAAAACACCTAAAAGGACTATTTTGTAAAAGTTATAAAATGGGTAGTAAATGTATGAAATAATTGGAATTGTGAGTTGCTATAAGAGTAATAAAGGTTCGGCTAGGCTTGTTAAAGGAGGAAATTTGATTAAAATCATTTTACGATCCTAGGGGCAAAATCGTAATTATGTGAAAGTCTAAGGGCAAAATGGTAATTTTGCCAAAGTAGGTTGAATGTCTTGATTAGTGTGGTGATTAAATTAGTAAATTTTGTCACTATAGATCAGGAAAAATGGAGTTCGGATCTAGACCGGAGGAAAACCAAGCTATTGGACTAAATCGAACTAGTCGCCAATATTTTGTAATACCGAGGTAAGTTGTACGTAAATAATACAACTTTATTGTTATTATGTATTGAACAATTAATATGGCATAAAGTGTTTGATTATTGTTATGAATATGCATGATGAGAATTGACATAGTAAAAACTCCCGGTTGAACCTTAGGAATAGATTGGATATCCATGCCTTGACATTTGGGTGATATGTGTGCTAGTGTAAGACCATGTCTAGGACATGGCATCGGCCACATCATGAGAGCTAGTGTAAGACCATGTCTATAACGCCCCAAACCCGGCCTACGAGCCTTGACCGGATTTGTCATGCCACGGAGTAAAACATTTTGAAAGATTTGAATTAGTGGTAGAAATCGGGGGATTTGCTGAGATTTTAAAACGGTGTTTATTAAAACTCAGGTGGGATCGATTTTATAAACATGGTTGAGTTGAAAACTTCGAAGACATTTGATCATCTAATTTTGAGGAACATCAGAGTTATAATTAACTTGGTAAGTTTTGTTACCCGATGGTAACATCTTTGAAAACGCGTACGAGTAAAATTTTGAAAACGTTACTTATAATCTATTGATCCAACAGTTTATAGGTTCATTAGTAATATAATAGCGGTAAAGTAAAGCAACTACTTAAACATCCAAAATAGTAATTGGCGGCCATATTACAAACCAAACTAAAATTTAGTAAATAGCAAACTTTAACGATGCGAAATAAAATTTCAAAACCGAGGAACAAGCATGGCCGCCTCGAGTCCTCTCCGGCTCCATCTCCGCGATCTACTCACCTGCGAAAAGACATGGGAAGGGGTGAGCCACCAAGACTCAATGTATAAATCCCCAACCCGAAATTACAACTCATACACAAGATATTAGTAAGACATGCAATTATGCAACCCAAGCTAGCCATCCGTACTCCTTTTTCTACCCCGTGTGGTACCAAACCACTGGTGGTGCCAAACCACTGGTGACCGAAGTCACAATATCAATATGTGGTGCCAAACCACTGGTGGTGCCAAACCACTGGGACTTAGTCACAATTATCAATATTTGGTGCCAAACCACTGGTGACCGAAGCCACAAATGTCAAATGATGGGGCCAACCCATCGTGTGGTACTAAACCACTGGTGACAGTCCATAGAGATCATCTCCCTCCTCTCATCAATCCCACCATCATCATGCTCACATAACATGTATCATGATCCCATATATCATGCTTTTGTACATAGCATAGCATTTAACAGCATATGATGGCATACACAATATACATCATAAATCAAGTATTAGGGGACTTACCCGAAATCCAAGCTTATGCCCACAAGGCAAAGTTACTACATGAGAGGTTATATATATATATATCATTATAATAGCAGTCTATACTATCAAAGTGTGTAAGAGTTTACACACCTATTAAATCGAAGATCTAATTAGAAATCCCGAACTACTCAATAATGACAACCCGAAGAATCGATCCACCGCACTAGATCTCTTTGCCCTATATTGGCCAACACCAAGGTTAATACATAGGCTATTCGGCTATAATAATAGTTCCAAAGGATTAATCGTACCTAAAAATATGGCCTTAGGCCGAAACTTCATCATCACTTACCCTTTGCTTTTGAACGCTACTCACAAAACAAGATAAGTAAGACCATTCTTCCCCTACAATCGGCCAACATCACAACTTAGTTTTTAGAGCCTTCTGGTTTATTTTTAGGACTTAAAGTGTGAAGAGCCAAAAGAGATAACCTTACCACTTGACTTACCAACCGATTGCTAAGGAAAGGAGAGCTTAAATCGGCAACCTCGAATTCCCGGAGTACCTAGAAAAGATTGGTGTTAAAAGGGTGGTTAGAGACCATGCTAACCATTGCCGAAATCGGCTTTGCCTTTACGAAAAAGACAGAGAGGAGAGGGGTAACATTCGGCCATGCACCTACCTTTTCTCAGAACCGATTGGAGAAAGACCCACAATTAGATCTATTCCTATTGATATTCGGCTAAGACAAGCCTTTGGTCCCTCTCCTTTTTCAGTTAGGAACAAATTGGTAAGAAGAGAAAAGAAATCATCAATTTCGGCCAAGCTTTGTAGAAAAGATGAAATAGTCGTCTACTTCAAAAGAAATCAAGGAGAGAAAGGAGAAGCAAAAAAAATTCGGCACACTCTTGCAAGACTTAAAGCCGAATGTTGAGGCCCTTAGGAAATGCTTCATATTCGGCCATGCACAAAGGCAGGAAAAGAAGAACCAAGCAAAGGATTTTGGCCGTGCTTCCCTCCTATTTTGGGGATAATTTCCATCACAAATTCAAAATAAACATTGTTTAATAAGTGCCCATCACCAACCCATGCTCCATCAATAAACAAAACTAAAATACTTCCCATACCTCCAATAAAATAATAAAAATAATAATAATCTTACCCATACTCCATCACAAAATATAATAAAATGAACAAAAAGAATAAAGCAGCCATCAAGCTTTGTTTTCATGCGTGCATGTGCCCATGCCACACTCAAAAATTTCACGCCAAATAGAAGCAAAATAAATACCCTCAGATGCCGCCCCTAAGTCTCGAACCCGAGACCTGAAGGAACAATCCCAAGCCTCCAGCCACTCGGCCACTACGCATTTCATGACATAATAGCATTACAATTTCCTTTTAAGCGTTCATTTCTTGGCTCCTTCATGCATTAGCGCCAAGGCAAAAATAAAAGCCCAACTGTTGCTCCCACTCCTCGAACTCAAGACCCCCCCATCGCAGCCTCTCCTATAGCGCCCTTAGCCACTCGGCCAAGGCGTTATTTGTGACACAACTCGCCACAATTTCCTCTTAAGTACTCCCTCGCATCAATGCCAAAAACTAAAATTAAAAACTCACCTTGCGCTTTTGTCAGGACTCGAACACGAGTCCTCGAGCCGTGCTCACCTATCACACCCCATGCCACTTTACCACTTAGACTTTCATGTCCAACAAGGCTCCCAATTTTCTTTTAAAGCCTTCTTATTTCCCCCCTTCCTTTTAACGCCCAAAACAAAATAAAACGCCCTTGCGTCCATGGTGACTCGAACCTGAGTCCCAACGCCCCCAGGCCCTTAAGTGGCGCTCCCAAACCACTTTGCCAGGCTGACTTTCATGCCTTTAAACTGCACCATTTAATAATAAGGCCTTCCTAGCCCGAACCTCTTTAACGCAAAAATAAAACACTCCTTGTTATCACCTGTGCTCGAACCCCTTACCTCCCGAAACCCCTTTTTGCACCCAAATACCAAGCCATTCTACCGCTTGCTTTCCTTGTGTCAAGATTCGCCTTAATATATATATAAAGCTTCCTCACTTAGCCTTTTCTTCTCAAGCACTAAAAGAAACTTTTAACCCTAAGCCCGACCTAACCCGGGATTTTGACTACACCATAACATATGCATTTATTTAGGCAAACACACAATAATTAAATACATTGCAAACAACCCCTAAAGCAGGATGTTACAGTTCTACCCCCTTAAAGTAATTTCGTCCTCGAAATTACCTAGATCAGAAGAGTTGGGAGTATTCTTCGCCGCATCAAATCTCTGCCCCATGTGGCCTCTTCTCTGCGTACCATGGTTTCGCCATAACACCTTTACCAAAGGTACCGACTTCCTTCTCAGCACTTTAACATCTCGATCCAGAATCTGTACCGGCTCTTCCTCAAAAGACAAGTCCGCATTCACCTCAATATCGGCAATCAGTATGATGTGTGATGGATCTGATCGATAGCGCCTAAGCATTGACACATGGAAGACGTCATGAATCTGACTTAATTTGCGCGGTAACTCGAGTGGTAAGCTACTAGTCCCACACGTTTCAACACGCGTATGCGGCCGATGAACCTGGGGCTCACGCTTGCCCTTCCGGCCAAACCCTCAAGACCTTCTTCCAAGGTGATACCTTCAAGAAAACCTTATCACCCATCGCATACTCAATCTCTCTACGCTTAAGATCAAGATAGATTTACGTCGTCCGATGCTTCCTTAAGACAAGCCCGAATCACCCTAACCTTATCTTTCGTTCGCCACCAACTCGACCCAACATCCGACGCCGCCTAGTTCGTCCAGCGTAGAGTACGGTATTCCCGACCATACTGGGCGCCTCATACGGTGCCATCCGAATACTCGCTGATAATCATATTATAAGCGAATTCTCGCCAAAGGTAGGTACTCCTCCCAACTACCATGGAAGTCCAAAACACGACCCTTAACATATCTTCCAACACGAATCACTCTCCAGATTGTCCATCGATCGTGGAAGAAAAGTCATCTTTGAAATTTAACTTCGTACCTAACGCCTGATGCAAGGCCTTCCAAAATCTCGACGTGAACCGGGGATCTCTATCAGAGATAATGGACACAGGCACACCATGCAACCGCACTATCTCAGCTATATACAGCTTGGCTAACCTTTGAAGCGAGTAGTCCACCCTTACCGGTATGAAATGAGCCGATTTAGTTACTTGATCAACTATCACCCAAATAGAGTCTTTCTTACTGGGCGTAGGCGGAAGCCCACTTACAAAATCCATCGTAATCCCTTCCCACTTCCACTGTGGGATCTTTTACCACCAGAATGCTTGATCCCCGATGGCAACCGATGCTCAACCTTAACTTGTTGGCATGTCGACACTTGCCCACTAACTCTAACATTTCCCGCTAAGACCCGCCACCAAAATCGCTCCTTTAAATCCGGCAGACATCTTATCGCTCCCGGATGCATAGCATACGGCCGCTATATGCGCTTCTTTAAGGATTCGCGCCTCAAGTCATCATCCTTAGGCATACATACTCCCCAAAATACAATACTCCATCATTACCCAAGTCAAACCCTCGGCCTCACCACTCTGTAGACTTGCAACCTCCGAGTACTCAAAACTTCGTCGGTCAACCGCCTCTCCTTAACCTCATCTATCCAAGACGATTTTACCCGTAATTCGCGCTGTAAGACTACCATCCTCAAAGAGACTTAAGTGAGCAAACATTGCTCGCAAATCGCCACCATTTTACAACTCAAAGCATCAATGACTACATTAGCTTTGCCGGATGGTACTCGACAGAGCAATTGTAGTCCTTCAAAGAACTCAATCCACCTCCACGCCTCGATTTAAATCTTTTTAGGTCAAGAGGTACTTCAGGCTCTTGTGATCCGAGTACACCACCGACTTCTCCCCATACAGATAGTGCCTCTAAATCTTCAAGGCAAAAACCACAAAGACTAATTCCAAATCGTGTGTGTCGGATAGTTACCTTCGTAAGGCCTCAATTGTCGTGACGCATAGGCAACCACTTTTCCTTCTTGCATCAACACACACCCTAAACCAGTATGCGATGCATCACAATACACAGTGAATTCTTTTCCTGACTCAGGTGAATCAAGATCGGCGCTTCATCAAAAACTTCTTGAGTTTGTCGGGCTCTCTTGCTCGCTTCTCATCACACACAAACGGAACTCCTTTTCTCAACAACTTGGTCAACGGTGCTGCGATTAAGGAGAAATTTTCCACAAATCTTCGTAATATCCCCGCCAATCCCTAAAAACTTGGATTTTCGTAACCGACTTTGGTGGTTTCCACTCCAATATCGCCTCAATCTTACTAGGATCCACCCCGATCCCCTCAACCAAACCACATGCCCTAAGAAAGTTACCTCCTTAAGCCAAAACTCGACTTGCCGAATTTGGCGCATACAACCGCTTTTTCCCTTAGCACTTGCGTAACCACATGAAGGTGTGCGTCATGCTCCTCTTCGGACTTCGAGTACACCAAAATGCCGTCTATAAATACTACTACGACGAACCGATCCAGATAGGGTTGAAAACCGGTTCATCAAGTCCATAAACGCTACTGGTGCATTCGTCAAACCAAAAGGCATTACCAAAAACTCGTAGTGCCCATACCGAGTACGAATGCCGTTTTATGGATATCGCCTTCCTTCACCTTAAGCTGATGATACCCGGACCTAAGGTCGATCTTAGAGAAAAGCGATGCACCCTTGAGTTGATCAAACAAATCATCAATCCCGGGCAAAGGATACGGTTCTTTATTGTCACTTGTTCAACTCGCCGATAGTCTATGCACATCCTCATGGTTCCATCCTTCTTTTTGACAAAAGCACCGGAGCTCCCCAAGGCGATACACTCGATCGGATGAATCCTCTATCCAACAACTCTCGGATCTCGAGCCTTCAACTCCACTAACTCTTTCTTGCCATCCGACACGGAGCTATAGATCATCGGCGGTTCCGGATAACAAGTCTATACCAAACTCAACCTCATGATCGGAGGTAAACCGGGAGTTTTTCTCGGAAACACATCAACATACTCCTCACTGTCCGCACATCCCCAATAATTGTATCCTTAGCTTCCAAAGCACAAACATGCACTACAAATGCCTCACAACCCTTCCTAACCATCTTTTCGCCTTCAAAGCAGAACTGCACTAGATAGGTAATCCCTCCTCTTACCTATCATTACTACCTCATCTCCATCCACGGGCTTTAACACCACGCGCTTAGTTTGCGCAATCCGTGCTAGCTTGATACTTTACTAGCCAATCCATCCCGAGAATCAAATCGAACTCCCTAAACGGTAGTTCCATCAAGTCACCAAGAAGAACACGACCCCTGAAGTTCTGGTGGTACGCCCCTATAGAGTTTACTTACTTCTATAGAGTGACCTGCACGCTTAACACGGTCATCTTCTTAGAAGTAAGCTCAAAGTCTAAGTTCAGAGTTTTCACTACGCTACTAGCAATGTATGAGTGAGTCGAGCCAACATCAATCAAGGTGCTATAGGGTACTCCAAAGATCAAAAACATACCGGTTATGACGTCCGGTGCGTCGCCCTCCTCTTGACGCCTCGCGGTATAGGCCAAACCAGGTTGCCTAGCCTCAGTACCACCGGTACCTCCACTCGATGTCCCACGACCTCTGCCAGCACTATTACCTCCCCTTCTTGCACCACGACCTCTCGGCGGCTGCTGATTATCCCTCCTATTTAGCGGACGTTCCTGACCTTCAGACCTTAGCCTAGCTGCCTTTTTCGGACAGTCTCTAACTTGATGTGTCACAGATCCACATTCGAAGCATCCCCGATTACCTTTCCAACACTCCTCCGCATGAGACTTTCCACACCGAGTACACTGTGGCGGCCATTGAGTATTAGCAGCAGCAGTAGGCCTAGCAGCTTGATCTGACCCACTATACCTCATCTTCTTCTGCTGATTTCCAGAAAACCTCAAAGATCCAGAGCTCCTCTTATTACAGCTCCTATCCTGATTCCGTCTAAAAGACTGTCTTACCCCATCAGCAACTTTAGCCTTCTCTACCAGAACAGCGAACTCCCGTTCCTGTTGCGGTGCTATCATCATCCTCAGCTCATCCCGCAGCCCATCCTCGAATCTAACACCAACGTTCATACCCAGTACCCACGATACCACGAGCATACCTACTCAATCGGAGAAATTTAGCCTCATACTCAGCCACCGTCTTATTACCCTACACCAGATTCAAGAAGGCCTTCCGTTGCGCATCCACGTAGCTAGCTCCTATATATTTCCTCCGGTAGGCTGCCCTAAAGAACTCCCATGTGAGATCCTCCGCCATTGCTCTATCCCTTACGGTGAGCCACCACGGGTATGCCTCATCCCGAAGCAGAGAGATTATACCCTTTAGTTTTTCCTCAGCTGAAAAATCCAAGTCATCCATGATCCTCTCAGTCGATTCCAACCAATACTCCGCCGTACTGGGGGCTACACCTGATACACTTCGGAATATCTCCACTCCATTCGCTCGGAGTCGCTCAGGAATAGATTTCCGAGCTCCGGTGACTTATCCGCCTCACCATCATTTCCGAACTCGCAAAGATGGCTGCGAGCATCGACTTCGCCCGTGCGATCTCGTTGTCCAACACCAAAAGTTAGGGGTAGTGGTGGAGGTGGTATTTCATTATCAGATCCCTGGCCCGACCTAACGGGTTCTGACACAGCCATCCGACCCCTACCGCATCCCCGAGGGACACGGCCTCTAGAACTCATCGTTTATCGCGCGATCTGACTAAAAAGTTTTATGAGTTAGTCATTATTCCACTGATTATTAGTGAAGAAATTTTATGAACGAAGTTTTAAAAGTTGTTCTTTCAATCAGACAAGTTTCAAGTCTTCTATTCTAATTAAAAGATACACATTCACTCATTCCATCACCTAATTGTCCTATTTCTATCTCGAGGGTATTTTCGTCATTTGCCCTACAGGGGTATTTTGCTAATAAACCAGGGTAAATTTGTAAATCTCGACAAATCAAGAGAAATTTAAAAATTTGCAAAACTTGGGGGTTCTTTTTGAGAATTTGTTCTCCAAATTGGCAGTGTTGTAAAAATTTTAAAAATCAGGGTCATTTTGGTAAATTTTTGCAAGTTAGGGGCAATTTCGTAATTTTCCAAAATCGTGGCATTTTTGATAAGTGCAAATTAAGGTTTTGGGGTACTTTTGTAAAATAAGAAAAATTTTGTTGAATTTGGGGGTAGCTTAGTAATTTAGAAACCAGGAAAATTTTGAAATTTTACCACTAGGGGTATTTTTGTAATTTCCAAAAAAAATTTTCCGAAAACTTTTGTAAAATAATGCTCACAAGTTTAAGGGAAATTCTTAAAAGTTTTTAAAACTAGGGTTTTTATAAGAATACGGCTAGTTCCCTTTCGGGTTTTAGTAATTGGGTTTAGCCCATGAACAAGTCCTCACGGTTAGGGTGAACCCGGCTACGCACTGCAGGATTCCCATGAAGAGGAGGTGAGTCGCTAGGACCGCTTAAATACCAAGCTCTTAGGATCCAATCCAGACATGCGCACAAGGGTTACCACATCCCAACTCGGCGACTTAGTCATAGGTTTGTTTAATTAGGCAATTAAAAATCTTATGCGATTGTTGGGGTAAACTAGTCCTAGGGTTCACATACCTTTCGTACTATCTACGTCCCATTTCTACCCTTTTACAGAAAATTAATTCATACAAAGGTTAAAAATACTTACCCGAACGGATTGGTGCCGGAGACTCGATGCCATGTTGTTCAAAACAAAACCATTTTTATAATATTTCACAGAGGCCTATCTAGAAAACATTTTTGGGCCTTGGGCCCCCACAGCCGAGTTTTGAACCGGGCTCTGATACCAATTTGTAACACCCCAAACCCGGCCCACGAGCCTTGACCGGATTTGTCACGCCATAAGAGTAATAAAGTGTTCGGCTAGGCTTGTTAAAGGAGGAAATTTGATTAAAATCATTTTACAAGCCTAGGGGCAAAATTGTAATTATGTGAAATTCTAAGGGCAAAATGGTAATTTTGCCAAAGTAGGTTGAATGTCTTGATTAGTGTGGTCATTAAATTAGTAAATTTTGTCACTATAGATCAGGAAAAATGGAGTTCGGACCTAGACCGGAGGAAAACCAAGCTATTGGACTAAATTAAATTAGTCGCCAATATTTTGTAATACCGAGGTAAGTTGTACGTAAATAATACAACTTTATTGTTATTATGTATTGAATAATATGGCATAAAGTGTTTGATTATTGTTATGAATATGCATGATGAGAATTGACATAGTAAAAACTCCCGGATGAACCGTAGGAATATATTAGATATCCATGCCATGACATTTGGGAGATATGTGTGCTAGTGTAAGACCATGTCTAGGACATGGCACCGGCCACATCATGAGAGCCAGTGTAAGACCATGTCTGTAACGCCCCAAACCCGGCCCACGAGCCTTGACCGGATTTGTCATGCCACGGAGTAAAACATTTTGAAAGATTTGAATTGGTGGTAGAAATCGGGGATTTGTTTGAGATTTTAAAAGCGGTGTTTATTAAAACTCGTGGGATCGATTTTATAAACATGGTTGAGTTGAAAACTTCGAAGACATTTGATCATCTAATTTTGAGGAACATCAGAGTTATAATTAACTTGGTAAGTTTTGTTACCCGATGGTAACATCTTTGAAAATGCGTACGAGTAAAATTTTGAAAACGTTACTTATAATCGATTGATCCAACAGTTTATAGGTTCATTAGTAATATAATAGCGGTAAAGTAAAGTAACTACTTAAACATCCAAAATAGTAATTGGCGGCCATATTACAAACCAAACTAAAATTTAGTAAATAGTAAACTTTAACGATGCGAAATAAAATTTCAAAACCGAGGAACAAGCATGGCCGCCTCGAGTCCTCTCCGGCTCCATCTCCGCGATCTACTCACCTGCGAAAAGACATGGGAAGGGGTGAGCCACCAAGACTCAGTGTATAAATCCCCAACCCGAAATTACAACTCATGCACAAGATATTAGTAAGACATGCAATTATGCAACCCAAGCTAGCCATCCGTACTCCTTTTTCTACCCCGTGTGGTACCAAACCACTGGTGGTGCCAAACCACTGGTGACCGAAGTCACAATATATCAAGTGATGGGGTCAACCCATCGTGTAGTACCAAACCACTGATGACCATAGGTTACAATATCAACATGTGGTACCAAACCACTGGTGGTGCCAAACCACTGGTGACCAAAGTTACAATATCAATATGTGGTGCCAAACCACTGGTGGTGCCAAACCACTGGGACTTAGTCACAATTATCAATATGTGGTGCCAAACCACTGGTGACCGAAGCCACAAATGTCAAATGATAGGGCCAACCCATCGTGTAGTACCAAACCACTGGTGACAGTCAATAGAGATCATCTCCCTCCTCTCATCAATCCCACCATCATCATGCTCACATAACATGTATCATGATCCCATATATCATGCTTTTGAACATAGCATAGCATTTAACAGCATATGATGGCATACACAATATACATCATAAATCAAGTATTAGGGGACTTACCCGAAATCCAAGCTTATGCCCACAAGGCAAAGTTACTACATGAGAGGTTATATATATATCATCATAATAGCAGTCTATACTATCAAAGTGTGTAAGAGTTTACACACCTATTAAATCGAAGATCTAACTAGAAATCCCGAACTACTCAATAATGACAACCCGAAGAATCGATCCACCGCACTAGATCTCTTTGCCCTATATTCGGCCAACACCAAGGTTAATACATAGGATATTCGGCTATAATAATAGTTCGAAAGGATTAATCGTACCTAAAAATATGGCCTTAGGCCGAAACTTACTGTCACTTACCCTTTGCTTTTCGAACGCTACTCACAAAACAAGATAAGTAAGACCATTCTTCCCCTACAATCGGCCAACATCACAACTTAGTTTCGGTAGCCTTCGGTTTATTTTTAGGACTTAAAGTGTGAAGAGCCAAAAGAGATAACCTTACCACTTGACTTACCAACCGATTGCTAAGGAAAGGAGAGCTTAGATCGACAACCTTGAATTCCCGGAGTACTTAGAAAAGATTGGTGTTAAAAAGGTGGTTAGAGACCTTGCTAACCATTGCCGAAATCGGCTTTGCCTTTACGAAAAAGATAGAGAGGAGAGGGGTAACATTCGGCCATGCACATACCTTTTCTCAGAACCGATTGGAGAAAGACCCACAATTAGATCTATTCTTGTTGATATTCGGCTAAGGCAAGCCTTTGGTCCCTCTCCTTTTTCGGTCAGGAACAAATTGGTAAGAAGAGAAAAGAAATCATCAATTTTGGCCAAGCTTTGTAGAAAGGATGTAATAGTCGTCTACTTCAAAAGAAATCAGGGAGAGAAAGGAGAAGCAAAAAAAATTCGGCACACTCTTGCAAGACTCAAAGCCAAATGTTGAGGCCCTTAGGAAATGCTTCATATTCGGCCATGCACAAAGGCAGGAAAAGAAGAACCAAGCAAAGGATTTTGGCCGTGCTTCCCTCCTATTTTGGGGATAATTTCCATCACAAATTCAAAATAAACATTGTTTAAAAAGTGCCCATCACCAACCCATGCTCCATCAATAAACAAAACTAAAATACTTCCCATACCTCCAATAAAATAATAAAAATAATAATAATCTTACCCATACTCCATCACAAAATATAATAAAATGAACAAAAAGAATAAAGCAGCTATCAAGCTTTGTTTTCATGCGTGCATGTGCCCATGCACAGACCAAAAATTTCACGCCAGCAGGAAGCAAAATAAATACCCTCAGATGCCGCCCCTAAGTCTCGAACCCGAGACCTGAAGGAACAATCCCAAGCCTCCAGCCACTCGGCCACTGCGCATTTCATGACATAATAGCATTACAATTTCCTTTTAAGCGTTCATTTCTTGGCTCCTTCATGCACTAGCGCCAAGGCAAAAATAAAACGCCCAACTGTTGCTCCCACTCCTCGAACTCAAGACCCCACTGCCGCAGCCCTCCTATAGCGCCCTTAGCCACTCGGCCAAGGCGTTATTTGTGACACAACTCGCCACAATTTCCTCTTAAGCACTCCCTCGCGTCAATGCCAAAAACCAAAATTAAAAACTCACCTTGCGCTTTCGTCAGGACTCGAACACGAGTCCTCGAGCCATGCTCACCTATCACACCCCATGCCACTTTACCACTTGGACTTTCATGTCCAACAAGGCTCCCAATTTTCTTTTAAAGCCTTCTTATTTCCCCCTTCCTTTTAACGCCCAAAACAAAATAAAACGCCCTTGCGTCCATGGTGACTCGAACCTGAGTCTCAACGCCCCTAGGCCCTTAAGTGGCGCTCCCAAACCACTTTGCCAGGCTGACTTTCATGCCTTTAAACTGCACCATTTAATAATAAGGCCTTCCTAGCCCGAACCCCTTTAACACAAAAATAAAACACTCCTTGTATTCACCCAGGCTCGAACCCCTTACCTCCTGAAACCCCTTTTTGCACCCATCGCCCCAAGCCAATCTACCAGTTGCTTTCCTTGTTCATGATTCGCCCCAATATATATATAAAGCTTCCTCACTTAGCCTTTTCTTCTCAAGCACTAAAAGAAATTTTTAACCCTAAGCCCGACCTAACCCGGGATTTTGACTAAACCATAACATATGCATTTATTTAGGCAAACACACAATAATTAAATACATTGCAAACAACCCCTAATGCAGGATGTTACAATGACTAGGACATGGCATTGGCGTTGATATGTGTGCTAATGTAAAACTATATCTGGGACATGGCATTGGCCTCGACATGTGAGCCAGTGTAAGACCATGTCTGGGATATGGCATCGGCATTTTACCCTCTTGTGTGAGGCTTATCGAATATCCTTTAGTATTCCAAAATGGTTCCACAGGTTATTTAAAGCTTATAATAAAGATATAAAAGGATATAATAATGTTGTGAGTGGTACAGGTCCTTACTCGAAACTCATGAGATATGAGTTTAGTTACGATGCCTTAATGGTAAGGATGAAAATTGAGTAAGCTCTATCGATAAGAATGATTTTGAGACAATCATGTAATATTTGGCTTATATTTTTGATGTGTAAATATGTAGTAAATCTACCATTGCTAAATCAAGAATGATGTGTTGGTTTATAATATGTTATGTGATTAAAAATGCATGGTTGATGTTGTTACTTATTTACATGCAACTTACTAAGCTTTGTGCTTACTCCCTTTCCTTTCCATTTTCTTATAGTATCGCCAAGCTAGCTCGAAGATCGAAGGACGTCGGAGGCTCGATCACACTATCAATTTAAACATTTGGTATAGTTAGATTTATCATTTTGAGTATGGCATGTATAGGGATTTGGTCTTTTGTCAAGTGTCATATTGTTTTGGCCAAATGTGTTGGCTTGCCTTGAAGATTAATTCATTTTGTATAAGGCCATAGATGATGGCTAATATTCGTTGTTGATTTATGCAAATGATGATGTTTTTCATGATAGAGCAAAATGCATGGTTGAGTAATTGGTATATTAATGCATGAATGAGTAGGTAGCATGATTGAATTGATAAAGTATGTGATAAGTTTTGCATGTGAATAGAGTGTAGTGGCCTTATTGTGTGTATGACTTGGATGTGGCTTATGTTGGTACAAGTAACGGTGGCAAAAGGGCTTGATAAATTGTAACACCCCTAACCTGAAACCATCGCCAGAATAGGGTAAAGAGGCATTACTGGATATATTGGAACTTTTACGATCATTTCACAACACAAGATACATCATCGTCATATCATAATAATTCATATACATAGACTCCCTTTTAAAGGTCTACGAGACCTTAAACATGCATTGGAAAAGGGTCAGGACTAAATCGAGCACATACAAAATTTTTCTAAAACTTAACCTTTTTCAAAGTTACAGAGGTCACATGCCCGTGTGGGTAAGCCGTGTGCCTCACACGGCATCAGACACACCCATGTGTCTAAGCCGTGGCAAAACAGGGCATACATACTAACTTGTCCACACGGCCACAAGACACGCCCGTGTGCTTGATCTGTGGGCAACACTAACTTAATTCACACGGCCTGTCACACGCTCATGTGTCTAGCCCGTGTGTGAGTCTGACTTGTTTCGAATTACAAACTTAAAAGACACGGTCGAGACCCGTGTGCTCAACCGTGTGGGCAAATATAGGCCATTTGCAAGGCCAATTTGCCACCCAAACTTTGGGTCAAACCTACAAGCATCCAACATGCCTTAATTCATAATCTAATAACAACCAAAGACATACCAAATCGTACACAAATTGACCTTTAACCACATAATACATTTACATATACACTTTCTACTCAAATAAACCAATTCAAAGTATCAAGACATATAACTAATAATTCATCTAAAACCATTTCAATTCATAGCAATTTCACATCATTTTACCATTTCACTTAGCCATTTATTTTCAAATCATAACATACCAACTTATGCATCAATAAGCATGACAAAACTCATTCATAAACGCTTTCATTAACAAGCCATATCACATGGCTATTTTTACACATCTCAAAATATATTCTAATACTTCTAGCCTATACATGCCATACTTAAATATGTTCACATTCAAAAGGTACCAAAATATAGTCAGATAGTGTGGTGATGATCCTCGACGATCCCCGAGCTTTCCGTAGCTTTAGCAATCTATAAAACAATGAGCAAACATATAAACAAAGTAAGCTATCATAGCTTAGTAAGTCATAAGCAAATAATGAACAAATAAACATTTGCATTTAACCAACTAGCCAAATCAAAATAACCATAACCAAATGTACATTTATTATGCTTTCAAACTCAATTATTTTCACATTTACAATAACATTATAACATCAATAGCCAAATGCACATAAACTCATAAGCACATATAAATTTCTCTTTTATCATGCCTAATTCATATATTCATATCAAACACATATACTTACCTTACTTTCATTTTCATGTAATATAACACGTACCTGACCCTTTTAGTTCATTTTCACATTCGATCTTAACTTGATAATGCCCGTTGAACCATTCGGAATTAATAAGCATACTCGGATAGTCGGAAATCTCATACAATGCCAATGTCCCAGAGTGGTCTTACATGTAATCACATATCAATGCCACTGTCCCAGACAGGGTCTTACACGAACCAAATACAATGCCAGTGTCCCAGACATGGTCTTACACGTAAACACAAGTTGATGCCAACGTCCCAGACAGGGTCTTACACGAAACACATATCAGAATCCTATGTCATGACATATGTATCCTAACTATTCCTAAGGTTCGTACGGGACTTTAAGACGTCATGACTCGATCATTTCACACTTGTAAGTATAGCTCCCATGCTCATTTCATTTCAGCATATTATCAACACAAGTAATAATTCAATTTGGTACTATTAAAAATGAATACAATTGGATTTATCGACATTTATTTACTTATGAACTTACCTCGGATAACGACGAATGAAATCGACTACTTGACCACTTTTGACTTCCCTCGATCTAATTCCGTTTTGTTTTTTTCTTGATCTAAATAAATTCAAATTTAACTAATTTAATCACACAATCATTCAATTAAATCCACAAACACATAATTAGGCCCTTTTTACACATTAGCCCTTATAATTTCACACTTTTACATTTTAGTCCCTATTTCAGAAAACACAAAATATTCACAATTTAACCACACTATAGCTAGGCTGAATGTTTATTATACTCATATAAGTCCACACATTTAATTTATTTCACGTTTTATTCCTTCAAAATAACATTTTCACAATTTAGGCCAAATTACTCAAATTCATCAAAAATCCAAAGACAAAACATGTTAATCTATTACATATCTTTCATATTTCATCAACTATCATCACAAAGCTTACAAAATCATCTATGGCATAACTCAAAATTATCACCAAATTCTAAAATTAAGGTATGGGTTTGATAGATTACTTAGCAACGATCACAAAAACGTAGAAATTATCAAAAACCGAACAAAACCCATACCTTAATCAAGCTTAGTAATGGTCGAACCCTATTTTGCTTCTTTTCTTTCTTTTTTTTCTTTCAAATTCGGTAAGGATGAGATGATAATGGCTTATTTTTATTTCTGTTTTATTTAATATAACTTTAATAATCAATTTACATATTTATCCTTTTAATTAACATATAAAACATATGTCTATTATGGCCATTAATGTCCATTATCATACATAATGGTTTAATTACCTCATAAGGCCACCTTATTCACAAACCAACTCAGTTAAACATATTAACATATAGATTGTCACTTTTGCATTTTATGCAATTAAGTCCTTTTATCAAATTAAGCACACAAACGGATAAATTAAATCACAGAAATTTCACACATATCAATTCACATGCGATAAGCACGAAAAATAATATTAAAAATATTTTTTGACTCAGATATGTGGTCCCGAAACCACTATTTCGACTAGGGTCTAAACTAAGCCTTATTTTTGTCCACACGGGTAGACACACGGGCGTGTGTCTAGGACGTGTATGACACACGGTCTGCCCCATGGACATGTAGTCCAACCGTGTGTCCTCTACACCTTAATTTGGTAAAACAGAATGCCCAATAGTAACCACACAGGCTGAGACACGGCCGTGTATCTCTACTGTGTGGAAGACACGGCCATAGGACATGGGCATGAGCCCAGGCCGTGTGAAGTCTGCACCTTAAATGTGAAATTAAATTCGCCGCACGGTCTAGCACACGGGCGTGTGCCTTGGCCGTGTGACCCTAAATTGTTGCTGATGTAGAAACAGAATGGCAAGGTTTTTGTACACGGGTTGAGACACGGGCGTGTCACGACCGTGTGAGGGACACGAGCCATGGACACGGGCGTGTGCTAGGCCATGTAAAAACCCCTGTAGGTTTGAATTGATAAATAAATCCACACAGGAAAGGAACACGGGCGTGTTGCCTTTCCACACAGGCGTGTGCCCTTGATTTGAGCGACATTTTCCAAAGTTTTTCTAAAGAACTCGGTTCGGTCACGAACCGTTTCTAAAGTGTATTTGGAGCCTCATAGGCTCATATTAGGGATTTTAGGATAAAGTTCGAAATTTTTTAAATTTGAACGAACTTTTATGACCCGGAAATGTATGTTAGTATGTGTTTGAGTTAGGTAACGCCTTGTACCCCGTTCTAGCGTCAAACACGGGTAAGGGGTGTTACATTTGTTTCCATGTTCATGTGTTGATCAGGTGGCTTGATAGTTTCTGTGTTTCTTGAAGCATCCAAAGCTTAGTAACTCAGTTGAGACCATGTTTGTGTTCTTTTATTTATAAGTTCCTAATGATATGTCCCTAAGTTAAATTATGGTTAATATGCTATTTTGCCTATTTTGGTGCACTTGATTATATTTGGGTTTTATAAGGGTCTTATTATTATGTTTTAAATCTTGATCATGTTGAATATAATATGTTCATAGGCATATAACCTTTGATATGTTTATGTTTCAATATGATGCATTGAATAGTATGAATTCATGTGTTAGATGTATTTAGATAGGTAAATTTGATGAATGATGAATAGGTATCATGTTGGTATAAGTTAGAATGTGTTGGTTACCTTTTGAATGACTTAGGAAATGTCTTATAGGTAAAATGACCATTTGGTCTCGAGACATGTTGAGCATGTCTCGAGACATACATTGCCATGTCTTGAGACAAGTGATCCTTTGTCTCAAGATAAGTAAACATCAAAGTAAGAGGTCTAGAACCGGGGAGATTATGTCTTGAGACTAGTCTCGAGATGTAAGAGGGTAAGTCTCAAAACATGAGTTCATTTTCTCAAGACATTTTAACTTCAAAGCAAAATTCCACCCACAGATTTCTCAAGTTTGGTACTCCACCTTTCATAGCCAACATCATATCCCTCGATCTACTTGCTTTCTTGGCCTTCCCACGAGTCTCTATCGGGATATTATGATCTTTAGCTTTTTTTCCCATCTCAATATTACCTAAATAAACTGTGACTTTGACACTAACAATCACGAGGCTAGAACTTTAGTTTGACGAACTGCGCGACCTTAGGCGATTAGTTTTCTTCAAACTCGCCTAAGTTAACCTAACTCTTTAAAGGTAAGAATTTTCAAAAAAATTCTCTGAGAATCGAAACTCGTGGAAGAAAACACTAAAACAAAAAAGCAATGAACAAACGAAAAATGGTACAAGAAAGCAATGCACACAAGGTGTTTGAGTAAATACTCTCAAAAGTATTCAATTACTCTGAATGAAGTACATGTGAGTGATTACAAATGAGGGGGAAAACCTCTATTTATAGTTGAGCTCTCCCAGATCCAATGGTATAATTTAAATTACATCGACAACCAATATTAATGCTTATCTACAAGATGAGAGTCTTAACCACTATTCAATCTTATCCCTTAGGATTACAAATTGGGGGCCAACCTTTTAAAGGTTACTCACATAATGGCCAAACCTTTAGAAATGCTCATATAAGGGTCTAACCTTTACAAAAATACTCAATTGAAAGCCAAACCTTTCAAAGTGCTCAAATAAGGGCCAAAAGTTTTTGAAAGTGCTCAAATAAGGGCTTCACACATGTCGTATATTAGATCTCAAATTATGTTTTTTATTTTTTCTTTTATTTTCAAGCAATATTTGATTCAACTATCATGTATTTTATTCTAAATACATTATAATTCACCTAATTTTTACTCAAATTGGACTGAAGTGCATAAGAAATCCTTATTTTAACATTTTTATAAATGTTAAACCTTTATATGAGCATTTTGAAAGGTTTGACCCTTATATGAGCAACCCCTAAAAGGTTGAAACCTAATTTAAGCATTTAGCCTTTATAATTATCACAATTTTATGCTTAGAGTTCTATTCAAGTAGTAACTCTATTTTAAAATTAGTACAATTTTTAATTAATAATTGTAATTTAAATTCTAATTTTCTTTCAAAAAATTGTAATTTAAATTGTAATTATTTTTAAATATGTAATTATCATAATTTTTATTAAATTATAATTATTTTTAAATGTGTACTTATCAGTCTTTTATTTTATTTCAACTTTTTTAAACTATAATTCTAAATTAAATATTATAAGTATTTTTAAATGTGAATTTAGTAATATGGTGAAAAATAAAGGCTATTACCGTTAGTTTACAAGTTTTTCTAAACTCGTACCTTTATATATATATATTATAATTATAGATATAGATTTGTGTCATAATATAATGAGAAAATATATTTTGATACCTGAACTTGGCTAACTTTTTTTTGTCCAATTAGATGCTTGAACTTGGCTTTAATATCTAATTTGGTACTTAAAGTTTTTTTTTATCTAATTAGATACCTGAATTTGAGTTTTTGGTTCAAATTGGTACTTAAATATGACTTTTTGATCCAAATCAGTAGTTACGATAAATGACTTATTTGAGTCAATTTAAACTATGAAGCCAAATTTAGGTACTAATTTGAACTAGAAAGTCAAGTTTAGATGCTTAATTGCATTAGAAAAAACTTTAAGTACCAAATTGAATCTTAAGACTAAATTTAGGTATCTAATTAGATAAAAAAAAGTTTAGATTCTTTGAGTTCAATTAACAAAATATATTTTTACCTAATATAATTTTATTTAAACTAATCAAAACCATTAGGCTGGAAAAAAAAATGCAGGTTGTACTTAGTAGGTATTAATTGGAAGAGACAGCCACAATAAATCCCGAATATTTAGAATTTTTTTTTTTTAAAAAAAAGGAACAATATTAAGCCTGCACCACCAAACCATCAAAACAAAGAAAAAAAGAGCAGACCTGTTTCTTTCGCTTAAAAGAAAAATAAGTAAAACCTGCAAAAGAAAAAAAGAAAAAGAAAACCATTTTTTATTATATATTTCTCTCTCTTGCTCTCTCACTCACAAATTTTTATCTTTTGCTGCTTTGGTGTGCTGCCTTCTCAAATCTTCCTTCTTTTTCCTGTGTGTATAAGGCATTATTAAGGCAACATTATCACAAATCAAAAGGAAGCGAAGGAGCTGAAGATTTTACAATGCTCTGTTGATCACTTTCATGTCTCTCCCCCCCACCAAACGCTCTATAACCAACGCCACTGCTTCTTCTTCTTCTTCCTCGCCTCATTTCCAACCTCCAATGAAGAAAGCCAAGTCCCAAGCCGTTGCTTGCTCCCTCGATCCAAACAGAAACGGCCTCCATCAGCACCATAACAACCAAGACGATAACAACGTCCTTTTTGACCCTTCATCTATCCCTCTCCACGATGATTCCAAGTCCGCCGATGCTCGTACTCCCGCCGCCGCTAATTTGTCTCGCAAAAAGGCTACCCCTCCTCAACCTGCCAAAAAGCTTGTCATCAAACTCGTTAAAGGTTGGGTTCTTGTTTCTTGATCTCTCTCTTCTTTTTTTCTTTTTTGTGAAATTTATTTTCTGGGTCATTTGTAAAGTTGCCCTATTTAGTTGATTTGAGAGTTGGTCTTAGAAATTGAGTGACTTTGTTTGTTGGGTCGCTTTTGGAATGAAAAATTAGGGATTATAGGAGGTGAATTTAGAAATTAGGACCTTGCTACGGGTTAAATCATTTTATTGTTTCTTGTCTTACTGAGATCTATTCGTAGGCTAGCGCTTTTAATCCTATCCTAGCTTTGACCTAATGTTTCATAGAGGTCTATTAGCTGATCATCAGAAGTGTTCATTTTTCCAGTGTAATGCGGTCACGATTTCAACCATTTGCTAAGATTTTACCTTTTATTTATTATAATTTGAAATTGGCATCGATTTTTGGGAGGCAAGATTATTCATGTTAACCTAGGTCAGGGTCCTGGTTGATTTGTTAGTTTAAAGGGTTTTATTAAATGAGTGCCTTTAGGATAGTTTCATCATTTTCAGTGCTTTTGATGAAAGATGTTTCTATATATAGTAACCTCAAAGAGTGCCATCAGGCCACTGGTTAGCAAAATCCTTGTTACATTTTATGTTTTTTTACCTTTGAGACGTTGGACTACTACTTATGTAGCTCTACTTGAAAGCTTTGAACGTTCTTTACTTCCTTTTTGGGTGGTTTTTCAGCTTGGCCTTCTCTGTTAATTTATCAAGGGAACATGTTGCGTGAATGTGGTTTGGAGCTATCCTCTGAAACCCCTGAGCTTTTTGAAAAGTTCATTACTGTCCTCTTTTAGACCATTTTCTGTAAGCATCTATGATGCATACTTGCATAAGTATAACCAGTTCTTCCTAATCAACTGAAAATGGATTTTATTTAGCTGGTGACTATTATTAGTAAGTTTATTTGCAAGGAAGTTTAATGAGGATTGAAGTTTGTTTTATATTTTCAAATCAAATTACATCCGATTCTATGTGGTTTATGTGTACTAATTGTAGGAAACTAGAAGGGCATTGCTTACAAGAAAGCTATTTAGGACCATATTCAGGAAGGTTTCTGATACAACTTTAACTTCTTGTCTTGTTTTTTTCAGCAAAACCAACATTGCCTACGAATTTTGAGGTGGAGACATGGGCAACGCTGAAGTCAGCCATTACTGCCATATTTTTGAAGCGACCAGATTCTTGCGACTTGGAGAAGCTTTACCAGGCAAGTCTCACATATTCTTCTTTTCTCTATTTTGATTATTATCGCCATTTGCAACGTGAGCAATATTGCCTCTTGATAATTGAACATGCTCTCTTCAGGCTGTCAATGATCTTTGCCTGCACAAGATGGGGGGAAGCCTTTATCAACGCATTGAAAAAGAGTGTGAAGAACATATATCTTCAGCACTAAGATCTTTGGTTGGGCAAAGCCCAGATTTGGTTGTTTTCTTATCACTTGTTGAGAAATGTTGGCAAGATCTTTGTGATCAGATGTTAATGATTCGTAGTGTAGCCTTGTATCTAGACAGAACATATGTTAAACAAACCCCGAATGTACGTTCATTGTGGGATATGGGCTTGCAGCTCTTCCGTAAACATCTTTCCATGGCTCCTGAAGTTGAGCACAAAACTGTCACGGGTCTTTTGAGAATGATTGAGGGTGAGAGGTAATTCTAATGAATTTTAATTTAAAATATACAGCTCCTTTATCATAGTCTTTTTTTTTTCACGTTCAAAGTCTCAACCTAATCTATGCCAAAGATGCATGATAGTTATAGATGGACGTTGTAACAAATTGGGTATCATTAGGATGAACCATCCATCTTTTGGTGTCTTGGGTGAAAACGAATATTAAATTGAAAAAAAATACCCCATTGGTTGCTATTGTACTGGCAGATGAAAGTGTACTAGATAAACTAATGCTATGTTCCGCTTGTTTTAAATGTCTTAAAACCAAATTGATATCAGGCTGTATTTTCTGCACAAGAATTAGTGGTGGTAAAAATTGAAAAAGTCAACCTGCAACATGTTGAGTATCAGTCAAGTTGAATTAACTCATAAGTTGTTTTAATGTCCTTATTCCCTTCTTTGGTTTACTTCTATGGTTTTACCAGCCTATGTCATAAGATTCTAGTTACCTGGAAAAGGCTAGAAAGAGGTGGTAACATATTTCTATTGTGGAAAGAAGTCTCTTGAAGGGCCAGTTAGAATGTCTGATCAATTTAACTGTAGCTTACTGTCAATCATTTTCTTTGTAGTTCATTTTAATCATCTTAGATACAATTATTTTGTGAAAAATCCAGAAATTGTTGGGGAATTCATTATCATGTTGCTTTATTGCTTTTAAATCTCATACATCTTCTCTTGTTATTTTGAGCTAGCCACCTAAGTTTGTGAATGATGTCAGATGCTCAATTCTGATGTTCCCGTGTTTATTGAATTTGCGTCTTGGAACCCACCCACTGCTTTTCTGTTTTTGATCATGCAGGTTAGGTGAAGCGGTTGATAGGACTCTCCTTAACCATCTTTTGAAGATGTTTACTGCTTTAGGTATTTACTCTGAAAGCTTTGAGAAGCCATTCCTGGAGTGCACGTCTGAGTTTTATGCAGCCGAAGGAATGAAATACATGCAGCAATCTGATGTTCCAGATTACCTGAAGCATGTAGAGGTGCTTTTCATATTTTATGTTTGCAATTAGCAGTGACTGGTGCAGTGGTGCTCTGTATTTTGAATTGTACATATTTTATCCTTCTAATAACAATGCTAATATATCATATTATTCCATTTTTGTGTGGAATTATGCATGTTTATCCCTCTTAAGAATTATGGTAAATTTATATTTGTGATATATTGGGTGTATTCATGCAGATGAGGTTGCATGAAGAACACGAAAGATGTGTACTCTACCTGGATGCTCTTACAAGAAAGCCACTTATAGCAACAGCAGAAAAGCAACTGCTTGAACGGCATATACCTGCTATTCTTGATAAGGTGTGACTGCAATTCACTGAACTTTGAATACCTGCTTGTATTTGCATAATTTTAATAATTTTATATATTTCTAATTTCCACAGGGATTTGTGATGCTGATGGATGGACGTCGTATTGAGGACCTTCAGAGAATGTACTCACTGTTTTCAAGGGTCAATGCTCTTGAATCACTCCGGCAGGCAATAAGTTCATATATTCGGAGAACTGGGCAAGTCATTGTCATGGATGAAGAGAAAGACAAGGACATGGTGCCTGCCTTGTTAGAATTCAAAGCTTCGCTTGACTCAATATGGGAAGAAAGCTTTTCCAAGAATGAGGCATTTGGCAACACCATCAAGGATTCTTTTGAGCATCTAATTAATCTTCGTCAGGTTGCCATCTTTTGTCCTTTATATTGGGAGATCATTTTATTTTTAAACTGCATTCTTGTTAAGTAATATTCCTCATTTTAGATTACCATATTTTCGAAACAACTGATGGTTCAACATTGTGCCATATTTAATAGAACCGACCTGCTGAGCTGATTGCAAAGTTCCTGGATGAAAAGCTTCGTTCTGGTAATAAGGGTACTTCAGAAGAGGAATTAGAGGGTACACTTGATAAAGCTTTGGTTTTATTTAGGTTCATCCAGGTAGAGTTCATGTTTTCCCAATAAGAAATGTTATATTTAGGTTTGTGTCAAATAAAAGTATTCTTTTTGTGTATTTCTTTTTCTGTCGTCTACAAATTAATGCTAGAGATTTGAATGATGTTTTGTTGGTAATCAAGGGCAAGGATGTCTTTGAAGCATTTTATAAGAAAGATCTTGCAAAAAGGCTGCTTCTAGGAAAGAGTGCTTCTATTGATGCAGAGAAATCTATGATTACTAAGGTCAGTATAGTCTTTTTTGAATCAAATGTGTTAAGTGGTGTTATCCCACATTTGTAAGTATTAGATTTCCTGTGGCCTTGAATTAAAGTTGAGCTCCTCCACCTATTACCAATTGGTTTTAGGTTGAACTCTAACAAAATGGTTTTTTTTTCCGTCTAAAGATTGTATTGAATTGTTACATTGTTATGATGCTGCAGCTGAAGACCGAGTGTGGCAGTCAATTTACAAACAAACTTGAAGGAATGTTCAAGGTCTGCCACTATATCTATTTATATAAACTTTTCCTAGAAATGTTTTCAATATATGTTGCCGTTAGAATTTCTAATCATGGATATACTGAATCGTGCCTTCTGGGTTCTGTAAACATGGGCAATCCAGTAACTCCAATAACCGCTAAGGATATTTTTACTCCTTTGGTAGTGGTATTAACTCCAAACCGTTGTCCCTCACACCTCGAGTTTAATTAATTAATCCTGCAATTAGTATGTAATAATATCTAGCAAATTAATTGTTCGTTGAGGATAGAATATGCAAATAATTATTGAAGTAATAGAATCATGTGAGAAGAGAAGAAAAGGATTGCAAGAGAATTGATCTTTTATATCTTGGATTACCTACTTGGCTATTGGTCAAGGCCGGTTCAACAATCTGCAAAATGTTTGACTTTGTCTAATACTTATTTCTCTGTGACTGGATTCTATTGCAACTTGCACTTGAATTTCAGTTTGAGGAAACTAGTGATATGAGATAAATTTGATTGTGATATTAATGCAATCGTTGCCACAGATTAGAACCATGGGCCTTTTCTTTTTAACGAGAGCTATGGACTTGTGGTTGTAATTAAATCACCTCATGTTCTTGGATTGATCTTTCAGTTTGTTGTTTTATCTCAAAGAGTTCTTGCTCTTTCTGGAAATTATCTATGGAACTTGACGTGGGAGGATGAATTTGGAGGATTCTTTCATTTTAAATGTCTGTTATCGGTTTTCAGCCAGAATTCTTTCTCTGCTGTGTGGATATACATGCCTGTTTTCTTTGATGCGTTATATAAATTGCAACATGAACCTTAATTGTATTGAATGTCAATTCTTGTGATTTTTATACAGGATATTGAACTATCAAAGGAGATAAATGAATCATTCAAGCAGTCATCCCAGGCCAGAACAAAGCTTCCATCTGGAATTGAGATGAGCGTTCATGTCTTGACAACTGGGTAAATCTTATTTCATTGTTATTTGAATTAAACCATAAATGCATGATTAATTAATTTCTTGTCAAGGTATTTTACTTTGTTGGTATTTAATTCTATTTTGGTTGCTGGACGGTGCAGGTACTGGCCGACATATCCACCCATGGATGTCAGGCTTCCTCATGAACTTAATGTCTATCAGGTTTGCTTTGGTCTTTGGGATGAAATGTCAACTGTTAGACACCTGTTAGAAAAGTTAATTGTAACACTTTTTGAGAATTTGGTGTAACAGGACATCTTTAAGGAGTTCTACTTGAGTAAGTACAGTGGGAGGCGCCTAATGTGGCAAAATTCATTAGGTCATTGTGTCTTGAAAGCTGATTTTCCAAAAGGTAAAAAGGAGCTGGCAGTTTCCTTATTCCAGGTTTGTCTCTGCTGTCTCAGTGACGATTATTCTGTCACTATGTTCTCTTTTCGAATTTTCTCTAGGAGCAGACAAGTTCTAACATTTTTCTGGGTTTTCTCCATTTTCCCTCTAGACTGTAGTTCTGATGTTGTTCAACGATGCCCAAAAGCTTGGCTTTCAAGACATTAAGGATTCTACTGGCGTAGAGGACAAGGAATTGAGAAGGACCTTGCAGTCCCTTGCATGTGGGAAAGTTAGAGTCCTACAAAAGGTATACCCATTTACCATGCCTTTTGTGCTAGTTAGTTGTATGATATTTGTTTTCCTTCATTTCATTTTCTTGATCCCTTTTCTGAATGTGTGTCGCAGTTGCCAAAAGGGAGGGATGTAGAAGATAATGACTCGTTCATTTTCAATGATGGATTTACTGCTCCTCTCTATCGTATAAAGGTACATTTATTTGCAATTCCAAGATTCTGGCTGGTAAATACTTTTTTGAAAGATCAAACTGAATTCCTCTCATGCTTATTCCTATGCCATTCCGCTGAATTCCCATATAGAAGGTTTTTGATGAATTTGCTTCACTGACGTGATAAGGCATCAAGTTGACCTTTCCTTTTGCAATGCAGGTAAATGCTATCCAGATGAAAGAGACAGTGGAGGAGAACACAAGCACTACTGAAAGAGTATTTCAAGACCGTCAATATCAGGTTCAACTTTCACTCCCTTTTTATCCATCCATAAAAAATGTAAAATAAGAGAACAGAAGGCTATCTCATGTTCAGCTTAACCAAACATACGGATTGTTGCTTGATTTATTGCAGGTTGATGCTGCTATTGTTCGGATAATGAAGACCAGGAAGGTGTTGAGTCACACTCTTCTGATAACTGAACTCTTCCAACAGGTAAGCATTTTCTTATCTTTTTCATTCTAACAAACATATCTCTAGAGAGTTCCGAGTAACATCTGGTCACAATCGTAGCCAAAAATAAATGAAAGTGGAAGTTGGTTTTTATCAAAGTTATCATGCATTCATGCCAGTAACAACTCTTCTGTACCCTTTGCGTTTGATGGTCTCCAGACAAAGGGGATCAAACATCAAAGGGGATAATGTGTTTTTAAGTTACATTTGAACGTACTTGTATTGAGAATAAGTTTCTTTTATTGAACAGCTCAAGTTTCCCATAAAACCGGCTGATTTGAAGAAAAGGATCGAATCTCTCATTGACAGGGAGTACCTGGAGCGGGACAAGAACAACCCACAAATATACAATTACTTGGCATAGCCTTCTTATTTTATTTTATTCTTTTCATCCTTTTGTTTCCTTTGATGATAGATATCTCCTTGTAAATGACACGGGAAGCTTTGGATAAGTCTTATCCAAGAGGCTGGAGCTGAAATCCCCTCAGATCATGTACAGTAGCTTGTAGTATTTATTTTGTTGCGATCGATACTGCAATTGTAAAGCATTTTAGCATCTGTTTTGATACTTTTTTTTAACAGACTTGACCGACCATACGAGACTACAGGCACTCGAAATAAGATGCTGCATTTTTGGATGTTTTTGTGGGTTTGCCTTGTTTGATTTTGCTGTAACTAGTAAAACGCGGGAGGGTTTTGGCTGCCCGTGTCAATTCGAAGTCGAATCGGTACCGATTCGAGTCTGAGAAAACTTAAGCCTGTAATAGAGCCAAGCCCGAGAAACCCGAGCTCGTAATAGATCTGAGCCCAAGATCGATCTGGCTTGTGTTAGAGATAAATTCGGTATTAACATAATTTTATTTTATTACTTAAAATAAAAATAAAAATAAAAATAATTTTTTTTCGAAAATATATTAAAATTTTATTCATAGGAAAAGTAATTAATAATAATTTTTTATGTTAAACTATAAAGTGAAATAAATTTTTAAAACATTAATTTAATATAATGTATTTTTAATATTATAATTATATTTGTATAATAAATATATAAAATTAATAATTATTAAATGCTTTAAAACTAATCTTTAATGATAATATAATAATATATTATATAACTATTACAGAAATTGATTAACTTGATTTTAAATTGATATGCTACATAATATTGTAATGTTTAATCATCGATAGATATATATATAAACTATAAATATATTATATGATATGAAATAACATAACATTATATAATATAGGAGAAGGAATAACTTTTAAATGTACGAAAATAATGACTTAGATCATATTTCAATTAGTATAATAATAAATAATAATATACAATAAGTAACATATATGTACTACTGTCATGTATAACTATTATTACAATATGGATTATAATTAGAGTTGTCCATGTACCGAGCTGGGCTCGGGTTGGGCATTAACAAAATTTTAGGCCCGATTGATAGGCTCAGACCCTGCCCTGCCCAAAAATGTGCCTAAATTTTTTTCTAAGCTCGGCCCAGATAAAAATGCTAAGATTTGGGCCCAACCAACTCGTATTAATTTTTTAATTTTTATATAAATTTTAAAAAATATATATAATACACCAAATATACAAAATATTAAAATAAAATTTTCCAAACAAACTGAAAATAAATTAAAAAAGTCTTTATAAACATTAAGATAAGTGCAACTTAACAATCAAATATCTCTAAAATAGTAGCAAGATTAACAATAAAACAAGTGTTATACGATACTAACATTAACAACAAAATAGTAGTAACATAATAGTAAAATAGCAGCAAAACAGTGGCAAAAAGTGAGAAAACAACAAAACTTGGAAAAACAATAGCAAAACAACAGCAAAACAATATGAATTTTTATTGCAAATTCGAGCTTGGTCGAGTCGAGATCGGGACAAAAAAGACCTTACCCGAGGCTCGACCTATTTTCTAAACGAGCCTTATTTTTTCTCAAGACCATTTTTCAGGCCTATATTTTTACCCAATCCTTAATCTCTTTCTTCTCTTTTCTCCTCCTTTTCGCAAGCGTAAAAAAACCATTCTATTTTCTGTTGTTTGCCACCGTGACCACCGCCATCCACCACGGTGAAAACAACTGTAAAATAATAGTGTTTTCCCTTCCTCTCTATAGCGATTTTATTAGTTATCATAGTAAGATTATTTATTATTATCTATTAATTCTTCTTAGTATTGGATATCTTAGATATTGTGGCTATTGCTCCCAAATCTCAGTCATCTTCTCTTTCGTATCAATTCCCAATTAGTGAGATCGTAAGTATTTGAAATATTTACTTTATTCAAAACTTCTTAATCCCTATATAGTGACCGAATGACATCTTCCTAACTTGGTGCTTATTGTTTGAATGATCAATTTCAAGCGTGTAATTTCCTATGATTCAAAGAGTGGAATCATATTGGATTAACAAAAAGTAAGTATTGTCATAGAAGCCAAAGCGTAATTGTTTATCAAAGATTTATCAAGGGTGTTTTAATGATGGATTCTTCGTTTTATGTTTAGATTTGAGATATATCTAATTAAATCGAGAAGTGGGCGTTAGAAGGAGTTTCCACGTTGGAATTACTATGATTGGGTGTGAGTTTTAACACTAAACAAAATGAAGTCTTTGTTTTATATTGATAAAATGTTATTTGTTTAAATTATGTTGTTTGATAAGGATACATTATGTATCCATAAAGAGAGATAAACACATCGTTATGGACTATGTCAAGTAAGTGTTTTCCAAACCGTATATGTTGTGAAAAACATGTTATGTGATATTGATGATTATTATTGATTTGAAAACAAAATGTAAATCTCATTCTCATTGTATGTGATCATATGGCATATGTGATATTCATATGATCATAAAATGTGAATTTTGGTACCATGTGTACATATGTGATTTGCATGTTAAACATGACTATATGATTTTGAGTGATTTTGGCCATAACACATGCATGGGGTGGGATATGTGAAAGGTGGAAGTTATTGGCAGTTTATCTGTGTTATTGTGACACTGTTCACAATTGGTGTTATTGGATGGACGAGTTCTGGGAAACTCAATTTTGGTGTGTAGCGGAGATGGGTAACATTGTTTTCACAAAATCTGCATCGTTTTACAAAATGTGCATTAACATGGTCATGCATAGTATAAGTGTGAAATATTGAGTTATATGAAACTGATATGATTATTATGATGGTATAACGTGTATGTTTATGTGTATGTGATTGCGTTTATGTTAATCTCACACTGAGCTTTATAGCTCATCCCCTATAGTTTTTTGATGTTACAGATAACCCCGAGGTTAGCATTTGATGACGGCATTTGAAGGAGTTTCTCGGAAGTCTTTTTAAATTAAAGTAATTAAATTTTATTTTGATATTTTAGGTTTGTAATAAGTTTGTGTATGGACTGTTGCATGAGACTTTATTCTGGAGATTTTTTCATTTTGATTTGCATAAATTGCTTGCATGACATTAAGTTTTAAAAAGTGCGTAAGTAAGTATTTGATAAGATTTCGCCTGAAACTCGATTTTTAAAATAGAATCTGTCAATAGCAAATTTTCCGCTACATTTCTGAAAAATGAGTTTTTAATAAAATTATACTTAGTTTTCAAAATTATTAATGTTTACAAATTAGTTTTCTAAAGACATTTGATTTATTTTGTTAATATGTTTTTATTTTCGAAATAATGACAAATAACTAAGTTCTCCAATTTTGAACAAAAATACAAACGATTTAGAAGTATGATTGAAAATCCGAAATAGTTTTGAATAAATGATTGAATGTTTACAATTGAGATATTATTTATTTTGATTCCTAAAATCTACACGGTTTTATGAAATTAAAATAAACGCTTTATTTCATTTGTTTTGAATTGATAAGCCAATAGTTTTAAAACATATTTTTTTCAAAATTCCGAAAGTTTATTTCGGCCATTTTCTTGGACAAGTGGTTTTTGAAATGAGATTGAAAACAAAGTTGAACATTCAATTTTACTAGTTTTGAACGAATTGTTCAAATGGTTTAAAAAAAAAACGTTTGAAATCAAGAAAGTTTTTCTGGGCCATTCTGGTGGCTAATGTAGCTTTCCGAATTCGGCCATAACTACTGGGCCAAGTTTGGGGTGTTATAGTGAGCACAAATATCGTTCCCTCAAGGACTACAGTTACTAGTAATTATTGTCTTCCTATTATTTAATCTAATAATTCAAGAGATTGAGTAAAACTAAAATTAACTAAGTTAATTAATGAATGCGTCAAAGAAATAAACACAAAAACAATCCAATATCAACCAAGTGACAAAACAATACCCAGGTAAGAACCCACCTAAACTTCATGTATAATTTTCAATCTAATTCATGCAATTTCTTTTCTTAGTTTCTTTGATTCGTAGAAATTCTTAATTTATGTTAATATCTCTTTTGAGCATAAGAGCAACTAATTCTAGGTTGATTAATTGGAATTTCTTTCTAATTAAAACCCTTATTATCACATTAATTTTCTCTATGGATCTCCCTATTAGATTTGACTCTAATCCAGTAGATTTATATCGTCCTATTTTTAGGATTGCATGCAACTCCATTCCATTATGCAAGATCTAATCACAAGAAGGGTCTATTCAACCTCAAACTTATGCACATCAAACATGGATTAATACTCTAGAATTATCAACCCAAGAACAATTAAGCATTCATAATTGAAAAAAAAAAAACTAAGGTTTTATTGTATAAAACTAGAAATCAAATAATAGAATCCATCCTAAGGTTCATCTCACCTAAGTATTTAGAAAATTAGTTCATACTTGCAAGAATAAACACAAAAAATACAATATAACCATTAAAATAAAAGAAATCCATGATAACTCTCTTGGAAATAAACTTGGACTCTTGAATCTTGATGGAAAATTGCTTGGAAAATTGACTTCGATGGTGTTCTTCGAGTAATTTTCTTGCTGTTCTATGAAAGTTGCTTCCGTCCTTTTCTATTTCCTTATTTATACCTTCTTAAAGTGCCAAAAAACCTATAAATTGCAACTTTTATATAACACCCTATACCCAACTCGTTCTACAGGTTCGGGTACCAGATGAGACAAAGACCCAAATAACTTACGATGTTTCTAGTTCTGTTGTAATTACATTCCATTTAAATTCAAAATCCCAATATATTAAAACTCGTACTAAACTAGTGATAAGTTCTTACAAATTTAGATTTCCAACAACAAAATACCAACTTTAAATTAATTTCAAATACATATATAATTAACTTAAACCTTGACGCATGGCCTCTAGGGTGCCTCTCTATATACATGATACAACAATTGCTTCCAATTCTTTACTCTTGCGGAGTCTGGCTTGGTCCCTCCTCTTGATTTTAGAGTCTTTAATTACCCTGTATTCAGACAGTAATTTTCATAAGCTTAGAAGAACTTAGTGAGGATCGTACATAAAAAATTCATGGTGTACTGCTTCAATTTTAAGAGAATGATATTTTAAGCACAAAGTTAAACTTCCTGCATTCCATAGGAAAATACACAGACTTAGTTGGCGTAGCAAATGCCTCGTTTTCTTTGAGCTGTGTATTGGCGAAACTAATCATTGGATTGGTTGTAGCCATGATCTTCCTAAAGGTATTCTCATATAGGTTTTATCCCAGCATATTGATGTTTCTAACTTCTTTATACCCTATTTATAGTATGCCTTATCCCTGATACTTGTATCTGCCTTTTTGGATTGACGGCAATTTGTAATGTTTAACTGTGAATTCACCATAATTACGAATCCTCACCTTGTTCCCTTATCTCACCCTAACTCCAAATGGGTCTGCGTTTCCAAGGCCTAATAACAACACGAACACAATTATAATAATTTAAGTTGACAGAATGCAATCAATTTAACACGAATTAAACTTAAGTCATTTTAATTAAATCAATAATAACAACGTAACAAATATCCGTGTTCATGATCACAACATAAACAAGAAAAGTAAAGAAAAAGGAACTAGAAAGCAAATCCAATATTTCTCTACAGCCAGACTAGTGCGCTCCTCTCCTTGTCTACTTGTTCTGTCGATCCAAGGCTTTCACAAACACTTGAATGCTTTTACTCCAAGGTGGATGAAAGCTCTTTTTCAATAGGGAAATTGACAAGGGAATGAACAGGAAAAAGGGGAAAAAAAAGAAGGGAATGGAAGAGAAAAAGTGAGTGAAAGAGAGAGATGTGTGGGAATGAATAGTGTGTGAAATGAATAAGGGAAGAGGGGTATTTATAGGTGGGAATGACTATGTAACACCCCTCACCTGTATTCAACGTCGAAATAGGGTTACGGAGCATTACCAGACTTACGATACATTTAAACGTACATTTCACATACTTTATCAAATTTATTTCAAACATTAATCAAAAACATTCATATTGTCCCTAGTACGAGCCTACGATGTAACACCATGGTTTAGGGGCTAGGCAATTTGGGTAGAATTCATGTGTTGGAAGGTTTTGAGGTGTTTCTTGGATGTGTTTTAAAGGTTTAAGAATGCTTGGAAGAAAGGGGAAGACTTTGGAAAATTTTGGATTTTTAAGTAATGAATGGGGGATTGGCTTTTGAGGTCTTAAAAGAATTAATTGGGCGTTTAAGGCACAAGAAAAAGGCTTGGTAGAGTGGCTTAAGGGCGCCACTTAGGGCCTTGACATGGGACGCTTCAAGGAGCAAAGGGGGACAAGGTTCGAGTCGTGGTAGATGCAAGGGATGCGTTTTTTTTAACTTTGTGGCGTCATAAATAAGGGAAATTTGAGTTAAAGAAGGTTTTAAAATTAATTGGGAGAATAGGACACGGGAAAGGCCTTGGCAAAGTGGTTTATGCGTTGCTTGGGGCTTTGGAAGGTGACGTCGAAGGAGCAAGGGTTCGAGTCTCTTTGGGCAGCAATTTTGTTTTATTTTTGGTGCGTCAAGGGATTGGGCTAAGTATGCCTTAAAATAAAAAGGCGGGATTGATGGACATGGAAGTTCGGTGGCAAAGTGGCACTCATGCGCCACTTAAGCGCTGGAGGGAGAGAGAGGCGCGGTTTTGAGGGCTGGAGCGGCATTTTGGAGTTTTATTTTTGTTGTGCGGTTATGGGCTGGCGTAGGAAGGATTTAAAAATAATTGTTGGGGGTTTTAGCATGAAATTCAATGTGGCCGAGTGGCACAGGCGTTGAGGAGAGGCGCGGCAGCAGCAAGGGTCTCGTGTTCGAGCCTTGGAGGCCGCAATTGGATTTATTTTTTCTTTTCGGCTTTTTGGCTTATTGGACGGCACATGGGAGCTCCAAAGGGATAAAGATTAGGCTGCTGCTGTTTAGTTCTTGTAGAATTCGGCTGGAGGAGTTTGTAAAGCACATGGGTTCTTTATTTTATTATTTATTGATAAGGAAAAAAAAGGGATAATATTAGCATTATTATTAGATTATTATTAAGGGATTAGACTAAGGTTGGTTTTTTTTTTTAAATTTGGCTGATAGGTAGGTGTTGGCTTTTGTTATTTTATTGTTTTAAGATAATTACAGGATTATTTTAGTTAATCAATAAGAGATAATAGCTGCTGGTGGTGTAATTTTTGAATAGAATATGAGGAAAAATAGGAGTAAAGTAGGGAATTGGACTAATTCAAAATAGTTTGAATTAGTATGAGATGGCCGAATCTTGGATTCTTCATACGGAATAGTGGCCGAATTTTATAAATAGGGGGAGCACCTTTTTCATATTTTTTTTCTCCTTTTATTCCTTGTGCCGAAATCTATTTGTTCTTCTCCAGTGTTCTTGCCGAATTTGAAGCAAGAGAGATTCTTTGTTTTTTTTTTTCCAATTATTTTGCGTAGGCCAAGACTTCTTTAATGTTGAACACCATTGCCGAAACCTCCTAACTTTTTTGATTAGCCTAAGCCGAATATCCATAGCCTTTTCTCCTTTTCTTTTCTTTATTTGTTTTAGCCGAATCTCCTCCCAAACCTGGTCGAAATCTCCTTTTGATAGCCTAGGGTGGTGGCCGAATATCAACAAAGGTGATCTCCTTGGTTCATCTCCATTCGATTTTAAGGCCAACACAAGGGAGCACTTAGGGGCTGTTCAGATTCGGCTACTCAAGGAGTTTTAGTAGTGATTAAGGAGCTTTCGGGATTTCAAGACTTTGTCGGTAAGGATGAGTAGTTTATGATTATTTGTTTAAGACCTGTATTAACCAAGTTTTGATTAGATATCGTTATGGATGCGAATACCAGTCAAGGTGAGCAAGGGAAAGTCCCTGTCCCGAAGTTCAAGAAAAGAGCCGTCTCGACAGTTCGGGATTGGCCACCGGGGTGTGGTCGTGCAGGAGAAAACGATAGGCAGATAGCTGTAGTCTTGCTAAGCGATAGCATCGAAATCGAGGGTTTAGAACTTCAGGTTATAAGGTGTGTAACTAACCCACTGTTTCCGGGTTTTATGTGTTATATGTTTTACTAGCAAATGCAGTAATAAGTGTGCCATATATATATATCCTTAAAGGGTATAGTGATGATCAGGTTAGTATCGAACCTGTTGCAATATGATTACTTGCTTGTATATGAGTATGTTTATGGATATTAATAAGCATGTGCATGCAGTATCATGATTATGTTTTATGTGGCATGTGCATGGGTGGGTTATGAAAAGAAGGTACGGGTGTACTTCGAGTACGTGGTTGATGTCAGCTTTGTGCTACATCGTGGATTGGCGCTAACTGAGGTCGCGTTGTGGATCTTTGCGATTTAGTTCGCGTGGTTACCTTGATTGATATCGGCTTTATGCCATATCGTGGCTTGATGGGTTGCTGTGTGCCCCATCGTGGTTTGATGTTAGCTACGTGCTACATCGTGGATGGCATTGGTTGCCTTTTTGGAGGGAAAAGGAGAGGGTGACTCGATAGTCCCCTGGTGTGTGGTAATTTGGATAAGGGGTGTGTAGCGGATGGACCTTAGGCTTGGGTTGGGTTTCATGATTTCATTATTTCATTTATGAAAAGATATGGTAAAGGGCCTAGCCCAGTACTTGAATGTGGATTGAATGTGGGCCAAGCCCAGAATTTGGTAACGTCTGTTTATAGTTACATGTTCGATTTAATTGGGTTGACTTGTGGTTAACGTGTGGGTGGATATCAGTGGTTTAATTACACACTGAGTCTGTATGACTCACCCAAATTTTTAAACATCGCAGGTGACATGTTGATCGGACCGGGTTGGAGTGGATACAAGGTGGCCCATGCAGAAGATGTTTTACGTTATTTTAGTATTTTATATTATCAATATTTTGGAATTTTACTTGATGTAATAAAGGCCCCTTTGATTTAAAGTACTCTATTTATGATTGTGGAAGTTTATACTATACTTAGAAATATTTTTACAAATGACTTATCTTTTAATAAATTATAATAAAGTTTTAATTCAAATCGAGCTTGTATCATTAAATAAAACATTTTTAATGGACACATTTTTTTCAAGTTTAACAAAATATTCAAGTTTTATTCTAAAGTCAAAGATTTTCCAAACGGTTTCCGCAGTGACATAACCAGATCCGGTCAGGACTTGTGGGCCGGGTTTGGGGGTGTTACAGTTTGGTATCAGAGCCAGGTTCAAAACTCGGCTTTGAGGGTTTTGGGCCCAAAAACGTTTTCAAAATGGGCTTTTCAAAAAAGTGGGTTTTATGAATTATTTTTCAGGTATTCTGGCATGGCACCTATATCTCCGGCCCGAGTCCACCAGGTAAGTACTTCAGACTTGTGAAGTAATGGGTTATATGAACTGTTATGGGCTTAGATGGGCTCGTAGATTAGTGAGCTAGGATCTGTTGAATCCTAGGACTAGTCTACTCGAACATATGCATAAGACCTAAAAGTACTAAACAAACCTACGACCAAGTCGCCGAGTTAGGGTGTGGTAACCCCTGTGCGCATGTCAAGGATTGGATCCGGAAGAGCTTGGTACTTAAGCAGTCCTCGTGACTCACCTCCTCTTCGCGGGATTCCTACCTGGTGCGTAGCTTCGGTTCACCCTAACCAAGAGGACTCGGTCATAGGCTAAACGTACTGAATAAAACCCGAAAGGGATTAGCCTTGTTTTATGGAAACCCTAGTTTTAAAATCACTAACGCATTTTTCTCATAGTAACGGAATTTTTTTTTAAAAAAAAAAATATTTTTGACTTACCAAAATTACGAAATTGCCCCTAGTGGCAAAAGTACGAAAATACCCTTAATTTCTAAAATTATCGTGTTACCTCAATTTTAATAAATTCCTCATTGTAAAAGTATTCAAAATTATGTATTTCAAAATAATACCCTGACTTTGAAAGTTTACGAAAATACCCTTGCGTTGAAAATTACTAAAATGCCCCTGACTTTCAAAATTGCCGGATTAACCCCAATCTTAATAAAATTTCCCCTACTTTGCAAAAGTATTCAAAAATGCTATTTTGTAAAATTTCAAGATACCCTGATTTGAGAATTTACAAAATTACCCCTGACTGACAAATTACCAAAATACCCCTGGTCACCAAAATCCTGTTATACCTTTAATTTGAGAAATTTTCGAAAATACCCTTAAAGTTTTGGAATATCAAAATATCCTGATTTATTAAGGTTTTCATAATTTTTCTGATTATTTACGAAAATACCCTGTAGGAAAATGACGGAAATACCCCTGGGGTAGAAACGGGCAGAAAGGTTCGAATAGTGGATGTGTGTGGTGGATACCACTTGTTCTTGTGGATGAATGAATGCGTGTGTAAAGGTGATTCTTTGAATTAGGGTAGCAAACTTGAACTGAGACTTTGTGTGATCGAAAGAACTACTTTAAAATACCTTTCTTTCATAAAAAAATTTGCTCGCGATTAAATAGTGGAACAAAATTTCTAATGCATAAAATTTCTTAAATCAGATTAAATCGCGACGATAGAGATGAGTTCTAGGGGAGGCGGTAGAGGTAGGATGGCAGCTTCGGAACCCGTAGGGTCTGGCCATGGGTCAGAAAGTGAAGTGCCGCCAGCTGTGGACGTAGAAGAGCAAGATCAGATAGGTGAAGATGACGCAGTGTCGCGGGCCACGTTGTGAATTCTAGAACGTGTAGCAGGAGCTAGTAAGGGAAATGGAACCCGGAAGTCAGTGTCCGAAAGACTCAGGTCGAACGGGGCTGAAGTTTTTAGAGGAGTATCGGGAGTGGCTCCGAATGTAGCAGAATATTGGCCAGAAGGGGTCGAAAGAATTATGGACGACTTGGATTGTACCCGGAGGAAAAGTCGAAAGGTCTTTGTTTCGCTACGCCGGACGAGGCTTATCGATGGTGGCTCACGGTTAGGCAAGGCGCTCCGGCAGATCGATTGGATTGGAATTACTTTAAGGCTAAGTTTGAAGGGAAGTATGTAGGAGCCAGTTACTTAGACGCGCAAAGGAAGGCGTTTCTAAATCTAGTACAAGGGAATAAATCGGTAGCGGAGTATGAAGCGGAATTCGTGCGACTAAGTCAGTACGCCAAAGGAATCGTGGCTACTAATTATGAAAGGAGTGTTCGATTCGAGGATGGGCTGCGAGAGGAGTTGCGGGAGTTGATCGCTCCGCAAAGAGAAAGGGACTTCGCCATTCTGGTAGAGAAAGCTCGGATCGCTGAAGAGGTTAAAAAGACTATAAGAGAAAACCGAGAGAAGAATAGGAACGAGAATAAGAGAAGGGTTGAGTCGTCAGCATCGTTTGGAGATGCTTAGAAAAGACCAAGGATTGAGAATCCTGTGCGTGCACTTGTCCCGGTGGATCAGAATCGTTCTTGTGTTCGATGTGGAAGACCTCACACAGGAGAGTGTTGGGGGAATAGTAAAGAATGCTTTCGGTGCGGATCTAAGGCACATCTGGTTAAGAATTGTCCTCGAGCAACGAGGGGTCGTGGTTCTAGTCAAAGTCAACCAAGGATGTGATATCGGGTAAGCTCCTTTGTTTTGGAATATTCTTTAATTGTTTTCCTTGTTTGTAAGTTAGCTTTTTCCTGTATGATTTGGATCCTGAATGAGAACTTAGAAACTATGTTTGGGAAGTATGGTCGCCTTAGTAAGATCAGAGTGCGCAGCAGAGGCGTAGAATAGCGAGTTATGATTGTTCGGTAATAAGCAATTTCGAGGACGAAATTATTTTAAGGAGGGTAGAATTGTAACACCCTGGTTTAGGGGCTAGGCAATTTGGGTAGAATTCATGTGTTGGAAGGTTTTGGGGTGTTTCTTGGATGTGTTTTAAAGGTTTAAGAATGCTTGGAAGAAAGGGGAAGACTTTGGAAAATTTTGGATTTTTAAGTAATGAATGGGGGATTGGCTTTTGAGGTCTTAAAAGAATTAATTGGGCGTTTAAGGCACAAGAAAGAGGCTTGGTAGAGTGGCTTAAGGGCGCCACTTAGGGCCTTGACATGGGACGCTTCAAGGAGTAAAGGGGGACAAGGTTCGAGTCGTGGTAGATGCAAGGGATGCGTTTTTTTAACTTTGTGGCGTCATAAATAAGGGGGCTGAGTTAAAGAAGGTTTTAAAATTAATTGGGAGAATAGGACACAGGAAAGGCCTTGGCAAAGTGGTTATGCGCTGCTTGGGGGCTTTGGAAGGTGACGTCGAAGGGAGCAGGGTTCGAGTCTTTGGGCGAGCAATTTTGTTTTATTTTTGGTGCGTCAAGGGACTGGGCTAAGTATGCCTTAAAAATAAAAGGGCAGGATTGATGGACATGGAAGTTCAGTGGCAAAGTGGCACTCATGCGCTACTTAGGCGCTGGAGGGGAGAGAGGGCGTGGTTTCGAGGGCCTGGAGCGGCATTTTGGAGTTTTATTTTTGTTGTGCGGTTATGGGCTGGCGTAGGAAGGATTTAAAAATAATTGTTGGGGGTTTTTAGCATGAAATTCAATGTGGCCGAGTGGCCTGGGCGTTGGAGGAGAGGCGTGCAGCAGCAAGGGTCCTGTGTTCGAGCCTTGGAGGCTGCAATTGGATTTTATTTTTTTTCTTTCTGGCTTTTTGGCTTATTGGACGGCACATGGGAGCTCCAAAGGGATAAAGATTAGGCTGCTGCTATTTAGTTCTTGTAGAATTCGGCTGGAGGAGTTTGTAAAGCACATGGGTTCTTTATTTTATTATTTATTGATAAGGAAAAAAAAGGGATAATATTAGCATTATTATTAGATTATTATTAAGGGATTAGACTAAGGTTGGTTTTTTTTTTTTTTAAATTTGGCTGATAGGTAGGTGTTGGCTTTTGTTATTTTATTGTTTTAAGATAATTATAGGATTATTTTAGTTAATCAATAAGAGATAATGGCTGCTGGTGGTGTAATTTTTGAATAGAATATGAGGAAAAATAGGAGTAAAGTAGGGAATTGGACTAATTCAAAATAGTTTGAATTAGTATGAGATGGCCGAATCTTGGATTCTTCATACGGGATAGTGGCAGAATTTTATAAATAGGGGGAGCACCTTTTTCATATTTTTTTTCTCCTTTTATTGCTTGTGCCGAAATCTATTTGTTCTTCTCCAGTGTTCTTGCCGAATTTGAAGCAAGAGAGATTCTTTGTTTTTTTTTTCCAATTATTTTGCGTAGGCCAAGACTTCTTTAATGTTGAACACCATTGCCGAAACCTCCTAACTCTTTTTCAGTTAGCCTAAGCCGAATATCCATAGCCTTTTCTCCTTTTCTTTTCTTTATTTGTTTTAGCCGAATCTCCTCCCAAACCTGGTCGAAATCTCCTTTTGATAGCCTAGGGTGGTGGCCGAATATCAACAAAGGTGATCTCCTTGGTTCATCTCCATTCGATTTTAAGGCCAACGCAAGGGAGCACTTAGGGGCTGTTCAGATTCGGCTACTCAAGGAGTTTTAGTAGTGATTAAGGAGCTTTCGGGATTTCAAGACTCTGTCGGTAAGGATGAGTAGTTTATGATTATTCGTTTAAGATCTGTATTAACCAAGTTTTGATTAGATATCGTTATGGATGCGAATACCAGTCAAGGTGAGCAAGGGAAAGTCCCTGTCCCGAACTTTAAGAAAAGAGCCGTCTCGGCAGTTCGGGATTGGCCACCGGGGTGTGGTCGTGCAGCAGAAAACAATAGGCAGATAGCTGTAGTCTCGCTAAGCGATAGCATCGAAATCGAGGGTTTAGAACTTCAGGTTATAAGGTGTGTAACTAACCCACTGTTTCCGGGTTTTATGTGTTATATGTTTTACTAGCAAATGCAGTAATAAGTGTGCCATATATATATCCTTAAAGGGTATACCGATGATCAGGTTAGTATCGAACCTGTTGCAATATGATTACTTGCTTGTATATGAGTATGTTTATGGATATTAATAAACATGTGCATGCAGTATCATGATTATGTTTTATGTGGCATGTGCATGGGTGGGTTATGAAAAGAAGGTACGGGTGTACTTCGAGTACGTGGTTGATGTCAGCTTTGTGCTACATCGTGGATTGGCGCTGACTGAGGTCGCGTTGTGGATCTTTGCGATTTAGTTCGCGTGGTTACCTTGATTGATATCGGCTTTATGCCATATCGTGGCTTGATGGGTTGCTGTGTGCCCCATCGTGGTTTGATGTTAGCTACGTGCTACATCGTGGATGGCATTGGTTGCCTTTTAGGGAAAAGGAGAGGGTGACTCGATAGTCCCCTGGTGTGTGGTAGGCTGGATAAGGGGGTGTGTAGCGGATGGACCTTAGGCTTGGGTTGGGTTTCATGATTGCATTATTTCATTTATGAAAAGATATGGTAAAGGGCCTAGCCCAGTACTTGAATGTGGATTGAATGTGGGCCAAGCCCAGAATTTGGTAACGTCTGTTTATAGTTACATGTTCGATTTAATTGGGTTGACTTGTGGTTAACATGTGGGTGGATATCAGTGGTTTAATTACACACTGAGTCTGTATGACTCACCCAACTTTTTAAACATCGCAGGTGACATGTTGATCGGACCGGGTTGGAGTGGATACAAGGTGGCCCATGCAGAAGATGTTTTACGTTATTTTAGTATTTTATATTATCAATATTTTGGAATTTTACTTGATGTAATAAAGGCCCCTTTGATTTAAAGTACTCTATTTATGATTGTGTAAGTTTATACTATACTTAGAAATATTTTTACAAATGACTTATCTTTTAATAAACTATAATAAAGTTTTAATTCAAATCGAGCTTGTATCATTAAATAAAACATTTTTAATGGACACATTTTTTTCAAGTTTAACAAAATATTCAAGTTTTATTCTAAAGCCAAAGATTTTCCAAACGGTTTCCGCAGTGACATAACCAGATCCGGTCAGGACTTATGGGCCGGGTTTGGGGGTGTTACATACGAGGCCCTAAACATGCATTCAGGGTGGTTCGAGACTAAACCAATAACTCAGGAAATTTTTCAACATTTAGAAAATTTTTGCATAAAACAAGGGACACACGCTCGTGTGGCCCGGCCATGTGTCTCACACAGCCATTAGACACACCCGTGTCACAAGTTGTGTGGACATTCAGAATGGGAGCACATGGACGTGTCCCAGCCCGTGTTCGACCTCGTGTAACTCTCTGACTTGGGTTACACAACCAATACACACGCCCGTGTGGCTAGCCCGTGTGCCCTAAAAATGGCCGTACACGCTCGTGTGCCAGGCTGTCTCAATCCTGTAAGGTATACTGACTTATGCCATATGGTCAAGTCACACGTCCATGTGTGAGGCTGTGTGGAGCATACTGACTAAGTTTCAAAATCAACACCAAGGGACACACGGTCGTGTAATCTAATCGTGTGTCACACACAGTTGAGACACACGCCCGTGTGGACAAAAATAGGCTATTTACCAAACCAATTTGCCACCCAAATTTGAATGTGTAACACCCCAAACCCGACCCATGCGTTATGACCGGATCTGACATGTCACATGAGAAAAACATGTTAAATTCTTTTTATCCGTACTAAAATAGGTGTTGATTCATTAAAATAAAAAAAAACAAATTTGATTTGAAACATTTGATAAAATACTACTAACTTCGAAGATTGATTGATAAATCGATAAATTTGAACTAATGATCATATAAAACCATGACTTTTGAAAATATCGTTAATAGTTCGAGAGAAAATTTCCATGTTAAAAATATTTGTAAAAGTTTATTTTGAAATCCATTTGTTAATCGATTTTGGAAAACCTTTATTTAAGTTTTTAGAAAAATTCTCATTTAAAACAATTTTAAGCAAAATAATAAGTATATCAAACATAAAGCAAATAATAAAATACGCCAGAGGCCTTATTACAACATAAAAACCCAAAATAGTAAAGTGAACGGAAATAGAAATCTAAAATTCCAAAATAAAACACCATTTCTGAAGTATGGCCTCCACCGAGTCATCCATGGCCCAAGTCCACATCACTGAGCATTACCATGTGGATTAAGAAAAGAAAGGGGGGTGAGTTACAAGAACTCAGTGTATAATCCTTTTACCGTTGTCCACTGGGCTTGAACCCATTTAGCAATAACTTGGGCCTAAGCCCCTATAGCATAATGTTGGGCCGAAGCCCATATAGCGAAACATAATATATATATATATATATATATATATATATATATATATGAAAAATGTATGTGTGCAATATATGCAACCCAGCCCATCCTAATAATCCATCCGCTACACACCACCCGTACCATTCCATCACACCTGTGGGGATCAAGTCAACCCACCCCGCCAAACACAACAATCGTAGGCAAGAAGCCATTTAATTCGCAGGCACGAGGCCATTTAATTCGCAGGCAAGATGCCATTTATAATATTTGTGGCTGAGCCACCAGAATTAGAATTATGCGTGGCATAGCCACTATACAAATTGTGGCAGAGCCACCAGAATATCATATACGGTAATATAATCGGCACACAGCCTTGGGTAAATATGATCGACACAGAGTCGTTGATTCATATGTTAGGCACATTGCCATTATCAGAATTTATGACAGAGCCACCAGAATATGTGGCAAAGCCACCAGAATCGACATGGCAGATATAGACTACTTCTTCTCTTCATCATTTTTCCCATCCCATGCAAATTACGTAAATGCAACATACATAATAAAACATAATATCCACAAATATAAACAACAATCATTAATCTAGTGATTTATTACGGTAAATCGACCAATTATAGAACTTTGTAATTCAGCCCACTAAGGCATTGTAGCAAATCGGCCCATTAGGGGCATTTCCGTAATTCGGCCCATAAGGGCATTTTCGTAATTCGGCCCCTTAAGGGTATTTTCGTAATTTGGCCCATAAGGGCATTTTCAGAATTTGGCCCGTAAGGGCATTTTTGTAAATTCGGTAATTTACCCTCTAAGGGTATTTTGGTAATTTCGCAACCCAGACTTAACTACTAATTTGGGGCATAAAAATTGAAACTGTCCATCCGCGTCATACCGACTAAATTGACTATAACTTGAGTTAGGAAGCTCAAAATTTAGGTCCGTAAATTTTCCTTAAAACGAGACTCATATATCTTCTTACTAAAATTTTTCCAGAATTTTTGGCTTAACCATTTAGTATAGTTTATTCGTTAAAGTTTCCTTTGTTTCACTATCCAACGGTTCTGACCTCTCCTACTCGAAATTCAAATATCTCACTGTACAGTTTTCATATGTTGCTTCCACTTCTTTCTATTGAAAATAGGATCACTAAGGAATCTATAAATATAAATTATAACTCATAATTCACTTTGTACAATTTTAAACGATTTTTCCAAGGCAGATCAGGGAACTACAAAGTCATTCAGAACCAGTCTCACTAAAATTAAAATATCACAGAATATAAAATTCCTCTTCCTCCTCTGTTTCTTTCATATCAAAACAGACACGGTAATCTTTAATTAGATATCTTATTAACTTTCTAATTTCTTTTCTCCTATTTTTCGTGATTTTTCAAAATCACATCACTGATGCTAACCAAAACTATTTCATTGCAAAATATGGTTACCAGTACGAATATACGCACGCCCGAGTGATCACGAATGCTGGTTTTCAGTTTTCTTCGGTATTTCGACCGAATCACAGAATGTTTCATGCAAACATTTAGAGAGGTATGAGATTACACACCATTTCAAACATGTATTCGGAAGGGTACGGGATTACACACCTTATTCGAAAATCCGTAACACGATACTCTTCGCGGCACCTAAAGGTACAATCGATCAACAATTAGTCCAAAGCCCAATTTACAACTTCAATCAAGTATTGTCATTGATTAACAAACTATATCACTTACCAACAATCCAAGTCTCTTATTACGAGGGATAGGTGATCGATTGGCCCTCCGATAAAGTACTTCGAGACCTACTTACCAAACTTCCTTCCAAAAGCCAACGGCTATAAAGATGATGAGAGTATAAGCTAACACTCTACCGGTTTGGCCCACACCAAGAGAACCAAGAAGATGGAAGTAGCAAAGAATAGATTCGGCCTTGGTCAAAAGAATAGGGTGAATAATCGGTTTTAGAAGAGGGATTAAAAGAGAAACAAGAAGAAAATAAAAGAAGAGGAAAAACACTACCTTGCAACCACCGAAAACCCGAGAAGGAAAAGAAGCTTCGATAACCACAAAAACCAAATTTCAGCTATAAGATGAAGTTGATGTTTCGATTATGGTGTATAAAAGAGAATGTTTGAAAAGAAAAGAGTAGAAGTCAATAGGTAAATTGAAGTTTCGGCCAAGAGGGAACGCAATAAAAAGAACCAAAATATTTAGAAAGGAGAATGAGATGACCCCCCCCAAAAATATGAAAATGCAAGGGAGAGCTAGAGAAATTCTGCTCCCCCTATTTCCCTAACCAAAACCTTGTATTCATCTTTTCCAAAAAGATGAGCATTGACCAAAATAAAGTCTTTCCAAAACACCTTCCACACTATATGCCAACATGTTCCCTTCTTTTACCATTTTCCTTCATTTTTTCCCTCTTTTTTCGTAGTCTTCCTCCTTACCATATTCCTTAGGCATCTTTCCAAAAATGAAAAAGTCTTCCTTACCATAATTAGCCTTGACCGACACATGGAAGAGAAGCACAAAAATTAATCCAAAATGCAATAGATGGGATTCGAACCTCAAACCATTAGTACACTCCACATGCCACTTTCCACCTTTACCAATAGACTCCTTGTGCTAGCAAAATGCACACTTATTTCCTGAAGTCTTGATGCCACTTGCCTTCTCCCTTTAAGTGCTCAAATACAAAAATTTACCTATAGTCTAACTTGAACCCGGAACTTCCTAGAAACCTCGTAACTTTCCAAAATCACCTTCCTAATAAGTCTAACTTGAAATAATGCCATTCTCTTGTTCTTAAAAAAATTTAAACACTCCTACGCCTAAGGCCCATTGGGCCCAATCCTACTAGGCCCAATTTCAGGATGTTACAATTCTACCCTCTTTAAAGAAATTTCATCCTCGAAATTTCCAACCAACTACTAAACGTACCGCTCAAAACACCACTATGTTTTCGCTGCGCACTCTGATCTTAATAACACTAATGTCCTTTTAACAAAATCTTGAACCCTCTTTCACACAACCAACCATCTAACCGCCGAAGCAAGCCGTTATCTACCACGTATACCTAAAATTTTCAACATTCAATCATCACGTCCAACTAAAACATACCTGACTTGATGGTGATGAAACAATCCTGAGCCTTATGCTCCTTAGACCCGCATCTCAAGCATGCTCCTGACCTTCTCCAGTATTCTCCCAGATGACGCCATTATGGGCCTTGTGGGCCACATGGGTGCTTGGGCCCACATGGGCTAGCAACATGGGCTCATAGGCCCATTTTCACTGTTTAACTGCTAAGGTTGCACGGGTCGTCCGAGTCGACTGTGGACCTACTGTTGGGTCGGTAAGCTTACTTAGACCCCTAATTGACTGAATGACTGTTATGCCCCTGTCTGATATACTTATATATATGTACATGTAAGGCTATATTTCAGCATGCTATGTAGATTGTACTGAATACATACACGGTACTATGATATGGCATGACATGATTGCATGATGCATTGCATGGGGATGGGTTGCTATTGATCGGAGGAAGTGTATTGAAAGGCTTCGAGCCTAAATTACTTGCAGCCCAGCTGCATATCACTGTGTAGTGCCGCATTCGGTAGTCTCTGGAGTGTAGGGATGGGTGGGTTGATTATATCCCCACATGGAGTGTGGGGTTGGACGGAGATGGAGTGTAGAGGCTAGATGGGTAGGGCTTGTATACTGTTTCATATGTTACTCCACTGATTAATGTTACTATAATGGGCCAAGGCCCAAGCACATGACTGTTCTGTACTGAGATGGGCCAAAGCCCAAACTGAAATTGTCACTGATACTAAAAAAGGGGCTTAGGCCCAGACTATGGTTGTTTTCTATCTATTTGCTAATTTGGGATTACACACTAAGTTTTTGTAAACTTACCCATCTGTTTTAACTGTACAGGTAATCCACAGTCATAAGCGAATCGGTGTAACGGAGGACTCAGCGGTGGCTACACAACCTATCTATTTCGATTTAGTATTTTATTATTTCAACTTCATTTTTGGGGTATTTTATTGTAATAAGGGCTTTTGGATTTATATTTTTAATTTGGGATTTTATTGTTGTTTTGGTTTATAACTGCTAGAAGTAAGAAAAGCCGCGAGTTTTCAGAAAGATAAATGTTTTATCAAAATTTCCTCAAATACGCACTCGGTTTAAAAGCTTTCGCTGTAACATCCTGAAATTTAGGGATTTATGTTTTGTGTTATATCATGCGATAGACTAGTTTAAAATGTTAATTGTGTATGTTTAGGGGTCCTAAGAAGGCTTGGGTTTGAATTGGGCCTTAGCAAAATTTTCGTGTTTAAGCACTTTAAGGAGAGAAGGTAAGTGGCATCAATGCTTATGGAAATAAGTGAGTAATTTGCTAGCATAAGTGAGCATATGGCAAGGAGGTTGTGGCGTCACATGAAGGGGCTTTAGGGGAGGAGTTTGAATCCCACCTAGTGCAAAATTTTTGATTAAATTTTTGTACTTCTTCCCAAAGTGTCGGCCATGGTTGTAATTATGGTAAGGGAGACTTTTTATTTATAAAAAGATGGCTAAGGGAATAAGGTAAGGAGGAGAGTAAGGAAAGAAGTAAAAGGAAAGGAGTAAGAAGGGGGATGTGTTGGCCGAATATTTGGAAGGTGCCTAGGATAGAATTTTTGGTCAATACTCATCTTTTGGCATAGGTTATTCACATTTTTGTTAGGGGGAAGGGAGAGCCGAACTTTTCCTAGTCATTTTGCTAATTTTGGTGCTTGATATGCTTATTTTTTCTTTTAGCATTTTCTTTGGTGTTTTCTTTTCCAATTCTTTTCCTTTGCTCGCCGAAACTCTAAAGCCAAATTGAGCACTTCTTTTTCTCTTGTTGTGGCTGAAAAACACTAGCCATTTGTTCATCTTTCTTTTCCTTTGTTTTGCCGTGACCCTCAAACCACTCTTGCTCATTTTCTTTTGATGGCCAAAACTCTCTAATCCTTCTTGGTTTAACACTTCTTTTCCTCTCCAATATTCCTTCATTCTTTCTCCCTTTTTCTTCAATAGCCGAATCTTGATCATCTTCTCTACTCCATCTTGCAAGTTGGACTTTTCTTTCTTGATTAAATCAGGTAAATAGCTTTATTCCATTCTTTTCATTTTCTTTTTATTCAATAGACGAATGTGTGTCTCTTATCATTCGGATTTTTATTTTTTTTAATACCAAAATATCATTCTCTCATAATCCTTCATATCGTGATCATCTTTTAGATATAGTGTTATAGTGGGAAAGCCGAATCATATACCTTTGACTCATCCGAAGTCATAAGTCCAATCGATAGGAATCAGATTCATCATTGTAAGGTAAGGAATTCATTATAGTTTATTTTGGTCTATTTCCCTACTCGGTTATTTTGTTAATTGGATTGAAAGTTTGGGTAATCGGTTATTATAGGGATTAAATCGCTCATTCTTATCCACTCGTTGTTCCTTCAGAAATAGTGGTAAGTCGAACCTTCTTCTTAGGCAATTGTTTCATATTGCAATATCGTTTTGATTAAGACTTTTTTCCAATGGAGGCAAGTGATACCGATTTGAAAGGAAAAGCGATTGGAGAACACAAAAGGAGTGGATTTGCGATTCCTACTCCTAAGTTTAAGCGTAGAGGGGTATCGGCGGTTCAGGATTTTCCACCGGGTTGTGGACCATCATCCGGTGAGAATAGACAAATCGTGGTAGTTCACGATACTAAGGGTAAGCATTTCAAGAGACCGTTTGATTCAGATTTAGATCAATAAAAATCTCGTTTAATGGTGATTTAGGTGCCGACGATCAAGATGTATTAATCCTTACCATAATCAGGTGTGTAATCTCACACCGAAATTCCGTAAATCTGTGATTTATTATCATGTTAGAAAAATCGATTGATATTGCTTAAGAGCTTAATAACGGTAATATGGTATAAATCGAGTGATTTGCTTAAACATCGTTAATGCTAGGACTTGTTAAAATTGGAGTTAATATGTAAAATTACGAAAATGCTCCTATAGGCCGAATTACGAAATTACTCTCAATGGGTTGCTTTTATCAAAATTTCCTTAATGGGCCGAAATGGTTAAATGTCTTTAAAGTGCCAAATTACGAAAATGCCCCAACGGGCTGAATTACTAAAATTCCCCTACGGGACTATTTACAAAAATGCCCTTATGGGCCGAATTGTTAGAATATCTTAGTGGACCGAATTATTAATTTACTTTAGTGTACTAAGTCTCTAAATAAATTACTAGATTGTGGTTGATATTTACTTTTGGATATTTTATTATGTATGTGAATGTATTTTATTATGATGCATTTTTTTACATATTGCATGGGGTGGGAAAAATTGAACGAAGAGAAGTGTAGCCTGGTGGCATAGCCACAATTTATTGATCATCGTGTTTAAATATAATTTCGGTGGCATGACCACAAAATATTATATGATAGCAGCTTGGCTACAAATTTTGGTGTGAGCGGCGGGATGGGTTGACTTGATCCCCACAGGTGTGGTTGGCTGGTCGGGGATGTGATGGATGGTTAGGTTGGGTTCATACATGTAACACCCCAAACCCGGCCCATGCAGTATGACCGGATCTGACATGTCACATGAAGAAAGCGTAAAACATCGTGTGATTCTTACTAAAATAGGCGTTACTTGGTTGTGTTTAAGTAAACAAGTTTTGTATGTAAATATTTGATAAAATACAGCTATTTTGAAAGATTGTTTGATGAGTCAAAAATCAAGGTAGTGAGCTTTAAAACCGTGACTTTTGAAAATGTCGTAGAACATTTTGAAAAAGAATCCGAGTTAAATCATTTGTAAAAGGTTGCTATAAAATCCATTTATTAATCAATTTTGGAAACCATTATTTATATTTTTAGAAAATTCCCTTTTTAAACAATTTAAGAAAAATAATAAAAGCATCCCAAACATAAAGCAAAATAAAAATAGTCCAGAGGCCTTATTACAACTTAAAAACCCAAAATAGTAAAAGTAATAAAGTAAATGGAAATAGAAATCTAAAGTTCAAAAACACCATTGTTGAAGTATGGTTTCCACCGAGTCATCCATGGCCCAAGTCCACATCACTGAGCATTACCTATAAGGGTTAAGAAAAAGGGGGGGTGAGTTACAAGAACTCAGTGTATAATCCCCTTACCGTCATCCACTGGGCTTGAATCCTTTAGCAATAACTTGGGCTTGAGCCCATATAGCATAATCTTGGGCCGAAGCCCATTTACATAATAATAAATAAATGAAATGAATGCAACCCATCCCATCCAACCAATCTCTCCCCCGACCAGCCAATCTCTTCTGTGCGGATCAAGTCAACCCACCCCGCTAGTCTGTCCAATTTACAGTGAAGCTGCCATTTATAATATTTTTGTGGTTGAACCACCAGAGTAACGGAATATACATGGCATAGCCACTATCGACGGTAATATAATCGGCACATAGCCTTGGGTAAATACGTTTGGCATAAAGCCATAATCACGATGGCACAGAGCCATATTTAGGTTGGCACAGAGCCGTTATCAGAATTTGTGGCAGAGCCACCAGGCTACACTTCTCTTCATTCAATTTTCCCATCCCATGCAATATGTAGAGATGCAACATACATACTAACATAAAATATCATATATAAATAACAAACATTAATCTAGTGAACACTTTTTATGAATCAATCCATTAAAGCAATATAATGATTCGGCCCACTAAGGCATTTAAACAAAACAGCCCATAGCGGTAAATCAGCCCATAGGGGCATTTTGGTAAATCGGCCCATAGGGGCATTTTCGTAATTCGATAAGTTTACCCACTAAGGGTAATTCGGTAATCTCGCAACCCAGAGGTATTTCGATAATTTACCCTCCAAGGGTATTTTGGTAATTTCGCAACCCTGGACTTAACTACTAATTTGGGGCATAAAAAAAAATGGAAACTGTCCATCTGCGTCATACTGACTAAATTGACTATAACTCGAGTTAGGAAACTCGAAATTTAGATTCGTAAATTTTCCTTGAAACCAAACTCATATATCTTCTTACTACAAATTTTCCAGAATTTTTTTCTTAAACATTTGGTACAGTTTATTCATTAAAGTTTCCCTTGTTTCTCTGACCAACTATTCTGACCTCTCTTACCTTAAATTCAAATATCTCACTGTACAGTTTTCATATGCTGCTCCCACTTGTTTCTATTGAAAATAGGCTCACCAAGAAATCTATACATATAAATTATAACTCATAATTCACTTTGTACAATTTTAAATGATTTTTCTAAGACAGATCAGGCAACCACGAAGTTAATCAGAACCAGTCTCACTAAAATTAAAATATCACAGAATATAAAATTCCTCTTCCTACGCTATTTCTTTCATATAAAACTAGACACAGTAAGATTTAATTTGATATCTTATTCACTTTCTAATTCCCTTTCTCCTATTTTTTGTGATTTTTCAAAATCACATCACTGCTACTAACCGAAAACTGTTTCATTGCAAAATATGGTTACTACTACGAACATACGCACGCCCGAGTGGTCACGGATGCCGGTTTTCGATTTTGTTCGGTATTTTGACAGAATCACAGAACATTTCATGCAAAATTTTAGAGAGGTATGAGATTACACACCATTTCAAACATGTATTCGGAAGGGTACGGGATTAGACACCTTATTCGGAATCCGTAACACGATATTCTCCGCGGCACCTAAAGGTACAATCGGTCAACAATTAGCCCAAAGCCCAAATTACAACTTCAACCAAGTATTGCGATTGATTAACAATCTATATCACTTACCAACAATCTGAGTCTCTTATTACGAGGGATAGGTGATCGATTGGCCCTCCGATAAAGTACTTCGAGACTCTACTTACCAACCCTCTTCCGAAAGCCAAAGGCTAGAAAGATGACAAGAGTGTAAGCTAACACTCTACCGATTCGGCCCACACCAAGAGAACCAAGAAGATGGAAGTAGCAAGGAATAGATTCAGCCTTGGTCAAAAGAACAGGGTGAATAATCGGTTTTAGAAGAGGGAGTAAAAGAGAAACAAGAAGAAAATAAAAGAAGAGGAAGAACACAACCTTGCAACCACCGAAAACCTGAGAAGGCAAAGAAGCTTCGGTAACCACAAAAACCAAGTTTCAGCTATGAGATGAAGTTGATGTTTCGGTTATGGGTTGAAGGAAAAAAAAGACTGAAGAAAGGGTTAAGAATAGAAATAAATATCACAAAGAAATTTGACAATACAAGTTGAGAGAAAATAACCCAAAAAGCTTGAAGTACAAGTCTTCAAAATGCACAAAAATGCCAACAACTTTCGGCACACTCACATAGTAATGGTCGAATATGCTCCCTAAACACACCTCCCAAACCATGTATCATTTTTACCAAAAGATGAATGTTGACCCAAAATAATCTTTCCAAAACAGCCTCCACATAATAGGCCAAAATTGTAACATCCTGGAAATGGGCCTATGCATTTTTGATTTAATTATACGAAATGGCATGTCTTATGTGTTATGAATGTATGGTGAACATTTTTGGAAACTTGGAAATGTAAGGAAATGACTTGGAAATGTAAGGAAATGTCTTGTCTTGGAAATGTAAGGAAATGACTTGGAAATGAAAGGAAATGTCTTGTCTTGGAAATGTAAGGAAATGTCTTGTCTTGGAAATGTAAGGAAATGACTTGGAAATGGAAGGAAATGTCTTGTCTTGGAAATGTAAGGAAATGACTTGGAAATGTAAGGAAATGATTTGGAAATGATTCAAAAGTGGAAAGTGAACATTTCTAGAAACTTGGAAATGTAAGGAAATGTCAAGTTTAAAGAGGCAAACGAAAATTTTTGCAAACTTAGAAATGACTTAGAAATGTCGAGTTTTAAAGTTTAAAAGAGGAAATTAAGGCAAGGTGGCCTTAAGAGAAAAAGTATGTGAAATTTGACACGCAAACAGGCTTGGAAAAATGGCCTGGAGACGCCACTTAGGGCCTCTGGAAATGGCGCCACATGCAAGGGGATTGAGCCTGAGTTTGAGTCACAGGGAAAGCAAATAAAAGAAATTTTATTTTGCTTCCAAAAGAAGTGAGGTGGACGGCACAAGGCTATAATTTAATTGTAACACCCCAAACTCGGTCAATACACCACAACCGAATCTGGTATGTTACAGGGAAAAATGTGTTTGAGAGGGATTGGTTTCCGGTTAAAGATTTGATAGAAAACTCTTTGTTATAGTGCGTACTTGTCAAAATCTTGGGCATGAAGGTTTTGGAATGATAGTGTATTTTGAAAACCCGGAAATTTTTGAAAATTTAGTTGAACTCACAAGTAAAACAAATTTACGCACTTAGGCATCTGAGAAAAATTCCTTGAATTTGCGTAGAAACATTTTTAAACTTAGTGTGAATAAAATCTCAAGTTTGGAAAACATTTAGGTGTGTTCATTTAAATGTTTTAGTGTGATACCCGATGGTAAAGTTTAAAACATATCGCTTAGTAGTTTTGAAAAACCTTTTTCTCTCCAAGTTTTATCCAATATTAATTCAATAATCTATTAGAACATATTTGGAATCAAATCAAAGCATATGAATAATCAAAACATAATCTGCAAAGGCCTGTTACAATCCCAACAAAACCAAAAGGAAATTTAAACGAAATAGAGTACAAAGTTTGAAATCAGTGCAAGTCTAAATTTATTTATGGCATGGTCACCTCGAGTCCACCTGGCTCCATGTCCGCGATCTATGTGTCACCTGAAATGATAAGGGAGAAGGTGAGTCGCAAGACTCAGTGCATAAATCCCCCTCCCGATTAATGCAACAAGCTAACACACATCATAGCAAAGCAATACAATTAATGCACCCAGATCCTAACCATCCATATCGCCTTTTCTACCCCGTGTGGTACCAAACCACTGGTGGTGCCAAACCACTGGTGACCCAAAGTCACGATATCCATAAGTGTGGTGCCAAACCACTGGTGACCCAAAGTCACGAATAATCCAATGATGGGGCCAACCCATCGTGTGATACCAAATCACTGGCGTCAATCCCGTATAATCATCTATGGGGCCAACCCACTGTGGTACGAAGCCACTGGGACGAGGCGCTATGAGTCGCCAAACCTCACGGTGTCCCAAAGACACAATGTGATACCAAATCTTTGGTGGCCAGAAGTCACGAATCCAATGATGGGGCCAACCCATCGTGTGATACCAAATCACTGGCGTCAATCCCGTAATATCAACTGTGGGGCCAACCCACTGTGGTATGAAGCCACTGGGACGAGACGCTATGAGGTGCCAAACCTCTGGTGACCCAAAGTCACAATAAATCAATCTGTGGTACCAAACCACTGGGGGTGCCAAACCTCTGGTGTCCCAAAGACACGGATATCATATTCCCCCTCCTCTCATATCACCCAATAACATCTCATCGATGCAAAATCATGCAACTCATGCAATCATACTAACATGTTTAATCTTTGCATCTCATAGCACATATATCATAATCATGATATCAATAATATCAACAACATAGCTCGTAATGAAACGGACTTACCCGTGTCCGTGCTCATACCCCACAGGGTATCAAATCAATCACCCATACTGTATCGGCTTATTAACAATCAGGTTATTAACATATTACTAGGCAAGAGTGTGTTAGTTTACACACCTGTTAAAACGCAAGCCTTTAAACCCAACGAACCGATCTAAGATCCTCAAATACCTTGTTCCTATAATCAGCCAATAATGGGGTTACTCACCTAGACCATTCGGCCAAAAGCAATTAAACCGAAGGGGGGTTAACGTCTAACCTTACCTCACAAATGATTTGGTTTCCTACTCAAATCCCGAACCAACCGATGGTTCTCCTTTAACAATCGGCACACCCTATTAAGAAGAACAGTTAATCCTTTGAAACCTTTGGTTTAACGAAACACTAAAAGAATGAACTAATAGAACCATCCCTTACCACCACTTACCAATCAACTACCCAACAATAGAGACTTCAGTTGACTGCTTCGAAATCCCGGATGCCCTATAATGAAATCAGTTTCAATACCAAGGATTAGCTCTTATTAACAAAGGCCAAAATCGGCTCTTAACCAACCCAACATCAACAACGAACAAAAGAGAGGGGAAATGGCCATTCGGCCAAGCACTTACCTTGCTTTAAGCTCGATTGGAAACCACACAAGAGAGGTTTACACCACCCCCCAATATTCGGCCAAGAGAGAACTACTAGGAGAGGAAAGATTTGGCACACAAAGAAATGGCGAGAAAACGATGGAGAAAAATCGGCTAGAGCTTTGAGAAGAAGAAAGAAATAAAAGATGAATAGAGGGAGAGTACTTTCGGTGTTGAAAAGAAAAAGAAATGGAGAGAGTGTTTTGGAGGATGAGTTTCGGCTACCAAAGTTCAAGAAGGAAAGAAAATATGAGAAGGGAAGAATACCAATTTTGGCTTAGCACAAATGAAAAAAAAAAAAAAAACAATGTAAGGGTTCGGCGAAAATAAAATAAAACAAGAAGGAACCAAAAGCTTGAGGGCTCAAGAATGCATTCGGTCAACCAAGAAAAGAAAAAGAACTAGCAACTTTCGGCAAGCTATAGGGGTTTGGTCTTTCGATTTCAAGAAGTAAAGAAAATGAGAGAAAACTCTCTTGAAATTTCAGCTTGCTTTTGACAAAAAAAAAAAAAGAAGTTTGCTTGACACCAAAAGTGACCGAAAATGCACAAAATGCCAAGTGCATTTCGGCACTACCCCCCTAACTCACTCACCCAACCGGCCACTTCCCCAAAATCTCCCTAAAATTCGTCCACAACTCCCCCAAACACTCCAAGCCGCAACTTCAAACTAGTTTGAACTAGTCCACTTCCTTAATTCACTCTCCACCCACCATTTGAACATTTGACTTGGTCTAAGGCAGAGTTTGAACTGCCTACAACTTCTCCCCTCCATGCCGTCAAAATGGAAGCAAAATATGAAGTCTTTGCAGCTTGAACATAGGACCTCCTCCCCATGCAGGTGACGCCAAACACAAGCCCCAAGTGGCGCATGCTTTGCCACTTTACTAGCTCAACTCTTGTGCTACTTTTCACCTAAAATTATTTATAAACCCCAGCTCCTTCAGCTCCTCTCACATAAAACTTAAAACTAAAATTTTTCCTACCTCTCAGGCTTACACCTAGCTTACAACTAAGCCCCTAAAACATCAAAACAACCACATTGCAATATCAACCACATGCAAACAAATGCAATAACAAAATAACCCCTAACCCGGGATATTACAGTTCTACCCCACTTAAAATAATTTCGGCCTCGAAATTACCTGGTCAAAAGAGTTGAGGGTATTGCTGTCTCATCACATCCGCTGGTTCCCACGTACCTTCCTCCACGCCATGGTTCCGCCAAAGCACCTTTACCAAAGGCACTGACTTCCTACGCAGAACCTTCACATCCCGATCTAGAATCTGTACTGGTTCTTCCTCCATGGTCAAATCTGGATTCACCTCGATCTCTTCCACTGCTACGACATGCGATGGATCTGACCGATAACGCCTAAGCATCGAAACGTGAAAAACGTCATGAATCTGGCTCAACTCTGCTGGCAACTCAAGCTGATACGCTACTAGTCCCACTCGTCTCAATACCTTATATGGCCCAATAAACCTCGGACTTAGCTTGCCTGTCCTTCCGAACCTCAATACTTTCTTCCATGGCGAGACCTTCAGAAAAACCTAATCCCCCACAGCAAACTCTATATCTCTCCGCTTGAGATCGGCATAAGATTTCTGCCGGTCTGAAGCTTCCTTTAATCGAGTCTGAATCAACTTAACCTTGTCCTCGGTCTCTGCAACCAACTCGGGTCCCAACAAATGACGTTCACCCAACTCCATCCAACAAGTAGGTGAGCGACACTTTCTGCCGTACAACGCCTCATATGGTGCCATCTTGATGCTTGCTTGGTAACTATTGTTGTAGGCGAACTCAGCTAATGGCAGAAACTCCTCCCAACTACCTCTGAAGTCTAGAACACAACCTCTCAGCATATCCTCTAAGATCTGTATAACCCTATCCGATCGCCCGTCGATTTGCGGGTGAAAAGTCGTCTTTGAAATCCAAAGCAGCGTACCCGAGCACGATGTAACGCTCTCGAATCTTGGCGTAAATCGGGATCCTATCCGAGATGATCGATACTGGCACACCGTGCAGTCTCACTATCTCCGACACATACAGCTTCGCCAACTTCTGAAGTGAGTAATCAACCCTTACCGGAATGAAGTGAGCTGATTTAGTCAGACGATCCACAATTACCCGAACTGAGTCTTTCTTGCTCGGCGTAAGAGGTAATCCACTGACGAAATCCATAGTTATCCTTTCCCACTTCCACTGAGGAATCTTCACCGGCTGAAGCAGCCCTGACGGCAACTGATGTTCAGCCTTGACCTGCTGACATGTTAGACACTTCCCAACAAACTCTATCACCTCTCGCTTCAGACCTGGCCACTAAAACTGCTCTCTTAGGTCCCGATACATCTTACTACCTCCAGGATGCATAGCGTATGGACTGCTATGTGCGTCCTGAAGAATCTTCTTCCTTAGCTCAACGTCCTTTGGCATACAAGGTCTCCCTTGAAAACACAGCACTCCATCACTGGACAAACTATAACCCTCCAAACCACTATCCTGGACCTGCAACCTCCGCGCGCTCAGGACCTCATCCCCTAACTGTTTCTCTTTGATCTGCTCAACCCAAGTAGGCTTAACCTGCAACTCTGCCAGAATACTTCCATCGTCATACAAACTCAAATGAGCAAACATCGCTCTTAAGTCCGAAACAACCTTACGGCTCAACGCGTCTGCTACCACGTTAGCCTTGCCCGGATGATATTCAATCGAACAGTCGTAATCCTTGAGCAACTCAATCCATCTGCGCTGCCTCAAATTCAAATCCTTCTGAGTCAAAAGGTACTTCAGACTCTTATGATCAGTGTAGACTATCGATCTCTCTCCGTACAAGTAGTGCCTCCAAATCTTCAGAGCGAAGACTACTGCTGCTAACTCCAAGTCGTGCGTCGGATAATTGACCTCATGTGGCCTCAGCTGCCTAGATGCATATGCCACAACCTTACCTTCCTGCATCAACACACACCCCAATCCCGTATGTGATGCATCGCAATATACTGTGAATTCCTTTCCTGCCTCAGGTTGAATTAGAACAGGAGCTTCTGTTAAAATCTTCTTAAGCTTATCGAAACTCTCCTGCTGTTTCTCAGTCCAAACAAATGGAACTCCTTTTCTTAATAGCTTAGTCATCGGTGCTGCAATCAACGAAAATCCTCTACAAATCTTGGTAGTATCTGCCAAACCAGAAAACTCGAATCTCAAAGAAGCCCGACTTAGGAGGCTTCCAATCCAAAGCGCCTCAACCTTCCGAGGATCCACCCTAATCCCCTCAGCTGACACTACATGACCCAAGAAAGTCACTTCTCTGAGCCAGAACTCACACTTACTAAACTTAGCATAAAGCTGCTTTTCCCTCAGAGTTTGCAATACTATTCGCAAGTGGGCATCATGCTCCTCCTCTGTCTTTGAGTATACCAAGATGTCGTCAATAAAAACCACGACGAACTGATCCAAATACTGCTGGAACACCCTATTCATCATGTCCATGAATGCTGCCGGCGCGTTAGTCAACCCGAACGACATTACCAAAAATTCGTAGTGACCATACCGAGTACGAAACGCTGTCTTGTGGATATCCGTCTCTTTTACCTTCAATTGATGATACCCAGACCTTAAATCAATCTTTGAGAATACTGAAGCACCCTTAAGCTGATCAAACAAGTCATCTATCTGTGGCAGCGGATACTTGTTTTTAATCGTCAGCTTGTTCAACTGGCGGTAATCTATACACATCCGCATTGTACCATCTTTCTTCTTGACAAAGAGTACCGGAGCTCCCCATGGTGAAACACTTGGCCTGATAAAGCCTCGATCCAGCAACTCCTAGATCTGAGCCTTTAATTCCACTAACTCCTTTGGCGCCATCCTATACGGAGCAATAGACACTGGCGCGATTCCCGGTAATAGATCTATCCCGAACTCTACTTCACGATCCGGTGGCAAACCCGGAAGCTCCTCTGGAAATACATCAACAAATTCCTTAACTGTTCGGACCTTCTCAACAGCAGACTCCTTAGCCTCCAAGGCATACACATGAACCACATATGCTTCACAGCCTTTCCGGACCATCTTTTCAGCTTTCAGAGCCGACACCACGTTGGACAGGTAATCTCTTCTGTTACCTATCATAACCACCTCATCACCCTCAGTCGTCTTAAGAACCATGCGCTTAGCCGCGCAATCCACCCTTGCCTGGTACTTAACCAACCAGTCCATCCCGAGGATCAGATCGAACTCCCCAAACGGCAGTTCCATCAGATCAGCCACAAACACTACCCCTTGGAGTTCTAGGGGTACATCTCTATACAGCTTATCTACAATTACCGAGTGACCTAGAGCGCTAAGTACTGTCATCTGCCTAGAAGTAGTTTCAGAATCTAAGTCTAAGGTCTCTACTATGCCACTAGCAACGTAAGAATGTGTTGAACCCAAGTCAATCAAGGCAGTATATGGAGAACCAAAAATTAAAAATATACCGGTTATGACGTCCGGTGCGTCGCCCTCCTCTCGGCGTCTTGCTGCATACACCAACCCAGGCTGTCGTGCCTCAGCACCACTTGTACCTCTGCCCGGTGCTCCGCGGCCTCGGCCAGAACCATTACCTCCTCTGCCATTACCACGACCTCTCTGCGGTGGCGGTCCATTATTCCTGAACTGAGTACGGCCCTGACTCTCAGACTGAATCCTAGCCAACTTACGCGGACAGTCCCTCACACGGTGATCCAAAGAGCCACACTCGAAACACCCTTTTCCACCGGTCCAGCATCCTCCCCAATGAGATTTCCCACAATGGTTACACTGAGGCGGTCCCTGATTAACAGCAACAGGCCTATCAGACTGGTTCGGCCCACTCTGTCTAGCCCTTTTTTGAAGGTTACCTGACGACCCAGAAGATCCAAAACTTCTCTATGCCTGTTCCTATCCACATTTTGCCTCACAGACTCTTTAATACCCTCGGCTACCTTAGCCTTCTCAACCAGGACGACAAACTCACGCTCTTGCTGTGGAGCAATCAGCAACCTTAATTCATCTCTCAGACCATCCTCGAAACGAACACACCTCTCGTGTTCAGTAGCCACAATGCCCCTAGCATACCGACTCAGCTTCAAGAACTCTGCCTCGTACTCGGACACAGACTTACTCCCCTGAACTAGCCTCAGAAATGCTTTTCGCTGCGCGTCGACATAACTAGCTCCAATATACTTTTTCTGGTAAGATGCCCTAAAATAATCCCAAGTGAGATCCTCTGCTGCAACACTGTCCCGAACTGTAAGCCACCACTGGTATGACTCATCCCAAAGAAGCGATACTATCCCCTTCAGCTTCTCTTCAGCAGTCAGATCCAAATCATCCATGATCTGCTCCGTCGCCTCCAGCCAATACTCAGCAGTGCTGGGAGCAACACCAGAAACACCTCGAAAGAATTCGGCCCCATTAGCCCGGAGTCGCTCCGGTACAGATTTCCTAACTCCTCCGCCTCCACCTATTCCAGCTACCCCTTCCAGAACTCGCAGCATCGCCTGAGACACTGCGTCATCCCCAGTCTGATCCTGAAACTCACCACCTCCAGCTGGTGGTGGTACTGGAATCTCATTTTCTGACCCTTGACCAGATCCTACTGGTTCAGAAACAGTCATCCTACCGCGACCACGTCCACGTGTATTACGACCACGTCCACCTCGAGTGCTCATGACTAGAATTCGACTTATCTGATTTAGGAGTTTTATGCATCAATAATTATTCCACTGTCTTTTAAAGCAAAGTCTTATGAGTATTGCTTATTAAGGAAGTTTTGTTTTCGCAAGTCTGTAGAGTCCTAGTGGTTTCAGTTTCTAAAGTAATCCACTATTGCAATCATCCAATCACATCACATCCAATAATCACAAGCAATAGAAAGGGGTACTTACCTGGGCGGATTGAAGCCGGAGACTCAGTGCCATGCCTTTCGAACTATGTGTTTTCAAACAAAAACTTTTAAAAACAATTTCTAAAAACATTTTGGGCCTCGGGCCCACAGCCGAGCTTTTGAACTTAGCTCTGATACCACAATTGTAACACCCCAAACTCGGTCAATACACCACGATCGAATCTGGTATGTTACGGAGAAAAACATGTTTGAAAGGGATTGGTTTCCGGTTAAAGATTTGATAGAAAACTCTTTCTTACAGTGCGTACTTGTCAAAATCTTGGGCATGAAGGTTTTGGAATGATAGTGTATTTTGAAAACCCGGAAATTTTTGAAAATTTAGTTGAACTCACAAGTAAAACAACTTTACGCACTTAGGCATCTGAGAAAAATTCCTTGAATTTGCTTAGAAACATTTTTAAACTTAGTGTGAATAAAATCTCAAGTTTGGAAAACATTTGGGTGTGTTCATTTAAATGTTTTAGTGTGATACCCGATGGTAAAGTTTAAAACATATCGCTTAGTAGTTTTGAAAAACCTTTTTCTCTCCAAGTTTTATCCAATATTAATTCAATAATCTATTAGAACATATTTGGAATCAAATCAAAGCATATAAATAATCAAAACATAATCTGCAAAGGCCTTTTACAATCCCAACAAAACCAAAAGGAAATTTAAACGAAATAGAGTACCAAGTTTGAAATCAGTGCAAGTCTGAATTTATTTATGGCATGGTCACCTTGAGTCCACCTGGCTCCATGTCCGCGATCTATGTGTCACCTGAAATGATAAGGGAGAAGGTGAGTCGCAAGACTCAGTGCATAAATCCCCCTCCCGATTAATGCAACAAGCTAACACACATCATAGCAAAGCAATACAATTAATGCACCTAGATCCTAACCATCCATATCGCCTTTTCTACCCCGTGTGGTACCAAACCACTGGTGGTGCCAAACCACTGGTGACCCAAAGTCACGATATCCATAAGTGTGGTGCCAAACCACTGGTGACCCAAATTCACGAATAATCCAATGATGGGGCCAACCCATCGTGTGATACCAAATCACTGGCGTCAATCCCGTATAATCATCTGTGGGGCCAACCCCATCGTGGTACGGCCAAGCCCGGGACGAGACGCTATGAGGTGCCAAACCTTTGGTGTCCCAAAGACACAATGTGATACCAAATCACTGGTGACCGAAGTCACGAATCCAATGATGGGGCCAACCCATCGTGTGATACCAAATCACTGGCGTCAATCCCGTAATATCAACTGTGGGGCCAACCCCACGTAGTGGAAGCCCACCGGGACGAGACGCTATGAGGTGCCAAACCTCTGGTGACCCAAAGTCACAATAAATCAATCTGTGGTACCAAACCACTGGAGGTGCCAAACCTCTGGTGTCCCAGAGACACGGATATCATATTCCCCCTCCTCTCATATTACCCAATAACATCTCATACTGATGCAAAATCATGCAACTCATGCAATCATACTAACATGTTTAATGCTGCATCTCATAGCACATATATCATAATCATGATATCAATAATATCAACAACATAGCTCGTAATGAAACGGACTTACCCGTGTCCGTGCTCATACCCCACAGGGTATGAAGTCAATCACCCATACTGTATCGGCTTATTAACAATCAGGTTATTAACATATTACTAGGCAAGAGTGTGTTAGTTTACACACATGTTAAAACGCAAGCCTTTAAACCCAACGAACCGATCTAAGATCCTCAAATACCTTGTTCCTATAATAGGCCAATCATGGGGTTAGTCACCTAGACCATTCGGCCAAAACCAATTAAACCAAAGGGGGGTTAACGTTTAACCTTACCTCACAAATGATTTGGTTTCCTACTCAAATCCTGAACCAACCGATGGTTCTCCTTTAACAATCTGCACACCCTATTAAGAAGAACAGTTAATCCTTTGAAACCTTTGATTTAATGAAACATTAAAAGAATGAACAAATAGAACCATCCCTTACCACCACTTACCAATCGACTACCCAACGATAGAGACTTCAGTTGACTGCTTTGAAATCCCGGATGCCCTATAATGAAATCGGTTTCAATACCAAAGATTAGCTCTTATTAACAAAGGCCAAAATCGGCTCTTAACCAACCCAACATCGACAACGAACAAAAGAGAGGGGAAATGGCCATTCGGCCAAGCACTTACCTTGCTTTAAACCCGATTGGAAACCACACAAGAGATGTTTACACCACCCACCCAATATTCGGCCAAGAGAGAACTACTAGGAGAGGAAAGATTCGGCACACAAAGAAATGGGGAGAAAACGATGGAGAAAAATCGGCTAGAGCTTTGAGAAGAAGAAAGAAATAAAAGATGAATAGAGGGAGAGTACTTTCGGTGTTGAAAATAAAAAGAAATGGAGAGAGTGTTTTGGAGGATGAGTTTCGGCTACCAAAGTTCAAGAAGGAAAGAAAATATGAGAAGGGAAGAATACTAATTTCAGCTTAGCACAAATGAAAAACAAAAAGAGAAAACAATGTAAGGGTTCGGCCAAAATAAAATAAAACAAGAAGGAACCAAAAGCTTGAGGGCTCAAGAATACATTCGGTCAACCAAGAAAACACAAAGAACTAGCAACTTTCGGCAAGCTATAGGGGTTTGGTCTTTTGGTTTCAAGAAGTAATGAAAATGAGAGAAAACTCTCTTGAAATTTCGGCTTGCTTTTGACAAAAAAAAAGAAGTTTGCTTGACACCAAAAGTGACCGAAAATGCACAAAATGCCAAGTGCATTTCGGCACTACCCCCCTAACTCACTCACCCAACTGGCCACTTCCCCAAAATCTCCCTAAAATTCCGCCACAACTCCCCCAAACACTCCAAGCCGCAACTTCAAACTAGTTTGAGCTAGTCCACTTCCTTAATTCACTCTCAACCCACCATTTGAACATTTGACTTGGTCTAAGGCAGAGTTTGAACTGCCTACAACTTTTCCCCTCCATGCCATCAAAATGGAAGCAAAATACGAAGTCTTTGCAGCTTGAACACCGGACCTCCTCCCCATGCAGGTGGCGCCAAACACAAGCCCCAAGTGGCGCATGCTTTGCCACTTTACTAGCTCAACTCTTGTGCTACTTTTCACCTAAAATTATTTATAAACCCCAGCTCCTTCAGCTCCTCTCACATAAAACTTAAAACTAAAATTTTTCCTACCTCTCAGGCTTACACCTAGCTTACAACTAAGCCCCTAAAACATCAAAACAACCACATTGCAATATCAACCACATGCAAACAAATGCAATAACAAAATAGCCCCTAACCCGGGATATTACATTAGGAGCCTTTATTCTTTTATTTTTAAGAGATAAAATAGTGGATAAATAAGGGATAAATAATGGATTTATTTTAGATTATTTTCAAGAGATAAATGAGGAATTATTCTTTAATTAGGAAAATAAGGGAGAAGTGATGGACAAGTAAGGGACTTTGAGTTTAATATTTTCGGCTAAGTAAGGATAGTTGCTGAATTATCTCTTATTTTAGGAGATAATTAAAGAGATAAAGCTATCAAAATAGAAGAGTGATGGCCAAGTAAGGGATTCTAAGTTAGTAAATTTGGCTATATAAGGAAAAGAGGGCCATTCATCATTCTTTCTCTCAACCCTTCTCTCTGCCGAATTTCCTCGAGCATTTGTTCTTCTTCTTTTTGTTAGCCAAAGCCGAAAATTCAAGATATCACCATTAGCTAATTTCTTTTCTTTCCAATCCATCAAAAGCCGAATCTTTGAGGGGCTTCAAGCATAGGTGCTGTCGATTTCTTCAAGAAAGGGTAAGAACAAGTTTTGATTTCTATTCTTTTCTTTTAGATTTGTCAAAATCTAGGACTAATCCCATCAATATTCTTATTTGCCGAAATTTGGAAGGATTCTTTCGGGATTTTTGCCATAGTCGAATATAAAAGGAAAAGATCTTCGGGATTTGACCATCAAGGTAAGTCGTATCTGACATTCAGCCAAGGGCCATTGATTGTGATTAAAGGTTTGATCTAACATGTGGTTTTAGGGATTTTGACAGAACCTATAACCAAGGGATAATTTCGGGATTTAAGATCCTTAAAGTAAGTGACTATGAATATTCGGCCAAGGCCTATTTTAGTAGTTAGATCTATTTTTATGTGTTTTAAGCCGAAAACTAACCGATTCAAGGGATCTAGTGATTAGCCAATTTCAAAGGGGAAGAATACAAGTTTTCGAGATTTGATTTATAGTGAAATCGGCACCAAGGTAAGTTTTGGGTTACAACAATCCTAATAGGATTTGGTTTTATGGCCGAATGGCTTTTTATTAAATTAGTAAGTGATTAATCAAATGTAGGGATTAAGGATCTAAGCGATAGATCAGATTTCAAGATCTCAAGGAATTTGCTAAGCGAATCAGGTGTGTACCCCACACTAACTTTTAATAAGATTTATGGCAATATTTAATATGTGTATGTTTATAAGAATGTGAATATGGCTAAGGTACCATGTAATGGTACAAAAGTACTCAGGTACGTTTCTTACTCCTACTAGGATTATGAAATATGTTATATATAACATCTGATAAGTGATAAGAATGTGAAATTTGGCATGTAATGCATAATATGTATGATATGGGGCATATGGGTTATTGAAAAGGGGAAGTGAATGTGGTGACCTAAGACCACGAACACGGTGACCTAAGACCGTGGTATCTGAATGTGGTGACCTAAGACCACAGTAATCTGAATGCGGTGACCTAAGACCGCGATATCTGAATGTGGTGACCTAAGACCACGAACACGGTGACCTAAGACCGTGGTAGTATCCGAATGTGGTGACCTAAGACCACGATGAATCGAATGCGGTGACCTAAGACCGCGATATCTAAATGTGGTGACCTAAGACCACAAATGCGGTGACCTAAGACCGCGATATGGAGTGTAGCGGAAGGAGGGTCGACTTAGTAGTCCCACGGTGTGCAAAAGTTAGTACGGGGAGTGTAGCGGATGGCTTATTAGGTTTGGGTTTGGGAATGCATCATAATTTGTATGCTATGATATGAATGTGTAATATTTGTTATGCCTGATTCTATTATGATTTAGTGTTGTGTACACATTGAGTCTGTTGACTCACCCCGTTGTGGGAACATTTTTTTCAGGTGATGAACAGTGATGGACCGGGGTCGGCAGAAGCTTAGGGATGGCCATGCTTAGCAAGAAATTCATTTTATTTGGACTACTTTATTTTAAGTACTAAGGTTTTAATTTTGGGATTTATTTGATGTAATAAGGCCATAGTTGAATTACTTTAAATTTTTTCTTTTAATTACTATGTACGAATTTTCACCAAGTGAATTTTAAGTAGATTTATTTTAAAACAAAGCCTAAACGTTTTGTCACCTAAAGTAAAGGGTTTCAATAACAAATAAATTTGTTTTCAACTCGAGCCCAATCCATCAACAAACTTTCTTCAAAACACACAGTTTTTCAAAGTAATAAAAGAATTTTTAACCGGTTTACTTCGAGGAACATACCAGATCTGGTCCAGGCTCGTGGGCTGGGTATGGGGCGTTTCAAACATGTTCCCTCCTCTAACCTTTTTCCTTCATTTCTTTCCTTCCTTTTCCCTTGCTTTCCTCCTTACCATAATCCTTAGTCATCTTTCCCAAATTAAAAAGTCTTCCTTACCTTATTAAAGCCATGACCGGCACATGGAAGAAAAGCACAAAAATAAATCCAAAAATTGCACAAGATGGGATTCGAACTCCTTCCCTCCATGCTCTCCACTTGACATCACAACCTCCTTGCCATATGCTCATTTATGCTAGCAAAATACACCCTTATTACCTTAAGTCATGATGCCACTTACCTTTTCTCCTTAAAGTGCTTAAACACAAAAATTTACCTATAGCCTAACTTGAACCCGAAACTTCGTAGAAACCTCGTAACTTTCCAAAATCACCTTCCTAATAAGTCCAACTTGAAATAATGTCGTTCTCTTGTTCTCAAAAATTTTAAAACGCTTCTATGCTCAAGGCCCAATGGGGCTAATCCTACTAGGCCCAATTTCGGGTCGTTACAATACATTTTGATCATTTAATATTGTTATGTAAATGGGCTTAGACCCAAGATTATGCTATACGGGTTCAGGCCCAGTGGATATCGGTAAGGAGGTTATACACTGAGTTCTGGTAACTCACCCCTTTTCCTTAACCCTTGCAGGTATTGCTCATTGATGTAGACTTGGGCTTGGATGACTCGATGGAGGCCATACTTCAGAAATGGTGTTCTTGAACTTTAGATTTCTATTTACGTTTACTTTGTTGCTTTTACTATTTTGGGTTTTTAAGTTGTAATAAGGCCTCTGGAATATTTTATTTTGCTTTATGTTTGACGTACTTATTGTCTTGCTTAATTTATTTTTTTTTAAAATGGGAATTTTTCTAAAAATCATAAATAACGGTTTCCAAAATTGATTAACAAAAAGGTTTTTACAAATATGGACAAATATTTTAACTCGAATTTTCTTTCAAATTACCAACGACATTTTTAAAAGTCACGGTTTTAACGTTCACTACCTTGATTTTTGATTTACCAATCAACCTCTTAAAAATAGTTGTATTTTATCAAATATGTACATCCAAACTTGTTTTTTTTAACCATAACCAAATAACACTTATTTTAGTACAAATCACAAGGACTTTATACGTTTTCCTCATGTGACATGTCAGATCTAGTCGTAACATATGGGTCGGGTTTGGAGTGTTACATTCGCAATAAATGACGCTTTGAAAATTAATAACTTTTTTAAAAGTGAATAACTTTTCAATGATTCATGCTTTGAAAATGAACGACCTATTTTTAGACTCATCATTGAATAACATAAAGTGATTAAATAGAAATGAGGATTTCAACGACAACATATTTAGCGAAAAACAGTTCAATGTGACATCGCCAGATTCGGCCATAACGTCCAGGCCGGTTTGGGGAGTTACACAATCATTCTTACAAACATTCACATACTTTTACGAGGTTATGCATCCACAACATAACCTTTCATCACTTTCATACACAATTATGGTGTAGGACACAACTCAGAATAGACACGAATCGAATTCAACTGAAGACACTACATAATTGATCACCCAAAAGTAGAGTACAAAAACTCACCTTAAATATTTTGTCCTTGTCAGCTTAGCTTATCCCAACACTAGAGTCTCCTTCATCCTGGAAACTAAGCATGATAACAATATATCGGTTAAATTGAAGGCATTTAAACCTTAAAACTCAGAACCCACTTTACAAGAAACTTAGTAGGGAATCTTTACTCTTTCTCTCCCTTCCTTGAATCCTCGAGTATAGAAGGATTAGAAGGCTTATCGTTTTCACAATTCCTCAACTTCCAGTCTTCAATTCTCACAACTTCTGCCCCATGCTGAGCTCTCTTAAGTTCTCCTCTTCTTTCGAACAACCGAAGAAGACAATGCAAGTATGAAGAAATTTGTAGACAAAAATTTGAAGAGGATTTTCTATCACAAGAATATCCACTTTCACTTATATATAACTCCTATACATGGTTTCCCAATCTTTTTTAGCCAATCACTGGCAATCATTATGTCTCCACCTATGGAACCAGCCAGTTCCATCCTAATCAAACCATAATTGAAACTTAACTATTTACCCAACAGTCACAAATATTTCCCGAAATTCCTAGTAGAGCCTGTCAACTTACTATGCATTCAATTAAGTCCCGAAATTCCTTTAAATTAGAGTCCTTAAGGAAATCTAAGTGTGACATTTCAACTGTGAGCGCACATGGCTCCCGACATCGACAAGCCTTGGACATACGTCTATGTGGCTCACATGGTTGTGTGAAACTCTATTGCCCGTGTCCAGCTTCCAAATTGCTCCAAAGTTCTGACTTTCACTCGTTTTTCGCTCCTATTGTGTAACAGCCCAATTTTGACCCTAATCAGAATAGTGGTTTCGGGACCACAAATCCGAGTTAGTAAAACATTTTAATATTATATTTGGTGCCTATGTTATATGATTGAGCATGTGTTAAAATTTCGTGAGTTAATTTGTCCGTTTGTGTGTTTAATTTAAGAAAAAGGACTAAATCGCATAAGTGGTAAAAGTAGTCTTTTGATTGATTGAGTGGTTAAATTGATGTGTCTTTATATAGAGAAGGCCTTATGTTGTAAATTATCCATTTTGCAAGTGTAGTGGATAGCATTAAGAAGGCATTATTGTAACACCCCAAACCCGGCCTATGCATTAAGTCCAGATTTGGCATGCCACACAAATCGAGCTTGCATCAAGTCTTCAATGATTTAAGAAAACAAATCTTCAAAACGATTTTGGAGATGGAGTTTATCAAAAATTCGAGATTAATTTGAAATTCATGATTTTAAAACATAAGAGTTTATAATTTGATCTTCAGAGAAATAATTGATTAAAATTTTAAATAATTGGTTGAAATAAATTCATAAAAAACTTTTCACAGAAATTTCATGGGTTTGTGATATTTAAGAAAAACTCCCTTTTTATACGTAAGTTTAAGAAAACATTATAAAATTTAAACCGCCCCATTTAAGCATCTAAAACATATTAAAATCCATAAAAATCCATGAAAACAATACCAAAGGCCTTATTACATCACAATTGAAATAGTACTTAAATAAAAATACTTAAAAGAAGTTCAAAGTTTATATAACTCATCATTCGTAGTATGGCCCCCACACGAAGTCATCCCCGGCCCAAGCCTCCATCAATTATCATTACCTGAGAAGGGTAAGAAAAACGGGGTGAGTTACTTAGAACTCAGTGTGTAACCCACTTACCGTGTCCACTGGGCCAGAACCATATAAGCATATAATTGGGCTTGAGCCCATTTACAAAAGTACAATATATATATCAAATATAAAATGCATGTGATATGCAATTCCCAACAAAGCCTAAATTTCCATCCGCTACACACCACCCGTACCAACCAGCACACCTGTGGGGATCAAGTCAACCCACCCCGCTAAACACACCAATCGCAGGCTTAAAGCCATTTAAAATGTTTGTGGCAGAGCCACCGAACTAGATTGTGACAGAGTCACCGAACTAGATTATGGCAGAGCCATCCAAACTAGATTGTGCCAGAGCCACCAGCATTTCTCTTCAATTTTAACCCAACCCATGCAATTAGGTATGTATAGCATAACAATGTTCATATAATAATTTCATTATAAGGCTCATAATACAAGTTGGCCCATTTAATCAATCATAGCAATTTGACCCATTAAGCAATCTAGCAATTTGGCCCATTAAGCGATCTAACAATTCGGCCCACTAAGCGATTTAGCAATTTGGCCCATTAAGCGATCTAGCAATTTGGCCCATTAAGCAATCTAGCAATTCGATCCACTAAGCGATTTAGCAATTTGGCCCATTAAGTGATCTAGCAATTTGGCCCATTAAGCACATGAGGCCCTTTTCACAATTTTCACACTTGGCCAATTTATCAAATAATTCGTATGGCCAAAAATATCACTTTTTAATATAATAGCCCATTAAGGGCAAATCCGTAATTTCCACAACTTTAATATCGATTTCATGCATTTACACAGAAAGTGTTAATATACCGCATTTTCTGATTTTACCAACTTTACTATTTTTATTCTCTTACTAACGGTACAATATCTAACCCATGAGATAAGTGTGAAGTTACACACCTGATTACGGTGAGAACTATACTTTCCCGTTCGTCGTTACCTAAATACGCATCACACTCGATTAGAACACTGATACTAAATATAAATCTATGTTAAGATAAACGATCTAGATCTTTACCCTTGGAATTTTGAACAACAATTATTTGTGGTTTCTCCCTGATTGATGGTTCATAACCCGTTGAAGAACCACGAACAGTCAATGGCTCAGGAGTACGAATGACTTCAAATAATTGATTTTCACCCGATAAGGGTGTACAACCCGGTGGAAAATCTCGAATTCCCGAAACAGCCCTTCTCTTGAATTTAGGGGGAATAGCGGAACCACCCCTCTTCCAAACGCTATTAACAACCCTTTTCGACCCTATTTTGATTGCCTCCATTGACAAATAAATGTTAGTCCAACTAATATTCCCTTATTATAACCAACTGATTTTAAAGGCGAAATAGACTTACCATAGGATTCTTTCGTTGAAAGAGTGAAAGTCGATTAATAAAGTCCCTATGACAGAATCGATTAATCAAAACAATCCTTAATCATTTAAAAGAATAATAAAAAACCCCCTTTTCGAAATAGATCCCTCACCTTGAACGATGAACTTCTTTTCCACATGATCTTATTATGGCTAAGGTCGACTAATCGATGTAGAAATAATCGGCACTCCGCTATATCACTACGAAGAAAGAAGGATTTGTTGGAAAGAGAAAAGATTATAAATAAAGAGAAAGATTCGGCTAAAGATTTTACCATCAACATTCGGCCATGGTGAAGAATTAGGGAGCGAATGACGTTTGAGAGTTTTTTAAGAGATGTAAAGAAGAAAAGAGAATAGAAATGAAGGTTTGGATTTCGGTTCTCAAAGACAGAAGATGATTCAAAGAAGAACTTTGGGTCAATTTACATTCGGCAATAAGGGAAAAAGAGAAGAAATGATCTTAGATGTTTTGGTATTTTCGGTCACAACGAGGGGAGAAAGAAGAAATAATTTAGGGAGAAAGAGCAACTCAAAACTGAAATGGTCAAAACTCAAATGACCAAAAGAAAAGAAAATGGCTTACCTTTTCTCCAATATACATTCGGCTAAGCGGAGGAAAATTAGAGAGAAATGTTTTGAGAGAACACAAAATGACTAAAAGATAGATGTGCACAACTAGCTCCTAATCATCCAAATGCCTTCAAAATTTCAGCCACCCGCTAGCCCCAAAAACCATCCAAGTACATGGACACAAAGTCAAAGTTTTTGCCATACAAAACTTTCCAAAACATCATCCTTAAAATATGCCTTGTGTTCCCCCTACATTCCATAAGTTTATGATTTCTTTCCCCAAGTTCCATGCTTACCTTAACCATTAGCCGCTTTGCCATAAAAGAAATAGTCCAACCTTACTATAAATGAGGCTTGACCGACACATGCCATAAAGGTGCAAAAATAAAAGTCACCAAAATGTAATCCATGGAATTCGAACCTCTCCCTTCAAGCAACACATATGGCGCCAACTCCACTTTACTACTAGCTCATCTTATGCTAGTTTTTGACACTTAATTACCTTAAGCATCAGGGTTACTTGTTCCACTTTAATAAAATACTCTTTACTAAAATTTATTCTAATTCCGAGTAAATCCTGTGCCTACTCAAGACTATATTAAGTACACAAATTTAATTATTCACAAGCTAAGCTCCAAAAACATGCAACATATCGATTCTCAAATTTTTTGGACGTTACAATTCTACCCCCTTAAAGAAAATTTCGTCCTCGAAATTTACCTGGTTAAAAGAGGTGAGGATACTGTTGCCGAATTGCATCCTCAGGCTCCCACGTAGCTTCTTCCGCTCCGTGATTACGCCATTGAACCTTAACCAGCGGCACAATCTTCTTTCTTAGCACCTTAACATCACGGTCTAATATTTTCACTAGTTCCTCCTCGAAAGACAAGTCTGGCCTTAACTCCACTTCTTCTACCGGTATTATGTGAGACAGATCCAATCTATAACGCCTCAGCATAGAAACATGGAAGACACTATGAATCTGACTCAACTCCGTAGGTAATTCAAGCTGATAGGCCACTGGTCCTACACGCTTCAACACACGGTACGGTCCAATAAACCTAGGGCTCAACTTACCCTTCCTTCTAAATCTGAAAATCTTTTTCCAAGGTGAGACTTTCAAAAAAACCTGATCTCCCACCGCAAACTCAATATCCTTATGCTTCAGATTCGCATACGACTTTTGTCTATTCGAAGCTTCTTTTAACCGCGCTCGAATCACCCTTATCTTTTCTTCCGTCTCAGATATCAATTTAGGACCCAACAACTGTCGTTCCCCCAATTCAGTCCAACAAGTAGGGGTACGACACCTACAACCGTATAATGCTTCATAGGGTGCCATTTGGATACTGGATTGGTAACTGTTATTATACGCGAACTCAGCAAATGATAGAAAAGCCTCCCAACTACCTCTGAAGTCAATCACACAACCTCATAACATGTCTTCCAAAATCTGAATTACTCTTTCTGACTGACCATCTGACTGAGAATGAAAAGCCGTACTGAAATTTAACTTTGTTCCCAAAGCCTTATGCAAAGCTTTCCAAAACCGCGATGTAAACCTAGGATCCCTGTCCAATATGATAGACACTGGTACCCTATGCAACCTCACAACCTCAGATACATATAGCTTAGCCAACTTCTGCAACGAGTAATCCGTACGAACTGGTAGAAAATGAGCAGTCTTCGTCAATCGATCTACTACCACCCAAACAGAATCTTTCTTAGTAGGTGTTAAGGGTAACCCACTAACAAAATCCATCGTTATCTACTCCCATTTCCATTGAGGAATCTTTACCGTTTGTAATAAACCCGATGGTAATTGATGTTCTGCCTTCACTTGTTGACACGTCAAACACTTTCCCACAAAATCAGTAACCTCTCACTTCAACCCTGGCCACCAATACTGCTCACGGAGAACCCGATACATTTTATTTCCTCCGGGATGTATAGCATAAGAGCTACTATGCGCCTCTCGTAGAATCATTTGTCTCAAATCCGAATCCATGGGCATACAAACTTTTCCACGAAAACACAGCACGCCATCCTTGTTCAATCCAAAGTCCTCTATTACACCACTTTCAACTTGTTGCATTAAAGGATCCAACTTTTCATCTGATAACTGCTTTTCCTTGATCTGTTCTAACCACAATGGCTTTACCTGAAGTTCTGCTAGTAGACTGCCATCCTCATACAAATTGAGATGAGCAAACATTGCTCTTAACTCCAATACTACCTTACGACTCAACGCGTCTGCCACAACGTTAGCCTTTCCAGGATTGTACTCGATTGAGAAGTCATAATCCTTTAACAACTCCACCCATCTCCGTTGTCTCAAGTTCAACTCCCTTTGGGTAAGGAGGTACTTAAGACTCTTATGGTCCGTATAAATGATCGACTTCTCACCGTAGAGATAGTGCCTCCAAATCTTTAAGGCAAACACCACCGCAGCCAATTCCAAGTCATGAGTAAGGTAGCTGACTTCATGCAACCTCAACTGACGAGAAGCATAAGCCACCACTTTTCCACCTTGCATCAGTACACATCCTAAACCCGTGTGTGACGCATCGCAGTAAACGATAAACTCTTTTCTCGCTTCAGGTTGAATCAATACTAGCGCTTCCGTCAAAATCTTCTTCAGTTTCTCAAAACTTTCTTGTTGTTTATCGGTCCACACATACGGTACTTCCTTTCAGAACAGCTTGGTTAGAGTGCAGCAATCAACGAAAACCCCTCAACAAAGCGTCTATAGTAACTAGCCAAACCCAAAAAACTCTGAATCTCAGCCACTGACTTCGGTGGTTTCCAATCCAACACAGCCTCTACCTTCCGAGGATCAACTTTTATTCCTTCGGCTGACACCACATGACCCAAGAAAGTCACTTCTTTCAACCGAAATTCTCATTTACTGAATTCGGCATAAAGTTACTTATCTCGCAAAATTTGCAACACAATGCGCAAATGTGAGTCATGCTCTTCTCCATTTTTTGAATATACCAAGATATCATCTATGAACACCACTACGAACCGGTCTAGATAGGGTTGAAAGACTCGATTCATCATGTCCATAAATGCAGCTGGTGCATTGGTCAAACCAAACGGTATCACCAAAAACTCATAATGTCCATAACGAGTTCGGAATGCCGTCTTATGAATATCTGCCTCTTTCACCTTGAGTTGATGATAACCCGATCTCAAATCAATCTTAGAGAAAACTGAAGCTCCTCTCAATTGATCAAACAGGTCATCAATTCTCGGTAATGGATACCTATTCTTGATCGTTAACTTATTCAACTGCCTATAATCAATGCACATACGCATCGACCCATCCTTCTTCTTGACGAACAAAACCGATGCTCCCCACGGAGACACACTCGGTCGAATAAATCCCCGATCTAATAATTCTTGAATTTGAGCTTTAACCTCCGCTAACTCTTTCGGCGCCATTCTATAAGGAGCAATAGACACTGGAGCCGTTCCGGGTAAAAGCTCAATACCAAATTCTACTTCCCGATTTGGAGGTATACCCGGAAGTTTTTTGGGAAAAACATCTGGAAATTCTTTCACCGTTCTCACACCTTCCACCGATAATTTCTTGGCATCCAAAGCACTAATGAAGGCTAGGAACGCTTCATACCCCTTTCGCACCAACTTCTCTGCCTTTAATGCAGATACCACATTCGCCAAAAAGTTCATTTGCTCGCCTATCATTACTACCTCCTTATCATCCACAGTCCTTATTGACATCCGCTTTTCAGCACAATCCAATTGCGCTCGGTGCTTCACCAACCAATCCATGCCCAAAATAAGATCAAACTCGCCGAAAGGCAATTCCATCAAGTCCGCCAAAAATATTTCTCTTTGAAATTCCAAAGGCACATCTCTAAACAATTTATTCACAATTACAGACTGTCCTAAGGGACTAATTACCGTCATCTCTCTATCGGTAATCTCAGATCTAATATTCAGGTTTCCAGATATAGCACTAGCAACATACGAGTGGGTAGACCCGATATCTATCAAAGCAGTAATAGGTACATCAAAAATGAAGAACGTACCAGTTATCACATTAGGTGCATCGCCATCTTCACGACGCCTAACTGCATAGACCAACCCCGGCTGTCTTGTTTCCGCATTACCTCAAAAGCCATTTCCTCAACCCGGTGCACCTTGACCACATCCGGTACCATTACCACCACGACCTGATCCACGACCTCTCGATGGCTGCTGAGTACCTCTAGCTAGCTGAGCATCAGGGTTACGAGCTTCCTGAGTCGTATCAGTCCGTCGAGGGCAATTCTTATACTGATGATCCTTGGAACCACATTTATAACAGGCACTAGTTTTCCTCCAACATTACCCGGGGTGTCGCTTCCCACAGTCATCATAGTCTTTACTCTGATTGGTAATCACAGGTGCTCTAGCTTGAGCTGGCTCATCATTTTGAGGCCTCTTCTAGAACCTTTTAGCAGAACCCGTGTACTTAAAATCCCTCTTGCCTCTGATTCTCTCCCGGTTCTGGCGTTCTGAGTTCTTAGCCTCTTCAGCTATCTTGGCTTTCTCCACAAGCGAGGCAAAAGTCCATACTTGTTGTGGGGCTATCAGTACCCGCACCTCATCATTCAGCCCATCTTCAAAGTGTACACAGCGCTCATGATCAGTCGGCACTATAGTGCGAGCATAACGGCTCAAGCGAAGAAATTCTGCCTCGCAAGCTGCCACTGTCTTATTTCCTTGAACCAAATTCAGGAATTCCTTCCTCTGGGCATCCACATAACTTGTCCCGACGTACTTCCCTTGGAAAGTAGCTTTGAAGAAATCCCAAGTAACCAATGCAGCCTCGGTACCTTCTCGAACAGTAAGCCACCATTGATACACCTCGTCCCTTAGCAAGGACATCGCTCCTCTCAGTTTCTACTTGATAGTGCACTCCAGATCATCCATAATCCGCTCTACAGCCTCGAGCCAATATTCCGCAACATTCGGAGCTACACCGGAGACACCTCTAAAAACCTCGGCACCACTTGATTTAAGTCGTTCCGAAATTGATCCTGAACGGCTGGACGGTTCTAGTCCCAAAACAACCCTTTCTAGGACTCGCAACATTGCTTGAGTCAAAACATTGTCCTCTCTCGTATGGTCATGTGATCCAGTCTCACTCTCGGGTGACGCAGGTGCATCTATTTTCGGCAATGTCCCGGCGCTTCAGTTGCACCCCTAGCACCTTGTCCTCTACCACGGCCACGTCTACCACGTCCACGTCCACATCCTCTAGTGCTTATAATGACTAATTCGATTTAATTTGATTACAAGTTTTATGAATCAGAATATTATTTCAGTGTTTATTAACGATATTTTATGAGTTATAAGAGATAGAGTTGTTTTCTCAATCACATCCTATAGCCTCGATCTCTACCGTTTTCAACGCCTAAAACTAGAAGTTCTAGAGTGTTCCTATGATCATATCACAATAATAAACATTCAATATACAAATACTTACTTGACTTGGTGCCGGATGCTCGTGGTGCCATACTACCTTTAAAACATAAAGTCTAGAAATTTAAACAGTTTAAAAAAAATTATTGTTGAACCCAAACCACAGCCGAGTTTTGAAACTGGCTTTGATACCATAAAATGTAACACCCCAAACCCGGCTTATGCGTTAAGTCCAGATTTGGCATGCCACACAAATCGAACTTGCATCTAGTCATTAATGATTTAAGAAAACAAATCTTCAAAGCGATTTTAGAGATAGAGTTTATAAAAAATTCGAGATTAATTTGAAATTCATGATTTTAAAACATAAGAGTTTATAATTTGATCTTCAGAGAAATAATTGATTAAAATTTTAAATAATTGGTTGAAATAAATTTATAAAAAAATTTTCACAGAAATTTTATGGGTTTGTGATATCTAAAAAACTCCCTTTTTATACGTAAGTTTAAGAAAACATTTATAAAAATTTAAACCGCCCCATTTAAGTATCTAAAACATATTAAAATCCATAAAAATCCATGAAAACAATACCAAAGGCCTTATTATCGCAATTGAAATAGTACTTAAATAAAAATACTTAAAAGAAGTTCAAAATTTATATAACTCATTATTCGTAGTATGGCCCCCACACGAAGTCATCCCCGGCCCAAGCCTCCATCAATTACCATTACCTGAGAAGGGTAAGAAAAACGGGGTAAGTTACTTAGAACTCAGTGTGTAACCCACTTATCGTGACCACTGGGCCAGAACCATATAAGCATATAATTGGGCTTGAGCCCATTTACAAAAGTACAATATATATATCAAATATAAAATGCATGTGATATGCAATTCCCAACAAAGCCTAAATTTCCATCCGCTACACACCACCCGTACCAACCAGCACACCTGTGGGGATCAAGTCAACCCACCCTGCCAAACACACCAATCGCAGGCTTAAAGCCATTCAAAATGTTTGTGGCAGAGCCACCGAACTAGATTGTGATAGAGTCACCGAACTAGATTATGGCAGAGCCATCCGAACTAGATTGTGGCAGAGCCACCAGCACTTCTCTTCAATTTTAACCCAACCCATGCAATTATGTATGTATAGCATAACAATGTTCATATAATAATTTCATCATAAGGCTCATAATACAAGTTGGCCCATTTAATCAATCTTAGCAATTTGGCCCATTAAGCGATCTAGCAATTTGGCCCATTAAACGATCTAGCAATTTGGCTGACTAAGCGGTCTAGCAATTTGGCCCATTAAGCAATCTAGCAATTTGGCCCATTAAGCGATCTTGCAATTCGGCCCACTAAGCGATCTAGCAATTTGGCCCATTAAGCGATCTAGTAATTTGGCCCATTAAGCACATGAGGCCCTTTTCACAATTTTCACACTTGGCCAATTTATCAAATAATTCGTATGGCCCAAAATATCACTTTTTAATATAATAGCCCATTAAGGGCAAATCTGCAATTTCCACAACTTCAATATCGATTTCATGCATTTACACAAAAAGTGTTAATATACCGTATTTTCTGATTTTATCAACTTTACGATTTTTATTCTATTACTAACGGTACAATATCTAACCCATGAGATAAGTGTGAAGTTACACACCTGATTACGGTGAGAACTATACTTTCGCGTTCATCATTTCCTAAATACGCATCACACTCGATTAGAACACTGATATTAAATATAAATCTATATTAAGATAAACGATCTAGATCTTTACCCTTGAAATTTCGAACAACAATTATTTGTGGTTTCTCCCTGATTAATGGTTCATAACCGGTTGAAGAACCACGAACAGTCAACGGCTCAGGAGTACGAATGACTTCAAATAATTGATTTTCACCCGAGGAGGATCCACAACCCGGTGGAAAATCTCGGATTTCTGAAACAGCCTTTCGCTTGAATTTAGGGGGAATAGCGGAACCACCCCCCTTTCAAGTGCTATTAACAACCCTTTTCGACCCTATTTTGATTGCCTCTATTGACAAATAAATGTTAGTCCAACTAATATTCCCTTATTATAACCAACTGATTTTAAAGGCGAAATAGGCTTACCACGGATTCTTTCGTTCAAAGAGTGAAAGTCGATTAATAAAGTCCCTATGACAGAATCGATTAATCAAAACAATCCTTAATCATTTAAAAGAATAATAAAAAACCCCCTTTTCGAAATAGATCCCTCACCTTGAACGATGAACTTCTTTTCCACATGATCTTATTATGGCTAAGGTCGACTAATCGATATAGAAATAATCGGCACTATGCTATATCACTACGAAGAAAGAAGGATTTGTTGGAAAGAGAAAAGATTATAAATAAAGAGAAAGATTCGGCTAAAGATTTTACCATCAACATTCGGCCATGGCGAAGAATTAGGGAGAGAATGATGTTTGAGAGTCTTTTAAGAGAAGTAAAGAAGAAAAGAGAATAGAAATGAAGGTTTGGATTTCGGTTCTCAAAGATAGAAGACGATTCAAAGAAGAACTTTGGGTCAATGTACATTCGGCAATGAGGGAAAAAGAGAAGAAATGATCTTAGATGTTTTGGTATTTTCGGTCACAACAAGGGGAGAAAGAAGAAATAATTTGGGGAGAAAGAACAACTCAAAATCGAAATGGTCAAAACTCAAATGACCAAAAGAAAAGAAAATGGTTTACCTTTTGTCCAATATACATTCGGCTAAGAGGAGGAAAATTAGAGAGAAATGTTTTGAGAGAGCACAAAATGACTAAAAGAGAGATGTGCACAACTAGCTCCTAATCATCCAAATGCCTTCAAAATTTCGGCCACCCGCTAGCCCCAAAAACCATCCAAGTACATGGACACAAAGTCAGTTTTTTCCACACAAAACTTTCCAAAACATCATCCTTAAAATATGCCTTGTGTTCCCCCTACATTCCATAAGTTTATGATTTCTTTCCCCCAGTTCCATGCTTACCTTAACCATTAGCCACCTTGCCATAAAAGAAATAGTCCAACCTTACGATAAATAAGCTTGACCGACACATGCCATAAAGGTGCAAAAATAAAAGTCACCAAAATGCAGTCTATGGAATTCGAACCTCTCTCTTCAAGCAACACATATGGTGCCAACTCCACTTTACTACTAGCTCATCTTATGCTAGTTTTTGACACTTAATTACCTTAAGCATCAGGGTCACTTGTTCCACTTCAATAAAATACTCTTTACTAAAATTTATTCTAATTCCGAGTAAATCCTGTGCCTACTCAAGACTATACTAAGCACACAAATTTAATCATTCACAAGCTAAGCACCAAAAACATGCAACATATCGATACTCAAATTTTTAGGACGTTACAATTATGCTATTATATGATTAATTATAATGGTTAAGTTAATAAATATAATAATTATTATATTATAAAGTTATAATAATAAATAAAACATAAAAGAAAGGAAACAAACATGCATGTTCATCATTCTTCAACCGAAACTAAAAGAAAGAAAAAAAGAAATAAGAATAAGTTACATTCGCCCTTGGTTTTGCTTGATTGAGGTATGTAATTTGTTCGGTTTTTGATAATTTTTATGTTTTTGAGATCGTTACTTCGAACACTATCCGACCCATGCTAGAATTTTTTATTTTGATTCATATTTGAAGTTCGACCATTAATAAAAATTTATGTTTTGTAATGTTTGATGACAAAATATTAAAGATATGTTTTAGATTAACATGTTTTGCATTGGAAATTTTGATGATTTTGAGTAATTAGGATTAAATTGTGAAATTTGTAAATTGAAGGGTCAAAATGTGAAATAAAAAAATTGTATGAGCTTGTAATAAGATGATAAAGATTCGGACCTAAAGAAGTGTGGTCAAATTTTGAATATTTTGTGTTTTGTACAATAGGGACTAAATTGTAAAAAGTGTAAAATGTCAGGGGTAAAAGTGTAATTTGCCCGTTTATGTGTTTTTGGACTAAATTGAATGAAAATATGTTGAATAAGCTTAATTTGAAATTGATTTAGATCAAGAACAAAAAGGATCGGGATTGAATCGGGGAAAGGAGAAGTTAATTGAATAGTCGGAAAACAAAATCAGTCGACACTCGAGGTAAGTTTTTAAGCAATAATGTTGTATAGAATTATCTATATTGTTGTACTTAAATTTAATGGAAGTATTCATATTGATTTTTGATATTGCCGAATGTGTCATCTATATATGTATATGGTATAATTGAATGTGAAGTAGGCTTATATGTCATTGGTATAATCAAATGTGATATGTATATATATATATCAATGATATAGTTAAATATGGTATTGAATTGAGAGTTGAATTGCAACCGAATGTGATGTATATATATGTCTATGATATAACCATATGAGACATCGAATTGAGGAATGAATATGTTCGAATGTGATACATATGTGTAGCAAAGATATAATTGAATGTGATGTTGATCATAGTAATGAAATAAGTGAATTTTGTATGTATGCAACTGAGATTTAAGTTTTATGTATGTATAAATGAGGAATGATTCAGGAAATGCGATAATGTGCGAAATTGAATACCGAGCACTAAGTGTGCGAATTTAATTTTCGAGCACTAAGTGTGCGAAATCAGATATTGAGCACTAAGTGTGCGAATTTAACTTCCAAGCACTAAGTGTGCGAAATTAGACATTGAGCACTAAGTGTGCGAATTTAACTTCCGAGTACTAAGTGTGCAAAATCGGATAAAGATCTTTAAGTGCATAAATTGAACTACGAGCATAAAAGGAAAGGGTAAATGTGAATTTTAAGATTTAATTCGATAAGTCTCGATGTTATGAGAGGTTATCATTTGAATGGTAAGTACAAATTTAGTAAGTAGTATATGTATCGAAAATCAATTGCTAAGTGTATGTATAATCGGTTTTTAGAACTATTAAATGTGATAGTTAATTATGCATTTGTTTAAAAGTGAGGAATGAGTTTTAAATCTATGTGATGCTTGTCATTTAACGTTGGGATATTCGGTCTAAGGACCATGAAATGTGTAAATTTTCTAATTTAATGTTTTAAGGCATGGTTATGTAATTGCTTATAACTTACTAAGCTAAGATAGCTTACTTTATGTGATTGTTGTGTTGTTTATTAGGTTTTGAAGTCCAGACTCGAGCTCAGGGATCATCGTCAAGTCTATCACACTATCAACTAACTTTTGTACTTTATAAGTAGTACTTCTTTTGAAACTATGGCATGTATAGGCTAAGTTACTTTTTGAGTTAACTTTAAATGGTGTGTATGTGTATTTATGCCATGCGAAAATGGCTAAATTGTAGTGATTTGGTTTTATGTGAATTTGGATATTATGTTACTTATTATGAAAGTATAATTTCTAATGTGTTTGTGCTTGATGCAAGTAATGAGCTTGAATTTATATGTTTTAAGTCATGTACAAGATATGTTTGGTTTTAGATAATTAGGTTATGCTAATTTTACGAGATTGATCAATAATAGGGTTGGATGCTTTCGGCAATTAGTATTGTATTTGGTATATCCTAGACTTGGTTAAGTAGGGTTTTGGCATATAGGTATATTTGGCTTTAAATATTTGATACTTTGTTGGTAAAATGATTATAGGCAATATGCATATTCGGCCATTATAATCTATTGACCAAATGAATAGTAATTTTTGCTATTTGATAAGAACTGCTTTTGTGTGAAATTGGCGATATGGATTTGTGATATGTTCGTTAATGTTTAAGTAAGAAATGAAAGTATATCTTTATTCATGGTACATTCGGTTATGATCAATTAAATGATAGATTGCTATGTTAAATTGATTAAATAATTGATAGTATATGTGTTTGAACCTGAAAGCATGGATTGTTTATACATTACTTGTAATAATTTTTTTTTATATGAGTGTGCTGATTTGTGGTTAGTCTAGTAATGCCTCATAACCTTAATCTAGAGACAGATTGTAACACCCTCAAACCCAGCCCACAAGTCTTGATCGGATTTGGTATGTCACTGCGGAAAAATGTTTAAAAAAAACTTTGTCTTAGAGTGAAACTTGAAAATTTTGTTCACTTCCGGGAAGTAAGTCCATTAAAAATTATTAAATAATATAAGCTCGGTTTGAATTAAAACTTTATTATAATTTATTAAAAGATAAGTCATTTGTAAAAATATTTCTAAGTACGATATAAATTTTATCATCCATAAAAAGAGTACTTTAAACAAAAGTGGCCCTTATTACATAAAGTCAATAGCCAAAATACGAATAATATAAAAATCAATATCACCTAACTAAAACAAATAAACATCTACTTCTGCATGAAAAACTTCTTCTGCATGGCCACTTTTGTATCCCCTCCAACCCGGTCCGATCAACATGTCACCTGCGATGTTGGATAAATAATTGGGTGAGTCATAATGACTCAGTGTGTAATTAAACCACTGATATCCACCCACATGTTAACCACAAATCAACCCAATCAAATGCAACATGTAAATATAATCATTTAGACATTACCACAATATGGGCTTGGCCCACAATCAAATCATATTCAAGCACTGGGCTAGGCCCTTTTCTCATCAATCCACTGATCACTGGGCTTGGCCCATTTCCACGTATGTTCCCAAAACATACCTATCCACATGTCATATTGGGCTTGGCCCATTTCCATATCATTACATATCGGAACAATGCAACATGAAACCCAACCCAAACCTAAGGTCCATCCGCTACACACCCCCTAATCCAGCCTACCACACACCAGGGGACTATCAAGTCACCCTCTCCTTTTCCCTCCAAAAAGGCAACCAATGCCATCCACGATGTAGCACGTAGCTAACATCAACCACGATGGAGCACACAACACCCATCAGCCACGATATGGCATAGAGCCGATATCAATCAAGGTAACCACGCGAACTAAATCGCAAAGATCCACAACGCGACCTCGATCAGCGCCAATCCACGATGTAGTACAAAGCTGACATCAACCACGTACTCGAAGTACACCCTGTCCTTCTTTCATTACCCACCCATGCACATGTAACATGATATAATGTCAATATGATGCATGTGCATGTCATTCACACAAATATAGGCATACACTCATATTTAAATCAATGATCACATATTAACAAGTTTGCTACTTACCTGGTCATCACCATACCCCCTTCAAGGGTATCATTTTCACATTTACTGCACTTGTTAGCAAACATATAAACAGGAAAATATCACACAAATCTCGAAAACAATGGCTAACTACACACCTTATAACCTGAAGCTCTAAACCCTCGATCCCGACGCTATCGCTCAACGAAACTACGGCTATTTGCCTGTAGCTTTCTCCTGCTGCTGGCCCACACCCCGATGGCCAATCGCGAACTGCTGAGACAGCTCTTTTCTAGAACTTCGGGATGGGAGCTTTCCTTTTCCTCCGGGTGGTATTCGCATCCATCGCGGCACTTAATCGAACACCGTTAATTATTAATGTACGCAATCTTAAACCAAGTATCTAAAACTTAACCCACTTACCGAAAAAGTCTTGAAATCCCGGAAGCTCCTTAATCACTGCCAATATTCTTAAATGGTCACAATCCAAATCGGTCTACAACAACAATCCATGAAAAGGCCCTTTTGGCCGAATACTTACCATCACCTTACCTTATCTGTCGAAATCTCAAGAGAATCCCTTTTTGCTCCTTGGTGCTAGCTACAACCAAAACGAAACACAACATCATCATGGCCCTAAAGAATATTCGGCCATCCCAAATAACTAAAATCAACCATTCGGTTTGGCCACTAAAAGAGAGAACTCCAATCGACCGTTAAGACAGAATACTTACCCCATTACCTTAGATACTCGGCTATCGCCACCAAGGAAGATCAAACATTCGGCTAACACAATCTGGGTACAAACTGAGGTTGAGAGGAAGAGAAGAAGTGTAGAAGAGGGTTGCAAGGGTTTCGGCAATGGTGCTCAATACTAGAGAAGTTTCGGCTATCAAGGGATTAAAAGAAAATAATGGAAATATTTGATTAAAAGGCCAAAGGAGAAATCGGCAATGGTATAGGCTACTTGAGATTTTCGGTTTCAAAGCACAAAAAGAATTAAAATTTACCTGAAGGTTCGGTCAAATTAAAAACATACAAAGGAAGCAAAGAGAAGTAAGGCTTAGAAGAATGAACTAAAATTCGGCAAAAGGAGAGCACACCACCCTTAAATAATATTCGGCTACTTTCCCACATGAAGAAACCAAGATTCGGCCGTCACCTACTAATTCAAACTAATTTGAATTAGTCCAATTCCCTAACTATATTATCCCTATTTTATCTCCTTATCAAAACAAAAATAATCCAAACAGCCATTATCACCTATTTACTAATTTTAAACTAACTAAAATAATCCCACAATTATCAAAAAAAAAATAAAAATAAAGCAAGATTCCCACCAGCCGAATTCAAAAAGCTAAACAACACCAATTTAATCTTTATCCAATGAAGCTCCCATGTGCCGTCCAATTAGCAAAAAGCCAAAGAAGAAAAATAAAAACCAATTGCAGCCTCCAAGGTTCAAACACAGAAACCTTGCTGCTGCACGCCTCTCCCCCAAAGCCCCAGGCCACTCGGCCACATTGTATTTCATGACATAAAGCCTCCAACATTTAACTTTAAACCCTTCCTACTCAAGCCCCCCACCGCCTATAAAAATAAAACATGCAAAATGCTGCTCCAGCCCCTCGAACCAGTGCCCACGCACACCTCCAGCTCCTAAGTGGCGCACGGAAACCACTTTGCCACGGTGCTGCTTGTGTCAAAGACTCGCCCCAGCTCAATTTAAGGCCTCCTACCTTGCAACGCCAAAACTCAAAAATTAAAACCACTTCGCTGCTGCCGAGCTTCGAACCCAGGCCCTTGCTGGGCGCCATACCCCAAGCCTTTAAGTAGCGCCTGGAAGCCACTTCGCCAAAGCCTTTCTTGTGTCCTAAACTCCCCCAAATTATTTTAAGGCCTTCTCGCCCTATTTCCCCTTTTTTACACCAAAAATCAAAAATTTTCCAAAGCCTTCTCCTTTCATCCAAGCATTCTTAAATCCTCTAAACACATCCAAGCACACCCAAAAACCTTCCAACACCTGAATTATACCCAAACTGCATAGCCCCTAAACCAGAGTGTTACACAGATACGGGTTAGGGTGTTGCATATTGCTCCCAAGTGCTCTATTAAGCTTCAAAACATGAATTTAAAGGGTTAAGAGTATATATTTCACAATTAATGTCACATAATCACCCAAAAATGCATTAAGAATGAAGCTAAAATATATTACTTTTGACATTTATCACTCCCATTTTTCGAGTTGTGAGCTGACCCATGGATAACTCTAATTATAATAAAAGATATAACATTACATGATGCTATAATGTTTAATCATTGATACATATATATAAACTATTAATATATTATAAGATAAAATATAACAAATAATATAGTAGGAGAGCTAACTTTCAAATGTATGAAAAGTATGTGAACTTAGAACATATTTCAAATAGTATAATAATACATTGTACTACTTTTATATATAACTATTATTGTATTATAGATTATAATAAAAATATATAATATTACATGATATTATAATATTTAATCATTGATGCATATATATAAACAATTAATATATTATATACTATATGAAATGATTTAACATTATATAATATAGTAGGAGGGCTAGCTTTTTGATAGCAAGATAAATTTGTATTTTATATGTATTTATTTTTGGCTAATTATTGGATAAATGCTATTAAATTTGAATTTTTCTTATCAGGAAAGAAGTTGGTGTGCTGAACTCAAACTCTTACAAAAAGGGGCTAAATTGGAAAAAAAAAAAAAAGAAGCAAAGATGAGGGCTTGATTGAAAGATTGAAGATACAAAAATGACTGGATAAAGATTGAAGGGTTGAAGTTTTTTTTTTTTCAAGAGTGGCTGTATAAAGATTGAAGGATTTTTAATATTGTTACAACTCTGTAATTAGTTTAAATTTAATCTCTAGTTTAAATTTGATTTTTAAGTTTTGAATTTTTTAGTGATAATATTTAGGAAAAATCTAGCTAAATTTTAGCACTAAAAGTATATAAATACCTAGTGACTATAGCCAATTGAGCACACACTTTGCCTTTATCATTTAATAAATTCTCTATTTTTTTCTCTCCTGCGTCTTTGCCATTCAATTCTGTTGTTTCATTCTTTTTTTTTCTTTTGATTTCAACCTTTTGGTTTAATGCCTTCCAAGGCCTTGCCCCTTCCCACTTTCCACAATTCCGTTTAAATCATTTATCTTCAAGCATGATTCTTTCCATGATTAACTAAACCCAACAAAGTAATCATGAGATATGAACCCACACTAAACACTTTGCAATTCGGTATTCGCTATCTCTCTGGTGTATGAGATAGTACAAATTCGTCCCTTAAAGTTGATTCAATTTCAATTCAAAAAGCACGCGTTGGGTTGGAATCGTTTGGCATACAGTTGGGAAGTTGAGTTGGCGGTGTTGTATTCAAAATCCCGCGAACAAATTGGCGTGTTCAATTGGAAAAAGCTAGTTGGATTCTGTCAAGGGAGACAGTGATCTGATTTAAATGACTCACACGATTAAGGCCATTAACTCGAGTTGGGCTTTTCAACTTACAAGGCTGCCGAAGTCTTAAATTACAAGTACGTGTCGCGTGCTTGGAAATTTGAAAAGGGTCAACTTGCAGGTGATTCCAAGATCGACTACGAGAGGAAGAGTTGGCAGTTTGAAGGATCCTCGATTGCTATAACTAGCTTATTAATTGGAAGGGAAAATTTATTTCAAGGATCGAGTCAAGATTGGAGTACACCGAGGCTAAGGCTAAGCTTAAAAATATTTTATTTACCAATTTATTTTATTTTCTTAAATTTATTTTTGCATTTTCGAAAATGTTTTTATTTTATTTTATTTTATTACACTTCATATTTCCATATTTTATTATCTTAATCAATTTAAACCCTTCATTTTTATTTCTTTTTTTTCAGCACTACTACGTACAGGTAGTGGGCATGACTATGGCCGTGACAGTGAATCTGGTCACAAGAAAATGAGAAATTAGATAACCAGTCCATATGATTTGACCCATACTGCTCTATATTTCAATTTACTGTTATATTTGTCGTAGGAATTTATATTTAGTGGTTTCGATGCCTATTACTTTTATTTGTCTAAAAAGTATAAGGACTTAAAACATATTTCAACCAATATAATAATACATGATAATTAATATATCATGTACTACTATTATATATAACTAATATTATATCATATATTATAATAAAAGATATAGTATTACATAATATTATAATGCCTAATCATTGATGCATATATATAAACTATTAACATATTATATACTATTTGATATGATATAACATCATATAATATAATAGGAGGACTTACTTTCAAATGTAAGAAAAGTATAGGGACTTGGAGGGTATTTCAACAACAACAACAATAAATATATTATGTCCTACTTTACTATCATAGTATGTGGTATAGTATTATATAATGAAATAATATATTTTATGAGTATTAATATTTGTATAACATTATTATTTATAGATTATAATAAAAGATATAACATCAATAGTTGTATATAATTTAGTATCTTAAAATACATGTTTATAATTATAACTCACAATGTATAAAGTAATATTAAAAATTTAATATCTTAATAAAATATTATTTTTATTAAATTAAATGTTGAATTGAACTTTAACTTTTACAAATTGTATTTGGGTATTAGGTTTATTTTATTTTATACTTCGGACTTGAGATTTGAGCTATAATTAGTTTATTTTGAGTTTGGGTAATAATGAGTATATTATTTGGGTTTGAGCGTAGTATAATATATTTGAGTTTTTGAATAAATATTTTAGAATATAAGTATCAAGTGTATAAATTTAATGAGAAATATTAAAATTTATTTAATTGTAAATATAATATAATAATGAACAATAAAAGATATTTTCGTTAATTCATATAATATTATAGAATAATAAATTTTACATACAATAAGCAGTTTAATTATTTTATATAAAATAACTTTGTTAAATTTATATAATTTATGGTTTTTATAAGACAAATTTGAATTGCGCTGTTATCGTATAAAAATAAAATGAATTATTACTATAAAACCTCGATCCCCAACTGGCGGATTGAGGCGTTACACTGAAAGCAAGCTTAAACTTGATTCGTTATTTTTTCAGAGGTTTTGACGTATACTCTCTAAACTGGGGCATTAACCTAAAATTTTGAATGACAAAACAATCAAATTAGTGATGCACTGCGTAATATAAAACATAATTGAAAACGAACTTTCGACGGAAGCCATATAAATGTTAACAATTTTACTCAAAACACAAAAGTAGCTTTTTCATATATAAAAGTTTCTATTTCATTAGTAGCACTCAAACATCATTCGGTACAGTTTGGCGTATACGTGTAAAGATGGTCTCATAAACTTTTACTCATTTAAACTTATCATATATCTTCGGAATAGGTGACAATTCTCATAAAACATAGATAGAGCGAAAGATGTAAATTATTACAAAAGTTAGTTACAAAACATAACTACATGCAACCTACCCAAAATAAAAGTATATGCATGTTACAAGACAAACATATGCGAGGCTTACAAGAAAGGCCGCTATTTTCTGCCCGAGTCCCTTCCACGAACCCTCAACGCAGGGATAACTCAACATATTTATTTTTAAATAATAATAAGCTAGCAAGCTTCTTGTAACACCCCTTACCAGTATTTAACGCCGGAACAGGGTACGAGGCATTACTAAGCTTTCACGCAATCAATCATGCAATTTAGAAACTTGACTTTTCTCTCCAATTTAAAACTTTTACTAACACCTCCTAAAAAAGCTTACAAGGCCTAATTCACGGTTTAGGAATGGTTTCAAATCAAATTGAGCTCCTTTGAAGTTCTCTGGAAGACCTTAGAAAATTTTCTCTAAACAGTCCACACGCCCGTGTGGAGGAAGGGACACGCCTGTGTGACATATCACACATCCATGTTCCACACCCGTGTGGAATTGTTTCTCAATTCGAACCTACAAGGGTTTTCACACGGCCGGACACACACCCGTGTCCCTCACACGGCCTTGACATGCCCGTGTCTTAGCCTGTGTGCCAAAACCTTGGCATTCTGTTTCTGACATCATCAACCCAAAAATGTCACATGGCTTGAGCACACGTCCGTGTCCCTCGACTGTGTGGCGAATTAAATTCCAATTTTAGGTGTAGACTTCACACGGCCTGGGCAGACGCCCATGATCCGGCTGAGACACACGGTCGTGTCTCTACCCGTGTGTTTACTACTGAGCATACTGACTTGTAAATTTAACATACAGGGGACACACGGCCTAACCACACACCCATGAGGCTGACCGTGTGTCACACACCCATGAGGCTGACCGTGTGTCACACACGGCCTAGATACACGCCCGTGTGCCTACCCGTGTGGATAAGAACAAGGCTATTTGCCAAGCTCTTTTATCACCCTAACTGATAAACCATAATATATACATATTTTAATCCCACGTTTGGCATAGTTCTGGATGATTTGTCCCATGAATTGTGGAATTTTGTGCTCCTAATCCTTTAATTTCATGTTTTATACTTAGGAGAGCACCAGAGGATGAAAATAACGAGAAACGGGCCAAAAATGGAGAAAATTGGCCAAAGTACGAAATTCATATGGCCTGAGCTTGAGCCACATGACCGTGCCTCTTTAGCAGACCCGGACACGGCTTGAGCTCGATTTACATGATCGTGCCACACGGGTGTGTCCCTGACGTGACCTGTTTTAATTCTATTCGAAATAGGGTACTTAGAGGCAAAGAAAGACATTCCAAAAGCCTATATAAACACCCTAGAGGCCAACCTTCAAAGGAGAGTTCAGGTAGGCCGAGGAGCCAAGCCAGAGAAGCCGAATTGTGGGATTTACTCGAAGAAAGCCAGTTGATTCATCTCAAGAAGTCGAAGTCATACTCAAGATGGAAGATCTTCCCTTCAATTTCCTTCAGGGGGTTTTAGGGTTTTCTTAAGTTTTGTTTTATATTTTCTTTTGAGATTTATTCTTTTATGATTATGAACTAAACCCCTCAAATACTTGAGGGGGATGAAACCTAAGATGGATCTTGTTATTGTTTTCTGAACTATATGATAAATACTTGATTTGTTCTTAACTATGTGTTCTTAATTCTTGTTTTAATATTTCAGGATATTGATTCAAGTATTGATTCCCTTAGGAAGTGGAGGAATATTCCCTGTTTAAGAGTAGATCTAGCATAGTTAAGCGGAGTTGATCGCAACCCTAGAGATAAGATGACAAAAATCTGCCGGATTAGGGTCAAACCTAATATGGGAGTCCACAGATCGAGTTAATGCAATTCTAGGGGTTTTAATTAGAAAGAGATTTCAATTAATCAACCTAGGGTTAGACATTAGTAGCCTCGAGAAAGGTATTAATATAAATTAGGGAATCCTATAGATCAAGTCAAGTGAATAAATCGTCTAGTTCAGAGTTAGATAACAAGTGAAGTCTAGGTGGATTCCTCCTCGGGTATTGTATTAATCAATTGGTTTTTCCTAAGAGTATTTCCCCAATTCCTTCTCTGTGTCTTAGCATCTTCAGCTTAGTAGTTAGTTAATTTTAGGTTAAACAACAATTCCCTTAATTATTAGGCTAAATAATAAAAAGAAAGTCAATATTAGTACTTTTGGTTCCCTTGGGTTCGACATCCCGGTCTTGCCACTAAACTATACTACTGTTCTATAGGTGCACTTGCCTCAAGTTGTTGTCACAGTTAGTTTCTAGGCTCGATCATTCGTTATATAAATTTTAAGACTTCCTGACACGATCACTAACTCATACAAACATATATTACATTCAACCATCAAGCCATTCATGTATACTTTAACCTAACAACTTAATCATGCACCATACACATTCATGAATAACCTCATCTTTTCATAGATTAATAATAATGAGCCATCAACTATGGCCTTATACAAAAGAGTTGATCTTTAAAAGAGCCAACACACTTGGCCAAGACAACATGACATTTCACTAATTCTAGGCCCTATACATGCCATACTTAAAAGGCTAAGTCTAAATATACCAAGATGTGTTGATAGTGTGGGTGATCTTCCGATTATCTTCGTATCCTGAGCTGGCTTTTTGGCACTATAAAACAAGGGAAAAGAAAAGGAGTAAGCTTTAAGCTTAGTAAGTCTACATTTAAACAATAAGCATCATACCATATGCCAAGAAATCACAAACATATGCCAAGAAATCACAAACATTACATATTACGTAAGAACAATTCACATTTTCATAATCATGCTTACTCATCTCATCTCTTACCACATTCCAACCATATGACATATATATTGCTCACGTTTACTTGCACATATACCCTGCACTCATCACCACAAAGCCATATGAAATATTTACTTAGACAAGTTTCTCGATGAACCCTTTGGAATAATGCAAAGTACCCGATGGTTTCACACACAGCCCACCAGGGTGGTATCGCACATAGCCCACCAACAATGATAATTACAATAGTATCGCACATAGCCCACCAAATGATAATTACGGTGGTATCGCACATAGCCCACCAAATGATAATTATGGTGGTATAGCACATAGCCCACCAAATGATAATATAAACGATGGTATCGCACACAGCCCATCGTGAATAGATAACTAGGTGGTATCATACACAGGCCACCAACAATTTCATAATTATAGATATTTGACCATATCCACATTTCTATTCCGAGGTTCATTCGAGAATTACTCATTTTCTATTATTTTCAATCAATCTCACCCATAAGTATTTACATCCATACAGTGCATCAATATGTAACAACATATGTATTAAAGATGTACGTTTACATATAAACTTACCTCAGTGCAAAATGTGTTAATTGACGGTTTAGTCTATAACCTTGCCTTTTCCTCGGTCAAGGTTGTTTCTGCACTCTTCTTGATCTATAATAATAAAATTCACTCATTCAATCACTACATAACTCATGACACTTCAAAATTTCTACTTAGGAAAAAATGACCATTTTGCCCTTATACTTTGGCAAAATTACTATTTTGCCCCTAGGCTCGTAAATCATTTTTCATCACATTTTCTCATTAAACAAGCCTAGCTGAACATTTATTTCTCTTACAACAATTCAAAAAACCAATCATTTCATGCATTTATTACTCAATTACAACCTTTACAAATAAGTCCCATTTAGGTGTTTTCATGGTAACACCCTTCACAAAAGTTATTCCTTAACCCACTAACACTCATTTTCTTCCATAAAAACCCAGAAAAAAACATAAACACTCTCATGGCAAGTCCCTAAACTTTCAACCATTTTACAAAATAGTCCCCCCATTAGCTAGCTTAAGCTTTAGGGGTTCTAAAAGTACAAAAATTATCAAGAAATACCTCTAAAATCACTTAATTGCAAAGGAATAGCTTGACTGAAAGTTTGAACTCCAAAAAACTCTATTTTCTCTTCAAATTTCGGTGGAAGAAGAAATGGGAATAGTAAAAGATGACATCTTCTTTATTTATCTTATTTTATTCATTTTAGTCACCTACTATCTCTAAATTTTTGACCAATTTAATGCCTTTGTCTCCCTTGGCCGGCCATCACCTTTAGGGTGGTCTAATTGCACTTTAAAGACCTCCAATTTAATATTCCATATCTATTAGACACCTCTAGCTTTAAAATGAAACTTTTGCACCTTATGTGATTTAGTCCTTTTTCGCAATTAAGCATACAATTGCTAAAATTAAAACACCAAAATTTTCATGCATCCTTATAATCATGTTATAACACACAAAGTAATATTAAAAATAATTTTTGTCAACCTCGGATTAGTGGTCCCAAAACCACTGTTTTGATTAGCCCCAAAATTGGGCTGTTACAACTCTCTCCCCTTTAGAGATTTTCGTCCTCGAAAATCTTATCGGTAAAAAGGTTTGGGGTACTATTCTTTCATGGCTCCTTCCGATTCCCATGTAGCCTCTTCTACACCGTGTTTTAGCCATAACACTTTCACTAAGGCTATGCTCTTATTCCTCAAGTATTTAACCTTTCGAGCTAAAATCTTAGTTGGTTCCTTTTCATAAGTTATGTCCGATTGTATCTCAATTTCGGTCGGAGAAATCACATGCGAAGGATCAGAACGATATCGCCGCAACATCGACACATGAAACACGTTGTGTATTCTCTTTAACTCTGCCGGCAAAGCCAACCGGTAAGCTACTGGCCCAATCCTTTCAATAACCTCATATGGTCCTATGAATCGTGGACTCAATTTGCCCTTTTGACCAAATCTCAATATTTTCTTCCACGGGGATACTTTCAGGAATACTTTATCGCCCACTTGAAACTCGATTTTTTTCCTTTTTAAATCCGTATATGACTTTTGTCGATCTGAAGCAGCTTTCAGACTATCACAGATCACTTTCAATTTCTCCTCAGTTTCCTTAACTAGATCAACCCCGTGAATTTGCTTCTCACTAAGCTCTGTCCAATATAAGGGAGTTCGACACTTGCGACCATATAAAGCTTCGTACGGTGCCATCCGTATACTCGACTAATAACTGTTGTTGCAGGCAAACTCAACCAAAGGTAGATATTTTTCCCAACTACCTTCGAACTCTAACACACAGCATTGGAGCATATCCTCAAGAACTTGAATCACTCTTTCGAACTGGCCATCAGTTTGTGGATGGAACGTAGTACTAAAATTCAATCTTGTACCTAAGGCTTCCTATAACTACTTCCAAAACCTCGAAATAAATCTTGGATCTCTATCCGAGATAACAGATATAGGTCCCACATGTAATCTTACAACCTCAGCAATATATAGCTCGACCAACTTATCAAGTGAGTAATCCACCCGCACCGGTATAAAGTGAGTTGTTCGTTAATCTATCCATAATAACCCACACAACATCTTTCTTTTTTAGAGTCGTAGGTAACCCCGTTACGAAATCCATTATGATTCGATCCCACTTCCACTCGGGAATCATCACTGGCTGAAGTAATCCCGAAGATACTTGATGCTCGGCTTTCACTTGTTGGCAAATCAAACACTTAGTAACAAACTCGGAGATGTCTCTTTTCATACCCGACCTGTAACACCCCAAACCCGGACAAGACACCACTTCCGAATCTGGTATGTTACGGGGAAAAACGTTTTTGAGAGGTTAGATTTTTCGTTTAAAAGCTGGGTGGAAACATAGCGTATTTGAAGAAAATTTGAGTAGACTTGTTTGAAATCGGATGGTGTATTTGAAACCCAGAAATTTTGAAAACTTAACCAATAAGTGTAGTTAAAAGCGAGTTGATTTCACTTAATGATTCAAGCAGTTCCCTAATGTTACTTAAAACATTTTTGACTTAGTAGAAAATCGAGTTTGATTTGAAAATCAATTGAGTTTACTTAATATCAAAACATTGTGTGATACCCATTGGTATAGTTGAAAACACATTGCGTTACAGTTTTGAAACCATTGTCTTTCCAAGTTTTAGTAAAGTTCATACCAAATTATTTTGTTAAGGCATATAAAAATCTAATTAAAACATAAACATCATAAAACATAAATCAAAGGCCTTTTACAAATCCAAATTAAAACCCAAATAAAGTAGATAAGCTAAAGTACCCAAATTGAATAATCTGAGCAAAACTTTTATTAAAGCATGGCATGTGCACCCCGAGTCCATCCCGGCTCCATGTCCGCGTCTACGAGTCACCTGAAATGTCAAAGGAGAGGGTGAGTCGAATGACTCAGTGCATAAATCCCGCTCCCGATAAAACAACATGCTAACACACATCATACATAGCAACATAATTAATGCAACCCGATCCTAACCATCCGTATCACCTTTTTTCTACCCCGTGTGGTACCAAACCACCGGTGGTGCCAAACCACCTGGTGACCCAAAGTCACGATATCCATATTGTGGTGCCAAAACCTTTGGTGACCCAAAGTCACGAATAATCCAATGATGGGGCCAACCCATCGCGTGATACCAAATCACTAGCGACAATCCGTATCTCACATGTGGGGCCAACCCACGGTGGTGTCAAACCACAGGGGCGAGTCGCAATGAGGTGCCAAACCTCTCTGGTGTCCCAAAGACACAATGTGGTACCAAACCACCGGTGACCGCGATCACAAATCCGATGATGGGGCCAACCCATCGCATGATACCAAATCACTTGGCGTCAATCCGTATAATCAAGCGTGGGGCCAACCCACCGTGGTGCTAAGCCCTTTGGGACGAGGCGAGGTGCCAAACCTCACGTGACCCAAAGTCACAAAATATCACTGTGGTACCAAACCTTTGGAGGTGCCAAACCTCCGTGTCCCAAAGACACGAGTGTCCTAAAGACACGGATATCATATCCCCCTCCTCTCATATCACCCATACATATCATATCGATGCAAATCATGTAAATCATGCACTCATGCCATTGGGTTTAACATCGCATCACATACATCAATAACTATGATAGCACATACCATCAATAGAACTCATAGTAATTGAACTTACCCGGATCCATGCACCTACCCCATTTGGGTATCCAACAATTCATCATACTGTCATGATTTTAATAGGCAAACAGGTTTAATAACAATATCACTAAATATGGGTGTGTTAGTTACACACCTGGTATACACGAGTCTAAAATCCCAACGAAACGATCAAAGTCCCTCGATTACTAGCTCCTACAATCGGCCAAAACATAGGGGTTAGGCATCTACTACATTCGGCCCACATCAATTAACCGAAGGGATTAATATCAAACCCTTACCTTTACTTGATTTGGTTTCCTACCAAATCTCGAATCAAGCAATGATCCTCCTTCCAACAATCGGCACCCTAAAATGACAATAGTTAATCCCTTGTCACCTTTGACTTAATCGAAATCAAAAGATTGAATGGACAAAACTAATACCAACCACTTACCCCTCACTTACCAAACAACCAAAAAATCAACGATGACTGCCTCCTTTGCTCACCATCCAAATCCAAGGCCCTAATCTGAAAACGGTTCAACACCAAAAGATTAATGCTCCTCAACCAGGCCAAATTCGGCTCTTTAATCATCCCACAACAATAATGTATAAGGGAGAAGAGAAATGGCCATTCGGCCCAACACTTACCAATTCCAAACGATCGAAGCAAGACCCCAACACTCTTACAGATATTCGGCCAAGGGAGACTACTAGGAGAAGAGAGATATTTGGCTATGTTGAAAACAATGGAAAGAAGAAATCGGCACTAGGTGTCTAACACCTCTGTTTTCAGTTTTTGGGGAAAGACAATGTGAAAAAGAAACAAAGTTTCGGCAACAATGCTTGGGAAAAGAAAATAAAAGTTTGAGAACAAATGGTTGTAGTTTTGACACAAAAGAAATGAGGAGAACAAATGGAGAAAACGGCTAAGGGTTTTTGGAAAAAGAAGGAACAAAAGATGGATAGAAGGTAGGGACTTTCGGTTTTGAACAAGAAAAGAAAGATGAAGGTCCTTGAGAAGGTGAATGTTTCGGCTAACAAGGTGTTAAGAGAAGAAGAGAAGAAGGTGGGATGCTAGGTTCGGCTTAGCTCAAATGAAGAAGAAAAAGAATGGAAGATGCTAGGGAACTTTCGGCCACACCAACTCAAAAGGCAAAAAAAAATAATTTCGGCAAGTGAGAGCTTGACTTTCGGTTTTCAAAGTGAACAAAGGAGAGTTTTTGCTTACCAAAAGCTTGACCGAAAATGTACCAAAATGCCAAGGTACATTCGGCCTTCCCCCCATCCCACACTAAGCCGTCACTCCCCACACTCCAAGCTCCCTAAAATTCGGCCATAACCCCCCATGCACTCACATCCACACATTTCAAATGAGTGGACCAAGTCTTTCTCCTAAAGTTGCTCTCCACCTTTCATTTGAATGGTATGACCAAGTCCAAGGAGGAATTCAAATTGCTCTCAACCTCTTCCTCCATGCCGTCAAAATGGGAGTCCAAAAAGGGGATTCTGCGATTTGAACACAGGATCTCTCCCCCCCTTGTAGATGACGCCACACTCAAGCTCCAAGTGGCACATGCCTTGCCACTTTGCCAGCTCCTCATTTGTGCTATGAAACACCAGAAATAAAATAAAAACCCCAGCTTCCCCAGCTCCTCTCCTATAAAGCTTAAAAACAAAAATTTTCCTTAACACTCGGCTTACTTCTAGCTCCTGACTAAGTCCCGAAACCAAACAAACAACAACATAACAAACCAACACATGCAATATCATGCAACCACAAAATAGCCCCTACCCCGGGATATTACACGACCACCAATACAACTTCTTCAAGTCATTGTACATTTTTGTGCTGCCCAGATGTACTGACAATCAACCACTGTGTGCTTCATGTAAAATTTTCCAGATTAGCTCATCATCCTTTGGTACACAAACTCTATCATGAAACATCAAGCAATCATCTAAACTAACTCGAAAATCAGAGTCATTTCCTGATTCGCACTGAGCTCTCTTAACTTGTAATTCTCTATCATTCTTTTGAGCTTCACATATCTGCTGAAGAAATAATGGCCTAGCCCTCAACTTGGCCAATACAGCACCATTATCAGACAATGTTAAGCTCGTACTCATAGCTCTCAAAGCATACAAGGATTTTCTACTCAAGGCATCCGCCACCACGTTCACTTTCCCAGGTGGTAACCAATTACTAGCTCGTAATCCTTCAGTAATTCGAGTCATCGCTATTGTTGCAAATTCAAATCTTTTTGATTCATCATGATACGAACCGGCTCGGGGTGAGTCGAAACGTATGCGGGTTGCCCAATCGTCTACGAGGAGGAATTAGGCCTTTTGGAAAAATAATCGGAAAATATAAATGAGTTTACTGAAGCTTAAGTGAATAAAATAGAAGATGGTTCGTTTTGATGGAACGAAATAAACATAGAATAGATAAAAGATAATTTGATGGAAATGGATAAAAGAACTTAAACGAGAATCGATTTAACACTAAAGAGTGTCACCCCGGGTTCTATAATGTTTAAGGTGGATAAATGGAATCGATGATGGAAATGGAAATACGAACTTAACTTAAGAAAGATTCAACACTATATAACAGTGTCACCCCATTTCTTATAACGTTAAGGTGGATAGATGGAGATAGGTTGATGAACGCCACACCAAACGAAATTGGTGATAAGTTCAACAAGTCGAAGACGCCACAAGCAAGCTTGATAAGTCTAACGAAACTTGTACGAAAACGAAGAGAAGATGAACTCACTCAAATGAACAACAGTTCATAAAATTTCATTCATCAAAATTCTATCCTCCAAATGAAAAATAGCAAAAATATTTATAGCCTAAAGTTAGGTTGCCGAATGTTCAAAACAATTTTCAAATCCCAATCTCCAGAGTTGTTGCCGTCCACCTCATAGCTTGTTCATGGTTCTTGAATTATTCTTCATGTTGTCCACTATACTTTCCTTCAATTTAGCACATGTCTTCAAGGATTTTTAAAATTCAGCCCATGCTCCAATTCATGCACAAAGCCTCCATGCCGTCACTTGCTCATGGTTGTGCTTATCATACTTTATCTTAATTATTCAATCCATAGTTTCCATGTAGTCAACATAAATAATAAACTAATGAAGATTCCTTGAAGTGGTAGTCATGAACTCAGCCACCATGCTTTGTTCTGCATTGTTTATTCTCCATGCTTCCTTTAAGAGTTTATAATTCATGAAACCATAAAAACTTGTTCTCCATATTCGGCCAAGAAAAATTAAGCTCCATACTTCCCTTGTTTTTTTTTAATCCTTGCCGTCCCACCATTCTTTCCATAGCACAAGCTTTTGCCGTCCATATGATGAATGCTGCTTTGTATTATTTAATTCCATCCATTACCATTCAATCACACATGCTTTATTTTATTTTCCCATAATTTCCATGTGTCCCTTGCTTCCACATAGCTTCTGCCGTCCATCTCCAATTCCCTTGGCTTTTGTTTAATTTATTAGATCCATGATTTATGATCTTCCATGCTCCATTTAGGCTTGAATAAAATAACAATAAGCTCCACCATGCCTTCCATGCTTGAATAAAATAACAATAAGCTCTACCTTTGCCATCCATGCTAGGCACTTTAAAAATCATTTCATGGCTTTGCTTACCATTTAAATATTCAGCTGAATGTTGGCTTTGTTTAATCATCTACAATATTCCATGCTGCCGTCCAAGTGATTGACCTTCTAAGCCACACATACATGTTAATTATTTATTCCAAAGCACCACACCAATATTCCTCCACTAGCTTTCTTTTTGGCTTTCCTGCTCCAATCTCTATAATGCTCCACATTATTCCCTCAATATTCAGTCTAAACATGCTCAATTTGTGGCATCCCATGCTTGATGAAAAATATGTCCATCAAATTAATTTAGCCACCATGCATTGCTCCTTCAACCGTGCATAATTTTGCTTAAATTATTTCACATTGGGCGGTACCTATAAAACACATAAACCAACATCAATTTGAATAAAATTTTAACTTGACAAAATTTAAAGACTTTATTTTAAACACTAGACATATTAAAAACTATATTAACTAAAAAATTTAATTAATATAAAATAACTGTAACATCCTGGAAAGGGCCTATGCATTTTCGATTTAATTGTATGAAGTGACATGTTTTATGTACTAAGAATAAATTTTGAACATTTTTGGAAACTTGAAAATGCATGGAAATGATTTAGAAATGAACATTTTTGGAAACTTGGAAATGTAAGGAAATGATTCAAAAGAGGAAAGTGAACATTTCTGGAAACTTGGAAATGTAAGAAAATGTCAAGTTTACAGAGCCGAACGAAAATTTTAGGAAACTTAGAAATGACTTAGAAATGTCGAGTTTTAAAGTTTAAAAGAGGAAATTAAGGCAAGGTGGCCTTAAAAGAAAAAGTATGTAAAATTTGACACACAAACAGGCTTGGAAAAGTGGCCTAAAGGTGTCACTTAGGGCCTATGGAAATGGCGCCACATGCAAGGTGTTGGGCCTGAGTTCGAGCCACTTGGGAAGCAAATAAAAGAAGTTTTATTTTGCTTCCAGAAGCCTGAGGTGGACGGCACAAGCCTTCTAGAAAGGAGGAGTTTTATTTTCATAAATATTCGATTAATAAGGTGATAAATAAGAGATTTAATTTGGATTATTCTTGAAGAGATAATAAAGGATTATTCTCTAATTATTTTAAATTAAAGAGATAAAGCTATCAGATAAAGATGAGTGGTGGCCAAGTAAGGGATTCCTTAGATGATAATTTCGTCTATAAAAGGAAGGAAGGAGGGCTACTCATCAATTTTTCTTCCTCCTCTTCTCTCTGTCGAATTTCTTAGTGCTCTCCTCTCTTCTCTTCTCTTTTTCTTTTGCCAAGCCGAATCTATAGTCCACCATTGTCAAAATTCTCAAGTTTTCTTTTCTTCCTATTTCTTCTTACCAATCCATTCAAAAGCCGAATCTTGGAAGGGCTTCAAGCATATAAGTCTTTGTTGATTTCTTCAAAGGTAAGAACAAGTTTGATTTCCATTCTTTTCTTTTAGATTAGCCGAGAGATAATGTAACCCCATACATATTATGGTTGCCGAATATGGAAGGATCTTTCGGGATTATCAGAATAGTCGATTAAAAGGAGGAGTATTCAGGATTTCTAAGATTAAGGTAAGACATGTGAATATTCGGTCAAAGGCCTTGATTTATGTTTCGATGATTAAGATTAAGTCTAACGTAAGGTTTTAGGGATTTCGACATTCCTAGGGAAACAAGGAACAGTTTCGGGATTTGCTAGTGTTCCAATCGGTAACAAGGTAAGAATACTAATCCTACTAGGATTTGGAATTTTGGCTGAATGGCTTTTTATTAAGGTAATAAGTGATAAATCAATGTAGGGATTAAGGATCTAAAGCGATAGATCGATTTTTCGGGATTTCAAGGAATTCATTAAGCTAATCAGGTGTGTACCCCACACTACTTCATAATACGTTTTATGGCATGTTTAATTAAAATATGTGACATTAAGAATATGAAAGTGGCTAAGGTATCATGTTATGGCACTAAGTACTCAGATACGTTTCCTACTCCTACTAGGAATATGAAAAATGTTATTAGTAACATGAGAATATGATAAGAATGTGAACTCTGGCATATTTATGCATATTATTACTATATGGGGCATATGGGTTTGTTTGAAAGGGGAAGTGAATGTGGTGAACTAAGACCACGAACACGGTGACCTAAGACCGTGATATCTGAAAGTGGTGACCTAAGACCACAGTAATCTGAAAGTGGTGACCTAAGACCACAGTAATCTGAACGTGGTGACCTAAGACCACGAATGTGGTGACCTAAGACCGCAATTTGGTGTGTAGCGGAAGGAGGGTCGACTTAGTAGTCCCCACGGTGTGACTGGCAGGTACGAGGGTGTGTAGTGGATGGACAATTAGGTTTGGGTTTGGGAATGCATCATAACTTGTATTCACTGTTCTGAATGTGTAACTCTTGTATGCCTAATTCTATTATGATTTAGTGTCGTGTACACATTGAGTCTGTTTGACCCACCCCGTTGTGGGACTATTTTCAGGTGACGAACAGTAATGGACCGGGCTCGGCAGAAGCTTAGGGGTGGCCATGTACAGCAAGGAATTTAATTAATGTGGATTTTATTTTTATCAAGTACTTAAACTTAAAGTTTGGGGAATTGTTTGATGTAATAAGGCCATAAGGCCATAGTTGGTTTTCTTTAATTCTTTTACTCTTATTTATTATGTTTACAAATTATTAGTTATGGATTCAAGTAAATTTATTTTGAAGTAAACCCTAAATGTTTATCACCTTAAATAAATGGATTTCAATGTAAGATAAATTGGTTTTCAATAAAAGCCCAACCCAAACAATATATTTTTTTAATCGCACAAGTTTTCTCTAAGTAACAAAAGAATTTGAAACCGGTTTTCTTGAGGAACATACCAAATCTGGTCAAAGCTCGTGGGCTGGGTTTGGGGTGTTTCAATAACATGTAGCAAAAAAAATAAAAATAAATGACTGAATTAATTAATTAACTTAAACTGAATTAATTAAATTTCATTTCAGCAATTTAATTAACTTAAACTAAGTTAACTAATTTTATTCCCGCAATTAAATATTTAAAATGCGCCAAGGGTGAGCTAATAACGAGCTCCACAAATTTAAAAATCGTTGGTGCCCGGGTGTGCTTGTATCATCCCCTCCCTCTTCAAGATGATTCGTCCTCGAACCGACCCGTTACTTGTCCGAACAAAACTCCTTGTCTTTCCTCGATCAAACGGGACGAATAATAAATGCAATACCTGAACAGAATATTCAAGAATTAGCAAGAAATGTTTTAAACATACTTGCAACCTGATTGAAAACAACACCAAACAAATAAATCGCATGCAGACAAGTATAAGCACTTTATCATACAATAGGATCAAAGCCTTGTCAAAATTTTGGATCAAAAGCGGATAAGCTTTAAAGCATGCATACGATCTAATTGAATTCCACAAGACAAGATGATCATGTGAGTAGCACATTAAGTGATAGATATATTCGTCACAAGCAAGTAATGAAGAAAACACATATGGCACTCGAAATTGAACATTCAAACCTTGCTTTGTACTCGCACATGAATAAAAATTATCAAACACAAAAATCTTTTTGTCTTCTTTTAAAACAAATAGACCATCAATAAACAAAATAGGGCATTCAAATAATTCATGATCTAAATGCTTTACAAAATGGCATTCATCATTATGAGCTCTTTCAACATCTGATATGAACAAAATTGTTTCAACAAATGCTTCATGACACTTATCGAAAACAATTATCTTTTTGTCAAGAACCAAAACAGATAGTCCATTATCCAACAAGATAGAACAATGAAGAACATCACATTTTAAAAATTTTACAAGAATGGATTTAGCAATGTGATTCTTGTCAACATCCGAAGCAAACAAAATGGGTTCATAGGTTTCAAGTTTCTTACCTTTGGGTGTTGAAGGAAAGAAATCGACCTTACCTTACGCGTGGTATGACAAAAGACATTCTTACCTTGCTTGTCTTCACAAGCTGTAAATCAAAGATTGAATTTACCTTGCTTGACCAATACGACCCTTCTTTCCTCGGGCATGTAATGTAGCTTCGCGTTCAATTCAATCATTTTCAAATGGAAAGTGAATTTCAAATACAGCCATAAAAATTGTTTAAGGAACGAATAAAATTTGAAGACAAATTGAACAAAACTCGTTGCCTTATCCAAGACCCAATTTCTAAATTGATTGAATTTTTTCAAGCACAATTGGGATTGGTTGATTTTCCAACAAGATATACCAGATGATAGAAAACATATTCCCGATTTAAAAACATGATTTTGATTATTAAATCGAAGATGTAACAATGGTTTAGAAAAATCAAACATGTTACACCAATAGGAATTGTACTAACTTAAAATCAAACGATCAAAATTGTTAACGTGCTTCAAAACAGATTTGTGAAATCTCAAAGATTCTGTATTGGATAATGAATAAATCTTGTAATTTCCACAATCAAACAAATTGGGATTAAAAGAAAATTCATCATCAAACTTACTCGAGTCTTGCACTTGTCGAGTAGACGTTACTCCCCCTTCACACTTTGCTTCACAATGGTTATTATGGTGTAAACTCGTCTTACCATCTTTTAAGTCATCATAACAAATCAAAGGATGGAAAATGACAAAATTATCCACATAATCACAAACAGTAGAAAGATTAGGTGGAGATTGAATCTCATCAAAGCACTTACCTTCTTACCTTCAGGCTCGTATGGTTCAACTACATTTTCAACTTTACCCTTTTCGATCAAACAGAAACGTCGCTCGCCGGGAAGGTATTGCAGTTGGCATTCGTCACTCAATTTCTCAGAAACCTAAAAAGAAGAAGTAGAACAAGTACAAACTTCAAGTGAGTTAGTTAAATCAACACTCACTTCTACTTGCTCATCTCGCTTTCTCGTTTCCTTTTTACACACTTTTTCGTTTTCTTCTCTCTCTTTTTCTTGTTCTTTTTCAATCTCCTTTTCTTTTCTCTTATTTTCTTTTTCTCTCACGATTTCTTTTTTTCTTCTCTTTTTATTTTCTCGAGTTCGTTCCATACTCGCTCGTTTTCTCTCATGATCTTCTCTTGCCTTTCTTTTCTTTTTAGTTCTTTTTCTCTCATCTTTACATTACTACAAGAAGAGGATACAAAAGAATCAAAATGAGTAAAATTTTGTTCAAGAGAAGGGATAGCGTTCTCATAGGTATCTCGATATGTTCTCCGGGAACGTTTATCCAATAGAGACTTCATTGAGGAATAACTTGTTCCTTCTCGTTCGTCACCATAATAGGTTTTGATCTCGTATCTTTCTTCTCTCCATCTCGAAGACCGCATTGAGTAAGAGTCTCGGTAATAATCTCTTCTAGTACAGTCCTTGGTCGAGTATTGTCGTGCTGATCTTAACTCCATCCTTTGTGTTGAAGAAGTTCGCCCTCGATGATAGGAAGATGGAAGGTACCGTTTGCGCATCACTTCTTTCATTTCAGACCACGTTAATATTGGGTACTCTCCATTTCGTCTTCGACTTGTGGTGAATTGATCCCACCAAGTCAGGGTACAATCAGTGAAACTATTTCCCACCAGCCTTACTTTCTTACTTTCCAAATAATCGTGGTACTCGAAATCCAAATCTACATTCCTTTCCCATTCAATGTATACCTCCGGATCGGCTCTACCTTGAAACGGTGGAATGTTTGTCTTGTTACTTCTCTTGACGCTATTAAAGCATCCTTGATCTCTAAGGCTTCGGTTTCTTTGTTCGCGTCACCTTTCGCTTTGGTTGGATGATGGATCGAACCAACCACCATCTATAGCACTTCTTCTTTCGAAATCTAGAGACATGCTATAGTTGCTGAAAGAAATATGTTATGAAGAAAAAAAATAAACATAAATAGAAAAAAAGTTAAAAATACCTTGCTACAAAAACTCACAAGTCACTCACGAAGAAAAAAAATAATTTTCGCTCTCACTCGTGTTTCACTCGTATAAGGCTTTTTTTTTTTGTTGATGAATACACTCGTGCCTTTTACCGATATTTTTCACACTCACAAATTCGTATTTCGTTTTGAAAGACTTATTGCGGCTTGAGGGTCGGCTTCAAAATTAGTAACAAGGGTTTGATGTCGGGTATAAGGTAGGCTAACAAAATTTATTATTATTATTTTTTTGTCATGGGTAGGCTTAAACAAAGAAAAAAATTCTAGGGGTCGGGTAGGAAGATGAAGAGGGTGGAGTAGTGGCTTTAAGATCGGGAACAGAGTAGACAAAAATGAACAATATTGTAAACTTTCAGAAATTTCAAAACATTTTTTTTTCTTTTACTTTTTTTTGACCCTTTTTTTTAACTCACTCAAATTTGTTTATGAATTTTTTTTTACGAACCTATTCCAACTTCACGTATGGTCATCGGTAGTCCTCGTTTTGTAGCTCTGATACCAACTGATGCGAACCGGCTCGGGGTGAGTCGAAATGTATGCGGGTTGCCCAATTGTCTACGAGGAGGAATCAAGCCTTTTGAAAAAATAATCGGAAAATATAAATGAGTTTGCGGAAGCTTAAGTGAATAAAATAGAAGATGGTTCGTTTTGATGGAACGAAATAAACATAAAATAGATAAAAGATAATTTGATGGAAATGGATAAAAGAACTTAAACGAGAATCGATTCAACACTAAAGAGTGTCACCCTGGGTTCTATAATGTTTAAGGTGGATAAATGGAATTGATGATGGAAATGGAAATACGAACTTAACTTAAGAAAGATTCAACACTATATAACAGTGTCACCCCGTTTCTTATATCGTTAAGGTGGATAGATGGAGATAGGTTGATGAACGCCACACCAAACAAAATTGGTGATAAGTTCAACAAGTCGAAGACGCCACAAGCAAGCTTGATAAGTCTAACGAAACTTGTACGAAAACGAAGAGGAGATGAACTCACTCAAATGAACAACAGTTCATAAAATTTCATTCATCAAAATTCTGTCCTCCAAATGAAAAATAGCAAAAATATTTATAGCCTAAAGTTAGGTTGCCGAATGTTCAAAACAATTTTCAAATCCCACTCTCCAGAGTTGTTGCCGTCCACCTCATAGCTTGTTCATGGTTCTTGAATTATTCTTCATGTTGTCCACTACACTTTCCTTCAATTTAGCACATGTCTTCAAGGATTTTTAAAATTCAGCCCATGCTCCAATTCATGCACAAAGCCTCCATGCCGTCACTTGCTCATGGTTGTGCTTATCATACTTTATCTTAATTATTCAATCCATAGTTTCCATGTAGTCAACATAAATAATAAACTATCCTTGAAGTGGTAGTCATGAACTCAGCCATCATGCTTTATTCTTCATTGTTTATTCTCCATGCTTCCTTTAAGAGTTTATAATTCACGAAACCATAAAAACTTGTTCTCCATATTCGGCCTAGAAAATTAAGCTCCATACTTCCCTTGTTTTTTTTTTAATCCTTGCCATCCCACCATTCTTTCCATAGCACAAGCTTTTGCCGTCCATATGATGAATGTTGCTTTGTATTATTTAATTCCATCCATTACCATTCAATCACACATGCTTTATTTTATTTTCCCATAATTTCCATATGTCCCTTGCTTCCACATAGCTTCTGCCGTCCATCTCCAATTCCCTTGTTCAAGCTTTTGTTTAATTTATTATATCCATGATTTGTGATCTTCCATGCTCCATTTAGGCTTGAATAAAATAACAATAAGCTCCACCATGCCTTCCATGCTTGAATAAAATAACAATAAGCTCCACCTTTGCCGTCCATGCTAGGCACTTTAAAAATCATTTCATGGCTTTGCTCACCATTTAAATATTCGGCTGAATGTTGGCTTTGTTTAATCATCCACAATATTCCATGTTGCCGTCCAAGTGATTGACCTTCTAAGCCACACATACATGTTAATCATTTATTCCAAAGCACCACACCGATATTCCTCCACTAGCTTTCTTTTTGGCTTTCCTGCTCTAATCTCTGTAATGCTCTACATTATTCCCTCAATATTCGGTCAAAACATGCTCAATTTGTGGCGTCCCATGCTTGAAGAAAAATATGTCCATCAAATTAACTTAGCCACCATGCATTGCTCCTTCAAGCGTGCATAATTTTGCTTAAATTATTTCACATTGGGCGGTACCTATAAAACACATAAACCAACATCAATTTGAATAAAATTTTAACTTGACAAAATTTAAAGACTTTATTTTAAACACTAGACATATTAAAAACTATATTAACTAAACAATTTAATTAATATAAAATAACATGTAGCAAAAAAAAAATAAATGACTGAATTAATTAATTAACTTAAACTAAATTAATTAAATTTCATTTCAGCAATTTAATTAACTTAAACTAAGTTAACTAATTTTAATCCCGCAATTAAATATTTAAAATGCGCCAAAGGTGAGCTAATAACGAGCTCCACAAATTTAAAAATCGTTGGTGCCCGGGCGTGCTCGTATCATATCAAGTACTTGAAACTCTTGTGATCGGTGAAGATTCGGCATGTTTCACCATACAAATAATGACGCCAAATCTTTAAAGCGCAAATGATCGCTGCCAACTCCAAATCGTGAGTAGGATAATTCTTCTCATGTAGTTTTAGCTGTCTCGAGGCATGAGCTACTACTTTACCCTTTTGCATCAACACACAACCAAAACCATTTAATGATACATCACTGTAGACCACAAACTCTTTTCTCGACTCAGGTTGTACTAAAACCGGTGCTTCAGTCAACAAAGCTTTCAGTTTCTCAAAACTCTGTTGGCACTTCTCGGTCCATTCAAGCTTAACGTCTTTATGTAACAGTCTCGTCATTGGCGTAGCAATCATGGAAAACCCTTTAATAAATAGTCTGTAATAACCCGCTAAACCCAAAAAGCTTCTAATCTCTGACACATTCCTTGGCGGTTTCCACTCCACAATAGCTGGGACCTTGCTCGAATTAACTCTAATGCACTCACCCGACACAATGTGTCCTAAGAATCTGACCTCTCGGAGCCAAAACTCGCTCTTGCTAAATTTAGCATACAACTACTTATCTCTTAGAGTCTGTAACACAGTTCTCAGGTGTTCTGCGTGTTCACTCTCATCCCGGGAATAAATTTGTATGTCGTCAATAAAAACTACTACGAACTTATCCAAATACTCCCGGAAGATACGGTTCATTAAATCCATAAAGATCGCAAGATCATTTGTTAAGCCAAATGGCATGAAAAAAAAACTCATAATGGCCATACATCGTCCGAAATGCAGTTTTCGACACATCTTGCTTCTTAACCTTCAACTGGTAATAACAAGACCTTAAGTCTATCTTTAAAAACACCGTAGCTCCCTTCAGTTGGTCGAACAAATCATCTATCCTTGGCAAAGGGTACTTATTCTTCACTGTTACCTTGTTGAGTTGCTTGTAGTCTATACACAATCTCATCAACCCGTCTTTCTTCTTCACAAAAAGTACAAGAGCACCCCACGGTGAATAGCTCGGTCTTGCAAAACCCTTATCCGTTAACACTTGCAACTGAACATTTAATTCTTTCAACTGCAATGGTGCCATCCTATACGGGGCAACCAAAATAGGTGTCGTACCCGGAGCTAACTCAATACCAAACTCAACCTTTCTAACTGGAGGCAATCCGGGTAACTCTTCTGGGAACACATCCGGATACTCGCACACCACAAGCACTAATTCAATCTTTACCTCTGACTCTTGAGTATTCAGCACAAAGGCGAGATAGGACTTATACCCTTTTTCTGAAGTATTTCTCAGCTACCATAGATGAAATCACTACATGCAAACTATCCGATTTACCGGATTCAACCCTAATGGCATCTCCATTTACACATTTCAATTCAATAAACTTACTACCACAATTCACTAAAACAATATGAGCAGTCAACCAATCCATACCAAGAATCAGGTCAAATTCATCAAACGGCAATAACATGAGATTTGCCAAAAAACAATGACCTCTAATTATCACAGGACAATTCCTACACACCTTGTCAACTAGCACATGTTTGCCTAACGGGTTTGACACTTTTACTACAAATTCCATAGAATCATCAATCATACTCATGCTAGATGCCAATTTCATGCAAATATAAGAATGGGTAGACCCAGATCAATCAAAGCAATAATAGAGATATGATGAAGAGAAAAAGTACCCGTTATCACATCTGGAGACGATGCCTCTTCGTGAGCGTGAATGGCATAAGTCCTTGCAGGTGCTCGACCCTCCGATCTTACAGCAGAGTCTCTAGGCGCACCTCTACAATTAGTCCCACCTCCCGGGTTCTTTTGTAGTCTACCCTCGAAGGTACACTGCTTACCCTTACTTCTTGTTTTCTATCCTTCTCGTCCCTCTTTGAACAGTTCCGAATGAAATGGTCGGGTGAACCACACTTGTAGCAATTACGATTATTTCCCCAACACTCCCCAGTATGTTGCCTACCACAATTTGGACACTCCAGTTTATTTGACTTTGTATTGCCCACGCTTGCCATTGAGGTGGCTTGAACTCTCGAGCCCGAATATGTATTACCTCGATCTCGATGTGAATATCCAACTGAAGCAGTCGCCCTAGGGTTCATTTCCTTGGTCCTCTTCGATTGAGTTTGGAATGATTTACTCATTGGCCTTTTCTTTGCATCTCGGGCCTCCATCATGGCTTTTCTCTTTTTCTTATTCAATTCTTCAGCCTTACAAGTTCTATCGACCAAAACCACGAATTCCTTTAATTCTAAAATCCCAACTAGCAATCTGATATCCTCATTCAGCCCATCCTTGAATCTCTTGCACAAGATAGCTTCTATAGACACACACACTTGTACATACTTGTTGAGCCTAACAAACTCGCCCTCATACTCTGCCACAGTTATTTTGCCTTACTTCAACTCAAGGAACTCTTTCCGTTTCTGATCTACAAATCTCTAACTTATGTACTTCTTTCAGAACTCTTCTAGGAAGAAATCCCATGTCACTCTCTCCCGTGGTACTACGGATGTCAGCGTTTTCCACCAACGATATGCCGAGTCCTTCAGCAATGACACAACACATTTTAAGCTCTTCCCAGGCGTGTAAGAGTGTTCATCGAATACCCGCATTGAGTTCTCAAGCCAGAACTCCGCCCTCTCAGGGTCATCATCTATGTTGGCTTTAAATTCCTCGACCCATTGTTTTCAAATTTTATCGATCGGGGGTTTAGTAATTCTCACCAAATCTATACCTTGGGGAGCCATGGGGACTGGCTGAGGTATAGGAGGGGGTGGAAGAGGTGGAGCATTAGGGTTCGTTCGTACATACTCAATGTACCAATTACTCATCATGTAGAGAAAGGCTTCCCGAGCCTCTTCTCCTTGACCCAAAGTATCGGGTCTACTTTCTACAAGCGTGATCCCTTGCGCGAGAGCCAGTGCATTACTAACAACGTCATCAGCAATCGCTCGATCGAGATCCATTTAATATATAAAATCGTAGTTTTAAAAATTGTCAAGAGTCACTACACTATCAATATACATTTATAGCATGTATAGCTAGACTCTTACACACACTACGGTAGTTTGAGAACTAACTAAACCATAGCTCTGATACCACTAAAAAGTCAAGTTTCTAAATTACATGATTGATTGCGTGTAAGCTTAGTAATGCCTCGTACCTTGTTCCGACGCTGAATATGGGTATGGGGTGTTACACTTCTCGTAGAAACATTTAGGCTTAAACACTCTTACATACAACAGTGGCGGATACCTATCCCTGGTGGATAGTACCCCATAGCGGGCTTTATTATTTTTCGAATATAGTTTGCAACTACTTTCTCGGAGAACAATTTCATTAACATCAACAGAACAAATATTTCACCTGAATGGACACAAAAGCTGCCATCACTTACTCTATCATCCCAAGCATACCGGTTGAGTGGTATCTATATGCCTACTGAGTATAACTCTCCTTTGGCTGATAGAATACGCCAAGCACTACAACATATAGATATGTTTCGTCCAAAACACATTAAATAAGATTAAGACCTAATACTTATCATGCAATAATACCATGCAATGCAACTACATAATCAACATTTCTTTTTGGCGGTCTCATACCCCACTTCAAATATATATAACATACATTACATGCAAGAAATTTAGATTCACATTTTCATAACATGCACCTCGTGCAACATATCAGTGTTCACATTTTCTTACTCTTTTCCATGCCCTTCCTTATGCTAACCTTGGATCCCATATTTACACATCATAACAAATGTCTTAGTGCATGCTATTTTAAACATGTGCGTGTTTTCCCACAAGATCAGGGCTCTTTCCCATGGTTAACAACTAACATGCCCTACCGATGGCATCACCTATAACACCAGGCTGGTTAGCAACTAACATGCTTGACCAGTAACCCAACACATACACCAATCTAGTTAGCAACTAACATGCCCTACCAATGGCCCAACATATTTGAATACCGATACCAAGGAAGTCACATTTATTTCTTATCACATACATGCACATGCAAATGGTTACATTCAACAACTTACCACATTCAAAGGAGACGATTTTACCGAAATTCATAAACCTTAACTATGACAGTTTGGAAACTAACAGTATACAGGGACTTAGAGTAGATCCACAGAAAATTCACACAAATTGGATACTCACAGAAGATCTCAAAGAAGCTGGTTACACCACAAGTCTTTCGCTACAATCCACGACCTTTACTTGTTATTCGGACACTCGTTGGTTCTTCTTCGACGAGGATATTCCCTCTTTTCGGGGTACAAAAATAAAAATAAGATAGAAGAAAGAAAAGAAGAAGAACCCCCCACTACATCAACGACATCGTTATTTATAGACCACACGACTTTCACAATAACCCTACACATGGCCAGCCATGTAGAGCTGACTCAACATCCTTTGGTGGCCGGCACAATAATTTCTAGACAAATCCTACCTTAAACATCCTTTCACTTTAGTTAAATTCCAATTAAGTCTTAACAAGAAACCAAATAAAATTGAACAACATACCCACATGCTTATAAAGAAAACTATTAGGTCCATGACCAAACAATACGTCACTAGCAAATACTAATAGAAGGGCCTGCCAACACAAGGCTTGCCAAAAGAATCCACTGATTGGCAGGTTCTCCACATTGAACACACAAGACGTATAATCCAATAGTTTACACTTCACCAAAAGACGAACCTTCTACCATATCTTTACAAACTTACTTGGTTAGCCAAACAATCCGCCAATCATGGCGTGACAACCAACACTAACTTAACTTGGCAGATAGGGTGTAAATCAACCTTCCTTGGCTTATACTTAGCCAAAAATCCACCCACACAAACCACCAACTGGGACTATATCGGTGGGGTGTTACAATTACATTTGAAATTAAAATATTTAAAACTTATAAAATTCAACATTGTTTGAATCTATCAGAGCTCACCCGCCTTGATCCGAGTTTGAATTCGAAAAAATCCAAGTTCGAAAGGGCCTGAGTCCGAAAATATCCAAAATTGAAAAAAGTCCAAGTTTGAAACAAGCTCGATCTGAGTCCTAAGTAAGCTATGACCTTAGCCAGTGGCGGAGCCACCACAAAAAGAAAAAGTAAAAAAGAAATATTACTTATATATATATACAATTATATAATTGGTATATGGGCCCCAAAAAATATTTTAAAATTGTTTTATAAAAATTTGATTTCGCAAAAATATTGAAAAGGTCATTAAAATCTTTAAAAAGTAATTATTTTGTAACACCAATTATTTTCTATAAAAATAAACGAATCTCTTTCTACTCACTAAAACTAAAAAATCTCTAATCTTTTTATTTTATTGCATCCCTTGTCACATTTTTTCTCAAAATTTTATTTTTCTCACACTCTCAATATAGGTGTTCAATCTTTGAATATTTTGAGACGGGTCTCCCTAATTTGATAATAACTCTTATTTTTTTAAAGTTTTATTGATTAATCTTTTAGAAAATTAGGATTATAGCTTTTCTTGTGATAGATTAAATTTTTTTTATGGAAGATTTAAATTTTTTTATTTATTGAATGATTTTGGGACATTGATTTTATATAAAATTCTTAACATCGCGATTGAGTAATAATTTTTAAGGGTTGATCAATACAAATCATTAACGAAATTAAGTTTAATTGTATTTATAATCTTAGATTTCTTAAACATTGATTAGAAATTTAACATTTTTATTTAGAAATTATTATTGCAAGGGTGATTATTATAAATCTTGTGTTTGAAAAAAAAATATTGCATTTGCATGGCATTAAATTATATAACTTTTATAAATATTTTAATTTTTAAAAAATTAACCCACAATCAAACTTTCTATCTCCGCTCCCAGGCCGAGCATTAGTTTCTTGAAGAAGAAATATGTTCAGCTCTCAGGTGGCTATTTTGATACAATAACAGCAGGAAGACATCTGAAAATGTGAGAAAAATCTAACAATTGTATCGATTTTCAGATTAGTAAGAAACAACAGAAGAACAAGGCAACCATGGTTGTTAATGTAACAGTGTGATTCCAACTCTACAGCATTTGTAATTTTGTACGATTATTACAGTTTTATTACATAACACAAAACCTTCAAAAGCTAAGCAAAAAGAACCTGAGAAGCTGACGGCACCAATAACATGCTATTAAACACCAAAGCTCCGCTTACTGTCGGAGCCGCTTGGCGGGAGATATAGCTCGCAGCAGCCCAATACATATATTCCGTTATTGCATGCACTGACCGCGAAAGGTTTGGATATCTGCTTCGGTATTGGGGGACTTTCTATTGGAATCATTGTCTGGATTATAGACCTTAAGCTTCATTTTTTTCTAGCTCAGAAAACCACAAGTGAGTGCCCGCAGACCGCCACACTTGAACCACCCCAACCTTTTCTCCATCCCACAGCCACTTTCCCAATTGTTACTTCTTGGACCATAAACCTGACCCCTAGGAGAATCATGTTGGAAAATATGGACATCACATATATAATAAGGGTAATTATATGTTATTATTTACTATCATGATATCATGATATGATAGGTTAGCCCAAATTATGTTTGATTCTGGTGCAATTTCTTCCCCAATTTGATTACTTTCCCCACCAGGTATTGATTTACTGTTTTTAGAATTCTGTTCGTCGTCTTCCAGAATATATTTGTTTGATTCTCGGCATGGATTTTATGCTTAGCCGAATATTTTTGGGCGACTTCCCTGTGAAGCATTTGGTTCCATGTCTTTTTGAGTCTGCATTTGGTTCCTTTGCTGAGTTCCTTTTGAGTTTGTTTGAGGATTAATGTGGGGCTGTTTCTTGGGAACGTGGACTGTTTCTTGGGTTGAATTTTTTGTTGAAAAAATTTTGAATGCGAATGCACTTAGCATTTCTATTTTAGGGTTACTGGGCTCTTATCATGAAATTTTAATTTAGGGTTTTAGATTGGAAGTTTTATATGTTAGTAAATTTATTTGTGGGTTTCGTAGTGTTGACGTTTGACTGGTTGGTATTAATGGGTTTAGGGTTGATTCCCTAGATACTTTTATGAAAGGAATTTTTTGGCTACTTCAAGCTGATAGTGTATGTTGGTTACATGAAGAAATCCATTCAGAGGGATTTGGACAATTGCAATGCTAAATTTTAAATGATTGATAGATTTTTTTTTTAAGGATGATAATGCTTTTGTCGTTGTTGAAATGTGGGTAAATTGGCTTCAGATCGATGGGTTTTTTGGATAATTCTTTATTTTCATGAGCTTTTGTCCGTCCTAAATATCTTGCCTCTTTTTCTTCTTTTTTTAATTGAACTTTTTTGTTTCGATTTCACATCAAGAAAAACTGCGGGTTTGCTAATGCTTATTGGATCGATGATGCTGATAGTCTTTTTTTAGTTATAAATTTGGTTAAAGAGTAAAGGGATTGCTTTAGTTTTATGAAATACAAGCATTAAAATGAGAGATTTAATTGCATTCATGTGTTTATTTTTTTCATTGGATTGGAGCAGTTTTGATGTCTTATGTTTATTAAGCCTATGTGATGATAAATTTGTAACTTTAATTGTTTCATTGGTGCACTTATATGTATTTTGAGAGCTTTATTTGGTCATAGTCATAGAGAATTTCAGCCAGCTTTATTATGTTGTTTCAGCCAAATTGGCCTAGGGATTGCCTTTTGCTTTAATTTCATTTCTCTCTAGCGTTGAACTCTGTATGGTCGTCTTATATTGTTTTAAAGGGAATTATTTAGCATTTCGATGTATAAGGGAGAAGTAAGTTAATATTTGCAATTAAGAAGATCAATGGGTTTCTCTTTCTGTTTAAGAATTGTTATTTGATTTACTTTGTTCTTGATGGTGCGATAATTGGATTCAATGTCGAAGCTTGATGCGATACAATAACATCAAATTTAAAGTGTGGGATTTAGGTATGCCGATCACTACTTCTTGATCTGGATCTTTAACATGTATAGTAGATTTTTCATAGTAATGTCCTGAAGGTTTGATAATATTTTCTTATCGATTTGATTTTCTCATGAAGGAATTCAGTAAAGCGTTTCCAAAATTTTCGAGTGTCGAGCAAGAACATCTCCACCAAATCTGCCCAAGAAGTTCCTGCACAAGCACCGTAAGTTCATTCTGGAATATTTTTCCTCCCTCAAAATCTGCCCTTTTTCCCAAAGTCAGTAGCATTCATAATTTCTTTAATTTCAGGGACTCAAAGTCTGTAGCATTCAATCTACATCATTGTTATTAGAAAATATAAGTTTAAGTAAAATAAATATTAAATTAACATATAAACATTGATTTAAATTTTGATTTTAATTCAATTTTATCCAGTGAATACATACATTTCTTTTTCTTTTATATATATATATATTGCATTAATATAATTGTTTGTATATGTAACATTTTAACATAAAATCGTACTAATTTAATAATGTTGTTAGTAATTTTTGAAAATTAAATTAAAAAAAATTTATATATAAAATTATACAAAATGAAAGCTCATTTATAATATTGCACACTAGATCAAAATTGATATATAATTTTGATATTTATCTCATGGTATAAAACAAATGTTTGAAGTTTGTTGGCTTGGAACTTCAACATAAGTGGGGCCAAAATGCTTTTTAATAAAAGTCGTGAAGTTATGATTATTAGAGAAATTGCTAGGCAATTCCAAGCGGGAAAAGTGTAATCACAAAAAATCATGTAAAAAGTTTCGACAGATGGGAATTCAACCTGCTGAACAGTGGCTGACAGATGGCCGTTGGAGGCCATAAGATTTTAGAGCGTCCCACGCTGCCTTTGCTAATTGTAGAGAAAAATTGGGAATGTGGACAGTAAAAAAAATTAGGGTGAGAATATGGTTAAATTGATGGCTATTTTAGGTGTTTGTATTATGAAGTAAGTTTGTGTTTTGAACCTTGTATTCTAATTGCAGGAGCTGTTATACAGGCGTTTATTAGACTTCACGAAAAAGGCTTAATTTATCAAGGTATATGCCAAAATTCCATTGCTTACTATCATGTTTCACCTTGCAAACTGATATTTAGTACTTTCTGATTTGATCATAATTTTCTATCTTCCTCCTTTGTTTCAATACAGTTAGTAGACAAGGTTTCTTTTGGACAAGCTTTCTTTTGGACTTCAAGTACAGGTATATGCGTTTATTAGACAAGCTTTCGTTTGGACTTGAAGTACAGTTATTTTCATGGTGACTTGAATATATTCTCTGGTGTTTGGTGGTAGGATGTAGGACTACTTTCTTTTCTGTTTGTTCATTTATCAAATATTCAACTATACAACTCAACTCAGATTTTCTGATTTGATTTTATTGTTGAAAATCTATGTGCTTACGTCTTATTATACTAATATGTTTTTTAATAGTAATTTAATCTTTTAAAAAATATATAGAAATATTTAATTAATTCAATATTAAAATTATATTTTAACTTTTATCAAAACTTATGACTTAATTTTAATCTCAAAAAAACCTTTTCTAACTTCTAAACATCACCATTTTCTCATTAAATAAAATTGATTGGAAATTAACATTGCTAAATGGTAATTAAATAAAAGCCGTATTTGTAATTCAATCATTAGTCCGCAATGTTTATCGATGTTGGGAGCTGGTATACTTTCATACTGCTAGGGTAAGCCACTGAAACTAGGCCGCTGCAGGTATTCTGTTCTTTGAAACTTTAGCTGGATGAATATATAGTCGGGTTGAAACTTAATTGTTGTGGTTAATTGCTTGTTTACGTGGTTCAAAAGAGACTTGAAGCTGATTTGGAGTTTCCACAACTCCATATCGTACTTTTGCTATTTATACCATTTTATTTTTCATTTATTTTATTATTTTCGATTTTATGGAGTTTCTTTTTTATTCTTCTTGTAGCTTCTCAAAAATTTCAGGCGTCCTTTGCTCAACACAACAGTAGTTGCTGGAATCGACTCTACCATCCAATTTACAATTTGTAAGCATGTATATTTAATTTACTAAATTGCTGTCCAAATTGTGGACTATTATCTTGCTTGGTTCGTATATATGCTGTTTGTTCTATTGCTATCCAAAAAAAAAAAAAAAGATTCAAAGTATATAGGCTGGAAAGCTAACGGGTTGCGTTATATCGGATCCTCCCTAGGTGTAACAATGCCACGTATGATGAATCTTAAAGAATTTTTGTCTAAATTGCTGTTTTATTATTAATAATGTTTAAACAACCTCCAATTTGCTATCTACTCATGCCGCTTAGATTTTTTACAAGCTCATGTGTATTATTTTTTAAAATTTAGGGTACGGTACGATATAAAAAATAACATAAACAAAATATAAAAGTAAATTGTTAAAATATGTTATAATTTTTTAACATAAATGTCATATTTTAATAAATATTTGCAAGTTAAGAAGATATTAACATATTTTAATACAAACCTGTCACTACATATATTATATATTATATTAAAGAATTTTTTTTACTTTATCTTCCCTTAAAAATAAACAATTTTTTTTAAAGAATACTTACATTTATATGGCTTTTTGGTTTATTACTAATTACTACTTACTAATTTTTTATATTAATAATGTTTGCTTTTAATATTTAATATTTTCAATGTTTTCCAAAATGGTAATAATATTTTGTTATCAGTATAATAATATTGATCATTACTTAAATATATTTTAATTACGAAAAGTAAATTATTTTTTATAAAAAGTAATTTAAAAACTTTTTAAATTTAATATTGTTATCAATATAATAATATAGATCATTATTGAAATATGTTTTAATATAGAAAATATTTTTTTTTTAAAAAGAAGTAAGTTAAAAACTTTGTAAACTTAACAACATCACAGCAAATTTCAATTATAAAAACCATATAATAACATTTTCCAAATTTTAATCGATTCTCAATTTGAAATTTTAATTTAACTTACATAATTCATAATACATAACTAACATAAAATTATTTAACTTACATGTACATAACTTACATAACTTACATAGTTTTTATCACATTATTTAACTTACATAATACATAACTTACATAATACATAACTTACATAATACTTGTATAGAAAAAAAAAAGATTCAAAGTATATAGGCTGGAAACCTGACGGGTTGCCTTATATCTCACTGTTAGATATAACGGATCCTCCCTACGTGTAACAATGCCACGTATGTTGAATTTTAAAGAATACATAACTTACATAATATATAACTTACATAATACTTGTATAGAAAAAAAAAAAACAGAGATTCAAAGTATATAGGCTGGAAACCTGACGGGTTGCCTTATATCTCACTGTTAGATATAATGGATCCTCCCTAGGTGTAACAATGCCACGTATGATGAATCTTAAAGAATACATAACTTACATAGTACTCAGTTATATATATGAAATTATCATTACTTACGTAAATTATAAATTAACAATTTAGCCGTGTAATTTATTGTCAACTTTAGACTTCAACAACTACGAAATGGATAGGACTTGGATGAATTTGTCAAGGGTAAGCAACGGTTATCGAAATGGAGTAGAAACTTTTCTGAATTTCGCATTTCAAAATGCAAGCCAAGAGAATATGATTCTTTGCCCGTGTGAGAAGTGTTGCAATACCAATTGGCATTATCGTGAAGTTGTCTACGAACATCTAGCTGTTGATGGCTTTGTCCGGGGGTACAAAAAATGGATTTTTCATGGAGAGTATACATCTAGTGGAGCATCATCATCGATGAATCTAGGTTATCCTCATAGTGCTTACAATCAGAATGCTAGAGATGATAACATGGAAGGCATGTTGCGGGATGCTTTTAATATGCACAAATGATGGTTTTGGTCATTTCCACGACATGGGTGCAATCGATGATTATAGTTTTGGTGGAAATACTTTCACCGAAGGGGGAAGAACTGTAACAGACCAATTTTGACACTAATCGGAACGGTGGTTTCAGGACCACGAATTCGAGCCCGAGAAATGTTCTAATAACTTATTCTATGTCTATTATATGTGAATGAAAATGTGTGAAAGTTTCGTAGAAAAATTTTATCGTTTAGGTGCTTAATTTGATAAAAAGGATTTAATCGAGAAAACACAAAAGTTGCATGCTAAAGTGAAAGGTGCTAAATTGATTATGGCTTTTAAGTGGATGTACTAAAAGGGCAATTAGCCCATACACTTACAAAGAGGGACGGCAATGGGCCTTTTTATCACAAAATTGATGTTATTTTAGTATAATTATAAGTTATATTAGTGTGTTAATAAATATGTTAAAATATGTGTTTGTTTTAACATAAAATAATAAAAACAAGTGGGAAGAAAGAGAACCTTACCTTACTCATCTTCTCGAGTGAAAGTTGGAGGAAGAAACTCCATTGTTGGAGCTTGAAATTTTGGCACTTTGGGGCTTAATTAGGGGTATGTATTTTGCTTAGTTTTTGATAATTTTTACATTTTTGGAATGGTTGCTTTGAATCCTATACAACCCATGTGGAAATTTTTGAGATTTTGGCACATTAAAATTCGGCTATGGTTGTATATGTATGACTTCGAATGTTTGATAGTAGATTTCAATTAGTATGTGTTAAATAATCCTCTTTTGAATTAGAAGTTGTGATGAAATTGGATGTTAGGGATTTATTTGAAAAAAATAAAAAGTTTGAAGGACTAAAACATGAAATAAATGAAATGCATGGACACATATGGCTATAGGGGATATTCGGCCAAGCTATAGTGTTGGAAAATTTTTGCATATTTTATGTTTTGTGTAAATTGGACCAAATTGTAAAAATGGGAAACATTAGGGGCAAAATGGTAAATTGCCCATTTGTGTGTTTTGGGACTAAATTGAGATAAAATGCGATTAAATGAGCTAAATTCTAATGTGTTTTAGATCAAGAGCAAAGAAAAACGGAATTAGACCGGGGAAAGACGAAGGTTCTCGAATAGCCGATTCGCACGGACTATCGACAACCGAGGTAAGTCCTTTAGTTAAATCGTGTCAAAGAATTAATTATGGTTATCTTGAATATTAAAAATTGATGGATGTTAGTATCCATTTACATCATGGCCGAATGTATATTGACATATTAGGTTGATGATTTATGTTGAGTATGTGTTGAAGTTAATATTGATGGGTGTAATATGATGGAATTCGAGTTAGAATGTGCTATTATGGAACAATTGGTTTTCAAGTATAAATGCTAAGAAAGGAGATTTTCATGCGATATGTTTATATGAATTTTAATGAAATGATTTCTACCTTACTTGGGTTATTGAATTTCTAGTATTCGGCCTTGTATAAGTAATTTACTTAAGTGCTTATGTGGAATACAATAAGTTGGAAGTTTTAATTTCAATTATTTGTATGTTTTATTATCATGAGATTAGGACTTACTAAGCTAGTAAGCTTACTAGTGTGAAATGTTCTCCTTTGTTTTATAGATTAGGTGCAAGCTACAAGCTCGTCGGGATCGTTCGGAAAGTCGTCCACACTATCAAATTGTTTTGGTATTCTTTCATTTTGGTTTTTCCAAAGAAGGCATGTATAGGAAAGACTTTATCTAAGTTTGACGGAAACTTTGGTTCATGTATGTAATAGCCATGCGAATATGGCTAAATTTTTAGTCAAGTATGCTTTTTGGGACTTTGGTTATAAATGTTGGTGCTCTTTTAAATCGATGATGTTATGATATTATGCGAATGATTTAGGTATAAGCTAAATTGCGTAAATGGTTAAGATACATGGATGGTAATGCAATTATATGTGAGTATATTCGGTTATAAGCTAGTAATCATATCTTGTAAAGAAACAGTCTTTAGTAACAGCAGTGATGTAGTTTTGAAAAATCACCAAAAATAGGATAAGTTGAGTTAGAAGGTGAATAAGGTATAGAACCAAAGTTTATTGTGTCTATTTTGATATGAAAGAAACAGAGTAGGCAAAGGAGTTTTATGTTATGAGATATTTAAATTTTAGTGAGACTTGATCTGAATGAATTCTTGAATCCATGTTCTGTCTTGGAAAAATTGTTAAAAATTGTACAAAAATAATTAGGGAGCATGGTTTATATGTTTGAAATCCTTGATGAGTCTATTTTTAATAGGAATAAACAAGAACATTATTGAAAATTTGTGCTATGAGATAAATGAGTTTTTGTAATGACAGGTCAGAATCGTCAACAGTGAAATAGTGAAAACTTTGATGAATAAATTGTACTAATTGGCCACATGAAAAATTCTGGAAACATTATGGTAAATACTTATAAGAGTCTAGTTTCAAGGAAAATTTACGGATCTAAATTTCGAGTTTTGTAACTCGAGTTATGATCAATTTAGTCAGCATGATGCAGTTTTGTGACTTTAAATTTTTATGTTCGAACTTGTAGTCGAGTCTTGTAATGCCACATACTCGATCCCGGCAAAGGTCTCGGGTAAGGGGTGTTACATTTGATTGGTATCAGAGCTTACGGTTTAGTCGATTCTAGGACTACCGTAGCGTGTGTGAGTCTAGCTATACATGCCTTTATTATATGTTGATAGTGTGGTGACTTCTGACAGCCTGAACTTTGTTTTATATAGTAAATGGACACGATCAAAAAGAAAAAGCGATGATGATGATGTAGAGAGCGTAGCACTGACCGTGCACACAGATCGTAGCCGGTAGACTCTCGACTGTTTCGGGTAGCCACGAAGGAGAGACTAAACAAGCCTTTTATCGATGATGAATGAGTGGTTTGCCCAATTTATTCAAAATAACCTACATTGTACACCAACCCCACCCCGAATAATCCAACTCCGATTCCTTCAAAGACTTCGATGATAGATCCGGTGAGATCCGAAGAGGCCCGAGTTGATAAAATCCAAAAATTTGGGGTAGAAGAATTTAAAGCCAATGATGATGATGATTTGAGAGAGAGAGCAAAATGTGGCTCGATAACACTATTCGGTACTTGATGAGCTATCTTGTACTCGGATGAATGCTGAAGTGTGCTATATATTTCTTTGCGGGACATCGCATATATCAGTGGTGGGACACACTAGTATCAGTGGTTCCGAAAGAAAAAGTGACATGGGATTTCTTCCAGAATGAATTTCGTAAGAAGTACATCAGCCAAAAATTCATTGATCAAAAACTAAAGGAGTTCCTTGAGTTGAAACAGGGGCGAATGACCTAATAGAATATGAAAGAAAATTTGTCAGGCTCAGCAAATATGCTAGAGAGTGTGTTTCTACTGAAGCTATTATGTGTAAAAGATTTGAAGATGGCCTGAATGAAGATATAAAGATGTTTGTTGGCATTCTTGAAATTCAAGAGTTTGTGACTTTAGTTGAGAGAGCTTGCAAAGCTGAAGAGCTCGGGAAAGAGAAACGAAAGGCTGAGACAGAAGCTAGAGATATCCGTAAAAGATCTTCGGGTAAGGTCTTCCATTCCACAACCAAGAAGTCCAGAGATGACTACAGCCGGCATAAATCTATTACAGATCCACCTAGACGGGATCGATCTCCTATGAGCTCTTGAGCTACCTCGATAGCCAGTGTTGGTAACGTTCCCCAGAATAGAGTTGAATGCAAGCACTGTGGAAAATGGCACTTAGGGAGTTGTAGATTTCATGATCGGTCTTGCTATAAATGTGGATCATCAGATCATTTTATTAGAGAATGTCCGAGGTTAGCTGAGCAAAATACAGTTCAGAACACTAAGCCGAGCAACACGTCGATGCGAGGTAGACCACCCAGACATTCTGGCAATGTAGGTGGTAGTCAGAAAGGAACGAAAAACACTACAGTACGATCTGAGGCTAGAGCCCCAGCTAGAGCTTATGCTGCACGAGCCAGGGAGGATGCTTCCTCCCCCGACGTCATTACCGGTACTTTCACCCTTTATGACACTCATCAGAATTGCATTAATTGATCCTGGTTCGACTCACTCATATGTGTGTGAAACTTTAGAATTCGGAAAGACTCGCTAGTTGAGTCTCATCGAGTTTGTGATTCGTGTGTCCAACCCTTTGGGTAGATGTGTGCTTGTTAATAAAGTGTGTAGAGATTGCCCATTGATGATTCGGGATTATTGCTTTGACTAATTTAATGTTGTTGCCCTTTGACGAATTTGATATAATCTTGGGTATGGGTAGTTAACTTCACATGAGGCGATAGTGGATTGTAAAAGAAAGCTTATTGATTTGAAATGTCAAAATGGCGAGACCATCGAATTAAATCTGTGACGTAAATGGGTTGCTCTACGATAATATCTTCAATGTTAGCTTGGAAGTATGTGAGAAAAGGGTGTGAAGCTTATTTGGCTTATGTCTTTGGACAATAAAATATCAGAAACAAATTGAATCGATGATCGGTTGTATGTGAACACCCGATGTGTTTCTCAAGAACTACCGGTTTACCCCGTGCGAGAGATTGAGTTCGGCATTGAGTTAGTGCCGGTGCGACTCGATTTCGATAGCTCGTGCATCGAATGGCGCCATCGATTTAAAAGAATTGAAAGCGCGATTGCAAGAGTTGTGAGATAGGGGCTTCGCACGATCGAGTTTCTCTCCTTGGGGTGCACCGGTTTTATTTGTGAAAAAGAAGGATGGGACTATGAGAATGTGTATCGATTACCGGCAACTAAATAAGGTAACTATAAAGAATAAGTACCCGTTACCTCAGATTGATGATTTATTTGATCAGTTGAAGGGGGCTTGGTGTTTCGAAGATAGATTTGAGATCGGGCTATTATCGATTCTATGAGTCGAGAGATTCGGATGTGCCAAGATCGCATTCGAACGCAGTACGGACATTATGAGTTTTTAGTTATGCCTTTTGGACTCACTAATGCACCTGCTGTTTTTATGGATCTAATGAACTGAGTCTTCCGACAGTTTTTGGATCGGTTTGTAGTAGTGTTTATTGATGATATATTGATCTACTCCAGAAATGAAGCGGAACATGTTGAGTATTTGAGAGTAGTACTACAAACTTTGAGAGATCAATGGTTGTATGCAAAATTTAGTAAGTGTGAGTTCTGGATGAATGAAGTCAGCTTCTTGGGTCATGTTGTTTCGGTGCCAGGTGTTCGGGTAGATCCAAACAAGATAGCAGCTATACTCGATTGGAAACCACCAAAGAATGTTTCTGAGATTCAAGTTTCCTAGGCCTTGCGGGATATTACAGACGATTCAGAAAAGGTTTTTCTGTAATAGCTACACCTTTGTGAGACTACTACGAGAAAGATGTCAAATTTGAGTGGTCGAGAAAAGTGTCGGAAAAGTTTTGAAGCAGTTGAAAGCCCTTTTGACCGAGGCTCGAAGATTAACTCGGCTGAATCGGGTAAACAATTTATTATTTTTAGTGATGCTTCCTTGAATGGGTTGGGTTGCGTTTTAATGCAAGAAGGCAGGGTGATAGCCTACGCTTCGAGACAATTGAAGCCGCATGAGAAAAATTATCCAACTCACGATCTGGAGTTAGCAGCCATTGTGTTCGCATTGAAAATTTGGTGTCACTATTTATTCGGCGAAAAATGTCATATTTATTCATATCACAAAAGTTTAAAATATTTGATGACTCAGAAAGATCTAAACTTGAGACAATGCAGATGGTTAGAATTATTGAAAGACTATGAATTAGTGATTGACTACCATCCGGGGAAAGCTAATGTTGTTGCAGATGCGTTAAGTCGAAAATTATTATTTGCTCTTCGTGCATTGAACGCACAGGTGGCTATGTCTGATGATGGTTCGATCATAGCCGAGTTGCAAGCAAGACTGATGTTTATCCAGCAGATTTGTAATGCACAGAAAGTTGACAAAAAGTTGATTGCTATTCGGATTCAGTGTGGAAATGGTACAGAATCAGATTTTCGGATTGATGCAAATAATTGTTTGAATTATAAAAGCCGATTGTGTGTTCCAAAGAACTCAGGTTTGATACAGATGATCCTGAGTGAGGCCCATAGTGGTCGACTATCGATACACCCGGGTAGCACTAAAATGTATAACAATTTGAAGCAATTCTATTGGTGGCCTGGCATGAAACCAGATATATCCGAGTTTGTTTCTAAGTGCTTAATCTGTCAACAAGTAAAAGTTGAGCATCAGGTACCGTCCAGACTACTTCAACCAATCATGATACCCGAATGGAAATGGGATAGAATTACAATGGATTTTGTATCCGGTCTTCCTATGACACCGAGTAAGAAAGATGTTGTATGGGTTATCGTTGATAGACTGACTAAATCAGCTCATTTTGTACCGGTACATGCCGACTATTCACTTGATAAGCTTGCCGAAGTGTATGTGTCGCAGATTGTAAGGTTGCATGGTGTACCAAGTTCCATTGTTTCGGATAGAGACCCGAGATTCACATCGCGGTTCTAGAAGAGATTGCAAGATGCTCTAGGTACTAAACTTCATTTCAGTACAGCCTTCCATCTGCAAACAGGCGGTCAGTCTGAGCGAACTATTTTGATACTTGAGGACATGTTGAGGTGTTGCGTTCTCGAATTTGAAGGTACGTGGGAACGATACCTACCTTTGATTGAATTTGCTTACAATAATAGCTTCCAATCTAGCATAAAAATGGCGCCTTATGAAGCCTTATACGGGCGAAAATGTCGCACACCGTTATCTCGATCGAGCTCGGTGAAAATAAGATACACGGGGTTGATTGGATTAAAGAAACAGAACAGAAGGTGGTTCTTATCAGGAATAATTTGAAAGCTTCTTCGGATCGTCAAAAGTCTTATGCCGATTTGAAGCGTAAGGACATTGAATTTCAAGTCGGAGATCGGGTGTTCTTAAAAGTTTCTCCGTGGAAGAAAATACTCTGTTTTGGTCGGAAAGGCAAGTTGAGTCCGAGATTTATCGGACCGTATGAAATCATCGAACGTATAGGGCCTGTTGCTTATAGATTGAAATTGCCCCTTGACTTAGAAAAGATACACAATGTATTTCACGTTTCGATGCTTCGCAAATACAGATCGGATCTGTCCCATGTGATCACACCGTCAGAGATTGAAATTCGATCTGATTTGACATATGATGAGGAACCGATCCGTATCTTAGCTCGGGAAATAAAAGAGTTAAGAAATAAAAGAATTCCATTAGTAAAGATTCTATGGAATCGTCACGGAGTTGAAGAGGCTACGTGGGAGCCTGAGGAGTCAATGAGGCAACAATATCCGAACTTATTTAATGGTAAGATTTTCGAGGACGAAAATCCTTAATGGGGGAAGAGTTGTAACAGACCAATTTTGACAGTAATCGGAATGGTGGTTTCGGGACCACGAATCCGAGCCCGAGAAATGTTCTAATAACTTATTCTATGTCTATTATATGTGAATGAAAATGTGTGAAAGTTTCGTAGAAAAATTTTATCGTTTAGGTGCTTAATTTGATAAAAAGGATTTAATCGAGAAAACACAAAAGTTGCATGCTAAAGTGAAAGGTGCTAAATTGATTGTGGCTTTTTAAGTGGATGTACTAAAAGGGCAATTAGCCCATACACTACAAAGAGGGACGGCAATGGGCCTTTTTATCACAAAATTGATGTTATTTTAGTATAATTATAAGTTATATTAGTGTGTTAATAAATATGTTAAAGTATGTGTTTGTTTTAACATAAAATAATAAAAACAAGTGGGAAGAAAGAGAACTTTACCCTACTCATCTTCTTGGCCGAAAGTTGGAGGAAGAAACTCCATTGTTGGAGCTTGAAATTTTGGCACTTTCGGGCTTAATTAGGGGTATGTATTTTGCTTAGTTTTTGATAATTTTTACATTTTTGGAATGGTTGCTTTGAATCCTATACAACCCATGTGGAAATTTTTGAGATTTTGGCACATTAAAATTCGGCTATGGTTGTATATGTATGACTTGGAATGTTTGATAGTAGATTTCAATTGGTATGTGTTAAATAATCCTCTTTTGAATTTGAAGTTGTGATGAAATTGGATGTTAGGGATTTATTTGAAAAAAATAAAAAGTTTGAAGGACTAAAACATGAAATAAATGAAATGCATGGACACATATGGCTATAGGGGATATTCGGCCAAGCTATAGTGTTGGAAAATTTTTGCATATTTTGTGTTTTGTGTAAATTGGACCAAATTGTAAAAATGGGAAACATTAGGGGCAAAATGGTAAATTGTCCATTTGTGTGTTTTGGGACTAAATTGAGATAAAATGCGATTAAATGAGCTAAATTCTAATGTGTTTTAGATCAAGAGCAAAGAAAAACAGAATTAGACCGGGGAAAGACGAAGGTTCTCGAATAGCCGATTCGCACGGACTATCGACAACCGAGGTAAGTCCTTTAGTTAAATCGTGTCAAAGAATTAATTATGGTTATCTTGAATATTAAAAATTGATGGATGTTAGTATCCATTTACATCATGGCCGAATGTATATTGACATATTAGGTTGATGATTTATGTTGAGTATGTGATGGGAATTGTTGGATTGTATGATGATAAAATGGTTTTGTTGGTCCAATGTGAGTGAGCCCAATTGAATTAGATGAGTTTATAATAGTCATGAAGTGTGTTGATAATGTTTAACTGTATTGACGTGACTCGGGCTTTTACGCCTAGCAGGCCTTGTGCCGGTGTTACTTTTCGGGCTTTTATGCCTAGCAGGCTTGATGCCGGTGATGTATTTTACAAAAGAGAAATCGAATCTTTGTTCAAGACAACTTAAAGCTAATTTATTGAGTATATGATTCAGGTAAGCATGTAAGGTATGTTATGCTTAATATCACTTGAGTCGAATTAATATTATGAGAATTGTGTTATATGTGTTGAAGTTAATATTGATGGGTGTAATATGATGGAATTCGAGTTAGAATGTGCTATTATGGAACAATTGGTTTTCAAGTATAAATGCTAAGAAAGGAGATTTTCATGCGATATGTTTATATGAATTTTAATGAAATGGTTTCTACCTTACTTGGGTTATTGAATTTCTAGTATTCGGCCTTGTATAAGTAATTTACTTAAGTGCTTATGTGGAATACAATAAGTTGGAAGTTTTAATTTCAATTATTTGTATGTTTTATTATCATGAGATTAGGACTTACTAAGCTAGTAAGCTTACTAGTGTGAAATGTTCTCCTTTGTTTTATAGATTAGATGCAAGCTACAAGCTCGTCGGGATCGTTCGGAAAGTCGTCCACACTATCAAACTGTTTTGGTACTCTTTCATTTTGGTTTTCCAAAGAAGGCATGTATAGGAAAGACTTTATCTAAGTTTGACGGAAACTTTGGTTCATGAATGTAATAGCCATGCGAATATGGCTAAATTTTTAGTCAAGTATGCTTTTTGGGACTTTGGTTATAAATGTTGGTGCTCTTTTAAATCGATGATGTTATGATATTATGCGAATGATTTAGGTATAAGCTAAATTTGCGTAAATGGTTAAGATGCATGGATGGTACGAATTATATGTGAGTATATTCGGTTATAAGCTAGTAATCATATCTTGTAAAGAAACAGTCTTTAGTAACAGCAGTGATGTAGCTTTGAAAAATCACCAAAAATAGGATAAGTTGAGTTAGAAGGTGAATGAGGTATAGAACCAAAGCTTATTGTGTCTATTTTGATATGAAAGAAACAGAGTAGGCAAAGGAGTTTTATGTTATGAGATATTTAAATTTTAGTGAGACTTGATCTAAATGAATTCGTGAATCCATGTTCTGTCTTGGAAAATTTGTTAAAAATTGTACAAATATAATTAGGGAGAATGGTTTATATTTTTGAAATCCTTGATGAGTCTATTTTTAATAGGAATAAACAAGAACATTATTGAAAATTTGTGCTATGAGATAAATGAGTTGTTGTAATGACAGGTCAGAATCGTCAACAGTGAAATAGTGGAAACTTTGATGAATAAACTGTACTAATTGGCCACATGAAAAATTCTGGAAAAATTATGGTAAATTCTTATAAGAGTTTAGTTTCAAGAAAAATTTACGGATCTAAATTTCGAGTTTTGTAACTCGAGTTATGATCAATTTAGTCAGCATGATGCAGTTTGACAGCTTTAAATTTTTATGTTCCGAACTTGTAGTCGAGTCTTGTAATGCCACATACTCGACCCCGGCAAAGGTCTCGGGTAAGGGGTGTTACAAGAAATGTACATGATGAACAGCCAAATGAAGAAGCGACAAGGTTCTACACGTTACTTGGTGAAATGAATGAAGAACTGTATGAGGGATCAAAATTTTCCAAACTGTCTTTCTGTATTCGTCTTTTTCACTTGAAATGTTTAGGAGGATGGACCGAAAACTCATTGACAATGCTGTTAGAGTTTCTGCAAGAAATGTTCCCGTTTGCGAAAATCCCTCAATCGTCCAAAGACATGAAAAAACTGACAACGGATTTGGGTCTTGGCTACAACAAAATTCATAGTTGTCGAAATGACTGCATGTTGTATTGGGGCGATCAGGTAAACCAACAGTGCTGTCATGTCTGCAGTCAATCCCATTGGATTAAAAGAAATGCAGAGGATGGTAATGAAGACGAACACGATACACAGTTAAGGAAGCAACTGGTTAAGATTTTGCGGTATTTCCCGCTAATACCAAGGGTTCAAAGGCTTTTCATGTCGTCGAAGACAGCCGAATCAATGACGTGGCACCATGATGGACGTATCGATGATGGATTGTTAAGGCATCCCGCAGATTCTTTAGCTTGGAAATCATTTGACTCAAAATTTCCAAGCTTTGCATGTGATCCTCGGAGTGTCAGGCTTGGGCTAGCATCAGATGGATTTATCCCTTACAAACTCATGAGCACAACGTATAGTACTTGGCCGGTGGTGCTTGTTCCTTACAATTTACCTCCATAGGTTTGCATGAAACAGTCATCTTTTATCTTATCTATGATTATACCTGGAGAGAAAGGGCCCAAGAATGATATTGACATATATTTGCAGCCACTTATTAAAGAGTTAAAACAACTATGGGTTGGTGTTGAGACATACGATGCAATGAGAAAAGAGAACTTTAACTTACGTGCAGCTTTGATGTGGACTATTAATGACTTCCCGACTTATGCTAATTTATCTAGTTGGAGTACTAGGGGACATTATGCTTGTCCTTGTTGTGCTGCGTAGACATGTTCGAAATGGTTATATAATGGGAAGAAGTTCTCTTATATGGGGCATCGTCGGTGGTTACCAGAAAATCATAGATTTAGATATCAGAGTGCTCAGTTTAACGGTACTGAAGAGTTCAAAGAAGCTCCATCGCAGACCAGTGGATCCGAAATATTATTCATGTTGAAAGATATAAATTTTATTTATGGGAAGATGAATCAACCGGCCAACCTGCAATGAAATAGAAGATCAAGGGATGAATCTGATGATGAATCTGACGAAGAGGATGATCCTAATGAGGCAGAGTTGTGGAAAAAAAAGAAGTATTTTTTTTGAGTTGCCTTATTGGGAGTATCAGATATTACGCCATAATCTTGATGTCATGCACATTGAGAAAAATGTCTGCGAGAACATCATTGGGACTATTTTGAATGTCGATGGAAAATCAAAAGACAATCTTCAAAGTCGACTTGATTTAGTCCACATGGGAATTCGGCGTGAGCTTCATCCCCAAGCACTTTCGAATATGAAATATCGGTTGCCGCCTGCTATTTATTCAATGTCGAAGACGAAAAAAGAAGTGTTCTGTACGGTGTTGAAGGATATAAAGGTCCCGGATGCGTATGCATCAAATATATCTCGATGTGTTAGTCTTAAAGATCGAAGACTATATGGCTTAAAATCGCACGATTATCACATCTTGATGCAAGACTTACTGCCAGTTGCTATGCGGTGTTGTATGTCAAAAAAGGTGATGTCTTGTGTAATTGAACTGTCCAACATAATGAAAGGCATTTGTGGAAAAGTTTTGGATGTTCAAGAACTTGAGACACTACAAGATCGAGCCGCACTGACTTTATGCAATCTGGAGAAGATCTTCCCGCCTTCCTTCTTCACAATTATGGTGCACTTGTTAATTCATCTCCCGCGTGAAGCGATACTTGGTGGACCCGTGTTCTATCGATGGATGTATCCCATTGAAAGGTCTTAATTTATTTGTGAATTATTCCTTCATTCACCTAAATGCCTTTAGTGCCAACTTCTAATAATGTTCTATTCCATGTTTAGGTTCCTATCCAAATTGAAGTCTTACTGTCGCAATAAACATTATCCGGAAGGATCAATTGCCGAAGGCTACTTGGCAGAGGAATGTATGACTTTCTGTTCAAGGTATTTGGAAGATGTTGAAACAAGAATGAACAGACCAAGTAGAAATGCTGGGCTCATAGATCATAACTTGGCCGGAACTTATTTATTTCAAAGTTTTGGAGAACTGATCGGCAAAGTTGAAATTGCAGAATTAGACGATAGATCGTGGGTCCAAGCACATCGCGTTCTTTTTCATCACAATTCAATGGAACCATTACGGAAGTAAGTTCTAGAACTTGATAAATACTCATCAATTATAATTTGTTTGTCTTCTAACAATGTAACCATTTTTGTTAACATAGTGAGTACAAACAAGTATTGAGAGCTCGTTCACGGTCCCGAAGATTACATCGACGAGAAATTAATAAGATGTTCACAGAATCATTTCATGAATGGTTAAGCCAAACGGTATGCAATTGAAGTTTTATTTACAAGTAATGATGTTTTCGCACAACATTTATAATTACTCGATTTACTTTCCATTCAATAGGTTTGGAGTCGGAATGAAGTAAATGATGAAGTTAAATGGCTTTCACAAGGTCCAAACCGAATAGTGAAAAGATATAGTGCCTTCCTCATCAACGGATACAGATTTCATACAAGGTATCGCGAGAGGTTAAGGACAACCCAAAATTGTGGAATTGTTGTTAATTCTTCAATTACGAGTTATTCTAGTGCTAGGGACAGTAATCCTGTCGAGGGGAATCTGGAGTATTACGGACTTATTACTGACATCATTGAGTTGAATTATTACGACAAATGTAAAGTTGAAACACCTCAAACCCGACCCACGAGCCCTGACCGGATCTGGTATGTTCCTCGATGTAAACCGATTCAAAATTCTTTTGTTTCTTTGGAAAAACTGTGTGTTTTGAAAGAAAGATTGTTTTTGGGTTGGGCTCGAGTTGAAAACAAGTTTATCTTATATTGAAAACCCTTTATTTTAGGTGACAAAACATTTAGAGTTTATTTTAAAATAAATTTACTTAATCCTTTAATTGATGAAAATTCGTAACATAATAAATAAAAGTAAAATAAAGTAGTTCAACTATGGCCTTATTACATCAAATAAATCCCAAAATTAAATTCAAAGTACTTAAAATAAAAAGTACAAATAAAATAAATTCCTTGCTGAGCATGGCCACCCCTAAGCTTCTGCCGACCCGGTCCATCACTGATCGTCACCTGAAAAATAATCCCACAACGGGGTGAGTCAACAGACTCAATGTGTAACCACAACACTAAGTCCTAACAAATTCAGGCATATCAAATCATACATGTACATATAGCATTTAAATAATATGATGCAAACCCGAACCCAAACCTAGATGCCATCCGCTACACATCACCCGTACCAACCTGCACATCGTGGGGACTACTGAGTCAACCCTACATTCGCTACACACCATCGAAGGCAGTCGCTGCAGTCGACGTGCTCATCGCCCTTATAAATATTGTGGCATAGCCACCAGATAATATTTTGTGTCATGAGAAACCACATTCAGATAATTGTGACCGAGGACACCACATTCAGATATCGTGACATAGGTCACCACATTCACTTCCCCTTTCATAATATCCCATATGCCCCATGTCATACAAATACTCATTAACCATGTCATATCCCTTATTCACATTCTTATAGTTTCACATAGGTACCATAATAGATTCTATTATAATCCTAGTAGGAGTAGGAAAACGTACCTGGATACTTTGTACCATAACATGGTACCTTAGCCATAGCTTTCACATCATTATAACACTTATATTAAATGTAATGCTTGAAATTTATTAAGTCTTAGGGAAGGGTACACACTTGATATTCTTATCGAGATCACTCCAAATCCCGAAAACCCGATCTATTGATTTAGATCTTCAATTCCTATATTCGGCCAACACTACATACTTTAGCTATAGGCCATTCGGCCAAATAATCAAATCCCGAAGGGTTTATCACAATCAAAATCTTACCTTCTTTGTCGATTTATTCCTAAACAAATCCCGAAACTTTGTGATGGTTCTTTATTGCAATCGGCTATACACTTAATCATTGAACTAGTTAGTTTTCGGCTTTTGAATAAAATAAGGAATAGATCTAATCATTGAATAGGGCCTTGGCCGAATGTACATATGTACTTACCTTGCGGATCTCAAATCCCGAAAGATCCTTTTCTAAAGTCGACAACACCTAAATCCCGAAAACCTTCCTCAAAGTTTCGGCCAAAGACATAAAGGAATTAGTTCCCAGATTTCGACAAGCCTACAAGAAAAAGTATAGAAATCGAATTTGATCTTACCCTTAATGATGTAGTCGACTGCGCCATTGCTTAAACCCACAAAGAAATTCGACTATGGCTAGGATGTGGATCAACAATTTCAGCAATGGTGACCAAGTGAAGAATCGGCTCTACTAGGAAAAGAGAGAGTGGTATGGTGGTTCGGCCTTTAACAAAATATGGAGATGAAGAGTATGATGCTTGAAATTTTCTGCAAGAATGATGAAAGAAAAGAACTTTCGGATTCTTGAAGAATTGAAAAGAAAAGAAGAATAGTGACAGAGAAAATTTGGCAGAGAGAGAAGGAGAAAGAAAGAATGATGAATGGCCTTATTTTCCTCATTTTGCCGAAATTACTAAGCTAGAGTCCCGTACTTGGCCATCACTCTCATATCCTTATTTTCCTCTTTATCTCTTTATTTAAAAATAATCCATCATTTATCTCTTGAGAATAAAAGGATAAAAACTCCTAAAATCTAGCCTTGGTGCCGTCCCCTTATTCCCCTCTCATTGACGTCACATGCAAAAATAAAAGCCTTAAAGTTTTGCTTCCCACGCGACTCGAACACAAGCCCCCTCCTCACATCTTTGGTGGGCGCATTTCCAGGGCCTTAAGTGGCGCCTTGTAGCCACTTTTCTAAGCCTAATTTCATGTTAAATTTCCTCTATAAATTTTCTTAAGGCCACCTTGCCTTAGTTCCCTCTTTAAACTTTAAAATCGACTAATTGCTAAAGTGCTCACCTACGCACTAAGGTTCAGAAAATTCATAATGCACATTCACAACACACACAAGCATGCTATTTCATATAACTTAGTATTAATGCATAAGCTATAGTCCAGGATATTACAGTTCTACCCCCTTAAAATAATTTTGACCTCGAAATTACCTGGCTAAAACAAGTGAGGGTATTGCTGTCACATTGCCTCTTCTGGCTCCCACGAAGCTTCCTCCGATCCATGATTGCGCCATAACACTTTGACTAGAGGAACTGATTTCCTTCGTAGCACTTTCACATCTCCCTCCAAGATCTAAATCGGCTCTTTCTGGTAGGACAAATCTGGCCTCAGCTCCACCTCCTCAACTGGTACCACATGAGATGGATCCGATCGATAACGACGTAACATGGACACATGGAATACGTCGTGTATCTGCTTTAATTCCGAAGGCAACTCCAACTGGTATGCCACTGGTCCAACTCGCTTCAATACTCGATAGGGTCCTATAAACCTTGGACTTAACTTCCCTTTTCGACCAAATCTCATCACCTTCTTCCAAGGCGATACCTTAAGGAACACTTGATCTCCCACGTCAAATTCTATCTCCTTTCGCTTAAGATCTGCATACGACTTTTGTCTATCAGAATCTTCCTTCAATCGTGCCCGGATTATCTCAACCTTCTCTTCAGATTCTGCCACAATCTCTGGACCCAAAACTTGTCGTTCCCCTAATTCAGTCCAACACGTAGGAGTTCGACACCTCCGACCATACAACGCTTCATACGGTGCCATCCGAATACTGGCCTGATAGCTGTTGTTGCAAGCAAACTCTGCTAAAGGCAAATATTCCTCCCAACTTCCTCTGTAATCCATCACACAGCCCCTCAACATATCCTCTAATACTTGGATTACCCGTTCCGACTGCCCGTCTGACTGTGGATAAAAAGCCGTAGTGAAATCCAACTTAGTACCTAACGCCTGATGTAGGGCTTTCCAAAACCGAGAAGTAAACCTTGGGTCCCTATCCGAAATGATTGACACCGGCACTCCATGCAACCTTACAATTTCTGCTACATATAATTTTGCCAACTTCTGCAAAGAATAATAGACTCTTACCGGGATAAAGTGCGTGGACTTGGTCAAACGGTCCACTATTACCCATACCGAGTCCTTCTTAGTAGGCGTAAGGGGAAACCCACTAACGAAGTCCATGGTGATTCTCTTCCACTTCCACTGCGGAATCATGATTGGCTGAAGCAATCCTGACGGAACTTGGTGTTCAGCCTTAACTTGCTGACACGTTAAGCATTTCCCAACAAATTCTGTAACTTCCTTCTTCAGACCAGGCCACCAAAACTGTTCCCTTAGATCTATGTACAACTTAGTGCCTCCAGGATGCATAGCATAAGGGCTACTATGCGATTCCTGAAGAATCCTCTACCTAAGTTCCTCATCTTTAGGTATACAAACCTTACCCTTGAAACACAACACTCCATCACTGGACATACTGTAATCCTCTAAACCACCATTCTGAACTTGCTGTATCTTAGCACTCAAATCCCCATCAGCCATCTGTCCCTCTTTCACCTCATTCAACCACGTCGGCTTAACTTGCAGCTCTGCCAGCAGACTTCCATCATCATACAAGCTCAGATGTACGAACATCGCCCTCAGATCCGACACAACCTTCCGACTTAGAGCATCCGCCACTACATTCGCCTTGTTCGCATGATACTCTATCGAACAATCATAGTCCTTCAATAATTCCACCCACCTTCGTTGTATCAGGTTTAACTCCTTCTGAGTCAGCAAATACTTAAGACTCTTGTGGTCTGTGTAGTTTATCGACTTTTCACCATAGAGATAGTGCCTCCACACCTTGAGAGCAAAGACCACTGCCGTCAATTCCAAGTCATGAGTCGGGTAGTTAACTTCATGTGGCCTTAACTACCGAGACGCATAAGCAACTACTTTCCCGTCCTGCATTAGAACACATCCTAACCCCGTGTGTGAAACATCACAGTACACCACGAAATCCTTCCCTGCCTCAGGTTGAATCAAAACTAGAGCTTCCGTCAATACTTTCTTAAGCTTCTTAAAGCTTTCCTGTTGTTTATTCATCCATACAAAAGGTACTTCCTTCCTTAGTAACTTTGTCAGAGGCGCGGCTATCGATGAGAATCCTTCCATGAACCTTCTGTAGTAGCCTGCCAAACCCAGGAAATTACGAATCTCTGCCACCAACTTAGGTAATTTCTAATCCAACACCGCCTCAATCTTTCGAGGATCCACCCTTATTCCTTCTGCGGACACCACATGCCCTAAGAAAGCAACTTCCTTCAGCCAAAATTCACACTTGCTGAATTTGGCATAGAGTTCTTTCTCCCTTAGCACTTGTAACACAATCCGAAGATGCTCATCATGTTCCTCTTCAGACTTGGAGTACACTAGGATATCGTTAATAAACACAACGACGAACCTATCCAAGTAGGGTTGGAAAACCCGGTTCATCATGTCCATGAACACGGCTGGGGCGTTCGTCAAACCAAAGGGCATTACTACAAACTCATAGTGGCCGTACCATATCCTAAAGGCCGTCTTATGGATATCTGCCTCCTTCACCTTTAACTGACGATATCCCGACCTCAAGTCGATATTTGAAAATACTGTGGCCCCCTTAAGCTGATCGAACAAGTCGTCTATCCTTGGCAAAGGATACTTGTTCTTGATGGTCAGCTTGTTCAACTGACGGTAGTCTATGCACATACGCATAGTTCCATCCTTCTTCTTTACAAACAGGACCAGTGCTCCCCACGGAGACACACTGGGTCAGATAAACCTACGATCCAACAACTCTTGGATCTGAGCCTTCAGCTCAACCAACTCCTTTGGTGCCATTCGGTACGGGGCAATTGACACAGGAGCTGTTCCTGGCAACAAGTCAATACCAAACTCCACCTTTCTATCTGGGGGTATTCCTGGTAATTCCTTAGGAAACACATCTTCAAAATCCCTTGCAGTTCTAACTCCACTGACACCTTCTTCCTTTCCATCTAACGCACTTACGAAGGCTAAAAACGCCTTGCACCCTTTCCGGACCATCTTTTCAGCCTTTAGCACCGAAACTACATTAGACAAGTAGTTTCTTCTTTCTCCTATCATAATGACCACCTCATCCTCCGGGGTCCTTAACTCCATTCGCTTAGCTGCAACACAGCCCGATGTTCCACTAGTCAGTCCATACCAAGTATGAGATCGAATTCTCCGAAGGGAAGTTCCATCAAGTCGGCAGAAAATACTACGCCTTGAATTTCTAAAGGTACACTCCGAAAGATCTTATTCACCACTACAGTTCGACCTAGTGGGCTTACTACAGTCATCTCCCTATCAGAAAGTTCAGAGGCTATGTCTAGAGTTTCAACTACTCTACATGTAACATAAGAATGGGTCGAGCCCACATCAATTAAAGCAACATAAGGCTTGCCATAAATAAGGAACGTACCAGTTATAATGTCCGGCGCGTCTCCATCCTCCCTCCGGTGAACCGCATAAACCAAACCCGGTTGCCTTGCCTCAGTATTAGCAGCACCTCTGCCTGGTGTCCCACGTCCTCTACCAGCACCATTACCTCTGCCATTCGGACCACGACCTTGCTGAGGCTGCTGTCCACCTCTACCAGCCTGATTAACATTCTGAGCTGCTGGTCGATTCCCTTCTGGTTTCATAGGACAGTCTTTAATCATATGATCCTTGGACCCACACTTAAAGCATCCTCCTGTATTCTTCCAACACTCTCCTAAGTGTTTCTTCCTACACTGATCACAAGTACGATACTGCCCTCCAGTAGCAGCTTGCTGACCTCACTGCCCATCAACTCTAGGCCTCTTTTGGACATTCCCAACTGATCCAGATGATCCAAAACCTCTTTTTGGCCTATTTCGGTCCATATTCTGCTTTACAGAATCCTTAATCCCTTCTACTACCTTAGCTTTCTCTACTAAAGCAGAAAACTCCCGTTCCTGATGTGGAGTTATTAACAACCTCAGATCATCCCTTAACCCGTCCTCAAATCGGACACATCGCTCATGCTCCGTAGCTACTACTCCTCGAGCATACCGGTTCAACCTTAGAAATTTAGCTTCATACTCCGCTACGGACTTGTTCCCTTAAACCAGCCCCAGAAAAGCCTTCCTCTGCTCGTCAGTGTAACGTTTGCCAACATATTTCTTCTGATATGCTGCCTTAACATATCCCAGGTCAGATCCTCAGCTGTGGCACCATCCCGAACTGTGAGCCACCACTGATACGCTTCATCGCATAGCAGTGCCACCATTCCTTTCAATTTCTCCTCCGGGGTCAAATCGAGCTCATCCATAATGCGCTCAGTTGCCTCCAACCAATATTCAGTCGTACTGGGTGCTACACCAAATACGCCACGGAACACCTCAGCTCCATTGGCACGAAGTCGCTCAGGTATCGACTTTCGAGCTCCCAAATTTCCTCCTGCACCAGCCACCAACTCAAGAACTCGCAGCACGTACCGCGATACAAAGATCGTCTCCCGTTTGATCTTCTTTGCTCAAAGACGGCAGCGGTGGTGGTGGTGGTGGTGGCGGTACCTCATTTTCAGATCCTTGACCTGAGCTAACGGGTTTCGACACGGTCATTCTACCTCTACTGCATCCTCGTACGTTACGTCCACGTCCCCTAGAGCTCATGCCTATGTTCGTGCTTTAATCTGATTAAGAAATTTTATGAATTAGTATTTTGTTTCACTTGATTATTCGCGAAGAAATTTTTATGAAAGAAGTTTAGAAGTAGTTATTTCGATCGATCAAAGTTCAAGTCTTCTATCCTAATTCAGAAGAGCACATTCATTCAAGCATTCATTCACACACATTCTCTATTTCTATATTTTTGTCTATTCCTACCCCAGGGGTATTTTCATAATTTGTCCTACAGGGGTATTTTCGTAATTTTTCAAAATAAGGTTCCTTGGTGATTTTGTCAATAAGGGTATTTTGGTAATTTTGCATTCCCGGGGGTATTTTGGAAATTTTGAAATCTGGGGGTATTTTGGTATTAAACCAGGGTAAATTTGTAAAGCTTAATAATTCAGGGGTATTTCAAAATTTAAACTTGGGGGTTCTCTTTTTTTTTTAAGAATTTGTTTTTCGAAACGGTGATGTTGCAAAAATTTTGGAAATTAGGGTCATTTTGGTAATTTACAGGTTAGAGGCAATTTCGTAATTTTCCAAAATCAAGGTATTTTGATATTTTGCAAATTAGGGTTTTTGGACTTGTTATAAAGTAAGGAAATTTTGATAAAACTGTGGGTAGTTTGGTCATTTTATAAACCAAGGGCATTTTTGTAATTTCTGACCCGTGGGTATTTAGGTAATTTTGTAACTTAGAAATTTTTAGAAGTTTTTCAAAAATAACAATTTTCACAATTCAAAAGAGTAGTTTGTTGACTTTTAAAAACTAGGGTTTCCATGAAAATGTGGCTAATCCCTTTCGGGTTTTAGTTATTGTGTTTAGCCTATGACTGAGTCCTCTTGTTTAGGGTGAACCGAAGCTACGCACTTGGTAGGATTCTAGCGAAGAGGAGGTGAGTCACTAGGACTGCTTAAGTACCAGGCTCTTCCGGATCCAATCCTAGACATGCGCACAGTGGTTGCCACACCCTAACTCGGCGACTTAGCCATAGGTTTGTTTAATTAGGCATTAAGTCTTATGTAGTTGTTGGGGTATCTAGTCCTAGGGTTCAAGTACCTATCATTCTATTCTACATTCCAGTTATACCCTTCTACAAATCATATTATAAATCACACAATGGATAGGGGTACTTACCTGGTGGATGCGGGTTGGAGACTTAGGTGCCATGCCAGAAAACTTGCTTAAAAACTTTCTCAAAATTCATTTGGGCCTTAATTTTAAAACATTGTGGGCTTTAAACCCCTGTGCCGAGAGTTTAAAAGCTGGGCTCGATACCAAACTGAAACACCCCAAACCAAATTTACACGAGCCCACGACCGGATCTGGTATGTTCCTCGATGTAAACCGGTTCAAAATTCTTTTGTCACTTTGGAAAAACTGTGTGTTTTGAAAGAAAGATTGTTTTTGGGTTGGGCTCGAGTTGAAAACAAGTTTATCTTATATTGAAAACCCTTTATTTTAGGTGACAAAACATTTAGAGTTTATTTTAAAATAAATTTAATTAATCCTTTAATTGATAATAATTCGTAACATAATAAATAAAAGTAAAATAAAGTAGTTCAACTATGGCCTTATTACATCAAATAAATCCCAAAATTAAATTCAAAGTACTTAAAATAAAAAATCCAAATAAAATAAATTCCTTGCTGAGCATGGCCACCCCTAAGCTTCTGCCGACCCGGTCCATCGCTGATCGTCACCTGAAAAATAATCCCACAACGGGGTGAGTCAATAGACTCAATGTGTAACCACAACACTAAGTCTTAATAAATTCAGGCATATCAAATCATACATGTACATATAGCATTTAAATAATATGATGCAAACCCGAACCCAAACCTAGATGCCATCCGCTACACATCACCCGTACCAACCTGCACACCGTGGGGACTACTGAGTCAACCCTCCATCCACTACACACCATCGAAGGCAGTCGCTGCAGTTGACGTGCTCATCGCCCTTATTAATATTGTGGCATAGCCACCAGATAATATTTTGTGTCATGAGACACCACATTCAGATAATTGTGACTGAGGTCACCACATTCAGATTTCGTGACATAGGTCACCATATTCATTTCTCCTTTCATAATATCCCATATGCCCCATGTCAAACAAATACTCATTAACCATGTCATATCCCTTATTCACATTCTTATAGTTTCACATAGGTACCATAACAGATTCTATTATAATCCTAGTAGGAGCAGGAAAACGTACCTGGATACTTTGTACCATAACATGGTACCTTAGCCATAGTTTTCACATCATTATAACACTTTATTAAATGTAATACTTTAAATTTATTAAGTCTTAGGGAAGGGTAAACACCTGATATTCTTATCGAGATCACTCCAAATCCCGAAAACCCGATCTATTGATTTAGATCTTCAATTCCTATATTCGCCCAACACTACATACTTTAGCTATAGGCCATTCGGCCAAATAATCAAATCCCGAAGGGTTTATCACAATCAAAATCTTACCTTGCTTTCGATTTGATTCCTAAACAAATCCCGAAACTTTGTGATAGTTCTTTATTGCAATCGGCTATACACTTAATCATTGAACTAGTTAGTTTTCGGCTTTTGAATAAAATAAGGAATAGATCTAATCATTGAATAGGGCCTTGGCCAAATGTACATATGTACTTACCTTGCGGATCTCAAATCCCGAAAGATCCTTTTCTGAAGTCGACAACACCTACTCGGCCAAAGACATAAAAGAATTAGTTGCTAGATTTCAACAAGCCTACAAGAAAAAGTATAGAAATCGAATTTAATCTTACCCCTAATGATGTAGTCGACTGCACACTTGCTTAAACCCACAAAGAAATTCGACTATGGCTAGGATGTGGATCAACAATTTCGGCAATTGTGACCAAGTGAAGAATCGGCTCTAATGGAAAAGAGAGAGTGGTATGGTGGTTCGGCCTTTAACAAAATATGGAGATGAAGAGTATGATGCTTGAAATTTTCTGCAAGAATGATGAAAGAAAAGAACTTTCGGATTCTTGAAGAATTGAAAAGAAAAGAAGAATAGTGGCAGAGAAAATTTGGCAGAGAGAGGAGAAAGAAAGAATGATGAATGGCCTTATTTTTCCTCCTTTTGCCGAAATTACTAAGCTAGAGTCCCCTACTTGGCCATCACTCTCATATCCTTATTTTCCTCTTTATCTCTTTATTTAAAAATAATCCATCATTTACCTCTGGAGAATAAAAGGATAAAAACTCCTAAAATCTAGCCTTGGTGCCGTCCCCCTATTCCCCTCTCATTGACGTCACATGCAAAAATAAAAGCCTCAAAGTTTTGCTTCCCACGCGACTCGAACACAAGCCCCTCCTCACATGCTGGTGGCGTCATTTCCAGGGCTTTAAGTGGCGCTTTGTAGCCACTTTTCTAAGCCCAATTTCATGTGAAATTTCCTCTATAAATTTTCTTAAGGCCACCTTGCCTTAGTTCCCTCTTTAAACTTTAAAATCGAGTAATTTCTAAAGTGCTCACCTACGCACTAAGGTTCACAAAATTCATAATGCACATTCACAACACACACAAGCATGCTATTTCATATAACTTAGTATTAATGCATAAGCTATAGTCCAGGATATTACAAAAGTTGTCTTGTTTCGAGGTGAATGGGCTGATGTGAATACGGCTCGCAGAATTAAAACTTATCAATATGGTTTTACAATGGTGAATTTCTCTTGATTGATTCACTCCGGAGAACAACTAATACACGAGCCGTATGTGTTTTATTCTCAAGTAAAACAAGTTTTTTACTCAGAAGATCCAACTGATGAGGGTTGGTACATTGTACTTTGAAACACACCTAGAGACTTGTTCGACATGGGCAGTGGAAGTAGAGATGGCATCGTCGAAAGATCAGAAACTCTGCCTTTTCTAGAACAAAACTTAAATGAAAATATCGCTAGTACTAGTGCGCAATTTCAATGGGTTCGTCAGGACGTGGACGAAGATATTTACGAATTATGATGTAGTAAGATTTTACGATTTTTTTATTTATGTGTAATATTATAATTTTAATGATGGTCATTTTATATAAGTTAAATGTTTTATATGTACCATTATTGTTGTTATTTGTTACTAACATTTCCACTATTTTATGTGTATTGCAGAGAAAATGAGTAGAAGAAGATTACGAGATTTAAATATTGTACAGAATACTGTAAATTCCAAAGAGGGCAATAGTGAATAGCAAACAATAGTTGGATCCTCTAATGTGCCTGACATAGATGATGAGCCTGTAGAATTACAAAGTAAAATTAAATCATTTTACATGCATGTTGACTTTTTTTTAAATTTATTTTTCAATTTTAATATAATAATGATATATCATTGGTTAGCTGAGAGTGGTGGGACGCGCAAAGGTCGTGGACATACGCTGCTTAAAGGTTTATACGAATTAAATTCCGACGACCGTGTGAAAGTAAGGAGAAACAGTCATGGCCAGCCTGTTGGCCCTGAAGCTCAAGTTCTAGCAGGCTATTTGGGCATTTTTGCACGAAATGCAAATATGTTGCCCATCAATTACGAGTCACGGCATCACATGCCTGACGCAAACAAAAATCAAGTTCTGGAGAACATTAAGGTAACAAAACATGAATGTAATTTATAATACTCTGGTTGAAGTTTCATTTATATTTACTTTCTAAACTTATGTTTTTTTAGGAGAGGTTTACTTTGGAGGTCTCCGATGACTATATAAAGAATACATTGGGAAAAAAAAGGAGAGACAACAAAAGCATATTGAAAAAAGAATATTTTAAGAAAGAAATAAGCCTCGAGGATAAACTGCGAAATGTCCCACCAGGAATGTTGAGGTATCAATGGGAAGATGCGGTTAGATTCTGGAACTCAAAGAAAGGAGAGGTATTACCTAGTTCTAAACTCTTTTAAATTTTTTGGTTTATAGTATTTACTATATACGTAATAATAATATCGTTATGTAAGACCGTGAGCGTGTCAGAACAAGCAGCAGGCAGAAACAAAAATTCACGTACACGGTAGGGTCGAGAAGTTTTGCTTCTATAGCTGAGGCCGAGGTATTATAATTTATTAATTCTGTCAAATATTAATGATTTTATACTATTAAATTATATTTCTACTACAACACTGTAGGAACTCTCCACCGGTCAAAAAGTTGGACGCGTTCAGCTTTTTAACATTACGCATAGGAAGAAGGATGGGTCTCCGATGACATCCGAAGCTGGAGAGATTATGGTATATTTACTTAATAAAATTTGATTTATTTAAAATGGATTTATAATTTTTACTTATAATAGTTTAATTCTTCGTTAGTAGTTTTAAATTAATAATGTTAGTTATGTTGCATTCCTTCTTATTGTATATTTCGTTTCTAACTTTTTGATTGATTTATTAGGAAAAACTAAAGGATAAGAAGGCACATTATGAAGCGGCTGCTTCGAGTGATAGTTCTGTTCATCTTGAGGATGTCGTTAACAGAATTATTACCGATGTTTTGGGTCCTGAAAGGTATGACTGCTTCGACTGATAGTTGTGTTAATCTTGAGTATATTTATAACAAAATTATCAGTTATGTTTTTGGGTGTTGAAAGGTACGGTCGGGTTCGACTTCAAGGATCTGGTGTTACCCCGACCCAATATTTTGGATTCGACTCCCAACAATACATGCCTTCCGAGAGTCAATCTCGTGCTGAAGTTCAGAGGTTAAAAGCCCAGATAGCTCAGATGCAAGCGAGCACGGTTGAGCAAATTTCTCAACTTAGAGCGGAGGCAGCAGCGAGGGAGGGAGGCACCCCGAGGAGGAGGCAGAGCGAGCAGAAGTATGAAGAACTTCAGCTACAACTTCAGACAATGATGAAGATGTTCCAGCAGTCCCAGAGGCCGCCATCTTAGACATTTATGTTCTTATTGTAAGATGATTTTAACATTGTTACATTTAACATTTTTGTAAGAATATTATATCTTTTATTTATTTTAAAATATCATCTAAAATTAATGTAGTTGGTCTGATTTATATGCTATATTTGTTATTTGGGTTGGAATTATATACTATATTTGCTGTCATTGGTTGGTTTTAGTGCAGGAGGGTATGATATTGGATAAATTAAACATTATAAAACTGTACAAGTTAGCGGCGTTTTTGGACAAAAGCGCCGCTAAAAGTCAAGGTTTTAGCGGCGTTTGACATAAAAGCGCCGCTAAAAGTCACCACATTTAGCGGCGTTTTTGGGAAAATCGCAGCTAAAGGTCACCACTTTTAGTGGCGTTTTTGGGAAAAGCGCCGCTAAAGGTACAACCTTTAGCGATGTTTTTGGGAAAAGCGCCGCTAAAAGCATCACCTTTAGCAGCGTTTGAGATAAAAGCGCCGCGAAAAGTTATCACCTTTAGCGGCGTTTGAGAAAAAAGCGCCGCTAAAGGACACAACGTTTAGTGGCGTTTTGGATAAAAGCGCCGCTAAAAGTCATATTTTTAGCGGCGTTTATGGGAAAAGCACCGCTAAAAGTCGTACTTTTAGTGGCGTTTGTGGAAAAGGCGCCGCTAAAAGTCTTGGTTTGTAGCGGCATTTTTCGCACAAAAACGCCACTAAATTTTGCGGCGCCACTTTTAGGGGCGTTTTTTGTGGCGTTTTTTAAAGCGCCGCAAAGGCTATTAGTGGCACTTAAAAACGCCACTAAAGGTAAAAAAAAACGCCGCTAAAAGTCCAACTGGCTGTAGTGGGCTTCAGAATCTCATATTTTATCTGCATGTCAGTTCTCAAGCCAATCCAATATTTATGATGGTTCAATGAAAACAATATCTTTTTGGATGAATACTGAATGGATGAGATGTTGAAAATAAAAATTAGGAAGAAAAAGTTAGAACAACGTAGCTATATAATGTAAAGCAATTTACAAGGCATAAACAATTTAATTGTAAAAAAGTAAACCACATCCATTAATTTTCATTCTTCCATTATAAGTTTACTAAAATCTTTCTTCATTTATATATTGCTTTATGTTTTCTTCAAATTAACAGTTACTAATATAATGCCAAAAATTCCAAACATCAAACAGGTGCACATAAAATTTTAGTTACAAAAAGCATTATGAAAAGAAAGGAAATCAAATACCTTGTACACCTTATACAGATTGCTAAAAGACTAATCAACAACAATAAAATCAATGATATACTCCAGTTGTTTACATTTCTTTATGGGAAGAATTCTGAAAGCATAAACTCTAAAGATTGTAGTGCTAACCTACTGAGGCTGCATCGTCCAAGTCTGTGGTCCATAAGAAGAACCAGGAGGTGCTGGTCTAGCTTGAGGCACAACTGAAAATGGTGATGCTGAAGGCATTGGTTGAACTGGTGGGGGTCCTAAAACAGAACGCATGATTGGAACCTGAAGATAGGAAACCACTAGAAGGTAGAACAACATTACCTTTTGAAGAAGACAAAGAACCAGGAGGAGGTCTAGACCCAAAAGGAGAAGAGTGACCAGGAGGTGGACCAAGGGGTATCCCTGGGGTACATTTACAGGTAAAGCAGATTGCAGTGGTCCAGTAGGAGGAACTGTAGGTCTTCCCATCATACCGGTGGCGGACGGTGTGCCATTGGCGGCGAGGCACCGGGGAATGCAGCTGAACCTCCAGATTGAGGAAAGGGAGGTTGTTGACCAAGAAGGGAGGGCCTAGAACCAGAATTGGACATTGAAACTGGTCAATTTAGGGTTTTAGAGGGAGAGATCGAAGAAATTAGGGATTTGATAAGAAATAAATTTTAGTATGGAATTGAAATAAGTAGAAGCAAAGCATTAAAAAAATTGAAAAACTTACTCTGGAGCTTCTTGTCCATGTACCTATTATAAAGAAGATAAAAAGAAAATAAAAAACGAAAAATCCAGGGAAAAGAGATTCAAACAAAGAGAAGCATTGAAATAGGATCGTGAAAAAAGAAGTTACTTTTTGAGATTTGGAGGCTGGCCAGATCTGCTCATTGTGAAAGAGGTTTGCTCAACTACTGATTTAGAGCATAGGGTTTTAGGGGAAGACGATGTAACAGCCTGATCTAGGGCATAAACAAAATAGTGGTTTCAAAAACCCCAAATTTGAAGTAGAAAAATTTATTGCGATTAAGTTCTAAAGTTTATATTGTGATAAAATGATTGTGCGAAATTTTCGTTAAGAAATTTTATCGATTGGGTGTACAATTTGATAATTAGGACTAAATTGCAATATGTGAAAAATGTGAGTTCTAGAAGCTAAGGTACTTATTTGAAACGAGTTTTTAAAGTGGAGGTCATTAAATGACAATTAGACCATTATATTTGGACAAGGATGGATAAAATACTAAAGGTTTTAATGAAGGGCATTTTGGTCATTTGGTAATTAAAAGAAATAAAAAGGGAAATTAGGCCAAAAACATGTTCATCTTCTTCATGTGTTGGCTGAATGTTGCTATGGACACCATGGCTAGGGTTTTCAAGCTTTCAAGCTCAATAGTAAGTGCATCCAAGCCCCATTTTTAATGTTATTTACATTTTTGAGATCCCCGTAACTCGATTTAGCTATTTCTACCATTATTTTGACCTAGGGTTTGTGTTTAAAAATTTACCTATGGATGACATGCATATGTTTTGATGTCTAATGGTAGAATATGAATGCTCAGTGTGTAATAAATGACTTTTACTAAGTGATTTTCGATGAAATTGTATAAAAGGACTAGTTTGTAAAAAGTTAAAAAATGTATGAAAATGTGTGAATGAATGCAAATTGTGGACTGCTATAGTTATGAAAATGGTTCGGCTAGGCCTAAAATACAAGGAAATTAAATAAAAATCATTTTACGAGCCTATGTGTGTTATGTGATTATGTGATGTTCGGGTGCTGGTTTAGTACGTCTACCAGTGGCTAGGTAGTCCTGCATATGTTACGAATACTTGACAGCTTGTGTGAACAGCACTGTGTAATTATGTCTGACCGATAGCTTGTGTGAGCAGGACTAAGAATGTGAATGTGATTAGCTCGAGAGCGAACCTATGTGAAAAGTGTGATATGAAGTATCTTTAGCTACAAGTGTGGCACTTATGTGCAAATTTTCGTGTATCCGTTATTATTCCGATGCGTTCAACAGAAAATGACTAAGTATAAACGAATATGACTAAGTGATGAATAAGTGCAGGTAGGTGTGTGTCAATTTATGAGCAATGTGCTTGATAGGTGATCGAACTTTGGTAAGTTTGATATGGGGTAAGTGTTACTATGAAAGTTAATACAAAGTAATTATGAAAGAGTAACATTTGTAATAAAACAGTTTTGGGACAGTAGCAGTTATGTGTCTTTGAAAAATCACCAAAAATTGGTGGAAATTGAATTATATGTTGAATGTGATATGAAGTTAAAGCTTATTTAGTCTATTTTTACATAAAAGAAACAGAATAAGCAAAAGAATTTCATACGGTGAGATATTTGGATTTTAGTTAGACAGGGTCAAAATGATTTCGGAATCCCCTGTTCCAACTTGAGAAATTCATTAAAAATTGTAAAAAAATAATCATGGGATAAAATTTATATGATTGAATTTCTTAATGAGTCTATTTTCAGGAGAAATAAACAGCAATGTCATTCAAGTTCTTTACAACAAGATAATTAATTTTTAGTGAAGAGGGGTCGGAACTATCAGACAGCAAAACAGGGGAGACTTTAAAGAATAAACTGTACTGATTGGCTAAACCAAAAATTCTGGAAATTTTATGGTAGGAAGATATGTGAGTCTAGTTTCAGGGAAAATTAGTGAATCTTAATTTAGAGTTCCGTAGCTCTGGATAAAAATAATTTAGTGATTGTAACTCGAGTAAATATCTCAAGATGAACATAAATGAATTGTGAAATTTTATGCAATAATGATGGTATTATCTTGAGAGCTTATAATGAGGATTGTTAAAAGCATGGTAATCAATTGTTTATTATTTACATAAGTACTTACTAAGATTTATAGCTTACTCCGTTGTTTTCTGTGTTTATAATGTACTCAGGTTAGCTCGGGTTGGAAGTCGTCGGAGAACCTATCACACTATCAAGCTTACAATTTAGGTATCGATGATTTTATACTTAAGGTTATGGCATGTATAGGGAACTTGGTCATGTGTATATGTTACTATGAGTTGTCCATGAATAATGACTCATGATATTCTGAGTTCATTATTGTATAAGGCCATTTAATGTGGCCAATAAATTGGTTATGCTATAAACTCATGATGATGCATTCCATGGTTGAGTAAATTGTATGCTATGACTTGTTCCGTGTGTGTGGTGGATGTTTTGGTAACTTTAATATGTCATGAAATGTGTCATTGAAGTTATACTCAATTATAGGCATGATAGGGTGTAACAGCCCGGTTTAGACCCTAGTCAGAACAGTGGTTTTGAGACCACAAATTCGAGGTTAGAAAAATATTTTAGTATTATTTTCTGTGTTTATAATATGTGATTAAGTCTGTGTGGAACTTTTGTGGTTTGAGTGCTTAATTAGCAAAAAGGACTTAATCGCGTAAAGTTTAAAATGCTGTATGTTGATTATTAAGTATTTAATTGTTGTTGTCTTTATAATTTGGAGGATTTATGTTGTAATTAGCCCATTTTATGAGATTAGTGGAAGATGATAGCATGGTTTTGGTGTTATTATTAATAGTTGTTAAGGGTGAAATGGTAAAATGCCAAATAAGTTAATATCAATTAAAACAAAACCAATTTGATAGCCATTTTCACATCTTTCTTCCACCGAAAAATAGAAAAGAGAATAGCCATTGAGGCTTTTGAAATTTTGGCACTTGCTAAGCTCAATTGAGGTATGTTTTGGTTTCGATTTTTGATAATTTTTACGTTTTTGTGAACGTTGCTTAGTGTACTATCAAACCTATGCTTTAATTTTTGAATTTGATGAAGATTTTGAGATGTGCCATTGACGAACATGTGAGCTTTATGTTGATAATTGGTGAAATATGAAAGTTTGGTGTTAGATTAACATGTTTTGTCTTTGAATTTTTAGTGAAATTGAGTAATTTGGGATAAATTGAGAAAAGTGTAAATTGAAGGACTAAAATGTGAAATAAATGAAATATGTGGATTTGTATGAACATAGAGAGAATTTGGCTAGGCAAGGGTGAAGTGAAATTATGTGTATCTTGTGATTTTGTGAATTAGGGACTAAAGTGTTGAAATGTGAAAATGTAAGGGCTATTTTGTAAAATGCCATAAATATGTGTGTGTGGACTAAATTGAATGAATTTGTGATTGAATGAGTTAAATTTAAATGTGTATAGACCAAGAAAGGAGAGGTTCGGATCGAGATCGAGGCAAAGACAAAGTGCTCGATTAATCGACTGTTTCGATATTTCGATGTCCGAGGTAAGTTCGGATATAATACTAATTGCTAAATTATGTCTATGTGATGTGAATTGAATGAAATTATATATAACTAAGAGATTAGAAATGCTATGTGCGGAATTGAATTAGATGGCACTAAGTGTGAATATTTGAAATCGAAATAGGGATGAATAGTACTGTGTGTGCGAAGGTATGAAAGTTTCAGCTTAATGTTTTGGCACACTGTGTGTGATATCGAGATAAGTCAGTTAAAAGAATAGGCACTAAGTGTGCGATGATGAATATGCTTCGTCTATGAAATTGGCACTAAGACTGCGATTAAAAGTAAACAAATATCAAAAGTTGATCGAAATGTAATCTCGAGCATTGATCGGTATGGAAGGTGAGTAACTATGTGTTTAATATGGTATCTATTAGACCTTTGTGGTTGATGAATGATGTAGGTATTATGAATGGTTGAGTAAGTAGGTTGGCTATGGATGATATGCTATGAGTAATAGAAGGTTAATCTATGTGAGGGATGTATTTGTATAATGAGTTTGTTTTGTTAACTTGAATGTATTATGTTACGAACTTACTAAGCTTTTGAAAGCTTACTGTGTGATTTGTTTCTCTGTTTTACAGTGTCAGTACAGCTTGCTCGGATCAGGGAATCGTCAGCGACTAAATCACACTATCGGCTAACCATTTTGGTACTTATGGAAAGATGTATATAGTTGAAATATGGCATGTATCGGCTAGTAGTTATGGCATGCTTTATAATGTTCATTCCTTGCCTTGTGATTTGGCTTGGAAGTTGAATGATGTTAAACCTATAAATGAGCTATGTTTATGGTATATGAAGTATGTTTTGGTATGGCTTGATGGCAATGAAATGGTCTTAAGAATGGTAAGTTTAGTGATGGATTGATGCCATAGTGATATAGTGATATTGTGGATGAATCATGCTTGGTTATGTATGTGTTTTAGTTGTGCAATTTGGTATATAAGTTGACATGATTAGAGATGAGTTTGGATGGGATGATATGTTGATCATTTGACATGTATTTGGTTGTCAAATTGTGTATGAAAATAGGCTTGTATGTGCTTGTAGGTATGACCCCAATAGGGGTGGTATCTTGGCCTTGGAAACGACCTAGTTTGCATACACGGCTAAGGTACACGGGCATTTGTCTCTGTCGTATGGCTCAAGGGTTAGTTCAAGTGTGCCTGAGTAGGTTACACGATCGTGGTACACGGGCGTGCCTGGTGGCCATTTGACCAAGTCAGTAACTAGCTTAATATTACACAGCCAAGACACAGGCGTGTTTGGTAGTCGTGAGAACAAGTCAGTATTTATGCCCTATTTTGGCACGAACTGAACATATGGGAGTGTTTGGTAGCCGTGGGAGGCACACGGCCTGACCACACGGGCGTGTGACCTCTGTAACTTTGAAAAATTTTTAAAATTTTGAGAATTTGCGTAAGTGTTCAGTTTAGTGCGACCGCTTTCTAGCATGAGATTAATGTCTCGTAGACCTCAATAAGGGACTATATGAATATATTTGGTTATGTTTGACTGATTATTGACTTTGTGATATGAAATGGTTGTGAAATGTTTTGATTGTCTAGTAGTGCCTCTTAACCCTATTTTGGCGACAATTTCAGGTTAGGGGTGTTACATTTTATTGGTATCAGAGCTATGGTTTAGTCGATTCTTAGACTAACGTAGTGCGTGTTAATCTAGCTATACATGCCATATAAATAATTGCAGTAGTGTGATGAATCCTGACAGTTTAAAATGTGTTTTCATATAGTAATGGATCCCAATCGAGCAGTTGCTGACAAAGTAGAGAGTAACGTGCCTGCTCCCGCTCAAAGGACAGCGCTGACCACATTTAGGCCGAATGATAGTAGTGAGGGAGGAGAAGCTAAGAAAGCCTTCTTCCGAATGATGAGTGAGTGGTTTTCGGAGTTCATTCGAACGAATTTGGCTACTCAACAACCTCCACCCCCATAAGTATCTGTTGTGCCACAAGTTGTAGATCCGATCAGATTGAAAAAGCCTCCCGTGGATAAAGTTCGAAAGTACGGGGCCGAAGAGTTTAGAGCCACAACTGATGATGATGTTGAACGAGCTGAGTTTTGGCTCAAGAACACAATTTGAGTGTTCAATGAGATGTCGTTGACCCCTGATGAATGCATTAAGTGTACACTTTCCTTGTTGAGAGATACGGCTTATAACTGGTGGAAGATGTTGACATCCGTGGTTTCAAGAGAGAGAATCACCTGAGATTTCTTCCAAGTTGAATTCTGAAAGAAGTATATCAGTCAACGATTCATAGATAAAAAATGTAAAGAGTTTTTGGAGCTGAAACAGGGCCGTATGTCAGTTACTGAGTATGAACGGGAGTTTGTAAGATTGAGTCAGTATGTGCGAGAATGTGTTTCGACCGAAGCTACTATGTGTAAACGTTTCATAGAAGGGCTGATGAGGATATTAAGTTGTTGGTTGGGATACTTGACATAAATGAATTTGTTGTGTTAGTTGATAGAGCTTGTAAAGCCGAGGAGCTCAGTAAAGAAAAGAGGAAAGCTGATTCTGAAGCTTGTGATGAAAGAAAAAGATCGATGAGTAAGTTTTCTCAACCTTTGACGAAGAGATTTAGAGATGCAAGTAATCGATCAAATGCTTCGGTTGGACATCCGAGTAGAGATCGTTTGAGACAAAGTGTCGATTCACGAGTTCAAATTCCTATTGAATCAACTGTTGGAAGTGCCAAAAGCAACAAACCTGAGTGTAGATAGTGTGGAAGACGACATGTGGGAGAATGCTGGGGCAAGTACAACAATAGAGTTTTCTATAAATGTGGATCACGAGATCATTTCATTAGAAATTGCCCAAAGTTAGCTGAAGAAGAGAATGTTCAGAGTGTGAGGCCAAGTAATGTGACGGCTAGGGGTAGACCACCCAGAAACACTAGGAATGTAAGTGGAAGTCAAAGAGGGACTACCGATAAGTTGTGAGGTTGGAGGCGAGAGCACCTGCACAAGCCTATGCTATACGCGCACGAGAAGAAGCGTCATCTCTAGATGTCATCACTTGTACTTTTACTCTATTTGATACTGATGTGATTGCATTGATAGATCCAGGATCTACTCATTCCTATGTGTGTGTATGAATCTAGTATCAAGTAAGACTCTACTTGTTGAGTCTACTGAATTCTTAATTATAGTATCTAACCCTTTAGGCAAGTGTGTATTGGTGGATAAAGTGTGCAAGAACTGTCCATTCATGTTTCGAGATGCTTGTTTTTCGGCTAATTTGATGTCGCTACCATTTGATGAATCTGATATAATTCTGGGTATGGATTGACTCACTATGCATAATGCTACTGTGAACTGTAAACGAAAGAGTACTGAATTGAGAAGTCAGAATGGTGAGATAGTTCGAACTGAATCCAGTGACTTGAAAGGGTTACCAGCTGTTGTATCTGCGATGAAAGCTTTGAACTATGTGAGAAAGGGTTGCGAAGCTTATCTGGCATATGTGATTGATACAAAAGTGTCAGAAAAGAAAGTTAAATCTGTACCTGTGGTTTGTGAGTTCTCAGACGTGTTTCTTGAAGAGTTACCCGGATTACCTCCAATACGAGAAGTTGAATTTGGAATTGAATTAGTACTGGGGACTACTTCTATCTCGATAACTCCGTATAGAATGGCACCAACAGAATTGAAAGAGTTGAAGTCTCAGTTGCAAGAGTTGACTGATAGAGGATTTGCACGACCGAGTTTTTTGCCCTGAGGTGCTCCTGTGTTGTTCGTGAAAAAGAAAGACGGCATTATGAGAATGTGTATTGATTATCGAAAATTGAATAAAGTGACGATAAAGAATAAATATCTGTTCCTCATATTGATGATTTGTTCGATCAACTGAAAGGAGCTACAGTGTTTTCTAAGATAGATTTGAGATCGGGCTACTACCGATTCATGAGTCAAAAAGTCGACGCATCAAGATCGCCGTAACGAGGTACGGGCATTCTGAGTTTTTAGTTATGCCTTTCGGACTCACGAATGCTCCTGCAGTGTTCATGGATCTGATGAACCGGATATTCAGACTGTATTTGGATCGTTTCGTTGTAGTGTTTATTGATGACATTCTGATTTATTCTTTTGATGAGACGCAACATGCCGAGCATTTAGGAATTGTATTACAGACTCTGCGTGAGAAGCAATTGTATGCAAAATTTAGCAAATGTGAATTTTGGTTGCGTGAGGTTGGATTTTTTGGGCATACCGTATCAACTGCGGGAATACGTGTTGATCCGAGTAAGATCTCAGCAATTTTAGAATGGAATCCTCCGAGAAATATGTCTGAAGTCTGTAGTTTTCTGGGACTAGCGAGATACTATATGCAGTTTGTGAAAGTTTTTCGATGATAGCGACTCTGTTAACGGAGTTGCTTCAGAATGATGTTAAATTTGAGTGGTCGGAAAAGTGTCAAAAGAGTTTTGTGCAGTTGAAAGTATTGTTGACAGAAGCGCTAGTATTAGTTCAACCTGAATCGGGCAAAGAATTTATAGTTTACTGTGATGCATTGTTGAATGGTTTGGGCTATGTGCTGATGCAAGAAGGCAAAGTCATTGCTTATACTTTGAGGTAGTTAAAGCTGCATGAAAAGAACTATCCGACGCACGACCTTGAATTAGCCACGATTATATTTGCATTAAAAATTTGGCGTCACTATCTATTTGGTGAGAAATGTCATATTTATACCGATCGTAAGAGCTTGAAGTATTTGATGACTCAAAAAGAATTGAATTTGTGACAGAGAAGATGGTTAGAATTGTTGAAAGATTACGAACTTGTGATTGATTATCATCCGGGCAAAGCTAATGTTGTTGCGGATGCCTTAAGTCGAAAATCTCTATGTGCTTTGCAAGCTATGAGTACTGAGATAGATCTATGTGATGATGATTTAGTTCTGGTTGAGTTGAAAATGAGGCCGATGTTCATACATCAGAATTGTGATGCCCAGAAAAATGATGACGAGATGATGGCAAAACGAGCTCAATGCAATTTGAATTCTAATTCAGAATATCGAGTTGATAGTGATGATTGTTTGAGATTCAGAGATCGAATTTGTGTTTCGAGGAATTAAAGGTTGATTCAAATGATTTTGAATGAAGCTCACAACAGTCGTTTGACTATTCACCCGGGGAGTACAAAAATGTATAATGATTTGAAGCAATTTTATTGGTGGCATGGTATGAAAAGAGATATCTCTGACTTTGTGTCGAAGTGATTGGTTTGTCAGCAAGTTAAAGCTGAACATCAAGTTCCATCTGGTTTGTTACAGCCGATCATGATTCCTAAATGGAAATTGGAAAGGATTACGATGGACTTTGTATCAGGATTGCCTTTATCTCCGGGAAAGAAAGATGCAATCTGGGTGATAGTTGACAGATTGACAAAATCATCTCATTTCGTTTCGGTGAGAATAGATTATTCACTCGATAGATTGGCTAAATTGTATATTGCTGAGATTGTGAGCCTGCACAGAGTGCCACTATATATTGTATCCCATAGAGATCTGAGATTTACCTCAGGATTTTAAAAGAAATTGCAAGAAGCTTTAGGCACAAAATTGCATTTCAACACTGCATTTCATCCGCAAACGGATGGACAATCCGAGCGGACCATCCAGGTTCTCGAAGATATGTTGAGATGTTGCATTCTTGAATTTGAAAGTACGTGGGAAAAACATTTACGGTTGATTGATTTTGCATTTTCAATCTAGCATTAAAATGGCACCATATGAGGCTCTTTACGGTCGAAAATGCCGAACTCCATTGTATTGGACTGAGTTGATGATAAACCGTAAAAGTAACATATTTTAGGCCCACATTTAGTACGCTTTTGGATAATTTAAGCCTCGATTTATGTAAAAAGGTGCTCTTAATCCTTTCTTTTCATGTTTTATACTCAGGAAAGCACCCAAGGATGAAAAGAACGTAAAACGGGCTTAAAACGGGCCAAATGGGCCAATTCACAAAATCGACACGGCCTAGACTTCAAGCCACACGGCCGTGCCTCATTAAATTACTAGAACACGGCCTGGCCACGATTCACACGGGCGTGTGCCATGGCCGTGTCCCTATCGCTGGAAAGAGAAATTTCATTCTGGAAACGATACTTGGAGGCAAAGAAACACATTCCAAAGCCTATTCAAACACCCTATTAGGAATTCTACTTAAATTAGGATACTTAAGGGCCAAGTAAGGCATCTCAAAGTCTATATAAACACCCAAGGGGGCAACTTGAAAGGGGAGTTCGGTAGAAGCCGAAACCGGTGTCAAAGTTAGGCCAATGAGCCAAGCCGAGAAGCTCAGAGTTAGGGAATAATGCGAAGATAGCCAGTTGATCCATCCCAAGAAGCCGAAATTATACTCAAGATGGCGGAATTCTCCTTCAATTCCTTTAGGGATTCTTATGTTTTGTTTTATCTTTTCTCTTGCGATGTTTTGTTTATTCATTATGAACTACACCCCTCAAATACATGAAGGGGATGAAACCTAGATGGATCTTTTTATTTGATTTTTAAGTTGTATGATAATTACTTAGTTTGTTCTTAATTATGTTGCTTAATCCAAATCTAATGTGCTTAGGTAGAGGAGGAATAGACCCTGCCTAAGAGTAGATCTAACATAATTAAGCGGAGTTGATCGAACGCCTAGAGATAGGGTTATGAGATTTTGCTGGATTAGGGTGAAACCTAATATGGGAGTCTATTGATCGATTTACTGCTATCCTAGGGGGTTATTATAAGCGAACGAGAGTTCCACTAATTAACCTAGGGTTAGACGTTATTCGCCTCGAGAGAGGGTTTAATATAGGTTAGGGAGTCTTACGGATCAAGCTAAGTAAAAGAGATCATATAATTTAGGGTTAATTAATAAGTGAAGTCTAGGTGGATTCTTCCTGAGGGTATCATTGTAACCAACTGAGTTTTTCTTCAAAGATTTCTCCTATTCGTCCTTTTTATCTTTGTATCTTTAGTTTAGTCTTTGTCTAAAGTAACTTCACTCTATTTTAAGGCTGAATAATAATAAGAAAATTAGTATTAGTACTTTTAGTTCCTTTGGGTTCGATATCTGGTCTTGCCTAAGCTATACTACTGTTCGATAGGTACACTTGCCTTTAATCGTTGTCAGAGTTAGTTTTCAGGTTTTGATCATTCTTTTATAAATTTTAAAACTCTAATTTATAGCGATCAAGTTTTTGGCGCCGTTGCCGAGGAACTAAAATATTAAGAAAGCTCTATTTTTATTACTTTAGCCATTTTTTTATTGAAATTTATTTTCATTATTATTATTATTATTATTTTTACTTTGCTAATTTTTCCTCTATTTTTGCTTTTGATAGATAATTTTAGTCTATAGAGAAGATGGCACTAAATAATTATCAGTGGCAAGTCATGAGGACAATTCCTACTAAAGCAGCCAGTGCCTTCGACCTCGACGTGTTCACCAGGTTATCTACCCAGCTAGAGATGATGAATAAAAAGATCGATGGTTTGTGCAGTCGTTCGCAGGTACACCCAGTAATGCAATATGACTCGAATCCAAGAGGCATGGCGAATCCTGAGTACCCACCCTACGGATATGGCATGGGGAACGAATAAGTCCACTATATGGGTAACTACTCTAGACCTCAAAATAATTTTTATAATGACATTTATAATGCAGGTTGGAGGTACAATCCAAATTTCTCATGGAATGATCAAAGTATCCAAAGACAGGAACTTTATCCAGATTTTCAACAACCACCTCACCAACAAGAAGAGGAGTCGGACATTGAAGGGATGCTGACAAAATTTATGGCAACCATAGATACCCCTCTCCAAGACATTGAGAAAACATTTAAAAGTCAACAAACACCGATTGAAGAGAACAAGAACCAATTAGAGGAAGTTACTACGTCAGTAAGGGAAGTCACTAAGGCAGTTGAACAACTTGCAAAGCTAATGTCAGAACGACCGCAAGGACGTCTACCAAGCAACACTAAGATTAATCCAAAAGAGCAAATTCAAGCCATAGCAGCTCAGGAAAATACAGAGATAGACGAACCCATCCCACAACAAGAAACCAAGGAAGAAAAAGGTAAAAACGAGGTAACACAAGAAAGGCCAAAACCGGTAATTAAGGAGTATCAACCTCGCATACCTTACCCCGAAGCATTAGAAAGAGACGATTCAGAAGAATAGTTCGGTAAGTTTCTTAAACTATTAAAGAAATTACATATTAACTTACCTCTTCTTGAAGCTCTTTTTCAGATGCCAGACTCGAGGAAATTTTTAAGACAGCTCTTGACAAACAAATGCAAATTAGACGAGGAGAACCACGTGGAATTAAACACATCATGCTCAGCAATGTTACAGAACAAACTACTGCAGAAGCAAAAAGACACAGGGAGTTTTACAATTCCATGCATAATAGGTAGTTTAACTATTGATAATGCGCTACCTGATTTAGGGGCAAGCATAAACATTATGCCTTATAAAATGTTTAAACAACTAGGTCTAGGGAAACCTAGACAAACTAGGATGAGCATTCAGTTAACTGATAAAACTATCAAAATTCCTAGGGGTTTAATAGAAAATGTTCTAATCAAAATTGATAAATTCATATTCCTAATAGATTTTGTTGTCTTAGACATGAATGAGGAGAATTCGATTCCTTTAATTTTAGGAAAACCCTTTCTAACAACTGCCATGACTAAAATTGATGTTGGTACAGGAGAACTCATTCTTCGTGTAGGTGACGAATCAATCAGTCTACAAGCTTTTGACTCGGCCAGGACATCAAGTGATGAAGGTGAGAAAGTAAATTTAGTTGATAATCAAATTGTTCAACTTTCACCACAGGAAACACCACAAGGCTATAAACCTGAGCCAAATTATGGGCCCCAAGATGTACAAGCTCATAATAGTGAATTGTTAGTGGAATCTGACCCAAGGCAAGAACCTGTGGTAAGTGAAGGTAAGGTTGAGGTAAGCCATGATTTACCAAACTCGGTAAATACAGAGTACCAAACTTGTGTGCCATATCTCGATGCAATAAAGAAAAACCACACAGAGGAAGAATTCGATGAACTCACACTTCGTGAAGACAATGAAACAATCACTTTTCAAGCTCTTAACTCAGCTAGGACATCAAGTAATGAAGGTACGAACATTAATTCTATTGATAATTATTTGGTTCAACCTTCTTTACAGGAAGCATCGCGAAATCACTTAGCTGTGCTAGATCATAGATTTCGTGCCAACAAAGAAGAAATACCTAAGGAACAAAGCCTTAGGGTTGACAAACTAAAAGAGGAGGAAACACAAATCAAAGAGGAACAGGAACCGCACGAAGTGAAACCGAAGGAAACCCCAAACAAGCCAATACAAACAACAAATCACTTCAAAATAGGTGATCAAATATTGTTGAATAAGGAAAACCCTCGAATCACCAATTCAGACCTCACGGCAAATGGAAAAATCACTTCTGAGGTACTTAATGTCCTCCTATACGGGACAGTCGAGGTAAGCAATCCTAAATTCAGCACTTTTGAGGTAAACACTATTCGACTTAAATTATATATATCCATAACCGAAATGATCGCATGAGAAATAATTTTCACCTCCTCAAACCACCATGACCATACGAATGAGAGGTAATGTCTAGCTTAAGACGAGCGCTTCTCGGGAGGCAACCCGAGCACTAACCCCATTTTTACATTTTTTATTTTATTTTATCTTTCCTTTTAGCACCTAACCATAAACTAACCAAAAAGTAGATTTCTAGGCCACATGGCTCTACACACGGGTGTGCCCGTGGCCATGTGGAAGCCAGGGGATAAACCATGGGCGTGCCAGTAACCGTGCACGACATAGAAAAATTTCTTTTCCCAACACGGGTGGCGATAATAGTCCACGCCTGTGCTGACGCCCTGTGCGAAGTTATTGACTTGTTAAGCACGGGCTAAACACTACTGTGCCTTCCAACCTGCCAACATTCTGACTTATCGAACACGGGAGGAGCACGCCCGTATTAAATGACTGTGTGAAGAAAGACACGGGCGTGCCACTACACCCATGGCCGTGCCCAAACACCCTGAACGCGCTCAAAATTCAAAATCCCAAAACACAGGCTACATCTTTATTTATACATCATTCTCCCTTTTTCTAGTTGTCTTTCATTTTCCATTATTTATTTTTGCTTTTATTTTAATTTTATTTTCATTTCATTATTATTATTTTTACTTTATTTTTTTTTATTTTCTTTTTATTCTTTATGATATTTAGATTTAGCTTACGGCACAATAAAATTCGACCGGCTGCTTCGAGGATTCAATTTCAAACGGTTTGAAAGCTTCCCCATAATCGCCTCCAATCCTATCCGGTTCCTTTTCATTGAATTGATCCAAAAATTCAGGAAGTTTCACATCTCTCCCTATCTTTTGATTTTCTCGCTATATCGTCATTTTATCCATCTTTGTACATTAAGGAAAATGTACATTTTAAATATGGGGGGTTAACTATAGTATTATTTGAAAATCCTTGAATTATGCCTTGTTCTAAAGTAAGTTTCTCATACTATGATTAGAATGAAGTTTCCTTTGATTTATGATTTTTATTGATGTGTTTTGGAATAAGTCATAGTTAATTATGCATTGCTGACTAAATTTGAAGAATACTAGGGAATCAAGCATGATAAGTCTACTTTTCTAAAATTTAAAATTTTAGGTTGTTAACCTGAATTTGAATATTTTCTTAAAATTTGAAATTTATAAGGTTGATGTCAAAAACACCCATAATTTTTGTGAGATTTTGAGCCTTATAGAGCATACATTCCTTTTCATGCTCATTCTTTTATTATGAGTGTGTCAACTATGAACTGTTATTCTAGAATTTGCCTTGATTATACATGTCAAGACCACAATTATGATTTGATATACTGAGATGATAAAGGCACCTAGGTTTAACCCACTTACACCACTAAAAAGCCTACCCTCATAATTAACCCCTAATGAATCCAGTTGAGCTCAACAACCCTTTTATTGACTCACCCACTAATATTAACCCAAAACCCTTTGTATTTGTTATTACCCTTCTTTTTGACTACCCTTTAATCGAGATATGATTTGACTAGTTACCTAAGTTTTTATTATGAGTTGAAGTTGTCTTTATTAGTTTGTTCTTAAAAAAAGTATATTCAGTATTAGTATTATGAAGAGTGAGCTTATACAAGTTAAAGTCTAATTATCAAAAGAAAAAGCTCGTATTAGTATGATTATTATTATTTTCAGTTGATGTAATTATTATCTTAGATATTTTCAGATAGGTAACTTATCAATTCAATCTCGATTCTAACCTTCTATTTTAGCCTTTATCCACACCTTTAGCCCTAGCCCCGTTACAACCCTAACAAAGACCTTTTGATCTGTTTATCACATCATTTTACAGTGGTGGAGATTTGATTTTTAGGCAAGCCTATAGGATTAACTTTTCAGGTTCAACTTATGAGTGCTTAATTTTGACCCTTAAACACTTTTTGAGTGATTTGAGTGAATCTTTTGTGAGGATGTCAATCCTTGTAGATTTTGAATTAAAGGTAATTATTTGGATGAAGGGAAACACCTATGTTCTCGTGCTACAATTGTATGACTTATCTTGTTTGAATCTTTAGGACTCTTTGAATTGAATTATCGATGTATAAATTATCTATGAATTATGATAAGACATTGTTGATATGAATTATGAATCATGGAAAGTTTGTTTTAATTGTAAGTTGAGAATTTTGCTTGAGGATAAGCAAAAACTTAAGTGTGGGGGTATTTGATAAACCGTAAAAGTAACATATTTTAGGCCCACATTTAGTATGCTTTTGGATAATTTAACTCTCGATTTATGTAAAAAGGTGCTCTTAATCCATTCCTTTCATGTCTTATACTCAGGAAAGCACCCAAGGATGAAAAGAATGTAAAACGGGCTTAAAACGGGCCAAATGGGCCAATTCATGAAATCGGCACGGCCTAGACTTCAAGCCACACGGCCGTGCCTCATTAAATTACTAGAACACGGCCTAGCCACGATTCACACGGGCGTGTGCCATGGCCGTGTCCCTATCGCTGGAAAGAGAAATTTCATTCGAGAAAGGATACTTGGAGGTAAAGAAACACATTCCAAAGCCTATTCAAACACCCTATTAGGAATTCTATTTAAATTAGGATACTTTGGGGCCAAATAAGGCATCTCAAAGTCTATATAAACACCCAAGGGGGCAACTTGAAAGGGGAGATTGGCAGAAGCTGAAACCGGCGTCAAAGCTAGGCCAAGGAGCCAAGCCGAGAAGGTCAGAGCTAGGGAATAACGCGAATATAGCCAGTTGATCCATCCCAAGAAGCCGGAATTATACTCAAGATGGCAGAATTCTCCTTCAATTCCTTCAGGGAGTTTTAGGATTTTCTTATGTTTGTTTTATCTTTTCTCTTGCGATGTTTTGTTTATTCATTATGAACTAAACCCCTCAGATACCTAAAGGGGATGAAACCTAGATGGATCTTTTTATTTGATTTTTAAGTTATATGATAATTACTTAGTTTGTTCTTAATTATGTTGCTTAATCCAAATCTAATGTGCTTAGGTGGAGGAGGAATAGACCCTGCCTAAGAGTAGATCTAACATAATTAAGCGGAATTGATCGAACGCCTAGAGATAGGGTTATAAGATTTTGCCAGATTAGGGTGAAACCTAATATGGGAGTCCATTGATCGATTTACTGCTATCCTAGGGGGTTATTATAAGCGAACGAGAGTTCCACTAATTAACCTAGGGTTAGACATTATTCGCCTCGAGAGAGGGTTTAATATAGGTTAGGGAGTCTTATGGATCAAGCTAAGTAAAAGAAATCATATAATTTAGGGTTAATTAATAAGTGAAGTCTAGGTGGATTCTTCCTGAGGGTATCATTGTAATCAACTGAGTTTTTCTTCAAAGATTTCTCCTTTTCGTCCTTTTTATCTTTGTGTCCTTAGTTTAGTTTTCGTCTAAAGCAACTTCACTCTATTTTTAAGGCTGAATAATAAAAAGAAAGTTAGTATTAGTACTTTTAGTTCCTTTGGGTTCGATATCTGGTCTTGCCTAAGCTATACTACTGTTCGATAGGTGCACTTGCATTTAATCGTTGTCAGAGTTAGTTTTCAGGTTTTGATCATTCTTTTATAAATTTTAAAACTTTGATTTACAGCGATCAGCTGAGCGAGAATAAAATTCATAGAGTTGATTTGATGAAAGAGACTGAACAGAAAGTGAAAGTGATTCATGACAGTATAAAAATGGCTTCAGATCGTCAAAAATCCTATGCAGATTTGAAATGAATAGATATTGAATTCAAAGTTGGTGACAAAGTGTTTTTGAAAGTGTCTCCATGGAAGAAAATACTTCGATTTGGTCGGAAAGGCAAGCTACGTCCGAGGTTCATTGGGCTGTATGAGATCATTGAACGAGTTAGGCCGGTTGCTTATAGATTGATGTTGCCACCCGAGTTAGAAAACATTCATAATGTGTTTCATGTGTCGATGCTTCGATGGTACAGATCTAATCCGTCTCATGTGATTGCTCCTACTGAGGTTGAGATTCTGTCAGACTTGACGTATAGAGAGGAACCGATTTGAATTTTGGCCCAAGAGATTAAAGAGTTGAGAAACAAAAGAATTTCTTTAGTGGAAGTGTTGTGGCATAAACATGGAGTATAAGAGGCTACGTGGGAGCCTGAGAACGTTATGAGAGAGCAATATCCACACCTATTCACTGATAAGATTTTCGGGGACAAAAATCGGGGGAGAGTTATAACAACCCTGTTTAGACACTAGTTGGAACAGTGGTTTCGAGACCACAAATCCGAGGTCAAAAAAATATTTTAGTATTATTTTCTGTGTTTATAATATGTGATTAAGTCTATGTGAAATTTCTGTGTGAAAATTTTATGGTTTGAGTGCTTAATTAGCGAAAAGGACTTAATTGCGTAAAGTGTAAAATGCTGTGTGTTGATTATTAAGTGTTTAATTGTTGTTGTCTTTATAATTTGGAAGATTTATGTTGCAATTAGACCATTTTATGAGATTAGTGGAAGATGATAGCATGGTTTTGGTGTTATTATTAATAGTTGTTAAGGGTAAAATGGTAAAATGCCAAATAAGTTAATATAAATTAAAACAAAACCAATTTGATGGCCATTCTCTCATATTTCTTCCATCGAAAATATAAAAGAGAATAGCCATTTAAGCTTATGAAATTTCGACACTTTCTAAGCTCAATTGAGGTATGTTTTGGTTTTGGTTTTTGATAATTTTTACGTTTCTGTGATCATTGCTTAGTGTACTATCAAACCCATTCTTTAATTTTTGAATTTGATGAAGATTTTGAGATGTGCCATTGGTGAACATGTGAGCTTTGTGTTGATAGTTGGTGAAATATGGAAGTTTGGTGTTAGATTAACATGTTTTGTCTTTGAATTTTTAGTGAAATTGAGTAATTTGGGCTAAATTGAGAAAAGTGAAAATTAAGGGACTAAAATGTGAAATAAATGAAATATGTGGACTTGTATAAACATAGAGAGAATTCAGCTAGGCATGGGTGAAGTGAAATTATGTGTATCTTGTGGTTTTGTGAATTAGGCACTAAAGTGTTGAAATGTGAAAGTGTGAGGGCTATTTTGTAAAATGCCCTAAATATATGTGTGTGGACTAAATTGAATGAATTTGTGATTGAATGAGTTAAATTCAAATGTGTATAGACCAAGAAAGGAGAGGTTCAGATCGAGATTGAGGCAAAGACAAAGTGCTCGATTAATCTACCGTTTCGATATTTCGACGTCCGAGGTAAGTTTGGATATAATACTAGTTGTTAAATTATGTCTATGTGATGTGAATTGAATGAAATTATACTAAGAGATTAGAAATGCTATGTCTAGAATTGAATTAGATGGCACTAAGTGTGCATATTTGAAATCGAAATAAGGATGAATAGCACTATGTGTGCGAAGGTATGAAAGTTTCAGGTTAATGTTTTGGCACTGTGTGTATGATATCGAGATAAGTCAGTTAAAAGAATAGGCACTAAGTGTGCTGTGAAATTGGCACTAAGAGTGCGATTAAAAGTAAACGAATATCAAAAGTTGATCGGAATGTAACCTCAAGCATTGATCAGTATGGATGGTGAGTAACTATGTGTTTGATAAGGTATGCATTAGACCTTTGTGGTTGATGAAATGATGTATGGTATTATGAGTGGTTGAGTAAGTAGGTTGGCTATGGATGATATGCTATGAGTAATAGAAGGTTAATCTATATGGGGGATGTATTTGTATAATGAGTTTGTTTTGTTAACTTGAATGTATTATGTTACGAACTTACTAAGCTTTTGAAAGCTTACTGTATGATTTGTGTCTCTGTTTTATAGTGTCAGTACAGCTTGCTCGGATCAGGGAATCGTCAGCGACTAAATCACACTATCGGCTAACCATTTTGGTACTTATGGAAAGATCTATATAGTTGAAATATGGCATGTATACGCTAGTAGTTATGGCATGTTTTATCATGTTCATTCCTCCTCTTACGATTTGGCTTGGAAGTTGAATGATGTTAAACTTATAAATGAGCTATGTTTATGGTATATGAAGTATGTTTTGGTATGACTTGATGGCAATGAAATGGTCTTAAGAATGGTAAGTTTAGTGATGGATTGATGCCATAGTGATATAGTGATATTATGGATGTATCATGCTTGGTTATGTATGTGTTTTAGTTGTGCAATTTGGTATATGTTGACAAGATTAGAGATGATTTTGGATGGGATGATATGTTGATCATTTGACATGTATTTGGTTGTCAAATTGTGTGTGAAAATAGGCTTGTATGTGCTTGTAGGTATGACCCAAGTAGGGGTGGTATCTTGGCCTTGCAAATGGCCTATTTTGGATACATGGGTAAGGGACACGGGCGTCTGTCTCTGCTGTGTGGCTCAAGGGTCACTTCGAAGTGTGCTTGAGTAGATTACACGGCCGTGGTGCACAGGCGTGCCTCGTGGCCGTGTGACCAAGTCAGTAACTAGCTTAATATCACATGATCAAGACACATGGCCGTGTCTAGTAGCCGTGTGGACAAATCAGTATGTATGCCCTGTTTTGGCACGGCCGAGACACATGGGAGTGTCTGCACACGGCCTGACCACATAGGCGTGTGACCTCTGTAACTTTGAAAAAGTTTTAAATTTTTGCGTAAGTGTTCGGTTTAGTCCCGACCCCTTTCTAGTATGAGATTAAGGTCTCGTAGACCTCAATAAGGGACTATATGAATATATTTGATTATGTTTGATTGATTATTGACTTTATGATGTGAAATGGTTGTGAAATGTTTCGATTGTCCAGTAATGCCTCTTAACCCTACTCCGGCGACGGTTTTGGGTTAGGGGTGTTACATAGGGTAGAAATTGGCTTGGAACATAGCCAAGTTTTTGACCACACAGGCATAGGTACGGCTATGTGCCTCAGCTGTGTGGAGGACACAGTCTAGCACACGGGCGTGTGAATCTCCAAAACAAGGAAATTTTCTAAATTTTCCAATAGTTTTAAAAGTTCTCAGTTTAGTCCCGAATCGCTCCCAAAGCATGTTTTGGGCCTTGTAGGCCCATTTTAGGGACTTGATGTTCTAAGGTAAAAGTTTTAAAATTTAAACGAAAATTTATGCCTTGAATTTGTTCAGTTGCAAGTGTTATTGTCCGGTAACGCCTCATACCCTGTTTCGGCGTTGAACATGGGTAAAGGGTGTTAGAGACGAAGAGTTTAATGTTTTGATTATTGGAATCAAAATTGAAATACTTACAAATTGATGGACGTCCTCAAGTCTCCCTCCATTGATTTTCTTGAGTAAAATTAGGGATTTAATAATAAATAAATAAGAAAAAGGGATTTAATTATAAAAAATGGTGTCGTTTTAATAAAAGTAAAAAAATATAAATGCCGCTATTGTTTTACCCTTTAGCTATGTTTATGAAAAAAACGCCGGCGTTTATGATAAAAACGCCGCTATTGCTTTACCTTTTGCGGCGTTTATGAGACTAACGCCGCTATTGCTTTACCTTTTGTGGCGCTTATGCAAAAACGCAGCTATTGCTTTACCTTTTAGGGCGTTTATGCAAAAATGCCGCTAATGCTTTACTTTTTGTGGCATTTTCTACCCAAACGCCACTAAAAGCGCCGTTAAAAACCTGTTTTGCTGTAGTGAACATTCACACCCATATCTGAAAAAGCATATGCTAAATGCTAAAGTCAACCTAAGCCTTGTTTCCTCACAGCTATATTCTAATACTTATTTTTCCACTTTCAATTGTTTCCTCTTTCATGTCTATGATTCTATGAAACCGATCATGTCTATGATTCTATGGAATCTTAATAGCTTCACAGTAGAAAATTGTTTCCTTCCTAGTATCCGGATCTTGTTTTATTAGAGTTTGCTTAAGGTGATATGAACTAAATCTTTGGTAAAAATTTTAAAAATAAGGATAAATTGTTATAAGTAATACTAAGTGTCTAGGACTAAAAGCGATAAGCTAAATAAATTGAAAGGAAATTTGAATAAATGAATAAGTGAATAAAGAATAAGTGAATAATTGGTCCATAATTGGATGCTATTTAACACCCCCAAACCCGGCCCATGCGTTTCGACCAGATCTAGTATGCTACGAGTTGTACATTGAAAACTTCTACTTTGTCGGTTTTGGAAATCGTAAGTTAATTAGACATTATTTGAGTGAATAAGTGACATTTTAAAAATAAAACATTTGAATTATTATTATTAAGTATAATAAAACCTTTGACACAAATTCACAAGTTGCAGAACTTTTAAAAAAAACTACTTAGATGAGTAAAACTATGGGGGCCTTATTACATATAATTTCCAAAAACTAAAATCTTAAGAAAAACCGAAATAATCTAAAGAAATATAAATCAAAAACTAGATGGCCCCTCGAGTCCGTCTCGGCTCCCATGTCCACGATCTACTGCTCATCTGAAAGAGTAGAGAAAAAGGAAAGCGGTGAGTCACCAAGACTCAGTGTATGAATCTCAAAACACACAACAACCTGAGCCCACAATCACATTATGGGCCCTGGCCCATACATAAAGGCAACAATCATGAATATAAACCAAATATTAAATAATGAATAGCCCAACCCATCCTAGGTTTCCATCCTCTACACACCAACCCGTACCAACCATCACACCTTGGGGATTTACAATCAACCCTCCATCCGCTACACACCATAACGACAGCCGTACTGCCTGTTATTTCAGGAATCATTAAACGTGGCATAGCCACTGATCACTGTGTGACCTAACATTCATATTTGTGGGATTTCTACCAACGATCACTATGTGACCTATCATGCACTTCCCCTTCAATAACATAATCCCACCCCATGCATACACATAAAAGAAACATCATGCAGACTTATACATATTTTGATACACATAGGGATTTCTATGTTTACGTACCTGGCATCCATGCCTAACCCTTTTAGGGTTCCATTCGACTGTCTATACAGCCTGTTTCCGGCTTTTGTTAGCCCATAACATACATATAGACATACATACAGGATTAATAGTGTGTTAAAGATCTACACACCTGATTACTGATAAAACGATGCTTTCTATGTCAACGCTATCCTTTAGTCGACACAACTGCTATCTGCCTAAGGTGTTGTTCAGAAGCCGATCCACAACCAAGTGGCCAATCTCGAACGGCAGATACCGCTCGTTTCTTAAATTTAGGGATTCTCTCTTTTGCCTGATCCATATTTAATTCCATCACAAGTCCTTGTCAGAACTACTATCACAATTTATGATCGTTAATCCTCATCATAAAGTTAAGATCTTGCATATAATGAGTGAATCTAGTAAAAATGTAGGGGAAATCTTCTTACCTTAAAATCCCAAAATTGGAGACTAACGATTTTCGACTTTTAGATCTAGACGACCAAGTTTCCTCCAAATCCCGGAATGCCGCCCAACATAAAACCATTAAACTATTAGCTTTCCAGCTTTTGCCTTTCAAGAACCGAAATAGAACATGAGATCTAGTCGACACTTACCTTAGCACAGGGAATTCGGCTAGCACTTAGAAAGAAGATTCAGCAATGTCAAAGAAGAAGTTTTAAATGCCAGAAGAATAGAACTACCTCACAAATGGGAGGAATAGAGAAAAACGATGGGGATTTCGGCTTTTTAGAGAAATCGGCTCAAGAGAAAAGGAGAGGTTTTGGCTTTTTGAAGAAATTAAAGAATAGAAATTGTAGAGGGAGAGGCTAAGAATTTCAGCACAAGAATGAAGAGGAAATTAGGGTTTAAATGCCAGAATCAATGAGATATCCTCCTATTTATAGAAATTTCGGCAGCTATTGTTTAAAACCGGAAACGCCCTTCCTGATAACTAAAAGTCAAGCTAATAAAAAGGGAAAATTCGGCACCCCTTATCCATGAAGTAGCCGAATTCTTTACTCCTCTAGGTGTTGGATTTTCGGCTATCACCTTGCCTTGCAGATAACTCCTATCTTTTCTCCTTTTTATCTTCTATATTATCAATTATAAAATCCATATAAATCCTCCTATTTTTGAGCCTTGTTGCCGTCCACTTCACCTAACCCTAATGCCAAATTTAGCTAACTTAAATTAAAAGATTTGGGCTCCATAAAACTTAAATTTTGGGCCCCTAACTCCTTGTGTGTGGCATCACCCCTTGCTCTATTTTAAGTGCCGAAAATGGCCCAAAACATGGGCTCCTTGCGGCCAAACGTTGGGCCTCTTTAATTGTTAATGACGCCACCTTTTAATTCCCTTGCAGTGCCACCTTTTGTTGGGCCATAAGCCCACGTTAGTATTTTAAACACAATTACCACCTTTTAACTCTTTAATGCCTCATCAGATAATTTAAACAAGGCCTTTGCCTAATCCTGAGCCCAATTTGGACCCCTGTTACTCAAAAAACCTCATGATTATAAGAGTAACCCGAATTATGAAACTAGATTTTTCAATATACCCCAGCTTAAAAAAAAAGAAAAAAAACGACAGCAACAACAACATCAAAATATCCCTGGATTTAAAAAAAATTACCAAATTACCCTTGTTTTGCAAAATGACCAAAATATCCTTGACTTGTGTAATTACCAAAATACCCCCGGACTATAAAATTACCAAAATACCCTCAAGATTCCAAATTATGGAAATACCCTAATTTCAGAATTATCGAAATACCCCCAGATTCCAAAATTGCCAAAATACCCTTATTTCACAAAATCACCAAGGAACCTTATTTTGGAAAATTACGAAAATACCCCTATATGATAAATTACAAAAATACCCCTGGGTAGTGAAACAACGAAAATACCCTTACGTGATGAATGTAAGTTCATGAATGTTATTTGTATGTTGATGATTGAATGTATGTGTGTTTTCTAGAATTAGAGGATACGAACTTAAGACTGAATTGTGAATGCGAATTCGAAAGAACTACTCTTAAAACTATTATTCATAAGACTATTCGTGGTTAATCAGTGGAAGAAAACTAATAATTTATAAAACTTCTAATCAGATAAACGCAAAGCGATAGAATGAGTACAAGGGGTCGAGGACGTCCGCCACGTGGTCGTGGTAGGGGTAGGATGACGATGTCAGAACCAGTAGGATCTGGTCATGGATCTGGAAACGAGATGTCAGCTGCGGAGGAGGAATTTCAGGATCAGACTGCTGAAGATGACGCGGTATCTCAGGCAATGTTAAGGGTTTTAGAGAGGGTTGCTGGGGCTAGTGTGGGCACAGGAGCCCGAAAATCTGTGCCGGAGCGGCTTAGGGCCAACGGGGCAGAAGTGTTTAGAGGAATTACTGGTGTAGCCCCATGTTCAGCTGAGTAGTGGTTGGAGGTGGTAGAATGCATAATGGATGATTTGGATTTCACGGAGGAGGAGAAGTTGAAAGGAGTTGTATCTCTCCTACGGGATGAAGCCTATCAATGGTGGCTTACGGTTAAGGAGGGTACAATGGCTGACTGTATCACCTGGGATCTCTTTAAAACGGCGTTTCAGAATAAGTATATTGGATCGAGTTATGTGGATGCGCATCGCAGAGCATTTCTGAATCTGGTTCGAGGGAGTAGGTCAGTGGCTGCGTATGAAGCTGAATTTTTACGTCTTAGCAGTTATGCTCGAGGGATGGTAGCTACGGAGCATGAACATTGTGTTAGGTTCGAAGATGGCATGAGGGATGATTTACGTGAGTTGATAGCCCAACAACGAGAAAGAGAGTTTGCTGTCCTTGTGGAAAAAGCTAAGATAGCTGAGGAGGTTAAGCTAACAAAACAACTGAATCAGGATAGGGATAGGAGTGGAAGTAAGAGAAATTTAGGATCATCTAGGGCAGCTGGGCATGATCAGAAAAGAACCAGGTCAGACGAGCCTAGACGAGATGATAGATCTGCTGCTGCTAGTCAGACACAGAAGTGTGCTTGGTGTGGTAAATTCCATGTAAGTGAGTGTTGGGCAGGCAGTGGGAAGTGCTTTAGGTGTGGATCTTTGAACCACCAAGTTAGGAATTGCCCGTAGCAAAAAGGCAATGAAGGCCCACGAATCAAGGGAATACTCAGCCTAGCAGAGGAGGGCAGTAGCCACAAAGAGGTCGTGGTCCAACCAGAGGGGGTAATGGTTCCGGTCAGGGCCGTGGAGCACCAGGCCAAGGCCAAGGTACAGGTTATGCTGAGCCGAGGCAGCCGGCTTTGGTCTATACAGCACATCGCCACGGGGACGGAGACGTTCCAGATGCGAATAATGGTGCGTTCCCTACCATAATATACTAAGTGTTTATTTTGGATTTAGAATTAGAGTGCGCAGCGAAAGCATAGTGGTGAGACTTAGGTAGTATGATTACTAGTTAGTTGGAAATTTCGAGGACGAAATTTCTTTAAGGGGGTTAGAACTGTAACATCCTGAATAAATGGGTCTATGCATTTAGTGTAAGGATATGTTTAATATGTTAATTTAAGTGATAGGGGTCCAAATTAGGCTCAGGATTAGGCAAAGGCCTTGGTTAAATTATCTGATGAAGCATTAAAGAGTTAAAAGGTGGTAATTGTGTTTAAAATACTAACGTGAGCTTGTGGCCCAACAAAAGGTGGCATTGCAAGGGAATTTGAAGGTGGTGTCATTAACAATTAAAGGGGCCCAAGTTTTGGCCGCAAGGAGTCCATGTTTTAGGCCATTTTCTGCACTTAAAATAGAATAAGGGGTGACGCCACACACAAGGAGTTAGGGGCCCAAAATTTAAGTTTTATGAAGCCCAAATCTTTTAATTTAAGTTAGCTAAATTCGACATTAGGGTTAGGTGAAGTGGATGGCAACAAGGCTAAAAAATAAGAAGATTTATATGGATTTTATAATTGATAATATAGAAGATAAAAAGGAGAAAAGATAGGAGTTATCTGCAAGGTAAGGTGATGGCCGAAAATCCACCACCTAAAGGAGTAAAGAATTCGGCTACTTCATGGATAAGAGGTGCCGAATTTTCCCTTTTTATTAGCTTGACTTTTAGTTATCAGGAAGGGCGTTTTCGGTTTTAACCAATAGGTGCCGAAATTTCTATAAATAGGGGGGATATCTCATTGATTCTGGCATTTAAACCCTAATTTCCTCTTCATTCTTGTGCCGAAATTCTTAGCCTCTCCCTTTACAATTTCTATTCTTTAATTTCTTCAAAAAGCGAAAACCTCTCCTTTTCTCTTGAGCTGATTTCTCTAAAAAGCCTAAATCCCCATCGTTTTTCTCTATTCCTCCCATTTGTGAGTTAGTTCTATTCTTCCGGCATTTAAAACTTCTTCTTTGACATTGCCGAATCTTCTCTCCAAGTGCTAGTCGAATTCCCTGTGCTAAGGTAAGTGTCGACTAGATCTCATGTTCTATTTCGGTTCTTGAAAGGCAAAAACCGAAAAGGTAATAGTTTAATGGTTTTATGCTGGGCGGCATTCTGAGATTTGAAGGAAACTTGGTCGTCTAAATTTAAAAGCCAAAAATCGTTAGTCTCCAATTTTGGGATTTTAAGGTAAGAAGATTTCCCCTAGATTTTTACTAGATTCGCTCATTATATGCAAGATCTTAACTTTATGACGAGGATTAACGATCATAAATTGTGATAGTAGTTCTGACAAGGATTTGTGATGGAATTAAATATGGATCAGGCAAAGGAGAGAATCCCTAAATTTAAGAAATGAGCAGTATCTGCCGTTCCAGATTGGCCACTTGGTTGTGGACCGACTTCTGAACAACACCTTAGGCAGATAGCAGTTGTGTCGACTAAGGATAGCGTCGACATAGAAAGCATCGTTTTATCAGTAATTAGGTGTGTAGATCTCTAACACACTATTAATCCTGTATGTATGTCTATATGTATGTTATGGGCTAACAAAAGCCGGAAAGAGGCTGTATAGACAGTCGAATGGAACCCTAAAAGGGTTAGGCATGGATGCCAGGTACGTAAACATAGAAATCCTTATGTGTATCGAAATATGTATAAGTCTGCATGATGTTTCTTTTATGTGTATGCATGGGGTGGGATTATGTTATTGAAGGGGAAGTGCATGATAGGTCACATAGTGATCGTTGGTAAAAATCCCACAAATATGAATGTTAGGTCACACAGTGATCAGTGGCTATGCCACGTTTAATGATTCCTGAAATAACAGGCAGTACGGCTGTCGTTATTGTGTGTAGCGGATGGAGGGTTGATTGTAGAAATCCCCAAGGTGTGATGGTTGGTACGGGTTGGTGTGTAGAGGATGGAAACGTAGGATGGGTTGGGCTATTCATTGTTTAATATTTGGTTTATATTCATGATTGTTGCCTTTATGTATGGGCCAGGGCCCATAATGTGTTTGTGGGCTCAGGTCGTTGTGTGTTTTGAGATTCATACACTGAGTCTTGGTGACTCGAGGGGCCATCCAGTTTTTGATTTATATTTCTTTAGATTGTTTCTGTTTTTCTTAAGATTTTAGTTTTGGGAAATTATATGTTATAAGGCCCCCATAGTTTTACTCATCTAAGTAGGTTTTTTTAAAAGTTTTGCAACTTGTGAATTTGTGTCAAAGGTTTTATTACACTTAATAATAATAATTCAAAGGTTTTATTTTTAAAATTTCACTTATTCACTCAAATAATGTCTAATTAACTTTACGATTTCCAAAATTGACAAAGCAAAAGTTTTCAATGTACAACTCGTAGCATACCAGATCTGGTCGAAACGCATGGGCTAGGTTTGGAGGTGTTACATGCTATTTGGTATAAGATAATTGATAGTCTTTTGCCTTAATAAAAGAAATGAAAAAGAAATGTTTGACACTTTTGGATCAAATGACCATAAATGGCAATTGTGTGTGAAAACACTAATGAATTATAGCTAAAGGGAGATTAAGTTTGGCTAAACACTTGAGTACTCAATAAGAGTCCAATTATGAACTTCATAATGTGAATCATTAACAAACCATTATGGTAAGTTGAGCTTTATAACTTAAATAAGAGAAATGAACTTAATTGAAACACTTGTTTGATAATGTTAATTTTGGAATAAAATGCTTATAGGAGCTCAACATTAATAATTGCATAGGACTAGTAAGATTATCCTGTAACATCCAGGATTTTGCGGTTATGCGATTAACTCATAATTCATGTGATAGTGGGCTTAGTGTGTGTTTGGATATGTTTTAGGGGTTCCCAAAACCCTAGGATGTAGGAGACTGCCTTAGAAAAATATTCGACTCCAAGCTTAGAAAGGGGAGCTACGGGAGTTAAGCCTTAAAGGAATAAATGGTAGAGTTTAGGACACAAGAAAGCAGGTGGTAAAGTTCCATGGAGACGCAAGGGTGCAAGGGGGGAAGGTTACGTCAAAAGGGGCTTCAGAAGGGAGGAGGTTCGAGTTGCAGAGGAAGCAAATGGGAGTTTTATTTTGCTGCAGGAAGGAGAGGTAGTGGGCGGCATAGGGATGATGAGGAGATAAGGATTAAGACTTGGTCTTTTCTTTTAAAATTCATCTAAGGTGAATGGATGAAGGTTGGACTCATTCAAACTTTTTGAATGAGAGGCAGAGAGGGAAAATAGGAGAAAAAAATGGGATTTGATAGAGGTTGAAGAGTTGGCCGGCCAAGGGAGTCTTTGGATGCTAATTTCGGTCATGCAAAAAGGGGGGCTAGATGCCGAAATTTAGTTTAGCAAGGTGCCGAGTTGGTCTTTTCTCTCTAGCCGAAATTAGTTCATTTTTCTACATAGTCTCATTCTTTTCTTCATGCCAAAATTTTATGGTGATCAACTCTCTTTCTCTTTTGGTTAACTTGGCCGAAACCTCAAAGAACATTAAGGGCATCTCTTTACGTTTTTCTTCTCTTCTTCCTCTCTACTTCTTGGCCGAATCTATACCTCTTTCCCAACTTCCTTCTTTTCTTTTGGTTAGCCGAACCTTATAACCTCATTCTCTTCTCTTTTTCTTTCTCTGTTCATTCGCATCATCTTCCCTGAGACTATTCTTTTCTTGTTGTGTCTCTAAAGCCGAATCTATATGGGTAGTGCAGTCGACTACTCTCTTTTAGTCTTCGCAAGCAACGTGGGTGGTAAGTATTTCTTCCTTAGCAATCGGGTTCCCTTCTTTCTCTTTTGGTGTGCCAAAATCAAGGGTTGGCCTTGATTTCTAGGGGTGGCCGAATGTTCATAAGGTCATAATATTGTATTTCTTTGTTCGTAGCTAGCGTGAAGGAGCATTAAGGGATCCTTTTGGGTTCAATTCATCAAGGTAAGGCAGTAGTGGTATTCAGCCAAGGGGCCACATATTTCTTTATATCTTTAAAGTGGAGGCCGAAACTAATATGGATTCATTTAAGGATTTCGGTAGGCTTGTAGGTGCAAACGTGTGATTCCGAGATTCGATCAGTTGAGGTAGGATGATGGTAGTGGTAGGCCGAAGGCCATTTTTATGCTTTTTGGTATAGAAGCCGATTCTAACAGTGGTTAAGTAGGGATCTCGACAACTTCAGGAGCAAGTGACAGTTTCGGGATTTAGATAAGCAAGGTAGATGGTTTGTGATATTCGGCCATAGGCCATTTTGGTTATTAATGTTAGCCGATTCTGACTATGGCTTTTAGGGGCAGATCGACAGTGGTTAAGAGGAGTTTCCGGGATTTCGATTCATTTCGGTAAGATTATTCAATAAGTTCTAAGATTCATTATGTTAGACTATAACTTTGGCAATTAACCGAATGTTCTGATTAAGTGACTTTCGATGGACGTGGGTAGCAGTCAAGAAGGAAAAGGGGTAGTCCCTATTCCTAAGTTTAAGAAGAGATCAGTCTCTGCAGTACGAGATTGGCCACCGGGGTGTGGGCCAGCAGCAGGGCAGGATTATAGGTAGATAGGTAGTCACGATTAGTGACAGCATCGTATTGAGAGCGTAACACTTCAGGTTATCAGGTGTGTGATTAACCCGTAATTTTCTGGTTGTATGTTATATTTGCATGTGTTATGTACACATTGACAAATGCAGTGGCAATAATGAGATGGTTACCCTAAAAAGGGGCATGTCGATAACCAGGTCAGTGTTAATTATTGATGAGACTGTGAATATGCCAATGAAAATATGATTGTATGCCTGATTAACATGTTCATTCATTACACATCATGTCACTATAGTATGTTGCATGAGCATGGGGTGGGATTTGTATATATGAAAGAAGGACAGGGTGTACTTTATGTACGTGGTTTAGTGATGGCTGCGAACCTCACGTGGACTGATGAGTGGCTTTGTGCCTCATCGTGGCTGGTATCGGCTTTGTGCCATATCGTGGTTGGTGATGACTATGTGCCTCATCGTGGTTTGATGCTAGCTACGAGCTACATCATGGATTGGCGCTGACTGAGGTCGCGTTGTGGATTATTTGTGATTTATTTCACGTGGACGGAATTGATTGCCAAATTGGTGTGTAGAGGTTGGAGGGTTGATTTAGTAATCCCCTGGTGTGTGGTGGCTGGATACGGGGGTGTGTAGAGGATGGACCCTAGGCTGGGTTGGGTGCACTTTGCATAATCATGCGTCGAAATCTGTGGGCTAATTACACACTGAGTCTGTTTGACTCACCCAAATTTTTACCAACCATCGCAGGTGATACATGATGCTTGGACCGGGCTGGAGCGGATATGAGGTGGCCATGCAGAAGATGATTCTACTTATTTCAAGCACTTTATGTTTTCAGCATTTTTGGATATTTATTTGACGTAATAAGGGCCACTTAAAGCATTTGGAAACTTTATTTATGATTTCGAAGTTATATTATTATTATTCTAAAACTGGAAATGATTTTAGGAATCGATTTATATTATAAAAATCTATATTAAAGTTTTAAATCCGGGAATTTGTAATAACATAATTTTACTTAGAATTTTAAATATACAATATTTTATAAATGACAGCAAATTTTTATGTTTTACTCTTATGTCAAAATCTTTTCAAACATTTTTCCTCAGTGGCATTCCAAATTCGGCCGTGGCGATTGGGCCGGATTTGGGGTGTTACAGACCCGATCACCGGGTCCAAGTTATGGAATGCTACATTTGTTGCGAAAGCAACAATAGTCAAATACACTATAATTAATCAATCACTCATTCGATTAAACATCCTTCATATTCAATTTACGTTAAATAATTATTTTTGGGTCTTATACTAGCTTAGGAAACCTCTTTCGTCAACTTGAGCATAGAATAGAACCAAATTGTAAAGATTTTAAAATGCATGGATCGACGTCATGACTTCAATAGGTTCTCGTCACGACGTCACCATCACAGTATGTCATGTCACAACGATAAGCCTAAGTTCGTCTCGATGTCACTCATTGTGATGGCGACGTTGTGACATCAAAAAGTACAAGGTCGGGAGGTGGCCCCTATTTTTGGCAAAATGCACATTTTGGTGGCAATTTCAAAACTTCCACCAAAACCATTCAATATAATCACCAAGTATCAACTTCACTTGATTCAAAACATACCAAAAACTTGCAAAACAAGCTCAAACATCTATGCCCAACTTTTTATCAAGACATTTACCACTTAATTATCAATTAAACTTAAACATTTCAATGTCATTAGAACATAACATCCAAGCCATTCAAATGTAATCTCACCTTAGACATCCCACATTAAAAACATGCCATTTCACATGCCATACATATAGTTATAGATCATCACATCTTTTAGCATAAAAATACACATATGTCCAACAACATGTATGAATCAAAATACCAAATCAATATATTATATGTAATGGTTAAGTCAACTTGACAAGTATTAAACACATTCACAGACTAACATACACACCATGACACTTATATACATGCCACATGTAACATCCCGAAACTGGGCCTAGAAGAATTGGGCCCAATGGGCCTTGGATGTAGGAGTGTTTAAAATTTTTGAGAACAAGAGAATGGCATTATTGCAAATTGGACTTATTAGTTAAGGGAATTTGGAAGGTTACGGGGTTTCTATGAAGTCTCAGGTTCAAGATAGGCTATAGGTAAATTATTGTGTTTATGCTCTTAAGGGGGAGAAGGTAAGTGGCATCAAGACTTAAGGAAATAAGTGTGCATTTTGTTAGCACAAGGAGTTTATTGGTAAAGTGGCAAGTGACGTGTAGAGTGTACTAATGGTCTGAGGTTCAAATCCCATCTAGTGCAAATATTTTGGATTAAATTTTTGTGCTATATGGTAAGTGTCGGCCAAGGCTTAAATAAGGTAAGTAAGACTTTTTAATTTAGGCAAGGTGGTTAAGGAAATTAGGAAAGGATGAGGGTAGGGAAAGAAATCAAAAGAAAAGGAAAGTATAGGGAACATGTTGGCCCAAAGAGAGGAAAGTGTTTTGGAAAGTTTTGGTTGGCCAATTTTTGACATTTTTGGCAAGGTATGGACGGTTTTATTAGGGGGAAGAGAGAGCCGAATTTCTCTTTTCTCTTTAGACCATTTTGTTAGTTTTTGGTGCATGAGAGGTACACTTTTCTCTTTGAGCATTTGTGTCTTCTTTTCAAATCCATCTCCCTCTTTGCTTTGGCCGAAACCTCCTAACACAATTGTGCATTCTCTTCTTTCGTTTGGCCGGAAACACTCATCTTTGCTCATCCCCCCTTTGATAGCCGAAACTAACAAAGCACTCTTCTCCATCCATTCTTTTCTTTTGACCATTTCATCAACCTTTTCTTCTTCTTTAATCGACATCACTTTGTGATCACATCTTCTTGTTCGGTTTTCTCTATAGCCGAACCCATTATCATCCTATTTCTTCATCATTTCATTCCCTATCGTGTGGGGAAAACCTCTTCTTAATCAAATCGGTAAGTAGTAATTCTCTCTTTGTCAATAATTTTGTTCATTCTAGTTTTCCCTTAGTAAATCGTGTGTTCTTCTTTCTCTCTCTCGTTGGGTCTGAGTTACATTCTTTTCTGTGATATGGCCATTGTTTGGCGTAGGATTTTCAACAAGGTAAAGGAGCACAAGTGATTTGTATTAACTAAATCGTTATCCTCGACTCATCAAGCAAGTGGGGTAAGAACATTGTTATAAGATTTTTTTTGGCCAAAGGTGGGATAATTGCTAACAACTCTTTCGCTCACCAAATATTGTTAGGACGAGATTTCAGTAGCCAAAGGGTAGGATTGATTCTTGGTGCACTGAGGGAGATCACATTCGTGGTAAGTGGAGTTAGCCTAATAAGTGTTTCTAGTCACGATTATCAAAGTTGAGACTAACCTTCTATCAACTATCATTATAGGTGTTGAAATCGGTAGAAAGCACAACTTGTGATAAGGTGTGTAATCCTGTACCCTTCCGAATATGTGTTTGAAATGGTGTGTAATCTCATATCTCTCTGAATATTTGCATGAAATATTCTGTGATTCGATTGAAATACTGAAGAAAGCTGGAAATCGGCATCCGTGACCACTCGGGTGTGCGTATATTCGTAATGGTAACCATAGATTGTAATGAAATAGTTTTGGTTAGTAACAGTGATGCAATTTTGTAAAATCACAAAAAATAGAAGAAAGGGAATTAGAAAGTGAATAAGATATTGAATTAAAGCTTACTGTGTCTATTTTTATATGAAAGAAATGGAGGAGGAAGAGGAATTTTATATTCTATGATATATTAATTTTAGTGAGACTGGTTCTAAATGACTTTGTGGTTCCCTGATCTATCTTGGAAAAATCATTTAAAATTGTACAAAGTGAATTGTGAGTTATAATTTATATTTATAGATTTCTCAATGAGCCTATTTTCAATAAAAACAAGTGGGAGCAACATATGAAAACTGTACAGTGAGATATTTGAATTTTAGGTATGAGAGGTCAGAACCGTTGGACAGTGAAACAAGGGAAACTTTAATGAATAAACTGCACTAAATTGTTAAGCCAATAATTCTGGAAATATTATAGTAAGAAGATATATGAGTCTAGTTTCAAGGAAAATTTACGGATCTAAATTTTAAGCTTCCTAGCTCGAGTTATAGTCAATTTAGTCAGTATGATGCGGATGGACAATTTCAAATTTTTATGCCCAAATTAGTAGTTAAGTCTGGGTTGCGAAATTACCAAAATACCCTTTGAGGGTAAATTACTGAAATACCCCTAGGTTGCGAGATTACCGAATTACCCTAGTGGGTAAATTACTAAATTATGAAAATGCCTTTATGGGCCGAATTACGAAAATGCCCCTATGGGCCGATTTGATTGAATGCCTTAATGGGCCAAATTGCAAAGTGTTATTATGGGCCGATTTGATAGATTGCCTTAATGGGCCGATTTGATAGATTGCCCTAATGGGCCAATTTGCAAAGTGTTATAATGGTCCGAATTTTTGTAATGAATCTCTGAATTAATGATTGTTGTTTATATTTGTAAATATCATGATTTACTATGTATGTTGCATTTACATAATTTGCATGGGATGGGAAAAATGATGAAGAGAAGAGTAGCCCAGTGGCTCTGCCACAATCTGATTCTGGTGGCTCTGCCACATATTTTGATAATGGCTATGTGCCTAACATATGAATTAGCGACTATGTGTCGATTATATTTACCCAAGGCTGTGTGCTGGATATATTACCGTATATGATATTGTGGTGGCTCTGCCACAATTTGTATAGTCGCTATGCCACGCATAATTTTGATTCTGGTGGCTCAGCCACAAATATTATAAATGGCAACTTGCCTGCTATTGGTGTGCTTGGCGGGGTGGGTTGACTTGATCTCTACAGGTGTGATGGGATGGTACGGGTGGTGTGTAGCGGATGGATTACTAGGATTGGTTGGGTTGCATACATTGCACATATATATATGTTCTATTATGTAAATGGGTTTTGGCCCAAATTATGCTTTATGGGCTCAGGCCCAAGTTTTTGCTAAATGGGTTCAAGCTCAGTGGATGACGGTAAGGGAACTTCACACTGAGTTCTTGTAACTCACCCCCGCTTTTTTTTCTTAACACTTGTAGGTAATGCTCAGTAATGTGGACTTGGGCCATGGATGACTCGGTGGAGGCCATACTTCAGAAATGGTGTTTTTGTTTTGGAACTTTAGATTTCTATTTTCGTTCACTTTACTATTTTGGGTTTTATGTTGTAATAAGGCCTCTGGAGTATTTTATTATTTGCTTTATATTTGATATACTTGTTATTTTACTTAAATTGTTTTAAATGAGATTTTTCTAAAAACTTAAATAAAGGTTTTCCAAAATCAATTAATAAATGGATTTCAAAATAAACTTTTACAAATATTTTTAACACAGAAATTTTCTTTCGAATTATCAATGAAATTTTCGAAAGACTTGGATTCTCTTTCGAATTTTCAACGTCGTTTTCAAAAGTCACGTTTTATAAGATCATTAGTTCAAATTTATCAATTTATCAATCAATCTTCGAAGCTAGTAGTATTTTATCAAATGTTTCAAATCAAATTTGTTTTTCTTGATTTTAACGAATCAACTCCTATTTTAGTAAAAAGAATTTAACATGTTTTTCTCATGTTTTAATCAGATCCGGTCATATCGCATGGGCCAGGTTTGGGGTGTTACACTATAACTCTAGACTCAAAATGATCATATTACTACCAATTCGGTGATAGTGTGAGCTTTAAGGTGATCCGGCTTGATGTGTTCCACAAGGTCACAATCTACAAGGAAAAAGGGAAAACAAACGAGGTATTAAACAAAACTTACCTTATTCTTACCAACATTACTAAGTTATTTTAAATTGGCACAACATTTGGCTAGACTTGACAAATAAAAAAAACCAACATTATAAGAATTTGTTTAAAAATCAATATCACAAGATACCACAAGTGCTTAACATACCAATTCATGTCACATTTGGTAACAATCTCCAATTCATATTCAAACAAGGGATAGTATACTCAAATGCATATCAAAGGCATTACCTCAAGCAATGTTTCTTCTCAATTCATATAAAAACTTGCCATTTGAATTATCAAGTTCAATTCATCCCATTTCAATTTCTTATTTCCATATGAACTGATTTGCTCGATGAATCTTAGCAAACGGACTCAGATACATAAGTATCTACATCAAACTAGTTGCTTGTCTGAGGTGTATATACATGTCATGTTTCTCGTTCAGGCTAAACCTTTGTAACGACACATCAAGTTACTCGTCTGAGCTAAACCTGTGTCACATATATTTGAGAATTCACAACAAATGTTGAACTCGGTAACATCTGTAATCAATCCCATACAAGTTCACACAAGACCTTATTGATATGCCAATCGTATCCTAAAAATGTAACTTTCACGTGCAGGGGCTTTTAGGCTTTTACCTGTTTCAACATAGGCCTACGGTGTTGCAACATCGGATCTAGTATCGCGAAAAAGTAGGGGTTGTGTCGAAACATCACAAGCAATTTCACTTCAGGACTTGTTTTTGCTCTTGTCTTTGATGTTACGACATCGGTGTCTTGGTGTCACGACATAGGCAGCAGTTTCGGCCTGCATATAGCTCTCGATTTTTCCTACAATACCATGTAACCTTATTTAGATATCTAAAATGTAATAAAAACTACTAAAAATCATAAATTACTACTTTAAGCATGAAAAACTAAATATATACTAAGATGTTTTGATTTAACAATTAAACAAGCTAAAGTTCTGTGTAAAAAGAGATGTAAATAATTGAAACACCCCAAACCAGGCCCACGAGCCTTGACCGGATCTGGTATGTTCCTCGAGTAAAACGGTTCAAAACTTTTTGATTACTTTGGAAAATTCGGATGGTTTTGAAAGAAATTTTACCTTGTGTTGGGTTGGGCTTGAGTTGAAACAAGTTTATTCTTGAAATCTAAGTATTTATTCAACTTTATTTCTCCGTTTCCAAGTTTTTCTTAAATTGAAAATCATTCATATTTAGGTGTCAAAACATGTAACGTTTATTTTAACAAAAACAATTTAAACAACTTTTGTTTTAACAATAATAATATCGTGATAAAAGCAAACATAAAGTAGTCTCATACTTTGGTCTTATTACAAATGAAAACAACCCCAAAATAAATCCAAATACTTTTAATGTAAAAGTCTAAAATTAATTAAACTCTGAGCTGAGCATGGCCACCACTGAGCTCCTGCCACACCCAGTCCATTCTTGGCGGCACACTGAAGAAAATATTCCCAACGGGTGAGTCAAACAGACTCAGTGTGTATAACCAACACTAAGTCCCAAATAACTTAGGCAAAACAAATTCATACATGTAACAGATATAATAGTGATGCAATCCCGAACCCAAACCTAGATACCATCCACTACACATCACCCGTACCAACCTGCACACCGTGGGGACTAGTAAGTCAACCCTCCATCCGCTACACATCATCGAACGCAGTCGCTGCAGTCGACGTGCTCATCACCCTTATAAAATTCGTGGCATAGCCACCAGATAAAATATTTGTGACATGAGTCACCACATTCGGATAATGTGACTGAAGTCACCACATATTGTGGTATAAAATCACCACATTCACTTCCCCTTTCATAATCACCCATATGCCCATGTCATACATATCATGCAATATCATGCCTTATTCACATTCTTATGGCTTCACATATGCCATACAGATCATATTATAACAGTAGGAGTGGGAAACGTACCTAAGTACTTTGTACCATAGCATGGTACCTTAGCCATATTTTCCACATTCTTATTAACATATTTAATAAAACATAACCATACATCTATCGAGAAATAGTGTGGGGTACACACCTGGTATACTTAGCGAGTTTATTGAAATCTCGAACAACCCGATTTAACACTTAGATCTTCAATTCCTATATTCGGCCAACCCTAACATGTTAGTCCAAAGCCATTCGGCTATAAAACCAAATCCCGAAGGATTATCACACTTAAATCCTTACCTTGCTGCTGATTTGCTCACTAACCAAATCCCGAAATCTTGGTGATACCTCTTCTTGCAATCGGTTAGGCACTACATCACCTAAATGGTTAGTTTTCGGCTTTTTGAATAATATGAAATAGATCTTAATCAATGAATCGGGCCTTGGCCGCTTACATATGTTCACTTACCTTGCGATTCTAAAATCCCGAAAAGTGCTACTTGGTTATGAAGGTGTCGAAATACCTATAGGCATAGGTTAGATTTAATTCTAACATTAAATCACATAAAAATGGCCTATGGCTGAATATCACATAACCTACCTTGGATGTTGAAATCCCGACTAATCCTCCTTATAGTCGACTATACTAAATATCCCGAAAAGTTCCTTCCAAATTTCGGCAAACAAGAATATTGATGGGATTAGTTCTAGATTTCGACAAATCTAAAAGAAAAGAATGGAAATCAAATGACATTTGGTCTTTACCTTCTCTACAGAAATCAATAGTACCTTGCCTAACACCTCAGAGGGATTCGGCTTAGAATAATACTAGGGAGATTCGGCTTTTGATTGAGTTGGAGAAAGAAGAAGAAAAGGGTTGGTAATGAGGATTCGGCTTCAACTAATAAAAGATAAGAAGAATGGTTTACAAAGAGAATTCGGCAGAGGCTTCAAAGAGGAAAAAGAAAAGAATGCAGAACGGCCTCACTTTTCCCCCTTTTGCCGAAATTACTAAGCCTAGAGTCCCCAATTCGGCCAACACTATCATACCCCTTGTTTTCCTCTTTATCTCCTCATAAAAATAATCCCACATTTATCTCTTATCTTCATTTATTCAAAATAAATAAAATAGATCCACATTTATCTATCTATTTAGTCAAATTTTAAAAAGGATTAAACTCCTCCCTTTAGTGCCTTAATGCCGTCCATCACTATCTATCCTTGCAGCAAAAATAAAACTTTTATTTGCTTCCCTTGTGACTCGAACACAAGCCCCTTTTAACTGCTAGTGGCGTCATTTCCAGAGGCCTTAAGTGGCGCCTCCAAGCCACTTTTCCAGGCCCATTTCTTGTGTCATATCTCCCCTACATTTTCTCTTAAGGCCACCCTGCTTAGCTTCCTCTTCTAAATTCAAAATCTAATAATTTCTAAGGCATTTCCCTACATTCTAAGGTTCTAAAATTTCACATAACCCATCCATAACACATAAGACATGCTAGTTCACATAGTTTAAGCACAAATGCATAAGCCATAATTCTGGGATATTACAATAATAGTGTAATTCATGGCAAATCAGATGCTACATATTGCAGAGTTCGTATACCCAACGCACCAGCTTTCAGTTACTTATCTATTTAAATTCAGGCTTTTATTTACATCAAAGTATACGAGTTACAGATACATAATTTGTCATCCAATTAGGATTAAGGTATGCCACAATTTGAAAGTCACAAATGAATAAATCCATAAATGGATCCAGGATCTATTCTTCTTGGGTTAAGTTTGATGTACTATCAGTCTAGTCAGTTAGATCTATGTCTCTATCTTTTAGCATTTATTCGCTCTGATGCTCAAGACAAGGCATCTTCCCAATTGGACTTGATACACAACATATTAGTCTTTCAATCAGTTTGCTCATTTTTTATTAGACTAAGGATATGTTTAGGTTCATCTACTAATATAAGTTATCTTTTTGTATTACGATCCAAACACGTAATACCGCTTAGTGTTAGTTTAAGCATTAGACAACCAATGAGCTAATATTTCTTCTATATTGCTTTGCTTGCAAAAACCACATGAGGACATTTATACAAAGTATATTAATATAATCCATGAATTATTTTATTAACCAATTTGTTCGAAAAAATAACAAGTTTACAAACAAATATACTACACTTAGGGCACCAGATCCAATAATCTTCCACTTGCCCTAGTGAAGTGGATGAGTCATGTTTCACATTCCTATGCCCTCCATATGTTTCTTAAATAACTTTTTAGCTAGCAGAGTCTTGGTAAAATAAATCCCCAGGGTTTATTGTCAAATACGATCTTTGATTACATGCACTATTCTGTCAAACACTATCATCTCCCTTATGATACTTTTTATCAATTTATTTTTTCCTTTTGTGGTTTCTTTGAGGTTTAGCTATATCCCCATTATTATAGCACCACTTATTTACAATGTGACCTTCATAGTGAAGTTAGGATTGTGATCTTGTTTGACACTTATTTACACTATGAACGTTTTGCCTAGGAAAAAAAGATAGTTCGATGTCGATTTCCTCGAATCCCGACACACTTGGAAGTTAGAATTAGTATATCTGATAGTGTTGGATCGCCTGTACACCCTGTGGCACAATGGAAAATATTCCGGCGATCATCATCAATGGATCCATGTACGAGGAATGAATCGAGTTGATACAAGGGTCGAAATTATACCTTTTGACACTGAAAAAGTGATGACTAACGTTGATGATAGGATCCTTTTGAACGATGTTGATCACAAGCTACAACAACAATGTCTTAGCCTCTACATAATCTACCCAATCAAAGAATGAACAACAAAAACTCTCTTGAACTTTTTAGAGAATTTTTAAGAACAACTACTAGACTTTTTGATTTCTTTTACTTGGTAACCCTAACACACTCAAGGATTATATTCCTTTTATTTTCTTTGATATCACATATCAGAAACAAAAACGGGATCATTCCCTTATTATTAGAGAAACAAATGGAAAGTCAGAAAAATGAATTATATTCTTTCCTAAGGAATATCAATTTCCATGTCTTTTATATTTTGACCAAAATTAATTATTATAATTCTTTATATTAATAATTTCGGTAAATTATATACAATTAATATTTTTTATGAATCAAATTCATATATTAATTTTATCTATGTTCTTTATTTATGTACAAGTTTGTACATATAATGTGTTCAATACTTAACTATCAAATTACATTAATTCAATAATTAATTTAATACAACTAAATACAACACCAAATTTATTTGGATTCTGTTTGCTTCAACTATAGGGTGTGACCTTGTAGACTTGTGTAACGTTAGTAGTAATACTAGAACATTTCTAATATTACAAGCAATGAGTGGCATCTAGTAATGCATTATTATTACCCAAGTTACAAGAACTTGTAATTTGACATAACCTTTCTTGATAATTTTTCATGTGACACCCCTTACCTGTATTCAACGCTGGAACCGGGTACGAGGTATTACCGGACTTATCTCACTTGAGCATACAACTTTGGGATGTAAAATTTCATTTCAACTTAATATTTTCCATTCACATTCAAAACATCTTCATTATGGGCCTACAAGGACTTAAACATGCAAATGAAGGGTCTCGGAATCAAACCGGGAACTTTTGTATACTTAGAAAAATTTTACCTTAATAGGGCCACACGCCCGTGTGGGCAGGCCATGTGGTCATACACGCCCATATCCCTAGCCCGTGTGAGATTTATTTTCATTTCGAACCTACAGGAGTTTTCACAAGACCGGACATACGCCCATGTCCTTGGCCCGTGTTCTCTACACGGCATAGACACGCCCATGCCGTCACCCGTGTGTGAAAACCTGGGTATTCTGTTTATGACGACAGTAACCTCATAAAGGGCACACGGCCTAGGCACACACCCATGTGTCTAGCCTGTGGTCGACACTGACTTGCAACACTAACATAAAGGGGACACACGGCCTAGTCACACACCCATGGGACTGACCGTGTGTCACGCACGGCTTAGACACACGCCCGTGTGCCTACCCTTGTGGACAAGAATGAGGCTAATTGCCAAGCTCTTTTTACCACTCTAACTCATACACCAACAATCACATTCAACCATTACTCAATCATCCAATCATACATCATACACAAACATGAATAACTTCATCTTTTCATATATATAAATGATAATGAGCCATTAAATATGGCCATTTACAAAAGTTTTCATTTTTAAAGGAGCCAACACACTTGGCCAAAACAACAAAAAATTTCACTGTGTCTAGCCCCTATATATCCCATACTCCAAATGCTAAGTCTAATATACCGTGATGAGCTGATAGTGTGGATGATCTTCAGATTATCTTCATATCCCGAATCGGCTCTTTGTCACTATAAAATAAGGGAGAAGAAAGGGAGTAAGCTTTAAGCTTAGTAAGTTTACATGTAAACAATAAGCATCATAACATATGCTAAACAATTAATAACATTACATACTAAGCAAAAACAATTCACATCTCCATAATCATGCTTACTCATCTCATCTCTTACCACATTCTGACCACATAACAATTAAATTACTCACAATTACTTGTACACATTCCCTGCACTCATCACCACTAAGCAACATGAAACATTTACTTATAAAATTTCTCGATGAACCCCTCGGAATGATACTAAGTACCAGGTGGTTTTGCACACAGCCCACCAATAGTTAATAATAGGGTGGTATCTCACTTAGCCCACCAACTAGAATATTTACGGTGGTTTCGCACATAGCCTACCAAATGAGAATATAAATGATGGTATTGCACAAAGCCCATCGTGAATAAGTAATAAGGTGGTATCGCACATAGCCCACCAAAAAGGATGATTATGGTGGTATCGCATACAGCCCACCAATTAAGTATTACGGACATTGTTCTGCACTAACATATCTATTCTGAGGTTTATACGAGAATTACTCCCTATCTATCAATTTCGATTAATCTCAATCATAATTGATCTCATTCATACATTGCACCAATAAGTAACAACATATGTATTAAAGATGTATCGTTTACACATAAACTTACCTCGGTGCAAAATGTATTAATCGACGGTTTAGTCCGTAACCTTGCCTTTTCCTCTGTCAAGGTTGTTTCCATGCTTTTCTTGATTTATAATAATAAAATTCACTCATTCAATAATTCATGATACATCAAAATTTCTACTTAGGCAAAAATGACAATTTTGCCCTTATACTTTGTAAAATTACAATTTTGCCCCTAGGCTTGTAAATTGTTTTTCATCACATTTTCTCATTAAACAAGCCTAGCTAAACATTTATTTCTCTTACAACAACTCACAAAACCAATTATTTCATACATTTATTACACAATTTCAACCTTTACAATTAAGTCCTATTTAGGTGTTTTCATGATGACACATTTCACAAAAGTTATTCCTTAACTCACTAACATTCATTTTCTTCCATAAAAACTCAGCAAACAACATAAACACTCTCATTAAATGTCCTTAAACTTTCAACCATTTTGCAAATTAGTCCCCTCATTAGCTAGCTTAAGCTTTGGGGATTCCAAAAGTACAAAAATTATCAATAAAGATCTTTAAAATCACTTATTTGTAAGAGAAAAGCTTGGTTGAAAGTTTGGACTCCAAAATCCTCTAATTTCCTTCAATTTTCGATGGTAGAAGAAGCATGAATGGTAAAAGAGGATATCTCTTTTGTTCATTTTTTATCACCTAATTTCACCAAATTTTGACCAAAGTTTAATGCTCTTGTCTCCTTGTCTCTATGGCCAGCCAACACACCCTTAATGGCCTAATTGCACTTTAAGGACCTCTAATTTAATATTCTATGGCTATTAGACACCTCTACCTTGTATAATAGAACTTTCGCATTCTATGCGATTTAGTCCTTTTTCATAATTAAGCATACAATTGCTAAGATTAAAGCACCAGAATTTTCATACATCCTTATAAACATGCTATAAAATATAAAATAATATCAAAATAATTTTATTCAACCTCAAATTAGCGGTCCCGAAACCACTGTTCCGACTAGCCCCAAAATCAGGCTGTTACATTTCATGTATTATATCATTTTTTCCTTAATAACTAGATTAGGTATAGGTCATGGAATAGTCACACTTGTATAGTCTAATATAATATTTCTTGATATTTGAGTAGACTACAATAAACAAATAAGTGTGATATCTCATATCAACGAATTCGAGTATGGTCATGCATTTCTAGTCTCACTCCATCAAGAGGCCTAAGATATTGCTCCCATTATGCAGGAGGGACAAATTCTATCTTGATCAATCATATCAAATTACATAGATTGCAGCATACCCAATATCCGTCTTTATAGTATAACCTGTTATGGTAGATGTTTGACTGTGTCAAAATCTACGACTCACGATGTTGGGACAATGATGATCTCAAGTCTAGGGATCATATACATAGTTATCACTATGAGTAATGTTGTCACTATTACATAACAATCCAAGAAACATAATCATAGTGGGTTAGTCTAGTATGTTGTTCTCTAACACATACTCATGTATCAAATTTGACATCCCTTTGTCAATGACAACACTTTGTCATCAATCAACTACACATTAGCCTCAATGCATTATCATTGTCCAAGCCCACAATAATACTTGGCTAAGGATCTTTTAGTCATATTATTCTCAGGACTTTATTATTAACCAGTTTATTTATACACATAGAAAAAGAAACTAAGTACCTTATATTAACAAATAAGGTAAAACAAGTATGTGATTACAATTATCTCATTATTGTCTTTGGGCATACTCTAACAGATAGGAGTAATATCTTCTCCAAAATACACAAGCATATAATCCTTTTACCTTCGTAAATACTTGAGCATATGCTTAACTGTTTGCAAGTGTCTTGGTTTTGAATTTGCTTGATATCAACTCACTTATCCCATTGCGAAACAAATATTTGGACATGTGCACAACATAGCATACATGAGCCTTCCTTCTATCGAAGCAAAAGAAACTTTTCTCATGTTTTCTCTTTCTTCCACTGTCTTAGGATAGTGCTCCAAAGAAAGATGAAATCTCTATGTACGATCATTGCATAATGTTCCAATATATTGTCTATATATGAAGCCTGCTATAGTACTATCAATTTGTTCTTTTGATCCCTTAGGATTAGAATTCCTAGGAGAAAATTAGCTTCTCCCAAGTCCTTTTCGCTAAACTATTGGGTTAACCAAAGTTTAACTAATGACAATGTCCCCACATTATACCTGATGAGTAGAATGTCTTCGACATATAGAATGTAACACCCCGGACCCGGCCCAAAACACCACGGCTAAATTCGGAATGTTACTAGGAAAAGGATGAAAAGAGTTCTGTTTTGAAGGTGAAAAATAAGTTTTAAGTTCTAAATCAAATACTTCGTTTAAAAGGGGTTTCTATTTTAAAATTAGCAATTTGTAGACGAATAAAAATTTCGGGTTGTATAAAGTTCAAATCGTTATTCATGCTTGAGTTTCATGAAAACAATTGTTTATAAGTGATCCAAACTTTAAACAAAACTTCATTTGTTACTCTCATGTTATAAATATCTTAAAACCACTTCTAATTAATTAGCCAATAATAAATTTGAGTTAAACCATAATATCTCAAAACATTTAAAGCGGCCTTATTACAATAAAAATATCCCAAAAAGTAATTAAAAGTTTATAATGTTCTTAGAAATAAAAACAGCTTCTGCATGGCCACCTCGGATCCACTCCAACCCGGTCCAAAGAACTACGAATTACCTGCATTGGTTGAAAAAAAAACAAGGTGAGTCACCAGACTCAGTGTGCAATTAAACCACATGATTCCACAAATGGGCTTGACCCCAAATCCACATCAAACCACATACCACGCATAATGATGCAATATGTTAACCCAACCCAACCTAGTATCCAGCCGCTACACACCACTTGTATATCTATCCACCACACACTAGGGGATTACTAAATTGACCCTCCATCCGCTACACACCTCTTTGACAGTCTATGCCGACGGGTACATGCTCAAAGTCCACTTAGTGGTCTAGCCACTGATCCACGTGATGAAATCACAAATATCTACGATGAGACTCAATGTCATCATCAATCCACAATGAGGCTTGTGGCCATCATTAATTGTGACAGAGTCACCCACGTACATAAATGTACACACTTCCTCTTTATTCAATATATCCCGCACCCCATGCACATGCAGCATAATATGATGAAATGGCAATATAACATATGAACATACCAGATATGCATATATGACATGCTTACATAGGTCCACAATTATTAACCACACCCTTGACATAGGTAGTATACTAACCTGATTACCGGATTACCCAATATGGGTAATAACACCACCACAGCCACTGTTTTGGCTACCACACACAACACATACATTTAAATTAAAGCAAATAAATAAATAGTGTGTTAATTACACACCTGATAACTCGCAATACCATGCCCTCTACGTCGACATTGTCACTAATTGACACTACCGCTATTTGCCTACAATCCTGCTCCGACGTTGGCCCCACACCCCGGTGGCCAATCCCGAACCGCTGAAACTGACCGCATCTTGAATTTAGGGGTAGGGACTACATGTCCAACCCCTTTCTCTCCTTAGCTGATACTCGAATCCATCAACAAAATCTTTGGTCAGAAGACCCTAGTTAACACGTTAAATCAGATCTATACGAACTAAATACTATCTTAATCGAATATCCTTACCATAATTGGCAACACCCGGAGAGTCTACCCTTGAACCAAGAGATTACCGAAATCCCTACATAAACCATATTAGATTCGGCTCTAACACTTATGGACAAAAGAAGTGGCCTTCGGCCGAATGTTATATCTTCTTACCTTGATTGATCGAATCCCAAAAAGATCACTAACACCCTCCTTAACACTGGCTTCAAACAGAATAGACACAAAGTTAAGGCCTTTATGAAGATTCGGCTACACTCAAGAACCAAAACTAGGCTTTTAGTTTCGGCAACCAGAGAAAGAAAAGAGAAAGATTAAAAAGAATAACGAACCCTTACCACTACTACTAACCTAACTGAGAAAATTGATAGGAGATGAACGATGAGACCCCCTCTACAGGCTCTGACAGATTCGGCCAAGAGATATAACTTGAGAAATAACCACAACAGAAGAAGAAAAGAAAGAGTAGAGACGAAAAAGAAGGGAATAATGGTGAATAGAAGGTTCGGCCAAGGTTCTAATGACTAGGAGGGTTATTCGGCTTTTGAGATTGAGGTAATTGGTGGAAAAGAAGAAGAAGAGAGGGTTGAGGTTTGAGAGGTTTCGGCTATGGTGAAGGTGAAGAGTATATTTCGGCTTTTAGAGAGTGAATAGAAAAGAGGAGAAAGAGTTGCAAAGAGAAAAGCAAAATGCACAAATGGTCTCTCACTTTCGGCTTCTGGTCATATGGAGAGAAAACAATTGAAGAGCTTTTGACTAACACTTTTCCGCATAAGATTAGAGAAGGGAGAAAACGCAAAAGATGCACACTACAACCACTAAGCAAATTCGGCACCTATCCCCCTCTAACATGACCGAAAATGCCACCCCTTAGAACCTCATAATCGGCCAACTCTCACACCCCTCTCCACATCCCTTGTTTCACTCCTAACTTTCCTCCCCTCCACTCATTCAAACAGGTTTGAATGATTCAAACTTTCCACCTTACTCCCCACCACTCATTCAAAATATTTGACCCAATCAAACTTCCACCTTTCAAGTGCCATTGCCGAATCCACTACCTCCCCCCTCTTGATGCAAAATACAACCCAAAAAGCTGCCCATGTTGCTCGAACCTCCTCCTCCTTGGAACTCCCCTTGACGCAACTCCCCTGCACTCCAAATGACGCCTCCTTACCACTCCACCACTCCACTTGTTGTGCCACTGAACACCATATTAAATCCCTTAAGGCCTAGCTCCCCTACCTCTCCCCTTCACAGCTTTAACCAAAAATTTCACTAAGGCTTAGACTTAACCCCAAGGTTTCCCGAAGCCCCCAAACACACTCAAATCATGCAACACGTAGAACACATAGATACAAAACAAAATGCGAGACCCATAAATCTCGAATGTTACATAGAACGAGAAATACCACCTTTCCATCCCTAATACGTTTATAAACACAAGGTTCACATACATTTTTCTCAAATCCAAAAGTCTTGAGCGCTTGATCAAATCTTTGATTCCATGAGCGGGATGCTTGCTTAAGTCCATATATGGATCTAAGCAGTTTGCAAGCTTTATGCTTGTTTCCTTTAGCTATATATCTGGTAGGCTGCATCATATAGATGTTCTCTTTAAGATAGTCATTCAAGAACAATTTCTTGACATCCATTTGCTAGATCTCATAATCGAGTGCTGCCATAATGGATAACAATATGTAGATTGACTTGATGATGGCAACAGAAGAGAAGGTTTCTTTGTAACCAATACCTTCTTTCTGAATATAACTTTTTGCTACATGTTGGGCCTTATAAGTTTCCACTTTTCCATTCATATTTCATTTTTTCTTATAGATCCACTTACACTTTATGAGTTTTATCACGTCTAGTAAGTTTACAAGTTCCCAAATTGAGCTAGAATTCATAGAATCCCTCTCAACTTTCATAGTTGTTTCCCCAAGCTTGGAATCAAAACTATGCATGACTTCATAATATGTTAGTGGGTTAACATCTTCCTGTTCAGCAAGCTCATTGTTCAAAACACTTCCGCCAAATTGGAAGAACTCAGGCTTATGAGTGACCCTCCCACTGCAATGAAGCACCCTATGCTGCTGATTGTTTATAGGTCTACTATCAGGAGATGTTTTAGGAACTATTTTCATAGGGCTTTTTGTATTTCCCAAAATTTCCCCAAGTACTTCTTTAGTTTGAGGTTTGAATTCATTCAAGTAACTTTCCTCAAAGAAAGTAGCATGTCTTGATGCTATCACAATTTTTTCTTTCGAGTTATAAAACAAACCACCATTTGTTCCTTTTGGATATCTTACAAGCATACATAATTTTGTCCATGAATCCATCTTCCTCGCATCTTTATCCAATACGTGGGATGGTTATCCCCAAATCCTTGAACTTTTTAGACTTTTCTTCCTACCATGCCATAATTCATATGGAGTTTTTGATGTTGCCTTAGATAACACATAATTTAGAATATAGCAAGCTATTTGTACTGCATATTCTAAGAAAAAGATTGATAACTTTAAATAATTTAACATAGAACATACCATGTCTAACAACGTTCGATTCCTTGTCTCTGCCATGCCATTCTCTTATGGAGTGCCCGACGTGGTTAAATGGGATAAAGTCCTATTCTCTATGAGGTACCCTAAGAACTCATCTGACAAATATTCGTCACCTCGATCAGATTGAAGTGCCTTTTATGGGTAAACCTAGTTGTTTCTTCACTTCCATAGAAAAATCTATGAATTTTATCAAAGGTTTCACTTTTTCGGTGCATTAGATACACATACCCATATCTAAAATAATCATCAATAATGGTTACATAACACTTGTAACAACCTCTTACACTAATAGTCATGAGGTCATTGATGTCAGTGTGTACAAGTTCTAAGAGTTTCACGACCCTCATTCCATTTGCATTAAAAGATCGCTTAGTCATCTTACGTTCTAGGCTAGATTCACATTGTGGACAATCAACTTTTTTAAAAGAACTTAAAGTTCCATCTTTCACAAGTCTAGTGATTCATTAGAGTGAGAAATTTTATGTCTTTTTTCAAAATTTCAGTCTCAAGCAGTGTGTACATCTTTGGTTTGATAAAATAGAGATTATTTGACATCCATCCATTAAAGATAAGTTTACTATTTCTAAATATTGCAATACTATTATTAAAAGTTACGGTCAACTATCTTTATTTAAACATGCAAAATAAATAAAGTTTCTTTTGAGACTTTGTACATATAAAACGTCTTTTAAAATAATCTTCCTTAAGTTATAAAAATAAATGTGTACATCTATCACTACTTCAGTTGCAAAAGTTGTCCCGTTTCTAGTCCGCAACGATAGACTCTTATCTCTAATATCTTTCACCTCCTCAAACCCCTATATAGAAATACATACGTGATTAGTGACTGACAATTCAATGACCCAGTGGTCTATTGAATCTTCCACTAAACAAGTTTCTATCATAAAGTGTTTCATACCTTTGCCTTTCGTGGCTAGGTATTTCTTTCATCCCTTGCACTTTGCCTTGAAGTGCCCTTTTTTACTACAAAAGAAACATTTAGGCTTAGATAAGTCTTTAGGCTTCCATGTTCTTTTTCTTTCCACTTGTGGTGGCTGAGAGACCTTATCCTTTCTTTTCTTAGCGTATTTTCCCTTCCCTTTTGAGGAAGAAGTGATAACTATGCTTTCTTCTGCTCTTTGGACCGATTGATCACCATTCAACATCAACTCACAGGATTGTAATTCCTTCATGAGTTGTATAAGCGACAGAGGTTATATGTGGCACAAAAGCCTGCAAAATACTTGGACAAGCTTTTGAACACCATTTCAATCTGAGTGTTTTGGTCCAAATTAGCCTAAATGTCAGCGACGTAGGCAAAATATTCCAAAAGAGTAATCATATAATTTTTGATTGGAGTGCCAAGCTTTTTCTTGGCATTCATCAAACTAGTAATATCCGATTGTCGAGCTAAGGTAGCTTGGCCTCTAAATATGTATTATAGTTTGTCTAGAATCACTTTCGTAGTCATGCTTGTCAACATATAGCAATGAGCTATCTCATCAGACTCCTCTAAGCATTTTTTAGCCTCAACTTGAGTGGCCGAAGGGCACTTATTACCAAAAACTCTTCTAAGTTTGTCTTAGCTTAGGATAATCATTTGGTTCATTTTCCATTCCATATAATTATTTACGTTTAGTTTGTTCTCTGTGATTATATTTAATAAGGGAATAAGTGTCATTTTTGAATTAAAAATAAAACATTCATTCATTAATAACTTTGTATTAAGCAAATATTTGAAATCCTTTTGCAACATTATGTTATGCATTAAGATGATGTATGCGTCTTATATTAAACCTTGAAAACATTTGTAAGTCGTTGCAACGATTGTTCTTATACCTATTGAATCAAGCCACCATAATGTGATCATGAGCAATTATTAAGAACATGGTTTTCCATCAAATTACTGCATGAACTTATTTCCTTACGCATTCACAGGTACTAATAACCATATAACGTTTGACCATCGTTCTAATTTAAGTAGAGCCCTGTAGGAAGTTACTTAACTAGAAGATCTTGAGTTTATAACCATCAGCTCAACACCTATCGCATCATGTACCAAAAATGAATCATCATGGGACAATCTTACCGAGTAGCATGCTTGGACTAGTTTTCCTCCTTTGAAGATATAATTTCTTAACCAATCGCACATGACAATTCTTCTTACTTTTAAGAAATCTCCTCAATGAGGTCCACATGACGATCCTACCGTGGGGCAGTTAAATTGCCACGCCATCAGAAGAGACCATTGATGGATTCCGTAGGTCTTGTTTATGGACCTTCTCCCACTCAATTAATTATAAACTCATTTAGTCATGAAGTCATTCCATTATAGTATCATGATTGAGCTCTCCCCAATGACATACCATTACGGAAGCAACTACTTAATGCTCGTCCAATGACCTCGTCATAAGTGTGTTACCCTCATAAGATATCCTTGATCTCTTTAGGATAATATTCATTCTCCTAAATGATCCTATCTTATGTCATGGTAACCATTTTGATTGGCTTACTTCAGTGATCATAAGTAATTCCTATTTTGGGTTTCTACTCAATCAACTAGTTGTTACCCTAGCAGGATATCTCGATCTTCCACTAATCTTATGAGTCGATAAGAACTACTTATCTCTTGACCTCATAGTCTAGACCAAATTGGGGCAAGTGATTCACAGATAAGCAATAGCAATTTTGGGTTAATTTCTACCTAGATGACTTCATAGGTTTTAATTTTTTCCTATCCTAAATAGTTGATCTGCTAAGAAAACCCTATATAGAAATTAATTAATCACACTTCCACTCGCTAATCCCCATAATAGGATTAGTTCCTCATGGATTTCATGAACAATGTAAACTTGATAAAATAAATAAACATTATGAAAGAATCAAGAATAAAAGTTTAAGAAAAAATCCTGATTGTATTGAATATTTGAAGCACATAAATCCATAGAGTTTGTGTTGAGTCTACAAATTAGCTCTTCCGATGAACAAGAATGAAAATAACTGAAAATAAATCCTAAGTCTAAAAAGAACTAGAAACAAAAAACTAAATTGAAAAATAAAATTCTAAGTTACAAAAGTGGTCCTTTCTCAAGTCTCTTATGAGTCTATTTATAGTGTTAGGATTGGTCATCGTCCTTAGCCCTAGGATCAAGTGTCTAAAGAGGCTGACATTTTTATATTAATTTCCATTGTGACTCATAATTTCTTCCCATATAGGGCCAGGATCATGACATCCAGTGCCTGTGTTGCGACACTGAATGCAATTTGCTTTGGCTTAGGTTTAGTATTAGAGGTGTGTCGTGACATCCACTGGCTATGTCGCGACACCAAAGATAGCCTTGGAGTTTTGGCATTCTGTTCACTATGTTGTGACATTGAACTCCCATGTTGCAACACGGTGACTAGCCTTGAGCTCTCATACCTTTGAATGGTGTCATGCACACTCACTAAGTATAATAATCTTCCTTTAGGCCTTCTTTGGCCCATAAGGTCATAAAATGACTAAAATTACACTTTTTATTAGAGTAAAACTAAAATAGAAAAACTAAATAAAACATAAAAAGATTGCTTAAATTCAAGCTCCTCAAATATGAAAACTAGTTTAATCTGCTACAACAAATTATGGCATATCAAACTCTGCCACACTTAAGTCATTGCTTGTCCTCAAGCAAAGAAAGATAAAAGCGAAAAATAAAAGACATCCCTTGAACAAGTATGATAGAAAGACTAGTTTTGGAACAAATCACTATGAAAAATCATATATACACATAATTCTTGCATGATATGTAAACGACTTACTATTTTCAATCTCAAACACATAAGTTAAGTATATTAAAAAGTATATAGACAATAAGGTCTTCAAATATATACGTCCATCGAAAAATCATACATGTAATTTGATTATCCTTGCAAAATAGAAATAATCAATATTGTATTTTCTCAATATAATGTCACTTCACGAATAGGTTTACCTAGGTCACATAAGACTTTTTGGCTTGTAATGACCTGAGGCTTGGGACAACTATGGAAATAAAAAACCAGAAGCATCAAAACTATTTCAAGCACGATAGTAGTTTGGCAAATCATTTTTTTCCCTATTCTCCCCTTAATAACCCTTGTCCGCTCACCACCTTATTTCTTATTCTCTTACCTTGCTTATTTCTCCATGCAGGAAGTTACAACATAATAAAGTAACTATGGTTAACTTACGGGTTTTTGTGCACTAATGATTGAGTTTTAGCTTACGAGTTTTTGTGCGCTAATGACTGAGTTTTCTACTTTTGTGATTTTATCACATTTGAATATTTTCAACATAACTCACTCACAATGCTTTTGTTTTTCATTGCTCAAGTACTTTTTCTTCTTGTTTTGACTTTTTCCGAATTTTCCTTTTGTTTTGTACATTCTGGCTAAACCTATAATCACTATATCATATTGCTTCTGCCTAATTCACTCTGATTTTTACAAAATTCTCCATGATGTATCTACGTATCCCTCAATATGTATGGCAAGACATCTAAATTCATGCAATTCAGGACCAAAGAAAAATGCTAAGTGCAAATTATTTTGGCTCGGGTTTTGTATAGAGGTTTATCAAGAAGAGTTTCCTAGCTCAAAATTTGTACTAAGAATCGATAAATAGGGTTAGCTTTTTGGTTCTGGGTTATAACACCCCTAACCCATATCTGTCGCCAGACTAGGGTTAAAGGCATTACCGAACAGATCGAAAATGTTTACAGAAATGTCATACAATTTAATATTAACCTCAACCATTATGTCCCCTTAGTAGGTCATCGAGACCTAAAACATGCTTATAAACCGGGTCGGGACTAAACTGGAACACATACAAAAGTTCACAAAAATTTAAAACTTTTCTAAGTTTCAAGGGTTACACGCTCGTGTGGGCAGGCCGTGTGCCTCCCACGGCTGCTACACACACCCGTGTGTCCTCCCCGTGGTTGAAACTGACTTTACTTCCATGGCCACTAAGCACGCCCGTGTACTCTAGCCGTGGTCGATCCTGTCAAAAATCACACGACTACTAGGCACGTCCGTGTGCCAAGGCCGTGTACTCTTGAGCTAGCTACTAACTTAGCCCCATGGTCATTAGGCACGCCCGTGTGCCACAAGCATGTGGCAAAATAGGCCATTTGCAAGGCCAAAATGCCACCCACATGGGTCTTACCTACAAGCAAAATCATCAGGACATCTCATGCCTATTTGGCAACCAATAACATACCCAAATAACCATCCAAATTACAAGACTAAAACTCAACTCTTCACAAGCATAATTTATTCATTTGCTTAATCAAAACTTGACCATTTCATGTATCAACTAACCATGCCAAAAACATGCTTCACATATCACATTCATTCAAGCAAATTCTCAACTCATAACTAGCCAAATCTCAGGGCTAATTTCATATAACAAACTTATACCAAATACTAGCCTATACATGCCATATCTAGTTATATACATTCCAAAGTGTACCAAAATGAGTTTAGGAGTGTGATGACGATCCTTGACGGTCCCGAGCCTTCAGTAGCTTTGACGACCTATAAAACAGAGAAAACACACACACAATGTAAGCTTTCCAAAAGCTGAGTAAGTCATAATACAAATAAACTTAACATAAAAGGCATATATGCATAAGGTACATTGGCACATAACAGTTACTTAGCAAACTATCACATATTTGCTTTGGTTGATATACTTGGCCACAATTGCCACATTCATCCATTCAAGAATCATATATATATACATAACTCTTTCATAATCATTCTTGCATCTCATTCTCGTTCTCATATTCAATCATACTTTTTTTCAATTCAAAGTCATATAGGTACTTAACTTTTATACACACTTAGTGTACATACCAAACGTACCTGAAACTAATATACATTCACGTAATTGTTTTCAGCTCGGATTTGCTCAATGAACCGTTCGGAATCTAATAGGATAGTCAGAAACTCAGAATAATCGTACAATGCCAATGTCCCAGATGAGGTCTTACATGTAATTGGATATCGATGCCACTATCCCAGACAGGGTCTTACACGAATCAATACGATGCTGATGTCCCAGACATGGTCTTACATGTAAAGCTCATATCGATGCCAACATCCCAGACGTGGTCTTACACGAATCAATAGAACTATAATGGAATATAGCTGTAATTGAATAGAACTGTAATGGAATAGAACTGTAATAGGAATTCAATTGTTTGGTTGAATGGAATGGAATAGAACTGTAATAGTATTCTTGTGTTTGGTTGAATGGAACGATGTTGCAACAGCATAAGGAAAAAAACTAAAATGATTAGAATACCCTTAGCAGAAATTTTTTTAGGTAGATGATTATTGTTATTATTATTAAATTTTAATAAGATTATTAATATAAATAATAAATAATTTAATGTAATATCCTGGATTTTGGGCTTATGCATTTGTGCTTAAATATATGTGAAAGCATGCCTTTGTGTGTTATAAATGTGTTGTATGAATTTTGTGGACTTTAGAAAATAGGAGAATGCCTTAGAAATTATTAGATTTCAAGTTTAAAAAGGGAAGCTAAGCCTAATAGGCCTTAAGAGAATTAGTAGGGAAATTATAACACAAAAATGGGCTTGGAAAAGTGACAAGGAAGTGCCACTTAAAGCCCAGTAAGTGACGCCACAAGGAGTTCAAAGGGCCTAGGTTCGAGCTACAAGGGAAGCAAAATAAAGGTTTTATTTTGGAGCAGAGGTGAGCAGCAAGGGACGACACTAAGGCTAAATTTTAGGAGCTTTAATCCTTTTATTTTTTCTTTGAGATAAATGGTGATAATTAATTGAGATATGGGATAAATGTTGGATTAATTTTTATTAATTTGAATACGGTGATAATTCAGAGATTAAGCTATCGGAATTGGGAGAGTTGGCCGAATAAGGGTCTCTAGGTAGACTAATTTCGGCAGAAAGGGGAAAAGGGTGGCTATTCTTCATTCTTTCTTTTACTCTGCCGAATTCTCAAAGTGAACATCCTCTTCTCTTTTATTTTTGCCAAAGCCGAAAACTCAAGCAAAGCCTAGCCGATTTCCTCACCTTTCTACTCTTCTTCTTTACTTTTCCTCTCAATCTTCCAAAAGCCGAAAGTAGATTCTTTTTAACCATAGCCGATTGGTTCATTAAAATCCTAAAAGCCGGAATTTGAGTGCTCAACAAGTAGTCCTAGCCAAATAACTCTGTGGGTTTTTGGTAAAGGTGCTGTCGACTACAACATTAAGGGTAAGGATTCGATTGTTGTCGTATTATTTCTTTTCCTTAAAGCCGAAATCAAAACTCTAATACCATTAATGATCTTTGGCCGAATTTTTGAAGGAGAATTTCAGGATTTCTAGCATAGTCGACTGTAAGGAGAATCATTCGGAATTTAAGGTAAGTCATGTGGTATTCGGCCAAAGGCCATGTATTGTGATTTAAAGTTAGAATTAAATCTAACCTATGCCTATAGGTATTTCGGCACCTTCATAATCAAGTAGCTATTTCGGGATTTGTAGATCCGCAGAGGTAAGTAAATACTAATCGGCCAAAGCCAGATATGGTGGTTCAAATCTATTTCTTTTTAAAGAGCCGAAATTAACTTATGAAGTGATTGAGTAGTAGCCGAATGGCTTTTTACTAACACATCTAGGGTTGGTCGAATATAGGAATTGAAGATCTAAAGTGTTAGATCGGGTTGTTCAGGATTTCAATAAACTCGCTAAGTAAATCAGGTGTGTATCCCACCCTACTTCTCGATAGATTTATGGTTATGTTTTCTTAAATATGTTAATAAGAATGTGAAAAATATAGCTAAGGTACCATGCAATGGTACAGAGTACTCAGGTACGTTTTCCTACTTCTACTAGGATTATAATGTGATCTATCATGGCACATATGTGAAACTATAAGAATATGAATAAGGGATATGACATGGTTAATGAATATTTGTATGGCATGGGGCATATGGGTAATTATGAACGGGGAAGTGAATGTGGTGACTTTTGTCACGGTATCTGAATATGGTGACTTCGATCACATTATCTGAATGTGGTGCCTCTTGGCACAAAATATTATCTGGTGGCTATGCCACAATTTTATAAGGGTGATGAGCATGTCGTCTGCAGCGACTGCCTTCGATGATGTGTAGCGGATGGAGGGTTGACTTAGTAGTCCCCACGGTGTGCAGGTTGGTACAGGTGATGTGTAGCGGATGGTACCTAGGTTTGGGTTCGGGTTTGCATCATAATCTCTATTTGTTATGAATGTATGATATGTATGGGATGTTATGTTATGCCTAAATCATTTGGGACTTAGTGTTGGTTACACATTGAGTCTGTTTGACTCACCCTGTTAGGGAATATTTTCTTTCAGGCGACACTCAGTGATGGACCGGGTCGGCAGGAGCTTAGTGGTGGCCATGCTCAACTCAGAATTTTTATTTGACTTTTGACTTACTTTCTTTTATTTAAGTATTTTGATTTATTTTGGAAATTGTTTTGATGTAATAAGGCCATAGTATGAAACTGTTTTATGCCTGCATTTATTTATTTTTATCACGATATTATTATTGTTAAATTCAAAGTCAACTGAAATGTTTTTTTTTTTAATAAACATTAAATGTTTTGACACCTAAGTATGAATGATTTCCAATTTAAGATAAACTTTGAAATGGAGAAATAAAGTTTTATAAATACCTAGATTTCAAAAATAACTTGTTTTCAAACTCGAGCCCAACGCGAATAAAATCTCTTTCAAAACCATCCAATTTTTTCTAAAAGTATTCACGAACTTTCGAACCATTTTACTCAAGGAACATACCAGATTCGATCAAGGCTCGTGGGCCGGGTTTAGGGTGTTTCAGGTTGGTATCAGAGCCAGGTTTTAAACTCTCGGCCTTGGGTTTAAAGCCCATAACATTTTTAAAATAAGGCCCAAACAAGCTTTGAGAAAACTTTTATGAAAAGAGCAGGTTTTCAGGCATGGCACCTAAGTCTCCGACCCGCAGTCCACCAGGTAAGTACCCCTATTCATTTGTGTGATTTATAGTATGACTTGTAGAAGGGTAGAAATGGAACGTAGATTAGTATACCAAGGACTTGAACCCTAGGACTAGTTTTCCTCAACAATTACATAAGACTTAAAGCCTAATTAAACAAACCTGTGAACTAAGTCGCCGAGTTAAGGTGTGGCAACCATTGTGCGCATGTCTAGGATTGGATCTGGAAGAGCCTGGTACTTAAGCAGTCCTAGTGATTCACCTCCTCTTCGCTGGAATCCTACCTGGTGCGTAGCTACGATTCACCCTAACCAAGAGGATTCAGTCACAGGCTAAACTCAGTAATTAAACCCGAAAAGGACTAGCCGTATTTTCATGAAAACCCTAGTTTTAAAATCACCAAACTACCCTTTTAATTATGGACAAACTATTTTGAAAATTTTTCAAAATATTTCTGATTTCCAAAATTACCTAAATACCCCTAGTGGAAAAATTACTAAAATGCCCCTGGTTTATAAAATTTTCGTACTACCCTCGATTTTAACAAAATTTCTTTACTTTGCAAAAGTATCCAAAAACCCTCTCTTGCGAAAATTCAAGATACCTTGATTTGGAAAATTTACGATATTACCCCTGTTTTACAAAATTACCGAAATGACCTCTGATTTCTAAAATTTCCGCAACCACACCGATTTGGAAAACAAATTCTCAAAAAGGAACCCTAAGTTATGCAAATTTTGAAATACCTTTGATTTATAGAGATTTTTCAAATTGACCCTGATTTATTACCAAAATACCCCTATAGGAAAAATGACGAAAATACCCCTGGGATAGGAACAGACAAGAATGTTGGAATCATGAATGTGCGTGATATGAACTACTGAATGGATTGTACTTCTCTGAGTTAGGATAGAAGACTTGAAACTTTGATTTATCGAAAGAACTGCTATTAAACTCCTTTCATAAAATTTCTTCGCGAATAATCAGTGGAACAAGGACTAATGCATAAAATTTCTTAATCAGATTAACACGCGATCATAAGAATGACTCTAGGGGGCGCGGTCGTAATGTGCGAGGACGCGGTCGAGGTAGGATGACCGTGTCGAAACCCGTTAGATCGGGTCAAGGATCTGAGAATGAGGTACCACCGCCACCACCACCACCAGCTGTTGGTGTTGAGCAGCAAGATCGCATGCATGAGGATGATCTTTGTATCGCAGTATCTTTGCGAGTTCTTGAAATGGTGGCTGGAGCAGGTGAGAATGTGGGAGCTCAAAAATCTGTACCCGAGCGACTCCGAGCCAACGGAGCTGAGGTGTTCTGTGGCGTATCTGGTGTGGCACCCAGTACAACTGAGTATTGGTTGGAGGCCACAGAGTGAATTATGGATGAGCTCGACTTAACCCCTGAAGAGAAACTGAAAGGAATGGTGGCGCTGCTACGCGATGAGGCGTATCAATGGTGGTTAACAGTTTGGGATGGTGCCACAGCTAAGGATCTGACTTGGGAGTATGTTAAGGCAGTGTATCAGAAGAAGTATGTCAGCACGCGTTATACTGATGAGCAGAGGAATGCGTTTCTGGGGTTTGGTTCAAGGGAACAAGTCCGTAGCAGAGTACGAAACTGAATTTCTAAGGTTGAGCCGGTATGCTCGAGGAGTAGTGGCTACGGAGCATGAGCGATGTGTCTAGTTTGAGGACGGACTAAGGGATGACCTGACGTTGTTAATAGCCCCACATCAGGAGCGGGAGTTTGCCGCATTAGTAGAAAAGGCTAAGGTAGCTGAACGGATTAAGGACTCTGTAAGGCAGAACTCTGATCGGAATAGACAGAAGAGAGGTCTTGGGTCGTCTGGATCGTCAGGGAATGTACAAAAGAGGCCTAGAGTTGATGGGCCGCGAGGTCAACAAGTTGGTTCAGGAGGGCAGTATCGTACTTGTAATCAATGTGGGAAGATGCACTTAGGGGAGTGTTGGAAGAAAACGGGAGGATGCTTTAAGTGTGGGTCTAAAGATCATATGATCAAGGACTGTCCAATAAAGATAGATGGAAGTCGACCAACCGGCCAAGGTGCTAATTAGGCTGGTAGAGGTGGACAGCAGCCTCAGCGAGGTCGTGGTCCGAATGGTAGAGGGAATGGTGCTGGAAGAGGACATGGAACACCGGGCAGAGGTGTTTGTAATACTGAGGCTAGACAGCCAGGTCTGGTTTATGCGGTTCACCGGAGGGAGGATGGAGATACGCCAGACGTCATAACCGGTACGTTCCTTATAGCGGACAAGCCTTATTTTGCTTTGATTGATATGGACTCGACACATTCTTATGTTACATGTAGAGTAGTCGAAACTCTAGACATAGCCTCTGAACTTTCTAATAGGGAGATAACTGTAGTAAGCCCATTAGGCCAAACTGTAGTGGTGAATAAGATCTTTCGGAGTATACCTCTAGAGATTCAAGGAGTGATCTTTTCTGCCAACTTAATGGAACTACCCTTCAGAGAGTTCGATCTTATACTCGGCATGGATTGGTTAGTGGAGCATCAGGCTGTATTGGATTATGCAGCCAAACAAATGGAGTTAAGGACCCCGGAGGATGAGGTGATAATTATGATAGGATAAAGAAGAAACTACTTGTCTAACGTAGTTTCAGCATTACAGGTTGATAAGATGGTTCAGAAAGGGTGCAAGGCATTTCTACCCTTCGTAAGTGCGTTGGATGGAAAAGAAGGGGGAGTTAGTGGAGTTAGAACTGTAAGGGAATTTGAAGATGTGTTTCCGGAGGAGTTACCTGGAATACCCCCGGATAGGGAGGTGGAATTTGGAATTGACTTGCTACCAGGTATAGCTCCTATGTCAATTGCCCCTTATAGAATGGCACCAAAGGAGTTGGTTGAGCTCAAGGCTCAGATTCAGGATTGCTTGATCGTGGGTTTATTCGACCCAGTGTGTCTCCTTGGGGAGCACCGGTCTTATTTGTAAAGAAGAAGGACGGAACTATGCGTATGTGCATAGATTATCGTCAGTTAAATAAGCTGACCATCAAGAACAAGTATCCTTTGCCAAGGATAGACGACTTGTTCGATCAGCTTAAGGTAGCGGCGGTATTCTCAAAGATCGACTTAAAGTCTGGATATCATCAGTTGAAGGTGAAGGAAGCAGATATCTATAAGACGGCTTTCCGGACAAGATACGGCCATTATAAGTTCTTAGTAATGCCGTTCGGATTGACGAACGCCCCAGCCGCGTTCATGGATATGATGAACCGAGTTTTCCAACCCTACTTGGATAGGTTAGTCGTTGTGTTCATCGACGACATTCTTGTGTACTCCAAGTCTGAAGAAGAGCATGATGAGCATCTTCGGGCTGTGTTGCAAGTGTTAAGGGAGAAGAAGCTCTATGCCAAATTCAGCAAGTGTGAATTTTGGCTTAAGGAAGTGGCATTCTTAGGGCATGTGGTGTCTGCTGAAGGGATAAGGGTGGATCCTAGGAAGATTGAAGCAGTGTTAGATTGGAAACCACTTAAGTCTGTGGCTGAGATTCGTAGCTTCTTGGGGTTGGCAAGCTACTACAGAAGGTTTGTGGAAGGGTTCTCATCGATTGCCGCACCTTTGGCAAAGTTGCTGAGGAAGGAAGTACCTTTTGTATGGATGAATAAGCAACAGGAGAGCTTTGAGAAGCTTAAGAGGGTCTTGACTGAAGCTCCAGTTTTGATTCAGCCTGAGGCAGGAAAGGACTTCGTAGTGTACTGTGATGCTTCTCACACAGGATTAGGGTATGTTTTGATGCAAGACGGGAAAGTAGCCGCGTATGCGTCTCGGCAATTAAGGCCACATGAGGTTAACTACCCGACTCACGATTTGGAATTGGCGGCAGTGGTCTTTGCTCTCAAGGTGTGGAGGCACTATCTTTATGGCGAAAAGTCGATAATTTATACAGACCACAAGAGCCTTAAGTATCTGTTGACTCAAAAGGAGTTAAACTTAAGGCAGCGAAGGTGGGTGGAATTACTGAAGGACTACGATTGTTCTATAGAGTATCACCCGGGCAAGGCGAATGTGGTAGCAAATACCCTGAGTCGGAAAGTAGTGTCGGATCTGAGGGCGATGTTTGCGCATCTGAGTTTGTATGACGATGGAAGTTTGCTGGCAGAGTTGCAGGTCAAGCCGATGTGGTTGAATGAGGTGAAAGAAGGACAGTTGGCTGATGAGGATTTAACTGCCAAGATGCGGCAAGTTCAGAATGGTGGTCTAGAGGATTACAGTATGTCCAGCGATGGAGTATTGTGTTTCAAGGGTAAGGTCTGTATGCCTAAGGATAAGGAGTTAAGACAGAGGATTCTTCAGGAATCGTATAGTAGCCCTTATGCTATGCATCCTGGAGGTACTAAGTTGTACCGAGATTTAAGGGAACAGTTTTGGTGGCCTGGTCTAAAACGGAAAGTTACTGAATTTATCGGCAAGTGCTTAACATGTCAGCAAGTCAAGGCTGAACACCAAGTTCCGTCAGGATTGCTTCAACCGATAATGATTCCACAATGGAAGTGGGAGAGAATTACCATGGACTTCATTAGTGGGCTTCCCCTTACGCCTACTAAGAAGGACATGGTATGGGTGATAGTGGATTGGTTGACAAAGTCCGCGCATTTCATCCCAGTGCGGGTTGACTATTCTTTGCAGAAGTTGGCAAAGTGATATGTGTTAGAGATTGTAAGGTTGCATGGAGTTCCGGTATCGATCATCTTCGATAGAGATCCAAGGTTTACGTCTCGATTTTAGAAAGCTTTACATCAAGCGTTAGGCACCAGATTGGATTTCACTACGGCTTTTCATCCACAGTCTGACGGGCAGTCTGAACGAGTAATACAAGTGTTGGAGGACATGTTGAGGGGCTGTGTGATAGACTTCAAAGGAAGTTGGGAGGAGTATTTGCCTTTAGCAAAATTTACGTACAATAACAGCTATCAAGCCAGTATTCGGATGGCACCGTATGAAGCGCTGTATGGACGGAAGTGTCGTACTCCTACGTGTTGGACGAAATTGGGTGAACGTTGAGTATTGGGTCCAGAGATTGTGGCAGAGTCGGAGGAAAAGGTTGAGGTAATTCGGGCACGGTTGAAGGAAGCATCTGATAGGCAAAAGTCATACGCTGATCTGAAACGGAAGGAGATAGAATTTGCTGTGGGAGATCAAGTGTTCCTTAAGGTTTCGCCCTGGAAGAAAGTGATGAGGTTTGGTCGCAAAGGGAAGTTAAGTCCAAGGTTTATAGGACCTTATCGGGTATTGAAGCGAGTCGGACCAGTGGCATACCAATTAGAGTTGCCTTTGGAATGGAAGCAGATGCACGACGTATTCCATGTGTCTATGCCACGTCATTATTGATCAGATCCATCTCATGTAGTTCCGGTTGAAGAGGTGGAGTTACTGCCAGATTTGTCCTACGAGGAAGAGTCGATTCAGATCTTGGAACGAGATGTGAAAGTGTTACGAAGGAAGTCAGTTCCTTTAGTCAAAGTGTTATGGCGAAACCATGGATCGGAAGAAGCTTCGTGGGAGCCAGAGGAAGCAATGCAACAACAATACCCTCACTTATTTCAACCAGGTAATTTCGAGGACGAAATTATTTTAAGGGGGTAGAACCATACTATCCTGGATTTTGGGCTTATGCATTTGTGCTTAAATATATGTGAAAGCATGCCTTTGTGTGTTATGAATGTGTTGTATGAATTTTGTGGACTTTAGAAAATAGGAGAGTGCCTTAGAAATTATTAGATTTCAAGTTTAAAAGGGGAAGCTAAGCCTGATAGGCCTTAAGAGAATTAGTAGGGAAAATATAACACAAAAATGGGCTTGGAAAAGTGGCAAGGAGGCGCCACTTAAAGTCCAGTAAGTGACGCCACAAGGAGTTCAAAGGGCCTAGGTTCGAGCTACAAGGGAAGCAAAATAAAGGTTTTATTTTGCAGCAGAGGTGAGCAGCAAGGGACGGCACTAAGGCTAAATTTTAGGAGCTTTAATCCTTTTATTTTTTCTTTAAGATAAATGGTGATAATTAATTGAGATAGGGGATAAATGTTGGATTAATTTTTATTAATTTGAATAAGGTGATAATTGAGAGATTAAGCTATCAGAATTGGGAGAGTTGGAATAAGGGTCTCTAGGTAGACTAATTTCGGCAGAGAGGGGAAAAGGGTGGCTATTCTTCATTCTTTCTTTTCCTCTGCCGAATTCTCTAAGTGAACATCCTCTTCTCTTTTATTTTTGCCAAAGCCAAAAACTCAAGCAAAGCCTAGCCGATTTCCTCACCTTTCTTCTCTTCTTCTTTTCTTTTCCTCTCAATCTTCCAAAAGCCAAAAGCAGATTATTTTTGACCATAGCCGATTGGTTCATTAAAATCCCAAAAGCCGAAATTTGAGTGCTCATCAAGTAGTCCTAGCCGAATAACTCTGTGGGTTTTTGGTAAAGGTGCTGTCGACTACAACATTAAGGGTAAGGATTCGATTGTTGTCGTATTATTTCTTTTCCTTAAAGTCGAAATCAAAACACTAATACCATTAATGATCTTTGGCCGAATTTTTGAAGGAGAATTTCAGGATTTCTAGCATAGTCGACTGTAAGGAGAATATGTAACATCCTGAAATTGGGCCTAGTAGGAACGGGCCCAATGGGCCTTGGGCGTAGGAGTGTTTAAAATTTATGGGAATTTGAAAATGGCATTATTTCAAGTGGGACTTATTAGTAAGGTGATTTTGGAATGTTACGGAGTTCTTTGAAGTTTCGAGTTCAAGTTGGGCCTTAGTGAAAGTTTGTGTTTAAGCCTATTAAGGAGAGATAGTAAGAGGCATCAAAGTTTATGGAAATAAGTGAGTAAATTGTTATCATAAATGAACTATTGGTAAAGAGGTTATGGCATCAAGTGGAGAGCATGGAGGGAAGGGGTTCAAATCTCTTCTTTTGCAAATTTTGGATTTATTTTGATGTGCTCTTCCAAATGTCATCCATGACATCATTAAAGGAATGAAATAAAAGAAAAATGAAATGATGACTAAAAAGATAAGGTAAGGAGGAAAACAAGGAAAAAGAAAGGAAAAAGAAATAAAAGAATAATAATAATGATGGAATTTGCAATAATGGAGTAGGTGAGAAAAAAAGGAATGATGGAGAGTGAATTAGGGAGCATGTTGGTTTGTTTTTTTTTTTTTTAAAGTTTTGGGTTGGTAAATTTTGGCTTATTTGCAAAGGCATGGACGGTTGAGGTGAATGAAAGGGGAGCTGAATTTGTTTTACTCATTTGGTAGGATTTTTGGTGCTTGATAGGCCTAATTTTCTTTTGGCATCCTTTTGTGTTCATTTCTCCAACTTCTCCTATCATTGCCACAACTTCAAGTCAATACCGAACCTCTCAATCCATGACCACTCCTTCATAAATTCTTTCTCATTTGGGTAGACACTCTTTTCTTCAATTAAATCGTGTTCTAAGTGGATGGCCGTGTATCATTCTGGCCATAAGTCAAGTGGGGGAAATCGGATCCAATATTAATAAGGTAAGGAGTTCTTATGGATTATTGATATTATTCAATATTCGATTGGTTGCTAACGGAGTAATAATTTGAAATAATTGACTATATGTTTTAGGGACAAATCACTCGATATATTCTACCTTCGGACATAGTGGTAAGTGATTCAAGTGTAAGTGATACGAAATCTTTTGGAAATCCGAGGCTAACTTTTGGTTGGTATTGTTCTAGGGGCAACGAAGAGTGGTTCTTAGGGAATCCTAATCAAGGTGTGTAATTCCGCACCCTTCCGAATATATGTTTGAAAATGGTGTGTAATCTCATACTCTTCCGAATATACGTTTGAAATGGTGAGTAAATCTCACATCTCTCTGAAAGTTTACATGAAATATTCTGTGATTCGGTAGAAATATCGAAGAAAACCGATAACCGGTATCCGTGATCACTCGGACGTGCTTATGATTGTAGTAATAATCGTATTTTGTAATAAAACAGTTTGGGTCAATGGCAGTGACGTGATTTAGAAAAATCATGAAAAATAAGATAAGTGGAATTAGAAAGTGAATGAGATATCAAATTAAATCTTACTGTGTTTATTTTAATATGGAAGAAACGGAGAAGGAAAAGGAATTTTATATTCTGAGATATCTTGATTTTAGTGAGACTGGTTCTGATTAACTTCGGGGTTCATTAATCTATTTTGGAAAAATCTTATAAAATTGTACAAAATGAATTATGGGTTATAATTAATATGTATGGATTCCTTGGTGAACCTATTTTCAAAAGAAACAAGTGGGAGAAGTATATGAAAATCGTACAGTATGATAATTGAGATTAAGTTAAGAGAAGTCAGAATCATTGGATAGTGAAACAAGGGAAACTTTAATGAATAAACTGTATTAATCGGCTAGGCTAAAAATTCTGGAAAAATTTCAGTAAGAAGATACATGAGTCTAGTTTCAAAGAAATTTTACGGATCTAGATTCTGAGTTTTCTAACTCGAGTTATAGCCAATTTAGTTAGTATAATGCGAATGGACAGTTTAAATTTCTATGCCCCAAATTACTAGTTAAGTTTTAGTTGCGAAATTACCCCGTTTGGGCCTAAAATGGATTTGGACCGAATAGTTCCGTAGAGACCGAAATAGAGTTCTGTATCACTTGAGGCGATAGTAGGCCTTCGGAAACACCGTTGAATATGAAATTACCGAAATTACCATTGGAGGGTAAATTACCGAATTACCCTTGGTGGGTAAAACTACCGAATTTACCCTTGGAAGGTAAATTACCGAATTACCCTTGGTGGGTAAAACTACTGAATTACCCTTAGAGGGATTATTACAGAAATACCCCTGGGTTGTGCAATTACTAAAATACCCCTAGGTTGCAAAATTATTGAAATACCCTTAGAGGGTAAATTACCGAAATACCTTTGGGTTGCGAAATTATCTAGATACCCGTAGAGGGTAAATTACCAAAATACCCCTGGGTTGTGAAATTCCCGAAATACCACTGGAGGGTAAGTTACCGAAATACCTTTGGGTTGCAAAATTATCGAGATACCCGTGGAGGGTAAATTACCGAAATACCCTTGGGTTGCGACACTACCGAAATACCCTTGGAGGGTAAGTTACTGAAATACCTTTGGGTTTCGAAATTATCGAAATACCCGTGGAGGGTAAATTACCGAAATACCCCTGGGTTGTGAAATTACCGAAATACCCTTGGAGGGTAAGTTACCGAAATACCTTTGGGTTGCGAAATTATCGAAATAGCCGTGGAGGGTAAATTATCGAAATACCCCTGGGTTGCAAAATTACCGAAATACCCTTGGAGGATAAGTTACCAAAATACCTTTAGGTTTCGAAATTATCAAAATACCCGTGGAGGGTAAATTACCGAAATACCCATCGGTTGCAAAATTACCGAAATACCCTTAGAGGGTAAATTACTAAAATACCCTTGGGTGGCAAAAATTCCCGAATTACCCTTGGTGGGTAAAATTTATGAATTACCCTCAGAGAGTAAATTACCGAATTACCCTTTGTGGGTACGATTATCGAATTATGAAAATGCCCTTACGGGCTGAGTTACGAAAATGCCCCTATGGGTCGAATTACGAAATGTCCCTATGGTCCAAACTACAAAAATACCCTTTATGGGCCAAAATGTTATATTTGCTATATGTGCCAAATGTGATATTTGTTATATGGGCCAAATGTTATATTTGCTATATGGGCCAAATGCAATATTTGTTATATGGGCCAAATGTGATATTTGCTATATGGGCCAAATGTTATATTTGATATATGGGCCAAATGTGATATTTGTTATATGGGCCAAATGTTATATTTGCTATATGGGCCAAATGTGATATTTGCTATATGGGCCAAATGTGATATTTGCTATATGGGCCAAATGTTATATTTGATATATGGACCAAATGTGATATTTGTTGTATGGGCCAAATGTGAAATTTGCTAGATCGATTAATGGGCCAAATTTTCTAGATTGTTTAATGGGCCAACTTGTGTTATGGGCCTTATGTTGAAATTATTCTATGAATATTGTTATGCTTTGTATATGCATACATGATTGCATGGGTTGGGATAATTGATGAACAGAAGAAAGGCCTATTGCCAAAATCTAGTTCGGTGGCTCTGCCACAATCATTTTAAAAGGCTTTGTGCCATGTTATAAAAAGGCTTTGTGCCATGTTATAAAAAGGCTTCGTGCCATGTTATTAAAAGGCTTAATGCCTACGTTTTAAATGGCTTTATGCCTGCGATTGGTGTGTTGGCGGGGTGGGTTGACTTGATCCCCACAGGTGTGCTGGTTGGTACAGGTGGTGTGTAGCGGATGGAAATTAGGTTTGGTTTGGGATTTGCATAACATATGCATATTATATACATGTTATTATGTTATAATTATAAATAGGCTTAGGCCTAAAATATTGCTATGTGTGTTCCGACCCAGTGGATGATGGTAAGGGGATTACACACTGAGTTCTTGTAACTCACCCCCCTTTCTCTCAACCTTTTCAGGTAATGCTCAGTGACATGGACTTGGGCCTTGGATGACTCGATGGAGACCATATTTCAGAAATGGTTTATTTGGACTTCAGACTTCTTTCTTGTTTATTTTATTACTCTACTATTTTGGGTTAAATGTTGTAATAAGGCCTAAGATTTTCTTTCAAAATGCTTCTGTAACTCTATTCCCAAACATCCCATTTTCGTAAAATGTTTATTTCAAATATGTTTTCACAACAAAAAAAGGTCTTTAAAGATAATTACGTTTTCAAGTAGATAACAATTGCTTAAGTGTTTTGGGTTTTAACAAAGAGGCCGTAAATCTCGAATAAAATTTTAACAATCTCAAAGATGGTTTTTTTTTTTAAAAAAAAAACTTCCATGTGACACGGCAAATTCGGGCTTAACTTCTAGGCCGAGTTTGGGGTGTTACATTTAGTGGTATCAGAGCTCAGTTTGCAAAACTCAACTGTGGTTTGGGTTCAAAAGCGTTTTCCAAAGCTGCTTAAAATTTTAATTTATAAAATGCATGTTATAAAGGAAGTATGGCACCACGGGTATCCGGCACCAAGTCAAGTAAGTATTTGTTTTCATTTTATGATTATTGTGTTATTACTATGGTAAGAAAATTTCACAAAATAGAATACTCTAGAACTGTTGGCTTTAAGAGTAAAAACTATAGAGATTGAGACTCTAGGATGCGTTTTACGAAAACCACTTTAACTCTTATACTCCATAAGACATTGTTTAATATACATCGAATAGTATATGGATTCATAAGACTTATAATCAGATTAAATCGACATTAGTGAACATGAGTGCTAGAGGACATGGATATGGTAGAGGCCGAGGTGCTAGGGCTATATCTTCGACGTCAAGGCATGTGCCCAAAAGGGAGGTGCTAACAGCGTCAGTACCTAAGACAGGATCTCATGATTTATCTAAGGTTGATGAGCTGACTCAAATAGTTAATGAGGTATTTGAAGAGGTTAAAGGAATTGGTGAAACACTTCGAGTTGGGTCTGTGGACTGTAAGAAGAAAATAGATCGTGATTCTTTTGGGTCGTAGTGTCATTCTCTCAAGCGTGTTAAGGCACGTCCAAACTTTCTGGCGTGCGATTATACGGATCAAACTAAGTGAATAAATCGTTTGGTTCAATGGTAGATAACAAGTGAAGTCTAGGTGGATTCTTCCTAAGAGTATCGTTTTAATCAACTGAGTCTTTCCTAAAGTTATGTTCCCTAATACGTGGTAGATGACTGCTTGCTTCTGTGGTTAGATGTTTGGTTGTGAAAGAGGATTCAAGATTTTGTTAAAAGTATATTAGAGTTATTAAGATCGGAGTGCGCAGCGAAAGCATAGTGGTGTGATTTGAGCAGTGCGTTTAATAGTTGATTGGAAATTTCGAGGACGAAATTTTCTTTAAGGAGGGTAGAACTATATCATCCTGAAATTGGGCCTAGTAGGAATGGGCCCAATGGGCCTTGGGCGTAGGAGTGTTTAAAATTTATGGGAATTTGAGAATGGCATTATTTCAAGTGGGACTTATTAGTAAGGTGATTTTGGAATGTTACGGAGTTATTTGAAGTTTCGAGTTCAAGTTGAGCCTTAGTGAAAGTTTATGTTTAAGCCTATTAAGGAGAGATAGTAAGAGGCATCAAAGTTTATGGAAATAAGTGAGTAAATTGTTATCATAAATGAACTATTGGTAAAGAGGTTATGGCATCAAGTGGAGAGCATGGAGGGAAGGGGTTCAAATCTCATCTTTTGCAGATTTTGGATTTATTTTGGTGTGCTCTTCCAAGTGTCATCCATGACATCATTAAAGGAATGAAATAAAAGAAAAATGAAATGATGACTAAAAAGATAAGGTAAGGAGGAAAACAAGGAAAAAGAAAGGAAAAAGAAATAAAAGAATAATAATAATGATGGAATTTGAAATAATGGAGTATTTGAGAAAAAAAGGAATGATGGAGAGTGAATTAGGGAGCATGTTATTTTTTTTTTTTTTTTTTTAAGTTTTGGGTTGGTAAATTTTGGCTTATTTGCAAAGGCATGGACGGTTGAGGTGAATGAGAGGGGAGTTGAATTTGTTTTAGTCATTTGGTAGGATTTTTGGTGCTTGATACGCCTAATTTTCTTTTGGCATCCTTTCGTGTTCATTTCTCCAACTTCTCCTATCATTGCCACAACTTCAAGTCAATACCGAACCTCTCAATCCATGACCTCTCCTTCATAAATTCTTTCTCATTTGGGTAGACACTCTTTTCTTCGATTAAATCGTGTTCTAAGTGGATGGCTGTGTATCATTCTAGCCATAAGTCAAGTGGGGGAAATCGGATCCAATATTAATAAGGTAAGGAGTTCTTATGGATTATTGATATTATTCAATATTCGATTGGTTGCTAACGGAGTAATAATTTGAAATAATTGACTATATGTTTTAGGGACAAATCACTCGATATATTCTACCTTCGGACTTAGTGGTAAGTGATTCAAGTGTGAGTGATTCGAAATCTTTTGGAAATCCGAGGCTAACTTTTGGTTGGTATTGTTCTAGGGGCAACGAAGAGTGGTTCTTAGGGAATCCTAATCAAGGTGTGTAATTCTGTACCCTTCCGAATATATGTTTGAAAACGGTGTGTAATCTCATACTCTTCCGAATATACATTTGAAATAGTGAGTAAATCTCACATCTCTCTGAAAGTTTACATGAAATATTCTGTGATTTGGTAGAAATATCGAAGAAAATCGATAACCGGTATCCGTGATCACTCGGACGTGCTTATGATTGTAGTGATAATCGTATTTTGTATTAAAATAGTTTGGGTCAGTGGCAGTGACGTAATTTAGAAAAATCATGAAAAATAAGATAAGTGGAATTAGAAAGTGAATAAGATATCAAATTAAATCTTACTGTGTCTATTTTAATATGGAAGAAACGGAGAAGGAAAAGGAATTTTATATTCTGAGATATCTTGATTTTAGTGAGACTGGTTCTGATTAACTTCGGGATTCACTGATCTGTTTTGGAAAAATCTTATAAAATTGTAGAAAATGAATCATGGGTTATAATTGATATGTATGGATTTCTTGGTGAACTTATTTTCAAAAGAAACAAGTGGGAGAAGTATATGAAAATAGTACTGTAAGATATTTGAGATTAAGTTAAGAGAAGTCAGAATCATTCCATAGTGAAACAAGGGAAAGGTTAATGAATAAACTGTATTAAATGGCTAGGCTAAAAATTCTGGAAAAATTTCAGTAAGGAGATACATGAGTCTAGTTTCAAGGAAATTTTACGGATCTAGATTCTGAGTTTTCTAACTCGAGTTATAACCAATTTAGTCAGTATGATGCAAATGGACAGTTTAAATTTCTATGCCCCAAATTACTAGTTAAGTTTTAGTTGCGAAATTACCCCGTTTGGGCCTAAAATAGATTTGGACCCAATAGTTCCGTAGAGACCGAAATAGAGTTCAGTATCACTTGAGGCGATAGTAGGCCTTCGGAATCACCGTTGAATATGAAATTACCAAAATTACCCTTGGAGGGTAAATTACCGAATTGCCCTTGGTGGGTAAAACAACCGAATTTACCCTTGGAAGGTAAATTACCGAATTACCCTTGGTGGGTAAAACTACTGAATTACCCTTAGAGGTATTATTGCCGAAATACCCCTGGGTTGTGCAATTACTGAAATACCCCTAGGTTGTAAAATTACCGAAATACCTTTAGAGGGTAAATTACATAAATACCTTTGGGTTGCGAAATTATCGAGATACCCGTAGAGGGTAAATTATCGAAATACCCCTGGGTTGTGAAATTACCGAAATACCCTTGGAGGGTAAGTTACCGAAATACCTTTGGGTTGCGAAATTATCGAGATACTCGTGGAGGGTAAATTACCGAAATACCCCTGGGTTGCGAAATTACCGAAATACCCTTGGAGGGTAAGTTACTGAAATACCTTTGGGTTTCGAAATTATCAAAATACCCGTGGAGGGTAAATTATCGAAATACCCTTGGGTTGTGAAATTATCGAAATATCCTTGGAGAGTAAGTTACCGAAATACCTTTGGGTTGCGAAATTATCGAAATAGCCGTGGAGGGTAAATTACCGAAATATCCCTGGGCTGCGAAATTATCGAAATACCCTAGGAGGGTAAGTTACCGAAATACCTTTAGGTTTCGAAATTATCGAAATACCCGTGTAGTGTAAATTACTGAAATACCCATCGGTTGCAAAATTACCGAAATACCCTTAGAGGGTAAATTACTGAAATACCCTTGGGTGGCGAAAATTCCCGAATTACCCTTGGTGGGTAAAATTTATGAATTACCCTTAGAGAGTAAATTACCAAATTACCCTTAGTGGGTACGATTATTGAATTATGAAAATGCCCTTACGGGCCGAGTTACGAAAATGCCCCTAATGGGTCGAATTACGAAATGTCCCTATGGACCAAACTACGAAAATACCCTTTATGGGCCAAAATGTTATATTTGCAATATGTGCCAAATGTGATATTTGTTATATGGGCCAAATGTTATATTTGCTATATGGGCCAAATGTGATATTTGTTATATGGGCCAAATGTGATATTTGCTATATGGGCCAAATGTTATATTTGATATATGGGCCAAATGTGATATTTGTTACATGGGCCAAATGTTATATTTGCTATATGGGCCAAATGTGATATTTGTTATATGGGCCAAATGTGATATTTGCTATATGGGCCAAATGTTATATTTGATATATGGGCCAAATGTGATATTTGTTATATGGGCCAAATGTGAAATTTGCTAGATCAATTAATGGGCCAAATTTTCTAGATTGTTTAATGGGCCAACTTGTGTTATGGGCCTTATGTTGAAATTATTCTATGAATATTGTTATGCTTCGTATATGCATACATGATTGCATGGGTTGGGATAATTGATGAAGAGAAGAAAGGCCTGTTGCCAAAATCTAGTTCGGTGGCTCTGCCAAAATCATTTTAAAAGGCTTTGTGCCATGTTATAAAAAGGCTTTGTGCCATGTTATAAAAAGGCTTTGTAACATCCTGAAAAGGGCCTATGCATTTTCGGCTTAATTATGCAAGTGACATGTTTTATGTACTAAGAATAAATTTTGAACATTTTGGAAACCAGGAAATGAATGGAAATGATTTGGAAATGAACATTTTGGAAACTCGAAAATGTATGGACATGATCTAGAAATGATTCAAAAGAGGAAAGTGAACATTTCGAAACTTGGAAATGTAAGGAAATGATTCAAAAGAGGAAAGTGAACATTTTGGAAACTTGGAAATGTAAGGAAATGTCAAGTTTACAGAGCCGAACGAAAATTTTTGGAAACTTAGAAATGACTTAGAAATGTCGAGTTTTAAAGTTTAAAAGAGGAAATTAAGGCAAGGTGGCCTTAAAAGAAAAAGTATGTGAAATTTGACACACAAACAAAGCTTGGAAAAGTGGCTCAAGATGTCACTTAGGGCCTATGGAAATGGCGCCACATGCAAGGGTGTTGGGCTGAGTTCGAGTAACTTGGGAAGCAAATAAAAGAAGTTTTATTTTTGCTTCCGAAGCTTGAGGTGGACGGCACAAGCTTTCTAGAAAGGAAGAGTTTTATTCTCTTTAAATTTCGGCTAATAAGAGGATAAATAGTAGATTTATTTTAAATTATTTTCAAGAGATAATTGTGGATTAATTCCTTTTATTTTTAATGGATAAAAGAAGAGATAATAGAAGGATTATTATTACTATTATTAAGGAGATAAAGTTATCAAATTAAGAAGAGTGGTGGCCATGTAAGGGATTCTGAGTAGTAAATTCGGCTATAAAAGGAAAAAAATAGGGCTACTCATCAATTTTTCTTCCTCCTCTTCTCTCTGCCAAATATCTGAGTGCTCTCTTCTCTTCTCTTCTCTTTTTCTTTTGTCAAGCTGAATCTATAGTCCACCATTGTCAAAATTCTCAAGTTTTCTTTTCTTCCTATTTCTTCTTACCAATCCATTCAAAAACCGAATCTTGGAAGGGCTTCAAGCATAGGTGCTGTTGATTTCTTCAAAGGTAAGAACAAGTTTGATTTCCATTCTTTTCTTTTAGATTAGCCGAGAGATAATCTAACCCCATACATTTTATGGTTGCCGAATATGGAAGGATCTTTCGGGATTATCAGAGTAGTCGACTAAAAGGAGGAGTATTCGGGATTTCTAAGATTAAGATAAGACATGTGAATATTCGGCCAAAGGCCTTGATTTATGTTTGATGATTAAGATTAAGTCTAACGTAAGGTTTTAGGGATTTCGACATTCCTAGGGAAACAAGGAGCAGTTTGAGGATTTGTTGGTGTTCCAATCGGCAACAAGGTAAGAATACTAATCCTACTAGGATTTTGAATCTTGGCCGAATGGCTTTTTATTAAGGTAATAAGTGATAAATCAATGTAGGGATTAAGGATCTAAGCATTAGATCAAGCTTTTGAGGATCTCAAGGAAATTTTAAGCGAATCAAGTGTGTACCCCACACTACTTCATAATACGTTTTATGGCATGTTTAATTAAAATATGTGACATTAAGAATATGAAAGTGGCTAAGGTATCATGTTATGGTACTAATCGAGGCACGTTTCCTACTCCTACTAGGATTATGAAATATGTTAGTTATAACATGAGAATAAGAATAAGAATGTGAACTCTGGCATATTTATGCATATTATTATTATATGGGGCATATGGGTTTTATTTTGAAAGGGGAAGTGAATGTGGTGACCTAAGACCACGAACACGGTGACCTAAGATCGTGATATCTGAAAAGTGGTGACCTAAGACCACAGTAATCTGAAAGTGGTGACCTAAGACCACAGTAATCTGAACGTGGTGACCTAAGACCATGAATGCGGTGACCTAAGACCGCAATTTGTTGTGTAGCGGAAGGAGGGTCGACTTAGTAGTCCCCACGGTGTGATTGGCAGGTACGGGGGTGTGTAGCGAATGGACAATTAGGTCTGGGTTTGGGAATGCATCATAACTTGTATTCTATGTTTTGAATGTGTAACTCTTGTATGCCTAATTCTATTATGATTAAGTGTCGTGTACACATTGAGTCTGTTTGACTCACCCCTTTGTGGGACCATGTTTCAGGTGATGAACAGTGATAGACTGGGACGGCAGAACTTGTGGTGGCCATGCTCAACATGAAGTCTTTATTTTATGGAACTATTAGTTTTTAAGTACTTGAATTATTTGGGGAATTATTTGATGTAATAAGGCCATAAGGCCAAAGTTGGTTTTCTTTAATTCTTTTACTCTTATTTATTATGTTTACAAATTATTATTTATGGATTCAAGTAAATTTATTTTGAAAGAAACCCTAAATGTTTATCACCTTAAATAAATGGATTTCAAGGTAAGATAAATTGGTTTTCAATAAAAGCCCAACCCAAACAATATTTTTTAAAAATTGCACAAATTTTCTCTAAGTAACAAAAGAATTTGAAACCGGTTTACTTGAGGGACATACCAGATCCGGTCCAGGCTCGTGGGCCGGGTGTGGGGTGTTTCAGGCTTTGTGCCATGTTATAAAAAGGCTTTGTGCCATGTTATAAAAAGGCTTCGTGCCATGTTATTAAAAGGCTTCGTGCCTACGTTTTAAATGGCTTTATGCCTGCGATTGGTGTGTTGGCGGGGTGGGTTGACTTGATCCCCACAGGTGTGCTGGTTGGTACGGGTGGTGTGTAGCGGATGGAAATTAGGTTTGGTTTGGGATTTGCATATCATATGCATATTATATACATGTTATTATGTTATAATTATAAATAAGCTTAGGCCTAAAATATTGTTATGTGTGTTTCGACCCAGTGGATGATGGTAAGGGGATTACACACTGAGTTCTTGTAACTCACCCCCATTTCTCTCAATATTTTCAGGTAATGCTCAGTGACGTGGACTTGGGCCTTGGATGACTCGATGGAGACCATACTTCAGAAATGGTTTATTTGGACTTCAGACTTCTTTCTTGTTTATTTTATTACTCTACTATTTTGGGTTAAATGTTGTAATAAGGCCTAAGATTTTCTTTCAAAATGCTTCTGCAACTCTATTCCCAAACATCCCATTTTCGTAAATTGTTTATTTCGAATATGTTTTCACAATAAAAAAGGTTTTTAAAGATAATTACGTTTTCAAGTAGATAACAATTGCTTAAGTGTTTTGGGTTTTAACAAAGAGGCCGTAAATCTCGAACAATTTTAACAATCTCAAAGATGGTTTTTTTTTTTTTTAAAAAACTTCCATGTGACACGCCAAATTCGGGCTTAAATTCTAGGCCGAGTTTGGGGTGTTACAGAATCATTCGGGTTTTTAAGGTAAGTCATGTGGTATTCGGCCAGAGGCCATGTATTGTGATTTAAAGTTAGAATTAAATCTAACCTATGCCTATAGGTATTTCGGCACCTTCATAATCAAGTAGCTATTTCGGGATTTGTAGATCCACAGAGGTAAGTAAATACTAATCGGCCAAAGCCAGATATGGTGGTTCAAATCTATTTCTTTTTAAAGAGCCAAAATTAACTTATGAAGTGATTGAGTAGTAGCCGAATGGCTTTTTACTAACACATTTAGGGTTGGCCGAATATAGGAATTGAAGATCTAAAGTGTTAGATCAGGTTGTTCAGGATTTCAATAAACTCTCTAAGTAAATCAGGTGTGTACCCCACCCTACTTCTCGATAGATTTATGGTTATGTTTTCTTAAATATGTTAATAAGAATGTGAAAAATATAGCTAAGGTACCATGCAATGGTACAAAGTACTCAGGTACGTTTTCCTACTTCTACTAGGATTATAATGTGATCTATCATGGCACATATGTGAAACTATAAGAATATGAATAAGGGATATGACATGGTTAATGCATATTTGTATGGCATGGGGCATATGGGTAATTATGAACGGGGAAGTGAATGTGGTGACTTTTGTCAAGGTATCTGAATGTGGTGACTTTGGTCATATTATCTGAATGTGGTGCCTCTTTGCACAAAATATTATCTGGTGGCTATGCCACAATTTTATAAGGGCGATAAGCATGTCGTCTGCAGCGACTGCCTTCGATGATGTGTAGCAGATGGAGGGTTGACTTAGTAGTCCCCACGGTATGCAGGTTGGTACGGGTGATGTGTAGCGGATGGTACCTAGGTTTGGGTTCGGGTTTGCATCATAATCTCTATTTATTATGAATGTATGATATGTATGAGATGTTATGTTATGCCTAAATCATTTGGGACTTAGTGTTGGTTACACATTGAGTCTGTTTGACTCACCCCATTAGGGAATATTTTCTTTCAGGCGACACTCAGTGATGGACCGGGTCGGCAGGAGCTTAGTGGTGGCCATGCTCAACTCAGAATTTTTATTTGACTTTGGACTTACTTTTTTTTATTTAAGTATTTTGACTTATTTCGGAAATTGTTTTGATGTAATAAGGCCATAGTATGAAACTGTTTTATGCCTGCATTTATTTATTTTTATCACGATATTATTATTGTTAAATTCAAAGTCGACTGAAATGTTTTTTTAATAAACATTAAATGTTTTGACACCTAAGTATGACTGATTTTCAATTTAAGATAAACTTTGAAATGGAGAAATAAAGTTTTATAAATACTAGAGTTCAAAAATAACTTGTTTTCAAACTCGAGCCCAACGCGAATAAAATCTCTTTCAAAACCATCCAAATTTTTCTAAATGTATTCAAGAACTTTCGAACCGTTTTACTCAAGGAACATACCAGATCCGGTCAAGGCTCGTGGGCCGGGTTTGGGGTGTTTCATTTAATCATATTTTAACATAATTATTATTAAATATAATTTAATAAAATAATATAAAATTTAATAAAATTATTAATATAATTATTCTTATATGAATTTACTAAAATCATAATATATAATACTATAAAATAATATATAATCTACTTTATTATTTTTAAACCGCAATACATATTTAATGTGCTAAAATATCATTAGTGAAACAAATAATTTAATTATTCTACAATAAAAAATATTAGAAGTAATATATAACTTGAGAATTATATTTTGCATAAACATAATGTTCATATATTAACAAAAGGTTACATGATTTTACTAGTTTATATGTCATAATCCATATGTTATAAAATTTTACAACATCAAAAAGTTACAACATTGTAATGACATATATCATGTCATTATACCATCCCAAATATTACAACCACAAAAAATTACCAAAATATCATCTACACAATCATGATTCTGTGGATTTAATTAATTGATGACTGACATTTAATAATTTTTTTAAAAAATACCCATTTGATTAAATATAGTGTGTTAAATATATTCTTTTTTTTTTTAAAAAAAAAACATGATTTGTTTGTTGCATTTTACTTTCTTTTTTTTTTTGTTTCGTTTGTTGAGATATTTTTTTTAGTGTTAATTTTAGTTTTTAATCAAACAATATAAGAAATATAAAACATTGTTTAATTATAATTTTTAATCAGACAATATAAGTAATATAAAACATTGTTTGAAGACCAGAATTAAATATAACATAAATTAAAGATATCGAAAATAAAAATAGTTTGATAATATATTAGAAGATTAAAATAGTTTTAAATGAAACATATCAAAAATAAAAACATATCGAAAATTAAATATAACCAAAATGTTCTTGTTTAAAGTAAAAAGATCAAATCTGAAATGTAAATGTAGTTTAACATGTATATATTGTCTTCCCCGTATTACTAGAAAAGAGTAATGGTATCATCATTGCAGTGGAGATATTTGTTTATGTCTGTTACCTGATACTTATCTGTCCACATGTGTAACATCCTTAAATAGGGGCTATTATGTTTGAATTGTTTGCATGTGAATGGCTTGATTGTGATATTAATTGAGGTGTCTTAGGGTCTGGGTATGAGCCAAGGGTAGGCCTGAGCTATAGAATTTTTTTTTTTTAAGCTTTGGTTAAGGGGAGCTGTAGGAGCTAGGGGTTAAGTGTATCATGTGGCAAACTATAGCACAAGAGAACTTGTGGTAAAATGGCAAGGAGGTGCCACTTAGAGCCTTGAGAAGTGACGCCACAAGCAGGGGAAGGGAGCTGAGGTTCAAGCTGCAGGAATCCCTCTTTGGGAATTTCTTTTTGACGCCAGAGAGGGGAAGAGTTGTGCTCAGTTGGAACTCTGGTGGATAGCTGTGGATCAAGTCAACAATTTGAATTGGGTGGAAGAGAGAAAATTTAGGAGTTTGAGCAATTCAAACTCATTTGAATGAGTGGTCAGGAGGGACTTGAAGTGTTGGCCAAAATTTGAACTGTGAGAGGAGGAGTAATCGGTTGAAAGACTTTGGAGGAGTGCCGAATTTCCATAGTCAGGCTAGATGAGCATTTTCGGCTAGGCCTCCCTTAGTGCACCTTGTTGAAGCAAAAGCCAAAACCTCTTAGGCACTTGTCGGCTTTCCCTCTGAAGCAACAAGCCGAATTTTCCATTGAACCATTTGAGTTTCTCTCTTATTCCCTTTGAAACCGAAACACTTTTCTCTCTAAACCTCATTTCATTTTGCTCTATACTCTTATTTGGTTTGGCCGAATCTCCCTTGATCTTCTTTCTCAAGCCATAGCCGAATTCATCTTGATCATTCCACCCCTATTGCCAAAACCTTAAGAACCGAAACCCCATTCATCATTCATCTTTTTGCTTTCTATGTTCATCCTGGTTGATTAGCCGAACCCCCTTAGTGGCTTATTCTCTTGCCGAAACCTCTTTACTCTTCTCTTCTTATTCTAACCCTTTGGCCGAATAGCAACCATGAACCATGAACCTAGACTTTGAGATTACTTCTAGGGAGATGACAGTAATTAGCCCTCTAGGTCACTCTGTACAAGTAAATAAACTGTATAATGATGTACCCCTAGAACTCCAGGGGGTAGTGTTTGTGGCTGATCTGATAGAACTGCCATTTGGGGAGTTCGATCTGATTCTTGGGATGGACTGGCTGGTGAAGTTCCAAGCGAGTTTGGACTGCGCTGCTAAGCATATGGTTTTGAGAACAGTTGAAGGCGAAGAAGTGGTAATGATAGGTCATAGAAGGGATTGTCTATCTAACATTGTGTCTGCTCTAAAAGTTGCGAAGATGGTCAGGAAGGGTTGTGAAGCGTTCATGGTTCATGTGTGTGCTTTGGAGGCCAAGGAGTCAGCTGTAGGGAATGTTCGAATGGTGAAGGAATTTATCGATGTATTTGCAGAAGAACTTCCAAGTCTGCCTCTGGATCATGAAGTTGAATTTGGCATAGATCTGTTACCCAGAACTGCACCAGTGTTTATTACCCCGTATAGGATGGCGCCAAAGGAATTGGTGGAACTGAAGGCACAGATTCAAGAGTTGTTGGACCGGGGTTTTATCCGCCAAGTGGCAGCCTTGGGAGCACACGTGCTCTTTGTTAAGAAGAAGGATGGTACGATGCGGATGTGTATAGACTACCGCCAGTTGAATAAGTTGACGATCAAGAACAAGTATCCGTTGCCGAGGATAGACGACTTGTTTGATCAGCTTAAGGGGGCATCAGTTTTCTCGAAGATTGATTTAAGTTCGGGGTATCATCAGCTTAAGGTGAAGGAGGCTGATATCCACAAGACGGTATTTTGCACTCGGTATGGGCACCACGAGTTTCTGGTAGTGCCGTTTGGGTTGACTAACGCACCGGCAGCGTTCATGGATATGATGAACAGGGTGTTATAGCCGTACTTAGACCAGTTTGTCGTGGTATTTATAGACGACATATTGTTGTACTCAAGGTCTGAGGAGGATCATGGGGCGCACTTGCGGATAGTTTTGCAAATTTTGAGGGAGAAGCAGTTATTTGCCAAGTTCAGTAAGTGCGAGTTCTGGCTTAGGGAGGTGACTTTCTTGGGTCACGTGGTGTCAGCTGAGGGGATTAGAGTGGATCCTCGAAAGATTGAGGCAGTATTGGACTGGAAACCGCCTAAGTTAGTAACGGAAGTTTGGAGTTTTCTGGGTTTAGCAGGGTATTACCGAAGGTTTGTGGAAGGTTTTTCTCTGATCGCAGCGCCGTTGACCAAGTTACTGAGGAAAGGAGTTCCGTTTGTGTGGTCCAATAAGCAGCAGGAAAGTTTCAATAAGCTAAAGAAGATTCTGACAGAAGCTCCGGTTTTGATTCAGCCCGAAGCAGGGAAAGAGTTTACGGTATATTGTGATGCATCGCATACCAGCTTGGGATGTGTGCTGATGCAGGAAGGGAAAGTAGTGGCATATGCGTCTCGATAGCTAAGACCGCATGAAGTTAACTATCCGACACATGATCTGGAGTTAGCTGCAGTGGTCTTCGCTCTGAAGATATGGAGACATTATTTGTACGGGGAGAAGTCAATAGTCTACACGGATCACAAGAGTTTAAAGTACCTCTTAACTCAGAAGGACTTGAATCTGAGGCAGCGGAGGTGGATCGAGTTGTTGAAAGACTATGACTGTTCGATTAAGTATCATCCGGGCAAGGCCAACGTAGTGGCAGATGCGTTGCGCCGTAAGGTAGCGTCAGACTTGAGAGCGATGTTCGCTCATCTCAGCTTGTATGACAACGGGAGTTTATTAGCGGAATTGCAGGTAAAGCCGACTTGGGTTGATCAAGTTAAAGAGAAACAGCTAGTAGATGAGAGTCTGAATGCTCGGAGGTTGCAAGTGCAGAGTGGTTGATTGGAAGGTTACAGCTTGACCGATGATGGAGTGTTGTGTTTCCAAGGGAGAGCTTGTATGTCGAAGGACGTCGAGTTAAGGCAGAGGATTCTTCGGGACGCACATAGCAGCCCATACGCTTTGCATCCTGGAGGTAACAAGATGTACCAGGATTTACGAGAGCAGTTTTGGTGGCCAGGTCTGAAACAGGAAGTAACCGAGTTCATGGGTAAATGTCTGACATGTCAGCAGGTCAAAGCTGAACATCAGTTACCGTCAGGTTTACTTCAGCCAGTGAAGATTCCACAGTGGAAGTGGGAAAGGATTACGATGGACTTTGTCAGTGGGCTACCCCTTACGCCTAGTAAGAAGGACTCAGTCTGGATGATTATGGATCGTCTGACTAAATCGACTCATTTTATACTGGTACGGGTTGATTACTCACTTTAGAAGTTAGCCAAGTTGTATGTGGCAGAGATAGTGAGGTTGCACGGTGTGCCAGTATCGATTATCTCACATAGGGATCCCAGGTTCACGTCGAGGTTCTAAAAAGCGTTGCATTAGGCGTTGGGTACGCGGTTGGATTTTAGTACGTCATTTTATCCGCAGTCAGATGGACAGTCAGAAAGAGTTATACAAATCTTGGAAGATATGTTGAGAGGCTGTGTCTTGGACTTCAGAGGTAGCTGGGAGGAATTTCTACCGTTAGCGGATTTCGCGTACAATAATAGTTACCATGCAAGCATTAAGATGGCACCATATGAGGCATTGTATGGTAGGAAGTGTCGTACACCTACGTGCTGGACAGAGTTGGGTGAGCTTCAGATGTTGGGACCGAAGTTCGTTGCTGAGACTGAGGGTAAGGTTAAGTTGATCCGAGCTCGTCTGAAGGAAGCTTCGGACAGGCAAAAATCCTATGTCGATCTTAAGCGGAGAGATATACAGTTTGCAGTGGATGACAGGGTTTTCTTGAAGGTCTCACCGTGGAAGAAAGTGCTGAGATTTGGATGGAAAGGCAAGTTGAGCCCAAGGTTTATCGGGTCGTATAAGGTGTTGAAACGAGTGGGACCAGCAGCTTATCAGCTCGAGTTGCCAGCGGAACTGAGTCAGATACATGATGTGTTTCACGTCTCTATGCTTAGGCGCTACCGTTCGGATCCATCGCATGTGGTGTCAGTGGAGGAAATTGAGGTGAGCCCAGATTTGACCATGGAAGAGGAACCAGTGCAGATTCTAGATCGGGATGTGAAGGTTTTGCGGAGGAAGTCGGTTCCATTGCTAAAGGTGTTATGGCGAAACCATGGTGTGGAAGAGGCTACGTGGGAACCAGAGGATGTGATGCGGCAGCAATACCCCCAACTCTTTTGACCAGGTAATTTCGAGGCCGAAATTATTTTTAAGGGGGTAGAACTGTAACATCTTTAAATAGGGGCTATTATGTTTGAATTGTTTGCATGTGAATGGCTTGATTGTGATATTAATTGAGGTGTCTTAGGGTCTGGGTATGAGCCAAGGGTAGGCCTAAAGCTTGGTTAAGGGGAGCTATAGGAGATAGGGGTTAAGTGTATCATGTGGCAAACTTTAGCATAATAGAACCTATGGTAAAGTGGCAAGGAAGCACCACTTAGAGCCTTGAAAAGTGACACCATAAGCAGGGGAAGGGACCTGAGGTTCGAGCTGCAGGAATCCCTCTTTGGGAATTTCTTTTTGACGCAAGAGAGGGGAAGAGTTGTGCTCAGTTGGAACTCTGGTGGATAGCTGTGGATCAAGTCAACAATTCGAATTGGGTGGAAGAGAGAAAATTTAGGAGTTTGAGCAATTCAAACTCGTTTGAATGAGTGGTCAGGAAGGACTTGAAGTGTTGGCCGAAATTTAAACTGTGAGAGGAGGGGTAATCGGTTGAAAGACTTTGGAGGAGTGCTGAATTTCTATAGTCAGGCTAGATGAGCATTTTCGGCTAGGCCTCTGTTAGTGCACCTTGTTGAAGCAAAAGTCGAAACCTCTTTGGCACTTGTCGACTTTCCCTCTGAAGCAACAAGCCGAATTTTCTATTGAACCATTTGAGTTTCTCTCTTATTCCCTTTGAAACCAAAACACTTTTCTCTCTAAACCTCATTTCATTTTGCTCTATACTCTTATTTGGTTTGGCTGAATCTCCCTTGATCTTCTTTCTCAAGCCATAGCCAAATTCATCTTGATCATTCCACCACCATTGCCGAAACCTTAAGAACCGAAACCCCATTCATCATTCATTTTTTTGCTTTCTATGTTCATATTGGTTGATTAGCCGAACCCCCTTAGTGGCTTATTCTCTTGCCGAAACCTCTCTACTCTTCTATTCTTGTTCTAACCCTTTGGCCGAATAGCAACCATTGTAGATCTCTCTCTTTTTTTCTTATCTCGTTGGTTGGTGGATCGACTTCGGTTTTTGGAGTAGGTAAGTTTGTTATGGCCAAATCTCTCCTATCTTCACTTTTCTTTCTCTATCGACTCATTTGGAACAAAAGCCGAAGTTTGGCATTTGTTGTCATGATTCTTATTCGTCTATAAAATCGAATTCTCCTAGTTCCATAATCATTTTTCGGGTTTTGTATCAGTGGTTCGTGGTCATCTACTCTCCACCAATCGGTTGCGTTAAGGACTGTGGTAAGGATACATGTCGATTCAACCCTTCTCTTATTTATTTGAAAAGCCAAAGGCTATTAGTTTATGTTGTTTAGTTTTGGCCGATTGTAGGGGAAGGCTTAATCTCGCATACCTCGGGTTGTGCCTAGTGCTCGAAGGGTGTTAAGGTGAGAGTGGTTATTTTATGCGTTAACTCCTTCGAGATATCTTGGTTTAGCCGAATGGCATCTTGCTAATTGTTTTAGTTTTGGCCGAATATAGGAAGGGTGTATCTTGTGCGTTAGATCTTGATCTACGGGGTTCGGTAGTCTCATTAGTAACCAGGTGTGTATCTCTTGCACACTTCATAATCTATGTAAAATATGTTAATAACTTAAATAGTGTTAAATGCCGAAAACTATGTGACTTTGGGTCACCAGTGGTTTGGCACCACCAGTGGTTTGGTACCACATTTAGTATTCGTGACTTTGGGTCACCAGTGGTTTGGTACCACATTGGATTTAGCGACTCGCCTTGATGGCTTAGCACCACAAAAGGTTGGCCCCACATTTTATAAAAAGGGATTGTCGCCAGTGATTTGGTATCACAAAGTGGGTTGGCCCCACGTATGGATTATTCGTGACTTTGGGTCACCAGTGGTTTGGTACCACATTTATACTTTGATATCAGTGACTTTGGGTCACCAGTTGTTTGGCACCACCAGTGGTTTGGTACCACACGGGGTAGAAAAAGGAGTTGTGGATGGCTAGGTTTGGGTTGCATGATATACTTGCTTGATTATGAATTGTGTAAGAGTGTTGCTATAAACGGGATGGGGATTATGCACTGAGTCTTGGTGACTCACCTCTTCCCTTATCTTTTTCAGGTGACTCGTGGATCGCGGATGAGGAGCCAGGTGGACTCGAGGTGGCCATGCGAAATTGCTTTTGGTTTTACATTGATTTACTGATTTGGGTACTTTATTTTAATTTGGTTTTGTTTGGGTTTGTAATAAGGCCGCTGATTTATATTTTGGGATTACTTTATCTGCTTTAGGTTCTATTTCAAATGTTGCAAAGTAAACTACTTGACATGTTTCAATAACCTGAAAATCAAAGTTTTCTAAATTATATTACGCAACGGGTTTTCTAAACCTTGCCATCGGGTAAGATTTAATGAGTGATAATAACAATAGGCTTAAACTTCCTTTTAAGATTAAGTTACTTAAAATCAGATGTTTTAGAAATGGTTTCCAACTTTACATGTAAATAAAATCGGGTTTTTCCTAAAATCACATGGTTTATAAGTTAGATAACGACGCGCAGCTTTTCTCAAAGGGTCTCTCCCCTTCATTTAAAGAATTTCTAAACAACCAACATATTTTTCAAATAACATCCCCTCAAATCGAATTTTCAACTTGATTTAGTTAAACTGTTTTACCCTGTGACATACCGGATTCGGTCATAGTGTATTGACCGGGTTTGGGGTGTTACAACCTACATCAGTAAATAATAAAGATGTTATCAAGATAAGAAATTGACATCACTTGTGTTAAAATATTAAAGCTCCAAATGATAAAATTTCTCTTGCAAAACCACAAGAAGCCTGTAATTACACAAATTAAGCATTCATTAAAAAAAGGAGATAATCATATTCAATGGAGTAATGTAGATCTAATATGATGCCAGATACTAATGTACAAACCTCAGTGCATTTAAGTATGACTAAAATTAAGTCAAAACTAAAAACTGAAATCACAATAATAGCATAACGCATAAAAGGCTGACTCAATCTAGGAAACATAGAAAACAGAAACATGTGAGAACAACCAAATGAAAATGGAATTAAATTATCAAAGAGTCTTTTTGAAATGAGACTTTTTACCCATTCTGAAATCTGTATAACCCAATTTCTATATAAACTTGCATTTTCATTTGCAAACTTAAACACACTCTTTTCACACTATTGTTAATGTATACTAGAGAATAGCATTTCACAGCAAAGACTCTTTAGAGCTACCTAGACATAATATATCAACATGTGGCAAGACTATTCTATTTATACTAGTAATGGGTTTAAATTATAAGGATGTAGAAGGATAGGTTAAAGAATTAAAGATTATCAGATTTAGATTAATTCTGTTCCTTGTAATGGATGTATTTTATCTGATGTACTTTATCCTTTCACCTATTCTTTTACATCCTGATCATGTCAACCCATTAACAGTATAAAACAAAGTCTCAGCATCACTAAACTTTATCCTATTATTCACATACTATTTAATTTTATATGGTCATAAATAAGCTCAAATCAGATCGATGGCACAAAAACAAGAGAAGAAAAATTCAACATTTTCTAAAACATGATAAGTACTAAATTGCTCATTTCTTCATTATCATGTTAAAACACAAGTATTTTTTGAACAGCAGTATTTCCTCAGTCACTTTAAAACAATTTTACCTATTGCTTCGAATTAGATATACGATGACTAAATTACTCACTTTATAGTAAAGAGACTAATTTTCCCCTAAGCTTTATAAATATGTAGATTAATTTAGAAAAATTGAATATACACATGTCAGACACAAACCATACATATAAAGGTGATGGCATTGCTTTGTGATTATTACATGAACCTACACGTGCATTTGCATGTACAATTCTGAAAAATGATGGCAAATCCAAACAAAAAATAAAAAAAAAAGTAAATAGCTTACTGGTAACAAATGCCTCCTTCCAAAGTCGATGTTTTGCCCATGATGGTGCAACTTCACAAACTCGGATGCCTTTGCTATGGCATACTCTGCACGAATCGGATTGGAAAGTTTACAATTTAGCATAGAAGATCATAGAGTAGAAGCATATTATTTGTTTAATTCTAGTAGATTGAATTACTCGTATCTGCCATTCATGTCTGACACATTTGGACATGACTGTGAAAATATGACCTTCCAAGAATCTTTCAAATACATGAAAATGTTTGAAAAAAAATGAGTAGACATATGTTTGTATCCTACACTTATACCACTGATCCACCTCAAGAATGCTGCACCAGTAACCAATCATGTAAGAATCTAAAATTTTTACAAGGTTTGGATACGAGTAATTTAGTAGAGGGCTTATCAGGTTCGAAGTCAACATGCTGTTGACACAAAATAGAAATGATACTGAATGAATATAGTAAATTCTATGTAACTTTGATTCTTCATTTTCTTATAGTACATTTGACACATTTTCGGACATCAAATATGAGAATATGATCTTCAAATACATGAAAAAAACTAAAATAAAAATTGATATAAGCATATCTGACACACCAATATCTAACAAACACCCAAATCCAAGTGACATAAGTTAAAATTATATGTAGCAAAGACTTTGGTTGAATGATGCCTTTCAGATAACAAAGAACTAATAAAAGAAAATTGAATTTCGAAGATGAGAGAAGAGCTTACTCAATTACCAGTTGCCGAATAACACCGGGAAGAATACCATCGGAAATAGGCGTCGTCTGTACTTCAACGGAATACCCATTATTGTAGTCATCCAGGTATTTCTTCTCTGCTTCACTCTTTTCCTAAAAGCAAATGCCATAGGGGAATATAGATTATAAAATTAATAGAAGAACAAAGGAAGCACATAAACACCCATAGCTGCACCAACACAATATAGAATGAAAATCGCTATAAAATAGTTGTAAAATATCATGAAAATCCATATTTTTCTACAATTCAGCCAGACTGACAATCTTAGATTGTTAGACCTATGTTTCTTAGACCTGGGTATGAGTATCATATACAAGTGCGTATCTAATATGGTTTTTTTCCCTATGTTTTTCTATGTATTTGATGAATCCAAATCATATCCACATACCCATATCTGAATATGCATTGGACACAAATCTCGAACAAAAGTACTTCAAGAAAAATGAAAAATTGGAACAACATAGGTCAAACTATTATCTTAATCTTTCTCCTAAAGTTGGCATCTATAACCAGAAAATCATTCCATGCATGAAACATATACTCCCAATATAATGCTTAGAGAAAACAAGTCATTCACATAATTCTATGTTTCTAGCAATTGTATGAGTGTTCGGCACTGATATGTGCAAATTTCTTTTTCTTCTAAATTTTCCATGTATTTGGAGGGCCATATCATATCCCCTATACTTATTGTTGAGAAAGTCTTGGATAAGTATTTTTAAGACAAATAGAGTCAAAGTACCATATATAAACCATTCCAAGTGTAGGTTATGAATTCTTGACCACTTACCCTATGGCAAATGACAAAGAAGTTTGTAATACAACCCTCAAGTATTCGATCACCATCGTTAGACAATAAGAGCTTAGTCACTGAAGGAGGCCTCAATTTCTCCAATGGCTTCCTTAACCTACACAGAGTGTAAAGTTGTCAAATCGAAAGTTCATCACAGAATATCAAAAAGATATAAAGAAAGCCAAATGTGCTCCACTTTCTTCTATTCCAAACACAGGAGGAATATAACTCCCTATATGCAAATGAATATCAAGAACCTGAAAAACTCCATTATCATCATCATCATCACCACCACCACTATTCTTTATTGCCTTAAGCTTCTCGATATCCCCAGAAACAAGAGCAGTAACAGCCAACTCCTCCCCATTAGACCTCTCTTGAGAGCAACGGGTAAAACTTAGTTCAATGAATTACTAACCAATGACCGAATCCTTGACTCCCATTTCAATGAAGTGACAGAAAAAGGAGAAAATAACAATGGGCTTTTCTTGTTCGTCTTGAATATGAGTTTTGGGTTTGAATTTAGTATAATTCTTGTAGAATTTGACAATCTTTTTAAATTCCTTTCCCAAAACAAAAGTGTTGTTCCATTTTCATGCGTCCTAGTTGTTGTGTAAGATCCTGAGAGTGGGAAAAGTTAATTTAATTAAGTGTTTTGTAAATTTTCAATAAGAATTCTTTTTTTTTGGTTGACTAAAAAAGAACAAAATGGAAAGAGATGGAAATGGATTTGGGTTTTAGTACCTGGAAGGGATTCAAGGAAAGTAGTGATGGGAGGAGCATCGAATGAGCAAGAAACAAAGTCGTTGCTGTAGAGAAATCTCATGCTGTCCATCTTTTGCTCTAGCAGCGTTGGACCGATAAATTACAGTGAAATAGAAAGAGAGAGTTTGACGGCAAATGAAGGAGAAGATAAAGGAGGGCAAAATTTAGAAAATGGGAAAAAGAGACCTGAACGGAATAGCTATTCAGGTATGTGGGCAATGAATTGCTATTACAGCCTTTAGCTGTAATAAGGCCTGAATGGAATAAGGCTGTAATCCTTTTACAGCCAACCAAAATTTGGTTTGGTGGTGGGCCCACCGAATTGGGGGGAATGCATTCCTATTCCCCCCAACCAAACATGGCATTAGTGTACATACCAAACGTACCTGAAATGAATATACATTTACGTAATTGTTCTTAGCTCAGATTTGCTTATTCAATCGTTCGGAATCTAATAGTATACTCGGAAACTCAGAATAATCGTACAATGCCAATGTCCCAGACGAGGTTTTACATGTAATTGGGTATTGGTACCACTGTCCCAAAAAGGGTCTTACACGAATCAATACGATGTTGATGTCCCAGACATGGTCTTACACGTAAAGCTCATATCGATGCCAACGTCCCAGACATGGTTTTACATGAACCAATATGATGTTGATGTCCCAGACATGGTCTTACACGTAAAGCTCATATCGATGCCAACGTCTCAGACGTGGTCTTACACGAATATCAAATTAATGCCAACGTCCCGGACATGGTCTTACATGATAGAACAGCATAGATACCTTTGTATTCCTAAGTTCATATGGGATTTCTTAGACTTTTCACTATATCGACCTTATCTCGGAATTCATATACATAACATCTTGTAAGCATTCATTATCATCAATAGTCATATGAATATGCTCAATTCAATACAATTACATGTATTTGCAATATGACTTGCCTCGGATTCAATTTACTGAAATGGAAACGGCTACTCGGTTACTTTCGCTTTCCAACGATCGAAGTCCGTTTTCCATGGTTCTTGATCTATACATGTTCAGAATTAACCCTTTTATTCACTAACTCATTCAATTCAATCCAAATACACATATTTTGAGTAATTTACAATTTAGCCCTTACATTTGCACAATTTATCAATTTAGTCCATTTTTTTAAAACATCAAATTCACAAAATCATCACATATCCAAGCTTAGCCGAATGCATATATATATCATACAAGCCCATATATTCCATCAAATTTGTAATTTAGTCCCTCAAATTACTATTTTCACAATTTAGCCCTAATTAGCTATATTCATCAAAAATTCACGAATAAAGTATGTTCATCTAGCTCAAATCTTTCATTTAACACCATAAATCATCATAAAGCTCAACATATCATCAATGGCATATCACACAAACATCATCAATTCACAAACTTAATACATGGGTTTTGTAGCTCTTAAAGCAACGATTGCAAAAACGTAGAAATTATCAAAAACCTAAGTCAAAACTTACCTTAATTCAAGCTTGCAAGTGTCGAATGCCTTAGCTTATTCTTTCTTTTTCTTTTGTTCAATATTTTGGCAAGATGATGGATAAAATGGCTTATTATTTTAGCCTTTTGTTTTATCATCATCATATTATTAATATAGTTACTAAATTAGCCTTATACACAACATATATACATGAAAATATTAAAGGCATTTAAGACCTTTTTCCATCCACTATCTAAATAGTGGTCTTATTGCCAGATAAGGCCTTTTCTTCTATAAGCCACAACACATTAGTACCTTAACAATTATCATGCTAGTTTTGCACTTAATGCGATTCAATCCTTTTCATCGAATTAAGCACATAGACAGATAATTCATCACACAGAAACTTCACATATACTAATTCACATATCAACGATACATAATATACTATTAAAATATTATACTGACTCAAATTTATGGTCCCAAAACCACTGTTCGGACTAGGGTATAAACCAGACTGTTACAATTCTCCCCCCTTAGGGATTTTCGTCCCCGAAAATCTTACCGTTAAATAGATTCGAATATTGTTGTCTCATTGAATCTTCAGGCTCCCACGTTGCCTCTTCAATTCCGTGTTGATTCCACAATATTTTCACTAATGGAATTTTCTTGTTTCTCAATTCTTTCACTTCACGAGCTAAAATGCGGATTGGTTCTTCTTTGTAAGTCATATCAGATTGGATTTCAATTTCAGATAGGGCAACAGCATGTGACGGATCGGATTGATATCTATGGAGCATCGAGACGTGAAATACATTATGGATCTTTTCTAACTCAGATGGCGAACTTAATTGATAAACCGTAATAGTAACATATTTTAAGCCCACATTTAGCATGCTTTTGGATGATTTAAGCCTTGAATTGTGTAATTTGGCGCTCTTAATCCTTTGCTTTCATGTTTTATACTTAAAAGAGCACCGTAGGATGAAAAGAATGAGAAACGGGCCCAAAATAGAGTAAATGGGCCATATTAAGAAATCAACACGGCCTGGGCCCAAGACCACACAGCCGTGCCTCATTAATAGTCTCGAACACGGCCTGGCCACAATTCATACAGGTGTGTGCCTTGAGCATGTCCCTGACGTGAGAAAGAAGAGTTTTAGTCAGATTAGGGTACCTAGAGGCAAAGAAAGCCATTCCAAGAGCCTATATATACACCCTAAAGGCCTACCTTCGGGGGGTGTCGAGGTAGGCCAAAGAGCCGAGCTAGAGGGGTTAGAATTGTGGAATTTACTCGAAGACAGCCAGTTGATTCATCTCAAGAAGCCAGAGTTATACTCAAGACGGAGGACCTCTCTTCAATTCCTTCAGGGAGTTTTAGGGTTTTTCTTATGTTTTGTTTTATCTTTTCTTCTGAGATGTATTCTTTTATGATTATGAACTAGACCTTCAAATACCTGAGGGGGATGAAACCTAAGATGAATCTTGTTATCGTTTGTTGAACAATATGATAAATACTTGATTTGTTCTTAATTATGTGTTCTTAATTCTTATTTTGATATTTTTGGGATATTGATTCAAGTTTGATGTGCTTAGGTGGAGGAGCAAAAGTCCCTGCCTAAGAGTAGATCTAGTATAATTAAGCGGAGTTGATCGCACGGCTAGACATAGGGTGACGAGATTTTGCCAGATTAGGGTGAAACCTAATATGGGAGTCCATAGATTGAGTTAATGCAATTCTAAGGGTTTTAATTCGAAAGAGATTTCAATTAATTAACCTAGGGTTAGACGTTAGTAGCCTCGACGGAGGTATTGACATAACTTAGGGAATCCTACGGATCAAGTCAAGTGAAAAAATTGTCTGGTTCAGAGTTAGATAACAAGTGAAGTCTAGGTGGATTCTTCCTTGGGTATTGTCTAAATTAATTGGTTTTTCTCACAAGTATTTTCCATAATTTTGTTCTCCTTGTCTTAGCATCTTTAGATTAGTAGTTAGTTAGTTTCAGATTAAGCAATAATTCCTTTAAATAATAGAAAGAAAGTTAATATTAGTACTTTAGATTCCTTTGGGTTCGACAATCTAGTCTTGCCACTAGCTATACTACTGTTCGATAGGTGTGCTTGCCTTAATCGTTGTCACAGTTAGTTTCTAGGCTCGATCATTCATTATATAAATTTTTAAGACTCTGACAGCACACATCAAGTTTTTGGCGCCGTTGTCGGGGAGCTGAATATTAAGAAAGCTCAATTTTTATTACTTTAGCCATTTTTTTATCTTCTGCAATTTCTTACTTTTTTTTTTAATTTTTGCTAATTTTTACTCTTTTACTCCTTTCAGGTACCTCTAGTTTATGACTAGAAGGAACCCGACAGGACCCCTGATTTACAACAGTGATATTGAAGGTACTGTTCGCAGAAATTGTAGAGAAATAAGGCGAAGCTTAAAATAGATAGAAAAAGAGCAAGAAGTCGAAATCAATACCACTGAAGAGATGACTGAGAATAATCCGCTACCTCCAGATGCAGCTGAACATCATGCTCCTCGAACTATGTATGATTATGCAAAACCTAATTTAACCGGAACTGAGTCAAGTATTGTTAGGCCCACTATTGTTGCAAATAATTTTGAACTGAAACCTAACACTATACAGATGATACAACAGTTTGTTCAGTTTGATGGTTTGTAGGATGAGGATCCTTACACACACTTAGCGATTTTTCTAGAATTCTGTGATACCTTCAAAATAAATGGCGTTTCTAATGATGCCATCTGTCTTTGGTTATTCCCCTTTTCTTTGAGAAATAAAGCAAAACAGTGGTTGCATTCTCTCCCACGAGGGTCAATCACTACATGGGATCAAATGACCGAAAAAATTTTTTTAAAGTATTTTCCGCCGACCAAAACGGCCAAGTTGAGGAATGATATCTTTTCTTTTGTGCAGATGGACTTAGAGACACTTTACGATGTAGGGAGAGATACAAAGATTTGTTGAGGAGGTGCCCACACCATGGATTACCCTTGTGGCTACAGGTCCAAACATTCTACAATAGTGTGAACCCCTCAACAAGGCAATTAATCGATTCAGCAGCCGGTGGAACTCTGAATAACAAAACTCCTGATGCAGCCTACAAGTTTATAGAGGAGATATCATTGAATAACTATCAGTGGAAAGTTACAAGGATAAGGCCAACAAAAGCAGCCGAAGTTTTCAACCTCGACGCAGTAGCCATGTTAACAAATCAGGTAGAAATGTTAAATAAAAATATTGATGGTTTTTGTTCCTTGTAGGTACATCCAGTTATGCATTGTGAGACAAGTGGAGGCGTGACGAATCCTGAGTACCCACCCTACGGACAGGGCTTGGAGAGCGAACAAATGAACTATATGGGTAACAATTTTCGATCTCAAAATAACCCTTATAGTAATACTTATAATCCAAGTTGGAGGAACCACCCCAATTTCTCATGGGGTGGTCAAGGAAATCAAAGACAATAACCCCATCAAAACTTCCAACAATAGCTTTACCCATAGGAAAAGAAGCCGAACCTGGAGGAGATGCTGACAAAATTCATAGCAGTCTTAGAAACACGTTTCTAAAATACCGAGACAACACGTAAAAATCAACAAGCATTGATTCAAGGGATCGTAAACCAGTTAGGACAACTTGCTAAGGTGATCTCTGAAAGAACACAAGGAAGCCTACAAAGCAACACCGAGACTAACCCAAAGAAGCAAATTCAAGCCATAACAGTTCAAGATAGTGAAGGGATAGATGAGCCCAATTTAAGGCAAGAGAATGTGGTAGAATAAGGTAAGGTTGAGGTAAATGATAAACCAAAACCGGTAATCAAAGAATACCAACCTCGTATACCATATCCTGAAGCAATAAGGAGAGATGACACAGAGGAATAGAATGATAAGTTTCTTAAACTTTTAAAGAAATTACATATTAACATACCGTTTCTTGAAGCTCTTTTGCAGATGCCAGACTCTAGGAAATTTTTAAAAGAGCTATTGACAAACAAGCGGAAGTTAGACGAGGAATCGCATATCGAATTAAACGCAGTGTGCTTAGTAATGTTGCAAAATAAACTACCTCAGAAATTAAAAGATCCAGGGAGTTTTACAATTCCATGCTTAATTGGTAGTTTACCTATTGATAATGCGTTAGCTGATTTAGGGGCAAGCATAAATGTCATGCCTTATAAAATGTTTAAACAACTAGGTCTAGGGAAACCCAACCAAACTAGGATGAGCATTTAATTAGCTGATAAAACTGTTAGAATTCCTAGGGGTATAATCGAAGATATACTCGTGAAGATTGATAAATTCATATTCCCAGTTGACTTTTTCGTTTGAGACATGGATGAGGACAACACAATCCCCTTAATTTTAGGAATACCCTTTTTAGCAACTGCCAGGACTAAAAATGATGTCGATGCAGGTGAACTCATACTCTGTGTATGACGAGACAGTCACTCTTCAAGCTCTCGATTCGGCTAGGACATTGAATAATCAAGGTGAGAACATACACTCTATCAATAAATATTCGGTTAAACCTTCTTTTCAAGGAGCACCACAAAAGAACACAACTAAACCCGATCCTAGACCCCGTGCCAACAAAGAAATAACTTAGGAGGAACGAAGGTCTCAGACTGGTGAACTAGACGAATGGAATATGCATTTCAAGGAAAAACTAGGGATACACGAAGCAGAATCAAAGCCACTTTATGGGACAGAAAAATTCAAAATCGGAGATCAGGTATTGTTAGATAAAGCAGACCCTTGAATATCTCTTCCTAACCTTAGTACAAACAAAGAAATCCCTTTCAAGGTAATCAATATCTTCCCATACGGAACAGTCAAGGTAAGTAATCCTACATTCAGAACTTTTAAAGTAAACGATACTCGACTTAAGCTTTACCATGATAGTAGAACTGATAGCATGAGAGAGGATGTTCAACTTTTCAAACCACCATGAATATGCAAATGAGAGGTAAGTCTAGCTTAAGATTATAAATGAGTGCTTCTCAGAAGGCAACCCGAGCACTAACTCTATTAATTTTTACATTCCTTTATTTTTGTTTTTATTCCTACTTCAGCATCTAATTGTAAGCTAACCAAAAGTGTAGATTTTCATGGGATACGGCCGTGGTCGTGGCCGTGTGGACACCACGAATCTCTGTACTGATAGGGCAGAGATGGTATGAGTCAGAACGAATCATATCTTCGAGTCACGGGCTCTAACTACCATGCCACGGCTGTGCGATACAGCCATGGCTGGCACTGTTAGATCATACACGGGCGTGGCGACCTGAACATGGGCGTAGGAGAAGTAAACGAAGCACAACACGACTGTGCGATACGGCTGTGTGACACAAAATGCCCATGGTACACGGGCGTGGGGATGTACCAGACCTGAAAATTCTATTTAAACCCCCCATTTCTTCTTACCTACTCCCCATCTCCTTTCTTCCATCCCATTCTTTAGATCTCTCCTTGCCCATACTTTTCTTCTTTAGTTACTCCCCAAACCCTTGAGCTACACCACATATATGTCGAATAAGCGGAAGGATCCAAATACAGTCTGCCTATGGGAGATCGATCTACATAAGTTCATGCCGGCCGCTTCATCCACTCGACAAGCCAAGGGTCTTTGAGGCCATTTAACTTTTATTTTTCTTTTCTCGTTTTCTTTATTTTCCTTATCTTTATTTCTCTTCTACTAAATTTAGTTTATCTTATTTTAGTTTCTTGGTTTTAGGTTCTAAAGGCTGCTAGGGAATCACCACAACAGAGACCATAGCCACCCCACCACAGCCATATAAATCACACCCACCTCGCGAACCATCCAACAATAAGGACTTTTCAGTCCATTCATCTTTTCTTCTAGTTTTATTTCAATTTTTACACTATTTCTCTATATCTTTCTTGTCTTTAAATATATATTTAGTATATTTTGAATTATTATTATTTCCTGGCCATTTCTTCACGAGCTTCCCTGTAACATCCCAAATTTGGGCCTCGAAGAATTGGGCCCAATGGGCCTTAAGCGTAGTAGCGTTTAAATTTTTGGAGAATAAGAGATCGGCTTAAATGCAGGTTGGACCTATTAGATAAGTGATTTTGGAAGGTAAGAGGGCTTCTATGAAGTCCCGGGATCAAACTTTGGCTTTAGGGAAATTTTGGTTTTAGGTGGAAAAAACCCTGGAAGTTAGTAGGTAGGCTTTAGAATAAAATATGGAGAAAATGACACAAAAAGGAGTTGTGGTCTAGTGGCAAATGACGCCATATAAGAGACAAGGGGGTGACGCCACAAGGAATTAAAGAGGTCTAAGGTTCACGTCTTGGCTTTTGCATTTTGGTTTTCTTTTTACATGGACCTTAGAATTTGACTATAGATTTATATTTAGTTGCGCATGGTTTAAGACACAAGAGGAACTTGTGGCCAAGTCGTTAGCAATGTGGATTATGTTACAAAGGAGCCTGGGTTCGAATCTCATGACAAGCAAAGGAGTATTTATTTTGCGGATTGGACGGGAAGAGTTTGAGTTGGATTTAAACTCTGCGATGGAAGGATCCCACATCGGAAAGATACAAAGAAGGAAGGTGAGAATCTAGCTATATATAGAGCATTCTACGAGGAGAGTGAATAGACCTTGGAGGGCGTTTGGGCACAGGAGTGGTGGGAGCGCAGATTAGCACCAGATTCCTATCAAGTGTGTACTTCTCTACTCTAGATGTAGAGTGGCAAATGCCGAAGTGCTGGTCACGGCAATAGTAGCCACACGAGCGTACGAGCATACGTGTAGGGCTTCGACACGATAGTTGAGGCCATCAGTAGTATTCTTGTGGGTTGAGGCTGCTTGGGCCACGATGGGCCAAAGTGGGCCCAATGGGCCCGTAGGCCCAATTGAATAAAATGCATGATGGTGTAGTATATAGTGAAATAGACTAGGAGAATATCTTATATGTGGCTAGATTTGTGCTAGATGGGTCGCACGAGCGTGTGGGCTCGAATGGGTCGAAATTGAGTTTTAGGCCCAATAATCCGGTACGACCGGAAATGGTAGTTGTGTCACTCGAGGCGACATTAGGCCTTTGGAAAGGCCATTGCAGGTGCAAAATTACTGAAATACCCTCGATAGGTAATTACAAAAATACCCTTGGTAGGTAAAATTACTGTTATACCCTTAGGGGTAGATTTAGCTGGATTATGTTGTATTATGTTTATCTGATTATGATGATAATTCATTTCATGCATTATACTGGATATATGGTTTGTATACATGACACACTGCATACACGAATTATTATGTCATATTGCATGGGCTTTGGGATATGATATTGATGAAAGGTGAAGCATTCTGTTCTGGTGGCTTTTGCCACAATCTGTTCTAGTGGCTCACCACGTTCTGTTCTGGTGGCCATGCCACATATTTGGTGACTCTGTCACAATCTGACGATGAGTAGCTAACTACAGCATGTCTGCCATCGATGGTGTGTAGCGGTGATGGTTGATTGTAGAAATCCCCATTGGTGTGATTGGCAGGTACGGGTGGTGTGTAGCGGATGGAAATTTAGGCTGGGTTGGGTTTTGCATCACATTGCATTGATATCTGATTATCTGCTATTCTCTGCTAGTAGGGCTAAGGCCCAGTCTGATTCAGTATGGGCTTCGCCCAAAGTGATATGTAAGGGCTAGGGCCAGTTATGGTTAAGGTAGAGTAATTGCACACTGAGTCTTCTTGACTCACCCCATCTGCTAAATTTTACAGGTAATCACTAGATCGCGGGTTTGGAGCTGGGGCTGACTCGAGGTGGCCATGCATTTCTATTTCTTTCGTAAACTATGTTACTTTATTTTGAATTTATTTTTTTTAAATTCGGGATTATTATTATGTAATAAGGCCGTTTTAACTGTATTTTTGGTATTTTATTTGGTTTAGCTTTTAATATGATTTCTACCTATTATTACTAAATGTTTAATACGGGATTTTCCTAAATCCTTAATAACCGTTTTCCAAAAATAAAAGTATAACAAGTCAATAAATAATTAAACTCGAAATTTTTTAAACGATCACAAGTTTCTTTAAATAACCTTTCCCTGTGATGCTACGGATCCGGTCATGACGTTTGGGCCAGGTTTGGGGTGTTACATTCCCAATTTCTTCATCTAGTGCAGAGCTCGGTAACAGCCACCACACCTCAGGACTCTCAACTCAAGGAAACCATCATTATTCAGGAAGTTTCACTTCTCTCCCTATCTTATGATTTTATTTTTCTATTATCTATCTTTGTACATTAAGGGCAATGTACATCTTAAGTGTGTGTGTGGGGGTTAACTATAGTATTATTTGAAAATCCCTGAATTATGGCTTGTTCTAAAGTAATTTTCTCATATTATGATTAGAATAAAATTTCCTTTGATTTATGATTTTTATTGATGTGTTTTGAATTAAGTCATAGTTAATTGTGCATTGATGATTAAATTTTAAAAATACTAGAGAATCAAGCATGATAAATCTATTTTTGAGAAATTAAAAATTTTTCTAGGTTGTCTACCTGAATCTGAAAGTTACCTTGAAGTTTGAAATTTACGAGGTTGATATCAAATACCCATAATTTTTGTGAGATTTTGAGCCTTTAGAGCATACAGTCTTTTTGTGCTCACTTTTTGATTATGAGTGTGTCAACATTGATTTGTTATTCTAGAACTTGCATCGATTATACTTGTCGAGGCCACACCTTTGATTTGATATATAGAGATGATAAAGGCACCTAGGTTTTAACCCACTTACTCCACTAAAAGCCTACCTTCATAATTAACCCCTAGTGAACCCCGTTGATACTAACAACCCATTTAGTGACTCACCCACTAATATTAACCCAAAACCTTGTGTATTTGTTATCACCATTCCTTTTGACTACATTTTTATCGACATTTGATTTGATCGGTTGCCTAGCTATGATCTTTATTTAGTAGTTAAATTTATCCTTTATTATGTACTTTATTTGTTCCCAAAAGAAAAAATGAGGTATATTCAATATCAGCTCTATGTAATTGAGCTTATACGTTTAAATTCCACAGCTTGAAGAAAAAAGCTCGTATTATTAGTATTACAAGTTTTTAGTTGATGTAATTATTTAGGATTAGTTCATTTTCCTAGTTAGGTAAATTGTTAATTCAATCTCGATTTTAACCCTCTAATTCAGCCTTTATCCACACCTTTAACCGAAGCCCCATTATAACCCTTTTTAAAGACCTTTTGATTTGTATATCATCTCAATTTACAATGGTGGAGATTTGATTTTCAGGCAAGCCTATGGGTTTAACTCTTCATGTTTGATTTTTTGAGTGCTTAATTCTGAACCTCAAACACTTTGAGTGATTTGAGTGAATCTCTTGTGAGGATGTCAACTCATGTCAATTCCGAATCAGAGGTAATTATTCAGGTAAAAGGAAACGCCTATGTTTTCATGCTATAAATGTATGACTCTGATTGTTTGAATCTTTAGAACCCTTTGAGTTAAATTATCAATGAATGAATTATCTCTAAATTAACATGAAACATTATTGATGAAAATTATGAATCAAGGAAATTAGTTTTAATTGTGAGTTGAGAATTTTGATCGAGGACAAGCAAAAGCTTAAGTGTGGGGGTATTTGATAAACCGTAATAGTAACATATTTTAAGCCCACATTTAGCATGCTTTTGGATGATTTAAGCCTTGAATTGTGTAATTTGGTGTTTTTAATCCTTTATTTTCATGTTTATAATCAAAAGAGCATCGGAGGATGAAAAGAACAAGAAACGGGCCTAAAACAGAGTAAATGGGCCATATCACAAACCAACACGGCCTGTGCCCAAGACCACACGGTCGTGCCTCATTAATAGTCTCAAACACGGCTTGGCCATGATTCACACGGGCGTGTGCCCTAGGCCTATCCCTGATGTGAGAAAGAAGAGTTTCAGTCGAATTAGGGTACTTAGAGGCAAAGAAAGCCATTCCAAGAGCCTATATATACACCTTAAAGGCCAACCTTCAGGGGGCGTCGAGCTAGGCCAAAGAGCTGAGCCAGAGGGGTTAGAATTGTGGAATTTACTCGAAGAAAGCCAGTTGATTCATCTAAAGAAGCCAAAGTTATACTCAAGACAGAGGATCTCTCTTTAATTTCTTTAGGGAGTATTAGGGTTTTTCTTATGTTTTGTTTTATCTTTTCTTCTGAGATGTGTTCTTTTATGATTATGAACTAGACCCTTGAAACCTAAGATGAATCTTGTTATCGTTTGCTAAACTATATGATAAATACTTGATTTGTTCTTAATTATGTGTTCTTAATTCTTGTTTTGATATTTCCGGGATATTGATTCAAGTTTGATGTGCTTAGGTGGAGGAGCAAAAGTCCCTGTCTAAGAGTAGATCTAGCATAATTAAGTGGAGTTGATCGCACGCCTAGACATAGGGTGACGAGATTTTGCCGGATTAGGGTGAAACCTAATATGGGAGTCCATAGATCGAGTTAATGCAATTCTAGGAGTTTTAATTAGAAAGAGATTGCAATTAATCAACATAGGGATAGACGGAGGTATTAACATAAGTGAGGGAATCATACGGATCATGTCAAGTGAAAAAATCTTCTGATTCAGAGTTAGATAACAAGTGAAGTCTAGGTGGATTCTTCCTCGGGTATTTTCTAAATCAATTGGTTTTTCTCACAAGTATTTTCCCCAATTTCGTTCTCCTTGTCTTAGCATCTTTAGCTTAGTAGTTAGTTAGTTTCAGATTAAACAATAATTCCTTTAAATAATAGAAAGAAAGTTAGTATTAGTACTTCAGATTCCTTTGGGTTCGACAATCCGGTCTTCCCACTAGCTATACTACTATTCGATAGGTGCGCTTGCCTTAATCGTTGTCACAGTTAGTTTCTAGGCTCGATCATTCATTATATAAATTTTTAAAACTCTGACAGCACATATCGTTAATCTGTATGCAATAGGCCCAACTCGTTCAATGATCTCATACGGTCTGATGAACCTCGGACTTAACTTACCTTTACGTCCGAATCGAAGTACTTTCTTCCACGGAAACACTTTCAAAAATACTTTGTCGCTGATCTCAAATTCTATATCTTTTCGTCTCAAATCTGCATATAACTTTTGACGATCAGATGCTGTTTTCAAACAATCTCGAATCAGTTTCACTTTCTGTTCTGAATCTTTTATCAAATCGACCCCGTGTAGTTTATTTTCACTGAGCTCGGTCCAATACAGAGGTGTATGACATTTACGTTCGTACAAAGCTTCATAAGGTGTCATTTTGATGCTTGATTGAAAACTGTTATTGTATCAAATTCAATCAAAGGCAGGTACTATTCCCACGTACCGTTAAACTCAAGAATGCAACATCTTAACATATCCTCTAGAATTTGAATGATCCGCTCGGATTTACCATATGTTTACGGATGAAAAGTTGTACTGAAATGCAGTTTCGTACCTAAAGCTTCTTGCAATTTCTTCCAGAACCTCGATGTAAACCTCGGATCCCTATCTGACACAATGAATAGTGGCACCTCGTGCAATCTAACAATCTTAGAAATATAAAGCTCGGCTAATCGATCAAGTGAATAGTCAGATCTTGCTGGAATAAAATGGGCAGATTTCGTCAATCGGTCAACTATGACCCAAATTGTCTTTTTCTTTCTCGGAGTCTGAGGCAAACTAAAAACAAAATCCATTGTCACTCCATCACATTTCCACTCGGGAATCAGAATCGATCGTAGCAACCCAGACAGAACTTGATGTTTAGCTCTGACTTGCTGATAGATTAAACATTTCGAAACGAAGTCAGAGATATCACACTTCATACCAGACCACCAATAATGTCGCTTCAAATCATGGTACATTTTAGTACTTCCCAGGTGAACAGATAGACAACTGTTATGTATTTCACTTAGAATTAGCTAAATCAACTCCGAATTTCTCAAAACACAGATACGACTTCAGAATCTCAAACAATCATTAACAACTCAAAATTCAGATTCAGAATTTATATTAAACTGAGCTCGTTTCGCTAATAACTCATTATCAGATTTCTGAGCATCACATATCTGCTATGAAAACAACGGTTTCACTTTTAACTCAGCTAACACAGAACTATTATCAGACAAATCTAACTGAGCATTCAAAGCACGTAGTGCAAATAATGATTTTCTACTCAATGCATCTGAAACAACGTTCGCTTTACCCGAATGATAATCTATCACGATCTCATAATCTTTTAATAGCTCTAACCATATTCTTTGACGCAAGTGCAATTCTTTTTGAGTCATCAAATATTTCAGACTTTTATGATATGAAAACACAATTGCAGCTAGCTCAAGGTCGTGTGTCGGATAATTCTTTTCATGAGGCTTTAATTGTCTTGAGGCATAAGCTACAACTTTGCCTTCCTGCATCAAAACACATCCCAGATCGTTTAACGAAGCATCATTGTACATGACAAATTCTTTACCTGATTCTGGCTATAATAGCACTGGAGCTTCTCGTAACAGAGTTTTCAACTGATCAAAACTTTTATGGCATTTATCAGACCATTCAAAACTATCTTTCTGAAGTAGTTTCGTCAACGGAGCAGCTATCACTGAAAATCCTTTCACAAATCAACGATAATAACCGGCTAGTCCCAGAAATCTACGGACTAAACATGCTCCTCGGAGGTTTCCAATCTAGAATACCAGAAATCTTGCTCAGATCAACACGAATCCCAGAAGCTGACACTATATGCCCTAGAAAACTAACCTCGTGCCTCAGAGTTTGCAACACGATTCTTAAATGTTCAGCATGCTTATTTTCATCACGTGAATAAATCAAGATGTCATCTATGAATACCACAACAAATCGATTTAGGTATGGTCTGAAAATTTTGTTTATCAGATCCATAAAAATAGCAGGAGCATTAGTTAGTCCAAATGGCATAACTAAAAACTCATAATGCCCGTTCCTCGTTCTGAAAGCAGTCTTCGAAATGTCTGAATCTTTAACTCTCAACTGGTAGTATCCCGATCTCAGATCAATCTTAGAAAATACAATAGCTCCTTTTAACTGATCAATTAAATTGTCTATTCAGGGCAACGGATATTTATTCTTTATTGTCACCTTATTCAACTGACAGTAATCGATACATATCCTCATCGTGCCATCTTTCTTTTTCCACAAACAGAACAGGAGCATCCCAAGGTGAGAAACTCAGTCTAGCGAACCCTCTATCAGTCAACTCTTGTAACTGTGACTTTAACTCTTTCAATTCTGTTGGTGCCATTCTATACGGAGCTATCGATATAGGTGTAGTACCAGGCAGTAAATCAATACCAAATTCAACTTCACGAATCGGAGGTAAACTCGGTAACTCTTCAGGGAACACATCAGAATACTCACAAACAATAGGCACTGATTCAACTTTCTTCTCAGACACTTCCGAATCAATCCCACAAGCAAAATATGCCTCATAATCCATTTTCACATAACTTTGAGCTTTCAAAATAGATATCACAGCAGGCACTCCATTCAAATCATTAGACTCAACTCGTACAATCTCATCATTCAGATATCTCAAATCAATAGTCTTTCTTTTATAATTTACAACAACATTATGCAAATTCAACTAGTCCATACCCAGAATAATATCGAACTCATCAAATGGCAAAAGCATTAGATCAGTAGGGAAATAGATATCTTGAAACATTAACGGACAGTTCTTGCATATTTTATCAACAATGACACTTTTACCTAAGGGGTTCGATACTTTTATAGCAAACTCAGTAGACTCTATAGGAAAAGTTTTACTGAATACTAACTTCATGCATCTATACGAATGCGTAGAACTAGGGTCTATCAATGCAATCATAGAAGTATCATAAAGTGTAAAAGTACCCGTTATAATATCTGGTGATGAAGCTTCCTCACGAGCTCGAATAGCATACGCTCTGGCAGGCGCTTTGGCTTTAGATCTTGCAATAGTGCCTCTCGTAGTTCTCTGACTACCACTGACATTTCTTACATTCTTCAAAGTCTACCTCTCACAGGTGCATTATCAGATCTCAGATTCTGAACAGTCTCTGGCTCGACAGACTCAGGGCAATCACAGATAAAATGGTCAAGTGATCCACATCTGAAGCAAGCTCTACCGTTAAGTCTACAACTTCCCGGATGCCTTTTTCCATAATGCTTACATTTAGGTTTCTCGAATCGAACATTACCAATACTCGCTACTGAAGTTGTTAGAGTTTTGGAACTCATTTGTGATCTAGCTTGATTTCTATTCAAATGTCCCACATTATCTCTTGAAGGACTTTGATCATCTCTGAATCTCTTCGAAGAAGACTGAAATGATTTGTTTGAAAATCTTTTTCGCATATCTCGGGCTTCAAACTCAGCTTTTCTTTTATCTTTCCCGAGTGCCTCAGCTTTGCACGCTCAATCAATGAGTATAACAAACTCTTTTATTTCTAATATCCCGACTAATAGACGAATATCTTCATTAAGACCATCTTCGAATCTTTTGCACATATGGCTTCAGATGATACACATTCTGGAGCACACTGACTCGGTCTCACGAACTCTCGTTCATATTCTGTAACAGTCATACGGCCTTGTTTCAATTCTAGAAATTCCTTTCGTTTCTGATCAACGAATCTCTCACTAATATATTTCTTCCGGAACTCGATTTGAAAGAAGTCCCATGTAACTCGCTCTTTCGGAACAACATAAATCAAAGTTTGTAATGATACAACACATTTTATGCATTCTTTCGGAGTAAGAGACATTTCATCGAATACCCGAATAGTATTTTCTAACCAAAACTCAGCCTTTTCAGCATCATCATCATTAGTAGCTTGCAACTCTTCAGCCCCATACTTGCGGATCTTGTCAACCGGAGGCTTATTCCACGGATTCAGATTTGCAGTCAAAGGTATATCGGATGTCTGAGGGGGATTAACCGGGGGTGGGGGTTGCGAAACAGTCAGGTCATTCTTTACGAATTGAGTAAACCATTCACTCATCATCTATAAGAAAGCTTGTTTAGCTTCTCCCTCTTGACCGCTCGTAGCCGGTCTCAGATCAGAGGGCGGTGTCTCTTGTGTGGAAGCAGGCGCATTACTTTCTACGTCGTCAGCTACGGCTCTTTCGGGATCTATTGCTATACAAAAATCACATTTTATGCGTCAGGATTCATCACACTATCACAATTCAGATATATGGCATGCATAGCTAGACTCTGACACGCCACGTTAGTCTAAGAATCAACTAAATCGTAGCTCTGATACCAACCAAATGTAACACCCCTAACCCGTATCTGTCGTTGGACTAGGGTTAAAGGCATTACCGAACAGATCGAAAATGTTTACAGAAATGTCATACAATTGAATATTAATTTCAACCATTATGTCCCCTTAGTAGGTCATCGAGACCTAAAACATGCTTATAAACCGGGTTGGGACTAAACCGGAACGCATATAAAATTTCACGAAAATTTAAAACTTTTTTAAGTTTGTGGGGGTTACACGCCGCGTGTGGGCGAGCGAGTGCCTCCCACGGGCCGCTGAGACACATTTGTAACACCCAAACCCTGGCCAACACACCACGACCGAATCTGGTATGTTACGGAGTGAAACTGTTTGCATAAACGAATTACCGGTTAATTAATTTTTTTTTTTTTTTAGAAATCATAGTATGAACTGAAGTTTGAAATTATTTCTAGTGTTGCTTTAAACCTAGCAAACTCATTCTTGAAAAAAATTCTATTTGTTATCCTTGAATTTTAGATAGCATCTGGTACTTATGGAAAACAGAGTGTGACGAGTATACTCAAGTTTAACACCATTTGCCTTTGATGTTGTTTGAAAATTTGTAATCATAAAAACATTAAAGTTACCCTTCTCATTATTTATGAACTTTGTTACCCGATGGTAACATTTGGAAAACCCGAAGAGATATAACTTTGAAAACCATTACTTTTTACCAGTTAGTTTATCAAGTCATTACTTCCAACAAGTATGATATATCCAAAGTAAAAGCAAATTATAAAAACCAAAAGAATAAAACTTAGCGGCCTTATTACAAACCCAAAACCAAATTTAAAAGAAATAAATAAAACTGAAAATGTAGTTTAAAGTTAAACCAAACTAGGATGCATGGCCACCTCGAGTCCTCCCCGGCTCCATATCCGCGATCTATGCCTCATCTGCAAAATATAAGGGAAGGGGTGAGTCACCAAGACTCAGTGTATAAATCCCCAACCCGAGCATTCAAGCACTTACAAAGATCATCAGTAAAACATGCAGATTATGTAACCCATAACCTAGCCAACCAATCTCCTTTAACTACCCCATGTGGTCAAAACCACTGGTGTCCGAAGTCACAAATATATCGGTGTGGTCAAAACCACTGGCGACCGTAGTCACAAATCAAGTGATGGGGCCAACCCATCATGTGGTCAAAACCACTGATGACAATCCCGTAATATATCATGTGGGGCCAACCCACTGTGGTACCAAACCACTGGGACGAGTCACAATATCCATGTATGGTCAAAACCACTGGTGACCGTAGTCACAAATATCAGTAGTGTGGTCAAAACCACTGGGACTTAGTCACAAATCATATCAATAGTGTGGTCAAAACTACTGGTGACCATAGTCACAAATCAACTGATGGGGCCAACCCATCTTGTGGTCAAAACAACTGGTGACAGTCCAAATAAATCATCCCCCTCCTCTCATCAATCCCATCATCATCATGCTCATATCATACGTGTCATAATATCATGTATCATGCATTTAAGGCATAACATAGCATTTAACAAATCATGATGATGTACAACAAAAATCACATAGTAGGGGACTTACCCGGAATCCAAGCTCATGCCCACAAGGCAAAGTCACTAATATCGAAGGTTATACAGTAACATAATAAGCATCATTAAACTAATAAAGTGTGTAAGCGTTTACACACCTGACTATACGTAGATCTAATGAGAAATCCCAAAGCTACGCGATACTAGAAGATCCCGAAACGTATGCCCTCACTGCTCCTACAATCGGCCAACGTTTAGTTAGTAATCAAAAGCCCTACTCGGCTTAACTAGAAATCCCAAAAGGATGTCGCCCTAAATGTAGCACTCACCTTAAGCCGATTTGGTTACCAACCAAATCCCGAAGCTCTGCAATATATCTCCCTTGTATTCGGCCAAGCACTGATACACACAACTGGTTAACCTTCGGCTCTTGAATAAATAGGTAAGGAATATATCTAAACGTTGAACCCTTACCTAGATCGGAAATCGAAACCTGAAGATCCACTACGTTAGACTGCACTTCCCCCTACAATCGGCCTTAACACATCATTATGAATCATAGGACCATTCGGCCATGGAAAAAACCCAAAACCGCATGAGTTGTCGCACATTTACCTTAATGACAAGTTTGGCTACCAAGCACCAACGTTCGGCACCCCTAAATGATGTTTAGGGGTTTCGGCTACCACACCAACTAAGGGCTCTTAATCTACAACGGATGGAGAATAAAAGAAAACATAATAAAAGGGATTTCGGCTTTGCCCAAAGCAATTGAGAAAGAGAAAATAAAGAATCTATACTCACCAGAAGGATTCAGCTATGAGTCCAAATGAGAAGAAAGAAGAGAATGAAGCTAAGAATATTCGGCCACAACAAGAGAATCAAAATTTGGCTTAAGTGATGGTTTGATTCGGGAAAGATGGTAGAAAGAAGTGAAGTGGAAGGAGATAGATTCGATAATGGGTTTGAGAGAAAAGAAAGAACAGAACAGAAGGAAAAATGGAGGAGAAGATATGTGGGTAAGGTTTCGGCTTGAACAAAATAGGAAGAAGAGAAGATGATCAATGATGGTTTCGGTCTTGAAGAAGATGAGAAGAAGAAGAAATGAGCAAAAGATGAACTCGGCAATAGGCTAACCAAAGAGAACCAACAAGAAAAAAGGGGGGAATGGCTACCAAATTCGGCTCTTCAAAGAAAATGCACAAAAGGTTCGGCCAATCACAAGAGCTACAGAAAAAAAAGAAAGGAAGCAAAGGTAATTGATGGTTCGGCTTTGACACAAAACGAAAAAGGAAAGACCCTCTCCTCACTAGCCGAAATACTCACTTAATCCCTCACAACATTCGGCCACCACAAAAGGCTTCCAAAACCAAAAGCACACTTCCCAAATCACCCTACCAATTCGGCTTAACACCCCCTTTCCTAGAGTTCAAATTCGGCCAAGCTCCTTTCAAATAAGTTTGAAAATAATCAAATTCTTATATTTGCTCCCCTCCATCAATTCAAAACTGTTTGAACTGGTCAAACTCCTCAAACTTTTCTTCTCCATCCATTCGAAAGAGTCCCATCTGAGCACTCCTCTCCCTACCTGTGGCGTCAAAAATAATTGAGCAGGAAGGGATTTCTGCAACTCGAACCCAGGTCCTCCTTGCTCCCTGTGGGGTCACCTTCCTTGCCACTTTTCCACTTGATTTCTTGTGTTATAAACCTCCCATTAATTCTTTTAACACCCAACTCACCTAGCTCCCACTTCCCAAGCATTAAAACAAAAATTTTCAGCCCTTACTCAGGCCTAAACCAAGATTATAACTAGACCACAGGACATGATAACTTAACATTATAAGCAATTCCTCACATGCAACACAAGCAAAATGCAGAACCCCGATTTAAGGATGTTACAGTTCTGCCCCTCTTAAAAATAATTTCAACCTCGAAATTACCTGGTCAGAAGAGTTGAGGGTATTGCTGTCGCATCACATCCTCTGGTTCCCACATAGCTTCCTCCGCACCATGGTTCTACCATAAAACCTTCACCAAGGGCACTGACTTCTTACGCAGAACTTTGACATCCCGATCCAAAATCTATACTGGTTCCTACTCGAACGACAAATCAGGACTCACCTCTATCTCCTCAACTAGTACAACATGTGATAGATCTGATCGATATCGCCTAAGTATTGAAACATGAAAGACGTCATGAATCTGACTTAGCTCTGCTGGTAGTTCGAACTGATAAGCTACCGGTCCCACTCGCTTCAACACAGTATAAGGCCCAATGAACCTAGGGCTTAGCTTGCCCTTCCGACCAAATCTCAACACTTTCTTCCAGGGCGATACCTTCAGAAAAACCTTATCACCCACAGCATACTCAATATCCCTACGCTTAAGATCAGCGTAAGATTTCTGCCTGTCCGACGCTTCCTTAAGACGAGCCCGAACCACCTTAATCTTATCCTCTATTTCTGCCACTAACTCTGGACCCAACAACTGTCGTTCACCCAGTTCTATCCAACACATAGGGGTACGACACTTCCGTCCATATAGCACCTCATATGGTGCCATCTGAATACTCACTTGATAACTATTGTTATAAGCGAACTCTGCCAATGGAAGATACTCCTCCCAACTACACTGAAATCTAGAACACAGCCGCTTAACATGTCCTCCAGAATCTGAATTACCCTCTCAGACTGCCCATTAGACTGCGGATGAAAAGCTGTGCTGAAATCCAATCTGGTACCCAAATCCTGATGCAAAGCTTTCCAAAACCTCGATGTAAACCTGGGATCCCTGTCCGAGATAATGGAGACTGGCACCCCATGCAACCGCACTATCTCTGCCACATACAACTTGGCTAATTTCTGAAGCGAATAATCAACCTCTACCAGTATGAAATGAGCCAACTTAGTCAAACGATCCACTATTACCCATACTGAGTCCTTCTTACTAGGCGTAAGGGGAAGTCCACTGATGAAATCCATCGTAATCCTTTCCCCACTAATTGTGGAATCTTTACTGCACGCAATGACCACGATAGCAATCGATGCTCAGCCTTAACTTGCTGGCATGTCGAACACTTGCCCACAAACTCAGTTACTTCACGCTTAAGACCTGGCCACCAGAATTGTTCCCTCAAATCACGATACATCTTACTGCCTCCAGGATGCATAGCGTATGGGCTGCTATGAGCTTCTTGAAGAATCCGCTGTCTCAATTCAACATCCTTAGGCATACATACTTTCCCCTGAAAACACAGTACTCCATCACTTCCCAAGCTGTAACCCTCAGATTCACCATTCTGCACTTGTACCCTCCGCGAACTCAAAACCTCATCTGTCAGCTGTTTCTCTTTCACCTGATCAATCCAATTCGGCTTTACTTGCAATTATGCCAAAAGACTCCCATCATCATAAAGACTAAGGTGAGCAAACATCACTCGTAAGTCCATTACCATCTTACGGCTTAACGCATCAGCTACTACGTTAGCCTTACCCGGATGGTACTCAATCGAACAGTCGTAATCTTTCAACAATTCGATCCACCTTCGATGCCTCAAATTTAAATCCTTCTGCGTCAAAAGATACTTTAGACTTTTATGATCCGTATACACTATCGACTTTTCCCCATACAAGTAATGCCTCCAAATCTTGAAGGCAAAAACCACTGCAGCCAATTCCAAGTCGTGTGTCGGATAGTTACCTTCATGAGGCCTTAACTGCCGAGATGCATAAGCAACCACTTTTCCATCTTGCATCAGCACACACCCTAAGCCAGTATGCGATGCATCACAATATACCGTAAATTCCTTCCCTGCCTCAGGTTGAATTAACACCGGAGCTTCAGTCAAAATCTTCTTCAACTTATCAAAACTCTCTTGTTGTTTCTCAGTCCAAACAAATGGAACCCTTTTTCTCAATAGCTTAGTCAACGGTGCTGCAATTAAGGAAAACCCTTCTACAAACCTTCTGTAGTATCCAGCCAAACCCAGAAAACTCCGAATCTCTGCAGCCGACTTAGGTGGTTTCCAATCCAATACTGCCTCAATCTTACGAGGATCCACCCTAATTCCCTCAGCTGATACAACATGACCCAAGAAAGTTACCTCCTTAAGCTAGAACTCACACTTACTAAACTTGGCGTACAACTGCTTTTCCCTCAGAACCTACAGAGCCACTCGAGGATGCGCGTCATGTTCCTCCTCAGATTTTGAGTACACCAAAATGTCGTCTATAAATACTACGTAAATCGGTCCAGATACGGCTGAAACACCCCATTTATCATGTCCATGAATGCTGCCGGAGTGTTGGTCAAACCAAAAGGCATTACCAGGAACTCGTAGTGCCCATACCGAGTACGAAATGTCGTCTTATGAATATCAGCCTCCTTCACTTTGAGCTGGTGATACCCAAACCTAAGGTCAATCTTAGAGAAAATTGTTGCACCCTTGAGTTGATCAAACAAGTCGTCAATCCTGGGCAATGGATACTTGTTCTTGATTGTCAGCTTGTTCAGCTGGCGGTAGTCTATACACATCCGCATAGTACCATCCTTCTTCTTAACAAAAAGCACTGGAGCTCCCCAAGGTGATACACTCAGTCGAATGAAACCTCGGTCCAACAACTCCTGAATCTGAGCCTTTAACTCCACTAATTCCTTCGACGCCATCCTATATGGAGTAATAGATACTGGCGCAGTTCCGGGTAACAATTCTATACCAAACTCAACCTCGCGATCAGGAGGTATCCCCGGGAGTTCCTCTGGATAAACATCAGCAAATTCCCCCATGGTTCGGACATTCTTCACAACTGCATCCCTCGCTTCCAAAGCACAAACATGCACTAAAAATGATTCACAACCCTTCCTAACCATTTTTTCAGCCTTCAATGCAGAAACCACATTGGATAAGTAATCTCTCCTATTACCTATCATCACCACCTCGTCACCATGCGCTTAGCTGCACAATCTAACCTTGCCTGATATTTCACTAGCCAATCCATCCCGAGAATCAGATCAAACTCTCCAAATGGCAGTCCATCAAGTCAGCCAGAAACACGACCCCTTGAAGTTCTAGGGGTACATCCCTATGTAGTTTACTTATTTCTACAAAGTGACCTAGAGGGCTTATCACTGTCATCTTCCTAAAAGTAATCTCAGAGTCTAAGTTCATAGATTCCACTATGCTACTAGCAACATACGAGTGCGTCGAACCAATATCAATTAAAGCATTATAAGGTACTCCAAAAATTAAGAACATACCGGTTATGACGTCCGGTGCGTCGCCCTCCTCTCGACGCATCGCAGCGTAGACCAACCCAGGCTGTCTCGCCTCTGCACCACCTGCACCTCTACCCGGCACTCCACGGCCTCTACCTGAGCATTACCTCCCCTAACTGAACCACGGGCCCTCTGTGGCTGCTGATTATCACTCTTAAACTGTGTATGATTCTGATCCTCAGACTGCAGCCTAGCTGATCTCTGTGGACAATCCCTAACTTGATGCCCCGTCGAGCCACACTCAAAGCATCCCCTATTGCCAGTCCAACACTCTCCCGTGTGAGACTCTCCACACCGAGCACACCGCGGTAGCCACTGAGTATTAGTAGCAGCAGGCCTAGCAGCTTGATTCGGCCCACTATATCAAACCCTTTTCTGCTGATTCCCAGGAAACCCAGATGATCCAGAACTCCTTTTATTCCAACCTCTATCCTGATTCCGACTTACAGACTGTCTTACCCCTTCAGCAACCTTAGCTTTCTCCACTAGAACGGAAAACTCACGTTCCAACTGTGGGGCAATTATCATCTGCAGCTCATCTCTCAGCCCATCCTCAAATCTGACACAGCGCTCATGCTCAGTACCCATAATACCCCGAGCATACCTACTCAACCAAAGGAATTCTGCCTCATATTCTGTAACAGTCTTATTACCCTGAACCAAGTTCAAGAATGCCCTGCACTGTGCATCAACATAACTAGCCCCTATGTATTTCCTCTGATAAGCTGCCCTAAAGAACTCCCAAGTGAGGTCATCTGACATCGCTCCATCCTTAACTGTGAGCCACCACTGATATGTCTCATCTCGCAGTAGTGATACTATGCCCTTCAGCGTTTCCTCAGCCGAAAAATCCAGGTCATCCATGATACGTTCCGTCGCCTCCAACCAATATTCCGCTGTACTAGGTGCAACCCCCGACACACCTCTGAATACCTCTGCACCATTAGCCTTGAGTCTCGGTCACAGATTTCTTGTAACATCCTAGAAAGGGCCTATGCATTTTCAGTTTAATTGTATGAAATGACAAGTCTTAAGCATTATGAATAAATTTTTGATACTTTTGGAAACTCAAAAATGTATGAAAATGCATGGAAATGAAAATAAACATCTTTGGAAACCTGAACATTTTTGGAAACCTGGAAATGCATTAGGACATGAACATTTTAGGAAACCCAGAAATGTAAGGAAATGGTTCAAAAATGGAAAGTACACATTTTTGGAAACTTGGAAATGTAAGAAAATGGCACGTAAACAGAGCCGATCGAAAATTTTAGGAAACTTGGAAATGACCCTAAAATGATGAGTTTTAAAGTTTAAAATAGGAAATCAAGGCAAGAGGGCCTTAAAAGAAAAAGTTGGAAAGTTTTGACACACAAACGGGCTAGGAAAAGCGGCTGAAGATGGCACTTAGGGCCTATGGAAATGGCGCCATGTGCAAGAGGCATGGGCCTGGGTTCGAGTCACAAGGGAAGCAATTAAATGAAGGTTTTAATTTTGTTTCCAGAAGCACAAGGAGTGGACGACAAGCATCTTGAAAAAAAAAAGAGGTTTCTTCTCTTTAAAATTCGGCTATTAAGTGATAAATAAGAGATTTTTTTTAGATTTTTAAATTTGGATTATTTGAGGAGATAAATGATGGATTAAATTTTTTTTATTTGAATAATATTATCACATATGTGGAGTAGTGGCCAAGTAAGGGACTCCTTGGCTGATAACTTTGTCTATAAAAGGAAGGAAGGAGGGCTACTCATCAGTTTGCTTCTTCTTCTGCTCGGCCGAAATTCCCTAATTCTTCCCCTCTCCGCCGAATTTTTTATTAAGCAAAGTCCATCTTCTCTTCTTCTATTTTCTTCTCCTCTCCTTTACTATTATCAAGCCAAGACACTCTTTGATCCCTGTTAAATCTCCATAGCCGAATCTCTAAAGCAGTGTCAAGAAAGATCTGTCGGATTCATAAGGTAAGGATCTAGTGGTTGTCGATTACAAGGAGAACTTCAACAAAGTTTCGAGATTTCTACGGATCTAAGGTAAGAGATATGAATATTCGGTCAAGAGTTATATTTTTATGTCTCCATGTTAGAATTAAAATCTGACATGAAATTATAGGATTTCGACAAACAAACAAAGGAATACTTTTGGGATTCAAGATTTAAAAGATAAGCACCAAAATAAATTCGACCAAGGCCTATATATATATATATATATGGATTATCAAAAGCCGAAAACTAATCTATGGAGTAACATAGTGTTTTAACCGAATTCACAAGGAAGGAATACGAAGATCCGGCATTTGATTCTTACAATCAATTCGGCAAACAAGGTAAGTGTTAGTAATTCTATTCCTAGTAGGATTTGGTTTTAAAATCAAAAGGGTATTAATATGTTTATATATGATGGGCCGAATATAGGAGTTAACAGATCTAAAGTCTGAATCTGTGATCGATTCACTTCGGGGATTCAAGGAATCTATTAAGCGAATAAGGTGTGTACCCACACTAACTCCCAATATATTACGGCAATTATTTTATATGTATATATATGAATGTGCATGCGAATAAGAATGTGGCTAAGTGTCACAAATGAGGTAAAAGTACCCAGGTACGTTTCCTACTTCCGATAGGATTACAAATACGATATATATATATATTTTTGAATATGTGATATGAATGAGAAATAAGATATGCATGATATAAATATTTGGGGCATATGGGATATATGTGAAAGGGGAAGAATAGGTGTTGACTTCGGTCTCACTAACGAAATATGGTGGCTACGGTCCCATTAAGTGAACATGGTATCTTCGGTTACATTATCTGAACATAGTGTCTAATGACACAACGTATATGAGCGATGAGCACGTCGATATGTAGCGCGCGCCCGATGGTGTGTAGCGGAAGGAGGGTTGACTTAGTAGTCCACTTGCGGTGTATTTGGTAGGTATGGGTGGTGTGTAGCGGATGGATAATTAGGCTTGGGTTTGGGTTGCATCATTTTGATATGTATATGTTACGATATGAATATGTATCTGAAATATTGTTTGTTAGTTTGTGTACACATTGAGTCAGTTGACTCACCCCTTGGGGACTATTTTTCAGTGATGAGCGATAATGGGTGGGTGGCGGGAGCTAAAGGTGGCCATGCATAGCAAAGAAAATATTTACGAATTGGACCTTTATTTTTATAAAGTTCTTTAAATTTTAAGTTTGGAAATTATTGATGTAATAAGGCCTAAAAAGCCATAGTTTTATTTTCGTTACTATTGTTTACTTGCAATTATTATGCTTCGAAATACTTTACATTTATGATATTAAAATTTTATGTCTTTACATTTAAACCCTAAATTATTTTGTCACCCTAATTAAATGATTTCTAAATTAAATAAACGGGTTTTTAACCTAAGCTCAATCCAAAATGAACAGTTTTCTAAAAATACACCAATATTCTCTAAGAATAAAGGACTTCGAAAACTGATTTTTCTTAAGGAACATACCAGATCCGGTCAGGCTCGTGGGCCGGGTGTGGGGTGTTTCATTTTGGTATCAGAGCCCAGTTTTAAACTCTCGGTCTGTGGGCGAAGGCCCCAAAACGTTTTCAAAGCAAGCCAAAATGATTTTCTTTGAAATTAAGCAGGTTTTCTGGCATGGCACCTAAGTCTTCGACCCGCAGTCCACCAGGTAAGTACCCCTAACTCTATGTGTGATTATGTGATTTATATAGGGGTAGAAAAGGCATGGAACGTAGAATAGTGTGATAGGAATTTGAACCCTAGGATTAGACTACTCAAACACATGAAACTCATAAGACTTAATGAACTTAACAAACTTATGGCTAAGTCATTGAGCTAGGGTGTGGTAACCCACAGACGCATGTCTAGGATTGGATCCAGAAAGAGCACAGTATTTAAGCAGTCCTAGTGACTCACCTCCTCTTCGCAGAATCCTCCACGGTGTGTAGCTTCGGTTCACCCTAACTCAGAGGGCTCAGCGGTGTGGCAACCTCTGTGCGCATGTCTAGGAATGGTTTCGATGGGAGCTTGGTATTTAAGCAGTCCACGTGACTCACCTCCTCTCCACTCGAATCCTCTGCTCAGTGCGTAGCTTTAGTTCACCTACGACCAAGGGGACTCGGTCATAGGCTAAACACAAAGAGTAAAACCCGAAAGGGAACTAGCCATGTTTTTTTTTTAAAAAAAAAAAGAGAGAACAAAACAACAAACCCTAGTTTTAAAACTTTTAAAATCACTCTTTTAATTTGTGAAAACCATCTTTAAGTTTTCCGAAAAATTCCCGATTTTCAAAAAATTACAAAAAATACCCCTAGTGGTAAAATTACCAAACTGCCCTTGATTCACAAATTGTCAAATTTCTCAACGATCTTGCCGAAACTTCATTATTTTATAAACATTCAAAAACCCTAATTTGTAAAATATCAACATACCTTGATTTTGGAAAAAATTACAAAATTGCCCTAACTTACAAAATTACCAAAATGACCCTGGTTTCCGACAATTTCGTAAACATCACCATTTGAAAAGGAAAACTTTCAAAAAGAACACCCAAAGTTTTATAACTTTTGAAATATCCATAACTTCTTAAAATTTACCCTGGTTTTTGGAAAACTACCGAAAATACCCCCGAGGTCAAAAATTACCGAAATACCCCCGGATTTTGAAATTTCTCCAAATTACCCCGAGACTTTGAATTCTCAAAATATGTTTCGACAAAAACACCAAGGAATGTTTTCCTTTTGAAGAATCATGAAAATGCCCCTGTAGGACAAAATTACGAAAATACCCCTGGGTAGCGGAAAAACAACAACAATGAAAATTTCAACGTTTCTCTAGATGAACAAAAGTTCATATTTGTTTGATGGATGAATGAATGAATGGAAAGACTGTATGTTTGTATGAATACGAAAGAACCACTCTTAAATTCTTCTTCATAAAACATCTTCGCGGGTAATAAGTGAAACAAGAATACTAATTCATAAAACTTCTTAATCAGATCTCGACGATAGAAAATGAGCTCTAGAGGACGTGGTCGTCGTGGAAGAGGTAGAGGAAGAATGACTGTGTCAGAACCCGTTAGGTCGGGTCAAGGTTCTGACAACGAGATACCACCGCCACCGCCACCGCCACCCCATTCGTGGGAGGCGTGCGTGCAAGCTCAGACGGGGAAGATGCCGTGTCGCGGTCGTCTTTGCGAGTTTTGGAATTGGTGGCTGGTGCGGGTGGAAATTCGAGAACCCGGAAATCTGTGCCTGAACGGCTCCGAGCTAATAGAGCCGAAATGTTTAGAGGAGTATCAGGAGTGGCACCCAGTACAACTGAGTACTGGTTGGAAGCGACTGAGCGCATCATGGATGAGCTCGACTTGACCCCTGAGGAGAAGTTGAAAGGGATAGTGGCACTATTACACGATGAAGCGTACCAATGGTGGTTAACTGTTCGAGATGGTGCCACGGCTAAGGATCTGACCTGGGAGTATGCGAAAGAGGCATTTTAGAAGAAGTATGTGGGAACCAGGTACATAGACGAACAAAGGAAGGCTTTTCTGGGGTTGGTGCAAGGAAGTAAATCTGTCGCAGAATATGAGGCAGAATTTCTGAGGTTGAGCCGCTATGCCCGAGGAGTAGTGGTGGCCGAGAGCATGAACGCTGTGTCCGTTTTGGGGACGGTGAGGGACGATTTGAGGATCGTTGATAGCACCGCATTAGGAGGCGGGATTTCTGCGCTTTGGTAGAAAAGGTCAAGGTGGCGAGAAGGGATCAAGGATTCTACCAAGCGGTGTGGATAAGAGTAAGCCGAGAAAGAGGTTTTGGATCGTGCTGGATCATTTGGGAATAAGAGGCCTAGAGTTGTGCCCACAGAATCAACAAAAGCCGAGTGCGGAGTGGCGTATCGCCCTTGTGAGCACTTTGTGGAAAGAGGCACTTATGAGAGTGTTGGAGGAAGGCGGGTGGATGTCTCAAGTGTGGGTCCAAGGACCATATGTTTAAGGATTGTCCCAAGCAACCAAATGAGAGCCGATGGCGGCTCGGAATGCTAGCCGGTGGTAGAGGTGGATGCGACCTCGGCAAGGTCGTGAACAGAACCATGGAGGAAATAATTCGGGCCGTGGGCGTGAAGCACCAAGAAGAGGTGCTGAAGGTGCAGACGCAAGGCAACTAAGGTTGGTTTAAGCGGTTGGCCGTCGCGAGGAGGAAGATGTGCGGATGTGACAAGCGGGTACGTCCCTTATTTTGGAATACCCCTTAATTGCGTTGCTTGTTATAGAATTAGCTTATGCTTGCATTGCTAGTGAAGTGGATGAAACCTTGGATGTGAACTTAGAGAATGTGCTTAGAAGGTATGATAGTTCTTTAAGATCGAGTCTTGCGAGCAATAAGCGTGAGTGGGGTGAGTTAGGACCGCACGATTATTCATTAGTAAGTAAATTTCGAGGACGAAATTTTGTTTAAGGGGTAGAAGCGTAACATCCGGAAAGGGCCTATGCATTTTCGGTTTAATTGTATGAAATGACAAGTCTTAAGCATTATGAATAAATTTTTGATACTTTTGGAAACTCAGAAATGTATGAAAATGCATGGAAATGAAAATAAACATTTTTGGAAACCTGAACATTTTTGGAAACCTAAACATTTTTGGAAACCTAGAAATGCATTAGGACATGAACATTTTAGGAAACCCAAAAATGTAAGGAAATGGTTCAAAAATGGAAAGTACACATTTTTGGAAACTTGGAAATGTAAGAAAATGGCAAGTAAACAGAGCCGATCGAAAATTTTAGAAAACTTGGAAATGACCCTAAAATGATAAGTTTTAAAGTTTAAATTAGGAAAACAAGGCAAGAGGGCCTTAAAAGAAAAAGTTGGTAAGTTTTGACACACAAACGGGCTAGGAAAAGTGGCCTGAAGATGGCACTTATGGCCTATGGAAATGGCGCCATGTGCAAGAGGCATGGGCCTGGGTTCGAGTCACAAGGGAAGCAATTAAATGAAGGTTTTAATTTTGGTTCCAGAAGCACAAGGAGTGGACGGCAAGCATCTTGAAAAAAAAGAGGTTTATTCTCTTTAAAATTCGGCTATTAAGTGATAAATAAGAGAATTTTTTTAGATTTTTAAATTTGGATTATTTGAGAAGATAAATGATGGATTAAATATTTTTTTTATTTGAATAATATTATCACATATGTGGAGTGGTGGCCAAGTAAGGGACTCCTTGGCTGATAACTTTGTCTATAAAAGGAAGGAAGGAGGGCTACTCATCAGTTTGCTTCTTTTTCTGCTCTGCCGAAATTCCCTAATTCTTCCCCTCTCCGCCGAATTTCTTCTTAAGCAAAATCCATCTTCTCTTCTTCTATTTTCTTCTCCTCTCCTTTACTATTATCAAGCCAAGACACTCTTTGATCCCTGTTAAATCTCCATAGCCGAATCTCTAAAGCAGTGTCAAGAAAGATCTGTCAGATTCATAAGGTAAGGATCTAGTGGTTGTCGATTACAAGGAGAAGTTCAACAAAGTTTCGGGATTTCTACGGATATAAGGTAAGAGATATGAATATTCGGTCAAGAGTTATATTTTTATGTCTCCATGTTAGAATTAAAATCTGACATGAAATTATAGGGATTTCGACAAACAAACAAAGGAATACTTTCGGGATTCAAGATTTAAAAGGTAAGCACCAAAATAAATTCGGCCAAGGCCTATTTTTATATATATATGGATTATCAAAAGCCGAAAACTAATCTATGGAGTAACATAGTGTTTTAGCCGAGTTCACAAGGAAGGAATACGAAGATCCGACATTTGATTCTTACAATCAATTCGGCAAACAAGGTAAGTGTTAGTAATTCTATTCCTAGTAGGATTTGGTTTTAAATCAAAAGGGTATTAATATGTTTATATATGATGGGCGAATATAGGAGTTAATGGATCTAAAGTCCGAATCGTGATCGATTCACTTCGGGATTCAAGGAATCTATTAAGCGAATAAGGTGTGTACCCACACTAACTCCCAATATATTACGGCAATTATTTTATATGTATATATATGAATGTGCATGCGAATAAGAATGTGGCTAAGTGTCACAAATGAGGTAAAAGTACCAGTGCACGTTTCCTACTTCCGATAGGATTACAAATACGATATATATATTTTTGAATATGTGATATGAATGAGAAATAAGATATGCATGATATAAGTATTTGGGGCATATGGGATATATGTGAAAAGGGAAGAATAAGTGTTGACTTCGGTCTCACCAACGAAATATGGTGGCTACGGTCCCATTAAGTGAACATAGTAACCGGTTACATTATTCGAACATAGTGTCTAATGACACAACGTATATGGGCGATGAGCACGTCGATCGCAAATGGTTTGCCTTCGATGGTGTGTAGCAGAAGGAGGGTTGACTTAGTAGTCCCACACGGTGTGGTGGCGAGTGCGGGTGGTGTGTAGCGGATGGATAATTAGGCTTGGGTTTGGGTTGCATCATTTTGATATGTATATGTTACGATATGAATATGTATGCTCGAAATATTGTTTGTTAGTTTGTGTACACATTGAGTCAGTTGACTCACCCCTTTGAGGACTATTTTTGGTGATGAGCGGTAATGGACCGGGTCGGCAGGAGCTAAAGGTGGCCATGTGTAGCAAAGAAAATATTTACGAATTGGACCTTTATTCTTATAAATTTCTTTAAATTTTAAGTTTGGAAATTATTGATGTAATAAGGCCTAAAAAGCCGTAGTTTTATTTTCGTTACTATTGCTTACTTGCAATTATTATGCTTCGAAATACTTTACATTTATGATATTAAAATTTTATATCTTTACATTTAAACCCTAAATTATTTTTTCACCCTAATTAAATGATTTCTAAATTAAATAAACGGGTTTTTAACCTAAGCCCAATCCAAAATGAACAGTTTTCTAAAAATACACCAATATTCTCTAAGTAATAAAGGACTTCGAAAACTGATTTTTCTTAAGGAACATACCAGATCCGGTTCAGGCTCGTGGGCCGGGTGTGGGGTGTTTCATTTCTGAGCTCCAGTTCCTACTCCTGCACTCGCAACCCTCTCCAATACTCGCGGACGCGACTGCGACATCGCATCATTACCACCCGTCGATCCACGATATTCGCGCGCCACACCGGTGGCGGCGGTGGTACCTCATTTTCCGAACCATGTCCGGACCCTACTGGTTTCGAGACTGTCATCCTACCCCTACCTCGTCTACGAGTGTTACGCCTACGTTCACGTGCACTCATATCTATCGATCTATTTGAGCTGGTTAACAGTTTTATGCGTTAGACTTTTATTCCACTGTTTATTAAAGCACAGACTTATGAGGGGATTTAATAAGAGTTTGTTTCGCGAGTTCATATCATCCTATGGTTCCAGTCTCTATAGTAGCTCCTACTACTATTCAAGCATGCCAACATCTTAACCATATAATCAACAAACAATAGTTTGGGGTACTTACCTGGGCAGATTGGTGCCGGAGACTCGGTTCCATGCTTTCACCACTGTACTTTTTCCATAGAAGCCTTTTATAAACCCTTTTAAAATATTTTTGGGCCCCGGCCCACAGTCGAGCTATTGAACCTGGCCCTGATACCAAAATTGTAACACCCCAAACCCGGTCAACACACCACGACCGAATCTGGTATCTTACGGAGTGAAACCGTTTGCACAAACGAATTACCGGTTAATTAATTTTTTTTGTTTAGAAAACATAGTATAAAGTGAAGTTCGAAATTATTTCTAGTGTTGCTTTAAACCTAGCAAACTCATTCTTGAAAAAAATTCTATTTGTTATCCTTGAATTTTAGATAGCATCTGGTACTTATGGAAAACAGAGTGTGACGAGTATACTCAAGTTTAATACCATTTGCCTTTGATGTTGTTTGAAAATTTGTAATCATAAAAACATTGAAGTTACCCTTCTCATTATTTATGAACTTTGTTACCCGGTGGTAACATTTGGAAAACCCGAAGAGATATAACTTTGAAAACCATTACTTTTTACCAGTTAGTTTATGAAGTCATTACTTCCAACAAGTATGATATATCCAAAGTAAAAGCAAATTATAAAAATCAAAACAATAAAACTTAGCGGTCTTATTACAAACCCAAAACCAAATTTAAAAGAAATAAATAAAACCAAAAATGTAGTTTAAAGTTAAACCAAACTAGGATGCATGGCCACCTCGAGTCCTCCCCGGCTCCATATTCGCGATTTATGCCTCATCTGTAAAATATAAGCGAAGGGGTGAGTCACCAAGACTCAGTGTATAAATCCCCAACCCGAGCATTCAAGCACTTACACAGATCATCAGTAAAACATACAGATTATGCAACCCTTAACTTAGCCAACCAATCTCCTTTAACTACCCCGTGTGGTCAAAACCACTGGTGATCGAAGTCACAAATATATCGGTGTGGTCAAAACCACTAGTGACCGTAGTCACAAATCAAGTGATGGGGCCAACCCATCATGTGGTCAAAACCACTGATGACAATCCCGTAATATATCATGTGGGGCCAACCCACTGTGGCACCAAACCACTGGGACGAATCACAATATCTATGTGTGGTCAAAACCACTGGTGACCATAGTCACAAATCAACTGATGGGGCCAACCCATCTTGTGGTCAAAACCACTGGTGACAGTCCAAATAAATTATCCCCCTCCTCTCATCAATCCCATCATCATCATGCTCATATCATACGTGTCATAATATCATGTACCATGTATTTAAGGCATAACATCGCATTTAACAAATCATGATGATGTACAACAAAAATCACATAGCAGGGGATTTACCCGGAATCCAAGCTCATGCCCACAAGGCAAAGTCACTAATATCGAAGGTTATACAGTAACATAATAAGCATCATTAAACTAATAAAGTGTGTAAGCGTTTACACACCTGACTATACGTAGATCTAATGAGAAATCCCAAAGCTACGCAATACTACGAGATCCCAAAACGTATGCCCTCACTGCTCCTACAATCGGCCAATGCTTAGTTAGTAATCAAAAGCCCTACTCGGCTTCACTAGAAATCCCAAAAGGATGTCGCCCCAAATGTAGCACTCATCTTAAGCCGATTTGGTTACCAACCAAATCCTGAAGCTCTGTGATATATCTCCCTTATATTTGGCCAAGCACTGATACACACAACTGGTTAGCCTTCGACTTTTGAATAAATAGGTAAGGAATATATCCAAACGTTGAACCCTTACCTAGATTGAAAATCAAAACCCGAAGATCCACTACGCTAGACTGCACTTCCCCCTACAATCGGCCTTAACACATCATTATGAATCATAGGACCTTTCGGCCATGGCAAAAACCCAAAACCGCATGAGTTTTCGCACACTTACCTTAATGACAAGTTCGGCTACCAAGCACCAACGTTCGGCACCCCTAAATGATGTTTAGGGGTTTCGGCTACCACACCAACTAAGGGATCTTAATCTACAACGGATGGAGAATAAAAGAAAACATAATAAAAGGGATTTCGGCTTTGCCCAAAGCAACTAAGAAAGAGAAAATAAAGAATCTATACTCACCAGAAGGATTTGGCAATGAGTCCAAATGAGAAGAAAGAAGAGAATGAAGCTAAGAATATTCGGCCACAACAAGAGAATCAGAATTCGGCTTAAGTGATGGTTTGATTCGGGAAAGATGGTGGAAAGAAGAGAAGTGGAAGGAGATAGATTCGATAATGGGTTTGAGAGAAAAGAAAGAACATAATAGAAAGAAAAATGGAGGAGAAGATGTGTGGGTAAGGTTTCGGCATAAACAAAATAGGAAGAAGAGAAGATGATCAATGATGGTTTCGGTCTTGAACAAGATGAGAAGAAGAAGGAGAAGTGAGCCAAAGATGAACTCGGTAATAGGCTAACCAAAGAAAACCAACAAGAAAAAGGGGGGGAATGGCTACCAAATTCGATTCTTCAAAGAAAATGCACAAAAGTTTCAGCCAATCACAAGAGCTACCGAAAAAAAAGAAAGGAAGCAAAGGTAATTGATGGTTCGGCTTTGACACAAAACGAAAAAGGAAAGACCCTCTCCTCACTAGCTGAAATACTCACTTAATCCCCCACAACATTCGGCCCCCACAAAAGGCTTCCAAAACTGATAGCACACTTCCCAAATCACCCTACCAATTCGGCTGAACACCCATTTCCTAGAGTTCAAATTCGGCCAAGCTCCTTTCAAATGAGTTTGAAAATAATCAAATTCCTCTATTTGCTCCCCTCCATCAATTCAAAACTGTTTGAACTGGTCAAACTCGTCAAACTTCTCCTATCCATCCATTCGAAAGAGTCCCACCTGAGCACTCCTCTCCCTACCTGTGGTGTCAAAAATAATTGAGTAGGAAGGGATTTCTACAGCTCGAACCCAGGTCCTCCTTGCCCCCTGTGGCGTCATCTTCCTTGCCCTTAAGTGGCACCTCCTTGCCACTTTTCCACTTGATTTCTTGTGTCATAAACCTCCCATTAATTCTTTTAACACCTAACTCACCTAGCTCCCTCTTCCCAAGCATTAAAACAAAAATTTTCAGCCCTTACTCAGGCCTAACCCAAGATTATAACTAGACCACAGGACATGATAAATTAACATTATAAGCAATTCCTCACATGCAACACAAGCAAAATGTAGAACCCCGATTTAAGGATATTACACACACCCATGTGTCCTCCCCGTGGTCAAAACTGACTTTACTTCCACGGCCAGTAAGCATGCCCATGTACTCTAGTCGTGGTCGATCCTGTCAAAAATCACACGACTACTAGGCACGTCCGTGTGCCAAGGCCGTGTACTCTTGAAATAGCAATTGACTTAGCCCCACGGCCATTAGGCATGCCCGTGTACCACAACCGTGTGGCAAAATAGGCCATTTGCAAGGCCAAAATGCCACCCACATGTGTAACAGTCCGATATATACCCTAGTCAGAACAGGGGTTTTAGGACCACAAATTCGAGTTCGTATAATATTTTAATATTATTCTCTATGCCGTTAAAATGTGACTAAGCATGTGTTAAATTTTAGTAAGTTAATTTATCTGTCTGTGTGTTTAATTTGAAAAAAAAAGGATGAAATTGCATGAATGTGAAAGTTGCTTGCTATTTGTTAAAGTATCAATGTGTTGTGGCTTTATTAAGGTGGAGGCCTTATGTTGTTATTATACCAAATTATAGATAGTGGATGGATTAAAGTCTTAAATGCCCAGATTGCATAATTTGTTTTATTTATATGAATGAAGGCTATTTTGGTAATTGAATTATTAACATTATATTAGTAAAATAGTATGAAAATGAACATTATTTCATGCCTTCATCCACTGAAAAATCAAAAAAAAAAAAAGAAAGGTTTAAAAGCTTTCAAATTTTCGGCACATAAAAGCTTTAATTCAAGATCAAGAACCGAGGAAAACGGACTTAGATCGCGGGAAAACAAAATTAACTGAATAGCCGTTTCCATTCTGTTAAACCGAATCCGAGGTAAGTCACTATACAAATAAACGTATTTGTATGAATTTGTAAATGCTCATATGACTAATAATGATAATGAATGCTTATGAGAGGATTATGCATATGAAATCCGAGATAAGTTCAATATAGCGACAATGTCCGAGTAGTCCCATACGAACCTAGGAATAGATAGGATTAGCTATGTCATGACATAGGTATATGTCATGCATATGAAATCCGAGATAAGTTCAATATAGCGACAATGCCCAAAACATGCGTTGATTTAAGACTCGTGTAAGACAACGTCTGGGACGATGGCATCGTTATGATCTGTACGTGTAAGACCACGTCTATGACGTTGGCATCGTTATGATTCGTACGTGTAAGACCATGTTTGAGACGTTGGCATCGTTATGATCCGTACATGTAAGACCACGTCTGGGACATTTGCATCGTTATGATCCGTACGTGCAAGACCATGTCTGGGACATCGGCATCGCATTGATTCGTGTAAGACCCTGTCTGGGACAGTGGCATCGATATCGGAGTGCATATAAGACCTCGTCTAGGACGTTGGCATTGTACGACTATTCCGAGCTTTTTGAGTATCCTACTAGATTCCTTACGGTTCCATGGGCAAGTCTGTTATACGAATTGCAAATCCGAGCTTTGATAAATTAAGTGAATGAATATCTGTTTCAGGTACGTTACTTATACACTAATTGTGTATATAAGGTAAGTATCTATGTGATCATACTATGATGTTGTGTATATGGATTTGATAATATGATATGTGAAGTCTTGACTAGATGAACTATCTGTATATATATGGTACATGCTTTGGAAATATGGTAACTTATGGCTAAGCATATGAGCTCAAGAAAGAATGAGGTGATTTTTGTCATGAGAATCATATTGGTCATCTTATTAATCCGATTATGTGCAATTCATGCTAAGTTTGTTTGTATATTGACTTACTAAGCTTTTGGAAAGCTTACTCTGTGTATGTGTTTTCTCTATTTTATAGATCGTCAAAGCTACTGAAGGCTCGGGACCGTCAAGGATTGTCATCACACTACTAAACTCTTTTTGGTACACTTTTGGAATGTATATATCTAGATATGGCATGTATAGGCTAGTATTATGGTATAGTTGTTATATGAACTTAGCCATGAGATTTGGCTAGAGATGTGTTGAGATTTTGTATTATGAAAATGATATGTAAAGCATGTTTTGGGCATGATTAGTCGATTCATGAAATGGTCTAGTTTTGAGTAAGTAAATTAATGAATTATGTTTGTGATGAGATGAGTCTTATTCTTGAAATTGTCATTGTTGGAAATGGTTATTGAATGTATAGATTGGATGGTTAATTGGTATGTTCTTGCTTGACATATGGGTATGAATTGTGATGGTAAATGTTGCTTGTAGGCATGACCCAAGTGGGTGGCATTTTGGCCTTGAAAATGGCCTATAATGTCACACGGTTATGGCACACGGGCGTGCCAAGTGACCGTGGGGCTAAATCAGTACCTAGCATAAGAGTACACGGCCTTGGCACACAGTCGTGCCAGTTGGCTAGCAGCTGTGTAAATTTTGACAGGATCGACCACGGCCAGAGAATACGGGCGTACTTTGAAGCTGTAGAGGTATAGTCAGTATAGACCACGGGGAGGACACACGGGGGTGTCTAATAGCCGTGGAGGGCACACGGTTCTCTCCCATGGGCGTGTATCCCCTGTATTCTAGAAAAGTTTTAAATTTTCCATGAAATTTGTATGTGTTTCGTTTTAGTCCCGAACCAATTTATAAGCATGTTTAAGGTCTCGTTGAACTATTTAAGGGATATTATGCTTGAGAATGATGAATGATTATATAAAATGTATGAAATGTTATGAATGTTTCTGATTTGTCCGGTAACGCTCCTAACCCTAATCTGGCGACGGACACCGGATAGGGATGTTACATTTGGTTGGTATTAGAGCTACGGTTTAGTCGATTCTCGGACTAATGTAGCGTGTCAGAGTCTATCTATACATGCCATATATCTGAATTGTGATACTATGATGAATCCTGACGCATAAAATGTGATTTTTGTATAGCAATGGATCCCGAAAGAGCCGTAGGTGATGACGTAGAAAGTAATGCGCCTGCTCTCGTGCAAGAGACAGAGCCCTCTGATTCGAGACCGGCTACGAGCGGTCAAGAGGGAGAAGCTAAACAAGCTTTCTTCCAGTTGATGAGTGAGTGGTTCACTCAATTTGTAAAGAATAACCCGGCTGTTTCACAACCCCGCCCCCGGTTAATCCCCCTCAGACCTCCGATATACCTCCGACTACAAATCTGAATCCTCATAATAAGCTTCTGGTAGATAAGATTCGTAAGTATGGGGCCGAAGAATTCTGGGCTACTACTGATGATGATGCTAAAAAGGTCGAGTTCTGGATTGAAAATACTATTCGGGTATTCGATGAAATGTCTCTGACTTGGAAGAATGCAAAAAGTGTGTTGTATCTTTGCTTCGAGATGCGGCTTATCAATGGTGGAAAACCTTAATTTCTGTTGTTCCGAGAGAAAGAATTACATGAGACTTCTTTCAGAGCGAGTTTCGAAAGAAATATATATCAGTGAAAGATTCGTTGATAAAAAACGGAAGGAATTTCTTGAACTTAAACAGGGTCGAATGACTGTTTCTGAGTATGAACAAGAGTTCGTGGGATTGAGTCAATATGCTCGGGAATGTGTATCTTCCGAAGCTATAATGTGCAAAAGATTCGAAGATGGCCTTAATGAAGATATTCATTTGTTAGTTGGGATTTTAGAAATAAAAGAGTTTGTTGTACTCGTTGACTGAGCTTGTAAAGCTGAGGCACTTAGGAAAGATAAAAGAAAGGTTGAGTCTGAAGCTCGGGATATGAGAAAGAGATTTTAGAGTAAATCATTTCAGTCTGTTCCGAAAAGAGTCAGAGATGATCAAAGTCGTTCCAGAGATAATGTGGGACATTTGAACAAAAATCTAACTAGATCGCATATGAGTTCAAAAACTCCAGCAACTTCAGTGGCTAGCGTTGGAAATGTTCGATCTGAGAGACCTGAATGTAAGCATTGTGGAAAAAAAATCCGGGTAGCTATAGATTAAACGACAAAGCTTGCTTCAGATGTGGATCGCTTGATCATTTTATCCGTGATTGCCTTGAGTCTGTTGAGCCAGAGACTATTTAGAATTTGAGATTTGATAATGCACCCTGTGAGAGGTAGACCATCGAAGAATGTAAGGAAGGCCAGTGGTAGTCAGAGAACTATGAGAGACAATGTTGTCAGATCCGAAGCTAGAACGCCTGCCAGAGCGTATGCTATTCGAGCTCGCGAGGAAGCTTCATCACCTGATGTTATAACTAGTACTTTTACTCTTTATGGTACTTCTGTGATTGCATTAATAGACCCTGGTTCTACGCATTCGTATATATGCATGAATTTAGTATTCAGCAAGACTTTTCGTGTAGAGTCTACTGAGTTTGCTATAAAAGTATTGAACCCCTTAGGTAAAATTGTCCTTGTTGACAAAGTATGCAAGAACTGTCCGTTAATGTTTCGAGATATCTGTTTCCCTGCTGATTTGATGCTTTTTCCATTTGATGAGTTCGATATTATTCTGGGTATGGATTGGTTATTTTTGCATGATGCTATTGTGAACTGTAAAAGAAAGACTATTGATTTAAGATGCCCGGATAATAAAATTGTACGGGTTGAGTCTAATGATTTGAATGGATTGCCTGATGTGATATCTGTTTTGAAAGCTCAAAGTTATGTGAAAAAGGGTTATGAGGCATGTTTCGCTTATGTGATTGATTCAAAAGTATCTGAGAAGAAAGTGGAATCAGTGCCTATTGTTTGTGAGTATTCTGACGTATTTCCTGAAGAATTACCGGGTTTGCCTCCAATTCGGGAAGTTGAGTTTGGTATTGATCTACTGCATGGTACTACACCTATTTCGATAGCTCCGTACAGAATGGCACCAACAGAGTTGAAAGAGTTAAAGTCACAGCTGCAAGAATTAACCGATAGAGGGTTTGCTAGACCGAGTTTCTCACCTTGGGGTGCTCCTGTCGTGGTCTTACACGAACCTATACGATTTTGATGTCTCAGACATGGTCTTACATGTAAAGCTCATATCGATGCCAATGTCTCAGACGTGGTCTTACACGAATATCAAATCAATGCCAATGTCCCGGACGCGGTTTTACATGATCAAACAAAATAGATACTTTTGTATTCCTAAGTTCATATGGGATTTCTCAGACTTTTCAATATATCGACCTTATCTCGGAATTCATATACATAACATCTCGTAAGCATTCATTATCATCAATAGTCATATGAATATGCTCAAGTCAATACAATTACATTTATTTGCAATATGACTTACCTCAGATTCGATTTACTGAAATAGAAACGGCTACTTGGTTACTTTCGCTTTCCCGCGATCTAAGTCTGTTTTCCATGGTTCTTAATCTATACATGTTTAGAATTAAACCTTTTATTCACTAACTCATTCAATTCAATCCAAATACACATATTTTGGACAATTTACAATTTAGCCCTTACATTGCACAGTTTATCAATTTAGTCCATTTTTTTCAAAACATCAAATTCACAAAATCATCACATATCCAAGCTTAGTTGAATGCATATATATATCATAGAAGCCCATATTTTCCATCAAATTTTCAATTTAGTCCCTCAAATTACTATTTTCACATTTTAGCCCTAATTAGCTAAATTCATCAAAAATTCAAGAACAAAGTATGTTCATCTAGCTCAAATCTTTCATTTAACACCATAAATCATCATAAAGTTCAACATATCATCAATGGCATATCACATAAACATTATCAATTCACAAAATTAATACATGGGTTTTGTAGCTCTCAAAGCAACGATTGCAAAAACGTAGAAATTATCAAAAACCGAAGTCAAAACTTACCTTAATTCAAGCTTGCAAGTGCCGAATGCCCTAGCTTATTCTTTCTTTTTATTTTGTTCAATATTTTGGCAAGATGATGGATAAAATGGCTTATTATTTTAGCCTTTTGTTTTATCATCATCATATTATTAATATAGTTACTAAATTAGCCTTATACACAACATATATACATGAAAATATTAAAGGCATTTAAGACCTTTTTCCATCCACTATCTAAATAGTGGCCTTATTGCCACAGAAGGCCTTTTCTTCTATAAGCCACAACATATTAGTACCTTAACAATTAGCATGCTAGTTTTGCACATAATGCAATTCAATTCTTTTCATCGAATTGAGCACACAGACAGATAATTCATCACACAAAAACTTCACATATACTAATTCACATATCAACGATACAAAATATACTATTAAAATATTATACGGACTCAGACTTGTGGTCCCAAAACCACTGTTCCGACTAGGGTATAAACCAGACTGTTACATGGGTTATACCAAACAATGCCTTAGGTCATCCCTAGGTAATCAATCAAGTAATCACAAATTTTTATCTATTTATCACACATACTAGCATGCCCATTTTCCTATTTTTTCTATGTCATTTGGTATATTCAATTACTTAATAGTTATTTATAGTGTAATATATAGAACTTACTAGTCTAATAATTGAAAATTTAAAATCATTCACTATCATGCCAAATTTACAGTAAACACAACCAACATATATACACGCTCCTAACCAATCATTTGTATTTCTAGAAGCTCAAGCACACTTTCATAAGAAAAAAAAAACATAAAACCAAAAACCAAATTTAGATAGCACATTGTCCCTAATGTGTAGCACATAAATATATAAGGAAAGAAGTTACCCGATTGATCGCGACATTGTTGTAATCGTATGGTGGGTGCTTCCTTCCTTGGTCATTGTAAGCTCGTACATGTCGTGCTTCTTTCATGTGCGGTTCCTACATAAAAAATTTAAAAGAAAAAATATATATAACCATATTTATAATCCTACTATTAAAGGAATAAAATAAAATAATCCAAATTAATTACAATCCTAAAAAATAAAAATTAACAGTTCAATCAATCATCCTCCTCTTCCTGGGAGTCCATGTCACACCCTTCCTCTTCACCTTTCTCATCTTCACTATCTTTCCTTTCCTGGCTTTCTCGCTTTTTTTCTTCATGATGGAAATGCATCAGACCTAAAATGTCTGACGAATAGTTTGGTTTTCTCGTATCGTTCTATTGCGCAATTTCTTGAAGAACTGGATCCTACTCTTGCATCCATCTTACCATCCATTCCATTTGTGAAATGCTACTCTCGCCAATTTCTTTTTGGGAGGTCAATTTTTCTTTTCGTTTAGGAAAAGTCGGGTCATCCATCTTTTCTTTTCGGCATTTATTCCAATCCCTTATTTGTTTTATTGAAGCTCCGTGTATTGCTTATATAGTGTATCTCCTATGATACTTTTGGATGACTTCATAAAATATTTAGTAGTCATCATTGGAACTCCCGCCCTCTTGCACAATGCTGTCACTAAGTGGGGGAAGAAAACCCTGACTTTCTATCCATTAATGCACCATTTCATATAGTGATAGATCCATGTCTCGATGTACGCTTGTTTCTTCTACAAAACAACATACAACAAAACCGCTCGAAAAGTATTAAAATTAGAGACATTTAACGTAGGAGCAATTCGAGTGCATAAGAATTGTATCCACATTTCTCAATTGGAAACATTATTGCTTGATTAAAGGAAGTAGGAATATTAGTACTAGGGCAACATTTCCACTCGCCCCTTCCATTCGTTAAATAGTTTATAATGTAATCCTTATTAGTGTCTCTAAAGTATTCTAAATCACTTTCTTTCACAAAATATTTTTCATAATACGGAGCATTATAAAAATCACAAATCGCTTTAGGGGTTACTCATACTGTTTTCCCTTATATTGATATAGTTTCCCATTTTGCACCCTCTGGTCTCCTAGAATCTTGGTCCCTAAAACATACATAGAATTATTATACTACTGGGATCATAGAAGAGTCTTTAGGGTTACGCAAAAGTGTTCCCATCTATGGTATTATACCAGAGGCCAAATTTCGCTATATAGAATTATTGATGGTTCAAACCCTCGTTCTTGGATAAATGTCTTTCCTTAAAGTTCCAAAAAGAATTTTTTGACATTAGGAGGGTTTGTAACCATCGATGTTTCAGGTTCATTAGTTATTCTAGTTTTTCTTGTAGGCATTTTCGATAAAATTTCTAACTAGACAAACTAACTACCTATCAAGCAATTTATTTTAAGGCAAGCAGAAACAATTCAATAGAATAGTAAAATTCGGTTTGGAACTCTTAACCTTGAAGAGAATCTAGTGGTTCCTTGCGAAATATCTGTGTACTTTCCTCATTAGAATTATGTGTTGTTCATGTACCGAGTAGAATTACAAGAGAGAGTAAGAAAATTTCAATAAAATAAAAAAAAAAAGGAAAAAATTGATTTTTAGGATTTAAGGATTTTAAAGGTTTTTAAATTTGATTTAGGTGTTAATGGAAGTTGAGAATTGAGTAAAAGTAGTTTTAGGCTAAAGTTTTGTATTTTTAAGCTTAAAAATGGGTTAAAACAAGAGTTAATTCACTGAGTTACATAACGGGTCAGGTCAACCCTACAGAAAATTGTAGCGATGTCGTGACATATGGGTTCCATGTCGCAACACCCTTGGTAGGGTGTCGATGTCGTGACACACTTTGAAATTTTTGAACTCTGGGGTATATTGATTTCTTTGTTGCGACACAAGGGTGCTACTTCCCGATATCGAGCTAATTTTCTCGATTTTTTGAATCTATTTTTTGTGTTGTGACAAAGATCTTTTTTGGCCCCCTCTTCTTGATTTTCAAATTATTCGGTTTGAATTCAAAAACAGTTTAAACATTATTAAATCTGAAACTTGTAACAGCCCGTTTTTCAGTGGTGTTGGAAACAGTAGTTTTGGGGCCACAAATTCAACAAGTGAGCTGTAAATATTATTATTTAATATTTATGAGTCAAATATAGCATTAAAATAAATTTTGAATTGGCAAATTATTAATTAAGTTCAAGTGGTAAGACCTTAAAGTGAAGTGATTTTAGAAAATAAGGTATCGGGACCTCATTTCTATAAACCGAGTCGTAAATATTTTATTAAATATTTAGGGAGTGTTATTAAGGTCGTATTAAAGTTTCGTTAAGAAATTTTGACGTTTAAATGGATAATTAGGTGAAAAGGACTAAATTGTAAAGCATGCAAAAGTTAATCACTATAAGTTTATTTGTAATAAATAGTTATAAAAGTATGAAGTGAAGATTTTAAATTGCAAATATAACTTAATTATTATAATGCACGGTTAGTGGGTGGAAAAATAAGAAATATTATGTATTTAAATTGTTTTAATTAAAAGATTTTATATGTTAAAATAATATAAAGTAAAAACAAAATAAAGCCAATGTCATCTTTTTCATTTTTCATGCTTATCAACCGAAACCTGCATGGTTAAAGCTTAGTAACATTCAGTTGAGATTTATTCTATGCATGTAAGTGCATTTTTATCTCGTTTCTTGTAATATTTATGTTTTTAATATTGTTGCATCTAGGTCTAGCTAACTCGTATCTCCGTTTTCAAAACTGTTAAATATTTTGAAAATTTCCATTGATGAATCTTTGTGATTTTAGATGTTAAATGATAAATTTGAGGTATTAGTTGTTTTATAAGTATTTTGTTAAGTGATTTTTAATGAATTTAATGATTAGGGATTAAATTGTGAAATAGTAAAATTTAAGGTAAAAATTGTGAAATGATGATAAAAATGGGCTGATTATGAACCCTATGAAAATCATCTAGTATGAATTTTTAACTAAAAATGGTAAATTTGCAAGTTTCGGGTTTAGAGACTAAATTGCATAAAAAGTAAAATATGGTGATAAGTTGGTAAAATGCTTATGGAAGGACTTAATTGTATTAGACATATTGTGTAAGTGCTAGAATTGTATTAATTTAATGAAAAATTATTAGTTAGATCTAGAAACAAATCAAACGGATCTAAATAGGGGAAAAGCTAATGTGTCGGATTAGTCGTCGGTCTCGTTTTACAACTGTAAATGTAGAGGTAAGTTCGTAGGTATAGAACTGTACATACATATATATATAATGTTACTACTGATTTATGAATGTATATATATATGATGTTTAATGCATTAATTGGAAATTGAAGTACTATATCTGAATATAAAGTGGGAAAGGATTTATTTGAAAACTATTGAATAATTATGAAATACAATATATGTGATTTTGGAATGATTATGAATTGTTACAGCATGTGTATTGAGAAATATGGAAGTGTCTCTGATTCATGAAAGTTATAGTTTTGTTAAAATGCCTGTTTGGATGTAGTAAACGATTAGGAAACGATTGGCATGCCAATAGGGTTAGAATGCACGCTTGTATGTGATTTGCACTTTGGTGCCCCTGTATATGCAACGGTGTCCCTATTTGCACTACGGTGCCTCTGTTTGCACATTTGTGCCCCTGTCTTCACTTTAGTGCTCTTGTTATGCATCTACGATGCCTCTGGTGTGGTGTAGTTACCCGATTATCTGAGTCAAGTTGCTAGTTCATCTGGCTAAATGTTAAAGGAATTTACAAAATTGTTTAAATGATAAAGGCTAATGTATAGTCAAGACATCAATAAATGTTAAATGTTCAATGAATTACTTGATCATATGTGAGTATCATTATATGGATGAGTATTTGATGAACCAATTTCAGTACTAATCTTATAAGTGCTTTGTAAATGAATAACATGTATGGTTAATCTATTTATTTAGGTTTCACATTGTTTAGGAAAAGTAAGTGATTACTTGATGATATGTATATATGAAAGTTTGAAACGAAAGAAGAGTAACAGAATGATTATATGTTAAATATGTAAGTGTTATGTGTCAAAACCATTTTTAATTTAAAAAAAAAAAGGACAAGGATCGATTTTGAAAAATGAAAACGGGAGTCGCCACTGGTCTTTTTTGAAACACCCCACACCCGGCCCACGAGCCTAAACCGGATCTGGTATGTTCCTTAAGTAAACCGGTTTTCAAAGTCCTTTATTACTTAGAGAATATTGGTGTATTTTTAGAAAACTGTTCATTTTGGACTGGGCTTGGGTTAAAGACCCGTTTATTTAATTTAGAAATCATTTAATTAAGGTGACAAAATAATTTTAGGGTTTATTATTTTAAAAGAAATAAATTTACTTAACTTTAATCAAAAATAAATTGTATCATAATCAAGCAAAAATAAACAGAAATAAAGAAAATCCAACTGGGCCTTATGGCCTTATTACATCATTCAAACCCAAAATAAAATTTAAAGTACTAAAATTTAATAAAGTCCAAATTTCTAATTAAACTCTTCAAGTGATGCATGGCCACCTTTAGCTCCTGCCGGACCCGGTCCATTACTGCTCATCACTGAAAAATAATTCCCCAACGGGTGAGTCCACAGACTCAATGTGTAAATGATACTAATTTTCAACAAATCGGGCATGCAAGTCATATCAATTTCATGTTCATACAAAGTAAAGGATGATGCAACCCAAACCCAAGCCTATTTGTCCATCCGCTACACACCACCCGTACCAACTTTGTGCAGTGGGGACTACTAAGTCGACCATCCATCCGCTACACACCATCGAAGGCGATCATTTGCGATCGGCGTGCTCATCGCCCACTTACGTTGTGTCTTTAGACACTATAATCAGATATTGTAACCGAAGTTACCATATTCAATAATGTGACCGTAGTCACCACAATTCGTTGGTGAGACCGTAGTCATCACCTTCACTTTCTCCCTTCACATATATCCCAAATGCCCCAATTATTACATATCATTCCTATCATACTTAAATTCACATTCATGTCACTTTTCAGAATATAACACATTCATACTCCTATCAAAAGTAGGAATACGTACCTGGGTACTTTTTGCCACATTTGTGGTACTTAGCCACATTCTCATTCTTATACACATTCATATATTAAAACAATTATTGCCATAATATATATTGAAAGTTAGTGTGAGTACACACCTGATTTGCTTAATAGGCTCCTTGAGATCTCGAAAATCCCGATCTATAGTTTAGATCTGCTGTTGCCTATATTCGGCCATTATAAAAGACACATTAATAATCCTTATTTGGTTTGAAAACCAAATCCTAGTAGGATTTGTATTACTTACCTTGTTGCCGAATTGGATGATTGTTAATCAAGTCCCAAAATTGCTAATATTCCTTCCCTTGAAATCGGCTAACACTAAATCATGTAACCATGTGAGTTTTCGGCTTTTGAAATAATGGGAAATAATCCTAAATAAAAAAAAAAAACAAGCCTTGGCCGAATATCACTTACCTTACAAATTCCAAATCTGAAGAGGATTCCTTTATATGCTTGTCAAAATCCCTATAACTTTGTGTTAGATTAAATCTAACTTTGAAAATATGAATCATAACCTTTAACCAAATATTCATTCCTCTTACCTTAGATCCTTGATCCTTCTATTCAATAATGGGGGAAACCCTTTTGATGTTGTGGCTGATTGCTCCTTTACAAGGATTCGGCCTTGACAGAAGAATTGGAGAAGAAAATAGAAGAAGAAGAGAGGGATTTTACTTAATGAAAATTCGGCAGAGAGGGGGAGAGAGCTTAGAGAATTTCGGCAACACTAGAAAGATGAGAGAAACTCTTTTAGTTTTCCTCCTATAGCTGAAATTATCAATAGGAGAGTCCCTTACTTGGCCACTACTCCTCAAGCGATAATATTAACCTTTAATTATCACTTTTATTCAAAATTAAAGGTGTTTAATCCTTTATTTATCTCCTCAAATAATCCTAATTTAAAATCCCTTATTTATCACTTTTTAATCATGTATTTATGGAATTAAAACACCTTGGTTTCTAGATGCTTGTGCCGTCCACCTTTAAGCCTGGGAAGCAAAAATTAAACTTCATTTATTTGCTTCCCTTGTGACTCGAACCCAGGCCCATGCCTCTTGCACATGGCGCCATTTCCATAGGCCCTAAGTGGCACCTTCAGGCCACTTTTCCAAGCCTGTTTGTGTGTCAAATTTCCCCAACTTTTTCTTTTAAGACCCTCTTGCCTTTAATTCCTATTTTAAACTTTAAAACTCATCATTTCGGGGTCATTTCTAAGTTTCCTAAAATTTTCGATCGGCTCTGTAACTTGCCATTTTTCTTACATTCCAAGTTTCCAAAAATGTTCAGGTTTCCTAAAATGTTCAGTTTTCCTAAAATGTTCAGTTTCCAAAATGTTCAAGTTTCCAAAAATGTGTACTTTCCATTTTTGAACCATTTCCTTACATTTCTAGGTTTCCTAAAATGTTCATGTCCTAATGCATTTCCAGGTTGCCAAAATGTTCATTTCCATTCATTTTCGTGCATTTCTGAGTATCCAAAAATATCAAAAATTTATTCATTATGCTTAAGACTTGTTATCTCTTACAACTAAACTGAAAATGCATAGGCCCTTTTGAGGATGTTACATTTTTTTTCATTTTCTTTGGTGAGATCGGATCACCTTATAAAACAATATTTGTTTTTATTTAAAATATTGATTTTGGCCTACGAAATTCGAGAAAATGGGTTCGGGAGTCGATTATGTACGAGGCAGGTGCGGGAGTCAGTTACGTATGAGAAAGGGTTAGCACCCTCGTAACGCCCAAAAATTGGTACCTAATTGATAAACTCATGTCCTAATGTCGAAGATTTTAAAAATTTAAAATATGATCCTTTTATTTAAAAGAAAGCCAAGACTCACTTATCTCATGGAAATAAAATGTCACACCCAATGAGTTAGGATGTAACATTTCAAGACTTAGAAACTAAGCTTATCTTTATTTGTAGAAAATCCTTACCTCGAGAAACAAAACATCATATCCAATAAGTTAGGATACAACATCTTGAATTTCCAAGAATAAGTTTTGATTTGAAGTTTATGGGTTTCAATTTCAAAAAGGAATACTTAATATCTTAAGTCCAATGAGAAAAATCAAACCCAGTGAGTTAGGGTACAATTTTTCTCAAAGCCCCCAAATATTATGTATCGCCGTATTTTTTTTTTTAAAATCTTTTGAATAAAATGCGACAATTTAGCAAAATGCATTTTTTAAAAATGATTTGAGTAAAATATTGCATTAATACATTACAAAACATAAATACCAAATAGCAATTCACCATAATTACAAGTCATATTAACAATTAATACTAACATAGACAATTAAAGAAAGAATAATATAAAATAACGAATGATACAAATAATAAAATAACTATACTAAAGCAAACATAAGAACAATAACTAAATAAAAGAACATGAATAAAAAAAAAAGATATAAAGTAACAATAATAATTCAAAAGATATACACAAAAATAAAAATAAAAAAATAAATGAATACGAGACTTTTACATACGAGACTTTTACATACGAGATCAAATATAAAAGTAAAATATAAGATAAGTGATATACGCAAAACAATAAAGGGATATTATAAAAAAATCTTTTAGAAAATAAAAAATATGGCAAAATCTAAAATAGTTAATATATACATAATAAAATAAATATATATGTTTTAAATAAATAATAAAAAACTTTGAATATAAAACAATGGGCATAGTCTACCTTAAAATAAGTATATAATATACTACTTAATATGTATGAAAAAGATAATATACACGTTTAAAATAAATAATATGTGAAAAATTTTATTATTAATGATAAAACAGATAAGTAACATACAAAAAAAAAATAATGTAGAATTTAAAAAAAAGAAATGATTTAATCTATAAAACTAAAATAATTAAAAATAAAGTAAAAAATAAAAAAAAGTCAAGGAAATATGGCTGAATCAAAATAAAAATAAAATATGAAGTAAAATGTAAAAAGGGACTGATTGGAACACACGCCACATTATAGGGACTTCTTAGGAAATTATACCTTATCTCCTAAACGACGTCGTTCCATCTTCTGACTTAAAATGGCCCTGAGGACCAAATTGAAACAAAGGCCATAATTCTGGGCCAAATTGAAAATAAAGAAAATACGAATTGGACATAATTATAAAATTGCAATAATGCGGAAGGCCCTATAGAGCAATTAGACCCTTTAATAAAAACATGCGGATCCTCCCCGGGTATCGGGTCAACACGTGGATCTTAGCTTTCAAACGACATCGTTTTAGTGCTTATTGACTTAAGCAAAAACGGCGTCGTTTCTATATTGCTATATAAGCCACTTTTATAAAAAAAATCATTTTAATCTGTTTTTAAAAAAATTTTTAAAAATCCTCTCAAATCCTCCCTTCCTCCGTTTGGATTCTGATCATTGGACCTACGGACACGCCATATACGGCGGTCGGAGGCCAGAAACTTCTATTTTCCAACACAAATCGAAAGGTAAATTCTTTTTGCTTATTTCTAGTAGTGTTTGTAACACCCCAAACCCGGCCCATACGTCACGACACGACCAGATCCGCTATGCTACGGGTTTGATGTTAAAAACTTTTCGTTAAAAGGGCTTTGTAATACTTAGATCATTTTTGTAGATATTTGTTAAATAGGTGGCACTTGTAGAAAATCTTTGTATTTTATCTTTTCAAATAAGTGTTATTTAAATAGTGTTTAAATATCCCATTTTTATTTCTTTAAAACATAAGTCTTTGATCATGAATAATAAAAATAAACATTAACATTAACATATATCAACTTATATCCTAAGCTATGGAGGCCTTATTACATCCAAAAAAAAATTCCAAAATTAAAACTTAAAATAAAACGGAAAGTGCAAAAACAAATAACTTGATGGCCCCTCGAGTCCGTCTCGGCTACCATGTCCACGATCTACTGCTCATCTGAAAGAGTAGAGAAAAAATGAAAGGGGTGAGTCACCAAGACTCAGTGTGTAAATCCTGAAACACAATGACCTGAGGCCCACAAACACATTATGAGCCCTAGTCCATACATAAAGGCAACAACCATAATTACATGATAAATATTAAATGATGAATAGCCCAACCCATCCTAGAATTCCATCCTCTACACACCAACCCGTACCAACCATCACACCTCGGGGATTTCTACAATCAACCCTCCATCCGCTACACACCATAACGACAGCCGTACTACGTTTTCCTATTAATCAGGAATCATTAAACATGGCATAGCCACCGATCACTATGTGACCTAACGTTTGAATTTATGGTTTAACCACCGATCACCAAGTGACCTATCATGCACTTCCCCTTCATTATCATAATCCCACCCCATACATACACAAATGAAAAATTGAAAACATCATACCATTTTTAAGAAAACAGGCTTTCATAAATACATATCGATACACATAGAGATTTCTATGATCACGTACCTGGCATCCTTTACCAAACCCTTTTAGGGTTTTATTCGACTGTCTATACAGCCTCTTTTCGGCTTTTAGCCCATAACATATATATTACAGTTAACTAGTGTGTCAGAGATCTACACACCTGATTACAGTCAAGACGAGACCTTCTATGTCGACACTATCAGAAGCCGATACGATTGCTAACTGTCTAAGATTTTGTTCTGACGCCGGTCCACAACCCGGAGGCCAATCTGAAACTGCTCGTTTCTTAAACTTAGGGATTGGGTTTCTGAGATCAATCCCCTCCTTTGCCTGAACGACATGTGATTCCATCACAAGACCTTATCAATTGCTACCATCACAACATATGGTTGTTAATCCATATCATAGTGTTAAAATCACAATTATGAAAACAAACCTAGCGAAAATCTAACGAGAACTCCTTACCTTGAAATCCCGAAAAGAGAGATATGAGGTTCAGAGACTAGCGGTTCTGGCTTTTAGATCTAAGCGATCTACTTCAATTCCCGAATGTCACCCAACACGTAAACAAAAGAAACCAACAATCCATTAGCCTTTTGGCTTGGTCTTCTAAAAACTGAAAGAGGAAAAGAATAGATCAAAAGAAATTGACACCTACCTTTATAGAGAATTTGGAAACTCCTAGAAGATTTCGGCTCTTTACGAAAATCAAATAGAAAAGATGATCTCAAGAGATCTATAAAGTTTCGGCTTTTGAGAAGATCAAAAAGAAAAGATGATCTCAAGAGATCTATAAAGTTTCAGCTTTTGAGAAGATCAAAAAGAAAAGATGATCTCAAGAGATCTATGAAGTTTTGGCTTTTGAGAAGATCAAAAAGAAAAGATGATCTCAAGAGATCTATAAAGTTTCGGCTTTTGAGAAGGAGATGATTGAGAGAAAAGAGTAATATCAAACATAAAGAAGTGATAGGAACGGTATAGGAAAATGAAAAATTTTAGGAAGGCTAGGGCAGATTCGGTTATGGCAGACAAATGTGAAAAGAAAGGATGCTTAAGGGAGTTTTCGACTCTTATTCAGAAAAGAAGGAAAAGAGAGAAGATGAAAACCCTAAATGTCGAAAATAAAGAAGAGAATAGGAGAATAAAACCCTAATGCAAAAATTTTAATTAAAATAATTGGGCTTCATGCAACTTGAATTTGGGCCTCCTCAGTTGACGCCACTTCCTTGCTCTTTAAGTGGCGCCACTTTGCCACTACGCCACAAGCCCATTTGTATCTTAAACCATGCACAACTAATTTTAAATCTATATCCAAATTGTAAAGTCCATTGAAAAAGAAAACCAAAATTTCCTTAAAGCCAAAGTTTGATTCTGGGACTTCATAGAAGCCCTCTAACATTCCAAAATCACTTATCCAATCGGTCCAACTTGCACTAAAGCCGATCTCTTGTTCTCCAAAAATTTTAAACGCTACTACGCTCAAGACCCATTGGGCTCAACCATACTAGGCCCAAATTCGGGATGTTACAGTGTTAGAAGAAAAAAATGATTTGTATATCTTCGTATATATCGAAAATAAAAAAAAAAACTAAATGAGATAAAACTATCAAAAATCACATCTGGTTTTTGAAGATTTTGTATTCTTATTTCTGTCTCTTTTTTTTTTTTGTGTGTGTATATGGGTGTGTTTTTACAGATTTCATTAGGGCTTTTATAGCCTAAAAAAATAAATCGAAAAATAAATGCAAATATGTTGTTTCTGCCATGTTCCTTTCCTTTTGCAGGTGAACGACGAAGATGGGGTGGTGAGGAGCATTATTTGCGCACTGATTGTGGCGTGACCGAGGGGTCTGTGCTGGGAGCTGCGGTGCAAGGACGGAACCCTAGGGTTTGGGGTTTCCAATTTCTGAAACCAAATTTGGGCCATTGGACCATTCGGGTTTTGGATATTAGGTTTAGTTGGGTCTGGGTGTAATGGGTTTTGGGTAATATCAGTTTGGGCTGTAAATGGACTGTAAAAAAAACTTTGGACATTTGGTTTATTATTTTATTATTATTATTATTTTTTTGGTTTATTCGGGCCCGGGCACAAATAGGCTATTACATCTGCCCCTCTTTGCTCATTGTCGTGTAACGAAAATAGAGCAAAGACTATAAAAGGACCAATTTTGCACAGTCTTGCCGAGCCTTAACTTCTTGATCCTCATCTTCTTCAAGTAGTCTCTAACCCAGCTACAACTTCAAGGAGATTGAATCTGTAGCTTTAATATTATTCTACTGCAACTTTAGGGAGATAAGACCAGCTCTTGTAGATTTAATCCATCCTACTGTAACTTCAGGAAAGTGAGACCAGTATCTTTGATCTTGTTTCACTGCAATATTCAGGAAGACAAGATTTGCTATTTTTAGTCTGCTCCACTACTGTAATATCCTGAAATAGGGGTTAATTTTAATTGAATTGTTTTGCATGTGTTTGGACTGTGATGTTATTATTTGTGGTGTTTATGATCTAGTTATAAGTCTAGAGCAGGCCTGAGTGGTAGGAATTTTTGTTTTTAAGTTTTAAGTAAAGGGAGCTGAAGGAGCTAGAGGTTATATGTATTTTAAGGGGAATTTTAGCACAAGATGGGGCTTGGTAAAGTGCCTTGGAGGCGCCACTGAGGGCCTTGTGATTGACGCCACATGCAGAGGAAGGAGAGCCTGGGTTCGAGCTGTGGAGATCCCCTACTGCTCATTCTTTTTGACACCAAGGGGGGAGGAGTTGTGCTCAGCTCAAATTTTGTCAGATAAAGATGGACTAAGTCAAATTTATTTGAAATTTCGGCAAAGAGAAAATTTAGGAGTTTGATTAGTTCAAACTCATTTGAATTGTTGGCCAGGAGAGAAATTAGGTGGTTGCCGAATCTTGAACTCCTGCTTAGGAGGAGTGTTCGGTTTTGGTAAGCTGAGGAGAGGAGGGTGCTAAATTTTCTTAGGCACCTAGTTGTGCATATTCGACTAGCTGTTGTTTTGGAGTCAAGCCGAAAGTAAACCTTTTTGGTGTGTGCCGATTTCCCCTAGTGCACCATAGTGGAGAAAAGCCGAAGCTCCAGAGGTAATTACCAATTATTCCCTTAGGCATTTGGCCGAATCTCTTTAGGAGCCTCCCTCTCGTCTCTTATTTTCTTTGAAGCCGAAGGTAACCCTCTTCCCTTCTTTTTCTTTTTTTCCTCTCAAGTGTTTGGCCGAACCTCTCTTCCTCCCATCTCTCTTTCCCTTTCTTTTTACAATTGTTCAAAAACCATATTTTCTTCTTTACCTTCTTTTTGCTGAAACCTCTCAATCTCTTTTTCTTTAAGCCTAGGCCGAATATCAATCATCTTCCTCCCACTCTCTCTTTTCATTCTTTAGCTGAACCTCCCTTCATCACTTAACACCATTGCCGAAATTTCCCCTATTCTCTTCTTGATTTGTTTTGGCCGAATCTCAATCCAGCATTGATTTGTTTTATTTTCTTCTCCAATCAGTTTTCAGAGGAACGTAAGTGTTCATAGCCGAAATCCTATTACTTCTTTTCTCTTTTCTCTGTCAATTTTTATAAAGGTAAAAGCCAAATTTCGGCATCTGCTAGCAAGGTTCTAATCATTTATAGGAACCGATTTCTCCTAGGTTCCTTAGAGTTTTGGAAGCAGTCGATCTAAGCATCTTTTCTCTGTCAATCGAATTCGATAAGTCAAGTGGTAAGGATCCATGATGTTTTAATCAATCTTGTTGTTGTTTGAAAGTCGAAGGCTATTGAGGCTAATTGTTTCTGCGTAATAGGGAGTGGCCAATTGCAAGGGGGGACCATCACATAGTTTCGAGATTTGATTGAAAATCAAATCGGCAGTAAGGTAGGGGTCCATGCGTTAACTCTTTTGGGATTGGTTGGTATAGCCGAATGGCTTATGTTATTAAACGATTGTTGGCGAATGTAGGATCGGGGATCTAGTGCGGTGAGATCGGTTCTTCGGGATTTAGGGCTTGCGTTAGTAACAGGTGTGTAACTTACACACTTTATAATTAAGTAAATATATTAATAACATGAATGTATTAAAGCCGAAACAGTGTGGATATTGGTATGATACCCTATGGGTATGAGCAAGGATTCGGGTAAGTCCGTTTCGATATGATTTGTTATATGATGTATGAAAATATGATCTATGCTATATTTACTATATGTTCATATTAAAGCATGATGGCATGATTTGCATGAGTATTGTATTGATATGGGTAACATGAGTGGAGGGGGAAGTATGATATCCGTGACTTTGGGTCACCAGAGGTTTGGCACCTCCAGTGGTTTGGTACCACAGATTCTTTTGTGACTTTGGGTCACCAGAGGTTTGGCACCTCATAGCGACTTGTCCCAGTGGCTTAGCACCACAGTGGGTTGGCCCCACAGTTGACATATCGGGATCGTCGCCAGTGATTTGGTATCACACATGGGTTGGCCCTACACTTGGATTAATGATATTTTGTGACTTTGGGTCACCAGAGGTTTGGCACCTCATAGCGACTTGTCCCAGTGGCTTAGCACCACAGTGGGTTGGCCCCACATTTGATATTACGGGATTGTCGCCAGTGGTTTGGTATCACAACGTGGGTTGGCCCCACAGATAGATTATTCGTGACTTTGGGTCACTAGTGGTTTGGCACCACATTATTATTGGATATCGTGACTTTGGGTCACCAGTGGTTTGGCACCACCAGTGTTTTCGTACCACACGGGGTAGAAAAAGGAGTTATGGATGGCTAGGTTTGGGTGCATTATTTATATTGCTTGGTTATGATTTGTGTAAGTACGATGCATTAATCGGGAGGAGGATTTATGCACTGAGTCTGGGTGACTCACCTTCTCCCTTATCTTTTCAAGTGACTCGTAGATTGCGGATGAGGAGCCGGATGGACTCTAGGTGGCCATGCATTAAAAACATTTGGTATTACTTGGATTTTGAATTGGATATTTTTTTTCTTTTCCGTTTTTATTTGGGTTTGTAACAAGGCCTTTTTGATTATATTTTCTTGGATTATTTATATGCTTTGGATTGTTTTAAACATGGTTTAGTAAATTACTTGACTAAATTAATAATTTGAACACAAGTTTTCTAAACTACAAAAACACAAAAGTTTTCAAACCTTACCATCGGGTAGCACTAATCACTTCATAACAAAGCGGACTCAAATAATTTCCAAACTTAAGTTTTCCACACTTAATTCAAACGATTTCAAATTAACTAAGCAAGAATCAATCGAGTTTTTATAACCTAAATGTTTTTCTACTTATGGATCGACAACTAAGTCATGCACCTGATTTCTACAAACATAAGACAACAAAGAGTTTTCACTAAAATTTTAACCGGTAACCTGTTTTTCCAAAACGTTTTTCCTCTGTGACGTGCCTGTTTCGGTCGTGGTGTGTTGATCGGGTTTGGGGTGTTACAATTGTGGTATCAGAGCTAAGTTCAAAGGCTCAGCTGTAGGCTCGAGGCCCAAAATATTTTTAATATGGTTTTAAATGTTTTGGTTTGAAAATATATGGTTTGAAATGCATTGCACCGAGTCTCCGGTACCAATCCGCCCAGGTAAGTACCCATCACTATTGTTTGTGATTTTTGGATGATATAAACTTTGAATGACTAGCAATAGTGGACTATCTTAGAGACTGAAACTTATCAGGACTTTGTAGGCTTGCGAAACAAAAACCACTCTAATAAGAATTATTCATAAGACTGTGCTTTAACAATAGCAGAATAATGACTAATGCATAAAACTTTTAAATCAGATAAGTCATGACTTTAGTCATGAGTCCTCGAGGTGGTCGTGGTCGTAACACGCGTAGACGCGGTTGGGGTAGAATGACAGTTTCTAAACCAGTGGGGTCTGGTCAGGGGTCGGAGAATGAGATACCAGCACCACCACCAGCTGTAGGTAGTGAGTTTCAGGATCAGACTGGGGATGCCACAGTGTCGCAGGCGATGCTGTGAGTTCTTAAGAGGGTAACTGGAGTAGGTGGAGGCGCAGGAGCTCGGAAATCTGTATCTGACCGACTCTGAGCCAATGGAGCTGACGTATTTCGAGGTGTTTCTGGTTTGGCTCCCAGTACGGCTGAGTATTGGTTAGAGGCGACGGAGCGAATCATGGATGATTTGGATTTGACTGTTGATGGAAAATTGAAAGGGATAGTGTCGCTTCTCCGGGATATGTCATACCAGTGGTGGCTCACGGTTCGGGATAGTACTGCAGCGGATGATCTCACTTGGGACTATTTTAAGGCAGCTTATCAGAAAAAGTATGTTGGGTCTAGCTACATTGATGCGCTTGTGAAGGCATTTCGAGGTCGGTTGGTTGGGAGTAAGTCCGTCATCGTCAGCACGACCTTGAGTTCTTCTGATTGAGCCGGTATGCTAGGGGTATCGTGGCTCTGAGAACATGAGCGATGTGTCCGATTTGAGGACGGACTGAGAGATGAGCTGAGGTTGCTGATTGCTCCACAGCAAGAGCATGAGTTTGCTGTCCTGGTAGAAAAGGCTAAGGTAGCCGAGGGGGTTAAGGAGTCTGTGAGGCAGAATATGGATAGGAATAGACATAAGAGAGGTTTTGGATCATCTAGGTCTCAGGTAATTCTCGAGAAAAAGGGCTAGATAGAGTGGGCGAATCGATGCTGGTAGGTCTGCATTGTCGCTAATCGGGACCGGTAGCGATTGTAACCGATGTGGGAAATCTCATTGGGGAGGATGTTGGACAGGTGGAAAAGGATGTTTTGAGTGTGGCTCGCTGGACCATCGTGTGAGGGACTGTTCGCGTAAGTTAGCGAGATTGATCGAGGGTCGGTGTGCTCGATTCGAAATGAGGACCGCCACCTTAGAGGGATCGTGGTAATGGTAGAGGAGGTAATGGTTCTGGTCGAGGCCGCGAAGCACCAGGCAGAGGTGCAGGCAACACTAAGGCAAGACAGCTTGGGTTGGTGTATGCAGCGAGGCGTTGAGAGGAGGGCGACGCACCGAACGTCATAACTGGTACGTTCTTAATCTTTGGATTTCCATATACTGCTTTGATTGATGTGCGTTCGATGCATTCATACGTTGCTAATAGCATAGTAGAGACCATGAACCTAGACTTTGAGACTACTTCTAGGGAGATGACAGTAATTAGCCCTCTAGGTCACTCTATAGAAGTGAATAAGCTGTATAGGGATGTACCCATAGAACTTCAAGGGGTCGTGTTTTTGGTTGATCTGATGGAACTGCCATTTGGGGAGTTCGATCTGATCCTTGTGACGGACTGGTTGGTTAAGTACCAGGCAAGTTTAGACTACGCGGCTAAGCGCATGGTTCTAAAGACGGCTGAGGGTGAAGAGGTGGCGATGATAGGTAATAGAAGAGATTATCTATCCAACATGGTATTTGCGTTGAAAGCTGAGAAGATGGTCAGGAAGGGCTGTGAAGCATTTATGGTGCATGTATGTGCTTTGGAGGCTAAGGAGCCTGCTGTAGGGAGTGTCCGAATAGTGAAAGAATTTGCTGACGTATTTCCAGAGGTGCTTCCGGGACTGCCTCCGGATCGTGAGGTTGAATTTGGCATAGATCTGTTACCCGGAACTGCGTCAGTGTCTATTGCCCCGTATAGGATGGCGCCTAAGGAATTAGTAGAATTAAAGGCTCAGATTCAGGAGTTGTTGGACCGAGGTTTTATCCACCAAGTGTTTCACCTTGGGGAGCACCGGTACTCTTTGTCAAGGAGAAAGATGGTACAATGCGGATGTGTATAGACTATCGCCAGTTGAATAAGCTGACGATCAAAAACAAGTATCTGTTGCCGAGGATCGATGACTTGTTTGACCAGCTTAAGGGTGCATCGGTATTCTCAAAGATTGATTTAAGGTCTGGGTATCATCAGCTAAAGGTGAAAGAGGCTGATATCCACAAGACGGCGTTTCATACTCGGTATGGGCACTACGAGTTTCTGGTAATGCCGTTTGGGTTGACCAATGCGCCAGTAGCATTCATGGACATGATGAATCGGGTATTCCAGTAGTATTTGGATCAGTTTGTCGTGGTATTTATAGACGATATCCCGGTATATTCAAAGTCAGAGGAGGAGCATGATGCACATCTGCGAGTAGTGTTGCAGATTCTGAGGAAAGAAACAGCTATATGCTAACTTTAGTAAGTGCGAGTTCTGGCTTAGGGAGGTGACTTTCTTGAGTCATGTAGTATCAGCTGAGGGGATTAGAGTGGATCCTTGAAAGATTGAGGCAGTGTTGGATTGAAATCCATGAAGTCGATGGGTGAGATTGAGTTTTCTAGGTTTGGTGTGGTATATTAGAAGATTTGTAGAGGGATTTTCTTTGATTGTAGCGCCAATGACCAAGTTGTTAAGGAAAGGAGTTCCATTTGTGTGGACTGAGAAGCAGCAAGAGAGTTTCGACAAGCTAAAGAAGATTTTGACTGAAGCTCGGTTTTGATTCAGCCTGAAGCAGGAAAGGAATTCACGGTATACTGTGATGCATCATATACGGGCTTGGGATATGTGCTAATGCAAGAAGGGAAAGTAGTGGCTTATGCATCTCAACAGCTGAGACCGCATGAAGTTAACTATCTGACGCATGACTTGGAATTAGCAGCGGTGGTCTTCGCTTTGAAAATATAGAGACACTACTTGTACGGAGAGAAGTTGATAGTTTATACAGATCACAAGAGTCTGAGGTATCTTTTAACTCAGAAGGATTTGAACTTGAGACAGCGCAGGTGGATTGAGTTGTTGAAGGACTACGATTGTTCGATTGAGTATCATCCGGGCAAGGCTAACGTAGTGGCAGATGCGTTGAGCCGTAAGGTTGTATTAGACTTAAGAGCGATGTTTGCCCATTTTAGCTTGTATGACGATGGGAGTCTCGTGGCGTAATTACAGGTTATGCCGACTTGGGTAGAGCAGATCAAGGAGAAGCAGTCACTGGATGAGGATCTGAATGCGCGAAGGTTGCAAGTTTAGAATGGTGGTTTGGAGGGTTATAGTTTGTCCGGTAATGGAGTACTGTGTTTCCAAGGGAGAGCTTGCATGCCGAAGGATGTCGAGTTAAGGCAGAGGATTCTTCAGGACGCACATAGCAGCCCATACGCTATGCATCCTGGAGGTAGCAAGATGTATTGGGATTTAAGAGAGCAGTTTTGGTGGCCAAGTCTGAAGCGGGAAGTAACGGAGTTTGTGGGTAAGTGTCTGATGTGTCAGCAAGTCAAGGCGAAACATCAGTTGCCGTCAGGTTTGCTGCAACCGGTGAAGATTCCACAGTAGAAGTGGGAAAGGATCACTATGGATTTCGTCAGTGGATTACCCCTTACGCCTAGTAAGAAGGACTCAGTCTGGGTAATTATGGACCGTCTGACTAAGTCAGCTCACTTCATACCGGTAAGGGTTGATTACTCGCTTCAGAAGTTAGCTAAGCTGTATGTGTCAGAGATAGTGAGGTTGCATGGTGTGCCAGTATCAATCATCTTGGATAGGGATCCCAGATTTACATCGAGGTTTTGGAAAGCGTTGCATCACGCTTTGGGTACACGGTTGGATTTCAGTACGCCATTTCATCCACAGTCTGACGGGCAGTCAGAAAGGGTTATACAGATTTTAGAGGATATGCTGAGAGGTTGTGTTTTGGACTTTAGAGGCAGCTGGGAAGAGTTTTTACCATTAGCTGAGTTCGCATACAGCAATAGTTACCAAGCAAGCATCAAGATGGCCCCATACGAGGCGTTGTATGGTAGGAAGTGTCGCACACCTACATGTTGGACGGAGTTGAGTGAACATCAGATCTTGGGACCAGTGTTGGTTGCAGAGACTGAGGACAAGGTTAAGTTGATTCAGGCTCGATTGAAGTAAGCTTCGGACAGGCAGAAGTCATATGTCGATCTCAAGCGGAGGGATATAGAGTTTACCGTGGGTGACAAGGTCTTTCTGAAGGTCTCACCATGGAAGAAGGTATTGAGGTTTGGAAGAAAAGGCAAGTTAAGTCCAAGGTTTATTGGGCTGTATAAGGTACTGAGACGAGTGGGACCAGTAGCCTATCAGCTCGAGTTGCCAGCAGAGCTGAGTCAGATTCACGATGTGTTCCATGTCTCCATGCTTGGGCGTTATCGTTCAGACCCATCGCATGTTGTAGCAGTGGAAGAAATAGAGGTGAGTCCAGATATGACCATGGAAGAGGAACCAGTACAGATTCTGGATCGAGAGGTGAAAGTTTTGCGTAAGAAGTCAGTTCCACTGGTAAAAGTATTATGCCGAAATCATGGCGTGGAAGAAGCTACGTGGGAACCGGAGGATGTGATGAGACAGCAACACCCTCAACTCTTTTGACCAGGTAATTTCGAGGCCGAAATTATTTTTAAGGGGGTAGAACTATAGTATCCTGAAATAGGGGTTAATTTTAATTGAATTGTTTTGCATGTGTTTGGACTGTGATGTTATTATTTGTGGTGTTTTAAGATCTAGTTATAAGTCTAGAGCAGGCCTCAGTGGTAGGAATTTTTGTTTTTAAGTTTTAAGTAAAGGGAGCTGAAGGAGCTAGGGGTTATATGTATTTTAAGGGGAATTTTAGCACAAGATGGGGCTTTGTAAAGTGGCTTGGAGGCGCCACTGAGGGCCTTGACATTGACGCCACAAGCAGAGGAAGGAGAGCCTGGGTTCGAGCTGTGGAGATCCTCTGCTGCTCATTCTTTTTGACGCCAAGGAGGGGAGGAGTTGTGCTCAGCTCAAATTCTGTCAGATAAAGATGGACTAAGTCAAATTTATTTGAAATTGTGGCAAAGAGAAAATTTAGGAGTTTGATGAGTTCAAACTCATTTGAATTGTTGGCCAGGAGAGAAATTAGGTGGTTGCCGAATTTTGAACTCCTGCTTAGGAGGAGTGTTCGGTTTTGGTAAGCTGAGGAGAGGAGGGTGCCGAATTTTCTTAGGCACCTAATTGTGCATATTCGGCTAGTTGTTGTTTTGGAGTCAAGCCGAAAGCAAACCTTTTTGGTGTGTGCCGATTTCCCCTAGTGCACCATAGTGGAGAAAAGCCGAAACTCCATAGGTAATTGCTGATTCTTCCCTTAGGCATTTGGCCGAATCTCCTTAGGAGCCTCCCTCTCATCTCTTATTTTCTTTGAAGCCGAAGGTAACCCTCTTCCCTTCTTTTTCTTTTCTTCCTCTCAAGTGTTTGGCCGAACCTCTCTTCCTCCCATCTCTCTTTCCCTTTCTTTTCATAATTGTTCAAAAACCATATTTTCTTCTTTACCTTCTTTTTGCCGACACCTCTCAATCTCTTTTTCTTTAAGCCTAGGCCGAATATCAATCATCTTCCTCCCACTCTCTCTTTTTGTAACACCCCTTACCCGAGACCATCGCCGGAATTGAGTAAGAGGCATTACTAGACTTGACTACAAGTTCAGGACATAAAAACTTAAAGCTGTCAAAACTGCATCATGCTGGATAATTTGACCATAACTCGAGTTACCCAACTCAAAATTTAGATCCGTAAATTTTCCTCGAAACTAGACTCATATAAGAATTTTCCATAATTTTTTCAGAATTTTTGGTCTGGTCAATCAATACCAGATTTTTCTTAAAGTTTCCCCTGTTTCACTGTTGATGATTCTGACCTGTCTCTACAAAAATACAGTTATCTCATTGCACAAATTTCCTATAATGTTCTTGTTTATACCAATGAAAAATAGACTCATTAAGGGTTTTACACATATAAACTATGCTTCCTAATTATTTTTGTACAATTTTTGACAATTTTTCCAAAACAGAACAGTGACTCACGAATTCGTTCAGAGAAGGTCTCACTAAAACTGAATTATCTCATAATATATAAATCTTTTGCCTACTCTGTTTCTTTCATGTAAAAATAGACACAATAAGGTTTAATTCCACATCTCATTCACCTTTTAATTCAATATACCCTATTTTTGGTGATTTTTCTAACTCACATCGCTGCTGTTACTACAAGCTGTTTTGTTGCATTTTATGAAAGACTAGCTTCTAACCGAACTTACCTACATTCCTAATTCAAGGATTCATTTCGCATATAAACATTTCCTTAACAAAATGATTAAACTTTGATTAAGAAAGCATAAACCTTGCCATCATGAACCAACATACACATCGAAACACAACATCGTACTTACTAAAAATTTAGCCAAATTCGCATGGCTATTATAAACATGTACAATGTCAAACATCGTATGTTTCTAAGACTTCATATAGCCTATACATGCCTTCTAATTCGTAACCAAAATTCAAAATACCAAAGGAAGGCGATAGTGTGGTTGACTTCTTGAAAATCCTTCACGAGCCCGCAACGTGATCAAAATCTATAAAACAAAGGAGAACATTTCACATAATTAAGCTTACAAGCTTAGTAAGTCCTAACTCATGATAACAAAACATTTAAATATTTACGAAATGAAAACAATCAACATAGCATTTCACTTAGGCGATTAAGTAAATTATTTATACAAAGCCAAATACTAGTAATTCATTAACCCAAGTAAATTAGGAATCATTTCCTTCAACCTACATTTCTTTGAAGTTCATATAAGCATATCGCATGAAAATCTCCTTTCTTAACATTTATACTTGAAGACCAATTGTTCCATAATAGCACATTCTAAAATCGAATTCCATCATATTACACCCATCAATATTAACTCGACCCAAGCGATGTTAAACATAGCATACCTTACATACTTACCTGAACCATATACTCAATAATTTGACTTTAAGTTGTCTTGAGCAAAGATTCGATTTCTCTTTTGTAAAATACATCACCGGCATCAAGCCTGCTAGGCGTAAAAGCCTGAAAAGTAACACCGGCACAAGGCCTGCTAGGCGTAAAAGCCCGATAAATAACACCGGCACAAGGCCTGCTAGGCATAAAAGCCCGATAAATAACACCGGCACAAGGCCTGCTAGGCTCGAAGCCCGAATGTCAGAATATTTTTACATGCTTTTCACATTTCACTGTCACATATCGAACCATATGCATTTATTCACATTTGCATTAAATATATTTGCAATCAATCCAATCCATCATCATCACATTCGGCCAACTCATGGTTTTACACCAAACTTATACAAATTCTATCATTCATTAGATTCGTAAATAACTTTTAAACATAAGTTAGCTCAAGAACTTACTTATTCACCTTGCATTAGCCAAAATAAATTCACTTCAATACTATACATTCATATTCGGCTATATCATGAATTTATACTCTAAATTTCCACAATTCATCATTCACTAAATTCATAATTAATTTATTGACATATTTTAGCTAAAGGACTTACCTTAGAAGTTGATAGGTTCGAGATCTCCAACTATTCGTTTAATTTAGCTTTTCCTCGCTCCAAATTCTTCTCCTTTTGTTCTTGATCTAATTCGGTTCAATTAAACCAATTTAACCACATTTTCATTCAATTTAAAATCAAAATCATATAATATATAATTTATCGATTAATCCCCTAACATTTGTAACATTTAAACATATTAATTCCATGCTTTCGGCATTACAAATAGAATATTTCCAACATGTATATTATGTATGTCCGAATACGAGCAATAATTATGACTTATACATTTCAATCAATGTCATTTAAAATCGAACATTAATTTGAATGTATTGTGATTATAATAATTTAACTCACGAACATTGCTCAAGTATATCAAGATAACATTATTAAACATATTGGTAATAATTTATTTAATGTACTTTAACTCAAGACTTAACTTCCTATCTATGGCTGTAAATTAACTTTATACATATATATAATATATAACCAAATAGAATAGCTAAATTTTCACTTTTCTCTTATGACCGAATTTTTGCCAACTCAATGTACCCATGTCTATTTTTTTATTTCAAGACTAAACAACAACTAATTAACCACCATTTATGAACACATATTACAAATAGAAAGGTAAGAGCATTTACATGCTCAAATCCCTAATAATTTCTATAATTCTAATATAATTGAAATCACAAGTCTTCAATTCATTTAAGACTCTTAGGCAATTCATGTTGTTTTTTTTGAATCACTATTAGACCTTTTTCAACTCAAAATACACACAAGAGTACTCATCCTAGGCCGAATACTAGTATGCTAAATCTCAAAATTTTGACATGATTTTATTAGCATTTAAAGCAATTAAAACCCATAGGTAAAGATTTTCTCAATCAAGCTAGAATACCTACCTTGCTACTACATGCATGGTCGAACCATGAAGTTTTTGAAACTTTCTCTTCTTCTTTCAATAGCCGGTGAAGAAGATAGGGAGAAGGAGAGAAACAAAATAATTCTTTTTTTAATTAATCTATTTTCTTTATATCATGCTCATTAAACAAACTATACTTTAGTTATAAAACACTAAAATCATGACATTCAAAGCATGCTTACAGTCCACTACACTAATATTTTGGGAATTTGACATGCAAACCCTCCCATGCAAGAAGAACAATTCAATTTACTCCTTTCAATTGCTACAATCGGCTATGAGAGAAGAGACAATAGTGACCTTATTTTATGCTTTAAAAATAAACCTATACACTAACATATAGTATTTTATAAATTACTAACATAAGCATATAATAAAATTTAATTAAACCAACATATATATAAGTCTAGCTAACTTGGTCCATTGCCGTGCATCACTATGGTCAATGGGCTAATTGCCCTTTAGGACACCCACTTAGAAAGCCACAAGCAATTTAGTACTCTACACCTTAGGATGCAAATTTTTCGCCAGCGATTAAATCCTTTTCCATCAAATTAAACACTCAATCAATCATATTTTTCTACTGAAACTTTCACACACATCAACACACATATAATAAACATAAAATAAATTATAAAATATTTATCGGCTCGGATTCGTGGTTCGAAACCACCATTCCAATTTAGGGTCAAAATTGGTCATTACAACTCTCCCCCTTAAGGATTTTCGTCCCAGAAAATCTTACAGATTAAATAAGTTCGGATAATGTTTCCTCATTGACTCCTCAGCTCCCACGTAGCCTCTTCAACTCCGTGACGATTCCATAAAACCTTTACTAATGGAATTCTTTTATTTCTCAACTCTTTTATTTCCGAGCTAAGATATGGATCGGTTCCTCATCATATGTCAAATCAGATCTAATTTCAATCTCGGCGGTGTAATCACATGGGACGGATCCGATCTATATTTTGCGCATAAGCATCAAACATGAAATACATTGTGTATCTTTTCTAAGTCAAGGGCAATTTCAATCTATAAGCAACAGGCCCTATACGCTCTATAATTTCATACGGTCCGATAAATCTCGGACTCAACTTGCCTTTCTGACCGAATCGGAGTATTTTCTTCCACGGAGAAACCTTTAAGAACACCCGATCTCCGACCTGAAATTCAATATCCTTACGTTTCAAATCGGCATAGGACTTCCGGACGATCCAAGCGACTTTCAAGTTATTTCTAATAAGTACCACCTTACATTCGTTTCTTTAATCAAATCAACCCCGTGTATCTTGTTTTCGCTGAGTTCAGCCCAATACAACGGTGTGCGACATTTTCGACCATATAAGGCTTCATAAGGCGCCATTTTTATGCTAGATTGGAAACTATTATTGTAAGCAAATTCAATCAAAGGTAGGTATCGTTCCCACGTACCTTCAAATTCGAGAACGCAACACCTCAACATGTCCTCAAGTATTAAAATAGTTCGCTCAGATTGACCGTCTGTTTGCGGATGGAAGGTCAGTACTAAAATGAAGTTTGGTACCTAGAGCATCTTGTAATTTCTTCCGAACCGCTGATGTGAATCTTGGGTCTCTATCTGAAACAATAGAACTCGCACACCGTGCAACCTTACAATCTGCGACACATACAATTCAAAGCAAGTTTATCAAGTGAATAATCGAGACGCGTCGCAGGCACAAAATGAGTGATTTAGTCGATCTATCAACGATAACCCATACGGCATCTTTCTTACTCGGTGTCATAGGAAGCCCAGATACAAAATCCATTGTAATTCTATCCCATTTCCATTCGGGTATCATGATTGGTTGAAGTAATCCGGACGGTACTTGATGCTCGGCTTTTACTTGTTGATGATTAAGCACTTAGAAACAAACTCGGATATATCTCGTTTCATGCCGTGCCACCAATAGAATTGCTTCAAATCGTTATACATTTTAGTGCTACCTGTGTGTATCGATAGTCGACCACTATGGGCCTCACACAGATCATCTCAGATCAAAACCGAAGTTCTTTGGAACACACAATCGGCCTTTATAATTCAAACAATCATTTGCATCAATCGAAAATCGATTCTGCACCACTTCCACACCGACTCGAATAGCAATCAATTTTTCGTCAACTTTTCGTGCATCACAAATCTGCTTTGAATAAACATCGGTCTTGCTTGTAGCTCTCGCCACGATCGAACAATCATCGGACATAGCCACCCGTATGCGTTCAATGCACGAAGTGTAAATAATGATTTTCGACTTAACGTATCCGCTACAACATTAGCTTTCCCGGATGGTAGTCAATCACTAATTCATAGTCTTTCAAACAATTCTAACCATCTGCGTTGTCTCAAGTTTAAGTCTTTCGAGTCATCAAATATTTCAAACTTTTGTGATCCGAATAAATATGACATTTTTCGCCAAATAAGTAGTGACGCCAAATTTTTAATGCGAACACAATGGTCGCTAACTCGGATCGTGAGTTGGATAATTTTTCTCGTCATGCGGCTTCAATTGTCTCAAGCGTAGGCTATCACCTTGCCTTCTTGCATTTAAACACAACCCAGCCCATTTAAGGAAGCATCACTAAAAATAGTAAATTCTTTACCCGATTCAAAGGTGAGTTAATCTTGGGGCTTCGGTCAAAAGGCTTTCAACCGCTCAAACTTTTCTCGACATTTTTCGACCACTCAAATTTGACATCTTTTCAGTAGTAGTCTCGTCAGCGGTGTAGCTATAACAGAAAAACCTTTTACAAACCGCATGTAATACCCCGACAGGCCTAGGAAACTTTGAATCTCGGAAACATTCTTTGGTGGTTTCCAATCGAGTATGGTTGCTATTTTGTTTGGATCCACCCGAATACGACACCAAACAACATGACCCAAGAAGTTGACTTCATTCATCGAACTCACACTTACATCGAACTTTGCATACAATCATTGATCTCTCAAAATTTGTAGTACTAATCTCAAATGCTCGGCATGTTCCGTTTCATTTTTGGAGTAGATCAGTATATCATCAATAAACACTACTACAAACCGATCCAAAAACTGTCGGAAGACCAGATTCATTAGATCCATAAAAAAGTGAGGTGCATTAGTGAGTCCAAAAGGCATAACCAAAAACTCATAGTGTCCGTACCTGCGTTGAAAGCGGTCTTTGGTACATCCGAATCTCGACGACAGAATCGATAATAGCCCGATCTCAAATCTATTTTTCAAAACATCAAGCCCCTTCAATTGATCAAATAAATCGTCAATCCGAGGTAACGGGTACTTATTCTTTATGGTTACCTTATTTAGTTTATGCATGTAGTCGATACACATTCGCATAGTTCCATCTTTCTTTTTCACAAATAAAACCGGTGCACCCACGGAGAGAAACTCGGTCATGCAAGCCCTTATCATCAACTCTTGCAATCTGCGCTTTCAATTCTTTTAATTCAATAGGTGCCATTGATGCACAGAGCTATTGAAATCGGAGCCGCACCTTGCAGTACTAACTCAATGCCGAACTCAATCTCTCGTCTGGGGTAAACCCGGTAGTTCTTCAGAAACACATCGGGGTATTCACATACAAATGACATGTCTGATTCAATTTGTATCTCGGACATTTTATTATCCGAAGACATAGGCCAAATAAGCTTCACACCCTTTTCTCACATATTTTGGGCTAACATTGAAGATATTATCAGAGGCAACCCATTTACGCCACAGATTTAATTCGATGGTCTCACCATTTCGACATTTCAAATCGATAAGCTTCCTTTTACAATCCACTCTCGCCTCATGCGAAGTTAACCAATCCATACCCAAGATTATATCAAATTCGTCAAAGGGCAACAACATTAAATCGGTGAGAAGCAATAACCCGAATCATTAACGGGCAATCTCTACACACTTTATTAACAAGCACACATCTACCCAAAGGGTTGGACACACGAATCACAAACTCGGTGAGACTCAACTAGCGAGTCTTGCCAAATTTTAAAGTTTCACACACATAGGAATGAGTCGAACCGGGATCGATTAGTGCAATTCTGATAGTATCATGAAGAGTGAAAATACCGGTAATGACGCGGGGGAAGAAGCATCCTCTCTAGCTCGTGCAAAGATACGCTCTAGCTGGAGCTCTAGCCTCGATCGAACCATAGTGTTCTTCGTTCCTTTCGACTACCACCTACATTTGCGGAATGTCCGGGTGGTCTACCCCGCATTGACATATTGCTCGGTCTAGTGTTACGAATCGTATTTTGCTCACCTAACCGGACATTCTCTAATAAAATGATCTGACGATCCACATTTATAGCAAGACCGATCATGAAATCTACAACTCCCTGAGTGCCATTTCCCACAGTGCTTGCATTCAACTCTATTTTGTGGAACGTTACCAACACTGGCTATCGAGGTAGCTCGAGAGCTCATAGGAGGTCGATCCCGTCTAGGTGGATCCGTAGTAGCTTTATGTCGGTTGTAGTCATCTCTGGACTTCTTGGTTGTGGAATGGAAGACCTTACTCGAAGATCTTTTACGGATGTCTCTAGCTTCTGTCTCAGCCTTTCTTTTCTCTTTCCCGAGCTCTTCAGCTTTGCAAGCTCTCTCAACTAAAGTCACAAACTCTTGAATTTCAAGAATGCCAACAAACATCTTTATATCTTCATTCGAGCCATCTTCAAATCTTTTACACATAATAGCTTGGTAGAAACACACTCTCTAGCATATCTCACTGAGCTCGACAAATTTTCTTTCATATCATATTCACATCATTCGCGCCTGTTTGACTCCAGGAACTCCTTTCGCTTTTGATCAATAAATCTTTGGTGATGTACTTCTTACGAAATTCATTCTGGAAGAAATCCCATGTCACTTTTTCCTTGGAACTCTGGTACTAGTGTGTTCCACGGTGATATGCAAAGTGTCCCATGAAGAAAGATATAGCACACTTGTGCATTCATCCGAGTACAAGACTGACTCATCAAGTACCGAATAGTGTTATCAAGCCACATTTCGCTCTCTCAGCGTCATCATCGTCGTTGGCTTTAAAGTCTTCGGCCCCAATTTTTCGATTTTATCAATGGGGGCCTAGTAGATCTCATCGGATCTATCATTGGGGCAATTGAAGGAATCGAGTTGGATTATTCAGGTGGAGGTTGATGTACACGCACGGGTTATTTCGAATAAATTGGGCAAACCACTCATTCATCATCCGATAAAAGGCTTGTTTAGTCTCTCCTTCGTGGCTACCCGAAACAGGTTGAGAGTCGATCGGCGCTGATCCGTGCACGGTCAGCGCTACACTCTCTACGTCATCGGTGTGGCTCTTTTCAGGATCGAGATCCATTTACTATATAAAACAAAGTTCAGTGTCGTAAGTCACCTCACTATCAATATATGATAAAGGCATGTATAGCTAGACTCACACGCGCACGGTAGTCCTAGAATCGACTAAACCGTAAGCTCTGATATAATCAAATGTAACACCCCTTACCCGAGACCATCGCGGAATTGAGTAAGAGGCATTACTAGACTTGACTACAAGTTCGGGACATAAAAACTTAAAGCTGTCAAAACTGCATCATGCTGGATAATTTGACCATAACTCGAGTTACCCAACTCAAAATTTAGATCCGTAAATTTTCCTCGAAACTAGACTCATATAAGAATTTTCCATAATTTTTTCAGAATTTTTGGTCTGGTCAATCAATACCAGATTTTTCTTAAAGTTTCCCCTGTTTCACTGTTGATGATTCTGACCTGTCTCTACAAAAATACAGTTATCTCATTGCACAAATTTCCTATAATGTTCTTGTTTATACCAATGAAAAATAGACTCATTAAGGGTTTTACACATATAAACTATGCTTCCTAATTATTTTTGTACAATTTTCGACAATTTTTCCAAAACAGAACAGTGACTCACGAATTCGTTCAGAGCAGGTCTCACTAAAACTGAATTATCTCATAATATATAAATCTTTTGCCTACTCTGTTTCTTTCATGTAAAAATAGACACAATAAGGTTTAATTCCATATCTCATTCACCTTTTAATTCAATATACCCTATTTTTGGTGATTTTTCTAACTCACATCGCTGCTGTTACTACAAGCTGTTTTGTTGCATTTTATGAAAGACTAGCTTCTAACCGAACTTACCTACATTCCTAATTCAAGGATTCATTTCAGTATATAAACATTTCCTTAACAAAATGATTAAACTTTGATTAAGAAAGCATAAACCTTGCCATCATGAACCAACGCGTACACATCGAAACACAACATCGTACTTACTAAAAATTTAGCCATATTCGCATGGCTATTATAAACATGTACAAGGTCAAACATCGTATGTTTCTAAGACTTCATATAGCCTATACATGCCTTCTAATTCAGAACCAAAATTCAAAATACCAAAGGAAGGCGATAGTGTGGTTGACTTCTTGAAAATCCTTCACGAGCCGCAACGTGATCAAAATCTATAAAACAAAGGAGAACATTTCACATAATTAAGCTTACAAGCTTAGTAAGTCCTAACTCATGATAACAAAACATTTAAATATTTACTGAAATGAAAACAATCAACCTATAGCATTTCACTTAGGCGATTAAGTAAATTATTTATACAAAGCCAAATACTAGTAATTCATTAACCCAAGTAAATTAGGAATCATTTCCTTCAACCTACATTTCTTTGAAGTTCATATAAGCATATCGCATGAAAATCTCCTTTCTTAACATTTATACTTGAAGACCAATTGTTCCATAATAGCACATTCTAAAATCGAATTCCATCATATTACACCCATCAATATTAACTCACCCAAGCGATGTTAAACATAGCATACCTTACATACTTACCTGAACCATATACTCAATAATTTGACTTTAAGTTGTCTTGAGCAAAGATTCGATTTCTCTTTTGTAAAATACATCACCGGCATCAAGCACGCTAGGCGTAAAAAGCACGAAAAGTAACACGGCACAAGGCACGCTAGGCGTAAAGCCCGATAAATAACACCGGCACAAGGCACGCTAGGCATAAAGCCCGATAAATAACACCGGCACAAGGGCACCTGCTAGGCTCAAGCCCGAATGTCGAATATTTTTACATGCTTTTCACATTTCATCATCACATATCGAACCATATGCATTTATTCACATTTGCATTAAATATATTTGCAATCAATCCAATCCATCATCATCACATTCGCCAACTCATGGTTTTACACCAAACTTATACAAATTCTATCATTCATTAGATTAAGTAAATAACTTTTAAACATAAGTTAGCTCAAGAACTTACTTATTCACCTTGCATTAGCCAAAATAAATTCACTTCAATACTATACATTCATATTTGGCTATATCATGAATTTATACTCTAAATTTCCACAATTCATCATTCACTAAATTCATAATTAATTTATTGACATATTTTAGCTAAAGGACTTACCTTAGAAGTCGATAGGTTCGAGATCTCCAACTATTCGTTTAATTTAGCTTTTCCTCGCTCCAAATTCTTCTCCTTTTGTTCTTGATCTAATTCGGTTCAATTAAACCAATTTAACCACATTTTCATTCAATTTAAAATCAAAATCATATAATATATAATTTATCGATTAATCCCCTAACATTTGTAACATTTACACATATTAATTCCATGCTTTCGGCATTACAAATAGAATATTTCCAACATGTATATTATGTATGTCCGAATACGAGCAATAATTATGACTTATACATTTCAATCAATGTCATTTAAAATCGAACATTAATTTGAATGTATTGTGATTATAATAATTTAACTCACGAACATTGCTCAAGTATATCAAGATAACATTATTAAACATATTGGTAATAATTTATTTAATGTACTTTAACTCAAGACTTAACTTCCTATCTATGGCTGTAAATTAACTTTATACATATATATAATATATAACCAAATAGAATAGCTAAATTTTCATTTTTCTCTTATGACCGAATTTTTGCCAACTCAATGTACCCATGTCTATTTTTTTATTTCAAGACTAAACAACAACTAATTAACCACCATTTATGAACACATATTACAGCCGAAAGGTAAGAGCATTTACATGCTCAAATCCCTAATAATTTCTATAATTCTAATATAATTGAAATCACAAGTCTTCAATTCATTTAAGACTCTTAGGCAATTCATGTTGTTTTTTTGAATCACTATTAGACCTTTTCAACTCAAAATACACACAAGAGTACTCATCCTAGGCCGAATATTAGTATGCTAAATCTCAAAATTTTGACATGATTTTATTAGCATTTAAAGCAATTAAAACCCATAGGTAAAGATTTTCTCAATCAAGCTAGAATACCTACCTTGCTACTACATGCATGGCCGAACCATGAAGTTTTTGAAACTTTCTCTTCTTCTTTCAATAGCTTCGGTGAAGAAGATAGGGAGAAGGAGAGAAACAAAATAATTCTTTTTTTTTTTAATTAATCTATTTTCTTTATATCATGCTCATTAAACAAACTATACTTTAGTTATAAAACACTAAAATCATGACATTCAAAGCATGCTTACCGTCCACTACACTAATATTTTGGGAATTTGACATGCAAACCCTCCCATGCAAGAAGAACAATTCAATTTACTCCTTTCAATTGCTACAATCGGCTATGAGAGAAGAGACAATAGTGACCTTATTTTATGCTTTAAAAATAAACCTATACACTAACATATAGTATTTTATAAATTACTAACATAAGCATATAATAAAATTTAATTAAACCAACATATATATAAGTCTAGCTAACTTGGTCCATTGCCGTGCATCACTATGGTCAATGGGCTAATTGCCCTTTTAGGACACCCACTTAGAAAGCCACAAGCAATTTAGTACTCTACACCTTAGGATGCAAATTTTTCGCTTTTCGCGATTAAATCCTTTTTCATCAAATTAAACACTCAATCAATCATATTTTTCTACGAAACTTTCACACACATCAACACACATATAATAAACATAAAATAAATTATAAAATATTCATCGGCTCAGATTCGTGGTTCCGAAACCACCATTCCAATTTAGGGTCAAAATTGGTCTGTTACACTTTTCATTCTTTAGCCGAACCTCCCTTCATCACTTAACACCATTGCCGAAATTTCCCCTATTCTCTTCTTGATTTGTTTTGGCCGAATCTCAATCCAGCATTGATCTCTTTTAGTTTCTTCTCCAATCGGTTTTGAGAGGAAGGTAAGTGTTCATAGCCGAAATCCTATTACTTCTTTTCTCTTTTCTCTATCGATTTTCATAAAGGTAAAAGCCAAATTTCGGCATCTACTAGCAAGGTTCTAATCATTTATAGGAACCGATTTCTCCTAGGTTCCTTGGAGTTTTGGAAGCAGTCGATCTAAGCATCTTTTCTCTGTCAATCGGATTCGGTAAGTCAAGTGGTAAGGATCCATGATGTTTTAATCAATCTTGTTGTTGTTTGAAAGCCGGAGTCTATTGAGGCTAATTGTTTCTGCGTAATAGGGAGTGGCCGATTGCAAGGGGGGACCATCACATAGTTTTGAGATCTGATTGAAAATCAAATCGGCAGTAAGGTAGGGGTCCATGCGTTAACTCTTTTGGGATTGGTTGGTATAGCTGAATGGCCTATGTTACTAACGTGAGTGTTCGCCGAATGTAGGATCAGGGGATCTAGTGCAGTAGATCGGTTCTTCGGGATTTAGGGCTTGCGTTAGTAACAGGTGTGCAACTTACACACTTTATAATTAAGTAAATATATTAATAACCGGAATGTATTAAAGCCAAAACTGTGTGGATATTGGTATGACACCCTATGGGTATGAGCAAGGATTAGGGTAAGTTCGTTTCGATATGATTTGTTATATGATGTATGAAAATATGATCTATGCTATATTTACTATATGTTCATATTAAAGCATGATGGCATGATTTGCATGAGTATTGCATTGATATGGGTAACATGAGTGGAGGGGGAAGTATGATATCCGTGGCTTTGGGTCACCAGAGGTTTGGCACCTCCAGTGGTTTGGTACCACAGATTCTTTTGTGACTTCGGGTCACCAGAGGTTTGGCACCTCATAGCGACTTGTCCCAGTGGCACCACAGTGGGTTGGCCCCATAGTTGACATATCGGGATCGTCGCCAGTGATTTGGTATCACACGTGGGTTGGCCCCCACACTTGGATTAATGATATTTTGTGACTTTGGGTCACTAGAGGTTTGGCACCTCATAGCGACTTGTCCCAGTGGCTTAGCACCACAGTAGGTTGGCCCCACATTTGATATTACGGGATTGTCGCCAGTGATTTGGTATCACAACGTGGGTTGGCCCCACAGATGGATTATTCGTGACTTTGGGTCACCAGTGGTTTGGCACCACATTATTATTGGATATCGTGACTTTGGGTCACCAGTGGTTTGGCACCCCTAGTGGTTTGGTACCACACGGGATAGAAAAAGGAGTTATGGATGGCTAGGTTTGGGTGCATTATTTATATTGCTTGGTTATGATCTGTGTAAGTGCGATGCATTAATCGGGAGGAGGATTTATGCACTGAGTCTTGGTGACTCACCTTCTCCCTTATCTTTTCAGGTGACTCGTAGATTGCGGATGAGGAGCCGGATGGACTCGAGGTGGCCATGCATTAAAAACATTTGGTATTACTTGGATTTTGAATTGGATATTTATTTTCTTTTTCGTTCTTATTTGGGTTTGTAATAAGGCCTTTTTGATTATATTTTCTTGGATTATTTATATGCTTTGGATGTTTTAAACATGATTTAGTAAATTACTTGACTAAATTAATAATTTGAACATAAGTTTTCTAAACTACAAAAACGTAAAGGTTTTCAGAACTTACCATCGGGTAACACTAATCACTTCATAACAAAGCGGACTCAAATAATTTCCAAACTTAAGTTTTCCACACTTAATTCAAATGATTTCAAATTAACTAAGCAAGAATCAATCGAGTTTTTATAACCTAAACCTTTTGCTACTTATGGATCGACAACTAAGTTCTAAAGATTGTTTCCCGGAATTTTAAAATAAACTATCGGTTTTAACAAGTCATACACCTGATTTCTACAAACATAAGACAACAAAGAGTTTTCACTAAAATTTTAACTGGTAACCTGTTTTCTCCAAAATGTTTTTCCTCTGTGACGTGCCAGATTCGGTTGTGGTGTGTTGACCGGGTTTGGGGTGTTACAACTACAAACTCAGGGATGCCAGGCTGATGTTTTTGATCTGCTTCACTGCAACCTTAGGAAGATAAGGTCTTCTACCTTCAGTCTGTTCCTCTGCAAACTCAAGGATGCTAGACTGGTATCTTCGATCCGCTTCACTGTAATCTCAGGAAGACAAGATCTACTATTTTCAGTCTGCTCCGCTGCAAACTCAGGGATGCCAGACTAGTATCTTCAATCCGCTTCACTGTAATCTCAGGAAGACAAGATCTGCTATCTTCAGTCTACTCCACTGCAAACTCAGGGAAACAAGACTGGTGTCTTTGATCTTCTTCCTGCAACTTCAGGTAGGTAAGATCTGTTGTCTTCAGTCTGCTCTACTGCAACTTTAGAGAGGCAAGGCTGAAAGTGTCAAGTTACCCTACTACATTGTCCTATAGAGGACATGCCCTATAGAATAGGTATATGCTTATGCTGAATGATTAGGATGCCCTGATTGGTATGAGTCAAATGCTCCTAATTAGACGCGCTATAATATATGAATGCAAAAATGTTATGAGTATGATTCCTACTCAAGGTGTCATCACTCATTTATTCTTCATCCTTGTTCCTCTCGAAATATCAATCATATTCTGCTCAGATAATTTGCCTCATGGTAATTTCAGAGTCCGCTCCATTTGATCCTTGAGAACACAAGGCTTGTACTGCCTTCAAACCATCCCACCACGATTTACAGGAATCAAAACTTTTTCAGTCTGTCCCTACTGCAATTTAGGGATACAGGATTTGTTTCAACTTCAATTTATTCTACCACAATTCAGGGGTTTCAAATTTTCCCCATCAATTTGGTTTGTCACACCATTCCCCAAATATTATGACCCGATGACATCAACTCATTATTTTGTCCAATTACCATTTGGACAGAGAATTTAGAGAAATAGTCTCCATCTAGACTTTTCTTTCTCAAATATTTCCAATCCATGTACACGTACAATTGTCCTGTTTCAGTTTCTTATATTATTTTGAGGATAGTAATAATGGACAAAAAATAAATTAATTTTGAGGATAGTTCGAATTGAATAAATTATCGATAAAAAATTTAAGTAGGAAAACATCTTTGAGAAGAAAAAGAATCCAAAGATAGTAAATTGAATGAGTAGGACAAAGACCAGGTGCCCTAGATATCGCAGATTGGCTTTTATATACAAACTCCACGAAGACTGCTTTGAGCTTAACATGCGTTTAGAAGATCCAAAGTACTTTATTGATGCCCCGATATGTAACATTCTTCATTTCCAGTTGATTTAGGTATAGCAAGATCACTGCATGCCCATTCAAAATTTTAGCCGCCCTTTTCGGGTTTTCAACTCAAAACCCCTTTGGTCTCAAGGCGCCCTTTACGGGTTTTCGCCTAGGCCTCTCCTTTTCTTTTTTTTTTTTTTTTGAAGTCTCAAAGCGCCCTTTGTGGGTTTTCACCTTGGCCTCTTCTCCTTTTTAAGCAAAATATTTTTTGACTGAATCCGAGTTCACAGGATTGGGTAAGCTTTTCCCATCCATTTCGGTCAGAATCAGTGCACCTCCAGAGAAAGCCTTCTTCACCACATATGGTCATTCCCAATTCGGCATCCATTTTCCTCTGAAATCCCTTTGTATGGGAAGGATCTTTTTCAGTACAAAGTCCCCCTCGTGAAATTCTCTTGGGCAGACTTTTTTATCATGGGCTCGCATCTTTCATTTTTGGTACATCTGACCGTGACGAATAGCCCTTAGCCTTTTTTCCTCAATCAAGCTCAACTGATCATGTCGAGACTGGGTCCATTTGGCTTCATCCAGCTTTATCTCTGACAAAACTCGAAGAGAAGGTATCTCAACTTCAATACGTAGGACTGCCTCCATCCCGTAAACCAATGAGAAAGGAGTTGCTCCAGTAGAAGTTCTGACGGACGTTCGATAAACATAGAGTGCAAATGGTAACTTCTCATGCCAATCCTTATAAGTCTCAATCATTTCCCTACTATCTTCTTGATGTTTTTATTGGCCGCTTCCACCGCCCCATTCATTTTTGGGCGATATGGAGATAAGTTGTGGTGTTTGATCTTGAATTGACTACAGACTTCTGCTATCGTGCTGTTGTTCAAGTTCAGTGCATTATCTGATATGATCCTCTCGAGCATTTCATATCGACATATGATTTTCTTCTTCAAGAATAGACTAACTACTGACTTAGTAACGCTAGCATATGAAGCAGCCTCCACCCATTTCGTGAAGTAATCAATAACCATAAAGATGAATTGATGCCCATTCGAAGCTTTTGGTGAGATCGGCCGAATGACATCCATGCCCCACATGGAAAAAGGCCATGGAGAAGTCATAACATACAAAGGTGAAGGTGGTACGTGAATTTTGTCTCCATAAATCTGGCATTTATTACATCTTTTGGCATAGTTGGCACAATCTCCTTCCATGGTGGACCAATAGTATCCGAATATCATTATTTGTCTAGCCATTGTGAATCCATTAGCATGTGTTCCAAAAACGCCCTCATGAACTTCTTCCAAAATTTCCCTAGCTTCAACAGCGTCAACACATCTCAACAATATTTTATCTTTCCTTCTTTTGTACAAGATATCCCCATCTAAAACATAATCAAATGCTAATTTTCTTAATGTCCTTTTCTCATTCTCAGTTGCATGCTCCGGGTACTCACGATTTCTTACGTATCGCAATACATCACGATACCAAGGGTGGTCATCTTCCTCCTCTTCCATGTTATAACAATGAGCCGGAACTTCAAAAATACTCATCTGAATTGGTCTCATATCCTCTGGTTTGTTTACTTTAATCATAGAAGCCAGAGTTGCCAAAGCATCTGCCATCTGGTTTTCGTCATGTGGGAGATAATTAAAAGTGATGTCACCAAACTCCTTAATCAATCCCAACACTATTTTTTGGTAATTGATCAGTTTGGGGTCTCTCGTCTCCCATTCACCTTTAAGCTAGTAAATCACTAATTCAGATCTCTATATACTTATAATACTCTGATTTTACGCTCTATAGCTGCTCAAGTTCCCATGATGCATGCTTCATACTCTGCCATATTGTTTGTGCAATCAAAATCTAATTTGCTTGTGAATGGATAATGATCTCCACTTGGAGATACCAAGACTTCCCAATTCCATTTCCTACAGTGCTTGATGCTCCATCAAAGTTTAGCTTCCATGGATACTCTTCATTAGTTTCCACATACATTAGCTCTTCATTGGGGAAATCAAAGATCAAAGGTTCATAATCTTCTAAAGCCTGCTAGCCAAAAATTCTACTATTGCGCTCCCTTTTATAGCCTTTTGGTTCACATAGACTATATCAAATTCAGAAAGCAAAATCTGCCACCTTGCCATTCTTCCATTCAGAACAGTTGACTCCATCATATACTTTAATAGGTCAAGTTTTGAAATTAACCAGGTTGTATGATATAGCATATACTGCCTCAACCTCCGAGTTGTCCAAATCAAGGCACAACACAATTTCTCAATTGACGAATATCTCATTTCACACTCAGTGAACTTTTTACTGAGATAATAGATCGCCTTTTCTCTTCTTCCTAACTCATCATGCTGACTAAGCACACATCCTATAGAGTTATTGAACACTGTCAAATACAGTATTAGTGGTCTATCTGGATTAGGCGGAGATAGTCTTTGGGGCATTTTGATGATATTGTAAGTCTTGGGGCATTTGTGATTATTGTTTGACTTTGTCAAAAGCTTTCTGGCACTCATCGTCCCATACGCCTTGGTTGTGTTTCTTAAGAAGACGAAATATGGGATCACATTTCTCAGTTAATTGTGAAATAAACCGAGCAATGTAATTTAACCTTCTAAGAAAACCTTAAACTTCTTTTTGATTGCGTGGTGGAGACAATTCTTGTATTGCTTTAACCTTATCAGAGTCAACCTCGATTCCTCTCTCACTGACTATGAAACCCAGTAATTTCCCTAACCGAGCTCCAAAAGTACACTTTGCCGGGTTGAGCTTTAATTGAAATTTTCTCAATCTCAAAAACAACTTCCTCAAAACTTCAATGTGTTCCTTTTTTGTTCGAGATTTGGCAATCATGTCATCAACATATACTTCAACCTCTTTGTGCATCATGTCATGGAATAAGGTTACCATGGCCCTTTGATATGTTGCCCCTGCATTCTTTAGTCCGAATGGCATTATCTTATAACAAAAGGTACCCCACAATGTTATGAAAGTAGTTTTCTCCATATCCTCAGGGTGCATCTTGATCTAATTGTATCCCCAAAAACCATCCATGAAAGAAAACAGTGAGTATCCCGTCGTATTATCCACCAACGTACCAATATGAGGTAAAGGGAAATTGTCCTTTGGGCTGGCTTTATTGATGTCCTTGTAGTATACACATATCCGAACCTTTCCATCCTTCTTAAGGACAGGAACAATATTGGCAACCCACTCTGAGTATTTGACCACTTGTAGAAAACCAGCATCAAACTGTTTCTCGACTTCCTCTTTTATTTTTAACACCACATCAGGCCTCATCCTTCGTAGCTTTTGCTGAACTGGCTAGCATTCTTCTCTTATGGGAAGGCGATGCACTACAATATCAGTACTTAGCCCAGGCATGTCTTGGTATGACCATGCAAAGACGTCTTTGAACTTCCACAGTAACTCAACGAGGTCTTGCTTTGTCTCTTCGGCTATGTGCGTTCCTATTTTCACTGTTTCCCCTTCCTCTAAGATTACATTCTCCACCACCTCTTTATGAGGTAAAATTTGTTTCTCCTCTTGTTCTACCATCCTTAACAAAGTCAGAGGCAGGTCACAATCTTTGTCATCTTTAAAATCTTGAGATTCCTTTAAACGCACGTCTCGCTCAAAAGAGAACTCTGAATTTGTAATATCGTTGCTCATGTCAATGATATCTAGGGACCTATGGTAGGCACAAAGTAATGTACAAAGAACAAATGAATTCAAGAACAACTATTCACATGATATGAATGAGAATAACAAAAATTTTGGAATGAAATTAGAAGATCAAAAGAATCTAAAAAATGAAAGAATATTTGCTCGAATTGGTCATTAAAGATGTATTTCATTTAAACAAAAGATGTTTGAACATGAGCCTATTTCACAAAAGAAATCTTATTGCTCATAGGATTTAAAGCAACAAGTGTGTTCTAAACATTACTCTGTGCAATGTCTAAACACTACAGGAAGTTCCTCTGCGGTCCAGTTGTTCAAAACACTTCCAACTTCATAAAGATGAATGCCCAACAAGTTTCTTCATCCAGTTCCTTCCTCATATATGGCATTGATATGGAGGTCTTCGTTTCTCAACAATCCTATCTTGGAGTTAATTATCCCTCCTGATACATGGAGGTCTTCGTTTCTCAACAATCCTATCTTGGAGTTAATTATCCTTCCTGATACAAAATTCTAGGATATGTGAGGGAATGCCATTAATTCCCACTTGACTTCTTCTCCACTCAAGCGTGCTCTCCTTCTCTCCTGCTTCTTTTCCAGATCTTTCTTCCTTTGTCTAGCATTTGGCCTAAAACCCAAGCCAAAACGATCTTTTTTCTCTTTTAGCAGTGGAACCTGGATCCCTCCTTGGAGATGTCTACCCAATCCTTTTCCTGGTAAGGCTCCTTTCTCCACCATCATTTGCAAGCCCATTCTCGTAGTCCTAGATATCCTAGGCAGCGGAATCTCATTCCCTTCCAAAATGAATGTTACGTTCACGAACTCTAAAGATCAAAAGGAACACTCAGTGGCCTCCTCATTTGCCTTTAAATATGGCGCGTCATTGGTAACAGTTGCTATGATGTCTTCCTCTGCATTTATGGTAACTAATCGACCTTCTGATACTAGTTTCAATTTTTGGTACAGTGATGAGGGCACTGCCCCTGCCGAATGAATCCAGGGTCTTCCCAAAAAGTAATTGTAGGAGGGCTTGATATCCATCACCAAAAAATCCACTTTATATGTGTTTGGCCCAATCAACAACGGTATGTCAGTCCTTCCCATCACTCTTCTCTCAGTGCCAGCGAATGCTCTCACTATGTTCTGGCATGTCTTCATGTGTGAACTATCTATAGGCAATCTATTCAGCGTAGACAATGGTAAAACATTCAAAGTCGATCCATTATCGATTAACTCACTTGGTAAAGTATATCCCTTGCAACGAGTAGTGATGTGCAAAGCCTTAGTCGATCCCATGCCCCTAGGTGGAATTTCATCATCACTAAAATAAATAAAGTTGTCGGCACTTATATTACTAACCAGACGGTCAAGTTTATTGACAGATATATCTTTAGTAACATAGGTCTCATTCAACACTTTCATCAATGCCTCGCGATGTACTTCTGAGCTTAAAAGCAATGCTAGCACTGATATACGAGTCGGTTGTTTGTGCAGTTGCTCTACCACACTGTATTCACTGTGTTTCAAGAATTTCAGAAAATTCTTTAGCCTCTTCTTCCTTTACTGGTTCATTGATAAGTGCCTCAGGTCCTTTCTCTCGTTAATTGCCAAGGTCTTTGATTTCAGTGGTTCTGTTTTGACGTTTATTGAGTCCTAACGCCTTCCACTACGTATGTAAGATCCTTCATTTTGTTTCTCCTTGGAATCATTAGCTAGGATTTCCCCTCCTAGTATTGTCATATTATAGTCGTAATTCAAGGTACCATTTTGTTATTCTTATAAGGAAAGGATATGGGTTTCTGGATTACAACCTTTGGCGCCATTTGTGTTCCTCCTTCCGTGTTTCTTAGTCGAGTGATGATGATCCTCGGGTAATTGACTTTTTGGTTTGCCAATTCTCCTTCTGTCAAACATATACTTCCTCCTCCTAAGCTTCCTTCATAAAATTCTAATTCCTTATTGTCTATAAGGCTTTGCACCAGGACCCTGAACTCAAAACATTCCTAGATTTCGTGCCCTTCTGCTTTGTAAAACTCACAATAGTCCCTTACTCCTTCGCATCCTTCCACAGAATCTGATTCTATCAATCCTCTTCCTACGACTTCTCTCCAGACAATTCTCAATGGGGTTTTTACCTCTGCAATATGCTCCTTGATCATTCTCACAATATCTTTATCAAGCGTATTTACCCCCTTATCTCCATGGTTAGGTAACAGATTTTCTCCACTTGGTGTATCATCAAATTTTACAAACCCCATCTTAATAAGTCTATCGACTACCTTTTTAAAAACAGTGCAATTTTCTATTGAATGCCTCGGTATTCCTGCATGATAGTCACATTGAACGTTTGAATCATACCATTTGGGATATGGCGGCTGTAACGGTTTTAGATAAAATAGGGACACCACGTGGGCGTCAAATAAACTTTGTTACAACTCCCTATACGTCATTGGGATTGGCGTAAACTGGAGCCTTTTAGAGCTTTGCTGTAACACCCCAAACCCGGCCCATGCGTTATGAGCGAATTTGGTATGTCACATGAAGAAAATGTTTTGAGAACTTATGTATGTACTAACGAATGATATTAATATAATATAGTTAACAAAGCAAGTTTGATTTATAACTATTTGATAAAATACAAATTTCGAGAAGTTGATTGATGTATCAGAAACTGAACTTTTGAACTTTAAAAACCATGAGGAAAACGTAAAACATCATGTGATTCTTACTAAAATAAGCGTTACTTGGTTGTGTTTAAGTAAACAAGTTTTTATTTGTAAATATTTGATAAAATACAGCTATTTTTGAATGATCGTTTGATGAGTCGAAAATCGAGATAGTGAGCTTTAAAATCGTGACTTTTGAAATGTCGCAGATAATTTTGAAGGAAAATCTGAGTCAAATTATTTGTAAAAGTTTGCTATAAAATCAATTTATTAATCAATTTTGGAAACCATTATTTAAGTTTTTAGAAAATTCCCTTTTTAAACAATTTAAGGAAAATTATAAAAACATCCCAACCATAAAGCAAAAATAAAAATAGTCCAGCGGCCTTATTACAACTTAAAACCGAAAACAGTAAAAGTAATAAAGTAACGTAAATAGAAATTCTAATGTTCAAGAACACCGTTTTTGAAGTATGGCCTCCATCGAGTCATCCATGGCCCAAGTCCACGTCACTGAGCATTACCTACAAGGGTTAAGAAAGAAAGGGGGGTGAGTTACAAGAACTCAGTGTATAATCCCCTTACCGTTGTCCACTGGGCTTGAACCGGTTTAGCAAAAATTTAGGCCTGAGCCATATAACAAAAACTTGGGTCGAAGCCCATTACAAAATAGAATATATCAAATGAATCAAATGTATGTAATGCAATCCCAATCCAACCTAATAATCCATCCGCTACACAGAACCCGTACCATCCATCACACCTGTGGGGATCAAGTCAACCCACCCCGCCAAACACACCAATCGCAGGCATTATGCCATTTATAACAAATTTTGATGTGGGCAAGCCATCAGATTCACTGAGTATCATATTATCAAACATATTTGTGGCAGTGACACTAGAATTACTTCTCTTCAACATTTTCCCATCCCATGCAAAATTATACATATGTAACATACATAGTAAATGATATTACAAATATAAACAACAATTAATATCTCAGAGATCCATTACAAACAATTTGGCCCATTAACACTTTGCAAAATCGGCCCATTAAGGCAGTCTATCAAATCGGCCCATTAAGGCAATATAACAATTCAACCTATTAAGGCAATATAACAATTCAGACCATTAAGGCAATATATCAAATTGGGCCCATTAGGGGCATTTCCATAATTCGGCCCATAAGGGCATTTTCGTAATTTAAAAGTTCTACCCACTAAGGATAATTTGGTAATCTCGCAACCCATGGGTATTTCGGTAATTTACCCTCCAAGAGTATTTTGCTAAATTTCGCAAACCAGACTTAACTACTAATTTGGGGCATAAAAATCGAAATTATCCATCTGCGTCATACTGACCAAATTGACTATAACTCGAGTTAGGAATCTCAAAATCTAAATCCATAAATTTTCCTTGATACTAGACTCGTATATCTTCTTACTACAATTTTTCCAGAATTTTGGGCTTAGCCATTTAGTACATTTTATTCCTTAAAGTTTCCCTTATTTCATTATCTAATGATTCTGACCTCTCTTACCTTAATTTCAAATATCTCACTGTACGGTTTTCATATACTATTCCCACTTGTTTCTATTGAAAATAGTCTCACTAAGGAATCTATACATATAGACTATAACTCATAATTCACTTTGAAAAATTTTAGATGATTTTTCCAAGATAGAACTGGGAACCACGAAGTCAATCAAAACCAGTCTCACTAAAATTAAAATATCACAGAATTTAAAATTCCTTTTCCTTCTCCATTTCTTCCATATAGAAATAGACACGGTAAGATTTAATTTGAGATCTTATTCACTTATTAATCCCTTTTGTCCTATTTTCCGTGATTTTTTTAAAATCACGTCACTGTTGCTGACCAAAAGCTGTTTCATAGCAAACTATGGTTACCACTACAAACATACGCACGCCCGAGTGATCACGGATGCCAGTTTTCGGTTTTCTTCGGTATTTTGACTGAATAACAGAATCTTTCATGCAAACTTTCAAAGAAGTGTGAGATTACACACCATTTCAAACATGTATTTGGAAGGTACAAGATTACACACCTTGATTACGAGTTGTGCTTTCTACCGATTTCAACACCTATAATGATAGTTGATAGAAGGTTAGTCTCAACTTTGATAATCGTAACTAGAAACACTTTATTAGGCTAACTCCACTTACCATGAATGTGATCTCCCTCAGTGCACCAACAATCGATCCTACCCTTTGACTACTGAAATCCCGTCCTAACAATATTTGGTGAGCGAAAGAGTTGTTAGCAATTATCCCACCTTTAGCCAAAACAAATCTTATAACAACGTTCTTACCCCACTTGCTTGACGAGTCGACGATAATGATTTGGTTAATACAAATCACTTGTGCTCCTTTACCTTGTTGAAAGCCCTAAGCCCAATGATGGCCAAATCATAGGAAAGAATGTAACTCAGACCAATGAGATAGAAAGTAGAATACACGATTTATTAAGGAAAATGATCGCTGTAAATCAGAGTTTTAAAATTTATAAAAAAAATGATCAAAACCTAAAAACTAACTCTGACAACGATTAAAGGCAAGTGTACCTATCGAATAGTAGTATAGCTTAGGCAAGACCGAATATCGAACCCAAAGGAACTTAAACTACTAGTACTAACTTTCTTTTTATTATTTAGCTTTAAAAATAGAGTGAAGTTACTTTAGACGAAGACTAAACTAAGGACACAAAGACAAAAAGGACAAATTGGAAAATAACTTTGAAGGAAAACTCAGTTGATTATGATGATACCCTCAGAAAGAATCCACCTAGACTTCACTTATTAATTAACCCTAAATTATATGAATTCTTTTACTTAGCTTGATCCGTAAGACTCTCTAACCTATATTAAACCCTCTCTCGAGGCGAATAACGTCTAACCCTAGGTTAATTAGTGGAACTCTCGTTCGCTTATAATAACCCCCTAGGATAGCAGTAAATCGATCAATGGACTCCCATATTAGGTTTCACCCTAATCTAAAAAAATCTCGTAACCCTATCTCTAGGCGTTCGATCAACTCCGCTTAATTATGTAAGATCTACTCTTAGGCAAGGTCTATTCCTCCTCCACCTAAGCACATTAGATTTGGATTAAGCAACATTATTAAGAACAAACTAAGTAATTATCATATAACTTAAAAATCAAATAAAAGGATCCATCAAGGTTTCATCCTCTTCAGGTATCTGAAGGGTTTAGTTCATAATAAATAAACAAAACATCGCAAGAGAAAAGATAAAACAAAACATAAGAAAATCCTAAAACTCCCTGAAAGAATTGAAGGAAGATTCCACCGTCTTGAGTATAGTTCCGGCTTCTTGGGATGGATCAACTGGATATCTTCACGGTTTTTCCCTAACTCTGACCTTCTCGGCTTGGCTCCTTAGCCTAGCTTTGACGCCGGTTTTGGCTTCTGCCGAACTCCCCTTTCAAGTTGCCCCCTTGGGTGTTTATATAGACTTTGAGATGCCTTACTTGGCCCCTAAGTATCCTAATTTAAGTAGAATTCCTAATAGGGTGTTTGAATAGGCTTTGGAATGTGTTTCTTTGCCTCCAAGTATCCTTTCCCGAATATAATTACTCTTTCCAGTGACAGGGACACGGCCATGTCACACGCCCGTGTGAATCGTGGCCAGGCCATGTTCAGACTTTTAATGAGACACGGCCACGTGGTCTTTGGGCCAGGCCGTGTCGATTTCTCTCTTGGCCCAATTTAGTCCGTTTTAAGCCCGTTTCTCGTTCTTTTCATCCTTGGGTGCTTTCCTGAGTTTAAAACATGAAAAGAAAGGATTAAGAGCACCCTTTTACATAAACTGAGGCTTAATTCATCCAAAAGCATACTAAATGTGGGCCTAAAATATATTATAATTATGGTTTATCAAATACCCCACACTGAAGCTTTTGCTTGTCCTCAAGCAAAATTCTCAACTTACAATTAAAACGATCTTTCCATAATTCATAATTTCTATAAAAAATGTCTCATCATAATTCAGAGATAATTTATACATGGATAATTCAAGTCAAAGAGTCCTAAAGATTCAAACAATCAATGTCATACATTTGTAGTACGAAAATATAGGTGTTTCCCTTCATCTAAATAATTACTTTGGTTCAAAATCGACAATGATTGATATCCTTACAAAAGATTCACTCAAATCACTCATAGTGTTCAAGGTTCAGAATTAAGCACTCAATAGTCGAACATGAAAAGTTAATCCCATAGGCTTGCCTGAAAATCAAATCTCCACCACTGTAAAATGAGATGACAAACAGATCAAAAGGTCTTTAACAGGGTTGTAACGGGGCTAGGGTTAAAGGTGTGGATAAAGGCTGAATTAGAAGGTTAGAATCGAGATCGACCAGATAAATCTCCTAACTAGAAAAATGAACTAATCTTTAATAATCAATTGAAGCTTAATAATACTAATAATACGAGCTTTTTCTTCAAGAATTTTTGAATTTTAATGTGTAAGCTCTCCTAATCACAAACTAATAATGAATATACTTCATTTTTTTTAAGAACAAAATATCATTACAATAATAAAAAAGAATTTTTACAACTGAAATATAGAACATAGTTAGGAAACTTGTTCAAAATCAAATCTCGACAAAAAGGGTAATTAAAAGGGATGGTGATAACAAATACAAAGGGTTTTGGGTTAATATTAGTGGGTTAGTCAATAAAAAGGGTTGTTAGGCTCAACGGGGTTCACTAGGGGTTAATTATGAGGGTAGGCTTTTTAATGGTGTAAGTGGGTTAAAACCTAGGTGCCTTTATCATCTCAGTTGATCAAATCATAACTGTGGTCTCAACATGTATAATCACGGCAAGTTTAGAATAACAGTTCAGAGTTGACACACTCATAATCAAAATGTGAGCATGAAAAAGAATGTATGCTCTATAAGGCTCAAAATCTCACAAAAATTATAGGTGTTTTTGACATCAACCTTATAAATTTCAAACTTCAAGATATCATTCAAATTCAGGTTAACAACCTAAAATTTTAAATTTTTGAAAATTAGACTTATTATGCTTGATTCCCTAGTATTCTTCAAATTTAATTATCAATGCACAATTATCAATGACTTAATCTAAAACATATCAATAGAAATCTTAAATCAAATAAATTTCATATAAATCGTAATATGAGAAACTTACTTTAAGATCAAGGCATAATTCAGGGATTTTCAGATAATACTATAATTAACCCCCCCACACTTAAGATGTACATTGCCCTCAATGTACTAAGATGGATAATATCAAAATAATCATAAAATCATAAGATAGGGAGAGAAGTGAAACTTCTTAAATTTTGGATGAAGTCAATGAAAAGGAACCGGATAGGATTGGAGGTGAACGTGGGGAAGCGTCTCGAGCCGTTTGAAATTGAATCCTCGAACAGCCGGTCGAATTTTATTATGTCCTAAGCTAAATCTAAATATCATAAAGAATAAGAAGAAAATAAAGTACAGAAATAATAATAATGAAATGAAAATAAAATTAAAATAAAAACAAAAATAATGGAAAATGAAATACAATTAGGAAAAAGGGAGAATGGTGTTTAGATAGAGATGTAGCCTGTGTTTTGGGATTTTGAATTTTTAGCGCGTTCAGGGTGTTCAGCACGGCCGTGGGTGAAGTGCATGCCCGTGTCTTTCTTCACACGGTCATTTAATATGGGCGTCCTCCTCCCGTGTTCGATAAGTCAGAATGTTGGCAGGGTTGGAAGGCACAGTCGTGTTCAGCCCTGTGTTGCATTACCCACGCCCGTGTACGTCAAGTTTTCTTTTGGCACAGTCATTCTACACGGGTGTGTCTTACCCGTGTTCAATAAGTCAGTAGCTTCACACGAGGCGTCGGCACGGGCGTGGACTATTATCGTTACTCGTGTTGGGAAAACAAATTTTTTCTATATCGTGCACGGCTACTGGCATGCCCATGGTTCATCCCCTAGCTTCCACACGGCCACAGGCATGCCCATATGTAGGGCCGTGTGGCCTAGAAATTTGCTCTTTGGTTAGTTTATGGTTAGGTTCTAAAAACAAAAAGAAAACAAAAAAAAAAAGAAAAAAAATAAAAATAAATAAAAAATGTAAAAATAGGGTTAGTGCTCGGGTTACCTCCCGAGAAGCGCTCGTTTATAGTCTTAAGCTAGACTTTACCTCTCATTCGTATGGTCATGGTGGTTTGAGGAGGTGAAAATCATTTCCCATGCGATCACTTCGGTTATGGATATATAGTTTAAGTCGAGTAATGTTTACCTCAAAAGTGTCAAATTTAGGATTGCTTACCTCGACAGTGCCGTATATGAAGACATTAAGTACCTCAAAAGTGATTTCTTCGTTTGCCTTGAGGTCTGAATTGGTGATTCTAGGGTCTTCCTTATTCAACAATACTTGATCCCCTAATTTGATGTGAGTTGTTGTTCCTATCAGCTCGTTTGGGGTCTTATTCGGTTTCACTTCGTGCGGTTCCTGTTCCTCTTTGATTTGTGTTTCCTCCTCTTTTAGTTTGTCAACCCTAAGGCTTTGTTCCTTATGTGTTTCTTCTTTGTCAGCACTAGGTCTATGATCTAGCTCAGATAAGTGATTTCGTGATGCTTCCTGTAAAGAAGGTTGAACCAAATGATTATCAATAGAATTAACGTTCCTACCTTTATTACTCAATGTCTTAGCTGAGTTAAGAGCTTGAAGAGTGATTGTTTCGTCGTCTACACGAAGTGTGAGTTCACTGAATTCTTCCTCTGTGTGGTCTTTCTTTATTGCATCGGGATATGGCACACGAGCTTGGTACTCTGTATTTACTGGGTTTGGTAAATCACGGCTTACCTCAATCTTACCTTTACTTACCACAGTTTCTTGCCTTGGGTCAGATTCCACTAACAACTCACTGTTATGAGCTTGTACATCTTGGGGCCCATAATTCGGCTAAGGTTTGTAGCCTTGTGGTGTTTCCTGTGGTGAAAGTTGAACAATTTTATTATCAACTAAATTTACTTTCTCACCTTCATCACTTGATGTCCTGATCGAGTCAAAAGCTTGTAGACTGATTGATTTGTCACCTACACGAAGAATAAGTTCTCCTGTACCAACATCAATTTTAGTCCTGGCAGTTGCTAGAAAGGGTTTTCTTAAAATTAAAGGAATCGAATTATCCTCATTCATGTCTAAGACAACAAAATCTACTGGGAATATGAATTTATCAATTTTGATTAGAACATTTTCTATTATACCCCTAGGAATTCTGATAGTTTTATCAGTTAACTGGATGCTCATCCTAGTTTGTCTGGGTTTCCCTAGACCTAGTTGTTTAAACATTTAATAAGGCATAACGTTATGCGTGCCCCTAAGTCAGCTAACGCATTTTCAATAGTTAAACTACCAATTATGCATGGAATTGTAAAACTCCCTGTGTCTTTTTGCTTCGCGCATGAGTACGCTCGTAACATTCTTTGAGCATGATGCGTTTAATTCCACGTGGTGCTCCTCGTCTAATTTGCGTTCGTTTGTCAAGAGCTGTCTTAAAAATTTTCTCGAGTCTGGCGTCTGAAAAAGAGCTTCAAGAAGAGGTAAGTTAATATGTAATTTATTTAAAAGTTTAAGAAACTTACCAAACAGTTCTTCTGAATCGTCTCTTTCTAATGCTTCAGGGTAAGGTATGCGAGGTTGATACTCCTTAATTATCGGTTTTGGCCTTTCTTGTGTTACCTCGTTTTTTACCTTTTTCTTCCTTGGTTTCTTGTTGTGGGATGGGTTCGTCTATCTCTGTATTTTCCTGAGCTGCTATGGCTTGAATTTGTTCCTTTGGATTAATCTCAGTGTTGCTTGGTAGACGTCCTTGCGGTCGTTCGGACATTAACTTTGTAAGTTGTTCGACCGCCTTAGTGATTTCCCCAACATGGCTCTTTATCTCTTCAATTGATGTTCGTTGGTTTGTTTCAGTGTTGCTTGGCAAGCTTTCTTGTGATTGTTATAAGATCAGCTAAGCAGGCTGACCTAACTGATCCTTGATCCCTTGATTCGATGCTTCTTGTTTTGTTTCTATATTTTGGTAGCGTGTTTCTGTGTTTGCTATGAATTTTTCCAGCATCTATTCAAGGTTCGACTTATCTTCCTGTTGGTGAGGTGGTTGTTGAAAATTTGGAGGAAGTTCCTGTCTTTGGCTACTTTGATCATTCCAGGAGAAATTGGGATGGTACCTCCAACCTGCATTATAAGTGTCATTATAAAAATTATTTTGAGGTCTAGAGTAGTTAGCCATATAGTGGACTTGTTCGTTCTCCATGCCATATACGTAGGGTGGGTACTCAAGATTCGCCACGCCTTTTGGATTTGAGTCATATGGAATTACTGGGTGTAACTGCGAGCGACTACACAAACCATCAATCTTTTTATTCATCATCTCTAGCTGGGTAGATAACCTGGTGAACACGGCGTAGCTGGGTAGATAACCTGGTGAACATATCGTGGTCAAAGGCACTTGCTGCTTTAGTAGGAATTGTCCTCATGACTTGCCACTAATAATTATTCAGTGCCATCTTCTCTATAGACTAAAATTATCTGCCAAAAGCAAAATAGAGGAAAAATTAGCAAAGTAAAAAAATAAAAAATAATAATAATGAAAATAAATTGCAATAATAATAAAAAACGGCTAAAGTAATAAAAATAGAGCTTTCTTAATATTTTAGTTCCCTGGCAACGGTGCCAAAAACTTGATTGCTGTAAATTAGAGTTTTAAAATTTATAAAAGAATGACCAAAACCTGAAAACTAACTCTGACAACGATTAAAGGCAAGTGTACCTATCGAACAGTAGTACAGCTTAGGCAAGACCGGATATCGAACCCAAAGGAACTAAAAGTACTAGTACTAACTTTCTTTTTATTATTTAGCCTTGAAATTTGAGTGAAGTTGCTTTAGACGAAGACTAAACTAAGGACACAAAAACAAAAAGGACGAATAGGAAAATAACTTTGAATGAAAACTCAGTTGATTACGACGATACCCTCAGGAAGAATCCACCTAGACTTCACTTATTAATTAACCCTAAATTATATGATTTCTTTTACTTAGCTTGATTCGTAAGACTCCTTAACCTATATTAAACCCTCTCTCGAGGCAAATAACGTCTAACCCTAGGTTAATTAGTGGAACTGTCGTTCGCTTATAATAACCCCCTAGGATAGCAATAAATCGATCAATGGACTCTCATATTAGGTTTCACCCTAATCTGGCAAAATCTCGTAACCCTATCTCTAGGCGTTCGATCAACTCCGCTTAATTATGTTAGATCTACTCTTAGGTAGGGTCTATTCCTCCTCCACCTAAGCACATTAGATTTGGATTAAGCAACATAATTAACAACAAACTAAGTACTTATCGTATAACTTAAAAATCAAATAAAAGGATCCATCTAGGTTTCATCCCCTTTAGGTATCTGAAGTGTTTAGTTCATAATGAATAAACAAAACATCGCAAGAGAAAAGATAAAACAAAACATAAGAAAATCCTACAACTCCCTGAAAGAATTGAAGGAAGATTCCGCCATCTTGAGTATAATTCCGGCTTCTTGGGATGGATCAACTGGCTATCTTCGCGGTTTTTCCCTAACTCTGACCTTCTCGGCTTGGCTCCTTGGCCTAGCTTTGACACCGGTTTTGGCTTCTGCTGAACTCCCCTTTCAAGTTGCCCCATTGGGTATTTATATAGACTTTGAGATGCCTTACTTGGCCCCTAAGTATCCTAATTTAAGTAGAATTCCTAATAGGGTGTTTGAATAGGCTTTGGAATGTGTTTCTTTGCCTCCAAGTATCTTTTCCCGAATGTAATTACTCTTTCCAACGACAGGGACACGCCCATGGCACACGCCTGTGTGAATCGTGGCCAGGCTGTGTTCGGACTTTTAATGAGACACGGCCATGTGGTCTTTGGGCCAGGCCGTGTCGATTTCTCTCTTGGCCTAATTTGGTCCGTTTTAAGCCCATTTCTCATTCTTTTCATCTTTGGGTGCTTTCCTGAGTATAAAACATGAAAAAAAAAGGATTAAGAGAACCTTTTTACATAAACCGAGGCTTAATTCATCCAAAAGCATACAAAATGTGGGCCTAAAATATGTTATAATTATGGTTTATCAGAAAACTCGAATGAAACAAAGCTGTTGACAAAGAGAGAATTACTACTTACCGATTTGATTAAGAAGAGGTTTTCCCACACGATAGGGAATGAAATGATGAAGATATAGGATGATAATGGGTTCGGTTATAGAGAAAATCAAACAAGAATATGTGATCACAAAGTGATGTTGATTAAAGAAGAAGAAAAGGTTGATGAAATGGTCAAAAGAAAGAATGGATGGAGAAAAGTTCTTTGGTAGTTTCGGATATCAAAGGTGGGATGAGCAATGGTGAGTGTTTAGGCCAAACAAAAGAAAAAGAATGCACAAATGTGTTAGGAGGTTTCAGCCAAAGCAAAGAGGGAGATGTATTTGAAAAGAAGACACAAATGTTCAAAGAGAAAAGTGTACCCCTCATGCACCAAAAACTAACAAAATGGTCTAAAGAGAAAAGAGAAATTTGGCTCTCCCTTCCCCCTAACAAAACAGTCCATAGTCTTGACAATAAGGTCAACATTGCCCAACCAAAACTTTCCAGAACATCACCCTTGAAAAGTGCCAACAAGCTTCCTCAACTTACCTTTTTCTTTTGATTTCTTTCCCTATCCTTATCCTTTCCTTATTCCTTTAGCCACCTTGCCAAAATTAAAAAGTCCACCTTGCCTAAAATACTACCTTGGCCGACACTTAGGGAAAGAATACAAAAAAAATAGTCATAATTTTGCACTTGATGGGATTTGAACCTCCTCCCTCAAAGTCCTTCATGTGGCGCCATATCCCTTTTACCATAAGCTCCTTTATGCTAGCAATATGCACACTTATTTCCTTAAGCCTTGATGCCCCTTACCTTCTCTCCTTAAAGTGCTAAAATACCAAATTTTTACTAAGGCCCAATTAAACCCCAGACTTCCTAGAAACCTCGTAACCTTCCAAATTCACTTAACTAATAAGTCAAATTTGCAATAACACCATTCTCATATTCTCGAAAATTTTAAACATTTCTACGCCCAAGGCCCATTCGGCCCAATTCTTCTAGGCCCAATTTCGGGATGTTACATTTGCTTTGTACCTGAGTCCTGCCTTACCAAACCTTGTTGCCCAATGGTGATTACTTTTGGTTGGCTAACAGTGATTGCCTTCGGGTACCCTTTTTGATATGTACTCGTATTATTCACCTCATTCTCCTTTTTCCTTGGAGCTAACCTTCTGGTGTTCTCCCCTGCTTCTATCCTGCCATTCCTTATGGCATTCTCAATCATTTCTGCCGCCATTACTATATCCGTAAAGCTTTTTGTGGTACTTCCTATCATGTGAGTAATGAATGGGGCTTTTAAAGTATTGATAAAAAGCATTGTAGTTTCTTTTTATAGGACCGATGGCTAAACTTGCATAGCAACTTCCTTCCATCTTTGCGCGTACTTTCTAAAGCTTTCATTCGGCTTCTTCTCCATATTCTGCAAGGTAATTCTATCAGGAGTCATGTTTGTTACGTGGCTATACTGCCTCATAAATGCTTGCGCTAGGTCCTTCCACGAACTAATCTTGGCACGGCTTAGTTGATTATACCATTTGGATGCTGCCCTTACCAAACGGTCTTGGAAACAGTGAATCAGCAGTTGGTCGGTGTTGACATACCCAGTCATCCGTCTATAGAACATGGTGATGTGAGCCTTGGGACAACTAGTCCTGTTATACTTCTCAAATTCTGACATTTTGAACTTATGGGGGAGTATCAAGTTTGGGACAAAACTCAGGCATCAATTCCACCATGTTTAACAATATTTTCCATCGCCTTGAATTTTCCTTCCAACCACCTGCATTGGTCTTCAAATTGCTTTGGAAGTTCCATTCTTGCTCCTTCCCCTTTTGCCACATCCAAATCAGGAATTACAGGATTGGTCGGATTATCTCCTGGGTTAGAGCCCAAGCCAACGTGGAAGTTCATTGGATTTGAAGTACCAGTATGAGCCTACTGAGGTCTAATTGTGATAGATGGCCTTTGCGGGTATACCTCTAGTTGTGTTTGTGCACGGATGGGAGTAAAACCTGAAGGATAGTCCTTACTTTCTTCCCCAGTATTGGTCATGGGACCTTTTTCTTTGCCCGTTGCCCTAGTCAGTAATTGGGCCATTTCAGTCATCATGTTTCTTTGGACTCCATCATTTGATCCCTCATGTCTTGTTGAATCTTGGCCAGTTGCTCTTGCATCTGATTATGCATCTCTCTTTGTAGTTTTTCAAGTCTTTCTAACCTTTGATCCATATCTCTTGTCTTAGCTCGAGTGCCGTATTGATGTCTAGTTTCCAGATTAATTCTTTCTCACTTTCTCTCTCTCTGTAATAATTTCAACTAATTAGGATCTTTCTATGGGTTTAAATGCATATGATAGGATATAATGCAAATGCATGAATGCAAAAAAAAGGCATCGATTGAAATTCAATTTCATTTAGAAAACTTTATTAGAAAACAAAATCCTTTACATAAAACGAACTACAAATATGCTTTCACCCCAATGCCCAAAGTCTTGACTTTCCTAAACAACAAGGCTAGCTCTTGACCACGATCTGACTGTATCTCGTAATTTATGCTCAACGTATCAGCCTGTACTGCCAAAGTCTGTAAATGATCAGCTACCTATTGAATCTGAGCTATGGCTTCACCCATGAGATAATCCTTATTTCTAACTTGATCATGAGAATGGTGGAGCTCCTCCTTCCAATGCCCTTCTCTTGTTTCAAGAAGCTCGATCTGGAGTTCATAATTTTGTAATGCCGATTCTAATTTTTTGTTCTTGCCCTTCATTTCCTCAATCTTGTTCAGACTTGACTTTAGCTCGATTGCAGAATTACGGTTTCGATGGTGATGAAGAGACCGTCCCAGTTCAGCCATTCTAGCCTTTAATCTATATTTCTCCTTCTGGCTTTCTGCCGAACTCCTTTCCAGGGCCTCGTTTCGCACCTACATTTCTTGGAACTTCCTCTCCCAACGGTCAGCTTTGGCCTTTTCCTCTTGAATCTCCTGTTGCCACTATTCCGAAGTCTTCCCTAATTTAGCATTTTTCATTGATAGATGTAGCTTCTTATATTTTGTCTTTAGACTATCCAAATCTTCCTCGACCCTTTTCTTTCCTTTTTTTAATTTTTCGGCCTCTAATTTCTGAACATCCACATCTAATATCAGGTACATTTCTTTCTTCTTCTAACTTATCTATCCTCTTTCCGAGCTCTGAATTCCTCCTTTCGAAATCTTGTTTTATAATCCCTAATTTTGATGGGACCACTTGCAAGTATTCCTTTCTTGATCGGGTGCCTTCCGGATTCAGCTCAGGGATGTTATCATTGATCCTCTAATCCTCCATTTGTTGTATTCTGGGGTCGTCATTAAGCCTACGTATAATCTCTTCATCCTATGAATCTAATTCCAGGCACTAGAAATCTCCTTAACCCTCTTCTTATAGTTATCCCCTCTGTATGAGAACTCACGTTGAGCCAACACATATGTTGCTGGTACGAACTATCTTGATCCATATTGCCTTACTACAAGCAAGGGGCATATCCAACGGCTCCCCAAATTCCAAGTAAAGGAAACCAGTCAAAACTCCTACACTGATAAAGAATTTCGTCGAGAATCATCCAAGGAGCCCTCCACTCGATGTCTTCCTCTTGAAGGTTTTGAAGGAGCGCCATCCAGTTTTCCTCAGACACGTCTTCTCTCCTTGGTGTAGTCACTATCTCTTTTAATGGAGAATAATTCTCAGAGAAAACCCGATAAAAAACTTTCTCAACCTTCCAGAAATGACTGTGAAACCAAGCTAATAACAACTGCACGCATCCAACGAACCTACCCTCACCTGTTCTCCGAAAGGCATTCAAAGATCTAAATGTCTTAGCTAAGATCGCAGGTACAGGCGTGACCCTTCTATCAAGTTGATCGAATAAATTAGTGACTACTTCATCTACGTCTTAGAGGTTTACGGAAAATTACCAAACCATAAATACACAAGGCAAAGATGTCAATCTTCTTCTTTACATCTGGATGTGCTAAGATCAGGTCCTTCAAACTCACCCAAGGAATGCATTTACCCTCACCTTTCTTATGAATCCTGGATGCAACCCACTGTTCACTCATCCCTGTGATATTTATTAACTTCTTCACAAAAGTTGGGACATTAGTGACCCTAGAATAAGCTTTGTCGACTTGGATCCTTGGACAGCGAAGCAAGGTTGTATATTCCTCCACCATGGGCACTAAATCTACTTTTCCGTAAGTGAAACAACTATAGGCAGGGTTCCAAAATTGAATCATAGCCCGGAACAGATGCTTGTCTACCTTGATGTCGAGCAAGTAGGGTAGATCGCCATAATTACGATAGAACAGTTGCTTAGCCTCATTATCCCATTGGGTCCATATTTCTTTCAACTCTTGGAACTCATTTTGCGTCATACTAATACGAGTGAAATATCATAGTTCTGACACATACCCCTCAGCTAAGCTATTCCCTTTCTCTAATTGTGTTTTCCCTAACCACATGCGGACGGCTGCATTGTCTTCCACTTTATCAATAAATTCATTCTCCATAACCAGCTTTCTAACTTAGAAACTGACCGTGAATCAATACGTCTTAAAATATGAAATGACATGCACCAAAAATAAAGCACAACAAGTTAGTATCATGAAATAAAACATAAAGCAAATAAAATAAACAAAGACCTATCTAGGTGACCACTAAGGTTTGGCATAGTTCTACTTAGGGTGAGTCCTTACATTTTCTACGTGTGGTTTAGCTCTAAAGTTGAGGTACCTGAACTAGCAGATTCCTCGATCCTCACCCATTATAGGCTCATACGGACCAAGCCAGTTCAGGGGAATACATTTCCCTATGGCCATTCAGAAGTGAAAACTTCACGAAGATATAGGTACAGATGTATCCTGGAAGCAATCCACTAGCCCATACAGAGGTGAAAACCTCATGAAGGCATAGTTTCTCACTCCCACTTAAAGGTACGACAACAGCGGTCATGCAATTCAATGTGCGCAAGAAAATATCAATCATATGCAACGACACAAACAAATGCAACAAAAGGATCGTAATTTTCAAATCAAATTTTCAAATTTTTGACAAAGGACAGAAAATAATCAATTTTATGGCTTGACTCTCTTATGGTCCCTAGTGGAGTCGCCAAGCTGTCGAAACCATTTTTAATTTTAAAAAACGGACGTGGATCGACTTTGAAAAACGTAAACGGGAGTTGCCACTGATCTTTTTTTTTTTTTGCTTTAGTGTGATTGGATCACCTTATAAAACAATATTTGTTTTTATTTAAAATATTGATTTTGGCCTACAAAATTCGAGAAAATGGGTTCGGGAATTGGTTACGTACGAGGAAGGGTTAGCACCCTCGTAACGCCCAAAAATTGGTACCTAATTGATAAACTCATGTCCTAATGTTGAAGATTTTAAAATTTTAAAATATGATCCTTTTATTTAAAAGAAAGCCAAGAATCACTTATCTCAAAGAAATAAAATGCCACACCTAATGAGTTAGGATGCAACATTTCAAGACTTCGAAACTAAGCTTGTCTTTATTTGTAGAAAATCTTTACCTCAAGATACAAAGGATCATATACAATAAGTTAGGATACAACATCTTGAATTCCAAAAAATAAGTTTTGATTTGAAGTTTATGGGTTTCAATTTCAAAAAGGAAAACTTAGTATCTTAAGTCCAATGAAAAAAGTGGAAACCCAGTGAGTTAGGGTACGATTTTTCTCGAATCCCCCAAATATTATATATCGTCGTATTTTTTTTTAAAAATCTTTTGAATAAAATGCGACAATTTAGCAAAATGCATTTTTAAAAAATGATTTGAGTAAAATATTGCATTAATACATTACAAAACATAAATACCAAATAGCAGTTCATCATAATTACAAGCCATATTAACAATTAATACTAATATAGACAATTAACGAAAGAATAATATAAAATAATGAATGATACAAATAATAAAATAACTAAAATAATGTAGAATTTTTTTTTAAAAAAAAGAAATGATTTAACCTATAAAACTAAAATAATTAAAAATAAAGTAAAAAAATAAAGAAAGTCAAGGAAATATGGCTAAATCAAAAAAAAATAAAATATGAAATAAAATATAACATCTTAAATTAATGGGCCTTTGCGTTTAATATGCTGTGATGTTTATGTTGTGCTTGATGTGCTAGCTAGGGTGTTTAAGAGGTCAAGAATGGGCTCAGGGTTGGGCCGAGGCCTTAATTGAATTTTCTGTTTGGGCACTCTAGTGGAAAGCCTGATAAGATATGGCTTAAAAGATGTTATCTGTGTTTTAAGACACAAATGGGCTTGTGGCCTAGTGGCAAAGTGGCAAAGTGGCGCCACTTAGAGAGCATGAAGGTGGTGTCAGCTGAGGAGGTCCAAGGTTCGAGTCGCATTACCTACTTATTTTTAAATGTTTTGGCGTCAAAGGAGAGGAGAGTTGGGGGCGGCTAGGATGCTTTAGAAGATAAATAGAATGGATAATGTGGATAATGAGGCTGATAAAGTGACTGATAAAAGGGAGAAAGAGGTGGTGTTATCCATGACACTTGAGGATAAGTGGTCAGATGAAGATAAGGGAGAAAATTTAGGAGTTATCTGCTGATCAGTAGTGGTGGCCGAATTTCCATCTCTTGGAGGGGGAGAAATCAGTTTTGTTATGCAATAGGGTTGCCGAAATTTCCCCTTATTAGTTGATCAATTTTTAAGTTATCAAAAGGGGCATTTTCGGTTTTTGAGAGGTAGTTGCCGAAATTTTGATTAAATAAGGGGGATATCTCTTCAATTCCAGCATTTGGATCCTATTTTCTTTTTCTATTCTATCATCTTCACTTCTAAGCAAAAGCCAAAAGTCCATTATTCTTTTCCTGTTTTCTTCTAGAAAGCCAAAACCACCCAATTCTTCTCAGCATCTTTCCCTTCAAAAGCCGAAACTCTGAACTTTCCTCTCATCTCCAAAGCTGAATACTTCCTATTCCCTTTTGCTGATCTCTTCACTAAAAGCCGAATCTACATAGATTTCTTCCTATCATCTTCTCTTTGAGATCTTCCCAAAAGCTGAAATCTTCTAGGAGTTGCCGAATTCTCTGTAAAGGTAGGTGCCGATTTCTTCTGATCTATTATTTTTCTCTTTTGGTTTTTAGAAGACAAAGCTGAAAGGCTAATGGATTGTTGGTTTCTTGTGTTTATGTGTTGGGCGACATTCGGGAATTGAAGTAGATCGCTAAGATCTAAAAGCCGGAACTGCTAGTCTCTGAACCTCATATCTCTCTTTTTGAGATTTTAAGGTAAGGGGTTCTTCTTAGATTTTCGTTAGGCTCGTTTATCATAATCATAATCTTAACCCTATGATATGGATTAACAACCACATGTTGTGATGGTAGCATCTGATAAGGTTTGATGGAATCACATGTCGTTCAGTCAAAGGAACGTGCGATGTCAGCAGTTCGAGATTGGCCACCGGGTTGTGGACCGGTGCCAGAATAAAATCTTAGATAGTTAGCAGTTGTATCGGCTTCTGATAGTGTCGACATAGAAGGTCTCATCTTGACTGTAATCAGGTGTGTAGATCTCTAACACACTATTTTAATCTGTAATATATATGTATGTGCTATGGGCTAAAAGCCGAAAAAAGGCTGTGTGGATAGTCGTGTTACCCGGAAATGGTAGGCAAGGGATGCCAGGTACGTAATCATAGAAACTTCTCTAAAAACATGTGATCTTTTAGGTTGTATTCTGTTTTGATTCTGCATGGATATATGCATGGGATGGGGTTGATATGATGAAGGGGAAGAGCATGTTAAAAGGTCACTTAGTGATCGGTGGTTAAACCACGATATGTACATTTAGGTCACAATAGTGATCGGTGGCTCTGCCACACTTGATTATAAGGTCACACAGTGATCGGTGGCTCTGCCACAGTGGATTATAAGGTCACACAGTGATCGGTGGCTTTGCCACAGTAGATTATAAGGTCACGTGGTGATCGGCATTTTAACTGACAGCATGACTGTCGATATGGTGTGTAGCGGTTGGTGGGTTGATTGTAGAAATCCCTAAGGTGTGATGGCTGGTACGGGCTGCTGTGTAAAGGATGGACTTTTAGGTTGGGTTGGGCCATGTTACATGTAAATGTTCTGTTGCCATTGTGAATGGGCCAAGGCCCATAATGTGTTTGTGGGCCTCACGCCTTTTATGTGTTTTCGAGATTTGCACACTGAGTCTTGGTGACTCACCCCTTATTTTCCCTGACTTTTCAGATGAGCAATAGATCATGGACATGGGAGTCGAGGCGGACTCGAGGGGCCATCAAGTTCTTTTATTTTCATAGACTATTTTCAGTTTTCATTTAAGTTTATAATTTTGGGACTATTTATGTAATAAGGCTCCATAGCTTAGGTTTAAATTATAATTGTTAATGTCTTTATTCTATTTTGTTTTCAAATTTAAATTTTATGTTTTACTTCTTATCTATAAGAAGTAATAATACGGGATTTTCAAACACGTTCAAAGGAAAAAAAAAAAAAGCAAAGGTTTTCATCAAATATCATTTTTCTGAATGAATACCTAAATAAATAAATTGAGATTTCCAAAAACCATCAAAGCAATGTTTTCAACGTTCATGCCAGATTTGGTCGTTGCATTTGGGCCGGGTTTGGGGTGTTACAATTTTGGTATCAGAGTCCAGTTACAAACCACGGGCTGTGAAATGGGTCTAGTAGTGTTTTGTAAAATTGATGTGAATTTGAGAAATGCTTTGGGTTGAGATATGGCCTTCGAGTCTACCGGCACCCGATCCACACAGGTAAGTATTCTAACTCTTGATGTGATATGCATGTTGGGTTTGATGGGCTTTATGGACGCAAACTAGCTTGTTAGGGTTAATGGACTTTAGGCCTAATTTAAACAACTCTTCAATTTCATAAAACTTAAGCTAATTAAACATGTCTGTAAACTAGTCGCTGGGTTAGGGTGTGGTAACATGTATACGCATGTCTAGGATTGGATTCAGGGAGAGCTTGGTAATTAAGCGGTCCTAGTGACTCACCTCCTCTTCGCTGGAATCCTACCTGGTGCGTAGTGACTGTTCACCTTAGCCACGAGGACTAGTTGGCGGGCCAAAATTTATAACTAAAACTCGAAAGGGACTAGCCACCCTATTTCTCAAAATTACTAAAATACCCCCTAGTTTTGTAAAATTTCCAAAATATCCTTAATTTGTGAAAAATTTCCCAAAACACCCTGGATTTATAAAACTACCAAAATTTGTGGAATTACCGAAACACCCCCGGTTGGCAAAATTACCCAAATACACATGTTTTGCAAATGACTCGAAAACCCCTAGATTTACAAAAGCACCCGGTTTACCAAATTATCGAAATTTGTGAAATTACCAAAATACCCTCGATTTGAAAAAAAATTTCAAAATACCCTTGCTTTACAAGAAAAAAAATATATACACCAAAATATCTCTATTTTGAAAAAATCACCAAGATACTCTATTTTGTGAAATTACGGAAAATGCCCTGTAGGAAAGAACTACGAAAATACCCCTGGGTAGTGGAATGTCGAAAATACCCTTTCGTGATGAATGTGGGTTCATGGATGCTACTTGTGTGTTGATGTATGATGGTTGAATGTATGTGGTTCCTAGAACTAGGAGATACAGACTTGAGACTGAAACCCGTAGATACAATTTTGAATTCGAAAGAACTACTCTTGAAAATCTCTGTCCATAAGATTTTTCGTGGTTAATCAGTGGAAGAAATTAATAATTCATAAAATTTCTAATCAGATAAACGCGAATCGGTAGAATGAGTACAAGGGGTCGTGGACGTCTGCCGTGTGGTCGTGGTAGGGGTAGGATGGCTGTGTCAGAACCGGTAGGATCTGGCCATGAGTCTTGAAACGAGATGCCAGTTCCACCAGCTGTAGAGGCAGAATTTCAGGATCAGATGGCTGGAGATGATGTGGTATCTCAGGCGATGTTAAGGGTTTTAGAGAGGGTTACTGGGGCAAGCATAGGAACAGGAGCCCGGAAATCTGTGTCGGAGTGGCTTAGAGCCAATAGGGCAGAGATGTTTAGGGGAATTTTTGGTATAGCCCCAAGTACAGCTGAGTATTGGTTGGAGGCGGTTGAGCGTATAATGGATGATCTGGATTTCGCGGAAGAGGAAAAATTGAAAGGGGTTGTATCTCTCCTGCGGGATGAAGCTTATCATGGTGGCTTATGGTTAAGGATGGTACGATGGCTGACCGTGTCACCTGGGATTTATTCAAATGTTTCAGAGTAAATACATTGGGACAAGTTATGTAGATGCGCAGCATAGAGCATTTCTGAATCTGGTGCAAGGAAGTAGGTCGATGGCTGCGTACGAAGCGAAATTCTTACGCCTTAGCCGTTATGCTCGAGGAATGGTGGCCACAGACCATGAACGTTGTGTTCGATTTGAAGATGGTCTGAGGGATGATTTGCGTGTATTGATAGCTCCACAGAGGGAGAGGGAATTTGCTATGCTTGTAGAAAAAGCTAAGATAGCTGAGGAGGTGAAGCGGACAGTGAAACTAAATCGGGATAGAGATAAGGGTGGAAGTAAGAGGAATTTTGGATCGTTAGGGGCAGCTGGGCGTACTCAGAAAAGGCTGAGGTTAGATGGTCTGAGACGGGATGAGAAACCTGCTGCTAGTCAGACATAGAAGTGTGCTCAATATGGTAAATTCCATGTAGGTGAGTGTTGGGCAAGCAGTGGAAAGTGCTTTAGGAGTGGATCTACGGACCACCAAGTGAGAAACTGTCTGCAGCAACGGGGCGATGAAGGGCCCACAGGTCAAGGAAAAGCACAATCGGGAAGAGGTAGACAGCAGCCATAGAGAGGTCGTGGTCCAGCCAGAGGTGGTAACGGTTTCGGTCGGGGTCTTGGAGCACCAGGCCAAGGGGCAGGAAACACTGAAGCGAGACAGCCGGGGTTAGTCTATGCTGTCAGAAGTTGAGAGGAGGCTGACGCACCAGATGTCATAACCGATACGTTCTTAATTTTTGGCTTGCCTTACACTGCATTGATTGACATTGGGTCCACGTATTCATATGTGGCTAGTAGGTGTCTAAAACTTTAAACGTAGATTCTGAGATTTCTTCTAGGGAGATGACTGTAGTAAGCCCTTTAGGACAAACTGTAGTGGTGAACAAACTATATAAGGATGTACCCTTGGAAGTTCAAGGGGTAGCTTTTCGGGCTGATCTGATGGAACTATCGTTTGGGGAGTTCGATTTGATATTAGGAATGGATTGGTTAGTGAAGTATTAAGCAAATTTAGATTGTGCAGCCAAGTGTATGGTGTTAAAAACTCCCGAGGGAGGCGAAGTGTTGGTGATAGGTGAAAGGGGGAACTGTTTGTCAAATGTGGTGTCTGCCTTAAGAGCAGAAAAGGATGGTGAGAAAAGGATGCAAGGCAATCAATTTTAATGTTTGTTCGGGCTTTGGAAGCCAATGAACTAACTATTGGGGACGTTAGGACAGTGAAGGAATTTCCTGATGTTTTCCCAGAAGAGCTTCTGGATTACCTCCGGATCGTGAAGTGGAGTTTTGCATTGATCTCCCTCTGGGAACATTGCCAGTATCTATCGCTCTATACAGGATAGCGCCAAAGGAGTTGGTGGAATTAAAGGCTCAGATTCAAGAGGTGCTGGATAAGGGGTTTATTCGACCAAGTGTGTCACCCTGGGGAGCGCCGGTGTTATTCGTTAAGAAGAAGGATGGGTCAGTGCGTATGTACATTGACTATCGCCAGCTGAATAAGTTGACGATTAAGAATAAATACCCGTTGCCAAGGATCGATGACTTGTTCGATCAGTTGAAAGGGACCTCAGTCTTTTCAAAGATAGATCTGAGGTCAGGGCACCATCAGCTTAAGGTCAAGGAGGCGTATATTCATAAGATGTTATTTAGGACTCGCTATAGTCACTATGAATTCATGGTAATGCCATTTGGGTTGACTAATGCACCAGCAGCGTTTATGGATATGATGAACTGAGTATTCCAACCCTACTTGGATCGGTTTGTCGTGGTATTTATAGATGACATTCTGGTTTATTCAAAATCGGAAGAGGAGCATGATTCACATCTCCGGATGGTTCTGTAGATTCTGAGGGAGAAGCAGCTCTATGCCAAATTTAGTAAGTGCAAATTTTGGCTAAGGGAAGTTACTTTTCTAGGTCACGTTGTGTCAGCAAAGGGGATTAGGGTTGACCCTCGAAAAATTGAAGCGGTGTTGGATTGGAAGCCGCTGAAGTCGGTAGCAGAGATTTAAAGTTTTCTTGGTTTAGCCGGGTATTACAGAAGGTTTGTTGAAGGTTTTTCCTTGATTGCGGCTCTGTTGACTAAGTTGTTGAGGAAAGGGGCTCCATTTGTTTGGTCAAATAAGTAGCAAAAGAGTTTTGAGAAGTTAAAAAGGATTTTAACGGAGGCTCTGGTATTGATTCAGCTGGAGGCTGGGAAGGAATTCGTAATTTACTGTGATGCTTCACACACACAGGACTAGGATGCGTGTTGATGCAAGGTGGAAAGGTTGTTACGTATGCATCTCGGCAATTAAGATCGCACGAAGCAAATTATCCCACCCATGATTTGGAATTGGCGGCAGTGGTTTTCGCTTTGAAGATTTGGAGGCATTATCTATACGGGGAGAAATCTGTCATTTATACCAACCATAAGAGCTTAAAATACCTTTTGACCCAGAAGGAGTTGAATCTAAGGCAAAGGAGGTGGATCGAGTTGTTAAAGGATTATGATTGCTCGATCGAGTACCATCCGGGTAAAGCCAACGTGGTGGCGGATGCTCTGAGTCGTAAAGTAATTTCTGATTTGAGAGCAATGTTTGCTCACCTTAGTTTATATGATGATGGGAGTTTATTAGCTGAACTTAAAGTGAAACCCTCTTGGGTCAGTCAGGTTAAGGAGAAGCAGCTGACTGATGAGTTGCTGAAGAGGAAGTTTCCGATAGGATCAAGTGAGGGATCAACAGAATTTAGTGTGAATGAGGAAGGGCTATTATGTTTTCAATGGAGAGTGTGCATGCCGAAAGATCCTGAGTTGAGGCATAGGATTTTGCAAGAAATGTATGGTAGTCCATACGCTATACACCCTGGAGGGAGTAAGATGTATCGGTATTTACGAGAACAGTTCTGGTGGCCGGGTCTGAAATGAGAGGTTACCAAATTTCTGGGGAAGTGTTTGACCTGTCAGCAGGTAAAGGTGGAACATCAGTTACCATCAGGGTTGTTGCAGCCAGTGAAGATTCCACAATGGAAGTGGGAAAGGATCACGATGGACTTTGTTAGTGGGCTACCCATCACGCCTACTAAGAAAGATTCGGTTTGGGTGATTGTTGATCGCTTGACGAAGTCTGCTCATTTCATACCAGTACGGGTCGATTACTCTTTGCAAAAATTGGCTAAGCTATACATAGCGGAGGTAGTGAGGTTGCATGGAGTACCAGTATCAATCATATCGGACAGGGACCCTAGGTTCACGATTTTGGAAGGCGTTGCATCAAGCGTTGGGTACGAAATTGGATTTTAGTACAGCGTTTCATCCTCAGACTGATGGACAGTCTGAACGGGTAATCCAAATATTAGAGGACATGTTAAGAGGTTGTGTCATTGACTTCAGGGGTAGTTAGGAAGAGTTCTTACCGTTGGCGGAGTTTGCATACAACAATAGCTACCAGTCAAGTATTCAGATGGCGCCCTATGAAGCATTGTACGGGCGGAGGTGTCGTACACCTACCTGTTGGACGGAATTAAGGGAACGTCGAATTTTGGGTCCGAAATTGGTTACCGAGATAGAGGAGAAGGTAGAGTTAATTCGGGCTCGATTAAAGGAAGCGTCAGACCGAGAGAAGTCCTATCTTTGATCGAGCGTAAGGACATAGAATTTCTGATGGGTGATAAGGTGTTCTTGAAGGTGTCGCCATGGAAGAAATACCGAGGTTACGACGGAAAGGTAAATTAAGTCCCAGATTTATCGGACCTTATCGGGTGTTGAAACGAGTGGGACTGGTAGCTTATCAGCTAGAGTTACCTTCTAAGCTAAGCCAGATTCACAATGTATTCCACGTCTCTATGCTAAGACATTACTGTTCGAATCCATCCCATGTGGTGTCTGTGGAAGAAATCGAAGTAAGACCCGACCTATCTTTTTAGGAGGAACCCGTGGAAATATTGGATCATAATGTCACAGTACTACGAAGAAAGACGGTTCTGTTGGTTAAAGTTCTATGGCGGAATCACAGTTCTGAGGAGGCTACCTGGGAACCAGAGGAAGCAATGCGGCAGCAGTACTAGCATCTATTCTGATTAGGTAATTCCAATGCCGAACTTCCTTTAAGGGGGTAGAACTGTAACATCTTAAATTAATGGGCCTTTGCGTTTAATATGCTGTGATGTTTATGTTGTGCTTGATGTGCTAGCTAGGGTGTTTAAGGGGTCAAGAATAGGCTCAGGGTTAGGCTGAGGCCTTAATTGAATTTTCTGTTTGGGCACTCTAGTGGAAAGCCTGATAAGATAGGGCTTAAAAGATGTTATCTCTGTTTTAAGACACAAATGGGCTTGTGGCCCAGTGGCAAAGTGGCGCCACTTAGAGAGCAAGGAGGTGACGTCAGCTGAGGAGGTCCAAGGTTCGAGTAGCATTAGCTACTTATTTTTAAATGTTTTGACGTCAAAAGAGAGGAGAGTTGGGGGCGGCTAGGATGCTTGGAATTAGGAGATTAATAGACTGGATAATGTGGATAATGAGGCTGATAAAGTGACTGATAAAAGGAAGGAAGAGGTGGCGTTATCCATACCACTTGAGGATGAATGGTCAGATGAAGATAAGGGAGAAAATTTAGGAGTTATCTGCTGATCAGCAGTTGTGGACGAATTTCCATCTCTTGGAGGGGGGAGAAACCGGTTTTGTTATCAATATGGGTGCCGAAATTTCCCCTTATTAGTTGATCAATTTTTAAGTTATCAAAAGGGGCATTTTTTATTTTTGAGTGGTAGTTGCCAAAATTTTGATTAAATAAGGAGGATATCTCTTCAATTCCGGCATTTGGATCCTATTTTCTTTTTCTATTCTCTCATCTTCACTTCTAAGCAAAAGCCGAAAGTCCATTATTCTTTTCCAGTTTTCTTCTACAAAGCCGAAACCACCCAATTCTTCTCAGCATATTTCCCTTCAAAAGCCAAAACTCTGAACTTTCTTCTCATTTCCATAGCCGAATACTTCCTATTCCCTTTTGTCGATCTCTTCACTAAAAGCCGAATCTACATAGATTTCTTCCTATCATCTTCTCTTTTTAATCTTCTCAAAAGTCGAAATTTTCTAGGAGTTGCTGAATTCTCTGTAAAGGTAGGTGCCAATTTCTTCTGGTCTATTCTTTTTCTCCTTCGATTTTTAGAAGACAAAGCTGAAAGGCTAATGGATTGTTGGTTTCTTGTGTTTACGTGTTGGGCGACATTCAATCGCTTAGATCTAGAAGCCAGAACCGCTAGTCTCTGAACCTCATATGTCTCTTTTCGGGATTTCAAGGTAAGGGGTTCTCCTTAGATTTTCATTAGGTTCATTTGTCATAATCGTAATCTTAACCCTATGATATGGATTAACAACCACATGTTGTGATGATAGCAACTGATAAGGTCTTGTGATGGAATCACATGTCGTTCAGGCGAATGAGGGGATTGGATCTGTAAACCCAATCCCCAAGTTTAAGAAACGAGCGGTGTCAGCAGTTCAGGATTGGCCACTGGGTTGTGGATCAGCGTCAGAACAAAATCTTAGAGAGTTAGCAGTTGTATCGGCTTCTGATAGTGTCGGCATAGAAGGTCTCATCTTGACTGTAATCAGATGTGTAGATCTCTAACACACTATTTTAATCTATAATATATATGTATGTGTTATGGGCTAAAAGCCGGAAAAAGGCTGTGTGGACAGTCGTGTTACCCGGAAATGGTAGGCAAGGGATGCCAGGTACGTAATCATAGAAACTTCTCTATGTGTATCGATGTATGTAAAAACCTATGATCATTTAGGTAGTATTCTATTTTGATTCTGCATGGATGTATGCATGGGATGGGGTTGATATGATGAAGGGGAAGAGCATGTTAAAAGGTCACTTAGTGATCGGTGGTTAAACCACGATATGTACATTTAGGTCAAAATAGTGATCGGTGGCTCTGCCACACTTGATTATAAGGTCACACAGTGATCGGTGGCTCTGCCACAGTGGATTATAAGGTCACATGGTGATCGGCATTTTAACTAACAGCATGACTGTTGATATGGTGTGTAGCGGTTGGTGGGTTGATTGTAGAAATCCCCAGGTGTGATGGCTAGTACGGGCTGGTGTGCAGGGGATGGACTTTTAGGTTGGGTTGGGCCATGTTGCATGTAAATGTTCTATTGCCATTGTGAATGGGCTAAGGCCCATAATGTGTTTGTGGGCCTCACGCCTTTTATGTGTTTTCGGGATTTGCACACTGAGTCTTGGTGACTCACCCCTTATTTTCCTTAACTTTTCAGATGAGCAGTAGATCGTCGACATGGGAGCCGAGGCGGACTCGAGGGGCTATCAAGTTCTTTTATTTTCATAAACTATTTTCAATTTTCCTTTAAGTTTTTAATTTTGGGACTATTTATGTAATAAGGCTCCATAGCTTAGGTTTAAATTATAATTGTTATTGTCTTTATTCTATTTTGTTTTCAAATTTAAATTTTATGTTCAAAGACTTATCTATAAGAAGTAGTAATACGACATTTTCAAACACGTTCAAAAGAAAAAAAAGCAAAGGTTTTCATCAAATATCGTTTTTCTAAATGAAGACCTAAATAAATAAATTGAGATTTCCAAAAACCATCAAAGCAAAGTTTTCAACGTTAAACCCCGTAGCATGCCAGATCTGGTCGTACCATTTGGGCCGGGTTTGGGGTGTTACATAAAATGTAAAAAGGGCCTGATTGGAACGCACGCCACATTATAGGGACTTATTAGGCAATTATACCTTATCTCCTAAACGACGTCGTTCCATCTTCTGCCTTAAAATGGCCCTGAGGACCAAATTGAAACAAAGGCCATAATTCTGGGCCAAATTGAAAATAAAAATAAAATACGAATTGGACATAATTATAAAATTGCAATAATGCGGAAGGGCCTATAGAGCAATTAGACCCTTTAATAAAAACATGCGGATCCTCCCCAGGTATCGGGTCAACACACGAATCTTAGCTTTCAAACGACGTTGTTTTTGTGCTTATTAACTTAAGCAAAAACGGTGTCATTTCTATATCGCTATATAAGCCACTTTTATAAAAAAAATCAATTTAATCTGTTTAAAAAAAATTTTCAAAAATCCTCTCAAATCCTCCCTTCCTCCGTTTGGATTCCGGTCATTGGACCTACATACCACCGCCACACGCGCCACCGTAAACGCCACCATATACGGCGGCCGGAGGCCAGAAACTTCCATTTTCCAACACAAATCGAAAGGTAAATTCTTTTTTCTTATTTCTAGTAGTGTTAGAAGAAAAAATGTAACATCCTGAAATAAGGCCTAAATAGAACAGTGGTTGCGAAACCACGAATCCAAGATAGAAAAGTTTATTACGATTAATTATTATGATTTATTGAGTGATTACATGCATGTGTTAGAATATCAACAGAAAATTTTATGAATTGCATGTCTAATTTGCCTATTAGGACTTATTTGTAAAAGTTGATAAGTATGAGTTTTAGATGTTAAAGGATTTAATTGAAGAGCATAATTGAAGTAAAGGTCCTTAAATGGTAATTGTACCATTAGGCTTTCATTGACAAAAATGGACATATATAGGTAGAAAGAACCAAAGTTTTTAATGAAGGGTAATTTAGTCATTTGGTAATAAAAAGAAATTAAAAAGGGGAAAAGATGGCAAAATATGCTCATCTTCTTCATTAGGCCGAATTTTCAAGGGTTCACCATAGCTAGGGTTTGTTTCAAGCTTCCAAGCTCCATAGAAAGTGATTCTAAGCCCCGTTTTTAATGTCCTTTACATTTTTGAAGCCCCGATAGCTCGGTTTAGCTTATTCTATCAATAATTCATGCTAGGGTTCATATTTGGAAAAATACCCATAGGTGAAATGTGTTTACTTTGATGTTTTATGATAGACTATGAAGTTTGAAATTATGTTAAACAACTTTTGCTAAGTGATTTTAAGTGAAAACGAGTAAAACGGCTTAATCGGTAAAAATACCTAATGCTCATAAGTACATGTTAGAGTGAGAATTTGATGTTTTCATAGAAGGGAAAATGATTAGCATGTCATAAAACATAAGAATAAGGGATAAAGTATAATTTCTGAGCTTCGGGGCAAATGTGTAAATATGTAAAAGTTTAGGGGTAAAATTATAATTTTGCCAAAGTTAGAGTTAAGGACTATTTTGATAAATGTGAGTATAAAATAAGCTAAATTTGCTATTATAGATCAAGAAGAATGAAATCTGGAGTTAGATCGGGGAAAGAAAAAGATAGTGGACTAAATCGATATAGTTTATCGTCTTTTGTTTCGAGGTAAGTTTGCGGTAAATAAATGCAATATTCTATTATTTTACATTTAATATTATTAAATTCTAGCATTTACATATTTATTCTGTAAATTTATTATTTAAAGACTCAAGCATGAATTGACGGAGAAACAATCTCAGAAAGTTCCGGTTGAACCTTAGGAATGTGTAGGATACAAATGTCAGACATTAGGGTTTATGGAAATCATGTAAGACCATGTCAAGAAATGGCATTGATAAGTTACTATAAGGCAAAGGTCCCATGTAAGACCATGCCAAGGCATGGCATTGGTGAATTTATAAGGCAAAGATCCCATGTAAGACCATGCCAAGGCATGGCATTGGTGAGTTCATAAGGCAAGGATACCACGTAGACCATGTCAAGACATGGCAATGGTTAAGTTTCACAAGGAAGGGTACCTGCGTATCCTTAGTATTCCAAGTGGTTCAACAGGAAAATTTAAAGAGTATACCAAAGGAAAGGTAAGATAAGTTCAAGCTAAAAAGGTACAGGTAATAATTTAAGACTTAAGTATATTAAGTTAAAGGCTTAAATAATTTTGGTAAGTAAAGAATATGATAATGCATTAAGAATGTTGTTATTTATTTACATGCAAACTTACTAAGCTTAATGCTTACTCCCATTCTTTTCTCTCTTTTTATAGTATTACAAGCCAACTCGGGGATCGTAAGGACGTCTGAGATCGTTACACACTATCAAAGGATTATATTGGTATTTTGTGACTCGAATGTTTTAAGTTATGGCATGTATAGGGACTTAGCCATTTTGTGTGTATGACCTTATGATATGGCTTAAGATTGGCTTGTAAATGCTTGGTAATTATTAGATATTAAAATGGCTAATTAAGAGCATGTTTTGGACGTTATGTAATGCCTAGTTGATAGTTATTATAAAAAAATCATGTCATTATATGCAGGGGAACAGTTTGGACAGCAGCAGTGACGTTATTTTGAGAAATCACCAAGGATAGTAGAAATGGAATTAGGGTATGCATGAGATATAGAATTAAAGCTTATTGAGTCTATTTTTATATAAAAAAACTGTGTAGGAAAAAGAGTTGTATACTATGAGATAATTGATTTTTAGTGAAGAGAGGTCAGAACTATCGACCTGTGTAACAGGGGAGACTTTAACTAATAAACTGTGCTAATTGGCCATACCAAAATTTCTGGAAATATTATAGTAAGAATATATATGAGTCTAGTTTCAAGGAAAATTTACGGATCTAATTTTCAAGTTTCGTAACTCGAGTTATAGTTAATTTAGTGAACATGACGCATATGGACAGTTTCAATTTTTATGCCCTGATTTAGTAAGTTAAGTCTAGTAATGCCTCGTGCTCGACTCTAGCAACGGTCTCTGGTAAGGGGTGTTACAAAAAAAAATGATTTGTATATCTTCGTATATATCGAAAATAAAAAAAAGTAAATGAGATCAAACTGTCGAAAATCACCTCTAGTTTTTGAAGATTCTGTATTCTTATTTCTGTTTTTTTTTTTTGTGTATATGCGTGTGTTTTTACAGATTTCATTAGGGCTTTTATAGTCTAGAAAAATAAATCATAAAATAAATACAAATTTGCTATTTCTGCCATTTTCATTTCCTTTTACAGGTAAATGGCGAAGATGGGGCGGTGAGGAGCGTTATCCGCACGCTGATTACGGTGCGATCAAGGGGCCTGCGTTGGGAGCTGCGGCGTGAGGAAGGAACCCTAGGGTTTGGGGTTTCCAATTTCTGAAACCAAATTTGGGCCATTGGGCCATTCGGGTTTTGGGTATTAGGTTTAGTTGGGTCTGGGTGTAATGGGTTTTGGGTAATATCAGTTTGGGCTGTAAATGGACTGTAAAAAAATCTTTGGACATTTTGTTTATTATTTTATTATTTTATTTATTATTTTTGGTTTATTCGGGCCCTGGGACAAATGGGCTATTACATTATGGTAAAAGGAAACATTTAAGTGAAATGGTTATAGGAAATGTTTATAAGTAAAAATATATACATCTATATGCAAGGGTACACCAATTATCCATGAGAGGTGTAGTGAATAGAAAATGAAAGTTTGCTTATATTATAATAAAAATGATGTTTACTTGTTCATTCTAATATGTCAGCAGTTAAGTTACCTTATACGAGCTATAACACCCCTAACCCGTATACGTCGCCAGAATAGGGTTACGTAGCATTACTAGAATTTACAGATCAAATACAAATATTTCATAACATTTAACATTCATATAAAAATCATTCATAATGAATCATATTGTCCCTTAAATTAGCCCTCGAGGCCTAAAATATGCATTAGAAACAAGTCAGGACTAAATCGGGAATTTAGACAATTTTTCGCAAAATCTCAAAATTTTTCCAAGATACAAGGGACACATGCCCGTGTGGTCAAGCCGTGTGGGCATTCGGAGTAGGGCACACGGTCGTGTCCCAGCCCGTGTTCATACCCGTTTAACTCTCTGACTTAGGTCACACGGCCAAGTCACATGTCTGTGTACTAGGTCGTGTGAACATAATAATTTTCATTAAATAAGTGTAGGGGTCACACAGCCAAGCCATACGCCCGTGTTCCAGGTTGTGTAATAAATTCTGAGCATTTTGTTTTGTAATTTTAAAGACACAGGGGACACATGGTTAGATCATACGCCCATGTGCTAAGCCGTGTGTCACACACGGCTGAGACACACGTCCGTTGGACAAAATAAGACCATTTCCTAGCCATATTTCTCACCCAAACTTGTCTTCCACCTAAAATAACACTTAAGCACATTCTTAAACCAATATAAAACATTTGAATTAATCCATAACCAAGTCTTATACATATCATATCATCATATATAACCAACTCAAACCATGTTATCATTTTACCTATTAATTAACCATCAATCAATTATTCTAAAACACATATTAACTATGATAAGACTATATACTTATATATATATATATCAAAATGTATTATACTTAAGCCATTCAAATGGCTATTCACAACAAAACATTAACATGCCATCAATGGCCAAATTAACCTATACATGCCATTATAACCAAAAGTAATTTACTACTTATATGAAATGAGCCGAGGGTAGTGTGATGTTGCTCCGACCAGCTTCCAACCAAATTGAGCTTCCGAGTTACTATAAAACAGAGAAAATGAAAATAAAGTAAGCTTTAAAGCTTAGTAAGTTCATATAACAGGAATTTAACTTAGCAAATAAATTCACTTGTAAGGTAAGTAAATAAACATGCTCAAACCAATTTGGCCAATTGCCTAACACGTATCCTCATCAAGCATGTTAGTTAGATAATTCACATAAATACCAAGAAACATGAATGAGCTCATCAATATTTAATTTTTACATACATGTATTTATCACTTCAAGTGTCCATGAACATGTACATATCATAACTTTGTATTTCAAGTATTTATCATAGTAATTCATCTAGAATTCATATCATCTAACATCAAAACTTTACCCGTTGAATCATTTAAAATATCGATGGATACAAGGGTAGTACACATAAAGTGTACGAATATGAAGTCCGTCAATTCATATTCATGAGTGCTCAATTGAGCACATAATCGGGAAGCCCTCTCTCGAACCATATAACAGGAAGCTCATGTGAGCCATGTAACGAAAAGCTCATAAGAGCCATTAATCAGGAAGCTCCGGATAGCGATATATTAGGAAGTTCAAGCGAGCCATATCGGGAATGTAACGATCCGAAATTAAGGTTATTGGAAAGTGTATTTTCGGGTCTTTGTTTTCAAAACACGAATTCATAAATATTTATTAAAAATATTTACAAAGTTAGTTGTGTGGTTAATTAGATTTTGGCTAGGTGAATAGCTTGAATTAAGGTTAATTAGGTATAAGGATTAGATTGAATATAGTGTAAAAGTTTATTTATAGACTAGAGGAAATTTAAGGGACTAAACTAGCAATTAAACTATAAGTGCCAAGTTTGTGGTAATAGTGAAATACATGTGGAAAAATAAAATACATAAATTACTAATAATTACTTATTTACTTATTATATAAGTAAATATTATTTTATTATTAAAATATTATCATATTACATTATTAAAATAAAATATAAAATAAAATAAATCATAAGGGATAATAAATGCCAAATGTATGGAAAATATTATTCCATGTGTATATATAATATACATATAGTTATACTTAATACTTAAGTATATAAATTATAATAATATATTAATATAATAATATAATATAATAAAACATAAAGTAAAACAAAGAGCAAAGAAACAAAATTGAAACGAAAACAGGGGAAAGAAAAGGAGAAAAAGAAAGAAAGAAAAGAAAAAGGGGAATTAGGGTTATAGAGGTTCCAAGTTCAACTGGTAAGTCAGTTTAATCCCTTTTCTTATAATTTTGATGTTTATTGTAACACCCCAAACCCAGTCAACACACCACGACCGAATCTGGCATGTTACAGATTGAAAACATTTTGAAGAAAACAAGTTACCGGTTTAATTCTATTGGAAACTCTCTTATCATTTTGGGTTCGAAGAAAACTTGAGTAAAGAATAGTTGAAAACGTTTTATTGATTTGCAAACTGGGAAAACTCATTATTGGAAAACCCGTTTGTCATTTCTAGTTTTGAAAAATTATTCAATTCCATTAAAACCCGAGTGTGTTGAGCATAGTCAAGTTAAAACCGTTTGCATTTGACCTTGTAGAAAATTTAGATTTGGAAAAATATTTAAGTTAAATTGTTGTCATCTTGTGTATCTTATTACCCGATGGTAAGGTTTGAAAATCCCGATATGAAGTACAAGTTTTAAAACATTGGTTTTACCGGTTATTTGAGCATGCAAGGTTACTTAAGTTAAGAATAGTATGATATCACAAAAGCAGATAACTAAAACCCAAAATAATAAATTAACGGCCTTATTACAAATCCAAAACCCAAATTTAAGGAAAATGTAAACCAAAACTAAGGTTTAAAATGAAACCCGAAAGTAAAGTGCATGGCCACCTCGAGTCCTCCCCGGCTCCACATCCGCGATCTAAGCCTCATCTGTAAAATATAAGGGAAGGGGTGAGTCACCGAGACTCAGTGCATAAATCCCCAACCCGATAGAGCAAGCACTTACACAAATCATAAGTAAACATGCAAATCATGCAAACCCCACCTAACCATCCAAACTCCTGTGTCTACCCCGTGTGGTCAAAACCACTGGTGGTCAAAACCACTGGTGACCGTAGTCACAGATCATATAATGTGGTCAAAACCACTGGTGACCGTAGTCACAAATCATATGGTGGGCCCAACCCACGGTGTGGTCAAAACCACTGATGACAATCCCGTAATCAACATGTGGGGCCAACGCACTGTGGTACCAAACCACTGGGACGAGTCACAATAATCCATGTGTGGTCAAAACCACTGGTGACCGTAGTCACAAATATCGTATGTGTGGTCAAAACCAGTGGTGGTCAAAACCACTGAGACTTAGTCACAAATACAGTATCAAAAGCGGGGCCAACCTGCCATGTGGTGAAAACCACTGGTGACAGTCTAAATCAATATTCCACCTCCTCTCATCATCCCCCTAGTGATCATACTTTCCATGTCATAGATATCATGCTTGAAAAACAATGCCACAAAGCATCAAAATAATCCAATGATAGAACAACATATCTCAACAATCAATCAACAAGGGACTTACCTGGAGTCCACACACATACCCACAATGCATAACACTGGTTTCAATGGCTATTTTAACTTTTAACAGTAAACATAATTAACACATACTACTAATGAAGTGTGTAAGTGTAATATCCTAAAATTGGGCTTATGCATTTTTGCTTAATTTTATGAAATAGCATGTCTATTGTGATATGGATGTGTTGTGTGCATTTTTAGAACCTTGGAAATGTAAGGAAATGTCTTATCTTGGAAATGTAAGGAAATGTCTTGGAAATGTAAGGAAATGCCTTAGAAATGTTAAGTTTTAAAGTTTAAAAGAGGGAACTAAGGCAATGTGGCCTTAAGAAAATTATGGAGGAAATATGACAGGAAATTGAGCTTGGAAAAGTGGCTTGGATGTGCCACTTAAGGCTCTGGAAATGACGCCATACACTGTGCAAGGAAGGCTTGTGTTCGAGTCGTGAGGGAAGCAAATAAAAGTTTTATTTTTGCACCATGGGGAAGAGGTAATGGACGGCATTAAGGCATTAAGGGAGGAGTTTAAATTCTTTTAAAATTTCAGCTAAGGGGTAGATAAATGATGATTTATTTTAGATTATTTTCAAGAGATAAATGAGGGATTATTCTTTAATTTTTAAATAAAGAGATAAGGAGGAAAATAAGGGAGAAGCGATGGCCAAGTAAGGGAGTCTTGGCCTAGTAATTTCGGCAATAAGAGGAAAAGAGAGGCCATTTTGCATTATTTTCTTTTTCTTGAAAGCCTCACGAATTCTCTCTCATGACCCTTTTCTTTTCTTTTCAATTCTCAAAAAGCTGAGAGTAAGATCCCCTAGTCTTGCCAAATTTCCCTTCTCCCACCATTGCCGAATTCCCTAGCGACTCTTTTCCCTCTCTTTTCTTTTGATAAAACCAACAACACAGATAACCTCTAGCCGATTTCTTGTTAAGTTCCAAAAGCCGAAAGCTTGTTAAGATCTAGGCCATAGCCGAATAGCGTGTGGATTCAAGTAAAGGATTGCCGATTTCATTAGTAAGGGTAAGGATCTATTATTATCATTATATTTCTTTTCTTAAAGTCCAAGATTAAGATTCTAATGCCAATTGTGTCTCTTGGCCGAAACTACAAAGGATCTTTTGGGATTTTGTCTATTGTCGACTACCAGGGAGAAGAGATCCTCCGGGAGTTATAGATCTAAGGTAAGAAAAGTATGGTTTAGGCCGAAGGCCACTTGATTAAATTCATAAAGCAAGTGAAAATCAGATCTAACATGTGTTTTTAGGGATTTCGACAGAAACTATAACCAAGGGGTTATTCCGGGATTTAAGAATCTTAAGCCGATTACAAGGAGGGGAGCTACAACATTCCGGGATTTGATTAGTAATCAAATCGGCAAGGTAAGGATTTTTGGTCACAATAATCCTTCGGGATTTAACCTTATAGCCGAATAGGCTTTTCCCTAAAATACTAAGTGTGGCCGAATGTAGGGAGTTAAGGATCTAAGGCAGTAGATCGGATTTCGGGATTTCAGTGAATTTGTTAAGCGAATCAGGTGTGTACCCCACACTAAACCTTAATAGTTTTATGGTATTGATTATATGCATGTGTTAATATGAATGTGGAAAATATGGCTAAGTACCATGCTATGGTACAAAGTACCCAGGTACGTTTCCTACTCCTACTAGGAATATGAATATATGTTATATATAACATGTGAAAAGTGATAAGAATGCGAATTAAGGCATGATGTGCATGATATGTATGATATGGGGCATTCGGGTTATATGAAAAGGGGAAGTGAATGTGGTGACTTCGATTACATTATCTGAATGTGGTGACTTCGGTCACATTATCTGAATGTGGTGTCACATGACACAAATATTATCTAGTGGCTATGCCACGAATTTTATAAGGGCGATGAGCATGTCGTCTGCAGCAGCAGCCTTCGATGGTGTGTAGCGGATGGAGGGTTGACTTAGTAGTCCCCATGGTGTGCAAGATGGTACGGGTGATGTGTAGCAGATGGCATATAGGTTTGGGTTCGGGTTGCATCACTTTTTCCTATCTGATATACGAATATGTATGTGATATGATAATGTATGCCTGTGTTATTAAATTTTAGTGTTGGTTACACATTGAGTCTATTTGACTCACCCCGTTAGGGAACTTTTTCTTCCAGGTGACGATCGGTGTGATTTTGGGTGCCTGAAGCTTAGGGGTGGCCATGCTCAGCAAGGAAGTTATTATTTGGACTTTTTATTTTTACGTACTTTGAATTTAATTTTGGGTTTCAATTTGATGTAATAAGGCCATAGTTGAACTACTTATTTTACTTTGATTTATTATGTTATGGATATTTATCAATTAAAGTTTAAGTAAATTTATTTCTAAAATAAACTCTAAGTGTTTTGTCACCTAAACTAAAGAATTTTTAATAAAAGATTACCTTGTTTTCAACTCGAGCCCAACCCAACAAAAATAATGCTTCTTTCAAAACACACAGTTTCTTTTCAAAGTAACTAAAGAATTTGAACCGGATTACATCGAGGAACATACCAGATCCGATCAAGGCTCGTGGGCTGGGAATGGGGTGTTTCAGTAAGCGTTACACACCTGGCTAATCGCAAATCTAGTGAGATCCCGAAACCACGATCTACCCACAAAGCGATAGAAACCCAAAGATCCCAAAACGTTTGCCTTCACCTTTCCTATAATCAGCCAACACCAAACTGTTAAGAACATAGCCATTTGGCTTAATCATGAAATCCCGAAGGATATGTCGCACAAGGATAGCCACCCTTGCCTTAACGCCTTTTGATCCTTAAGTGCCCGAAGCACCGTGATGGCAAGTCTCCCTCCTACAATCGGCCAAGTACCTCTATCATTGGGTTAAAGCCTTCGGTATTAACATAATAGGAGATGTCGAAACAGTAAAAGCACTTACCCTTCTCACTAACGAAACTGACTAAGTGTGATGACGAATAGCCAACGCTGAATCTGTTGTCACAAAACCTAAAAGAATATTCTATGAGTACTAAGAGAATTCGGTTTCATGGATGCACAAGAATCATGACAGCCAAATGCCGAAATCCAGGTTTTGTTCATATGAGTCGGTGAAAAAAGAAAAGGGAAGATAGGAGAGATATTCGGCCATAACAAACATACCTCATCGAAGTCGACCCGCCAAACCGGAGAGGAAAAAGAAGAAATAGAAAGATCTACCCTTGTCTAATATTCAGCCAAAAGGGTTAAACAAGAAGAGGAGAGTAAAGAGATTTTGGCTAACAAAGAAGGTTCGACTTATGAATCTAAAAGAGAGGAAAAGAAAAAGAAATCGCAGGGGATGAGGAATGATGCTGTCGAATGGAAGAAGAGAAGAAAGTTGGGTATTTTGGCACAAGAAGATTGAGAGAAGAAATTGAATGGAGAAAAGAGTATTGATTTCGGTTTTTGAGCAAAATAAAGAGAAAGAAGATGGAAGCAAGTTTCGGCTCCTTAAGAAAATAACAAAAGTGATTCGGCCAAGCACCCCTATTGTCGAAAATAGAAGAAGAAAAAGGTGCAAATTGAGGTTTCGGCTTTGACTCTAAACGAAAGAGAAAGGAAACTCTCTCAACTAGCCGAAATGCTCCCCAAATTCCCTAAGGACATTCGGCACACCCTTCTGCTAACCCAACCGATTCCTTCCTTACCCCTTAGTGTTTGGCATTCGGCCAACACTAAGCTCCCCTTAGCCGATTCCTCAAAATCCTCCTAGCCACCCGTTCAAATGAGTTTGAAAAGTTCGAACTCCATAATTTCCTCTCCTTCATCTGTTCAAAACTGTTGACCTCTTCCATCCTTATCTCCTGAGCACACCACTTGCTCAGCTTTGGCGTCAAAAATTAATGCACAAGGGGAGGTTTCTGCAGCTCGAACCAAGTCTCTCCTTCCCTGCATGTGGCGTCACCTTCCTTGTACCTTAGTGGCACCTCCCTTGCCACTTTACCACTAGGTTATTTGTGTCAAGCCTCTCCAACAATTCCTTTTAACCCCTAACTACCTTAGCTCCCCCTTCCAAGTACTTCAAATAAAAATTTTAGCCATGACTCAGGCCTAACCCGAGGTCATGCCTGGACACCAAAACACCCTAAACTAGCATAACAGGCATATTATCACATGCAATCACACTGCAGAGACCCCGATTTAAGGATGTTACATTTATGGAATCCTAGAACAAAATACTACTTGATTTATGTTGAAATTTGGAAGTTAGTTGATTTTTGGATGTGGTTTATGTTGAATTAATTGAAGAATTTGGGTTAGAATTGATAGAATTTTAAGTTAGAATTGAGAAAAGAATTGACTTGTAAGTTAAATCATAAGTTTTATGTAGTGCAGACTAAATTGAAAGAAATTCGAAATTAGAGATTTTTGGTGAAAATAGAGAATTGAAATTAACTTTAAGTGATAGTTGAATGAAAAATAGAGAGTAAAATTATGAATAGAATAAGGTTAGATTTGAATAGGGATTTAATTGGAATTTAGGCAAAAGATGCGTATAAATTGAAATGTTCAATATGAAATTGTAGTGTATTGACAAATTTTAATTGTTTTAATTCTGTAGCTAACATTGAGCCGAAGACATCGACTAAGAAGGGGAAAGAGAAAGTCCACGAGGATTAGCTCGAAAAATTACAGTTTGTATTTCTATAATCCAAAATTTAATTATTATTTGTTATGTTTTGGTTTATATGTTATGGTAAGTAATTAAGGTAAGTATTAGCAATTGTATGGATATATGTGATTGATGTGGAAATTAAATATTGGATGTATGTTATATTTGAAAATTATATTGATTGGGAATGTGATGAAATTGATATGAATATGTGATTATTATGAAATTTGAATATTTATTATTGAAAAGTGAATTGAATTATATTGAATTGAGAATATATATGATTAGTTGAAATGTGTATTGATTGGAAACTAGAAAGTGAATTGAATACCCTATTAATTGTATCGGGATGAGTCGGATATAGTTGGCATGCCATAGGATTGGAAGAGTTAATAGATACTTCGACTTCAAGTCGATGAGGCACTATGTGTCGTATTGTTACTTCGGATAAATCCAATGAGGACTATGTAACACCCTAAACCCGGTCTAAACGTTACGACCGAATCTGGTATGTCACATGGAAAGATAGTTTTGAAGTTTATAAGTAACTTCACTAATTTAAAAAAAAAAACTTTTCGTTTTGTGTTTCCATCATGATTATTAAATTCAGTTTGAAGGGTTTCTTACCAACTTTTATTTAAAAGAACTAATAGTCAAATACGGGTTTCGTGATACGAAAGCTAGAAATTAGAGGGTTTCATAAACGTGACATTTAAGAACAGTTTGTGTAGTTCTAGGAAAATTCCAAGTTTACTTATTTGTTCGCTTATTAACCGTGTGTCATTATTAAAAGAAATGTTTGTTTCCATTTTGTTTAGAACACTCACAAATTAACGTTCATAAAATATAAATTATCGTAATAAGTCGAAAACCAACTTATAAAATCCCGGAGGCCTTGTTACAACAAATTCCCAAATTAAAAGTAAGTTTAGATAAAGGAAACGAAATTTACGAAAGAAGTAATGCATGGCCACCACAGAGTCCTCCTCGGCTCCAAATCCTCGAACTAGGGATTTCCTGAAAAATTAAGCAGAGGGGTGAGTCACCAAGACTCAGAGTCACAACATGGCATATTAAAAAATGTATGCAATGCAGCCCAGCCCAACCTAGTATTCCATCCTCTACATCACCTGAACCAGGCAAAACACCTGTGGCACCAAGCCATTTTGGTACCAAACCACTATGACAGAGTCACTGATATATATATATGGTACCAAACCACTTGAAATATTGTAACATAGTCACTGATATATGTGGTACCAAACCACTAAAATACACTTCCCCTTTTAATCAATATCATATCCGAATCTCATGCAATATGACATAATAATTCGTGTATGCAGTATGTCATGTATGCAAAACATATATCAATTATAGCATAAGAAATGATTTACCATAAAAATATAACATAATCAAGCTAATCAACTCTTAAGGGTATAACAGTAATTTTACCTTCCAAGGGTATTTCGATAATTTACCCTTCCAAGGGTATTTCTGTGATTTTGCATCTAATGACCTTTATGAAGGTCTAACGTCACCCCGAGCGACTCGCCTACCATTTCCAGTCGTTACCGGACTATTGGGCCTAAAACCCGATTTCAGCCCATTCGGGCCCACACGCTCGTGTGGCCCATCTAGCACAAATCTAGCCACATATATGAGATTCACATAGTCTAATCCAACATCTACTACACAAACATACAATCTATTCATATGGGCCCACTTGGCCCCGTTCGGCCCATCGTAGCCCAACAGCCTAATCCAACCAACAAGAATACTACTGATGGCCTCAACTATCGCGTCAAAGCTCCCACACATTCGCTCGCACACTCGTGTGGCTACCTTCGCCGTGTGACCGGTATTTCAGCATTTGCCGTTTTACAACTAAGGTAGAGAGAAATACGCACCTTATAGGAATCTGAAGCTGCTAAACCGCGCTCCGGAAGCTCCTATGCCCAAACGCCCACCAAGGTATCCTAACTCTCCTCATAGAATGCTCTATATATAGCCAGCTTCTCACCTTCCTTCTTTGCATCTTTCCGGTGTGGGATCCCTCCGTTAGCAGAGTTTAAATCCAACTCAAACTCTTGCCGTCCAATCCGCAAAATAAATACTCCCTTACTTTTCATGAAATTCGAACCCAGGCTCCCTTGTCACATTATCCATGCTGCTAGCCACTTTACCACAAGCTCCTCGTGTGTCTAAAACCATGCGCAACTAAACAAAAATCTATGGCCAAATTTTAAAGTCTATTTAAAAAGAAAATCAAAATGCAAGCACCAAGACTTGAACCTTGGACCTTTTGCTTCCTTGTGGCGTCACTCCCTTGCTCCTCAAGTGGCGTCACTTTGCCACTACACCAGACACTCAACTTGTGTCATTTTTCTCTATATTTTATTCTTAAAGCCTACCTACTAACTCCCAGGGTTTTTTTCACCTAAAACCAAAATTTTTCCTAAGCCCAAGTTTGATCCTAGGACTTCATAGAAGCCCCCGAACCTTCCAAAATCACTCCCCTACTAGATCCATCCTGCCTAAGAGCCGTTCTCTTGCTCTTAAAAATTTTAAACGCTCCCCTGCCCAAGGCTCAATGGGCCCAATTCTATTAGGCCCAAATTCAGGTCGTTACATACTAAGTATCGTATTATTTTACTTCGGCTTGGTCGATGAGGCACTGAGTGCCGTTCTGGTGTGTTTTGGTTGGATCTACGGATCCAGCCAAGTCTGGGTCATGTTAATAGGGGTGTAAAACTGTATTGAACAATTGATTGTTATTGAATGGTATTGAATGATATTGAATATGGATTTGAATGAGCAATGAAATGAAATATGCAATTGAAATGCATGAAATTGCATGAATCATGGATTCATGAAAAGGATATTGATATTGAAATTGAATTGAGTATCTTATTGTAAAAAGTTATTGAATAGCAATTATGAGATTGATATAGAAGAGATGATAATTGAAAGTATTATGAATGATATGTATAAGAAATTGATTAATTGTTTGAATGATTATGTTTGTGTGAATATATATATAAACAATATAACATTTTTTGCTTCATATGTATTCAAATTATAGAAATACCACTGAGTTTATACTTAGTTTATGGTTTGTTTCCGTGCGTAGGTTAGGTAAAGTCAGATCGTTGAATCAACATCCAGAGCCGATCCCGAACTCAAAGTGGTGATGTACATTTCTTTTTGGTAAATGGCATGTACCTAGGATGTTATACTTGTTATTTTGGATAATGTTTGTAAATGAACTATAAGTTAATATTGGTACTTATATAAATATGTTTTGGGTTAAAGCTATTGAATGGTATATTTTGGTTGAAATTAGTATAATCTTATATTTGGTTCAAATGGTGGTTTTTGAATTAATTTGGATATTATGGTTAAAGTTTTTATAAAAATAAATTGGTTAGGTCATTAGATTTATTAATTTATGAAATGTATGTTATTTAATTGTGTAATGTTTATATTTGAACTGAAATCATCGGTAATACTCCGTAACCCTGCTTCGGCGATGGATAAGGATTGGGGGTGTTACATTGCGTCTAGAGGTACATGCCATAATTGAGTCGGGATTGTATGTTGATATTTGTTTATTTCTGTTATATAGTGTAAATGTCGAATAAATATATAGATGATACTGATCAAGAAATGTATAGTGAAGATAATGAACCATATGAATTAGAAGAAACTGAGTCAACAACACCGAGTGTAAACCCAATTGGAAATCAACCACCTAATGTCAAAAGAGGTAATGTAGGAGAAAGAGATAATTCTAAATTACTTACAGTGATAGTTGATGCTTTTCAACGAGTAGCAGAAACTACCACTACAACAGCATCTTCCCCTACTCCTCATTGAGCACCAATTAAAGAACTGCGTAAGTATGGTGTTACTGAATTTTTAGGTTTGAAATGAGATGATCCCTCTACTACTGAAAATTGTATAGAATCAACAAAAAGGATTTTGAAGCAGCTTGAATGCGCTCCCCGGCAAAGTTTACTGTGTGCTATTTCTTTTTTACAAGGGGAAGCTTATGTATAGTGGGAATTGGTAACCCGACATGTGCCAGAAGAACAGGTAAACTGGGATTTCTTTCAAAGAGAATTTCAGAAGAAATATGTGGGTGAGTTATACATTGAAGACAGGAAACAAGAATTCTTGATGTTAAAACAATGCGATATGTCGGTAGCTGATTCTGAATGAGAATTTTCACGGCTCAGTAGATATGCTGCAGAATATGTGCCAGCCAAAGCTGATAGTTGTAAAAGGTTTCTACGGGGTTTACGTGATAAACTACGAGTATAGTTGGTATCTCTCAGAATTACTGAATTTGTACATCTAGTCGAGAGAGAAAAAATGGTTGAACAGGTACTGGGTCTTGATAAAAAGCCCGAGAATACTAGTTCGTTTGGGAAACGTACCAAAGTCACTAGTTCTAACCTACAACCTAAAAGATCAAAAGAATCTCGGGGCAGTTGAAGATTTGGCTCTAGATCAGACAGAGGTGATAGAAGACGGGGAAGACAAATGACAATTTCTACTTGTAGCATACGAGGCCCATCTCGAAATACTAAAATTCCATAATGTGAACATTGCAGAAATAAGCATCGGGGTGAATGTTAGAGACTGACACGAGGTTGTTTTCGTTGTGGTTCTATCGAGCATTTTGTTAAAGACTGTTCGAAAAATAGAAATGTTGTAACAGTTACATCACAGAGGTCTGAATCTGCTTCTAGAGGCCGAGGATCATGTCAAAGTGGTTCGGTTATCAAAGGAGGAGCTAGAAGAGTAAGTGATATTGGCTCTCAGCAATCAGAAGCTAAAGCACCAGCTCGAGCATATGTTGTGCGGACTCATGAAGTGGGTGATGCTCATGATGTGGTGACAGGTATATTTTTATTGCATTCAGAACCTGTTTATGTTTTAATAGATCCGAGATCTTCAAATTCATATGTTAATACAAACCTGGTTAAGTCGGGAAATTTAAAATCTAAGATGTCTAAAGTATCAATAGCAGTGTCTAGTCTATTGGGGTAAACTGTATTAGTGGATCAGGTGTGGAGGAGATGTCCATTAATGATACAAAACATAATTTTCCCTGTTGATCTGTTAATAATGCCATTAGGTGATTTTGATATAATTTTGGGAATGGACTGGCTATTTGAGCATGGAGTAATTCTAGATTGCTGTAAAGAGAAGTTTACTGTTTAGAATGAAATCGAGGTAAATAGAATTCAAACCAGTGGGTTGACTTATATTATTTTAGCAATTCAAGCTAATAAACTTCTTCATCAGGGTTGAGCAGCTTTTTGCCATATGTTATTAATTCAGATTCTGTTGAAAGTTACTGCAAAAAGATCCAAACTGTTAGTCAATGCAGTAAGGTCTGAACTATTTGTGAATTTCTTGATGTTTTTCCTAAATAATTACCGGATTACCACAGATTGGGAGGTTGAATTTGGAATTGAAGTGTATCCAGTGCGACTCCGATATCAATACCCCCATACCGTATGTCACCTACCAAATTAAAAGAATTGAAAGTGCAGTTGCAAGATTTATTGGATCGAGGATTTATTCGTCTGAGTACTTAACCTTGGGAGCTCCAGTGTTGTTTGTTAAAAAGAAAGATGGTTCGATGCGATTGTGTATTGATTATCGGCAATTGAATAATGTGACAATTAAGAATAAATATCTGTTACCTCATATTGATGATTTATTTGACCAGTTGAAAGGAGCTTCTTTGTTTTCAAAGATTGATTTGAGATTGGGTTACTACCAACTAAAGGTAAATGAAAGTGATGTACCAACGATAGCATTCCGAACACGGTATAGGCATTATGAATTCTTAGTGATGCCATTCGGATTGACAAATGCCCCAGCTGCTTTTATGGATCTTATGAATTAAAATTTTCAACCGTACTTAGATCAGTTTGTGGTGGTTTTTATTAATGATATCTTGGTGTCTTCAAAGTCTAAATCCGAACATGATCGACATCTTAGAATTATTTTATAAATATTACGTGAGAAACAATTGTATGGAAATTGTATGGAAAGCTTAGCAAGTGTGAGTTCTGGTTATCAGAGGTTGTATTTCTGGGACATGTTGTCTCAGCAGATGGAATCAGAGTTGATCCGAAAAAGATTGAAGCAATTGTCCAGTGGAAAGCACCGAAAAATGTGTCAGAGGTACGTAGTTTCCTTGGATTGGCAGGTTACTATCGGAGATTTGTAAATGGATTTTCTAATATAGCTTTGCCGATGACAAAGTTGTTGCAAAAGAATGTTCCTTTTGTCTGGGATGATCAATGCCAGGAAAGTTTTGAGAAGTTGGAGCAAATGTTGACTGAAGCACCAGTTTTGACTTTACCAGAGTCGAGAAAAGATTTTATTTTATACAGTGATGCTTTTTTGAATGGTCTCGAGTGTGTTTTGGTGCAAGACAGAAAGGTAGTAGCTTATGCTTCTCGCCAATTGAAACCGCGTGAACGTAACTATCCGACACATGATTTGGAGCTAGCTGCCGTGATTCTTGCTTTGAAGATTTGGAGGCATTACTTATACAGGGAAAAATGCTATATTTACACCGATCATAAAAGTCTCAAGTATCTTTTATCTCAAAAGGAGTTGAATTTGAGACAACGTTGGTGGATAGAGCTTTTAAAGGATTATGATTGTGTTATTGATTATGACGCAGGTAAGGCTAATGTTGTAGCTGATACATTGAGAAGAAAAGCAACGATCGAATTGCGAGCAATATTTGTGCAGCTTAGTATTAGTGATGATGGAAGTTTATTGACTGAATGAGAGTTAAATCAGTAATATTCGATCAAATGAAATCAACACAGTTAGAAGATGACAAGTTAGTGAAGAAAAGAGAAATGGTTCAGAATGGCATGACAAAGAATTTCAGCATTGATGATCACAATTGCTTGAGATTTTGTAATCGGAATTGTGTTCTAGCTATTTTAGAATTGAAAGAGTTAATACTTCGTGAATCACATGATAGTCTTTTTGCAATGCATCCGAGAGGAATGAAAATGTATCGTGGTCTGCGAGAATCATATTGGTGGCCAGGTATGAAAAAGGATATAGCTGAATATGTAGCTAAATGTTTGACTTGCCAATGAGTAAAAGCAGAGCATTAGGTTCCTACTGGACTACTTCAGCCAATTAACATTCTTGAGTGGAAATGGAATTGTATTACGATGGATTTTATAAGGGGATTGCCATTGTCAGCAGGTAAGAAAAATGCTATTTGGGTAATTGTTGATTGGCTTACAAAGCCAGCTCATTTTATAGTAGTAAGAAATGATTGGTCACTCCAGAAACTTGCTGAAGTTTATATTCGCAAAATTGTGAGATTGCATGGTATTCCGGTATCGATAATTTCAGACCAAGATCCACGGTTCACATAGAGATTTTGGAGGCAGTTGCATGAATCTCTTGGTACTCGACTCATCTTTAGTACATCTTTTCATCCATAGACTGATGGACAATCTGAACGAGTTATTCAGATTTTAAAAGATATGTTTTGAGCTTGTGTTATTGACTTTGAATCAGGTTGGGAACGTTATTTACCATTGGCTGAATTTGTGTACAATAATAGTTTTCAATCAAGTATTCAAATGGCTCCGTATGAAGCTTTATATGGTCGGAAATGTCGATCACCTATATGTTGGATGGAATTGAATGAAAGAAAAATGATTGGGCCAGAGTTAATTTAAGAAACAGAAGATACTGTTAAGAAGATTCGAGTTGGATTAAAGGTAGCTTTGATAGACAAAAATCGTATGCAGACTTGAAAGACGGGACATTGAGTATTTTATTGGAGATAAAGTATTTCTTAAAGCTTCACCTTGGAAGAAAATTTTGAGATTTGGTCGAAAGGGAATGATGAGTCGTGGTTTTATTGGGCAGTATGAGATTATAAAAAGGGTTGGGCCAGTTGCCTATCGTTTAGCTTTACCTCTGGAGTTACAAAAGATTCATGATATTTTCATGTATCAATGCTCAGAAGATATAGATCAAAACCTTCTCATGTTATTTCAACAGAGGACATTGAAATTCGACCTGACTTGTCATATGAAGAAGAACTAGTTGAAATATTAGCCCGAGAAGTGAAAGAGTTGCGTAATAAGGGGGTTCCATTAGTGAAAATGTTGTGGCGAAGTCATAGTATTGAAGAAGCAACTTGGGAACCGGAAGAAACTATGAGATCTCAATACCCCCACCTCTTTTCAAGTAAAGTTCAAGGACGAAATTTATTAAGGGGAGAAATGTAACAACTCGAAATTTAAGGTTATCGAAAAGTGTATTTTCGGGTCTTTGTTTTCAAAAAATGAATTCATAAATATTTATCAAAAATATTGTAACGCCCCGAATTATGGGGCTAGAAGTCTTGGGGTTTGAGCATAGGGACAGTGAGGAGGCTGCACATATGTGTTTAGTCGTGCAATTTAGTGACAGAATTGGCCTACTGGTCTAGTGGTAGTGTGAGTGTTGGTGAACCTCAAGGTGGTAGGTTCAAGTCTTTGCAACCGCATTTTGAGGTTTAGTAGTTTTATTTTGGTAAGTTATTTTGTTTAGATTTTTTTAGATTTTATTTTATTTTTATTTGATTGTTTTTATTTTATTTTTATTTTTTCTATTTTTGGAAGTGACGTTTCCTTTCACTTTCTCCCTTCTTCTTTACTTTTTGGTTTTTCAAAAGAATTCTCTAAAACGGTTTATTTGTGGATTCGAGAATCATGCGCCTTTGTAGTCTTCTCCGATTGCAAACAGGTGTGGGATTCGAACTGTAACTACGTTACTTTATGTGTTTATTATTTTTGCAAATTTTCTATTCGGTTTTCTTTTGACTATATGCTAACCCATTAGTTTGGGCTTTTAGTTTATGGAAGTGACGGGAAATCGTCACTTTCTAATATATGTTGATAAGGCAAAGGTTAGTAATGGTTTTGGTGGCTGAAACGATGATTTTAGGGTTGTCGAAGGGTAGTTTCGTGATCACCCAGTGTGGATTTAGGAACTAGAGTTTCTGGGCTAAATTGGGTACCACACGAATGTGTGGCTGATTTGGGGATTTTGTCAGAATTCACAAGGCTGTGTCCTATGGACACATGGGCGTGTGAGTTTGGGGAAATTAAGGATTCAGAGTTTTGGGGTCACACGACCTGGCCACAGGACAGTGTGACTGATTTGGGGATTAGGGATCCCACACGAGCGTGTATTTTGGAACACATAATCATGTCTGATGGCACACGGTCGTGTGAGACCCTTACACGATCGTGTCTGTCCTGCACCTTATTTTAACGAAATTGGATAGTGAGTTACACGATTTGTTCACATGGCCGTGTGCTACCCTTCTCAGGGGCATTTGGACCCCCACATGGTCGGAGCACAGGGACGTGTGGCCCTATCTTGCTAAATAATTATTTTAGGTTAAATTTAAGTGTAATCGTAACTCTGTGTGTTCCAACCCTCGACTGAGCTTTACTGAGGGTAATTATGACTTCGATCTGGGTTTGAGGTGTGTGTTCTTTGTGATTGGTTGTGCGATAATCTTGATACTGAACATGAGTTCTAAGTGTGCACATGTCTGATTTTATAACTGACTGATTAGATGTGAGTGTCTGCTTTTGATTAACTGTCTGAAATTGGTATTCTAATCGCGTACATCTGACTGCATGCATACATATAAATATACTATTTTTGGGTGGGATTTTGAAGAAAAGAGAGATTGATCGCGGCGGCGATCTGCATTGGTTACGGATAGTCCCTAATACCCGGAGGGTCGAGGACAGTCCCAATACCTTGAGGTCATGGACATTATGCGATAATGGTATAGCGGATTACTGCGGATTACCTTTGTATCGCATGTACGTTAGCTATGCTATGTACCATTGATTGAACTGGCAATTTCACTGTAACCTACTGGTATAGCGAATTACTGCATTGCACTGTACCGCATGTACATTAGCCACGCTATGTACCATTGACTGATTTGGCAGTTTCACTGCAACCTATCAGGATAGCGGATTACCACATTGCATCATCATCGCATGTCACGATAGCTATGCTACGCATACCACTATCGACTTGGCGATTCATCTTTGCATGGCTGTACCGCGGTTTATTGCATTGCACAATACAACTTATACGCTAGCTTTGCTGCGTAATATACGTGACTAGCAGTTTGTCTACATACTGCTAGCCCCAATACCTAGAGGGTCGTGGAAAGTCCCAATACCCGGAGGGTTGTAGACAATGTTGATGTCATCGTTGCCACACAACCTGAGATGACATCATATAGAGTGTAGGGTTAGATGGGCTTTTCGAGGTCCTCTATGGAGTGATTGGTTGGATGAGCTTAATAGCTCCATTGAGGAGTGAGGTGTGTTGACTGGGTGGGTGGGTTTTCTTTAACTGAATTGTATTTATATGCATCTTATTGACTGTTTTGTGAGTGCGACTATCTGTTTTACGGTTTGACTAAAAAGCATTTATGACACTGTGAAACTGTTAAACTCTAATTGTATCTGACTGATTGAATTGAAACTGGTGACTATTGAGAATTCTGTTACTGGACTGAGTAGTACTTACGATGGTGTAACTGAGTGTGATTTCAATATGCTCTAAATATTGCTGTCTGCCGGTATGTCCGTTTCGAAAGTACCAACTATTTCTATACAACTATGTAAGAATGTTCCGTTTCAGAACTACTACTGGTTGTCTGTGTCTGATTCTGTAGTTAATTGGTTTTGATCTCACACTAAGCTCAAGTAGCTCACCCCCTCTTCTATTTCCTTTTCAGGTACATTTCAAAGTTCGGATCTTTGGACTCGAGACGCGAAGTGTGAGCAGGCTTGTGAACAATAATTATGCACTTTTTGGTTAATGATACTGTAACACCCTAAAATCTAGGTATTCATTTTTTGTATGTTTGTAAAATAAATTCATGTTTGTTTCAGTGGTTAAGTGTTTTGGGTGTGTATTTTTGTATGTTATGTATGACTGTATATGAGCATGCCACGATATATATGTTGCATGGGATGAGATTATTATGATTAGAGGAAGTGTACTGTACTGGCAGCTCTGCTGCAAATACTGTTTAGTGACGCAACTGGTGCTAATTTTGGAGTGTGGGGATGGGTGGGTTATTTTTTCCCTACACGGAGTGTTGGGATGGACGGAGTGGAGAGTAGAGGTTGGTTGGGTAGGATTTTTGATTGCATGTTTGAACTGTTACTGATACTATATTGGGCTAAGGCCCACACTGATACTAATACTGTAATGGGCTCAGTTCACACTGTACTGATACTATAATCGGCTAAGGCCCAACTGAACTAAACTGTTATTGTTTGGGCTTAGGCCCAGACTGCACTTGCATAATTGTTTATTTGCTTATATGGGGTTACACACTTAGTTTTCGTAAACTCACCCCTCTGTTTATCTTATAAGAAATCCCCAATCTTAGGCTGATTGGTGCTGTGAGGGACTCGGAGGTGGCCACACAGCCGCACCTGCTTCTATATTGGACTTTTAATTTTAATAATTTAATTTGGGTATTTCATTTGTAATAAGGCCTCTTTAAATTTTGAACTTTTTAATTTGGGATTTTAATTATTTAAATTCTTACTGATAGTAGTAGGACGTGGATTTTCAAAAGATGAACGCTTTTCAAAACATCACGTTTTCGTAAATTACTGTAAAAGCTTCCGCATCAATCATCATTTTAAATATAGAAACAAGCTAATATGATCCACAAACTGCTAAGATCAACTTGAGTTTTCAAATTCATATGTTAATACGAAACTGGTTAAGTCGAGAAATTTAAATTCTAAGATGTCTAAAGTATCAATAGCAGTGTCTAGTCTATTGGGGCAAACTGTATTAGTGGATCAGGTGTGGAGGAGATGTCCATTAATGATACAAAACATAATTTTCCCTGTTGATTTGTTAATAATGCCATTAGGTGATTTTGATATAATTTTGGGAATGGACTGGCTATTTGAGCATGGAGTAATTCTAGATTGCTGTAAAGAGAAGTTTACTGTTCAGAATGAAAATGAGGATAAGATCGAGGTTAATAGAATTCGAACCAGTGGGTTGACTCATATTATTTTAGCAATTCAAGCTAATAAACTTCTTCATCAGGGTTGAGCAGCTTTTTCCCATATGTTATTAATTCAGATTCTTCTGAAAGTTACTGCAAAAAGATCCGAACTGTTAGTCAATGCAGTAAGGTCTGAACTATTTGTGAATTTCTTGATGTTTTTCCTAAATAATTACCAGGATTACCACCAGATTGGGAGGTTGAATTTGGAATTGAAGTGTATCCTGGTATAGCTCCGATATCAATACCCCCATACCGTATGTCACCTACCAAATTAAAAGAATTGAAAGTGCAGTTGCAAGATTTATTGGATCGAGGATTTATTCGTCCGAGTACTTCACCTTGGGGAGCTCCAGTGTTGTTTGTTAAAAAGAAAGATGGTTCGATGCGATTGTGTATTAATTATTGCCAATTGAATAATGTGACAATTAAGAATAAATATCTGTTACCTCGTATTGATGATTTATTTGACCAGTTGAAAGGAGCTTCTTTGTTTTCAAAGATTGATTTGAGATTGCATTACTACCAACTAAAGGTAAAGGAAAGTGATGTACTGACGATAACATTCCGAACACGGTATGGGCATTATGAATTCTTAGTGATGCCATTCGGATTGACAAATACCCCAGCTACTTTTATGGATCTTATGAATTAAAATTCTCAACCGTATTTAGATCAGTTTATGGTGGTTTTTATTAATGATATCTTGGTGTCTTCAAAGTCTAAATCCGAACATGATTGACATCTTAGAATTGTTTTGTAAATATTACGTGAGAAACAATTGTATGGAAATTGTATGGAAAGCTTCGCAAGTGTGAGTTCTGGTTATCAGAGGTTGTATTTCTGGGACATGTTGTCTCAGCAGATGGAATTAGAGTTGATCCGAAAAAGATTGAAGCAATTGTCTAGTGGAAAGCACCGAAAAATGTGTTAGAGGTACGTAGTTTCCTTGGATTGGCTGGTTACTATCGGAGATTTGTAAATGGATTTTCTAATATACCTTTGCCGATGACAAAGTTGTTGCAAAAGAATGTTCCGTTTGTCTGGGATGATCAATGCCAGGAAAGTTTTGAGAAGTTGGAGCAAATGTTGGTCAAGCACCGTTTTGACTTTGCAGTCGAAAAGATTTTATTTTATACAGTGATGCTTCTTTGAATGGTCTCAAGTGTGTTTTGGAGCAAGACAGAAAGGTAATAGCTTATGCTTCTCGCCAATTGAAACCGCGTGAACGTAACTATCCGACACATGATTTTGAGCTAGCTGCCGTGATTTTTGCTTTGAAGATTTGGAGGCATTACTTATACAGGGAAAAATGCTATATTTACACCGATCATAAAAGTCTCAAGTATCTTTTTATCTCAAAAGGAGTTAAATTTGAGACAACGTCAGTGGATAGAGCTTTTAAAGGATTATGATTGTGTTATTGATTATGACGCAGGTAAGGCTAATGTTGTAGCTGATACATTGAGTAGAAAAGCAATGATTGAATTGCGAGCAATATTTGTGCAGCATAATATTAGTGATGATGGAAGTTTATTGACTGAATGAGAGTTAAATCCGTAATATTCGATCAAATGAAATCAACACAGTTAGAAGATGACAAGTTAGTGAAGAAAAGAGAAATGGTTCAAAATGGCATGACAAAGAATTTCAGCATTGATGATCACAATTGCTTGAGATTTTGTAATCGGAATTGTGTTCCAGCTATTTTAGAATTGAAAGAGTTAATACATCGTGAATCACATGATAGTCTTTTTGCAATGCATCCGAGAGGAATGAAAATGTATCGTAATCTGCGAGAATCATATTGGTGGCCAAGTATAAAAAAGGATATAGCTGAATATGTAGCTAAATGTTTGACTTGCCAATGAGTAAAAGCAGAGCATTAGGTTCCTACTGGACTACTTCAGCCTATTAACATTCTTAATTGGAAATGGGATTGTATTACGATGGATTTTATAAGGGGATTGCCATTGTCAGTAGGTAAGAAAAATGCTATTTGGGTGATTGTTGATCGGCTTACAAAGTCAGCTCATTTTGTAGTAGTAAGAAATGATTGGTCACTCCAGAAACTTGCTGAAGTTTATATTCCCGAAATTGTGAGATTGCATGGTATTCCGGTATCGATAATTTCAGACTAAGATCCACGGTTCACATAGAGATTTTGGAGGCAGTTGCATGAATCTCTTGGTACTCGACTCAGCTTTAGTACATCTTTTCATCCATAGACTGATGGACAATCTGAACGAGTTATTTAGATTTTAGAAGATATGTTTTGAGGTTGTGTTATTGACTTTGAATCAGGTTGGGAACGTTATTTACCATTGGCTAATTTTGTGTACAATAATAGTTTTCAATCAAGTATTCAAATGGCTCCGTATGAAGCTTTATATGGTCGGAAATGTTGATCACCTATATGTTGGATGGAATTGAATGAAAGAAAAATGATTGGGCCAGAGTTAATTTAAGAAACAGAAGATACTGTTAAGAAGATTCGAGTTGGATTAAAGGTAGCTTTGATAGACAGAAATCGTATGCAGACTTGAAACGACGGGACATTGAGTATTCTGTTTGAGATAAAGTATTTCTTAAAGTTTCACCTTGGAAGAAAATTTTGAGATTTGGTCGAAAGGGAATGATGAGTCCTCGTTTTATTGGGCAGTATGAGATAATAGAAAGAGTTGGGCCAGTTGCCTATCGTTTAGCTTTACCTCTGGAGTTACAAAAGATTCATGATATTTTTCATGTATCAATGCTCAGAAGATATAGATCAGATCCTTCTCATGTTATTTCAACAGAGGACATTGAAATTCTACCTGACTTGTCATATGAAGAAGAACCAGTTGAAATATTAGCCCGAGAAGTGAAAAAGTTGCGCAATAAGCGGGTTCCATTAGTGAAAATGTTGTGGCGAAGTCATAGTATTGAAGAAGCAACTTGGGAACCGGAAGAAACTATGAGATCTCAATACCCCCACCTCTTTTCAAGTAAAGTTCGAGGACGAAATTTATTAAGGGGAGAAATGTAACGACTTGAAATTTAAGGTTGTCGAAAAGTGTATTTTCGGGTCTTTGTTTTCGAAAAATGAATTCATAAATATTTATCAAAAAGATTGTAACGCCCCAAATTCTGGGCCTAGAAGTCTTGGGGTTTGAGCATAGGGACAGTGAGGAGGCTACACATATGTGTTTAGTCGTGCAATTTAGTGACAGAATTGGCCTACTAGTCTGGTGGTAGTGTGAGTGTTGGTGAACCTCAAGGTCGTAAGTTCAAGTCTTTGCAACCGCATTTTGAGGTTTAATAGTTTTATTTTGGTAGCTTATTTTTTTTTAGATTTTATTTTATTTTTATTTGATTGTTTTTATTTTATTTTTATTTTTTCTATTTTTGGAAGTACGTTTCCTTTCACTTTCTCCCTTCTTCTTTACTTTTTGGTTTTTCAAAAGAATTCTCTAAAATGGTTTATTTGTGGATTCGAGAATCATGCGCCTTTGTAGTCTTCTCCGATTGCAAACAGGTGTGGGATTCGAACTGTAACTACGTTACTTTATGTGTTTATTATTTTTGCAAATTTTCTATTCGGTTTTCTTTTGACTATATGCTAACCCATTAGTTTGGGCTTTTAGTTTATGGAAGTAACGGGAAATCGTCACTTTCTAATATATGTTGATAAGGCAAAGGTTAGGGACGGTTTTGGTGGCTAAAACGATGATTTTGGGGTTGTAGACTGGTAGTTTCGTGATCACCCAGTGTGGATTTAGGAACTAGGGTTTCTGGGCTAAATTGGGTACCACACGACTGTGTGGCTGATTTGGGGATTTTGTCAGAATTCACAAGGCCGTGTCCTATGGACACACGGGTGTGTGAGTTTGGGGAAATTAAGGATTCAGAGTTTTAGGGTCACACGACCTGGCCACACGGCAGTGTGACTGATTTGGGGATTAGGGATCCCACACGGGCGTGTATTTTGGAACACATAATCATGTCTGATGGAACATGGTTGTGTGAGACCCTTACACGATCGTGTCTGTCCTGCACCTTATTTTAGCAAAATTGGTTAGTGAGTTACACGATTTGTTCACATGGCCGTGTGCTACCCTTCTCAGGGGCATTTGGACCCCCACATGGTCGGAGCACACGGACGTGTGGCCCTATCTTGCTAAATAATTATTTTAGGTCAAATTTAAGTGTAATCGTAACTCTGTGTGTTCCAACCCTCGACTGAGCTTTACTGAGGGTAATTATGACTTCGATCTGGGTTTGAGGTGTGTGTTCTTTGTGATTGGTTGTGCGATAATCTTGATACTGAACTTGAGTTCTATGTGTACACATGTCTGATTTTATAACTGACTCATTAGATGTGAGTGTCTGCTTCTGATTAACTGTCTGAAATTGGTATTCTAATCGCGTACATCTGACTGCATGCATACATATAAATATACTATTTTTGAGTGGGATTTTGAAGAAAAGGGAGATTGACTGAACTGGCAGCCGATCTGCTGGTTATGGATAGTCCCTAATACCCAGAGGGTCGAGGACAGTCCCAATACCTTGAGGGTCATGGACATTACTGATAATGGTATAGCGGATTATCGCAGTGCACTGTACCGCATGTACGTTAGCTATGCTATGTACCATTGACTAAACTGGCAATTTCATCAGTAACCTCCATGGTATAGCGACATCTTGCATTACCTTTATCACCGCATGTACATTAGCCACGCTATGTACCATTGACTGATCTGGCAGTTTCACTGCAACCTATCAGTATAGCGGATTACCACATTGCACTGTACTGCATGTACGATAGCTATGCTACGTACCACTATCTGATCTGGCAGTTCATACTGCATGGCTGTACCGCGGTTTATTGCATTGCACAATACAACTTATACTCTAGCTTTGCTGCGTAATATACGTGACTAGCAGTTTATCTACATACTGTTAGCCCCAATACCTAGAGGGTCGTGGAAAGTCCCAATACCCGGAGGGTTGTAGACCATGTTGATGTCATCGTTGCCACGCAACCCGAGATGACATCATATAGAGTGTAGGGTTGGATGGGCTTTTCGAGGTCCTATATGGAGTGATTGGTTGGATGAGCTTAATAGCTCCATTGAGGAGTGAGGTGTGTTGACTGGGTGGGTGGATTTTCTTTAACTGAATTGTATTTATATGCATCTTATTGACTGTTTTGTGAGTGCGACTATCTGTTTTACGGTTTGACTAAAAAGCATTTATGACACTGTGAAACTGTTAAACTCTAATTGCATCTGACTGATTGAATTGAAACTGGTGACTATTGAGAATTCTGTTGCTGGACTGAGTAGTACTTACGATGGTGTAACTGAGTGTGATTTCAATATGCTCTAAATATTCTTTGCATCTGCGCACGTCCGTTTCGAAAGTACCAACTATTTCTATACAACTATGTAAGAATGTTCCGTTTCAGAACTACTACTGGTTGTCTGTGTCTGATTCTGTAGTTAATTGGTTTTGATCTCACACTAAGCTCAAGTAGCTCACCCCCTCTTCTATTTCCTTTTCAGGTACATTTCAAAGTTCTGGATGCTGGACTCAGTACGCGAAGGTCGCAGATAGGCTTGTGAACAATAATTATGCACTTTTTGGTTAATGATACTGTAACACCCTAAAATCTAGGTATTCATTTTTTGTATGTTTGTAAAATAAATTCATGTTTGCTTCAGTGGTTAAGTGTTTTGGGTGTGTATTTTTGTATGTTATGTATGACTGTATATGAGCATGCCACGATATATATGTTGCATGGGATAAGATTATTATGATTGGAGGAAGTGTACTGTACTGGCAGCTCTGCTGCAAATACTGTTTAGTGCCGCAACCGGTGCTAATTTTGGAGTGTGGGGATGGGTGGGTTATTTTTTCCCTACATGGAGTGTTGGGCTGGACGGAGTGGAGAGTAGAGGCTGGTTGGGTAGGATTTTTGATTGCATGTTTGAACTGTTACTGATACTATATTGGGCTAAGGCCCACACCGATACTAATATCAGTAATGGGCTCGGTTCACACCGATCATCGACATCTTTATGTCGGCTAAGGCCCAACTGAACTAAACTGTTATTGTTTGGGCTTAGGCCCAGACTGCACTTGCATGATTGTTTATTTGCTTATATGGGGTTACACACTTAGTTTTCATAAACTCACCCCTCTGTTTATCTTACAAAAAATCCCCAATCTTAGGCTGATTGGTGCTGTGAGGGACTCGGAGGTGGCCACACAGCCGCACCTGCTTCTATATTGGACTTTTAATTTTAATAATTTAATTTGGGTATTTCATTTGTAATAAGGCCTCTTTAAATTTTGAACTTTTTAATTTGGGATTTTAATTATTTAAATTCTTACTGATAGTAGTAGGACGTGGATTTTCAAAAGATGCACGCTTTTCAAAACATCACGTTTTCGTAAATTACTGTAAAAGCTTTCGCATCAATCATCGTTTTAAATATAGAAACAAACTAATATGATCGACAAACTGCTAAGATCAACTTGAGTTTTCAAATTCATATGTTAATACAAAACTGGTTAAGTCAGGAAATTTAAATTCTAAGATGTCTAAAGTATCAATAGCAGTGTCTAGTCTATTGGGGCAAACTGTATTAGTGGATCAGGTGTGGAGGAGATGTCCATTAATGATACAAAACATAATTTTCCCTGTTGATTTGCTAATAATGCCATTAGGTGATTTTGATATAATTTTGGGAATGGACTGGCTATATGAGCATGGAGTAATTCTAGATTGCTGTTAAGAGAAGTTTACTGTTCAGAATGAAAATGAGGATAAGATCGAGGTTAATAGAATTTGAACCAGTGGGTTGACTCATATTATTTTAGCAATTCAAGCTAATAAACTTCTTCATCAGGGTTGAGCAGCTTTTTCCCATATGTTATTAATTCAGATTCTGTTGAAAGTTACTGCAAAAAGATCCGAACTGTTAGTCAATGCAGTAAGGTCTGAACTATTTCTGAATTTCTTGATGTTTTTCCTAAATAATTACCAGGATTACCACCAGATTGGGAGGTTGAATTTGGAATTGAAGTGTATCCTGGTATAGCTCCGATATCAATACCCCCATACCGTATGTCACCTACGAAATTAAAAGAATTGAAAGTGCAGTTGCAAGATTTATTGGATCGAGGATTTATTCGTCCGAGTACTTCACCTTGGGGAGCTCCAGTGTTGTTTGTTAAAAAGAAAGATGGTTCGATGCGATTGTGTATTAATTATCGGCAATTGAATAATCTGACAATTAAGAATAAATATCTGTTACCTCGTATTGATGATTTATTTGACCAGTTGAAAGGAGCTTCTTTGTTTTCAAAGATTGATTTGAGATTGGGTTACTACCAACTAAAGGTAAAGGAAAGTGATGTACTGACGATAGCATTCCGAACACGGTATGGGCATTATGAATTCTTAGTGATGCCATTCGGATTGACAAATGCCCCAGCTACTTTTATGGATCTTATGAATTAAAATTTTCAACCGTACTTAGATCAGTTTGTGGTGGTTTTTATTAATGATATCTTGGTGTCTTCAAAGTCTAAATCCGAACATGATTGACATCTTAGAATTGTTTTGTAAATATTACGTGAGAAACAATTGTATGGAAATTGTATGGAAAGCTTAGCAAGTGTGAGTTCTGGTTATCAGAGGTTGTATTTCTGGGACATGTTGTCTCAGCAGATGGAATCAGAGTTGATCCGAAAAAGATTGAAGCAATTGTCCAGTGGAAAGCACCGAAAAATGTGTCAGAGGTACGTAGTTTCCTGGATTGGCTGGTTACTATCGGAGATTTGTAAATGGATTTTCTAATATACCTTTACCGATGACAAAGTTGTTGCAAAAGAATGTTCCGTTTGTCTGGGATGATCAATGCCAGGAAAGTTTTGAGAAGTTGGAGCAAATGTTGACTGAAGCACCAGTTTTGACTTTACCAGAGTCGAGAAAAGATTTTATTTTATACAGTGATGCTTCTTTGAATGGTCTCAAGTGTGTTTTGGTGCAAGACAGAAAGGTAATAGCTTATGCTTCTCGCCAATTGTAACCGCGTGAACGTAACTATCCGACACATGATTTGGAGCTAGCTGCCGTGATTTTTGCTTTGAAGATTTGGAGGCATTACTTATACAGGGAAAAATGCTATATTTACACCGATCATAAAAGTCTCAAGTATCTTTTTATCTCAAAAGGAGTTAAATTTGAGACAACGTCAGTGGATAGAGCTTTTAAAGGATTATGATTGTGTTATTGATTATGACGCAGGTAAGGCTAATGTTGTAGCTGATACATTGAGTAGAAAAGCAATGATTGAATTGCGAGCAATATTTGTGCAGCTTAGTATTAGTGATGATGGAAGTTTATTGACTGAATGAGAGTTAAATCCGTAATATTCGATCAAATTAAATCAACACAGTTAGAAGATGACAAGTTAGTGAAGAAAAGAGAAATGGTTCAGAATGGCATGACAAAGAATTTCAGCATTGATGATCACAATTGCTTGAGATTTTGTAATCGGAATTGTGTTCCAGCTATTTTAGAATTGAAAGAGTTAATACTTCGTGAATCACATGATAGTCTTTTTGCAATGCACCCGAGAGGAATGAAAATGTATCGTAATCTGCGATAATCATATTGGTGGCCAAGTATGAAAAAGGATATAGCTGAATATGTAGCTAAATGTTTGACTTGCCAATGAGTAAAAGCAGAGCATTAGGTTCCTACTGGACTACTTCAGCCTATTAACATTCTTAATTGGAAATGGGATTGTATTACGATGGATTTTATAAGGGGATTGCCATTGTCAGTAGGTAAGAAAAATGCTATTTGGGTGATTGTTGATCGGCTTACAAAGTCAGCTCATTTTATAGTAGTAAGAAATGATTGGTCACTCCAGAAACTTGCTGAAGTTTATATTCCCGAAATTGTGAGATTGCATGGTATTCCGGTATCGATAATTTCAGACCAAGTTCCACGTTCACATAGAGATTTTGGAGGCAGTTGCATGAATCTCTTGGTATTCGACTCAGCTTTAGTACATCTTTTCATCCATAGACTGATGGACAATCTGAACGAGTTATTTAGATTTTAGAAGATATGTTTTGAGGTTGTGTTATTGACTTTGAATCAGGTTGGGAACGTTATTTACCATTGGCTAATTTTGTGTACAATAATAGTTTTCAATCAAGTATTCAAATGGCTCCGTATGAAGCTTTATATGGTCGGAAATGTTGATCACCTATATGTTGGATGGAATTGAATGAAAGAAAAATGATTGGGCCAGAGTTAATTTAAGAAACAGAAGATACTGTTAAGAAGATTCGAGTTGGATTAAAGGTAGCTTTGATAGACAGAAATCGTATGCAGACTTGAAACGACGGGACATTGAGTATTCTGTTTGAGATAAAGTATTTCTTAAAGTTTCACCTTGGAAGAAAATTTTGAGATTTGGTCGAAAGGGAATGATGAGTCCTCGTTTTATTGGGCAGTATGAGATAATAGAAAGAGTTGGGCCAGTTGCCTATCGTTTAGCTTTACCTCTGGAGTTACAAAAGATTCATGATATTTTTCATGTATCAATGCTCAGAAGATATAGATCAGAACCTTCTCATGTTATTTCAACAGAGGACATTGAAATTCTACCTGACTTGTCATATGAAGAAGAACCAGTTGAAATATTAACCCGAGAAGTGAAAGAGTTGCGCAATAAGCGGGTTCCATTAGTGAAAATGTTGTGGCGAAGTCATAGTATTGAAGAAGCAACTTGGGAACCGGAAGAAACTATGAGATCTCAATACCCCCACCTCTTTTCAAGTAAAGTTCGAGGACGAAATTTATTGGGGAGAAATGTAACGACTTGAAATTTAAGGTTGTCGAAAAGTGTATTTTGGGTCTTTGTTTTGAAAAATGAATTCATAAATATTTATCAAAAGATTGTAACGCCCAAATTGCGGGCCTAGAAGTCTTGGGGTTTGAGCATAGGGACATGTGAGGAGGCTGCACATATGTGTTTAGTCGTGCAATTTAGTGACAGAATTGGCCTACTGGTCTGGTGGTAGTGTGAGTGTTGGTAAACCTCAAGGTCGTAGGTTCAAGTCTTTGCAACCGCATTTTGAGGTTTAATAGTTTTATTTTGGTAGCTTATTTTTTTTAGATTTTATTTTTATTTTTATTTGATTGTTTTTATTTTATTTTTATTTTTTCTATTTTTGGAAGTACGTTTCTTTTCACTTTCTCCCTTCTTCTTTGCTTTTTGGTTTTTCAAAAGAATTCTCTAAAATGGTTTATTTGTGGATTGGAGAATCATGCGCCTTTGTAGTCTTCTCCGATTGCAAACAGGTGTGGGATTCGAACTGTAACTACGTTACTTTATATGTTTATTATTTTTGCAAATTTTCTACTCGGTTTTCTTTTGACTATATGCTAACCCATTAGTTTGGGCTTTTAGTTTATGGAAGTGACAAGAAATCGTCACTTTCTAATATATGTTGATAAGGCAAAGGTTAGGGACGGTTTTGGTGGCTGAAACGATGATTTTGGGGTTGTAGAAGGGTAGTTTCGTGATCACCCAGTGTGGATTTAGGATCTAGGGTTTCTGGGCTAAATTGGGTACCACACGACTGTGTGGCTGATTTGGGGATTTTGTCAGAATTCACAAGGCCGTGTCCTATGGACACACGGGTGTGTGAGTTTGGGGAAATTAAGGATTCAGAGTTTTGGGGTCATACGACCTGGCCACACGGCAGTGTGACTGATTTGGGGATTAGGGATCCCATACGGGCGTGAATTTTGGAACACATAATCATGTCTGATGGAACATGGTTGTGTGAGACCCTTACACGATCGTGTCTGTCCTGCACCTTATTTTAGCAAAATTGGTTAGTGAGTTACATGATTTGTTCACATGGCCGTGTGCTACCCTTCTCAGGGGCATTTGGACCCCCACATGGTCGAAGCACACGGACGTGTGGCCCTATCTTGCTAAATAATTATTTTAGGTCAAATTTAAGTAATCGTAACTCTGTGTGTTCCAACCCTCGACTGAGCTTTACTGAGGGTAATTATGACTTCGATCTGGGTTTGAGGTGTGCATTCTTTGTGATTGGTTGTGCGATAATCTTGATACTGAACTTGAGTTCTATGTGTGCACATGTCTGATTTTATAACTGACTGATTAGATGTGAGTGTCTGCTTCTGATTAACTATCTGAAATTGGTATTCTAATCGCGTACATCTGACTGCATGCATACATATAAATATACTATTTTTGGGTGGGATTTTGAAGAAAAGGGAGATTGACTGAACTGGCAGCCGATCTGCTGGTTACGGATAGTCCCTAATACCCAGAGGGTCGAGGACAGTCCCAATACCTTGAGGGTCATGGACATTACTGATCATGGTATAGCGGATTACCGCAGTGCACTATACCGCATGTACGTTAGCTATGCTATGTACCATTGATTGAACTGGCAATTTCACTGTAACCTACTAGTATAGTGGATTACCGCATTGCACTGTACCGCATGTACATTAGCCACGCTATGTACCATTGACTGATCTGGCAGTTTCACTGCAACCTATCAGTATAGCAAATTACCACATTGCACTGTACTGCATGTACGTTAGCTATGCTACGTACCACTATCTGATCTGGCAGTTCATACTGTATGGCTGTACCGCGGTTTATTGCATTGCACAATACAACTTATACGCTAGCTTTGCTGCGTAATATACGTGACTAGCAGTTTGTCTACATATTGTTAGCCCCAATACCTAGAGGGTCGTGGAAAGTCCCAATACCCGGAGGGTTGTAGACAATGTTGATGTCATCGTTGCCACGCAACCTGAGATGACATCATATAGAGTGTAGGGTTGGATGGGCTTTTCGAGGTCCTATATGGAGTGATTGGTTGGATGAGCTTAATAGCTCCATTGAGGAGTGAGGTGTGTTGACTGGGTGGGTGGGTTTTCTTTAACTGAATTGTATTTATATGCATCTTATTGACTGTTTTGTGAGTGCGACTATCTGTTTTACGGTTTGACTAAAAAGCATTTATGACACTGTGAAACTGTTAAACTCTAATTGTATCTGACTGATTGAATTGAAACTGGTGACTATTGAGAATTCTGTTACTGGACTGAGTAGTACTTACGATGGTGTAACTGAGTGTGATTTCAATATGCTCTAAATATTGCTGTCTGTCGGTACGTCCATTTTGAAAGTACCAACTATTTTTATACAACTATGTAAGTATGTTCCATTTCAGAACTACTGCTGGTTGTCTGTGTCTGATTCTGTAGTTAATTGGTTTTGATCTCACACTAAGCTTAAGTAGCTCACCCCCTCTTCTATTTCCATTTCAGGTACGTTTCAAAGTTCTGGATGCTGGACTCAGTACGCGGAGGTCGCGGACAGGCTTGTGAACAATAATTATGCACTTTTTGCTTAATGATACTGTAACACCCTAAAATCTAGGTATTCATTTTTTGTATGTTTGTAAAATAAATTCATGTTTCCTTCAGTGGTTAAGTGATTTGTGTGTGTTTGGAGTGTCTGAGAAGTCCTAGGTTCAAGTCTGGGCTTGTGCAAAAGTTTTGTTTTTAGGGAATAAAACCATTGCCTATGGTTAGTAGGCTTATAAATTATTCTTGGTAAAGCATAACATAAAAAGCCTACTGGTCTAGGGGGTAAGTTGCGTGTTGCCTATGCTAGTGGACTAAGGTTCGAATCCTGGTGGAGGCAGAGGAGTATTTATTTTGCTGTTGTGCCATGAGTGGGAGTTGGAGTTTGACTGAAACACTGAAGTGGTTGAGGAGAATTCGAATTGAGTGGTTGAGGGGAGGTGTGACCAGGTGGAGAGATTTGAGGAGGTATTTTAGGAGAAAATCAAGGGAGATAAGGGAAGAGGGAGTGTTGTGCCAAAAATGGACTCTGGCACTCAAGAAATTCGGTCAGAGAGGTATATTCCTCATTTTCGGGTTGTGCCTTGCATCTGTTTCTCCTCTTTTGCTGTAGGCCGATTGTGGTGGGGCTTTCGGGTACATTTTCTGTTTCACGCTTTTGACAACTTTTCTTTGGCCAAAATTATTGTTAGTGCTCCCTTTCTGTTTTCTCTCTTTTGCCGATTCAGTTTTGTTCTGCCTTTTTCACAACAAACGCTTTCCTTCCTTCATTGCCGACTATCGGTTTGATTTCTTCTACTCTTTCTGTATATTGAGCAAATGTTTTCACATAGTTTCCCTTGGTCGAATCTCTTCTTTATTTCATCTTTTCTTTTTTAATTCCTGGTTGCTGAACCTTTTCTTTCTCTTGGGACCGATCGTGCGCCCTTCTCTGTTTTATGGTAAGCATTCTATTTGCTGTTAAGTCTTACACTGTGTAGTTGGTTCTCTTCCTCGCTTTGTTGGTAAGTGTAATGGTATAATGTTATCTTGTTGCTGGTCGATTAAGTACTTACCCGTTTTCGGTTTGTGCCTAGGAACCTGTCAAAGGGTAGAAGGTTTGTAATCAATGGTTCGGTAGGCGAAACTTCCTTTTTTACTCGATCGAAGATAATGTGATGTGAGTTTAACAATTGGGATCTTGTGTGTATTCGATTAAGTAAATGTTTAAATGATTAATTGGGATTGTTGATCAAGTGTAGGTTTCAAAAGTGCGGGCGGTTTTCTCAACAAACAGAAACAGGGTGTGTAAACACTGCCCAAATTGAAAACCGACAAAAGCCGAAAATATGGCAATTGAAGCTACACGAGCGTGCACACGCTCGTGTGGTAAACCGAACACATGAAATGTGGGCATTAGACTGTTGAAGCCACCATGAGCGATTTCGTGGTCTTAGGTCGTTTTAGGTCACGTTCGGCTGAAATGGGCCGTGTGGGCCCAACGGGCTTGTGGGCCCCACACGGGTAAACCACACGAACGTGTGGAGAAAATTGGGCCAAATTGTGTAATTTTCATAATCGAGACCAATTCTAGGCTATGTGGGCCACACGAGCATGTGGGCCCACATGGGCCCGCTTATGGACCTTGGGCCCATTTTTACTGTTTGACTTTTAAGGTTGCACGGGTTGCCCGAGACGACTGTGAACCTACTAATGGGTTGGTAAGTATACCTAGACCTCCAAATTGATATAAAATGATTGTTATGCCCCTATGTTATAAAATGACTGTTATGCCCCGATGTGGTAAAATGATTGTTATGCCCCTATGTGATAAAATGAATGTTATGCCCCTATATTATAAAATAACTGTATGTTTTATGTTATGTATGACAGTATATGAGCATGCCACGATATATATGTTGCATGGGATGAGATTATTATGATTGGAGGAAGTCTACTGTACTGGCAGCTCTGCTGCAAATACTGTTTAGTGCCGCAACTAGTGCTAATTTTGGAGTGTGGGGATGGGTGGGTTATTTTTTCCCCACATGGAGTGTTGGGCTGGACGGAGTGGAGAGTAGAGGCTGGTTGGGTAGGATTTTTGATTGCATGTTTGAACTGTTACTGATACTATATTGGGCTAAGGCCCACACTGATACTAATATCAGAATGGGCTCGGTTCACACCGACATCGATACTATAATCGGCTAAGGCCCAACTGAACTAAACTGTTATTGTTTGGGCTTAGGCCCAGACTGCACTTGCATGATTGGTTATTTGCTTATATGGGGTTACACACTGAGTTTTCGTAAACTCACCCCTCTGTTTATCTTACAAGAAATCCCCAATCTTAGGCTGATTGGTGCTGTGAGGGACTCGGAGGTGGCCACACAGCCGCACCTGCTTCTATATTGGACTTTTAATTTTAATAATTTAATTTGGGTATTTGATTTGTAATAAGGCCTCTTTAAATTTTGAACTTTTTAATTTGGGATTTTAATTATTTAAATTCTTACTGATAGTAGTAGGACGTGGATTTTCAAAAGATGAACGCTTTTCAAAACATCACGTTTTCGTAAATTACTGTAAAAGCTTCCGCATCAATCATCGTTTTAAATATAGTAACAAACTAATATGATCGAAAAACTGCTAAGATCAACTTGAGTTTTCAATGAACAAGATACCCTTAAATTTCTGTTATGATTTAATATAGAATGGGATTTCCAATGAAATGATGTTTTCGAAAAACATTACAATGTGATATCGCCAGATTTGGCCATAACGTCTAGGCCGGGTTTGGGGTGTTACAGATACTATCTTGGTATTTGTTTCATTTTGAACTGAATGGTTTATAATCTGTGGTACATTTACTCTTTTAACCTTTTGATTCGTACATTTATTCCTGTTAAACTTGTGGACGGAATTTTAACGATTGAGCGTTTTGATTGGTTTTGAAAATGGGAATTTTTGAATGACTTGTTTTTGTAGAAAATTTCTCACGATCACTTCAGTGATCAATGTAGTATCCCGAATTCGATCTAGACTTCTAGGTCGGGTTTGGGGTGATACAAATATTTACGAAGTTAGTTGTGTGGTTAATTAGGTTTTGGCTATGTGAATTATCTTGAATTAAGGTTAATTAGGCATAAGGATTAGATTGAGTATAGTGTAAAAGTTTAACTATAGACTAGAGGAAATTTAAGGGGCTACACTAGCAATTAAACCATAAGTGCCAAGTGTGTGGTAATAGTGAAATACATGTGGAAAAATAAAATACATAAATTTGTAATAATTACTTATTTACTTTTTATATAAGTAAATATTATTTTATTATTAAAATATTATTATATTACATTATTAAAATAACACATAAAATAAAATAAATCATAAGGGATAATAAATGTCAAATGTATGGAAAATATTATTCCATGTGTATGTATAATATACATATATTTATACTTAATACTTAAGTATATAAAGTATAATAATATATTAATATAATAATATAATATAATAAAACATAAAGTAAAACAAAGAACAAAGAAATAGAATTGAAACGAAAACAGGGGAAAGAAAGGAGAAAAAGAAAGAAAGAATAGAAAAAGGGAAATTAGGGTTATAAAGGTTCCAAGTTCAAGTGGTAAGTCAGTTTAATCCTTTTCTTATAATTTTGATGTTTATGGAATCCTAGAATAAAATACTACTTGATTTATGTTGAAATTTGGAAGTTAGTTGAATTTTAGATGTGGTTTATTTTGAATTAATTGAAGAATTTGGGTTAGAATTGATAGAATTTTAAGTTAGAATTGAGAAAAGGATTGAATTGTAAGTTAAATCATAAGTTTTATGTAGTATGAACTAAATTGAAGGAAATTCAAAATTAGGAATTTATGGTGAAATTAGAGAATTGAAATTAGTTTTAAGTGATAGTTGAATGAAAAATAAAGAGTAAAATTATGAATAAAATAAGGTTAGATCTGAATAGGGATTTAATTGGAATTTAGGCAAAAGTTGTGTATAAATTGAAATGTTCAATGTGAAATTGTAGTGTATTGATAAATTTTAATTATTTTAATTTCATAGCTAACATTGAGACAGGGACATCGACTAAGAAGGGGAAAGAGAAAGTCAACGAGGATTAGCTCGGAAAATTACGGTTTGTATTTCTATAATCCGAATCTTAATTATTATTTGTTATGTATTGGTTTATATGTTATGATAAGTAATTAAGGTAAGTGTTAGCAATTGTTATTGAATTGAATTTGTATGGATATATGTGATTGATCTGGAAATTGAATATTGGATGTATGTTATATTTGAAAAATATATTGATTGGGAATGTGATGAAATTGATATGAATATGTGATTATTATGAAATTTGAATATTTGTTATTGAAAAGTGAATTGAATTATATTGAATTGAGAATATATGTGATTAATTGAAATGTGTATTGATTGGAAACTGGAAAGTGAATTGAATACCCTATTAACTATATCGGGCTGAGTCGGATATAGTTGGCATGCCATAGGATTGGAAAAATTAAGGGATACTTCGACTTCGAGTCGATGAGACACTATGTGTCGTATTGTTACTTCGGATAAATTCGATGAGGTACTGAGTACTGTATTATTTTACTTCGGCATGGCCGATGAGGCACCGAGTGCTATACTGGTGTGTTTTGGTTGGATCCGCGTATTTGTCCGAGTCCGAGTCATGTTAATAGGGCGTACAACTGTATTGAACAATTGATTGTTATTGAATGGTATTGAATGATATTAAATGATATTGAATATGGATTGGAATGAGCAATGAAATGAAATATGCAATTGAAATGCATGAAATTGCATGACTCATGGATTCATGAAAAGGATATCGATATTGAAATTGAATTGAGTATCTTATTGTGAAAAGTTATTGAATAGCAATTATGAGATTGATATAGAAGAGATGAAAATTGAAAGAGTTATGAATGATATGTATAAGAAACTGATTAATTTTTTGAATGATTCTGTTTGTGTGAATATATATATAAACAATATAAATTTTTTGCTTAATACGTATTCGGATTATAGAAATACCACTGAGTTTATACTCAGCGTACGGTTTGTATCCGTGCGCGGGTTAGTTAAAGCCAGATCGTTGAATCAGCATCCAGAGCAGGTCCCGAACTCAAAGTGGTGATGTACATTTCTTTTTGGTAAATGACATGTACTTAGGATGTTATAATTGTCATTTTGGATAATGTTTGTAAATGAAGTATAAGTTAATATTGGTACTTATATAAATATGTTTTGGGTTAAAGCTATTTAATGGTATATTTTGGTTGAAATTAGTATAATCTTATATTTGGTTCAGATGGTAGTTTTGAATTAATTTGGATATTATGGTTAAAGTATTTATATAAAAAAATAGGTTAGGTCATTAGATTTATTAATTTATGAAATGTATGTTATTTAATTGTGTAATGTTTATATTTGAACTGACATGACTGGCAATACTCTGTAACCCTGTTTCAGCGACAGATATGGGTTGGGTGTGTTACAGGGAATATAACACCCCAAACCTGGCCTAGACGTTATGACCGGATCTAGCATGTCATATCAAAAGGTTGTTTAAAAGCTATGCGTTCGTTAAAAACTTTGTATCCTTTTTGAAACTTTGAACTTTTTTGCTTGTGAAACCAAGATTTGCTTAAAATGTTTTCTTGTAAAGATGTTATTGTTATTTTTGAAAACTTTGTTTATTGCTGAAATCTGACTCAAAGAATTGCAGAAACGTGTTATTTTGAAAACAGTTGTTATTGTTTAAAAATCCGTGATTAACCGATTAATAATTATTAACTAGCAAAATTACCAAACGAAAGTTTAGAAGAAAAATCCAATGGCCTTATGTAACACCCCAAACCCGGTCAAAACACTACGACCGAATCTGGCATGTCACAGGGAAAGGAAATGGGGAAAAACCGAGTTAAAATCATGAGTTGAGAAATATCTTGCATATTGGCTCGCCTTTGGTAAAAATATGCTAGATATATACATATTCTAAAGAAACCGGTTTCTTAACTTAAGCCGTAACCCATTTCAGGTTTTGAAATCCCAAAGTCATATTTTAAATAAAACTTATTGAGCAATCAATTAAAAACAATGTTGAGTCTTAGATTGAAAAATTTGAGTTGCTTTGTTACTAAACTCGATCTAAATTAGCCATTTTACAAATCTTAAATTCAAAGTTTCTGGTTTTGAAAAATACCCACTTAGATAATTCATTAGGTGTGCCATAACATTTGAAATTAATAACAAAACCAAATTAACGTTTAGATGGCCTTATTACAATACCCAAAAATCAAAATTAAAGTAGTGATAATCCAAAATAAATATTAAAGATAGAGTTACTCAATACATCATGCATGGCCACCTCGAGTCCACCTCAGCTCCACATCCGCGGTCTAAGGATTACCTGCGAAATTAAGCGGAGGGGGTGAGTCACCGAGACTCAGTATGTACTTCCCCGTCCAACAGTGTTTAGAGCTCTCATACAAATCATATAACAAGCATGTATGTAATGCAACCCAACCAACCTATTATCCATCCTCCATATCTCCGGAAACTACCCAATCTCTGTGGCACCTAGCCACTGGTGGTACCTAACCACTGGTGACAAAAGTCACAAAATAATAATATGTGGGGCCAACCCACTTGTGGTACCTAACCACTGGTGACAATCCCTAATATCCATATGTGGGGCCAACCCACTGTGGTGTTAGACCACTGGGACGAGTCACAGAAATAATTTATATGTGGCACCTAACCACTGGTGGTTCCAAACCACTGAGACTTAGTCACAGAATATCATATGTGGGGCCAACCCACTTGTGGTACCTAACCACTGGTGACAGTCTAAAAGAGATCATATTTCCTCCCTATTCTCATCATACCCCAATTTCATGTTCATGCTTAATAAGATGATATGATCATGCTTTCAATGTATATCAGACAATCATTTCATTCAACATACATTCGTTGATAACAGAGCATAGTAGAACTTACCTGAAGTCCTCGATCCTGCCTACAAGGGGAGCATAGTAATCCATACCATCACTTCGACTTTTAGCCAAACATAGTCAATGACATAAATAAAATATGAAGTGTGTGAGAGGTACACACCTGATATCACGTAATACCATGCTCTCTATGTCGATAGTATCGCTAATCGGAACTACTGCTACCTGTCTACGACTCTACTCAGAAGTTAGCCCACAACCCGGTGGCCAATCTCGAACTGCTGACACTGCACGCTTCTTGTATTTTGGGACTGGGGCTACGGTTTTAACCCCTTCATTCGCTTGGTTAACGTTTGGGAAATAAAGAATAGGGGACGGGGGAGATTTGGCTAAGCATGAGATAGAAAGGATGAAGAGAAAGCTATGAAGATTCGGCTTGTAGAAGAAATCAGAGAAGAGAACTATGAACAAAGAACATTCGGCTATAGCATAGAAATGGAGATGAGAATGGGATTAGGGGTTTCGGCTTTTGAGAAAGAATGAAATTATTGAGAGTAGAAGAATTAAAATGAGATGAAAAGAAGTAGCAGGAATGGTAAAGAAGAAGGATTTTTCGGCAATACCTGAATGAATTAGGCTTTAGCAGAAAATGAAGAAGAGAAAGAATGTGGATGAGGGTTTCGGCACACACTTAGAAAATGTTCAAGAAGAGAATGAAAGAAAACCCCCAAATGCCGAAAATGGAAAGAAACTCTCACTTAACTATACCAAATTTCGCTACTTTGTGAAATTGCACTACTTTGTAAATAGAAAACCTATGTTACCATAATAGAACTTCGGCACACCCTAGCCAAACAAAAATCGATTCCCCCTACTAAGACTTTAAAATTCGGCCAACACCAAGCTCACATGCCCATCCCTTATTTTCTCCTCAAATTCCTCCTGATCACCCATTTGAAATATTTTGAAAACTTAAAACTCCACTTTTTCCTCTCTGCCATTTAATCAAACTATTTGACTCAGTCCACTCCCCTATCCTGAAGTGTCCCAGTAGAAATCTGCCTCTGTTCTCCCTGAGGCCAAAAAGAATTCCAAAATGAGCTCCTTGTGACTTGAACCTGCTCCCTCACCTGCTCCCTGTGGCGTCACATACCAGCAACTTAGGTGACGCCTCATTGCCACTCTGCCATTCCTTTTGTTGTGTCCACCATCCACCAACATAATCCCTTAAGTCCTATTCTAGCTAGCTCTCCCCTGGAAGTGCCCAAAACTAAAACTTTGGCCAAGGTTTCGGCTTATCCCTGGGCCTTCCCGGAGACCCCAAATACACATACACAACACACCGAGCATACCAAACACATAGAAACAAGGTAAATGCAAAGCCCCTAAATCCCAGATGTTACAGTTTACCCCCTTAAAGAAATTTCGGCCTTGAAATTACATGGTCAAAAGAGATGAGGGTATTGCCGTCGCATCGATTCCTCGGGGTTCCCACGTAACTTCCTTAGAACTGTGATTACGCCACAGAACCTTAACCAACAGAACTATCTTTCCACGTAACACTTTGACATCATGATCCAAAATCTAAACTGGTTCCTCCTCAAAGGATAGATCAGGCCTCACTTCGATGGATCCGAACGATATCGTCTTAGCATCGAAACGTGGAACACATCATGGATCTGACTTAACTCTGAAGGTAGCTCGTGCTTATAAGCTACTGGTCCCACACGTTTCAGCACCTGATAAGGCCTGATAAACCTGGGGCTTAGCTTACCCTTCCGTCCAAACCTTAGCACTTTCTTCCACGGCGACACCTTTAAGAAAACCTTGTCACCCACTGCAAATTCTATGTCCTTACGCTTTAAATCGGCATAGGACTTCTGCCTGTCCGAAGCTTCCTTCAATCGAATTTGAATTAGCTTCACCTTATCTTCCGTTTCAGAAATCAATTCTGGACCCAACAACTAACGCTTACCCAACTCTGTCCAACACGTAGGTGTACGACACTTTCGACCATATAACACTTCATATGGCACCATCTGAATACTCGACTGGTAGCTATTGTTATACGCGGATTCTGCCAACGGTAGGAATTCTTCCCAACTACCTCTAAAGTCTATGACATAGCCCCTCAACATATCCTCTAGGATCTGAATCACTCTCTCTAACTGCCCATCAGACTATGGATGAAACGCTGTGCTGAAATCTAACTTTGTACCCAATGCTTGATGCAACGCCTTCCAAAATCTCGATGTAAATCTTGGGTCTCTGTCCAATATGATCGACACTGGTACCCCATGCAACCTTACAATCCCTTACAATCTCTGCTACATATAATCTAGCCAACCTCTGAAGAGAGTAGTCCACGTGCACTGGTATGAAATGAGTAGACTTCGTCAAACGATCAACGACCACCCAAACCGAATCCTTCTTAGTAGGCGTAAGAGGTAACCCACTAACAAAGTCCATCGTGATCCTCTCCCATTTCCACTGTGGAATCTTGACCGATTATAGCAACCCCGAAGGCAACTGAGGTTCAGCTTTGACCTGCTGACACGCCAAACATCTACCCACAAATTCAGTTACTTCTCGCTTCAGACCTGGCCACTAAAACTGTTCCTGCAAATCCCGATACATATTACTTCTTCCAGGATGCATAGCGTATGGGCTATAATGCGCTTCCTGAAGAGTCTTCCGCCTCAGATCCACATCTTTCGGCATGCATACCTTCCTACAGAAACATAACACTCCATCGCTGTTCAAACTAAAATCCTCTATTCCAACATCCTGTACTTGCAGAAGTCGAGCACTCAAGACATCATCCAATAACTATTTCTCCTTAACCTGACTTACCCATGTCGACTTGCAATTCCACTAATAACTTCTGTCGTCAAATAAACTAAGGTGGGCAAACATTACTCTCAAGTCAGATATTACCTTACGGCTCAATGTGTCTGCCACAATGTTAGCTTTACCCAGGTGGTACTCAATCGAGCAGTCGTAATCCTTTAACAGCTCGATCCACCTCTGCTATCTTAAATTCAACTCCTTCTGGGTAAGGAGATACTTTAAGCTTTTGTGATCCATATAGATGATGGACTTCTCCCCATATAAGTAGTGTCTCCAGATCTTCAGGGCGAAAACCACTACAGCTAGCTCCAGATCATGCGTTGGATAATTCACCTCGTGAGGTCTCAATTGTCGAGAAGCATACGCTACCACCTTCCCTTCTTGCATCAGCACACATCCTAACCCTGTGTGCGATGCATCACAGTAGACAGTAAACTCCTTCCCCGCCTCTGGCTGAATCAACACTGGCGCCTCGGTCAAAATCCTCTTCAACTTCTCGAAACTTTCCTGTTATTCCACTGACCAAACGAATGGTACCCCTTTCCGTAATAACTTGGTTAACGGTGCCGCTATCAATGAGAATCCTTCCACGAACCTTCTGTAACACCCAACCAGCCCTAGAAAACTCCAAATTTCTACCACAGACTTAGGTGGTTTCTAATTCAACACAGCTTCAACTTTCCGAGGGCCAACCCTAATCCCCTCAACTGACACCACATGGCCCAAAAAGGTAACTTCCCTTAGCCAGAACTCACACTTACTGAACTTAGCAAACAACTGCTTCTCCCTCAGAATTTGTAAAACCACTCGAAGATGTGAATCATGCTCCTCCTCAGACTTTGAATAAACCAGGATATCATCTATAAACACCACGATGAATTGATCCAGATACGGTTGGAAAACCCGGTTCATCATGTCTATAAACACTGCTGGCGCATTGGTCAGCTCGAACGACATCACCAAGAATTCGTAGTGACCATAACGAGTTCGAAACACCGTCTTTTGAATGTCTGCCTCATTGACCTTAAGCTGATGATAGCTCGATCTGAAATCTATCTTCGAGAAGACAGCTGCTCCCTTAAGTTGATCGAACAAGTCATCTATCCTTGGCAGCGGGTACTTATTTTTGATCGTCAACTTATTCAACTGACGGTAGTTAATGCACATACGCATTGATCTGTCCTTCTTTTTAACGAATAGCACCGGCGCTCCTCAAGGCGATACACTGGATCGGATAAAACCCCGATCTAATAGTTCCTGAATCTGCGCTTTCAGCTCCACTAACTCCTTCGGCGCCATTCTATATGGAGTAATAGACACTAGCGCTGTTCCCGGTAGAAGATTAATACTAAACTCCACTTCACAAACCAGAGGTTATCCCGGAAGCTCTTCTGGGAAAACATCATAAAACTCCCTTACTGTTTGCACATCCCCCACAACTGATTCCTTTGCCTGCAAAGCACAAACATGAACTAAAAATGCCCTACATCCTTTTCTCACCATTCTTTCGGCCTTTAAAGTGGATACCACATTAGATAAGTAATTCCTTCTTTCACCTGTCACCGACACCTCTTCACCCTTGACAGTTCTTAACACCATACGCTTGGCTGCACAGTTTAAATTTGCTTGATACTTCACTAACCAATCCATACCTAAGATCAAATCAAACTCCCCGAATGCTAGTTCCATCAGATCAGCCGGAAAAATTGCCCCTTGAACTTCTAGAGGTACACCCCTATACAGTTTATTCCCCACTACAGAGTGTCCTAGAGGGCTAATTACATTCATCTCCCTAGAAGAAATCTCAAAGCCTAAGTTCAGAGTTTTCGATATAGCACTAGCAGCATAAGAGTGTGTTGAACCAATATCAATTAAAGTAGTATAAGGCAACCCATAAATAAGGAACGTACCAGTTATGACATCTGATGCGTTGCCCTCCTCTCTGCGCCTAGCTGCATAGACCAAACTAGGCTGCCTCACCTCTGTGTTCCCAATACCTTGGCTTGGTGCTCTACGTCAGGGACCAAAGCCATTTCCTCCTCTGGCTAGACCACGACCTCTCTGCGGTTGCTGACCCTCTCTTCTGAATGGTGCACGTCTTTGACCCTCTGATTGTACCCTGACTTGCCTCAATGGGAAATCCCTTATCCGATGATCCAAAGACCCACATTCAAAACATCCACTATTACCTGCCCAACATTCTCCCGAATGAAATTTCCTGCATCGAGTACACTGAGGTGGCAACTGATCAGCAACAGGCTTTGCAGCTTGACTTGGCCCACCTAGTCTAGACCTCTTCTAAAAACCCCCAGCAAATCCTGATGGCCCAAAACGTCTTTTATTCCTACTCCTGTCCTGGTTCTGTTTTTCAAACCTCTTTACCTCTTTGGCTATCTTAGCCTTCTCAACCAACACAGCAAACTCCCTTTCCCGTTGTGGAGCGATCAATACCCACAACTCGTCTCTCAGGCCATCCTCAAATCGGACACAGCGCTCATGATCTGTTGCAACAATACCACGGGCATAGCGACTCAGACGCAAAAATTTCGCTTCATATTCAGCCACCGACTTACCTCCCTGAACCAAATTAAGGAATGCCTTCCGCTGAGCATCCACATAACTAGACCCGATGTATTTTCCTTGAAATGCTGACTTAAAGAACTCCCAGGTGATGTGGTTAGCCATTGTGCCATCCCTAACCGTAAGCCACCATTGATATGCCTCATCTCGAAGTAGAGACACTACACCCTTCATTTTCTCTTCTGTGGTACAGTCAAGGTCGTCGATAAAATGCTCCACCGCTTCTAACCAGTATTCAGCTACGTTAGGGGCCACACCAGAAACACCCCTAAACATCTCAGCTCCGTTAGCTCTAAGTCGTTCTGACATAGATTTCCGAGCTACTGACCCTACACTCGCTCCAGCTACTCTCTCCAAAACCCGTAACATTGCCTAAGACACGGCATCATCTCCCTCAGTTTGATCCTGGAATTCAGCCTCCGCAACTGGCGGCACTAGCACTTCATCCTCTAGCCCATGTCCTGACTCTGAAGGTTCAGACCCAACACCTCGGCCTCTACCATGACCTCGCATGCCATGACCAAGTCCTCTAGTACTCATAACTGACATTCCGATTTAGTCTGATTAAGAATTTTATGAATTAGTTTCTTCCACTATTTTTTACCAAACAGTCTTATGAGTATATTATCGAAGTAGTTGTTTTCGCGAACATAAGCATTCCTACAGGCTTCAATCTCTAAAGAAATTTTTTTCCCTACTATTAGCATTCATATCACAATACAGTCACATCATACAACTGACAGTTAGAAAACTTACCATCGCGGATCGGTGCCAGAGACTCAGGTGCCATGCTTCCCGAAAACATGTATTTTGTCTAAACCATTTTTCAAGCCATCTATTAGAAAATATTTTGGGCCTTACACTCACAGCCGAGCTTTTGAACTTGGCTCTGATACCACAATTGTAACACCCCAAATCCAGTCAAAACGCTACGACCGAATCTAGTATGTCACAGGGAAAGAAAATTGGGAAAAATTGAGTTAAAATCACGAGTTGAGAAATATCTTGCATATTGGCTCGCCTTTGGTAAAAATGTGCTAGATATATACATATTCTAAAGAAACCAGTTTCCTAACTTAAGCCGTAACCCATTTCAGGTTTTGAAACCCTAAAGTCGTATTTTAAATAAAACTTAATGAGCGGTCAATTAAAAACAACGTTGTTTCTTAGATTGAAAAATTTGAGTTGCTTTGTTACTAAACCCGATCTAAATTAGCCATTTTACAAATCTTAAATTCAAAGTTTCTAGTTTTGAAAAATACCCACTTAGATAATTCATTAGGCATGCCATAACGTTTAAAATTAATAACAAAACCAAATTAACGTTTAGATGGCCTTATTACAATACCCAAAAATCAAAATTAAAATAGTGATAATCCAAAATAAATATTAAAGATAGAGTTACTCAATAGATCATGCACGGCCACCTCGAGTCCACGTCGGCTCCACATCCGCGGTCTAAGGATTACCTACAAAATTAAGTGGAGGGGGTGAGTCACCAAGACTTAGGGTGTACTTCCCCATCCAACAGAGTTTAGAGCTCTCACACAAATCATATAACAAGCATGTATGTAATGCAACCCAACCAACCTATCCTCCATATCTCCGGAAACTACCTAATCTCTGTGGCACCTAGCCACTGGTGACAAAAGTCACAAATAATATGTGGGCCAACCACTTGTGGCACCTAACCACTGGTGACAAAAGTCACAATGTAACATCCTTAAATCAGGGTCTCTGTATTTTTGTGTGATTGCATGTGATAATATGTGCCTATTGTGCTAGTTTAGGGTGTTTTGGGGTCCAGGCATGATCTCAGGGTAGGCTTGAGTTATGGCTAAAATTTTTGTTTTAAGTACTTGGAAGGGGGAGCTAAGGAAGTTAAGGGTTAAAAGGACTTGTTGGAGTGTATAGATACAAATAACCTAGTGGTAAAGTGGCAAGGGAGGCGCCACTAAGGTACAAGGAAGGTGACGCCACATGCAGGGAAGGAGAGCCTTGGTTCGAGATGCAGAAATCTCCCCTTGTGTATTAATTTTTGATGCCAAAGCTGAGGAAGTGGTGTGCTCAGGATGGACTCTTGAAGATAAGGATAGAATTGGTCAACAGTTTTGAACAGATGAAGGAGAGGAAATTAAGGAGTTTAAACTTTTCAAATTCATTTGAATGGGTGGCTAGGAGGATTTTGAGGAATCGGCTAAGGGGAGCTTAGTGTTGGCCGAATGCCAAACACTAAGGGGTGAGGGAGGAATCGGTTGGGTTAGCAAAAGGGTGTGCCGAATGTCCTTAGGGGATTTGGGGAGCATTTTGGCTAGTTGAGAGAGTTTCCTTTCTCTTTCGTTTAGAGTAAAAGCCAAAACCTCAATTTTCACCTTTTTTCTTCTTCTATTTTTCGGCAATAGGGGTGCTTGGCCGAATCACTTTTGTTATTTTCTTAAAGAGCCGAAACTTGCTTCCATCTTCTTTCTCTCTATTTTGCTCAAAAGCCGAAACCAATATTCTCTTCTTTTATTCGACATCATCACTCCCCATTCCGTGCGATTTCTTCTTCTTTTCTTCTCTTTTATATTCATAAGCCGAACCTTCTTTGTTAGCCGAAACCTCTCTACCCCCCTCTTCTTGTTTAACCCTTTGGCCGAATATTAGCCAAGTACAGATCTTTCTTCTTCTTCTTTTTCCTCTCGGGTTTGGTGGGTCAACTTCGATTTGGAGGAGGTAAGTTTGTTATGGCCAAATCTCTCCTATCTTCCCTTTTCTTTCTTCATCAACTCATATGAACAAAAGCCAGATTTCGGCATTCGGCTGTCATGATTCTTGTGCATCCATGAAACCGAATTCTCTTGGTACTCATAGAATATTCTTTAGGGTTTTGTGACAATAGATTCGACGTTGGCTATTCGTCATCACACTTAGTCAGTTTCGTTAGTGAGGGGGTAAGTGCTTTTACTGTTTCGACATCTCCTATTATGTTAATACCGAAGGCTTTAACCCAATGATAGTGGTACTTGGCCGATTGTATGGGGGGAGACTTGCCATCACGGTGCTTCAGGATTTACTTAAGGATCAAAAGGTGTTAAGGTAAGGGTGGCTATCCTTGTGGGACATATCCTTCGGGATTTCATGATTAAGCCGAATGGCTATGTTCTTAATAGTTTGGTGTTGGCCGATTATAGGAAAAGTGATTGCAAACGTTTTGGGATCTTCGTGTTCTATCACTTTGTGGGTAGATCGTAGTATCGGGATCTCGCTAGATTCACGATTAGCCAGGTGTGTAACGCTTACACACTTCGTTAGTAATATGTGTTAATTATGTTTACTGTTAAAAGCCGAAATAGCCATTGAAACCAGTGTTATGCATTGTGGGTATGTGCATGGACTCCGGGTAAGTCCCTTGTTGATTGATTATTGAGATATGTTGGTGTATCATTGGATTATTTTGATGCTATGTGACATTCATTTTTCAAGCATGATATCTATGACACGAAAAGTATGATCACTGATGGGGATGATGAGAGAAGGGGGAATACTGATTTAGACTGTCACCAGTGGGTTTGACCACACGGCGGGTTGGCCCCGCTTTTGATACTGTATTTGTGACTAAGTCTCAGAGATTTTGACCACCAGTGGTTTTGACCACACATACGATATTTGTGACTACGGTCACCAGTGGTTTTGACCACACATGGATTATTGTGACTCGTTCCAGTGGTTTGGTACCACAGTGGGTTGGCCCCACATGTTGATTACGGGATTGTCATCAGTGGTTTTGACCACACGGTGGGTTGGCCTCACCATATGATTTGTGAATACGGTCACCAGTGGTTTTGACCACATTATATGATTTGTGACTACGGTCACCAGTGGTTTTGACCGCCATTGGTTTTGACCACATGGGGTAGACACAGGAGTTCGGATCGATAGGAGGGGTTTGCATGATTTGCATGATTACTTATGGTAGTGTAAGTGCTTGTTTAATTGGGTTGGGGATTTATGCACTGGGTCTCAGTGACTCACCCCTTCCCTTATATTTTGCAGATGAGGCATAGATCGCGGATATGGAGCCGGGGAGGACTCGAGATGGCCATGCACTTTACTTTCGGGTTTCGTTTTAAACTCTAATTTCGGTTTACATTTTCTTAATTTGGTTTTGGGTTGTAATAAGGCCGCTAAGTTATTATTTTGGGTTTTTATTTATCTGCTTTTGCATTATCATGTTATGCTAAGTTAAATAACCTTGCATACTCAAATAACCAGTAAAATTAATGTTTTCAAAGTTTTACTTCTTATCGGGATTTCCAAACCTTACCATCGAGTAATAATATATACGAGATGATAACAAGTTAACTTAAATATGTTTTCAACTTAAATTTTCTACAAGTTCAAATGGAAACAATTTTAAGTTAATCATGTTTAACTCACTCGGGTTCTTCACACAATCAAATGATTTTCTACCACTAGGAACGACAAAACGGGTTTCTAAATGTGTTTTCCAGGTTTCAAAGCAACGGTACATTTTCAAACAAAACTCCACATGGGTTTTCTTCTAAACTTAAAACAACAAAAGATTTTTTCGATAGAAATAAACCGGCTACTTGTTTTCTCCAAACCATTTTCACTCTGTAACATGCGAGATTCGGTCGTGGTGTGTAGACCGGGTTTGGGGTGTTACATACAAATAATCATATGTGGGGCCAACCCACTTGTGGTACCTAACCACTGGTGACAATCCCTAATATCCATATGTGGGGCCAACCCACTGTGGTGCTAGACCACTGGGACGAGTCACAGAAATAATTTATATGTGGTACCTAACCACTAGTGGTTCCAAACCACTGAGACTTAGTCACAAAATATCATATGTGGGGCCAACCCACTTGTGGTACAAATAAATCGTAAAAGTAACATATTTTAATCCCATATTTAGTATGCTTTTGGATGAATTATCTTCTGTTTCATATAAAAAGGTGCTCTTAATCCTTTCTTTTCATGTCTTATACCCAGGAAAGCACCCGAGGATAAAAAGAACGAGAAACGGGCCCAAAACAGAGTAAATGGGCCATATCACGAAATCGACACGACCTGGGCCCAAGACCACACGGCCGTGCCACGCCAATCATCTAGAACACGGCCTTCTCCCGATTTACACGGCTGTGCCACATTAAAGAAGTTCGAGCACAGCCTGGCCACGATCCACACGGACGTGTGCCATGGCCGTGTCCCTGTCGCTGGAAGAAACAATTTCATTCGGGAAAGGATACTTGGAGGTAAAGTAACACATTCCAAAGCCTATTCAAACAACCTATTAGGAATTTCACTTAAATTAGGATACTTAGGGGCCAAGTAAGGCAGCTCAAAGTCTATATAAACACCCAAGGGGGCAACTTGAAGGGGATTTCGACAGAAGCCGAAACCGGCGTCACAGCTAGGCTAAGGAGCCAAGCCGAAAAGTTCAGAGTTAGGGAATAACGTGAAGATAGCCAGTTGATCCATCCCAAGAATCCAGAATTATACTCAAGACGGCAGAATTCTCCTTCAATTCCTTCAAGGAGTTTTAGGATTTTCTTATGTTTTGTTTTATCTTTTCTCTTGAGATGTTTTCTTGTTTAGTTATGAACTAAACCCTTCAGATACCTGAAGGGGATGAAACCTAAATGGATCTTTTTATTTGATTTTTAAGTTATATGATAAATTACTTGGTTTGTTCTTAATTATGTTGTTTAATTCAAAACAAATGTGCTTAGGTGGAGGAGGAATAGACCCTGTTTAAGAGTAGATCTAACATAATTAAGCAAAGTTGATCGGGCTCCTCGATATAGGGTTATGAGATTTTGCTGGATTAGGGTGAAACCTAATATAGGAGTCTATTGATCGATTTACTGCTTTCTTAGGGGGTTATTATAAGCGAATGAGAGTTCCACTAATTAACCTAGGATTAGACGTTATTCGCTTCAAGAGAGGGTTTAACATAGGTTAGGGAGTCTCATGGATCAAGCTAAGTAAAAAAAATCATATAATTTAAAGGTTAATTAATAAGTAAAGTCTAGGTGGATTCTTCTTGAGGGTATCGTCGTAATCAATTGAGTTTTTCTTCAAAGTTATTTTCCTATTCGTCTTTTTGTCTTTGTGTCCTTAGTTTAGTTTTCATCAAAAGCAACTTCACTCTAATTTTAAGGCTAAATAATAAGAAGAAGGTTAGTATTAGTACTTTTAGTTCCTTTGGGTTCGATATCTGGTCTTGCCTAAGCTATACTACTGTTCGATAGGTACACTTGCCTTAATATCGTTGTCAGAGTTAGTCTTCAGGTTTGATCATTCTTTTATAAATATTTAAAACTCTGATTTTACAGCGACTGGTGACAGTCTAAAAGAGATCATATTTCCTTCCTCTTCTCATCATACCCCAATTTCATGTTCATGCTTAACAAGATGATATGATCATGCTTTCAATGTATAACAGACAATCATTTTATTCAACATACATTTGTTGATAACAGAGCACAGTAGAACTTACTTGAAGTCCTCGATCCTGCCCACAAGCGTAGCATAGTAATCCATACCATCACTTCGGCTTTTAGCCAAACATAGTCAATAACATAAATAAAATATGAAGTGTGTGAGAGGTACACACCTGATAACACGTAATACCACGCTCTCTATGTCGATACTATTGCTAATCGAAACTACTACTATCTGTCTACGACTTTGCTCAGAAGCCGGCCCACAACCCGGTGGCCAATCTCGAACTGCTGACATTGCACGCTTCTTGTATTTTGGGACTGGGGCTATGGTTTTAACCCCTTCCTTCGCTTGGCTATCGTTTGGGTCCATGAAAAGTTCTTGGTTAATAGACCGGATTAACACATTGAATACAAACAAATAGGAATATGTACTTAAAACGTAAGGATTCCTTACCTAGATCGACAAATCTCGAAGATTCAATGACTTAGATCAAAGCATCGATTGTATATTTAAATCATCTAACACCGAGTACTCCTATAACACCCTTCAATCGGCCAAGAAGTACAAAATTCGATTACTACCTTCGGCACCCAAACGTGAGAAAAGATAATTGAAATAAAAAGAAAACACTTACCACAAACTCTAGACAACCGATTGGAAGTGATGGAAGATGGGTAACAGCGATCCACTGAAATCAAAAGTCGAAAGAAGGAATACGAGAGTCAGAGAGATTTGGCTACAGTGAATGGGAACTGGCTAGAAAAGATCCTGAGTTTCGACTTTCTCTTAAAAGAAATCAAGAGAAGGGAAATAAAGAATAGGAGACTGGGGAGATTCAGCTAAGCAAGAGATAGAAGGGATGAAGAGAAGGCTATGAAGATTTAGCTTGTAGAAGAAATCAGAGAAAATAACTGTGAACAAGGAACATTCGACTATAGCATAGAAATGGAGATGAGAATGGGATTAAGTGGTTCGGCTTTTGAGAAAGAAAGAGATTATTGAGAGTAGAAGAATTAAAATGAGATGAAAAGAAGTAGCAGGAATGGTAAAGAAAGAAGGATTTTTCGGCCACACCTGAATGAATTTGGCTTTAGCATAAAATGAAGAAGAGAAAGAATGTGGATGGGGGTTTCGGTACACACTTAGAAAAGGTTCAAGAAGAGAATGAAAGAAGACCCCTAAATGCCAAAAATGGAAAGAAACTCTCACTTAACTATACCAAATTTCGGCACTTACCAACCCAAAGTCGAAATTGCACTACTTTGTGAACAGAAAACCTATGTTACCACAATAGAAATTCGGCAACCCCAGCCAAACAAAAAACGGTTCCCTCTACTAAGACTTTGAAATTCGGCCAACACCAAGCTCACATGCCCATCCCTTATTTTCTCCTCAAATTCCTCCTGATCACCCATTTGAAATGTTTTGAACACTTCAAACTCCACTTTTTCCTCTCTGCCATTCAATCAAACTATTTGACTCAGTCCACTCCCCTATCCTGAAGTGTCCAAGTCGAAATCTGCCTCTGCTCTCCCTGACGCCAAACAGAATTCCAAAATGAGCTCCTTGCAACTTGAACCTGCTCCATGTGGCGTCACTTACCAACAACTTAGGTGGCGCCTCCTTGCCACTCTGCCACTCCTTTTGTTATGTCAACCATCCACCAACATAATCCCTTAAGTCCTATTCTAGCTAGCTCTCCCCTGGAAGTGCCCAAAACTAAAACTTCGGCCAAGATTCCGGCTTATCCCTGGGCCTTCCCGGATACCCCAAATACAAATACACAACACATCGAGCATACTAAACACATAGAAACAAGGTAAATGTAGAGCCCCTAAATCTCGGATGTTACACCTTATTACACAAAATATTAACCCAAAATAATAACATAAAATTAATTAAAAACTGAATTTACTAAGTTTCGTAAGAAGAAAATCCGACGTATGGCCACCTCGGAGTCCTTCGCAGCTCCAAATCCTCTAACACCGGGGATTACCTGCATAGTTAAAAGAAAGGGGGGTGAGTTACGATAACTCAGTGTGTAATCCCCTATAACGGTCACTATCTGGGCCTGAGCCTTTACGGTATCGGTCTGGGCCTAAGCCCTATAAATATGATAAAGCAAACAAAAACAATGCAGCCTAACCCAATCCAGCCATCACACCACCCGTACTAACCAATCGCACCATGTGGGGATCAAGTCAACCCACCTCGCCAATCGCAATAATATTGCAGTCAAGCTGCTAATCACGGTATATGTGGCTGAGCCAGCAAAATGATATGTGGCATAGCCACTAAAACGGTATGTGGCAAAGCCACTTAAAACAACACTTCCTCCAATCATCAAGCCTAACCCATGTAACATGATATGAATGCAGTGTATTACAAGTATAACAGTATAAATACAATTACATACACAATATTTAACTACCATCAGGGACATAATGGTCATTTTGTCACCTAAGGGTATAACGGTAATTTTAACCCCTTTTGGGGTATTTCTGTAATTTACCTATCGAGGGTATTTCGATAATTTACCCACTAAGGGTATTTCGATAATTTACCCACTGAGGGTATTTCAATAATTTACCCAGTGAAGGTATTTCGGTAACTTTACCCATAGAGGGTATTTCGGTAATTTCACAAATTTGGGGTCTTTTGGTAATTTCACAATTTAGAGGTATTTCGATAATTTTGCAATCCGTGGGTATTTCAGTAATTTTCCAAATCAGGGGTATTTCAGTAATTTTGCAAATCAAGGGTATTTCAACAATTTTGTAAACCAAGGGTATTTCAGTAATTTTGTGAATAAGGGTGTTTCAGTAATTTGTAAACCAAGGTATTCTAAACAAAGATAACGATGCGAATGGGCCTAGGGCCCATTCTCGGCCCACGCTCGTGTGTCCCCTTTAGCCTAAATCTAGCTACAGATATGAGATTCACATAGACTAGTTCACTATCTACTACACAATCATACAATTTATTCATATGGGCCCACGGGCCCATTAGGCCCACTTGGCCCAATGCAGCCTAGACTCATGAGAACACTCATGAAGGCCTCAACTATCGTGTCGAAGCTCCCACAAGTGTGCTCGCACGCTTGTGTAGCTGCCATTGCTGTGCGACCGGCTTTTCATCATTTGCCGCTCTATAGCTAGAGTAGGGCGAAATACACACCTGATAGGAATCTAGAGTTGATCCGCGCTCCGAACACTCCTATGCCCAAACGCCAACCCAGGTATGCTTACTCTCCTTATAGATTGCTCTATTTAAAGCCAGCTGCTCCCCTTCCCTCTTGCTAGCTTTCCGATGTGGGATCCCTCCTTCAACAGAGTTTAAATCCAACACAAACTCTGGCTGTCCCGACTTACTAAAATAAATATTCCTTTTTGCTTATGATGGGATTCGAACTCAGGTTGCCCTGTAACTTAATCCACGCCGCTAGCCACTAGGCCACAAGCTCCTCTTGTGTCTAAAATCATGCGCAACTAAATATAAGTCTATGGGCCAAAGTCTAAGTTCACTTAAAAATAAATCAAAAATGAAATGCAAGCGCCAAGAATTGAACCTTGGACCCCTTGCTTCCTTGTGTGGCGTCATTCCCTTGTCTCCCATGTGGCGCCATTTGCCACTAGACCACCACTCTTTTTGTGTCATTTTTCTCCACATTTTATTCTTAATGCCTACTTACTAACTCCCAGGGTTTTATTCAACTAAAACCAAAATTTTCCTAAAGCCCAAGTTTGATCCCCAGACTTCATGGAAGCCCCCTAACCTTCGAAAATCACTCACCTAATAGGTCCAACTTGCATTAGTGTCGTTCTCTTGTTCTCAAAAATTTTAAACGCTTCCATGGTCAAGGCCCAATAAGCCCAATGCTACTATGCCCAAATTCGGGTCGTTACAGGGAAGCTCCGGAGAGCCATTAATCAGGAGGCTTAGAAGAGCCATATATCGATACGCTCATAAGAGCTATGGTGTGCCTACAACACATGCAGAATCACAACCAATCGGGATGTTCTAAAGAGCTATTAATGGGAAGCTCGCATGAACCATATAACGGGAAGTTTGATAGGGTTAATAACGAGACACTCTTTTGAGCTATAGTGTTTCCGCAACATATTCAGGACCACAACTAATTCGGGAACCCTGTATCCATTGAATTTCATTTATTCAATCAAGACTTAATACTTATCGAGCATTATCGGATATGTGACCAATTTTCATACATTTAAATTATACAATACCATTCAATTTAAACATATAGATATACACAATTTAGTTACACGAACTTACCTCGACAATTGTTCGTGTACGCAAAATCTACTAATTCGACACTTTTTTTTTCCACGATCTAACTCTGCTTTTGATCTATCCGGATATATATGAATTAATTTAACATCAATTCAATACAATTCATATTCAATTCAGTCCATTTCACATCTTAGGCAAAATTACCATTTTGCCCCTATACTTTTAATTAATTCCAATTTTGTCCCTAGGCTTGAAAAATGAAATTCATACAATTTAATCCTTATTCCAAGCCTAGCTGATTTTTATATGTAACAATAGCAGCCCATGTATTTCATAAAATTTAGAATTTTTCCATGAATTTTACAACTTTTCAATTTAGTCCCTAAATCATAATTTCATCAAAATTCTCTTTACAAAAGTTGTTTATCTATCAACAACCTTCCATTTTCTACCATAAAACTTTATAATTCAACTATATTCATCCATGGCAAAACCCTATTACTTTGATAACTTTGTAAATTAATTCCCGATATAGCTAAATTAAGCTATTACGATATCGAAAACATAAAAATTACTAAAAGTGGGACTTGAATACTCACCTAATTGAGCCAAAGAAATTTTCTTGAACTCAAGTCTTCATAACTAGGGTTTCCATCTTTTAACTTAAGAAAGATGAAAATATGATGATATTTTTCTTTATTTTATTATTTATCGTCTTTTTATCTTTTACTTTCCAATTTAGTCCTTTTCTTTCTTTTATTTTCCATGGATGAATCATAATACTTATCTACTAACTCCTCTTAATGGTCTATTTTCCATAAAAGACCTCAAATTTTGAATTCCATAGCTATTTGATACCTTTAACTACTAGAACTCAACTTTTGCATTTCATGCAATTTGGTCCTTTTATCAATTAAACATGAAATTGGTAAAATTTTCTTAACAAAATTTTTGTATGATATTCCTATCATTCGGTAGACCATAAAATAATTATAAAATAATTTTTCTTACAGACATGGATTAGTGGTCCCGAAACAACTGTTCCGAATTCACTGAAAACGGGCTGTTACACGAACTTACTGAGCATTATTGCTTATGTTAGTTATTTTCTTTTCCTGTAGTTCATCGAAAGGTTTGATTTGGTTGGAAGCTCATCGGAGACCTATCACACTATTCAACAATTAATTCAGTAGTTATTGAGAATTTTTTGCTAATGTTTATTATGGCATGTATATGGTAGTTTATAATGATGTTTATGAATTGTTGGTGGACTTATCATGTTTATCTAAGTAAGTCCTTATGTTTTTTTTATGTGTTTTTACATAAGGTTCGTTTTTATGGTATGTTTGAATGGTTTTATAGCGCCCTAAAAATCCTTTATAATTATTCTCGTATGTTTGTGACATAAATGTGTGTTTGCTTCAGTGGTTAACTGTTTAGGGAGTGTCTGAGAAGTCTTGGGTTCAAGCCTTAGCTTGGGAAAAATTTTGTTTTCAATTGAATAAACCTTAATCTTTAGCCAATAGGCTTATAAATAAATGTTAGTAAAATATGTTAGAATGGATCTGCTGGTCTAGTGGATAAGTGGAGTGGCAAAGTGCTGGTAGTCTTGAGTTCGAGTCCTAGTGTGCGGGACGGAGTGTTTTATTTTTTTTTTCTAGTGCCATGTGGGTGTTTCAGTCTAATTGAACTATTGAAGAGTTGGAGTGGAATTTGAATTAGGTGGTTGAGGGAGGGGTGGACGATTTTTAGGGAGTGCATTGAGGGATTTGGGGAGAAAAATAAGGATAGAAGAGTTTGAAGGTAACCAAAATAGGTGGTGATAAATTCGGCTACTCAACTCATTCTTTGAGTGTTTCTTTTTTTTTTCTGCTTTTGGTCATTCTCTGCCAATTTCTGCATTTTCCCCCACGTGCTGTTGTTCCTCTCATCTCACTCTCCTAAATTTAGTGATTTGGCATAGTTTCTTTCTTTCGTTTCCAATTTTGCTACCGCAAGCACCTTCTTTGGTCTCTTAGCCAAATTTTGGCTTTATGCTCTCCGTTTTTGACGCTTTTCTTTATCCCTACTGTTCTTTTCTCCCTTTTCCCTAGTGCTGCTGAATTGGCCCTTGTATCTTTCTCATCATTGTGCATCCTTTTGATCGTTCAAGACAAGGAGTGCGTTCCTCCTTCGCTGGTTATACATTGGTAAGTAAGAGGTAAGTTATGATGATTTGGGGTAGTCGTTGCTTGGTGAAAAATCGTTTCTTTTTATTTCTTATGTTGATGTTAGTAATTACGCGTTGTTTTCAGCAGCAAATCGTGTGGATCGAGACCCTTCCCATACTTCTTCATAAGCAAACCGAGTTGAGGTGTTAGAGGTAAGTTTCGATCGCTCTTAAATTAAGTAAGCGGTTGGGTTGGTTTAATTCGGCTATTAAGGTGATTTATAGGAAGTGTGTTGATCAGTTTGTTTTAGGTATTATCGAGCTCGGAAGTGTTTTCCTGCGGATCCATAATAGGTGTGTGTAAACACGACTCTAAAAATAGAAATCGGTGAAAAGTCAGAAAATGTGAAAAGTCGATGCCACACGGGCATGCGACCACCCGTACGGTAGGCCGTGTGACAGAACAGGGGCGTGTGATCGTTGAGGCTGGCTATGTGCGATTCAAGGGCCGGGCCAAATTGGGCCATGTGGGTCATAAAGGCGTATGGGCCTCATACAGGTGAACCACATGTGCGTGTGAGATTATTTGGCTCACACGGCCAAGGCCATTTTGGGCCATGTGGGCCCACATAGGCTTGCAACATGGGCTTGTGGGCCCATTTTCACTATTTGAATGCCAAGGTTGCACGGGTCGCCCGAGTCGACTGTGGACCTACTATAGGGTCGTTAAGCTTACCCATACCCCTAATTGATTGTAATGACGGTATGATTGATATGAATAAGCGTGATAATATTCCACCGATTTGATACTGTATGCCCTGACTATATGCATGATATTTTGTTATAGCACGTTATATTTAGATATTGCATCGCATTGGGTTGGGGGTTTATTTTGTTTGGAGGAAGTGTACTGAAAGCCCTTGAGCCTAATTTACTGGCAGCTCAGCTGCAAATTACTGTTTTAGTGCCAGAATTGATACTACTTGGAGTGTAGTGATGGGTGGGTTGATTATATCCCCACATGGAGTGTAGGGTTGGACGGAGATGGAGTGTAGAGGCTAGTTGGGTAGGATTTCCTGATTTCATATTGGTTACCGTTACTGTTACTGAGATGGGCTAAAGCCTGAACTAATATTGATATTGTAATGGGCTAAAGCCCTAATTTAAACTGAAACCGTTATTGAAATGGGCTTAGGCACAGAGTGTGATTGCTTTCTGTGTGGTTGTTTAATATGGGATTACACACTGAGTTTCGTAAACTCACTCATCTGTTTTATCTGTACAAGTAATCCCCAGACATAGGCAGATCGGTGTAGCGGAGGACTCAATGGTGACCACACGAGTCATTTCATTCTATTTTAGTAATTAATTATAATTTTGATTTTATTTTGGGGTATTTATTGTAATAATGGCCTCTTTTGATTTTCATGGATTATTTGGGATTTTTATTGTTTTGATTTATAACTGCTAGTAGTAGGGACAATCGAGTTTTCAAAAATCAAACCTTTTTAACAAATTGCATATGAATACGCAAACTATTTTTAAAGCTTCTGTGATAAGTAACATTTTGAAAATTAGTAACGTTTTGAAAATAAATAACTTGTTGATAATGATTCATGTTTTGGAAATGAACGACACATCTTAGAATCAATGAAAGGTAATAAAAAGAGGACTAATAGAAAATAGGGTTTTTCTTTAATAACAACTTATTTTATGAAAAACACTTCAATGTGACATCGACAGATTCATCCATAATGTCCAGACCAGGTTTGGGGTGTTATAGGTTTAAATTGGTCATTGGTGGAATGATTTAGTATCTATTTGGCTTTGGTTGGTTGACATGAAAAGTAGCATTATTTGTATGTTTTGGTAGGTATGAAACTAGGTTATGATGTTAGAAATATGGTAAGCTTAGCTTGATTCGTATGTTATGTCTTGGTGGATATATTGAGGTGCCTTGTATGACATATTTGTTTATTGAATTTAGAACTTGAAATGACATATTAAAATGTTCTGAAAGTGTTTAGGCTCATACAAAGTGTGTATATATTGATGGAGAGGTTTCATATGAAATGGTTTGATTTTAGCTGTACATTTTGAGTCGACATAATCTGAGACACGGACGTGTGACTTAATCGTGTGAGACACACGACCTGGCACATGGGCGTGTGGGGAAATTTTGAAAGTTACATGACCTGAGACACAGGTGTGTGTGTCTTGGCCATGTGAGCTACACGGCCTGGCCACACGGCCGCGTGACCCCTATAGTAATAATTTTGCAAATTTTTCCTATACTTTCCAAATGTTTCCATTTTAGTCCCGAATTGTTTCTAATGTATTTCTAGGGCCTCGAGGGCTCGATTTAGGGACTATATGTATGTGAATAATTGATTTATGTTATGATTATGACTATGTATGAAAGGTATATTTAAGTGTTCCATTTGTTCGGTAATGCTCTGTAACTCTAATTCGGCAATAGATACGGGTTAGGGGTGCTACATTTAGTAGTGCCTGAGCTACAATTTAGTTGGTTCTCGGATTGAACGTAGCATGTATGGAGTCTAGAAAAACATGTCATACTTGTGACAGTGTGATATCTTTTGACTCAAAATGAATTATGTTTTCATATAAATAAAATGTCTTCTAATAGAGCTAATTCTGATGATGTTGAAAGCGATACACAAGTATTTGATTAAAAAGTTGCTAATGATAAGCAAGAACTCATAATGGTTAGAGTAGAGATTCATAATTTTATATTGATTATGAAAGTTATGTTTGATGTGTGTTATTTGATAATTAAATTTTGTGGCCTTGCGACCTCCACTCCCTCATCCTCAAAGTCTTATACAATGGAATATTCACAAGATTTATGTTGTTTAAGTCTACAAAAGGGGAATCGAAGAGCTCAGCAGTTAATTAAGTAATAATGTGGTTAGAACTGAGAGTTGGTTAGTTAATACTGAGAGTTTTAGATGAGATAGAAAATTTTTTTGGAGAGTATTTGGGATTGCAATGTTACTGTTAAAAGAATAAATTATTCATCAGTAATCGACTTTAACTGCTGAGGTATCTAAAGAATAGGTTAGCCGAGATTTCTACTGAATTGATTTCTTTAGTGGAACGAGATAATGTGATATCATGGACGATTTTAGTAGTCAGTGAGATAGTGTTCAAACTGTAAACATATCTGGATGCAGCTGCTATGGTCGAGTATCTTACAATGATCTCTTCTGGGTATTTTATATGTTCTTTTATCCTAAGAGATATATGCAATTGTTTATCATCAGATGTGGTTCTTATTATGTGGGGATGTTGAATAGTCATGATGGTAAACAGAGGTATTGTTATTCTGCCTGATTAATTATCAGCATTGCTCTATTATTGGGATTCTATTCAACTATGTTTTGATAGAGGACTCAATGACAAAAATCAGTATTGGTATTTTTTGCTTCTACTAGTTATTACTCTGCTTTAAGTGTATGTAATTTATGTTACTTATGTTACAACTGGTTCCAGTACATCTGAACGATATTCTCCTTCTAGATTTTCTTGGGTATATCATCAATCTCTTTAATAATCAATATGTTCTTTTTATACCGCATGGTCTTCATTAGAAATAGCTTGATGTGGATGAGTAAGTTGGGAAGGCTCATAAATTGCATATTCTAACAGTATAGAAAGGGGTTATACTGTCGAAAATTTAGTAGAGTTTTACATCTTAGATTTCTTTATCTCGGCCTTTTTATTGTTCTTATGGTCTATTTTACCATATATGGTTCATCTGTAAAGGACATACATTGGTTTGAGATTATTACATATGTTACAGTTATAATACTTGGTTGGATCATGGGAGCATGTTGATATAGATCTTAGCTTTTTAAATGTCGTGCTACTGCATTTGTTACTGCTGGAATTATATTTGGTTTTTCTCATTTGCTTCGGGGTGCCTTATTGATATTTGAGGCATTGTTTTAACTATATGGTTGTAGCGTGTATCTTATTAGAACACTATGGTTCGTCTGAGGGAAGATTCTCATAGAAAGAAGAAAAGTTGTATTTCTAATCCATCTGATCGCTGTAAAATCAGAGTTTTAAATATTTATAAAAGAATGATCAAACCTGGAGGCTAACTCTGACAAAGATTGTAAGGCAAGTGTACCTATCGAACAGTAGTATAGCTTAGGCAAGACCGAATATCGAACCCAAAGGAACAAAAAGTACTAACACTAACCTTCTTTTTATTATTTAGCCTTAAAATTAGAGTGAAGTTGCTTTTGACAAAAACTAAACTAAGGACAAAGACAAAAAAAGACAAATAGGAAAATAACTTTGAAGAAAAACTCAATTGATTGCGACGATACCCTCAGGAAGAATCCACCTAGACTTCACTTATTAATTAACCTTTAAATTATACGATTTCTTTTACTTAGCTTGATCCGTGAGACTCCCTAACCTATGCTAAACCTTCTCTCGAAGTGAATAATGTCTAATCCTAGGTTAATTAGTGGAACTCTCGTTCGCTTATAATAACCCCCTAGGAAAGCAGTAAATCGATCAATGGATTCCCATATTAGGTTTCACCCTAATCCGGTAAAATCTCGTAACCCTATCTCTAAGCGCCCGATCAACTCTGCTTAATTATGATAGATCTACTCTTAGGTAGGGTCTATTCCTCCTCTACGTAAGCACATTAGATTTGGATTAAACAACATAATTAAGAACAAACTAAGTAATTTTTCATATAACTTACAAATCAAATAATAAAATCTGTCTAGGTTTCATCCCCCTTCAGGTATCTGAGGGGTTTAGTTCATAATGTAAAAAGAAAACATCACAAGAGATAAGATAAAACAAAACATAAGAAAAATCCTAAAACTCCCTGATGGGATTGAAGGAGAATTCCGCCATCTTGAGTATAATTCCGGCTTCTTGGGATGAATCAACTGGCTATCCTCGCGTTATTCCCTAACTCTGACCTTCTCAGCTTGGCTCCTTGGCCTAGCTTTCGATCCCCCTTCAAAGATGGTACTTAGGGTATATTTATAGGCTCTTGGAATGTAATTCTTTCTCCCGAAGTATCCTTTTTCGACTGAAATTGCTCTTTCCAGTGACAAAGGCACGGCCATGTCACACGCTCCTGCAAATCGGGACCTGACCGTGTTCAAATTTCTGCTTTGGCACGGCCGTGTTCAGTGGTGATGAGGCCGTGCTCTAGGTGTTCGTCGAGACACGGCCATGTGGTCCTCAGCCCAGGCCGTGTTGATTCGTGGAAAGGCCCATTTACTTTGTTTTAGGCCCTTTTTGTGTTCTTTTTATCCTCAGGTGCTTTCCTGGGTATAAGACATGAAAAGAACGGATTAAGAGCACCTTTTTATATAAAACGAGGCTTAAATCTTTAAAAAGCATAATAAATATGGGATTAAAATATGTTATATTTACGGTTTATCAAATACCCCCACACTTAAGCTTTTGCTTATCCTCAAGCAAAATTCTCAACTTACAATTAAAACGAACTTTCCATGATCCATAATTCCTATCAAAAATGCCTTATCCTATTTCATAGATAATTTATACATGGACAATTCAACTCAAAGATTCCTAAAAATTCAAACAAGATAAGTCATAAATTTGTAGTATGGAAACATAGGTGTTTCCCTTCATCTAAATAATTATCTTAAATTCAAAACCGACAAGGGTTGATATCCTCACAGAAGATTCACTCAAATCACTCAAAAAGTGTTTTAAGGGTCAAAATTAAGCACTCATAAGTCGAACATGAAAAGTTAATCCCATAGGCTTGCCCGAAAATCTAATCTCCACCATTGTAAAATGATATGATAAACAGATCAAAAGGTCTTTGTTAAGGTTGTAACGGGGCTAGGCTTATAGGTATGGATAAAGGCTGAAATTAGAAGGTTAGAATCGAGATTGAATTGATAAGTTACCTACCTAAAAATTTCTAAGATAATAATTACATTTACTAAGAATAATAAAAATCCTATTAATACAAGCTTTTTCTTTTGGGATTTAGTCTTTGATTATGTAAGCTCACTTTACATACTACTAATATTGAAAACTTGATTTTTTTTTTTTTAAGAACAGACTAATAAAGACAACTTCAACTCATAATAAAAACTTAGGTAATTAGTCAAATCATATCTCGATTAAAGGGTAGTCAAAAAGAAAGGGTGATAACAAATACAAAGGGTTTTGGTTAAAATTAGCGGGTAAGTCAATAAAAGAGTAGTTAGGCTCAACGGGATTCACTGGGGGTTAATTATGAGGGTAGGCTTTTTAGTGGTGTAAGTGGGTTAAACCTAGGTGTGTTTATCATCTCGGTGTATCAAATCATAACTTGTGGTCTTGACATGTATAATTGAGGCAAGTTCTAGAATAACAGTTCATGGTTGACACACTCATAATCAAGTAGTGAGCATGAAAAAGAATGTATGCTCTATAAGGCTCAAAATCTCACAAAAATTATGGGTGTTTTTGATATCAACCTTGTAAATCTCAAATTTCAAGATAATATTTAAATTTCGGTTCACAACCTAAAATTTTAATTTTTAGAAAATTAGACTTATCATGCTTGATTCCCTAGTATTCTTCAAATTTAATTATCAATGCACAATTAACTATGACTTATTCTAAAACACATCAATAACAATCATAATTCATTAGAAATTTCATCGTAATTAGTAATATGAGAAAATTACTTTAAAACAAGATTAAATTCAGGGATTTGAGAATAATGCAGAAAGTTAGGCACAAATTGAGAATCATGCAAAATGTAGACACTTTTATCCCCCCCCCCACACTTAAGATGTACATTGCCCTCAATGTACAAAGATGGATAATGATATTTTAAAGATAAACCAAAAGAGAAGGGGGAAGAATTACTCCCTGATTTGTGGATGTTTTCCCGAATGAGTGTCTTTGGTGGCGGTGATGGTCCATCGGGATAACATTCCTGCGCTAGATGAAGAAATTGGGTAGCGCTTCGAGAAATAGCCAGGCTTTATTAAGACCTAATAGAAATAAATGAAATATATAAATAAAGACAAGAAATATAAAGAGAAAGAGACTAAGAAGGAAACTAGACTAAGGCTAGGAAATAAAGGGGCTTGAGAATCCTTATTGGCAGGTGGTTCGCGAGGTGGGTGTGACTTCTAAGGTGACAGAAGTGCTAGCGGTGGTGGAAGTGGCGTGATTCCCAAACAGCCTTTAGAACCTGACACTAAGAAACTAAAAGAAAATAAAATAAATGAAGCATAAGGTAGTCAAAAAGAAGGAAAATAAATGAGAAGGGAAATGTGAAACAAAAGATAAATGGTCTCGTAGGTCCTTGGCTTGGTGTTGAGATGAAGCTGCCTGTATGAACTCATGTTGATCATTTTCCTTTGTGGAATATGGCCTTTTACGCCTCTTTGGCATAGTGTTGGCTTACTCAAGGATCTAGAGCCGTAGTATGTGGAGAATTCTGAGATGGAGGAGAGTAAAAACAAAGAAAATAAGGATGAAATCAGATGGGGGGAAGGAGAAGAGGAGAGAGGTTTAAATAGATGTTCATGTGTTCTGCTCTCCCGCGGCCGTGTTCCTAGGGTGTGTCGAAGTACACGGTCGCCTCACACTGCCGTGTTATAGAGGGTGTTGTCACCCTATGCCCGTGCTTGAACCTTTCTACGCTCGTGCTCGTGATGTTTCGCTGTTGGCACGGTCATATGACACGGGCGTGTCTTACCCGTGCTCGATAAGTCAGTAACCTCAGTAATTGTACACAGTTGTGTAGCACGGCCGTGTGGTGACCGTGTTGTAGAAGTCAGTAGCTAGAATAATTTTACACGGTCAAGGGACACGGTCGTGTCGAGGAGGTGTAGCCCGTGTTATTAAGAAAATTTCTACCCTAGTTCGGCACGGAGCATGGCACGCCTGTGTGCCTTCCCCTGTTCCCTACACGACTGGGGACACGGCCGTGGTCAAGGGCGTGTGCGAAAACCTGTATTTTCATGCGATGTTAGAAAAGTAAAATAAAAAAAATGATGTTAGTGTGTTAGTGCATGGGTTGCCTCCCGAGAAGCGCTCATTTATAGTCTTAAGCTAGACTCTCCCTATTTTCGATTCTAAAAGATGGTTCGTGGAGCATAAGCTCCTCTCTTATATTGCCCAAATTTGCACCCTTATAAATTTTAAGTCGGTGACCATTTACCTTGAAAGTGCCTTTAATAGGGTGGGTCACCTCTACGGTGCCGTATGGAAAAATTGTTTTGATCATGAATGGACCCGACCATCTTGACTTTAGTTTTCCCGGGAATAGTTTAAGCCTTGCATTGTATAATAGAACCAGGTCTCCTACTTTGAATTGTCTCGATCTTTTGAGACGAGCGTCATGGCGTCGCTTTGTTGCTTCCTTGTACAGTTTTGAGTTCTCATAGGCTTCCGATCTCCATTCTTCCAGCTCGTTCATCTGCATCATTCTTCTTTCTCCTGCAATTTTGAGATCATTATTCAAAAATTTTATTGCCAAAAAAGCTTTATGTTCCAATTCAAACGGTAAATGACAGCTTTTCCCATACACAAGCTTGTATGGGGAGGTCCCTAAAGGTATTTTAAAAGTTGTTCTATAAGCCCACAACGCATCATCTACTTTTGATGCCCAGTCTTTTCTGTTTGTTTCAATGGTTTTTTCTAGAATGCGCTTGAGTTCTCGATTTGCTACCTCTACTTGCCCACTGGTTTGAGAGTGATATAGAGTTGCTGTCTTCTGATATACTCCATATTTTTTTAAAACTTTTTCAAACTGTGTATTACAGAAGTGTGTACCCCTTCGCTAATAATTGCTCTTGGTGTGCCAAACCTTTGACTACTACCCTAGAATCATTGGTAGGTAAAGCTTCTGCTTCTACCCATTTTGACACGTAATCGACTACTACTAGAATGTACTTGTTTCCAAATGAATTAGGGAATGGTCCCATAAAATCAATACCCCATATAACAAATATTTCACATGATAGCATATATGTTTGGGGCATTTCGTCACGTTTAGAGATATTACCTGTTCGTTGACATCTATCACATGAGGTAGCGTACCTGTTGGCATCTTTAAATAGAGTGGGCCAGAAGAAACCTGATTCGAGTATCTTGTGTGCCGTCTTAATTCCGCTATAGTGGCCTCCTGATGGTCCTAAATGACAATGTTCCAAAATATTGTTCGCCTCTGTCTTTGTAACACATCTTTGAATGACCTGATCTGCACAAATGCGGAAAAGAAAGGGATCTTCCCAGAAATACTTTTTCACATCGGAAAAGAATCACTTTTTTTGGTGATGTGTTAATTTTCTTGGTAAAATGTTAGCTGCTAAATAATTCGCAATATTCGTAAACCATGGTATTTCAGAATGTGTTATAGAAAAGAGTTGTTTCTCGGGGAACGAGTCATTTATTTCACCTTCGTTGAGCTCTTTAGTGTATGGATTCTCAAGTCTAGATAGGTGATCTGCTGCAAGATTTTTGGCTCCCTTCTTATCTTGTATTTTTAAGTCGAATTCCTGTAAGAGCAAAATCCATCGGATGAGTCTGGGTTTAGCATCAGGTTTGTTTAGAAGATAACGAAGAGCTGAGTGATCAGTGTAAACGATAACTTTGGACATTATTAGATACTATCTAAATTTATCAAAAGCAAAAACTACAGCTAACAATTCCTTTTCTATGGTGGTGTAGTTTTCTTGTGCGGGTGTTAGTGTTCTGCTAGCGTAGTAAATCGGCTAAAAGTGTTTGTCTCTTCGTTGTCCCAAAACTGCACCTACTGCAAAATCACTTGCATCACACATTAGCTCAAAGGGTAAGTTCCAATCAGGTGCAATAATAATTGGCGCATTTATTAGTTTATCTTTAAGGACATTAAATGAACTAAACATTCATGATTGAAATCAAAAGGAACATCTTTTTCTAGTAATTTTGTCAAAGGCTTAGCTATTTTAGAAAAATCTTTAATGAATCTTCGATAGAACCCTGCATGTCCTAAAAAGCTTCTGATAGACTTGACAGAACTAGGGGGAGGTAGTTTTTCTATGGCTTCAACCTTTGCTTTATCTACCTCAATCCCTTTACTAGAAACTTTGTGTCCTAATACTATGCCTTCTCTCACCATAAAGTGACATTTTTCCCAGTTTAAAACAAGATTTGTTTCCTCACATCTCATTAATACTCGTTTTAAATTTTTAAGGCAAAGATAGAAAGAGTTAGTTAGAATAGAAAAGTCATCCATAAATACCTCCATGATGTCTTCCACGAGTTCATCAAAGATTGCTAACATGCATTTGAAAAGTAGCAGGAGCATTACATAATCCAAAAGGCATTCCACGATAAGCAAACGTACCGTATGGACATGTGAATGTTGTCTTTTCTTGATCTTCAGGAGCTATAGGAATTTGGAAGTAGTCGGAGAGTCCATCCAAAAAAACAATAGTACATATGCCCAGATAATCTTTCCAACATTTGATCTATGAAAGGTAGAGGGAAGTGATCTTTTCTGGTGGTATCATTCAACTTTCTATAATCTATGCAAACTCTCCAGCCTGTGACTATCCTTGTAGGAATCAACTCATTCTTTTCATTGGGCACTACCGTCATTCCTCCTTTCTTTGGAACTACCTGTACAGGACTTACCCAAATGCTATCAGAGATGGGATAAATTATTCCTGCATCTAGGAGTTTTATGACCTCAGCTTTGACCATTTCCTTCATGTTGGGATTTAGCCGCCTCTGAGGTTGCACACAAGGTTTGTATTCTTCTTCCATTAAAATTTTGTGGGTGCAAAACGTGGGGTTTATTCCCTTGATATCAGAAATTTTCCATGCTTTGGCTTTTTTGTGCTCATTTAGTACCTTTATCAGCTCCTCTTTTTCTTTAGGTTCTAGTTCTGTAGATATGATTACTGGTAATGTAAAATTGTCACCGAGGAATGCATATTCCAAGTGTTTCGGTAACTATTTCAATTCCAGCTTGGGTGGCTCTTCGATGGAGGGCTTCTATCTTGTTTCGTCATCATTGTCAATGATTTCTTCTTTCATTTGTTTGGATGACGAAGTTTTCCAATTCGGCGCATTGTCTTCATCTTCTTCCCCTCTTCTTGAGCCAGACACAGGCCCATCGTGTCGTCGTGTATGATTTCCTGTAATGAATGTTGAATGATATGATCAGTAGTATGAACAAAATAACATGAATCATCTTGTTCTTTAGAATATGGCATAGCATCATAAATTTGGAAAATATTTCTTCGTCTCCTATTCTTAATGCGAGTTTACCATCTCCTACATCAATGACGGCTCTAGCAGTGGCTAAAAAGGGACGCCCTAATATTAAGGGGACATTAATGTCTTCATCCATGTCTAACACAAAGAAATCAACAGGGAAAATAAACTTATCAATTTTTACCAAAACATCTTCGATGACTCCTCTAGGATATTTAATTGATCTGTCTGCTAACTGAATACTCATCCTAGTAGGTGTTGGTTCCCCAAGATCTAGTTGTTTAAACATTTTATAAGGCATTAAATTTATACTAGCGCATAGATCAGCTAATGCTTTCTTAACATTTAAACTACCAATTAAACAAGAGATAGTAAAACTCCCTGGGTCTTTTAACTTGGCGGGTAGCTTGTTTTGGAGAATGGCTTAACATTCTTCATTAAGTTCCACTGTTGACACCTCTTCAAACTTTCATTTATTCGTCAGGAGTTCCTTTAAGAATTTTGCATACTTTGGCATCTGTGAAATAGCTTCAACAAAAGGTAAGTTAATATGTATTTGCTTAAAAAGTTCGAGAAATTTACCAAATTGTGCGTCTGTTCGCCCTTTCTTTAACTTTGCGGGTATAGAAGCGGTGGCTTATTTCCATTGCATAATGGGGTTGCTTCCTCAATTCCCTTATTGCTTGCTTTGTTACTGTCTGTTGGGGGGTGTTTCTTCAATTCGCTCCATTCTTTTCCACTTCTTAGTGTGACTGCTTTTACCTGTTCTGTTCCTCGAGGAAAATTTACTGTACGGGCTTCACCAATTATTTTGGTAAGCATTCCAACTGTTTTAGTGATTTCCCAAGATGCTTTGGCGATTTGTTCAATTGATGCTTGTTGGTTTTTAAGGATTCTCTCAATATCTTGCAGGCATTTGTATAAGGTTGCTAATTCATTGCCGTGTATTAGTTCCTTTTGAGGAGGTGGTTGCGTTTGATTTCCTTGGTTGTCTTGTCCTCCACACGAAACATTTGGGTGGTTCCTCCAACCTGGATTGTAAGTGTTACTATAAAGATTATTATTATAACGGGAACTATTACCTATATAGTTCATCTGTTCATCTTCTACTCCTGGTTGGTAGGGTGGGTACTCAAGAATCGCCACAGTTCCACTAGTGTCGCACTGCATGACTGGATGTATCTGTGAAGAACACAAACTATCAAGCTTTTTATTCATCGTCTCAAGTTCCGTTGATAGCATGGTCATGGTGTCGATGTTAAAAACTCCTGCCGATTTTGTCAGTTTGGTCCTCGGAACTTGCCATTGATAGTTGTTTAATGACATTTCCTCAATGAACTCATAGGCTGCTTCCGGAGTTTTATTGTTCAGCGTTCCACCGGCAGCTGAATCTATCAGTTGTCTCATTGAGAGGTTTACTCCGTTGTAGAAGGTTTGGACTTGTAGCCACGGGGGTAAACCATGGTGTGGGCATCTCCTCTAGAGATCTTTGAACCTCTCCCATGCATCGTATAGTGTCTCTAAATCCATCTGCACAAAGGAAGAGATATCATTATGTAATTTGGCCGTTTTGGCTGGTGGAAAATATTTCATTAAAAACTTTTCGGTCATCTGCTCCCATGTAGTGATTGACCCTCGCTGTAACGAGTTTAACCACTGTTTGGCTTTATTCATTAATGAAAAAGGGAATAACCGAAGACGGATGGCATCATCAGAAATGCCATTTATTTTGAAAGTATCACAGAACTCTAAAAAGTTAGCTATATGCATATTTGGGTCTTCGTCCTGCAAACCATCAAATTAAACAAACTATTGAATCATTTGTATTGTGTTAGGCTTTAATTCAAAATTCATAGCAGATATAACAGGCCTAACAATACTAGATTCTGCTCTTGTTAAATGCGGTTTCGCATAATCAAACATTGTACGAGGAGCATTGTCATCCCCCACATCGCGTAGTGGTGGGTTGTTTTCGCCCATCCCTTCGGTAGGATTGGATCTGTCTTCTTCCTCTCTTTCTGTGTAATCTAGGGCTCGCCTGGTTTCTTGACGATTCCTCCGAGCGGTAGCTTCAATATCACTTTCGTATACTAAAGGTCCTCTCGGGTTCCTTCTAAACTAGAGGTATCTAGAAAAGAGAAAGAAAAAAATAAAAAAATTAGAAAAATAAAATTTAACCTAAAAAAACAAAAGGAATAAATTGCAAATAAAATAATGGCTAAAGTAATAAAAATAGAGCTTTCTTAATATTTTAGCTCCCTAGCAACGGCGCCAAAAAACTTGATCGCTGCAAAATTAGAGTTTTAAATATTTATAGAAGAATGATCAAACCTGGACGCTAACTCTGACAACGATTGCAAGGCAAGTGTATCTATCGAATAGTAGTATAGCTTAGGCAAGACCGGATATCGAACCCAAAGGAACTAAAAGTACTAATACTAACCTTCTTTTTATTATTTAGCCTTAAAATTAGAGTGAAGTTGCTTTTGACGAAAACTAAACTAAGGACAAAGACAAAGAAGACGAATGGGAAAATAACTTTGAAGAAAAAACTCAATTGATTGCGACGATACCCTCAGGAAGAATCCACCTAGACTGCACTTATTAATTAACCTTTAAATTATACGATTTCTTTTACTTAGCTTGATCCGTGAGACTCCCTAACCTATGCTAACCTTCTCTCGAAGAGAATAACGTCTAATCCTAGGTTAATTAGTGGAACTCTCGTTCACTTATAATAACCCCCTAGGAAAGCAGTAAATCGATCAATGGATTGCCATATTAGGTTTCACCCTAATCCGGCAAAATCTCGTAACCCTATCTCTAAGCGCCCGATCAACTTCGCTTAATTATGATAGATCTATTCTTAAGCAGGGTCTTCTCCTCCTCTACCTAAGCACATTGGATTTGGATTAAACAACATAATTAAGAACAAACTAAGTAATTTTTCATATAACTTAAAAATCAAATAATAAAATCTGTCTAGGTTTCATCCCCCTTCAGGTATCTGAGGGGTTTAGTTCATAATGTAAAAAGAAAACATCACCAGAGATAAGATAAAACAAAACATAAGAAAAATCCTAAAACTCCCTAATGGGATTGAAGGAGAATTCCGCCGTCTTGAGTATAATTCCGGCTTCTTGGAATGAATCAACTGGCTATCCTCCCGTTATTCCCTAACTCTGACCTTCTCGGCTTGGCTCCTTGGCCTAGCTTTCGATCCCCCTTCAAAGGTCGTACTTGGGGTATATTTATAGGCTCTTGCAATGTGATTCTTTCTGCCGAAGTATCCTTTTTCGACTGAAATTGCTCTTTCCAGTGACAGAGGCACGGCCATGTCACACGTCCGTGCAAATCGAGACCTAACCGTGTTTGGATTTCTGCTTTGGCACGACCGTGTGCGGTGGTGATGAGGCCGTGCTCCAGGTGTTCATCGAGACACGGCCATGCGGTCCTTGGCCCAGGCCTTGTTGATTTCGTGGAAAGGCCCATTTACTTCATTTTAGACCTGTTTTGAGTTCTTTTTATCCTCGGGTGCTTTCCTGGGTATAAGACATGAAAAGAACGGATTAGGAGCACCTTTTTATATAAAATGAGGCTTTAATCTTTAAAAATCATAATAAATGTGGGATTAAAATATGTTATATTTAAGGTTTATCACCATCTAATAGTTGTGTCTTCCATATGGTTCAATGTTTTGATTATAATTAATGAAATAGTTTCATTATGTATCCTATTTCTAGTTTTAATGAAGGGGATAGATAACGACAAAAGTATAGACAGTGGAAGATTGAGCTTAACCTCGCATATTCATTTTTGTTACTCAGGTTATCTCAAATAATGTCAATAAGTCAAAACTAGATGTCATATTTTGTATGAGTTAATACAGTTTCTTTGAATGGTATTCTGAGAGAATTATGATAGACTATATATCTGGATTATCTTAATGACAAGAAGAAAGAAATGATTTGGATTGTTACTATCAGGTAGATAAGATAAACACATTTATTTTACTTAGCACAGATTATTCACTTGAAAAGTTAGTTGAGTAGTTTGTATTTGAGTTCATTTCTAGATTTCGGAAAACATTTTGCGAATTCACGGGTAAATAAACAGACAGTTAGAATGGTAAATTTTTATTCTAGAAGAAATAATTTAGGTTTATATCAATCAGATAAGATATAATTGGGAAATATTATTATGGGTTAAAATCGCCTCGGTAGAGAAAACTATCACACTTGTATTTAAATGATACTGTTTGACGCTTTTCATGAAATGAAATGTTTATCAGTTGAAAGTTACAGATGCAGATGTGTTAGAAACATCAGTTGGAGTCTATTATGAAAATTACGAACTTTAGCTGAACAGTATGAATTATCTAATGTATATGGAATCTGATAATCTAAGTTTTTTTCCAGTTATGTTTAGATAGATGATTGCTGGGAATTTCTCAGCAATGGTACTACTAATAAGAAAGATATGACAGGAAAGCATCAAAGTTGTTCAACTAAGTCAGGTACCTACTTTAGTCTCAACCAGAGAAGAATTTGTTGTTTATAGTAACATTTCATTCAAACAATCTTGGATTAAGATGGGTTGAATACTATAAATTTGAGAGTAAAACCGTTAATTCTTTATAGAATTTTGAGATGCAGGGAAAAATATTTGAATATGTGCACTGAAAAATTCTAGGATTTCATAGTCTATTTGATTTACATCAGACAACGACAAAAGTGTATAACATTTTGAGACAAGCCTACTGGTACACAGGATTACAACAGGAAATTTCAGAGTAAATTTTGAAATGTCTATTATGTCTATAAGTCAAAGTATAGTTTCAAGTTCTGAAATAAGTTTTGATTGAATTTCTTATTTTGAATTGAATAGCTGTTTTTAGGTAAGAAATTTTGAGGACTTGTAACAGCTCATTTTTTAGTGGTGTCGAAAACAGTGGTTTTGGGGCCACAAATGTAACACCCCTTACCTGAATTCTATGCCAGAACCGGGCACGAGGCATTACCAGACATGATTTGCCTGATCATTCCACTTTATGCTATAAAAATTCTCTCCAATTTAAAACTTTTCATTCACTATCGCAACATCCCTATCATGGGTCAACGAGACCCCTTTACACCCGCTCGGGATGTCGCGGAACCAAACTAGAACTTCTCAAACACTTAGAAAATTTTCACCTAAACAAGGGCCACACGCCCGTGTGAAATGGGATATGCCCGTGTGGGTAGACCGTGTGGTAACACACACCCATGTCCCTACCTCGTGTGGGGTTTATTTTCATTTCGAACCTACAGGGGTTTTCACACAGCCTAGACACATGCCTATGTGCTCCACACAGCCTAGACATGCCTGTGTCCTCGCCCGTATGTAAAAACTAGGGTATTCTGTTTGAGACGTCAACAATCTCATAAGGGTCACACGGCCTAGGCACATGCCGGTGTGGCTAGCCCGTGGTCGACACTGACTTACAATACTAACATGCAGGGGACACATCGCCAAGTCACACACCCATGGGACTGACCGTGTGTCACACACGGCCTAGACACACGCCCGTGGGTCTACCTGTGTGGACCATTACAAGGCTATTTTCCAAGCCATTTAGTCACTCAGACTTGCATACATTCATACACCATCACATAAACTTCACATATCATCAATTATAACTCTTGAATTATCACATTTAATCTACAAAATGAAGTCTTCATAAATGAAGTCTTCATCCCATACATGAGGGAGAACTATTTCTGGTATAATTACAATCGACTTTAGCCATCATCTATGGCTATACACAATCAAACCATAAACTCTCTTAGGAAAAAGCATTTGGCTATATCAACTATGACTTAATCAAGTTTAAATACTATCCTTGTACATGCCATAACTCATAAGGACTTGAAACCTTATACCAAACATCTGCTCGATAGAGTAAAAACATCTCCGGCAGTCTCCAAACCGAGCTAGTAAAGTTAAGCTATAAGAGGTGGGAAAGGAAAAGGAGTGAGCAACAATGCTTAGTAAGTTCATATGCCTATAATAATCAACTATTGATATTCATCGATTATACACAATTACAATGTATTATAATGAGTTTTACATCTTAAACTCATGGTTACCTACACAATCATTCTTGAAGCTTACTTATTCTATCTCTTACCACAGTCTAACCATGCCACAAGCCAAATGCTCATGTTAATTAGCATACATCCATGCACCTGTCACCACATGGTCACTCGGTGGTTTCGTACTTAGCCTGTAACATCCGGGATTTAGGGGTCTCGTATTTTTTTCTTTTAAATTTCGTATCTGTGTGTTGGTATGCTTTGCATGACTGGTTGAGTGTGTTTGGGGCTTCGGGAAACCTTGAGGGTAAGTTTGAGCCTGAGTGAAAATTTTTGGTTTTAAGCTGTTGTGGGAGAGCTGGTGGAACTAGGGTTTAAAGGATTAAACTTTGAGATTGTTGACACAAGTGAAGAGGTGAAGTAGTGGCAGGGAGGCGTCACTTTCGGGAGCTTGGAAGTGGCGTCAGAAGGGAGTTACAAGGGGGTAGGAGTTTGAGCTGCATGGATAGCATTTTGGAGTTTTATTTTGCGTCAAGAGAGGGAGGTTGTGGATTCGGAAAGGGCACTTGAAAGGGGAGGTTTGAAAGGGTCAAATGTTTTGAATGGTTGGTGGAGAGAATTATTAGGAGTTTGAATCATTCAAACTTGTTTGAATGGGAGGCGGTGAGTAAAGTTAGGGGAAAGTTAAGGGATTTGGAGAGGGGTAGAGTTGTTGGCGAATGTGGTATGGTTGAAGGAGGGGAGTTTCGGCTTTATGCTTAGTGAGGAGTGTGCCGAAAATCGTTAGAACTTAGGCTCTCTTTTCGGTTCTTTTGTGTGCTTTTGTCGGCCATAAGAGTGTGCCGTCCCTTAAGTGTTTTCCTTTGGGGAGTTTTGTTAGCTGAATCAGCCTAGGAAGTTCTTTCTTTTCTCCTTTGCTTGGTCAGCATCTTATTTCTTTTCTCAGCAATTCAAAGTTGAAAAGTTAAGTCTTCTCTTGGGATCTTTCTCTTTTCCTTCCTCCTCACATCTTTCTTTCTTTCTTCCTCTACGATCAAACCTAGTGTTTCATCTTCTTCTCATCAATTGTGTTTTGCACCATTCACCCCTTTACTTTCGCCTTCTTTCTCTTTTTGCATTAGCCGAATTCTTCCTAACCCATTTGCTTTATCTCTTCTCCATTCTCCTTAAAGCCGAAATACCCATTTGTGCCATCCCTTTTCTACTCTTTCAAAACCGAATTCCCTCTACTCTCTTCTTACGATTTTTACCCCTTTTCACCTAGACAAAATCTAGTTCCCTCTACTCTCTTCTTGCAATTTTTACCCCTTTTCACCTAGACAAAATCTAGTCCCTTTTCTTTTGTTGATCTACAGAGGAAGTGCCGTCACTCATCTCCTGCCAAACCCCTCAATCGGTTCTTAGTGGTAGTGGTAAGGGTTCTTTTTCTCTAAAAACCTTTCTTTTTCCTTTTCTCTTTGGTTTGCCGAAACCAAAAGCCAAACTCTGTTTCTCATGTGTGGCCGAATCTATGAAGGGCCTTGACTACGTGCCTCTTTTGTTTGCAGCAAGTGTGAAGGGTATCAAGGATCTTTCGGGTTTCAATCAACCAAGGTAAGAGGGGTACACCTTTCGTACGGCCGAAGGCCACTTCGTTTGGACCATAAGTGTTAAGGCCGAATCTAACATAGGTTTCTGTAGGAACTTTGACAATCGTTAAGCTCAGGTGAATAACCTCCGGGTTCTGTCGACTTTGGTAGGGATTTGTTTGATCGTTACATTCATTTAGTTTCATTTAAATCTTATTCAACGTGTTAACCGGGTTTTCTGATCAAGATCTTGTTGTATGGATTCGGGTACCAGTCGGGTAAGGGAAGGGGTTGGACATGTAGTCCCTACCCCTAAGTTCAAAAGACGAGCAGTTTCAGTGGTTCGAGATTGGCCACCGGGTTGTGGACCAGCGTCTGAAAAGGATAAACAGATAGCGGTGATCTCTTCGAGCGAGGACGTTAAGGGGATCGATAGTTTAGTTATTCAAGTTTTCAGGTGTGTAATTATCACACTGTTCCCTTAATCTTTTATTAAATATATGTGTTATGCTTGAAAGCCAAAAATAGCGGCAGTGGTGGTCGTATTACCTACGTTGGGTAATCGGTAAACAAGGTTAGTATACTACCTACACTAATAGTTGCTGATAAATGGTTGTGGATGCATGTAAGCATGTTATATATATTTATGGATGTTTTCATGTTCTATCATATTGCCATCTACCATATTATGTTGCATGTGCATGGGTTTCGGGATATAATGATTAAAAGGGAAGTGTATATATAAGTGGGTGGCACTGTCACGATTGATGATGGCCTCGAGCCTCATCGTGGATTTTTGTGATTTGATTACGTGGATTTAGTGGCTAGACCACTTATGTGGACTTTGAGCAGTGTGTCTGTCAGCATAGGTTGCCAAAGAGGTGTGTAGCGGATGGATACGAGATTGGGTTGGGCTATCACTGTGCATATCCGTGCATGGTATGATGATTTGCTGTGGGTATGGGGCTAAGCCCTTTCGTGGAATTGTGTTGTATAATTGCACACTGAGTCTGGTGACTCACCCTATTTTTCCCAAAACAATCCAGGTAACTCATGATTCATTGGACCGGGCTGGAGTGGACTCGAGGTGGCCATGCAGAAGTTGTTTTCGTTAACTTTATTTTTAAACTGCTAGTTGCTATTTTGGGATATTTTTATTGTGTAATAAGGCCACTTTAAATATTCTGGGATTTTATGGTTTTAAGTTGGATTTGTTATTAAACAAGTATCTAAAATGTGACTCTAAAATATTTTCAACATGGGAGTCAAAATGAAGATTCCTTAAAAACAACCATTTTCTCTCAATACCAGCACAAATAACGAACCGAACTTTGCACAACTTGGAAATTTTCATTCATCGGCAAACTACTATTTTTAACGACAACCACTTTAAAGCAAAAGGTTTTTCAAACTTACAGTTTAATTTCACACTAAAAAAAAATTCGTTTTCACCTCTTTCCCAGTAACCTTCCAGATTCGGCCGTGGTGTTCGAGCCGGGTTTGGGGTGTTACAATTTGGTATCATAGCCCAGATTTTAATCTCGGCCTTGGACTTTAATGCCCACAACATTTTCGAATTTTGTATTTAAAATTAGTCTAAAAGAAATTTCTTATGTAATGGTCTTGTGGAAGGATGGCACTCGAGTTCTCGGCCCAGGTCCACCAGGTAAGTTCTCTGACTGATAAATGAATTGTATGAAGTGGTTATATGATGCATTGTTTTGGATCTTAGAAATTAAAATATTTACTGTAGAGACAGAAACCTTTAGGGATGTCTGTGTTTTACGAAAGAACAACTTAAAAATTCTGTATCATAAAATTATTCAGTACTAAACAAGTGGAAAGATTTGCTGACTCATAAAATTTATAACCAGAGTAAGGGCGGAACGTTAGCTATGAGTACTAGGGGACGTGGACATAATGCGCGTGGACAGGGTAGAGCCAGGATTGCTGTAATATCCGGGATTTTGGGCTTGTGCATTTTTGCTTAAATATATGTGGAAGCATGCCTGGGTGTGTTTTGAATGTGTTTTATGAATTTTGAGAACTTTAGAGCGTAGGTGAATGTCTTAGAAATTATTAGATTTTAAGTTTTAAAGAGGAGCTAAGCTTGATAGGCCTTAAGAGAATTTGTAGGGGAAATTAGACACAAAAATGGGCTTGTTGAAGTGGCAAGGAGGCGCCACTTAAAGCCTCTGTAAGTAACGCCACAAGCTGGGTAAAAGGGCCTAGGTTCGAGCAGCAAGGGGCGCAAATAGGAGTTTTATTTTGCAGCAAAGATGAGTAGTGGTGGACGGCATGGGGAGACTGAGGGGATGAGCTTTAGATGTGATTAAATTCCTTTTAAAATTCGGCTAAAGGGAGGAGATAATTGTTGTTTTATTTAAATTATTTTAAATGGGTAAAGAAGAGAGGAAATAGGAGAAAAAGAAGGGATTAGATAGGGGGAAGAGAGTTGGCCGGATAAGGGATTGTTTGGTGGCATTTTCGGTTGGATGTTAATAGGATAGGTGTGCCGAAATTTAGCCTTTCTCTTCACTCTTTTCTTTTCCATACACGAACCACACCAAAACGCCTCTCTTTCTCACTTGATCACCATTGGCAAAACTTCTAAGCCTCAAACTCTCCCTCTCTTTCACTTGTTCAAGCCGAATCTCCCTATTGTCCATCACGCCCAATATCATTTATCCTTCTCCTATTCTCTCTTTTCAGTTTTGACCGAATCTCCATTGTTTTCCTAAGCCATTGCCGAAATTTTTCCCACCTCATCTCTTATCAGTTTTTGGCCGAATAGCAACCAAGTAAGAGACCTCTTTCGATCTCTTCTCAAATCAATTTGGATAGGTAAGTCTGCTATGGCCGAATCTCCACTATTCTTCCTTATTTCCTCTCTGTCGACATGTGTAGAACAAAAGCCAGAATTCAACATTTGTCTTGACTTCTAATCAACCATACAATTGGTTTCTTTTAGGATTTTCAGGATTTCAACGCAGTAGACCGGGAGCATCTTTTCCTGTCAATAGTTTTCAGTAAGTTAGTGGTAAGGGTTCTAGTGATTCAGATCTGTTTCTTAGTCGTTCAAAAGCGGGAAACTAACCAGTTAAGTGATCTAGTGTTTGGCCGATTGCAAGGGGGAAACATCACGAAGTTTCGGGATTTGATTAGTAAACAATCGGCAGCAAGATAAGGATTTTGGTTGTGGTAATCCTTCAGGATTTGACTGTTTAGCCGATTGGCTTCTTGCTAAAAAGCTTAGTGTTGGCCGAATGTAGGAACTAGGGATCTAGAGCATTAGATCGGGACTTTCGGGATTCAGTGAACACAATAGTAACCAGGTGTGTAGCCCCAGACTGATTCTTAATTGATTTATGGTATTAATTTAATATACGTGTTAATGGAAATATGGAAAATATGGCCAAAAGGTACCATTCAATGGTACAGAGTAATCAGGTACGTTAACCTACTACTACTATGTTAATAATGTTAGGAATGTCTGTTATGACACATATGTGAATCTATAACGAATATGAAATAAGGAATATGGCATGATTTATGCATGTTTGTATGACGCATGGGGCATATGGGTGAATATGAAAAGGGGAAGTGATCTGGTGGTTTTTACCACAATATCTGGTGACTCATGTCACATAATCCAAATGTGGTGACTTTTGTCACGTATTATTATCTGGTGACTTTGTCACATTATCTGGTGGCTATGCCACAATTTATAAGGGCGATGTGCAAGTCGTCTGCAGTGACTGCCTTCGATGGTGTGTAGCGGATGGAGAGTCGATTTAGTAATCCCCACGGTGTGATGGCAGGTACGGGTGATGTGCAGAGGATGGATATTTAGGTTTGGGTTCAAGATTGCATCATTATCTATATTTGTTATGTATATGTATGATTCGATATGCCTAAATCGTTTGGGACTTTGTGTTGGCTGTTACACACTGAGTCTGTTTGACTCACCCCTCATGGGCTAACATTTTGCAGGTGGCACTTAGTAATGGACAGGGTCGGCAAGAACTTAGTGGTGGCCATGCTCAGCTCAGAGTTATCTTATTTTTAGTTTTTTTTCAAGATTTGGATTTATTTCGGGTTATGCTTTGATGTAATAAGGCCATTACTATTAACTGTTTTAAGCATGCATTTTATTTGGTTTATTATGCGATTATTATTAAATCAAGATTAAATAACTTTTCTTAAAAATTAAATTTTAAATGTTTTGACACTTAAACACAAACGATTTTCAACTTAAAGATAGACTTTAAAAACTCGGCAATACTTTTAACTTATTGATTTCAAGTACAAATAAAAATATTGTTTTAATAAAATCTAGTCTTCAAGAGCAACACCGTTTTCAATTTGAACTCAACACAAATCAAATTTCTTTTCAAAATAACCCAAATTTTCCAAAGTAACAAACAAGTTTTGAACTATTTTACTTAGGGAACATACCAGATCCGATCAAGGCTCGTGGGCCGGGTTTGGGGTGTTTCAGTTTGGTATCAGAGCCCAGTTTTAAACTTTCGGCCTTGGGTTTAAAGCCCATAACGTTTTAAAATTGAGCCCAAATAAGTTTTGTGAAAATCTTTGTGAAATAAGCAGGTTTTTCTGGCATGGCACCTAAGTCTCCGACCAGAAGTCCACCAGGTAAGTACCCCTAACTGTTGTGTGATTTATTGTATATGGGTATCACGGGAACGTAGATTAGTATATTAAGTTATTGAACCCTAGGATTAGCTTACCCCAACACAAGAATTACATAAAAATTTAAGGCCTAATTAAACAAACCTGTGAATAAATCGCCGAGTTAGGGTGTGGCAACCATTATGCGCATGTTTAGGATTGGATTCAAGGGGAGCCTGGTATTTAAGCAGTCCTAGTGACTCACCTCCTCTTTGCTCGAATCCTACCTGGTGCGTAGTGACGGTTCACCCTAACCAAGAGGACTCATTCACAGGCTAAACTCAATAATTAAAACCCGAAAGGGACTAGCCATATTTTTACAAAAACGTTAGTTTTAAAATCACCAAATTGTAAACACTATTTTTAGATTTTGAAAACAAAATTTTTCTAAAATATTCCCGATTTACAAAATTACCCATATACCCCTGGTTTATAAAATTCCTAAATCACCCTTGGTTTATAAAATTACCACACTACCCTCAATTTTTTCTAAAATATTCTTACTTTACAAAAATACCAAAAAAATCCCTATTTTTCAAAATATCAAGATACCCTGATTTGGAAATTTACCAAAATACCCTTATAGGACAAATTACGAAGATACCCCTGGGATTAGAACGGACAAAGATATTCGAGTGGTGAATATGTGTACAAGATACTATGGAATGAATGTGTTTATCTGAACTGGGGTAGAAAACTTGAAACGAAAACTTTGAAATGATCAAAATAACTACTACTAAACTTCTTTTCATAATATTGTTCGCGGATAATCAGTGGAACAAAATACTAATACATAAAATTTCTTAAATAAGATTAAATCGCGATCGTAGACATGAGTTCTAGGGGACGTGGTCGTAATGTGCGAGGGCATGGTAGAGGCAGAATGATCGTATCAGAACCCGTTAGGTCTGGTCAAGGGTCCGAAAATGAGGTACCACCACCCCACTTTGTTTCTTGAGTTGAGCATCGAGGATCGGGACGGGGATGATGCGATGATCGCAGCGATCTTTGCGGGTTCTTGAGATGGTTGCTGGAGCAGGTGGAGGTATGGGAGCTTGAAAATCTGTACCCGATCGACTCCGAGCCAATGGAGCTGAAGTATTCCGTGGTGTATCCGGTGTGGCGCCCAGTACGGCTGAGTATTGGTTGGAGGCGACAGAGCGAATCATGGATGAGCTTGATCTGACTGCTAAGAAGAAACTGAAAGGAATGGTGTCGCTTCTTTACTATGAGTCATATCAATGGTGGCTCACAGTTCGGGATGGTGCTACAGCTGAGGAACTCACTTGGGAGTATTTTAAGGCAGTATATCAAAAGAAGTATGTTGGGACTAGTTATATTGATGCGCAGAGGAAGGCATTCCTGGGGCTGGTTCAAGGGAATAAGTCCGTAGTAGAGTACGAGGCAGAATTCTTAAGGTTGGGTCGATATGCTCGAGGGATCGTGGCTACGGAGTATGAGCGATGTGTCCGGTTCGAGGACGGACTGAGGGATGACCTGAGGTTATTGATAGCTCCACAGCAGGAGCGGGAGTTTGCCGTGTTGGTGGAGAAGGCTAAGGTAGCTGAAGGGATTAAGGACTCTGTGAGACAAAATACAGATTGGAATAGGCAAAAGAGAGGTTTTGGATCATCCGGGTCATCTGGGAATGTTCAAAAGAGGCCTAGAGTTGATGGGCCGCGAGGTCAGCAGGTTGTTGCAGGAGGGCAGTATCTTACTTGTGCTCAGTGTGGGAAGATGCACCTAGGAGAGTGTTGGAAAAAGACAGGGGGATGCTTTAAGTGCGGGTCCAAGGAAACATGATTAAGGACTGTCCTATGAAAATCGACGGGAGCCGACCAACAGGTCAGGGTTTTAATCAGGCTGAAAGAGGTGGACAGCAGCCACCGCAGGGTCGTGGTTCGATTGGTAGAGGTAATGGTTCTAGAAGAGGACGAGAAACACTGGGCAGACGTGTTGGTAATACAGAGGCAAGACAGCCGGGTCTGGTGTATGCAGTTCGTCGGAGGGAGGATGGCACCGGACGTCATAACCGGTATGTTCCTTATAGCTGACAAGCCTTACCTTGCATTAATTGATGTTGGCTCGACCCACTCTTATGTTGCATGTAGAGTAGTTGAAACATTAGGCGTAGCTTCTGAACTGTCTGATAGGGAGATGACTGTAGTAAGCCTGTTAGGTCAAACTGTATTGGTGAACAAGATATTTTGGAGTGTACCTATAGAGATTCAGGGAGTGGTATTTCCTACCGACTTGATGGAACTACCTTTCAGAGAATTTGATCTTATTCTTGGCATGGACTGGCCAGTGGAACATCGGGCAATATTGGATTGTGCAGCTAAGCGAATGGAGTTAAGGACGCCGGAGAATGGGGAGATAATTATGATAGGAGAAAGAAGGAACTACTTGTCTAACATAGTCTCCGCACTAAAGGCTGAGAAGATGGTTCAGAAAGGGTGCAAGGCGTTTTTGACCTTCGTCAATGCGTTGGATGCAAAAGAAGAGGGAGTTAGTGGAGTTAGAACAGTAAAGGAATTTGTGGATGTTTTTCCAGAGGAGTTACCTGGGATACCCCCGGATAGGGAGGTGGAGTTCGGAATTGACTTCTCGCAGTGCACGACTCCCGTGTCAATTGCCGTGCATGAATGGCACCAAAAAGAATTGGTTGAGCTTAAGGCTCAGATTCAGGAGTTGCTTGACCGTGGGTTTATCCAACCCAGTGTGTCTCCATGGGGAGCACCAGTCTTGTTTGTGAAGAAGAAGGACGGAACTATGCGTATGTGCATAGATTATCGTCAGTTGAATAAACTGACCATCAAGAACAATTTCCCGTTGCCTAAGATAAACGACCTGTTCGATCAGCTTAAGGGGGCCGCGGTATTCTTAAAGATAGATCTAAGGTCTGGATATCATTAGCTTAAGGTGAAGGGGGCAGATATCTATAAGACAACTTTCCGGACAAGATACGGGCATTATGAGTTCTTAGTAATACCGTTCGGATTGACGAACGCCCCAGCCGCGTTCATGGATATGATGAACCGGGTTTTTCAACCTTACTTGGATAGGTTCGTCGTTGTGTTCATAGACGACATCCTAGTGTATTCTAAGTCTGAGGAAGAACATGATGAGCATCTCCGAATAGTGCTGCAAGTGTTGAGGGAGAAGAAGCTATATGCCAAATTCAGCAAGTGTGAATTTTGGCTTAAAGAAGTTGCGTTCTTAGGGTATGTGGTGTCTGCGGAAGGGATAAGGGTGGATCCTAGGAAGATTGAGGCAGTGTTGGATTGGAAACCACCTAAGTCTGTGCCTGAGGTTCGTAGTTTCTTAGGATTGGCAGGCTACTAAAGAAGGTTCGTGGAAGGATTCTCATCAGTAGCTGCACCTCGGACAAAGTTGTTGAGAAAGGAGGTACCTTTCGTATGGACAGATAAGCAACAAGAGAGCTTTGAGAAGCTTAAGAGGGTTTTGACTGAAGCTCCAGTTTTGATTCAACCTGAGGCAGGGAAGGATTTTGTGGTTTACTGTGACGCTTCTCATACAGGATTGGGATATGTATTGATGCAGGACGGGAAGGTAGTCGCTTATGCATCTCGGCAATTAAGGCCACACGAGGTTAACTACCCGACGCATGACTTGGAATTGGCGGCAGTGGTCTTTGCTCTTAAGGTATGGAGGCACTATTTGTATGGAGAAAAGTAAATGATCTACACAGACCACAAGAGCCTTAAGTATCTGTTGACTCAGAAAGAGCTGAATCTGAGACAGCGAAGGTGGGTGGAGTTATTAAAGGACTACGATTGTTCTATAGAGTACCACCCGGGCAAGGTGAATGTGGTAGCAGATGCCCTAAGTCAGAAAGTAGTGTCGGATCTGAGGGTGATGTTTGCACATCTTAGCTTGTATGACGACGGAAGTTTTTTGGCAGAGTTGCAAATTAAGCAATCATGGTTGAATGAGGTGAAAGAAGGACAGTTGACAGATGATGATTTAAGTGTTAAGTTACGGCAAGTGCAAAATGGGGAGTTGGAAGGTTATGGTGTTAATAGTGAGGGAGTGCTGTGTTTTCATGGCAAGGTCTGTATGCCAAAGAATAAGAAGTTAAGGCAGAGAATTCTTCAGGAATCGCATAGTAGCCTTTATGCTATGCATCCTGGAGGTAATAAGTTGTACAGAAATCTACAAGAACAGTTCTGGTGGCCTGGTCTTAAGCGGAAAGTTACAGATCTTGTAGGGAAATGCTTAACGTGTTAGCAAGTCAAGGCTGAACACCAAGTTCCATCAGGATTGCTTCAGCCGATAATGATTCCACAGTGGAAGTGGGAGAGAATCACCATGGACTTTGTTAGTGGGCTTCCCCTTACGCCTACTAAGAAGGACTCTGTATGGGTGATAGTGGATTGATTAACAAAGTCCGCGCATTTCATTCCAGTACAGGTTGATTATTTGTTGCAGAAGTTGGCAAAGTTGTATGTGGCGGAGATTGTAAGGTTGCATGGAGTTCCGGTATCGATTATTTCAGATAGGGATCCAAGGTTTATGTCTCGGTTTTGGAATGCACTACATCAAGCTTTAGGCACCAGATTGGATTTCACTACGGCGTTTCATCCACAGTCGGACGGTCAATCTGAGCAAGTGATCCAGGTGTTGGAAGATATGTTGAGGGGCTGTGTGCTAGACTTCAGAGGAAGTTGGGAAGAATATTTGCCTTTACCGGAATTTGCTTATAATAACAGCTATCAGGCCAGTATACGGATGGCACCGTATGAAGCGCTGTATGGACGGAGGTGTCGCACTCCTACATGTTGGACGGAATTGGGGGAACGTCGAGTGTAGGGTCCAGAAATTGTGGCAGAATCCGAGGAGAAGGTTGAGGTAATTCGAGCACGGTTGAAGGAAGCATCTGATAGGCAAAAGTCATACGCAGATCTTAAGCGCAACGAAATAGAGTTTGCTGTGGGAGATTAGGTGTTTCTTAAAGGGAAGTTAAGTCCCAGGTTTATAGGACCTTATCGGGTATTAAAGTGAGTTGGACCAGTGGCATACCAGTTAGAATTGCCTCCGAAGTTGAAGCAGATGCACGATGTATTCCATGTTTCTATGCTACGTCGTTACCGATCGGATCCATCTCATGTAGTGCCGGTTGAAGACGTGGAGCTAAGGCCAGATTTGTCCTACGAGGAGGAGCCGATTCAGATTTTGGAACGAGAGATAAAGGTGTTACGAAGGAAATCCGTTCCTCTAGTCAAAGTGTTATGGCGTAATCATGGATCAGAAGAAGCGTCGTGGGAGCCGGAAGAAGCAATGCGACAGTAATACCCTCACCTATTTTAGCCAGGCAATTTCGAGGTCAAAATTATTTTAAGGGGGTAGAACTGTAATAGTTGGAATTTTGGGCTTGTGCATTTTTTGCTTAAATATATGTGGAAGCATGCCTGGGTGGGTTTTGAAAGTGTTTTATGAATTTTGAGAACTTTAGAGCGTAGGTGAATGTCTTAGAAATTATCAGATTTTAAGTTTTAAAGAGGAGCTAAGCTTGATAGGCCTTAAGAGGATTTGTAGGGGAAATTAGACACAAAAATGGGCTTGTTAAAGTGGCAAGGAGGCGCCACTTAAAGCCTCTGTAAGTGACGCCACAAGCAGGGTAAAAGGGCCTAGGTTCGAGCAGCAAGGGGCGCAAATAGGAGTTTTATTTTGCAGCAAAGATGAGTAGTGGTGGACGGCATGGGGAGACTGAGGGGATGAGCTTTAAATATGATTAAATTCCTTTTAAAATTTGGCTAAAGAGAGGAGATAATTGTTGTTTTATTTAAATTATTTTAAATGGGTAAAGAAGAGAGGAAATAGGAGAAAAAGAAGGGATTAGATAGGGGGAAGAGAGTTGGCCGGCCAAGGGATTGTTTGGTGGGATTTTCGGTTGGATGTTAATAGGATAGGTGTGCCGAAATTTAGCCTTTCTCTTCACTCTTTTCTTTTCCATACACGAACCACACCAAAACGCCTCTCTTTCTCACTTGATCACCATTGCCGAAACTTCTAAGCCTCAAACTCTCCCTCTCTTTCACTTGTTGAAGCCGAATCTCCCTATTGTCCATCAAGCCCAATATCAATTATCCTTCTCCAATTCTCTCTTTTCAGTTTTAGCCGAATCTCCATTGTTTTCCTAAGCCATTGCCGAAATTTTTCCCACCTCATCTCTTATCAGTTTTTGGCCGGATATCAACCAAGTAAGAGACCTCTTTCGATCTCTTCTCAAATCGGTTTGGATAGGTAAGTCTACTATGGCCGAATCTCCACTATTCTTCCTTATTTCCTCTCTATCGACATGTGTAGAACAAAAGCCGAAATTCAGCATTTGTCTTGACTTCTAATCAACCATACAATTGGTTTCTTTTAGGATTTTCGGGATTTCGAAGCAGTAGACCGGGAGCATCTTTTCCTTTCAATAGTTTTCGGTAAGTCAGTGGTAAGGGTTCTAGTGATTCAGTTCTATTTCTTAGTCATTCAAAAGCCGGAAACTAACCAGTTAAGTGATCTAGTGTATGGCCAATTGCAAGGGGGAAACATTACAAAGTTTCGGGATTTGATTAGTAACCAATCGGCAGCAAGGTAAGGATTTTGGTTGTGGTAATCCTTTAGGATTTGACTGTTTAGCCGATTGGCTTCTTGCTAAAAAGATTAGTGTTGGCTGAATGTAGGAACTAGGGATCTAGAGCATTAGATTGGGACTTTCGGGATTCAGTGAACACAATAGTAACCAGGTGTGTAGCCCCACACTGATTCTTAATTGATTTATAGTATTAGTTTAATATAAGTGTAGCCCCACACTGATTCTTAATTGCCAAAAGGTACCATTCAATGGTACAGAGTAATCAGGTACGTTAACCTACTACTACTATGTTAATAATGTTAGGAATATCTGTTATGACACATATGTGAATCTGTAACGAATATGAAATAAGGAATATGGCATGGTTTATGCATGTTTGTATGACGCATGGGGCATATAGGTGAATATGAAAATGGGAAGTGATCTGGTGGTTTTTACCACAATATCTGGTGACTCATGTCACATAATCTGAATGTGGTGACTTATGTCACGTATTATTATTTGGTGACTTTGTCACATTATCTGGTGGCTATGCTATAATTTATAAGGGCGATATGCAAGTCGTCTGCAGCGACTGCCTTTGATGGTGTGTAGTGGATGGAGGGTCGATTTAGTAATCCCCATGGTGTGATGGTAGGTACGGGTGATGTGTAGAGGATGGATATTTAGGTTTGGGTTTGGGATTGCATCATTATCTATATTTGTTATGTATATGTATGATTCGATATGCCTAAATCGTTTGGGACTTTGTGTTGGCTGTTACACACTGAGTCTGTTTGACTCACCCCTCGTGGGCTAACGTTTTGCAGGTGACACTTAGTAATGGACCGAGTTGGCAGGAACTTAGTGGTAGCCATGCTCAGCTCAGAGTTACTTATTTTTAGTTTTTTTTTTCTAGATTTGGATTTATTTCGGGTTATGCTTTGATGTAATAAGGCCATTACTATTAACTGTTTTAAGCATGCATTTTATTTGGTTTATTATGCGATTATTATTAAATCAAGATTAAATAACTTTTCTTAAAAATTAAATTTTAAATGTTTTGAAACTTAAACACAAACGATTTTCAACTTAAAGATAGACTTTAAAAACTCGGTAATACTTTTAACTTATTGATTTCAAGTACAAAGAAAAATATTGTTTTAATAAAATCTAGTCTTCAAGAACAACACTGTTTTCAATTTGAACTCAACACAAATCAAATTTCTTTTCAAAATGACCCAAATTTTCCAAAGTAACAAACAAGTTTTGAACTGTTTTACTCAAGGAACATACCAGATCCGGTCAAGGCTCGTGGGCTGGGTTTGGGGTGTTTCAATTGCCGTGTCGGAACCAGTAAGGTCCGGTAATGGGTTAGGAAACGAGGTGCCGCTACCGCCAGCTGCGGAAGCAGAATTGCAGGATCAAACAGGTGGTGATGATGCAGTGTCCCAGGCAATGCTGTTGATTCTGGAAAGAGTGGCGGGGGCAGGCATAGGTAATGGGGCTCGAAAATTAGTTTTTGAGCAACTTTGAGCGAATGGAGCCGAAATATTTTGGGGTGTCTCTTGGGTAGCTCCAAACATGGCTGAGTATTGGCTAGAGGCGATTGAAAGAATTATGGATGACTTGGTTTGCACAGCTGAGGAGAAGCTGAAGGGCGCAGTTTCTCTACTTAAGGATGAGGCCTACCAGTGGTGGCTCACCATCAGAGAGGGTACCCCGGTAGATCGGGTAGATTGGGATTTCTTTAAGATAAAGTTTCAAGGGAAGTACGTTGGGGCCAGTTACATAGATGCTCAGAGGAGGGCATTCCTGAATTTAGTGCAAGGGGTAAATCGGTAGCTGAGTATGAGGCAGAATTTTTGCGGCTAAGTCGGTACGCCCGAGGATATGTTGCAACCGACTACGAGCACTGTGTGAGATTTGAGGATGGGTTGCGGGGTAAGCTGCGAGTGTTAATAGATCCTCAGCGGGAGAGGGACTTTGTTATTTTGGTGGAAAAAGCTAAGATAGCTGAGGAGGTTAAGCGAACCGAGAGGTAAAATAGGGACAAGGACAGAGGCGAAATAAGAGAAGTTATGGATTGTCAGGATCATCGGGAGGATTTTAGAAAAAGCCTAGGGTTGATGGACCTATTCGGGATACTACGCCGGCTGCTGTGGGGCAATTTCGTCAGTGTGCTCAGTGTGGGCAGTCACATGCAGGAGAGTGCTGGGGAAGAAGTAAGGAGTGCTTCAGGTGTGGGTCAAAGGGTCATCTCATTAAGAATTGTCCACAAGACATGACCAGGGCTCAGATGGTAGGTCAGGGGTACATGCAGCCAGGAAGGGGTGGTCAGCAGATGCCGAAAGGTCATGGTCTAAACCGAAGAGGGAATGGTTCTGGCCGAGGTCGAGGAACGCAGGGTAGAGGAATAGGGGGTACTGAGGCAAGACAACCTGGGTTGGTTTACGCGGTTAGACGTCGGGAAGAGGGGGATGCACCAGACTTATAACAGGTACGTTTCTCATTTTTGGAATTCCCTTTACTGCACTAATTGATGTTGGGTCGACTCACTCCTATGTTTCTAGTATGGTGTCTGAAACTTTGAATATGAATCCTGAAACTGCCTCTAGGGAGATGACTGTACTTAGTCCTTTAAGGCAATCAATAGTGGTAAATAAACTCTTTAGAGGTGTGCTTTTAAAATTTCAATGGTTAGTGTTCCCGGCTGACTTGATGGAGTTACCATTTGGAGAATTTGACTTGATCTTAGGCATGGACTGGTTAGTAAGGTACCGTGCGAACCTGGACTGTGTTACTAAGCGCATGGTGTTAAAAACCTCTTAGGATGATGAAGTCTTGGTGATAGGTGAGAGAGAGACTATCTGTCTAATGTAGTGTCTGCTCTCAAGGTGGGAAGGATGGTAAGGAAAGGGTGCATGGCCTTCTTAACTTTTGTTAGTTCCTTGGATGCAAAGGAAGCGACCGCAAAAGAGGTTAGAACAGTAAAGGAATTTGTTGATGTTTTTCCATAAGAGCTTCCACGGTTGCCTCCAGATCGTTTGGTGGAGTTTGGAATCGAGCTTCTACCAGGTATGGCTTCGGTGTCTATCGCCCCTTATAGGATGGCATCGAAGGAGCTAGTTGAACTGAAAGCGAAAATCGAGGAGTTGTTGGATCGCGGTTTTTTTCAACCTTATGTGTCTCCATGTGGAGCACCAGGTGTTATTTGTAACGAAGAAAGACGGATCTATGCGTATGTGTATAGATTACCGTCAGTTGAATAAGCTAATGATCAAGAACAAATACCAGCTGCCGAGGATAGATGACCTGTTTGATCAGCTCAAAGGGGCTTCGGTCTTTTCGAAGATAAATTTGAGGTCCGGGTATCACTAGCTTAAGGTAGAAGAAGTAGATATTCATAAAACGGCTTTTCGGACACGCTATGGGCACTTTGAATTCTTGGTTATGCCGTTTGGGTTGACAAATACACCAACCATGTTCATGGATATGATGAATCGGGTTTTTCAACCTTATTTGGACCAGTACGTAGTAGTGTTCATAGACGACATTTTAGTGTACTCCAAGTCAGAAGAGGAGCATGATGCGCAACTTCGGGTTGTTTTACAGATTCTAAGGGAGAAGAAATTCTACACCAAATTTAGTAATTGTGAATTTTGGTTAAGAGAAGTTACTTTTCTGGGTCATGTGGTATCTGCAGAAGGGATAAGGGTTGATCCTCAGAAGATCGAGGCAGTGCTGGATTAGAAACCACCTAAGTCTATGGCAGAGATTCGGAGTTTCTTGGGATTGGCAGGTTATTAGAGAAGGTTTGTCGAAGGGTTTTCCTCAATTTCGGCACCCTTGACTAAGCTGTTGAGAAAGGAGGTACCTTTTGTGTGGACGGACAAGCAGCAATAGAGTTTTGAGAAGCTAAAAAGGATTTTGACAGAGGCTCCAGTCTTAATTCAGCCTGAAGCTGGGAAGGAATTTGTGGTGTATTGTGATGCTTCACACACGGGGTTAGGTTGTGTGCTGGTGCAGGAGGTGAAGGTTGTTGCCTATGCGTCTCGGCAGTTAAGATCGCACGAGATTAACTATCCTATGCATGATCTGGAATTGGCTGTGGTGGTTTTCGCTTTGAAAGTGTGGAGACATTATTTATATGGAGAGAAGTCTGTTATCTACACAGACCACAAGAGTTTAAAGTATCTGTTGACTCAGAAGGAGCTGAACTTGAGACAGCATAGATGGGTGGAGCTGTTGAAGGATTATGATTGCTCGATTGAATACCATCCGGGTAAGGCAAATGTGGTGGCAGATGCATTAAGCCGGAAGGTAGTATCAGATTTGAGAGCGATGTTCACCCATCTTAGTCTATACGATGACGGGAGTTTATTAGCTGAGCTGCAAGTGAAGCCAACATGGGTAAGGTAAGTTAAAGAGAAACAGTTATTGGATGATGTTTTGAGTGCGCGACTTTGGCAAGTACAGGATGGGGGAATAGAGGATTACAGCTTGAACAATGACGGGGTTTTGTGTTTCCATGGGAAAGTTTGCATGCCGAAGGATGTGGAATTATGGCAGATGATTCTTTAGGAAGCGGATAGTAGCCCTTACGCTATGCATCCTGGAGGAAGTAAGATGTATTGGGATCTACGGGAGCAGTTTTGGTGGCCTGGTTTGAAGCGAGAAGTTACGGAGTTTGTGGAGAAGTGTTTAACGTGTCAGTAGGTCAAGGCTGAACACCAGTTGCCTTCGGGGTTGCTACTGGTAGGTGAATATTCCATGATGGAAGTGGGAGAGAATCACTATGGACTTTGTTAGTGGGCTACCCCTTACGCCTACTAAGAAAGATTAAGTATGGGTGATCGTAGATCGGTTGAAAAAGTCCGCACACTTCATACCGATGCGAGTCAACTATTCTCTTCAAAAGTTGGCTAAGTTGTATATGGCAGAAATTGTGAGGCTGCATGGGGTACCTGTGTCAATCATATCAGATAGAGACCCTAGATTTACGTTGCAGTTCTGAAGAGCGTTGCTTCAGGCTTTGGGTACGAGGTTGGATTTTAGCACGGCTTTTCATCCGCAGTCGGATGGCTAGTCTGAAAGGGTAATTCAGGTTTTGGAGGATATGTTGAGGAGATGTGTTATTGATTTCAGAGCCAGTTGGGAAGAATTCTTACCTTTGGCAGAGTTCGCATACAACAACAGTTACCAAGCTAGTATTTAGATGGCGCCGTATGAAGCATTGTACGGGCGGAAGTGTCACACTCCCACTTGTTGGATGGAATTGGGTGAACGCCATATCTTGGGTCCAGAAATGGTTGCAGAAACGGAGGAGAAGGTTAGGGTAATTCGAACTCGATTGAAGGAAGCATCAGACAGACAGAAATCGTATGCAGATCTTAAGCGAAGGGAGATAGAATTTGCGGTAGGTGATCGGGTCTTCCTGAAAGTTTTACCGTGGAAGAAGTTGATGAGGTGTGGATGTAAGGGTAAGTTAAGTCCCCGGTTTATAGAGCCTTATCTGGTTTTGAAGCGAGTGGGACCAGTAGCATATCAGTTGGAGTTGCCATCGAAATTGAAGCAGATGCATGATGTGTTTCACGTCTCGCTGCTAAGACGTTATCAATCGGATTCGTCCCACGTGGTGCCAGTTGAGGAAGTTGAATTAAGACCAGACTTATCTTATGAGGAGGAACCAATTCAGATTTTTGAGCGGGACGTCAAGGTACTACGGAGGAAATCAGTTCCTTTAGTCAAAGTCTTGTGGCGGAATCATGGTTCGGAAGGAGCGTCATGGGAGCCAGAGGAGGCGATGCGACATCAATACCCACATCTCTTTTGATCAGGTAATTTCGAGGCTGAAATTTCTTTAAGGGGGTAGAACTGTAACATCTGGGATTTAGGGGTCTCGCATTTTTTTCTTTTATATTTCGTATCTGTGTCTTGGTATACTTTGCATGACTGGTTGAGTGTGTTTGGGGCTTCGGGAAACCTTGAGGGTAAGTTTGAGCCTAAGTGAAAATTTTTTGTTTTAAGCTGTTGGGGGAGAGCTGGTGGAACCAGGCTTTAAAGGATTAAACTTTGAGATTGTTGACACAAGTGAAGAGGTGGAGTAGTGGCAGGGAGGCATCACTTTGGGGAGCTTGGAAGTGGCGTCAGAAGGGAGTTACAAGGGGGTAGGAGTTCGAGCTGCATGGATAGCATTTTGGAGTTTTAGTTTGAGTCAAGAGAAGGAGGCAGTGGATTCAGCAAGGGCACTGGAAAGGTTTGAAAGGGTCAAATGTTTTGAATGGTTGGTGGAGAAAATTATTAGGAGTTTGAATCATTGAAACTTGTTTGAATGGAAGGCTATGAGTAAAGTTAGGAGAAAGTTAAGGGATTCGGAGAGGGGTAGAGTTGTTGGTCGAATGTGGTATGGCTGAAGGAGGGGAGTTTCAGTTTTGTGCTTAGTGAGGAGTGTGCCGAAAATTCTTAGAGCTTAGGCTCTCTTTTCAGTTCTTTTGTGTGCATTTGTCGGCCATAAGGGTGTGCCGTCCCTTAAGTGTTTTCCTTTGGGGAGTTTTGGTTAGCTGAATCAGCCTAGGAAGTTCTTTCTTTTCTCCTTTGCTTGGTGAGCATCTTATTTCTTTTCTCAGCAACTCAAAGCCGAAAACTTCAGTCTTCTCTCAGGATCTTTCTCTTTTCCTTCCTCCTCTCATCTTTCTTTCTTTCTTCCTCTGCGATCGAACCTAGTGTTTCATCTTCTTCTCATCATTTGTGTTTTGCACCATTCACCCTTTTACTTTCGTCTTCTTTCTCTTTTTGCATTAGCTGAATTCTTCCTACCCCATTTGCTTCATCTCTTCTCCATTCTCCTTAAAGCCGAAATACCCATTTGTGCCATCCTTTTTCTACTTTCAAAACCGAATTCCCTCTACTCACTTCTTGCGATATTTACCCCTTTTCACCTAGACAAAATCTAGTCCCTTTTCTTTTGCTGATCTACAGAGGATTGCCGTCACTCATCTCCTGCCAAACCCCTCAATCGATTCTTAGTGGTAGTGGTAAAGGTTCTTTTTCTCTAAAAACCTTTCTTTTTCCTTTTCTCTTTGGTTTGCTGAAACCAAAAGCCTGACTCTATTTCTCATGTGTGGCCGAATCTATGAAGGGCCTTGACTACGTGCCTCTTTTGTTTGTAGCAAGTGTGAAGGGTATCAAGGATCTTTCAGGTTTCAATCAACCAAGGTTAGAAGGGTACACCTTTCGTTCGGCCGAAGGCCACTTCGTTTGGACCATAGGTGTTAAGGCTGAATCTAACATGGGTTTATGTAGGAACTTCAACAATCGTTAAGCTCAAGTGAATAACCTCCGGGTTCTGTCAACTTTGGTAAGGATTTGTTCGATCGTAACATTCATTTAGTTTTTTTTAAATCTTATTCAACGTGTTACCGGGTTTTCTGATCAAGATCTTGTTGTATGGTTTCGGGTACCAGTCGAGTAAGGGAAGCGGTTGGACACGTAGTCCCTACCCCTAAGTTCAAAAGATGAGCAGTTTCAACAGTTCGGGATTGGCCACCGGGTTGTGGACCAGCATCTGAGAAGGATAAGCAGATCGCGGTAATCTCTTCGAGTGAGGATGTTAGGGAGATCGATAGTTTAGTTCTTCAAGGTTTCAGGTGTGTAATTATCACACTGTTCCCTCAATCTTCTATTAAATATATGTGTTATGCTTGAAAGTCGATTTAGTGGATTTAGTGGCTAGACCACTTATGTGGACTTTGAGCAGTGTGTCTGTCAGCATAGGCTGCCAAAGAGGTGTGTAGCGGATGGATACGAGATTGGGTTGGGCTATCACTGTGCATATCCGTGCATGGTATGATGATTTGCTGTGGGTATGGGGCTAAGCCCTTTCGTGGAATTGTGTTGTATAATTGCACACTGAGTCTGGTGACTCACCCTATTTTTCCCAAAACAATCCAGGTAACTCATGATTCATTGGACCGGGCTGGAGTGGACTCGAGGTGGCCATGCAGAAGTTATTTTCGTTAACTTTATTTTTAAACTGCTAGTTGCTATTTTGGGATATTTTTATTGTGTAATAAGGCCACTTTAAATATTCTGGGATTTTATGGTTTTAAGTTGGATTTGTTATTAAACAAGTATCTAAAATGTGACTCTAAAATATTTTCAACATGGGAGTCAAAATGAAGATTCCTTAAAAACAACCATTTTCTCTCTATACCAGCACAAATAACGAACCGAACTTTGCACAACTTGGAAATTTTCATTCATCGGCAAACTACTATTTTTAAGACAATCCCTTTAAAGCGAAAGGTTTTTCAAACTTACAGTTTAATTTCACACTCAAAACAAAATTCGTTTTCACCTCTTTCCCAGTAACCTTTCGAATTCGGCCGTAGTGTTCGGGCCGGGTTTGGGGTGTTACATAGCCCACCCTCAATCTCTAATAGGATGGTATCGCACACAGCCCACCAATCTTTTATAATTATGGTGGTACCGGACTTAGCCTACCAATCATTTATAATTAATATGGTGGTAACGCACACAGCCCACCGTTAAAAATATTGTTGATTGTATTGCACACAGCCCATCACTAACAATTAATAAGGTGGTATCGCACATAGCCCACCGTTATTATACATTCATGGATAGTTATCCACATGCATTTCTCTATTTCAAATGTTCATCCGGGAACATCCTCACACACTGCCATTCTTACTTAGCCTTCTATGATAATCGTTCGCATTCACACAATGTAGTAATAATTATAACTTATTCAACTAAGGTGCATCATTTACACACAACCCACTGTAGGATCATCATATACCGAATTCATCTCAATTCAATTCTAACACATACTTGTACCTCTCGTGGTATAACCACATTCATTCTCATTTTCAACATACTTGTGAAATCACTCAAATTGTTAAATAACACCCTTGAGTCTCATACACATAATGTCTCATTGACATCATGCCCCCATAGGGTCGTACATGAATTAACATATGGATGCCATGTCCGCGACATGGTCTTACACGAAATCCCTCACCGAGGCCATATTCTAAATATGGTCTTACACGAGACCTTAATTACTATCATATCATGCTATTTGCATTTCCACTATTCATGGTTTAAATCAAGGCTTTCATTTCTTAACATCACATCAAAACGTATTTAACGTATAATAGAGGCAAAAAAAATTTATTCAACATCAAAATATTAAAAATACTTCACTTAGATTTGTACAATTTAACACATGAACTTACCTTGATACCGAAAAGGGTAGAAAGGGACTTTTTTGCGCACATTTCTCTTTTCTCCCATTCTAGGTCCGAATCTCGTTTTCCTTGACCCAGAACAATAAAATTTACTCCTTTAATCACCATGCTAATCATAATACTTCATAATCTACACTTAGGAAAAAATGACTATTTTGCCCTTCCACTTTGGCAAAATTATGATTTTGCCCTTAGGCTCGTAAATAATTTTTCATCACATTTTCTTGTTAAACAAGCATAGCTGAACATAAAATCCTCTTACAACTACTCACAATTCCAACTATTTCATGCCTTAATGAACAAACTACAACTTTTGCATTTTAGTTCCAATTAGGTGTTTTCATGACAACACCTTTCACAAAAGTTGGTTCTCATCTCCCTGACATTCATTTTCTACCATAAAAAATGCAGCAAACAACTTAAAAGCTCACATGGCACATCCCTAAACTTTTTACCACAATGCAACATAGTCCTCCCTTTAGAAAGCTTAAGCTTTAGAGGTCTGAAAAGTACAATTATCTTCAAGAAATACCATCAAAGTCACTTACTTGAGTGGAGAAAAGCTTGCTGAAATTTTGAGCTTTCAAACACCCCTTTTTTCCTGAAAATATTGGTGGAGAAGAAGAGAGGAAAGATGGCATCTTTTTCCTTTCTTTATTTTATTATAAAACATTAATTTAATCCACCCAAACTTATCAACTTTGACCAAAAATTAAATGCTCTTGTCCCCCTTGTCTACATGGCCGGCCAACACATTCTAGATGGCCTAATTTCCCTTTGAAGACCTCAATTTAAAATATTCATGGCTATACGATACCTTTAGCTTATAGAATGGAACTTTCGCACTTTATGCGATTTAGTTCTTTTTTGCGATTAAACATGAAATCGCCAAAGTTAAAGCACCAAAATTTTCATGCACCCTTATAAACATGTTATAACTCATAAAATAACATGAAAATAATTTCTCTAACCTCGGATTAGTGATCCCGAGATCACCGTTCCAACTAGCCCCTAAATTGGGTTGGTACAATTCTCCCCCTAGGGATTTTCGTCCCCAAAAATCTTACCAGGAGAAGTTGCTCTTAACATTCCTAAAACGTTTCCACCAACTCTTCAAAATCACAAATCGACTTATCCTCAAGTTTCTCTCGCCCACAACCTTTAAGCTGTACTACACAAGGTCGAAGCACAACTTGAGACCTAGATTACTCTTCCTCCCGGGCACATATACTCAGTAATCTTACAACTGTGAACTCGGTACATGCCAAAATGATCATTTGGATCTTTATCGCATACTTCACTAAAATTTGGATGAAATCCCCCTCCTTAGAAATAAAGTCACTTCAAATTTGAAATCTATTGTATTTTATCTCACTTTATCACTAAGATATTCACCGGCTGTAATAGTCCTAACTTGCACGCCTTGAAAATTCAGATTTTAGTGGTCGACTAGTTCTGACCATAAACTCAACCATATCGTGAAATGTACTAGATTTTCAAAACATTTATGCATACAACTGCACTTTTTCATAGTCTTGCATGAGTAGACATGCTATTACTAAGTCTCATACCAGAACCTTCTGTATAAGTTCTGAATTCATCAACATACAATTTCTACCTCAAGGTAACATCAACAATGGAAATCTTATTCGACCTGAATTATAACATCTTAGTCAAACTCACTCAGAGCTTATTTAAAATACCATTCATGGCATTAACTAACCATACACAAGTCATAGGCTTCTTGCCATACTTACTTACAATTGCCCTTATTTAGCACATACCGTGCCACACATCGTACTCGTTTCTTCGTGACTCGTTCATGAGTACCTGTATTCACTCATTCACATGACTTAGCACAATTCTCATTTCTACTTCTAAACTCACCTACTTATCCCATTAATCACTAGGGATAGTCAAATATGCATATTTATCATCATTAATGTATGTACAAAGCCAATGCCATATCCCCGAGTTGGTCTTACATGGAGTCACTTCTAAATACCAATGCCATATCCAGGATAACGTCTTAAATGGGTTTCACATCAAGTATTGATGCCATATCCCGGATGTGGTTTATACGATTCTCATATTCATTACCGAAGCCATATCCCGAATATGGTCTTATACGGGATCTCAACTCGGTGTCGAGGCCATGTCCCGGACATGGTCTTATACGGGACTTTATCTATTTCATATCTTGATAATAGCCCTTTCATATTCTATAACACCCCAAACCCAGCCTAGACATTATGATCGGATCTAGCATGTCGCATAAAAAGGTTGTTTAAAAGCTTTGTGTTCGTTAAAAACTTAGTATCCTTTTTGCAACTCCAAACTTTGTTGCTTGTGAAAACCAGATTTGCTTAAAATGTTTTCTTGTAAAGATGTTATTATTATTTTCGAAAACTTTGTTTCTTGCGAAAATCTGACTCAAAGAGTGTTATTTTGAAAACAGTTGTTATTGTTTAAAAATCTGTGATTAATCAATTAATAATTATTAACTAGCAAAATTACCAAACAAAAGTTTAGAAGAAAAATCCAATGGCCTTATTACACAAAATATTAACCCAAAATAATAACATAAAATAAATTAAAAACTGAATTTACTAAGTTTTGTAAGAAGCATATCCGACGTATAGCCACCTCCGGGTCCTCCGCAGCTCCAAATCCTTTAACGCTGGGGATTACCTGCACAGTTAAAAGAAAAGGGGGTGAGTTACGAGAACTCAGTGTGTAATACCCTATAACGGTCACTATCTGGGCCTGAGCCCTTACGGTATCGGTCTGGGCCTAAGCCCTATAAACTTGATAAACCAAACAAAAATGATGCAGCCCAACCCAATCCAACCATCACACCACCCGTACCAACCAATCGCACCATGTGAGGATCAAGTCAACCTACCCCGCCAAACGCACCAATATTGCAGTCAAGTTGCTAATCACAGTATATGTGGCTGAGCCACTAAAACGGTATGTGGCATAGCCACTAAAATGGTATGTGGCAGAGCCACCAAAACTGCACTTCCTCCAATCATCAAACCCAACCCATGCAATATGTTAGGAATGCAATGTATTACATGTATAAACAATATAAATAAAATCACATACAGAATATTTAACCACAATTGCAGGTACAACGATCATTTTCTCATATAAGGGTACAATGGTAATTTTTACCCCATTGGGGGTATTTAGATATGTACCCATCGAGGGTACTTCGATAATTACCCACTAAGGGTATTTAGGTAATTTACCCACTAAGGATATTTTGGTAATTTACCCTTTAGTGGTATTTTGGTAATTTTAGCCATCTAACGACCTTTTCCGTCGCCTCGACCGACATAAAACCCCTTTTTGGTCACAACAGTGCAGTTGGGACTAAAGCCCAATTTTAGGCCTTAACGGGCCCACACACTCGTGTGGTCCATTTAGCACGTTTTCGGTCTTGATTTTGTGGACTTCACAGTCGTACCAATTATTCGGTTACTTTTCCATCAGCTTTGCCTATGTGAGCCGTTTAGCCTATTGGGCCCACTTAGCCCGTTTCGGCTCGATAAGGCCCATTCTGCCCTCAGATTCACAAGAGTGTTCGTGAAACTCTCAATGATCTACCGCCATCCCTAGTGGCTCAGTTTATCACTACGAGCGCTCGCACGCTCGAGTGATCACGGTTGCCAATTTTTTGGCTTTTCGGCACTTCGGCTTTTGCCGTTTCAGAGAACAACATTCATAGCGTAAATAGAAGTGTGAGATTACAGACCTGATTACAAGTTGTGTTTTCCAATGCTTCCAAAACACCTATACTGATAGTTGATAACAGGTTAGTCACCACTTTGATACACGTAACTAGGAACACTTACTAGACTAACTTCACTTACCACAATGCGATCTCCTTCAGTGCACCAAAATAGCTCGACCCTATCCCTTGGCTAAAGCAAACGGATTCCTAAAATAATTGATGCACACAAAATAAAAAAGAGTTGTCAATCACCAATGTTCGGCAATAGGGAGAAACCCAGAATATGCTTAGTACTACTTACCCTCAATTTTGGCAAGGACAGATTCTTGAGCAGAAAGGAGTTGAACAGTCACCACCCTCAGAGATGATAATCAACTAGGAAGAAGAGGGAGAAGTTAGTTTCGGCTTGACTAAAAAGAGAACAAGAGATGAAGTGTTAGGGGAGAATAGATTCGGACCTACTAAAAAAAAAGGGTCAAGATTGTAAGTATTTTGGCTTATGCTCTGAATGGAGAGGGAAAGAACAATAAGATGAGAAGAATATGTTGTATTTGGCCAGGGGAGAAGGAGTAGTGTAACGAGAAAAGAAGAGAAAGTGGAAATGGAGGCTTACCTATTCGGCCACTAGCAGGAGAAAGAAATGATGAAGCAGAGTATATTCGGCGCTTGACAAAAGTAATTGAAAGAGACAAAAGGGTTGAAGAAAAGATGCACGAGTGGTCAATTCACAAAATATTCGGTAAATAACACAATTGAGAGAAGAAATGAAAGGGAAAAAGAGTACCCAAAACACCAAGGGAAAATTCAGCACTCTCCCTCACACAAAGCCGAATATGCACACTCAAGTGACCACTTTGGCCGAAATTCCTCTCTTCCACTTCCCCACATTTGGCCAACACCTCCCCTCTCCTCTATCCCCACGATTGTCTCTCCCTTTTCCTCCTAACTTTGCTCTCCATCATCCATTTGAATTGTTTGACCCATTCTCCAACTCCCATAGTAGAGTTTGATCCCAACTCTGCCTCCTCCTCTCCCAAAGCATAAAATAAAAGCTTCCATATGCAGCTTGTGGAATTCAAACCCCTTCCTCCTATGCTCTCCACTTGAGGCCACTCCAATCCACCATGAGCTCCACTTGTGCTTCAAAACACCCATAAATTTACATAAGTCCTGCTTCCAACAACCCTCTCCCCTAAAGGCCCAAAAACCAAAAATTTTCCAGGGCTTGGATTCAAACCCAGGCCTCCCTAGAACCCCTAAACACCCTCAAATAATTAGCTAAGCAAACCCAACACATGCAATTATGCAAAAATCATAAACCCCTAATTTTTGGGATGTTACATATTCATTGTAGTCCACTAGGACTTCAACATCATATTCAATATCAATTACTCTATTTAATAGAATATCATGGTTCAATATAATATCAAGCATTCTCAATTATGCTAACATGAATTTGCATTAATCACATACAAACTTACAAACTCTTTTTCTCGATTCATACTGAACTCAATACTAAAACTTTTAGTTAATAGTACCTTTAATGACTTTCAACTTAACCATCACGGTTAAAGTATTTCAATGAGCATACCTCTGTATCATGCTCCCTACTCATGTACACATAGAATTTTATTCTCCTTATTGATTCATGCGTAAATATACACATAACTCAAATCATATCTCAATACATCAATATACTCTTTTCTCCACACTAAAAATATATTTCAATCAACCTCTCGTTTGAGTTTCTCTCGATATGCTAATCTAAAACCTTTACTATCGTCTTATCTCAAGATAGCAGGGACATCTTAACCGAAAGTATTAACTCTATTCGTTTACCCAAAAACCCATCGTATAATGTGAAACATGTGATTTCACTTCTTATACTAAAATTATCACCTTTCTATGATCAAATCAAAAGCGCAATCTTAGTAGATATAACTATCACAACTCAAAGAACACACACTTTAAAGATAACTATGATCAGCGGAAATATAAGAGAAATCTCACATAAAGTTTTATCACCAATTTCCCCCCTCATAGTACCAGAATAAGGTTATGAAGAGATAAAGGAGTGTCGATTTCAATTAACCAAAACAACAATCGTTTTGTTGATTTTACAGTCAGCTAACATTCTCACATGATCACAATTTGAAGAAAAGAACAACCACATCACCCCTAAAGGGAAACAGATATTAATACATAATACTCAAAGAGATCATTATAATCCATTCAACTATGGTTGTCATGATCAAACACATTCGCAGTTTGAATATTGTTTCTCTAACCATTTCCGTCATCATAAACTCCTTGACTATTCCTTTCATTAGTAACCATCGATTCGGGAAGATCTTGATAAATACACACCTCAGGCTTCCTACTCAATTGAGTCAAATAGCCTAGGCTAACTTTCCCTTTGCTCGTCATATTGCATAATCACTACGATCTTCAAAGCATTCAGATATTCTTCCCAAAACTGTTTTCACCTTCTGAATATCTTTATCTCTATATACATTACTAATTGTTTCGCTACTGATCTCTTTCATTCTATACTCATGGACTTACTCAACTTGACTCTCATAAACATCTCATCATGATTCAACAATGGTAAGGGGGTGAGGTCGTAGAGCTCCTAACTTGACTCTTGTGACTACATACATATGATTTAACATTCATCATTAATGACATATCATCATAGTCATACAACTCGCTCCAAGCGAGTTTTCACGTTTACTCATGCTGTAATTGTTTCTATGACCCATAATTTCGAACAGTGACTTCACTTACTCAAGTTCCACATTAGTGTCTACCCGAGTACTCAATATTAAACTCTAATTTCTCTTACCATCACTTATCAATTTAGAGAATGTCTTACGGGTTTGAGTACGTCGTTTACTAGATTATCATAGTCCAACTATGGTATTACATGAAATCACGTATCGTTACCAATGCCATGTCCCATACATGGTCTTATATGGGATCACATGTACCGCCATGGTCCAACCATGGTCTTATTCATCATTTTATCATCGAACAACCCTACTTATCTCCTGCATTCTACTTAATCAAACTTCTTAGTTTAACTCCCACACTATAATACGTGTGGCTTCATACAGAGTCGTGAAATAAAACATTATACATCCTTTACTTTAGCTATCGCACATGAGATTCAACTATGTGGAGATATTTGTCATACATCATTCAAACAGTTGTGCATACACACATATCCCATTCTCTGGGTAAATTTACTCACTATGTACACCTAACCCAATAGGTTGAGTATATAATACCATATGCATATCGAGCCAATATAGATAAGCTTATCATTTTATATCCCTTATTTCAATCCTCAACATAGAATTATCTTGTTTCATACCTTATCACACAAATGTCATAAACTTCTATTCATACCTTTCTGAATTTCAACAATGCATAAGCACATTTCAATTACCTCATTATCACTTACAACATTATTGGAATTAGCTCGGTTGGGAATCATCTCGTCTTAACAAAATAATTTTGTTAGAGCCGGGAGATACCACACTATCACAGTCCACCTATGGCATGTATAGCTAGACTCTTGCTCACGCTAGGTTAGTCTGAGAACTGACCAAACCATAGCTCTGATACCACTAAATGTAACACCCCTTACCCGAATTCTATGCCAGAACCAAGCACGAGGCATTACCGGACTTGATTTACCTGATCATTCCTCTTTAGGCTATAAAAATTCTCTCCAATTTAAAACTTTTCATTCACCATTGCAATATCCCGATCATGGGTCAACGAGAACCCTTTACACCCGCTCGGGATGTCGTGGAACCAAACCAGAACTTTTCAAACACTTAGAAAAGTTTCACCTAAACAAGGGCCACACGCCCATATAAAATCGGACACGCCCGTGTGGGTAGGCCCTGTGGTCACACACACCCATGTCCCTACCCCATGTGGGGTTTATTTTTATTTCGAACCTACAGGGGTTTTCACACAGCCTAGACACACGCCCGTGTGCTTGGCCCATGTGCTCCACACGGCCTAAACACGCCCGTCTCCTCGCCCGTGTGTAAAAACTGGGGTATTCTGTTTGTGACGTTAGCAATCTCATAAGGGTCACATGGCCTGGGCACACGCCCGTGTCGCTAGCCCGTGGTCGACACTAACTTACAATACTAACATGTAGGGGACACACGGCCAAGTCACACACCCATGGGGCTGACCGTGTGTCAGATGGCCTAGAGACACGCCCGTCTGTCTACCCGTATGGACCATTACAAGGCTATTTTCCAAGCCATTTAGTCACCCTCACTTGCATACATATATACACCAGCACATAAACTTCACAGATCATGAATTATAACTCTTGAATTATCACATTTAATCTATAAAATGAAGTCTTTATCCCATACATGAGGGAGAACTATTTCTAGTATAATTACAATCGACTTAAGCCATCATCTATGGCTATACACAATCGAACCATAAACTCTCTTAGGCCAAAGAATTTGGCTATATCAACTATGACTTAATCAACTTTAAATACTATCCCTATAAATGCCATAACTCATAAGGACTTGAAACCTCATACCAAACGTTTGCTCAATAGTGTGAAAACATCTCCGACAGTCTCCAACCCGAGCTAGTAAAGTTAACCTATAAGAGGTGGGAAAGGAAAAGGAGTAAGCAATAAGTCTTAGTAAGTTTACATGCATATAATAATCAACTATTAATATTCATTGATTACACATAACCACAAGGTATTATAATGAGTTTTACATCATAAACTCATGGTTACCTATACAATCATTCTTGAAGCTTACTCATTCTGTCTCTTACCACATTCTAACCATGCCACAAGCCAAATGCTCGTGTTAATTAGCATACATCCCTTCACTTGTCACCACATGATCACATAAAACATTTTTAATAAGTCACCCGTACTACCAATCACTCAGTGGTTTCGCACTTAGCCCACCCTCAATCTCTGATAGGGTGGTATCGTACATAGCCCACAAATCATTTATAATTAATAAGGTGGTAACACACTTAGCCCACCATTAATAATATTGTTGATGGTATCGCACACAGCCCATCACTAACAATTAATAAGATGGTATCGCACATAGCCCACTGTTATGATACATTCATGGATGGTTATCCACATGCATTTCTCTATTTCAAATGTTCATCCGGGAACATCCTCGCACACTACCATTTTTACTTAGCTTTTTACGATAATCGTTCGCATTCACGCAATGCATTAACAATTATAACTTATGCAACCAATATGCATCATTTACACATAACCCACCGTGGGATCATCATATACCGAATTCATCTCAATTTAGTTCTAACACATACCTGTACCTCTCGTGGTACAACCACATTCATTCTCATTTTCAACATACTTGTTGAATCACTCAAATTGTTAAATAACACCCTTGAGTCTCATACACATAATGTCTCATTGATATTATACCCCTGATAGGGTCTCACATGAATTAAGATATAGATACCATGTCCTCGACATGGTCTTACACAAAATCCCACACCGAGGCAATATTCTAAATATGGTCTTACACGGGACCTTAATTACCATCGTATCATGCTATTTGCATTTCCACTATTCATGGTTTAAATCAAGGCTTTCATTTCTTGACATTACATCAAAACGTATTTAACATATAATGGAGGCAAAAAACAATTTATACAACATCAAAATATTAAAAATACTTCACTTAGAGTGTACAATTTAACACATGAACTTATCTCGATACCGAAAAGGGTAGAAAGGGACATTTTTGCCTACATTTCTCTTTTCTCCCGTTCTAGGTCCGAATATCATTTTCTTTGATCTAGAACAATAAAATTTACTCTTTTAATCACCACACTAATCTTAATACTTCATAATCTACACTTAGGCAAAAATGACTATTTTGCCCTTACACTTTGGCAAAATTATGATTTTGCCGTTAGGCTTTTAAATCATTTTTCATCACATTTTCTTGTTAAACAAGCATAGTTGAACATAAAATCCTCTTACAACTACTCACAATTCAAACTATTTCATGCCTTAATGACCAAACTACAACTTTTGCATTTTAGTTCCAATTAGGTGTTTTCATGACAACACCTTTTAGAAAAGTTGTTTCTCATCTCCCTAACATTCATTTTCTTCCATAAAAATGCAGCAAACAACTTAAAAGCTCACATTGCACATCCCTAAAATTTTTACCATAATGCAACATAGTCTTCTCTTTAGAAAGCTTAAGCTTTAGGGGTCTCAAAAGTACAATTATCTTCAAGAAATACCATCAAAGTCACTTACTTGAGTGGAGCAAAGCTTTCTAAAATTTTGAGCATTCAAACAACCCTTGTTTCCTAAAAATTTCGGTGGAGAAGAAGAGAGGAAAGATGACATCTTTTTCCTTTCTTTATTTTATTATAAAACATCAATTTAATCCACCCAAACTTACCAACTTCGACCAAAAATTAAATGCTCTTGTCCCCCTTATCTACATGGCCGACCAACACATTCTAGATGGCTTAATTGCCCTTTAAAGACCTCAAATTAACATTTCATGGCTGTAACATCCTGGAAATGGGCCTATGCATTTTTTATTTAATTATACGAAATGGCATGTCTTATGTGTTATGAATGTATGGTGAACATTTTTGGAAACTTGGAAATGTAAGGAAATGTCTTGTCTTGGAAATGTAAGGAAATGACTTGGAAATGTAAGGAAATGTCTTGTCTTGGAAATGTAAGGAAATGTCTTGGAAATGTAAGGAAATGTCTTAGAAATGTAAGGAAATGCTTTAGAAATGTCAAGTTTAAATTTTAAAAGAGGGACATGAAGCAAGGTGGTCTTAAGAGAAAATGTATGTGAAATATGACATACAAATAGCCTTGCTAAAATGGCTACAAGGTGCCACTTAAGGGCCTAGCAAGTGACGCCACATACATAGGCAAATAGGCCAAGGATCGAGTCGCATGGGACGCAAATAAAGAATTTTATTTTTGCTACAAGGAGCAGAGAGGTGGACGGCATTAAGGCTCTTAAAAGAGGAGTTTTATTCTCTTTAAAATTCGGCAAATAGATAGATAATGATGGGTTATTATTAGTATTATTTTTATTAAGAGATAAGAGATAATTGATGGATTAAATTCTTTTAATTTGAATATATTGATAATTAATAGATAAAGCTATCAAAATAGAAGAGTGATGGCCAAGTAAGGGACTTTGAGTTTAATAATTTCGGCTAAGTAAGGATAGTTGCTAAATTATCTTTTATTTTAGGTGATAATTAAAGAGATAAAGCTATCAAAATAGAAGAGTGATGGCCAAGTAAGGGAATCTAAGTTAGTAATTTCGGCTACTAAAGGAAAAGAGGGCCATTCATTCTTTCTTTCAACTCTCTCTCTGCCAAATTCTCTAGCAAATAACTCCTCTCTTCTCTTTTATTTTTGCCAAGCCGAAATACCTTGTGCTCTAGCCGAATCCTCCATCTTTATTCTTCTTTCTCTTTTCTTTCTTTATACCAATCAAAAAGCCGAAATCAAGATCCTTCTAGCCTACATAGCCGAATATTGTTAAAGGTTCAAGCAAGGATTGCCGATTTCTAAAGTAAGGGTAAGATCTCATTCGGTTTCATCCTTTTTTCTTTTAAGATTTGTCGAAATCTAGGACTGACCCCATTAATATCTTGTTGTCGAAACTTTGAAGAGATCTTTCGGGATTTACTAAGTGTCGACTACAAGGAAGGAGAAGTTCTTTTCCTGAAGGTACACCATAAGCCGCGTGTTCCCTAGTTATTCGGTGAGTTTCGGGACTTAAAATCCACAAGGTAAGTGTTTATAGCATTCGATCAAGGCCATGTTTGGTAAATAGATGTGTTTCATTAACTATTCAAAAGCCGAAACTAATCTATTCAAGTAACCTAGTGATTGCCAATTTCAAGAAAGAAGGATACAAAGTTTTCGGTATTTGATTAGACATCAATCGACACCAAGGTAAGTTTGAGTTACAACAATCCTAATAGGATTTGGTCTTATAGCCGAATAGGCTCTTTGCTAACATATTAAGGTTGGCCGAATGTAGGGATTTAAGATCTAAGGCATTAGATCAAGCTTTTCGGGATTTCAGTGAATTTGTTAAGCGAATCAGGTGTGTACCCCACACTAATCTTAATAGATTTATGGCTTAAACTTGATATATGTGTTAATATGAAAGTGTAAGAATGTGGCTAAGGTACCATGATATGGTACAAAGTACTGTGCACGTTTCCTACTCCTACTAGGATTATGAAATATGTTATATTTAACATGTGATAAGTAATAAGAATGTGAAATTTGGCATGTTAATGCATAATATGTATGATATGGGGCATATGGGTTATTGAAAAGGGGAAGTGAATGTGGTGACCTAAGACCACGATATTTGAATGTGGTGACCTAAGACCACGAGATCTGAATGTGGTAACCTAAGACCACGATATATGAACGTGGTGACCTAAGACCACGATATCTGAGTGTGGTGACCTAAGACCACGAATACTCATAAGAGGCGATGAGCACGTCGATCGCAGCTGATCGCCTTCGATGGTGTGTAGCGGATGGAGGGTTGACTTAGTAGTCCCCACAGTGTGCAGGTTGGTACGGGTGATGTGTAGCGGATGGCATCTATGTTTGGGTTTGGGTTGCATCATTTTAATTTAATGATATATGAATTTGTATGCTATGAAATGCCTAAATTTGTTAAGTCTTAGTGTTGTGTTACACATTGAGTCATGACTCTCCCCGTTGTGGGAACATTTTTTGTGTGATGATCGATAATGGACCGGGTGTGAAGCTTAGGGATGGCCATGCTCAGCAAGAAATTCATTTTATTTGGACTACTTTATTTTAAGTACTAAGGTTTTAATTTTGGGATTTATTTGATGTAATAAGGCCATAGTTGAATTACTTTAATTTTTCTTTTAATTACTATGTACGAATTTTCACCAAGTGAATTTTAAGTAGATTTATTTTAAAACAAAGCCTAAATGTTTTGTCACCTAAAGTAAAGGGTTTCAATAACAAATAAATTTGTTTTCAACTCGAGCCCAACCCACAAACAAACTTTCTTCAAAACACACAGTTTTTCAAAGTAATAAAAGAATTTTTAACCGGTTTACTTCGAGGAACATACCAGATTCAGTCCAGGCTCGTGGGCCGGGTATGGGGTGTTTCAATGGCTATTTGGTACCTTTAGCCTATAGAATGGAACTCTCACACTTTATGCGATTTAGTCCTTTTTTGCGATTAAGCATGAAATCGCCAAAATTAAAGCACCAAAATTTTCATGCACCCTTATAAACATGTCATAACTCATAAAATAACATGAAAATAATTTCTCTAACCTCCGATTAGTGATCTCGAGGTCACTGTTCCAACTAGCCCCTAAATCAGGTTGTAACAACAAATCCGACAAATGAGCTGTAAATATTATTATTTAATATTTATGAGTCAAATATAATATTAAAATAAATTTTTTGAATTGGCAAATTATGTTATTTGAATGAATAATGAAGTTAAAGTGGTAAGACCTTAAAGTCAAGTGGGTTTAGAAACTGAGGTATCGGAACCTTGTCTATATAAACCGAGCCATAAATATTTTATTAAATATTTATAGAGTGTTATTAAGGTCATATTAAAGTTTCGTTAAGAAATTTTGATGTTTAAATGGTTAATTGAATGAAAAGGATTAAATTTTAAAGGATGCAAAAGTTAATCGCTATAAGTTTATTTGTATTAAATAGTTATAAAAATATGAAGTGGAGATTTTAAAGTGCAAATATACCTTAATTATTATGATGTACGGTCAATGGGTGGAAAAATAAGAAATATTATGTATTTAAAATGTTTTAATTAAAAGATTTTATATGTTAAAATAATAATAAAGTAAAACCAAAAGAAAGCCAATGTCTTCTTTTTCATTTTTCATGCTTATCAACCGAAACCTCCATGGTTGAAGCTTAAGAACATTAGGTTGAGCTTTATTCTATGCATGTAAGTGCATTTTTATCTTGTTTTTTTTGTAATTTTTATGTTTTTAATATTGTTGCATCTAGGTTTAGTTAACCCATATCTTTGTTTCCAGAATTGTTAAAGATTTTGAATGTTTTCATTGACGAATCTTGTGATTTTAGATGTTAAATGATAAATTTGAGGTATTAGTTGTTATTTATAAGTATTTTGTTAAGTAATTTTTAATGGATTTAACGATTAGGGATTAAATTGTGAAAATAGTAAAAATTAAGGTTAAAATTGTGAAATGATGATAAAAATGGGATGATTATGAACCCTATGAAAATCAGCTAGCATGAATTTTTAACTAAAAATGGTAAATTTGTAAGTTTCGGGTTTATGGACTAAATTGCATAAAAAGTAAAATATTGTGATAAATTGGTAAAATGTTTATGGAAGGATGTAACACCCCTTACCCACGTCCGACACCGAAACAGAGTACGAGGCACCAGACTTAAACATACACATTCATGCATTACCAAGTCTAGATTTCATATTTCACCCTCATAAGACTTGTTATTTTGATGACCACTTTTACCCTTATAATATGATTACCAACTTATCCATCAAACACTCATGTCATATTACTAGCCATGCATGGCAAACAAACATAATCACGTTATAAACATTAAGATATGACAAGAATAACTCGGCTTACAAGCCATAATCAATATAAGCCACATCTCATGGCCATATGCATATAACTTAATATAAACCTACACAATTGGCCAAAGCAAAATAATGCATGTCAATCAACTAAATCCCTATACATGCCACTCACTTGAAATTTCTAATATCTGCTTCATTATATCAAAGGTAGCGACTTGATAGTGTGATGCTGACTCCGACGATCTCCAACCTCGAGCTAACTTGAAAACACTAAAGGAAAGGAAGGGAGGGAGTAAGCTTTATAGCTTATTAAGACCGTATGAAAATAAAAAGTAAACAATTTATCCCCTTGTTTCTCATGGTAATACAACCCAATTTGCATATTTACTCATATTCCAGTCAAGTTGTTTTCTTGAGTCACAGTCACTAAATTATTTATATCTAGAGCTACGGAACTCAAAATTAAGTTCGACTAATTTTCCTTCAAACTAGAGTCATATATATTCTTACCATAAAATTTTCAGAATTTTTGGTTTGGCTATTTAGTACAGTTTATTCATTAAAATCTCACTTGTTACACTGTCTAACGGTTCTGACCTCTCTTTACTAAAAATCAATTATCTCATCGTACAGTTTTTATATGTCGTTCCCACTTGTTTCTAATGAAAATAAACTCATTTAAGATTTCAAGAATATAAATTATATCTTATAATTATTTTTTTACCATATTTAATGATTTTCCAAATTTGAAATAGGGGATTCCAAAACTCATTCTGACCTTGTCTCACTAAAATTCAAATATTTCAGAATATAAAATTCCTTTTCTTACACTGTTTCTTTCATATGAAAATAGATACAATAAGTTTTAATTCTATATCTTGTTCACTTTTTAATTCCATTTCTCCTATTTTTTGGTGATTTTTCAAATTCACATAACTGTTGTTGTCTAAACTGTTTTAATGCTAATTTCACTCTTTCATGTTTTCTTTGCATTCACTTCTATTTAAACATACATAACACCAAAGACTTAAGCTTGTAATTAGCATAACAATGATTTCAAGATTAGTTTTCACAAATATCCAAAGCATCATAAAACAAATATACTAAACATCGTATCTCTCAAAAGCCTAATACATGATTTTCAACCAAATACATACATCATAAACATAATTACTTACTCCTAAGATTCACTTAAGGTCACTTTTATAATGATAATAACTCAAAATATCATAAGACCAACACTTATAAAATTTATGTACATACCTGTACCATTTGTACATGCAATTTCATGCTTACATGCATACCTGCACATTACTTATATATACAATTACAGGCTTTCTCATCTTATATATCATCAATTTACCCGTTGAACCATTTGAAATACTAAAGGATAAACATAAATCTTGCACATAAGTGCCACACTGATATGTAGCCGAAGCTACCACTGAAATGTAGCCGAAGCTACCACTGAAATGTAGCCGAAGCTACCACTGATATGTAGCCGAAGCTACCATTGATATGTAGCCGAAGCTACCACTGATATTGTAACACCCCAAACCCGGCCCAAACACTACAACCGGATCTGGTATGTCACTAAGGAATTTTATAAAACATGTCACAGTTTGGAAAACGAGTATCAAGTTTAAACATTTTAACCGGAAAACTTATTAATTTAATATTCTGTATAAAATATAAATTTAAATGTCTAGTAATAAAAACCCAACATAAAACCCAAAATAAATATGAGTCTAGTGGCCCATGGCCTTATTACATTGAAACTTAAAATCCACTAATAAAAAAATATTAAAATAACTAAATAATGAAAAGGCCTTTGTTGAATCCAAATACTCTCTCGCATGGCCACCTTGCGCTCCTCTCCAGCCCTGTCCGATGCACTATGTGCTACCTGAAAATGTTAAATAATAGGTTGAGTCGTGAGACTCAGTGTGCAACCCTCATGCACCATTAGATTTGGGCCTTAGCCCCACAGAACAGAATAACAGATTAATATATAACAAAAATTATGCAAGCCCAACCCAAATCCCAGGTTTCCATCTGCTACACTCCACCCTTACTTGCCAGTCACACCATTGGGGATTTCTACAATCAACCCCACCGCTACACACCATCGATGGCAGTCATGCTGCTCATCGTCAGATCATGGCCGTAACCACTACAACAGGTCACGGCAAAAGCCACTACAACAGGTCACAGCAAAAGCCACTACAATAGGTCACGGCAAAAGCCGCTACAACAGAACACTTCCTCTTTCATCAAACCCAACCCCATGCAATCACAGAAATCAGCATACTTATCACATATGTCATCTTAACAGGAACATTCATTAGGAATGACAGAGATCACTAACCTGGTGATTCACTTTTACCCTCCTTTGGTTTCATCCCTTATGCCGGAATTTTGGCATTTTACAAAATATTTCAGATTAATAAACATATTTTTCACAGGCAATCTAAATGGTGTGGAAGTGTTACAAACCTGATATCGCGTAGTTTTACACCCTTAGTCAATATCCTTACTATCTAGATCTACAACCCTGAGTCTAAAACCTTGCTCAAAAGCCGGAAGAGCACGAAGATTTGGGCTCCCCTACATTCAGCCAAGGGTTAATAAATACCCGAATTTACACGTTTAAAACTAATAGATCTCCTTACCTTGAAATCCTGAGAGTAACACGATTCGTGTGTTACTGAACTCTAACTTAGAGATCTATGCGATTGACTCCTCTTCAAATCCCGGAATGCCGAAAATAAGAGAAAAACTCAAGGTCAGTTTCCTTATAGCCATTCGGCTAAAGCCTCTAAAAAGCCAGAAAGGATTGAAGCGTTATGAATCGATACTTACCTTCAGTTTCCTTCAAGATTCAGCACAAGTAGATACTACAGAGAGGATTCGGCTTCTAGGAATGAAGATTCAGCTATGATGAGACTTCGGGAAATAGAGACTGAACTTTTGGAGATTTCGGCTATGGAAGGGAATAAGGGTGTAGTTTCGGCTTTTATAGTATGAGAGATGAACAATAATAAAGATCAAAAGATTCGGCTAGAAGGAGGTTTCAAAGAAGAAGAAAAGAAAAGGTGAGGGAGGTGGTGATTTTCGGCTTTTGGAAGAGAAAAGATGAGAAAAGAAAACAAATGAGATGGCCTTCAAATTTTCGGAACAGGAAGAGAAGAAATAGTAGGGTTCTAATGCCAGAATTGATTAGCCACCCCCCTCTATTTATAGAAATTTCGACACTTACCTAACCTTGCAGATAAATCCTATCTTTTCTCCTTTATCTTAATCTCCTAACTCATCTAAAAGAAACTTAATTAGCTCTAACTCCTCCCTCCTTTATTAGCATAATATTCACATAATTTAAAGCATAAAATCCCCTATTTTGTAGCCACATTGCCGTCCCCCTAGCTCTCTTTGGCCTGTCGAAATTGGCCCAATTTCTTGGGCTCCAATCGGCCACACTGAGGCCCCCTTCCTTTACCTATTGGCGCCACTTGTAGCTCCCTCCTACTGCGCCTCTTGTTCCTGGGCCACAAGCCCATCTTGCCTATTACACTGTTAATACTTTATTTAAACCCAATAGTCTCTAAACAAAAATATTTAACCGAGACCTCGGTCCATTCCTGAGCCCAATTTGCACCTCTAAACCTCAAATTAACATTTTAAGCATACAACACCAAAATGCATAGGCCCATTAATTCAGGATGTTACAGATATGTAGCCGGAGCTACCACTGATACGTAGCCGGAGCTACCACTGATATGTAGCCAAAGCTATCACTGATATGTAGCCGGAGCTACCACTTATCACTAAAGTATTCCTAAGGTTCAACCGGGATTTCACTTATTTGTTTAGTTTCACTTATACATACAATTTCATTTCTCAAATCAATACACATTTCGCATACTAATTTTGCAACTATCAAGTATTCGTAATGACAATCATAATATCATATGTATAACCATTTAACAATACATAAATTTATTTAAACATAATAGTGCATTATTTACACATAAATGTTATTTACACTTGACATCACTTTCTCATATACAATATCATCAACATAAACTTTAATACAATCATGGCAAGATAGATTCTCAAGTATAATAACAATGACATCAATATCATGCTCATTTAATCACACAGACTTACCTCAAATGCTGAAATGACTAATTTTCCCAACTTAGCCCACAACTTCATTCTTCCCCGATCTTAGTCCAAATTTCATGTTTTCTTGGTCTAAAATGTCAAATTAACACTCATTTAATACATTTTATTAACACACTAATCAATTCAATTCACATATCAAATTCAGGAAAATTTACAATTTTGCACCCTAATTTTTCAAAAATTACACTTTTACCCTTAAACTAGTAAAATAATTTTTATTCAATTTTCTTATGTTTCATTACATGCTGAACATTTTTCTCTTTTATGGAAACTTCAAATTCTCACTAATTCACACACTTATGACCAATTTATAGCTTTTACAATTTAACCCCTTTTATACGATTTCATCGAAAATCATCTAATAAAACTCGTTTCTTTAACCATAGACATGCATAATCTACCATAATTCATCAAACTACACAATTACTCAACATGGATCAATTTTTAAAATTAAACTCTAGCTCAAAATAATGGTAGAAATAGCTAAACCAAGTTACCGGGATTTCAAATATACGATGAACATTAAAAATAGGGCTCGGAATCACTTACAATGTAGCTTAAAAAAACTTGAAACCCTTAGCCATGGAGTCAAGCAAATTTAAGCAGCCCCCTTGAAGAAGATGAGCAGATTTTTTTTTTCTTATTTTGTCGTTTTATTCATTTAAAACATTAAATGACTAATATACCCTTAAGGCTTTCCTTTTAATTTTGTCCTATTCATGCCCATTTTGTCCATAAAGTTATCCAATGGTCTAATTACCTTTTAAGGACCTCCAATTTAAAACTCATAGCAATTTGACACTCTAATATATAGAACTCAGCTTTTGCACTTTTTACAATTTAGTCCTTTTGACTAAATTGAGTGCTCAAACGTTGAAATTTTTTGAACGAAATTTTTACGAAATCTTTCTGTAAAATTGTAGACCATAAAAATATAATAAAAATAAAATTTTTCTTGTCAGATTTGTGGTCTCGAAACCACTGTTCTGACTAGACCCAAATTTGGGTTGTTACAAAAGACTTAATTGTATTAGACATATTATTTAAATGCTAGAATTATATGAATTGAATGAAAAATTATTATTTAGATCCAAAAAAGAATCAAACAGATCTAAACAGAGGAAAGGCTAATGTTTCAGATTAGTCGCCGGTCTCGTTTTACAACTGTAAATGTTGAGGTAAGTTCGTAGGTATAAAACTGTACATACATATATATATAATGTTACTACTGATTTATGAATGTGTATATATATATGATGTTTAATGCGTGAATTGGAAATCAAAATATTATATCTAAATATAAGGTGAGAAACGATTTATTTAAAAACTATTAAATAATTATGAAATATGATATATGTGATTTTGGAATGATTATGAATTGTTACAGCATTTGTATTGAGAAATATGGAACTACCTTTGATTCATGAAAGTTAAAATTTTGTTAAAATGCCCATTTGGACGTAGTAAACAATTAGGATACGATTGGCATGCCAATAGGGTTATAATGCGTGCTTGTATGAGATTTGCACTTCGATGCCCCTGTATACACTTTGGTTTCCCTGTTCACACTACGGTGCCCCTGTTTGCACATTTGTGCCCCTGCCTGCACTTCGGTGCTCTTGTTATGCATCTATGATGCCTCTGGTGTGGTGTAGTTACCCGAGTATCCGAGTCAAGTTGCTAGTTCATCGGGCTAAATGTGAATGGAATTTACAAAATTGTTTAAATGATAAAGGCAAATGTATAGTCCAGACATCAGTAAATGTTAACTGTTAAATTTTCAAAGAATTACTTGATCATATGTGAGTATCATTATATTGATGAGTATTCTGTAACACCCCAAACCCGGACAAGACACCACTTCCGAATCTGGTATGTTACGGGGAAAAACGTTTTTGAGAGGTTAGATTTTTCGTTTAAAAGCTGGGTGGAAACATAGCGTATTTGAAGAAAATTTGAGTAGACTTGTTTGAAATCGGATGGTGTATTTGAAACCCAGAAATTTTGAAAACTTAACCAATAAGTGTAGTTAAAAGCGAGTTGATTTCACTTAATGATTCAAGCAGTTCCCTAATGTTACTTAAAACATTTTTGACTTAGTAGAAAATCGAGTTTGATTTGAAAATCAATTGAGTTTACTTAATATCAAAACATTGTGTGATACCGTTGGTATAGTTGAAACCACATTGCGTTCTGAGTTTTGAAACCATTGTCTTTCCAAGTTTTAGTAAAGTTCATACCAAATTATTTTGTTAAGGCATATAAAAATCTAATTAAAACATAAACATCATAAAACATAAATCAAAGGCCTTTTACAAATCCAAATTAAAACCCAAATAAAGTAGATAAGCTAAAGTACCCAAATTGAATAGTCTAAGCAAAACTTTTATTAAAGCATGGCATGTGCACCCCGAGTCTATCCGGCTCCATGTCGCGTCTCACGAGTCACTGAAATGTCAAAGGAGAGGGTGAGTCGAATGACTCGATGCATAAATCCCGCTCCCGATAAAACAACATGCTAACACACATCATACATAGCAACATAATTAATGCAACCCGATCCTAACCATCCGTATCACCTTTTCTACCCCGTGTGGTACCAAAAACCCTTTGGTGGTGCCAAAACCACTGGTGACCCAAAGTCACGATATCCATATTGTGGTGCCAAACCCTTTGGTGACCCAAAGTCACGAATAATCCAATGATGGGGCCAACCCATCGCGTGATACCAAATCACTAGCGACAATCCCGTATCTCACATGTGGAGCCAACCCACGGTGGTGTCAAACCACAGGGACGAGTCGCAATGAGGTGCCAAACCTCTGGTGTCCCAAAGACACAATGTGGTACCAAACCACTTTGGTGACGCGATCCACAAGTCCGATGATGGGGCCAACCCATCGCGTGATACCAAATCACTGGCGTCAATCCCGTATAATCAACTGTGGGGCCAACCCACCGTGGTGCTAAGCCACTGGGACGAGACGCTGAGGTGCCAAACCTCTGGTGACCCAAAGTCACAAAATATCACTGTGGTACCAAACCACTGGAGGTGCCAAACCTCTGGTGTCCCAAAGACACAGTGTCCCAAAGACACGGATATCATATCCCCCTCCTCTCATATCACCCATACATATCATATCGATGCAAATCATGTAAATCATGCACTCATGCCATTGGGTTTAACATCGCATCACATACATCAATAACTATGATAGCACATACCATCAATAGAACTCATAGTAATTGAACTTACCCGGATCCATGCACCTACCCCATTTGGGTATCCAATAATTCAGCATACTGTCATGATTTTAATAGGCAAACAGGTTTAATAACAATATCACTAAATATGGGTGTGTTAGTTACACACCTGGTATACACGAGTCTAAAATCCCAACGAAACGATCTAAGTCCCTCGATTACTAGCTCCTACAATCGGCCAAAACATAGGGGTTAGGCATTTACCACATTCGGCCCACATCAATTAACCGAAGGGATTAATATCAAACCCTTACCTTTACTTGATTTGGTTTCCTACCAAATCTCGAATCAAGCAATGATCCTCCTTCCAACAATCGGCACCCTAAAATGACAATAGTTAATCCCTTGTCACCTTTGACTTAATCGAAATCAAAAGATTGAATGGACAAAACTAATACCAACCACTTACCCCTCACTTACCAAACAACCAAACAATCAACGATGACTGCCTCCTTTGCTCACCATCCAAATCCAAGGCCCTAATCTGAAAACGGTTCAACACCAAAAGATTAATGCTCCTCAACCAGGCCAAATTTGGCTCTTTAATCATCCCACAACAATAATGTATAAGGGAGAAGAGAAATGGCCATTCGGCCCAACACTTACCAATTCCAAACGATCGAAGCAAGACCCCAACACTCTTACAGATATTCGGCCAAGGGAGACTACTAGGAGAAGAGAGATATTTGGCTATGTTGAAAATAATGGAAAGAAGAAATCGGCACTAGGTGTCTAACACCTCTATTTTCGGTTTTGGGGGAAAGACAATGTGAAAAAGAAACAAAGTTTCGGCAACAATGCTTGGGAAAAGAAAATAAAAGTTTGAGAACAAATGGTTGTAGTTTCGGCACAAAAGAAATGAGGAGAACAAATAGAGAAAACGGCTAAGGGTTTTTGGAGAAAGAAGGAACAAAAGATGGATAGAAGGTAGGGACTTTCGGTTTTCAAAGTGAACAAAGGAGAGTTTTTGCTTACCAAAAGCTTGACCGAAAATGTACCAAAATGCCAAGGTACATTCGGCCTTCCCCCCATCCCACACTAAGCCGTCACTCCCACACTCCAAACTCCCTAAAATTCGGCCATAACCCCCCATGCACTCACATCCACACATTTCAAATGAGTGGACCAAGTCTTTCTCCTAAAGTTGCTCTCCACCTTTCATTTGAATGGTATGACCAAGTCCAAGGAGGAATTCAAATTGCTCTCAACCTCTTCCTCCATGCCGTCAAAATGGGAGTCCAAAAAGGGATTCTGCGATTTGAACACAGGATCTCTCCCCTTGTAGATGACGCCACACTCAAGCTCCAAGTGGCACATGCCTTGCCACTTTGCCGCCTCCTCATTTGTGCTATGAAACACCGAAATAAAATAAAACCCCACTTCCCCACTCCTCTCTCCTATAAAGCTTAAAAACAAAAATTTTCCTTAACACTCGGTTTACTTCTAGCTCCTGACTAAGTCCCGAAACCAAACAAACAACAACATAACAAACCAACACATGCAATATCATGCAACCACAAAATAGCCCCTACCCCGGGATATTACAGTTCTACCCCCCTTAAAAAATAATTTCGGCCTCGAAATTACCTGATCAGAAGAGTTGCGGGTATTGCTGTTTCATCATATCCTCGGGTTCCCACGTGGCTTCCTCCACGCCATGATTCCTCCAAAGTACCTTAACCAAAGGCACAGACTTCTTACGCAGAACCTTCACATCCCGATCAAGAATCTGCACCGCTTCTTCTTCCACATTCAAATCTGGATTTACCTCGATCTCTTCCACTGCTGCCACATGCGACGGATCTGAACGATAACGCCGAAGCATCAAAACGTGAAATACGTCGTGAATCTGACTTAGCTCTGCTGGCAACTCAAGCTGATACGCTACTGGTCCCACTCGTCTCAGTACCTTATATGGCCCAATAAACCTCGGACTTAGCTTGCCTTTTTTTCCGAATCTCAACACCTTCTTCCAAGGCGAGACCTTCAGGAAAACTCGATCCCCTACCGCAAACTCTATATCTCTTCGCTTAAGATCGGCATAAGACTTCTGCCGGTCCGAAGCTTCCTTCAACCGAGTGCGAATCAACTTAACCTTGTCTTACGTCTCAAAGAACCAACTCTGGTCCCAACAACTGACGTTCACCCAACTCCGTCCAACACGTAGTTGAGCGACACTTCCTACCATACAACGCCTCATACGGTGCCATCTTGATGCTTGCTTGATAACTGTTGTTGTAGGCAAACTCAGCTAATGGCGAAACTCCTCCCAACTACCTCGAAATCCGAACACAACCTCTCAAAGCATATCTTCCAAGATCTCGAATAACCTCTCCGATTGCCCGTGGATGCGGATGAAAAAGTGTCTTTGAAATCCAACGTGTACCCGAGCTCGATGCAACGCTCTCGAACCTCGACGTAAACACGGGATCCCTATCCGAGATGATCGGCGGCACACCGTGTAACCTCACAATCTCGGACACATACGACTTTGCTAGTTTCTGAAGTGAATAATCCACTCTCACTGGATTGAAATGAGCTGACTTAGTCAGACGGTCCACAATAACCCAAACCGAATCTTTCTTGCTTGGCGTAAGCGGTAACCCACTGACGAAATCCATGGTTATCCTTTCCCACTTCCACTGAGGAATCTTCACAGGCTGAAGCAAACCCGACGGCAACTGATGTTCAGCCTTGACCTGCTGACAAGTCAGACACTTCCCAACAAACTCTGTCACCTCTTTCTTCAAATCAGGCCACTAAAACTGCTCTCTAAGATCCTTATACAACTTGCTACCTCCAGGATGCATAGCATAAGGACTGCTATGTGCGTCCTGAAGAATCTTTTGCCCGACTCCACATCCTTAGGCATACACGCTTTACCTTGAAAACACAAAGACCTCATCACTAGACAAGCGTAACCCTCCAAACCACCATTCTGCACTTGTAACCTCTGCGCACTCAGAACCTCATCCTCTAACTGTTTGTTCTTTTCGATCTGCTCAACCCAAGTAGGCTTAACCTGCAACTCTGCCAGAATACTCCCATCGTCATACAAGCTCAAATGGGCAAACAAAGCTCTTAAGTCCGAAACAACCTTACGGCTCAACGCGTCTGCCACCACGTTAGCCTTGCCCGGATGATATTCAATCGAGCAGTCGTAATCTTTCAGCAACTCAACCCATCTGCGCTGCCTTAAATTCAAATCCTTCTGAGTCAAAAGATACTTTAAACTCTTATGATCCGTGTAGACTATCGATCTCTCTCCGTACAAGTAGTGCCTCCAGATCTTCAAGGCGAAGATTACAGCCGCTAGCTCCAAATCGTGCGTCAGATAATTGACCTCATGTGGCCTCAGCTGTCGAGAAGCGTAAGCCACAACCTTACCTTCCTGCATCAGTACACACCCCAAGCCCGTATGTGATGCATCGCAATAGACTGTGTATTCCTTACCAGCCTCAGGTTGAATTAGAACAGGAGCTTCAGTCAAAATCTTCTTTAACTTATCGAAGCTTTCCTGTTGTTTCTCAGTCCATACAAACGGAACTTCTTTCCTCAGCAACTTGGTCATCGGCGCTGCTATAACGAGAAACCCTCAACAAACCTTCGGTAGTATCCGGCCAAACCCAGAAAACTCCGAATCTCAACCAGCGACTTTAGCGGCTTTCAATCCAAAACTGCCTCAATCTTACGAGGATCTACTCGAATCCCCTCAGCCGACACTACATGACCCAAGAAAGTCACCTTTCTCAGCCAGAACTCGCACTTACTGAACTTAGCGTAGAGCTGCTTTTCCTTCAGAATTTGCAGCACCACCCTCAAGTGCGCATCATGCTCTTCCTCTGTCTTTGAGTACACTAAGATGTCGTCTATGAAAACCACGACGAACTGATCCAGATACTGCTGAAACACCCTATTCATCATATCCATAAACGCTGCCGGTGCGTTAGTTAACCCGAACGGCATTACCAGAAATTCGTAGTGCCCATACCGAGTCCGAAACGCTGTTTTATGGATATCCGCCTCCTTAACCTTCAACTGGTGATACCCAGACCTCAAGTCAATCTTCGAAAATACTGCAGCACCCTTCAACTGATCAAACAAGTCATCTATCCGTGGCAACGGATACTTGTTTTTAATCGTCAGCTTGTTTAACTGGCGGTAGTCTATACACATCCGCATCGTACCATCTTTCTTCTTAACAAATAGTACCGGCGCACCCCACGGCGAAACACTTGGCCTGATAAAACCTCGATCCAATAACTCCTGGATCTGAGCCTTAAGCTCCACCAATTCCTTTGGCGCCATCCTATACGGAGCAATAGACACCGCGCGATCCGGGTATGAGATCTATCCCGAACTCTACCTCGCGATCGGTGGCAAACCCTAAGCTCCTCAGAAACACATCGGCAAACTCCCTAATGATTCGAACCTTCTCCACAGCAGATTCCTTAGCCTCCAAGGCATACACATGAACCACATACGCTTCACAGCCCTTTCTGACCATCTTCTCTGCCTTCAGAGCAGATACCACATTAGATAAGTAATCTCTCCTATTACCTATCATAGCCACTTCATCACCCTCAACCGTCTTAAGAACCATGCGCTTGGCCGCGCAATCCAACCTCGCCTGGTACTTGACCAACCAATCCATCCCAAGAATCAGATCGAACTCCCTAAACGGCAGTTCCATCAGATCAGCAGCAAACACTACCCCTTGGAGTTCTAGGGGTACCTCTCTAAACTGTTTATCTACTACTACAGAGTGACCTAGAGGGCTAATTACAGTCATCTGCCTAGAAGATATCTCAGAGTCTAAATCCATGGTCTCTACTATACTACTGGCAACATAAGAGTGCGTTGAACCCACATCAATCAAAGCAGTATAAGGAGAACCAAAGATCAAGAACGTACCGGTTATGACGTCCGGTGCATCGCCCTCCTCTCGGCGCCTCGCTGCATACACTAATCCAGGCTGTCTGGCATCAGAACTACCCGCACCTCTGCCCGGTGCTCCACGGCCTCGACCAAAACCATTACCGCCTCTGCCATTACCCCGACCCCTCTGCGGTGGCGGTCCATTACCTCTGAACTGATTACGGTACGACTCTCGGATCAATCTCGCCAACTTACGTGGGCGGTCCCTCACTGGTGCTCAGAGAACCACACTCAAAGCAACCTTTTCCTCCAGTCCAGCAACCACCCCAATGAGATTTTCCACACTGATTGCACTGCGGCGGTCCCTGCCTAGCAGCAACAAACCTAGCAGGCTGATTCGGCCCACTCGGTCTAGCCCTCTTCTGCGGATTACCCGACGATCCAGACGACCCAAAGCTCCTCTTATGCCTATTTCTGTCCAGATTTTGCCTCACGGACTCCTTAACACCCTCGGCTACCTTAGCCTTCTCAACTAAGACAGCAAACTCGCGCTCCTGCTGAGGAGCAATCAGCAGCCTCAACTCGTCTCGCAGACCATCCTCGAAACGAACACACCTCTCATGCTCAGTGGCCACAATGCCCCTGGCATACCTACTCAGCTTCAAGAACTCAGCCTCGTACTCAGCAACAGATTTACTCCCCTGAACAAGCCTCAGAAATGCCTTTCGCTGAGAGTCAATATAACTAGCTCCGATGTACTTCTTTTGATATGCGTACGAAATAATCCCATGTCAAATCCTCCATTTGCCTAATCGTCCGAACCATGAGCCACCATCTGGTATGACTCATCCGGAGAAGCGAGCACGATGCCCTTCGGCTTCTCTTGGTGAGTCAGTCCAGATCATCCATGATCCGCTCGATTTGCTTCGGCCAATACTCGGCAGATCTTTGGGAGCAACACTAGATACACCTCGAAAGAATTCGACCCCATTTGCCCGGAGTCGCCAGCACGATTTCCTAACTCTGCGCGCCACCACCTATACCGGCTACCCTTTCCAACACTCGCGCAAAGATCGCTGCGACACTCACGTCATCCCTGGGGTCGATCTTGGAACTCACCACCTCCGGTGGTGGCGGAACCCAGTACCTCATTTTTACGACCGCCCGGACCGGATCCTACGGGCTCGTAAAGCGTCATCCTACCCCTACCTCTACCACGAGTATTACGACCACGTCCGCCTCGAGTGCTCATGTCTAATATCGCTACGTATCTGATTAAAGAGTTTTATGCATCAGTATTTATTCCACTGTTTTAAAGCAAGTCTTATGAATATTTAAGGAGATTTGTTCTCGCGAGTTCACAGAGTCCTATCAGTCTCAATCTCTAAAGTAGCATACTATTGCTAATCATCAAATCATATCACATCCAACCAAATCACAAGCAATAGTACGGGTACTTACCTGGGCGAACTGGTGCCGGAGACTCGGTGCCATGCCTTTCGAACCATACTTTCAAAACAACACTTAAAACAGACTTTTGAAAACATTTTGGGCCTCGGGCCCACAGCCGAGCCTTTGAACTTAGCTCTGATACCACAATTGTAACACCCCAAACCCGGACAAGACACCACTTCCGAATCTGGTATGTTACGGGGAAAAACGTTTTTGAGAGGTTAGATTTTTCGTTTAAAAGTTGGGTGGAAACATAGCGTATTTGAAGAAAATTTGAGTAGACTTGTTTGAAATCGGATGGTGTATTTGAAACCCAGAAATTTTGAAAACTTAACCAATAAGTGTAGTTAAAAGCGAGTTGATTTCACTTAATGATTCAAGCAGTTCCCTAATGTTACTTAAAACATTTTTGACTTAGTAGAAATTCGAGTTTGATTTGAAAATCAATTGAGTTTACTTAATATCAAAACATTGTGTGATACCCGTTGGTATAGTTGAAAACACATTGCGTTACTGAGCTTTGAAACCATTGTCTTTCCAAGTTTTAGTAAAGTTCATACCAAATTATTTTGTTAAGGCATATAAAAATCTAATTAAAACATAAACATCATAAAACATAAATCAAAGGCCTTTTACAAATCCAAATTAAAACCCAAATAAAGTAGATAAGCTAAAGTACCCAAATTGAATAACTGAGCAAAACTTTTATTAAAGCATGGCATGTGCACCCGAGTCCATCCGGCCCATGTCCGCGTCTCACGAGTCACTGAAATGTCAAAGGAGAGGGTGAGTCGAATGACTCGATGCATAAATCCCGCTCCCGATAAAACAACATGCTAACACACATCATACATAGCAACATAATTAATGCAACCCGATCCTAACCATCCGTATCACCTTTTCTACCCCGTGTGGTACCAAACCACTGGTGGTGCCAAACCACTGGTGACCCAAAGTCACGATATCCATATTGTGGTGCCAAACCACTGGTGACCCAAAGTCACGAATAATCCAATGATGGGGCCAACCCATCGCGTGATACCAAATCACTAGCGACAATCCCGTATCTCACATGTGGGGCCAACCCACGGTGGTGTCAAACCACAGGGACGAGTCGCAATGAGGTGCCAAACCTCTGGTGTCCCAAAGACACAATGTGGTACCAAACCACTGGTGACCGCAGTCACAAGTCCGATGATGGGGCCAACCCATCGCGTGATACCAAATCACTGGCGTCAATCCCGTATAATCAACTGTGGGGCCAATCCACCGTGGTGCTAAGCCACTGGGACGAGATGCTGAGGTGCCAAACCTCTGGTGACCCAAAGTCACAAAATATCACTCGTGGTACCAAACCACCTGGAGGTGCCAAACCTCTCTGGTGTCCCAAAGACACAGTGTCCCAAAGACACGGATATCATATCCCCCTCTTCTCATATCACCCATACATATCATATCGATGCAAATCATGTAAATCATGCACTCATGCCATTGGGTTTAACATCGCATCACATACATCAATAACTATGATAGCACATACCATCAATAGAACTCATAGTAATTGAACTTACCGGATCCATGCACCTACCCCATTTGGGTATCCAATAATTCATCATCTTGTCACATGATTTTAATAGGCAAACAGGTTTAATAACAATATCACTAAATATGGGTGTGTTAGTTACACACCTGGTATACACGAGTCTAAAATCCCAACGAAACGATCTAAGTCCCTCGATTACTAGCTCTTACAATCGGCCAAAACATAGGGGTTAGGCATCTACCACATTCGGCCCACATCAATTAACCGAAGGGATTAATATCAAACCCTTACCTTTACTTGATTTGGTTTCCTACCAAATCTCGAATCAAGCAATGATCCTCCTTCCAACAATCAGCACCCTAAAATGACAATAGTTAATCCCTTGTCACCTTTGACTTAATCGAAATCAAAAGATTGAATGGACAAAACTAATACCAACCACTTACCCCTCACTTACCAAACAACCAAACAATCAACGATGACTGCCTCCTTTGCTCACCATCCAAATCCAAGGCCCTAATCTGAAAACGGTTCAACACTAAAAGATTAATGCTCCTCAACCAGGCCAAATTCGGCTCTTTAATCATCCCACAACAATAATGTATAAGGGAGAAGAGAAATGGCCATTCGGCCCAACACTTACCAATTCCAAACGATCGACGCAAGACCCCAACACTCTTACAGATATTCGGCCAAGGGAGACTACTAGGAGAAGAGAGATATTTGGCTATGTTGAAAACAATGGAAAGAAGAAATCAGCACTAGGTGTCTAACACCTCTGTTTTCGATTTTGGGGGAAAGACAATGTGAAAAAGAAACAAAGTTTCGGCAAAAATGCTTGGGAAAAGAAAATAAAAGTTTGAGAACAAATGGGTGTAGTTTCGGCACAAAAGAAATGAGGAGAACAAATGGAGAAAACGGCTAAGGGTTTTTGGAAAAAGAAGGAACAAAAGATGGATAGAAGGTAGGGACTTTCGGTTTTCAAAGTGAACAAAGGAGAGTTTTTGCTTACCAAAAGCTTGACCGAAAATGTACCAAAATGCCAAGGTACATTCGGCCTTCCCCTCATCCCACACTAAGCCGTGACTCCCCACACTCCAAACTCCCTAAAATTCGGCCATAACCCCCCATGCACTCACATCCACACATTTCAAATGAGTGGACCAAGTCTTTCTCCTAAAGTTGCTCTCCACCTTTCATTTGAATGGTATGACCAAGTCCAAGGAGGAATTCAAATTGCTCTCAACCTCTTCCTCCATGCCGTCAAAATGGGAGTCCAAAAAGGGGATTCTGCGATTTGAACACAGGATCTCTCCCCCCCTTGTAGATGACGCCACACTCAAGCTCCAAGTGGCACATGCCTTGCCACTTTGCCAGCTCCTCATTTGTGCTATGAAACACCAGAAATAAAATAAAAACCCTAGCTTCCCCAGCTCCTCTCCTATAAAGCTTAAAAACAAAAATTTTCCTTAACACTCGGCTTACTTCTAGCTCTTGACTAAGTCCCGAAACCAAACAAACAACAACATAACAAACCAGCACATGCAATATCATGCAACCACAAAATAGCCCCTACCCCGGGATATTACATATTCGGTTAAAGATATATGTTTATACACATAAATGTATGAGTTTGGATTGAATTGTTATAGTACATGAAGCATACGATGAACCAATTTCAGTACTAACGCTATAAGTGATTTGTAAATGAAGAACAAGTATGATTAATCTATTTATTTAGCTTTCACATTATTTAGTAAAAGTAAGTGATTCTGGGATTATATGTTTATATGAAAGTTTGAAACGAAAGAAGAATTACATAATGATTATATGTTAAAAGTGTAAGTGTTATGGTAAGAGGAAACATTAAGTGAAATGGTTATATGAAATGCTTATAAGGAAAAATATATACATGTATATGCAAGGCTACGCCAATTATCCATGAGAGGTGTAGTGAATAGAAAACAAAAGTTAGCTTATATTATAATAAAAATTATGTTTAGTTGTATATTCTTGTATGCCAGCAGTTGAGTTACCTTATACGAACTTACTGAGCATTATTGCTTACGTTAGTTGTTTTTTTCCTCTAGATCACCAGAAGGTTCGATTTGGTTGAAAGCTCGTCTGCGACCTATCACACTATTCAATAGTTAATTCGGTAGTTTTTGAGCATTTTTTGCTAAGTTTATAATGGCATATATAGGGTAGTTTATAATGATGTTTATGAATTGTTGGTGGACTTATCATGCTTGTTTAAGTAAGTTACTATGGTTACTTTTATTTGTTTGTACATAAGGTTCCTTTTATGGTATGCTTGAATGTTTTAAATTGGTCATTGATGGAATGCTTTAGTATTTATTTGGTTTAGGTTGGTTGACATGAAAAGCAACATTATTGGTATGTTTTGGCAGGTATGAAACTAGGTTATGATGTTAGAAATATGGTAAGCTTGGCTTGATGGGTATGTTATGTTTTGGTGGATATATTGAGGTGCCTTGTAGGGCATATTGGTTGATTGAATTTAGAACTTGAAATGACATATTAATGCATGTTTTGAAAGTATTTAGGCTCATACAAAGTGTGTATATATTGATGGAAAGGTCTTGTATGAAATGGTTTTATTTTAGGTACATTTTGAGTCCACACGGTCTTAGTCACAGGCATGTGACTCAGCCGTGTGAGACACGTGGCCTGGCACACGGGCTTGTGGGGAAATTTTGAATGTTACAGGGCCTGAGACACGTGCATGTGTCTCGAGCGTGTGAGTGTGAATACTGCAACTACATATACGAAATCGAGGTAGTGTCCGCAAGTATATAGGTTAGGTTGTAATATAGTTTTTACAACGAAGTAAGTGAGTACTCCGAGGATCGTACCTAAGAGAGGCGAGGACTAAATTAATATTAGCCTAAACGTAAATAAAACTAATTAATACTTTAAATAAGTTATAATACGACAAAACATAAATAAAAGAATTTAGGTTTTATAAAAAATAAATAAATATGCATAAAAGAGTGAACACAGGAAACTAAGATATAAATTCAACCAAATATAAGCATGTGTGATTAGCTTGCTTCAGTGATCATAACTAATTCCTATTTCAGATTTCTACTCAATCAACTAGTCGTTACCCTAGCAAGATATCTCGATCTTCCACTAAACTAATGAGTCAGCAAGAACTACTTATCTCTCGAGCTTACGGTCTAGATCGGATTAGGGTAAGGGGTACACGGATAGACAATAACAATTTTGGGTTAATTCCCACCTAGTTGACTTCCTAGGGTTTAAGTCTTCCTATCCCAAATAGTTTATCCTCTAAGAAAACACTACATAGAAATTAATTAATCACACTTCCACTTGCTAATCCCCATAAGAGGATTAGTTCCTCATGGATTTCATAAACAATGTAAACTTGATAAAATGCATAAACATTATGAACGAGTCAAGAATAAAAGTTTAAGAAGAAATCCTGATTGTATTGAATATCTGGAGCGCAAAAATCCATAGAGTTTGTGTTGAATCTACAAATCAGCTTTTCTGATAAACATGAACGAAACTAACTAAAAATAAATCCTAAGTCTAGAAAGAACTAGAAACTGAAAACTAAACTGAAAATAAAATTCTAAGTTACAAAAGCGATCATTTCTCAACGGTCTTATGAGTCTATTTATAATGTTAGGGTTGGCCGTCGTCCCTAGCCTTAGGTCGGCTGATGTTTTTACGTTAATTTCCATTGTGTGGACCAAAATGCCCTCAGCTCGTAATTTCTTCCCATACAGGGCCGATGTCGCGACACTGAATGTTGTTTGCTTTGGCTCAGGTTTAGCTTTAGGGGTGTGTCGTGACATCAATTGGTTATGTCGCAACACCAAATCCAATCTTGGAATTTTGGCACTCTGTTCACTATGTTGTGACATTGAACTCTCATGTTGCAACCCGACGACCAACCTCCTTCAGCCCACTCACTCTCATACCTTTGAATGGTGTCCTGCACACTTACTAAGTACATTAGTCTACCTTTAGGCCTTCTTCGGCCCATAAGGTCATAAAATGACTCAAATTACTCTTTTTCTTAGATTAAAACTAAAATAGAAAAGCTAAATAAAACATAGAAAGATTGCTTAAATTCAACCTCCTTAAATATGAAAACTAGTTTAATCTGCTACAATGACTTATGACAAATCAATCCCCGGAGTTTGTCCTCATATGTGATCTTTGACTATGTCTACTAATCTATCAAACACTGCTGCCTCCCTTATGTGTTTTTTCCTTATGTGGTTAATTTGGGTGTAGCTATATCCACACTATCACAGTGCCATAGCTATTCAGCAACTCATATTTTTCCCTCCATAGTGAAGTTAGCAGTGTCAGCCAGCTTGACATTTATTCACACTATAGATGTAACACCTCGAACCCGGCCCATGCGGTACGAGTGGATTTGGTATGTCACACAAGCAAAACATGCTAAACCCTTTTTATTCGTACTAAAATAGGTATTGCTTTGTTAAAATCAAGAAACCAAGTTTGATTTGAAATATTTGGTAAAATACTACTAGCCTCGAAGATTGATTGATGAATCTATAAATTTGAACTAATGATCTTATAAAACGTGTCTTTTGAAAATATCATCAATAGTTCGAGAGAAAATCTGAGTCTTTTGAAAATTCCATTGATAATTCGAAAGAAAATTTCCATGTTAAAAATATTTGTAAAAGTTTATTTTGAAATCCATTTGTTTATCGATTTTGGAAAACCTTTATTTAAGTTTTTAGAAAATTCCCATTTAAAACAATTTAAGTAAAATAATAAGTATATCAAACATAAATCAAATAATAAAATACTCTAGAGGCCTTAGTACAACATAAAACCCAAAATAGTAAAATGAACGAAAATAGAAATCTAAAGTTCCAAAATAAAAACACCATTTCTGAAGTATGGCCTCCACCGAGTCATCCATGGCCCAAGTCCACATCATCGAGCATTACCTACAAGGGTTAAGGAAAAGGGGGTGAGTAACAAGAACTCAGTGCATAATCCCCTTACAGTTGTCTACTGGGCCTGAATCCATTTAGCATTAACCTGGGCTTAAGCCCATTTAGCATACTCTTAGACCGAAGCCCACTTACAAAATAATAGATAATGAGACAAATGTAAAAATTTATGCAACCCATCCCATCCAGCCAATCTCTCTCCCGTACCAGCCAATCTCTCCTGTGGGGATCAAGTCAACCCACCCCGCCAGTCTCTCCAATTTATAGTCAAGCTGCCATTTATAATATTTGTGGCTGAGCCACCAGATTCATATACGGTAATATAATCGGCACACAGCCTTAATCACGATGGCACAAAGCCATATTTAAAATTTGTGGCAATGCCACTGGTCTACACTTCTCTTCATTCAAGTTTTCCCATCCCATGCAATATGTAGAGATGCAACATACATAATAACATAAAATATCATATATAAATAACAAGCATTAATCTATTGAATACTTTTTATGAATCAATCCATCAAATCAATATAATGATTCAGCCCACTAAAGCATTTAAACAAATAGGCCCATAGGGGCATTTCGGTAAATCGGTCCATAGGGACATTTCGGTAAATTGGTCCATAGGGACATTTTGGTAAATCGGTAATTTACCCACTAAGGGTAATTTGGTAATCTCGTAGCCCAGGGGTATTTCGGTAATTTACCCTCCAAAGGTATTGTGGTAATTTCGCAACCCCGGACTTAACTACTAATTTGGGGCATAAAAATTGAAACTGTCCATCTGTGTCATACTGACTAAATTGACTACAACTCTAGCTAGGAAGCTTGAAATTTAGATCCGTAAATATTTCTTGAAACTAGACTCAAATATATTTTTACTACAAATTTTCCAGAATTTTTGGCTTAACCATTTAGTACAGTTTATTCCTTAAAGTTTCCCTTGTTTCACTATCCAACGGTTCTGACCTCTCTTAACTTAATTTCAAATATCTCACTGTAAGGTTTTCATATGTTGCTCCCACTTGTTTCTATTGAAAATAGGCTCACTAAGGAATCTATAAATATAACTTATAACTCATAATTCACTTTGTACAATTTTAAACGATTTTTCGAAGACAGAACAGAGAACTACGAAGTCAATCAGAACCAGTCTCACTAAAATTAAAATATCACAGAATTTAGAATTCCTTTTCCTTCTCTGCTTCTTTCATATAAAAATAGACACAGTAAGATTTAATTCTATATCTTATTCACTTTTTAATTCCCTTTCTCCTATTTTTCATGATTTTTTGAAATCACGTCACTGCTGCTGACCAAAACTGTTTCGTTGCAAAAATATGGTTACCACTTTAAACCTACGCACACCCGAGTGATCACGGATGACGATTTCCGGTTTTCTTTGGTATTTTGACCAAATCATAGAACATTTCATGCAAACTTTCAGAGAAGTGTGAGATTACACACCATTTCAAACATGTATTTGGAAGGATACGGGATTACACACCTTATTCGGAATCCGTAACACGATATTCTTCGCGGCACCTAAAGATACAATCGGTCAACAATTAGTCCAATGTCCAATTTACAACTTCATCCAAGTATTGTGATTGATTAACAATTTGTATCACTTACCAACAATCCGATTCTTTTATTATGAGAGATAGGTGTTCGACTTTACCACTATTTCTGAAAAATCCATAAGTAGAGAGTATCGAGTGAATTCGTGCCTAACAACATAATCGATTAGCCAAACTTTCAATCCGATTAACACCATGACCGAGTAGCGATATCGAATGGACTATGAAAAGACTCCTTACCTTAATCGATGATAATCCTGATTCCCACCAATTAGCTTATGACTACGAATGAATTGACAAGGATTTGGTATTCGGCCACCCACTAGAACTCCAATTCAACCAAGAAGAGATGTCCAACACACAAACATGGGGAAGATAGAAGATGATAGAAATTCGGCTATTGAAGAGAAAATAATAAAGAAGATTTGATCATATGGTAATGTCAATTTAGGGAAAAGGAAGAAAGGTTGAAGGAATGATAAAAAGAAGAGAAGAGATATGAGAAGAAATGTTAGGTAATTCAGCTAACACAAAGGAAAAAGGTTGGGAAAGAGTACCAAAAATGTTCAAAAGAGAAAATAGGCTTTTTCAAGCACAAACTTGCAAATAGGCTAGAAAAATTTAGCTCCTCCTTTTTCCCCAACAAAACCGTGTGCCTCTAATGCCTAAAGGGGTGAATGTTGACCAAATAATCTTTCAAAAACATCACCCACATAATAGGCCACATGTTCCCTTCTCTTGCCTTTTTCCTTATTTTCTTACCTTCATTTTCCCTAGTCTTCCTCCTTACCATAATCCTTAGCCATCTTTCCCAAATTAAAAAGTCCTCCTTACCAAAAATACAGCCATGGCCGACACATGAAATGAAGCACAAAAATTAATCAAAAAAATGCAGAAGATGGGATTTGAACCTCAGACCATTAGTACACTCCACAGGCCACTTTCCACCTTTACCAATAAACTCCTTGTGCTAGCAAAATACATCCTTATATCCATAAGCCTTAATGCCACTTACCTTCTCCCCCTTAAGTGCATAAACACAAAAATTTACCTATAGCCTAACTTGAACCTGGAACTTCCTAGAAGCACTTAACTAATAAGTCCAATTTGCAATAACACCATTCATATTCTCGAAAATTTTAAACATTCCTACGCCCAAGCCCCATTGGGCCCAATTCTACTAGGCCCTATTTCGGGATGTTACAATGGACCCGCTGTTTAAGACAAAAGCATAGCCATATGTCGATTTCCTCGAATCTCGACACGTTAGAAAGTTAGATTTAGTATATCCAATAGAAAAAAGGTCTCCTCTAGAATATAAAAGCATATAATCCCTCGTTCTCTGTAAATATTTGAGAATATGCTTAATTGCTTACCAATGTCTTGTTCATGGATTCGTCTGATATCGACTTACCAAGCCCACTGTAAAATAAATATCTGGGTGTTTGTATAGCATAACGTACATGAGACTTCCTACTGCTGAAGCATAAGGAACCTTTGTCATGTTCTCGTGTTCTTCTATTCTCTTAGGGCAATCCTCTCAAGAGATATGAAATCTCTATATGGAATGTTGATTTCCCTTATTTGAATCGGTCATTCCATAACACACTAATATCTTGTCTATGTATGAAGCTTGAGATTGTGTTATCAATTTTTCCTTTCGATCCATTAGGATTGGAACACCTAGAACAAAATTAGCTTCTCTCAAGTCCTTCATGCTAAACAGTTGGGTTAACCACAATTTAACCAATGGCAACACCCTTACATAATTTCCAGTTAGTAGAATGTCATCGACATATAGAACAAGAAAGAGCACCTTTCCATTCCCTAAACGTTTGTAAACATAAGGTTCCTCTACGTTTTTCTCAAAACCAAAAGTCTTGATCTCTTGATCAAATCTTTGATTACATGAGCGGGATGCTTGCTTATGTCTATATATGGATCTAAGTAGTTTGCAAACTTTATGCTCGTTTCCTTTAGTTATAAATCTGGTGGGTTGCATCATGTAGATGATCTCTTCAAGATAACCAACTAAGAATGTTGTCTTGACATAAATTTGCCAGATCTTGTAACTGAGAGCTGGCGCAGTGGATAGTAATATGTGGATTGACTTGAGCATGGCAATTGGAGAGAAGGTTTATTCGTAATCGATACCTTCTCTCTATGTATAACCTTTTGCTAGAAGTCTGTCCTTATAAGTTTCCACTTTTCCAACAAGATTTCTTTTCCTCTTGTAAATCCACTTACACCCTATGTGTTTTATCTCTTCGAGTAAGTCTACAAGTTCCCAAATTGAGTTGGAATACATAGAGTCCATCTCAACTATCATAGCTATTTCCTAGAGCTTGGAATCAAAACTCTGCACCACTTTGTCATATGTGAGTGGGTCATCATCTTTCTGTTTAGTTGACTCAGTGTTAAAAATTCTTCTGCTAGATTGGAAGAACTCAGGCCTGTGAGAGACCCTCCCACTGCAATAAAGCTCCCCATGCTATTGATTGTTTGCAAGTCCACTATTAGGAGTTTGTTTTGGAACTATTTTCGTAGGGTTTTGAATATTTTTAGAAAGCTCCTCAAGCACCTTTTTAGTCCGAGGTTTGAAGTCACTCATGTAATTTTCTTCAAGGAAAGTAGCATGAGTTGAGACTATAACAGTTTTCTCTTCCGAGTTATAAAACAAACCACCATCTGTTCCTTGTGATATCTTACAAACAAGCGTAATTCTATCTGCGAGTCCAACTTCCTCTCATCTTTACCCAATACGTGGGTTATGCATCCCTAAATCCTTAAATTTTTTAGACTTGGATTCCTGCCATGCCACAATTCATATGGAGTTTTCGATATTGTCTTAGTTGGCACATCATTCAGAATATAGCAAGTTGTTTGTACTGCATATTAAAAGAAAGAGATTGGCAACTTCGAATAACTTCACATCAATCGTACCATGTCTAACAACGTTCGATTCCTTCTCTCTGCCATGTCATTCTGTTGTAGAGTGCCTGACGCGATTAAATGGGATAAAGTCTTATTCTCTATGAGGTATCCTAAGAACTCATCTAATAAATATTCGTCACCTCGATCACATTAAAGTGCCTTTTATGGGTAAACCTAGTTGTTTTTTTAACTTTTTCAGGAAAATCTTTGAATATCAAAGGTTTCACTTTTAGTGCATTAGGTACCCATACCCATATCTAGAATAATCATCAATAATGGTTACATAATACTCATAAAAACCTCTTACATTGACGCTCAAGAGGCAACAGATGTTAGTGTGCGCAAGTTCTAAGGGAGTCATGACCCTCATTCCATTTGCATTAAAAGATTGCTTAGTCACCTTACGTTCCCGGTAAGATTCACATTGTAGAAGATCAAAATTTTTAAGAGAACTTAAAGTTCTATCTTTCACAAGTGTAGTGATTCTTTCTTGGTTAATATGACCAAGTCTGAAATGCCAAAGGTACGCCTCATTAGAGTGAGAAGTTTTAAGTCTTTTTTCAAAATTTTAGTCTCAAGCTGTGTGAACATCTTTGGTTTGATAAAATAGAGATTATTTGACATCCATCCATTAAAGATAAGATTGTGATTTCTAAATATTGCATTCCAATTATTAAAAGTAACGGTCAAGCCATCTTTATATAAACATGCAGTGAAAATTAAGTTTCTTTAGAAACACGGTACATAGAAAACATCTTCTAAAATAATCATCCTAAAATTATCAAAATAAAGATATACATTTCCCACTACTTCAGCTGTCACACTTTTTCCCATTCCTAGTCCTAAATGACAAGCTCTTATCTCTGAGATCTTTCGTCTCCTTGAACCCCTATAGAAAAACATATACATGGTTAGTGACTCCCAATCAATGACCCAATGGTCTATTAAGTCTTCCATTAATCAAGCTTCTATCATTAAGAGTTCCATACCTTTTCCTTTGGTAGCTTGGTATTCCTTCCACTCGTTACAGTTTACCTTGAAGTGCCATTTCTTACTATAGAAGAAGCATTTAGAGTTAGTTAAGTCTTTAGGCTTTCTGGTTCTCTTCCTTTCTATTTGTGGTGGCCTAGATACCTTAGCTTTACTTTATTAACATGCTTTCCCTTCCCTTTTGAGGAAGAATCGATGACTATATTCGCTTCTAGTCTTCTGACCGACTGACTGTCATTCAACATCAACTTATAGGATTGTGACTCCTTCATGAGTTGTGTAAGCGTTTGGTTTTTGTTGCCAAGGTTATATGCGGCTCAAAAAGTAGCAAAAACCTTTGGCAAGCTTTTTATCACCATCTCAATTTGAGTGTTTTGGTCCAGAATTGCATCATTGTCCGCGACCTCGACAAAGCAGCTCATAAGAGTGATCATTTGGTATTTGATTGGAGTGTCGGGCTTTTTTTGGTCATTCATCGAGCTAGTTATACCAGACTATCAAGCTAAGGTTGCTTGGACGCTGAACATATTTTCTAGCTTATCTAGAGTCACTTTAGCAGTCTTACAACTCTCCAGTTGCTTATACAAAATATTGGTCATGCTTGCCAGCATATAGCAACAAGCTATCTCATTAGCCTCTTCCCAGTGTTTTCTAGCCTCAGCTTGTGTGGCTAGTGGGCACTTATTATCAAGAACTATTTTAAGTTTCTCAAAGCTTGGGACAATTATCAAGTTCCTTTTCCATTTCTTATAGGTACTTTCGTTCAGTTTGTTTTTAGTGAGTATGTTCAATAAGAGAGTTGGTGCCATTTTTTAAATGAAAATAAAAAATTCACATATTAATATATATGTATCAAGCAAATGTTTGAAAATGTTTTTCACCATTACGATATTCAATAAGATGATGCATGCGTCTTATACTAAACCTTGAAAACATTTGTAAGTCATTGCAACAATAATTCTCGCAAGCATCAAAAAATGCCACCGTGGGGTGATCATGATCAACTAGTAAGAACATGGATTTCCATCCAATTAGTACATGAACCTCATTCTTTAGGCATTCACATGTATTAATAATCTTGTAACGTTTGGCCATTATTTTAACTTAAGTAGAGCTCCATGGGGAGTTACTTAACTAGAAGATCTTAGAGTGTATACCATCAAATCAACACCTATCGTCTCATCCACCAAAAATGAAACATCATAGGGCAATCTCACTGAATAGCATGCTTTGACTAGTTGTCTTCTTCTAAAGATAGAATTTTTGGACATATCGCAAGATAATTCCTACCACAAGGACAATTTCAGTTATCATCTGATCACAAGAGAAGTTTGTTTATATTCAGGAAATCTCTTTAGTAAAATCCACATAGAAATCCTATCGTGCGGTAGTGCACTTACCACGCCATCACAAGAGACCATTGATGGACGCCGTAGGTCTTGTTTAGGTACCTTCCACTCAATATCTAAAAACATACAAGGTTTTTAATTCCAAGTTTCAATCATGTATGATCAATATATGCATGATAAGTACATGTGACATTCTTTCCTAAACTATATAGCACGCTTATCTCAAGTATAAATGAAATGCTTTGGCAATTTTATAGTATTCACGTTCATTCATTCATAAGATTCAATCAAACAATTTTAATTCTCCACAAATTTTCTTTTAGGGAAAAATTGAAGAAGTGAATGTTACCCCTACACTAGGTAGGATCCCAAGAAAGGGCGATGAGTTGTATTTGAACACTTAAAAACCAAGCCTTTCCATACCAGATCCAATCTTAGACATTCACATTTTTATTATACACTTCTCATAGTAATTGAATAACCTAAAGAAGTGAATAGAACAACACAACATATGTGTTTTCTCATTACCAAACTTCTTATCATTGATAGATCCACTGTAGATCATCTCATACATAAATATCATAATTATATTATAAATAATTATTAAATAGATATATAAAGAAATGTCTAATAAAATAAAATTACCAGCCAAGGTTTCCATGGTTCTATTTCAAGAAAAAAAATGAAAAAATTACATAGTTTTTAATCACAAGGCATTCCTTGTGTCTTCGACCGCCATCATTCAATCTTCTCCTCGTCATGGACTCCTTTTTTGAAAAATTATATTTATGTCCTATGTCCATTTTCAGCTCACAAAAATTCTAAAAATAAGAAAATAATCCTATGTGAAGATGATAGTTCACGATCTATTTCCTAAGAACCATAACCTTTGCAAAAAATGATAATTATATAACAAATATATATAATATTACATTCATTTACATACATTCCTCTAAACATGTGAGTAATTACAAGAATGTCACACCTTATCAAATATAAATCAAACAAGATGAAGAGATAGATTTAGTCTCAGTTTACACCGTAAACATAACATATCTTGGCTCTGATACCAATTATTAGAAAAAATCCAATTTAAAAATGATTTTCTTGTACGATGAAAAATTAAAATTTTGAAAATCGACCCAATTTGTGATATTTATAGCAATAAACCTTAATTGAATTCATATATATTTTTAGATATGTAGATCTTTGATATTTTCTAGCTTTCAACCAAATAATCTTTTCTGCTATTTTCATACCATGATCTACTTCGAGTGTGGGCTCGAACCAAGTGAATCAAATCACAAAACTGGAAAAGGTTTTCCTTTTGGGATGTAAATAAAGATTCTCTCTTCTTTAATAGAAATCAATAAAATTGTTATTCTAAAAAATATGTTTATAATTTGAGAATAAATTCTCTATTTTTCAAAAAAATAAAAATCTCTCAAAATTTGTGTTAATAGATGTGCCACTATTTATAGAAAGAGAAGGTAAAACCCTTGTAGAGTTATAGAGGCTTATTTCAAATAGAAAAACAACATCCTACTTAGAGTGCGAGAGGAGTGAATGACTCACCCTTGTATTTCTTCTAGGTTTGTCACCCCTTTCATATTTTATGAGGCGTTTTGAGCCTTTCTTACATCGGGTCCAATTACGAGTACTCGCTAGGCCTTTTTGACCAAGTACTCTGTAATATGACATAACTCGATTCAGTTTTTCTATTTCCTAATATAAACTTTAATATTTATGTATTAAATAATTTTCACATCCCAATTTTACTCCAGTAAAATTTTTGACGATTTTACCCTTGGCAAAATTTCGAGAAAATTTGTTCAATATGTCACAACTCAACATGTTCACTATGACCGAATGGTTTATTTTCATTTTCGGGCTTCAAAATGGTCCAAAAACATAAACTCATTCTTTCATAATATTTTAAGTAATAATATATAAGATGGTAAATTTCCATTTTCATTTCCATTTCTATTTTTGGAAACCTACATTTATTTTTAAATGATTCCATTATTTTTTTTTTTTGGAGAAAACCATTATCATTCCTCATAAGTGTGTTATCCTCATAGGATATCCTTGATCTCTTTAGGATAATATCCATTGTCCCAATATGATCCTGTTTTATCTCATGGTAACCATTACATCTTCCTTCATGAAAAGTCAATCACTATCAAATAGTAATCAAATCATCCATCACAAAGATGGACGAATCGTTGCCACATTTACATTTCATCGACCATGTAATGCCAATGAGAGGATACCATTTACCCATATTTTGGGCTATGAATTCCAGTATTGTAAATGACGTTATGTACTATAGAAGTTATTCACTGAACACACTAGCTTCCGGTTCGTTATCTATTTGAACTCAGGTTCTTACTTACATCAAGGTGTAAGAGTCACGCATTCATAGTCTGCCATCCTGTAACAGCCCATTTTTAGTCAAATCGAAACAGTGGTTTCAGGACCACAAATTCGAAGTTAAAATATTAATTTTATTATTATTTTAATGTTTACAGTATGATATTATGATTGTGTGAAAATCTCGTTGAGAAATTTTACTGTTTGAATGGTCAATTTGATATAAAGGACTAAATCGCATAAAGTGCAAAACTTGAGTTCTATTAGCTAAAGGTGTCTAATAGCTATGGAACTTTAAAAAAAAAGGTCCTTATGTGGTAAATAACCCATTAATTAGGTAGTGGATGTTAATGGCATGACATTATTGAAATTTTAAATTAGTAATAAGGTTATTTTTGGTATTTAGTAAATATAGTTAATTATAATTGAACAAACAAAAATTAAATGCTTTCATCTTCATCTTTTGCCAAAATTGAAGAGAAGAAAAAACCATTTTTAGGGTTTAAAGTTTCGGTCAATTGCTAGCCTAATTGTAAGTTTGTTTTTTTCTCGTTTTTAATGATTTCTATATTTTTAAGATCGTTGCAGCTTAGTCTAGCTAACCCAGGGACTATTTTGCAAAACTGTTAAAGATTTAGGATGTTTCCATTAACGAATAAGTATGTATTTTAATGATTTATGATAGATTATGAATGTTTGATGATAGTTATACAAGTTTTGTTAAGTGATTTATGATAGTTATGCAAATTAGGAATTAAATTGATAAATGTGGAAAGTTTGTAGGTAAATGGTGAAATAAATGAAAATTTGGGCTAATATGTGTACTAGGAAAATTTGACTAGCTTGGGTTGGTATCAAATTGCATTAATTTGTGTTTTTATGAAATAAGGACTAAATTATAAATGTTGTTAAATATTTGAGGCAAAAGTGTAAATTTGCTTTAATGAGTGTTTTTGGATTAAATTGAATAGAGTGATAATTAAATAAGCTAAATTTGATTACATATAGATCAAGAAAAGTGAAATTCGGATCTAGACCGGGGGAAAAACAAAGTACTCGACTAATCGACCTATTTCGCCGTTTTTGCATCTGAGGTAAGTTTGTATGATTAATAAGCTTAATGTTATATGTGTTTATATGCTTAAATATTATAATTGTGATACTACGACATTGCGGAATCTATCGACAAAGCATTGACACAGTGTGAATCTCGGTTGAAGCATAGAAATAGATAGGATACTAGTGACATGTCATTAGGGGTTATTGTGATTATGTGATCCGGGTGCTGGTCCTGTACGTCCTACTAGTAGCTGAGTATACCGACATGTGTTGTGGTTACTTGACAGCTTGTGTGAGCACCACCATGTAGCTACATCTTGACTGAGAGCTTGTGTGAGTAGGCCCTTTGATAGCTCGAGAGTGAACATATATGTGATATGAGATTGGGATAGCATTGGCTATGTATGTAGCACTTTGGTGTGAGATTCCCAAGTATCTGATATTATTCCAAATGGTTCAACGGGAAAAGGTAATGGTACGAGGATGTAAGCAATGATACAGATTAGTTCAGGTACTCGTGATAAGTTTGGCAAGTAAGTGATAATTGATAGGTTTATATGAAACGTAAGTGAAAGTTGATGAATTTATACTTGATACGTAGAATTATAGAAATGTACAAATTCTTGATTTGAATGTAATACTTATGTTATTTAGTCCTTTAAATGGAGAATGAATAGGCAAATTATAATTATTAATCATATGAGCTTACTAAGCTATAAAGCGTACTCTATTTATTTTTTCGTATTTTATAGTGATTCCAAAGCTAGCTCAGATTCATGGATCGCCAGATTCATCACACTATCTTACTATCACTTTGGTACTTTTGAATTTAAGTATTTTTAGTATATGGCATGTGTTGGGACTTTGGTCAATTTAGGATGTGTTTCGTTAATGAATTTAGCCTTTTGAATTAGCTTGTAAATGTCTAAAGTTTGGTTTTGTATATAGCCATGAAAGTTGGCTTAATGTGGTTGGTTTGGTTGTGTATATATATAAGTGTGCATATGACTTTGGTTAAGTGTTTATTGGTGGTTCTGTTACGCTTGTTGATATTTGGTAATTAAGGGCATTAAATGGTTGAGAATTGTATTTGGTATGTTTGTGAAATTAGGTTAAATGATGCAAAATTAGAAGTGTTCATACTGATGGTTTGAGACTGAATTTTGGAATGAATTGAGTAGTATATTGTGGAATTAATGTGTTTTGGATTGGTTGGTATTGAAATGGTGTAAACTATGCTTGAATAAGGTTATTGGAATGCCTATTTTTATACCATGTATTTGTGCCAATTGGGTTCAATGTAGGTATATGTAAATTTGAGTGGTAAGATGGCTTGGTAAATAGCTTATTTATGTTCACACGGGCAGAGACACGGGCGTGTGTCTCAGCTGATTTCAACACACAGTTAAGTTACACGGCCGTGTGTCCCCTAGTGTTGATTTAAAAATCAAGTCAGTATGATCCACACGACCTAGCACATGGGTGTGTAATTGGTCGTGTGGCCTAAGTCAGTATACCCTACAGTTTTGGCACGGCCTAGTACACGGCCTGAGACACAAATGTGTATGGCCATTTTTAGGGCACACGGGTGTGTGTGTTGGCTGTGTGACCCAAGTCAAAGAGTGTAAGGGGTCAGACATGGGCTAGGACACAGCCATATGATCCCATTTCAAATGTCCACACGGCTAGTGACACGGGTGTGTCCTTGGCCATATGAGACACACGGCCGGGCTACACAGGCATGTGTCCCCAGTATTTTGCAAAAATTTTCTGAGTGTTTGAAAAGTTTCTAAAGTTATCAGTTTAGTCCCGAACCTTCCCGAATGCATGTTTTGGGCCTCATAAGCTCGTATTAGGAATAATATGAATGTTGTTGATTAATGATTATATGAAATTTGAAAATGTACGTGAAATGTATGTGTAATTGTATAATATGTTCTGTAATGCTTCGTAACTCTATTTCGATGTTTAATACAGTTGAAGGGTGTTACATTTATTGGTATCAGAGCTATGGTTTAGTCAATTTTTAGACTAACATAGCGTATGTGAGAATCTAGATAGACATGCTATATATAACCTGTGATAGTGTAATATTTTATGACAGTTTTAAATCATGTTGTCATATAGTAAAGGATCGCAATCGATCGATAGCTGATGATGTTGAATGTAATGCACCTGCCTCTTTTCATGGAGTAGCGCAATCGGAGTCTAGACTCGTACCGGGTAGCCAGGGAGGAGAGGCTAAGGAAACCTTCTTCAAAATGATGAGCGAATGGTTCATTGAGTTTGTCTGAACAAATCCGGCTGCTCAACAACCACAGCCCTCATCTAATCCTCAAGCGGTTCTCGTAGCTCCTCAAGGTGTGGAACTTTTAAGATTGAATAAGCCACCAGTTGATAAGATTCGCAAATACAGGGCTTAAGAGTTCAGAGCTACAATTGACGATGATCCTGAGAAAGCTAAATTTTAGCCTGAAAATACTATTTGGGTGTTTGATGAACTTTCGTGCATGCCAGCTGAGTGTTTAAAATGTGTCATTTCACTTGTGAGGGACACTGCATATCAGTGGTGGAATACTCTAGTGTCAGTGGTGCCAAGAGAAAGAGTTACCTGGGATTTCTTTCAAGCTCAGTTCAAAAAGAAATACATAAGTCAACGGTTCATTGATCAAAAGTTACAAGAGTTTCTTGAACTGAAACAGGGCCGCATGTCCGTAACTGAATATGAGCGAGAGTTTGTGAGACTCAGTAAATATGCTGGGGAATGTGTTTCAACTGAGGCCATAATGTGTAAAAGATTTGAATATGGGTTAAATAAAGACATCAGACTGTTAGTCAGGATTCTTGAATTAAAATAATTTGTTGTGTTAGTTGACAAAGCCTGTAAAGCCGAAGAACTTGGCAAAGAAAAGACAAAGGCGGATTTCGAAGCTAGAGATTCGAGGAAAAGATTGATGAATAAATCATATCAATCTTCATCAAAGAAATCATAAGATTTGTATAGTCACTCAAATACTTCAGTGGGATAATTAAACAGAGATCGTGGAAAATAATACTCAAGTCCTAAAGCTCAAGTTACATCAGTATCAAGTGTTGGCAGTGTGAGAAACAATAGACTTGAATGTCAACGATGCGGAAGATGACATCCTGGTGAATGTAGAGTGAATGATGGGGCATGTTTTAGATATGGCTCGCAAGATCATTTCATTCAAGATTGTCCTAAATTAGATGAGAAAGACAAATTCTAGAATGCAAGATCGAGCAACACAACTACTAGAGTGAGGCCATCTAGAAATGCAGGGAATGTGACTAGTTGTAAAGGAGTGACTAAGGACTCCGCTATGAGATCCGAGGCCATAGCACTTGCTAGAGCTTACGCTATTTACGCTCGCAAAGATGCGTCGTCACCTGTTGAGTTTGGTATCTAATAAGAGTTTACCTGTTGAGTCTATTGAGTTATTGATTAAAGTATCGAACCCCTTAGGCAAGTATGTTCTAGTTGATAAAGTTTGCAAGAACTGTCCTTTAATGACTCGGGGTTACTGTTTTCTGATTGATTTGATGCTGTTACCGTTTGATGAGTTTGATGTAATTCTGGGTATGGATTGGTTGACGTTGCATGATGCTGTTGTGAATTGTATATGATAGACTATTGAATTAAAATGTTAGAATAGTGAAATCCTTCGAATTGAATCAGATAAGTCGAGTGAATTTCCTGTTGTAATTTCGTCAATGTCAGCACAGAAATATGTGAGAAAAGGTTGTGATGCTTACTTAGCATATGTTTTCGATACAAAGTGTCTGAATAAAAAATTGAGTCAGTGCCAATTGTCTGTGAGTATCCGAATGTGTTTCCAGAAGAGTTATCGGGGTTGCCACCGATCAAAAAGGTCGAATTTGCTATTGAATTAGTGCTGAGAATATTCCCAATATCGATAGCTCCGTACAGAATGGCTCCGACAGAATTGAAAGAGTTGAAATCTCAGTTGCAAGAGTTAACAGATAAAGATTTTGCACGACCTAGTTTTTCGCCTTGGGGTGCGCCAGTGTTATTCATAAAGAAGAAAGATGGATCAATGAGAATGTGTATTGACTATCGTTAGCTCAATAAGGTTACGATAAAGAACAAGTATCCATTGTCGAGTATAGATGATTTATTTGATCAATTGAAAGGAGCAACAGTGTATTCGAAGATTAATTTGAGGTCTAGTTACTATCAGTTGTGAGTGAAAGATTTGGATGTGCCAAAAACTGTGTTCAGAGCAAGGTACGAGCATTATGAATTTCTTGTTATGCCTTTCGGATTAAGCGTTTGAAAAATAGTTATTGTTTCAGAAAACCGTGATCTACTTTTAACAGATAAAAACGTAATAAACTGAAAATCCCAAATTAAGAACTAGAAATTAAAAGAGGCCTTATTATAACCCAATAAGAAGCAGTTTAAGTAAGATAAAATACAAAACTAAGCTTTAAAGCTGCTCATAGTGTGGCCACCTCCGAGTTCTCCAGTGTCGAACCGCTTACTGAGGATCACTTGAAAAATTAAAATGAGGGGGTGAGTTTACGAAAACTTAGTGTGTACAACCCTCATCGATCATAAAGCATGCATCACATCAATCCGGGACTAAGCCCATTACATTAATCAATGTGAGCCTAAGCCCAACACAGTAACGGTGGCAATTGGGCCTAAGCCTATAATAGCCACAGTTGGTCCTTAACCCATATCAAATGTCACGTATCACATCTATTTGGGCCTAAGGCCATCTCAATATCAGAATCAGTATAAGCAATGCATGAATAGCCAAATCAACCCTGCACTCCGTCTCCTGTCCAACCCTGCACTCCTGTGGGGATTTAATCGACCCACCCATCCCTACACTCCTTATGTATCACCGGTTGCAACACTAACCAATATCACAGCAGAGCTGCCAATCACATAATCGGCTTAAAGCCATCAGTGGATCCACAGCCGTCAAGCGACCATGCGACCCTAACAAATCATATACTTCCTTCAAATTAATGATCCCATCCCCCATGCAGCATAATATCACATGAATGCAAACATACCATAAATGGCATACAATAACAATCATATAACATGTAAGGGCATTTTAGTCATTTTGCCCTTCAGGGGCATAAAGGTCATTTTGCTCTGCAAGGGCATTACGGTCATTTACCCTATGAGGGTATTTTAGTCATTTTACCCTACAGGGGTATTTCGGTCATTTTACCCTATAGGGGTATTACGGTCATTTACCCTATGAGGGTATTTTGGTCATTTACCCTATGAGGGTATTACGGTCATTTACCCTATAAGGGTATTACGGTCAATTTACCCTACAAGGGCATTACAGTCATTTAACAGCCTTTCCAAAGGTCTACAGTCCCCTCGAGCGACACAAATAGCGTATATGGTCAAAACAGTGTAATTAGGCCCAAAGCCCAATATTCGGCCCAAGTAGGCCTACACGCTTGTGTGGCCTATTTAGCCCAAAACTGCCTTTGGCCATGTGATAGTCATGGTCGGCTCATTATTTCCTATCCATCCACAAAATTTACTCGCATAGGGCCCACTTGGTCCATTTCGGCCTCAACGCAACCCAAAATGACCTAAGCCATTGAGAACGCTCATGGTGGCCTCAACCATCTTACACCCATGTTTATGGGCTCGATCCATCACACCTGCGATCGCACACTCGTGTGGCATCATTCGCCGGCATTTTTGACTTTTTGGCATTTTATCGATCCATGATCAGAAGGAGTGTGGCTACACACACTTTATCGACTTTCTCACCAACTATCGAATACAAGGTATTGTTACACACTTGATCGCGAAGCGCACCACGAATCCCTAGCATCGAACCTAACATATTCAAAACTAACGGTTAATCACTCGATCAATATAGTTATTCTTTCCTTTTTTTTTCTAAACACACGCCAAAATCACACTGATACTTGCCTTAGTCAATCAAGATTTGATAAGTCCCCACTAATTGTTAGCAGGAATTGATCGCTTTGCTGCAATTATAGTCAAAACTAAGAGTAGGGCTTCGACTACTTTTGGAACACGCGCCCCTCTTTACTTTTCGAGAACGCGTAGGCATCAACCAATGTTAGTCTAAGGGAAGAGAGAGAGCGGATTCGGCAGAAGGGAAAAAGAATCATACTAGCAACAAAAATCCATTTAAGGAATCACCATAACTTACACTTAAACCTCGGCAAACAGAGGAGAAGAACCCACAGCCTTATGATAGGAGAACAAAAATGAGAGTAAATTTGACAATAGATGAAAGAGAGATAGTAGGGTATTCGGCTTTTACACACTTATGAACAAATGATAACAATGTTAAACAAAAGGTAAATTTGGCTCAAGAAAAGTAAATGGGGAAAAAAGAGAAAGATGTAGAAGAAGAGAAAAAATGCAATTAGCCAAGGGAAAAAAATAGGCAGAACAGGTACAAAAAGATGCTTAAATGATAACACAGAAATGACTAAGAAGAAAGTAAAGTGAAACAGAGCAAAAAGAATGCATGAGAGGTCACTTTTAGTGCAGTTTCGGCAGCATCTAGAAAAGAGAAAAATCGCTTCGGTTTGGGAACTAAATTGATCAAAAGAAAAGAAAAAAAGTCAACAAAGCCGAAATATGCACCAAAATCTCCCTTCGCCCGAATTTCTTGAGTGCGACACTCAAATTTCGGCTGCAACCTCCTCCAATTCCAATTCCTCATTTTTCTCCTCCAAATCTTTACCAACTTCTATCCCTATCCCATGAATCACTCCCCCAAGACCGATTCCACAACCACCTTAGTAGAACTCCACTCCAACTCAAACACTAGGCGTCCCGTAAGCAAAATAAATACTCCAATGCTTATCCCAGGACTTGAACCCCAATCCTCCTATACCACCCTTGGCGTCACTTACCACTTGAGCTCAAACTCCTTTCGTGTCTCTTTTTAATCACAATTATTTAAAAGGCTTAAACCAAGGGTCATGGTTCCCCTAATGCTAAAAATAAAAATTTTCCATATGACATGGCTTGAACCCAGGACTTCATAGAAGCCCCTTAACCTTCCAAAATCACTCACCCAGTAGATCTAACATGCAATTGTGCCATTCTCTTGTTCTCAAAAATTTTAAACGCTCCCATGCCAAGGCCCAATTCTGCTGGCCCAAAATTCGAGGCGTTACATATTTAGAAAATTCTTCACAAAGCACATAGTGGTTGTTTATCTATTCACTCGAGGAGTACTATAATGTATAATGATTTGAAATGGCTGTATTGGTGGTCGGGCATGAAACAAGATATTTTTGAGATTGTATCAAGATGTTTAATTTTTCAACAAGTGAAAGCCGAGCATCAAGTGCCTTTAGGATTATTAGAGCCTGTGATGATACCAGAGTGGAAATGGGATAGAGTCCATCGGGTTTGCCTCTGTCTCTGAAAAAGAAAGATGCTATTTGGATTGTCATTGATCCACTGACAAAATCTACACATTTCATTTTGGTACGTATAGATTATTCATTTGATAAATTGGAAGAATTGTACATTTCTGAGATCATTAGATTGTACGGGGTACCAGTTTCGATTATTTTGGATAGAGATCCGAGGTTTACATCACGATTTTGAAAGAAATTGCAAGAAGCTCTAGGTACAAGGTTGAACTTTAGTATCGCATTTCATCCGCAAATCGATGGTCAGTCTGAGAGAGTGATTCAAATTCTCGAAGATATGCTTCGTTGCTGTGTTTTAGAATTTGAAGGAAATTGGGAGAAATATTTATCATTGGTTGAATTCGCATATAATAACAGCTTTCAATCTAGCATAAAGATGGCACCTTATGAAGCATTGTATGGTCGTAAATGTCGAACTCCATTGTATTGGACCGATCTTAGTGACAAAAGGATTCACGGGGTTGATTTGATTAGAGAGATTGAAGAGAAAGTGAAAGTAATTCGTGACAATCTGAAAGTAGCTTCAGATCGACAGAAATCATATGCGGATTTGAAACTAAAAGACATTGAATTTCAGATCGGTGATAAAGTATTTTTGAAAGTATCTCTATGGAAGAAAATTCTTCGATTTGGTCGTAAAGGCAAATTGAGTCTGCATTTTATCGGGCCGTATTAGATTATTGAACAAATAGGGCCACTGCATCAGCTAGCTTTACCATCAGAGTTAGAAAAGATCCATAATGTGTTTCATGTGACGATGTTTTACCGTTATAATCAGATACATCACACGTAATTTCTCCAGCAGAGATTGAGATTCAACTTAACATGACCTACAACAAAGAACCGATTTGAATTTTGGCTCGAGAGGTTAAACAGTTGAGAAATAAAATCATAGCTTCAAAGAAAGTACTTTGGCAATAGCACGGTGTCGAAGAAGCTACATGGTAGCCTGAGGAAGCTATGAGAAAACAGTACCCTAACCTTTTTTTTGGTAAGATTTCCAGGGATGAAAATCCCTAAAGGGGGAGAGTTGTAACAACCTATTTTTAGTTAAATAGAAACAGTGGTTTTGGGACCACAAATTCGAAGTCAAAATATTTATTTTATAATTATTTTAATGTTTACAGTATGATATTATGAATGTGTGAAAATCTCACTGAGAAATTTTCTTGTTTGAGTGGTCAATTTGATATAAAAGACTAAATCGCGTAAAATGCAAAACTTGAGTTCTATTAACTAAAGGTGTCTAATAGCTATAGAATCTTAAAATAAAGGTCCTTATGTGAGAAATAACCCATTAATTAGGTAGTGGATGTTAATGGCTTGGCATTATTGAAATTTTGAATTAGTAATAGTGTTATTTTTGGTATTTAGTAAATATAGTTAATTATAAGTAATTAAACAAACAAAAATTAAATGCTTTCACCTGCATGCTTTGCCAAAATTGAAGAGAAGAAAAAGCCATTTCTAGGGTTTAAAGTTTCGGTCAATTGCTAGCCTAATTATAAGTTCATTTTTGTCCTGTTTTTAATGATTTCTATGTTTTTGAGATCGTTACAGCTTAGTCTAGCTAACCCAGGGACTATATCAAAAAACCGTTAAAGGTTTAGGATGTTTCCATTGATGAATAAGTATGTATTTTAATGATTGATGATAGATTATGAATGTTTGATGATAGTTATACAAGTTTTGTTAAGTGATTTTTAGTGAAAATGCAAATTAGAGATTAAATTGAGAAATGTGGAAATATTGTGGGTAAATGGAGAAATAAATGAAAAATATGGGTTGAAATGTGTACTAGGAAAACTCAGCTAGCATGGGTTAGTATCAAATTGCATTAATTCGTGTTTTTATGAAATAAGGACTAAATTGTAAAAGTTGTCAAATATTTAGGGCAAAAGTGTAAATGTGCTTTAATGAGTGTTTCTGGATTAAATTGAATAGAGTGATAATTAAATAAGCTAAATTTGATTACATATAGATCAATAAAAGCGAAATTCGGATCTAGATCGGGGGAAAAACAAAATACGCGACTAATTGACTTATTTCGCTGTTTTTGCATCTGAGGTAAGTTTTTATGATCAATAAGCTTAATGTTATATGTGTTTATAAGCTTAAATATTATAATTGTGATACTACGACACTATAAAATCTATCGACAAAGCATTGACACAGTGAGAATCTTGGTTGAACGGTAGGAATTGATAGGATACTAGTGACATGTCATTAGGGGTTATTGTGATTATTTGATCCGGGTGCTGGTCTGGTACGTCCTACCGGTGGCTAAGTATACTGGTGCAAGATGGCTTGGTAAATAGCCTATTTATGTCCACACGGGCAGAGACACGGGCATGTGTCTCAGCTGTGTGCGACACACGGTCAGGTTATATGGCCGTGTGTCCTCTAGTGTTGATTTACAAATCAAGCCAGTATGCTCCACACGACCTAGTACACAGGCGTGTGATTGGCCGTGTGGCCTAAGTCAGTATACCCTACAGGTTTGGCACGGCCTAGTACACGGCCTGAGACATAGGCGTGTATGGCCATTTTTAGGGCACACGGGCGTGTGTGTTGGCCGTGTGACCCAAGTTAGAGAGTTACACGGGTTCAGACATGGGCTGAGTCACGGCCATGTGATCCCATTTCAAAGGTCCACACAGCTAGTGACACGGGCGTGTGTCCCCTGTATTTTGCAAAAATTTTCTAAGTGTTTAAAAAGTTTCTAAATTATCGGTTTAGTCTCAAACCACCTCGAATGCATGTTTTGGCCCTCCTAGTCTTGTATCAGGGACGACATGGATGTTGTTGGTTGATGACTATATGAAATTTGAAAATGCATGTGAAATGTATGTGTAATTGTATAATATGTTCTGTAATGCTCTGTAACCCTATTTCAGCTTTGAATATGAGTGAGGGGTGTTACATATCCATTCATGATCTAGGTATGCCACACTATTAACGTTAAAAGTAAATAAATCATTAAGTGAATTAATGATCTATTATAATTGGGTCTTGTTCGATCTTCTGTCAATCCAGTCAATAAGATCTATGCCTTTATCTTCTAGGAGTCAATAATCTATCATAATTCAATATAGCAGATTTAACTTGTTTTCACACTTTAAGTGCTTGAATACGAGCATTTTCATTACGTTTTCATAGTTTAGTCTAAATGGAATAAAAAGTGTACTATGAGTCTTTTATTGACCTCAGGGGCCGAATGAGGCCTAAAACTAAGCTTATATACTTAATGGGTGTGCAAGAGACCATTAGAGGGCGTATAAACTCAAAATTGGTCGTTGTGTTGCAACACGAGAAGTTAAATGTCACAACATAGGGAGCAGAATGTAAAAATATTGAGATTGCCTTCGATATCGTGACACACCCCTAAAGTAACCCTGAACCTAAGCATACTACCTCGATATCATGACATAGGGACTAGGGTGTAACAACATCGGTCATGTACGGGAGATATTTACGAGCCAGGGGTGTTTTGGTCTGCACAATCAAATATTAAACACGAGAGCATCAGCTGACCTAGGGTTGAGGACGACGACAACCCTAACTCTATAAATAGGCTTATTTTGCACTTGTTATGGACAACTTGGGCAGACTTTAAGTTTATTTGTAATTTTAGTTTTAGTTTTTCCTTTCTTTTAGGTTTAGGTTTATTTCTAGTTCTTTTCTCTTTGTGTTCTTCAGAGAACATGATTTGTAAACGTATTCCACTACTATTGGATTTTCTACGCTTTATCTATCAAATACAACAGGATTCTCTAAAAATCTATTCTTGATTTATTATTTATGTTTATCCTTATATTCAAGTTTATTTTCTTCATGATATCCATGAGGAACTAATCCTCTTATGGGGCATTATTGAGTGGAGGTGCGGTTAATTTATTCTTATGTATGGTTTTCTAAGCAGATCAATTGTATGGGAGAGGAAGAACTTAAACCCTAGGCTTAACAACCCTAGGAAAACATTTAGGTGGTAATTAACCTAAAATTGGTTTGGCTTATTAGTGAACACCTTAGCCCCAAATCAGTCTAGACTACGAGGTCGAGACATAAGTAGTTCTTACCGACTTATTAGTTTAGTGGAAGATCGAACGATCCTGCTAGGGTAATGACTAGTTGATTGAGTAGGAACCCAAAATAAGAATTAGTTATGACCACCAAAGCAAGCTCATACTCCATGCATAGAGTTTATTAAAGTTTATAAATTAAGTTTTTTGAAGTTCTTTATATTTAGGTATTTATTATTTATATTTCATTGCTTATAAATGTCAAAAAAATTTCCTTTTATTTTTTATCATACTATAAGTTATTTAAATTACTAATTAGATCTCTTTGTGCTTAGGTTTGAATTAATTTAGTGCTAGCCTCCCTTGGGTATGATCCTTAGAGTACTTACCTATTTCCTTGTAACTATATTACAAATTGACCCGTATACTTGCTGTAACACCCCTTACCCTTGTCCGACGCCGGGACCGGATATGAGGCATTACCATACATAATCTTTCTTGAACATGTAATAACGGGCTATAAAATTTCATTTCGATTTAAAAATTTTTATTTCTTAGTCAAAACATGCATCTCATGGGCCTACCAGGCCTTAAACAAACATTCGGAAAATTTTAAGGTCCAACCGGAAACTTTTACACTCTTTGAAAATTTTTGCCTGAACAGGGGTCACACGCCCGTGTGACTTGGGGACACGCCCGTGTGGATAGGTCGTGTGGTCTCACACGCCCATATCCCTAGCCCATGTACAATTTATTTTTATTTCGAACCTACGGGGGTTTTTACACGGCCAGACACACGCCCATGTCGATGGCCCGTGTCCAAAACCTTGGTATTCTGACTATGATGTCATCAACTCACTATGGTCACACGGCCAAAGCACACGCCCGTGTCCTTAGCCCGTGTGTCGAATTAAATTCCACAATTAATGTGCAGACTTCACACGGCCTGGGCACACGCCCATGTCCTAGGCCGTGTCTCTCACACGGCTGAGCCACACAGCCGTGTCTCAACCCGTGGAGCATACTGACTTGCAAACCTAGCATGCAAGGGAACACACGATCGATCCACATGCCCATGGGGCTGATCATGTGTCACACACGGCCTAGACACACGCCCGTGTGTCTACCCGTGTGGACACATAAAAGCTATTTTCCAAGCCAAATGCTACCTGAAAACAAGAACGTATCAATGTCCACGCCAACTACACAAATATCGCTTCAAATGTATGAACAATAATGCATAAATTAACAACACCAGTGTATAATCTTAATAAATATTGGTAAATCTCTTTATCCATATACAAAAAGAATGATAACCTTAATAGCCAACACTTTGGCTTTCTACATGATATAACTTAGAATGAAATAACTCATATACATGCCATACCAAAAATAAACTACTTGGCAATACCAAAATATTGATTGATAGTATCGCCCGAGCTTCGACGTTTATGATCCTTGAATTAGCTTGGCGTAACTACAAGGAAAAAGGAAAGGGAAGAACTAAGCATTTAGCTTAGTAAGTCTGCATGAAATTCACACAGCAATTATATTTGCTTAATATAACTCATCCTGCAAGAGACAAATACAACATGAGTCACGAGTGCTTGGGCTTACTTACTCATACTTATTCTTACTCATCACATGATACATAATAATTACATACTTGTAATGTACTCATTGTACCTGTATCACTTAATCACATAAATTAGTATATTTTGCAAATGCAAACATAAATTCAATCTTCATCTTTCTTAACTTGAATAAAACTCTTTATCAACTTCGAACAACTTAGCTTCTTACTATCTTTACTTGCTCAGCTTTCTTGTTACCTCTTTCATACTTAGCTCTTTTGCCCGATGAATTACCCGAAACAACTGAATTACACGATGAATTACTCAATCACATCACACATGGTTCTCGATGCCAATGCCATGTCCTAGACATGGTCTTACATGGAATCGCCTCATGATGCCAATGCCATATCCCAGATATGGTCTTACATGGGATCCCTTAACTTGATGTCGATGCCATGTCCCAGACATGGTCTTACACGAAATCTTCCTTTGGTGCCAAAGCCATGTCCTAGACATGGTCTTACACGGGACCTTCCTTGTATGGTGTCGATGCTGTATCCCAGACATGGTCTTACACGAGATTTCCTTGTCTCATGTTGTGAAATAAGTATCCTCGTTATTCTGAATCTTCAACCGGGATTTTTACTTACATGTTCTCATTGATTTCCTTATTAGACAATGATAATCAACTTCGTGAAAATAGTATACATTATACATCATAATTAGTAATTTTTTTAAAACATAAAAACATATGTAGCCTTAAATTTATACAAACTTACCTCGGTATTCAAAATGAGCTAGCTCGACGGTCTAATCCGAGACTTTGTTCTTTCCCCGATCAAGTCAGATTCTCGGTTCTTCTTGCTCTATAATAACAAATTAGCTCATTTTAAGACTCACATTAAATAAAGCATTATAATAGTCATACTTTGGCAAAATTACTATTTTGCCCCTAGACTTTGGCAAAATGACCATTTTGCCCTAGGCTCAGAAATGAATTCTAATCATATTTCTACCTTCAATGTAACACCCCAAACTCGGCCTAGACGTTACGGCCGGATCTAGCATGTTACAAGGATAAGTTGTTTAAAATCGCATGCTCGCTGAAAACTCCGTATTCTTTCTTGGAAAACTTTGAGCTTTGTCGTTGTTGTGATTCATATTTGCTTTTATGGTGTTATCGTAAAAAACGTTGCTATTACCAATATTGAAAACCTTGTTTATGAAAGAAATCAATTTTTAACAATTTACGAAGATGTGGTATTATTTTTTTTGAAAACACTTATTGTTGTTTTAAGAAGACTACGTATTTATAAATCTAGCAGTCATTAAGGTAACTTAAAAGAAATTAAACCAATGGCCTTATTACAAAAACATTAACCCAAATCATTAATTAAACTAAAATAAAGCAGAATGTAAAATTTACTAAGTTTACAAGAATAGTTCCTAGTGTATGGCCACCTCAGAGTCCTCCACGGCTTCAAATCCACTAACGCTGGGGATCACCTGCAAGGTTGGAACAACGGGGTGAGTTACAAGAACTCATTGTGTAATCCCCTAATCGGGTATTAACTGGGCCCGAGCCCACGAATTCAAATTGGTCTGAAGCCCTATGCAGTATCAATCTGGGCCTTAGCCCTATACAGTATCAATTTGGCCCCACGGCCCCAAAATTATGGTAATGCAAACAGACAATGCAACCCCCAGCCTAATAGTCCATCTGCTACACTCCACCCGTACCAGCCCTACACACCTGTGGGGATTTCTAAATCGACCCACCCATCCGCTACACTCCAAAAATGCAGTCGAGCTGCCAGTGTAATCGCAGCAAAGCTGCCAGTATCAGTATATTGTGGCATAACCACTAGTAATAGTATTGCAAACAGAGCTGCTCAGAATAAAGATTTGTGGCAAAGCCACCAAAGACGATATTGCAAACAGAGTCGCCAAGAATAAAGACACTTCCTCCTTTAACATAACCTAACCCCGTGCATCATGTCATGGCATAGTAATTTCGTGTATGCAATAATGTAACATCATGACAAGTAATCAAAGTACACAAACAAACCATATCTGATCCTAAGGGTATAACAGTCATTTTTACCCAACGAGGGTATCTCAGTAATTTACCCACCGAGGGTAGTTCAGTAATTTAACCACCGATGGTATTTCAGTAATTTACCCACTGAGGGTATTTCAGTAATTTTGCATTATTAGCCTTTCCGAAGGCCTATTGTCCCCTCGAGCCACACAGGACCCTTTTCTAGGTCTTTATAGAGCCATTAGGCCTAAAATCCATTTCAGGCCCAAATGGGCCCACACGATCGTGTGGCCCAAACGCAGGGTTTCAGTTCTGGATATGCAGATTCTGTATTAGGATCTATCTTTTGCTAGTTTCCCAACAATTTGGCCCAAATGGGCCGGAGAGCCCATTGGCCCCATTTGGCCCATTTCTGCCCGATTAGGCCCGTTACAGCCTTGGCATCGCAAGAACGATCATGACACTCTCATCGACTTAACGTCACGATTGGTTTCTTGAACTACCACTACGAACATTCGCACGCTCGTGAGGTCATAGTTGCCAGTTTTTTGGCTTTTCGGCTTTTGGCCGATTCGCACAATTCCACAAGTAATCATTTAGGAAAAGGGTGTGAGATTACACACCTTCGACGATTTGCGACACTCGGCACTATATCCAAAATACCTGAGATCCATAATGACTAACGATTAGGCTTAATATAGTATTTTCCAACACCGGAATTGATCAATACTCGACACCACTTACACAAAAATCCGATAATTCCACATCAAGGAATGATTGTAAGAATGATCCTTTGATTTACACCCGACAAGTCCCTTGAAATATTGAAACCAAGAAGAAATGTTAACCCCTAAAAACTCACATCCAACTTAAAAACATGTGAGCCTTTCGGCTTGAATAAACTTCAACTAAGGGGTAAAACCTTACCACCAATATTCAGCCTAACACCCATTTACCAATCAACTTCCGAAGACCAAGGCTAAGAGATTGATGAGCGGTAGCAAAGGGTGACTTGGTTCGGCCCTTACCCTAAAAGAGAACAAAAAGAAGTTTAGAATAACAACAGGTGGTTAAACTCGGCTTAGCCAAGAGAAGAAGAGTAAATAACCAAAAGAGATAGAGGCACTACCTTTGATAAAAGAGAAGTCGACTAGAAGAAAAAGAGTCGGCCCCTAAGAGTAAAACACCAAGCAATCAGCCTCAAGGATCAAAATAGGTATGGTGGCTATCGATCAAAGAAAAGAGAAGAATTAATGAGTAGGAGGGGGTTCGGCAATAATGTGCATAAGAGAGAAAGATGAAACAAAAAGGAAGAATAGCAACTAGTGGTTTTGGCAAGGAGAATGGAAGCAATGTTTCCCTTTGTGCTAATACCAAAAATACAAAAAGGATGAAAACTGACAATAGACACTCTTGAAACAATCGGCACACTCACTACCCGCTACCGCAAATGCAACCAAGACCCCTTGCTCATTCTTTTTTTTTTCTTTTGACTGAATTTTCCTCCCATGCACTTCCCACTTTCGGCCAAACTCCTCTACTCCCTCTCATCGCATGATTTGCTCCCTATTTTGCTCCACTAAGCCCTCACCATCAATTATTTGAAATGCTTGACCAAGTCCTCTCTCTCTCCTGCAGAGTTTGAACTCCACTCAGCTTCCTCCTTTCCTAAGCATAAAAATAAACCCCCCAAGTGCAACTTGTGAGATTCGAACCTCACTCCCCTTGCATGTATGTTACTGTCCCACTATCTTACTTGTGATAGCAAACACACTTAATTAACCTTAAGTCCTGCTTTTACTAGCTCTCCCCAGTTAAGTGCCCAAAACCCAAAATTTTACCAAGGCTCCAACTCGACCCTAGGCCTGCCTAAGGCCCCTAAACACCCTTAAACATCACATAGAACCAGCATAACATGCAATTACACAAATATGACAAAACCCCTAATTTATTAGGATGTTACAGTTCTACCCCCTTAAAGAAATTTCGGCCTCGAAATTTACCTGGTTAAAAGAAGTGAGGGTATTGCTGTCGAATTGTCTCCTCTGGTTCCCACGTGGCTTCTTCTGAATCGTGATTACACCATAACACTTTGACTAGCGGAACAGACTTCCTTCTCAATATTTTAACATTCCAATCCAAAATCTGCACTGGTTCTTTTTCAAAAGACAGATCAGGTATTACCTCAATTTCTTCCACCGGCACTATGTGAAATGGATCTGAACGGTAGCCCCTCAACATCGAAACATGGAATACATTATGAATCTGATTCAACTCTGGGGGCAACTCAAGCTGATAAGCAACTGGTGCCACATATTTCAACACTCGATAAGGACCGATGAATCTGGGGCTCAACTTGCCCTTCTGTCCAAATCTTAAAACCTTCTTCCAAAGTGACCTTCAAGAAGACATGATTCCCCACTGAAAATTCTATCTCCCTATGCTTCAGATCCGCATATGACTTCTGTCTATCAGAAGCTTCTTTTAACTGACCCAGAATCAACTTAACCTTTTCCTCAGTCTCTGAAATCAATTCTGGACCCAACAATTACCGCTCACCTAATTCTGTCCAATAGGTACGGGTACGATACTTACGACCATATAACGCCTTGTAGGGTGCCATCTGAATGCTGGATGGGTAGCTTTTATTGTATGCAAATTCCACTAACGACAGATAATCTTCCCAACTACCTCTGAAGTCAATCACACAGCCCATTAACATGTCTTTCAGAATCTGGATTACCTTCTCTAACTGTCCATCAGTCTGTGGGTGGAATGCTGTGCTGAAATCTAGCCTTGTACCCAAAGCTTCATGTAATGCCTTCCAGAATCAAGATGTAAATCTAGGGTTCCTGTCTGATATGATAGACACTGGTACCCCATGAAGCCTCAAAATTTCTGCCACATACAACTTGGCCAGCTTCTATAACGAGTAGTCTATGCGAACCGGTATGAAGTGGGCGAATTTAGTCAACTGGTCAACGATTACCCATACGAAATCTTTCTTAGTAGGCTTCAGGGGTAGCCCACTAACAAAATCCATAGTTATCCCCTCCCACTTCCAGAATGGAATCTTCATCGGTTGTAGCAATCCCGAAGGGAGATGATGTTCCTCCTTCACTTGCTGACATGTCAAACACTAGCTCACAAAGTCAGTAACTTCCCGCTTAAACCTTGGCCACCAGTACTGTTCACGCAGGTCTCGGTACATCTTGTTCCCACCGGGATGCATAACGTATGGGCTACTATACGCTTCTCGCAAAATCATCTGTCTCAACTCAGAGTCCTTCGGCATACAAACTCTTCCACGGAAACATAATACCCCTTCACTGTTCAGCCCAAAATCCACTGCCTCTCCACTTTCCACTTGCTGAAGCCGAGAACCCAACGATTCATCCAACGATTGCTTCTCTTTAATCTGACCTACCCATGTCGGTTTCACCTGAAGTTCCGCTAACAAGCTACCATCTTCATAAAGACTGATATGAGCAAACATTGCTCTCAAATCTGGTGCCACCTTACGCCTTAATGCATCTGCCACCACGTTGGCCTTACCCGGGTGATATTCAATCGAGTAGTCATAGTCTTTCAGCAACTCTATCCACCTCCGTTGTCTTAGATTCAGCTCCTTTTGGGTAAGGAGATATTTTAGACTCTTATGGTCTGTGTAGATAATCGACTTTTCCCCAAATAGATAATGTCTCCACATTTTCAGTGCGAACGCCACAACAACTAGCTCTAAATCATGTGTGGGATAGTTCATCCCAGGCAGCCTTAATTGACGAGATGCGCATGCTACCACCTTCCCTTCTTGCATTAGCACACCCCAAACCTGTGTGCGATGCATCACAATAGACGAAAAATTCCTTCCCAGTCTCAGGCTGAATCAACACTAGTGCCTCAGTGAGAATCTTCTTTAACTTTTAAAAGCTTCCCTGCTATTTATCAGTCCAAACAAACGGCACTCCCTTACGTAGTAATTTAGTTAGAGGTACAGCAATCAACGAAAATCCCTCAACAAACCTTCTGTAGTACCCAGCCAAACCTAGAAAACTTCAAATTTCTGATACCAACTTTCGTGGCTTCCAATTCAATACCGCTTCAACTTTCCAGGGATCAACCCTAATCCCCTCGGCAGGCACAACATGTCCCAAAAACGTCACTTCCTTCAACCAAAACTCGCACTTACTAAATTTGGCATAGAGTTGTTTTTCTCCCAATATCTGCAGAATCACCCGCAGATGCGAGTCATGCTCCTCCTCAGTTCTTGAGTACACCAAGATGTCGTTTATGAATACCACCACGAATCGATCTAGATAGGGCTGGAAGACCCGGTTTATCATATCCATAAAATCGGCTGGTACATTCGTTAATCCGAATAGCATCACTAGAAACTCGTAATGCCCATAACGAGCTCAGAAAGCAGTCTTGTGAATACGCCTCCTTGACCCTCAACTGGTGGTACCCCGATCTCAAATCTATCTTTGAGAAAATTGAAGCTTCTTGCAGCTGATCAAAAAAATCGTCAAACCTTGGTAGCGGTTATTTGTTCTTAATAGTTAACTTGTTCAACTGGCGATAGTAAATGCACATATGCATCGACCCATCCTTTTTATTCACGAACAATACCGGCACTCCCCATGGAGATACACTTGGTCGAATAAATCCACGGTCCAACAGCTCTTGGATCTGAGCTTTTAGGTCTGCCAGCTCCTTCGGTGCCATCCTATAAGGGGCGATAGACACCGGAGCCGTTCCTCGAAGTAGCTCAATGCCAAATTCCACCTCGCGATTCGGAGACAACCCCGGAAGCTCTTCCAAAAATACGTTCGAGAACTCCTTCATGGTACTGACATCCCCAACAGACAATTCCTTAACATCCGATGTGCTGATGAAAGCTAGAAGCGCCTCACACCCTTTACGTGTAACATCCTAAAATTTAGAAATTTTATGTGTAGCATTTTATCTTGCGTGAGGCTAGTTAAATTATTAATTGTGTATGTTTAGGGGTTCTATGAAGGCTCGGGGTTTAATTGGGCCCTAGTAAAAAATTTTGTGTTTAAGCCTATTAAGGAGAGATAGTAAGTGGCACCAAGCTTATGGAAATAGGTGAGTATTTTGCTAGCATAATTGAGCATATGGGAAAGGAGATATGGCGCCACATGAAGGACTTTGAGGGAGGAGGTTCAAATCCCATCTTGTGTAAATTTTGATTATTTTTTTATGCTATCCATTCATAGTGTCGGCCATGGTGGTATATAAGGCAAGGAGGACTTTTTAATTTTGGAAAGGTGGCTAAGGAAATAAGGCAAGGATGAGGGTAAGGAAAGAATCGAAAGAAAAAGGCAAGATAAGGGAACATGTTGGCCTTTTTCATGGGTGATATTTTGGAAAGTGTTTTTGGTCAACACCTATCCCTTTTGGCAAAGTAAAACACGGTTTGGGAAGGGGTATTGGAGTAGCCGAATTCTTCATTTGTCATTCGGCAAACTTAGGTGCTTGTTAGGCCAAATTCCTTTTAGCATTATTTTGTGTCATTTTTCTTCAAACTTCTTCTTCTCTTTGCCGAAACTTCAGGCCATTAGTAAGCATTTTTCTTTATTTCTTTCTTGTTTGCCGAAAGTACCTAACCATTGAGACCAAATTATTTCACTCATTTTCCTTTGGAAAACCAAATCTAGTTAAGCACTCATTTTTCTATCTTTCTTTTCCTTTTTACAAAATTCTCCAACCCTTCTTTCTTTTTCTCTAATCCATACCCCCATAGCCGAATATTCTTGCTCATTTTTCCTCCATAGTCGAACCTTTCATCTCTTCTTTATCATTTCTTCTCATTCGTGTTGACACTCACTCCTTTGATCAATCGGTAAGTGGTTCTATTCTATCTTTTTATTTTACTCCTTTGATCAATCGGTAAGTGGTTCTATTCTATCTTTTTATTTTTCTTTTTTCTTAGCCGAGTGTGTGTTTATCAACATTCGGATATTCACTTTGTTCCAACCGAAATATCTTCCTTTCATAACTCTTTACATTGTGATCACCTTCTAATGTAGAGTTATAGTGGAAGGCCAAAACTTTGACTCGTCCGTAGCCATTGTACAATCATTGGGAATTGATTTCATAATTTTTAAGGTAAAGGATTCATCATGGTTCTGTTTGGATCTTTTTCGTTGACCGGTTAGTTTGCTAAACAGATTAGTGGTTGTGACTAATCAATTATATTTTTAGGGACTTAATCACTCGATCTATCCACTTGTTGATCATACGATTCTAGTGGTAAGCTGACTCTTTTTCCTTAGTCAATCATTTCATATCAACGTAATATTGTTTTGACTAAGATTTTATTCAATGGAGGCAAGTGGTACTGAATTAAAAGGTAAAGCATTTGGAGATCACAAAAGGAGCGGATTAGCGATCCCTACTCGTAAATTCAAGTGAAAGGCAGTATCGGCGGTTCAGGATTTTCCACCGGGTTGTGCACCATCATCCGGGGAGAATCAACAAATCGTGGTCATTCACGATTTCGAGAGTGTTGATGATCAAGACGGCATAGTACTTACCGTAATCAGGTGTGTAATCTCACACTGTTTTTTATGGGTTTTAAGATTCGATATCATATTGAAAATAAATCGTTATGATTAAAATCGTAATATGGCGTAAACCGAGAAATTGGCATAAATTACACTATTTTGATAAATTTGTCAAAATCGGTATTAACACTGTGAGAATTACGAAAATGCCCTTAATGGGCTGAATTACAAAAATGCCCCTAATGGGTCGATTTGATAGATTGCCCTAATGGGCCGATTTGCAAAGTGTTATAATGGGCTGAACTTCTGTAATGAATCTCTGAATTAATGGTTGTTGTTTATATTTGTAAATATTATGATTTACTATGTATGTTGCATTTACAAAATTTTGCATGGGATGGGAAAATGTTGAAGAGAAGTGATTCCAGTGGCATTGCCACAAAAATGGTTGTTAATATGATTCACTATGATTCTAGTGGCTTGGCCACAATCAAAATATGTTATAAATGGCAATATGCCTACGATTGGTGTGTTTGGCGGGGTAGGTTGACTTGATCCCCACAGGTGTGATGGGATGGTACGGGTGGTGTGTAGCAGATGGATTATTAGGTTGGGTTGGATTGCATTACATTTATTTGATTTATTTGATACATTATTATGTTAAAGGGGCTTAGGCCCAAAATATTTCTAAATGGGTTCAGGCCTAGTGGATGACGGTAAGGGGATTATGCAATGAGTTCTAGTAACTCACCCCGTTTCCTTAACCCTTGTAGATAATGCTCAGTGATGTGAACGTGGGCTATAGATGACTTGGTGGGGGCCATACTTCAGAAATGGTTTTATTTGGACTTTAGATTTCTATTTCGTTCACTTTATTACGTTACTATTTTGGGTTAAATGATGTAATAAGGCCTCTGGATTATTTTATTTTGCTTTAAGTTTGACGTACTTATATTTTGCTCAAATTACTTTAAATGGGATTTTTTCTAAAAACTTAAATAAAGATTTTTCTAAAATAGATACACAAATGGATTTTATATTAAACTTTTACAAATATTTTAACTCAGAAAATTTCTCTCAAATTTTCATCAATATTTTCAAAAGTTACAGTTTGAAAAATCACTAGTTCAAATTTGTCGTTTATCAATCAAACTTCGATATCATGTTTTTCTTCATTCTTCGAGTACACCAAGATGTCATATATAAACACCACCACAAGCCAATCTAAATAGGGTTGGAAGACCCGGTTCATCATGTCCATAAATACAGCTAGTGCATTAGTCATGTCGTTTATCTTTGCTGAGAGACGAGGTGTATAAGTGGTGGCTCACTGTTTGGGAAGGCACTCAGGCCGATCATATTACCTGAGATTTCTGTAAGACTGCATTCTAGGGAAAGTATGTCGGGGCTAGCTATGTGGATGCCCGAAGGAAGGAATTCCTAAATCTGGTCCAAGGGGGTAAGACTGTGGCAGCTTATGAGGTGGAATTTTTACGTCTGAGTCAGTATGCCCTGAGGAATAGTGCCAACTGACTATGAACGTTGTGTGCATTTTGAGGATGGGATGCATGATGAGTTGCGGGTACTGATAGCCCCACAAAAGGAGAGAAATTTTGCCACACTGGTGGAGAAAGCCAAGATAGCTGAAGAGGTTAAACACTCGGAGCGGCAAAATCGAGACAAGGATAGGGGCAGGACCAAGAGAGACTCTAGGTACTCAGGTCCTGCTAGAGGTTTTCAGAAGAGGCCCAGGAATGAGGAGCCAGCTCGAGCTAGAGTACTAGCTGTTGCCAATCAGTTACAGCCATGTACGAATTACGGGAAAGTTCACCCGGGTGAATGTGGGAAGAGAACGGGTGGTTGTTTCAATTGTGCTTCCAAGGACCATTGACTTAGAGATTACCCTCGACAGTCTACTCAAACTCAGGTTGTTCGTAACAATGATGCGCAACTAGCTAGAGGCGCTCAGCAGCCACCGAGAGGCCGTGGGCCAGGTCGAGGTGGTAATGGCGTAGGACGAGGTCAGGGTGCACCGAGTAGAGGTACCGGTAATAGAGGTAATGCGGAGGCAAGACAGCCAGGGTTGGTCTATGCGGTCAGACGTTGGGAGGATGGCAATGCACCAGATGTCATAACCGGCATGTTTTTCATAGCTGATGTACCTGTTACTACTTTGATTGATATTGGATCCACCTATTTGTATATTGCTTGTGATGTGTCTGGAACCTTAAACATTAGATCTGAGATTATTACTAGAGAAACAACTGTAATTAGCCTTCTAGGACAATCGGTGGTAGTAAATAAGTTGTTTAGGGATGTGCCTTTAGAAATTCAGGGGGAAATATTTCTGGCGGATTTGATGGAACTGCCATTTGGCGAGTTCGATCTTATTTTGGGCATGGACTGGTTGGTGAAACACCGTGCGAACTTGGATTGTGCTGTAAACCAGATGATACTAAGAGCTTCGGAGGATAAGGAAGTGATGATGATAGGTGAAAGAAGAAACTATCTATCTAATGTGGTATTTGCTTTAAAGGCAGAAAGGTTGGTACAAAAGAGGTGTGGAGCATTCTTAGCCTTCATCAGTGCTTTAGATTCCAATGAGTTGTCGATGGAAAATGTTAGAACGTTGAAAGAGTTTTCGGACGTCTATCCCGAGGAACTACCAGGATTGCCTCCGGATCGAGGGACAGAGTTTGGCATTGAGCTATTGCCAGGAACGGCTCCAGTGTCCATTGCTCCTTATAGAATGGCGTTGAAAGAGTTAGCGGAGCTTAAGGCTCAAATTCAGGAGTTGTTGGATCGTGGATTCATTTGATCGAGTGTGTCACCGTGGGGAACGCCGGTCTTGTTCGTTAAGAAGAAGGATGGGTCGATGCGTATGTTCATCGATTATAGGCAATTGAATAAATTGACGATCAAGAACAAGTATCCATTGCCGAGAATCGACAATCTGTTTGATCAACCGCGAGGAGCTTCGGTTTCCTCGAAGATAGATTTGAGATTGGGTTATCACCAATTTAAGGTCAAAGAGGCAAATATTCATAAGACTGTGTTTCGAACTCGTTATGGGCATTACGAGTTCTTGGTGATGCCGTTCGGGTTGACTAATGCACTAGCTGTATTTATGGACATGATGAACCGGGTCTTCCAACCCTATTTAGATTGGCTTGTGGTGGTGTTCATAGATGACATCTTGGTGTACTCGAAGAATGAAGAAAAACATGATTCGCATCTTGGTAGTATTGCAGATATTAAGGGAGAAGCAATTGTTTGCCAAATTCAGTAAGTGTGAATTTTGGCTGAGAGAAGTGGCCTTTTCGGGGCATGTTGTGTCTGTCGAAGGAATTATAGTTGATCCCCGGAAGGTCGAGGTTGTGTTGGACTGGAAACCACCGAAGTCAGTGGCCAAAAATTGGAGTTTCTTAGGGTTGGCTGGTTATTACAGGCGGTTTGTTGAGGGGTTTTCGTTGATTGCTGCACCCCTAACTAAGCTATTACATAAGGGAGTACCGTTTGTGTGGTCAGATAAGCAGCAAGAGAGCTTTGCGAAATTGAAGAAGATTCTGGTAGAAGTACCAGTATTAATTCAACCTAAGGCTGGTAAGGAGTTTATTGTTTATTGCGATGCGTCACACATGAGCTTGGGATATATGTTGATGCAAGGGGGAAAGGTGGTGGCTTATGCATCTCGTCAATTAAGGCCGCATGAGGTGAACTATCCTACTCATGATTTGGAGTTAGCTGCAGTGGTGTTTGCTCTGAAGATTTGGAGACACTATCTATACGATGAGAAGTCGATTATCTATACGGATCATAGGAGTCTAAAGTACCTCCTTACCCAGAAGGAGTTGAACTTAAGACAGCGAAGGTGGATAGAACTATTGAAAGATTATGACTTCTCAATCAAGTATCATCCCGGAAAGGCTAACGTAGTGGTAGATGCATTGAGTCATAAGGTGATATCGAATTTGAGAGCAATGTTCGCTCATCTCAGCCTATATGAAGATGGTAGTCTGCTACCCGAACTTTAGGTGAAGTCTGCGTGGGTAAGCTAGATTAAGGAAAAGCAGTTATTAGATGTAAGGTTGGGTTCTTTACTTCAGCAAGTGGAAGGTGGTGTGATAGGGAATTTTGGATTGAATAGTGATGGAGTATTGTGTTTCCGCGAAAGAATTTGTATGCCCAAAGATTCAGAATTGAGACAAATGATTCTACGTGAGGCACATAGTAGCCCTTATGCTATGCACCCCGGGGGAAACAAAATGTACCAAGACCTTCGTAAGCAATATTGGTGGCCAGGGTTGAAACGGGAGGTTACTGATTTTGTAAGTGGGTGCTTGACATGTCAGCAGGTGAATGTGGAACATCAATTGTCGTCAGGGTTGCTACAACCGGTGAAAATTCCATTATGGAAATGGGAAAGAATAACGGTGGACTTTGTTAGTGGGTTACCCTTATCGCCTACTAAGAAACATTCTGTTTGGGTAATAGTGGATCGGTTGACAAAGACTGCTCATTTCATACCTGTTCGTATAGATTATTCATTGCAGAAGCTGGCCAAGTTGTATGTAGCAGAGATCGTGAGGTTACATGGGGTACCAGTGTCTATTATATCGGACAGGGACCCTTGGTTTACATCACAGTTTTGGAAGGCTTTACATGGAGCTTTTGGAACAAAGTTAAACTTCAGCACGGCATTTCATCCGCAGACAGATGGTCAGTCAGAGAGAGTTATCCAGATATTGGAAGACATGTTAAAGGGCTGTGTGATCAATTTCAGGGGTAGTTGGGAAGATTTTCTACCATTGGCAGAGTTTGTATACACCAACAGCTACCAATCCAGCATCCAGATGGCACCCTTCGAGGCGTTGTATGGTCGTCGGTGCTGTACTCCTACTTATTGGACTGAGCTGGGGGAGCGACCGTTATTGAGTCCTGAGTTGATTTCAGAGATGGAGGAAAAAGTAAAGGTAATTTGGGCACGGTTAAATGAAGCTTCAGATAGACAAAAATCATACACAGATTTGAAGCGTAAGGATATAGAGTTTGCTGTGGGAGATCAGGTCTTTTTAAAGGTCTCACCTTGGAAGAAGATCTTTAGATTTGGACGGAAGGGCAAGTTGAGCCCTAGATTCATCGGACCATAACGTGTATTGAAGCGTGTTGGGCCAGTGGCTTATCAGCTTGAGTTACCTCCGGAGTTAAGTCAGATACATAGTGTATTCCATGTCTCTATGTTAAGGCGTTATCGTTCGGATCCATCTCATGTGGTACCAGTGGAGGAAGTTGAGTTAAGATCAGACTTGTCTTTTGAAGAGGAGCCAATACCGATTTTAGATCGGGATGTTAAAGTGCTGAAAAGGAAGTAAGTACCATTAGTCAAAGTATTATGGCGTAATCACAGATTGGAGAAAACGACATGGGAGCCTGAGGACGCAATTCGGCAGCAATATCCTCACCTCTTTTGATCAGGTAAATTTCGAGGACGAAATTTTCTTTAAGGGGGTAGAATTGTAACATCCTAAAATTTAGAAATTTTATGTGTTGCATTTTATCTTGCGTGAGGCTAGTTAAATTATTAATTGTGTATGTTTAGGGGTTCTATGAAGGCTCGGGGTTTAATTGGGCCCTAGTAAAAAAATTTGTGTTTAAGCCTATTAAGGAGAGATAGTAAGTGGTATCAAGCTTATGGAAGTAGGTGAGTATTTTGCTAGCATAATTGAGCATATGGAAAAGGGGATATGGCGCCACATGAAGGACTTTAAGGGAGGAGGTTCAAATTCCATCTTGTGCAAATTTTGATTTTTTTTATGCTATTCATTCATAGTGTCGTCCATGGTGGTATATAAGGCAAGGTGAACTTTTTAATTTTGGAAAGGTGGCTAAGGAAATAAGGTAAGGATGAGGGTAAGGAAAGAAATCGAAAGAAAAAGGCAAGATAAGGGAACATGTTGGCCTTTTTCATGGGTGATGTTTTGGAAAGTATTTTTGGTCAACACGTATCCCTTTTGGCAAAGCAAAACACGGTTTGGGAAGGGGTATTGGGGTAGTCGAATTCTTCATTTGTCATTTGATAAACTTTGGTGCTTGTTAGGCCAAATTACTTTTAGCATTATTTTGTGTCATTTTTCTCCAAACTTCTTCTCTTTGCCGAAACTTCAAGCCATTAGTGAGCATTTTTCTTCATTTCTTTCTTGTTTGCCGAAAGTACCTAACCATTGAGACCAAATTATTTCACTCATTTTCCTTTGGAAAATCGAATCTAGTTAAGCACTTATTTTTCTATCTTTCTTTTCCTTTTTACAAATTCTCCAACCCTTCTTTCTTTTTCTCTAATCCATACCCTCATAGCCGAATATTCTTGCTCATTTTTCCTCCATAGCTGAACCCTTCATCTCTTCTTTATCATTTCTTCTCATTCGTGTTGAAACTCATTCCTTTGATCAATCGGTAAGTGGTTCTATTCTATCTTTTTATTTTTCTTTTTCCTAGCAGAATGTGTGTTTATCAACATTCGGATATTTACTTTGTTCCAACCGAAATATCTTCCTTTCATAATTCTTTACAATGTCATCACCTTCTAATGTAGAGTTATAGTGGAAGGCCGAAACTTTGACTCGTCTGTAGCCATTGTATAATTGTTGGGAATCGGTTTTATAATCTTTAAGGTAAAGGATTCATCATGGTTCTTTTTAGATCTTTTTCGTTGACCGGTTAGTTTGCTAAATGGATTAGTGGTTGTGACTAATCAATTATATTTTTAGGGACTTAATCGCTCGATCTATCCACTTGTTGATCCTACGATTCTAGTGGTAAGCAGACCCTTTTTCCTTAGTCAATCATTTCATATCAACATAATATCGTTTTGACTAAGATTTTATTCAATGGAGGCAAGCGATACCGAATCAAAAGAGAAAGCGTTTGGAGATCACAAAAGGAGTGGATTAGCGATCCCTACTCCTAAATTCAAACAAAAGGTAGTATTGGAGGTTCGAGATTTTCAACCGGGCTATGGACAATCATCTAGGGAGAATTGACAAATCGTGGTCGTTCACGATTTCGAGAGTGTTGACGATCAAGACGGCCTAGTACTTACCGTAATCAGGTGTGTAATCTCACACCATTTTTCTGTGGGTTTTAAGATTCGATATCATATTGGAAATAAATAGCTATGATTAAAATCGTAATATGGCGTAAACTGGGAAATTGGCCTAAATTACACTATTTTGATAAATTTGTCAAAATCGGTATTAACACTGTGAGAATTACGAAAATTCCCCTAATGGGCTAAATTACGAAAAGGCCCCTAATGGGCTGAATTACGAAAATGCCCTTAATGGGTTGATTTGATAGAGTGCCCTAATGGGCTAATTTGCAAAGTGTTATAATGGGCTGAACTTCTGTAATGAATCTCTGAATTAATGGTTGTTGTTTATATTTGTAAATATTATGATTTAATATGTATGTTGCATTTACATAATTTTGCATGGGATGGGAAAATGTTGAAGAGAAGTGATTCCGGTGGCATTGCCACAAAAATGTTTGTTAATATGATTCACTATGATTCTAGTGGCTTGGCCACAATCAAAATATGTTATAAATGGCAAAATGCCCGCGATTGGTGTGTTTGGCGGGGTGGGTTGACTTGATCCCTACAGGTGTGATGGGATGGTACGGGTGGTGTGTAGCAGATGGATTATTAGGTTGGGTTAGGTTGCATTACATTTATTTGATTTATTTGATACATTATTATGTAAAAGGGGCTTAGGCCCAAAATATTGCTAAATGGGTTCAGGCCCAGTGGACGACGGTGAGGGGATTACACACTGAGTTCTAGAAACTCACCCCGTTTCCTTAACCCTTGCAGATAATGCTCAATGACGTGGACTTGGGCCATGGATGACTTGGTGGGGACCATACTTCAGAAATGTTATTTGGACTTTAGATTTCTATTTTGTTCACTTTATTACTTTACTATTTTGGGTTAAATGATGTAATAAGGCCTTTGGATTATTTTGTTTTGCTTTATGTTTGACGTACTTATATTTTGCTGAAATTACTTTAAATGGGATTTTTTCTAAAAACTTAAATAAAGATTTTTCTAAAATGGATACACAAATGGGTTTTATAATAAACTTTTACAAATATTTTAACTTGGAAATTTTCTCTCAAATTTTCATCAATATTTTCAAAAGTTACGGTTTGAAAAATCACTAGTTCAAATTTGTCGATTCTCAATCAAACTTCGATATCAAATATTTCAAATCAAAATCATTTTTCTTGATTTTAAACAAATCAATTCCTATTTACGTACGAATAAAAAGGATTTAACATATTTTTCTCATGTGACTTGTCAGATCCGGTCATAACGCATGGGCCAGGTTTGGGGTGTTACATTACGCACCATCTTTTCAGCCTTTAATGCTGAAATCACATCGGACAGATAATCTCTTCTTTCTATCACTATCACCTCTTCATCCTTTAGAGTCTTTAAAACCATACGCTTAGTAACGCAATCCAAGTTTGCAAGATGCTTCACTAGCTAGTCCATGCCTCCAATAAGTTCAAACTCACCAAACGGCATTTCCATCAAATCCGCCGGGAACACTACTCCTTGAAGTTCTAGAGCCACATCCCTAAACAACTTGTTCACTATCGCAGATTGTCCTAGAGGGATAATCACAGAGATTTCTCTAGCAGCAATCTCAGATTTTATACCCAAAGTCCCAGACACAGTACAGGCAACATATGAATGGGTAGACCCAATATCAATGAAAGCAATAAACGGCACATCAAATATAAGAAACATACCAGTTATGACGTCTGGTGCTTCGCCATCCTCTCAACGTCGAGCCGCATAAACCAACCTCGGCTGCCTTGCATCTGTATTTCCAGCACCTCTGCCCGGTGCTCCACGACCTTGACCAAACCCATTTCTCCCTCGGACTGGGCCACAACCTCTCGGTGGCTGCTGCCTACCTTTCTCTGGCTGAAGATAACCCTGTCTTGCAGCTGGCATTGAACCCGGTTTCTACGGACAGTCCTTGATTCTATGGTCTCTCGACCCACACCTGAAGCAAGCCCCAACTCTCCCCCACCATTCACCTTGATGAAATAACCCGCACACTGCACAAGGCTGCGGTCTGCCAGTAGAACCGAAACTCCAATTCAGGTCAACTTATTAAATCTAGGCCTCTTCTGAAATCTATCAGAAGAACGAGAAGGCCTTAAATCCCTCTTATTTCTGCCTTACCCTTGTCACAATTTTGTCACTCAGTGCGTTTCACCTCCTCTGCAATCTTGGCTTTCTCCACCAATACAGGGAAATCTTTTTCCTGCTGCGGAGCTATCAGTACCCGCAGCTCATCCCGCAGACCATCCTCAAACAGTACACAACGTTTGTAGTCAGTCGCCACTATCCCCCGTGTGAATCAGCTCAAGCGCAGAAACTCTGCCTCATATTCGACCACGGATTTGTTCCCCTATACCAGATTCAAGAATTCTTTCCTCTGGGTGTCCACATAACTCGCCTCAACATACTTTCCCTGGAACGCTGTCCTAAAGAAATCCCAGGTGATACGATCCGCTTGAGTGCCTTCCTTCACTGTGAGCCACCACTGATATGCCTCATCCCGCAGGAGAGACATTGCTCCTTTCAATTTTTCCTCTATAGTGCAGTCTAGGTCATCCATAATTTGTTCAACTGCCTCCAACCAGTATTCAGCTACACTTGGAGCCACACCAGAAATACCCCTAAAAACTTCAGCGCTATTTTCCCGAAGTCACTCAAGAATAGATTTTTGGGCTACCGATTCGGTACTTGCTCTAGCAATCCGTTCCAGAACTTGTAGCATATCTTGGAACAAAGCATCGTCCCCTTCAGTTCAGTCATGAGACCCTGTTTCAGTCACTGGGGATGCAGGTCCTTCCATTTCAAGCATATGCCCTGATGCCTCGGATCCATCCTCAGTACCTTGGCCCCAACCATGGCCACGTCTACCACGTCCATGTCCTCTTGTACTCATGTTGCTGAATCGAGCTAATCTGATTAGAAATTTTATGAATCAGTATATAATTCCAATGTTTATTAACAAATGTCATATGTAGAGCAAGTATAAGAGTTGTTTTCGCAGATCGAGTTTCCTAATGTCTCAGTCTCTACAGTCTTAGCTCTTATAGCCAACAGTCTCAGTACACTATTACTAACTCTAGTAATTTCTTTCTAAAGTGATTTCATCCTATTAACATACAGAATCAGAAGACTTACAGATTTGGTACTGGAGACTCGGGTGCCATACTTCCAACAAGACATATATTTTCAAACCATGTTTTAGACTAATTTTTGGAAAACATTTTCGAACCCATTCTACAAGTCGAGTTTTGCAACCTAGGCTCTGATATCATAAAATGTAACATCCCAAACCCGGCCTAGACGTTACGGCCAGATCTAGCATGTCCCATGGATAAGTTGTTTAAGACCATGTGCTCGTTGAAAACTCTATATTCTTTCTTGGAAAACTTTGAGCTTTATCATTATTGTGATTCATATTTTCTTTTATGGTGTTATCGTAAAAATGTTGCTATTACCAATATTGAAAACCTTGTTTATGAAAGAAATCCATTTTTTAACAATTTACAAAGATGTGGTATTATTTTTTTTGAAAACACTTATTGTTGTTTTAAGAAGGCTACGTATATATAAATCTAGCAGTCATTAAGGTAACTTAAAAGAAATTATACCAATGGCGTTATTACAGAAACATTAACCAAAATCATTAATTAAACTAAAATAAAGCAGAATGTAAAATTTACTAAGTTTACGAGAATAGTTCCCGGTGTATAGCCACTTCAGAGTCTTCCACAGCTTCAAATCCACTAACGCTGGGGATCACCTGCAGGGTTGGAACAATGGGGTGAGTTAGGAGAACTCAGTGTGTAACACCCCAAACCCGGCCCACAAGTCCTAACTGGATCTGGTATGTCACTGCGGAAAAACGTTTGAAAATATTTTAACTTAAAGGTGATAACGTTTAAATTTATTTACTTTGGTAAAACATTGTGTATTTAAAAGCCCAATAAAATTTAGTTGTTACAAATTCCCGAATTAAAACTTTTATATAAGTTATTATAATATAAATTGCTTCAAAAATATTTCCCATTATTAGTTCAATAATAAAATAAACTTCAAAACATAAATAAAGTTTCCAAACACTATAAGTGGCCCTTATTACATTAAATAAATTCCCAAAATACTGGTAATATAAAATATTTAAAACAAGTAAAACATCTTCCGCATGGGCCACCTCGTATCCACTCCAACCCGGTCCGAGCATCATGCATCACCTGTAAGGTTTAATAAAATATTGGGTGAGTCAAACAGACTCAGTGCATAGTTATTTCACATGTCTCCATATATGGGCTTGGCCCATACCCACACAGTCCATACACATAAATATGCCAAATGAAGCCCAACCCAACCTAGTGTCCATCCGTCACACCTACCTTGGCAGACCCACTGCCCAAGGCCGTGGCTAATCCACCGATCAACTAAGTGATCCCACATATCTTACCTTGGCAGACTCGCTACTCAAGGCCGTGGCTAAGCCACCGATCACCTAAGTGATCCCACATATCAATCGGTCCACAGCTATCAACCGCCGAGATGGGCACCTAGCCAACACCTCCTTTGATGAGCACATAGCTAACATCAAGCGCTAATGTAGCACAAGGCTAACATTAGACCACGTACATAAATATGTACACCCTTTCCTTCAATATTTATATCCCAAGTCCCATACATATATGTGTATCATGCCAGATTAACATTTAGAGTAAATATTCATCACATGCTCACCACAAATATCACACATATATCATAGGCAAAATAGAGCACTGACCTGATTAATTGATTACCCACTACGGGTATCCACCATCTTAGCCATTATTTCTGGCTAACATATACATCATAAACATACATACATAACAACATACAAATAACAGGAGAATAGTGCAATAACTACGCACCTGATTAGCACAATTGACTAAATCCCGAAACCCACGTCTAACGATTTACACCCTTGCGATTGTAGAACTCCTTCCTACACAACCTAAGTCAGAATCGGCTAACATTACATACAAAATGGCCTAACATTATATACCAAAATGGCCTATGACCGAAAGTTACCACTGCCTTACCTTACGGATCTAAATCCCGAAAACCACCCCTTGCCTTAGAAGTTGTCGAAATTCCTAAGTGAAACCATATTAGAATCGGTTTTAAATAATAATCCATAAGAATGGCCCCTTGGCCGAAAACTACAATGGCTTACCTTGATTCCTTCAATCCCGAAAGTCTCCTTTGATGCTCCTGGCGTTGGCTACATTCAACAGGGACACATAATATGGCTTAAAGAACCATTCGGCCATCCTTAAGGCCTAACACCATGCTTTCGGCACACTAATAGAAAAACTCAAAACCGATTGATAACGAAAGATCACTTACCACTACACGTTTGAAGAGAAAGGAAGATCACAAGCACATAGTCGTCAGCACCTTCAATAGAGATTCGGCTTAGAGCACAACAATGATGGTTTGTGACTTAATGGTGGAGAGAAAACGCAACAATGGAGAGGGTTTTTATGCTTGAAGGTTTCGGCAACAAAGAACAATGGTAGATGCAATATTCGGCTATCAATAAAACAAATGTGGAGTTGAAGAAAAGAAAAGTGGAAGAACGGTAGGGACTTAGGAGCATTCGGCTTTCATAAAAATATAAAGAAATTTGGCAAACAACTAAAAAGAAAGAAAAAGGGAATGGGTGCTTATTAAAAGAAGAATTCGGCACTACCCCCTTCTATATGACCGAAAATGCTTACCCAAAAGAGTCCCACACTCATCCACTATCTTGATATTTAAAACAATTAAAAACAAGCCTTATCACTTTATTTAAAAAAATAATAAAGAAACACAACCATTATCCCTTATCACCTATTCAATAAAATAAGGCCACCCTTACCTTCTATCTTAAAATAAATAAATAAAAATAAAATTCAGCATTTATCTTATATCCCAGCCGAATTCAAAAACAAAAACAAACTTAATGCTTACCTTTTTGGAAGCCCATGTGCCATCTAACTCTTCTCCATTGCTTTGTCGTCACATGCAAAAATAAAACACCCATTTGCTGCCTACATGGTTTGAACTCCAGACCTGCTCCAGGCCCCCCCTTTAACGCAAGCTTTAACGCCCCAAGCCACTTTGCTAAAGCGTTTTTTTGTGACATAAACTCCCCATAAATTCTTTTAAAGCCTCCTTCTTCCTTAACGCCAACTTGCAAAAATAAAACACGCTTATGCTACCCCCAAGCCTCGAACATGTGACCTGCTGGAACCCCCCACACGCTACCAGCCACTTTACCAAGCCCGCTTTTATGTCCAAAATCCCTTGCAATTATCCTTAAGGCCTCCTTAGCCCAATCCCCTTTTTAACGCCAAAAAATAAAATAAAAGCTCATTTGCTTCCCATGTTGCTCGAACCTCCTCCTTCCTGACGCTAGCTCCCTTGCTCCTAGGTGGCGTCCCTTGCCATTTTGCCACTTGATTGCTTGTGTCCTAAATTCCTCATAATTTCTTTTAAGACCTCTCTCACCTAGCTTCTCCTTAACTAACACTTAAAAACAAATTTTTTCCTATAGCTCAGGCCATCCCTTAGCTTATAACTAGCATCTAAAATTCCTCAATTAACACCACAACGACCTCACTTATACAAAATAATCTAAAAAAAAATTAACCCCTATTTCAGGATGTTACAATTCTACCCTCCTTAAAAATAATTTCGTCCTCGAAATTGCTTACTAACGAACAATCGTACATCCTAACTCATCACACTACGCTACCGTTGCGCACTCTGATCTTAATAAATCTTAACATGTTTGCTAGGCACACTTTCCAGATTCACATTCAAAATTCTAGATACTTACTAGCACATAAGAACAAGCTGATTCTACAACGAACAGGCAATAAAGGCTATTCCAGAAACAAGAAACTTGCCCGTTGTCATATCTGGCACATCACTATCCTCGCGACGGCCGACTGCATAAACCAACCTTGGTTGCCTCATGTCTGCACCTTCAGCACCTCCGCTTGGTGCTCCATGAGCTCGGCCGGAACCATTCCCTCCATGGTTCGGACCACGACCCCTCTTCGCTTGTTGACCATTCCTACCCGACTGTACATAACCTTGGCCTGCTGTCCGAGCCCTATTCGGATCCTGGGGATAGTCTTTAATCAAATGAGTCTTGGACTTACATCTAAAACATTCTCGATTCCGGTTCTAGCACTTGCCCACATGATACCTTCCACACTGGGCGCACGGACGGTCTGGATTTCCAATAGCTGGCTTAGAAACACGAGCAGAATTCTCAACCCTCGGTCTTTTTTGAAGACCCTTAGACGATTCTGACGATCCAAAACTCCTCTTATCCCGGTTCCTATCCTTATCTCTGTTCTGCCTCACAGAGTCTTTAATCCCTTCAGCTACCTTAGCCTTTTCAACTAACACAGCAAACTCCCGCTCCTGATGTGGGGCTATCAACAACCTCAGGTCATCCCTTAGTCCGTCCTCGAATCGGACACATTATTCATGCTCCGTGGCCACCACTCCTCGAGCATATCGGCTTAACCTCAAGAATTCAGCCTCGTACTCTACTACGGACTTGTTCCCTTGAACTAGCCCCAGAAATGCCTTTCTCTGCGCACCAACGTAATGAGTACCAATATACTTCTTATGGTATGCCACCTTAACGTACTCCCACGTAAGATCCTTAGCTGTAGCACCATCCCGGATTGTTAGCCACCACTGACACGCCTTGTCGCGAAGCAGCGCCACCAATCCTTTCACTTTCTCTTTAGGGGTCAAATCTAGCTCATCCATAATTCATTCGGTTGCTTCCAACCAATACTCAACTGTAGTGGGTGCTACACCCGACACACCACGGAATACCTCAACTCCATTGGCTCGGAGTCGCTTGGGTACGGACTTCCTAGCTCTCACATTTCCACCTGCCTCAGCCACCATCTCTAGAACTCGCAGCACCACCTGCGATACAGCATCACCCCCGTCTGATCTTGCTGCTCCTCACCAAAAGCTAGTGATGGCGGTGGCAGTGGTACCTCATTTTCAGACCCTTGACCCGATCTAACGGGTTTCGATACGGCCATTCTGCCTCTACCGCGTCCGCGACAACCACGTCCCCTAGAACTCATCATTTCTACGATCGCGCCTTAGTCTGATTAAAAAGTTTTATGCATTAGTACTTTTGTTCCCCTGATTAACCGCGAACAGTTTTATGAAATGTAGAAGTAGTTCTTTCGATCACACAAAGGTTCAGTTCAAGTTCACTATTCTATTTAGAAGTCCAAAATCCCTCGCAATTATTCTTAAGGCCTCCTTAGCCCAATCCCCTTTTTAACGCCAAAAAATAAAATAAAAGCTCATTTGCTTCCCACGTTGCTCGAACCTCCTCCCTCCTGACGCAAGCTCCCTTGCTCCTAGGTGGCGTCCCTTGCCATTTTGCCACTTGATTGCTTGTGCCCTAAATTCCACATAATTTCTTTTAAGACCTCTCTCACCTAGCTTCTCCTTAACTAACACTTAAAAACAAAATTTTTCCTATAGCTCGGGCCTTCCCTTAGCTTATAACTAGCACCTAAAATTCCTCAATTAACACCACAACGACCTCACTTATACAAAATAATCTAAAAAAAAAATTAACCCCTATTTCAGGATGTTACACAGTGTGTAATCCCTTAATCGGGTATTAACTGGGCCCGAGCCCACGAATTCAAATTGAGCCGAAGCCCTATGCAGTACAATCTGGGCCATAGCCCTATACAGTATCAATTTGGCCCCACGGCCTCAAAATCATGGTAATGCAAATAGAAAATGCAACCCCCAACCTAATAGTCCATCCGCTACACTCCACCCGTACCAGCCCTACACACCTGTGGGGATTTCTAAATCGACTCACCCATCTGCTACACTCTAAAAATGTAGTCGACTCACCCATCGCAAACAAAGCGCGCCAAGATCGATATATTTTGGCATAGCCACCAAGCATGTGATTGCAAAGTAGAGCCGCTCAGAATGAGATTTGTGGCAAAGTCACCAGACCGTGATACAACAGAGTCGCCAATTTGCGATGTGACACTTCCTCCTTTAACATAACTCAACCCCATGCATCATGTCATGGCATAATAATTTCGTGTATGCAATAATGTAACATCATGGAAAGTAATCAAAGTACACACAAACAAACCATATCTGCTCCTAAGGGTATAACAGTCATTTTTACCCAACAAGGGTATCTCAGTAATTTACCCATTGAGGGTATTTCAGTAATTTACCCACTAAGGGTATTTCAGTAATTTACCCACTGAGGGTATTTCAGTAATTTTGCATTATCGGCCTTTTCAAAGGCCTATTGTCGCCTCAAGCGACACGGGACCTTTTTCTAGGTCTCTATGGAGCCATTAATGGGCCCATACGCTCGTGTGGCCCAAACATGGGGTTTCAGTTCCGAATATGCAGATTCCGCATTCGGATCTTTCTTTTGCTAGTTTCCCAACAATTTGGCCCAAATGGGCCGGAGAGCCCATTGGACCCATTTAGCCCATTTCAACCCGATTAGGCCCGTTACAGCCTCGGTATTGCAAGAGTGTTTGTGACACTCTCATCGACTTAACGTCACAATTAGTTTCTCGAACTACCACTACGAACGTTCCCACGCTCGTGAGGCCATAGTTGCCGATTTTTCGGCTTTTCGGCTTTTGGCCGATTCGCACAATACCACGAGCAATCATTCAGGTAAGGGGTGTGAGCTTACACACCTTCTACAATTTGTGACACCCGGCACTATATCCAAAATATTTGAAATTCATAATGACTAACGGTTAGGCTTAATACAGTATTTTCCAACAGCAGAATTGATTTACACTCTACACCACTTACCCAAAATTCGATAATTCCACGTCAAGGAATGATTGTAAGAATGATCCTTTGATTTACACCCGACAAGTCCCTTGAAATATTGAAACCAAGAAGATATGTTAACACCTAAAAAATCACATCCAACTTAAAAACATGTGAGCATTTCAGCTTGAATAAACTTCAACTAAGGAGTAAAACCTTACCACCAATATTCGGCCTAACACCCACTTACCAATCGACTTCCGTAAACCAAGGCTAAGAGATTGATGAGCGGTAGCAAAGGGTGACTTGATTTGGTCCTTACCCCAAAAGAGAACAAAAAGAAGTTTAGAATAACAACAGGTGGTTAAACTCGGCTTAGCCAAGAGAAGAAGAGTAAATAACCGATAATTCCACGTCAAGGAATGATTGTAAGAACGATCCTTTGATTTACACCCGACAAGTCCCTTGAAATATTAAAACCAAGAAGAAATGTTAACCCCTAAAAACTCACATCCAACTTAAAAACATGTGAGCCTTTCGGCTTGAATAAACTTCAACTAAGGGGTAAAACCTTACCACCAATATTCAGCCTAACACCCATTTACCAATCAACTTCCGAAGACCAAGGCTAAGAGATTGATGAGCGGTAGCAAAGGGTGACTTGGTTCGGCCCTTACCCTAAAAGAGAACAAAAAGAAGTTTAGAATAACAACAGGTGGTTAAACTCGGCTTAGCCAAGAGAAGAAGAGTAAATAACCAAAAAAGATAGAGGCACTACCTTTGATAAAAGAGAAGTCGACTAGAAGAAAAAGAGTCGGCCCCTAAGAGTAAAACACCAAGCAATCGGCCTCAAGGATCAAAATAGGTATGGTGGCTATCGATCAAAGAAAAGAGAAGAATTAATGAGTAGAAGGGGGTTCGGCAATAATGTGCACAAGAGAGAAAGATGAAACAAAAAGTGAGAATAGCAACTAGTGGTTTTAGCAAGGAGAATGGAAGCAATGTTTCCCTTTGTGCTAATACCAAAAATACAAAAAGGATGAAAACTCACAATAGACACTCCTGAAACAATCGGCACACTCACTACCCACTACCGAGAATGCAACTAAGACCCCTTGCTCATTTTTTTCTTTTGACCGAATTTTCCTCCCATGCACTTCCCACTTTCGGCCACACTCCTCTACTCCCTCTCATCCCACGATTTGATCCCCATTTTGCTCCACTAAGCCCTCACCATCACTCATTTGAAATACTTGACCAAGTCCTCTCTCTCCCCTGCAAAGTTTGAACTCCACTCAGCTTCCTCCTTTCCTGAGCATAAAAATAAAACACCCAAGTGCAACTTGTGAGATTCGAACCTCACTCCCCTTGCATGCATGTTGACGCCACCACCACTGTGCCACTATCTTACTTGTGACAGCAAACACACTTAATTAACCTTAAGTCCTGCTTTCACTATCTTTCCCCACTTAAGTGCCCAAAACCCAAAATTTTAACAAGGCTCCAACTCGACCCCAGGCCTGCCTAGGGCCCCTAAACACCCATAAACATCACAAATAACCAGCATAACATGCAATTACACAAATGTGACAAAACTTCTAATTTCTTGGAATGTGACATTCAACAAGCCTAGGTGAACATTTAATACTCTTATAGCAATCATCAAAAATCAACATTTCAAATAATTACTACAAATTTGTAACCTTTTCATCAAGATCCAATTAGGTGTTTTCAAGACAACACCTTTCACAAAAGTTGTTCATCTAACAACTAAGACTCAACTTCCTCCATAAAAATGCAGCAAATAACAATGATAGCTCTCATGGAAAAACTCTAAACTTTTCACCATATTGCACAATAGTACCCTCATTTGAAAGCTTAAGCTTTCCGGGTCTCCAAAGTACAATTATTATCAAGAAAGATCATCAAAATCACTTACTAGAATGGAGGAGAGCTTGCTGAAAATTTTGAGCTTTCAAACCTCTATTTTTCTTGCTAAAATCAATGGAAGAGATGAGCAAGGAAGATGGACATCATCTTTTATTTATTATAATATTAAATTATCAATTTAGTCCACCTACTATCACCAACTTTGACCAACATTGACAAATTTGTCTCATATTCTAGTCTATGGCCAGCCAAGCATTTAAAAGGGGCTAAATTTCCTTTTAAAGACCTCAAATTAACAATTTATGGCTATTTGGTACCTTTAGCTTATAGAATGGAACTTTCGCACCTTATGCAATTTAGTCCTTTTTCACGATTAAACATGAAATCGCTAAAATTAAAGTACCAAGATTTTCATGAAATTCTAAAATCATGCTCTAACACATAAAATAACATGAAAATAATTTTCCCTAACCTCGGATTAGTGATCCCAAGATCACTGTTCCAACTAGCCCTTAAATCGGGTTGTTACACTTGCGGAGATCGTTTATTTCTTATTTTTGTGCAAGATTCTTACTCTGAACGTTTGTACATCTGGATACGGTCAATCATCTGCTCTGATACCCAAGATAAGGCATCTCTCTATTTGGACTTGATAGTCAGCATATTAGTCTTTCGGTTGGTTTGCTCATTTCCAATTAGACTAAAGACGTGTTTAGGTTTGTCTACTAATACAAACTATTTTTTTTGTATTACGATTCGACCACATAATACTTCTTAGTATTAGTTAAACATTAGAACACCAATGAACAACATTTTTTTCCATTTTTCTTTACTTGTAAATACCATTTAAGGACAATAATACAAATTATATTAATTTGTAATAAATGGGTTTTTTATTAGTAGTGTATATTGATGAGAATACTACACTTAGGGCACCAGATCCAACAGTCTCCCACTTTCCCTAGTGAAGTAGATGAGTCATGTTTTGCATTCTTATGTCATGCCATATGTTTCCCAAAGAGCTTTCTAGCTATAAGAGTCTTGGCTAAACAAATCCTCTGGGTTTGTCCTCTAATGCGATCTTTGACTACGTCTACCATTCCGTCAAACACTATTGTCTCCCTTATGTGGTTAATTTGGGTTTAGCTATATCCACATTATTATAGTGTCATAGCTTTTCCATACCTCATATTCGGTCTCCATAGCGAAGTTAGTAGTACAACCCTACTTGAAACTTGTTCACACTATGAACCTGCCATCTAGGAAAAACACATAGCCTGATGTTAATTTCCTCGAATCCTGACACATTTGGAAGTCAGAACCAATATATCTGATAGGACTGAGATCTCCTTCGGAATACACAAGCATATATTCCCTTATTCTCTGTAAATACTTGATTATATGTTTAATTTCTTGCCAGTGTCTTGGACCTGGATTCGCCTAATATCGACTTACCAACCCCACTACAAAATAGATATATAGGTGTGTGCATAGCATAAAATATAGTAGACTTCCTAATATCGAAGCATAAGGAACATTTCTCATGTTCTCTATTTCTTTCGCTGTCTTAGGGCAGTCCTTTAAAGAGAGATGAAATCCCGATAAAGAATGTTGATTTCCCTTCTTCGGATCGGTCATTGCATAACGTTCCAGTATCTTGTCTATGTATGACGCTTGAGACAGTGCTGTCACTCTATCCTTTCAATCCCTTAAGATTCGAATACCTAGAACAAAATTAGCTTCTCACAACTCCTTCATGCTAAACTGTTGGGTTAACCACAGTTTAACCAATGACAATGTCCCTACATCATTTTCAATGAGTAGAATGTCATTGGCATATAGAACGAAAAAGACCACCTTTCTATCCCCTAAATGTTTGTAAGCACAAAGTTCATTTATGTTTTGATCAAATCCAAAAGCCTTGACCACTTAATCAAATCTTTGATTCCATGAGTGGGATGCCAACTTAAGTCTGTATATGGATCTAAGTAGTTTGCAAACTTTATGCTCATTTCCTTTAGCTATATATTCTATGGGTTGAATCATGTAGATACTTTCTTCAAGATAGCCATACAAAAACACTATCTTTACATTCATTTGCTAGATCTCGTAATGAAGAGCTGCCGTAATGGAAAGTAATATGTGGATTGACTTGAGCATGAAATCCGGAGAGGAGGTTTCTTCGTAATTGATACATTTTTTTCTGAGTATAACCTTTTGCTACAAGTCTATCCTTATAAGTTTCCAATTTTCCATTTACATTTCTTTTCCTTTTTCAAATGTACTTACACCCTATGGGTTTTATCCCTTCCAGTAAGTCTACAAGTTCCCACACTGAGTTGGAATACATAGAGTCCATCTCACCTTTCATAGCTATTTCCTAGAGCCTAGAATCAACACTCTACATTGCTTCATCATATGTGAGTGGGTCATCATCTTCTTGCTTGATAGACTCAGTGTTAAAAACACTTCCGCCAGATTGGAAGAAATCAGGCCTATGAGGGACCCTCCCACTATGACGAAGCTCCTTATGCTATTGATCGTTAGCAGGTCTAACATTAGGAGTTGGTTTTGGAATTTTTTTTGTAGGGTTTTGTATATTTCTAGAAAGCTCCTCGAGTACCTCTTTACTCTAAGGTTTGAAGTCATTCATGTAACTTTCTTCAAGGAAAGTAGCATGAGTTGAGACTATAATAGTTTGCTCTTTTAGATTATAAAACAAATCACCCTTTGTTCCCTTTAGATATCCTACAAACATGCACAATTCTATCTGTGAGTTCGACTTCCTTACATCTTTATCCAATACATGGGTTGGACATCCCCAAATCCTAGAATGGTTAAGTTTTTGTTTCCTGGCATGCCATAATTCATATGGGGTTTTGATGCTACCTTGGCAAATTATTTAGAATATAGCAAGTCGTTTGTACTGCATGTCCCTAAAAAGAGATTGACAGCTTCTAATAACTTAACATTGAACGTACCATGTCTAAAAATGTTTAATTTATTCTCTCTTCCATGGTATTCTATTGTGGAGTGCCCGACGTGGTTAGCTAGGATAGAATCTCATTCTCCATGAGTGACCGCCTCCAGACATCTAATGTTTAAAGTAAATTTTTTGCAACCAAATATGAAAGCTAGGTGGTTTCCAGAAGTATACTAGTCAGGTCGTAATATAGTTTTTACAACGAAATAGGTGAGTACTCCAAGTATCGTACCCAATGGAGGCGAGTACTAAATTAATAATAACCTAAACGTTAATAGATCTAATTAGTATTTTAATTAAATTATATTACGATAGGAAATAAAATGAAAAGAATTTGTTTTATAAGGAAATAAATAAACTGCATAAAAGAATAAAAAAATGGAAAACTAAATTTTCGATTCAATCAAGTCTAAGCATGGGAGACTAACTTGGTTTGGTGGACATAACCAATTTCTATGTCAGGTTCAACTTAATCAACTTGTCATTAACCTAACAGGATCTTTCGATCTTTCACTAAACTAATGAGTCAGCAAGAATTACTTATCTCTAGACCTCACAATCAAGATTGGATTGGGGTAATAGATTAATGGATATGCAATACAAATTTAGGGTTAACTCCCACTTAGATGACTTCTTAGGGTTGTTAGACCTAGGGCTTATGTTCTTCTTATCCCAGCCACCTGATCCCCTAGGAATTGTTACATAAAAATTAGTTACTCCCATGTCCACTAGCTAGTTCCCCATAAGAGGATAAGTTCCTCATAGATCTCATAAACGATATAAACTTGATAAAGAAAACAAATATGAAGAATAAATCAAGAGTAAAAGTTTAAGAGAAATCATGAATTATATTGATATTGAAGTGCAGAAAACCAAAAAGAGTTTGCCGAATCAACAAGTTAGGTTCCCCGAAGGACACAAATGAAAATAAAATTGAAAAGAAATCTTAAGTATAAAAGAAACTAAAAACTAAAACCTAAATTGAGAGAAAAGTTCTAAGATACAGAAAAGATTATTCTCAAGTGTTTAATGAGCCCTATTTATAGCTTTAGGGTTGGTTGTTGTCCTTAGCCCTAGTTCGGCCGACGCTTTTGCATTAAAATTCATTATGCGGACGAAAACGCCCTAAACTCATTAATTCTTCACATACAAGTTCAGTGTTGCAACATCCTGTGGCATATGTTGCAACACTGATGGCAGTTTGCTTGGCTCAGACTCAATTTTAGGGCTATGTCGCGACATTGTCTGGCTATGTCGCGATACCGAAGGTAGTCTTGCCATTTTGGTATTCTGCTCACTATGTTGTGATGTCGAACCTCCATGTTATAACAGGGCAACCAATTTCGTGTTCTCATACCTCTGAATGGTGTCTTACACACTCACCAAATACATTAGCCTTCTCTTAGGCCTACTTTGAACCCTAAGGTCATATTAACGACTCAAATCACCCTTTTTATTATTCGAGGTGAAAAGTGAAAAAATAGATAAAACATAATAAATTTGCTTATATTCAAACTCCTTAAGTATGAAAACTAGTTTAATTTGCTACAATGAATTGCGGTAGATCAAACTACCCCCACATTTAAGTCATTACTTGTCCTCAAGCAAGAAAATAAAAAAACTAAAATAAAAGACAACTATTTAGCAAATATGATACGAGGACGAGTTTTGGAACACATAACTAGGATTAATCATAGATACATGTAATTGGGGTATGATATATAAACGATTTACCATTCTCAGTTTCAAACACCTATGTTTAGTATATTACAAAGTATATAAATAACAGGGTTCCCAAATATATTAATCCATCGATAAATAATATAGGCAATTTTATTATCCTAGCAGAATACAGACAATCGTTATTGCAATTACTTGGTATAATGCCCATTCATGAATACATTTACTAAGGTCATATAGGACTTTTCATCTTGTAACGTTCCGGGGCTTAAGGTTGGCATGGAATTGAAGAAAAGGAGCCTTAAAATAGTTTCAAGCACAAAAGTAGTTTAACACATCGTATTTCCCTATTCTCCCCCTTAATTACCTTTGCTGCTCACCACCTTATTTTTCCTTCTCTTAGCTTTCTTATTTCTCCATGTAGTAAGTCATAACATAATAAAGTAACTATGGTCTACTCACAAGTTTTTGTGCACTAATGATGGAGGTTTCTAATTTTGTAACTTTGTTTTTGAGTCACTTTTGAATTTTTTTTTTTTCAACATTTCTGAACTTTTGATTTTTTTTTTCAATATTTCTCACTCACAATGCTTTTGTTTTTCATTTTTCAAGTACTTTTTCTACTCATTTTGACTTTTTTTGGATTTTTCTTTTGTTTCGCACATTTTTGGCTGGACCTATAAGTACTCTATCACACTGCTTCTTCCTATTTCACTCTCATTCTTACAAAACCACTATGATGTATCTACCTATCCCCCAATATGTATGGCTGGACATTTAAATTTGTGCATTTCAGGGACCAACAAAAAATGGTAAGTGCAAGTTTATAATTTGGCTCAGGTTTTGTATAAAGGTTCATCAAGAATCATTTTCTGGCTCAAAAATAGGTACTAAGGATTAGTGAACAAAGTTAGATTTTTGGCTCTAGGTTATACCAAACAATGACTTAGGTCATCCCTAGGTATCTCAATATTCACAAATTCAATTATTCAAGCAATCACAATTTTAACCATTTATCATACATACTACCATGCTCGTTTCCCTATATTATCTATGTCATTTGGTATATTCAATTACTTAATGCTTATTTACAATGTAATATATAAAAATTACTAGTCTAATAATTGAAAATTTAAAATCATTGACTATCATGCCAAATTTACCGTAAATACAATCAACTTATGTACATGCTACTAACTAATCACTTATATTTCTACAAACTCAAGCACACTTTTGACAATAAAAATAAAAGAAAAAACATAAAAATAAAAACAAAATTCCCTATGTACCCCTCACACTTTAGATAGCACATTGTCCCTAATCTGCAACCCTTAAATATATAAGGAATGAAGTTACCCAATTGATCGTGATGTTGTCGTAGTCTTATGGTGAGTGTTTCCTTCCTTGTTCGTTGGAAGCTCATATATGTAGTGCTTCTTTCATGTGAGGTTCATGTATAGAAAATTCAAAAAGAGAAAAAATATATATAAAGCTACAAAATAAAAATTATCCTAATTAATTATTTTATGACTGTCTCTGGATGTGCTAATGTCTAGAATGCGAATACTGCAATAAAATGGAGAATTATGAGGCAGTATCCACAAGTATACAGGTCAGGTTGTAATATAGATTGTACAACGAAGTAAGTAAGTACTCCAAGGATCGTACCCAAGGGAGGTGAGTACTAAATCAATCTCAACCTAAACACTTAAATATCTAATTAATACTTTTAAATCATTTATAGAATGATAGTATAATAAGAGATTTTTTTAGGGTTTTTAAATTAATAAAATAAAAGAAATAAAATTGCAAGAGATATAAAGAAATAAAGTGAGTCAAATTTGAATATGGGTGATTAGTTCGCTTCAACAATCTCAATCAACTATCGTCTTGGGTTCTTTGTCAACCAACTAGTCACTACCCTAGCAAGATATTCTGATCTTCCACTAACATAACGAGTAAGCAAGAACTACTGATCTTCTGACCTCATAGTTCAGAATTGTTTGGGGGTCAAGGTGTTCATGAATTGGCAATACCATTTTTTGGTTAATTCCCGTCTTGATGACTTCCTAGGGTTGTCAAACCTAGGGTTTGTTTCACATTCTTTCTTTCCCAAGCAATTGATTCATTGGATAACCCTACAAAATAGTTAAAAGTTCATGCTTCCACTTACTAATCCCCCATAGAAAGATTAGTTCCTCATGGCTTTAATAAACAACATGGAGTAGATGGAACAACTAATCATAACAATGAATAGTAGAAAGTTTTTTAAAAAAAAGCCTGATTGATATTGATAATGAATACAAATCCACAAGAGTTGATCTCCTTTACAACTTAAATCTGTTGAAAGAAAATAAAAAAATAAACGAAACTCTGGAAACCTAAGAAAACAAAATTAAATCTAAAGAGAGAATCTCAGCTAATCGAATGACGTCTATAATGTGTGACAAATAAGCCTATTTATAGCCTTCAGGTAGCTGTCGTCCTTAACCCTAGGTTAGCTTACATTCTTAAGCTTTAAGTTTGATTGTGAAGACCAAAATGCCCTAGCTTCGTGTTTTATTCTCACAGAGTCGATGTCGTGATGAACCAGGACCTGTGTCTTGACATAGCAACTAGTCTACTCTTTTGCAGTTATCTTCAAGGGTATATCGCGACACCTTCAGCATATGTCGTGACATTTAAGACAGTTTCTTACTTTACTCATTCTGGTCTCTATGTTGCGACATTGGATCACCCAGATTGTGACATAGCTTTCAGGATTGGCCCAACTTGTCTACTAATGGTCTCATGCACACTCATGAAGTACATTAGCTCTCCTTTAGGCCTTACTCGACCCTTAATGTCAATAAAAGACCTTATTTTCTCATTTTATTGCATGTAAGTAAAACTAAAGAAATTCAATTAAAACATAACAAAAAAGCTTGTATTCAAGCTCCTTAAATGTGACAAATAAAAAGGCTTGCACATTTTATCTGCTACACTGAATTACATCAGATCAAACTCCCCCAAACTTAAGTCATTGCTTGTCCTCAAGCAACATAAACAAATATGATAAATAAAAATGACGACCCTTGAGCCAGTATAATAGAAATACTGATTTTGGAGCATGTGATTTAGGGATTTCATGCTTACTAACAACTTCAACATGATGAATAGTTGACTTACCACCTTCGACTTCAAGCATCTAAGTTCAGTATGTTACAAAATATACAATTATTATGGGTCTCTCCTATAGGAATCCATCAACAAATCATACAAGTACTTAGATTATCCAAGCAGAATATAAGTAGCCATTCATGCACATGTCTAGTATGATGTCCATCCATGTATAAGGATATTTAGGTTACATAGGACTTTTCAGCTTGTAACTTTCTAAAGCTTGGGACAGGTATGAAATTCAAAAACAGTAGGCACCAAAAGGGTTAGAAACATGAAAATAGTTTGGCAAACCTTATTGATCCATATTCTTCCCTCTTTATTGACCCTTAGCCGTTCACCGCCTTATTTCTCCTTCTCTAACCTTCCTTGTCTCTCCATATAAAATATCATAGCATGATATAGTAACTATGGCTAGCCTACAAGTTTTAGTGCATTAATGACATAGTAATTATTGCTCCCTTTTAAACTTTGAGTGATCTTTCTGTTTGAGTGATGCTAGTACATCCATTTTTGTTTTCCTCCTTTGCTTCCATTATGTTATTTGCTTCCATTAAAGTTTGACATATTGGGTATATAAAATATCTCCGATGATACTCATTGTTGGTTTCATAAATTACTTGTTTTCACTCATTGGCATCTCTGCCTGGAGACATAGAGCTGTTACGAGGTGGGGGAAGAAGAGTCAAACTTTGTTGTTCTGTACGCTCTGTTTCATCTATCGAAAGATCCAATGCCCTACAGAAATTTTTTTATGCTGTAGGATACCATATAACAAGATAACTCAAAACATATTAACATTAGAAACATTCAATACGAGTGCAATTCTAGTACCAATGAATTGCGTCCACATTTTAGCAATAGGACACATAATAGCTTGATTAAAATTCATGGGAAGCTCAGTGCCTGGCCTGTAGTTCCAACTATCCCAGTGTAACGCCCCAAATTTGGGCCTAGTAGGATTGGGCCCATTGAGCCTTGAGCGTAGAAGCGTTTTAAAATTTTGAGAACAAGAACGACATTATTTCAAGTTGGACTTATTAGGAAGGTGATTTTGGAAAGTTGTGGGGTTCTATGAAGTTCCGGGTTCAATTTGGGCCTTAGAAAAATTTTTATGTTTAAGCACTTTAAGGAGAGAAGGTAAATGGCATCAATGTTTATGGAAATAAGTGAGTAATTTGCTAGCATAAAAGAGCATATGGCAAGGAGGTTATGGCCTCAAGTGGAGAGCATGGAGGACAGAGGTTCAAATCCCACCTAGTGCAAAATTTTGATTAATTTTTGTGCTATCCATCCATAGTGTCGGCCATGGTTGTATTTTTGGTAAGGTGGATTTTTTGATTATGGAAAGGTGGCTAAGGAATCATGGTAAGGAGGAGTGTATGGAAAGGAGTAAAAGAAAGGAGCAAGAAGGGGGATATGTTTGCCGGTTTTAGGGAAGATGTTTTGGAAAGGTTTTACTTGGTCAATGTTCATCTTTTGGTATGGTATACACAATTTGGGAGGGGCTTTGTGTTAGCCGAATTTTCTATAGGCAAGTGGCAAATTTTTGGTGCTTGAGAGGTTGTTTTCTCCTTAGTATTTTGGTGTCTTTTACTTTCTCCAATTTTTCCCTCTTTGCCAAAACTCCAAAGCCAAAATGAGAGCATCTTTTTCCCTTGTTTTGGTCGAAACCCTCAAGGCATCTTTGCTTCTTTTCCCTTTGATAGCCGAACCTCTCTAATACTCTTTTAACCATCAACTCATTTCTTTTTCACCATTTCTCTCAACCATTCTCCTTTTCTCTTAAATCGATATTACTTGTAGCTAAATCTTCTTTGTTGTCTTGCTACTAGTGCCAAACCTTGTTCTTCCTTTCGGTTCATCCCTATTATTAAGGTAAAGGTTATTTCATCTTATTTCATGTTGTTTGTTCTTTCTTCTCTTGACTTGGCTAAGCCGAAACTCTCATCCCTTGGCTAAGCCAAACTTAGCCAGTTGTTGTTATTTTAAACTCTTCTTATTCTCTTTTGATAAGGGCCGAATCAAGCCATCGTTTGCTGCTACTTATCTTTCTCTTAGCCTTGGTTTCAAAAGTTGATTGGTAAAGGGTGATTAGGCCGAATATCGGTGGTAAGATGTTATTCTTTATTTCGATGTTTTCAGCCGCTCATGTGATTCTATTTTGTGGTGATGATATCAACCTCCTACTCTCGTGGGAAGGCCGAATATTGGATAAAGGCTAACCCCTTTGGTACATCACTTATTTACTTTAGGAACTCGTTGCAATAGCCAATGTGCAAGGCCGAATTTTAGAACCTAGTAGGGAAGGATCGCAATTATGGTAAGTGACTCTTGTGAATGAGTGCTTTTGGGTTTTTGGAACCTTTAAGAAATCGAGGCTAACTTTTGATCGATTTTATTTTTAGGGGGCAACGAAGAGTGGTTCTTTAGGGAATCCAAATAAGGTGTGTAATCTCGTACCCTTCCGAATACATGTTTGAAATGGTGTGTAATCTCATACCTCTCTAAATGTTTGCATGAAATGTTTGCATGGCCACCTTGCGTTCCTCTCCAGCCCGGTCCGATGCACTAGGTGCTACCTGGAAATGTTAAATAATAGGTTGAGTCACGAGACTCTGTGTGCAACCCTCATGCACCATTAGATTTGGGCCTTAGCCCCATAGAACAGAATAACAAATTAATATATAACAAAAATTATGCAAGCCCAACCCAAATCCTAGGTTTCCATCCGCTACACACCACCCTTACCTGCCAGTCACACTATTGGGGATTTCTACAATCAACCCCACTGCTACACACCATCGATGGCAGTCATGCTGCTCATCGTCAGATCATGGCCGTAGCCACTACAACAGGTCATGGCAAAAGCCACTACAACAGGTCACGGCAAAAGCCACTACAACATCTCACGGCAAAAGCCGCTACAACAGAACACTTCTTCTTTCATCAAACCCAACCCCATGCAATCATAGAAATCGACATACTTCTCACATATGTCATCTTAACAGGAACATTCACTTTGGAATGACAGAGATCACTAACCTGGTGATTCACTGTTACCTTCTTTGGGTTTCATCCGTTATGCCGGGATTTTGGCATTTTACAGAATATTTCAAATTAATAAACATATTTTTAACAAGCAATCTAAATGGTGTGGAAGTGTTACACACCTGATATCGCCTAGTTTTACACCCTTAGTCAATATCCTTACTATCTAGATCTACAACCCTTAGTCTAACGTTGCTCAAAAGCCGGAAGAACACGAAGATTTGGGCTCTTCTACATTCAGCCAAGGGTTAATAAATACCCGAATTTACACGTTTAAAATTAATAGATCTCCTTACCTTGAAATCCCGAGAGTAACACGATTCGTGTGTTACTGAACTCTGACTTAGAGATCTATGCGATTGACTCCTCTTCAAATCCCGAAATGCCGAAAATAAGAGAAAAACTCAAGGTCAGTTTCCTTATAGCTATTTGGCTAGAGTCTCTAAAAAGCCGAAAATGATTGAAGCCTTATGAATCGATACTTACCTTCAGTTTCCTTCGAGATTCAGCACAAGTAGATACCACAGAGAGGATTCGGCTTCTAGGAATGAAGATTCGACTATGATGAGACTTGGGGAAATAGAGACTAAACTTTTGGAGATTTCGGCTATGGAAGGGAATAGGGGTGTAGTTTCAGCTTTTAGAGTATGAGAGATGAACAATAATAAAGATCAAAAGATTCGGCTAGAAGGAGGTTTCAGAGAAGAAGAAAAGAAAAGGTGAGTGAGGTGGTGATTTTCGGCTTTTGGAAGAGAAAAGATGAGAAAAGAAAACAAATGAGATGGCTTTCAAATTTTCGGCACAAGAAGAGAAGAAAGAATAGGGTTCTAATGCCAGAATTGATTAGCTATCCCCCCCTATTTATAGAAATTTCGACACTTACCTAACCTTGCAGATAAATCCTATCTTTTCTCCTTTATCTTAATCTCCTAACTCATCTAAAAGAGACTTAATTAGCTCTAACTCCTCCCTCCTTTATCAGCATAATATCCACATAATTTAAAGCATAAAATCCCCTATTTTGTAGCCACATTGCCGTCCCCCCCAGCTCTCCTTGGCCTGCCGAAATTAGCCAAATTTCTTGGGCTCCAATCGGCAACACTGAGGCCCCCTTCCTTTACCTATTGGCGCCACTTATAGCTCTCTCCTACTGCACCTCTTGTTCCTGGGCCACAAGCCCATCTTGCCTATTACACTGTTAATACTTTATTTAAACCCAATAGTCTCTAAACAAAAATATTTAACCAAGACCTCGGTCCATTCATGAGCCCAATTTGCACCTCTAAACCTCAAATTAACATTTTAAGCATACAACTCCAAAATGCATAGGCCCATTAATTCAGGATGTTACACTGGGGTTGCGAAATTACCAAAATACCCTTGGAGGGTAAATTACCGAAATACCCCTGGGTTGCGAGATCACCGAATTACCCTTAGTGGGTAAAATTTTTGGATTACAAAAATGCCCCTATGGGCCGAATTGCTAGAAAGCCTTAGTGGGCCGAAATACAAGGTTTTATAATGGTCTGATTCACCTTATTAAATTATTGGATTAATGATGGTTGTACATATATGTGAATATTATGCTTTATTATGTATGTTGCATTTACATAATTTGCATGGGATGGGAAAAATGTTGAAGAGAAGTGTAGCCTGGTGGCTCTGCCACAAATTCTGATAATGGCTATGTGCCAACCTAAATATGGCTTTGTGCCATCGTGAATATGGCTTTGTGCCATTGTGAATATGGCTTTGTGCCATCGTGAATAGGTGGTTTGGCCACAATAAAAATATATATTATAAATGGCATCTTACCTGCGAATTAAATGGCTTTTTGCCTGCAAATTAAATGGCAACTTGCCCGCGATTGGTGTGTTTGGCAGGGTGGGTTGACTTGATCCCCACAGGTGTGATGGGATGGTACGGGGGTGTGCTGGTTGGATGGGTTGGGTTGCATCCATTTGCATACATTCATACATTTCATTTTAATTTTGTTATGTAATGGGCTTAAGCCCAAGATGATTGCTATATGGGTTCAGGCCTAGTGGATGACGGTAAGGGGATTTCACACTGAGTTCTTGTAACTCACCCCCCTTTTTCTTAACCCTTGTAGGTAATGCTCAGTGACGTGGGCTTGGGCCATGGATGACTCGATAGAGGCCATACTTCAGAAATGGTGTTTTATTTTGAACTTTAGATTTCTATTTCGTTCACTTTACTATTTTGGTTTTTATGATGTAATAAGGCCTCTAGAGTATTTTACTTTTGCATTATATTTGACGTATTTTTATCTTGCTTGAATTATTTTAAATGGGAATTTTTCTAAAAACTCAAATAAAGATTTTTCAAAATAGAATAACAAATGGATTTTATAACAAACTTTTACGAATATTTTAACTCAGAAATTTTCTCTCAAATTATCAATGATATTTTCAAAAGTCACGGTTTATAAGATCTTTAGTTCAAATTTATCGATTTATCAATCAATCTAAAAGGTTAGTAGTATTTTATCAAATATTTCAAATCAAACTTGTTTTCTTGATTTTTAAAAAGCAATATCTATTCTAGTACAAATAAAAAAAAAAGGGGTTTAACATGTTTTTCTCATGTGACATGTCAAATCCGGTCATAACGCATGGGCCGAGTTTGGGGTGTTATACCAGCCCTGTGTTAAATATTTTATAACGTCTTCCATGTAATTTTTTTTATAACGTCTTACATGTAATTGTTTTGAAATTAGTCTAAATCCGTATTATCAATAATATATTTTTCATAAAATGGGATATTATAAAATTCACAGATATCATTAGGGGAAATTCGAACGTCTTCCCCCTCGCACTTCAACATCAGTTATTACAACATTATCGCCTTGCTTAATGGTCCTTAAGGGATGCATAGAATTCCTGAACCATAGATATATTCGCATTATTCGTGGGAGTAGCGCAAAACTACTCCCATTGATGATAGCAAACCAAAGTCTAGATTTCTTTGATGTGGGTCATTGAGGGTTCGAACCCTCATTCATAAATTAAAGGTCTCCTTTGTGAATCCAAAAAGATATTTTCCATATTGGCATTATGGAATCGAATAGGATCAGAAACACGTGGGGTTTCGGGAACAGGAGTTCTTTTGCTCTTATGTGGAGGCATTCTGACTAGATTTTATATGCAAAATAATAACAAAATTCAATAGAACAATAAAATAGGATTGAGAATACTTGAATCTCAACGCTTGTTGAACTCATTTTTGTTTCCTCTTGGTGTCTGTTGATATTGATTTCCACCAATGTAGCTTTTTAGATTGGGAATGACGATTAGAAATTAAGGTTTTGAGGAGGAAATGGGGCTTAGAGGCTGAGGGTTTTGGAGAGGTTTTAGAAGACTAAGTGTTTAGAATGAAGTTAGATTAGGTTAGGGGTATTTTCATGAGTAAAAGAGGTGTTTTTAGGGTTAAAGTTTAGGTGAAATAATGATTACTCCCTCAGGTTACGCAATTGGGTCGTGCCAACCCTGTAGAAAAGTGCAGCGATGTTGTGACTCAAGGGTTCCATGTTGCGACATCCCTGGCAGACTACCTATGTCGTGACATCGGGGTTCGATGTCACGACACACCCTACAATTTTAAAATTCTGAGAATCTGTCTTCTATGACGCGACAAAGGTTAGTGATGTCGCGATAGCGGTTTGATTTTTGAACTTCATTATTGACCTCGATATGGCGACACAAAATTGTCTGTGTAACAACATTTACCTTATTTCTTGAATTTTTGACCCCGGGAATGCTTTAAGCAGTTGTCTTTGACCTACATTAATAACTAGGTTAGTGGGATATATCATTAGTGTAACACCCGTACCCGAGACCGATGTTAAGGCTGGATACGGAACATTAACATGCTTGAACTCACTTAAACCTACTCTTACTCGATAAAATTTTGTTCCGAATTAAAAACTTATCTTTTTTAACCAACTCGTACATCTCATAAGCCTACGAGGCCTCATACACATATCTAGACACTTTTAGAACTCAATTAAAAGCTTTTCTCCAAAACAGGGGCCACACGCCTATATTGCTTGGGACACGCCGATGTCATCAACCGTGGGGAGTTACTGCTAATTTTCGCACGGCCTGGACACGCCCGTGTCTACCAACCATGTGAGGCTACTGACTTAATCCACACGGCTTGAACACACGCCTCTATACAAACCGTGTGTCTTACACGGCTTATGAACACGGCCGTGGGGTTCACCCATGGCTTAATTTAACTAATAATAATAAGGTGCAGGTACACACGGCCTAGACACACGCCCGTGTGTCTAACCGTGTGGGCACTTAAAGGCTATTTACCAAGCCATTTACCACCCTGAAAACAAATTCAACTCAATATATTTCATAAACTATACCACATACTATATTAACCTCAATAAACATTCATACGTAGTCAATTTGGCCACTCACTTAACCATATACAAAAGAATAATAACTTGATAGTCTACCCAAGGGCCTTTCTTAAAAAATATTCTCAAAATGAATGCTTCCTATGCATGCCATACTTAGTAAAATAATTTGGCTATACCAAAAAGAAGATTGATAGTGTGCTACGAGCTCCGTCTCCGACAATTCCCCAATTTAGCTTGGCGGAACTACATAGAAAGAAAGAAATAAAGGACGTAAGCATTTAGCTTAGTAAGTTTGCATACAAAGCACATGTCAACATACTTGTTTAATATATAATCCATTTGACATAACAATGGTATCATAATTTCGGCTAATAAGCTTACTTACTCATACATGATTCTTACTTGTCTCATGATACTTATTATTCTCTTACTTGTAAGGTAAACAAGGTACCTGTATGACTTGATCACCTTGATCAGTATACTTTAACATAATGACCATGGTCTTTAATTCATCATTCATAACATAGCTGATACCAAATTTCATCTTGATAATAACTTTGCTCTCTAGATTTTCTTGTTATCTCATTTTACCTTTACCCATTTTGCCCGATAAATTTCTGAGAATAGCCGAGGATACTAAATCTCGTCTTGGTTTCGAGGCCATGTCTTGACATGGACTTATACGAAGTTTTTACTCGTGAACTGGTCAATGCCGAGCCTTGGCTAGGACTTACATGAAATCTCTTTCTCTTGATAGCGTTTTAATGCCAAGACTTGTCTTGGGCTTACATAATAACTGTTCAATGCTAATCTTGCCTTGGACTTACTTGATATCTGTTTAATGCCAAGCTTGCCTTGGACTTACATGATATCTGTTCAATGCCAAGCCTGCCTTAGACTTACATGATATCTGTTCAATGCCAAGCTTGCCTTGGACTTACATGATATCTGTTCAATGCCAAGCTTGCCTTGGACTTACATGATATCTGCTTGATTGCCGATGCCATGCCTAGACTTGGTCTTATATGAACTTTCTTGTCTCATGTGATAGATAGAGTATCCTGGGCATTTCTTCTTCAATCGGGACTTGTTCAATATTTAATCTTAATGATTTCTTTATTTACAAAACATTAAGTATTCCATGAATATAATAGACATTATACTAGGAAATTTAATGATAGAAATCAATAAAGATCAGAAATCATACAAACTTACCTCAAAATACAAAATGTATGTAGATATGGAATTTAGTCCTCGACTTTGTTCTTGCCTCGATTTCGATCTGGGCTTCGTTTTTCTTAATTTATAGTCACAAATAGATCATTTAATACTCCCATTAACTAAATTGACTCATAACTCATACTTTGGCAAAATTACTATTTTGCCCCTATACTTTCTAATAGTTACATTTTTGCCCTTAGACTCGTAAAATGATTTTCATTCAATTTCCTTAAACCTCATGCTTAGCTGAAACATTTTCTCTACTATAGAAATCATCAATTCTTTCTATTTCAAATAGGTATGACAAATTTTATTACTATTACAAAATGGTCCATACTACCATTTTTCATGAAATTCATTAAGGAAAAGAGGTTTATCAAGCATCAAACCTTCATAAACTTCCATAAAACATCATTTAGCATGCATGGCAATCATGGGTAAAATTTTTGAACATGCACCATAGCTCATTTAATAGCTAGAAATGGCTAATTCATAATACGAGAACTCTGAAAATACGAAGAATATCAAAAAACGGGACTAAGATGAACTTACTAGCAAGCTTGAAAAAAATGAAAAGCCATAGCTATGGTGTCTCCACTTTTTCGGCAGCAACATGGAAAAAGATGAGTGAATTTTTCTCATCTTTTTCCTATTTTAATTGCTAATTAGGTAAATGATCAAAATGCCCTTCCTTTTAAAAATTTCTATTTAACACCATCTCAAGGCCAATTTTGTGCAAAATAATATTTTTAGAAAAATTGCTATTTAAAGACTTCTAATTACTATTCTAAAGCTATTTCACACAAAAAGCTTCTAGAAACTCATATTTTGTAACTTTTGCAATTTAGTCCTTTTTGGACCAATCCACCACAATTTAATAAAATTGATTCATGAAACATTCATACTAGCATGCAAACATGACATAAACTTGTAAACTCATAATTTCACCTCGGATTCGTGGTCTCGCACCACTATTCCGACTAGGCCCTAAATCAGGCTGTTACAATTAGTACAGTTAATAATAATCAAAAGATAAGAAAATGGTAGGTTTTGCTGCCGGACTCGTCTGTCAGCTCAATCAACATGAACCAATGGGGTCCCTTTAATTTGTTTCTATCTATATTAGTCCAGCACGCATCATGCCATTCTATTCGTCTATAGTTGTCCCTTTCCCTAAATTTACCTTTCCGTCCTGCTTTAATGACGAATAAATCTTTTCACAGGTCATAACTATCGATGGTTGGTGCGTCTCACACTTGTTGTCTATAAGGTCTTTATCCTTTTTATTGATCAGTTATAACTTTTTAGAAGAAATTTGTAATGCACTTGGTAGAGGAATTGAGAAAAAATGTTGTATTATACTACTGAAGTGTTGTCTCTGTAGGTTTTTAAGTTCATTCATTGGCCTATAGATAATTCCCTTGGCTGGTTCTCGGGAGAATCGAACATTCTGTAGCGGCTGTAACTCTATGTTTATATAGACTGATTGTTTGATTTGATTGAACCTTGCTATATAATCGTAAGTTCTATCAATATATATATTTCCCACTCTTTTCAATATTTGGCAAATTCCCGGATCTACAGGCTTATGGGGTTCTTGGTTTAAGACCAGGGATTCGAAAAGAATGGTAAATTTATGTTTATTCGTTACGCTTGCTGGTTTAAGACCAAGGATTCAAAAAGAATGGTTAACTTATGGGGTGATTGTTGCAACACAACTTTTGCGTGGCCTAAAAATTCCTGCACGTGACAGCTGCATTTTTTAGGGCAACGAGGACTATTTTTCCTAGTCGAACTTTACGTAATTCAAGGATAGTTTAAACACACAATTTTAGGGAGAAAAAATTATTCTTAGGTTTTTAATTCGTTCTTAGTTTTACTTTGTTTGTTTTATGTTCTTGTAATCAAAAGATCATATTCCAAAGTGAGACTTTCGTGAGTGGAGATTGTTCCAGAGCCATGTTAGAATAATTTGTGTTTACTTATATCTTGCATGTTTAATTTGTATACGCCTAATTAATTGATTATAAGGTAGAGTTTCTTAGAGGCTCAATTGGTTGGGATAGGAAGAACTTAAACCCCTAAGCTTGATGACCCTACCTAGTCATATAAGTGGGAATGAACCCAAAATCAGTATTGCCTATCCATGAAACCTTAACCCAATCTAGTCTAAACAGTGACATTGAGAGATATGTAGTTCTTGCCTTCTCATTAGGTTAGTGGAAGGTCGAGAGGCCTTACTAGGTTGATAACTAGTTGGTTGAATAGAGCCCTACACTAATAGTTAATCAGGAAAAGCAATTGGATATATGATAAAGGAGGTCACGTATTTGAACCAAGGAATAGGAAAAGTCAATATATTAAACCAATTTAACACTACTAATCCGTGACTCGAGTAGATTAGAAATTATTTTCATCAATTACCTTAATAGAAGTTTTCCCCAAACTACAATCCCTTGTGTACGACCCCCGGAGTACTCTTATTACTTATTTGTACTAACAAACTATATTACAATTTGACCCGTATAATTGAGGAGATTGCCTAATTTCCTAACTTTTGTAATAGTATACACACTCTTAACATTAGCACGTTGAGAGGCGGTCAATTCCTTCTCTCTACCACGAGATTCTATTGCGGAGTGCCCGATGTGATTAACTGAGATAGAATCCAATTCTCTATGAGGTTCCCTAAGAAATCATCAGATAAACATTCCCCACCTCAATCTAACTGAAGTACCTTTATGTGTAAACCTAGCTGTTTCTCCACTTCTGTACGGAATTTTTTTAATTCATCAAAGGTTTCACTCTTGCAATGCATTAGGTATACATGCTCATATCTGGAATAGTTATCAATACAAGTTACATAATACTCGTAACGACCTCTTGCACTATCGCTCTTGGGGCCACATACGTAAGTGTGCACAAGTTCTAGAGGTTTTTCAGCCATCGTTCCTTTTGCATTAAAAGATCTCTAAGTCATCTTACCATCAAAGCAAGATTTAGTTTGTGGAAAATCAACTTATTTAAGAAACTTAAGATGTCGTCTTGTCAGGCTTAGGGTTTGTTCATGTTCCTTCTTCCCTAAACAGCTGATCCACTAAGAAACTCTATCATTCAAGCAACTAATTAAGTTAAAGCAATTGAAACATGCAAAATATGTAGAAATTACAAATTGATTCTAATCTTTCTTTACACAAACATTCATCTAAAAATGTTAAAGAAAGAAATATAAAGAAAAGAATAAGGAGAAGAGCTGTTCATGGATTTATCGATAAAAGCATGGTTTTAAAACAATCTCCCCTCATGGAAGTCTCACTTTGGAATACGGCTTCCAATTACAAGAACATAAAATAACCTAAGTAAAAACTAGGAATGAAAGAAAAAACTAAGAATCAAATCCTAAAAATTATGTGTTTAAACTGATTACAATGACTTTTATATAGGCTAAACTCAGAAAATTAAAGTGCCTAAATTATCCTTGAAGTCTTTAGAGTTTGAATAACACCATTCATCCCCAATCAGATTGCTTTAAGTTATTTGGAAAGGATGATATTAGATGCTACTTCATTAACAATAGGGACTGTATCTCGTGGAAAAAAATCACCATTTCTGTAACACCCTAAAATAAGGACTAAGTATTTTAGGGATTAAGCCTTAGAGTGTTTAAAATTTTGCAACATGATTTATCGGTAATTCTTTTTACTATGGTTTTTAGAAAATTAAATCAATTTTTGAAAAAGAGTTTTAAAGACCTTCAATTTTGAAAATTGGACTTATTTGTAAAAGAGTCAAAATTGTGAGTTTTAACAGGCAATTAAACCAAATTTTAAAAATCACCCTAATATCATCCTCAACCTATAAATTTCACATTAGTCTTCTTCAGCTTCAAGTTTTAGTCGTCCCTTGCTCCCAAAGCTCCTCTCTTACACTTTTTGTTCTTCAACCTTAGCTTTTTTTATTTCTATTATCACCCAAGCCAAATATCTCCATAAAATTCAAGAAAAATACCCAAAAACACCATTAATATATCCATTGTCAAGCTTGCGAGTTTTTCGGGTTTTCAATCAAATGTCCAGTTCTTCATCGCCTAAGGTAACGATTCAACTTCTAAGTATTTTTAAATTTTATTTAGTCTTTAAAACTAAGTTTTTAGCCATTAAATCACATGATTTGAATAAAAGCTAAAAATTGAGTCGTTAATGGTGGATTTCAGGATTTTGAGAAAAAATAAGGTTTCAAAGTGTTTTTCAATTAGTTTTGACATGATTAAGATGTTTCTAAACTTACTATGAAGTTTCATGGAAGAATTCTATACTTTTAATGAATTTTCGAAAAAATAGCCAAAAACCTGTCAAAAAAGTCCATGCCATGAATTGAGTACTTTTATATAGTGTTAAGGTTGAGAATTAGTTGTTAAGGATTAATTAGATGAATGAAACTCATGTTAGGTAGAAATATTACGTGTAGATAGAGATATTTGGATTTTAAGTTGGTTATGTTAAAGGTTTCAGCTACATGAGAACTTAGTTTAGGCTTATGATTTTGATTTCTTGTAGTGAGTCCTTGGCTGATTTGTGAATGTATTGTTGTGTGTATTTTTTGTGTTGAACTTTTGGATTTGATAGAACTTTCTTCGAGTAGAGATAAAGACAAGGAAAAACTAATTTAAGATAATGTTAAATGTTAGTGACAGTGTTTTGCTAAAGATGCAAATATGCTGTGATAGCACACGAATAATCGATATGTGATATGTGTTTGATTTCAGATATTTTTGCCTTGTGATATTGAAATCGTTGGATATAGTTGGCATACCATAGGATTGTGAGTACTCACCTATATGTACAGTGATTTTGGGCGTTAAGTCCCTGGAACATGTTGGAGGGATAAGGGAATGTGAGCTACACTCCATTCAATGGGACATGTGAGGTGAAATAAGGAGAGTGTTAGCTTTATGCTTCACTTTTGGGACATGTTTTACTTTATTAGTCTATGTGGCATGTTGGATATCCATGTATCCGATGAGTGATGATAGAGTTCACTTTTATGTTTCATAGCTCAAATGACAAATTATCTCAAATTATGATTTTGTGTGTATTGTGATATGTGTTTATGTGACATGTGACCATTATGGAATTTATCTATAACATGTTTTTGAGTATTATGATATATGCTTGAATGTTTTGTGATTATATGTGTAATGTGATAGATGCTTAAAAGTGAATATGTTTACCATGTAAAAGAACTAGTAATAATGCATGAGTAAGTATAATATAACACTAGAGTTGGAACTGTTGAGGTTATGCTATTTGGTTGTTTTGTTGATGCTTAATGAATTGTTTGCACTATGGTTATTCTGAGCATTCACTGAGCTTGATAAGCTCATCCACTCCCTTCTTAAATCATTGCAGATTAGTAGTGTGGCAATGTGAGCGGTGTGGTTTCTGAGAGGTGATCCAAGCAAATCTACTTGTTATTTCGTAGGTGTTCTATATTTATTTACGTTTTGGGGAATAAAGAAACATGGTAGACTTGTTTATAGTTATGTTAACTTCTAGACATTTTGTTGGTTTTTGATTTAGTTTGTAAGGATTACATGTTATTGTTATGTTTGGGTTCATGGCCATGAGGATGGATTGACGTTACTTGCTCGAACATGATTTTGCGATATTGAACTATTAATTAGGTCGTCGAATGATTATTTGTCAAAGTAACTGATGTATGATGTTTAGGAACTAAATTGGAATGTATTAATTGCACATGTATGTTGTATTTTTGAGGTTTGGAGTAGACGTATCGATAATCGATTTTTAAAATCGATACCTCTGAGTTTTGAAACATGTAGGAAGTCAGAATAGAGATTTGGTATCGATACCTTTGCTTGAGTATCAATACTCAAGGTAGATTTATCGATACTTCACAATAGGTACCGATAATTTTTGAGACTTTGGTTTTCCAACGAGAAACAAAATGCAAGTTTGGCATCATTTTTTCCATGTGATATTGATACCACTTAAAGAAAATATCGATACCTACAGACCTGATTGAGAATTTTTTATAATGGAACTTATGCATGTTTTAATATATTTATAAGACTAATTTATGTAAGTTTAGCACGTGATAATGATAACTCACTAGTATGATCGACTTAAGACCTATGCAAATAATAAATTGATGGATGTTTTGTTGGAATGAGCTTTTACTTGTTGGTTATGACATGAGACGGATGTTTGGCATCCAGATATTCAAGCTTGGCGGCCAGGCCAATTATAGGCTGTTACAATTTCCAAAAAATCTAGAAGATGTGTGTTCAATAGTCGATAAATGTTCATGTTCATTTTCCTAAACATGTTAGTGTAGGAGAAGTAAGAGTATCCAAGGGTACTTACCTTTTACATGAACTTATGCACAAAATCAAGCTCGTCATCACTTGAATCTATCCTCATTCTAGCTTGGAACTCCATCTCATATCTATAACATCCCTAACCCGTCTTCGTCACCAAAATAGGGTTACAAATTATTACGACACATATTGAATCATATTACAACATAAATCATTTAATTATTAAATTAATTACCAGATATTCCAAACCAATCATAATTCATAGCATATATATGATTACAAGACTTATATCGATTTTACTTAACTTAAAAATCTATTCGGGAAGAAATAGGGACTTGTTTGAAACAAAACAGAAAAAATGTATAAAGCTAGAAAATAGGGGTCACATGGCGATGTGACATAGCCCAGGCCGTATGGCTAAGGGACATGGTCGTGTGGCCAAACAGTGTATAGTTTGAAAATAAGGTCAAACAACTGTGTCACAGACTGTGTGTTCGCCTTTGTCCAAATCTAAATAGGGTCACACAGTTGTGTCGCAGACCATTTTCTAGACCATGTGTGATTCAAAATAGGGTCACATGACTGTGTAACAACCTGAGACCTTATGATACAAACTTGCACCAAAATTATATAGTCCACACGGTCGTGCGTTGTGACTGTGTGACAGCTTGTGTCCCAAGTCGTGTGCACCTAAAATAGCTTTCAAACCAAGGCAAAATCATACCAATTCCTTAAGTGCCAAGCAAAACCAAAATGAACCATTAAAATGTCTTAAAAACACATTTAAACAAGCTTAAAACATACCAAAACATTTAACCTAACTGCCTAATCAATGTGCCCTCGTTGGCACCACATTTTATATACCAAATTAAAATCACATTCAAAGATCACAACTTATACCTGCATATGTCACACATGCCATTTCAGTCGTTCCATTCACATGACATTTACTATATTACAACTACTTTCAAGAAGCAATAACCACACAACTAAAGACACTTATAAAAGGACATATACAAACCAAAAAAAAGATATATACACAAGTATGCTTAAACCAAATTGAAACAACATCATTATAGAAAAAGGCCCAAAAACTCCTAGTACATGCCATTTATAACCACTCAAAAGTGGTCGAAACTTCTACCGAGATGAAGGGTGGATAGTGTGTGTATTCTGACTTGATTCCATCAGATCGAGGTTTCCGATGATCTATAGAAAAAGAAAACAACTAACATGAGCAATTAGTGCTTAGTAAGATTGTATAAATCATAAATGTAAACTTACCAAATAGAATTCAACTAACAATTCATTCAATAGCTCATGAATTCATTCAATTCTTATACACACCATAAAACTCACAATTTAATGAGTTCATATACATATAAAACTTGTAATCACACCATATCATTTAACATTCATCAATAACCTATGAAATTCAACACATCCATCTCATTTTCATATTATATAACATGTTTATTACTCGATACTTATTACCTGTTAAACAATTGTTCAAGGATGCCATAGTGTCTTTTAGCCACGGTTTTATTTATTTCTGACACTATTCCATAGTGTCTTTCAACGATGGTCGTATTCATTTCCATCATGTTGCTATAGTGTCTTTCAACTATGGTCTTATTAATTTTTGATATTGTGCCATAGTGTCTTTCAACTATGGTCTTAATCGTTTCTCAAGCCAATAGAATTCGATCACCACATACATAAATAGTTAAATTACCAAAATAAAAACTAATCAATTTAACCAATTCATGAACTTACCAAAATAAAAACGATTATGAAAACGATACTGATGGCTATTCCGCTAACTTCGCCTTCCCACGATTTATGTCCGTCTGATTTGTTTCTTGATCTAAATAATATGTTTAACTCAATTAACTAATTCAATTAGCATAAATATATCAAATTTATGCATATAAACCCTATTGTTATCAATTTATGAAATTACCCCTAAACTTTACATTTATACAATTTAGTCCTAAATCCTGAAACATACGAATTAACCAAATTTAAGCAAAATACAAGCTAGCCAGTTTCTATAAAGTCCTTATTTAGCCCACATTTACCAAAATTTCACAATAATTCAAAGAAGTTTCTCTCTTTTAATAATTTAATTCTTTAACATCAAAATTACTAAAAATTACTTTACAAAATAGCCCTATTTGTCAACCATGCTTAATAATCTACCACAAAACTTCACAAACTCCTCAAACACATAAATGAAATAATCTAAAATTTTTAAAAATTTTACAAATTAGTCTTCGGGTTAACTAGATTAAGCTAAAACGAACTAAAAAACATAAAAATCACTAAAAAGGGCAAAAATTACATACCATGCACCAAATACAAGCTTAGTCGAATGTTCTTTAAGCTTCAATGGTGGTTTCAGTTTTGATAGGCATAAAATGAAGAAGATAGTCAATTAAGCTTTTGTTTTGCTTAATTATGAAATTACCACTTTACCCTTTAAAAAATAATAAAATTTCATGTTAATAGCCACCAAAATCGTCGACTAAAAATTTAATTGGTATATTTATCATTTAAATTCATAAATTTTCATTTCCATAACTATTTAACACATTTAACTAATAGAAACTAGCTTTTACAGTTTTTATGATTTAGTCCTTTTTTTCTTAATTAACTATCTAAATGTTAAAATTTTCTAACCGAATTTTCTTATGACCTTGTAGTAACCCTATAAATAATAAATAATTAATAAAACACTAACACACTAGTCAAAATTGTGGTCCCAAAACCACTGAAAACAAGTTGTTACATTATCATTATCACATTTTCTCATACACAAAAATATAATAAAAAATTAGCATATATATTTTCTAAGCTTTCTTATAACAACCAAACTCAAATATCAAGATAGAATGGAGGAAAAATACCATTTCTTACCTTATTGAAGCTTTCTCTCTCTAGCCGCAACATTCTCTATCAAGAACCATTGAAACCCTTGCTGAATATGGTGAGATTGGTTCTGGATATGAGTTTAGGAAATGATTTTTCAATTAATTTTAGTTAAAACTCAAGATTGGGTGTTGGGTTTTTGAGAGATTTGAGGAGAAAAGAAATAAAAATGGGGAAAAAGAGAGAATTCCATGGGAGATGGAGAGGGACAACAGCAAGCTGAAAATGGGGATGAATTTTTCTCCATAATTTTCCAACTCAAAACTCTTAAATATCCAAGTCAAAGTTTGGTCAAAAGCTAATTAAAATATATGGTCCACATTTAATCTCTTCATAAAAATCACATCCAATGGTCCAAATTATTTCCATATATAAAATGAATAATCAAAAATAATATTTCTAATATTTAATTCTTAATAAATGACTAAAATGTCCTTACATGACAAAATTATAATTTTTCCCCTTTATGCTTCTTAGGATAATTTCTTCACAATAAATAACCATTTGTGAACTCAAATATTATAATTCACATATAACATTTAATAAAAATTGATGGGTGGTCAACAGTACACATTTTCCTCTTTTAGTAAAAATAAAAAATTTATAATTTAACCCTTTTACTTTTAAATCTTTCCAACTTGGTCCCAAAAGTGATTTTCATCACACGAATGCATATTCCAATTTATTTTCATGCCAAGTATTCAAGAATAACTTGTATTTTCTCTTTTTTCCAAATCTAAACTTTAATCATCTAACTTTTTAGAATTACAATTTGGTCATTTTTGCCACATTCTTACACCCATAATTATTTTTCATTGATTTCCATCTCTAATATCAATTTTAATTTCTTTATCCGACTCATTTTCCAATTTTCTTGAAATTCACTTCGCCCGATCTCAGAATACTGCGAGATGCCATACCACAATTTTTGGAGTGTTACAACAACAAAGCTAACCTGGTTGGGGGAAAACAATTTTGGCATAATCCTTTTCAACATGTTAACAACCACTTTCATGATTAACTTGTATAAGACGGAGCACAAGCTGATAGGTCAAAATTGTCTTATCGTCTCTTGATTAGTTAACATAGGAATGAGAACCATTAGAACCCTTTAAACCATACTGCAAACTGAAGGACCAATAACCTCTCGTTGGCTTTAAAAGAATTTTTCATGAAGACGGTCTATTTTCGGGGCTTTCAAGGGTGTCATGTTAAAAAGCGTCATCTTAATCTCCTCTTCATGAACAGCTTTATTAAGGAACTCCATATCCAAATTTGAGAGAGGCAAGAAATATTCATTATTGGGTGCAATTCATGCAAGTCACCCTCAAAACTATAGAGCTTACGGAAGAAGTTAATAGCTTCCAACTTAGGAGTAAGCTAATTAGTGCACTGGTACTCAATACGTAAGGATGTTTCCAAATCAAGTAACTTCTAAAACCTGTACAACTCAAGGGTGTGCTAGATACCTTCTAGCTTTAGTGAAGTAACCAGTTCCTATATTTGAATATTTATGTAATTGTGCAATCACCTGTTATTTCCAAAGGGAGGTCTTGATAATTTTCATTGCGGTATAGAGTTTGTAGAATGGGTGATTACATTAACTATGGATAAGTTTTTATTTTAGCCACTTAACTAAAAAAGTTATAATTCGGCTACTAATGTATTCAAATTTGTATTTTCTAGTCACCTGACTGTTTAGTAGCTAATGGTGGCACTTTTTAGTTAGGGTAATAACAATTTTAATCATTAGTTTTTATATTTTCTATCAATTTAACCTTAATTCTTTATAAAAAAGTGTTTTAAAAAAACTCAATTTTTAGATAAATTAGAAAATTCTATATAAAAATTCCAGATTATTGCTAAAAAATCTTCAATATTTCCATAGAATCATGAAAACAGATAAAATAAGATCAATTTTAATTTCTTAATATAATATTCATCTAGTGTAGACTTAAATATGATTAAAAACTAATATTCATAAGAAAACTCAAGATTATTCAATATTGAGACATAAGAACAAAAATGATCATTTAATAGAATCCAATAACAAATTGAAAACATGAAAAAACCAAATTAATAATATTTTCAAATCGAGTTCTATGTTGTTGAAGAACTTTTTGTAGAACTGATATTTAATAGACTTTTGAAATTGACTCTAATGTCAATGTTTTAGCCAAAAAATGAATAAGAAATTTACCAAAAAATTTATATTTTTCAAACTTAGATCAAAATTTTAATTCATTTAAATTATTTTTCAAAATCCAAAATTGTAAAAACAAATTATTATTATGAATTTTTTTATTTTTCTTCTTATAATGAAAAACAATCTTTCGTTAGTTTTTCTCACTTTATGTATTTTTGAAATTTTTATCTATTTTTTATTTATTTATTTTTGAATTTCTACGTTGCTTTAGAATATTTTTAGAATTTTCTAAAATTTTAAAGAATTTTATTTTTTTATGATTTTATATAGAATCAAGGTCAGATTGACAGAAAGTATAAATGCAGAGGACTAAAATTGTTATTATACCAATTAAATAAGTTCCCCTCGTTAGCCACTTAACAGTTGGGTGATCCTTTCAAAAAAAAAAAAACAATTGGGTGACAAAAAAAAAAAGGACAATTTCGAAAAATTTAGTGATCAAATTGTAATTTTTTTAATTAAGAGATCAAAATTAAAATTTATCTATATATGAGTGACCAATAATGTAATTTACCCTAAAATTATTAAGTTGGCTGGATATGGCAGTTTATTTCATGTAAACTAGTTTGGAATGTCTTACATTATTTCTTTTTGCCTACCACATATTATGTGATTATTAAGTTAATGCCAAATAGTATTGATTAAGAAATTAATGAAAGAAAGTGAGGACCACATGATATGCATCCCAATGCCCATACATTATTCACTTTGAGTGTTCGAATTATGAAATACCTACATTTTGATTCGCTTAATCCTACCTGCCACACCATTTCAACATTTTAAAATAAAGTAAAATAAATAATTAATAATATTAATCTGACTAATATAAGATTAACAGTTATAACTATGATTAAGTAGAATTCCTTTGTTTACAATTATTTAATTAGTCGTCAAATAATAACCACAAAAACATTATCATATATTAAATATATAGCAAAAATTTTAATTTTGAAAAATAGACTTATCATGCTTGATTCTCTAGTATTCTTCAATTTTAATTATCAAAGCACAATTATCAATGACTTACTCTAAAACATGTCAATAAAAATCATAAATCATCAGAAATTTCATCGTAATTAGTGATATGAGAAAATTACTTTCAAACACGATTAAATTCAGGGATTTGAGAATAATGAAAAAAGTTAGGCACTTTCTCCTCAGGGATTTGAGAATAATGCAGAAAGTTAGGCATAATAACTATTCAACCCCCCCCCAACACTTAAGATGTACATTACCCTCAATGTACAAAGATAGATATGACATTTAAGGGATAAATCAAAAGAGAAGGGGAAGGAATACTCCCTGAATTTTGGATGGTTTCCTTGGAGGGAGGGGTCAGTCTGGATGACGACTCTGCGCTAGGTGAAGAAATTGGGTAGCGCACTTGGAAGTAGCCAGGACTTATTAAGACCTAATTAAAATAAACTAAATATATAATTAAAGATAAGAAAGATAAAGGGAGAGGAAACAAAAATGTAAACAAAATTAAAATTAAAGAAAAATGGACCGCAGAGTCCTTATTGTTGGATGGTTCGCGAGGTAGGTGTGACCTCTAAGGCTGGGGAGGTGCTGATGGTGGCTGAAGTGGTGTGATTCCCTAGCAGCTTGACAAACCTGACACTAAGAAACTAGAATAAATTATACTAAGTTAAGCAGAAAAGAAGTAAAGATAAGGAAATTGAAGCAAAAGCGAAAAGAAAAATAGAAACTATATGGTCTCAAAGACCCTTGGCTTGTTGTTTAGCTGAAGCTACCGGTATGAACTCATGTAAGTTAGTCTCCTTTGAGGAGGTTGGCCTTTTATGCTTCTTCAGCATGGTTTTGGTGTGGCTCAAGGGTTTTAGAGATTTGTTATGAAGGGGTAAGTCTGAGAAGAAGAAATAACAAAAGAGGTGGAGAGTAGAAGAATGGGGAGGAGGGGGTTGGTGATTAAATAGAGGCCTCAATCTGGTACGTTCGCACGCCCGTGGTCCGAGGGCGTGTCGATTCACACGGCCGCCTCGCACGGCCGTGTGTCTGTGCGTGTTATTTCACCATGCTCGTTTTTCAGCCAGCCACGCCTGTGTTTGAAAAGTCAGTATGTTGGCACAGTTGGGAGGCACGGGCATGGTTTGCCCTTGGTTGGCAAGTTAGTAGCTTCACACGGTCATGGGGCACGGCCGTGTCACTTTGTCGATGTCCGTGAGGGAGTGGTTGGATCCGTGACATCGAAATTGGTTGGGATTTGATTCGCACAGCCTCTGTTAAGTCAGAACGTGGATTCTGGTGGTCCACACGGTCACGGACACGGCCGTGTGTAAGGCCGTGTGGTCTGGATTTCTGCACTTTTTAGGTAGTTTAAAGTTAGATAAAAAAAATAATGAAAAACATAAAAAGTTAATGATGTTAGTACTCGGGTTGCCTCCCGAGAAGCGGTCGTTTATAGTCTTAAGCTAGACTTTTCCTTGTATTTGAAAAAAAAAAATCAGGGGGTTTAAAGGTTTGGATATCTTCATTCATACTTACAATTTTATTTTCTCGATGAAGTTCAAGTCGGGAAGTGTTTACCTTAGAAGTGTCGAATGTTGGGGTGCTCACCTCGACTGTCCCGTGTGGGAATACGTTAATTACCTTGAAAGGTATTTCTTTATTCGTAATAGGATCAGGAGGAGATGTTCATGGGTCTGCTTTATTTAATGATACCTGATCTCCAATTTTGAAGTGATTTGATGTCCCTACGAGCTTTTTTGGAAGCTCCTTCAGTTTTACTTCGTGCGGTTCCAGTTCATCTTCGTGTATCCCTAGTTTTTCCTTGAAGTGTATTTTCCACTCGTCTAGTTCTTTAGTCTGTATCCTTTGTTCCTCATGAGTTGTTTCTTTATTGCTACATGGAATGGAATCGGGATCACAATGTGGTGTTTCCTAAAAAGGCGGTGTAATCAAATGGTTATCAAAAGAATTTTCTTTCTTACCTTTGTTACTTGATGTTCTAGCCGAGTCGAGGGCTTGAAGAGTGACTGTCTCGTTACCTACACAGAGTATAAGTTCTCTTGTGGCAACATCAATTTTAGTCTTGGCAGTTGCTAGAAAGGGTCTTCCTAAAATTAAGGGGGTTGTATTATCCTCATCCATATCTAAGACAACAAAATCTACCGGGAAAACGAATTTATCAATTTTTATAAGAACATCTTCGATAATGCTCCTAGGAATTCTAACGGTTTTATCAGCTAATTGAATACTCATCCTAGTTTGTTTGGGCTTTCCTAGACCTAGTCGTTTAAACAATGCATAAGGCATGACATTTATACTTGCCCCTAAATCAGCTAACGCATTATCAACAGTTAAACTACCAATTAAACATGGAATTGTAAAAATCCCTGGATCTTTTAATTTTCGTGGTAGTCTATTTTGTAGAATTGTTGAGCACTTTGCGTTAAGTTCCACATGTGGCTCTTCGTCTAATTTGCGTTTGTTTGTCAAGAGCTGCTTTAAAAATTTTCTCGAGTCTAGCATCTGAAAAAGAGCTTCGAGTAGAGGTAAGTTAATATGTAATTTCTTTAAAAGTTTAAGAAACTTACCAAACTGTTCCTCTGTATCGTCTCTCTTTAATGCTTCGGGATAAGGAATGAGAGGTTGGTATTCTTTGATAACCGGTTTTAGCTTTTCTTGTGTTACCTCAACTTTTCCTTCTTTGGCCTCATTTTCCTGTGTTGGATTGAGTTCGTCTAACTCTGCTTTTTCCCGAGCTGTTATGGCTTGGATTTGCTCCTTTGGATTAATCCCAGTGTTGCTTGGTAGACGTCCTTGTGGTCGTTCGGCCATTAACTTTGCAAGTTGTTCGACTGCCTTAGTGACTTCCTTTACTGACTTAGTAACTTCCCCGACTCAGTTCTTGGTCTCTTCAACCGATGCTTGTTGATCTTTAAATGTTTCCTCAGTATCTTGGAGACGATTTTCTGTGGCTGCCAAGAATCTTGTCAGCATCTCTTCGAGGTTTCTCTTGTGGATATGGCTGATTTTGGATGTTTTGAGGAGGTTGTTGCCTTTGAATTCCTTGATTTCCTTGCCCTCCCCATGAAAAATTTGGGTGGTTCCTCCAACCTGGATTATAATTATTACTATAAGGGTTATTATTAGATCTGAAATTATTACCTATATAGTTCATCTATTCACTCTCTGTACCCGATTGGTAGGGTGGGTACTCAGGATTCACCACAATTCCACTTGCGTCGCACTGCATTACTGGATGTACCTGTGAAGAACACAAACTATCAAGCTTTTTATTCATTAATTCTACCTGATTTGCTAGCATGGTTACTGCATCGAGGTTGTAAACTCCGATTGTTTTTGTTGGCCTTGTCCTTGTAACTTGCCACTGATAGTTATTCAGCAACATCTCTTCAATGAACTCGTAGGCTGCTTCAGGAGTTTGATTATTCAAAGTTCCACCGGTGGCTGAATTGATTAGTTGCCTCGTTGAGGGGTTTACACCGTTATAAAAGGTTTGGACTTGAAGCCACAAGGGTAAACCATGGTGTGGACACCTTCTCAACAGATCCTTGTACCTCTCCTATGCGTCGTATAATGTCTCTAAATCCATCTGCACAAAAGAAGAGATATCATTCCATAATTTGGCCGTTTTGGCCGGCGGAAAATATTTCAATAAAACATCTTCGGACATTTGTTCCCATGTAGTGATTGACCCTCGTGGTAACGAGTTTAACCACTGTTTGGCTTTATTTCTTAAGGAAAAAGAAAATAACCGAAGACGTATGGCATCATCAGAAACGCCATTTATTTTGAAGGTATCACAATTCTTTATATGGAAATGGTGTTTTCTTATTTATTTATTAAAATATGCACATGTAAAAGTTATATTTTCAAAAAAATTATACTTCTTATATGTTTCTAGGAATAACTCGACACCCACGAGTGTCAAGATCAGTAACAATGTCTACATTGTTAAATTTTGTCCTGTTAGAATTAAGGTAATTATTTTGAAATGATTACACTACCTCAATATTTGAGACTATCAATTTCTTTGTGAAATATTAAAAATTAAAATGATAACAATATAATATAATTTTGTAAGAGCTAAGGACAACATTTAATCTGAAACTCATACATTGGTGTCAAGTTCTCTAAAAAAACGTATAACATAATTTGAATAAATGTTAATGGAAATTTAAATTGATCTCAACACTCGTGAGTGTCAAGGTTCGTTTAAAAATCCTAGCAAAACAATAGTTGTAATACCAATAAATAAGCAATCAAACTTGTTTGTTTTTAATAGAAAATCCAAACAAAATCCTTTTTTACATTTTATACTAGCCTACATACATAATTATCTCAAGTTCTAATTTCCAAGCATATCTTAATGATTGTCCTTTTATTGAGATCTGATTAATAACATGTTGCTAATAAAGCAACAACATTGGAGCACTTGAGTTTGAAATAATATGATTTTAGATCTACCTGACGATAAAATCATTGTTTGGTTAATGCAAGCAAGATTTTATCATGCTAACTGAATTGGGAAATTTACATTTGTGTCATCATTCATATCTACTGTAACACCCCACACCCGGCCTAGACGTTATGACCGGATCTGGCATGTTACATAGAATGGTTGTTTAAAATTAGGCGTTCGTCAAAAAGTCGAAACTTCAAATTGAGATATTTGTTTGAAAAAAAAACCAAGCGATTATTTAGAAATGATGTTTGTTGAAAATGTTGCATCTCACACGTCTTGCTTAATGTCCATTTCTTTGGAAAAAGTTGTTATTATTTTGAAAACTGCCTTGGTTATGAAATTTGAATTTGAATACTTGTAGAGATACGATGTTTTGGAAACTGTTTCCACCGTTTAAGAAAACCCAGAGTTTTATTAATTCTAATTTGTAATCATTTATTAACATTTTTGGATAAATCATTATTAATGTTTTAGAAAATCCCGAGTTGAGCAGTCGAAAATAATAAGTGGTAACCGGATTAAAAGCTAAAAACCAAAACAAAATCCCAGAGGCCTTATTACAGAACATAATCCCAATATTAAAATAAAATTTAATTTAAAGTAATGTAAAAAGGTGTTTACTAACGAAAAGATGTATGGCCACCACAGAGTCCACCTCGGCTCCAAATCCTCAATGCTATGGATTACCTGCGAAATTAAGCAGACGGCTCAGTTACGAGAACTCAGTGTGTAATCCCCTACAAGAACATTAGCTGGGTCTGAGCCCATTCAGTTACATACTGGGCCTTAGCCCTTACGAAATTAAGCTGGGCAAAGCCCATACAGAAACGAACTGGGCCTTAGCCTTTATGGAAACAACCTGGGCCTGAGCCCTATTAGCATGGTATAGTAGATAATGAATGCAATGCGTTGCAACCCAGTCCAACCTAATAATCCCATCCGCTACACACCACTCATTCCAGCCAAAACACACCGGTGGGGATTTTTACAATCAACCCTGATCCACTACACACCTCGATGGCAGTCGCGCTACTCATCGCCGAAATTGTGGTAGTGCCATCGAAATAATGTGACAGAGTCACCGAAATATGTGGCAGAGCCACTGAAATACACTTCCCTGATCAATCAATATCCCTTTCCCATGCAGCATGTTATATCATCATAATGTGGTGAATGTATACATATATCCATGTATATCAGATAATTAGAACACACATCCAATCATGCTAATTTACCCAAATGGTATAGTCATAATTTTACTTACCTGGCATATCTCCAACCTTACCCACTAGAGTATCTCAACTGCATTCCCGTTTAGGGGTAATTCGGCTTTTAGTCGACACATAGCATAATACAACCAAAACGGAATAAAGGGGTGAGACTACACACCTGATTACACGAAGAACTAAACACTCCTGATCGCCGTCACCCTCACTAGGATGAACAACAACAATTTGTCTATCCCAAACAGATTTCGGCTCCCTTCCACAGCCTGACGAAAAATCCTGAATCACTGACACCCTATGTCGTTTGAACTTAGGAGTAGGGGCTACACATCAACTCCCCTTAGGCTCCCTTATCGATACCTCTTTAGACTTGTTATCGCTTGATAAGTGAGGAACCGCACAACAATAGATTCGTCTCTGAATCAGAGATGAGTCATAAGAGAAGCAGAGGTTCGGCCTATTATTTGGAAGAACCCAAGTAGGAGAGGAAGGTCGGTAGCACAGGATAGTAACCAAAGATGGAACGTGGAGTAGAAAATGAACAAAAGAGACTTAACTTCGTTGGATGCCTACCATAAAGAATGTAGAAGAGAAATTATGCAATCGGCTAAGGTGTAGGAAAACAAAGAAAGTGGAGGGAGTGGAAAGATGATTCTGTCAAGAGGGATTCGGTGACTAAGCAGGGGAAGCAATGTACGAAAAGGCAAAATAGATGAGAGAAAGCTTAGGAGAGATTCGGCAAGATGAAAGAAGAGTTGGAAAAGGAGTTGAGAAAGAAAAGAAAGAAACTATAAGGAATATTCGGCAACAACAGAAGAGAAAGATAGCCGAAAGTGTTTTAAACGAAAAGAGTAGAAGTCAATAGGCAAACTGAAGTTTCAGCCAAGAGAATCGAAGCATTCGAAAATGTTTTTAGCCAAAAAGAAAAAGAATAAAACTCTCTCTCAAATGAACACTTAGAGGAATGGCACTCTCCCTACACACTTATGACCGATTGTGCTAAAATTGCCTAAGAAGCTAAAGAGAATTCGGCACATACTCACACTAACCAAAATCGATTATGCTCTCTAAGCACCTCCCCACTTTCGGCCAAACAGCTTCACTCACCAACTACCATGATCCTCTTCTTGATTTGCTCCACAAAATACTCTCCATCCACTATTTGAAATCACCCAAATACTTTGACCCATTCAAACCCCCCAAACTCCTCTCCTCCATCCATTTCGAATCCTTTGACTCATTCAACAACCACCCCCATCAGAGTCCCACGACAACACCAACTCTTCTCCGTCTTGGCCATAAAATAGAAGCAGTAATTTGCAGCATGTGGGATTCGAACCCCTCTCCACCTAGCTTCCACCTTGACGCCACAGCCACCACACCACACACCTCACTTGTGTTATCAAAACACAATTAATTATACGTAAGTCCCGCCTTCCCTAGCTCTCCCCCCCCCCAAAAAGCAAAATTTTATCAAAGCTTTGGAACCCTAGCCTCCACAAGACCCCCTAACATACCCAAACAACAAGCTTAGCTAGCCAAACACACAGAATAGAGCAAAATGCTGAACCCCTAATTTAAGGATGTTACAGTTCTACTCCATTTAAAGAAATTTCAGCCTCGAAAATTACCTGGTTAAAAGAGGTGAGGGTATTCCTGTCGTATTGCCTCCTCCAGTTCCCACGTGGCCTCTTCTGAATCGTGATTTCACCACAACACCTTAACCAACGGAACAGACTTCCTTCTTAACATTTTAACATCCCAATCCAAAATTTGCACGGGTTCCTCTTCAAATGTTAGGTCGGCTCTAACTTCAATTTCATCCACCGGCACTATATGAGATGGGTCTGATCGGTAGCGTCCTAACATCCAAACATGGAATACATTATGTATCCGATCTAACTCCGGAGGTAACTCAAGCTGATAGGCGACCGGTCCCAACGTTTAACTATCCAATAGAGTCCGATGAATCTGGGGCTCAACTTGCCCTTCCGTCCAAATCTTAAAACCTTCTTCCAAGGTGAGACTTTAAAGAAGACATAATCCCCCACTGATAATTCTTCTCCTTGTACCTTAGATCCGCATACGACTTTTGTCTTTCCAAATCTTGTTTCAATCGACCCCGAATCAACTCAACCTTTTCCTCAATCTCTATAATCAATTCCGGACCCAACAACCATCACTCACCTAATTCTGTCCAACAAGTTGGGGTACGACACCTACGACCATACAATGCCTTGTAGGGTGCCATCTGAATGCTGGACTTATAGATGTTATTGTACGCAAATTCCGCCAATGGTAGGTAATCTTCCCAACTACCCCTAAAGTCAATCACACAGCCCCTTAGGATATCTTCTAGAATCTGAATTACCCTTTCTGACTGACTATCAGTCTGTGGGTGGAACGCTATGCTAAAGTCTAGCCTTGTACCCAAAGCTTCATGTAATGCCTTCCAGAATCGCGATGTAAACCAAGGGTCCCTGTCTGATATGATAGACACTGGCACCCCGTGCAGCCCCACAATTTCTTCCGCATACAACTTAGCCAATTTCTAGAGTGGTGAATCAGTGCGAACCGGTATGAAGTGAGCGGACTTAGTCAACCGATCGACGATCATCCACACCAAATCTTTCTTAGTAAATGTCAAGGGTAGCCCACTAACAAAATCCATTGTTATCCTCTCCCACTTCCAAAGTGGGATATTCACCGGTTGCAGCAATCCCGAAGGCAACTGATGTTCCACCTTCACTTGTTGACATGTCAAACACTTACTTACAAAATCGGTAACTTCACGCTTCAACCCTGGCCATCAGTATTGTTCCCGTAGATCTCGATACATCTTACTTCCACTGGGATGCATAGCATATGAACTACTATGCGCCTCCCGCAGAATCATCTATCTTAAATTAGAGTCCTTCGGCATACAAACTCTTCCCCGAAAACACAATACCCCTTCACTGTTCAGACCAAAATCCCCTGTTTCTCCACCTTCCAGTTGCTGGAATTGAAAACTTAACGATTCATCTAACAATTGTTTCTATTTAATCTAACTTACCCATGTCGGTTTCACTTGAAGTTTGGCTAACAGACTACCATATTCATACAAACTGAGATGAGCAAACATTGCTCTCAAATCCAATATCACCATACGACTCAACGCATCTGCCACCACGTTGGCTTTACCCAATGATATTCAATCAAGCAGTCATAGTCTTTCAGCAACTCAATCCACCTCCGCTGTCTTAAATTCATCTCCTTCTGAGTAAGGAGATATTTCAGGCTCTTATGGTCGGTATAAATAATCGACTTTTCTCCGTACAGATAGTGTCTCTATATCTTTAGGGCGAACTAGCTCCAAGTCATGAGTGGGATAGTTCATCTCATGCGGCCTTAGCTGACGAGATGCATACGCTACCACCTTCCCTTCTTGCTTTAACACACAACCCAAACCTATGTGCGATGCATCATAGTAGACGGCAAATTCCTTCCCAGCCTCAGGCCGAATCAATATCGGCGCCTCAATCAGAATCTTCTTTAACTTTTCAAAACTTTCCTGTTGCCTATCGACCCAAACAAACGGTAACCCTTTTCTCAACAACTTGGTTAACGGTGCAGCTATCAACAAGAACCCCTCAACGAACCTTCTGTAGTACCCAGCCAAACCCAGAAAACTTCGAATTTCTGACATTGACTTCGGTGGTTTCCAATCCAATACAGATTCGACCTTTGAGGGATCAACTCTAATCCCTTCAGCAGAAACAACATGCCCCAAAAAGGTCACTTCCCTCAACCAAAATTCACACTTGCTAAATTTGGCATACAGTTGCTTCTCTCTTAATATTTGCAGCACAACCCAAAGATGAGAATCATGTTCCTCCTCCGATCGTGAATACACCAAAATGTCGTCTATGAACACTACCACAAACTGGTCTAGATAGGGTTGGAAGACCCGGTTCATCATGTCCATAAAAGCGGCTGGTGCATTAGTCAATCTGAACAGCATTACTAGAAAATCGCAATACCCATAATGCGTTCAGTACGCAGTCTTGTGAAAATCCGCCTCCTTGACCTTTAGCTGATGGTACCCCGACCTCAAATCTATCTTTGAGAAAATCGAAGCTACTCGCAGCTGATCGAATAAATCATCAATCCTTGGTAGTAGGTATTTGTTCTTAATTGTCAACTTGTTCAACTGACGATAGTCAATGCACATACGCATCGACCCATCCTTTTTCTTGACGAACAATACCGGCATTCCCCACGGTGAGATGTGAGCTTTAAGTTCTACCAGCTCCTTCGGCGCCATTCTATAAGGGGCGCTGGACACCGGAGCCGTTCCTGGCAATAGCTCAATGCCAAATTCCACCTCGCAATCCGGAGGTAACCCCGGAAGCTCTTCAAGAAAGACGTCCGAGAACTCCTTCACCGTTCTGACATCCCTTACAGACAATTCCTTAGAATCCGATACGTTGATGGAAGCCAAAAACGCCTTGCTCCCTTATCGCACCATCTTCTCGGCCTTAAGCGCCGAAACCACATGAGAGAGATAGTCCCTTCTTTCTCCTATCACAATTACCTCCTCATCCTCTGGAGTTCTTAAAACCATATGGTTAGCAGTGCAATCCAAATTTTCACGATGCTTAACTAACCAATCCATGCCTAAGATAAGGTTAAACTCGCCAAACGACATTTTCATCAAGTCTACCAGGAAAACAATCCCTTGCACTTCTAAAGGCACATTCCTAAATAGTTTGTTCACTACCACAGATTGTCCTAAAGGGCTAATCACAGACATTTCTCTAGAAGCAACCTCAGATTTTATACCCAAAGTCTCAGATACAGTACAGGCAACATATGAATGTGTAGACCCAATATCTATCAAAGCAGTAAATGGCACATCAAATATAAGAAACATACCGGTTATGATGTCCAGTGCATCACTATCCTCTCGACGTCAAGCTGCATAAACCAATCCAGGCTGTCTTGTATCTTTATTACCAGCACCCTTACCCGGTGCTCCACGATCTCGACCAAAACCATTTCCTCCTCTGGTCGGACCACGACCTCTCGGCGGCTGTTGACCATCTCTCCTTGACTGTGCAAAACCCTGACCTATCATCCGCATCCTTCCCAACTCTTGTAGACAGTCCCTTATCAGATGATCCCTAGATCCACATTTAAAACATCCTTCAATTCTTCTCCAACACTCACCTAAATGTGTTCTCCCACACTGGGCACACTGTCGCAACTGACCAATAGCAACAGGCATCCCCACTCGAGCTGGCCTATCCAACCTAGGCCTCTTTTGGAAACCCCCAGAAGCTTCTGATGACCCAAAACTTCTCTTATTCCTGCCCCTATCCTTATCTCAGTTCTTCCGCTCAGAACGTTTCACTTCTTCGGTAATTTTTTCTTTCTCGACCAGGATGGCAAAATCTCTTTCCCGCTGCGGAGCTATTAGTACTCGTAGCTCGGCCCGCACACCATCCTCGAAACGTAAACAACGCTCATAATCGGTTGCGACTATACCCCGAGCGTAACGACTTAAGCGTAGGAACTCCGCCTCATATTCTGCCACGGATTTATTCCCCTGGACCAAGTTCAAAAATGCTTTCCTTTGGACGTCCACATAACTCGCCCAACACATTTTCCTTGGAACGCTGTCTTAAAGAAGTCCCAGGTGATACGATCCGCTGGAGTACCTTCCCCACTGTGAGCCACCACTGGTTCGCCTCATCTCGTAGGAGAGACACAACTCCTTTCAATTTCTCCTCTACTGTGTAGTCTAGATCATCCATAATTCACTCCACCGCCTCCAACCAGTATTCCTCTACATTTGGGGCTACACCAGAAATGCCCCTAAATATTTCAGCCCCATTTGCCCAAAATCGCTCAGGAATAAATTTCCGAGCCACTGTCCCAGTACTTGCTCTAGCAACCCGTTCCAAGACTCGTAGCATAGCTTGGGATAAAGCATCGTCCCCTCCAGTTCGGTCTTGAGACCACTGCTTTGCATGCGGTGATGCCGGCACTCGCCTTTTTGGCGTATGCCCCGAGGATCGAGGATCCACCAAGACTGCAGCCTCTACCACGGTCGCGTGTACCACGTCCACGTCCTCTTGTGCTCATGTTTGCTAAATCGAAGTAATCTGATTAGAAATTTTATGAATTGGTATATCATTCCAATGTTTATTAATAGATATTTTATGAAGATAGATTTAAAAGTGGTTTTCGCGAATCGAATTCCTAATGTCTCAGTCTCTACAGTCTTAACTCCTATAGCTAGCAATCATAATTCACTAACTCTGGTAGTTTCATTCTAAAATCATTTCATAATATCAACCAAAGTTAGAGGACTTACGGATGTGGTACCGGAGAGTCGGGTGCCACACTTCCAGAAAGACATACATTTCTTAAACCATATTTCAAACCCATTTTGGAAAAACATTGTCGAACCCATTCCACAGCCGAGTTTTGCAACCTGGCTCTGATACCACTAAATGTAATACCCACACCCGGCCTAGACGTCACGACCGGATCTGGCATGTCACATGGAATGGTCGTTTAAAACTAGGTGTTCGTCAAAAAGTCGAAACTTCAAATTTAGATATTTGTTTGAAAAAAAAAACCAAGCGATTATTTAGAAATGATGTTTGTTGAAAATGTTGCATCTCACACGACCTGCTTAATGTCCATTTCTTTGGAAAAAGTTATTATTATTTTGAAAATTGCCTTGGTTATGAAATTTGAATTTGAATACTTGTAGAGATACGATATTTTGGAAACTATTTCCGCCGTTTGAAAAAACCCAGAGTTTTATGAATTCTAGTTTGTAATCGTTTATTAACATTTTTAGAGAAATCATCATTAATGTTTTAGAAAATCCCGAGTTGAGCAATCGAAACTAATAAGTAGTAATTGGATTAAAAGCTAAAAACCAAAACAAAATCCCAGAGGCCTTATTACAGAACATAATCCCAATATTAAAATAAAATATAGTTTAAAGTAATGTAAAACAGTGTTTACTAACGAAAAGATGTATGGCCACCATAGAGTCCACCTCGGCTCCAAATCCTCAAAGCTAGGGATTTCCTACGAAATTAAGCAGAGGGGTGAATTACGAGAACTCAGAGTGTAATCCCCTACACGAACATTAACTGGGCCCGAGCCCATTCAGATACATACTGGGTCTTAGCCCTTACGAAATTAAGATGGGCGAAGCCCATACAGAAATGAACTGGGCCTTAGCCTTTACGGAAACAACCTGGGCCTGAGCCCTATTAGCATGGTATCGTAGATAATGAATGCAATCCGTTGCAACCCAGTCCAACCTAAAAATCCATCCGCTACACACCACCCATTCCAGCCAAAACACATCGGTGGGGATTTCTACAATCAACCCTCATCCGCTACACACCTCGATGGCAGTCGCATTGCTTATCGCCGAAATTGTGGCAGTGCCACCGAAATAATGTGACGGTGTCACCAAAATATATGTGGCAGGGCGACCGAAATAATGTGACAGAGTCACCGAAATATGTGGCAGAGCCACCAAAATACACTTCCCTGATCAATCAATATCCCTTTCCCATGTAGCATGTTATATCATCATAATGTGGTGAATGCATACATATATCCATGTACATCAGATAATCAAAACACACATCCAATCATGCTAATTTACCCAAATGGTATAGTCATAATTTTACTTACCTGGCATATCTCCAACCTTACCCACTAGGGTATCTCAACTGCATTCCCGTTTAGGGGTAATTCGGCTTTTAGTCGACACATAGCATAATACAACCAAAACGGAATAAAGAGATGAGACTACACACCTGATTATGCGAAGAACTAAACACTCCTGATCACTGTCACCCTCACTACCGCGAACAACAACAATTTGTCTATCCCAAACAGATGTCGGCTCCCTTCCACAGCCCGGCAAAAAATCCCGAATCGCTGACACCCTACATCGTTTGAACTTGGGAGTAGAGGCTACAAATCCACTCCCATTAGGCTCCCTTATCGATACCCTCTTAGACTTGTTATCGCTTGATAAATGAGGAGCCGTACAACAATAGATTCGTCCCCGAATCAGAGATGAGTCGTCAGAGAAGCCAAGGTTCAGCCTATTATTCGGAAGAACCCAAGTAGGAGAGGAAGGTTCGGCAGCATAGGATAGTAACCAAAGATGGAACGTGGAGAAGAAAATGAACAAGAGAGACTTAACTTCACTGGATGCCTACCACAAAGAATGTAGAAGAGAAGTTATGCAATCGGCTAAGGTGTATGAAAACAAGGAAAGGGGAGGGAGTGGAAAGATGATTCGGTCAAGAGGGGTTCGGTGACTAAGCAGGGGAAGCAATGTACAAAAAGGCAAAATAGATGAGTGAAAGCTTAGGAGAGATTCGACAAGATGAAAGAAGAGTTGGAAAAGGAGTTGAGAAAGAAAAGAAAGCAACTATAAGGAATATTCGGCAACATCAGAAGAGAAACATAGTCGAAAGTGTTTGAAACGAAAAGAGTAGAAGTTAATAGGCAAACTGATGTTTCGGCCAAAAGAATGGAAGTAGTCGAAAATGTTTTTAGCCAAAAAGCAAAACGAATAAAACTCTCTCTCAAATGAACACTTAGAGGAACTACACTCTCCCTACACACTTATGACCGATTGTGCTAAAACTACCTAAGAAGCTAAAGAGAATTTGACACACACTCATACTAACCAAAACTGATTATGCTCCCTAAGCACCTCCCCACTTTCGGCCAAACACCTTCACTCACCAACTCCCACAATCTTCTCCTTGATTTGCTCCACAAAACACTCTCCATCCACCATTTGAAATCACCCAACTACTTTGACCCATTCAAACCCCTTAAACTCCTCTCCTCCTTCCATTTTGAATCCTTTGACTCATTCAAAAACCACCCCCATCAGAGTCCCACGCCAACACCAACTCTTCTCCATCTTGGCCACAAAATAAAAGCAGTAATTTGCAGCATGTGGGATTCGAACCCCACTCCACCTAGCTTCCACCTTGACGCCACAGGCACCACACCACACACCTCACTTCTGTTATCAAAACACAATTAATTATACTTAAGTCCTGCCTTCCCTAGCTATCCACCTTAAGCCAAAAAGCAAAATTTTATCAAAGCTTTGGCTCAAACCCGAGCCTCTCTAGGACCCCCAAACTTACCCAAACAACATGCTTAGCTAGCCAAACATGTAGAATAGAGCAAAATGCCGAACCCCTAATTTAAGGATGTTACATCTACTTTGATTAAAAGATGGAGACTCAAAACCTATACATTTCATCTCCCATGCAATGAAAAGATACTAATGCAAGAAAATATAGTGTGGTTTAGTGTTTGGTAATGGGAAGTTTTGAGTACAATGTAGGGGAGGTCATTTATTTAACTTTTGGAACAAGTATTAACCTTAAGTTTGATTTCCAAAGGCACCAGATTAAGTTAAAATGGAAGACCTGCTTCAAGCATCTCCCACAGAATCCAACATTAAATGATATTGATTGTCATGCTAGAATGTACATTCTTCAGTTGATCGAAGATGTGCTGATTCCAAAATAAGTTTTGCAACTTAATTCAAACTATGTACCTCCCATTGTATCAAATTTCCAAATGATAGATATAGTTGTTGATCTACAATTTTGGCAAGCCTATACAAGCTATAAATTTACTTAGAGAAATAACATGAGTGAGGCAACACATTACAAGTTGGATTACTTTATTGCATCTAGTATTTCCTATAGTATTTTCAATGTCTAGTTCAAAAATTATTATCGATGCCTTTATTTGATAAAAGCTCTATTTTATTAGAGGATATGGGTACTAATTAGGGGTAAAGCCATTTAGATGTTTTTATTATTGGCTTGAAGAAAATGGATTTGATGAGATAGTTAAATATAAGCTTCTTAAATCTGGTATGTATAAAATGGGTGAGCTCATGAGTAAACTTAGGGCAGTTAAAGTTGTGATCAAGCAGTAGTTCTTTGTTAGGGATGTTAACGAGGTTGCTTCTATTCAAGATTTAGAACTTGATATCAATAAGATTAAAACTAATATGCAAGAAGGAAATAGGCGATTTGATGGTTTTACATGTCTTATGGAGAAAAGGAGATTCTAATTGAGATCTATATATAAGGAAATAATGGGTATGGCTATAAAAATTGTGTTCTAATTTGTTTCAAAAAGGTGATAATGTTAGATTTTGTTAACATCTAAAATAAAAAAAACAAATCAAATCAACATATACAAAGTATGAACAGAATAAAACATAAAAACATACATAAAATCGATTCCACTTAAGATTAGTTTGGTCAATTTTTGTACATCATTTAACATGTAAAATAGTAAGTAAAAAAATCAGTACCCTGAACAAGGCCAGTCAACATCCTTGATCAATCTTTTCTTCACTATCGTGTGAACATCAAGCTCAGTTGTCGAGAACCCGTAGTCGTCTTAACATCCAACCTCTAATGGCAATCCTTACAAAGGAAATATAAAAACCTTAAAAAGGTTGAGATCACATTGTTGAGATAGTGCTAGCTATCTAATCAAGGCAACTCTTCTTTATGGCTTCAATTACTAATGTCTTGTTTGTTTACAAGTGTAATAATATGAGGAAAAGTTTTTTTTTTGTTATGTATATATAATAATAGTTAGACACACAATAAAGAATATTTAGTACAAATATAAAACTGAAACTAGAAAAATGAGGGAAAACTCTTGTAAAAAAAGACCTCCTCAAAATAAGAATTGAAATTATTTCATTGCTAACTCATATATTAAAACATGTTGGATAAATAATACTCATGTAGCACATATTATTACGCCAAAATCTAAAACGTCACAAAGGAAATTATTCAAGATTAAAAGGTGGTGTGTGACTAGTAAGAAACCCAAAAAAAAAAAAATCAACTATAAACTTCTTAAAAGTAAGGGTGGCATAAATAGGTTCACATAAGGTCAGAATTTTAACCAATTATTTACACATTTAGCATGTGAAACTTCATTGAATGTTTCATTAAGTCCTTCACATTTTAATTTCATAGGTTCCCTTAATGTGGGAAATCAATTAGGCTCCCAAGTATGAAACACCCCAAACCTGGCCCACGAGCCCTGACCGGATCTGGTATGTTCCTCGATGTAAACCGGTACAAAATTCTTTTGTTACTTTGGAAAAACTGTGTGTTTTGAAAGAAAGATTGTTTTTGGGTTGGGCTCAAGTTGAAAACAAGTTTATCTTATATTGAAAACCCTTTATTTTAGGTGACAAAACATTTAGAGTTTATTTTAAAATAAATTTACTTAATCTTTTAATTGATAAAAATTCGTAACATAATAAATAAAAGTAAAATAAAGTAGTTCAACTATGACCTTATTACATCAAATAAATCCCAAAATTAAATTCAAAGTACTTAAAATAAAAAGTCCAAATAAAATAAATTCCTTGCTGAGCATGGTCACCCGTAAGCTCCTGCCGACCCGATCCATCACTGATCATCACCTGTAAAATAATCCCACAACGGGGTGAGTCAACAGACTCAATGTGTAACCACAACACTAATTCCTAACAGATTTAGGCATATTAAATCATACATGTACACAAATAGCATTTAATTAATATGATGCAAACCCGAACCCCAAACCTAGATGCCATCCGCTACACATCACCCGTACCAACCTGCACACCGTGGGGACTACTGAGTCAACCCTCCATCCGCTACACACCATCGAAGACAGTCACTGCAGTCGACGTGCTCATCGCCCTTATAAATATTGTGGCATAGCCACCAGATAATATTTTGTGTCATGAGACACCACATTCAGATAATTGTGACCGAGGTCACCACATTTAGATATCGTGACATAAGTCACCACGTTCACTTCCCCTTTCATAATATCCTATATGCCCCATGTCATACAAATACTCATTAACCATGTCATATCCCTTATTCACATTCTTATAGTTTCACATATGCACTAGAACAGATCTTATTATAATCATAGTAGGAGTACGAAAATGAAACACCCCAAACCCGGCCCACGAGCCCTGACCGGATCTAGTATGTTCCTCGATGTAAACCGGTTAAAAATTCTTTTGTTACTTTGAAAAGACTGTGTGTTTTGAAAGACAGATTGTGTTTGGGTTGGGCTCGAGTTGAAAACAAGTTTATCTTATATTGAAATCCCTTTATTTTAGGTGACAAAACCTTTAGAGTTTATTTTTAAAAGAAATCTACTTAACCTTTATTTGATAAAAATTTCGTGAAATAAATAAAGGTAAGAATAAAGTATTCAACTATGGCCTTATTACATCAAAATAAATCCCAAATTAAATTCAAAGTACATGAAATAAAATAAAAAAATGTTCAAATAAAAAATAAATTCCTTGCTGAGCATGGTCACCCCTAAGCTCCTGCCGACCTGGTCCATCACTGATTATCACCTGTAAAATAATCCCACAACGGGGTGAGTCAACAGACTCAATGTGTAACCACAACACTAAGTCCTAACAGATTCAGGCATATCAAATCATACATGTACACAAATAGCATTTAATTAATATGATGCAAACCCGAACCCCAAACCTAGATGCCATCCGCTACACATCACCCGTACCAAACTGCACACCTGGGGACTACTGAGTCAACCCTCCATCCGCTACACACCATTGAAGGCAGTCGCTGCAGTCGACGTGCTCATCGCCCTTATAAATATTGTGGCATAGCCACCAGATAATATTTTGTGTCATGAGACACCACATTCAGATAATTGTGACCGAGGTCACCACATTCAGATGTCGTGACATAAGTCACCACATTCATTTCCCCTTCCATAATATCCCATATGCCCATGTCATGCAAATACTCAATATTCATGTCATATCCCTTATTCACATTCTTATTATAATCCTAGTAGGAGTAGGAAAACGTACCTGAGTACTTTGTACCATTGCATGGTACCTTAGCCATATTCACACTATTATAAACACATATACATTAATTAGGTGCCATAAATCTAATAGGAAATAGTATGGGGTACATACCTGATTCACTTAGCAAGTTCACTGATTTCCCGAAAATCCCGATCTACTGCTTTAGATCCTTAATCCCTACATTCGGTCAATCACTCAATGTTGAGTAAAAACCTATTCGGCTATAAGATTAAATCCCGAAGGGTTTATCACAATCTAAATCTTACCTTGCTGTTGATTTGATTCCTAAACAAATCCTGAAACGTCGTGATGTTTCCCCCTTGTAATCGGCTAACACTAGATCACTTTAACTGATTAGTTTCGGCTCTTGAATAAGTAAGAAATAGTATCTGGCATACTAACTAGGCCTTGGCCGAATATCATAAGCACTTACCTTGTGGATCTAAATCCCGAAATTGCTACTTGACTTTGGAGATGTCGACAATGGCAGAAATCCCGGAGAACCCTTCAAGTTTCGGCCAAAAATCACTGATAGGATTAATACCTTGTTTTCGACAAGTCTAAAAATAAAAGAATGGAAACCGAATTTTGTTCTTACCCTTAACTTTGTAACCGACGGCTCCCTTGTTTGAGTCCTCAAAGATTCGGCTTAAGGCTTAGAGAATAATCGGCTAGGGTACCTTGAGATTCAGCTTTTGGAGAATCAAAAAGGAGAGGAGAAGAGAGTGTATGAGGCTTAGAGAAAATCGTCAATGGTGAATTAGGGAGAAGAATATTTCGGCTAAAGAAAAAAAGAAGAGAAGATGACGGTTTTGGAAAAATTAAAAGAGAAGAGGAAATATGGCTAGAGAATTCGGCTATACCCCTTTTACTAGCTTAGCCGAAATTACTAGGCTTAAAGTCCCTTACTTGGCCATCACTTCTCATATCTTTATCACTTCGTTTAAAAATTAATAGAAATAATCCTTCAATTATCCACCATTTATCTTTAAAAATAAAAGGATAGAAACTCCTAGAATTTAGCCCAAGTGCCGTCCTCCCTACTCCCACTCATTGACGCCACTTAGCAAAAATAATCCTTAAAATTTTGCTTCCCTCGTGACTGGAACACAGTCCTTCCCCCTAGCATGTGGCGTCATTTCCAGAGCCCTAAGTGGCACTTCCAAGCCACTTTTCCAAGCCCAATTTCATGTCATATCTCCTCTATAAATTTTCTTAAGACCACCTTGCCTTAGTTTCCTCTTTTAAACTTTAAAACTTAACATTTCTAAGGCATTTCCTTACATTTCTGAGATTCTAAAAATGCACACAACACGTCCATAACACATAAGACATACTATTTCATATAATTCTAGCAAAAATGCACAAGCCTAATTTCAGGATATTACAGTTCTACCACCCTTAAAATAATTTCGACCTCGAAATTACCTGGCTAAAACAAATGAGGGTATTGTTGTCGTATTGCCTCTTCTGGCTCCCACAAAGCTTCCTCCGATCCATGATTGCGCCATAATACTTTGACTAAGGGAACTGATTTCCTTCGTAGCACTTTCACATCTCGCTCCAAGATCTGAATTGGCTCTTCCTCGTATGACAAATCTGGTCTTAGCTCCACCTCCTCGACTGGTACCACACGAGATGGATCCACTCGATAGCGACGTAGCATGGACACATGGAATACGTCGTGCATATGCTTCAACTCTGGTGGCAACTCTAACTGATATGCCACTGGTCCAACTCGCTTCAATACCCGATAAGGTCCTATAAACCTTGGACTTAACTTCTCTTTGCGACCAAATCTCATCACCTTCTTCCAAGGCGATACCTTAAGGAACACTTGATCTCCCACATCAAATTCTATCTCCTTTCGCTTAAGATCTGCATATGACTTCTGCCTATCCGATGCTTCCTTTAACCGTGCCCGGATTATCTCAACCTTCTCTTCGGATTCTGCCACGATCTCTGGACCCAAAACTCGTCGTTCCCCTAATTCAGTCTAACACGTAGGAGTTCGACACTTCCGACCATACAATGCTTCATACGGTGCCATCTGAATACTGGCTTGGTAGCTATTGTTGTATGCAAATTCTGCTAAAGGCAAATATTCCTCCCAACTTCCTCTGAAATCCATTACACATCCCCTCAACATATCCTCTAGCACTTGGATTACTCGTTCAGACTGCCCGTCCGACTGTGGATGAAAAGCCGTTGTGAAATCCAACTTAGTGCCTATTGCTTGATGTAGCGCTTTCCAAAATCGAGAAGTAAAGCTTGGGTCCCTATCAGAGATAATTGACACTGGCACTCCATGCAACCTTACAATTTCTGCCACATATAACTTTGCCAACCTCTGCAAAGAATAGTCGACTCTCACTAGGATAAAGTGCGCGGACTTTGTCAACCGATCCGCTATCACCCATACCGAGTCCTTCTTAGTAGGTGTAAGGAGAGGCCCACTAATGAACTCCATGGTAATTCTCTCCCACTTCCACTGTGGAATCATTATTGATTGAAGCAATCCTGACGGAACTTAGTGTTCAGCCTTAACTTGCTGACACGTCAAACACTTGCCAACGAATTCTGTAACTTTCTTCTTCGGACTGTGCCACCAAAGCGTTTCCTCAAGTCTCTCAGACAACTTACTACCTCCGGGATGCATAGCATAAGGGCTACTATGCGATTCCTGAAGAATTCTCTTCCTAAGTTCCTCATCTTTAGGCATACAGACCTTGCCCTTGAAACATAACACTCCTTCGTCATTAATGCCATAATCCGTCAATTCTCCATTCTGTACTTGTTGTAGCTTAACACTTAGGTCCTCATCAGCCAACTGTCCTTCTTTCACCTCATTCAACCACGTCGGCTTGACTTGCAACTCTGCCAGCAGACTTCCATCATCATACAAGCTTAGATGTGCGAACATCGCCCTCAGATCCGACACAACCTTCTGACTTAGAGCATCCGCCACTACATTCGCCTTGCCCGGATGATACTCTATCGAACAATAATAGTCCTTCAGTAATTCCACCCACCTTCGCTGTCTCAGGTTTAACTCCTTCTGAGTCAGCAAATACTTAAGGCTCTTGTGGTCTGTGTAGATTATCGACCTTTCACCGTAAAGATAGTGCCTCCACACCTTCAAAGCAAAGACTACTGCCGCCAATTCCAAATCATGAGTTGGGTAATTCACCTCATGTGGCCTTAACTGCCGAGACGCATAAGCGACTACTTTCCCATCTTGCATCAATACGCATTCTAGTCCCGTATGAGAGGCGTCACAATACACCACAAAGTCCTTTCCTGCCTCAGGCTGGATCAAAACTGGAGCTTCCGTCAGTACTTTCTTAAGCTTCTCAAAGCTTTCCTGTTGCTTATCCGTCCATACAAAAGGTACTTTCTTCCTTAATAACTTTGTCAATGGCGTGGCTATCGATGAGAGTCTTTCCACAAACCTTCTATAGTAACCTGCCAATCCCAGGAAACTACGAATCTCCGCCATCGACTTAGGTGGTTTCCAATCTAGCACTGCCTCAATCTTTCGAGGATCCACCCTTATTCCTTCCGCGGATACCACATGTCCTAAAAACGCAACTTCCTTCAGCCAAAATTCACACTTGCTGAATTTGGTATAGAGCTTCTTCTCCCTTAGCACTTGTAACACAATCCGAAGATGCTCATCATGTTCCTCTTCAGACTTGGAGTACACTAAGATGTCGTCGATGAACACAATGACGAACTGATCCAAGTAGGGTTGAAAAACCCAGTTCATCATGTCCATGAACGCGGCTGGAGCGTTCGTCATTCTAAACGGCATCACTACAAACTCATAGTGGCCGTACCTTGTCCTAAAGGCTGTCTTATGGATATCTGCCTCCTTCACCTTCAACTGATGATATCCCGACCTTAAGTCAATCTTTGAGAATACTGTGGCCCCCTTAAGCTGATCGAACAAGTTATCTATCTTTGGCAAAGGATACTTGTTCTTGATGGTCAGCTTATTCAACTGACGATAGTCTATGCACATACACATAGTTCCGTCCTTCTTCTTCACAAACAGGACCGGTGCTCTCCACGGAGGCACACTAGGTCGGATGAACCCACGATTCAGCAATTCTTGGATTTGAGCCTTGAGCTCCACCAACTCCTTTGGTGCCATTCTGTGCGGGGCAATTGACACAGGAGCTATTCCCGGCAGCAAGTCAATTCCAAACTCCACCTCCCTATCTGGGGGTATTCCTGGTAATTCCTCCGGGAACACATCTTCAAAATCCCTTACAGTTCTAACTCCACTAACACCTTCTTCCTTCCCATCTAACGTACTTACGAAGGCTAAAAACGCCTTGTACCCTTTTCGCACCATCTTTTTAGCCTTTAGCGCCGAAACTACATTAGACAAGTAGTTTCTTCTTTCTCCTATCATAATGACCACCTCATCCTCCGGGGTCCTTAACTCCATTCGCTTAGCTGGACAATCTAATACAGCCCGATGTTCCACTAACCAATCCATGCCAAGTATGAGATCGAATTCTCCGAAGGGAAGTTCCATCAAGTCGGCAGAAAATACTACGCCTTAAATTTCTAAAGGTACACTCCGAAAGATTTTATTCACCACTACAGTTTGACCTAGTGGGCTTACTACAGTCATCTCCCTATCAGAAAGTTCAGAGGCTATGTCTAGAGTCTCAACTACTCTACATACAACATAAGAATGGGTCGAGCCCACATCAATTAAAGCAACATAAGGCTTGCCATAAATAAGGAACGTACCAGTTATAACGTCCGGTGCGTCTCCATCCTCCCCTCCGGTGAACCGCATACACTAGACACCGGTTGCCTTGCCTCGAGATAGCAACACCTGCGCGGTGTTCCACGTCCCGCTAGCACCATTGCCTCGCCATTCGGGACCACGACTCGGCTGGAGGTCGCTGCCCACCTCTACCGGCTGATTAACATTCTCGAGCTACTGTGTCGATTCCCTCCGGTTTCATAGGACAGTCCTTAATCATATGATCCTTGGACCCACACTTAAAACATCCACCTGTCTTTTTCCAACACTCTCCTAGGTGTTTCTTCCCACACTAATCACAAGTACGATACTGCCTTCCTGTAGCAGCTTGTTGACCTCGCGGCCCATCAACTCTAGGCATCTTATTCCCAGATGATCCTGACAGCCCAAAACCTCTCTTTGGCCTATTCCGATCCATATTCTGCTTCACAGAATCCTTAATTCCTTCAGCTACCTTAGCTTTCTCTACTAAAGCAGAAAACTCCCGTTCCTGATGTGGAGCTATCAACAACCTCAGATCATCCCTCAGTCCGTCCTCAAACCGGACACATCGCTCATGCTCCGTAGCCACTACTCCACGAGCATACCGGCTCAGCCTTAGAAATTCAGCTTCATACTCTGCTACGGACTTGTTCCCTTGAACCATTTCTGGAAAAGCCTTCCTCTCGCTTCATCAAGATACCGTGTGCCAACATATTTCTTCTGATATGCTGCCTTAACATACTCCCAGGTCAGATCCTCAGCTGTGGCACCATCCCGAACTGTTAACCACCATTGATACGCTTCATCACGTAACAGCGCCACCATTCCTTTCAACTTCTCCTCAGGGGTTAGATCGAGCTCATCCATAATGCGCTCGGTTGCCTCCAACCAATATTCAGCCGTACTGGGTGCTACATCAGATACGCCACAAAATACCTCAGCTCCATTGGCACGAAGTCGCTCAGGTACCGACTTTCGAGCTTCCGAATTTCCTCTTGCACCAGCCACCAACTCAAAAACTCACAGCAAATCCTGCGATATAGCATCGTCTCCCGTCTGGTCTTGCTGTTCAGCACCAACAGCTGGTGGTGGTGGTACCTCATTCTCAGATCCTTGACCCGATCTAACGGGTTCTGACACGATCATTCTACCTCTACCGCGTCCTCGTACGTTACGTCCACGTCCCCTAAAGCTCATATCTACGTTCATGCTTTAATCTGATTAAGAAATTTTATGAATTATTATTTTGTTCCACTGATTATTCGCGAAGAAAGTTTATGAAAGAAGTTTAGAAGTAGTTCTTTCGATCAATCAGAGTTTTCAAGTCTTTTATCCTAATTCAGAGAAGCACATTCATTCAAACATTCATTCACACACATTCTTTATTTCTAGATTTTTGTCTATTCCTACCCAGGGGTATTTTCATAATTTGCCCTACAGGGGTATTTTTGTAATTTTTCAAAATATGGTTCCTTGGTGATTTTGTCAATAAGGGTATTTTGGTAATTTTGCATTCCTGAGGGTATTTTGGAAATTTTAAAATCCGAGGGTATTTCAGTAATAAACCAGGGTAAATTTATAAAGTTTAATAAATCCGGGGTATTTCAAAATTTGCAAAACTTGGGGGTTCTTTTTGAGAATTTGTTTTCCAAATTAATGTTATTGCAAAAATTTTGAAGATCAGGGCCATTTTGGTAATTTTGCAAGTCAAGGGCAATTTCGTAATAAATTTTTTTTTCAAAATCAAGGTATTTTGATATTTTGCAAATTAGGGTTTTTGGACTTGTTATAAAGTAAGGAAGTTTTGATTAGAACTGTGGGTAGTTTGGACATTTTTATAAACCAAGGGCATTTTTGTAATTTTACAGCCAGGGGTATTTAGGTAAATTTATAACTTAGAAGTTTTTAGGGAATTTTTCCAAAAATAACAATTTTCACAATAAAAGAGTACTTTGTTGACTTTTAAAAACTAAGGTTTCCATGAAAATGTGGCTAATCCCTTTCGGGTTTTAGTTATTGTGTTTAGCCTGTGACTGAGTCCTCTTGGTTAGGGTGAACCGAAGCTACGCACCAGGTAGGATTCCAGCGAAGAGGAGGTGAGTCACTAGGACTGCTTATGTACTAGGCTCTTCCGAATCCAATCCTAGACATGCGCACAGGGGTTGCCACACCCTAACTCGGCGACTTAGCCATAGGTTTGTTTAATTAGGCATTAAGTGTTATGTAATAGTTGGGGTAAACTAGTCCTAGGGTTCAAGTACCTATCATACTATTCTACGTTCCATTTATACCCTTCTACAAATCATATTATAAATTACACAATGGATAGGGATACTTACATGGTGGACTGCGGGTCGGAGACTTAGGTGCCATGCCAGAAAACTTGCTTAAAAACTTTCTCAAAATTCATTTGGGCCTTAATTTTAAAACACTGTGGGCTTTAAACCCCAGGCCGAGAGTTTAAAACTGGGCTCTGATACTAAACTAAAACACCCCAAACTCGGCCCACGAGCCCTGACCGGATCTGGTATGTTCCTCAATGTAAACCGGTTAAAAATTCTTTTGTTACTTTGGAAAGACTATGTGTTTTGAAAGAAAGATTGTGTTTGGGTTGGGCTCGAGTTGAAAGCAAGTTTATCTTATATTGAAATCCCTTTATTTTAGGTGACAAAACCTTTAGAGTTTATTTCTAAAAGAAATCTACTTAACCTTTATTTGATAAGAATTTCGTGAAATAAATAAAGGTAAGAATAAAGTATTCAACTATGGCCTTATTACATCAAAATAAATCCCAAATTAAATTCAAAGTACATGAAATAAAATAAAAAAAATGTTCAAATAAAAAATAAATTTCTTGCTGAGCATGGTCACCCCTAAGCTCCTGCCGACTCGGTCCATCACTGATCATCACCTGTAAAATAATCCCACAACGGGGTGAGTCAACAGACTCAATGTGTAACCACAACACTAAGTCCTAACAGATTCAGGCATATCAAATCATACATGTACACAAATAGCATTTAATTAAAATGATGCAAACCCGAACCCCAAACCTCGATGCCATCCGCTACACATCACCCATACCAACCTGCACACCGTGGGGACTACTGAGTCAACCCTCCATCCGCTACACACCATCGAAGGCAGTCGCTACAGTCGACGTGCTCATCGCCCTTATAAATATTGTGGCATAGCCACCAGATAATATTTTGTGTCATGAGACACCACATTCAGATAATTGTGACATAAGTCACCACATTCACTACCCCTTTCATAATATCCCATATGCCCATGTCATGCAAATACTCATTATTCATGTCATATCCCTTATTCACATTCTTATTATAATCCTAGTAGGAGTAGGAAAACGTACCTGAGTACTTTGTACCATTGCATGGTACCTTAGCCATATTCACATTATTATAAACACATATATATTAATTAGGTGCCATAAATCTAATAGGAAATAGTGTGGGGTACACACCTGATTCACTTAGCAAGTTTACTGATTTCCCAAAAATCCCGATCAACTGCTTTAGAGCCTTAATCCCTACATTCAGTCAATCACTCAATGTTGAGTAAAAACCTATTCGGCTATAAGATTAAATCCCGAAGTGTTTATCACAATCTAAATCTTACCTTGTTGTCGATTTGATTCCTAAACAAATCCCGAAACGTCGTGATGTTTCCCCCTTGTAATCGGCTAACACTAGATCACTTTGACTGATTAGTTTCGGCTCTTGAATAAGTAAGAAATAGCATCTGACACACTAACTAGGCCTTAGCCGAACATCATAAGCACTTACCTTGTGGATCTAAATCCTGAAATTGCTACTTGACTATGGAGATGTCGACAATGGCAGAAATCCCGGAGAACCCTTCAAGTTTCAGCCAAAAATCACTGATAGGATTAATACCTTATTTTCGACAAGTCTAAAATTAAAAGAATGGAAACAAAATTTGGTTCTTACCCTTAACTTTGTAACCGACGGCTCCCTTGCTTGAGTCCTCAAAGATTCAGCTTAAGGCTTGGAGAATAATCGGCTAGGGTACCTTGAGATTCGGCTTTTGGAGAATCAAAAAGGAGAGGAGAAGAGAGTGTATGAGGCTTAGAGAAAATCGTCAATGGTGAATTAGGGAGAAGAATATTTTGGCTAAAGAAAAAAAGAAGAGAAGATGACGGTTTTGGAAAAATTAAAAGAAAAGAGGAAATATGGCTGGAGAATTCGGCTATACCCCTTTTACTAGCTTAGCCGAAATTACTAGGCTTAAAGTCCCTTACTTGGCCATCACTTCTCATATCTTTATCACTTCGTTTAAAAATTAATAGAAATAATCCTTCAATTATCCACCATTTATCTTTAAAAATAAAAGGATAAAAACTCCTAGAATTTAGCCCAAGTGCCGTCCTCCCTACTCCCTCTCATTGACGCCACTTAGCAAAAATAATCCTTAAAATTTTGCTTCCCTCGCGACTCGAACACAGTCCTTCCCCCTAGCATGTGGCGTCATTTCCAGAGCCCTAAGTGGCACTTCCAAGCCACTTTTCTAAGCCCAATTTCATGTCATATCTCCTCTATAAATTTTCTTAAGACCACCTTGCCTTAGTTTCCTCTTTTAAACTTTAAAACTTAACATTTCTAAGGCATTTCCTTACATTTCCGAGATTCTAAAAACGCACACAACACGTCCATAACACATAAGACATACTATTTCATATAATTCTAGCAAAAATGCACTAGCCCAATTTCAGGATATTACAGAAAACGTACCTGAGTACTTTGTACCATAACATGGTACCTTAGCCATAGCTTTCACATCATTATAACACTTATATTAAATGTAATGCTTTAAATTTATTAAGTCTTAGCGAAGGGTACACACCTGATATTCTTATCGAGATCACTCCAAATCCCGAAAACCCGATCTATTGATTTAGATCTTCAATTCCTATATTCGGCCAACACTACATACTTTAGCTATAGGCCATTCGGCCAAATAATCAAATCCCGAAGGGTTTATCACAATCAAAATCTTACCTTGCTGTCGATTTGATTCCTAAACAAATCTCGAAACCTTGTGATGGTTCTTTATTGCAATCGGCTATACACTTAATCATTGAACTAGTTAGTTTTTTGCTTTTGAATAAAATAAGGAATAGATCTAATCATTGAATAGGGCCTTGGCCGAATGTACATATGTACTTACCTTGCGGATCTCAAATCTCGAAAGATCCATTTCTGAAGTTAACAACACCTAAATCCCGAAAACCTTCCTCAAAGTTTCGGCCAAAGACATAAAGGAATTAGTTCCTAGATTTCGACAAGCCTACAAGAAAAAGTATAGAAATCGAATTTGATCTTACCCCTAATGATGTAGTCGACTGCACCCTTGCTTAAACCCACAAAGAAATTTGACTATGGCTAGGATGTGGATCAACAATTTCGGCAATGATGACCAAGTGAAGAATCGGCTCTAATGGAAAAGAGAGAGTGGTATCGTGGTTCGGCCTTTAACAAAATATGGAGATGAAAAGTATGATGCTTGAAATTTTCGGCAAGAATGATGAAAGAAAAGAACTCTCGGATTCTTGAAGAATTGAAAAGAAAAGAAGAACAGTGGCAGAGAAAATTCGGCAGAGAGAGAAAGAGAAAGAAAGAATGATGAATGGCCTTATTTTTCCTCCTTTTGCCGAAATTACTAAGCTAGAGTCCCCTACTTGGCCATCACTCTCATATCCTTATTTTCCTCTTTATCTCTTTATTAAAATAATCCATCATTTATCTCTTGAAAATAAAAGGATAAAAACTCTTAAAATCTAGCCTTGGTGCCGTCCCCCTATTCCCCTCTCATTGACGTCACATGCAAAAATAAAAGCCTTAAAGTTTTGCTTCCCACGCGACTCGAACACAAGCCCCTCCTCACATGCTGGTGGCGTCATTTCCAGGGCCTTAAGTGGCGCCTTGTAACCACTTTTCTAAGCCCAATTTCATGTCAAATTTCCTCTATAAATTTTCTTAAGGCCACCTTGCCTTAGTTCCCTCTTTAAACTTTAAAATCGAGTAATTTCTAAAGTGCTCACCTACGCACTAAGGTTCACAAAATTCATAATGCACATTCACAACACACACAAGCATGCTATTTCATATAACTTAGTATTAATGCATAAGCTATAGTCCAGGATATTACAAAGTATGTTGAAAATAAATATAATCTATTTCAATTAAGAAATAGTCATATTTATAGATTATAAGAGGTATATAGTGACCTATCATGACCCCTATTTATTCAAAGGGTTAAAAAGGTTTCAGCATAGTCTTTCAATGCTTTGTATCTAGGTGTAATTCGATCTGAATTTGATCCGAATAAGTTAAAAGGTGTGGCGTAATGTCAATCTTCACTTATCCATGTTAGTTTTTATCTTTTTGTATCAACTTTGGATTGTAGTATGGTAGTTAATGATTGATAGATTAAAACATAAGCTTGCTAGTTAGAAGTCAAAGTGTAACGACTCAAAAGTTAGTGGTGTCAAAAAATATGGTTTTCAGAATCTCATTTCCGTAATCTAGACTCGTAAATATTTTTATTAAATATTTATAGAGTTATTTTAGAAGTGAATTAAATTCTAGTTAGGTAATTTTACCAAATTAGGGAGTTATTAAGATATAGAAACTAAATCAGAAAAGTAAGAAAGTTTAATTATTAGGGGAATTGTTAAGTAGAACTTGATTGAGGGACTCATGAAGAAATTAGACCAAAAATCTAATAAAAATGGACAACAATGTAGTTGATTATTAAAGAAAATGTAATAAAAATTTTATTAAATTAATACAGAAAATAAACATAAGAAATAAAATATGAATAACTTAGTTGGTGGAAGAAAAGGAAATATTTTCTTCCATATTTGCATGCTAAAGAAACTGAAATCAAAGAAGGGAGAGAATGTTCAGTCAAGGGTCTCCAACTTCAAATAAAAATTTGGTTAGTGCAATTTAGTCATTTTCTCGTCATTTTTATGTTTTCAAAATCTCGGTATCTCGAACTAGCTGACGTATGTCATAAATTTTGATACTTTTAAAGATTTAGGATGTTTCCATTGTTGAATATTTGAAGTTTGGGGTGTTATTTTGATAGATTATAAGTTTAGAATTGGCAAAGGACTAAATTTTAAAGTCAATTCATGATTTTCTGCAATAGGGACTAAAATGCACAAATTTCAAAATTTAGTGGTAGAAATGTGAAATAGAGTTAAATTATGCTTAGAGTGAAAACATTATAAAATATGGAGGTTAAATTTGAAAGTTATGTTAGTCCTGGTCTTAGGGACTAAATTGAATAAATAGAAAAAATTGCATAAATTAGAAATTAAATGTGTAAATGGTTGTATATTGATATTTTGATGTGTTATTTTTAATTCATAGCTAACGCCGACCTGGATTCCTCCAAAGAGAAAGGAAAAGAAAAAGTCATCGACAAGTAGCTCAGAGTTTACAGTTTGTGTTTCTATAATCCGAACTCTTAGTAAATTGTTGCATTTTGAACTGTTTGTGTATGGTAAGTGATAAGCTATAAAAGTAACATATTAATCTTATTCTTAATGCTTTTTTGGATGATTAATTATTTAAATTAGACAATTTGATGCTCCTAACCGTTTAAATTCATGTTTTTATACTTAGGAGAACATGTGGGAGCTAAAAGAGTGAGAAACGAGCCAAAACCGAACAAATAGAGCTGTTTTCAAAATCCACACGGGCTGGACACATGCCCGTGTGAGCCACACGGGCTAGACACATGCTTATGTGCTAAACCATTTCAATTTCGCACCCTGCTTCCCAAATACTTGGAAATACCCAATTTTTACGCTTTTTGAGCATTCTAAAGCCTATAAATACCAATTAGAAAAAGACATAAGGGGCAATTAGAGGAGATTAAAGAAAACACTTGAACAACACCATCAGAATCAACTCGAAAATGGACCTCCATCAAGATCGAAGATCTCCTTTTAATTTCTTTCGAAGTTTTATTGAGTTTCTTTATGTCTTGTGGTTATTCTAACTTTGAGATGTTTCTATAACAGCCCAGTTTTAGCTAAATCGGCACAGTGGTTTCGGAACCACAAATCTAATGTCAAAAAATTATTTTAATATTATTTTTGGTGTTTACAACATGTTATTTGATATTTGTGAGTTAATTTTATCGTTTAATTGCTCAATTTGAGAAAAAAGGACTTAATAGCATAAAATGCAAAAGTTGCATGCTATTAGCTAAAGGTTTCAATTGGCCTTGGCTTTTAAATATGTTGGCCCTGAATGGTAATTAAACCATTTGAAAGGTAAGTGGACATTAATATGATGATATTAATGTTTTATCGTTAAGGATAAATTAGTAAATTGTCTAATAAGGTTAATACAATAAAAATAAAAGAAAATTTTGTCCATCGTTCTCATGTTGGCTGAATATTGAAGAAGAAGATAGCTAGGGATTTGGTTTTCCATTTGGTCACTTGAATCTTTGATTAAGGTATGGATTGAACTTAGTTTTTAATGATTTCTACTTTTTTGAGATCGTTGCTTCGTATTCTAGCTAGCACGTACCTTAGATTTTGAAACTGTTAAAGATTTTGAGAGTTTCCATTGTTGAATTTATGAGTTATTTGATGTTTAATGTTAAAATATGAAAGCTTGATGATAGATTTTAATGTTTTGTAAAGTGATTTTTGATAAAAATGTCAAATAGGGATTCAATTGTGAAATATGTAAATTGAGGGGTTGAAATGTGAAATAAATAAAAGTTATGGGCCGATAGGGATCTATAGGTAATTCGGCTAAGCTAGAGTATAATGAAATTATGTGAATTTTGTGTATTTGTGAAATAAGGGCTAAATTGTTAAAAGTGTGAAAGTTTAAGGGCTAAAGTGCAAATATGCCTAAATGTATGTTTTGGACTAAATTGAAAGTGTATATGATTGAATAAGTCAATTTTGAATTCATATAGATCAAGAAAGAAAGAATTCGGATTTAGATCGGGGGAAAAGTAAGGTTGTCAAATAGTCGATCCGATCCGTTAATTCTAAATACGAGGAAGTTCGTATAATTGAACTTAAATGTGTACTTATCTATTTGATGAATGAAATTGAGATAATAATTATTCTATTGGTTAAATGTTGATATATTAAATGAAATGTATGAATTGAGTAAAGGCAAGTTGTCGAATAAGACCATAGCCCGGCTATGGCAATTGAATAATAAGACCATAATCGGGTTATGGCATGTGAATGAAAGACCATGGCAGGGCCTTGGCAATATATGTGAAAGACCATAGTTGAGCTATGGCATCGGAAAAATCGATGAAATGGTATCGAAAGCACTTGTAAACCGGAGTGGTTTGATAAGAGTATTGATGAGAAATAGAAATGTATCGGTATAGATATGTATGGAAAACTATTCAAGTATTGAGATAAATGAAGTTGAGAACTCATGAATGATGACATGGATAAGTTTTAAGTTAATTCAGGAATTGATGCTTTAAATGTTAATGATATTATATTTTTTGAATTGTTATATGAATGTTGTGATTATTTCATGTTCACATACGAACTTACTAAGCTTAAAGCTTACGTTGTTTAATTGTTTCTATGTTTTATAGTTCTACGAAGCTAGCTCGAATCTAGAAATTGTCAGAGATTTCATCACACTATCGATCATCTATTTTGGTACTTTTTAAATCATATATATATGGTATATGGCATGTATAGGCTTGTGTCATTTTGGTATGTTTGATGGATATGTATTTGGCCATTTGAATTGGCATATGGTGATGTTTATGAATGTGTATATGGTTCTACTTTTAATGTTTGATAATAGACCATAATGAATGAATGGGATTGAAGTAGTTATGAATGTTTGGATTAGTTATGCTAAATGAATTATACATGTGAATTATGCTTAGAAATGTAAGTTAATTGTTTGTTATTTGAATAGGAAAATGATATGGAATTAAGTATTGAAATGGTTGAAATGAATATGGTATGATTATGTATTGGTTGATGAACTTTGGCTGCATATTTGTGACTTAAAATGATACCATATGAGCTTGTGTAAGTATGTGCAAAAAGGGTGACAAATTGGCTTTGCAAATGGCCTATTTTTGTCCACACGGGCGTGTGTGACACACGGTCATGCTACACAGCTATGTGTCCCCTGGTGCTGAAATTGAATTAAAGTCAGTATGCTCCATATGGTCTCACATACGGGCGTGTGAATGGCCGTGTCGTATAAGTCTGTACCCCTAAATGGCACACGACATAGCACACGAGCGTGTGTGGCCATTTCGAAGGGCACACGGGTTAGACACGCGGATGTGTGGTTGGCCGTGTGACCCAAGTTAGTATACTCTCCAGTTTTCACATGGCCTGGCACACAGGCATGTCTACTAGCCGTGTAAGGCACACGGCCTGTTCACACGGGCGTGTGACCCTTATATGATTGAAAAATTTCAAAGTTTTTTGAAATTTTCGTATATTATCGATTTAGTCCCGAACTATTTCTAAAGCATGTTTAAGGCCTCATAGGCTCTCATAAAGGACAATGTGATTGTATTGAATGATGTATGAGAATAATTGCTTAAGGTTGATAAATGTAAGCTATGTGTTATGTATTGATCAGAAACACCTTGTAACCCTATTCTGGTAATGAATACGGGTTAGAAGTGTTACATATTATTGGTATCAAAGCTACGGTTTAGTCGATTCTAGGACTAACGTAGCATGTGTGCGAGTCTAGCTATACATGCCATATATACTCTGCAATAGTGTTGTAATATCCTTAAATCGGGGTCTCTGTATTTTGCATGTGTTTGCATATGATGATATGTCTGTTGTGTTCGTTTGGTATGTTTTGGGGTCTAGGCATGACCTCGGGTTAGGCCTGGGTCATGGCTAAAAATTTTGTTTTAAGTGCTTAGGAAGAGTGAGCTAGGAGAGTTAGGGGTTAAAAGAATTTATTGGAGGGTTGAAACAGAAATAACCTAGTGGCAAAGTGGCAAAGGAGGCGCCACTAAGGTGCCAGGTGGGTGACGCCACATGCAGGGAAGGAGTGCTTGGGTTCGAGCAGCAGGAATTGCACTTTCTGCTTATTATTTTTCACGCCAGAAGCCGGGAAGAGGAGTGCTCAGGATGGATTCTGGAAGATAAGGAAGGAAGGGGTGAAACGGATTTGAACTGATGTAGGGGAGGAAATTTAGGAGTTTGAATCTTTTCAAACTCATTTGAAGGAGTTGGCCGAATTATGGACTTTGGGGAAGGAGGTGTAATCGGATTTGGAAGCTAAGGGGTGTCGAATTTCAATAGCTGAGTAAGGGTGCATGTTCGGCTAGCTTTAGGAGTCTTTCTCTTTTTTTTTTTTGTTTAGTGTCAAAATCGAACCTCAAAGTGCATTTTCTCTCTTTTCTCTTTTGGGAACTTGGGCATTTGGCCGAACCAATTTTGCAACTCCCTTTGAAGAGTAGAAACTCAATTCTCTCCTTTTCTTCTCTTTACCTTTCGGTTCATTCATTGTTAGCCATTCTCTTCTCTACATCTTCACCTCCAATCGACATCTTTCTTCTCTCTTTCAAATATTCTTGTGCCAAAACTTCATCCATTCTTCTTTGCCGAAATCAATCCCATTCCATCTTCTTCCATCTCTTCCATCTTGAAAAGCCGAAACCCCTTTGTGTTCTCTTCTATTCCTTCAAAGTGGTTGGTCGAATATCCTTGGCCTTATTTCTCTTCTCTTCTTGCGTGCTCTAAACTCCATACTCAGTGCTGAATCTACCTCTAGTTTTTTCATTTGAGTTAGCCGAATCTTCTGGTAAGTAAACTTCCTACTCTTCTTCTTCTCTTGACTGATTTGGTTAATGCCGAATCTTATTTGTCCCTCCTTGATATTTCTTCAATCATTATTAATCGGGATCTTAACTCTTTTCTTGTTCCAAAATGGTGATGTAGCCGAAACCCCTAACATCACTTATGTAACATCCTGGAAAGGGCCTATGCATTTTCGGTTTAATTGTACGAAGTGACATGTTTTAGGTATTAAGAATAAATTTTGAACATTTTTGGAAACCCGGAAATGTATGGAAATGATTTGGAAATGAACATTTTTGGAAACTTGAAAATGCATGGAAATGATTTAGAAATGAACATTTTTGGAAACCTAGAAATGTATGGAAATGTTAGGGTTAAAAGAGGAAAGTGAACATTTCTGGAAACTTGGAAATGTAAGGAAATGATTCAAAAGAGGAAAGTGAACATTTCTGGAAACTTGGAAATGTAAGAAAATGTCAAGTTTACAAAGCCGAATGAAAATTTTAGGAAACTTAGAAATGACTTAGAAATGTCGAGTTTTAAAGTTTAAAAGAGGAAATTAAGGCAAGGTGGCCTTAAAAGAAAAAGTTGGTGAAATTTGACACACAAACAGGCTTGGAAAAGTAGCCTGAAGATGTCACTTAGGGCCTATGGAAATGGCGCGACATGCAAGGTGTTGGGCCTGAGTTCGAGTCATATAGGAAGCAAATAAAAGAAGTTTTATTTTTGCTTCTAGAAACACAGAGGTGGACGGCACAAGGCTTGCAAAAGAGGAGTTTTATTCTCTTTAAATTTCGGCTAAATAGGAGATAAATAGTAGATTTATTTAGATTATTTTCAAGAGATAATTGTGGATTAATTCCTTTTATTTTTTATTTTGGATAAAAGAAGAGATAATAGAAGGATTATTATTATTAATTCAAAGGATAAAGTTATCAAATAAAGAAGAGTGGTGGCCAAGTAAGGGATTCTGAGTAGTAGTTTCGGCTATAAAAGGAAGAAAATAGGGCTACTCATCAATTTTTCTTCCTCCTCTTCTCTCTGCCGTATTTCTGAGTGCTCTCTTCTCTTCTCTTCTCTTTTTCTTTTGTCAAGCCGAATCTATAGTCCACCATTGTCAAAATTCTCAAGTTTTCTTTTCTTCCTATTTCTTCTTACCAACCCATTCAAAAGCCGAATCTTGGAGGGGCTTCAAGCATAGGTGCTGTTGATTTCTTCAAAGGTAAGAACAAGTTTGATTTCCATTCTTTTCTTTTAGATTAGCCAAGAGATAATCTAACCCCATACATATTATGGTTGCCGAATATGGAAGGATCTTTCGGGATTATCAGAGTAGTCGACTAAAAGGAGGAGTATTCAGGATTTCTAAGATTAAGGTAAGACATATGTATATTCGGCCAAAGGCCATGTTTTATATTTTAATGGTTAGATTAAATCTAACGCAAGGTTATAAGAATTTCGACATTCCTAGGAAAACAAGGATCAATTTCGGGATTTGTTGGTGTCCCAATCGGCAACAAGGTAAGTTTAAGAATACTAATCCTACTAGGATTTGGATTTATGGTCGAATGGCTTTTTATTAAAATATTAAGTGAATAATCAAATGTAGGGATTAAGGATCTAAGCGGTAGATCAAATTTCGAGATCTCAAGGAATTTGCTAAACGAATCAGGTGTGTACCCCACACTATTTCATAATATATTTTATGGCATGTTTAATTAATATATGTGATATTAAGAATATGAAAGTGTAAGAATGTGGCTAAGGTACCATGTTATGGTAGTGCAGTACTGTGCACGTTTCCTACTCCTACTAGGATTACGAAATATGTTAGATTTAACATGTGAAAAGTGACATGAATGTGAATTTAAGTATGATATGCATAATATGAATAATATGGGGCATTCGGGTTATATGAGAAAGGGGAAGTGAATGTGGTGACTTCAATCTCACTATCCGAATGTGGTGACTTGGTCACATTATCCGAATGTGGTGACTTGGTCACATTTATCGAATGTGGTAACCGGTTAGATTATTCGAATGTGGTGTCTCATGACACAATTATCCGTGGCTATGCCACGAATTTTATATGGGCGATGAGCACGCGTCGATTGCAGATGTTGCGCTTCGATGGTGTATAGCGGATGGGGTTGACTTAGTAGTCCCACGGTGTGTGAGTTGGTACGGGATGTGTAACGGATGGCACTTAGGTTTGGGTTTGGGTTGCATCATCATTTTTATCTGTTATATGAATAAGTATTTGATATGAAAATGTATGCCTGATCTATTGAATTTTAGTGTTGTGTACACATTGAGTCTATTGACTCACCCCATTGTGGGACTATTTTTCAGGTGACAATCAATAATGGACCGGGTTCGGCAGAAGCTTAGGGATGGCCATGCTCGGCTTGAAGTTTTATTCAATATGGACATTTAATTTTATTTAAGTATTTTAGAATTTTATTTTGGGTTTTTACTTGATGTAATAAGGGCATAAGGCCCAAGTTGAATTTCTTTATTTCTTTTTACTTTTAATTATTATGTTTATGAACTGTTATTGATTAACGGATCAAACAAATTTATTTTTTTTTAACCCTAAGTGTTTTGTCACTTTAAATAAATGGATTTCAATGTAAAATAAATTGGTTTTCAGTACAAGCCCAACCCAAACCATTTTTTTTTTAAAATTCACACAAGTTTTTCTTAAGTAACAAAAGAACTTTGAACCGGTTTACTTGAGGAACATACCAGATCCGGTCCAGGCTCGTGGGCCGGGTGTGGGATGTTTCAACTTAGGCGGTGCCAAACGTTGGTGCTGGATAGCCGAATACAGTGGATCTTCGGGATTTGGTTGCTGATCTAGGTAAGGGTTCTAGTGTTTCGTATCTGTCTCTCATTCTTTTAAAAGCCGAAGGCTAATCATTTGTGTGTATTAGTGCTTGGCCGATTGCAAGGGAGGTTCATCACATAGCTTCGGGATTTGGTTGAAAACCAAATCGGCATTAAGGTAAGGTGCTACCTTTATGTGACATATCCTTCGAGATTTCTAGTTGAGCCGAATAGGCTTTTGGTTACTAACAAAATGTTGGCCGATTGTAGAAAGGGGGAAGGCAAATGTTTCGGGATCTTATTAGTTTCGCGTAGTTTCGAGATTTCGCTTAGATCTACGAATAGTCAGGTGTGTAACGCTTACACACTTCGTTAGTATGATATGTTTATTGTGTTACTGTAATAGCCATTAAAACCGGTGGTTATGCCTTGTGGGCATGAGTGTGGACTCCGGGTAAGTCCCCTGATTATGGATCTCGATATATGCTATCATGTCATTGTTTAATGCTATGCCATGTGTTATTTGCATCATCATATGTTATTATGCCGTGTTTGATATGGACATGATGGCGGGATTGTTGATAGGAGGGGGAAGAATTATTTTGGACTATCACCAGTGGTTTTGACCACACGACGGGTTGGCCCCGTCCTTGATATTATTATTTGTGACTAAGTCCCAGTGGTTTTGACCATATTTATGATATTTGTGACTACAGTCACCAGTGGTTTTGACCATATATGGATATTGTGACTCGTCCCAGTGGTTTGGTACCACAGTGGGTTGGCCCCACATGATTAATTACGGGATTGTCATCAGTGGTTTTGACCTCGCGATGGGCTGGCCCCATCACTTGATTTGTGACTACGGTCACCACTGGTTTTGACCATACCGATATATACTTGTGACTACGGTCACCAGTGGTTTTGACCACCAGTGGTTTTGACCACACGGGGTAGATAAAGGAGATCGGATGGTTAGCTTATGGGGTTGCATGATTTGCATGTTTTACTAATGATTTGCGTAAGTGTTGCACTTTCGGGTTGGGGATTTATACATTGAGTCTCGGTGACTCACCCCTTCCCATATATTTTGCAGATGAGGCATAGATCGGGGAGGACTCAAGGTGGCCATGCATGCTAGTTTCGGGTTTTGGCTTTAAATTACTATTTTTGTTTTATTTATTTACTTTAAATTTGGTTTTGGTTTTGTAATAAGGCCGCTAAGTATTATTTTGGGGTTTTTTAGTTACTTGCTTTTATTTTGATTATATTATGCATGTGCTCAATAAATTGACTTGCTTAAATAACCAGTAAAAAAACAACGTTTTCAAAATTACATCTCTTTTGGGTTTCCAAACCTTACTATCGGGGAATAATCTACACAACATGATAACAAATTAACCTAAGTGATTATCAAATTTAATTTCTCAAATGACTTCAAACACAAATGGTTTTTAACTCGACTATGCTTAACTCACTTGGATTTTAATAAGTATCGAAAGGTTTTCAAAGAACTATAAAGAACAAATGGATTTCCAACAGAAGAGGTTTTCCGGGTTTTAAAGTAACACTAAATCGATTTCAACTATACTTTCCATGGGGTTTTCTAAACTCTAAAACGATAAAGGGTTTTTCAATGAAATTAAACCGGTAACTTGTTTATTCAACCATTTTCACTCTGTAACATGCCAGATTCGGTCGTGATGTGTTGACCGGGTTTAGGGTGTTACAATTTTGGTATCAGAGCCAGGTTCAATAGCTTGGCTGTGGGCTCGAGGCCCAAAAATGTTTTAAAATGGATTATGAAAGGCTTTTATGGGAAAAAGTATAGTGGTGAAAGCATGGCACCGAGTCTCCGGCACTGATCCACCCAGGTAAGTAGCCCAAACTGTTGCTTTGATGTTATGATTATGATGATATTGGCATGACTAAATAGTAGTAGGAACTGCTCTAAAGATTTGAACTATAGGATGGATGTACTCGAGAACAATCCCTTATTAAACTTCTCATAAAACTGTGCCTTAATAGACAGTGGAATAAAAGTCTAACGCATAAAACTTTTAATCAGCTCGTATCGTATCGGTAGACATGAGTGCACGTGGACGTGGGCGTAACACTCGTGGATGAGGTAGGGGTAGGATGACGATCTCGGAACCCGTAGGGTCTAGTCATTGATCGAAAAATGAGGTACCACCGCCGCCAGCTGTGGGCACGGAACATCAGGAGTAGACTGGTGATGACGCAGTGTTGTAGGCAATGTTGCGGGTGTTAGAGAGGGTTGCTAATGCAGGCGTCGGGTAGGGGTTCAAAAATCTGTGTCTGAACGACTCCGGGCTAATGGTGCTGAGGTGTTTAGAGGTATATCCGGCGTGGCTCTCAGTACGGCGGAATATTGGTTGGAGGCGACAGAACGTATTATGGATGATCTAGACTTCTCGGCTGAGGAGAAGCTGAAGGGGGTAGTATCTCTGCTGCGAGATGAGTCATATCAGTGGTGGCTCACAGTTAAAGACGAAGCAATGGCGGATGACCTTACTTGGGAATTCTTTAGGGCAGCCTATCAGAGGAAATACATAGGGGCTAGCTACATTGACGCACAGCGTAAGGCGTTCCTGAACGTGTCTAAGGTAATAAGACTATATCAGAATATGAGGCGGAATTCCTTTAGCTGAGTCGCTATGCGCGTGGTATTGTGGGCACGGAGCATGAGCGCTGTGTCAGATTTGAGGATGGGCTGAGAGACGAGCTACGGATGTTAATTGTGCCACAGCAAGAAAGAGAGTTTGTGGTCTTAGTGGAAAAGGCCAAAGTGGCTGAGGAAGTAAAACAGTCTGTGAGGCGGAATCAGGACAAGGGTTGGAATAAAAGGTATTCTGGATCATCTGGGTCTGCTAGGAATCAGCAGAAACAGGGTAGATATAGTGGGCCGAATCAAGCTGCTAGGCCTGCTGTTGCTAATACTTAATGGTCGCCACGGTGTGCTTGGTGTGAAAAGTCTCACACGGGGGAGTGTTGGATTGGAAACAGAGGAAGCTTTGAGTGTGGATCGATGGGGCACCGAGTGAGGGATTGTCCATAGAGGTCAGTTAGGTTACAGTCTGGGGATCAGAATAGTACATAGGTCAGGAGGGATGGTCAGCAGCCACAGAGGGGCCGTGGTGCAGCCAGGGGAGGTAATGGCTCTGATAGAGGCTGTGGAGCACCGGGCAGAGGTGCAGCTGGTACAGAGGCGAGGAAGCTTGGATTGGTCTATGCAATGAGGCATCGAGATGAGGGCAACGCACCGGACGTCATAACCGGTACGTTCTTAATCTTTGGACTACCTTATAATGCTTAAATAGATGTGGGATCGACGCACTCATATGTAGCCAGTAGCATAGTGGAAATGATGAACTTAGACTCTGAGATTACTTCTAGGAAGATGATAGTGATAAGCCCTCTAGGTCACTCAGTAGAAGTAAATAAACTATATAGGGATGTACCCCTAGAACTTCAAAGGGTCGTGTTTTTGGCTGATTTGATGGAACTGCCTTTTGGGGAGTTCGATCTGATTCTCGGAATGGATTGGCTAGTGAAGTACCAAGCCAGTTTGGATTGCACGACTAAGCGCATGGTGTTGAGGACAGTTGAAGGTGAAGAGGTGGTGATGATTGGTAATAGGAGAGATTACCTATCCAATGTTGTCTCTGCGCTGAAGGCCGAGAAAATGGTGAGGAAAGGCTGCGAGGCATTTATGGTGCATGTCTGTCCTTTGGAAGCCAAGGATACAGCGGTGGAGAGTGTCTGAACCGTGAGGGAATTTGCTGATGTATTTCCAGAGGAACTTCTGGGTGTGCCTCCGGACCGTGAAGTTGAGTTCGGTATAGATCTGCTGCTAGGAACCGCGCCAGTGTCTATTGCCCCATATAGGATGGTGTCAAAGGAATTGGTGGAGTTAAAGGCACAGATTCAGGAATTGTTGGACAGGGGTTTCATCCGGCCGAGTATATCTCCTTGGGGAGCGCTTGTGCTCTTTGTTAAGAAGAAAGACGGTACAATGCGGATGTGTATAGACTATCGCCAGCTGAATAAGTTGACGATCAAAAACAAGTATCCGTTGCCCAGGATTGACGACTTGTTTGAACAACTTAAGGGTGCATCAGTTTTCTCTAAGATCGATCTCAGGTCGGGTTATCATCAACTCAAAGTAAAGCTGATATTCATAAGACATCGTTTTGTACTCGGTATGGGCATTACGAGTTTCTGGTGATGCCATTCAGGTTGACTAATGCGCCGGCAGCATTCATGGACATCATGAATTGTGTGTTTCAGCCGTATTTGGATCAATTTGTCGTGGTGTTTATAGACGACATTTTGGTGTACTCAAAATCTGAGAAGGAACATGACGCGCATCTTCGGGTGGTTCTACAGGTTCTGAGGGAGAAGCAGTTGTTCGCCAAGTTTAGTAAGTGCGAGTTCTGGCTTAAGGAGGTAACTTTCTTGGGTCATGTAGTAGCAGCTGAGGGGATTAGGGTGGATCATCGAAAGATCGAAGCAGTGTTGGATTGGAAACCACCTAAGTCGGTAGCAGAAATTCAGAGTTTTCTGGGTTTGGCAGGATACTACAAGAGGTTCGTGGAAGGTTCCTCGTTGATTGCAGCGCGCTGACTAAGTTGTTGAGGAAAGGGGTTCTGTTTGTGTGGTTTGAGAAAGAGCAAGAAAGTTTTGACAAGTTAAAGAAGACTTTGACTGAAGCTCCAGTTTTGATTTAGCCTGAGGCAGGGAAGGAATTCACGGTCTATTGTGATGCATCACATACTGGCTTAAGGTGTGTGCTAATGTAAGACGGGAAAGTGGTGGCGTATGCATCTCGACAGTTGAGGCCTCATGAGGGTAACTACCTGACACACGACTTGGAATTGGCTGCAGTGGTTTTTGCTTTGAAGATTTGGAGGCATTATTTGTATGGGGAAAATTTGATAGTTTACACGGATCACAAGAGTCTGAAGTACCTCTTGACTCAGAAAGATTTAAATTTGAGGCAGCGAAGGTGGAGCGAGTTGTTGAAGGACTATGACTGCTCGATTGAGTACCATCCGGGTAAAGCTAACGTAGTAGCTGATGCGTTGAGCCGTAAGGTGGTAGCGAACTTGCGAGCGATGTTTGCTCACCTTAGTCTGTATGACGATGGGAGTCTTTTGGCGAAATTGCAAGTAAAGCCGACTTGGATTGCTCAGGTTAAGGAGAGACAGCTGACAGATGAGGTTTTGAGTGCTCGGAGGTTGTAAGTGCAGAATGGTGAATTGGAGGGTTACAGCTTGGGCAATGATGGAGTACTGTGTTTTTAGGGGAAAGTATGCATGCCAAGGGACGTTAAGTTGAGACAGCGGATTCTTCAGGAAGCTCAAAGCAACCCATACGCTATGCATCCTGGAGGCAGTAAGATGTATCGTGATTTGAGGGAACAGTTTTGGTGGCCGGGTCTTAAGCGGGAAGTAACGGAGTTTGTGGGTAAGTGTCTGACATGCCAGCAAGTTAAAGCTGAGCATCAGTTACCGTCAGGACTGTTGCAGCCAGTAAAGATTCCGCAGTGGAAGTGGGAAAGGATTACGATTGACTTTGTTAGCAGGCTTCCCCTTACGCCTAGTAAGAAGGACTCAGTCTGGGTGATTGTGGACCGTTTGACTAAATCAGCTCATTTCATACCGGTAAGGGTTGATCATTCGCTCCAGAAGTTAGCGAAGTTGTATGTGGCAGAGATAGTAAGGTTGCATGGAGTGGCTGTGTCAATCATTTCGGATAGGGATCCCAGGTTCACGTCGAGGTTCGGAAAGCTTTGCATCAAAGCTTTGGGTACAAGTTGGATTTAAGACGACGGCTTTTCACCCATGATCGATGGATGGGCGACTGAAGCGGTAATCCAGATTCGGGAGATATGTTAAGGGGTTTGGTTCGGATTTCATGTAGTTGGGAGGAGTATCTACCATTGGCGAGTTAAACATAACAACAGATTATCAAGCGAGTATACAGATGGCACCATATGAGGCACTATATGGACAGAAATGTTGTACTCCTACGTGTTGGATAGAACTGGGTGAACGGTAGATGTTGGGTCCGGAGTTGGTTGCAGAAATAGAGGATAAGGTTAAGGTGATTCAGGCTTGTCTTAAGGAAGCGTTGGACAGGCAGAAGTCTTACGCCGATCTTAAGCGCAGGGATATAGAGTATGCAGTGGGTGATAAGGTCTTTCTAAAGGTATCGCAATGGTAGAAAGTGTTGAGATTTGGGCGAAAAGGGAAGCTAAGCCCTAGGTTTATCGGGCCGTATACAGTGTTGAAGCGAGTGGGACCGGTAGCTTATCAGCTCGAGTTACCAGTAGAGTTAAGTCAGATTCACGACATCTTTCATGTTTCCATGCTTAGGCGCTATCGATCAGATTCGTCACATGTTGTGCCAGTTGCGGAGATAGAGGTAAACTCAGACTTGTCTTTCGAGGAGGAACCGGTACGGATCTTGGATCGGGATGTCAAGGTTCTGCGTCGGAAGTCAGTTCCCTTGGTGAAAGTTTTATGGCGGAACCATGGTACGGAGGAGGCCAAGTGGGAACCAGAAGATGTGATGCGGCAGCAATACCCCCAACTTTTCTGACCAGGTAATTTCGAGGCTGAAATTATTTTTAAGGGGGTAGAACTGTAATATCCTTAAATCGGGGTCTCTGTATTTTGCTTGTGTTTGCACGTGATGATATGTCTGCTGTGTTCGTTTGGTATGTTTTGGGGTCTAGGCATGACCTCGGGTTAGGCCTGGGTCATGGCCAAAAATTTTGTTTTAAGTGCTTAGGAAGAGGGAGCTAGGAGAGTTAGCGGTTAAAAGAATTTATTGGAGGGTTGTGACACAAACAACCTAGTGGCAAAGTGGCAAAGGAGGCGCCACTAAGGTGCCAGGTGGGTGACGCCACATGTAGGGAAAGAGTGCTTGGGTTCGAGCAACAGGAATTGCACTTTTTGCTTATTATTTTTCACGCCAGAAGCAGGGAAGAGGAGTGCTCAGGATGGACTCTGGAAGATAAGGATGGAAGGGGTCAAACGGATTTGAACTGATGTAGGGGAAGAAATTTAGGAGTTTGAATCTTTTCAAACTCATTTGAAGGAGTTGGCCAAATTATGGACTTTGAGGAAGGAGGTGTAATCAGATTTGGAAGCTAGGGGGTGCCAAATTTCAATAGCCCAGTAAGGGTGCATGTTCGGCTAGCTTTGGGAGTGTTTCTCTTTTTTTTTTTTTTGTTTAGTGTCAAAATCGACCCTCAAAGTGCATTTTCTCTCTTTTCTCTTTCGGCAACTTGGGCATTTGGCCGAACCAATTTTGCAACTCCCTTTGAAGAGCCGAAACTCAATTCTCTCCTTTTCTTCTTTTTACCTTTCGGTTCATTCATTGTTAGCCATTCTCTTCTCTACATCTTCACCTCCAATCGACATCTTTCTTCTCTCTTTCAAATATCCTTGTGCCGAAACTTCATCCATTCTTCTTTGCCGAAATCAATCCTATTCCATCTTCTTCCATCTCTTCCATCTTGAAAAGCCGAAACCCCTTTGTGTTCTCTTTTTTTCCTTCAAAGTGGTTGGCCGAATATCCCTTGCCTTATTTCTCTTCTCTTCTCGCGTGCTCTAAACTCTATACTCAGTACCGAATCTACCTCTAGTTCTTTCATTTGAGTTAGCCGAATCTTCTGGTAAGTAAACTTCCCACTCTCCTTCTCTTGACTGATTTGGTTAATGCTGAATCTTATTTGTCCCTCCTTGATATTTCTTCAATCGTTATTAATTAGGATCTTAACTCTTTTCTTATTCCAAAATGGTGACGTAGCCGAAACCCCTAACATCACTTAGGGGGTGCCAAACGCTGGTGCTGGATAGCCAAATACAGTGGATCTTCAGGATTTGGTTGTCGATCTAGGTAAGGGTTTTAGTGTTTCGGATCTGTCTCTCATTCTTTTAAAAGCAGAAGGCTAATCATTTGTGTGTATTAGTGCTTGGCTGATTGCAAGGGAGGTTCATCACATAGCTTCGGGATTTGGTTGAAAACCAAATCGGCATTAAAGTAACGTGCTACCTTCATGCGACATATCCTTCGAGATTTCTAGTTGAGTCGAATAGGCTTTTGGTTACTAACAAAATGTTGGCCGATTGTGGAAAGGAGGAAGGCAAACGTTTCTGGATCTCGTTAGTTTCGCATAGTTTCGAGATTTCGCTTAGATCTACGAATAGTCAGGTGTGTAACTCTTACACACTTCGTTAGTATATTGTGTTACTGTAATAGCCATTAAAACCGGTGGTTATGCCTTGTGGGCATGAGTGTGGACTCCGGGTAAGTCCCCTAATTATGGATCTCGATATATGCTATCATGTTATTGTTTAATGCTATGCCATGTGTTATTTGCATCATCATATGTTATTATGCCACGTTTGATATGGACATGATGGCGAGATTGTTGAGAGAAGGGGGAAGAATTATTTTGGACTGTCACCAATGGTTTTGACCACACGACGGGTTGGCCCCGTCTTTGATATTATTATTTGTGACTAAGTCCCAGTGGTTTTGACCACTAGTGGTTTTGACCACATTTATGATATTTGTGCCTACGGTCACCAGTGGTTTTGACCACATATGGATATTGTGACTCGTCCCAATGGTTTGGTACCACAGTGGGTTGGCCCCACATGATTAATTACAGGATTATCATTAGTGGTTTTGACCACGCAATGGGTTGGCCCCATCACTTGATTTGTGACTACAGTCACCAGTGGTTTTGACCACCAGTGGTTTTGACCACACGGGGTAGATAAAGGAGATCAGATGGTTAGGTTATGGGGTTGCATGATTTGCATGTTTTACTGATGATTTGCGTAAGTGTTGCACTTTCGGGTTGGGGATTTATACACTGAGTCTCGGTGACTCACCCTTTCCCATATATTTTGTAGATGAGGCATAGATCGCGGATCTGGAGCCGGGGAGGACTCGAGGTGGCCATGCATGCTAGTTTCGGGTTTTGACTTTAAATTACTATTTCGGTTTTATTTATTTACTTTAAATTTGGTTTTGGTTTTGTAATAAGGCCGCTAAGTATTATTTTGGGTTTTTAATTACTTGCTTTTATTTTGATTATAATATGCATGTGCTCAATAAATTGACTTGCTTAAATAACCGGTAAAAAAACAACGTTTTCAAAATTATATCTCTTTCGGGTTTTCAAACCTTACTATCGGGGAATAATCTACACAAGATGATAACAAATTAACCTAAGTGATTATCAAATTGAATTTCTCAAATGACTTCAAACACAAATGGTTTTTAACTCGACTATGCTTAACTCACTTGGATTTTAATAAGTATCGAAAGCAAATGGATTTCCAACAGAAGAGGTTTTTCGGGTTTTAAAGCAACACTAAATTGATTTCAACTATACTCTCCACGGGGTTTTCTAAACTCTAAAACGATAAAGGGTTTTTTAATGAAATTAAACCGGTAACTTGTTTATTCAACCGTTTTCACTTCGTAACTTGCCAGATTCGGTCGTGGTGTGTTAACCTGGTTTGGGGTGTTACAAGTGTGATGATTCCTGACAGCTTAAATTGTGTTTTCGTATAGCAATGGATATCGAATGAGCTATAGCGGATGATGTAGAGAGTAATGCGCCTACTCCCGCTCAAGGGATAGTGCCTACTGAATCTAGACCCGTGTCGAGTAGTCATGGAGGTGAGGCTAAAGAAGTCTTTTTCCAAATGATGAACGAATGGTTTAGTCAATACATTCGTACTAATCAGGCTACTCAACAACCTCCACCCCCACCTATACCTCAACAAATCCCTATTGTTCCTTAAGCTGTAGATCCGATAAGGTTGAACAAGCTTCCAGTGGATAAAATTCATAAACATGGGGCTGAAGAGTTACAGGCTACTGTTGATGATGATATTGAGAGACCTGAGTTTTGGCTTGAAAATACGATCCGAGTATTTGATGAATTGTTTTGTACTCCTGATGAATGTATTAAATGTGTTGTATATTTGCTGAGAGACAGCACGTCTCATTGGTGGAACACGTTGGTATCTGTGGTACCGAGAGAACGAGTGACTTGGGAATTCTTTCAGAATGAGTTTCGAAAGAAATACATAAGTCAGCGATTCCTTAATCAAAAGCATAAAGAGTTCTTAGAGTTAAAACATGGCCACATGACTATCACTGAGTATGAAAGAGAGTTTGTACGGTTAAGCAAGTATGCTCGATAGTATGTGTCAACTGAGGAGATTATGTATAAACGATTCATTGATGGGTTGAATAAAGATATAAAATTATTAGTCAGAATTCTTGACTTGAAAGAATTTGTTCTTCTGGTTGAAAGGGCTTGTAAAGTCGAGGATCTTAGCAAAGAAAAGAGAAAAGCAGAATCAGAAGCTAGAGATTCAAGAAAAAGATCAATAAGTAAGTCGTATCACTCTTTATCAAAAAAATCTCGAGATTTGTTTAATCGATCAAATACACAAGTGGAATATTCTAATAGAGATCATGGGAAGCAAATTACGAGTTCAAAAACTCTAGCTATGTCAGTGGCAAGTGTGGGTAATGCTAGACCAAATAAACCTGAATGTGGATGATGTGGAAAATGAAATTTTGGAGAATGTAGATTGAATGATAAAGCCTGTTTTAAATGTGGCTCGCATGAACATTTCATTCAGGATTGTCCTGAGCTAGATGAAAACGATAAGTCTCAGACTGTAAGGTCGAGCAACCCTACTGTGAGAGGAAGACCATTCCATAACATTGGAAATGTGAGTGGTTGTAGAGGTGTGACACGAGATACTGCTGCGAGATCCGATGCTAGAGGACTTGCCAGAGCCTATGCTATTCGTGATCGCGAAGAAGCATCATCGCTAGATGTTATCACCTGTACTTTCACTCTCTATGATACTAATGTGATTGCATTGATAGATCCAGGATCAACTCATTCTTATATATGCATGAATTCAGTATCCAGTAAGACTTTGCCTGTAGAGTCTACTGAATTTGTGATTAAAGTATCAAACCCCTTAGGCAAATGTGTTTTGGTTGACAAAGTCTGCAAGGATTATCCGTTAATGAATCGGGATTTCTGTTTTCTGGCTAATCTGATGTTGTTGTCATTTGATGAATTTAATGTAATTTTGGGTATGGATTGGCTAAGGATGCATGCTGCTATAGTGAATTGTAGATAAGAGATAATTGAACTAAAATGTCAGAATAATGAGACTATTAGAATTGAATCTGATAATCTAAACAATTTTCCAGTTGTGATCTTGTCTAAGTTAGTTCATAGATTTGTGGGAAAGGGGTGTGATGCTTACCTTGCTTATGTACTTGATATGAAAATGACGGAAACAATGATTGGATCAGTACCAGTTATGTGTGAATATTTAGATGTATTTCCTGAAGAGTTACCGGGTTTACCACCTATCAGTGAAGTTGAATTTAGTATTGAATTAGTACCGGAAACAACACCGATATCGATAGCTCCGTACAGAATGGCCTCAACAGAGTTGAAAGAATTGAAAGCTAAGTTTCAAGAGTTGACAGATAAAAGTTTTGGTAGACTGAGTTTCTCTCCCTGGGGTGCACCGGTGTTGTTTGTGAAAAGGAAAGATGGCATGATGAGAATGTGTATAGATTATCGAAAACTCAACAAAGTGACGATCAAGAACAAATACCCTCTACCACAGATTGATGATTTGTTTGATCAGTTGAAAGGGGCAACAGTGTTTTCGAAAATCGATTTGAGATCGGGTTATTACGAACTGCAAGTTAAAGACTCCTATGTGCCAAATACTACATTTAGAACAAGGTACGGACACTACGAATTTCTTGTTATGCCTTTTGGACTTAATAAGTGCACCTGCTGTTTTTATGGACTTAATGAACCTGACTTTTAGGCCGTATTTAGACCAATTTGTAGTTGTACTTATTGATGATATTTTGATCTACTCTCGTGATGAATATGAGCATGCTGAACATTTGACAATTGTGTTACAAACTTTGAGAGATAAACAATTGTTTACAAAGTTTAGAAAATGTGAATTTTGGTTACGAGAAGTCAGTTTTCTGGGACATATAGTTTCAGCCGCGGGTATCCGAGTTGACCCGAGCCAAATTTTCACGATTATAGATTGGAAGCCTCCGAGAAATTTAACCAAATCGCGTAGTTTTCTAGGACTAGCTAGCTATTATAGACGATTTGTGAAAGATTTTTCGATGATTGTGACTCCAATCACACGATTGCTTCAAAAAGATTTTAGATTTGAGTGGTCAGAAAAGTGTCAGCAGAGCTTCAAACAGTTGAAAGCATTATTGACAAAGGCACCAGTGTTAGTTCAACTTGAGTCGGGTAAAGAACTTGTAGTTTTCAATGATGCATCGTTAAATGGTCTAGGTTGTGTTTTGATGCAGGAAGGCAAAGTTGTAGCTTATGCCTTGAGACAGTTGAAGCCACATGAAAAGAATTATCCGATGCACGATCTTAAATTAGCCACGATAGTGTTCGCATTTAAAATTTGGCGCCATTATTTGTTTGGTGAGAAATGCCATATATATATCGACCACAAAAGCTTGAAATATCTGATAACTCAGAAAGACTTGAATTTGGGACAGCGGAGATGGTTAAATTGCTAAAAGACTATGAATTAGTAATTGACTATCATCCGGGAAAAGCAAACGTAGTTGCTGATGCTTTGAGCCGAAAGTCTTTATTCGCTTTACGAGTTTTGAACACACAATTAGTTTTGTCTGATAACGGTTTGTTAATAGCTCAGTTGAAAGCAAGACAGTTATTTCTATAGCAGATTTATAAAGCTCAAAAGTTTGATAATGAATTACAAGTAAAATGAATTCAGTGTGAGTCGACTTCTGATTCAGAATTTCGAATAGGGCCTGATGACTGTTTGATGTTTCGTGATAGAATATGTGTACCAAGAAATTCTAAGCTTATTCAGAGGATTCTAAAAGAAGCACACAGTAGTTGTTTATCAGTGTATCTGGGAAGCACGAAAATGTATAACGATTTGAAATAGCATTATTGGTGGCATGGCATGAAAAGAGATATCTCAGAATTAGTTTCAAAATGTTTGATTTGTCAGCAAGTCAAAGCTAAGCATCAAGTGTCATCCGGTATATTACAACCTATTATGATTCCTAAGGTGGAAATGGGATAGAGTAAAAATGGATTTTGTATCGGGATTGCCTTTATCTCCGAGAAGGAAAGATGCAATCTGGGTTGTTGTTGATAGATTGAGGAAATCGACTCATCTCATTCTTGTATGTACGGATTACTCACTTGACAAATTCCCAGAGTTGTATATCTCAAAGATTGTTCGATTGCACGGAGTACTACTATCTATTGTTTCAGATAGGGATCTGAGATTTACTTCGCGATTTTGGAAGAAATTGCAAGAAGTTTTGGGTACAGAGCTGCATTTTAGCACTACATTTTATCTGCAAACGGATGGACAATCCGAGCGAGTTATTCAGACACTTGAGGATATGTTGCGTTGTTGCATTCTTGAGTTTGAAGGTAGCTGGGAGAAATATCTACCGCTGGTTGAATTTGCTTAAAATAATAACTTTCAATCGAGTATAAAGATGGCATCATACGAAGCTCTTTACGGTCGTAAATGCCGAACACCGTTGTACTGGACTGAGCTTAGCGAGAATAAGATTCACAGAGTTGATCTAATTAGAGAAACTGAAGAAAAAGTGAAAGCGATTCGTGATAGTTTAAAAGCAGCTTCGCATCGACAGAAATCGTACGCAGACTTGAAATGGAAAAACATTGAGTTTCAGATCGGGGATAAAGTATTTCTAAAAGTCTCACCGTGGAAGAAAATATTTAGATTCGGTAGAAAAGGGAAATTGAGTTCGTGATTCATCGGACCATATGAGATTAGCGAGTGAGTTGGGTTAGTGACGTATCGACTATCTTTACCATTTGAGTTAGAGAAAATACATAATGTGTTTCAAGTGTCGATGCTTCGACGATACCGATCCAACCCTTCACATGTCATTTCCCCAACCGAGGTTGAAATTCAGTCAGATATGTCATATGCTGAAGAACTGATTCAAATTTTAACTCGTGAGATCAAAGAGCTGAGAAATAAGAAAATCACATTAGTGAAAGTATTATGGCATCGACATGAGGTTGAAGAAGCTACTTCGGAACCCGAGGATGCTATGAGAAAACAATACCCCAGGTAAGATTTTCAGAGACGAAAATCCCTAAGGGGGGAGAGTTGTAACAAACCGATTTTAGCTAAATCAAAATAGTGGTCTTGGAACAACAAATCTGATGTTGAAAAATTATTTTAATACTATTTTTGGTGCTTATAGCATGTAATTTGATATGTGTTAAAATTTCGTGAGTTTATTTTATCGTTTAATTGCTCAATTTGAGAAAAAAGACTTAATCGCATAAAATGCAAAAGTTGTAACATCCTAGATTAGGGGTTATGCGTTCGTGCATAATTCATGAGTTAGTAGGTTTTGGCAGTGTTTGGAAGTGTATTAAGGGTGTTTAGAATTCTAGGATGGAAGAGAAAGCTTTGGAAAATTATTGGTTTTTAAGTTAAAAAGGGGGAGCTAGGTAAATGAGGCTTTAAAAGGAATTTCGTGTGAAGCATGACACAAGGAACCATGTGGTAAAGTGGCATGAAGGCGCAAGGGTGCAAGGGGAGAAGTTTGCGTCAAAGGGAGTGCCAAGGGGGAGGAGGTTCGAGCAACGTGGGAAGTATTGGAGACTTTTATTTTGGCGTTAAAAAGGGGAATTGGGCTAATGAGGCCTTAAGGGAAGTTTTAGGCGTTTTTGGACATAAGAATAGCTTTGGTAAAGTGGCTGCAAGGCGCCACTTAAGGGCTTGGTGAATGACGCCATGAACAGGGGAGAAGGGCCTGGGTTCTAGTCTTGTGGGTAACATAAGCGTGATTTTATTTTTCCAAGTTGGCGCTAAGGGAGAATAAGGCCTTAAAAAGAATTGTTGGGGGTTTATGACGCAAAAGAGCTAGCAGCAAAGTGGCTGGTAACGTGTGGTGACTCCAGCAGGTCCCATGTTCGAAACCTGGGGGCAGCAAATTGGTGTTTTATTTTATTTTTTTTGCATGTGACGTCAAGGCAAGGGAGAAGAGATGGATGACTTTGTGACTTTGGAAGGTAAGGATAAGCCTTGTGTTTCTTTTAAATATTTGGCTATAGATAGTGGATAAATAAGATTTTATTTCATTTATTTTAGGAGGTGATAAGCTTGGTTATTATTTATTGGAAATTCGGCTATAAGGTAAGATAAATATTGGTTTATTCAATTTATTTTGAATAAAGGTTGATTTATTTTATTTAGTTTAGATGAGTAGATAGGAGATAATTATGGTGATATTTTATTTGAATAAGTAAGGATTAATTCAAGTTATTTTGAATGAGCTGATAAAAGGATAATTGTAGATTTATTGTATTTATTTTGAATAGGTGATTAAGAGATAAAATAAGAGATTAAATTGGGATTCGATAAGTGGAGATAGGTGTGCCAAATTTGGGTAGTATAAATAGGGGAGGATCAGCTCTTGGGATTTCTTTTCTTCATTCTCCTCTTTGACCGAAAGTTTTTAGTCAAAAGAGGTTCTCTTTTCCTCTCTTTTCTTTGAAGCCAAAACCGAATGTTGAAGTAGCCATAGGTATCTTTTCTTCTTTGCTTTGTTCATTCAAAATCATCATCTTCCCCAAGAACTATTCTTTCTACCATTATTGACAAAAGTCGAAACCCCTCTACCCCTGTTCTTTATTGCCGAATCCTCTAAGCATAAATTCCCTCCACTTTGGCGTGATCTCAGTTCATCATTAAGGTGCCGAAACTCTTTCTTTTTGGATCTAGAAGTCGTTTTTCTAAGGGTGCTCGCGTAGTGGTAAGTAAGTTCTCTCCTAGCAATCGGTTTTGAGTTCTTCTTAATAAGTATACCGAAATCTATAGTGGGCTTTGGTCTAAGGTGGGCCGAATGTCCATTAAGGTCATAGTGGTATGTTCTCTTATGTGTAGCTAACGTCAAGGTGCATTGAGGGAGTTTTCCGGGATTCGTTTCATCAAGGAAGCACTAAGGAGCCCTTTTGGAATTAAAGTGATTAAGGTAAGCAAGTATGGTACTCAGCCCTAGGCCATACTATGTGATTAAGTGTTGACCGATTTGGATTATGGTCTTCTAGGGACAAATCGACAGAAGTAGAGCAAGCTTTCGGGAATCAAGATTATTTCGGTAAGTATGTTAAGTTGTGGATATTTGGTTAAGATTTCGTATATTGATGATTAAATCGATTGTTCTGATTAAGTGTTATGATAGAGGCGAATACCAGTCAAGAAGGGAAGGGTGAACCCTATCCAGAAGTTTAAGAAGAGATCTATTTCTGGCAGACGAGATTGGCCACCGAGTGTGGGCCAAAGAATGGGAAAGGTATAGGCAGATAGCTGTAGTCACGTTTAGTGATAGCATCAGTATCGAAAGCGTAGTTCTCCAAGTTATAAGGTGTGTACTTAGCCTACCGTTTTTCGGGTAAATGATATGTAAGTGATATGTGCATGTGTTATGAATGTGCTAACTAGTGCAGTGGAAATTGTGATATGGATACCCTCAAGGGGTATGTCGATAATCCGGTAAGTACCAAATCTGATTATTAATATGAATATGTGCTATGACTACGCTTGATGAACATGCTCATGCATCATTATATTATATCATTATTTTATGTTGCATGTGCATTGGTTGGGATATGATATGATATGAAAGAAGGTACGGGTGTATTTCGAGTACGTGGTTTGATGTTAGCCTTGAGCTACATCGTGGATTGACGTTGACTGAGGTCACGTTGTGAATTGATTGCAATTTAGTTCGCGTGGCTTGATGAGTAGCTATGTGCCTCATCGTGGTTGATATTGGCTATGTGCCATATCGTGGTTGATGGGTGACTAAGTGTCCCATCATGGTTTTGGTGTTAGCTACGGCTACATCGTGGATTGGCGCTGACTGAGGTCGCGTTGTGGATTATTGTGCTTAATTGCACGTGGACGGCATTGATTGCCTTTTGGAGTGAAAAGGAGAGGGTGATTTGATAATCCCTTGGTGTGTGGTGGCTGGATACGGGGGTGTGTAGAGGATGGACTCTAGGTTGGGTTGGGTGCACCTTGCATAATTTCAATGGATATGTGAATTATTGTGAAAATGGGCCAAGCCCAGTTGATATGTGGATTAATGTGGAAATGGGCCAAGCCCAGTATATGAATGTAGATCAGTGTGGAAATGCACTAAGCTCGATATGTGGAAATTATGCGGTTAATTACCCTGTTACCTGATAACTGATTTGAATATGGGCCAAGCCTAGAATGTGGTAATTTGTGAATATGATAATTGTTATCTGATATATGGGTTATTATGTGGTTAACATGTGGGTGGAATTCAGTGGATTAATTACACACTGAGTCTATATGACTCACCCAATTTTTATTAAACATCGCAGATGATTCGTGGTGATCGGACCGGGTTGGAGTGGATACGAGGTGGCCCATGCAGAAGACGTTTTATTTATTTAAATCAGTATATTATTAAGTGCTTTTGTTTATTTATTTATTCTAATAAGGCCCAGCTAAAGTATTTGAGCATTTTATTATGTTTAAGCTAGATGACGATTAAACTATCATTTGGAATTGTTTTTATTTTTCAGCAATTTATATTTTTAAAATATTTATTAAAGTTTTAAACCTGGATATTTTGTACTAATCAAATTTTTACTTAGCATTTTAAATATAAAATGTTGTTCTAAAGACAATAAATTTTTATGTTTTTACCTTAAGTTAAAATATTTTTCAAACGGTTTCCGCAGTGACATACCAGATTCGGTCAGGACTCGTGGGCCGGGTTTGGGGTGTTATAGTTTGGTATCAGAGCCCGGTTCGAAACTCGGCTTTGAGGGTTTTGGGTCCAAAACTGCTTTCAAAAAAATGGGCTTTTCAAAAAAAATATGGACTTTTAAGAAATTTTTCAGGTTATTTTGGCGTGGCACCTGTATCTCCGGCCCGAAGTCCACCAGGTAAGTACTTCTGACTATTGAAGTGATGTATAGATGTGAACTTGATAGGCTAGATGGGAACGTAGATTAGTGAACTAGGATCTATTGAACCCTAGGACTAGTCTACTCAAACACAAGTACATAAGACTTAAGGATCACCAAACAATCTCGTGACTAAGTCGCGAGCTAAAGGTGTGGCAAATCATTTGTGCGCATGTCTCAGGAGTGGGTTGAGTGAAGAGCTTGGTATTTAAGCAGTCCTAGTGACTCACCTCCTCTTTACTCGAATCCTACCTGGTGCGTAGTAGCCGTTCACCCTAACCAAGAGGACTTAGTCATCGGCTAAACTCAATAATTAAAACCCGAAAGGGACTAGCCATATTTTTTTAAAAAAAAACCTTAGCTTTTAAATTATCAAATTACACCTTTGGGTTGTAAACCCTAAATTAGATTTTGGAAGACATTTATTTATTTTTTTTCGATTTGCAAAATTACGAAAATACCCCTGGTTGTAAAATTACTAAAATGCCCTTGGTTCCTAAAATTTTCATATTACCCCCGACTTTTAAAATATTTTTACTTTACAAGAATACCAAAAACCTTATTTTGTGAAATATTGAAATACCCTAATTTGGAAAATTACCGAATTACCCCTGACTTACAAAATTACCCGAATAACCCTGATTTCTGAAATTTCTACAACATCTCTGATTCGGAAAGTAAATTTTCAAAATAACCCCAATTTCTAAAACTTTTGTATTACCTTCGATTTGTAAAAGTTTTCAAAATACCCACAAGTTTCGAAAATTCTAAAATACCTTTGATTTGTAAAGATTTTTTTTTAAATTTACCCTGATTTATTATGAAAATACCCTGGTAGGACGAATGACGAAATTACCCCTGGGTTGGAAAAGGACTGAAATGCCCATAGAAGTATAGTGAATGATGTTGTGGATGAAAGAATGTGGCTCTATTGAGAAATGAATGTGTCTCTGCTTATGCAGGTGAATGTGACTCTTTGAATTAGAGTAGTGAACTTGAACTGAACCTTTGTATGATCAAAAGAACTACTTCTAAATACTCTATTTCATAAAATTGTTCACGGTTAATAAGTGGAACGAAATTCTAATGCATAAAACTTTTTAATCAGATTAAATCGCGACGTTAGAAATGAGTTCTAGGGGACGTGGTCGTCATGCACGCGGTAGAGGTAGAATGCCAGTATCGAAACCAGTAGGGTCTAGCCATGGATTAGAAAATGAAGTGCCACCGCCAGCAGTGGGCGGAGGATCAAGATCAGACAGGAGGCGATGACGCAGTATCGCGGGCCATGTTGCGAGTGCTCGAGCGAGTAGCAGGAGCTAGTATAGGAAATGGAGCTCGAAAGTCAGTGTCGGAACGACTTAGGTCGAACGGAGCCGAGATTTTCAGAGGAGTATCTGGAGTAGCTCCGAATGTAGCAGAGTATTGGTTAGAAGCAGTCAAAAGAATAATGGACAATTTGGACTGTACCGATGAAGAAAAGCTGAAAGGTGCTGTCTCGTTGCTCCGAGACGAAGCGTATCGATGGTGGCTCACTGTCAGGCAAGGTGTCCCGATAGATTGAGTGGATTGGGAGTATTTTAAGGTTAAGTTCGAAGGGAAATACGTCGGAGCTAGCTATATGGACTCGCAAAGGAAGGCGTTTCTAAACTTGGTTCAAGGAAGAAAGTCGGTAGCAGAGTACGAAGCGAAACTTGTGCGGTTAAGTCAGTACGCCAAAGGGATCGTGACTACTAATTACGAAAGGTGTGTCCGATTCGAAGATGGATTACGAGACGAGCTACGAGTGTTGATTGCTCCGCACAGAGAAAGGGACTTTGCTGTTCTAGTGGAGAAAGCTCGGATCACTGAGGAAGTTAAGAGGACTGTAAGAGAGAACCGAGATATGGAAAGGAACGGGAATAAGAGAAGTTTTAGACCGTCAGCATCGTTTGAAGATGTTCAGAAAAGACCAAGGATCGAGAATTCTGTATGTGCACCTGTGCCAGTTTCTAAGAATCGGAGTCGTCTATGTGCTCAGTGTGGGTAAGCTCACACAGGAGAATGTTGGGGTAATAGTAAAGAATGTTTCCGATGTGGATCTAAGGCTCATTTGGTTAAGAATTGTCCTCAAGCAACGAAGGTTCGTGGTCCAAACCATAGAGGAAATGGTTCTGGCCGAGGTCGTGGAACATTCGGCAGAGGAGCTGAAGGTTCAGATGAGAGACAACCAAGGATGTGATAGCAGGTAAGTTCTTTGTTTTTGGAGTACTATTTATTGCTTTATTGATAGCTTGTTCTTGAGTTGCTAGTGAAGTACCCGAAGCCTTCTAAGTGAACTCAGAGATTGTGTCTAGATGGTATGATGGTTCTATTAAGATCAGAGTGCACAGCATAAGCGTAGTGCGGTGAGTTAAGATGTACGATTATTTGTTAGTAAGTAATTTCGAGGACGAAATTATTTTTAAGGAGGGTAGAATTGTAACATCCTAGATTAGGGGTTATGCGTTCGTGCATAATTCATGAGTTAGTAGGTTTTGGCAGTGTTTGGAAGTGTATTGAGGGTTTTTAGAATTCTAGGATGGAAGAGAAAGCTTTGGAAAATTATTGGTTTTTAAGTTAAAAAGGGGGAGCTAGGTAAATGAGGCTTTAAAAGGAATTCTGTGTGAAGCACGACACAAGGAACCGTATGGTAAAGTGGCATGAAGGTGCAAGGGTGCAAGGGGAGAAGGTTGCATCAAAGGGAGTGCCAAATGGGAGGAGGTTCGAGCAACGTGGGAAGCATTGGAGACTTTTATTTTGGCGTTAAAAAAGGGAATTGGGCTAAAGAGGCCTTAAGAGAAGTTTTAGGCGTTTTTGGACATAAGAATAGCCTTGGTAAAGTGGCTGCAAGGCGCCACTTAAGGGCTTGGTGAATGACGCCATGAGCAGGGGAGAAGGGCCTGGGTTCGAGTCTTATGGGCAGTATAAGCGTGATTTTATTTTTCCAAGTTGGCGCTAAGGGAGAAGAAGGCCTTAAAAAGAATTGTTGGGGGTTTATGACGCAAAGGAGCTAGCAGCAAAGTGGCTGGTAACGTGTGGTGACTTCAGTAGGTCCCATGTTCGAAACCTGGGGGCAGCAAATTGGTGTTTTATTTTATTTTTTTGCATGTGGCGTCAAGGCAAGGGAGAAGAGATGGACGACTTTGGGACTTTGGAAGGTAAGGATATGCCTTGTGTTTCTTTTAAATATTTGGCTATAGATAGTGGATAAATAAGATTTTATTTTATTTATTTTAGGAGGTGATAAGCTTGGTAATTATTTATTGGAAATTCGGCTATAAGGTAAGATAAATGTTGGTTTATTCAATTTATTTTGAATAAAGGTTGATTTATTTTATTTAGTTTAGATGAGTAGATAGGAGATAATTATGGTGATATTTTATTTGAATAAGTAAGGATTAATTCAAGTTATTTTGAATGAGCTGATAAAAGGATAATTGTAGATTTATTGTATTTATTTTGAATAGGTGATTAAGAGATAAAATAAGAGATTAAATTGGGATTTGATAAGTGGAGATAGGTGTGCCAAATTTGGGTAGTATAAATAGGGGAGGATCAGCTCTTGGGATTTCTTTTCTTCATTCTCCTCTTTGACCGAAAGTTTTTAGTCAAAAGAGGTTCTCTTTTCCTCTCTTTTCTTTGAAGCCAAAACCGAATGTTGAAGTAGCCAGAGGTATCTTTTCTTCTTTGCTTTGTTCATTCGAAATCATCATCTTCCCCAAGAACTATTCTTTCTTCCATCATTGACAAAAGCCGAAACCCCTCTACCCCTGTTCTTTATTGCCGAATCCTCTAAGCATAAATTCCCTCCACTTTGGCGTGATCTCTTTACATCATTAAGGTGCCGAAACTCTTTCTTTTTTGATCTAGAAGTCGTTTCTCTAAGGGTGCTGGTGTAGTGGTAAGTAAGTTCTCTCCTAGCAATCGGTTTTGAGTTCTTCTTAATAAGTATACCGAAATCTATAGTGGGCTTTGGTCTAAAGTGGGCCAAATGTCCATTAAGGCCATAGTGGTATGTTTTCTTATGTGTAGCTAACGTCAAGGTTCATTGAGGGAGTTTTCTGGGATTCGTTTCATCAAGGAAGCACTAAGGAGCCCTTTTGGAATTAAAGTGATTAAGGTAAGCAAGTATGGTACTCGGCCCTAGGCCATACTATGTGATTAAGTGTTGACCGATTTGGATTATGGTCTTCTATGGGCAAATCGACTGAAGTAGAGCAAGCTTTCAAGAATCAAGATTATTTCGGTAAGTATGTTAAGTTGTGGATATTTGGTTAAGATTTTGTATATTGATGATTAAATCGATTGTTCTGATTAAGTGTTATGATAGAGGCAAATACCAGTCAAGAAGGGGAAGGGTTGAACTCGAAGTTTAAGAAGAGATCTATTTCTGCTGTACGAGATTGGCCACAAGGGTGTGGCCAGCAGCGAGGGAAAGTTATAGGCAGATAGCTGTAGTCACATTTAGTGATAGCACCAGTATCGAAAGCGTAGTTCTCCAAGTTATAATGTGTGTAGTTAGCCTACCGTTTTTCGGGTAAATGATATGTAAGTGATATGTGCATGTGTTATGAATGTGCTAACTAGTGCAGTGGAAATTGTGATATGGATACCCTCAAGGGGTATGTCGATAATCCGGTAAGTACCAAATCTGATTATTAATATGAATATGTGTTATGACTATGCTTGATGAACATGCTCATGCATCATTATATTATATCATTATTTTATGTTGCATGTGCATGGGTTGGGATATGATATGATATGAAAGAAGGTAGGGGTGTAATTCGAGTACGTGGTTTGATGTTAGCCTTGAGCTCCATCATGGATTGACGTTGACTGAGGTCACGTTGTGGATTAATTGCGATTTAGTTCGCGTGGCTTGATGAGTAGCTATGTGCCTCATCGTGGTTGATATCGGCTATGTGCCATATCGTGGTTGATGGTTGACTAAGTGTCCCATCGTGGTTTTGGTGTTAGCTACGGCTACATCGTGGATTGGCGCTGACTGAGGTCGCGTTGTGGATTATTGTGCTTAATTGCACGTGGACGGCATTGATTGCCTTTTGGAGTGAAAAGGAGAGGGTGATTTGATAATCCCCTGGTGTGTGGTGGCTGGATACGGGGGTGTGTAGAGGATGGACCCTAGGTTGGGTTGGGTGCACCTTGCATAATTTCAATGGATATGTGAATTATTGTGAAAATGGGCCAAGCCCAGTTGATATGTGGATTAATGTGGAAATGGGCCAAGCCCAGTATATGAATGTGGATCAGTGTGGAATTACGCTAAGCCCGATATGTGGAAATTATGCGGTTAATTACCCTGTTACCTGATAACTGATTTGAATATGGGCCAAGCCCAGAATGTGGTAATTTGTGAATATGATAATTGTTATCTGATATATGGGTTATTATGTGGTTAACATGTGGGTGGAATTCAGTGGATTAATTACACACTGAGTCTGTATGACTCACCCAATTTTTATTAAACATCGCAGATGATTCGTAGTGATCGGACCGGGTTGGAGTGGATACGAGGTGGCCCATGCAGAAGACATTTTATTTATTTAAATCAATATATTGTTAAGTACTTTTGTTTATTTATTTATTGTAATAAGGCCCAGATAAAGTATTTGAGCATTTTATTATGTTTAAGCTAGATGACGATTAAACTATCATTTGGAATTGTTTTTATTTTTTGGCAATTTATATTTTTAAAATATTTATTAAAGTTTTAAACCTGGATATTTTGTACTAATCAAATTTTTACTTAGCATTTTAAATATAAAATGTTGTTCTAAAGACAATAAATTTTTATGTTTTTACCTTAAGTTAAAATATTTTTCAAACGGTTTCCGCAGTGACATACCAGATCCGGTCAGGACTCGTGGGCTGGGTTTGGGGTGTTACAAAAGTTGCATGCTATTAGTTAAAGGTGTCAATTGGCCTTGGATTTTAAATATGCTGGCCTTGAATGGTAATTAAACCATTAGAAAGGTAAGTGGACATTAATGGACATTAATATGATGATATTAATGTTTTATCATTAAGGATAAATTAGTAAATTGTCTAATAAAGTTAATATAATAAAAACAAAAGAAAATTTTGTCCATCTTTCTCATGTTCGCTGAACATTGAAAAATAAGATAGCTAGGGATTTTGTTTTTCATTCGGTCACTTGAATCTTTGATTAAGGTATTGATTGAACTCGATTTTTAATGATTTCTACGTTTTTGAGATCGTTGCTTCGTATTCTAGCTAGCTCGTACCTTAGATTTTGAAACTGTTAAAGATTTTGAGAGTTGCTATTGTTGAATGTATGAGTTATTTGATGTTTAATGTTTAAATATGAAAGCTTGATGATAGATTTTAATGTTTTATAAAGTGATTTTTGACAAAAATGCCAAATAGGGATTAAGTTGTGAAATATGTAAATTGAGGGATTGAAATGTGAAATAAATGAAAGTTATGGGCTGTTAGGGATCTATAGGTAATTTGGCTAAGCTGGAGTATAATGAAATTATGTGAATTTTGTGTATTTGAAAAATAGGGGCTAAATAATTAAAAATGTGAAAGTTTAGGGGCTAAAGTGCAAATATGCCTAAATATATGTTTTGGACTAAATTGAAAGAGTATATGATTGAATAAGTCAATTTTGAATTCATATAGATCAAGAAAAAAAGAATTCGGATTTAGATCGGAGGAAAAGCAAGGTTGTCGAATAGTCGATCCGATCCGTTAATTCCAAATACGAGGTAAGTTCGTATAACTGAACTTAAATGTGTACTTATCTATTTGATGGATAAAATTGAGATAATAATTATTCTATTGGATAAGTGTTGTGATATTAAATGAAATGTACGAATTGAGTAAGGCAAGTTGTCGAATAATACCATAGCCGGGCTATGGCAATTGAACAATAAGACCATAACCGGGTTATCGCATGTGAATGAAAGACCACGGCAGGGCCTTGGCAATATATGTGAAAGACCATAGTTGGACTATGGCATCAGAAAAATCGATGAAATGGTATAGAAAGCATTTTTAAATCAGAGTGGTTTGATAAGAGTATTGATGAGAAATAGAAATGTATCGATACAGGTATGTACGGAAAACTATTCAAATATGGAGATAGATAAAGTTGAGAACTCATGAATGAGGACATGGATAAGTTTTATGTTAACTCAGGAATTGATGCTTTTAATGTTAATGATATTATCTATTTTGAATTGTTATATGAATGTTGTGATTATTTCATGTTCACATACGAACTTACTGAGCTTAAAGCTTACCTTGTTTAATTGTTTCTATGTTTTATAGTTCTACAAAGCTAGCTCGAATCTGAAAATCATCAAAGACTTCATCGCACTATCGATCATTTATTTTGGTACTTTTGAAATCATGTATATGTGGTTTATGGCATGTATAGGCTTGTGTTATTTTGGTCTGTTTGATGGATATGTATTTGTCCATTTGAATTGGCATATGATGATGTTTATGAATGTGCAGATGGTTCTACTTTTAATGTTTGAAAATAGACCATAATGAATGAGATTGAAGTAGTTATGAATGTTTGGATTAGTTATGCTAAAAGAATTATACATGTGAATTATGCTTAGAAAAGCAAGTAAAATTGTTTGGTATTTAAATAGGTAAATGATATAGAATTGAGTATTGAAATGGTTGAAATGAATATGGTATGATTATGTATTGGTTGATGAACTTTGGCTGCATATTTGTGACTTAAAATGATACCATATGAGCTTGTGTAGGTATGTGCAAAAAGGGTGATAAATTGGCTTTGCAAATGACCTACTTTTGTCCATACGGGCAGAGACAGGTGTGTGTCACACATGGTTATGCTACATGGCCGTATGTCCCCTGGTGTTGAAATTGAATTGAAGTTAGTATGCTCCACACGGTCTCACACACAGGCGTGTGACTGGCCGTGTGGTATAAGTCAGTATACCCCCTAAATGGCACACAGCATAGAACACGGGCGTGTATGGCCATTTTAAAGGGCACAAGGGTTAGACACATGAGTGTGTGGTTGGCCTGTGACCCAAGGCAGTACACTCTCCAGTTTTCACACGGCCTGGCACATGGGCATGTACTCAAGCATGTGATACAAGTCAGTATGTATGCCTTGTTTCCACACGGACTAAGAAATGGGTGTGTCTACTAGCCGTGTGAGGCACACGGCCTGTTCACACCGGCGTGTGACCCTTATATGATTGAAAAATTTCTACGTTTTCTAAAATTTTCGAGTAACACCCCAAACCCGGCCCAAACACTACAATCGGATCTGGTATGTTAGTAACAAATATTTATAAAACATGTCACATTTTGGAAAGCGAGTATCAGGTTTAAACATTTTAACCGGAAAACTTAGTAATTAAATATTCTGTATAAAATATAAATTTAAATGATACCTTGGTGAATTAGGAAAAAAAAACTAAGTTGTTACATGTCTTAGCTTAATTTTAACATGAAATTTAAAAGTCTAGTAATATAAACCCAACATAAAAACCCAAAATAAATATGAGTCTAGTGGCCCATGGCCTTATTACATTGAAACTTAAAATCCACTAAAAAAATATTAAAATAACTAAATGATGAAAAGTCCTTTACTGAATCCAAATACTCTCTCGCATGGCCACCTTGCGTTCCTCTCCAGCCCGGTCTGATGCACTAGTTGCTACCTAAAAATGTTAAATAATAGGCTGAGTCGCGAGACTCAATGTGTAACCCTCATGCACCATTAGATTTGGGCCTTAACTCCACAGAAAAGAATAACAGATTAATATATAACAAAAATTATGCAAGCCCAACCCAAATCCCAGGTTTCCATCCGCTACACACCACCCTTACCTACCAGTCACACCATTGGGGATTTCTTCAATCAATCCACACCACTACAAACCATCGATGGCAGTCATGCTGCTCATCGTCAGATCATGGCCGTAGCCACTACAACAGGTCATGGTAAAAGCCACTACAATAGGTCACGAAAAAAGCCGCTACAACAGGTCACGGCAAAAGCTGCTACAACAGAACACTTCCCCTTTCATCAAACCCAACCCCATGCAATCACAGAAATCGGCATGCTTATCACACATGTCATCTTAACAGGAACATTCACTTAGGAATGACAGAGATCACTAACCTGGTGATTCGCTTTTACCCTCCTTGGGTTTCAACCATTATGCCTGAAATTTGGCATTTTACAGAATATTTCAGATTAATAAACATATTTTTAACAGGCAATCTAAATGGTGTGGAAGTGTTACACACCTGATATCGTATAGTTTTACACCCTTACCCAATATCCTTACTATCTGGATCCACAACCCTTAGTCTAAAACCTTGCTCAAAAATCGAAAGATCACGAAGATTTGGGCTCCCCTACATTAGGCCAAGGGCCTAATAAATACCCAAATTTACACGTTTAAAATTAATAGATCTCCTTACCTTGAAATCTCGAAAGTAACACGATTCGTATGTTTTTGAACTCTGACTTAGAGATCTATGCGATTGACTCCACTTCAAATCCCGGAATGCCGAAAATAAGAGAAAAACTCAAGGTCAGTTTCTTTATAGCCATTCGGCTAGAGTCTCTAAAAAGCCGGAAAGGATTGAAATCTTACGAATCAACACTTACCTTTAGTTTCCTTCGAGATTCGGCACAAGCAGATACCCCAGAGAAAATTCAGCAAACACAGGGTATGAGATCTAAGGATTCCGGCTTTTATGAAAATCACGGAAAAGATGAACTGATGCATTTTCAGCTTTTAGAAAATCTGAGTGAGGTGTTTCGGCTTTGGCTTAGAAAGAAAGTAAAAAGAAATCAAGGGAAGGCTTAGAGATTTCGGCTAAAGTATTTGAAAGAGATGAGAAAGAAATTGTCAGAGAGTTCAGCCAAATGGGAAAAGGATAAGAAAGAAAGTTGAGAGGGAGAATAGAGTGGAGATTGCGGCAGAGAAAGAAAAAGATGATGTGAACTTAGGAGCAAATTTTTGGCACACCTCTCTGCCTATACTAAATCGATTCCTCTCCCCTCTTGAGTTTGATTTCTGGCCAACACTAGCTTCCAGGAGATAACTCTGATCATTCTATCCCTTATCCCTATCTGAAACCTCATCCATCAGAGACCTACATCACATCACTAGTTCCCCCTTTTATCAGTATAATATCCTCATAATTTAATCATTAAAACCCTCTAAATTATAGCCTTGTGCCATCCCACCTAGCTCTCCTTCGCTACCGAATTTTTGACCCAATTTCTTGGGCCCCATGCGGCCGAATTTGGGCCTACACATTAGTCTAAGGCGCCACTTAAACAGCTTCCCTCGCTGTGCCCCTTGCTACCGGGCCACAAGCCCATTAGGCCAATTAAACTACCATTACTTTATTTCAGGTCCTAGAGTGCCTAACAGAATATTCCCTCAAGGCCTCAGCCCATTCTTGAGCCCTCTAATTCTCAATTAAACATATTTAAGCATACATTACACAAAATGCACAGGCCCATAAATTCAGGATGTTACAGTTCTACCCCCCTTAAAATAAATTTCAGCCTCGAAATTTACCTGATTAAAAGAGATGGGGATACTGTTGTCGCATAACATCCTCTGGTTCCCACGTCGCCTCTTCTGCGCCGTGATTTCGCCACAAAACCTTGACCAAAGGGACGGACTTCCTTCTCAACACTTTAATGTCTCGATCCAAGATTTGCACTGGTTCCTCCTTAAAGGATAAATCTGGCCTTACTTCAATCTCTTCCACTGGCACCACGTGCGATGGATCAGAAGGATAACGTCTTAGCATCGAGACATAGAACACGTCATGTATCTGTTCTAACTCTAGCAGCAACTCCAATTGATAAGCCACTGGGCCCACGTGTTCCAGTACCTAATAAGGCCCAATAAACCGAAGACTTTACTTACCCTTCCGTCCAAACCTCATTACCTTCTTCCATGGAGATACTTTCAAAAAGACCTGATCCTCTACTGCAAATTCCATCTCCTTCCGCTTTAGATCCGCATAAGACTTTTGCCGATCAGACGCTTCCTTCAACTGAGCCCGTATCAACTTAACTTTCTCCTCCGTTTTCGAAACTAGTTCTGGACCCAACACCTGACGTTCACCCAACTCTGTCCAACAGATTGGGATAGGACATCTCCTTCCATATAATGCTTCATAAGGCACCATCTGAATACTAGCTTGATAACTGTTATTATATGCGAATTCTACCAAAGTTAGATACTCCTCCCAACTACCCCTAGAATCGATGGTGCAACCCTTTAGCATATCCTCCAAGATCTGAATTGCCCTCTAAGACTGACCATCAGTCTGTGGGTGAAAAGCGGTACTAAAGTCTAACCTTGTTCCCATTGCTTGATGAAGAGCCTTCCAGAAACGTGACGTGAATCTAGGGTCCCTATCTGATATGATCGACACCGGTACCCCATTTAGTCTCACGACCTCAGCCACGTACAACTTAGCCAACTTCTGCAGAAAATAGCCAACACGAACCGGTATAAAGTGAGTAGACTTCGTGAGTCGATCCACAATCACCCAAATTGAATCCTTCTTAGTGGGCGTAAGGGGTAACCCACTAACAAAATCCATTGTGATTCTCTCCCATTTCCACTGCGAAATCTTCACCGGTTGCAACAACCCCGAATGCAACGGGTGTTCCGCTTTCACTTGTTGGCATGTCAAGCACTTATCCACGAATTCCGTTACCTCTCGCTTCAGACCTGGCCACCAAAATTTCTCCCGCAAATCCCGATACATCTTAACTCCTCTAGGATGCATAGCATATGGACTACTATGCGCCTCCCGCAAAATCATCTGTCTTAACTCCACATCCTTTGGCATGCAGACTCTCCCTCGGAAACACAAAAATCCATCACAATTCAAGCTATAGTCCTCTACTTCACCATTTTGCACTTGTCGAATTCGAGTACTTAAGACATCATCCAGAAGTTGCTTTTCCTTGATTTGACTTGTCCACATGGGTCTTACCTGAAGTTCGGCTACCAGACTGCCATCCTCATATAGGCTAAGATGAGCGAACATCACCCTTAAATTCGCTATCGCCTTACGATTTAATACATCCGCCACTACGTTAGCCTTACCCAGGTGGTACTCAATCGAGCAGTCATAGTCCTTTAACAGCTCGATCCACCTTCTCTGTCTTAGGTTCAACTCCTTCTGGGTAAGGATATACTTCAGGCTCTTATGGTTTGTATAACTAACCAACTTCTCCCCATACAGGTAGTGCCTCCAAATCTTTAGAGCGAACACTACCACCGCTAATTCTAGATCATGCATAGGCTAGTTCAACTCATGTGGTCTTAACTGTCGGGACGCATATGCAACCACCTTTCCATCTTGCATCAACATACAGCCTAAACCTATGTGTGACGCATCACAGTAGATGGTAAATTCTTTTCCCTCTTCTGGCTGAATTAACACTGGTGCTTCCGTCAAGATTCATTTCAGCTTCTCAAAGCTCTCCTGCTGTTTGTCGGTCCACACAAATGGTACTCCTTTCCTTAACAACTTAGTTAAAGGTGCCGCTATCAATGAAAACCCTTCAACAAACCTTCTGTAATACCCGGCCAATCCCAAGAAATTTCAAACTTTCGCCACGGACTTTGGCAGTTTCCAATCCAATACGGCTTCTATCTTCCGAGGGTCCACCCTAATTCCCTCTCCAGAAACGACATGTCCTAAGAAAGTTACTTCCCTTAGCCAGAACTCACACTTACTGAACTTTGCGAACAACTGCTTCTCCCTCAAAGTTCGCAACACCACACGAAGATGTTCATCATGTTCCTCTTCTGACTTGGAATAACCCAAGATGTCGTCGATGAACACCACGACGAACCGATCAAGATATGGTTGGAACACCTGGTTATCATATCCATAAATGCTGCTGGCGCGTTCGTCAACCCGAAGGGTATCACCAAGAACTCATAATGACCGTACCAAGTCTGAAACGCCGTCTTATGAATGTCCCCTTCCTTAACCCTTAACTGATGATACCCTGACCTTAAGTCAATCTTAGAGAAGACCGAAGCTCTTTTGAGCTGATCGAACAGATCATTAATTCTCGGCAGTGGGCACTTGTTCTTAATAGTTAACTTATTCAGTTGACGATAATCTACACACATACGCATGGATCCGTCCTTCTTCTTCACGAATAGGACCTGCGCTCCCCATGGAGACACACTCGGCCGGATAAACCCTCAATCCTATAATTCCTGAATCTGAGCTTTGAGTTCCATCAACTCCTTCGGCGCCATTCGGTAAGGAGCAATGGACACCGGAGCCCACCCGGAAGTAGCTCTATTCCAAACTCCACTTCGCGATCCAGGGGTAATCCTGGCAACTCTTCCAGAAAAACATCCGCGAAGTCCCTGACTGTTCGAACCTCATCGACTGTCACCTCCTTAGCATCCAAAGCACTGATAAAAGCTAGAAATACGTTACATCCCTTCCGAATCATCTTAACAGCTTTCAATGCCGAAACCACGTTAGACAAATAATTCCTTCTTTCTCCTAACACAACCACCTCCCCGCCTTCTGGGGAACTCAACACCATACGCTTAATCCCACAATCCAACTTAGCACGATGCCTAGTCAACCAATCTATTCCTAAGTTAAGGTCAAACTCTCCAAACGGTAATTCCATTAAGTCTGCCGGAAACACTACCCCTTGAGTTTCTAAAGGTACATCCTTAAATAGTTTGTCCACTACCCTAGATTGTCCTAGGGGACTAACCACAGTCATCTTCCTAGTAGTTGTTTCAGAATCTATACTTAGGGTCTCAGATACTGAACATGCAACATAAGAGTGGGTTGACCCAATATCAATCAAGGTAAGAAATGGTTGATCAATAATAGGAAACATACCGTTTATAACATCCGGTGCGTCACCATCCTCCCGTCGGTGAGCTGCATAAACTAGACCCGACTGCCTCGCATCTACATTACCTGCACTCCTACCAGGTGCTCCACGACCCCGACCAGACCCATTTCCTCCTCTGGCTACGCCACGACCCCTTGGTCCCGACTGATCACCCCTCCTAGTCTGATCAGAACCTCGGCCCGTTGGCTGTATCTGATCCACCTGTGGACAATCCTTAATTAGATGCTCCGTGGATCTGCACCTAAAGCATCCACCGGTTTTCCTTCTGCACTCCTCATAATGCCCCTTCCCAAAAGAAAGACATGATCGATTCTGGCCCGTCTGAGCACGAGCTGGCCCATCAGACCTAGGCCTTTTCTAAAAATTTCCTGATGATCCCGATGGCCCAAAACTTCTCTTATTCTTACCCCGATCCTTATCCTTTTCTTGCTTTTCAGTCTGCTTCACCTCCTCAGCTATCTTAACTTTCTCCACCAGAACAGCAAAGTCTCTCTCTCGCTGCAGTGCAATTAAAACCTTTAACTTATTTCGCAGTCCATCCTCAAACCGTACACAACGTTCATATTCAGTTGCTACCATTCCTCGAGCGTAGCGGCTCAAGCGCAGAAACTCCGCCTCATATTCAGCCACAGATTTACTTCCCTGCACCAAATTCAGAAATGTTTTCCTCTGCGCATCCACATAGCTGGCCCCAACATACTTTCCTCTGAATGACTTCTTAAAGAAATCCCAATCACTCCGATCTACAGCAGTACCCTCCTTTACCGTGAGCCACCACTGGTAAGCCTCGTCTCGATGAAGAGACACGACCTCTTTCAACTTCTCCTCCATCGTGAAGTCTAGGTCATCCATTATGCGCTCACTCGCCTCTAACCAATACTCAGCTATGTTAGGGGCTACGCCAGAAATACCCCTAAACATCTCCGCTCCGTTGGCTCAGAGTCGTTCAGACACGAATTTTTGAGCTCCTGAACCCGTACCTACCCAGCAACTCTCTCAAGGACCCGCAACATCGCCTGAGATACCACATCATCTTCGACTGCTTGGTCCCAAAATTCTCCCTCCACTGTCTGTATATCCGGCATCTCATTTCCTGACCCGTGGCCAGACCCTATTGACTCGGACACGGTCATTCTACCCCTACTGCGTCCACGCGGCGGACATTCTCGACCCCTTGTACTCATTCTTCCGATTGGCGTTTATCTCATTAAGAATTTTATGAATTATTAATTCTTCCCACTGATTAACAACGAACAATCTTATGAATAGAAATTTTAAAGGTAGTTTTCGAATTGGAACCTATCTACAGTTTCAGTCTCAAGTTTACCTCCTAATTCCAGGAAGCACACACATTCAATCATCAAACATTAGCATACAAGTACATCCACGAACCTACATTCTTCGTGTAGGGGTATTTTCGTCATTTCACTACCTAGGGGTATTTTTGTAATTTATCCTACAGGGGTATTTTCGTAATTTTTCAAAAAAAAGATTTCGTGGTGATTTCGTGAAATAGGGATATTTTGGTAATTTTACAATCTGGGGTATTTCAGTAATTGTGTAATTTGAGGCATTTCGGTAATTTCTACAAATTAGGGGTACTTTGGTCATTTTACAAATTAGGGATATTTTGGAAAATTTTTACAAATCAAGGGTATTTTTAAAAATTTTACAGAACTAAGTGGGATATATTTTTTTAAAAACAGCGGTAACTTAGAGAATTTGATTTCAAAAGAATAATAGTGGCGCTCAAGTGTTTGTGGTTGTGCGTTGTATTTTTTTTTCTGTTAAAAACCGTTGCTTTGTTAATCGGGGTATTTCCATAAATCTAGGGGTATATTTGCAAATCATAGGTATCTTGGTAATTTTCAAAATTAGGGTATTTTAGTAATTTTTTGTGAAAATAGGGTGGCTGGTCCCTTTCGGGTTTTAGTTATGGATTTTGGCTCGTCAACAAATCCTCGTAGGTAGGGTGAACAGTCACTACGCACCAGGTAGGATTCTAGTGAAGAGGAGGTGAGTCACTAGGACTGCTTAAGTACCAGGCTCTTCCGGATCCAGTCCTAGACATGCGCATGCCTGTTGCCACACCCTAGTCTTACGACTCGTTCACGAGTTTGTTTAGTGAAATTAAGTCTTATGAGATTTAGAAAGTTGTTTGAGCTAGGCCTAAAGTCCATCAAGTTCTAATCTAGATAGTCTATGTCCCATAAAGCCCATCAAGCCCACATACTTATATAACACACAGTGAGTCCAAAATACTTACCTGGCGGACTTGGCCGGAGACGCAGGTGCCATGCTAAGAAAACCCTCTTGTATGATTTAGAAATATACATGTTTCAAAAACCTATTTTTAGAAAATGTTTCGAGCCCAAAACCCCAAAGGCGAGTTTTGAACCGGGCTCTGATACCAATTTATAACACCCCAATCCCGGCCCAAACACTACAACCGAATCTGGTATGTCATTAAGGAATTTTTATAAAACATGTCACATTTTGGAAAACGAGTATCAGGTTTAAATATTTTAACCGGAAAACTTAGTAATTTAATATTCTGTATAAAATATAAATTTAAATGATACCTTGGCGAAATTAGGAAAAAAAAAACTAAGTTGTTACATGTCTTAACTTAATTTTAACATGAAATTTAAAAGTCTAGTAATATAAACCCAACATGAAAACCCAAAATAAATATGAGTCTAGTGGCCCATGGCCTTATTACATTGAAACTTAAAATCCACTAAAAAAAATATTAAAATAACTAAATGATGAAAAGTCCTTTGCTGAATCCAATTACTCTCTCGCATGGCCACCTTGCGTTCCTCTCCAGCCCGGTCCGATGCACTAGGTGCTACCTGAAAATGTTAAATAATAGGTTGAGTCGCGAGACTCAGTGTGCAACCCTCATGCACCACTAGATTTGCGCCATAGCCCCACAAAACAGAATAACATATTAATATATAACAAAAATTATGCAAGCCCAACCCAAATCCTAGATTTCCATCCGCTACACACCACCCTTACCTGCCAGTCATACCATTGGGGATTTCTACAATCAACCCACACTGCTACACACCATCGATAGCAGTCATGCTGCTCATCGTCAGATCATGGCAGTAGCCACTACAACAGATCATGGCAAAAGCCACTACAACAGGTCATGGCAAAAGCCGCTGCAACAGGTACGGCAAAAGCCGCTACAACAGAACACTTCCCCTTTCATCAAACCCAACCCATGCAATCACAGAAATTGACATGCTTATCACATATGTCTTCTTAACAGGAACATTCACTTAGGAATGACAGAGATCACTAACCTGGTGATTCGCTTTTACCCTCCTTGGGTTTCAACCACTATGCCTGAAATTCGGCATTTTACAGAATATTTCAGATTAATAAATATATTTTTAACAGGCAATCTAAATGGTGTGGAAGTGTTACACACCTAATATTGCGTAGTTTTACACCCTTAGCCAATATCCTTACTATCTAGATCTACAACCCTTAGTCTAAAACCTTGCTCAAAAATCGGAAGAACATGAAGCTTTGGGCTCCCCTATATTAGGCCAAGGGTTAATAAATACCCGAGTTTACACGTTTAAAATTAATAGATCTCTTTACCTTGAAATCTCGAAAGTAACACGATTCGTGTGTTACTGAACTCTGACTTAGAGGTCTATGCGATTGACTCCACTTCAAATCCCGGAATGCCGAAAATAAGAGAAAAACTCAAGGTCAGTTTCCTTATAGCCATTCGGCTAGAGTCTCTAAAAAGCCGGAAAGGATTGAAATCTTACGAATCAACACTTACCTTTAGTTTCCTTCGAGATTCGGCACAAGCAGATACCCCAGAGAAAATTCGACAAACACAGGAGATGAGATCTAAGGATTCCGACTTTTATGAAAATCCCGAAAAAGATGAACTGATGCGTTTTCAACTTTTAGAAAATCTGAGTGAGGTGTTTCGGCTTTGGCTTAGAAATAAAGTAAAAAGAAATCAAGGGAAGGCTTAGAGATTTCGGCTAAAGTATTTGAAAGAGATGAGAAAGAAATTGCCAGAGAGTTTGGCCAAATGGGAAAAGGATAAGAAAGAAAACTGAAAGGGAGAATGGAGTGGAGATTGCGGTAGAGAAAGAAAAAGATGATGTGAACTTAGGAGCAAATTTTTGGCACACCTCTCTGCCTATACTAAACCGATTCCTCCCTTCTCCTGAGTTTGATTTCTGGCCAACATTAGCTTCCAGGAGATAGCTCTGATCATTCTATCCCTTATTCCTATTTGAACCCTCATCCATCAGAGACCTACATCACACCACTACTTCCCCCTTTTATCAGTATAATATCCTCATAATTTAATCATTAAAATCCCCTAAATTATAGCCTTGTGTCGTCCCACCTAGCTCTCCTTGGCTGCAGAATTTTTGACCCAATTTCTTGGGACCCATGCGGCCAAATTTGGGCCTACACATCAGTCCAAGGTGCCGCTTAAACAGCTTCCCTTGCTGCGCCCCTTGCTACTGGGCCACAAGCCTATTAGGCCAATTAAACTACCATTACTTTATTTCAGGTCCTAGAGGTTCTAACAAAATATTCCCTCAAGGCCTCAGCCCATTCTTGAGCCCTCTAATTCTCAATTTAACATATTTAAGTGTACATTACACAAAATGCACAGGCCCATAAATTCAGGATGTTACATTTCGTATGTTATCGGTTTAGTTCCGAACCATTTCTAAAGCATGTTTAAGGCCTCGTATGCCCTCATAAGGGACAATTTGATTGTATTGAATGATGTATGAGAATAATTTCTTGAGGTTGATAAATATAAGCTATGTGTTATGTACGGTAATACCTCGTAACCCTATTCTGGTAATGAATACAGATTAGGGGTGTTACAGTTTCTATATCGAATTATGAACTAATTCCCTAGATACCTTGGGAGGATAAAACCTATGATGAATCCTTTTATTTAATTTCTATTTTTACACGATAAATACTTGATTCTTGTTTTCAATTATGCATGCTTATTTCTTGTTTTAATATTTTTGAGATATTAATTCATGTTTAATGTGCTTGTTTCAGTGGAGGAGAAGTCCCTGTTTAAGAGTAGATTTAGCATAACTGAGTGGAGTTGTATTCAATCCTAGAAATAGGACGACATAAATCTACCAGATTAGAGTCAAATCTAATAGGGGAATCCATAGATCGAGTTAATGCGACTATATGGGTTTTAATTAGAAAGAGATTTCAATTAATCAAGCTAGAGTCAGTTGTTCTTACTCTTGAAAGAGATATTAACATAATTTAGAGATTTCTATGGTTCAAGACACAAGTGAATAAATCATTTAATTCGGATTCATAATAATAGGTGAGGTCTAGATGGATTCTTTCCTAGGTATTGTCTATCTCATTGGTTAATATTCGTTTATTTCCTTATTCATTCTTTATTACATTCTTAGTAAATTAGTTTAGTAAATTTAGATTAAAACAGATCACTTCAATTTCTTGGCTAGATAATAGAAAAGCAGTAATTACTAATACTTTTAGTCCTCATGGATACAATATTCTCTACTCACTATAGCTATACTATTGTACGATAAGTGCGCTTGCCTTTGTCGTATTTCTAGTTAGTTTAGTGACCATCAGTAAGAATACGAGGTGAGTTGATTGTGATAATGAAATGATTTGGGTTGAATTGAGTTGATTGGTATACCAAAGATTAAATTGAATGTATATGAAAAATATATATTGTTTAAAATGTGAAATTAAGTATGAAATATGATAATATAATGTTGATATATGTAAGTTTATATGTTTATGACGAAAATAAAGTGAAATAAGGTATCTGATGTTATTGAATTATGAAATGAAATCGCTATAAAGTGTTCGGGTAAAGTCAGTATAGTTGGCATGCCATAGGATAGAAAGAGTTTAGGGTTATTTCGACTACTAATCGATGAGGCATAGGATGCCAATTTGCTTCGTTTACCGATGAAACACTCAGTGCCAAATTTATTTATAGCACTAGGTGCAACTACTACCTTTGAATTTATCCGATGAGGCACTTTGTGCCAAACTGGTGTGTTGGTTGGATCCGTGTATCCGTTAGAGTCCGAGTCATTTTAATAGGGGAAGTAAATGGTAAACTCGAGATAATGAATTTGAAATGTAAAATGATATTGAAATGGCAATGCTAATGAAATGAAATGTGAAATGAAAACCAAATTAGTGAATAGATATGTGAATAAGGAATGGTGTTGATTTATGTATGAAATGAATTGAACTATGATTAATAGGAAATTGGATTTGGTTACTAGAACGAGGGAAATGTGTAAGTGTACACAATCGCAACAAGTAATAAAGTGACAAGTAAATGTCGAGTTATCGTATCCACAGGGACTATGAAAAGAATTATTTATGAATGCAATTTTAAAAACACTTTCGTGAAGAAAACTATTTTGATTTCAGGAGGTAATTAAAACTAGGATTTTAACTAAAGAAAAATAAAATAAAAGGTTCCAATGCAAGTGTAACACCCCTTACCCGTATTCTACGCCAGAACCGTGTACGAGGCGTTACCGTACTTAACTCACATGGTTATACAACTTTGGGCTATCAAATTTTATCCCAAATTAAAACATTTCCATTCACATATCTAACATCCTTATAATGGGCCAACGAAGTCCTAAACATACTTCCAGAAGGTTTTGGAAATAAATAGGAAACTTTTACGTACTTAGAAAAATTTTGTCTTAACAGGGGCCACACGCTCGTGTTGTTCAAGGGACACACCCGTCTTCCCCTGATGCCCGTGCTTCTCACCCATGGTCGAAACTGACTTAATTCACACGGTCAGACACATGCTCGTGTCCCTGGCCCGTGTCCCTCACGTGGCCTAGACACGCCCGTGTCTTAACCCATGTGCCAAAACCTTGGCATTCTGTTTATGACATCATCATCTCATTATGGTCACACGGCCAAGGCACACGTCCGTGTCCTTAGACCGTGTGGCGAAGTAAATTCCAATTTCCAGGTGCAGACTTCACATGACCTGGGCACATGCCCATGTTTGTAGCAATGCCTCCCACACGGCTGAGACACACAGCCGTGTCTCTGTCCATGTGTTTACTACTAAGACTACTGACTTGAAATTCTAACATGCAAGGGGACACACAGCCTGGTAACACACCTATGAGATTGACCGTGTATCACACACGGCCTAGACACACGCCCGTGTGCCTACCCTGGTCTATGCTGCTTGTCGCCGAAAGGATGGTGATGCTCCAGATGTTATAACCGGTACGTTCCTAATTCATAATGTACCTTACACTACTCTGATTGATATAGGGTCTACGTATTCATACATTGCATGCACTGTGCCTGGCACTTTGGGTATCATGTGTGAGAGTATTGTTAATGAGATGACTGTGTTAATTCCACTGGGACAGTCAGTAAGAGTAGACAAGTTGTTCAGAGATGTGCCCCTAGAGGTTCAAGGAGTTATATTTCTAGTGGATTTGATGGAGCTACCGTTTGGAGAATTCGACCTAATCTTAGGGATGGATTGGCTGGTAAAACATCGTGCAAGTTCGGATTGTGCTGCTAAGCATATGGTGTTGAAGACTACAGATGATAAGGAGGTGGTTGTGATTGGGGAGCGAAGGAACTTTCTGTCTAATGTGATCTCTGCATTAAGAGCCGAAAAATGGTTCACAAGGGTTGTGAGGCGTTTCTAACCTATATTGGTGTATCCAATTTTGAGGGTCCTTCTGTTGGAGATATCAGAACAGTTAAGGATTTTTCTAATGTATTTCCTGATGAGCTCCCTGGGTTACCTTCGAACCGTGAAGTAGAATTTGGTATTGAGCTCTTGCCTAGAACAGCTCCGGCCATCGCTCCTTATAGGATGGCCCCGAAGGAGCTGGCGGAGTTAAAAGCACAAATCCAAGAACTGTTGGATCGAGGATTTATTCGACCTAGTGTGTCTCCATGGGGAGCACTAGTGTTATTCGTAAAGAAAAAGGATGGGTCCATGCGCATGTGCATCGATTATCGGCAATTGAATAAACTGACTATTAAGAATAAGTATCCTTTACTGAGGATAGATGATTTATTTGATCATCTGTAAGGAGCTTCGGTTTTCTCCAAAATATATCGTCATTTTAGGTAGCATCAGCTGGGAGTTAAGGAGGCTGATGTGCATAAAATTGCATTTAGGACTCGTTATGGTTATTACAAGTTCTTAGTAATGTCATTTGGGCTGACGATATCTTGGTGTATTCAAGAATCGAGGATGAACATGATGCACATCTCCAAATTATTCTGTAGATTTTAAAGGAGAAACAATTGTATGTTAAGTTCAGCAAGTGTGAGTTATGGCTGCGAGAAGTGACATTTCTGAGTCATGTGGTATCTGCCAAGGGGATTAAGGTTGATCCTCAAAAAATTGAAGCCATACTGGATTGCAAACCACCTAAGACCATATCTGAGATTAGAAGCTTTCTGAGTCTGGCAGGGTATTAAAGACGTTTTGTTCAGGGGTTTTCCTTGATTGCTGCACCTATGACTAAGTTGATGCGTAAAGGGGTACCATTTAACTGGACTGATAAGCAGCAAGAAAGTTTTGAGAAACTGAAGAAAGTTTTGACTGAGGCCCCTATCTTGATACAGCCAGAGTCTGAGAAAGAATTCACCGTCTATAGTGATGCATCACACGTTGGTTTGGGTTGTGTGCTGATGCAAGAGGGTAAGGTGGTTGCTTATGCGTCTCGTCAGATTAAGCCTCACGAGGAGAATTACCCTATTCATGACTTGGAGTTAGCCGTGATGATATTCTCACTAAAAATTTGGAGGCACTATTTATACGGTGAGAAGTGTATTATCTACACAGATCACAAGAGCCTCAAGTACCTCCTCGCTCAGAAGGGGCTGAATCTTAGGCAACGAAGATGGATAGAGCTGCTTAAGGATTATGATTGCTCAATTCAGTACCACCTTGGTAAGGCTAACGTGGTAGCTGACGCATTGAGTCGTAGGGCTGTATCTGATTTGAGAGCAATGTTTGCTCGTCTCAGCTTATTTGATGATGGTAGCTTGTTGGCTGAGCTGCAAGTTAGACTGAAGTGGAGTGAACAGATTAAGGGTAAACAGTTGTTGGATACGTCACTGGTTCCTCGTTTCCGATAGGTTGAGAATGGGGAAATTTTGGATTTTGGGCTGAATGGTAAAGGAGTACTGTGTTTCCGTAAGAGAGTCTGTGTACCGAGGGATTCTAATTTGAGGCAGTCTATACTGCAAGATGCACATAGTAGTCCATATGCTATGCATCCTGGTAGAAACAAGTTATATCGAGATCTTCGTGAGCTATATTAGTGGCCAGGACTGAAACGCGAGGTTACTGATTTTGTGAGTAAGTGCTTGACATGCTGCATTTAGGGTTACTGCAGCCAGCTAAGATTCCACTTTGGAAGTGGGAGAGGGTAACTATGGATTTTGTGAGTGGGCTACCCTTAACGCCTACTAAGAAGGATTCAGTATGGGTTATTGTAGGCCGATTGACTAAATCTGCCCATTTATACCTGATCTGACCGATTACTCATTGCGAGAAAAGAGTCGCAAAGTTATATGTGACTGAGATTGTGAGACTGCATGGGGTACCAGTTTCCATCATATTAGACAGAGACCCTCGATTCACATCTCGATTCTAGAAGAAATTACACGAGGCTTTGGGTACTAGGTTGAACTTCAGTATTGCGTTCCATCCTCAGACAGATGGTCAGTCAGAGAGGGTGATTCAGATACTAGAGGACATGTTAAGAAGTTGTGTAATTGATGTTCGAGGCAGTTGGGAAGACTATTTGCCGCTAGCAGAGTTCGCGTATAATAATAGCTATCAGTCCAGTATTCAAATGGCAGAGTAGAGGCGTTATATGGTCGTAGGTGTCGTACTCCTACCTGTTGGACTGAGCTAGGCGAGCGGTGAGTTTTGAGGCCAGAGTTAGTTTCTGATACCGAAGAAAAGGTAAAATCGATTCGAGGCCTGTTGAAGGAAGCATCTGATAGGTAGAAGTCTTACGCAGATCTTAAACGCCCAGAGACTGAGTATTCTATGGGGGACTTAGTATTTCTCAAGGTCTCCCCGTGGAAAAAGATACTGAGGTTTGGGCAGAAGGGTAAGCTTAGCCCTATGTTCATTGGGCCTCACCGTATACTGAAGCTTGTGGGACTGGTCACCTATCAACTTTAGTTGCCTCCATAATTAGATCGAATTCACGATGTGTTCCATGTCTCCATGGTGAGGCGTTATCGCTCTGATCCCACACATATAGTACCAGTCGAGGAGATCGAGGTTAGGCCAGATCTGACCTTTGAGGAGGAGCCAATGCAGATATTGGATCGTGAGGTTAAAATACTGAGGAAGAAATCTATTCCGCTAGTCAAAGTGCTTTGGCGCAATCACAGTTCAGAGGAAGCCACGTGGGAACCTGAGGAGGCGATGCATAGGCCATACCCGCATCTCTTTTGACCAGGTAAATTTCAAGGTTGAAATTTCTTTAAAGGGGTAGAGTTGTAATGCCCCAAAAATTTATGTTTTTTATTTTTGCATAAATTTTTGCATGATATGTTACAAGTTGCTTGTTTGCTTTAATGGCTAAGTGATTTGGGTGTGTTTGGGAGTGTTTGAAAAGCATGGGTTCAAGTCTTGGCTTTTGCAGAACTTTTAATGTTGCTCTTAAATGAATCTAGACACTGGCATGTAGGCCTTATAAATAATAGTGCTTGTTTTATGACACAAAAAGAGCTTGTGGTCTAGTGGCAAGGTGGCATGTTGTGTAACTGGGAGGTCTGAGGTTCAAGTCCTAGGCTACACAATGGAGTGGTTATTTTGCTGCTTGAGCTGTGTTATGTAGTGGAGTTGGACTGAAACATAGCTAGTGGGAGTTTGAACTTGTCATCGAGAGATTCAAGGAGGGATAAGGGGAGAGATTTTAGGAGGAAATCAAGAGATGTGAGGGGAGGGAGTTGTGTCGATTTAGGAATCTGGCACTCAAGAATTTAGCCAAGAAGAGGATACTGCTCATTTCGTTTTTCTCTCTTTGGCCGAATGTGGTAGGCTCTTTTAGGTTGTTATTTCCTCTGTCTACTTTGGTATTCCTTTCACCTTCTGCTTTTGGTGCCGAATTTTGGCTCAAACTTCGAGAACCTCTCAGGTTTGTTCCTTTTCTTTTCTGCTCTTCCCTTTACTTTCTTTTCTTTTGTTTGGTCGAATAACCCTTCGGCTCTCTCCTCTGTCAAAATCTCTTTTCTCTTCCCCTCTCCTCTTTGCTATTTCTTTTCTTTCCTTTACTTTCCTAAACCTTGACCGAATAGTGTTGGGCAATTCTTCCTCCATCCTTTTTTGGTTAACTGTTTGTCGAACATTGCCTATCTTTCCCTCTTCATCTCTTCAATTGTGTTTTTGGCTTGACAACTATCCTCTGACGATTTGTATTCCTCGAGGAGTGAAAATGTTTCGGGTAAGATTAAAGTCATAGAAACCTTTCTCCCATCACTCGATCAAAGGTAAGTATGTAAACTAGCATTCTAAAGTGTAGGTCGAATGCTTTCTGCGATTCTATAAGTTATCATGTGTGGATTTAAACCACATGAATAAACAATCCTGTTTAATAAAATCCGTTGGTAATACAGATATCCGTCAAAGAGACTGTAGTCAACCTTCGTCGATGCTATAAGTGGGCTAAGCCACATTAGTCTATCGACGTAAGTGTTAATTTTGGTTTTAGTTAAGGGTGTAAAAAAAGGGGATTAACCCTATTGTTCAGCGACTAATGGAAACCTTGTATGAATGTAGGTTTTGGTGCTCGTGGAACATGGAGCGGTTGCATACACAGGTGTGTAAACACCCCACTGTAACTGTAGAATGACAAAAGTTGAAAAGCCGAAAACACGACGTTTGAGACCATACGAGCGTGCGATCGCTCGTATGGTAAGCTAAACCCACGAAACATGGGCGATAGACTGTAAGAGGCCTTCATGAGCATTCTCTTGGGCATAGGCCGCATTGGGCCACGTTGGGCCGAAATGGGTCGTGTAGGCCCAATGGGCTCGTGGGCCCACACGGATGAAATCCACAATTTGTGGCATATACTGGACTGGGCTATGTAGGTCACATAGCCGTGGCAAAATCTGGGCTAAACAGCCCGCACGAGCGTATGGGCCCACTTGGGCCTAGGGCCCAATTGTACTATTATGACCATTTAGGTTACCGAAGTCACTCGAGGTGCCTGCATACCTCTCGAGAGGTTGATATCTGCACCGAGACCCCAAAGTAGGTAAAATGACCAAAATACCCCTAAGGAGTGAAATGACTATTTTAGCCCTAATAGATGGAAATTACCGTTATATCTCTAAAGGTAGGTTGATTGATGTGTTCATGATTTATATATGACTGTTACTGAGTATGACATTCTGCATATACGTATGGTTTATGACATGACATACTGCATGGGGTTGGGATACTATTATGGAGGAAGTATACTGTACTGGTGGCTTTGCCACATATTTTGTTACTAGCAGCTTTGCTGCAATACTGTATTGGCATCTTTGCTGCAATACTATTATTGGCAGCTTTGCTGCGATATTAGTGTGTTGGCTGGGTGGGTCGACTTTATCCCCACATGGTGTGTTGGTGGTACGGAGTGGTGTGTTGGCTGGATTGGGATGGGCTGCATTATTACACTGTACTATTACTGTATTGGGCTAAGGGCCACACTATTACTGTATAGGGCTCAGGCACAAACTTCTACTGCATGTTGCATACTGACTGACTAGTAGGGGATTACACACTGAGTTTTTGTAAACACACCATTTCCTTTTTATTGTACACGTAATCCTCAGCCGTAGGCGATTTGGTGTTATGAGGTACTCGGAGGTGGCCACACTACTGCAGCTGTTTTACACTGCTTTTACTTAAATTTAAAATTTATGTTGGGTTTTGGTTATGTGATAAGGCCATTTAGGTTTTTTTAAATTTTTATTTGGGCTTTGCCTACTTACTTAAAACTGCTAGTTTAGGAGACGGCAAAATTTCAAAATAATTATTGTTTTCAAAGACACGAAAGTTAGACATTAGATTTTTCCAAAAGCTTTCGCGATTTTAAATCAACCTATTATAACAATAACTGATAATAAGACAAATATTTTGACTAGATTATTTGTTAAATAACAATGAAGGGGCTTTTCAATTTGGAAACGAGTTTTACCAACAAGTCAAATTTTCGAAAGACACTTCAATGTGACATGCCAGATTCGGCCATAACGTCTAGGCTGGGTTTAAGGTGTTACATGAATGTTGCTCCAAATGGTGGTTGAAGGATTCTTTTTCAAGAGGTGAAATCAACAAAGGAATAGAGGAAGAAAATGAAGAACAATGGAAGGGAATAAAGAGAGAAAAGTGAGAGAGAAGTGATGAAATGAATGGATTTGAGATGTGTTTGAAGTGAGCAGCCAAGTGGGGTATTTATAGGTTGATAAGGCTGTTAAAAATAGCAAAAATCATCAGCCAAAGACTCCCCCCATGGCCGGCCACACATGTCTCATGTTTGAAGATTTCAAACATGTTATTTTTAGATAGGGGCAAATCTTCAAAGGCATGAATAGTGGAGGGGTTTGAATGCAAATTGAAGAAGTCTTCAAGGGCCATTTTGCAAGCCAAATAATCAGCCAAAAAAGTTGATTGGTCAGCATGTGGGATGGTTTTAGGCTGCCCAGTGCTCCGTTGGATCAATTTTCTCGGTTCAGCTCAACTTAGCCCTTTTTCATAATTAATTAATAATAACTTATTTAACACAAATTAAATTGGATTAAAATTAAAACTTATTATATTATGAATTAATACACATAATTTGGACTGTCTTAGGCTGAAAAATTAATTCGCCTTGACGCTTCAAAGTTGCTCCTCAGTTTTGCGCTTCTAGCAGTGTCTGCCAAGTCGTTTTTTGCCCTTCGTGCAAATATGTCGAAAATAATCAAAATTAATCAGAATTTATTATAAAATTAAGTAAAATTAAAAATTTTAATAATTTAAGTACAATCTAATTATTTTATAATGATTATATATTTTTTTACAAGAATTTTACCAAAACTGCATGAATTTGAGTTAAAAAGGGCATGAAAAAGTATGGATATTTTCATGTTTCCAGTTACCATATGATATTTCAATTGAATTTGCCATGTATTAGTATTAGTAAAATATGTTTGATAAAATAATACATATCTGAACATGCACATTTGATATGATATTTGCATAGAATCATCTAGTTTTTACTTAAGCATTCAAATATATTATTTTTTTTTAATGTTCAAATTAAAGAAATACCACTGAGTTAAACTCATCATACGGTTTTTTTTTTTTTTTTTTTTTGTGCAGGTTAGGTACTTATCGATTCAATTGTCAATTCATCATCCAGTGACATTACCAAACTTAAGTGTTGGTGATGTGTTTCATTTTGGGTCCTAGAATGTACCTAATAATTCTAATGGTTATATGATGTCCATTTTGGTTACATTTGTGTTTTTTGAATCATATGTAAATATTGTGTGTAACACTCCTTCCCCGTATTCTATGCCGGAACCAAGTACGAGGCATTACCGTACCTAACTCACATGGTTATACAACTTTGTGCTATCAAATTTCATTCTAAATTAAAACCTTTCCATTCACATATCTAACATCCTTATAATGGGCCTATGAGGCCCTAAACATACTTCCAGAAGGTTTCATAAATAAATCGAAAACTTTTACGCACTTAGAAAAGTTTTATCTTAACAGGGCCACACGCCCGTGTTGTTTAAGGGACAAGCTCGTGTGCCCCTAAGACATGCCTGTGCTTCTCACCCGTGGTAGACACTGACTTAATTCACACGGCCTGACACACGCCCGTGTCTCTGGCCTGTGTCCCTCACACAGCCTCGACACGCCCGTGTCTTAGCCCGTGTGGCAAAACCTTGGCATTTTGTTTATGACGTCATCAACTCACTATGGTCACACGGCCAAAGCATACACCTGTGTCCTTTGACCGTGTGTCAAATTAAATTCCAATTTCAAGGTGTAGACTTCACACGGCCTAGGCACACGCCCATGTCTGTGGCCGTGCCTCCCACATGGCTGTGTCTCTGCCCATGTGTTTACTACTAAGATTACTAACTTGAAATTCTAACATTCAATGGGACACACGGCCTAGTCACACACCCATAGGACTGACCGTGTATCATACACGGCCTAGACACACACCCGTGTGCCTACCCGTGTGGACAAAAACAAGGTTATTTGCCAAGCTCTTTCATCACCCTAACCCACTCAAGCATGATTCACCCTCCACCATTGATTTATTCATGCATATTCATAACCAAACAACCCAATCATAAACCCTACACAATCATGAATAACCTCATCTTTTCATTGATTAATAGTATTGAGCCATTAACTATGGCCATGTACAAAAGGATCCATCTATAAAGAGCCAATACACATTTGGCAATAATAACAAATCATTTCACCTAGTCTAGCCCCTATACATGCCATATTCAAAATGCTAATTCTAAATATACCGAGATCAGCTGATAGTGTGGGTAATCTTCCAATTATCTTCGTATCCTAACTCAGCTCTTTATCACTATAAAACAAGGGAAAAGAAAGGGGGTAAGCTTTAAGCTTAGTAAGTTTACATGTAAGCAACAAACATCATAGCATGTGCAAATCAATAAATAGCATTCCACAATAAGTAAGAACATTCCGCATTCAAAAATCATGCTTACTCATTTCATCTCTTACCACATTCCAATCAAATCACAAACCAAACACTCTTATAATTTAACATACATCCCTGCACTTATCACCACATAATCACATGAATCAAAACATCACCATTTCACAATAGGCCATTCTTAATAATATCAACACTCGGTGGTTTCGCACTTAGCCCACTATTATCTTTAACAGGGTGGTATTGCACATAGCCTACCAACAAGATTATTTACAGTGGTATCGTACATAGCCCACCAAATGATAACATAAACGATGGAATCACACACAGCCCATCGTGAATAAGTATTAAGATGGTAACACACATAGCCCACCAACAAGAATATTTAAGGTGGTATCGCACACAGCCCACCATTATTTACTACAGATTACACACTTACACATCTATTTCAACATTCATACGGAATTTATTCATTTTCTACCAAATTCAATCCATTTAAATCGTGGATGTTCTCAATCATACAATTCATCAATAAGCAACAAACTGTGTACTTAAGATGCATCGTTTACACATAAAATTACCTTGGTGCAAAACGCGTTAATCAACGGTCTATTGCCCATCTTTCTTCTTCTTCCTATCTCATACTTCCTCCATATTTTCTTCACAATCGAAACCATTTTCTTTCTTCTTTCTTATTGAGTGCTTATTCTTCTCTTTCGGTCGAATCTCTCTTGAGTGTGCTTCCTTTATTCGTGATTGTGTCAGAAGATTTTCGTCGCTTCTCTTCTCAATCTTCTCAATCGATTTCTATTTAGGGTGGTAAGTGTCTTTATCTTTTTCGTTTCTTCCTTATTCTTTTGCTAGATAGTAATCGAAGGGGGGTTACTTGGTGATTTGAATGCTTTGGCCGAATGTAGGAAGGGCATTGTGTTCGCACTCTTTCGAGATCTAGCCTGCGGTTGAGGGACTTGTGGTAAGTAGTCAAAGCCGAAGTGTGGTAAGAGGTTACTTCTTGCTTGTTGGCCGAAGGGTCATTCTTTTAATGTATGAAAGGGATCAGTTCTAACCTAGTAACATTGTAGGGATTCACTCGATTCTTGAACTAAGCTAAAGCTTTCGGCTTCTGTCAATTTCGGTGAGGATTTATTCATTCAAAGTGATTATTTTTCATTATTATCTTATTCAACGATTTAACCAGGTCTTCTGACCAAGATCATTTTTATGGAATCGAGTACCAGTCAAGTAAAGGAAGGGGTTGGACACGTAGTCCCCACCCCTAAATTTAAGAAGCGAGCAGTTTCAGCGGTTCAAGATTGGCCACCGGGTTGTGGGCAGGCATCGGAGAGGGATAAGCAGATCGCTGTGATCCCTACGAGTGAGAGCACTAGCGAGATCGATAGAGTAGTTCTGTGTGTTTACAGGTGTGTAATTTCCACACCATTTCTGGTTGTTTCTGTTAATTTATGTATATGCTATGTTAAATGTCGAAAACCGGTATGGGCTGCTGGTTTACCCATGGAGGGTAAAAACGAGATGCCAAGTTAGTGATTCTGGCTGTGCTACACGAGTGTTTATGATGACATGGTTACATGCACGATCTGAATGTCTATTACATGTATGCTGAAACTTGCTGTATACATACATCATGACTATATGTTTGCATGGGGATGGGCATATGATATTGATGAAAGGGGAAGCGTTCTGTTCTAGTGGCTTTGCCACAATCTGTTCTGGTGGCTCTGCCACGTTCTATTCTGGTGGCCATGCTACATATCTGGTGACTCTGTCACAATCTGACGATGAACAGCTAACTGCAGCATGACTACCATCAATGGTGTGTAGCGGTGAGGGTTGATTGTAGAAATCCCCATTGGTGTGATTGACAGGTACAGGTGGTGTGTAGTGGATGGAAATTTAGGCTGGGATGGGTTTTGCATCACATTGCATTGATATTTGATTATCTGCTATTCTGTACTGTGGGACTAAGGCCTAGTATGATTTTGAGTGGGCTTGGGGCCCAGCGATGGTGCTTGGAAATTGCACACTGAGTCGTTAGACTCACTCTGTTGTTTAACATTTTTATAGGTAATACATAGTGCGGTGGATCGAGCCGGAGGGGACTACGTGGTGGCCATGCACGGTTTATTTAATAGAACATTATTTTTCTTAAATTTTTGGGATTTTGTTATGTAATAAGGAAGCTAATAACCTAGCTTAATTTCGATTTAAATTTTAGACGTTTTGAATTGCAAATCTTTGACAAGATGTTTTTACAAAATGAAAAAGTAAGATTTCTTATGATTTAGTTAAACGAGTACATAAACCGGTTTCTACGACAAACCAGGATTAATCTAATATAATGGCATGTGTCTCCAAAAGTCACCTAAATATATGAAATGGACTAATTTTAATTTTTCCTTAAATAAACAACGAGTTTCTAATGAAACAACTAACTTGGAGTTTTGAAAAGGGACTTATAATTTTTTTGAAGTTCGCAAGGTTTTATAAATTCCTTCCAAGTAACATGCCAGATCCAGTCGTGGTGTTTGGGCCGTGTTTGGGGTGTTACATGATTTGGTAATTCTTACACCTAAGTTATAAGGCTAATATGGAATCAATTGAAAGATGGTTTTAATGGTTAGATGATTACATGTTAGGTTCAATGTTTTAAGGTGCCATTAAAAGCTTATTGATATAGTTGAATGTGGTCTTTTTTTTTTTTTTTTTTTTTGGTTTTGATTTGTTAATTGAGGTGTCAATTATGGCATATTTGTTAGACAATTAGGTTGATTGTTAAAGTGATATTTTTGACATGATTAAAATGAATAGGAAGGTACTAAGTTGATGATTTTTATGCTATAATTGTGTTTATAATGTACCATTTGATTTTTGATGAATTTACGCATGAAATAGACCATTTAAAGATAGATTTTTACCATTTCAGAACTCAAGTATCGATATTTTGACATTTGGTATCGATACTTGACCATATGAATAGCTTTTAAATAGACAAATTGCCAGAATGGTATCGCTATTTATATAAGTATTGATACATTTTAATAAACTACTGATACCGGTTGATAAATATCGATAGCTTTGATTTGCCAAAAAAAAAAATTGTATTTTGGTATCGATTTTTAAAAAAATGTATCGATACCAACTATGAACATTTGATATTAACTTTAAAACTTTGAAATTTTACAATCTAATCTCATTTCATGTCTAGATTTTTATAATTAGGTCCTTAACTGATCTCAATTTACTATGTATGTATGGTATGTGATTTGTAATAATATAAATTGTATTCAAATTTGAATATTTTTTAACTAGATTACTTTTGCAATGAATGTGGCACTTCGTTATCCGAATCTGATGACTGGGTCAAGTAAGGGGTGTTAATCTAAGATGCTATCCTTTGAAGAAAGCCTTATGTTAATCATGTTGATCCTCTCTAATTTTTCAATCCACTATATGTCCCTATTCAAACTACCAATGATTATGGTTGTATGGATTAACAAAATCATTCGAGATTTTTTATAAGATAGGGGGTCAAATCACAAAAAGGTCCACACAGTGAAATGGTTTTTTTCCTTTTGCTCTACTAAGGATCTCACGATCTTGGCATTGTTGATATCACATTGAAAACTAAAGTCTTTCACAATAAATTACTTTGTAGATTTGGAAATGATAGAAATAGCCATTGGAAAAAGAATATTCAAGCTTAGTATGATGATGATTCGAGCAATCATCTCCCATCAAATTTGAGGAGACATATTGCCTGTTCCTCGACGTGAATGCACCTGGGCTTAGGATAATGCAATTAAATATATATGAATACATGTGGTGTCTGTAAGTTTCAGGTCAAATTGTAATAAAGAGAAGTTTACAATGAAATACTAGAAGTATTACGAGGATCGTACCAAATGGAGGTTTGTCTAAATTGACTTAACATTAAATACTAACATGCTAAACTAAGTCTAGGCAGCTTTTAGTCTATTGGTCATATTACAACTAAATGCTAAATGTAACATCCTAAAATTGGGCCTAGGAGAATTGGGCCTTTTGGGCCCCGAGCATAGGAACTTTTTAAAAATTTGAAGAACAAGAGATCGGCTTAAATGAAAGTTGGACCTATTAGGTAAGTGATTTTGGAAGGTTAGGGGGCTTCTATGAAGTCCCTGGATCAAACTTTGGCTTTAGGGAAATTTTGGTTTTAGGCGAAAAAAAAAAAAACCTGGGAGTTAGTAGGTAGGCTTTAAGAATAAAATATGGAGAAAAATGTCACAAGTGGAGTGTGTGGTATAGTGCAAAGTGACGCCACATAAGATACAAGGGGGTAACGCCACAAGGAAGGAAAGAGGTCCAAGGTTCAAGTTGTGGCACTTGCTTTTCTTTTAGATTATTTTATTAAATGTATTTAGACTTTTGCCATAGACTTATCTTTAGTTTGGCATGCTTTAAGACACAAGAGGAGCTTGTGACTTAGTGGCTAGCGGAGTGGATTATGTTGCAAGGGAGCCTGGGTTCGAATCTCATGAAAAGCAAGGGAGTAATTATTTTGCGGATTGTACGGCCAGAGTTTGAGTAGGATTTAAACTCTGCTAATGGAGGGATCCCACATTGGAAAGATACAAAGAAGGAAGGTGAGAAGCTAGCTATATATAGAGCAATCTTGGATGGGAGTGAACATACCTTGGTGGGCGTTTGGGCATAGGAGCTTTCGAAGTGCGATTTAGCAGCTCCAGATTCTTATAAGGTGTGTACTTCTCTACTTAGTTGTAGAGTGGCAAATGTCGAATCGCCGGTCACACGATGATAGTAGCCACACGAGCGTGCGAGCGCGCGTGTGCGGGCTTCGACGCGATAGTTGAGGCATTAGTAGTATTCTTGTAGGTTGAGGCTGTTTGGGCCATAATGGGCCGAAGTGGGCCCAATGGGCCCGTGGACCATATGAGTAGATTGTATGATTGTGTAGTATATATTAGACTAGACTAGGTGAATCTCATGTACATGCTTAGATTGGTGCTAGATGGGCCACACGAGCGTGTGGGCCCAAACGGGCTGAAATAGAGTTTTAGGCCCAATAGTCTGATAAAGACCGGAAATGATAGCCGAGTCGCTCGGGGCGACATTAGGCCTTCGGAAAGGCCATTGCAGGTGCGAAATTACTGGAATACCCTCGATAGGTAAATTACAAAAATACCCTTGGTAATTAAAATTATTGTTATACCCTTAGAGGTTGATTAGCTTGATTATGTTATATTCTGTCTATCTGATTATGATGGTAATTGATGTTATACGTTATATTTGATATATGTTTTGCATACATGACATACTGGATACACAAATTATTATGTTATATTGCATGGGCTTTGGGATATGATGTGAAAGGGGAAGTGTTATTTAGGGACTGTCACAGTGGTTTGGTACCACAGTGGGTTGGCCCTACATATCTAATTCAGTGACTAAGTCTCAGTGTTTTGGTACCACGGTGGTTTGACACCACGTATATATATGATTCAGTGACTTGTATCAGTGGTTTGGTACTACAGTCGGTTGGCCCCACATATATATCAGGGATTGTCACAGTGGTTTGGTACCACGGTGGGTTGGCCCCACACACGTTATTAGTGACTCTATCACAGTGATCTGGTATCACGATGGTCTGGAACCACAGTGGCTTGGTGCTACGGGCGATTGGCTGACACAGGTGATGTAGAGGATGGAAAATTAGGTTGGGCTAGGCTGCATTGCATACATGATTAATATGCTGTACTGTGTGGGCTAAGGCCCAATGGGCATCGTGGGCTTAAGGCCCAAAATGCATTGTATGGGGATTTACACACTGAGTTCTTGTAACTCACCTGTCTGCTAATTTTTGCAGGTAATACTTAGTTCAGTGGATTTGAGCCGAAGGAGTGGACTTCGTGGTGGCCATGAACGGGTTTTTTTTTTAGTTAAACTTTACCTTTCTTTGGATTTACTTTAATTTGGGGATTTTGTTTTGTAATAAGGCCACTAACAATTTCTGGTTTACTTTTGATTTAAACTTTAGACGCTTTAATTATAATCTGATCAGTAAGATGTTTTCTCTATAAAAGTTAAATGAATGTTTTTCTCAAACTTAATCAACGAATCTTCAAATGAAACCAGACATCACTTTCAAGATAACTTAATAAAACGTCAAGTGTTTTCAAACGGCACCTACAAGTAAGGTTTTGGGCTAAGTATAATTTCTATAAAGAGAACATTGAGTTTTCAGATGAATTATCGAACCTGAAGTTTTAAATAAAAGGGTTTTCAAAATTTTTCCAACGTTTACGAAGTTTCATAAAAATCTTTCTATGTGACATACCAAATCCGTTCGTGGTGTTTGGGTCGGGTTTGGGGTGTTACACTAAAATTGGGGTTTGAATGCAAAAAGGACAAAATTACATAAATAACAAAAGTTCCAAATTAACAATCAAGATTAACAAGCAGATGATTGATTGATGTCCAAGGTTGTAACTAAAACAAAATTAGGTATTTTTACCAATTAATTAATAATTAACCTAATTAATACCTTTCTTCCTATAGTTCATTTAACTAATCAACCTAGTCAACTTATCTTTTGACCCGATGGAACTAAACCAGGCTAAATTAATTTTTTTCTAAGTATAATACCCTTTCGATCTCATGTACCTAAATTATTTTCTAAACTCGTCAATTCTAGGGTTTAAGCACATTCAATCTAAGCCAATTAATTTAATTACAAACCCTAACTTTAAACTAACCACACCCACTTTGATTAATCAATCCTCCTAAAAGTTTAGTCACAACCTACTCTAAATGCAGCTTCCCTAATTGATTTATTCAATATTAAAATATTACAAAATAACAAAGAAAAGAGATAAGAAATTAAATTTCAACGACTCTAAGGTGTGAGATCTTTTGAATGAAAACTTTCATATGTGAAATGTGTTGATTACCAATTTGGAGCAAACAATGCGTGAAAATAAATTAAAAGGAAAGAGAAAATATAAATGAAAAATAGACTAACCCTGAAACTGAAAAGTAACAAAAACAATGTTGAGAAATCTAAAATCTAATCTAAAAACCTCAAAAAGCCCTGTAATAAGATGTTTACATGTTATATTTATAGTCTTTAGGTATTTTGACTTAATTAGGTCGACTAAGCTTTGAATTACAAGTTAATTTTGATTATACAGATGGGAACACCCTTAGCAAAATTTTGGCGCATTGAGCTTCAATGTCACGACATTCCGGGCCCAATGTTACGACCTTACAGGCAATTTACTCGAACTTCTGGGACTAGGGTTGAATGTAATGAATTTGCTCCCAAATGTCACCACATTATTGAACTTGGGTATCAACTTCCATCTTTAGGCTACTGTCTCCAATGTTGAGACTTTGTGGAGTGGATGTCACGACTTTGGTGGCCCAATGTTGTGACTTTGGGTCTCCATTGTTGTGACTTTGAGACCAGTGAACTTGCCTTGTGGATATTGGTTGAAAATTTGTCTAAGTGTTGGAGAAAGTTTCAATGTCATAACTTTCATGCTGAATGTCACGACATTCGATCCAATCCACTAACTCTTTAGCTTCGGTTGTTTCCTATGTTGGATCTGGTTCCCTGAGTTTAGTATATTCGGTTGTAAACTTGTAATTTTTTTGAACATATTGAATAATAAAACAAATTCATGAACATTAACATACTTTGTATGATTGTCCTCGTATGGTTTTTACACGCAAAGCAAAATGGAAGCAAATATTGTTCATTGGTTGTGTAATGTTTAAATTAATATTCAACGGTATTATGTGATCAGATCGTAATATGAAAAGACAAATTATATTAGTAGACAAACCTAAACATGTCCTTAGTCTAATCGGAAGTGAGCAAACTGATTGAAATACTAGTATTCCACCTATCAAGTCCAATGGCGAAGATGATTTGTCTTGGGCATCGAAGTGGACGACTTCCAGAAGATAGAGACATAGATTTCACTGACTGACTTACAGTACATCAGACTAGACCCAAGAAGAATAGATTCTGAATTTGTTTATGGACTTATTCACTTGTGACATTCATAGTGTGACATAACTAAATCCTGAGTGAATGACAGACAATGTATGCGGGATCGTACACTTAGTTGTAAGTAAATGCCTAAGTTTGAATAGATAAGGAACCAAAAGCCGATGCGTTAGGTGTATGAATTTTACAGTATATAGTGTCATTCACAATAGTGGAATTCATAGACCAAGACATGGGTAAATGATATCTTCTCATTAGCATTACATGGTTAAGGAAAAGTAAATGTGCCCACGGGTTGTTCGTCTTTGTGATGGATGACTTGGTCAGTATTTGATAGTGATTGATTTTTCATGAAGGAATATGTGATGGTTATCATGAGATAAAATAGGATCATATTGGAAGAACGGATATTTTCCCAGAGAGATTAAGGATATCGAATGATGCTAACACACTTATGATAAGATCATTAGATGAGCACGAATCGAGTTGCTTTTGTAATGGTATGTCATTGGGGAGAGTACAATCACGATACTATAGTGGAATGACTTCATGACTAAATAAGTTTATAATTAATAGGTTAAAATATGGAACTTAATTGTAAATCATTTGAGCCTCAATTACATATGTCCAACGGTCCCTATGCTAGCTCGTTAAAAATAGAAATGATTTGCATGTTGAATCAAATGAACATAAATGAACAAAAATAGTGAAATGGTGAAATGGAGAAATAGGAAATATTTGGAAATGATTATGGTTTTCTCCAAAATTAAAATGAAAATGAAAATGGGAAAATGAAGTCATTTGGAAATGACTGTTTTTCTCTAAAATGAAAATGAAATATGAAATTGACCTAGAAAATGAATTTATGTTTTTCAAATTAAATGAAGTCAAAAAAATAGAAATAAATCATTTGTTCATAGTGAACCGTTGAATGTGAAAATAATAAATATATTTTCTTATAGATTCTTTTAAAGTGAAGTGATCATGATTTTAATAGAATTAGAATTGAGTTGAAAAAATTATTTAATTGAAAATATATTAAAGCTTATTTTTGAGAAATAGAAAATCAAATATTCGGTTGGATCAAATTATAAAGTATTGCGTTAAAATCTCATAAAGTACTTGTAATTGGACCCGATATGGAAGAGGCCCAAAAGCCCCTTATGTAATAAGGGGGAAGACAAACCCTAGTATAATTAACTAGGGTTGCCACCCCCTACATCCTAGTTGAAATAAGATTTCCTTTTTCTAGTTTAAATAAATTTTTATAATTTAATAAAGGTTCTACCTTCTCTCCCTATAAATAGATAGCACTAGAAGGACTATTATTGTAACACGACAAATCCGATCCCTTAGAAGGACGCAAATATGACATGTCACTACTTAAAAATCATCCATCCTTAAAATTTTTTCTGGAGAAAATTTTGTATAATTTGCAATGTTTGAATTAAACCTTTAATAAAACATTAAAATAAAGTATAAGTCAAATGGCGTATAAGCTTCAATAAGGAAATTTCAATACAACATTGTTAAGAAACATAAGTTTCAATTACAATTCAATCTCAAAATATAACTAGACATCACCCTCATATGTGATGCATAGAACAAAATCAACAGATGCCTCACAACAACAAAGATGCTCTAGCATAGTCCTTCAAAAAGTCTTCCTTCAATAGTAAGCCTGAGAAGGAAAAAGGGTAATGAGGTAAGTTCAAAAGAACTTAGTGAGTTCCATAAAGATATTAATCATAATACTAATAGCACAATCCAATCTTTCAAAGGAATCAGTCAATATTACAAAGTACACCCAGTGGCTTATACAGAACACAACTAGACTCAATACGCAAATGGCATGTCACATGGGCGAATACTATACGCCAACAAAACAGAACTTAGACATTCCATTTTCATGCTAGCCACATACCAGAGTTCAAACTCAGATTCATATTAGATGTTTCTGTTTCATTCATATACATTTTCCCATTATAGCTCCCATTTCAGAATCATTTAGTAGCATGTTTAATTGTGTTATGACAGCCCGGGTTGCAATATATATCTGCCCTACTAGAGGCTTGTAACACCCCAAACCCGGTCAACACACCACGACCAAATCTGGTATGCTACGGAGTGAAAACATATTTAAAACAAAAGTTTGTCGGATAATTTTCTTAGAAAACCCTTTTATAGTTTTAAAAGTTTAGAAATGCTTGTTTAAGATGGTATTGAAATCGTGTGATGGTTACCTTAAAACCCATGTTTGAAAATCTACTTGTTGTTACAAATTTTAGAAAACATACGATACTTGTTAAAAACGGGATGTGATGAGTATTATCAAGTATAAAACCTTTTACATTTGAAGTTGTTTGAAAATTTAAGTTTAAAACATTCAAGTTACCTATAAGTTGTGTTACCCGATAGTAACGTTTTAAAAACCCGAAAGAGTTATAGTTTTGAAAACATTGCTTCTTACCGGTTAATTTAACAAGTCCATAAATCCAATATATGTATAATATAATCAAAATAAAAGCAAGTAATTAGAAACCCAAAATAATACTAGAGGCCTTATTACAAACCCAAAACCAAATTAAAAGAAAATTAATAAAACCGAAATAGCAGTTTAAAGTCCAAAACCAAACTAAGATGCATGGCCACCTCGAGTCCTCCTCGGCTCCATATCCTCGATCTAAGTCTCATCTGCAAAATATAAAGGAAGGGGTGAGTCACCGAGACTCAGTGTATAAATCCCCAACCCGATAGTTCAAGCACTTACACAGATCATCAGTAAACATGCAAATCATGCAACCCATAACCTAACCATCCAGTCTCTTTTATCTACCCCGTGTGGTCAAAACCACTGGTGGTCAAAACCACTGGTGACCAAAGTCACAAATATATATCGTTGTGGTCAAAACCACTGGTGACTGTAGTCACAAATCAAGTGATGGGGCTAACCATCTTGTGGGCAAAACCACTGATGACAATCCCGTAATATATCATGTGGGGCCAACCCACTGTGGTACCAACCCACTGGGACAAGTCACAATATCCATATGTGGTCAAAACCACTGGTGACCGTAGTCACAAATATCATAAGTGTGGTCAAAACCACTGGTGGTCAAAACCACTGGGACTTAGTCACAAATAATAATAATAATGTGGTCAAAACCACTGGTGACCGTAGTCACAAATCAAATGATGGGGCCAACCCATCTTGTGGTCAAAAACACTGGTGACAGTCCAAATAAATCATCCCCCTCCTCTCATCAATCCCATCATCATGCTCATATCATACGTGTCATAATATCATGTAATCATGCAATAACGCATAGCATAGCATGTAACAATAACATGATGATGTATATCAAAAATCACATAACAGGGGACTTACCCGAAATCTAAGCTCATGCCCACAAAGCAAAGTCACTAAATCCAATGGTTATAACAGTAACATAAAAAGCACATTGTACTAATAAAGTGTGTAAGCGTTACACACCTGACTATATGTAGATCTAATACGAAATCCCTAAACTACGCTATACTACGAGATCCCGAAACGTATGCCCTCACTGCACCTACAATCGGCCAACATCACCCTTTAGATCTGAAGCCATTCGGCTTACTCATAAAATCCCGAAAATGTGTCGCAATAAGGTAGTACTTTACCTTAATGCCGATTTGGTTTCCTACCAAATCCCAAAGCTACGCGATAAGCCCCCCTTGTAATCGGTCGAACACTAGCACACAAAAAGGTTAGCCTTCGATTTTGATCAATTAAGAAATAGATCCCAAAACATTAAAGTACTTACCTAAGTTAACAACCAAATCCCAAAGATCCACAAGTTCAGGTTGTACTCCTCTCTACAATCGGTTTTGACACATCATATTGAGTCTAAAGGCCATTCGACCATAATTATAAATCCCGAAACCAAAGGGATTATCGCTACCTTACCTTGATGATTGATTCGGCTCCTAACCACCACAGATTGACACCCCTTAAGGTTGTTAGGGCTTTCGGCTACCTTTAAAGAATAAGAATAAAATTCAACACATAACTCTATAATAGAAAGATGATAGAAAAGATATGGGGTTTCGATCATTACCCGAATTGATCAAGAAGAGAAAAGATATCACTTACCACTAGATTCGGCTATCCTCAAAAGAAAGAACTTGATTTCGGCACTGAGATGATGATGAGAAAACGCAAGAAAAGAGGGGCTTAGGAGCAGGGTATTCGGCCAAGAAAAGAATCAACAAGGCTTCGGCTTTTTGAACAATGGAAAGGTGAAGATGAACAATGCAATGGAGAAGAAAGAATTTGGCAAAGGTGAATGCAACCACTTTCGGCACCAGAGGTTTTGAGGGAGAAAAGAAAAGATGCCGATTGGGAGGTGGGGTTGTTGTTTTCGACTTTGAACAGAAATAGAGGGACAAAGAAGTGAACCAGGTGATTTCAGCAAGGAGAAAACTAGCAAAGAGTGAACTGAAAGAGAAGAGAATATAGCTATGAGAGTTTCGGCTTTGAGCAACAAGAAAGAAAGGAAGTGAACAATCGGCCAAGTGCCCAAAAATTGCCAAAAGGGGAAAAGAAAGAAAAGCACTTAAGGTTCGGGTTTTAGCACAAAACGCAAGAAGAAAAGAAAACCATCTAAGCTAGCCGAACCCTCCCTTAAACCATCATAGATATTCGACCACCACCAAAAATGCTCCCAAAACCGATAGCACCCTTCCCCCAAAACACCTTACCAAATTCGGCTGAACACTCTTCCCCCAGAGTTCAAATTCGGCCAACCTCCTCAAAGCTCTCCCATCCACTCATTCAAATTGGTTTGAATGAGTCAAACTCCACATTTTTCTCCCTTCCATCCATTCAAATTTGTTGACCTAATCCTCATCTATCCATGAGAGTCCCACCTGAGCACACCTCTGCTTGCTTGTGGCGTCAAAAATAAATAGCAAAGGAGAGGTTTCTGCAGCTCGAACCCAAGCTCCCTTCCCTTACTTGTGGCGTCATTCTCAAGGCCCTAAGTGGTGCCTCCTTGCCACTTTTCCAAGCCCATTATTATGTCTAAAGCCTCCCATAAATTCTTTTAACCCCAGTTTCCCCTAGCTCCCTCTTCTTAAGCACTAGAACAAAATTCTTAGCCCTACCTCAGGCCTAACCTAAGTTATAGCTAGACCCAAAAACATGTTAAACAAACACAGCAGACACACCATCTCATGCAAACACATGCAAAATGCAGAGACCCCGATTTAAGGATGTTACAAGGCTAAACAACATATTTCCTTTAACTCTATTTCGATAGATCAGTTCATATCATATCATTCTTTTCAAAAGCATATGATAGTGACTTAACATGAAAATGGCCCACACTTTTTGTCCAAGACAATACAGAGGTTAGACTAATTACTCTAGATATACAACCATTATTTTCACTCACATACACTGGTCATCCTTTATAGAGTAAGAATACTTACCTTAAAATATTATAAAGTAAAGATAATTTCAACACATGGAAGTAAGAAGGAATTCACCAGAAAAATAACAGTTTAAATAGCAGGTCCTTCACTATAGCATCTTAAGTTAAAAATAAGGTTATTTAAACATATTAGATCACTACTTCATCAAATCTAAACATGCATGCACGAAACATTAACACTTAACCTAGAACCAGAAAGTTTCTTCGTTACACACCAGTGTGACACTTATGCATGTAGAATCGAAAAACAATATAACCGTAAAAATAACCTAGGGTTCATCAGTAATTACCAGAGAGCTATTGCAAATGTATAAGTTGGCCAACTACAGTGAACCCAACTTCAGACAAGTTTTCTAAACTTTGGTTTTCAGAAAATGCAAAGAAGATCAATGAGGATAATGAACACAAATAAAACATAAGGATTTTCAGTGAAGGCACTGTTATCCTTTTATACTTAAGCACGGAGACAAGGTTTAGTAGAAAAATTAGATAAGCCCACTAACACTCTAGATTCTCGTGATTAAGTATGCTTATAAAATTAAGACTTTTCACCTAAAGTAGCTTCATTCCATTCTAACTAAGTCTCAATTTAACTAAGTAATTTTACTTATTTAATAATAAACAAATACATTAAAAGTAAACCAAGTGATTTCGCCAAAGCATCTGAGTGGAGTACACTTAATGGAAGAGTCTGCTAAACCACAGATCTTTTCTAAGCTAAGAGTTCGTTAAATAGCGCATATAAGGAATTCTATACTTAACCAAAATAAACAATTTACTCACTCGTCTCTACACTTAATTCACCAAAACACTCTAAATAATAATCAGACACTAATACCTTGTCGGGCGGGCTGTTACAACTCTTCCCCACTTAGAAAATTTTGTCCTCGAAATTCATACATTTAGCTTTCTCTTTCCTATTTAGCTTCTTCTGTATTATGATTTCTTCATAAGACTTTCACTAAGGGAATTCTCTTATTTCTTAGCACATTTACCTCTCTTGCCAATATACGAATAGGATCTTCCTCATAAGACAAGTTCGGTTCAACCTCTAACTCTTCAATCTGCACAACATGATCTGGAATTGATCTATATCTTCTCAGCATAGATACATAAAACACATTCTTAATCTTTGACAACTCAGAAGGCAAAACCAATCTGTAAGCTACAGGTCCTACTTTCTTTAGAGCTTCATAAGGCCCTATAAATCTCGGACTCAAATTTCCTTTTGGACCAAACCTAAAGTCTTCTTCCAAAATCAATTACACAACTTCTTAACATATCCTCCAAGACTTGAATAACTTTTTCAGATTGGCCATCCATTTGAGGATGAAATCTAATACTGAATTCTAGTTTAGTTCCCAAGGATTTTTGTAATTGATTCTAGAATCTCAAAGTAAACCTTGGATCTCTGCCTAAAACTATGGAAGATGGAATTCCATGCATGTAACAGCCCGTTTTTGGTCAAATCAGAACAAAAAATCTAAGGTCAAAATATTTATTTTATTATTATTTTAATGTTTACAGCATGATAGCATGTATGTGGGAAAATTTCGTGAAAAAATTTTATCGTTTAAATGGTCAATTTGAGAAAAAGAGTAAATCAAGTAAAGTGCAAAAATGATGTTCTAATAGCTAAAAGTATCTAATAGCTATGGAATATTAAATTAGAAGTCCTTATATTGTAATTAGACCATTATTATGGTGAGTGGACATTTTTTGGCATATATTAAATGATTTATATGTTTAATTATAAAGGTTAAATTTGTATTTTATAAAATAAACATGATTTAAGTAAAAATATGCCAAATTTTTACTCAATTATCACCTTATACCACTGAAACTAAGAAAGATAAACATCCATGGAAGGTTTCTAAGGTTCAGCCACTTCATCATCTAATTGTAAGTCCATTTTTGTCCCGTTTTTAATAATTTTTATGTTTTTGAAATCGTTACAGCTAGTACTAACTAGCTCAAGGACTAATTTGCAAATCTGTTAAAAGATTTTGAATGATTCCATTGATGAATATGTATGAGTTTTGATGTTTGATGATAGATTATGAATATTTTTTATGAGTATTACAAGTTTTGTTAAGTGATTTTTAGTGAAAATGCAAATTAGGGGCTAAATTGAGAAATATTGAAAATTTGTGATTAAAATGTGAAATAAATGAAAAATATGGATTGCTTTGGTAATAAGAGAAATTCGGCTAGCATAGGTAGGGACTTAATTGCATGAATTTGTATTTTTATGCAATAAGGACTAAATTGTAAAAGATGTGAAAGTTTAGGGACAAAATGTGTAAAATAGCTCTAATGTGTGTTTGAATTAAATTGAATAAATAGGTGATTGAGTAAGTTACTTTTGAATATATTTAGATCAAGAAAAATTTTGAATATATTTAGATCAGGAAAAGCAAAATACGGACTTGGATTGGGGAAAAGATAAAGTTATCGAGTAATCTACTCGATTCATCGTTTTAACATCCAAGGTAAGTCCGTATGTTATAAATTCATTTTAAATGTATTTTATATGCTTTGATGTAACATGAATTGTGATTATGTGATTACGGACGAGTCGAAAATCATTCGATGAAGATTCGACAGTTGAAATCTCGATTGAACCTTAGGAATAGTTTAAGATGCTAGTGACATGTCATTAAGTATACTTGAGTTGGCTTCGGGCCATGATTTAGCATTATGTGTGCGAGATAAATCGTTTTGGCTACAGGCCATGCATATCGGCTGATTTGGCTTCGGGCCATGATATCAGAATTTCGAATAAGTTACCTTGATTTGGCTACGGCCCATGGTATAGGTACTTATCGAGTGAGACCTCGAGTATCCAACTTCTATTCCGAATGGTTCAATGGGTAAAAGAAGGATGTGATTGATTATGAGATTGGTACAGGATGATACAGGTACGTACAAAAATGAATTGAGTATTGAAAACTATGAAATTAGTGAGTTCCTTGGTAAGTTATATGAATGATCAAATGATGACTTGAGATTTAATAGGTTTGTTGCACATTTTTCTCTATTATATGAATGATTAATGAATGATGATAGTTGCTCATTGTTAACATATAAGCTTACTAAGCTAAATAACTTACCTTGTTGTTTTTCCATGTTTTATAGTGATTTCAAAGCTAGCTCGGATTCAGGGATCATCGGAGACTTCACCACACTATCCACTGACTCTTTGGTACTTTTGAAACTATGTTTTAAGTATATGGCATGTATAGGTATTTGAGTCTTGTTGATTATGTTTTGGTAATGAAGTTGGCTAAATGAATTAGCATTGTAAATTATATGTTTTGACTTGTAATTATAGCCATGAGATTTGGCTTAATTTGAAGAATTTGGTTATGTGATTATATATATGCATATTTTTTTTTGATAATTAAGTTCATGGATGGATATGAGAACGACTTATATTAGGAGAATTGTGGTCATTGTTGCTAATTGGTATTATGAATGTCAAATTGATAATTTGAGAAAGTTGGCATGCTTGTGAAATTTGATCTAATAATGCATCTTTGATAATGGTTATTTTGATGATTGAGTAGACAAGAATTGGTATGAATTGGTTAGTATTGAAATGGTAAGATTTGGGCTTTGTTTGGATGTTTTGGATTGCATATTGTGCTATGAATTGGTGCCATTTAGGCTGTTTAGGTAAATGAGATTTTGGGTGGCAAATTGGCTTCATAAATAGCCTATTTTTCTCCACACGGTCGTGTGTCTCAGCCGTGTGTGACACACGATCATGGTACACAGTCGTGTGTCCCCTGGTGTTGAAATTGAAATGAAGTCAGTATGCTCCACACGGTCCCACACACAGGTGTGTGCTCGACCGTGTAGTACAAGTCAATATACCCCTTAATTGGCACACGCCCTAGCACATGGGCGTGTGACTTGGCCGTGAGTATACCTTACAAGTTTGGTACAGCCTAACACACGGCTTGGCACACGGACGTGTGTGGCCACTTCGAAGGGCACACGGGCATGTGTTTGGCCGTGTGACCCAAGTCAGCATGTACCCCCTGTTTTCACACAGCCTGTGACAAGGGCATGTCTGGGCCACACGGGCGTGTGGCCCCTGATTTGAAGAAAAATATTTCTAAGTATTAAAAATTTCCTAAGTTATCGGTTCAGTCCCGAACCACAACCGAAGCATGTTTAAGGCCTCGTAGGCTCTTAATAGGGTCAAATTGATTGAGAATGAATGATGAATGATTGAATTGAGCAAATGTATATAAATGTTGTTTAGTTGTTTCGTAAGTCCGGTAATGCACCGTAACCCTATTTCAGCGTTGAATATGGGTGAGGGGTGTTACAATGTAGGAGTACTATCTCAACAATCTAAAGATTAGCTAACTTATCTAGAGAATAAGTAGTATTCACAACTAGAAAATGAGCTGACTTAGTAAGTCTATATGCTATCACCTATACAAAATTTTTCTTTCAAGGGCTAAGGGGTAAACTAGAAACAAAATCTATGGTAATTCTATCCCACTTCTACTTTGGTAATTCCAAAGGATACAACTTATCCAAGGAAAGTTTATGTTCTACCTTAACTCTTTGACAAGTCATATAAGTTGAGACATACTCTATAATTTCTCTCTTCTTACCAGGCAACCAATATGAGCTCTTCAGATATCTATACATTTTAATACTTTTAGGATGGAGTGAAAAAGTTCCCTGATGAGCTTCTCTTACCAAATATTTTCTCAATTCATTCCCAGCTGATACAAATATTCTTCCCATGAATCTCAACTCACCATGTTTACCCAAACTGAAATTTGTTTATTTGCCAGATATCATTCCTTGCTTAATAAATTCACACTAAACATCTTTCATCTATTCTTCTAATATCTGTGAAAGAAAAATTGTTTTCACAACCAATTCTACTAGTAAGGATCCATTATCAGACATACTTTTTTTTTTGCTCGAAGAAATAATAATGCTATCATAGTCTTTCCATTCAAAGCATTTGATACCACATTTGCATTCCCTAGATGATACTCAATAATCAGATCATAGTATTTTAGTAGTTCTAACCATCTTCTTTGGCACAAATTCAGATCGTTTTGAGTCATCAAATACTTCAAACTTTTATGATCCAAGAATACATGACATTTCTCTCCATATAAATAATGCCTCAATATCTTTAATTCTAAAACCACTACTGCTAATTCTAGATCATGACTTGGATAGCTTTTGTCATGGGGATTAAGTTGGCGAGATGCATAAGCTATAACCTTAACCTTCTGCATAATTACACAACCCAACCCATTCAAACATGTGTCAGTAAAACTTGTATAGTCAACACCAAACTCTCGTTGTGCTAATATTGGAGCTTCAGTCAAAACTTTTTTCAATTTCTCAAACTCTGCTGACATTCATCACTCTACACAAACTTTTCCTTCTTCTTCAATAATCTAATAAGTGGTGATGCTAAAATTAAATATCCCTTCACAAATCTTCTATAATACCCTACTAATCCTAGAAAATTGCAGACTTCAAATACATTTTTGGGTGAATTCCACTCAAGTACTGCTTTTACCTTGACAGGATCTACTTTAATACCATCAACAGAAATAACATGTCCCAGAAAATGTACTTCTTACGACCAGAACTCGCATTTACTAGACTTAGCATACAACTAATTATCACGCAGAGTTCTCAGCACAATTCTCAAATGTTCCTCATGATCATCCTCATTCTTAGAATAAACCAATATATCATCAATACAGATGTAACACCCCAAACCCGGCCTAGATGTTATGGCCCGAATCTGGCGTGTCACATTGAAGTGTTTTTCAAAAACCATGTTTTCATTGAAAACCCTCCTTAATATTTAAAAACTAAAGTCTCAGTTTGTGTTCGTTCAATTTCAAAAGTTGGTTCATTGAAAAGTTAATCACTTTTAAAAACGTTATTAACTTCGTTAAAAATCTCTTGTAGTTGCGGAAGCTAATTTAAGGTAAAGATGTTTAAAACGTATGTTTTTAAAAAAAAATAGTAATTGGGTTGAAAACTCGTCTACGTCTAACAGATATAAAACGTAACAAAATCACAACTTCAAAATTAAATCTAGAGAGGCCTTGTTACAGAAATTAAAACCCAAAATGGAATTTAAAACATATATAAAGTCCAAAGCATAACAGCCGCAGTCGTGTGGTCACCTCCGAGTCCCTCACAGCACCGATCCTCCTAATGCTGGGGATTACCTTTACAGTTAAAAACGGGGTGACTTTACGAAAACTAAGTGTGTAATCCTCTTACTAGAGTAACAGTCAGTATACAAAAATGAAAACTAAAATAGTCTAGGCCAAAGCCCTTTAACAGTAACAGTACAGTCCAGTTTAGAGCATAAGTGGGCCAAAGCCCACTACAATATCATTTGGGTCACAGCCTATAACAGAATCAATTGATCCTAGCCCAAACCAATAACAGAACAAGTGGCCTAAGCCCAGTACAGTGACAGATCTCATAAACAAATATGCAACAGTATAAGGATGCATCCCACCCCGATCCAGCAAACACACCACCCGTACCAACCCTACACTTACGTGGGGATAAAATCGACCCACCCAGCCAACACACTAAGCTTAGCATTGGTTGCGGCACTAAGTCAACAGAACGGCTAAAAGCCATAAATATCGCAGCAACGCTACCAATTAACAAAACGGCTAAAAGCCATAAACAGAATGGTTATAAACCATAATCATGATAGCACAAAGCCATCGGTAACTGTAATAAGTTTGGCACATAGCCATCAGTGACGGTAATATAATCGGCACACAGCCACAGGTAATCACAATCGACACAGAGTCATCAATATATATATTAGGCACATAGCCACAGGTAAATACGATTGGAACAAAGTCATAATCAAGATGGCATAGAGCCATATTTAGGTTGGCACAGAGCCAAAATTAGATTACGCAGCTTTATGTTGTCTGTCGGACCACAGTCGTCTCATGCAACCCGTGCGACCTTAACAGATCAATAATGGACCCACAGTCGTCTCATTCGACCCATGCGACCCTATCAGAACTTTCTCCATATAAATGTCCCAACCCCATGCAATATGTCGTGTATGTCATGCTCAATCATTACACGTGTATGCAAAATGGCCATGCCCAGTAACAATCATTTAGACATATATTAAATGCATATCAGTCACATGACCACAGTCAAGTCAGTTAAAACACATTTATACGATCATAATCAAATCAGTCAAATTCATAGTCTAAGTCAGTCATTCACCCCTAAGGGCAAAACAATCATTTTACCTTATAAGGGTATTTCGCTAATCCTACCCTTCAGGGGTATTTTGGTAATTCTACCCTACAGGGGTATTTCGATAATTTTGTAAACCGAGGGTATTTTGGTATTTTTGCAAACCGGGGGGTATTTCGATTATTTTACAAACTGGGGGTATTTTAATAATTTCACAAATCGGGGGTATTTTAGTAATTTTACAAACCGGAGGTATTTCGGTAATTTTTCAAAATAGGAGTATTTTAGTAATTTACAAACTGGAGGTATTTTGGTAATTTTTCAAATCGAGGGTATTTCGGTAATTTTGTAAAACAGGATATTTTGATAATTTTGCAAACCGGGGGTATCTCGGTAATTTTGTAAACTGGGGGTATTTTAGTAATTTTATAAACTAGGGGTATTTCAGTAATTTTGCAAACTGGCGGGATTTTAGTAATTTCATAAATTGGGGGTATTTTAGTAATTTTGCAAATCAGAGGTATTTCGATAATTTTTCAAATTGGGGGTATTTCAGTAATTTCACAAACTGGGGGTATTTCGATAATTTTTCAAACCAGGAGTATTTATGAAATTTTGCAAACTAGGGGTATTTCGGTAATTTTGCAAACCGAGGGTATTTTGGTAATTTTGCAAACCGGGGTATTTCTATAATTTTACAAACTGGGGGTATTTTGGTAATTTTACAAAAAATGGGGGTATTTCGGTAATTTTGCAAACTGAGGTATTTCGGTAATTTTGCAAACCGGTGGTATCTCGGTAATTTTGCAAACCAGGGCTTAATGACCCAACAGAAGGTCCACCGTCACCTCGAGCGACTTAAGTAACCCAAACAGACACAACGGTGTAAATGGGCCTAAGGCCCATTATTTGACCTAAGTGGGCCCACACGCTCGGTTGGCCCATTCAGCCCAAAATCAGATACGGGTATGTGTACTCCATAACTCGGTTCATTAATAGTCAATTACCGCGAATTTCCATCGTGTGGGTCCCACGTTCCCATTGGGCCCACATGGCCTATTTTGGCTCAGCGAGGCCCAGAACTACCTAAGTCATCTGCGCGACATTACAAGTCTATCGAATTCTCACTTGATAGCGAAATGACAAGTCTATTAATTTCTCACTTAACAGTGAAATTTACCCACGCGGACCCAGTTGACCCAAATCGGCCCATTAGGCCTAATAACGACCAAGTCCACTAGATCGCTTATGGCGGCCTTTGTCAATGTGTCGACTCCCTCACACCAGTGTCTGTGCGCCCGTGTAGTAGCCGTTACAGTATCGTCGGTTTTCGGCATTTCGACATTTACCGTTCTTCAACGCGAATAGTGTGTGTACACACCTTGATGGAGAGAAACGCAGTAGCCCACGAGCGTAGAACCTTGACTAAATCGGCTTATCCTTCCTAAGTCGTTTGATTATGAATCGGTATAACCTCCTTGAGGTTTATCTATACCACAACATTATCTATTAAGCATCAATATCAATAACAATGGTTAAACAATTACTATCCTAAGGAAAACACATGGCCAACAAGAGAACTAGACATTCAGCCAGTATTTAAAAGCACATAACCACTTACCCCTAACAATCGGCCAACCAGATAAATTGAACTCAATCAACCCATAAGAGAATAAAAGATCTGGCACTTTAGAGGCTGGAGAGAAGATTTGCCAGAACGCTTGTAGGTCAAAACGTTTGATCGATAGAGAAGGGAAAAAGAATGAAGGCAGAGAAAGAAAGGTTGAATTCGGCTCACATTTAGAAGAATAGGAAACAGGGAGAAGAGAATAAGGAAAACCAAAACGGGAAAAACACAAAAAGGTCTATGGCAATCTTTGGCACTATAGATAGAAGAGAAAAAATAAAACAAATCGGCATAAAAGAAAGCAATTATCAAAAATGCATCAAACGAACTCCCTAGCCAAATTTGCCTAAACAAAACTCCCCTCAATCGGCTCCAACTTATTCCATTTCAAAATCCTTCAAAAACTCCACCAATCCCTCCACCGAATTTTTTCCTTGATTTACTCCAACTCCCTATTCAAATTCAATTCAAATTCTTATGACCAATTCAACCACAAAGTTCCAGTCCAGTTCCAAAACCTCCCCAGCTCAAGCAGCAAAATAAACATACAATTGCGCAGGCCAAGCCTCGAACCTCAGACTCCTTGCCACACATATAGCGCCAGCTTGCCACTAGATCCCTTCTCTCTTTTTGTCTTAAAACAAACACTAATTATTATAAGTCATATAAGCTAACATCCAGGTTCACTTAAGAGCCCAAATTAAAATTTTGCAAACACCCAGACTTGAACCCAGGCTTCTCAAGCACTCCCAAATATGCCCAAATACTTAGGCACTAAAGCTACACTTAATTTGTGATATTTTCTCGCACACATAAACTTTTGTAAGCAGTCTCCTAGCGGCTCCTACACACAAGGCCCAATCCTACTAGGCCCAAATTCAGGGCATTACAAAAGACCATTACAAGCTGATCTAGGTATGACTGGAATACTCTGTTCATTAAATCAATAAATATTATAGACACATTAGTTAAACCAAAGGACAATACTTAAAATTCATAGTGACCATACCTTGATTAAAAGGTTGTCCTAGACACATCATCACCCTTAATCTTTACCTGATAGTATCCAAACCTCAAGTCAATTTTGGAGTAAACTGTAGCCCCACATAACTGATCAAACAAATCTTTAGTCTTGGGAAGAGGATACTTTTTTTTATTGTTACCCTTTTCAATTGACGGTAATCTATACACAGGCGCATTGTTCCATCTTTCTTTTTTACAAACATAATTGGCGCATCTCGCGGTGATACACTTGGTCTTGTAAAACCCTTATATATCTTTCAACTGCTCCTTTAGTTCTTCAAGTTCTAATGAAGCCATTTCATAAGGAGTATAGTAAATAGGTACTGTTCTAGGTTCTAACTCAATTGAAAACTCTATTTCTCTCTTAGGTGGCACTCCAAGAAGCTCCCCTAGAAACACATCTTGAAATTCTCTTACCATAGGGACTTGATTAACTTTCTTTCTTGAAAAAGATGAACCCATGATATAAGCCCAACAAGCATCTTTACCCTTAATAACCATCTTTCTGGTGGACACAGCAGAGATTATTCTGTTCACCAAACCAGTCTGTATACCAGGTATCACTAACTCCTTACCCTCAGCATTTATCAAGCATACACCTTTAACACGACATTCAACCATTGCATTATGTCTTGTCAACCAATCCAACCACAAAATAACATCAAATTCATGAAAACTCAGTAATAACAAATCTGCCAAAAATGTATACTCACCAAATACAAATGGACAATTCTTTATCAACTTATTCACCAGAGTACTCTGACCCAAAGGATTAGTTACTGACACATTGGCCTTAGAATATAATACTTCAATACTCAGACCCTCTACAACCTTAATACAAATATATTACTCTGTAGACCCTAGATCTATCAGAGCATAAATAAATTTTCCGAGAAAAGAAAATTTCTCGTTGTCACCTCAGGTAAATTAGCATCCCCTTTTGGTTTTATCACATAAACTCAAGCTAGCGCTACAAATTTTGGCTTACAAACATTTTTCCTCGATGCTCTCTACACTAAACCAGACTTTGCTGCCATTCCTGATCTAGTCTCTTGCTAAAACTTTTGAAGTCCTTAGACAGACTATTCTATGCTCGATGGATAATCCTTAACTATGTGATCTTTGGATCCACATCTATAACATGCCCATAAATGCTATTTAATTCTCCACCATGATTTTTTTACCATACTAATCACATACACTACTCATCATTCTAGAACCATCAGAGCTTGCCATCGAATCAACTGATCTATCAAATCCTTCACGATTGAAACTTGTAAGCTACCAATACCTTCTTGAAGTTGGGTAGATTTGATCTCCAGGCCTTCTAAAACTTGCTAGAGGTGGCGGGCTGAACCTTCCCCTCTTCATCCTTTCCCTTTCAAAATTCTTACTTTTGTCTCTGGTGACCCTTTCCATCTTATGGGCCTTAGCTGCCATTGCCACAAGAGTTTTAAATTTAGAAGCTACCATTAAAGTACAAATTTCATGCCTAAGTCCCCACTCAAATTTATCACACATTTCCTTCTTTGTCTAAAACATGTTCATTGCATAACGACTAAGTTTGAGGAGTTCTCGCTCATATTACATAACAGACATCCTACCTTGTCTCACATACAGAAATTTCTTCCTCATTTTGTCAACATACATTTGGTTTAAATATCTTTCCCTAAACTTTTCCAGAAGGAAGTTCCAACCAATCATTTTTTCAGGAGTTACACTAACCAAGGTTTCCCAGTATTGATAAGCTTCCCCTTCTAAAAGTGATACAACACACAAAAGACTATCCTCAGGAGTACATTTCAATTCTTTTATCACTCTACATAAACAAGATAACCATTGTTTAGCCATAGAGGGATCATCATCTTGATCACCAACAAACTCTTTGGTACCCATTTTCCTAATCTCTCATATAAGATCAATTTTGGATAAAGTCACAACAGGTACCTATAAAGCAGGTTGTGGTAGGAGAACTACCTTAGGTTGTGGTTGTTGAGGTTGTTGTGGTTGTGGTTCTTGAGTTTTACCCATGAACTGATAAAATAGTTGTGTCATCATCGTGAAAAAGACATTTCTAAAGGTATTCCTTGCATTACCCATATTATTGGCAGGAGCTTGTTCTTCTGCAGCCATATGACTCTCCATTTCTTCCCCAATAGGTTCTTTAGATCCGTCAAACATTTTCTTATATCACTACAAAAGAAAATTTAACGTGCATGATGGGGTGTGTCACAACGTTCAGATTTCTAAGAATCGGCTAAACCTTGGCTTTGATACCAAACTTGTAACACGCCAAACTCGATCCTTAAACCCAAGTATGACGTGTCACTATTTAGAAATCATCCATATTTAAAATTGTTTCTAGCAAAAACTTTGTATAATTTCCAGTGTTTGAATTAAACCTTTAATAAAACATTAAAATAAACTATAAGCCAAATGGCGTATAAACTTCAATAAGGTAATTTCATTATAGCATTGTTAAGAAACATAAGTTTCAATTACAATTCCAGAGGCGACACAACATATTTCTTTTAACTCTATTTTCGTAGACCATTTCATATCATATCATTCTTTTCAAAAGCATATGGTAGAGGCTAAACATGAAAATTGCCCATACTTCTTATCCCAGACAATTCAGAGCTTAGACTAATGACTCTAGAAAGACAACCATTATTCCCACTTACATGCACTGATCATCCTTTACAGAGTAAGAATACTTACCTTATAATATTATAAAGTAAAGAGAATCACAACACATAGAAGTAAGAAGGAACACACCAAAAAAAATAACAAAGTCTAAATATCAGGTCCTTTGCCTTTGTCACTCAAATCTTTTGTAGCATCTTGAGGTAAAGATCATGTTATTTAAACATATCATATTACTGCTTCATGGAATCTAAACATACATGCACGAAACATTAATGCTTAACCTAGAACCAGAAAGTTTCTGATAAACAGTAAAAGTAACATATTTTAAGCCCACATTTAGTATGCTTTTAGATGATTTATCCCATGATATATGTAAAAAGGTGCTCTTAATCCTTTCTTTTCATATTTTATACTCAGGAAACCACCCAAGGATGAAAGGAATGAGAAATAGGCTTAAAACGGACCAAATTGGGCCAAGAGAGAAATCAACACGGCCGTGCCTCATTAAAAGTCCAAACACGGCCTGGCCACGATTCACACGGGCGTGTGCCATGGCCGAGTCCCTGTCGCTAGAAAGAGTAATTTCATTCAGGAAAGGATATTTTAAGGCAAAGAAACACACTCCAAAGCCTATTCAAACACCCTAGTAGGAATTCTACTTAAATTAGGATACTTAGGGGCCAAGTAAGGCATCTCAAAGTCTATATAAACACCCAAGGAGGCAACTTGAAGGAGAGCTCAGCAGAAGTCAAAACGGGCGTGGAGCTAGGCCAAAGAGCCAAGCCAAAAAGGTCAGAATTGTGGGAATCACTCGAAGTTAGCCAGTTGATCCATCCCAAGAAGTGAGAATTATACTCAAGACAGCAGAATTCTCCTTCAATTCCTTCAGGGAGTTTTAAGGATTTCTTATGTTTTGTTTTATCTTTTCTCTTGAGATGTTTTCATTATTCATTATGAACTAAACCCCTCAGATACCTGAAGGGGATGAAACCTAGATGAATCTTGTTATTTTATTTTTGAATTATATGATAAATACTTAGTTTGTTCTTAATTATGCATGCTTAATCCAAATCTGATGTGCTTAGGTGGAGGAGGAATAGACCCTGCTTAAGAGTAGATCTAGCGTAATTAAGCAGAGTTGATCGCACACCTAGAGATAGGGTGACGAGATTTTGTTGGATTAGGGTGAAACCTAATATGGGAATCCATAGATCAATTTATTTCTATTCTAGGGGATTATTATAAGAGAACGAGAGTTCCACTAATTAACCTAGGGTTAGACGTTATTCGCCTCGAGAGAGGGTTTAGTATATGTTAAGGAGTCCTACGGATCAAGCTAAGTAAATAAATCATATGATTCAGGGTTAGATAACAAGTGAAGTCTAGGTGGATTCTTCCTGAGGGTATTGTCGTGATCAATTGAGTTTTTCTTCAAGTTATTTCCCAATTCGTTCTTTTTGTCTTTGTCCTTAGCTTAGTCATCGTTAATTTTGATTAAAACAACTTCACTTTATTTTTAAGGCTAAATAATAAAAAGAAAGCTAGTATTAATACTTTTAGTTCCTTTGGGTTCGACAATTTGGTCATACCTAAGCTATACTACTGTTCGATAGGTACACTTGCCTTTAATCTTTGTCAGTGTTAGTTTCCAGGTTAGATCATTCTTTTATAAATTTTAAAGCTCCGATTTCAGCGACCAGTTTCTTCCTTACAAAGTAGTCAGACACATATGCATGCAAAACCAAAAACATTTAATAGCCTTAAAAATAACCTAGGGTTCATTAGTAATTACCAGAGATCTATGGAAAACATATAACTTGACTAACTACAACAAACCAAACTTAAAATATGTTTTTTAAGTGTGTGTTGCCCATGCCAAATTAAACCTAGGTATATATATTATTTTTTAAAAAATCTATCAGCTTTTAATCTTATTCCTCCAACCTAGTTGTCCCTCCCTTCCTCTCTCCTCTTTTCTTTTCAATTTTTTCTTTCTTTCTCCCTTGTTGTCATCATCCAAACCCCTTGAATTACCACATCTTTTTATTTTCCTTTTCAACAAAATATTGTGTAACACCCAAAACCTGGCCTAGAAGTTAGGCCCGAATCTGGCGTGTCACAAAAGAACTTGTTTGAAAATTTCAGCCTCTTCGTTAAAACCCAAAACAATAAAAGCAATTGTTAACTACTTGAAAACGTAACTATCTTTATAATCCTTTTTGGTGGCGAAAGCATTTTTGAAATAAATGATTTACAAATAAGTGATGTTTAGAAATAGAGTTGCAGAAGTATTTTGAAATCGTTGTGGAAACGTAGATAAAACAACTACAAGTATTTTTGAGAAATTGATTGATGAGTCAACCATCAAGTAGTGAACTTTTAAAACCGTGACTTTTGAAAAATATCGTCAATAATTTGAAAGAGAATTTCCGAGTTAAATCATTTGTAAAAGTTTGTTATGAAAATCATTTGTTAATCGATTTTGGAAAACCTTTAGTTAAGTTTTTAGAAAAATTCTCGATTAAAACAATTTAAGATAAATAATAAGTATATCAACCATAAAGCAAATAATAAAAATACTCCAGAGGCCTTATTACAACTTAAACCAAAATAGCAAAATAATAAAATAAACGGAAATAGAAATTTAAAATTCAATAGCACCATTTCTGAAGTATGATCTTCACCGAGTCATCCATGGCCCAAGTCCACCTCACAGAGCATTACCTACAGGGTTAAGAAAGAAGGGGTGAATTACAAGAACTCAGTGTGAAATTCCCTTACCGTTATCCATTGGGCCGAAACACTTTAAGCAATATTTTAGGCCTAAGCCCATTTACAATAACAATAATGTACCAAATATAACATGTGTATGAAATGCAATTCCCAAACCAAACCTAGTTTTCCATCCACTACACACCACCCGTACCAACCAACACACCTGTGGGGAGCTTTAGTCACCCACCGCACCAACACACCAAACGTAGGCATTAAGCTATTTATATCAAATTCATGGACAAGCCACCAGATTAACAGAATTTACATGGCATTGCCATTTTTTAGATTTGTGGCAGAGCCACAAGAATATCATATAAGGTAAAATAACTGTAACATCCCCAAACCCGGCCCATTCACTACGACCGAATCTGGTTATGTTAGTGAAAATATTTTTCTTTACTTAGAATTTAAAACACGAAAAATTTACTATATTTCTGGTAAAACCCGTGTACTTTTAAAATATACTTTTGGACCTTGAAATTAAATAAAAGTGTCCATTTTAAAGCATTTTATTAACCCATGAATACTTTGAATAAGTAAATTAGAGTAAAATCATTTCCACAAGCTTATAATTAAATTTTTACCAAGTCATAATCAAATTAAAATAAAATAGTAAAAATAATAATTAAGTAATTTCCAAAGTGAATAAATAAAAGGCCCTTATTACACAATTTTTGGAAGATCAAATACTTAACAAAAGCAAACTTAAAATATTTAAACTTCTCTTCCGCATGGGCCACCATGTGTCTTCTCCGATCCCGGTCCAACTATGCGTCACTGAAATGGTTAATGAAAGAGTGAGTCCACCGACTCGATGCATAATCAAAACACGATTTCCAGCGTATGGGCTTGGCCCCATACCAAACCATTCACATAGCAAGTCATGCTAATATGCATCTCAAGCCCAACCCACTCCAACCGTAACACCAACCTTAGCGGACTCTCGCCCAAGGCCGTGGATAAACCACCACCGATCACATCGTGATCCAAAACCTTACCTTGGCTACTCATCGCACAAGGCCGTGGTGAGCCACCGATCAACCCAAGTGATCCAATATAAGTAAACCGTCTACGGTGATGCACATAGCCATCAACCGCCGAGATGGGCACCTAGCCATCATCTCCTTGAGGTAGCACGGCTAGCCATCAATCGCTAATGTAGCGGAGCTATCATTAGACCACGCACAACTAGTGTACATTTCCTCCTTCTTCAATCCAATCCCATGCCCATGTGTCAATAAATCATGCAAGAGTATCATGTAAATTGAGTATTTATTATTAATCAATACCACATCAATCATATATAGAATATATATAATGATGAATCTTACCATCATCGGTTCACATCACTTAAGTCATTATAACCTGGCTACACACACACACACGAGTTTAAACGTTAACAATCAAGCGAGAAATAGTGCGATGATTACGTACCTAAAGACAAATGATCCACTCTCAAAATGCCACCTAAAGCCTCTCGCAAAAGCCGACTAATCGCCCCTTGAAAGATCTCTGCGCTAGGCTCTTCTCCCACCCCTACAATCGGCCTCAGGACACAACAGAGAACACTTAGGGCCATTCGGCCAAAACCAATAAACCAAAGGGTTAATGTAACCTTACCTTGATAACCACCCCCCTGCTCTAACAAGAATCGGCCACCACCCAAGACAATGGTTGAGGAGAGATTCGGCTAAAACATAAAAAGAAGAGAAAAAGGAGGAGAGGCTATGGGTATTCGGCTTAGGCTAGATGAAAAAGGGTTAAGAGGTTTCGGCAATGGTGCTCAAAAGAAGTTTCGGCCTAAGCAAAAATAAATGGGAAAAGAAGAGGTTCTCTCTTGCTTACAAATTTAAGCAACAAATAACTGTAGAGAAGAACAAATAAAATTCGGCACAAGAGAGTGAGATGAAAGAAAGCTTTCGGCTTGAAAAACGAAAGGGAAAAAGATTTCCAAAAGGGTGCTCCCCTATTTATAGAATTCGGCCACCCCTAAGCTCACCCCACAAAGCCGAAAATGCCCTCCATACACTCCCAAAACCAGCCACTACTTAACTCCTCCAAATCCCATATTTCTCTCCCCTTTTTCCTCCCTAACACTCATTCAAAAGGTTTGAATGGGTCAAACCTCTTCCTAGCCGAAATTTAAAAGGAAAGACCAAGTCTTTCTCCATCTTTTAAGCATCCAAAAGCCACCTGACTTCTTACCTCTCTCGACGCCAAAAATAAAGGCCAAAGTCGCCTTCGCAGCTCGAACACTGGCCCCTCCCCTTGCACCTGAGGCGTCACTTTGCCAAGCACTTAGTGGCGTCTCCCTTGCCACTTTACCAGCCCAATCTTTGTGTCAAAAACTCTTAAATAATTCTCTTAAGACACCCATCACCAAGCTCCCTTTTAGCACATAAAAATCCAAAATTTTCTTAAGTCTTCCCTTGAATCAACATTCTTAACACCTTCCAAACACATCAAAGCATACCCAAAACCTACTAGAACATGAATTATACCCACCATGCATAGCCCCTAAACCAGGGTGTTACAATTCTACCCTCCTTAAAATAATTTCGTCCTCGAAATTACTTGTCTAAACTAACAGCTCAAATTCCTTCCACTACGCTATGGTGCAGACTCGATCTCTAAAGAGCTAACATACCTCTAGGCATTGGTTCTAAGTTCATCCTCAAGGTTCCTACACTACTTTACGAGCAACAAATCAAACAATCATCAACACGAACAAAACAACAAAGAATATTCCAAACACAAGGAACTTACCGGTGACCCATCAGCATATCATTATCCTCTCTCCGATGAATCTGCATAAACGGACTGGCCGTCTTGCCTCTCGTGCCACCATTACCGCGGTCTCATCGCTACTACGACCTCGGCGGAACCATTTCCTCCATGGTTCGGACCACGACTCTCGTCGTTCTGCGACCACCTCCTGCTGGTTGCACATAACCTTGACCCACTATCCGAGTCCTATTCGGGTTCTCGGGGACAATCCTTAATCAAGTGGGACTTGGACTTGCATCTAAAGCACTCCGAACACGATTCCAAAGACTCGCCAACATGATACCTTCCGCGCTGCGCACACGGATGATATCGAATTTCCGCGGCCGGCTTAGCAATATGAGCAGAGTCTCAACCTCGATCTTTTCGAAACCTCTCACGCGACTCGAAGATCCCAAGCTCCTCTTGTCCCGATTGCTTTCTGCGTTCGCCTTTCACTTTCTCGACCTCTTCACTATTCGAGCTTTCTCCACTAATATGGCGAAGTCTCTTTCACGATCGCGGAGCAATCAAAACTCGCGACTCATCCGCGAGACCATCTTCAAATCGCGCATCTCTCATAATCGGAGGCCACGATACCTCGAGCATACCGACTCAAACGCAAAAACTTCGACTTCAGACTCGCTATTGACTTACTACCTTGCACCGATTAAGGAACGCGCCTCTCGGCGCCCACATAGCTCGCTCCGACATACTTCCCTTCAAACTTGATCTTAAAGTAACCCCAATCCACTCGATCCGCAGGGTACTTTCTTAACGATGAGCCACCACCGGTAGGCTTCATCCCGTAGCAACGAAACAACACCCTTAAGCTTCTCTCGCCAGTTAAGTCTAAGTCGCCCATAACCCTTTCAATGACCTCAAGCCAATACTCCGCCACGTTTGGAGCTACCCCGGACACTCCTCTAAAAACCTCGGCTCCATTCGCCCTAAGCCTTTCGGGCACTGACTTCCGATTCCTATTGCCCACATTGGCTCCTGCCACTCGTTCGAGCACTCGCGGCCACGACTTGTGACGCTGCGTCGTCTCCTCGATCGATCCTCGCTGTTCAACCTCAACGGTGGTGGCGGTGCATCGCTCTCGACCCATGGCGTGACTCCAACCGGTTCGATCATCGACATCCTGCCTCTACCACGCCCACGAGTATTGCGACCGCGCCCCCTAGAACTCATATCTAGCGCTTCGATTTAGTCTGTTTAGAAAGTTTTATGCGTTAGAAATTCTTGTTTCACTGTTTTATCCACTAGCAATTTTATGCAATGAAGTTTTTGAGAGTAGTTCTTTCGAGCAATCAAGTTTCCTTCCTAGGGGTAATTAGTCATTTTTCCTAAAGAGAGGGTATTTCGGTAATAACTCAGGGTCAATTTTTTTTTGAAAAAATAGTTTTTCCAACTTCAAAATTTACAAAATCTCAGGGGTCGTCTTGAAAATTTTGTTTTTCAAACAAAGTGTGTTGCCAAATTTCAGAAAACAGAGTTATTTTTGTAATTTTGGAAATCGAGGGCATTTTAAGTAAATTCTCAAAATTGAGATATCACAACATTTTACAAAAATAGAATTTTCTCGATATTTAGTAAAGTAGGAATATTTGATAGAAAGTGAGAGAAATTTGAAAATTTGAAACCAAGGGCATTTGATGTAATTTTGTCAACCAGTGGGTATTTTCAGTAAATTTCCACAAATCAGAGTATCCTAATATTTTGAAAACTCGGATTTTAGTATTTTGCAAAGTAAAGAGCATTTTATCAAAATTTGAGGGTAGTACAATAATTTTTGCACATCTGAGGCGTTTTGGTAATTTTTATCAACCGGGGGCATTTTGGTAATTTTGTAAATCGAGAAAATGTTTTTCAAAATCAGATTTAGGGTTTGCAAGTCAAAGGGGTAAGTTTGAGAATTTTAAAACAGGGATTTTAAAACAATCGAGGCCACATCCCTTTCGGGTTTTATTAATCGGTTTAGCCTATGAACAAGTCCTCCTGGTTATGGTGAACCAAAAGCTACGCAGGTAGGATACTGTGTGAAGAGGAGGTGAGTCACACTGATTGCTTAAATACCTGTGCTCTTAGGTTCCACTCCTAGACATGCGTCATGGGGTTACCACACCTTAACTCTCGGCGACTTACTTCACAAGTTTGTTTAAGAGATTTAAGTTTTATGCACATGTTTGAGTAGTCTAGTCCTAGGGTCCAATAGTCCTAACTTTCTAATCTACGAGCCCAACTAAGCCCAAATTAATTCATACAAACAAAACAAAACAATTTAAAAGTCCAAGCACTTACCCAGTGGACTTGGTAGGAGAGACACAGTGCCATGCGAATAACTCGAAAACCTTTTTATAAAAGCCCACATTCCAAAAACCCATTTTGAAAACTGTTTGGGGCCCCAAAACCCTCAAAGTCGAGTTTTGAACCGGGCTTTGATACCAATCTGTAACATCCCCAAACCCGGCCCATTCACTACACATCGAATCTGGTTATGTTAGTGAAAATATTTTTCTTTACTTAGAATTTAAAACACGAAAAATTTACTATCTTTCAGTAAAACCCGTGTACTTTTAAAATATACTTTTGGACCTTGAAATTAAATAAAAGAGTCCATTTTAAAGCATTTTATTAACCCATGAATACTTTGAATAAGTAAATTAGAGTAAAATCATTTCCACAAGCTTATAATTAAATTTTTACCAAGTCATAATCAAATTAAAATAAAATAGTAAAAATAATAATTAAGTAATTTCCAAAGTGAATAAATAAAAGGCCCTTATTACACAATTTTTGGAAGATCAAATACTTAACAAAAACAAACTTAAAATATTTAAACTTCTCTTCTGCGCATGGGCCACCATGTGTCTTCTCCGATCCGGTCCAACTATGCGTCACACGAAATGGTTAATGAAAGAGTGAGTCCAGCGACTCGATGCATAATCAAAACACAGATTTCCGCGTATGGGCTTGGCCCCATACCAAACCATTCACATAGCAAGTCATGCACATATGCATCTCGCCCAACCCACTCCAACCGTAACACCAACCTTAGCGGACTCCCGCCCAAGGCCGTGGATAAACCACCACCGATCACATCGTGATCCAAAACCTTACCTTGGCTACTCATCGCACAAGGCCGTGGTGAGCCACCGATCAACCCAAGTGATCCAATATCGTAAACCGTCTACGGTGATGCACATAGCCATCAACCGCCGAGATGGGCACCTAGCCATCATCTCCTTGAGGTAGCACGAAGCTAGCCATCAAGCGCTAATGTAGTAGGAGCTATCATTAGACCACGTACACAACTAGTGTACATTTCCTCCTTCTTCAATCCAATCCCATGCCCATGTGTCAATAAATCATGCAAGAGTATCATGTAAATTGAGTATTTATTATTAATCAATACCACATCAATCATATATAGAATATATATAATGATCAATCTTACCATCATCGGTTCACATCACTTAAGTCATTATAACGCGGCTACACATTACACACGAAGTTTAAGCGTTAACAATCAGCAGAAATAGTGCGATGATTACGCACCTAAAGACAAATGATCCACTCTCAAAATGCCACCTAAAGCCTCTGCAAAAGCCGACTAATCGCCCCTTGAAAGATCTCTCTGCGCTAGGCTCTTCTCCCACCCCTACAATCGGCCTCAAGCTGTGAGAGAACACTTAGGGCCATTCGGCCAAAACCAATAAACCAAAGGGTTAATGTAACCTTACCTTGATAACCACCCCCGCTCTAACAAGAATCGCCACCACCCAACACAATGGTTGAGGAGAGATTCGGCTAAAACATAAAGAAGAGAAAAAGGAGGAGAGGCTATGGGTATTCGGCTTAGGCTAGATGAAAAAGGGTTAAGAGGTTTCGGCAATGGTGCTCAAAAGAAGTTTCGGCCTAAGCAAAAATAAATGGGAAAAGAAGAGGTTCTCTCTTGCTTACAAATTTAAGCAACAACAACTAGAGAAGAACAAATAAAATTCGGGCACAAGAGAGTGAGATGAAAGAAAGCTTTCGGCTTGAAAACGAAAGGAAAAAGATTTCAAAAGGGTGCTCCCTATTTATAGAATTCGGCCACCCCTAAGCTCACCCCCCAAAGCCCGAAAATGCCCTCCATACACTCCCAAACCGGCCACTACTTAACTCCCCTCCAAATCCCATATTTCTCTCCCCTTTTCCTCCCTAACACTCATTCAAAAAGGTTTGAATGAGTCAAACCTCTTCCTAGCCGAAATTTAAAAGGAAAGACCAAGTCTTTCTCCATCTTTTAAGCATCCAAAAGCCACCCACTTCTTACCTCTCTCGACGCCAAAAATAAAGGCCAAAGTCTGTGCTTGTGCACTCGAACACCTGCCCCCCCCTTGCACTGAGGCGTCACTTTGCCAAGCACTTAGTGGCGTCTCCTTGCCACTTTACCAGCCCAATCTTTGTGTCAAAAACTCTTAAATAATTCTCTTAAGACACCCATCACCAAGCTCCCTTTTAGCACATAAAAATCCAAAATTTTCTTAAGTCTTCCCCTTGAATCTGAACATTCTTAACACCTTCCAAACACATCAAAGCATACCCAAAACCTACTAGAACATGAATTATACCCACCATGCATAGCCCCTAAACCAGGGTGTTACAATAACCGGCACACAGCCTTGGTTAAATATGATCGACACAGAGTCGTTAATTCATATGTTAGGCACATAGCCATTATCAGAATTTGTGGCAGAGACACCAGAATCATGTAGCAGAGCTACCAGAACTTCTCTTCATCATTATCCCATCCCATGCAAATCATGTACATAATGCATAAAAATCACAATAATTTATTCAGATATTTATTACAAAAATTATGGCCCATTAAGGCAATATGAAAAATCGGCCCATTCAGGCAATATAACAATTCGGCCCATTCATGCAATATAACAATTCGGCCCATTAACACTTTGCAAATCGGCCTATTAGGGGCATTTCCATAATTCGGCCCATAAGGGCATTTTCATAATTCGGCAATAGTACCCGCTAAGGGTAATTCAGTAATCTTGTAACCCAGGGGTATTTCGGTAATTTACCATCTAAGGGTATTATGGTAATTTCGCAACCTAGTCTTCACTACTAATTTGGGGCATACAATTTGAAACTGTCCATCTACGTCATACTGACTAAATTGACCATAACTCAGGTTAGAAAGCTTGAAATCTAGATCCGTAAATTTTCCTTGAAACTAGACTCCTATATTTTCTTACTACAATTTTTCCAGAATTTTTGGCTTAACCATTCAGTACATTTTATTTCTTAAAATTTCCATTGTTTCACTGTCCAATGATTCTGACCTCTCTTACCCAAAATTCAAATATCTTACTGTACAGTTTTCATATATTGCTCCCAAAAATAGACTCACTAAGGAATCTGTACATATAAACTATAACTCATAATTCACTTTGTACAGTTTTATACGATTCTACCAAGACAGATCAGGGAACCACGAAATCATTCAGAACCAGTCTCACTAAAATTTACATATCTCCTTCTATATTTCTTCCTTATCAAAATAGGCACAGTATGAAACACCCCAAACCCGGCCCACGAGCCCTGACCGGATCTGGTATGTTCCTTGATGTAAACCGGTTCAAAAATTCTTTTGTTACTTTGGAAAACAGTGTGTTTTGAAAGAAAGATTGTTTTTTTTGGGTTGGGCTCGAGTTGAAAACAAGTTTATCTTATATTGGAACCCTTATGTTTTAGGTGACAAAACACTTAGAGTTTATTAAAAATAAATTTACTTAATCTTTAATAAATAAAATTTCGTAAACATAATAAATAAAACAGCAATAAAATAGTTCACTATGGCCTTATTACATCAAATTAAAGCCCAAAATAAAATTCAAGGTACTTAGAAATAAAAAGTCCAAATAAACTAAATTCTTGATGAGCATGGCCACCACTAAGCTCCTGCCGACCCGGTCCATCACTGTTCATCACCTGAAAAATGTTCCCACAACGGGGTGAGTCAAACAGACCCAATGTGTAACCAACACTAAAATTTAACAATCCAGGCATACATTATCATATCACATACGTATTTATATAATAGATAGAAAAGATGATGCAACCCGAACCCAAACCTAGATAGCCATCCGCTACACGTCACCCATACTAACCTGCACACCGTGGGGACTACTAAGTCAACCCTCCATCCGCTACATACCATCGAAGGCAGTCGCTGCAGTCGATGTGCTCATCGCCCTTATATAATTTGTGGCTTTGCCACCAGATAATATTTGTGTCTTGTGACACCACATTCAGATAATGTGACCGAAGTCACACATTCAGATAATGTGACCGAAGTCACCACATTCACTTCCCCTTTTTCATATGACCCGAATGCCCCATATCATACACATCATGCATATAATGCCTCAATTCACATTCTTATCACATTTCACATGTTAAATATAACATATATCCATAATCCTAGTAGGAGTAGGAAACGTACCTGAGTACTTTGTACCATAGCATGGTACCATAGCCTTATTCACATTCTTATCAACATGCTCGTATTAAATATTGCCATAAATCTTATTAAAGATAGTGTAGGGTACACACCTGATTCGCTTAACAAATTCACTGAAATCCTGAAATCCGATCTACTGCCTTAGATCCTTAACTCCCTACATTCAGCCACACTTAGTATTTTAGGGAAAAGCCTATTCGGCTATAAGGTTAAATCCCGAAGGATTATTGTAACCAAAAATCCTTACCTTGCCGATTTGATTACTAATCTAACCCCGGAACGTTGTAGACTCCCCTCTTTGTAATCGGCTGATTTCAAATCCCTTCATAGATTAGTTTCCAGCTTAAACACATAAAAATAGATCTAAATACTAAAATAGGGCCTTGGCTGAATATTCATAGTCACTTACCTTAAGATTCTTAAATCCCGGAATAACCCCTTGGTTACAGTTTCTGTCGAAATCCCTAAAAACACATGTTAGATCTGATTTCCAATTGCTTTATAAATTTAATCAAGTGGCCTTCGGCCTAAACCATACTTTTCTTACCTTAGATCTATAACTCCCGGAGGATCTCTTCTCCCTAGTAGTCGACAATGGACAAAATCCCGGAAGATCCTTTGTAATTTCGGCCAAGAGACACAAATGGCATTAGAATCTTAATCTTGGACTTTAAGAAAAGAAATATAATGATAATAATAGATCCTTACCCTTACTAATGAAATCGGCAATCCTTTACTTGAATCCACACGCTATTCGGCTATGGCCTAGATCTTAACAAGCTTTCGGCTTTTGGAACTTAACAAGAAATTGGCTAGAGGTTATCTGTGTTGTTGGTTTTATCAAAAGAAAAGAGAGGGAAAAGAGTCACTAGGGAATTCGGCAATGGTGGGAGAAGGGAAATTTGGCAAGACTAGGGGATCTTACTCTCAACTTTTTGGAGAATTGAAAAGAAAAAGAAAAAGGGTTGCAGAGAAAATTCGGCAGAGGCTTTCAAGAAAAAGAAAATAATACAGAATGGCCTCTCTTTTCCTCCTATTGCCGAAATTACTAGGCCAAGACTCCCTTACTTGGCCATCACTTCTCCCTTATTTTCCTCCTTATCTCTTTATTTAAAAATTAAAGAATAATCCTTCATTTATCTCTTAAAAATAATCTAAAATAAATCATCATTTATCTACCCCTTAGCTGAAATTTTAAAAGAATTTAAACTCCTCCCTTAATGCCTTAATGCCGTCCATTACCTCTTCCCCATGACGCAAAAATAAAACTTTTATTTGCTTCTCTCACGACTCGAACACAAGCCCTCCTTGCACAGTGTATGGCGTCATTTCCAGAGCCTTAAGTGGCACCTCCAAGCCACTTTTCCAAGCCCAATTTCACGTCATATTTCCTCCATAAATTTTCTTAAGGCCACCTTGCCTTAGTTCCCTCTTTTAAACTTTAAAGCTTAACATTTCTAAGGCATTTCCTTACATTTCCAAGACATTTCCTTACATTTCCAAGACATTTCCTTACATTTCCAACACATTTCCTTACATTTCCAAGACAAGACATTTCCTTACATTTCCAAGACATTTCCTTACATTTATAAGGTTTTAAAAATGCACACAACACATCCATATCACAATAGACATTCTATTTCATAAAATTAAGCAAAAATGCATAAGCCCAATTTCAGGATATTACAGTTCTACCCCCTTAAAATAATTTCGTCCTTGAAATTACCTGGCTGAATTAAGTGAGGGTATTGCTGTCGCATTTCCTCTTCTGGCTCCCACGAAGCTTCCTCCGCTCCATAATTGCGCCATAAAACTTTGACTAGAGGAACTGACTTCCTCCGTAACACTTTCACATCACGCTCCAATATCTGAATAGGCTCCTCCTCGTAGGACAAATCTGGTCTTAGCTCCACCTCCTCGACTGGTACCATATGAAATGGGTCTGATCAATATCGACGTAGCATGGACACATGGAATACATCGTGCATCTGCTTCAACTCCGGTGGTAACTCTAGCTGGTATGCCACTGGTCCAACTCGCTTCAATACTTGATAGGGTCCTATAAACCTTGGACTTATCTTTCCTTTTCGTCCAAATCTTATTACCTTCTTCCAAGGTGACACTTTAAGGAACACTTGATCCCCCACATCGAACTCTATTTCCTTCCGTTTCAGGTCCGCGTACGGCTTTTTTCCTATCAGATGCTTCCTTCAACCGTGCCCGAATTATCTCAACCTTTTCCTCAGATTCTGCCACCATTTCCGGACCCAAAACTCGACGTTCTCCCAATTTCGTCCAACATGTAGGAGTCTGACACTTCTGACCATACAACGCCTCACACGGTGCCACCCGAATACTAGCCTGATAGTATTGTTGTAGGCGAACTCTGCTAAAGGCAAATAGTCTTCCCAACTTCCTCGGAAATCCATCAGATAGCCTCTCAACATATCCTCCAACACTTGTATTACCCGCTCAGACTGACCGTCTGATTGTGGATGAAAAGCCCTAGTGAAGTCCAACTTAGTGCCTAAAGCTTGATGAAGTGCGCTCCAAAACCGAGACGTAAATCTTGGGTCTCTATCTGAAATGATTGGCACCGACACTCCATGTAACCTCACAATTTCTGCCACATATAACTTTGCCAACCTCTGCAAAGAATAGTCAACTCTCACCGGGATAAAGTGCGCGGACTTGGTCAAATGGTCCACTATTACCCATACCGAGTCCTTCTTAGTAAGCGTAAGGGGAAGCCCACTAACGAAGTCCATGGTTATTCTCTCCCACTTCCACTGCGGAATCTCGATTGGCTGGAGTAATCTCGATGGAACTTGGTGTTCAGCCTTAACTTGCTGACACGTCAGACATTTTCCCACGAATTCAATAACTTCCCGTTTAAGATCAGGCCACCAAAACTATTCCCTTAAATCCCTGTACAGCTTAGTGCCTCTGGGATGCATAGCATAAGGGCTACTATGCGCTTCCCGAAGAATCCTTTGTCTTAGGTCCTTGTCCTTAGGCATATAGACCTTACCCTTGAAACATAATACTCCCTCATTATTAACACCATAATCCTTTAAGTCTCCGTTCTGTACTTGTTGTAACTTAACACTTAGATCCTCATCCATCAACTGACTTCCCTTTACCTCATTCAACCATGTTGGTTTGACTTGCAATTCTGCCAGCAGACTCCCATCATCATACACACTCAAGTGTGTGAACATTGCCCGTAGATCCGACACAACCTTCCGACTTAAGGCATCTGCTACCACATTCACCATGCCCGGATGATACTCTATAGAACAGTCGTAATCCTTTAGTAATTCCACCCACCTTCGCTGCCTCAGATTCAACTCCTTCTGAGTTAATAAGTACTTGAGACTCTTGTGGTCTGTGTAGATTACTGACTTTTCCCCATAAAGGTAATGCCTCCACACTTTCAGAGCAAAGACTACTGCTGCTAATTCCAAGTCATGAGTCGGGTAGTTAACCTCATGAGGCCTTAATTGCCGAGATGCGTATGCGACTACTTTGCCATCCTACATCAGTACACATCCCAATCCCTTGTGAGAAGCATCACAATACACCGTGAAATCCTTTTCTACCTCTGGTTGAATCAAGATCGGAGCTTCAGTTAACACTTTTTTAAGCTTCTCAAAGCTCTCCTGCTGCTTATCCGTCCATACAAAGGGTACTTCCTTCCTCAACAACTTTGTCAAAGGCACTGCTATTGGCGAGAACCCTTCTACAAACCTTCGGTAATAGCCTGCCAATCCTAAGAAGCTGCGAATCTCAGCCACTGACCTAGGTGGTTTCCAATCCAACACTGCTTCAATCTTCCTAGAATCCACCCTTATTCCTTCAGCAGACACCATGTGCCCTAAGAATGCCACCTCCTTAAGCCAAAATTCACACTTGCTGAATTTGGCATAGAGCTTCTTCTGACTTAACACTTGCAGCACAATCCAGAGATGCTCATCATGCTCCTCTTCAGACCTTGAGTACACTAGGATGTCATCGATGAACACAACGACGAACCTATCCAAGTAGGGTTGAAAGACTCGATTCATCATATCCATGAATGCGGCTGGGGCGTTCGTCAATCCAAACGGCATTACTACAAACTCATAGTGGCCGTACCTTGTCCTAAAGGCTGTCTTATGGATATCCACCTCTTTCACCTTAAGCTGATGATATCCAGACCTTAGATCTATCTTCGAGAAAACCGCTGCCTCTTTGAGCTGATCGAACAAATTGTCTATCCTTGGCAAAGGATATTTGTTCTTGATGGTCAGCTTGTTTAACTGATGGTAGTCTATGCACATACGCATAGTTCCATCCTTCTTCTTCACAAACAGGACCAGTGCCCCCCACGGAGACACACTGGGTCGAATAAACCCACGATCCAACAACTTTTGAATCTGAGCCTTCAGCTCAACCAACTCCTTTGGTGCCATTCGGTACGGGGCAATTGACACAGAAGCTTTTCCCGGTAGCAAGTCAATTCCAAACTCCACTTCCCTATTTGGGGGTATTCCTGAAAATTCCTCCGGAAACACATCTCCAAAATCCCTTACAGTTTTAACTCCACTAACACCTTCTTCCTTTCCATCTAACGCACTTACGAAGGCTAACAACGCCTTTCACCCTTTCCGCACCACCTTTTCAGCCTTTAGCGCCGAAACTACATTAGACAAGTAGTTTCTTGTTTCTCCTATCATAACCACTACTTCATCCTCCGGGGTCCTTAACTCCATTCACTTAGCCGTACAATCTAACACGGCCCGGTGCTCTACCAAACAATCCATACCCAGTATGAGTTCGAACTCCCTGAAGGGTAGTTCCATTAGGTCACCCCGAAAGTTCACTCCCTAAATTTCTAGAGGTACACTCCGAAAGGTCTTATTCACCACTATAGTTTGGCCTAATGGGCTTACTACAGTCATCTACCTATCAGAGAGTTCAGAGTCTAGGCCTAGTGTCTCGACTACACTACATGCAACATAAGAATGGGTCAAGCCCACATTAATTAGAGCAAAAGAGGGCTTGCCATAAATAAGAAATGTACCGGTTATGACATCCGGTGCCTCTCAATCCTCCCTCCGGCGAACCGCATAAACTAAACCCGGTTGCCTTGCCTCAGTATTAGCAACACCTCTGCCCGGTGTTCCACGTCCTCTGCCAGTACCATTACCTCTGCCATTCGGACCACGGCCTCGTTGAGGCTGCTGTCCACCTCTACCAACCTAATTAACATTCTGAGCTGCTGGTTGATTCCCATCAGGTTTCATTGGATAGTCCTTAATCATATGATCTTTGGACCCACACTTAAAGCATCCTCCCGTCTTTTTCCAACACTCCCCTAAGTGCTTCTTCCCACACTGATCACAAGTACGACATCGCCTCCCCTGTGGCGCCTTGTCGGCCTCATGCCCATCAACTCTAGGCCTCTTATTCCCAGATGCTCCTGAAGATCCAAAACCTTTTTTTGACCTATTTCGATCCATATTCTGCTTCACCGAATCCTTAATTCCCTCAGCTACTTTTGCCTTCTCGACTAACGCAGAAAACTACCGTTCCTGATGTGGAGCTATCAACAACCTTAGGTCATTCCTTAGTCCGTCCTCAAACCGGACACATTGCTCATGTTCCGTAGCCACTACTCCACGAGCATACCGGCTCAGCCTTAAGAATTCAGCTTCATATTCCGCCACGGACTTGTTCCTTGAACCCATTTCTAGAAAAGCCTTTCTCTCGCTCGTCAAGATATCGTGTACCAACATATTTATTTTGATATGCTGCCTTAACATACTCCCGGGTCAGATCCTCTGCTGTGGCACCATCTCTAACTGTTAACCACCACTGATACGCGTCATCGCGTAGTAGTGCCACCATTCCTTTCAACTTCTCCTCAGGGGTTAGATCGAGCTCATCCATAATCCGCTCGGTTGCCTCTAACCAATATTCAGCGGTACTGAGTGCTACACCCGATACTCCACGAAACACCTCAGCTCCATTAGCTCGGAGTCACTCGGGTACAGATTTTTGAGCTTCTATATTTCCTCCTCGGCTCCGCCCACTCACTCAAGAACTTGCAAAGACACGACTGCGATATAGCATCGTCTCCCATCCGATCCTCATTGCTCAAAGACCGGTGGTGGTGGGTGCGTGCGCACCTCATTCTCAGATCCTTGACCCGACCTCACGGGTTTCGACACGGTCATTCTACCTCTACCGCGTCCTCGTACGTTTCGACCACGTCCCCTAGAGCTCATGTCTACATTCGTGCTTTAATCGATTAAGAAATTTTATGAATTAATCTGGTTTCACTTGATTATCCATGAAGAAATTTTATGAAAGAAGTTTAGAAGTAGTTCTTTCGATCAATCAAAGTTCAAGTTTTCTATCCTAATTCAGAGAAGCACATTCATTCAAACATTCATTCACACACGTTCTCTATTTCTCTATTTTTGTCTATTTCTACCCCAGGGGTATTTTCGTAATTTGTCCTACAAGGGTATTTTCGTAATTTTTCAAAATATGGTTCCTTGGTGATTTTGTCAATAAGGGTATTTTGGTAATTTTGCATTCCCGAGGGTATTTTGGAAATTTTGAAATCCAGGGGTACTTCGATAATTTTGTAACTCGGGGGTATTTCGGTAATAAACCGGGGTAAATTTGTAAAGTTTTAATAATTCCGGGGTATTTCAAAATTTACAAAACTTGGGGGTTCTTTTTTTGAGAATTTGTTTTCCAAAGCGGTGATGTTGCAAAAATTTTGGAAATTAGGGTCATTTTGGTAATTTATAGGTTAGGGGCAATTTCGTAATTTTCCAAAATCAAGGTATTTTGATATTTTGCAAATTAGGGTTTTGGACTTGTCATAAAGTAAGGAAATTCTGATAAAACTATGGGTAGTTTGGTCATTTTATATACCAAGGGCATTTTTGTAATTTTACCACTAGGGGTCTTTAGGTAATTTTTTATAAATCGAAAATTTTTTTGAAAAATTTTGTAAAAATAGTTCTCACAAATTAAAAGAGTAATTTTAAGAGTTTTAAAACTAGGGTTTTTATAAAAATATGGCGAGTTCCCTTTCGGGTTTTAGTTATTGGGTTTAGCCTGTGACTGAGTCCTCTTGGTTAGGGTGAACCGAAGCTACGCACTGTAGGATTCCAGTGAGAGGAGGTGAGTCACTAGGACTCGCTTAAGTACCTGTGCTCTTAGGATCCAATTCTAGACATGCGTACAGGGGTTGCCACACCCTAACTCGGTGACTTAGCCATGGGTTTGTTTAATTAGACATTAAGTCTTATGTAATAGTTGGGGTAAGCTAATCCTAGGGTTCAAGTACCTATCATACTATTCTACATTCCATTTATACCCTTCTACAATCCATAACATAAATCAAACAGATGGTTAGGGGTATTTACCTGGTGGACTGCAGGTCGGAGACTTAGGTGCCATGCCAGAAAAACCTGCTTAAAAACTTTCTCAAAATTCATTTGGGCCTTAATTTTAAAACATTGTGGGCTTTAAACCCCAGGCCGAGAGTTTAAAACTGGGCTCTGATACCAAGCTGAAACACCCCAAACTCAGCCCACGAGCCCTGACCGGATCTGGTATGTTCCTTGATGTAAACCGGTTCAAAAATTCTTTTGTTACTTTGGAAAATAGTGTGTTTTGAAAGAAGATTATTTTTTTTGGGTTGGGCTCGAGTTGAAAACAAGTTTATCTTATATTGGAACCCTTATGTTTTAGGTGACAAAACACTTAGAGTTTATTAAAAATAAATTTACTTAATCTTTAATAAATAAAATTTCGTAAACATAATAAATAAAACAGCAATAAAATAGTTCACTATGGCCTTATTACATCAAATTAAAACCCAAAATAAAATTCAAGGTACTTAGAAATAAAAAGTCCAAATAAACTAAATTCTTGATGAGCATGGCCACCACTAAGCTCCTGCCGACCCGGTCCATCACTGTTCATCACCTGAAAAATGTTCCCACAATAGGGTGAGTCAAACAGACTCAATGTGTAACCAACACTAAAATTTAACAATCCAGGCATACATTATCATATCACATACGTATTTATATAATAGATAGAAAAGATGATGCAACCCGAACCCAAACTTAGATAGCCATCCGCTACACGTCACCCGTACCAACCTGCACACCGTGGGGACTACTAAGTCAACCCTCCATCCGCTACACACCATCGAGGCAGTCGCTGCAGTCGACGTGCTCATCGCCCTTATAGAATTTGTGGCTTCGCCACCAGATAATATTTGTGTCATGTGACATCACATTCAGATAACGTGACCGAAGTCACCACATTCAGATAATGTGACCGAAGTCACCACATTCACTTCCCCTTTTTCATATGACCCGAATGCCCCATATCATACGCATCATGCATATAATGCCTAAATTCACATTCTTATCACATTTCACATGTTAAATATAACATATATCCATAATCCTAATAGGAGTAGGAAACGTACTTGAGTACTTTGTACCATAGCATGGTACCTTAGCCTTATTCACATTCTTATCAACATGCTCATATTAAATATTGCCATAAATCTTATTAAAGATAGTGTGGGGTACACACCTGATTCGCTTAACAAATTCACTGAAATCCCGAAATCCGATCTACTGCCTTAGATCCTTAACTCCCAACATTCGGCCACACTTAGTATTTTAGGGAAAAGCCTATTCGGCTATAAGGTTAAATCCCGAAGGATTGTTGTAACCAAAAATCCTTACCTTGCCGATTTGATTACTAATAAAATCCCGGAACGTTGTAGACTCCCCTCCTTGTAATCGGCTGATATTAAATCCCTTCATAGATTAGTTTCTGGCTTAAACACATAAAAATAGATCTAAATACTAAAACAGGGCCTTGGCCGAATATTCATAGTCACTTACCTTAAGATTCTTAAATCCCGGAATAACCCCTTGGTTATAGTTTCTATCGAAATCCCTAAAAACACATGTTAGATCTGGTTTCCAATTGCTTTATGAATTTAATCAAGTTAGATCTGGTTTCCAATTGCTTTATAAATTTAATCAAGTGGCCTTCGGCCTAAACCATACTTTTCTTACCTTAGATCTATAACTCCCGGAGGATCTCTTCTCACTAGTAGTCGTCAATAGACAAAATCCCGGAAGATTCTTTGTAATTTCGGCCAAGAGACACAAATGGCATTAGAATCTTAATCTTGGAATTTAAGAAAAGAAATATAATGATAATAATAGATCCTTACCCTTACCAATGAAATCGGCAATCCTTTACTTGAATCCACACGTTATTCAGCTATGGCCTAGATCTTAACAAGCTTTCGGCTTTTGGAACTTAACAAGAAATTGGCTAGAGGTTATCTGTGTTGCTGGTTTTATCAAAAGAAAAGAGAGGGAAAAGAGTCACTAGGGAATTCGGCAATGGTGGGAAAAGGGAAATTCGGCTAGACTAGGGGATCTTACTCTCAGCTTTTTAGAGAATTGAAAAGAAAAAGAAAAAGGGTTGCAGAGAAAATTCGGCAGAGGCTTTCAAGAAAAAGAAAATAATGCAGAATGACCTCTCTTTTCCTCCTATTACCGAAATTACTAGGCCAAGACTCCCTTACTTGGCCATCACTTCTCCCTTATTTTCCTCCTTATCTCTTTATTTAAAAATTAAAGAATAATCCATCATTTATCTCTTAAAAATAATCTAAAATAAATCATCATTTATCTTCCCCTTAGCCAAAATTTTAAAAGAATTTAAACTCCTCTCTTAATGCCTTAATGTCGTCCATTACCTCTTCCCCATGGCGCAAAAATAAAACTTTTATTTGCTTCCCTCACGACTCGAACACAAGCCCTCCTTGCACAGTGTATGGCATCATTTCCAGAGCCTTAAGTGGCACCTCCAAGCCACTTTTCCAAGCCCAATTTCACGTCATATTTCCTCCATAAATTTTCTTAAGGCCACCTTGCCTTAGTTCCCTCTTTTAAACTTTTAAACTTAACATTTCTAAGGCATTTCCTTACATTTCCAAGACATTTCCTTACATTTCCAAGACATTTCCAAGACAAGACATTTCCTTACATTTCCAAGACATTTCCTTACATTTCCAAGGTTCTAAAAATGCACACAACACATCCATATCACAATAGACATGCTATTTCATAAAATTAAGCAAAAATGCATAAGCCCAATTTCAGGATATTACACAGTAAGCTTTTATTTGACCGAAACTATTTTATTACAAAACATGATGACAACTACGATCATAGGCACTCCCAAGTGATTACGGATGCCGGTTTCCAGTTTTCTTCGGTATTTTGACTGAATCACAGAACATATCGTACAAACTTTTAGAGAAGTGTGAGATCACACACCATTTCAAACATGTAATCGAAAGATACGGGATTACACACCTAATTTCAATTTCCTAACGAACCATTCATCGTTGACCTAGAACAATGCCAACCAAAAGTTAGCCTCGGATTTCCAAAAGATTTCGTATCACTTACACTTGAATCACTTACCACTATGTCCGAAGGTAGGATCTATCGAGTGATTTCATCCCTAAAACATAATCGATTAGTCGAAACTTCAATTTGATTTGTAACATAGCCAAATAGAGATATAACGAAAAATCCAAAATGAACCCCCTTACCTTATCGATGTTGGATCCAATTTCCACCTTTTGACTTCGGCTAGAACAATACAAGGTCTCCCACTTAAAACATGATTGATCAAAGGAGTGAGTGTTAATACGGATGAGAAGAATTATAAAGAAGAAATGAAGGGTTCGGTTTTCCCAAAGGAAAACAAATGAACAATTTTGTCTCTATGGTTTGGGTGCATTCAGCAATCAAGAAGAAAGAAGAAGAATTTGCTTATTATCAACTTGAAGTTTCAGCTATGAAGGAAGATGGACAAAAGATGAATATGTGACCAAAACCAAAGTGAAGAAAATTGCACTATTGTGCTAATAAGTTTTGGCAAAGAGAGTAGCAAATTGGGAGAAGATAATACCAAAAGTTGCAAATGGGATTTTTGGCCAAAACAATACTAAGACCTTACCAAATGCCAAAGTAAAATTTCAGCTACCTATCTACCCCCAAAACCGTCCACATACATAGCTATAAGAGTCAAAATTTTGCCAACCATACTTTCCATAGCATTCTCCATGAAATAAGCCACTTGTTCCCCTCACTTGCCTTTTCCTTTTGATTCATTTCCCCAACCTCAACCTTACCTTATTTCTTAGCCACCTTGCCAAAAATAAAGAAGTCAAACTTGCCAAAATTACTCATTGGCCGACACTAAAGGAAAGAGTGCAAAAATAATAGTTAAAGTTTGCACACAATGGGATTTGAACCTCTTCCCTCAAAGTCCATCACTTGATGCCATAACCTCTTTACCAATAGCTCATTTATGCTAGCAACTTACTCTTTTATTTCTATAAGTCTTGAAGCTACTTACCATCTCTCCTTAAAGTGCTAAAATACCAATTTTTTCCTAAGGCCCAATTAAACCCGAGACTTCATAGAAACCTCGTAACCTTCCAAATTCACTTAACTAATAAGTCCAATTTGCAATCATGCCATTTCTTGTTCTCAAAATTTTAAACACTCCTACGCCCAAGGCCTAATGGGCCCAATCCTACTAAGGCCTAATGGGCCCAATCCTACTAGGCCCAATTTTGGGATGTTACATATTGCATCATTCTCCCTTTAATATTGCTGTCATATTTCCCTTAATTTTCCAGCCCCAAATATAAAATTTTGGATCTCCAAGAATGACCCCCATTAGTGCCAAGAAGAGCCATTGTCACCCTTTTCACCTAGCTTGTGTAAGTTCATGTGTTCTTTCAATTTCTTGATTGATCTTGTAAGTTGAATAACAAAATTTCTAGATCTAGAATTAGGGTTATATTTTAAAGAATTAAAGAGTAGTTTTCCAACCTTCCAAGTTATTTTAAATGTGGTTTTAAATCAGCCCCAAATTGGCCACTGTCGGTGGTGGTGTGAGCACCTAAAGGCTTGAAAGGGTTCTTGAACCCTTCCTAATCAGCCTTTAATCTTGTGTAATTTAGGAAAAATCAATCTTGATCAATCGGCAACTTAGATCTAACAATTCAAGAAGCGTAAGTGTAGTTGATTACGGGATAATGTGTTGTTTCAGTTTAGATGTTGAGTAAAATGTTAATTGATCAAATTAAAGATTTTAAAGATGGTATAGCTACAAAATTTTTAGTATTTAAATGTGTTAGGTTCCAACTTAAACTCCCCAAAGCAACAGTGAAGCCAATAGATGTTCACCCAGTGTGTTTCGCATCAAACTAGTGTAAGGAACCTAACTAGTTTGGATCTAAAAAATTGATATAATTGTAACGGTTGGATTGAACCCATAAGATGGTGATTGTGGGATGTTTAAGTGGTATATTTATTTAGTTAAATAATTATTTTTAATTTAGGTTCATTTTAAAGTCTTAAGGCGAAACTATGAGATTCGCAAGCATGCTACAGTAGAGCGTAATTAAGGTATGGGTCCTAAATTGTTAACTTCAATGTTTTAATATTATTTTTAAATGATTTAATTGATGACTAAGCTTGCTGGTCGGGCTTGGCTAAATGGCTAAGTAATTAAATTGTAAGTAGCCGAACCAAGTACGTTTCGAGCCCTAACTGTTTGCCATGTTAGCAAAAATGTGAGAATGACTAAATAATTGTGTGATTTATATTATTGTGGATGATTAGTTGATATGATATATGTAGATTGTATGTATAGCATGATTCCAAATGAGAATGAGGCTTGAGCATGATATATTTGTATGAATGATTTGCTATGAAATATTTGAAAGATTGCTATACATGCACTCGGAAAAGAATTGTAAGTTATATGAGATTGTGATATGTTGAACGACATCATCTTAATGGTGAATTGAATGTTTGATAAATGATCCTATTTACTAAAAGTATTTTATAATATGAAGGGCGTGTTGATCATGCCAAATAAATGTGAAAGTATTGAATTCATGACTATGTATGAGATTATATGACATCTTGCATATGCACTGGGATAGGTTTGATATTTTTTTTCGGCAAAGGAGTTCCGTGGAGTACTGACGACATATTAAGTTTGCATTTATTCATAGTCAATGCACTGCATCAGGAGTACTGTGGACATTGTTGATTTTATTGCATTTATTAATAAATGTAAGATTTTTTGCAACTTTGTTTATTCGGTGGTTTTACCACATCAAGTTTTGCTCGCATTTGTTGGAGTTTAGCATATCGATTCTGGGGAACTCGTGATGTGTAGCGGATGGTTCGGGTAGGAATTCATTTTTGCATTATGAAATCATCATGACTCATTAAAATGTTGTTAATGTTGCTTGATTGTTATATATGGTTCCTTTTGTGAATTCTTAAATGTATTCTAAATGTCTTATTGTTTAGACTCACAATAAGCCAGTTAGCTTACCCCATTACCTCAAACATCTCCGGTAATGAATGAAACTAGAATTGGACTTACGACGGACATCAGACTTAATCTTTATCATTTATTGATTTTTATTTAAAGTTCCCTAAATTTATTTGGTTTTGGGCTATAAAATTATTTGAACTTTTGTTTAGGTTTATTTCTATTTTGGGGATTTTTCATGCATGTATAGTTTCACTGTAACACCCCAAACTCGGCCTAAACGTTATGGCAAAATCTGGCGATGTCACATGGAATGAGATTTGGAATCGAATTCATCAAGTTAAAAACTGTTCCCGCTTATAAGCATCTATTCATCTTTTGTTAGTTACAAAAACATTTTCTCATTAATTTGACTCATTAAAAACATATTATGTAGCGGAAGCTTTTAAAACAGTGATATTTCATGAAACTGTTTACCTTTAGGAAAAATGTTGCTTTTTAATTAAACCGAGTTTGCAATTTAAAATTCCATGCAAATAGTTAAAATCCAAATTAAGGCAAATAGTCCAAAAGTCCCAAATTACAACTGAAATACCCCAAAAGAATAGGGAATAAAACCATAAATGAAATTAAACCATTCAGTAGACATGTGGTCACCGTAGAGTCCTCCACCACACTGATCCATTTAAGTCTAGGGATTACCTGTACAGATAAAATAGAAAGGGCTGAGTTTACGTAAACTCAGTGTGTAATCCCCACAGAAGACATGCATACAGTCAAGCAACAGATTATCAATCAAATGCAGTCTAGGCCTAAGCCCATTTTAGTTTCTATAGTAAGTTGGGCCTTAGCCCATTTCAGTTTTAGTATCAGATATGAATTAGGGCCTAAGCGCATCATAAAAATAGAATTAGATATACATCAATCAGTAAACAGAGTCTTACCCAACCAGCCCCTACACACTATCTCTGTCCATCTCTACACTCCATGTGCGGTTTAAAACATCCACCCATCCCTACACTCCAAGTAGTACGAATGCAAACACATAATCGTGAAATTGAAGTGCGGTGAGCTACGGATAATAGACTTAAGAGCCTTTCAGTACACTTCCTCCAAATATCAACATCCCAACCCAATGCAATGCAACATACAGTAAATGACATGCTAATTCATGAATATCAATTATACATACAGTTCTGTATTCATTCATATAATCATCATGCTCAATACATACATCATACATTGATAAACCGTAATATATACATAGTTAATCCCACATTTGGCATACTTTTGGATGATTTATCCCATGAATTGTGGAATTTGGTACTCCTAATCCTTTAATTTCATACTTTATACTTAAGAGAGCACCGAAGGATGAAAAGAATGAGAAACGGGCCAAAAACAGAGAAAATGGGCCAAAGTACAAAATTCACATGGCCTGGGCTTGAGACACACGACCGTGCCTCTTTAGCAGACTCAGACACGGTCTGAGCTTGATTTACACGGCAGTGCCATGCGGGCGTGTCCATGACGTGACCTCTTTTAATTCTTTTCAGAATAGGGTACTTAAAGGCAAAGAAAGATATTCCAAGATCCTATATAAACACCCTAGAGGCCAACCTTCAAGTGAGTTCAGGTAAGCCGAGGAGCCAAGCCAAAGAAGCCGAATTGTGGGATTTACTCGAAGAAACCCAGTTGATTCATCTCAAGAAGCCGAAATCATACTCAAGACGGAAGATCTTCCCTTCAATTTCCTTCAGGAGGTTTTAGGGTTTTTCTTATGTTTTGTTTTATATTTTCTTCTGAGATGTATTCTTTTATGATTATGAACTAAACCCCTCCAATATTTGAGGGGGATGAAACCTAAGATAGATCTTGTTATTATTTTCTAAATTATATGATAAATACTTGATTTGTTCTTAACTATGTGTTCTTAATTCTTGTTTTGATATTTCAGGATATTGATTCAAGTATTGATATGCTTAAGCAGTGGAGGAATATTCCCTGTTTAAGAGTAGATCTAGCATAGTTAAGCGGAGTTGATCGCAACCCTAGAGATAGGATGACGAAAATTTGTCGGATTACGGTCAAACCTAATATGGGAGTCCACAGATTGAGTTAATGCAATTCTAGGGGTTTTAATTAGAAAGAGATTTTAATTAATCAACCTAGGGTTACAAGTCAGTAGCCTCGAGAGAGGTATTAATATAAATTAGGGAATCCTACAGATCAAGTCAAGTGAATAAATCGTCTGGTTCAGAGTTAAATGACAAGTGAAGTCTAGATGGATTCCTCCTCAGGTATTGTCTTAATCAATTGGTATTTCCCACAAGTATTTCCCCAATTCATTCTCTGTGTCTTACCATCTTTTCCTTAGTAACTAGTTAAATAAATATTAATCACTCTTATTTTAGGCTAGATAATAAAAAGAAAGCTAGTATTAGTACCTTTGGTTCCCTTGGATTCGACAATCCAGTCTTGCCACTAAACTATACTACTGTTCGATAGGTGCGCTTGCCTCAATCGTGGTGATAGTTAGTTTCTAGGCTCGATCATTCATTATATAAATATTAAGACTTCCAGACACGATAAAGTTTTTGACGCCGTTGCCGGGGAACTGAAATATTAAGAACGCTCAATTTTTATTACTTTAGCCATATTTTATTTTTGCAATTAAATTTTATTTTTACTTTTCTAAATTTTCTTCTTTGCTTCTGGCAGGTATTCTAGTTTATGACTAGAAGAAACCTGTCAGGACCTCTACTTTATGATAGTGAAATTGAAGGTATCGTTCGTAGAAATAGAAGAGAAATAAGTCGAAGCTTACAATACATACAAGAAGAGCAAGAAGACGAAATTAATACTACCGAAGAGATGGCTGAGAATAATCTGCTACCTCTAGAGGTGGCCGAAAATCATGCTAGTCGAACTATGTATGATTATGCTAAACCTAATTTAACAGGAACTGAGTCAAGTATTGTTAGACCTGCTATTGCTGCAAATAATTTTGAACTGAAACCTAACACAATTCAAATGATACAGCAATTTGTTCAGTTTGATGGTTTGCACGATGAAGATCCAAATAATCACTTGGCGAATTTCTTAGGATTTTGTGATACTTTCAAAATAAATGGCGTTTCTGGTGATGCCATCCCTATTCGGTTATTTCCCTTTTCTTTGAGGAATAAAGCCAAACAGTGATTGAATTCTCTTCCACGAGGATCAATCACTACATGGGAACAAATGACCAAAAAAATTTTATTGAAATATTTTCCGCAGGCTAAAACGGCTAAGTTGAGGAATGATATCTCTTCTTTTGTGTAGATGGATTTAGAAACATTTTACGGTGCATGGGAGAGATACAAAGATCTATTGAGAAGGTGCCCACACCATGTATTACCCTTGTGGCTACAGGTCTAAACTTTTTACAACGGTGTAAACCCCTCAACCAGGCAGTTGATTCATTCAGCTGCCGGCGGAACCTTGAATAACAAAACACCTGAGGCTGCCTACGAATTCATTGAAGAGATGTCACTGAATAACTATCAGTGGCAAGTTACGAGGACAAGGCCAACAAAAGCCGCCAGTGTTTTCAACCTCGACGCAGTAACTATGCTATCAAACCAGGTAAAACTTTTAACTAAAAAGATTGATGGTTTATGTGGTTCTTCGCAGGTACATCTAGTTATGCAGTGCAATATGAATGGAGGAGGGATGAGCAATACAGAATATCCACCTTACAACCCGAGCGCTGAAAACGAACAAGTTCACTATATGGGTAACAATTCTAGACCTCAAAATAACACTTATAATAATACTTATAATCCAGGTTGGAGGAACCATCCAAATTTCTCATCAGGTAGTCAAGGAAATTAGAGACAACAACCCCCTCCAAACTTCCAACAACAGCCCTACCTACAGGAAAAGAAGCCGAACCTTGAGGGGATGCTGACAAAATTCATAACGGTGTCAGAAACACATTTCCAAAACACCGAAACAACACTTAAAAATCAACAAGCATCGATTCAAGGGATTGAGAACCAGTTAGGAAAACTTGCCAAGATCATATCAGAATGACCACAAGGCAAATTGCCAAGTAACTAAACTGAATACCCAATTATTCATCCTCTAACTTTAATCCCGGTCACAGACACAACTCGTCGACCTCAGAATTGGCCTAAGCTCGAGGGCCCAAAGTGCAAAATGAAGCTTAAACCCAGCTCAATAAGCTCAATTTTAGCTTCTTCAAGCTCGTCTAGTTCAACCCGAGCTCATTTAGCTTACATTCAACCCATCTTTAACTTGCTGGAATAAACTTAAATAATATTTAGTTTAAGTATTAAATGTGTTTAGTTAATTTAGTTTAATTAATTACATTACGGGAATAAGGACTTTGATTTATTTAGTTTAGTTACTTTAGTTATTATAATATGAGTCTTTAATTAAGTCTTGTTTATTAAATGCATCTTTAATTAATGTCTTGCATTATTGATCTACATCTTTTAATTATGACCTGCATTATGTGTTATACATTTAATAAAGTCATGCATTATGTAACTCTCATGTTAGTTAAGTTTGCATCATAAATTATAACATGCATTATGTAACTCCCATGTTAGTTTAAGTCTGCATTATTAAATTAAGTCATGCATTAAGAAACTCATTTGTTGATTTAGTTTGCATCTTAATTAAATCATGCATTTAAGCATCATAGTTGTTTGAGTTATTTTATAAGTATGTTATTTAATTTGGCTGTTATTTTTTTAATGCATGAGTTATAGTGTGTTTAATTATTTTTTTCGTAAATAAATTAAATGTGTGTTTGTTGTAGGAAAGTTCAAAAGGCTGGTCACATATTTTAAAGCTACAATAGGGTTGTTCGTTTGCCAAGAAGAATCAAATGTTGTCACATTCAATTGGCTATTCAGTTTTGGCGTAAAAGAGTGTGCATTTGGCCACTTAATTGCTGGTGCATATTTGGAACGTTTTTGGTGGATATTAAAGCACTCAAAGCTCATTATGGTGGCTTTTCAAATGGACCAAAAGTGACTCTTCAAGTCTGATCGGTTTTATGCACTCAAAGTTAGTTATGATGCCAATTAAAGAGATGAATACACAAGCATTGAGGCATTTGGTTAAGGGGAAAATGAAGGGACATCAAGCAGCACATTTAAAAGACCATTAAGCCTTCATCAAGTGAAAAGGCATGACTTTTCAGCTATGCATGAATCAAGTGAAAAGACATGACTCTTTGGCTGCCCATTAAGAGTTATAACCGAATTTAAATGTTTTAATAACTTTAGTTAAATGCTGAAGGTGAAAGGTCACAAATAGGCATTTGAACAGTCATAATAATGCCTATAAGTAGATTGTAAGAAGACATTATTTTGGTTAAACAATACACTTTGACATTCTATGAATTTTAATTCATTTGTGAGTTTATTCAACTCTCTAAATTCATTTAAGACTCAAGCTGACTTATCTAGCATAGCTTGTGGCGTCAATCTTTCCTTTGTAAACCAAACTTATCACCTTTGGTGTGGCGTTCATTATACCTGTGGTTCCTATCACTTTTGATAGCGGGTCAAGGTTCTTTGCTGATTTTCCTAAACTGAATTCCCATAAGAGCTATTTTGATTCTCGGGTCAATAATCGTTTTATTGTTGGTTCATTCTATGCCCTTAGCCGAATTCCCTATCTATTGTTTAATTATCTTTCTTTTCGACTTTTGTTTGTAGCCATTGCCTATCTTTTCCATTCCTTTTGAAACGAACCAAGTCTTACTCAAACTCACGATTGGCCAATCTAAATGACTCAAATCATCACCAAAAGGAGTTTGTATCATTTGGTATTAGAGGTAGTAAAAATCGAGAAGTACGGATGTTCGTAGCATTTCAGGTAAGTTTTGAAAAAAATTTGAAAAAATTTGAAAAAAATTCAAAAAAAAAAACTCGTGTACAAGAATCATTTGCTTGTATTCAGCATATTGTAATAAAAAAAAGTAATTGAAAATACAAAAAAAAAAGAAAAGAAGTTGTTTGAAAGTGTTCGATTTTGTTCCAATTATCAAATTCCATTTCTGCCCAAGACAATCAATTTCGCCACACTTTGAAACTGACCCCTAAGCTTGCTTCCAAGTCTAAACGAGTTATCTATGAATTGTGAAAGGTGAATCGAGTGGTAAAAGGCACAAGTGTTGTGAGAGAAATTGAGAAAGAAAAAAGCCAAGTATCGAGTGCAACCACGAGTGGAGTGCCATCCTATCTTTCTTTGAGAGTTATCATGAGGTTTGTATTGGTGACGTATTCATCTTTTATTTTCAGACTCTTTTCTTTTCCATCAAGAAATCATGTCCCGAGATAAGCCTTTAGATTTCGAACTTCAAGATTTGATGAAAGAGATGGATCGATTGTTTGATAGAAAACTAAAACCCTTACAAGAACGATTGGTTCTTGCCAAAGAGCGGGGCCAGCGAGCAAGAGCCCAATGGAAGCAAATTTATTCAAGTCAAAGGACGGAAACAAGATTGTCCCGGAGACAAGCATCCAATGATTACGTGAAAAGAGATCCCTGTCGAAATTCCTATTCAACGAGGACTTCTAGTCAAAATAAATCAAGTTTTGAGTTTGAAGCCTATTACAGTGACAAGCGAGAATGTCCCAATAATGTTTTGTATACACCAAGGTATTCACCCATGAAGAGTCAATCTCGAAGAGATGATCGTGTTTCGTATGAAGATCCCTCCTTTCTTTCCCAACGAAAGGTTTCTCATTTTGATTCTTTCTTATTTTCTTCTTCTTGTAATGAAGAACAAAAGAAAAAGAAATTGAAAAGGAAAAAGAAAGTAAAAGAAAGAAAAAAGAGATTGATATTGCAAAAGTATGCGAGCAAGAAAAGAAAGTTTAAAAAGAAAGAGAGATTGAAGAAAGAAAAGAAAGTGTCCAAGAAACGAGTGCAGTTGTTGAAAAAGAAAGCAAAATAAAGAATGAAAGTGAGTTTTCAACAAAAAAAAAAGAGATTATGGAAAAAGAAAGAGAATTTGAAAAAGAAACAAGTGAAAAAGATGAGAGAGAACAAGAAAAGGAGAGGAATGTTTTAACTAACCAACAAGTGAGTTGTCCTCGTGTTGTTTCTACCTTTCAAGTTTCTCAATATTCGAATGACAAGTTTCAACTTCATGACCTTCCCAACGAGAGACGGTTTCAATTGATCGAGAAAGATAAGGTTGAAAGTGAAATGAGCCCACAAGTACTTAAAGGTAAGCAAGGTAAAGCATCTTTAGCAATCGAGTCACGACAATCTAATTTGAATGATGTTGTTAAAATTACCGGTGACTTAGTTGTTAAAATTACCGGTGACTTAGTTATTGAAAGGTTTTCTCATTTTGATTGGAATACTTGCCATTCTATGATTGTTGTTAATGATTTTGTCTCAAGAAGTGTTATGAAGAGTTTTTCTCATGTTGTTTATTGTGTTGGTAAGTTTGTTTATGAGGATATATTAAATCAATGTATACAAAATTTGAATGTGAGTGGTAAAGAATTTTCATATAAAAAATCTCAATTTGTTTGATTGTGATGGTTACGTGAAGTTGTTACATCTTTTTGAGAAATCCTCAAGTATGTGCATGCCTATTCAGATGAATTTTAAGATGTTTGATTGTTTGAATTTATTTGTACCTAAGTCTTATTTATTTGGCATGTGCGATTTATTGGTGACCGTGACATTCTTGCTGCATTGTCATCGAAACCAAGTTTTTAAGCCCGGAGCATGTTTTCATAAGTTGTTGATAAATGAAGGTAAGCATCATGAATTTATTCTACATAAATGTGTTAAAACCTTTCATTTGCTCCGAATTTTATCATTATGTTCAAAAACAAAGAACGTGAATTCTGATGGCTTACGAAGTCAAAATCAAATATTTGATTCCAGAGGTTGTACTATATTATGGTTTAAAGGATTTGAGCATGTTTTGTATGGTTATGACTTTTCATTGCTTCATGTTCTTTCTATGATGCCGTTCAAGAAACTTTCAAGTCAAAGTGAAATGGTAAGAGAAAACCTCGTTTTTGATCCTGGTGATTATTGTTTTTTATTATTGTTTAAGGGATTTGAGAATTGGAATGTTGTTAACTCTCAAATGCCTTGTGATTCTGGTTTGTTGTCCTCTAAGAACCTTTTGACTCATTGTGGAAAGGTGAGACCGATTTCCATTTTTGGTCCTGGTATTGGTTTATTTGCTCAATTTTTAATAAGATTCTGAGAAGTTCTCTTGATATTATAATTTCTTGTGTCATTAAACTATTTCATTTTTGTGCAGGTGACATTTTGAAATGGTTTCCTCCTAAAGAGGGATGGCATGCACCTAACCTTTTTTCTTTTTGAGTTATATGTGATTTTTAGATTCTTGGGAGCAATGTTGTTAAGTTCACTAACCAAAAAGTTTGTGACACAGAAAGATTTTTCATGAGCAAGTGGCCCGATTTGAGGATAAGACATTTTATTTGAACCTCACTTCAAACCTCACTATTCACTAGCAAAGAAAAATAATATGGCACTCCACTCGTGTTTGCACTCTTTTACGGCTTTTTCTAAACTCGAATGCTCTCACTAACTCTCGTGCCTCTTACCACTCGTTTCGTCTCTCGAAGTTCGTAGAAGACTCGATTAGACTTATAAGCAAGCCTAGGGGTCGGGTTCAAAAAGTTTATGATAGTTGATGATGTTGGTTTTTGGTAGGCTGTAAGAAAATAAAAAATAGGGTGCTAAGTGTGGCGTTTGGGTTTGAATTTGATGGAGAAGCAGCTTTGAAGATCGGGTAAAAGAAAACTATGAACACTTTCAATCTTTTTTTTTTAATAATTTTGAATTTCTTCTTCTTCTTTTTTCAATTGCAAAATACTAATTACAATGAATACTTTGAATTCACGATTTTTTTTTCAATTTTTTTCAAATACTTACTCTGGCACTTCACGAACGTCCGTACTCCTCGATTTTAGCTAGCTCTGATATCAAATGATGCCAGATAATAGGCTTAAAAGCCTTTCAGTACACTTCCTCCAAATATCAACATCCCAACTCAATGCAATGCAACATACAGTAAATGACATGCTAATACATGAATATCAGTTATATCTGTTATACATACAGTTCTGTACTCATTCATATAATCAACATGCTCAGTACATACATCATAAATACAGTTCACGCGTTTAAGGGTCTAAGTAATGCTTATCGACCCAACAGTAGGTTCACAGTCGACTTGGGCGACCCATGCAACCTTAGAACACATTTCAGTTAAATGGGCTTACACACCCATGTGGCTTGCCCGTGTGGGCCTGCACGCCCATGTGGCCCACACAGCCCAAATCGGCCTAGCCCGTGCATTGCACACGGCCTACCTGGCCATCACACGACCGTGTCTAGCGCTCACGGCCTAGCCTCGTCAATCATACGCCAGTGTTATGGCACACAGCCTACCACACGGGCGACCACATGCTCGTGTGGAATCGACGGTGGGGTTTTTGGCTTTTGTCGAAACCCCATTTTTTGCGGGTACACATCTAATATTGAATTGATGCGAAACCACTCTTAAGCCTTTCAAAACCTAAAACCCAGATTAACCAACACTCATTTAGAGGGCTTAGTAACATATTGACAACATTCAACAGAATCTCGACTTACCGCCATCCAAAAGCCTCCGTCCAAACAATTGAAGCAAAATATACTATTTGCAGCCTTCACCTATACCAACAATTACCGAAACAGAAATCAGAAACTTCGCTACACTAACATTCCAACATAATCCCTGCAAAGCTTTCCAATAGAAAGTTAACACTACATTTACCAACACAAGAACGTTCACCAAACAAGGTACGAGGGAGAAGCATGAAAGAATAAGAAAAATGTTTCGTTGACAACAGTAAGGGAAGAAAACGACAAAGGAGAGGGAGAATTTTAGCAAAGGGAAATTCGACAGAGAGAGATGGAAGGAATGGAACATCAAAATTTTGAGGAAGAAAACCAAGAAGAGAATTTGAAAATAAAAAGAAAAAAATAAAAATCAGATTTGATAACCCCTAAATCCCTTCATTATCTCCCACTAATCCCACTATTCAGAATTCTACTTCCATAAAAACTCTCTCTCAAAAACAAACAAAAATAGACTCCCCTGCTTGCGCAAGGATTCGAACACAAGACCTTCAGCACTGACACTCAACTTAACCACCAGACCAGCAAGCCCATTCTAATATGATTTAATAAATAATTTAGAATAAGCCCACTGCTCAAGTATTAGGCTTAAGTCAGAAAAATACCCAAAATTTACCAAAGGTAGGGCTTGAACTTGGGAGCTCTCACACACACCCAGAACACATAACCACTGAGACAGTTACATAGTTGTATCAATTTCCACAAAAGTCGAAATAAGAATTTTGGGGTGTTACATTCACACTTGAGATTGGTTTATAAAATTATTTCAAAACTAGACTAAGCATGTCACTTGGTTTAATTAATAATTGGGTTTTTAATTTTTTTCACAGCAACTAAGCCTAACAGGGTTATTCAAAAGTAATGTCAAGCAACGTGTTTTCCTAAAACCATGCCAATGTTATTAACTTGACTTAATGAAAGTGGATCTATTAAATGAACATTTTTCAAAATAACAAAGGTAACCACAGTTTTAATGAAAAGAGAGTGCATTTGAGGTTTTCAACCTGTAACATCCGGGATTTTGGGCTTATGCATTATTGCTTAATTGAATGAAGTAGCATGATTATGTGTATTGTGAATATGTTTTATGAATTTTGTGAACCTTAGAATATAGAAAAAATGCCTTAGGAAATATTAAGTTTTAAGTTTAAAAGAGGAAGCTAAGCAGAGGAGGCCTTAAAAGAATTAGTAGGGGAAATATAACACAAAGATGGGCTTGGAAAAATGGCAAGGAGGCGCCACTTAAAGCCCAGTAAGTGACGCCATATGCAGTGGGCAAGGGCCTAAGTTCGAGTCACAAAGGAAGCAATATTTTGGGACTTTAATTTTCGGTACTAGGGGAGTAGTAGTGGACGGCAATGGGGCACCAAGGGGGAAGCTTTGGATATGATTAATTTCCTTTTAAAATTTGGCTAAAGGGTGGTGATAATTATGGATTTATTTTAAATATTTTGAATAGGTGGAAAAGAGAGAAAATAGGAGAAAAGGAAGGGATGAGATAGGGGGAAGGAGTCTTTGGATATGACTAATCCCCTTGATGTCTTTGGCCGAAACTATGAAGGATTCTTTTGGGATTTCTAGTGTAGCCGACTTCTAGGGGAGGACTTCGAGATTTTAAAGATTCAAGGTGAGTCAAGTGTGGTTTTCGGCCAAAGGCCGTTTATTGAGAATCAATGTTAGAATCGGATCTAACATGTTCTCTGTAGGATTTCGACATCTTCTTAGCCAAGAGACCACTTTCGAGATTTGAATTGCAAGGTAAGTGCTCAAACACATTCCGCCAAGGCCTATTTAGTGACTTAGATCTATTTCTTACTCCGTTTAAAAGCCAAAAACTAACTTGTGAAGTGATCTAGTGCTTGGCCGATTACAAGAAGGAACATAGCAAAGTTTCGGGATTTGATTGATAACTAATCGGCAACAAGGTAAGAATTGTGGTTGCAAGAATCCTTCGGGATTTGATTATTTGGCCGAATGGCCTTTAACTAAATGTTTAATGTTGGCCGAATGTAAGAATAAAGGATCTAAGGCATTAGATCGGGTTTCAGGATTTCAGTAAACTCATTAAGTAAATCAGGTGTGTACCCCACACTATCTCTTAGTAGATTTATGGCACCAATTTAATATATATGTTTATAATAATGTGAATGTGGCCAAAGGTACCATGTAATGGTACAAAAGTGCTCAGGTACGTAACTTTAACTTTAAGTTAATATAAGATGTGAATACTTCGAATATGTCATGTATGTGAATATCGATAAGAATGTGAAATATGGCATAAGGCATAGTAACAGTATGATTTGTATGACATGGGGCATATGGGTGAATATGAAAGGGGAAGTGATCTGGTGGTTTATACCACAAATATCTGAATATGGTGACTTCGGTCACATAATCTAAATGTGGTGACTCATGTCACAAGATTTTATCTGGTGGCAATGCCACAATATTTATAAGGGCGATGAGCACGTCGTCTGCAGCGACTGCCTTCGATGATGTGTAGCGGATGGAGGGTTGACTTAGTAGTCCCCACGTTGTGATGGTTGGTACGGGTGATGTGTAGCGGATGGCATCTAGGTTTGGGTTCGGGATTGCATCATTATGTATAATTGTTATATGAATGTATGTATTACCTGCTATGCTTGAATTTGTTGGGACTTAGTGTTGGATGTACACATTGAGTCTGTTTGACTCACCCCGTCGTGGGATATGTTTTCAGGTGACACTCAGTAATGGACCGGGTCGGCAGGAGCTTAGTGGTGGCCATGCTCAGCTCAAATTTTATTTTAATTTGGGACTTTCTATTTTCTTTTAAGTATTTGGATTAATTTTGGGTTTTCATTTGATGTAATAAGGCCACGGATATGAAACTATTGATGCATGTTTTTTTTATTATTTTATTAGGTTACGAATTTTTATCAATTAAAGATTAAGTAATGAATCTTAAAATGTTTTGACATTTAACACAAATGGTTTTCAGCTTATACAGTAAACTCTAAGAACTCGGTAATGTTTTCAACTTATTGTTTTGAAAATAAAGTTTTACTAAAATTTAGACTTCGAAAATATACTCGTTTATAACTCGAGCACACCACAAATAATTTTTTGTCTGAAACTACCCAAGTTTTCCAAAAATAACAAACGAACTTGAAAATGTTTTACTCTAGGAACATACTAGATTCGGTTGAGACTCGTGGGCTGGGTTTGGGGTGTTTCACAACTGATGATAGGGTAGATTTGTAGGTTAGGTGTCCCATGTGCCCTTCACGATTCAGCCATAACGTCTAGGTTGGGTTTGGGAGGTTACAAGATAATCATGAGGGATGTTCTCAAAAATAATCCTTTTTGGCATTTAATTCGCAACATATCTTTCTTTACTTAATTTTGTTAGAGAAAATTAGTAAAATGATACAGGTGTTAAGGGTAGCTCCCTTTGATATGAACTGGTTACGGTCTGGTATTGCTTGACCTATTCTTAAGAATCCTCATTTTGTATTAAATCCTGCACTACTAACATTGATTTCTTCCAATCTCAAGTTTAGTAGTTATGCGATTGGGGACCCCATAATTTTCCTTTGGCAGTTTAAGAACATATGTAGCACCATTGCGTAGGTGATGTGCCAGCAAAAGTTTTTAAATTGTTGTTAATTCCATTCACCCAAGAAGGACATACGAAGGCTTGGTTAGATGCACTTCCCCCAGACACTATTACAACATGGACTTAATTTGTGCAATTTTTCCAACATCGAGTTGTGCTAATGACTGTAGTAATCAACAAATGTGAAAAGCTATTTAAATTTAAGTAAGAAGTTACTGAGACATTGGGCCAGGCATGGGAAAGGTTTAAGTCGATTATTCGGTCAATAAGGAAGGGTGCGTTAACTTCGCAGTACAAGTACAACACTTTTAGGATGGACGAGATGGACAAACTAAACGAAAATTTGATATCATAGCCAAAGGAAGTATTTGGTCAAAAACGGGGCGAGAAATAGTCAACTTGTTGGAGAAAGTCATTAGTAATAAACTTATATGGGATATGAGTAGAGAGACAAAAACTGTTAAAGTGACAAAATTTACACCCCAAGAAAGAATGGCCAATTATTTAGAGTCAGAAGTGTTGAACTCAATCAAGCTAAACGAGTATAAATTGAAGGAGGAAATGATGGATGATCTAGAATAAGAAAATAATGAATTGGCTCTTCAACTTGACTGGTGGAGTAAAAGTAGAGAACGATCAGAGCAGGTAACTCCAACTACAACTAAAATGGTCCCTTCTATTATTAAACCACTTTCTTTGGAATTGAAACCTTTACCTGACCATCTAAAATATGAATATTTGAGAGAGCATAATACTTTGCTTGTAATAATTGCTGCAAGATTATCCACAGAATAGGAATGGGCATTAAGTGTACTATGGACATATAAAACAGCAATTGGATGGACTAAATAAAACATAGAAAGATTGCTTAAATTCAAGCTCCTTAAATATGGAAACTAGTTTAATATGCTACAATGAATTATGGGAAATCAAACTCCCCCACACTTAAGTCATTGCTTGTCCTCAAGCAAAGAAAGATAAAAAAAACAAAGAATAAAAGATGCCTCTTGAACAACTTGGATACAAAGACTAGTTTTGGAACACATCGCTAGGAAAAATCATATATACACATAATTATCACATGTATGTAAACAACTTACTATTTTCAATCTCAAACACATAAGTTCAATATATTACAAAGTATATAGACAACAAGGTCCTCAAATATATACGTCCATCAATAAATCATACAAGCAATTTGATTATCCTTGCAAAATACAAATAGTCAATATTGTAATTTCTCAATATAATGTCAATTCATGAATAGGTTTACCTAGGTCACATAGGACTTTTCGGCTTGTAACATTCTAAGGCTTGGGAAAAGTATGAAAAAAAAAAAGGAAGCATCAAAACAGTTTCAAGCATATAAGTAGTTTGGCACTTCGTATTTTTCCCTATTCTCCCCTTAATAACCATTGCTTATTTCCCCTTATTTCTCCGCCTTCTTTCTCTTTCTTTCACCTTCCTTATTTCTCCACTTAGGAAGTCACAACTTAATAAAGTAATTATGGTTAGCTTACGAGTTTTTGTGCACTAATGAATGATTTTTCTACTTTTGTAACTTTGTCACATTTGAATCTTTTCAACATATATAACTCACAATGCTTTTTTTTTTTTCATTGCTCAAGTACTTTTTCTACTCATTTTGACTTTTTCTTTTGTTTTGCACATTTTGGCTAAACCTATAATCACTATATCACACTACTTCTCAATATTTCACTCTAATTTTTACAAAATTCATCATGATGTATCTACCTATCCATCAATATGTATGGCCAAACATTTAAATTCGTGCAATTCAGAACCAAAGAAAAAGGGTAAGTACAAATTATTTTGGCCCGAGTTTTTTTATAGAGGTTCATCAAGAACAGTTTTCTGGCTCAAAATTGGTACTAAGGGTCGATGAATAGGGTTAGATTTTAAACTTTAGGTTATACCAAACAATGAATTAGGCCATCCTTAGGTATCTCAATATTCACAAACTTAATCAATCAAGTAATCACAAATTTAACTAGTTATCATACATACTAGCATGCTCGTTTCCCTATATTTTCTATGTCATTTGGTATATTCAATTACTTAATGTTTATTTACAGTGTAATATATAGAACTTATTAGTCTAATACTTGAAACTTTAAAACCATTCACTACCTTGCCAAACACACTCAACCTATATACATGCTCCTAACCAATCGCTTGTATTTCTACAAGCTCAAGCACACTTTGACAAGAAAAAAAAAAAAGAAAAAGCATAAAACCAAAAACAAAATTTCCTATGTTAACCCCACCACACACACATTAGATAACACATTGTCCCTAATGTGCAACCCATAAATATATAAGGAAAAAATTTACCCGATTGATCGTGACATTGTTTTAATCTTATAGTGGGTGCTTCCTTCCTTGTTCTTTGTAAGCTCGTATATGCCATGCTCTTTCATCTGAGGTTTTCCCATAGGAAGTAAAAACGAAAAATATACATAATATTTTTAAGAAGAAGAACCCACTCGTTCATCCCCCTATTATAATCGCCATTTTCTCATTTCTTCACTTTGCTTTCCGTGGAGTATGACAAATTGTTAGTACATTCTATCTCCTTATAATTTCTTCGGAGAACTCATCTGCTTTTGTAATAGCCTATTTTCGATGAAATCGGAACAGTGGTTTCGGGACCACAAATTTGAGCCGAAAATAAAATTTATTTTTCTTTTATTTTATGGTTCGTAATATGATCGAAATGTCATGTAAGAATTTTGATAAGAAAATTTTACTGATTATGTGCTTAATTACAAGAATGACTAAATTGCATAAAATGCCAAAGTTGGATTCTAGTAGCTATAAGGATTAAATAACTATGGAATTCAAAACTAGAGGTCCTTATGTGGTAATTAGACCATTAATTAAAGTATGTAGATATTTTGATGACTCATCCTTGTAATTTTAGAAAAAGGGCAAGGACTAAATTGGAATTCAACTAAATTAGTTAATTAAAAAGATGAAAATAAAATAAAATTCATATTTTCTCATCTTCTTCCCCAAAATAAGACATGGAAACCCTAGGAGAGAGAGAAGAAACTTTCTTGGCCAAATTGGGTAAGTTTCCTTGTCCCGTTTTTAGTAATTTTAATATTTTTGAAACCGGGATAGTCTAAACTACCTATTTGGGGGAACAATTTGAAAAGCTATCAAGCTATAAAAATGGTTCATGGATGTATATGCTGGAAATTAGAAATTTATGGTAGAAATTGAAATATTGATGATAGATAAACAACTTTTACAAAGTGATTTTTCATGAAAACTTAATCAGGAACTAAAATGAAAAATGGTGAAAGTCCATGAAAATGCTAAAATTTGTGAAATGTATGTGCTGTAAAAGTTATATGTATATTTCATCTAGGCTTGGGTAGACGGTCGGATTTCATGAATTTCATTTTCCGAGCCTAGGGACAAAATGGTAGTTTATAGAAAAGTTAGGGGCAAAATGGTAATTTTGCCTAGGATGTAAATTGAGTCCAAATAAATATGAGATATGTGAAATTGATGTAAAATTTACTCGTATAGATCTGAATAGACCAAATTCGGAGTTAGAACGAGGAAAAAAGAGGAAAATGTTTGATTAGTAGATGTTTGTACACGAACATTTGTCGAGGTAAGTTCGTGTAACTAAATTATGTTTATTTACAAGTTTGTTTTATTGTGATTATGTAAATTGTATAAATGTCATATATATATATGAAATGTTTACATATCCGATCAAGCCCGATAAATAAAAATGCTCTAATTAATTGATAATGCCCGATAGATGTTAAAAGGGTAAACGATGCAAATGTTGCTTTCATGCTCGGAATGGATGTGGAATATTATTATCATATGAATTATGTGGTGTTAAAGATGTATGAAATGATCACATACTGGAAAATGCTTGGAAATGTTAAATCTCGTTTGAATAAGTGAAAATCGATGGATAAATGTAATTGCCTGAAACAAATGAGGTCCTGCATTTGTTGCTGAATGGATTTAGCTCGGATGAGTAGTCCTAATGACTTCATTATAGAAAGGATTTAGCCCGGACGGGTAATCCTGACATAAGTCTTCTCGAGCATATGTTATGGATTGGATTTAGCCCGGACGGGTAATCCAGATCAAGCTATTTAGAGCATATGACATAAAAAGGATTTAGCCTGGACTGGTAATCCTGTTGTATACATGTGTAGCTCGAGAGTGTACTCTCTAAAAATTTCACCTTAGGGGTACTATTGGACATGAATTGACGGATTCTAATTTGTACACCCTAGGTGTACTACCTGTGTATCCATCGATATTTCGAATAAATTCACCGGGTAAAGCTCTGACAAGAGTAAAGATGAATTGAAAACAAATTGACATGGAATGATACATATGATATGGAAATATGAAATGAAAAGAATATTACATGAAATACAGGAAGATGATATTTGTATATGGAAATTACTTGGTGGGAATGTTCATCCTTGATCATAGACTCGTACACCTTAAATGTACTACTCCTTGTGTGACCTTAATACTCGAATAAAATGAGTAAAGTTCTACCATGAAATGATCTGAACTTGAAACGAACTACTATGAAGCTATACTTTTAATAATAAGAGATGGTCTATACATGTTAAGTGAATACATGTTGTGGAAAACATATGTGCATGGGAACTTGATTGTTGTTGAGTCCATACATATCTTGATGTCACTATGAAATATATGACTAACAAGGGAAATGAGGATGTGTGTAGGCCTTGAGATCAAAATGGTTGAATATGCCTTACTTAGTTACCACAAATAGGATGTATGGTAAGTTAAGTACCATGTTATACGAACTTACTAAGTATTTTATGCTTACCCTGTAACAGCCCAATTTTAGGGCTAGTCAGAATAGTGGTTTCAAGACCACTAATCCGAGGTTGAGGAAAATTATTTTGATACTATTTTATGTTTTATAACATGTTTATAATGATGCATGAGAATTTTGGTGGTTTAATTTTAGCGATCGAAGGTTTAATTGCGAAAAAGGACTAAATCGCATAAAGTGCGAAAGTTTCAAATTTCAAGCTAGAGGTGTCTAATAGCTAAAGGATATCAAAATGGAGGTCTTTAAAGTGAAATTAGGCCACTAGACGTGTGTTGGTCGGCCATGTAGACAATGTAACAGCCCGATTTTGGGGCTAGTCAGAATAATGGTTTCGGGACCACTAATCTGAGGTTGAAGAAAATTATTTTCATAATATCTTATGAATTATAGCATGATAGTAAGGTTGTATAGAAATTTTGGTGCTTTAATTTTAGCAATTGTGTGTTAATTGTGAAAAAGGACTAAATCTCATTAAATGCGAAAGTATTGTTTTACAAGCAAAAGGTGTCTAATAGCTGTAGATTTTAATTGGAGGTCCCTAATATGCAAATAGACCTTTCTTAAGTTAATAGCTGGTCATAGGGGACAAAGAATTAAATTTTCAAAGCATTAGGTGAGATTTTAGTGGTAATTTGTCTAGTAAAATAATAAAATAAGGAGAAGAAAAGATATCATCTTTTCCCCTTCTTCTTACCACCGAAATTCCCAAAGAAAAAAACCATGGGAGCTTAAAAATTTTCAGCAACTCCTTATCTCTACAAGTAAGTGATCTTAGTGGTTTTTACTGAAAATTTTTGTACTTTTAGAGTCCCCAAAGCTTAAACTAGCTAATGAGGGGACTAATTTGCTATATGGTTTAAAGTCTAGGGACTTGCCATGAGAGAGTTTATGTTGTTTGCAGAGTTTTCATGGAAGAAAATGAATGATAGTGAGTTAAGGAACAACTTTTGTGAAAGGTGTTAGCATGAAAACACCTAAATAGGACTTAAATGCAAAGGTTGAAAATGTGTAATAAATGCATGAAATAATTGGAATTGTGAGTAGTTGTAAGAGTAATAAATGTTCAGCTAGGCTTGTTTAATGAGAAAATGTGATGAAAAATGATTTACGAGCCTAGAGGCAAAATCGTAATTTTTGCCAAAGTACAAGGGCAAAATGGTCATTTTTGCCTAAGTAGAGATTATGAAATTTTTGCCTAAGAAGAGCGCGGAATTAACCATGACCGGGGAAAAGGCAAGGTTTCAGATTAAACCACAAATTAACGCATTTTGCACCGAAGTAATTTTATGTGTAAACGATCTATCTTAAATACACATGTTATTGTGTGATTAAGGTCACTTATGATTTAAATGAATTGGACTTGTTAGAATATGAATGTTGAAATAGATATGTAAGTGTAGAATATTATTCGTAATAAATTATAGTGGGCTGCGTGCAATACCACCTAAATTATTCTTGTTGGTGGGCTGTGTGCGATACCACCTTAATTATTCTTGTTGGTGGGCTATGTGCGATACCACCTTAATATTTATTCACGATGGGCTGTGTGTGATACCATCGTTTATGTTATCAATTGGTGGGCTATGTGCGATACCACCATAAATATTCTTGTTGGTGGGCTATGTGCGTTACCACCCTATTTAAGACAAATGGTGGGCTAAGTGCAAAACCACCGAGTGTTTGATATTTCTTAGAGTGACTTATCATGAAATTGTGTTGTTTTGTTTCATGTGGTCTTGTGGTGATAAGTGCAGGGATGTATGTTAAATAATAAGAGGATTTGGTGGTGATATGGTTGGAATGTGGTAAGAAAGAATGAGTAAGCATGATCTTGGATTGTTGGATGCTATTTATTGATTAGCACATGTTATGAAATTTATTGTTTACATGTAAACTTACTAAGCTTTAAAGCTTACTCCCTTTATTTTTCCCTTGTTTTATAGAGTCAAAGAGCTGGGTCGGGATAGGAAGATAATCAGAAGATCACCCACACTATCAGCTCATCTTGGTATATTTTTGAATTAACATTTTGAGTATGGCATGTATAGGGGCTAGACTAGTTAAAATGTTTGTTATTTTGACCAAGTATGTATTGGCTCCTTATAGATGAATTCTTTTGTACATGGCCATAGTTAATGGCTCAATACTATTAATCAGTGAAAAGATGAGGTTATTCATGATTGTGTAGGGTATATGATTGGGTTGTTGGTTATGAATTATGCTGGAATGAATTAGGGTCATGAAAGAGCTTGGCAAATAGCCTTGTTCTTGTCCACACGGGTAGGCACACGAGCCTGTGTCTAAGTCGTGTGTGACACATGGTCAGTCCCATGGGTGTGTGACCAGGCGTATGTCCTCTGTATGTTAGTTTTACAAGTCAGTAAGCTTTGTAGTAAACACACGGGCAGAGACACGGTCGTGTGTCTCAGCCGTGTAGGAGGCACGGCCAAAGACATGGGCATGTGCCCAGGCCGTGTGAAGTCTGCACCTTGAAATTGGAATTTAATTCGACACACGGTCTAAGGACACGGGCGTGTGCCCTGGCCGTGTGACCATAGTGAGATGATGACATCATAAATAGAATGCCAAGGTTTTGACACACGGGCATGTCTAGGCCGTGTGAGAGACACGGGCCAGAGACACGGGCATGTGTCTGTCCGCATCAAATAAGTCAGTGTCGACCACGAGTGAGGGACATGGGCGTGTGTGACCATACGGCCTGCCCACACAAGTGTGTCCCATTTCACATGGGCGTGTGGCCCTTGTTTAGGTAAAATTTTTCTAAGTGTGAAAATTTTTTTGAATTATCTCTGAAACCTTCCGGAAGCATGTTCAGGGCCTCGTAGGCCCATTATAAGGATGTTAAAGGTGTGTATGGAAAATTTTTAATTTGAAATGAAATTTGATAGCCCAAAGTTATATGACCATGTGTGTTAAGTATGGTAATGCCTCGTATTCAGTTCCGGCGTAAAATACGGTTAAGGGGTCTTACAGACAAAGGATACAAGAGCATTTATTTTTGGTTAACATTTGGTGAAATTAGGTGATAAAAATGAATAAAATAAGATCAAAATATGAGATATCATCTTTTACTATTCCTTCTTCTTCTTCCACCAAAAATTAAAGAGGAAATAGAGATTTTTGGAGCTTAAACTTTCAGCCAAGCTATCTCCTTGCAAGTAAGTGATTTTAGAGGTTTTTCTTGATGATTTTTGTAGTTTTGGAACCCCTAAAGCTTAAGCTAGCTAATGTGATGACTAATTGGCAATATGGTTGAAAGTTTAGGGATTTACCATAAGAGTGTTTATGTTGTTAGCTGAGTTTTTATGGAAGAAAATGAATGTTAGGGAGATGAGAAACAACTTTTGTGGAAGGTGTTGTCATGAAAACACCTAAATGGGACTAAGTTGTAAATGTTGTAACTTTGTAATAAATGCATAAAGTAGTTGGATTTGTGAGTAGTTGTAAGAGAAATAAATGCTTAGCTAGGCTTGTTTGATAAGAAAATGTGATTAAAAATGATTTAAAAGCATAGGGGCAAAATCGTAATTTGCCAAAGTGTAAGGGCAAAATGGTTATTTTTGCCTAAGAATAGATTTTGGTGTATTATGATTACAAAATGATTGAATGAGTGATTTTTTTGCTATTTTAGACCAAGAAGAGCGTGGAATCAACCTTAACCGAGGAAAAGGCAAGGTTACGGAATAGACCGTTAATTAACGCATTTTGCATCGAGGTAAGTTTATGTGTAAACGATGCATCTTAAATACACATGTTGTTACTTATTGGTGCATTGTATGATTGAGAACATATATGATTCAAGTGGATTGAATTTGGTAGATAATGAATTATTTTCGTATGAACGTTGAAATAGATATGTAAATGTGGAATATTACCCGTAGTAATTAATGGTGTGCTGTGTGCGATATCATCGTTTATAATATCATTTGGTGGGCTATGTGCAATACCAACATAAATATTCTTGTTGATGGGCTAGGTGCGATACCATCCCGTTGAAGATTAATGGTGGGCTAAGTGCGAAACCACCGAGTGTTGGTGGGCTATGTACAATGATTTGAAGAAATTTTATTGGTGGTCGGGTATGAAAAGAGACATTTCTGAGTTTGTGACAAGATGTTTGATCTACCAACAAGTGAAAGCGGAGCATCAAGTACCTTCGGGATTACTTCGGCCAATGATGATCCCAGAGTGGAAATGGGATCGATCACCATGGATTTTGTAACGGGGTTGATGACTCCGAGGAAGAAAGATGTTGTGTGGGTTGTTGTTGATAGACTAACGAAGTCGGCTCACTTTATACCGGTACGAGTAGATTATTTGCTTGATAAGTTGGTCGAGTTGTATATTGCTGAGGTAGTGAGATTACATGGAGTGCATGTATCTATTATCTCAGATAGAGATCCTAAATTTACTTCGAGATTTTGGAAAAAGTTACAAGTAGCCTTAGGTACAAGGTTGAATTTTAGTACTGCGTTCCATCCTCAAACCGATGGCCAATCTGAAAGGGTAATACAAGTTCTTGAGGATATGCTCCGATGCTGTGTGTTAGAATTCGAATGTAGTTGGGAAAGACACCTACCTTTGCTCGAATTTGCCTACAACAACAATTATCAGTCGAGTATACATATGGCACCATATGAAGCTTTATATGGTCGTAAGTGTCAAACTCCCTTGTATTGGACTGAGCTGAGTGAGAAGCAAATTCATGGGGTTGATTTAGTTAAAGAGACTGAGGAGAAAGTGAAAGTGTTTCGTGATAGTCTGAAAGCTGCTTCGGAATTGTACGCGGATTTAAAAAGGAAAGAATTTGAGTTTCAAGTGGGTGACAAAGTATTTCTAAAAGTATCCCCGTGGAAGAAAACATTGAGATTTGGTAAAAAGGGCAAATTGAGTCCGTGATTCATAGGGTCGTATGAGATTACCGAAAGGATTGGGCTAGTGGCATATCGGTTGGCTTTGCCGATAGAGTTAGAGAAAATACATAATGTGTTTCATGTATCAATGTCGCGGCGATATCATTCCGATCCTTCGCATGTGATCCCTCCGACAGAAATTGAAATATGATCGGGCATGACTTATGAAAAGGAGCCAATTAAGATTTTGGCTCGAGAAGTGAAACAGTTGAGGAATAAGAGCATAGCTTTAGTAAAGGTGTTATGGAAAAAACACGGTGTAGAAGAGGCTACATGGGAACCTGAAGAAGCCATGAGAAAATAATATCCAAATCTTTTTACCAGTAAGATTTTTGTGGGCGAAAATCTCTAAAGGAGGGAGAGTTGTAACAGCTCGATTTTGGGGCTAGTCAGAACAGTGGTTTTGAGACCATTAATCCGAGGTTGAGGAAAATTATTTTGATATTATTTTATGTGTTATAACATGTTTATAATGATGCATGAGAATTTTGTTGCTTTAATTTTAGCGATTGAAGGCTTAATTGCGAAAAAGGACTAAATCGCATAAAGTGCAAAAGTTTCAAATTTCAAGCTAGAGGTGTCTAATAGTTAAAGGATATCAAAATGAAGGTCCTTAAAGTGAAATTAAGCCACTAGATGTGTGTTGGCCGGCCATGTAGACATGGGAGACAAGAGCATTTATTTTTAGACAACATTTGGTGAAATTAGGTGATAAAAATGAATAAAATAAGATAAAAAGATGAGATATCATCTTTTACTATTCCTTCTTCTTCTTCCACCGAAAATTGAATAGGAAATAGAGATTTTTTGGAGCTTAAACTTTCAGCCAAGCTATCTCCTCGCAAGTAAGTCATTTTAGAGGTCTTTCTTGATGATTTTTGTATTTTTTGAACCCCTAAAGCTTAAGCTAGCTAATGTGGGGACTAATTGGCAATATGGTTGAAAGTTTAGGGATTTACCATGAGAGTGTTTATGTTGTTAGCTGAGTTTTTATGGAAGAAAATGAATGTCAGGGAGATGAGAAACAACTTTTGTGAAAAGTGTTGTCATGAAAACACCTAAATAGGACTAAGTTGTAAATGTTGTAACTTTGTAATAAATGCATAAAATAGTTGGATTTATGAGTAGTTGTAAGAGAAATAAATGCTTAGCTAGGCTTGTTTGATAAGAAACTGTGATGAAAAATGATTTACGAGCCTAGGGGCAAAATCGTAATTTTGCCAAAGTTGTAAGAGCTAAATGGTCATTTTGCCTAAGAATAGATTTTGATGTATTATGATTATAAAATGATTGAATGAGTGAATTTTTGTTATTTTAGACCAAGAAGAGTGCGGAATCAACCTTGACCGAGGAAAAGGCAAGGTTACGGAATAGACCGTTGATTAACGCATTTTGCACCGAGGTAAGTTTATGTGTAAATGATACATCTTAAATACACATGTTGTAACTTATTGGTGCATTGTATGATTGAGAACATATATGATTTAAGTGGATTGAATTTGGTAGATAATGAATAATTTCCGTATGAACATTGAACTAGATATTTAAGTGTGGAATATTACCCGTGGTCATTAATACTGGGCTATGTGTGATACCACCTCAATAATTTTTGTTGGTGGGTTATGTACGATACCATCTTATTACTTACTCATGATGGGCTATGTGCGATACCATTGTTTATAATAACATTTGGTGGGCTATGTGCAATACCACCGTAAATATTCTTGTTGGTGGGCTAGGTGCGATACCACCCTGTTAAAGATTAATGGTGGGCTAAGTACGAAACCACTGAGTGTTTGGTATTACTAGGAATGGCTTATTGTGAAATTGTTAAGTGTTGTTTCATGTGATCATGTGGTGATAAGCGTAGGGATGTATGTTAAATAATGTGAGCATTTGGCTTGTGATATGGTTGGAATGTGGTAAGAGATGAAATGAGTAAGCATGATCATGGAATGCGGATTGTTCTTGCTTAGTATGTAATGTTATTTATTATTTAGCACATACTACGATATTATTTGTTTACATGTAAACTTACTAAGCTTAAAGATTACTCCCTTTCATTTCCTTTGTTTTATAGTGTCAAAGAGCCGGGTCAGGATACGAAGATAATTGGAAGATTACCCACACTATCAGCTTATTTCGGTATATCTAGACTTAGTGTTTTGAGTATGGTATGTATAGGGGCTAGACTAGGTGAATTGTTTTGTTATTTTGGCCAAGAGTGTGTTGGATCCTCTAAAGATGAACTCTTTTGTATATAGCCATAGTTGATGGCTCATTATTACTAATTTATGAAAAGATGAAGTTATTCATGGATGTGTCTGTTACAAATCTATGTTGCTTAGTGATTTGTTGAATGGAATTATGCTGTGGGAACTAGGGGGCGAAGAGAGCTTGGTAGATAGCCTTGATCTTGTCCGCACGGGTAGGCATATGGGGCTTGTGTCTAGGCCGTGTGTGATACACGGTCAATCCCATAGGTGTGTGACCAGGCCGTGTATCCCTTGCATGCAAGTGTTGCAAGTCAATGTCGACCACGGGTAAGCCACACGAGCGTGTGCCTAGGTCGTGTGTCCCATATGAGGTTGCTGATGTCACAAACAGAATACCCAAGTTTTTATACACGGGGGAGGAGACGGGCGTGTCTAGGCCATGTGGAGCACACGGGCCAAGAACACGGGTGTGTGTCCGATCGTGTGAAAACCCCTGTAGGTTTGAAATAAAAATAAATCCCACACGGGTTAGGGTCATGGGCGTGTGTGACCACATGGCCTGCCCACATGGGCGTGTCCCATTTCACACAGGCGTGTAGCCCCTGTTTAGGTAAAAAAATTGAAGTGCACAAAAGTTTTCGGTTGGGCTCCAAAACCCTCTATATGCATGTTTAAGGCCTCGTAAGTCCTTAATGAGAATGTTTTGTTGGTGAAAGATATATTTTAAGCTGGAATGAAATTTTATAGACTAAAGTTGTATGACCAAGTGAGCTAAGTCCGATAATGCCTCGTGCCCGGTTCCGGCGTAGGATACATGTAAGGGGTGTTACATACCCCATTTTATTTTCCCCTGTTTTAGAGTAAACCGAAAGCTCATTGGGTTGGAAGCTCGGTAGAGATCACTCACACTATCCAACTGCCCATGCCGGTACAATACGGTAAATCAATTACGGTTGTAATGGCATGTACAGGATATGTTTCCCATATTGGCATGTAAATGTAAATGATGCTTGTAATCTAGCCATTGGAATTGCTAGTAATGGTTGTTTTGATATACTTGTAATGGTATGCTATGGTAACCATATGTATATGTTAAGTAGTTGATCAAATCATGTTTAACACATGATTTGAACCAAGGTAAGATAGTAAATATGTATGCATGCAATGATAGACCATGTTGAATGATGAAATTTACTTATTTGAATGCTTAGAATGGTTGGACTGCACTTGATATGTTTTGGTGCAGGAAAATTGTAAATTTGGGTGACAAATGAGGTTAGGAAATGGCTTTATTTTGTTCACACGGGCAGACACACGGGCTTGGGTCTAGACTGTGTGTGACACACGGCCTATCCCATGGGTATGTAGCCAGGCCCTGTGTCCCCTACAGCTTAAATTCGAGAAAACATAATGCTTAGAATTGAGCACACAGGTAGAGACACGAGCGTGTGTCTCAGCTGTGTGGGTGACACGGCCTTGAACACGGGCGTGTGTCTTGGCCGTGTGAAACTTGCACCTAATTTGAATTGAATTAAATAACCACACGACCTAGCACACGGGCGTGTGGCATGGCCGTGTGGTGCAAGTTAAAGAGCAACCTAAATCAAACACGGCCTGTAGCACGAGTGTGTTCCAGTGACACACGGGCATGTCCCTTGCACCACACGGGTGTATGAGTCCTGCACCTCAGAAAAATTTTGTTATTTTGCGAAAAATTCTTAGAGGTTTCGATTAAGTCTCGATTCAATTCTAATGCTCGTATTGGTCCCCGAGGGCCTGATCAAGGGACATGATGGATGATTTCAATAAATAAATAGTAAATTTACGTAGTTTAATAGAAAGCTGTTTTGAATGTTTTGGTAATGCTTCGAAACCCTGGTCTGGCGACGGGTACAGGTTAGGGGTGTTACAGCTTTTCCTTTGGTTCCATAGGAATTCCTGCTTCTTTGGATAATGTCGTTATTAAATGTGGGAAGAATGTACCTTTTCATTGATCCCATACACATTCAAGCATACTCTAATAGATCCATGTACCGATGCATATATGTTTTTTTATGTAAGATTACGTACACCAGAATAGCCTGTAATGGATTGATATTGGACATATTTGTTGTAAGCAAAATTCTTGAGAAATAAACTTCATCTAGATTTTTTACATTGGAGTCATCAGTGCTTGATTGAATGTTACTAGAAGTTTGGTACCTAATTGATATGTCCATTCTTCTTTTCCTTCAATTAAGGATCTCAATATTTCTTCCATGTTTACGTTTTTGAATTGCTTGAGATTCATTTTGAACATGAAATCACGGTAACCGTATGGAGCATCATAAAATTAACAAATACGTCCTTTTGTTACCAAAATATCTACCCCTCTGACTTTAACATGCGTTCGCATCTCATAATGTGGTCTCATTGCTTCTCTTTCATTTAATGCTAGATAGAATTCCTGCACAACTTGCATAGTTGTCAGTTCCTCTGGTGTTAAGTAGAAGGTAGTACATTCGTGTTCGATTGCAATCTCCCGCACTCATTTGTAGTTTCTCGTCAAAGGGTTGAAACCTTATTCTTGGACGAATATGTTGGGTTGCAACTATTGTAAGTATTTTTCTATATTCCTCACCTGGAATTCAACAGAGGTATTCATAATTTTAAGCAATGTTGTAATATAATCAAACCTTAATTTGACATAAATCATTCTTTTGTTGTTGTTGGATCATTTCTAATTCTGCTCTTGAAGGTTTGTGGCCAATCATGGATTCAATATCTATAAATTTCACAAGTTTTATAGGGGGAGAATTTCCAGAGTTTTAAAATTTTCTACAAATGGGTGATAATAGAACAGATATTAAAGATAAGTTAGAGGGTCTTTTTATTAAGAACATATATTAAGTAATTAGTCCGAATTCTACTAAAACTTTACTACAACATGTCCTAAGTTAGCAGATTTGGAGTGGCAAGTTACGTAGGGGTGTCGCGACATCCCAATTTGTTGTCGTGACATCAAGGGCAGTATACCTGTGTTGGATTTGGTTCAGCGTCGCGACATATGACGTTCGTGTCACGACATGAAAAGCGATTTCTGACCGAAGTTATTTTTGTAATTAGGCCTTCATTCCTTATTTCTATTCTTTCACCATTGATTCCAAATTCTTCATCTATCTCCAATTCTTTTTCCATAGTTTTTCTTTCTTCGTGTTGAGTACATATAACCTTACTGATCGTGTGTCAGAGTCTTAAAACTTATATAAAGAATGATCGAGCCTAGAAACTAACTATGACAACGATTGAGGCAAGCGCACCTATCGAACAGTAGTATAGTTTAATGGCAAGATGTCGAACCGAAAGGAACCAAAAGTACTGATACTAACTTTCTTTTTATTATTTAGCCTAAAAATTAAGGGAATTATTAATTAATCTAAAATTAACTAACTATTAAGCCAAAGATGTAAAGACAAAAAGAATGAATTGAGAAAAATACTTGTGGGAAAAACCAATTGGTTAAGACAATACCCGAGGAAGAATCCACCTAGACTTCACTTGTTATTTAACTCTGAACCAGACGATTTATTCACTTGACTTCATCTGTAGGATTCCCTAATGTATATTAATACCTCCCTCGAGGCTACTAACGTCTAACCCTAGGTTGATTAATTGAAATCTCTTTCTAATTAAAACCCTTAAAATTGCATTAACTCGATCTATGGACTCCCATATTAGGTTTGACCCTAATCCAGTAGACTTTCGTCATCCTATCTTTAGGGTTGCAATCAACTCTGCTTAATTATGCTAGATCTACTCTTAGACAGGGTCTATTCCTCCTCTGCCTAAGCACATCAATACTTGAATCAATATCCTGAAATATTAAAACAAGAATTAAAAACACATAATTAAGAACAAATCAAGTATTTATCATATAGGTTAGAAAACAATACAAGATCCGTCTTAAGTTTCATCCCTCTCAGGTATTTGAGAGTTTAGTTCATAATAATGAAAGAATACATCCCAGAAGAAAATATAAAACAAAACATAAGAAAAACCCTAAAACCCCCTGAAGGAAATTGAAGGGAAGATCTTCTGTCTTGAGTATAACTTCGGCTTCTTGAGATGAATCAACTAGCTTTCTTTGAGTAAATCCCACAATTCTGGCTTTTCTAGCTCAGCTCTTCGGCCTAACTGGACACCCTCTGAAGGTTGGCCTCTACGGTGTTTATATAGGCTTCTGGAATGGCTTTCTTTGCCTCTAAGTACCCTAATCTGAATGAAATTCCTCTTTGTCACAGCAGGGACAAGCCCATGGCACACGCTCGTGTGAATCGTGGCCAGGCCATGTTCGGGTCTGTTAATGAGGCATGGTCCTGTGGTCTTGGGCCCAGGCCGTGTCGGTTTTGTGCTTTGGCCTATTACTCCGTTTTAGGCCCATTTCTCATTCTTCATGCTCCGGTGCTCTCCTAAGTATAAAACATGAAATTAAAGGATTAGGAGCACCAAATTCCACAATTCAAGGATTAAATCATCCAAAAGTATGCTAAATGTGGGATTAAAATATGTTCATATTATGGTTTATCAAATACCCCCACATTTAAGCATTTGCTTGTCCTCAAGCAAAATTCGCAACTCACAATTAAAATGAACTTCCTTGATTCATAATATTCATCAATAATGTTCCGTCATAATTCAAAGATAATTCATACATTGATAATTTAAGTAAAAGGGTTATAAAGATTCAAACAATCAAAGTCATAGTTTTTGTCGCACGAAACATAGGTGTTTTCACCGTACCTAAATAATCACCTTTAATTCAAAATCGACAAGAGTTGACATCCTTACTAAAGATTCACTCAAATCACTCAAAGTGTTTAAAGTTTAAAATTATGCACTCAAAAGTCGAACATGAAAAGTTAATCCCATAGGCTTGCCTGAAAATCAAATCTCCGCCACTGTAAAATGAAATGATACACAAATCAAAATGCTTTAAAAAGGGTTGTAATGGGGCTTGGGTTAAAGGTGTGGATAAAGGCTGGATTAGAAGGTTCGAATCAAGATTGAATTTACAATTTACCTAACTAGAAAAATAAACTATTACTTGAATAATTGTGATAAACCGTAAAAGTAACATATTTTAGGCCCACATTTAGCATGCTTTTGGATAATTTAAGCCTTGATTTATGTAAAAAGGTGCCCTTAATCCATTCTTTTCATGCCTTATACCCAGGAAAGCACTCGAGGATGAAAAGAATGAGAAACTGTCCCAAAACAGAGTAAATGGGCCATATCACGAAATTGACACGGCCTGGCCCAAAGACCACACAGCCGTGTCTCATTAAAAGTCTGAACATGATAAGTCTAACTAATTTTTGATTGTCTCACTATATTGTCATATTATCTATCTTTGTACATTGAGGGCAATGTACATTTTATGTGTGGGGGGGTTAACTATAGTATCATTTGAAAATCCCTGAATTATGCCTTATTCTAAAGAAAGTATCTCATATTATGATTAGAATGAAAATTCCTTTGATTTATGATTTTTATTGATATGTTTTAGAGTAAGTCATTGATAATTGTGCATTGATGATTAAATTTGAAGGATACTAGACAATCAAGCATGATAAGTCTATTTTTTTGAAAAAAATATTTAGGTTGTCTACCTGAATTTGAATATTACTTTGAAGTTTGAAATTTACGAGGTTGATATCAAAAACCCATAATTTTTTGTGAGATTTTGAGCCTTATGGAGCATATATTTTTTTTCTTTCTCACCTTATTGATTATGAGTGTGTCAACATTGATTTGTTATTCTAGAACTTGCACTGATTATACATGTCAAGACCACACCAATGATTTGATATACAGAGATGATAAAGGCACCTAGGATTTAACCCACTTACTCCATAAAAAGCCTACCCTCATAATTAACCCCTAGTGAACCCCGTTTAATCCTAACAATCCTTTTTATTGACTCACCCACTAATTTTAACCCAAAACCCCTTGTATTTGTTATCTCCATTTCTTTTTAACTACCATTTTGTCGAGATTTGATTTTGAACAGTTTCCTAACTATATTCTATATTTCAGTTATAAAAGTTATTTCTTATTATTATTATTATCTGTTCTAAAAAACCAAAGTATATTCAGTATTAGTTCTATAATTAAGTGAGCTTATATGTTTAAATTCCAAATATTGAAGAAGAAGCTCGTATTAGAGTATTGGTATTTCAAATTTTCATTTGATGCAATTACTTATCATTAGTTCGTACTTCTAGATAGGTAATTTGTCAGGTCAATCTCGATTCTACCCTTCTAATTCATCCTTTATCCATACCCTTAACCTAAGCCCCGTTACAACCCTGTTAAAGACCTTTTGATTTGTGTATCATCTCATTTTATAGTGGTGGAGATTTGATTTTCATGCAAGCCTATGGGATTAACCTTTCATGTTTGACTTATTGAGTGCTTAATTTTGAACCTTAAACACTTTGAGTGATTTGAACGAATCTTTAGTGAGGATGTTAACTCTTACCGATTTATGTAACTATTCAGGTAAAGGGAAACACCTATGTTTTCATGCTATAAATGTATGACTTTGATTGCTTGAATCTTTAGGACTCTTTGAGTTGAATTATCCATGTATGAATTATCTCTGAATTATGATGAGACATTGTTGATAGAAATTATAAATTATGGAAAGTTCGTTTTAATTGTAAGTTGAGAATTTTGCTTGAGGACAAGCAAAAGCTTAAGTGTGGGGGTATTTGATAAACCGTAAAAGTAACATATTTTAGGCCCACATTTAGCATGTTTTTGGATAATTTAAGCCTCGATTTATGTAAAAAGGTTCTCTTAATCCTTTCTTTTCATGTCTTATACCCAGGAAAGCACCCGAGGATGAAAAGAACGAGAAACTGGCCCAAAACGAAGTAAATGGGCCATATCACGAAATCGACATGGCCTGGCCCAAAAACCACACGGCTGTGCCTCATTAAAAGTCCGAACACGGCCTGGCCACGATTCACATGGGTGTATGCCATGGTCGTGTCCCTATCGTTGCAAAGAGAAATTACATTTGGATTTGGATATTTAGAGGTAAAGAATCACATTCCAAAGCCTATTCAAACACCCCAGTAGGAATACTACTCATATTAGGATACTTAGGGGTCAAGTAAGGCATCTCAAAGTCTATATAAACACCCAATGGGGCAACTTGAAAGGGGGTTCGGCAGAAGCCGAAACGGGCGATTAGCTAGGCCAAGGAGCCAAGCCGAAAAGGTCAGAATTGTGGGAATCACTCAAAGGAAGCCAGTTTATCCATCTCAAGAAGCCGGAATTCTACTCAAGACAGCAGATTGCTCCTTCAATTCCTTCAGAGAGTTTTAGGGATTTCTTATGTTTTGTTTTATCTTTTCTCTTGAGATGTTTTCTTTATTCATTATGAACTAAACCCCTCAAATACCTGAAGGGGATGAAACCTAGATGAATCTTGTTATTGATTTCTGAATTATATGATAAATACTTAGTTATTCGCCTCAGAGAGGGTTTAATATACATTAGGGAGTCTTACAGATCAAGCTAAGTAAATAAATCGTATGGTTCAGGGTTTAATAACAAGTGAAGTCTAGGTGGATTATTCCTGAGGGTATCGTCTAAATCAACTGAGTTTTCCAAAAGTTATCTCCCTAACTTAGTCTTTTTCTCTTTGCGCCTTAGTCTAGTAATTAGTTAGTTTTAGATTAATCAACCAAACACCTAATATTTAGGCTAGATAATAAGAAGAAAGTTAGTATTAGTACTTTTAGTTCCTTTAGGTTCGACAATCCGGTCTTGCCTAAGCTATACTACTGTTCGATAGGTACACTTGCCTTTAATCGTTGTCAGAGTTAGTTTCTAGGTTCGATCATTCTTTTATAAATTTTAAAGCTCTGATTTCAGCGATCAAGTTTTTGGCGCCGTTGCCGGGGAACTAAAATATTAAGAAAGCTTAATTTTTATTGCTTTAGCAATTTTTTTATTGCAAATTATTTTATTTATTTTATTTTTACTTTGTTAATTTTTCTTTTAATTACTTTTGGTAGATAATTATAGTTTATAAAGGAGATGGGGCTAAATGACTATCAGTGGCAAGTTCTGAGGATAACGCCAACAAAAGCAGCCGATGTTTTCAACCTCGATGCGGTCACCATGTTATCTAACTAGGTAGAGCTTTTAAATAAAAAATCTGACGGTTGGTATGGTTCTATGTAGGTACACCCAGTAATGCAATATGACTCGAATCCAGGAGGCATGGCGAATCCTGAGTACCCACCCTACGGATATGCATGGAGAACGAATAGGTCTACTATATGGGTAACTATTCTAAACCTCAAAATAATTTTTATAATGACACTTATAATGCAGGGTGGAGGTACTATCCCAATTTCTCGTGTGATGATCAAAGCAACCAAAGACAAGAACTTCCTCCCAATTTTCAACAGCCACCTCACCAACAGGAAGAAGAGTCGAACCTTGAGGAGATGCTGACAAAATTTATAGCGGTGACAGAAACTTGTTTCCAAAACACTAAACTAGCACTCGAAGATCAAAAAGCATCGATTCAAAGGATTGAGAACCAAGTTGGGGAACTTACTAAGTCAATTGGACAACTTACTAAGATAGTTTCTAAAATTCGATCAGAGATTTTCAAACTACCATAAGAAAGCTTGCCAAGCAACACTGAAACTAACCCAAAAGAGTAAATTCAAGCCGTAATAGCTCATGATAGTGAAAGGTTAGTGGAATCTGACCCGAGGCAAGAGCCTGTGGTAGGTGAAGGTAAGGTTGAGGTGAGCTATGAAATACCAAAATCGGTGATTACAGAGTACCAACCTAGTATACCATATTCCGAAGCAATGAAGAAAGACAACATAGAGGGATAGTTTGGTAAGTTTCTTTAACTTTTAAAGTAATTACATATTAACTTACCATTTCTCGAAGCTCTTTCGCAGATACCCGATTATAGAAAAGTTTTAAGAGAGCTGTTGACAAACAAACAGAAGCTAGACGAGGCATCGCATGTGGAGCTAAACGCAATGTGCTCAGCAATTCTAGAAAATAAACTGCCACGAAAACTAAAAGATCCAAGGAGTTTTACAATTCCATGTTTAATTGGTAGTTTATCTATTGATAATGCTTTAGCTGATTTAGGGAAAAGCGTCAATCTTATGCCTTATAAAATGTTTAAACAACTAGGTCTAGGGAAACCCAGGCAAACTAGGATGAGCATTCAATTAACTGATAAAACTATCAAAATTCCTAGGGGTATAATAGAAAATGTTCTAATCAAAATTGATAAATTCGCATTCCCAGTAGACTTTTTCGATTTAGACATGGATAAGGGCAATTCGATTCCTTTAATTTTAGGAAGACCCTTTCTAGCAAATGCCAAGACTAAAATTGATGTTGGTACAGGAGAACTCATTCTTCGTATAGGTGACAAATCAATCAGTCTACATGCTCTTGACTCGGCCAGAGCATCGACTTATTAAGGTAAGAAAGTAAATTCAGTTGATAACAAATTTGTTCAACCTTCATCACAGGAAACAACACGAAGCCACAAACCTGAGCCGAATCATAGACCTCATGCCAATAAAGAAGAATTATATGAGGAACAAAGCCTTAAGGTCGACAAATTAGAAGAGTGGAAGACACACTTTAAAGAGAAACCAAAACTGCACGAAGAAAAACCGAAGGAACCCCCAGACAAGCCGATAGGAATACCAAATCCCTTCAAAATAGGGGATCAAGTATTGATGAATAAGAAAGACCGTCGAATCGCCAATTCAGACCTAAATACAAATGAAGAAATCACTTTTGAGGTACTTAATGTCTTCCTATACGGGACAGTCGAGGTAAGCAATCTTAAATTCAGCACTTTTGAGGTAGATATTACCCGACTTTAACTTTATATCAAAAATCGAGTTGATCGCATGAGAAAGGATTTTCACCTCCTCAAACCACCATGACCATACGAATAAGAGGTAAAGTCTAGCTTAAGACTATAAACGAGCGCTTCTCGAGAGGCAACCCGAGCACTAACCTCATTTAAATTTTCATATTTTATTTTAATTTTAAATTTCATATTTTTTCAGCATCTAACTACAAACTAATCGAATAAGTAAAACACGATTTCCATACCACACGGCCGTGGCCATGGCTGTGTGGACACCACGGGTAGGCACATGGGCGTAGACCGTATCACTATTTACTTTTATTTTATTTTATTTTATTTTTTTCATTTTTATTTTTATTTTTATTTTTATTTTTATTTTTATTTTTATTTTTATCTTCATTTATTTATTTTCATTTATTTATTTATTTTTATTTTTATTTTTTTTTTATTTTCTTTTTATTATTTATGTCATTTAGATTTAGCTTAGGTTACAATAAAATTCGACCGGCTGCTTCGAGGATTCAATTTCAAACGGTTCAAGACGCTTCCCCACGTTCACCTCCAATCCTATTCGGTTTCTTTTCGTTAACTTCATCCAAAATTCAGGAAGTTTCACATCTCTCCCTATCTTTTGATTGTCTCACTATATTGTCATATTATCTATCTTTGTACATTGAGGGCAATGTACATCTTAAGTGTGGGGGGGTTAACTATAATATCATTTGAAAATCCCTGAATTATGCCTTATTCTAAAGAAAGTCTCTCATATTATGATTAGAATGAAAATTCATTTGATTTATAATTTTTATTGATATGTTTTAGAGTAAGTCATTGATAATTGTGCATTGATGATTAAATTTGAAGGATACTAGAGAATCAAGCATGATAAGTCTATTCTTTTGAAAAAAAAAATTAGGTTGGCTACCTAAATTTGAATATTATTTTGAAGTTTGAAATTTACGAGGTTAACATCAAAAACCCATAATTTTTTATGATATTTTGAGCCTTATGGAGCATATATTCTTTTTCTTGCTCACCTTATTGATTATGAGTGTGTCAACATTGATTCGTTATTCTAGAACTTGCATTGATTATACATGTCGAGACCACACCTATGATTTGATATACAGAGATGATAAAGGCACCTAGGATTTAACCCACTTACTCCATAAAAAGCCTACCCTCATAATTAACCCCTAGTGAACCCCATTTAATCCTAACAATCCTTTTTATTAACTCACCCACTAATTTTAACCCAAAACCCTTTGTATTTGTTATCCCCATTTCTTTTTAACTACCATTTTGTCGAGATTTGATTTTGAACAGTTTCCTAACTATGTTCTATATTTCAGTTCTAAAAGTTCTTCTATATTTCAGTTCTAAAAGTTCTTTCTTATTATTATTATCTGTTCTAAAAAAACCAAAGCATATTCAGTATTAGTTTTATAAATTTTAAAGCTCTGATTTCAGCGATCAAGTTTTTGGCGCCGTTGCTGGGGAACTAAAATATTAAGAAAGCTTAATTTTTATTACTTTAGCAATTTTTTTATTGCAAATTATTTTATTTATTTTATTTTTACTTTTATTTTCTTTTGGCAGATAATTATAGTTTATAAAGGAGATGGTGCTAAATGACTATCAGTGGCAAGTTATGAGGATAACGCCAACAAAAGCAGTCGATGTTTTCAACCTCGATGCGGTCACCATGTTATCTAACTAGGTAGAGCTTTTAAATAAAAAATCTGACGGTTGGTATGGTTCTACGCAGGTACACCCAGTAATGCAATATGACTCGAATCCAGGAGGCGTGGTGCATCCTGGGTACCCACCCTACAGATATGGCATGGAGAATGAACAAGTCCACTATATGGGAAACTATTCTAGACCTCAAAATAATTTTTAGAATGACACTTATAGTGCAGGGTGGAGGTACTATCCCAATTTCTCGTGGGATGATCAAAGCAGCCAAAGATAGGAACTTCCTCCCAATTTTCAACAACCACCTCACCGACAGGAAGAAGAGTCGAACCTTGAGGAGATGCTGACAAAATTTATAGCGGTGATAGAAACTTGTTTCCAAAACACTGAACAAGCACTCGAAGATCAAAAAGCATCGATTCAAAGGATCGGGAACCAAGTTTGGGAACTTACTAAGTCAGTTGGACAACTTACTAAGATAGTTTCTAAAATTCAATCAGAGATTTTCGAACTACCACAAGAAAGCTTGCCAAGCAACACTGAAACTAACCCAAAAGAGTGAATACAAGCCGTAACAGCTCATGATAGTGAAAGGTAAGTGGAATCTGACCCGAGGCAAGAGCCTATAGTAGGTAAAGGTAAGGTTGAGGTGAGCCATGAAATACCAAAATCGGTGATTACAGAGTACCAACCTAGTATACCATATTCTGAAGCAATGAAGAAGGACAACATAGAGGGACAGTTTGGTAAGTTTCTTAAACTTTTAAAGAAATTACATATTGGCTTACCGTTTCTCGAAGCTCTTTCGTAGATACCCGATTATAGAAATGTTTTAAAACAGCTGTTGACAAACAAACGAAAGCTAGACGAGGCATCACATGTGGAGCTAAACGCAATGTGCTCAGCAATTCTACAAAATAAACTGCCACGGAAACTTAAAGATCCAGGGAGTTTTACAATTCCATGTTTAATTGGTAGTTTATCTATTGATAATGCTTTAGCTGATTCAGGGGCAAGCGTCAATCTTATGCCTTATAAAATGTTTAAACAACTAGGTCTAGGGAAACCCAGGCAAACTAGGATGAGCATTCAATTAACTGATAAAACTATCAAAATTCCTAGGGGTATTGAAACACCCCAAACCCGGCCCACGAGCCTTGACCGGATCCAGTATGTTCCTTGAGTAAAACGGTTCAAAACTAGTTTGTATCTTTTGAAAATCTTTGAGTGATTTTGGGAGAAAACTCGAATTGGGTTGGGCTCAAGTTGGAAACCAATATGTTTTTGAAATATAAGTTTGTGAAAAAAATTCCATTGTTAAGTTTCAAAACTTTAAGTTAGAAGATAGGCCAAATTTGCTTTAGATTTTATCATTAAATTAGAAATCATTTCCTTTTAGATGTCAAAACGTTTAGAGTTCTTTCTTAAATAAAATTTACTTAATCTTTAATTTTGAGAGAAATTCTGTATCATAAGAAAATAATTAAAATGCATGCATAAACAGTTTATAACTATGGCCTTATTACAACAAAACTCGAAATAAATTCAAAAGTACTTAAAATATAAAAGTCCAAATTAAAGTAAAGTCTCGAATTGAACATGGCCACCACTAAGCTCCTGCCGACCCGGTCCATCACTGATCGTCACCTGAAACATATTCCCGCAACGGGGTGAGTCAACAGACTCAGTGTGTACATACAACACAAAGTCTCAACAGTTGAAGCATATCAGTCCATACAAGTACATAAGGCAAAAATAAAGATAATGATGCAACCCGAACCCAAACCTAGATGCCATCCGCTACACATCACCCGTACCAACCTGCACACCGTGGGGACTACTAAGTCAACCCTCCGTCCGCTACACATCATCGAAAGCAGTCGCTGCAGTCGACGTGCTCATCGCCCTTATATATTGTGGCATAGCCACTAGATAATATTTTGTGTCAAGAGACACCACATTCAGATACTGTGACCGAAGTCACCACATTCACTTCCCCTTTCATAATAACCTATATGCCCATGTCATACATATCATGCACAGATTATGTCTCATTCTTTATTTCACATTCTTATAATTTCACATATGCTATAACTGATCACATTATACTCATAGTCGGAGTAGGAAAACGTACCTGAGTACTTTGTACCATTGCATGGTACCTTTGGCCACATTCACATTAATAAAACATATATATATCAAATTTATTGCCTTAAATCTATTAAGAGCTAGTGTGGGGTACACACCTGATATATTTATCGGTTTCACCGAAATTCTGAAGAATCCCAATCTAATGCTCTAGATCTTAGTCCCCTGTCTTTGCGATTTTTTCGCTAATCAAATCCCGAAACTTGTGATGTTCCTTCTTGCAATCGGCTAGATACTATATCACTTAACTAATTAATTTCCAGCTTTTGAATAAATAAGAAATAGATCTAAAACCAAAATAGGGCTTGGCCGAATGTCAGATTCACTTACCTTGTGAATCTTAAATCCCGAAAATTGTCACCTCCTTGTAGTACTGTCGAAATCCCTAAAGATATATGTTAGATCAATTTCTAACATTTAATCCTAACAAATGGCCCTTGGCCGAATATTACACATGCCTTACCTTAGATATTGAAATCCTGAAACCTCCTTATAGTCAACTAGAGTCAGATCCCAAAAGAGTCCTTCATATTTTCGGCCAAAGACATTGATAGAGTTAGATTTCCTTGTTTTTGACAAGCCTAAAAGAAAAAGAATGAAAACCGAATGACAATTGGCCCTTACCCTTAATACAAAAGTCGATAGCACCTTTGCTTGAAGCCCCAAAGATATTGCTATGGCCTAGATGTGGATCAACAATTTCGGCTCTTAAGGCTTAATGAGAAATCGACTAGGGGTTATTGGTATATTCGGTTTTGACAAAATAAAAGAAGAAAAGAGTCATTAGAGAATTCGGCAATGGTGGAATAAGGAGAAGGAGAATTCGGCTAAAACAATTAGAAGAGAAAGAAGAGAAAAGTGCTGGCCTGGAGAGAAAAGAGAAAACAAAAGGAGACTGAAATTTCTTTATGAAATTCGGCTACTCCCCTTCTATTTTGACCGAAAATCATCCCTAGAAAGAGTCCCCCATTCGGCCACAACATCCCTCCCTTGTTTTCCTCCTATTTTATCTCTTCTTCACTTATCCAAAATAATTAAAAATAAATCCTCAATTATCATCTGCTTTAGCCGAAATTTTCAAGGGAATTGGACCTCATCTTAAACTCCTTCCCCAGTCTCCCTTTGCCGTCCATTAGCTCCCCTTATGTCGCAAAAATAAAAACTTCATTTACCTTCCCACGTGACTCGATCCTAGGCCCTTCCTCATAGCCCATGGCGTCATTTCCAGAGGCCCTAAGTGGCGCCTCCAAGCCACTTAACCAAGCCTGTTTGTGTGTCATAATCTCCCCTATATTTTCTCTTAAGACCCCTCTGCTTCAGTTCCCTCTTTTAAACTTTAAATCGAAAAACTCCTAAGGCATTCACTACACTCTAGGGTTCATAAAACACATTATAACACACATAGACATGCTATTTCATATTAAGCAAAATGCACAAGCCCAATTTTCTACCCTCCTTAAAATAATTTCGACCTCAAAATTACCTGGCTAAAACAAATGAGGGTATTGCTGTCAAATTGCCTCTTTCGGCTCCCATGAAGCTTCTTCCGATCCATGATTGCGCCATAACACTTTGACCAGAGGAACTGACTTTCTCCGTAACACTTTCACATTTCGTTACAAGATCTGAATTGGCTCTTCCTCGTAGGACAAATCTGGCCTTAGCTCCACCTCTTCAATTGGAACCACATGCGATGGATCCGATCGATAACGACGTAGCATAGAAACATGGAATACGTCGTGCAGCTGCTTCAATTCTGGTGGCAGTTCTAGCTGATATGCCACTGGTCCAACTCGTTTTAATACCCGATAAGGTCCTATAAGCCTTGGACTTAACTTCCCTTTGCGACCAAACCTCATCACTTTCTTCCATGGCGAGACCTTAAGGAACACTTGATCTCCCACAGCAAATTCTATCTCCTTCCTTTTCAGATCCGCATACGACTTTTGCCTATCAGATGCTTCTTTCAACCGTGCCCGAATTACCTCTACCTTTTCCTCAGACTCTGCCACAATCTCTGGACCCAAAACTCGACGTTCCCCTAACTCCGTCCAACATGTAGGAGTGCGATACTTCCGTCCATACAGCGCTTCATACGGTGCCATCCGTATATTGGCTTGATAACTATTATTATAGGTGAATTCCGCTAAAGGTAAATAGTCTTCCCAACTTCCTCTGAAGTCTATCACACAGCCTCTTAACATATCCTCTAACACTTGGATTACCCATTCAGATTGCCCGTCAGACTATGGATGAAAAGCTGTAGAGAAATCTAACTTAATGCCTATAGCCTAATGTAATGCCTTCCAAAATCGAGACGTAAATCTTAGATACCTATCTGAGATAATTGATATCGGAACTCCATGCAACCTCACAATTTCTGCCACATACAATTTCGCCAACTTTTGCAAAGAATAGTCAACCCTTACCGGAATAAAATGCGTGGACTTGGTCAACCGGTCCACTATCATCCATACCGAGTCCTTCTTAATAGGCGTAAGGGGAAGCCCACTAACGAAGTCCATGGTGATTATCTCCCACTTCCACTGCGAAATCTTGATTGGCTGAAGTAACCCTGATGGAACCTGATGTTCAGCCTTAACTTGCTGACACGTCAAACACTTGCCGACAAATTCGGTAACTTCCCTCTTAAGACCAGGCCACCAAAACTGTTCCCTTAAATCTCTATACAACTTGGTACCTCCGGGATGCATAGCATAAGGGCTACTATGCACTTCCCGAAGAATCTTCTGCCTTAACTCCTCATTCTTCGGCATACAAAGCTTACCCTTGAAACACATCACCCCTTCGTCATTAACGCCATAATCTTTCAACTCTCCATTCCGTACTTGCGGCAACTTAGCGCTTAAATCCTCATCTGCCCACTGACTTTCTTTCACTTCATTCAACCACATTGGCTTGACTTGCAACTCTGCCAGCAGACTTCCATCGCCATACAAACTCAAATGAGCAAACATCGCTCTCAGATCCGACACTACCTTCTGACTCAGGGCATCCGCTACTATATTCGCCTTGCCCGGGTGATAATCTATAGAACAATCATAGTCCTTCAGTAACTCCACCCACCTTCGCTGTCTCAGATTCAACACCTTCTGAGTCAATAGGTATTTAAGACTCTTGTGGTCTGTGTAAATCACTGACTTTTCCCCGTAAAGATTATGCCTCCATACCTTCAGAGCAAAGACTACTGCTGCCAATTCCAAGTCTTAGGTCGGATAGTTAATCTCGTGTGGCCTTAATTGTCGAGACGCATAAGTGACTACTTTTCCGTCTTGCATTAGAACACATCCTAATCCTGTGTGAGAAGCGTCACAATACACCACAAAATCCTTTCCTACCTCCGGCTGAATCAGAACTGGAGCTTCAGTCAAAACCCTCTTTAGCTTCTCAAAGCTCCCCTGCTGCTTATCTAACCATACGCAAGGTACTTCCTTCCTCAACAACTTTGTCAATGGTACGGCTATTGATGAGAACCCTTCCACGAACCTTCTGTAATAGCCTGCCAATCCCAAGAAACTACGAACCTCAGCCATAGACTTAGGTGGTTTCCAATCCAACACTGCCTCAATCTTTCGAGGATCCACCCTTATTCCTTCTGCGGATACTACATGCCCTAGGAATGCCACCTCCTTAAGCCAAAATTCACACTTGCTGAATTTGACATAGAGCTTTTTCTCCCTTAGCACTTGCAACACTACCTGGAGATGCTCATCATGCTCCTCTTTAGACTTGGAGTACACTAGGATGTCGTCGATGAACACAACGACAAACCGATCCAAGTAAGGTTGAAAGACCCGGTTCACCATGTCCATGAACGCGGCTGAGGCGTTCGTCAATCCAAACGGCATCACTAAGAACTCATAGTGCCCGTATCTTGTTCGGAAAGCCGTCTTATGGATATCTGCCTCCTTCACCTTAAGCTGATGATATCCAGACCTTAAGTCGATCTTTAAGAATACTGCGGCCCCCTTAAACTGATCGAATAAGTCATCTATCCTTGGCAAAGGATACTTTTTCTTGATGGTTAGTTTATTCAACTGACAATAGTCTATGCACATGCGCATAGTTCCGTCCTTCTTCTTCACAAACAAGACCAGTGCTCCCCATAGAGACACACTGGGTCGAATAAACCCACGATCAAGCAACTCTTGGATTTGAGCCTTGAGCTCAACCAACTCCTTTGGTGCCATTCTGTATGGGGCAATTGAAACAGGAGCTGTTCCCGGTAGCAAGTCAATTCCATATTCCACTTCCCTATCCGGGGATATTCTAGGTAATTCCTCTGGAAAAACATCTACAAAATCCCTTACTGTCCTTGCTCCACTTACTCCCCCTTCCTTAGCATCCAACGCCCTAACGAAAGTCAAGAAAGCCTTGCACCCTTTCCGAACCATCTTCTCAGCCTTAAGTGCTGAAACTACATTAGACAAGTAGTTTCTTGTTTATCCAATCATAACTATCACTTCATCCTCTGGGGTCCTTAATTCCATTCGTTTAGCTACACAATCCAACACAGCTTGATGTTCCACTAGCCAATTCATGCCGAGTATGAGATCGAATTCTCTGAAGGGTAGTTCCATTAAGTCGGCAGAAAATGTCACTCCCTGAATCTCTAGAGGTACACTCCGAAAGATTTTATTCACCACTACAGTTTGACCTAGTGGGCTAACTACAGTCATCTCCCTAGCAGAAAGTTCAGAGGCTATGCCTAGTGTTTCTACTACACTACATGCAACATAGGAATGGGTCGAGCCCACATCAATCAGAGCAACATAAGGTTTACCGAATACAAGGAATGTATCGGTTATGATGTCCAGCGTGTCTCCATCCTCCCTCCGGCGAACCGCGTACACTAGTCCCGGCTGTCTTGCCTCTGCATTACCAACACCTCTGCCGGGAGTTCCTCGTCCCCTTCCAGCACCGTTACCTCTACCATTCGGACCACGACCTCGGCGAGGTCTGCTGCTGCCCACCTGCCACACTGATTAGCTCCACGACACGTGGGTCGACTCCCGTCTATCTTTATGGGACAGTCCTTAATCATGTGATCCTTAGACCCACACTTGAAGCATCCTCCTATTTTCTTCCAACATTCCCCTAAGTGCATCTTCCCACATTGAGCACAAGTACGATACTGCCCTCCTATAGCAACTTACTGACCTCGCGGCCCATGAGCTCTAGGCCTCTTTTGTACATTTCCTGAAGGTCCAGACGATCCAAATCCTCTTTTCTGCCTATTCCGATCAGTGTTCTGTCTTACAGAGTCCTTAATTCCCTCGGCTACCTTAGCCTTCTCTACCAACACTACGAACTCCCTCTCTTACTGCGGAGCTATCAATAACCTTAGATCGTCTCTTAGTCCGTCCTCAAATCAGACACACCGCTCATGTTCAGTAGCCACTATCCCTCTAGCATAACGGCTCAAACTTTAAGAATTCAACCTCGTATGTTTGCTCTGGACTTATTTCCTTGAACCAATTTCTAGAAATGCCTTCTCTCTCTCGCATCAATGTAGTGAGTACCAACATACTTCTTTTGATATGCCGCTTTAACATATTCCCAAGTAAGTTCTTCAGCCGTAGCACTATTCCAAACCGTGAGCCACCATTGATATGACTCATCGCGGAGAAGCGACACCAATCCTTTCAGTTTTTCCTCAGCGGTTAGACTGAGCTCATCCATGATCCGCTCAGTTGCTTCCAACCAATACTCAGCCGTATTGGGTGCCACACCAAATACTCCATGGAACACCTCAGCTCCGTTGGCTCGGAGCCGCTCGGGTACAGATTTTCGAGCTCCCATATTTCCACCTGTTCCAGCCACCATGTTAAGAACTCGCAGCACAGCCTGCGATACAGCATCATCCCCTGTCTGATCTTGCTGCTCAACACCAACAGCTGGTGGTGGGGGTACCTCATTCTCGGATCCTTGTCCCGATCTAACGGGTTCCGACACAGTCATTCTACCCCTACCATGTCCTCGCACATTACGTCCACGTCCCCTAGAACTCATTTCTATGATCGTGCTTTAATCTGATTAAGAAACTTTATGCATTAGCCTTTGTTCCATTGATTATCCGTGAAGGAGTTTTATGAAAAGAGAATTAATAGGGGTTCTTTCGATCAATCAAGGTTTCAAGTCTTCTATCCTAGTTCAGAGAAATACATCCATTCAATGTTTATGCACCACACACATTCACTATACAATCATTTCTTGGTCTATTCCTATCTCAATGGTATTTTCGTCATTTTTCCTACATGGGGTATTTTGGTAATAAACCGGGGTCAATTTGAAAAAATTTCTAGAAATCAAAGGTATTTCAAAATTTGCAAAACTTGGGGTTCTTTTTGAGGATTTGTTTTCCAAATCGGTGTTGTTGCAGAAATTTTGAAAATCGGGGGTCATTTTGGTAATTTTGAAAAACAGGGGTAATTTCATAAATTTCCAAATCAAGGTACCTTAGTATTTTGTAACGATTAAGTTTTTGGATATTTTTGCAAAATCAGAGAATTTTATTGAAATCGGGGTAGTATGGTAATTTTAGAAACCAGGGGCATTTTAGTAATTTTACCACTAGGGTATTTAGGTAATTTTGGAAATCGAAAATATTTTGGAAAATTTTCAAACTAAGTTTTGCTACAATTTAAAAGGGGTATTTTGGTGATTTTAAAACCGAAGTTTTTATGAAAATAAAGTTAATCCCTTTCGGGTTTTAGTTATTGGGTTTAGCCCGTGAATAAGTCCTCTTGGTTAGGGTGAACCGAAGCTACGCACCAGGTAGGATTCCAGCGAAGAGGAGGTGAGTCACTAGGACTGCTTAAGTACCAGGCTCTTTCGGATCCAATCCTAGACATGCACACAAAGGTTACCACACCCTAACTCGGCGACTTAACCACTGGTTCGTTTACTTAGGCACTTAAGTCTTATGTGATTGTTGGGGTAAACTAGTCCTAGGGTTCAAGTACCTATCATACTATTCTACGTTCCATTTTTACCCTTCTACAATTCATACTATGAATCACACAATAGATAGGGGTACTTACCTGGTGGACTTCGGGTCGGAGACTTGGGTGCCATGCCCGAAAACCTGCTCATTTCACAAAATCTTTCACAAAATTCATTTGGGTTTAATTTTGAAAATGTTATGGGCTTTAAACCCAAGGCCGAGAGTTTAAAACTGGGCTCTGATACCAAGCTAAAACACCCCAAACCCGACCCACGAGCCTTGACCGGATCTGGTATGTTCTTTGAGTAAAACGGTTCAAAACTAGTTTGTATCTTTTGAAAATCTTTGAGTGATTTTGGGAGAAAACTCGAATTGGTTTGGGCTCAAGTTGGAAACCAATTTGTTTTTGAAATATAAGTTTGTGAAAAAAATTCCATTGTTAAGTTTCAAAACTTTAAGGTAGAAGATAGGCCAAATTTGCTTTAGATTTTATCATTAAATTAGAAATCATTTCCTTTTAGATGTCAAAACGTTTAGAGTTCTTTCTTAAATAAAATTACTTAATCTTTAATTTTAAGAGAAATTTCGTATCATAAGAAAATAATTAAAATGCATGCATAAACAGTTTATAACTATGGCCTTATTACAACAAAACGCGAAATAAATTCAAAAGCACTTAAAATATAAAAGTCCAAATTAAAGTAAAGTCCCGAACTGAACATGGCCACCACTAAGCTCCTGCCGACCCGGTCCATCACTGATCGTCACCTGAAACATATTCCCACAACGGGGTGAGTCAACAGACTCAGTGTGTACATACAACACTAAGTCTCAACAGTTTAAGCATATCAGTCCATACAAGTACATAAGGCAAAAATAAAGATAATGATGCAACCTGAACCCAAACCTGGATGCCATCCGCTACACATCACCCGTACCAACCTACACACCGTGGGGACTACTAAGTCAACCCTCCGTCCGCTACACATCATCAAAAGCGCGCATTGCGATGACGGACGTGCTCATCGCTTCTTATATATTGTGGCATAGCCACCAGATAACATTTTGTGTCAAGAGACACCACATTCGGATCATCGTGACCAAGTCACCACATTCGAATCATCGTGGACCAAGTCACCACATTCACTTCCCCTTTCATAATAACCCATATGCCCATGTCATACAAATCATGCACAGATTATGTCCCATTCTTTATTTCACATTCTTATAATTTCACATATGCTATAACTGATCACATTATACTCATAGTCGGAGTAGGAAAACGTACCTGAGTACTTTGTACCATTGCATGGTACCTTTGGCCGCATTCACATTAATAAAACATATATATATATATATCAAATTTATTGCCTTAAATCTATTAAGAGCTAGTGTGGGGTACACACCTGATATATTTATTGGTTTCACCGAAATCCCGAAGAATCCCGATCTAATGCTCTAGATCTTAGTCCCTTGTTGTCGATTTCACTGCTAATCAAATCCCGAAACTTGTGATGTTCCTTCTTGCAATCGGCTAGATACTATATCACATAACCAATTAATTTCCAGCTTTTGAATAAATAAGAAACAGACCTAAATACCAAAATAGGGCTTGGCCGAATGTCAGATTCACTTACCTTGTGAATCTTAAATCCCGAAAACTGTCACTTCCTTGTAGTACTGTCGAAATCCCTAAAGATATATGTTAGATCAATTTCTAACATTTAATCATAACAAATGGCCCTTGGCCGAATATTACACATGCCTTACCTTAGATATTGAAATCCTGAAACCTCCTTATAGTCGACTAGAGACAGATCCCAAAAGAGTCCTTCATAGTTTCGGCCAAAGACATTGATAGAGTTAGATTTCCTAGTTTTCGACAAGCCTAAAAGAAAAAGAATGAAAACCGAATGACAATTGGCCCTTACCCTTAATACAAAAGTCAACAGTACCTTTGCTTGAAGCCCCAAAGATATTTGGCTATGGCCTAGATGTGGATCAACAATTTCGGCTCTTGAGGCTTAATGAGAAATCGACTAGGGGTTATTGGTATATTCGGTTTTGACAAAATAAAATAAGAAAAGAGTCACTAGAGAATTCGGCAATGGTGGAATAAGGAGAAGGAGAATTCGGCTAAAACAATTAGAAGAGAAAGAAGAGAAAAGTGCTAGCTTGGAGAGAAAAGAGAAAACAAAAGGAGGCTGAAATTTCTTTATGAAATTCGGCTACGCCCCTTCTATTTTGACCGAAAATCACCCCTAGAAAGAGTCCCCCATTCGGCCACAACATCCCTCCCTTATTTTCCTCCTATTTTATCTCTTCTTCAAAATAATTAAAAATAAATCCTCAATTATCATCTACTTTAGCCGAAATTTTCAAGGGAATTGGACCTCATCTTAAACTCCTTCCCCAGTCTCCCTTTGCCATCCATTACCCCCCCTTGTGTCGCAAAAATAAAAACTTCATTTAGCTTCCCACGCGACTCGATCCTAGGCCCTTCCTCATAGCCCATGGCGTCATTTCTAGAGGCCCTAAGTGGCGCCTCCAAGCCACTTAACATGTGTCATAATCTCCCCTATATTTTCTCTTAAGACCCCTCTGCTTCAGTTCCCTCTTTTAAACTTTAAATCGAAAAACTCCTAAGGCATTCACTATACTCTAGGGTTCATAAAACACATTATAACACACATAGACATGCTATTTCATATTAAGCAAAATGCACAAGTCCAATTTCAGGATATTACAGGTATAATAGAAAATGTTCTAATCAAAATTGATAAATTCTTATTCCCAGTAGACTTTGACGTTTTAGACATGGATAAGGACAATTCGATTCCTTTAATTTTAGGAAGACCCTTTCTAGCAATTGCAAAGACTACAATTGATGTTGGTACAGGAGAACACATTCTTCGTATGAGTGACGAATCAATCAGTCTACATGCTCTTGACTCGGCCAGAACACTGACTGATGAAGGTAAGAAAGTAAATTCAGTTGATAACAAATTTGTTCAACCTTCATCACAGGAAACACCACGAAGCCACAAACCTGAGCCGAATCATAAACCTCATGCCAATAAAGAAGAATTATATGAGGAACAAAGCCTTAAGGTCGACTAATTAGAAGAGTGGAAGACACACTTTAAAGAGAAACCGAAACTATACAAAGAAAAACCGAAGGAACCCCCAAACAAGCCGATAAGAATAACAAATCCCTTCAAAATAGGGGATCAAGTATTGATGAATAAGAAAGACCCTCGAATCACGAATTCAGACCTAAATACAAACGAAGAAATCACTTTTGAGGTACTTAATGTCTTCCTATACGGGACAGTCGAGGTAAGCAATTCTAAATTTAGCACTTTTGAGGTAAATATTACCCGACTTAAACTTTATATCAAAAATCGAGTTGATCGCATGAGAAAGGATTTTCACCTCCTCAAACCACCATGACCATACGAATAAGAGGTAAAGTCTAGCTTAAGACTATAAACGAGCACTTCTCGAGAGGCACCCCGAGCACTAACCTCATTTAAATTTTCATATTTTATTTTAATTTTTACTTTTATATTTTTTCAGCATCTAACTACAAACTAATCGAAAAAGTAAAACACGATTTCCATACCACACGGCCGTGGCCGTGGCCGTCTGGACACAACGGGTAGGCACTTGGGCGTTGACCGTATCACTAATTACTTTTATTTTATTTTATTTTTATTTTTTTCATTTTTATTTTTATTTTTATTTTTATATTTATCTTTATTTATTTATTTTCATTTATTTATTTATTTTTATTTTTATTTTCTTTATTATTTATGTCATTTAGATTTAGCTTAGGTTACAATAAAATTCGACCAGCTGCTTCGAGGATTCAATTTCAAACGGTTCGAGACGCTTCCCCACGTTCACCTCCAATCCTATCCGATTTCTTTTCATTAACTTCATCCAAAATTCAGGAAGTTTCACATCTCTCCCTATCTTTTGATTGTCTCACTATATTGTCATATTATATATCTTTGTACATTGAGGGCAATGTACATCTTAAGTGTGGGGGGTTAACTATAGTATCGTTTGAAAATCCCTGAATTATGCCTTATTCTAAAGAAAGTCTCTCATATTATGATTAGAATGAAAATTCATTTGATTTATGATTTTTATTGAAATGTTTTAGATTAAGTCATTGATAATTGTGCATTGATGATTATATTTAAAGGATACTAGAGAATCAAGCATGATAAGTCTATTTTTTTGAAAAAAAAAATTAGGTTGTCTACCTGAATTTGAATATTACTTTGAAGTTTGAAATATACGAGGTTGACATCAAAAACCCATAATTTTTTGTGAGATTTTGAGCCTTATGGAGCATATATTCTTTTTCTTGCTCACCTTATTGATTATGAGTGTGTCAACATTGATTTGTTATTCTAGAACTTACATTGATTATAAATGTCGAGACCACACCTATGATTTGATATACAGAGATGATAAAGGCACCTAGGATTTAACCTACTTACTCCATAAAAAGCCTACCCTCATAATTAACCCCTAGTGACCCCGTTTAATCCTAATAATCCTTTTTATTAACTCACCCACTAATTTTAACCCAAAACCCTTTGTATTTGTTACCCCTATTTCTTTTTAACTACCATTTTGTCGAGATTTGATTTTGAACAGTTTCCTAACTATATTCTATATTTCAGTTGTAAAAGTTATTTCTTATTATTATTATTATCTGTTCTAAAAAAACCAAAGTATATTCAGTATTAGTTTTATAATTAAGTGAGCTTATATGTTTAAATTCCAAATATTGAAGAAGAAGCTCGTATTAGAGTATTGGTATTTCAAATTTTCATTTGATGCAATTGCTTATCATTAGTTCGTATTTCTAGATAGGTAATTTGTCAGGTCAATCTCGATTCTAACCTTCTAATTCAGCCTTTATCCATACCCTTAACCTAAGCCCCGTTACAACCCTGTTAAAGACCTTTTGATTTGTGTATCATCTCATTTTACAGTGGTGGAGATTTGATTTTTCATACAAGTTTATGGGATTAACCTTTCATGTTTGACTTATTGAGTGCTTAATTTTGAACCTTAAACACTTTGAGTGATTTGAGCGAATCTTTAGTGAGGATGTCAACTCTTGTCGATTTTGAATCAGAGGTAAATATTCAGGTAAAGGGAAACGCCTAGGTTTTCATGTTATAAATGTATGACTTTGATTGTTTGAATCTTTAGGATTCTTTGAGTTGAATTATCCATGTATGAATTATCTCTGAATTATGATGAGACATTGTTGATAGAAATTATGAATTATGGAAAGTTCATTTTAATTGTAAGTTGAGAATTTTGCTTGAGGACAGGCAAAAGCTTAAGTGTGGGGGTATTTGATAAACCGTAAAAGTAGCATATTTTAGGCCCACATTTAGCATGCTTTTGGATAATTTAAGCCTCGATTTATGTAAAAAGGTTCTCTTAATCCTTTCTTTTCATGTCTTATACCCAGGAAAGCACCCAAGGATGAAAAGAACGAGAAACTGGCCCAAAACGGAGTAAATGGGCCATATCATGAAATCGACACGGCCTGGCCCAAAAACCACACGGCCGAGCCTCATTAAAAGTCCGAACACGGCTTGGCCATGATTCACACGAGCTTATACCATGGCCGTGTCCCTGTCGTTGGAAAGAGAAATTACATTTGGATTTGGATATTTGGAGGCAAAGAATCACATTCCAAAGCCTATTCAAACACCATAGTAGGAATACTACTCATATTAGGATACTTAGGGGCCAAGTAAGGCATCTCAAAGTCTATATAAACATCCAAGGGGGCAACTTGAAAGGGGGATTGGCAGAAGCCGAAACGGGCGGTTAACTAGGCCAAGGAGCCAAGCCGAAAAGGTCAGAATTGTGGGAATCACTCGAAGGACGCCAGTTAATCCATCTCAAGAAGCCGAAATTCTACTCAAGACGGTGGATTGCTCTTTCAATTCCTTCAGGAGTTTTAGGGATTTCTTATGTTTTGTTTTATCTTTTCTCTTGATATGTTTTCTTTATTCATTATGAACTAAACCCCTCAGATACCTGAAGGGGATGAAACCTAGATGAATCTTGTTATTGATTTCTGAATTATATGATAAATACTTAGTTTGTTCTTCATTATGCATGCTTAATCCAAATTTGATGTGCTTAGGTGGAGGAGGAATAGACCCTACTTAAGAGTAGATCTAGCATAATTAAGCAGAGTTGATCGCACGCCTAGAGATAGGGTGACGAGATTTTACCGGATTAGGGTGAAACCTAATATGGTAATCCATAGATCGAGTTACTGCTATTCTAGGGGGTTATTATAAGAGAACGAGAGTTCCATTAATTAACCTAGGGTTAGACATTATTCGCCTCGAGAGAGGGTTTAATATACGTTAGGGAGTCTTACAGATCAAGCTAAGTAAATAAATCGTATGGTTCAGGGTTTAATAACAAGTGAAGTCTAGGTGGATTCTTCCTGAGGCTATCGTCTAAATCAACTAAGTTTTCCAAAAGTTATCTCCCCAATTTAGTCTTTTTCTCTTTGCGTCTTAGTCTAGTAATTAGTTAGTTTTAGATTAATCAACCAAACACTTAATATTTAGGCTAGATAATAAGAAGAAAGTTAGTATTAGTACTTTTAGTTCCTTTGGGTTCGACAATCTGGTCTTGCCTAAACTATACTACTGTTCGATAGGTACACTTGCCTTTAATCGTTGTCAGAGTTAGTTTCTAGGTTCGATCATTCTTTTATAAATTTCAAAGCTCTGATTTCAGCGATCAAATTGCATCAACTACCACTTTACTAATAATACGAGCATTGATCGCTGTAAATCAGAGTTTTAAAATTTATAAAGAATGTGATCGAACCTGAAAACTAACTCTGACAAAGATTAAAGGCAAGTGTACCTATCGAACAGTAGTATAGCTTACGCGAGACCAGATATCGAACCCAAAGGAACTAAGAGTACTAAAACTAGCTTTCTTTTTATTATTTAGCCTTAAAATTAAAGCGAAGTTGCTTTTGACGAAGACTAAACTAAGGACACAAAGACAAAATGGACGAATAGGAAGATAACTTTGAAGGAAAACTCAATTGATTACGATGATACCCTCAGAAAGAATCCACCTAGACTTCACTTGTAACATCCCAAAAGTGGGCCTAGTAGGATTGGGCCCAATTGACCTTGAGCATAGTAGCGTTTAAATTTTTAGAGAACAAGAGATCAGCTTAAATGCAAGTTGGACCTATTAGGTGAGTGATTTTGGAAGGTTAAAGGGCTTCTATGAAGTCCCGGGATCAAACTTTGGCTTAGGGAAATTTTGGTTTTAGGTGAAAAAAACTCTGGGAGTTAGTAGGTAGACTTTAAGAATAAAATATGGAGGAAAATGACATAAATGGAGTGTGTGGTGTAGTGGCAAAGCGACGCCACTTAGGGGGCAAGGGGGTGACGCCACAAGGAAGGAAGGAGGTCCAAGGTTCAAGTCTTGGCTCTTGCATTTTGGTTTTCTTTTTAAATGGACTTCAGGATCGGGCTATAGATTTATATTTAGTTGCGCATGGTTTAAGACACAAGAGGGGCTTGTGGCCAAGTGGTTAGCAGCGTGGGTTATGTTACAAGGGAGCCTGGGTTCGAATCTCATGAAAAGCAAGGGAGTATTTATTTTGCGAATTAGACGGCAAGAGTTTGAGTTGGATTTAAACTCTGCTGACGGAAGGATCCCACATCAGAAAGATACAAAGAAGGAAGGTGAGAAGCTAGCTATATATATAGCATTCTATGATAGGAGAAAGGAGAAAGGATACTTTGGAGGTCGTTTGGGCACAGGAGTGGTCGGAGTGCGGATTAGCACCAGATTCCTATCAGGTGTGTACTTCTCTACTTTAGCTGTAGAGCGGCAAATGTCGAAGTGCCAGACACGGCAACAGTAGCCACATGAGCGTGCAAGCGCACATGTGGAGCTTCGACGCTATAGTTAAGGCCATCAGTAGTATTCTTGTGGGTTGAGGCTGCTTGGGCCACGATGGGCCGAAGTGGGCCCAATGGGCTCGTGGGCCCAATTGAATAAAATTGTATGATGGTGTAGTATATAGTGAACTAGACTGGGTGAATCTCAAATACGTGGCTAGATTTGTGTTAGGTGGGCCACACGAGCGTGTAGGCCCGAATGGGTCGAAATCGAGTTTTAGGCCCAATAGTCCAGTACGACCAGAAATGGTAGATGAGTCACTCGGGGCGACATTAGGCCTTCGAAAAGGCCATTGCAGGTGCGAAATTACTGAAATACCATCGATAGGTAAATTATGAAAATACCCTTGCTAGGTAAAATTATGGTTATACCCTTAGAGGTTGATTAGCTTGATTATGTTGTATTATGTCTATCTGATTATGATGGTAATTCATGTTATACTTATATTTGATATATGTTTTGCATACATGACATCATACATGTAATTATTATGTCATATTGCATTGGATTTGGGATGTTATGATGTTTAAGGGGAAGTGCTTGATTATGAGGTCACATAGTGATCGGTGGCTATGCCACGTTATATTATGAGGTCACATAGTGATCGGCTGCTAAGCCACATTATATTATTTGGTCACACTGTGATCGGTGGCTAAGCCACGTTGTACGATTTTGGTCACTTAGTGATCGGCATTATAACTGATAGCATGACTGTCAAAGTGGCGTGTAGCGGATGGAGGGTTGATTGTAGAAATCCCCACGGTGTGATTGGCTGGTACCGGTTGGCGTGTAGAGGATGGAAAAACTAGGTTTGGGCTGGGACATGATGCATTCATTTATTTTTATGTCATCTTGAGTGGGCTAAGGCCCGATATGCAATTATGGGCCTCGAGCCGTTTATGTGTTATAGGGGATTTACACACTGAGTCTCGGTGACTCACCCCTTTGCTTAACCTCTCAGGTAATCAGTAGATCGTGGATATGGGAGCCGAGGCGGACTCATAGAGGCCATAAAGACTTTACTTTTCGTAAACTTTTCCTGCTTTACCTTATTTTTATTTGGGTTTTTGTTATGTAATAAGGCCACTATAACTTAAATTTTGGTATTTTATTTGGTTTAGCTTCTCATTTGATTACTACCTATTATTATTAAATGTTCAATACGGGAATTTCCTAAACCGTTAATAATCGTTTTCCAAAAGGTTAAATAAAGGATTACCAGCGAATAAATATTTAAACTCAAAATTTTTAACAAACGCGCAGTTTATAAACAACCCTTTTATGTGACATGCCAGATCCGGTCGTAACGTTTAGGCCGGGTTTGGGGTGTTACGCTTCACTTGTTATTTAACCCTAAATTATATGATTTCTTTTACTTAGATTGATCCATAAGACTCCCTAACCTATATTAAACCCTCTCTCGAGGCGAATAACGTCTAACCCTAAGTTAATTAGTGGAACTCCCGTTCGCTTATAATAACCCCCTAAGATAGCAGTAAATAGATCAATGGACTCCCATATTAGGTTTCACCCAATCTGGAAAAATCTCGTAACCCTATCTCTAGGCGTTCGATCAACTCTGCTTAATTATGTTAGATCTACTCTTAGGCAGGGTCTATTCCTCCTCCACCTAAGCATATTAGATTTGGATTAAGCAACATAATTAAGAACAAACTAAGCAATTATCATATAACTTAAAAAACAAATAAAAAGATTCATCTAGGTTTCATCCTTCTTCAGTATCTCGAGGGGTTTAGTTCATAATGAATAAACAAAACATCGCAAGAGAAAAGATAAAACAAAACATAAGAAAATCCTAAAACCCCCCGAAGGAATTGAAGGAGAATTCTGCCGTCTAGAGTATAATTCCGGCTTCTTGGGATGGATCAGCTGACTACCCTCGCGTTTTTCCCTAATGCTGACCTTCTCGGCTTGGCTACTTGGCCTAGCTTTTGATCCCATTCAAAGATGGTACTTGGGCAATATATATAGGCTTTTGGAATGCGATTCTTTCTCCCTAAGTATCCTTTTCCGACTGAAATTGCTCTTTCCAGCGACAGAGGCACGGCCATGGCACACGCCCGTGTGGATCGAGACCAGGCCATGTTCGGATTTCTAACTTGAGGCATGGTCGTGTGTTACGGAGTTGAGGTCGTGCTCTAGGTCTTCGTTAAGGCACGGTCGTGTAGACTTTGGGCCAGGCCGTGTCAATTTCGTGTTAAGGCTCATTTACTCCGTTTTCGGCCCGTTTCGTGTTCTTTTCATCCTCGGGTGCTTTCCTGGGTATAAGACATGAAAAGAAAGGATTAAAAGCACCTTTTTTATAAAAATCAAGGAATAAATCATCAAAAAGCATATTAAATGTGGGATTAAAATATGTTACTTTTACGGTTTATCAAGCTTCTTCCCAATATGTGGAGTTTTAAACGTATAAGCTCACTTGATCCTAGAACTGACAATGAATATACCTTGTTTTTTTTTTTTTAAGAACAAATCAATAATAATATGGAAGAACTTTAACAACTGAAATAAAGAACATAGTTAGGAAACTGTTCAAAATCAAATCTCGACAAAAAGGGAGTTAAGGAATGGTGACAACAAATACAAAATGGGTTTTGGGTTATTATTAGTGGGTAAGTTAATAAAAGGGTTGTTAGGATCAAAGGGGTTCACTGAGGGTTAATTGTGAGGGTAGGCTTTTTAGTGGAGTGAGTGAGTTAAATCCTAAGTGCCTTTATCGTCTCAGTATATCAAATCGATAATGTGGTCTTGACATGTATAATCAAAGCAAGTTCTAGAATAACAAATCAATGTTGACACACTCATAATCAAAAAGTGAGCACGAAAGAATGTATGCTCTAAAAGGCTCAAAATCTCACAAAAATTATGGGTTTTTGATATCACCTTTGTAAATTTCAAACTTCAAGGTAATAATTAGATTCAGGTAGACAACCTAACAACATTTTAATTTTTTTGAAAATGGACTTATAATGCTTGATTCTCTAGTCTCCTAAATTTTAAATCATCACTGCACAATTATCAATGACTTAATTCAAAACATATCAATAAAAATCATAAATCAAAAGAAATTTCATTCCAATCATAATATGAGAAAATTACTTAAAAACAAGATATCATTCAGGGATTTGAGAATAATGCAGAAAGTTAGGCACTTTCTCGAAATAAATATTCACCCCTCCATACTTAAGATATACATCGCCCTCAATGTACAAAGATATATAATAAAAATATAGCAATAAAATCATAAGATAGGGAGAGAAGTGAAACTTCCTGAATTTTGGACGGATTCCTTGAGAATGAAACTTATAGGTATAGAGTAGATGAAATGCATGATGAACTAAGAAGATGTGAAGGTATGTGAAAATATTCCAGTTCCTTAGTAGCATCTTGAGCCTTTTGGAACTGCAGAGTCATCAGTAACTTTTTATGGGGTTTTGTAATGATACTTACTCGAAGATTAGACAGTCGGAGATAAAAGAAATTGGAATTTCACTAATAAAAGTTTAGAACAAAATAAAAAGTAAAGGTGTGAACTAGCAAATTATAATAAAAGAGTACATCAAAATCAAATAAAAGAAAAAACAAAAATAAAATTAAAATTAAAGATAGAACTAAAAATAAAAAGGACTCAAAAGTCCTCATCATTGGTTGGATCACGAGGTGGTGGAGGCGACGATATGTGAAAGTGATGACAAATCTGCTGAAGAGTCGCCTCAATGCCATCAAATCGTCGAGCGGTGTCATTGAATTGTTGAGTACAGTAATGCTCAAACTGAGTGAGGAGTGCAGAGATGTCTGAAAGTGAAGCAGCCGCATGAACTGGTCGATGGCTCAGTTGTGGTTCCTCATGTGGGTGTGGGACATTGTCAGTAATGTCCTCAGGATCCTCCTCTTCGGTGGTAGGTGCTAGCTGATATTGGGGAGGATCAGTCCCACATCAACGTTGGATCATCCTCATGTGTAGCATCATCTGGATGCCCTGTGGGGACATCTGACCTATCAGTGTGAGTAAGGAGATCTGAGCGACGGTGTTGAGGAGCCCAAAATATCGATCCAACCGTGTGATGTATGGCCCATAGATATGACCCCTCTCTTATGTTGCTCCGTCTGATTTTGAATGGCACGAGCTATGAAATAGGCTAGGTCAAAAACATGCCCGTTTGCCATGCACCATTGGAAGTAGGCGTCGTGAGTGTTGACACGTCGTTACTCTCTCGCCTACCTGTCAGTGTATGAGCTAAAATAGTGTATAAGTACCTCAAGGATGGGGCCAGAGCCGTCGCCTTGGAGCGACTAAGGTTATAAGTGGCTGAGTTGGGAGCTATATTACCAACATCTCGAGGGGGAGTTATGGATGTGGCGGTGGAGGTCCTCGAGTTTGTTATCCTCCATGAATTCATCGGTATAAAGTCCCAGAGCAGCTCCAAACTGTAGGACACTCATCTCACAGACTAGACTTCCGAGGCGGAATTGGATAGTGCCAGAGTCGTCGAAATTAGTCATCACCGTCTGGAGATGGAAAGTAGAGCAGAGTTCCAGAGCGAGCTCTAGGTATGTAGGCTCAGATGTCAAAAAATTTCCCCCATAGGTCTATGAATAATAAGGCCCGAACCTCATCTACTAGCTGGACCTTGTCTAAGGTGGTCCAATCGATACACCTTCCTACGCCGAGAGGTCTTGCGCGTAGTATCTGATAAAGATCCTCCTGATTTCCCGGAGGAAAACGTAGGAATGGGTGTCGTATTTTGGTAGAGGAGCTTGAAGAGGTCGCACCGTGTCCCTTCCATTTTTTCGACGTGGGAACGGCAGTTTTCTTGCCTCTGGACGATGACATTATGGTCCTGAAAATAACAGATATTCAATGATTCAAGTAACATTTCCAGCCAAGACATTTTTCATAACATTTATCGGCATAATTATCAATCGCTATTACTTAAACAAGGACTAAATGAATTAACAATCTACTAGTTTGTAACTAATATTAAGTAATAAGCTAACTAGAAACTAAATAAAGTACTTATGAATATAGTTCAAAACAGTCTAATAGTGAGTAACTAATAAAAATAAACTAATTAGAAACTAAAAAAAATTCTTATGAATATAGTTCAATGAAGTAAAATGTGAAAATGAGAGGTGACCGGTGGACTTTTTTGAGAGAAGCGACACGATTGGGGTGGTGGTCAGAGCACAGGCGTGTGGTCGTGGGAGGATGGTGGGCTTCAGGCGGTGGTCAGAGCACGGGATTTGATGGTGACACGCGGGTGTGTTATCCTTACACGGGCGTGGACTGCGTCTTAATGAGGAATAGAAAAGGAAAATAGAGAAGGAGAAGGAAGAAGGGAAGGAGTATGATGGTGGCTGGACGCAGGGGAGGAGAGAAAAAGAAAACGGCTACAGTTTGGGGGTGAATTTGGGGAAAAAGATAATGAATAGTGAGGGTTTATATAGAAATAAGGGTACATGGGGCGTGTCACACGCCAGTGTAAATCGTTTTTAGCCCGTGTGTTTCGAATGTTCAGGGGTCTAGCATGCATATGTTGTGTTCCACGCCCGTATGGCATGGGTGTGCCTAGCCTTGTTCGCTTCTCCCATGCCCGTGTCTATTGTCCTACGCCCGTGTTCATAAGTCAGTTTCAACCATGGCCTTAGAGCACGGGTATGTGTCACGCCCGTGTCGTTTACTCAGAATTAACCACGGGTTGGATGACACGCCCGTGTCGATTAGTCAGTTTCGACCATGACCGTGTCGTTTAGTCAGAGCCCGTGGCTTGGGGAAAAGTTTTGTCCTGTTTTTACACCATCTTTACCACGCCTATGTACCTGTTCGTGGTGTTCACACAGCCTGTGCATGGCCGGGTGGTGGGGAAACCCGTGCTTTACTGAATTGGTTAGTTTGTAGTTAGATGCTAGAAATCTAAAATATGACTTTAGTGAAGTTAGTGCTCGGGTTGCCTCCCGAGAAGTGCTCGTTTAAAGTCTTAAGCTAGACTCACCCTATTTTCATTTCTAAATGAAGGTTCATGGAGCCGAAGCTCCTCTCTCATATCCCTGAAATCTTCACCATTATAAATTTTCAATAGCTGACCATTTACCTTGAACGTGCCACAAGTTGGATGAGTTACCTAGATTGCGCCAAAGGGAAAAATGGTTTTGATCACGAACGGACCTAACCATCTTGATTTTAGCTTTTCAGGAAACAATTTGAGCCTTGAATTGTACAACAGGATTAAGTCTCCTACTTTGAATTGCTTTGATTGCTTTAAACAAGCATCATGGCGTCGCTTTGTTGCCTCCTTATATAATCGTGGGTTCTCATAGGCATTAGCTTACTATTCATCTAGCTCGTTCAACTGCATCATCCTCTTCTCACCTGCCGTTTTAAGATCGTAATTTAAGAATTTTATAGCCCAAAAAGCTTTGTGCTCTAACTCAAATGGTAGATGACAACTTTTTCCATAGATAAGTTTGTATGGGGATATTCCTATGGAAGTTTTAAACGTTGTTCTATAGGCTCATAAAGCATCGTCTACTTTTAATGCCCAGTCTTTCCTATTTGATTCAACTGTTTTCTCTAGAATACGCTTAAGCTCTCGATTTGCTACTTCTACTTGTCCATTGGTTTGAGGGTGATAAGGGGTCGCTGTCTTGTGGTGTACTCCATATTTTTTTAAGACTTTATCAAATTGAGTATTACAAAAGTGAGTACCCCTATCACTAATAATTTCTCTGGGTGTTCCGAATCGAGAGAAAAGTTTCTTAAGAAACCTCACTACTACTCTAGCATCGTTAGTAGGTAAAGCTTGAGCTTCTACCCATTTTGACATGTAATCTACTGCTACTAAGATGTATTTATTTCAAAATGAACTAGGAAATGGACCCATAAAGTCAATACCCCATACATCGAATATTTCACATGACAGCATATACGTTTGAGGCATTTTATCACGTTTAGAGATATTACCTGTTCTTTGGCATTTATCACATAAAGCACCATACCTATTGGCATCTTTAAATAGAGTTGGCCAATAAAAACCTGATTCGAGCGTTTTATGCGCTGTCTTAATCCCGCTATAATGTCCTCCTGAAGGTCCTGAGTGGCAATGTTCTAGGATTTTGCTTGCTTCTGCCTTTGTAACACATCTCCGAATTACTTGATCTGCACATATACGGAAAAGAAAAGGATCCTCCCAAAAATAGTTTTTCGCATCAGCAAATAATCGCTTCTTTTGATGATGTGTTAACCTTTTTGGTAGGATGTTAGCAGCTAAGTAATTTGCAATATCTGCAAACCAAGGTACCTCGGAGTTAGATATAGCAAATAGTTGTTCTTAAGGAAACGAGTCATTTATCTCATTCTCATCTAGTTTTTCAATATATAGATTTTCAAGCCTAGAAAGATGATCTGCTGCAAGATTTTCAGCTCCTTTCTTATCCTGAATTTCTAAGTCAAATTCTTGTAAGAGTAAAATTCATCTTATGAGTTGAGGTTTTGCATCAGATTTAGTTAAAAGATAACGAAGAGCTGAATGGTAAGTGTAAACGACAACTTTAGATAATATCAAATACTATATAAATTTATCAAATGCAAAAACCACAGCTAGCAATTCTTTTTCTGTGGTCGTGTAATTTTCTTATGCAGCCGTTAATGTCTTGCTAGTGTAATAGATCAGTTGAAAGTGCTTGTCTCTCCGCTGTCCCAAAACTGCACCTACTGCAAAATCACTCGCATCACACATTAGTTCAAAAGGTAAATTCCAATCAGGTGCAATTATAATTGGAGCATTTATTAATTTATCTTTGAGGATATTAAATGCATCTAAACATTCCTGATCAAAATTGAAAGGTACATCTTTTTCTAGTAATTTCGTTAAAGGCTTAGCTATTTTAGAAAAATCCTTAATAAATCTTCTATAAAATCCAGCATGTCCTAAAAAGCTTCTAATAGCCTTAACTGAATTAGGAGGAGGTAATTTCTCTATGGTTTCGACCTTTGCTTTGTCTACCTCAATCCCTTTACTAGAAATTTTATGTCTTAACACAATCCCCTCTCGAACCATAAAGTGACACTTTTCCTAATTTAAAACAAGGTTCGTTTCCTCACATCCCATTAGAACTTGTTTTAGATTTTTAAGGCAAAGATGAAAAGAATTACCAAATACTGAAAAATCATCCATAAATACCTCCATAATGTCTTCCACAAGTTCATCAAAGATAGCCAGCATGCAGCACTGAAAAGTAGCAGAAGCATTACATAATCTAAAAGGCATTCTACGATAAACAAACGTACCATATAGACATGTGAATGTTGTCTTTTGTTGATCCTCAGGGGCTATTAGGATTTGGAAGTAGTCGGAGAGTCCGTCCAAGAAGTAGTAGTACATATGCCCAGATAATCTTTCAAACATCTGATCAATAAAGGGCAAAGGGAATTGATCTTTTCTGGTGGCGTCATTCAACTTTCCATAGTCAATACAGACTCTCCAACTTGTGACTGTTCTTGTAGGAATTAATTCATTCTTTTCGTTGGCTACAACAGGCATGCCTTCTTTCTTTGGAACGACCTGCACAGGACTTACCCAAGTACTGTCAGAAATAGGATAAATTATTCCAGCATCTAGGAGTTTAATTACCTCAGCTTTAACAACTTCTTTCACGTTGGGATTCAATCGTCTTTGAGGTTGCACACATGGTTTATACTCATCTTCCATTAAAATTTTGTGGGTGCAAAACGATGGGCTTATTCCTTTAATGTTAGAAATTTTCCAAGCTATGGCTCTTTTATGTTCCCTTAGTACTTTTAGCAACTCGTCTTTCTCTTCGGGTTCCAGTTCTGAAGAGATAATTACTAGTAGCATAAAATTATCCCCGAGGAATACATATTCTAAGTGTTTTGGCAATTGTTGTAATTACAATTTTAGTGGCTCATCAATAGAAGGTTTTGTTTAAATTCGTCGTTGATTTTAATGTCCTCATCTTTCTTTTGTCTAGAGGTATATGTATTAGAATTCAACTCATCAGAATCATCATCTTCCCCCTCACCTTGGGCAGGATACAGTTCTATCATGTCGTTGTGCATGATTTCCTATAAAGAATCTTGAATAAAATGATCAATGACATCAATAAAATAACAGGAATCATCTTGTTCTCTAGAATACCACATAGCATCGTAAATTTGGAAAATAATTTCCTTGTCACCTACCCTTAATGTGAGTTTACCATCACCTACATCAATAACAGCTCTAGCAGTAGCTAAAAAAGGGCGCCCCAAAATTAAAGGTACCTCAATATCTTCATCCATGTCAAGCACAACAAAATCAACAGGGAATATAAATTTATCAACTTTTACAAGAATATCTTCAATAACTCCTCTAGGATATTTAATAGATCTGTCAGCTAATTGAATGCTCATCCTAGTGGGTTTTGGTTCCCCAAGATCAAGTTGCTTAAACATTTTATAAGGCATTAAATTAATACTAGCGCCTAGATCAGCTAGTGCTTTCTTAATACGTAAACTACCAATTAAACAGGGAATAGTGAAACTTTCTGGATCTTTTAATTTAGTTGGTAGCTTGTTTTGGAGGATAGCTAAACATTCTTCATTAAGTTCCACTGTTGATATTTCTTCAAATTTCCTTTTATTTGTTATAAGCTCTTTTAAGAATTTTGCGTACGTCGGCATTTGTGAGATAGCTTTAACAAAAGGTAAGTTAATATGTAACTGTTTAAAAAGTTCAAAAAATTTACCATATTGTGCATCTAATCGGTCTTTCTTCAACTTTGCCGGATATGGGATTGGTGGTTTATGTTCTTCGTGTACCGGCATTACATTCTCAACTTCTTCATCTTTTGCCTTATCTATTTCATGTGGTAACTTCTTCGTTGTTTCAATCAATTCCTTTCCACTTCTTAGTGTAACTGCTTTCACTTGCTCTTTTTCCCTAGGTAAACCTTCTAGTTGCCTTTCAGAAACTAACTTAGTTAGTTGTCCAATTTGATCCTTAAGCCCTTGAATTGATGCTTGCTGATTGTTCAATATTGTTTCGGTATTTTGGAGATGGGTTTCTGACACACCTATGAATTTTGTCAGCATTTCTTCAAGGTTTGGCTTCTTTTCTTGTGGGTAAGATTGTTGTCTTTGGTTTCTTTGACTTCCCCACGAGAAATTTGACTGGTTCCTCCAACCTGAATTGTAAGTGTTACTGTAAGGGTTATTTTGAGGTATAAAATTGTTACCCATATAGTGAACTTGTTCGTTTTCAGCGCTCGGGTTGTAAGGTGGATAATCTGTGTTGTTCCTCCAACCTCCATTCGCATTGCAGTGCATAACTGGATGTACCTACAAAGAATCACATAAACCATCAATCTTTTTGTTTATCAGTTCTACCTGATTTGATAGCATGGTTACTGCATCAAGGTTGAAAACACTGACTGCTTTTGTTGGCTTTGTCCTTGTGACTTGCCACTGATAGTTATTTAGTGACATCTCTTCAATGAACTCGTAAGCAGCCTCAGGTGTTTTATTATTCAAGGTTCCGTCGGCAGCTGAATCAATCAATTGCCTAGTTGAAGGGTTCACACCATTGTAAAAAGTTTGGACTTGTAGCCATAAGGGTAATCCATGGTGTGGGCACCTTCTCAATAGATCTTTATATCTCTCCCATGCATCATAAAGTGTTTCTAAATCCATCTACACAAAAGAAGAGATATCATTCCTTAACTTGGCCATTTTAGCCTGCGAAAAATATTTTAATAAAAATTTTTCAGTCATTTGTTCCCATGTAGTAATTGACCCTCGTGAAAGAGAATTCAACCACTGTTTGGCTTTATTGCTCAATGAAAAGGGAAATAACCGAAGGCGGATGGCATCATCAGAAACACCATTTATTTTGAAGGTATCACAAAATTCAAGAAAATTCGCTAAGTGTGTGTTAGGATCCTCATCCTGCAAACCATCAAACTAAACAAACTGTTCTATCATCTGAATAGTGTTAGGTTTCAGTTCAAAATTATTTACAGCAATAGCAGGTCTAGCAATACTTGACTCAGTTCCTGTTAAATTAGGTTTAGCATAATCATACATAGTTCGAGGAGCATGATGTTCGGCCGCCTCTGGAGGTAGCGGATTATTCTCAGCCATCTCTTCGGTGGTATTAATTTCGACTTCTTGCTCTTCTTCTATGTAATTTAAGCTTCACCTTATTTCTCTACGATTTCTGCGAACAGTACCTTCAAAATCACTATCGTAAATCAGGGGTCCTGTTGGGTTCCTTCTAGTCATAAACTAGAGATACCTGCTAGGAACAAATAAAAGAAGGAAAATTAGCAAAGTTATAAGTAAAATAAAAGTAAAAGTAAATTGCAAAAATAAAAATGGCTAAAGTAATAAAAATTGAGCATTCTTAATATTTTAGTTCCCCGGCAATGGTGCCAAAAACTTGATCGTGTGTCAGAGTCTTAAAATTTATATAAAGAATGATCGAGCCTAGAAACTAACTATGACAATGGTTGAGGCAAGCGCACCTATCGAACAGTAGTATAGTTTACTGGCAAGACCGGATTGTCGAACACAAAGGAACCAAAAGTACTAATACTAACTTTCTTTTTACTATTTAGCCTAAAAATTAAGGGAATTATTAATTAATCTAAAATTAACTAACTATTAAGCTAAAGATGCAAAGAAAAAGAGAATGAATTGAGAAAAATACTTGTGGGAAAAACCAATTGATTAAGACAATACCCGAGGAAGAATCCACCTAGACTTCACTTGTTATTTAACTCTGAACCAGACGATTTATTCACTTGGCTTGATCCGTAGGATTTCCTAATGTATATTAATACCACTCTCGAGGCTACTAACGTCTAACCCTAAATTAATTAATTGAAATCACTTTCTAATTAAAAACCCTAGAATTGCATTAACTCGATCTATGGACTCCCATATTAGGTTTGACCCTAATCCAGCAGATTTTCGTCATCCTATCTCTAGGGTTACGATCAACTCTGCTTAATTATGCTAGATCTACTCTTAGACAGGGTCTATTCCTCCTCTGCCTAAGCACATCAATACTTGAATCAATATCCTGAAATATTAAAACAAGAATTAAGAACACATAATTAAGAACAAATCAAGTATTTATCATATAGTTCAAAAAACAATAACAAGATTCGTCTTAGGTTTCATCCCCCTCAAGTATTTGAGGGTTTAGTTCATAATAATAAAAGAATATATCTCAGAAGAAAATATAAAACAAAATATAAGAAAAACCCTAAAACCCTTGAAGGAAATTGAAGGGAAGATCCTCCGTCTTGATATAACTCCGGCTTCTTGAGATGAATCAACTGGCTTTCTTCGAGTAAATCCCACATTCAAGCTTCTCCGCTTGGCTCTTTTCTGGCCTGGGCGACGCCCGAAGGTTGGCCTCTAGGGTGTTTATATAGGCTTTTGGAATGGCTTTCTTTGCCTCTAAGTACCCTAATCCGAATGAAATTCCTCTTTGTCACGGCAGGGACACGCCCATGGCACACGCCCGTGTGAATCGTGGCCAGGCCGTGTTCGGGTCTGTTAATGAGGCACGATCGTGTGGTCTTGGGCCCAGGCCATGTTGATTTCGTACTTTGGCTTATTTACTCCGTTTTAGGCCAGTTTCTCGTTCTTTTCATCCTCCGGTGCTCTCCTAAGTATAAAACATGAAATTAAAGGATTAGGAGCACCAAATTCCACAATTCAAGGCTTAAATCATCCAAAAGTATGCTAAATGTGGGATTAAAATATGTTCATATTATGGTTTATCACTTACATTGCAACATATATGTTTCGACTGCTTCTTTAGTCATCCCTCTGAAATAATGTTTTACTCTTTAACCATTGACGAGAAAAGTTTGTCCCCTATTTCCAATAAGTTCTATCGCACCATGAGGTGTCACTTGATTTATAATGTACAAACCTATCCATCTTGATTTTAATTTACCGGGAAATAATTTTAGTCTTGAATTGAATAAAAGTACATTTTGTCTCGGTGAAAACACCAATTGTTTTATTCTAGCATTATGCCGGAGTTTACTCCTTTCGTTATATAGTTTTGTATTTTCGTAAGCCATAAATCAGAATTCTTCCAATTCTTGCAGCTCGAATAATCTTTCTTTCTTTGCTAGCTCAAGATCTAAATTTAATTCATTAATTGCCCAGTATGCTTTCTTTCCAGCTCAATTGGCAAATGGTAGTTTTTTCCGTACACTAACTTGTAATGAGATATGCCTATGGGGTTTTGTATGTTGTTCATAAGCCCACAATGCATCATCCAATCTTAGTGCCCAATCTTTTCTGTTTGAGTTGACAATTTTTTCTAGTATTTGCTTAATCTCCTGGCTAGAAACCTCTACTTATCCATTAGCCTACGGGTGATATGTTGTTGTTATTCGGTGTCTCAGACTGTATTTGGCTAAAGCTATTTCAAACAGCTTGATACAAAGTGAGATCATTCGTCACTTACAAGAGCGCGAGGTGTTTCAAATCTTGCAAAAATATTTTTTTTCTTAAGAATTTAACTATTGACCTTGTAAACGTAGTCTACAGCTAACAAGATGTATTGATTTCCAAGGGAACTCAGAAAATGTCCCATAAAATCAATTCCCCAAACGTCAAATACCTCTACCTCAAGGATTCTCGTTTGTGGCATTTCATCTTTTTTAGATATACTAGCGATCCATTGACATCCATCACACCCCTGCACAAATTCATAAGCATATTTGTTCATAGTTGGCCAATAAAATCCTGATTGCAATACTTTCTAGGTTGTTCTTTTTCCTCCGAAATTTCCACCACATGCTAAAGTATGGCATCCTTGTAAGATGTCACTTATCTCTTCCTTAGCCACACATCTTCGAACTAACTGAACAGCGCACTATTGAAAAATATATGGCTCTTCCCAAATATATTTATTCGACTTATGCATGATTCTTTTCTTCTATTGTCATGATACCATTATCGAAAAAACTCCTTTGGCAATATAATTCACATAATCTACATACCATGGTATCTTGTTATCCTTATACCCTGGTCGATATATTTCTACTCGAAATAGTTGTCCATCAACGAAGGTTTCTTTCATTTATTCATGATTTTTCTCTTCCAATCCATTCTCTATTCTAGAAAGGTAATATGCAATTTGATTTTCAGTTCTAACTAGGTCTCAATTAAACTCTAACATCACTTATTACATCATCGCAACATATACTAGCTACAAAGGAAAACCTATTGAGCTGCTAACTAACAAGTTCTCCCAAACATCTAGGGTTGGCAGATAACTAACAGAAGAGTCCGCCAAAACCTGGAGTTAGCCAAATAAAGAATCCCACCAAATATGCCACACAAAAATCAAATACTCCACTAATTTACTCGTTAACACCCTTAGTGTAAATAACTTCGTGTCAAATAATAACACAATAATATATCCGCCGGGGGGGGAGGGGGCTATTATAGTTTAAGTTTGTAACATTAAATATCTGGATCTAGTAATTCGGGTTGATTATAGGGTGTTATAACACAAGGGTCCCATTTAACTTCCATTTATGATACCAATTACCGAATCCTAATCTCATCTGACATGATTAACAACCTATCCAATCGTCACCTTAGTGACCCTATCTAAACCTACCATGTCAAATCGATTGACTTAATCACCTTTAGTCGCTTATAACTAGGCGACATATGGCACCTTGGAATTCTAGCCTAGGATATATAAACCAACACTCAACTACCACAAGGAGGATCTTCTTCTTCTTCTCCTCCCCCCTTTCTCTCTTCAATCCCAACCAGGCTTCAAAATATCCTCAAATCCTTAATGGGAATGGCTCTTCACATGCCTGAAGCTTGGGGAACCACCAACCATTATCGTAGCTCAACCCTTGCTCAATCCTTGCATCAACTGCTGTAAAAGTGTTTTTTTTCCTAAAAAGTTAGTGTAAAAGTTAACTTTACATATTTTATAACATATTATACAATTTATATTTTAATAAATAAATAATTGGTTAGCAAAATAAGTATATTTATTATGTATGTTAAAATTCAAATATATCAACATCAATTGAGAATAATGTCTTTTTTATTATATTAGAATTTATTACACCCACTTTTTGAGTGATCAAATAATATTTTTTGAAAAAATATTTATTTTGAAACCTTCAAAAACAAATATTTTGAAAGAAAATAGAGTAATAACTTTGAAGTAAAGAATTATCTTAAAAATGTGAGTTGTAATTACACACGAAGGTAGTTCATTTAAAAAAAAAAATGCTACGGTTATATTTAAGAAATAAAATTACAGAAAAGTAGATAATATATTAAAAAATAAATTTTCAAAAAAAAAATATAAATACCTTAACTTTTTTTCATGATATAAAGTTTATTTTTAGTAAACTCTCTTGAATTCTTAGATCTAAAGAAAATATGTGCTTTAAGTATACTCAAATTGGCATTCTTATGATTATTGTAATAGTAATAATGTTAATTAAGTTACGACCCAAGTAACTTTAATTGTATAGATAATAATACTCTGATGTGTAATTAAATAATATAAATATAACGAATTCTTACAAGTTTTAAGATCCTACCCAAAAAAGATACAGAACTGGAAACTACAAAAAGTTTTCGGATATATCAAGGCCTGAAATTTTTTCTTTTCACCATTACATTACCAAAAAAAAGCTACGGGGTCATGAAAAGTAGTCTCACAAGTTAGGTGTGACACCAAAACTTAGTCACTCTCATTATAAACGATCTATATTTATTTTCGATAAGATTTTTTTTTAATTTACTTAAAATTCAACGTATATTATCAAATTAAAAATAAACAAAACATGTAATACGGTGGACATGTAAAATAAATATAAATTGTATAAAAGATTATTAAAGTGTACAAATAAAATATTGTTTTACGCCTTATACCCCATCTATCTATACATACAAATTCTCACACACATAGTTCATGATAAGGATATATATATATCTTTAGATAATTGATTCAACAGAATAAAAGTGTCTCGTCAGTATAACTATACTATTACTTGAGTTAACCTCATCAAAATGGGAAACAAATTTTCAATTGAAGACAATATCAATCTATTAAAAAATCTGTCAACTATCAACAAACAACAGATTGAATTGTTTTTCAAAAGAATTCACGTTCCAACATTCTTGATATTTACTACACTAATCATTAATTAATGCTTGTATATATTTCCACCTGCATGCACTAACTAGATATTTTTATTCATGTTAAAATATTTCAATATTCAAATATTTGACTTAATGTTCTTAAGGGTCATAAAATTTAACTAGGCTCTCTTCATGTACTATTTAATATAGCAAATTAACCATGAATTTATGTATTCTAATGGAATCATTTTCAGGAAAAAAAAAAACCCTAATATTCTTTCATTTTCAAAAACCAAAAAGAAAAGGAAATGAAAACTAATATTCTTTTGTTATATCTGCCACTTAAACAAAATGACCGACTTTATTCCTTAAAACTTTCCATTAATGTTAATGACCAACTTTATCAATAAACAAAATGAAAATGGTCATTATGGCACTAACTATATATAATCCTTGCTGTATATAATTAATCCAAAGTGCCAAAGGAATTCCTTCTATTATTGTGAATTCCATGTGACAACGGTTAAATAACGACAATAACAAACTTCTGGATGAATGATTAAATCAGCAAAAGCAAAAGCGAGTTCCTAGCAATAAATTGAGCCAACAATATCATATGTTTTTTTATATATGAAATTTAAACAATCTTTTCAGTGCTAACCATGTGAAACTCTAACACCTGCCTCGTTTATAAAAAAACATTAGCTATTTTAATTAAGCTTTCATGGATTATGGGTAATCCACCCTCAATAATATATATGTATTATAGAGGACCTGCCTTATCTAGGTTAGTGCTCTAACAAAATCCAACAATGAAAAGCAAAGCATCTTTCCCTTTGTTAGCATAAAGTTGGAAGCATTGCCTTTACTTTTCTCTTGATATTTTTCTTTTCTCTAAGAGGAGATGCCATAGTATTGATGAAATAATACATACATATATATATATATATATGCATTATAAATGGTAAAAGTACTATGGATCTCTCTACTAAAAGTTGGATTGTATTTTGTCTTCCCTATTAAAAAATGAGTAAATTAGATTTTATACATTAAATTAAAGAGCTAATTGGTCTTTTCGGTTAAAAATTCCATTCATTTATACTGTTAAAAACTAGTGTGATTGACAGAATAACTAGTCAGTGACACATGACATTGTTGGAATATTTTCAAAATATATAGTATTCTAATAGTTGCAAATGAAAAGTTATAAGTTACAAAAAGTTATGTCACTTAATTAATAATAAAGGGTCAGAATTATTCAAGTAGATATCTATTGAATAATTATGTTTATGGCTAAAGATATGACTATCCATTTAGGTAGTTATATCCCTATGAAGAGACGTGAGACCTCCTATAAATAGGGATGAAATTTCATTTGCAGGACATACCACAAAACACATCAAAAGTTTTTTTTTTTTCTATTCTCCAACCATTTTTTATACTCGTAGATTAATCTATAAAAAATTACTGGAGAAATTATTTTATAGAAATTGATATTCTTGTTATACTCCGCTAAATACCCAGTGGGCTGTTACAAGAAAGTGACATTGATATATGCCTTGAAGCTTTCATTAATTTTTTATAAGTTTTTTTTATCCCCAAACTCCAATAGACACGCCACGTGTACGTCGTGTACATCATGCTGATGCATGATAACTAATTTTTAATAGTACAAATAGATAATATTTTTAATAAAATTGTCAATTTATTCTTTAATCTAATATATAAAAACTAATTTATCTATTTTTATTAAAAATAAATATAATTTACCTCATGTTATAAAGAAATTCATGGGCAATTTACTAAAATATACCAAAATTAAAAAAAAAATTTACGGAAATGGGCTGAAAATTTAATTATTTACGGAAAATGGCCATTTCCCCCCAAAACGCGTCCATGTCAGCACGTTTTGAGGGATGAACAGAAAAGCGCATCCATGAGGGAGCACTTTCTGCCACATCAGAAAAAAACGCTTCCTTGAGGGCGCGCTTTGCTGATGTGGCAAAAACGCTCCCCCAAGGACGCATTTTAGCCCGTGTTTTTTTTAAAAAAAAAAACTATTCTCGAATTTTTTAAAAATTTACGAGAATAAACCTTTATAAAGGCTCAAAGTGACAACACCATTTTTTTTTAAGGTGTCATCAATTAATAAGGAAATATAACTTACAAAGGAAATCTTTATATAGACCCAAAGTCACATTTCCCTTGTTTTCTTGAGCCAAGTGGGATATGAGATATGTGTATATATAGACTCATGAACAGTTTTGCAGCTTGTTCATAAACAATGTGGGATTACTTCATCTTTTAACTAACAACATGAGATGAAAGGCTACACTATATTTGATTTTTTTTACTTAGAGTTTAATTTTTTTTACAAAAAGTTAACATTTGTTACATTATAAATAAACCTTTTACACTCTATAAGTAAAAAAAATATAAAATATATAATGAGTATGGTATTAAAAAATAAATATTTAAAAAATTACTAATAGTTGAGTGATCATTTTGTAAGTTTTTATAATTCGATAGCTAAACAATATAGTTAAGTGACTACTAATGTAATTTAATCTAGATATAAAATATGAAAAATAATTATTATATTTTATGTATATTATATATTTCTATAAAAAAAACTAATTTAACATAATTATATACTATGTTTAAATAGATTATCTATCTAGTCAAAATATATCTGAAATAAATTTATCGGCATTCATTAGGTGATGAAAATTAAATTAAATTAGAATTAAAAAATTAATTAGTATAGTAAAATATTAAAAATAAATAAATATTTAAAAAGATATATTAATTTTTTAAAATTACAAAAAAAATACTATTTGAGTACCAAATACTCACCATTTATTTATTAATCAAACATTCATAATATAAAATAAAATAAATAATAAAAAATTAAAAGTATAACTTTTAAATTTAAATAATGGAAAATTATTTTAAAAATTAGAATTACATTGATATTAACTTCAAACATTTAAAATTGAATAGAAGATTATTGCATGTACAAGTTTCATATGTGCAATTTGTTCTCTTTTTTTAATAGTTCTTTTGTATATGTTAACATTCTAAAATGCAACAAGATTAAAGATCTCAAAAGATAATTTTATAATATAAGAAAATGTTAACAAAATATAAAAAAAAAATTGTTTTGTAAAAAAATATCAAATATGGTTTAGCCTTTAATCTCATGTTGTTAGTTAAAAGAGGAAGGAATCACACATTGTTTAGGAACAAGCTGCAAAACTATTCATGAGTCTATATATACACATATCTCATATCCTACTTTGCTCAAGAAAACAAGCGAAATGAGACTTTGGGTCTATATAAAGATTTCCTTTGTGAGTTATATTTCATTAATAATTGATGACACCTTAAAAAATATAGTGTTGTCACTTTAAGCCTTTATAAAGGTTTATTCTCGTAAATTTTTAAAAAATTCGAGAATAATTTTTTTTTTAAAAAAAATAGGGGCTAAAGCGCGTCCACGAGGGAGTGCTTTTGCCACATCAGCAAAACGCGCCCTCAAGGACCCGTTTTTGGCTGATGTGGCACAAAGCGCTCCCTCGTGAATGCGTTTTTCTGTTCATCCCCCCAAAATGCGCTGACGTGGACGCGTTTTGAGAAGAAATGACTATTTTCCGTAAATATTTAAATTTTCGACCTATTTCTGTAATTTTTTAAATTTTGATATATTTTAATAAATTGTCCGAAATTCATAATACTTTTTTCATATTATAAATCAAAATTTGCTCTCCATAAAATATGGATCAGTGATGTAGAAAGATAAACAACTGAAAATCAGAAGGCATTATTGAGTCGTCAAAGTGTCATTTCAAGAGTTGTACCCCCATGTTTATTAGGAGGTCACTTGGTACGTTTGTCAGTGTCCCTAGCCAATAAGATAGGCTAGTGAAATATGTCACATCATTTTTCTACAAGTTGGTTGCATTGCATGAACTTGCACCAATATCAAGATAAACTTTGCTACAAAAAACAATTCCAAGCGATGAAGCATGTTACCATATTCGTATATTTTGATGGTAATTTTACATGTTAGTTGAACTTAGGTCGACGATGCCACCCAATATAAAGCAACCTGTCATTGCGCCTAATTACTTATGGGAAGGGGACCCCATTCCCCAATTTCCGCCTCCTTCGGTCATTTAATAGCTAATAATTATGGACTAGGTTTTGGACCCTCGCTGCTACTTGCATGGATTGACATGAGATTGCTTCAACTAAAACGTTGTAAAAAAAAAAAAAAAAAAAACCTGAATAAATTCAACATAAAATTAAATTAAACTTTCTTAATATTCTTTAATTTTATTTGAACCTCATATCATGATTTTGATTGGTGAGACTGCGTCTTTTTGCAATGATTATAGCTTATCTGATAGAATTGTTAAATTAGGCCTTAAAGAATTAATTGTTAAGAGAATCAAGGGTAGATATTTCCTTATTGAGCTTCCAGATGATGAGCTGATGGAGATTTTAAAGCAAAGAGACTGGGCATATCTGAAAGAATTCCTCATTAATATTGAACCTTGGTCGAATAATTTTAAAGTCTCGGAAAGGGCAGCTTGGATTGAAGTGGATGGGATTCCTCTCCATTGTTGGAATTACCAAACATTCGAAAGGGTAGCTGATTTATGGGGTGAGATTATTGCAATGGGTGATAACTTAACAATGTCAAAATTTTTTGAAAAGATGGATATGTTGATTTTCATGAAGCAAGAACACACGCTCGATGAAGTGATTATGTTGGAGGTTGGCAGCGAGTTTTTTCCAATTCGTATTAAGGAAAGAGGTTTGGTGGAAAAACCAAATGAAAATCATACAAGAAGTGGGGATCATAAGGGGAGAGAAGAAGAAGTAGCTTCGTCGAAAGTGAAGTTGGCAAACGGTTCGAAAATGGAAATGTCACCGGAGGAAAGACGAAACATCGGAATTGAAGGAGTTATTGAGAACGGCCTTGAGAATGTAGGAAATGATAATGGGACACAGTGTTTGTCAGCAGAAGCAATTAATGTGGAAGAAGAATATGTTTGTAATGTGTTGAATGTCTTTGTATTAAGGGTGGCAAGTGGGGATATGTTTGATAGGGGCATGGAAGATTTGAACAACATGGGTTTGGTATTGGCATTGGGGATGAGTCAAGAGTTGGAAGGTGATCCTAAAGCATCAGGTAGAAACGATTCAGGCTTTAATGAGTTAGCTTTGTAGGGTTCAAATATTGTTGATAGTCCAAAGTTCAACAGTCCAAATAATATTGAGAGCCCAAAACTCAACAAAGTTTCATCCAACCTTTCAGATTCAGAGGGTCAAAGGGATCGTTTTGTAGAAGTCGAATTAGAGGTGGATTTTCATCATTTTAGAAAAAATAAAAAAATCAATAAGGTTCTTAACAAAAGAATCCGATCTATGCGAGAGATCCAAGTCTCAGTGCTTACTTCAAAGGAAAAACAAAAGAGGGACAAGGAAGCAAAAAAATTGAAAAGAAAGGGGGATTCCATGGCTGTAGAAAATATTGTAAATTTTTCACTGTCAGTTTCTGACATTAGTAACAGAAGGAAAGTTATTCTCAAAGAAGCAATGAAGACCTGGGAGGTGGGGAAAAGGTTAGGATTCAGTGTGCAAGGTGACGAAAAGTATATTATTGAAGAGCTTATGAGGTTGGAAGGAAAGCAATAGGAGGGTTTCAAAGGCAGTGAGCTGGCGTTTTGCGATTCTTGTGAGAATTTAGTTTTGTCAATTTAAATTTCATTTTTTCGATTGGATTGGAGATATGCATTTAGTAATATAGAATGTTAGAAGGGCTGGGTTCGAGGGCCAAAATCGAAGCTCTTTATAGACTGGTGAAAATGCATAGATTTAATGTTTGTTTTATTCAAGAAACTAAGCTAAAATTTGTGTCTGTAGATTTAGTTAGAAAAATTTGGGGGGATGACAATTTCGATTTTATTTTTGCTGCTGCATTTGATTGATCTAGAGGGCTGTTAACGTTATGGGATAAGGGGAGATTTTTGGTCAGAGTTGAGCGTTATGGGAAGAGATTATTTGTAGTTGAAGGAAAATGGGTGCTAGAGGGGAAAGAGGCAGCTTTGATTAATGTATATACCCCCAACATCCTTTCGGAACAAAAAATGTTGTGGGAAGAGATAATTGGATTGAGGAATTTATTTAGTAAAGCTTGGATTGTAGGAAGGGTTTTCAATGTGGTGAAGAATAGAAATGAAAGAATTAATTGTTCGGGTATTGAGAAGGGATCGAAGGAGTTTGGAGAGTTTATTGATAAATGTAAACTGGTCGATTTGCCATTGGTAGGGAAAAAATTCACTTGGATTGGTCCGAATAGCAATTGTAGCAGACTTGACAGATTCTTAATAGTGGAAGAGTGGATGGTGCATTTGAAGGAATTTCAACAGAATGGCCTTTATAGATCAATATCGGATCATATCCCAGTTCCATTGGTTAACAAATTTCTTGATTGGGGTCCAAGGCCATTCAAGTTTGTTAATGCTTGGCTCAAAAAAGAGGACTGTAGGAATTTAATCGAAATGGAATGGTTAGGAATGGGGGGTTTAGGTGGGAATATGGCTGGTAAATTACGTAAATTGAAGGGAGTTCTTAAGAAGTGGAATATTGAAGATGGCTGTATGTTGGAGAAGAGAATAATTGATTGCATAGAGAAAATTAAGGAGATTGATGAGAAAAGCGAACATAGGAAATTGACAGAGTCAGAATTGAAGGAGTTTAAAAAGATGAATATTGAACTTTGGGGTATTACGAGATAAGAAGGGAGTTGCAAGCGCTTTATTTTTGGGTTCGGTGACTACTTATGATGCGAATTAGACAGAGGCAAGTGCGGTTAAGGCAATGAGACCTTGGTCTCTTCAAGCAATGTTTGCTAACATCGATAGAGACTTGTTAAAGGCTGGAAAAGTAGTATTATCGATGGCTGATTGAGAAGGCAATGAAATGGCTGCTGCATTGGCGATTGATGGCGTTAATAGGGAGAATATATTTGAAGCTTGGTGGTGAGATTTTGGTATTGTTGTTTTTTGTTGCGGAAATTGTTGGTTTGCGACTGTTAAGCTGCTGGAATTATGAATTCTCCTTTGTTATTCTGTTTGTCTTTGACAACAACACAGTTCGACTGTTGCAAAAAGAAAAAAGAAAAAAAAAGAATATATATGCCAAATTATTACAAAAGCAATCTTAATTACCGTCTTATTCGGATTCTCGATCGATTTATTAAAAGGTTAGATTAAACAAATTAAAGAATTCATGTTTTTTTTCTTGGTTTGCTGTTAGACCCCATGTTTCATACATTCCTTTGTATGTATTAGATTCCATTGTGAAGATTACAGCGCCTATTTGCGCCGCTCTCTATTATAGCTAAATGGCTAATAGTACTGTCTTTTCCCCCTTCAGAATAATAATTATATTCTTCATTATCATCCATAGTATTCATTCAAATTAAAATTAAACTGAACGTAATTAATTAAAGAAAGGGATCGGATATTCAGGAAAAATGCAGTAATGAGGAAATATTTGCTACTAATATATTAAGGAGATTCAGATGTATTAATATAAAAAAATATGGTTCTGAAAAGGAAAAAGGAAAGGATAGAGTGCAACAAAAAAGAGCATCTCTGTCTGTCTGTCTGCCTAATTTATTATTCAAATGAGATGATAACTTAGAATTCATCTGAATCATCCATGACATTAGGCAACCAAGAAACCCAAAAATTATTATATATATATATATATAATATTAACCAGACTATGAATTTTAAGCATATAAAAGATGAAATATATATTTTTGGAGAGGGTGGATCCATGTAACTTGATTATTACAAAGGAACTAAACAACTCCGTCATGAACTGATGAAAGAGATGAGAGAGAGAGAAGGCAGGTGAGGGCAGATCTCTTTTAATTAGTTTACGAAGGATAAAATCTTCATGTAAGAGATTTGCTATCAAAACATGACAATCTGACCAGAAGTGCAATTGTTGTATTATGATTAACTCACCTAACTTTGGCTTTGCTTTAATTTTTATTTTTATTTATTTTTTTAAAACAAATAAAAAGGAACTTTTAGAATATGTACTTACAAAGATCGATCGACGAAACAAAACCAATCTTCTTCTGTACTTTCTCTATTGTGGCTTATTTTTTATATATATAATATGAAAAAGATATCCATTTGAAACCATCATTTTATCATTCTTTGTCTTCAATCTTGATAGTCTTCCATAATATCTGAAATTGATTTTGTTTTTGTAGCGTATTGAAAACCCAACATAAGATTACTCTAAACTGCAAACAGATATAGTAGGTGCCACTAGCCGTCTCCAATCTATATCATTATTCCCAAAACAGGCATCATATTATCATGCCATTATCTTTCGGCTTCAGCGCTGCTATTATGCAACCCCGAGACTTTGTTTAGAGAACGAGATAAAATTATAAAATTTGAGATTAAAATTGAAAAATTTTATATTAAAAATATTTAAATTAAATTATTAATTTTCAAAATGACTAAAATTATAATTTTTTATTTAATCAAAAATTAAAAAAAAAACTAAATTAAATTAAATCTTTTAATTTTGGGAAGAGCTATAAATGCAATTATCCCACTGAAAAAGGAGGCCAACTACTTTACCTACCTTTTGCTACCCTTGGCTCTAAATCATTTCCAACAAGAGAATAATTGCAAATGTTAAAATTCAAATTCTATAATATCATGTTAAGAGCACTTGCATAAACCAATTGAAGTAAGTTATAGGTTATATTTATCTACATACTCAAACTGCATATTTTGACTATGTAATTAAGATTATCTTAATACCGATATAAAAATTATCCAACTATCAGACATATATATATGGTAAAACTTTGTTGTAGAAGTAAGATGAATTTTATTGATAAAAAGTGCAAGTTAGCGAGGACATAATCAAATCCTGACCACAACACAACACTTAACCAAATAAAAGCTAAAAACCTGAAATACGGAAATAAAATTTTGGGACCATCCAATGCCCAACTCTCTTTTGCCATGCAAATTTCTTGGGGAAGCTTTTTGGTTTGAGAATGAGACAACCCCCCCCCCTCCCTCTATAACTTACCTCGTACTCAATTAAAATGTTTGAAAATTAACAGCACAACTGCCTATTGCACGGTGACGTGGTCACCTTAGACGTATGAGGTGGACATCCCTTACAATCAATTCTCACTCCTCTGATAAATTTTTATATATGAAATAGAGATATTATTTTTTATTTTTAATAGTATTATTAATAATTTCATTCTATATTTTAGAATTTTTATTTTAATTTAATTTTTTCTTAAGATAAAAATTCTAAAATTAATATAACATTAAATGAAAAGAAAAATATGGCTCGCTATTTCGTACAATTTTTTCCGTCTCGCTCGATTTAGTCAATCCCCACCTCCAACTCTATTTATATTCTCCCCCCATTTTCTCTTCTTTTCCCCCAAGGCCTCGCTTTCTCTTCATCAAAACCCCCCAACAAACGAGCACAAAGCTGAAGAAACTCCCTCCCTCAAAACCACCATAAACACAAGTAGCAGCCACAAATCTTCCCTCGTAAAACCTAAAATGGCTACTTCCATGGGTAATTGGGCTAAAACCCCGATTTCCCACCCTATTTCCTCAAACTCATCATTAGGTTTCGGCTTCTATCACACATCCATCTCCTGGAAGAAACGGAATCCCTACAGGAGAAGCAGCAACACTATTCGCTCAGCTTTACACTCTCCTTCGGTTCTTCATTTTCCCAAACAGCCATACCAAACCCCCTTACTTCCCTCACAGTTACATGACACCTCTGTAAATTCAAAACCCAAACAACAGCCACAGTGGAATCTCCTCCAAAAAGCTGCATCCATGGCCCTTGACATGGCTGAAAACGCCTTGCTCTCACGCGACCTTCACCACTCACTTCCTAAAACCGCTGACCCACGTGTGCAAATCTCAGGAAACTTTGCTCCTGTCCCCGAACAGCCCGCCAAGCAATCTCTACCCGTCGCCGGCGCCATCCCTTCTTACATCAACGGCGTTTACCTCCGCAACGGTGCCAACCCTTTATTCGAGCCCGTCGCTGGCCATCACTTGTTCGACGGTGACGGCATGATACATGCTGTTTCCATTGATAATGGAAACGCTAGCTACGCTTGTCGGTTTACCGAAACGCAAAGACTTCGACAGGAAAAAGAACTATGCCGCCCTATTTTCCCTAAAGCAATCGGTGAACTACATGGTCACTCAGGGATTGCTAGACTTTTACTGTTTTATGCGAGAGGCCTTTTCGGCCTCGTCGATCACACGAAAGGCACTGGTGTAGCTAATGCTGGTTTAGTCTATTTCAATAACCGGCTTCTTGCTATGTCCGAAGATGATATTCCTTACCACGTGCGTGTCACTTCCTCGGGTGACTTGGAAACAGTTGGGAGATACAACTTTGATGATCAACTTAAATCAACAATGATTGCACATCCCAAAATCGACCCTCTTTCCAAGGAACTCTTTGCTTTGAGTTACGACGTTGTCCAAAAGCCCTACTTGAAGTATTTCAAGTTTTCACCTGACGGTACTAAATCCCCCGACGTCGAGATTCCTCTTCCGGTGCCGACTATGATGCATGATTTTGCCATCACTGAGAACTTTGTAGTGATACCTGATCAGCAAGTGGTGTTCAAGCTACAAGAAATGATAACCGGAGGTTCTCCTGTGATTTACGACAAGAACAAAAAGTCTCGATTCGGGATTCTTTCAAAGAATGCAAGTGATTCAAATGATATCATATGGGTGGAATCTCCTGATACTTTCTGTTTTCATCTATGGAACGCTTGGGAGGAGCCTGAATCGAATGAAGTTGTGGTGATCGGATCCTGCATGACGCCTCCCGACTCCATTTTCAACGAATCCGACGAGAATTTAAAGAGCGTACTCTCCGAAATCAGGCTTAACTTAAAGACAGACGAGTCCACGCGCCGCCCAATAATCTCAGAACCCGAGCAAGTGAACTTGGAAGCTGGGATGGTGAACAAGAACCGGCTTGGAAGGAAGACAAGGTACGCTTATCTCGCCATTGCCGAACCATGGCCGAAAGTGTCGGGATTTGCCAAGGTAGATCTTTTCACCGGGGAGGTAAAAAAGCACATCTACGGTGACAAAAGATGTGGTGGGGAACCCTTTTTCCTGCCTCGAGACGACAACCCTGAATCAGTTGAAGATGATGGATACATTCTTTCTTTTGTTCACGATGAGAAGACATGGAAATCAGAACTCCAGATTGTGAACGCCATGAATTTACAGTTGGAAGCTTCAATTAAGTTACCTTCAAGAGTTCCATACGGCTTTCATGGAACTTTCATTGACGCTAAGGCCCTGGTCAATCAAGCTTGATTAGACATAAGTTTAAAATTAAGAAATATTGCCCTACGAGGAGATTTTTACCAGAGGGATGATTTACAGCACAGATCCCCGGATTCTCCTGCAACTTTTTTATCTTTTTGGGTTATATATAAATAGGTTATTTTTTTTCTGCCTTTGTTTGTTATAGGTTTGAAGGAACCAGCTTGAAGCTTTTTTAGCATTGTAGCTAGAAAATTTGAGCTCAGCTGGTTTCTGTTTGGTTCTTGTCGTTTCGCTTTTACATTTGTATATAATAAAATGTTTACGGTTTTACAATTATTAATTTACAATGTCAACAGAATTTGCCTGTTTCGGCTGTTCCGAATTAATTAATGTTTATGGCGTCTTTTCACGGATATTCTTTTTTTTTAAATCTTAGGTTGACACTTGGATAATGTTGGCTACGAAATAATTTACTTTTCATTTGTTAGTAAAATATTAAAATTTTAATTTCAATCTGTCATTCATTAGAATTTAATTTACAATATTCAAATATCGAAAGAATGTTGTTCATATTTTAGTCAGTGGAATTTATTAATTAAGATTACTTGTTAATTTAAAGTTGTTCACATGTGTTTCACCTGAGTAAGCATCGGACATTTATTCATTATTCGGTTCAGAAACGATAAATTTAGTAATATCACGAAATAAGCTTTACATTATACAAATGTGAATATGAATTGATGACAAAAAAAGTTTTCAATGTAAATAAATATATGGTATAATAATTTATTTCATCATTTAATTTTATAAAAAAATAATTAATCTTTAATTTTTAGTTTTTTTTAATTTTTGAATTTACATTGTTGGTCAAATCATCTTAAAATAGATGAAAAGTTAATATTTGTTTATTTTACTAACGTGCTATCCACGTGGCAGTACACGTGTATATCCATTAATGATTAATTAATTTTTTAAAATTAAAATTTTAAAAATATATATGTTATAATTTTAAATCTTTTAAAAATAGTTTTTATTTGAATTTTTTAAAACTTTAAAAAATAATTGTTGTTATGGCATCCACATGATGCCACATCAGCGAAGTTAACAGACATTAACTTTTCCATTTATTTTGGGGTAATTTGACAAACAACGCAAGTTTAAAGGCTAAAAGAGGTGAAACGTTAAATGGATAGCTAAAATGATTTTTTTGTAAAGTTAGAGGGTCAAATAAGTCATTGTGCCTAAATATATTTATAAAAAGAATAACATAATCGAAATCCTCTAGAATACAAATAGATTTGTTAACATAGAGTACAATAAGGAGGAGGTTGTGGTGATTTGGAGGAGGACGGTTCACCTAAACAGGTAGAGAGCTGGAGAAAGACAATAGAACAAGGAGAAGGCTATGAGAGCTTGAGGAAGCTAGGTTGCAGAGGGCAAGTACTCATGGAATGCTTAGGGGAGGACAGATCCCTTTCTCATCGTTTGGGAGGCTATTTATAGGAGAGATCCTCTTATTAGCTTATATGATGTAGCAATATGGTTATCATCATGGAGTACGTGAAAGGCGTGCACAATTGAGCCCATTTTTTTATTCCTCCAAGTAGTACGAGATTGTTATGTCAAGTGAGACCCAATGGTCCTAGAAGAGAGTGTTTACACTAAAAAACGGGTGGCCTGATGGAGGAAAGATGCCTATTTTATTAGCAGGTGGCTTACAATAAGTAGCCGATCTAGGAGGCCGAATCAGTTAAGGATGGCTCAGCAGATAGGGGTGAAGGATCACCTCCATGTATTTACCTGAAGACCTCTGAGCCTGCCATGGGTCTAGTTTGGATGGTCGTATAACAATTGTCTTGCCCCTTAGTCAAAAGGTAGGTTATAAAGTGGCTCGTCTTGATATATTTTTGTTGATAAGTTGCATAGGAGGTGGAGTGATTGAAAGGTGCAACAACGAATGGTTGGAAGTCAAGGGTAGTATTGCGCTTGAAGCTGAATGGTTGTCACAAAGCTTCTAAAATACTAATCATTAATGCAAATCTGAAGCGGGTGCACTTACAAAGCAGAGGTATTGATGAACAGTAGGTTGCGAGTGACAAGGGTTGAGTTACCGTTGGCCTTGAAATTAAGTGATGTAATGATGCGTTTGAAAAGAGCTCTGTATATACCGTGTTTCTACAATTTGGTCCTCTTTTTGTTGTTTGCGGTTCTTGAGATTTATTTCTACATTGTATGTTTGCTTCGCCACCTTTAAACGTCGATTTCTATATTTTTAAGTTCTTACTAGATTTTGTGAAATTAACAGAAATAAGATTTTCCTAATATCCTAGTCGCTAACAACGATGCCAAAAACTTTATGTCCACTAAACTAACTAATAAATTGACCAAGGTAAGTGCACCTATCAATTAATAGTATAGCTATGGTAAGCACAAATAATGTTCCCTCAGGGACTACAATTACTAGTAATTATCAGCTTTCAATTATTTAATCTAATAATTCAGAATATTGATTAAAATTAAATCAAACTAGCCAAATTAACTAATGAATGCAACAAAGAATGAAACACAAAAACAATCAAGTATTAACCAAGTAACAAAGCAAAACCTAGGTAAGAATCCGCCTAGATTTCATCTATAATTCTCACTCTAATTTATGCAATTTATTTTCTTAGCTCTTTGATATATATAAATCCTTAATTTATGCTAATATCTCTTTCGAGCATAAAAGCAACTAATACTAGGTTGAATAATTGAAATTCCTTTCTAATTAAAACCCTATTATTGCATTAATTCACTCTATGGATCCCCCCTATTAGATTTGAAATTAATTCGGTAGACTTATGTCGTCTTATTTTTGGGATTGCATGCAACTCCATTCAATTAGGCAAGATCTAATCGCAAGAAGGATCTATTCAACCTCAGACTTATGCACATCAAACATGGATTAACACTCTAGAATTATTAATCTAAGAATAATAAAGCATTCATAATTGAAAACAAAGAGACTAAGATTTTATTGCATAAAAATAGAAATCAAATAATAGAACATCCAAGGATTCATCTCCCCTAGGTATTAAGAGAATTAGTTCATAATGACAAGAGTAAATACCAAAAATATAATATAACCACTAGAATAAAAGAAATCAATGATAACTCCCTTGAAAATCAACTTGGACTCTTGAATATTGGTGGATAATTGTTTGGAAATTGGCCTCAATGGTGTTCTCAATGTAATTTTCGTGCTATCCTTTGGTGGCTGCCTTTTTTCCCTTTTGTTTCCCTACTTATATCCTCTTAAAGTGTTAAAAACCTTAAAAATTGTAACTTTCAGCCATTAGTACACACATTTCCCCAGATCGACACACCTTAGACACACAGCCGTGTGGATTTCCTGTGTGAAATTTTATTGCATGTTTATAACTTTTAGAATGCTCCAATGTTCTAATTTCCACCATTTTCACTCACACTGCTCCTAAGTGCCCTATTAAACATCAAAACATGAATATAAAGGTTTAGGAGTATATAATTCACACCACATAAGCACCCAAAAATACACTAAGAATGAGGTTAAAATATGTTACTTTTGACACTTATCTTGAGGTATCTCCCTTATGTGAACTTGATAGACATATTAGTCTTTTAATCGGCTTGCTCAAATTCGATTAAGACTAAAGTCGTGTTTAGATTATCTACTAATATAAGGTATCTTCTAACACTAGGATCCATCCACGAAATGTCGCTTTGTATTAGTTTAAACATTAATAACCAATGAGCCAATATTTACTTTTATTTTGCTCAACGTGTCAAAACCATTTAAGGACATAATACAAAATATAATAATAATGAAAGAGCTTTTATTTAAAATCGATTTGTTTGAAAATACAATAATATATAGATGTAATCACTACATTAAAGGTACTAGATCCAAATAGTCTCCCACTTGCCTTAGTAGAGTACATGAGTCACGTTTCACATTCTTAAAGCTTCTACATGTTTCTAAAAACTCCTAGCTACCAAAGTCTTAGTAAATGGATCTACAAGGTTGTCCTCTAATACAATTTGACTACATCCACTATTTTATCTGTTGCCACCTCTTGTATAATGTGATTTCCTATAAATGTGTTTTGTTCATTTATGGTTTCTGGTCTCTTTAGTGTTAGTTATTGTTGTACTTTTGTCACAATACAATGTGATAGCTTTTTCCATGCCAGAAATGACTTCAAGATCTATAAGAACACTTTTATACCAACTGCTAATCCAACCACATAAAAGCATTATTATACAAAGAAAAAGGGAATAACCGAATACGTATAGTACCATCAAATACCATGTTATACTTTAAAGTACCACAAAGGGTTAGAAAACACTTAAGTTGCTGATTGAGGTCTTTGTTCATTGAGCCCCATAATTGTAACATTCTGTTTGACAGAATCTTAAAGTCCAAATACTGTTCAGAAAATGGGTCGGGTAAGATGAGTTAGAAGTGAATGGTGTTTAAGCTAGTATAACGATATGAACCATTATGAGTGCGCCTGTGACGCCTTAATGTTGGCGGACATTAGGGTAAGCACATAGTAAGCCCGATAAGGAAGGATTCGCCCAAGGAGCCCTTGGTTGGTGTGCATAGTTTGGGCAAAATTTGTTATAAGAAATAGAACCTTAGGGTTGAAAGCTTATGTCAGCAATAGAGAGTATTCGACAACGATGGCCTTGAGCTGATTAGATTATAAGGAAACAATGATTAAAGCTTAACTGAATATGAACTAAATAGCTAAGAACCAAAGAAAAACACTTGATTAGTTTCTTGGAATTGGGAAGATTTGGATAAGACCACTAATTGACTGATGTAACGTTTGTTGAGTCCTAATAAATTCAAGGGACAAGTCAAAGTGTTTAAGACAAGAAGATATATTATCTCTCTCCTTGGAAGAGGAAAACCAAAAGAAGATAGGAAAGCTCTTATTAGTTAAGTATAAGGCTAGGCGTATAGGCAAACTCTGAGTAATAAGATGTTATCCACCCCACTAATGCTCTTAACATATACGTAGATACATAAATAATATAGAAGAGAACTCCTAGTGAGGCATTAAGGAGACTCAAATAATAGAGTCGCTGCCAAGAAGGCGTAATGTGCCAAAGCGTGAATTGTTACACCATCAAATACGCTCTAATGAAATGACTAAGGATAAGGGATGAGTTGAGACCCAAGGGTGAGTCTCGTAAGTGTTTTCATATGCAAGTCTTCATAGCTTTCATGCATCTAATTAGTAAATCACATGGATCAATACACGTTTCGAACATCCACTGGAACAAAGAAAAAATATATGAGTAACTGGGTAAGTGATGGGCACTGTTCCCTTACTTCCTAAGAAAGTATTCTCAGCCTATATAAGGATGATCTAAGGGGAAAAATCCTCATATCCTTTAGGATGTGTTTGGAATGGGAGGTGAAGCTCAAAGATGCCCCTGTTGAGGTAAGAAATTGTGACTCTGTATTGATGCTGAAGAACAGATTTATTTAGCTTGAGAAAGCAAGTAGGACAAAGCTTTGTTTAGTGAATTTGGTATATAAACTAAAAGGAGGAATGAATTAGATGAATAGATCTTGACGAGTTTCTTGTGGTAACATTTAGGAGTTGTTGGTCTACTCGATGGAAGTCTAGAGCTGATGTTTGAAGCTGCCAAATGTGAGGTTTTGTAAAGATTCTATGAGTCTCTAAATTGAATCTTACTTGCATGTTTTCTTGATGATATGTTTCTGTTCTGAAGAAAATATTTACACGCATGAATGTATTTAGAAGTATTGAGTTTACATATAAGTTGCATGTTTAAAAGTGTGAGTCTATTACAAAGGGTCAAGCATAAGTCTGGATATTGAGACTGCTTGCGTATGAGTCTGTCGAGACAGTAAACAGAAATTTTGGCCATGATAAGAAAACGATATAGTGTAAGGCCTAGTCGTTTGCTATGGCATCAAATGGAAAATGAAGACCATATAGTGTAAGACCTAGTTTGGGACTATGGCATCATATGGGGAAATATGGATCACAAGTGTAAAACCTAGTCCGAGACTATAGAGTCATGTTACAAAAAGATAAAAGATGATTGAGCGAGTACCAAGTGATAAGGGGCAAATCTCAAGACGTTGAGTTTTGACAAATCCCTATCGTCAAAAATGCCATTTACCGAAATGTGGAAGCCTTTGCGGCTGTTCTCTTTTATATGTGAGTCCTAGTGGAAAAATCTATTATATGTGAGCCTCTATGGCTAAATATGTTATATGTGGAAGCCTTTGTGGTTGTTCTGTTATGAGAAGAGCCTTTGTGGCTATATCTATTAAATGTGCCTACATGGCAAAGTTTGTTATATGTGGATACCTTTGTGGCTATCTAATGTTATATGAGAGCCTTTATGGCTATATCTATCTGTATGGATGCCTTTATGGCTATCTTATGTACGTGTTTGAATGACTTGGTGGCTATTTAATGTAACTAGGTGCCTTTGTGGCTACTAAAAGTTTTGTGAATGCCCTTGTGGCTATCTGATGTTATGCAGATGCCTTCGTGGCTATTTGATGTAATGTGGACACTTTTGTAGCTCTATGTGGACGCCTTTATAGCTATCTATATATTATGCAGGGATGCCTCCATGGTGGTCTATGTCAAAGGAAGACTTCTGTGGATATCTATGACAATGGAGGAGAAGGCCTTTATGGCACAGCCTAAAAAATTAGCCTTCGTGGTAATATTTCGAAGACAATATTGATTGAGCAAACTCTAAATGAAAGTGCAACCAACAAGCTTGAGAGAATGAAGGACTGATGAGGAACATTTTATGCTGAAAGCGGACGAAGTCTACCTTGTTTATTAGAATGAAAGGTGAAATAAAAAGTATGTCTTGAGCACGAGCTCACAAGTAAGCCGAACATTATCAAGTAAAGTAAGAATGCTTTCAGAGTATTAAAGAGGGTGAGGTAAGTAAAAGATTATTATATGAAAAGTTGGTTCTGGTAAGTACTCACAAAGAAGTATAAGAAGGTGCAACATTTAAAGTTTAATAGGAAATAATGGATGAATGTATAAAAATATCTCACTAAGTTCTTATGAACTTATTATTAATGCTTCTGAATGCAAGACTTGATAGTAATGAGTGTAGCGACAGACGATGCCAAGGCTACACCAAGGTAGTGGCAGTTGATAACTCTTGAAAAAAGTTATATTTAAGGCCTCTAGATGGAATTAATTGTTTGAAATTAAGTGAATACATCTGCATTTTTAGGATAATTTTAAAATATTGCATAACAAAGCTTGGATTGCGTTGCAATTATTTGTTACTTTTATCACTTGGGGAGGAAAGGTGTGGCTTTGTGTGAATACAGGTGTAGGAAGAGCAAGAACATGAAAAGGGAAAATAAGGGAAGTGAAACATTACCGTGGAAATTGGAAAGATTGATTGCCAACAGAATTGCCATCACAATTCTGGGAAAATGACTCAGCATTCTATCCACGCCACTCTCAGCCAGCTGGACGTGTACCAGAAAAACCAACCTGAAAAGAGGAATGAAAAATGTACGCTGAGGAGGGACAAATCTACCCAATAAAAGAATGAGAGAGAAGAAGAAAAAGGGGAAGAGATTTTGTGTGAGAAAGAGACTAGTGACAATAATCCTCTCTCTGCACAGAGAAAAACTCCATTAGAGAATTTCAGAGAAAGAAAGGGTAGTAGCTACAGAGAGCAGGATATAGATGTGAAGAAGGGGGAAGACACATTTATCCTGGATTCACAAATGATTGAAAGATAAAAGAGAAGCTGGAGTGTGGCAAGAAATCCTACAGTTTTGCCTTTAGTTTTCCTAGCTTATGTGATTCAAACTTCTTTAAATGTTGATGAATGATTTAAATTCGGTGTTTACTTTTCCATGCATGAACTAAATCTTTTCTGGGTTAGAGTTATTTGGGTGGGTGTTTATCATTTTTAATGTTCATGATTTGAAATTTCCTATATCACTGTTTCATTCGATTTATGCCTATTTTAAATACATGCATGCAAGCTCTAGACATAGTTGATTGTATGTTGTGTTCATAAATTTATTTTTAATTTTGAAAAGGTTAAATATATTGGATCTAGAATCGTGTGATGCAATCTAATATTTGACAGAATACTCGTAACACTCTAGACATAGATGTTGCAAATTATGCAGAGAAGATCGTTCATTGCAGTTATTAATCCAGAGTTTTGTAGATAAAGAATTAACTCAAATTTCTAGCTTAAATCTAGCTATCAAAAGAGGCAGGTTATAATAGTAATCTCTGAGTAGTTGATTAGACAATATTTTTCGATGACATTATTTTGATATGAGCATTTCACCTAAATAATTCTAGCACTGTTCATTCAACAATAGAATTAATCTTGCTTTTCTCTGTAATTTGCCACTACATTTCATTTGTCATATCAATTTTCTATTTTTAGCATCAAATTAGATTAATTCATTATACCAACTTCTTATTCAATTTAAAAGTATTTCCTGCTATTTAGTGTAGTTAATAGGATTATAATAATTTAATCAATTTCTTACCAATTTTCAATCCCTGTGGAGACGATACTTACTTATCACTTTATTACTTGAATGATATTTACACTTGCACAATTGCATTAGTATTTTACATGCAACAACAGCTCGTGCTGATATGCATATAGAGGAAGAATGAATGAAAGAGGAAAGCATAACGAGAAAGATATGTAAAGAGCCATAAAGATATACATTAATGCCAAAGTTTATAAGGAAGGCCTTATGGCGAAGTTAATGTCTGCACATAAGTTATAGTACTCTGATTATGTATTTAATTAAAAGGAAGATGTACTCAATGAAATTTGTAGTTTTATTATGTAAATGTGGATACACTGTACAATGAGTTATCCATAATAAGTAAATCATGGTATTTCAAAGTAAAATAACTAGAAAATTTTATTAAGTCACTACTTGTTTAGTAAATAGACGAATAGAGAAGTTTAGGTTTCATCTGTTTTAAGAAGTAACACCTAATACTCAGATCTGATTGATCGGGTCGGGTGGAGGGTGTTACATGCTTGGTATTGGAGCATAGTTTAGTTAGCTATCAGACGACATAAAAGTAACTGACTGGACTGACAGTACATCGGATAGGACCCAAGTAGATTAGATCTTAAATTCATTCATGGATCTATTCACTTGTGACATTCATAGTGTGAGATACCAAAATCCTAAGTGGATTGTGGACTATGTATAGTGTGTTGGGTGTACAACTTCTGCAGTATGTAATGTCATTCACAATAGTGGAATTTATGGCCCAAGACATGGGTAAATGATGTCCTCTCATTGGCATTACATTGTTGATGAAAAGTAAACATGGCCATGAGTCTTTCGTCTTTGTGATGAATGACTTAATTACTATTCGATAATAATTGACTTTTTATGGAGGAAGATGTAATGGTTATCATGAATAGGACCATATTGGGAGGAAAAATATTTTCTCAAAGTGATTAAGGATATCCTATGAGGGTAACACACTTATGACAATGTCATTAGATGAACACTGAGTAGTTGCTTTCGTAATGGTATGTCGTTAGGGAGAGCTTAGTCACGATACTATAGTTGAATAACTTCGTAACTAAATGACTTTATAATTAATAGGACAAAATCGAAAACTTAATTATAAATAATTTCTTCCCTAATTACATATGTCCAATCGGTCCCTCTGCTAGCTCGTTGAAACCAAAAATGAATTGCGTGTTTGAATAGAAATAAACAAAATGAATAGGAGAAATGAGAAACATTTAGGAATGATTATGGTTTTTTTCGATATGAAAAGATGGAATCATTTGGAAATGAACGTAGGTTCCCAAAAAAGGAAATAGAAACGGAAATGATTCATTTGCAATTCTATATGGATTACTTAAAAATGATTGGAAGAATGAGTTTATGTTTTTGAGCTATTTTGAAGCTCGAAAATTAAAATGCACCATTCAGTCATTGTGAACATGTTAAGTTGTGAAATATTAAACATATTTTCTCAAAATTTTACCAGGGGTAAAATCATCAAAATTTTACTGGAGGTAAAATAGGGATGAGAAAATTGTTTAATATAGAATATTATAGTTCATTTCAGGAAATAGAAAAGTGAAATCGGGTTGGATCACATTATAGAGTACTGGGTCAAAAGGCCTAGGAAGTACTCGTAATTGGACTTGATGTGAGAGAGGCCCAAAACCCATCATATAACATGAAAGGGATGGCAACCCTAGTAGAATTACTAGGGTGTGACATCCACCCCACTCCTACTCTAAGTAGGAAGTTGTTTTTCTATTTGAAATAAACCACTACAACTCATCAAGTGTTTCACCTTATCTTCTTATAAATAGATGACACAAGTAGAGCTATTTACACAATATTGAGAGATTATTACTGGTTTACGGTGGAATCTGCAAGTATACACAGTCGTTATCAAGTAATAAGTGAGTAAAAAGAGTATCGTCTCCACAGAAATTGTATCTAATAATCAAAAATTGTAAAATTAATAATTTTCAAGTTGGTTAAGAAAATAAAATATTTGAAGGTGATGGATGTCCTAATTAAATTAACAACTAATATGCAAATGAGATAAAATAAAATACAATAAATTTTAAACATCAATTTAGAAGTTTTAACAACAATAACATGAATAAGCTAGAACAATTACAACTCTTGATTTAATTCATTCATAATCATGCTTAAGAAATGTTTTGGGAAAATTGTAGGGCAACTCGATTATTTATTAACTTTGAATCTAAAATCATAAGCTTCTTTCGAAGTCTTGTATTTATTACTTAGAAAAACTTGAATATTTCTATGTCAACATTCAACTAAGTATTCCTTAGAATTCATGCAACGTAATAAGGACGAGTTTGTTTGAAACAATTTAATTAGATAAACCTAAAGTTATGCAAGGTAATAGTGTTCTTTCGAATTATTACGAACCTTTAATTTATTTCTGTTCAAATATAAATTAAATATGCATCTTCTAATTATTGCATCCATTAATCACGATTCGGATATGAATAAGCAATTAATTCTAATGCAGTCAAACATATTTTAATGCATGAATGTAACACCCCAAACCCGGCCATGCGGTATTACCAGATCTGACATGTCACATGAAGAAAACGTAAAAAGAACATGTGATTCTTACTAAAGTAGGCGTTATTTGGTTATAGTTAAGAAAAAAAAGTTTGGATGTAAATATCTGATAAAATACTACTAATTTCGAGTGGTTGATTGATGAATCGAAAATCGAACTAGTGAACTTTAAAACCGTGACTTTTGAAAATGACGTTGATAATTTGAAAGAGAATCCGAGTTAAATTATTTGTGCATATTTATTATGAAAGCCATTAATCAATTTTTGGAAAACCGTTATCTATGATTTTAGAAAATCCCCATTTAAAAATAAATCATGGAAGGTAATAGGAACATCAAACATAAAACAAAATAAAAATCCCAGAGGCCTTATTGCAACTTTAAACCCATAGTAAAAGTAAAAGTTCGAAATTATTACTTCAAATGTATGGCCTCCACCGAGTCATCATGGCCCTAAGTCCTCGTCACTGAGCATTACCTGCAAGGATTAAGAAAAAGGGGTGAGTTACAAGAACTCAGTGTATAATCCCTCTTACCGTCATCCACTGGGCCTGAACCCGCATAGGAATATCTTGGGCCTAAGCCCATTTTCATAACAATATTTAAATGAAGTAAATGTATGCAACCCAGCCCATCCATCCATCACACCCCCAACCAGCCAATCACACCTGTGGGGGTCAAGTCAACCCACCCCGCCACTCACACCAAATTGCAGTCGAGCTGCTATTTATATAATATTTTTGTGGTCAAGCCACCGAAATCGTAATTAAGCACATTAGTGAACAAATTGTGGCAATGCCACTAGGCTACACTGCTCTCCATACAATTTTTCCCATCCCATGTAATGTATAAAAATGCCACATACATACTAAAATATCCACATGTAAATAACAACCATTTATCTGGTGAATTATTACGGTGAAACGGCCCATTATAGTACAATGGCAATTCGGCCCACTAAGGCATTCTAGCAAATCGGCCCATAAGAGTATTTTCGTAAATTGGCCCATATGGGCATTTTCGTAAATTGGCCCGTAGGGGCATTTTCGTAAATTTAGCATATTAACACCGATTTTGACAGATCTTTTAGAAATAGCGTTGTTTAAGCAACTTACTCGATTCATGCCATATTACGGTTATTAGATTCGTAAGCAACAACAATCTATTTTTTTTCCAACATAATAGTGAATTCACGAATCTACAGGATTTCAGTGTGAGATTACACACCTGATTACGGTAATGACTAAACCTTCTTAATCGTCGGCACCTATGTCACCATAATACTCAATTAACAACAAAAAGAGGGTGTCTTAAATCCAGATATCTAAATCTAACGATCTAATGAAAATGCTTACCCTTAGTATCGTGAACGACCACGATTTGCCTATTCTCACCGGATGATGGTCCACAACCTGGTGGGAAATCTCGAACTGCTGATACCGCTCTACGCTTGAACTTGTGAGTAGAGATTGCAAGTCCACTCCCTTTTCGTCCTCCTATCGATTTTCCTTTCAAATCGTTACCACTTGCCTCCATTGAAAAAGTCTCGGTCAGTAAATTACTACTATGAGAGAGTAGTTGTTTAGGGAGAGGATTTCGGCTTACCACTATTTTTGAAGGACCAACGAGTAGAGAAAACGAGTAGTTTAGTCCCTAAAATAATCGATTAGTCAAATCTAACGATCCGTTTTAGCGGAATAACAACGCAATGAGATAGATCGAAAAGAACCTTGAAGAAATTCCTTACCTTAACAATGATAGATCTGAATTCCATCGATTGTACTTATGGCTACGGATGAATCGACAAGGATATGATATACGGCCACCCACTAGAACACTACGAAAAAGAGATGATCACGATATGAGGGAGTAGTTGAAAGGGATGTTTTCGGTTTAGAAAACCATCCAATGATAAGGGTACATATTCGGCCATGAAGAAAAGAAAATGAAAAGAAGAGAATGAAATCACTTACCCAAATCGGTCAAGGAAGAAATGCCCAATATGTAAGCAAGAAGAAGAAGAAATAATGTGATTAAAGTTTCGGCTATTTAGAGAGAAAAGATCAAGCAAGATTTGGCCATCAAAAATATTGATTAAAGAAGAAGAGAGAAGGGTTGAAGAATTGGTGAAAAAGAAAAGAAAAGATGGGAAAAAGAAGTATTAGATAGTTTCGGCTAACACCAAAGAGAAGATGATAAAAAGGCTTGAGTGTTTTGGCAAACAAAGGAAAAATGAACACAATATTTTGAGTGTTTCGAAAACAAAGTAAAAGGTTGGAAAAGAAAACACCAAAATTGTTCAAAAAGAATGAAAACCTCTCATGTACAAGTTTGCAAAAAGGCTAAAGAAAATTGGCTCCCAAAATCCCCCTACCAAAACTATGTATGTCCCTAACACCAAAAGGATTTTGTTGACCAAAATTCTTTCCCCAAGCTCCTTCCAAAAATTCGGCCAACATGTCCCCCCACCTTATCCCTTTCCTTTATTTCTTTCCTTTTTTTCCCTTGTTCTCCTCCTTACCTTATTTTCTTAGTCTTCTTTCCATCATTTGAAAAGTCTTCCTTTCCTTTATTAAAGCCATGGCCGACACTTACCATTTAGCACAAAAACAATTAATCCAAAACTTTGCAATAGGTGGGATTCGAACTCCACCCCTAAAGCTTCTTCATGTGATGCCTCACCACTTTGCTACTAGCTCTTCTTGTGCTAGCTAAATACATACTTATTTCCTTAAGTCTTGACACCACTTACCTTCTCTCCTTAAAGTTCTTAAACAAAAAAATTTTGCTAAGGGCCAACTCAACCCCAAGCCTTCTTAGAACCCCTAAACATACAAAATTAACATTCTTAACTAGCCTAACGCATGGTATAATGTAAAACATAAATTCTTGAATTTCAAGATGTTACAATTCTACCTCCTTAAAGAAATTTTGACCTTGAAATTTACCTGATTAAAAGTGATGAGGGTATTGTTGCCGGACCGTGTCCTCTGGCTCCCATGTAGCTTCCTCTGACCCGTGATTATGCCATAATACTTTGACTAACGGAACCGACTTCCTTCTCAGCACCTTAATATCCGATCTAAAATCTGCACTAGCTCTTCTTCAAAAGACAAGTCAGGTCTTATCTCAATTTCCTCCACTGGTACAACATGAGACAGATCCGAGCAATAACGTCTTAACATCGAGACATGGAATACACTATGTATCTGACTTAACTCTGGAGGTAACTCAAGCTGATAAGCCACTGGCCCAACACGCTTCAATACACGGTATGGTCCAATAAACCTAGGGCTCAACTTGCCTTTCCGCCCAAATCTTAAGATTTTTTTCCAAGGTGAGACTTTCAAAAAGACCTAGTCTCCCACCGTAAACTCTATATCCTTACGCTTCATATCCGCGTATGATTTCTGTCTGTCCGAAGCTTCTTTTAACTGAGCCCGAATTACCTTAACTTTTTCCTCTGTCTCTGAAATCAACTCAGGACCCAATAACTGTCGCTCCCCCAGCTCAGTCCAGCAAGTAGGAGTACGACACCTACGACCATACAACGCTTCGTAAGGTGCCATTTGGATACTGGATTGATAGCTGTTGTTGTATGTAAACTCTGCCAGTGGTAGAAAATCTTCCCAACTACCCCTAAAGTCGATCACACAACCCCTTAACATGTCTTCTAGAATCTGGATTACTCTCTCCGACTGACCATCAGTCTGCGGATGAAATGCCGTTCTGAAATCTAACCTTGTACCTAAAGCCTCATGCAGAGCCTTCCAAAACCGTGATGTAAACCTAGGATCCCTGTCTGATATGATAGACATCGGTACCCCCATGCAACCTCATGATCTCTGCTACATACAACTTGGCCAACTTCTGCAACGAATAATCTATACGAACAGGTAGGAAATGAGCAGACTTCATTAATCGATCCACTATAACCCATACTGAATCTTTCTTAGTAGGCGTTAAGGGTAACCCACTAACAAATTCCATCATTATCCTTTCCAATTTCCATAGTGGAATTTTAACCGATTGTAGCAACCCTGACGGTAGTTGATGTTCCGCCTTCACTTGCTGGCATGTCAAGCACTTGCTCACGAAGTCTGTAACCTCTCGTTTGAACCTGGCCACCAATATTGCTCATGAAGGTCTCGGTACATCTTATTTCCCCTGGGGTGCATAGCATATGGGCTACTGTGTGCCTCACGCAGAATCATTTGCCTCAATTCCGAATCCTTGGGCATACAAACTCTTTAATCCAAAACACAATAGTCCATCACTATTTAATCCAAAATCCCCTATCTCAGCACCTTCCACTTGCTGAAGTTGAGAACCCAACCTTTCATCTAACAACTACTTTTTCTTAATCTGACTCACCCATGTAGGCTTCACTTGAAGTTCAGCTAACAAGCTACCATCTTCATAAAGGCTAAGATGAGCGAATATCACTCTCAAATCCGATATCACCTTACGACTCAACGCATCTACCACTACGTTAGCTTTACTTGGGTGATACTCGATTGAGCAGTCATAATCTTTCAACAATTCTATCCACCTCCGCTGTCTTAAGTTCAACTCCTTCTGGGTAAGGAGGTACTTCAGACTCTTATGGTCCGTATAGATAATCGACTTCTCCCTGTACAGATAGTGTCTCCAAATCTTCAGAGCAAACACCACTGCAGCTAACTCCAAATCATGAGTGGGATAGTTTATCTCATACGGCCTTAACTGACGAGATGCATAAGCCACCACTTTCCCCCTTGCATTAACACACATCACAAGCCTGTGTGTGACGCATCACAATAAACAATAAACTTTTTACCAACCTCAGGCTGAATCAATACTGGCGCTTCTGTCAGAATCTTCTTCAATTTCTCAAAGCTCTCTTGCTGCTTATCTGACCACACAAACAGTACTCTCTTACGCAACAGCTTAGTTAGGGGTACAGCAAATAGCGGAAACCCCTCAACGAACCACCTGCAATACCCAGCCAAACCTAGAAAACTTTAGATTTCTGCCACTGACTTCGGTGGCTTCCAATCCAATACAGCCTCGATCTTCCGGGGATCAACTTTAATTCCCTTGGTAGACACAACATGCCCCAAAGAGGTTACTTCCCTCAGCCAAAATTCACACTTACTGAATTTGGCATATAGTTGCTTCTCCCTTAATATCTACAATACTACCCGTGGATGCGAATAATGCTCCTCTTCAGTTTTTGAGTACACCAAGATGTCATCTATGAACACAACCACAAACTGGTCTATATAAGGTTGGAAGACTCGGTTCATCATATCCATAAATGTAGCTGGTGCATTAGTCAGCCCGAACGGCATCACTAAGAACTCATAATGCCCATATCGGGTTCGAAACGCTGCCTTATAAATATCCACCTCCTTGACTTTTAACTAGTGATACCCTGATCTCAAGTCTATCTTCGAGAAAATCGAAGCTCCTCGCAGCTGATCGAACAGATCATTGATCCTCAGTAACGGATACTTGTTCTTGATTGTCAACTTATTCAATTGCCTATAATTGATGCACATATGCATCGACCCATCCTTTTTCTTAATGAACAAAATCGGCGCTCCCCACAGTGACACACTTGGTCGAATAAATTCACGGTCCAACAATTCCTGAATTTGAGCTTTAAGTTCCACGAGCTCCTTCGGTGCCATTCTGTAAGGAGCAATGGACACCGGAGCCATTCCTGGCAACAGTTCAATACCAAATTCCACTTCCCGATTCGGAGGCAGTCCTGGAAGCTCCTCGAGAAAGACGTCCGAAAACTCTTTCACCGTTTTAACACTCTCTACCAACAACTCTTTGGCATCCAAAGCACTGATAAAGGCTATGAACGCTTCGCACCCCTTTCGTACCAACTTTTCTACCTTTAAAGAAGATACTACATTAGACAGATAATTTCTTCTTTCACCTATCATTCTCACTTCCTTATCCTCTGAAGTTCTTAGTACCATCTGCTTTGCAGTACTGTCCAAGTTCGTATGATGTTTAACCAGCCAGTCCATGCCCAAAATAAGATCAAACTCGCCGAATGGCAGTTCCATCAAATCTGCCAGAAATACTACCCCCTGAACTTCTAAGGGCACATCCCTATACAACTTATTTACTACCACCGACTGTCCTAAAAGGCTAATCACAGTTGTTTCTCTAGCAGAAATCTCATATCTAATTTTCAAAGTTCCAGACACAGCACATGCAACATACGAATGGGTAGATCCAATGTCTATCAAAGTGGTAAAAGGTACATCAGATATGAAAAACATATCGATTATGACATCCGGTGCATCACCATCCTCTCGACGTCTGACCGCATAGACCAAACCTGGATGTCTTGCCTCTGTGTTACCCCTATTACCGGCACCTCTACCTGGTGCACCCTGACCTCGTCCTACGCCATTACCACCTCGACCGGTCCTCCGGCCTCTCGGCGGGCGGTGCGGCGCCTCTGCCGATCGCGCAAATGCATACTGAACTACCTGAGTCTGAGCAGGCTCTTGAGGGCAATCCCTAAACCGATGGTCCTTGGAACCACATCTGAAACAACCATCGGTTCTCTTCTAGCATTCACTCGAGTGAAGTTTCCCACAATCAACACAAGGCTGTAACTGATTGGTAGCAGCTGGAGCACCTACTCGAACTGGCCCATCACTTCTGGGTCTTTTCTGAAAACTTCTAGCAAGACCTGAGTACCCAGAGTCTCTCTTGTTCCTGCCCCTATCCTTGTCTCAATTTTGCCGTTTCGAGTGTTTTACTTCTTCAGCAATCTTAGCTTTTTCCACCAGTGTGGCAAAATTCCTCTCCTTCTGTGGGGTTATTAGTATCCGTAGCTCATCACGCAATCCATCTTTAAAATGCACACAGTGTTCATAATCAGCCGGTACTATTCCCTGGGCATACCAGCTTAAACGCAGAAACTCTGCCTCATATGCTGCTACAGATCCACCTCCTTGGACCAGATTTAGGAATTCCTTCCTTCGGGCATCCACATAACTAACCCCGACATATTTGCCTTGAAATGTTGTCTTAAAGAATTCCCAAGTAATACAATTAGCCTGGGTGCCTTCCCGAATAGTGATCCACCACTGATACACCTCGTCTCTCAGCAACGACACAACTCCTTTCAGTTTCTGCTCAGCTGTGCAATCCAGATCGTCCATAATCCGCTCCACTGCCTCAAGCCAGTACTCCGCTACACTAGGTGCTACACCCAAAATACCCCTAAAAACTTCGTCCCTATTCGATCTAAGCCGCTCGGATATCGACCTACGAGCTACCGACCCAGTTCTTGCCCTAGCAACCCTTTCTAGAACTCGCAACATCGCTTGGGACAGAGCGTCGTCCTCTCTCACTCGATCATGTGACCCAGCTTCAGTCACCGGTGACGCAGGTGCGTCCATTTCCAGCATATGTCCCGATGCCTCAGATACAACTCTAGCACCTCGGCGTCTACCACGGCCACGTCTACCGCGTCCACGTCCTTTAGCACTCATGTTTGCTAAGTTGATTTAATCTGATTAAGAGTCTTATGAATCAGTATGCTATTCAATGTTTATTAAACAATGTTTTATGGAGTATAGGGAGTAAAGTCGTTTTCGCAAAGCGTATCCTAAAGTCTCAATCTCTATAGTTTTAGCTCCTAAAGCTAAAAGTTCTAGAGTATTTCTGTTTTTGTGGAGTTTTCCTTACTACAATAATAACACAATAATCATAAAATGAAAGCAAAGACTTACTGACTTGATGCCGGATACTCATGGTGCCATACTTCCTCTAAAACATGTATTTATAAATCAAATTCAAGCAGTTTTAGAAAATATTTTTGAACCCAAACCACAGCTGAGTTTTGCAATCGGGCTTTGATACCATAAAATTTAACACCCCAAACTCGACCCATGAGGAATGACCAGATCTGACATGTCACATGAAGAAAACCTAAAAAGAACATGTGATTCCTACTAAAGTAGGCGTTATTTGGTTATAGTTAAGAAAAACAAGTTTGGATGTAAATATTTGATAAAATACTACTAGTTTCGAGTGGTTGATTGATGAATCAAAAATTGAACTAGTGAACTTTAAAACCATGACTTTTGAAAATGACGTTGATAATTTGAAAGAAAATCTGAGTTAAATTATTTGTGCATATTTATTATGAAAGCCATTAATCAATTTTTGGAAAACCGTTATCTATGATTTTAGAAAAACCCCTTCTAAAATTAAATCATGGAAGGTAATAAGAACATCAAACATAAAACAAAATAAAAATCCCAGAGGCCTTATTACAACTTTAAACCCAACATAGTAAAAGTAACGAAATAAAGCGGAAAAGTAATTTACTAAAGTTCGAAAATATTATTTCAAAAGTATGGCCTCCACCGAATCATCCATGGCCCCAAGTCCTCGTCACTGAGCATTACCCGCAAGGATTAAGAAAAAGGGGTGAGTTATTAGAACTCAATGTATAATCCCTTTTACCGTCATCCACTGGGCCTGAACCCGCATAGGAATATCTTAGGCCTAAGCCCATTTGCATAACAATATTTAAATGAAGTAAATGTATGCAGCCCAACCCATCCATCCATCACACCCTCGACCAGCCAATCACACCTGTGGGGATCAAGTCAACCCACCCTGCCGCTCACACCAAATTACAGTCGAGCTGCTATTTATATAATATTTTTATGGTCAAGCCACTGAAATCGTAATTAAGCACATTAGTAAACAAATTATGGCAATGCCACCAGGCTACACTGCTCTCCATACAATTTTTCCAATCCCTTGCAATGTATAAAAATGCCACATACATAATAAAATATCCACATGTACATAACAACCATTTATCTAGTGAATTATTACGCTGAAACGACCCATTATAGTACATTGGTAATTCGGCCCACTAAGGCATTCTAGCAAATCGGCCCATAGGGGCATTTTCGTAAATCAGCCAATAGGGGCATTTTCGTAAATCGGCGGTATTTTGGTAAATCGGCCTATAGGGGCATTTTGGTAATTTAACATATTAATCCCGATTCTGATAGATCTTTTAGAAATAGTGTTGTTTAAGCAACTTACTTGATTTATGCCATATTATGGTTATTAGATTCGTAAGCAACAACGATCTATTTTTTTCCAACATAATAGAGAATTCACGAATCTACGGGATTTCGGTGTGAGATTACACACCTGATTACGGTAAGGAACTAACCTTCTTGATGGTCGGCACCTATGTCACCATAATACTCGATTAACAACAAAAAGAGGGTATCTTAAATCCAGATATCTAAATCTAACGATCTAATGAAAATGCTTACTCTTAGTATCGTGAATGACCACGATTTGCCTATTCTCACCGGATGATGGTCCACAACCCGATGGGAAATCCCGAAATGCTGATACCGCTCTACGCCTGAACTTGGGAGTAGAGATTGCAAGTCCACTCCCTTTTCGTCCTCCTATCGATTTTCCTTTCAAATCGTTACCACTTGCGTCCATTGAAAAAGTCTCGGTCAATAAATTACTACTATGAGAGAGAGTAGTTGTTTAGGGAGAGGATTTCGGCTTACCACTATTTCTAAAAGACCAACGAGTAGAGAAAACGAGTAGTTTAATCCATAAAATAATCGACTAGTCAAATCTAACGATCCGTTTTAGCAGAATAACAACGCAATGAGATAGATCGAAAAGAACCTTGAAGAAATTCCTTACCTTAACAATGATAGATCTGACTTCCACTGATTGGACTTATGGCTACGGATGAATCGACAAGGATGTGATATACGGCCACCCACTAGAACACTACGAAAAAGAGATGATCACGATATGAGGGAGTAGGAGGGAGGGATGTTTTCAGTTTAGAGAACTATCCAATGATAAGGGTACATATCGGCCATGAAGAAAAGAAAATGAAAAGAAGAGGATGAAATCACTTACCCAAATCGGTCAAGGAAGAAATGCCCAATATGCAAGCAAGAAGAAGAAGAAATAATGTGATTAAAGTTTTGGCTATTTAGAGAGAAAAGATCAAGAAAGATTCAACCATCAAAAATATTGATTAAAGAAGAAGAGAGAAAGGTTGAAGAATTGGTGAAAAAGAAAAGAAAAGATGGGAAAAAGAAATATTAGATAGTTTCGGCTAACACCGAAGAGAAGATGATAAAAAAGGCTTGAGTGTTTTGGCAAACAAAGGAAAAATGAACACAATATTTTGAGTGTTTCGGCAACAAAGTAAAAGGTTGGAAAAGAGAGCACCAATATTGTTCAAAAAGAATGAAAACATCTCATGCATAAGTTTGCAAAAAGGCTAAAGAAAATTGGCTCCCAAAATCCCCCTACCAAAACCGTGTATGTCCTAACACCAAGGATTTTGTTGACCAAAATTCTTTCCCCAAGCTCCTTCCAAAAATTCGGCCAACATTTCCCCCCCACCTTATCTCTTTCCTTTATTTCTTTCCTTTTTTTTTCCTTTGTTCTCCTCCTTACCTTATTTTCTTAGTCTTCTTTCCATCATTTGAAAAGTCTTCCTTTCCTTTATTAAAGCCATGGCCGACACTTACCATTTAGCACAAAAAAAATATTAATCCAAAACTTTGCAATAGGTGGGATTCGAACTCCAAGCCTAAAGCTCCTTCATGTGACGCCTCACCACTTTGCTACTAGCTCCTCTTGTGCTAGCTAAATACATACTTATATCCTTAAGTCTTGACACCACTTACCTTCTCTCCTTAAAGTGCTTAAACACAAAAATTTTGCTAAGGCCCAATTCAACTCCAAGCCTTCTTAGAACCCCTAAACATACAAAATTAACATTCTTAACTAGCCTAATGCATGGTATAATGTAAAACATAAATTCTCGAATTTCAAGATGTTACAATGAATAACATGAATGATTTTAATTGGAAGTATAATAATTGAGGCATAGAACATTATAAACATTAATTGAATGAATCAAATCAAGGCATTGCAACCATTCTAGCTGAAACAAATTAAGTCATTATCAGTAATAGAAAAACAATCATGTAATTTGCAATCATGTTTGTAGACTAAGAACAATTTAAAGAGAAAGGAATAAGAAACCCTGAGAAGATTTTGGTGATTTCTCGAGAATTATCTGTTGTGGCTTCCTCTGAATTTCGTCGTTGCTCTGATGCAAATTACTCCTCAAGGTGATCGGCCAAGAGAGCTTTCTCTCAAGAACTACTTATTAGAGGAACTCTCAAAGAGCGGATGAGAAAAATGAAAGGAAATGGGAGGCTTAGGCATGAAGGGAAAGGAGAATGAAGTGAATATTTTAAATGATAGATGTTGAATGAAGGGTGGTATTTATAAATGAGGGAAGGCTTGAGAAATTTTTAAAAGTAGCATGAACATCCCTTGAAAGTCTCTCCTGCGTGGCTGGCCATAATTTGTGGAAAGAGGGGTTGATTTCTACTTGATTTTAGCTTGATTCTTGCTTGATTGAAGGAACAAGGTTGGATGGAAACCATGGGATTTTGTTGATGCTAAGTTGTGATGTTTTTACACATCCAGGGGCCCTTAATTAATTATTCCAAAATTGGTTGGGATGCTCATTGCCAAATTTGGACTCCTTCCCCTTTAATGGATAATTTGGGCTTCAATGTGAAGAGTAGGCTTGTTCCTTTCATCCAGCCACTTCCAAGCTAGGTTATAATCAATTCCTTGACTCCAATACTCAAGCATTGTTGTCCCATGCTGATTAATATTCAGCTCATGTCCATGCATCATCCATAATGTCTTGAAACATCTAGCACATCAGTGTACCAAGCTACAACAATTTTAGCACAAAATTATGTAGTTTCGAAAATGTAGCAACATAAACTAAAAGTATATAAAATTAGCATTTATTTTCTTCAAATTACAATCTTACTTTAATTATACCCTATTTCTCAACATGTACTAAAAATATATAATTTGCTATAGAAAATGTTCGGAATTGCATGCATTCATAGTTAAAAGGTACTTTAAAAGTCTATATAATTTAGAGTTATCAGTTAATCTACAAAAAAATAGAGAGAATTTATTCTCAAAAATCAAATATATTTTTCTAGAATAACAATTCTACCAGTATCTATTAAAGAAGAGAGAATTTTTTGTTTTCACCCTAAATAAAAGAGAGAACTTTTTGTAGTTCTTTGTTACAATTCAATTGGTTTGAGCCCACAATCGAAGCTGTTTGTGGTATGAGAATAACGAAGAAGATCATTCCGTTGAAACCTAGGAACGATGAATGTCTATTAAGTTGAAAACATATGTATGAATTTGGTTAGGATTTATTGCATAAATATCACAAACGGGTCGATTTTCAAAATTTTAATATTTCTTTGTGCAAGAAAACCGTTTTCAAACTAGGATTTTTCCAATACAAGCAATGTTAGATGCTCCCTTGGAATTTGCCTTGGTCTTGCGTTGTTTAATATCCTTTCCAGCTCGGGATCAAATGGGACCAAATTGTTGTTACTTTAAGTCATACACTAAGATATGCAAGCACAAGAAACAAAAGTAAGTAAGGAAAATAACAAAACAAACGCAAAAAGAAATACAATAACACGTAAAGCGTCGTATCTATAAACATAGCTTTCACTAATTATCTCTCTAGCAAAGCATGGAAAAATCAAAACAATTCAACTTCACACACACAAATCTCCCCGAAAACAACACTGCAACACCGACAACTTGACCGCATGTGTCGATGTTTGTACGCCAAGCAGAGAATTAAAACAAATATAGATTTAAAAGCGATTTTAACTACCGGTTTGACATGTTGGTTAAAATATTTGTGTGTTATAATAAAAGATAGAGTATTCCGAGGATTGAACCCAAGAGAGATTAGGTGATAAGGTGAATGGACAACAATTAAACATGAAATTAGAAAGTATAGTTATCTAATGGCTAAGTGCTATATTTCAACAATTTAAAATTCAAGGTTGATTAAACTAAACAATACTTAGAGGGACTAAAGTGAACAAAAGCTAAAATTACAAAAGTATTAATTCAATGAAATTGAGTGGTTAATTGATATCCATGGTGCTAACTAATTCTTGAATCAAGGATCAAAATTGCTTAACCTCCTAGTTGATCCAATTTTACCTCTCGATCATCATTTTACCCAATTAGACGATTTGGTCCAATAAATCGGGAAAATCGAATTCGTTCAAAATAGGATCTCCTCTTGGTCTCACCTATCTAAATGCTCCCTTAAAGTCGAAAATTATAAATTTTGATGTCTATTCGATTTAATCTAATTTTTACGATTTAGTTCTTAAGTTTAAAATCAATCATGCAACATTTCAATCAGTCAACCACTACAAAGCTTAGTTCCTACTCATCATTAAATCACAAAGCCCAACCAATTTCATGGTTAAATAAATTATCAAAGAACCACAAAAGAGGTGAGGGTTGAGAAATGTTTAGTGAATCTTAAAGCCGTCCCTGATAAAACTGATGGCAAGCAAGAATATTCACAAATCCACAACCCCTATTAATACTATGTACTTTTGATAACTAAAAACATGTAAATCTATTGAATACTTTGAAGGAAAACTCAAAATAACAATATAGGTCATTTTATCTTTTTGGAATAAAGATAAAAGTGTAACAAAATAAAGATTGAGATAATAATAGATGATGAAAAGCAAAAACTTACGAATCTAAAATGATTGAGATAATAATTGATGATGATAAAAAGGATGTCTAACTTTTTATGCCATAAAGATGCGTTAAATGCATCCGATTTTCTAACCTTAACATTGATAAAAATGCCCTTAAAAATGTGATGACTTGAGCTGAGTTTGACCAAAAATTGCCCCGTTTAGTTTTTCACCCGTCAGGCTTTAGTGTTGCGACACACAGGCTTGGGTGTAGCAACACGCAAAGTAGTTTGCATAAAGAGGGACGTGAGAGTACTCAGTGTCACAACACACCCTTGTTGGTGTCGCGACATGGTCTTTAATCCCTTCACTTCAACATTTGGCTCAGAATTGCAATCTTGAGGACTTGGAGTGGCGATCTTGGGACTCAATGTCGCTAAATCCAATGTTTGAGGTCGTGACCTCCACAACAGGTCACCTCCAAAGTGAGTTTTAGTGAAGTTCAACTTCTTCGGGGTGATGGGGAGTTGGTGTCGTGACACACAAGCATAATTGTCACAAGACACACACATAAGTTGAATTTCCGTATGATATTTGGCCTTAATCATCTCCTTACATAAGCTCAAATCAAATAGTAGACTCCCAATGACATAATTTTGCCAACTTGGGTCTTAAAAGTGATAAAAGCTAAGATTGAAACTAAAAACAAATAATCGATAAAAATCATTAAAATAATCTTAAACTACTTGAGAATAAGCTTCTTAAGCACGTGAGAGAGCTTACTTTAACATATCAAATTATGGTAGGTCATGACCCTACAGCCTATAAAGTTCTTCGACAAGATTTTGAACATGATCTTTATTATGTGTTTGAGTCAAGTTTGGTCCTATTGTCTTCGATCCTAAAAAAGTAACTCAAAATCGTAATCATATGGTCTTTGATCAGAGTGTCAAGTTTTTTCTAGGTATTTGTCAAAATGGTAATTGCTGATTATCGATCCAAAGTAGTTTAGCCTCTGAATATGTCCGCTAGTTTTTCAACCATCCCTTTGGTCGAATTTCAACTCTCCAGTTGCTTTTGAAGGGTACTGATCTTCTTCTGTGATTGCCGAATCTTTCTACAAGGATAGCCGAAACCTTTTGTAAAGGTAAGTATCGATTTGGGTTTTCTTTCAATCTTTTTTCGGCTTTTGGAGGCCATAGCTGAATGGCTAAATAGTTGCCTAATCTCGTGTTTTCTCTGATTTGCGGCATTCTGGGATTTGAAGGGGATTCAATCGCTTAGATTTCTAAGCTAGAGTTCAGTAGCCTTGGATCGTATCATTTCGGGATTTCAAGGTAAGGAGATCTGTTAATTTAAGCATATAATTCGGGTAAAACACTAACCCTTGGCCGAATATAGGAGAGGCCTTATCTTCGCGTTCTTCCAGCTTTTGAGCAAAGTTGTAGACAAAGGACAGTAAATCTGATTAGTGAGGGTATCGACATAGAGAGTAGTACTACGTGTTATCAGGTGTGTAACACTCTCACACCATTTAGATTGCTTGATTAGTATGCATATAAACCTGTTATATTCTGTATATTCTGTTAAATGCTGAAATACTGGCATGGCTGTTGAAAACCCAAAATAGGGTAAAGGCGAATCACCAGGTTAGTGATCTCTGTCATTCTAAAGTGAATGTTTCTGTTGAGATGATATATTTTATATGTATGCATGGGGTTGGGTGATTGATGAAAGGAGAAGTGTTCTGTTGTAGTGGCTTTTGCCATGATCTGTTGTAGTGGCTAATGCCATGATCTGTTGTAGTGGCTATTGTCATGATCTGACGATGAGCAGCTATCTGCAGCATGACTGCCATCGATGGTGTGTAGTGGTGTGGGTTGATTGTAGAAATCCCCAATGGTGTGATTGGCAGGTAAAGGTGGTGTGTAGCGGATGGAAACCTAGGATTGGGTTGGGCTTTGCATAATTTTTGTTGTAAAATATTCTGTTATTCTGTTCTGTGGGCTAAGGCCCAATCTGATGGTGCACGAGGGTTGCACACTGAGTCTCGCGACTCACCCTATTATTTAACATTTTCTGAGAGACACTTAAAGCATCGGATGGGAGTGGAGAGGAACGCAAGGTGGCCATACACGAGCTCATTTTGGATACTGCAAAAGACTATATTTTGTTTATTTACATTTAATATTTTGAATTAAGTTTGGGTTATATTTTATTGTAACAAAGCCACGGGCTATTCATTTTATATTTTTGGGTTTTGCGCTTTATTTTTAGACACTTGAATTATCTGATAAAAATTGAGACTAAAACATGTACTAAATTTCAGTTTTTAATTCATAAAGGCATTTAAATGAAAATTCATAACTTTTACGAATTATTCAACCATTTATTTTCCCGAATAAAATGCTAAAATCAAGAGAAATATTCTCCAAAAATGTGACATGTTTTACTAAATCTTCTCAGTGACATGCTAGATCCGGTCGTGGAGTTTGGGCAGGGTTTAGGGTATTACAAATTGGTATCAGAGCCCGATTCAAAACTCAGATTTAGAGTTTTTGGGCTCAAAACGTTTTCTAAAGATGGGTTTTGGAGAAATGCATGTTTATAAAACATACAGGATGGTTTTCTCAGCATGGCACCTGCGTTTCTGGCCCAAGTCCGCCAGGTAAGTATTTTGATCCCACTGTGTGTTATATATGTATGTGGGCTTGATGGGCTTTAAGGGACGTAGACTAGTTAGATTAGAACTTGATGGACTCTAGGCTTAGCTTAAAGAACTTTTTAAATCTCATAAGACTTAAGTCAACAAACAAACCCTTGAATGAGTCGTAAGACTAGGGTGTGGCAACAGGCATACGCATGTCTAGGATTAGATCCGGAAGAGCCTGGTACTTAAGCAGTCCTAGTGACTCACCTCCTCTTCGCTGGAATCCTACCTGGTGCGTAGTGACTATTCGCCCTAGCCACGAGGATTTGTTGACGGGCCAAAATCTATACCTAAAACCCGAAAGGGACCAGCCACCCTAGTTTTGTAAAATTACCACAACGCCCCTGATATGGAATTTTTTTTTACCAAAACCCTCTTGATTTGAAAAAAAATGAAAACACCCTTGATTTGGAAAATTATCAAAATTTGCGAACTTACCGAAATACCCCTGCTTCACAAAATTACTAAAATACCCCTGCTTCAAAAAATTACCAAAATACCCTTACTTTGAAAAATTACCAAGATACCCATGATTTGCAAATATACCCCCAGATTTACGAAAATACCCCGATTTACAAAGTCAACGGATTTTTTTTTAAAAAAAACACATACAACACACAACATTAACCAACAACCACAAACACCAAAATACCACTACTTCTTTTAGAATCAAATCCTCCAGAATACCCCTGTTTTGTAAAAAATATACCTTTATCTCGAAAATTCCCAAAAATACTTTATTTTGTCAAATCACAAAAATACCCTGTAGGATAAAATTACAAAAAATACCCCTGAGTAGAGAAATGCCGAAAATACACTTTTGGAGATGACTGTGGTTAGTCCTTTAGGACAATCTAGGGTAGTAAAGGCGGGGAGGTGGCTGTGTTAGGAGAAAGAAGAAATTACTTGTCCAATGTAGTGTCCGCATTAAAAGCTATTAAAATGATTCGGAACGGATGTAATGCGTTTCTAGCCTTTATCAGTGCTTTGGATGTTAAGGAGGTGACTGTCAATGAGGTTTGAACAGGCAAGGATTTCAGAGATGTCTTTCCTGAAGAATTGCCCGGATTACCCCCAGACCGCAAAGTGGAGTTTCGAATAGAGCTACTTTCGGGTACGGCTCCGGTGTCTATTGCTCCGTATAGAGTGGCGCCGAAGGAGCTGGTAGAACTCAAAGCCCAGATCCAGGAACTGTTGGATCGTCGATTTATCTGATCGAGTGTGTCTCTGTGGGGAGCCCCGGTCCTGTTTGTGAAGAAGAAGGACGGATCCATGCGTATGTGCGTGGACTACCGTCAACTAAATAAGTTAACGGTTAAGAATAAGTACCCACTGCCAAGGATTGACGACCTGTTCGATCAACTCAAAGGAGCTTCGGTCTTTCCTAAGATTGACTTAAGGTTGGGTTATCATCAGTTGAAGGTAAAGGAAGGAGACATTCATAAGACAGCGTTTCGAACTCGCTACGATCATTATGAATTTTTGGTGATTCCGTTCGAATTAACAAACGCGTCAGCAGCATTTATGGATATGATGAATCGGGTGTTTCAGCCATACCTTGATCGGTTCGTGGTGGTGTTCATCGACGATATTCTGGTTTATTCCAAGTCTAAATAGGAGCATGATGCACATCTTCGTGTGGTGTTACAAATTTTGAGGGAGAAGCAGTTGTTCACTAAGTTTAGCAAGTGTGAGTTCTGGCTAAGGGAAGTAACTTTCTTAGGATATGTGGTTTCTGTAGAGGGAATTAGAGTTGACCCTCGAAAGATAGAAGCTGTATTGGATTGGAAACCACCGAAGTCGGTGGCAGAGATTTTAAGTTTCTTGGGATTGGCGAGGTATTATAGGAGGTTTGTGGAAGGGTTCTCGTTAATTGCGGCACCTTTAACTAGGTTGTTAAGGAAGGGAATATCATTTGTTTGGATCGACAAACAGCAGGAGAGCTTTGAGAAGCTAAAGAGAATCTTGACGGAAGCGCCAGTGTTAATTCAGCCAGAGGCGGGAAAAGAGTTTACCGTCTACTGTTATGCATCACACACAGGTTTAGGACGTGTGTTGATGCAAGACGGGAAGGTTGTGGCATATGTGTAACATCCTTAAATCGAGGTTCTACATTTTGCTTGTGTTGCATGTGATGAATTGTCTATAATGTTCATTTATCATGTTCTGGGGTCTAGTTATAACCTTGAATTAGGCCTGAGTTAGGGCTAAAAATTTCATTTTAGTACTTAAGAGGAAGGAGCTAGAGAGAGTAGGGGTTAAAAGAATTTATTGGAGGTTTGTGACTCAAAGAATCAAGTGGAAAAGTGGCAAGGAGGCGCCACTTAAGCACCAGGGGGATGACGCCACATGCAGGGAGGGAGTGCCTGTGTTTGAGCAGCAGGAATTGCACTCCTGCTCATTCTTTTTGACGCCAAGTGGAGGAAGAGTTGTGCTCTGCTCAAACTCTGATAGGATAACTGTTGACTAAGTCAAACCAATTTGAACAGGTGGCAAAGAGAAAATTTAGGAGTTTGATTAATTCAAACTCGTTTGAATTGGTGGCTAGGAGAGATTTGAGAGTTTGCCGAAATTTGAATAGGTGGGAGGTGGAGTATTCGGCTGAGAGACTTAGGAGGGGTGCCGAAATTCTTAGTGACATTTTTGGCTAGCTAAAGTCTTGATACAATCGGTTGGGAGCAAAGCCGAAACTCCCTTTTATCTTGTCGTTGTCCCTTCTTGCACCATTCAAAACAAAAGTCGAACCTCCTTTGGTACTTGCCGGATACCATTTGAAGCACCTAGCCAAACCTTCATTTGAGCTCCCTCTCTTTTTCTCCTTTGAAACCGAAAGCCACAAGCACCTTAGACTCTTGCCAATTTCTTCCTTAGGCATTTGGCCGAATCTCCTTTGGAGCCTCTCTCTCATCTTTTGTTTTCTTTGTAGCCGAAAAGTAACCCTCTTCCCTTCATCTTTTTCTTCTTTTCAAGTGCTTGGCCGAACCTTCTTCTTCCCCATCTCTCTTTGTCTTTCTTCCATTTTTGCTCAAGCCGAATCCTCCCTCTCCCATTTTATTTTACTTTGCCATTCTATTCATTCATTCTTTACCCGCATCTCATTTGTTTTTCTTCTTTCAAAACCTTAGCCGAATCATCTTGATCACTCAACCCTTTGCCGAAATCTCCTTCTTTCTTCTAGCTTTGCTTTGGTCGAATATCAACCAAGAGTGGATCTTCTTTGATTTTTCTCCAATCAGTTTTGAGAAGGGTAAGTAGTCTTGGCCGAATTCTTTATTTCTTTTCTCTCCTCTCTGTCGACTCTTATGAGTGCAAAAGCTGAATTTCGGCATTTGTTGATAGTAACCATTTATAGGAACCGATTTCTTTAGGGACCTCCAGGATTGTGAAGCAGTGGATCTAAGCCATCTATTTACTGTCAATCGAATTCGTTAAGTCTGTGGTAAGGATCCATGTTGGTTCAATCATTCTTTAAGCTGTTTAAAAAGCCGAAGGCTATTGAGATTAAGTCTTGTTGTTGGCCGATTGTAGGGGAAGGATCAGTCTCGCATATTTTGGTATTGTGGTTAGCATTCGTAAGGCAGAAAGGTAAGGATGATGTTAGTTATGCATTATCTCACCCTTCGGGATTTATTGGTATAGCCGAACGGCCTTTGTTAATAACCTAAGTGTTGGTCGAATGTAGGACAAGGGGATCTAGTGCGATAGATCGGGTTTTCAGGATTCAGTGATTGCGTTAGTAACAGGTGTGTAAACGCTTACACACTTTATTAGTATAATAATGCTTATTATGTTACTATTATAACCATTGGCATTAGAGACTTTGCCTTGTGGGCATGAGCTTGGAAACCGAGTAAGTCCCCTGTTATGTGATTTTTGGTATACATCATCATGATCTGTTAAATGTTATGTTATATGTTATTTGTATGATCATTCGATATTATGACACGTATGTTATGAACATAATGATGGGTTTGATGAGAGGAGGGGGATGATTCATTATGGACTGTCACCAGTGGTTTTGACCACAAGATGGGTTGGCCCTATCATTTGATTTGTGACCACGGTCACCAGTGGTTTTGACCACACCATCATTATTATTTGTGACTAAGTCCCAGTGGTTTTGGCCACCAGTGGTTTTGACCACACTTGTGATATTTGTGACTACGGTCACCAGTGGTTTTGACCACATATGGATATTGTGACTCGTCCCAGTGGTTTGGTACTACAGTGGGTTGGCCCCACATGTTATATTACGGGATTGTCATCAGTGGTTTTGACCACATGATGGGTTGGCCCCATCACTTGATTTGTGACTACGGTCACCAGTGGTTTTGACCACACCGATATTATTTGTGACTTTGGTCACTAGTGGTTTTGACCACACGGGGTAGATAAAGGAGTTTGGATGGTTAGGTTATGGGTTGCATAATCTGCATGTTTTACTGATGATCTGTGTAAGTGCTTGAACTATCGGGTTAGGGATTTATACACTGAGTCTTGGTGACTCACCCCTTCCCTTATATTTTGCAAATGAGGCATAGATCGCGGACATGGAGCCGAGGAGGACTCGAGGTGGCCATGCATCTTAGTTTGGTTTTGGACTTTAAACTGTTATTTTAAATTTATTAATTTTCTTTTAATTTGGTTTTGGGTTTGTAATAAGGCCACTAGTATTATTTTTGGTTTTTAATTACTTGTTTTTATTTTGATTATTTTATACATATATTGGATTTATGGACTTGTTAAATTAACCGGTAACAAACAATGTTTTCAAAACTATAACTCTTTCGGGTTTTTTTTAACACGTTACTATCGGTAACACAACTTATAAGAGGGTAACAAAGGTAACCTGAATGTTTTAAACTTAAATTTTCAAACGACTTCAAATATAAAAGGTTTTATACTTGATAATACTTCAACACATCCCGTTTTTAACACGTATCGTAAGTTTTCCAAAAATTGTAACAACAAGTAGATTTTCAAGCATGGGTTTTAAGGTAACCATTACACAATTTCAATACCATCATATACAAGCATTTCTAAACTTTTAAAACTATAAAAGGGTTTTCTAAGAAAATTATCTTACAATCTTGTGTCTTCAAATTATTTTCATTCTGTAGCATGCCAGGTCCGGTCGTGGTGTGTTGACCGGGTTTGGGGTGTTACAATATGTGTCTCGACAGTTAAGACCGCATGAATTGAACTACCCTATGCACGATTTAGAATTGGCAGCGGTAGTGTTTGCTCTAAAGATCTGGAGACATTACCTGTATGGGGGGAAGTTGATTAGTTACACTAACCATAAGAGCCTGAAGTATCTCCTTACCCAGAAGGAGTTGAATTTAAGACAACGTAGGTGGATTGAGCTCTTGAAGGACTATGATTGCTCGATCGAATACCTTCCGGGTAAGGCTAACGTGGTGGCAGATGCGCTGAGTAGGAAGGCGATAGCGAATTTGAGGGCGATGTTTGCTCATCTCAGTCTGTATGAGGATGGCAGTTTGGTAGTTGAACTCCATGTGAAACCAACATGGACAAACCAGATTAAGGAAAAGCAGCTATTGGACAAAGATTTGAGTGCTCGACTCAGTCAAGTGCAGAATGGTGAAGTGGAGGATTATAGTTTGAATGGTGACGGAGTCCTGTGTTTTTGAAAAAGAGTTTGTATGCTAATGGATGTGGAGTTAAGGCAGATGATTCTTCAGGAGGCGCATAGTAGCCCTTATGCTATGCATCCTGGAGGGGTTAAGATGTATCGAGATTTGCGAGAGCAATTCTGGTGGCCAGATCTAAAGTGAGAAGTAACGGAATTCGTGTGTAAATGTTTGACATGTCAGCAGGTGAAGGTGGAACACCAGTTGCCTTCGGGGTTGTTGCAGCTGGTGAAGATTCTGTAGTGAAAATGGGAAAGAATCACGATGGATTTTGTTAGTGGGTTACCTCTTACGCCTACTAAGAAGGATTCGATTTGGGTGATTGTGGATCGTCTGACGACGTCCGCTCACTGCATACCGGTTCGGGTCGACTACTCTCTGCAAAGGCTGGCTAAGTTATATGTGGCTGAGGTAGTGAGACTGCATGGTGTACCTGTGTCGATCATATCGGATAGAGACCCTAGGTTCACGTCACAATTCTGGAAGGCTCTGCATCAGGCAATGGGAACAAGGTTAGACTTTAGTACCACTTTTTATCCACAGACTGATGGTCAGCCTGAGAGAGTAATTCAGATCTTGGAGGATATGCTAAAGGGTTGCATCATCGATTTTAAGGGAAGCTGGGAGGAGTATTTACCCTTGGCAGAATTCGCGTACAATAACAGCTATCAATCTAGTATTTAGATGGCACCTTATGAAGCGTTATATGGACGGAGATGTCGTACTCCTACTTGTTGGACAGAGTTGGGTGAACGTCAGGTGTTGGGTCCAGGACTAGTTTCAGAAACGGAAGAGAAAATTAAGTTGATTTGAGCTCGGTTGAAGGAAGCATCTGATCGGCAGAAATCTTATGCAGATTTTAAGTGTAAGGAGTCAGAATTTGAAGTGGGAGACCAAGTCTTTTTGAAAGTGTCACTGTGGAAGAAGATAATGAGGTTTGGTCGGAAGGGTAAGCTAAGTCCCTAATTTATTGGACCTTATCGGGTACTAGAACGTGTGGGGCTAGTGGCATATCGTTTGGAGTTGCCTCCAGAGTTGGAGCAGATACATGACGTGTTCCATGTCTCAATGCTAAGAAGTTATCGTTCTGATCCCTCGCACATTGTGCCAGTGGAAGAGATTGAAGTAAGGCCAGACTTGTCCTTTGAGGAGGAGCCAGTGCAAATCTTGGATCGAGACGTAAAAGTATTAAGAAGGAAGTCTGTCGCTTTGGTCAAGGTGTTGTGGCGAAATCATGGCACAGAGGAAGCAAAATGGGAGCCAGAGGATGTTATGCGACAGCAATATCCCCATCTCCTTTGACCAGGTAAATTTTGAGGCCGAAATTTATTTTAAGGGAGTAGAACTGTAACATCCTGAATTATTGGGTCTGTGCATATTATGTGATGTATGTTAATTTGAGAATTTGAGGTGCAAATTCGGGCTCAGGTTTGGGCTGAGGCCTTGATTAAATATTCTATTTAGACCCTCTAGGGCTTAAGATAAGGTCTTGGTAGTTTAATTGACATACTGGGCTTGTGGCCCAGCAATAAGAGGCGCAGTAAAGGGGAGTTATAGATGGCGTCAAGAGGCAAGGGGAGAGACAGGCCAAATTCGGTACTTAAGGGGAGTAAGGGGGGACGGCAACAAGGCTATTAATTAGGGATTTTTGTTGTTTTAATATATGGATAATTAAAGCTGATAAAGGAGGGAAGAGTTAGAGATACTTAAGCCTCTTTTAGATGAGTGCTCTGTTAAGGATAAGGGGTAGAATGATAAGAGTGATCTCTTGGTTGCAGAGTTGGCCGAAAATCAAACACAGGAGAGGGGGAAAATTGATTCAGTATAGGCTAGGGGGTGTGCCAAAATTTCATTAGTTTTCCTGAGAACTTTCCTTCAGTTTTCTCTATTGCAGAAACTTCTCTATTCTTTTTCTTCTTCTGTCGAAATTACTTCCTAGCCAAAATTTCTAAGGCTCTCTTTTTGTTTACTTTTCCTAAGCCAAAACCAAAACTCCATTCAATTCTTCTAAAAGCCGAAAAACATATCTAGTTCATCTTTTCAGGATTTCTTTAAAAAGCTGAAACTCCTAGATCTCTAATCTTCTACGCTTCGATCTTCTTCTGTGATTGCCGAATCTTTCTACAAGGATAGTCGAAACCTTCTGTAGAGGTAAGTATCGATTTGGGTTTTCTTTCAATCTTTTTTCGGCTTTTGGAAGCCATAGCTGAATGGCTAAATAGTTGGCTAATCTCGTGTTTTCTCTGATTTGCGGCATTCCGGGATTTGAAGGGGATTCAATCGCTTAGATTTCTAAGCTAGAGTTCAGTAGCCTTAAATCGTATCACTTCCGGGATTTCAAGGTAAGGAGATCTGTTAATTTAAACATATAATTCGGGTAAAACACTAACCCTTGGCCGAATATAGGAGAGGCCTTATCTTCGCGTTCTTCCGGCTTTTGAGCAAAGTTGTAGACAAAGGGCGATAGATCGATTAGTGAGGGTATCGACATAGAGAGTAGTACTACGTGTTATCAGGTGTGTAACACTCTCACACCATTTAGATTGCTTGATTAGTATGCATATAAACCTGTTATATTTTGTATATTCTGTTAAATGCTGAAATATCGGCATGGCTGTTGAAAACCCGAAAAGGGGTAAAGGCGAATCACCAGGTTAGTGATCTCTGTCATTCTAAAGTGAATGCTTCTGTTGAGATGATATATTTTATATGTATGCATGGGGTTGGGTGATTGATGAAAGGGGAAGTGTTCTGTTGTAGTGGCTTTTGCCATGATCTATTGTAGTGGCTATTGCCATATCTGTTGTAGTGGCTAATGCCATGATCTGTTGTAGTAGCTATTGCCATGATCTGACGATGAGCAGCTATCTGCAGCATGACTGCCATAGATGGTATGTAGCGGTGTGGGTTGATTGTAGAATTCCCCAATGGTGTGATTGGCAGGTAAGAGTGGTGTGTAGCGGATGGAAACCTAGGATTGGGTTGGGCTTTGCATAATTTTTGTTGTAAAATATTCTGTTATTCTGTTCTGTGGGCTAAGGCCCAATCTGATGGTGCACGAGGGTTGCACACTGAGTCTCGCGACTCACCCTATTATTTAACATTTTACAGGAGACACTTAAAGCATCGGACTGGGCTGGTGAGGAACGCAAGGTGGCCATACACGAGCTCATTTTGGATACTGCAAAAGACTATATTTTGTTTATTTACATTTAATATTTTGAATTAAGTTTGGGTTATATTTTATTGTAATAAAGCCACAGGCTATTCATTTTATATTTTTGGGTTTTGCGCTTTATTTTTAGACACTTGAATTATCCGACAAAATTAAGACTAAAACATATACTAAATTTCAGTTTTTAATTCGTAAAGGCATTTAAATGAAAATTCATAACTTTTACGAATTATTCAACCATTTATTTTCCCGAATAAAATGCTAAAATCAAGAGAAATATTTTCCAAAAAAGCGACGTGTTTTACTAAATCTTCTCAGTGACATGCTGTAACACCCCAAACCAGGTCTATGCGTTTAGACGAGATTTGGTTTGTCACACCAATCAAACATTCATTTAATTCTCTAATGATTGAAGTAAAACATTACTACAAAACCTTTTAGAATTAGAGTTTAATAAAAATTTAGTACGATGATTCAAAATTGATAATTTAAGAAAATAATTATTTGAAAATCTTATTATTTAAAATGTATTTGTCAAAACCTTAAAGTAATTTCAAAAGAATTCGAAAGAATTTAAAAGAGAAATTTAGGTGTTCAAAATGTTGAAAAACACAATATTTTAAGAAAACTTTAAAAATTTAACATAAGCCCGTATTGAGAGTCTTAAACAAAATTAAATCCATCCACACAATAAAATCCATAAAAACATAATTAGAGGCCTTATTACATCAACTCAAAATAGTAATTTAAAATAAATAACTTAAATAAAGTTCATAGTTTATAAAACTCATGCTTGTAGTATGGCCTCCACCAAGTCATCCCCGGCCCAAGTCCACATCAATTTCCATTACCTGAAAGGGGTAATAAAACAGGGTGAGTTACAAAGAACTCAGTGTGTAACTCACTTACCATCTTTATTGGGCCAGACCATCGAGACATTAATTTGGGCTTGAGCCCAATTGCATATTTAACAACATAAAATAATCAAGTAAATGCATGTAATATGAAATTCCCAACCAAGCCTAATTTCCATCCGCTAACACCCCCGTACCAACCAACACACCTGTGGGGATCAAGTCAACCCACCCCGCCAACACACCAATCGCAGGCATTCAGCCATTTTAATAATATTGTAGTGCACTACCGAATTAGATTGTGACATAGTCACCGAACTAGAGGCATTAAGCCATAACATTTTGTGGCAGAGCCACCAAACTGGATTCGTGGCCATAGGCCTTCTTCTCTTCATCATACATCCCATCCCATGCAATTATGTATGCAGAACAAACTTAGTCATATAATAATTTATCAAGTAACCTATATTACAAATGAGTCAATAATTAAACTTTTCATTTGGGCCTATTAAACCAAATAGTATTTAGCCCATTTATCAATCTGGCGAACTTTGGCCCATATATCGAACTAGAGAATTTTGGCCCATTAAATACATGAGGCCCATATAGCAACATATTTCAATTCGACCCATAAAGGGTATTTTCGTAATTCAGTCCATAAGGACTTTTTCGTAATTCGGCCCATTTTAGCAATCTAGCAGACTTTTGGCCCAAATTAGCAATCTAGCAGTTTTTCGAGAATTTCTCGGTTTTAACCGTTTTCATGTATTTACACAAAGGTGTTAATTATCACATAATTTCCAATTTTGCCCTTTTTTTACAATTTATCCAAATACTTACGGTTGATATCTAACCCGAGAGATAAGTGTGAAGTTACAGACCTGGTTATAGTGAGAACTAGACTTTCCCGCTCGTCGACACCTATACGTATCACGATAAATTAAAACACTATTTTATTAGCGAAACCAATCTTAAAAATAACGATCTAACTTTTACCCTCGTATTTTCGAACTACTTCTACTTGCGGTCTATCCCCGATTGATGGTTCGTTAACCGATGCGGATCCACGAACAAACAAAGGTTCAGGAGTACGAACGACTTCAAACAATTGATTCTCTTGGATGAAGCGACGGTGGAAAATCTCGGATTCGAAATAGCCCTTTGTTTATACTTTGGGGGAATAACGGAACCACCTTTCTTCCGCATACACTATACATGACCCGTTTCTTCCCTATCTTGATTGTCTTCAATGACAAAAGATCATTAGCACGTCTTAAAAATATATCGAATATGACTAAAGCTTTTAAGAAGCGGGATTTCCTTACCACAAATTATTCTTGTTCCACAAGGAGAATCGATCCAAATGTTCTATGTCACTCACGACCACTTGTTTTCCGATCTTCCTTTATCGCACTAAAGTATAACAAATATAAACGTTAATAAAATGAACGTTTATTTCGATCTAAGAAAACCTTCATACCACCATCAAGGTTCGGCCATGACTAAAATTAACTAAATGAAACTTAAAGAACTCTTATCCTTTTGTCCACGATTGAAAAGAAAGGATTGAGAATGATGTTTGGAAGTGATGAAGGATTTACTGTGTATAACCAAAGAAAAGAGAAAAATATGGCTTGGCTATGGGCATACTAACATTCGGCCATTGAAGAAAATAATGGAGAAAAATGAGTGAAAAGAAATAAAATAAGAGAGAAGAGATGATGATGAGGATTCGGTTTTCAAAGAGAAGAAAAGAGAAAGACAAAGATGTGCTTAGGAGCAATGTAGATTCGGTAATGGGAAGAAGAAAACAAAAGAAAGAAATGGCCTTTTTGGTACTAGCAATTTCGACACTAAGAAGAGGCACAAGAGAATACTCAAAAGATGAACAAAAATGACCAAATGGTCAAAAGAATTAGGCTTTACCAAATGCTCAAATTCGGCCAAGGGAGAAAGGTTGAGAAAGAATTCCAAAACTTTTGCACAAATGCTAAGAATGACCAAAAAGAAACTTCAAATCCTAGCCAAACTAACACCAAAAATTTGGCTCCCCCCCTAGACCATATTGCCGTCCACATTCATGGTCAAATGGCCATGAATTTGTTTCCAAAACATTTTCCTTGACACTTGCCCTATGTCCCCATATCTTTCCAAAATTTCTTGATTCCATACCATAAGTTAGAAATTTCCTTATTCCTTTAATCTACTAACCAAAAATAACAAGGTCAACACTTACCATATATATGCTTGGCCGACACATGCTAGGAAAACCAAAAATAAAAGCCATCTAAATGCTATTTAAGGGATTCGAACCACTCCCCTCATGCTAATACCCAAGCGCCAACACCACCTTGCCATAACTCATCTTGTGTCACTTTTTGACACTTAAATTATCTTAAGCATCAATGCCACTTGATCCACTTCCATAAATTCTTAAAATTAAAATTATTCCATACCCGAATAATTCTATGTTCTTCTTCGAGGCTATACTAAACACGAAAAGAAGTAAGAAAATTTTCCTACATGAGCTAAACACCAAAACATGCAATATATCGATACTCGAATTTTTAGGGTGTTACACATGCCAGATCCGGTCGTGGAGTTTGGGCCGGGTTTGGGGTGTTACACTTATAGTTTTTTTCTGTTCAGCTTGTTCTCAATAAGATTATTAATAAGCGGAGTTGTTTCCATTTTGAACTAAAATTAAACAAAACCTATCTGTTAATTATCTTTGTATTAAATCAAGCATTTGAAATATTTTTTACAACTTTACGTAATGCATTAAGGTGATGAATGCGTCTTACATTAAAACATTGAAAAAAAATTGTAAGTCCTGTAGTCAGCCCATTTTGCCTGGGCCCATACAGAAAAAGAGAAATAAAATAATAAAATAATAAAATAAATGTCCATTTTTTTCAGTCCTTTTACAAATAACCCAATCCAAAGCCCAATTTTAATAAACCAAATACTGACCCACTACCCAAACTACCCATTACACCCGAGCCTAGATCCTAATTAACCCCCTAAGCAGACTAGACCCAAACAAACGCACGGCCCAAAAGGGCCCAAAAACTAAACTAGCTTCAGTAGCTTAGGGTTTCTGAAACCCTAGGCGCCGCAAGAACAAACGCCCCAGTAGGAGCCCCATCGTCGCGCCGCAAGTAGCCACGACACCAAGCCACCAGTCACGTCGCAATCCACGTTAACTTCATCTCCGTCACGAGATCTTGGTCGCTCTACCAGCAAAAAAGGAAAGAAGAACAGTAGCAGATCACAACAAACATGGAAAACATTTTATTTCTTTTTTTATATTTGTTTCGAAAGGCTATAAAAGCCTATCATAAACATGTAAACAAACAGATATTCATACATATACAAAGAATACTCAAAAATATTCAAAAGATAGAGATTAATAAAATACCAGAGACTAGGTTACCAAGGTGATTTTTTTAGTTATTTTCATTCTGTTTTCTTTTTTTTTATTTACAACCTATGCATTATTATACAAATACTATTTAAAAATAATAATAACATGAAAAAATTACCTTTGAAATCGCAGAGTTATTGACCTCTGGTCGCCGTCTGAGGTGGCGCGTTCGACAGCGCGTGTGGCGCCGTCCATCAAAGCCCTGGCTGAAGGCCGAAGGCTAGAGAGAATCTGGGGAGGTCGCTTCTGATTTGTTTTAAAACTAGTGTTAAATGATTTTTCAAACTAATTTTTTTACTTATATATTAATGAGAAAACGACGTTGTTTTTGTTTAATCAAATAAGTATAAAACAGCATCGTTCAGGGCTAAGGATCCGCGCATTGACCCAAAAATCCGGGAAGGATTCGCGTGTTTTTATTAAACGGTCTAATTGCATTTTCGGTCCTTCCGAAATTTAATTAATTTTAATTCAGTCCAAATTGCATTTTATTTTTTTATTAAATTATCCCTAAAGTATGTTTTTGTTCAAATTTAGTCCCTCAGACTCCATTAAGGGCTAAAATTAAAACGCCGCCGTTTTAAAATTTGGCATAATGGCCATATTAAGCCCTATAATATGACGTGTGTTTTAATTTTATTCCTTTTATATTTATTTTTATTTAATTTTTGTTTATTTTATTATTTTATTATTCTAATACAATATTATTTTTTATTATATTAAAATGTTATATTATTTTTATTATTTTATTAATCTTGTAATTAGTATAAAATTCATATATATTTTTATATGTATTAACCTCATATATATTTAATTATTATTATATATTATTTACTTGGTTTAATATAATTTATATATTATTTTATAATTTATATATTGTATTATATTTATAAATTTGTATATTATATAGCATTATATTATATTTAAAATTTTGTTTTGTACAAATTCTATTATATTATATAACCTATTTTATTTATATTATTACATATATAAGTTTTTATGATTAATATATTATGTATATATATGTTTTTATTTATAATTATTATATATATTATTTACTAATTATTTTTATTATGTATAATCCTTGTATATATTATTATTATTATTATTAATTATTTAATATTATTTTATTATATATTATGATTTTATTAATTGTCATATTGTACATTTAAAAAAAAACACAAGTTTTGTATATTATATAGTATTATATCATACATTTTTAAACTTATTTTGTACAAAATCTATTTTATATTATATAACATTTTTTATTTTTATTTTTTATGACTAGAGTATTATATATATATGTTCTTATTTAAAACTATTATATATTATTCATTAATCATTTTTATATATAATCCTTTATACAGATATTAAATTATTAAAATTATGTATTTATTCTTATATTTTTTTTATAAAATACGTCGTTTATATGTAACACCCCTATCCCGTGTCCGTCGCCAAATTAGGGTTAAGAGTGTTACCTGACAGATCGAAAACTTTATCAAACAATTCATCAAATATCTCATCAGTTACAATAATAGTGTCCCCTTTCGTAGGTCATTGAGACCTAAAACATGCTTAGAAATAGGGTCGGGACTAAACCGAAACACATACAAAAATTCTCGAAAATTTAAAACTTTTCTAAGTTTCAGGGGTTAGACGCCCGTGTGGGTAGACCGTGCGCCTCCCACGGCTGCTAGACACACCCGTGTGTCCTCCCCGTGGTCGAAACTGACTTAACTCCACGGCCACCAAGCACGCCCATGTACCCTGGCCGTGGTCAATCCTGACTTGGCTCCATGATTACCAAGCAGCCCCGTGTGCTAAAGCCGTGTACTTCTAGGCCATATACTGACTTATTCAAACGGCTACTAGGCATGCCTGTGTGCTCCTAAGTTAGCTACCGACTTAGCCCCATGGTCACTAGGCACGCCCGTGTGCCACAACTGTGTGACATTATAGGCCATTTGCAAGACCAAAATGCCACCCACCTAGGGTCATATCCTACAATCACATACCAATACAATCCATGCACATAATACAACCATAAACCTACCAAAATGTCTATACAATCTATACATTCAAACCAATTTCTACCATGCCAACCTACAAGACTAAAACCTGTATATATACAAGCATAGTTCATCCATTTCTACCCAAAATCTTGACCATTTCAAATGCTATATAACCATTAACACATTCGTCAAAGCATATTACCAACACATAACTAGCCAAATCACATGGCTAAGTTCAAATCTCATATTCAAATACAAATATCTAGCCTATACATGCCATATCTAGCTATATACATTTCCCAAATGTACCAAAATAAGTTGAGTAGTGTGATGATGATCCTCGATAATCCTTGAGCCTTCAGTAGCTTTGACGATCTATATAACAGAGAAATACACACACAGAGTAAGCTTTCAAAAGCTTAGTAAGTTATATACAAATAAACTTAATATTTAAGCATTCAAGACATATAATCAATATGAAATCACTAATAGCTCAATTGCATAGCCATAATTCTTCTTGGCACTTTTATTTAGCCATTCATCATTCAAACTTGCCTATCATCATATACCTGTTAGCTCATAGCTTATCCATTCTTGTATCAGATTTACATATGGCTCATTCAAGCATATCTTCACATATTATCTCATCATTTCAATGCACATATTTATCATAGTAAGTTCATATAGACACTTACCTTTCATTCACACATAGTGTACTTTTTAAACGCATCTGAAACAAATATACAATTTACATAGTCATTTGTTTCTCGGACTTACCTGTTCAACTATTCGGAATCTAATAGCATACTCAGAACGCTCAGAATAGTCATACAAGGCCAACGTCCTTGACATGGTCTTACATGTCGTCAGATGTCGATGCCATTGTCCCAGATAGGGTCTTACACGTAATTAGATATCGATGCCACTATCCCAGACAGGGCCTTACACATAATCAGATATTGATGCCACTGTCCTAGACAGGGTCTTACACGTAATCAGATATCAATGCCACTATCCCAGACAGGGTCTTACACGAAATCTCAAATCAACACCGACGTCCTAGACGTGGTCTTATATGATAAAACAAAACAGATACCTATGTCATAACATAGTTAATTCTATCTATCCCTAGGTTCGTACGGGACTTCTAGGACATTGTCACTATGTCGATCTTATCTCGAAATTCATGTACACATCATCTCGTAAACATTCATCGTTATCTATAATCACATGAACATACATATTTCAATACAAATACATTTATTTGCATAATGACTTTACCTCGGAATCGATTTAACTGAAATGGAAACGGCTACTCGATTACTTTAGCTTTCCCGCGATTTAAGTCTGATTTCTTCGGTTCTTGATCTAAAAATATTCAAATTTAACCCTTTTATTCACTAATTCATTCAATTCAATCCAAGAACACACATTTAGGGCTAAGTACAAATTAACCCTCACATTTTCACAATTGGACACTTTAGTCCCTATTTCACAAAAACACAAAATATACCAAATTTTATAATACTTATGCTTAGCCGAATATCATCCATGCTTATACAAGTCCCCACATTTCATTTATTTCACAAATTAGTCCTTGAAAATGTTATTTTCACAATTTAGCCCTAATTAGCTAAATTCGTAAAAAATTCAAGAACAATATATGTTCATTAAACACATATCTATCATTTAACACCATAAATCATCATAAATCATATGAGTTCATCAATGTCTCATTTCACAAACACCATCAATTCCCAAAATTAAAACATGAGTTACAAAGTTTACGAAGCAACGATTACGAAAACGTAGAAATTATCAAAAACCTATCAAAAACACAAACCCGATTTGAGCTTGAACCTTGGCCGAATGAAACCAAATTTTATCTTTTCTTTTCTTTTCTTCATTCGGTGGATGAACACCATTGAAATGGCCACCATTTTATTTTTATTAAGTTATAATAACATTAATAAACATTTTACTAAATTACCATTAATGAAAACCATTATAATTCATATAATATATGGCTATTTTTGTCCTTTTCCACCCACTATCCTTTTAAAATGGTTTATTTGCTTTATAAGGGCACTACTTTAAAAAGCCACATCAAATAGGTATTTTACAAATGTCATGCTAGTTTTGCACATAATACAATTTAATCATTTTCTCAAATTAAACACACAAATGATCAAATTTTTATACAAGGCTTCCACACATGTTTATTCATATATCAACGACACAGAGTATAATATTAAAATATTATATGGACTCGGATTTGTTGTAACACCCCAAACCCGGCCTATGCATTAAGGCCAGATTTGACATGTCACACAAAATAAATATACTTTGATTCCTTTTTAAGTAAAACATATTTCAAAATTTTGACGAAGTATTTATTGAGTAAAAGATTTGATTGATAAATCGACAATTTGAGATGTAAGATTTTATAAATCGTAATTTGAAAATATCATTAACAGTTCGAGAAAATTTTAAAAGAAATTAAAAATATTTTTCGAAAAGAATTGATGAAATCTTAAAAATATGAAAATTATTATGAAATTCTTTATATATATATATATTCATTTTTGAATAAAATGTTTATTTAAGTTTTTAGAAAAATATAATCCCAAATTTGAAATACTTTAAGCATTTTATAAATTCATCAAACAATAAACAAAACAATAATTAATCCAGAGGCCTTATTACAACCTTAATTCAAAATAGCAAAGTAATTAAAAGTATTAAAAGAAATCCAAATTCCAAATTTAACCGTTTTTAAGTATGGCCTCCACCAAGACATCCACGGCCCAAGTCTCCATCATTGATCATTACCTGAAAGGGATAAGGAAAACGGGGGTGAGTTACTAGATCTCAATGTGTAACCCACTTACCGTTGTCCACTGGGCCAAAATCCTATTAAGCAATTATTTGGGCCAAAGCCCGTTTACAATAATATAAATGTATCATATATATAATATGCATATGATATGCAATTCCCAAACCAAACCTAGTTTTCCATTCGCTACACACCACCCGTACCAACCAACACACCTGTGGGTGATCTTTAGTCAACCTACCCCGCCAACACACCAAACGTAGGCATTAAGCCATTTATATCAAATTTGTGGACAAGCCTCCAGATTAACAGGATTTACATGGCATTGCTGTAATATCCCGGGTTAGGGGCTGTTTTGTTGTTTCATGTTATTGCATGTGTTGGCTTGTTATGTTGTTGTTTGTATGGTTTCGGGACTTAGTTATGAGCTGGAAGTAAGCCCGAGTATTGGGGAAAATTTTGTTTTTGGGTGATAAGTGAAGGAGCTGAGGAAGCTGGGGCTTTTAAATTTATTTTGGGTGTTTGTTAGCACAAGAAACAAGTTGGTGGAGTGGCAATGTAGGCGCCACTAAGGGCTTGTGAATGTGACGCCACTTGCAGGGGGGTGAGGTCCTGTGTTCAAGCTGCAAAGTGGCCACATTTTGCATTCTTTTTGGACGGCATGGAGGAAGAGAGTTGGTGACAATTTGAACTCTGCCTTGGACTTGGTCTTCCCATTCAAATGGAAGGTAGAGAGTGAATTTAGGAGGAAGACTTGGTCCACACATTTGAAATGTGTGGAGTGGAGTGAGTGGGGGGATATGGCCGAATTCTTAGGGGAGTTAGGGGGGGAGTGACGGCATAGTAGTGTGGTGTTGGTGGGGTGCCGAAATTCATTTGGAAATTTTGGCATTTTCGGTCACATTTGGTAAAAAGCAAAAGTTCCTTTTTTTGATTCTTGTAGCCGAATTTTCTCCAAGGTTTCTTCTCATTTTCTTCACTTCTTGAAACCAAAAATCCAAGTGAGTGATTCCATCTTTACTTTTTGCAAACCGAAAGTTTCAACCATCTCTTTCCCTCTTTCATTTGTGTAAGCCGAATACTTCCTCTCACCTATTTCTTTTGTTCATTGTGTTGAGCCGAAACCCCACCTCTCCAAAACCGTTTCTCCACTTCTTTTCTTGCTAGCCGAAACTCTATTCTCTAAGAACACATCTTCTTTTTCTTTCATTAACAAGCCGAAAGTACCCTCCCTTATCCATCTTTATTTCCCTTCTTTTCTTTAAACTAAATTGCCGATTTCCCCATCTCTTCTCACCTCTATTTTTTCCTTCTTTTTCTTTCAAAGCCGAAAATAAGAGTGATAAAGCCCCCTAGCCGAATCTTTTGTTTGGTTGGGGTGTAAAGTGTGGACCGAACCTATCTTCTCCTCTAGTGGTGCCTTGGCCGAATAATTGGTAGGTGTTGGTAAGTGCTAGGCCGAATGGCCATTTCTTCCCTCTCTAGTGCTAATCGGTTTTGATTGGATTAATAGCCGAATCTAGGCATGTGGTAAAGGTGTGATCTCTTATGATTGAACCGATTGTGTGATAGGGCAATCAGGGATTTCCAAGCAGACAGGTGGAGCCTTCTCCCTTTGTTAACCGACTAGGTAAGTGATGGTAAGATATCGGTCACGGTTATTCGTTTAAATCTGATTAAGTCAAGGTGACAAAGGATTAACTATTCTCTTTTAAGGTGTAGCCGATTGTTGATTAAAGAAGGAACCATTGTGGTTCGGGTTTGGTAGGAAACCAAACGTGTACAAGGTAAGGGTTCAAGCATTAACCCTTTTTGGGTTTCTCTGTGTTGGTCGAATGGTCTTAGTGACTAACTCCTTCTTGGCCGATTGTAGGAGCTAGTCATCAAGGGGCCTAGATTGTTTTCGTTGGGATTTTAGACTCGTATTATCAGGTGTGTAACTAACACACCCATATTTAGTGATATTGTTATTGAACCTGTTTGCCTATTAAAATCATGGCAGTTTGATGGATTGATATGATACCCTTTTGGGTATGATCTTGGACTCGGGTAAGTCAGTATTGTTACAAGGTTACTGATGATCTGCATGATACCATGATTATGGATGTATAATATGGGATATGATGTTAAACATTTTAGCATGATATGCACGATTTGTATGATATGCATGGTTACATGAGTCTGGTATGCTAATGGGTGATACGAGTGGAGGGAGCAGAGATACTTTGTCGACGAGCACCAGTGCTTTGGTAGCACACTTTGTGACTTTGGGTCACCAGAGGTTTGGCACCTCCAGAGGTTTGGTACCTCGCCTCGCCCCGGTGGCTCAAGTACCACGATGGGTTGGCCCCACGAGATGATTATACGGGATTGACGCCGGTGTTTTGGTAACACACGATGGGTTGGCCCCATCACCGCATTTGTGACTACGGTCACCGTTGCTTTTGGTAGCACATTGTGTCTTTGGGACACCAGAGGTTTGGCACCTCATTGCGACTCGTCCACGTGGTTTGACCACCGTGGGTTGGCCCCACTTGAGATATGGGATCGTCTCGCTAGTGATTTGGTATCACCACGATGGGTTGGCCCCATCATTGGATTTGTGACTTTGGTCACCGGTGCTTTGGTAGCACAATTGTGTCTTTGGGACACCAATGGTTTGGTACCACATTGATGGATATTGTGTCTTTGGGACACCGGTGTTTTGGTAACACGTTGTGACTATACGTCACCGGTGGTTTGGCACCACCAAGTGGTTTGGTACCACACGGGTAGAAAAGGCGATATGGATGGTTAGGATCGGGTTGCATTAATTATGTTGCTATGTATGATGTGTGTTAGCATGTTGTTTCTTGGGAGCGGGATTTACACACCGAGTCACTCGACTCACCCTCTCCTTTGACATTTCGGGTGACTCGTGAGACGCGGACTTGAGCCGGGATGGACTCGGGGTGCACATGCCATGCTATAATAAAAGTGTTGCTTGGACTATTGAATTTGGGTACTTTAGTTATTTACTCTCACCTGGGTTTTATATTGGATTTGTAAAAGGCCTTTTAATTTATGTTTTATGCTGTTTATGTTTAAATTTTAATATGCCTTAACAAAATAAGTTGGTATGAATTCTACTAAAACTTGGAAAGATAATGATTTCAAAATTATAACGCAAAGTGTTTTTAAACTATACCATCGGGTATCACGCTAAGTCTTTATACTAGACAAACTCAAATGATTTCCAAATCGAACTCAGATTTCTCCTAACTTCAAAAATGTTTGAAGTAACACTAAGAAACTATTAAGGTTTTAAATGGTTTAAACTCGCTTTAACCACACATTCAGTTAAGTTTTCAAAATCTCCGGGTTTTAAATACACCATCCGATTTCAAACAAGTCTACTTAAATTGTCTTCCAAAATACATTTGTGTTTTCACTCGGCTTTTAAACGAAAAATTTAACTTCTCAAAAACATGTTTCCGTAACATACAGATTCGGACGTGGTGTCTTGTCAGGGTTTGGGGTGTTACAATTGTGGTATCAGAGCCAAGTTCAAAAGCTCGTGTGGGCCCGAGGCCCAAACTGTTTTCAAAAGTCTGTGTTTTAAGTGTTTTGGGTTAAAGACATGGCATGGTTTACAAGGCATGGCACCGAGTCTCTCGCACCGATTCGCCTGTAAGTAGTTCTAAACTCTTCTGTGAATTACTATTTGTAGAAGGGTAGGTGATATGGAACGTAGTTAGATTTATAGGACTTGAACCCTAGGATTAGGTCACTCAAACACTCGAACTAAAGCATAAGACTTAAAGCACTAAACCAATCTATGACTCACCACGGGGCTAGGGTGTGGTAACTCTCACATGACGCATGTCTAGGAAAGGATCGGAAGAGCTTGGTATTTAAGCGATCCCTCGTGACTCACCTCCTCTTCGCAGTATCCCCCCAGTGCGTAGCTCGAGTTCACCACGACCAAGAAGGCTCGGTCATAGACTTAACCTAATGTCTAAAACCCGAAAAGGAATTAGCCATGTTTTGAAAATACAACAACAACCCTAATGTTTTCAAACTTTTTGCAATAAACTCTTTCAAAAGCGAGAATGTCACTTTTACAACGAACTTCTCGATTTGTGAAAATTACAAAAATGCCCTTAGGGTAAATTTACTAAAATGCCCCGGTTTATAAAATCTCGAACTTAATAAATTTGTACGAAATTCAAACACTGTTTTACAAAATATCAATCGAAAATTTTGATTTTGGAAATTTACGAAAACGCCCTCAGTTTGTGAAAATTACTAAAATACCCCTGGTTTCCAAAACGAAGTATTTTACAAAATTTTCAAAGAACACTCTCAAATTTTTGGAATTCCAAAGTGACCGGTCTTATGAAAGTTTTAAAATATCTTTTATTACAAAAAAAATAATAAATATCCTGTAGGGAAAATGACGAAAATACCCTTGGGCTAGAATGGGCAGCAATGTCCGAAGAGTGAATAGGTATGGAAAGGGTTAAGGAATGGATGTATGACCTCTTTTGGGTGAATAGGATAGAAGATTGAAACCTTGGTTGCTCGAAAGAACCCCTGATTAAACTCCATCCATAAAATTTCTTTGCGGTTAAGAAAGTGGAACGATACTAATGCATAAAAATCTTCTTAATCAGAAACGTAGATCGTTTAGTCATGAGTACTCGAGGTGGACGTGGCCGTAATACTTGTGGTCGAGGTCGAGGTAGGATGACGCTTCAACCCGTAGGATCCGGGTCAAGGGTCGAAAATGAGATACCGGCCCGCCACCGGTGGAGGTGGTGAGTTCGAGATCGATCGAGACGATGCAAAGTGTCACGCGAGCGATGCCGCTGGTGTTGGAAAGAGTAGGCGTGGTGTAGGTGGTGGTGCGGGAGTTAGGAAATCTGTTCTGAGCGACTCGGGCTAATGGGGCCGAATTTTTCCGAGTGTATCGGGTGTTGCTCCTAGCACCGCCGAATATTGGCCGGAGGCAATCGAGCGGATCATGGGACGATCTGGACTTGACGGCCAAGAAGAGAAAGTCGAAGGGCATCGTATCACTTCTTCGGGATGAGTCATATCGGTGGTGGCTCACGGTTCAGATGGTGTGGCGGTGAGGATCTGACATGGGATTATTTCAGAGCTGCATATCAAAAGAAATACATCGGGGCTAGTTACATCGACTCCAGCGAAAGGCATTTCTGAGGCTTGTTCAGGGAGTAAATCATTGTCGAGTACAGGTGAGTTCACGGTGAGTAGGTATGCCAGGGCATTGTAGCCACCGAGCATGAGAGGTGTGTTCGTTCGAGGATGGTCCGCGAGACGAGTTGAGGTCGCTTGATTGCTCCACGCCAGGAGCGCGAGTTTGCTGTCTTAGTTGAGAAGGCTAAGGTAGCCGAGGGTGTTAAAGAGTCGGTAAGACAGAGCATGGACAGGAGTAGGCTTAAGAGGAGCTTTGGGTCTTCTGGATCGTCTGGTAATCCGCAGAAGAGGGCTAGACCAAGTGGGCAGAATCAGTCTGCTAGGTTTGTTGCTGCTAGGCAGGGACCGCCGCAGTGTAATCAGTGTGGGAAATCTCATTGGGGTGGTTGTTGGACTGGTGGAAAAGGTTGCTTCGAGTGTGGATCTCTGGATCATCGCATTAGGGACTGTCCGCGTAGGATGGCCAGGATTCAGTCTGAGAGTCAGGGCCGTAATCAGTTCAGAGGTAATGGACCGCCACCACAGAGGGGCCGTGGTAATGGCAGAGGTGGTAATGGATTTGGTCGAGGTCGTGGAGCACCGGGCAGAGGTGCGGTAGTTCGAGGCACGACGCACACCGTGCGGTGTATGCAACTAGGCGCGCGAGAGAGGCGACGCACCGGACGTAATCACCGGTACGTTTTTAATTTTTGGTTCTCCCTATACTGCTTTAATTGACTTGGGTTCCACGCATTCGTATGTTGCTAGTAGTATAGTTGAGACCATGGACTTAGACTCAGAAACTGCTTCTAGACAAATGACTGTACTTAGCCCTCTAGGTCACTCTGTAGTGGTAGATAAGCTATATAAGGATGTACCCCTAGAACTCCAAGGGGTCATTTTTGCTGCTGATCTGATGGAACTGCCGTTTGGGGAGTTCGATCTGATTCTTGGAATGGACTGGTTGGTTAAGTACCAGGCCAAGGTGGATTGCGCGGCTAAGCGCATGGTTCTATCGACGGATAAGGGAGATGAAGTGATTATGATAGGTAATAGGAGAGATTACTTATCCAATGTGGTATCGGCATTAAAAGCTGTAAAGATGGTCAGGAAGGGCTGTGAAGCGTATGTGGTTCATGTGTATGCCTTGGAGGCTAAAGAGTCTTTGTTGAGAAGGTTCGCATGATGTTAAGAAATTTGTTGATGTGTTTCAGAGGAGCTTAGGGTTTGCCACCGGATCGTGAGGTAGAGTTTGGGATAGATTCGCTACCGTGGATCGCGCGAGTGTCTATTGCTCCATATAGGATGGCACCAAAGGAATTAGTGGAGCTTAAGGCTCGATTCGGGAGTCGTTGGATCGAGGCTTCATTAGGCCAAGTGTTTCACCGTGGGGAGCGCGGTATTATTCGTCAAGAAGAAGGGCGATGCGATGCGGATGTGTATCGATTACCGCCAACTGAATAAGCTGACGATTAAAAACAAGTATCCGTTACCACGGATAGATGACTTGTTTGATCAACTGAAAGGTGCATCGGTGTTTTCAAAGATCGATTTGAGGTCTGGGTACCATCAGTTGAAAGTTAAGGAAGCGGATATCCATAAGACAGCGCTTTGGACTCTCGACGGGCACTACGAATTCTCGGTAATGCCGTTCGGGTTGACTAACGCTCGGCAGCCTTTTATGGATATGATGAATAGGTGTTTCAAAGATAGATCTGGACCGTTTTCGTCGTGTTTTTATTGACGACATCTTGGTTTACTCAAGGTCAGAAGAAGAGCATGATGCACACTTGAGAGGGGTGTTGCAAATTTTGAGGGAGAAGCAACTCTATGCTAAGTTCAGTAAGTGCGAGTTTCGCTTAGTGAAGTGACGTTTTTGGGTCATGTAGTATCGGTGGGGATTAGAGTAGATCCTCGGAAGGTTGAGGCGCTCGGGTGGAAGCCTCCTAAGTCGATGGTGAGATTCGGAGTTTCGGTTTGGCGGATACTACCAAGATTCGTAGAGGTTTTTCGTTGATTGCGCGCCGATGACTAAGTCTGTTAAGGAAGGGAGTACCGCTTCGTGGACCGAGAAACAAAGCAGGAGAGTTTTGATAAGTTGAAGAAGATCTTGACCGAGGCTCCTGTTTTAATTCAACTCGAGGTGGTAAGGAATTCACGAGGCATCTTTGCGATGCATCACATACGGGATTGGGTTGTGTATTGATGCGGGAGGGTAAGGTTGTGGCTTACGCTTCTGTGAGCCGAGGCCACACGAGGTCAACTATCCGATGCACGATTTAGAGCTAGCACCGTAGTCTTCGCTCTAAAAATCTGGAGGCATTACTTGTACGGTGAGAGATCAATAGTCTACTACGCATCATAAGAGTCCAAGTATCTATTGACTCGAAGGATCCGAATTTGAGGCGCGTAGATGGGTTGAATTGCTCAAGGACTACGATCGCTCGATTGAATATCATCCGGGCAAGGCTAACGTGGTGGCGACGCATTGAGCCCGTAGGGTTGTTTCGGACTTAAGAGCGATGTTTGCCCATTTGAGTTTGTATGGCGACGACGGAGTATTCTCGCAGAGCGCAGTTAAGCCTACTTGGGTTGAGCAGATCAAAGAGAAAGCAGATTGGAGGATGAGGTTCTACGAGTGCGCCGAAGGTTACAAGTGCGAGAATGGTGGTTTGGAGGGTTCTGACTTGTCTAGTGATGAGGTTCTGTGTTTTCAAAGGAAGGCTTGTATGCCTAAAGATGTTGAGTCGAGGCAGAGGATTCTTCAGGATGCACATATGATCCTTATGCTATGCATCCCGGAGGTAGTAAATGTATAGGGATCTTAAAGAGCGATTTTGGTGGCCGGCTTGAAGAAAGAGGTGACAGAGTATGTTGGGAAGTGTCCGACGACTGTCAGCAGTCAAGGTGAACATCGCTGTCGTCGTGGTTGCTTCACTGTGAAAATCCTCGATGGAAATAGGAAAGGATAACTATGGATTTCGTCGGTGGGTTACCGCTTACGCCAAGCAAGAAAGATTGATTTAGTTATTGTGGACCGTCTCGATTAAGTCGGCCCATTTCATTCCGGTGAGAGTGGACTATTCACTTCGTGAGATTGGCGAAGCTTTATGTGTCGAGATAGTAAGGCTACACAGTGTACCAGCTGATAATCTCGGATAGGGATCCCGTGTTTACGTCGAGGTTCGAGAGCGTTGCATCAAAGCTCACGGGTACGCGCTTGATTTCAAAGACGGCTTTTCACCGCGATCGGCGGCGGCAATGTAAAGGGTCATTCAGATCTTGGAAGACATCTTTGAGAGGTTGTGTTCGGACTTGAGGCGGTTGGGAAGAGTTTACGCCATTAGCCGAAGTTCGCCTATAACAACAAACTACCAAGCAAGCATCAAAATGGCACCATATGAGGCGTCAGTATGGTAGGAAGTGTCGCTCACCTACTTGTTGGACGAGTTAGGTGAACGCCAATTGTTGGGACCCGAGTTGGTTGCTAAGACCGAGGACAAGGTTAGGTTGATCCGTGCTCGTTTGAAGGAAGCTTCGGACCGGCAAAAGTCTTATGCCGATCTTAAGCGAAGAGATATAGAGTTCGCCGTGGGAGATCGGGTCTTCTTAAAGGTCTCGCCTTGGAAGAAGGTGCTGAGGTTTGGTAGAAAAGGCAAGCTAAGTCCGAGGTTTATTGGGCCGTATAAGGTATTGAGGCGAGTTGGACCAGTGGCGTATCAGCTTGAGTTGCCAGCGGAGCTTAGCCAGATTCACGATGTTTTTCACGTGTCGATGCTTCGGCGGTATCGTTCAGATCCATCACATGTAGTAGTGGTGGAGGAGATCGAGGTAAATCCAGATTTGACCATGGAAGAAGAACCTGTGCAGATTCTTGATCGGGATGTGAAGGTTTTACGCAGGAAATCTGTGCCTTTGGTTAAGGTTCTTTGGTGGAATCATGGCGTGGAAGAGGCCACATGGGAACCCGAGGATATGATGAGACAGCAATACCCGCAACTCTTCTGATCAGGTAATTTCGGGGTCGAAATTATTTTTAAGGGGGTAGAACTGTAATATCCCGGGTTAGGGGCTGTTTTGTTGTTTCATGTTATTGCATGTGTTGGCTTGTTATGTTGTTGTTTGTATGGTTTCGGGACTTAGTTATGAGCTGGAAGTAAGCCCGAGTATTGGGGAAAATTTTGTTTTTGGGTGATAAGTGAATGAGCTGAGGAAGCTGGGGCTTTTAAATTTATTTTGGGTGTTTGTTAGCACAAGAAACAAGTTGGTGGAGTGGCAATGTAGGCGCCACTAAGGGCTTGTGAATGTGACGCCACTTGCAGGGGGTGAGGTCCTGTGTTCAAGCTGCAAAGTGGCCACATTTTGCATTCTTTTTGGACGGCATAGAGGAAGAGAGTTGGTGACAATTTGAACTCGCCTTGGACTTGGTCTTCCCATTCAAATGGAAGGTAGAGAGTGAATTTAGGAGGAAGATTTGGTCCACACATTTGAAATGTGTGGAGTGGAGTGAGAGGGGGATATGGCCGAATTCTTAGGGAGTTAGGGGAGTGACGGCATAGTAGTGTGGTGTTGGTGGGGTGCCGAAATTCATTTGGAAATTTTGGCATTTTCGGTCACATTTGGTAAAAAGCAAAAGTTCCTTTTTGATTCTTGTAGCCGAATTTTCTCCAAGGTTTCTTCTCATTTTCTTCACTTCTTGAAACCAAAAATCCAAGTGAGTGATTCCATCTTTACTTTTTGCAAACCAGAAAGTTTCAACCATCTCTTTCCCTCTTTCATTTGTGTAAGCCGAATGCTTCCTCTCACCTATTTCTTTTGTTTATTGTGTTGAGCCGAAACCCCACCTCTCCAAAACCGTTTCTCCACTTCTTTTCTTGCTAGCCGAAACTCTATTCTCTAAGAACACATCTTCTTTTCTTTCATTAACAAGTAGAAAGTACCCTCCTTATCCATCTTTATTTCCCTTCTTTTCTTTAAACTAAATTGCCGATTTCCCCATCTCTTCTCACCTCTATTTTTTCCTTCTTTTTCTTTCAAAGCCAGAAAATAAGAGTGATAAAGCCCCTAGCCGAATCTTTTGTTTGGTTGGGGTGTAAAGTGTGGACCGAACCTATCTTCTCCTCTAGTGGTGCCTTGGCCGAATAATTGGTAGGTGTTGGTAAGTGCTAGGCCGAATGGCCATTTCTTCCCTCTCTAGTGCTAATCGGTTTTGATTGGATTAATAGCCGAATCTAGGCATGTGGTAAAGGTGTGATCTCTTATGATTGAACCGATTGTGTGATAGGGCAATCGAGGATTTCCAAGCGCATGTGTGGAGCCTTCTCCTTTGTTAACCGACTAGGTAAGTGATGGTAAGATATCGTCCACGGTTATTCGTTTAAATCTGATTAAGTCAAGGTGACAAAGGATTAACTATTCTCTTTTAAGGTGTAGCCGATTGTTGATTAAAGAAGGAACCATTGTGGTTCGGGTTTGGTAGGAAACCAAACGTGTACAAGGTAAGGGTTCAAGCATTAACCCTTTTTGGGTTTCTCTGTGTTGGTCGAATGGTCTTAGTGACTAACTCCTTCTTGGCCGATTGTAGGAGCTAGTCATCAAGGGGCCTAGATTGTTTTCGTTGGGATTTTAGACTCAGATTATCGTGTGTGTAACTAACACACCCATATTTAGTGATATTGTTATTGAACTTTGTTTGCCTATTAAAATCATGGCGGTTTGATGGATTGATATGATACCCTTTTGGGTATGATCTTGGACTCGTAAGTAAAGTATTGTTACAAGGTTACTGATGATCTGCATGATACCATGATTATGGATGTATGATATGGGATATGATGTTAAACATTTTAGCATGATATGCACGATTTGTATGATATGCATGGTTACATGAGTCTGGTATGCTAATGGGTGATACGAGTGGAGGGAGCAGAGATACTTTGTGCTGACGAGCACCAGTGCTTTGGTAGCACACTTTGTGACTTTGGGTCACCAGAGGTTTGGCACCTCCAGAGGTTTGGTACCTCAGCGTCTCGTCCCCGATGGCTCAGCACCACGATGGGTTGGCCCCACGAGATGATTATCTGAGATTGACGCCGATGTTTTGGTAACACACGATGGGTTGGCCCCATCACCGATTTGTGACTACGGTCACGGTGCTTTGGTAGCACATTGTGTCTTTGGGACACCAAAGGTTTGGCACCTCATTGCGACTCGTCCCTGTGGTTTGACCACCGTGGGTTGGCCCCACTTGAGATATGGGATCGTCTGCTAGTGATTTGGTATCACACGATGGGTTGGCCCCATCATTGGATTTGTGACTTCGGTCACCAGTGCTTTGGTAGCACAATTGTGTCTTTGGGACACCAGTGGTTTGGTACCACATTGATGGATATTGTGTCTTTGGGACACCGGTGTTTTGGTAACACGTTGTGACTATACGTCACGGTGGTTTGGCACCACCGGTGGTTTGGTACCACACGGGGTAGAAAAGCGATATGGATGGTTAGGATCGGGTTGCATTAATTATGTTGCTATGTATGATGTGTGTTAGCATGTTGTTTCTTGGGAGCGGATTTACACATCGAGTCACTCGACTCACCCTCTCCTTTGACATTTCGGGTGACTCGTAGACGCGGACTTGGAGCAAGGATAGACTCGGGGTGCACATGCCATGCTATAATAAAAGTGTTGCTTGGACTATTGAATTTGGGTACTTTAGTTATTTACTCTCACAGGTTTTATATTGGATTTGTAAAAGGCCTTTTAATTTATGTTTTATGCTATTTATGTTTAAATTTTAATATGCCTTAACAAAATAAGTTGGTATGAATTCTACTAAAACTTGGAAAGATAATGATTTCAAAATTATAACGCAAAGTGTTTTTAAACTATACCATCGGGTATCACGCTAAGTCTTTATACTAGACAAACTCAAATGATTTCCAAATCGAACTCGTATTTCTCCTAACTTCAAAAATGTTTGAAGTAACACTAAGAAACTATTAAGGTTTTAAATGGTTTAAACTCGTTTTAACCACACATTCTGGTTAAGTTTTCAAAATCTCCGGGTTTCAAATACACCATCTGATTTCAAACAAGTCTACTTAAATTGTCTTCCAAAATACACTGTGTTTTCACTCGGCTTTTAAACGAAAAATTTAACTTCTCAAAAACATGTTTCCCCGTAACATACCAGATTCGGACGTGGTGTCTTGTCCGGGTTTGGGGTGTTACAATTGCCATTTTTCAGGTTTGTGGCAGAGCCACTAGATTTATGTAACAGAGCTACCAGAACTTCTCTTCATCATTATCCCATCCCATGCAAAACATGTATATAATGCATAACAATTCACAACAATGTATTCAGATATTTCTTACAAAATTTATGGTCCATTATAACCACTTATCAAGTTGGCCAATTAAGCAAAATATCATCTTGGCCCATTTCTCAATTTATTTCAAATTGGCCTATATAGCAAATTATCAATCGGCCTATATAACAAATATCAAACGGCCCATACAGCAAATTATCAATCGGCCCATATAGCAAATTATCAATCGGCCCGTATAGCAACATATTTCAATTTGGCCCATAAAGGGTATTTTCGTAATTTTCACGGTCTTAATACCGATTTCATAATTTTACCAAAATAATGATATCTAAGCCATTTTTCCCGATTTCACCAAAATTCGATTTAGTCAAGCGGTTTACCAATAACACGATATTAAACGTTAACCCATGAAACAAGGTGTGATATTACACACCTGGTTACTGTAAGCACTACTCTTTCCTGGTCGTCAACACCTAAAATATTATAACGCTCGATTAGACAATGTACGCAATTTAATAAATCTACTCTAAAACGAATGATCTAAGATTTTACCCTCGGGATCGCGAACAATTACAATTTGTTAGTTTTCCCCGGTTGACGGTCCACAACCCGTGTAACATCCCGAAATTGGGCCTAGTAGAATTGGGCCCAATAGGCCTTGGGCGTAGGAATGTTTAAAATTATATGAGAATGGCATTATTGCAAATTGGATTTATTAGTTAAGTGAATTTGAAAGGTTACGGGGTTCCTATGAAGTCTCGGGTTCAAGTTAAGCTATAGGAAAATTTTTGTGTTTAGGTACCTAAAGGAGAGAAGGTAAATGGCACTAAGGCTTAAGGAAATAAGAGTGCATTTTGTTAGCACAAGGAGTCTATTGGTAAAGGTGGAAAGTGGCGTGTGGAGTGAACTAATGGTCTGAGGTTCGAATCCCACCTATTGCAATTTTTGGGATTTAATTTTATGCTCATCTTGTGGAAGATGGTAAGTGTTGGCCAAGGCTCTGAATAAGGTAAGTAAGACTTTTTGTTTAAGGAAAGGAGGCTAAGGATTATGGAAAGGAGGAAGATAAGGGAAAAAGAAGGAAGGAAATCAAAGAAAGGGATAAGGTTGGGGGACATGTTGGCCAAAAACTAGGAGTTGCCTAGGATAGAATTTTGGTCAACACTCATCTTTTTGGTAAAGATGAATGGACGGTTTTGTTGGGGAAAAAGGAGGAGCTGAATTTTCCTAGCCTATTTGCAAGTTTGTGCTTGAAAAAGCCTATTTTCTCTTTTGAACATTTTTGGTACTCTTTTCCAACCTTTTTTTTTTCCTTGGTGTTAGCCGAATTACCTAACATTTTCTTCTCACATCTCTTCTCTTCTTTTTATCATTCCTTCAACCTTTCTTCCTTTTTCCTAAATCGACATTACCATATGATCGGATCTTCTTTATTATTTTCTCTTCAATAGCCGAATTTCTATCATCTTCTATCTTCCTGATTTTTGTATGTTGAACATCTCTCCTTGGTTGAATCGGAGTTCTAGTGGGTGGCCGAATACCAAATCCTTATCAATTCATTCGTAGTCATAAGCCAATTGGTGGGAATCGAGATTATCATCGATTAAAGTAAGGAGTCTTTTCATAGTCCATTCGATATCGCTACTCGGTTATGGTGTTAATCGGATTGAAAGTTTGGCTAATCGATTATGTTGTTAGGCACGAAATCACTCGATACTCTCTACTTGTGGATTTTTCGGAAATAGTGGTAAAGTTGAACACCTATCCCTCGTAATAAGAGACTCGGATTGTTGGTAAGGGATATAGATTGTTAATCAATCGCAATATTTGGATGAATTGTAAATTGGGCTTTGGACTAATTGTTGACCGATTGAATCTTTAGGTGCCGCGGAGAATATCGTGTTACGAATTCCGAATAAGGTGTGTAATCCCATACCTTTTTGAATACTATTTGAAATGGTGTGTAATCTCACATCTCTCTGAAAGTTTGTATGATATGTTTTGTGATTCGGTCGAAATACCGAAGAAAACTGAAAATCGGCATCCGTGATCACTTGGGCGTGCGTATGATCGTAGTGGTAATCATATTTTGTAATAAAACAGTTTCGGTTAGAAGCAGTGACGTGTTTTTTAAAAATCACGAAAAATAGGAGAAAGGGAATTAGAAAGTGAATAAGATGTCAAATTAAAGCTTACTGTGTCTATTTTGATAAGGAAGAAATGGAGAGGGAAAAGCAATTCTATATTTAGATATCTTAATTTAGTTATACTGGTTCTGAATGACTTCATGGTTCCCTAATCTATCTTGGAAAAATTGTATAAAATTGTACAAAGTGAATTTTGATTTATAGTTTATATGTACAGATTTCTTAGTGAGTCTATTTTCAATAGAAACAAGTGGGAGCAACATATGAAAAATGTACAATGAGATATTTGAATTTTGGTTAAGAGAGGTCAGAATCGTTGGTCAGTGAAACAAGGGAAACTTTAAGGAATAAACTATACTAAATGGTTAAGCCAAAAATTATGGAAAAATTGTAGTAATATGTTATATGAGTCTAGTTTCAAGGAAAATTTATGGATTTAGATTTTGAGTTTCCTAACTTGAGTTATAGTCACTTTAGTCAATATGACACAGATGGATAGTTTCAATTTTTATGCCCCAAATTAGTAGTTAAGTCAGGGTTATGAAATTTCCAAAATACCCTTAGAGGGTAAATTACCGAAATACCCCTGGGTTGCGAGATTACCGAATTACCCTTCATGGGTAAAATTACCAAATTACGAAAATGCCTTTATGGGTAGAATTACTGAAATGCCCTTATAGGCCCATTTGATAGATTGCTATAATGGGTCGATTTACTGAAATGTCCTTATGGACCGAATTACCGAAATGCCCCTATGGGTCGAACGATCGTATTGCTTTAATGGGCTGATTCATAAAAAGTATTCAATAGGTTAATGGATGTTATTTTATATGGATGTTTTACGATTATGTATGATGCATCTTTACATATTGCATGGGATGGGAAAATTTGAATGAAGAGAAGTATTGACCGGTGGCATTGCCACAAATTCTGATAATGGCTATGTGCCTAACATATGAATTAATGACTCTGTGTCGATCATTTTACCATATATGAATCTGGTGGCTCAGCCACAAATATATTATAAATGGCAGCTTGACTGCAAATTGGAGAGACTGGCGGGGTGGGTTGACTTGATCCCCACAGGAGAGATTGGCTGGTACGGGGGAGAGATTGGTTGGATGGGATGGTTTGCATACATTCTTACAATTGTCTCATTTATTTAGTATTTTTTAAATAGGCTTAGGCCCAAGATGTTGCTATGTGGGTTCAGGCCCAGTGGATAATGGTAAGGGGATTATACACTGAGTTCTTGTAACTCACCCCCTTTTCCTTAACCCTTGTAGGTAATGCTGAGTGACGAGGACTTGGGGCCATGGATGACTCGGTGGAGGCCATACTTTTGGAATGTGAATTTCAAATTTAGTAAACTTCTTTTCCGTATTATTTCATTGCTTTTACTATTTCAGGTTTTAAAGTTGTAATAAGGCCTCTGGGATGTTTTAAATTGCTTTATGTTTTGGTGTATTTATTATTTTGCTTGAATTGTTTTCAATGGGGATTTTCTAAAATCATAACAAAGGTTTTTCCAAAATAGATTAATTAATAGATTTCATAACAAACTTTTACAAATAAATTAACATGAAAATTCTCTTTCGAATTTTCAACGTCGTTTTTAAAAGTCAAGGTTTATCGATTTATCAATCAATCTTTGAAGTTAGTAAAATTTTATCAAATATTTCAAATCAATTTTGGTTTCTTGTTTTCTAATAAATCAATACCTATTTTAGTACGAATAAAAAGGATTTAACATGTTTTTCTCATGTGACATGTCAAATTCGGTGATAACACATGGGCTGGGTTTGGGGTGTTACAACCCGGTGGAAAGTCCCTAATTGCCGAAACATCCCTTCGTTTGAATTTAGGACTAGGGATCACTAACCCGCTCCTTTTGAGATCTCCACTCGGCTTTCTTTTCGAATTGTTACTACAAGCCTCCGTTCGTTAGATCTTATGTAGATCGATATTACGATAAAATATGGACTTATCAAAATGGTAAAGATCGGCTTGCCACGAAATTCCGAGTGATCAACGAATAAATCCCTATAATATAATCGGTTAATTATTTCCATACTAATAATCATCTTAACGAATAAAGAATGATTATGAAATCCGTGAAGAACTCTTACCTTAAAGATTTTAGAACCGAATCCTAGCGATAATGCGATGACTTCGGAAGAATGAAGGTTCGGCCTTCCACTATAACACTACGAAGAAGAAAGGGATCTAGTTTAAGAGAGAAATAAGTGATGATTTCGGTCAAAAGACCCTCTCAAGCCAACATATGGATTCGGCAATAGAAAGAAGAAAATAAAAAAAAATTTGAAAAGAGTACTTACCGATTGTTCAAGGGTGAGTGACAACTGGAATGAAAAAGAAAGATCAATGAAAGGATGGAAGGTTTGGCTATAGAGAAATAGTGGACTCAATATTCGGCTATGGTGAAAAATATTAGAGTAGAAGTGATGCTTGAAGGATTTTGTGAAAAGAAAAGAAAAAGAGGAATGATGGATTAGTTTCGGTTTTCAAGAATGATGAGTGAACAAAGAAATGGTCTCAAAGTTTGTATACAATCGGCAAGAAGAAGAAAGAAATGGAATATTCCTCCTCAAGGTTGTGTAGATTCGGCAAGGAGGAGAGAAGGAGTTTGGAGAGAAAAGAGAAATGATACCAAAGTTTCCAATAGGGAATTGGCCAAAACAACCAAAATTTTACCAATTGCCAATGACCAAATTTGGCTAGGAGGATAGGAGTTTTTAGAAAAAGACACAATTGATGATATTGGTATTTTGACCAAAACTAACAGTTTAATCTCCCCAAAACATCAAGCATAAATTCGACTATCACCCTAGCCCCAAACCGTCCACATTCATCCCCCCTAGGATAAAAGTTTGGCCACCCAAACTTTCCAAAACACTATCCACGAAATAAGCCTCTTGTTCCCCTTACTTACTTATTTCTTTTGATTCCTTTCCCCAACCTCAACCTTGCCTTATTGTTTTAGCCACCTTACCAAAAATAAAGAAGTCCACCTTACAATAATTACTCCTTGGCCGACACTTTAAGGAAGGAATGCAAAAATAAAAGTAAAAAAAAAAAATGCACACAAAGGGATTCGAACTTCTTCCCTCAAGGTAATACATGTGGCACCATATCCCCTTTACCATAAGCTCATTTATGCTAGCTATTTACTCGTTTATTTCCATATGCTTTAAGGTCACTGACTCTATCTCCTTAAAGTGCTAAATGCCAAAAGTTTTTACTAGGTCCAAATAAATCCCGAGCCTTCTCAGGACTTCCTAACATACACAATTAATAATCTAACTAGCTTAGCACCAAAATAATGCAACACATAAAATTCAAATTCTAGGATATTACATTTGTGGTCCCGAAACCACTACTCTGACTAGGGTATAAACCGGACTATTACATTATATCTATCAATTGTTTTGAAAATAATCATATTTTTATTATTTCTGTCATAATTCATTGTTTAAATGTAGTGTTAGTTTATTGTTGCCTATTTTATATTTTGTATTTGTTTATTTGTATTCTTGTATTCGTTTATTATTGCTTTAGCATAATTCTTATATTTATTTATTCATGTTATATTATTCATTGATTATTTATTGTTAATATGATTCGTAGTTAGGTTGAATTGATATTATAATGTCTTACTCAAACCATGGTTTTGTAAAAACACATTTTTTTTGACGCATTTTATTCAAATAGTTTTAAAAAATATGATGATATATGATATTTGAGGACTTCGAGAAGAATTGTGCCCTAACTTACTGGGTTTCGATTTTTCCCGTGGAACCTAAGGTATTAAATATCTCCTCTTCTAAAACCAAAACTTACAAATTTCAAATCAAAAAACCTATCTTTGGGAATTCAAAACGTTGTGTCCTAACTTAATGGATATGATGTTTTGTGTCTCGAGGTAGGAATTTTCTAAAATAAAGGCGTACCTAGTTTCAAAGTCATGAGATGCTATATCCTAACTTACTGGGTATAGTGTTTTATTTCTTTGAGATAGGTAAGTCTAGGTTTTTCTTCAAATAAAAGGACCATTTTATAAATTTTTTTTAGAGTTTCAACATTAGGACATGATTTTATTGATTACGTACCAATTTTTGGGCGTTATGAGGGTGCTAGCCCTTCCTCATACGTAACCGACTCCCGAACCCATTTTTTTCATTTTTCGTAGACCAAAATTAGTATTTTAAAGTAAAACGTTTTTTGAGGTGATCCAATCACACCTAAGTAAAAAGGGATTGGTGGCGACTCCCATTTTCGTTTTTAAAAGTCGATCCTTGTTTTTTCAAAATGTATTAAGATGGTTTCGACAAGTCCTTTGCAATGATAATTCCTACACCCATTTCATTAAGCTACAGTGGGGTATTTTTTTAAAAAATTAGTAAGAACACGGATTTCCATCCAATTTATATGTGAATCTAAACATATTAGATTACACACATATTAAGAATCATTTTATGTTTCGCCATTGTTCTAGCTTACACAGAGCTACATCGGAAGTTATTTAACTAAAGCACTCTTAAATGTGTAACCATTGACTCAACACCCATCAAGAATATACACTCCAATTTGAGTTTTCGTATGATTATCTTGGTGAACTAGTTCTCCTCTTAAAGGATGTCTCCCTAGTTAACCACTTAATAATACTTATTAAAGGTTGTGGTTAGGGTAAAATTAACTCGAAGTATTATTATGCTATCACGTAGAGACCATCGATGGAGGTCATAGGTTCTGTTTAAAAACCTTCTCCCAGTTAATAGTGTTTTGTTTAAAAAAATACATAAGGTTTTATTGTTTGGTTTCAAGAATGGATGATCAAATTTTATGTAGACAAGTATAGGTAACATTCTTCTTATGCTACATGACTTGCTTATTCACGCATATATTCATGCGCATGCCTTATTGATTCATGAATTTTGTATATTAATAATATTCAAAATAAAAGCATAAAAAAAATAAACCGAAACATGACCAACCAAATATTTTCATTTAATTTATTTGAAATAATTAATTAAGCTAATTAAATAATTTTCTCAATCCAATTCTAATTCCATTAAAATCATTATGACTTTATTGTTTTAGAATCTATGAGTAAAATTAATGTAATTAACTTGTTCTCATGAAACTTTGTTGATTAAATTAATTTAATTCCCACTTTGAAGGCGTTGTCTTCAGATGGTCATCATGAGATCTGCTTTCCAGATCTTGCCAAGAAGGCATTTCTTTCCAAAAATACCCATAGAGGCTTTCCTTTAGAGTCTTGCCGCGAAGGCGTCCTTTTAATTGAGTTTGCCACAAGGCATTCATTTAACAAAGATTTCTACAAAGTCATCTTTTTAACAGAGTAGCCATAAAGATATCTTTTTAACAGAGATAGCCACAAAGGCTTCCTTTAACAGAGATTGCCACAAAGGCTTCGTTATAACAGAGATCGCCACAAAGGATTCTTTACAACAGAGATCGCAACAAAGGTTTCCTTTAACAGGGATATCCACAAAGGCTTCTTTTAATAGAGACAGCCACAAATGCTTCCTTTAACAGTGATAGCCATAAAGGCTTGCTTTTACAAAGATAGCCACGAAGACTTCCTTTAACAAAGATAGACGTGGATGTGTAGAAATCAAAAGTCGAGAAAGTAAGAAAGGAGAAAAGGAAGATTAAGGAAGATTGAGGAAGATCGAGATAGCTTGAAGACAGAATATAAAAAGATACGACTGACGATGAAGAACGCAAGCGCAAAATGTGGCCTTAGAGAAGAGTTTGTCAGAAAATCGAAGTAAAAAGAAATAATTAAAAGCTAGAGTGGCTGAACTTGGATGGTCTCTTCATCACCATCGAAGCCGTAATTCCATGATCGAGTTAAAGTCAAGCCTGAATAAGATTAAGGAAATTAAGGGTAAGATTGAAGAGTTAGAAGCAGTATTGCACAATTGTGAACTTCGGATCGAGCTTTTTGAAACAAGAGAAGGGCATGGAAGGAGGAGCTTCACCATTCCCGTGACCAAGTTAGAAGTCGGGATTACCTCATGAGTGAAGCAATAGTTCGAGAGGTAGCTGATCATCTACAAACTTTGGCATCATAGGCTGATACGTTGAGCATGAAGTATGAGCTACAGTCCGATCATAGTCAAGAGTTAGGTTCATTACTTGGGAAAATAAAAACTTTAGGACTTAGGGCGAAGGCATATTTGTAGTCCGTTTTATGTAAAGGATTTTGTTTTCTAATGAAGTTTTCTAAAATGAAGTTGAATCAGAATCGATGCCTCTTTGTATTCATGCATTTGCATTACATCATATCATATGCATTTAAGTTTATAGAGAGAGTCTAATTAGTTGAATTAATAGAGAGAGAGAGAGAGAGAGAGAGAGAGAGAGAGAGAGAGAGAGAGAGAGAGAGAGAGAGAGAGAGAGAGAGAGAGAGAAAGAAGAAAATCTAGAAGCTGAACACACTTACGGTACACGGGCCAAATCAAAGAAAATGGATCAAAGATTGGAACAATTCCAAAAAGATATGTAAGACCAGATGCAGGAGCAAATGGCAAAGCTCCAACAAGAAATGAGGGACCAAATGTTGGAAGCCAAAAAGAACATGATGGCTCAAATGGCCCAGATGATGAGTGGGGTAATAGACAAAGGAAAGAGTCCCCTAGTTAATGCTAAAGACAATGAGGACTTTTCTAGGGGATTCACTCCAACACATGTGCAAACACAACCTGAGGAATATCCAGAAGGCCACCTGTCACTATTAGGCCTCAGCAAGGGCAAGCTGACACTGGAGTGCCCATGAATTTTCAAGTGGGCATAGGATCCAACCTAGGGGACAACCCTGATAATCCTATTATTCCTGATCTGGACATAGCAGAGAGAGAGGGAATCATAGTCGAATCCTTGAGGCAGTTAGAGGATCGCTGTAGATGGTTGGAAAAGAAGTTTAAGGCTTTAGAGAATGCTAACCATCACCATGATATTGACGCAAAGGACTTAAGTTTGGTCCCAGATTTAGTGTTTCCTTATAAATTCAAGATGCCGGAATTTGAGAAGTACAATGGGACTAGTTGCCCTGAAGCCCACATCACTATGTTCTGTAGGAGCATGACTGGCTATGTGAACAATGATCAACTTTTGATTCATTGTTTCCAAGACAGTTTGACGGGAGCAGCGTCTAGGTGGTACAATCAACTTAATCGTGCTAACATTAGTTCCTGGAGAGACTTAGCTCAAGCCTTCATGAAGTAGTATAATCATGTTACAGACATGACGCCTGATAGAATCATGTTGCAAAACATGGAAAAGAAATTGAATGAAAGCTTCAAGCAATACGCGCAAATATGGAGGGAAGTTGCCATGCAAGTTCAACCACCTCTCTTGGAAAAGGAAACCGCCGTGTTATTTATCAACACTTTAAAGGCACCTTTTATCACCCATATGATAGGAAGCACCACTAAAAGCTTCGCGGATATAGTGATGGCAGGGGAAATGATAGAAAATGCCATAAGGGGTGGTAAGATTGAAGCAGGAGAAACCACTAGAAGATCTTCTTCTAGGAAAAAGGATAATGAGGTGAACAATACGAGTACATACAACAAAGGGTACTTAAAAGTAGTTACTGTTAGCCAGCTGAAAGTAGTTACGACTGGGCAACAAGGGTCGACAAGGCAAGAATCAGGCCCTAGACAGAATTTTGAAAAGCTCCAATTTACGCCAATCCCAATGACATATAAGGAGCTATATCAAAGTTTGTTCGATGCACGTGTAGTGTCCCCATACTATCTACAGCCATTACAACCCCCATATCCTAAATGGTATGACTCCAATGCTCATTGTGATTACCACGCGGGAATATCGGGGCATTTCATAGAAAACTGCACTGCCTTCAAAAAGGTAGTTGAGAGGCTCATCAAGATGGAAATTGTCAAGTTTGATGATACACCCAATACAGAGAACCCGTTACCCAATCATGGAGATAATGGGGTAAATGCGATTGGAGAAAATGTTGTGAGACAGATTAAATGAGATGTCTCAGAAGTAAAAACTCCGTTGAGAATAGTGTGGAAGGAAATGGTAAGAAGGGGGCTAATAAAATCAAGTCTCGAGGAAGGAGGTGACGAACTAAGGAACTACTGATGTCTCAGAAGTAAAAACTCCGTTGAGAATAGTGTGGAAGGAAATGGTAAGAAGAGGGCTAATAAAATCAAGTCTCGAGGAAGGAGGTGAAGAACCGAGGAACTACTGTGAGTTCCACAAAGCTGAAGGACATAAGATCCAGGAATGTGCTGAGTTCAGACTATTTGTACAAAGCCTCATGAACAATAAAGAGCTGGAGTTTTATGAAGAAGGATCAGAGGGAGGAAACATACATGCCACCGAAGGAGAGTTGACAACTTAAAAAGTCAATTATCCAATTATCATTATTTCCCGACCGAGAAATACAGAATGAGGAGCACAAGTCGCGCCTAAAGTTGTAATCCAGAGACCTGTGTCCTTTCCTTACAAGGATAACAATATGGCACCATGGAATTACAATTGTAACGTGACGACACTGGGAGTAGAAAACTCAGTTAGCACTTCCAAGGAGGTCCAAAGTGAGGGATTCTACACACGAAATGGGAGGCGTTACAACTCGGTAAATGACAGATCAGAGCCAGTGAAATCAAAGAATGTGCCAGTTGAACCCGAGAAAGGACTTGATGCCCTTATCAATGTACATGTAAAGGAGGTAGAGGCTAAAGAATTTTTAAAATTCTTAAAGCATAGTGAATACAGCATAGTAGAGCACCTGCGTAAACAACCGGCTCGCATATTGGTGCTAGCCTTACTTTTGAGTTCGGAAGTTCATCGTGAAGCTTTGATGAAAGTACTGAACGAGACTTACGTTACTAAAGATATATCTGTCAATAAACTTGACCGAATAGTTAGTAACATAACTACTGACAACTTTATCTCCTTCAGTGACTATGAAATTCCACCTGGGGGTATGGGATCGACCAAAGCCCTATACATAACTACTCGTTGCAAGGGATATACTCTAACGAGCGTGCTAATTGACAATGGATCAACCTTGAATGTCTTACTGTTGTTGACATTGAAGAGGTTATCGATAGACAATTCTCACATGAAGACATGCCAGAACATAGTGAGAGCGTCTGATGGCACCGAAAGAAGAGTGATGGGAAGAATTGATATACCATTGCATATTGGGCCAAACACGTGTGAAGTGGATTTTCTGGTAATGGATGTCAAGCCCTCGTACAATTGCTTGCTGGGAAGGCCATGGATTCATTTGGCAGGGGCAGTGCCTTCATCCCTTCACCAAAAGCTGAAACTCGTGACGAATGGTCGATTGGTCACCATAAATGCGGAGGAAGACATCATAGCCACTGTTGCTAATGATGCTTCATATTTAGAGGCGAGTGAAGAAGCAACTGAGTGTTCTTTTCGATCTTTAGAGTTCATAAATGCAAAATTTATCTTGGAGGGGAATGAGGTTCCAATGCCCAAGATATCCAAGACCACGAAGATGGGCCTACAAAGGATGGTCGGGAAGGGAGCCTTACCTTGAAAAGGATTGGGTAGACATCTCCAAAGGGATGTTCGACTGCCAGTGCTGAAAGAGAAGAGAGATCTTTTTGGCTTGGGTTTCAAGCCAGATATTAGACAGAAGAGAAAGGAAATAGAGAAGAAGCAAGAAAGGAAAAGGGCACGTCTGAATTGAGAAGAAGTCCAGCGGGAATCGATAACATTCCCCCATATATCCCAGACCTTTGTATCCGGAGGGGTAATTCACCCTGAGAGAGGGTTATTGAAAAGTCCTCACGTCAATGCCATAAATGAGGAAGGAATCAAATAAAGAAACTTGTTGGTCATTTGCCCTTATGAACCTGGAAGCGTTCTGAACAATTGGACTACAGAGGAACTTCTTGTAGTTTTTAGAGATTATACAGAGTAATATTCAGAATGCTCTTGTTGTTTTTTAGCCTAGAAATAATAAGATTTCTTTTGTGAAATAGGCCCATGTTCAGAAATTGTTGTTTTAATAAAATACATTTTTGATAATTGACTTGAGCAAATATTCTTTCATTTTATTCTTTTAACCTTCTAATTGCATTCCAAATTTTTATTTCTCATTCATATCATGTGAATAGTTGTCCTCGAATTCATTTATTCTTTGTACATTCTTTGGTACCCATCATAGGTCCCTAGATATTAATGATGTGAGCAACGATAGTACAGATCTAGAGGTCCACCTTGAGCAAGACATATGTTTAGAGGAATTTCAGGATTTTGAAGATGACCGAGATTGTAATTTATCTCCAGATCTGTTAAGAATGGTGAAGCAAGAGGAGAAACAAGTTTTACCCCATGAAAAGGAGGTTGAGAACATAGTCTTGGAGGAAGGGAAAGTTGTGAAAATTGGAACAAGCATAGCTGAGGAGATGAAACAAGATATTATTGAGTTGCTACGGGAATTCGAGGACATCTTTGCCTGGTCATACCAAGATATGCTCAAACTAAGCATCTAATATTGTGGTACATCGGCTTCCCATAAAAGAAGAGTGCAAGCCAGTTCAGCAAAAGCTACGAAGGATGAGGCCTGATCTAGTGTTGAAAATAAAAGAAGAGGTCCAGAAATAGTTTGATGCTGCTTTTTTACAAGTGGTCAAGTACTCATAATGGGTTGCCAACATTGTTCCTATCCCTAAGAAGGACGGAAAGGTCCGGATGTGTGTGGACTATAGGGACTTAAATAAAGCTAGCATAAAGGACAATTTCCCTTTGCCACATATCGACACATTGGTGGATAATACAACAAGATTTTCATTATTTTCCTTCATGGATGGCTTTTCAGGATACAACCAAATCAAGATAAACCTTGAGGATATGGGGAAAACTACCTTCATAACACTGTGGGGTATTTTTTGATATAAAGTAATACCATTCGGACTAAAGAATGCTGGGGCAACATATCAAAGGGCCATGGTAACATTGTTCCACGACATGATGCATAAAGAGATCGAAGTGTATGTTGGTGACATGATCGCCAAATCTCGAACAGAAAAGGAACACATCGAGATTTTGAAGAAGTTGTTTCTAAGGTTGAGAAAATTTCAATTGAAGCTCAACCCGACAAAGTGTACTTTTGGAGCTCGGTCAGGGAAATTATTGGGTTTCATGGTCAGTGAGAGAGGAATCAAAGTTGATTCAATCAAGGTCAAAGCTATACAAGAATTGTCCCCACAGCACACTCAAAAGGAAGTTCGAGGTTTTCTTGGAAGATTAAATTACATTCCTCAGTTTATTTCACAATTAACTGAGAAATGTGATCCAATATTTTGTCTTCTTAAGAAACACAACCAGGGTGTATGGGATGATGAGTGCCAAAGAGCTTTTAAAAAAGTCAAACAATATCTGTCGAACGCTCTAGTACTGTCTCCGCCTAATCCAGACAAACCATTGATACTATATTTGTCAATGTTCAATAATTCCATGGGATGTGTGCTTGGTCAACGCGATGAGTCAGGAAGAAAAGAAAAGGAGATATACTATCTCAGCAAAAAGTTCACTGATTGCAAAATGAGGTATTTGTCGATCGAGAAAATGTGTTGTGCCTTGATTTGGACAACTCAGAGATTGAGGCAGTATATGTTATATCATACAACCTGGTTGATTTTGAAGCTTGATCCGTTAAAGTATACGATGGAGTCCACTGCTTTGAATGGAAGGATGGCTAGGTGGCAGATTTTGCTATCTGAATTTCATATAGTCTATGTGAACCAAAAGGCTATAAAAAGGAGTGCAGTAGCAGAATTTTTGGCTAGCAGAGCTTTGGAGGATTATGAACCTTTGAGCTTTGATTTCCCCAATGAAGAGCTGATGTATGTAGCGAATACTGAAGAATGTCCTTGGAAGTTAAATTTTGATGGAGCGTCAAATGCTGTGGGAAATGGAATTGGGGCAATCTTGGTATCCCCTAGTGGCGATCATTACCCATTCACATGCAAACTCGATTTCAATCGCACAAATAACATGGCGAAATATGAAGCCTGCATCATGGGAATTCGAGCAGCCTTAGAGCGTAAGATCAGAGTGCTAGAAGTATATGGAGATTCTGCCTTAGTAATCTATCAGCTTAAAGGAGAGTGGGAGACAAGATATCCAAGTTAATGGATTGCCGAAAAATAGTTCTGGGATTGATTGAGGAGTTTAATGATATCACTTTCAATTATCTCCTACGCGACGAAAACCAGATAGCAGATGCTTTGGCGACCCTGGCTTCTATGATTAAAATAAATAGACCAGAGGATATGAGACCTATTCAGATGAGTATCTTCGAAGTCCCAGCTCATTGTTATAATGTGGAAGAGGAGGAAAAATATGATCACCCTTGGTATCAGGATGTATTATGATATGTAAAAAATCGTGAATACCCGGAGCATGCAATTGAGAATGAAAAAAGAACTCTAAGAAAATTGGCCTCTGACTATGTTTTAGATAGGGATGTCTTGTATAAAAAGAGAAAAGATCAAGTATTATTGAGATGCATGGATGTCGTCGAAGCTAGGAAAATCCTAGAAGAAGTTCATGAGGGCGTCTATGGAACACACGCTAATGGGTTCACAATGGCCAAACAGATAATGAGATTTGGATATTATTGTTCAACCATGGAAGGAGATTTTATCAGCTATGCTAAGAAATGTCATAAATGCCAGATTTATGGAGACAAAGTTCATTTGCCTCAATCACCTTTGCACATTATGACTTCCCCATAGCCTTTTTCCATGTGGGGCATGGATGTTATTAGACCAATCTCACCGAAAGCTTCAAATGGGCATCAATTCATCTTCGTGGTAATTGACTACTTCACAAAATGGGTAGAGGCTTCTTCTTATGCTAACGTTACTAAGTCAGCAGTTAGTCGGTTCTTGAAGAAGGAGATTATATGTCGATATGGAATGCCCGAGAGGATCATATTAGACAACGCACTGAATTTGAACAACAGTACGATAGCAGAAATTTGTAGTTAGTTTGGGATCAAACACCACAACTCATCTCCATATCATCCAAAAATGAATGGGGTAGTGGAAGCGGCTAACAAAAACATCAAGAAGATAGTAGGGAAGATGACTGAGACCTATAAGGATTGACATGAGAAACTACTGTTTGCGCTCTATGCTTATCGGACGTCTGTCAGAACCACTACTGGGGCAACGCCTTTCTCGTTGGTTTATGGGATGTAGGAAATTTTACCTATTGAAGTTGAAATACCGTCTCTTCGAGTTTTTTCAGAAATAAAGTTGGATGAGGCTGAATGGATACAGGCTCGGTATGACCAGTTAAACTTAATTGAAGAAAACAGGCTAAAGGCTATTCGTCACGGTTAGATGTACCAAAAACAAATGATGCGAGCCCATAATAAGAAAGTTCGCCCAAGAGAGTTTCATGAGGAGGACCTTGTATTGAAAAAGATCCTTCCCATACGAAAGGATTTCAGAGGAAAATGGATGCCGAATTGGGAAGGACTATAAGTGGTGAAGAAGGCTTTTTCTGGAGGAGCACTGATCTTGACCGAAATGGATGGGAAAAGTTTACCCAACCCTGTGAACTCTAACTCAGTCAAAAAATATTTTGCTTGAAGAAGAGAAGAGGCCAAAGTGAAAACCCGCAAAGGGCGCTTTGAGTTTCCAAAAAAAATAAAAATGGAGAGGCCAAGGCGAAAACCCACAAAGGGCGCTTTGAGACCAAAGGGGTTTTGAGTTGAAAACCCACAAAGGGTGGCTCAAATTCTGAATGGTCACGCAGTCATCTTGCTACACTTGAATTGAAAATGAAATGAAGAATGTCGTATATCGAGGCATCAACAAAATACTTTGGGTCTTCCAAACACATGTTGAACTCAAGGCAGTCTTCATAAAGTATTTATATAGAAGCTCAATCGGCGATATCTAGGGAATCTGATCTTTGTCCTATTTGTTTTACTATCTTTGGACTCTTTTTCTTCTCAAAGATATGTTCCCATTTAATTTTCTTTGTATTTTTTATAATTTATTCAATTTTAACTCTTTTTGAGATCAACTTATTCGCTACCCATTATTCATAAATGTGTTGCATTGAAATAATGATTGATGAACTAATAATTTCACAAAAAGAAGTTCTACATATTACTTTGAAAATTTCTAGATAAGACAAGAAACCAAAACAGGACAATTGTTTAGAATTTTCATGCGCATAGAAATATTTGAGAAAGAAGAGTCTGGATAGAGACTATTTCTCTGAATTCTTGGTCCAATTGATAATTGGACAAAATAAAAGAATTGATGTGATCAGGTCATAACATTCGGGAGTGGTGTGATGAACTAAGAAACCCTGAATTGTGGTGGAATGGGTTGAAATAAACCCTATACCCTGAAAATTTCATATGGGTCAGATTGAAAAGTTTCAATTCCCATTGTGGGATGTTGATACAAGCCTCGTGTTCTCAAGATTCAAGCGGATTTGACTCAAAAATTACATTAGGGCAAACTTGTTGAGCAGAACATGATTAATGAACAAGAATGAAGAACAAATGAGTGATAAAACCTAGAGTAGGAATCATACTCATAACATTTTTTTTATCATAGCAAGTTTCATTAGGAGCATTTGATTCATTTCGATCATTGCATCCTAATCCTAATCCTTTAAAAGGAATCATCTTTATGACATGTAGCTAGAAGCATTTGATTCATTCTGATCATAGCATCTTAGTCATGTGACATAAACATACTAAACTGAGTCTACGGGACATTTCCCTCAGTGGACAGTGTAGCAATATTGGTGAATTTGTAGATATTATCTTCTTAAAGTTTTAGGAAGCAGATCAAAGACACCTTCAATCTTGTCTCCCTGAAGTTGCAGCGGAGTAGATTGAACACAGAAGATCTTATCTTCCTGAAGTTGCAGGAAGTAGATCAAAGATACCTTCAATCTTGTCTCCCTGAAGTTGCAGCATAGTAGATTGAAGACAGAAGATCTTATATTCCTGAAGTTGCAGGAAGTAGATCAAAAGTACTTTTCAGTCTTATCTCCCTGAAGTTGCAGTGGAGTAGACTGAAGACAGAAGATCTTATCTTCCTGAAGCTGCAGGAAGAAGATCAAAGACACCTTCAATCTTGTCTCCCTGAAGTTGCAGCGAAGTAGAAGACAAAAGATATTATCTTCTTAAGGTTGCAGGAAGTAGATCAAAAGCACTTTTCAGTGTTATCTCCCTGAAGTTGCAGTGGAGTAGACTGAAGGCAGAAGATCTTATCTTCCTGAAGTTGCAGGAAGCAGATCAAAGACACTTTCAATATTGTCTCCCTGAAGTTGCAGCAGAGTAGATTGAAGACAGAAGATCTTATCTTCCTGAAGTTGCAGGAAGCAGATCAAAAACAATTTTCAGTCTTATCTCCCTGAAGCTGCAGTGGAGTAGACTAAAGATAACAGATCTTATCTTCCTGAAGTTGCAGGAAGTAGATCGAGGATAGTTTCAGCCTTATCTCCCTGAAGTTGCAGTGGAATAGGCTAAAGAGAGAAGATCTTATCTTTCTAAAGTTGCAGGAAGCAGATCAAAAGCACTTTCAGCCTTATCTCCCTGAAGTTGTAGTGGAGTAGACTGAAGATAGAAGATCTTATCTTTCTGAAGTTGCAGGAAGCAGATCAAAGACACTTTCAGTCTTATCTCCCTGAAGTTGCAGTGGAATAGACTGAAGACAGAAGATCTTATTTCCCTGAAGTTGCAGCGGAGTAGATCGAAGACACTTTCAGCCTTATCTCCCTGAAGTTGCAGTAGAGTAGAATGAAGATAGCAGATTTGGCATTCCTGAAGTTGTAGGAAGCAAATCAAAAACATCAGATCTTATATCCCTGAGTTTGTAGTGGAGCAGATTGGAAAATAGTAGATCTGGCATTCCTGAAGTTGCAGGAAGTAGATTGAAGACATCAAACTAATTGAAACCAAGATGAATTTCCAGTACTGTTGAAGTTGCAGTGGAAAAGGCGAGGACCAAGAAATCAAGGCTCAGCAAAGACCGGGCAAAATTGGACCTTCTGATGTCTTTGCTCTATATTCATTTCACGACAATGAGCAAAGAGGAGCAGCTGTAATCAGCCCATTTTGCTCGGGCCCATATAGAAAAAGAGAAACAAAATAAAAAAATAATAAAATAAATGTCCATTTTTTTAGTCCTTTTACTAATAACCCAATCCAAAGCCCAATTTTAATAAACCAAATACTGACCCACTACCCAAACTACCCATTACACCCGAGCCCAGATCCTAACTAACCCCCTAAATAGACCAGACCCAAACAAACGCACGGCCCAAAAGGGCCCAAAAATTAAACCAGCTTCAATAGCCTAGGGTTTCTAAAACCCTAGGCGTCGCAAGAACAAACGCCCCGGCAGGAGCTCGATCGTCGCGCCCCAAGTAGCCCCGACACCAAGCCACCATTCGCACTGCAATCCACGCGAGCCTCATCTCCGTCGCAAGATCTTCGTCGCTCTACCTGTAAAAAAGGAAAGAATAATAGCAGCAGATCACAGCAAACATGGAAAACATTTTATTTCTTTTTTATATTTGTTTCGAAAGGATATAAAAACCTGTCATAAACCTGTAAACAAAAAGATATACATACATATACAAAGAATACTCAAAAATTGAAACACCCCATACCCGGCCCACGAGCTTGGACCGAATCTGGTATGTTCCTCGAAGTAAACCGGTTAAAATTCGTTTGCACTTTGAAAAACTTTAAGTGATTTTGGGAGAAAGTTCGAATTGGGTTGGGCTCGAGTTGAAAACAAGTTTATTTTGAATTAAATTGACTTAATAAAATTTCGTAACATAGTAAATAAAACAGAAAATAACATAGTTCACTATGGCCTTATTACATCAAATAAAAACCCAAAATAAATTTAAAGTACTTAAATGAAATAAAATGTCCAAATAAAATAAAACTTGTCGCTGAGCATGGCCACCATAAGTCCTGCCGTCCCGGTCCATCACTGTTCATCACCTGAAACATATTCCCACAATTGGGTGAGTCAACAGACTCAATGTGTACTACAACACTAAATCTTAACAATTACATAACATACAAATTCATATATCATCAAATTAAAATGATGCAACCCGAACCCAAACCTATATGCCATCCGCAACATATCCCCGTACCAACCTGCACACCGTGGGGACTACTAAGTCAACCCTCTATTCGCTACACACCATCGAAGACAGTCGCTGCAGTCGACGTGCTCATCGCCCTTATGAGTATTTGTGGTCTTAGGTCACTACACTCAGATATCGTGGTCTTAGGTCACCACATTCAGATTTCGTGGTCTTAGGTCACCACATTCAGATTTCGTGGTCTTAGGTCACCACATTCAGATTTCGTGGTCTTAGGTCACCACATTCAGATTTTGTGGTCTTAGGTCACCACATTCACTTCCCCTTTTTCAATAACCCATATGCCCCATATCATACTTATTATGCATTAACATGCCAACTTTCACATTCTTATAACTTATCACATGTTAAATATAACATATTTCATAATCCTAGTAGGAGTAGGAAACGTACCTGAGTACTTTGTACCATAACATGGTACCTTAGCCATATTCTTGCACATTCTTATATTCACATATAGATTAAATATTGTCATAAATATATTAAGAAATAGTGTGAGGTACACACCTGATTTACTTAGCGGTTCACTTAAATCCCGAAAAGCTTGATCAAATGCCTTAGATTTTAAATCCCTACATTCGGCCAACCCTAATATATTAGCAAAGAGCCTATTCGGCTATAAACCAAATCCTAATAGGATTAGTACACTTAAAACCTACCTTGCTGCCGATTGACTTACGAATCGAGTCCCGAAACTTTGTGATGCACACCCTCGTAATCGGCTAGTCACCTAAAACTCCTAACTAGTTAGTTTTTTTGGCTTTTTAAAATATATAAGAAATAGATCTACAATACCAAACATAGCCTTGGCCGAGTCTCACCTTATGGCTTACCTTAAAACTTGAAATCCCGAGAGATCCCTTTTCTGAAGTCTTCAATAGGCAAACAAATCCCTGAAAGATCCTTTGAAGATTCGGTAAAGCATATTAAGGAGATTAGTACCTTGTTTTCGGCAAGTTAAAAAGGAAAGAATGGAAACCAATATTTGGATCTTTCCCTTTCTTGCAGAAATCGACAGCACCTATGCTTGAAGCCCCTCAAAGATTCGGCTATGAAGGCTTGAAGAACAATCGGCTATGCCACCTATGTATTCGGCTTTTTAATGATGAAAGGAGAGAGGGATATGCACTTAGGGAGAATCGGCAATGGTGGACTTAGGGAGAAGAGGAATTCGGCTTTGGCAAAAATAAAAAAGAAAGAAGAAAGTTTACTAGGGAATTTTCGGCAGAGCCTTAGTTGGGAAGAAGAAAATAGGTAGAATGGCCTCTCTTTTCCTCCAAATGCCGAAATTACTAGGCCTAGTATCCCTTACTTGGCCATCACTCCTCTTCTCTTTATCTCTTTAATTAAAACTAGTAGGAATAATCCTTTAATTATCCCTTTGAAAATAATCAAAAATAAATCATCATTTATCCACCCATTAGCTGAATTCTAAAGAGGATAAAACTCCTCTTTTAAGAGCCTTCATGCCGTCCAACTCCCTTGCTCCTTGTAGCAATATAAAAATTCTTTTATTTGCTTCCTAAGTGACTTGAACCTTGGCCCCTTTCTCCTTGAACATGGTGTCACTTGCTAAGCCTTAAGTGGCGCCTTGCAGCCACTTTACCAAGGCTATTTGTATGTCATATTTCATATACATTTTCTCTTAAGACCACCTTGCCTTAGTTTCCCCTTTTTAAACTTTTAAAACTCAGCATTTTCTAAATCATTACCTTACATTTCCAAGTTTCCAAAAATTTTCGTTTCCCTCTTTAAACTTGACATTTCCTTACATTTCCAAGTTTCCAGAAATTTTCGCATTCCTCTTTTGAATCATTTCTAAATCATTTCCTTACATTTCCAGGTTTCCAAAAATGTTCACTTTAAACTTAACATTTCCATACATTTCAGTTTCCAAAAATGTTCACTTTAAACTTAACATTTCCATACATTTCCAGGTTTCCAAAAATGTTCAAAATACATTCATAACACATAAGACATGTCATTTCGTACAATTAAACCGAAAATGCATAGGCCCTTTTCAAGATGTTACAGTTCTAACCCCTTAATATAATTTCGTCCTCGAAATTTCATAGATAAAATAATTGAGGGTACTGCTATTGCATTGTCTTTTCTGGTTCCCACGAAGCTTCCTCTGATCCATGGTTGCGCCATAACACTTTGACTAGAGGAACTGACTTCCTCCGTAACACTTTTACATCACGTTCCAATATCTGAATCGGCTCTTCCTCGCAGAATAAGTCTGGCTTTAGCTCCACTTCTTCAACTGGTACCACATGAGACGGATTCGATTGGTAACGACGTAGCATGGATACATGGAATACGTCGTGCATTTGCTGCAACTCTGGTGGCAACTCTAACTGGTATGCCACTGGTCCAACTCGCTTCAGTACTCGATAGAGCCCTATAAACCTTGGGCTTAACTTCCCTTTGCGCCCAAACCTCATCACCTTCTTCCAAGGCGAGACTTTCAGAAACACTTGATCTCCCACTTCAAACTCTATTTCCTTCCATTTAAGGTCTGCGTACGACTTCTGCCTATTAGAGGCTTCCTTTAACCGTGCTCAGATTATTTCAACCTTCTCTTCAGTTTTTGCCACTAACTCGGGACCCAAAACTTGACGTTCTCCTAACTCAGTCCAACAAGTAGGAGTTCGGCACTTCCGACCATACAATGCTTCATATGGTGCCATCCGGATGCTAGCCTGATAGCTGTTGTTGTAAGCGAACTCTGCTAAAGGCAAATAGTCTTCCCAACTTCCTCGGAAATCCATCACACAGCCTCTCAACATATCCTCCAACACTTGTATAACCCGTTCAGACTGCCCGTCTGATTGTGGATGAAAAGCCGTAGCGAAGTCTAACTTAGTGCCTAAAGCTTGATGAAGTGTCCTCCAAAACCGAGACGTAAACCTTGGGTCTCTATCGGAGATGATCGATACCGGTACTCCATGTAACCTTACAATTTCCGCCACATATAACTTGGCCAGCTTCTGAAGAGAATAATCAACTCTTACCGGGATGAAGTGCGCGGACTTGGTCAAACGATCCACTATTACCCATACCGAGTCCTTCTTAGTAGGCGTAAGGGGAAGCCCACTAACGAAGTCCATGGTAATTCTCTCCCACTTCCACTGCGGAATCTCGATTGACTGAAGCAATCCCGATGGAACTTGGTGTTCAGCCTTAACTTTCTGACACGTCAGACATTTTCCCACGAATTCAGTAACTTCCCATTTAAGATCGTGCCACCAAAACTCGCTCCATAGTTAGATCTCTATCTGACTTAATGCCTCTGGGATGCATAGCATAAGGGCTACTATGCGCTTCCCGAAGAATTCTCTGTCTTAACTCCTCGTCCCTCAGCATGCAGACTTTTCCTTTGCAGCACAATACTCCTTCATCATTAACGCCATAATCCTTTAATTCTCAATTCTGTACTTGCTGCAACTTAGCACTTAGGTCCTTATCAGCCAACTGTCCCCTTTTCACTTCATTTAGCCATGTGGGCTTGACTTGCAACTCTGCTAATAGGCTTTCATCATCATACAAACTTAAGTGAGCGAACATAGCCCTTAGATCTGACACAACCTTCCGACTTAGGGCATCAGGCACTACATTCGCCTTGCCCGGATGATATTCTATCGAAAAATCGTAGTCTTTCAATAGCTCCACCCACCTTTGCTGCCTCAAGTTCAACTCCTTCTGAGTCAACAGATACTTAAGGCTCTTGTGGTCTGTGTAGATCACTGACCTTTCTCCATAGAGATAGTGCCTCCACACCTTAAGGGCGAAAACCACTGCTACCAATTCCAAGTCATGGGTTGGGTAGTTAACCTCATGAGGCCTTAGCTGTCGCGACGCATACGCGACTACCTTTCCATCTTGCATTAGGACACATCCTAATCCCGTATGTGAAGCGTAACAGTATACCACAAAATCCTTTCCGCCTCCTTGAAGAGTTAACACAGGGCTTCACAACACCTTCTTAAGCTTTTCAAAGCTCTCCTGTTGCTTATCAGTCCATTCAAAGGGTACTTCCTTCCTTAGCAACTTTGTCAAAGGCGCGACTATTGACGAGAACCCTTCCATGAACCTTCTGTAGTAGCATGCCAATCCTAAGAAACTTCGGATCTCAGCCACGGACCTAGGTTGTCTCCAATCCAACACTACTTCGATCTTCCTAGGATCCACCCTTATTGCTTCTACGGATACCACATGCCCTAAGAATGCCACCTCCTTCAACCAAAATTCACACTTGCTGAATTTGGCATAGAGCTTTTTCTCCCTTAACACTTCCAACACAACCCATAGATGCTCATCATGCTCCTCTTCAGACTTGGAGTACACCAAGATATCGTCGATGAATACAATGACGAACCTATCCAAGTAGGGTTGGAAAACTCAGTTCATCATATCCATGAACATAGCTGGTGCGTTCGTTAACCCGAACGGTATTACTACAAACTCAAAATGGCCGCATCTTATCCTAAAAGCGGTCTTATGGATATCTGCCTCCTTCACCTTTAACTGATGATATCCTGACCTCAAGTCTATCTTTGAGAAAACCGCGCGGTTTCTTCACGGTGATCGAACAAGTCATCGATCCTTGGTAAAGGATACTTGTTCTTAATGGTCAGCTTATTCAACTGATGGTAATCTATGCACATACGCATAGTTCCGTCCTTCTTCTTCACAAACAGGACCGGTGCTCCCCATGGAGACACAATGGGTCGAATGAACCCACGATCCAGCATTTCTTGGATTTGAGCCTTGAGCTTAACTAACTCCTTCGGCGCCATCCGGTATGGAGCAATTGACACAGGAGCTGTTCCTGGTATCAAGTCTATTCCAAATTCCACCTCCCTATCTGGGGGTATTCCTGGTAATTCCTCCGGAAACACATCTTCAAAGTACTTTACTGTTCTAACTCCAGTAACTCCCCCTTCCTTTGCGTCTACAGCACTGACGAAGGCTAGAAATGCCTTGTACCCTTTCCTAACCATTTTCTCAGCCTTCAACGCCGAAACTACGTTAGACAGGTAGTTTCTTCTTTCTCCGATCATTACTACTACTTCATCCTCCAGGGTCCTTAGTTCCATTCGTTTAGCCACACAATCCAACACGACTCGGTGCTCTACTAGCCAGTCCATTCCAAGTATGAGTTCAAACTCCCCAAAGGGTAGTTCCATTAAGTCAGCCCGAAAGTTCACTCCCTGAATCTCTAGGGGTACACTCCGAAAGATCTTATCCACCACTACAGTTTGGGCTAATGGGCTTACTACAGTCATCTGCCTATCAGAAAGTTCAGAGTCTAGGCCTAGTGTTTCCACTATACTACATGCAACATATGAATGGGTCGAGCCCACATCAATAAGAGCATAATAAGGCTTGCCATAAATAAGGAACGTACCGGTTATAACATCCAGCGCGTCTCCATCCTCCCTACAGCGAACCGCATAGACCAAACCTGGTTGCCTTACCTCAGTATTAGCAGCACCTCTGCCTTGAGTTCCACGTCCTCTGCCAGCGCCATTACCTCTGTTATTCGAACCACGACCTCGTTGAGGCTGCTACCCGCCTCTACCAGCTTGACTAACATTCTGAGCTACTGGTCGACTTTCATCCAGTTTCTTAGGGCAATCCTTGATCATGTGGTCCTTGGACCCACACCTAAAACATCCTCCCATCTTCTTCCAGTACTCTCCTAAGTGCTTCTTTCCACACAGATCACAAGGACGATACTGCCCTCCTGAACCAACTTGCTGACCTCGCGGCCCATCAACTCTAGGCCTCTTTTGAACCTTTCCAGACGATCTAAAACCTCTTTTGGGCCTATTCCGATCCATAGTCTGCTTTGTAGAATCCTTGATTCCCTCGGCTACCTTGGCCTTTTCTACTAAAGCAGAAAACTCCCGCTCCTGATGCGGCGCTATCAACAATCTCAGATCATCCCTTAGTCCGTCCTCAAAACAGACACAGCGCTTATGCTCAGTTGCCACTACTCCTCGAGCATACTGGCTCAACCTCAGAAATTCAGCCTCATATTCCGCAATGGACTTGTTCCCTTGAACCAGCCCCAGAAATGCTTTTCTTCTGATACGCCCAAGGTTCCCACATATTTCTTCTGATACGCTTCCTTAACATAGTCCCACATCAGATCCTCAGCTATGGCACCATCACGAACTGTGAGCCACCATTGGTACGCTTCGTCGCGTAGGAATGCCACCATTCCTTTCAGTTTCTCCTCAGGGGTTAGATCTAGTTCATCCATAATCCGCTCAGTTGATTCCAACCGATACTCAGTGGTACTGGGTGCCACTCCTGACACTCCATGGAACACCTCAGCTCCGTTGGCACGAAGTCACTCAGGTACCAACTTCTGAGCTCTCGAATTTCCTTCTGCACCAGCCACCAGTTCAAGAACTCGCAGCACAACTTGCGACACAGCATCATCCCCCGTCTGAGCTTGCTGCTCAACACCAACAGCTGGGGGTGGTGGCGGCGGTGGTATCTCATTGTCAGACACTTGACTCGATTTAACGGGTTCTGACACGATCATCCTTCCTCTACCTCGTCCACGACAACCACGTCCTCTAGCGCTCATTTCTACCGTTGTGATCTGATTAAGAAGTTTTATGAATTAGTCCTTGTTTCACTTGATTACCCGCGAAGAAGTTTTATGAAAAGAATTTTAGGAGTGGTTCTTTCATATTCATACAGTCTTTACATTTATTCATACATCCATCAATCAATCATGAACTTTCGTTCATTCAGAGAAATGTTGTAGTTTTCATTATTGTTGTTTTTTCCACTACCTAGGGGTATTTTCGTAATTTGTCCTACAGGGGTATTTTCGTGATTTTTCAAAAGAAAAAGTTCCTTGGTGATTTTGTCGAAAAGTATTTTGGAATTTTTTTAAATTCCCGGGGTATTTTGGAAAATTTTGAAATCCGAGGGCATTTCCATAATTTTGAAACTCAGGGGTATTTTGGTATAAAACCAGGGTGAATTTGTAAAGTTTAATAATTCAGTGGTATTTCAAAATTTGCAAACCTGTGAGGGTTCTTTTTGTGAATTTGCTTTCTATTTTGGTGATATTGCAAAAATTTTGGAAGTTAGGGTCATTTTGGTAATTTTGTAAGTTAGGGGCAATTTCGTAATTTTTCAAAATAAGGTATTTTTGATAATTTGCAAATTAGGGTTTTTGGACTTGTTATGAAGTAAGGAAATTTTGATAAGAACTATGGGTATTTTGGGAATTTCATAAACCAAGGGCATTTTTGTAATTTTACCACTAGGGGTATTTTTGTAATTTCATAAATCAAAAATTTTTAGGAAAATTTTGTAAAAATAGTTCTCACAAATTAAAAAGGTAATTTTAAGAGTTTTTAAAACTAGGGTTTCTGTAAAAACACGGCTAGTTCCCTTTCGGGTTTTAGTTATTGTGTTTAGCCTATGACTGAGTCTTCTTGGTCAGGGTGAACCAAAGCTACGCACCAGGTAGGATTCGAGTGGAGAGGAGGTGAGTCACGCAGACTGCTTAAGTACCAAGCTCCCACCGAAACCATTCCTAGACATGTGCACAGAGGTTGCCACACCCACTGAGTCCTCTTGGTTAGGGTGAACCGAAGCTACGCACCAGGTTGGATTCCAGCGAAGAGGAGGTGAGTCACTAGGATCGCTTAAATACTGTGCTCTTGGATCCAATCCTAGACATGCATTGTGGGTTACCACACCCTAACTCGCGACTTAGCCATAGGGTTGTTTAGTTAGGCATATAAGTCTTATGTGTTTGTTGGGGTAAACTAGTCCTAGGGTTCAAGTACCTATCATACTATTCTACGTTCCATTCTTACCCTTCCACAATTCATAAAGCACACAGATGGTTAGGGGTACTTACCTGGTGGACTGCGGGTCGAAGACTTAGGTGCCATGCCAGAAAACCTGCTTATCTTCAAAAATACTTTCATAAAACTCATTTGGGCTCGATTTGAAAATGTTTTGGGCCTTAGCCCACAAAGTAGAGAGTTTAAAACTTGGCTCGATATCAAAATCAAACACTCCCATACCCGGCCCACGAGCCTGGACCGGATCTGGTATGTTCCTCGAAGTAAACCGGTTAAAATTTGTTTGCACTTTGAAAAACTTTAATTGATTTTGGGAGAAAGTTCGAATTGGGTTAGGCTCGAGTTGAAAACAAGTTTATTTTGAATTAAATTGACTTAATAAAATTTCGTAACATAGTAAATAAAACAGAAAATAACATAGTTCACTATGGCCTTATTACATCAAATAAAAACCCAAAATAAATTTAAAGTACTTAAATGAAATAAAATGTCCAAATAAAATAAAACTTGTCGCTGAGCATGGCCACCATAAGTTCTGCCGTCCCGGTCCATCACTGTTCATCACCTGAAACATATTCCCACAACGGGGTGAGTCAACAGACTCAATGTGTACTACAACAGTAAATCTTAACAATTACATAACATACAAATTCATATATCATCAAATTAAAATGATGCAACCCGAACCCAAACCTATATGCCATCCGTTACACATCCCCGTACCAACCTATACACCGTGGGGACTACTAAGTCAACCTTCCATCCGCTACACACCATCGAAGGCAGTCGCTGCAGTCGACGTGCTCATCGCCCTTATGAGTATTCGTGGTCTTAGGTCACCACACTCAGATATCGTGGTCTTAGGTCACCACATTCAGATTTCGTGGTCTTAGGTCACCACATTCAGATTTCGTGGTCTTAGGTCACCATATTCAGATTTCGTGGTCTTAGGTCACCACATTCACTTCCCCTTTTTCAATAACCCATATGCCTCATATCATACTTATTATGCATTAACATGCCAACTTTCACATTCTTATAACTTATCACATGTTAAATATAACATATTTCATAATCCTAGTAGGAGTAGGAAACGTACCTGAGTACTTTGTACCATAACATGTTACCTTAGCCATATTCTTGCACATTCTTATATTCACATATAGATTAAATATTTCCATAAATATATTAAGAAATAGTGTGAGGTACACACCTGATTTACTTAGCGGTTCACTTAAATCTCGAAAAGCTTGATCAAATGCCTTAGATCTTAAATCCCTACATTCGGCCAACCCTAATATATTAGCAAAGAGCCTATTCGGCTATAAACCAAATCCTAATAGGATTAGTACACTTAAAACCTACCTTGCTGCCGATTGACTTACGAATCGAGTCCCGAAACTTTGTGATGCACACCCTCGTAATCGGCTAGTCACCCAAAACTCCTAACTAGTTAGTTTTTTTGGCTTTTAAAACATATAAGAAATAGATCTAGAATACCAAACATGGCTTTGGCCGAGTCTCACCTTATGGCTTACCTTAAAACTTGAAATCCCGAGAGATCCCTTTTTTGAAGTCTTCAATAGGCAAACAAATCCCCGAAAGATCTTTTGAAGATTCGGCAAAGCACATTAAGGAGATTAGTACCTTGTTTTCGGCAAGTTAAAAAGGAAAGAATGGAAACCAATATTTGGATCTTTCCCTTTCTTGCAGAAATCGACAGCACCTATGCTTAAAGCCCCTCAACGATTCAGCTATGAAGGCTTGAAGAACAATCGGCTATGCCACCTATGTATTCGGCTTTTTAATGATGAAAGGAGAGAGGGATATGCACTTAGGGAGAATCGGCAATGGTGGACTTAGGGAGAAGAGGAATTCGACTTTGGCAAAAATAAAAGAGAAAGAAGAAAGTTTACTAGGGAATTTTCGGTAGAGCTTTAGTTGGGAAGAAGAAAATAGGTAGAATGGCCTCTCTTTTCCTCCAAATGCCGAAATTACTAGGCCTAGTATCCCTTACTTGACCATCACTCCTCTTATCTTTATCTCTTTAATTAAAACTAGTAGGAATAATCCTTTAATTATCCCTTTGAAAATAATCAAAAATAAATCATCATTTATCCACCCATTAGCCGAATTCTAAAGAGGATAAAACTCCTCTTTTAAGAGCTTTCATGCTATCCAACTCCCTTGCTCCTTGTAGCAAAATAAAAATTCTTTTATTTGCTTCCTAAGTGACTCGAACCTTGGCCCCTTTCTCCTTGAACATGGCATCACTTGTTAAGCCTTAAGTGGCGCCTTGCAGCCACTTTGCCAAGGCTATTTGTATGTCATATTTCACATACATTTTCTCTTAAGACCACCTTGCCTTAGTTTCCCCTTTTTAAACTTTTAAAACTCAGCATTTTCTAAGTCATTTCCTTACATTTCCAAGTTTCCAAAAATTTTCGTTTCCCTCTTTAAACTTGACATTTCCTTACATTTCCAGGTTTCTAGAAATGTTCACTTTCTTCTTTTGAATCATTTCTAAATCATTTCCTTACATTTTGTTAGAATTAAGTGACCCAAATTCTTATTTAAATAAAATACAATGGTAAAATAAAATAAAAGAAGAATCCTTATTGAATTACACTTCTTTTATTTTATTTTGAATAAGGTTTTTTAAACCTTATTAAACTCCATCTATTTGATATTGATTAGAATAAGGAGTTTCAATCTTACTACACTCCTATTAGAATATGGCTTTATAAGCCTATAAATAGACATGGTCTATTCCTCTTGTAATTGATTCGAATTCGACATAGTGAATTTTTCTTCTCCTCTGCCCGTGGTTTTTTTTCCCAAAAGGGTTTCCACGTAAAATCTGTGTGTTTTTTTTTTCAATTTTTTTTCAAATTGGTATCAAAGCTTCCGGGTTTTTCATCTCGATCACGGTAATGGCGTCTTTGAAGTATGAAATTTCGCTGTTGGATCGCAACACCAGATTTGCGTTGTGGCAGATAAAGATGCAGGCAGTTCTTGCACAGATGGATTTAGAAGAAGCCCTGCTAGGGGTAGATAAGATGCCTTCGACATTGACGGAGGAAGATAAGAAGCGCAAGGATCGAAAAGCACTAACACAGTTACATCTATATTTGTCTAATGAAATTTTGCAGGATGTGATGAAGGAGAAGACTGCCGCAGCATTATGGAAGAGGCTAGAACAAATATGTATGTCGAAAACTTTAACTAGCAAGTTGCATATGAAGCAACGTCTTTATGCACATCGTTTGGAGGAAGGTGCGTCTGTGCACGAACATTTAACAGTGTTTAAAGAAATCCTCTCAAACTTGGAGGCCATGGAGGTTCAGTATGATAAGGAAGATCTAGGGTTGATTCTACTTTGTTCGTTGCCCCCGTCTTATTCAACCTTTAAAGACACGATTTTATATAGCCGCGAGTCTCTCACAGTTGATGAGGTTTATGATTCTTTGACCTCGTATGATAAGATGAAGCATCTTGTGGTTAAACCTGACTTCCAAGGAGAGGGTCTTATTGTTCGTGGGAGACAAGATCGGAATGCTGATGATGATCATGGAAGGACACAGGAAAGGAATCCTTGCGGTAAATCTAAGGGTAGATCAAAGTCTTCAAACAGAGGTAAAACACAGTAACTACGCAAGAAGAAAGGGCACATTAAACTGAGTGCTACAAGCTCTGAACAAGATTAAAAGGAGGCTACAAATCAAAGTGGAAAACAACTGAAAAATTCGGTGAAGGCGATATTGTAGAAGACTACAAAGTGATGGTGAACTTCTAGTTGCTTCATCAACAATTCTCAAGAGAGCAAGGAGTGGATACTTGATTCAGGCTGCACCTTCCACATGAGTCCCAATCAGGATTGGTTTACAAATTACGAAACGGTGTCTGAAGGTGTTGTTTTGATGGGAAATAATGCTTCATGTAAAATCACAGGTGTTGGAACAATTAAAGTTAAGATGTTTGATGGAGTTGTCAGAACACTTAGTGACGTACGACATGTTCCAGAATTGAAGAGAAATTTAATTTCGTTGAGTGCTCTTGACTCAAAAGGGTACAAATACACAGCTGAAAGTGGGATTATGAAGATTTCCAAAGGTTCCCTCATTGTGATGAAAGGGCAGAGAAAGACTGCCAAGTTATATGTTTTGCAGGGTTTTACTGTTATTGGTGATGTAGCTGTCGCTTCCTCTTCTTTGTCAGATGATGATATTACTAAACTTTGGCATATGCGCCTAGGGCATATGAGTGAGAATGGTATGGCGAATTGAGCAAAAGAGGACTTCTTGATGGGCAAAGAATTTGCAAACCGAGTTCTGTGAGCACTGTGTGTTTTTGGGAAGCAAAGAGAGTTCGATTCACCAGAGGAATCCATAACACGAAGGGAACATTGGAGTATATTCATTTCGATCTGTGGGGCCATCAAGAGTGCCTTCGAGAGGTGGAGCTAATTATATGCTAACTTTTATTGATGATTTTTCGAGAAAAGTTTGGGCATTCTTCTGAAGCGAGTAAAAGCGATGTGTTTTCCTCATTTAAGTCTTGGAAAACTATGATTGAAAAAGCAGACGAGAAAACAAATAAAATACATCCGCATGCACAATGGCTTAGAGTTTTGTTACGATGAGTTTAATAAACGTGTAAGTCGAAAGAATCGTGAGACACTTGATGATTCGTCATACTCCACAACAAAACGGCGTTGCAGAACGAATGAACAGAATGATTATGGAGAAGGTTCGATGCATGTTGTCAAATGCCAACTTACCAAAGTCGTTTTAAGCTGAAGCAGCCTCTACTGCATGTTTTTTGATCAACCGATCTTCATCCGTTGCCATTGAGAAAAAGACTCCACAAGAGGTATGGTCTGGTAATCCTGCTAACTATTCTGATTTAAAGATCTTTGGGTGTCCTGCGTATGCTCATGTTAATAATGGAAAATTGGAACCAAGATCCATTAAATGTGTTTTTCTTGGTTATAAAGCTGGTGTAAAAGGGTATAAGTTATGGTGTCACGAAAATAGAAAAGTTGTGATTAGCAGAGAGATGTTGTTTTTGATGAAAGCGCTATGCTACCTAACTTTTCTCTTAAAGACTCTTCTAATAAAGAAAATCAAAAGCAGGTGGAGCATCAGATTAATACAGAGTCAACTCCTCAAGTCAGTACAAAAATTGAGAATAGAGTTGCTTCTTCACCACAATACTCTATCGCCAAAAACAGAACTAGATGAGAAATTAAACCTCCAAAGAAGAATATCTTTGAGGCTGACCTAGTTGCTTATGCTTTAAATGTGGCTGAAGATATAGATGCAAACCAAGAGCCGTCAAATTATTCTGAGGCGGTTAGCTGTGAAGACTCAGAAAAGTGGATGTTTTCTATGCAAGAGGAAATAGAATCACTCCACAAAAACAAAACATGGGATCTTGTGAAACTTCCTAAAGGTAAAAAGGTTGTTCGCTGTAAATGGGTGTTTAAAAAGAAAGAAGGGACTCCAGGAGTTGAAGAACCTAGATATAAAGCAAGGCTTGTTGCAAAGGGTTATAGTCAAATTCCAGGAGTGGACTTCTGAGATGTGTTCTCCCAGGTTGTGAAGCATAGTTCGATTCGAGCTTTGCTTGGTATTGTGTCCGTGCAAGATTTGGAGCTTGAGCAGTTAGATGTAAAAACTACATTTTTGCATGGAGAGCTTGAGGAAGATATTTACATGCAACAACCAGAGGGTTTTACAGCCTCAGAAAAAGAGGACTATGTTTGCTTGCTTTGAAAAAGTCTCTTTACGGTTTGAAACAAATACCAAGACAGTGGTACAAGAGGTTTGATTCCTTTATGACTTCTCATGATTTTAAAGGAAGTAGTTTTGACAAGCTGTGTTTACTTTAAAGAAAAAGCGTTGATGGTGCTTTTGTGTATCTACTTCTTTATGTTGATGACATGTTGATAGCAAAGAAAAGATAAAGGAGAGATAAGAAAGATCAAAGCCCAACTAAGTGAAGAATTTGAGATGAAAGATTTAGGACCAAAGCAAAGAAGATACTTGGTATGGAGATTCTCAGAGATAGAAAAGCAAGTAAATTGTACCTAAGTCAGAAGGGGTACATTGAGAAAGTCTTTGCAGGTTCAATATGCAGAGTGCTAAGCCTATTAGTACTCCTTTAGCAAGACCATTTAGGACTTTCATCGGCTTTGTCTCCACAATCGATGATGAGATTGAGTACATGTCACATGTTCCATACTCTAGTGCAAGTGGGATCTCTCATGTATGCTATGGTTTGTTCACGCCCGCATTTATCATATGCGACAAGTCTTGCGTTAGCGGTATACATGGCGAATCCGGTAAAGAACATTGGAAAGCGATTCGGTGGATTTTAAGATACTTACGAAGTACTACCGATGTTTGCTTACGTTTGGAAGAACTAGAGATGGAGTCATTGGATATGTTGATGCTGATTTTTTCTTTGGAGACCTTGATAGAAGAAGATCTCTCTTTGGTTATGTCTTTACAATCGGAGGTTGTGCAATCAGTTGGAAAGCTACTTTGCAAACTACGATCGCTTTGTCTCCACCATCAAGTCGAGTACATGGCGACATCGAGGCTTGTAAAGAAGCTATTTGGTTGAAGGGACTCTTTAGTGAGCTCAATGAAGACCTTCAAATTAGCACATATTTTTTGTGACAGTCAGAGTGCCATCTTCCTTACAAAAGATCAAATGTTTCATGAGAGAACAAAACACATTGATGTTCGGTATCATTTTGTTCGTGATATTATTGTTCGTGGTGATATTGTTGTGAGCAAAATTAGTACTCATGAAAATCCTGCAGATATGATGACTAAGTCACTTCCTATAACCAAGTTTAAGCATTGCTTAGACTTGGTTGGTGTTTATTGTTGAAGTTAAACCCTTAAGGGGTTTTATGGAAGAGGTGGAGAACTTGTTCGTTGAAAGTTCGAGATGAAGAACTTGTTTATTGAGAATTCGTGTCAAGGTGGAGATTGTTAGAATTAAGTGACCCAAATTCTTATTTAAATAAAATACAATGGTAAAATAAAATAAAAGAAGAATCCTTATTGAATTACACTTCTTTTATTTTATTTTGAATAAGGTTTTTTAAACCTTATTAAACTCCATCTATTTGATATTGATTAGAATAAGGAGTTTCAATCTTACTACACTCCTATTAGAATATGGCTTTATAAGCCTATAAATAGACATGGTCTATTCCTCTTGTAATTGATTCGAATTCGACATAGTGAATTTTTCTTCTCCTCTGCCCGTGGTTTTTTTTCCCGAAAGGGTTTCCACTTAAAATCTGTGTGTTTTTTTTTCGATTTTTTTTTTCACATTTCCAGGTTTCCAAAAATGTTCACTTTAAACTTAATACATTTCCAGGTTTCCAAAAATGTTCACTTTAAACTTAACATTTCCATACATTTCCAGCTTTCCAAAAATGTTCAAAATACATTCATAACACATAAGACATGTCATTTCGTACAATTAAACCGAAAATGCATAGGCCCTTTTCAGGATGTTACAAAAATATTCAAAAGACGGAGATTAATAAAATACCAGAGACTAGGTTACCAAGGTGATTTTTTTTAGTTATTTTCATTCTGTTTTCTTTTTTTTTTATTTACAACCTATGCATTATTATACAAATACTATTTAAAAATAATAATAACACGAAAAATTTACCTTTTAAATCGCGGAGTTATTGACCTCCGTTCGACGGCGCGTGTGGCGGCCCTCCATCGAAGCCTTGGCCGAAGGCCGAAGGCTAGAGAGAATTTGGGGAGGTCGCTTCGAATTTTTTTTTTTTTTAAAAATGAGTGTTAAATGATTTTTTAAACTGATTTTTTTTTACTTATATATTAATGAGAAAACAGCGTCGTTTTTGTTTAATCAAATAAGCATAAAATGGCGTCGTTCAGGGCTGACGATCCGCGCGTTGACCCGAAAACACGGGGAAGGATCCGCGTGTTTTTATTAAATGGTCTAATTGCATTTTTAGTCCTTCCAAAATTTAATTAATTTTAATTCAGTCCAAATTGCATTTTATTTTTTATTAAATTAGCCCTAAAGTATGTTTTTGTTCCAATTTAGTCCCTCGGACTCCATTAAGGGCTAAAATTAAAACGTCGCCGTTTTAAAATTTGGCATAATTGCCATATTGAGCCCTATAATATGACGCGTGTTTTAGTTTTATTCCTTTTATATTTATATTTATTTAATTTTGTTTATTTTTTTATTTTATTATTCTAATACAATATTATTTTTTATTATATTAAAATGTTATATTATTTTTATTATTTTATTAATCTTGTAATTAGTATAAAATTCATATATATTTTTATATGTATTAACCTTATATATATATTTAATTATTATTATATATTATTTACTTGGTTTAATATAATTTATATATTATATTATATTTATAAATTTGTATTTTATATAGCATTATATTATATTTAAAATTTTGTTTTGTAGAAAGTCTATTATATTATATAACCTATTTTATTTATATTATTACATATATAATTTTTATGATTAATATATTATGTATATATATGTTTTTATTTAAAATTATTATATATATTATTTACTAATTATTTTTATTATGTATAATCCTTGTATATATTATTATTATTAATTATTTTATATTATTTTATTATATATTATGGTTTTATTAATTGTCATATTGTACATTTAAAAATAAATCAAGTTTTGTATATTATATAGTATTATATCATACATTTTTTAAACTTATTTTGTACAAAATCTATTTTATATTATATAACATATTTTATTTTTATTTTCTTATGACTAGAGTATTATATATAGGGTAAAATACCCAAAAACTAATTTAATTATGGAAAAGGGACAGTTTCAAAAATATTTATGGAAAAGGGCAATTTCACCCCAAAATGCGTCCACCTCGGTAGCGTTTTGGAAAAAGAAATAAAGACAAGCCACCAAGGGCGCGCTTTAGCTCGCAACAACAGTAAAAAAAAAGGGTCAAAAAAAACTATAAAAACCCCCCAACCCTTTTATTTTTTTCACACTTTAATCCTTACTCATTCTTCTCTCAAATTCCTCTCAAAATTCTCTTTAAGTCCTTCAAACTTCCTCTAAAATTTCGAAATAGTCCTTTAATATTTTCAAAAAAACCCTTTTTAATTTTTTTAATATATTTTTTTTGAAACTTTTAAAATTTTTGATCGTATTACAAATGGCCGGGGAATTACTTCGTCTAGACAGCAAGCACATCTCTGTCGAGCAACTGAAAATGGTAAGTTTTTAATTTTAATTTTTCAATATTTATTTAATTTTTTTAGGTCTATGCAATTTTAATTAGTTTTTATTTTATAATATTTTAAACAGTCTGTAGATCGGGTGTTGGAATGTTATATTCACAACATGCATGGTCCCCCATCGCCGTTGATCGAAATTACCTGCGGGAAGTGGGTTTTTGGCACGTGGCGACGATAGGCCGAGGGTTCAAGTTGGAGCCGCCTTTGATCAGTGCGTTGATAGAGCGGTGGAGACCCGAGACGCACTCTTTCCATCTTCGATGCGGAGAGTGTACGATCACTCTGGAAGATGTGCAGCTGCAGTTAGGATTGCCGGTGGATGGGTCGGTAGTCACCGGGTTCGCAACTTCTGGTGATTGGGGAGCCATATGCTACAAGCTTCTGGGTGCCATTTCGAATAAAATTCAAGGAGCTCGGATTGAGATGGCCTGGTTACGAGACACATTCCCGAAGCCGCATGAGGGTTCGACCAAAATAGAAAGAATACGGTATGCTCAGGCATACATTCTTCAGATAATTGGAGGCTATCTGATGCCGGACCTTTCTAGAAACCTCGTCCACCTAAGATGGCTGCTAAAACTTGTTGATTTCAGAGCAGCCGGTGAATTGAGTTGGGGGTCAGCCGTGCTATCGAGGTTGTATAGGGAGATGTACGGGGCGACGCAGCTGAGTAAAGCGAAAATCGGAGGTTGCCTATCGCTACTGCAGTCATGGGCATGATTTCGATTTCCATTTTTATGTCCTCGACTCGACCACCCATATTCATTCCCACTGATAATGAGGTAAATTTAATGTTATATTTTACAATTATTTCATAGATTTATAGTATAATTGTATGCTAAAAAATTATTTAATTAGGTGGAACCATTCGACAAGTCATGTTGGAATACCTACCTCGCTTGAAGATCTACGTCTTCTATTGGACGAACGGTCGGAATCACAAGTAAGTTTTAAATTTCATATTTATAATTTAGTATTTCGTATTTAGTGTCTACTATTATGTATATAACTAATATTTTGGTAATGTTAATATAGTTTCAATGGACACCGTACGAGGATTCGAAAATTCGGGCAGTAATTCCGGAGGAGTTCTTCCATAATCTGAACAGTTGGCACGTGAAGGTCCCATTGATCACTTATGCGACTGTGGAGATGCACTAGTCAGATCGGGTTCTGCGACAATTTGGATTCCGGCAACCGATCCCCGTGCCACCTGAGATGCTCGATGATGAGCACAAAGTGGACTTACGGCAGCTGCACACGGATTGGCCAAGATTTTGGTCAGCACATATCGAGACGTGGGAGAATCGATATGACTATTTACCTATCCGGGAATCGATCATCATTCCTGAAACACCCCAAACTCGGCCCACAAGCCTTGATCGGATCTGGTATGTCCCTCGAGTAAAACGATTCAAAACATCTTGATTACTTTTGGAAAATTTGGATGGTTTTGAAAGAAATTTTATTTTGTGTTGGGATCGAGTTGAAAACAAGTTTATCTTACATTAAAAACCATTTGTTTCAGAGTGTCCAAAACATTTAGAGTTTATCTTTAAAATAAATCTACTTAACCTTTAATTTGATAAAAATTCGTAACATAATAAATTCAAATAAAATGCATGCATAAAGCAGTTCATACTATGGCCTTATTACATCAAAATTTAAAACCCTAAATAATTCCAAAGTATTTAAAATATAACATGTCCAAAATTAAATAAAATCCCGTACTGAGCATGGCCACCACTAAGCTCCTGCCGACCCAGTCCATTACTGAGTGTCACCTGAAAAATATTCCCACAACGGGGTGAGTCATACAGACTCAGTGTGTACATCCAACACTAAGTCCCAACAGTTTAAGCATATCAGTCCTTACAAGTACAAATAGCAGAAATAAAGATAATGATGCAAACCCGAACCCAAACCTAGGTACCATCCGCTACACATCACCCGTACCAACCTGCACACCGTGGGGACTACTAAGTCAACCCTCCGTCCGCTACACATCATCGAAGGCAGTCGCTGCAGTCGACGTGCTTATCGCCCTTATAAGATTCGTGGCATAGCCACCAGATAAAATATTTGTGACATGAGTCACCACATTCAGATAATGTGACTGAAGTCACCACATTCAGATATTGTGGTATAAAACCACCACATTCACTTCCCCTTCATAATCACCCATATGCCCCATGTCATACAAATATGCATAAGCCATGTCATATTCCTATTTCACATTCTTATAGTTTCACATATGCCATAACAGATCATATTACACTCATAGTAGGAGTGGGAAACGTACCTGAGTACTTTGTACCATAGCATGGTACCTTAACCATATCGTACACATTCCTATTAACATATTTAATCAAACATAACCATAATCCTATAGAGAAATAGTGTAGGGTACACACCTGGTATACTCACAAATTTTATTGAAGTCCCGAAAACCCGATCTAACGCCCTAGATCCTTAGTTCCTTATTGCCGATTTGACTACTAATCAAATCCCGACACTTGTAGTTTTTCCCCTTGAAATCGGCTAGCATTAATTCACTTCATAGGTTAATTTTGGCTTTTGAACAAGTATGAAACAGATCTAAGTCACTAAATAGGCCTTAGCTGAATGTACATATGTACTTACCTTGCAATTTTTAACTCCCGAAATACTTGTACCACTGTCGACTGCCCCTACATAACCATAGTCAGATTCGGCTAACATGTTAACCAATAAAACCGAATATTACACCTCCTTACCTTGCAATTCCAAATCCCGAAAACTTGTCACTTGGCTTATGAAGTTGCCGAAATACCTTAGATCTGAAATCCCGGATGATCTCCCTAGAAGTCGGCTATAATGGAAATCCCGAAATTCACCTTCCATGTTTCGGCCAACAAGATTAGGAGGGATTAGATTAAACTTTCGGCTTAAAAGAGAGATTGACAAACAAAGAACAATCGATCTTACCCTTAATACTGTTGTTGATTGCACACTTGCTTGACACCACTGAGGAATTCAGCTATAGACTGAATGTTGATCACAGGTTTCGGCTTTTGATGAACATTTAGAAAGATTCGGTCTTAACAAAGAAAGAAAAGAAAAGTATAGGACTTAGGGAAATTCGGCAAGACTAGGGGATCCTATTTTCGGCTTTTGGAGAATTGAAAAAAAAAAAGAGAATAGTTGCAGAGAGAATTCGGCAGAGGCTTTAGAGAGAAAAAGTAAAGAATGCAGAATGGCCTCACTTTTCCCCATTTTGCCGAAATTACTAAGCCTAGAGTCCCCTATTCGGCCAACACTATCATATCCCTTGTTTTCCTCTTTGTCTCCTCATTTAAAATTTAATAAAAATAATCCCACATTTATCGCTTATCTTGGCCGAATTTTAGAGAGAGTTAAACTCATCCCTTTAGTGCCTTGGTGCCGTCCACTACTGCTCACTCTGTAGCAAAAATAAAAACTCTATTTGCGTCATTTCCAGAGGCCTTAAGTGGCGCCTCCAAGCCACTTTTCCAAGCCCATTTGTGTGTCATATTTCACCTACAATTTCTCTTAAGGCTTATCAGGCTTAGCTTCCCTTTTTAAACTTGAAATCTAATAATTTCTAAGGCATTTTTCCTACATCCTAAGGTTCCCAAAGTTCATAAAACATATTCACAACACATAATCATGCTACTTCATTTAATTAAGCAATAATGCATAAGCCCAAAATCCCGGATGTTACAGTTCTACCCTCTTAAAATATTTTCGTCCTCAAAATTACCTGGCTGAAATAAGTGAGGGTATTGCTGTCGCATTGCTTCCTCTACCTCCCACGAAGCTTCTTCCGATCCATGATTTCACCATAACGGATTTCCTTCGTAGCACTTTCACATCTCGTTCCAAGATCTGAATCGGAACTTCGACAAATCTGGCCTTAGCTCCACCTCCTCAACCGGAACTAAATGAGATGGATCCGATCGATAATGACGTAGCATAGAAACATGGAATACGTCGTGCATCTGCTTCAACTCTGGTGGCAGTTCTAGCTGGTATGCCACTAGTCTAACTCGCTTTAATACCCAATAGGGTCCTATAAACCTGGGACTTAATTTCCCTTTACGACCAAATCTCATCACCTTCTTCCAAGGCGAAACTTTAAGAAACACTTACTCACCCACATCAAATTCTATTTCCTTCTGTTTGAGGTCTGCGTACGACTTCTGCCTATCAGATGCTTCCTTCAACCGTGCCCGAATTATCTTAACCCTCTCCTCAGATTCTGCCACAATCTCTGGACCCAAAACTTGATGTTCCCCTAATTCAGTCCAACACGTAGGAGTTTGACACCTCCGACCATACAACGCTTCATACGGTGCCATCCAAATACTGGCCTGATAGCTGTTGTTGTAGGCAAACTCTGCCAAAGGCAAATATTCCTCCCAACTTCCTCTGAAGTCCATCACACAGCCCTTCAACATATCCTCTAACACTTGGATTACTTGTTCAGACTAGCCGTCCGACCGTGGATGAAAAGCCGTAGTGAAATCCAATTTAGTGCCTAAAGCGTGATGTAGGGCTTTCCAAAATCGAGACGTAAACCTTGGATCCCTATCTGAAATGATTGACACCGGCACTCCATGCAGCCTTACAATCTCTGCCACATATAACTTTGCCAACCTCTGCAACGAATAGTCAACCCGCACTGGAATGAAATGCGCGGACTTTGTCAATCGATCCACTATTACCCATACCGAATCCTTCTTAGTAGGCGTAACGAGAAGACCACTAACGAAGTCCATGGTAATTCTCTCCCACTTCCACTATGGAATCTTGATTGGCTGAAGTAATCCCGATGGAACTTGGTGTTCAGCCTTAACTTGCTGACATGTCAAACACTTGCCGACAAATTCGGTAACTTCTCTCTTCAGACCAGGCCACCAAAATTGTTCCCTTAAATCTCTGTACAACTTAGTACCTCCCCGATGCATAGCATAAGAGCTACTATACGATCCCTGAAGAATCCTCCGCCTCAACTCCTCATTCTTCGACATACAGACCTTACCCTTGAAACACAATACTCCATCACTGGACATACTGTAATCCTCTAAACCACCATTCTGAACTTGCCGCATCTTAGCACTTAAATCCTCATCCGCCAACTGACTTTCTTTTACCTTATTCAACCATGTTGGCTTGACTTGCAACTCTGCCAGTAGACTTCCATCGTCATACAAACTCAGATGTGCAAACATCGCCCTTAGATCCGACACCACTTTCCGACTTAGGGCATCTGCCACGACATTCGCCTTGCCTGGGTGATATTCTATGGAACAGTCGTAATCCTTCAATAACTCCACCCACCTTCGCTGTCTCAAATTCAACTCCTTTTGAGTCAACAGATACGTAAGGCTCTTATGGTCTGTGTAAATTACTGACCTTTCTCCATATAAATAATGTCTCCATACTTTAAGAGCAAAGACCACTGCCGCCAATTCCAAGTCATACGTTGGGTAGTTAACCTCATGCGGCCTTAATTGTCGAGACGCATAAGAGACTACTTTCCCGTCCTGCATCAATACGCATCCCAATCCTGTATGAGAAGCATCACAGTACACTACAAAATCCTTCCCTGCCTCAGGCTGAATCAATACCGGAGCTTCAGTCAACACCTTCTTGAGCTTCTCAAAGCTCTTCTGTTGCTTATCTGTCCATACAAAAGGTACTTCCTTTCTCAATAGCTTCGTCAATGGTGCGACTATCGATGAGAACCCTTCCACAAAACTTCTGTAGTAGCCTACCAATCCCAAGAAACTATGAATTTCAGCCACAGACTTAGGTGGTTTCCAATCTAACACTTCCTCAATCTTCCTAGGATCCACCCTTATTCCTTCTACGGATACCACATGCCCTAAGAACGCCACTTTCTTAAGCCAAAATTCACACTTGCTGAATTTGGCATAGAGCTTCTTCTCCCTCAACACTTGTAGCACAATCCGGAGATGCTCATCATGCTCCTCCTCTAACTTGGAATACACTAGGATGTCGTCGATGAACACAGCGACGAACCGATCCAAGTAAGGTTGAAAAACCCGGTTCATCATATCCATAAATGCGGCTGGGGCGTTCGTCAATCCAAACGGCATTACTAAAAACTCATAATGCCCGTACCTTGTCCTAAAGGCTATCTTATGGATGTCTGCCTCTTTTACCTTCAACTGATGATATCTCGACCTTAAGTCGATCTTTGAAAATACTGCGGCCCCCTTAAGCTGATCGAACAAGTCATCTATCCTTGGCAAAGGATACTTGTTCTTAATGGTCAGCTTGTTCAACTGACGATAGTCTATGTACATGCGCATAGTTCCGTCCTTCTTCTTCACAAACAAGACCGGTGCTCCCCACGGAGACACACTGGGTCAGATAAACCCACGATCAAGCAACTTTTGGATTTGAGCCTTGAGCTCAACCAACTCCTTTGGTGCCATACGTTACGGGTTGATTGATACAGGAGCTGTTCTCGGCAGCAAGTCAATTTCGAACTCCACTTCCCTGTCTAGGGGTATTCCAGGTAATTCCTCTGGAAAAATGTCCACAAATTCCTTTACTGTCCTTACTCCATTGACTCCCCCTTCCTTAGCATCCAACGCACTAACGAAAGTCAAGAAAGTTTTGCACCCTTTCCGAACTATCTTCTCAGCCTTAAGAGCAGAAACTACGTTAGGTAAGTAGCTTCTTCTCTCTCCTATCATAATTACCACCCCATCCTCCGGGGTCCTTAATTCCATCCGCTTAGCTACACAATCCAATACAGCCTGATGTTCCACTAGCCAGTCTATGTCGAGTATAAGATCGAATTCTCGGAAAGGTAGTTTCATTAAGTCGGCAGGGAAAATCGCCCCTTGAATCTCCAGAAATACCTTCCGAAAGATCTTATTTACCACTACAGTTTGACCTAGTGGGCTCACTACAATCATCGCCCTAACAGAAAGTTCAGAGGCTATGCCTAGAGTTTCCACTACGCTATGTGCAACATAAGAATGGGTTGAGCCCACATCAATCAAAGCAAAATAAGGCTTGCCAAAAATAAGGAACGTACCGGTGATGACATCTGCTGCGTCTCCATCCTCCCTCCGACGAATCGCATACACTAGACCTGGCTGTCTTGCCTCTGTATTACCAACTCCTCTGCCAGGTGTTCCCCTTCCTCTTCCAGTATTATTACCTCTACCATTTGGACCACGACCTCGCTGAGGCTGCTGTCCACCTCTACCAGCCTGATTAACACCCTGTCCTGTTGGGCGACTCCCATCTATCTTAATGGGATAGTCCTTAATCATGTGATCCTTAGATCCATACTTAAAACATCCTCCCGTCTTCTTCCAACACTCTCCTAGATGCATCTTCCCACATTGATTACATGTACGATATTGCCCTCTTGAACCAACTTGCTGACCTCGTGGCCCATCAACTCTAGGCCTCTTCTGCATATTTCTAGATGATCTTGACGATCCAAGACCTCTTTTCTGCCTGTTCTGATTAGAGTTCTGCCTTACCGAGTCCTTAATTCCCTCGGCTACCTTAGCCTTTTCTACCAACGCAGAAAACTCCCGCTCCTGGTGTGGGGCTATTAACAACCTCAGGTCATCCCTTAGTCTGTCCTCAAACCGGACACATCGTTCATGCTCCGTAGCCACTACTCCTCGAGTATACCAGCTCAACCATAAAAATTCAGCTTCGTACTCTGTTACGGACTTGTTCCCTTGAACCAGCCCCAAAAACACCTTCTTCTGCTCATCAGTATAACGCGTGCCGACATACTTCTTCTGATACGCCGCCGTAACATACTCCCAGGTCAGATCCTCAGCTGTGGCACCATCCCGAACTGTGAGCCACCATTGATATGCTTCATTGCGTAACAGCGCCACCATTCCTTTCAGTTTCTCCTCAGGGGTCAGATCCAGCTCATCCATGATTCGTTCGGTTGCTTCCAACCAATACTCAGCTGTATTGGGTGCCACACTAGATACGCCAGGGAACACCTCAGCTCCATTGGCTCAAGTCGCCGCATGCACTTACGAGCACCCATATTTCCTCCAAAGACCTGACCACCATTTCAAGAACTCGCAAAGCCACGACTGCGTCAAAGATCATCTCCCACACGATCTTGATGTTCAAAGACCAACGGTGGTGGTGGTGGTGGCGGTACCTCATTCTCAGATCCTTGACCCGATCTAACGGGTTCCGACACGGTCATTCTACCTCTACTGCGTCCTCGCACATTTCGACCGCGTCCCCTAGAGCTCATTTCTACGACCGCGCTTTAATCTGATTAAGAAATTTTATGAATTAGTCCTTGTTTCACTGGTTATCCGCGAAGAAATTTTATGAAAGAAGTTTAGAAGTAGTTCTTTCGATCAATCAAAGTTTCAAGTATTCTATCCTAATTCAGAGGAGTACATTCATTCAACATTCCCAACACACATACTCATCATTCAAACACTTTCGATCTGTTCCTATCCCAGGGTATTTTCGTCATTTGTCCTATAGGGGTATTTTGGTGATAAATCGGGGTCAATTTGAAAACCTTAATGAATTAAAGGTATTTCAAAATTTGAAACCCTTGAGGGTTATTTTTGAGAATTTGCCTTCCAAATCAGTGTTATTGCAGAAATTTTAGAAATCGGGGTCATTTTGGTAATTTTGTATAACAGGAGTAATTTCATAAATTTCCAAATCAAGGTACCTTAGTATTTTGTAACGATAAAGTTTTTGGATATTTTTGCAAAATCAGAAAATTATTGAAATCAGGGGTAGTATGGTAATTTTGGAAACCAAGGGCATTTTAGTAATTTTACCACTAGGGGTATTTAGGTAATTTTGTAAATCAGAAATATTTTGGAAAATTTTCAAACTAAGTCTTGCTACCATTTAAAGGGGTAATTTGGTGATTTTAAAACTGAAGTTTTTATGAAAATACAGCTAATCCCTTTCGGGTTTTAGTTATTGGGTTTAGCCCGTGAATAAGTCCTCTTGGTTAGGGTGAACCAGAAGCTATGCACCGGGTAGGATTCAGTGAAGAGGAGGTGAGTCACTAGGGATCGCTTAAGTACTGTGCTCTTAGGATCCAATCCTAGACATGCGCACAATGGTTGCCACACCCTAACTCGACGACTTAGTCACAGGTATGTTTAATTAGGCTTTAAAGTTTTATGTAATTATTGGGGTAAACTAGTCCTAGGGTTCAAGTACTTAATACACTAATCTACGTTCCATTTTTACCCTTCTACAATTCATACTATGAATCACACAATTGATTAGGGGTACTTACCTGGTGGACTTCGGGTCGGAGACTTGGGTGCCATGCTTGAAAACCTGCTCTTTTCATAAAAGTTTTTCTCAAAACTTGTTTGGGCCTTATTTTAAAAATGTTATGGGCTTTAAAACCAAGGCCGATAGTTTAAAACTGGGCTCTGATACCAAGCTGAAACACCCCAAACCCAGCCCACGAGCCTTGATCGGATCTGGTATGTCCCTCGAGTAAAACGATTCAAAACTTCTTGATTACTTTTGGAAAATTTGGATAGTTTTGAAAGAAATTTTATTTTGTGTTGGGCTCGAGTTGAAAACAAGTTTATCTTACATTGAAAACCATTTGTTTCAGAGTGTCCAAAACATTTAGAGTTTATCTTTAAAATAAATCTACTTAACCTTTAATTTGATAAAAATTCGTAACATAATAAATTCAAATAAAAAGCGTGCATAAAGCAGTTCATACTATGGCCTTATTACATCAAAATTTAAAACCCTAAATAATTCCAAAGTATTTAAAATATAACATGTCCAAAATTAAATAAAATCTCGTACTGAGCATGGCCACCACTAAGCTCATGCCGACCCGGTCCATTACTGAGCGTCACTTGAAAAATATTCCCACAACGGGGTGAGTCATACAGACTCAGTGTGTACATCCAACACTAAGTCCCAACAGTTTAAGCATATCAGTCCATACAAGTACAAATAGCAAAAATAAAGAAAATGATGCAAACCTAAACCCAAACCTAGGTACCATCCGCTACACATCACCCGTACCAACCTGCACACCGTGGGGACTACTAAGTTAACCCTCCGTCCGCTACACATCATTGAAGGCAGTTGCTGCAGTCGACGTGCTCATCGCCCTTATAAGATTCGTGGCATAGCCACTAGATAAAATATTTGTGACATGAGTCACCACATTCAGATAATGTGACCGAAGTCACCACATTCAGATATTGTGGTAATAAAACCACTACATTCACTTCCCCTTTCATAATCACCCATATGCCCCATGTCATACAAATATGCATAAGCCATGTCATATTCCTATTTCACAATTTTATAGTTTCACATATGCCATAACAGATCATATTACACTCACAGTAGGAGTGGGAAATGTACCTGAGTACTTTGTACCATAGCATGGTACCTTAACCATATCTTACACATTCCTATTAACATATTTAATCAAACATAACCATAATCCTATAGAGAAATAGTGTGGGGTACACACTTGGTATACTCAGCAAGTTTACTGAAGTCCCGAATACTCGATCTAGCGTCCTAGATCTTTAGTTCCTTATTGCCGATTTGACTACTAATCAAATCCCAAAACTTGTAGTTTTTCCCCTTGAAATTAGCTAGCATTAACTCACTTCATAGGTTAGTTTCGGCTTTTGAACAAGTATGAAACAGATCTAAGTCACTAAATAGGCCTTGGCCGAATGTACATATGTACTTACCTTGCAAATTTTAACTCCCGAAATCCTTGTACCACTGTCGACTGCCCCTACATAACCATAGTCAGATTCGGCTAACATGTTAACCAGTAAAACCAAATATTACACCTCCTTACCTTGCAATTCCAAATCCCGAAAACTTGTCACTTGGCTTATGAAGTTGCCGAAATACCTTAGATCTAAAATCCCAGATGATCTCCCTAGAATTCGGCTATAATGGAAATCCCGAAATTCACCTTCCATGTTTCGGCCAACAAGATTAGGAGGGATTAGATTAAACTTTCGGCTTAAAAGAGAGATTGACAAATAAAGAACAATCGATCTTACCCTTAATACTGTTGTTGATTGCACACTTGCTTGACACCACTGAGGAATTCAGCTATAGACTGAATGTTGATCACAGGTTTCGGCTTTTGATGAACATTTAGAAAGATTCGGTCTTAACAAAGAAAGAAAAGAAAAGTATAGGACTTAGGGAAATTTGGCAAGACTAGGGGATCCTATTTTCGGCTTTTGGAGAATTGAAAAGAAAAAGAGAATAGTTGCAGAGAGAATTCGGCAAAGGCTTCAGAGAGAAAAAGAAAAGAATGCAGAATGGCCTCACTTTTCCCCCTTTTGCCGAAATTACTAAGCCTAGAGTCCCCTATTCAGCCAACACTATCATATCCCTTGTTTTCCTCTTTGTCTCCTCATTTAAAATTTAATAAAAATAATCCCACATTTATCTCTTATCTTCGCCGAATTTTAGAGAGAATTAAACTCATCCCTTTAGTGCCTTGGTGCCATCCACTACTGCTCACTCTACAGCAAAAATAAAAACTCTATTTGCTTCCCTTGTGACTCGAACCTTGACCCATCTACACCTGCTTGTGGCGTCATTTCCAGAGGCCATAAGTGGCGCCTCCAAGCCACTTTTCCAAGCCCATTTGTGTGTCATATTTCACCTACAATTTCTCTTAAGGCCTATCAGACTTAGCTTCCCTTTTTAAACTTGAAATCTAATAATTTCTAAGGCATTTTTCCTACATCCTAAGGTTTCCGAAATTCATAAAACATATTCACAACACACATAATCATGCTACTTCATTTAATTAAGCAATAATGCATAAGCCCAAAATCCCGGATGTTACAATTTCTGAGTTAGCGTGTGTGCCGGAATACATACCATGGTTTAGGATCCATGGTAAGCTGTATCTGTTGTCAGAAGAAGAGAGGCGACGGCAACTTTGTGAACGAGGGAACATCGGGGCCCTTTAAATCCAAGGAGAAGGGGTGATGAGACGGGGCTATCAACAGCGCCGACACAGTCACCGGGCCCATCAGTTCAGCCGACGGCACCAACATCACAGCCTTTACCCTTTATGCCAGGGTGCATACCCTACCCCTTATATGTACCCTGACTAGTCCCGCTGGCCAGCTGATCATGAGGCCGTCGTTGCGCGTGGGATCAGAGGAGGCGCCATCGGGGAGTACTTCTTTCTACTAGGCTCCTTCACCATACGGGATTCAGACACCCCCGCCTTGGTTTATGCAAACACCTCCGGGGTCGTTACTTTATCAAGGTGGGTCATCCTCGCAACACCCGGAACCAGACCCACAGCCGGAGGAACCCGAATCCCCGCCCGAGGTTCTACGACCCCGCCGGAAGCTAGAAAAAGGAGGAATCTAGCGCGTAACCGCCGACCACCCCCGTGTGGCACTGATTTCGACCGGCATCGACATTGATTCGGATCGGCTTTTTTATTTTTTAATTGTAATATAATTTTTTTAATTTTTTTAATAAAATAAAAGTTTTTTTTATTTGTGTTTGGAATTTAATTTTAATATCTTCAATAAAATAGAAGTTGTTTATTTTTATATGTAATTTAATTTTAATTTTTTAATAAAAGAAAAAGTTTTTTATTTATTTTAATATAATTTAATTTTAATATCTTTAATAAAATAAAAATGGTTTAATTTTTTATTGTAATTTAGTTTTAATATATTTAATAAAATAACAGTTTTTTATTTTTTATTGTAATTTAATTTTTATTTTTTAATAAAAGAAAAAGTTATTTTTTATTTATTTTAATGTAATTTAATTTTAATATCTTTAATAAAATAGAAACGGTTTAAATTTTTTATTGTAATTTAGGTTTAATATATTTAATAGAATAAAAGTTTTTTATTTTTTATTGTAATTTAATTTTAATATCTTTAATAAAATAGAAATGGTTTAATTTTTTTATTGTAATTTAGTTTTAATATATTTAATAGAATAAAAGTTTTTTATTTTTTATTGTAATTTAATTTTAATATCTTTAATAAAATAGAAATGGTTTAATTTTTTTTATTGTAATTTAGTTTTAATATATTTAATAGAATAAAAGTTTTTTATTTTTTAATTGTAATTTAATTTTTATTTTTATTGTAATTTAATTTTTTGTAATTTTGTAATTTAATTTTAATAACTTGAATAAAATAAAAGTTCTTGTAGAAAAGTTCACCGTTTTCGTAAAAAAAATAGGAATTACATAGCCACCAAGAGATAAAAAAAGCTAAGAACACGATCAACTATTCTGATTTGGACACGAGCGAGATGTATGCCCCGGGTTCCTACACTATCCGCACAGCCTACTTTGGTTGCTTGTTTCTCAGATATCCATATTGTTACGTATTCTACTCGAGCAAGGTCGACCTTTTGGTTTGCGCCTCAATTGTCTATCCGACAACAGCTTATACGGTGCAAGCGATACCAACGGCCACTTACGTTCATCTGGGACTGGTGGAATACGTGTCTCCACACGTTGTACATGTTTTCCAATTTATACACTTCGTCGACATAGCTCATAGGATCAAGACGGAGATTCTGACAAGCCGCAAGTACATGAGCGCATGGGTAACGAAGTGCATCAAATATCCCACAGTTGCAGGTCCTATTTGTCAAGTGTACATGATACTGCCCGCCAACAATACCTTGGTTCGATCTGTCAAACTCCGTGACACGAAACCATAGGCTGTCGCGATCGTGACACACTGTCTGCATGGTGTTGGCCCGTGCCTTCCCCCTGTTTATTTCTTGCAAGACCTTCGGCTCCATCATGGCCTTCTTGCGTCTGCCCTCTACAACTTGCTGCTCGCTTCGAAAATAGTACCGCTAAACGAAAATATGTCTCTCACACAATCGATGTAATCGGCAGATGACGGGTTCCTTTTAGAACAGAATTTATGCATTCGGCCAGGTTTGTGGTCATATGACCATATCGTAGTCCACCGTGTCCACTGTTCGAAAGGAATATTGCACAGGTAGTTTGCGCCTTCGTCGTTATCTTAGCGCAAACTCGCCAACATCTCCTGAAAATGGTCCTTATTGATCTCGTACCCTACCAATATACGTTGATAGCAAATATTACATACCACTCTTCAATTGATAATAAATTGAATATTACAAAGAAAATTATATTAATAGATATTTCATACCCATATTGGTCACTTGCCGTCGTTGACTTTTAGATCAATACTGTGCATAATAGTTGGATGCAATATGCCTTAGGTAATATCGATGGTGTGTGCGATGCCACATGCTTCCCTGGCGTTCTATTACGGCTAGTATTCCAGGGCCCCGATCTGATATAACGCATATATCAGGTTGGAGGCAGACATGCCTCCTTAACTAGATAGGAAGAAGTCCCAGTCATCAGCTGACTCCCCCGATGTTATTACGAACGTAATCAGAAGGATTCTCCTATAGCTGTCTTGTGCCACAGCTAGCAATAGCCGATGCATATATCTACCATACATAAAAGTACCGTCAATTTGTACCAATGGCTTGCAGTATATAAAGGCATCTCGGCATTGCTTAAATGTCCAAAATAGACGCTTGAACACTGCGCATCCACGGAGCAAACGATCGTTGTAATACGCCTGTTACATTTCAAGGTCTGTTATGCTGCCTGAGACATATCTCTCCAGCACCTGACACCACTGCCACACTTCATTATATGAAGCGTCCCACTGACCATGCAACTTCTCTAACATCTTCTGCTTGGCTATCCAAACCTTTTTATAAGAGGGCATGTACCCCAATTGGCTACGAATATTGCCAATTAAGGCCAGCACTGTAGTCTTGGGATCAGCCTTCACCGTCGGGATTATTAAGTCAGCCAACATGTCTGAATCCATCTTCGGATGATCTTGTGTAAGACCTGTCAACGAAGTACGTTAAATAATGCAACATTATATAATATTAGTATTATTCAAAAACATTGAATACATAGTGGTACTGTACCGGTAAGACATGTATGTGGACCTTTGTACTTTTTGATCTCCCACAAGCCTGTCCTTTTCCTCAACGACGCCATGATTTTCCATGAACATGTACCGTCTTGCACTGCATACTTCGCCTCGTACTTATCGAGCTTGGGTTTAACCATGTTGTAGTTAACCCTGTTCCTGATGCTGTATTGTTTCAATGCAGCAAGAAAAGTATTCTTGTTGGAAAGCTGGTTACCAACTTCTAATTGGTCCGAATCCAATGAAGAAGTTGTACAGTTACACGTCCGGTGTGGTAGTTCAGGAAACTCCAATGCATCATCTTGAGATAGATCGACATTATGCATGTGGGCTGGAGGCGAGTACGCCCTGAATAGCGGATCATCTTTTTCTTCGTCTGAACCGCCCTTAACATCTTCAGGTACAATTGCAACAGGATCCAGTTCAGAAAATAATCCAACTTCTGCACCATCGGGCCCGAGCTCCCGAGGTGGATCCACATCGGATTCATCGTCCGACCCTCCATAACCTGCAACAAATGAGGGCCCCTCGCCGGTGGATGTCGTGGGGAGTACATTATCCCTCCTTAAATATCTTTTGTAACGTTCCCAATCATATGTTGATTGCTAACCACTAGAAGTTGATGACGTCTCCCAATACGTATTTCTATCATCGGATGTTGAAGGACGGATATGCATGTCCCATCCACCAACCGAGTGTCGTGCAAGGGTTATGTTTTCCATACTACCACTGAACACGGGCACTTCCCTCTTTTGCCTCCCACTAACAGAGTGTTGGCTTGGGGTCGTGTATTCCCCTCGAACAGTAGTAGATGTTGAGGTCGCAGAAAGATCACTTGGTGATGAAAATTGTACATATACCTCGAGATAGGGTGATCCACTAGTAAGATGAGTCTCCACCATTACCTCAAAGCTCCGAGGACCTTTGATGTCGAATGAGTCATATCTCACTGGATCAACCGAAGCGCAAAATCTATACTTAATAGACTGAACTTTCATTGGCGTTGTTTCGAATATTTTACGCCTAATTCTTTTGCGAAGTTCTACCAAATGACGTTCCGATTAAAACTCAGTCGCGTTGTGTTCTCCGATAAGAAAACAACACCATTTTCGGTGTCACAAACCTCACCATCGTAGTAAATAACAACATTAATACGTTCAATCATTTTCAGTTTTTTTTTCTTTTGCCTCAATTTCCCTTATGCAACCTGAGAATGAAATTTGGCTGATTTATAGTCTAATTTTGCCGGGGACTACTGTAGAAAAAGAGCGTCCACGTGGGAGCTCTTTTCAGTAGTCCTGCTGACAGTGCACCCTGCTGGAAGCGTTTTGGCCACTATTTGTTCCGAAACGTCTTCTCAAAATAATTTTTTCGGAGACTACTGTAGCAAAAGAGCGTCTACGTGGGAGCTCTTTTCAGTATTCCTGCTGACAGTGCACCCTGTTGGAAGCGTTTTAGCCACGTTTGTTCAGAAATGTCTTCTCAAATTAATTTTGCCAGAGACTACTGTAGCAAAAGAGCGTCCACGTGAGAGCTCTTTCGCATGCCTGGCACGAGTGCATCCTTCTTGAAGCTTTTTTGGCCACTGTTTGTTCAGAAACGTCTTCTCAAAATTATTTTGCCAGATACAACTGTCACAAAATTCAATTAATTTTTTAAGCTAATATTTTTTGCCCAAAACCCTAAATATATTTTTACCCTAGCCCAAAAACCTTAGAATATCATACTGTAATTGGACCGGGGGGAGGGCAAAAACGCGTCCATGTCAGCGCGTTTTCCTGGTGATTCAGCAGAAAAGCGCGCACCTGGGGATGCGCTTTGCTATCGTTTCCCCCAAAAACGCGTTAACGTCGACGCGTTTTGGGGGGAAATGACCCTTTTCCATAAATATTGTTGAAACTGGCCCTTTTCCGTAATTAAATTAGTTTTTGGGTATTTTACCCATTATATATATGTTCTTATTTAAAACTATTATATATTATGTATTAATCATTTTTATATATAATCCTTTATACAGGTATTAAATTGTTAAAATTATGTATTTATTCTTATTTTTTTTTTATAAAATACGTCGTTTATATCTATCAATTGTTTTGAAAATAATCATATTTTTATTATTTCTGTCATAATTCATTGTTTAAATGTAGTGTTAGTTTATTGTTGCCTATTTTATAATTTGTATTTGTTTATTTGTATTCTTGTATTTGTTTATTATTGATTTAGCATAATTCTTATATTTATTTATTCATGTTATATTATTCATTGATTATTTATTGTTAATATGATTCGTAGTTAGGTTGAATTGATATTATAATGTCTTACTCAAACCATGGTTTTGTAAAAACACCTTTTTTGACGCATTTTATTCAAATAGTTTTAAAAAATACGGTGATATATGATATTTGGGGACTTCGAGAAGAATTGTGGCCCAACTTACTGGTTTCGATTTTTCCCGTGGAACCTAAGGTATTAAATATCTCTTCTCTTCTAAAACCGAAACTTATAAATTTCAAATCAAAAAACCTATCTTTGGGAATTCAAAATGTTGTGTCCTAACTTACTGGATATGATGTTTTGTGTCTCGAGGTAGGAATTTTCTAAAATAAAGGCGTACCTAGTTTCAAAGTCATGAGATGCTATATCTTAACTTACTGGGCATAGTGTTTTATTTCTTTGAGATAGGTAAGTCTAGGTTTTTCTTCAAATAAAAGGACCATTTTAGAAAAAAATTTCAAAGTTTCAACATTAGGACATGATTTTATCGATTCTGTACGAATTTTTGGGCGTTATGAGGGTGCTAACCCTTCCTCATACGCAACCGACTCCCGAACCCATTTTTCTAGTTTTTCGTAGACCAAAATCGATATTTTAAAATAAAACGTTTTTTGAGGTGATCCAATCACACCTAAGTAAAAAGGGATTGGTGACAACTCCCATTTTCGTTTTTAAAAGTTGATCCTCGTTTTTTCAAAACGTATTAAGATGGTTTCGACAAGTCCGTTGCAATGATAATTCCTACACCCATTTAATTAAGCTACAGTGGGGTATTTTTTTTAAAAATTAGTAAGAACACGAATGTCCATCCAATTTATATGTGAATCTAAACATATTAGACTACACACATATTAATTATCATTTTATGTTTAGCCACTGTTCTAGCTTACATAAAGCTACATTGGAAGTTACTTAACTAAAGCACTCTTGAATGTGTAACCATTGACTCAACGCCCATCAAGAATATACACTCTAATTTGAGTTTTCGTATGATTATCTTGGTGAACTAGTTCTCCTCTTAAAGGATGTCTCCCTAGTTAACCACTTAATAATACTTATTAAAGGTTGTGGTCAGGGTAAAATTAACTCGAAGTATTATTATGCTATCACGTAGAGACCATCGATGGAGGTCGTAGGTTCTGTTTAAAAACCTTCTCCCACTTAATAGTGTTTATTTTTTACAAGAAAGACATAAGGTTTTATTGTTTGGTTTCAAGAATGAATGATCAAATTTTATGTCGACAAGTATAGGTAACATTCTTCTTATGCTACATGACATGCTTATTCACGCATATATTCATGCGCATGCCTTATTGATTCATGAATTTCATATATTAATAATATTCAAAATAAAAGCATAAAAAAATAAGCCGAAACATGACCAACCAAATATTTTCATTTAATTTATTTGAAATAATTAATTAAGCTAATTAAATAATTTTCTTAATCCAATTCTAATTCCATTAAAATCATTATGACTTTATTGTATTGGAATCTATGAGTAAAATTAATGTAATTAACTTGTTCTCATGAAACTTTGTTGATTAAATTAATTTAATTCCATCTTTGAAGGCGTTGTCTTCAGATGGTCATCATGAGATCTGCTTTCCAGATTTTGCCGCGAAGGCTTTTCTTTCCAAAAATACCCACAGAGGCTTTCCTTTAGAGTCTCGCCACGAAGGCGTCCTTTTAATTGAGTTTGCCACAAGGCATTCATTTAACAGAGATTTCCACAAAGACATCTTTTTAACAGAGTAGCCATAAAGATATCTTTTTAACAGAGATAGCCACAAAGGCTTCCTTTAATAGAGATTGCCACAAAGGCTTCATTATAACAGAGATCGCCACAAAGGCTTCCTTACAACAGAGATCGCAACAAAGGTTTCCTTTAACAGGGATATCCAAAAAGGCTTCTTTTAACAGAGATAGCCACAAATGCTTCCTTTAACAGTGATAGCCATAAAGGCTTGCTTTTACAAAGATAGCCACGAAGACTTCCTTTAACAAAGATAGCCACAAAAGCTTCCTTTCAGAGATAACCCCAAAGGCTTCCTTTAACAAGGATAGCCACAAAAGCTTCCTTAGATTGTGCCACAAAGGCGTATCCTTACAGATTACCACAAATGTATTCCTTATCAGAGATTTTCCAAAAGTGTATTTCCTTAACAGAAACAACTACAAAGACTCCCTTTTATAGAAATTGGTCTTTTTGATGATAGGGATTCACCTAAACTCACCATTGTGAGGTTTTCCTCTCATCATTGGTACTCACCCAACCATCATTTGCATATTCCATATGATGCCATAGCCCAACCATGGTCTTACACTATATGGTCTTCAGAGTGCCATGGACTTTTCCTTTCAAAGATTCGTGTTTTTAGTCCTAACAGACCCCTGGACAACTCTAGAGACAGACACATGCTCATCATGCAGACTCATACTTCACAAACTTATTCCTTTCAAACTTCTTCATGACAGATGCATTCATGCTTTCAGATGCAATGTAACACCCTATACCCGGTCTGGTCGTTAGACCTGAGCTATAGGATGCTAAAATAGTAAAGCGAAACATTCGCAAGTAACTTATTCATTAATATTCAATAATCAATAAATATAAGTTAATTCCATGTTAAAAACACATTACAATCAAAATCGAGTCTTAGTCGGGCTTATGAAAACCTTTGAACAACTTCAGAACTAAATCGAAACCAATTTGAAACATTTAGAAAATAATAGGAAAAATGCAAAACAGGGTTACCAACCAATCAAAAAAACCAAAAAGATCAATTCATAACAATTTAAAATCTGTAACACCCCAAACCCGGCCTATGCGTTAAGGCCAGATTTGACATGTCACATGAGAAAAATACATTTTAAGTCCTTTTCATTCGTACGTAAATAGATTTGTTAAAATCAAGAAAAACAAGTTTTGATTTAAAATAATTGACAATATATATATTAATAACTTTGAAGATTTCTTGATAAATCGATAAATTTGAACTAATGATTTTACAAACCGTGACTTTTAAAACGTAATTTTTTTTTTGATAATTTGAGAGAAACTTTTCGGGTTAAAAATATTTATATAAGTTTATAAAAATCCATTTGTGTAACCATTTTAGAAAATCTTTATTTAAGTTTTTAGAAAAATGCCATTTAAAGTAATTTGAGCAAAATATAAATACGTCAAACATAAAGCAATATAAAATAAACCATAGGCCTTATTACAATATTTAACCCAAAATAGTAAAGTAATAAAGTGAATGAGAAAGAAGTCTAAAGTCCAAATAAAACCATTTCTGAAGTATGGCCCCCACCAAGTCATCCATGGCCCAAGTCCACGTCACTGAGCATTACCTGCAAGGGTTAAGGAAACGGGGTGAGTTACTAGAACTCAATGTATAATCCCCCTTATCGTCGTTCGCTGGGCTTGAACCCATTTAGCAATATTTTGGGCCTAAGCCCCTTTTTACAAAATAATGTATCAAATAAATCAAATGAATGTAATGCAACCCAACCCAACCTAATGATCTGTAACGACCCAAACCCGGCCCAAACGCTATGGCCGAATCTGGTCCGTTACAGTGAAAACATTTTTGAAGTTCCTTTTTGAAACCAACTTAAATTTTGAAAACCCTTCTTTTTAGTGGACTTAATAAAACCTTACTTAGATTAAATTTGGAAATCAATTGGGTCAAGTTATTTTAGAGTTTTAAATGTGCCCGACGGCACGGTAAAACATTTTCGTTTACTTTGAGAAAACGTGTTCATTCAATGTAATATTGATAAAAAAAAATAGTTTAAGTAAATTATTCAGCAATATAAAAAAAAAAACAACAAAGCTAAAGTGTTAGGAGGCCTTATTACATTCAAAATAAAATCAACTAAAGATTAAAATAACTAAAGCCAAAATCCATTCGGTTTAAATTCATTGCATGGCCACCTCGAGTCACCCCGGCTCCACATCCGCGATCTACTCGTTACCTGAAAAATGTAAAGGAGAAGGTGAGTCACCAAGACTCGGTATGTAACCCTTCCCCGGTTTAAACATATTCATACACAACATATAACAAATTAATTATGCAAGTTATCATGTGTCCCAACCTAGCTGACCATACGCCACTTTGTCTACCCGTTGTGGTACCAAACCACCGGTGGTGCCAAACCACTTTGGTGACATATAGTCACGATGTGCTACCAAAGCACCGGTGTCCGTAGACACAAATCGGGTGATGGGGCCAACCCATCGTGTGATACCAAATCACCGCGGACGATCCCATATCTCAAGTGGGGCCAACCCACGGTGGTATTAACCACGGGGATAAGTCGCCATCGAGGTGCCAAACCTCCGGAGGTACCAAACCTCGGTGACCGTAGTCACGGTGTGTTACCAAAACACACTGGTGCCCGTCGCACGCAATACACCGCCCTCCACTCAATCAACCCACATCGGCAATAATTATACTGATTTATCAAATGTATTATCACAACATGCTTCCCAAAAGCATCAAATAGCAAATCATATGCACAAGTACTTACCAGTTACCCCCGTATACCGTTATGGTATTCAAACCATTGCTACATACATCACGTTAGCAATCACATTACTTCACATAATTTAATAAGTTACAAGTGTGTATGTACACACTGTCACCACGAATAATCTATATCCCGAAAAGAGGAGTCGGCCACCTAGATCTATCTGCACCTATATTCGGCCAACTTTTAGGATTAGTGTTATGGCCTATTCGGCCAACCAAAACAAATCTAGAGGGGTTAGTTATGGTCCCGAATCCTTACCTTTGCTTTGCTACGAACCACGGCACTTTCGATACACAGTGCTTTGTACCAAGTACTTGGTTAATCAATACGATTAATAGCCTTCGGCTTAAACTAATACCAAATAACTAACTAAAAACAGATCTTACCATCACTTACCCAAAAATCAAATTCTAGAGATCGGCTTTGAGTCAACTGCCTTACGTTTCTGAGCACCTAGAAGAAATCGGTTACTACTTGTTTTAGTAGTCTTATAATAATTGCCGAAATCGGCACCTTCCTTTGTAGAAATCGACAGAATATAGAGAGGAGAAAATCCATAGGTATTCGGCCAAACTTACCTTCACAATCGAGAGGAAATCCACGATGCCTTTAATGCCCTCGTGATATTCGGCCAAAGGGTGCTATTAGGGAGGAAGAGAACTTTCGACCCTTTGAGATAGGGAATAGGTTCAATTGAAAAGAAAGAAAAATGAAGAGAAGTGGAGGGTGGGGAGTTTGGCCAAAGTATGAGAGAAGAGAGGAGTTTGAAAGAAAGAAAGAAAGCAGGTGGAGTGTTTAGCAGAAATTGTGAAGACAAAAATATACTAAGGGAATTCGGCTACTTGGAAAAAGTCTAAAAGAAGAATCAAGGTGGTAGTAGGGGTTTATAAAGAATTGGCACTCCCCTCCCATTGCTTGCCGTCCACTCCTTTGAATAAGGAGTTCAAATTGACTCAATACCTAAAACTTCTCTTGGCCACACATTTGTATTAATTCAAAATTAATTTGAATTAATCTCCATTAATCAATTAATATTCAAATAATCTAATAATATCCCTAATATCCAAATAATATCCCTTTGAAATTCTTGATTATCCCATGATAATTCATTTAAAATAACATCCTTATTATCTCCATTTATCTCTTCATAATCCATAGAATTTAAGAAATTAAAAATGCTCATATTATCTCAAAAAATATATTTTAAAGAGAGAAAACCCTCCTATGTGCCGTCCAACATAAATGAAAAAGAAGGGTATTTCTGCGACTCGAACACAAGCTCCCTAGCTCCCCTTGGTGGCGTCAAAACTAGCCCTTAAGTGGCCTCCCTTTTGCCACTTTTCCAAGGCCCTTTTTGTGTCAAATTACACTAATTTATTCTTATAACACCCTTACGCTAAGGCTCCTACCTTTTAAGTTAAAACCGAAATTTTCTATTAAACCGAGCCAACTCAAAGCCTTAAATTACGCTCTATTATTCCGTAAATAATACCGCAATGGTTCATACATGGGAAAAATAGTTAAATTCCAAATAACCCCATTTTTGGGATGTTCTGATTCTACCCCCTTAAAATAAATTTCGTCCCGAAATTACTTAACTAGAAAAGGTGGGGGTATTGTTTGCCTCATTACATCCTCGAGTTCCCACGTAGCTTCCTCGAACCATGGTTCCGCCACGCACCTTCACCAAGGCGCGACTTCCTACGTAGAACCTTCACGCGTCTCGGTCTAAGATCCGAAGCGGTTCCTCCTCAAACGATAAATCACGAATTCACCTCGATTTACGCCATCGGCACCACGCATGCGATGGGTCTCGACCGATACCGTCTCGGCATTGATACGTGAAAAACATCATGGATGCGTTCGATTCGGCGGTAACTCAAGTCAGTACGCCATCGTCCAACACGCTTAATCACCGTATATGGCCCGATGAACCTTGGGCTTAGCTTCTTTTCAGTCCAAATCTTAACACCTTTTTCCAAGGCGACACCTGGGGAAAACCTTGTCTCCTACCGCATACTCCATTTCCTTGCGTTTTAAATCGGCATAGGATTTACGCTGTCTCGATGCTTCCTTGCAGACGAGACCGAATCACTTTAACTTTATCCTCTGTCTCTCGTCACCAATTCGGACCCAAAATCATCGTTCGCCTAATTTCGTCCAACGTCGAGTACGACATTTCCGCCATACAATGCTTCGTATGGTGCCATCCGGATACTTGCACGATGTTTGTTGTTGTAGGCGAGTTCGCTATCTTGGTAGAAATTCCTCCCAACTACCACGGAAATCCAAGACACAACCTCTTAACATATCCTCCAAGATCTCGTATCACCCTTTCCGATTGTCCGTCGGATTGTGGATGGAAAGCGGTACTAAAATCAACCGTGTGCCCATAGCTTGATGCAAGGCTTTCCAAAACCTTGGCGTGAACCTTGGATCCCTATCCGAGATGATTGATGTTGGAACCCCATGCAATCTTACTATCTCCGAGACGCATGACTTAGCTAGCTTCAAGAGAGAAATCCATCCTCACCGGTATGAAGTGAGCCGACTTAGTTAACCGGTCTACTATTACCCAAACCGCGTCTTTCTTCGGGCGTAAGGGGTAACCCACTAACGAAATCCATAGTTATCCGTTCCCACTTCCATTGGGGAATCTTTTCGGTCAAGCAACCACGATGGCAATCGATGTTCAAGCCTTAACTTGTTGACAAGTCAAACACTTACCAACAAACTCTGTCACCTCACGCTTTAGCTTGGGCCACCAAAAGCGCGCTCTAAGATCTCTATACATCTTGCTTCCTCCGGATGCATAGCAGTAGGCTGCTATGTGCATCACGGAGAATCTTTTGCCTCAACTCCACATCCCTTGGCATACACGTTCGCCCTTGAAAGCATAACACTCCATCACTAGACAGGTTATATCCTTCCAAACCACCATCCTGAACTTGTGCTCTCTTAGCATTCAACCCTTCATCCACTAATTGTTTTTCCTTAACTTCCTTCATCCACGTCGGCTTAACTTGAAGTTCTCGCAAGAGGCTTCCATCATCATATAAACTCAACCGAGCAAACATTGCTCTTAAGTCCGTCCATCACCACCTTAGGCTCAACGCGTCAGCTACCACGTTGGCCTTGCCCGGATGATACTCGATCGAACAATCGTAGTCCTTTAAAAGTTCGATCCACCGACGCTGTCTCAAGTTAAGATCCTTCTGAGTCAAGAGATACCTCAAACTCTTGTGATCCGTGTAAACTATCGACTTCTCCCCATAAAGATAGTGTCTCCATATTTTCGTGAGCGAAGACAAGCTGCTGCTAACTCTAAGTCGTATGCGTTGGATAGTTCGATTCAGTGTGGCCTTAATCGCCGTGATGCATAGGCTACTACCTTCCTCCTCTGCAAGCACACATCCCAAACCGGTATGAGACGCATCACAATAAGCGGTGAACAACTCCCCCGCTTCGTTGCACCAAAATCGGAGCTTAGTCAAAATTTTCCTTAGCTTATCGAAGCTTTCTGCGCTTCTCCGACCATACAAATGGGACTCCTTTTCTTAGTAACCGTCCAACGGTCTGCTTGCGATCGAGAAAACCCTTCCACAAACCTCCGATAGTACCCCGCTAGACCTAGGAAACTTCGATCTCTCGCCTTCGACCTAGGCGGTTTCCAATCCAACACCGCTTCAATCTTGCGAGGTCCACTCTAATCCTTCCCGCGACACTCACGTGACCTAAGAAAGCTACTTCCTTAGCCAAAATTCACACTTACTGAATTTGGCATATAATCGCTTCTCCCTTAGTACTTGCAACACTATTCGCAAATGCTCGTCATGCTCCTCCTCCGTCTTAGAGTACACCAAGATGTCGTCAATGAATACTACGACGAACTGGTCTCAGGTATCTTCTTTGAAATACTCTGTTCATCAAGTCCGGAAATGCCGCGGTGCGTTGGTCAACCCGAATGGCATTACCGTAAACTCGTAATGTCCATACCGAGTTCTCGAATGCCGATCTTGTGGACATCAACTTCCTTCACCTTTAGTTGATGGTAGCCCGACCTAAGGTCTATCTTTGAAAACACTGCGGCACCCTTCAGTTGGTCAAACAAGTCATCGATCCGAGGCAACGGATACTTGTTTTTGATCGTTAACTTGTTTAACTGACGGTAGTCGATGCACATCCGCATTGAACCGTCCTTCTTCTTGACGAACAACACAGGCGCTCCCCACGGAGATATGCTTGGTCGAATAAACCCTCTATCCAAGAGCTCCTGAATTTGGGCCTTCACTCCACCAATTCCTTTGGTGCCATTCGGTATGGTGCTATAGACACAGTGCCGTTCGGGTAGCAAGTCAATACCGAATTCAACTTCCGATCCGGAGGCGGACACGGAAGTTCTTCCGGGAATACGTCAGCAAATTCCCCAACCGTTCGAACCTCAACTACTGACTCCTTAGCTTCCAAAGCACAGATCCTAACCAAATATGCCTCGCAACCTTTCTTGACCATCCTTTCGCCTTCAAGGGTGACACCACATTGGATAGGTAATTCCTTCTATCACCTATCATAACCACTTCATCACCCCTCACTGTCTTAAGCACCATGCGCTTAGCGCGCAATCCAAAGTTACCGATACTTAACCAACCAGTCCATTCCAAGGATCAAATCGAACTCTCCGAAAGGTAGTTCCATCAGATCGGCTACAAATACGACCCCTTGGAGTTCTAGGGGTACACCTCTATAAAGTTTGTCTACTACTACAGAGTGTCTGCAGGGGCTTAGCACAGTCATCTTCCTAAGAGTAGTCTCGAGTCTAGGTCCATAGTTCCTACCACACTACTAGCAAATGTACGAGTGCGTCGAACCCACATCAATCAATGCAACATAAGGTAAACCAAATATTAGAAACGCACGGTTATGACGTCCGGTGCGTCTCCTCCTCGCGCCGCCTCATTGCATAGACTAAGCCAGCCGCCTAGCCTCTGTGTTACCCGAACCTGCGCCTCGAGTTCCACGACCTCGGTTGAAACCATTGTTTCCTCTCGCCATTACCTCGACCCTCCGTGGTGGTCCAACATTTCGCGCCGAGCGCGATTTCGACCTTCCGGTGATCCTTAGGCGCCTTTTGAGGGATGGGCCCTTACCCGATGCTCCAAAGACCCACACTCAAAACAACCTTTGTTACTGGGTCCAACAACTCCCCAATGGGTTTTTTCACGCATGTTGCATCGAAGTTGGCCTTTGATTAGTAGTCGTGGGCCTCACCGGCCCGATTTGGCCCACTCGCCTAGCCCCGCTTTCGAGCATTAGCGCTACCCGATCCGGTGACCCAAAACCTCTCTTTTGGTTATTCTTACTATAGTTTTGTCTCACGGTCTCCTTAATCCCTTCGGCCACCTTGGCCTTCTCCACTAGGGGCGAGAACTCACGAACTTCTTTGCGGGGCAATTAGCAATCTCGGATCATCTCTCGAGCCCGTCCTCAAAGCGGACACAGCGCTCATGTTCGGTGGCTACGATTCCTCCGGCATACCTACTCGGCCTTAAAAATCCGCCTCATACTTGGCCACCGACTTAGTTCCTTGCACTAGACCTAGGAAGGCTTTCCTTTGGGCATCGGTGTAACTAGTGCCCACATACTTCTTCCGAAAGGCCGTCTTAAAGTAGTCCCACGTGAGATCATCACCGCGGCTCCATCCCGGATCACACACCACCACCAGTACGCTTCATCCTTTGAAGCGACACGCGCCCTTTCGGCTTCTCCTCGTCGGTCGGTCGAGATCATCCATGACCCTTTCCGTAGATTCCGACCAATATTCTCGCGGCACCGGGTGCCACTCTCGAGACACCACGGAATACCTTGGCCCAGTTAGGCCGAATTCGCTCGGGAGCAGACTCCGAGCTCCCAAATTCCCACCAGCCCGGCCACCATCTCCAAAACTCGCAAAAGCGACTTGCGACCACGCCCACCACCGGGTGCGGTCACCGCCTCACCACGAAAGTAGGAGGTGGTGGTGGCGGTGGTACTGCGTTTCGAACCTTGACTGTCTGCGGGTTCGACACCGTCATCCTACCCCTACTGCGCGTCCACGACGCCCACGCCCCTCTAGAACTCATTCTATCTATCGCGCTTTTAATCTGATTAAGAAAATTTTATGTGTTAGCATTTGTTTCACTTTCTTATTCGCGAAGAAATTTTATGAACAGAATTTAATTAGGGATTCTTTCGAGCAAACAAGGTTTCAGTCTTCTATCCTAGTTCACACAAAGAGTTCATGCATCCATTCCTTAATGCTTTCCATACCTATTCACTCTTCGGACATTTCTGCCCATTCCCAACCCAGGGGTATTTTCGTCATTTTCCCTACAGGGTATTTTAAGTAAATAAAGAAATTTTAAAACTTTAGTAGAGTAGATCATTTTGACATTCCCAAAACTGGAGGATATTTATAAAAATTTGTAAAATCGTAATCGTTTTGAAACCGGGGGTATTTTGGTAATTTTGTCAATCGGGGCAATTTTGTCATTTTGATAAATCGGGGATATTTTTGACGGTTGTAAAACTTCGAGGTCCTTTTGAAAGTTTTCCTTTTCAAATAGTGATGTTGGTAAAGTTTTCCAAAGATCGTGGTCGTTTGGTAATTTTCACAAATTAAAGGCGTTTTCTGTAATTTTCTAAAACCAAAATATTTGGTGTTGATTTTCAAAACTAAGTTGTTGGATGTTTGGAAAGTAGTTGAAATTTTTGAGCAAAACCATTGAACTGATATTTTATGAGTCGGGGCGTTTTAATAATTTTACCACAAGGGCATTTTTGTAATTTTTGAAAATTTGAGTTTTTCTAGGAAAACGTTGTAAATATGGGATTTTCTGATTCGAAAGAGTTGTTGCAAGAGTTTTGAAAACATTTGAGTTGTTGTTGTTTCGTTCGTTTTGAAAACATGGCTAATTCCCTTTTCGGGTTTTAGTCATTAGGTTTAGCCTATGACCGAGCCCTCTTGGTCGTGGTGAACCAAAGCTACGCACTGTGCAGGATTCGAGTGAAGAGGAGGTGGGTCACGCGGACCGCTTAAATACCAAGCTCTCACCGAACCTTTCTAGACATGCGCATGAGGTTGCCACACCACCGAGCCCTGCGAGTTAGGGTGAACCGAAGCTACGCACTGGGTAGGATACCGCGAGAGAGGAGGTGAGTCACACTGATCGCTTAAATACCGTGCTCTTAGGATCCAATCCTCGACATGCGCATGGGTTACCACACCCTAGCTCACCGCTAAGTCATAGATTGGTTTAGTTCTTTAATGTCTTATGTTTGGTTCATGTGTTTGAGTAATCTAATCCTAGGGTTCAAGTCCTATAAGTCTATCTACGTTCCATACTTCCTACCCTTCTACGAATATAGTTCACCAAGAGGTTCGTAAGTACTTACAGGCGGATCGGTCTGTTGGGAGACTCGGGCCATCTTTGTTCAAAATCCAAAAATTATTTCATAAGGCCTTTTAAAATATTTTTGGGCCTTGGGCCCCACATAGGAGCTTTGAACTGGGCTCGATACCAATTTTGTAACGACCCAAACCCGCCCAAACGCTATGGCCGAATGCGGTCCGATTCATGGTGAAAACATTTTTGAAGTTCCTTTTTGAAACCAACTTAAATTTTGAAAACCCTTCTTTTAGTGGACTTAATAAAACCTTACTTAGATTAAATTTGGAAATCAATTGGGTCAAGTTATTTTAGAGTTTTAAATGTGCCCGACGGCACGGTAAAACATTTTCGTTTACTTTGAGAAAATGTGTTCATTCAATGTAATATTGATAAAAAAAAAATAGTTTAAGTAAATTATTCAGCAATATAAAAAAAAACAACAAAGCTAAAGTGTTAGGAGGCCTTATTACATTCAAAATAAAATCAACTAAAGATTAAAATAACTAAAGCCAAAATCCATTCGGTTTAAATTCATTTGCATGGCCACCTCGAGTCAGGCCGGCTCCACATCCGCGATCTACTCGTTACCTGAAAAATGTAAAGGAGAAGGTGAGTCACCAAGACTCAGTATGTAACCCTTCCCCCAGTTTAAACATATTCATACACAACATATAACAAATTAATTATGCAAGTTATCATGTGTCCCAACCTAGCCGACCATACGCCCTCTGCTCTACCCGTTGTGGTACCAAACCACTTTGGTGGTGCCAAACCACTGGTGACATATAGTCACGATGTGCTACCAAAGCACCGGTGTCCGTGAGACACAAATCGGGTGATGGGGCCAACCCATCGTGTGATACCAAATCACCGCGGACGATCCCATATCTCAAGTGGGGCCAACCCACGGTGGTATTAACCACGAGGATAAGTCGCTCATCGAGGTGCCAAACCTCGGAGGTACCAAACCTCTCGGTGACCGTAGTCACGGTGTGTTACCAAAAACTTTGGTGCCCGTCGGCACGAATACACCGCCTCCACTCAATCAACCCACATCGGCAATAATTATACAGATTTATCAAATGTATTATCACAACATGCTTCCCAAAAGCATCAAATAGCAAATCATATGCACAGGTACTTACCTGGTTACCCCGTATACCGTTATGGTATTCAAACCATTGCTACATACATCACGTTAGCAATCACATTACTTCACATAATTTAATAAGTTACAAGGTGTGTATGTACACACCTGTCACCACGAATAATCTATATCCCGAAAGAGGAGTCGGCCACCTAGATCTATCTCGCACCTATATTCGGCCAACTTTTAGGATTAGTGTTATGGCCTATTCGGCCAACCAAAACAAATCTAGAGGGTTAGTTATGGTCCCGAATCCTTACCTTTGCTTTGTTACGAACCACGGCACTCGATACACAGTCTGCATTGCACCAAGTACTTGGTTAATCAATATAGATTAATAGCCTTCGCTTAAACTAATACCAAATAACTAACTAAAACAGATCTTACCATCACTTACCCAAAAATCAAATTCTAGAGATCGGCTTTGAGTCAACTGCCTTACGTTTCTGAGCACCTAGAAGAAATCGGTTACTACTTGTTTTAGTAGTCTTATAATAATTGCCGAAATCGGCACCTTCCTTTGTAGAAATCGCGAGAATATAGAGAGGAGAAAATCCATAGGTATTGGCCAAACTTACCTTCACAATCGAGAGGAAATCACGATGCCTTTAATGCCTCTGTGATATTCGGCCAAAGGGTGCTATTAGGGAGGAAGAGAACTTTCTGCCACCGAGATAGGGAATAGGTTCAATTGAAAAGAAAGAAAAAATGAAGAGAAGTGGAGGGTGGGAGTTTCGCCAAAGTATGAGAGAAGAGAGGAGTTTGAAAGAAAGAAAGAAAGCAGGGTGGAGTGTTTAGCAGAAATTGTGAAGACAAAAATATACTAAGGGAATTCGGCTACTTGGAAAAAGTCTAAAAGAAGAATCAAGGTGGTAGGGGTTTATAAAGAATTCGCACTCCCTCCCATTGCTTGCCGTCCACTCCTTTGAATAAGGAGTTCAAATTCGACTCAATACCTAAAACTTCTCTTGGCCACACATTTGTATTAATTCAAAATTAATTTGAATTAATCTCCATTAATCAATTAATATTCAAATAATCTAATAATATCCCTAATATCCAAATAATATCCCTTTGAAATTCTTGATTATCCCATGATAATTCATTTAAAATAACATCCTTATTATCTCCATTTATCTCTTCATAATCCATAGAATTTAAGAAATTAAAAATGCTCATATTATCTCTAAAAATATATTTTAAAGAGAAAAACCCTCCCTATGTGCCGTCCAACATAAATGAAAAAGAAGGGTATTTCTGCGACTCGAACACAAGCTCCCTAGCTCCCCTTGGTGGCGTCAAAACTAGCCCTTAAGTGGCCTCCCTTTTGCCACTTTTCCAAGGCCCTTTTGTGTCAAATTACACTAATTTATTCTTATAACACCCTTCCGCTAAGGCTCCCTACCTTTTAAGTTAAAAACCAAATTTTCTATTAAACTGAGCCAACTCAAAGCCTTAAATTACGCTCTATTATTAAAGTAAATAATACCGCAATGGTTCATACATGGGAAAAATAGTTAAATTCCAAATAACCCCATTTTTGGGATGTTACTGAGTTCTACCCTCTTAAAATAAATTTCGGCCCCGAAATTACTTAACTACGAAAAGGTGGGGGTATTGTTGCCTCATTACATCCTCAGTTCCCACGTAGCTTCCTCTCGAACCATGGTTCCGCCACAAACACCTTCACCAAGGGCACCGACTTCCTCACGTAGAACCTTCACGCCTCGGTCTAAGATCCGAATCGGTTCCTCCTCAAACGATAAATCTGAATTCACCTCGATTTACGCCATCGCACCACGTGCGATGGATGGGTCGACCGATACCGCTCTCAAAGATTGATACGTGAAAAACATCATGGATCTCGGTTCGATTCGGCCGGTAACTCAAGGCCGGTACGCCATCGGTCCAACACGCTTAATCACCGTATATGGCCCGATGAACCTTGGGCTTAGCTTCCTTTCCGCCCAAATCTTAACACCTTTTTCCAAGGCGACACCTTCAGAAAACCTTGTCTCCTACCGCATACTCCATTTCTTGCGTTTTAAATTAGCATAGGATTTCGTCTGTCGATGCTTCCTTCAGACGAGACCGAATCACTTTAACTTTATCCTCTCTCTCGCTACCAATTCTCGGACCCAAAATCGCTGTCGCCTAATTCCGTCCAACACGTCGAGTACGACATTTCCGCCCATACAATGCTTCGTATGGTGCCATCCGGATACTTGCTCGATATTTGTTGTTGTAGGCGACTCGCTAACTGGTAGAAATTCCTCCCAACTACCACGGAAATCCAAGACACAACCTCTTAACATATCCTCCAAGATCAGTATCACCCTTTCCGATTGTCCGTCGGATGTGGATGGAAAGCGGTACTAAAATCAACCGCGTGTGCCCATAGCTTGATGCAAGGCTTTCCAAAACCTTGACGTGAACTCGGGATCCCTATCCGAGATGATTGATGTTGGAACCCCATGCAATCTTACTATCTCCGAGGGCGTGCTGACTTAGCTAGCTTCAAGAGAGAAATCCATCCTCACCGGTATGAAGTGAGCCGACTTAGTTAACTCCGTCTACTAGTACCCAAACCGCGTCTTTCTCATCTTGGGCGTAAGGGGTAACCCACTAACGAAATCTATAGTTATCCGCTCCCACTTCCATTGGGAATCTTCTTTGGGCAAGCAACCCCGATGGCAATCGATGTTCAGCCTTAACTTGTTGACAAGTCAAACACTTACCAACAAACTCTGTCACCTCACGCTTTAGCTTGGGCCACCAAAATCGCGCTCTCTAAGATCTCTATACATCTTGCTTCCTCCCGGATGCATAGCGTAGGGGCTGCTATGTGCATCCTGGAGAATCTTTTGCCTCAACTCCACATCCCTTGGCATACACGTTCGCCCTTGAAAGCATAACACTCCATCACTAGACAGGTTATATCCTTCCAAACCACCATCCTGAACTTGTGCTCTCTTAGCATTCAACCCTTCATCCACTAATTGTTTTTCCTTAACTTCCTTCATCCACGCGTCGGCTTAACTTGAAGTTTCGCTAAGAGGCTTCCATCATCATATAAACTCAACCGAGCAAACATTGCTCTTAAGTCCGTCACCACCTTCCGGCTCAATGCGTCAGCTACCACGTTGGCCTTGCCCGGATGATACTCGATCGAACAATCGTAGTCCTTTAAAAGTTCGATCCACCGACGCTGTCTCAAGTTAAGATCCTTCTGAGTCAAGAGATACCTCAAACTCTTGTGATCCGTGTAAACTATCGACTTCTCCCCATAAAGATAGTGTCTCCATATTTTCGTGAGCGAAGACAAGCTGCCGCTAACTCTAAGTCGTGCGTTGGATAGTTCGGATTCGTGTGGCCTTAATCGCCGTGATGCATAGGCTACTACCTTCCCCTCTGCATCAAAGACACATCCCAAACCCGGTATGAGACGCATCACAATAAGCGGTGAACAACTTCCCCGCTTCATTTCGCACCAAAATCGGAGCTCCAGTCAAAATTTTCCTTAGCTTATCGAAGCTTTCCTGCCGCTTCTCGGCCATACAAATGGGACTCCTTTTCTTAGTAAGCCGTCCAGCGGTCTTTGCGATCGAGAAAACCCTTCCACAAACCTCCGATAGTACCCGCTAGACCTAGGAAACTTCGATCTCTCGCCATCGACCTAGGCGGTTTCCAATCCAACACCGCTTCAATCTTGCGAGGTCCACTCTAATCCTTCCGCCGACACTCACGTGACCTAAGAAAGCTACTTCCTTAGCCAAAATTCACACTTACCGAATTTGGCATATAATCGCTTCTCCCTTAGTACTTGCAACACTATTCGCAAATGCTCGTCATGCTCCTCCTCCGTCTTAGAGTACACCAAGATGTCGTCAATGAATACTACGACGAACTGGTCTAGGTACTGCTGAAATACTCTGTTCATCAAGTCCATAAATGCCGCCGGTGCGTTGGTCAACCCGAATGGCATTACCAGAAACTCGTAATGTCCATACCGAGTTCTGAATGCCGTCTTGTGGACATCAACTTCCTTCACCTTTAGTTGATGGTAGCCCGACCTAAGGTCTATCTTTGAAAACACTGCGGCACCCTTCAGTTGGTCAAACAAGTCATCGATCCGAGGCAACGGATACTTGTTTTTGATCGTTAACTTGTTTAAGCGGCGGTAGTCGATGCACATCCGCATTGAACCGCCCTTCTTCTTGACGAACAACAACACAGCGCTCCCCGGAGAGATATGCTTGGTCGAATAAACCCTCTATCCAAGAGCTCACGAATTTGGGCCTTCACTCCACCAATTCCTTTGGTGCCATTCGGTATGGTGCTATAGACACAAAGTGCCGTTCGGGTAGCAAGTCAATACCGAATTCAACTTCCGATCCGGAGGCGGACACGGAAGTTCTTCTTAGAATACGTCCAAGAAATTCCCCAACCGTTCGAACCTCAACTACTGACTCCTTAGCTTCCAAAGCACAGATCCTAACCAAATATGCCTCGCAACCTTTCTTGACCATCCTTTCGGCCTTCAAGGCCGACACCACATTGGATAGGTAATTCCTTCTATCACCTATCATAACCACTTCATCACCCTCACTGCCTTAAGCACCATGCGCTTTAGCGCGCAATCCAAATTCGCCGATACTTAACCAACCAGTCCATTCCAAGGATCAAATCGAACTCTCCGAAAGGTAGTTCCATCGGATCGGCTACAAATACGACCCTTGGAGTTCTAGGGTACACCTCTATAAAGTTTGTCTACTACTACAGAGTGTCCTGGGGGCTTAGCACAGTCATCTTCCTAAGAGTAGTCTCAGAGTCTAGGTCCATAGTTCCTACCACACTACTAGCAATGTACGAGTGCGTCGAACCCACATCAATCAATGCAACATAAGGTAAACCAAATATTAGAAACGTACCGGTTATGACGTCCGGTGCGTCTCTCTCTCGCGCCGCCTCCACAGATAGACTAAGCCAGCCGCCTAGCCTCTGTGTTACCGAACCCTCGCGCCGAGTTCCACGACCTCGGTTGAAACCATTGTTTCTCTCGCCATTACCTCGACCCCTCGTGGTGGTCCAACATTTTCGCCACGAGCGCGATTTCGACCTTACCGTCGATCCTTAGTCGCTTTTGAGGACAGTCCCTTACCCGATGCTCCAAAGACCCACACTCAAAACAACCTTTGTTACCGGTCCAACAACTCCCCCAATGGGTTTTTCCACAGCGGTTGCACTGAGTTGGCCTTTGATTAGTAGTCGTGGGCCTACCGGTCTGATTTGGCCCACTCTGCCTAGCCCGCTTCTGAGCATTAGCGCTACCCGATCCAGCTGACCCAAAACCTCTCTTTTGGTTATTCTTACTATAGTTTTGTCTCACAGTCTCCTTAATCCCTTCGGCCACCTTGGCCTTCTCCACTAGGGACGAGAACTCACGAACCTGCTGCGGGGCAATTAGCAATCTCAGATCATCTCTGAGCCCGTCCTCAAAGCGGACACAGCGCTCATGTTCGGTGGCTACGATTCCTCTGGCATACCTACTCAGCCTTAAAAACTCCGCCTCATACTCGGCCACCGACTTAGTTCCTTGCACTAGACCTAGGAAGGCTTTCCTTTGGGCATCAGTGTAACTAGTGCCCACATACTTCTTACGAAGGCCGTCTTAAAGTAGTCCCACGTGAGATCATCACCGCGGCTCCATCCGGGATCGTCACCACCACCACGATGTACGCTTCATCCTTTAGAAGCGACACCGCCCCTTTCGCCTTCTCCTCGTCGATCAGTCGAGATCATCCATGACCCTTCCGTAGATTCCGGCCAATAATATCTCGCGGGCTTTGGGTGCCACTCCCGAGACACCACGGAATACCTTGGCCCCGTTAGACCGAATTTGCTCGGGAACAGACTTCCGAGCTCCCAAATTCCCACCAGCCCCGGCCACCATCTCTAAAACTCGCAAAATAGCTTGCGACACAGCCTCACCGCCGGTCTGGTCCTGCTCCTCAGCCCTGAAAGTAGGAGGTGGTGGTGGCGGTGGTACCTCGTTTTCCGAACCTTGACCTGTCCTGCCGGGTTCAGACACCGTCATCCTACCCCTACCGCGTCCACGACGTCCACGTCCTCTAGAACTCATTCTATCTATCGCGCTTTTAATCTGATTAAGAAAATTTTATGTGTTAGCATTTGTTTCACTTTCTTATTCGCGAAGAAATTTTATGAACAGAATTTAATTAGGGATTCTTTCGAGCAAACAAGGTTTCAGTCTTCTATCCTAGTTCACACAAAGAGTTCATGCATCCATTCCTTAATGCTTTCCATACCTATTCACTCTTCGGACATTTCTGCCCATTCCCAACCCAGGGGTATTTTCGTCATTTTCCCTACAGGGGTATTTTCGTAAATAAAGAAATTTTAAAACTTTAGTAGAGTAGATCATTTTGACATTCCCAAAGCGGAGGATATTTATAAAAATTTGTAAAATCGTAATCGTTTTGAAACGAGAGGGTATTTTGGTAATTTTGTCAATCGGGGGCAATTTTGTCATTTTGATAAATCGAGGATATTTTCGACGGTTGTAAAACTTCGAGGGTCCTTTTGAAAGTTTTCCTTTTCAAATAGTGATGTTGGTAAAGTTTTCCAAAGATCGTGGTCGTTTGGTAATTTTCACAAATTAAGAGGCGTTTGTAATTTTCTAAAACCAAAATATTTGGTGTTGATTTTCAAAACTAAGTTGTTGGATGTTTGGAAAGTAGTTGAAATTTTTGAGCAAAACCATTGAACTGATATTTTATGAGTCAGGGGCGTTTTAGTAATTTTACCCCTAAGGGCATTTTTGTAATTTTTCAAAAATTTGAGTTTTTCTAGGAAAACGTTGTAAATATGGGATTTTCGATTCGAAAGAGTTGTTGCAAGAGTTTTGAAAACATTTGAGTTGTTGTTGTTTCGTTCGTTTGAAAACATGGCTAATTCCCTTTTCGGGTTTTAGTCATTAGGTTTAGCCTATGACCGAGCCCTCTTGGTCGTGGTGAACCAAAGCTACGCACTGTGCAGGATTCGAGTGAAGAGGAGGTGGGTCACGCGGACCGCTTAAATACCAAGCTCTCACCGAACCTTTCTAGACATGCGCACGCAGAGGTTGCCACACCACCGAGCCCTCTAAGTTAGGGTGAACCGGCTACGCACTGTAGGATACTGCGAAGAGGAGGTGAGTCACACTGATCGCTTAAATACCGAGCTCTTTCCGGGATCCAATCCTCGACATGCGTGGGGTTACCACACCCCCTAGCTCACCGCTAAGTCATAGATTGGTTTAGTTCTTTAATGTCTTATGTTTGGTTCATGTGTTTGAGTAATCTAATCCTAGGTTCAAGTCCTATAAGTCTATCTACGTTCCATACTTCCTACCCTTCTATAGAATATAGTTCACCAAGAGGTTGAAGTACTTACAGGCGGATCGGTGTTTCTGAGACTCGGGCCATCTTTGTTCAAAATCCAAAAATTATTTCATAAGGCCTTTTAAAACATTTTTGGGCCTTGGGCCCCCACAATGAGCTTTGAACTGGCTCGATACCAATTTTGTAACGACCAAACCCGCCCAAACGCTATGGCCGAATCGGTCCGTTATGATGAAAACATTTTTGAAGTTCCTTTTTGAAACCAACTTAAATTTTGAAAACCCTTCTTTTTAGTGGACTTAATAAAACCTTACTTAGATTAAATTTGGAAATCAATTGGGTCAAGTTATTTTAGAGTTTTAAATGTGCCCGACGGACACGTAAAACATTTTCGTTTACTTTGAGAAAACGTGTTCATTCAATGTAATATTGATAAAAAAATAGTTTAAGTAAATTATTCAAAGAATATAAAAAAAAAAACAACAAAGCTAAAGTGTTAGGAGGCCTTATTACATTCAAAATAAAATCAACTAAAGATTAAAATAACTAAAGCCAAAATCCATTCTGGTTTAAATTCATCTGATGATGGCCACCTCGAGTCACTCGGCCCACATCCGCGATCTACTCGTTACACTGAAAAATGTAAAGGAGAAGGTGAGTCACCAAGACTCAAGATGTAACCCTTCCCCAGTTTAAACATATTCATACACAACATATAACAAATTAATTATGCAAGTTATCATGTGTCCCAACCTAGCTTGACCATACGCCATTTGTCTACCCCGTTGTGGTACCAAACCCTTTGGTGGTGCCAAACCACCGGTGACATATAGTCACGATGTGCTACCAAAGCACCGGTGTCCGTGAGACACAAATCGGGTGATGGGGCCAACCCATCGTGTGATACCAAATCACCGCGACGATCCCATCCTCAAGTGGGGCCAACCCACGGTGGTATTAACCACGGGGATAAGTCGCTCATCGAGGTGCCAAACCTCCTGGAGGTACCAAACCTCTGGTGACCGTAGTCACGGTGTGTTACCAAAACATCGGTGCCCGTCGCACGAATACACCCCCCTCCACTCAATCAACCCACATCGGCAATAATTATACTGATTTATCAAATGTATTATCACAACATGCTTCCCAAAAGCATCAAATAGCAAATCATATGCACAGTACTTACCGTTACCCCGATATACCGTTATGGTATTCAAACCATTGCTACATACATCACGTTAGCAATCACATTACTTCACATAATTTAATAAGTTACAAGGTGTGTATGTACACACTGTCACCACGAATAATCTATATCCCGAAAGAGGAATTGGCCACCTAGATCTATCTCGCACCTATATTCGGCCAACTTTTAGGATTAGTGTTATGGCCTATTCGCCAACCAAAACAAATCTAGAGGGGTTAGTTATGGTCCCGAATCCTTACCTTTGCTTTTGCTACGAACCACGGCACTCGATACACAGTCCGCTGCACCAAGTACTTGGTTAATCAATACAGATTAATAGCCTTCGGCTTAAACTAATACCAAATAACTAACTAAAACAGATCTTACCATCACTTACCCAAAAATTGAATTCTAGAGATCGGCTTTGAGTCAACTGCCTTACGTTTCTGAGCACCTAGAAGAAATCGGTTACTACTTGTTTTAGTAGTCTTATAATAATTGCCGAAATCGGCACCTTCCTTTGTAGAAATTGTGAGAATATAGAGAGGAGAAAATCCATAGGTATTCGGCCAAACTTACCTTCACAATCGAGAGGAAATCCTGATGCCTTTAATGCCTCTGTGATATTCGGCCAAAGGGTGCTATTAGGGAGGAAGAGAACTTTCGGCCACTGAGATAGGGAATAGGTTCAATTGAAAAGAAAGAAAAAATGAAGAGAAGTGGAGGGTGGGGAGTTTCGGCCAAAGTATGAGAGAAGAGAGGGAGTTTGAAAGAAAGAAAGAAACAGGGTGGAGTGTTTAGCCGAAATTGTGAAGACAAAAATATACTAAGGGAATTCGGCTACTTGGAAAAAAAGTCTAAAAGAAGAATCAAGGTGGTAGGGGGTTTATAAAGAATTCGGCACTCCCCTCCCATTGCTTTCTTTGTCCACTCCTTTGAATAAGGAGTTCAAATTCGACTCAATACCTAAAACTTCTCTTGGCCACACATTTGTATTAATTCAAAATTAATTTGAATTAATCTCCATTAATCAATTAATATTCAAATAATCTAATAATATCCCTAATATCCAAATAATATCCCTTTGAAATTCTTGATTATCCCATGATAATTCATTTAAAATAACATCCTTATTATCTCCATTTATCTCTTCATAATCCATAGAATTTAAGAAATTAAAAATGCTCATATTATCTCTAAAAATATATTTAAAAGAGAAAAACCCTCCCTATGTGCCGCCCAACATAAATGAAAAAGAAGGGGATTTTGTGACTCGAACACAAGCTCCCTAGCTCCCTTGGTGGCGTCAACACTAGCCCTTAAGTGGCCTCCTTTGCCACTTTTCCAAGGCCCTTTTTGTGTCAAATTACACTAATTTATTCTTATAACACCCTTCTGCTAAGGCTCCCTACCTTTTAAGTTAAAAACCGAAATTTTCTATTAAACCGAGCCAACTCAAAGCCTTAAATTACGCTCTATTATTCCGTAAATAATACCGCAATGGTTCATACATGGGAAAAATAGTTAAATTCCAAATAACCCCATTTTTGGGATGTTACATGATCCATCCGCTACACACCACCTGTACCATCCCATCACACCTGTGGGGATCAAGTCAACCCACCCCGCCAAACACACGAATCGCAGGCATTTAGCCGTTTATAACATATTTGAATTGTGGACAAGCCACCAGAATCATAGCGAATCAGATTAACAAACATTTCTGTGGCAGTGCCACTGGAATCACTTCTCTTCAACATTTTCCCATCCCATGCAATAATTATGCAAATGCATAGTACATAATAAATCATGATATTTACAATATAAACAATAATAATTAATTCAGAGATTCATTACAAAAAATTTCGGCCCATTGTAACACTTTTGCAAATCGGCCTATTATGGCAATTTATCAAATCGGCCCATTATGGCAATCTATCAAATCGACCCATTATGGCAATCTATCAAATCGACCCATTATGGCAATCTATCAAATCGGCCCATTAGGGGCATTTTCGTAATTCTCACAGTGTTAATATCGATTTTGTCAATTTATCAAAATAGTGAAATTTAGGCCAATTTTCCCGTTTACGCCATATTACGATTTTAATGATAGCGATTTATATCCAATATGATATTAATCTTAAAACCCACGGAAAATGGTGTGAGATTACACACCTGATTATGGTAAGTACTAAGCCTTCTTGATCGTCGACACCTAAGATATCATAACACTCGATTAATCGACATACGTGATTTTATTAATCAAACTCTAAAATAAATGATCTAAAGTGTTTACCCTTGGAATCGTGAACGACCATGATTTGTTGATTCTCCCGGATGATGGCCCACAACCCGGTGGAAAATCTCGAACCGCTGATATTGCCTTTCATTTGAATTTAGGAGTAGGGATCGCAAATCCGCTCCTTTTGCAATCCCCAATCACTTTCCCTTTCGATTCGATATCGCTTGCCTCCATTGAATAAGATCTTAGTCAAAACGATATTGCGATAAAGATATTGATTGTCTAATGACCAAGGGTTCGGCTTACCTCTATAATCGTATGATCAACAAGTAGACCGATCGAGCGATTTAGTCCCTAAAACATAATCGATTAGTGTAACACCCCAAACTCGGCCCACGAGCCCTGACCGGATCTAGTATGTCATTGCGGAAAAACGTTTGAAAATATTCTTTCTTAAGGTAAAAACCGTTAAAAATTTGTTGCCTTTGATAAAACATTTTCGTAATTTAAAACATCCTAAGTAAAAATTAAGTTGTTATGAAAATATCCGGATTAAAGCTTTATTATACATAAATTTAAGAAAAATATAACCATTTGCAACTAGCATCTCAATTGTCAATCCATAATAAAACATAATAATAAAGTTACTTAATAAAAATACTTAAATACTTTAATGGGCCTTATTACAATAAACACTTAATCAGAAATACTGAAAATATAAATACTTAATTAATTAAAATATCTTTCTGCATGGAAATCTGCTTCTGCATGGCCACCTTTGTATCCACTCCAACCCGGTCCGAGCATCATCGCTAACAGACTCAGTGTGCAATTAGTCCACTGAATTCCACCCACATGTCAAACCATATAATAACCCATATAACAAATAGTAATGCAACTTATTCACATGTATTCACTTATTGGGCTTGGCCCATATCCACATCACATAGAGTTCACATATTGGGGCTTGGCCTATAACCATGTCACATTCTTATAGTAGTGTAATTAACCACATGTTTCCACATACTGGGCTTGGCCCATTTCCATATTGATCCACATATCTTACTGGGCTTGGCCCGTTTTCACATATGTTCACATACAAAATTATGCAATTATGAAGCCCAACCCAGCCTAGGGTCCATCCTCTACAACCCCCTATCCAGCCTACCACACAACAGGGGATTATCAAATCACCCTCTCCTTTTTACTCCAAAAGGCATTCAATGCCGTCCACGTGCAGTTAAGAACAATAATCCACAACGCGACCTTAGTCAGCGCCAATCCAAGATGTAGCCGTAGCTAACACCAAAACCACGATGGGACACATAGTCACTCATCAACCACGATATGGCACATAGCCGATATCAACCACGATGAGGCACATAGCCACTCATCAAGCCACGCGAACTAAATCATAATTAATCCACAACGTGACCTCAGTCAACGTCAATCCATGATGTAGCTCAAGGCTACATCACAACCACGTACTCGAAGTACAACCGTACCTTCTTTCATTTCATATCCCACCCATGCACATGCCACATAAAATAATGATATAATGTGATGATGCATGAGCATGTTCATCAGGCATATTATCACATATTCATATTAATCATCACATATCATCAGGTTTGATACTTACCGGATTGTCGACATACCCTTTTAAGGGTATCTATCTCATAACTTTTACTGCACTTGTTAGTACATAATCAACACATACAGTTATAGCAAAAACCCAGAAAACGGTGGGTTAATCACACACCTGATAACCTGAAGCTCTAAACTCTCAATCCCGACGCTATCGCTAAGCGAAACTACGGCTATCTACCTATGGCTTTCTCCTGCTGCTGGCCCACATCCCGGTGGCCAATCCCGAACTGCGAAAATGGATCTTTTCTTAAACTTTAGGATAGGGCTCTTCCCTTTTCCCTCGTGACTGGTATTTGCATCCATCAGTGTAATCTTAATCAAAAAATCTTGTTAATCACCAATATACGAAATCTTAACCAAATATCCACAACTTAACATACTTACCAAAAAGGTCCTAAAATCTCGAAAACTCCTTACAAACACTGTCGACTTGCCCTAAACACCCATGGTCAAAAATCGGTCAACCATTAACAACCCTTATGGCCTATGGCCGAATATCACAAGTCACTTACCAAGCTTACCTATTTCCCGAATCACCACTTATCCCTGTCGAAATCCCTGCTAATCAACTATTAGATTCAGCCAAACCAAAAACCAAGGCCTTAACCACTTGATTTCGGCATCCCCAAATAAAAAGAATCCAAATCAACTGCTAAGGGAGAACATACTTACCACTACTCACGTTGGAAAGATCAAGAGGGGAAAAGAGTGTAGTCGACAACCCCTTTCCTTAGAGAATCGGCTTTGGAAACCAAGGTAAAGATAGTGTTTCGGCACTTTTAAAAAGAGTAGAGAATGGGGCTATGTGGTTCGGCTATGGCCCTTAAAAGAGGGTTGGAATATTCGGCTATTAACAGTACAAGTGTGGTGTTGAAGCAAAGAAGAATAAAGGAATGGAGAGGCTTTGTAAAAGAAGAAAACAAGGTGAGCTTCTAATGGTTTTTTTTTTCCGGCTCAAAGAGAGGATGGAATGGAGGAACTCAATTTTCGGCACAAGGAAATTAAAGGAGAAAAAGAATACAAAAGATGATCACTCTCCTATTTATCAAAATTCGGCACACAGACACACTAGAGTCCTATATTTGGCCACCATATCTTCACCAATTAAATCCCAAATTAATCTCCTATTTTATCTCTTCAAAACTCATTCAAAAATAATTGAATTAAACAAATCTTTTATCCCTCATATTTCTCTTATCCCCTATTAAACTAAAATAAATAAAAATAAAATAATAATTATCTTCTATCTACTAATCTAAACTAAAAATAAATAAATTAACAATTATCCTACTTTTAGCCGAATTTAATAGGAGAATTAGAATCCTCCTCCAATTGGAAGTCCCAAGTGCCGTCCACTTTCTTCTCCCTTGCCTTGGCATCAGATGCAAAATAAAACACCAAAATACTGCTTTCCACGCGAGTCAAACTCTCGACCTGCTGGAGCCCTTAGACACAGGCTGCTAATAACGCCCCAAGCCACTCTGCCATGGCGTCTTTTTGTGTCATAAACTCGCCACAATTTCTTTTAAGACTTCCTTCCCTAGCTCCCCCTTGTCTTAACGCCGAAAGCAAAATAAAAATACCCATTTGCTTTCCACGCTACTCGAACCCAAGACCTGCGCCAGGCGTCATTTCCAGGCCCTTAAGTGGCGCCTTGCAGCCACTTTACCAAGGCCTGTTTTATGCCAAACACGCCTAAGATTTTTCCCTTAAGGCCTCCCTGGCCTTGCTCCCCTTCCAAACGCAAAAAGAAAAGCCCATTGCTTCTCACGTTATTCGAATCCTGTCCACCTAGCTCCTTGAGGCGTCACTCCCCTAAGCACTAAGTGGCGCCTCCTAGCCAATTTACCACTTGGATCTTGTGTCCTAAACCCCCAAAACTTTTCTTAAGGCCTCTTCAGCCTAGCTCCTCTTTTTAACTTAAACCCAATATTTTTTTTTCCAAAGCCTTCCCTTATTTTTTAGAGTTCTCAAAACCCTTAAAACTTATCCAAACATACTCAAGGCCTACTTAGCTCATGAATTATGCACTCACGCATAACCTCTAATCTAGGATGTTACAGTTCTACCCTCCTTAAAAATAATTTCGTCCTCGAAATTACTTACTAACTAACGGCTGAACAATCCTATTCATCACACTACGCTTATGCTGCGCACTCTGATCTTAATAGAACCATCATACTTCCTAGGTACAATTTTTAAGTTCACATCCAAGGTTTCAAGCACTTCACTAGCAACACAAGAATGAACTATCTCTAAAGCAATAAATAGTATTTCAAACATAAGAAACTTACCCGCTATCACATCCTTGGTTGTCCCGCATCTGAACCTTCAGCTCCTCTGTCGGGTGTTCCACGACCTTGGCCTCGAGCCCTATCCATCACTTGAGGATATTTCTTAACCAAATAAGCCTTAGATCCACACCGGAAACCTTCCTTACTGTTACCCCAACATTCTCCTGTATGAGTTCTCCCACATCGAGCACAGGAACGATTCTAATTCTCAGAAACTGGTACAGGTGCACGTACAGAATTCTCGATCCTTGGTCTTTTCTGAAAATCTCCCGACGATACTGACGGTCCAATACTCCTTTTGTTCCAATTCCTATCCTTCTCTCAGTTCTGTCTTACAGTCCTCTTTACTTCTTCAGCTATACGAGCTTTCTCCACTAGAATGGCAAAGTCTCTTTCTCTATGCAGAGCAATCAACTCTCGCAACTCATCCCGTAGCCCATCTTCGAATCGGACACACCTTTCGTAATCAGTAGCCACGATTCCCTTAGCATATTGACTTAGCCATACAAATTCCGCTTCATATTCCGCTACCGACATACTTCCTTGTACCAAATTTAGAAACGCCTTCCTTTGCGAGTCTAAATAACTAGATCCAACGTACTTTCCTTTGAACTTAACCTTAAAATAATTCCAATTCAAATGATCTGCTGGGACACCTTGTTTGACAGTGAGCCACCATCGATAAGCTTCGTCTCGGAGCAATGAGACAGCGCCTTTCAGCTTTTCCTCATCAGTACAGTCCAAATCGTCCAAAATCCTTTCGACTGCTTCCAACCAATACTCCACTACATTCGGAGCTACTCAGGATACTCCTCTAAAAACTTCAGCCCCGTTAGACCTAAGCCTTTCCGATACCGACTTCCGAGCTCTACTTCTCATGCTAGCTCCTGCCACACGTTCTAGTACTCGCAACATAGGTCGCGACACTGCTTCATCTTCTCCTATCGGATCTTGATCCTCCGTGCCCACAGCTGGCGACGGTACATCATTTTTTGACCCATGGCCAGACCCTACTGGTTCCGGTACTGCCATTCTACCTCTACCGCGTCCACGACGACCACGTCCCCTAGAACTCATTTCTAACGTCGCGATTTATCTGATTAAAAAGTTTTATGTATCAGACTTTTGTTCCACTTATTAACCGCGAACAATTTTATGAAATAAAGATATTTGGAAGTAGTTCTTTCGATTACACAAAGGTTCAGTTCAACTACTCTAGTTCAGAGAGTCACATTCACATTCACATTCATAATAGAGATATCTTCATTTCTCAACAAAGCCACATTCATTCAGTGGTATCCACCACCCACATTCACTATTCGAACGTTTTTGTTCGTTTCTATCCCCGGGTATTTTCGTCATTCGTCCTATAAGGGTATTTTGGTAATAAATCAGGGTCAATTTGAAAATCCCTACAAATCAAAGATATTTCAAAATTTTCAAAAACTCGAGGTTATCTTGAAAATTTGTTTTTCAAATCAGCGGTGTTGCAGAAATTTCAGTAATTGGGGTCATTTTGGTAATTTTGTAAGTCAGGGGTAAATCAGTAATTTTCCAACTCAGGGTATTTCAATATTTCACAAAATAAGGTTTTTGGTATTTTTGTAAAGTAAGAATATTTTAAATAAAAGTCGAGGGTAATATGAAAATTTTAGAAACCAAGAGCATTTTGGTAATTTTACAACTAGGGGTATTTTCGTAGTTTTGTAAATCGGAGATATTTTGGAAAAATTTTCACAATAATCTTTTACTACAATTAAAAAGGTAATTTAGGGATTTTAAAACTAGGAATTTTATAAAACTGTATGGCTAGTCCCTTTCGGGTTTTAATTATTGGGTTTAGCCCGTGAATAAGTCCTCTTGGTTAGGGTGAACCGTAGCTACGCACCAGGTAGGATTCAAGTAAAGAGGAGGTGAGTCGCTAGGACTGCGTAAGTACCAAGCTCTTACCGAATCCACTCCTAGACATGCGCACAACTGTTGCCACACCCTAGCTCGGCGACTTAATCACAGGTTTGTTTAATGGTCCTTAAGTCTTATGCACTTGTGTTGGAGTAAACTAGTCTTAGGGTTCAACAGATTCTAGTTCACTAATCTATGTTCCCATTAAAGCCCATACAGTTCACATATTCAAATCATTTCAGAAATTAGAAGTACTTACCTGGTTGACTTCGGGCCGGAGATACAGGTGCCATGCTAGAATAAACCTGAAAATTTCATAGAAAGTCCATATTTTTGAAAAACCCATCTTTGAAAACATTTTTGGGCCCAAAACCCTCAAAGTCGAGTTTTGAACCGGGCTCTGATACCAAACTGTAACACCCAAACTCGGCCGACGAGCCCTGACCGGATCTGGTATGTCACTGCGGAAAAACGTTTGAAAATATTCTTTCTTAAGAGTAAAAACCGTTAAAAATTTGTTGCCTTTGATAAAACATTTTCGTAATTTAAAACATCCTAAGTAAAAATTAAGTTGTTATGAAAATATCCGGATTAAAGCTTTATTATACATAAATTTAAGAAAAATATAACCATTTGCAAATAGCATCTCAATTGTCAATCCATAATAAAACATAATAATAAAGTTACTTAATAAAAATACTTAAATACTTTAATGGGCCTTATTACAATAAACATTTAATCAGAAATACTGAAAATATAAATACTTAATTAATTAAAATATCTTTCTGCATGGAAATCTGCTTCTGCATGGCCACTTTTGTATCCACTCCAACCCGGTCCGAGCATCACCTGCGATGTTGATAAAATTTTGGGTGAGTCTAACAGACTCAGTGTGCAATTAGTCCACTGAATTCCACCCACATGTCAAACCATATAATAACCCATATAACAAATAGTAATGCAACTTATTCACATGTATTCACTTATTGGGCTTGGCCCATATCCACATCACATAGAGTTCACATATTGGGGCTTGGCCCATAACCATGTCACATTCTTATAATAGTGTAATTTGATCCACATATCTTACTGGGCTTGGCCCATTTTCACATATGTTCACATACAAAATTATGCAATTATGAAGCCCAACCCAGCCTAGGGTTCATTCTCTACACACCCCCCTTATCCAGCCTACCTCACACCAGGGGATTATCAAACCACCCTCTCCTTTTCACTCCAAAAGGAATTCAATGCCGTCTACGTGCAGTTAAGCACAATAATCCACAACGCGACCTCAGTCAGCGCCAATCCACGATGTAGCCGTAGCTAACACCAAAACCACGATGGGACCCATAGTCACTCATCAACCACGATATGGCACATAGCCGATATCAACCACGATGAGGCACATAGCCACTCATCAAGCCACGCGAACTAAATCATAATTAATCCACAACGTGACCTCAGTCAACGTCAATCCATGATGTAGCTCAAGGCTACATCACAACCACGTACTCGAAGTACACCCGTACCTTCTTTCATTTCATATCCCACCCATGCACATGCCACATAAAATAATGATATAATGTAATGATGCATGAGCATGTTCATCAGGCATATTATCACATATTCATATTAATCATCACATATCATCAGGTTTGGTACTTACCGGATTATCGACATACCCCTTTACGGGTATCCATCTCATAACTTTTACTGCACTTGTTAGTACATAATCAACACATACAGTTATAGCAAAAACCCAAAAAATGGTGGGTTAATCACACACCTGATAACCTGAAGCTCTAAACTCTCGATCTCGACGCTATCGCTAAGCGAAACTACGGCTATCTACCTATAGCTTTCTCCTGCTGCTGGCCCACATCCCGGTGGCCAATCCCGAACTGTGGAAACGGATCTTTTCTTAAACTTTGGGATAGGGTTCTTCCCTTTTCCCTCGTGACTGGTATTTGCATCCATCAGTTTAATCTTAATCAGAATATCCTGTTAATCACCAATATACAAAATCTTAACCAAATATCCACAACTTAACATACTTACCGAAAGGGTCCTGAAATCTCGAAAACTCCTTACAAACACTGTCGACTTGCCCTAAACACCCATAGTCAAAAATCGGTCAACCATTAACAACCCTTATGGCCTATGGCCGAATATCACAAGTCACTTACCAAGCTTACTTATTTCCCGAATCACCACTTATTCCTATCGAAATCCCTGCTAATCAACTATTAGATTTGGCCAAACCAAAAACCAAGGCCTTAACCACTTGATTTCGGCATCCCCAAATAACAAGAATCCAAATCAACTACTAAGGGAGAACATACTTACCATTACTCACGTTGGAAAGATCAAAAGGGGAAAAGGGTGTAGTCGACAACCCCTTTCCTTAGAGAATCGGCTTTGGAAACCAAGGTAAAGATAGTGTTTCGGCACTTTTAAAAAGAGTAGAGAATGTGGCTATGTGGTTTGACTACGGCCCTTAAAAGAGGGTTGGAATATTCGGCTATTAACAGTGTGGTGTTGAAGCAAAGAAGAATAAAGGAATGGGAGAGGCTTTGTAAAAGAAGAAAAAAAGGTGAGCTTCTATGGTTTTTTTTCCAGCTCAAAGAGAGGATGGAATGGAGGGACTCAATTTTCGGCACAAGGAAATTAAAGGAGAAAAAGAATACAAAAGATGATCACTCTCCTATTTATCAAAATTCGGCACACAGACACACTAGAGTCCTATATTTGGCCACCATATCTTCACCAATTAAATCCCAAATTAATCTCCTATTTTATCTCTTCAAAGCTCATTCAAAAATAACTGAATTAAACAAATCTTTTATCCCTCATATTTCTCTTATCCCCTATTAAACTAAAATAAATAACAATAAAACAATAATTATCTTCTATCTACTAATCTAAACTAAAAATAAATAAATTAACAATTATCCTACTTTTAGCCGAATTTAATAGGAGAATTAGAATCCTCCTCCAATTGGAAGTCCCAAGTGCCGTCCACTTTCTTCTCCCCTGCCTTGGCGTCAGATACAAAATAAAACACCAAAATACTACTTCCCACGCGAGTCGAACTCCCGACCTGCTGGAGCCCTTAGACACAGGCTGCTAATAACGCCCAAGCCACTCTGCCATGGCATCTTTTTGTGTCATAAACTCGCCACAATTTCTTTTAGGACTTCCTTCCATAGCTCCCCCTTGTCTTAACGCCAAAAGCAAAATAAAAATACCCATTTGCTTTCCACGCTACTCGAACCCAAGGCCTACGCCAGGCGTCACTTCCAGGCCCTTAAGTGGCGCCTTGCAGCCACTTTACCAAGGCCTGTTTTATGCCAAACACGCCTAAGATTTTTCCCTTAAGGCCTCCCTGGCCTTGCTCCCCTTCCAAACGCAAAAAGAAAAGCCCATTGCTTCTCACGCTGCTCGAACCCTGTCCACCTAGCTCATTGAGGCGTCACTCCCCTAAGCACTAAGTGGCGCCTCCTAGCCAATTTACCACTTGGATTTCTTGTGTCCTAAACCCCCAAAACTTTTCTTAAGGCCTCTTCAGCCTAGCTCCTCTTTTTAACTTAAACCCAATATTTTTTTTTCCAAAGCCTTCCCTTATTTTTCAGAGTTCTCAAAACCCTTAAAACTTATCCAAACACACTCAAGGCCTACTTAGCTCATGAATTATGCACTCACGCATAACCCCTAATCTAGGATGTTACAATTAGTCACAACCACTATTATCCCGAAAATAACTTAAATGAATACAGAACAATTTCAAATAATCCATGAAGGATTCCTTACCTTATCGATATTGGATCCAATTTCCACCGTTTGACTTTGGTCTAGAACGATACACGACCTCCCACTTAGAATACTACGAAAAGAAGGGTGATTAAGACATGAAGGAGTTGAAGATAACAACACTTCGGTTAAGATCGAGATTTACAACAGAATATCTGGCTAGAAAGAAAGAATATGAACATTGAAAGGAATTCACTTACCGATTTAATCGAAGAAAAGAGTGTCAACCCAATTGAGAAAAATGATAAAGAAGAGATGAAGGTTTCGGCTATGGAGGAAAAATGAGCAATAATATTCGGCTATGATGGTATAGATTAGAGAAGAAGAAAGAAGACTTGAAGTATTTTGTGAAGAAGAAAAGAAAAGAAAAGAAAAGAAAAGTGGAGAAGGAGTGCTTACTAGCTCCAGTTTTAAAGAGAAGATGAGTGGAACAATTGGTCACAATGGTTAGTGTTTTCGGCTAGACAAGAAAGAAAAGATAAAATGCTCAATATTGGCTTGAAGATTTGGCAAAGAGAAGAAGTTTGGAGAGTAAGAAAAATGACACAAAATGATGCTAAAGGAATTTTGGCCAAAACAAGCACCAAGGTTTCTACCAAAAGGCAAAAGAAAATTCGGCTATCCTCTCCCTATACCTAACCTGTCCATAGCTTGACAATAAGGTCAACATTGGCCAACCAAAACTTTCCAAAACACTTTCCTCTCTTTGGGCCAACATGTTCCCTATTCTTTCCTTTTCTTTTGATTTCTTTCCCTAGCCTCATCCTTTCCTAATTTCTTTAGAACCTTGCCAAAATTAAAAGTCCACCTTGCCTTATTTACCAACTTGGCCGACACTTAGGGAAAGAATGCAAAAAAATAGTCAAAATTTTGCACAACATGGGATTTGAACCTCCTCCCTCAACGTACTTTATGTGGCGCCATATCCCCTTTACCATAAGCTCATTTATGCTAACAAATTACTCACCTATTTCCATAAGCCTTGGTGCCACTTACTATCTCTCCTTAATAGGCTTAAACACAAAATTTTTACTAGGGCCCAAATAAACCCCGAGCCTTCTCAGAACCCCTAAACATACACAATCAATATTTTTAACTAGCTTAACGTAAGAAATAATTCAACATATAAAATTCTAAATTTTAGGATGTTACTCAATCACTTCCATGTTATCCAATCATATCGGGACCTAAATCTGTCTTACGAAACATTTAAAGCAAATCAAGAATGATTCTGGATTAAAACAAAACATTTATAAAATATAGGTAAATAATGAAAACAAGGGTTACACGACCATGTGGCCAGGCTGTGTGACAAGGCAAGGACCATGTGGTGTAAGGACATGGCTGTGTGGCTCAACCTTGTGACAGAGCTCAGACCGTGTGAAAGGAGACACATGGTCGTGTCTCCAAACTGTGTAACTAACTGATATTGCGTGCAACATAAATAACTTGTTTTAAGTAATTTGCATATCATTCATGCCAAAAGACCTATATTGCCATTTAACACAATTCAAACCTACTTCAAAATATGTACATTACAAGACCAAAACATCAGTTGACTAATCATTCAAATAAGCAACCAATATGCCCTCATTGGCACCAACAATTCAACCATTAAACAACAAGGAAACGTTACCATTCTTGATAGGTTAATCATAACTAAACATTCATATGCAAGCATTATTTGTTTGACTAGAATATCAATAGGCAAAGTATAAAATATAACCTAAAACTTTATACCAATTTCATCAAGCAAAACCTACCATAACTACTAATGCCTTTAATAATTTCATACACACTCAATTACACCAAATGAAAACATTTAACTAACATACCAAAGTCCATTGCCATTTCATGCTATCACCTAAACAAATACTTAATACTATTTATGTGTTTTTCATAAACAATTATATGCTAAATTACCATATGCATCTATTTAAATATTTACATTCATTCAAGCTCAACCGTGTCAAACCACAAACACAAGCTTTACATTTCAATATTTAATCCTTTTAAGTACATGCCAAAAATAACCAAGATCAAAAAATCAAAAGTCTATCGAATCGGGAGACGAAAGGTGTATGCTTTTCGCTGATCCGATTGACACATTTCAGACAATTCAAAATCTACAAAAAAGTAGTAACCCGAGTAAGTATATAAAATATTTAGTAAGCTCATATAATATAACAAATAACTTACCTTAACCATTTAACAATTATATGAATCAATATGAAACAAATTCACCTATCATAACATTCAAAACATCAACCATATGAGATTTAATCCAAACTAAATATATAATTTCAAATGGTAAAATAATAACTTTAACTTAAAATTTATCAAGAATCCATTTTCCAATTTATCACTTTGCAACTCTTTCATCATTAAAATTTTCATCATATGTCCTTGACATATTCATTCATATCAAGACATAGTTCAACAATTTCGGGTCAATAAGTAATGAACATACAGATATTCAGAGTTCGTATTTTGCTTACTTTTGTGGAATACTTCTGTATAAAATAACTTTTATTCTTCCGGTGAATCTTTGTAAAATTATTCAATACATAAGTCCAAAAATAGATAACTCTCCCCTCTTAGAAAATTTCTTCCTCAAAATTTCTTACTTGAGAATAAGTTCGGGCACTGTAATCTCCTAGATTTTTCGATTTCCATATAGTTTTTTTTTTCCAGCTCCGAATACAGTTTCTGAAAATGAAATGCAGCTTTCAAACAATTACAGATAATACGAACTTCATACTCAATTTCACAGATTAGTTAGTCTAGACTAGCTTCTTTTCACTAAATTCTCAGTATTATAAGAAAGTTCTGCATTTATCGTACAAGCTTCGAACGATGCCATATTAATATTGGATATATAATTATTATTATAAGAAAATTCAGCCAATGGTAATAATTTCTTCCAATTGCCTACAAATTCAGTAATATAACATCGAAGCACACCTTCCAGAATTTGAACAACTCATTCTAACTGCCTTACTATCTGATAATAAAAAACTGTACTAAAATTTAATCTAGTACCCAGGACTCGGATCATGATCAGAAATAGTGAATAACAGCACATAATGCAATCTAACAATCTCATAATCATATAACTCAAGTAGCTTCTCAAGTGAATATTTATTCGGACCAAAATAAAATGACCTAATTACGTCAATCTGCTAACAATTATTGGTAGTCTCGATCTGAAATCCATCGTAGTATGTGTAACAGCCCGTCTTTAGTCAAATCAGAATAGTGGTTTTGGGACCACAAATTCGATGTTGAAATAATTATTTTATTACTAATTTAATATTTAAAGCATGATAGTATGTTTGTGTAAAATTTTTGTTAAGAAATTTTATCGATTGAATACTTAATTTGATAAAAAGGACTAAATCGCGTAAAGTGCAAAAGTGATGTTCTAATAGCTAGAAGTATTAAATGGCTATGAAATTAAATAGTGGAGGTCCTTATGTTGTAATTATACCCTTTTTAATGTTAGTGGACATTTATGTACATAGTTTAAGTGATTTTTAATGGTTTATTAATAAGGTCAAATAGGTAATTTGGTTATTAAGGTATAATAAATAAAACAAAAATCATATTTTGTTGGCTATCATCTTCCTTAGCTGAATTTTAACAAGAAGAAAAGCCAAAATTCTTAGAGTTTCATTCGGCCATGCTAGCTATGCTCAATTAGGTATGATTTTTGTCCCATTTTTAATGATTTCTATGTTTTGAGATCGTTGTAGCTTACTCTAGCTAGCATAGGGACTATTTTGCAAAACTGTTAAAGGTGTAAGGTTTTGTCATTGATGAATGTTGGTGTATTTTGATGTTTGATGATAGAAAATACATGCTTTTTGTTATATAATCAACATTTGTTAAGTGATTTTTAGTGAAATGTCCAATTAGGGATTAAATCGTGAAATGTGTAATTTTTGTGGTTGAATTGTGAAATAAATGAAAAATATGGACTACTAGGGACCTAACTGAAATTTGAAAAGCATGAGTTTTAATTGAATTGCATGAATTTGTAATTTTATGAAATAAGGACTAAATTGTAAAAATGTTGAAATGTTAGGGGCAGAAGTGTAAATTTTCCTTAATGTGTATTTTGGACTAAATTGAATAGAGAGATTATTAAATAAGTTAGTTATGATTATATTTAGATCAAGAAAAGTGAAATACGAATTTAGATTAGGGAAAGAATAAGGTTTCGGACTAATCGACTTATTACATCGTTTTTGTATTCGAGGTAAGTTTGTATGTGTTAAACATTATTATACTTGTGTTTTAATGCGTTGATATTGCATACATTGTGAATACGACACTACGGACATGTTCAGCAATGATTCGACAAGTGAGAAAGTCCCAGTTGAACCTTAGGAATATATTAGGATATGAATGACATGTCATTAGAGGATATGTGATTTGGTGCTGGTCCGTACGTCCTACCAGTGGCTGAGTTATCCGGCATGTGTTGTGAATACTCGTCAGCTTGTGTGACCAGCACCATGTAGCTTCATCATGACCGTCAGCTTGTGTGAGCAGACTCGTTGATAGCTCGAGAGTGAGCATTATATGTGATACGAGATTGTGATAGCTTCGGCTATGTATGTGGCACTTAGGGTGCGAGTTTCCCGGGTATCCGATAGTATTCTGAATGGTTTAGTAGGTATATAAAAGATACGAATGAGTATGAGATTGATATGAGATGGTACATGTATGTACATAAACCATATAAGCTTTGAATCAAAGAAACTTGTGAAGTTCAATTCTAACCTTGTGATTGAAAATGTGATAGGTTTGTGTATTTATATGAATTGTATATAGATATGTTCAATTGTTGATTGGTATATTTTGTTAAGTTGTGTTTATTATTGTACGAGCTTACTAAGCTATATATAACTTGCTTTGTTTGTTTTTCGTGTTTTATAGTGAAATCAAAGCTAGCTCGGATTCGGGAATCGTCGGAGACTTCATCACACTATCCAACTATCACTTTGGTACTTTTGAATCTATGTTTTTGGGATATATGGCATGAATAGGAACTTTGGTCCTTTTGGTTATGATTTGGTAATAAAATTAGTTATTTGAAATGTAACACCCCTAACCTATATCCGTCGCCAGACTAGGGTTACGAGACATTAATCGACCGAACACAAATCAATACACTTTTATAAAAGCTACTACTTTAATAATGTGTACCAATTCATACAATCAAAGATAAACATGTATATCTCATCTAATATCAAAAAAATTACTTACATTTCATGAATAATATCACTAACAAGAACTAGCAAACCACTATTCATTTGATCATTCAAAAACAAGGACCGAATAGGCATATGGTAATTATTAATTTACTTCATTTCTATAATCAACATTTGCATTCAATCATATACCATTTTTGAACTTATGCATCACTTTCAATTTTGTACATTTCTCATTTCATTACCACATACGATTATACCATTTACTAATATACTTATTCCACATTCGAGTATACCATAAATATAAACATCAACCAATTCATTTATCACATAATTGCTTATCACATTCGGCAATGAGCATTACATATATATATAACATCATAAACACACCTTAGCACTCATCTCCCATAACCGAATATACCATAACACTCAATATAAAATTTAGACTCCAATTAGATCAAATCATGGCCAAATATTTCATTTTTATAAACTTGCCATACGGTACATGCATATAATTGTACATATATTCATCCAATTACTTTAATATACTATATGCATTACTCAAAATCATATACATGCATTCGTACATGCCATATATATATTTTATCAAGGTATAAAATTACCAAAACGCTTACCACAAAACCATACATATCTAAGCATTATAATCAAGCTTGGGAATTTTAAACCAACCCAACACATAGTAATATGCCATTCAAAATTTTATGAAACATACCTACCCAAGTCAAGCTATATTAAAAAAAAAAAACCTAAATTTCACAAACATATATACCAACTCAAGCATACTCATTCAACTCAAGGATACCATTTTCGCATGGCATTATATACATCAAATTCAAAATATAAGTTCAAAAGAGTAGTATAGCCTATACATGCCATAATTCTCATAAGTTTTACTAATAGAAAGGTTCCAAAGATAGATGATAGTGTGATGAGCTTCCAAGATGATCCCCAAGCACGAGCCGAGCACCCAAAAGAAATCTACAAATTTGAAAACAACCAAGAACAAAGTAAGCTTCCACAACTTAGTAAGAATTAAGCAATTTATACACATATAATCTTATTAGAGATTTCATAACTTAATTCATTATAGCATCCATACCGAATAGCCAAACATTCAAAGGTTGAATTCATAACAACATTATATGCTTATACCTATTTCCATATACCACCATCACATAATAAATAATTAGCATACATGTAACATCCTAGATTAGGGGTTATGCGTTTGTGCATAATTCATGAGTTAGTAGGTTTTGGCAGTGTTTGGAAGTGTATTAAGGGTTTTTAAAATTCTAGGATGGAAGAGAAAGCTTAGAAAAATTATTGGATTTTAAGTGAAAAGAGTAAACGAGGCAAAGAGGCCTTAAGGAAAATTTGTGTTGGACTCATGACACAAGGAAGGCATGTGGCAAAGTGGGCTCAGTGGGTATGTTGGAAGTGTTCTGAGGAGTTTAGGAACCCTAAGGTGTATGGAAATGTATGGAAATGTATGGAAATGTATGGAAAAGTAAGGAAATGTAAGGCAATGTAGGGAAATGTAAGAAAATGTATGAAAATGTATGGAAATGTATGGAAATGTATGGAAAAGTAAGGAAATGTAAGGAAATGCAAGGAAATGTAAGGAAATGATTCAAAAATTGAAAGTACACATTTTTGGAAACCTGAACATTTTGGAAACTGAACATTTTAGGAAACCTGAACATTTTTGGAAATGTATCAAATATGGAAAGTGAACATTTTTGGAAACTTGGAATGTAAGAAAAATGGCAAGTTACAGAGCCGATCGAAAATTTTAGGAAACTTAGAAATGACCCCGAAATGATGAGTTTTAAAGTTTAAAATAGGAAATAAAGGCAAGAGGGCCTTAAAAGAAAAAGTTGGGAAATTTGACAAACAAACAGGCTTGGAAATGTGGTGCGAAGATGCCACTTAGGGTCTATGGAAATGGCACCATGTGAAGGAGGCATGGGCCTGGGTTCGAGTCACTTGGGAAGCAAATAAATAAATTTTATTTTTGCTTCTAGACACACCAAGGTGGACAGCACAAGCCTTCTAGAAATAGAAGTGTTTTATTTCCATAAATACATGATTAAAAGGGGATAAATAAGGGATTTTTAATTTGGATTATTTGGAAGAGATAATAAGGATTTTTCTCTAGTTTATTTTAAATAAAATAGATGATGAAAGAATTGAAACACCCCACACCCAGCCCACGAGCCTAAACCGGATCTGGCATGTTCCTCAAGTAAACCGGTTTCAATTTCTTTTGTTATTTAGGAAAAACTTGTGTGATTTAAAAAAAAAATATTGTTTTGGGTTGGGCTTGAGTTAAAAACCCATTTATCTTATTTTTAAAAAATCCAATTAATTAAGGTGACAAAACAATTAGGGTTTATTTTTAAAGAAATAAATTTACTTAACTTTAATTAAAAATAAATTGTATCATATCAAATAAAAATAAACAGAAATAAAGAAAATCCAACTGGGCCTTATGGCCTTATTACATCATTCAAACCCAAAAATAATATTTTTTTTTTAAAATCACACAAGTTTTTCCTAAGTAACCAAAGAAATTGAAATCGGTTTACTTGAGGAACATACCAGATCCGGTTTAGGCTCGTGGGCCAGGTGTGGGGTGTTTCAATTTGGTATCAGAGCCCAGTTTTAAACTCTCGGCCTGTGGGCTAAGGCCCAAAACGTTTTCAAATCGAGCCCAAATGAGTTTTATGAAAGTATTTTTGAAGATGAGGCGGTTTTTACGGCATGGCACCTAAGTCTCCGAACCCATGATCCACTGTAAGTACCCTAACTTTATGAGTGATTCTGTGATTTATGAACTGTATAAGGGTAGAAAAGGCATGGAACGTAGAATAGAATGATAGGAACTTGAACTTAGGATTAGACTACTCAAACACAAAACAACATAAGACTTAATGCACTAAACAAACCTATGGCTAAGTCGCTGAGCTAGGGTGTAGTAACCCCTGTGCGCATGTCTAGGATTGGATCCAGAAGAGCCTGGTACTTAAGCAGTCCTAGTGACTCACCTCCTCTTCGCAGAATCCTACAGTGTGCGTAGCTACGGTTCACCCTAACCAAGAGGACTCGACCACAAAGCTAAACGCAATAACTAAAACTCGAAAGGGAACTAGCCGTATTTTTATAAAAACCCTAGTTTTAAAACTCTTAAAATTTCCTTTTTAATTTGTGAGAACTATTTTTACAAAATTTCTCGAAAAAAAATTCGATTTATGAAATTACAAAAATGCCCCTAGTGGTAAAATTACCAAAATACCCTTGGTTTATAAAATGTCCAACTACCCAACAATTTTACCAAAATTTCATTATTTTATAAACGCTCAAAAACCCTAATTCGTAAAATATCAAAATATCTTGATTTTAGAAAATTACAAAATTGCCCTTAACTTACAAAATTACCAAAATGACCCTGATTTCCAAAATTTTTGGAACATCACCGTTTTGGAAAAATAAAATTCTCAAAAAGAACCCTCAAAGTTTTGCAACTTTTGAAATATCCCTGATTTACTAGATTTTACAAATTGACCCCAATTTGTGAAAAATTACCGAAATACCCCTAAGGTCTAAAATTACCGAAATACCCCCGGATTGCAAAATTTTTCCAAAATACCCCGAGAATTTGAAATTACTAAAATACTTTGTGACAAAATCACCAAGGACCTTTTTTTTTTGAAAAATTACGAAAGTACCCCTGTAGGACAAAATTATGAAAATACCCCTGGGTAGTGGAAAAACAACAGCAATGAAAACTACAACATTTCTCTGAATGAACGAAAGTTCATAATTGGTTGATGAATGTGAACGTGACTTTCTGAATAGTGAACTTGAGCTGAGAACTTTGTTTGATCGAAAGAACCACTTTTAAACATCTCTTTTCATAAAAATTTTCGCGGTTAATAAGTGGAACAAAAAAAAAATAATTCTGATGCATAAACTCTTTAATCGGATTAAATCGTGACATTAGAAATGAGTTCTAAGGGACGTGAACTTAGAGACTGTGCCTAGAAAGTATGATGGTTTTATTAAGATCAGAGTGCGCAGCGTAAGCATAGTGCGGTAAGAAGGATTGTACGGCTGTTAATAAGTAATTTCGAGGACGAAATTATTTTTAAGGAGGGTAGAACAGTAACATCCTAGATTAGGGGTTATGCGTTTGTGCATAATTCATGAGTTAGTAGGTTTTGGCAGTGTTTGGAAGTGTATTAAGGGTTTTTAAAATTCTAGGATGGAAGAGAAAGCTTAGAAAAATTATTGGATTTTAAGTGAAAAGAGGAAACGAGGCAAAGAGGCCTTAAGGAAAATTTGTGTTGGACTCATGACACAAGGAAGGCATGTGGCAAAGTGGGCTCAGTGGGTATGTTGGAAGTGTTCTGAGGAGTTTAGGAACCCTAAGGTGTATGGAAATGTATGGAAATGTATGGAAATGTATGGAAAAGTAAGGAAATGTAAGGCAATGTAGGGAAATGTAAGAAAATGTATGAAAATGTATGGAAATGTATGGAAATGTATGGAAAAGTAAGGAAATGTAAGGAAATGCAAGGAAATGTAAGGAAATGTAAAGAAATGGTTCAAAAATGGAAAGTACACATTTTTGGAAACCTGAACATTTTGGAAACTGAACATTTTAGGAAACCTGAACATTTTTGGAAATGTATCAAAAATGGAAAGTGAACATTTTTGGAAACTTGGAATGTAAGAAAAATGGCAAGTTACAGAGCCGATCGAAAATTTTAGGAAACTTAGAAATGACCCCGAAATGATGAGTTTTAAAGTTTAAAATAGGAAATAAAGGCAAGAGGGCCTTAAAAGAAAAAGTTGGGGAAATTTGACAAACAAACAGGCTTGGAAATGTGGTCTGAAGATGACACTTAGGGTCTATGGAAATGGCACCATGTGAAGGAGGCATGGGCCTGGGTTCGAGTCACTTGGGAAGCAAATAAATAAATTTTATTTTTGCTTCTAGACACACCAAGGTGGACGGCACAAGCCTTCTAGAAATAGAAGTGTTTTATTTCCATAAATATTTGAATAATTAGGGGATAAATAAAGGAGTTTTATTCGCATAAATATGTGAATAAATAAAGGATTTTCTTTTAAGAAAATTGAGGAGATAATTGATGGATTAAAGGCTTTTATCTTTTAAATAAAAGAGATAATATTATCAAAAAGAGGAGTGGTGGCCAAGTAAGGGACTCTTTGGCTGATAACTTTGTCTATAAAAGGAAAGGAGGAGGGCTACTCCTCGGTTTACTTCTTTTCGCTTCTGCAGAAATTCCCTAGCTCTTTCCCCCTCTCAGAAATTTCTCTTCATCTTTTACCCTTTTCTTTTCTTCATCTATCAAGCCAAAACCCTTTTTCTTTTGATCCCTGACAAAAACCCCATAGCCGAATCTCTGTGACTCTAGGCAAGGAAGCAAACGACTAGGGTATTAAGGTAAGAACAATCAATTTTGTTCTTCTAATTCTCCTAATCAAGATCTAGGGAATAATCTCTTCTATTGTCTCTTAGCCGATTATTAAAGAAGAATATCGGATTTTTGATTCAAGGAATTTAGGCTAATCGGAAGATAGATCATTTGGGATTCAAGATTTAAAAGGTAAGTATCAAAATAAATTCGGCCAAGGCTATTTTAATATATATGTATATGGATTATTAAAAAGCCGAAAACTAATGAAGTGATATGGTGTTAGCCGAAATCACAAGGAAGGAATACCAAGATTCGGCACTTGGTTCTTGAAAACAATTCGGCAACAAGGTAAGTAATACAAATCCTAGTTGTATTTGGAAAAGTGGCCGAATGGTCTTTTAAAGTGATTAACTTATGTAGGATTTGAGATCTAAATCTGTGGTCGATTCTCTTCGGGATTTCAAGGAACCTATTAAGCGAATCAGGTGTGTACTCACACTAACTTTCAATATATATATTATGGCAATAACTGTTTTAATATATGAATGTGTATAAGAATGAGAATGTGGCTAAGTACCACAAATGTGGCAAAAAGGTACCAGTGCACGTATTCCTACTTTTGATAGGATTATGAATGTGTTATATTCGAAAAGTGACATGAATGTGAATTTAAGTATGATATGAATGATATGCAATAATTGGGGCATTTGGGATATATGTGAAGGGAGAAAGTGAAGGTGATGACTACGGTCTCACCAACGAAGGTCTTGACCGGTCTCACCAACGTAATATGGTGGCTACGGTCCCATTAATTGAATATGGTAACCGGTTACATTATTCGAATATAGTGTCTAAAGACACAACGTAAGTGGGCGATGAGCACGTCGATCGCAATGATCGCCTTCGATGGTGTGTAGCGGATGGAGGGTCGACTTAGTAGTCCCCACTGTGTACAAAGTTGGTACGGGTGGTGTGTAGCGGTTGGACAAATAGGCTTGGGTTTGGGTTGCATCATCCTTTATTTTGTATGAACATGAAATTGATATGACTTGTATGCCCGATTTGTTGAAAATTAGTATCTGTGTACACATTGAGTCTGTGGACTCACCCGTTGGGAATTATTTTTCGTGTGATGAGCAAAGTAATGGACCGGGTCGGCGAGGAGCCAAAGGTGGCCATGCATCACATGAAGGATTTAATTAGAAAGTGGACTTTATTAAATTTTAGTACTTTAAATTTTATTTTGGGTTTGAATGATGTAATAAGGCCATAAGGCCCAGTTGGATTTTCTTTATTTTCATTTATTTTTATTTGATTATGATACAATTTATTTTTATTAAAGTTAAGTAAATTTATTTCTTTTAAAATAATAAACCCTAAAATTATTTTGTCACCTTATTTAAATTGGATTTTCAAAAATTTATTAAATGGGTTCCAATCTAAACCCAACCCAAAACAATGTTTTCTAAAATTTACAATTTTTCTCTAAGTAACTAAGAATTTGCAAACCGGTTTACTTAAGGAACATACCAGATCCGGTTCAGGCTCGTGGGCCGGGTGTGGGGTGTTTCAATACATGTCTTATACTTACCGAATCTTGTACTTATATTTCCAAGCTATCATCAATCTCAAATTAATAGATATAAAACATACCTCTAGTTCACTTACCTCTCCAAACTTAACCATTCATGCATAACATGTGATAGTATACTCGATCATTTCCATATACTTAACAGCATTAGTAATAGAAGTCTTTTAACAAGCCTCATACCTGCACACTTGTTAATAAGATTTAGTAACGTATCGCACACTTAGTGTCGTTACTCAACATTTCCGCACACTTAGTGCCAATTCCCCGTAACGTATCGCACACTCAGTGCCGTTACTTAACATTTCCGCACACTTAGTGCCATGTGACCGGTTTCGCACACTTAGTGCCCGGATATAAATTCGTACACATAGTACCTTTCGTAGACCTCTAATTCATTCAAATGTGCACTTATATATATATCCAAGATCTAATCCACAGCTTCTCGTATACGCACATACATATAAGCATAACATTACTATTTCATACCCAAATATAAATTTCATATACGGCTATAACATTATCATGTAACTAGCTTTACTTTGAATATATTCATATCATAATTTAGTACCTCTCATATTTACTTGCATCATAAACATTTAGATATATATTTCATACAATCAAATTCAGCTTCCAAGCAACCTCACTTTAGACTAACTAATACCAAATTCAATAACACATTCAGCAACTTGATGTTCAATGTACTTACCACCCTTTAACATAGACATATTATCAAGAAAATTCGATTTAACTCAATTGCTTAAAATCTTACCTCAAAAATCAACGGATTAGGGTTTTCCGGCTATTCGTTCAACTTCGCCTTTCCCCGATCCAATCCTGTTTCTTTTTGTTCTTGATCTAAATAATTCAAACTTAAGCTCATTCAAATATATTTTCATTCAATTTAATCCAAAAACACATAATTATGAAAATTACCATTTTACCCTAACATTTACAACTTTTACAATTTAGTCCTTATTGCACAAAACACAAAATACACCTAATTTGAATTCACTCCTCAAGGGGCGAATGTTCTTCATGCCTATATAAGTCCATACAAGCCATTTATTTTGCATTTTAGTCTCTCAACTATTTATTTTTGCAATTTAATCCATAACACTCAATTTCATCAAAATTTCCAATTCAAAACATGTTAATTTAAAACATATCCTTAATATTCTACCATTAAACATTACAAAACATAAACATTCATCAATGGCCGAACATCAACATGCCTCAAATTCAAAAATTTCAATATGGCTCAGATAATATTCGAAGCAACAAACTCAAAAACGTAAAAATTATCAAAAACCGAGCTCAATTACTAACCTTAATTTAGCATGCAATAGGCCGAATGGTTGGAAGCTAAAGTTTCTTTTTCTTTCTTTAAGGTTCGGTGAAGATGAAATGAAAAATGATGAAAATAAAACATGTTTCTTTATTTAATAATATTAATATATATTATAACATGACATTTAACTTATAATAATATATTTATAATATACTTTACATAAAATCAAAGTCAATGCCGTCCACTAACATGTAAAAAGTTAAATTTGCAACTTAAGTGCTCATACAAAAGAAGAGAAAGCAATTTAGCCACTTAATTTAATAATTGGCTACTTTTACCACTTATGCGATTTAGTTCTTTTTCTAAAATTAAACACCCAAACAGACAAATTAACCTACGTTATTTTTGCACATGCTCAAACATAAAACATAGGTATCAAATAAAATATTAAAATATTTTCTAACTCGAATTCGTGGTCCCGAAACCACTGTAACATCCCGAAATTGGGCCTAGTAGGATTGAGCCCAATGGGCCAAATTGTTATATTGCCTTAATGGGTCGATTTGATAGATTGTTATAATGAGCTGATATGCAAAGTGTTATAATGGGCCAATTTATCGAAATGTCCTTATGGACCAAATTACCGAAATGCCCCTAATGGGCCGATTTGTTATATTGCCTTAATGGGTTGAATTATTATATTGCCTTAATGGCCCGATTTGATAGATTGTTATAATGGGCCGATTTACCGAAATGTCCTTATGGACCGATTTACCGAAATGCCCTATGGATCGGATGATCGTATTACTTTAATGGGCTGATTAATAAAAAGTATTCAATAAGATAATGGATGTTAATTTTTATATGGATGTTTTATGATTATGTATGTTGGATCTTACATATTGCATGGGATGGGAAAATATGAATGAAGAGAAGTATAGACCGGTGGCATCGCCACAAATATCGATAAAGGCTATGTGCCAATATAAACGTGATTTGGCTTTGTACCATCGTGATTAAGGCTATGTGCCAATATAAACGTGATTTTGGATTTGTGGCATCGTGATTAAGGCTGTGTGCTGATTATATTACCGTATATGAATCTGGTGGCTCAGTGAAACATCCTCAAATCGAGGTCTCTGCATGTTTACGTGTTGCATGTGATAATATGTTTGTTCTGCTAGTTTAGGGTGTTTTCGGGTCCAGGCATGAGCTCGGGGTAGGCCTGAGTCATGGTAAAAATTTCTGTTTTGGGAACTTGGAAGGGGGAGCTAAGGGAGTTAGGTGTTGAGAGATGTTATGGTAGTGGTTCGACACAAATAAGCCAGTGGAAAAGTGGCAAGGGAGGCGCCACTTGGGCACAGGGGAAGTGACGCCACATGCAGGAAGGAGAGCCTAGGTTCGAGCAGCAGAATTCCCTTTCTGCTTGTTGTTTTTGACGCCAAAGCTAAGGAGGTAGTGTACTCACAATGGACTCTCTTGGATAAGGATAGAAGAGGTCAACAAATTTGAACAGATGAAGGAGAGGAAATTGTGGAGTTTGAACTTTTCAAACTCGTTTGAATGTATGGCCATGAGAATTTTAAGGAATCGGGTAAGGGAGCTTAGTGTTGGCCAAATGCCGAACACTGAGGGTGATGGGAGAATCGGCTGAGGCAGCTAAAGGTATGCCAAATTTCATTAGTAGTCTAGAGGAGCATTTTCAGCTAGTTTAGAAAGCTTTCTTCTTCTTTCGTTTAGGGTCAAAATTGAAACCATCTATACCATTCCCTTTTTCTATTTTCGGCATTTAGGGTGCTTTGGCCGAATCAACCTTGCTATTTCCTTGAAGAGCCGAAGCTTTGCTTTTATTTTTCTCTCTTATCGGTTTATTCATTGTTAGCCGAAACTATTACTATTTCTTCTCTCTTCTGTGGACTATTTTTCTCTCCTATCCCTTGACCATAGCCGAAACACCTTACCATTCTTCTCCACTAGTTCTTGTCAACCTTTTGAAGAGCCGAACCTTCCTTGTTAGGGTAGATTGTTCTTTATTCTCTCAAATATCTCTTAAAGTCGAAACTGTCTTCTTTTCTCTATTTCTTTGGTTCGTGATCAAGCTTCAACAACATTCACTTTGGTAAGTTTTGCTTTAGCCGAATCACTTCAATCTTGTAATCTCTTGGGTATCTTTTCGATTCTTATATCTTTTCCCTGACTTGCCGAATTTCTTCATCTTCAAGGCTTGTGCCGATTTCTTTAGGGGGTTAACTGGCTCTCTTGGTTAGGTTAGTATCGATCGCATTGGGCTCTTTATCTTTTCCTTTCGGGTTCTCTTGCCTGAGCCGAAGGCTATTTGTTTTATGTTGCTAGTTCTTGGCCGATTGTAGGGGGAGGCTCATCGTATTGCTTCAGATTTTTGTTTAGTGACGGAGGGGTGCTAAGGTAAGGGAAATATCTTATCGCGATATATCCTTCGGGATTTCTTGGTTAAGTCGAATGGCTATTTGCTAAATGTTATGGTGTCGGCCGAATATAGGAAGGGTAGAGTCAAGCGTTTGGATTCCCGGGTTCCACTCGATTCGTAAGTTAGACCTTGATCTTCAGGATTCGTTAGTCTCGCGAATAACTAGGTACGTAACTCCTACACACTCTATTAGTGATATGTATTTTGTGTGTTCTGTGATAAGTTGGAAAATTGTAGTAACTGAATATGTACCCTTGTGGGTATGAGCGTGGACTCCGGGTAAGTCCCCTGTTGATTGGATATCGGCATATGCTGTTATATCATTTGATTATGCTATGCTCTGTGCTATTTTCTTTATAAACATGTTAATATGCCACGGAAAATGTGTTCATGATGATGGGTATGTTGAGAAGAGGGGGAAGGTTGATTCAGACTGTCACCAGTGGTTTTGACCACACAGTGGGTCGGCCCCGCTTTCCATAAGATTTGTGACTAAGTCTCAGTGGTTTTTACCACACGTATATATTTGTGACTACAGTCACCAGTGGTTTTGACCACACTTGGATTATTGTGACTCGTCCCAGTGGTTTGGCACCGCAGTGGGTTGGCCCCACATGTTGATTACGGGATTGTCATCAGTGGTTTTGAACACACGGTGGGTTGGCCCCACCCTTATTATTTGTGGCTACAGTCACCAGTGGTTTTGACCACACTTATATGATTTGTGACTACGGTCACCAGTGGTTTTGACCACACGGGGTAGACACAGGAGTTCAGATGGTTAGGTTAGAGTTTGCATGAATTGCATATTGGCTTATGAATTGTGTAAGTGCTCTGTTATTATCGGGATGGGGATTTATGCACTGAGCCTCGGTGACTCACCCCTTCCCTTACATTTTACAGATGAGGCATAAATCGCGGATGTGGAGCCAGGATGGACTCGAGGCGACCATGTGTTATGTTTCCGGGTTTTATTTTAGTTACTATTTTGGGTTAATTTACTTTTAAATTTGGTTTTGGATTTGTAATAAGGCTGCTAAATTTTAATATTTTGGGTTTTGATTATCTGCTTTAAGTTTTATCATACTGTGCTTAAGTTAAACAACATAGCATGCTCAAATAATCGGTAAAAATCAACGTTTTCAAAAACTATACCTCTTATCGGGATTTTACAAACTTTACCATCAGGTAATAATAAACAAATGATGACAACAAGCTAACTCAGACTTATTTTCTTTTCCAAACTAAGTTTTCTTCAAGTTCAAATACAAAACGATTTTAACTTTATTATTCTAAACTCACTCGGGTTTTCATAAAACCAAACGGCTTTCTAAAACAAGACACGACAAACGATTTCCTCAAAAGAGCTTTCTTTCAAACTTAAAATGACAGAGTGTTCTATACAGCGTTTCTTTGTCGAAATTTAAACCGGCAACTTGTTTTCTTCAAAATATTTTCACCCTATGACATGCCGAAATCGATCGTAGTGTGTTGATCGAGTTTGGGGTGTTACAATTTTGGTATCAGAGCTAGGTTCAAAAGCTCGGCTGTGGTCTCAAGGTGCAAAATGATTTAAAATGGGTTATGAAAGGTTTTAATGGGAAAGGTATGGCTAGGAAAGCATGGCACCGAGTCTTCGGCACTGATCCGCACAGGTAAGTACCCCTAACTATTGTTTACATGCTTGTAACGATGATGCTATGACTAATAGTAATAGGGAATTACTTTAGAGGCTGGAACTATAGGATTGTGTGAACTTGCGAAAACAATCCCCATATTAAACTATTCATAAGACTGTGCTGTAATAACAGTGGAATAAGTCTAACGCATAAAACTCTTAAATCAGATTAATTCGTGAACAGTAGTCATGAGTGCACGAGGACGTGGGCGTAATATATGTGGACGGGTAGGGGTAGGATAACAGTGTCAGAACCGGCAGGGTCTGGACATGGGTCGAAAAATGAGGTATCACCGCCACCAGCTGTGGGCGCAGAATTTCAGGATCAGACAGGTTGTTATGACATAGTGTCGCAGGCAATGCTGCAGATTCTGGAGAGAGTCGCGGATGCAGGCGTCAGAACAAGAGCTCAGAAATCTGTTTCGAACGACTCCGGGCTAATGGCACCGAGGTATTCAGAGGTGTATCTGGTGTGGCTCCTAATACGGTGGAGTATTGGCTGGAGGCGACAGAATGTATCATGGACGGCCTGGATTTTACAACTGAGGAGAAGCTGAATGGTATAGTATCTCTTCTTCGAGATGAGTCATATTAGTGGTGGCTTACGGTTAGGGATGAAGCAATGGCCGATGACATCACTTGGTATTTCTTTAGGGCAACCTATCAGAGAAAGTACGTCGGGGCTAGTTACATCGATGCGTAGCGTAAGGCGTTCTTGAATTTGGTTCAGGGAAATAAGTCAGTATTGGAATATGAGGCGGAATTTCTTCGGTTAGGTCGGTATGCACGGGGTATTGTGGGCACGGAGCATGAGCGTCGTGTCAGATTTGAGGATGGGTTGAGAGATGAGCTGCGGATGTTGATTGCTCCACAGTAGGAGAGAGAATTTACAGTCTTAGTAGAGAAGGCCAAAGTTGCTGAGGAAGTGAAAAAGTCAGTGAGATAGAATCAGGATAAGAGTTGGAATAAGAGGAGTTACGGGTCGCCGTGGTCTCAGGGAATCAATGAGAAAGGGCTAGATATGGTAAATTTGAATCAAGCTGCGAGGCTTGCTGCTGCTGCTATTCAGTGGCCGCCACGGTGTGCTCGGTGTGGAAAGTCTTACACGGGGGAATGTTGGACTGGAAATAGATGGTGCTTCGAGTGTGGGTCAATGGGGCATCAAGTAAAGGATTGTCCGCAGAGGTCGGCCTAGGCTTGATCGAGGATCAGGCCGCATACGATTCGGGAGGGATGGTCGGAAACAACCGCAGAGGGGTTGCGATTGATGAGGAGTAATGGTTACGGCGAGGCTGCAGAGCAGGCGGCGTGGTGCGCGGAGAACACGAGGCGAGATAGCCTGGGTTAGTCTACGCAGCAAGGCGTCGAGAGGAGGGCGATGCACCAGATGTCATAACCGGTACATTCTTAATTTTTGGACTGCCTTATACTTCTTTGATAGATGTTGGTTTGACGCACTCGTATGTGGCCAGTAGTATAGTGGAAACTATGAACTTAGACTTTGAGATTACTTCTGGGGAGATGACGGTAATAAGCCCTCTAGGTCACTCAGTAGAAGTAAGTAAACTATATAGAGATGTACCCCTAGAACTGCAATGGGTAGTGTTCTTCGCTGATTTGATGGAATTGCCGTTCAGGGAGTTTGATCTGATTCTCGGGATGGATTGGCTACTGAAGTACTAGGCGAGTTTAGATTGCGCGGCTAAGCGCATGGTGTTGAGATCAGTGGAAGGTGAAGAGGTGGTAATGATAGGTAATAGAAGAGATTACCTATCCAATATGGTATCCGCTCTGAAGGCCGAGAAAATGGTAAGGAAGGGTTGCGAGGCATTCATGGTGCATGTTTGTGCTTTGGAGGCCAAGGAATCAGTTGTGGGGAATGTTCGAACGGTGAAAGAATTTGTCGATGTATTGCCAGAAGAACTTTCGGGTCTGCCTCCGGACCATGAAGTTGAGTTTGGTATTGATCTGTTACCCAAAATCGCGCCAGTGTCTATTGCCCCATATAGGATGGTGCCGAAGGAGTTGGTGGAACTGAAAGCACAGATCCAAGAATTGTTGGACCGGGGTTTTATCTGACCAAGTGTTTTGCCTTGGGGAATGCTTGTGCTCTTTGTTAAGAAGAAAGACGGCACAATGCGGATGTGTATAGACTACCGTCAGCTGAATAAGTTGACGATCAAGAATAAGCATCCATTGCCAAGAATAGACGACTTGTTTGATCAGCTTAAGGGTGCATCAGTCTTCTCTAAGATTGATCTAAGGTCAGGGTATCATCAACTCAAAGTGAAGGAGGCTGATATCCATAAGACGACGTTTCGCACTCGTTATGGGCACTACGAGTTTTTGGTAATGTCGTTTGGGTTGACGATGCGCCGGCAGCATTCATGGACATGATGAATCGGGTGTTTCAGCCGTACTTGGATCAATTTGTCGTGGTGTTTATAGACGACATATTGGTGTACTCGAGATCTGAGGAGGAGCATGATGCGCATCTGCGGATGGTTCTACAAATTCTGAGAGAGAAGCAACTTTTCACCAAGTTTAGTAAGTGCGAATTCTGGCTTAAGGAAGTAACTTTCTTGGGTCATGTGGTGTCAGCTGAGGGGATTAGAGTAGACCCTCGAAAGATTGAGGCAGTGTTGGACTAGAAACCACCTAAGTCGATAGCAGAGATTCGGAGTTTTCTGGGTTTGGCAGGATATTACAGAAGATTTGTGGAAGGGTTTTCTTTGATTGCAGCGCCATTGACCAAGTTGTTGAGAAAAGGGGTTCCATTTGTGTGGTCTGATAAGCAGTAGGAAAGTTTCGACAAGTTAAAGAAAATTCTAACAGAAGCACCGGTTTTGATTCAGCCTAAAGCAGGGAAGGAATTTACGGTTTATTGTGATGCATCGCATACTGTTTTAGAATATGTGCTGATGCAAGAGAGGAAAGTGGTGGCGTATGCGTCTCGGGAGTTGAGACCTCATGAAGGTAATTACCCGACGCATGATCTAGAATTGGCTGCTATGGTTTTCGCCCTGAAGATTTGGAGGCATTACTTGTATGGGGAAAAGTCGACAGTCTACACAGATCACAAGAGTCTGAAGTACCTATTGACTCAGAAGGATTTGAATCTGAGGCAGCGGAGGTGGATCGAGTTGTTAAAGGACTACGACTGCTCGATTGAATATCATCCGGGTAAGGCTAACGTAGTGGTTGACACGTTGAGCCACAAGGTGGTAACGGATCTTAGAGCAATGTTTGCTCGACTCAGTCTGTATGACGATGGGAGTCTATTGGCAAAATTGCAAGTAAAATTGACTTGGGTAGATCAGGTTAAGGAGAGGCAGCTGGTGGATGAGGTTTTGAGTGCTTGGAGGTTGCAAGTGCAAAACGGGGAATTGGAAGGTTACAGCTTGGGCAGTGATGGGGTGCTGTGTTTTCAAGGGAAAGTATGTATGCCAAAGGACGTTGAGTTGAGACAGCGGATTCTTCAGAAAGCTCATAGCAGCCCATACGCTATGCATCCTAGAGGTACCAAGATGTATTGGGATTTGCGGGAACAGTTTTGGTGGCCAGGTCTTAAGCGGGAAGTAACTAAATTTGTGAGTAAGTGCCTGACGTGCCAGCAAGTTAAAGCTGAGCACCAATTACCATCGGGTCTATTGCAGACGGTAAAGATTCTGCAGTGGAAGTGGGAAAGAATTACGATGGATTTCGTCAGTGGGCTACCCCTTACACCTAGCAACAAGGATTCAGTCTGGGTGATTTTGTATCGTCTGACAAAGTCGGCCTATTTCATACCAGTTCGGGTTGATTATTCACTCCAAAGGTTGGCTAAGTTGTCTGTAGCGGAGATAGTGCGATTACATGGGGTGTCGGTGTCGATTATCTCAGATAGGGATCCCAGGTTCACATCAAGGTTCTGGAAAGCATTGAATCAGGCATTGGGTACGAGGTTGAACTTTAGCATGGCTTTTCATCCGCAGTCAGACGGACAGTCAGAAAGCGTAATTCAAATTCTAGAAGATATGTTAAAGGGTTGTGTTCTGTATTTCAGCGGTAGTTGGGAGGAATTTCTACCATTGGCGGAGTTCGCGTAGAACAACAGTGATCAAGCGAGTATCCAGATGGCACCATATGAGGCATTATATGGGCAAAAGTGTCGTACACCTATGTGTTGGACAGAATTGGGTGAACGTCAGATGTCGGGTTCGGAGTTGGTTGCTGAAACAGAGAATAAGGTTAAGGTGATTCGAGCTCATCTGAAAGAAGCTTCGGACAGGCAGAAGTCCTATGCCGATCTTAAGCGAAGAGATATAGAGTTCACAGTGGGTGACAAGGTCTTTCTGAAGGTATTGCCGTGGATGAAAGTGTTGGGGTTTGGTCGGAAGGGTAGGCTAAGCCCTAGGTTTATCGGACCGTATACGGTGTTGAAGCGAGTGGGAGCAGTAGCTTGCCAGCTTGAGTTGCCGTCAGAGTTGAGTCAGATTCACGATGTATTTCATGTCTCCATGCTTAGGCGCTATTGATCAGATCCGTCGCATATTGTGCCAGTGGAGGAAATAGAGGTGAGCTCAGACCTTTCTTTCGAGGAGGAACCAGTGCAAATTTTGGATCGGGATGTTAAAGTTCTGCATAAGAAGTCAGTTCCTTTGGTGAAAGTATTATGGCGGAACCATGGTACGGAGGAGGCCACTTGGGAACTAGAGGACGTGATGCGGCAGCAATACCCTCAACTCTTTTGTCCAGGTATTTTCGGGGCTGAAATTATTTTTAAGGGGGGTAGAACTGTAACATCCTCAAATTGAGGTCTCTGTATTTTTACGTGTTACATGTGATAATATGTTTGTTGTGCTAGTTTAGGGTGTTTTGGGGTCCAGGCATGAGCTCGGGGTAGGCCTGAGTCATGGTAAAAATTTTTGTTTTGGGAACCTAGAAGGGGGAGCTAAGGGAGTTAGGGGTTAAGAGATGTTGTGGGAGTGTTCTGACACAAATAAGCCAGTGGAAAAGTAGCAAGGGAGGCACCACTTGGGCACAGGGGAAGTGATGCCACATGCAGGAAGGAGAGCCTAGGTTCGAGCTGCAGAATTCCTATTCTGCTTGTTATTTTTTACGCCAAAGCTAAGGAGGTAGTGTGCTCAGGATGGACTCTCTTGGATAAGGATGGAAGAGGTCAACAAATTTGAACAGATGAAGGAGAGGAAATTGTGGAGTTTGAACTTTTCAAACTCATTCGAATGTGTGGCCATGAGAATTTTGAGGAATCGATTAAGGGAGCTTAGTGTTGGCCAAATGCCGAACACTGAAGGTGATGGGAGAATCGGCTGAGGTAGCTAAGGGTATGCCGAATTTCATTAGTAGTCTAGGGAAGCATTTTCAGCTAGTTTAGAAAGCTTTCTTCTTCTTTCATTTAGGGTCAAAACTGAAACCATCTATACCTTTCTCTTTTTCTATTTTCGGCATTTGGGGTGCTTTGGCCGAATCAACCTTACTATTTCCTTGAAGAGCCGAAGCCTTGCTTTCATTTTTCTCTCTTATCGGTTCATTCATTGTTAGCCGAAACTATTACTATTTCTTCTCTCTTCTTTGGACTATTTTTCTCTCCTATCCCTTGACCATAGTCGAAACACCTTACCATTCTTCTCTTCTAGTTCTTATCAACGTTTTGAAGAGCCAAACCTTCCTTGTTAGGGTAGATTGTTCTTTATTCTCTCATTTCTTAAAGTCGAAACTGTCTTCTTTTCTCTATTTCTTTGGTTCGTGATCAAGCTTCAACAACATTCGTTTGGTAAGTTTTGCTTTAGCCGAATCACTTCAATCTTGTAATCTCTTGGGGTATCTTTTCGATTCTTATATCTTTTCCCTGACTTGCCGAATTTATTCATCTTCAAGGCTTGTGCCGATTTCTTTAGGGGGGTTAATTGGATCTCTTGGTCAGGTTAGTATTGATCGTATCGGGCTCTTTATCTTTTCCTTTTGGGTTCTCTTGCCTAAGCCGAAGGCTATTTGTTTTATGTTGCTAGTTCTTGGCCGATTGTAGGGGGAGGCTCATCGTATTGCTTCGGGTTTTTGTTTGGTGACGTAGAGGTGCTAAGGTAAGGGAAATATCTTATCGCGATATATCCTTCGGGATTTCTTGGTTAAGCTGAATGGCTATTTGCTAAATGTTATGGTGTTGGCCGAATATAGGAAGGGTAGAGTCAAGCGTTTGGATTCCCGGGTTCCACGCGATTCGTGAGTTAGACTTTGATCTTCGGGATTCGTTAGTCTCGCGAATAACCAGGTGTGTAACTCCTACACACTCCATTAGTGATATGTATTTTGTGTGCTCTGTGATAAGCTGGAAAACTGCAGTAACTGAATATGTACCCTTGTGGGTACGAGCGTGGACTCCGGGTAAGTCCCCTGTTGATTGGATATCGATATATACTGTTATATCATTTGATTATGCTATGCTATGTGCTATTTGCTTTATAAACATGTTAATATGCCACGGAAAATATGTTCATGATGATGGGTATGTTGAGAGGAGGGGGAAGGTTGATTCAGACTGTCACCAGTGGTTTTGACCACACAGTGGGTCGGCCCCGATTTCCATAAGATTTGTGACTAAGTCCCAGTGGTTTTAACCACACGTATATATTTGTGACTATGGTCACCAGTGGTTTTGACCACACTTGGATTATTGTGACTCGTCCCAGTGGTTTGGCACCACAGTGGGTTGGCCCCACATGTTGATTATGGGATTGTCATCAGTGGTGTTGACCACACGGTGGGTTGGCCCCACCCTTATTATTTTTGACTACGGTCACCAGTGGTTTTGACCACACTTATATGATTTGTGACTACGGTCACCAGTGATTTTGACCACCAGTGGTTTTGACCACACGGGGTAGACATAAGAGTTCGGATGGTTAGGTTGGGGTTTGCATGAATTACATATTGACTTATAAATTGTGTAAGTGCTCTGTTATTATCGGGATGGGGATTTATGCACTGAGTCTCGGTGACTCACCCCTTCCCTTACATTTTGCAGATGAGGCATATATCGCAGATGTGGAGCGGGGGTGGACTCGAGGCAGCCATGCGTTATGTTTTCGGGTTTTATTTTAGTTACTATTTTGGGTTAATTTAATTTTAAATTTGGTTTTGGATTTGTAATAAGGCCACTAAATTTTAATATTTTGGGTTTTGATTATCTGCTTTAAGTTTTATCATACTGTGCTTAAGTTAAACAACATAGCATGCTCAAAAATCGGTAAAAATCAACGTTTTCGAAAACTATACCTCTTATCGGGATTTTACAAACTTTACCATCGGGTAATAATAAACAAATGATGATTACAAGCTAACTCAGACTTATTTTCTTTTCCAAACTAAGTTTTCTTCAAGTTCAAATACAAAACGATTTTAACTTTATTATTCTAAACTCACTCGGGTTTTCATAAAACCAAAAGGCTTTCCAAAACAAGACACAACAAACGATTTCCTCAAAAGAGCTTTCTTTCAAACTTAAAATGACGGAGTGTTCCATACAGCATTTCTTTTTCAAAATTTAAACCAGCAACTTGTTTTCTTTAAAATATTTTCACCCTGTGACACGCCAAAATCGGTCGTAGTGTATTTACCGGGTTTGGGGTGTTACACTCAGCCACAAATTTTTTAAATGGCAGCTTGACTGCAAATTGGAGAGATTGGCGGGGTGGGTTGATTAGATCCCTACAGGAGAGACTGGCTGGTACGGGTGGAGAGAATGGCTGGATAAGATGGGTTGCATTCATTTCATTAAATTATTATTTTTTAATGGGCTTAGGCCCAAGATATTGCTATTTGGGTTCAGGCCCAATGGATAATGGTAAGGGGATTATGCATTGAGTTCTTGTAACTCACCTCCCTTTTCTTTAACCCTTGTAGGTAATGCTCCGTGATGAGGGCTTGGGCCATGGATGACTCAAGTTGATGCCATACTTCAGAAATGGTTTATTTGGACTTTAGACTTCTTTCTCGTTATTTTATTACTTTACTATTTTGGGTTAAATGTTGTAATAAGGCTTCTGAACTATTTTTATTTTTGCTTTATGTTGGGATGTTTTTATTATATTTCTTAAATTGTTTAAAAAGGGAATTTTCTAAAAACTTAAACAATGGTTTCCAAAATCGATTAACAAATGGATTTTCAAAATAATCTTTTACAAATATTTTGAACACGGATATTTTCTCTCGAACTTATAACACTATTTTCAAAAGACTCGGGTTCTCTTTCGAATTTTCAACGTCGTTTTCAAAAGTCACAGTTTTGTAAGATCATTAGTTCAAATTTATCGATTTATCAATCAAATCTTCGAAGTTAGTAGTATTTTATCAAATCAAACTTGTTTTCTTGATATTAACAAAGCAATATTTTAGTAAAAATAAAAAGGGTTTAACATGTTTTGTTCGTGTGACATGCTAAATCCGCTCGTAACGCATGGGCTGGGTTTGGGGTGTTACAACCATCATTTCGATTAGGGTCATAATCGGGCTGTTACATGAAATGGCTTGTAAATGTTAATTGTTTTGGTTTTGTAAATAGCCATGAGAGTTGGCTTAATTTGGTTGATTTGGTTGTGTATACATATGTACCTATGGCTTTGGATATGTGTTTAATGATGGATATGTTATGCTTGTTGATATTTGGTAATTAGGGGTGCTAAATGGTTAAGAATTGAATTTCATATGTTTGTGAGATTAGGCTAAATGATGCAAAATTTGAAATGTCATACTGATGGTTTGAGATTATAAGTTTTGGTATGAAAAAGAATGGCATATTGTGGTATTGATGTGTTTTGTATTGGTTGGTATTGAAATGGTATGAATTGTAACACTCCAAATCCGGCCCAAACAGTACAACCGGATCTGGTATGTCACTAAGGAGATTTTATAAAACATATCGAATTTTGAAGAAAACAACTATCAGGTTTAACCATTTAAAAAAAACTTAATATTTTAATAATCTGTATAAGATATGAATACAAGGAAACCTTGGTGAATTTCAAATAAAGACTGAAATTTAATACATGTCTTAGCTTAATTTAATCATAAAAATTAAAATGCCTAATAATGAAAGCCCAACATAATACCAAAATAAATATGAGTCTAGAGGCCCATGGCCTTATTACAACGAAATTTAAAACCCATTGATTAAATATATTAAAAAAATAAAACTTCTAAGTAAGGTCTTCTGCTGGAATAATTACTCTCTCACATGGCCACCTCGCGCTCCTCTCCAGCCCGGTCCGTTGCACTAGCTGCTACCTGAAAATGTTAAATAATAGGTTGAGTCGCGAGACTCAGTGTGCAACCCTCATGCACCATTAGATTTGGGCCTTAGCCCTACAGAACAGAATAACAGATTAATATAACAAAAATTATGCAAGCCCAACCCAAATCCTAGGTTTTCATCCGCTACACACCACCCTTACCTACCAGTCACACCATTGGGGATTTCTACAATCAACCCACACCGCTACACACCATCGATGGCACTCATGCTGCTCATCATCAGAACATGGCCGTAGCCACTACAACAAGTCATGGCAAAAGCCACTACAATAGGTCATTGAAAAAGCCGCTACAACAGGTCACGAGAAAAGCCGCTACAACAGAACACTTCCCCTTCCATCAAACCTATCCCCATGCAATCATAGAAATCGGCATACTTATCACATATGTTATCTTAACAGGAACATTCACTTAGGAATGACAGAGATCACTAACCTGGTGATTCGCTTTTACCCTCCTTGGGTTTCAACCATTATGCCGGGAATTTGGCATTTTACAGAATATTTCAGATTAATAAACATATTTTTAACAGGCAATCTAAATGGTGTGGAAGTGTTACACACCTGATATCGCGTAGTTTTACATCCTTAGTCAATATCCTTACTATCTGGATCTACAACCCTTAGTCTAAAACCTTGCTCAAAAGCCGGAAGAACACGAAGATTTGGGCTCCCCTACATTCGACCAAGGGTTAATAAATACCCGAATTTACACATTTAAAATAAATAGATCTCCTTACCTTAAAATCTTGAAAGTAACACGATTCGTGTGTTACTGAACTCTGACTTAGAGATCTATACGATTGACTCCTCTTCAAACCCCGGAATGCCGTAAATAAGAGAAAAACTTAAGATTAGTTTCTTATAGCCATTCGGTTAGAGTCCCAAAAAAAACCAGAATTGAAATCTTACGAGACAACACTTACCTTTAGTTTTCTTCAGAATTCGGCGCAAGCAGATACCCCAGAGAGAATTCGGCTTCTAGGAATGAAGAGTGAGAAGATAAGAACAACCATCAAGACATGAAGGAAGTGATTCAGTTCATAATAAGGATGAGAAAGAAAAGAGATAGCAGAGAGGGAATCGTCAGAGATCTTACCAACCTTGGGATGATGATTCAGCTATGGTGAGACTTCGGGAAAAGAGGTTGAATCCTTTGGAGATTTCGGCTATGGAAGGGAATGAGGGTGTAATTTCGGCTTTTAGGAGAAGAAGAGAAAGATGGCTTAAGAAAGCTTTCGGCTTTTTGAAAGAAAGTTGACAAAATTGCAAAGGGAGAGACTGAGAATTTTAGCACAAAGAATGAAGAAAAGGATAGGGTTCAAATGCCAGAATTGATGAGATATCCCCCTTATTTATAGAAATTTCGGCACCTACCTATCAAAACCCGAAAATGCCCTTCCTGATAACTAAAAATTAAGCTAATAAAAAGGAAAAATTTGACTAACACTAATCTTCTAGAGGTAGCTCCTATCTTTCCTCTCTATCTCAATCTACTAACTCATCCAAAAGAGACTCAATTAGCTCCAACTCCTCCCTCCTTTATCAGCATAATATCCACATAATTTAAAACATAAAATCAATCCCTAAATAAAAGCCTTGTGCCGTCCCCTATAGCCCCCTCTTAAGTGCCGAATTTGGCCCTATAACTTGGGCTCCAAGCAGCCAAAATTTGGGCCTACACATCAGTCCAAGGTGCCACTTAAACAGCTTCCCTTGCTACGCCCCTTGCTACTTGGCCACAAGCCCATTAGGCCAATTAAACTACCATTACTTTATTTCAAGTCCTAGAGTGCCTAACAGAATATTCCATCAAGGCCTCAGCCCATTCTTGAGCCCAACTGACCTCTAATTCTCAATTTAACATATTTAAGCATACATTACACAAAATGCACAGGCCCATAAATTTAGGATGTTACATGAATTATTCTTGAATGAGGTTAATAGAATGCCTATTTTTATGCCATGAATTGTGTTATTTGGTTTGGTGTAGGTATATGCAAATTGGGTGGCAAAATGGCTTGGTAAATAGCCTAGTTTTGTCCACACGGGCATGTGTCTCAGTTTTATGTGACACACGGTTAGGTTACACGGTCGTGTGTCGCTTGGTGTTGAATTAAAAATCAAGTCAGTATGCTCCACAGGGTTTAGCACACGGGCGTGTGACTTGGCCATGTGGCATAAGTCAGTATACCCTACAGGTTTGGCACGACTTAGCATACGGCCTGGCACATGGGCGTGTGTAGCCATTTCTTAGGGCACACGGGCGTGTGTGTTGGCCATGTGACCCAAGTCAGAGAGTTACATAGGGTCAGACAGGGGATAAGACACAGCCATGTGATCCCATTTCGAATGACCACATGGCCTGTGACATAGGCTTGTCACACGGTCGGGCCACACGGGCGTGTGTCCCTTATATTTTGAAAATTTTTATAAGTTTTCGAAAAGTGTCTTAAGTTATCGATTTAGTCCCGAACTACTCCTAAAGCATGTTTTGGGCCTAGTAGGCTCGTATTAGAGACAATGTGAATGATTTTGAATTATGTTTACATGAAATATGAATATGTATGTGAAATGTGTGGTTATTTGCGAAATAATTCGGTAATGCTCTGTAACCCTATTCCGGCATTGAATACGGTTGAGGGGTGTTACAGTATGTTCCTATTCTTACTCTGGAATTATATCATGTTGTAACAAATCTGATGGAACTTGATGCTCAACTTTCTCTTGCTGACTTACCACACATCTTGATACAAACTCAAATATATATTTTTCATCCCCAGCTATTAGTATCTATATGTCAAGTCATTATACATTTTGTTACTACTCATATATATCAAATAAATATAGTTATGGGCTTCTCATAAAATATTTCTTTCAATTTTAGAATCATTAAGTACACATGCGATTTCAAAAATACAGACTAACATCACTATCTACACTGAAACTAGTGATCTGACCATTCTGAAACTGCTTCCATTTAGCTAACAAATTCGGATTGTTTCAATGAAACTCTTGAATTCTCTAAATAAGTAATAGTTTAAGTCTCAGTTTGACAATAATAGTACCATTTTGGCTCAAACTCAACAGAATATCCATTGCCCTTAATGTGAACAAAGCTTCTCGACTCAATGCATCATCTACAACATTAACTTTACTCGGGGGATAATCAATCACCAGATCGAAATATTTTAATAATTCTAGACCTCAATACTATTCCAAATTCCATTCTAGAACTTCTATTAGCATAACTTTCAACTTTTTGAAACTCTACTGACATTATTCCACCGCATATAACTGACATTTTCTGTAGCAACTTCATCAATGGTAGAGTTATCATTGACAAGCCTGAACAAAATCATCTGTAGTATATAGTAAATCCCAAAGAACTATACACATCTGCATTATTCACTGGAGACTTTCTAGTCCCTAATTATCAAAAAATTTTTCAAAATAACTCAGATATCTTCAATTTAGAAAACTTATTTCTCAAAATCAGAATTCACATTTACTGATATTCACAAATAGTTATTTCTCTCATAATATCTGTAACACTGTTTTTTCAAAAATTAATCGTGTTCAATTTCATTTTTCCTATAACTTGAATATCATTCATTACATTGCAACAACTCTGATCAGATACAACTAGAAACTTTTTTCTATTAGATATACAAAGTGACTAAGAAATTGATAATTTAATGTAACAAATTGATAATTTAATGTAACACCCCTAACCCGTATCCGTCACCAAAATAGGGTTATGGAGCATTACCAAAAACTTTTAACTTAAAAAATTTGATTACAATCATTTATAAAACACATTATATCCCATTCAAATACATGCATAACGTCCCTTTTTCAAGTCCTCGAGGCCCTAGAAACACTTTAGAAATGATTCGGGACTGAATAAAAAACATTTAGAACTTCATGGCAAAAGATAGAAAAATCCATACTACAAGGGTCACATGGCCATGTGGCTAGGCCATGTGACTCACAGGCTGAGACACATGCCCGTGTCTCAGGCCGTGTGGGCATTCAAAGTAGGGACACACGACCGTATCCCAACCCGTGTCAGTGCTCGTGTAACTCTCTAACTTAGTTCATACGAAAAAGCCACACGCCCATGTGCTAGGCCGAGTAACTCTCGAAATGCTACCTATAAAAACCTACAGGGGACACACGATTGTGTCGCCTGACCGTGTGTCACACATGGCTGAGACACACGCCCGTGTCTTAGGCTGTGTGGACGAGAAATAGGCAATTTCCAAGCCATTTCCTTCACCCTAAACATGCTCACACATACCAACCATTTGTACCTATTTCAACATTCAAAAATGTACCTAAAACATGAATAATGGAGCTAAATCAATATGGTATCTATCCATACAACCAATATGCCCAAAGGCACATCAATCATTGTAACATCCCGAAATAGGGCCTAGACGGAACTGTGGTTGCGAAACCACGAATATGAGATAGAAAAGTTTATTACAATTAACTATTATGATTTACCAAGTGATTAAATACATGTGTTAGAGTATCGATAAGAAATTTTATTGATTGCATGCTTAAATTGCCTATTAGAACTTGTTTGCAAAAGTTGCTAAATAGGGGTTCTAATTCATAGAGTACTTGATTGAAATGGGGGTTTGAAGTAGGAGTCCTTAAATGGTAATTAGACCATTATATTTTCCATGGAAAAAAATGGACTTACATAGATAAAAATAACTAAAGTTTTAATGAAGGGCATTTTAGTCATTTGGAATTAAAAAGCAATTAAAAGGGAAAAAGATGGCAAAATGTTATCCATCTTCTTCATTAGGCCAAAATTTCAAAGGGGACACCATATCTAGGGTTTCTTCAACTTCTCAAGCTCATAGTAAGTGCATCTAAGCCTCGTTTTTAATGTTCTTTATGTTTTTGGAGCCCCGGTAACTTGATTTAGCTTAATCTAGCAATAATTTAACCTAGGGTTCATATTTGGAAAAATAACCATAGGTGAAACGTGTATATTTTGATGTTTTATGATAGAATATGAAGTTTGAAATTATGTTAAACAACTTTTGCTAAGCGATTTTAAGTGAAAACGAGTAAAACGGCTTAATTGGTAAAAATATATAATGTTCATAAGTACATGTTAGAGTGAGAATTTGATGTTTTCATACAAGGGAAAAATGATCAGCATGTCATAAAACATAATAATAAGGGATAAACTTTAATTTCTGAGCTTTGGGGCAAATGTGTAAATATGTAAAAGTTTAGGGTCAAAAATCATAATTTTACCAAAGCTAGAGTTAAGGACTGTTTTAATAAATGTGAGTATTAAATAAGCTAAATTGGCTATTATAGATCAAGAGGAACGAAATCCAGAGTTAGACCGAGGAAAGAAAAAGATAGTGGACTAAATCAATATAATTGATTGTATTCTGTTCCGAAGTAAGTTTGCGGTAAATAAATGTAGTATTCTATTATTTCACATTTAATATTGTTAAATTCCAGCATTTACGTATTTATTCTGCAAATTATCATTTAAAGACTCAAGCATGAATTGACAGAGAAGAAATCTCAGAAAGTCCCGGTTGAAGCTTAGGAATGTGTAGGATACAAATGTCATGACATTAGGGTTTAAGGAAATCATGTAAGACCATGTCAAGACATGGAATTGATAAGTTTATATAAGGCAAAGATTCCATGTAAGACCATGCTAAGGCATGGCATTGGTGAGTTCATAAGGTAAGGATACCACGTAAGACCATGTCAAGACATGGCAATGGTAAGTTTCAAAAGGAAAGGTAACCGTGTATCCTTAGTATTCTAAGTGGTTCAACAGAAAATTCAAAGAGTATGTCAAAGGAAAGGTAAGACAAGTTCATGCTGAAAAGATACAGGTAAGAATTCAAGACATAAGCATAGTGAGATAAAGGCTTCAATGATCTTGATAAGAAAAGATTAAGATAATTCATTAAGAATGTTGTTATTCATTTACATGCAAACTTACTAGGCTTTATGCTTACTCCCATTCCTTTCTCTCTTTTTATAGTATTGCAAGCCATCTTAGAGATTGCAATGATGTCAGAGATTGTTTCACACTATCAAAGGATTATTTCGGTATTTTGTGACTCGAAACATTTTAAGTTATGGCACGTATAGGGACTTAGCCATTTTGTGTGTATGTCCTTATGATATGGCTAAAGAATGGCCTGTAAATACTTGATAATGATTAGCCATTAAAATGGCTAATTAAGAACATGTTTTGGGTGTTATGTATGCCTAAATGATAGTTATTACAAAGAAATTATGAAAGAGTAAAATTTTCAATGGAACAGTTTTTGGACAGTAGCAGTGACGTGATTTTGAAAAAAATCACTAAGGATAGTAGACCTGGAATTAGGGTGTGAATAAGGTATAGAAATAAATCTTATTGAGTCTATTTTTATATAAAAGAAACGGTGTAGGCAAAATAATTGTATATTATGAGATAATTGATTTTTAGTGAAGAAGGGTCAAAACCATCAAACAGTGTAACAGGGGAGACTTTAACTAATAAACTGTACTAATTGGCCACACCAAAAATTCTGAAAAAATTATTGTAAGAAGATATATGAGTTTAGTTTCAGGAAAAATTTACGGATCTAAATTTCGAGTTTTTTAACTCAAGTTATAGTCAATCTAGTGACTATGACGCAAATAGACAATTTCATTATGAATAGGGAAATAAATTGTTTTGATTTGTTTAAGAAATCAGAAAATTTTTTAATGTTTCTGGTTTTGTAACATCCCGAAATTGGGCCTAGTAGGATTGGGCCCAATGGGCCTTGAGCGTAGTAGTGTTTAAAGAGATCGGCTTAAATGCAAGTTGGACCTATTAGATAAGTGCTTTCGGAAGATTAGAGGGCTTCTATGAAATCCCGGGATCAAACTTTGGTTTTAGGGAAATTTTGGTTTTAGGTGAAAAAAAATAACCCCGGGAGTTGGTAGGTAGGCTTTAAGAATAAAATGTGGAGAAAATGACACAAGTGGAGTGTGTGGTGTAGTGGCAAAGTGACGCCACTTAGTGGGCAAGGGGGGTGACGCCACAAGCAAGGAAGGAGGTCCAAGGTTCAAGTCTTGGCTCTTGCATTTTTGTTTTGTTTTTACATGGACCTTAGTATTTGGCTATAGATTTATATTTGGTTGCGCATGGTTTAAGACACAAGAGGAGCTTGTGGCCAAGTGGTTAGCGGTGTGGATTACATTTGCAAGGAGCCAGGTTGAATCTCATGAAAAGCAAGGGAGTATTTATTTTGCGAATTGGACGGGAAGAGTTTGAGTTGGAGTTAAACTCTACTGACGGAAGGATTCCACATCGGAAAGATACAAAGAAGGAAGGTGAGAAGCCAGCTATATATATAGTATTCTAGGAGGAGGATGAATACACCTTGGAGGGCGTTTGGGCACAGGAGTGGTCGAAGTGCGGATTAGCACCAGATTCCTATCAGGTGTGTAACTCTCTCTACTCTAGTTGTAGAGCGGCAAATGCCGAAGTGCCGGTCATAGTAATAGTAGCCACAAGAGCGTGGGAGCGCACGTGTGGGGCTTCGACGCGATAGTTGGGGCCATCAGTAGTATTCTTGTGGGTTGAGGCTGCTTGGGCCACGATAGGCTGAAGTGGGCCCAATTGAATAAAATTGTATGATGGTGTAGTATATAGTGAACTAGACTAGGTGAATCTCCTATACGTGGCTGGATTTGTGTTAGGTGGGCCACACGAGCGTGTGGGCCCAAATGGGCCAAAATCGAGTTTTAGGCCCAATAGTCCGGTACGACCGGAAATGGTAGCTGAGTCACTCGGGGTGACATTAGGCTTTCGAAATGGCCATTGTAGGTGTGAAATTACTAAAATACCCTTGATAGGTAAATTACGAAAATACCCTTGGTAGGTAAAATTACTGTTATACCCTTAGAGGTTGACTAGCTTGATTATGATGTATTATGTCTATCTGATTATGATGGTAATTCATGTTATACTTATATTTGATATATGTTTTGCATACATGACATAATGCATACACGAATTATTATGTCATATTGCATGGGATTTGGGATGTATTGATGATAAAAGGGAAGTGATAAGGTCACATAGCGATCGGTGGCTCTGCCACATTTGATTATAAGGTCACGTAGTGATCGGTGGCTCTGCCACATTGATTTATAAGGTCACATGGTGATCGGTGGCTCTGCCACATTTGATTATAAGTTCACGTAGTGATAGGTGGCTCTACCACATTGATTTATAAGGTCACATACTGATCAGTGGCTCTGCCACAAATGATTTATAAGGTCACATAGTGATCGATGGCTAAGCCACAGTAGATTTCAAGGTCACATGGTGATCCATATTATGACTGACAGCATGACTGTCAAAGTGGCGTGTAGCGGATGGAGGGTTAGTTGTAGAAATCCCCACGGTGTGATTGGCTAGTACGGGTGGCGTGTAGAGGATGGAAAAACTAGGCTTGGGTTGGGACATGATGCATTCATTTATTTTTATGTCATCTTGAGTGGGCTAAGGCCAATATGCGATTGTGGGCCACGAGCCGTTTATGTGTTATAGGGGATTTACACACTGAGTCTCGGTGACTCACCCCTTTGTTTAATTTTGCAGGTAATCATTAGATCGCTGATTTGGGAGCTGAGGTGGACTTGTGGTGGCTATGCAATGCTTTCTCGTAAACTTATTTTTCTTCTCTTCTATCTATCTGTCGACTTGGATGAATGGGAAAAGCCAATATATATTGGTGGCTAATCAGGGTTGAAACCGATTTTATCTAGATGCTCTGGGATTTTGAAGTATTCAATCAAGCCTTCATTCGTTAGCAAACGGTTGGTAAGTGGTGGTAAGGATCTATTTAAATAGACTATTCTTTTAGTATTCAGAAGCCGAAGGCTATGATGGTGACTACTAATGATTGCCGAATATAGGGAAGAGAAGCAGAAACACGTAGTGTGTGGTGGCTAATATTCAAAGGGAGTTTAGGTAAGGTTTCGGGTTCATGTGTAACCCTTTTGAATTATTTTGGTGTGGCCAAATGGTCAAGGACACTAACTTTCATGTATGGCCGAATATAGGGGCAAGGAAGTCTAGTGTGGCCGATTGATTCTTCAAGATTTAGAGCTATCGTTAGAAACAGGTGTGTACATACACACTTTGTAATTAATAAATGTATTAAATATATTGTGTGCTAATTGGATCTATGTAGATTCGGATTTAATAGCATAAAGGTATAAGCGAGGCTTCAGGTAAGTCCTTGTCGTTATGAGGTTACTATTTGATGCTTATGGAAAGCATGACATATTTGGTATATGTGCCATATAAATATATGGCTGATGAAAAATCCAGTATGTGTTGTTAATTAAACATGATTGTTATGATTTCTGTTAATGCATGTCATAAAATGGTGGGTTAAACGAGGGAAGTGATATCCGTGTCTTCGGACACCAGTGGTTTGGTACCACATTTCGTGACTACGGTCTCCAGAGGTTGGGCACCTCATAGCGTCTTGTCCTAGTGGCTTAGCACCACAGTGGGTTGGCCCCACAGTTGATATTATGGGATCGTCGCCAGTGATTTGGTATCACAACTTTTGTGAAAGGTGTTGCCATGAAAACACCTAAATGAACCTTTTTGTAAAGGTTGCAAAATTTGTTGTAAATGTGTAAGATGTTTGGTTTTGACGATAGCTATACGAGAAATAAATGTTCACCTAGAGTTGTTGAAGGTAGAAATTTGATTAGAATTGATTTTCGAGCCTAGGGGTAAAATGATCATTTTGCCAAAGTCTAAGGGCAAAATAGTACTTTTAACAAAGCATGATTATTGAAATGATTTTATTAATTTGATGATTAAAATGAGCTAATTTGCTATTATAGAGCAAGAAGAGCCAAGAATCAACCTTGATCGGGGAATGAACAAAATATTGGACTAGACTAATGATCTAGCTTATTTTGAAATTGAGGTAAGTTTGTATGTGATAAATTCAGCATTTATGCTAGCATATTTGAGAATGTTTGGTATTATAATGATAGATGGTGTTCTATGATATCGAGTATTTGTATTGAATGAGAAAGATAATAAAAGTTGAGATGTTGAAGTCCCGGTTGGACTCTAATAAATGTGAGAATACTACCATAGAGACGTGAAATGGATAAGGTCCCGTATAAGACCATGTCTGGGATATGGCCTCGGCATAGAATTGAAATCTCGTATAAGACCATATCTGAGATATACCTTGGGTATTGAATATGAGAATTATATAGGACCATATCCGGGATATGGCATCGGCACTCAGAGGTGACCCTATGTAAGACCACATCTGGGATGTGTCATTGGCTTTGTGCTTATAATAATGACGATGAGTATGCATCCTTGAGTATCCCTAGTGATTAACGGGATAAATAGATAATCTTGGAAATAGAAATGAGATTAGTACTAAAGTCATGTGATTGAGTGAATATAGGTACCCGTGAGAAATTCACGAGGAATGTTACGATATATGGCATGGCATGTTTTAGATAAGAACGAGTACGAGTAAGTTATGGTAAAGTGTTTATGACCTTGTGTGGTTATCTAATGCAATGGATTGATGTCATTATGAGCTTATTGTTGCAATTTATTTCATGCAAACTTAATAAGCTTTATGCTTACCCCTCTCATTTCCCTTTTCCTTGTAGTATTGCCAAGATAACTCGAGGATCGTGGGACATAGGAGTTTGAAAATCACACTATTAATGTAACATCCTGAAATTGAGCCTAGCAGAATTGAGCCCGATGGGCCTTAAGTGTAATAGTGTAAAAAAAAATTGAGAACGACTTTCGTGCATGTTGGACCTATTGGATAAGTGATTTTGGAAGGTTAGAGGGCTTCTATGAAGTCCCGGGATCAAATATTGGCTTTGGAGAAATTTTGGTTTTAGGTGAAAAAAACCCTAGAAGTTGGCAGGTAATAGTGAGGAAAAGGACACAAGTGGAGTGTGTGGTGTAGTGGCAGAGTGATGCCACATAAGAGACAAGGAGGTGACGCCACAAGGAAGGAAGGAGGTCCAAGGATCAAGTCTTGGCTTTTGCATTTTAGTTTTCTTTTTAAATAGACTTTAGTATTTGGCTATAGATTCAAATTTAGTTGCACATGGTTTAAGACACAAGAGGAGCTTGTGGCCAAGTGGTTAGCAGCGTGAATTATGTTGCAAGAGAGCCTGGGTTCGAATCTCATGAAAAGCAAGGGAGTATTTATTTTGCGGATTTGACAGTAAGAGTTTCAGTTGAATTTAAACTCTACTGACGAAGGGATTGTAACATCCTGGTTCTAGGGGTTATGCATTTAGTGTATAACTCAAGTGATAGTAGGCTTATGGTGAGGTTGGATGAGTTTTGAAGGGTTTGGAGGACCCTAGAAGGTAAGAGATGCCTTAGGAAATTTTTAGTTTTTAGTGGTTAATAGGGGAGCTTGGTTATAGGGGGCCTTAAGAGAAATATTGGGGAGGTGTAGACTCAAGAAGTGAGCTAGTGGAGTGGCAAGGGGGTGCTACTTTGAGGTCTTGGAAGGTGACGCCTCAAGGTGCTAAGGCGGTCTCATGTTCGACTCATGCTAGCAGCAAGGAGTGCTGTTTTATTTTTGCACTATGGCGTCAAGGTGGGAGAGGTGTTGGACGGCTAGAAGGCTTTTCAATTAGATAAGGATAATGTTTTATTTATTTAGCTATTTAGTTATTTTTTTAGTAGGATAATTAGTATTCTATTTTGAACAAGATGAGATAATGGTTGAACTATTCAAACTATTTTGAATGGTTTGAGAAGAGGAAATTTAGGAGCAGAAAAAGGGATTGGATGAGGGGAGTAGAGTTGGACGGCTAGGGGGTGCTCTTGAGGGTAGTTTCAGCCATGAAGGTTAGGGGGGAGTGGCCGAATCTTATTTAAGGGTGGTGAGCCATCCCTTTGCCGAATTTTAGTTCTTTTGTTTCCAAAAGCCTTATTTCTTTTTGTTTTCTTCTTTTTTTTTGTCATTTGGCCGAATCTTCCACTCTCCCTTCTCCCTTTCTTTACCTTCAAAACCGAAAGTGGGCATAACCTTGTGTGTCCCTATTTTCCCTCTTCCTTCACACCTTCTTTTAAACTTTGCTTAAGCCGAAATCACCTTTAAAGCTTGCCTTTGCCGAATATTCCAACTCCATATAAGAGTCATTGCTGAATCATTCAGTCTCTCATTCTCTCTGCTTTGTTGCAAGACTTTGAAGCCGAACCTTAGTTCTTGTGGTGGCCGATTCTTTGTTAGGACATAAGAGAGTGGTTATTAAGGTAAGGCTGCGATAGCTCTTATTTATTTTGGAATTTATGTTTTGGCCGAATGGCCTTAGATTTCTCTTAAGTGTGCTAAGGCCGATTGTAGAGGAGGCAGAGCCTAACGTAAGAACCTTTTCAGGAGGCGCATAGTCAGTGGTTACAGAAGTGATCTACCGAAATTTGGAAGACCTGAGGTAAGTGGCATGTGCTATTCGGCCAAGGGCCATATATTCTTGTGTTTAAAGGGTGAGGCCGAATTAATGTGGTATTATTTTAGGATTTGATTGGGTTTGGAAGAGTAGCAGGATTCAAGGTATTTTGGTAAGAAATATATTAGTAAGATTAAATACTTAGTTTATGACCTAGAGTTTAACCGGTTGATCTGATTAAGCATTTTGATGGAGGCCAATACCAGTAAAGATGGACAAGGGAAACTCCCTATCCTGAAGTTTAAGAAAAGGTCTGTATCGGCGGTTCGGGATTGGCCACCGGGGTGTGGGCCAGCAGCAGGAGAAAGCTATAGGCAGATAGCTGTAGTCTCGCTTAGCGATAGTGTTGGGATCGAAGGTTTAGAACTTCAAGTGATCAGGTGCGTAATTATCGCACTGTTTCTCCTGTTTTGTGTATTGATATGTATGTATAACTATTTGGTGTATGATAGCCGATAATAAAGGCTAAAGTGGTGGATACCCACGTTTGGGGTAGTCGGTTAACAGGTCAGTAGTTCGTAATATTAAATTATTTATGGTGCCTGTGTGATATGGTAATGAGCATGTGATTTATACTTATTTTATATGCTGATTTGACATGATACATTAACATATATGTATGGGGATTGGATTTGATCAAGGAAGGATGGGTGTACATACTTATGTACGTGGTCTAATGTTAGCCTCGTGCTACATTAGCGCTTGATGATTAGCTGTGTGCTACATCAAGGGAGGTGTTGGCTAGGTGCCCATCTCGGCGGTTGATGGCTGTGTGCATCACCGTAGACGAATCATTGATAGGATCACTTATGTGATCGGTGGCTCAGCCACGGCCTTGTGCAGCGGGTCTACCGAGGTAAGTTATGTGGGATCACTCGGTTGTGATCGGTGGATTAGCCACGGCCTTGGGCAGGGAGTCTGCTAAGGTTGGTGTCACGGATGGACCTAAGTTGGGTTGGGTTTCGTAATTGCATATTTATTTGTATGATCGGTGTGGATATGGGCCAAGCCCATATGTGGAGGCATGTGTGATGATTATGCACTGAGTCTGTGGAGTCACCCAATTTTTCTCAACCATTTCAGGTGATGCGTAAACTATGGACCGGGTTGGAGTGGATACAAAGGTGGCCATGCTGATGAAGAAGATTAAGTTGAATATTTTTTTATGCATTTTTTTTATAAGTATTTTGGGAAATTCTTTGATGTTATAAGGGCCTTAGTATTATGTTTGGTATTATTTTTTTTATAATGGTTTGATTAAAATTAAATTTCTATATAAAGATGATTTTATTTTTAGCAATCTATTTATTCAAGATATATATACATTAAAGTTTTAATATGGGCATTGTATAATAACAAAGTTTTATTCATAATTTTAAATGGACAAAAATGTTTTCAAAAGTTAACAAATTTTAATGTTTTATTCTAAAGTCAAAAAGATTTTCAACCGTCTTTCCGCTGTGACATAACCAGATCCGGTCAAGGCTCATGGGCCGGGTTTGGGGGTGTTACAGTTTGGTATCAGAGCCCGGTTCAAATCTCGGCTTTGAGGGTTTTGGGCCCGAAAACATTTTTTTATGGGCTTTTTTAAAGATTTGGGCTTTCATAAAATTTTTCATGTTATTCTGGCATGGCACCTGTACCTCCGGCCCGAAGTCCACCAAGTAGGTACTTCGGACTTTTGAAGTGATCTGTTTATATGAATTGTTATGGGTTTATTTGGGCTCGTAGATTAGAATGTTAGGGCTATTGGACCCTAGGACTAGTCTACTCAAATACATGCATAAGATTTTAAATGCTTAATTAAACAAACCTGCGAAGTAAGTCACCGAGTTAAGGTGTGGCAACCACTGTACGCATGTCGAGGATTGGTATTCAGTAAGAGCTTGGTATTTAAGCAGTCCTAGCGACTCACCTCCTCTTTACTCGAATCCTACCTGGTGCGTAGCTACGGTTCACCTTAACTAAGAGGACTTGTTCATAGGCTAAACCAATTATTAAAACCTGAAAGGGATAGCCTAACTGTTTTAAAACCCTTAGTTTCAAAATTTTAAAATTTTGGTTTGTAAACCCTAAATCTGATTTTGAGAGACATTTTCTCGATTTACAAAATTACCAAAATGCCCTAGTGGCAAAATTACAAAAAAATGCCCCTGTATTGTAAAATTACCGCCCTACCCTCAACTTTTGTTAAAATGATTTTACCTTGCAAAATACCAAAATCTCGAGTTTTCAGAATATTAAAATACTCTGGTTTGGAGAAATTTACAAAAATACCCCTGTGTTTGAAATTACTAAAATGCCCCTGACTTCAAAATTTTCGGTTTAACCCCAATTTTTTTATAAAATTTCCTTACTTTGCAAAAGTGTACAAACACGCTATTTTGTGAAAATTCAAGATACCCTGATTTGAAAATTTACAAAAATACCCCTGGTTGACAAAATTACCAAGATACCCCTGGTTTCCAAAATTCTGCTGTACCTTCAATTTGAGAAAGTTTTCGAAAATACTCTCCAGTTTTGGGAATTCCAAAAAGGCCTGACTCATTAAAGTTTCCAAATTTTTCTGGGTTATTACGGAAATACCCCTGTAGGAAAATGACAAAAGTACCCTTGGGATAGAAACGGGCAGAAATGTCTGAATAGCAAATGTGTGTGGTAGATTCCATTGAATGAATGTGTTGATGAATGGATATGATTCTCTGAATTAGAATAGAGAACTTGAACTGAACCTTTGATTGATCAAAAGAACCACTTCTACGTCTTTTCATAAAATTGCTCGTGGGTAAACAGTGAAACAAAAAATTTCTAATACATAAAACTTTTTAAACAGATTAAATCGCGACACTAGATATGGGTTCTAGGGGGCGTGGTCGCAATGCCCGTGGACGTGGTAGAGGTAGGATGACAGTATCGGAACCGGTTGGGTCTGGCCATGGGTCAGAAAATGATGTGCCGCCACCACCAGCTGTTGAGGTTGAACACCAGGATCAGACCAGAGGAGATGACGCAGTATCGCAAGCTATGCTGTGGGTGCTTAAGCGAGTGGCAAGAGCCAATGTGGGCAATAGGACTCGGAAGTCAGTGACCGAAAGACTTAGGTCGAATGGAGCCGAGGTTTTTAGGGGAGTGTTTGGGGTAGCTCCGAACATGGCAGAATACTGGCTAGAGGCAGTTGAAAGGATTATGGATGACTTGGATTTAACTGCCGAGGAGAAGCTTAAGGGTGCTGTTTCGTTGCTACGGGATGAAGCCTACCAGTGGTGGCTCACTGTTAAAGAAGGTACGCCTGCCGACCAAGTGGACTGGGGTTATTTTAAGATCAAGTTCGATGGGAAGTATGTTGGAGCGAGTTATGTGGACGCTCAGAGGAAGGCGTTCCTTAATTTGGTGCAAGGTGGCAAGTCAATAGCGGAGTACGAGGCTGAGTTTTTGCGGTTGAGCCGGTATGCTCGGGGCATCGTGGCGTTCAATTACGAGAAATGCGTCAGATTTGAAGATGGGCTGAGTGATGAACTACGGGTTTTGATTGCTCTGCAAGAGAAAGGGATTTTGCCATTTCAGTGGAGAAAGCTCGAATAGCTGAGGAGGTCAAGAGGACGGAGAGGCAGAATAGAGATAGAGAAAGGAACCGGAATAAGAGAAGTCCGGGGTCGCCAGAATCATTTGAGAGATTTCAGAAAAGACTAAGGGTTGAAAATTCTGTTCGTGTTGCTAGCCAGCTACCGAAAATCTGAATCATCCATGTGCTCGGTGTGGAAGGTATCATGTTGGCGAGTGCTAGAATCGGGATCGAGAATGCTTCAGATGCAAGTCCAAGTCTCATCTGATTAAGGATTGTCCTCAGAATCCGAATAGGGCTCAGTTAGAAAGCCAAGGTTATGTGCAACCAGGAAGAGGTGGTCAGCAGGCGACAAGGGGTAGTGGTTCGAACCATGGAGGGAATGGTTCCGGCCGAGGTCGTGGAGCCTTAGGCCGAGGAAATGGCAGCACAGAGGCAAGACAGCCAGGTCTGGTCTATGCAGTTTGTCAGAGGGAGGATAATGATGTGCCGGATGTGTCAGCGGGTAAGGTTCTTATGCATGGAATATTTTTTATTGTTTTGTTCGCTATAGTAGCAGTTTGTTTTTATTGCTAGTAAAGTATCTAGAACCTTGAATGTGGACTTAGATACTGTGCCTAGAAATATGATGGTTCTTTATGATCAGAGTGCACAGTGGTAATTCCTGATTAGTCTAGTCAAGTAATTTCAAGGACGAAATTATTTTTTAGGAGGGTAGAATTGTAACACCCTGGTTCTAGAGGTTATGCATTTAGTGTATAACTCAAGTGATGGTAGGCTTATGGTGAGGCTGGATGAGTTTTGAGGGGTTTGGAGGACCCTAGAAGGTAAGAGATGCCTTAGGAAATTTTTAGTTCTTAGTGGTTAATAGGAGAGCTTGGCTATAGGGGGCCTTAAGAGAAATATTAGGGAGGTGTAGACTCAAGAAGTGAGCTAGTGGAGTGGCAAGGAGGCGCTACTTTGAGGTCTTGGAAGGTGACGCCTCAAGGTGCTAAGGGGGTCTCATGTTCGACTCATGCTAGCAGCAAGGAGTGCTGTTTTATTTTTGCACTATGGCGTCAAGGGGGAAGAGGTGTTGGACGACTAGAAGGCTTTTTAATTAGATAAGGATAATGTTTTATTTATTTAGCTATTTAGTTATTTTTTTAGTAGGATAATTTAGGAGCAGAAAAAGGGATTGGATGAGGGGAGTAGAGTTGGACGGCTAGGGGGTGCTCTTGAGGGTAGTTTTGGCCATGAAGCTTAGCGGGGAGTGGCCAAATCTTATTTAAGGGTGGTGAGCCATCCCTTTGCCAAATTTTAGTTCTTTTGTTTCCAAAAGCCTTATTTCTTTTTGTTTTCTTCTTTTTTTTGTCATTTGGCCGAATCTTCCACTCTCCCTTCTCCCTTTCTTTACCTTCAAAATCGAAAGTGGGCATAACCTTGTGTGTACCTATTTTCCCTCTTCCTTCGCACCTTCTTTTAAACTTTGCTTAAGCCAAAATCACCTTTAAAGCTTGCCTTTGCCGAATATTCCAACTCCATCTAGGAGTCATTGCCGAATCATTCAGTCTCTCATTCTCTCTGCTTTGTTGCAAGACCTTGAAGCCGAACCTTAGTTCTTGTGGTGGCCGATTCTTTGTTAGGACATAAGAGAGTGGTTATTAAGGTAAGGCTGCAATAGCTCTTATTTATTTTGGAATTTATGTTTTGGCCGAATGGCCCTAGATTTCTCTTAAGTGTGCTAAGGCCGATTGTAGGGGAGGCAGAGCCTAACGCAAGAACCTTTTCAGGAGGCGTAAAGTCAGTGGTTACAGAAGTGATCTACCGAAATTTGGAAGACCTGAGGTAAGTGGCATGTGCTATTTGGCCAAGGGCCATATATTCTTGTGTTTAAAGGGTGAGGCCGAATTAATGTGGTATTATTTTAGGATTTCGACAGGTTTGGAAGAGTAACCGAGATTCAAGGTATTTTGGTAAGAAATATATTAGTAAGATTAAATACTTAGTTTATGACCTGGAGTTTAACCGGTTGATCTGATTAAGCGTTTTGATGGAGGCTAATACCTGTCAAGGTGGACAAGGGAAAGTCCCTATCCCGAAGTTTAAGAAAAGGTCTGTATCGGTGGTTCGGGATTGGCCACCGGGGTGTGGGCCAGCAGCAGGAGAAAGCTATAGGCAGATAGCTGTAGTCTCGCTTAGCGATAGTGTTGGGATCGAAGGTTTAGAACTTTAAGTGATCAGGTGCGTAATTATCGCACTGTTTCTCCTGTTTTGTGTATTGATATGTATGTATAACTATTTGGTGTATGATAGCCGATAATAAAGGCTAAAGTGGTGGATACCCACGTTTGGGGTGTCAGTTATGCAGTCAGTAGTTCATGATATTAAATTATTTATGGTGCCTGTGTGATATGGTAATGAGCATGTGATTTATACTTATTTTATATGCTGATTTGACATGATACATTAACATATATGTATGGGGATTGGATTTGATCAAGGAAGGATGGGTGTACATACTTATGTACGTGGTCTAATGTTAGCCTCGTGCTACATTAGCGCTTGATGATTAGCTGTGTGCTACATCAAGGGAGGTGTTGGCTAGGTGCCCATCTCGGCGGTTGATGGCTGTGTGCATCACCGTAGACGGAATATTGATGGGATCACTTATGTGATCGGTGGCTCAGCCATAGCCTTGTGCAGCGGGTCTGCCGAGGTAAGTTATGTGGGATCACTCAGTTGTGATCGGTGGATTAGCCACGGCCTTGGGCAGGGAGTCTGCTAAGGTTGGTGTCACGGATGGACCTAGGTTGGGTTGGGTTTCGTAATTGCATATTTATTTGTATGATCGGTGTGGATATGGGCCAAGCCCATATGTGGAGGCATGTGTGATGATTATGCACTGAGTCTGTGGACTCACCCAATTTTTCTCAACCATTTCAGGTGATGCGTAAACTATGGACCGAGTTGGAGTGGATACAAAGGTGGCCATGCTGATGAAGAAGATTAGGTTGAATATTTTTTTTATGCATTTTTTTTATAAGTATTTTGGGAAATTCTTTGATGTAATAAGGGCCTTATTATTATGTTTGGTATTATTTTTTTTATAATGGTTTGATTAAAATTAAATTTCTATGTAAAGATGATTTTATTTTTAGCAATCTATTTATTCAAGATATATATACATTAAAGTTTTAATATGGGCATTGTATAATAACAAAGTTTTATTCATAATTTTTAATGGACAAAAATGTTTTCAAAAGTTAACAAATTTTAATGTTTTATTCTAAAGTCAAAAAGATTTTCAAACGTCTTTCCGCAGTGACATGACCAGATCCGGTCAAGGCTCGTGGGCCGAGTTTGGGGGGTGTTACAGGGATCCCACATCGGAAAGACACAAAGAATGAAGGTGAAGAGCTAGCTATATAAAGAGCATGCCAGGAGGAGTGTTAATATACCTTGGTGAGCGTTTGGGCACAGGAGTGGTCGCAGCGCGGTTTAGCACCAGATTCCTATCAGGTGTGTGTACTTCTCTACTCTAGCTATAGAGCGGCAAATGCCGAAGTGCCGGTCACGGCAATAGTAGCCACACAAGCGTGCGAGCGCACTGTGGGGCTTCAACGCGATAGTTGAGGCCACCATTAGTAATCTTGTGGGTTGAGGCTGTTGGGCCCAATGGGCCCGTGGGCCCATATGAGTAAATTGTATGATTGCTTAGTATATATTGAACTAGACTAGGTGAATCTCATATACATGGCTAGATTGAGTGCTAGATAGGCTACACGAGCGTGTGGGCCTGAATGGGCCGAAATCGGGTTTTAGGCCCAATAGTCGGTAAAGATCGAAAATGGTAGTTGAGTCGCTCGAGGCAACATTGGGCCTTCAGAAAGGCCATTGCAGGTGTGAAATTACTGAAATACCCTCGGCAGGGTAAATTACCAAAGTACCCCTAGAAGGTAAATTACGGAAATACCCTTGGTAGGTTACGATTATACCCTTAGAGGTTGATTAGCTTGTTTATGATGCAATTTGTTATTTGATTATGATGGTAATTCATATGTTATATTTGATATATGTTTTGCATACATAACATACTGCATACACGAATTATTATGTCATGTTGCATGGGCTTTGGGATATGATAATGATAAGGGGAAGTGTTCAGATGGTTTTACCACATTAATCCGGTGATTCATGTCACAATATTATGTATCTGGTGACTCATGTCACAATATTCTGTATCCGGTGACGTTGTCACATTATCTGGTGGCTATGCCACATTATTAGAAGCGATGTGCGATTGATCGCAGCGGCGCTTTCAGGGTGTGTAGCGGATGGAGGGTCGATTTAGTAATCCCCATTGGTGTGACTGGTGAGTACGGGTGGTGTGTAGAGGATTGAAAACTAGGTTGGGGTGAATTTGCATTGCATACATGTTTAAATATGCTTCATTCTCGTGGGCTTAAGGCCCAGTTGCGTTATGGGGATTTGCACACCGAGTCTCGATGACTCACCCCATTTGCTTAATTTTACAGGTAATCGTTAGATTGCGGATTTGGGAGCTGAGGTGGACTTGAGGTGGCCATGCCTTACTATTTCTTCTGTAAACTACATTGCCTTATTTTGAACTTATTATATTAGGATTCTATTATGTAATAAGGCCTATGGTATTTCATTTGATTTTAGCTTTTAATTTGGTTCCTGCTTATTATTGATGGAATTTTAATTTTGGATTTTCCTAAAATGTTAATAAATTGTTTCTGATTCAAAATTACTTAAACTCGATTTTTTTCACAATAAATATAAAGAATACAAACTTTTTTATGAACGCATAGTTTTTAGACATTCCTTTCGTGTGACATGCCAGATCCGGTCGTAACATCTAGGCCGGGTTTGGGGTGTTACAATTAACATCACTTTGGTATAACAATTTAGACTTATTTTGAGTATGGCATGTATAGGACTTGGGTTTTTTTTAGGTCGTAATTGTTACCCAAAGTGTTGGCTATCTATGTTATCAAATTTATTTTGTAAATGGTCATTGGAAATGGGCCAAAACCTGGTAAGTTTATATACATTCAAAGATGATGAAGTTATGAAGTTATTGCTTGTGTGAATGCTTTGAATTGAGTTCTTGGATGTGCCTTTGGGTCATGAATGATGTTTATATGAGTTGGAGTAAGTAAGTTTGCTATGTAGGGTGGTATTTGGCTTGGAATATATCCTTTTTATGTCCACACAGGTGTGTGTCTAGGCCGTGTGAGACACACGGTCAGCCCTAGTGTAACATCCTGAATTATTGGGTCTATGCATTTTATATGATGTATGTTAATTTGAGAATTTGAGGTGCAAATTGGGGCTCAGGTTTGGGCTGAGGCCTTGATTAAATATTCTGTTTAGATACTTTAGGGCTTAAAATAAGGTCTTGGTAGTTTAATTGACATACTGGGCTGTGGCCCAGCAACAAGGGGCACAGTAAAGGGGAGTTATAGATGGCATCAAGAGGCAAAGGGAGAGGCCCAATTTGTAGCCGTTTGAAGCCCATCAAGACGGGCCAAATTCAACACTTAAGGGGAGTAAGAGGGGACGACAACAAGGCTATTAATTAGGGATTTTTATTGTATTAATATATAGATAATTAAAGCTGATAAAGGAGGGAAGAGTTAGAGATACTTAAGCCTCTTTTGGATGAGTGCTCTGTTAAGGATAACGGGTAGAATGATAAGAGTGATCTCTTTGCAGAGTTGGCCGAAAATCAAACACAGGAGAGGGGGAAAATCGATTTAGTGTAGGCTAGGGGGTGTGCTGAAATTTCATTAGTTTTCCTGAGAACTTTCCTTCAGTTTTCTCTGGTGTAGAAACTTCTCTATTCTTTTTCTTCTACTGTCGAAATTACTTCCTAGCCGAAATTTCTAAGGCTCTCTTTTGTTTACTATTCCTAAGCCAAAACCAAAACTCCATTCAATTCTTCTAAAAGCCGAAAAACATATCTAGTTTATCTTCTTGAGATTTCCTTAAAAAGTCGAAACTCCTAGATCTCTAATCTTCTACGCTTCGATCTTCTTCTGTGATTGCTGAATCTTTCTACAAGGATAGCCGAAACCTTCTGTAAAGGTAAGTATCAATTTGGGTTTTCTTTTAATCTTTTTTTGACTTTTGGAGGCCATAGCTGAATGGCTAAATAGTTGGCTAATCTCGTGTTTTCTCTTATTTGCGGCATTCTGGGATTTGAAGGGGTTTCATTCGCTTAGATTTTTAAGCCAGAGTTTAGTAGCCCTTGGATCGTATCACTTTTGGGATTTCAAGGTAAGGAGATATGTTAATTTAAGCATATAATTCAGGTAAAACACTAACCCTTGGCCGAATATAGGAGAGGCCTTATCTTCGCGTTCTTCCAGCTTTTGAGCCAAGTTGTAGACAAAGGACAGTAGATCTGATTAGTGAGGGTATCGACATAGAGAGTAGTACTACGTGTTATCAGGTGTGTAACACTCTCACACCATTTAGATTGCTTGGTTAGTATGCATATAAACCTGTTATATTTTGTATATTCTGTTAAATGCCGAAATACCAGCATGGCTGTTGAAAACCCGAAAAAGGGTAAAGGCGAATCACCAGGTTAGTGATCTCTGTCATTCTAAAGTGAATGTTTCTGTTGAGATGATATATTTTATATGTATGCATGGGGTTGGGTGATTGATGAAAGGGGAAGTGCTCTGTTGTAGTGGCTAATGCCATGATCTGTTGTAGTGCTTATTGCCATGATCTGACGATGAGCAGCTATCTGTAGCATGACTGCCATCGATGGTGTGTAGCGGTGTGGGTTGATTGTAGAAATTCCCAATGGTGTGATTGGTAGGTAAGGGTGGTGTGTAGCGGATGGAAACCTAGGATTGGGTTGGGCTTTGTATAATTTCTGTTGTATAATATTCTGTTTTTCTGTTCTGTAGGCTAAGGCCCAATCTGATGGTGCACGAGGGTTGCACACTAAGTCTTGCGACTCACCCTATTATTTAACATTTTACAAGAGACACTTAAAGCATCAAACAGGGCTGGAGAGGAACGCAAGGTGGCCATACACGAGCTCATTTTGGATACTGCAAAAGACTATATTTTGTTTATTTACATTTAATATTTTGAATTAAGTTTGGGTTATATTTTATTGTAATAATGCCACGGGCTATTCATTTTATATTTTTGGGTTTTGGGCTTTATTTTTAGACACTTGAATTATTCGATAAAAATTGAGACTAAAACATATACCAAATTTCGGTTTTTAATTCATAACGGTATTGTATAAAATTTATATCTTGTATATATTATCAAATTACAAAGTTTTTCTGGTTAAAATGTATAAACTCAACAAATGTTTCTCCAAAGACTCGACATGTATTATAAAATCTTCTCAGTGAGATGCCAGATCTGATCGTGGAGTTTGGGTCGGGTTTGGGGTGTTATAAATTGGTATCAGAGCCCAGCTCAAAACTCGACTTTGGGGTTTTTTGAGCTCAAAACGTTTTCTAAATATGGGTTTTGGAAAAAAATGCATGTTTATAAAATATACAGGATGGTTTTCCTAGCATGGCACCTGCATCTCCGGCCCAAGTCCGCCAGGTAAGTATTCTGATCCCACTGTGTGTTATATATGTATGTGGGCTTGATGGGCTTTAAGGGACATAGACTAGTTAGATTAGAACTTGATGGACTCTAGGCTTATCTTAAACAACTTCTTAAATCTCATAAGACTTAAGTCAACTAAACAAACCCGTTAACGAGTCGCAAGACTAGGGTGTGGCAATAGGCATACGCATGTCTAGGATTGGATCCGAAGAGCCTGGTACTTGAGCAGTCCTAGTGACTCACCTCCTCTTCGCTAGAATCTTACCTAGTGCGTAGTGACTGTTCACTCTAGCCACGAGGATTTGTTGACGGGCCAAAAATCTATACCTAAAACCCGAAAGGGCCAGACACCCTAGTTTTGTAAAATTACCACAACGCCCCTGATTTGGAAAAATTTTTACGAAAACCCTCTTGATTTGAAAAAAAGTTCAAAACGCCCTTGATTTGGAAAATTATCAAAATTTGCGAACTAACCATAATACCCCTGGTCTAAAAAAAATTACCAAAATACCTGTAATATCCTGAATTAATGGGTCTATGCGTTTAGTATAGGAATATGTTTAATATGTTAACTTAGGTGAAAGGGGTCTAAATTTGGGCTTAGAATTTGGCAAGGGCCCAGATTAAATTATTTTAAGGTGGCATCATTAACAATTAAAAAGGTGGTAATTATGTTTAAAATGCCAAACATGGGCTTGTGGCCCAACATTAAGTGGCATTATAAGGGAATTAGAAGTGACATCACACACAAGGGATTTAGAGGCCCAAAATTTAAGTTTAATGAGGCCCAGATCTTTTAATTTAAGTGAGTTAAATTTGACATTAGGGTTAGTAGGGGTGGACGGCTACAAGGCTACAAAATAGGAAAATTATGTGGATTTTTAAGTGATAATATCATAGATAAAAAGGAGAAAAGTTAGGAGCTTATCTCCAAGGGAAGTGTTGGCCGAAAATCTATCACCTAGAGGAGTGTAAAATTCGGATACAGCATGGCAAAGAGGGCGCCGAAATTCTCCTCTCCTTTAGCTTAAATTTTAAGGGCGTTTTTGGTATTTTGTAATAGGTGTCAAAAATCTATAAATAGAGGGGCTAGCTCCTTGATTCTGACATTTAAAAACCCTAGTTTTCTTTATTCTTTGTGCCGAATTCTTTAGCCTCTCCCTCTCCAATTTCTTTCTCCAGATTTCTTTCTTCAATTGCTTCAAAAGCTGAAACTTCTCTCCACTTTCTATTCCCTTGTGCTGATTTCTCTAAAAAGTCGAAGCATCCATCGCTTTTTCATTTACTCATCATATTTGAGGAATTGTTTTATACTTCCAGCATTTAAATCTTCCATTGGCATTGCCGAATCTTCTCCCTAGTGCTAGCCGAATCTCCTAAGCTAAGGTAAGAGTCAATTGTTTTATTAGTTCTCATAATCTATTTTAGAAAGGCAAAAGCCGAAAAGCTAATAGTTTAATGGTTCTATAATTGGGCGGCAATACGAAATTTGAAGGAAGCTTTGTCAACTAGATCTAAAAGCCGAAAATAGCTAGTCTCTAATTTCGGGATTTTAAGGTAAGAAGAGTTGTATATTCAAATATATAAATTTGGGTAGAACACTAACCATGGCCGAATATAGGAGAGGCCCTAGTTTCACATCCTTCCGGCTTTTTGAAGCAAAGCTGCAGATCGGTTTAGCGAGGGTATCGACATTAATAAGGTGTGTAGATCTCTAACACATTACTAATAAACCTGTATGTATATCTATTTATCTATGTTATGGGCTAAAAAGCCGGAATAAGGCTGTATAGACAGTCGAATGGAACCCTAAAAGGGTTAGGCAAGGATGCCAGGTACGTAAACATGGAACTCCCTATGTGTATCGAAAAATATTTAAGTCTACATGATGTTTTCTTATGCATGTATGCATGGGGTAGGAATGATGATAATTGAAGGGGAAGTGCATGGTAGGTCACTTGGTGATCGGTGGTAGAAATCCCACATAATATAAATGTAAGGTCACATAGTGATCAGTGGCTATGCCACGTTTAATGATTCCTACTTGATAGGAATAGGCAGTACGGCTGTCATTTTGGTGTGTAGCGGATGGAGGGTCGATTGTAGAAATCCCCAAGGTGTGATGGTTGGTACGAGTTGGTGTGTAGAGGATGAATTTTATGAATTTTATGATAAGGTTTATTTATACTTATAAATAAAAATACAAAGAGGTTTATTTTCAAAAAGTCTCTCTTTATTCAAATTTATTTAACTTAACTTGTGTTTGCGAAACGCGATAAAGTGTTATGTGTTCGATCACATGCCAGATCCGGTCGAAATGCATGGGCCGAGTTTCGGGTGCTACATTTCGGTATCAGAGCCCAGTTCAAAACTCGGGCTGTGAAATGGGTCTAGAAGTGTTTTAAGAAAAATTGAATTTAAGGAAAAGATTCTGGTTTGAAGACATTGCCTTCGAGTCTACCGGTACCCAATCCACCCAGGTAAGTATTCTGAACTCCTGATTGTGATATTAATGTGGGCTTAATGGGCTTCATGGGACTTAGATTATCTAGATTAGAACTTGATGGACTCTAGGCTTAGACAAACAACTCTGCAATTTCATAAGGCTTAATTTCACTAAACAAAACCTATAAACGAGTCACAAGACTAAGGCGTGGCAACAAGCATATGCATGTCTAGGAGTAGACCCGGAAGAGCTTGGTATTTAAGCTGTCCAAGTGACTCACCTCCTCTTCGCAGGAATCTTACCTGGTGCATAGTGACTGTTCACTTTAGTCATGACAGAGTGTGGCAACAGGCATACGCATGTCTAGGAGTGGATTCAGGGAGAGTTTGGTATTTAAGTAGTCCTAGTGACTCACCTCCTCTTCGCTGGAACCTTACCTGGTGCGTAGTGACTGTTCAGTCTAGCTATAAGGACTTGTTTATAGGCTGAACCCATAATTAAAACCCGAAAGGGACCAACCACCCTATTTTCAAACCAAAAAACCCTAAGTTTTGTACACTTCAAAAAATATACACTTAATTTGAAAATGTCTATAAAAAAAAATACCAAATTACCCTTGTTTTGCAAAATGACTAAAATAACCCTGGTTTGTAGAATTACCAAATTACCCTTGTTTTGTAAAATTACCGAAATACCCTCAAATTTCAAAATTACCAAAATACCCCCAGATTTTAAAATTATCGAAATGCCCTCGAATTTCAAAATTATCGAAATACCCCAGATTTTAAAATTTCTGAAATGCCCCGAATTCCAAAATTACCAAAATACCCCCAATTTCCAGAATTACCAATATACCCTGGGAATGCAAAATTACCAAAATACCCTTATTTTACAAAATCACCAAGGAATCTTATTTTGAAAAATTACAAAAATAACCCTGTAGGATAAATTACGAAAATACCCCTGGGTAGTGAAAACAACAACAACAACAACAACAACAACAACAACAACAACAACAACAACAACACTTTTCTGTAATGAACGTGAGTTCATGATTGAATGTATTTCTTAGAGGATATGAACTTGAGACTGTATGGTGAATGCAAATTCAAAAGAATTACTCCTAAAGCTATTATCCATAAGACTGTTTGTGGTTAAAACAGTGGAAGAAAACTAATAGTTAATAAAATTTCTAATCAGATAAACGTGAATTGGTAGAATGAGTACAAGGGGTCGAGGACGTCTGCCACGTGGTCGTGGTAGGGGTAGGATGACGGTGTCAGAACTAGTAGGATCTAATCATGGTTCTGGAAATGAGATGCCAGCCGCGGAGGAAGAATTTCAGGATTAGACTGCAGGAGATGACGCGGTATCTCAGGCAATGCTAAGGGTTTTAGTGAGGGTTGCTAGGGCTGGTATGGACACAGGAGCCCAGAAATCTGTACCAAAATAGCTTAGAGCCAATGGGGCAGAAGTGTTTAGAGGAATTTCTAATGTAGCCCCAAGTTCAGCTAAGTATTGGTTGGAGGCGGTAGAACACATAATGGATGATTTGGATTTCACGGAGGAGGAAAAGTTGAGGAGTTGTATCCCTCTTGAGGGATGAAGCCTATCAATGGTGGCTTACGGTAAAGGATGGTGCTGTGGCTGACCGTATCACCTGGGATTTCTTTAAAACAGTGTTTTAGAATAAGTACATTGGATCAAGTTATTTGGATGCGCAGCGCAGAGCATTTCTGGATCTGGTGCAAGGGAGTAGGTCAGTGGCTGCGTATGAAGCTGAGTTCTTACGTCTTAGTCGATATGCTCGTGGGATGGTAGCCACAGAGCACGAATGTTGTGTTAGGTTTGAAGATTGCCTGAGGGATGATTTGCGTGTTTTGATAGCTCCACAGCGAGAAAGGGAATTTGCTGTCCTAGTGGAAAAGGCTAAGATAGCCGAGGAGGTAAAGAGGACCGAGAAATTAAATCAGGATAGAGATAGTGGTGGAAGTAAGAGAAATTTTGAATCGTCAGGAACAGCTGGGCAAACTCAGAAAAGACCTAGGTCAGACGGGCCGAAATGGGATGAGAGACCTGCTGCTACTAACCAGACACCAAAGTGTGCACGATGTGGCAAATTCCATGTCGGTGAGTGTTGGGCAGGCAGTGGGCAGTGTTTTAGGTGTGGATCTACAGACCACCAAGTTAGAAACTACCCGTATTAACGGGGCAGTGAAGGGCCCACAGGTCAAGAGAATGCACCACTAAGAAGAGGAGGTCAACAACCACCAAGGGGCCGTGGTCAAGTCAATGGTGGTAATGTCACAGGACATGGACGTGGAGGTACAGGTTATGCTGAGGCGAGGTAGCCAGCTTTAGTCTATGCAGCACATCGCCAAGGGGGCGAAGACGCTCCAGATGCGAATAATGGTACGTACCCTACCATAGTATACTAAGTGTTTATTTTGGCTTTAGAATTAGAGTGCCCAGCGAAAGCATAGTAGTAAGACCTAGGTAGTATGATTACTAGTTAATTGGAAATTTCGAGGTTGAAATTTCTTTAAGGGGGTAGAACTGTAACATCCTGAATTAATGGGTCTATGCGTTTAGTATAGGAATATGTTTAATATGTTAACTTAGGTGAAAGGGGTCTAAATTTGGGCTTAGAATTAGGCAAGGGCCCAGATTAAATTATTTTAAGGTGGCACCATTAACAATTAAAAAGGTGGTAATTATGTTTAAAATGCCAAACATGGGCTTGTGGACCAACATTAAGTGGCATTATAGGTGAATTAGAAGTGACACCACACACAAGGGATTTAGAGGCCCAAAATTTAAGTTTAATGAGGCCCAGATCTTTTAATTTAAGTGAATTAAATTTGACATTAGGGTTAGTAGGGGTGGACGGCTACAAGGCTACAAAATAGGAAAATTATGTGGATTTTTAAGTGATAATATCATAGATAAAAAGGAGAAAAGTTAGGAGCTTATCTCCAAGGGAAGTGTTGGCCGAAAATCTATCACCTTGAGGAGTGTAAAATTCGGATCCTGCATGGCAAAGATGGTGCCGAAATTCTCCTCTCCTTTAGCTTAAATTTTAAGGGCGTTTTTGGTATTTAGCAATAGGTGTCAAAAATCTATAAATAGGGGGGCTAGCTCCTTGATTCTGACATTTAAAAACCCTAGTTTTCTCTATTCTTTGTGCTGAATTCTTTAGCCTCTCCCTCTCCAATTTATTTCTCCAAATTACTTTCTTCAATTACTGCAAAAGCCGAAACTTCTCCCTACTTTCTTTTCCCTTGTGCCGATTTCTCTAAAAAGTCGAAGCATTCATCGCTTTTTCTTTTATTCATCATATTTGAGGAAATGTTTTATACTTCTAGCATTTAAATCTTCCATTGGCATTGCCGAATCCTCTTCCTAGTGCTAGCCGAATCTCCTAAGCTAAGGTAAGAGTCGATTTTTGATTAGTTCTCATAATCTAGTTTAGAAAGGCAAAAGCCGAAAAGCTAATAGTTTAATGGTTCTATGATTGGGCGGCAATGCGGGATTTGAAGGAAGCTTGGTCAACTAGATCTAAAAGTCGAAAATAGCTAGTCTCCAATTTCGGGATTTTAAGGTAAGAAGAGTTGTTTATTCAAATATATAAAATTGGGTAGAACACTAACCATGGCCGAATATAGGAGATGCCCTAGTTTCACATCCTTCCGGCTTTTTGAAGCAAAGCTGTAGATCGATTTAGCGAGGGTATCGACATTAATCAGGCGTGTAGATCTCTAACACACTACTAACAAACCTGTATGTATATCTATTTATGTATGTTATGGGCTAAAAAGCCGGAATAAGGCTGTATAGACAGTCGAATAGAACCCTAAAAGGGTTAGGCAAGGATGCCAGGTACGTAAACATGGAACTCCCTATGTATATCAAAAAATATTTAAGTCTGCATGATGTTTTCTTATGCATGTATGCATGGGGTGGGAGTAATGATAATTGAAGGGGAAGTGCATGGTAGGTCACTTGGTGATCGGTGGTAGAAATCCCACATAATATAAATGTAAGGTCACATAGTGATCGGTGGCTATGCCACGTTTAATGATTCCTACTTGATAGGAATAGGCATTACGGCTGTCGTTTTGGTGTGTAGTAGATGGAGGGTTGATTGTAGAAATCCCCAAGGTGTGATGGTTGGTACGGGTTGGTGTGTAGAGGATGGAAACCTAGGATGGGTTGGGTTATTCATTCCTTATTGCTTATTATGTGATTATGAATGATGCCTTCCTGTATGGGCCAGGGCCCATAATGTGTTTGTGGGCTCAGGTCAATGTGTTTTTTGTGATTTATACACTGAGTCTTTGTGACTCACGCTTTCCTTTTCTCTACTCTTCAGATGAGCAGTAGATCGTGGATGTGGGAGCCGAGACGGACTCGAGGGGCCATCAAGTTCTATTTCTACAAGTTATTTTCTTTTGGGATTTCTTGAAGTTTAATTTATTTCATTGTTATTTCGAGAATATTTATGTAATAAGGCCCCTAGTTTTCATTCAACTCAACAGTTATCAGTGTTAAGCAACTTATGAATTTTATGATAAGGTTTATTTATACTTAATAATAAAAATACAAAGAGGTTTATTTTCAAAAAGTCTCTCCTTTATTCAAATTTAATTAACTTAACTTGTGTTTGCAAAACGCGATAAAGTGTTATGTGTTCGATAACATGCCAGATCTAGTCGAAACGCATGGGCCGGGTTTAGGGTGTTACAATACCCCTGCTTCACAAAATTACCAAAATACCCTTACTTTGAAAAATTACCAAGATACCCATGATTTGCAAATATACCCCAGGTTTACGGAAATACCCCGATTTGCAAAGTCAACGAAAATTTTCCCTAAAAAAAAAAGTAAAACACACCACAATAATCAAAAACCACAAACACCAAAATACCACTACTTATTTTAGAATCAAATCCTCCAAAATACCCCTGTTTTGTAAAAAATATACCTTTATCTCAAAAATTCCCAAAAAGACTTTATTTTGTTAAATCACAAAAATACCCTGTAGGATAAAATTTCGAAAATACCCCTGGGTAGAGAAATGCTGAAAATACACTTTTGGAGATGACTGTGGTTAGTCCTTTAGGACAATCTAGGGTAGTGGACAAACTGTTTAGAGACGTACCCTTAGAGACTCAAGGAGTAGTGTTCCCGGCAGACTTAATGGAATTACCGTTTGGAGAATTTGACCTTATTTTGGGAATGGATTGGTTGACTAAACATTGTGCTAAGTTGGATTATGAGACTAAGCGCATGGTGTTGAGTACCCCGGAAGGCGGGGAGGTTGCTGTGTTAGGAGAAAGAAGAAATTACTTGTCCAATGTAGTGTCCGCATTAAAAGCTGTTAAAATGATTCGGAAGGGATGTAATGCGTTTCTAGGCTTTATTAGTACTTTGGATGTTAAGGAGGTGACTGTCAATGAGGTTTGAACAGTCAAGGATTTCATAGATGTCTTTCTTGAAGAATTGCCCGGATTACCCCCGGATCGCGAAGTGGAGTTTCGAATAGAGCTACTTTCGGGTACGGCTCCGGTGTCTATTGCTCCGTATAGAATGGCGCCGAAGGAGCTGGTAGAACTCAAAGCCCAGATCCAGGAACCGTTAGATCATGGATTTATCTGACCGAGTGTGTCTCTGTGGGGAGCCCCAGTCCTGTTTGTGAAGAAGAAGGACGGATCCATGCGTATGTGCGTGGACTACCGTCAACTAAATAAGTTAACGGTTAAGAATAAGTACCCACTGCCAAGGATTGACGACCTGTTCAATCAACTCAAAGGAGCTTCGGTCTTTTCTAAGATTGACTTAAGGTCGGGTTATCATCAGTTGAAGGTAAAGGAAGAAGACATTCATAAGACAGTGTTTCGAACTCGCTACGATCATTATGAATTTTTGGTGATTCCGTTCGGATTAACAAACGCGCCAGCAGCATTTATGGATATGATGAATCGGGTATTTCAGCCATACCTTGATCAGTTCGTGGTGGTGTTCATCGATGATATTCTGGTTTATTCCAAGTCTGAATAGGAGCATGATGCACATCTTCGTGTGGTGCTACAAATTCTGAGGGAGAAGCAGTTGTTCGCTAAGTTCAGCAAGTGTGAGTTCTGGCTAAGGGAAGTAACTTTCTTAGGATATGTGGTTTCTATAGAGGGAATTAGAGTTGACCCTCGAAAGATAAAAGCTGTATTGGATTGGAAACCGCCGAAGTTGGTGGCAGAGATTTGAAGTTTCTTGGGATTGGCGAGGTATTATAGGAGGCTTGTGGAAGGGTTCTCGTTAATTGCGGCACCTTTAACTAGGTTGTTAAGGAAGCGAATATCATTTGTTTGGACCGACAAACAGCAGAAGAGCTTTGAGAAGCTGAAGAGAATCTTGACGGAAGCGCCAGTATTAATTTAGCCAGAGGCGCGAAAAGAGTTTACCGTCTACTGTGATGCGTCATACATGGGTTTAGGATGTGTGTTGATGCAAGACGGGAAGGTTGTGGATATGCATCTCGACAGTTAAGACTGCATGAATTGAACTACCCTACGCACGATTTAGAATTAACGATAGTAGTGTTTGCTCTAAATATCTGGAGACATTACCTGTATGAGGAGAAGTTGGTTATTTACACTGACCATAAGAGCCTGAAGTATCTCCTTACCCAGAAGGAGTTGAATTTAAGACAACGTAAGTGGATTGAGCTCTTGAAGGACTATGATTGCTCGATCATATACCATCCGTGTAACATCCTGAAATAGGGGGTTGTTGTGATTGAATTGTTTTGCATGAGTATGGATTGTTGTGTTGTTAATTAAGGTGTTTTAAGATCTAGGTATAAGCAAAGGGTAGGCCCGAGCTGTGGGGGAATTTTTGTTTTTAAGTTTTAGTTAAAGGGAGCTGAAGGAGCTAGGGGTTAAGTGTAATTCGTGGGGGAATTTAAGCACAAGAATAGCCTTGGTAAAGTGGCAAGGAGGCGCCACTTAGGGCCTTGAGAATGACACCACATGCAGGGAAGGGAGAGCTCAGGTTCGAGCAGCAGGAATCCCATTTTCTGCTTATCATTTTGACACCAAGGGGAAGGAGTTGTGCTCAGCACAAACTCTATCAGTTAAGCTTGGAATAAGTCAAATTAATTTGAATTGGTGGCAAGGAGAAAATTGAGGAGCTTGACTAATTTAAACTCATTCAAATTAGTAGCCAGGAGAAGCTTGAAGTAGTTGCCGAAATTTGAACTCCTGTTTAGAAGGAGTGTTCGATTTGGAAAGCTGAGTAAGGGGGGTGCCGAAATTCCTTAATTGGCTAGGTGGTCATTTTTGGCTAGTTGGGCTATAGTGCATTCGATTGAGAGGCAAACCAAAACTCTTTCTTTTGCTCATTGATTCTTCCCTTAAAGCATTTTGTGAACCAAAAGCCGAAACCACCATAGGCCCTTATCGTTTTCCCCTCTAAACCGGTTAGCCGAATCCACACAAGAACCCTTTGGAAACTCTCTTTTCTCTTTTCAAAACTGAAACCTCACTTGACATCTTTTTGCTCTTTTCTTTTTTGGCAATTAAGGTGCTTGGCCGAATCTCCCTCTCTCCCATCTTTCTTTTTTCTTTCTTTTCATAATTGTTCAAAAACCACATCTTCTCCTTTTCTTTCTTTTTGCCGAAACTCTTTGAATCTCTTTTCTTTAAGCCTAAGCCGAATACCATTCATCTTTCTCCCATTCTCTCTTTTCGCTCTAGCCGAATCTTATTTGCTTTCTCTTCTATCAACCATAGCCGAATCCCCCTTCATCACTCAACCCTATTGCCAAAATTTCCCTTCTTTCTTCTTGTTTTATTTTGGCCGAATATCAATCTAGCATAGATCTTCTTAGTTTTTCTAATCGGTTTTAAAAATGGTAAGTATTCTTGGCCGAATTTCTTTTATTCCTTTTCTCTTCTCTCTGTCGACTCTCATGAGAGCAAAAGCCAAATTTCGGCATTTGTTAACAAGATTTCTAATCAACTTTTGGAAACCGATTTCTCCTAGGTTCTTCGAGATTTTGGAAGCAGTAGATCTGGAGTAGTATTCTCTGACAATCCATTGTTAGCCAGTCTGTGGTAGGGATCCATGTTGATTCAATTACTCTTTTAGTTGTTGGAATGCCGAAAGCTATTGAGACTAAGTTTTGTTGTTGGCCGATTGTAGGGGGAGGTTCAATCTCACATACTTTGGGTGGTGGCTAGTATTCGATGAGCATTAAGGTAAGGATGGTGTTAGTTATGCGTTATCTCACTCTTCGGGATTTATTGGTATAGCCTAATGGCCTTTGTTAATAACCTAAGTGTTGGTCGAATGTAGGACAAAGGGGATCTAGTGCAGTAGATCGGGTCTTCGGGATTCAGTGGTTACGCTGGTAGCTAGGTGTGTAACTTACACACTTCATAACTTGGTAAATATGTTAATAACCTATATATATATATGTATATGTTAAAAGCCAAAAACTGTGTAGATCTTTATATGATGCCCCTATGGGTAAGAGCAAGGATTTTGGGTAAGTCCGTTCTGATGAGATTATGCTATATGACTCTTGATGCCATGATTTGCGTTGTATCTGACATATGTTTATCATTAAAGCATGTTGGCATGATTTATATATGTTTTACATTACTGTGGGTGATATGAGAGGAGGAGGAAGATTAATATCTGTGACTTTGGGTCACCAGTGGTTTGGCACCACCAGTGGTTTGGTACCACAGTTAATTTCGTGACTTTGGGTCACCAGAGGTTTGGCACCTCATAGCGACTCGTCCCAGTGGCTTAGCACCACAGTGGGTTGGCCCCACAGTTGAAATATCGGGATTGTCGCCAGTGATTTGGTATCACAATGTGGGTTGGCCCCACAGATGGATTATTCATGACTTTGGGTCACCAGTGGTTTGGTACCACCAGTGGTTTGGTACCACACGGGGTAGAAACGGAGTTATGGATAGCTAGGCTTGGGTGCATGATGTATTTGCTTGGTTATGATTTGTGTAAGCATGTTGCATTAACGGGAGAGGAGTTATGCACTGAGTCTTGGTGACTCACCTTCTCCATTATCTTTTCAGGTGACTCGTAGATCGCGGATGAGGAGCTGAAGGGACTCGAGGTGGCCATGCATTAAATACATTTGGTTTTACATGGACTTTGATTTGGGTATTCATTTTTAAATTTTGGTTTTTATTTGGGTTTGTAATAAGGCCTTTAAAATTATGTTTCTTTGGATTATTTTATACGCTTTAGACTCGATTTAATTTATGACAAGGTAAATTATTTGTTTTGATTTAATAACTTGAACACAAGGTTTTCTAAATTATAATACGCAATGGTTTTCAAAACATTACCATCAGGTAACACAATTCACTTAATAACAAAGACAAATCAAATGATTTCCAAATTTAATTTTCCACACTCAATCGCCAACGGTTTCCAAGTTAACTAAGAAAGAATCATTTGGGGTTTTTAAAATGACATAAAGGTTTTCTAACCTATGGATCGACAATTAAGTTTTAAAGATTGATTCTCGGGATTTCAGAGTAAACTATCGATTTTAACTAATCAGGCACCTGATTTCTACCAACATGAAACATTTAAAGAATTTTGTCTAAAATTAAATGGGTAACTTGTTTTTTTCAAAAAGTTTTTCCTCTGTGACATACCAAATTCAGTCGTGGTGTGTTAACCGGGTTTGGGGTGTTACAATTTTGGTATCAGAGCTAAGTTCAAAGGCTCGGCTGTGGGCCCGAGGCCCAAAATGTTTTAAAGTATGGGTTTAAAATATATTTGATTGAAACATATGGTTTAAAAGGCATGGCACCGAGTCTCCGGCACCAATCTGCCCAGGTAAGTACCCCTAACTGATGTTGTATATGATTATGGCTATGATGATATAAGCTTTGAATAACTAGTGATAGTGGACTACTCTAGAGACTGAAACTATAGGACTCTGTGGACTCACGGAAAACACAACTCTTTAATAAGAACTATTCATAAAACTGTGCCTTAATAATAGTGGAATAATGATTGATGCATAAAACTTTTAAATCAGATAAGTCAAGACTTTAGACATGAGCACGCGAGGTCGAGGTCGTAATACACGTGGAGGCGGTCGGGGTAGGATGACAGTTTCTGAACCAGTGGGGTCTGGTCAGGGGTCAAAAAATGAGATACCAGCACCACCACCAGCTGCAGGTGGTGAGTTTCAGGATCAGACCAGGGATGACACAGTGTCGCAAGTGATGCTGCAAGTTCTTGAGAGAGTAGCTGGAGTGGGTGGAGGCGCGGGAGCTTGAAAATCTATACCTGAGTGACTCCGAGCAAATGGAGCCGAGGTATTTCGAGGTGTTTCTGGCGTGGCTCCCAGTACGGCTGAGTATCGTTAGAGGCGACGGAGCGAATCATGGATGACTTGGATCTGACTGCTGGGGAAAAACTGAAAGGGATAGTGTCGCTTCTCCGGGATGAGTCAAAACAGTGGTGGCTCATGGTTTGGGATAGTGCTGCAGCGGATGATCTCACTTGGGACTATTTTAAGGCAGCTTATTGGAAGAAGTATATTGGGTCTAGCTATATTGACGCGCAGCGAAAGGCGTTTCTAAGATAGGTTCAGGGGAGTAAGTCTATATCGGAGTACGAGGCAGAATTTTTAAGGTTGAGCCGGTATGCTAGGGGTATCGTGGCTACAGAACATGAGCGTTGTGTCAAGTTTGAGGATGGTTTGAGAGATGAGCTGAGATTGTTGATTGCTCCACAGCAGGAGCGAGAGTTTGCTATGCTGGTGGAAAAAGCTAAGGTAGCTGAAGGGGTAAAGGAGTCTGTGAGACAGAATCTAGATAGGAATATACATAAGAGAGGTTTTGGATCATCTGGGTCTACCAATAATCCTCAGAAGAGGGCTGGGCCAAATCAATCTGGAAGGCCTGTTGCTGCTAATCAGGGACCAGCGCAGTGTAGTCGATGTGGGAAATCTCATTGGGGAGGATGTTGGACCAGTGGAAAAGGATGTTTTGAGTGTGGTTTGCTGGATCATCGTGTGAGGGACTGTCCACGTAAGTTAGCCGAGATTGACCGAGGGTCGTGGTCGTGCTCGATTCGATTCGAAATGAGGACCGCCATCGTAGATGGGTCGTGGTACTGGTAGAGGAGGTAATGGTTTTGGTCGAGGCCAAGGAGCACCGGGTAGAGGTGCAGGCAACAATGAGGCAAGACAGCCTGGGTTGGTATATACAGTGAGGCGTCGAGAGGAGGGCGACGCACCGGACGTCATAACCGGTACATTCTTAATCTTTGGATTACCATATACTGCTTTGATTGATGTGGGTTCAACGCATTCGTATGTTGCTAGTAGCATAGTAGAGACCATGAACCTAGACTTTGAGACTACTTCTAGGGAGATGACAGTAATTAGCCCTCTAGGTCACTCTATAGAAGTAAATAAGCTGTATAGGGATATACCCCTAGAACTCCAAGGGGTAGTATTTGTAGCTGATCTGATGGAACTGTCGTTTGGAGAGTTCAATCTGATTCTTGGGATGGACTGGTTGGTAAAGTACCAGGCAAGTTTGGATTGCGCGGCTAAGCGCATGGTTTTGAGAACAATTAAGGGTGAAGAAATGGTGATGATAGGTAATAGAAGAGATTATCTATCCAACGTGGTATCTGCTTTGAAAGCTGAGAAGATGGTCAGGAAGGGCTGTGAGGCGTTTATGGTTCATGTGTGTGCTTTGGAAGCTAAGGAGTCTGCTGTAGGGAATGTTCGAACAGTAAAGGAATTTACGAACGTATTTCCTGAGGAACTTCCAGGACTGCCTCTGGATCGGGAAGTTGAATTTGGCATAGATCTGTTACCCGAAACTACGCCAGTGTCTATTGCCCCGTATAGGATGGCGCTGAAGGAATTAGTGGAATTGAAGGCTCAAATTCAGGAGTTGTTGGACCGAGGTTTTATCCGGCTAAGTGTTTTGCCTTGGAGAGCGCCAGTACTCTTTGTCAAGAAAAAGGATGGTACAATGCGGATGTGTATCGACTACCGCCAGTTGAATAAGCTGACGATCAAAAACAAGTATCCATTGCCCAGGATAGATGACTTGTTTGATCAGCTTAAGGGTGCATCAGTTTTCTCAAAGATTGATTTAAGGTCTGGGTATCATCAGCTGAAGGTGAAAGAGGCTGATATTCAGAAGACGGCGTTTCGTACTCAGTATGGGCACTACGAGTTTCTGGTAATGCCGTTTGGGTTGACAAACGCGCCGGCAGCATTCATGGACATGATGAACCGGGTGTTCCAGCAGTATTTGGATCAGGTTGTCGTGGTATTTATAGAGGACATTTTGGTATACTCAAAATCAGAGGAAGATCATGATGCGCATTTGCGAGTAGTGTTGCAGATTCTGAGGGAACAGCAGTTATGTGCCAAATTTAGTAAGTGCGAGTTCTGGCTTAGGGAGGTGACTTTATTGGGTCATGTAGTATCAGCTGAGGGGATTAGAGTGGATCCTCGAAAGATTGAGGTAGTGTTGGATTGGAAACCGCCTAAGTTAGTGGCAGAAATTCTGAGTTTTCTAAATCTGGCAGGGTATTACCGAAGATTTGTAGAGGGATTTTCATTGATCGCAGCACCAATGACCAAGTTATTAAAGAAAGGAGTTCCGTTTGTGTGGACGGATAAGCAGCAAGAAAGTTTTGACAAGTTGAAGAAGATTCTGACTGAAGCTCCGGTTTTGATTCAGCCTGAGGCAGGAAAGGAATTCACGGTATATTGTGATGCATCACATACTGGCTTGGGATGTGCTGATGCAGGAAGGGAAGGTAGTGGCTTATGCATCTCGACAGCTGAGATCGCATGAGGTTAACTATCCGATGCATGACTTGGAATTAGCTGCAGTGGTTTTCACTTTAAAAATATGGAGACACTACTTATACGGAGAGAAGTCGATAGTCTACACGGATCACAAGAGTCTGAAGTATATTTTGACTCAGAAGGATTTGAACTTGAGACAGCGCAGATGGATTGAGTTGTTGAAGGACTACGACTGTTCAATTGAGTATCATCCAGGCAAGGCTAACGTGGTGGCAGACGCGTTGAGCCGTAAGGTTGTATTAGACTTGAGAGCGATATTTTCTCATCTTAGCTTGTATGACGATGGGAGTCTTTTGGCGGAGTTGTAGGTTAAGCCGACTTGGGTGGAGCAGATCAAGGAGAAATAGTTTGAGGATGAGGGTTTGAATGCTCGGAGGTTGCAAGTTTAGAATGGTGGTTTAGAAGGTTACAGCTTATCTAGTGATGGAGTACTGTGTTTCCAAGAGAGAGCGTGTATGCCGAAGGATGTCGAGTTAAGGCAGAGGATTCTCCAGGACGCACATAGCAGCCCATACGCTATGCATCCTGGAGGTAGCAAGATGTACTGAGATTTACGAGAATAGTTTTGGTGGCCAGGTCTGAAGTGGGAAGTAACTGAGCTTGTGGGTAAATGTCTGACATGTCAGCAGGCCAAGGGTGAACATCAGTTGCCGTCAGGTTTAATTCAGCTGGTAAAGATCCCACAGTGGAAGTGGGAAAGGATTACTATGGATTTTGTCAGTGGATTACCCCTTATGCTTAGTAAGAAGGACTCAGTCGGGGTGATTGTGGATCGTCTGACTAAGTCAGCTCATTTCATACCGGTAAGGGTTGACTACTCGCTTCAGAAGTTAGCTAAGTTGTATGTGGCAGAGATAGTGAGGTTGCACGGTGTACCAGTGTCGATCATCTCGGACAAGGATCCCGGATTCACGTCGAGGTTTTGGAAAGCGTTACATCAGGCGTTGGGTATGCGGTTGGATTTTAGTACTGCATTTCATCCACTGTCTGATGGGCAGTCGGAGAAGGTTATACAAATCTTAGAGGATATGCTGAGAGGTTGTTTTTTTGACTTCAGAGGTAGCTGGGAAGAATTTCTACCATTAGCTGAGTTCGCGTACAACAAAAGTTATCAGGCAAGCATTAAGATGGCACCAGATGAGGCGTTGTATGGTAGGAAGTGTCACACACCTACATGCTTGACAGAGTTGGGTGAGCGTCAGATGTTGGGACCAGAGTTGGTTGCAGAGACTGAGGAAAAGGTTAAGTTGATTCAAGCTCGTTTGAAGGAAGCGTCGGACAGGCAGAAGTCATATGCTGACCTCAAGCGGAGGGATATAGAGTTTGCCGTGCGTGACAAGGTCTTTTTGAAGGTCTCACCGTGGAAGAAAGTGTTGAGATTTGGAAGGAAAGGCAAGTTAAGTCCAAGGTTTATTGGGCCGTATAAGGTATTGAGACGAGTGGGACTAGTAGCCTATCAGCTCGAGTTGCCAGCAGAGCTGAGTTAGATTCACGATGTGTTCCATGTCTCCATGCTTAGACGCTATCGTTCAAATCCATCACATGTTGTGGCAGTGGAGGAAATAGAGGTGAGTCTAGATTTGACGGTGGAAAATGAACCAGTGCAGATTCTAGATCGAGATGTGAAGGTGTTGCGCAGGAAGTCAGTTCCATTAGTGAAGGTGCAATGGCGGAACCATGTCGTGCAAGAAGCTACATGGGAACCAGAGGATGTGATGAGACAGCAATACCCTCAACTCTTTTAACCAGGTAATTTCGAGGCCGAAATTATTTTTAAGGGGGTAGAACTGTAACATCCTGAAATACGGGGTTGTTGTGATTGAATTGTTTTGCATGAGTATGGATTGTTGTGTTGTTAATTAAGGTGTTTTAAGATCTAGGTATAAGCCAAGGTAGGCCCGAGCTGTGGGGAAATTTTTGTTTTTAAGCTTTAGTTAAAGGGAGCTGAAGGAGCTAGGGGTTAAGTGTAATTCGTGGGGGAATTTAAGCACAAGAATAGCCTTGGTAAAGTGGCAATGGGAACAAGGTTAGACTTTAGTACCGCTTTTCATCCACAGACTGATGGTCAGTCTGAGAGAGTAATTCAGATCATGGAGGATATGCTAAGGGGTTGCATCATCGATTTTAGGGGAAGATGGGAGGACTATTTACCCTTGGTAGAATTCGCGTACAATAACAGCTATCAATCTAGTATTCAGATGGTGCCTTATGAAGCGTTATACGGACGGAGATGTCGTACTCCTACTTGTTGGACAGAGTTGGGTGAACGTCAGGTGTTGGGTCCAGGATTAGTTTCGAAAACGGAAGAGACAATTAAGTTGATTTGAGCTCGATTGAAGGAAGCGTCTGATCGGCAGAAATCTTATGCGGATCTGAAGTGTAAGGAGTTAGAATTTGCAGTGGGAGACTAAGTCTTTTTGAAAGTGTCGCCGTGGAAGAAGACGTTATCGTTCCAGAGTTTTAGAAGATAAGGAGTTGGAATTTGCAGTGGGAGACCAGATCTGGTCCTGGAGTTTGGGCCGGGTTTGGGTTGTTACACCCAGGGGCGTGTTGATTGACCGTGCATCCCCTACATGCTAGGTTTATAAAGTCAGAATGCTCAGTAGTAAACACACGGGTAGAGACACGACCGTCTGTCTCAGCCGTGTGGAAGGCATGGCCTTGGACATGGGCATGTGCCTAGGCCATGTGAAGTCTGCACTTAAAATGTAGAATTTAATTTGACACACGGTCTAAGGACATGAGTACGCCTTGGCCATGTGACCTTAGTGAGGTGATGACGTCATAAACAGAATGCCAAGGTTTTGGCACACGGGCTAAGACACGGGCGTGTCGAGGCTGTGTGAAAGACACAGGCCAGCGACACGGGCATGTACCCGGTCGTGTGAAATAAGTCAGTGTTGACCACGGGTGAAGAACATGGGCATGTCAGGGGGCACACGAGCGTGTCCCTTGAACAACATAGGCGTGTGGCCCTTGTTTGGACAAAAATTTTCTATGTATGTAAAATTTCTCAGTTTAATTTCGAAACCTCCGGAAGTATGTTTAGGGTCTCGTAGGCCCAGGACGAGCAGGTTATGAGTTTTAAATGGAAAGTGTCTAAGCTGCAGTGAAATTTTATAACTCGATGTGTTATGTTTAAGTAAGTTAAGTTAGATAATGTCTCGTATCCGATTCCGGTTTCGAACACGAGTAAGGGGTGTTACAGTCCCTGAGCCTAAAACATGCAAATTAACCATTTTTACCCAAAATTAAGCCTAGCTGAATACTTATGCTATCCAATATGGCCCATTATTGCAACAATTTCATATCAAATCTTTATATTTTTACTATTTCAATAATTTAGTTCCTAATCAAAAAATTCATCAAAATCACCTTACAAAATACTTTTTAAATATCAAACAACATTCCAAATTCATCATATAATATAAAAAATCACAAGATTAATCAATGGCAACATTCACAATCTTTAACAGTTTTAAAGTCGAAGGTACGGGCTAGCTAGACCTAGTTGCAACGATATAAAAAACATAAAAAATATTAAAAACGAGTAAAAAATCAATTACCAAATTAACTTGTGAAGTTTCCAAAACCTCAAGGTCTATAAAATGGTGCTTTTCTCCTTACCGTTTAGTGAAGAAGACATGAAAATGATGATCATAACTTTTGTTTTAATTTAATTTAATTTAATTTAATTTATCAAACTACCATTTTAACCATGGTTAATAAATAAATAAAACACCAATTTCATGCCCATAATTGTCCACTAACTCCTTGAATGGTATAATCCCATTTAAGTCCCTTTTCCTTTATTCAATTAACCATTTAATCACTCAAATCAAATAGTGATCAAATTTTACATTTTTTGCAATTTAGTCATTTTAATTAATTAACGATCGAAATATTAAAGTTTTTGTAACACCCCAAACTCGACCCATGCGTTATGAGCGGATTTGGCGTGTCACACGAGCAAAACATGTTAAACCCTTTTTATTCGTACTAAAAAAAATTGCTTTGTTAAAATCAAGAAAACAAGTTTTGATTTGATAAAATACTACTAACCTCGAAGATTAGATTGATAAATCGATAAATTTGAACTAATGATCTTACAAAACCGTGACTTTTGAAAACGACGTTGAAAATTCGAAAGAGAATCCGAGTCTTTTGAAAATGGCGCTAATAGTTCGAGAGAAAATATCCGAGTTAAAATATTTGTAAAAGTTTATTTTGAAATCCATTTGTTAATCGATTTTGGAAAACCTTTACTTAAGTTTTTAGAAAATTCCCTTTTTAAACAATTTAAGAAAAATAATAAAAACATCCCAACCATAAAGCAAAATAAAAATAGTCCAGAGGCCTTATTACAACATTTAATCGAAAATAGTAAAGTAATAAAATAAACGAGAAAGAAGTCTAAAGTCCAAATAAACCATTTTTGAAGTATGGCCTCCCTCGAGTCATCCATAGCCCAAGTCCATACCATCAAGCATTACCTACAAGGGTTAAGAGAAAGGGGGGTGACTTACAAGAACTCAGTGTGAAACCCGCTTACCGTTATCCATTGGGCCGGAACCCAATTAGCAATATTTTGGGCCTAAGCCCATTTACAATAACAATAATGTATCAAATATAACATGTGTATGAAATGCAATTCCCAAACCAATCCTAATAATCCATCCGCTACACACTACCCGTACCAACCAACACACCCGTGGGTGATCTTTAGCCAACCCACCCCGCAACACACCAATCGCAGGCATTAAGCCATTTATAACAAATATAATTGTGGCCAAGCCACCAGATTAACAGAATTTATGTAGCTTTGCCACTATACAGATTTGTGGCAGAGCCACCAGAATTATGTAGCAGAGCTACCAGAACTTCTCTTCAATATTATCCCCTCCCATGCAAAATCATGTATATAATGCATAACAAATCACAATATAACAACAATAATTTATTCGGATATTTATTAAAAAATTATGACCCATTATCTCAATTAATCAAAAAGGCCCATTAAGCAAAATATCAGATTTGGCCCATTTAGCAAAATATCAGATTGGCCCACTTAGCAAAATATCAAATTGGCCCACTTAGCTAAATATCATATTGGCCCATTTAGCAAAATATCAAATTGGCCCATTAAGGAAATATAACAATTCGACACATAAGCAATTTCGTATTTCGGCCCTTTAGGGCATTTCCATAATTCAGCCCATAAGGGCAATTTCATAATTCGATAATTTACCCACTAAGGGTAATTCGGTAATTTTGTAATCCAGACTTAACTAATAATTTGGGCATAACTTGAGTTAGAAATCTCAAAATTTAAATTCGTAAATTTTCCTTGAAACTAGACTCATATATCTTCTTACTACAATTTTTCCAGAATTTTTGGCTTAACCATTTAGTATAGTTTATTCCTTAAATTTTCCATTGTTTCACTGACCAATGATTCTAACCTCTATTACCCAAAATTCAAATATCTCATTGTACAGTTTTCATATATTGCTCCCACTTACATATAAATTATAACTTACAATTCACTTTGTACAATTTTATACTATTTTTCCAAAACAGATCAGGGAACCACGAAGTCATTCAGAACCAGTCTCACTAAAATTAAGATATCTTAGAATATAAAATTCCTTTCCCTTCTCCATTTCTTCCTTATAGAAATAGACACAGTAAGATTTAATTCGATATCTCATTCACTTTCTGATTCCCTTTCTCCTATTTTTTTGAGATTTTTCAAAAACATGTCACTGCTTCTAACCGAAACTATTTTATTACAAAATACGATTAACACTACGATCATAAGCACGCCCGAGTGATCACGGATGCCAGTTTTTTGGCTTTCTTTGGTATTTCGACCGATTCACAAAATATTTCATACAAACTTTTAGAGAAGAGTGAGATTACAAACCATTTCAGATATGTATACGTAAGATACGGGATTACACACCTTATTTAGATTTCCTAACGAACCACTCGTCGATGACCTAGAACAATACCAACCAAAAGTTAGCCTCGAATTTCCAAAAGATTTCGTATCACTTACACTTGAATCACTTACCACTATGTCTGAAGGTAGAATATATCGAGTGATTTTTCCCTAAAACATATAGTCGATTATTTGAAACTTCAATCCAATTTGCAACATAGCAAAATAGAGATATAGTGAAAAATCCAAAATGAACCCCCTTACCTTATCGATATTGGATCCAATTTCCACCGTTTGACTTCGGCTAGAACAATACACGGTCTCTCACTTAAAACACTACAAAAAGAGAAAATAATCTCGTTTGAGAGGGTAGAATAAAATGATGGTCTCAGTTAAAAGGACCATCCTATTCCAAGACATATATTCGGCTAGGAGAAGGAAAAATAAAAATGTTTGAATAGAACCACTTACCGATTGATCAAAGGAGTGAGTGTTAATACAGATGAAAAGAACGATAAAGAAGAAATGAAGAGTTCGATTTTTCCAAAGGAAAATGAGTGAACAATTTGATCTCCAAGGCTTAGGTACTTTCGGCAACAAGGAAGAAAAGAATAAACAAAAATGCACACTAAAGCCTTGAAAATTCGGCAAAGAGAAGAGGAAATTTGGAGAGAAAGAGAATGATACAAAAAACTACAGAGAAGAACCTCTCAAGCACTAGCTTTGCCAAAAACTCCTAGCAAAATTTGGCTATCACCCCCTGTAGCCCCAAAACCGTCGACATTCATGTCCCTAATAGTCAAAAATTTGCCAACCACCCTTTCCATATTACATCCCTTGAAAAAGGCCACATGTTCCCCCTACTTTCCCCTTTCTCTTGATTTCTTTCCTCACATTCATCCTTTCCTATTTTCCTTAGCCATATTGCCAAAAATAAAAAGTCCACCTTGCCTTATTTATATGCTTGGCTGACACTTAAGGAAAGAGTGCAAAAATAATAGTTAAAGTTTGCACACAATAGGATTTGAACCTCTTCCCTCAAAGTCCATCACTTGATGTCATAACCTCTTTACCAATAGCTCATTTATGCAAGCACATTACTCATTTATTTCTATAAGTCTCGAAGCTACTTACCATCTCTCCTTAAAGTGCTAAAATACCAAATTTTTCCTAAGGCCCAATTAAACCCGAGACTTCATAGAAACCTCGTAACCTTCCAAATTCACTTAACTAATAAGTCCAATTTGCAATAATGGCATTCTTTTGTTCTCAAAATTTTAAACACTCCTACGCTCAAGGCCTATTGGGCCCAATCCTACTAGGCCCAATTTTGGGATGTTACAGTTCTACCTTCCTTAAAGAAATTTCGTCCTCGAAATTTCCAACCAACTCCTAAACGCTTCGCTTAAATCACACCACTAAGCTTTCGCTGCGCACTCTGATCTTAATAACATTAATGTACTTTTAACATAAGCTTGAATCCTCTTTCAAACAACCAAACATCTAACCACAGAAGCAAGTCGTTATCTACCACTTATACCAAAAATTTTCTTACATTCAATCATCACTTCCAACCAAAACAAACTTGACTTGATGGTGATGAAACAATCCCGAGCCTTATGCTCCTTAGAGCCGCATCTGAAGCATACTCCTGACCTCCTCCAGCATTCTCCCGGATGACGCCTTCTACAATAATCGCAAGCCGAAAAGTTTGGTCGTGCCTTGACATGCTTTACAGAACGAGACTACGACCCTAGAGAATCGTGATCTCTTTTCTTCTTACAGTCTACGCGCCCAATTCGAAGTACTTCACCAATTTCTTTAACCTCCTCCAATACCTCCTTAACTATCTGAGTCAGCTCATCAACTCCAACTCGATCATGAGATCCCGTCTTAGCCATTAGCGATGCCAACGCCTCCCTTTCGGGCACATGCCCCGATACTGAAGATCTAGTCCTAGTACCTCAGCCTCTAGCACGTCCACGTCTACCTCATCCACGTTTTCTAGCACTCATGTTCACTAAGTCGCTATAATCTTGATTAAGAGTTTTATGAATCATTATGCTATTTCAGTGTTTATTAAACAATGTTTTATGGAGTACAAGAAGTAAAGTTGTTTTCGTAAAACGCATCCTATAGTCTCAATCTCTATAGTTTCAGTTCCTAAAACTAAAAGTTCTAGAGTATTCTATTTTGTGGAATTTTCTTACCATAGTACTAACACAATAATCATAAAATAAAAACACATACTTACTTCACTAGGTGCTAGATACTCGTGATGTCATACTTCCTTTCAAACATGTATTTATAAATCAAAATTCTAAACAGTTTTGGAAAATGCTTTTGAACCCAAACCATGGCCGAGTTTTGCAACTGGGCTCTGATACCATAAAATGTAACACCCCAAACTCGGCCCATGCATTATGAGAGGATTTGGTATGTCACACGAGCAAAATATGTTAAACCCTTTTTATTCATACTAAAAAAATATTGCTTTGTTAAAATCAAGAAAACAAGTTTGATTTGATAAAATACTACTAACCTCGAAGATTTGATTGATAAATCGATAAATTTGAACTAATGATCTTACAAAACCGTGACTTTTAAAAACGACGTTGAAAATTCGAAAGAGAATCCGAGTCTTTTGAAAATAGCGTTAATAGTTCGAGAGAAAATATCCGAGTTAAAATATTTGTAAAAGTTTATTTTGAAATCCATTTGTTAATCGATTTTGGAAAACCTTTATTTAAGCTTTTAGAAAATTACCTTTTTAAACAATTTAAGAAAAATAATAAAAACATCCCAACCATAAAGCAAAATAAAAATAGTCCAGAGGCCCTATTACAACATTTAACCGAAAATAGTAAAGTAATAAAATAAACGAGAAAGAAGTCTAAAGTCCAAATAAACCATTTCTGAAGTATGGCCTCCCTCGAGTCATCCATAGCCCAAGTCCATACCATCAAGCATTACCTACAAGGGTTAAGAGAAAGAGGGTGACTTACAAGACTCAGTGTGAAACCCCCTTACCGTTATCCATTGGGTCGGAACCCAATTAGCAATATTTTGGGCCTAAGCCCATTTATAATAACAATAATGTATCAAATATAACATGTGTATGAAATGCAATTCCCAAACCAATCCGAATAATCCATCCGCTACACACCCCCCGTACCAACCAACACACCTGTGGGTGATCTTTAGTCATCTCACCCCGCCAACACACCAATCGCAGGCATTAAGCCATTTATAACAAATATAATTGTGGTCAAGCCATTAGATTAACAGAATTTACGTGGCACTGCCACTTTACAGATTTGTGGCAGAGCCACCAGAATTATGTAGCAGAGCTACCAGAACTTCTCTTCAATATTATCCCATCCCATGCAAAATCATGTATATAATGCATAACAAATCACAATATAACAATTGTAATTTTTTCGGATATTTATTACAAAATTATGGCCCATTATCTCAATTAATCAGAAAGGCCCATTAAACAAAATATTAGATTTGGCCCATTTAGCAAAATATCATATTGGCCCACTTAGCAAAATATCAGATGGGCCCATTTAGCAAAACATCAAATTGGCCCACTTAGCAAAATATCATATTGGCCCATTTAGCAAAATATCAGATTGGCCCATTAAGGCAATATAACAAATCGGCCCATAAGCAATTTCGTATTTTGGCCCTTCAGGGCATTTCCATAATTCAGCCCGTAAGGGCAATTTCGTAATTTGGTAATTTACCCACTAAGGGTAATTTGGTAATTTCGCAATCCAGACTTAACTACTAATTTGGGCATAACAATTTAAAACAATCCATCTACGTCGTACTAACTGAATTGACTATAACTTGAGTTAGAAATCTTGAAATCTAAATCCCTAAATTTTCCTTGAAACTAGACTCATATATCTTCTTACTACAATTTTTTCAGAATTTTTGGCTTAACCATTTAGTATAGTTTATTCCTTAAAATTTCCCTTGTTTCACAAACCAATGATTCTGACCTCTCTTACCCAAAATTCAAATATCTCACTGTACAGTTTTCATATATTTCTCTCACACTCTTCTAATGAAAATAGGCTCACTAAGGAATCCATACATATAAACTATAACTCACAATTCACTTTGTACAATTTTATATGATTTTTCTAAAACATATCAGGGAACCACGAAGTCAGTCAGAACCAGTCTCACTAAAATTATGATATCTCAGAATATAAAATTCCTTTCCCTTCTCAGTTTCTTCCTTATCGAAATAGGCACAGTAAGCTTTAATTCGATATCTCATTCACTTTCTGATTCCCTTTCTCCAATTTTTCGAGATTTTTCAAAAACATGTCACTGCTTCTAATCGAAACTATTTTATTACAAAATACGATTAACACTACGATCATACGCACGCTCGAGTGATCACGGATGTCGGTTTTTGGTTTTCTTCGGTATTTCGACCGATTCACAAAATATTTCATACAAACTTTCAGAGAAGTGTAAGATTACACACCATTTCAAATATGTATACGAAAGATACGAGATTACACACCTTATTTCGATTTCCTAACGAAGCACTCGTCGATGACCTAGAACAATACCAACCAAAAGTTAGCCTCGGATTTCCAAAAGATTTCGTATCGCTTACACTCGAATCACTTACCACTATGTCCGAAGGTAGAATATATCGAGTGATTTGTCCCTAAAACATATAGTCGATTATTTGAAACTTCAATCCAATTTGCAACATAGCCAAACAGAGATATAGCAAAAAATCCAAAATGAACCCCCTTACCTTATCGATATTGGATCCAATTTCCACCATTTGACTTCGGCTAGAACAATACGCGGTCTCCTACTTAAAACACTACGAAAAGAGAAAATAATCTCATTTGAGAGGGTAGAATAAAATGATGGTCTCGGTTAAAAGGACCATCCTATGCGAAGACATATATTCGGCTAGGAGAAAGAAAAAGAAAAAATGTTTGAATAGAACCACTTATCGATTGATCAAAGGAGTGAGTGTTGATACGGATTAGAAGAACGATAAATAAGAAATGAAGGGTTCGGTTTTTCCAAAGGAAAACGAGTGAAAAATTTCATCTCCAAGGCTTAGGTACTTTCAGAAACAAGGAAGAAAAGGAGAAACAAAAATGCACACTGAAGGCTTGAAAATTCGGCAAAGAGAATAGGAAATTTGGAGAGAAAGAGAATGATACAAAGAACTAAAGAGAACAACCTCTCAAGCACTAGCTTTGCCAAAAACTCCTAGCAAAATTTAGCTATCACCGCCTTTAGCCCCAAAACCGTCGACATTCATGTCCCTAATAGTCAAAAATTTGCCAACCACCCTTTCCATAACACATCCCTTGAAAAAGGCCACATGTTCCCCCTACTTTCCCCTTTCTCTTGATTTCTTTCCTCATATTCATCCATTCCTATTTTCCTTAGCCATCTTGCCAAAAATAAAAAGTCCACCTTGCCTTATTTACATGCTTGGCCGACACTTAAGGAAAGAGTGCAAAAATAATAGTTAAAGTTTGCACACAATAGGATTTGAACCTCTTCCCTCAAAGTCCATCACTTGATGCCATAACCTCTTTACCAATAGCTCATTTATGCAAGCACATTACTCATTTATTTCTATAAGTCTTGAAGCTACTTACCATCTCTCCTTAAAGTGCTAAAATACCAAATTTTTCCTAAGGCCCAATTAAACCCGAGACTTCATAGAAACCTCGTGTCATTCCAAATTCACTTAACTAATAAGTCGAATTTGCAATAATGGCATTCTCTTGTTCTTAAAATTTTAAACACTCCTACGCTCAAGGCCCATTGTGCCCAATCCTACTAGGCCCAATTTTGGGATGTTATAGTTTTTCAATGAAACTTTAATACCATCTTAATAACACTCCGTAAATATTTATAAAAAATATTTACAGCTCAATTTATAGAAACGAGGTCCCGATAGCTCATTTTCTAAAACCGCTTGACTTTAGGGTCTTACGACTTGAACTTAATAAATCATTTATATAACAAAATGACTAAATAAAAAACCTTTTTAAAACCATATTTGACTCGTAAATATTAAATAATAATATTTACAAACTTACTTTTCAAGTTCGGTGGCCCTAAAACTACTGTTTTTGACACCACTAAAAACGGGCTGTTACATTTAAGCGGTGTTATCAGAATCTCACATTGTTAAAATCAAGTTTGGAAAGAAATCTTCAGCACATCTGACTCATAACTCAAGCTAACAACAACCTGATCGAAAGTCAATACTTTAAAATATAGTAGTTCTCTTAAGTAAATAAATAAGTCAACTATATAAAATGAAAAATACTGATTCTTTAGGCCATGTGACAAAGCTTAGACCGTATAAACGGAGACATACGGCCATCTCTCCAGATTGTGTAACTAGCTGATATTGTGTGCAGCATAAATAACCTGTTTAAGCAATTGACTAATCATTCAAACAAGAAACCAATATGCCCTCATTGACACCAAGAATTCAACCATTAAACAACAAGGAAACTTTACCATTCTTGCCAGCTTAATTGTAACAACCCAAAAATCGGGGTTAGTAGAATCGGGTTTGTGAATCGAGAGATAGTGATCATGCCTGAAAATTGTAAATTATCTATGCATTTCTAGGAAATAAATGAGGTATTGGTTTGTTGGTTAAGTGTTAGTGTAACGTTTCTTGAAACCCAAGTTCAAATCCCTTTTCTTGCAACATTTTTATTATTTTGCAACTTTTGCCTTAAACCCTAGTATGTGACATGCCTTGTTTTTAAAAAAAATATTTCAAATTATATCAAGAACGAGTTATTGGTTTGATGGTTAAACATTAGTGAATTTATCCTTGAGGTCCTAACTTCAATTCTCTTCCCATGCAAATAATTTAATTTTTTTTACAAAAATCCTTTGTTTTAATGTGTGGGCCATCAAAGCCTAGTTAACCTAGGTATACATAATAAGTTTTTTTACTAATAATCAGCCTTTAATCTTCCTCCTCATTTCCCTACCTGTTCCTCTCCTCCTCACCTTCTTGTTGATTTTTTTTCTTTTCCTCCATTGTTGTCGTTGCCTACACCTAGTTTTACCATTTCTTTCTTCTTTTTTTTTTTTTTTTTTGCCACAATATTTGTTAACACATTCTCCACCATATTGCTGTCATTTTTCCTCATTAAAATCAGCCCCAAATATGAAATCTTTAACTCCAACATCAATCCTGAACATTGCCAAGAAAGTGCTATTGTCGTTTCTCTCTACTAGCTTGGGTAAGGTCTCTCCTCTCTTCAATTTCTTAATTAATATTTTCCATTTAAAATCTGAATTTCCAGATCTGAAATATGGGGATTTTAAATGATTTAAAAAGTATTTTTCTAGAATTTAATGAGATCTCAAACCGTTTTAAAATTCAGCCCCAATTTTGGCCACCACGATTGGGGGTGCGTGCACCTATGGGCAAGAAAATGGGATGTTTTGTTTCTTGGTTCTTGCCTATATTTTCTCATCATTAATTTGAGTTCTTGAACCCTCATAATCAGATTTTAAACCCATTTCAATTAGGGAAAAATGTTCTTGATCAATTGGGCATTCGGATTCCACAAATCGTGAAGCGTAAGTGCAATTAAGGATAACAGTTTGTTATTTTGACATACTAGTTGGGTAAAGGTTATGAATGGATTAAATGAAGAAATTTAATCACTAAGTAGCTAATTATTTTCCAGTATATTATTGAATTAGGTGCTGACCCAAATGCCTTGAATCATCCGTAAAGGTGAAGAACGATTGTACGTACGGTTCGCATCAATACAGTGTAAGGAATCTGACTAGTTTGGATTCATAAAATAGTTATAATTTGAAGGATTGGTTTGAACTCATAAGTGGGTGTTTGGGGGCTGTTTTAATGGTAAATTTATTGAATTTATACTGAATTTTGGTTTTGGTTCGTTTAAGGAATTATTATGGAAAATTGGAAGATTCGCTAGAATGTTGCGAGGAAGCGAAAAATAAGGTGTGGGTGCTCAACTCATAAAATTATTTGAAATGTCAAATATCATGTTATATATGATAAATTAGCTTGCTGACTAGATTATCTTAATAGCCAAATTATTGATTTTGTGAGTGGCCGAACCAAGTATGTTTCAAGCCTTAAAAGATTGACACGTTGGCAAAATTGCTAGTTTGATAGTATGGATGTTTAATTGAGTTTGTAATTGCATATTTGAGTTATGAGATATGAGAATGTTTGACTGAATGATATAATGTGTTGAGATATTAAGCTTCTTAATGATTTAAACAAATGAGATATTTGTTATATTGTGTACTGAAAAGGGTGCTATTTATGCACAAAGAAAATCCGTAAAGTATGTGAAATTGAATGATATTGATTGATACCAACACAATGGTAATTTAAAAGATTGGAATAGTGTTTCCATTTACTGAAAATATGTGATTATTGAAGACATGTTGAACATGTGAAATGAATGTGAAAAGTATTGAGTTATGGTTATGTATGAGGTTGCGTGACATATTGCATAAGCATTGGGTTGGGATTTTGTGGTTGATGGAGGAGTTCTGTGGAGTACTAGCGGCATATTAACTTCGCATTATTCATAGTCAGTGCACTGCACCTGGAGTACCGAGGGGATTGGCAATTTTATCACATGTTATATGTTATTGGTGATTGTATCGCACTATTTGATATCCGACAGATTTTCTGCATTATTGATTATTCGGGGGTTTTACCCCATCAAGCTATTCTCATAATGTTTTGGAGTTTGACAGACGAGTTCTGGGGAACTCGTGGTGTGTAACGGATGGTATGGGTAGGAACCTTTTTACATTGCATCATGTGTACGGCATATTCGGATGTTATTAATTTATGCTGTGTATTGTATTTTATTGTACTGAATGGTGATTGTACTCAAATGAACGATGTCCCATGCTTATACACTGTTTGAAATCAATTTGATATTGGCTATGTAATGATATGAAATTCCAATGATGGTTTTGTGTTATTCTATTAATGCTAATATGTTTCAATGTATTCGATATTTATGTTTTTGTCTGTATAAATAATTGTTCAACTCACACAAAGCTTTTCATAAGCTCACCCCCAATAGTGTTTAACTTTTTAGGTAAACCTCAAAATTAGGACCGAGCTTGGCATCCGAAGAATCACCTTGAAACTCAAACTATTTTTAATAAGTATTAATCAGTTTCTATTGGTTTTGGTTTGTAATTTTTAATGACTTTTGGTTTGTGGTTTGCTAACTTTTCTTCTGGGATTTTTGCATGCATGAATTACGCAAGCATAATAACCAGATAATGCATGATATTGGACTTAAGTAAAATTTGATATTGTTCCCTAGTTTTCGTTGCCTTTGCAAATGAACCATTTTTTAAAACAAATTGATAAGCCAACTAAGTTTTCAAAATGACTTGTAAAATGGTTTTTCTGCTGCATTAGTTTAACATTAAGTTTTTTGAAAACAAGAGCGACAAGAAAATGACTTTTCTAAAACAACTCTATCAACAATAAAATGAATCCTAAGTATACACGACTTAATGAATGAATTCTTTAAAGATAACTCAAATTACAACTACGATTTTCTCTAAAATGAGTTTATTTAAGGTCTTCAAAAGTAACGTAAGTTATCTTAGCCATTTCGATGGCTAATGTAGCCTTCTCAATCTAGACATAACGTCTAGGCTGGGTTTGGGAGGTTCCATTTAGTGCTATCATATCCTTGGTTCAAAACCTCAAATTGAGTTTTTAAATCTACTTAAGTAAGTCTGCATCCATGCATACATGAAAAAGAGGAAATTTGGGAAAAACAAGCCACAGAGAATTTCAAAAATGATATTCTACAAAGAAAATCAAGTCTGAGACTCCGATGCTGGTTGCCATAAAAAAGATATTGTTAAGTTATAAGTAAATACTTGAGGTGTATTACTGTAAACATAGAATTGAAATAGTTAGTATTAAATTTTTCTTTGAAATTGTAAGATAGGAAACTAAAAATTGACTGAAGTTAGCTAGTGGTTTTTTCTTCTGAAACTGTAGATTAAATTTAGGACCATAGGATACATCATTAACAATTATAGAAAGAATAACCATGGGGCTCAGCATCAAGCTACCAATTTGAGTCATTTGCTTATCAAAGAATTGTGCCTAACCCTAAGAAGACTGACATCGTGATTGCGCCTACTTCTGAAGACGAAAACCAGGAGGCTGGGATGATGCATTGTTTGTCCCAAGTGATATTAGGAGTTTTAGAAAGGTTTTCAAGATTATGGTTAAAAGGACTAATATGGAGGGAGAGATTAAACGCTTGGAGTGCAAAAGAAAGGAAAAGAATAAAGTTCGGAAAATGAGAGAGCCTGCTTCCATTGGACCAAATCCGTGACCTTTAAAGTGGGTCAGATGAGTCAAACCTTGACAAAAGGTTGTAGTAGTTATTATTAGAGAAACTATTGGATTAGCTAGGATTCTAATTTGTAGATATTTTGGTAAGCGTAATCCAGTAGAGTTTCTATCAAAATTGGGAATTGGGGTAGAGGAATATGTTAGTAATGTTTCCTTTATTAGATATGCAAAATATATGTTAGGAATTTATGGAGACACATTGTCTATAATTGTGTTGGAATCAAAGTTGCGCAACGAAAGCTTGGTGGCCTGGTTTGAAGGAAAAGGGGTAACAGATTTTGTGACCAAGAAAATTTCGAAGACAAAATTTCCTTAAGGAGGGGAGAATTGTAACATCCTAAAAATTGGGGGTTAGTAGAATCGGGTTTTTCAATTGAAAGAGAGTGATCATGCCTTAATTTTTTGAATTATCTATGCATTTTTATGAAATAAATGAGGTATTGGTTTGTTGGTTAAGTGTTAGTGTAACGTTTCTTGAAACCCAAGTTCAAATCCCTTCTCTCGCAATATTTTTATTATTTTGTAAATTTTGCCTTAAACCCTAGTATATGATATGCCTTGTCTTTTAAATAAATATTTCAAATTATATCAAGAATGAGTTGTTGGTTTGATGGTTAAACATTAGTGAATTTATCCTTGAGGTCTTACTTCAATTCCTTCCCATGCAAATAATTTAATTTTTTTTACAAAAATCCATTGTTTTAATGTGTGGGCCATCAAAGCCTAGTTAACCTAGGTATAAATATTATTTTTTTTACTAATAACCAGCCTTTAATCCTCCTCCTCATCGCCTACATCTAATGTTACCATCTCTTTCTTTTTCTTTTTGCATTAAGATTGTGCACCATCTTCTTTACTATATTTTTTCCATTTATCCTCATCTAAATCAGCCCCAAATCTAAAATCCTGAACCCCAAGATAGATCCCAAACATTGCCAAGAAAGTGCCATTGCCGTTTCTCTCGACTAGTTTGGGTAAGGTCTCTTCTCTCTTCAATTTCTTAATTAATCTTGTCCATTAAAAACTTGTAACACCCCTAACCCGTATCCGTCGCCGGAGTAGGGTTACGAGGTATTACCGATCAATACACATCATTTAACATACATAACTCAATACATTTATGTATTCATACTCAAATACCATTTAATCACAAACACATTGTAACATCCTGAATTAGGGCCTTTCCATTTTAAGTGTTTGTGTATGAATGCTATGTTTGTCATGCTAGTCTAGGGTACTTAATGGTCTAGGAATGATTTAGGGGTAAGCCGAAGTCTTGGTGAAAATTTGCATTTTGAGCACTTTTAAGGAAGACTAGCTGAATTAGGCCTTAAGGGATACTGTGTGTGTTGGATGACACAAATAAGTGCCTTAGTAAAGTGGCAAGGAGGCGCCACTTAAAGGTTGAGGTAGGTGACACCACAAGGGAGCTGGAGGGAGTAGGTTCAAGTCGCGTTATCCTCCTTTTGAGAACTCTTATTGGCGTCAAGGGGAGCAGAGGTGGAGTTCGGCTGGGATGCTTGAAAAAGGGAGAGTTGATTCAGTCAAATAATTCAAAGGAATAGTGGAGAGGATTTTTAGGAGTTTGAATCATTCAAACTTGTTTGAATGAGTGGGGAGAGGGAATTAAGGAGAAAAAGAAGGGATTGAAGAGGTGTGTGTGTTAGCCGAATTTTTGAAAGGAGTTAGGTGGGATTGGGCATTCAGTTTTTGAGTGTTAAGTTAGGGGTGGCCGATTGTTGGTGGTAGCTTTGGGAGTGTTGAATATTTCGACTAGTTAGAGAGCACCTAGTGTTTTTGTTCTCTCATTTCTTTTGTGCCAAAACTGAAACACTCCCACACTTTTGGCTTGCATTCTTTCTTTTCTCTCAATTACCAAAACCGAGTTGCCTCCTAAGTCTCTTCTTCTTCTTTTCTTCTTTTGTGTTTGGCCGAAACCTACATTGCCTTCCATTCATCATCTTTGTTTTATTTTCTTTACCAATACCATCATAGCCGAACCTTCATTTACTCTTTGTTTCTTCTAATTTTTGTTCTCCTCGTTTTATTCTCTCCTTTATTCCTCTTTCTTTAGCCGAAACTCATTGAAACCACCCCCTTGCCGAATCCCTTCTTTTCTCCCTCTTTTCTCCTATTCATCCATACTTTGTGTTAGCCGAAACTATCAAGGCCATTAGAGATCCATTTTCTTCTTTAGCCGAAAGTTCCATTACCTTTCTTCTTCTTCTGCAACTCTTACTTTTCCTATTTCTATCTAGGGCCGAATACTCCTTGTTCTGCCGATTCATTGTTGGACAATTGTTGTTTTGGGCAAATCAAATCACCCTTTTTGCTGGGAGCGCAAGCCGAATTGTCAGGTGTTATTCGTTAGAAGTTAAGATAAGAGGCGATTTCTCTTATTTCGTCATCTCTCTCTTTCGGGTCTTGGTAGCCAAAGCCGAATGGCTAATTGGCCTAATGTTTGGATGCTTGGCCAAATATAGGTGGAAGTGGTGTCGCATTCTTTTTAGAGATTTTCAGGATTCGCTTGACTTGTGAATCAAGCCTAAAGCTTCGGCTTTTGTCGATTTAGGTAAGGAGATCTATTCTGCTAAACGTGTAAATCTACTCATATCTTACTCTATGTGTTAACTCGATCTTCTGACCAAGATTTCATCCAAGGACTCGAATGCCAACAATTCTAAGGAGGGGGTTCGACTTGTAAACCCAGCCCCTAAGTTTAAGAAGCAAGCAGTGTCAGCAGTTCGAGATTGTCCACCGGGTTATGGGCCGGCTTCTGAGTAGAGTCGTAGGTAGATAGCAGTGGTTTCGATTAACGATAGTGTCGACGTAGAGAGTGTGATATTACGTGTTATTAGGTGTGTAACTCTCACACACTTCGTATGTTATTTTTGTTAGTAACTATTATGTTTGAAAGCCGAAGTGACGTTATGGGTCACTAGAATACCATTGTGGGTAAAAGCGAGGACTCTGGGTAAGTTCTATTATGTGTTGCTATTAAAGAATGCATGTATTGTATGTCTGAGCATACCATGTTGATTAACTGTTATCCATGACCATGTAATTGGGATATGAGGTGAACAAGGAGGAATCATGATCTCTATTAGACTGTCACCAGTGGTTTGGTACCACAAGTGGGTTGACCCCATATAATCTTATATTTTGCGACTAAGTCTCAGTGGTTTGGAACCACCAGTGATTTGGTACCACATATATTATTTCTGTGACTTGTCCTAGTGGTTTGGCACTACAGTAGGTTAGCCCCACGTATGGATAATAGGATTGTCACCAGTGGTTTGGTACCACAAGTGGGTTGGCCCCACATATGATTATTTGTGACTTTTGTCACCAGTGGTTTGGTACCACAAGTGGGTTGGCCCCACATACTATTATTTGTGACTTTTGTCACCAGTGGTTTGGAACCACTAGTGGTCAGGTACCACCAGTGGCTAGGTATTGGGTAGATTCAGGAGATGTGGAGGCTGAACATTATAGGTTGGTTGGGCTGCATTGCATATTTGCATCATATATGAAATTGTGTAAGGGCCCAAAGCCCATTTGGACGGGGATTTGCACACTGAGTCTCGGTGGCTCACCCCTCCTTTAATCTTTGCAGGTAATCCTTAGACCGCGGATATGGAGTCGAGGTGGACTCAAGGTGGCCATGCATAATGTTTTGAGTGATTTTATCTTTAATAATTATTTTGGGATCGTTACTATTTTAATTTGGATTTTGGTATTGTAATAAGGCCTTTTGAACGGTAATTTGGTTTGTTCTTTAAATATTGTTTCAATTGTTATGGCACGCCTAATAAATAATCTAAGTGGATGTTTTTTTTCTACAAGCTAAATACTTTAAATTCTAAGATTTTTAATTGGCATATTGTGATCCGATTTTAGTATCAAGTTAACACAAAATTTTCAAGCTTGGACTCAAGATAGTTTCCAACTGATCACTCAATATACTCTTTGTTTTTTTTTTTAAATTCGACTTTGGATTACAAAATCTAAATTGTACTATGGCTTAAGTTAAACAATTATTTTTAAATCCTTACTAAAGGCACAGTGATGTGAAAAGATTTTTCTCAATCCATGATTCTTAACTCGGTTTCTAAAATTTTCTTTTCTGTAACATGGCAGATCCGGTCATAGCATTTTGACCGGGTTTGGGGCTTTACAATTGTGGTATCAAAGCCTGGTTTAAAAGCTTGGCTGTGAGTATAAGGCCCAAATTATTTTCTGTAGATGGTTTGCAAAATGGTTTTTGATGAAATACATTTTTTCGGAAAGCATGGCACCTGAGTATCCGGCACCGATCCGCGGCAGTAAGTTTTCTAATTATTGATTGTATGACTTAGTTATTTTGTGACGTGATTGCTAGTATTAGGAAAATTTACCTTAGAGACTGAAGCCTGTAGGAATGTTTGCTTTTGCGAAAACAACTACTCTGATAATATACTCATAAGACTATTTGGTAATAAACAATGGAAGAAAGCTAACTCATAAAACTCTTAATCAGATTAAAATTGTGAACGTTAGTCATGAGCACTCGAGGACGTGGGCGTAATGTACGTGGTTGTGGTAGAGGTAGGATTACTGTATCGAAACCAGTAGGGTCTGGTCATGGGTCAGGAAATGAGATGCCGCCACCGCCAGCTGTGAAACCAGAGTTTCAATACCAAACGGGTGGAGACGATGCGGTGTCTCAGGCGATGCTACGGGTATTAGAGAGAGTTGCTGGAGCAGGCATGGGTACGGGGGCCTGGAAATTTGTACCCGAACAACTCCAAGCCAATGGAGCGGAAATATTTAGGTGTGTTTCTGGTAAAGCTCCCAACGCAGCTGAATATTGGTTAGAAGCGACTGAGCGTATAATGGATGATCTTGATTTCATGGCACAGGAGAAGTTGAAAGGAGTGGTTTCCCTTCTTCGAGACGAGGCCTATCAGTGGTAGTTCACGATCAGGGATGACACGATGGCTGATGATATCCCCTGGGATTTCTTCAAAACAGCATTTTAGAAAAAGTACGTTGGATCGAGTTATGTGGATGCGTAACGTAAGGCATTTCTGAATCTGGTTCAGAGGAGTAAGTCAGTGTCCAAGTATGAGGGGGAATTCTTACGGTTAAGCCGTTATGCCCGGGGTATTGTGGCCATGGACCATGAGAGCTATGTTCAGTTTGAGGACGGGTTGAGAGATAAGCTGCGAGTGTTGATTGCTCCACAGCGGGAGAGGCAATTTGCTGTTCTTGTGGAAAAGGCTAAGATAGCCGAGGAGGTGAAGCAGTCTGAGAAGCAGAATTAGTACAGAAATAGGAATAAAAGGAGTTTTGGGCCATCAAGGTCTGGTGGGGGTTTTCAGAAAAAGGCTAGATTAGGCGGGCCGAGTCAAGCTGCAAAGCCTGTTGCTGCTCAATGGCCACCGCAGTGTGCTCGATGCGGAAAGTTTCATTCAAGAGAGTGTTGGGTAGGTGGTAGAGGATGCTTTAGATGTGGGTCGTTGGATCATCGGGTAAAGTATTGCCCACGGAGACCAGTTAAGACACAGTCTGAGGGTCAAGGACGTGCACAATTCAGAAGAGATGGTCAGCAACCGTAGAGGGGTCATGGTCCAGCCAGAGGAGGTAATGGTTTCGGTCAAGGCCGTGGAGCACCGGGCAGGGGTGCTGGGAATACAGATGCAAGACAGCCTGGATTGGTCTATGTAGCTAGGCGTCGAGAGGAGGGCGATGCACCAGACGTCATAACTGGTACGTTGCTAATTTATGGTTTGCCTTATACTGCCTTGATTGATATTGGTTCGACACACTCTTATGTTGCTAGTACTATAGCGGGAGCTCTAAACTTAGACTATGGGACTTCTTCTAGGGAGATGACTATAGTTAGCCCTCTAGGACAATCTGTAGTGGTCAATAAACTGTATAAGAATGTAACTCTGGAAGTTCAAGGGGTAGTTTTTCTGGCTGATCTGATGGAACTGCCGTTTGGGAAGTTCGATTTGATCTTAGGTATGGATTGGCTAGTGAAGTATCAAGCAAATCTGGACTGTGCAACCAAGCGTATGGTGTTAAGAGCTGTTGAGGGTATAGAGGTGGTAGTGATAGGCGAGAGAAGGAATTACCTATCTAATATGGTATCCGTTTTAAAGGCTGAGAGAATGGTGAGGACGGGATGCAAGGCGTTTATAGCTTATGTTTGTGCTTTGGAGGTCAACGAATCAACTATGGGGAATGTTCGAACAGTGAAGGAATTCTCTGATGTGTTTCCAGAAGAGCTTTCGGGTTTGCCTCCGGACCGGGAGGTGGAGTTTGGTATTGATCTTCTACCCGAAATAATGCCCGTGTCTATTGCCCCATATAGAATGGCGCCGAAGGAGTCAGTGGAGTTGAAGGCGCAAATTCAGGAATTGTTGGATCGGGATTTTATCCAGCCGAGTGTATCGCCTTAGGGAGCACCGGTGCTATTCGTTAAGAAGAAGGACGGATCAATGCGAATGTGTATTGATTACCGTCAGCTGAATAAGTTAACAATCAATAATAAGTATCCGTTTTCGAGGATAAACGACCTGTTCGATCAACTTAAGGGAGCATCAGTTTTTCCAAGATAGATTTGAGGTCGGGGTATCACCAGCTTAAGGTCAAGGAGGCAGATATTCATAAGACGGTGTTTCGTACTCGCTATGGTCACTACGAATTCTTGGTGATGGCGTTTGGATTGACCAACGCACCAGTAGCGTTTATGGACATGATGAATCGGGTTTTTCAATCGTTTTTGGATCAATTCGTCGTAGTTTTTATAGACGATATTCTGGTGTATTTGAAGTCCGAGGAGGAGCATAATTCACATCTTCGAGTGGTTTTGCAAATTCTGAGGGAGAAACAGTTGTTCGCTAAGTTTAGTAAATGCGAGTTCTGGTTAAGGGAAGTTACCTTTTTGGGTCATGTGGTGTCAGCTGAGGGGATTAGGGTGGACCCTCAGAAAATTGAAGCTGTTTTAGATTGGAAACCACCCAGGTCTGTGGCGGAGATTCAGAGTTTTCTTGGTCTAGCTGGGTATTACAGAAGGTTTGTGGAAGGGTTCTCTTTGATTGCAGCACCATTAACTAAGTTGTTAAGGAAAGGGGTTCAGTTTGTGTGGTCTGACAAGCAACAAGAAAGTTTTGAGAAGTTGAAGAAAATTCTGACAGAAGCTTCGGTGTTAATTCAGCCTGAGGTAGGGAAAGAGTTTACTGTCTATTGTAATGTGTCGCATACAGGGTTAGGATGTGTGCTGATGCAAGAGGGGAAAGTAGTAGCGTATGCTTCACGGCAGTTGAGACCTCACGATGCAAATTATCCGACGCATGATCTGGAGTTGGCTGTAGTAGTTTTTGCCTTGAAGATCTAGAGACATTACTTGTATGGGGAGAAGTCCATCGTTTACGCGGATCATAAGAGTTTGAAATACCTCCTTACATAGAATGAGTTGAATTTAAGACAGCGAAGGTGGATCGAGCTGTTGAAGGATTATGACTGCTCGATTGAGTACCATCCGGGAAAGGCTAGCGTGGTGGCAGACGCGTTAAGCCGTAAAGTAATATAGGACTTAAGAGCAGTTTTTGCCCACCTTAGTTTGTATGATGACTGCAGTTTAGTGGCAGAACTACAAGTGAAGCCGACATAGGTGAATCAGGTTAAAGAGTAGCAGTTATAAGATGATGTCTGGAGCGCTCGACTTTTGCAAGAGCAGAATGGTGGATTAGAGGGGTACAGTTTGAATAGCGATGGAGTTTTACGTTTCCGTGGGAAGGTTTGCATGCCGAAAGATATGGATTTGAGGCGGAAGATTCTTCAGGAAGCACATAGCAGTCCATACACTATGCATCCTGGAGGTAGTAAGATGTATCGGGATTTGCGGGAACAGTTTTGGTGGCCAGGGTTAAAGCGAGAAGTAACCAAATTTGTGGGTAAGTGTTTGACGTGTCAGCAGGTAAAGGCAGAACATCAATTGCCTTCGGGGTTGTTGCAATCAGTCAAGATTCCGCAATGGAAGCACGAAAGGATCACGATGGATTTTGTTAGTGGGCCACCTCTTATACCTACTAAGAAGGATTCAGTTTGGGTGGTAGTTGACCGTTTGGCAAAGTCTGCTCATTTCATACCGATTCGGGTTGATTACTCTCTACAAAGGTTGGCTAAGTTGTATATAGCGGAGATCATAAGGCTGCACGGGGTACCAGTGTCTATCATCTCGGACAGGGACCCTAGGTTCACGTCAAGATTTTGGAAGGCATTGCATCAAGCATTGGGTACAAAGTTGGACTTCAGTATAGCATTTCATCTACAGTCTGATGGACAGTCAGAGAGGGTAATTCAGATCTTGGAGGATATGTTGAGGGGGTGTGTCTTAGACTTCAGAGGAAGTTGGGAAGAATTTCTACTGTTGGTGGAATTCGCGTATAACAACAGCTACCAATCTAGTATTCAGATGGCACCGTATGAAGCATTGTATGGTCAGAAGTGTCGTACTCTTACATGTTGGACAGAGTTGAGTGAGCGTCAGTTGTTGGGTCCAGAATTGGTTGCTAAAATAAAGACAAGGTTAAGTTAATTCGGGCTCGACTGAAGGAAGCCTCAGACAGACAAAAGTCCTACGCGGATCTAAAACTTAAGGACATAGAGTTTGAGGTGGGTGACAAGTGTTCTTAAAGGTGTCATCGTGGAAGAAAGTGTTTAGGTTTGGGCGGAAGGGCAAGATAAGCCCCAAATTTATCAGACCTTATCGCGTGTTGAAATGTGTAGGACCAGTAGCCTATCAGCTCGAGCTACCTTCGGAGTTGAGTCAAATCCATGATGTGTTTCACGTTTCTATGCTAAGAGGCTACCGTTCGGATCCGTCTTATGTGCTACCGGTACAAGAAATAGAAGTAAGCCCGGACTTATCTTTTGAGGAAGAACCAGTACAGGTCTTGGATCAGGATGTCAAAGTATTGCGTAGGAAATCAGTTCCTTTGGTAAAGGTGTTGTGGTGGAACCATGGATCAGAAGAAGCTACGTGGGAGCCAGAGGATGTTATGCGGCAGCAATACCCTCAACTCTTTTGACCAGGTAATTTCGAGGCTAAAATTATTTAACTGTAACATCCTAAATTAGGGCCTTTGCATTTTAAGTGTTTGTGTATGAATGCTATTTTTGTCATGCTAGTCTAGGGTACTTTAGGGTCCAGAAATGATTTAGGGGTAAGCCGGAGTCTTGGTGAAAATTTGCTTTTTGAGCACTGTTGAGGTAGGTGACGCCAAAAGGGAGCGAGAGGGAGCAGGTTCAAGTCGCGTTATCCTCCTTTTGAGAACTCTTTTTGGCGTCAAAGGGAGCAGAGGTGGAGTTCGGCTGGGATGCTTGAAAATGGGAGAGTTGATTCAGTCAAATAATTCAAAGGAATGGTGGAGAGGGTTTTTAGGAGTTTGAATTATTCAAACTTGTTTGAATGAGTGGGGGAGAGGGAATTAAGGAGAAAAAGAAGGGATTGAAGAGGTGTGTGTGTTAGCCGAATTTTTGAAAGGAGTTAGGTGGGGTTGGGCGTTCGATTTTTGGGTGTTAGCTTAGGGGTGGCCAATTGTTGGTGGTAGCTTTGGGAGTGTTGAATAATTCGGCTAGTTAGAGAGCACCTAGTGTTTTTGTTCTCTCATTTCTTTTGTGCCAAAACCGAAACACTCCCACACCTTTGGCTTGCATTCTTTCTTTTCTCTCAATTACCAAAACCGAGTTGCCTCCTAAGTCTCTTCTTCTTCTTTTCTTCTTTTGTGTTTGGCCGAAACCTACATTGCCTTCCACTCATCATCTTTGTTTTATTTTCGTTGCCAATGACATCATAGCCGAACCCTCATTTACTCTTTGTTTCTTCTCATTTTTGTTCTCCTCGTTTTGTTCTCTCCTTTATTCCCCCTTCTTTAGCCGAAACTCATTGAGACCACCCCCTTGCCGAATCTCTTCTTTTCTCCCTCTTTTCTCTTCTTCATCCATACTTTGTGTTAGCCGAAACTATCAAGGCCATTAGATATCCATTTTCTTCTTTAGCCGAAACTGCCATTATCTTTCTTTTTCTTCTGCAAATCTAGGGCCGAATACTCCTTGTTCTGTCGATTCATTGTTGGGACAATTGTTGTTTTGGGCAAATCAAACCACCCTTTTTGCCGGGAGCGCAAGCTGAATCCTCGGGTGTTATTCGTTAGAAGTTAAGGTAAGAGGCGATTTCTCCTATTTCGTCATCTCTCTCTTTTGGGTCTTGGTAGCCAAAGCCGAATGGCTAATTGGCCTAATGTTCGGATGCTTGGCCGAATATAGGTGGAAGTGGTGTCGCATTCTTTTTGGAGATTTTTGGGATTCACTTGACTTGTGAATCAAGCCTAAAGCTTCGGTTTTTGTCAATTTAGGTAAGAAGATCTATTCTGCTAAACGTGTAAATCTATTCATATCTTACTCTATGTGTTAACTCGGTCTTCTGACCAAGATTTGTTCCATGGACTGGAATGCCAGCAATTCTAAGGAGGGGGTTGGACCCGTAAACCCAGCCCCTATGTTTAAGAAGCGAGCAGCGTCAACAGTTCGAGATTGGCCACCGGGATGTGGGCCGGCTTCTGAGCAGAGTCGTAGGCAGATAGCAGTGGTTTCGATTAATGATAGTGTCGACGTAGAGAGTGTGATATTACGTGTTATCAGGTGTGTAACTCTCACACACTTCGTATGTTACTTTTGTTAGTAACTATTATGTCTGAATGTCGAAGTGACGTTATGGGTCACTAGAATACCCTTGTGGGTAAAGGCGTGGACTCCGGGTAAGTTCTATTATGTGTTGCTATTAAAGAATGCATGTATTGTATGTCTGAGTATACCATGTTGATTAACTGTTATCCATGACCATGTAATTGGGGTATGAGGTGAAGAGGGAGTAATCATGATCTCTATTAGACTGTTACCAGTGGTTTGGTACCACAAGTTGGTTGGCCCCACATAATCTTATATTTTGTGACTAAGTCTCAGTGGTTTGGAACCACCAGTGGTTTGGTACCACATATATTATTTCTGTGACTCGTCCTAGTGGTTTGGCACCACAGTGGGTTGGCCCCACATATGGATAATAGTGATTGTTACAAGTGGTTTGGTACCACAAGTGGGTTGGCCCCACATATGATTATTTGTGACTTTTGTCACCAGTGGTTTGGTACCACAAGTGGGTTGGCCTCACATACTATTATTTGTAACTTTTGTCACCAGTGGTTTGGAACCACCAGTGGTTAGGTACCACCAGTGGCTAGGTGCCACATATTGGGTAGATTCAGGAGATGTGGAGGCTGAACATTATAGGTTGGTTGGGCTGCATTGCATATTTGCATCATCTATGAAATTGTGTGAGGGCCCAAAGCTCATTTGGACGGGGATTTGCACACTGAGTCTCGGTGACTCACCCCTCCGTTAATCTTTGCATGTAATCCTTAGACCGCGGATATGGAGTCGAGGTGGACTCGAGATGGCCATGCATAACGTTTTGAGTGATTTTATCTTTAATAATTATTTTGGGATCGTTACTATTTTAATTTGGATTTTGGTATTGTAATAAAGCCTTTTGAATGGTAATTTGGTTTGTTCTTTAAATATTGTTTCAATTGTTATGGCACACCTAATAAATAATCTAAGTGGATGTTTTTTTTTCTACAAGCTAAATACTTTAAATTCTAAGATTTTTAATCGGCATATTATGATCGGGTTTTAGTATCAAGTTAACACAAAATTTTCAAGCTTGGACTCAAGATAGTTTCCAACTGATCACTCAATATACTCTTTTTAAAAAAAAAAAATTCGACTTTGGATTACAAAATCTAAATTGTACTATGGCTTAAGTTAAAAAATTATTTTTAAATCCTTACTAAAGGCATAGTGATGTGCAAAGATTTTCCTCAATCCACGATTCTTAACTCGGTTTCTAAAATTTTCTTTTCTGTAACATGGCAGATCCGGTCGTAGCGTTTTGACCGGGTTTGGTAACACATCATCCCTTCTAAGAGCCTAAAAGACCTTAAACATGCTTTAGAAGTGGTTCGGGACTAAACTGATAACATATGAAAATTTTTGGAAACTTAGAAAATTTTCAACCATACAGGGGTCACAAGCCGGAGTGAATAGGCCGTGTGCCTTACACGGCTCCAGATATGCCCGTGTCTCAGGTCGTATGGAAACAGGGCATACATACTGACTTGGGTCAAACGGCCAACAACACTCCTGTATGTCTTGCCCGTGTGCCCTTCGAAGTGGCTACACACGCCCGTGTGTCAGGCTGTGTGCTAGGCCGTGCAAAACCTGTAGGGTATACTGACTTATGCAACACGGCTAAGTCACACACCCGTGTGCTAGGCCGTGTGCCATTTAGGGGGGTATACTGACTTGTACCACACGACCAGTCACACGCCCGTGTGTGAGACCGTGCGGAGCATACTGACTTCAATTCAATTTCAACACCAAGGGACATATAGCCGTGTAACATAACCGTTGTCACACACGGCTGAGACACGCGCCCGTGTGGACAAAAAATAGGCCATTTGCAAGGCCAATTTGCAACCCCATATTTGCACATACCTACATAAGTACAAATGGTACCATTTCAAGGCACAAATATTCAACCAAAAGTCATTAACCAATACATGAATCTTACTATATCTATCTCCAAACATGCAAGTCACAAATATGTCACAACTTGCCATTTAATTACATACCTAATTCACATATACAATTCAATTTACTAATTCATTTCAAATATGCATCATCAAGCATAAATTCACAAACACCTAACTTCCAAATTATCAACTTCAATCACATAACATAAGTCAATATACCAAACTCAAAATAGAACCATTTGCACATTTATAAACATTATCATGTTCATCATCTTATGCCAACCCAAATGGCCTAAATACATTTCCACAAAACATACCAAAATGAAACAAGCCTATACATGCCATATACCATATTTACACAACTTAAAGGTACCAAATAGGTGTCTGATAGTGCGATGAAGTCCCTGATGATCCCCGGATCCAAGCTAGCTTTGAAATACTATAAAACATAGGAACAAATAAACAAAGTAAGCTATAAGCTTAGTAAGTTCGTATGTAAATATGAAATAATCTCATAATTCATTAATATTTCTAAATGGATAACATAAATTGCATTAAAGCATCAATCACTAAAATAACATAAAATTCTCGACTTCCATCAGCTCGTTACTCGAATAATTTTCTATACATACCTGTACTGATACATATTTATTCTCACCAATTCACTTATCAAATCACTTTGAGTTTATAAATGCTAAAGAAACGAGTACATCGACTTTCTGATGCCATAGTCCAGCTATGTTCTTACACATACATTGCCAAGGCCCTGCCGCGATCTTTCATTCACATGCCAAAACCCAATTACGGTTTTTATTATTCGATTTTGCCATAGCCCAACTATGGTCTTATTCAGCAACTTGTTTACTTAAACTGTGCATTTAATTTAATATCTCCATATTTATCTAATAGAATAAATACTATCTCAATTTCATCCATCAAATAAATAGATACACATTTAAGTTCAGTTATACGATGTAACACCCCAAACCCGGCCCATGCATTATGAGCGGATTTGGTATGTCACATGAAGAAAATATTTTGAGAACTTATGTATGTACTAACGAATGACATTAATATAATATAGTTAAGAAAGCAAGTTTGATTTATAACTATTCGATAAAATACAAATTTCGAGAAGTTGATTGATGTATCGGAAACCGAACTTTTAAACTTTAAAAACCATGAGGAAAATGTAATACATCATGTGATTCTTACTAAAATAAGCATTACTTGGTTGTGTTTAAGTAAACAAGTTTTTATTTGTAAATATTTGATAAAATACAGCTATTTTTGAAAGATCATTTGATAAGTCGAAAATCGAGATAGTAAGCTTTAAAATCGTGACTTTTGAAATGTCGCAGAAAATTTTGAAAGAAAATCCGAGTCAAATCATTTGTAAAAGTTTGCTATAAAATCCATTTATTAATCAATTTTGGAAACCATTATTTAAGTTTTTAGAAAATTCCCTTTTTAAACAATTTAAAGAAAATAATAAAAACATTCCCAACCATAAAGCAAAAATAAAAATAGTCCAGAGGCCTTATTAAAACTTAAAACCCGAAAAAGTAAAAGTAATAAAGTAACATAAATAGAAATTCTAAAGTTCAAGAACACCGTTTTTGAAGTATGGCCTCCATCGAGTCATCCATGGCCCAAGTCCACGTCACTGAGCATTACCTACAAGGGTTAAGAAAGAAAGAGGGGGTGAGTTACAAGAACTCAGTGCATAATCCCCTTACCGTTGTCCACTAGGCTTGAACCTGTTTAACAAAAATTTGGGCCTGAGCCCATATAACAATAACTTGGGCCGAAGCCCATTTACAAAACAGAATATATCAAATGAATCAAATGAATGTAATGCAGTCCCAATCCAACCTAATAATCCATCCGCTACACACCACCCGTACCATCCATCACACCTGTGGGGATCAAGTCAACCCACCCCGCCAAACACACCAATCGTAGGCATTATGCCATTTATAACAAATTTTGATTTTGGGCAAGCCACCAGATTCACAGAGTATCATATTATCAAATATATTTGTGGGAGTGCCACCGGAATTACTTCTCTTCAACATTTTCCCATCCCATGCAAAATTATGCATATGTAACATACATAGTAAATGATATTACAAATATAAAAAATAATTAATATCTCAGAGATCCATTACAAACAATTTGGCCCATTAACACTTTGCAAAATTGGCCCATTAAGGCAGTTATCAAATCGGCCCATTAAGGCAATATAACTATTCAGCCCATTAAGGCAATATATCAAATCGGCCCATTAGGGGCATTTCCATCATTCGACCCGTAAGGGCATTTTCGTAATTCAAAAATGTTACCCACTAAGGGTAATTCGGTAATCTCGCAACTCAGGGGTATTTCTGTAATTTACCCTCTAAGGGTATTTTGGTAATTTCGTAATCCAGACTTAATTACTAATTTGGGGCAAAAGGATTGACACTGTCCATCTGCGTCATATAGACTAAATTGACTATAACTCGAGTTAGAAAGCACAAAATTTAGATCCGTCAATTTTCCATAAAACTAGGCTCATATATCTTCTTACTACGATTTTTCTAGAATTTTTAGCAAAACCATTTAGTACATTTAATTCCTTAAACTTTCCCTTGTTTCACTGTCCAATAGTTCTGACCTCTCTTAACTTAATTTCAAATATCTCACTGAACGTTTTTCATATGCTGCTCCCACTTGTTTCTATTGAAAATAGGCTCACTAAGGAATCTATACATATAAATATTAACTCAATATTCACTTTGTACAATTTTATATGATTTTTCCAAGACAAAGCAGGGAACCACGAAGTCATTCAGAACCAGTCTCGCTAAACTTAAAATATCAGATATAAAATTCCTTTTCCTCCTCTGTTTCTTTCATATCCAAGTAGACATAGTAAGATTTAATTCGATATCTTATTCACTTTATAATTCCCTTTCTCATATTTTTCGTTATTTTTCAAAAACAAGTCACTGTTTCTAACCGAAACTGTTTTATTACAAAATATGATTATCACTACGATCATACGCACGCCCGAGTGATTACGGATGCCGGTTTCTGATTTTCTTTGGTATTTCGACCGAATCACAGAATATTTCATGCAAACTTTCAGAGAAGTGTGAGATTACACACCACTTCAAACATGTATTAGGAAGGTACGGGATTACACACCATTTCAAACATGTATTTGGAAGGGTACGGGATTACACACCTTGATTACGAGTTGTGCTTTCTACCAATTTCAACACCTATAATGATAGTTGATAGAAGGTTAGTCTCAACTTTGATAATCGGAACTAGAAACACTTTATTAGGCTAACTCCACTTACCACGAATGTGATCTCCCTTAGTGCACCAAGAATCGATCCTACCTTTTGACTACTGAAATCCCGTCCTAACAATATTTGGTGAGCGAAAGAGTTGTTAGCAATTATCCCACCTTTGGCCAAAACAAATCTTATAACAACGTTTATACCCCACTTGCTTGAGGAGTCTACGATAATGATTTGGTTAATACAAATCACTTGTGCTCCTTTACCTTGTTGAAAGTCTGATTCGATTAATAAGAGGTTTTCCCACACGATAGGGAACGAAATGATAAAGAAATAGGATGATAATAGGTTCGGTAGCTCCGGTTTTCAAGAGAAGATGAGTGGAAAAATTGGTCACAATGGTTAGTGTTTTTGGCTAGACAAGAAAGAAAAGAGAAAATGCTCAATATTGGCTTGAAGATTCGGCAAAGAGAAGAAGAAGAAGTTTAGAGAGTAAGAAAAATGACACAAAATGATGCTAAAGGAATTTTGGCCGAAACAAGCACCAAGGTTTGTACCAAAAGGAAAGTAAATTCGGCTATCCTCTTCCAATACCAAAACTATCCATAGCGTGACAATAAGGTCAACATTGGCCAACCAAAACTTTCCAAAACACTTTCCTCTCTTTGGGCCAACATGTTCCCTATTCTTTTCTTTTCTTTTGAATTCTTTCCCTAGCCTCATCCTTTCCTAATTTCTTTAGCCACCTTGCCAAAATTAAAAGTCCACCTTGCCTTATTTACCAACTTGGCCGACACTTAGGGAAAGAATACAAAAAAAATAGTCAAAATTTTGGACTTGATGGGACTTGAACCTCAGACCATTAGTGCACTCCACATGCCACTTTCCACCTTTACCAATAGACTCCTTGTGTTAGTAAAATGCACAATTATATCCTTAAGTCTTGATGCTATTTGCCTACTCTCCTTATATGCTTAAACACAACATTTTTCCTATAGCCATCTTGAACCCGGAACATCCTAGAACCCTCGTAACCTTCCAAATTCACTTAACTAATAAGTCCAATTTGCAATAACGGCATTCTCATATTCCCAAAAATTTTAAACATTCCTACGGTCAAGGCCCATTTGGCCCAATTCTTCTAGGCCCAATTTTGGGATGTTACAATTCTACCCTCCTTAAAGAAGTTTCGTCCTTGAAATTTCCATCCTACTACTAAACGCATCGCTCAAATCACACCACTATGCTTTCGCTACACACCCTAATCTTAATAACACTAATGTGCTTTTAACATAATCTTGAATCCTCTTTCACACAACCAAACAGCTAACCACAGAAGGAAATAGTTATCTACCATTTATACTTAGAATTTTCTATATTCAATCATCACGTCCAACCAAAACATACCTGGCTTGATGGTGATAAACAATCCCGAGCCTTATGCTCTTTAGACCCGAATCTCAAGCATGCTCCTCACCTCCTCCAGCATTCTCCCAGATGACGCCTCTTGCAAAAATCACAAGCCGAAAAGTTTGGACGTGCCTTAACATGCTTCACGGAACGAGACTGCGGCCCAAAAGAACCGCGATCTCTTTTCTTCTTACAGTCTATATACCCAACTCGAAGTGCTTCACTGATTCCTTTAACCTCCTCCAATACCTCCTCAACTATCTGAGTCAGCTCAACAACCCCAGCTCGATCATGAGATCCCGTCTCAGCTACTGGCGAGGCCAACACTTTCCTTTTGGAAACACGCTACGATGGTGAAGATCTAGTCCTAGCACCTCGGCCTCTAGCACGTCCACGTCTACCGCGTCCATGTCTTCTAGCGCTCATGTTCACTAAGTCGATTTAATCTGATTATAAGTCTTATGAATCAATATACTATTTCAGTGTTTATTAAACAATGTTTTATGAAGTATAGGAAGTAAAGTTGTTTTCGTAGTACATACCGAAGGTCTCAATCTCTATAGTTTCAACTCCTAAAGCTAAAAGTTCTAAAGTATTTCTACAGTTATACCACAATAATTATAAAATAAAAACACATACTTACTTGACTTGGTGCCGGATACTCGTGATGCCATATTTCCTTTCAAACATGCATTTATAATTTAAAATTCAAATAGCTTTGGAAAGCATTTTTTTAACCCAAACCACAGCCGAGTTTTGGAATCGGGCTCTGATACCATAAAATGTAAAACCCCAAACCCGGCCCATGTGTTATGAGCGGATTTGGTATGTCACATGAAGAAAATGTTTTGAGAACTTATGCATGTACTAACGAATGACATTAATATAATATAGTTAAGAAAGCAAGTTTGATTTATAACTATTCGATAAAATACAAATTTCGGGAAGTTGATTGATGTATCAGAAACTGAACTTTTGAACTTTAAAAACCATGAGGAAAACGCAAAACATCATGTGATTCTTACTAAAATAAGCGTGACTTGGTTTTGTTTAAGTAAACAAGTTTCTATTTGTAAATATTTGATAAAATACAACTATTTTTGAAAGATCGTTTGATTAGTCGAAAATCGAGATAGTGAGTTTTAAAATCGTGACTTTTGAAATGTCGCAGATAATTTTGAAATCAGTAAATTTTCCTTAAAACTAGACTCATATATCCTCTTAGTACGATTTTTCTAGAATTTTTGGCTTAAACATTTTGTACAGTTTATTCCTTAATCTTTCCCTTGTTTCACTATCCAACAGTTCTGACCTCTCTTACCTTAATTTGAAAAATCTCACTGTACGGTCTTCATATGTTGCTCCCACTTGTTTTTATTGAAAATAGGCTCACTAAGAAATATATACATATAAACTATAACTCAGAATTCAATTTGTACAATTTTATACGATTTTACCAAGCTAAAGTAAGGAACCACGAAGTCATTCAGAACCAGTCTCGCTAAACTTGAAATATCTCAAAATATAAAATTCCTTTTCCTCCTTTGTTTCTTTCATATACAAATAGACACAGTAAGCTTTAATTCGATATCTTATTCACTTTATAATTCCCTTTCTCATATTTTTTGTGATTTTTCAAAAACACGTCACTATTTCTAATCGAAACTATTTTATTACAAAATATGATTATCACTACAATCATACGCACGCCCGAGTGATTACGGATGCCGGTTTTAGGTTTTCTTCATTATTTCAACCGAATCACAGAATATTTCATGCAAACTTTCAGAGAAGTGTGAGATTACACACCATTTCAAACATGTATTAGGAAGGTATGGGATTACACACCATTTAAAACATGTATTCGGAAGGGTACGGGATTACACACCTTGATTACGAGTTGTACTTTCTACCGATTTCAACACCTATAATGATAGTTGATAGAAGGTTAGTCTCAACTTTTATAATGCAACTAGAAACACTTTATTAGGCTAACTCCACTTACCATGAATGTGATCTCCCTCAGTGCACCAAGAATCGATCCTACCCTTTGACTACTGAAATCCCGTCCTAACAATATTTGGTGAGCGAAAGAGCTGTTAGCAATTATCCCACCTTTGGCCAAAACAAATCTTATAACAATGTTCTTACCCCACTTGCTTGAGGAGTCTACGATAATGATTTGGTTAATACAAATCACTTTGCTCCTTTACCTTGTTGAAAGTCTGATTCGATTAATAAGAGGTTTTCCCACACGATAGGGAACGAAATGATAAAGAAATAGGATGATAATAGGTTCGGTAGCTCCGGTTTTCAAGAGAAGATGAGTGGAACAATTGGTCACAATGGTTAGTGTTTTTGGCTAGACAAGAAAGAAAAGAGAAAATGCTCAATATTGGCTTGAAGATTCGGCAAGGAGAAGAAGAAGAGGTTTGGAGAGTAAGAAAAATGACACAAAATGATGCTAAATGAATTTTGGCCGAAACAAGCACAAAGGTTTCTACCAAAAGGCAAAGTAAATTCGGCTATCCTCCCCTTATACCAAAACCGTCCATAACTTGACAATAAGGTCAACATTGGCCAACCAAAACTTTCCAAAACACTTTCCTCTCTTTGGGCCAGCATGTTCCCTATTCATTCCTTTTCTTTTGATTTCTTTCCCTAGCCTCATCCCTTCCTAATTTCTTTAGCCACCTTGCCAAAATTAAAAGTGCACCTTGCCTTATTTACCAACTTGGCCGACACTTAGGGAAAGAATACAAAAAAATAGTCAAAATTTTGAACTTGATGGGATTTGAACCTCAGACCATTAGTACACCCCACATGCCACTTTCCACCTTTACCAACAGACTCCTTGTGTTAGTAAAATGCACAATTATTTCCTTAAGTCTTGATGCTACTTGCCTATTCTCCTTATATGCTTAAACACAACATTTTTCCTATAGCCCATCTTGAACCCGGAACTTCCTAGAACCCTCGTAACCTTCCAAATTCACTTAACCAATAAGTCCAATTTGCAATAACGCCATTTTCATATTCCCAAAAATTTTAAACATTCCTACGCCCAAGCCACATTAGGCCCAATTTCGGGATGTTACAATTCTAACCTTATTAAAGAAATTTCGTCCTCGAAATTTTCATCCTACTACTAAACGCATCGCTCAAATCACACCACTATGCTTTCGCTATGCACCCTGATCTTAATAACACTAATGTGCTTTTAACATAATCTTGAATCCTCTTTCACACAACCAAACATCTAACTAGAGAAGGAAACAGTTATCTACCTTTTATACTTAGAGTTTTCTATATTCAATCATCACGTCCAACCAAAACATACCTGGCTTGATGGTGATGAAACAATCCCGAGCCTTGTGCTCCTTAGACCCGCATCTCAAGCATTCTTCAGACCTCCTCCAGCATTCTCCCGGATGACGCCTCTTACAAAAATCACAAGTCAAATAGTTTGGACGTGCCTTAACACGCTTTACGGAATGAGATTGCGGCCCAAACGAACCGCGATCTCTTTTCTTCTTACCGTCCATATACCCAACTTGAAGTGCTTCACTGATTCCTTTAACCTCCTCCAATACCTCCTTAACTATCTGAGTCAGCTCAACAACCCTAGCTCGATCATGAGATCCCATCTCAGCTACTGGCGATGCCAACACCTGTCTTTTGGAAACACGCCCTGATGGTGAAGATCTAGTCCTAGCACCTAGGCCTCTAGCACGTCCATGTCTACCGCGTCCACGTCTTCTAGCGCTCATGTTCACTAAGTTGATTTAATCTGATTATAAGTCTTATGAATCAATATACTATTTCAGTGTTTATTAAACAATGTTTTATGGAGTATAGGAAGTAAAGTTGTTTTCGTAGTACGTATCGAAGGTCTCAATCTCTATAGTTTCAACTCCTAAAGCTAAAAGTTCTAGAGTATTTCTACAGTCATACCACAATAATTATAAAATAAAAACACATACTTACTTGACTTGGTGTCGGATACTCGTGATGCCATACTTCCTTTCAAACATGCATTTATAATTTAAAATTCTAACAACTTTGGAAAACATTTTTTAACCCAAACCACAGTTGAGTTTTGTAACAGGGCTCTGATACCATAAAATATAACATCTCAAACCCCGCCCATGCGTTATGAGCGGATTTGGTATGTCACATTAAGAAAATGTTTTGAGAACTTATGCATGTACTAACGAATGACATTAATATAATATAGTTAAGAAAGCAAGTTTGATTTATAACTATTCGATAAAATACAAATTTCGAGAAGTTGATTGATGTATCAGAAATCGAACTTTTAAACTTTAAAAACCATGAGGAAAACGCAAAACATCATGTGATTCTTACTAAAATAAGCGTGACTTGGTTTTGTTTAAGTAAACAAGTTTCTATTTGTAAATATTTGATAAAATACAGCTATTTTTGAAAGATCGTTTGATTAGTCGAAAATCGAGATAGTGAGTTTTAAAATCGTGACTTTTAAAATGTCGTAGATAATTTTGAAAGAGAATCCGAGTCAAATCATTTGTAAAAGTTTGCTATAAAATCCATTTATTAATCAATTTTGGAAACCATTATTTAAGTTTTTAGAAAATTCCCTTTTTAACAATTTAAAGAAAATAATAAAAACATTCCCAAGCATAAAGCAAAAATAAAAATAGTCCAGAGGCCTTATTACAACTTAAAACCCGAAATAGTAAAAGTAATAAAGTAACGTAAATAGAAATTCTAATGTTCAAGAACACCATTTTTGAAGTATGGCCTCCATCGAGTCATCCATGGCCCAAGTCCACGTCACTGAGCATTACCTACAAGGGTTAAGAAAGAAAGGGGGTGAGTTACAAGAACTCAATGTATAATCCCCTTACCGCTGTCGACTGGGCTTGAACCCGTTTAGCAAAAATTTGGGCCTGAGCCCATATAACAATAACTTGGGTCGAAGCCCATTTACAAAACAGAATATATCAAATGAATCAAATGAAAGTAATGCAATCCCAATCCAACCTAATAATCCATCCGTTACACACACCCGTGCCATCCATCACACCTGTGGGGATCAAGTCAACCCACCCCACCAAACACACCAATTGCAGACATTATGCCATTTATAACAAATTTTGATTGTGGGCAAGCCACCAGATTCACAGAGTATCATACTATCAAACATATTTGTGGCAATGCCACCGGAATTACTTCTCTTCAACATTTTCCCATCCCATGCAAAATTATGCATATGTAACATACATAGTAAATGATATTACAAATATAAACAACAATTAATATCTCAGAGATCCATTACAAACAATTTGGCCCATTAACACTTTGCAAAATTGGCCCATTAAGGCAGTCTATCAAATCGGCCCATTAAGGCAATATAACAATTCAGCCCATTAATGCAATATATCAAATCGGCCCATTAAGGGCATTTCCATAATTCAGCCCGTAAGGGCATTTTTGTAATTAGGAAATGTTACCCACTAAGGGTGATTCGGTAATCTCGCAACCCAAGGGTATTTCGATAATTTACCCTCTAAGGGTATTTTCGTAATTTTGTAATCCAGACTTAATTACTAATTTGGGGCAAAAAGATTGAAACTGTCCATCTGCGTCATACTAACCAAATTGACTATAACTTGAGTTAGGAAACTAGAAATTTAGATCTGTAAATTTTCCTTAGAAATAGACTCATATATCTTCTTACTAAAAGTTTTCTAGAATTTTTGGCTTAACCATTTAGAACAGTTTATTCCTTAAACTTTCCCTTGTTTCATTGTCCAACAGTTCTAGCCTCTCTTACCTTAATTTCAAATATCTCACTGTATGGTTTTCATATGCTACTCCCACTTATTTCTATTGAAAATAGGCTCACTAAAGAATCTATAAATATAAATTATAACTCATAAGTCACTTTGTACAATGTTATACGATTTTTCCAAGACAGAGTAGGGAACCACAAAGTCATTCAGAACCAGTCTCGCTAAACTTAAAATATCTCAGAATATAAAATTCCTCTTCCTTCTCTGTTTCTTTCATATAAAAATAGACACGGTAAGCTTTAATTTGATATCTTATTCACTTTATAATTCCCTTTCTCATATTTTTCGTTATTTTTCAAAAACACGTCACTGTTTCTAACCGAAACTGTTTTATTACAAAATATGATTATCACTACAATCATACGCATGCCCGAGTGATTACGGATGCCAGTTTCAGGTTTTCTTCGGTATTTCGACCGAATCACAGAATATTTCATGCAAAATTTTAGAGAAGTGTGTGATTACACACCATTTCAAACATGTATTAGGAAGGTACGGGATTACACACCATTTCAAACATGTATTCGGAAGGGTACGGGATTACACACCTTGATTACGAGTTGTGCTTTCTATCGATTTCAACACCTATAATGATAGTTGATAGAAGGTTAGTCTCAACTTTGATAATCAGAACTAGAAACACATTATTAGGCTAACTCCACTTACCACGAATGTGATCTCCCTCAGTGCACCAAGAACCGATCCTACCCTTTGACTACTAAAATCCCGTCCTAACAATATTTGGTGAGCGAAAGAGTTGTTAGCAATTATCCCACCTTTGGCCAAAATAAATCTTATAACAATGTTCTTACCCCACTTGCTTGATGAGTCTACGATAACGATTTGGTTAATACAAATCACTTGTGCTCCTTTACCTTGTTGAAAGTCCGATTCGATTAAGAAGAGGTTTTCCCACACGATAGGGAACAAAATAATGAAGAAATAGGATGATAATAGGTTCAGTAGCTTCAGTTTTTAAGAGAAGATGAGTGGAATAATTGGTCACAATGGTTAGTGTTTTCAGCTAGACAAGAAAGAAAAGAGAAAATGCTCAATATTGGCTTGAATATTCGGCAAAGAGAAGAAGAAGAAGTTTGGAGAGTAAGAAAAATGACACAAAATGATGCTAAAGGAATTTTAGCCAAAACAAGCACCAAGGTTTCTACCAAAAGGCAAAGAAAATTCGGCTATCCTCTCCCTATACCAAAACCGTCCATAGCTTGACAATAAGGTCAACATTGGCCAACCAAAACTTTCTAAAACACTTTCCTCTCTTTGGGCCAACATGTTCCCTATTCTTTCCTTTTCTTTTGATTTCTTTCCCTAGTCTCATCCTTTCCTAATTTCTTTAGCTACATTTCCAAAATTAAAAGTCCAACTTGCCTTACTTACTAACTTGGCCGACACTTAGGGAAAGAATACAAAAAAAAATAGTCAAAATTTTGCACTTGATGGGATTTGAACCTTAAACCATTAGTACGCTCCATACTCCACTTTCCACCTTTACCAATAGACTCCTTGTGTTAGTAAAATGCACACTTATTTCCTTAAGTCTTGATGCTACTTGCCTACTCTCCTTATATGCTTAAACACAACATTTTTCCTATAGCCCATCTTGAACCTGGAACTTCCTAGAACCCTCGTAACCTTCCAAATTCACTTAACTAATAAGTCCAATTTGCAATAACGCCATTCTCATATTCCCGAAAATTTTAAACATTCCTACGCCCAAGGCCCATTGGGCCCAATTCTTCTAGGCCCAATTTCGGGATGTTACATATGAACTTACTTCGTGTATGGATTTGACAAAACGGTCTAGCTACTCGATAACCTTGCTTTTTGCCCAATCTAAATCTGAATTCTTTCTTTCTTGATCTTCATGAATTCAAAATTAACTTATTCAATCACATATTCTTTGAATTTTGTCCATATCACACTTTAAAGCACTTTTACACTTTTGCCCCTTGTATTTCACAATTTTTTACAATTTAGTCCCTATTTCACAAAACACAAAATTCACATAACTTCAATAAACCCAAGCTTGGCCGAATTATTTAGAGGTCCCTAGCTGCCCAAAACTTCCATTTATTTCATATTTCAACCACTCAATTTGCACTTTTCACAATATAATCCCTATTATGCATTTTCATCAAAAATCACTTAACAAAACATGTAAAACTATCATCAAGCATTCATATTTCAACATTAAACATCAAAGAACACATAGAATCAATAATGGCAACACTCAAAATCTTTAACAGTTTCAAAATTAAAGGTACGGGCTAGCTAGATTAAGCTGCAACGATTACAAAAACATAGAAATCATCAAAAATCGAGCAAAAATGGATTTACTATTAAGCAATGAAATGACCGAATGCTTGAACACCCAAAAATGGCTTCCCTTACCCTAGTTTCAGTTGAAACAAGAAGAAACAAAGATGATACTTTGTGTTTTAATAATTTAACATAACTTATTTTATAATTTACCATTTTAACCTTTGTTATAAACCTTTAAAAACATATAATGGATGGCCATAATTGTCCATTTACACTAATCATGGACTAATAACATTATAAGGACCTTTGATTTATTAAATCATAGCAATTAAACACCTTTAACGAATAGAATGCAACTTTTGCATTTTACGCGATTAAGTCCCTTTTTGTAACATCCTAAATCGGGGCCTTTGCATTTTATCTGATTGCATGTAGGTAGTGTGGTTTTCATGCTAGTTTAGGGTATTTTAGGGTCCAGGCATGAGCTAGGGGTAGGCCAGGGCCTTATCAAAAATTTGATTTTAGGGCACTAAGAAGGGGGAGCTGAATGGGATAGGAGTTAAGGGTGGTTAGTGGTGTGTTTTTGACACAAGAAGAGCCTTGGTAAAGTGGCAAGGAGGCGCCATTTAAGGCTCAAGGAAGTGACGCCTTAGGGTAGCTGAAGGGGACTAGGTTCGAGCTACGGGAATCCCTTTTTGGGCATTTTATTTTGATGCCAAGCCCAGGAAGTGTTGTACTTAGTTGGGACTCTGGTGGATGGGTGTTGAAGGAGTCAACAGATTTGAATGAGTGGAGGAGAGAAAATTTAGGAGTTTGAAGTATTGAAACTTGTTTGAATATGTGATCAGGAGAAAAGTAAGGAGGAAAAGAAGGGATTGTATTGGGATAGGTGTTAGCCAAATTTGAGAGGAACTAGAAGAGGGTTAGGCTTTCAGTTTTTGGGTGTAGCTTAGAGGGGATGGCCGAATGTGGTGTATGCCTTGGTGAGGTGTGGCATTCGGCTAGTTAGGGAGCACTTAGGGCCTTTCTCTCTTATTTTTCATTGGTGCCAAAACTGAACCACTCTCACATTTCATACTTTGCATTTTTTTTCCTTTTCTCTCATTTACCCAAAACCGAATGCTCTGCTAAGCTCTTCTTCTTCTTTTCTATTTTTGTTGTTTGGCCGAACCTACCTTGCTTTCCATTCATTATTTGTGTCCCATTGCCATTTTTCTTAATTTCATTCCTCATCTTCTTTTCCCTCAAAAGCCATAGCCGAATCCTCCTAGCACCTTGTTGTTTTCTTTTTCTTTCTTTCATTTGGTTTAGCAAGTGTCGAAATCTCATTCTTTTTTATCTCTTCTCTGCACCTCTTTTCTGTGCTAGGCGAAGACCTTGCTACTCTCCTCTCTTCTCTTCTAACACTTAAGTTGAATATTTCCTGTTGAAAGAGCACCTATATTCTTCATCTTTTTCTTTGCGTAGTGGGACAACTGCGGCATTTGGGTAAGTTCTTGGTTCTTTGGCCGAATCTCCCTAACACTCTCTCATCTCTATTCCTTTTTCTCTTTCGGTTGGTATAGAAAGAAAAGTCGGAACCCCTAAGCATCCTGTTGAAGATCTGTATTTCTATTTTCGATTTTTTTATTTGGATTCCCTCTTGTTTTAGCCTTTGTTGAATCATCTCTGGGGTGTGGTGGTACCGAATCTTGCTAGGGGGTGATCGAATCTGTCAGGTTAAGGTAAGAGGGCAATTTCTCTTATTTCGCGTTATCTCTTTTAGGTTTTCATGGCAAAGCCGAATGGCTGTTTGGCCTAATGTTGAGTGCTTGGCCGATTATAGGTGGAAGTGGTGATGCATTACTTTGGATCTTTTGGGATTCGTTGGTTGTGAATCAAGCCTAGAGCCTCGAGATTTGCCGATTTAGGTAAGGGTCTAACTTTAGGTCTTACTCCTTACGATTCGTTTCACTACTTTAATCTGTTTAGTGATCAAGGTGTGTTCATGGAATTTAATGACAGGCAAGCAGTAAGAGGGGTTGGATCTGTAAACTGAGCCCCTAAGTTTAAGAAACGGGCAGTGTCAGCGGTTCAGGATTGGCCACCGGGTTGTGGGCCGGCATCTGAGCAAAGTAGTAGGCAGATAGCAGTAGTGTCGATTAACGACAGTGTCGACATAGGGAGTGTGGTATTACGAGTAATCAGGTGTGTAACTCTTACACACTTCATATGTTTAATGTGCTATTATTGTGAATTGTCAAAAGCTGAAATAACTGTGGAAATCGATAAGTTACCCTTGTGGGTAAAAGCGAGGACTCTGGGTAAGTCCATCTTGTTGGCTAACGTTAATATACTCTATTAGATCTGCATATGCTATGTTATATTACTCTTAAATGTTAAGCATGACTATATTGTATTGAAAAGCATGTTCATGAAAATGGGTATGAAGAGAGGAAGGGGAAGGTATGATTATCAGATTGTCACCAGTGGTTAGGTACCACGTGGGTTGGCCCCACATATTACTATATTGTGACTAAGTCTCAGTGGTTTGGAACCACCAGTGGTTAGGTACCACATATGATTATATTTGTGACTCGTCCCAGTGGTTTGGTACCACAGTAGGTTGGCCCCACATATCAATATACGGGATCGTCATCAGTGGTTAGGTACCACAAGTGGGTTGGCCCCACACTTGATTATTGTGACTTCGGTCACTAGTGGTTTGGAACCACCAGTGGTTAGGTACCACCAGTGGCTAAGTGCCACAAGGGGTAGAATTGGGAGTTTCAGATGGATAGGTTGGATGGGTTGCATGACATACATATTTGCATATGAATTGTGTAAGAGCTTAACATCTTCGAGATGGGGATTTATTCACTGAGTCTCGATGACTCACCCATTTCCATTACATTTTGCAGATAATTCCTAGATCGTGGATACAGAGCCGGGATGGACTCGAGGTGGCTATGCTCAATAACTAGTTTCTATTTCAGTGGTTATTTTCAGATTTACTTTGTTTTAAGTTGGTTTTCGGTTATGTAATAAGGTCACTAGTTTTTTATTTTGGGATTATTCATCTGCTTAAATTTCCTTAAAATTTTTTTAAACATGAGTGGCATGCCTAATAAACCCATAAAATGGACGTTTCTAAACTTTTACAAACTTTTAGGTTCGTCCAAAATTTCACCATCGGGTAATTGGCAAGCATGTAATAGCAACAAGACAGTCTAATTTTCTTTAAAACTAAGTTCAAGATGTTTTCAACCAGTTCACACAGTACAAACTCGAATCTTTTATAAATACAAAGGTTTCCTTTCCAACTCGAGTCGACAAATCGATTTTCAAAATGTTTTCTTCCCTGTGACATGCCAGACTCTGTCGTAGCGTTTTGACCAAGTTTGGGGTGTTACATTTTTATCAAATTAACCAACCAATCGATAAAATTAGCTCACGAAATTTTCAAACATATCAAATAACATGCTGTAAATACCAAAAATAATATTAAAATATTTTTTTACATAAGATTTGTGGCTTCGAAACCACTGTTTCAATTTAGCTAAAAATGGTCTGTTACAAAACATGAATTTCTAGATCTGGAATTTGGTGGATTTTAAATTATGTCAAAGGTATTTTTCTAAAATTTAATGAGATCTCAAGCCGTTTTAAAATTCAGCCCCAATTTCGGTCACCGCGATTAGTGGTGCGTGTACCTGTAGGTAAGAAAAGGGGCTGCTTTGTTTCTTGGTTCTTGCCTATATTTTTCCAGCATTAATTTGAGTTTTTGAACCCTCCTAATCAGCTTTTAAACCCATTTCAATTAGGGGAAAACGTTCTTGATCGATTGGGCATTCAGATTCCATAAATCGTGAAGCGTAAGTGCAATTAAGTGTAACTAATTTGTTATTTCGACATAGTTGTTGGGTAAAGGTAAATTGAATTGATTAAATGAAGGAATTTAATCATTAATTAGCTACTGATTTTCCATTATATTATTGAATTAGGTGCTGACCCAAATGCCCCGAATCATCCGTAAATGTAACGACCTGAAATTGGGCCTAGTAGGATTGGGCCCATTGGACCTTGAGCGTAGAAATGTTTAAACTTTTTTTTGAGAACAAGATAACGGTATTATTTCAAGATGGACTTATTAGGAAGGTGATTTTGGAGAGTTACAAGGTTTCTAGGAAGTTTTGGGTTCAAGTTAGGCTATAAGTAAATTTTTATGTTTAAGCACTTTAAGGAGAGAATGTAAGTGGCATCAAGGCTTAAGGAAATAAGAGTGTATTTTGCTAGCATAAGTTGAGCACATGGTGGAGTGGTGTTGTGTCAAGTGGAGAGCATGAAGGGAAAGGGTTCGAATCCCATCTATTGCAATTTTGGATTTTTTTTTTTTTTTTGTGTTCTTTCCCTAAGTGTCGGCCAAGGTAGTATATAAGGTAAGGAAGACTTTTTAATTTTTGGAAAGATGGCTAAGGATTATGGTAAGGAGAAAGACTAGGGAAAAAGAGGGAGAGAAATGAAGAAAAAGGAAAGATAAAGGAACATGTTGGCTTATAGTGTGGAAGGTGTTTTGGAAAGATTCTTATTTGGTCAATGTTCATCTTTTGGTAAAGATGATACATGGTTTGGAAGGGGTTTTGGGGGTAGCCAAATTTTGCATTAGTGTTTTGGAAAAATTTTGGTTCTTGTTAAGCCTAATTCCTTTTTGCATTCTTTTGTGTTCTTTTCTCCAATTTCTTCTTTTCCCTTGCCGAAACTCTAAAGCCAACTTTATACAGTATTTTCTCTTGTTTTTGGTCGAAACTCCTAGGCTCCCTTTCTCCATCTTTTCATTTCTTTTCACAAAATTCTTCAACCTTTCTTCCTTCTCCTTTAATCCATATTTTCAAAGTTGAATCTTGATCATCTCTTCTTCTCCATCTTGCAAGTTAAACATTTCTTCTTTGATTAAATTGGTTGCAGTAAAGGAGCGTGTGGTGGTAGTCAGAAGGTGGGGTTGAATATCGGGACTCCGTAGAGGAAGATCACGTGTGGTAAGTGATTCAAGTGTAAGTAATATGAAATCTTTTGGAAATCCGAGGCTAACTTTTGGTTGATATTGTTCTAGGGTCAACGAAGAGTGGTTCTTTAGGAAATCCAAATAAGGTGTGTAATCCCGTACCTTCCGAATACATGTTTGAAATGGTGTGTAATCTCAAACTTCTCTGAATATTTGCATGAAATGTTCTATGATTTGGTTGAAAGACTGAAAAACTAGAAACCGACATCCGTGACCACTCGGGCGTGCGTATATTTGTAGTGGTAACCGTATTTTTGCAATGAAACAGTTTGGTCAGCAGCAGTGACATGATTTAGAAAAATCACAAAAAATAGGAGAAAGAGAATTAGAAAGTGAATAAGATATAGAATGCAAGCTTACTGTTTCTATTTTTATATGAAAGAAACGGAGAAGGAAAAGGAATTTTATATACTGTGATATTTTAATTTTAGTGAGGATGGTTCTGAATGGCTTCGTGGTTCCCTAATCTATATGTATAGATTCCTTAATAAGCCTATTTTCAAAAGAAAGAAGTTGGAGTAGCATATGAAAACTGTACTGTAAAATCCTAGATTAGGGGTTATGCGTTCGTGCCTAATTCATGAGTTAGTAGGTTTTGGCAGTGTTGGAAGTGTATTAAGGGTTTTTAGAATTCTAGGATGGAAGAAGAAAGCTTTGGAAAATTATTGGTTTTTCAGTAAAAAGGGGAGCTAGGTATATTAGGCTTTAAAAGAAACTCCGTGTGAAGCATGACACAAGGAACCATGTGGTAAAATGGCATGTTTTATGAATTATGAATGTGTTATGTGAATTCTAGAAATAAGTAAATGTATGGAAATGTAAGGAAATGTAAGGAAATGTATGGAAATGTAAGGAAATGTAAGGAAATGTAAGGAAATGTATGGAAATGTATGGAAATGTAAGGAAATGTAAGGAAATGTGAGGAAATGTATGGAAATGTAAGGAAATGCAAGGAAATGTAAGGAAATGTCTTGTCTTGGAAATGTAGGAAATGTCCGAAAATGTAAAGGAATAAAGAGGAAGGTGAACATTTATGGAAACTAGGAAATGATTTAGAAATGATTCAAAAAGGAAAGTGAACATTTCGGAAACTTGGAAATGTAAGGAAATGTCAAGTTTAAAGAGCCGAACGAAAATTTTAGGAAACTTGGAAATGACCTAGAAATGTCAAATTTTAAAGTTTAAAATAGGAAATTAGGGCAAGGAGGCCTTAAAAGAAAAATTTAGTGAAATTTGACACACAAACAGGCTTGGAAAAGTGGCCTGAAGATGTAACTTAGGGCCTATGGAAATGGCGCCACATGCAAGGTGATGGGCCTGAGTTCGAGTCACTTGGGAAGCAAATAAAGAAAGTTTTATTTTTGTTCCAGAAGCACAAGGAGTGGACGGCAAGGCATCTAGAAAAAGAGAGGTTTATCCTCTTTAAAATTCGGCTATTAAGTGATAAATAAGGGATTTTTTTTGGATTATTTAGAAGAGATAAATCTTTGGATTAAATCCTTTTATTTATCATATTAAAAGATAAAGTTATCGATAGAGGAGTGGTGGCCAAGTAAGGGACTCCTTAGCTGATAATTTTGCCTATAAAAGGAAGGAAGGAGGGCTACTCATCAGTTTGTTTCTTTCTCTGCTCTGCCGAAAATTCCCTAGCTCTTTCCCTCTCTGCCGAATTTTCTTCTTCTCTTTTCTTCTTCTTTTCTCTTCTACTGTCAAGCCGAAACCTCTTTGATTCATGTTTAAGTCTACATAGCCGAATCTATGTGGCTTCAATCAAGGGTGCCGTCGACTGTGGTGATAAGGTAAGAATAATGGATTCTTTTTGTTTATTCTCTTTCAACCAAGATTTGGGAACTGATTATTTTGGTTGTCTTTTGGCCGAATAGTAAAGGAGGAATTCCAGGATTTCAGATCTAACGATTTAAGGTAAGAAAAGCATGGTTTAGGCCAAAGGCCAATTGATTTAAGATTATTAAGTGATATGGAAATCAGATCTAACATATTGGTGTGGGGATTTCAACATCTCCATAGCCAAGGATTACTTTTAGAGATTTGAAATCACAAGGTATGTGTTTAAGATATTCAGCCAAGGCTATTTTAAATATTTAGATTTATTATTAGAAGCCAAAAATTAACCTATGGAGTATTATAGTGTTTAGCCGAATTCACAAGGGAGGAATACAAAGATTTTGGGATTTGATTATTAATCAAATCGGCAAACAAGGTAAGTTTAAGTATACTAATCCTACTAGGATTTGGATTTATGTCCGAATGGCTTTTTAAAGTGATTAATCAAATGTAGGAATAAGGATCTAAGCGGTAGATCAGATTTCGAGATCTCAAAGAATTTGCTAAGCGAATCAGGTGTGTACTCCACACTATTTTTGTAATATGAATTATGGTTGCATATAATAAAATATATGTTAATAGAAATATGAGCATGGCTAAAGTACCATGATATGGTACTAAGTACTCAGGTACGTTTCCTACTTCTACTAGGAATATGAAAAATGTTATTCGTAACATGAGAATATGATAAGAATTTGAACTATGGTATATTATGCATATTAATGGGGCATTTGGTTGTATATTGAAAGGGGAAGTGAAAAGTGGTGATTTAAGAACACAGTAATCTGAAAACTGGTGACTTACGACAACAGTAATCTGAAAAGTGCTGATCCAAGACCATAGTAATCTAAAAAGTGGTTTCCTAAAACCACAGATGCGGAGCCTTAAGCCCGCAAATTGGTGTGTAGCGGAAGGAGGGTCGACTTAGTAGTCCCCACGGTGTGTTTGGCAGGTACGGGGTGTGTAGCGGATGGACAATTAGGTTTGGGTTTGGGAATGCATCATAACTTGTATTTCATGTTTGAATGTATAACTACTGTATGCCTGATTCCATTACGATTTAGTGTTGTGTACACATTGAGTCTGTTTGACTCACCCCGTTGGGGAAATATTTTTTTTTCAGGTGATGAGCAACAATGGACCGGGTCGGCAAGAGCTAAAGGTGGCCATGCATCGCAAGGAGAAATTTAAAGATTTGGACTTTTATTCTATTTTTACTAAGTACTTTAATTTTATTTTTGGGTTTTAATTGATGTAATAAGGCCATAAGGCCCAGGTTGGATTTCTTTATTTCTGTTTAAATTTTTAATTTACTATGTTATGAACTACTTTTGATTAAAGTTCAAGTAAGAATTATTTCTTTGAAAATAAACCCTAGATTGTTTTGTCACCATAATTAAATAATTTCTAAGTAAAATAAACGGGTTTCCAACTTAAGCCCAACCCAAAACGATATTTTTCTAAAAATTACACAAATGTTCTATAAGTAACAAAGAATTTGAAACCGGTTTACTTAAGGAACATACCAGATCCGGTTCAGGCTCGTGGGCCGGGTTTGGGGTGTTTCAGTTTGGTATCAGAGCCCAATTTCAAACCCTCGGTCTAGGGGTTTAAGGCCCAAAATGTTTTCAAAGCGAGCCCAAATGAGTTTTATGAAAATATTTTTGAAATAAATGAGTTTCGGCATGGCACCTAAGTCTCAGGCAATTCAAGTCCACTGTAAGTACTTCTATCCATTTGTGTGATTTATGATATGAATTTTAGAAGGGTAGGATTGGAACGTAGATTAGAATATCAAGTATGTGAACCCTAGGACTAGTTTACCCTAACTATTACATAAGACTTTAATGCCTAATTAAACAAACCTGTGATTAAGTCGCCAAGTCGTGGTGTGGTAACTGTTGTTGTGCGCATGTTCAGGAGTGGATTCAGTGAAGAGCTTGGTATTTAAGCAGTCTGAGCGACTCGCCTCCTCTTTACTCGAATCCTACGGTGCATAGTAACCGTTCACCCTAACCAAGAGGACTTAGTTATCGGCTAAACACAATGACTAAAACCCGAAAGGGAACTAGCCATGTTTAAAAAAAAAAAAGAACAAAACAACAAACCCTAGTTTTAAAATTCTTAAAACTTTCTTTTAAATTTGTAAAAACTATCTTCACAAAATTTCCCGAAAAATTTCTGATTTGTGAAAATTACAAAAATGCCCTTAGTGGTAAAATTACCAAAATGCCCTTGATTCACAAAATGTCAAACTTTTCAACGGTTTTGCTAAAACTTCATTATTTTATAAATGTTCACAAACCCTAATTTGCAAACTATCAAAAATACCTTGATTTTGAAAAATTACAAAATTGCCCTTAATTTGCAAAAATTACCAAAATGACCCTGATTTTTAAATCTTTGAAAATATCACCATTTTGAAAGGTACAATTCTTGAAAAGAACCCTCTAAGTTTTACAACTTCTAAAATATCCCTGATTTGTTAACTTTTACAAATTTACCCCGGTTTGCAAAAAATTACCGAAATACTTCGAGGTCAAAAATTTCCGAAATACCCCTGGATTTCAAAATTTTTCCAAAATTACCCGGGGCTTTGAAATTTCCAAAATACTTTTGAAAAAATCACCGAATAACTTTTTCTTTTAAAAAATTACGAAAATACCCCTGTAGGACAAAATTACGAAAATACCCCTGTGTAGTGGAAAAACAACAACAATGAAAATAACAACGTTTCTCTGAATGAACGAAAGTTCATAATTGATTGATGGATGTATGAAGGAATGAAAAGACGTGTGCATGTATGAATATGAAAGAACCACTCCTAAACCTCTTGTCATAAAATTTCTTCGCGGGTAAACAAGTGAAACAAAAGTATTAACTCAGAAAACTTCTTAATCAGATCACGACGTTAGAAATAAGTTCTAATGGATGTGAACTTAGAGATTGTCCCTAGAAAGTATGATGGTTCTATTAAGATCAGAGTGCGCAGCGTAAGCATAGTGCGGTAAGAAGGATTGTACGACCGTTAGTAAGTAATTTCGAGGACGAAATTATTTTTAAGGAGGGTAGAACTGTAAAATCCTAGATTAGGGGTTATGCGTTCGTGCCTAAATCATGAGTTAGTAGGTTTTGGCAGTGTTGGAAGTGTATTAAGGGTTTTTAGAATTCTAGGATGGAAGAAGAAAGCTTTGGAAAATTATTGGTTTTTCAGTAAAAAGGGGAGCTAGGTATATTAGGCTTTAAAAGAAACTCCGTGTGAAGCATGACACAAGGAACCATGTGGTAAAATGGCATGTTTTATGAATTATGAATGTGTTATGTGAATTCTAGAAATAAGTAAATGTATGGAAATGTAAGGAAATGTAAGGAAATGTATGGAAATGTAAGGAAATGTAAGGAAATGTAAGGAAATGTATGGAAATGTATGGAAATGTAAGGAAATGTAAGGAAATGTGAGGAAATGTATGGAAATGTAAGGAAATGCAAGGAAATGTAAGGAAATGTCTTGTCTTGGAAATGTAGGGAAATGTCCTGAAAATGTAAAGGAATAAAGAGGAAGGTGAACATTTATGGAAACTAGGAAATGATTTAGAAATGATTCAAAAGGAAAGTGAACATTTGGAAACTTGGAAATGTAAGGAAATGTCAAGTTTAAAGAGCCGAACGAAAATTTTAGGAAACTTGGAAATGACCTAGAAATGTCAAATTTTAAAGTTTAAAATAGGAAATTAGGGCAAGGAGGCCTTAAAAGAAAATTTTGGTGAAATTTGACACACAAACAGGCTTGGAAAAGTGGCCTGAAGATGTCACTTAGGGCCTATGGAAATGGCGCCACATGCAAGGTGATGGGCCTGAGTTCGAGTCACTTGGGAAGCAAGTAAAGAAAGTTTTATTTTTGTTCCAGAAGCACAAGGAGTGGACGGCAAGGCATCTAGAAAAAGAGAGGTTTATCCTCTTTAAAATTTGGCTATTAAGTGATAAATAAGGGATTTTTTTTTTTTGGATTATTTAGAAGAGATAAATACTAGATTAAATCCTTTTATTTATCATATTAAAAAGATAAAGTTATTAGATAGAGGAGTGGTGGCCAAGTAAGGGACTCCTTAGCTGATAATTTTGCCTATAAAAGGAAGGAAGGAGGGCTACTCATCGTTTGTTTCTTTTCTCCTCTCTGTAGAAAAATTCCCTAGCTCTTTCCCTCTCTCTGCCGAATTTTCTTCTTCTCTTTTCTTCTTCTTTTTCTCTCTACTTTGTCAAGCGAAACCTCTTTGATTCATGTTTAAGTCTCCATAGCCGAATCTCTGTGGCTTCAATCAAGGGTGCCGTCAACTGTGGTGATAAGGTAAGAATAATGGATTCTTGTTGTTTATTCTCTTTCAACCAAGATTTGGGAACTTATTCTTTTGGTTGTCTTTTGGCCGAATATTAAAGGAGGAATTCCGAGATTTCAGATCTAAGAATTTAAGGTAAGAAAAGCATGGTTTAGGCCAAAGGCCAATTGATTTAAGATTATTAAGTGATATGGAAATCAGATCTAACATATGGGTGTAGGGATTTCAACATCTCCATAGCCAATGGTTACTTTTCGGGATTTGAAATCACAAGGTATGTGTTTAAGATATTCGGCCAAGGCTATTTTAAATATTGATTTATTATTAGAAGCCGAAAATTAACCTATGGAGTATTATAGTGTTTAGCCGAATTCACAAGAGAGGAATACGAAGATTTTGGGATTTGATTATTAATCAAATCGGCAAACAAGGTAAGTTTAAGTATACTAATCCTACTAGGATTTGGATTTATGGCCGAATGGCTTTTTAAAGTGATTAATCAAATGTAGGGATTAAGGATCTAAGCGGTAGATTAGATTTCGAGATCTCAAAGAATTTGCTAAGCGAATCAGGTGTGTACTCCACACTATTTTTGTAATATGAATTATGGTTGCATATAATAAAATATATGTTAATAGAAATATGAGCATGGCTAAAGTACCATGATATGGTACTAAGTACTCAGGTACGTTTCCTACTTCTACTAGGAATATGAAAAATGTTATTCGTAACATGAGAATATGATAAGAATTTGAACTATGGTATATTATGCATATTAATGGGGCATTTGGTTGTATATTGAAAGGGAAGTGAAAAGTGGTGATTTAAGACCACGAGACCGAAAAGTGGTGACTTACGACCCCAGTAATCTGAAAAGTGGTGATCCAAGACCACAGTAATCTGAAAAGTGGTTTCCTAAAACCACAGATGCAGAGTCTTAAGCCTGCAAATTGGTGTGTAGCGGAAGGAAGGTCGACTTAGTAGTCCCCACGGTGTGTTTGGCAGGTACGGGGGTGTGTAGCGGGTGGACAATTAGGTTTGGGTTTGGGAATGCATCATAACTTGTATTTCATGTTTGAATGTATAACTACTGTATGCCTGATTCCATTACGATTTAGTGTCGTGTACACATTGAGTCTATTTGACTCACCCCATTGGGGAAATATTTTTTTTCAGGTGATGAGCAATAATGGACCGGGTCGGCAAGAGCTAAAGGTGGCCATGCATCGCAAGGAGAAATTTAAAAATTTGGACTTTTATTCTATTTTTACTAATTACTTTAATTTTATTTTTAGGTTTTAATTGATGTAATAAGGCCATAAGGCCCAGGTTGGATTTCTTTATTTCTGTTTAAATTTTTAATTTACTATGTTACGAACTACTTTTGATTAAAGTTCAAGTAAGAATTATTTCTTTGAAAATAAACCTTAGATTGTTTTGTCACCATAATTAAATAATTTCTAAGTAAAATAAATGGGTTTCCAACTTAAGCCCAACCCAAAACGATATTTTTCTAAAAATTACACAAATGTTCTATAAGTAACAAAGAATTTGAAACCGGTTTACTTAAGGAACATACCAGATCCGGTTTAGGCTCGTGGGCCGTGTAACACCCCAAACCCGGTCCAAACATCACGACCGAATCTGGTATGTTACGAGGGAAAACGTGTTTGAAAATTTCGAATTTGTACTAAAAAGATTTGATAAAACTTTGTTCCTTTTTGAAAACAAGTTGTTTAACATTGTTACTAGAACATTCAGTCTTGGTAAAAATTTCGGTTTCAAGTTTGAATCCAATTGTTTTTCATTCAATTATAAAATCGGTGTGATACCCGATGGTATAGTTAAAACATATCGCTTTGTCGGTTTGAAAACGGTGTCTTTCCAAATTTTAATAAAATTCGTACCAAGTTATTTTGTTACAGCATATCAAAATCCAACGTAAAGTATAAACATCATAAAGCACATCTTAAAAAGGCTTTTACAAATCCAAGATAAAACCCAAATAAAAGTAAATAAACTAAAGTACCCAAATGCAATAATCTGAGCAAAGCTTTTATTAGAGCATGGCATGTGCACCCGAGTCCATCCCGGCCCAAGTCCGCGTCACGAGTCACACGAAATGTCAAAGGAGAGGGTCGGTCGAGTGACTCGGTGTGTAAATCCCGCTCCCGAATAAACCACATGCTAACACACATCATACAAAGCAACATAATTAATGCAACCCGATCCTAACCATCCATATCACCTTTTCTACCCCGTGTGGTACCAAACCATTGGTGGTGCCAAACCACGGTGACATATAGTCACAATGTGTTACCAAAACACCTGGTGTCCCAAAGACACATTATCCATCAATGTGGTCCCAAACCACTTTGGTGTCCCAAAGACACAATTGTGCTAATAAAGCACTTTGGTGACCGAAGTCACAAATCCAATGATGGGGCCAACCCATCGTGTGTTACCAAAACACTAGCAGACGATCCCATATCTCAAGTGGGGCCAACCCACGGTGGTCAAACCACAGGGACAAGTCGCAATGAGGTGCCAAACCTCCGGTGTCCCAAAGACAACAAGTGTGCTACCAAAGCACCGGTGACCGTAGTCACAAATCGGGTGATGGGGCCAACCCATCGTGTGTTACCAAAACACACGGCGCCAATCCCATATAATCATCGTGGGGCCAACAACCCATTGTGGTCTTGAGCCAGCGGGACGAGACGCCGAGGTACCAAACCTCTGGAGGTGCCAAACCTCCGTGACCCAAAGTCACAAAGTGTGCTACCAAAGCACTGGTGCTCGTCAGCACAAAATATCACTGCTCCCTCCTCTCATATCACCCATCAACATACCATACTCATGTAATCATGCATCTCATACAAGTCATGCATATTATGCCAACATACCAAGCATTATCTCTCATAGCATACATACAAAACATAGGTCATGATATTATACCTCATTAATAGTACTCATAATAGAACAGACTTACCCGAATCGTCCACATACCCCATTTGGGTATTCCCTTGTCCATCATACTGTTATAATTTTAACAGGCATATCGGTTTATTAATAATATTACTAAGTATCAGGGTGTTAGTTTACACACCTGGTAACTACGAGTCTAAAAATCCCAACGAATGATCTACGTCCCTCGATTATCAAGCTCCTATAACAATCGGCCAACATAGGATTAGGCATCTATGACATTCGGCCATCAACAATTAACCAATGGGTTAATATCGAACCCATACCTTTACGATGATTTGGTTTCCTACCAAATCCGAATCACCTAATGATTCTCCTTAGCAATCGGCCACCCCTAAAATAATAACCATCCCACCTTTAACAATTTGGCTTAACAAGACCAAAGGGAATGGACTAATAGTAGCCCTTACCATCACTTACCAAACAATCAATCGAAGAAAGGAAAGCTTCACTTGTCTCCTTCAATAATCCCGATGCCTATAATGAAAACGATTTACACAAAAGATTAGCACCCTTCAACCAATAACTGAATCGGTCCTTACCCAAACCACCATACATAAATATGAGAGAAAGGCAGAATGGCCATTCGGCCAAGCCCTCACCTGATTCCAAACGATTGGAAGCCAGCACCCAAAAATCACCAACATTCGGCCAACAACAACAAGGGGAGGGAATTCGGCTAAGACCTTGAACCACAAGGGAGGAGAGGATTCGGTATTGGTGTTTAACACCCACCTATGTACGGCTTCCAATAGACAAGAAAGAAGAAATAGAGGTGAAAAGAAGTGGAGAAATCGGCAACTAGAGGCTTGGACTTTCAGTTTTGAGCAAGAAAAGGGATGGAGAAAATGATTTGGAAGGCAAGTTTCGGCCATAACCCTCCAAAGGCTCTCCACCACTCATTCAAAATTGGTTGAACAAGTCAACCTCCTAAAATTCCTCTCCACCCACCATTTGAATGTGAAGACCAAGTCCAAGTAGAATTTCACTTGCCTTCTACCTCTTCCTCCATGCCGTCCAAAATGAGAACCAAAATGGGAACTCTACAGTTCGAACACTAGACCTCCACCTCATGGAATTGACGCCACACCAAGCTCCCAAGTGACGCATGCTTTGCCACTTCACCAGCTCCTCTTGTGTGCTCAGAAACACAACATAAAATACACATCCCTCAGCTCCATCAGCTCCCCTGACTTAACACCCAAAACCAAAATTTTCCCATACACTCAGGCACACACCTAGGCTACAATTAAGCCCCTAAAACACCGAAATAGCAACACAGCACACCAAACACATGCAATATCATGCAACACAAAATAGCCCCTAACCCGGGATATTATAGTTCTACCCCCCTTAAGAATAATTTCGGCCTCGAAATTACCTAGTCAAAAGAGTTGCGGGTATTGCTGTCTCATCGTATCCTCGGGTTCCCACGTGGCTTCTTCCATGCCATGGTTTCGCCAAAGTACCTTAACCAAAGGCACGGACTTCCTACGCAGAACCTTGACATCTCGATCTAGAATCTGCACAGGTTCCTCTTCCATAGTCAAATCTGGATTTACCTCGATCTCTTCCACTGCTACCACATGTGATGGATCTGAACGATACCGTCGAAGCATCGACACGTGAAAAACATCGTGAATCTGGCTAAGCTCTGCTGGCAACTCAAGTTGATACGCCACTGGTCCAACTCGTCTCAATACCTTATATGGCCCAATAAATCTCGGACTAAGCTTGCCTTTTCTGCCAAACCTCAGCACCTTCTTCCAAGGCGAGACCTTTAAGAAAAACCCGATCTCCCACAATGAACTCTATATCTCTTCGCTTAAGATCGGCATAACTTTTTGCCGGTCCAAGCTTCCTTTAAACGAGCACGGATCACTTTAACCTTGTCTTTCGTCTCAAAGAACCAACTCGGGTCCCAACAAGCTGGCGCGCTCACCTAACTCTGTCCAACATGTAGGTGAGCGACACTTCCTACCATCTGACGCCTCATATGGTGCCATTTTGATGCTTGCTTGGTATTTGTTGTTATAAGCGAACTCGGCTAACGGCAAAAACTCTTCCCAAGCGCCTCTGAAGTCGAACACAACCTCTCAAAGATGTCTTCTAAGATCCGAATGACCCTTTCGATCGCCGTCGGCCGATCGGGTGAAAAGCCGTCTTTGAAATCAAGCGCGCACTCCGAGCACGATGCAATGCTCTCGTAACCTCGACGTAAACACGGGATCCCTATCCGAGATTATCAAGCTGGAACGCCGTGTAACCTTACTATCTCGACACATAAAGCTTCGCCAATCTCAAGTGAATAGTCCACTCACCGGAATGAAATAGGCCGACTTAGTCGACGGTCCACGATAACCCAAATGAATCTTTCTTGCTTGGCGAAGCGGTAACCCACCGACGAAATCCATGGTTATCCTTTCCCATTTCCACCGAGGAATTTTCACAGTGAAGCAAACCCGTCGATAGAATCGATGTTCGCGCTTGACTACGACAAGTCGGACACTTCCCAACAAACTCTGTCACTTCTTTCTTCAAGCCGTGCCACCAAAAGCGCTCTTTAAGATCCCTATACATTTTGCTACCTCGGGATGCATAGCATAAGGACTGCTATGTGCGTCCTGAATAATCCTCTGCCTCAGCTCAACATCTTTAGGCATACAAGCCTTCCCTTGAAAACACAGAACCTCATCACTAGACAAGCTGTAACCCTCCAAACCACCATTCTGCACTTGTAACCTTCGCGCACTCGTAACCTCATCCTCCAATCTGTTTCTCTTTGATCCGCTCAACCCAAGTAGGCTTAACTGCGCAGCTCTGCTGCGAGAATACTCCGTCGTCATACAAACTTAAATGGGCAAACATCGCTCTTAAGTCCGAAACAACCCTACGGCTCAACGCGTCTGCCACCACGTTAGCCTTGCCCGGATGATACTCGATCGAACAGTCGTAATCCTTGAGCAACTCAACCCATCTACGCTGCCTCAAATTCAGATCCTTCTGAGTCAGTAGATACTTCAAACTCTTATGATCGTGGTAGACTATTGATCTCTCACCGTACAAGTAGTGCCTCCAGATTTTTAGAGCGAAGACTACAGCTGCTAGCTCCAAGTCGTGCGTCGGATAGTTGACCTCGTGTGGCCTCAGCTGCCGAGAAGCGTAAGCCACAACCTTACCTTCTTGCATCAGCACACAACCCAAGCCCGTGTGTGATGCATCGCAGTACACTGTGAATTCCTTACCAGCCTCTGGTTGAATTAAAACAGGAGCCTCTGTCAAGATCTTCTTCAACTTATCAAAACTCTCCTGCTTTGTTTCTCGGTCAAATGAACGGAACTCCCTTCCTTAAATTGACTTAGTCATCGGTCTGCGCAATTAACGAGAAACCTCAACAAACCCCGGTAGTAGTATCCTGCCAAACCCAGAAACTCCAAATCTCGGTGGCCCGACCTAGGAGGCTTCCAATCCAAAACCGCCTCAACCTTCCGAGGATCTACTCTAATCCCTCACGGTGATACTACATGACCCAAAAACGTCACTTCACTAAGCCGAACTCACACTTCATCGAACTTAGCGTAGAGTTGCTTCTCCTCAAAATTTGCAACACCACTCTCAAGTGTGCATCATGCTCTTCTTCCGACCTTGAGTAAACCAAGATGTCGCCAATAAAAACCACGACGAAACGGTCCGGATCATCTTTGAAACACCCTATTCATCATATCCATAAAAGCTGCGGAGCGTTAGTCAACCCGAACGGCATTACGAGAATTCGTAGTGCCCGCATCGAGTCCAAACGCTGTCTTATGGATATCCGCTTCCTTAACTTTCAACCGATGGTACCCGGACCTCAAATCGATCTTGAAAACACCGATGCACCTTTTGGTGATCAAACAAGTCATCTATCCGTGGTAACGGATACTTGTTTTTAATCGTCGACTTATTCGGTTAGCGTAATCGATACACATCCGCATCGTTCCGTCCTTCTTCTTGACGAATAATAATACGGCGCTCCCCACGGCGAAACACTTGGCCTAATGAAGCCTCGATCCAACAGCTCACGAACCGAGCCTTAAGCTCCACCAATTCCTTTGGTGCCATCCTATATGGAGCAATAGACCTTTGGCGCGATCCACGGTAGCAGATCTATCCCAAACTCTACCTCACGATCCGGTGGCAAACCCGGAAGCTCCTCTGGAAACACATCAACAAATTCCTTAACAGTACGAACCTTCTCAACAGCGGACTCTTTAGCCTCCAAGGCATACACATGAACCACATACGCTTAGTGACTCTTCCCGACCATCTTTACAGCTTTTAGTGCCGATACCACATTGGATAAGTAATCTCTCCTATTACCTATCATAATCACTTCATCTCCCTTATCCGTCGATAGAACCATGCGCTTAGCGCGCAATCCACCTTGGCACGGTACTTCACCACCACCCATCCATCGAGAATCGGATCGAACTCCCAAACGGCAGTTCCATCGGATCAAGACAAAAATGACCCTTGGAGTTCTAGGGGTACATCCTTATACAACTTATCTACCACTACAGAGTGACCTAGAGGGCTAAATACGGTCATCCGTCTAAAAGCGATTCGAGAATCTAAGTCCATGGTCTCAACTATACTACTAGCAACATACGAATGCGTGGAACCCAAGTCAATTAAAGCGATATAGGGAGAACCAAAAATCAAAAACGATCGGTGATTACGTCAGGTGCGCGTCGCCCTCCTCGCGCGCCTAGTCGCATACACTGCATCAGTGTCGTGCCTCGAACTACCCGCACTCGCGCGGTGCTCCACGACCTCGACCAAATCCATTACCACCTCCGCCATTACCACGGCCCCTGCGTGGTGGCGGTCCATTACCTACGAAGCGATCGACACGACTCTCGGGCCCGATCAATCTCGCCATCCTACGCGACGGACGGTCCCTAATGCGATGATCCGAGAGAACCACACTCGAAGCAACCCTTTCCACCGGTCCAACAACCACCCCAATGAGATTTCCCACACCGATTACATGCGGCGGTCCTCGCCTAGCGAAAGAACAAACCTAGCGAGATCGATTACGCCCACTCGGTCTAGCCCTCTTTCGCGGATTGCCACCGATCCGAAGACCCAAAGCTCCTCTTAAGCTACTTACGCCCATGCTCGTCTTACCGACTCTTTAACACCTTGGCTACCTTAGCCTTCTCAACTAAGATAGCAAACTCGCGCTCGCTGGAGCAATCAGCGACCTCAACTCGTCTCGCAGACCATCCTCAAACGAACACACCTCTCATGCTCGGTGGCTACAATGCCTCGGCATACCTACTCACTTCAAGAACTCACCCTGCGTACTCGACCATGCAGATTTACTCCCCGAACAAGCCTCGTAAATGCCTTTCACTGGAGTCAATGTAACTAGCCCCGATGTATTTCTTTTGATATGCGGCTCTCGAAATAATCCCATGTCGGATCCTCACCGCCACCACATTGTCCGAACGGTGAGCCACCACCGATATGACTCATCCCGAAGAAGCGACACGATGCCCTTAAGCTTCTCCTCGCAGAAAGGTCCAGATCATCCATGATCCGCTCGGTTGCCTCGGCCAATATTCGGCGAGGCTGCTAGGAGCAACACCCGATACACCTCGGAAAAATTCAGCCCGTTAGCCCGAGTCGCTCAGAGCAGATTTCCTAACTCCCGCACCACCACTTACACCGGCTACTCTTTCCAACACCCGCAGATCGCTGTGACACTCGCATCCTCTCGATCGATCACGGAACTCACCACCTCCGGTGGTGGCGGGAATCCCAAGATCTCATTTTCGACCCTTGCCTGGATCCTACGGGTTGTAAAGCGTCATTCTACCCCTAACTCTACCACGAGTATTACGACCAGTCCGCCTCGAGTGCTCATGTCTAATCTTCCTACGTATCTGATTAAAAAGATTTTTATGCATTAGTATCGTTCCACTTTCTTAACCGCAAAGAAATTTTATGGATAGAGTTTAATCAGGGGTTCTTTCGAGCAACCAAGGTTTCAGTCTTCTATCCTATTCACCCAAAAGAGATTATACATTCATTCCTTAATCCTTTCCATACCTATTCACTCTTCGGACATTGCTGCCCATTTCTAACCCAAGGGTATTTTCGTCATTTTCCTTACAGGGTATTTTCGTAATAAAAGATATTTTAAACTTTCGTAAAACTGGTCAATTTGAAATTCCAAAAATTTGAGAGTGTTCTTTGAAAATTTTGTAAAATACTTCGTTTTGGAAACCAGGGGTATTTTAGTAATTTTCACAAGCGAGGAGCGTGCCAGTAAATTTTCCCAAAATCAAAATCTTTGATTGATATTTTGTAAATCAGAGTATTTGAATTTCGTAACATCATTGAAATTTTGGGCAAAATCATTGGGTTGCTATTTTATAAACCGAGGGCATTTTAGTAAATTTACCCCTAAGGGCATTTTTGTAATTTTCCATAAATCAGGTTTTGCAAGAAAATTGTTGTAAATGTGATATTTTCGGTTTTGAAAGAGTTTATTGCGAAAAGTGTGAAAACATTAGGGTTGTTGTTGTATTTTTGAAAACATAGCTAATTCCCTTTTCGGGTTTTAGACGTTAGGTTAAGTCTATGACCGAGCCTTCTTGGTTAGGGTGAACTCGAGCTACGCACTGGTGGGATACTGCGAAGAGGAGGTGAGTCACGAGGACTGCGCTAAATACCAAGCTCTTAGGTTCCTCTCCTAGACATGCGTGCATGAGAGTTACCACACCCTAGCCTCGTGGGTGAGTCATAGATTGGTTTAGTGCTTTAAGTCTTATGCTTTAGTTCGAGTGTTTGTGTGACCTAATCCTAGGGTTCAAGTCCTATAAATCTAACTACGTTCCATATCACCTACCCTTCTACAAATAATAATTCACAGAAGAGTTTAGAATTACTTTACAGGCGAATCGGTGGTGGGAGACTCGGTGCCATGCCTTGTGAACCATGTATTCAATCCCAAAACACTTAAAACGAACTTTTGAAAACAATTTGGGCCTTAAGCCCACAGTGAAAGCTTTTGAACTTGGCTCGATACCACAATTGTAACACCCCAAACCCGGTCCAAACATCACGACCGAAACGGTATGTTACGAGGGAAAACGTGTTTGAAAATTTCGAATTTGTACTAAAAAGATTTGATAAAACTTTGTTCCTTTTTGAAAACAAGTTGTTTAACATTGTTACTAGAACATTCAGTCTTGGTAAAAATTTCGGTTTCAAGTTTGAATCCAATTGTTTTTCATTCAATTATAAAATCGGTGTGATACCCGATGGTATAGTTAAAACATATCGCTTTGTCGGTTTGAAAGCAGTGTCTTTCCAAATTTTAATAAAATTCGTACCAAGTTATTTTGTTACTGAGATATCAAAATCCAACGTAAAGTATAAACATCATAAAGCACATCTTAAAAAGGCTTTTACAAATCCAAGATAAAACCCAAATAAAAGTAAATAAACTAAAGTACCCAAATGCAATAATCTGAGCAAAGCTTTTATTAGAGCATGGCATGTGCACCCCGAGTCCATCCCGGCTCCAAGTCGCGTCACGAGTCACACTGAAATGTCAAAGGAGAGGGTCGGTCGAGTGACTCGGTGTGTAAATCCCGCTCCCGAATAAACCACATGCTAACACACATCATACAAAGCAACATAATTAATGCAACCCGATCCTAACCATCCATATCACCTTTTCTACCCCGTGTGGTACCAAACCACTGGTGGTGCCAAACCACTGGTGACATATAGTCACAATGTGTTACCAAAACACTGGTGTCCCAAAGACACATTATCCATCAATGTGGTCCCAAACCCTTTGGTGTCCCAAAGACACAATTGTGCTACCAAAGCACCGTGACCAGAAGTCACAAATCCAATGATGGGGCCAACCCATCGTGTGTTACCAAAACACTAGCAGACGATCCCATATCTCAAGTGGGGCCAACCACGGTGGTCAAACCACAGGACAAGTCGCAATGAGGTGCCAAACTCTCGGTGTCCCAAAGACACGAGTGTGCTACCAAAGCACTTGGTGACCGTAGTCACAAATCGGGTGATGGGGCCAACCCATCGTGTGTTACCAAAACATTGGCGTCAATCCCATATAATCATCGTGGGGCCAACCCAACTGTGGTCTTGAGCCAGCTTTGGGGACGAGACGCCGAGGTACCAAACCTCCGGAGGTGCCAAACCTCTGGTGACCCAAAGTCACAAAGTGTGCTACCAAAGCAAAGCGGTGCTCGTCGGCACAAAATATCACCGCTCCCTCCTCTCATATCACCCATCAACATACCATACTCATGTAATCATGCATCTCATACAAGTCATGCATATTATGCCAACATACCAAGCATTATCTCTCATAGCATACATACAAAACATAGGTCATGATATTATACCTCATTAATAGTACTCATAATAGAACAGACTTACCCGAATCGTCCACATACCCCATTTGGGTATTCCCTTGTCCATCATATTGTTATAATTTTAATGAGGCATATCGGTTTATTAATAATATTACTAAGTATCAGGGTGTTAGTTTACACACCTGGTAACTACGAGTCTAAAAATCCCAACGAATGATCTACGTCCCTCGATTATCAAGCTCCTATAACAATCGGCCAACATAGGATTAGGCATCTATGACATTCGGCCATCAACAATTAACCAATGGGTTAATATCGAACCCATACCTTTACGATGATTTGGTTTCCTACCAAATCCGAATCACCTAATGATTCTCCTTAGCAATCGGCCACCCCTAAAATAATAACCATCCCACCTTTAACAATTTGGCTTAACAAGACCAAAGGGAATGGACTAATAGTAGCCCTTACCATCACTTACCAAACAATCAATCGAAGAAAGGAAAGCTTCACTTGTCTCCTTCAATAATCCCGATGCCTATAATGAAAACGATTTACACAAAAGATTAGCACCCTTCAACCAATAACTCGAATCGGTCCTTACCCAAACCACCATACATAAATATGAGAGAAAGGCAGAATGGCCATTCGGCCAAGCCCTCACCTGATTCCAAACGATTGGAAGCCAGCACCCAAAAATCACCAACGTTCGGCCAACAACAACAAGGGGAGGGAATTCGGCTAAGACCTTGAACCACAAGGGAGGAGAGGATTCGGTATTGGTGTTTAACACCCACCTATGTACGGCTTCCAATAGACAAGAAAGAAGAAATAGAGGTGAAAAGAAGTGGAGAAATCGGCAACTAGAGGCTTGGACTTTCGGTTTTGAGCAAGAAAAGGGATGGAGAAAATGATTTGGAAGGCAAGTTTCGGCTCAACAAAATGGGAAGAAAGAAAATAGCATAGAAGAGAGCATTCGGCTATCACAAATCAAAAGAGCAAGGCAATTTCGGCTACCAAGGTTTCAAGAGAAGAAAGGAAGAGAGTATGAAAAGAATGGGTGCTAGTTTCGGTTTCCAAAAGAAAATAGAAGAATTGCTTTTGACAAAGAGTGGCCGAAATCACCAAAAATGCCAAATGCATTTTTAAGCACACACACCTTCCCTTACCAAGCCGTCATTCCCCCACTCCACACTCCCCCAAATTCGGCCATAACCCTCCGAAGGCTCTCCACCACTCATTCAAAATTGGTTGAACAAGTCAACCTCCTAAAATTCCTCTCCACCCACCATTCGAATGTGAAGACCAAGTCCAAGTAGAATTTCACTTGCCCTCTACCTCTTCCTCCATGCCGTCCAAAATGAGAACCAAAATGGGAACTCTACAGTTCGAACACTAGACCTCCACCTCATGGAATTGACGCCACACCAAGCTCCCAAGTGACGCATGCTTTGCCACTCCACCAGCTCCTCTTGTGTGCTCAGAAACACAACATAAAATACACATCCCTCAGCTCCATCAGCTCCCCTGACTTAACACCCAAAACCAAAATTTTCCCATACACTCAGGCACACACCTAGGCTACAATTAAGCCCCTAAAACACCGAAATAGCAACACAGCACACCAAACACATGCAATATCATGCAACACAAAATAGCCCCTAACCCGGGATATTACAGGCCGGGTGTGGGGTGTTTCATGTACAGTGAGATATCTGAATTTCGAGTACGAGAGGTTAGAATCGTTGTTCAATGAAACAAAGGAAATTTTAAGGAATAAACTGTACTAAATGGTTAAGCTAAAAATTCTAAAAAACATTGTATAATAAGATATATGAGTCTAGTTTCAAGGAAAATTTACGGATCTAAATTTCAAGATTCCTAACTCGAGTTATAGTCAATTTAGTCAGTATGACGCAGATGGACAGTTTCAATCTTTTTGCCCCAAATTAGTAGTTAAGTCTGGATTGCGAAATTACCAAAATACCCTTGGAGGGTAAATTACCGAAATACCCGTGGGTTGCGAGACTACCGAATTACCCTTAGTGGGTAACTTTTTCGAATTATGAAAATGCCCTCATGGGCCGAATTACGAGAATGCCCTTACAGGCCGAATTACGAAAATGCCCCTAATGGGCCGATATGTTGGAATGCCTTATTGGGCCTAAATATTATTGCTTAAATGGGCCGAGACTCTGTAATAAATCTTTGGATTAATGATTTTTGTTTATAATTGTGGATATTATGCTTTATTATGTATGCTGCATTTTCATATATTGCATGGGGTGGGATTTGAAATGAAAAGAAGTGTAGCCTGGTGCCTTTGCCACAATGTTTCTATAAATGTGATTGACTCTGGTGGCACTACCACAGATATTATGAAAAGCAGCTTGGCTACAGTGATATTATGAAAAGCAGTTTGACTGCAGCGGTGGCTTGGCCACAATATATTATAAATGGCAACTTGCCTGCGAATTGGTGTGTTGTCGGGGTGGGTTGACTTGATCCCCACAGGTGTGAGGGCTGGTACGGGGGTGTGTTGGATGGATGGGTTGGGTTGCATGCATACATTTGCTTCATTTTAAATATTGATTTGTAAATGGGCTTAGGCCCAAGTTATTGCTAAATGGGTTCAGGCCCAGTGGATGATGGTAAGGGGATTATGCATTGAGTTCTTGTAACTCACCCCCCTTTCTTGCTTAACCCTTGTAGGTAATGCTCAGTGACGAGGACTTGGGGGCCATGGATGACTCGGTGGAGGCCATACTTTTGGAACTTTATTTTTGGACTTTAGTAAACTTCTTTTCCGTATTATTTAGCTGCTTTTACTATTTTGGGTTTTTAAGTTGTAATAAGGCTTCTGGACTATTTTTATTTTGCTTTATGTTTGGGATTTTTTTTTATTTTTCTTAAATTGTTTAAAAGGGAATTTTATAAAAAATATAAATAATGGTTTCCAAAATTGATTAATAAATGGATTTTATAGCAAACTTTTACAAATGATTTAACTCGGATTCTCTTTCACAATTATCTACGACATTTTCAAAAGTCACGATTTTAAAGCTCACTACCTCAATTTTCGACTCATCAAACGATCTTTCAAAATAGCTGTATTTTGTCAAATATTTACATACAAAACTTGTTTACTTAAACACAACCAAGTAACGCCTATTTTAGTAAGAATCACACGATGTTTTACGCTTTCTTCATGTGACATGTCAGATCCGGTCTTACCGCATGGGCTGGGTTTGCGGTGTTACAATAAAGGTGAAAAATGATTGTATGTATGGTTCGCATCGATACAGTGTAAGGAATCTAACTAGTTTGGATTCATAAAATAGTTATAATTTCAAGGATTGGTTTGAACTCATAAGTAGGTGTTTGGGGATTTGGTTTTGGTTCGTTTAAGGAATTATTATGGAAAATTGGAAGATTCGCTAGTGTGCTACGAGGAAGTGAAAAATAAGGTGTGTGTCCTAAACTTATAAAATTGTTTGAAAATGTTAAATATCATGTTATATTTGATAAATTAACTTGTTGATTGGATTGGCTTAATAGCCAAATTATTGATTTTTTGAGTGGTTGAACCAGGTTTGTTTTGAGCCTTAAAAGACTGACATGTTGGCAAAATCACTAGTTTGATAGTATGAATATTTGATTGAGTTTGTAATTGCACATTTGAGTTATAAGATATGAGAATGTTTGACTGAATGATATAATGTGTTGAGATATTAACCTTATGTATGATTTAAATGCATGAGATATTTGTTAAATTGTGTACTGAAAAGGGTGGTATTTATGCAGAATGAAAATTCATAGAGTATGTGAAATTGAACGATATTTATTGATACAAACACAATGGTAATTTGAATGATTAGAACAGTGTTTCCATTTACTAAAAGTATGTTATTATTGAGGACATGTTGAGCATGTGAAATGAATGTGAAAAGTATTGAGATATGATTATGTATGAGATTGTGTGACATATTGCATATGCATTGGATTTGAATTTTGTGATTGACAGAGGAGTTCTGTGGAGTACCGGCAACATATTAAGTATGCATTATTCGTAGTCAGTGCATTGCACTTGGAATACTAAGGGGAATGGCGATTTATCGCATTTTTATTGGTAGCTTGTCTGTGTAACATCCCGAAATAGGGCTAAATGGAACAGTGGTTGTGAAACCACAAATCCGAGATAGAAAACTTTATTTTGATTAATTTTTATGATTTACTAATTGATTGGATGCATGTGTTAGAGTATTGATAGAAAATTATATGAAATTCTTGTCTAATTTGCTTATTAGGGTTAAATTGTAAAAGTTGATAAATGAGAGTTCTATATACTAAAGGATTTAATTGAAGAGCATAATTGAAGTAAAGGTCCGTAAATGGTAATTATACCATTAGGCTTTCATGGACAAAAATGGACAAATATAGGTAGAAAGAACCAAAGTTTTTAATGAATGGTAATTTAGTCATTTGGTAATAAAAAGAAATCAAAAGGGAAAAAGATGGCAAAATATGCTCATCTTCTTCCTTAGGACGAAACTTCAAGGGGGGGGGACTCCATAGCTAGGGTTTCCAAGCTTCCAAGCTCCATAGTAAGTCAATCCAAGCCCCGTTTTTCATGTTCTTTACGTTTTTGGAATCCCGGTAACTTGGTTTAGCTTATTCTAGCAATAATTTAACTTAGGGTTCATATTTGGAAAAATACCCATAGGTGAAATGTGTATATTTTGATGTTTTATGATAGAATATGAAGGCTAAAATTATGTTAAACAACTTTTGCTAAGCAATTTTACGTAAAAACGAGTAAAATGACATAATCAGTAAAAATATCTAATGTTCATAAGTACATGTTAGAGTGAGAATTTGATGTTGCCATAGAAGGGAAAAATGTTCAGCATGACCTAAAATGTAAGAAAATAGGATGAAGTTTATTTTTCGAGCCTAGGGGCAAAATTGTAATATTGTGAAAGTTAGGAGGCAAAAACATAATTTTGCCATAATGTGATTTTTGGATTGAATTAAATAATGTAAATATTAAATAAGATAAATGTGTTATTATAGATCGAGAAGAACGTGGAATCGATCTTGAACGAGGGAAAGGAAAAGTTAAGGACTAAATTGCAAATTTCGCCATATTTTGCACCGAGGTAAGTAGTATGTAAATAATTCATTATTTTTATTGATGTTTTATATTTTAGCATGTTTAATGTATTGTATCTGATTTTTGGATCATAATTGACTATTGAAAGAATGAAATAAAGTGAGTTATTTCCCGTTTGAACCTTCGGAATCAAAAGATGTAATTGGCATGTAGCTAGGTCACATGAGTGGTACTAAGTGTAGGCCACTATGTGCACAAGAGAGCTACAAGAGATTTTGTATACGTAGCTAGGTCACATGTGTAGTGCCGAGAGTACGCCATGTGTACAAGAAAGCTATATGTAGCTAGGTCACATGTGTGGTATATGGTGTGAGCCACTATGTGTACAAGAGAGCTACGAGAAGGCTATGTCAAACGAGTGGTGCTAAGTGAAGGCCACCATATGTACAAGAGAGCCAGAATTATGAGTACAATCGAGCTAGGTCACATGAGTGGTACTGGGTGAAGGCCACTATGTGTACAAGAGAGCTTCGATTTCAAAGGTGGGCTATGTGCGAAACCACCGCATATTCGTTATTATTCCGAAGCGTTCAACGGGAAAACTGACTAAATGAAATTATGTGAGATGTTTTAGTGATAAGTATATGTATATGAATGTATAATGTATGAGCAATATGCTTAATATGCAATTGGAAATTTGAATGATTGTTATAGGTAAGTAATGAATACAACTAAAGTGAGAGAAAGCAAAATTTTACAATAAAACTGCTTTTGGACAAGAAAGATGAGGTGAATTTGAAAAATCACCAAAAATGGTAGAAATTGAATTATAAGTTGCATGAGACATTTATTTAAATCTTATTGAGACTATTTGTATACAAAAGAAACAGAGAAAGCAAAGGATTGGTATATTTTGAGATATTTAGACTTTTGTGAGACTGGTTTGGAATGATTTCAAGATCCCCTGTTCTGACTTGGAAATATCATTGAGATGTAAAAAACTAATATTGGGACATAATTTGTATGATTAGATTCCTTATTGAGTCTATTTTTAGAAGAAGCAAACTAGAACATCATTTGAATTATGTACAAAAAGATAATTAAATTTTAGCAAAGAATGGTCGGAATTGTAACACCCCAAACCCGGCCCACGAGTCTTGACCGGATCTGGTTATGTCACTGCGAAAAACATCGAAAAATATTTTTGACTTAAGGTAAAACATTAAAATTGGTCGTCTTTTAAAAAAAATCATGTCTATTTGAAATTGTAAGTGAAACTTTACTTTATAAAATGTCCGAATTTAAATCTTAATTATACTTACATAATTTGAACAAATCAGTTGCTTGAACAAAATCATCTTTCCAAAGTAATTAAATTTTTGTCCAACCATAATTATAAATAACACAAAAAAATAATAAAAGAAAAGTAAGGCCCTTATTACAACCCAATATTAAAATAAAATACTTAGTATTAAAAATTTCTCAAAATAATTAAAATAATCTCTTTCTGCATGGGCCACCTTGTGTCCTCTCGAACCCGATCCAATTCTACTCATCACCGAAATGGTTAATAAAATAGGGTGAGTCCACCGACTCAGTGCATAATCAAAACACAGATTTCCCGCGTATGGGCTTGGCCCCATACCAAACAATTCACATAGCAAGTCATGCACATATGCATCTTAGCCCAACCCACTCCAACCGTAACACCAACCTTAGCAGACTCCCTGCCCAAGGCCGTGGATAAACCACCACTGATCACATCGTGATCCAAAACCTTACCTTGGCTACTCACTGCACAAGGCCATGGCTAAGCCACCGATCAACCCAAGTGATCCAATATCGTAAACCGTCTACGGTGATGCACATAGCCATCAACCGCCGAGATGGGCACCTAGCCATCATCTCCTTAAGGTAGCACGAAGCTAGCCATCAAGCGCTAATGTAGCGGAACTATCATTAGACCGCATTACAACTAGTGTACATTTCCTCCTTCTTCAATCCAATCCCATGCCCATGTGTCAATAAATCACGCAAGAGTATCATATAAAATGAGTATTTATTATTAATCCATACCACATCAATCATATATATAATATATATAACAGTCAATCCTACCATCATCGGTTCACATCACTTAAGCCATTATAACGGCTACACACATTATACACGAGGTTTAAATGTTAGCAATCAACCGAGAAATAGTGCGATGATTACGCACCTCAATAGCACCACGGTCCTACTCTCAAACGCTACTCAATCTTGACTAACCGACTCGAAAAGTTTCTGCGATAGGCTCTTCTCCCCTACAAATGGCCTTGGCATCAAATGCATAACCATCTTAAACTTAAACAAAATATCAAAACATAGCTTACCAAAAGCCTTTCCACCACTTACCAAATCGATCGCTTCAAGCGGAGGCTTGGCTAACCACTTAAAACCCCAGAGTATCTCAAAGAACGGAACCCAAAAAGATCTATGCTAACATTCGGCCAAAGTGCTACCAAGTTGAAAGGAGGAAATTCGGCACAAAGGTGGGATGTAGGTTCGGCTCACAATAAAAGAAAGTCAATGAAAAGGGAATAAGGATTTGGCCAAAAGGTTTGAGAGGAGGGAAAGAAATGTGTGGGTGGTTCGGCTAAGAGTTTAAAAGAGAAGGAAAAAGGGATGCTAGCAATGAAGATTTCGGCAACCAAAGAAAATGGGAAACAAGCAAGGGAGCAAAAAAATAAAAAGGTGAGCACCCCTCCCCCTATTTATAATATTCGGCCAAGCTCCTCCCCCCCCAAAGAAGCAAAAATTCGGCCACTACTCAACTCCCCTTCAAATCCCATATTTTCCTCCTACTTTTCCTCCCTAACACCCATTCAAAAAGTTTGAATAGGTCAAACCTCTACCTAGCCGAAATTCAAAAACAAAGACCAAGTCTTCTCCATCTTTTAAGTGCCCAAACCAAATCCAACATCTCCCCTCTCTCATGACGCAAAAATAAACCAAAGATCTTGCCTCCGCACTCGAACAGCCCCTTCCCTTGTACAGGCGTCACTTTACCAAGCTCCTAGTGGCGCCCCCCTTGCCACTTTGCCACACCAATCTTTGTGTCAAAAACTCTTAAATAATTCTCTTAAGACACCCATCACCAAGCTCCCCTTTTTGCACATAAAAATCCAAAATTTTCTAAAGTCTTCCCCTTGAATCTGGACATTCTTAACACCTTCCAAACACATCAAAGCATACCCAAAACCTACTAGAACATGAATTATACCCACCATGCATAGCCCCTAAACCAGGGTGTTACAATTCTACCCTCCTTAAAATAATTTCGTCCTCGAAATTACTTGTCTAAACTAACAGTCCAATTCCCTCCACTACGCTATGGTTGCGCACTCTGATCATAAAGAGCTAACCTACCTTCTAGGCACAGTTTCTAAGTTCATACTCAAGGTTCCCACTACTTTACGAGCAACAAATCAAACAATCATCAACACGAACAAAACAACAAAGAATATTCCAAACACAAGGAACTTACGGTGACCCATCGTGCACATCATTATCTCTCTCCGATGAACTGCATAAACCGACTGCCGTTTGTCTTGCCTCGGTGCCACCGTTACCATGGTCTCATCGCTACCACGACCTCGGCGGAACCATTTCCTCCATGGTTCGGACCACGACCTCTCGTCGCTGCGACCACCTCTACGCTCTGGTTGCACATAACCTTGACCCACTATCCGAGTCCTATTCGGGTTCGGGGACAATCCTTAATCAAGTGGGACTTGGACTTGCATCTAAAGCACTCCCGAACACGATTCCAAAGATTCGCCAACATGGTACCTTCCACATTGAGCACACGGACGATCTGGATTTCCGTGGTGGCTTAGCAATATTAACAGGAGTCTCAACCTCGGTCTCTTATGAACCCTCTCAACCATTTCTCGGCGATCCAACACTTCTCTTATCACGGTTCCTTTCTCTATTGTGCTCTCTCACCTTCTTGACCTCCTCGGCTATTCGAGCTTTCTCCACTAAAACGGCGAAGTCTCTTTCCCGATGCGGAGCAATCAAAACTCATGACTCATCCCGAGACCATCTTCAAATCGACACATCTCTCATAATCTGTTGCCACGATGCCCCGAGCATACCGGCTCGACGCAAAAATTCAAGCCGTACTCCGCTATTGACTTACTACCTTGCACCCAGTTAAAGGCGCCTTCCTCCGGCGCCCACATAGCTCGCTCCGACATACTTCCCTTCAAACTTAATCTTGAAGTAACCCCAATCCACTCGATCCGCAGGGTACTTTCTTAACAATAAGCCACCACCGGTAGGCCTCATCTCGCGATAACGAAACAACACCCTTAAGCTTCTCCTCCATGATTAAGTCTAGGTCGTCCATAATCCTTTCAATGACCTCAAGCCAATACTACGCCACGTTCGGAGCTACCTACGGACACTCCTCACGAAAACCTCGGCCCATTCGCCTAAGCCTTTCGGTCGCGATTTCCGAGTCCTATTGCCCACATTGGCTCCTGCCACTCGTTCGAGCACTCGCAGCACAGCTTGCGATACTGCGTCGTCTCCTCCAGTCTGATCCTGCTGTTCAACCTCAACAGCTGGTGGCGGTGCATCGCTCTCTGACCCATGGCGTGACCCAACCGGTTTCGATACTGACATCCTGCCTCTACCACGTCCACGAGTATTGCGACCGCGCCCCCTAGAACTCATATCTAGCGCCTCGATTTAGTCTGTTTAGAAAGTTTTATGGATTAGAAATTCTTGTTCCACTGTTTTATCCACGAGCAATTTTATGCAATGAAGTTTCCGAGAGTAGTTCTTTCGATCAATCAAAGTTTCCTTTCTACCCAGGGGTAATTCCGTCATTTTCCTATAGGGGCATATAGGTAATAACTCTGGGTCAATTTTGAAAATAGTTTTCCAACTTAAAGATATCTCAAAATTCACAAATCTCAGGGGTCATCTTGAAAATTTTGTTTTTCGAACAAAATGTGTTGCACAAATTTCAGAAATCGGGGTTATTTGGTAATTTTGGAAATCATGGGCCTTTTCAGTAAATTCTCAAAAATCGAAATGTCACAACATTTTACAAAATAGAATTTTCGATATTTAGTGGAATAGGAATATTTCTTATAAAAGTCGAGAGAAATCGAAAATTTAGAAGCTGGGGGCATTTTGGTAATTTTATCAACTAGGGGTATTTCCAGTAAATTCTCACAAACAGAGTATCTGAATATTTGAAACCGAAAAATTTTGGTATTTTACAAAGTAAAAATCATTTTATCAAAAGTTGAGGGTAGTACGGTAATTTTATAACACAAGGGCATTTTTGTAATTTTACAAGTAGGGGTATTTTAGTAATTTTGTAAATCAAAACGTCCTTCAAAATAAAAATTAGGGTTTATAGACCAAAGGGTAAAGTTGAAAATTTTAAAGCAGGGATTTTAAAACAATCGAGCCACATCCCTTTCGGGTTTTAATAATCGAGTTTAGCTTATGAACAAGTCCTCTTGGTTAAGGTGAACCGTAGCTACGCACTGCAGGTAGGATTCTGCGAAGAGAGAGGTGAGTCACGAGGATCTGCTTAAATACCTGTGCTCTTCCGATTCCACTCCTAGACATGCGTGCATGGGGTTACCACACCTTAACTCGCGACTTACTTCACAAGTTTGTTTAAGAGATTTAAGTTTTATGCACATGTTTGAGTAGTCTAGTCCTAGGGTCCAATAGTCCTAACTTTCTAATCTACGACCCCAAACTAAGCCCAAATCAATTCATGTAAACAATTCACTTTCAGAAAGAAGAAGTCCAAGTACTTACTGGTGGACTTGGTCTGAGACAAAGTGCCATCTTAGGAATAACCTAAAAACTTTTATAAAAGCCCACATCTCATAAACCCATTTTGAAAATCAAGCTGCCCAAAACCCTCAAAGCCGAAGTTTTGAACCGGCTCGATACCAATTTGAAACACCCCAAACCCGCCCACGAGTCTTGACCGGATCGGTTATGTCATCTGCGAAAAACATCAAAAATATTTTTGACTTAAGGTAAAACATTAAAATTGGTCGTCTTTTAAAAAAATCATGTCTATTTGAAATTGTAAGTGAAACTTTACTTTATAAAATGTCCGAATTTAAATCTTAATTATACTTACATAATTTGAACAAATCAGTTGCTTGAACAAAATCATCTTTCCAAAGTAATTAAATTTTTGTCCAACCATAATTATAAATAACACAAAAAAATAATAAAAGAAAAGTAAGGCCCTTATTACAACCCAATATTAAAATAAAATACTTAGTATTAAAAATTTCTCAAAATAATTAAAATAATCTCTTTCTGCATGGGCCACCTTGTGTCCTCTCCGAACCCGATCCAATTCTACTCATCACCTGAAATGGTTAATAAAATAGGGTGAGTCCACCGACTCGAGTGCATAATCAAAACACAGATTTCCCGCGTATGGGCTTGGCCCCATACCAAACAATTCACATAGCAAGTCATGCACATATGCATCTTAGCCCAACCCACTCCAACCGTAACACCAACCTTAGCAGACTCCCTGCCCAAGGCCGTGGATAAACCACCACTGATCACATCGTGATCCAAAACCTTACCTTGGCTACTCACTGCACAAGGCCGTGGCTAAGCCACCGATCAACCCAAGTGATCCAATATCGTAAATTGTCTACGGTGATGCACATAGCCATCAACCGCCGAGATGGGCACCTAGCCATCATCTCCCTTGAGGTAGCACGAAGCTAGCCATCAAGCGCTAATGTAGCCGGAACTATCATTAGACCACGTACAACTAGTGTACATTTCCTCCTTCTTCAATCCAATCCCATGCCCATGTGTCAATAAATCATGCAAGAGTATCATATAAAATGAGTATTTATTATTAGTCCATACCACATCAATCATATATATAATATATATAACAGTCAATCCTACCATCATCGGTTCACATCACTTAAGCCATTATAACCGGCTACCACACATTATACACAGGTTTAAATGTTAGCAATCAACCGAGAAATAGTGCGATGATTACGCACCTCAATAGCACCACGGTCCTACTCTCGAAACGCTACTCAATGCTGACTAACCAACTCTCGAAAAGTTTCCTGCGATAGGCTCTTCTCCCCCTACAAACGGCCTTGGCATCAAATGCATAACCATCTTAAACTTAAACAAAATATCAAAACATAGCTTACCAAAAGCCTTTCCACCACTTACCAAACTGACTGCTACAAACGGAGGCTTGGCTAACCACTTAAACCCCAGAGTATCTCAGCAACGGAACCCAAAAAGATCTATGCTAACATTCGGCCAAAGTGCTACCAAGTTGAAAGGAGGAAATTCGGCACAAAGGTGGGATGTAGGTTCGGCTCACAATAAAAGAAAGTCAATGAAAAGGGAATAAGGATTTGGCCAAAAGGTTTGAGAGGAGGGAAAGAAATGTGTGGGTGGTTCGGCTAAGAGTTTAAAAGAGAAGGAAAAAGGGATGCTAGCAATGAAGATTTCGGCAACCAAAGAAAATGGGAAACAAGCAAGGGAGCAAAAAAATAAAAAGGTGAGCACCCCTCCCCCTATTTATAATATTCGGCCAAGCTCCTCCCCCAAAGAAGCAAAAATTCGGCCACTACTCAACTCCCCTTCAAATCCCATATTTTCCTCCTACTTTTCCTCCCTAACACCCATTCAAAAAGTTTGAATAGGTCAAACCTCTACCTAGCCGAAATTCAAAAACAAAGACCAAGTCTTCTCCATCTTTTAAGTGCCCAAACCAAATCCAACATCTCCCCCTCTCTCATGACGCAAAAATAAACCAAAGATGCTGCCTCCGCAGCTCGAACACTGGCCCCTTCCCTTGTACCTGAGGCGTCACTTTTCCAAGCTCCTAGTGGCGCCCCCCTTGCCACTTTGCCACACCAATCTTTGTGTCAAAAACTCTTAAATAATTCTCTTAAGACACCCATCACCAAGCTCCCCTTTTTGCACATAAAAATCCAAAATTTTCTAAAGTCTTCCCCTTGAATCTGGACATTCTTAACACCTTCCAAACACATCAAAGCATACCCAAAACCTACTAGAACATGAATTATACCCACCATGCATAGCCCCTAAACCAGGGTGTTACAGGAATTGTCAGACAGCAGAACAGGGGAGACTTTGAAGAATAAACTGTACTAATTGGCAAAACCAAAAATTCCAAAAATTTTATGGTAAAAAGATATGTGAATCTAGTTTCAGGAAAAATTTACGGATCTTAATTTGAAGTTTGGTAGCTCCAGATAAAAATAATTTAGTGACTGTGACTCGAATAGACAGCTTACTCTGAATTTTGAATTAATAGTGACTTTGAATGTAGATATGAACGTGTTATCCTGTAAACATATTAAATCCATTATCTATTATTTATATACTTACTTACTAAGCTATATGCTTACTCTCTCTGTCTCTCTCTTATTTTTTTCTTTGTTCTATAGTGTCATCAAGTGAAACACCCCAAACCCGGCCCACGAGCTTTGACCAGATTTGGTATGTTCCTCAAGTAAACCGGTTCAAAGTTCTTTTGTTACTTTGGGAAAATAGTGTGTTTTGAAAGAAATATTGTTTTGGGTTGGGCTCGAGTAGAAAACAAAATCGTTTTATAATGAAAACCCTTTTAAATTTTAGGTGATAAAACATATAGAATACATTTAAAGTAAATTACTTAATCTTTAACTTAATAAAAATTTCGTAACATAATAAATAAAAACAGAAATAAAATAGTGCACTATGGCCTTATGGCCTTATTATATCAAGTAAATCCAAATAATTTGGAGTACTTAAAAATTAATAGTCCATAAAAATAAAAACTTCATGTTGAGCATGGCCACCACAAGTTCTACCGTCCCGGTCCATTACTGTTCATCACCTGAAACATGGTCCCTCAACGGGGTGAGTCAACAGACTCAATGTGTACACAACACTAAATCATAATAGAATCAGGCATAACAAATATTACACATTCATATCTTAGCATACAAATTATGATGCATTCCCAAACCCAAACCTAATAAGCCATCCGCTACACTCCCCGCACTCAACCTCGCACACACAGTGGGGACTACTAAGTCGACCCTCCTTCCGCTTACACTCCATATCGCGGTCTTAGGTCACCGCATTTGTGGTCTTAGGTCACCACATTCAGATATCGCGGTCTTAGGTCACCGCATTCAGATTTCTGTGGTCTTAGGTCACCACATTCACTTCCCCTTTCAATAACCCATATGCCCCATTTTGTAATATGCATTAATATGCCAAAGTTCACATTCTAATTCTCATGTTACAAATAACATATTTCATATTCCTAGTAGGAGCAAGAAACGTACTTGAGTACTTAGTACCATAACATGGTACCTTAGCCACTTTCTTATTCTTAATATCACATATTTTAATTAGACATAGCCATAAAACTTATTAAGAATTAGTGTGGGGTACACACCTGATTCGCTTCGCAAATTCCTTGAGATCTTGAAATCTGATCTATCACTTAGATCCTTAATCCCTTGTTGCCGATTGACTTAAGAATCAAGTCCCGAAATCTCTGCTATACTCTTCTTGCATTCGGCCAAGCATTGAATCACTTAAACAAATTAGTTTCGGCTTTTCAAACGATTATGAAATAGATCTAGTTATCAAAATAGGCCTTGGCCAAACATACCTATGTGTTTACCTTCCAAATCTTAAATCCCGAATTGGATCCTTGCTTCCTTACTGTTGTCGAAAACACTATAGACACATGTTAGAGTTTAATCTAACATTAAACATAATGAATGGCCTTTGGCCGAATCTTATAGTTTCTTACCTTGAGGCTTTAAATCCCAAAAAACCTCCTTTTAGTCGACTACTCTGATAACCCCGAAAGATCCTTCCATATTTAGGCCAAAATCAATAATAAGGATTAGTCTTTGAAATTTCGACAAGTCCTTAAAGGAAAGAATAAAAACCAAACTTAATCTTACCTTTACTGAAGAAATCGACAGCACCTTTATTTGAAGCCCTTCAAAGATTCGGCTATGATTACTTGGAGACTAGATGGTCACTTATGTATTCGGCTTCAAGATAAAAAGAGTAGGATATTAGGCTCAGAAAGAATCAGCACTTAATGGAGAAGTTTTGGCTAGAACACAAGATGTATTTTCGGCTTGGAGAAAGAAAAGAAAAGATGGGATTTTTGCTAGGAGACTTTTGGCAGAGAGAATAGAGAAAGAGAATGAATGAATGGCCTATTTCTCCTCCTTGTGCCGAAATTACTAGGCCAAGAATCCTTTGCTTGGCCACCACTCTTCCTTATCATTATCCCTTAGTTTAAAATTTAAAGAACAATCCCTTATTATCTCCTTGAAAAATAATATAACATAAATCTATTATTTATCCCTTTATTAGCCGAAATTTAAAGAGAATAAAACTCCTCTTTTAAAAGCCTTGTGCCGTCCACTTTCTTTTGGAAGCAAAAATAAAATTCCTTTTATTTGCTTCCCTTGTGACTCGAACTCAGGCCTAATACCCTTGCATGTGGCGCCATTTCCAGAGGCCCTAAGTGGCATCTCCAGGCCACTTTTCCAAGCCTGTTTGTGTGCCAAATTTCACATACTTTTTCTCTTAAGGCCACCTTGCCTTAGTTTCCTCTTTTAAACTTTAAAACTCGACATTTCTAATTCATTTCTAAGTTTGCAAGAATTTTCGTTTGCCTCTTTAAACTTGACATTTCCTTACATTTCCAAGTTTCCAAAAATGTTCGCTTTCCTCTTTTGAATCATTTCTAAATCATTTCCTTACATTTCCTAGTTTCCAAAAATGTTCACTTTCCTCTTTTAAACCTAACATTTCCATACATTTCGTGTTTCCAAAAATGTTCACTTTCCTAACATTTCCATACATTTCGTGTTTCCAAAAATGTTCAAAATATATTCATAACACATAAGACATGTCATTTCGTACAATTAAACCGAAAATGCATAGGCCCTTTTCAGGATGTTACAGTTCTACCCCCTTAAAAATAATTTCGTCCTCGAAATTACTTACTAACGAACAATCGTACGGTCTAACTCACCCCACTACGCTATTGCTGCGCACTCTGATCTTAAAGAACTATCATACTTCCTAGGCACATTCTCTAGGTTCACATCCAAAGTTTCAGGCACTTCACTAGCAATACAAGAATAAGCTAACCCTATAACAAGCAAAGTAATTAAGGGTATTCCAGAAATAAGGAACGTACCTGTTGTCATATCTGGCACATATTCCTCCTCGTGACGGCCAACTGCATAAACCAATCTTGGTTGCCTCGCGTCTGCACCTTGGCATCTCTCGCTGGTGCTCCACGTCTTCGCCCGAACCATTTCCTCCAAGGTTCGATCCACGACCTTGCTGAGGCTACTGTCCACCTCTACCAGCCTGATTAACATTCTGAGCTACTGGCCAACTCCCTTCCGGTTCCATAGGACAGTCCTTAATCATATGGTCCTTTGACCCACACTTAAAGCATCCTCCTGTCTTTTTCCAACATTTTCCTAAGTGTTTTTTTCCACACTGATCATAAGGACGACATCGCCTCTCTTGTAGCGGCTTGTCGACCTCATGCCCATCAACTCTAGGCCTCTTATTCCCAGATGATCCAGATGATCCAAAACCTCTTTCTAGCCTATTCCAATCGGAGTTCTTCCTTGCAGAGTCCCTAATCCCTTCAGCTACCTTAGCTTTCTCTACTAAAGAGAAAAACTCCCGCTCCCGATGTGGAGCTATTAACAACCTCGAGATCATCCCTTAATCCGTCCTCAAATCGGACACATCGCTCATGCTCGTAGCCACTACTCCTCGAGCATATCGGCTCAACCTCGAAATTCAGACTTCATACTCGGCAACGGACTTGTTCCTTGAACCCATCCCGAGAAAAGCCTTCCTTTGCTCATCAGTATACCTTGTGCCGACATATTTCTTCTGATATGCGGCCTTAACATAATCCCAGGTCAGATCCTTAGCTGTGGCACCATCACAAACTGTGAGCCACCATTGGTACGCTTCATCGCGTAGAAATGCCACCATTCCTTTCAGCATCTCCTCAGGGGTTAGATCTAGTTCATCCATAATCCGCTCAGTTGATTCCAACCAATACTCAACGGTACTGGGTGCCACCCCTGACACTCCACGGAACACCTCAGCTCCGTTGGCACGAAGTCGCTCAGGTACCGACTTTCGAGCTCTCGAATTTCCTCCTGCACCAGCCACTAGCTCAAGAACTCGTAGCACAGCCTACGACACAGCATCATCCCCCGTCTGAGCTTGCTGCTCAACACCAACAACTGAGGGTGGTGGTGGCGGTACCTCATTGTCAGACCCTTGACCCGACCTAACGGGTTCTGACATGGTCATCCTACCTCTACCACATCCTCGAACGTTTCGACCACATCCCCTAGAGCTCATTTCTACAATCGTGCTTTAATCTGATTAAGAAATTTTATGAATTAGTACTTGTTTCACTTGATTACCGCAAAGAAGTTTTATGAAGAGAATTTTTAAGAGTGGTTCTTTCGTATTCATACATGCACACAGTCTTTACATTCATACATCTATCAATCAATTATGAACTTCCGTTCATTCAGAGAAATGTTGTAGTTTTCATTGTTGTTGTTTTTCCACTACCTAGGGGTATTTTCGTAATTTACCCTACAGGGGTATTTTCGTAATTTTTCAAAAGAAAAAGTTCCTTGGTGATTTTGCCATAAAGTATTTTGGTAATTTTAAATTCCCAGGGTATTTTTGGAAATTTTGAAATCCAAGGGTATTTCGATAATTTTGAATCTTGGGGGTATTTTGGTAATAAACCAGGGTAAATTTGTAAAGTTTAATAATTCAGGGGTATTTCCAAATTTGCAAAACTTTGAGGGTTCTTTTTGAGAATTTTACTTTCCAAAACGATGAGGTTGCAAAAAAAAAAAAAATTTGGAAATTAGGGTCATTTTGGTAATTTTGTAAGTTAGGGGCAATTTCGTAATTTTCCAAAATCAAGGTATTTTTGATAATTTACAAATTAGGGTTTTTGAACATAAAGTAATGAAATTTTGGATAAGAACTGTGGTTATTTTGGGAATTTCATAAACCAAGGGTATTTTTGTAATTTACCACAGGGGTATTTTTGTAATTTCATAAATCAAAATTTTTTTTGGAAAATTTTGTAAAAATAGTTCTCACAAATTGAAAAGGTAATTTTAAGAGTTTTAAAACTAGGGTTTTTATAAAAACACAGCTAGTTCCCTTTCGGGTTTTAGTTATTGTGTTTAGCCTATGACCGAGTCCTCTTGGTTAGGGTGAACCGAAGCTACGCACTGAGGTAGGATTCAATGAAGAGGAGGTGAGTCACCGCTAAGTACTGTGCTCTTCCGGATCCAATCCTAGACATGCGCATGTGGGGGGTTACCACACCCTAACTCGACGACTTAGCCATAGGGTTGTTTAGTTAGGCACTTAAGTCTTATGTAAGTGTTGAGGAAAACTAATCCTAGGGTTCAAGTACTTATCATGCTAATCTACGTTCCATTCCATTTCTACCCTTCTACACATCATACTATAAACCACACAAATGGATAGAAGTACTTACCTGGTGGACTGCGAGTCGGACACTTAGGTGCCATGCCAGAAACCTGCTTATTTCAAAAATATTTTCATAAAACTCATTTGGGCTCGCTTTGAAAATGTTTTAGGCCTTAAACCTCTAGGCCGAGGGTTTGAAACTGGGCTCTGATACCAAACTAAAACACCCTAAACTCGGCCCACGAGCTTTGACTAGATTTGGTATGTTCCTCAAGTAAACCGGTTCAAAGTTCTTTTGTTACTTTGGGAAAATAGTGTGTTTTGAAAGAAATATTGTTTTGGGTTGGGCTCGAGTAGAAAACAAAATCGTTTTATAATGAAAACCCTTTTAAATTTTAGGTGATAAAACATATAGAATACATTTAAAGTAAATTACTTAATCTTTAACTTAATAAAATTTCGTAACATAATAAATAAAAACAGAAATAAAATAGTGCACTATGGCCTTATGGCCTTATTACATCAAGTAAATCCAAATAATTTGGAGAACTTAAAAATTAATAGTCCATAAAAATAAAAACTTCATGTTGAGCATGGCCACCACAAGTTCTGCCGTCCCGGTCCATTATTTGTTCATCACCGAAACATGGTCCTCAACTGGGTAAGTCAATGCAGACTCAATGTGTACACAACACTAAATCATAATAGAATCAGGCATAACAAATATTACACATTCATATCATAGCATACAAATTATGATGCATTCCCAAACCCAAACCTAATAAGCCATCCGCTACACTCCTCCGTACCAACCTGTACACCGTGGGGACTACTAAGTCGACCCTCCTTCCGCTACACTCCATATCGCGGTCTTAGGTCACCGCATTTGTGGTCTTAGGTCACCACATTCAGATATCGCGGTCTTAGGTCACCGCATTCAGATTTCTGTGGTCTTAGGTCACCACATTCAGATATCGCGGTCTTAGGTCATCAGATTCGATTTACGTGGTCTTAGGTCACCACATTCAGATACCACGATCTTAGGTCACCGTGTTCGTGGTCTTAGGTCACCACATTCACTTCCCCTTTCAATAACCCATATGCCCCATTTTGCAATATGCATTAATATGCCAAAGTTCACATTCTTATTCTCATGTTACAAATAACATATTTCATATTCCTAGTGGGAGTAGGAAACGTACCTGAGTACTTAGTACCATAACATGGTACCTTAGCCACTTTCTTATTCTTAATATCACATATTTTAATTAGACATAGCCGTAAAACTTATTAAGAATTAGTGTGGGGTACACACCTGATTCGCTTAGCAAATTCCTTGAGATCTTGAAATCTGATCTATCGCTTAGATCCTTAATCCCTTGTTGCCGATTGACTTAAGAATCAAGACCCGAAATCTCTGCTATACTCTTCTTGCATTCGGCCAAGCATTGAATCACTTAAACAAATTAGTTTCGACTTTTCAAACGATTATGAAATAGATCTAGTTATCGAAACAGGCCTTGGCTGAACATACCTATGTGTTTACCTTCCAAATTTTAAATCCCGAATTGGATCCTTGCTTCCTTACTGTTGTCGAAAACCCTATAGACACATGTTAGAGTTTAATCTAACATTAAACATAATGAATGGCCTTTGGCCAAATCTTATAGTTTCTTACCTTGAAGCTTTAAATCCCAAAAAAACCTCCTTTTAGTCGACTACTCTGATAACCCCGAAAGATCCTTCCATATTTCGGCCAAAATCAATAATAAGGATTAGTCTTTGAAATTTTGACAAGTCCTTAAAGGAAAGAATAAAAACCAAACTTAAACTTACCTTTACTGAAGAAATCGACAGCACCTTTATTTGAATCCCTTCAAAGATTCGGCTATGATTACTTGGAGACTAGATGGTCACTTATGTATTCGGCTTCAAGATAAAAAGAGTAGGATATTAGGCTCAGAAAGAATCGGCACTTAATGGAGAAGTTTTGGCTAGAACACAAGATGTATTTTCGGCTTGGAGAAAGAAAAGAGAAGAGGGGATTTTTGCTAGGAGACTTTCGGCAGAGAGAATAGAGAAGGAGAATGAATGAATGGCCTATTTCTCCTCCTTGTGCCGAAATTACTAGGCCAAGAATCCTTTTCTTAGCCACCACTCTTCCTTATCATTATCCCTTAGTTTAAAATTTAAAGAACAATCCCTTATTATCTCCTTGAAAAATAATCTAAAATAAATCTATTATTTATCCCTTTATTAGCCGAAATTTGAAGAGAATAAAACTCCTCTTTTAAATGCCTTGTGCCGTCCACCTCTTTGCTTCTGGAAGCAAAAATAAAATTCCTTTTATTTGCTTCCCTTGTGACTTGAACTCAGGCCTAATACCCTTGCATGTGGAAACATTTCTAGAGGCCCTAAGTGGCATCTCCAGGCCACTTTTCCAAGCCTGTTTGTGTGTCAAATTTCACATACTTTTTCTCTTAAAGCCACCTTACCGTAGTTTCCTCTTTTAAACTTTAAAACTTGACATTTCTAAGTCATTTCTAAGTTTCCAAGAATTTTCGTTTGCCTCTTTAAACTTGACATTTCCTTACATTTCCATGTTTCCAGAAATGTTCGCTTTCCTCTTTTGAATCATTTCTAAATCATTTCCTTACATTTCCTAGTTTCCAAAAATGTTCACTTTCCACTTTTAAACTTAACATTTCCATACATTTCCAGGTTTCCAAAAATGTTCACTTTCCTAACATTTCCATACATTTCCAGGTTTCCAAAAAGGTTCAGAATATATTCATAACACATAAGACATGTCATTTCATACAATTAAACCGAAAATGCATAGGCCCTTTTCAGGATGTTACAGTTCTACCCCCTTAAAAATAATTTCGTCCTCGAAATTACTTACTAACGAACAATCGTACGGTCTAACTCACCCCACTACGCTATTGCTGCGCACTCTGATCTTAAAGAACTATCATACTTCCTAGGCACATTCTCTAGGTTCACATCCAAAGTTTCGGGCACTTCACTAGCAATACAAGAATAAGCTAACCCCATAACAAGCAAAGCAATTAAGGGTATTCCAGAAATAAGGAATGTACCCGTTGTCATATCTGGCACATATTCCTCCTCGTGACGGCCAACTGCATAAACCAATCTTGGTTGCCTCATGTCTGCACCTTCAGCGTCTCTGCTTTGTGCTCCATGTCCTCGGCCCGAACCATTTCCTCCATGGTTCGGTCCATGACCTTGCTGAGGCTGCTGTCCACCTCTACCAGCCTGATTAACATTCTGAGCTACTGGCCGACTCCCTTCCAGTTCCATAGGACAGTCCTTAATCATATGGTCCTTTGACCCACAATTAAAGCATCCTCCTGTCTTTTTCTAACATTCTCCTAAGTGCTTCTTTCCACACTGATCACAAGGACGATACTGCCCTCTTGTAGCAGCTTGCTGACCTCGCGGCCCATCAACTCTAGGCCTCTTATTCCCAGATGATCCAGACGATCCAAAACCTCTTTCTAGCCTATTCCGATCGGAGTTCTTCCTTGTAGAGTCCTTAATCCCTTCAGCTACCTTAGCTTTCTCTACTAAGGCAGAAAACTCCCGCTCCTGATGTGGAGCTATTAACAACCTCAGATCATCCTTTAATTCGTCCTCAAATCGAACACATCGCTCATGCTCCGTAGCCACTACTCCTCGAGCATATCGGCTCAACCTCAGAAATTCACCTTCATACTCGGCTACGGACTTGTTCCCTTGAACCAGTCCCAGAAAAGCCTTCCTTTGCTCATCAGTATACCTTGTGCTGACATATTTCTTCTGATATGCGGCCTTAACATAATCCCAGGTCAGATCCTCAGCTCTGGCACCATCACGAACTGTGAGCCACCATTGGTACGCTTCATCGTGTAGAAATGCCACCATTCCTTTCAACTTCTCCTCAGGGGTTAGATCTAGGTCATCCATAATCCGCTCAGTTGATTCCAACCAATACTCAGCGGTACTGGGTGCCACCCCTGACACTCCACGGAACACCTCAGCTCCGTTGGCACGAAGTCGCTCAGGTACCGACTTTCGAGCTCTCGAATTTCCTCCTGCACCAGCCACCAGCTCAAGAACTCGCAGCACAGCCTGCGACACAACATCATCCCCCGTCTGAGCTTGCTGCTCAACACCAATAGCTGGGGGTGGTGGTGGCGGTACCTCATTGTTAGACCCTTGACCCGACCTAACAGGTTCCGACATGGTCATCCTACCTCTACCACGTCCTCGCACGTTTCGACCACATCCCCTAGAGCTCATTTCTACAATCATGCTTTAATCTGATTAAGAAATTTTATGAATTAGTACTTGTTTCACTTGATTACCGCGAAAAAGTTTTATGAAGAGAATTTTTAAGAGTGGTTCTTTCGTATTCATACATGCACACAATCTTTACATTCATGCATCCATCAATCAATTATGAACTTCCGTTCGTTCAGAGAAATGTTGTAGTTTTCATTGTTGTTGTTTTTCCACTACCCAGGGGTATTTTCATAATTTATCCTACAGGGGTATTTTCATAATTTTTCAAAAGAAAAAGTTCCTTGGTGAATTTGTCATAAAGTATTTTGGTAATTTTAAATTCCCGGGGTATTTTTGGAAATTTTGAAATCCAGGGGTATTTCGATAATTTTGAATCTTGGGGGTATTTTGGTAATAAACCAGGGTAAATTTGTAAAGTTTAATAATTCAGGGGTATTTCCAAATTTGCAAAACTTTTAGGGTTCTTTTTGAGAATTTTACTTTCCAAAACGATGAGGTTGCAAAAAAAAATATTTGGAAATCAGTGTCATTCTGGTAATTTTGTAAGTTAGGGGCAATTTCGTAATTTTCCAAAATTAAGGTATTTTTGATAATTTGCAAATTAGGGTTTTTGAACATAAAGTAATGAAATTTTGGATAAGAACTGTGGTTATTTTGGGAATTTCATAAACCAAGGGTATTTTTGTAATTTACCTCTAGGGGTATTTTTGTAATTTCATAAATCGAAAATTTTTCGGAAAATTTTGTAAAAATAGTTCTCACAAATTAAAAAGGTAATTTTAAGAGTTTTAAAACTAGGGTTTTTATAAAAACACAGCTAGTTCCCTTTCAGGTTTTAGTTATTGTGTTTAGCCTATGACCGAGTCCTATTGGTTAGGATGAACCGAATCTACGCACCAGGTAGGATTCCAGTGAATAGGAGGTGAGTCACTAGGACTGCTTAAGTACCAGGCTCTTCCAGATCCAATCCTAGACATGCGCACAGGGGTTACCACACCCTAACTCGGCGACTTAGCCATAGGGTTGTTTAGTTAGGCACTTAAGTCTTATGTAAGTGTTGAGGAAAACTAATCCTAGGGTTCAAGTACTTATCATGCTAATCTACGTTCCATTCCATTTCTACCCTTCTACACATCATACTATAAACCACACAAATGGATAGAAGTACTTACCTGGTGGACTGCGGGTCGGACACTTAGGTGCCATTCCAGAAACCTGCTTATTTCAAAAATATTTTCATAAAACTCATTTGGGCTCGCTTTGAAAACGTTTTGGGCCTTAAACCCCTAGGCTGAGGGTTTAAAACTAGGCTTTGATACCAAACTGAAACACCCCAAACTCGGCCCACGAGCTTTGACCAGATTTGGTATGTTCCTCAAGTAAACCGGTTCAAAGTTCTTTTGTTACTTTGGGAAAATAGTGTGTTTTGAAAGAAATATTGTTTTGGGTTGGGCTCGAGTAGAAAACAAAATCGTTTTATAATGAAAACCTTTTTAAATTTTAGGTGATAAAACATATAGAATACATTTAAAGTAAGTTACTTAATCTTTAACTTAATAAGATTTCGTAACATAATAAATAAAAATAGAAATAAAATAGTGCACTATGGCCTTATGGCCTTATTACATCAAGTAAATCCAAATAATTTGGAGTACTTAAAAATTAATAGTCCATAAAAATAAAAACTTCATGTAACATCCTAAAAATGGGGCTATTTGGAATTAAATTATTTTTCCTATGTTTGAACCACTGTGATATTATTTAAGGAATAATAGGGCTTAGTTAAAGGCTTTGAGTAGGCTTGGTTTGGTAGAAAATATTATTTATAGGCTTTAAAGGCAAGGAGCCTTAGCATGAGGGGGTTATAAAAATAAATGAAGGATTTCTGACATAAAAATCAGCTTGGTAAAGTGGCAAGGGAAGGCCACTTAGGGGCTACATGTGACGCCATCAAGGGGAAGGGAGAACCGTGGTTCGAGTCACAAAATTCTCCTTTTTGCTCTTTAAGTGGACGGCAATAGGGGGAGAGTTTTTCTCCTTTCAGACTTTTTTTATTATTTATTTAGATAATAGAGATAATAAGAGATATTATTAAATGGATTATTAAGAGATCATTTGATTATTTGGGAATTAATAGATTTTTATCTAAGGATAATCAGTGATAATCAAGGATATTATGAATTATTATTTGATTAATATTCAAATTATTTGAATTAAATCAATTGAGTGGCCAAGAGAGATTGTAGGTGTTTGTAGTAAATTTAAACACTTCAAAGAGAAGTGGGACGGCAAGCTTCAAAGGGGGTGTCGATTGGCCTATAAAAACACCAATTGACCACTTGATTTTCTTTTTCCATCTTTGTTGAGCCGAAAATCCTAAACCCTTCTCCTTCTTATTTTTTTTTTATTTTCTCATTCTCTCAAACCCCTTTTGCCAGAAATTCTTATCACCTCTTTCTCTCCATTATTTTTTCTTTTATAATAGCCGAATACCCTCTTGAAGTGCCAGGAATTCTCTTCTTTTGGGGGCAGACCCTCCGCCGAATACTAAAGGTGACCTAAGTCTCTCCGGGACTCTTCTTCCAATCAGTTTAAGAAGGTAAGGGACACTAGCCGAAACCCCCATAGTTCTCTTCTTAGTCTCTTGCCGATTTCCATTAAGGGGGTAAGTGCCAATTTTAATGGTGGTTAGCAAGGCTTCTAAACAGTGGTAACCGATTTCTTCTAGGTACTCGGGAAAGTAAAGCAGTCGACTCTGGCCCCGATCTCTAGTATTCAATATTTGGTAAGTAATGGTAAGATCTACTTTAGTTAGTTATTTGGTATTCGTTTAAGCCGAAGGCTACTAACTTATTGATTGCCGATTCATGGAATCAGAAGCAGATTCGGGAGTTTGGTGTTACGATTAGTATCCAAAGGTGTAAAGGTAAGGATTCGGGTTCACAAGGAACCCCTCTCAAATTATTTGGTTGGCCGAATGGCCCATATCTCTAACTCCCATGTTTGGCCGAATTTAGGGACAAAGAGAAGCTTGTGTGGCCGATTTGATTATTCGGGTTTAGGACTATCATCGACATCAGGTGTGTACATACACACGTTATAACTTATTGAGTGTGCTGAATATTGTGAATGCTAACTTTGATTTATGTAGCATTGGATTTAATACCAAATCGGTATAAGTGGTGATTCGGGTAAGTACCTGTTAATATGATTTTGCTATTTTATGCTTTTGGAAAGCATGATGTATTGATACATGTGATAAATCTGGTTATGATTGTTTGACTAACGTGGGTTGAATGAGAGGAGGGGGCAGTGATAATGTGACTACAGTCACCAGAGGTTTGGTACCTCCAGAGGTTTGGCACCTCATAGCGACTTGTCCCTGTGGTTAACACCACCGTGGGTTGGCCCCACTTGAGTTATGGGATCGTCTGCCAGTGATTTGGTATCACACGATGGGTTGGCCCCATCAATTGATTTGTGTCTACGGACACCAGTGTTTTGGTAACACATTGTGACTATATGTCACCAGTGGTTTGGCACCACCAGTGGTTTGGTACCACAACGGGGTAGACAGTGGCGTTTGGTTGGCTAGGTTGGGTACCTAATATTATGCATGCTAATCGTTATAACTTGTGTATGAAATTGGTTTAAAACCGGGGGAAGGGTTACATACTGAGTCTTGGTGACTCACCTTCTCCTTTACATTTTTCAGGAGACACGTAGATCGCGGATGTGGAGCCGGGCGGACTCGAGGTGGCCATGCAGTGGATTTAATCTAAATGAACTTTAATTTTAGTTGTGATATTTTTATTTCAGGTTTTTATTCTATTTGGATGTAATAAGGCCTCCTGACACTTTATTTTTGTTATTTTTCATATGTTGGATACTTGTTTTAAACTATGTTATTATTATTGAATTTGAAATCACATGTTTTCCCAAATTAAATCGGAAAGTGTTTTATCGCGCCATCGGGCACCTTCGAAGTTTTAAAATAACTCGGCTTAAATAAATTTCTCAAATAAACACTAAGTAAAGCTTTTACAAAACCATCAAACAAAAGGTTTTCAACAACTTAAATCGCTTTAGAAAAACGAATTTCTCAAAAAAATGTTTTCCACTGTAACAAGCTAGATTCGGCCATAAAGTTTGGGTCGGGTTTGGGTTGTTACAAAATTGGTATCAGAGCCCAGTTCAAAGCTCGGCTGTGGGGGCCCAAGGCCCAAAAATGTTTTGGTAGGCCTTATGGAATGATTTTTGGGTTTTTGAACAGCATGGCCTGAGTCTCCGGCACCGATCCGCCCAGGTAAGTACATCTAAACCTCTTTGTGAATTATATTCTGTAGAAGGGTAGGAAGCATGGAACGTAGATAGACTTATAGGAACTTGAACCCTAGGATTAGAGTACTCAAACACACAAACCAAATATAAGACTTAAAGAACTAAACCAACCTATGACTTAGTCACTGAGCTAGGGTGTGGTAACCCCTGTACGCATGTCTAGGAGTGGATCCGGAAGAGCTTGGTATTTAAGCAGTCCTCGTGACTCACCTCCTCTTCGCAGTATCCACACAGTGCGTAGCTTCTGGTTCACCCTAACTCGAGAGGGCTCGGTGGTGTGGCAACCTCTGCGTGCGCATGTCTAGAAAGGTTCGGTGGAGAGCTTGGTATTTAAGCGATCCGCGTGACTCACCTCCTCTTCACTCGAATCCGCACTGGTGCGTAGCTTTGGTTCACCCTGACCAAGAGGGCTCGGTCATAGGCTAAACATAATGATTAAAACCCGAAAAGGGAATTAGCCATGTTTTTCTGGAAAAAAAAAAATGAAACAACAAAACCCTAATGTTTTCAACACTTTTGCAACAACTCTTTCAAATCGGAGAACATCACTTTTACAACGTTTTTCTCGAAAAACTTGATTTGTGAAAAATTACAGAAATACCCTTAGGGGTAAAATTACCAAAATATCTCTGACTCATAAAATATTAACTCAATGGTTTTTCCCAAAGATTTCAATTATTTTGAAAATATTCAATAACTCTACTTTGATCATCATCAATAAAATATTTTGGCTTTGGGAAAATTACGAAAACGCCCTCGAATTGTAAAATTACCGAAATGACCCTGGTTTTGAATCTTTACGAAAATGACCTCTTAAAAGGGAAAAACTTTCAAAAAGGGAACCCTCCAAGTTTTGTAATTGTTGAAACATCCCTGATTTGTTAAAATTACAAAATTGCCCCTGAATGATCAAAATTACCAAAATACCCCTGGTTCCAAACGATGCTATATCTTTAGGTTTTGCAAATTTTTGAAAACACCCTCCAGTTTTGGGAATTTCAAAGTGACATGTTTATTAAAATTTTACAACTTCTTTTATTACGAAAATACCCCTGTAGGAAAATGACGAAAATACCCCTGGGTTAGAAATGGGCAGAAATGTCTGAAGAGCGAATAGATATGGAAAGTATTAGGGAAAGGATGCATGTACTCTTTTGTGTGAACTAGGATAGAAGACTTGAAACCTTGTTTGCTCGAAAGAATCCTTGATTAAACTGTTCTCATAAAACTTCTTCGTTAATAATAAAGCGGAACAAGTACTGATTCATAAAATTTTCCTAATCAGATTAAAGCGCAGTAGATAGAATGAGTTCTAGAGGACGTGGACGCCGTGGACGCGGTAGGGGTAGGATAACGGTGTCTGAACCCGTCAGGTCAGGTCAAGGTTTTGAAAATGAGGTACCACCGCCACCACCACCTCCTACTTTTAGAGCTGAGGAGCACGATCAAACCGGTGGTGGTGAGCGATGCTCATAGCGCCATGAGTCTTGGAGATGGTGGTCGGGTGGTGTAAATTTGGGAGCTCGAAAAGTCTGTTTCGAGCGACTCCGATCTAACAGGAGCGGAGGTATTCCGGGTGTGTTAGGAGTGGCACCCAGTACGGCGGAGTACTGGCTAGAGTCAACTGAAAGGATCATGGATGATCTTGACTTTGACCGAGGAGGAAAAAGTTGAAAGAGGCGCGTGTCGCTTCTAAAGGATGAAAGCGTATCGGTGGTGGCTTACGGTTTGAGATGGCGCTCTGGCAGATGATGACGACTTGGGATCATTTCAAAACCACCTATCAGAGGAAGTATGTGGGCACCAGCTATACTGATGCTCAGAGGAAAGCCTTTCTAGGGTTAGTGCAAGGGAATAAGTCAGTATCAGAGTATGAGGTGGAGTTTTTAAGGCTGAGTAGGTATGCTAGAGGCATTGTGGCTACTGAACATGAGCGCTGTGTCCGCTTTGAGGATGGACTCAGAGATGATTTGAGGTTACTGATTGCCCCGCAGCAGGTTCGTGAGTTTTCATCTCTAGTGGAAAAGGCTAAAGTAGCCGAAGGGATCAAGGAGGCTGTGAGGCAAAGCTATAGTAGGAATAGTTAGAAGAGAGGATTTGGGTCAGCTGGGTCAAGTGGTAGTGCCCAGAAAAAGGCCAGACAAAGTGGGCCAAATCAGGCAGCAAGGCCCATGACTACTAATCAGAGACCGACTCAGTGTAACCGCTGTGGAAAAACCCATTGGGAAGGTTGTTGGACCGGTGATAGGGGTTGCTTTGAGTGTGGGTCGTTGGAGCATCGGGTAAGGGACTGTCCTCAAAAGTCAGCTAAGAATCACCGAGGGACGCAACGTGCTCGTGGCGTAGAAATGTTGGATCACCACAGAGGGGTCGTGGTAATGGCAGAGGAAACAACGGTCCTAACCGAGGTCGTGGAACTCAGGGCAGAGGTTCAGACAACACAGAGGCTAGGCAGCCTGGCTTAGTTTACGCAGCAAGGCGTCGCGAGGAGGGTGACGCACCGAACGTCATAACCAGTACATTTCTAATATTTGGTCTTCCTTATGTTGCATTAATTGATGTGGGTTCGACGTACTCGTACATTGCTAGTAGTGTGGTAGGAACTATGGACCTAAACTCTGAAACTGCTTCTAGGGAGATGACTGTAGTTAGCCCTTTAGGCCACTCTGTAGTGGTAGACAAACTTTATAGAGACGTACCCCTAGAACTCCAAGGGGTAGTATTTGTGGCTGATCTGATGGAACTACCGTTTGGGGAGTTCGATTTGATCCTTGGAATGGACTGGCTGGTTAAGTATCAGGCGAATTTGGAATGCGCGGCTAAGCGCATGGTTCTTAAGATGGTGGAAGGTGAAAAAGTGGTTATGATAGGTGATAGAAGGAATTACCTATCCAACGTAGTGTCTGCTTTGAAGGCTGAAAAGATGGTCAAGAAGGGTTGTGGGGCGTATTTGGTTCGAATCTGTGCTTTGGAAGCTAAGGAGTCAGTAGTTGGAAGGGTCCAAACGGTTGGGGAATTCGCTGACGTGTTCCCAAAAGAACTTCCGGGTCTGCCTCCAGATCGGGAAGTTGAATTCGGTATAGACTTGCTACCCGGAACGGCACCTGTGTCTATAGCACCATACCGAATGGCACCAAAGGAATTGGTGGAGCTGAAGGCTCAAATTCAGGAGCTCTTGGATAGAGGGTTTATTCGACCAAGTATATCTCCATGGGGAGCACCTGTGTTGTTTGTCAAGAAGAAGGATGGTTCAATGCGGATGTGTATCGACTACCGCCAACTAAACAAGCTAACGATCAAGAACAAGTATCCGTTGCCTTGGATTGACGACTTGTTCGATCAATTAAAAGGCGCTTCGGTGTTCTCGAAGATAGACCTTAGGTCGGGTTACCATCAACTTAAGGTGAAAGAAGTTGATGTTCACAAGACGGCATTCAGAACTCGGTATGGGCATTACGAGTTTCTGGTAATGCCATTTGGATTGACCAATGCGCCGGCAGCATTCATGGACTTGATGAATAGGGTGTTTCAAAGAAGATTTAGACCAATTTGTCGTGGTGTTCATAGGCGACATATTAGTTTATTCTAAGACGGAGGAGGAGCATGATATGCATTTGCGTATAGTTCTACAAGTGTTGAGGGAGAAGCAATTATATGCCAAATTCAGTAAGTGCAAATTTTGGCTTAGGGAGGTGGCTTTCTTAGGACACGTGGTGTCGGCTGAGGGAATTAGAGTAGACCCTCGCAAGATTGAAGCGGTGTTGGATTAGAAACCGCCTAGGTCAGTGGCTGAAATACGGAGTTTTCTGGGTTTAGCGGGGTACTATCGAAGATTTGTGGAAGGATTTTCTTTAATCGCAGCGCCGTTAACTAAGTTACTAAGGAAAGGTGTTCCATTTGTATGGATGGAGAAGCAGCAAGAAAGCTTTGATAAGCTAAAGAAAATTCTGACGGAAGCTCCGATTTTGGTACAGCCTGAAGCAAGAAAGTTGTTTACCGTCTACTGTGATGCATCCTATACTGGTTTGGGATGTGTGCCGATGCAGGAAGGGAAGGTAGTAGCCTATGCATCTCGTCAATTAAGACCGCATGAGGTTAACTACCCAACGCATGATTTGGAGTTAGCAGCAGTTGTCTTCGCTCTAAAGATATGGAGACATTATCTGTACGGGGAGAAGTCGATAGTCTACATGGATCATAAGAGTTTGAGGTATCTTCTGACCCAGAAGGATCTAAACCTGAGACAACGTCGGTGGATTGAACTATTAAAGGACTACGATTGTTCAATTGAGTACCATCTGGGTAAGGCTAACTGGTAGCTGACGCGTTAAGCCGGAAGGTTGTGACGGACTTAAGAGCAATGTTTGCTCGGTTGAGTCTATATGACGATGGGAGTCTTTTGGCAGAGCTTCAAGTCAAGCCAACGTGGATCGAGGAGATTAAGGTCAAGCAGTTAGTGGATGAAGGGTTGAATGCTAAGAGGGTGCAAGTCCAGGATGGTGGTTTGGAAGGATACAATCTGTCTAGTGATGGAGTGCTATGTTTTCAAGGGCGAGCATGCATGCCGAAGGATGAAGAGTTGAGGCGGAAAATTCTCCACGATGCACATAGCAGCACATACGCTATGCATCCTGGAGGAAGCAAGATGTATGGAGATCTACGGAATCAGTTCTGGTGGCCCGGGTTAAAACGTGAAGTAACGGAATTTGTGGGAAGGTGTTTGACGTGTCAGCAGGTTAAGGCTGAACACCAGTTGCCATCAGGGCTACTTCAACCGGTAAAGATCCCTCAATGGAAATGGGAGAGGATCACTATGGATTTCGTCGATGGGCTACCCCTACGCCCCAAGAAGAAGGACGCAGATTTGGGTAATAGTAGACCGTCTAACTAAGTCAGCTCACTTCATACCGGTGAGGGTGGATTTTTCTCTTCAGAAGCTAGCTAAGCTGTATGTGTCGGAAATAGTAAGGTTGCATGGTGTTCCAGTATCGATCATCTCGGATAGGGATCCCAGATTCACGTCAAGGTTCTAGAAAGCGTTGCATCAAGATTTGGGTACACGGTTGGATTTTAGTACAGCCTTCCATCCACAGTCTGACGGACAATCGGAAAGGATGATACAGATCTTAGAGGACATGTTAAGAGGATGCGTCTTGGATTTTAGTGGTAGTTGGGAGGAGTATCTACCATTAGCGGAATTCGCTTATAACAATAGTTATCAAGCGAGTATTCAGATGGCTCCATATGAAGCGCTGTATGGACAGAAATGTCGTACTCCGACGTGTTGGACGGAGTTGGGTGAGCGCGAGTTTTGGGTCGTAATTGGTAATGGCGAGGACAAAGTCAAGGTGATTCGATCTCGTCTTAAGGAAGCGTCGGATAGACAAAAATCCTATGCTGATTTAAAACGCAAGGAAATGGAGTATGCTGTAGGAGACAAGGTTTTTTTCGAAGGTGTCACGTTGGAAAAAGGTGTTGAGATTTGGAAAAGGGAAAGCCGAGCCCAAGGTTCATCGGGCCATATACTGATTGTAAAGCGAGTGGGACCGGTAGCTTATCGGCTAGAGTTGCTTTGCAGTGACCGAATCGAGATCCATGACGTATTTCATGTATCGATGTTGAGACGGTATCGGTCAGATCCTTCGCACGTTGTGCCAGTAGCAGAGATTGAGGTGAACTCGGATTTATCTTTTGAAGAAGAACCGGTTCAGATCTTAGATCGAGATGTGAAGGTTCTACGTAGGAAGTCAGTGCCCTTAGTGAAAGTGCTATGGTGGAACCATGGTACAAAGGAAGCTACGTGGGAACCCGAGGATGTGATGCGGCATCAATACCCCCACCTCTTCTAACCAGGTAATTTCGAGGACGAAATTTATTTTAAGGGGGGTAGAACTATAACATCCTAAAAATGGGGCTATTTGGAATTAAATTATTTTTCCTATGTTTGAACCACTGTGATATTATTTAAGGAATAATAGGGCTTAGTTAAAGGCTTTGAGTAGGCTCAGTTTGGTAGAAAATATTATTTATAGGCTTTAAAGGCAAGGAACCTTAGCAAGAGGGGGTTATAAAAATAAATGAAGGATTTCTGACATAAAAATCAGCTTGGTAAAGTGGCAAGGGAGGGCCACTTAGGGGCTACATGTGACGCCATCAAGGGAAGGGAGAACCGTGGTTCGAGTCACAAAATTCTCCTTTTTTGCTCTTTAAGTGGACGGCAATAGGGGGAGAGTTTTTCTCCTTTCAGACTTCTTTTATTATTTATTTAGATAATAGAGATAATAAGAGATATTATTAAATGGATTATTAAGAGATCATTTGATTATTTGGGAATTAATAGATTTTTATCTAAGGATAATCAGTGATAATCAAGGATATTATGAATTATTATTTGATTAATATTCAAATTATTTGAATTAAATCAATTGAGTGGCCAAGAGAGATTGTAGGTGTTTGCCGAAATTTAAACACTTCAAAGAGAAGTGGACGGCAAGCTTCAAAGGGGGAGGGTGTCGATTGGCCTATAAAAACACCAATTGACCACTTGATTTTCTTTTTCCATCTTTGTTGAGCCGAAAATCCTAACCCTTCTCCTTCTTATTTTTCTTTTATTTTCTCATTCTCTCAAACCCCTTTTGCCGAAATTCTTATCACCTCTTCCTCTCCATTATTTTTTTTCTTTTATAATAGCCGAATACCCCTCTTGAAGTGCCGGAATTCTCTTCTTTTGGGGGCAGCCCTCTGGCCGAATACTAAAGGTGACCTAAGTCTCTCCGGGACTCTTCTTCCAATCAGTTTAAGAAGGTAAGGGACACTAGCCGAAACCCCCATAGTTCTCTTCTTAGTCTCTTGCCGATTTCCAATAAGGGGGTAAGTGCCAATTTTAATGGTGGTTAGCAAGGCTTCTAAACGAGTGGTAACCGATTTCTTCTAGGTACTCAGGAAAGTAAAGCAGTCGACTCTGGCCCCGATCTCTAGTATTCAATATTTGGTAAGTAATGGTAAGATCTACTTTAGTTAGTTATTTGGTATTCGTTTAAGCCAAAGGCTACTAACTTATTGATTGCCGATTCATGGAATCAGAAGCAGATTCGGGAGTTTGGTGTTGCGATTAGTATCCAAAGGTGTAAAGGTAAGGATTCGGGTTCACAAGGAACCCCTCTCAAATTATTTGGTTGGCCGAATGGCCCATATCTCTAACTCCCATGTTTGGCCGAATTTAGGGACAAAGAGAAGCTTGTGTGGCCAATTTGATTATTCGGGTTTAGGACTATCATCGACATCAGGTGTGCACATACACACGTTATAACTTATTGAGTGTGCTGAATATTGTGAATGCTAACTTTGATTTATGTAGCATTGGATTTAATACCAAATTGGTATAAGTGGTGATTCGGGTAAGTACCTGTTAATATGATTTTGCTATTTTATGCTTTTGGAAAGCATGATGTATTGATACATGTGATAAATCTGGTTATGATTGTTTGACTAACGTGGGTTGAATGAGTGGAGAGCGGTGATAATAATGTCGACGGGCACCGGTGTTTTGGTAACACTGCTCGTGACTACTGATCACTGAGAGGTTTGGTACCTCGGAGGTTTGGCACCTCATAGCGACTTGTCCCTCGCGTGGTTAACACCACCGTGGGTTGGCCCCACTTGAGTTATGGGATCATCTCGCCGGTGATTTGGTATCACCACGATGGGTTGGCCCCATCAATTGATTTGTGTCTACGGACACCAGTGTTTTGGTAACACATTGTGACTATATGTCACCAGTGGTTTGGCACCACCAGTGGTTTGGTACCACAACGGGGTAGACAGTGGCGTTTGGTTGGCTAGGTTGGGTACCTAATATTATGCATGCTAATCGTTATAACTTGTGTATGAAATTGGTTTAAAACTGGGGGCAGGGTTACATACTGAGTCTTGGTGACTCACCTTCTCTTTTACATTTTTCAGGAGACACGTAGATCGCGGATGTGGAGCCGGGCGGACTCGAGGTGGCCATGCAGTGGATTTAATCTAAATGAACTTTAATTTAAGTTGTGATATTTTTATTTCGGGTTTTTATTCTATTTGGATGTAATAAGGCCTCCTGACACTTTATTTTTGTTATTTTTCATATGTTGGATACTTGTTTTAAACTATGTTATTATTATTGAATTTGAAATCACATGTTTTCCCAAATTAAATCGGAAAGTGTTTTATCGCGCCATCGGGCACCTTCGAAGTTTTAAAATAACTCGGCTTAAATAAATTTCTCAAATAAACACTAAGTAAAGCTTTTACAAAACCATCAAACAAAAGGTTTTCAACAACTTAAATCGATTTAGAAAAACGAATTTCTCAAAAAAATGTTTTCCACTGTAACAAGCTAGATTCGGCCATAAAGTTTGGGCCGGGTTTGGGTTGTTACACTTCATGTTGAGCATGGCCACCACAAGTTCTACCGTCCCGGTCCATTACTGTTCATCACCTGAAACATGGTCCTTCAACGGGGTGAGTCAACAGACTCAATGTGTACACAACACTAAATCATAATAGAATCAGGCATAACAAATATTACACATTCATACCATTGCATACAAATTATGATGCATTCCCAAACCCAAACCTAATAAGCCATCCGCTACACTCCCCCGTACCAACCTGTACATCGTGGGGACTACTAGGTCGACCCTCCTTCCGCTACACTCCATATCGCGGTCTTAGGTTACCGCATTTGTGGTCTTAGGTCACCACATTCAGATATCGCGGTCTTAGGTCACCGCATTCAGATTTCTGTGGTCTTAGGTCACCACATTCAGATACCACGATCTTAGGTCACCGTGTTCGTGGTCTTAGGTCACCACATTCACTTCCCATTTCAGTAACCCATATGCCCCATTTTGTAATATGCATTAATATGCCAAAGTTCACATTCTTATTCTCATGTTACAAATAACATTTTTCATATTCCTAGTAGGAGTAGGAAACGTACCTGAGTACTTAGTACCATAACATGGTACCTTAGCCACTTTCTTATTCTTAATATCACATATTTTAATTAGACATAGCCATAAAACTTATTAAGAATTAGTGTGGGGTACACACCTAATTCGCTTAGCAAATTTCTTGAGATCTTGAAATCTGATCTATCGCTTAGATCCTTAATCCCTTGTTGCCGATTGACTTAAGAATCAAGTCCCGAAATCTCTGCTATACTCTTCTTGCATTCGGCTAAGCATTGAATCACTTAAACAAATTAGTTTCGACTTTTCAAACGATTATGAAATAGATCTAGTTATCGAAACAGGCCTTGGCCGAACATACCTATGTGTTTACCTTCCAAATCTTAAATCCCGAATTGGATCCTTGCTTCCTTACTGTTGTCGAAAACCCTATAGACACATGTTAGAGTTTAATCTAACATTAAACATAATGAATGGCCTTTGGCCAAATCTTATAGTTTCTTACCTTAAAGCTTTAAATCCCAAAAAAAAAACCTCCTTTTAGTCGACTTCTCTGATAACCCCGAAAGATCCTTCCATATTTCGGCCAAAATCAATAATAAGGATTAGTCTTTGAAATTTCGACAAGTCCTTAAAGGAAAGAATAAAAACCAAACTTAATCTTACCTTTACTGAAGAAATCGACAGCACCTTTATTTGAAGCCCTTCAAAGATTCGGCTATGATTACTTGGAGACTAGATGGTCACTTATGTATTCGACTTCAAGATAAAAAGAGTAGGATATTAGGCTCAGAAAGAATCGGAACTTAATGAAGAAGTTTTGGCTAGAACACAAGATGTATTTTCGGCTTGGAGAAAGAAAAGAGAAGAGGGGATTTTTGCTAGGAGACTTTCAGCAGAGAGAATAGAGAAGGAGAATGAATGAATGGCCTATTTCTCCTCATTGTGCCGAAATTACTAGGCCAAGAATCCTTTTCTTGGCCACCACTCTTCCTTATCATTATCCCTTAGTTTAAAATTTAAAGAACAATCCCTTATTATCTCCTTGAAAAATAATCTAAACTAAATCTATTATTTATCCCTTTATTAGCCGAAATTTGAAGAGAATAAAACTCCTCTTTTAAAAGCCTTGTGCCGTCCACCTCTTTGCTTCTGGAAGCAAAAATAAAATTCCTTTGATTTGCTTCCCTTGTGACTCGAACTCAGGCCTAATACCCTTGCATGTGGCGCCATTTCCAGAGGCCCTAAGTGGCATCTCCAGGCCACTTTTCCAAGCCTGTTTGTATGTCAAATTTCACATACTTTTTCTCTTAAGGCCACCTTACCTTAGTTTCCTCTTTTAAACTTTAAAACTCGACATTTCTAAGTCATTTCTAAGTTTCCAAGAATTTTCGTTTGCCTCTTTAAACTTGACATTTCCTTACATTTCCATGTTTCCAAAAATGTTCGCTTTCCTCTTTTGAATCATTTCTAAATCATTTCCTTACATTTCCTAGTTTCCAAAAATGTTCACTTTCCTCTTTTAAACCTAACATTTCCATACATTTCTAGGTTTCCAAAAATGTTCACTTTCCTAACATTTCCATACATTTCCAGGTTTCCAAAAATGTTCAAAATATATTCATAACACATAAGACATGTCATTTCGTACAATTAAACCGAAAATGCATAGGCTCTTTTCAGGATGTTACATCAAGCTAGCTCGGGATTCGGTGATCGTTGGAGATCCATCCACACTATCAGTCTTCTTTTGGTATTTTGAAAAGAATATTTTGGGAATTTTGGCATGTATAGAATGCTTAATTGTTTTGTTATTTGTAATAACAACTGATTATTTTGCTTATGGGTATTGACGGGATTTTACATTTTAAATTTTGTACAGTAGTATGAATCATGTCTGGTAATGCCTCATACCCTGTTCCGGCGACGGACCTGGGTGAGGGGTGTTACAGTCTGCATTTTTTTCTGGCAGGATTTTCTGCATTTGTTATCTGTGGTTTTAACCACAACGAGCTTAAGCCCATAATGTTTTGGAGTTCAGATGAAGGGTTCTGGGGAACTCGTGGTGTGTGGCGGATGGTATGGGTAGGAACCTTTTTTGCATTGACTCATGTGCATGACATATTCAAATGTTATTGATTTATGCTATGTATTGTATTTTTTTGTATTGAATGGTATCAAAATTAATGATTGTCACTTGAATGAATGATGACCTATGCTCATACATCGTTTGACATAAATTTGATAATGGCTATGTAACAACATGTAATTCCTATGATGCTTCTATTTTCTTCTATTTAAGCTAATCTGTTTCATCATATTCGATATTTATATTTGTTTAAATAATTGTTTGACTTGCACTGAGCTTTTCATAAGCTCACCCCTCAATACTGTTTAACTTTTCAGGGAAAACTAGAAATTAGGACCAGACTCGGCATTCTAAAAATCACATTGGACCTTGAATTATTATTTTTAGTAAGTATTAATTAATCTCTAATTGTTTTGGTTTGTAATTTTTAATAACTTCTGGTTTGTGGCTTGGTAACTTTTCTTTTGGGATTTTTGCATGCATGGATTACTTAAGCATAATAACCAGACAATGCATGATATCGGGCGTAAGTAAAATTTGATATTGTTCCTAGTTTTCGCTGCATTGCAAAGGAACTATTTTTGAAAACACAAATCGATAAGGAAGCTAATTTTCCAAAATGGCATAAAAATGGTTTTTTCTGTTGCATAAAAAGTAACGTAAATTAGCTTAGCCATTTCGGTGGCTAATGTAGCCTTCTCAATCTATCCATAACGTCTAAGTCGGGTTAGGTAGGTTACATTAATCATGCCTAAACATTCATATGCAAACATTATTTCTTTAACTAGAATATCAATAGGCAGAGTACAAAATATAACCTAAAACTTTATACCAATTTCATCAAGCAAAACGTACCATAACTACCAATGTCTTTAATCATTTCATACACAACTCAATTACACGAAATGAAAACATTTAACTAACATGCCAAAGTCCATTGCCATTTCATGCTATCATCTAAACAAATACTTAATACTATCTATGTCTTTGTCATAAACATTTATATGCTAAATTACCGTATGCATCTATTTAAATATTTATATTCATTCAAGCTCAACTGTGTCAAACCACAAACATAAGCTTTACGTTTTAATATTTAATCCTCCTAAGTACATACCAAAAATAATCAAGATCGAAAAATCAAAAGTCTACCGAATCGGGAGATGAAAGGTGTATGCTTCTTGCTGATCTGATTGACACGTTTTGGACAATTCAAAATCTACTGAAAAGTATAACCCGAGTAAGTATATAAAATACCTAGTAAGCTCATATAATATAACAAATAACTTAGGTTAACCATTTAACAATTATATGAATCAATATGAAACAAATTCACCTATCATAACATTCAAAACATCAACCATATGAGATTTAATCCAAACCACATATATAATTTCAAATGGTAAAATACCAACTTTAACTCAAAATTTATCATGAATCCATTTTCCAATTTATCACTTTGCAACTCTTTCATCATTAAAATTTTCATCATATGTCCTTGACATATTCATTCATATCAAGACATAGTTCAACAATTCCAAGTTAATAAGTAATGAACATACATATATTCAGAGTTCGTATTTTGCTTACTTCGATGGAATGGTCCCGTATCAATTAACTTTTATTCTTCCGATGCATCTTTGTAAAAGTATTCAATACATAAGTCTAGAAATAGATAACGCTCATAAGAGCTAATCAAATATAGGATAAATGTGTCAGGTTACCCGTCCGGGCTACACCATTGACAACACAGAAAAATAGCCTGGCTAGGGCTGTGTATACATGTAAGGTTACCAGTTCAGGCTAAACCTTTAAAACAAAAATAAATTACCAGTCCAAGCTAAATCAATGTCACATGTATATTTGAGTTCGCAACACATACTAGAGCTCGGTCCAATACAAAACTTCAGACAGAAATCTCATATATGAAACTTTTACTCGATACATGGGAATTATTTAAGAAATTAGTATTTTTCGCATGAATCAATTTCATTTTCGCAGTGTTAGATATACATAAATATATATCATTAACAACATTTAATAACAAATTATAACCAAAGATAACAGTATGAACTTACTTGACAAAATGGTAATGCTTTGGATTCCAGGGATTATTCGGCAAATTTTCATTTTTTTGCTTAAATCACAATTTGATTTATATAATAGCTAAGATTCAAAATATCAATACCAATCTCATAAAAGTACTCAAATTCATGCATATAATCCTTTAATATCATTTTACACAATTTTCTTGAACTTTTACATTTTATTCAATTTTGTCCCAAAAATTAAACTTATCATAACTTCCAAATTTGGACTTCAAACTTTAAACCAATTTCAAATAAATTCAATTTTAGCCACCTATTATCAAAAACTTCATAAATTAAAAATAAATTTCAAGATATTAACAATTTAGTCCTTAAGTTCAAAATTAACAAAAACACTTTATAAAATTGTCCTTAAACAATTCATAGTTTCCAAATCTATCAATTATTTATAAAAAAAATCTAAGATTCATCAATGACAAGTTTTAAAATCTTTAACAGTTTTGAAATCAGAAACACAGATTAGATAGACCTAGTTGCAACGATATTAAAAATATAAAAAATACAAAAAATGAGATTAAAAATAGCTTACATGCACGACTTGAAAGTTTGAAGCAATTCAGCCATGGCTTCTTTTGCTCTTTCTTCCTTCGAACGGTGAAACAAAATGAGGTGGGCAAGGCAACAAATTGTTGTTAAATCTTTTAACATATATTATTATAAATTTTTTATTTAATTAATATAACACATGTTAATTTAAACCAAAACCAATTGTCCTACTTTCTTCAAAAGTGATTAATTATCACTTAAAACCCTTGACAAATTTAATTAACCCCTTAATCAAGTGAAATTCTATAAAAATCAAGATTTTACGATTTAGCTCTTTTTCTTTAATTAGCTATCAAATCACTAAATTTTTTGAACCAAACTTCAATACACCTATTTAGCTTGATTTACAAAAACGAGGTCCTAAGAACTCATTTTCCAAAACCACTTAACTTTCGGGACAACCCACTTTTTTTAACTAATTATCCAATTAAATAAAAATTATCAGATACAATTCACTATATCAAAATACTTAACTCGTAAATATTAAAAAATAATATTTACATACTCGCTCATCAAAATTGTGGTCTAGAAACCACTATTTCTAACACCACTGAAAAACATGTTGTTACATGCATTGCCTTTCTCATCAGAACTGTTCAAACAATGACTAACTCATGATAGACATATTCATTCTTTTAGACATATATGAATGCATACCACTCCTTTCCTTATCTGATTCATAGAGTCATGCTTTACTAGTTTCAATTTCATACTTTAGTCACTTAGCACGGGAATATCTAAACTACAAACATACATGTAAGAGTTAGCCTAGAGACTCACCTTATAACCTCAAAGGTAACATAAACTTCAGATCTTGCCATTTCTTATCAAAATAAACCAGTAACATCTGAGAATTAGGGGCTTTGCATTTGTTATGTTTCTGTGTGTTTGGTATGCTTTGTCTATTAAATCTGGTATGTTTGGGGGCCCCGGGAAGGCTCGGGGTTAAGCTTGAGCCTTAGTGAAAATTTTATTTCTAGGCACTTTAAAGGAGAGTTAGCTGAGGCAGGCTTTAAGGTTAATTACTTGTGTTTGTTGACACAAGAAGTGGTGTGGTAAAGTGGCAAGGAGACGCCACTTGGGTTGCAGGGAAGTGGCGTCACAAGGGAGCAACAGGGGAAGGAGGTTCGAGTCGCGTATGTCGTATTTTGGAATTTCTTTTTGACTCTAGGATGGAAGAGAGGTGGATTTAGCTGGGACTTTGGAGTGTGGGAGTTGAATGAGTCAACACATTCGAATTGAAGGGAGGAGAGGAATTGGCGGAGTAAGAATCGGTCAACAAGTTTGAATGGGGAGTGGAGAGTGAAAGGTGGAGGAAGTTGTGGGATTTGGAGAGCGGGAGAGGGGTTGGCCGAATTTGGGAAGGTGTGAGTGTGAGTGCACGGTTTAGCTTGGCTAGGAGGGGCCGAACCTTCATTTGTAGCACATAGACATTTTGTTGAGCATTTTGGTCATAAGGGTGTGCCGTTTCCTTCAAGTGATCATTTTGAGAACTTTGTTGGCCAAAGGAATCTTAGAAACACTCTCATTCTCTTTTGCACTTTTGAACATTTGCTTCTTTTCTCATTTCCCAAAACCGAAACCATCATCTTTGCTATCACTTTTGCATTCATTTCTTTAGCAACCAAAATCGCAACTTCTTTGAGCCTCATTTCTTCTTCTCATTTCATCATAGCCAAATCTCCTTAGTGCAGCTGCTTCTTGTTTCTTTATAGTCGAACTTGTAAGTGTCATAGCCGAAACCTATTCTTTGTCTTTGTTGTTTCTCTTCTCTTCTTTGTTTCATACTATTTTCGGTAGAAGCCGAATCCTTTTGTTTTGCATCAAGTGTAGGCACCCTTTCTATCGATTGTGCAAGTAGCCGATTATAGACTCTCCACTCGTCAATCCTTTGGTTCGGTAAGGAGCCTTCTTTTCTTTTCCTTCTCGTTTTCTTTCTTTTTCTCTTGGTTTGGTTAAACCGAAATCCTGACTCACTTCTTTGCGCACTGACCTTGCATTCAGTTTCTATTGATCAAGGTAAGGAATTTCATCGATTTGAGTTCTTATTCTCTCTGTTTTCTTTCATTGCCTTAACCCTGTTTCCTGATCAAGAACCTTTCATGGATTCGAATGCCAGTCAAGTGAAGGAGGGGGTTGGACTCGTAGTCCCCACCCTTAAGTTTAAGAAACGTGCCATATCAACAGTACGAGACTTTCCGCCGGGCTATGGTAGAGAGCCGACGTCTTCTTGGGATAGGCAGATAGCTGTAGTTCCTGCTAGGGAAAGTGTGGATGTAAAGAGTATAGTCTTACGTGTTATCAGGTGTGTAATACACACTCGCTTCTTTACTGTTTACGTTATTAACTATGTTGGCTGAAAGCCGAAATGATGGTATTAATCATCAAGATACCCTAAAACTGAAGACACCGGGTAAGTTTCGCTATGATTTGTCATTAACAAATGTATATATATGTGAAATGGTTGACTGTTGAGCATTGGAAGCATGATCATAGTCATATTAGTATGTTAACATGTGCATGGACTTGGGGGTATGAGGTGAAGAGGGGAAATGTGAATCTAAGACTGTCACCAGTGGTTTGGTACCACAAGTGGGTTGGCCCCACATTATTTTATTTAGTGACTATGTTTTAGTGGTTTGGAATCACCAGTGGTTTGGCACCACATTTATATTATTTCAGTGACTCGTCCCAGTGGTTCGGTACCACAGTGGGTTGGCCCCACATATCTTCATCAGGGATTGTCACCAGTGGTTTGGTACGACAAGTGGGATGGCCCCACATATTATTACTTGTGACTTTGTCACCAGTGGTTTGGAACCACCAGTGGTTTGGTACCACAGTGGCTTGGTGCCACATACGTTGGGTTGAGCCAGGAGATGTAGAGGATGGAAAAATAGATTGGTTGGGCTGCATTGCATACATGATTAACATGCTGTACTGTGTGGGTTTAAGGCCCAGTTTGCGTTATACAGGGATTTACACACAGAGTCTCGGTAACTCACCCCTCTGCTAAATTTTGCAGGTAATCGCTAGATCGTGGGTTTGGAGCCGGGACGGACTCGAGGTGGCCATGCGTACTATTTTATTCGTAAACTTCGTACTTTATCTTTGAACTACTTTACTTCAGGATTTTATTTTGTAATGAGGCCGCTTTAACTTTAATTTTGGATTTGGATTTTAATGCTGATACTGCATATTTTATAAACTGTCGAATATGGGGATTTACCGAAAATCTAAAACAAAAACAAAAATAGTTTTCCAAAGTATTAACAAAATATGGTTTGTGAGTAACTACTTGATTTGAAGATTTATTACAAATCGCAACCTTGTTTTCAAATGTCACTCTTTTGAGATTCGTTGGTTTTGGTTTTGGTAAAATAACAAATTTATTTACAATCTTAGTCGGCCTAATACTTTCAAGTAAACTTTAAAACATCTTTCAACAAAGACACGCAGTAAAAATGGTTTCTAAATAACGATGTCTCGTTAAGATTTAAAAACTTTCTTTCCTGTAACATACTAGATCTGGTCGTAACGTATGGACCAGGTATGGGGTGTTACAAAATCGCTTGAGCTCCAGATCCTTCAATCAACCAAATGCTACGGCTTCACCGCCTCAACAGATAGAGACTTTGTTAGAATCTATTCGAATAACCTTTACCATCACTTGAAACCCAAAATGTAACACTAATCTTTATTTCTTCAAGTATACTTTCGAATCTCTGTTCCCTTAACAAGCAAAACCTAAGAACCTACCTCTGTCGAAAGCATTTTTTTTAAAAAATGGGGATCGACTTTAAAACGAAAATGGAGTCACCACCAATTTTTTTTCGAGGTGTGATCGGGTCACCTTGAAATTGATCATTTTAATAAAAAAACATTTTGATTTATTAAAACAATGATTTTGGCCCGCGAAATTTGAGAAAACGGGTTCAGGAGTCAGTTACGCACGAGAAAGGATTAGCACCCTTGTAACGCGCAAAAATTGGTACCTAATTGATTAATTAATGTCCTAATGTCAAAAATTTGAAAAGATTTTAAAACACGATCTTTTTGATTTTTAAAACTTATGTCCTTTAATTTTAAATGGACATTCAATTATTTGGATTTTAAAAGAAAAATCGAAACTTAGTAAGTTGGAGTACGATCATTCAAATTTTCCAAACACCGAATATCCTTTGCTTTTTAGAAATCCTTGCCTCGAGATGACACAATGTCGCATCCAGTGAGTTAGGACACATCTTAAATTCTCGAGAATAGGTTTTTTATTTAAAAATTCATATGTTTTAATTTCAAAAAGGATACTTAATCATTTGGACTTAATGAGAAAAATCGAAACCCAGTAAGTTAGGGCACGATTTTCTCAAAACTCCCAATTATCGAATATTGCCTTATTTTTAAATTAAAAAATCATGGATTTTGAAATATGAAGGTATACTTGGCCACATTAATAAATAAATATTAATGAATAAAGAAAATGATATGTAACAAATCCTAAAAAGATATGTATAAGTTTAAAATAAACAATATACGAAAACTTAAAATAGATAATATAAAACAGTTTAAAATGATATAAAATAAAACCACTTTAAAATAATCCTTATATAAAACAATAATAAAAATGAATGATATATAAGATAATTTAAAGTAATAATATAAAAAAACTTAATCAAAATAAAACTATTTAAAATACGTAATATAAAAATAATAATAAAATAAGATAGCTTGAAATAAATACCACATAAAAATTTGGAATAAATAAATAAAATACAAATTTGCAAAAGTGTGAAAATAAAATTAATCTCTATACAGAAATAATAAATAAATGAATAAAATAAAAAATAATTAATAATTAAACAATTAAATGGATAAATATAAAAGGTTGAAAAAACGAAGATGAATGAAGAATAAAATAAGAACAAACCATAAAAAATAAGAACGCAAAAGGGAGAGAAATTTGAGTGAATGCTCTCAAGAATTCTTATTGCTTCCCCCAAAACTCAAGTGTGCTTTACAATGAAGGGAGAGGCCTCTATTTATAGTTGAGCCTCCCCAAATCCAACGGTACAGATCAATTACATCAACGGCTAAGATTAAAAGGTATCTACAAATTAAGTCTCTAAGATTACAAAATCATATCTTCTAAGATTGCATACCTATCTTCTAAGATTGCATATCATATCTAAGATTTGCATATCATATCTAAGATTACATATCCTTGAAGATTGTGTTCCCATATACGTCAAGCTTGTAGATGGACCTTCAATCTTTTCAAGTAATGGATCATTCCGATCGGGCCAAATGATATATTTTGGACTGGACTTGGACTTTGTTTTATTATTTTGTGTTTATTATTTTTTGTATGGGCCCAGGCTAAATTGGCCTATTACAGCTGCCCCTCTTTGCTCATTGTCGTGTAACGAGAATAGAGCAAGGAATATAAAAGGACCAATTTTGCCTGGTCATGCCGAGCCTTAACTTCTTAATCCTCATCTTCTTCAAGTAGTCTCTAACCCAATGGCAACTTCAAGGAGATTGAATCTGTAGCTTTAATCTTAGTCTACTGCAACTTCAGGGAGATAAAACCTACTCTTGTAGGTTTAATGCATCCTACTGTAACTTCAGGAAAGTGAGACTAGTATCTTTGATCTTGCTTCACTGCAATATTCAGGAAAACAAGAGCTGCTATTTTCAGTTTGCTCTGCTGCAAACTCAGGAAGGCAAGCTAATATCTTCGATTTGCATCCCGCAACTTCAGGAAGATAAGTGGAAACACAAAAATTTATATATATTTTCATGCCATTTTGGACCCAAATTCATGTGATTTCGAGTAAATTCTTGTTGGAAAATAATTAAATATTATAGAATAATTAAATTGTGCTAAAAATATGAACATGACAAATTTTAATTAATTTTATAGTTAATTTTGATTTATTTTGACTATTTTTGACAGATTCGCACAAAGGGCGAAAATTGGCTCGGAAGACACTGCTCGAAGAATAAACCCGAGAAGCAATTTGAAGTATCAAGGCGAATTTATTTCCAGCCCAAGATGGTCCGATTATGAATATTTAATCATAATATAATTAATTTTAATTTATTCCCAATTTAATTTGGGCTAAATAAATTAATCTTAATTAATTATGAAAAGGGCCCAGTTGAACCGCATCAGTTGAACCAAACCGGTTGAACCGAATCGAGCAAAGAGTTGGGCAGCCCAAACCATCCACATTGCTGGCCCAAATCATCTTATTAGCTGATTAATTAAGCTTGCAAAGAGGCCCTTGAAGACTTTTCAAAGTGCATTCAAACCCCTCCAAATACTGTGGCTTTGTAGATTTGCCCCATGCTACTTTTAGCAAAGTTGAATCCATCAACTTTGCCACATAGGTGGCCGGCCAAGGTATGGCTCTTTGGCTGATGGGATTTGCTATTTTTAGCAGCCACAATCAGCTATAAATACACCCCCTTGCTGATCATTCAAATCACACCTCAAGCCTCCACAATTCTCCTCTCTCATTTTCTCTCAATTCCCTTTCTTCCATTTTCTTTTTGGTGTGTTCTTGTGCCGATTTCCCCTCTTGGAAAAGATGTATTTTCCCATCCATTCGGAGCAGCAATTGTAGTATTTGTAAGCCGCCTTCATATCCGAGGCCAACAAAGAACAAAGAACGGAGCAATCAGTCAAGCCACGGAGAAACACCGGATTTGCTTCTTGTTCCCTATCACTTTAAATTTTGTTGTTGTTTTGACAAACATGTTTATGAATATTATTGTTGTTGGAATGTTTAATTTAATCAATATAGCTTGAATCTAATTCATGTTGGGTTGATTGCATTTCGATTTCTTAAATTGTTAAAATTGTGTTTATGCTGTTAAAGGTCTCGGTAAAATGTTTGATTAAGTAAAATCATGTTAAGTTGTCTGGCATTATAATTGTTTAGATAGCTTATGAATTAATTATTTAAATGCATTGAAATTGTAATTAATAGATACAATACTTAATCTATGCAAGTTTAATTCTTCTAAAGGAGCTAAAGATTAAATTAGCATTGTATTTGACGATACATATGCCTTGCATAACTTGCAGGATTTTTGTGATTAAATTGTTTCAAGGTAAAAATACTTTGTTACATTGCATGATCTTTTATATGCTTATTAGGTTGAATTAATCGTTTGAATTGACATAGGAATATGCGAGAGATAGTTTAATTTAATAAGTATGTATGTGCAATAACATGTTTACTTTTATAAATCTGTTTAATCGGTCGAATTGACATAGGAATATGTTCAAGAGATGAATGGATTTTTATTTGTAAGTATGTTCATAAGTTAGCAAATTACTGAGTTGCCATGTTTTAACAACTATAAACACAAGCTTAATAATTCTAAGGTAAGAAATGTTATTAATCCAACACAATTATATCATCTTGATTAAAATCAGTTTTTGAAATCGTGCACTTGAACTTTATTTTATTTTACTTTGTTTTTCTTTTAGTTTTCAAATAGTTTTCAAAAATCAAATATTTTTCCATCACCAAAGTGTTTGAAATCATTTTCATAAATAATTCTTTTACAGTCCTTGTGGGTAAGATAACTCGACATTTACTTGTCACTTTATTACTTGTTACGAATGTGTACACTTGCACATTTCCACCGTTCCAAGTTTTTGGCGCCGTTGCCGAGGACTGTTTTAAAAGACTTTATTTGTGAAATTGTTAATTTTTCATTTTGGTCTATTTTTCTTTTCTATTAATTTTTGATTCCATTTTTTTGTGTGTTTGTTTCAGAGTATTTGTCAAATTATTAACTTACTTCCTGTAAACCCTGAAATTGAATGGACTTTCTGACAAAGGAGAAGACAAGCGAACCAAAGAAGGACCGAAGATATGAATTTTGAAAATCCAAACCAAAATCCAAGAGAAAGATTTGCTTATAATCCTCACAATTTGATCATTGTTGCAGATGATAGAAACTTTTGCTCCTCTCTCAAAGGTCTCTGCCCTTCTTGAGACTGATATTATTTCCATACTCCTTAAGAGATAGAGCACGAGCGTGGTTGAACTCCCTACTGTCTGGTTCAATAACTACATGGCAAGAGTTGGGTGAACATTTTTTAATGAAATATTTCCCTCCATCTTTAACCCCCAAGATCTGAAATGAAATCACTTCATTTTAGCAACTTGATGAAGAATCTTTATATGAGGCATGGGAGCGGTTTAAGGAGTTATTATGAAAGTCCCCTCATCATGGCATTCCTTACTGCATTCAAATGGAGATTTTCTATATTGGTCTCAATATTCATACTAGAATGATGGTGGATGCTTCGGTGAATAGAGCTCTTCTTTCTCAGTCTTATAACGATGCTTACGAGATTATTGAAAGAATTGCCAGCAATAACTATCAGTGGCCAACCAACCGAAGAGCCTCAGAAAGACGAGCAGTAGTGGTACATAAAGTAGACATACTTGCTTCTTTGGCAGCCCAAGTATCCTCTATGTCTTCTATGCTTAAGAACATAATTGTTAACGATTTCAATGGTAATCTATCAGGTCAACAGCCTAACCAGTTCGAGAATATTTCTTGTGAATACTGTGGAGATGGCCATTTCTTTGAAAATTGCCCATCGAATCAGGAGTCAAATTAATACATGGGAAATCAGAATTGGAATGGTCTGCAATCAAATTTTTACAACTCTTCATGGTAGAATCATCCAATTTCTGCAAGGAGTAATCAATATGCAGACCATAGTGACGCTGTTATGCCATTTCGACCAAATTATCCGTCGGAATATTCTCAAGAAGTGCAATAACCCCCATCAACTGAATCTTCAAGTGATCTTGAGAATCTACTGAAGGCATACGTGGCAAAGAATGATGCCTTAATCCAGAACGAAGCAGCTACAATGAAAAATTTGGAGAATCAAGTAGGCCAGCTTGCAACTGGACTTATGAACTGACCACAGGGTACCTTACCTAGTGACACGGAGAATTCGAGAAATTCGAGAAAGGAAAATTGCAAAGCAATCTCTTTGCCAAGTGAATGGATATTGGAGCCCAAGGTGGTTGAGGTTCAGGATGAGCCTGTTGTAGCTCAAGACAAAGAGGAAGTTCAACCAAGTGTTGAAACTCCTATATCACAGAAGTCAGATTCAGTAATTCTTGATGAGGTAAACTCTAAACCAGTTAGTTCTGATTATCTAACACCCTTGTCAAATGCAAAAAAATTTCCATGGAAGAGTTGTCTGGTTAAAGCTAAGATTCCACGACTGCCATATCCTCAACGATTCCAGAAGCAGCAACGAGATACTCAGTTGAAAGAAATTTTTGATGACAAGGTGACTTTTAATGACTTTCTGCTAAATCCCCAAATGTAGTTGAAGACTATTCTACTATTTCCAAGATGGAATCGCTGGCTTCTACAGAATTGGAGCTCAATTCTTTAGGCAATCTGTTAAAACATATTCTACTGGAGGATTCACCAAGTGATGATGAAGAAAAGATATGTTTGGCTTGGTTAGAAGCTAATTCGAAGGAATTCACTCAAGAAGTTCCACTCGAATCATTAGTGTAACACCCCAAACCCGGCCTAGACGTTACGACCGGATCTGGCATGTCACATAAAAGGGTTGTTTAAAACTGCACGTTTGTTATAAATTTCGAGTTTAATTATTTATTCGCATGTTATCCTTTTGCTAACATTTTTGGAAAATGGTTATTAAGGGTTTAGGAAAATCCCGTATTAAACATTTAATAATAATAGGCAGTAATCATATTAAAAGCTAAACCAAATAAAATACCAAATTTAAAGTTATAGCCGCCTTGTTACATAATAAATTCCCCAGATTAAAAAGTACTATTAAATAAGAACCGAAAGTTTACTAGAAAAACAATGCATGGCCACCTCGAAGTCCACCTCGGCTCCAAGTCCTCAAACTAGGGATTACCTGAAATATTTAAAAAGGGGGGGTGAATTTACGAAAACTCAGTGTGTACACCCTCATAAGTAAGAACATGCGTTAACCCATATCAAATGTCACATATCATATGTATAGATCTGGGCCTAAGCCCATCTCAGTAATATAATCCATATATGCAATGCATTAATGCCCATACCAGCCGAACACTCCGTATCCTATCCAACCGTGCACTCCTATGGGGATTTAATCGACCCACCCATCTAAACACTCCTTCTGTAACATCGGTTGCATCATTACCTTAACGGTGCAGCATAGCTACTCGGTGGCTAAAAAGCCTTCAGTGGATCCACAGTCGTCAAGCGACCATGCAATCCTATTTGCACTTCCCCTTTCAAATAATCCCAAAGCCCATGCAACATTTCATGACATAATAATTCGTGTATGCAGTATGACATGTATGCAAATCATATATCAAATATAACGTGTGAAACAAATTACCATCATAATCAGAACAACAAATACAACATAATCAAGCTAATCAACCTCTAAGGGTATAATAGTAATTTTACATACCAAGGGTATTTTCGTAATTTACCTATCGAGGGTATTTCAGTAATTTCGCACCTGCAATGGCCTTTCCGAATGCCTAATGTCATCTCGAGTGACTCAACTACCATTTTCGGTCGTACCGAACTATTGGGCCTAAAACCCAATTTCGGCCAATTCGGGCCAACACGCTCGTGTGGCCCACCTAACACAAATCTAGCCACGTATATGAGATTCACCTAGTCGAGTTCACTATATACTACACCATCATACACTTTATTCAATTGGGCCCACGGGCCCATTAGGCCCACTTCGGCCCATCGCGGCCCAAGCAGCCTCAACCCACAAGAATACTACTGATGGCCTCAACTATCACGTCAAAGCCCCACATGTGCGCTCACACGCTCGTGTGGCTACTATTGATGTGACCGGCACTTCGGCATTTGCCGCTCTACAACTAGAGTAGAGAAGTACACACCTGATAGGAATTCTGAAGCTGCAAAACCGCGCTCCGAATGCTCCTATGCCAAACGCCCACCAAGGTATATTAACTCACCTCATAGAATGCTCTATATATAGCTAGCTTCTTACCTTCCTTCTTTGTATCTTACCGATGTGGGATCCCTTCGTCAGTAGAGTTTAAATCCAACACAAACTCTTGCCGTCCAATTCGCAAAATAAATACTCCCTTGCTTTTCATGATATTCGAACCCAGGCTCCCTTGCAACATAATCCACGCCGCTAGCCACTAACCTCTTGTGTCTCAAACCATGTGCAACTAAATTTAAATCTATAGCCAAATTCTAAAGTCCATTTAAAAAGAAACCCAAAATGCAAGAGCCAAGACTTGAACCTTGGACCTCCTTCCTTCCTTGTGGCGTCACCCCCTTGTCTCTTATGTGGCGTCACTTTGCCACTACACCACACACTTCACTTTTTTCATTTTTCTCCACATTTTATTCTTAAAGCCTACCTACCAACTCCTAGGGTTTTTTTCACCTAAAACCAAAATTTCCCTAAAGCCAAAGTTTGATCCCGGGACTTCATAGAAGCCCTCTAACCTTCCAAAATCACTCACCTAATAAGTCCAAATTACACTAAAGCCGATCTCTTGTTCCCCAAAGATTTAAACACTACTACACTCAAGGCCTATTAGGCCCAATTCTACTAGGCCCAAATTTGGGATGTTACAATTAGAGTTATCATCTCAAGAGTATACGCAACCAAAGTCATTGATTGAAGAGCCATTTAAATTGGAACTGAAGATTTTGTCTCCTCATATGAAATATGACTATTTGGGTCTATCTTCAACTTTACCCGTCATTATCTCAGTTGAGTTCACCAAAGATCAAGAAGAGAAGACACTTGTGATTTTGGAAAGGCACAAGAAGGGTGTTGGATGGATTATTGCAGAAGTTCGAGTCACCGGTTGGAGGATTTGTAGGAATTATAGGAAGTTAAAGAAGGCCACCAAGAAAGATCATTACGGATTTTCTTTCCCTAATAAGATGTTGGACAGATTTGATGGGAAAGAATATGATTACTTCTTGGATGGTTATGGTTGGTATGACAAATGGCCATTTGACACCACCATGGTCAATGACAATCCTAAATAAAATGGAGGAAGTTCTCTTCACTTTCTTTATCTTTATTTTATATTTTTAGTTTTTTTTTTCATTTGAATAAAATGGTAGGCTTAGATAAAATTTTCTTTAGTTCATTACATTAATTAAAACTCTGGCTAGGAGATTGGGATTTAAGCGGGACCATCCGTGACCCCTCTAATCTTTCCTAGTAGTTTAATTTAATGTAGTTTTTTAAAAAAAATATATTTTTCTAAGTAGCCAAAGAATTTAAGTATTTGTCTTGTTAAATAAATGGTTAACTTTTAACCCAAACACTAATTTCTTTGAGTTTTTTTTTTTTATTTTCAGTACAGGAGCTTAGGATCCAAAAAGGAGTTGCCATTGGGCTTAAGACACTACTAAGTAGGGAAATATTCAACCCTTTTCCGCATAAACCTATAGCCCTTGCCTTGCTCTACCACCACTCCCAAGTAGCCCAATTGTGCATCTCACTTAATCCCTTAATGTTGCAGCCCCTTAACTCCCTGAATCACCACCCCAAACACTTTCATTCAAAGTCACCAACTACCGCACCCAAACTATCCTTAAAACTGCCACCCTCTTCAGCCCTAACCCTCAGCTACTCACCCACCTGCCCAAAACTGAAACCACCCTTAACAAATTTCCCAAGTTTGACGCTAAGAGTCCCTTTATCTAGCACCATTCCACGAAGTGAACAGCTTGGTATAATGGCTATGCTGCAACAGATGTAGTTGCAGTAACAAGATTACTGGAGATACTAAAAATTACAGGATGAGTCAATCAGAGATGCATTTAAAATATATATTTCATAACCCGTTTATTTTTGTGCATGAAGTTCCAGATTTTATACTTGAACCATGGACTCCAATGTCGAGGAAGGAAAAAGATGAGTCGAATTCTGAAGGATCGGCAAACAAATAAAAAAGGGGAGGACTTCAACTTTAATTTAATTTTATTCTTAAGTTATTCTAGGATTAGGTTAATTAGGAATTTTTTTTTTTTGCACAATAAAACAAGAGATCATGAATAAAATTTGAACAAGTCACAAAGGCTAAAGTGTGGCAATAGATATATACATGTCTAGGATTGGATTTTAGAAAGAGCCTAGTACTTAAGCAGTCAATTTGACTCACGTCCTCTTTTCTAATTATCCTACCTGGTGTATAGTATCTATTCACTTTAAACAATGAGGACATTGTTCAGTTTAAGTAGGGGGACCGAAAATTTGAATTAATTCCACCTAGAATAAAATTTTCTTTTAGTTATGATTAGGATATATTTTTGTTCAATAATTTGAAATTTTGTTAATTATGCTAAACTTTAGTATTAATAAAGCTCTATTATTTTATTATGTTAGCTTAATAAAGATATGAATGTATATTTGATCAAGTATGTGAATTCGTACCATAAAATTTTTAGTTCCCTATAAAAAAATTAGGCATGCATGAAAGCGTAAGTCTTTAGAATTGACTTAATAATTTCTTGAGGCGAAATCCTAGGAAGCATGGAATGTTGAAAATGATTTAGGCAATTGTTGTTTGGACCGTTTGAGCCTTTCAAGCCGACCCTGATAAAATTATCCTTTGAAACCCAATTTTGAGACTATATGGCCTAATTTTATTCGGACCTAAGCAATATTTAGCCATCAATTTTCTCTTCAATACTCTTAAAATTGTCCCAAACACTAGACTCAGTACTATTCAGAAGATCATTTGAAAATAAGTTTGGCGGAGTTGAAAAAGAAGTATCAAATGCTCGAAAATTGTAGTGCATGAAGCAAATGCTCGAGTTTGAGCTTGATTGAAGAAAAAAAGAACATGTACTCAAAATGAAATAAGTGATCGAAAGAGCAAAAGTTGGTGTATCAATGGTAAGAGTTCCGAAGGTTCAATTTTGAGTTGAGTCTAGGGTTTTTAAGCCAAAATTTTTTCTATCTTTTACCTACCCCTAAGCCCAGCCACGTTACAACCTTATTAAAGACCTATTGATTCAAAATTCCAATGTTACCTACATTAGTGGAGAGAAATTGCTCTGTTCAACATATGAAGACATTAGTTAAGCTTAATGATTGCAGTTTACTTTTTGAATAAGGAATTAAAATCAAATTGGTAGCGAGTAACATGTCTTTATTAAGAAACATTTAGTCTAATTTTGCTAGTATAATAATTGTTGGAGGTAATTTGAACGATATGAATGCTTAAGTAGCATAACTATCAACTTTCTTATCTTTGAGCCTAAGTATACTCAATTCATAATTTTGAGAAGAAAGTTGTTCTGAAGGAGGTTTTTTTAAAGGTGTTTTCGAGAAAATTCTTTTCAAATTTGTGCATTACTCGGGACGAGCAATGAATTAAGTTTGGGGGTGTGGAAACACGAAAATTTATATACTTTTTCATGCCCTTTTTTACCCAAATTCATGTGGTTTTGAGTAAATTCTTGTCGAAAAATAATTAAATATTATAAAATGATTAAATTGTGCTAAAAATATGAACATGATGAATTTTAATTAATTTTATAGTTAATTTTGATTTATTTTGACTATTTTCGACAGATTCGCACAAAGGGCGAAAATTGGCTCGGCAGACACTGCTCGAAGAATAAAACCGAGAAGCAATTTGAAGTATCAAGGTGAATTTATTTCCAGCCCAAGACGGTCTAGTTATGAATATTTAATCATAATATAATTAATTTTAATTTATTCCCAATTTAATTTGGGCTAAATAAATTAATCTTAATTAATAATGAAAAAGGCCCAGTTGAACCGCATCAGTTGAACCAAACCGGTTGAACCGAACCGAGCAAAGAGTTGGGCAGCCCAAACCGTCCACATTGCTGGACCAAATCAGCTTATTAGCTGATTAATTAAGCTTGAAAAGATGCCCTTGAAGACTTTTCAAAGTGCATTCAAACCCCTCCAAATACTGTGGCTTTGTAGATTTGCCCCATGCTATTTTTAGCAAAGTTGAATCCATCAACTTTTCCACATAGGTGGCCGGCCAAGGTATGGCTCTTTGGCTGATGGGATTTGCTATTTTTAGCGGCCACAATCAGCTATAAATACACCCCCTTGCTGATCATTCAAATCACACCTCAAGCCTCCACAACTCTCCTCTCTCATTTTCTCTCAATTCCCTTTGTTCCACTTTCTTTTTGGTGTGTTCTTGTGCCGATTTCCCCTATTAGAAAAGAGGTATTTTCCCAGCCATTTGGAGTAGCAATTGGAGTATTTGTAAGCCGCCTTCATAGCCGAGGCCAAAGAAGAACGGAGCAATCAGTCAAGCCACGGAGAAACACCGGATTTGCTTCTTGTTCCCTATCTCTTTAAATTTTGTTGTTGTTTTGACAAACATGTTTATGAATATTATTGCTGTTGGAATGTTTAATTTAATCAATTTAGCTTGAATGTAATTCGTGTTGGGTTGATTGCATTTCAATTTCTTAAATTGTTAAAATTGTGTTTATGCTGTTAAAGGTCTCGGTAAAATGTTTGATTAAGTAAAATCATGTTAAGTTGTCTAGCATTATAATTGTTTAGACAGCTTATGAATTAATTATTTAAATGCATTGAAATTGTAATTAATAGATACAATACTTAATCTATGCAAGTTTAATTCTTCTAAGGGAGCTAAAGATTAAATTAGCATTGTATTTGACGATACATATGCCTTGCATAACTTGCAGGATCTTTGTGATTAAATTGTTTCAAGGTAAAAATACTTTGTTACATTGCATGATCTTTTATATGCTTATTAGGTTGAATTAATCATTTGAATCAACATAGGAATATGCGGGAGATAGTTTAATTTAATAAGTATGTATGTGCAATAACATGTTTACTTTTATAAATCTGTTTAATCGGTCGAATTGCATAGGAATATGTTCAAGAGATGAATGGATTTTTATTTGTAAGTATGTTCATAAGTTAGCAAATTACCGAGTTGCCATGTTTTAACAAGTATAAACACAAGCTTAATAATTCTAAGGTAAGAAATGTTATTAATCCAATACAATTATATCATCTTGATTAAAATCTGTTTTTGAAATCGTGCACTTGAACTTTATTTTATTTTATTTTACTTTGTTTTTCTTTTAGTTTTCAAATAGTTTATCATTTTCATAAATAATTCTTTTACAGTCCCTGTGGGTACGATAACTCGACATTTACTTGTCACTTTATTACTTGTTACGATTGTGTACACTTGCACATTTCCATCGTTCCAATAAGATCTGTTGTCTTCAGTCTGCTCCGCTGCAACTTCAGGGAGGCAGGCTAATATCTTCGATCTTCTTCCTACAACTTGAGGAATATAAGATCTGCTGTCTTTAGTCTGCTCCGCTGCAAACTCAGGAAGGCAGGCTAATATATTCGATTTGCTTCCTTGCTACCTCAGGGAGATAAGGTTGGTGGCTAAAATTTGCTCCCCTGCTACCTCTGGAAGATAAGATTCACCGTCTTCTATTTGCTCCACTACTATCTCAGGGAAACAAAATCTATAATCTTTAGTCTGCTTCCTTACTACCTCAGGAAGATAAGACTAATGGCTTAAATCTGCTCCCCTACTACCTTAGGAAGATAAGATTCATCGTCTACAATCTTTAGTCTGCTCCCTTACTACCTTACGAAGTTAAGACTACAAACTTCAGCCTGTTCCCTTGCTACCTCAGGGAGATAAGGCTAGTGGCTAAAATCTGCTCCCTTGCTACCTCGGGAAGAAAAGATTCGTCGTCTTTGATTTTCTCCACTGCTATCTCAGGGAGACAAAATCTACAATCTTTAGTCTGCTCCCTTGCTAAATCAGGAAGATAAGACTAATGGCTTAAATCTGCTCCCCTGCTACCTCGGGAAGATAAGACTACAAACTTCAACCTGCTCAATTGCTACCTCAGGGAGATAAGGCTGGTGGCTAAAAGCTGCTCCCCTGCTACCTTGGGAAGATAAGATTCACCGTCTTTGATTTGCTCCACTACTATCTCAGGGAGGCAAAATCTACAATCTTTAGTCTGCTCTCTTGCTACATCAGGAAAACAAGACATGTATCTTCAACCTGCTTCACCGCAACTTCAGGGAAATAAGGTTGGTGACTTGAATCTGCTCCCCTGCTACCTCGGGAAGATAAGATTCACCAAATTTGATCTACTCCACTACTGCTTAGGGAGATAAGATCTGTAAATTCACCGATATTGTTCCACCGTCCTCTGAGGGACATGTCTTGTAGACTCGGTTCCATATGTTTATGCCAAATGACCAAGATGCTATGTTCAGAATGAGTCAAATGCTTCTAGCCACATGTGTTATGAACGACATTTGCAAGAATGCAGAATGTCTTGAGAATGATCCCATTTTTTAAATTTATAATGATTAGGATGCACTGATCGGAATAAATCTAATGCTCCTAACTAAATGATATTAAGGATGACATTCGCATGAATGCAGAATGTCATGAGAATGGTCGTTTTTTTTTTTATGTACAACAATTAGGATACAATGATCAGAATGAATCTAATGCTCCTAACTGGAAGTGTATGAATGATATTTACATGCATGAGAATGATCCCTTTTTAATGTTTGGATTGTCATTGCTCATAGTTCATCAAGGTTCTATCACTGATAGGTTACCATGCTTTCTCATTCAGCTGGTATCTTTGTCAGAAAACCCAAAGAAACAATCATATTCTGCTCAGCAAGCTTGCCCCGCTGTAATTTTAGAGTCCCTTCCACTGTACCTTTTGGGACATAAGGCTTGTACCCCCCACTGCAACTTTAGTAGAATAACATTTGGTTTCTTCCATCCATCTTGCTACCATTTAGAGGTATAGAATTCGTATCATCTTCAATCAATTTGATCTGTTACACCATTCCTTCGGTGTAATGACCAGATGTATGTGCCTGAAATTTGCAGGGTATCATTTTTCTTTTCCAAGAACGATCCCCTTTTACACTTGGGTTGACATTTCTCGTCATTTGTCAAAGTGGTATCACTGACGGGATGTCTTATCCAATAAAAATTCGAAGAGATAATATTTCCAACCCTTAAGTTTGGTGAGTTCTAAACAATAGTCCTATTTCAGATTCTCATATTATTTAGAAGCTTCCAGAGTAATATGCAAAACTCCTTTTATGAAAGTAATATTAGTCTATTAATCGTTATTTCAATATAAAATGCTTCAAAAAGATCACAACAATGAACGAGAAAGAAATTAATTAGGAGCATAGCTCGAAACAAATAAGTTAATCAAAAATAACCAAGGCAATAAAATAAAATTGATTGGGGTGTATCTTGAAAAGAATAAAGTAATCAAAGGTAGCCAAGGACATAAAGGAAAATTGATTGTGGCGTATCTTGAAAACAATAAAGTAATCAAAGATAGCAAATTCAAAAATGAGTAAGATAGAAGCTAGGTGCCCCAGATATCGCAGCCTGAGCTTCTCTGTACAAACTTCTTGAGGACCATTTGGAGCTCAATACGTGTTTAGAGGATCCGGAGTACTTTGTCAATGCCCCAAGACGTAGCATACTTCCTCATTGTTAATTCAGGCATAGTAAGACTACCACATGCCCTATCTTTGATCAAAATTTGAGCCGCCCTTTTTGGGTTTTCGGCTCAAAAACCCCTTTGGTCTCAAAGCGCCCTTTGTGGGTTTTCGCCTTAGCCTCTCCTCTTTTTTCTTTCTTTTTTTCTTTTATTTTGTTGTTTTTTTTTTAATTTGAACCCAAGGCTCCCTTTGCGGGTTTTCACCTTGGCCTTTCCCCTTTCAGGTAAAATACTTCTTGACTGAACCTGAATTCGCCAAATTGGGCAAATCTTTGCCATCCATCTCAGTCAATATCAATGCTCTTCTAGAACAGGCCTTCTTTACAACATAAGGTCATTCCAATTTGGCATCTGTTTTCCATTGAAATCCTTTTTGTATAAGAAAGGTCTTTTTCAACATCAGGTTACCCTTGTAGAATTCTCTAGGATAAACCTCTTTGTCGTAAGCTTGCATCATCTGACCGTGACAGATAGCTTTTAACCTTGCTTCCTTCGACTAGGTTCAATTGGCAAAACTGTTTCTATTCCAATAAGAAATGTGTTGCCTCAGTGAAAGTTGTAACCGACGTTCAATAAGACAGAAGGTAAATGGTAACTTCTTTATGTCAATATTTACAAGTCTCAGTCATCTTTCCCATGATCCTTATTTTGTTTTTTTTTTTTTTTGTTTTTTTTCCTTCTTGGCTGTCTTTGTTGCTCTATGACATGACTCTGATATTTGAACAGACTACAAACTTTTGACATTGTCCTTTTTGGCATTCTTTGTCAGCGTCTGATCCTTTTTTTTTTTAAATTTGATGACTATCGACTTTGAAACATTGGCATATGAAGTTACGTCTACCCTCCTAGTGAAGTAGACGACGACCACGATGATGAATCGATGTTCACTAAAAGCTTTTTACGATATTGGCCCCATAATATCCATTCCCCTCATATAAAAATCTGTGAAGAAATAGATGAGGCACATGAATTTCATCTTCTTCAATTCAGTATTTGCTGTATAACTAATGCAATCCCCTTCTATGGTAGACCAACAATGCCCGATCTTTATGTTTATCCTGGCTATTGTAGAACCATTATCATGTTCTTTAAATACCCTTATGGATCTCTTTTAAGATTATCCCAGGCGTGTTTTGATATGATCGTGGGAAAACATCTTTGAATTCTTGAAAATAACTCAATAATGTCTTGTTTTATTTTTGTGGTGAGATGGGCTTCGATCTTCACCTCTTTTTTAGGCTCATAATATCTGCTGACCCTTTGTGGAGTAAAGTCTGTTTTTCATCTTGTTCCACCATTCTTAACAAATCAGAAGATATGTTACAATCTCTGTCATCTTCAAAGTCCTGAGATCCTTCTAGACACATATCTTACTCGAAAGGAGACTCTGAGTCAGTAGCAAGATTGCTCAAATCATTGATATCTGGAGATCTATTGTAGGTTCGAAGGAAGATTCCAAAGAATAAATGATTCAAAGAATGATTATCTACATGGTAATGAATAAAAAATGAAAGAATACTTGAAAGAAAGTCTAAAGAAGAAAAAAAAAACTAAGAGCAATTGTTTGTACAGTATGAAATAGAAAAAATAAAAGAATATTTGCTCCAAAAGATGCATTTTATTGAAATAAAAATTTGGACACGGGCCTATTTCACAAAAGGATTCTTATTTCCTCTAGGCTTCAGGCAACAAGCGTGTTTTGAATGTTACTCTAGATTAGTCTTAAAAATACAGAGATCCCTTCCACAGTTTTATTGTTTAAAATCTTCCCAAGTATGTAAGGGCTTGGAAACTTTGTTCCCCGGTTCCTTTTCAACTATATCTAAATCAGGGAAAACAAGATTAGCAGGGTTATCTCCTGGGTTAGATTCTGAGCCAACTTGGAAATTCATGGGTACCCCAGTATCAGCTTGACCTTGTTGAGGCCTAATTGCAACATATGGCTTTTGAGAATACACCTCAGGTTGTATCTGTACATGTGGTGGGGTAAAACCCAGAGGATAGTCTTCATTATACTCTCCAGCATTAGTCATGGGGCCTTTTCCCTTGTCCATTGCCCTATTCAGTAGCTGAGTCATTTGAGCCACCATATTTCTTTGGGCTTCCATCATTTATTCCCTCATATCTTGCTGGATCTTTACCAACTGCTCTTACAGCTAGCCTTGCATGTCTCTTTGGAACTGTTCGAGTCCTTGATCCATTTTTTTAGTCTTAGCACATGTACCGTAACGGTGTTTTAGTTTCTAGATTAATCTTCTCTCTTTCACTTTTTCCTAAAATAACTTCAACTAATTAGGGTCCCTCTATGGATTTTAATGCATATGATGCAATGCAATGCAGATGAATGGAATGAATGCAACAGAAAGAGAGGCATTGATTCTAAATTCAATTCCATTAGAAAAACTTCTCTAGAAAGAAAATTTCTTTACATAAAACGGATTACATATGCGGCCTTGCCCTCATATTCCAAGCCAAACATCAATCCCCTTTTTCGCAAAGGTCAAATCTTGCAAACTTCTAATAGATGCCTCCACTAGCTCCTTTCTGCTTGATCTGGGCCGTGACTCACTACTCACTTATTTTCATAATGCTCGTTAGCCTCTTCAAGAAAGCCGAGACGTGGTGATTCTCGAATAGATGGTGAAACACCCCAAACCCGGCCCACAAGCGTCAACCAGATCTGGCATGCTCCTGGAGTAAAACATTTCAAAAGCTTGTTTGTTAATTTGGAAAATTTGAACATTTTGAAGAGAAATCGGTTTGTGTTGTGATTGAATTGCAAACGGTGTTGTGCTTGAAGTCTAGATTTTATTAAAACTTTATTATTATATTTCAAAACTATAGGTTAAAAGAAATGCCGAGTTGTTTTAGATTTTACCATTAAATTAAAAATCGTTGGTGTTTAAGTATCAAAACATTTAAAATTCATTTTGAAGAAAAAAGTTGTAAAATCTTGATTTAATATTAATTGTATCATAATAAAACAAATAAAATGCATGCATAAAACAGTCTATTAGTAATGGCCTTATTACATCAAAGCAAAACCTGAAATAAATCGAAAACTTAAATATAAAGTCTCAAAAATAAAATAAATGCTGAGCTGAGCATTAGCCACCACTAAGTCCCTGTCGACCCGGTCCATTACTGAGTGTCACCTGCAAAATGTTAGCCCACGAGGGGTGAGTCAAACAGACTCAGTGTGTAACAGCCAACATAAAGTCCCAAATGATTTAGGCATATCAAATCATACATATACATAACAAATATAGATAATGATGCAATCCCGAACCCAAACCTAAATATCCATCCTCTACACATCACCCATACCTGCCATCACACCGTGGGGATTACTAAATCGACCCTCCATCTGCTACACACCATCGAAGGCAGTCGCTGCAGACAACATGCACATCGCCCTTATAGATTGTGGCATAGCCACCAGATAATGTGACAGAGTCACCAGATAACAATACGTGACATAAGTCACCACATTCAGATTATGTGACATGAGTCACCAGATATTGTGGTAAAAAACACTAGATCACTTCCCCTTTTCAATATCACCCATATGCCCCATGCGTCATACAAACATGCAGAAATAATGCAATTTACCTTATTTCACATTCGTAACTACGTCTCATATGTGTCATGTTCAATATTCACAATAACGTACCTGAATCCACTGTACCATTGAATGGTACCTTTAGCCACTCTTTTCATATTTTCATTATCACATACAAATAATTGATACCATAAATCTATTAGAACTTAGTGTAGGGCTACACACCTGGTTACTAACGTGTTCACTGAAATCCCGAAAATCCCGATCTAATGCTCTAGATCCCTAGTTCCTACATTCGGCCAGCACAAAGCATTTTCGCAAAAAGCCATTCGGCTAAATAATCAAATCCCGAAGGATTATCGCAACCAAAATCCTTACCTTGCTTCCGATTTGGTTACTACTCAAGTCCCGAAACTTCGTGATGTTTCCCCTTGCAATCGGCCAAACACTAGATCACTTAACCGGTTAGTTTTTGGCTTTTGAACGAATAAGAAACATATCTGAATCACTAAAACCCTTACCTTGCAGATCTAAATCCCGAAATTAATCCTTGTTCCTGGTGATGTCAAAATACCTATAGGCTCATGTTAGACCCGATTTTCAATCACTTAATGAACTTAATAAATGGCCTTCGGCCTAAGATCATACTTTTCTTACCTTAGATCTAGAAATCCCGAAGATCTCCTCTTGAAGTTGGCTACAATAGGAATCCCGAAATTCCCCTTCAAGTATTCAGCCAAAGAACATTAATGGATTAGAGTCTTGATTTTGGCTAAAAGAAAAGAAATTAAACGACGACAATTGAATCCTTACCCTTACTGCTGAAATCGACTACACCTTTACTTGAACCCACAGAGATATTTGGCTATGGCCTAGATGTTGATCAATTCGTTTCGGCTTTTGGAGTCTTGCGAGAAGAAGAAGAGAATAAAGTGCAGAGAGATTAGGCCAAAGTGAGAGGAGGGAATGGGAGAATGGTATTCGGCTTTGGCTTTTAAGAAAAAGGATTGAAGGGAGTTTCAACAAGAATGGAAAAAGAAGGAGAACTTTCGGCTTTGACAAAATAAGAGAAGAAGAGAAGATTTGCTAAAGAATTCGGCAGAGGCACAATTGAAAAGAAAAGAATGAAAATGGCCTCACTTCTTCCTTTTGGGCCAAAAATACCACACCTAGATCCCCCTATTCGGCCAACTCCGCATCTCTCTATCCAATCCCTTGTTATTTTCCTATTTTTCCTCTTCTTTACCCTTTCAAAAATTATTGAATAAATCAATAATTATCTCCCTACCTTAGCCGAATTTTAAAAGGAATTTGACCACATCTTAAGCTCATCCACCCAGTCTCTCAATACCGTCCAACTCTCTTGCTGCCTGAAGCAAAAAGCAGCCCAAAATTGCTACCTTTGTTGCTCGAACCTAGGCCCTGCACACTGCTTGTGGCGTCACTTACCCAAGCCTTAAGTGGCGCCTTCCTACCACTTTACCAAGCTGATTTTTATGTCCTATTTCTCCTACAAATTCTCTTAAGGCCTATCAAGCTTGGCTCCACTTCAAGACTTAAAATCTGATATTTTCGAAGGCATTCTCCTACCTTCTAAAGTTCTCAAAATTCACAAGGCATATTCAAAATACACACAGGCATGCTTCCACGTATATTTAAGCAAAATGCACAAGCCCTAAATCCCGGATATTACAGATGGGATTCAAACCCCTTCCCTCAATGCTCTCCACTTGACGCCACACCACTCCACCATGTGCTCCACTTGTGTTAGCAAAATACACACTTATTTCCTTAATTCTTGATACCACTTACCTTTTCTCCTTGAAGTGCTTAAACAAAAAAATTTTGCTAAGGCCCAACTCAGCCCCAAGCCTTCTTAGGACCCCTAAACATACACAATTAACATTCTTAACTTGCCTAACGCATGGTATAATGCAAAACATAAAATTCTGAATTTCAGGATATTACATCAATCCCCTTCTTCGCACAGGTCAAATCATGCAAACTTCTAATAGATGCCTCCACTAGCTCCTTTCTGCTTGATCTGGGCCGTGACTCACTGCTCACTTATTTCCATAATGCTCGTTAGCCTCTTCAAGAAAGTTGAGACGTGGTGATTCTCCAATTGTCCTTGTCAGCTTGAATCCTTGGGCAAAAAGTCTTGTATTCCTTCACGGACTATCGGCCTTCTCTCGCTGTGTTTACTTGGACCATATTCGGGCGACCGTATTATAATCCACGTTATCAAGAAATCCATTTTCTCATGACAAACTCTTCTATTTAGTAATCAAATTTGAATCAACACCTCTTTTCTATGATATGGATGCAATGCAATCAAAACAAAAGAGAACACGTTAGCACAAGAGAAATAACAAAATAGGGCACCTATCTGGGTGACCACTAGGGTTGAATATAGCTCTATCTAGGGTTGGCTCTTAAGGATCACTATATGTGGCTTAGTTCTAAAGGGGGTACCTGAACTAGCAGATTCCTCAATTCTCACCCATTATAGGCTCATATGGATCGAGTTCAGTTCAGGGGAATACATTTCCCTATGGCCATGCAGAGGTGAAAACCTCACGAAAACATAGGTACATATGTATCCCGGAAGCAGTCCACTAGCTCATGCAGAGGTGAAAACCTCATGAAGGCATAGTTTCTCACTCCTACTTAAAAGGAGTGATCACAACGGTCGTGCAATATGATGCGGGAATATCCTACCAGACTCAAACAACCACAAACATATGACACGGTATAAACTCATGCGGTGAAAGAATCAAAATCAAATTTTGATTTTTGATAAAAAGACAAAAAATAATCAATTCGACAAAACACAAAAAAAGTCAGTATCATATAAAATTCAAGGCAAACGACAAATAATCAAGCACCTACCTAGGTGATTGTTAGGGTTCGGCGTAGTTCTACCTAGGGTAAGCTCTTAGGGCTTTTTACATGCGGTTTGCTTCTAAAACAGAGGTACCTGAACCGACAGATTCCTCGATCCTCACCCATTATAGGCTCATACGGATAGAGTTCAGTTCAGGGGAACACATTTCCCTATGGTTGCACGGAGATGAAAATCTCACGAGGACATAGGTACGGATGTATCCCAAAACCAATTCACTATCCTGCACGGAGGTGAAAACCTCACGAAGGAGTAGCTTCTCATTCCCTCTTAAAAGGGTGTGACCACAACGGTCATCCAATGCAATGCAGGGATATTTTATAAAAATAAAACCTCATGCAATAAAAAGGATCATAGTTTTTCAAATCAGATTTTTAAATTTGGACAAAAGGACAGGAAATAATCAATTTTATGGCTTGACTCTCTTATTATTTCCCCAACGGAGTCGCCAAGCTATCGAAACCTTTTTTTTTTTTGAAAAAAACAGGGATTGACTTTAGAACGAAAATGGAGTCGGCACCAATCTTTTTTTGAGGTGTGATCGGGTCACCTTGAAATTGATCATTTTAATAAAAAAACATTTTGATTTATTAAAACAATGATTTTGGTCTACGAAATTCATGAAAACGGGTTCGGGAGTCGGTTACGCATGAGGAAGGATTAGCACCCTCGTAACGCCCAAAAATTGGTACCTAATTGATTAATTAATGTCCTAATGTCAAAAATTTGAGAAGATTTTAAAACACGATCCTTTTGATTTTTAAAACTTATGTCCTTTAGTTTTAGATGGACATTCAATTATTTGGATTTTAAATGAAAAATCGAAACTCGGTAAGTTAGAGTACGATCTTTCGAATTTTCCAAACACTGAATATCCTTTGCTTTTTAGAAATCCTTGCCTCGTGATGACAAAACATCGCATCCAGTGAGTTAGGACACAACATCTTAAATTCTCGAGAATAGGTTTTTTATTAAAAATTCATATGTTTTAATTTCAAAAAGGGTACTCAATCATTTGGACTTAATGAGAAAAATCGAAACCCAGTAAGTTAGGGCACGATTTTCTCAAAACTCCCAATTATCGAATATTGCCTTATTTTTAAATTAAAAAATCATGGATTTTGAAATATGAAGGTATACTTGACCACATTAAATAATAAAGATTAATGAATAAAGAAAATGATATGTGACAAATCCTAAAAAGATAGGTATAAGTTTAAAATAAACAATATACGAAAACTTAAAATAGATAATATAAAATAGTTTAAAATGATATAAAATAAAACCACTTTAAAATAATCGTTATATAAAACAATAAGAAAATTAAATTATATATAAGATAATTTAAAGTAATGATATAAAAAACTTAATCAAAATAAAACTATTTAAATAAGTAATATAAAAAAATAATAAAATAAGATAGCTTGAATTAAATACCACATAAAAATTTGGAATAAATAAATAAAATATAAATTTGCAAAAGTGTGCAAATAAAATAAATCTCTATACAGAAATAATAAATAAACGAATAAAATAAAAAGAATAATTAATAATTAAATAATTAAATAGATAAATATAAAAGGTTGAAAAAACGAAGATGAATGAAGAATAAAATAAGAACAAACCATAAAAAATAAGAACACAAGAGGGAGAGAATTTGAGTAAATGTTCTCAAGAATTCTTATTGCTTCCCCCAAAACTCAAGTGTGCTTTACAATGAAGGGAGAGGCCTTTATTTATAGTTGAGCCTCCCCAAATCCAACGGTACAGATCAATTACATCAACGGCTAAGATTAAAAGGTATCTACAAATTAAATCTCTAAGATTACAAAATCATATCTTCTAAGATTGCATACCATATCTTCTAAGATTGCATATCATATCTAAGATTTGCATATCATATCTAAGGTTGCATATCATATCTTCTAAGATTACATACCATATCTTCTAGGATTGCATATCATATCTAAGATTGCATATCCTTGAAGATTGTGCTCCCATATAAGTCAAGCTTATTGATGGACCTTCAATCTTTTCAAGTAATAGGTCATTCCGATATGGCCAAATGATATATTTTGGACTAGACTTGGACTTTGTTTTATTATTTTGGGTTTATTAGTTTTTGTATGGGCCTGGGCTAAATTGGCCTATTACAGCAACCCCTCTTTGCTCATTGTCGTGTAACGAGAATGGAGTAAAGACTATAAAAGGACCAATTTTGCCCAATCATGCCGAGCCTTAACCTCCTGATCCTCATCTTCTTCAAATAGTCTCTAACCCAACGGCAACTTCAAGGAGATTGAATCTATAGCTTTAATCTTATTCTACTGCAACTTCAGGGAGATAAGACCTGCTCTTGTAGATTTAATCCATCCTACTGTAACTTTAGGAAAGTGAGTGTAACACCCCAAACCCGGCCCATACGTTATGACCGGATCTGACATGTCACATGAGAAAAACGTGTTATATCCTTTTTATTCGTACTAAAATAGGTATTATTTTGTTATAATCAAGAAAACAAGTTTGGTTTAAATATTTGATAAAATACTACTAACCTCGAAGGTTGATAAACCGATAACTGAACTAGTGATCTTAAAAAACCATGACTTTTGAAAATATTGTTGATAATTCGAGAGAAAATTTCCGAGTTTAAAATATTTGTAAAATTTTGTTATGAAATCCATTTGTTAATCTATTTTTTTGGAAAACCTTTATTTATAATTTTAGAAAATCCCCATTCAAAACAATTTAAGAAAAATAATAAATACGTCCAAACATAAAGCAAATTAAAGTTTATCCCAGAGGCCTTATTACAACTTTAAAACCCGAAATAGTATAGAAAAGTAGTTTACTAATGTTTGCAAACATCATATATGAAGTATGGCCGCCACCAAGTCATCCATGGCCCCAAGTCTTCGTCACTGAGCGATACCTGATTTGGATTTCCTAAAGAACCACTCTTCGTTGCCCCCCTAAAAATAAAATCGATCAAAAGTTAGCCTCGATTTCTTAAAGGTTCCAAAAGCCTAAAAGTACTAACTCACAAGAGTCACTTACCACAATCGTGATCCTTCCCTACTAGGTTCTAAAATCCAGCTTTGCACCTTGGCTATTGCAACGAGTTCCTAAAGTAAATAAGTGATTTACCAAAGGGGTTAGCCTTCATCCAATATTTGGCCCTTCTACAAGAGCAAGAGGTTGATATCATCACCACAAAATAGAATCACATGAGCGGCACAAGAAATCGAAATAAAGAATAACATCTTACCACCAATATTCGGCCTAATCACCCACTTACCAATCAACTTCCGAAACCAAGGCTAAGAGAATGATAAGTAGCAGCAAAGGATGGCTTGATTCGACCCTTATCAAAAGAGAACAATAGGAGTTTAAAACAACAACAAGTGGCTAAGTTCGGCTTAACCAGGAGATGAGAGTTTCGGCTTAGCCAAGTCAAGAGAAGAAAGAACAAACAACATGAAATAAGAAGAAAAAAACCTTTACCTTAATAATAGGGATGAACCGAAAAGAAGAACACGGTTTGGCACTAGTAGCAAGACAACAAAGAAGGTTCGGCTATAAGTAATATCGATTTAAGAGAAAAGGAGAATGGTTGAGAAAAATGGTGAAGAAGAAATGAGGTGATGGTCCAAAGAGTATTAGAGAGGTTCGGCTATCAAAAGGAAAAGGAGCAAAATGCATTGAGGGTTTCGGCCAAAACAAGAAGAAATAAGATGAACAATTGGCTTTAGAATTTCGGCAAGCAAGGGAAGAATTGGAAAAGAAAACATCAAAACGCTTAAAAAAAAAAACTTACAAGCACCAAACATTTGTCAAATGCCTAAGGCAAAATTCAGCAATCCCTTTCCCCCTAACAAACCGCGTATCATCTTTGCCAAAAGATGAGTGTTGACCCAAAATATATTTTCCAAAACATCCACCACATAATAGGCCAACATGTTCCCCTCTCTTACCTTTTTCCTTCATTATCCCTTATCTTCCTCCTTACCATATTCCTTAGCCATCTTTCCATAATTAAAAAGTCTTCCATACCATAATAAAACCATGGTCGACACATGGAAGAGAACCACAAAAAAATCCAAAAATTTTTGCAATAAGTGGGATTCGAACTCCATCCCTTAAGCCTCTTTATGTGACGCCACAGCAATCTACCATGTGCTCCAATTGTGCTAGCAAAATGCACACTTATTTCCTTAAGTCATAATGCCACTTGCCTTCTCTCCTTAAAGTGCTTAAACATAAAAATTTTCCTATAGCCTAACTTGAACCCAGAACTTCCTAGAAACTCCGTAACTTTCCAAAATCACCTTCCTAATAAGTCCAACTTAAAATAATGTCATTCTCTTGTTCTCAAAATTTTAAAAAGCTTCTATGCTCAAGGCCCAATTTCGGGTCGTTATAGTGAGACTAGTATCTTTGATCTTGCTTCACTGTAATATTCAGGAAGACAAGATCTGCTATTTTCAGTTTGCTCTGCTACAAACTCAGGGAGGCAAGCTAATATCTCGATAGGCTTCCTGCAACTTCAGGAAGATAAGATCTACTATCTTCAGTCTGCTCCGCTGCAACTTCAGGGAGGCAGGCTAATATCTTCGATTTGCTTCCTGCAACTTCAGGAAGATAAGATATGCTGTCTTCAGTCTGCTCCGCTGCAAACTCAGGGAGGCAAGCTAATATCTTCGATCTGCTTCCTTGTTACCTCAAGAAGATAAGGCTAGTGGCTAAAATCTTCTCCCCTGCTACCTCTGGAATATAAGATTCGTCATCTTCGATTTGCTCCACTGCTATCTCAGGGAAACAAAATCTACAATCTTTAGTCTGCTTCCTTACTACCTTGGGAAGATAAGACTAATGGCTTAAATCTGCTCCCCTGCTACCTCAGGAAGATAAGATTCACTGACTACAATCTTCAGTCTGCTCCCTTGCTACCTCAGGAAGATAAGACTACAAACATCAGCCTGTTCCCTTGCTATCTCAAGGAGATAAGGCTAGTGGCTAAAATCTGCTCCCCTGCTACCTTGGGAAGATAAGATTCGCCGTCTTCGATTTGCTCCACTGCTATCTCAGGGAGACAAAATCTACAATCTTTAGTTTGCTCCCTTGCCACATCAGGAAGATAAGACTAATGGCTTAAATCTGCTCCCCTGCAACCTCGGGAAGATAAGACTACAAACTTCAACCTGCTCCCTTGCTACCTCAGGGAGATAATGCTGGAGGCTAAAAGCTGCTCCCCTACTACCTTGGGAAGATAAGATTCATCGTCTTCGATTTGCTCCACTGCTATCTTAGGGAGACAAAATCTACAATCATTAGTCTGCTCCCTTGCTACATCAAGAAGATAAGACTTTTATCTTTAACCTGCTCCACTGCAACTTCGGGGAAATAAGGTTGGTGACTTCAATCTGCTCCCATACTACCTCGGGAAGATAAGATTCGCCAAATTTGATCTGCTCCATTACTGCTTAGGGAGATAAGATCTGTACATTCACCAATGTTGCTACACCATCCTCTAAAAATTTGCCAAACATTGGCATATGAAGCTACTTCTACCCTCCTAGTGAAATAGACGACGACCACCATGATGAATCGATGTTGACTAGAAGCTTTTTATGATATTGGCCTCATAATATCCATTCCCCACATATAAAAATCTGTAAAGAAATAGATGAGGCACATGAATCTCGTCTTCGTCAATTCAGTATTTGCGGTATAACTGATGCAATCCCCTTCTATGGTAGGCCAACAATGCCCGATCTTTATGTTTATCCTGGCTATTGTAGAACCATTATCATGTTCTTTAAATACACTTATGGATCTCTTTTAAGATTATCCCAGGCGTGTCTTGATATGATCATGCGAAAACATTTTTGAATTCTTGAAAATACTTGTTTTATTTTTGTGGTAAGCTGGGCTTCGATCTTTACCTCTTTTTTAGGCTCATAATATCCGCTGACCCTTTGTGGAGTAAAGTTTGTTTTTCTTCTTGTTCCACCATTCTTAACAAATCAGAAGATATGTTACAATCTCTGTCATCTTCAAAGTCCTGAGATCCTTCTAGACACATATCTTACTCAAAAGGAGACTCTGAGTCAGTAGCAGCATTGCTCATATCATTGATATCTGGAGAATTATTGTAGGTTCGAAGGAAGATTCCAAAGAATAAATGATTCAAAGAATGATTATTTATATGGTCATGAATAAAAAAAATGAAAGAATACTTGAAAGAAAGTCTAAAGAAGAAAAAAAACTAAGAGCAATTGTTTGTACAATATGAAATGGAAAAAATAAAAGAATATTTGCTCCAAAAGATGCATTTTATTGAAATAAAAACTCGAACACGGGCTTATTTCATAAGAGGATTTTATTGCCTCTAGGCTTAAGGCAACAAGCGTGTTTTGAATATTACTCTAGATTAGTCTTAAAAATACAGGGATCCCTTCCACAGTTCTATTGTTTAAAATCTTTCCAAGTATGTAAGAGCTTGGAAACTTTGTTCCCTGGTTCCTTCTTCGCTATATCTAAATCAGGGATAACAAGATTAGAAGGGTTATCTCCTGGGTTAGATTCTGAGCCAACTTGGAAATTCATGGGTACCCTAGTTTCAGCTTGACCTTGTTGAGGCCTAATCGCAACAGATGGCTTTTGAGAATACACCTCAGGTTGTATCTGTACATGTGGTGGGTAAAACCCGGAGGATAGACTTCATTATCCTCTCCAGCATTAGTCATGGGGCCTTTTCCCTTGTCCATTACCCTATTCAGTAGCTGAGTCATTTGTGCCACCATATTTCTTTGGGCTTCCATCATTTATTTCCTCATATCTTGTTGGATCTTTACCAACTGCTCTTGCAGCTAGTCTTGCATGTCCCTTTGGAACTGTTCGAGTCCTTGATCCATTTTTTTGTCTTAGCACGTGTACTGTAATGTTGTTTTAGTTTTTAGATTTAATCTTCTCTCTTTCTCTTTTTTCTAAAATAACTTCAACTAATTAGGGTCCCTCCATGGATTTTAATGCATATGATGCAATGCAATACAGATGCATTGAATGAATGCAAAAGAAAGAGAGGCGTTGATTCTGAATACAATTCCATTAGAAAAACTTCTCTAGAAAACAAATTTCTTTACATAAAACGGATTACATATGCGGCCTTGCCCTCATATTACAAGCCAAACATTAATTGTAACACCCCAAACCCGGCCCATCCAGTATGACAGGATCTGACATGTCACATGAAGAAAACGAATAAAGAGTTTATGATTTTTACTAATAGTAGGTGTTATTTGGTTCAAGAAAACATGTTTGGTTATAAATATTTGATAAAATACTACTAGTCTTTTTTTAGAGGCTAATTGATGATTCGAAATTAGAGCTAGTGAGCTTTAAAATTGTTACTTTTGATAATGACGTTTGATAATTTGAAAGAAAATCCGAGTTAAATTATTTGTACATATTTACTATGAAAACTATTTATTAATCAATTTTTTTTTTTGAAAAATGTTATTTATGATTTTAGAAAAATCCCCGAATAAGACATTTTAAGAAAATAATAATAAATACGTCTAAACATAAAGCAAATTAAAACTTATCCCAGAGGCCTTATTACAACTTTAAACCTTAAACCGTAAAAGTATGAAATAAAGAGGAAAATGAAATTTACTAAAGTTCGAAAACACCATTTCTAAAGTATGGCCTCCACCGAGTCATCCATGACCCAATTCCACATCACTGAGCATTACCTGCAAGGATTAAGAAAAAGGGGGGTGAGTTATAAGAACTCAGTGCATAATCCCAATACCGTCATCCACTGGGCCTGAACCCGTATAGCATCATCTTGGAATGAACCCCATTTACATAGCAATATTTAAATGAAATGTATGCAACCCAACCCATCCATCCATCACACCCCCGACCAGCTAATCACACCTGTGGGGATCAAGTCAACCCACCCCGCCCCTCATACCAAATTTGCAGTCAAACTGCTATCATATAGTATTTTTTTGGTCAAGCCACCAAAATCGTATTTAAACATAATAATATACAAATTGTGGCAATGCCACCAAGCTACACTGCTCTCCATACAACTTTTCCCATCCTATGCAATATGTAAAAATGCCACATACATAATAAAATAACATAAAACATCCACATATAAATATCAACCATTAATCAAGTAATTTATTAAGGTGAATCGACCCAATATGGAACTTTGTAATTCGGCCCACTAAGGCATTCTAGCAAATTGGCCCATAGGGGCACTTTGGTAAATCGACCCATAGGGGCATTTTGGTAAATCAGCCCATAGGGGCATTTTGGTAATTCGGCTCTTTAAAGGCATTTAAAGAATTCGGCCCGTTAAGGCATTTTGAAAAAAACGGCCCATTAAGGGTATATTCATAATTCGGCCCATAGGGGTAATTTTGTAATTTTACAAATTAACACCGACTTTGACAAATCTTAGTATTAACGATTTTTAAGCAAATCGCTCTATTCATACCATACTACCGTTATTAAGTTCTTAAGCAACATCGATCGATTTTTCTAACATGCTGATAAATCACAGATTTACGAGATTTTGGTGTGAGATTACACACCTGATTATGGTAAGGACTAAACCTTCTTGATCGTCGGCACCCTTAATATCGTGAACGACCACGATTTGTCTATTCTCGCCGGATGATGGTCCATAACCCGGTGGGGAATCCCGAACCGTCGATACCACCTTACGCTTGAACTTAGGAGTAGGAATTGAAAATCCACTCTCTTTTTGTCCTCCTAACACCTTTCTTTTAAAATTGCTACCACTTGCCTCCATTAGAAAAGTCTCAGTTAGAAAATACTATGATGAGAGAAAGTCTTAAGGAGAGGGTTTCGGTTTACCACTACTTTCGAAGGATCAACGAGTAGATAAAAACAAAGATCTAGTCCCTATAATAATCGATTAGTCAATCTTTCAATCCGATTAACACAACAACTGCGTAGCGATATCGAATGGACTATGAAGAGACTCCTTACTTTAATCGATGATGAACCCGATTCCCACCGATTGGGCTTATGACTAGAGATGAATCGGCAATGATGTGATATTCGGCCACCCACTAGAACACTACGAAAAAGAAATGATTACAACAAGAGGGAGTAGTAGAGAAAATGATGCTTTCAATTTAGAGAACCAACCAAAGATAAGGGCACATATTCGGCCATGAAGAAAAGAATATGACAAGAAGAGGATGAAATCACTTACCCAAATCGGTCAAGGAAGAAATACCCAATAAGCAAGTAAGAAGAAGAAATAGTGTGATTAAAGTTTCGGCTATTTAGAGAGAAAAATCAAGTAACATTCGGCCATCAAAATATTGGTTAAAGAAGAAGAAAAGAGAGGTTGAAGGAATGGTGAAAAAGAAAAGACGAAGAAAGAGTGCTAGATAGTTTCGACTATCAAAGGGAAAAAATGAGCAAAAAGGCTAGAGTGTTTCGGCCAAAACAAAGAAAAAGAAGTGCACAATTTTGGCTTTAGAGTTTCGGCAAACAAAGGAAACGAATTGGAAAAGAAAACACTAAAAATGCTAAAAGAAAAATAAGCCTTTCATGCAGCAAAACTTGTAAAAACTATAGGAAACTCGGCTCCCTCATTTTCCCCAACCAAAACCGTGAATCACCTATACCAAAAGATGAGTGTTGACCAAAAATTCTTTCCCTAGGCAACTCCTAATATTCGGCCAACATGTCCCCCTCCCTTATCCCTTACTTTGATTTCTTTCCTTATTTTTTCCCTTGTCTTCCTCCTTACCATATTCCATAGTCTTCTTTCCAACATTAGAAAAGTCTTCCTTTCCTTCTTTGATGCCATGGCCGACACTTACCATAAAATACTTGAAAAGCTCAAAAATTTAAATCCCAAAAGTTGCAATAGATGGGATTCGAACCCCTTCCCTCAATGCTCTCCACTTGACGCCACACCACTCTACCATGTGCTCCACTTGTGTTAGCAAAATACACACTTATTTCCTTAAGTCTTGATGCCACTTACCTTCTCTTCTTGAAGTGCTTAAACACAAAAATTTTACTAAGGCCCAACTCAGCCCCAAGCCTTCTTAAGACCCCTAAACATACACAATTAACATTCTTAACTAGCCTAACACATGGTATAATGCAAAACATAAAATTTTGAATTTCAGGATGTTACAATTCTACCCCCCTTAAAGAAATTTCGGCCTCAAAATTTACCTAATTAAAAGAGATGAGGATACTGCTGCTGGATTGTGTCCTCTGGCTCCCATGTAGCTTCTTCTGACCCGTGATTACACCATAATACTTTGACCAACGGAACCGACTTCCTTCTTAGTACCTTAACATCCCTATCTAAAATCTACACTGGCTCCTCTTCAAAAGACAAACCAGGTCTTATTTCAACTTCCTCCACTGATACAACATGAGATGGATCCAAACGATAACGCCTTAACATAAAGACATGGAATACACTATGTGTCTGACTTAACTCCGTGGTAACTCAAGTTGATAAGCCAGTGGCCCAACACGCTTCAGTACACGGTAAGGTCCGATGGACCTAGGGCTCAACTTGACTCTCCGCCCAAATCTTAAGATCTTTTTCCAAGGTGAGACCTTCAAAAAGACCTGATCTCCCACAGAGAACTCTATCTCCTTACGCTTCAGATCCACGTATGATTTCTGTCTGTCCAAAGCTTCTTTTAATCGAGCCCGAATTACCTTAACTTTTTCCTCTGTCTCATAGATCAACTCTGGACCCAATAATTGTCGCTCTCCTAGTTCAGTCCAACAGGTCGGAGTGCAACACCTACGTCCATACAGCGCCTCGTAGGGTGCCATCTGGATACTGGATTAATATCTGTTGTTTATGAAAACTCTGCCAATGGCAGAAAAGCTTCCCAGCTGCCCCTGAAGTCAATAACACAGCCCCTTAACATGTCTTCTAGAATCTGGATAACTCTCTCCGACTGACCATCAGTCTGCAGATGAAACGCCATGCTGAAATTTAGCCTTGTTCCCAAAGCTTCATGTAAAGCCTTCTAAAACTGTGATGTAAACCTAGGATCCCTGTCTGATATGATAGACATCGGTACCCCATGCAACCTAACTATCTCTGCTACATACAACTTGGCCAACTTCTACAACGAATAATCCATACGAATAGGTAGGAAATGAGTAGTCTTCATTAACCGATCCACTATCACCCATACAGAATCTTTCTTACTAGGCATTAAGGGTAACCCACTAACAAAGTCCATCGTTGTCCTTTCCTATTAGCAAGCCTGAAGGCAGTTGATGTTCCGCCTTCACCTGCTGACAGGTCAAGCACTTGCTCATGAAGGCGATACATTTTGTTTCCCCCGGGGTGCATAGCATATAGGATACTATGCACCTCACGCAGAATCCTTTGCCTCAATTCCGAATCCCTAGGCATACAAACTCTTCTGCGGAAACACAATACTCCATCACTATTCAATCCAAAATCCCCTATCTCACCACCTTCCACTTGCTGAAGCTGAGAACCCAATGTTTCATCTAACAACTACTTTTCCTTAATTTGATTTACCCATGCAGGCTTTACTTGAAGTTTAGCTAATAGGCTACGATCTTTATAAAGGCTGAGATGAGCAAACATTGCTCTCAAATCCGATATCACCTTACGACTCAATGCATCTGCCACTACGTTAGCTTTTCCTGGATGATACTCGATTGAGAAGTCATAATCTTTCAACAGTTCTATCCACCTCCGCTGTCTTAAGTTCAACTCCTTCTGGGTAAGGAGGTACTTCAGACTCTTATGATCCGTATAGATAATCGACTTCTCCCGGTACAGATAGTGTCTCCAAATTTTTCGAGCAAACACCACTGCAGCTAACTCCAAATCATGAACCGGATAGTTTATCTCATGCAGCCTTAATTGACGAGATGCATAAGCCACCACTTTTCCCCCTTGCAGTAGCACACAACCCAAGCTCGTGTATGACGCATCACAATAAACAATAAACTCCTTACCAGCCTCAGGTTGAATCAATACTGGCGCTTCCGTCAGAATCTTCTTCAATTTCTCAAAGCTCTCTTGTTGCTTATCTGACCACACAAACGGTACTACCTTACGTAACAGCTTAGTTAGGGGTGCAGCAATCAATGAAATCCCCTCAACGAATAGCCTGTAATACCCAGCCAAACCTAGAAAACTTCAAATTTCTGCCACTGACTTCGATGGCTTCCAGTCCAACACAGCCTCGACCTTCCGGGGATCAACTCTAATTCCTCCGGCAGACACAACATGCCCCAAAAAGGTTACCTCATTCAGCCAAAATTCGCACTTACTAAATTTGACATACAGTTGCTTCTCCCTTAAAATCTGCAATACTACCCGTAAAAGTGAATCATGCTCTTCTTCAGTCTTTGAACCAGGATGTCATCTATGAACACAACTACAAACCGGTCTAGATAGGGTTGGAAGACTCGGTTCATCATGTCCATAAATGCAGCTGGTGCATTTGTCAACCCGAACGGCATCACTAAGAACTCGTAATGTCCATAACGAGTTCAGAATGCAGTCTTATGAATATCTGCTTCCTTGACTTTAAGCTGGTGATATCCCGATCTTAAGTCTATCTTTGAAAAAATCGAAGCTTGTCGCAGCTGATCGAACAGATCATTGATCCTCCGTAACGGATACTTGTTCTTGATCGCCAACTTATTCAATTGCCTATAATCGATGTATGTAAGCATTGACCCATCCTTTTTCTTAACGAACAAAACCAGCGCTCGCCACTGTGACATACTTGGTCGAATAAATCCGCGATCCAACAACTCCTGAATTTGAGCTTTAAGCTCCACTAGCTCTTTCGGCGCCATTCTATAAGGAACAATGGACACCGGAGCCGTTCCTGGCAACATCTCAATGCCAAACTCCACCTCCCGATCTGGAGGGAATCCTAGAAGCTCCTCGAGAAAGACGTCTGAAAACTCTTTCACCGTTCTAACACTCTCAACTGACAACTCTTTGGCAACCGAAGCACTGATAAAGGCTAAGAACGCTCCACACCCTTTTCGTACCAACTTTTCTGCCTTTAAAGTAGATACCACATTAGATAGATAATTTCTTCTTTCACCTATCATCATCACTTCCTTATCCTTTGAAGTTCTTAGTACCATTTGCTTTGCAGCACAGTCTAAGTTCGCACGGTGTTTAACCAGCCAGTCCATGCCTAAAATAAGATCGAACTTGCCAAATGGCAGTTCCATCAAATTCGCCAGAAATACTTCCCCCGGAACTTCTAAGGGAACATCTCTAAACAACTTATTTACTACCACCGACTGTCCTAAAGGGCTAATCACAGTTGTTTCTCTAGCAGTAATCTCAGATCCAATATTCAAAGTTTCAAACACAGCACAAGCAACATACGAATGGGTGGATCCAATGTCTATCAAAGCGGTAAAAGGCACATCAGATATGATGAACGTACCGGTTATGACGTCCGGTGCATCACCATGCTCTCGATGTCTGACCGCATAGACCAATCTTGGCTGTCTCACCTCCGTGTTACCCTAATTCTCGGTACTTCAACCCGGTGCACCCTGATCTCGTCCTACGCCATTACCACATTAACCTGGCCTATGGCCTCTCAGTTGCTGTTGAGTGCCTCCAATTGATTGCGTAAATCTGTTACGAACTACCTGGGCTTGAGTAGGCTCTCGAGGACAATCCTTAAACTGATGGTCCTTGGATCCACATCTAAAACAACCACCAGCTCTCTTCCAACATTCTCCGGAGTGAAGTTTCCCACAATCTGTACAAGGCTGTAACTGATTAGTAGTAGCTTCAACTCTTACTCGAGCTGGCTCCTCATTCCTGGGCCTTTTTTGAAACCCTCTAGCAGGTCCTGAGTACCCAGAGTCTCTCCTGTTCCTACCCCTATCCTTGTCTCGGTTTTGCCACTCCGAGTGTTTAACCTCCTCAGCTGTCTTAGGTTTTTCCACAAGTGTGGCAAAATTCCTCTCCTTCTGTGGGGCTATCAATACCCGCAACTCATCACGCAACCCGTCCTCAAACCGTACACATTGTTCATAATTAGTTGACACTATTCCCAGGGCATACTGACTCAAAGGTAGAAATTCCCCCTCATATGCTGCAACAAATTTACCTCCTTGGACCAGATTCAGAAATTCCTTCCTTCGGGCATCCACATTGCTAGCCCCGACATATTTCCCCTGGAATGCTGTCTTGAAGAATTCCCAAGTAATAAGATCAGCCTGAGTGCCTTCCCGAACAGTGAGCCACCACTAATATGCCTCGTCTCTTAGCAATGACACAACTCATTTCAGCTTCTGCTTAGCGGTGCAATCTAGGTCGTCTATAATCCGCTCCACCGCCTCAAGCCATTACTCTACTATACTAGGGGCTACACCCGAAATACCCCTAAAAACATCAGCCCCATTTGATCTGAGTAGCTCAGATACCGACCCACGAGCCGCCGACCCAGTTCTTGCCCCAGCAACCCTTTCTAGGACTCGCAACATCACTTGGGACAGAGCGTCATCCTCTCTCATTCGATCATGAGACCCAGCTTCAGTCACTGGTGACGCAGGGGCGTCAATTTCTGGCATATGTCCCGATGCCTAAGATACAACTCTAGCACCTCGGCCTCTACCACGGCCACGTCTATCGCGTCCACGTCCTCTAACGCTCATGTTTGCTAAATCAATTTAATCTGATTACAAGTCTTATGAATCAGTATGCTATTCGATGTTTATTAAACAATGTTTTATGGAGTATAAGAAGTAAAGTCGTTTTCGCAAAACGTATCCTAAAGTCTCAATCTCTATAGTTTTAGCTCCTAAAGCTAAAAGTTCAAGAGTATATCTACAGTTACACCACAATAATCATAAAATGAAAACATTAACTTACTTGACTTGGTGCCGGATACCCGTGGTGCCATACTTCCTTTAGAACCTGCATTTATAAATTAAAATTTTAAATAATTTTGGAAAATGCTTTTGAACCCAAACCACAGCTGAGTTTTACAACCCGGTTCTGATACCATGAAATGTAACACCCCAAACCCAGACAACGCGATATGACCAGGTCTGACATGTCACATGAAGAAAACGAATAAAGGGCTTATGATTTTTACTAATTGTAGGTGTTATTTGGTTCAAGAAAACAAGTCTGGTTATAAATATTCGATAAAATACTACTAATCTTTTTTTTAGAGGTTGATTGATGATTCGAAATTAGAGCTAGTGAGCTTTAAAACCGTGACTTTTAAAAATGACGTTTGATAATTTGAAAGAGAATCCGAGTTAAATTACTCGTACATATTTACTATGAAAACTATTTATTAATAATTTTTTTTGAAAAACATTATTTATGATTTTAGAAAAATTCCCGAATAAGACATTTTAATAAAAATAATAAATAGGTCCAAACATAAAGAAAATTAAAACTTATCCCAGAGGCCTTATTACAGCATTAAACCCCAAATAGTAAAAGTATGAAATAAAGCGGAAAATGAAATTTACTAAAGTTCGAAAACACCATTTCTAAAGTATGGCCTCCACCGAGTCATCCATGACCCAAGTCCACATCACTGAGCATTACCTGCAAGGATTAAGAAAAAGGGGGGTGAGTTACAAGAACTTATTGCATAATCCCAATACCGTCATCCACTAGGCCTGAACCCGTATAGCATCATCTTGGACCGAAGCCCATTTACATAGCAATATTTAAATGAAATGTATGCAACCCAACCCATCCATCCATCACAGCCTCGACTAGACAATCACACCTGTAGGGATCAAGTCCACCCACCCTGCCCCTCACACCAAATTTGCAGTCAAACTGCTATCATATAGTATTTTTATGGTCAAACCACCAAAATCATATTTAAACACAATAATATACAAATTGTGGCAATGCCACCAGGCTACACTGCTCTCCATACAATTTTTCCCATCCCATGCAATATGTAAAAATGCCACATACATAATAAAATAACATAAAACATCCACATATAAATATCAACCATTAATCAAGCAAGTTATTAAGGTGAATCGACCCAATATGGAACTTTGTTATTCAGCCCACTAAGGCATTCTAGCAAATCGGCCCATAGGATTATTTTGGTAAATCAGGCCACAGGGGCATTTTGGAAAATCGGCCCGTAGGGGCATTTTGGAAAATCGGCCCATAGGGGCATTTTGGTAATTCGGCTCTTTAAAGGCATTTAAGCAATTCGGCCCGTTAAGGCATTTTGAAAAAAAAAGGCCCATTGAGGGTATATTCATAATTCGGCCCATAGGGGTATTTTTGTAATTTTACAAATTAACACCGATTTTGACAAATCTTAGTATTAACGATTTTTAAGCAAATCGCTCGACTCCTACCATATTACCGTTATTAAGTTCTTAAGCAACATCGATTGATTTTTCTAACATGCTGATAAATCACAGATTTACGGGATTTCGGTGTGAGATTACACACCTGATTACGGTAAGGACTAAACCTTTTTGATCGTCGGCACCCTTAATATCGTGAACGACCACGATTTGTCTATTCTAGCCGGATGATGGTCCACAACCCGGTGGGAAATCCCTAACCGTCGATACCGCCCTACCCTTGAACTTAGGAATAGGAATTGAAAATCCACTCTCTTTTTGTCGTCCTAACACCTTTCTTTTAAAATCGCTACCACTTGCCTCCATTGGAAAAGTCTCGGTTAGAAAATACTATGATGAGAGAAAGTCTTAAGGAGAGGGTTTCAGTTTACCACTACTTACAAAGGATCAACGAGCAGATAAAAACAAAGATCTAGTCCCTATAATAATAGATTAGTCAATCTTTCAATCTGGTTAACACAATAACCGCGTAGCGATATCGAATGGACTATGAAGAGACTCCATACCTTAATCGATGATGAACCCGATTCCTACCGATTGGGCTTATGACTAGAGATGAATCGGCAATGATGTGACATTCAGCCACCCACTAGAGCACTACGAAAAGGAAATGATTACGACAAGAGGGAGTAATAGAGAAAATGATGTTTTCGGTTTAGAGTACCAACCAAAGATAAGGGCACATATTCGGCCATGAAGAAAAGAATATGACAAGAAGAGGATGAAATCACTTACCCAAGTCGGTCAAGGAAGAAATGCCCAATAAGCAAGTAAAAAGAAGAAGAAATAGTGTGATTAAAGTTTCGGCTATTTAGAGAGAAAAATCAAGCAACATTCGGCCATCAAAATATTGGTTAAAGAATAAGAAAAGAGAGGTTGAAGGAATGGTGAAAAAGAAAAGATGGAGAAAGAGTGCTAGATAGTTTCAGCTATCAAAAGGAAAAAATGAGCAAAAAGGCTAGAGTGTTTCGGCCAAAACAAAGAAAAAGAAGTGCACAATTTTGGCTTCAGAGTTTCGGCAGACAAAGGAAAAGAATTGGAAAAGAAAACACTAAAAATGCTAAAAGAAAAATAAGCCTTTCATACAGGAAAACTTGTCAAAACTATAGGAAATTCGGCTCCCTCCTTTTCCCTTACCAGAACCATGAATCACCTATACCAAAAGATGAGTGTTGACCAAAAATTCTTTCCCTAGGCAACTCCTAATATTCAGCCAACACGCCCCCCTCCCTTATCCCTTTCTTTAATTTCTTTCCTTCTTTTTCCCTTGTCTTCCTTCTTACCATATTCCTTAGTCTTCTTTCCAACATTAGAAAAGTCTTCCTTTCCTTCTTTGATGCCATGGTCGACACTTACCATACAACACTTGAGAAGCTCCCAAAAGTTGCAATAGATGGGATTCGAACCCCTTCCCTCAATGCTCTCCATTTGACGCCACACCACTCCACCATGTGCTCCACTTGTGTTAGCAAAATACACACTTATTTCCTTAAGTCTTGATGCCACTTACCTTCTCTCCTTGAAGTGCTTAAACACAAAAATTTTGCTAAGGCCCAACTCAGCCCCAAGCCTTCTTAGGACCCCTAAACATACACAATTAACATTCTTAACTAGCCTAATGCATGGTATAATGCAAAACATAGAATCTAAATTTCAGGATGTTACATCAGTCCCCTTCTTTGCGAAGGTCAAATCTTGCAAACTTCTAATAGATGCCTCCAAATCTGGGTCGTGACTCACTACTCGCTTATTTCTGTAATGCTCGTTAGCCTCTTTAAGAAAGCTGAGACGTGGTGATTCTCAAATAGTCTTTGTCAGCTTGAATCCTTGGGCAAAAAGTCTTGTATTCCTTTACGGACTATCAGCCTTCTCTCGCTGTGTTTACTTGGACCATATTCGGACGACCATATTATAATCCATGTTATCAAGAAATCTATTTTCTCATGACAAACTCTTCTATTTAGTAATCAAATTTGAATCAACACCTTTTTTCTATGATGTGGATGCAATGCAATCAAAACAAAAGAGAACACGTTAGCAGAAGAGAAATAACAAAATAGGGCACCTATCTGGGTGACCACTAGGGTTGAATATAGCTCTATCTAGGGTTGGCTCTTAAGAATCACTATATGTGGCTTAGTTCTAAAGGGGGTACCTGAACCAGTAGATTCCTCAATTCTCACCCATTATAGGCTCATATGGATTGAGTTCAATTCAATGGAATACATTTACCTATGGCCATACGGAGGTGAAAACCTCACGAAGATATGGGTACAGATGTATCCAGGAAGTAGTCCACTAGCTCATGCGGAGGTGAAAACCTCACGAAGGCATAGTTTCTCACTCCCACTTGAAAGGAGTGACCACAACAGTCGTGCAATATGATGCGGGAATATCCTCCCAGACTCAAACCACCACAAGCATATGACACGGTATAAACTCATGCGGTGAAAGAATCAAAATCAAATTTTGATTTTTGATAAAAAGACAAAAAATAATCAATTCAACAAAACACAAAAAGTCAGTATCATATAAAATTCAAGGCAAACGACAAATAATCAAGCACCTACCTAGGTGGTTGTTAAGGTTCGGCGTAGTTCTACCTAGGGTAAGCTCTTAGGGCTTTCTACATGCGGTTTGGTTCTAAAGCAGAGGTACCTGAACTGGCAGATTCCTCAATCCTCACCCATTATAGGCTTATACGGACAGAGTTCAGCTTAGAGGAATACATTTCTCTATGGCTAGACGGAGATGAAAATCTCATGAAGACATCGGTACGGGTGTATCCCGAAAGAGATTCACTATCCTGCATGGAGGTGAAAACCTCACGAAGGAGTAGCTCCTCGCTCCCACTTCAAAAGGTGTGACCACAATGGTCATATAATGCAATGCAGGGATATTTTATAAAAATAAAACCTCATGCAATAAAAAGGATCATAGTTTTTCAAATCAGATTTTTAAATTTGGACAAAAGGACAGGAAATAATCAATTTTACGGCTTGACTCTCTTATTATTTCCCCAGTGGAGTCGCCAAGCTGTCGAAACCTTTTTTTTTTGAAAAAAAACGGGGATCGACTTTAAAATGAAAATGGTGTCGCCACCAATCTTTTTTCGAGGTGTGATCGGGTTACCTTGAAATTGATCATTTTAATAAAAAAAACATTTTGATTTATTAAAACAATGATTTTGGTCTACGAAATTCGAGAAAATGGGTTTGGGAGTCGGTTACGCATGAGGAACGATTAGCACCCTCGTAACACCCAAAAATTGGTACCTAATTGATTAATTAATGTCCTAATGTCAAAAATTTGAAAAGATTTTAAAACACGATCCTTTTAATTTTTAAAACTTATGTCCTTTAATTTTAAATGGACATTCGATTATTTGGATTTTAAAAGAAAAATCGAAACTCAATAAGTTACAGTACGATCTTTCGAATTTTCCAAACACTGAATATCTTTTGCTTTTTAGAAATCCTTTCCTCGAGATGACAAAACATCGCATCTAGTGAGTTAGGACACAACATCTTAAATTCTCGGGAATAGGTTTTTTATTTAAAAATTCATGTGTTTTAATTTCAAAAAGGGTACTCAATCATTTGGACTTAATGAGAAAAATCGAAACCGAGTAAGTTAGGGCATGATTTTCTCAAAACTCCCAATTATCGAATATTGCCTTATTTTTATATTAAAAAATCATGGATTTTGAAATATGAAGGTATACTTGACCACATTAATAAATAAAGATTAATGAATAAAGAAAATCATATGTGACAAATCCTAAAAAGATACGTATAAGTTTAAAATAAACAATATACGAAAACTTAAAATAGATAATATAAAACAATTTAAAATGATATAAAATAAAACCACTTTAAAATAATCGTTATATAAAACAATAAGAAAAATGAATGATATTTAAGATAATTTAAAGTAATAATATAAAAAACTTAATAAAAATAAAACTATTTAAAATAAGTAATATAAAAAGTAATAAAATAATATTGCTTGAATTAAATACCACATAAAAATTTGGAATAAATAAATAAAATATAAATTTGCAAAAGTGTGAAAATAAAATAAATCTCTATATAGAAATAATAAATAAACGAATAAAATAAAAAGAATAATTAATAATTAAACAATTAAATAGATAAATATAAAAGGTTGAAAAAACGAAGATGAATGAAGAATAAAATAAGAACAAGCCATAAAAAATAAGAACGCAAGAGGGAGAGAAATTTGAGTAAATGCTCTCAAGAATTCTTATTGCTTCCCCTAAAACTCAAGTGTGCTTTACAATGAAAGGAGAGGCCTCTATTTATAGTTGAGCCTCCCCAAATCCAACGGTACAGATCAATTACATCAACGGCTAAGATTAAAAGGTATCTACAAATTAAATCTCTAAGATTACAAAATCATATCTTCTAAGATTGCATACCATATCTTCTAAGATTGCATATCATATCTAAGATTTGCATATCTTCTAGGATTGCATATCATATCTAAGATTTGCATATCATATCTAAGATTGCATATCCTTAAAGATTGTGTTCCCATATATGTCGAGCTTGTAGATGGACCTTCAATCTTTTCAAGTAATGGGCCATTTTGATCTGGCCAAATGATATATTTTAGACTAGACTTGGACTTTGTTTTATTATTTTGGGTTTATTATTTTTTTGTATGGGCCCGGACTAAATTGGCCCTTACAACCTTAATGGAAGGAAAATCACTAGCAGAAATAGGGGTTTTAGACCCATCTGTTGGGAGGCAGCTTTCATATACTCATGGCCCTCATCCTTGAGAAGGAAGATAACCCCCTTAACTTAACCGGTGTATCCTTTTAACTTAACCCAAGTTTTCATGGGGACTTGATAAATGTCAAGTCAAGGCTGAGTGGCTTATCAAAATCTTCCACATCTAAGAAACTAACATTATACTCTTTCAGCCTTTGACTCTTCTGGTTCACTTTTGGTTAGTTTCCAATTAGCTTTCCTTTCAATTTAACTAGTAAAAAACCACATTGGTCACTAGAGGTATTATGCCTTCTGGCTTGGCCTCATACCTCATAACCATACTTTTCGTTTCATTTATCATCCTAATCTAACTATGACTCTTTTTTTTCTTATTTCCATATATATACGCCAAAAATGCATTTGGGCGACTACTGCTACTTAATCAAATAGTCCTTCCTATGATTCCTTAACTGTTCCTATTACAGAGGAATGTATAAACAAAACATTCTTGGTTCACCTATTCTATATGCCAAGATGGGATTTTTTGGACGAACACTTCTTCGCCTTTTGTTTTCTATATAACTATATGCCTCAATTAGAGACTTTTACAGTCTTACCAGTATTCTTTAAATCATCGTACTTAAATTAGACATAAGTTTCGTGCCTCCAAAATATGGTAGACTAAGGTGTCACAAACACGCTCAGAAAGAAACTTATACTTAATCCAATCCTCTTGTTGGGCACTTAAAACTATCCTCTTAAACCTTATTCTTAGGGACTATATTTCAAACTTTCAGGAGTTTGCCCAAGGGCGTACTCGTGAACTTTTGTTTCTTAAATGAATCCACCACTTTACTTATTCAGAACTCATTCCAAAATTCTTATGTCTAAAACAACACCTGAATAGTAGGGCTTTGTTGGGCAGGATGTTACAAAGTCATTGCACTAAAGTATCATGATTGAGTTCTCCCTTATTATATACCATTATGAAAACAACTGATTAACGTGTTTCTCTAATGACCTTTTCACATATGTGTTACCTTAATAAGATAACATTAGCCTCTTTAGAATAGAATTTGTTCTCCCAATATGACGTTTTTTTCATCTCATGGTATCTATTACATCTTTCTTTAATGAAAAAGTCAATCACTAATAGATAGTAATTAAATCATTCATACTAAGACGAATGACCCATGGTCATGTTACGTTTCATCAATCATCTAATGCAGATGAGGGAATATCATTGTAACATCCTGAAATTGGGCCTAGGAGAATTGAGCCCAATGGGCATTAGGCGTAGTAGCGTTTAAATTTTTGGAGAACAAGAGATCGGCTTAAATGCTAGTTAAACCTATTGGATAAGTGATTTTGGAAGGTTAGAGGGCTTCTATGAAGTCCCGGGATTAAATATTGGCTTTGGGGAAATTTTGGTTTTAGGTGAAAAAAAACCCTGGAAGTTGGCAGATAGGCCTTAAGAATAAAATATGAAGGAAAATGACACAAGTGGAGTGTGTGGTGTAGTGGCAAAGTGACGCCACTTAGGGGACAAGGGAGTGACCCACCAGGAAGGAAGGAGGTCCAAGGTTCAAGTCTTGGCTTTTGCATTTTGGTTTCTTTTTACTTGGATCTTAGAATTTGGGCCATAGTTTATATTTAGTTGCGCATGGTTTAAGACACAAGAGGAGCTTGTGGCCAAGTGGTTAGCGGCGTGGATTATGTTGCAAAGGAGCACGGGTTCGAATCTCATGAGAAGCAAAGGGAGTATTTATTTTACTGATGCAGACGGTAAGAGTTTGATTGAATTTAAACTCTACCGAGCGAAGGGATCCCACATCGGAAAGACACAAAGAATGAAGGTGAAGAGCTAGCTATATAAGGAGCATCCTAGGAGGAGAGTAAACACATCTTGGAGGCGTTTGGGCTGCTTGATGGTCGGGCCTTGGATTAGCCCCAGAGTCCTATCGGGGAAGGCTTGATCTCGCATATCTCGGGTTGTGACTAGTGCTCAAAAGCGTTAAGGAAGGGGATCTAGTGCATTAGATCTTGATCTACGGGATTTGATAGTCGCGTTAGTAACTGTGTGTGTAGCCTTACACACTTCATTAGTATTACATGTTATTGTGTTAATCTGTTATTAGCCGATTAGCCATTGAAACCCCTCGTGTGTGTGCCTTGTGGGCATGAGCGTGGACTCCGGGTAAGTCCTCTGATTGTGGATCTTGATATATGCTATCATGTCGTTATTGAATGCTATGCCATATGTTATTTTGCATCATCATATGTTATTATGCCACGATTAATTTTGGACATGATGGTGGGATTGTTGAGAGGAGGATGATTTATTTGGTGTCACAGTGGTTTTGACCACAAGATGTCTTGGCCCCATCATTTGATTTGTGACTACGGTCACCGAAGTGGTTTTGACCACATTACTATTATGATTTGTGACTAAGTCCCAGTGGTTTTGACCACCAGTGGTTTTGACCACACTATTGATATTTGTGACTACAGTCACCAGTGGTTTTGACCATAAATGAATATTGTGACTCATCCCAGCGGTTTGGTACCACAGTGGGTTGGCCCCACATGATATATTACGGGATTGTTATCAGTGGTTTTGACCACAAGATGGGTTGGCCCCATCACTTGATTTGTGACTACGGTCACCAGTGGTTTTGACCACACCGATATGATATTATGACTTGGTCACGGTGGTTTTGACCGCTTGAGTGGTTTTGACCACACGGGGTAGAAAGGAGTTTGGATGGTTAGGTTATGGGGTTTGCATGATTTGCATGTTTTATCAATGATCTGTGTAAGTGCTTGAATTATCGGGTTGGAGATTTATACACTGAGTCTTGGTGACTCACCCCCTTCCCTTATATTTTGCAGATGAGGCATAGATCGCGGATATGGAGCCGGGGAGGAGTCGAGGTGGCCATGCATGTTGGTTTCGGGTTTTGACTATAAAATACCTTCTCAGTTTTATTTATTTTCTTTAAATTTGGTATGATTTTTGTAATAAGGCCGCTGGTTGTTATTTTGGGTTTTGGTTATTTGATTTACTTCTGATGTTGTTATGCATGTGATTAGAACTTGATTACTTAATTAACCGTTAAATACAGCGTTTTCAAAACTATACCTCTTCGAGTTTTCCAAATGTTACAAGATTATAAAGGTAACTTGGATGTTTGTATAAACTCTCATTTTCAAATCACTTTAAAGGCAAATGGTTCTAAACTTGATTTTTCTTATCGCGTTCAGTTTTAACAAGTGTCCAATGTTTTCTAAAATCGGCAATCACAAATGGGTTTTTACTCACGAGTTTTCCAAGTATTACGACAACTCCTAAAACAAACTCAGCATCAATTATTACTAAGTTTTCTAAACCCTAAAACAAAACAAGAGTCTTCTTTAAACATTTCCGACAAACTTATGATTTTAAGATGTTTTCACTCCGTAACATGCCAGATTCGGTCGTAATGTTTAGGCCGGGTTTGGGGTGTTACAATCATTTACCTTTTTTTAGGCTATGACTTCCACTATTGTAAGTGATGTTATGTCGTGGAGAATTCATATATCCAACATTCCATCTTTCATATCTATTACCAATTGAACACAAGTTATCAATACATCAAAGTATACGAGTCATGCACACATAGCCTGTCGATACTTGTTAGAAAGGTATTGGTACTTATTGATACAATTTTCGACATTTTGACAGGCCAAGCCCAATTGTACGCTCAAACAAAAAATTAAAATAAATTAAAATGTTATAAATTTAACTTGAAAAGTTTAACTCGCATTTTGCAGCGTGACAAATGTATTGCCTTTAAAATGGCTTATATCTGATGTGCATGATTAGGCATGCCTAACCGTTTATAATTTGGATAAACGCAACTTTTATTTCATAGAGATATTTTGTCAAGATAAAGTACAAGTGATATTTAGAATGATGCAACAAATAAAATTCCAAATTTTAGGATGTTACAATTCTACCTCCCTTAAAGAAAATTTCGTCCTCGAAATTTACCTGGTTAAAATAGGTGAGGATATTGCTACTGAATCACATCCTCAGGCTCCCATGTAGCTTCCTCCGATCCGTGATTACACCATAATACTTTGACTAACGGTACTGACTTCCTTCTCAACACCTTAACATCCCGATCTAAAATTTGCACTGGTTCCTCTTTGAAAGACAAGTCAGGTCTTATCTCAACTTTCTCTACCGGTACCATATGAGACGGATCCGATCGATAACACATTAACATTGAGACATGAAATATACTATGTATCTGACTCAACTCCAGAGGTAACTCAAGCTGATAAGCCACTAACCCAACACGCTTCAATACACGGTACGGTCCGATGAACCTAGGGCTCAACTTGCCCTTCCGTCCAAATCTAAAGATCTTCTTCCAAGGTGAGACATTTAGAAAGACCTGATCTCCCACCACAAACTCAATATCCTTATGCTTCAAATCCACATATGACTTTTGTCTATCCGAAGCTTCCTTTAATCGTGCACGAATTACCTTTACTTTTTCCTCCGTCTCTGATATCAGCTCAGGACCCAATAACCGTCGCTCCCCTAGTTCAGTCTAACAAGTAGGAGTACGACACCTACGACCATACAATGCCTCGTAGGGTGCCATCTAGATGCTGGATTGATAGCTATTGTTGTATGCAAACTCTGCCAACGGTAAGAAATCCTCCCAACTACCCCTGAAGTCGATCACACAGCCCCTTAACATGTCTTCCTGAATTTGAATTACTCTTTCTGACTGACCGTCTGTCTGAGGATGAAATGCCGTGCTGAAATTAAACCTTGTTCCCAAGCTTCATGTAAAGCTTTCCAAAACTGTGATGTAAACCTAGGGTCCCTGTCCGAAATAATAGACACTGGTACCCCATGTAACCTTACGATCTCTGCTACATACAACTTGGCCAACTTCTGCAATGAGTAATCCGTACGAACAGGTAGGAAATGAGCAATCTTCGTCAACCGATCCACTATTACCCAGACGGAATCTTTCTTAGAGGCGATAAGGGTAACCCACTAACAAAGTCCATCGTTATCCTTTCCCATTTCCATAATGGAATTTTCACCGGTTGTAGCAATCCCGATGGTAATTGATGTTCCGCATTCACCTACTGACATGTCAAGCACTTACTCACGAATTCAATAACCTCCCATTTCAACCCTGGCCACCAATACTGCTCACGGAGATCTCGACAGATTTTATTTCCCCCGAGGTGCGTAGCATAAGGGCTACTATGCGCTTCACGCAGAATCATTTGTCTCAATTTTGAATTTTTGGGCATACAAATTCTTCCGCAAAAAGACAATGCTCCATCACTATTCAATCCAAAATCCCCTATCACACCACCTTCCACTTCCTGAAGTAAGGAACCTAACCTTTCATCTAATAACTATTTTTCCTTAATCTGACTTACCCACGCAGGCTTCACCTGAAGTTCGGCTAGCAGACTACCATCTTCATACAGGCTGAGATGAGCGAACATCGCTCTCAAATCTGATATTACCTTACGACTTAACGCATCTGCCACCACGTTAGCCTTTCCGAGATGATACTCAATTGAGAAGTCATAATCTTTCAACAGTTCTATCCACCTCTGCTGTCTTAAGTTTAACTCCTTTTGGGTAAGGAGGTACTTTAGACTGTTATGATTCGTATAGATAATCGACTTCTTACTGTACAGGTAGTGTCTCCAAATCTTCAAAGCAAACACCACTGCAGCCAATTCCAAATCATGAGTAGGATAACTCACTTCGTGCGGCCTTAACTGATGAGATGCATAAGCCATTACTTTTCCACCTTGCATCAACACACATCCAAAGCCCGTGTGTGATGCATCACAATAAACAATAAACTCTTTTCCAGCCTCAGGTTGAATCAATACTGGCGCTTCCATCAGAATCTTCTTCAATTTCTTAAAGCTCTCTTGTTGCTGATCTGACCATACAAATGGTACTCCCCTACGCAACAGTTTAGTTAGGGGTGCAGCAACCAACGAAAACCCCTCAACGAAACGCCTGTAATAACCAGCCAACCCTAAGAAACTCCAAATTTCGGCCACTGACTTCGGTGGTTTCCAATCCAGCACAGCCTCTACCTTCCAAAGATCAACTCTAATTCCTCCGGCAGACACAACATGTCCCAAAAAGGTCACTTCCTTCAGCCAAAACTCACACTTACTGAATTTGACATAAAGTTGCTTCTCCCTTAATATCTGTAATACTACTCGTAGATACGAATCATGCTTTTCTTCATTCTTCGAGTGCACCAAGATGTCATCTATGAACACCACCACAAACCGATCTAAATAGGGTTAGAAGACCCGGTTCGTCATGTCCATAAATGCAGCTGGTGCATTAGTCAACCCAAATGGTATCACCAAGAACTCATAATGCCCATAACGAGTTCGAAACGCAGTCTTACGAATATCTGCCTCATTGACCTCAAGTTGGTGATAACCCGATCTCAAATCTATCTTCGAGAAAATCGAAGCTCCTAGCAATGGATCGAACAGATCATCGATTCTCGGTAACGGATACCTATTCTTGATCGTCAACTTATTCAACTGCCTATAATCGATGCACATACGCATCGACCCATCCTTCTTCTTGATGAACAAAACCGGTACTCCCCACGGTGACACACTTGGTCGAATAAATCCTCGATCCAACAACTCTTGAATCTAAGCTTCAAGCTCTGCTAACTCCTTCAGTGCCATTCTATAAGGAGAAATGGACACCGGAGTCGTTCCTGGAAATAGCTCAATGCCAAACTTTACCTCTCGATCCGGAGGCAATCCTGGAAGCTCCTCGGGAAAGACGTCCGAATACTCTTTTACCGTCCTGACACTTTCCACCGGTAATTCCTTAGCATCCAAAGCACTGATGAAGGCTAATAATGCTCCGCACCCCTTTCGCACCAACTTTTCTGCCTTTAAAGTAGATACCACATTAGACAGATAGTTTCTTCTGTCACTTATCACCATCACTTCCTTATCCTCTGAAGCTCTTAGTATCATCTACTTTGCAGCACAACCCAAGTTCGCATGACGTTTCACCAACCAGTCCATGCCCATAATAAGGTTGAACTCACCGAATGGCAGTTTCATCAAATTCGCCAAAAATATTTCCCCCTGATTTTCTAAGGGCACATCCCTAAACAACTTATTTACTATCACTGACTGTCCTAGAGGACTAATTAAAGTTGTCTCTCTAGCGGTAATCTCAGATCTAATGTTCAGATTTCTAGATATAGCACAAGCAACATACGAATGGGTGGATCTGATATCTATCAAAGCAGTAACAGGTACATCAGATATGAAGAACGTACCAGTTATTACATCAGGTGCATCGCCGTCCTCTCGGCGTCTGACCGTATAGACCAACCCTGGCTGCCTCGCCTTCGCGTTACCCCTATTACCAGTACCTCTACCCGGTGCACCCTGACCTCATCCTGTGCCATTACCACCTCGACTTGGCCAACGGCCTCTCGGTGGCTGCTGAGCGCCTCTAGCTGGCTATGCCTCATAGTTACGATCATCTTGAGTCTGAGCAGTCAGTCGAAGGCAATTTTTAAGCTGATGGTCCTTGGAACAACATTTGAAACAACCACCGGTTCTCTTCCAGCATTCACCCGGGTGTCATTTTCCACAATCCTCACATAGTTGTATCTGATTAGTAACAGCTGGTACCCTATATCGAGCTGGCTCCTCATTCCTGGGCCTCTTCTAAAACCCTCTAGCAGGACCTGAATACCTAAAGTCCCTCTTGCTCATGCCTCTATCCTTGTCTCAGTTTTGCCACTCCCAGTGCTTAGCCTCTTCAGCTATCTTGGCTTTCTCCACCAGTGTGGCAAAATTACCCTCCTTTTGTGGGGCTATCAGAACCCGCAACTCATCACGCAACCCGTCCTCAAAATGCACACAGTGTTCATAATCAGTCGGTACTATTCCACGGGCATATCGACTCAAACGCAGAAATTCCACCTCATAAGCCACTACAGTCTTACCTCCTTAAACCAAATTTAAGAATTCCTTCCTTCGGGCATCCACATAGCTAGCCCCGACATACTTTCCTTGGAATGTCATTTTGAAAAAATCGCAGGTAATACAATCGGCCTGAGTGCCTTCCCGAACTGTGAGCCACCATTGATATGCCTCGTCTCTCAATAAGGACACAGCTCCTTTCAGTTTCTACTCAGTGGTGCAATCCAGATCGTCCATGATCCGCTCCACTACCTCAAGCCAGTACTTCGCTACATTTGGGGCTACACCCAAGATACCCCTAAAAATCTCAGCACCATTCGATCTGAGTCGTTCCGAAATTGACCCACGAACTGCCGACCCAATTCTTGCCCCAGCAACCCTTTCCAAGACTCGTAACATTGCTTGGGACAGAGCGTCGTCCTCCCTCATACGATCATGTGACCTAGCTTCAGTCACAGGTGACGCAGGTGTGTCCATTTCGGGCACATGTCCCGACACCTCAGACACAACTCTAGCGCCTCGGCCTCTGCCACGGCCACGTCTACCGCGTCCACGTCCTCTAGTCCTCATATTGGCTAATTCGATTTAACCTGATTAAGAGTCTTATGAATCAGTACACTATTTCAGTGTTTATTAAATAATATTTTATTAAGTATAAGAAGTACAGTCGTTTTCGCAAGCGCATCCTATAGTCTCAATCTCTATAATTTCAACACCTAAAATTAAAAGTTCTAGAGTATTCCTACAGTCATATCACAATAATCATAATCATACAATAATAACACATACTTACTTGACTTGGTGCCGGATACCCGTGGTGTCATACTTATTTTTAAACATGTATTTAAAATTTAAAACATCTTTGGAAAACGTTTTTGAACCTAAACCACAGCCGAGTTTTGAACCTGGCTCTAATACCATAAAATGTAATACCCAAACCCGGCCATGCGTTAAGGACAAATCTAACATGTCACATGAGAAAATTGCTTCTAAGTCTTTTTTTATTCGTAGGTAAATAGATTTGTTAAAAATCAAGGAAAACAAGTTTTGAAAATAATTGACAATATATTACTAACTTCGAAGATTATTTGATAAATCGATAAATTAGAAGTAATGATTTATAAACCGTGTCTTTTGGTAAGTATTGATGAAAATTTAAGAGAAAATTTTCCGTATTAAAATATTTGTAAAAGTTTAATTTGAAATCCATTTGTTAATCCATTTTAGAAAAATCTTTATTTAAGTTTTTACAAATATCTCATTTATAGTACTTAAAGCAAAATATAAATACGTCAACATAAACAAAATAAAAATAATCCAGAGGCCTTATTACAACCTTAACTCAAAATAGTAAAGTAATTTAAATGTACTAAAAAGAAATCCAAAGTCCAAATAAAACCGTTTTGTAGTATGGCCTCCACCGAGTCATCCATGGCCCAAGTCTCCATCACTGAGCATTACCTGAAAGGGATAAGGAAAAATGGGGTGAGTTACTAGAACTCAGTGTATAACCCCCTTACCGTTGTCCACTGGGCCTGAATCTCATTTAGCAATATTTTGGGCCTAAGCCCAATTACAAAATAATGTATCAATTATATCATGCGAATGTAATGCAATTCCTAAACCAATCCTAATAATCCATCCACTACACACCACCCGTACCAACCAACACAACTGTAGAGATCAAGTCAACCCACCCCGCCAACACACCAATCGCAGGCATTATGCCATTTATAACAAATTTAATTGTGGGCAGGCCACCAAAATCACAGAATATCATATTATCACATATATTTGTGGCAGTGCCACTGGAATTTCTTCTCTTCAACATTTTCCCATCCCATGCAAAGTCATGTAAATGCATCATACATAACAAATCATGATATTTAAAATATAACAACGATAATTAATAATTCAGAGATTTATTATGAACAATCTGGCCCATTAACACTTTGCAAAATCAGCCCATTAGGGTAATATATCAAATCGGCCCACTAAGCCATATATCAAATTGGCCCGTTTAGCAATATATCAAATTGGCCCGTTTAGTAATATACCAGATTGGCCCATTAAGCAATATAACAATTTGGCCCATCAAGGCAATATAACAATTTGACCCATTAAGCAATATATATCGGTTTGGCCCATCAGGGGCATTTTCGTAATTTTAACGATGTTATTATCGATTTTGTCAATTTTATCAAAATAGTGGGATTTAAGCAAATTTTCCCAGTTTCACCATAACACGATTTTAATCAAGTGATTTACTACCAATATGATATTAATCTTAAACCCACGAAAAACGGTGTGAGATTACACACCTGATTACGATAAGCACTAAGCCTTCTTGATCGTCGACACCTAAGATATCGTAACACTCGATTAGTCGACATTCGTGATTTACTAATCAACTCTAAAATGAACGATCTACGGTGCTTACCCTTGGAATCGTGAATGACCACGACTTGTTGGTTTTCCCTGGATGACGGTCCACAACCTGGTGGAAAATCCCGAACCGCCAAAATTGCCCTTCATATGAATTTAGGAGTAAGGATTGCAAGTCCGCTCCTTTTACGATCTCCAATTGCTATCCCTTTTGAATCGACACCACAAGCCTCCATTCGATTAGATCTTATATAGATCGATATTACGATAAAATATGGATTGTCAAAGGGTAAAAGATTGGCTTACCACTAATTCCGAGTGATCAACGAGTGGATAGATCGAGCGATTTAATCCCTATCATTATAATCGGTTAATCATCACTATTCCAATAACATCTTAACGAATAAAGAACGATTTCATAGAATCCTTGAAAAACTCCTTACCTTAAAGATTTTTAGGACCGATTCCCAACGATTGTACGATGACTTCGGAAGAATCAAAGTTTCGGCCTTCCACTATGTCACTACTAAAAAGAAAATGATCTCGTTTGAGAGAGTGAAATAAAATGATGGTCTCGGTTAATAGGACCATCCCATGCCAAGGGCATATATATTCGGCTAGGAGAAAGAAAAAGAAAAAATAAAATGTTTAAGTAGAACCACTTACCGATTGATCAAAATGGTGAGTGATAATTCGAATGAGAAAGAAAGAATAATGAAGAGATGAAAGGTTTCGATTATGGAGGGAAAAAATGAACAAAATATTCGGCTATGATGGTAAGGATTTGAGAAGAAGAAAGAATGTTGGAGAATTTTGTGAAAAAGAAAAGAATGGAGAAGAAGGGTGTTTGATTGGTTTCGGTTTTCAAGAGAGGAGGAGTGAACAATTTTAGTCTCAATGATTTGGTATTTTCAGCATACAAGAAGGAAAAGAAGAAACAAAAATGCACACTTAAGGCTTGAAGATTCGGCAAGGAGGAGAAGGAATTTGGAGAGAAAATAAAAAATGACACAAAAGTTGCAAATAGGAATTTTTGCCAAAACAAACACCAAAGCTTTTACCAAATGACAAAGAAAAAAATTTGGCTAAGCCCTCCCTATGCCAAAACCGTCCATGCCTTTGCAAATAGGCCAAAATTTGCCAACTCAAAACTTTCCATAACACTTTCCTTGAAACAAGCCAACATGTTCCCTATACTTTCCTCTTTCCTTTTTCCTTTGATTTCTTTCCCCACCTTCATCCTTTCCTAATTTCCTTAGCCACCTTGCCAAAATTAAAAAGTCCAACTTGCCTTATTTATAAGCTTGGCCGACACTTAGGGAAAAAGTACAAAAATAATAGTCAAAATTTGTACATTATGGGATTTGAACCTCTTCCCTCAAAGTACTTCATGTGGTGCCATATCCTTCTTACCGATTACTCATTTATGCTAGCAGTTTACTCATTTATTTCCATAAGCTTTGAGGTCATTTACTATATCTCCTTAAAGTGCTAAATGCCAAAATTTTTACTAGGACCAAATAAACCCCGAGCCTTCTCAGGACCCCCTAAACATACATAATTAATAATTTAACTTGCTTAACGTAAGAAATAATGCAACACATAAAATTCCAAATTTTAGGATGTTACAATTCTACCCCCTTAAAAAAATTTTCGTCCTCGAAATTTACCTGGTTAAAAGAGGTGAGGATATTACTGCTGAATCACATCCTCAGGCTCCCATGTAGCTTCCTTCGATCCGTGATTACACCATAATACTTTGACTAACGGTGCCGACTTCCTTCTCAGCACCTTAACGTCTCGATCTAAAATTTGCACTGGCTCCTCTTCGAAAGACAAGTCAGGTCTTATCTCAACTTTCTCTACCGGTACTATATGAGATGGATAGGATCGATAATGCCTTAATATTGAGACATGAAATACACTATGTATCTGACTTAACTCTGGAGGTAACTCAAGCTGATAAGCCACTGACCCAACACGCTTCAATACACGGTACAGTCCGATGAACCTAGGGCTCAACTTTACAACTTCTATTTGATCATTGTTGGATATTATTGAGTCTATTTGATCATTTACAACCTCTTTCCAAAAGATACATTTTTTTTAAGTCATTTCTTAGCTAAAGGTCTTTAGATATTCTTCTCCATTAAGAAGCATTTGAGTTTTATTGAACACTTTTGTTCTTTCTCCTTCAACTAAGAGGATTATTGAATTCAAAGAAAATTAAACATGTATAGATTCAACACTAACTTTAGAACTTAAATAAGTTATTCTATATGTTTCGAATTTTTTACATAACAACAAAGCTACTTTTAATACCTCAATGACCTAGCTTTGTTTTATAAGAATGGGGAACTTTATAATATGCTATACACCCCCACACTTTAAAATAATTAACACTTAGTTTTTTTCATTGTTCCATAATTTGTATGGTGCAACTTATAAGCTTTTTAACTATATTAGTAATATGACATACTGGAACAACGGAAATCTGCAAGTGTACACAATCGCAACAAGTAATAAAGTGACCAGTAAATGTCGAGTTATCGTACCCATAGAGACTGTGAAAATAATTATTTATGACTGCAATTAAAAATAATTTGGTGAAGAAAAATATTTTGATTTGAAAGGGTGATTAAAAACTAGGATTTTAACAACGTAAAATAAATAAATTAAATTAAATTAAATTAAATTTCTAATGCACGATTTCAAAAGATGATTTTAATCAAGATGACATAATCGTGCTAGGTTAATAACATTTCTTAACTTAGAATTATTAAACTCATGTTTATGTTGTTACGAATAAATTCACGGCAACTCGGTAATTTGCTAACTTGTGAACATACTTACCTACCAAAATCCATTCATTTCTTGACTATATGTCTATGACAATTCAACTGATTAAACAAATTTTAGTACACTAATATATTAATGTACATACATACTTATGAAATCAAAATAATCTCTTGTACTTCAAACAATTAATTCAATCTCATAATCACATAAAAGATTAAGTGAGGTAACAATGTATTCCTACCTTGAAACAGTTTAATCACAATAATCTTGCAAGTTATGCAAGGCAATTGTATCTCTCGATACTATTGCTAATTTAACCTCAGCTACCTTAGATGATTAAACATGCACGGATTAAGTATCGTGTCAATTAATTACAATTTCAATCCGTTTAAATAATTAATTCATTAGTTACCTTACAATTGTAATGCAAGAATAACTTAGTCATGGTTTTACTTAATCAAACATCTCATCGAGGCCTATAACAATACAAACACAATTTTAATAAATTAAGTAGACGCAATGCAATCAACCTAACGCAAATTAAATTTAAGCCATATCAATTAATTTAAACATATCAACATCACAAATATTCAAATCCATGTTCATCACCACAACAACAGAATTAAAAAGGATAGGAACAAGAAGCAAATTCAGTGTTTCTCCGTGGCTTGACTAGTTTGCTCCACTCTTCCTTCTTCACTTGTTCTTGTCGAGCCAAGGCTTCTATGAACCCTTGAGGGCTGATCCAAATAATGGATGAATGAATCTTTTTCAAGAGGTGAAATTGGCAAGAGGACAAAGGAAAATGGATGGGAAATAAAGAGAGAAATTTGAGAGAGAAGAGAAGAGATGAGAATGTTGTGGTGTGTTGAAATGAGCAGCCAAGGAGGGTTTTTATAGGGTAAGAGGGCTGCTAAAAATAGCCAAAATCAGAAGCCAAAGAGCCCTCCCATGGTAAGCCACACATGTGACAAGTTTGAAGCTTTCAAAGTTGCTATATTAAGGCTGGGGCAAATCTAGAAAGGCAATAAAAGAGAAGGGGTTTGTTTGTAGTTTGATGAAGTCTTCAAGGGCCTTTCTGCAAGCCAACTAATCAGCCAAGCAAGCTGATTGGGTCAGCATGCTGGACGGTTTTGGGTTGCCCATAGCTTGGTTGGTTCGGTTTTCTCGGTTCAGCTTAACTGGGCCACTTTTCATAATTAATTAATAATAATTTATTTAACCCAAATTAAATTGGATTAAAATAAATATTAATTATATTATGAATAAATACACATAATTTGGACCGTATTTAGCTGAAAAATTCATTCGTCTTGATGCTTCAAAAATTGCCTCTCGGTTTTGCACTTCTAGCAGTGTCTGCCGAGCCAATTTTCACCCTTTGTGCGAATCTACCGAAAATGATCAAAATTTATTATAAAAATTAATTAAAATTCATGATGTTAATAATTTAATGAAAAATAATTATTTTATAATAATTATATATTTTTCGACAATAATTTTACCGAAACTGCATGAATTTGAGTTAAAAACGGCATGAAAAAGTGTGTATATTTTCGTGTTTCAATATACTGATAATAAAACTTCTCCCAATAGTTTATAAGGAAACATAGATTTTAACAACATACTATTGACCTTATTTATCATGTTTAATTTTTCCTTTTGGCAAAGTCATTTTGTAGGATACATACAGTGCAGTTCTATGGTGAATTATTTTATTTTATTCACAAAACAAAGAAAACAAATTTGGATAACATTTACAATCTCTATCACTTCAAAGATTTTTAGTATTTTTTTCTTTTTGTTTTTCAACTATTGATTTAAATATATGAAATTTCTCAAAAGTTTCATCTTTTATTCTAATTAAGAAAATATAGGAGAAATGAGAATAGTTATCAGTGTAACACCCCAAACCCGGTCAACACACCACGACCGAATCTGGTATGTTACGGAGTGAAAACATTTAAAATCATAAGTTTGTCAGAAAAATCTTTAAAGAAGACTCTTGTTTTGCTTTAGGGTTTAGGAAACTCAGTAATAATTGATGTGGAGGTGGTTTTAGTAGTTGTCGTAATACTCGGAAAAACTCGTGATTAAAACCCATTTGTGATTGCCGATTTTAGAAAACATTGGATACTTATTAAAACTGAAAGCGTTAAGTAAAATCAAGTTTAGAACCATTTGTCTTTAAAGTGATTTGAAAACTAGGGTTATAAAAACATCCAAGTCACCTTATTATTTTATGAACTTTGTTACGCGGTGGTAACGTTTGAAAACCCGAAGAGATATAGTTTTGAAAACATTGCTTTTTGCCGGTTAATTATATCAAGTCCATAAATCCAACATATGTAAAATATAAGCAGAATAAACCCAAGATAAACTTAGCGGCCTTATTACAAAACCAAAACCAGATTTAAGGAAAATTAATAAAATTGAAATGGCAGTTTAGAATCAAAACCAAACTAAGATGCATGGCCACCTCAAGTCCTCCTCGGCTCCATATCCGCGATCTATGCCATATCTGCAAAAATATAAAGGAAGGGGTGAGTCACCGAGACTCAGTGTATAAATCCCCAACCCGATAGCTCAAGCACTTACACATATCATTAGTAACACATGCAGATTATGCAACCCATAACCTAACCATCCGATCACCTTTATCTACCCCGTGTGGTCAAAACCACTGGTGGTCAAAACCACTGGTGATCGAAGTTACAAATAATCTCGGTGTGGTCAAAATCACTGGTGACTGTAGTCACAAATCAAGTGATGGGGCCAACCCATCGTGTGGTCAAAACCACTGATGACAATCCCGTAATATATCATGTGGAGCCAACCCACTGTGGTACCAAACCACTGGGATGAGTCACAATATCCATATGTGGTCAAAACCACTGGTGACCGTAGTCACAAATATCACAAGTGTGGTCAAAACCACTGGTGGTCAAAACCACTGGAACTAAGTCACAAATAATAATAATGGTGTGGTCAAAACCACTGGTGACCGTAGTCACAAATCAAATGATGGGGCCAACCCATCTTGTGGTCAAAACCACTGGTGACAGTCCAAATAAATCATCCCCCTCCTCTTGTCAATCCCATCATCATGCTCATATCATACGTGTCATAATATCATGTATCAGGCAAAAAGGCATAACATAGCATTTAACACAACATGATGATGTATATCGTAAATCATATAACAGGGAACTTACCCGGAATCCAAGCTCATGCCCACAAGGAAAAATCACTAATGCCAATGGTTATAACAGTAACATAATAATCATTATTACTAATAAAGTGTGTAAGTGTTACACACCTGACTATATGTAGATCTAATGCAAAATCCCAAAACTACGCGATACTACAAGATCCCAAAACGTATGCCCTCACTGCACCTTCAATCGGCCAACACTGATAGCTACATACGATTAGCCTTCGGCTTTTGAACAAATAAGGAATAAATCTAAACATTGAACCCTTACCTAGATCGAAAATCGAAACCCGAAGATCCACTGCATTAGGCTGCACTTCTCCCTGCAATTGGCCTTGACACATCATTACAAATCATAGGGCCATTCGGCCATGGCATAAATCCCGGAAGAAGAAAGGAGTTGTCGCACCCTTACCTTAACGATAGATTCGGCTAATCAAACACCAATGTTCGGCACCCCTGAATGATGATAAAGGTTTCGGCTCCCAAGAGATTTGGCCACAACCCAAAAAGGAAGGATTAGACTCGGCTTTGAGAACCAAGATGGAGATGGGTTTCGGCACTTAGAATGGTGAAGAGAGAAAACGCAAGGGAGAGGGATTTATGAACAAAGCATTCGGCCAAGAAGAGAACTAGATCAAAATTCGGCCTTTTTGTAGATGTTGGAGATGAAGAGATAAAATGAAGTGAAAGAGAAGGGATTCGGCAAAAGGGAGAATGGAAGAACTTTGGGCACAAAGAAGATTAGAAGAAGAAAGAAAGAAGTCGACTGAAGAAAGAGGTGTTGGTTTCGGCTTTGAACAAAATAGCAAAAGAAGGAAAAAATGCCCAAGGTGATTTCGACAAAGAGAGGGCTAACAAAGGTGAACCGAAAAGAGAAGAGGAGAAGGGCTATTGAAGTTTCGGCTATTCACAAATAGTGCAGAAGTGATTCGGCCAATACAAGAGTTGCCAAAAAAAAAGAAAGAAAAGAAGATGCACTTTGGTGTTTCGGTTCTAAGCACAAAATGCAAAGGAGAAGAACCCTCTAAGCTAGCCGAAACACCCCTTAAACCCCTATTGACATTCGGCCATACCAAAACCTCCCCAAAACCGGTAGCCCCCTTGCCCACAGTCCACCATTCGGCCAACTCTTCCCAAGTGAGTTTGAAATAATTCAAACTCCTAAATTTTCTCCCCCTCCATCAGTTCAAATTTTTTTGAACAAGTCAAATTCCACAAATTTCTCCTCTTCATCCATTCAAGAGAGTCCCACCTGAGTACTCCTCCTCTAGCTTGTGGCGTCAAAAAGAAATAGCATGGAGTGCAATTCCTGCTGCTCGAACACAGGCACTCCCGCCCTACTTGTGGCGTCATCCCTTAGACACCTTAGTGGCGCCTCCTTGCCACTTTTCCACTGGTATTCTTGTGTCTAAAACTCCCAATAATTTCTTTTAACCCCTAACTCTCTTAGCTCCTTCTTCTTAAATACCCAAAACAGAATTTTAAGCCCTAACCCAGGCCTAATCCAGGGTCATGCCTAGACCCTAAAACATATCGAACGAACACAGCACACATACCTTTACATGCAAACACATGCAAAAATGCAGAGAGCTTGAAATTACCTGGTCAAAAGAGTTGAGGGTATTGCTGCCGCATCACATCCTCTGGTTCCCATGTGGCCTCCTCCGTACCATGGTTTCGCCATAATACTTTCACCAGGGGTACTGACTTCCTACGCAAAACTTTGACATCCCGATCCAAAATCTGTATCGGCTCCTCCTCAAAAGACAAGTCAGGACCCACCTCCATCTCCTCAACTGGTATAACATACGACGGATCTGATCGATATCGCCTAAGCATTAAAACATGGAAGACATCCTGAATTTGACTCAACTCTACTGGCAACTCAAGCTGGTAAGCTACCGGTCCCACTCGCTTCAATACTGTATACGGTCTAATGAACCTAGGGCTTAGCTTGCGCTTTCGACCAAATCTCAACACTTTCTTCCAGGGCGATACCTTCAGAAAGACCTTATCACCCACTGCATACTCAATGTCCCTGCGCTTAAGATCAGCGTAAGACTTCTGCCTGTCCGACGCTTCCTTAAGACTAGCCCGAACCTTATCCTATGTTTCAGCCATCAACTCTGGACCCAACATCTGTCGTTCACCCAGTTCTGTCCAACACGTAGGAGTACGACATTTCCGCCCATAAAGTGCCTCATATGGCGCCATCTGAATACTCGCTCGATACCTATTGTTATAAGCGAACTTTGCCAATGGAAGATACTCCTCCCAACTAACACTGAAATCCAGAACACAGCCCCTTAACATGTCCTCAAGAATCTGGATTACCCTCTCAGACTGTCCGTCAGACTGGTGATGAAAAGCCGTACTGAAATCCAACCTCGTACCCAATGCCTAATGCAAAGCCTTCCAGAACCTCGACGTAAACCTAGGATCCCTATCTGAGATAATTGACACTGGCACTCCATGCAACCTTACTATCTCTGCCACATACAGCTTGGCTAACTTTTAGAGTGAATAATCAACCCTTACCGGTATAAAGTGAGTTGACTTAATCAAACGATCCACTATTACCCATACTGAGTCCTTCTTACTAGGCGTAAGGGGAAACCCACTGACAAAATCCATCGTAATCCTTTCTCACTTCTACTGTGGGATCTTAACCGGCTGTAACAGCCCTGATGGCAACTGATGCTCAGCTTTAATTTGCTAGCATGTCAAACATTTTCCCATAAACTCTGTTACTTCACGCTTAAGACCCGGCCACCAGAACTGTTTCCTTAAATCACGATACATCTTACTGCCTCCAGGATACATAGCATATGGGCTGCTATGAGCTTCCTGAAGAATCCGCTGTCTCAATTCAACATCCTTAGGCATACATACTTTCCCCTGAAAACACAGTACTCCATCACTGCTCAAGCTGTAACCTTCAGATTCACCATTCTGCACTTGTAACCTGTGAGCACTCAAAACCTCATCTGTCAGCTGTTTCTCCTTAACCTGATCAATCCAAGAAGGCTTTACCTGCAATTCCGCCAAAAGACTCCAATCATCATAAAGACTAAGGTGAGCAAACATCGCTCGCAAGTCCGCTACCACCTTACGGCTCAACGCATCAGCTACTACGTTAGCCTTACCCGGATGATACTCAATCGAACAGTCGTAATCTTTCAACAAATCAATCCACCTTCGCCGCGTCAGATTAAAATCCTTCTGAGTTAAGAGATACTTCAGACTCTTATGATCTGTATACATTATCGACTTCTCCCCATACAAGTAATGCCTCCAAATCTTCAAGGCGAAAACCACTGCAGCCAACTCCAAGTTATGTGTCGGATAGTTACCTTCGTGAGGCCTCAACTGTCGAGATGCATAGGTGACTACCTTCCCATCTTGCATCAGCACACACCCTAAGCCAGTATGTGATGCATCACAATAAACCGTGAATTCCTTTCCTGCCTCAGGCTGAATCAAGACTGGAGCTTCAGTTAGAATCTTTTTCAACTTGTCAAAACTCTCTTGTTGTTTCTCAGTCCACACAAACGGAACCCCTTTTCTCAACAGCTTAGTCAACGGTGCTGCAATCAAGGAAAACCTTTCTACAAACCTTCTGTAGTATCCTGCCAAACCCAGAAAACTCTGAATCTCTGCAACCGACTTAGGTGGTTTCCAATCCAACACCGCCTCAATCTTTCGAGGATCCACCCTAATTCCTTCAGCTAATACAACATGACCCAAGAAAGTTACCTCCTTAAGCCAGAACTCACACTTACTAAACTTGGCGTATAACTACTTTTCCCTTAGAACCTGCAGAACCACTCGAAGATGCGCGTCATGTTCCTCCTCAGATTTCGAGTACACCAAAATGTCGTCTATAAACACTACAACAAATCGGTCCAGATACAGCTAAAACACCCGATTCATCATGTCCATGAATGCTGCTGGTACGTTGGTCAAACCAAAAGGCATTACCAGAAACTCGTAGTGCCCATACCGAGTACGAAATTCTGTCTTATGAATATCAGCCTCCTTCACTTTGAACTGATGATACCTCGACCTAAGGTCAATTTTAGAGAAGACCGATGCACCCTTGAGTTGATCAAACAAGTCATCAATCCTGGGAAATGGATACTTGTTCTTGATTGTCAACTTGTTCAGCTGGCGGTAGTCTATACACATCCGCATCGTACCATCCTTCTTCTTAACAAAAAGCACTGGAGCTCCCCAAGGTGATACACTCGGCCGGATGAAACTCGGTCCAACAATTCCTGAATCTGAGCCTTTAACTCCACCAATTCTTTCGGCGCCATCCTATAAAGAGCAATAGATACTGGCGCGTTCTGGGTAACAAGTCTATACCGAACTCAACCTCGCGGTCAGGAGGTATGCCCGGGAGTTCCTCTGGAAAAACATCAGCAAATTCCCCTATAGTTCGGACATTCTTCACAGCTACATCCTTAGCTTCCAAAGCACAAACATGCACCAACAATGATTCACAACCCTTTCTAACTATTTTCTCAGCCTTCAGTGTAGAGACAACATTAGATAAGTAATCTCTCCTATTACCTATCATCACCACCTCATCACCTTCCATGGTCTTCAACACCATGCGCTTAGCTGCGCAATCCAAACTAGCTTGATACTTAACTAGCCAATCCATCCCAAGAATCAGATCGAACTCCCCAAACGGCAGTTCCATCAAGTCAGCCAGAAACACGACCCCTTGAAGTTCTAGGGGTACATCCTTATACAGTGTACTTACTTCTACAGAGTGACCTAGAGGGCTTATCACTGTCATCTTCCTAGAAGTAATCTCAGAGTCTAAGTTCATGGTTTCCACTATGCTACTAGCAACATACGAGTGCATCGACCCAACATCAAATAAAACATTATTAGGTACTCTAAAAATTAAGAACATACCAGTTATGACGTCCGGTGCGTCGCCCTCCTCTTGACGCCTCGCAGCGTAGACCAACCCGGGCTGTCTCGCCTCTGTACCACCTGCACCTCTGCCCAGTGCTCCACGGCCTCCACCAGAGCCATTACCTCCCCTGCCTGAACTACGGCCCCTCTGTGGCTGCAGATTATCCCTCCTAAACTGTGTACGGTTCAGATCCTCAGACTGCAGCCTAGCTGATCTCTGTGGACAATCCCTAACTCGATGCCCCATCGATCCACACTCAAAGCATCCTCCTGTTACCAGTCCAACATTCTCCCGTGTGAGACTTTCCACACCGAGCACACTGTGGCGGCCACTAAGTATTATTAGCAGCAGGCCTAGCAGCTTGATTCGACCCACTATATCTAACCCTTTTCTGCTGATTCCTAGAAAACCCAGATGATCCAGAACTCCTTTTATTCCAACCCCTATCCTGATTCCGCCTTACAGACTGTCTTACCCTTTTAGCAACCTTAGCTTTCTCCACTAGAACGGCAAACTCTCGTTCCTCTTGTGGGGCAATTATCATCCGCAGCTCATCTCTCAACCCATCCACAAATCTGACACAGCGCTCATGCTCGGTACCCATAATACCCCGAGCATACCGACTTAACTGAAGGAATTCCACCTCATATTCCGCTACAGTCTTATTACCCTAGACCAAGTTCAAGAACACCCTGCGCTGCGCATCAACATAGCTAGCCCTTATGTACTTCCTCTGATATGCTGCCCTAAAGAATTCCCAAGTGAGGTCATCCGCCATCGCTCCATCCCTAACTGTGAGCCACCACTGATATGACTCATCCCGGAGCAAAGATACAATCCCCTTCAGCTTTTCCTCACCTGAAAAATCCAGGTCATCCATGATACGTTCTGTCACCTCCAACCAATATTCCGTCGTACTAGGTGCCACACCAGATACACCTCTAAATACCTCTGCACCATTAGCCTTGAGTCGCTCGGTCACAGATTTTCGAGCTCCAGTTCCAACTCTTACACTCGCAACCCTTTCTAGCACCCGCAGTACAGCCTGTGACACTACGTCATTACCACCCGTCTGATCCTGATCTTCCGCGCCCACAGCTGGCGGCGGTGGTACCTCATTTTCTGAACCATGTCTGGACCCTACTGGTTCTGAGACCGTCATCCTACCCCTACCTTGTCCACGAGTATTACGCCCACGTCCACGTGCACTCATATCTACTGATATATTCAAGCTGATTAAAAGTTTTATACATTAGACTTTTATTCCACTGTCTACTAAAGCACAGTCTTATGAGGGGTTTAATGAGAGTTTGTTTCGTGAGTTCATATCATCCTATAGTTCCAGTCTCTATAGTAGTTCCTACTACTATTCAATCATGCCATCATCATAATCATATAAACAACAAACAATAGTTTGAGGTACTTACTTGGGCGGATTGGTGCCGGAGACTCGGTGCCATGCTTTCATCACTATACTTTTCCCATAAAAAGCCTTTCATAATCCTTTTTAAAACATTTTTGGGCCTCGGGCCCACAACCGAGCTGTTGAATCTAGCTTTAATACCACAATTGTAACACTCCAAACCCGGTCAACACACCACGACAGAATCTGGTATGTTACGGAGTGAAAACATTTAAAATCATAAGTTTGTCTGAAAAATCTTTAAAGAAGACTCTTGTTTTACTTTAGGGTTTAGGAAACTCAGTAATAATTGATGTGGAGGTGGTTTTAGTAGTTGTCGTAATACTCGGAAAACTCGTGATTAAAACCCATTTGTGATTGCCGATTTTAGAAAACATTGGATACTTATTAAAACTAAAAGCGTTAAGTAAAATCAAGTTTAGAACCATTTGTCTTTAAAGTGATTTGAAAATTAGGGTTATAAAAACATCCAAGTCACCTTATTATTTTATGAACTTTGTTACCCGATGGTAACGTTTGAAAACCCGAAGAGATATAGTTTTGAAAACATTGCTTTTTGCCGGTTAATTATATCAAGTCCATAAATCCAACATATGTAAAATATAAGCAGAATAAACCCAAGATAAACTTAGCGGCCTTATTACAAAACCAAAACCAGATTTAAGGAAAATTAATAAAATTGAAATGGCAGTTTAGAATCAAAACCAAACTAAGATGCATGGCCACCTCGAGTCCTCCTCGGCTCCATATCCGCAATCTATGCCTCATCTGCAAAAATATAAGGGAAGGGGTGAGTCACCAAGACTCAGTGTATAAATCCCCAACTCGATAGTTCAAGCACTTACACAGATCATCAGTAAAACATGCAGATTATGCAACTAATAACCTAACCATCCGATCTCCTTTATCTACCCCGGGTGGTCAAAACCACTGGTGGTCAAAACCACTGGTGACCGAAGTCACAAATAATATCGGTGTGGTCAAAACCACTGGTGACCGTAGTCACAAATCAAGTGATGGGGCCAACCCATCGTGTGGTCAAAACCACTGATGACAATCCCGTAACATATCATGTGGGGCCAACCCACTGTGGTACCAAACCACTGGGACGAGTCACAATATCCATATGTGGTCAAAACCACTGGTGACCGTAGTCACAAATATCACAAGTGTAGTTAAAACCACTGGTGGTCAAAACCACTAGGACTTAGTCACAAATAATAATAATGGTGTGGTCAAAACCACTGGTGACCGTAGTCATAAATCAAATGATGGGGCCAACCCATCTTGTGGTCAAAACTACTAGTGACAGTCCAAATAAATCATCCCCCTCCTCTCGTCAATCCCATCATCATGCTCATATCATACATGTCATAATATCATGTATCAGGCAAAAAGGCATAACATAGCATTTAACACAAGATGATGATATATATCATAAATCATATAACAGGGGACTTACCCGGAATCCAAGCTCATGCCCACAAGGCAAAATCACTAATGTCAATGGTTATAATAGTAACATAATAAGCATTATTACTAATAAAGTGTGTAAGCGTTACACACCTGACTATATGTAGATCTAATGCAAAATCCTAAAACTACGCGATACTACGAGATCCCGAAACGTATGCCCTCACTGCACCTTCAATCGGCCAATACTGATACCTACAAACGATTAGCCTTCGGCTTTTGAACAAATAAGGAATAAATCTAAACGTTGAACCCTTACCTAGATCGAAAATCGAAACCCAAAGATCCACTGCGTTAGGCTGCACTTCTCCCTACAATCGGCCATGACACATCATTACGAATCATAGGACCATTCGGCCATGGCATAAATCTTGGAAGAAGAAAGGAGTTGTCGCACCCTTACCTTAATGATAGATTCAGCTAATCAAACACCAATGTTTGCCACCCCTGAATGATGTTAAAGGTTTCGGCTCCCAAAAGATTCGGCCACAACCCCAAAAGGAAGGATTAGATTCGGCTTTGAGAACCAAGATGGAGATGGGTTTCGGCACTTAGAATGGTGAAGAGAGAAAACATAAGGGAGAGGGATTTATGAACAAAGCATTCGGCCAAGAAGAGAACTAGAACAAAGTTCGGCCTTTTTGTAGATGTTGGAGATGAAAAGATACAATGAAGTGAAAGAGAAGGTATTCGACAAAAGGGAGAATGGATGAACTTTCGGCACAAAGAAGATTGGAATAAGAAAGAAAGAAGTCGACTGAAGAAAGGGGTGTTGGTTTCGGCTTTGAACAAAATAGAAAAAGAAGGAAAAAATGCCCAAGGTGATTTCGGCAAAGAGAGGGCTAACAAAGGTGAACAGAAAAGAGAAGAGGAAAAGGGCTATTGAAGTTTCGGCTATTCACAAATAGTGCAAAAGTGATTCGGCCAATACAAGAGTTGCCAAAAAAAAAGAAAGAAAAGAAGATGCACTTTGGTGTTTCGGTTCTAAGCACAAAATGCAAAGGAGAAGAACCCTCTAAGCTAGCCGAAACACCCCTTTAAACCCCTATTGACATTCGGCCACACCAAAAGCTCCCCAAAACCAATAGCCCACTTGCTCGCAGTCCACCATTCGGCCAACTCTTCCCAAATGAGTTTGAAATAATTCAAACTCCTAAATTTTCCCCCCTCCATCAGTTCAAATTTGTTTGAACAAGTCAAATTCCACAAATTTCTCCTCTCCATCCATTCAAGAGAGTCCCACCTGAGCACTCCTCCTCTAGCATGTGGCATGAAAAAGAAATAGCAGGGAGTGCAATTCCTGCTGCTCGAACACAGGCACTCCCACCCTGCTTGTGGTGTCATCCCTTAGACACCTTAGTGGCGCCTCCTTGCCACTTTTCCACTGGTATTCTTGTGTCTAAAACTCCCAATAATTTCTTTTAACCCCTAACTCTCTTAGCTCCTTCTTCTTAAATACCCAAAACAGAATTTTAAGCCCTAACCCAGGCCTAAACCAGGGTCATGCCTAGACCCTAAAACATATCGAACGAACACAGCACACATACCTTCACATGCAAACACATGCAAAAATGCAGAGACCCCGATTTAAGGATGTTACAATCAGTGAATGTTATAAAGCACCTTTATCCTTCTCTAGCTTACAAATCATTTAGTTCACAAATGTAAGAACGAACAAGTTCTAGAAACTTAGAATTTCTTTCAACTTTTGGAAAAGGTTTTTAGTAATTTTTGCTTCTATAAAAATTTCATATTTTTCCTTTGATCCTTTAGAAAGGATATGTAACCTTGTATAAACATTTAATTTAAAGATTGATAATTAAAATGTCCTATTCTAACATCCCATAATATAAATATATGCTCAATGGTATAAATAGAATTAATATTCATATCATTAATACTTAATTTTGAACATACTATGTCATGAATAGCCTTTTTCAAATACAAAAAATGTCACACTCAAATTAAGTTTAGATTCAAACATTAGGAAAGGTGGGAGTTAATTGAATAAGATAGTAAGTTGATGGGCTCTATTGGAAAACTCGAAAAATTTTGGTGGCAGGTTGAAAATTACTTGAGATCTAATTCTAGTTCCATTAAGATGGAACCAACTGGTTCCTTAGTGGGAGACAAAATGATTAACGATGGATAGCTACCTTAGATTATGGAGATCATGCAAAATTAAGATATATATATGTGTGTGTGTGTGTATGTGTGTGTATGTGTGAGAAAGAATATTTCTACAAAAGGAATCTTTCTCAAATCTGCTTATAATTTTCTTCTCATCTGCATCATCTTCTTCTTCGATTGCTTCGAAGAAGAGAAAGTTAAAGAAAGCTTGCATGGGATGGTAAATGTAGGATTCAAGTTTGTAAAGTAGAGAATTTAACAAGTTGGTAAGCTCCTAAGTCTCTTTGTACTCGTGAATAATTCTTAAAAAGCTTCTGTATAATGATGGATTTGAAGTTTTAAGGTTTGAATATCTTTGGTTTAACTGGTATATGTGGTTGTCATGCATAGCTTCCAAGACAATGAGGCTCTAGTGTTTGGACAAGCTAAGCTGACAAGGATGAAGGATTTAAGGTGATTTTCTGTACTCTACCTTTGGGTGGTTGTTGATGTTTCAATGCTTGTATGATTTCTATCTGTGTTTGTTCTAAGTTGTTCAAATTCATGGTCGTGAATGAGTATGATGTGAATGCATAATCCTATGTAAGTATCATTAATGGATGTCAATGGCTGTGAATTGATGTATTGATAAATGGCTTACTATTTGTTATGGTAATAAGTACCTTGAATTGCGTGAAAAGTATTTTTTTTATTATATGCGGAGTACGAAGGGAGTTACATTGGCAAGTTAGTTGAAGATAGGAAAATTTGGCATATTTATGGAATGGACGAATTGAAAGGGAATTCAGGGAAGTTGGGCGACATCATGGAATGGTTATCTATTGGCTTTATAGGGTGAAATCGTGACGACGGTCTATCGACTAGTCCTTCAGGGTGACACCATGTAAATGCTATATAGGTCCTTTGAGGCGACATCTCAAAAGAGGTTTACTAATTTTTTGGAATAAAAAATTCATGGTTAGCCATGACACTATCCAATGATGAACAGGTACACACTATGGCGAAATAGAGTCCGCCAAGATAGTGAACTAAGAAACTCATCAGGGAAAAAAATAGAAATTTTTGTATGTCTCGCGCAATGAACAGAATAACAAGATAATCGTGGCGCATCTGGAATGTGGGAAAATGTGTTAATAAGAGCATTCTCCAAAATACGAAGGTAAGTGGAATTGATAGAAACGTCTTAATGCAAGTATATGTAAGAGGAAGGGGCAGTTCCTTCAACTTATAGGCGAATTAGTATCCGCCAGTATTAGTTTACACAGAGTTGACGTATAAGCCATAATAGGTTATGAGGTAATGAAATGATTCTTCAAGTTTAATTCGAATATTTATGTGTAAGGAGGTCACAAGAAACGTGGAAGTCAGTTAAAGACCATCTTGGATAGAAAAGTCCATCGGCAATTAACTAAAGACTACGGTGTCCATCAGGACTAAATAGCACGGAAAAGCCCATAAGAACTATTAGAAGAGGAAATCCACCAAGGAAAAATCTGAGAAAGAGAAAGTCTGCTGAGAACTATTTGTCATTGAGAGTGTATTAGTAGAATCGTTTAAAGTGGGAAAGTCCTTTAAGACTATCTTGCAAGCACAAGTTCATAATGGAAGAGGGGTGTGTATCAATCAGCTAAATCTCATACCCTATACTAAAAATGAAGGATCTATGCCAGGGGTTAAGTCAAAGAAGTCAATCGTCGGGGTAATGTGGTAAACATATGTTTAGTTTAGTGTAGAATAAACAAATCAAGATAAAGATCCGTCGATGTGGAGAAAATAATTGCAAGTCCACCAGTAGCAATAGTAGGCACCAAACTATATAGGCTTATCTAGTTATCTTCAATGAATTAAACTAGGAAAGATGAAATAGGAGTCTGAGATGAAACAGGGCAGAGTGAAGTCCCAAACGAAAGTAATATTAGAGGAGTATACCTGCGACTAAATTAGCCGACGTGTCCGCCAACAATCTATACACAAAAAGTATGGGAACCAACAACGCCAACCTACCTGTGGAACCTCCTAAAAGACACAGGGAGTTTTAAGTATGTGCATGAAATCTTTCTTCTCCTAAATTTAAAGGTTTTCTATGTCTACTGATGTACAAGATCTCATTAAGTTCATCAAAACTTATAAATCTACTACTTTGTGGGTAGGGTAGATGATTGACTCAAGAATCTGTGAAGGGACCAAGCCAGACACCGCCAAAAATATGAGAGGGCATAGTAGTTGTATCACGCATATAGAGGGGCACCCCTAGAGGCCACGCCTCGGTGATTAATTTAATATATTAGTAGTAAAGGCTTAAGTCTCAATAATTATTGTAATAATTCATCATGCCTAATAAGGTGGTACAGTTGTAAGAACTTAGTTTTATATGGCATATAATATAATTTAAATTTAAATTTTAAAATATGTTACTATCTATGAAATTGAGTAATGGTTGTTTGGTAGCAAATGATGTATAATTCAATATTGATTAAGTCAGTGAGTAATCAAAAAGAATTTTTGTTAAGTAATTTGGGTTAATTGTGACGCTTGGTACCCGGATCCGGTGATCTGATTGGGTATAGAGTGTTACAAAATGTTTTAAAAATTAAAACATTATCAAACTCTAGTATAATTTTAAATCTATCCTTGTACAACAAATTTACGAATATAATAATTTTCCAAATTTTGGGAACATGGAATACATTAAGAATTTTTAACTTTAGCCCGGAAGTAAACTTTATTTCAATGGTTCCTTTGCCAAGGACCTTAGTAGTTATAGCTTCCCATTAGGTTTCTCACATCTTTCATATGTCTTGAACTATCGGATGCGTTGTAAAGTAACTAAAAATCTGACTAAGACAATTGCACATATCAATTAATAGTACAGCTACGGTAACCAAAGATATTGTTCCCACGGAGACTAAAAGTACTAGTAATTATCGTCTTTCTATTATTTAACTGATAAATTCAAGTGATTGATTAAAACTAAAATTAACTAAATTAATTAACTATGAATGCAAAAAAGAACAAATTAGGAAAATAAACGATTAACAACCAAGAAGCAAAATAATATCCAGGAATAAATCCACCTAGATTCCATTAGTTGTTATCAATCTAAATTACAGACTTTATTTACTTAGTCTCTTGATCCGTACAAATCCCTAAATTATGCTAACATCTCTTTTAAAAGTAAAAGCAACTAATTTGAGGTTGATTAATAGAAATTGCTTTCTAATAAAACCACTATTATCGCATTAACTCAAGTTATGGATTCCTCTATTAGATTTTACTCTAATCCGGTAGATTTATATCATTCTATTTGTAAGATTGCATGCAACTTCAGTCAATAACGCAAGACCTACTCTTAAACAGGTTCTATTCCTCTGATTTAATCACATCAAGTATGGATCAATAGTCTAGAAATATTAAACCAAGAATTAAGCACACATAATTCAGAATAAGATCTAAGTATTTATTACATAAAATGAAAATCAAAAGACAAAATTCATCACCGGGTTTATCTCACTATGTATGTAGAAATTTAGTTCATGCTTGCAAATAAAAACATTCAAGATAGAGTATAACCAAAATAAACAAAGAAACTCATGATGGCTTCCTAATAAATCAACTAGGAGTCTTCAATCCTGACGAAAATCTACTTCAAAATCGACTTCAGTGATGTTTTTTGAGTTGTTTTCTTGAGTATCCTATGAAAGCTCTCTCTTACCTTCTTATTTTTGTCATATATATGTCTTAAAATGCCCGAAAAACCTAAATTTTTTTTTTTTGCTATTTGGTTTGCTAAGTTGTGAAATTGACACAACCTGCCGCATGGTCGTGTGGCAGCTCGTATGGCTCATACAGCCATGTGGAAGGGGTCAACTCATATGGCTCTTGTACCTTGCTCTAATATTTTTTTGCTCGTTTTTTGCTCCTTTTGGTCCCAAATGCTCTCCTAAGTATAAAAACATGAATTTAAAGGATTAGGAGCATAAAATTCACTGTTAACATCTAATAATCACCCAAAAATGCATTAAGAATAAGATTAAAACATGTTACTTTTAGCACTTATCAAATATCCTCACACTTAAACCTTTGTTTGTCCTCAAGCAAAATTCTCAACCCACATTCAAGTTAACTTCCCTTAATTTATTGTTTTCACCAATAATGACTTAGGATAATAATGAGTCTAAATTATATAGACTTATTTAGCATCTTTTTAGTTAATATTAGAGCAAATTTTGAGTATATTGTTAGCAAATTTTATGGATTTAATTCATATTAATACAATGAGCATTGTAATTTTATTAATTTTTAGAGTTAATTTAGCGTAAAAATAAGTTATATTGCTACATGTTTAATAAAGTGTTTAATATATTACAATGGGACCATGGAATTAAAAGTCACACATGAACAAGTCATATGGACGGCTAGAGCATGATTTGGGTTCAAAAATTTGACCTTTACCCAGCTGAAATTGGTTGTTGAAAAGAAATCTAATTGTGTCTTGAATTGGGGTACAAAACCATCCATTAAGGGGAAGAGAAGCCCAAATTCAGAAAGCATATGAGCAGCCCGAAATCAGCTTTTGGAAGATTTATTTAGAGGTCCTTACACTTGGGAAAGAATCATAAATCAGCTTCCAAATATTTCCCGATAAACCGTCCAACCCTTAACACAAATCAAGCAAGAATCAAGAAAGAAAATCAAAGAAAAAATCAGCCACTTTCCACATCTCATGGCCCCTAACAGCCCGATTTTGGGTCTAGTCAGAAAAATGGTTTCGAGACCACAAATTTGACAAATAAAAAATCATTTTTATGATCTATAGTTTTATGGAACGATGTGAAAATTTCGTTCGAAAATTTTGACGTTTAGGCACTCAATTTAGTAAAAAAGACTAAATTGCAAAAAGTGCAAAACTTGAATTCTATATGTTAAAGGTGTCCAATTGCTATGAGATTTTAAATTAGAAGTTTTTAGATGGTAGTTAGACCATTATATTTCATAATGGACAAAAATGGACTTGGTTAGGTATATTTCTAAAGTTTTTCATTAAGGGTATTTTAGTAAACTAGTAATTAAATGAATTAAAAAGCCAAACTTTGTCCATCTTCTTCCTCCCTTGGCCGAATTTTACAAGGAGAAGACACGGATAGGGTTTGTCAAGATTTCAAGCTCGATTGTAAGTCTGTTCTTGCCCCGTTTTTAATGCTTTTTACATTTTTGAAGTCGTTGTAACCCGATCTATCTATTTCTACCACTTATTTAAGATATGATCAAGGTCTAGGGTTTTACCCATGTTGAATATGTGTGTATTTTTATGTTTGATGGTAGAAATTGCATATTTGTTGTTTGTTAAATGACTTTTGTTAAGTGATTTACAATAAAAATGTCAAAAAGGACTTATTTGTAAAAGTTATAAAATGAGTAGAAAAATGTGAATAAATGAAAAATGTGGGCTTTTATGTGTATGAAAATAGTTTCGGCTAGGTTTATGTAATGAAGAAATCGAATGAAAATCATTTTACGAGCCTAGGGACTAAAATGTAAAAAGTTGAAAAGTTAGGGGCAAAAATGTAATTTTGTCATAATGTGATTTTTGGACTGAATTGAATAATGAGAGTATTAAATGAGTTAAATTTGGTATTATAGATAAAAAACAAAGTTTGGGCCTAGATCGGGGGAAAACTAAAGTGTTTGACAATTAGGTCCATTTCTGCTATTTTTGTATTGATGTAAGTTTGTATGTAAATAATGCATCATTATAATTGTATTTATAATATTTTGTTATTGCATGAATTGTATGACTGACTCTATGGATGAAATTGACGAAGTTTCGACAAGCGAGTAAATCCAGGTTGAACCTTAGGAATAGATAAGATATAAATGTCATGACATTAGGGTTACTAAGATTACGTGTAAGACCATACCTGGGATATGACATCGATATGAGACTTCGTATAAGACCATAGCTGGGCTATTGGCATTGATACGAGATTATATGTAAGATCATACCTGGGATATGGCATTGATACGGTACTGTGTGTACGAGATTCCCGAGTATCCTTTAGTATTCCAAATGGTTCAACGGGAAATGTTGACGAAATGTTCAACAGGTATGTTGAAGATGAGAAAATACGTGATTATGTTATGAGTTGGTACAAGTATGCGCAAAAAACTCAAAGAAAATGGATTCGGTATATGATGAACAATTGATAAGAATGTGATTGAGTAAGTTGTGCTTATGAAGCTTAAATAACGTTTATGTTGATATATGTTATGTTTATATTAAATGAAATTTATAGTCATATGACATTTATGAAGTTTTGATGACATTTATGTTAATATTTGTTAAATTATTTATATGTCAAATGTATGAATAATGTTTTGTATTATTTGCATATGAAATTACTAAGCTATATAGCTTACCCCTTCCTTTCCCATGTTTTATAGTGTCATTAAGCTAGCTTGGATTGGAGTTCACCGGAGATCCTATCACACTATCAAGCTATCACTTTGGGTATTGATGAATTCAAGTATTTTGAGTTTATGGCATGTATAGGGACTTAGTCATTTTGTTAAATGTGTCATTGTGATTGAAGCCAAGGTGTTGGCTTGTAATTGTCAAAGGCTTGTTTTGATATTTGGCCATGTAGATTGGTTTATTTGGGCTATCATGGTTGGAAGCCTTAGTATATATATATGTGCTAATGTCTTTGGTGATATGGTCATGGTATGCTTGGTGAATGATAGAAATATGATTTATGACATGAATGTGAGATGTTTGGCAATGTGGTCTATTGATGAGATGATAAAGTGGTGTACAATTTGGTATCTTGAATGTAGTCAATTGTGGCTTAATAAATGTTGTGAGTATGATAGATTTTGATATTGTATTGGCATGTGTTGGTAATAATTGTGGATGTTTTGGTTGCTTAAGTATGTTATGTTTTATGCCTTTGAATTGGTGAAGTGTACATGTGAACAAGGGTGGCAAGTGGCTTGGTAAATAGCCTTTATTTTTCCTACAGGGGTAGACACATGGGCATGTGTCTAGGCCATGTGTGACACACGGTCTACCCCACGGGCATGTGTTCCAGCCGTGTGTCCCCTGCACCTTAATTTTGAAAAACAGAATGTCTAGAATTGAGCACACGGGCAGAGACACGGGCGTGTGTATCATCCGTGTGTGCTACACGGCCTAGCACATGGGCGTGTGGAATGACCGTGTGGTACAAGTTAGAGAGCACCCTAATTTGAACATGGTCTGAAGCACAGGCGTGTCCCAAGGTCACACGAGCGTGTCTTTTGGACCACACGGGTGTGTGAGCCCTGCATCTAGCAAAACTTTTCTAGGTTTTGTAAAAATTTCTAATGCTCTAGGTTTAGTCCCGAACCACCTCCAAAGCATGTTTTGGGCCTCGTAGTCTTGTATAAGGGACTTCATTATTGAATATGAATGATTTTAATTTGGACGCAAATTTATGACTCAGAATTGTGTGAATGCTTGTGTTATAAGTCTGGTAATACCTCGGACCCTGTTTCGGCGTTGAATACGGGTAAGGGGTGTTACATGGCCGGCCAAGAAAGGGAGCATATCAAGGGATCCTTCAAGTTATTTTTAGCAAACTCTCATGTCACCCTTTCTACTATAAATACCACATCTCATTCTCATATCAATCATCCATCAATCATTCATTCAATCTTCATTCTTCACTTGTTCATTTCCTCTCCTCTTCATGCATAAAACCATTCATTCTTCCCATTCCCCTTAGCTAGCAATTCCTTGAGAAAATTCTCTCTTGGTCGGCCACCTTAAGGAGCACTTTGTGAAGGAGCAAACACAAGTATTGAAGGAAGCCTCTACGACTAATTTCTGAAGGACTGCCAAAATCATTCAGAGTTTTTCTTTCTTATCTTTAATTTGTTCTTAGTTATTCAACATGTTCACAAATTATTTTAATTTTTTTTCATTAACAATGATAGATTAATTTTTTTCAGCTAGAATGATTATAGTAATTTGTCGAAGTTCATTGAATTCATGTTTATGATATCTGTGCCTCAAACGTTCATGCTTTCAATTAAACTCGAGCATGTATTTCATTCATTAAAATGTGATTGAATGCCTTAGAATTAGTTGATCAATCCTAGCCAGACGACAATTAATGGACTGTAACATCCTTAAATCGGGTTTTTGCATTTTGCTTGTGTTGCATGTGATGAGTTGCTTTTAATGTTGATTTAATAGGTTTTGGGGTCTAGTTATAACCCTAGGTTAGGCCTGAGTTAGGGCTAAGAATTTTGTTTTAGTGTTTGGGAAGAGGGAGCTAGGTGAGTAGGTGTTAAAAGAATTAATTGGAGGATTTGGACACAAGAATTACCTTGGTAGAGTGGCAAGGGAGGCACTACTCAGGTGCAAGTGACGCCACAGGGAGCAAGGGGGGACCTTGGTTTGAGCTACAGAAATCCCTTTCTGCTCATTATTTTTGACGCCACAAGCAAGAAGAGGTGTACTCAGGTGGGACTCTCATGGATAGATGTGGATTGAGTCAACCAGTTTGAAATGGATGGAAGGGAGGATAATTGGTTTTTGACTCATTCAAATTTGTTTGAATGAGTGGATGAGAGGAATTCAAAGAGAAAAGAGGGGGGACGGCAAGTGTTGTGTGTGTAGCCGAATTCTTGAAGGGTGGCAATTGGTTTGGTTTGGGTAGTAGCAAAAATCGGCTAGCTTAGATGGTTTCCCTTCTTGCGTTTTGTGCTAAAACCCGGGTCTTAAGTACTTTTCGTTCTTTTTCTCTTTTGGCAAATTTTGGGCACTTGGCCGAATCATTTTAGCAACCCCTGTGAAGAGCCGAAAACTCTCTCTGTGCCGAATCCACTCTAGTCACTTCTTCTTTTTCTTATTTTTCTTCAAAACCGAAACCACCATTGTTCATCTTCTCCTTTCTTCTTTTTGCTTATAGCCGAAGCCAACAACCTTATCCCCATTTGGCATCTTTTCTTTTCATTCTCTCAAAACCCCTTTCATCGTGCTGAAATCTCTTTCATTCTCCCTCGCTGAATACTTCTTTCCCTATTATCATTTTTCTTCTTCATCTTGATTACCCACAAAAGCCGAAAGCTTTGTTGTCCTTTTCATTTTCATCAAGAATTTTGGCCGAATATTGTGTTCATCAACCCTTCCTACCTTGCATTTTCTCCATCATCTTAAGTGCCGAGATTAAGTTCTTTCTTTTGAGGATAGCCGAATCTCCTAGTAAGAATCTTCTTCTCTTCTTGATCAACTTGGGGTAATGCCGAAACCCCACTGCTCTTCTATCTTTTCTTCTATTAAGGATCTGAGTATTAATTTCCATTTTTTATTTGTTTCATACTAGTAGCCGAAACTTCTAGTATCATTAGGGAGTGTCGATCTTTGGAGTATAGAAGCCGAATAAATCATCAAGGTGAGGGGCGACTAACTCATGTGGTTTCGAGTTTCATGTTATGGCTGAATGGCCTCTGGTCTCTAAATGGAATGTTAAAACCGAATGCAGGGAGGGCTATAGCCGAATACAGCGAGCCTTCAGGATTTGGTGGTCGATCTAGGTGAGAGTGTTATCATTTCATGATCTTTTTCGCAATCGTTCAAAAGCCGAAGACTAACCATTTATGTGTATTAAGGTTTAGCCGATTGTAAGGGAAATCATCACTTGGTTTCGGGATTTGGTTGGAAACCAAATCGCCTTAAGGTGAGTGTTATATTTGGGGCGACATATCCTTCGAGATTTCTAATAAAGCCGAATGGGCTTCTGGATTACTAACTAATGTTGGCCGATTGTAGGAGGGAGCAACGTTCGGGATCTCATTAGTTTGTATAGTTTCGGGATTCTCCTAGATTTACGAATAGCCAGGTGTGTAAAACGCTTACACACTTTATTAGTATAATATGTATATTATGTTACCGTGATAACTATTGAATCAGTGAATGTGCCTTACAGGCATGAGCTTGGAAACCGGGTAAGTCCCCTGTTATGTGATTCACGATATATGAATATTCATGTTATGTTAATTGCTATGCTATGCCTTATTGCATGACACATGATATTATGACACGTATGATATGAGCATGATGATGATGAGATTGATGAGAGGAGGGGGATGATTTATTTGGACTGTCACAAGTGGTTTTGACCACAAGATGGGTTGGCGCCATCATTTGATTTGTAACTACGGTCACCAGTGGTTTTGACCACACTATGATTATTTGTATTTTTAAGAGGGGTTTCCGACCACGGGTTACTCCTAAGTTTTAAAACAACTATACATCAATTCCAACATCATTTTTAAACAAGGACTTCTAACCTTTTTACGATCCAAGAGTTTTCTTAAAAATTTTCCCGACACACTTGTATTTTTAAAATGTTTTCACTCTGTAGCATGCCAGATTAGGTCGTGGTGTGTTGACCGGGTTTGGAGTGTTACAATTGTGGCATCAGAGCCAGTTTCAACAGCTCGGCTGTGGGCCGAGGCCTAAAAATGTTTTAAAATAGTTTATAAAAGGCTTTTATGGGAAAAGTGTAGTGGTGAAAGCATGGCACCGAGTCTCCGGCACCAATTCGCCCAGGTAAGTACCCCAAACTATTTCTTGTGATGATATGATTATATGGCTATGATGATGGCATGATTGAGTAGTAGTACGAACTACTTTAGAGACATGAATTATAGATGATGTGTACTCGCGAAACAACCCTTTGTTAAACTTTTCATAAGACTGTGCTTTAATAGACAGTGGAATAAAAGTCTAACACATAAAACTTTTAATCAGTTCGAATATATCGGTAGATATGAGTGCACGTGGATGTGGGTGTAACACTCGTGGACGAGGTAGGGGTAGGATGACGGTCTCGGAACCAGTAGGGTCCGGACATGGTTCAAAAAATGAGGTACCACCGCCGCCAACTGTAGGCACGGAATATCAGGATCAGACGGGTGGTAATGACGTAGTGTCACAAGTCGCATCGCGAGTATTGGAGAGGGGTCATGAGTGCGTGGAGTAGGAACCGGAGCTCGAAATCGTGGACCGAGTGACTCAAGGCTAATGGTGCAGAGGTATTTAGAGGTGTATCTGGTGTGGCACCTAGTACAGCGGAATACTGGTTAGAGGCGATAGAACGTATCATGGATGACCTGGATTTTTCAGCTGAGGAAAAGCTGAAGGGTATAGTATCTCAGCTGCGAGATGAGTCATATCAGTGATGGCTCACAGTTAGGGATGGAGCGATGGCAGATGATCTCACTTGGGAGTTCTTTAGGGCAGCTTATTAGAGGAAGTACATAGGAGTTAGCTATGTTGATGCGCAGCGCAGAGCTTTCTTGAATTTGGTTTAGGGAAATAAGACTGTAGCAGAATATGGGGCAGAATTCCTTTGATTGAGTAGGTATGCTCGGGGTATTGTGGGTGCCGAGCATGAGCGCTGTGTCAGATTCGAGGATGGGCTAAGAGACGAGCTGAGGATGATAATTGCCCACCAGCGAGAGCAGGAGTTCATTTATTGCAGTGGAGAAAGCTAAGGTTCTTGAAAGGGTAAAAGCTTGATCGTAAGGCGGAACCAGGATAGGGGTTGGAACAAGAGGAGTTCTGGGCCATCTGGGTTTTCTGGGAATCAGCAGAAAAGGGGTTAGATATAGTAGGCTGAATCAAGCTGCTAGGCCTGCTGCTACTAATACTCAGTGGCCGCCGCAGTGTGCTCGGTGTGGAAAGTCTCACACGGGAGAGTGTTGGACTGGTAACAGGGGATGCTTTGAGTGTGGCTCGATGGGACATCGAGTGAGGGATTGTCCACAGAAGACAGCTAGGCTGCGATCGAGGATCGAGAATCGCATACGCGATTTAAGAGGATAATTAGCGACCACGAGAGGGCCGTGGTTCATGTAATATCTGGGATTTTGGGCTTATGAATTATTGCTGAATTTTATGTGAAAGCATGCCTATGTGTATTATAAGTATGTTTTATGAATTTTGAGGACTTTAGAATATAGGAGAATACCCTAGAAAATATCAGATTTGAAGCTTTGTAAGGGGAGCTAAGCCTGATAGGCCTTAAGAGAAATTGTAGGTGAAATCAGACACAAAAATGGGCCTATTAAAGTGGCAAGGAGGTGCCATTTAAAGCCTCTGTAAGTGACGCCACAAGCATGTACAAATGGGCCGGGGTTCGAGTCACAAGGGAAGCAAAATAAGAGCTTTTATTTTGCGGCAACAAGGAGGAGTAGTGGACAGCATGGGGAGACTGAGGGAGGAGTTTTAGATGTGGCTAAATCCTTTTAGAAATTTCGGCTAAAGTAGAAGATAAAGGTTGATTTATTTTGAATTATTTTTAAATGAGTAACGAGGAGAGAAAATAGGGGATTGGATAGGGGGAAGGAGAATTGGCTAATTGGGGGACTCTAAGTGTAGTAATTTCGGTAAAAAGGGGAGAGGTGAGGCCATTCTCCATTCTTTTTTTTTTCTCTTTTGTTCCTCTGCTGAATTTTCTAGCAAATATCCTCTCTTCTCTTTTATTTTGCCAAAGCCGAAACATCCTGTGTTCTAGCCGGATCTCCCTTATCAATCTTCTCTTCTTCTCATAGTTTCTCAAAAGCCGAAACTTGTTAAGCATTACCTATCCTATAGCCGAATCTCTCAAGTGGTGTCAGGAAGGAATACTATCAATTTCAACATTAAAGGTAAGACTGAGTGTCGTTCGATTTCCTATCTTTTTCTTTTAGCCGAAAGTTAAGGACTAATCCCATTAATATTCTTGTTTGCCGAAACTTGGAAGGATCTTTCGGGAATTTTTGGAGTGGCCGACTTCTAAGGAGGAGATCTTCGAGATTTTAGATCTGAGGTAGGTAAGGTGAAAGGTTAGGCCGAAGGCCATTTATTTGAATGTTAGAATGGGATCTAATATATGCCATAGTGATTTCGACAGATACCCCAACCAAGTAGCACTTTTCGGGATTTAGATCCACAAGGTAAGTGCATGTGAGCCAAGGCCATATTTAGTGTTTTAGATCTATTAATTATTTGTTCAAAAGCCGAAAACTAACCAAGTCAAGTAATCTAGTGTTAGCCGATTACAAGGGAGAAAGACTACAAAGTTTCGGGTTTTGATTAGTAATCAAATCGGCAACGAGGTAAGGAGTTTGGTTGCAATAATCCTTCGGGATTTGTTTAATTAGCCGAATGGCTTGTTGATAACCTATTTGGTGTTGGCCGAATGTATCGGGAGTTTTTAGGATTTCAGTAAAAGCGTTAAGTAAACCAGGTGTGTACCCCACACTGAATCTTGATTGATTTACGGTAATATTTTAATAAATGTGTTAATAAGAATATGTAAGATGTGGCTAAGGGTACCATGCAATTGTACAAAGTACTCAGGTACGTTAATCTACTACTATGGTAGTTATAATATTATGAATATCTGTTATGGCACGTATGTGAATATTGATAAGACTGTGGAATAAGGAAAATGGCATGATATTTGCGTAATTTGTATGACATGGGGCATATGGGTGATTATGAAAGGGGAAGTGATCTGGTGGTTTTTACCACAATATCTGGTGACTTCGGTCACATAATCTGAATGTGGTGACTTATGTCACAAAATATATTATCGGGAGGCTATGCCACAAATTTATAAGGGTGATGAGCACGTCGTCTGCAGCGACTGGCTTCGATGATGTGTAGCGGATGGAGGGTCGACTTAGTAGTCCCCACGGTGTGATGTTGGTACGGGTGACGTGTAGCGGATGGCTATCTAGGTTGGGTTTGGGATTGCATCATCATTATATTTGCTATACGTATGAATTTGTATGCCTAAATCTTGGGGACTTAGTGTTGGTTATACACACTGAGTCTGTTTGACTCACCCCATTGTGGGATATTTTATTCAGGTGACATTCAGTAATGGACCGGGTCGGCAGGAGCTTAGTGGTGGCCATGTTCATCTCAAATTTTATTTTATTTTGGACTCATTATCTCTAAGTATTTTTGGAGTTATTTTTGGGCTTTGTTTTTATTATTGTAATAAGGCCATTACAATTAACTATTTCATGCATGCTCTCTATTTAATTTTGCTTTCATGATACGATTGTTATTAAATTAAGGATTTACAATTTTTTTATAAAAATAAATTTTTAAATGTTGTGACACCTAAACATAAATGATTTTCAAATTAAAAGATAATCTTTGACAAATTTGGCAATTCTTTTTAACTTGTGGTTTTGGAATATAAAAACAAGGTTTTAATAAATTCCCGATTTCAAAAAGAACAAGATTTTCAATTGAACCCATCACAAATCAAATTTGTCCAAAATCACCCAAAGTTTTCCAAGGTAACCAACGAATTTTGAAATTATTTTACTCAAGGAACATACCAGATTCGATCAAGGCTCGTGGGCCGGGTTTGCGGGTGTTTCAGCTTGGTATCAGAGCCCAGTTTTAAACTCTCAGCCTTGGGTTTAAAGCCCATAACGTTTTCAAAATTAAGCCCAAATGAATTTTCTGAAAGATTTTGGTGAAATGAGCAGGTTTTCTGGCATGGCACTTAAGTCTCCGACCCGGAGTCCACCAGGTAAGTACTCCTAACTGTTGTGTGATTTATAGTATGATATGTAGAAGGGTATATTGGGAACGTAGATCAGCATAGTAAGTTATTGAACCCTAGGATTAGTTTTCCCAAACATAAGAATTACATAAGACTTAAAGCCTAATTAAAACAAACCTGTGATTAAGTCACCGAGTTAGGGTGTGGTAACCATTGTGTGCATGTCTAGGATTGGATTCAGGGAGAGCCTGGTATTTAAGCAGTCCTAGTGACTCACCTCCTCTTCGCTCGAATCCTACCTGGTGCGTAGCTACAGTTCACCCTAACCAAGAGGACTCATTCACAGGCTAAACTCAATAGTTAAAACCCGAAAGGGACTAGCCATGTTATTTTATAAAAGCCCTTGTTCTAAAATCACCAAACTACCCCTTTGATTTGTGGAAAACCTATTTTGAAAATTTTTCCAAAATATTCCCGATTTACAAAATTACTTAAATACCCCTGGATTGTGAAATTACTAAACTACCCTTGGTTGAAAAGAATTTAAATTACCATACTACCCTCGACTTTTACTGAGTTATTTTTTTCAAAATACCAGAAACCCCTATTTTGTAAAATATTAAAATACCCTGATTTGGAAAATTTACGAAATTACCCCTGATTTACAAAATTACCAAAATGACCCCGATTTCCAAAATTTTTGCCATACCTCTGATTTGAGAAAATTTTCAAAAGTACCCTCGAGTTTTGAAATTTTCAAAGTGACCTGATTTATTAAGATTTTCAAATTGACCCCGATTTATTACCGAAATACCCCTGTAGGAGAAATGATGAAAATACCCCTGGGTTAAGAGCAGACAAAAATGTTTAAACGATGAATGTGTATAGTAGATATTACTGAATGGATGTGTTTCTCTGAATTAGGGTAGAAAACTTGGAACGAAAACTCTGAATGATCGAAAGAACCACTATTAAATTTCTTTTCATAAAAAAATTCTTCGCGAATAATCAGTAGAACAAAATACTAATGCATAAAATTTATTAATCAGATTACGTGGTCGTAATGTGCGAGGATGTGGTAGAGGCAGAATGACCGTATCGGAACCCGTTAGGTCTGGTCAAGGGTCCGAGAATGAGGTACCACCACCCCCACCACCAACTGTTGGTGTTGAACAGCAAGATCAGACGAGGGATGATGCAGTATCGCAGGCGGTGCTGCGAGTTCTGGAGATGGTGGCTGGAGCAGGTGGAGGTGGAGGTGTGGGAGCTCGGAAATCTGTACCCGAGCGACTCTGAGCTAATGGAGCTGAGGTGTTTCGTGGTGTATCTGAAGTGGCACCCAGTACAGCTGAGTATTGGTTGGAGGCGACGGAGCGAATTATGGATGAGCTGGATCTGACCGCTGAGGAGAAGCTGAAAGGAATGGTGTCGCTACTTCGCGACGAGGCATATCAATGGTGGCTCACAGTTCGGGATAGTGCCACCACTGAGGATCTCACTTGGGAGTATGTTAAGGCGGCATACCAGAAGAAGTATGTTGGTACTAGTTATACTGATGCACAGAGGAAGGCATTTCTGGGGCTGGTTCAAGGGAACAAGTCCGTAGCGGAATATGAGGCTGAATTCTTAAGGTTGAGCCGGTATTCTCGAGAAATTGTGGCTACGGAGCATGAACAATGTGTCCGGTTTGAGGATGGACTTAGGGATAATCTGAGGTTGTTGATAGCTCCGCAGCAGGAGCGGGAATTTGCCGTGCTAGTCGAAAAGGCCAAGGTAGCTGAGGGGATTAAGGACTCTGTAAGACAGAACACTGATCGAAATAGGCAAAAGAGAGGTTTTGGATCGTTAGGATCATCTGGGAATATTCAAAAGAGGCCTAGAGTTGATGGGCCGCGAGGTCAGCAGGCTGTGACAGGAGGGTAGTATCGTACTTGTACCCAGTGTGGGAAGATGCATCTAGGAGAGTGTTGGAAGAAGACAGGAGGATGCTTTAAGTGCGGGTCCAAGGAACACATGATCAAGGACTGTCCTATTCAGATAGATAGGAGCCGACCGGTAGGTCAGGGTTCTAATCAGGCTGGAAGAGCTGGACAGCAGCCTCAGCGGGGTCGTGGTCCGAATGGTAGAGGTAACGGTGCTAAAAGAGGATGGGGAACACCGGGCCGAGGTGTTGGAAATACAGAGGCAAGACAGTCGGGTTTGGTGTATGCAGTACGTCAGAGGGAGGATGGAGACGCACCGGACATCATAACCGGTACGTTCCTTATAGTTGACAAGCCTTATTTTGCTCTGATTGATGTGGGCTCGACCCATTCTTATGTTGCATGTAGAGTAGTTGAAACTCTAGGCATAGCATCTGAACTTTCTAATAAGGAGATGACTGTAATGAGCACGTTAGGTCAAACTGTAGTGGTGAATAAGATCTTTCAGAGTGTACCTCTAGAGATTCAGGGACTGGTATTTCCTGCCGACTTGATGGAACTACCCTTCAGAGAATTCGATCTCATACTTGGCATGGACTGGCTAGTGGAACATCGGGCTATTTTGGATTGTGCAGCTAAGCGAATGGAATTAAGGACGCCGGAGGATGAGGCGATAATTATGATAGGGAAAGAAGGAACTACTTGTCTAATGTAGTTTCAGCACTGAAGGCTGATAAGATGGTTTGGAAAGGGTGCAAGGCATTTTTGACGTTCGTTAGGGCATTGGATGCAAAAGAAGGGGGAGTTAGTGGAGTTAGAATAGTAAGAGAGTTTGTGGATGTTTTTCTGGAAGAGTTACCTGGAATACCCCCGGATAGGGAGGTGGAATTCGGAATTGACTTGCTACCGGGTACAGCTCCTGTGTTAATTGTCCTGATAGAATGGCACCGAAGGATTTGGTTGAGCTAAAGGCTCAGATCCAAGAATTGCTTGATCGTGGGTTTATTCGACCCAGTGTGTCTCCATGGGGAGCACCGGTCTTGTTTGTGAAGAAGAAGGACGGAACTATGCGTATGTGCATAGATTATCGTCAATTGAATAAGCTAACCATCAAGAACAAGTACCCTTTGCCAAGGATTGACGACTTTTTCGATCAGCTTAAGGGGGCCGCGGTATTCTCAAAGATCGACTTAAGGTCTGGATATCATCAATTGAAGGTAAAGGAGGCAGATATCCATAAGACAGCTTTCCGGACAAGATACGGCCATTATAAGTTCTTAGTAATGCCGTTCGGATTGAAGAACGCCCAGCCGCGTTCATGGATATGATGAATCGGGTTTTTCAACCCTACTTGGACCAGTTCGTCGTTGTATTCATTGAGGACATCCTAGTGTATTCCAAGTCAGAAGAAGAACATGATGAGCATCTTCGAATAGTGTTGCAAGTGTGAATTTTGGCTTAAGGAGGTTGCATTCTTAGGGCATGTGGTGTCTGCAGAAGGAATAAGGGTGGATCCTCGAAAGATTGAGGCAGTGTTATATTGGAAACCACCTAAGTCTGTGGCTGAGGTTCGTAGTTTCTTGGGATTGGCAGGCTACTACAGAAGGTTTGTAGAAGGGTTCTCATCGATAGCCGCACCTTTGACAAAGTTGTTGCGAAAGGAAGTACCTTTCGTATGGACAGAGAAGCAACAAGAGAGCTTTGAGAAGTTTAAGAGGGTCTTGACTGAAGCTCCGGTTTTGATTCAACCTGAGGCAGGGAAGGATTTCGTGGTGTATTGTGACGCTTCTCATATAGGTTTGGGTTGCGTACTGATGCAAGATGGGAAGGTTGTCACTTATGCGTCTCGGCAATTAAGGCCACACGAGGTTAACTACCCGACGCATGATTTGGAATTGGCGGTAATGGTCTTTGCTCTTAAGGTATGGAGGCATTATCTTTATGGAGAAAAGTCGGTAATCTACACAAACGATAAAAGCCTTAAGTATCTGTTGACTCAGAAGAAGTTGAACCTGAGACAGCGACGGTGGGTGGAGTTATTGAAGGATTATGATTGTTCTATAGAGTATCATCTGGGCAAGGCAAATGTAGTGGCAGATGCCCTAAGTCGAAAAGTAGTGTCGGATCTGAGAGCGATGTTCGCACATTTGTGCTTGTATGACGATGGAAGTTTGCTGGCAGAGTTACAAGTTAAGCCGATGTGGTTGAATGAGGTGAAAGAAAGTCAGTTAATGGATGAGGATCTAAGTGCTAAGCTACGGCAAGTGCAGAATGGAGAGTTGGAAGATTACGGTATTAATGACGAAGGAGTGTTGTGTTTCAAGGGTAAGGTCTGTATGCCGAAGAATGAGGACTTAAGGTAGAGGATTCTTCAGGAATCGCATAGTAGTCCTTGTGCTATGCATCCTGGAGGTAGTAAGTTGTACAGAGATTTAAGGGAATAATTTTGGTGGCCTGGTCTTAAAAGGGAAGTTACCGAATTTATGGGGAAATGCTTGACGTGTCAGCAAGTTAAGGCTGAACACCAAGTTCCATCAGGATTGCTTCAGCCAATCAAGATTCCACAGTGGAAGTGGGAGAGAATCACCATGGACTTCGTTAGTGGGCTTCCCCTTACGCCTACTAAGAAGGACTCGGTATGGGTGATAGTGGATCGGTTGACAAAGTCCGCGCATTTCATTCCAGTGCGGGTTGACTATTCTTTGTAGAAGTTAGCAAAGTTGTATGTGGTGGAAATTGTAAGGTTGCATGGATTTCCGGTGTCGATCATCTCAGATAGGGATCCAAGGTTTAGGACTCGGTTTTTTGGAAAGCTCTGCATCAAGCATTAGGCACCAGATTGGATTTCATTACGGCATTTCATCCACAATCGTACGGTCAGTCTGAACGGGTAATCCAAGTGTTAGAGGATATGTTGAGAGGTTGTGTAATAGACTTCAGAGGAAGTTGGGAAGAGTATTTGCCGTTAGCGGAATTTGCATACAACAACAGCTATCAGGCCAATATTCGAATGGCACCGTATGAAGCGCTATATGGACGGAAGTGTCGCACTCCTACGTGTTGGACAGAATTAAGGGAACGTCGAGTTTTGGGTCCAGAGATTGTGGTAGAATTCGAAGAGAAGGTTGAGGTAATTCGGACACGGTTGAAGAAAGCATCTGATAGGCAAAAGTCGTACGCAGATCTTAAGCGAAAGGAAATAGAATTTGATGTGGGGGATCAAGTGTTTCTTAAAGTGTCGCCTTGGAATAAGGTGATCAGATTTGGTCGTAAAGGGAAGCTAAGTCCCAGGTTTATAGGACCTTATCGGGTATTGAAGTAAGTTGGACCAGTGGCATACCAGTTAGAGTTGCCTTCGAAATTGAAGCAGATGCACGATGTATTCCATGTTTCGATGCTACGTCGTTATCGATCGGATCCATCTCATGTAGTACCAGTTGAGGAGGTGGAGCTAAGGCCAGGTTTGTCCTACGAGGAAGAGCCGATTCAGATTTTGGAACGAGATATGAAAGTGCTACGAAGGAAGTCAGTTCCTTTAGTCAAAGTGTTATGGCATAATCATGGACCAGAAGAAGCTTCATGGGAGCCAGAAGAAGCAACACGACAGTAATACCCTCACTTATTTTAGCCAGGTAATTTCGAGGTCGAAATTATTTTAAAGGGGGTAGAACTGTAATAATCGGGATTTTGGGCTTATGAATTATTGCTGAATTTTATGTGAAAGCATGCCTATGTGTATTATAAGTATGTTTTATGAAATTTTAGGACTTTATAATATAGGAGAATACCCTAGAAAATATCAAATTTGAAGCTTTGTAAGGGGAGCTAAGCCTGATAGGCCTTAAGAGAAATTATAAGTGAAATCAGACACAAAAATGGGCCTGTTAAAGTGGCAAGGAGGCGCCACTTAAAGCCTCTGTAAGTGACGCCACAAGCATGTACAAATGGGCTAGGGTTCGAGTCACAAGGGAAGTAAAATAAGAGCTTTTATTTTACAGCAACAAGGAGGAGTAGTGGATAGCATGGGGAGACTGAGGGAGGAGTTTTAGATGTGGCTAAATCCTTTTGAATTATTTTACAGCAACACTTATTTCGGCTAAAGTAGAAGATAAAGGTTGATTTATTTTGAATTATTTTTAAATGAGTAAAGAGAAGAGAAAATAGGGGATTGGATAGAGGGAAGGAGAGTTGGCCGATTGGGGGACTCTAAGTGTAGTAATTTCGGCAAAAAGTGGAGAGGTGAGGCCATTCTCTATTCTTTTCTTTTCTCTTTTGTTCCTCTTCCGAATTTTCTAGCAAATATCCTCTTTTCTCTTTTATTTTGCCAAAGCCGAAATACCCTGTGTTCTAGCCGAATCTCCCTCATCAATCTTCTCTTCTTCTCATAGTTTCTCAAAAGCCTGTTAAGCATTACCTAGCCTATAGCCGAATCTCTCAAGTGGAGTCAGGAATGAATACTGTCAATTTCAACATTAAAGGTAAGACTGAGTGTCGTTCGATTTCCTATCTTTTTCTTTTAGCTGAAAGTTAAGGACTAATCCCATTAATATTCTTGTTTGCCGAAACTTGGAAGGATCTTTCGGGAATTTTTGGAGTGGCCGACTTCTAAGGAGGAGATCTTGAGATTTGGATCCGAGGTAGTGCGTAAGGTGTAAGGTTAGTAGAAGGCCATTTATTTGAATGTTAGAATGGGATCTAACATATGCCATTGTGATTTCGACAGATACCCCAACCAAGTAGCACTTTTCGGGATTTAGATCCACAAGGTAAGTGCATGTGAGCCAAGGCCATATTTAGTGTTTTAGATCTATTAATTATTTGTTTAAAAGCTGAAAACTAACCAAGTCAAGTAATCTAGTGTTAGCCGATTACAAGGGAGAAAGGCTACAAAGTTTCGGGATTTGATTAGTAATCAAATCGGCAGCGAGGTAAGGAGTTTGGTTGCAATAATCCTTCGGGATTTGTTTAATTAGCCGAATGGCTTGTTGCTAACCTATTTGGTGTTGGCCGAACGTAGGAATTTGAAATCTAGAGCATTAGATCGGGAGTTTTCGGGATTTCAGTGAAAGCGTTAAGTAAACCAGGTGTGTACCCCACACTGAATCTTGATTGATTTACGGTAATATTTTAATAAATGTGTTAATAAGAATATGTAAGATGTGGCTAAGGGTACCATGCAATGGTACAAAGTACTCAGGTACGTTAATCTACTACTACGGTAGTTATAATATTATGAATATCTGTTATGGCACGTATATGAATATTGATAAGACTGTGGAATAAGGAAAATGGCATGATATTTGCGTAATTTGTATGACATGGGGCATATGGATGATTATGAAAGGGGAAGTGATCTGGTGGTTTTTACCACAATTTCTGGTGACTTCGGTCACATAATCTGAATGTGGTGACTTATGTCACAAAATATATTATCGGGTGGCTATGCCACAAATTTATAAGAGGCGATGAGCACGTCAATGCAAATGATCGCGGCCGATGATGTGTAGCGGATGGAGGGTCGACTTAGTAGTCCCCACGGTGTGATGGTTGGTACGGGTGATGTGTAGCGGATGGCTATCTAGGTTGGGTTTGGGATTGCATCATCATTATATTTGCTATACGTATGGATTTGTATGCCTAAATCTTGGGGACTTAGTGTTGGTTATACACACTGAGTCTGTTTGACTCACCCCGTTGTGGGATATTTTTTCAGGTGACACTCAGTAATGGACCGGGTCGGCAGGAGCTTAGTGGTGGCCATGTTCAGCTCAGATTTTATTTTATTTTTGACTCACTTATCTCTAAGTATTTTTGGATTTATTTTTGGGCTTTGTTTTTATTGTTGTAATAAGGCCATTACAATTAACTGTTTCATGCATGCTCTCTATTTAATTTTGTTTTCATGATACGATTGTTATTAAATTAAGGATTTACAATTTTTTTTATAAAAATAAATTTTTAAATGTTGTGACACCTAAACATAAATGATTTTCAAATTAAAAGATAATCTTTAACAAATTTGGCAATTCTTTTTAACTTCTGGTTTTGGAATATAAAAACAAGGTTTTAATAAATTCCTGATTTCAAAAAGAACAAGATTTTCAATTGAACCCATCACAAATCAAATTTGTCCAAAATTACCCAAAGTTTTCCAAGGTAACCAACGAATTTTGAAATTGTTTTACTCAAGGAACATACCAGATCCGGTCAAGGCTCGTGGGCCGGGTTTGGGGGTGTTTCAGTTTAGGCAGGGGAGGTAATGGCTCAGGTAGAGGTCGTGGAGCACCAGGCAGAGGGGCAGGTGGTACAAAGGCGAGACAGCCTGAGTTGGTCTACGCAGCGAGGCGTCGAGAGGAGGGCGAAGCACCGGACGTCATAACCGGTACGTTCTTAATTTTTGGAGTACCTTATAATGCTTTAATTGATGTTGGTTCGACGCATTCGTATGTTGCTAGTAGCATTGTGGAAACCATGAATCTAGACTCTGAGATTACTTCTAGGAAGATGACAGTGATAAGCCCTCTAGGTCACTCTGTAGAAGTAAGTAAACTATATAGAGATGTACCCTTAGAACTTCAAGGGGTCGTACTTTTGGCTGATTTGATGGAACTACGGTTTGGGGAGTTCGATCTGATTCCCGGGATAGATTGGCTGGTAAAGTATCACGCTAGCTTGGATTGTGTAGCTAAGCGCATGGTGTTGAAGACCATAGAAGGGGATGAGGTGGTGATGATAGGTAATAGGAGAGATTACCTATCCAATGTGGTTTCTGCACTGAAGGCTGAGAAAATGGTTAGGAAGGGTTGTGAAGCATTTTTGGTGCATGTTTGTGCTTTGGAAGCTAAGGATGCAACTGTAAACAATATCCGAACTGTAGGGGAATTTGCTGATGTATTTCCAGAGGAGCTCCCGGGTATACCGCCTGACCGCGAGGTTGAGTTCGGTATAGACTTGTTACCCGGAACTGCGCAAGTATCTATTGCTCCATATAGGATGGCACCAAAGGAATTCGTGGAGTTGAAGGCCCAGATTCAGGAATTGTTGGATAGAGGTTTCATCCGACCGAGTGTATCACCTTGGGGAGCTCCAGTGCTTTTTGTCAAGAAGAAGGATGGTACGATGCGGATGTGTATAGACTACCGCCAGCTGAACAAGTTGACTATAAAAAACAAGTATCCGTTGCCCAGGATTGACGACTTGTTTGATTAACTCAAAGGTGCATCGGTTTTCTCTAAGATTGACCTTAGGTCGGGGTATCATCAGCTCAAAGTAAAGGAGACTGATATTCATAAGACGGCATTTCGTACTCAGTATGGGCACTACGAGTTTCTGGTAATGCCTTTGGGTTTGACTAACGCTCCGGCAGCATTCATGGACATGATGAATCATGTGTTTCAGCCATATCTACGACATCTTGGTGTACTCAAAATCGGAGGAAGAACATGACGCGTACCTTCGAGTGGTTCTTCAGATTTTAACAGAAAAGCAGTTATACGCCAAGTTTAGTAAGTGTGAGTTCTGGCTTAAAGAGGTGACTTTCTTGGGTCATGTTGTATCAGCTGAGGGAATTAGGGTGGATCCTCGTAAGATTGAGGCGGTGTTGGATTGGAAACCACCTAAGTCAGTTACAGAGATTTAGAGTTTTCTGGGTTTGGCTGGATACTACAGAAGGTTTGTAGAAGGGTTTTCCTTAATTGCAGCACCATTGACTAAGCTGTTGAGAAAAGGGGTTCCATTTGTGTGGACTGAGAAGCAACAGGAGAGTTTTGATAAGTTGAAGAAGATTTTGACTGAAGCTCCGGTGTTAATTCAGCCTGAGGCAGGAAAGGAATTCACGGTTTATTGTGATGCATCGCATACTAGCTTAGGGTGTGTGCTGATGCAAGATGGAAAAGTGGTCGCTTATGCATCTCGACAGTTGAGGCCTCATGAAGGTAACTATCCGACACATGATTTGGAGTTGGTTGTAGTGGTTTTCGGCTTGAAGATTTAGAGGCATTATTTGTATGGGGAGAAGTCGATAGTCTACACGGATCACAAGAGTCTGAAGTACCTCTTGACTCAGAAGGATTTAAATTTGAGGCAGCGAAGGTGGATCAAACTGTTGAAAGATTACGACTGTTCGATTGAGTACCATCCGGGTAAGCTAACGTAGTAGCTGATGCATTAGGCCGTAAGGTGGTAGCGTACTTGCAAGCAATGTTTGCTCACCTTAGCCTTTATGGTGATGGGAGTCTTTTGGCAGAATTGCAAGTAAAGCCAAATTGGATTGATCAGGTTAAGGAGAAACAGCTGATAGATGAGGTTTTGAGTTCTCGGAGGGTACAAGTGCAGAATGGTGAATCTGAGGGTTACAGCTTGGGTAGTGATGGAGTACTGTGTCTTCAAGGGAAGGTATGTATGCCTAAGGACGTCGAGTTGAGACAGCAGATTCTTCAGGAAGCTCATAGCAGCCCATGCGCTATGCATCTTGGAGGCAGCAAGATGTATCGTGATTTGAGGGACCAGTTCTTGTGGCCAAGTCTTAAGCGTGAAGTAACTGAGTTTGTAAGCAAGTGTTTGATATGCCAGCAAGTTAAGGCTGAGCATCAGTTGCCATCGTGGTACATTGTTGCAAATGCAGAAAGATCCCACAATGGAAGTGGGAAAGGATTACGATGGATTTCGTCAGTGGGCTTCCCCTTACGCCTAGTAAGAAGGACTCAGTATGGGTAATAGTGGATCGTTTGACTAAGTCGGCTCATTTCATACCGGTGAGGGTTGACTATTCGCTTCAGAAATTAGCCAAGTTGTATGTGGCAGAGATAGTGCGATTGCATGGGGTGCCAGTGTCCGTTATCTCAGACAGGGATCCCAGGTTCACGTCGAGGTTTTGGAAAGCTTTGCATTAGGCTTTGGGTACCAAATTGAATTTCAGCACGGCTTTTCATCCGCAGTCTGATGGGCAGTCTGAGAGGGTAATTTAGATTCTGGAGGACATGTTAAGGGGCTGTGTTCTAGATTTCAGTGGTAGTTGGGAGGAGTATCTTCCATTGGCAGAGTTCGCTTATAACAATAGTTATCAAGCGAGTATTCAGATGGCACCATATAAGGCGCTATATGGACGAAAATGTCGTACTCCTACATGTTGGACAGAACTGGGTGAACGACGGTTGTTGGGTCCGGAGTTAGTGGTAGAAACAGAAGATAAGGTTAAGGTAATTCGAGCTCGACTTAAGGAGGCGTCGGAGAGGCAGAAATCTTACACCGATCTTAAGCGCAGGGATATTGAGTATGCAGTGGGTGATAAGGTTTTTCTGAAGGTATCACCTTGGAAAAAGGTGTTGAGATTTGGTCGGAAGGGCAAGCTAAGCCCTAGATTCATCGGGCCTTATACCGTGTTGAAGCGAGTGGGACCGGTAGCTTATCAGCTCAAGCTGCCAGTAGAGTTAAGTCAGATTCATGACGTCTTTCATGTTTCAATGCTTAGGCGCTATCGATCAGATCCGTCACATGTGGTACCAGTTGAGGAGATAGAGGTAAGCCCTGGCTTGTCTTTTGAGGAGGAACCAGTACGAATTTGGATCGGGATGTCAAGGTTCTTCGACGGAGGTCAGTTCCTTTGGTGAAAGTACTATAGCAGAACCATGGTACAGAGGAGGCCACTTGGGAACTCAAGGAGGTGATGCGGCAGCAATACCCTCAACTCTTCTGACCAGGTAATTTCGAGGCCAAAATTATTTTTAAGGGCGGTAGAACTGTAACATCCTTAAATTGGGGTTCTGCATTTTGCTTGTGTTGCATGTGATGAATTGCTTATAATGTTGATTTAATAGGTTTTGGGGTCTAGTTATAACCCTAGGTTGGGCCTGAGTTAGGGCTAAGAATTTTGTTTTAGTGTTTGGGAAGAGGGAGCAAGGTGACTAGGTGTTAAAAGAATTAATTGGAGGATTTGGACACAAGAATTACCTTGGTAGAGTGGCAAGGGAGGCGCTACTCAGGTGCAAGGGAGGTGACGCCACAGGGAGCAAGGGGGGACCTTGGTTCGAGCTGCAGAAATCCCTTTCTGCTCATTATTTTTGACGCCACAAGCAAGGAGAGGTGTACTTAGGTGGGACTCTCATGGATAGATGTGGATTGAGTCAACCAGTTTGAAATGGATGGAAGGGAGGAAAATTGGTGTTTGACTCATTCAAATTTGTTTAAATGAGTGGATGAGAGGAATTCAAGGAGAAAAGAGGGGGGACGGCAAGTGTTGTGTGTGTAGCCGAATTCTTGAAGGGTGGCAATCGGTTTGGGTTCTTTTGGGTGTTGGCCGAATGTGCCTTGGGTAGTAGCAAAAATCGGCTAGCTTAGATGGTTTCCCTTCTTGCATTTTGTGCTAAAACCCGGGTCTTAAGTACTTTTCGTTCTTTTTCTCTTTTGGCAAATTTTGGGCACTTGGCCTAATCATTTTAGCAACCCCTGTAAAGAGCCGAATACTCTCTATGTGCCGAATCCACTCAGGTCACTTCTTCTTTTTCTTATTTTTCTTCAAAACCGAAACCACCATTGTTCATCTTCTCCTTTCTTCTTTTTGCTTATAGCCGAAACCAACAACCTTACCCCCATTTGGCATCTTTTTTTTTCATTCTCTCAAAACCCCTTTCATTGTGCCGAAATCTCTTTCATTCTCCCTAGCCGAATACTTCTTTCCCCATTATCATTTTTCTTCTTCATCTTGATTACCCACAAAAGCCAAAAGCTTTGTTGTCCCTTTCGTTTTCATCAAGAATTTTGGCCGAATATTGTGTTCATAAACCCCTCCTACCTTGCGTTTTCTCCATCATCTTAAGTGTCGAAATTAACTTCTTTCTTTTGAGGATAGCCGAATCTCCTGGTAAGATTCTTATTCCCTTCTTGATCAACTTGGGGTAATGCCGAAACCCCACTGCTCTTCTATCTTTTCTTCTATTAAGGATCTGAGTATTAATTTCCATTTTTTATTTGTTTCATACTAGTAGCCGAAACTTCTAGTATCATTAGGGAGTGTCAATCTTTGGAGTATAGAAGCCGAATCAATCATCAAGGTGAGGGGCGACTAACTCATGTGGTTTCGGGTTTCATGTTATGGCTGAATGGCCTCTGGTCTCTAAATGGAATGTTAAAACCGAATGCAGGGAGGGCTATAGTCGAATACAGCGAGCCTTCAGGATTTTGTGGTCGATCTAGGTGAGGGTGTTATCATTTCGTGATCTTTTTCGCAATCGTTCAAAATCCGAAGACTAACCATTTGTGTGTATTAAGGTTTAGCCGATTGTAAGGGAAATCATCACTTGGTTTCGGGATTTGGTTGGAAACCAAATCGGCTTAAGGTGAGTGTTATATTTGGGGCGACATATCCTTCGAGATTTCTAATAGAGCCGAATGGGCTTTTGGATTACTAACTAATGTTGGCCGATTGTAGGAGGGAGCAACGTTCGGGATCTCATTAGTTTGCGTAGTTTCGGGATTCTCCTAGATTTACGAATAGCCAGTTGTGTAAAACGCTTACACACTTTATTAGTATAATATGTATATTATGTTACCGTGATAACTATTGAATCAGTGAATGTGCCTTACGGGCATGAGCTTGGAAACTGGGTAAGTCCCCTGTTATGTGATTCACGATATATGAATATTCATGTTATGTTAATTGCTATGCTATGCCTTATTGCATGACACATGATATTATGACACGTATGATATGAGTATGATGATGATGGGATTGATGAGAGGAGGGGGATGATTTATTTGGACTGTGACCAGTGGTTTTGACCACAAGATGGGTTGGCCCCATCATTTGATTTGTGACTACGGTCACCAGTGGTTTTGACCACACTATGATTATTTGTGACTAAGTCCCAGTGGTTTTGACCACACTATTGATATTTGTGACTACGGTCACCAGTGGTTTTGACCACACATGGATATTGTGACTCATCCCAGTGGTTTGGTACCACAGCGGGTTGGCCCCACATGATATTACGGGATTGTCATCAGTGGTTTTGACCACACGATGGGTTGGCCCCATCACTTGATTTGTGACTACGGTCACCAGTGGTTTTGACCACACCGATATATGATATTGTGACTTCGGTCACCAGTGGTTTTGACCACCAGTGGTTTTGACCACACGGGGTAGTTAAAGGAGATTGGATGGCTAGGTTATGGGTTGCATAATCTGCATGTTTTACTGATGATCTGTGTAAGTGGTTGAATTATCGGGGTGGGGATTTATACACTGAGTCTTGGTGACTCACGCCTTCCCTTATATTTTGTTGATGAGACATAGATCGCGGATATGGAGCCGGGGAGGACTCGAGGTGGCCATGCATCTTCGTTTGGTTTTGGATTTTAAACTTCTATTTCGATTCTCTAGATTTTTCTTTAATTTGGTTTGGGTTTGTAATAAGGCCGCTAGTATTATTTTGGGTTCTTTAATTATTTACTTTTACTTTGATTATATTTTACATATACTGGATTTATAGACTTGATAAATTAACCGGTACAAAGTAATGTTTTCAAAACTATAACTCTTTCAGGTTTTTAACCGTTACCATCGGGTAGCAAAGTTCATAAAATAATAAAAAGGGTAACTTGAATGTTTTTATAACTTAAATTTTCAACCAACTTCAAAAGCAAACGGTTTTAATTTGATTATACTCATGACATTCAGTTCTTATTAAGTATCAGATGATTTCTAAAATTTGTATTTTTAAGAGGGGTTTCCGACCATGGGTTACTCCCAAGTTTTAAAACAACTATACATCAATTCCAGCATCACTTTTAAACAAGGACTTCTAACCTTTTTACGATCCAAGAGTTTTCTTAAAAATTTTCCCGACACACTTGTATTTTCAAAATGTTTTCACTCTGTAGCATGCCAGATTCGGTCGTGGTGTGTTGACCGGGTTTGGGGTGTTACATGGACGCAATAATTGAAAGATGAATGCTTAATTTATATCCTAGCCCGATTAAATTAAAGGTTTGTAATAAATCGAGAGAGGTCTATTACCTTACATAACTTTTAGATTTGTGTGATTAAAGTGTTTCAAACTTAATCCATCCATGTTACTTCACATAACTCCAAGAAATCCTTAGTTAAATATGATCATGGTAGTATGCATATTTTTCTAAGTAAAAGATTCCGAAAGTATTTAAACTAGTTTCAAGTTAATGAAAGATCAAGTTGTCATGGAATACTTTCTGGACATTGTTAAACAAGATGAAAATTGAATTAACTTGAATATTGTAATTATTCTAACTCATTCATGTTATTATTGTTGAAGTTTGTGAATTTGGTACTAAACCATCTTATTTCATTCATTGCATATAAGATTAATTCATTTGCATTTAATTAATTTAATTTAACACCTAGCAATCAAAATTATTGTGTTTTCTTCCCAACTTATAATCTTTAATTTTGCAATTATTTGATTAACATATACAGTCCACGTGGAAATGTTAACTCTTATACGTACTTATTACTTAATGAAGATTGTGTATACTTGTATAAACCTACACATTACAGATAATCTACAGATAACCATGCATTGGAAATTCACACTAAAATGACACTAAACAGCACAAGCAATCCAAGCAGAGAATTTTAAGCTTTAAAAACATTAGGCATCTCCTTTATCTCAATAATTACTTGAAATGCAAACTCAACAAGAAATAAAACTCTCATGAAAGATTCACTCAAAGCACTCAAAGTGTTTAAGGTTAAAGCAATATGCACTCAGTAGTCGAACAAGAAATGATATTACCATAGGCTTGCTTGAAAATAAAATCTCCACCACTATAGAATGAGATAACACACCAATCAAGAGGTCTTTAAAAGGTTGTAATTGGGCTCAAGTTAAGGGTATGGAAAATGTCAAAAAAGTTGGTTACAATTAAGAGTTGAGTTGATAAGTTACCAAACTAAAAAAAAAAAATCAAATGCTAAATTAAAAGAATTTACATCAATAAGAAATAAAGAATAAAAATGAGCTTTTCAACACAATATGAAACTAACTATTCAAGCTCAATAATTTTTTTTCAAATTTTCAAATTTCTTATTTTTGATTTTTTTTAAGAACAAAGTAAAATTCAGCAATACAAATGATGAAATATAATTAGGCAACTAACCAAATCAAACTCGAAAAAAGGGAGTCAATAAAAGGATAATTTTACAACAGAGATATGGGTTACGGGTTAACATAAATGGGGTGAGAAAAAATATGTGTTAGGATCAACGATGTTTACTAGATAATAATATAACATGTAAGTTGATTAAAGGTTAGGTGGGTTAAATCCTAAGTGCCTCTATAATCTCAATATAACAAATCAATAATATGGTCTCAACATGTATAATCGAAGCAAGTTCTAAAATAACAAATCAAGTTGACATGCTCTCAACCAAAAATAAAAATGAGCACGAATAAATATATGCTCTATAGGCTCAAAGCTCACAAAAAATTATGGTTTTGGTGTCAAACATGCAACTTTAAAATTTCAAAATACTTCTTTAGTTTAAGGAGACAACCTAAAACAATAATAATTGAAAAACAACTTATCATGCTTGACTCTCTCGTGACTTAAAGTATAAATCACCCGATTCACAAAAATGCACAAATTATTCCAAAACAAAGTCAATACAAACTCCAAATTAAAATAAAATTTAACTTCCAAGATAGGCATGGGAAAATTACTTAAACACAAACAATAATTCAGGGATCTTATCGTATAAAAACATAAACAGCCTCCCTACACTTAAGATGTACATTATTCTCAATGTACAGAGATATATAAACAAAATAAGTACATGTTTCCGAGCAAAATAATAAGAAAATAGACAAAAATAAATAAGATAAAGAGATAACAAACTAGAAATAAAAACAACCGAAAAAATAATAGAAATAACAGTTCATAATAAATGAAAAAAAAAACATATAAGTCTCAAAAATAAAATAAAAACAACTAACAAAAAATAGAAGAACAACTGGAAATAAAATTTAAAATAAATAACAAAAAAAATAAAATAAATCAGTGATTGGCATTTGGTGGTAAGTCTGAATCATGAGGTGTCGCATCGGGTAGAGAAATATGGAAAGGCTAGCACATCCGCTGCAGATACGCCTCCTCAATGCCATTGAACCGTGCTGACTGTTGGTCGATGTGCTCCAAATGTAACTAATCAAGTCAATCAATCTGTTATGACTACTATTGCTGAAGGCGATAGATATCGTCAAGTGTAACTGAATGCACAGGCGTAGTAGTAGAGTGGCTGGCAGAAGGACTGGAAACGGGTCTCGGTGGTGGTGGAAGGTTATCATCTAGATGCTCATCATCATCATGCTAATGATTCAGATGCAGTAATACATACTCATCACCGAAGGGGTCGAGCTGACGAGCGACCATCCCCATATGTTTCATTACACTCAAGCTTTGTGGTGTCATGTTCCCAACCAAAGTAAGATTACCAATCTACTGAAGGGTCTCGAGGAGGTCGAAGTAATGAGCCAAGTGTAACACCCCTTACCTGTATTCCACTCTAGAACTGGGTACGAGGCATTATCAGACTTACTTTGCTTGTACATACAACTTTGGGCTCTAAAAATCCATCCCCAACTTAAACTTCTCATTCAAATGAATAACATCCTTATCATGGGCCTATGAGGCCTTAAACATACATTCAGAAGGTCTCAGAATTAAACTGAAAACTTTTACACTCTTAGAAAAATTTTGCATAAACAGGGGCCACACGCCTGTGTGAAATGGAACATGCCCATGTGGGCAGGCCGTGTGGTCACACACGCACATATTCCTAGCCCGTGTGGAATTTATTTTCTAATTCGACCTACATGGGTTTTCACACGGCCTGACACACGCATGTGTCCCTGGCCCTTGTTCCTCTCACGACCTCGACACGCCCGTGTCTTAGCCTGTGTGCCAAAACCATGGCATTCTATTTATGACGTCATCACTTCACTAGGGTCACACGGCCAAGGCACACGCCAGTGTCCTTAAGCCGTGTGTCAAATTAAATTCCAAATTTTAAGTGCAGACTTCACACGGCCTAGGCACACGCCCATGTCCATGGCCATGCCTCCCACACGGCTGAGACACACGGTCGTGTCTCTACCCATGTGTTTACTACTGAGCATTCTAACTTTGTAAACTTAGTATCAATGGAACACACGGCCGATCAACACGCCCATGGGGCTGACCGTGTGTCTCACACGGCCTAGACACATGCCCGTGTGTCTACCCTTGTGGACATTAAAAAGGCTTATACGATTCCATATCCCGAATATGGTCTTATACGATTCTCATATTCAATACCGAAGCCATATCCTAGATATGGTCTTATGCGGGATTTCCATTTGATGCCGAGGCCATGTCCCCGACATGGTCTTACACGGGACCTTATCATTATCCATCTCATGTCTCGGTGATAGTAATTTCACATTTATTATAGTCCCATTGGGACTTCAACATCTCAACTTTTATCACCTTTCTCATTCAACATCGATACTCAATTTCATAGAATATAATGCATCACTATAATATAAAGCATTCTCAAATATGCTAACATAAATGTTGAATTTATCACATACAAACTTACCTCGATTTTCAAAATAAGCTAGATCGTCGATCTAGTCCGATACTTTGTTCTTTCCCCGGTCGAGGTAAATTCTTGGTTCTTCTTGATCTATAATAGCAAATTAGTTTATTTAATTATCACATTAATAAATGCATTTCACAAATCATGCTTTGGAAAAATTACTATTTTGCCCTTAGACTTTTATAAAATGACCATTTTACCCCTAGGCTCAGAAATCAATTCTTATCAAATTTCTCTCTTTAACGAGCCTAGGTGAACCTTTATTTCTCTTATGGCTACCATCAAAGCTCAACATTTCACACATTTACTACATTTTTTACAACCTTAACAAAAGGTCCTTTTAGGTGTTTTCTTAGTAACACCTTTCACAAAAGTTGTTCATCTAACAACTAAGACCCATTTTCTTCCATAAAAATGCAGCAAAAAATTTAAAAGCTTTCATGGAAAAACTCTAAACTCTTCACCATTTAACAAAATAGTCCCCTCTTTAGAAAACTTAAGCTTTAGGGGTTCCAAAAGTACAATTTTTATCAAGAAATGATCACTAGAACACTTACCTTTCACAAAAGTTGTTCATCTAACAACTAAGACCCATTTTCTTCCATAAAAATGCAGCAAAAAAACTTAAAAGCTTTCATGGAAAAACTCTAAACTCTTCACCATTTAACAAAATAGTCCCCTCTTTAGAAAGCTTAAGCTTTAAGGGTTCCAAAAATACAATTTTTATCAAGAAATGATCACTAGAACACTTACTTGTAAAGAGAAGAGTGTGCTGAAATTTTTAAGTTTTCCAAACCCTATTTTCTTCTAATTTTTTGTGGAAGGAAAGGAGAAGAAAGATGATATCTTTTCTTCTTTATTTTATTTTATTTCCTAGACAATTTTTCACCTAATCTACCAACTCGACCAATTTTGACATATTTTTTCTCCTATGGTCGGCTAACCATCACTTAAGGGGGCTAATTGCCCTTTAAAGATCTAAAATTAAAATTCCATAGCTATTTGGCACCCTTATCTTGTAATTTTGAAGTTTCACACTTTATGCGATTTAGTCCTTTTTCGCAATTAAGCATGAAATCGCTAATATTAAAGCATCAAAATTTTCATGTACTTATATAATCATGCTCTAGCTCATAAAATATCATGAAAATAATTTTATCTAACCTCATATTAGTGGTTCCGAATCACTGTTTCGACTAGCCCCTAATTTGGGCTATTACACCAAGTGTGTTACATATGGACACATACAGATAGGCCCTCTTTGTGATCGCTCAATCTAATAACGAGAACACTGGCTACGAAGTGGGTTAGATAAATTGGATATCACAGGTGCGTACTCCATAAAAAGTGCCTACAACACTCATACTCTCTTTTCAATTGGCTAGTGTGTGAGCTAAAATGGCGTGACTGTAGCATAGGGCCAGAGGTAGGCATCGAGCCTTGGACTGGCTCAGGTTGTATGGAGAGGAAACCTCGAAGATGTTAGACCAATAGAGAGAATCTGAATGATGGATGTGCCTCGAAAGGGTGAAGAACTCAGGCGTGGCTAAGAAATCATCAGAATATAGGTTGAGAACAACTCCAAATTCTGCAATACTCAAATATCGAGTGATACCCCCAAGATAGAATGAAATTGCTTATGGTTTGTCCCTCGATGATAGCATTTTCTGTAGGAGGAATGTGGAGAAAAACTCTAAAGTAAGCTCAACATATGTCGGCTCCACGATTACAAAACACTACTCCCATGGGTCGTGTCTTGTAGAGTATGAACCAGTACAAATAAACCCATAATATGAAGGGTTGCCTAGTCGATACTCTAACCCAAACCTAGTGCTCTGTCCTTCAAACGCTGGTACCTCTCCTCATGGGGTGGATGGTTGAAGGTGAGCTATCGGTGATGGGTGGTTACAGTCGAAGAGGAGGAAGATGAGGTCCTAGTAGCCTTTCGCTTCTTGAACTGATTGGGTACCTTACTCTTGCCTCGTGTGTTCAGCATATGTACCTGACATAAAATATGACAACCAAATATCAAAGACCCAAAAAAATCATCATCAAATAATAACAAATCTAGCAGATAAACAAATTGACTTACAAAATAAAACAAATTAGCATGCAGTATATCACCGAATCACGTAATTACTATACCTAAAATCTACTCCTAATATCAACTAGAACAAATAGTAATTAGGCATAACAAAACTTAATTAAACTAAACTAATAATCTAAGATGAACAATAGTAATAATAATAAATATAATAAACATAATAAACACAATTCTAATAATAATAAAATAAATATAATACTAATAACAATAATAAAATAAATAAATAAATAAATAAAAGGTGAGGATAAATGGTGGGGGTTTACAACAGTGATGGTGGTGCACCCGATGCAGCTATAAAATGGTTCTGTGGGCAACGATGTTATGTTGAGAAAAAGGATTAAATCAGATGGTGTTGGGTGTGGATTCGGGGGGGGAAGGGAGGACAACTGGGTGGGAGTGGCATAAGGAACTCAGCAATGGTGGTGATAGATATTGATGAGAGAGGGAAAGGAATCAACGGCGAGTAGGGAAGGAGAGAGGTGTCTCTCTCACCAATACACTGAGGAAGAAATGAAGGGAACGATAGTGGCGAGGTTGAGGTGGGAAGGAAAATGGGTGGTTGCATAGGAGCCGGTGGATGGATCGACGAAGGTAGGAGAGGACCAGTGGTAAGGTAGGCAGATCGATGGTGCTGGAACAGCTGGAGTGGGTGACGGGGGCTATGGTTTTTGGGTAGGTAAAATGGCAAGAACAAAAGAAAAAAGTAAAAAAAATAATAATAAACCCTAATCTAGAATAGAAGATAGAGTTGTGTAACTGACCCGTGTTGGGTCACACGACTGTGTCTGGACCGTGTAAGGCCTCTTAGCCCATGTGTAACAGAAAAAAAAATTGAAATAAATAAGCTTAGTTTCCACATAGCCTAGGAGACTCCCATGTGTCAAGGCCATGTGTGCCAATCCAATTGCGATGCTTGTTCACTTCTCCCACACCCGTGTTCGAGGCTGTGTAGGTGACACAGTCTACCACATGCCCATGTACTCGATCGTATGTCTCACACGACCATGTCTATAGGCCATGTAACTCACTGATGTTGTGTGTGTTGAAAGAAAATTGGAAAAAATTAGTTCTAGTATGCACATGCCTGTGTGTCCAGGTTGTGTGTCCCATCTGGCCGTGTCTCCAGGTCGTGTGGATTATCTAAGACTGTGTTGTTCTTTTTTTTTTTTTAGTTTTTAATATTTATTTCATTTTTTAAAGTAATAAAAAAATATACACTAATGTTTTTTAATTTAACTAACATGAAAGTAAAATAAATAAATAAAATAAAAGTAGTCGGGCTGCCTCCCAAGAAGCGCTTATTTAGAGTCTAAACTTGACTTCCCTTTTTCAAGCTAATGATTAAGGCAGATCTCTCATTATTAATATCGCGGCCAAAATTCAGTTTGAAATGAAAAATGTTTACATTGAACGTGTCATAATCAAGGTGTGTTACCTTAATGATTCCGTATAGATGTATGTTTTGTTCCACAAATTGATTCGACCCTCTGGACTTAAGTTCTGAAAGGAACATCCATGGATTTGACTTGTCTAGCAACACTTTATCTCCAACTTTGAATTGGTTCGTTATCTTTACATGCACACTATAGCGTTGCTTAGTTATTTCTTTGACCGTTCTTGGGTTTTCATCAGCCTTTGTTTGCCATTCATCAAATCCATCAAGTTGCACCATTCGTTCTCCGCTCATCCCTTGATTTTTATCACCTTGAGATGGATACTGTTCGAACATGTAACATCCTAAATTTGGGGCTATTTGTGATTGAATAATTATTTCGTGTGTTGGAAGTGCTATAGTATTAACTATGGGAATGTAAGGCTTAATTAAAGGCCTTGAGTTGGCTCGGAATAGTAGAAAATATTATTTATAGGCTTTAAAGGAAGGAGCCCTGAATAGTTAGGGGTTACAAGAATAAGTAAAGGATTAATTGACACAAAATGGGCCTTGGCAAAGTGGCAAAAGTGAGGCCACTTAAGAGCTAGTGTTGACGCCACCAAGGGAGCTAGGAGCTTGTGTTCGAAGTCGCAGAAATCCTCTTTTTGCACTTTTAAGGGACGGCACAAGTGGGAGAGTTTTTCTCTTTAAACTCCTTTTATTATTAATATTAAAGGATAATATGAGCACTTTAAATTGGTTTTAATTTGCTTAAATCTAGAGATAAATAAGGATATTAATTGGATTATTAATTGATTATTATGGGAACAATTCAAACTATTTTGAAATAAATTAAAATAAGTGGCAAGGAGGAAATATAGGAGTTTGGGTGTTCAAATTATTTTGAATGAGTTTTAAACTAGTGGCAAGGAGAAGAGATAGGTGTTTACCGAAATTGGAACTCCTCAAGTGGAGCGGACGGCAAGTAAAGGGAGTCTAGTGCCGAATTCCCCTTAGTTCTTCTCATAATTTTCGACTAGCCTCATTAATCCCTATTTCACCTTTTATTTTCTTTCTCTCACACTTTTGGCCGAATCTCCTACACCACCTTCAACCTATTTTCTTTCTCTTCTCTTCCTTGAACCAAAACTCTTCTCTACTCTCTTCTTTGCCGAATCCCTCTCCCACCTTCACCATCTTTTCTTCTTTTTCCCACACTAGCCGAACTCTTTTCTTTTCCCTTTGTTAAACTTTAGCCGAATCTTAAGCAAGGGGAGATCTCCTTCAACTTCTTCTTCAATCGGTCCTAAGAGAAGGTAAGTGTGCCGAAACTTCATGGTTTTTCCCTCCCTGTTCTTAGCCGATTTCCATTAGGGGAAGGGGTAAGTGCCGATTTTGGCAATGGTTAATAGGGCTTCTAAACGTTCTTGTAAACGATCTCTCCTAGGTACCCCGGGATATTTGGAAACAGGCGATCTAAGCCCCAATCTCTAGCAATCGGTTTTGGAAGTAAGGTGGTAAGATTAATCTCTTTATTTTGACATTCGATTAAGCCGAAGGCTATTAGTCTTATTTACTAATCAGTGGTAGTTGATTAAGCAGATTCGGGAAATTGAGTACTGTGGTTAGTAACCGAAAGAATAAAGGTAAAGATTTGGGTTCAAGCAATAACCCTAAACGAATTATTTGGTTTGGCCGAATGGCCCATACCACTAACACTATTATGGCCGAATATAGGGACAAGTAGATCTAGGGTGGCCGACTCTTCTTTTTTGGGGATATAGGCTATTCAGGTGGTGACAGTGTGTACATACACACTTATGGCAATTAATAATCATGCTAAATATATGTTGTGTGTAAATCGCTTGATGTAGATACTACGGATTTAGTACCTTAATGGTACAAGCGAGGATCCCGGTAAGTCTCTGTTAATATGAGATTAGTATAATGCTTTTGGGAAGCATGGCTTATTGATACATGTGATAAATGTATGAGATCTGTTGATAACTGTTTAACTACTGTGGGTTATATGAGAGGAGGGGGCAGTGATATTGTGCCGACGGGCACCAGTGTTTTGGTAACACACTATGACTACGGTCACCAGAGGTTTGGTACCTCCAGAGGTTTGGCACCTCATAGCGTCTCGTCCCAGTGGCTTAGCACCACAGTGGGTTGGCCCCACAGATGATAAAACGGGATTGACGCCAGTGATTTGGTATCACACGATGGGTTGGCCCCATCAATCTCTTTGTGTCTACGGACACCAGTGTTTTGGTAACACATTGTGACTATATGTCACTAAAGTGGTTTGGCACCACCAAGTGGTTTGGTACCACAACGGGTAGACAGAGGCGTTTGGTTGGCTAGGTTGGGTACATAATATTATGTATGTTAATTGTTATATGTTGTGTATGAAAATGTTTTAAAACGGGGGAAGGGTTACATACTGAGTCTTGGTGACTCACCTTCTCCTTTACATTTTTCAGGTGACACTTAGATCGCGGATGTGGAGCCAGGTTGACTCGAGGTGGCCATGCAGTGGTTTTGAATTAATTAAACTTTAAACTTCGTTATTTTGTTTTATTGTCGGTTAAATTTTGTTTTGGATGTAATAAGGCCTCCTGATACTTTATGTTTGTTATTTTTCATATGTTGGATACTTTGTTTTAAACTATGATATTCATATTGAATTTAAAATCACATGTTTTCCAAAATTAAATCAAAAATGTCTTTATCGTGCCATCGGGCACCTTCGAAATTTTATAATAACTTGGCTTAAATAAATTTCCAAATTAAATCTAAGTATGGTTTTAACAAGACAATCAGATGGAAAGTTTTCGACAAACTTAAATCGACTTAAAAAGGGTTTCTTTCAGAAATATTTTTCCCTGTAACAAACTAGATTCGACCATAATGTTTGGGCCGGGTTTGGGTTGTTACAAAATTGGTATCAGAGCCCGGTTCAAAGCTCGGCTGTGGGGGCCCAAGGCCTAAAAATGTTTTGGTAGGCCTTATGGAATTATTTTTGATTTTTGAACAGCATAGCCCGAGTCTCCGGCACCGATCCGCCCAGGTAAGTACATCGAAACCTCTTTGTGAATTATATTCTGTAGAAACGTAGGAAGCATGGAACGTAGACAGACTTATAGGAACTTGAACCCTAGGATTAGACTACTCAACACACAAACAAGACATAAGACTTAAGGAACTAAACCAACCTATGACTTAGTCATTGAGCTAGGGTGTGGTAACCCCTGTACGCATGTCTAGGAGTGGATCTGGAAGAGCCTGGTATTTAAGCAGTCCTCGTGACTCACCTCCTCTTCGCAGGTATCCTACCTGGTGCGTAGCTTCGGTTCACCCTAACTCCGAGGGCTCAGTGGTGTGGCAACCTCTGTGCGCATGTCTAGAAAGGTCGGTGAGAGCTTGGTATTTATGCGGTCCGCGTGACCCACCTCCTCTTCACTCGAATCCTGCCTGGTGCGTAGCTTTGGTTCACCCTGACTAAGAGGGCTTGGTCATAGGCTTAACATAATGACTAAAACCCGAAAGGGAACTAGCCATGTTTTTTTTTGAAAAGAATGAAACAACAAACCCTAATGTTTTCAAAACTTGTGCAATAATTTTTTTTCAAATCCGAGAACATTATTTTTACAACGTTTTTCTCGAAAAACTTGATCTGTGGAAAATTACAAAAATGCCCTTAGGGGGGTAAAATTACCAAAATGCCCTTGATTCATAAAATTATCAACTCAATGGTTTTGCCCAAAAATTTCAATGATTTTACAAATATTCAAAACCCTGCTCTGCAAATCAACAATAAAATATTTTGGTCTTGGAAAATTACGAAAATGACCTCAATTTGTGAAAATTACCGAAATGACCCTGATCTTTGAAATTCTTTACAAACATCACCACTTGAAAGGGAAAGTTTTCAAAAAGGGAACCCTCGAAGTTTTACAACTGTTGGAAATATCCTCGATTTATCAAAATTACAAAATTACCCCTGATTGACAAAATTACCGAAATACCCCTAGTTTCCAAAACGATGCCATATCTTTAAATTTTGCCAATTTTCGTAAACATCCTCCAGTTTTGGGGAATTTCAAAGTGATTTGTTTCATTAAAATTTTACAACTTCTTCTATTACGAAAATACCCTTGGGTTAGAAATGGGCAGAAATGTCCGAAGAGTGAATAGGTATGGAAAGTATTAAGGAATGGATGCATGAACTCCTTTGTGTGAACTAGGATAGAAGACTGAAACCTTGTTTGCTCGAAAGAATCTCTGATTAAACCTTATCCATAAAATTTCTTCGCGAGTAATAAAGTGGAACAAATGCTAACGCATAAAAATTTTCTTAATCAGATTAAAAGCGCGGTAGATAGAATGAGTTCTAGAGGACGTGGACACCGTGGACGCTGTAGGGGTAGGATGACGGTGTCTGAACCCGTCAGGTCGGGTCAAGGTTCTGAAAACGAGGTACCACCGCCACCACCACCTCCTACTTTTAGAGCTGAGGAGCAGGATCAGACCGGTGGTGAGGCGGTATCGCAAGCTATTTTGCGAGTCTTGGAGATGGTGGCTGGGGCTGGTGGAAATTTCGGAGCTCGGAAATCTATTCCCGAGCGACTCCGATCTAACGGAGCTGAGGTATTCTGGGGTGTGTCGGGCGTGGCACCCAGTGCAGCAGAATACTGGTTAGAGTCGATCGAAAGGATCATGGATGACCTTGATCTGACTGAGGAGGAGAAGCTGAAAGGAGCAGTGTCACTACTGAAGGATGAAGCATATCAGTGGTGGCTCACGGTTCGAGATGGAGCCCCGGCAGATGATCTCACATGGGATTACTTTAAAACTGCTTTTCAGAAGAAGTATGTGGGCACTAGCTACACTGATGCTCAAAGGAAAACTTTTCTGAACCTAGTGCAAGGAACTAAGTCAGTAGTGGAATATGAGGCGGAGTTTTTAAGGTTGAGTAGGTATGCTAGAGGCATCGTGGCTACTGAACATGAGCGCTGTGCCCGCTTTGAGGATGGACTCAGGGATGATTTGAGGTTACTGATTGCCCCGCAGCAGGTTCGTGAGTTTTCATCTCTAGTGGAAAAGGCTAAAGTAGCCGAAGGGATCAAGGAGGCTGTGAGGCAAAGCTATAGTAGGAATAGTCAGAAGAGAGGATTTGGGTCAGCTGGATCGGGTGGCAATAATGCACAGAAAAGGGCTAGGCAGAGTGGGCCAAATCAGACAGTGAGGCCCACGACTACTAATCAGAGGCTGACTCAGTGTAACCACTGTGGAAAAACCCATTGGGGAGGTTGTTGGACTAGTGATAGAGGATGTTTTGAATGTGGATCGTTGGATCACCGTGTAAGGGACTGTCCACGGAAGCTAGCTAAGAATCAGCCAGAGGGGCAGAATCGTACTCAGGATAGAAATGTGGGACCACAGAGGGGTCGCGATAACGGTAGAGGAGGAAATGGTCCTAATAGAGGTCGTGGAACTCAGGGCAGAGGTTCAGGCAACACAGAGGCTAGGCAGCCCGGTTTAGTCTACGCAGCGAGGCGTCGCGAGGAGGGTGACGCACCGGATGTCATAACCGGTACGTTTCTAATTTTTGGTCTTCCTTACGTTGCATTGATTGATGTGGGTTCGACGCACTCGTACATTGCTAGTAGTGTGGTAGAAACTATGGACCAAGACTCTGAAACTGTTTCTAGGAAGATGACTGTAGTTAGCCCTTTAGGTCACTCTGTAGTGGTAGACAAACTTTATAGAGACGTACCCCTAGAACTCCAAGGGGTAGTATTCGTGGCTGATCTGATGGAACTACCGTTTGGGGAGTTCGATTTGATCCTTGGAATGGACTGGTGGTTCGATGATCGGCGAATTTGGATTGCGCGGCTAAGCGCATGGTTCTTAAGACGGCGGAAGGGGAGGAAGTGGTTATGATAGGGGATAGAAGGAATTACCTATCCAATGTAGTGTCTGCCTTGAAGGCTGAGAAGATGGTCAAGAAGGGTTGTGAGGCGTATTTGGTTCGAATATGTGCCTTGGAAGCTAAGGAGTCAGTAGTTGGAAAAGTTCGAACAGTAGGGGAATTCGCTGATGTGTTCCCAGAAGAACTTCCGGTCCGCTTCGGATCGGAAGTCGAATTCGGTATAGACTTGCTACCTGGAACGGCACCTGTGTCGATAGCACCATACCGAATGGCACCAAAGGAATTGGTGGAGCTTAAGGCTCAAATTCAGGAGCTCTTGGATAGAGGGTTTATTCGACCAAGTATATCTCCGTGGGCAGCACCTGTGTTGTTTGTCAAGAAGAAAGATGGGTCAATGCGGATGTGTATCGACTACCACCAACTGAACAAGTTAACGATCAAGAACAAGTACCCACGCCTCGGATTGGCGACTTGTTCGACCAAGCTCAAAGGGTGCCTCGGTGTTCTCGAAGATAGACCTTAGGTCGGGTTACCATCAACTTAAGGTGAAAGAAGTTAATGTTCACAAGACAGCATTCAGAACTCGGTGTGGGCACTACGAGTTCCTAGTGATGCCATTTGGGTTGACCAACGCGCCGGCAGCGTTTATGGACTTAATGAATAGAGTATTTCAGCAGTACTTGGATCAATTTGTCGTGGTGTTCATAGACAACATATTGGTTTATTCTAAGACGGAGGAGGAGCATGATATGCATTTGCGCATAGTCCTACAAGTGTTGAGGGAGAAGCAATTATATGCCAAATTCAGTAAGTGCGAATTTTGGCTTAGGGAGGTGGCTTTCTTAGGTCACGTGGTGTCGGCTGAAGGAATCAGAGTAGACCCTCGTAAGGTTGAAGTGGTGTTGGATTGGAAACCGCCTAGGTCGGTGGCTGAAATACGGAGTTTTCTTGGTCTAACGGGGTACTATCGGAGATTCGTGAAAGGATTCTCTTTAATCGCAGCGTCCTTGACTAAGTTACTAAGGAAAGGTGTTCCATTTGTATGGTCGGAGAAGCAGCAAGGAAGCTTTGATAAGCTAAGGAAAATTCTGACGGAAGCTCCGATTTTGGTGCAGCCTGAGGCAGGGAAGTTATTTACAGTCTATTGTGATGCATCCCATACTGGTTTGGGATGTGTGCTGATGCAGGAAGGGAAGGTAGTAGCCTATGCATCCCGTCAGTTAAGACCGCATGAGGTTAACTACCCAACGCACGATTTGGAGTTAGCAGCAGTTGTTTTCGCTCTGAAGATATGGAGGCAGTACCTGTATGGGGAGAAGTCAATAGTCTACACGGATCACAAAAGTTTGAGGTATCTTCTGACTCAGAAAGATCTAAACCTGAGACAGCGTCGGTGGATTGAACTATTAAAGGACTACGATTGTTCAATCAAGTACCATCTAGGTAAGGCTAACGTGGTAGCTGACGCGTTGAGCCGGAAGGTTGTGACGGACTTAAGAGTGATGTTCGCTCGGTTGAGTCTATATGATGATGGGAGTCTTTTGGCAGAACTTCAAGTTAAGCCAACGTGGATTGAGGAGATTAAGGAAAAGCAGTTAGTGGATGAAGGGTTGAATGCTAAGAAGATGCAAGTTCAGGATGATGGTTTAGAAGAGTATAGTTTGACTGGTGATGGTGTGCTGTGTTTTCAAGGACGAGCTTGCATGCCAAAGGATACGGAACTGAGGCAGAAAATTCTCCAAGATGCACATAGCAGCCCGTATGCTATGCATCCGGGAGGAAGCAAGATGTATGGAGATCTACGGAAACAGATTACGTGGCGTGGTTGAAGCGTGAGGTAACTGAATCTGTGGGAAAGTGTCTGACATGCCAGCAGGTTAAGGCGGAACATCAGTTGCCATCAGGGCTACTCCAACCAGTAAAGATCCCTCAATTGAAATGGGAGAGGATCACTATGGATTTTGTCAGTGGGCTACCCCTTACGCCCAGCAAAAAGGACGCAGTTTGGGTAATTGTAGACCGTCTGACTAAGTCAGCACACTTCATACCGGTAAGAGTGGATTTTTCTCTTCAGAAGCTAGCTAGGCTGTATGTGTCAGAAATAGTAAGATTACATGGTGTGCCTGTATCGATCATCTTGGATAGGGATCCCAGATTCACATCAAGGTTCTGGAAAGCGTTGCATCAAGCTTTGGGTACACGGTTGGATTTTAGTACAGCCTTCCATCCACAGTCTGACGGACAATCGAAAAGAGTGATACAGATCTTGGAGGATATGTTAAGAGGATGCGTCTTGGATTTTAGTGGTAGTTGGGAGGAGTATCTACCATTAGCGGAATTCGCTTATAACAATAGTTATCAAGCGAGTATTCAGATGGCCCCATATGAAGCACTGTATGGATGGAAATGCCGTACTCCTACATGTTGGACGGAGTTGGGTGAACGACAAGTTCTGGGTCCAGAATTTGTAGCAGAAACTGAGGACAAAGTTAAGGTAATCCGGACTCGTCTCAAGGAAGCATCAGATAGGCAGAAGTCCTATGCTGATTTAAAATGCAAGGAAATGGAGTACGCTGTAGGGGACAAGGTTTTTCTGAAGGTGTCGCCTTGGAGAAAGGTGTTAAGATTTGGTCGGAAAGGAAAGCTAAGCCCAAGGTTCTTCGGGCCATACAAAGTATTAAAGCGAGTAGGACCGGTAGCTTATCAGCTTGAGTTACCGGCAGAACTGAATCAGATTCATGATGTCTTCCTTGTATCGATGCTGAGACGGTATCGGTCAGATCCCTCGCACGTTGTGCCAGTAGCAGAGATTGAGGTCAACTCGGATTTATCTTTTGAAGAAGAACCAGTTCAGATCTTAGATCGAGATGTCAAGGTTCTACGTAGGAAGTCAGTGCCCTTAGTAAAAGTGCTATGGCGGAACCATGGTGTGGAAGAAGCTACGTGGGAACCTGAGGATGTGATACGGCAGCAATACCCCTATCTGTTTTAACCAGGTAATTTCGAGGATGAAATTTATTTTAAGGGGGGTAGAACTGTAACATCCTAAATTTGGGGCTATTTGTGATTGAATAATTATTTCGTGTGTTGGAAGTGCTATAGTATTAATTATGGGAATGTAAGGCTTAATTAAAGGCCTTGAGTTGGCTCGGAATAGTAGAAAATATTATTTATAGGCTTTAAAGGAAGGGAGCCTGAATAGTTAGGGGTTACAAGAATAAGTAAAGGATTAATTGACACAAAATGAGCCTTGGCAAAGTGGCAAAACTGAGGCCACTTAAGAGCTAGTGTTGACGCCACCAAGGGGAGCTAGGGAGCTTGTGTTCGAGTCGCAGAAATCCCTCTTTTTGCACTTTAAGGGGACGGCACAAGTGGGAGAGTTTTTCTCTCTTTAAACTCCTTTTTATTATTAATATTAAAGGATAATATGAGCACTTTAAATTGGTTTTAATTTGCTTAAATCTAGAGATAAATAAGGATATTAATTGGATTATTAATTGTTTATTATGGGAACAATTCAAACTATTTTGAAATAAATTAAAAATAACTGGCAAGGAGGAAATATAGGAGTTTGGGTGTTCAAATTATTTTGAATGAGTTTTAAACTAGTGGCAAGGAGAAGAGATAGGTGTTTGCTGAAATTGGAACTCCTCAAGTGGAGTGGACGGCAAGTAAAGGGAGTCTAGTGCCGAATTCCCCTTAGTTCTTCTCATAATTTTCGGCTAGCCTCATTAATCCCTATTTCACCTTTTATTTTCTTTCTCTCACACTTTTGGCCGAATCTCCTACACCACCTTCAACCTATTTTCTCTCTCTTCTCTTCCTTGAACCAAAACTCTTCTCTACTCTCTTCTTTGCCGAATCCCTCTCCCACCTTCACCATCTTTTCTTCTTTTTCCCACACTAGCCAAACTCTTTTCTTTTCCCTTTGTTAAACTTTAGCAGAATCTTAAGCAAGGAGATCTCCTTCAACTTCTTCTTCAATCGGTCCTAAGAGAAGGTAAGTGTGCAGAAACTTCATGGTTTTTCCTCCTGTTCTTAGCCGATTTCCATTAGGGGAGGGGTAAGTGCCGATTTTGGCAATGGTTAATAGGGCTTCTAAACGTTCTTGTAAACGATCTCTCCTAGGTACCGCGGGATATTTGGAAACAAAGTGATCTAAGCCCCAATCTCTAGCAATCGATTTTGGAAGTAAGGTGGTAAGATTAATCTCTTTATTTTGACACATTCGATTAAGCCAGAAGGCTATTAGTCTTATTTACTAATCGGTGGTAGTTGATTAAGCGATTCGGAAATTGAGTAATCGTGGTTAGTAAATAGAAAGAATAAAGGTAAAGATTCGGGTTCAAGCAATAACCCTAAAAGAATTATTTGGTTTGGCCGAATGGCCCATATCACTAACACTATTATGGCCGAATATAGGGACAAGTAGATCTAGGGTGGCCGACTCTTCTTCTTTTCGGGATATAGGCTATTCAGTGGTGACAGGTGTGTACATACACACTTATGGCAATTAATAACTGTGCTAAATATATGTTGTGTGTAAATCTGCTTGATGTAGATACGGATTTAGTACCTTAATGGTACAAGCGAGGATCCCGGTAAGTCTCTGTTAATATGAGATTAGTATAATGCTTTTGGGAAGCATGGCTTATTGATACATGTGATAAATGTATGAGATCTGTTGATAACTGTTTAACCACTGTGGGTTATATGAGAGGAGGGGGCAGTGATATTGTGCCGACGGGCACCAGTGTTTTGGTAACACACTGTGACTACGGTCACCAGAGGTTTGGTACCTCCAGAGGTTTGGCACCTCATAGCGTCTCGTCCCAGTGGCTTAGCACCACAGTGGGTTGGCCCCACAGATGATAAAACGGGATTGACGCCAGTGATTTGGTATCACACGATGGGTTGGCCCCATCAATCTCTTTGTGTCTACGGACACCAGTGTTTTGGTAACACATTGTGACTATATGTCACCAGTGGTTTGGCACCACCAGTGGTTTGGTACCACAACGGGGTAGACAGAGGCGTTTGGTTGGCTAGGTTGGGCACATAATATTATGTATGTTAATTGTTATATGTTGTGTATGAAAATGTTTTAAAACGGGGGAAGGGTTACATACTGAGTCTTGGTGACTCACCTTCTCTTTTACATTTTTCAGGTGACACTTAGATCGCGGATGTGGAGCCGGGTTGACTCGAGGTGGCCATGCAGTGGTTTTGAATTAATTAAACTTTAAACTTCGTTATTTTGTTTTATTGTCGGTTAAATTTTGTTTTGGATGTAATAAGGCCTCCTGATACTTTATGTTTGTTATTTTTCATATGTTGGATACTTTGTTTTAAACTATGATATTCATATTGAATTTAAAATCACATGTTTTCCAAAATTAAATCGAAAAATGTCTTTATCGTGCCATCGGGCACCTTCGAAATTTTATAATAACTTGGCTTAAATAAATTTCCAAATTAAATCTAAGTATGGTTTTAACAAGACAATCAGATGGAAAGTTTTCGACAAACTTAAATCGACTTAAAAAGGGTTTCTTTCAGAAATATTTTTCCCTGTAACAAACTAGATTCGGCCATAATGTTTGGGCTGGGTTTGGGTTGTTACAGAACACGTTTTCATTAGTGAATTCTTGCAAAGAATGTCAAGCACATGATTACTAACACTAATAGAATAACGAGTATCATCTCACTCAATAGGAACTCTAACAAAATCACTTGCTTGAAGAGCAACTTATTCATCACTTACACTCAGCACAAGTTCACCATTACCCATATTAATAATAGTTCTAGCTGTGGCTAAAATGAGTCGACCTAAGATAACTGGAACTTCAATAGCCTCATCTATATCCAATGTAACGAAATCAACAGGGAATGTATATTTATCTACTTTTACAAGTACATCCTCAATAATACCCTTAGAATACCTAATTGATCTGTCAACTAATTGAATGCTCATCCTAGTGGGTTTTAGTTCCCTGAGACCAAGTTATTTGAACATTTTATAAGGCATAACATTTATATTAGCGCCCAAATCAGGCAAAACGTTTTCAACATTTAAGCTACCAATAAGACAAAGAATAGTAAAACTCCCTAGATCCTTAAGCTTGGTGGTACTTTGTTTTGGAGAATGGTCGAGCAATCCTCATTGAGCTCCATAGTTGACAAGTCGTCTAACTTCCTTTTATTTGTTAACAGGTCCTTTAAAAATTTTGCATACTTTGGCATCTTTGAAAAGGCTTCAATAAAAGGTACGTTAATATGCAATTTTTTCAAAAGTTCAAGAAATTTACCATATTGTTCTTTTATTCGGTTTTGCTTCAATACTTTTGGATATGGAATTCGTGATTTGTATTCTCTGACCATCGGCTTATACTCTTTCTTGTTTTCCTCAACCCCATCATTTTTCTCAACAAATTCTAGATTTACCTTCTTTTTAGGCTCGACTAACTCTTCCACACTTTGAACAGTGATTGCGTGGACTTGCTCCTTTGGGTTGGTTTCAGTGTTACTAGGTAAGCTACGTTGCTATCTCTTCGAAACTAGTTTAGCAAGCTGCCCAGTCTGATTTTCAAGCCTTTGAATCGATGCTTGCTAATTTTTCAAAGCTTTCTCAGTGTTTTAAAATCAAGTTTTGGACACCGAAATAAATTTACCTCACATCTTCTCAAATTTTAGTTTTTTTCTTGCTGATAAATTTGTTGAAAACCCAAAGGGGGTTGTGACCTTTGATTACCTTGACCACCCAATTAAAATTTGGATGGTTCCTCCATCTTAAATTATATTTATTGCTATACTGGTTATTTTGAGGTCTAGAATTATTATCCATAAACTTGACTTGCTTGTGCTTCATGTTAGAACCAAAAGGTAAACATTCCGGATTTATTATCCCTACTCCAGTTGCATCACATTGCATTACTAGATCCATCGTGTTATTGCAACTCAAGCCATCAATATTAAAAACACTGACTGCTTTAATCAGTTTTGTTCTCATGACTTGCCACTGATAGTTATTTAGTGTCATCTCCTTAATAAACTCTTGGGGTGCCTCAGGTGTCTTAGTATTCAATGTTCCACCAACTACTACGTCAATTAGTTGCCTAATCGAGGGATTCAAACTATTGTGAAAGGTTTGAACTTGCAACCACAAAGGTAACCCATTATGAGGACACATTCTCAAAAAATCCTTAAATCTCTTCCATGCATCATATAATGTCTCAAACTCAATTTGAGAAAAAGAACAGATGGCGTTCCTCAACTTAGTTTTTTTAACTAGTGTAAAGCACTTCAACAGAAATTTCTCAGTAATCTGATCCCAAGTTGTGATAGAACCCTGTGGAAACGAATTCAGCCACTATTTTGTCTTACTCCTCAAAGAGAATGGGAACAACTGTAAGCATATGAAATCATCAATAACGCCATTAAGCTTAAATAAGATGCAAATCTCTAGAAAGTTAGTCAAATGAGCATTTGGATCTTCATATTGTAACTCATCAAACTGGACATATTGTTGTACCATCTGAATTGTGTTTAGCTTTAGCTCAAAATTGTTTGCAGCAATAATCGGTCTGATGATACTCCATTCAACCCCAATCAAAGTAGGCTTAGCATAATCATACATAGTACGAGGAGCATGAGGTGCAGGAGGTTGCTAATTGTTTTGATTATTTTCCATCTCCACAGTAATATCCTTTTCCTCTTGATCATCTATTAAAATCTGTTGACTTTGCCTTACTTCTCTAACTTTTCTCCGATTTCTGCAAGCAGCTTTCTTGATCTCACTATCAGAAACTAACGGTTCCAACGAATTTTCTCTAGTCATAAACCAAAAGAACTTATCAGAATCAAACAAATGAAAAATAATTAAAGACAAAAATATTAGAATTAAAATAAAAAATGGCTAAATTAATAGAAATAAAGTTTTGCTAATATTTTAATCCCCAGCAACGGCGCTAAAAACTTGATCCATCTTAAACTAACTAAACATCTGACTAAGGTAAGTGCACCAATCAATTAATAGTATAGCTACGGGGAGCAAAGATATCGTTCCTACAAAGACTAAAAGTATTAGTAATTACCATCTTTCTATTATTTAACCAATAAATTTTGAGTGATTGATTAAAACTAAAATTAACTAAATTAATTAACTATGAACGCAACAAAGAATAGATCAGGAAAATAAACGATTAACAACAAAAGAAAAACAATACCTAGGAATGAATAGGGTCTTTTCCTCCATTGATTTAAGCAAATCAAACATGGATCAATAAGCTAAAAATATTATGTAACAGCCCGATTTAGGGCCTAGTCGGAACAGTGGTGCGAGACCACAAATCCGAAATAGTAAAATGAATTTTTATGATAATTGAAATGTTTGCATGATGGTATGAAAGTTTCTTGTGGAATTTTTATGAAAATTTACATTAAAGGGTCCATGAGGACTAAATTGCAAAAGTTGCAAAATATGAGTTTCTAAAGCTTTTTGTATGAAATAGCTTTAGAATAGTACGTAGAAGTCCTTAAATAGTAATTTGCCCAAATTATAATTTTTGGACAAAATTGGACATGAGTTAGTAATTTGTAAAAATTTAGAGAGAAGGGTATTTTGGTCATTTATCATTTTAATGATTAAAATAGGAAAAAGATGATAAAAATCCCATTCATCTTCTTCCTTGGTGCCGAAAATTTGAAGAACCCCATAGCTAGGGTTTGTTCATCTTTCAAGCTTGCTAGTAAGTTCATCTTAGCCCCGTTTTTAATATTCTTCGTATTTTGAAGTTCTCGTATTATGAACTAGCTATTTTTAGCTATAAAATGAGCTAAGATGCATGTTCAAAAATCTACCCAAGAATGACATGTTTGCAAAATGATATTTTATGGAAGTTTATGAGAGTTTGATGTTAGATAAACATCTTTTCCTTAATGAATTTCATGAAAAATGATAGTATGGGCTAATTTGTAATAGTTATGAAATTGGTCATACATATTAGAAATATTGAGAACTAATGATTGTTATAGTAGAGAAAATGAATCAGCTAAGCATGATGTTTAAGAAGTTGAATGAGAATCATTTTACGAGCCTAGGGGCAAAGTGCAAATATGAGAAAGTTTAGGGGCAAAATAGTAATTTTCCCAAAGTATAAGTTAAGAGTCAATTTAGTCAATGTGGGTATTAAATGATCTAATTATTATTATACATCAAGAAAAATGAAGCCCGGATTGAAACCGAGGCAAGAACAAAGTCGAGGACTAAATTGCATACCTGTATACATTTTGTATATTGAGGTAAGTTTGTATGATTTCTAAGCTTTATAACTACTATAATTGAATTGCTTAGTATAATGTACATTATTACCATAGAAATGCTTATTACTATGTTAAATAGAGAAATTAATGAGATTAAGCATGAGAAAGTCCCGATTGAAGTTGAATTACTTAGGATACTCGATCTACCACACGAGATAAAAAAGTCCGTATAAGACCAAGCCAAGGCATGGCATCGGCAAGCAAGTAAAGTTATCATGTAAGTCCAAGACAAGTCTTGGCATTGAAGAGTTATTATGAGATGAAGACCCATGTAAGCCCAAGCTAAGGCATGGCATTGAAAAGCTATCATGAGATAGAGATCCCATGTAAGTCCAAGCCAAGGCATGCCATTGGTGAGTAACAAGAAAGATTTCATGTAAGTCTAAGCCAAGGTTTGGCATTGACCAGTTCATGAGTAAAGATAACAAGTAAGACCATGTCAAGACATGGAAATGGTAAGTTCCCAAGGGAACACACAAGGAAGACTTTGAGTAAGTCTATGTCAATACATGGCATCAATACCAAGATGAGATATCCCATGTAAGACCATATCGAGGATATGGCTTTGGCATCGAGTTATGTGGGATGAGATTCAGTATCCTCGGTTATTCATAGAAATTCATCGGGCAAATGAGTAAAGCTTAAAAGAGTAAAGCTTACATGAGTAAAGCTTAAACGAGTAAAGCTTAAATGATATAGCAAGAAAAATTAAGTAAGCAAAGCTATTATTAAGTTGTAAATGAGTATTATTCATGTTATGAATGATTAATTAGAGATTATGATTATTATAGTAAAGTATGTTGATCTATGTGATAAAGTGATACAGGTATCTTGTTTACCTCACGAGCATGAGACTAGTAAGTGTCATGAGATATGTAAGAATCAATATGAATAAGTAAGCTTTAAAGCTGAAATTTAATTATATTAAGCAAGTATGTTGCTATGTGCATTATATGCAAACTTACAAAGCTAAATGCTTACGTCTTTAATTCTTTCTTCTTATGTAGTCCCACCAAGCTAATCTCGTGGATCATCATCATCGGAGCTCGAAGCTTCACTATCAATTGATAGTTTGATATAGCCAAGTGTTTATATTAAGTATGGGATGTATAGGAAGCATTTCATTTGAGAATGTATTTTAAAATTAGCCAAAGTGTTGGCTATCAAGCTTAGTATTCTTTTTGTATATGGCCAAAGAGATTGGTCATGAATTATTAAGTATGTATGATTTTATTTATCAATGAAGTATGTATCCTTGTTCATGTTAGATTTATTAAATTGAGTTGTTGATTTAAGCATGAGTTTGGTCTTGATTTCATGGTGGCAATTTGCTTGGTAAATAGCCTCTAAGTGCCTACACGGTTGGACACATGGGCGTGTGTCTAAGCCGTGCATACCCTGCACCTTTGTACCTTAAGTCAGGATAGACCACGGGCTAATCCCATGGCCGTTTGTTTAGGTCATGTGTGATACACAGTTAGAACATGGGCATGTTCCTAGATCGTGTGAATAAGTCAGTATATCAAGGTATATCACATGGTCTAAGTCCACGGGCGTGTCAAGACTGTGTGAAATTAGTCAGTGTCGACTACGGTTGGAAGACATGGGCATGTCTTAGGGGTATACGGGCGTGTCCTAAGCCACATGGGCGCGTGACCCCTGTTTTGAGGAAAAGTTCCCGATTGAATTCCGAAAGTTCTCAGATATGTGTTTAAGGCCTCATAGGCCCATGATATGTACGTTTTGACTAATAAAGAAGAGTTTCTATTTTGGAACAAAATTTTACAGCCCGTAAGTACATGTTTAAGTGAGTTCAAGCATGGTAATGTCTCGTATCTAGTCTTAGCCTTGGACTCAGGTACAAAGTGTTACATTTAGTGGTATCAGAGCTACGATTTAGTCAGTTCTAGGACTAACATAGCACGAGCACGAGTCTAGCTATACATGCCACACATGAGAATGTTTTTTATAATGATAGTGTGACGACTCCTGACGACTTAAATTATGTTTATACATATAGTAAATGATCCCAAAAGAGCTGTGGTGGATGATGTAGAAAGTAACGCGTCGGCTCCTGCAGAAGGGATGGTGCCGAATGAGAATGAGAATAGACCCACTACGGTGAGTCAATGAGGATGAGAAGAGGCTAGAGAAGCCTTCCTCCATATGATGAATATGAGGTATACAGAGTTTGTTCGTACGAACCCAAATGCACAACCCCCTCCACCCCCGCCGGTTCCACAACCTATCTCTGTAGCCCCTCAAGTAGTAGATGTGGTAAGAGGGGACAAACCTCCAGTTGATAGGATCAGGAAATATGGGGCAGAAGAATTTAGGGCTAGAAAAGATAATGATCCGGAAAAGGCTGAGTTCTGGTTAGAAAATACCATTAAGGTATTTAATGAGTTGTCATGCACGTCTGAAGAATGCATGAAATGTGTAGTTTTTCTTTTAAGAGATTCTGCCTATCAATGGTGGAACACCTTGGTATCGACAGTACCAAGAGAGAAGATCACTTGGGAATTCTTCCAAGAAGAGTTTAAGAAAAAGTATATCAGTCAAAGGTTTATGAACCAGAAAAGGAAGGAATTCCTAGAGCTGAAGCAAGGCAAGATGTCGGTGACTGATTATGAGCGTGAGTTTGTACTACTCAGCAAATACGCTCAAGAATGCGTGTCCACTGAAGCCATCATGAGTAAAAGATTTGAAGACGGGTTAAATGAGGACATCAAACTATTTGTTACTATCCTAGAATTAAAGGAATTTGTTGTGCTAGTAGAGAGGGCTTGTAAAGCCGAAGAGCTGGTAAAGGAGAAGAGAAAATCTGAAATAGAGTCTCGTGACTCTAGAAAGAGATAGTGGAATAAGTCATTCCAATCCTTATCCAAAAAGTCATAAGATTTCCCTACCCGATCGGCTACTTCCATTGGATTTTCCAGGAAGGACAAGAGTAAACAATATTCGGGAAATAAAGCACAGACTACTTCTATTGCTAGTGTAGGGAATATTCGATCTAACAGACCCGAATGCCCACAGTGTGGCATATGTCATCTTGGAGAATGTTAAGCGCACGAAAACGCATGTTTTAGATGTGGTTCCTAAGACCACTACATAAACGATTGTCCAGAGATGATGAAAGGAGAGAGAACTCAGAACCCGAGATCTAGGAGTATGGTCCGAGGATGACCGCAGAGAAACCCAGGAAGTAGGGCAGGTGGAAGAGGTAACCCTAGAGAACAGGCCGCGAGACCCGAGGGTAGGGCGTCTGCAAGAACTTATGCCATTCGCGCTCACGAAGAGACATCTTCTCTTGATGTTATCACGAGTACCTTTTCTCTTTATGATATTAAACTTATTGCTTTAATAGATCCCGGATCCACACACTCTTACATTTGTATGAAACTAGTATCCAGTATGAATATGCTTATAGATTTTACATAATTTACGATTAAGGTGTCTAGTCCTTTAGGTCATTATTTTAAAGCAAATCTTATGTTGCTACCATTTGATGAGTTTGACATCATTCTTGGTATGGACTGGTTGACCACCCATGATGTAATAGTTAATTGTGGGAAGAAATATATTGAGATGAGATGTGAGAATGGGGATACTCTCCATATATAATCAGATGAGCAAATTAAATTATCAGTAATGATTTCTCACATGACGGCACAGAGATACATAAGAAAAGGGTATGAGGCATATCTGACCTTTGTGATGAATGATAAAGAAACAGAGTTAAAGATTGAGTCAGTACCGATAGTATGTGAGTACGTGGATGTTTTTCCTGAAGAATTACCAGGACTACCACCAGTTAGAGAGGTTGAGTTCAGCATTGAGCTAGCTCTCGGTACTGTACCAATATCAATTACTCCTTACAGAATGGCTCCAATGGAGTTGAAGGAGTTGAAGTCATAGTTGCAAGAGTTGACAAATAAAGGCTTGCAACTTTGCAAGATCAAGTTGTTCACCATGGGGTGCTCCGGTGTTATTTGTGAAAAAGAAAGATGGCACCATGAGATTGTGCATAGATTACCGTCAGCTTAATAAAGTGATAGTAAAGAACAAGTACCCATTGCCTAGGATCGATGATTTGTTCGATCAATTGAAAGGAGCCACTGTGTTCTCCAAAATAGACTTGAGATCAGGGTACTATCAGTTAAGAGTAAAGGACTTAGATGTGTCCAAGACAACTTTTCGAACAAGGTATGGGCATTATGAATTTTTAGCCATGCCCTTTGGTTTGACCAATGCTCCTGCGGTATTCATGGACTTAACGAACCGCATTTTCAGACCATACCTCGACAAGTTTGTAGTCATTTTCATTGACGACATACTGATTTATTCCCGAGATGAGAATGAGCATGTTGAGCATCTACGTACAGTTTTACAGACTCTTCGAGAAAATCAGTTGTATGCCAAGTTTAGTAAAAGTGAATTTTGGCTCAAGGAAGTAAGATTTCTGGTACATATTGTCTCAGGAGAAGGAGTTCGAGTAGACCCCAGTAAGATTTTGGCTATTATGGATTGGAAGCCATTGAAGAATATCTCTGAGATTAGAAGTTTTCTAGGCCTAGCCGGTTATTATAGATGATTCATCAAGGGGTTTTCCATGATTGCAACCCTGATGACTAAATTGTTACAGAAAAATGTGGAGTTTGCCTGGACAGAAAGATGCCAACAAAGTTTCGAGAAACTGAAAACAATGTTGACAGAAGCTCTAATTTTAGTACAACCCGAGACAGGGAAAGAATTTATAATTTACAGCGATGCATCCTTAAATGGATTAGGCTGTGTACTTATGCAAGGAGGCAAGGTGATTGCTTATGCCTCCAGACAGTTGAAGCCTCATGAGAAGAATTATCCGACGCATGATTTAGAGTTGGCTGCCATAGTATTTGCTTTAAAGATTTGGAGACACCATTTATATGGTGAAAGATGTCAGATTTTTACTGATCACAAAAGTCTGAAGTACTTAATGACTCAGATAGAATTGAACTTTAGGCAATGGAGATGGTTAGAGTTGATAAACGATTATGAGTTAATCATTGACTACCATCCTGGAAAGGCGAATGTGGTCGTCGATGCTTTGAGCAGGAAGTCCCTTTTTGCATTAAGGGCAATGAATTTGCCGATGACCTTATTTGACGATGGTTCTATTCTAGTTGAGTTGAGAGCTAGACCAATGTTCCTTCGAGAGATCTTTGAGGCTCAGAAAGAAGATAGTGAATTGCAAGTCAAGAGAGCTCAGTGCGAGTCAAATGTTGAATCTGACTTTCGAATTAATTTTGATGGATACTTGATGTTTAAAGATAGAGTTTGTGTATCGAGAAAAGAAGAGCTTATCCAGAGAATTTTGCATGAGGCACATAACGGATGTCTATCTATGCATCCTGGTAGTGCTAAGATGTATAATGACTTGAAGCAATAGTATTGGTGGCTGAAAATGAAGAAAGATATTTCAAAATTTGTTTCCAAATGCATGATTTGTCAGCAGGTAAAGGCTGAACACCAAGTACCTTTGGGTTTGCTTCAGCCAATTATGGTACCCGAGTGGAAATGGGACCGTATCACTATGGATTTTGTAACGGGATTACCATTATCATCGAGCAAGGAAGATGCTATATGGGTTGTAGTTGATAGACTCACGAAGTCAACTCATTTCTTACCTGTGCGAGTGGATTACTCACTCGACAAGTTGGCAAGTTTATATGTTTCTAAAATAGTAAGGCTTCATGGAGTTCCTTTGTCAGTCATATCGGATAGAGATCCACGATTTACATCCTCAAACTAACGGTCAGTCGGAGAGATTAATTCAAGTACTCGAGGATATGCTCCGGTGTTGTGTCCTCGAATTCCCAGGCAGTTGGAAAAGTTTCTCCCATTGGTAGAATTTACCTACAATAATAGTTTTCAGTCAAGTTTAAAGATGGCACCTTATGAGGCTCTATATGGGCGTAAGTGCAGAACGCCTTTATTTTGGACTGAACTAAAAGAAAACCAAATTCACGGGGTTGATTTGGTTAGAGAAGTTGAAGAGAAAGTAAAAGTGATACGAGAATGTTTAAAAGCTACATCAGATAGACAGAAGTCCTATTCGAACTTAAAGAGAAAAGAGATAGAGTATCAAGTCAGAGATAAAGTTTTCTTGAAAGTGTCACCATGGAGAAAAGTTCTCAGATTTGGCCGGAAAGGCAAGTTGAGTCCACGTTTTATTGGACCGTATGAGATTACCGAGAAAGTTGGGCAGGTAGCTTACAGATTGGCTTTACCATCAGAGTTAGAAAAGATACATGATGTGTTTCACGTGTCAATGTTAAGATGCTACCGATTAGATCCTTCACATGTAATTGCCCCGTCAGAGGTAGAGATTCATCCCAATACGACTTATGGTGAAGAATCGGTTAAGATTGTAGCTCGGGAAGTCAAGCAACTAAGAAATAAAAGTATTGCCTTAGTAAAAGCATTGTGGCAAAGACATGGGATAGAAGAAGCTACATGGGAACCGGAAGAGAGTATGAGAGACCAGTATCCAAACCTTTTTGCTGGTAAGATTTCCGAGGACGAAAATCCCTAAGGGGGGAGAATTGTAACATCTTGATTTAGGGCCTAGTCGAAACAGTGGTGCGAGACCACAAATACAAAATAGTAAAATGAACTTTTATGATAATAGAAATGTTTGCATGATAGTATGAAAGTTTCATGTGGAATTTTTATGAAAATTTACATTAAAGGGTCTATTAGGACTAAATTGCAAAAGTTGCAAAATATGAGTTTCTAGAAGCTTTTTGTATGAAATAGCTTTAGAATAGTACTTAGAATTCCTTAAATAGCAATTTTCCCAAATTATAATTTTTGGACAAAATTAGACATGAGTTAGTAATTTGTAAAAATTTAGAGAGAATGGCATTTTGGTTATTTATCAATTTAATGATTAAAATAGGAAAAAGATGATAAAAATCTCATTCATCTTCTTCCTTAGTGCTGAAAATTTGGAAAACCCCATAGCTAGGGTTTGTTCATCTTCCAAGCTTGCTAGTAAGTTCATCTTAGCCCCGTTTTTAATATTCTTCGTATTTTAAAGTTCCCGTGTTATGAATTAGCTATTTTTAGCTATAAAATGAGCTAAGATGCCTGTTGAAAAATCTACCCAAGAATGATATGCTTTGAAAATGATATCTTATGGAAGTTTATGAGAGTTTGATGTTAGATAAACATATTTTCCTTAATGAATTTCATGAAAAATGATAGTATGGACTAATTTGTAATAGTTATGAAATTGGTCATACAAATTAGAAATAGTGAGAACTAATGATTGTTATAGTAGAGAAAATGAATCAGGTAAGCATGATGTTTAAGAAAGTTGAATGAGAATCATTTTACGAGCATAGGGGCAAAAGTGCAAATATGAGAAAGTTTAGGGGTAAAATAGTAATTTTCCCAAAGTATGAGTTGAGAGTCAATTTAGTCAATGTGGGTATTAAATAATCTAATTATTATTATAGATCAAGAAAGATGAAGCCCGGATAGAAACCGAGGCAAGAACAAAGTTGAGGACTAAATTGCATATCTACATACATTTTGTATTGTAACACCCTGGTTCTAGGGGTTATGCATTTAGTGCATAACTCTGGTGTTGGCATACTTCGGTGTGTGGTTGGGTGAGTTTTAGGGGTCTTGAGAACTCTAAGAGGTAGTGGAATGCCTTAGGAAATTATTGAATTTTTTTTAGTGTTAAGAAGGGGAGCTTGGCTTGAGAGGTCTTAAGAGAATTATTTGGGAGGTTAAGACACAAGAACTGCTTTGGTAGAGTGGCAAGGAGGCGCCACTTTAGATCTTGGAAGGTGACGCGTCAGGGAGCAAGGGAGGATTGGGTTCGAGCTACAAAGGCAGCATTTTGGTTTTACTTTTGCGTCAACTAGAGAAACTGGGCTAGGTATGCCTTAAAAATAAATGGCAAGGTTAATGGACATGAAAGTCCAGGTGGTAAAGTGGCTCCCATGCGCCACTTAAGGGCCTGGAAGTAACGCCAGCAAGGGCCTGGGTTCGAAACATGACGGCAGTAAGTGGGGATTTTATTTTTGTTTTTGACGTTAAAGAGGAAGGAACTAAGGAAAGAGAGCTTAAAAGAAAATATGGCGGATTTATGTCATAGAATAACGCTTTGGCCGAGTGGCCTGGGGTGTTACCTGGTCGCTTGTCCCAACAGGTCCCATGTTCAAACCATAGAAGCTGCAGTTTGGGGTTTTTATTTTTCAATGCTGGCGTGAAAAGGGAAAGAAGGAATTGGCCTGCACATGGGATCCTCAATTGGGATGAGGATCAAGCTAGTTGTTTTTAAATTCAAATGGGATAATGGATCAATGCTGGATTTTATATTTTGTTTATTAGAAGATAATAGTGGCCTTTATTTTTAATTATTTTTGAATGGGGGATAAAGATATAAAATAGGAGAGGAATTTGGGATATAATTAAAAAGGAAATAGTGGCCGGCCAAAGGTCTTTTGGTGGTGTTTAAATTTGGCTGGAAGGGTGGTTTATTAGTATTTTATTTTTTATTTTAATTGATGAGGTGATAATGGATAAAAGGTGGATTTTATTTTATTTAATTTGAATTTGTTTGAAAGGTGGGTGTAGAGTGGATTTAGGAAGGAATCAAGGGATTGGGTGAGAGGAAAAAGAGTTGGACAGCTAGAGGGGTTTTCATGTTGACATTTTCGGCCATGAAGGTTAGGGGAAGTGGCCGAATTCTATTTAAGGGGTGGAGAACTTCCTTTAGCCGAATTTTAGCCCTTTATTTCTAAGCTTCATTTTTTTCTTCTCAAACATTACCCACACAAAAACACCTCTTTTCTTAATGACTTGTTCACTTTGGCGAAACTTCAAGAGACCATTGGGGTCACTTTTGCTTCCATTTTCCTCCTTCACTTCACCGAAATCCCTCTCCATTTATTGTTGCCGTAGTACCTCTTTAAGTTCCATCAATATTCCTTTTCCCCTCCTATTTTCACCAAAGCCGAAAGTACTCTTAGCCGAAACCTTTCTCTTCTCTTGACATCTTGCTAAAGCCGATTCGTGAGGCCGCCAGATACTCTCCCTTAGTCTTTTTGGAGTGTTTGGTAGTAAGTACTCTCCATTTTAGTAGTCGGTTTTGTTTCTCTCTTGTGGGGTGCCGAAACCAAAGGGTGGCCTTGGCATTTGGAGTTGGCTGAATATTATTTTTAGGGCCTTGATATTGTTTCTTTCATGTGTAGCCAAAGGAAGGGAGCGCTAAGGATCTTTAAGGTTCGTTTCTTCAAGGTAAGGAGGTGGTAGATGTTCGGCCAAAGGCCACTATTTGATGCTTAGGGGTGAGGCCGAATTAATGTGGTGCTATTTTTAGGATTTCGGCAGACTTTTAGGTGCCACGTGTGATTTCGGGGTTTAGTCAACTGTGCTAATCAGGTGCGTAATTATCGCACTGTTGCTCCTTTTTGTGTATTAAAATATATATATTTGTGTATGATGTGTGATAGCCGACAATAAAGGCTAAAGTGGTGGATACCCATGTTTGGGGTAATCGGTTAACAGGTTAGTATTTTGTGATATTGATTTATGGTGCATGTATGATTTGATAATGAGCATGTGATGTTTACTCATTCTATACATTGATTTGACATGATACATTTACATATATGCATGAGGGATTGGATGTGATCTTGGAAGGACGGGGAGTACATATTTATGTACGTGGTCTAATGTTAGCCTCATGCTACATTAGCGCTTGATGATTAGCTGTGTGCTTCATCAAGGGAGGTGTTGGCTAGGTGCCCATCTCGGCGGTTGATGGCTGTGTGCATCACCATAGACGGATTAAGCTGGGATCACTTATGTGATCGGTGGCTCAGCCAGAAACACCCCACACCCGGCCCACGAGCCTGAACCGGATCTGGTATGTTCCTTAAGTAAACCGGTTTTCAAATTCTTGGTTACTTAGAGAAAAATTGTAAATTTTAGAAAACATTGTTTTGGGTTGGGCTTAAATTGGAACCCATTTAATAAATTTTAAAAATCCAACTTAAATAAGGTGACAAAATAATTTTAGGGTTTATTATTTTAAAAGAAATAAATTTACTTAACTTTAATCAAAAATAAATTGTAACATAATCAAGCAAAAATAAGCAGAAATAAAGAAAATCCAACTGGGCCTTATGGCCTTATTACATCATTCAAACCCAAAATAAAATTTAAAGTACTAAAATTTAATAAAGTCCAAATTTCTAATTAAACTCTTCAAGTGATGCATGGCCACCTTTAGCTCCTGCCGACCCGGTCCATTACTGCTCATCACCTGAAAAATAATTCCCCAAGGGGGTGAGTCCACAGACTCAATGTGTACACAGTACTAATTTTCAACAAATCAGGCATACAAGTCATATCAATTTCATGTTCATACAAAGTAAAGGATGATGCAACCCAAACCCAAGCCTATTTGTCCATCCGCTACACACCACCCGTACCAACTTTGCACAAGTGGGGACTACTAAGTCGACCCTCCATCCGCTACACACCATCGAAAGCGATCATTTGCGATCGGCGTGCTCATCGCCCCACTTACGTTGTGTCTTTAGACACTATAATCGAATATTGTAACCGGTTACCATATTCAATAATGTGACCGTAGTCACCACAATTCGTTGGTGAGACCGTAGTCATCACCTTCACTTTCTCCCTTTACATATATCCCAAATGCCCCAATTATTACATATCATTCCTATCATACTTAAATTCACATTCATGTCACTTTTCAGAATATAACACATTCATACTCCTATCAAAAGTAGGAATACGTACCTGGGTACTTTTTGCCACATTTGTGGTACTTAGCCACATTCTCATTCTTATACACATTCATATATTAAAACAATTATTGCCATAATATATATTGAAAGTTAGTGTGAGTACACACCTGATTCGCTTAATAGGCTCCTTGAGATCTCGAAAATCTCGATCTATAGTTTAGATCTGCTGTTGCCTATATTCGGCCATTATAAAAGACACATTAATAATCCTTATTTGGTTTGAAAACCAAATCCTAGTAGGATTTGTATTACTTACCTTGTTGCCGAATTGGATGATTGTTAATCAAGTCCCAAAATTGCTAATATTCCTTCCCTTGAAATCGGCTAACACTAAATCATGTAACCATGTGAGTTTTCGGCTTTTGAAATAATGGAAAATAATCCTAAATATTAAGAAAAAACAAGCCTTGGCCGAATATCACTTACCTTACAAATTCCAAATCTGAAGAGGATTCCTTTATATGCTTGTCAAAATCCCTATAACTTTGTGTTAGATTAAATCTAACTTTGAAAATATGAATCATAACCTTTAACCAAATATTCATTCCTCTTACCTTAGATCCTTGATCCTTCTATTCAATAATGGGGGAAACCCTTTTGATGTTGTGGCTGATTGCTCCTTTACAAGGATTCGGCCTTGACAGAAGAATCGGAGAAGAAAATAGAAGAAGAAGAGAGGGATTTTGCTTAATGAAAATTCGGCAGAGAGGGGGAGAGAGCTTAGAGAATTTCGGCAACACTAGAAAGATGAGAGAAACTCTTTTAGTTTTCCTCTTATAGCCAAAATTATCAATAGGAGAGTCCCTTACTTGGCCACTACTCCTCAAGTGATAATATTAACCTTTAATTATCACTTTTATTCAAAATTAAAGGTGTTTAATCCTTTATTTATCTCCTCAAATAATCCTAATTTAAAATCCCTTATTTATCACTTTTTAATCGTGTATTTATGGAATTAAAACACCTTGGTTTCTAGATGCTTGTACCGTTCACCTTTAAGCCTGGGAAGCAAAAATTAGACTTCATTTATTTGCTTCCCTTGTGACTCGAACCCAGGCCCATGCCTCTTGCACATGGCGCCATTTCCATAGGCCCTAAGTGCCATCTTCAGGCCACTTTTCCTAGCCCGTTTGTGTGTCAAATTTCCCCAACTTTTTCTTTTAAGGCCCTCTTGCCTTTAATTCCTATTTTAAACTTTAAAACTCATCATTTCGGGGTCATTTCCAAGTTTCCTAAAATGTTCATGTCCTAATGCATTTCCAGGTTGCCAAAAATGTTCATTTCCATTCATTTTCGTGCATTTCTGAGTATCCAAAAATATCAAAAATTTATTCATTATGCTTAAGACTTGTTATCTCTTACAATTAAACTGAAAATGCATAGGCCCTTTTGAGGATGTTACAGTTCTACCCCCCTTAAACAAAATTTCGTCCTCGAAATTTCCTAACTAAACAATTGAGGGTATTGCTGTCGCATTGTCTCCTCTGACTCCCACGAAGCTTCTTCCGATCCATGATTGCGCCATAACACCTTGACTAAAGGCACCGACTTCCTTCGTAGTACTTTCACGTCATGTTCCACGATCCGAATCGGCTCCTCCTCGTAGGATAGATCTGGCCTTAGCTCCATTTCTTCAATAGGTACCACATGAGACAGATCTGATCGATAGCGACGTAGCATGGATACATGAAATACGTCGTGCATTTGTTGCAACTCTGGTGGTAACTCTAATTGGTATGCCACTGGCCCAACTCGCTTCAGCACTTGATAAGGCCCTATAAACCTTGGGCTTAACTTCCCTTTGCGACCAAACCTCATAACCTTCTTCCAAGGCGAAACTTTCAAGAATACTTGGTCTCCTACTTCAAACTTGATTTCCTTCCGCTTAAGGTCTGCGTACGACTTCTGTCTATCAGAAGCTTCCTTCAACCGTGCCCGAATTAATTCCACCTTCTCCTCAGTTTCCACCACTAACTCTGGACCCAAAACGCGGCGTTCTCCTAACTCAGTCCAACAAGTTGGTGTTCTACATTTCCTTCCATACAATGCTTCGTATGGTGCCATCCGAATGCTTGCCTGATAGCTGTTGTTGTAGGCGAACTCAGCTAGAGGCAAGTAATCTTCCCAACTTCCTCGGAAATCCATCACACAACCTCTCAACATATCCTCTAACACTTGTATAACCTGCGTTCGGGCGGCCGTCGATTGTGGATGAAAAGCCGGAGTGAAGTCCAACTTAGTGCCTAAAGCTTGATGAAGTGCGTTCCAAAACCGAGACGTGAACCTTGGATCTCTATCGGAGATGATCGACATTGGTACTCCATGCAACCTCACGATCCCCGCCACATATAACTTAGCTAGCTTCTGAAGAGTATAATCCATTCTTACTGGGATAAAGTGCACGGACTTAGTCAAACGGTCCACTATCACCCATACCGAGTCCTTCTTAGTAGGCGTAAGGGGAAGCCCACTAACGAAGTCCATGGTGATCCTCTCCCACTTCCATTGGGGAACTTTGATTGGTTGAAGCAATCCTGATGGGACTTGGTGTTCAGCCTTTACTTGCTGACACGTCAAACATTTCCCCACAAATTCAGTCACCTCTCGTTTCAGATCTGACCACCAAAATTGTTCCCTTAGATCTCTATACAGCTTGATGCCTCCGGGATGCATAGCACAAGAGCTACCATGCGCTTCCCGAAGAATCCTTTGTCTCAACTCCTTATCCCTCGGCATACAAACCTTTCCCTTGTAGCACAGTACTTCTTCATCATTGACGCCATAATCCTTTAATCCTCCTTGCTGTACTTGCTGTAACTTAGTACTTAAGTCCTTATCCGCCAACTGTCCCTCTTTCTCCTCCTTCAGCCATGTGGGCTTGACTTGTAACTCTGCCAACAGGCTTCTATCATCATACAAACTTAAGTGAGCGAACAAAGCCCTTAAATCCGACACAACCTTCCTACTTAGGGCATCAGCTACCACATTCGCCTTGCCCGGATGGTATTCTATCGAACAATCGTAGTCCTTCAGTAATTCCACCCACCTTCGCTGCCTCAAGTTCAACTCCTTTTGAGTCAACAAATACTTAAGGCTCTTGTAGTCTGTGTAGATAACTGACCTTTCTCCATAAAGGTACTGCCTCCAAACCTTAAGCGTGAAAACCACTGCTGCGAGCTCCAAGTCATGAGTTGGGTAGTTAACCTCATGCGGCCTTAACTGCCGAGACGCATAAGCGACTACTTTTCCTTCTTGCAGTAGCACACAGCCTAACCCTGTGTGCGAAGCGTCACAATATACTACGAAGTCCTTGCTCGCCTCATTTGAATTAACATAGGAGCTTAGTCAACACCCTCTTAAGCTTTTCAAAGCTCTCCTGCTGCTTATTAGTCCATTCAAAGGGTACTTCCTTCCTTAGCAACTTTGTCAAAGGCGCGGCTATTGACGAGAATCCTTCCACAAACCTTCTGTAATAGCCTGCCAAGCCTAAGAAACTTCGGATCTCAGCCACAGACCTAGGTGGTTTCCAATCCAACACTGTTTCGATCTTCCTTGGGTCCACTCTTATTCCTTCTGTGGATACCACATGTCCTAAGAATGCCACCTCCTTAAGCCAAAATTCACACTTGCTGAATTTGGCATAGAACTTCTTTTCCCTTAACACCTCCAACACAACTCGGAGATGCTCATCATGCTCCTCTTCTGACTTTGAGTACACCAGAATATCGTCGATGAATACAACGACGAACTTATCCAGGTAGGGTTGGAAACCCCGATTCATCATGTCCATGAACGCGATTGGAGCGTTCGTTAAACCAAACGGCATCACCACAAACTCAAAATGGCCATATCTTGTCCTAAAAGCGGTCTTATGGATGTCAACCTCCTTCACCTTCAACTAGTGATATCCTGACCTTAAGTCTATCTTCGAGAACACAGCTGCCCCTTTCAGCTGATCGAACAAGTCGTCTATCCTTGGCAAAGGATACTTGTTCTTGATGGTCAGCTTATTCAATTGACGATAATCTATGCACATACGCGTAGTTCCGTCCTTTTTCTTCACAAATAGGACCGGTGCTCCCCATGGAGACATACTGAGTCGAATAAACCCACGATCCAACAACTCTTGGATTTGAGCCTTGAGCTCCACTAACTCCTTTGGCGCCATTCGATATGGAGCGATTGACACGGAGAGTCGTTCCGTGAACAAATCTATTCCAAATTCCACCTCCCTATCTCGGGGTATTCCTGGTAATTTATCAGGGAACACATCTACAAAGTCCCTTACCGTCTTAACTCCATTGACACCTTCATCTTTTCCTCCCAACGCGCTTACGAAGGCTAAGAACGCCTCACACCCCTTCCTAACCATCTTCTCAGCCTTTAGTGCCGAAACCACGTTAGACAAGTAGTTCCTCCTTTCTCCGATCATCACTACTACCTCATCCTCGGAGGTTCTTAGTTCCATACGTTTAGCTACACAATCCAACACAGCTCGATGCTCTACTAGCCAATCCATTCCAAGTATAAGCTCAAACTCTCGAAGGGTAACTCCATTAAATCACCAGAAAGTTTATTCCACGAATCTACAGGGTACATTCGAAAAATCTTATCTATTACTACGGTTTGGCCTAATAGGCTTACTACAGTTATCTGCTTATCAGAGAGTTCAGAGTCTAGGCCTAGTGTTTCCACTACACTACATGCAACATATGAATGGGTAAAGCCCACATCAATCAGAGCAAAATAGGGTTTGCCATGAATAAAGAACGTACCAGTTATAACATCCGGCGCGTCTCCATCTTCCCTCCGGTGAACCGCATAAACCAAACCCGGTTGCCTTGCTTCGGCATTAGCAGCACCTCGGCCCTGTGTCCCATGACCTCTGCCATTTCCTCTGTTTGCCGAACCACGACCCCTTTGAGGCTACTGTCCACCTCTACCAGCCTGGTTAGCATTTTGAGCTACCGGTCGGCTCTCATCTTGCAGCTTGGGGCAATCTTTAAGCATATTGTCCTTGGACCCACACTTGAAACATCGTCCCGTCTTTTTCCAACATTCTCCCAAGTGCCTCTTTCCACAATACTCACAAGGGCGATTCTGCCAGCCCGTACCAGCTTGTTGATTTTGTGGCCCGTCAACTCTAGGCCTCTTGTGACTCTTTCCAGCTGGCCCAAAACCTCTTTTGGGCTTATTCCTATCCATAGCCTGCTTGGTAGCATCCTTAATTCCCTCGGCCACCTTGGCCTTTTCCACCAAAGCAGAGAATTCCCACTCCTGATGCGGTGCTATCAACAGTCCCAAATCATCTCTTAGCCCGTCCTCAAAACGGGCACAGCGCTCATGCTCAGTTGCCACTACTCCTCGAGCATAGCGGCTCAACCTCAGAAATTCTGCCTCATATTCGGCGACCGATTTGCTCCCTTGCACTAGCCCCAGAAAAGCTTTCCTCTGCTCATCAGTGTACCTGGTTCCCACATACTTCTTTTGGTACGCTTCTTTAACATACTCCCAGGTCAGATCCTCCGCCGTGGCACCATCCTCGCCTGATTAACCACCACCGATACGCTTCATCGGCGTGCGATTGCCACCATTCCTTTCAACTTCTCCTCGGGGTCAAGTCGAGCTCATCCATGATGCGCTCCGTTGCTTCCAACCGAGACTCGGTATCTTTGGGTGCTACTCGAACACTCCACGAAACATCTCGGCTCCATTAGCTCGAGCCGTTCGAGCACTGGACTTACGGGTTTCGAATTTCCTCCTGCACCGCCACCAATTCCAAAACTCGCGCAAAGACGACTGCGACACACGGCATCTTCCCCGCCCGAGCCTGCCGCTCAACATTAATGGTGGGGGTGGTGGTGGCGGTGGTATCTCATTGTCGTAACCCCGACCCGATCTAACGGGTTACGACACGATCATTCTTCCTCTACCTCTTCCACGGCGACCACGCCCTCTAGAGCTCATTTTCTATCGTCGAGATCGATTAAGAAGTTTTATGAATTAGTATTCTTGTTTCACTTATTACCCGCGAAGATGTTTTATGAAGAAGAATTTAAGAGTGGTTCTTTTCGTATTCATACAAAGCACTACGATCTTTCATTCATTCATCCATCCATCAAACAATTATGAACTTTCGTTCATTCAGAAAAACGTTGTAATTTTCATCGTTGTTGTTTTTCCACTACCCAGGGGTATTTTCATAATTTTGTCCTACAGGGGCAATTTCATAATTTTCCAAAATAAAAAAATTCCTCGGTGATTTTGTCGAAAGTATTTTGGTAATTTTAAAGTCCCGGGGTAATTTTGGAAAAATTTCACAAACTGGGGTATATTTGGAAAAACTAACAAATCAGGGATATTTCAAAAGTTGTAAAATTTTCTGGGTTCTTTTTGAGAGTTTAACCTTTCAAATGGTGATGTTGCCAAAAATTTGGAAATCAGGGTCATTTTGGTAATTTTGCAAGTTATGGGCAATTTTGTAATTTTCACAAATTAGAAATTTTTCAGAAAAATTTTGTAAAGATGGTTTTCGAAAATTTAGTAAAGTAATTTTAAGAGTTTTGAAATCTAGGGTTTGTTGTTTTGTCCTCTTTTTTTTTAAAAAAAAAAAATGGCTAGTTCCCTTTCGGGTTTTAGTCATTATGTTTAGCCTATGTCCTAGCCCTCTTTGGTCAGGGTGAACCAAAGCTACGCACCAGGCAGGATTCGAATGGAGAGGAGGTGAGTCACACGGACTGCTTAAATACCAAGCTCCCATCGAAACCATTCCTAGACATGCGTACAGAGGTTGCCACACCACTGAGCCCTCTGAGTTAGGGTGAACCGAAGCTACGCACCAGGTAGGATTCCTGCGAAGAGGAGGTGAGTCACTAGGACTGCTTAAATACCAGGCTCTTCCGGATCCAATCCTAGACATGCGTACAGGGGTTACCACACCCTTAGCTCCGTGACTTAGCCATAGGGTTGTTTAGTGCATTAAGTCTTATGTGTTTGTGTTTGAGTAGACTAGTCCTAGGGTTCAAGTTCCTATCATACTATTCTACGTTCCATGCCTTTTCTACCCTTATACAGTTCATAAGTCACAGAATCACACATAAAGTTAGGGGTATTTACCTGGTGGACTGCAGGTCGGAGACTTAGGTGCCATGCCAGAAACCTGCTTAATTTCAAAGAAAATCATTTTGGCTCGCTTTGATAACGTTTTTGGGCCTTAGCCCACAGGCCGAGAGTTTAAAACTGGGCCCTGATACCAAACTGAAACACCCCACACCCGGCCGACGAGCCTGAACCAGATCTGGTATGTTCCTTAAGTAAACCGGTTTTCAAATTCTTGGTTACTTAGAGAAAAATTGTAAATTTTAGAAAACATTGTTTTGGGTTGGGCTTAAATTGGAACCCATTTAATAAATTTTGAAAATCCAACTTAAATAAGGTGACAAAATAATTTTAGGGTTTATTATTTTAAAAGAAATAAATTTACTTAACTTTAATCAAAAATAAATTGTATCATAATCAAGCAAAAATAAACAAATAAAGAAAATCCAACTGGGCCTTATGGCCTTATTACATCATTCAAACCCAAAATAAAATTTAAAGTACTAAAATTTAATAAAGTCCAAATTTCTAATTAAACTCTTCAAGTGATGCATGGCCACCTTTAGCTCCTGCCGACCCGGTCCATTACTGCTCATCACCTAAAAAATAATTCCCCAACGGGGTGAGTCCACAGACTCAATGTGTACACAGTACTAATTTTCAACAAATCAGGCATACAAGTCATATCAATTTCATGTTCATACAAAGTAAAGGATGATGCAACCCAAACCCAAGCCTATTTGTCCATCCGCTACACACCACCCGTACTCAACCTGACACAAGTGGGGACTACTAAGTCGACCCTCCATCCGCTACACACCATCAAAAGCGGCATTTGCGGTCGGCGTGCTCATCGCCCACTTACGTTGTGTCTTTAGACACTATAATCGATATTGTAACCGAAGTTACCATATTCAATAATGTGACCGTAGTCACCACAATTCGTTGGTGAGACCGTAGTCATCACCTTCACTTTCTCCCTTCACATATATCCCAAATGCCCCAATTATTACATATCATTCCTATCATACTTAAATTCACATTCATGTCACTTTTTAGAATATAACACATTCATACTCCTATCAAAAGTAGAATAATACGCACTGGTACTTTTGCCACATTTGTGGTACTTAGCCACATTCTCATTCTTATACACATTCATATATTAAAACAATTATTGCCATAATATATATTGAAAGTTAGTGTGAGTACACACCTGATTCGCTTAATAGGCTCCTTGAGATCTCGAAAATCCCGATCTATAGTTTAGATCTGCTGTTGCCTATATTCGGCCATTATAAAAGACACATTAATAATCCTTATTTGGTTTGAAAACCAAATCCTAGTAGGATTTGTATTACTTACCTTGTTGCCGAATTGGATGATTGTTAATCAAGTCCCAAAATTGCTAATATTCCCTTCCTTGAAATCGGCTAACACTAAATCATGTAACCATGTGAGTTTTCGGCTTTTGAAATAATGGGAAATAATCCTAAATATTAAAAAAACAAGCCTTGGCCGAATATCACTTACCTTACAAATTCCAAATCAAGAGGATTCCTTTATATGCTTGTCAAAATCCCTATAACTTTGTGTTAGATTAAATCTAACTTTGAAAATATGAATCATAACCTTTAACCAAATATTCATTCCTCTTACCTTAGATCCTTGATCCTTCTATTCAATAATGGGGAAACCCTTTTGATGTTGTGGGTGATTGCTCCTTTACAAGGATTCGGCCTTGTGAGAAGAATCGGAGGAGAAAAAATAGAAGAAGAAAGAGAGGATTTTGCTTAATGAAAATTCTATGAGAGAGGGGAGAGAGCTTAGAGAATTTTGGCAACACTAGAAAGATGAGAGAAACTCTTTTAGTTTTCCTCCTATAGCCGAAATTATCAATAGGAGAGTCCCTTACTTGGCCACTACTCCTCAAGTGATAATATTAACCTTTAATTATCACTTTTATTCAAAATTAAAGGTGTTTAATCCTTTATTTATCTCCTCAAATAATCCTAATTTAAAATCCCTTATTTATCACTTTTTAATCATGTATTTTTGGAATTAAAACACCTTGGTTTCTAGATGCTTGTATCGTTCACCTTTAAGCCTGGGAAGCAAAAATTAAACTTCATTTATTTGCTTCCCTTGTGACTCGAACCCAGGCCCATGCCTCTTGCACATGGCGCCATTTCCATAGGCCCTAAGTGCCATCTTCAGGCCACTTTTCCTAGCCCGTTTGTGTGTCAAATTTCCCCAACTTTTTCTTTTAAGGCCCTCTTGCCTTTAATTCCTATTTTAAACTTTAAAACTCATCATTTTAGGTCATTTCCAAGTTTCCTAAAATGTTCATGTCCTAATGCATTTCAGTTGCCAAAATGTTCATTTCCATTCATTTTCGTGCATTTCTGAGTATCCAAAAATATCAAAAATTTATTTATTATGCTTAAGACTTGTTATCTCTTACAATTAAACTGAAAATGCATAGGCCCTTTTGAGGATGTTACACAGCCACGGCCTTGTGCAGCAGGTCTGTCGAGGTAAGATATGTGGGATCACTCGGTGCGTGATCGGTGGATTAATACGGCCTTGGGGTGGAGTGCTAAGGTTGGTGTAACGGGTGGATTTAGGTTGAATTTGGAATACATTTTTGCATGACTAGTTACATGGATTTGTGTGGGTGGGGGTCAAGCCCATACGGGTGGAAACATGTGTAATGATTATGCACTGAGTCTGTGGACTCACCCAATTTTTCTCAACCATTTCTGGTGAAGCGTGATGTTTGGACCGGGTTGGAGAGGATACAAGGTGGCCCATGTAGAAGAGGATGTTTTGATTATTTTATGCATTTTTAATATTAAGTATTTTGTTCAAGTATTGGTTGTAATAAGGGCATTATTATTATTATTATTATTATTATTATTATTATTATTATTATTATTATTATTATTATTTTTGGTATTATTTTTATTATGGTTTGATTAAAATTAAATTACTATATAAAGACGATTTTATTGTTAGCCATCTGTTATTTAAAATATAAGTTAATAAAGTTTTAATATGGACATTTTATAATATCAAAGTTTTACTTATAATTTTAAATAGACATGATTATCAAAAGTTAACAAATTTTCACGTTTTATTCTAAGGTCAAAAAGATTTTCAACCGTCTTTCCGCAGTGACATAACCAGATCCGGTCGAGGCTCGTGGGCCGGGTTTGGGAGTGTTATAGATTGGTATCAGAGCCAGGTTCAAAACTCAGCTTTGAGGGTTTTGGGCCCAAAAACCTTTTTTTTATGGGCTTCTCAAAGATTTGGGCTTTCATAAAAACTTTTCAGGTTATTCTGGCATGGCACCTGTACCTCCGGCCCGAAGTCCACCAGGTAAGTACTTCGGACTTTTGAAGTGATTTGTTTATATGAATTGTTATGGGTTTATTTGGGCTCGTAGATTAGAATGTTAGGGCTATTGGACCCTAGGACTAGTCTGCTCAAATACATGCATAAGATTTTAAATGCCTAATTAAACAAACCTGTGAAGTAAGTCGCCGAGTTAAGGTGTGGCAACCACTGTACGCATGTCGAGGATTGGTATTCAGTAAGAGCTTGGTATTTAAGCAGTCCTAGCGACTCACCTCCTCTTTACTCGAATCCTACCTGGTGCGTAGCTACGGTTCACCTTAACCAAGAGGACTTGTTCATAGGCTAAACCAATTATTAAAACCGAAAGGGATTAGCCTTACTGTGTTAAAACCCTTAGTTTTAAAATTTTCAAACTTACCCCTTTGGTTTGTAAACCCTGAATCTGATTTTGAAAGACGTTTTCTCGATTTACCAAAATTACCAAAATGCCCCTAGTGGCAAAATTACGAAAATGCCCTTGGTTTCTAAAATTACCGTATTACCCTGATTTTGATAAAATTCTCATACTTTGTAAAAGTATCCAAAATTCTGTATTTCAAAATAATACCCTGACTTTGAAAATTCATAAAATTACCCCTGGTTGACAAAATTACCAAAATACTCCTGGTTTCCAAAATTCTGCTATACCTTCAATTTGAGAAAGTTTTCGAAAATACTCTCCAGTTTTGGGAATTCCAAAAAGGCCCTGACTCATTAAAGTTTTCAAATTTTTTTGGTTTATTATGAAAATACCCCTGTAGGAAAATGACGAAAATACCTTTGGGATAGAAACGGGCAGAAATGTCTGAATAGCGAATGTGTGTGGTAGATTCCACTGAATGAATGTGTTGATGAATGAATATGATTCTCTGAATTAGAATAGAGAACTTGAACTGAACCTTTGATTGATCGAAAGAACCACTTCTACTTCTTTTCATAAAATTGCTCGTGGGTAAACAGTGAAACAAAAATTTCTAATACATAAAACTTTTTAAATAGATTAAATCGCGATGCTAGATATGAGTTCTAGGGCGCGTGGTCGCAATGCTCGTGGACGTGGTAGAGGCAGGATGACATTATCGGAACCGGTTGGTTCTGGCCATGGGTCAGAAAATGATGTGCCGCCACCACCAGCTGTTGAGGTTGAACACCAGGATCAGACCAGAGGAGATGACGCAGTATCGCAGGCTATGCTGCGGGTGCTTGAGTGAGTGGCAGGAGCCAATATGGGCAATGGGACTCAAAAGTCAGTGCCCGAAAGACTTAGGTCGAACGGAGCCGAGGTTTTTAGGGGAGTGTCTGGGGTAGCTCCGAATGTGGCAGAATACTGGCTAGAGACAGTTGAAAGGATTATGGATGACTTGGATTTAACTGCTGAGGAGAAGCTTAAGGGTGCTGTTTCGTTGCTACGGGATGAAGCCTACCAGTGGTGGCTCACTGTTAAAGAAGGTACCCCTACCGACCGAGTGGACTGGGGTTATTTTAAGATCAAGTTCGAGGGGAAGTATGTCAGAGCGAGTTATGTGGACGCGCAGAGGAAGGCGTTCTTCAATTTGGTGCAAGTTGGCATGTCAATAGCGGAGTACGAGGCTGAGTTTCTGTGTTTGAGCCGGTATGCTCAGGGCATCGTGGCTACCGATTATGAGAGATGCGTCAAATTTGAAGATGGGCTGCGAGATAAATTGCGGGTTTTGATTGCTCCGTAACGAGAAAGAGACTTCACCATTTTAGTGGAGAAAGCTCGGATAGCTGAGGAGGCCAAGAGGACTGAGAGGCAAAATAGAGATAGAGAAAGAAACCGAGATAAGAGAAGTTCTGGATCACCAGAATCGTTTAAGAGATTTTAGAAAAGACCGAGAGTCGAGACTACTGCTCGTAATTCTAAGTCAACTACTGGGAATCAGGACCGTCCGTGTGCTCAGTGTGGGAGGTATCATGTTGGCGAGTGCTGGAATCGAGATTGAGAATGTTTTAGGTGTAAGTCTAACACTCATCTGATTAAGGATTGTCCTCAGAATCCAAATAGGGCTTGGATAGAAAGCCAAGGTTATGTGCAACCGGGCAGAGGTGGTCAGCAGGCGACAAGGGGTCGTGGTCCGAACCATAGAGGGAATGGTTCCGGCCGAGGTCGTGGAGCATTAGGCCGCGAAAATGGTAGCACTGAGGCAAGACAGCTAGGTCTGGTTTATGCAGTGCGTCGGAGAGAGGATAATGATGTGCCTGATGTGTCAGCGGGTAAGTTTCTTATGTTTGAAATATCCTTTATTATTTTGTTCGCTGTAATGGAAGTTGTTTATATGGCTAGTAAAGTATTTGGAACCTTGAGTATGATAGATACTGTGCCTAGAAATATGATAGCTCTTTAAGATCAGAGTGCGCAGCTATAGCGTGGTGTGGTGTATTAAAGATGTACGACCGTTAGTCTAGCCAAGTAATTTTGAGGACGAAATTAAGGAGGGTAGAATTGTAACACCTTGGTTCTAAGGGTTATGCATTTAGTGCATAACTCAGGTGTTGGCATACTTCGGTGTGTGGTTGGGTGAGTTTTAGGGGTCTTGAGAACTCTAAGAGGTAGTGGAATGCCTTAGGAAATTATTAAATTTTTTTAGTGTTAAGAAGGGAAGCTTGGGTTGAAAGGTCTTAAGAGAATTATTTGGGAGGTTAAGACACAAGAACTGCTTTGGTAGAGTGGCAAGGAGGCGCCACTTTAGAGCTTGGAAGGTAACGCCTCAGGGAGCAAGGGAGGATTTGGTTCGAGCTACAAAGGCAGCATTTTGGTTTTACTTTTGCGTCGACTAGAGAAACTGGGCTAGGTGCGCCTTAAAAATAAATGGCAAGGTTAATGGACATGAAAGTCCAGGTGGTAAAGTGGCTCCCATGCGCCACTTAAGGGCTTGGAAGTAACGCCAGCAAGGGCCTGGGTTCGAAACACGACGGCAGCAAGTGGGGATTTTATTTTTGTTTTTGGCATTAAAGAGGAAGGAACTAAAGAAGGAGAGCTTAAAAGAAAATATGGCGGATTTATATCACAAAATAACGCTTTGGCCGAGTGGCCTGGGGTGTTACCTGGTCGCTTGTCCCAACAGGTCCCATGTTCGAACCATAGAAGCTGCAGTTTGGGGTTTTTATTTTTCAATGCTGGCGTGAAAAGGGAAAGAAGGAATTGGCCTGCACATGGGATCTTCAATTGGGATGAGGATCAAGCTAGTTATTTTTAAATTCAAATGGGATAATGGATCAATGCTGGATTTTATATTTTGTTTATTAGAAGATAATGGTGGCCTTTATTTTTTAATTATTTTTGAATGGGGGATAAAGATATAAAATAGGAGGGGAATTTGGGATATAATTAAAAAGGAAATAGTGGCCGGCCAAAGGTCTTTTGGTGGTGTTTAAATTCGGCTGGAAGGGTGGTTTATTAGTATTTTATTTTGTATTTTAATTGATGAGGTGATAATGGATAAAGGGTGGATTTTATTTTATTTAATTTGAATTTGTTTGAAAGGTGGGTGTAGAGTGGATTTAGGAAGGAATCAAGGGATTGGGTGAGAGGAAAAAGAAATGGACGGCTAGAGGGGTTTTCATGTTGACATTTTCGGCCATGAAGGTTAGGGGTAGTGGCCGAATTCTATTTAAGGGGTGGAGAACTTCTGTTTGCCGAATTTTAGCCCTTTATTTCTAAGCTTCATTTTTTTTCTTCTCAAACATTACCCACACCAAAAACACCTCTTTTCTTAACAGCTTGTTCACTTTGGCCGAAACTTCAAGAGACCATTGGGGTCACTTTTGCTTCCATTTTCCTCCTTCACTTCACCGAAATCCCTCTCAATTTATTGTTACCGTAGTACCTCTTTAAGTTCCATCAATATTCCTTTTCCCCCCTATTTTCACCAAAGCCGAAAGTACTCTTAGCCGAAACCTTTCTCTTCTCTTGACATCTTGCTAAAGCCGATTCGTGAGGCCGTCAGATACTCTCCCTTAGTCTTTTTGGAGCGTTTGGTAGTAAGTACTCTCCACTTTAGTAGTCCGTTTTGTTTTTCTCTTGTGGGGTGCCGAAACCAAAGGGTGGTCTTGGCATTTGGAGTTGGCCGAATATTATTTTTAGGGCCTTGATATTGTTTCTTTCATGTGTAGCCAAAGGAAGGGAGCGCTAAGGATCTTTAAGGTTCGTTTCTTCAAGGTAAAGAGGTGGTAGATGTTCGGCCAAAGGCCACTATTTGATGTTTAGGGGTGAGGCCGAATTAATGTGGTGCTATTTTAGGATTTCGGCAGACTTTTAGGTGCCACGTGTGATTTCGGGGTTTAGTCAACTATGCTAATCAGGTGCGTAATTATCGCACTGTTTCTCCTATTTTGTGTATTAAAATATATATATATTTGTGTATGATGTGTGATAGCCGACAATAAAGGCTAAAGTGGTGGATACCCATGTTTGGGGTGTCGGTATGAGTTAGTATTTTGTGATATTAAATCATTTATGGTGCATGTATGATTTGATAATGAGCATGTGATGTTTACTCATTCTATCCATTGATTTGACATGATACATTTACATATATGCATGAGGGATTGGATGTGATCTTGGAAGGACGGGGAGTACATATTTAAGTACGTGGTCTAATGTTAGCCTCGTGCTACATTAGTGCTTGATGATTAGCTGTGTGCTTCATCAAGGGAGGTGTTGGCTAGGTGCCCATCTCGGCGGTTGATGGCTGTGTGCATCACCGTAGACAGATTAAGTTGGGATCACTTATGTGATCGGTGGCTCAGCCACGGCCTTGTGCAGCAGGTCTGCCGAGGTAAGATATATGGGATCACTCGGTCGTGATCGGTGGATTAGCCACGGCCTTGGGCAGGGAGTTTGCTAAGGTTGGTGTAACGGGTGGATTTAGGTTGGGCTGGAATACATTTTTGCATGACTAGTTACATGGACTGTGTGGGTATGGGTCAAGCCCATACGGGTGGAAACATGTGTAATGATTATGCACTGAGTCTGTGGACTCACCCAATTTTTCTCAACCATTTTCAGGTGAACCGTGATGTTTGGACCATGTTGGAGAGGATACAAGGTGGCCCATGCAGAAGAAGATGTTTTGATTATTTTATGCATTTTTAATATTAACTATTTTGTTCAAGTATTGGTTGTAATAAGGGCATTATTATTATTTTTGGTATTATTTTTATTATGGTTTGATTAAAATTAAATTACTATATAAAGACGATTTTATTGTTAGCCACCTGTTATTCAAAATATAAGTTAATAAAGTTTTAATATGGACATTTTATAATAACAAAGTTTTACTTATAATTTTAAATAGACATGATTATCAAAAGTTAACAAATTTTCACGTTTTATTCTAAGGTCAAAAAGATTTTCAACCGTCTTTCCGCAGTGACATAACCAGATCCGGTCGAGGCTCGTGGGCCGGGTTTGGGGGTGTTACATGTATATTGAAGTAAGTTTGTATGATTTCTAAGCTTTATGACTACTAAAATTGAATTGCTTAGTATAATGTACATTATTACCATAGAAATGCTTATTCCTATGTTAAATAAAGAAATTAATGAGATTAAGCATGAGAAAGTCCCGATTAAAGTTGAATTACTTATGATACTCGATCTACCACACGAGATAAGAAAGTCCGTATAAGACCAAGCCAAGGCATGGCATCGGCAGGCAAGTAAAGTTATCATGTAAGTCCAAGAAAAGTCTTGGCATTGAAGAGTTATTATGAGATGAAGACCCATGTAAGCCCAAGCCAAGCCATGGCATTGGTGAGTCTCCAAGAAAAGATGTCATGTAAGTCCAAGACAAGTCTTGGCATTAAAAAGCTATCATGAGATAGAGATCCCATGTAAGTCCAAGCCAAGGCATGGCATTGGTGAGTAACAAGAAAGATTTCATGTAAGTCCAAGCCAAGGTTCGGCATTGACCAGTTCATGAGTAAAGATACCAAGTAAGACAATGTCAAGACATAGCAATGGTAAGTTCCCAAGGGAATACACAAGGAAGATTTTGAGAAGTCCATGTCAATACATGGAATCAATACCAAGATAAAAAAATCCCATGTAAGACCATATCGAGGATATGGCTTTTGCATCAAGTTATGTGGGATGAGATTTAGTATCCTCGGTTATTCATAGAAATTCATCGGGCAAATGAGTAAAGCTTAAATGAGCAAAGCTTAAAAAAGTAAAGCTTACATGAGTAAAGCTTAAACGAGTAAAGCTTAAATGCTATAGCAAGAAAAATTAAGTAAGCAAAGCTATTATTAGGTTGTAAATGAGTATTATTCATGTTATGAATGATGAATTAGAGATTACGATTATTATAGTAAAGTGTGCTGATCTATTTGATCAAGTGATACAAGTATCTTGTTTACCTAAGGAACATGAGACTAGTAAGTGTCATGAGATATGTAAGAATCAGTATGAGTAAGTAAGCTTTAAAGCTGAAATTTAATTATATTAAGCAGGTATGTTGCTATGTGCATTATATGTTCTTTCTTCCTATGTAGTCCCGCCAAGCTAATCTCGTGGATCATCATCATTGGTGCTCGAAGCACACTATCAATGGATATTTTGGTATAGCCAAGTGTTTATATTAAGTATGGCATGTAATGGAAGCATTTCATTTTGAGAATGTGTTTTAAAATTAGCCAAAGTGTTGGCTATCAAGCTTAGTATTCTCTTTGTATATGGCCAAAGAGATTGGTCATGAATTATTAAGTATGTATGATTTTATTTATCAATTAAGTATGCATCCTTGTTCATGTTAGATTTCTTAAATTGAGTTGTTGATTTGAGCATGAGTTTGGTCTTGATTTCAGGGTGGCAATTGGCCTGGTAAATAGCCTCTAAGTGCCCATACGGTTGGACACACGAGCGTGTGTTTAGGCCATGCGGTACCTTCACCTTTGTACCTTAAGTCAGGATAGACCACGGGCTAATCCCATGGCCGTTTGTTTAGGTCGTGTGTGATACACAGTTAGAACATGGGCGTGTGCCCAGGCCGTGTGAATAAGTTAGTATATCAAGGTATATCACACGGTCTAAGTCTACGGGCGTGTCAAGGCTATGTGAAATTAGTCAGTGTCGACCACGGTTGGAAGGCATAGGCATGTCTTAGGGGTATACGGGCGTGTCCCAAGCCACATGGGCTTGTGACCCCTGTTTTAAGGAAAAGTTCCCGATTGAATTTCGAAAGTTCTCGGATATGTGTTTAAAGCCTCATAGGCCCATGATATGTACGTTTTGACTAATAAAGAAGAGTTTCTATTTCGGAACAAAATTTTACAACCCGTAAGTACATGGTTATGTGAGTTCAAGCATGGTAATGTCTCGTATCCAGTCTTAGCCTCGGACTCAGGTACGGGGTGTTACATATTAAACCAAGAATTAAGCACACACAATTGAGAACATGATCTAAGTATTTATTACGTAAAATAAAAATCAAAAGACAAAATTTATCATAGGGTTCATCTCCCTATATATTTAGAAATTTAGTTTATGCTTGCAAATAAAAACAAAGAAACTCATGATGGCTTCCTAAGAAATCAACTGGGAGTCTTCAATCTTGAAGGAAATCTGCTTCAAAAAAAGCTTTAATGGTGTTTTTCAAGTTGTTTTCTTAAGTATCCTATAGCAGATCTCTCATACCTTCTTATTTTTGTCATATATATGTTTTAAAATTCCCAAAAAATAAAAAAATCTCATTTTCTACAATTCAGATTGCTAATTCGCAAAATTGATGGGCTACCACATGGTCGTGTGGCAGCTCATGTGGCTCATACAACCGTGTAGAAAGCCCGTGTGGCTCTTGTACCTTGCTTCAATTTTTCAGTTTTTGCTCCTTCTGCTCCCAAATGCTCTCCTAAGTATAAAAACATGAATTTAAAGGATTAGGAACATAATATTCACCACAAACATCAAATAATCACCCAAAAATGCATTAAGAATAAGATTAAAACATGTTACTTTTAGCACTTATCACTATCATTTAAGTTGCACACATGAATATTAGCTCAAAAATCTAATCACCATCCAAAGTTTTAGTTGCAGTAGCCACATGAACTTCAGTCACTGCACTAATTTGCATTTTAGTTACAGTTGCAACAAGTTCCTTCATATCTTGTGTAACAGCCCATTTGTAGATTTGAAACGTAAAGATAATGGATTTCATATCGGCGACAGAGTGTTTCTGAGAGTATTGTCGCCCTTGAAGGGGATTCTTCTTTGTGGTCGCAAAGAGAAGTGGACTCTATAATTTATTGAGCTGTATTAGTTTATTGAGAGAGAGGGCCAGTGACATACCGACTTGAATTACCATCAAAGTTAGAACAGATTTATAATGTATTTCAATTATTTATGTTGCGATCAGGTCATTCGTATATAATTTCTCCTACAAATACTGAGATTTAGTCGACATGTCAGATAACGAAAAATCGATCAGAATTTTAGTTTGAGAGTTAAAATATTTGAGAAATAGTACCCTAACCTATTCACTGGTAAGATTTTCGGGGACGAAAATCCCTAAAGGGGGATAGTTGTAACAACCCATTTTTGGTCAAATTAGAAAAGTGGTTTTGGGACCACAAATCTGAGGTCAAAATTATTATTTTTTTATTATTTTAATGTCTACAGCATGATAGTGTGATTGTGGGAAAATTTCATTAAGAAATTTTATCGTTTAGTTGGTCAATTTGATAAAAAGGACTAAATCGCGTAAAGTGTAAAACTTGAGTTCTATTAGCTAAATGTCTCTAATAGCTATAGAACCTTAAATTTAAGGTCCTTATGTTGTAATTTCGCCATTATTAGTTTGAGGGGACAAATATAGATAAGTATTAAATTATTTTTATGTTATAAAACAAAGGTTAAATTAGTAATTAATGAATATTGGTTAATAAATAAAACAAAAGCTTTAATTCATTCATCTTTTCCAACCTAGACTAAGGCTAAGAGAAGCCATTGTTGTGCTCAAATATTCAGCCATTGTTCTTGCTTGCAAGTAAGTCCAATTTTGACCCATTTTTAATGATTTCTATGTTTTTGTGATCGTTGCAACTAGTACTAGCTAGCCTAGGGACTAATTTGCAAAACTGTTAAAGATTTTGAATGATGTCATTGATGAATATGTATGAGTTTTGATTTTTGATGATATTCATATTTATTATGAGTTATACAAGTTTTGTTAAGTGATTTTGAGTAAAAATACAAAATAGGGATTAAATTGAGAAATATGTAAAGTTAGTTAAAATGTGAAATAAATGAAAAATATAGGGTGCTAGGGGCATAATGGTAATTCGAATAGCATGGGTCTATTGTGAATTTCAATAATTTTTGATTTTATGAAATAAGGAGTAAATTGTAAAAAATGTAAAACATGTGAGGCAAATGTGTAAATGTGTTTTGAAGTGTGTCTTGAATTGAATTGAATAAAAAGTAGAATAAATAAGCTAATTTTGATTATTTATAGATCAAGAAAAGAGGAATTCAGACTTAGATCGGGGAAAAAGTAAAATAATTGAATAGTCGATCTATTTCGTCATTTCTGTACACGAGGTAAGTTCGTATATTTGAACTTAAATGTGTATTTATTCAATGGATGGATGGTATTAAGATTCTATTTATCCCACGGTTAAATGTGTAGAATTTAATTTAGATGTACGGTTTAAGTGGACGAGTTGCTGAATAAGACCATAGCTGGGCTATGGCAAATCCGATAGTAAGACCATAACCGGGCTATGACATGTGAATGTAAGACCATGTCAAGGTATGTGTAAGACCATAGTTGGACTATGGCATCAGAAAAATCGACGTACTCGTACCATAAGCATTTATAAACTCGAAGTGTTTTGATAAGTGAATTGGTGAGAATAGATATGTATCAATATAGGTATGTACGAAAAACTATTCAAATAATGAGTTGATGGAAGTTGAGAACTTCATGTTAACTTAGTGATTGATGCTTTAATCCACTTTAAGTCATTCATTTAGAAATGTTAATGAATGATTAGATTATTTCATATTTACATACGAACTTACTAAACTTTATAGCTTACTTTGTTTATTTGCTTCTATGTTTTATAGTATTTTGAAGCTAGCTCGGATCTGGGGATCTTCAGGGACATCATCACACCATCAAACATCTATTTTGGTACTTTTGAAGTTATATATAGATGGTATATGGCATGTATAAGGTTGTATCATTTTGGTATGATTAATGGAATGGATTTTAACTATTTATGTTGGCTTCTGATGATGAATTTGTTACTGTTTAAAGATGTGTAAATGGCTTTGTTTTGAGTTTGGTAATTGACCTATATTAAGTGAATGAGGTTGAATTGAAAATGCATGTTTGAAATGGTTTAATTAAATGGATTATATATGTGAATTATGTCTAGTAAAACAAGATGAGTTGATAGGTACTTGAACTGCTAAATGGTATTGAGTTGAGTATTAAAATAGCTGAAATAGATATAGTATGATTGTGTATTGATTGATGACTTTTGGCTGCATATTTGTGTCTTAAAACAGTACCATTTGAGCTTGTGTAGGTATGTGCAAAATGAGTGGCAAAATGGCTTGGTAAATAGCCTATTTTTTTCCACACGAGCGTGTGTCTCAGCCATGTGTGACACACGGTCATGTTACATGGCCGTGTGTCCTATGGTGTTGAATTAAAATCAAGTTAGTATGCTCCACATGGCCTCACACACGGACGTGTGACTTGGCCGTGTGGCATAAGTCAGTATACCCTACAACCTAGCACACGGCCTGGCACACGGGCGTGTGTGGCCACTTCGAAAGGCACACGGGCTAGCCACACAGGCGTGTGTGTTGGTCGTGTGACCCAGTTCAGTAAGCTCATTTGTTTGGAATGTTCACACGGCCTGTGACTCAGTCGTGTTTGGTGGTCGTGTGAGACTTACGGCCTGACTATACGAGCGTGTGTCCTCTGTTTTAGAGAAAAATTTACTAAGTGTTGAAAATTTTCCCGAGTATCTGGTTTAGTCCCAAACCACTCTCAATGCATGTTTAAGGACTCGTAGGCTCGTTTAAGGGACACTATGATTGTTTATGATTGAATTGTATTTGAATAGATAAATTGTATATGGAATGTATGTTTAAAAGTTTTGTAAGTCATGTAATGCTCCATAACCCTATTTTGGCATTGAATAAGGGTGAGGGGTGTTACATTTTTTGGTATCAGAGCTACGATTTAGTCGATTCTCAGACTAACGTAGCGTATGTGAGTCTAGCTAGACATGCCATATATATATAACATGTGATAGTGTGATCTCTCCCGACTTTGATGAGATTTGTTTTACTTAGAGAGAGATGTTTCCAACCGAGCTAGTTACGATGATACTGAAAATGATATTCAAGCATTTAAAAAATGTGTCTATGATGAGTTGAAACTCATAAAGGTACGAATAAAAGTTCCTAATATGGTGTTGATGATAAATGTTATATTATATATGTGAATATCTGAGAGTCAAATTTTAAGGCTTTACAATCTTCACCCTCTCACCAGTATAGTGTTATATAATGAAGTTTACAAGATTTAGATTAGATAAGCCCATAAGTGTGAAACTAAAGAGTTCAGTGGTAGAATAATTATTAATGCGGGTAGAGATGAGAAAGGGTTAGTAAGTAAAGAAGGAGTTAATCTCGACTAATCGACTCATTCAGGTATAATGTCTAAAGAATGTATTAACTTGAAATTCGTCTGAATTGATTTTCATTATTGAATGGAATAAGGTGGGATTAGTGATGACTGTAATAGTCAGTGGAATCATGTTTGAATTGTAAAGATATCCAAGTGATGTGGTTATAGTTGAGTAGATTATGATGAATTCTTCTAGGTATTCTATGTGTTCATTAATTCTGATAGATATATGCAACAATTCATTTTCAAAGGAGATTCTTGTCTTATGAGAACACTAACTAACCATATTGTTAGATGAAATCATTGTGGGTTTAGTTGGTTTATGATCGGTATTGCTTTATCTTTCTTTGGTATTCTATTCCATTACATTTGGTAGAAAATTTGATGGTAAAATCCATATGATACTAGTATTTTGTTTCTACTGGTTGTTACTCTGCTCTATATATATGTGGAAATTATATTGATTTTGTCACAATTGATTCCAGTTAGTATGAGTGGTGTTTTTCTTCTGGATTTTCTTTGGGATATCATCGAGATCTTTATCATCCAATATGGGCTGTATTGTTGAAAGTTCAGTATAGCTTCACATCTTGGATTTCATTATCTCGATTTGCTTATCATTCTTACTATTTAATATATCAAATATGGTTCATCTTTAAAGCATATTCAGTGATCGGAAATGATTATATTTAGTATGGTTATAATTTCTAGTCTAATCATAGGTGATGCTGATCTCAGATTTTTTTAGTTTTCATGAAAGAGGTTGACATTGGAAAAAGTATAAACGGTGGAAGCTCAAGCTCGAATTTGTATAATGGTTTTCTCAAGCTCAAATTTGTATAATGGTTTTCTTTTCTCAAGTGAGCTTGATTAAGGTTAATGAGTTAAATCGGAATATTATGATTTGTTGAGCTGATACAGTTTGTAAAGATCTTTGACTATTTTGTTGAGGGAATTATGAAAGATTGTATATTTGAGTTGTTCTAACAACATGAAGAAGAGATTACATTGAAATGCTATTATCTAATAGATAAGATTGATTCAGTTGCTTCAAATCTGAGTGGGTTAAATAGTTGAAGAATAATTTAAATTATATGTATTTAAGTTTATCCTTAGGTATGGAAATAATTTTTTGCATTCACGGGTAAATATACTGACAGTTTGAATAAAGAATTCATATTCCAGAAAACATGATACAGAAATATATCTATTAGATTTGTTTTAATTGAAAGACGTTATTCTCAGTTAAAGTTGTTCTGATTGATAAAGTTATCGTGCTAGTGAAGTTTGAATGGTCTGATACTTGTTAACAAAGTTTTAAACAGTTGAAAGCATTGTTAACCGAAACACTAGTTCTAGTTCAACCTGAGCCGGGTAAAGAATGTGTGATTTTTAGTGATGTGTCATTGAACAGATAGGGATGTGTTTTAGTACTAGAATGTAAAGTGGAAGTTTATGCTTCCAGACGGTTAAATCCATATTAAAAGAATTATCCGACACGCGACTTAGAGTTGGCTGCTGTTGTGTTTGCGTTGAAAATTTGACGACATCATTTGTTCGATGAAAAATGTCATACTTATTGATCACAAGAGTTTAAAGTAGCTAATATCATAAAAAGATTTGAATATGAGACAGTCTTGATGGCTCGAGCTATTGAAAGATTGTGAGTTAGTTATTGATTAACATTTGTGAAAAACCAATATGTTGCCGATGCTTGAGTGGAAAATTTTTGTTTACTTTGTGAGTGATGGTGACATGATTGACCTTGAAATGGTGGTACAATATTACCTGAGTTAAAAGCTAAACCAATGTCTTCATTACAAATCTGAGAAGCTCAAAAATATGAGAGTGAATTGCAAGCGAAACGATTACAGTGTGAATAGACTTCTAATTCTGAATTTTAGGTCGGACCTGATGACTATTATTATTATTCTGAGATAGAATTTGTGTATTGAAGAACCCAGAGTTTATATAGAAAATTTTTCACGAGGCTCACAATTGTAACTTGTCTATTCATCAGAGGAGAAATAAGATATACAGTGATTTGAGGTAGAAGCCCTATGGTCGATTATGAAAAACGATATTTCTGATTTTGTGATAAGATGTTTGATTTGTCAACAAGTTATGTAACAGACCGATTTTGACCCTAATTGAAACGGTGGTTTCGGGACCATGAATCCGAGTCTGAGAAATATTTTAATATTATATTCTGAGTCTATTATATGTGAATTGATATGTGTGAAAATTTCGTATGAAAGTTTTATCGTTTAAGTGCTTAATTTGAATAAAAGGACTTAATCGCGTAAAGTGTAAAAGTTATAAACTATAGTGTAAAGTGCTAGAATGATGATGGCTTTTAAATATGGAGTATTAAAATAATAATTAACCCATTTTATGAGTTAGTGGGTGGCAAAGGTCAAGTGTAACCTTATATTATAAGTTGTTTTTATTATTTAGTAAAGGTTAAAATGGTAAAACATAAAATAATGTTAATATATGTTATATTATATGAAATTAAAAGCCATTTTAATTGTTCTTCTTCTTCCATTGCCGTGAGTTAGCTAAGAAAAAGAGGTTTAAGGGCTTAAAACATTCGGTCATCATCAAGCTCAATTAGGTATGAATTTTAGCTCAGTTTTTGATAATTTTTACGTTTTTGAGATCGTTGCTTCGAATATTACCCGACCCATGCTTGAATTTTTGAAATTTGTATGTATATATGATTCGGCCATTAATGAATTCTTGAGGTTTTGATGTTGATGATTTTTAAATTAAAGATATGTTAAGGATTGATATATTTTGTATTAGAAATTTTAGTAAATTTTAGTATTTTGGGCTAAATTGAAAAAAATAAAATTTTGAGGGGCCTATTTGCAAAATAAATGAAAGAAATGGACTTGTATAGTCCTTATACATATTCGGCCCTTAAGGAGTATGGGGAAATTTGGTGTATTTTGAGTTTTATGCAAATAGGACTAAATTGCAAAGTTTTGAAATAGTGGGGGTAAAATGGTAATTTGCCCATTTATGTGTTTTGGGACTAAATTGAATTGAAATGTACTTGAATGAGCTAAATTTAATGTGTTTTAGATCAAGAGCAAAGAAAAGCGAAATTGGATCGGGGAAAGACGAAGGTTCTCGAATAGCTGATTTACACGGACTATCGACAACCGAGGTCAGTCCTTAAGTACTTATATGTTAAAGAGTTAGTTATAAACATGTTAAAGAATAAAATTTAATAATGTTGACTATGGAATCATGTGTTAGCCGAATATAAAGGTGTTAAATTAGATTTGATATATATATATTGATAATGTGATATGAAGAAATATATGTTTTCGATATGATAAGTGGATGCAATATGATGTATATGATTTGGTTGTGATGTTGGCATTTATAAATATATATTGAAGGTTTAATTATGTTGTTACTCGAGCTTCGAGCCTAGCAGGCCTTGTGCCGGTGAGTTATTCGGGCTTCGAGCCTAGCAGGCTTAATGCCGGTGAAATAGTTCGGGCTTTTAGCCTAGCAGGCCACGTGCCGGTGAAGCGATTCGGGCTTATTGCCTAGCAGGCTTAATGCCGATGATATATTTCAGACTTTAAGTCCAGCAGGCCTAGTGCCGGTGAATGTAATCGAACTCTAAGCGCATGAAAAACAAGTTATGAACATGTCGAGGAATTTCTGTTTAGAAACATGATTCGTATCAATTCGACAGAGAGGTACGTAAAAAAAAAGTATTTGAATAAATGAAGGTTTTACACATTAACTTGTTTGAGATGAATGAATATGTATATGCAAGTTATATCGTGTGATGGTAATTATTTGGAAGCATGAATGTATTTAGTTGATGAAATAAGCATTTAGTATGTACATATGCCTGAGATATATTGAATGATTGGTGTATGTGAATAAGAAAGGTAAAGCTTTAGCATCAAGTGCATCAATGATATTTAGTTGTTTCGGCTTTATAAATAAAATAGGTTATGTATTGATTATGTTCGAACTAGTGATAGAGGATATTGACTCGAATGGTTATATATATATATTACTTATATAAGTATATGTTTACTTATGGCTTACTAAGCTAGCAAGCTTACCGTGTGTGGGTGCTCTTATCTACCTCTGTTTTATAGGTCTTTGATTCAAGCTACGGACTCGAAGGATCATCTAAGAAGTCAACCGCACTATCAAACTTTTGGTATACTTATCTTAGTTTTATTTGAAAGGCATGTATAGGCTAGACTTAAGTGTTAACTATTAGATTTTGGGTGTTTGTACATAACTATAATATAGCCTTGCAAAAAAGGCTTATTTCATTTGGTTAACTTAAGTTTTTATGTTCTATGACCTAATGGTTGGAATTCAAAGGTTAAGTTTAGTTATATGTGTGAATGGCTGAATGCTAAATGTGTTTGATTCGTGGCAAAAGTATACTTGACCTGTTCATGTATATCTAGTTTGATGTATGTTATATAGAAAGTATGATTACGGCTAAAATGATTGTATGTGCTTTGGGTTTAATATGTACAGGATGGATAATGTTCATGGTTGAGTTGAGTTCGTTTCATCAATAATATGGCCATTCGAATATGGCTTTTCTCTTGTGCTAGTTTGAAGTTGTCATATATGAACTATAAGGATCGAATGTTATATATGTTTATGTTATTAGGATTTAAGGATTAGATGGATGTTGATACACAGTCATAGTTAAATTATGTATGGAAGATGAGTAGTAATGGACGTGTATTAATTGAAACGTTGTATGTTCGCTAACTTTAATTAATTTATGAAACATGAAACATGTTATACAATATTCATTGAGTTCGGCTTAGCTAAAGAGGAATATTTAATTGTAACTTATGTGCTAGATGAACTAGTTAAATTAAGCCTATAATTTGAATATGACAAATGAGTCGGCATATAAGGTACATATACATACGTCTACCTATATATATATATATATATATGTTCTTAACTGTAGGTAAATGTTGATTTGATTGAGTATTGGTTCTATTTGAGTTAATACAAGTCATGTAATGTTCATGAAATTCTCATGTATATGTTCTTGTATATTCGGCTAAGCTATTAATTGCGTTTATGATAATGTAATGAAATTATGCATCTTGACTATATAGCCTAAAGTTTTGATTATCGAGTTGTTTTCATTAACAAATAATAATAATAAATTGACTTTTGAAATGGTTTGCTTGTTTATAAGCTTCGCATATTACGATCAACTTGTCGAATGTGGTATATGGGATTAGTATTGCTGAGTGACATTGTCGTAATATATGTTTCAGGGTCATTTTGTGTTCGTTGATGATTACATTGCTTAGGATTTGGGTTAAAGTATTAAGCATGTATTATACTTGTGTGATTAGTTTGGTTATAAATGAATTATTTGATAAAAATATTTAGCTAAAATTTAATCGTTTGAGCAGAAGTTGTAACTTATCCGGTAATGCCCGTAACCCTAATCTGGCAACGGATATGTGTTAGGGGTGTTACAAGTTAAAGCCGAATATCAAGTGCATTTAGGACTATTATAGCCAATAATGATACTGGAGAGGAAATAAGATAGAGTTATGATAGATTTTGTATCGAGATTACCCTAAACTCTGAAAAAGAAAGATGCTATCTGGGTTGTTATTGATCGGTTGACGAAATCTACATATTATTCTAGTACGTATAGATTTCTCACGTGGCAAATTTGCTGAGTATGTGTTTGTGAGAATGTCAGATTACATAGAGTGTCAATCTTCATTATTTCGGATAGAGATCCAAAGTTTATATTACGTTTATGGAGAAAGTTCCAAGAAGCTCTAAGTACGTGATTGTATTTTTGCACTACAATTTATCCTCAGATCGATGATAAGTATGAGAGAGTGATTAGATTCATGATGATGTGCTTCGTTACTATGTTTTAGAATTCAAAGGTAAATGCAAAAAAAATGTTTATTGTTGATTGAATTCACGTATAATAATAATTTTCAGTCGAGTATAAGATGGTACTATATGAAATTTTAAGTGGTTGCAAATGACAAACTATGTTATATTAGACGAAGCTCAGTGAGAAAAAGGTATACAAGGTTTAATTGATTCGTGATTCTGGGGAAAAAGTGAAAGTAATTTGTGAAAGTTGAAAGCAGCTTCAAATTGACATAAATGGTATGTAGATTTGAAACGTAAAGATATTTGATTTCCGGTGACAGAGTGTTTTTGAGAGTATCGCCCTTGAAGGGGATTCTTCGTTGTGGTCGCAAAGAGAAGTGGACTCTATAATTTATTGAGATGTATTAGTTTATTGAGAGAGTGTAACAGCCCGATTTTGGGACTAGTCGGAATAGTGGTTTCGTGACCACTAATCTGAGGTTAAATTATTTTAATATTATTTTATGTGTTATAGCATGATGATAAGGATGCATGAAAATTTTAGTGCTTTAATTTTAGCGATTGTATGCTTAATTGCGAAAAAAGATTAAATCGCATAAAGTGTGAAAGTTTCATTTTACAAGCTAGGGGTGTCAAATAACTATGGAATATTAAATTGGAGGTCCTTAAAGTGCAATTAGACCACCCTAAAGGTGATGGCTGGGAAAGGGAGACAAGGGCATTAACTCGGTCAAAAATTTGGTGAAATTAGGTGACTAAATGAATAAAATAAGAAAAAAAAAGATATCATCTTTTACTATTCCCATTTCTTCATCCACTGAAAATTGAAGAGAAAATAGAGGTTTTTGGAGTTCAAACTTTCAGCCAAGCTATTCCCTTGCAAGTAAGTGACTTTAGAGGTCTTTCTTGATAATTTTTGTACTTTTGGAACCCCTAAAGCTTAAGCTAGCTAATGAGGGGACTATTTACTAAATGGTTGAAAGTTTAGGGACTTTCCATGAGAGTGTTTATGTTGTTTGCTGAGTTTTTATGGAAGAAAATGAATGTTAGTAGGTTAAGGAATAACTTTTGTGAAAGGTTTTTCCATTAAAAAAACTAAATGGGACTATTTGAAAAGGTTGTAATTGAGTAATAAATGTACGAAATGATTGATTTTGTGAACTGTTATAAGAGGAATAAATGTTCAGCTAGGCTTGTTTAATGAGAAAATGTGATGAAAACCGATTTATAAGCCTAGGGGCAAAATCATAATTTTGCTAACGTATAAGGGCAAAATAGTCATTTTTTTCCAAAATAGAAATTTTGAAGTGTAATAAGTTATGTAGTGATTAAATGAGTAAATTTAATGTTTGTGGTTGCTTTACATATGGTATGATGTTTATTGTTTACATGTAAAATTACGAAGCTTAAAGCTTACTCCCTTTCTTTTCCCTTGTTTTATAGTGTCAAGAAGTCGACTCCGGGTACGAGGATAATCCGAAGATCACCCACACTATCAGCTCATCTCAGTATATTTAGACTTAGCATTTTAAGTATGGCATGTATAGGGGCTAGACTTAGTAAAATGTTTTGTTATTTTGGCCAAGTGTGTTGGCTCCTTTAAGATGAACTCTTTTTTATATAGCCATAGTTGATGGCTCATTATTACTAATTTATGAAAAGATGAGGTTATTCATGAAAGTGTATGTTGCATGATTGGGTTGCTTGGTAAATGGTTGAATGGATTTATGTTGTATGAGTTAGGGTGACAAAAAGAAGCTTGGCAAATAGCTTTGTTCTTGTCCACGCGGGTAGGCACACGAGCGTGTGTCTAGGCCGTGTGTGACACGCGGTCAGTCCCATGGGTGTGGGACCAGGCCGTGTGTCCCATGCATGTTAATGTTATAAGTCAGTGTCAACCACGGGCTAGACACACGGGCCTATGCCTAGGTCGTGTGCCCCTTATATGGTTTCTGACGTCACAAACAGAATACCCAGGTTTTACACATATGGGTGAGGACACGGGCATGTCTAGGCCGTGTGAAGGATATGGGCCATGAACACGAGCATGTTTTTGGCCGTGTGAAAACCCCTGTAGGTTCGAAAAGAAAATAAATTCCACACTGGCTAGGGACGTGGACGTGTGTGACCATATAGCCTACCCACACGGGCGTGTCCCATTTCACACGGGCGTGTGGCCCTGTTAAGGCAAAATTTTTCCTAAGTTTACAAAAGATCCCGGTTTGATTCTGAGGCCCTCCGTTTGCATGTGTAAGGCCTCGTAGGCCCATAATGAGGATGTTTTGAATATGAATGGGAAGTTTTATGTGGGAATGAAATTTTATAGCCCAAAGTTGTAGGTTAAACTGCGTTAAGTCTGGTAATGCCTCGTACCCGTTTTCGACGTTGAATACGGCTAAGGGGTGTTACATGTTTCATGATAGAGTTTGTGTACCATAGGATGATGAGTTAATCTAGAAAATTTTACATGAAACACACAATGGTTGCTTCTCAGTACATCCGGGCAGCATAAAAATGAACAATAATTTAAAGAAGTTGTATTGGTTGCCGAGTATGAAAAGAGACATATCCTAGTTTGTTACAAAGTGTTTGATCTATCAACAAGTGAAAGCCGAGCATCAAGTACCTTCGGGATTACTTCAGCCAGTGATGGTTCCTAAGTGGAAGTGGGATCAAATCACAATGGATTTCGTAATGGGGTTACCTTTGACTCCAAAAAAGAAAGATGTTGTGTGGGTTATTGTGGATAGATTAATGAAATCAGCTCATTTTATACCGGTACGTGTGGGTTACTTACTTGATAAGTTGGTCGAGCTGTATATTACTGAGGTGGTGAGATTACATGGGGTGCTTATATCTATTATCTCGGATAGAGATCCAAGATTTACTTTGAGGTTTTGGAAGAAGTTGCAGGAAGCCTTAGGTACAAGATTGAATTTTAGTACTACGTTCCATCCTCAAACTGATGGCCAATCTAAAAGAGTGATTCAAGTTCTTGAGGATATGCTCTGATGCTATGTTTTAGAGTTCGAAAATTGTTGGGAAAAATATCTACCTTTGGTTGAGTTTGCCTACAATAACAGTTATCAGTAGAGTATACGGATGGCACCGTACGAAGCTTTATATGGTCGCAAGTGTCGAACTCCCATGTATTGGACTGAGCTTAGTGAGAAGCAAATTCACGGGGTTGATCTTGTTAAAGAAACCGAGAAGAAAGTGAAAGTGATCCGTGATAGTCTGAAAGCTACTTCAGATCGACAAAAGTCGTACGCGGATTTAAAAAGGAAAGAAATCGAGTTTCAGGTAGGCGATCAAGTATTCCTGAAAGTATCCCCGTGGAAGAAAATATTGAGATTTGGTCGAAAGGGCAAATTGAGTCCACAATTCATAGGGCCGTATGAGGTTATTAAAAGGATTGAGCCAGTAGCTTACCAGTTAGCTTTGCCGACAGAGTTAGATGGAATACACAACGTGTTTCATGTGTCGATGTTGCGGCGATATCGGTCCAATCCTTCGCATGTGATCCCTCCGACTAAAATTGAGATACGATTGGACATGACTTATGAAGATGAACCAATTAAGATTTTGACTTGAGAGGTTAAATAGTTGAGGAATAAAAGTATAGCCTTAGAGAAAGTGTTATGGCAAAAACACAGTGTAGAAGAGGCTACGTGGGAACCGGAAGAAGCCATGAGAGAAAAGTACCCAAACCTTTTTACCGATGAGATTTTCGGGGGCTAAAATCTCTAAAGAGGGGAGAGTTGTAACAACTTGATTTTGGGGCAAGTCGGAACAGTGGTTTCAGGACCACTAATCTGAGGTTGAAGAAAATTATTTTAATATTATTTTATGAGTTATAGCATGATTATAAGGATACATGAAAATTTTAGTGCTTTAATTTTAGTAATTATATGCTTAATTACGAAAAAGGATTAAATTGCATAAAGTGTGAAAGTTTCATTTTACAAGCTAGAGGTGTCTAATAACTATGGAATATTAAATTGGAGGTCCTTAAAGTGCAATTAGACCACCCTAAAGGTGATGTCTGGCCAAGGGAGACAAGGGCATTAAATTGGTCAAAAATTTGGTGAAATTAGGTGACTAAATGAATAAAATAAGATAAAAAAAAGAAGATATCATCTTTTACTATTCCTATTTCTTCTTCCACTGAAAATTGAAGAGAAAATAGAGGTTTTTGAAGCTCAAACTTTCAGCCAAGCTATTCCCTTGCAAGTAAGTGACTTTACAGGTCTTTCTTGATAATTTTACGTTTGGAACCCCTAAAGCTTAAGCTAGCTAATGAGGGGACTATTTTGCAAAATGGTTGAAAGTTTAGGGACTTGCCATGAGAGTGTTTATGTTGTTTGCTGAGTTTTTATGGAAGAAAATGAATGTTAGTGGGTTAAGGAATAACTTTTGTGAAAGGTTTTTCCATGAAAACACCTAAACGGGACTTATTTGTAAAGGTTGTAATTGAGTAATAAATGCATGAAATGATTGGTTTTGTGATTTGTTATAAGAGAAATAAATGTTTCGCTAGGCTTGTTTAATGAGAAAATATGATGAAAAACGATTTACGAGCCTAGCGAAAAAATTGTAATTTTGCCAAAGTATAAGGGCAAAACAGTCAATTATTGCCAAAATAGAAATTTTGAAGTGTAATGAGTTATGTGGTGATTACATGAGTAAATTTTATTATTATAAATCAAGAAGAGCACAGAAACAACCTTGACCGGGGAAAAGGCAAGGTTATGGACTAAACTGCCAATTAACACATTTTGCACCGAGGTAAGTTTATGTGTAAACGATACATCTTTAATACATATGTTGTTATCAACTGATGCATTGTATGGATGTAAATACTTGTTGGTGAGATTGATTGAAAATGATAAAAATGAGTAGTTCTCAAATGAACCTCGGAATAGAAATGTGAGTACGGATAAGTATCTGTAGATATGCAATTGTTGGTGGGCTATGTGCGATACCACCATAATTATCATTGTTGGTGTACGATACCACCATAATTATCATTGTTGGTGGGTTGTGTGCGATACCACCTTGCTATTCATTCACGATGGGCCATGTGTGATACCATCGTTTACATTACCATTTGGTGGGCTATGTGCGATACCACTGTAATTATTATTGTTGGTGGGCTGTATGTGATACCACCCTATTATTGTTTAATGGTGGGCTGTGTGCGATACCACCCTCTTATTGACTAATGGTTGGCTGTGTGCAAAACCACTGGATACTTTATATCATTCCGAAGGGTTCATAGAGAAACATGTTTAAGTAATTATTTCATGTGGCTTTTTAGTGATAAGTACAGGGCATAAGTACAAATAAATGTGAGCAATGTATATGATATGGTTGGGATGTGGTAAGAGTTGAGATGAGTAAGCATGATTATGATAATGTGAATTGCTCTTACATAGTATGCAATGTTCTTGATTGATTAGCATATGGTATGATGCTTATTGTTTACATGTAAACTTACTAAGCTTAAAGCTTACTCCCTTTCTTTTCCCTTGTTTTATAGTGTCAAAGAGCCAGCTCGAGATACGAAGATAATCAGAAGATCACCCACACTATCAGCACATCTTGGTATACTTAGTCTTAGCATTTTGAGTATGGCATGTATAGGGACTAGACTTAGTAAAAAGTTCATGTTGTTTTGGCCAAGTGTGTTGGGTCTTTTAAAGATGAACTCTTTTGTATAAGGCCATAGTTGATGGCTCATTATTATTAGTCTATGAAAAGATGAGGTTATTCATGAATGTGTATGATGCATGAATGGGTTGATGGTTGAATGTGATTTATGTTTGTATGAGTTAAGGTGATAAAAAGAGCTTGGCAAATAGTCTTGTTCTTGTCCACACGGGTAGACACACGGATGTGTGTCTAGGCCGTGTGTGACACACAGTCAGCCTCATGGGTGTGTGGTTAGGTCGTGTGTCTCCTTGCATGTAGTTTTACAAGTTAGTATGCTCAGAAATAAACACATGGGCAGAGACACGGCCGTGTGTCTCAGCCGTGTGGAAGGTACGGGCATGGACATGGGCGTATGCCCAGGCCGTGTGAAGTCTGCACCTGAAAGTTGGAATTTAATTCGCCACACGGTCGAAGGACACAGACGTCTGCCTAGGCTGTGTAACATTTATGGGATGATGACATCAAAAACAGAATGCCAAGGTTTTGGCACACGGGCTAAGACACGATTATAAACCGTAATATGTTCATATTTTAATCCCACATTTAGCATACTTTTGGATGATTTATTCCCCGAATTGTGGAATTTGGTGCTCCTAATCCTTTAATTTCATGTTTTATACTTAGGGAAGCACCGGAGGATGAAAAGAATGAGAAACATGCCAAAACGGAGAAAATGGTCCAAAGTACGAAATCGACATGGCCTAGGCCAAAGCCACACGGCTGTGCCTCCTTAGCAAACCCGAACACGGCCTGGCCAAATTTTACACGGGCTTGTGCCATGGGCGTGTCCCTGCTGTGAACTATTTTAATTCCACTAGGATTAGTATACTTAGGGGTAAAGAAAGACATTTCAAAAGCCTATATAAACATCCTAAGTGTGACTTAAGAGGGGGCGTCAGAGAGGCCAGAATTGTGGGATTTACTTGAAGAAAGCTAGTTGATTAATCTCAAGAAGCCAGAGTCATACTCAAGACGGAAAATCTTCTCTTCAATTTCCTTTAGGGGGTTTTAGGGTTTTTCTTATGTTTTATTTTATATTTTCTTCTGAGATGTATTCTTTTATGCTTACGAACTAAACCCTTTTCTGAACTATATGATCAATACTTGATTTGTCCTTAATTATGTGTTCTTAATTCTTGCTTTAATATTTCAGGATATTGATTCAAGTATGATGTGCTTAGGCAGTGGAGCAAAAGTCCCTGTTTAAGAGTAGATCTAGCATAATTAAGCGGAGTTGATCGCAACCCTAGAAATAGGATGACGAAAATCTGCCGGATTAGGGTCAAACCTAATATGGGAGTCCATAGATCGAGTTAATGCAGTTATAGGGGTTTTAATTAGAAAGAGATTTCAGTTAATCAACCTAAGGTTAGACGTTAGTAGCCTCGAAAAAGGTATTAATATAAATTAGGGAATCCTCTAGATCAAGTCAAGTGAATAAATTGTCTGGTTCAGAGTTAAATAACAAGTGAAGTCTAGGTGGATTCTTCCTCGGGTATTGTCCTAATCAGTTGGTTTTTTCCCAAAAGTATTTTCCCCAATTCATTCTTTGTGTCTTAGCATCCTTAGCTTGGTAGTTAGTTAATTTTAGATTAAACAACAATTCCCTTAATTCTTAGGCTAAATAATAAAAAGAAAGTTAGTATTAGTACTTTTGGTTCCCTTGGGTTCGACATTCCGGTCTTGCCACTAAACTATACTACTGTTCGATAGGTACGCTTGCCTCAATCGAGGTGATAGCTAGTTTCTAGGCTCGATCTTTCATTATATAAATTTTTAGACTTTCTCACTATGATCAAGTTTTTGGCGTCGTTGCCGGGGAACTGAAATATTAAGAACGCTCAATTTTTATTACTTTAGCCATATTTTATTTTCGCAATTAAATTTTATTTTTACTTTTCTAAATTTTCTTCTTTGCTTCTGGTAGGTATTCTAGTTTATGACTAGAAGAAACCCATCAGGACCTCTACTTTACGATAGTGAAATTGAAAGCACAGTTCGCAGAAACCGAAGAGAAATAAGGAGAAGCCTACAATACATACAAGAAGAGCAAGGAGACAAAATTAATACTACCGAAGAGATGGCTGAGAATAATCCGCCACCTCCGGAGGTGATCGAAAATCATGCTCCTCGAACTATGTATGATTATAGTAAACCTAATTTAACAGGAACTGAGTCAAGTATTGTTAGACCTGCTATTGTTGCAAATAATTTTGAACTGAAACCTAACACAATTCAGATGATACAGCAATTTGTTCAGTTTGATGGTTTGCAGGATGAATATCCAAATAATCACTTGGCGAATTTCCTAGAATTTTACAACACTTTCAAAATAATTGGCGTTTCTGATGATGTCATCTGTCTTCGGTTGTTTCCCTTTTCTTTGAAGAATAAAGCTAAACAATGGTTGAATTCTCTTCCACGAGGATCAATCACTACATGGGAACAAATGATCGAAAAATTTTTGTTGAAATATTTTCCGTCGGCTAAAACGACTAAGTTGAGGAATGATATCTCTTCTTTTGTGTAGATGGATTTAGAGACACTCTAAGATGCATGAGAGAGATACAAAGATCTACTGAGAAGGTGCCCACACCATGGATTACCCTTGTAGCTGCAGGTCCAAACCTTTTACAATGGTGTGAACCCTCAACCAGGCAGTTAATTGATTCAGCCGTCGGCGGAACCCTGAATAACAAAACACCTGAGGCTGTCTACAAATTCATTGAAGAAATGTCACTGAATAATTATCAGTGGCATGTCACGAGGACAAGGCCAACGAAAGCCGCCAGTGTTTTCAACCTCGACGCAGTAACCATGCTATCAAACCAGGTAGAACTTTTGACTAAGAAAATTGATGGTTTAGGTGGTTCTTCGCAGGTACATCCAGCTATGCAGTGCGAGATGAATGGAGGAGGGATGAGCAATACAGAATATCCACCTTACAACCCGAGCGCTGAAAATGAGCAAGTTCACTATGTGGGTAACAGTTTAAACCTCAAAATAACCCTTATAGTAACACTTATAATCCAGGTTGGAGGAATCACCCCAATTTTTCATGGAGTGGTCAAGAAAATTAGAGACAACAAACCCCTCCAAACTTCCAACAACAGCCTTATCCACAAGAGAAGAAGTAAAACCTTGAAGAGATGCTGAAAAAATTTATCCCGGTGTCAGAAACTCATTTCCAAAACACCGAGACAACACTTAAAAATCAACAAGCATCGATTCAAGGGATCGAGAACCAGTTAGGACAACTTGCCAAGATCATATCAGAACGACCACAAGGAAGCCTACCAAGCAACACTGAAACTAACCCAAAAGAGCAACTTCAAGCCATAACAGCTCATGATAGTGAAGGGTTAGATAAGCCCAAATTAAGCCAAGAGAAAGTGGTAGAGGAAGGAAAGGTTGAGGTAAACCATGACAAGCCAAAATCAGTAATTAAATAGTACCAACCTCGTATACCATATCCCAATGCAATGAAGAAAGACAACACAGACGAATAATTCGGTAAATTTTTTAACCTTCTAAAGAAATTACATATTAACTTACCGTTTCTTGAAGCTCTTTCGCAGATGTCAAATTCAAGGAAATTTTTAAAAGAGCTTTTAACAACCAAACGGATGTTAGACTTTGTCAAAATTGAAGATGTACTAGTCAAAATTAACAAATTCATAATCCCGGTAGACTTTGTCGTTTTAGACATGGATGAGGACAATAGTATTCCCTTTATTTTAGGAAGACCCTTTTTAGCAACTGCTAGAACTAAAATTGATGTTGGTACAGGAGAACTCATACTTCGTGTAGGTGAGGAATCAATCAGTCTTCAGGCTCTTGACTCGTCTCGGACATCAAGTAATCAAGGTGAGAAAATTAATTTTATTAATGATCATTCAGTTAAACCTTCTTTTCAAGAAGCACCACGGAACTACACAACCGAGCCAGATCCTATACCTCATGACAATAAAGAAATAACTCACGAGGAACGACGGCTTCAAATCGATGAACTAGACGAGTGGAAGACACATTTTAAGGAGAAACTAGGAATACACAAAGCAGAACCAACGCCATTCCGTGGGACAAACGAATTTAAGATCGGGGATCAGGTATTGTTGGCTAAAACAGACCCTCGGATCGCCACCTCAGACCTTGATACAAACGAAAATATCCCTTTTAAGGTACTCAATGTCTTCCCTTACGGAACAGTCGAGGTAAGTAATCCTATATTCGGAACTTTTAAAGTAAATGCTACTCGACTCGAGCTATATATTGATAATAGAACTAATAGCATGAGAAAGGATTTGCAACTCCTCAAACCACCATGATTATGCAAATGAGAGGTAAGTCTAGCTTAAGACTTTAAACGAGCGCTTCTCGGGAGGCAACCTAAGCACTAACCCTATTAATTTTTACATTTTTATTTTTATTTTTACTTCTTCCTTTTTAGCACCTAACTACAAACTAACCAAAGTGTAGATTTCCATACCACACAGTCGTGGCCGTGCCCGTGTGGACACCATAGATTTCCATACCAATGTGGCAGAGAGAGTACGAAACAGGACGAAAAATATCTTCGAGCGACGGGCTCCGACTAAACACCACGGTCTTGAGATACAGCCGTGATCAACACTATTTTAGCAACACGGGCGTGGCGACCTGCACACAGGCGTGGGAGAAACGAACAAAGCACAACACGAACATGTGATACAGTCGTGTGGCACAACATACCAGATCTGAAATTTCTATTGAAAACACCCCTCTCCCCTTCTCACCCACTCCCCATTCCCCTTCTTCCAGATCCTTCACACCCCCTCCCTTTTCATTTTCATCATTCTAACTCTTGATCTATACCATATCCATGTTGAGGAAACGGAAGGATCCTAGCACAGTCTCTCTCTGTGAGACCGATCTACATAAGTTCATGCTGGCCGCTTCATCCACTCGACATGACAAGGACCTTTGAGTCCATTTCATTCTTCTTTTTCTTTTCTTTTCTCTTCTCCTTTATTTTTCCTTTCTTTATTTCTCTTTTACTTAATTTAATATATTTTATTTTGTTTTCTTTGATTTAGGTTCTAAAGGCTGTTAAGGAATCACTACACCACGCCTTAGAAATCACACCCACCTCGCGAACCATCTAACAATCAGGACTTTTCAATCCATTAATCTTTTCGTTTAGTCTTATTTCACTTTTTATTTTCTTTCTCTTTATATTTCTTGTCTTTAAATATATAATTAGTATATTTTGAATTATTCTTATTATTTCCTGGCTAATTTTTCACGAGTTTCCCAATTTCTTCATCTAGCGCAGAGATTATGGGCGGCCACCATACCACCACCAAAGACGCCTCCTTCAACTTATCTTTCACCTCCGAATCAAGTGTCCACACTTCCAACTCAAGTAACCCATCCGAAATTCAGGAAGTTTCATCTCTCTCCCTCTCTTTTGATGTTTCTACTGTATTGTGAATATCTATCTTTGTACATTGAGGGCAATGTACATCTTATGTGTGGGGGGTGAATTTTATTTTGAAAAGTTCCTAACTTTTTTCATTATTCTTAAATCCCTCAATTATGTCTTGTTTTTAAGTAATTTCCTCATATTACTATTAGAACAAAATTTCCTTTGATTCATGATTTTTATTGATATGTTTTGGATTAAGTCATTGATAATTGTACAGTGATGATTTAAACTTTAGGAGACTAGAGAATCAAGCATGATGAGTCTATTTTCGAAATTAAAATTTTGTTAGGTTGTCTACCTAAATCTAATTATTACCTTGAAGTTTGAAATTTACAAAGTTTATATCAAAAACCCATAATTTTTGTGAGATTTTGAGCCTTTTAGAGCATACATTCTTTCGTGCTCACTTTTTCATTATGAGTGTGTCAACATTGATTTGTTATTCTAGAACTTGCTTCGATTATACATGTCAAGACCACATTATTGATTTAATATACAGAGATGATAAAGGCACTTAGAATTTAACCCACTTACTCCATTAAAAGCCTACCCTCATAATTAACCCTCTAGTGAACCCTTTTAATCTTAACAACCCTTTTTATTAACTCACCCACTAATATTAACCCAAAATCCATCTTGTATTTGTTATCACCATTTCTTGACTCCCTTTTTGTCAAAATTTGATTTTGAGCAATTGCCTAACTATGTTCTATATTTCATTTGTTAAAGCTCTTTCTTCTTAATTGTAAATATTGTTCTTAAAAAAATGAAGTTATTCATTGTTATTTCTATGTTTGAGCTTAAGCAATTAATTCCACATTCTGAGAAGAAGCTCGTGTTATTAGTGTTTCAATTTTTCAATTGATGTAATTATTCAAGGCTAGTTCATTTTTCTAGTTAGGTAAATTGTCAATTCAATCTCGATTCTAACCCTTTAATTTAGCCTTTATCCATACCTTTAACCTAAGCCCCGTTACAACCCTTTTTAAAGACCTTTTGATCTGTGTATCATTTCATTCTATAGTGGTGGAGATTTGATTTTCATGCAAGCCTATGGGATTAACTTTTCATGTTCGACTTTTGAGTGCTTAATTTTAAACCATAAACAATTTGAATGATTTGAGTAAATCTTTAGTGAGGATGTCAACTCTTATCGATTTTGAACTAAAGGTGATTAGTTAGGTAAAGGGAAACGCCTATATTTTCATGCTACAAAAACTATGACTTTAATTGTTTGAATCTTTAGGACCCTTTAAGTTAAATTATCAATGTATGAATTACGTTTGAATTTTGATGAAACACTATCAATGAATATTATGAATTAAGGAAGTTCATTTTCATTGTGAGTTGAGAACTTTGCCTGAGGACAAGCAAATGCTTAAGTGTGGGGGTATTTGATAAACTATAATATGTTCATATTTTAATCCCACATTTAGCATACTTTTGGATGATTTATTCCCCGAATTGTGGAATTTGGTGCTCCTAATCTTTTAATTTCATGTTTTATACTTAGGGAAGCACCGGAGGATGAAAAGAACAAAAAATGGGCCAAAAATGGAGAAAATGGGCCAAAGTATGAAATTGACACGACCTGGGCCCAAGCCACACGGTCGTGCCTCCTTAGTAGACCCGAACACGGTCTGGCCTCGATTTACACGGGCGTGTCCCTGTCGTGACCTGTTTTAATTCCACTCGGATTAGGATACTTAGGGGCAAAGAAAGACATTTCAAAAGCCTATATAAACACCCTAAGGTGACTAAGAGGGGGGCGTCCAGGTAGGCTTAGGAGCCAAGCCAGAGAGGCCAGAATTGTGGGATTTACTCAAAGAAAGCCAGTTGATTCATCTCAATAAGTCGGAGTCATACTCAAGACAAAAGATCTTTCCTTCAATCTCCTTCACAGGGTTTTAGGTTTTTTCTTATGTTTTGTTTTATATTTTCTTCTGAGATGTATTCTTTTATGATTACGAACTAAACCTTCAAATACCTGAGGGGGATGAAACCTAAGACGGATCTTGTTATTGTTTTCTGAACTATATGATCAATACTTGATTTGTTCTTAATTATGTGTTCTTAATTCTTGCTTTGATATTTCAGGATATTAATTCAAGCATGATGTGCTTAAGCAGTAGAGCAAAAGTCCATGTTTAAGAGTAGATCTAGCATAATTAAGCAGAGTTGATCGCAACCCTAGAAATGGGATGACAAAAATTTGCCGGATTAGGGTCAAACCTAATATGAGAGTCCATAGATTGAGTTAATGCAGTTCTAGGGGTTTTAATTAGAAAGAGATTTCAATTAATCAACCTAGGCTTAGACGTTAGTAGCCTCGAAAGAGGTATTAATATAAATTAGGGAATCCTATAGATCAAGTCAAGTGAATAAATCGTCTAGTTCAGAGTTAACTAACATGTGAAGTCTAGGTGGATTCTTCCTCGGGTATTGTCCTAATCAATTGGTTTTTTCCCAAATTCTCTGTGTCTTAGCATCCCTAGCTTGGTAGTTAGTTAATTTTAGATTAAACAACAATTCCCTTAATTCTTAGGCTAAATAATAAAAAGAAAGTTAGTATTAGTACTTTTGGTTCCCTTGGGTTCGACATTCCGGTCTTGCCACTAAACTATACTACTATTCGATATGTGCGCTTACCTCAATCGTGGTGATAGTTAGTTTCTAGGCTCGATCATTCATTATATAAATTTTCAAACTTTCCCACTACGATCACACGGGCGTGTCAATGCCATGTAAGGGACACGGGCGTGTGTCCGGCCGTGTGAAAATGCCTGTAGTTCGAATTAAGAAATTATTCCATACGGGCGTGTAGATTGTTTAAAGAAAATTTTCTAAGGTCTTCCTGAGAGCTTTAAAGGAGCTCGATTTGATCTCGAACCATTCCTAAACCATGAATTAGGCCTCGTAGGCTTGTTTAGGAGGTGCTAATAAAAGTTTTAAATTGGGGTGAAAAGTCAAGTCTCTAAATTGAATGATTGATTCCGTGTAATCCTAGTAATGCCTCGTACCCTATTTTGACATTGAATACAAGTAAGGGTGTTACAGAGAGAGGGCCAATGACATACCTACCTGAATTACCATCAAAGTTAGAACAAATATATAATGTATTTTAGTTATTTATGTTGCAATCAGGTCATTCGTATATAATTTCTCCGACAGATTTTGAGATTTAGTCGACATGTCAAATAACGAAGAACCGATCAGAATTTTACTTCAAGAGTTTAAATATTTGAGAAACAGTACCCTAACCTATTCACTGGTAAGATTTTCGGGGACGAAAATCCCTAAGGAGGGAGAGTTGTAACAGCCTGTTTTTGGTCAATTGGGAAAAGTGGTTTTGGGACCACAAATCTGAGGTCAAAATTATTTTTTTATTTTTATTTTAATGTCTACAGCATGATAATTAATTGTGTAAAAATTTCGTTTAGAAATTTTATCGTTTAGTTGGTCAATTTGATAAAAAGGACTAAATTACGTAAAGTGTAAAACTTGAGTTCTATTAGCTAAAGGTGTCTAATAGCTATAGAACCTTAAAGTTAAGGTCCTTATGTTGTAATTACACCATTATTAGTTTGAGTGGACAAATATGGACAAGTATTAAATTATTTTTATGTTATAAAACAAAGGTTAAATTAGTAATTAATGAATATTGGTTAATAAATAAAACAAAAGCTTTAATTCATTCATCTTTTCCAACTGAAACTAGGGCTAAGATAAGCCATTGTTGTGCTCAAATATTCGGCCATTGTTCTTGCTTGCAAGTAAGTCCAATTTTGTCTCGTTTTTAATGATTTCTATGTTTTGTGTTCGTTGCAACTAGTACTAGCTAGCCTAGGGACTAATTTGCAAAACTGTTAAAGATTTTGAATGATGCCATTGATGAATATGTATGAGTTTTGATGTTTGATGATAGATTATGAATATTTATTATGAGTTATACAAGTTTTGTTAAGTGATTTTGAGTAAAAATACAAAATAGGGATTAAATTGATAAATGTGTAAAGTTAGTGGTTAAAATGTGAAATAAATGAAAAATATGGCCTGCTAGGAGCATAATGGTAATTCAACTAGCATGGGTCTATAGTGAATTTCATTAATTTTTTATTTTATGAAATAATGACTAAATTGTAAAAAAAATGTGAAATATGTGGGGCAAATGTGTAAGTGTGTTTTAAAGTGTGTTTTGGATTGAATTGAATAAATAGAAAATTAACTAAGCTGATTTTGATTACTTATAGATCAAGAAAAGAGGAATTCAGACTTAGATCGGGGAAAAAGTAGAATAATTGAATAGTCGGTCCGTTTCGTCATTTCTATACACGAGGTAAGTTCGTATATTTGAACTTAAATGTGTATTTATTCAATGGATGGATGGTATTGAGATTGTATTTATCCCATGGTTAAATGTGTAGAACTTAAATTTAATTGTACGGTTTAAGTGGACAAGTTGTTGAGTAAGACCATAGTTGGACTATGGCAAATCAGATAATAAGACCATAACTGGGTTATGGCATGTGAATGTAAGACCATGGCAGGGCCATGGCAATGTATGTGTAAGACCATAGTTGGACTATGGCATCGAAAAAATTGACGTACTTGTACCGTAAGCATTTATAAACTCGAAGTGTTTTGATAAGTGAATTGGTAAGAATAGATATGTATCAGTACAAGTATGTACGGAAAACTATTCGAACAATGAGTTAATGGAAGTTGAGAACTTCATGTTAACTTAGTGTTTGATGCTTTAATGCACTTTAAGTCATCCATTTAGAAATGTTAATGAATGATGAGATTATTTCATATTTACATACCAACTTACTGAGCTTTATAGCTTACTTTGTTTATTTGCTTCTATGTTTTATAGTATTTCGAAGCTAGCTCAGATCCGGGGATCGTCAAGGACTTCATCGCACCATCGAACATCTATTTTGGTATTTTTGAAGTTATGTATATATGGTATATGGCATGTATAAGCTTGTATCATTTTGGAATGTTTAATGGAAATGGATTTTAACTATTTAAGTTGGCTTGTGATGATGAATTTGTTAATGTTTAAATATGTGTAAATGGCTTTGTTTTGAGTTTGGTAATTGACCTATATTGAGTGAATGAGTTTGAATTGAAAATGCATGTTTGAAATGGTTTAATTAAATGAGTTATATATGTGAATTATGTCTAGTAAAGCAAGATGAGTTGATAGGTACTTGAATTGATAAATGGTATTGAATTGAGTATTAAAATGGTTGAAATAGATATAGTATGATTGTGTATTGATCGATGACTTTTGGCTACATATTTGTGTCTTAAAACAGTACCATTTGAACTTGTGTAGGTATGTGAAAAATGAGTGGCAAAATGGCTTGGTAAATAGCCTAGTTTTGTCCACATGGGCATAGACACGGGTGTGTGTCTCAGCTGTGTGTGACACACGGTCATGTTGCACGGCCGTGTGTCCCTTGGTGTGGAATTAAAATCAAGTCAGTATGCTCCACACAGGTGTGTGACTCGGCTGTGTGGCATAAGTGAGTATACCCTACAAGTTTGGCGCGACCTAGCATACGGCCTGGCACACGGGCGTGTGTGGCCACTTCGAAGGGCACACGGGCGTGTGTGTTGGCCATGTGACCCAAGTCAGTAAGCTCACTTGTTTGGACACGGAGTAGGACACGAGCTAGGACACTGCCATGTGCTCCTATTTCGAATGTTCACACGGCCTGACCACACGGGCGTGTGTCCCCTGTTTTAGAGAAAATTTTACTAAGTGTTGAAAAATTTACCGAGTATGCTGTTTTGTCCTAAACCACTCTCAATGCATGTTTAAGGCCTCATAGGCTCGTTTAAAGGACACTATGATTGTTTATGATTGAATTGTATTTGAATTGATAAATATGTTTAAAAGTGTTGTAAGTCCGATAATGCTCCGTAACCCTATTCTGGAGTTGAATACGGGTGAGGGGTGTTACATCTTATGTCACAGCCCACGCTCAACCCGCTTGCCCGATCCGAATATGGAGCGTCACAAATGTGCTTATACCTAATAATGGCTAACTTAATTGCTATAAAAAAATCTTATAATAAAATCAATAATAATGATTACAACTAAGGGCTTTAAGCCACTAAATGTTTAATCCTTCAATTCATTTCTATCTCTAAATAGACTATTTATTTACAAATATTTTCTTGAAATTTTGCTAAGGACTGTCGATCATAAAAGTCTATATTCTAAGGAGGCTATCTAGCTTCTGGTTATTGATCATGAGGTGAAGCTTCCAATAGTACCCTCTTCATATGTGCATGACTTGATCCTATAGCGATCCTCAATCTCCACTCTATCTGGCTTGGTCCTTCCTCTGAGTCCTCAATCCACCTCGTATATCCTATGATCATTATGCAAAATTCAGTAAATTCAAATGAACTTAGTGAGTTCCTTCGTTGTACTATAAATTAACCTTATCACACGAGGGCAACAATATAAAATAAACATAAACATAAACAAAATACCCATTGCTTTCTCAAGGCAAGTTTACTTCGTCAAGTGGTAGACTTCACCCGATCCTATGAGTTACATGGCTCGTCAAGAGACCATCATTTGGTCAGTCTTTTCACTCGACCATGTACCAGATACCTTTCCATATCTGCGAACCTATGCTTCTCAACTATCCTCCTAAAGGTTCTTGGGACATTCCTTGGCAGACTTCTTCATACTAGTCCTTAACGGTCTCTTTCTATCCATATTTTAGTCCCGAAGGACTGGTTGTCACTTTCGTATTATGCTATCTTATCACTAACCTTGTCACTCTAGTGATATCATTCTTGTTCAAGCCTATCGATAACTGTGGAGGGATTACTTCCAATAATCCATCTTATCCTCGTGTCTAACCTGAGACCTCACCTGTCCCTATAATGAACCACTGACTTATTGTCATATGGCTATATGATCCTACCATATCATTTGCTCGTTCTTTCATTACCACTATCATTGTGGCAGAGTTTTCGCATCGAACTTTCTTCCTTACGAGGGAATTCACTTCCATCATATTCCTTCTTTGCACTCTTATTGGTGGTTCTTGATTGCTGATCCTATCTGGTGATCTTTAGGAAATTCCACTTTCTTCATTTCTATAACAAGACCTACACTTGCTTGTCCCACTTTCTCTATATCCTGTTAGGTCTTCACCCAAGTCTTATTTCTTACAACTTTCATCATTTTTGGTAGATTTCTCATTATTCGCTTGCCATACTTATGCTTTCTTTTGCCTTTCCCCCAACTGCGGGGTTTCTTGTACTGGTCATTGAGACCTATACCATGCATCTGAGATCCGAGCTGCCTTTCCGCGTTTGTGTCTTGGCGGATTCTATGAGATGTCGTAGCCTAGCTATGGTCTTATACCCTTCTTATCTCGATCCCTTGTCTCATCGAACTTACCTGTGTTTACTGTCTCGACGAACTTACCTCATGTTTACTATCTCAGAGGACTCTATCTATTCCGTATTTACTATCCCAGTAGACTTACTCTATTTCGTGTTTACTGTCCCAACAGACTTTATCTCTATGGATGCCATGGAACTTCTCTTCTATGGTCTTACTCCGATCCACCATCCTAGCGTACTATTTTATAATGCCTTAGAGTCTTTCATTCGTTGTCTTACTTATCATACTTGACTGTCATAGAGTCTTTCATTTATTGTCTGACACTGTTTACCTTATACCATATGCCTTGGTGCCATGGCATCTTTCATTCATGGTCTTACATTGCGTACCACATACCATACTGCCATAGCATCTTTCATCTATTTTCTTACACCATAGACCATTATCACGGTGTCGCCCCGAAGGACTAGTCGATACCTCATCATGGTAAATACCATTTCATGATTTCATTTCCTGAATCCTCCTCTCATTACCTTATTTACACCTCCTAGTCTTGATGCTCAAAAACCACGGTGTTCGCTCTGCAAGGTTTGGAGCTTCACCCGAGGCGATAACTAATGGGTCCTCTCCCTATTCTCATCCTAACTTCATCTAACCTCTTGAGGCTTTCCCATAATCATGCAATGCATGAATATATCGTCATAATTCATGCTTATGCAAACATGGCATGCGTAATAACGTAGACTAGAATAGCGAGTTTGGAGTCTAGAACTCACCTGAATCCTTTTCTTTCCCTTAGCTTATCCCTTCTCTCGAGCACTGGAGCTTCCATCCTCCAAGCAATAGCTTACAACTAAAAATAATCATGGGTTACACTTAACATTCTTAACCTTAACCCATTTTTTAAAAACATACAAAACCCTTAAAATGGTTCTGAAGTCTTTAATTTATTCTATGTATACGGAAGGGTTAAGAACCTTACCAGTTTTTCGGTTTCCCTACTTTTCCAGCTCCATCCTCATGAAGTCTGCTCCATGCAGAACCTTCCATGGCTACTCCTTCGAGCTACCAAAGAAAATGAAGAACGGAAGAAATGAATCAGAATCGGAAAGAAAATCATCCATAAGAAACCATCTCTCAACTATTTACAGCCCTTCCTGCCCCAATTCCAATCCTAAGAGAGTTGTCCATAGCTAATTATGATGTTTCCCACTAAGGAACCGATTGATTTCATTCTAACTGAACCATAGTTAGATCTCAACCATGTCCAATTAGATTTCTAGCTTCCCCGTTTCTTCTAGTATAGGCCGCCAACTTGCAATCTCTTTCAATTTGGTCCCTTAATTATTCTTATTTCTGGGTTAATTGGGAACCGGGTGTTACACTTTATTCAACAAAATTAGCTTTTTGTGCTTACAAAACTAGAAGCAATTTAGCTTTAAGATTTCTAAATCTATAATATCTAATAAATGTCCTTTATTCCCGTAATAAAAACACATTTTATCAATCCTTTTCATGGTTTTTTTTAATTTCTTCTTTTGAATTCAAGGCTTTTTTTATGTCTTTTTAAAGCTTTTCTTCACATTCAAACCAAGAAAAGTAAGTAAAATTCTCAACCTCAATTTGCAAGTTATAAACTTTTGAAATTTATAAGATTCCAAAAAAAAAAAAGTCATATCTTCATCTATATCCATTCCAAGAAAAATGCTAGTTGGATAATATTTCACCCACTTAGAATGAATAAGGAGTCTTGTTCACTTAATTTAAAAGCAAATGTTACAATTCATGCATTTGGTCTACTATAGGTTTTGTACTAGTCATGTTAAATTCAAAATATGACAATGCAAGAAATTTATATGCTCTTTTCATCTTATTGCCATAGGAGCTTTCAAGTGTAATCCAAATTTCACTTGACGAACTCATTTTTGAAGGTCATATAGTCTCTCTATGAGGGAATTTAGTATGTATCCACAATGAAAGCACACATTTTCTTAGTATTTGCTTGTTTCTTTTATTATAGCATTAGAATTTATTGTCTCTTATAGTAATGGTTTGGGGATTCTGATCAAGAATATATATATATATAAAGATCTTCAATGTAGTTAACAAAAACACCATATTTCTTTCCACCTTATGTAATTGGTTCTATTGAACCTATCTAGCTTGAACATCTATTGGTATTGGTAATGAACTTTGACAAAAAAAAAAGTAAGAAAAAACATAATAAGTAACATATTAAGACTTTGAAGCCTGAAAATACTTTTGATAAAGTTTTTATTATGCTTCTAGGATACAACAAAGCCATAAATAACCAAATGGAATACAAAAATAGTCCTTATATAAGATGTGTAAAGGTGCAAATTAAAGTAACATGTTACTTGCCGTGTAACTCCTAACACTAGATGTGTTATTTTGTAACACTTTTTTTCAAAAATGTCGAGCTCTTTGAACATAACCATTCAAAACATTTTAAGGTGAGGTGGAAAAATGTAAATCTATCTAGGAAAATGTTGTGCTGTGTAATTTGCTCGTAAACAACTTCAATAGACACTTTAAATTCGCCTAAACGGATGAAAGATGAAGCATAGAAAAATCTCAGCAGTTCATAAGGTAAGATAAAAATTGTAGGTCACTGGGGCAAATCTATTGTGAGAATACAAATAATAATTATAATAAACTAAAAAATTTTGCACCATTAAACTTAAGTCCGCAACAAGATTTCTTTAATAATATAATATATATATATGAAATCAATAAATAGTCACTAGTCTAATGGGCTAATCATTTGATCCAATTGTTTAAATAACAAAAAAAATTTATTATATATTTTATTTATATTTATATTTTCCTTAATAATGTGGTATTATTAATTTCGCAAATTACTAACAATTTTTTTAGTACTAGCTAAAAATATTAAAGTAACATTAGTCATATGAGTTACTCAATCCAATCATTAATAAACTAAGATTTAGTTTACACTATAACTTTACTTGCTAGAGCTAGATATGATAATAACAAATTTTAATTTAATTCTTTTTAAATAAACTCGAATAAGTTAATCTCTTATAGATGGTAGTAGATCACCTAAGTGTTAAATTTAAGCTAAACTGTATGTGGAATATTATGTCTTTTCTCTTTCCATGAGAAACCTAGCCATTGTCTTTCTTTTGACTCCATTGTCGTCATCCGACACCATCTCCACCCTTGAAGGGCAACCGACTTCTCTCCCCCTCCTCTTCTCTACTATTGGTTCTCCTCTTACTAAAACCACACTATTCCTCCCAAATCTTGTCTTTAAGATTCAGAAGAGTCCTCCTCTGATCCTTGGTTGTTTCTCCATCCAATCGTCATGGGAATCTAGTCATTTGTCTCTCTTGTCCTGCCAAGATACTTGATTGCTCAAATCTCCAACAAAGATCCTAAATAAAGGGAACTGAGCAAAAGTCTTAAAGGTTTTAAGAGAACTCATAATAGTCGATCACATAATCGTTGAATAGTCAATGGCCACCTCTCTTTATCGCTTTTGTTTTTGTCCATGTTGTTGACCGGCCATTTTTCTTGCATGAAGGAGTTTGATTCGTTGGAATAAAAAGTCTTAGCCATGGGTCTAGGCTTGATATGGCCTCACATAAGGTGGCCTATGGTTGGCTGAGTCCTCAGCAACTCGCGTTCTTTTATCCTTTGTGGCCTTGTTGCTCAAGTTTGTAGGAACTCGTTTTGTCGAGCTTCCATTACATATATTTTTTAGGTTAGAGATATTTCCATTGTCATAGTAACAAGAAACTAAATAGATGTTCTCCGTATCTGGATTCTCACATTGATGATTGAATATGCTGAAGAATACGTGCCGAAGCCTCTCATTACTCTCAGTTTATCAGCGAAAGGCCAAATTCAAGCAATGACAAAAAAAAAAAAAAATTTAAAGTCAATTTGATGTTGGGTTAAATCACTTTGGGGCCTAAACTTGAAAACTTTTCGCATATTGGGGCTTGAATTTTTTTTTTTCTAAGTTAAGCCCTGAACTTAGAAACATTTTCTATATTGGGGCCTGAACATTGTTTTGATCCAAGTTAGGTCAGCCTTGAATTTTTTTTGTCCAAGTTAGTCCTTAAAAATCTTAAAATTCGGGCTCTAATGTGGGAACAACTGTTAAGTTCAAGCCCCAACATGATAATAATTGTCAAGTTCATGGACTAACTTAGTAAAAAAAATTCAAGCCCAATGTGGGAAAATTATCTGATTCATGCATTAATATAGGAACAATTACCAGGTTTAGAGTCTAACCTGACCAAAAAATAGTTCAGGCCTTAATGTGGAAATAATTAAAACGTCCAAACCCTAAATAGTGATTTAACCATTAGATGTTTTGTAATTATTTTGCAGCAGCCCCCGGTCGAAGGCAAAAGGATTGAAGTTGTAATTGCCTCTGTTCTAACTTGGTTAGGAAGAATTAAGGAGGCCCTGGCAGGGACCGACTTGTTCATCCAAAATTATGGAAGTTTTATCTCTTCAATTAATGTTCTAAAACGTGTTCTGCAAAATGTTAGCTTTTTGAATTTGCATGAAAAAAGCATGGTTCTTTTATTAATAATATAATTTAAGTTGACGGCCAAGACATTACAAGGCTACTGAACTCAACTGGCTAGACTGCAGAAAAAAGTGTAGGCAAGCATGGTGTCCACGTGAAACCCACAAAGGCTTAACAAAGCCTCTTCCACCCACCAAAATATAGTAAGAGATGGAGCAGCAAATGGTGCGGGAGTGAGTAGGACAATGGTGGCCGCCAAATCGATGGTCGGCTGGTGTTTGACAAAATGCCCATGTAAATCTAAATGGAAAGTCTCCTCTTTTCCCACGACGCAATCCATGAGCAAGTGTGCACCATAGCAGCGTACACGTCCCTGCAACCACAAAGAAACAGCTTCAACCCCAAAAAAAAGAAGGAAAAAAAAGAGTGGAAACAACACGTTTATGGAGAAACAAAACATCAAATTAATGAAATTTTCTTCTCTTTTTGATTTCAACATCTAGACTTGCCCTAAAATCTATGCACCATGACGAATTGGATGATGCAAACTTCTACTACTACTTCTTTATTATTGTTTTAACTTAATTCTTAATTTAATCAATCTTTTTTCAAGAAATTCTCCAACATTTATTTTAAAAAAGAAAATTCCATATATCGTAAATAAATAAATAAAACCCACTTGTTTGCCTTGCGTGTCATTGTTTAAGAACTAATCACCAAACTATATATCTCCTAGTCATTGTATCCTAATTAAACATCATCTCTTTAATTCTTTTTACTTTTCTTTCATGAAAAAAAATCATGATTTGAAATACCCACAAAAAAAAAATTTGTAACCGCCCACATTTGAATTATTTATTTATAAAATATACTATTTTAAAAAATGATTTTATGAAAATTAATTGGATAAAATTTAAATTTTTTTAATTTATATTGGAAGTCAATTAATTAAGTTGTGGCCTACCTATTTAATCTTCGAATGAGGCATGCAAGCAATTAGAGTGGCCACCGTTGCTCTCCCCACTTCCATTGGATAAATTTATATACCCAACTTCCATTGAGCTCTAAGGACAACTAAAACAACTACAAAAAGAAACCTTAATCCTTGCTATAAACTTCCCTTTAAGACTTAAGTAGTAATAATAGTGGTGGGCACTTGCGTAACATTTTTAAATGCCAAAAACTTTTCGATGATAACGTTACATAAACTCTCACTACAACATTTCTTCCCATTAAAATATCCGTATGGATAATTTGTTCACTTTTCACTTTCTTTTTTTTAATAAATATTGCTCTGACACTTTGTTTATTTTTTAAAATATTCAATATATAGCATAACATAGACTTAAGTTAATGTTAAGACCAACCGTTTATTTATTATTTATTTTACTTGTTATAAGAAAAAGAAATGTCTTTGCATTGATAAAATATAATAACATAAAAGCATAAGAAACCTCGAGAGTCCTTGTATGACCACAAAAACAAAATAAAACTAAAACAAGAATGAAAGCAAATGAACTGATTTACAATTTATGTTATAATCTTGTACCAGACCTGTACTTGCAATTTTGCAAGGGTTAATTAATTAGATTGTCTATGAACTATTTTTATAACTAATGTACTCTATCAGAATTGAATTTTAAGAGTAGGGACCAAAATATCATGAATAGTTTATATATATAAAGCTTACCTAAGCTCTAATCTTGAATCTTCAATTGAAAATGAACCAATTATCAACTGAAAACCAATGTATATACATACATGTATAGCATGTAATATGTTAGGTAGGTAGCAATGTCCAAGTGAGTGAGATTAAAGAAAAAAAAAATAAGAAAGATGATGGCATGGCTAGCAGGTGGAAGCTTTTATACTGAAAAAGCAGATCATGCACATGTGATGTAAAAATAAAGAGGGAAAAAAAAAAACATTACCATGATGGGTTACATGTCAAAACTGAAACATAAAAGAACACTTGTTGTTCATGCAAAAAGATTGGTTTCAAAGTCCCTAGGAATTCACATGCTTGGCAAAAAGCCAATAGACATGCTTGTTTGAATCCACTAACTATCCCACATGTTTTGAGGCAATGGTAATGACACGGTAGCAATTCTACTGCACCTTTCAAAATAATCCCAAACAAAAGGATATGCATCTTTCAACATTTTCAAGTAATTAGGGTCTTAGAAAAGGCTAATAGTCATAGATGCTACTACAATATCTGATCAGTCGAATTCCAATTTTTCACAATAAATTCAACTTTCTCTGTAAGTGAAAATATCACTCAGCCTATCATCGACTTGTTTAATTAAGGTTCTAACTTTAGCATGGACAGAGAACTCTTTGATTAAGTGCCAAAAAGGAAAAAAAAAGGATAAGTATGATTGCTCATATAGAAAAGCTATTGTAGAGGGCCGATCTTAGTTCAGTTGCCCTATAAAAGAGACCCGAGCTAAGAGCTGAGATAAATTGCCCTAGGAATCAAGTTGCAACATGCTTAGTAGTTTTTTACTTTGTATTTACCTTTATCCTTATAGATAAAAAAACGTGCAATAAATGTGAGATATCTATCTCTTGGTTCAACACACTTAAAAGATTTCAAGATAAAAAAGTTAGAATTCCAAATATGATTTTTGAAGAGTCCTTATCCTTATCTTTCAGGCAACAAGTTTTGGAGAGTCCTAATCCAAGCATCATGATACTTGCAATTGAAGATAATTCTTAGAGATAATACTTAAGGCTAGTTTTTCATTGCTTTTGAATGGTTTAAGATTTAAGTATTTAATATTATTGTAAAAAAGTGCTTTTGGTAAATAAAATTTTCATTTTAGACATGATATTATAAAATAAAAATTTGTATTTAAATAATGTTCAAATTTATTAATATTATGATATTTTAGTAAGAATATAAAAAATAATTTTTTGTAACTAACTATTAATATTTTGATATATTAAATATAAATTTTAAATATTTGTAAGCAATTAATATTAATTATTTGTAAAATTTAATTTGAACATATAATATATTTTTAAATATTATTAAAATATGACCATTACAAATTTAAATATATAATGTTATATATTTGAAATAAATTTTAATAGTAAAATACCCAATATAAATATTACATAAGAATATTACATAAGATGCATTGAAAAATAAAAAACGGTTAAAATGTTATTTCGCTCCAAAAACATTTTTTCCAAAAATTAAAATAATATTTTTCCTTTTTTTGGTTCAAAAACATTTTTTAAAAGCGAGTTAAAATTAGCTTTGCTTACCAAAAGCGTTTTTTACCCTAAATGCAGTTTTGGTAAGCAATAAAAAACAAAACCTTAAATAAAATTCTTAGAGATTCAAAAAGCCTTGGAAGATAAAATATCAAGACAAAGATTTTGAATTTAGATGCTTTTTATTGCATTTTACATGGCATTAAGGTTGAGGAACTTAGAGAGAGAGCATATACAGTTATTGTAATGAACTATTCTGTAACTTTGACTGGTTAGTGGATAGTCTTTTGTGTGTGAGAATTGTATTCACCTTTGAATGATTGATTAATTAATAGTCTTCTGTATGAAATGTTGTTTGAGAACAATTCATATTAAAGATAAATGGGACTCGAATCATTATTTGTATCTTAAATTTAATAATACAAATTTTCTTTAGACAAGATCCCTCGTAGGTAATTGGTGCATCGAATTACATCATCAATTTAATTTCATTCATTACTCTGGTTTAACCACCACATTTCTTCTCAACATTTTGGTCAAGTCACACCAATCTCATGGTTTCAGAATACCCCTCATAACGAATTATAAATATATTTTATAAATCAGACGTCAGAAAGTTACCTTCAATTCATATTATTCTTTTATTTATCTTTTTATGAAGAAATGATAAATAGTTAACTTTTTTGATGTGATATGATCATAAAAACACAAACGTGCTAGACAATAAACAAATCTAATGCCAACAAAGTACATCCACGGATAATTAAAAATCGGGAACCCTAATGCAATAAAAACCAATAAGAAATAATCATTGACAAATGCGTTAAATTTCATCGAATTTAGTTTGGTTCATGGTGAAGCAAAACATATTTTTTTTGCAACAATTAGGGGTGAGTAAAATTTAGTTCGATTAAAAAAATTAAATTTTGAATTATTTAAATTGAGTTAATCGAGTTAATTAAATTAATCGAATCAACTCGAATTCTTTTAATTTTAAGTTTGAATCGAGTTGAATTTTCGAATTTGAATAGCTTAAATAATTCGAATACAAATTATATTATTTTAAATTTTAAATTTATATTCCTCAAACCCAAACCCTTTTACTTTACCCCATTTCCGCCCCAAAGCCCATCTGCCCCAGCCGACCAGCCCCACCGTTTTCCCAATTTCCCCCAAATCAAATCCTCCAGGCTCTATCGTCCATCTATTCAAACCCCCAAATGTCAAGTCTATTCTTCTTCTTAAAAAAACTAAATTAAACCTTAAATCCACCATTATTCTTCATCAATTCATCGAGCTTTCTTAGGTTAAGCAAATCTCTCATCATCTCTGGTCTCTGATCGCTCCGAAAATGGAGTTCTTTCTGGCCGACGCCGCTCCGAAACTGGTCTTCCTTTGGTACACTGCAGGTACAATGCGAAGCGTAGACACTGGCATCGTACTAAGCTAGGGTTCTAAGCTTTATGTGCTTTATTTGTAGTTTTGTACTCAAGCAAAGCTCTGTTTTTTGTTTATTTCATGACATTTTTAATTTGGCCTTGAACGTTTTTATGCGATTGTTGTTGACTATATTTAATCGTTGTTTCGATTGTTGTCTATCTAATATTTTAATTTCGAGCTTTGAATTTTTATGAAACTGAATCATTATGTTATTTGGAATTAATCAAACTGAGATTATTCAATAACGCTGACATTGTTTAAGTCAAATCTTTTCATTTATTTGCTTTGATGGCATTAAAATTTTAGAGTAGTGTTTGGCTGTTTGCGGTTTATGTTGCCATTACATTGCTTGGGGACTATTGAGTCTGTAAAAACTTAGATATAGCATGAATTGGAACAATTGAGTATGGTATTTGGTTTCGATTCCATCCCACTCGATTCGAGAAAATTTTAAATCGAGTTAAAGATGATAAAATAGGATTCAAAAACTCGATTAAATTAATTAAATACTTACCTTAGCAACAACCAGAATGCATCTACTGAGATTGTTAGCATATTACAATGTGCCAAAACTCCACTTCCAGCGAGCCAAGTTCTTTGGGGACAATAGCAGATTGGACAGCAGCTACGAGGTGACGTACTTCAAACGCAAATAAAAAGCAATAAAACTGAAAACAACCAATAAATAAAAAAGTATAAACAAATTGAGATTCATTTGCCATACCACATTAATAGAAAAAATTACGCGACTTTGTCTAATAAGTGTATAGTAATGTGTAAGAGAAATGGGAAGTACAGAGTTATTTTCCATAATTCTACCTATAACTATTGCTTAAGGATCTTACTTGCCATTTTAGTCAAGAAAGAACAAGATCACAAGGGCCTCAACCTGATGAAAACTTGCAAGTTTGAACTGACAAAATTGCCAAGGAACAGGAATTAGAGGTCGAAAACGATGTTGCAAAAAACTGCTTTATTACTAAACACGACAAGATTAACAGAACTTCAACTATGGAATCACTATTACTGCTATCACAACTACTGGCAGAGCTGCTCTGCCAAGGAACAGGAATTAGAGGTCGAAAACGATGTTGCAAAAAACTGCTTTATTACTAAACACGACAAGATTAACAGAACAACTATGGAATCACTATTACTGCTATCACAACTACTGGCAGAGCTGCTCAACCGCCGCCACAATCTGCGCAGGCTGAACTACAGTCCATTCCTCCAATGTTCCAGCATATGGTGTAGGCACATCCTGTGAAGATAAGCAGATGATTGGAGCATCCAAATAATCATGGAAATTCTCAGTGATGGCAGCGGTCAAGCTAGCACCAATACCACTTGTCCGCATGCACTCCTCCACAATAAGAACACGATGTGTCTTCTTAACTGAGTTACCAATGGTGTAAAGATCAAATGGTTTCAATGACCTAATATCAATTACTTCAGGATCATAACCCTTGTTCACCAAAGTTTTTGCTGCCTGCATCACATGATACCTCATCCTTGAATAGGTTAGAATAGTGACATGTTCTCCAGGCCTTACCATCTCAGCTTCCTCAAGATTACAGATATAATCCTCATCTGGGATTCTCTCCTTGAGGTTGTAAAGCAAAACATGCTCAAAAAGTATAACAGGGTTCTCACTTCTGATAGCAGCCTTCATTAATCCCTTGGCATTGTAAGGGGTTGAACATGCAACCATTTGAATTCCAGGTATTGGCAGAAGATAGGACTCAAGGCGTTGAGAATGCTCTGCACCAAGTTGCCGTCCAACACCACCAGGTCCACGAATAACTATTGGTATGGTAAACTGGCCACCAGACGTATAATGAAGCATACCACAATTGTTTGAGATCTGATTAAAAGCAAGGAGGAGAAATCCCATGTTCATACCCTCAACAACTGGTCTCAAGCCAGTCATAGCAGCTCCGATTCCCATGCCAGTGAAAGAGTTCTCTGCAATAGGGGTGTCAAGAACCCTAAGGTCCCCAAACTTCGTAGCTAGTCCTTTGGTCACTTTGTAGGAACCTCCATAGTGACCCACATCTTCACCCATGACACACACACGGGGATCCCTCTCCATTTCTTCTTCCAATCCCTCTCGTAGGGCTTCAAAAAGTAAAAGCTCATGCCTGGGATACAATATAGATCTAGTTACATATATCACTCCAACAATTTTTCATAAAATAACAAAACAAAAGACATGATTGTGACAAGTATGAATATAAAAAAAAAATTAATGATGAACATAGCTCCATTGCAACACACGAAACAGACATATATACATGCAAGCATACACCCAAGAATCAAGTGACACCCATTCAACCTTTGACGCATATGCCTCTGACAATCAGTTGATGACAGTAGACAGACTGCAATGAATCAGTCATTTTAGAAAGACCTACTATAAGCCAACAACAACAGTGATATGGAAAAACAAATTCACCTGTGAAAGAATGTACCCATTTTTTTTTTTTTTTTTGAACATAAAACTGTACTGATGTTAGAAAGAGGTTAATGCCTGAATGGTATAAAATGCATGAACATTACCATAATATGAGCAAGACTTGGTTAAGCATGCATCTCAACTAAAGTTGTAGGATTGCAATGAAAAGAGGAAAAAAAACGTTCGTCAAAACCAAGGCATGAACTGAAAAAATAGACTTAAGTTATAAAATAATACAAAAGAATCAAAATATCAATGCAAGCTTTGGGTTATGTCATTAGGCGGAAAAGTTAGAAAAATTGAGCAATACCATGCTAATACAACAGTAATAATATCAACATATTTCATATTTAACAAAATTAGAGCAATTAACAACAATGTAACACTAATTCAAAAGTTAATTCTGAACTCTAAAATCGAAAATAATTACCCTGGTTTCGAAGATGACGACGCTGCGGAGATATCTTCTTTGGTCTAAAAAAATCAAAATACAATTAAAATTAGTAACATCATAGGAAATGACACTAACAATTTTCAAAACGTAGAAAACGAAGAGACAGAGAGAGGGGAATAAAAAGGAAGCATTAACGCAACTGCATTGGCAATAAATTGTTGAGCCCTTCGACCTTTAGGGTTCAAATCCAAGTTCATGGTTCCATCAGATCTGACTACCACAAAGCTCGGCGCTTTCCTCACTGAACCAAAACAGTATTCAGAAACAATATTTTTTTTAAAAAAATCTGAAATGAAACTGAAAAAAGAAAAAAGAACAACGAACCGGAGAAGGATCTACGAGGAGAAAAAAGAAAATTTTTGGAATCGAAAGAATTGGAATGTAATGATGATAACGCAGCAGCCGCCTCAACTCCTTGGAAGATGGCAGCCATTGAATTTGCACTTGCAGCGGCGAAAGTAAAAAAGAAAATGAAATTTATTTAAAACAAAATGGAAATAAATTAAACAAGAGTCAAATTTATACGAGAGGAGTTGGACAACTAGGCGGAGAATTTGAGGGTCTTTTTATTGATATTAATTTTTTTTAAAATGTTGGGTGATTTAGGGCATTGTACAGGAAAAGGCCTTTTTCTAACATTATTTACGAAAATAAGCCAATTTTCTTATTATTTATTGGAAAAGGTCGAATTCTGCGAAATCGCGTCCATATCAGCGTGTTCTCAGGTGATGTGTTAGTAGAACGCGTATTTGAGGAGCGTTTTGTCCCTTTTTTTTTTATTAGGATTAGGGTTTTCTGTTTGGTTTTAAGGTTTTTAAGGAAAAAATTAATTAAATTAAGGTTTAGGATTAATTAATTAAATTAACTATTAATTTAAAAAATTAATTAAATTAGAGTTTAGGGGTTTAGAGTTAATTAATTAATTTATGTTTTAGTTTTTTTTAAATTATTTTGTGTCTAAGGTTTTGGAAAAAATATATTAGCAATATACAAAATTTTTGTTTTTATTTTCTACAGTAGTATCTGTATAATATTTTTGAGAAGATGTTTCTAAACATATAGTGTCCAAAACGCTTCAAGTAGTATACACTGTCAGCAAAATTACTGAAAAAAGCTCTCACGTGGATGCTCTTTTTCTACAGTAGTATCTAAAAAAATAATTTTGAGAAGATGTTTCTGAACAAATAGTGTTCAAAACGCTTCAAGCAGGATGCACTGTCAGCAAGATTACTGAAAAAAGCTCCCACGTGGACACTCTTTTTCTACAGTAGTATTTGAAAAAATAAATTTGAGAAGACGTTTCTGAACAAATAGTGTCCAAAACGCTTCAAGCAAGATGCACTGTCAGCAAGATTACTGAAAAAAGCTCCCACGTGGATGCTCTTTTTCTACAGTAGTATCTAAAAAAATGATTTTGAGAAGACGTTTCTGAACAAATAGTATCCAAACGCTTTAAATAGGATGCACTGTCAACAAAATTACTAAAAAAAGCTCCCACGTGGACTCTCTTTTTCTACAGTAGTTCCTATTTGGCCTCAGACTATAAATGAGCCAAATTTCATTCTCAAGCTGCATAAGTTACAGCAAGAGAAATTGAGGCTAAAGTAGAATAAAAACTAAAGATGAGTGAACGTATTAGTATTGTTATTTACTATGATGGTGAGGTCCGTGACACCGAGAAAGGCGTTTTTTTTATCGGGGATTATAGCGCGACTGGTTTTTAACCAGAACATAGATTTGACAGAACTTTGTAAAAGAATTAGGCGACAAATCTTCAGAACGACGCCAATGAAAGTTTTTCTATTAAGAATCAATTTTGTGCTTCGGTTGATCCCGTGAGATATGACTCATTCGACATCAAAGGTCCTCGTAGCTTAGAGGCAATAGTGCAGACTCATCTTGCTAGTGGATCACCCTATCTTGAGTTATGTACAATTTTCATCGCTAAATGATGCATTTGCAACTTCAATATCTACTGCTATTCAAGAGGAATACACGACCCTTGCTTGACACTCCGTTAGTGGGTGGCAAAACACGAAAGCACCCGTGTTTGGTAGCAGTACGGAATACATAACCCCTGCACGACACTCTGTTAGTGGATTGGACATGCACCTCGGTGGTCGATGTTTGATACTGGAAATACGTATCGGGGGGTGACATCAACTTCTAGTGGTTGGCAATCCACATCTGATTGGGGATGTTATGAAACGTCTACAATAAGGGATGATGTACTCCCTACGATGTCCACCGGCGAGGGACCTCATTCATTGCAGATAATGGTGGGTCAGATAATGAGTCCGATGTGGATCCACTTCGAGAGCCCGGCCCCGATAGTGCAGAAGTTGCATTATTTTCTAAACCGGAGCCTGTTCCAACCATACCTGAAGATATTGAAGGGGGTTCAGATGAAGAAGAAGATCTGCGATTCAAGGCGTACTCGCCTCCAGCCCATATGCATAATGTCGATCTATCTCAAGATGATGCGTTGGAGTTTCCAGATCTACCACACAGAAGGCGTGACCATACAAGTTCGTCATTGGATTCGGGTGAATTGGAAGTTGGTAAGGAGTTTTCTAATAAGGATAGTTTTCTTGGTGCATTGAAACAACATAGCATCATGAACGGGGTTAACTACAACGTGGTTAAATCCAAATCTGATAAGTTTGAGGCCAAGTGTGCAGTGCAAAATGGTACATGTTCATGGTAAATCATGGCCTCGTTGAGAAAAAGGACAGGCTTGTGGGAGATAAAAAAGTACAAAGGTCCGCATACATGTGTTGGCGGTATAGTATCACTAGGTGTTTAGGGTTTTTAAATAATACTATTATTACGTAATGTTGCATTATTTAACGTACTTCGTTGACAGGTGTTTCACAATATCATCCCAAGATGGATTCAGATATGTTAGCTAGCTTAATACTACCGACAGTGAAGGCGGATCTTAGGACTTCAGTGCTGATCTTAATTGCCAATATTCGTAGCCAATTGAGGTACACGCCCTTTTACCGCAAGGCTTGGATAGCTAAGCAAAAGGCGTTGGAAAAGATGCATGGTGGGTGGGACGCTTCATGTAATGAAGTGTGGCAGTGGTGTCAGGTGCTAGAGAGATATATCCCGGGTTGTATAACAGAGCTTGAAACGACACCTGCGTACTACAACGACTGATTGCTCTGTGGATGCCAAGTGTTCAAGCGTCTGTTCTGGAGCTTTAAGCAATGTCGAGACGCATTTCTATACTGCAAGCCATTCGTACAAATTGACAGTACCTTTATGTATGGTAGATATACCCATCAGCTACTACTAGCTGTGGCACAGGATAGCAGTGGGAGAATCCTTCCAATTGCGTTTACAATAACATCGAGGGAATCATCTGATGACTGGGATTTCTTTCTTTCTAGGTTCAGGAGGCATGCCTGCCCCCAACCTGATATCTGCGTTATATCAAATCGGAGCACTGGAATACTAGCCGCAATTGAGTGACATGGGAGCATATGGTATCGCACTTACCATCGGTATTGCCTAAAGCATGTTGCGTCCAACTACTACGGGTAATATGGTGACTATGAAAATAATATGTTTTTAAAATATGGTGCAAATAGATAAGAGTGGATTACTAATTTAATTAACTAAAAATTATCTAAGTATGTAATTAAAAATAAACATAAAAAATGCAAGTCTTGAAGAGTTTATCACAATTAGCAAGTTTTTATTAGAACAACCATCCTTCCTAGCTTAGAATTATTCACACTGTTAAAAGATGTTACGAAGATTCTGTGGCTAAATTGATAATTTATAATGAAATTGGGTAAAAATATTCAAGTTAATTAATTATTAAACCTATCTCACATCTTTCTATGTTTAATAGATTTAAAATTTCATAAGCAAAACATGTTACAATGTTATGTAAGGTAATAATAGTTTTGGTATTATTACAAATTCAATCCATAGACGATTAAACATTACACCATACAAATATTGTGTCAATTAATTAAAACCTTGTTCAGATTAGTTAATTAATTCATACATTTCTTCATATTAAACATGCATAAGAAACTTAATTGTGGTTTTACTTGCATGAATAAATAGATCAAAAGCATAGAACACCTTTTAACATAATTGAATAAAGCAAACTATGGAAATCAGATCACTCTAACACCAATAAATTTAAGCAATCATGATTATATTGAAAATAAAATACATAGTTGAAATCATGTTCGTGAATTGAACAAAAACAAAAATAAAAAGGGAAGAAGAAACTCTAGCCGATTCTAGACGTTTCCGAGCATAAACTGCTTATTCCTTCCTTTGTTCATTTGTCTTGCCGTCTAAACAAAGCCAAAATACCCTCAATATAACTGAAATAAGGATGCTCTCAAGGTTGTGCAACACTCTTTTTTAGCACCTTATTCATTAGTTTTTGGAGTTTACTACCTCATTCAAATCCGTTTCAGCCCTTAGGGCTCAATTTACTTTGATTTGTATACTCGATTGTGTAATTTCAACATTTATTTCGCATTTAAGTACAATTTATTCTAATGCTAAAAATTTATACTTGGATGGATACTCGAATCTTTCAACCAACACATTGAACTGCACCAAAGTGCATTTTCATATAACTCGAAATAAAGGAAATTGACATGTAATGTGCATATTGGCACAAAAAGTGCTTCCTAGCGCGTAAGCGCATAAACCTGTACACATTCTAATCCTATGACATGTCAACTATATCTAAGTCTGCCCAAACAATTAATAGGGTAACCAATTATCCAATTCATCATATAGCATAATTTACATTTCATCATTTCTAATTCATAATTCATTTCATCAATTTATCACACAACATTACATATTTTAGCCTAATTCAAAGTCTATTTCATATTTTCATCAATTTACACTATTTTTTATTTTATTCAGTTTAGTAATTTATTCAAATAATCCATATCAATCTCAATCAAATCATGTCAGACTATCAACATATACTCACCTTGACAATCTCATATGTAAAAAACATGAAAAATGCAATCAACAAAATATGACCTTAAATTATAAATGTACAAACCGAGATTTTCGTGCGTCGCTTGTCGACGATTTTGAATTTTCCTTTCCCTCTTGATGATTCAATTTTTTAAGCTATGAATAATGATAAAATACATCACATTATCAAATTCCAATTGAAACAAAATCAAATACCAATTTTTACAAAATTTGCAAATTATTCAATTTTAGTCCCTAAAATCGGGACAAGTATAATTTTAATTTAAGGCTTTGGATTAAAATTCGATTTCACCAAAAATCATTAAGGGCCCTAAATTTTCTATCTTTACCAACAATTCATGACAAATTTTTATTTTATTCAATTTGGTCCCTAATGTATGAAACTAACAATTAAGCTTTACAATTTAGGCATTTTCATATATTAAGCTTAATTTCTAACAATTTAACACCAAAATTATTCAATTCTCAAGCATGGAAACTTCCTAAAACTTTAACATTTTTACAAATTAGTACATGGGTTAGCTATATCAAGCTCCCATGATTCAATTTCCATAAAAATTGAAGAAAAATAGTTAAAGACTAACATGAAATTAAAGCCAAAAAGCTTGAAAACCCTAGCTATGGTGTCAAGTGTTTCTCTATTGCTTAGAATCGGGTGGAGAAGATGGAATTCTCTTTTTTTTTCCATCGAATTATCATATATATACTAAGATTAAATTGTAAATTAATTTAAGTAATCATGTTTTTACTAAAAAAAATCTTAATTAATCTAAGCTAATGGATAAATAATCATATCGTCCACTAACATACAATTAACATGGCATAATTCTTGTTTTAAATCTTTAGTTAATTGCAATTTAAGTCCCCAAGTCATTTACTAATTAAAAATCTATAGCGATTAAACTTTACAATTTAGTCCCTAGGCCTTAATTAACCACAATTCTGATTAAAATAGTTGCAAAAATCCAATTCATCTATACTTTAACTCACGAGCTCAGTTTATGAAAATGGGGTCCCAAAACTGCTTTTTTTTACACCACCCGAAACCGGGTCATTACAAGAAATAATAGAGATATGTACATTATGTAATCATACTATCTCACTAATTTACAAATATATATACTTTTCCAAAGTATTATTAATTCAAACTGACAAAAAATGAGCAAACTTTATCAATCTATCAACTATCACCCAAATTGAATTCTTCTTTCTTGGTGTAAGTGGCAACCCTACCACAAAATCTATAGTAATTTTATCGTATTTCCATTCAGGTATTGCAATAGGATGAAGCAAACTTGAAAGAACTTGGTGTTTTAACTTTCACCTGTTGACATGTCAAACACTTCGATACAAACTTTGTTATGTCTTGTTTCATCTTTGCCTACCAATAATGAAATTTGAGATCATGATACATTTTAGTACTTCTAGAGTGCATTGCATAAGAAATACTAGGAGCTCTTCGGAGAATATCTTTCTTCAACTCATTAACACTAGGCACACAAACTCTTCATCTAAAACATAACCAATCATTAGCATTTAACATAGTCTTTTGATTCTCTATTATCAACTTGTTTTTCACATATTCATTATTTATCATCTCTCAATTGAACCTCTTTTAGTTGTTGACGTAATGTCGATCTAATTCTCAATTCAGCTAACAAAGCACCATCACTCATCATTTCTAGTCGAGCATTCATAGCTTTTTATGTTACAAGTTAAACAAGATACAATTAAGATTATTCATTAATCAACAATATCTAATTATAAATTTCAATTAACTATATACTTTTATTAGTTGTAAAGGGCTTTCTGCTCAATGCATCTACTACTACATTTGTTTTACCAAGTTGGTAGTCTATAATAAAATCATAATCTTTGAAAGCTCTATCTACCTTTGTTGTTTCAAATTAAGTTCCTTTTGAGATAACAGATACTTGAGGCTCATGTGAGCTACATAAATGTAGCATTCTCCCCATATAAATAATGTCAACATATCTTGAAAGCCAAGATAATAGCAGCTAGTTCTAAATCATTTTTTGGGTGATTCTTTAATGTTGTTTCAACTGTCTCGAGGCATAAACTACCACTTTTCCATTTTGCATCAAAGCACAACCGAAGTCGTTGTGTGATGCATCACTATAAATAACATAGTTCTTACCCAATTCAAGTTGGTTTAAAATTGGAGCTTCAATAAGAATTTCTTTGAGTTTTCCAATGCTCTCTTGTCATTTATCATTTGATTCAAATGAGACATTTTTTTGAAGTATTTTGGTCATTGGTGAATTTTTCTGAAGTATTTTGGTCATTGGTGAATCAATAATTGAAAATCCTTTTATGAACATTTGATAATATCCAACCAAACCTAAGAAACTTTGAATCTCTAAAATATTCTTAGATGTTTTCCACTCCAATATGGTTTTAATATTTTTCAAAGCAACTCACATCCCATAGCCGTTATAATATGGCCCAAAAAATGCAACCTCATGAAGCAAAAATAACTAAACTTTGCATATAATTTTTTTCTCTAAGAGCTTGTAACATAATTCTCAAGTTTTGATAATGATCTTCTTCATTTTTGGAATACATGAGGATATCATTAATGAAGACCACTACAAACTGATCCAAGTACGGTTGAAAGATTTGGTTCATCAAATGCATGAAAGTTGCTAGTGTGTTAGTGAGTCTAAATGGCATAACCAAAAACTCATAATGTCAATATCGTGTTCTGAATGTTGTTTTAGGAACATCAGACTCCTTCACCTTTAATTGGTAATACCTTTATCGAAGATAAATCTTTAAGAACATTGTATCTCATCTTAACTTATCAAACAAATCACCGATCCTCGGTAGTGGATACTTATTCTTTACAGTCACCTTATTAGATTGCCAGTAATCAATACAAAGTCTCAAAGAACCATCATTGTTCTTAACAAACAACACTGGTGCTCCCCAAGGTGATATACTAGGGCATATAAAATCTTGGTCTAACAATTCTTGTAGTTGTGCTTTCAACTCCTTTAATTCAATTGGTGCAATGGACACCGGTGTTGTACTAAGAAATACTTCAATTAGGGGCTTAAATGATTTTTTTCTAATAGTTTAGAAAGGCATTTTTAACATTTAAGCCTTTTATAAAAAAAAGAAATTATGTAGTAAATGAGTATGCAAACATGTACTAATCACTTGAGACTAAAATAATGATCTGTAAATACAAAAGAAAATTCCTAAATTGAGCAAATAGCAGTTGTTACTATTTGGATTGAATTTGTATAAAACAATTTGATCATCCAATTGTACCAACTACCTAATTTATATTTGGATAAATATAATTAACTGTATGTTTGGATTAACCATATTGAAGGGAAAAAAAAAAGAAAAAGGAAAGTAAAGAAAAAACAAGAAGGTTAAGGAGAGGAAATAATTACCTATTATTTTGTTTGGATAGTTAAAATTATTAAAGGAAAGGAAAATAATCTAATTTTAACAAATTTTGGTTAACCAATGGAAAGGAAAGGAAAATGTTTATTATGATGATTTTTTGACAATTATATTCTTTTTATAAAATAAATTATATAGAAAATGAGGAGGACAAAAATAATTAATTTATAGCTTCAAAAATAAATTTCCTTTCCTTTCTCTAGCTTTTATCCTCAAATTAAGTATTTTAAAAGAAAGTAAGGGATACTCAAATTGCTTTACTCTCCATAGCTTAAGTTAAAATATTAATCCAAACAAGAGAAAGATTCTTCCTTCCCCTTCCTTTCCTTTTCCTCTCTTTACCCCAATCCAAAACATAGTGCAGAGGAAATAGAAAGAAAGAAATGGAAAAGAATAGTCGGGGAAGGTTGAAGAAATAAAATGATATATTTATTTCCTGTTTGGATAATTAAAATTTATAAATAGAAGTAAATGGAAGGAAAAGAATTGTATTTGGTTAATTGTGGAAAGGAAAGGAAATGACTTATTTTACATATATTTTCTAAATTTAAACTTTACACAAATAATATATAATGACAAAATTAAGTTAAAAATATAGAAAAATACTAATATTTTACATAAAATCATAATTGTAGTGTTAATCAATAATATATCAATATATTGTGGTTTAAAACAAGCTTATTTGATCAAATTAAAAAAGAAAATCATTTTAACCAAATTATAAGTTTAGGACTCCTAGTCATCTAACGCTTCAGAACTGTTATCATATCACTTATAAATTTTAACAAAAAATCATCAAAGTTGTTATTCTTGATTAAATATGAGTGGAAAAATATTTCTAACTGATGTTGTTCATAAATCAAAATATTCATCATAAATAATTTGTTAAGAAAACAAGGTTTTAAGAAAAGAATATTTGATTTTTGGGACAAACAGAAGTGCAAAAAATCAACATGAATATATATATATATATATATTATTTTCTTATGAATATTATTTTTATTCGAAAGAAATTAGTCTAAAATATTTTTGGATTGATATTTAGTTTCGAATACCATTTTTTTATTGATATTTCGTCTAAAATAATAATTGTATTAATTTTGTATTAAAATTTAGAAGTGATATGGATACTATTTACAAACAAAATTTGTAAAGAAAAAATATATTTTCTTATACAATTATCAGTATTTTTTTTTAAAAAAAATTTGGAGAATCTTTTATAATTTTTATTCTTAAAGAATTTTTAGAATATTTATTCAATATTATATATATATTTTTTATAATTTTTTAAATGAATTTTTTAAAATTTAGAATTTTTGAAAATTTTATTTTTTAATGATTTTTTATAAATTTTAAGAATTTCTTGAACTTTTGAAAATTTTGGATTTTTTTATTAATTTTGGAATTATTTTTAATTTTTATCATGTTTAATATTATATTTTTATTTTTTTTTCAAAATTTTAAAATTTTACCAATCATAATTACACAAATTCATGTATTAAGAAAGTAACTAACACATTCTTCAATTGTGATTATTTACTTTTTCTTTAATCATTTCAATTGAGAAAAAAAAATGGCTAGATGTAAAAGGAAAACTGTAACAACTACTCCAAACAGATTTGGTGAATTGTAATTATTTATTTACTTTCAAATAATACATAGATTAAAATTACTTTGTTTACTTTGATGGTGATAGACAAATAACAAGTTCATTTGAAATAGATAAATTACAAACTGCCAACCAAAACTTTCTGGCTCTATATGGAATTCAATCATAATTGTTGGGGAGATAGTGGAATTTCAGTGCCCAAAACACGCATTCTTGGTCATTTTCAAGTCTCCTTTTCTTCATTATTTCTACGGGGACTCTTCAACTCAAAATAATTGAAATTCCTATTCGTCTATCCAAATTATTCAATATGGATAATGTTCGATCAATAAATTATATTCATTTTGATTATTTTCTCTTTTAGAAAATAATTATATTTACATATTTCATTTAAACCCGTATAATATGTATTAAACGTGATGTAAATATTTTGAAGTAATTAGATATATAGGATTTAAGCTTTTTGTTTTTTTTATATATTATTCCTAAATTATTCATAAAATTTCCAAACTTTAATATCTTAACTTTGACTTTCATCCCGTATAATTTATGCGCGAGTTGTTTTAAATTTACTTTTGCTCAAATACCACTGTGTTTAGGTCATCCCACAACTATTGGTTTGACTTTGGATATCTTTTAGTTATTATTTTGATTGTGTTTTTATAACAACTCAATTTTTTACGATGTCGGAAAATTTAATTTTTAGTTTACCAATTTTTAAATTGAATTAATCGAAAATTAGAATCGCATAGGTACATGTCAATTATGAAATTTTAGGGTCAAACCATTAAATAGAATTAATTAATTAAATAGATTAAGTTAATATATATAAAGCATAGGGACTAAATCATAAGTGGAGTAAATGAGAAGATATAATTGAAGTCTTGAGATAAGTCCTTGTTAAGCCAATCGACATATCCTTAAAAACAATTATCCCATCATAAATGAAGAATTAGTGGCCAACAATATTATCAACCGTTGGATTCCACCATTGATAATGTTAAGGCTTAATAGCCATTAATTTTTATAAATATTTTTTAGTTAATCAAAATTAAATATATTAGTGTGATAGTGGGATGAAAGAGAAGACATTTTTCTCTTTTCTTTCTTCTGCAATCGGTCAAAGAAGAAACAAAGAAAGAAATAGCCTAGTTTATTCTTCCATTGCCGATCCTAAAATTTGAAGGTAAGGTATAAATTTTCAATTGAAATTTTATGGAAATTTAGTTTATAATCGTTGAGTAATAATACCCACATGCTAGATTAATGAATTCACATGTTTTAATGTAGATTTCCATTGTTGGAAAGCTTTAGAAATTGGTTGTTAAAGATTCAAAGTCATGCATGGGTGTTGTTAGTTAGTTAATATGGGAATATCATGTTAGAAATGTTGTAGATGGTATAGAATTAAGCTTAAATCAAATTTGAATTACTTGATTATGTGTTGTTAGGGACGTAATCATAAGGGATGAAAACTTTGAGGGTTAATAATGAAAAATGATAGAATGAGGTCTCTACACTATATTTATTAAGTCAAATTTAATTTCAATTGAGTAAATCGTGACATACAGGTGTTTCAAACATAGGAATTGGAGGGAACAATTTGAAATAAATGCACTCCTACTTATATTGTTGTGACTTCTGTTCAAATTGCGTGACTAATTGAATTTTCCATATCTAAATTCAATTTACGTAGCTAAAGACAAAGTAGGGCCTTCATGAGACAAAGGAAAAGCAAAAATTGTAGACGAATAGCCTTTTTTCTCAACTTGTGCTTTCATAATTCGATTTCATTATATATATACATAATTTAGTAACCAAATAGAAATAAAAAGGATGCTAATGTCGTATGTGACCGAAAGGTACATATATTTTTTATTGTGTGATATGATTGAGGTAAGATAAGTGAATATGTGACTACTTGAGATATTAATCAAATATGTATTTGTTTTCTATGTGCTATTTGATAACTATTCTAATGGAAATATATGTTGTGATAATTAATAATTGAAAAATGCCTTATTAACATTGTTGGATAGAGTTACGAGTATAGCTACCATGCCATAAGGTCCATTTTGATAGGTGAGAGGTTCAACTCTATGAGCATATATGTTGTGATAGTTCTCTAATACCTTGGGGGTCGAGAATGTATCACCAGCTTAAATACTTCGGGGGTACGAGTGTGTTCTGGTGTAGTTGGTGGGATTTGTGCATTTATGTTCGATTAGCACTTCGACACTTCGGTGTGTATACTGGTGTGTTAGTGGATTGATTCGAGTTTTCGTCCTTGAGTTCAATTCTGTTAATAGGGATTAAAAATATGAGATTATATGCTAGGTAAATATGTTGTTGCAATATGATTATAATGATAATAGGAAATATGATTTTGATTTGATTAAACAAATTTTGATACCTTGGGGTGCATTGTAACTTCAATATTTGTTAGCAAGTATTACGTTGATATGAATATAGATATGTGCTGTATGGTTGTGGAATACCTAAGTGTAGCACCCTATACCCGACCTGAATTACTGGATCCTGATATCGGATGTTACAAAATTTAAACATTTAACAAAAAATTTACAACAGGCATAGAACCATTCTAAAACAAACTTCTTATTTCTTTAATTGCTATTCTTTAAACAAGAGATTAATAAAAAAAGAAGGTTTAATAATTATATATGATTTTCAAAAGCAATATATGGCATTACGACTTAAAACTTTGTTAAAGACAAACTTTTTCATTATGTAGAGCCCTAAGCGTCATATTTTTATAGTGCCCTCTGTATGCATGGTATCGCAACACGAACTGCCACTTGACGCATTCCTGGTTGGGTCCCTTCTGGCATATCAACTTTTACCCTTCATCACAATCAAACACTTATAAGTTCTATAACAGCCCGATTTTGGGTCTAGTCATAACAATGGTTTCGAGACTACAAATCCAATGAAGAAAAAATTATTTTTACTATTATTTTATTGTCTACAGTTTTACAGAATAATTTCGTGAAAATTTTGTTCAGAAATTTTTGAAGTTGGAGCACTCAATTTAGTTATAAGGACTAAATTGTAATAAATGCAAAATGTGTGTTTTAGAAGCTAGAGGTGCTTAAATGCTACGAGATATTAAATTAGAAGTCCTTAAATGGTAATTAGACAATTATACTTTATAATGGACAAAAATGGCCATGTTTAGGTTAATTTCCAAAGTTTTGCATTAAGGGCATTTTGGTAAACTAGTTATTAAATGAATTAATAAGTAAAATAAAAATCAAATTATTTTCCATCTTCTTCCTCCCTTGGCCAAAAATATGAAGAGAACAATAGCTAGAGTTTTTCAAGTTTTCAAGCTCGATTGTAAGTCCGTTCTTGCCATGTTTTTAATGCTTTTTACATTTTTGAAGTCATTCTAACCCGATCTATCTATTTCTACCACTAATTTAAGAAATGATCAAGGTCTAGGTTTGAACCATATTAGGCATGTGTGTATTTTGATTTTTGATGGTAGAAAATGTATGTTTGTTGTTTGTTAAACAACTTTTGCTAAGTGAATTTCAGTAAAAATGTCAAAAAGGACTTATTTGTAAAAGTCTATAAAATGAGTAGAAAAATGTGAATAAATGGAAAATGTGGGCTTTTATGGGTATGAAAATTTTCGGCTAGGCTTGGGTTTTAAAGAAATTGAATGAAATTCATTTTACGAGCCTAGGGACTAAAGTGTAAAATATCAAAAAGTTTAGGGGCAAAAATGTAAATTTTCTATTATGTTACTTTTGGGCTGAATTGAATAATGTGATGATTACATGAGATGAATTGGTATTATAGATCAATAAAAATAAAGTTCGGGTCTAGATCGGGGGAAAACCAAAGTGTTTAACGATTAGGTCCATTTTCACTATTTTTGCATTGAGGTAAGTTTGTATATTAGTAATGCAACGTTATAATTGTATTTATAATGTTTTGTTATTGCATGAATTGTATGATTCACTCTATGGATGAAATTGACGAAGTTTTGACAAGCGACAAAATCCCAATTGAACCTTAGGAATAGATTAGGATATAAGTGACATGTCCCTAGGAACCCATGTGATTATGTGATTTATGTGTCCCGGGTGCTGGTCCTGTACGTCCTACCGGTGGCTGGGTATACCGGCATATGTTATGAATACCTAACAGCTTGTGTGAGCAGGCCCGTGGATAGCTCGAGAGCGAGCCTATATGTGTTACGAAATTTGTGGTAGCATTGGCTACATATGTGGCACTTATGTGAAAACTTTTCCGTGTATCAGATAGTATTCCAAGTGCTTGAACGGGTATGTCAAAGATGAGAAAGCATGTGAAAATGTTATGAGATGGTACAGGTATGTACGAAAAACTCAAAGGAAAATAGATTCGGTATATGATGAGCTATTGGTAGGAATGTGATTGAGTAAGTTATGCTCATGAAGTTTAATGACATTTATGTTGATATATGTTATGTTATTCATATGATGAGTTATTGAAAAGAATGTGATTGAGTAAGCTATGCTCATGAAGTTTAATGACATATATGTTGATATATGTTATGTTATTCATATGATGAGTTATTGGAAAGAATGTGATCGAGTAAGTGATGCTCATGAAGTTTAATGACATTTATGTGGATATATGCTATGTTATTCATGTGATGAGTTGTTGGTAAGAATGTGATTGAGTAAGTTGTGTTTATGAAGTTTAATAACATTCATGCTAATATTTGTTAAGTTATTTATATGTCAAATGTATGAATAATGTTTTGTATTATTTGCATATGAACTTGCTAAGCTATATAGCTTACCCCCGTTCTTTCCTTTATCTTATAGTGTCACCAAGCTAGCTCGGGATCGGAGATCGTCGGAGATTCGGGTCACACTATCAAGCCCTCTTATTTTAGATATTGATAATCTTAGTATTTTGAAAGTATGGCATGTATAGGGACTTGGTCATTTTTCTATATGTGTCATTATGATTGTAGCTAATGTGTTGGCTTGTAATTTTTAAAGGCTTGTTTTGATATTTGGCCATGTAAATTGGTCTATTTGGGCTAACATGGTTGTAAGCCTAAGTATATTTATATATGTGCCAATGTCCTTGGTGATATGGTCTTGGTATGCTTGGTGAATGATGGAAGTGTGATTTATGACATGAATTGACAATGTGGTCTATTGAAGAGATGATAAAGTGGTGTATAATTAGGTATCTTGAAAGTAGTCAATTGTGGCTTAATAAATGTTGTGAGTATAATAGATGTTGATATTGTATTGGCATGTGTTAGTCATAATTGTGGATGTTTTGGTTGCTTAAGTATGTTATGTTTTGTGCATTTGAATTGGTGTAAGTGTATGTGTAAACAAGGGTGACAAATGGCTGGGTGACAAATGGCTCGATAAATAGCCTTTATATTTTGTCCACACGGGAGTGTGTCTAGGCCGTATGTAACACACAGTCTGCCCCACGGGTATGTGTTTCAGTCGTGTGTCCCCTGCACCTTAATTTTGAAAAATAGAATGTCCAGAATTGAGCACACAAGTAGAGACACGAGTGTGTGTCTCAGCCATGTGTGCTACATGACCTAGCACACGGGTGTGTGGCATGATCGTGTGGTACAAGTCAGAGAGCACCCTAATTTAAACACGGTTAGAAGCACGGGCGTGTCTAGGGTCACACGGGCATGTCCCTTAGACCACACGGGCGTGTGAGACCTACAATTAGTAAAAATTTTCTAAATTTTGTAAAAATTTCCTGAGTTCTCGGATTAGTTCCAAACCACTTCTAAAGTACTTTTTGTAAGAGTATGCCCAAAGATCAATCATTAGATGGTTGTAATGACATACTTGATTTACCATGTTTATTAATATAAGACGTTGTCATTATTATTTCAGTTTTTTTTTCTGTGTGTACAAATAAACTATTTTATAATAATGTCCTGAGAATAATATGATTATTCTTAAAAGATCCTTAGTCAAGTATTATCGTTGACTAGGACAACAATAATGCATTAAGACTAACATGTAGGTGATTGATGATAAAGAGTTGTCATTGATATGAAGTATCAAAATCAATGCATGAATATGTATGTTAGAAAACAACATATTGGACTGACCCGCTATGAGTATGTTTCTTGGATTATTATGTAATTGTCACAACATTACTCATAGTGATTAACATGCATATGATCCTCAGAATTGAGATCATCATTATCCCAACATCGTGAGTTGTATATTTTGATGTAGTCAAACGTACACCGTAACTGATTGTTCTATAAAGGTTGATGTTGGATATACCACAATCTATGTAGAGGGATATGGTTGATCAATATAGGATAAGTCCCTCCTACATAATAGGAGTAATATCTTAGGCCACTTGATTGAGTGAGACTAGAAATGCATGGCCATGCTCAAATAAGTTGATATGAGATGTCATACTTATTTGTATATCATAGTCTACTCAAGATATCAAGAAACATGGGATGGACTATGCAAGTGTGACTATTCCATGACTTGTGTCCATTCCAGAGATAAAGGACTTAAGGATTAATGCATGAAAGGTTAATCACAAAATGTTATGTCGAATCATGACTTCTTGTAACTTAGGTAGCAATGATGCATTGCTAGATGCCACTCATTGTTTGTAACATTAGAATCGTTCTAGTATTACTGCTAACGTTACAAGAACTTACAGGGTCACACCCTATGGCTGAAATGAACGGAATAAAACATAGTTGGTATTATGTTTGGTTGTCACATGAATTAAATTAATTATAGAATTAATTTAATTGGGCAATCAAATATTGAACATATTATATGTACAAGGATGTTGTACACATAATGAGAACACAGTTCTATTAATATATGAATTTGGTTCGTATATAAATTTAAGTAAATATAGTTTACCGAAATTCTTGTTATAATTAATGTAATTATAATTTTCGGTTAAAATATTATTTTATTTATTTATTTTTTTAATTATGATTATTATGTTCGGATAAAAATTTTATGAATTATGACTCATTATATATATACCAATTATAAAAGGTGAGAGAGAGTGAGTTTTTTTTTAAAAACCCTAAAAAAACTAAAACTTAGCTTGTGAGGTCTAGCAGCCGTCAAGCAAAGAAACCTCCAAAATAGTTTTGGAGATTTCTTCCGTTCATCATCAAACTGGGTGGATTACGTAGAGGTTAAGATCATAAAAGGTTGCGGCTTGATTCGATAGTAGATCAGAATTCTCGTTGCCGAGGCGTCGCTGTCTACTCAGATTGAAGTTTTAGTAATTTCGAAACCATTATTTCACCCCGATTCGTTCCTTGCACATGGATCTATGGTTTAGATAGCCAGATTTTTTTTTTGCTGTGCCATTGGGGTACCGACAATCCAACACATTTTCGGCCTCGTAGGCTCGCATTAGGGACTTTATGATCGAATATGAATGGTTTTAATTTGGACGCAAAATTTATGACTCAGAATTGTGTGAATGCTTGTGTTGTAAGTCCGGTAATGCCTCGTACCCTATTTTGGCGCTGAATACGGGTAAGGGGTGTTACATTTAGTGGTATCAGAGCTATGGTTTAGTCGATTCTCGAACTAACCTAGCTTGTGTAAGAGTCTAGCTATACATGTCATATATAATCTGTGATAGTGTGATGACTCCTTACAATTTAAATTGTGTTTTCATTTCGTAAATGGATCCCAACCGAGCTAATTCCGCTGGTATTGGAATTGATACTCAAGTATGTGAGTAAAGATATGATTATGATGAGTTGAAACTCATAAAGGTATGGATAAGAGTTCATAATATTGTGTTGATGATAAGTATTATGTTATATGTGTGTGTATATGAGAGTTAAATTTAGAGGCTTTACAATCTTCACCCCCTTACCAGTATAGTATGGTGATTTAATAACTCGCAAGTGTGAAACCAAAGAGTTTGATGCATAAATGATTAATAATGTGGTCAGAGCTGAGGATGGGTTATCGAGTTAGGACAAATCTATAAGGGATATTATGTTCTTCAGAAGATCATTCAGATTACGTATTGTCGCTTTTAAAGAAGAAATTAATCTTGACTAATCGACTCATTCAGGTATGATGTCTATAGAATGTGTTAACCGAAACTTCTATTGAATTGATTTTTGTTAGTGAATGGAATAATCTGGAAATAGGGATAACAGTAATAATTAGTGGAATAATATTTGAGTTATAAAGATATCTGAGTACAACAGTTATAGTTGAATAGATTATGACGATCTCTTCTAGATATTCTATGTGTTCATTTATTTTCAGAGGTATATGTAACTATTCATTTTTAGATGAAATTCTTATCGTATAAGAATGCTAGCTAACTATAATGTTAGACGAAAGCACTGTTGGCCTTGTTGGTTTATGATTGGCATTTCTATATCTTTCTTTGGGATTCTATTCTATTACGTTTGAAATAAAAGTTGACAGTAAAATTTATATGAGGCTATTATTCTATTTCTACTGGTTTTACTTTTGTTTTATATATATATATATGGAAAATATATTGTCTTTGTCACAACTAATTTCTGTGCGTATGAGCAGTGTTTTTCTCCTGGTTTTTTCTTCGAGGAATCATTAAGATCTTTATTATTCAATATGGGTTTAATTCTTAGAAATTCAGTATGGTCTCTCATCTTGGATTTCATTATCTCAGTTTTTTTATCGTTCTTACTGTTTAATTTATCAAACATGGCTCATTTATAAAGGTATTTAGTGATCAGAAATAATTATATTTATTACGGTTATAATTTCTAGTTTGATCATGGGAGCATGGTGATGCTGATCTCAGGTTTTTCTAGTTTCCGTGAAAGGGATTGACGTCGGCAAAAGTATAGACGGTGGAAGCTAAAAGCTCAAACTTGTATAATGGTTTCCTTTTCTCAGGTAAGCTTGATTAAGGTCAATGAGTTAAATCGGGATATTATGTTTCATTGAGCTAATGCAGTCTGTAATGATCTTTGACTAGCATGTTGAAGGAATTATGAAGGATTGTATGTTTGAGTTGCTCTAACAACATGAGGAAGAGATTATTTTAAAGTATTATTGTTTATAGTTGTGATCGACTCAATTATTTCGATTAGAATGGTTATTTAGTTGAAAAGTATTTTGAGTTATATGCATTTAAGTTTATCTTCAGATATGGAAATAAATTTCGTACATTCATGGGTAAATAGATGAACAGTTTGAATGAAGAATTCATGTTCTAAAAGACATGATACAGAAACATATATCTATTAGATTATTTCTAATTGAAAGACGTTATTATGAGTTAAAGTTGTTCTTATTAATGAAGTTATCACATTTGTGAAGTTTGAATGGTCTGATACATGTTAGGAAAGTTTTAAATAGCAAAAGTATTGTTAACTGAAGCACTAGTTTTGGTTCTGTCTGAATTGGGTAAAGAATTTATGGTTTTCAGCAATGCGTTATTGAACAGATTGAGATGTCTTTTAGTACAAGAATGTAAAATAGTAGTTTATGCTTCCAAACGATTAAAGTCATATTAAGAGAATTATTCGACCAGCAACTTAGAGTAGGTCACTATTGTGTTTGCATTGAGAATCTAGCGACATCTTTTGTTCGGTAAAATATGTCACATGATTCATGATCACAAGAATTTAAAATATCTGATGTTATAGAGAGATATGAATTTGAGACAGCGGGGATGGCGCGAACTATTGAAAGGTTTTGAGTAGTCATTGATTAACCTTTGGGAAAAGTAAATATAGTTGCAAAGGCTTGAGTGGAAAAATTGTGTTTACCTTGTGAACGAGGGTTACACTATTGATCTTGTCTGATGATAGTTTGATCCTAGATGAGTTAAAAGCTAAATTGATGTTTTTATTGCAAATCTGAGAAGCTCAGAAATATGATAGAGAATTACGAGCCAAACGAGTACAGTATGAGTCGACTTCTGATTCTAAATTTCAGGTTGGACTTGATGACTGTTTATTATTCTGAGGTAGAAATTGTGTACCGAAGAATCCAAAACTTATACACAAAGCTCACAGCTCACAGAGGTAGCTTGTTTGTACCTTTGGGGAAAAATAAAATGTACAGTGATTTGAGACAATTGGATTTATGGTTGGGTATGAAACACGGGATTTCTGACTTTATATCCAGATGCTTAATTTGTCAAAAAGTTAAAACCAAACATCAAGTACCTTTGGAATTGTTACAGCTAGTGATGATGTTGGAACGGAAATGAAATGTAAGTTCCTGAAATTGTCAAGCTAATTGGAATGTCAATCTTTAATTTATCCGTTAGAAATCAACAGTTTACAGTTCACTTTTTGATTCCGGAATAAATTATAAGAAGTTTTGGGTAAGAGGTTACAAATCTTTGATACCGCATTTTTACTCTCCGATTGATGGTCTGTTTGAATGTGTTATTTAGATTCTTGAAGATATGTTTTGATACTATATTTTAGAATTTGAAGGCAATCAGAAAGGAAATAATTGCAGTTGGACAAAACTTTATGTCACAATAGTTTTCAGTTAAGTATTTAGGTGGCACTATATGAGATTCCGTATAGCTACAAATGTGAAACTATATATTATTAGATTAAGTTTGATAAGAAAAGCTACGTGGAGTTGATATGATTTGTGAAACAGAAGGAAATGTAAAAAAGATCCGAGATAGGTTTAAAGCAGCCTCTAATTACCAGAGATTTTATGTAAATTTTAAATGAAAATAAATAGAGTTTCAGAATGGTGACAAAGTGCTTCTGAAAAGTTTTCCATGGAAGAAAGTTTTTCGATTTGGTCGTAAAGGAGAGTTGAGTCCACGTTTTATCGGACTGTACGAGATTATCGAGAAATTTGGGCCAGTGACTCATCGATTTGAAATACCGTCGAAACTTGAGAAGATTTATATGTGTTTCATGTGTTATCTTACGATGGTACCGGTTGGATCCTCCACGTAAAATTTCTCAGACAAATGTTGAGATTTAGTGTAACGCCCCGAATTTTGGGCCTAGATGAAGTGGGCTTTGGGCTTTGGGTCTCATAAATTTTTTTTTAGCAAATGACATGTTGGCTTTAAGGGTTTAATAAACTTGGAGTGTCTAAGGGTGTTGGAGAATTTCTGGGTTCGAACTTTGAGGAGAAGGAATTTTTAATTAATTATTAAAGGAACCAAGGCGGTGAGTAAATGGGCTTTTAAATAAAAATAGGAAAAATGGCATCAAAGAGCCTTGTGGTGGAGTGGCTAAGTGACGCCACTTAGGGTATAGAAAGGTGGCATTATGGGCTAGCAAGGAGATCCTAGGTTCAAATCCTAGCTTAGTATATTTTTTAGAAGTTTAATTTTGGCCTTCTAGAAGGTTGGAAGTGGTGTGATGATAGACTCTAAGGAGAGTGATGAGAAGAGCAAATTTAGGAAAAAGATTGGGGAGTTATTAGGGAGAAAAATGAGGAGATGAGATGGGGAAGAGTTGGAGCTGATTGGGACTTTAAGGGGGTAGGTAGAGTTTCGATTTTGTGTATAAATAGGGGGTGACGAATTCCCTCTGTGCTATTTCGGCAATTGGAATCCCCTTTATGCTATTTCGGCAACTATAATACTTTGACGAATTCTTTTTCACTTTTTCTGATCTAAACCTCGCCTCTTCCTTATGTTTTTCTTTTCTTCTCTCCTAAAGCCTTAAATTGAATATCATTCTCTTCTTTCTCCATTGCTTGTGCCGTCTCACCTTCACCTCAATTGTTGGGGACCAAATATTCGTGACTTCAAAAGCCGAAAACCTTTGCTCTTGGAGCCGATTTCTTTATCTCCCCAAACCTTGTGCCGAATACTCTAGTGACCAAATCTCTGTCGTGCTATCATCATTCCTTTGATTTTTAGTGGATCGGATCTTGGAAAATCGGAATCAAGCTTGGATCTACAAGTTTCTGCTGAAAAGCTATTCATACGTTTCAGCTTTTGGTTAAGTGTTCTTGATTTTGGGATAAGTTGGCCGAATAGTCTATAGTAAGGGAAAGGGTGACTTAAATGGATACAAGTCACCTATTATTTTGTCTTTAACGATTAAGGTTGATGCAGATCTAGGGGATATTCGTGAGTAGTAGCAAAGGAAGGGCTATTAGGACTGGTGGCACACGATAAGGTTAAGGTAAGGCTTCGGTTTTTGGCAAATATTTGGGTTAAGTGTGTGATTGATTGGAGGTTGGTATTGGTTTTAGGTTCAAGGATGAGGATAGTGTAACACGTCTCATTTACCAGGCGTGTACATACACTTCACACATGAAAAATCGGCAAAAGCCGAAATATCGAAAAACTGGAATGCCAAAAAGTTGAAAAGGAGAAAGGTTGGCGCCGGCAACCACACGAGCATGTAAACATTCATGTGGGAACACCGATACGGCTACCGGGACCAAAAGAGCGATCTCATGGTCTCGGGCCATTATTTGGCCAACCGGGCTAGAAGGGGCTAAATGGGCCCACTGAGCTCGTGGGCCCAAATCGGCAAGAGTTGATATGTGAAATTGAATGATGGATTGATATGGATGGTTGTATGATTTGATTATGATTGGGCCTAATGGGCTACATGTATATGATTGGACTTAATGGGCTGGGGTAGAGTGTGGCAATGGACATATGCATGTCTAGGATTGGATCTAAGGAGAGCTTGGTACTTAAGCGGTCCTAGTGACCCACCTCCTCTTCTTTGGAATCCTACCTGGTGCGTAGTGTCTGTTCACTTTAGCCGCGATGACTTGTTGATAGGCCAAGGTTCGTAATTAAGACACATACTATTAAGAATTATTGAAATACCCCTGTAGGGTAGAATTACTGAAATACCCCTGTAGGGTAGAATTACAGAAAATGCCCTTGATTTGTGAAATGACTAAAATGCCCCTATGTGTTGAATATAAGATTTATAGATGTTACATGTACATTTGCTGCATTCATATGATATTTTATTTAGGATGCATATGAGTGGGAATTATGGAACGGAGGAAGTATATGAGGATTGCATGGTTGCTTGACAACTGTGGATCCACCGATGGCTTCTTAAGCCTATTATATGATAAGTAGCTTTGCTGCAACATTTGGTAGTACCGAAATCGGGCTACCCTTGAAGTTTATCAGATGGGTGGGTCGATTTAGAAATCCCCACAAAAGTGTTTCGGTTGGACGGAGACGAAGTGTGCCAGATGGATTTTTTTAGGGAGGGTTTGCCTTGCATTGCATGTATGATATTATTATGTTATTATTATGATATGCATGTTGTTTGTTTTACGAAGGTTGTACACACTGAGTTTTCAAAAACCCACTCCCTCTTTTATTTTCTCAGGTGATCCTCAGTAGGCGGTTCGACGGATGGAGGGACTCAGAGATGGCCAACTAGCAAGACGATTAGACTTGGTTTCTTAATATCTAAATTCTAGATTTTAAGTTATTTTATTTCGGATTGTAATAAGGTTTCCCTCTAGTTATTATTCCATTATTTCCACTATGCATTGTAATTTTGAAACGGAACCTGGATTTATTTCTTTCAAGCATATTTCAAGTTTCATTGAAAATAATTGTGTTTTAAGAACGAACTTCTGCTGTCAAAGGAATTTTTTACATAGAACAAGGAAATGGTTTTTGGCTACACCTCGTTTTGAAAGCAAACTGGATTTTACTTAACTTTTCTCTAGAAGGGTTTTCAATGAAAACAATGTTTTTGCAAAAACACTTCAATGTGACACGCCAGATTTGGGCCTAACTTCTAGGCCGGGTTTAGGGATGTTACAATTAGTCGACATGTTAGATAGCGAAGAACTGATCTGAATTATGACACATTAGATTAAAGAGTTAAGAAACAAAAGCATAGCCTTAGAGGAGATTCTATGGAACCGTCACGAGATAAAGGAAAGTATGGGAAAACAATACCCAAACCTCTTTTTTGGTAAGATTTTCAGGGATGAAAATCCCTAAAGGAGGAGAGTTGTAACGACCAGATTTTAGGTCTAGTCAGAACAGTAGTTTCGAGACCACAAATCTAACGAAGAAAAAATTACTTCTACTATTATTTTATGATCTACAGTTTTACAGCATAATTTCGTGAAATTTTTGTTCAGAAATTTTGACATTTGAGCACTCAAGTTAGCTAGAAGGACTAAACTGTAATAAATGCAGAACATGTGTTCTAGAAGCTAGAGATGTTTAAATGCTATGAGTTCTTAAATTAGAGGTCCTTAAATGGTAATTAGACTATTATACTTCATAATGGAAAAAAATGGACATGGTTAGGTGAGTTTCCAAAGTTTTGCATTAAGGGCATTTTGGTAAACTAGTTATTAAATGAATTAATAAGTAAAATAAAAATCAAATTTTTGTCCATATTCTTCCTCCCTTGGCTGAACTTTGATGAGAACCATAGCTAGGGTTTGTCAAGCTTTCAAGCTCGATTGTAAGTCCGTTCTTGCCTCGTTTTTAATGCTCTTTACATTTTTGAAGTAGTTGTAAGCCGATCTATCTATTTCTACCACTAATTTAAGAAATGATCAAGTTCTAGGGTTTGACCCATATTAGACATGTGTGTATTTTGATGTTTGATGGTAGAAAATGCATGTTTGTTGTTTGTTAAACGACTTTCGCTAAGTGATTTTTGGTAAAAATGTCAAAAATGACTTCTTTGTAAAAGACTATAAAATGAGTAGAAAAATGTGAATAAATGGAAAATGTGGGCTGTTATGGGTATGCAAATGGTTCAACTAGGCTTGGGTTTTAAAGAAATTGAATGGAATTCATTTTACGAGCCTAGGGACTAAAGTGTAAAATGTAAAAAAGTTTAGGGGCAAGAATGTAAATTTTCCATTATGTTAATTTTGGGCTGAATTGAATAATGTGATGATTACGTGAGATGAATTGGTATTGTAGATCAATAAAAACAAAGTTCGGGTCTAGATCGGTGGAAAACCAAAGTGTTTAACGATTAGGTCCATTTTCACTTTTTTGTATTGAGGTAAGTTTGTATATTAGTAATGCAATGTTATAATTATATTTATAATATTTTGTTATTGCATGAATTGTATGATTCACCCTATGGATGAAATTGACGAAGTTTTGACAAGCGGCAAAATCCCGATTGAACATTAGAAATAGATTAGGATACAAGTGACATGTCCCTAGGAACCCATGTGATTATGTGATTTATGTGTCCCGAGTGCTGGTCCCGTACGTCTTACCGGTGGCTGGGTATACCAGCATATGTTACGAATACCTAACAGCTTGTGTGAGCAGGCCCGTGGATAGCTCGAGAGCGAGCTTATATGTGTTACGAAATTTGTGGTAGCATTGGCTACATATGTGGCACTTATGTGAAAACTTTTCCGTGTATCCGATAGTATTCCAAGTGCTTGAACGGGTATGTCAAAGATGAGAAAGGATGTGAAAATGTTATGAGATGGTACAAGTATGTACGAGAAAGTCAAAGGAAAATGGATTCGGTACGTGATGAGCAATTGGTAGGAATGTGATTGAGTAAGTTATGCTCATGAAGTTTAATGACATTTGTGTTGATATATGTTATGTTATTCATATGATGAGTTATTGGAAAGAATATGATTGAGTAAGCTATGCTCATGAAGTTTAATGACATTTATGTTTATATATGTTATGGTATTCATATAATGAGTTATTGGAAAGAATGTGATTGAGTAAGTTATGCTCATGAAGTTTAATGACATTTATGTGGATATATGTTATGTTATTCATGTGATGAGTTGTTGGTAAGAATGTGATTGAGTAAGTTGTGTTTATGAAGTTTAATGACATTCATGCTAATATTTGTTAAGTTATTTATATGTCAAATGTATGAATAATGTTTTGTATCATTTGCGTATGAACTTACTAAGCTATATAGCTTACCCCCGTTCTTTCCCTTATCTTATAGTGTCACCAAGCTAGCTCGGGACTGGATATCGTCGGAGATTCGGGTCACACTGTCAAACCCTCTCATTTTAGATATTGATAATCTTAATATTTTGAAAGTATGTCATGTATAGGGACTTGGTCATTTTGCTATATGTGACATTATAATGTAGCCAATGTGTTGGCTTGTAATTGTCAAAGGCTTGTTTTGATATTTGGCCATGTAAATTGGTCTATTTGGGCTAACATGGTTGTAAGCCTAAGTATATTTATATATGTTCCAATGTCCTTGGTGATATGGTCTTGGTATGCTTGGTGAATGATGGAAGTGTGATTTTTGACATGAATGTGAAATGTTTGACAATGTGGTCTATTGAAGAAATCATAAAGTAGTGTACAATTAGGTATCTTGAAAGTAGTCAGTTGTGGCTTGATAAATGTTGTGAGTATGACAGATGTTGGTATTGTATTGGCATGTTATGGTCATAGTTGTGGATGTTTTCGTTGCCTAAGTATGTTATATTTTGCGCATTTGAATTGATGTAAGTGTATGTGTGAATAAGGGTGGCAAATGGCTCGGTAAATAGCCTTTATTTTGTCTACACGGGTAGACACATAGGCGTGTGTCTAGACCGTGTGTGACACACGGTCTGCCCCAAGGGCATGTGTTTTAGCCGTGTGTCCCCTGCACCTTAATTTTGAAAAATAAAATGTCCAGAATTCAGCACAGGGGCAGAGACACTGGAGTGTGTCTCAGCCATATGTGCTACGCGGCGTAGCACATGGGCGTGTGGCACAAGTCAGAGAGCACCCTAATTTGAACACGGTCAGAAGCACGGGTGTGTCCCACAGTCACATGGGCATGTTAGCCCTACTGTTAGCAAAAATTTTCTAAGTTTTGTAAAAAATTCCTGAGTTCTCGGATTAGTCTCGAAACACTTCTAAAGTACGTTTTGGGCCTCGTAGGCTCATATTAGGGATTTTTTGATCGAATATAAATGATTTTAATTTGGATGTTAAATTTATAACTCAGAATTTTGTGAATGCTTGTGTTGTAAGTCCGGTAATGCCTCGTACCCTATTCCAGCATTGAATACAGATAAGGGGTGTTACAAGTTCAAATGGATTTTGTGAATTTTAACCAAGTTTACCTTTGAACATTTGTTGCTGAATTCTTCAACACGAATTACTTTTTAGTGTTTGGCAAATACTTTTCTAAACTCTAAACGTATACCTATACGTCAAACTCTACACTTGATCCCATATAATCATTTCACCCATTAGGCGAATTGCAAAATTTACCCCTCAACGTAGGTCTTATTTCTCACTCTTTAGAAAGGTAGAAGATGGATACATTTCTCAGAGTGATATTCATGCAGAAGTTATGTTCGACGGATTTTTATACAAATAGACATTGAATGCTTTGCTTAGAATACTATACACAGTTATTTTTCTTGGTGGATTCTTATATAGACAAACATTGGGTAATCATCTTAGAACGGTTTACAAATAGATCCTATCTCTAATGAACTCATACACAAATTTTACAGTCGTCTGAATACTGGTCAGCTCATATCCTTAAATCAATCTAGAGAACAACCAATTCTAATGGATGCAATATTTTAAGACATTCAATGGAATCCTAGAACACTATATTTCATAGAGAGAGATACCCATGTTTGGCGGATTCTATAGAAACCAGTTAACCTCTATACTTAGCGTGAAAATACTCTAGTTTGGCAGACACTTACACAATATATAACCTCGAGCACATCGAATTCTCTATTCTGGAGAAACCATAATGGATTCATATATCGGGTATATGTAGAAAAAACTCTTTCAGAAATTTATTCAAACCCATATTCAGATCTTGCCAAGAAAATGGGCTAACAAATACTCTCCACTTAGTCAATACAAAACTTACCTCGTAGACATTAGAAAATATGACACAGGGCATTCCAAAATACACCATAAAGGCATTACTGAATACACCACAAAGGCATTTGGAACGGTGGAAATGTGCAAGTGTACACAATCGTAACAAGTAATAAAGTGAAAAGTAAATGTCGAGTTATCGTACCCACAGAGACTGTGAAAGAATTATTTATGAAAATGATTTTAAACACTTTGGTGAAAGAAAAATATTTGGTTTTAAGAAATATTTAAAAGCTAAAAAAAAAACAAAGAAAAATAAAATAGAACAAAGTTCGAGTGCACGATTTCAAAAACTGATTTTAATCAAGATGATATAATTGTGTTGGATTAATCACATTTCTACCTTAGAATTATTAAACTCGTGTTTATTCTTGTCAAAACATGGCAACTCGGTAATTTGCTAACTTATGAACATACTTACAAATAAAAATCCATTCATCTCTTGTACATATTTCTATGCAAATTCGAACGATTAAACAGACTCTAAAAGTAAACATGTTATTGCACATACATACTTATTAAATTAAACAATCTCTCGCATATTCCTATGTCAATTCAAATGATTAATTCAACCTAACAAGCATATAAAAGTTCATGTGAGGTAACAAAGTATTTTTACCTTGAAACAATTTAATCACAAAATCCTGCAAGTTATGCAAGGCATATGTATCGTCAAATACAATGCTAATTTAATCTTTAGCTACCTTAGAAGAATTAAACATGCACAGATTAAGTATTGTATCCATTAATTATAATTCCAATGCGTTTAAATAATTAATTCATTAGTTATCTAAACAATTATAATGCCAGATAACTTAACATAATTTTACTTAATCAAACATTTTACCGAGGCCTTTAACAGCATAAACACAATTTTAACAATTTAAGAAATCGAAATGCAATCAACCCAACACGAATTAAATTCAAGATAAATTGATTAAATTAAACATTTTAACAGCATAGATATTCATATACATGTTTTTCAAAACAACAACGAAATTTAAAGAGATAGGGAACAAGAAGCAAATCAGGTGTTTCTCCGTGGCTTGACTGATTGCTCCGTTCTTTGTTCTTCGTTGGCCTCAGCTACCAAGGTGGCTTATGAACACTCAAATTGCTGATACAAATGGATGGTAAAACACCTCTTTTCCAAGAGGAGAAATCGGCACAAGAACACACAAAGGGAAATGGGAAAAATGGGAATTGAGAGAAAGTGAGAGAGGAGAATGTTGGATGCTTGAGGTGTGAAATGAATGAGCAGCAAGGGGGTGTATTTATAGCTGATCAAGGCTGCTAAAAATAGAAAATAGCAGCAGCAAAAGAGGCCTCCCTTGGCTGGCCATCCATGTGGCAAAGTTGAAGGATTCAACTTTGCTAAATATAGCATGGGGCAAATCTACAAAGCCATAATATTTGGAGGGGCTTGAATGAAATTTTGAAAGGTCTTCAAGGGCTTCTTTGAAAGATTAAATAATCAACTAATAAGATGATTTGGGCCATCATTGTGGACAGTTTGGGCTGCCCAATTGGTGGCTGGTTCGGTTCAATCGGTTCGGTTCAACCAGTGCAGTTTAACTAGACTCTTTTCCATAATTAATTAATAATAATTTATTTAGCCCAAATTAAATTGGGAATAAATTAATATTAATTATATTATGATTAAATATTCATAATTGGACCATCTTGGGTTGGAAATAAATTCGCCTTGATACTTCAAATTGCTTCTCGGGTTTATTTTTCGAGTAGTGTCTGCCGAGCCAATTTTCGCCCTTTGTGCGAATCTGTCGAAAATAGTCAAAATTAATCAAAATTAACTATAAAATTAATTAAAATTCATCATGTTCATATTTTTAGCACAATTTAATTATTTTATAATATTTAATTATTTTTCGACAAGAATTTACTCGAAACCGCATGAATTTGGGTCAAAAAGGGTATGAAAAAGTATATAAATTTCTTTGTTTCCAGCATTACAGAACTTATTGTGCAAATTTTTCATAGAATGCACCATAGCCATGGTCTTCCCACATATCTGCCATAATGGCCGTTGTGTTTGCTATCTTGGTGGACTCAACAAATTACCACTATGCGGTTATTCCGGAATATCAGGCCGTGATCTACCAATCCAATTTGCAAAATAGCTGCCCTACCGGAGGCATCACATCCATAATTACATATATCACATCATATCCTGACATTCCGCTGAACCCCCATTTCTTCAACATTCTCAACTACCCATCATACATATGACATAAGTACACATTCATGCAAACTTCAGTCATGCCCATAACATAATCATATTTCCATGCATGTTTACCACACATTAACATAATCATGTAGCATATTATGCGCTTCATGTACAAACATACAATTTTTTCTTAGAAAACACTTTCACTCACTCATGCCACAAACCATACAATTACACTTATGCAGATACTTCATGAAGCTCACACACATATGTTCAGTTACTTTAGGAGACATGTACCACTACAAGAACATCAATCATATGAAGATTCTTTTTAGAATGAAATGTAAGGGTCGAGGATAGGAACTCACCTGAGAATTGCCTTTACTTCAACTTAGAGTTTCTATTTCGATGATCCTACCCGAACCACCAGCAGCAACTACTTAAAAGATTATAAAACTTTCATTAAAATCCCATTTACAAACAATTTACCAACCTCTCAATTTCAGACAACCCCCATTCAGGCCTCCTATTCACACCTTATTGTTTTTATGTCTTTTAACATCCTTACTCTTTCAAAGCCATAACATGTAGAGCTATCAGACTTACTAAGAGGTTGAAAAATCCACCGATTAACCCAAAAAACCTTAACTTCCAGATTAACGAAGAAGAAGAGAATATTTAGGTTTAAGAAGAAAAACCAAAGTGTAGAACGAAAGAAAGAAAAACCATCAAAATATTCCCTTCTTACCATATATATATATACTCAGTTCCTCGTAGTGGATCTTAACAAGTGTCGAATGCATACAAAAATTGTCCCTTAAATGCCCTACAAAAAATGAGAAAAATATAAAAGAGAATATAGTGCATATGTTATTTGACCAGTCAGTCTATTCTATTGACTCCCAACCAATCACGTTACAGAACCCTCATTGCACAGTGTTTGAGCAAACCAGGCATACCATACTTTTGGCAGTAACTCTCATAAGGCATGCTCTTAAAGACGATTTAATCCCTCATATATTTCCCATATACTTGGTAAGAACGTCATGCTTAATCCAAAACTTTGTTGTGTACTCTTCAGTCAGCATGCTCTTTCTTCAATTGAGAATCACCTCGAGACAAAATCTTTGGATACTTCATGGGCGGATACATTATGCGCTAGGATTTTAACTTGCCAAAATTCTGAAAAGTGGCGGACTATACTACAATAGTGTGCCAAAATAGGTAACATTCATATCTACTCGCCTTTTTTTCAGATCCGTCAAATTTGAGGTGTGACACTAAGGGTTTAATGATTCATATGAATATTTTGTTATGAAATAATTCATGATCATAAATGTACTTATGTACTTAGCTTGTTTGTTTGATTACTATTATGTTTATAAGTGATTTTGAATTATGTTAGCACCACTGAGCATACATTACTCAACATAAGATTATGTTTGTTTCCATGTGTAGACCTTGAGCGAATGTTAAAATAGATCGAAAGTCTGCAAGCATCGAACCCAGCAGCTTAGCTCGGAAGTCAAGTTATGCATATTTTGTATTTATATAATTGGTTAAATGGCATCTACCTAGGTTGGTTTTGCAACTTAATGTCTATTTTGATGTTTTGGTATATTTTGGTAGCTTGACCTATAATGTTTTTGGAGATGAATTTCAACTCTTGATTAGTAGATAACTGTCCATGATTATGTGTTTGATTATGTAATTTTCCTTGTTGGATAGTGATACATTAAATGCTATGATTGGGTGGTGTTTGAATGCGTTTTTATTTGTTAATTTGATGTGTTAATTAACAATTCTACCTCTGTAGAGATTTCTTCCAAGAATGAATTCACTAAACAATTTCCCAATCCAATCAATGATTTAAGCTTTATCTACTCAACTCATACAAGGATAATAGTAGTCCCACTATTGTACAATTGTTTACACTCATTCTCTTTAAACATCCTTAATCCCAAATGAATAATCTCACTAATGAATATATATAGATAACAATGAAGATCTATCCATTAAAATGTTCCCTAAGATGAACAAATAAAGCTTTCAAAACTTGGTTCTAAGCTATGAAGATTGACAACCTATAAAAAGTAAATGCAACATTTAAACCATGGATGTATCTCTTTATCAAATTTTGTTTTAAATTTGAGAAATCCTAAGATAATAGGCTGATAATCTACATTTAAAAAACCTACCTTAGTAGATCTGGTTGCCTCTTATAATTACACAAAAGAGTTCCACCAAAATTGAACTATTATAAGTCTCCCAAAGTCTCATTTAGTAAATGGACTCTAACATAATTTATCTAGTTCCTATTTACATGAAATTTATGTATTTGAAGCTTATTTCAAAATAGAAAAAATATACATGATGTTACAAATCAAAACTACTAGTTTACCATAATGTACATTGACTATCATATTTTTTGTTGAAACTCATGTTGAAACACTATGTTTAGACAAAAATTGAGTTTCAATCATTTTTTTTTTGAAATTATGTTGCAATATAGAGTTCAAACAATTAATATCCAAACAATCCTCCTTTTGGCGTTTTGGCAAAACCTGACAACAAATGAATCACACAATTTTCATACATTAAAAAACTAAATGAAGGGAATTAGATCAGTCATTACTATAATCCTCTACCAGAAACATCTTTGATCATCAATTAAACAACTGCCCATATCAATTTGCATTTTCAATCATTAAACATATTGATATATAAGTATAAATTATTAAAGCAGAAATAAAGAGTATATAGACAATCATCAAGCATCCATTTAACTTACCACAAGCTATCAAAATTATTTCCAAAGGTGAGGAAAATAAAGAAAAAGTTCAAGGTTTTTAACTAGTCAACAAAATCAATGCCAACATGATTAAGACTTATTGATGCAACACTTGTTTCCATTCGGTGCCAATTTGTTCTCCCATTTTGGGGAAAAAATGCCAAAGAACTCCCCTTCACCAAGTAGGCTTCTCCAAGTCATAAAATAGCTAGCAGCATTCATCTTCTTCTAACTAACCTTTAAATGTTAGCATTAGGAGAGTTTGATTTAGCCTTTGAATTATCAATTAACTTAGCTTTTTTAGTTGTTGCCAAGGGCTAAATAGGGGATGTTGAATCTATTGTTATTTCAACAGGAATGTCTTCTATTAGGTTCTCAACAACAATACTATCTTTAGTTTGCTTACCATAAAGATGTTAGGTTTTGTCATAATTACTTATAATGTTTAAAACTATTTTAGATTACAAAAATTTCCACTTGAATTAATTTCAGTAATCTTTGTATATATATTGCCCTCAAATAATTTTTTCAAGAAAAGCAAAATGATTAAACAAGTATTGGCTTATTGATTGTTGAAGGTTTAACTAATATTAAGTTTCATAACAAAGAATGTTTGTAATGGAGAAGACATATTATATTAGTAACTAATATAAATATTTCCATGGGGTCATGAATGAGGTAATGAATCATGTTAAGACTATTATGTTGTCTATAAGTCCAAATAGGGAGATAACTTGTCTTGGCTATTGAAGTTGGATTGACTCCTAAGATAGGGACATAGATGTAGTTGTCTAAACTGACAATATATTAGAGTGAAACCAAGATGAATTAATCCTAGATTCATTTATGAATTAGTTCACTTGTGACATTCATTGTGTGACTTAACTAAATTTGGAGTAAGTGAATACCAATGTTTGCATGACTAAATAATTTGATATATTGAAAATTTATGCGTCTCAAATAGTAAGCTGAAAGTTGGTATGTTGGGTGTATAACTTATGCATGACATAGCTTTACTTACAATAGTGGAATCATAGCTCATTAAACAGTAAATTGTTTTCTTTCATTGACATTGTATGGTTTATGAAAATGGAACATGGACATGAGTCATTTAATTGGGATTAATGATTTAATCATTACTAGGTTGAGCAATGATTAGTTTCATTATAGTAGATAAAAGTAACCAAACCAGATGAACAAATTTAACCTCAAGGGATCACAAAAACTCTATAGGAGAAACACACCTATGACAAGGTCATTGAGTTGAAACTTATTGATATAAGTAGCTTTCGCAATGATATATGACGAGGAGTTCATTGTAATTGATAAACGAAGAGTCGAAATTTAATTACAAGTTATTTTAGCTTTAATTATACATGTTCAATCAATTTATTTGCTAGCTTATTACAACTCTATACGGTTTGCATGTGAAAACATTGAACAAATGGATAAATCGGTATTTGATAAATAAGTTGCATGAATTACTATCTTTAGTAATTGCATCTTCTCGTGAAGACAATAGATGACTTAGGGTTAAATTAATTTCTTTGTATTATTATTAGGATGAAATAAATAATCGAGTCCAAAGTGAAAATTAAACTAATTAGTTTTCATAGTTAATTTTTTTTCAAAATAAAAAAATCAATTATTAAATAAGTTTGCTCATAAATTCTAATAAAATAAAGTATTCATGATTTTAATGAAATTATAGCTAAGTTACATAAATTAATTAATTAATTATAATTTATTTGGAGGTTTTATTTAATTAATGACTACTGAACTTGTTTTTTTTTTCATCTGATACAAGAGAGAGTAGCCTAATAGGTTAGGCCAAGTAGCTTTCCACTTAAGTAAGGGGTGATTAAGCCCTATATGATCAGACATTTTTGAAAAATAAAAAAATTATTTAAAAAAAAAACCTCAAAGCTTTCTAGGTTTTACAACTTAATGTAAATAAAAATATAGTTTTCTAAATACCTTTTTACTGGAACAATAGAAATTAAATATTTATCTTATTTTTGTTAGGTTCTTGAACTTGACTTGCATGAAATGAAATATTTATTAACATTTTAGATTTAAAGAAAAAACAAATTAGAGTTTTTACTCTTTTTTTTTTGAAAGTCTTGATGAAAGAAAAGAATAAACATATCCTTGTCATATAAGAGGCTGTTGAGCCTTGGTTGACGAGAAATCATGCAAGATATTATGGTTCTTCTTTTCAGTTGGGAAAGTTGAAAAAATATAGAATAGTAGAAAAGGGAAAGAAAATGAAAAAGAAATAAAAAATAGAGAGCGGGTCGATGACGCTAGAAGAGTTATTAACATAAGTTTTACACACAAGTTTCATATATTGTTATTCTGCCAGAAACTAGTGGGAATTTATTATTTAAGAATAAATTTTATTTTTTGAGGATTACAATTTCTAATGGTTTCTATTGAGAGAATTGTTTTCCTACTGAAAGTAATTAGATCATTTCTTATTTTATATTTGGTTTGTGTTGCTCGAGCCCACACTCGACACAATTTGGGGTACGAGGATAGCAGAGAAGGTCGTTTGATTGAAAGCCGAGAATTTTTTGGATCTGTCTTACGCAAAACACAGGTACTTTTTGGTAGAATATTTATTACTATAAATATTACAAATCTGCTCAATTTCAAAGTTTTAAATTTTCGTTGTGACTGAAAATTGTTTTTCTAAACTAAATTTTCCAACAAAGACAACTAGTTAGCTAACAATAACATCTATAAGATAGGCACAAAAGGAACTATTGAAAAATATAGAAAGTGAGAAGGAATGCCCACTACCAGAATAACTGCAACGGTCTATGTAGTTTCCATATTTGAAAAAGTTTCCATAAAATTTTCAAAGATTATTGGTTGCGTTGATGATGTGGATTGTATCTAGCCCGTCAATAAAGATCATATTACTTGGAGAATTATATTTATTTCTCTTCATAATAGATTCTCTATTAAGGTCAAAACTTGGTTAAGGATCTTAAAAGATTGGTTATTGATGAACTTATTGGTTCATTATAGACTTTTGAGATGAATTTTGGTGAGGTTAAATGTAAGAGAGTAAAAGGAAATAGAAATATTGCTCTTCAAGTAAAGGAGGAAGTGCCATATAACACCCCAAATCTGACCTAGACACTATGATCAGATCTTGAGGGTCACATTAATTTCTTGAAAACATGTACTTACGTTTGCTAAAACATGTCTTAATCTTGTGTCATTAGTTTAGTAAAGACTCGCCTTGCTTTATTATATAGAAGGCTTATTGGTTACCTTGTGTTTCCTCCAAAACATTTGTAAGCAAAATAAGTCAATTACTAAATCTCTTTATCTATTTATTTGTTTAAAGTCAAATCCTCATTTAAAAATTTTGTAGTGAAAAACCATATTTTGTTAATTTCAAAACAAACATCAAATTTATATTTCAGAAAAATAGATAGTTTGTTTAAGATAGCTTTTGAAAATCTACAAAAAAAAAAAAAAGAAAGTAAAAAAATACCAACACAGTCCAAAAGCCCGTAAAACATAAGTAAAACCTCATTTAACTAAAATAAGCATGAGACCAAACCGAGCTCTTGATCATCGTCCAATCCTAAGTCTGGGGGTTACTTAAAAAGATTAATAAATTGAGTGAACTAGAAAGCCCAGTATGTGACTTGGCCCACATACATAACAGATAACAAAATTTAATCACAAAATTTCAATAGAACAAAACAAATAAAGAAGCATGACATGCATGGTGATGAAAAATGTCATACAGAATCATATCCTACCCCCATCCGCTACACACCAAGTTTGTCCCACCCAATACACCAGTTAGAGTATTTAATACCCATCTAACCCAACACACCATAATCATGGTCTTTAGCCACTATAAATTTTGCAGTCAAACTGTCAAATTTATTGCGGAAAACCACTAGAATAATAATAGAAAATTTGTGGGTATATTGCCAGAATTTGCAGAACGTAGTCTTCTAGAACTTCCTCCTCAACATAAACATAACCCAACCTAATACATATGTATAGTCATATCACAGGTTTAGGTGTAATCAGAATAACGTAATTAGATGTAACATGCTCATTGATAAACATAGCAGAAAGGAACTGTAACAGCCTAGTTTAGACCCTAGTCAGAACAGTGATTTCGGAACCAAAAATCTGAGGTTGAAAAAATATTTTAATATTATTTTTAGTGTATGCAGTATGTGACTAAGTATGTGTGAAAATTCTGTGTGAAAATTTTATCGTTTGTGTCAATTTGCGAAAAAGGACTTAATTGCATAAAATGTAAAAGCTGTGTGCTAGTTGTTAAAAGTACTTAATTGTCATGTCTTATTAAATGAAAGGTCCTTATTTTGATATTAGACCATTGATAGTGGATTTTGACATAAATGGCCATTAAATGAATGAATATATAATGTTTTAATTAAGGGTAAAACGGTAAAACATGAATTGATGAATAATAAATAAAACAAAGCATAAATTAAAGGCCATTATCATGTTCATCTTGCCGAAATTGATAAGGAAAAAGAAAAGAAAAAGAAAGCTAGGGTTCAGCTATTGATAAGCATAATTGAGGTATGTTTCAAGCTCGGTTTTTGATGATTTCTACATTTTTACGATCGTTGCTTAGCATACTATCAAGCCATGCTTTAATTTTAGAATTTGATGATGATTTTGAGATGTGCCATTGATGAATGCTTGAGCTTTTTGATAGTTGATGATGAAATATGAAAGATATGTGATAGATTAACATATTTTGTCTTTGAATTTTGATGAATTTGACTATTTTGGGCTAAACTGTGAAAATGAGAAATTGAGGTGCTAAAATTTGAAATAAATGAAATGGGTAGGCTTATATGAGCTAGGGGAAAATTCGGCTAGGCATGTGTGATGACATTATGAGTATTTTGTGATTTTATGAAATAGGGACTAAAATGTCAAAATGTGAAATGTGAGGGCTATTTTGTAAAATGCCCTAAATATGTGTATTTAGATTGAATTGAATGATTTGATGAATGAAAGTGTTAAATTTGAATATGTATAGATCAAGAAAAGAGGAATTCAGGTTTAGATTAAGGTAAGAATAAGGTGATCGATTAATCGACTTGTATCATGTTTCTACGTTCGAGGTAAGTTCGTGTATAATACAAACTATTTAAACAATATTTATTTATAATGAAATGAATAGAAATATGATTGTTTTAGAAATGTGAAATGAGAAATCAAAGAAATGTAGCACTATGTGTGCGTAAATATAATGGTTACTATGATGAATTGCACTAAGTGTGCGAGATGAAGAAGTGTATTGGTTATAATAGTTGGCACTGTGTGTACGATATTGAGATATCTTCGAACTAAAGTGATGGCACTAAGTGTGCGATACTATTGTAGTTTCGGCTAATTAAATAGCATTGAGTGTGCGAAACTATCATAGCTTCGGCTAATTAAATGGCACTGAGTGTGCGAATCCATCGAATAGTATAAGAGGATTGAACGAATTATGGCTTCTTGCATTGAGCGATAAATGTGGTAAATAAATACGAGATGGTACAGGTATGTATGGAACCTATGTGGTTGATGATATCATGTATGATTTAGATGGATGATTATGTGAATGATTGATGAATAGAATTGGTTGAAAGCCATTATGAATGATTGTGCAGAAATCTATAGATGTGGTATGAAAGTGAGTAATGGATATGAGTGAGATTAAATAATGTCATAAATTGATTAATGTGTTAGTTAATTTTACATATTGAACTTGAATTGTTGAATTAATTGTGTTATATTACGAACTTACTAAGCTTTTAAGCTTATTGTGTGAAGTTTTCTCTATTTTACAGTTGTAATTAAAGCTAGCTCGGATCCGGGGATCGTCAGCGACTCAATTACACTATCGGCCATCTATTTTGTTACTTTTGGAAGTTGTATATTTGGTATATGGCATGTATAGGCTAGTGATTATGGAACGTTTTTGAGATGTATAGTTCTTTCCATGCGATATGGCCTGATAGTTAAATGACTTTTATATGTGTTTTGGATATGTGAAAATGATAGTTATAAGGTGAATATGTGATGTTGTGTCAATGATCATTTTGGTATGTTTTGGAGATATGTAAGTGGTATGTTTCATACTTGAATTGGTTGATGGGAATGATGGCTAAAATGTATGTTTTGGATACATTTGAGATATGAATCTGGTATGGCTTGATGCTTGTAGGAGTGACCCAAAAAATTTAGGTGGCAATTTAGCCTTGCAAATGGCCTATATTTGCCCACATGGTTGAGCACACGGGCGTGTGTGTCGACCCTATCTCTTAAGGTTGCATTTTGAAACAAGTCAAATTCACACACGGGCGTGTGACAGGCCGTGTGAATTAAGTTAGTGTTGCCTACGGGTCAAGCACACGGGTGTGTCTTCGGCCGTGTGGACAAGTCAGTATGTTTGCCCTGTTTTGCCACGACTTGACACATGGGTGTGTCTGAGGCCGTGGGCGTGTGACCTCTGTAACTTTGAAAAATGTTTGATTTTTGAAAAAAATTTGTATGTGCTTGGTTTAGTCCTGACCTTTTCCTAATGCATGTTTAAGGTCTCTTAAATCTCTTAAAGGGACTCTATGTATAAGATTTGTTATATTATGATGATAATGTATTTATATTTGAGAAATAATTGTAAATGTTCCGTTATGTCTGGTAAAACTTCTTAACCCTAGACCAGCAATGGTTACGGGTTAGGGGTGTTACATTTTATTGGTATTAGAGCTTCAGTTTAGTCGATTCTAGGACTAACGAGCGTGTGAGAGTCTAGCTATACATGCCATATATACGCCTATGATAGTGTGATGATTCTTGACAGTTAAAAATGTGTTTTTTTTATATAGCAAATGGATCCCGATCGAGTAGTAGGTGACGATGTTGAAAGTAATGCGCCTGCTCCTACTCAAGGGATAGCACCGGCTGAATCTAGGCCAATTGCTAGTAGCCATGAGGGAAAGGCAAAACAAGCCTTCTTTCAAATGATGAGTGAGTGGTTTACGGAGTTCGTTCGAACGAATTCGGTTGCTCAACAACCTCTACCCCCGCAAGTTCCTGTAATGCCACAAGTTTCAGCCCGATCAGATTGAGTAAGCCTTCCGTGGATAAAATTCGAAAGTACGGGGCTGAAGAGTTCAGAGCTACAGTTGATGATGATGCTGAGCGAGCTGAATTCTGGCTTGAGAATACCGTAAGAGTGTTTGATGAATTATCATGTACTCTTGATGAATGCTTAAAATGTGTTGTTTCATTGTTGAGAGATACGGCATATCATTGGTGGAAAACATTGATATCTGTGGTTCTGAGAGAAATAATCACCTGAGATTTCTTTCAAGCTAAATTTCGGAAGAAATATATCAGTTAACGGTTTATAGATCACAAACATAAAGAGTTCCTTGAGCTGAAACATAGCCGTATGTCTGTTACAAAATACAAGCGGGAATTTGTGAGATTAAGCTAGTATGCACGAGAATGTGTTTCAACAGAAACTATTATGTGTAAACGATTCATCGAAGGATTGAATGAAGACATTAAACTTCTGTTCGGAATTCCTGATATGAAAGAATTTGTAATATTGGTTGAAAGAGCCTGCAAAGCCGAGGAGCTTAGTAAAGAAAAGAAGAAAGCGGATTCAGAAGCTAGAGATGAAAGAAAAAGGTCGATGAGTAAGTCGTATCAATCTTCGTCAAAGAGATTCAGAGGTGCAACCAATCGCTCGAATGTTTCGTTTGGACATTTGAGTAAAGATCGTGTGAAACAAAATATTGGTCCTAAAACTCAAACTCCAATTGAATCAAGTGTTGGAAGTGTCAGAAGCAATAAGCCTGAGTGTAGACAGTGTGGGAGACGTCATATCTGAGAATGTTGGGGCAAGTATAATAATAAAGCTTGTTATAAATTTGGATCATGAGATCACTTTATTCGAGATTCTCCAAAGTTAGTTGAGAAAGATAATGCTCAGAGTGCGAGGCTGAGTAATACAACAGCTAGGGGTAGACCACCCAGAAATATCGAAAATGTGAGTGGTAGTCAGAGAGGAACAACGGATATAGCTGTGAGATTTGAGGCGATAGCACCTGCCAGAGCCTACGCTATTCGCGTTCGAGAAGAAGCATCATCTCCAGACGTCATTACTGGTACTTTTATTCTTTTCGATACTGATGTGATTGCATTAATAGATTTAGGATTCACTCATTCATATGGGTGTGTGAACTTAGTATCTAGTAAAACTTTACCTGTTGAGTCTACTGAGTTTGTAATTAGAGTATCAAACCCCTTAGGCAAGTGTGTTCTGGTTGACAAAGTGTGCAAGAATTGTCCGTTGATGTTTCGAAATATTTGTTTTCCGGCTAATCTGATACTACTACCCTTTGATGAATTTGATATAATTTTGGGTATGGATTGACTAACTTTGCATAATGCTATTGTGAATTGCAAACGGAAGAATATTTATTTAAGAAGCCAGAATGGTGAGATAGTTCGAATTGAATCTAGTGATTTGAATGGGCTACCGGCTATAATATATTCGATGAAAGCTTTGAATTATGTGAAAAACAGATGTGAAGCTTATCTTGCATATGTGATAGATACAAAAGTGACAGAAAAGAAAGTTGAATCCGTGCCTGTGGTTTGTGAATTACCTGATGTGTTTCCTTAAGAACTACCGGGATTAACTTCGATACGAGAAGTTGAGCTTGATATTGACTTAGTGCCAGGGACGATTCCTATCTCAATGGCTCCTTATAGAATGGCACCGACAGAATTGAAAGAGTTGAAGTCTCAGTTGCAAGAGTTGACCGATAAAGGATTTTCACGACCGAGTTTTTCTCCTTGGGGTGCACCAGTTTTGTTTGCGAAAAAAAAAGATGGAACTATGAGAATGTGCATTGACTAGAAACAACTCAACAAGGTGATTATAAAGAATAAATATCCTTTGCCACATATTGATGATTTGTTTGATCAGTTGAAAGGAGCTATAGCATTTTCTAAGATAGATATGAGATCAGGCTACTATCAGCTACGAGTTAAAGACTCTGATATGCTAAAAACTACTTTCCGAACGAGGTACGGACACTATAAGTTTTTGGTTTTTCCTTTCGGACTTACTAATGCACCTGTTGTTTTTATGAATTTGATGAATCGGATCTTCAGACAGTATTTGGATCGATTTGTTGTTGTGTTCATAGATGACGTATTGATCTATTCTTGTGATGAGATGCAACATGCCGAGCATTTGAGGATCATGTTATAGACTCTACATGAGAAGCAATTGTATGCAAAGTTTAGTAAATGTAAGTTCTGATTGCACGAGATTAGATTTCTGGGACATATAGTATTAGTTGCGGAATACGAGTTGATCCGAGTAAGATTTCAGCAATTCTGGATTGGAAACCTCCGAGAAATGTGTTTGAAGTCCGCAGTTTTTTGGGACTAGCGGGATATTATAGATGGGTTAGGGGTGTTATAGGAACAAGCCAATAATGAATACGGGTTTGTAAATCAATTATACCATTTTACGTAACTTAGCATGTTACCAGAAAACATACATACATCCTTAACATACCAGACAGTCTTAATTGGTTACTTCCTTAACAAATTTATAGATACTAAAAGGACATTAATCTCGAACAAATGACCCAAAACACACCCCAAATGAACATGCTTAGGATGGGTCCATACGTTCGGAGGGCCCACACACCCTTACCTAATGGTCCATATCACCCACATGTCTGGACACATGCTCGTGTGGCCCACACGGCCTACCACACGATCGTGTGACATCGACAGTTTTGATTATGTATAGTTTTGCAAGTTTTCAAGATAGAGTCACACACCTAATCTATTCTAGGATGTTGGTAGAACAACAACACTCTAAGTTCTGCACACACAACATCCACAATTTAGCTAATTAGCAAAAACTCTAAAACTGAAACTACCATTTGGCATTTACTCAAACTTAGTATTCGGCCTAAGAGATAGAAAGTATTCAACCATTACCAACCAACCTCATTCAATCCTTAAATTTGAGCACTCGAACACTTACCTAGAAAAGAAACGGTTCCCCGAAACTCTCAACTCCCCAGAAGGTTACCTGACATAAAGTCCTCTCCTAAAAAAGAACCAAACAACAAGTACATCACAAACCTCGTCAACATCAACTGAATCAAAGAAACATCTCAAAAAGTCTCAAAATCAACTTATTAAAAATAACACATACAGATATACTTACATAAGCTATAAAACTTTACCAAATTTCTAAAGCTTGCACACCAATAGTAAGCAAAAAGATACTAGCATAACACTAAGAAAGTCTGGCATCTGGACAACAGCAAGGGAGAAATCAAAGAAGGTGTTAACCACATTGCAACAAAACTAACGGGAAAAAGAAAAGAAATGGAAAGATATCCAAAAGAACACAAAGTAAATTCAGCAACAGGAACTGAAAAAAAGAAACAGAGAAAAGAAAACAAAAAGGAAAAAAAAGATTGAAAAGAAAAGAAAAGAAAAGAAATAAAACGTGAGAAAAAGGGAGGAAGGGATGACAGAAGTTGGGAGAACATTTAGGAGAATATTTCTCAAGTTTTTTTAAAGGAAAACATAATATCCCAACAACCCAGATTAACTACTAACCTATAAAATTAACCAGAGTTTGAATTTAATCCAATTTCTAACAACATGGGTGGCACAAACAAGGAGAAGCAAAAAGAATTCCAATTTTGCACACAACAGGATTTAAACTTGGGACATATGGGTAAGCTAAGCCTTACCACTGAACCAACATGCTCATTTTTGTCAGCCAATTTACAAAATCAAAGATAACCTTTACGAACCAAACTAGATATGGAAACAAAATTAATAAAGAAATTCCTAAGGAAATGAAATCGGACACAGGTCCTCAAGCACACATCCAGACATTTAACAATTGAACTAAATCAAATCACTTGACATTATTTAGCAATTCAAAACTAATAAATTTTTGGCGTTACATGCCAACTCCCCAAAATACTTCAATTGAAGATCTTCAAAATCATATTGTGTAAATTAATCAAAGTTTCAATAAGGCCTTCAAGAAATAAGCAATGAGATTTAAAAAGTTTGAAGCTAATGTTAATGTTGCCAAGAACAAGTCAAAGGGAATTATCATTAAGAAGAAAATAAAAAAAAAAAAGATAAGAAGAAGGGTGTGCAGTGTTATGAAAAGATAAGAAGAAGGGTGTGCAGTGTTATGAGTGTCAAAGATATAGTCATATCCAATCTGAGTGTGCTAATATTCAAAATAAGAAAAAGAATTAACTGTATGTTAGTTGCAGTGATGAGGATTCATCTATTGGATCTGATTTAGAAAAGGATTATAAAAATTTCATTACTTTCGCTGCCAGTACTATTGATGGTGAAGATTCTGATAGAGATTCAAATGTTGGGATAAACAAAGATTTTCTAAAGATTTATAAAGTGATGCTACGCAAATGGGGTCTGTTTTGTGAAATCAACACTCAATTGTCATAGGAAAATAATATATTAGGTAAATAGGTAGCTGCTAAAAAGGCTTTTCTTGCAGAGGAGTTAAGACAATCTTGTAAAGGTTAGAATAGAACTTGTAGATGCTGATCTTATGCTTGAAAAGTTCACCAGTAGTAGCAGTAAACTTGATGAAATTCTTGCTGTTGGAAAAAGAGATCCAAGTACAGGAGGCTTGGGCTTTGTTAATAAAGGAAAGTTGTTATAACAAGCTTTGTAGTTTTTGTAAAAGCTTCCAATTCAAAGGAAGTTGGTGGAAGTTCTAAGCCTGTGATACTCAATTCATACAAGAAGATTTCTCATTCTCATAAGGTTAGTTTCCACTAATGATGCATGATCTAAGGTGGAGGCATTTAGTACGCACTCCTTATGGCTCTTCGACTAGGAAAATGCAGAAAAACTATAGGTGAAGAAGGAGACTAAATGCCTAATTGTTTTACATCGTTCATTAAAGTCCATTACTGTCAAATTTTGGTATTTTGATAGTGGTTGCTCTTGGCACATGAAAGGTAACAGTACTTATCTCACTGATTTTGAGGATTCTCTTGTTGGAAAGGTAACTTTTGGTGATGGGAAGAATGTTGGATCTGGTGCCCTGAGTGTAGTATATTTATTTGTAAAATTATAATTTTTTAGAAAAATTGGTTAATAAAATATTTCATGGATTACATTAATATACTTCGTATAATGTCCTAACGTGGTTTTTGCATGGAAAGAAAAATAGAAACAAATATTGGCTGATAGGTTGTCTAATGTTTAAATTAATACTAAGTGGTATTACGTGGTCGAATCATAATATAGCAAGACAACTTATATTAGTAGACAAACCTAAACATGTCTTTAGTCTAATAGGAAATGAGTAAACCGATTGGAAGACTAATATGTCTTCTATTAAGTCCAATTAGGGAGATGTCTTGTCTTTGGCATCAGAACGGATAACTCCTAGAAGATAGAGACATAAATGTGACTGACTGGACTGATAGCACATTAGACTAGACCCAAGAAGAATAGATCCTGAATCCATTTATGGATTTATTCACTTGTGGCATTCAAAGTGTAGCATAACTTAATCTTGAGTGGATGACGGACTATATGTGTGTGACTCGTATACTTTGATGTAAGCAAAAGCTTGAGTTTAAATAGATAACAAACTGAAAGCTGGTGTATTAGGTGTACGACTTCTATTACGAAATTATCGAATGATGTGCAAGTGTACACATTTGTCAATAAGGAATAAAGTAGTGAGTAAGAGTATCGTCTCCACAAGGACTGTATATGTAAAATAAATATTCCGAAATTATCAATTAGCAAGTTAATGATGGAAATAAATAAAAGTGAATTGAGTTAACTAAGTATGTAAAGCTAATAAAAGTGTTAACACAGAATCATAAGTAACAAATCACAAGATTTAATTACTATGACTTGAAGGAGATAGAATAATCATCTTCCTTAAACCTAGAATTACTAAAAACAATGCTAATGTATGTTGCGGCAGATTCATGGCAATTTGGGAATTTACTAACCCAGAATTTGTAAGCTCTGAAGTTCTACTTTTTACCTTTTAGTTTCTTTAACATATTTCTATGTTCAATTAACTTCAAGGTTCATACGCAAGCATCATACTTAGAGATTATGCAAGGTAATAATATTGATAAATATCATCACTAATTCAATCATAAAAAGATCAAACATGCATCTTGTTCAAATTAATAAATTATTCATACACTTCCCAACATTAATTATGCATGGGTAAGCATGTTCATGATATTATTTGAATGAATAAACAACCAATGAAAATAACATCATAAGCAAAGTATTAATAACATAATGCAAGGAAATGTGATCATTCTAGCATCAACAAAATTAAGTCATAATCATTAAATTAAATGACAAATCGTAAATTACAATCACGTTTTTCAACAATGAACAAATAAAAGATTAAAGGAAAGGAAATTGTAAGTTGATTTAGGTGATTTTCCATGGCACTGCTCATGTTGCTCCTCCTTCTCACTTCTCCTTTGCTCCTATTGGAACAATGGAAATGTGCAAGTGTACACAATCGTAACAAGTAATAAAGTGACAAGTAAATGTCGAGTTATCGTACCCACAGAGACTATGAAAAGTTATTTATGAAAGTAATTTAAAACACTTTGGTGAAGAAAAATATTTTGATTTGAAGAGGTGATTAAAAAATAGAATTTTAACAAAGTAAAACAAATAAAATAAAATAAAGTTCTAATGCACAATTTCAAAAGAAGATTTTAATTAAGATGACATAATTGTGCTAAGCTAATTACATTTCTTAACTTAGAATTATTTAACTCATGTTTATGGTGTTACGAATAAATTCACGGCAACTTTGTAATTTGCTAACTCATCTCTTGACTATATCTCTATGCCAATTCAACCAATTAAACAAATTTTAATAGGCAAATGTGTTAATGCACATACATACTTATGAAATTAAAATAATCTCTTGTACATATCTCTATGCCAATTCAAACAATTAATTCAATCTCATAAGCACATAAAAGATTACGTGAGGTAACAGTGTATTTCTACCTTGAAATAGTTTAATCAAAATAATCTTGCAAGTTATGCAGGCTAATGTATAGCTAGATACCGTTGCTAATTTAGCCCTCAGCTACTTTAGATGATTAAACATGCACTGATTAAGTATCGTGCCAATTAATTACAATTTCAATCTGTTTAAATAATTAATTCATTCGTTACCTTACAATTGTAATGCAAGAATAACTTAGTCACGCTTTTACTTAATCAAATATCTTACCGAGGCCTATAACAATTCAAACACAATTTTAATAACTCAAGTAGATGAAATGCAGTAAACCTGAAACGAATTAAATTTAAGCCATATTGATTAAATTAAACATATCAACATCACAAATATTCATAGACATGTTCATAACAACAACAATAAAATTAAAAAGGTAAGGAACAAGAATCAAATTGGTGTTTCTTCGAGGCTTGACTAGTTTGCTCCACTCCTCCTTCTCTACTTGTTCTTGTTGAACCGAAGCTTCTACGAACACTTGAATACTGCTCCATATCGTGGTTGAAGGACTCTTTTTCAAGAGGTGAAATTGGCAAAGGAATAGGGAAGGAAGTGAAGAACAGTGATGAGAGAAAAGTGATAGAGAAGTGAAGAATGGATGGTTTTGAGATGTGTTTGGAGTGAGCAGCCAAGGGAGCTATTTAGAGGTTGAGAAGGCTACTAAAAATAGCCAAAATCAGCAGCCAAAGACTCCCCCCTTGGCTAGCCACATATGTGGCATGTTTGAAGATTTCAAACATGTTATTTTTAGGTAGGGGCAAATCTTGAAAGGCGTGAATAGTGGAGGGGTTTGAATGCAAATTGAAGGAGTCTTCAAGGGCCATTTTGCAAGAAAAATAATCAACCAAACAAGCTGATTGGGTCAGCATGTGAGACGGTTTTGGGCTGCTCAATGCTCACTTGGATCGGTTTTCTCAGTTCAGCTCAACTGGGCCACTTTTCATAATTAATTAATAATAATTTATTTAAGCCAAATAAAATTGGATTAAAATTAAAATTAATTATATTATGAATTAATACACATAATTTGGACCGTGTTAGGCTGAAAAATTAATTCGCCTTGATGCTTCAAAAATTGGTTCTCGATTTTGTGCTTTTAGCAGTGTCTGTCGAGCCAATTTTTTTTGCCCTTTGTACAAATCTGTCGAAAATTATCAAAATTAATTATAAAATTAAATAAAATTAAAAATGTTCATAATTTAAGTACAATTTAATTGTTGTATAATAATTATATATTTTTCGACAAGAATTTTATCAAAACTGCATGAATTTGAGTTAAAAGGGGCATGAAAAAGTTTGTATGTTTTCGTGTTTCCAGTTAGCCTACCCAAATGGACTATGAAAAAAAGTATTTATGAAATGTAAATCAAACACTTTGGTGATTGAAAATATTTTGATTTTGAGGAAGTGATTGAAAAACTAAAACTTAACTAAGTAATTAACTAAGGAAAAAATAAAAGTAAAAATTTGAATGCATGATTTCAAAATGGGTTTAAATCAAGATGACATAAATGTGTTAGATCAATCACATTATTTAACTTAGAATTACTAAACTCATGCTCATGTTGTTACGAATAATTTCATGGCAACTTGATAACTTGCTAACTAGTGCACAGACATACTCATTAAATCAACCAATCTATTGAACATTTCCAATGCCAATTCAAACAATTAATCAATCTTCATAAGCACATATAAGTTTAAGTGAAGTAAAAACATATACCTATATTGAAACAGTTTAATCACAATAAACTTGCAAGTTATGCAAGACTAATGTATTGTTTAATACCGTCGCTAATTTTAACCTTCAGCTACATTAGAAGATTAAACATGCACCAATTAAGTACCGCGTCCATTAATTACAATTTATTCTATTTAAATAATTAATTCAATTGTTACCTTAGAATTATAATGCAAGCATAACATAAACATGATTTTACTTAATTGAACAGCTTACTAAGACCTATAACAACACAAACATGAGTTCAGTAATTTAAGCGAACACAATGCAATTAATCCAACACCAATTTAATTTAATTCATTTTAATTAAATAAAGAATAACAACACAACAAATACCCATCATCATGCTCATAACATAAACAAGAAAATCTAAAGAGAAGGGAACTAGAAAGTAATCTCGGTGTTTCTCTCTAGCCAAACTAATACACTCATCCTCTTCTTTGCTCGTTCTATTGATCAAGGCATGTATGAAAACTTTAAATATTGCTAAACAAAGGTGAATGGCGGCTCTTTTCCAAGAGGGGAAATCAGCAAGGAAATGGACAAGGGAAATGGGAAAACAAAGGAAAATAGAAGTGAAGAAAGAAGAGATGTGTGGGAAATGAAGGTGTGTTGAATGAGGTAACAAAGGGGGTATTTATAGGTGTGAATGTCTACTAAAAATATAAAATAATTAGCAGCCATACACTCTTCCTTGGCCGGCCACAAAAGGAGCAAGTTTGAATAATTCAAACTTTGCTATATTTAGCTTGGGGCAAACATTCAAAGGCACGAAAAGTAGAAGGCTTAGAATGGAGTTTAAAGAAAGCTCAAGGGGTTTTTTGTAAGCATAAAAATAAAAAAAAATCAGCTGATTGGATCAGCTATAGGGACGGTTTTAGGCTTCCAATTTGCTTGGTGGATCAGTCTTCTCTGCTTAGCATACTAGGCGACTTTCTCCTTCAAGCTTTATATTAATTTTTAACCCAAATAAATTTGGATAAAAATTAAATATAAAGTATATAAAGTAATCATCATTTGGACCATCCTTGTCTGGAGAAATATTCAGCCTTGCTCTTGGTGCACTTGATGCAAAAATTACCCCAATAGTTCAAGCCTTTTGAGGTGTTTGCTGAGCCAATTTTCACCTTTTGTGTAAAACTGTCAAAAATAACCCAAATTTGTGAAACTTTATTTTAAAAATAATTAAAATTAAATATTTTAATAATTTAAGTGAAAATTAATTATTTTATAATTAAAGTATGATTTTTTACAAAATTTACTATGAAACTGCATGAATTAAAGCTCAAAAGGAACTGAAAATATATATATTTTTTGTGTTTCCACCTATGCACAAATGCTCTCAAGTTTCTGAATATTGGTTGCTCTCAACACCTCTGAATTGCTGTATAACTAATCCCAAATGCTTGCCCCTATTTATACTTGTTAAGCCCCTTTATTCTTTACTATTTTTAGCATGTCATACCTTGATTTCTCCATTTAGGTGGTCGACCTCCTTGATTTGGGGAATAGGGCGGATGATTTTGCTTGCTTTGTGGAGAGAAGTTGCTTGATTTTCTCCATTGATGGTGAGTAGTTACGAGATCCTCTCCATGGCTAATTTGGTGGTTGAGGTAGGTGAAGAACAAGTCACACAGATGGTTTGGGCATGCATGTGGACGGTTTAGGCATGCATGTGGATGATTTGGGCTCCTTTAGGCTGTTGAGACTTTTTAATCCATTCTAAAATTGGGTTAAGAGGAACTTTGAAGTCCAATTACCATCTTTGGGGCATCCAAAGATGACAACACATTAGCTCAATTTCGTAGATTCTTTATTGCAAAGATGTTGCAGCATTGAGCATCAATAAGTGAGTTTCACATCCTTTCTTCCTAAAGTACCAACTACCTTCAAAGATGCAAAAATCATGTGTTTAGTATATAAATTAATCAAGATAACAATTTTACCTTAGCATTATTCAACAAAACAAAATTATAATAAAAACTACAGAATTTGTTATCGACCACTCATAATTTGCATGAATTATTAGTCTAAAAGCATCGAAGATAACTATATATTCTAGAGTTATCAACTTTTATAGTATGTAGCATCATTCAAAGAATTGGAATTAATAGCCTAAAATGTGGGTAAATGGTATCCTCTAATTGGCATTACATGGTTCACGGAAAGTAAACTTGGCCAGGGGTCGTTCATCTTTTTGATGAATGACTTGATTACTATTTAATAGTAATTAATTTTTCATGAAAAAAGATGTAATGGTTACCATGAGATAAAATAGAATCATAGTGGAAGAGAAAATTTATCCCAAAGAGATTAAGAATATCCTACAAGGGTAACAAACTTATGACAAGCTCATTGGACAAGCACTGATTGAGTTTCTTTCATAATGATATGTCATTAGGGAATGCTCAGTCACAATACTATAGCGGAGTGGCTCCGTGACTAAATGAGTTTATTATTAATAGGTGATGAAACACCCCAAACCCGGCCCACGAGCCCTGACCGGATCTGGTATGTTCCTCGATGTAAACCGGTTAAAATTCTTTTGTTACTTTGGAAAATAGTGTGTTTTGAAAGAAATATTGTTTTGGGTTGGGCTCGAGTTGAAAACAAATTCGTTTTATATTGAAAAACCCCTTTTAGTTTTAGGTGATAAAACATTTAGAGTTCATTAGAAAGTAAATTTACTTAATCTTTAACTTAATAAAAATTTGTAAACATAATAAAACAATGGAATAGCTCAACAGTGGCCTTATTACATTAACATTCAAAATTTGAAATAAATCCAAATACTTAAAATGTAGAAGTCCCAAAATTAAATAAACTTCAAGCTGAGCATGGCCACCACAAGTTCTGCTGTCCCGGTCCATCACTGTTCATCACCTGAAACATGTTCCCACAACAGGGTGAGTCAAACAGACTCAATGTGTAACTAACACTAAAATTTAACAATCCAGGCATACATTATCATATCACATACGTATTTATATAACAGATAGAAAAGATGATGCAACCCGAACCCAAAACCTAGATGCCATCCGCTACACATCACCCGTACCAACCTGCACACCGTGGGGACTACTAAGTCAACCCTCCATCTGCTACACACCATCGAAGGCTGCCGCTGCAGACGACATGCTCATCGCCTTTATAATTTTCGTGGCATAGCCACCAGATAATATTTGTGTCATGTGACACCACATTTAGATAATGTGACTGAAGTCACCACATTCAGATAATGTGACCGAAGTCACCACATTCACTTCCCCTTTTCATATAACCCAAATGCCCCATATCATACATATCATGCACATCATGCCTTAATTCACAGTCTTATCACTTTTCACATGTTATATATAACATATATTCATATTCCTAGTAGGAGTAGGAAACGTACTTGGGTACTTTGTACCATAGTATGGTATCTTAGCCATATTCACATTCTTATAATCATGCTAATATTAAATATTGCCATAAATCTTATTAAAAGATAGTGTGGGGTACACACCTGATTCACTTAGCAATTTCCCCGAAATCCCGATCTACGCTTTAGATCTTAATCCATACATTCGGCCACACTTAGTACTTTTAGTAAAAGCCTATTCGACTAATCAACCAAATCCCGAAGGATTAAAACATCTTACCTTGTTGTCGAATTGAATTAAGGATCAAGTCTTGAAACTTTGTGATGCTCACCCTTGCAATTGGCTAACCACCAAAACTCCTATCTGGTTAGTTCTCGGCTTTTGAATAGGTAAGAAATAAATCTAAGTACTAAGATAGGCCTTAGCCGAACCTTATAATCACTTACCTTGTGGATATTAATCCCGATAATAGTCACCTGGCCTTAGTCTCTTAAATCCTTGTAATCCCGAAACCTTTCTCCTTGTAGTCGACGACTATCAAAAATCCCGGAATTCCTCCTTTAATATTCGACCAATATACAACAAGAGAATCAGTTCCTAGATCTCGATTAAAAGAGATTGAACAACAAAAATCCATTGTTCTTACCTTAATACCACAGTCGACAGCACCCTTGCTTGAAGCCACAAAGATTCGGCTTTTGAGGATTAAAAGAAATCGGTTTCACTAGAGATTATTGATATATGCGGTGTTGACAAAACAAAAGAGAGAAAAAGAAGTCACTAGAGAATTCGACAATGGTGGAATAAGGATTCGGCTATCTCAGAGAATATTTTGGCTAGTCAGAATTAAAGAGAGAAGAAGTAGAAGAGGTTTAGAGAGGAGAAAGAGTGAAAATTTCGGCACAAATGAGAGGGGATGAAGAGAATGATAAATTTCGGCACAACTATCCTACCAAAGCCGAAATTACCAACCATATACTCCCTTGGCCGGCCAACTCTTTAGTTCTTATCAACTTCCTCCATTTTCTCCTTTATCTCTTGTTCAAATTAATTAAATTAATCCCTTATTTATCCATCTTTTATCTCTTAAAATAATAAAAGAATAAAGGCTCCTAAATTATAGCCTTGTGCCGTCCCTTGCTGCTAATCTCTGCTGCAAAATAAAACTTTTATTTTGCTTCCCCTGCAGCTCGAACCTTGGCCCAATACCCCTGTATGTGGCGTCATTTCCAGAGGCCCTAAGTGGCATTTCCAGGCCACTTTTCCAAGCCCAATTTCATGTCATATTTCCTCTATAAATTTTCTTAAGACCACCTTGCCTTAGTACCCTCTTTTAAACTTTAAACTTAACATTTCTAAAGCATTTCCTCACATTTCCAAGACATTTCCTTACATTTCCAAGACAAGACATTTCCTTACATTTCCAAGACAAAACATTTCCTTACATTTCCAAGACATTTCCTTACATTTCCTAGGTTCTAAAAATGCACACAACACATCCATATCACAATAGACATGCTATTTCATAAAATTAAGCAAAAATGCACAAGCCCAATTTCAGGATATTACAGGTGAAAAGTTGGAACTTAATTATAAATCATTTGAGCCCTAATTACATATGTTCAATTTGTCCTTTTGTTAGCTCGTTGAAACCAAAAATGAATTGCATGTTGAATCAAATAAACAAAAATGGATGTAAATGGTAAAGTTAGAGAAATGTGAAACATTTGGAAATGAATGTGATTTTCTCTAAATGAAAATGACCTAGAAAATGAATTTATATTTTTGGATTATTATTTAATTGATTAAATAATTGAAGTTCAAAGATGGAAATAAATTTATTGGTCATGGTAAAGTCGTTGAATGTAGAAATATTAAATATATTTTCTCATGGATTCTTTTACATTAAAGCCATCATGATTTTAATGATATTAGAATTGGGTTGAGAAAATTATTTAATTGAGAAATTTGTTTATTTAAATTAATTTAAGATGTTTATTTTAAAAAATAGAAAAACAAGTATTGGGTTAAAAGTATACTTGTAATTGGACCTGATATGGAAAAAGCCTTGTAATTGGACCCGATATAAAAGAAGCCCAAAAGCCCCTCATGTTTAAAGAGAAGGACGACAAACCCTAGTTTGTTTAACTAGGGTGCCCCACCTGATCCTAGTTAAACTAGGAGTTTGTTTTCCAATTGAAATAGACTTCTACAATTCAACAAGGATTTCACTTATTCTCCCTATAAATAGATGGCACTGATAGGGCTAAAAACCCAATTATGAGATATTATTATTTTGCCCAAAAATAGTGAAAGTTTATTCTTTAAGTATTAATTCTATTTTCAAAATAACAATTCTATAGGTTTCTATTGAGGAAAATTTTTCTTTCACACTAAGAGTAAAGAAAACTATTTCTAAGTATGTGTTTGATTAGACTTGCTCGAACCTAAACTCAAAGTAGTTCATGGTACAAGAATAACATAGGTCATTCGATTGGAAGCCAGGAATGACAAGGATCCGTTTAGCCAAAAAACATAGTTGTGATTTTGGTAAAGAGTTTATTGCTATAAATATCACAAACTAGCTTGGTTTTTTAAATTTTTATTTTTCACTGTACAAGAAAATTGTTTTTGAACCGAAATTTTTCCAACAATTGGTATCAAAATGTCAGGTTGTGCTATGTTTATAATATAAACTGAGACCAGAATTTTCTGTCTTCTCCATGTGTGATTAATTTTGATAAGATGTGTCATTCTTGTAATTGTATGCGCATTTAGGGGAATGAATGTATGTTATTATTTTCTTGTTATGTATGATAGAATTAATGTCTTTGAAACCAAGCCCTGGATATCGTGATAACCATTTGCTATGGTCTGAAAATTTTTAGTTTAGTCATATTTCATGTTAGGGTCAACAAAAGAGCTTTCATAAGCTTGATTACGGCTCAAATTTGATTGTGAATCATAATGCAAATGTGTTTAACATATAATTGTATGTTTGAATGATTATTTTACTGTATAACTGACTGTAGTTGCTCCAATAACGAATGTGGCATCCTGTAGCTCGGACCTGACGATCGGTTCGAGTAAGGGGTGTTACATTTAGTGGTATTAAAGCTAATATTTAGTCGATTCTAGGATTGAAACGTAGCGTGTGTTGAGTCTAGAAATACATGCTACAATAACATGTGATAGTGTGATGTCTTCTGAATAGGATTGACTCTATTTTCTTATATAGATAAACCATGTTGGCCGAACCAAATTGTATCGTATTAGATGAGCTTGATAGTAATGTTCTTGCTTTCGATTAAAGTGTAGGAAAAAATCCGGTTCAAAAATAATTTTTTTGTATAGCGGAAAATAAAAATTTTATAAACTGACTCGATTTGTGATATTTATAGCAATAAACCTTAGACCAAATTTGCACCTGTGTTTTTGAATAGATGAATCCTTGTCGTTCCTGGCTTTCAACCAAACGACCTTCTTTGCTATTCTCGTACCACGAACTACTTCGAGTTCGAGTGTGGGCTAGAACAAATTGAATCAAATAGAGAACCAGAAATAGTTTTGTTTTCTTTAATGTGAAAGTGAAAATTTCTTCTCGAATAGAAACTGGCAGAATCGTTATTCCGGAAAATATATTTAATTCTTAGAGAATAAAAGTCTCTCTATTTTCGGGCAGAATAATGATATCTGAAAGTTGTAAATAGCCTTATTGGTGCCATCCATTTTAGGGAGGAAGTACAACCCTTATTGAATTGTAAAAGTTTATTTCAACTAGAAAAATGAACTCCTAATTAAACTAAAAATATAGGTGGCGGCAACCCTAGTTAATATTACTAGGGTTCGTCGTCCACCCCTTTAACATGAAGGGCTTTTGAGTCTCTCCTATATCGGGTCAAATTACAAGTACTTCTCGAACTTTTAACCCAATACTTTATAATTTGATCCAACTCGATATTTATTTTTTTATTTTCTAAAATAAAATTCAATATATTTCCAATTAAATAATCTTCTCAATCCAATTCTAATTTCTTTAAAATCATAACGATTTTACCGTAAAAAATCTATGGAAAAATATATTTAATATTTCTGTATTCAATAGTTTATTACGATTTATTTTCATTTTTAAACTTCATTTAATTTGAAAAATATAAATTTACTTTTTAGATCATTTTCATTTTACTATCGTGAATATTTCACTGCAGAATTGGGGTTTAATCTATTATAAGGGTTAGCTTGATTCGAGTGGATTCACCTGAAATTTAGGTATTACTAGCTTGCGATAGTGTTGCTGAGAGTTCTAGGATTGAGCTGAATAGTTTCCTTATGCTTTCTCTCTTTTTTATTAAAAAAAAAAATCTCATGTTTCACGAGATAAGAAAATTAGTATGTATTTATGCAAGCATACATGTTTCACCATTTGAAGCTTTATATTCATTATTAAACAAAGTTATAACAGGTCAATTAGTTATCGTATTAGTATTGATGAGTTACAAAGAAGGTCGTGGACCATACAAAAGAAGTACATGGAAAATTGTGGGAGATATTTGAGATTGTGGTCGGTCAATTATTTGCCAACCTTTTTTTTTTTTTTCTATAAAAGCCCTTTGATCTTGGAACTTAACCAAAAATACATTTTAAACCCCTAAAAAGTTGCTTCAAATAGCCATATTTTCTTCATTTCCACTAACTAATCTAGCCAAGCACATGAATATTCCAATGAAAACCCACAAATCCAAAAGCTTTGATAAGAAGGGGAGAGGAATGCCCTCCTTTGCCTTCCTTTTCTCCCTTGTGATTTACATCTCTATCGTCTACGTCTTTTGCCTTTCTCCATCCACTCTTTTCAGTAATTCCAAGTTCTGGTTTGCTATTTCCAACACTCTCATCCTGTTTATTGCAGCTGATTATGGCGCTTTCGCTTCCTCCAAAGATCACAACCTCGACCTTTATGGTGAATATGCCTTGCACGGCGCAAGAAGGACATGTACTACTGTTGTTCCGTCGTTTGTCTCACAATACAATAGAATTGTCACAAAAAGCAGTCCCAATGAAGATGAAAAGAAGAATGAAATCCGAGTGAGAAACTCGGATGATAATTTGCAACAACATCCCATGAAAGCTGATAATGAAGCAACTAAACCAAAAACTATCCCAAGAAACGAATCTGATAAAGTGAACAATTTGCAGAGTTCAAAGACTAAAAACCATGAAGCAGAAGATTAAAACGAGTACTGGAGAATGTCAGATGAGGAACTCAACAGGAGAGTTGAAGAGTTTATTCACAACTTCAATACTCAGATTAGGCTTCAAGGTATTGGAAACACCCAAGCTTTGGATCACGAATACGAAGAGCAAGGAGATTCTGTAAACCAAATCCATATTTAAATCTAATAAATTAAGGTTTAATTCTTTACTTTCTGAAATTTAAAGATTTTAATATCACAAATTACGCTCAATGATAAACTTCTTAATCAGTACAATGTCTAAAGGCTGAACTTTTATTAGATTCACTAAAAATGTTTGATCTTAATTCATCATTCCTTGATGAAAGATTGGAGCCGGATTTGAGTGTTTGAAAAGTCATCCCTCGTCAAGTAATCATAGTAATACACTTAATTATACCATTCAATTATTCTCTCAATGATCACCATTAATTTTTTTTTATAAAGAATTACATTTTATAAACCAAACACATTTTAAAAAAAAAATAAAATTTCTAAATTAGTATAATTATTATCATAAGTAATTATACTTCCTTATAATTACTTTGTACGTGAAACATAACTATCTTAATAATGACAATTTTTTTACAAACACTTTGTGCGTGTAACACAACTATCCTAATATAATTACATTTTCATATAATAATTCTGTGTATCTAAACACTTTGATTTTATTAAAAGATATTTCTTTTAGAGTTTAAGTAACAATATAATATAATCATAAGTACGATATTATTACAAATACATGTTTAAGCAACTATTATATAGAATTAAATCTAGACACAAACTTAATTACTAGAAAACCTAAAACATTAACTTTTACTAATAATATCAAAACTTAACTTTTTTATTTGTAACACTTAGAGCATGTTCAATTGGAGAGAATGGCTAGTGATTCACTAGTTTAATTGAAAGAATAACTCATTGAATAAAATTATTCTGCCTCTATTTCGTTATACTCTATTCCTCTAGCATCGAATAGGGAAAACTTTTTCAGATTTGTCTATGAAAGTATTTATACGATGGAATAAATAAATATTGTATTATATCCAATATAAATATAAATAAGTAATAAAATATAATTTCATAAGTTTACCAATAAACCTTTTTTTACTTATATATAAATATGTTATAATAAAATTTATTTTTTTGAATGAAAGTAAAATATTATGGATTAGATGATACTACACATCTTGAAACAGAAGACTTCTTTGAGGATTAGGCTTAAAGAACTTGTTATTTTATTAAAGATAGAGAAAGATGGATAGTTAAATTATTTTACGTATGATATTTGAAATCTTAAAGATTTGATTCATTATTAATTTTTTTTTTTTGTTATTAAATATGTTTAAAACTTGAAATTAATTACAATTGTATATGTAATATCCATTTGACTTATGTAATCATTTAAATGAAAGATATGATCACTATGATAATTCTATTTAAAGCTCATTATGATCGAATGCAACTGAAATTACAAGATTTTAAAACTGTGAGTAATTATAATTCTATAATATTTAGGATAAGATCTCAACTAAAATTATGTAAAAAAAAGTATTACTTATGAAAACTTATTTTTTAACAAATATATATTGTCAACTTTTCATGATTTAAATGTAGTCTTACAATAATAATACTGTGAAAATTTTAAAATATAATACTATATCCAAAGACGAATCTAAGAGCTGACAACAGCCCTTATTTCATTACCATCTATTCCATTCTAGGTAGTCGAATGTGAAACTTTTAATACCAGCAATTATGGGTCTATCCAATTGAGAAAAATTCTCCATTTTTTAAAGGAATTGCAAAAAGTTATTTTATCATTATAAATTAGAAAGAAGAAGAAAAACGAAAGGCTATTATTGGAATTGAGCTAGTCTCTTTCGTTGTGCTTTTGATTGGGGGCTTTGCCATCCCATTTTGTTGTCTACCCTTGGGAAGTAAGCAAGTTGTGTAAATGGGTTTGGATTGTAGTGAATGTGTTATTATTTTCAATCTCTCCCTTTCATTCAACCCTTACCATGCCAATGAGTTGTATGTATTCAATTAAATACCTCGCACAAAATCTAGATAGCAGCATAGGGAATAATTTCACCTTTATAATCTTGTGTGGTACGGGGTAACTGTATGTCCTAGTCACTATTTCCAGAATTAATATTAAAATTTTATTACTTTTCAAGTAGGAAAAAATATAATATTTAGTAATTGTATTTTTTATAAAATATTCAATATAATATACATATTTTGAAAATATTCAATGTGATAATTAAATTATTAATTTATGTATTATTTAGTATCTGTAATTTTGTAAAATGGCCAGTATAATATCTATACTTTAAAAATATTCAATGTGGTATCTGAATTATCAAATTGTACATTATTATGATACTAGAAGTTAATATCCTTAGTATATGTTAAACTAACCAATAAAAATTCGATATGTGAATTTTTTTTTTCAAACCATCAATTCCACATAAATAATATAATATTATATGAAAAGTTAAATAAAACAAAAATAAATGGAATTAAATTAAATTAATTAAACCTAAATATATGTTTAGTTTTTGAAAAAGCTTGGGATTTTTCTCTAAGAAGATTTGAAGAGCGAAGTTATAACTCAAAATTTCTCTAATTTTTTAAAAACCCTAAAATTTCTAAAATTTATACAAATCAAAATTTCCCTATATTTGTCTTAGTGAGATTTGAATGGAAGGTTGAATAACTTGATTTTAACTACCATGAGATTCTCCAACTTTGCTTTTGAAATGTGGATTTATCTTAAGGTAAAGTTTTTGAAAAAAAATTGGGAAAAAAAAAATCAAGATCAAATTTTTACAATTAAGGTTTCATGTGGGGGAACTTTAATTTCAAACGGGAAGCTCTTCGAAAAAGATGAGTTTAGTATTTACTTTAACGAAAAATATTATGATTTTGCTTATGTAAATTTAGTATTAACTTATTTTTTTATTAACTATATGTGATTTAGATTAAGTTATTTGTTTCTTTAATTTATTTTAGTTTATTTTTTTTTGTTTTATTTAATTTTTCATATAATGATATATTATTCATGTGAAATTAATTATTTCGAAAAAGAAAAGTTTCCACATGTTGAATTTTAATTGGCTAGTTTCGCATTCACTAACGATGTTAACTCTAGGTACCACATTAGACATTTCAAAGTACAGGTATGTTATTGGATATTTTATGAAAGTATAGGTACTAAATAATAAACAAATTGATAGTTTGTGTACCACATTGAACATTTTCAAACTATAAATATTACATTATATATTTTATAAAAGTATAGGTACCAAATGTGAAATTATCCCGAAAAAATTACTCCTTTTATTTGCTTATTCCAAGCCATGTATTTCGAGTGTAGTTTTCAATAGAAGAGTGCCTTGAAATTAGGAAAATCGAGGATTTAGTTTACTATTTATACAATCGAAACTTGCATTCCATTTTTAAGTTAATATAGAAGTGTTGTATGCAAATTTTGAATTTAAACAATTTTAAAAGACATTTGCCACTAGATCAATAACTAGTCATTTGTTTAGAAGAACATTATTTTGTAAATAGACTTTAAATATTCTAAAATGATTTTTTTATTTCACAAAATAAAAATTAGAATGATCAACATTTTTAAAAAATGAAAGAATTATTTTTGAAATAATGCTAGGTGGCCTCCATTGACAAGAACACCACAACCCATTTTTTAGGACTAACGTCATGTACTGCGGATCAAAACTCGTGATAATTGTGCAAAAAGTGTTCCATAAAGGTCAACTGATGAAATGGAGCTCATTTAACCTGATGGAACTGATTCGACTTGTGGAACCCATGGATAAACTAATCTACTTAAAACCTTGGTAGCCTAGTGAAACACTCCAGTAAAACTAGAGTTACTAGGGTAATAGTGTAAATCCTAAAAAGATAAGATTTATAGAGTTTAAATCTCTTAAGACTCTCAATTTTAGATAGACTCTAATCTTTATCGTCGATGCAACTCAATCCATACAGTTGGTTTTTGAGGAGCTCAATTATAAATAGAGCTCAATCATAGTTGTGAATGTATTCGAGAGCATTTACTCAAACACTTGATGTGCTATTTTTCTGTGACTTTTCTATTCTTCGTCGCTCTTTTGTTTCAAGTGTGTTTCCACTACATTTTCGATGCCTTAGAGAATTTCTATGAGAATTCTCACTTTTGTGAGATTTGGAGCAAAAAAATCGCCTAAAGCCATGTGGTATGCGAAACTAAAGTTCTAGCCACGTGATACTAGTTTACCATTAAGGTTGGAAATTGTTTTTAAAAAGTGTGGTAAAAAAAGGCTTTTAAAAAGTACTTTTGATAACTTTGATAGAGTTTATGATTATTGTCAAAAAGTACTTTTTATGGAGATAAAATATAAATTTTAGACATTGTAACAGCCTGATTTCAATTATGCCAGAAACAATAGTTTTGAAACCTCGTTTTCCAGTGATCGAGTCCGTAAATTTTATTAATTAATATTTACGAGTGATTATAGTGTTAAATCAAATTTTGGCCTGACGAATTTGTTAATTGGATAGTTAGTTATGGTACAAGTGTTTCGATCCTAAAGTCAGCGGTGTCAAAAAATTAGATATCGGGATCTCAATTCCATAAATCGAGCCCAAACATATTTTTATTAAATATTTACGGAGTTATTTTATAGGTGAATTAAATTTCAAATAAGTAAATTTTCCGAATTAATGACTAATTGTAAAAGTGATAAAAGTTAATCACTATACATTTTTATTTGTTAAAAGTCATAATTAGTAATTATCCAAGGTTTAAAATGACAATTAGCCACTTTTCAAAAGAAATGGACGGTTAGTTATTATATTAAGTGAAAAATATGTTAAAAAAATGTTAATTTAATATTAAAATAAGTTAAAACATAAACAAATGGTCATCTTCGATCATTTCTTTCCCCACCTTTAGAAAAAGAAGAAGGAATAAGTCATTTTTGAAGCTTTCATGTTTGGTCCTCTTGCATGATAAGTCAAGTCAAGTTCATTTTTTGTAAATTTTATTTTTTGAGATCGTGGCAGCTCGATTTTAGATAATCTGGGTACTATTTCGTAAAACTATTAAAATTTATAAAAGTTTTCATTTTTTAATACTTGATGAAGTGTTAATTTGTTAAATTTGATGCTTAGATCTGAAAAAGGACTAATTTGTAAAGTGAAAATTGATAGTTTTGCGCTTAGGGACTAAAATGTAAATATTTCAAAATTGATGTTGAATTAATGTAATTATTGATAATAGAGAGCTATAGAAGGATGAAATTGAGAGCTATTTCAAAATCAAGACTCAAATTTGAAAGTTATAGCAATTTTGATTTTAGGGACTAAATTGAATAAAATGAAAAACTTTTGGGGCATCCAAAAAATGAAATTGAATTGATATATGTTTATAAAAAGATGTTAAAATATGTTTAAAATTGATAAATTGAAATGAATTATTGTAGATCGAGATTTGAATCAATCGGATGATAATCGAGAAAAATGAGAATTTGCGGATTAGTCCCTACACCTTGTCTATTACCGCTTTTGTTAGGTAAGTTCATACGAGCCTTACTTTATTATTTCATGTTATGTTTTTATTATATTATTTTAATTTTTAGTAAGGTAAATAATGTGTTTTGGCATCAAAAGGACTATATCATAAACAATAAATAAATGACTAATATGAATAGATACATGATAATGATTAAAATTAAAATTGATATTTGATTAAGTAGTATGTATATGATGATGGTACAGGGTTAAATGTGTATATGGATTATTATTCAAAATATGAAAAATGATAATATGATTTTAGGGTTCGAAATGATATAGAAATGGTAATGGAGCTTGTGTGAATTTAGTAAACGATTAGAAATGAATGACATATCATTAAGGTTCAACAAGAAGTCGGGTGTTGGTTAAGGATTTCGTTGTCCATGGCTAAGAAGTGAATTTACGATTAGTCCAACACTAATCAAAAGAAATGATTAGTCCAACACTTAGTTCACTAGAGGGTTAATTGCCTCCTGACCTTCACCTAATCAAAATAAATGAATTTAGGATTAGTCCAACACTAATCGGCCACCCACATATTTTACTACCTCCCTTTTAACAAAAAAAAAAAAAAATAAAAATAAATAAAACCATAATAGTCATACCAAAACCCCAAAGAAGTGAAAGTAAAACACTTACAAATTGATGTAACACAGTGCTAAAACACCTAAAATCGCTTAGGTTAAACGAACAAGGTACACAAGACAACGAATGATAACGTGAAAACAAGATAATAATGAGGAAAGAATAAACAAAAAGAAAAGACAAAATAGTGGCAACAATTTACAGTATCAAATACGAAAAGAAAGGAAATAAAATAAAGGAAAGGGAAAGAAAGAAACTAGAAAAAGAAAAGAAAAGAAAAAACTAATGTGGGCAAGAAGAGGAAAGGGACGGTAAGAGTGGGAGATTTTTGGTGAGAAATTTTTGGAATAATTTAAATAAAAAAACTGTCTATATCCCACTAAATCCCTTTAACTACCCACCTATCAGATTTTTCAAAATTCAAATTTGACCCAATTTCTAGCACATGGGTGGCACAGACAGGGATTTACACACACACTAGATTCGAACTTGGGACCTCTAGGTAAGATGAAGCCTTACCACCAAACTAACAGGGTCATTCTTGTTAACAATTGAGCAAATTAATAGATAAAATTAATATTCAAAGTTAGAGATTGGGATAAAAATTAACAAAAATTCAAGAGAAGGGATTTGAACACAAGACCTCTATCACAAACCCAACACTGAACCATATCAATTTACTTGACGCAATTTCACAACATTTATTTTTAAACAGGGCGTGACCACTCTCTCAATTCACTAACCCAATTCCTACTAAATCAATTTTTGGGATGTGACACAACGCATCAACTTTTGGTTCCTTATCTATTTGAAACCAAGCTTTTACTTACACTAAGGTATACGAGTCATGCATATATAGTCTGTCATCCACTCAGGATTATGGTATGTCACACTTTGAACATCAAAAATGAATAAATCCATAAATAGATTCAGGATCTATTCTTCTTGGGTCTAGTCCGATGTATTGTCATTCTAGTTAGTCACATCCATGTCTCTATCTTCTAGGAGTCATTCGCTCCGATGCTTAAGACGAGGCATCTCTCCAATTGGACTTGATATACAACACATTAGTCTTTCAGTCAATTTGCTCATTTCCAATTAGATTAAGGACATGCTTAGGTTTGTCCACTAATATAAACTATCTTTTCGTATTATGATTCGATCACGTAATACTGCGTAGTGTTAGTTTAAATATTAGACAACTAGTGAGCCAATATTTTCTTCTATTTTGCTTTGCATGCAAAATCCACATGAGGAAATTTATACACAGTATATTAATGTAATCCACAAAGCCAATCTATTCGAAAAAATTATAACTTTACAAATGAATATACTACACTCAAGACACTAGATCCAACAGTCTCCCACTTGCTCTAGTAAAGTAGATGAGTCATATTCCGCATTCTTAGGCTCTCCATGTATTTCTCAAAATTTCTAGCTAGTATATTCTTAGTAAATGATTCCGCAAGATTATCCTCGTATGTAACCTTAACTGCATCCATGATTTCGTCTGCAACTACCTCCCTTATGATATGATACCTCCAGCCAATATGTTTTGTCCTCTTGTGGTTTCTCATCTCATTGGTATTAGCTATTGTTGCATTATTGTCACAATACAGTGCGATACTTATTTCTATACTAGGAATGATTTCAAGATTCGTAAGGGACTTTCGAAGCCATATTGCTTCTTTGGTACCCTCATAAGTAGCCACATATTCGGCCTCCATATTGGAGTCAGCAATACAACTTTGCTTTACACTTCTCCACACAATGGACCCGTTGTATAGGGCAAAAATATAGCTTGATATCAATTTCCTCAAATCTCGACACATTTGGAAGTCAAAATCAGTATATCCGGTAGGAGTAAGATCTCTTCTTAAATACAAAAGTATATAATTGCTAGTTCGTCGTAAATACTTGAGTATATGTTTAACTACCTACCAATGTCTTGGTCTTGGGTTCATCTGATATCAACTCACCAACCCCATTACAAAATGAATAGCTAGACATGTGCACAACATAGCATACATGAAAATTTTCTATTACCGAAGCATAATGAACTTTTCTGATTTTCTCTCTTTCTTTTGTTGTCTTAAGACAGTTCTCCAAATAGATGAAATCTCGATACAGAAGGTTGATTTTCCTTCTTCGAATCAATCATTGCATAACGTTCAAATATCTTATCTATGTGTAAAACCTGTGATAGTATTATCACTTTATTCTTTCGATCCCTTAGGATTCAAATACTTAGAACAAAATTACCTTCTCCTAAGTCCTTCATGCTAAACTACTAGGTTAACCAAAATTTAACCGATTACAATGTCTCTACATCATTCCCAATGAGTAAAATGTCATTGACATATAGAACGAGAAAGACCACCTTTTCATCCCTAATACATTTATAAACACAAGGTTCATCTATGTTTTGCTCAAATCCAAAAGTCTTGATCACTTGATAAATCTTTGATTTCAAGAGTAAGATGCTTGCTTAATTCCATATATGGATCTAAGTAATTTGCAAACTTTATGCTAATTTATTTTAGCTATACATCCAATAGGTTGCATCATATAGATTATTTTTTCAAGATAGTCATTGAAAAATGCTGTCTTGACATCCATTTGCCAGATCTCATAATCAAGAGTTACTGTAATAAATAACAATATGTGGGTTGACTTAAGCATAACAACCGGAGAGAAGGTTTATTTATAATCAATACCTTCTTTCTAGGTATAACCTTTTGCTACAAGTATGGCCTTATAAGTTTCCAATTTTCCATCCACATTTCTTTTCCTCTTGTAGATCTACTTACATCCTATGGGTGTTATCCCTTCCGATAAGTCTACAAGTTCCCACATTGAATTGGAATCCATAGAATCCATCTTAGCTTTCATAGTTATTTCTCAAAGCTTGGAATCAACACTCTACATCATTTTGTCATATGTGGGTGGGTCATCATCTTCAAGTTCTACAGACTCAATGTTTATAACACTTCCACCAAAATGGAAGAATTCAGGCCTACGATATGCTACTGACCGTTTGCAGGTCTACTATTAAGAGTTGGTTCTAAAATTGTTTTTGTATGGTTATGTGTATTTCTCGGAAGTTCCTTGAGTACTTCTTTACTTCGAGGTTTGAAGTCATTCATGTAACTTCTTTTAAGGAAAGTAGCATGAGTTAACACTATCATTGTTTGCTATTTTGGGTTATAAAACAAACCGCCCTTTGTTCCCTTTGGATATCTTACAAACATGCATAATTTTGTTTGTAAATCCAACTTTCTCACATCTTTATCCAATACATGGGTCGAGCATCCCCAAATCCTTAAATGGTTTAGATTCAGCTTCTTGCCATGCCATAATTCATATGGAGTTTTCGATACTGCCCTAGTTGGCACATCATTCAGAATGTAGCAAGTCGCTTGTACCGCATATCCCTAAAAAGAGATTGGCAATGTAACACCCCAAACTCGGCCTAGAAGTTAGGCCTGAATCTGGCGTGCCACATGGAAGTGTTTTTTTCAAAACCATCTTCGCAATTCCAGCCTCTTTGTTAAAACCCAAAACACTTAAGCAATTATGTCTACGTGGACACATAATTTATCTTTCATAAACCTTTTCGGTTGCGAAAGTATATTTTAAATAAACAATTTTCGAATAAGTGACGTTTGAAATAGAGTTGCAAAAACATTTTGAAACATTACGGATACGTAGATAAAATACAAGTATTTTTGAGAGATTGATTGATGAATCAATCAATCAAGGAATTGAACTTTAAATCCGTGACTTTTGAAAATGTCGTTAATAATTTGAAAGAAAGTTCGAGTTAAATCATATTTGTAAAAGTTTATTTTAAAATCCATTTGTTAATCGATTTTGGAAAACCTTTATTTATGTTTTTAGAAAAATTCTCGTTTTAAACAATTTAAGCAAAATAATAGGTATATCAACCATAAAGCAAATAATAAAATACTCCAGAGGCTTTATTACACCTTTAAACCCAACATAATAAAAGTAATGAAATAAAATGGAAAAGTAATTTACTAAGGTTCGAAACATTTATTTTCGAAGTATGGCCTCCACCGAGTCGTCCATCGCCCCAAGTCCTCGTCACCGAGCATTACCTACAAGGGTTAAGAAAAGGAGGGGTGAGTTACAAGAACTCAGTGTGTAACCCACTTACCAAGTCCACTGGGCCAAATCATCAAAGCATTTTATTAGGCTTGAGCCCATTTATGAATTTAACAATATAGTAATTAAAAATGCATGTGAAATGCAATTCCCAACCAAGCCTAAATTTCCATCCGCTACACACCACCTGTACCAACCAGCACATCTGTGGGGATCAAGTCAACCCACCCTGCCAACACACCAATCGCAGGCATAAAGCCATTTAAAAATGTTTGTGGCAGAGCCACCCGAACTAGATTGTGGCAGAGCCACCCAAACTAGATTGTGGCAGAGCCACCCGAACTAGATTGTGGCAGAACCACCAGAACTTCACTTCAATTTTATCCCAACCCATGCAGTCATGTATACATATACAAAGCATAAAAATTTATTCATATGATAATTTCAACATAAGGCCCATAATATAATTTGGCCCATAATATAATTTGGCCCATTAAGCAATCTAGCAAATCGGCCCATATAACAATCTAGCAATTCGGCTCGTTAAGCAATCTAGCAAATCGGCCTATATAGAAATCTAGCAATTCGGCCCATATAGCAATCTAGCAATTCGGCCTATATAGCAATCTAGCAATTTGGCCCATTTCACAATTTGGCACAAATAGAGCAATCTTATCAAATCGGCCCATATGGGCATTTTTGTAATTCGTCAATAGGGACATTTCGTAACCCACTAAGGGTAATTCGGTAATTTACCCACTAAGGGTAATTCGATAATTTTGCAACCTAGGCTTAACTATTAATTTGGGGCATAAAATCGAAACCGTCCAACTGCGTCATACTGACTAAATTGACCATAACTCGAGTTAGGAAACTCAAAATCTAAATCCGTAAATTTTCCTCGAAACTAGACTCCTATATCTTTCTCCTATAGTTTTTCCAGAATTTTTAGCTTAACCATTTAGTACAGCTTATTCCTTAAAGTTTCCCTTGTTTCACTGTCCAATAATTCTGACCTCTCTTACCTTAATCTCAAATATCTTACTGTACGCTTTTCATATACTGCTCCCACTTGTTTCTATTGGAATCCATACATATCAATTATAACTCTTAATTCACTTTGTACAATTTTATACGATTTTTCCAAGACAGAATAGAATACCCCGAAGTCATTTAGAACCAATCTGACTAAAATTAACATATCTCAGAATATAATATTCCTTTTCCTTCTCTGTTTTTCTTCCATATTAAAATAGACACAGTAAGCTTTAATATGATATCTTGCTCACTTTGTAATTCCTTTTATCCAATTTTTTGTGATTTTTCAAATACACGTCACGGATGCCGGTTATCGGTTTTCTTCGGTATTTCTACCGAATCACAGAATATTTCATGTAAACTTTCAGAGAGATGTGATATTGACTCACCATTTCAAACATATATTCGGAAGGGTATGGGATTACACACCTTGCTTACGAGTTGTGCTTTCTACCGGTTTCAACACCTATAATGATAGTTGATAGAAGGTTAGTCTCAACTTCGATAATCGTAACTAGAAACACTTTATTAGGCTAACTCCACTTACCACGACTGTGATCTCCCTTGATGCACCAAGAATCAATCCTACCAACAATATCAATTAGCCAACCTTCAATCCGATTAACTCAATAACCAAATGGAGATATCGAATGGACTATGAAAGATCTTCCTTACCTTAATCGATTATAATCTCGTTTCTCACGATCGTCCTATGACTAGAGATGATTAGGCGATGTTGTGGTATTCGGCCTCCCTCTATATCACTACGAAGAAGAAAACGATCTCGTATGAGAGAAAGTAAGGTGATGGTCTCGGTCAAAATGACCATCCAAAAACCAAAGTATGGATTCTGTCATAAGAGAAGAAAATAAATCATTGGAAAGAATACTTACCGATTGCTTAAGGAATGAGAAAGAAAGAACGATGAAAAGGTTTTGGTTATGGAGGAGAATGAACAATGATATTCAGCTATCAAGGAAATTAGACAAAAGATGAATATGTGACCAATTCAAGAGAAGAGGAAATTGCACTATTGTGCTAGAAAATTTCGGCAAAGAAAGTAGCAAAAAGAGAGAAGATGACACAAAGGTTGCAATAGGATTTTTGGCCAAAACAAAACCAAGACCTTACCAAATGCCAAGGTAAAATTTCAACCACCTATCTACCCCAAAACCGTCCACATGCATCCCCCCTTAGGATAAGAGTTTGGCCACCCAAACTTTCCAAAACATCACCCACGAAATAAGCCTCATGTCCCCTTTCTTTCCTATTTCTCTTGATTCCTTTCCCCAACTTCAACCTTGCCTTATTCTTATAGCCACCTTACCAAAAATAATGAAGTCCAACCTTGCCATAATTACTCCTTGGCTGACACTTAAGGAAGGTATGCAAAAATAAAAGTCAAAATGCACACAAAGGAATTTGAACCTCTTCCCTCAAGGTACTTCACTTGATGGCATAACCTCTTTACTAATTGCTCATTTATGCTAACAAATTACTCATCTATTTCCATAAGCCTTGATGCCACTACTATCTCTCCTTAATAGGCCTAATCACAAAATTTTACTAAGGCCCAACTTAAACCCGGAACTTCATAGAAACCTCATAACCTTCCAAATTCACTTAACTAATAAATCTAATTTGCAATAATGCCATTCTCTTGTTCTCAAAATTTTAAACACTCCTACGCCCAAGGCCCATTAGGCCCAATCCTACTAGGCCCAATTTCAGGATGTTACAATTCTACCATCTTTAAAGAAATTTTGTCTTTGAAATTTCCAACCAACTACTAAACGTACCGCTCAAATCACACCACTAAGCTTTCGCTGCGTACTCTGATCTTAATAACACTAATGTACCTTTAACATAATCTTGAATCCTCTTTCACACCACCAAACGTCTAACCACATCAGCAAGCCGTTATCTACCACTTATACCAAAAATTTTCTTACATTCAATCATCGCTTCCATCCAAAACATACCTGACTTGATGGTGATGAAACCATCCCGAGCCTTATGCTCCTTAGACCCGCATCTCAAGCATGCTCCTAACCTTCTCCAACATTCTCCCGAATGACGCCTCTTGTAAAAATCACAAGCCGAAAATTTTGGTCGTGCCTTGACATTCTTTACAGAACGAAATTATGACCCTAGAGAACTGCGATCTCTTTTCTTCTTACAGTCCAGAGACCCAACTCGAAGTGCTTCACTGATTCCTTTAACCACCTCCAAAACTTCCTTGACTATCTGAGTCAGCTTATCAACTCCAGCTCGATCATGAGATCCCGTCTCAGCCACTGGCGATGCTAACGCCTCCCTTTCGGAAACATGCCTCGGTGCCAAAGATCTAGCCCTAGCACCTCGGCCTCTACCACGTCCACGTCTACTGCGTCCACGCCTTCTAGCTTTCATGTTTGCTAAGTCGATATAATCTTACTACAAATCTTATGAATCGATATACTATTCGGTGTTTATTAAACAATGTCTTATGGAGTATAAGAATTGAAGTGATTTCCGCAAAACGTTTCCTAAAGTCTCAATCTCTATAGTTTCAACATCTAAAACTAAAAAGTTCTAGAGTGTTCCTATAGTCATATCACAATAATCATAAAACGAAAACAAATACTTACTTGACTTGATGCCGGATACCCATGGTGCCATACTTCCTTCAGAACTTGCATTTATAATTTAAAATTCAAAACAATTTTGGAAATGTTTTTTAACCCAAAGCACAGCCGAGTTTTAAAACTGGGCTCTGATACCATAAAATGTAACACCCCAAACCCGGCCTAGAAGTTAAGCCTGAATCTGGTATGCCACATAGAAGTGTTTTTCTCAAAACCATCTTCGCAATTGTTAAAAACTTGTTTGGGAATTACAGCCTCTTTGTTAAAACCCAAAACACTTAAGCAATTATGTCTACGTGAAAACATAATTTATCTTTAATAAACCTTTTCGGTTGCGAAAGCATATTTGAAATAAACAATTTTTGAATAAGTGACGTTTGAAATAGAGTTGCAAAAACATTTTGAAACATTGCTGATACGTAGATAAAATACAAGTATTTTTGAGAGATTGATTGATGAATCAATCAATCAAGGAATTGAACTTTAAATCCGTGACTTTTGAAAATGTCGTTAATAATTTGAAAGAAAGTTCGAGTTAAATCATATTTGTAAAAGTTTATTTTGAAATCCATTTGTTAATCGATTTTGGAAAACCTTTATTTACGTTTTTAGAAAAATTCTCGTTTTAAACAATTTAAGCAAAATAATAGGTATCTCAACCATAAAGTAAATAATAAAATACTCCAGAGGCCTTATTACATCTTTAAACCCAACATAATAAAAGTAACGAAATAAAACGGAAAAGTAATTTACTAAGGTTTGAAACATTTATTTCCGAAGTATGGCCTCCACCGAGTAATTTACCAAGTTCTCGTCACCGAGCATTACCTACAAGGGTTAAGAAAAGGGGGGTGAGTTACAAGAACTCAGTGTGTAACCCACTTACCAAGTCCACTGGGCCAAATCATCAAAGCATTTTATTGGGCTCGAGCCCATTTACGAATTTAACAATATAGTAATTAAAAATGCATGTGAAATGCAATTCCCAACCAAGCCTAAATTTCCATCCGCTACACACCACCCGTACCAACCAGCACACCTGTGGGGATGGGGATCAAGTCAACACACCCCGCCAACACACCAATCACAGGCATAAAGCCATTTAAAAATGTTTATGGCTGAGCCACCCGAACTAGGTTGTGGTAGAGCCACCCGAACTAGATTGTGGTAGAACCACCAGAACTTCTCTTCAATTTTATCCCAACCCATGCAATCATGTATACATATACAAAGCATAAAAATTTATTCATATGATAATTTCAACATAAGACCCATAATATAATTTGGCCCATTAAGCAATCTAGCAAATCGGCCCATATAGCAATCTAGCAATTCGGCTCGTTAAGCAATCTAGCAATTCGACCTATATAGCAATCTAGCAATTTGGCCCATATAGCAATCTAGCAATTCAGCCTATATAGCAATCTAGCAATTCGGCCCATTTCACAATCTGGCCCATTTCACAATTTGGCACAAATAGAGCAATCTTACCAAATTGGCCAATAGGGGCATTTTCGTAATTCATCAATAAGGACATTTCGTAATTTTTCCCACTAAGGGTAATTCGGTAATTTCGCAACCTAGGCTTAACTATTAATTTGGGGCATAAAATCAAAATTGTCCAACTGCATCATACTGAATAAATTGACCATAACTCGAATTAGAAAACTCGAAATCTAAATCCATAAATTTTCCTCGAAATCTAAATCCATAAAGTTTCCCTTGTTTCACTATCCAATGATTCTAACCTCTCTTAACGTAATCTCAAATATCCTACTGTACGCTTTTCATATACTGATCCCACTTGTTTTTGTTGAAAATAGGTTCACTAAGGAATCCATACATATTAATTATAACTCTTAATTCACTTCGTACAATTTTATACGATTTTTCCAAGACAGAAAAGAATACCCCGAAGTTATTCAGAACCAGTCTGACTAAAATTAACATATCTTAGAATATAATATTCCTTTTCCTTCTCCGTTTCTTCCATATTAAAATAGATACGGTAAGCTTTAATCTGATATCTTACTCACTTTGTAGTTCCTTTTATCCAATTTTTTTGTGATTTTTCAAATACAAGTCACTGTTTCTGATTGAAACTATTTTATTACAAAATACGTTTACCACAACGAGCATACGCACGTCCGAGTGGTCACGGATGCCGATTATCGGTTTTCTTCGATATTTCTACCAAATCACAGAATATTTCATGTAAACTTTTAGAGAGATGTGATATTTACTCACTATTTCAAGCATATATTCGGAAGGGTACGAGATTACACACCTTGATTACGAGTTGTGCTTTCTACCGATTTCAACACCTATAATGATAGTTGATAAAAGGTTAGTCTCAACATTGATAATCGTAACTAGAAACACTTTATTAGGCTAACTCCACTTACCATGACTGTGATTGTAATATCTGGGATTTAGGGGTCATGCATTTTAAATTGTATCTGTGTGTTGGTATGCTCTGTATGCTATTTGGATGTGTTTGGGGGCTTCGGGAAATCTTGCGCTTGGGTAGAAGCCATAGTAAAATTTTTGGTTTAAGTTGATTAGGGAGGAGCTAGGGGAGCTAGGCCTTAAGGGAATTTATGTGTGGGTTATGACACAAGAAGGGAGATGGTGAGTGGCAAGGGAGGCGCCACTTAGGGTTCAAGGGAGTGACGCCTCAGGGAGCTACAAAGGACAAGGTTCGAGCTGCGAAGTTAGCATTTTGGCATTTATTTTTGTGTCAAGGGGAGTGAAGAGTTGGATTCGGCTATGGCACCTGGAAGGTGGAATTTGACTAAGTCCAATCACTTTGAATGTGCAGCTAGGAGAAGAGATGAGAGTTTGACTCATTCAAACTCATTTGAATGAGAGGAGGGGGGAAAATGTGGAGAAGAATAAGAGATATGAGAGGAGGAAAGGTGGTGGCCGAATGTGGGATTCTTGAGGGATGCATATTCGGTTGGGAGAGGGTCTTGGTATGTCAGAATTTAATCTTAGTAGGTGCCGAATTTAGTCCTCTCTTTTCTCCCTAGTGTCGTGCATTCTTTTATGCCAAAGACACCTAGTATTCTGCTCTCATATTCTTTTGATCTGTTGACCGAAACTTCAAAGACCATTAAGGTCACTAGCATTTTTTTCTCCTTCTCCTCTACTTGCTTTCTAGGCCGAATCTATCTCTCTCCCTACTTCTCTTCTTTTTCTTTTGGTTAGCCGAAGCATCTCTCCCATTCTCCCCATTGCCGAAACTTCTTAAACCCCAACTTTTCTTTTCTTCTCTTCTTCATTCACTTATTGGAAGCCCAATGCACCCATTACCTTAGCCGAAATCCCTTAAGTCTTCATCTTTCTTCTCATTCTCGTTCCATACTTCTCCATCTCCATTAAATCGAACTTTTCTCTCCATAAATCTCTATAACCGAACCTCTATTGAGCCTCACCACCATTTCTTTTCTTCTCTTGCTATCTTCAAAGCTGAAAGTACCATTGGTCGATATCTGATCCAATCAATTCTAAATAGTTGGTAAGGGTTTTCTGCTATTTGATTTTCTTCTTTCTCTTTTGGTTGCCGAAAGTTAGAAGTCTAACTCCATTTCTTTGGTATGGCCGAATCCATGAAAGTTGATTTCGGGAAGTTGATCATTAGAGGTAAGCAAGATACAACCTTAGGCTGAAGGCCACTCCTTTTTGTTCATTAATGTTAGAGCCGATTCTAACATGGCTACTAATGTAGGGATTTTGACAACTCTCAAAATCAAGTGAGAACCTAAGGGTCTTGGATCTACTTTTGTAAGATTATTCGATTTAGATGATATTTAGTTTTCGTATGGATTGATTCGATTTCATAACGGGGTTTTTTGACTAAGATATTATTGATGGATGCGAGTACCAGTCAAGGAGAGAAAGGGGTAGTCCTTACCCCTAAGTTCAAGAAGCGTTTGGTTTCTGCGGTACGGGATTGGGCACCGGGGTGTGGGCCAGTGTTAGAGCAGGATTGTAGGCAGATAGCGGTAGTTTCATTTAGTGACAGTGTCGACATTGAGAATGTGGTTCTTCGGGTTATCAGGTGTGTGATTAATTCGCAATTTCCCTGTTAAATAGATTAATTGTATGTGTTATGTGTATGATAGCTATTACAGTGGCGATGGTGAGATGGTTACCCTTAATGGGTATGTCGATAATCAGGTCAGTGCCCAAATATTGATGAGATTGTGGTTATTTGCTATGGTCATATGCTATATGCTTATTAAACATGTTCATGCATTATCCTGTCATATCACTATCGTATGTTGCATAAGCATGGGGTCGGGATATATTTTGAATGAAGGACAGGGTGTACATTTATGTACGTGGTTTTGGTGATGGCTTCGAGCCTCACGTGGATTGATGATCGGCTTTGTGCCACATCGTGGTTGGTGTAGGCTATGTGCCACATCGTGGTTGATGATGGCTATGTGCCACATCGTGGATTGATGTTAGCCTTGAGCTACATCGTGGATTGACGTTGACCATGGGTCACGTTGTGGATTATTTTGTGATTTAATCACGTGGACCAGTGGCTAGACCACTCGGTGGATGGTATTGATTGCCGAATTGGTGTGTATAGGTTGGAGGGTCGATTTAGTAATCCTCTGGTGTGTGTTGGCTGGATACGGGGGTGTTTAGAGGATGGACACTAGGCTGGGTTGGGTACATTTTGCATTAATACATGATATGTGGATTTGTGTGGTTTGGGCCAAGCCCGTATGTGGAAATCCGTGGATTAATTACACACTGAGTCGGTTTGACTCACCCAATTTTTACCAAATAATGCAGGTGATACATGATGTTTTGGACCGGGCTTGGAAGGGATTCGAGATGGCCATGTAGATGCGAATTTTCCTATTAAAAAAACATTTTCTATTAATTTTGGTTTATTTGGGATGATTTTATTGTAATAAGGCCATTTTAAGTATTTGGGATTTTTATTTACGCTAGACCGATTATTGATTAGTAACTGCAAATGATTTCGAAAATCAAACTTCTACAACTTAAATACTTAAGCTAAGGTTTCCAAATCCGGACACTCGTAACGACTCGACTTTCTTAAAGTTTTCTAAAGTACATGGTTTCCAACTACACACGAACTTAAGTTGAATCATTTCGGGCAAATCGTTTTTCTAAGAACAAAAAACTCTTATAAACAGAACATTCGATTTAAATCCACTCACGTATTTTTATTGTTTTTACCCAAATTTTATTTCAACCAAATATTTTCATCATTTACCCAACTTCCTTTTAAACATTTTTCCAGTAATACTTTGAATTCGGCCGTGGTGTTTTGGGTCGAGTTTGGGGTGTTACAATTTGGTATCAGAGCCCAGTTTCTAAACTTAGCCTATAGATTTTTGAGGCCCACAAACGTTTTTAACTCTGTGTTTTAGTGGGTTAAAGGAAATTTTTCAGGGAAAAGATTTTTATGAAGCATGGCACTCGAATCTTCCGGCCCAGGTCTGCCAGGTAAGTCTCTTGATTTGTTAGATACGTGAAGGTGAATATGTGCTATGTTGTGATAAGATGTGGACACTAGACTCTAGGACCATCTCTTTAGAGACTGAAACTTTAGGGTTGTGTGGTTACTACGAGAAACAACTTGAAATCTTTTACATAAAACTATTCCTTTAATCAATAAGTGGAAAGATTCTAATGCATAAAATTTCTTAAAACAGATTAAGATGCAACGTTAGACATGAGTTCTAGGGGACGTGGTCGTAACGCGCGTGGGCGTGGTAGAGGCAGAATGGCTGTATCTGAACCAGTTGGGTCTGGTCATGGGTCAGGGAATGAGCCGCCACCGCCAGCTGCGGAGGCTGAATTTTAGGATCAAACGGGAGGAGATGACGCAGTATCGCAGGCTATGCTGCGGGTTTTAGAGTGAGTCGCCAGAGCTAATATGGGCAATGGGGGTCGAAAATCCGTGTCTGAGAGGCTTCGAGTGAATGGAGCTGAGGTATTTAGGGGGTATCTGGGGTAGCTCCGAATGTGGCGGAGTACTGGTTAGAGGCAGTCGAAAAGATCATGGACGATTTAGACTGCACTGCTGAGGAGAAGCTAAAGGGTGCTGTTTCGTTACTCCGGGATGAGGCCTACCAGTGGTGGCTCACTGTCAGAGAGGGTACCCCGGTAGATCGAGTGGACTGGGGTTATTTTAAGATCAAGTTTGAGGGAAAATATGTCGGAGCTAGTTACGTAGACGTACAGAGGAAGGCGTTCCTAAATTTAGTGCAAGGAGGCAAGTCGGTAGCGGAATACGAGGCAAAATTTTTGCGGTTGAGCCGGTATACTCGGGGCATTGTGGCTACTGACTACGAGTACTGTGTTAGATTTGAGGACGGACTGCGGGATGAGCTACAGGTGTTGATTGCTCCTCAGCGGGAGAGGGACTTTGCTATTCTAGTGGAGAAAGCTCGGATAGCTGAACAGGGATAGGGATAGAAACCAAAATAAGAGGAGTTTTGGACCGTCAGCATCATCTAGGGGTTTCCAGAAAAGATCGAGGGTTAAGAATCCTGTTCGTATATCTGTACCAGTTGCTGGGAATCAGACTCGTCCATGTGCCCAGTGTGGGAGGGCTCATGTGAGAGAGTGCTGGGGAAAGAGTAAGGAATGTTTCAGGTGTGGGTCCATGGTTAGGAATTATCCTCAGGAGATGGATAGGACTCGGACAGTAGGCCAGGGATATGTGCAGCCGGGCAGAGGTGGTCAGCAGGCGACGAGGGGTTATGGTCCGAACCATAGAGGGAATGGTTCCGGCTGAGGTCGTGGAGCACCAGGCAGAGGTGCTGGGGGTTCAGATGCGAGACAGCCAGGGTTGGTTTATGCAGCCAGGCATCGTGGGGAGGGGGATGCACCAGATGTGATCACGGGTAAGTTCCTTATTTCTGGATTACCATTTACTACTTTTATAGATATCGGGTCGACTCATTCTTACATTGCTAGTGAAGTGTCTGGAACTTTGAATGTGACATCTGAGACTGTCCCTAGGAAGATGACTGTACTTAGTCCTTTAGGGCAATCAGTAGTAGTAGATAAACTCTTTAAGGAAGTGCCTTTAGAGGTTCAGGGAACGGTGTTTCCGGCTGATTTGATGGAGCTGCCATTTGGAGAATTTGACTTAATCTTAGGCATGGACTGGTTAGTGAGGTACCGTGCAAATTTGGACTATGCTGCTAAGCACATGACATTGAGAACTTCCGAAGACAATGAGATTGTGGTGATAGGTGAGAGGAGGGATTACTTGTCTAATGTAGTGTCTGCTCTTAAGGCGGAGAAAATGGTGAGAAAGGGATGTATGGCTTTTCTGATGTTTGTCAGTGCCTTGGAGGCTAAGGAAGCAGCTGTCGGAGAGGTCAGGACAGTGAAGGAGTTTGTGGATGTCTTTCCGGAAGAACTTCCACGGTTGCCTTCGAATTGCGAGGTGGAGTTCGGGATTGACTTATTGCCAGGTACAGCACCAGGGTCTATCGCTCCGTACAGAATGGCACCAAAAGAGTTGGTTGAGCTTAAGGCCCAGATCCAAGAGTTGTTAGATCGTGGGTTTATCTGACCCAGTGTGTCTCCATAGGGAGCACCGGTCCTATTCGTAAAGAAGAAGGACGGGACTATGCGCATGTGCATAGATTACCGGCAGCTGAATAAGCTGATGATCAAAAACAAGTACCCGCTGCAGAGGATAGACGACTTGTTTGATCAGCTTAAGGGGGCTGCGGTATTTTCAAAGATAGATCTAAGGTCGGGGTATCATCAGCTTAAGGTGAAGAAAGCGGATATCCATAAGACAGCTTTTCAGACTCGATACGGGTATTATGAGTTTCTAGTAATGCCGTTCGGTTTAACGAACGCCCCAGCTGCGTTCATGGATATGATGAACCGGGTTTTCCAACCCTACTTGGATCGGTTCATTGTAGTGTTCATAGACGACATCCTGGTATATTCCAAGTCTGAGGAGGAGCATGATGCACATCTCCGGGTAGTGCTGCAGGTTTTAAGGGAAAAGAAGTTATACGCCAAATTTACTAAGTGCGAATTCTGGTTAAAGGAAGTTGCTTTTCTGGGTCATGTGGTGTCTGCAGAAGGGATAAGAGTGGACCCTCGAAAGATAGAGGCGGTATTGGATTGGAAACCACCTAGGTCGGTGGCAGAGATTCGTAGTTTCTTGGGGGTTAGCAGGCTATTATAGGAGGTTTGTTGAAGGGTTTTCTTCGTTAGCAGCACCTTTGACGAAATTGTTAAGAAAGGAGGTACCTTTCGTGTGAGCGGATAAGCAACAGGAGAGTTTTGAGAAGCTGAAGAGGGTTTTGACAGAGGCTCCAGTTTTGATTCAACCTGAGGTGGGGAAAGACTTTGTGGTGTACTGCGATGCTTCTAACACAGGGTTGGGATATGTTCTGATGCAAGAAGGAAAGGTGGTCGCTTATGCGTCTCGGTAATTAAGGCCTCATGAGGTTAACTATTCGACGCATGACCTGGAGTTGGCTGCTGTGGTTTTCGCGTTAAAAGTGTGGAGGCATTATTTGTACAGAGAGAAGTCGGTGATCTACACGGACCACAAGAGTCTAAAATATCTACTGACTCAAAAGGAACTGAATTTGAGACAGCGAAGGTGGGTGAAGTTGTTGAAAGACTACGACTGCTCAATTTGAGTCTCACTCGGGTAAGGCAAATGTGGTGGCAGATGCCCTAAGTCGGAAGGTAGTATCGGATCTGAGAGCGATGTTTGCACATCTTCGTCTTTATGATGACGGGAGTTTGTTAGTGGAGCTGCAGGTGAAGCCGACATGGTTAAGTCAGGTAAAAGTGAAGCAGTTGTTGGATGAGGATCTAAGTGTTCGACTGCTATAAGTTTAGAATAGGGGATTAGAGGACTACAGTGTGAACAGCGACAGAGTGTTGTGTTTCCGGGGTAAGGTATGTACGCCGAAGGATGTGGAATTAAGGTACAAGATTCTTCGGGAATCGTATAGTAACCTTATGCTATGCATTCGGGAGGGAGTAAGTTGTATAGGGATTTACGGGATCAGTTTTGGTGGCCTGGTCTGAAGCGGGAAGTTACGGAGTTTGTGGGGAAATGCTTAACGTGTCAGCAGGTCAAAGCTAAACACCAGGTGCCTTCGGGGTTGTTGCAACCAGTAAAGATTCCGCAGTGGAAGTGGGAGAGAATCACAATGGATTTCGTTAGTGGGCTTCCCCTTACGCCTACTAAGAAAGACTCAGTGTGGGTGAACGTGGATCGGTTGATAAAGTCAGCACATTTTATACCAGTACAAGTCGACTATTCTCTGCAGAGGTTGGCAAAGTTGTATGTGGCAGAAATTGTGAGGCTACATGAGGTGTCGGTATCAATTATTTCAGATAGGGATCCCAGGTTTACGTCTCGGTTTTGGAGAGCACTGCATCAGGCATTGGGCACCAGGTTGGACTTTAGTACGGTATTTCATCCGCAGACGGACGGCCAGTCTGAACGGGTAATTCAGGTGTTAGAGGGTATGTTGAGAGGTTGCGTGATTGACTTCAGAGGAAGTTGAGAGGAGTTCTTGCCTCTAGCGGAGTTTGCGTATAACAACAGCTATCAAGCAAGTATTCATATGGCACCGTATGAGGCGCTGTATGGACGGAAGTGTCGCACTCCTATATGTTGGACATAATTAGGTGAACGTCATGTTTTGGGTCCAAAAATTGTGGCAGAATCAGAAAAAAAGGTTAAGGTGATTCGGGCATGGTTGAAAGAGGCATCCGACAGGCAAAAGTCGTATGTAGATCTCAAGCGGAAGGAGATAGAATTTGCAGTGGGTGACCAGGTGTTCTTGAAAGTTTCGCCATGGAAGAAGGTGATGAGATTTGGTCGCAAGGGTAAGCTGAGTCCTAGGTTTATCGGGCCTTATCGGATTTTGAAGCAGGTTGGACCAATGGCATATCAGTTGGAGTTGCCTTCGGAGTTAAAGCAGATGCATGACGTGTTTCACGTTTCGATGCTACGTCGTTACCGATCGAATCCATCTCCCGTGGTGCCAGTTGAGAAAGTGGAGTTGAGACCAGACTTGTCTTACGAGGAAGAGCCGATTCAGATTTTGAAGCGGGATGTGAAGGTATTACGGAGGAAATCAGTTCCTCTAGTCAAGGTGTTATGGCGGAACCATGGATCAGTAGAGGCTTTGTGGGAGCCAGAGGAAGCAATGCGACAACAATACCCTCATCTATTTTAGCCAGGTAATTTCGAGGCCAAAATTATTTTTAAGGGGGGTAAAACTGTAATATCTGGGATTTGGGGGTCATGCATTTTAAATTGTATCTGTGTGTTGGTATGCTCTGTATGCTGTTTGGATGTGTTTGGGGGCTTCGGGAAACCTTGGGCTTGGGTAGAAGCCATAGTAAAATTTTTGGTTTAAGCTGATTAGGAGGGTGCCAGGGGAGCTAGGCCTTAAGGGAATTTATGTGTGGGTTATGACACAAGAAGGGAGATGGTGGAGTGGCAAGGGAGGCGCCACTTAGGGTTCAAGGGAGTGACGCCTCAGGGAGCTACAAGGGACAAGGTTCGAGCTGCGGAGTTAGCATTTTGGCATTTATTTTTGCGTCAAGGGGAGTGAAGAGTTGGATTCGGCTATGGCACTTGGAAGGTGGAATTTGACTAAGTCCAATCACTTTGAATGTGCGGCTAGGAGAAGAGATGAGAGTTTGACTCATTTAAACTCATTTGAATGAGAGGAGAGGAGGAAAATGTGGAGAAGAATAAGGGATATGAGAGGAGGAAAGGTGGTGGCCGAATGTGGGATTCTTGAGGGATGCATATTCGGTTGGGGGAGGGTCTTGTTATGCCGGAATTTAGTCTTAGTAGGTGCCGAATTTAGTCCTCTCTTTTCTCCCTAGTGCCGTTCATTCTTTTGTGCCAAAGACACCTAGTATTCGGCTCTCATATTCTTTTGATCTGTTGACCAAAACTTCAAAGACTATTAAGGTCACTAGCGTTTCTTTCTCCTTCTCCTCTACTTGCTTTCTTGGCCGAATCTATCTCTCTCCCTACATCTCTTCTTTTTCTTTTGGTTAGCCGAAGCATCTCTCTCATTCTCCCCATTGCCGAAACTTCTTAAACCCCAACTCTTCTTTTCTTCTCTTCTTCATTCACTTATTGGAAGCCGAATGCACCCATTACCTTAGCCGAAATACCCTAAGTCTTCATCTTTCTTCTCATTCTCGTTCCATACTTCTCCATCTCCATTAAATCGAACTTTTCTCTCTATAACTCTCTATAGCCGAACCTCTATTGAGCCTCACCAACATTTCTTTTCTTCTCTTGCTTTCTTCAAAGTAGAAAGTACCATTGGCCGAAATCTGATCCAATCAATTCTAAATAGTTGGTAAGGGTTTTCTTCTATTCAATTTTCTTGTTTCTCTTTTGGTTGCCGAAAGTTAGAAGTCTAACTCCATTTCTTTGGTTTGATCGAATCCATGAAAGGTGATTTCGGGAAGTTGATCATTAGAGGTAAGCAAGATACAACATTACGCCGAAGGCCACTCCTTTTTGTTCATTAATGTTAGAGCCGATTCTGACATGGCTACTAATATAGGGATTTTGACAACTCTCAAAATCAAGTGAGAACCTTCGGGTCTTGGATCTACTTTGGTAAGATAATTCGATTTAGATTATATTTAGTTTTCGTATGGATTGATTCGATTTTTTAACGGGGTTTTCTGACTAAGATATTATTGATGGATGCGAGTACCAGTCAAAGAGAGAAAGGGGTAGTCCCTACCCCTAAGTTCAAGAAGCATTCGGTTTCTACGGTGCGGGATTGGCCACCGGGGTGTGGGCCAGTGTCAGAGCAGGATCGTAGGCAGATAGCGGTAGTTTCGTTTAGTGACAGTGTCGACATTGAGAGTGTGGTACTTCGGGTTATCAGGTATGTGATTAATTCGCAATTTCCCTGTTAAATAGATTAATTGTATGTGTTATGTGTATGATGGCTAATACAGTGGCGATGGTGAGATGGTTACCCTTAATGGGTATGTTGATAATCAGGTCAGTGCCAAATATTGATGAGATTGTGGTTATTTGCTGTGGTTATATGCTATATGCTTATTAAACATGTTCATGCATTATCCTGTCATATCACTATCGTATGTTGCATAAGCATGGGGTCGGGATATATTTTGAATGAAGGACAGGGTGTACATTTATGTACGTGGTTTAGTGATGGCTTCGAGCCTCACGTGGATTGATGATCGGCTTTGTGCCACATCATTGTTGGTGTAGGCTATGTGCCATATTGTGGTTGGTGATGGCTATGTGCCACATCGTGGATTGATGCTAGCCTTGAGCTACATCATGGATTGACGTTGACCATGGGTCACGTTGTGGATTATTTTGTGATTTAATCACATGGACCAGTGGCTAGACCACTCGGTGGATGGCATTGATTGCCGAATTGGTGTGTAGAGGTTGGAGGGTCGATTTAGTAATCCCCTGGTGTGTGGTGGCTGGATACGGGGGTGTGTAGAGGATGGACACTAGGTTGGGTTGGGTACATTTTGCATTAATACATGATATGTGGATTTGTGTGGTTTGAGCCAAGCCCATATGTGGAAATCTGTGGATTAATTACACATTGAGTCGGTTTGACTGACCCAATTTTTACCAAATAATGTAGGTGATACATGATGTTTTGGACCGGGCTTGGAAGGGATTCGAGATGGCCATGCAGATGTGAATTTTCCTATTAAAAAAACATTTTCTATTAATTTTGGTTTATTTGGGATGATTTTATTGTAATAAGGCCATTTTAAGTATTTGGGAGTTTTATTTATGCTAGATCGATTATTGATTAGTAACTTCAAATGATTTCGAAAATCAAACTTCTACAACTTAAATACTTAAGCTAAGGTTTTCAAATCTGGACACTCATAATGACTTGACTTTCTTAAAGTTCTCTAAGGTACATGGTTTCCAACTACACACGAACTTCAAGTTGAATCTTTTTGGGCAAATCGTTTTTTTAAGAACAGCAAACTCTTATAAACAGAACATTTGATTTAAATCCAATCACGTATTTTTATTATTTTTACTCAAATTTTGTTTCAACCAAATATTTTCATCATTTACCCAACTTCTTTTTAAACATTTTTCCAGTAATACTCCGAATTCGGCCGTGGTGTTTTGGGCTGGGTTTGGGGTGTTACAGTGATCTCCCTCGATGAACCAAGAATCGATCCTACCAACAATATCAATTAGCCAACCTTCAATCCGATTAACTCAATAACCAAATGGAGATATCGAATGGACTATGAAAGATCTTCCTTACCTTAATCGATTATAATCCCGTTTCTCACGATCGTCCTATGACTAGAGATGATTAGGCGATGTTGTGGTATTTGGCCTCCCTCTATATCACTACGAAGAAGAAAACGATCTCGTATGAGAGAAAGTAAGGTGATGGTCTCGGTCAAAATGACCATCCAAAAACCAAAGCATGGATTCGATCAGAAGGGAAGAAAATAAATCATTGCAAAGAATACTTACCGATTTCTTAAGGAATGAGAAAGAAAGAACGATGAAAAGGTTTCAGTTATGGAGGAGAATGAACAGTGATATTTGGCTATCAAGGAAATTAGACAAAAGATGAATATGTGACCGATTCAAGAGAAGAGGAAATTACACTATTGTGCTAGAAAATTTCGGCAAAGAAAGTAGCAAAAAGAGAGAAGATGAGACAAAGGTTGCAATAGGATTTTTGGCCAAAACAAAACCAAGACCTCACCAAATGCCAAGGTAAAATTTCAGCCACCTATCTACCCCAAAACCGTCCATATGCATCTCCCCTTAGGATAAGAGTTTGGCCACCCAAACTTTCCAAAACATCACCCACGAAATAAGCCTCATGTCCCCCTTTCTTTCCTATTTCTCTTGATTCCTTTCCCCAACTTCAACCTTGCCTTATTCTTATAGCCACCTTACCAAAAATAATGAAGTCCAACCTTGCCATAATTACTCCTTGGCCGACACTTAAGGAAGGTATGCAAAAATAAAAGTCAAAATGCACACAAAGGAATTTGAACCTCTTCCCTCAAGGTACTTCACTTGATGGCATAACCTCTTTACTAATTGCTCATTTATGCTAACAAATTACTGATCTATGTTCATAAGCCTTGATGCCACTTACTATCTCTCCTTAATAGGCCTAATCACAAAATTTTACTAAGGCCCAACTCAAACCTGGAACTTCATAGAAACCTCATAACCTTTCAAATTCACTTAACTAATAAATCCAATTTGCAATAATGCCATTCTCTTGTTCTCAAAATTTTAAACACTCCTACGCCCAAGGCCCATTGGGCCCAATCCTACTAGGCCCAATTTCAGGATGTTACAGGAAACTTCGAATAACTTAACATCAAATGAACTATGTCTAACAATGTTTAATTCTTTCTCTTTGCCACACCATTCTATTGTGGAGTGCCTGACATGGTTAACTAGGATAAAATCTCATTCTTTATGAGGTACTCTAAGAACTCATCTGATAAATATTCCTCACCTCGGTCATATCGAAGTGCATCTATGGGTAAACCTAGTTGTTTCTCCACTTTCGTACGAAACTCTTTAAACTTTTCAAAGGTTTCACTTTTACAGTGCACTAGGTGTACGTACCTATATCTAGAATAATCATCAATACAGGTTATATAATACTATTAACCACCTTTTCCACTAATGCTCATAGGGTCACATACGTCAGTGTGCACAAGTGTTAAGGGTCTCACAGCCCTCGTTCCTTTTGCATTAAAGATCGCTTGGTCATCTTACCTTCCAAGTAAGATTCACATTGTGGGAGATAATGTTCTTTAAGCGAACTTAAAGTTCCATCTTTTACAATTCTAATGATTCTTTCTATGTCAATATGACCAAGCCTCAAATGTCAAAATTACACCTCATTAGAGTGAGAAATTTTTGAAGTTTTTTTCCTGAAATTTCAGTCTTAAGTTGTAACATCTTAAAATTTGGAATTTTATGTGTTGCATTATTTCTTGCGTTAAGCTAGTTAAATTACTAATCGTGTATGTTCTAAGGTCTTAAGAAGGCTCGGGGTTTAATTGGGCCTTAATAAAAAAAATTGGCATTTAGCACTTTAAGGAGATATAGTAAGTGACCTCAATGCTTATGGAAATAAATGAGTAAATTGCTAGCATAAAGAAGCTTATGGTAAAGGGGATATGGCGCCACATGAAGAACTTTGAGGGAGGAGGTTCAAATCCCTTAATGTGCAAATTTTGACTATTTTTTTCGTATTCTTTCCCTAAGTGTCGGCCAAGCTAGTAAATAAGGCAAGGTGGACTTTTTAATTTTGGCAAGGTGGCTAATGATATTAGGAAAGAATGAAGGTAGGGAAAGAAATCAAAAGAAAAGGCAAGTATAGGGAACATGTTGGCACAAAGAGAGGAAAGTGTTATGGAAAGTTTTGGTTGGCAAATTTTGACCTTTTTGCCAAGGCATGGATGGTTTTGTCATAGGGAGAGGATAGCCGATTTTTGCTAGGAGTTTTTGGCAATTTTAGTGCTTGAGAGGTTGTTTCTCTTTAGCTTTTTGTGTCATTTTTCTTTCTCTCCAAATTTCCTCTTCTCTTTGCCGAATTTTCAAGCCTTTAGTGTGCATTTTTGTTTCTTCTTTTCTTCCTTGTTGCTGAAAGTACCTAAGCCTTTGAGACCAAATTGTTTCACTCGTTTTCCTTTGGAAAACTGAATTCTCATAAACACTCCTTTTCATCTTTCTTTTCCTTTTTACAAAATTTTCCAACCCTTTCTTCTTCTTCTTCTATCCATATCCTCTATAACCGAATATTATTGCTTGTTTTTCCCTCCATAGCCGAATATCATTGTTCATTTTCCTCTATAGCCGAACCCTTCATCTCTTCTTTATATTTTCTTCTCATCCGTATTAACACTCACTCCTTTGATCAATCGGTAAGTGGTTCTATTCTATATTCTTATATTTTTTTCTTCCTCCTAGCCGAATGTGTGTTTATCAACATTCAAATATTCATTTTGTTTCAACCTAAATATCTTCCTTTTATAACTCTTTACAATATGGTCATCTTCTAATGTAGAGTTATAGTGGAAGGCCGAAACTTTGACTCTTTCGTAGCCATCTTACAATCGTTGGGAATCGGTCCTATAAATCTTTAAGGTAAGGAGTTCTTCATGGATTTTATGAAATCATTCCTTATTCGTTTAAGATGTTATTGGAATAATGATGTTTAATCGATTATGCTTTAGGGACTAAATCGCTCGATCCATCAACTTGTGATCATACGATATTAGTGGTAAGCCGAACCCTTTGTCGTTAGACAATCCATCTTTTTATCGTAATATCGTTTTGACTAAAATCTTATTCAATGGAGGCAAGTGATATCGAAACAAAAGGGATAGTGATTGGCGATCGCAAAAGGAGCGAATTTGCGATCCCTACTCCTAAATTCAAACGAAGGGCAATATCGGCGATTCCGAATTTTCCACCGGGTTATGGACCGTCATCCGGGGAAAATCGACAAATCGTAGTCGTTTACGATTCCAAGGGTAAAAACTTTAGATCATTTATTTTAGAGTTGATTGATTAAATCGAGTATGTCGACTAATCGAGCGTTATGATATCTTAGGTGTCGAAGATCAAGAAAGCCTAGCACTTACCATAATCAGGTGTGTAATCTCACATCATTTTTCGTGGATTTTAAGATTGATATCATATTGGAAATAAATCGCTATGATTAAAATCGTAATAGGGCGTAAACCAGAAAAATTGGCCTAAAATACACTATTTTGATAAAATTGACAAAATCAGTAATATCATTGTGCGAATTACGAAAATGACCCTAAAGGGCCAATTTGATATATTGCTTAATGGGCCGATTTGATATATTGCTTAATGGGCCAAATTACGAAATTGCCTAATGGGCCGATTTGATAAATTGCCTTAATGGGCCGAATTGCAAAGTGTTAATGGGCTGAACTTTTCTCTGAATTAATTATTGTTGTGATATTTGTAAATATCATGATTTACTATGTATGATGCATTTACATGATTTTGCATGGGATGGGAAAATGTTGAAGAGAAGTGATCCTGGTGGCACTACCACAAAAATGTTTGTTAATCTGATTCGTTATGATTCTGGTGGCTTGGCCACAAATTCAAATTTGTTATAAATGGCATAATGCCTGCGATTGGTGTGTTTGGCAGGGTGGGTTGACTTGATCCCCACAAGTGTGATGGATGGTACGGGTGGTGTGTAGCGGATGGATTATTAGGTTGGTTTGGGAATTGCATTACATTCATATGATATATTTGATACATTATATTGTAAAAAGGGGCTTAGGCCCAAAATATGGCTAAATGGGTTTCAGGCCCAGTGGACAACGGTAAAAGGGTTATGCACTGAGTTCTAGTAACTCACCCCGTTTCCTTAACCCTTGTAGGTAATGCTCAGTGACGTGGACTTGGGCCATGGATGACTTGGTGGGGGCCATACTTCAGAAACGGTTTTATTTGGACTTTGGATTTCTATTTCGTTTACTTTATTCTTTAATATTTCGAGTTAAATGTTGTAATAAGGCCGCTAGATTATTTTGTTTTGCTTTATGTTTGACGTACCTATGATTTTGCTCGAATTACTTAAAATGGGGTTTTATTTTAACAAATTAAAATAAAAGATTTTTTTCTAAAATGGTTACACAAATGAATTTTTATAAACTTATATAAATATTTTTAACCTGGAAAGTTTCTCCCAAATTTTCATCAATATATTTTAAAAGTCACGATTTGTAAATCATTACTTCTAATTTATCGATTTATCAAACAATCTTCGAAGTTATTAATATATTGTCAATCATTTTAGATTAAAACTTGTTTTCCTTGATTTTTAACAAATCTATTTACGTACAAATGTAAATGACTTATATGTATTTTTTTCATGTGACATGTCAGATCTGGCTTTAACGCATGGGCCAGGTTTGTGGTGTTACATAAGTATTGTGTACATCTTTGGTTTGAAAAAATAGAGATTATTTGACATCCATCCATTAAAAATAAGTTTTTGATTTCTAAATATTGCAATAATATTATTAAAATTCATGGTCAAGCCATCTTTATATAAACATCCAACAGAAATCAAGTTTCTTTTGAAACTTTGTACATAGAAAATGTCTTTCAAAAAAATCTTCATAGAATTATCAAAATAAAGATGTACATCTCCCAATACTTGAGCTGCCACAATTGTCTAATTTTCGGTTCGAAAAGATAGACTATTATCACTAAGATCTTTTGTCTCCTCTAACCCTTGTCGAGAAACATAAATGTGAGTAGTTACTCTCAAATCAATGACCAGTGGTCTATTGTCTATCATAAAGAGTTCCACACCTTTGCATTTGGTGGCTAAGTATCCCTTCCACTCTATATAATTTGCCTTAAGGTGCCCTTTCTTACTGTAAAAGAGCATTTAAACTTAGATAAGTCTTTAGACTTCTGGTTTTCTTCCTTTCCATTTATGGTGCCTTAAAGACCTTCACCTAATCTTCTTAGCGTGTTTTCCCTTCCCTTTTGCGAGAAAAGCAACAACTATGCTTGCTTCTGCCCTTTGGACCGACTACTGCCATTCAACATCAAGTCATAGGATTGTAACTCCTTCATGAGTTGTGTAAGCGTTAAGGTCTTTTTCCCAATGTTATATGCGGCCCGAAAGCCAAAAAAAATCTATGGACAAGCTCTTGAACACCGTCTCAATTTAAGTGTATTGGTCCAAATTGGCTTTATTAGTTGTGGTCCCGACAAAGTATCCCATAAAAGTAAACATATGGTCTTTGACTAGAGTGCTGACTTTTGTTGGGCATTCATCAAACTAGTAATAGTCAATTGTTGAGCCCAGACAGCTTGGCCTCCAAACATCTCTTATAGTTTGTCTAGAAATTGCTTTGGCACCCTTACAGATGGAAGCACGAAAATATACACACTTTTTCATTCCCTTTTTAACTGAAATTAATGTAGTTTCGGTAAAATTCTTGTCGAAAAATATATAATTATTATAAAATAATTAAATTGTACTTGAATTATTAACATGTTGAATTTTACTTAATTTTATAATAAATTTTGATTAATTTTGATAATTTTTGTCAAATTCACACAAAGAGCAAAAAACGGCTCGGTAGACACTACTAGAAGCACAAAATCGAGAAGCAATTTTGAAGCATCAAGGAGAATTAATTTTTCAGCCTAAGATGGTCCAAATTATGTGTATCAATTCATAATATAATTAATTTTAATTTTAATCCAATTTAATTTGGGTTAAATAAATTATTTTTAATTAATTATGAAAAGGGGCCCAGTTGAGCTAAACCGAGAAAACCGATCCAATCGGGCACTGGGCAGCCCAAAACCGTCCCACATGCTGACGCAATCAGCATATTTGGCTGATTATTTGGCTTGCAAAATGGTCCTTGAAGACTCCTTCAATTTGCATTCAAACCCTTCCACTATTCATGCCTTTCAAGATTTGCCTCTACTTAAAAATAGCATGTTTGAAATCTTCAAACATGCCACATGCGTGGCCGGCTGATAAATCGTAAAAGTAACATATTTTAATCCCACATTTAGTATGCTTTTGGATGATTTATCCCTTGATTTATGTAAAAAGGTGCTTTTAATCCTTTATTTTCATGTCTTATACCTAGGAAAGCACCCGAGGATAAAAAGAACGTAAAACGGGCCCAAAAAGGAGTAAGTGGACCATATCACGAAATCGACACGGCCTGGCCCAAAGACCACACGGCTGTGCCTTGTTGAGCATCTAGAACATGGCCTCTCTCCCGATTTACACAGCCGTACCTCATTAAGAAATCTGAACATGGCCTATAGTCGATCCACACGGGCGTGCTACATGGCTGTGTCCCTGTCGTGGAAAAGAGCAATTTCATTCGGATTTGGATACTTTGAGGCAAAGAAACCCATTCCAAGAGCCTATATAAACCCCCTAAGTACCAGATTTGAGGGGGAGTCAAGCTAGGCCAAGGAGCCAAGCCGGAAAGGTCAGAATTGTGGGAATCACTCGAAGTTAGCTAGTTGACCCATCCCAAGAAGCCAGAATTATACTCAAGACGGCATGAATTCTCCTTCAATTCCTTCAGGGAGTTTTAGGGATTTCTTATGTTTTGTTTTATCTTTTCTCTTGAGATGTTTTCTTTCTTAGTTATGAACTAAACCCCTAAGATACCTGAAGAGAATGAAACCTAGATGAATCTTGTTATTTGATTTTTGAATTTTATGATAAATACTTAGTTTGTTCTTAATTATGCATGCTTAATCCAAATCTGATGTGCTTAGGTGGAGGAGGAATAGACCCTGCTTAAGAGTAGATCTAGCATAATTAAGCGGAGTTGATCGAACGCCTAGAGATAGGGTTACGAGATTTTTCTGGATTAGGGTGAAACCTAATATGGGAATCCATAGATTGATTTATTGCTATTCTAGGGCGTTATTATAAGAGAACGAGAGTTCCACTAATTAACCTAGGGTTAGACGTTATTCGCCTCGAGAGAGGGTTTAGCATAGGTTAGGGTTTCCAACGGATCAAGCTAAGTAAATAAGTCATATGATTCAAGGTTTGATAACAAGTGAAGTCTAAGTGGATTCTTCCTGAGGGTATCATCGTGATCAATTGAGTTTTTCTTCAAGATATTTCCCAATTCGTTCTTTTTGTCTTTGTCCTTAGCTTGGTCGTCGTTAATTTAGTTTAAAACAACTTCACTTTATTTTAGGCTAAATAATAAAAAGAAAGTTAGTATTAATACTTCTAGTTCCTTTGGGTTCGACAATCCAGTCTTGCCTAAGCTATACTACTGTTCGATAGGTACACTTGCCTTTAATCATTGTCAGAGTTAGTTTCCAGGTTCGATCATTCTTTTATAAATTTTAAAGCTCTGATTTTAGCGATCACCGGCCATGGGGGGAGTTTTCGGCTTCTGATTTTGGCTATTTTTAGCAGCCTTCTCAACCTATAAATACCCCCTTGGTTGCTCACTTCAAACACATCTCAACTCTTCTCATCTCTTCACTTCTCTCTCATTTTTCTCTCTTCATTTCCTTCCATTGTTCTTCACTTTCTTCCCCTATTCCCTTGTCGATTTCACCTCTTGAAAAAGATTCAATCAACCACCATTTGGAGCAGCATTCAAGTGTTCGTAGAAGCCTTGATTCGACAAGAACAAAGGGAGAAGGAGGAGTGGATCAAACTAGTCAAGCCACGGAGAAAACACTGGATTTGATTCATATTTCCTATCCTTTTAATTTTGTTGTTGTTATGATGAACATATCTATGAATATTTGTGATGTTGATATGTTTAATTTAATTAATATGGCTTAAATTTAATTCGTGTTAGGTTGACTGCATTTCTTCTACTTAATTTATTAAAATTATGTTTGTGTTGTTATAGGCCTCGGTAAGATGTTTGATTAAGTAAAATTATAACCAAGTTATTCTTGCATTAAAATTGTAAGGTAACTAATGAATTAATTATTTAAACGGATTGAAATTGTACTTAATTGACACAATACTTAATCAATGCATGTTTAATCATCTAAGGTAGCTGAGGGTTAAATTAGCAACAGTATCTAACGATACATTAGCCTTGCATAACTTGCAAGATTATTGTGATTAAACTGTTTTAAGGTAGAAATACATTGTTACCTCACGTAATCTTTTATGTGCTTATGAGATTGAATTAATTGTTTGAATTGGCATAGAGATATGTACAAGAGATTATTTTAATTTCATAAGTATGTATGTGCATTAACACATTTGCTTATTAAAATTTGTTTAATCGATTGAATTGACGTAGAGATATAGTCAAGAAATAAATGAATTTTGGTAGGTAAGTATGTTCATAAGTTAGCAAATTACCGAGTTGCCGTGAATTTATTCGTAACAACATAAACGTGAGTTTAATAATTCTAAGTTAAGAAATGTAATTAATCTAGCACAATTATGTCATCTTGATGACAATCATCTTTTGAAATCATGCATTGGAACTTTTATTTTCCTTTTATTTATTTACTTAGTTAAAAATCTTAGTTTTTAATCACCTCCTCAAATCAAAATATTTTTCTTCACCAAAGTGTTTTTAGTTGCAGTCATTAATTAATTCTTTTCACAATCCCTGCGGGTACGATAACTCGACATTTACTTGTCACTTTATTACTTGTTGCGATTGTGTACACTTGAACGTTTTCATGGTTCCAAGTTTTTGGTGCCATTGCCAGAGACTGTTTTAAAAGACATTATTTGTGAAATTGTTAATTTTGCATTTTGGTCTTTTTTTCTGTTAAATTTTAATTCTATTTTTGTGTGTGTTTGTTTCAGATGTTTATGAGTATTGATCAAGTTATTTACTTACTCCTTGTAAACCCTGAAATTGAAAGGAATTTTTGACAAAGGAGAAGACAAGCGAACCAAAGAAGGACTGAAGATATGAATTTCAAAAATCCAAACCAAAATCCAGGAGGAACATTCGCTTATAATACTCATAATTCGATCACTGCTACCGATGATAGAAACTATGCCATTCAACGAGCTCAATCTGAGTATTAGAAGACCCAAATCGAGGCACAACAATTCGAGCTGAAGCCGGTCATGTTCCAAATGTTGCAAAATATGGGTCAATTTAGTGGGATTCCTACTGAAGATCCACATCTTCATCTTCGGCTATCCATGGAAGTGAGTGACTCATTTAAACTAGTCAGGGTGACTGAGGACACCTTGAGACTGAGATTATTTCCATGCTCCTTAAGAGATAAAGCACGAGCGTGGTTGAACTCCCTACTATCTGGTTCCATAACTACATGGCAAGAGTTGGTTGAACGATTCTTAATGAAATATTTCCCTCCATCTTTAACAGCCAAGATCTGAAATGAAATCACTTCATTTCAGCAACTTGATAAAGAATCTTTCTATAAGGCATGGGAGCGATTCAAGGAGTTATTACGAAAGTGCCCTTATCACGACATTTCTTGCTGCGTTCAAATGGAGACTTTCTATATTGGTCTAATATTCATACTACAATTATGGTGGATGCTTCGAAAAATGAAGCCCTTCTTTCTAAGTCATATAACGATTCTTACGAGATTATTGAAAGAATTGCCAGCAATAACAATTAGTGGTCAACCAACAAAGCAGCCTCAGAAAGACGAGCAACAGGAGTACATGAAGTGGACATACTTGCTTCTTTGGCAGCCCAAGTATTCTCTATGTCTTCTATGCTTAAGAACATAATTGTTAATGGTTTCAATGGTAATTTGTCAGGTTAGCAACCGAACCAGTTCGAGAATATTTCTTGTGAATACTATAGAGATGGCCATTTCTTTGAAAATTTCCCATCGAATCAAGAGTCAAATTATTACAATGGAAATCAGAATTGGAATGGTCTGCAATCAAATTTTTACAACTTTTCATGGCAGAATCATCCAATTTCTCCATGGAGTAATCAATGGGCGGTCCATAGCGACTTTGTTATGCCATTTCGACCAAATTATCCGTCGGAATATTCTCAATAACTGCAACAACCCCCACCAACTAAATCTTCAAGTGATCTTAAGAATCTGCTGAAGGCATACACAGTGAAGAATTATACCACTTTAAGAAATCTGGAGAATCAAATAGGTTAGCTAACCAATGAACTTCGAAATAAACCCCAAGGTATTTGGCCGAGCAACACAGAAAATCCAAAAATTTTGGGCAAAGAACATTGCAAAGCAGTCTTTTTGCCAAGTGGAAAGACATTGGAGCCCAAGGTGGTTGAGGTTCAAGATGAGCCTGTTGTAGCTTAAGACAAAGAGGAAGTTCAACTAAGTGTTGAAAAACCTGTATCACAAAAGTCAGATTCAATGATCCTTGATGAGGTAAACTCTAAACCAGTTAGTTCTGATTATCTAACACCCTTCTCAGATGCAAAAAACTTTCCATAGAAGAGTTGTCCAATTAAAGCTAAGATTCCACCATTTTCATATCCTCAACGATTCCAGAAACAGCAACGAGATACTTAGTTGAAAGAAATTTTTGTTGACAAGGTGACTTTTAATGACTTTGATGATGTTAAATTCCCCGATGTAGTTGAAGACTGTTCTGCTATTTCCAAGATGGAATTGCTGGCTTCTATAGAGCTAGAGCTCAATTCTGAAATGATCCGTTAGAATGTATTCTGATAGCAGATTCGCCAAGTGATGATGAAGACGAGGAATGTTTGGCTTTGTTAGAAGCAAAAACGAAGGGATTCACTCAGGAAGTTCCACTAGAATCATTAGAGTCATTATCTTGGGAGTACTCACAACCAAAAGTGTTGATTGAAGAGCCAGTTGAATTGAAACTGATGACTTTGCCTCTTTATTTGAAATATGATTATTTGGGTTTATCTCCATTTTTGCCTATCATGATTTTAGTTGAGTTCATTAAGAATGAAGAAGAAGAGTTACTTGTTGTTTTGGAAAAACACAAGACAGGTGTCGAATGGATTATTGTAGATATTCAAGTCACGGGTTGAATGATTTGTAGGAATTACAGGAAGTTAAACAAGGGCACCAAGAAAGATCATTCTAGATTTTCTTTCTCTAATAAGATGTTGGACAGATTTGATGGGGAAAATATGATTTCTACCTAAATGGTTATGGTTGGTATGACAAATGGCCATTTGACACCAACATGGTCAATGACGATCTTGAATAAAATGGAGGGAGTTCTCTTCACTTTCTCTGTCGTTATTTTATATTTTTAGTTTTTTTCTCATTTGAATAAAATGTTAGACTTAGATAAAATTTTCTTTGGTTCATTACATTAATTAAAACTCTATCTAGGAGATTGGGACTTAAGCGGGACCATCCGTGACTCCTTCAGTCTTTCCTGTGAGTTTAATTTGATGTAATTTTTCCAAAAAATATTTTTCTAAGAAGCCCAAAGAATTTAAGTATTTGTTTTCTTAAATAAAGGGTCAACTTTTAAACCCAAGTACTAATTTCTTTGAGTTTTTTTTAGTTTATTTTTAGTACAGGAGCTTAGGATCCAAAAAGGAGCTGCCATTGGGCTTAAGCCACTACTAAGAAGGGAAATATTCAACCCTTTTCCGCACAAACCTATATCCCTTACCTTGCTCCACCACCACTCCCAAGTAGCCCAAAAGTGCATCTCACTTAACCCCTTAATGTTGCAGCCCTTAACTCCCTGAATCACCACCCCCAAACACCTTCATTCAAAGTCACCAACTACCGCACCTAAACTATCCTTAAAACTGCCACCCTCTTCAACTCTAAACCTTACCCTCAACTACTTACCCACCTGAAAAACTGAAACCACCCTTAATAGATTTCCTAAGTTTGACGCTGAGAGTCCCTTTATCTAGCACCATTCCATGAAGTGAACAGTTCGATATAATGGCTATGCTGGAACACATGTAGTTGGAGCAACAAGATTTGTAACAGTCCTTTTTTAGTCATATCAGAACAATGGTTTTGGGACCACAAATCTGAAGTTAAAATAATTATTTTATTGTTATTTTAAAGTTTACATCATGTTAGTATGTTTGTGTGAAAGTTTCATTAAGAAATTTTATCGTTTGAATGCTTAATTTGATAAAAAGAACTAAATCACGTAAAATATAAAAGTGGAATTCTAATAGGTAAAGGTGTCAAATAGCTATAGAACCTTAAATTTAAGGTCCTTAAGTGGTAATTAGACCATTAGTATGATAGTGGACATTTATGAGATTGGTATTGTTGAAATTAGTATGATTAATTAAGGTTATATTAGTAAATTAGTAATTAAACTTAAAATAAATAAAACAAAACAAAAGCATTTCCTATTATCATCTTCTTCCACCAAATTTAGGCCAACAACAAAGCCATTTTTTCTCTTTTACATTCGGATAAGGCATTTATGCTCAATTAGGTATGGTTTTTGTCCCGTTTTTAATGATTTCCATGTTTTTGAGATCTTTGCAGCTTAGTCAGCTAGCCCAGGGACTATTTTGCAAAATTATTAAAGGTTTAGGGTTTTTCCATTGTTGAATCTATATGTGTTTTAAGGTTTCTTGATAGATTATGAATGGTTGATGTGAATTATACAAGTGATTTTTAGTAAAATGTTTAATTAGGGATTAAATTGAGAAATGTTGAAATTTTATGGTTAAAATGTGAAATAAATGAAAAATATAGGCTACTAGGGACCTAATTGAAATCCAGCTAGCATGGGTTTGGGTGGAATTACATGAAATTGTAATTTTATGAAATAAGGACTAAATTGTAAAAATGTGAAACATTAGGGGCAATTGTGTAAAAGTGCCTTAATTTGAGTTTTGGACTAAATTGAATAGAGAGATAATTAAATAAGTTAATTTTGATTACATATAAATCAAGAAAAGCGAAATTTGGATCTAGATCGGGGGAAAAACAAAGTACTTGACTAATTGACCTATTTTGCCGTTTTTACATTCGAGGTAAGTTCGTATGTAACAAGTTTCATTATAAATGTATTTTAAATGCTTTGATATTGCATAAACTGTGAATACAAGACTATGGACATGTTCGGCGATGATTCGACAAACGTGAAAATCCCGGTTGAACCTTAAGAATAGATTAGGATACGAATGACATGTCATTAGGGGTTATTGTGATTATGTGATCTCGGTGCTGGTGTTGTACGTCCTACCAGTGGCTGATTATACCAGTATGTGTTGTGGTTACTTGAAAACTTGTGTGAGCAGCATCATGTAGATACGTCTTGACTGACAGCTTGTATGAGTAGGCCCGTTGATAGCTCGAGAGTGAGCATATATATGATATGAGATTGAGATAACATTGGCTATATATGTGGCACTTCAATGCAAGTTTCCTGAGTATCTGATAGTATTCTGAATGGTTCAACGAGTTAATGAAAGATGTGGTTGAGTAGGAGATTGATACGAGATGGTACAGGTATGTACATTAACCGTATAAGCTTTAAATCGAAGAAATTGTGAAGTTTGCATATAATCTTATGATTAAAGATGTGAAAGGTTTGTTAGATAATATGGGCTACATATTGATATATTCAATTTTTTGAATTGTGTATTTATAATTACATTGAGTTTACTTCATACGAGCTTACTAAGCTATAAAGCTTACTTTGTTTATTTTACCGTGTTTTATAGTGATTTCAAAGCTAGATTGGATTGGGGGATCATCGGAGACTTCATCACACTAACCTACTATCACTTTGGTACTTTTGAGCTTATGTTTTGGTTATATGGCATGTATAGGATTATGGTTATTTTGGTTATGACTTGATAATGATTTTGGTCATTTGAAATGGCTAGTAAATGTTAAATGTTTTGGTTTGTATATAAACATGAGAGTTGGCTTATTTTGGTTGATGTGGTTATGTATATATATATCTATGTGCATATGGCTTGGTTATGTGATTAAAGATGAATATGTTATGCTTGTCGATATTTGGCCATTAGGGGTACTAAATGGTTGAGAACTGGATTTGGTATGTTATGTGATTAACCTAGATGATGCAAATTTGAAAGTGTTCATATTGATGTTTGGGATTAGGAGATTTGATATGAAATAAATGGTACATTGTGGAATTGATAAGTTTGGTATTTGTTAGTTTTGAAATGGTATAAATGATGCTTGGTTGAGGATGTATGAATGATTATTTATGCTTTGTTTTGGTGCCAATTGTTGTGGTGTAGGTGTATGCAAGTTTGGGTGGCAAAATGGCTTGGTAAATAGCCTATTTTTGTCCACACAGGCAGAGACACGGACGTGTGTCTTAGCCGTGTGTGACACACGGTTATGTTACGTGGTCGTGTGTCCCCTGGTGTTGAAATAGAAACCAAGTCAGTATGTGTAACATCTTGGATTTTAGGGCTTCTGCATTTAAGGTATGTTGTGTGTGTAGGCTATACTTTGGTACGTTATTTTTGTGTTTGGGTGTCCAGGGAAGGTTCGGGGTTAAGCCGAAGCCTTGGCCAAAATTTTCTTTTTGGGCACTTTTAGGGGAGAGCTGACTGGGGCAGGACTTAAAGTTTATTGCTTGTAGTTGTTGACACAAGAACTAAGATGGTAAAGTGGCAAGGAGGCGCCACTTAAGGAGCAGGTAAGTGACGCCTCAGGGGAAGCAGAGGGGGAGCAGGTTTGATTCGCGTTGTCAGCAATGTGGATTATTATTTTTGTTTATGCGCCAAAGAGCTTGGATGATTGATTCGGTTGGGAGCCTTGAAGAGTGGAGGTGGACTTGGTCAAATATTTTAAAATGATGGACAAGAGAAAAAAAAGGATTTTTAATTTTTTCAAACCATTTCAAACGGGAGGTTGTGAGTGAAGATAGAAGAAAATTTGGGGAGTTGATGTTGGTGAGGTTGTTGGCCGAATTTTGCCTGAAGGTTGGAAGGGGGGAGGTTTGTTTTTGAGCTAGGAGGGTGTGAGCTGAATTTTGAAGTTGGTAGCTCTAGGTCTTTCACTTAGTTGTGGTTCAATCGGGTTTATGAGGTACCTTGAGTGTGCCGAATTTTTCCCTTAGAGTCGTAGGGTGCATAAGGTGGGAAAACGTAGAGAAAACATTCTTTTTCTCTCCTTTTGCTTTGTATCTTTTCTTCACTCCTTTGGAAACCAAAAACCGAAGCTCACATTTGCCTCTCTTTTTCACATCTTTCTTATTTGTTTGCCACAACTCCCATGAACTTTTGCTTCGTTTTCAATTGGTAAAAACCGAAACTTGTAGCACCCTTCTCGTCCTTCTCTTCTCTTCTCTTCTCTCTTCGTTGCACCACACTTTCTCCATCGACTTCTTCGAAAGCCGAATCCCAACACTCTCTCTTTCTCTTTCTTTCCCATTTCTATTTTGTTCATATTTTGATCACACCTCTAAACCCCTTAACCGGAACTTCTCAACTCCAACACCACTCCATTATTTTCTTCCTCAATTGTTCTTCATAGCCGAACCCATCTTTCAATACTCTTATTTGGGACCTCTCTTTTATTTGTCATTCAAGCCGAAATCCACTTCTCCTCTCAATCTTCTCAATCGGATTCTTCTTAGTGGTGGTAAGTGTTCTTTTCTATTCTTTTAATTCTCCCTTCTCTTTTAGTTGCCGAATCAAGGGCTTTGATCCTGTTCCTTGGGTATGTTGGCCGAATATAGGAAGGGCTTAGTTTCGTTTCTTCTACACTTGGACAACGTTTGAAGGGTCTTAGGGGATGAACGGATTCGATCAATCAGGGTAAGAAGTTTCATACCATTCGTTTGGCTGAAGGCCACTTTGGCTAACCTAAATGTTAAAGGGCCGATTCTAATATAGAGTTTGTGTAGGGACTTCAGTGCTCTATTAATCCAAGGGTAGTAGCCTCCGGGTTTTTGTCGATCTAGGTGAGAAAATCTTCACATCTTGAGTGTCCATCTTATCTTCTCTGTTCCAATGACTTAACTCGGTCTTCTGACTAAGATCTTTTAATGGATACGAATACTAGCCAAGCAAAGGAAGGGGTTGGACCCGTAGTCCCAGCCTCTAAGTTCAAAAAGCAAGCAGTGTCTGCTGTTCGAGATTGGCCACCGGGTTGTGGACCGACTTCGGAATAGAATAGTAGGCAAATAGCAGTCGTTCCTGCTAACAATAGTGTCGACATAGAAAGCATAATATTGAGTGTCATCAGTTGTGTAAAACTTCACACTCTATTATTTATCTGTATTATTGATTGTATGGGATGAAAAGCCGAAAAGACTGTGTAGACAGTCGTAATACCCTTGTGGGTAAGGCTAGGGATGCCAGGTATGTGACTTTAACGTTTTCCTTGTGAGTATGGATGTATGTGGTAACCTTTTGCTTTGCTTGATAACACGTTGCATTCATTATGACATGTATGTTATGCATGGGCTTGGATTATGATGTGAAAGGGGAAGAATTTAGGACTGTCATGGTGGTTTGGTACCACGAGTGGGTTGGTCCCACGTATATTGGTAATAAGGCCTTCCTATGTAACACCCCAAATCCGGCCCACGAGCCCTGACCGGATCTGGTATGTTACTGCGGAAAAACGTGTGAAAATATTTTGATTTAAAAGTGAAGTAAATAAATTTATTGTCTTTGGGAAGGAAAACCTTGTGCATTTAAAATTTCCGAAATAATTTAAGTTGTTACCAAATTCCCGGATTAAAACTTTAACATATATATATACTTAAAAAAATAAAATCATTTGCAATTAAAATTTAAATTGTCAATCCATAGTAAACATAATAACAAAGAAACTTAATGGAAATGCTTAAAACTTCCATGGCCTTATTACAACTCGAATAAATAAAGTAAAATGAAATAAAAATAAACCACAATTTATTTAAAACAAATTTTCCATTGCATGGCCACCTCGAGTCCTCTCCGGCTCCATCTTCGCGATCTACTCATCTGCAAAATGATATGGGAAGGGGTGAGTCACCAAGACTCAGTGTATAATTCCCCAACCCGGAAATGCAAACTCATACACAAAATATTAGTAAGACATGCAAACATGCAACCCAAAACTAGCCATCCATACTCCTTTAACTACCCCGTGTGGTCAAAACCACTAGTGGTCAAAACCACTGGTGACCGAAGTCACAAATCAAATGATGGGGCTAACCCATCGTGTGGTCAAAACCACTGATGACCATAGGTCACAATTATCAATATGTGGTCAAAACCACTGGTGGTACCAAACCACTGGGACTTAGTCACAAATTATATCAACGGTGTGGTCAAAACCACTGGTGACCGAAGTCACAAATAAGCTGATGGGGCCAACCCATCTTGTGGCCAAAACCACTGGTGACAGTCCATAGAGATCATCCCCCTCCTCTCATCAATCCCACCATCATCATGCTCACATAACAAGTATCATAACCCCATATAACATGCATTTATGTATAGCATAGCATTCAACAGCATATGATGGCATACACGAACATACATCGTAGATCACGTAATAGGGGACTTACCCGGAATCCAAGCTTATACCCACAAGGCAAAGTTACTACACGAGAGGTTATATAGCAACATAATAAGCAGTCTATGCTAATAAAGCGTGTAAGAGTTTACACACCTGTTTAACCGAAGATCTAAGGTGAAATTCCGAATTTATACGATATCACAAGATCCCGAAACGTGTTCCCGTATTACTCCTACATTCGGCCACTATAGGTTAGTATCAAAAAGCCTTATTCGGCTAAACCAATAATCCTGAAGGACTAATCGCACCCATAACCAAAATATGGCCTTTGGCCGAATATGCCTAACCAGTTACCAATCTTACCGAAATCCCGAAATTGTCACTTGTCTTGTCGAGATCCCTACCAAAACACGTGTTAAAATTGGCTTGCACACTTATATCCACAATCAAGGCCCTTGGCCGAATAGCATTTTGCCTTACCTTGAATGCTCCAACTCCCAAAGGTCCCCTATACCTTTAACGTTAGCCTACAGGAACCCCGATAACACCCTCCATGAATTCGGCCATCACAAGAGAAGGGAGTTAGTCTCCTTGATTTGATAAAATAACGAGAAACTAATAGAACGACAACCCCTTACCTTAATGACTTCCAATCCCGGAAGATCTCTTTTTAATGCTCCCAATGTTCGTTAAGGGAGACTACAAGAAAGTAGTCGACGACACCTTCCTTGATGATTCTGCTTTTGAGACTTGCGTCAAAAGAATAAGAATAAGGCACCTTTAATAATCGGCTATGGCTCTTTAATAAAATATAAATATAAATGGGAGTATGGCACTTACCAGGTTCGGCTAAAATCCTAATTGATGATCAGATATTCGGCTATGGCATCAACATAGAGGATTCGGTTTATGCCAAAAAGATATAGAGAGAGTGACCAAATAGCATTCGGCAGTGGTATGTTCAAGAAAGATTTTGGTTTAAGCAATTGCAACAAAAGAAAAGATGTGAAAGTAGGAAGAAAGCAAATGTATAAGTGGTTCCAACCTTCGGCTTTTGTCAAAAAGGAAATAGGGTGCAACTTTCAGCAAAACAAAAAGATGGAAGGGAGGTTTCGAAAGAGGGAATTCCTATCACTCCAAAATTTGGCAAAAAGAAGAATACACATGCAACTAGAATTCGGCACTTAATGCTCCCCCACATGACCGAAATTGACTTCAAAAAGAGACCCATATTTGGCCACTTTATCCCCATTTAATCTCCTATTTTATCCCTATCTCACCTATTCAAAAACAAATAAAATAAAGGCCACCATTATCTTCTAATAAAAAAATAAAATCCAGCATTTAACCATTATCCCATCCGAATTTAAAACTAGCTTGATCCATATCTAATTGAAGATCCCATGTGCCGTCCCACTAGCTTTCTCCCTTCACGCCAGCAGCAAAAAATAAAACACACAAAGCTGCGCCCATGGCTCGAACATAGGACCTGCTGAGCAAGTGTACAAGTAACGCCCCAGGCCACTCTGCCAAGGCGTTTTTTGTGACATAGACTCGCCCCCACTTCTTTTAAGAGCTCCCTTGTTCGTTCCCTTTGCCTTAACGCCAAAGGTAAAAATAAAACACCTTTTGCTTCCAGCGTGACTCGACCTTGAGTCCATTCGCCAAGACCCTTAAGTGGCACCCCAAGCCACTCCACAAAACCGACTTTCATGCCCTTAAACCTTACCATTTAATTTTTTAAGGCCTTCCTAGCCCAACACCCTGTACATAACGCAAAAATAAAAGCCCCAAGCGCAATTTTGGCAGCTCGAACCCCTGCTTTGCCGCACCCTTCTAGCTCCCTAGGTAGCGTCCCAACCACTCTACCAGCTGCTTCCTTGTGTCATGTTTCGCACCAATAATTTTTAAAGCCTCCTCACTTAGCTTTTCCTTCTCAAGTGCTAAAAAAAAATTTTTAATCCTAAGTCAGACCTAGCCCGGGGTTATGACTAGACCCTAGATCATAGCATACATAATTTTTTTTCCAAGCAAGCACATGAAAAATAATTTAATTCCAAACAACCCCTAATTCAGGATGTTACAGTTCTACCCCTCTTAAAAATAATTTCGTCCTCGAAATTGGTTACTATCGTTCAATCGTGCATCCTTAACTCATCACACTACGCTACTACTGCGCACTCTGATCTTAAAGAATTATCATACTTTCTAGACACATTCTCCAAGTTCCTAATCAAAGTTCCCTACACTTCACTAGCAACATAAGAACGAACTAACTTAACCACAAACAAGACAATTGAGGGTATTCCAGAAAGAAGAAACTTACCCGTTGTCACATCTGGCCTATCTTCCTCCTTGCGACGGCCAACTGCATAAACCAACCTTGGTTGCCTCGCCTCTGCCTTCAGCACCTCGGCCATGCCCGTTACCATTACCATTACCCCTAGCTGCACCTCGTCCCCTCTAAGGTTGCTGGCCATCCCTCCTGAATTGACCACGTCCTTAACCCTCAGCTTGAGTCATAGCCAACTTTCTCGGACAATCCCTTACCCAGTGCTCCATTGATCCACACTCAAAGCACCCTCGATTACCATTCCAACACTCCCCCGAGTGGGATTTTCCGCATCTACCACACTGAGGTGGCCACTGAGCAGGCTTTGCGACTTTTTCTGATTCCCCAAACCTAGCCCTCTTCTGTGAACCTTCAGCAGACCCTGAAGACCCAAAATTCCTTTTATCCTTACTCCTGTCCTGATTCCGCCTAACAGACTGTCTTACCCCTTCAGCAACCTTAGTCTTCTAACTAGAACCGTGAACTCCCGTTCCTGGTGTGGAGCTATCATCATCCTCAACTCATCTCTCAGCCCATTCTCGAATCTGACACAGCGTTCATGCTCAGTACCCACAATACCACGAGCATACCTACTCAACCGGAGAAATTCAACCTCATACTCCGCCACCGTCTTATTACCCTGAACCAGGTTCAAGAAAGCCTTCCGCTGCGCATCCACATAGCTAGCTCCTATGTATTTCTTTTGGTAGGTTGCCTTAAAGAATTCCCATGTGAGGTCCTCCGCCACCGCTCCATCCCTTACAGTGAGCCACCACTGGTACGACTCATCCCTTAGAAGAGAGATTATACCCTTTAGCTTTTCCTCAGCTGACAAATCCAAGTCATCCATGATCCTCTCGGTTGATTCCAACCAATACTCTGCCGTACTGGGTGCCACACCTGATACACCCCGGAACACCTCAGCTCTATTAGCTCGGAGTCGCCGGTGCAGATTTACGAGCTCCCATACTCTCCACCGCTCCACCACTATCTCAAGAACTCGCAAAGACACGACTGCGATACCGGCTTCGCCTCGTCCCGATCCCCGCTCAACACCAAAAGTTGGGGGGGTGGTGGTGGTATCTCATTATCAGACCCTTGACCCAACCTAACGGGTTCTGACATGGTCATTCTTCCTCTACCGCGTCCACGACGACCACGTCCTCTAGAACTCATTTCTAACGATTGCGCTTTAATCTGATTAAGAAATTTTTATGGATTAGTACTTGTTTCACTTGGTTATCCGCGAAGAAATTTTATGAAGAGAGTTTAGTAGGGATTCTTTCGATCATTCAAAGTTTCAAGTTTCCTATCCTAATTCACAGAAAAGCCCATCCATTCTTTAGTATCTCCTGTACACATTCACTATTCGGACATTTCTGTCCGTTCCTATCCCAGGGGCATTTTCGTCATTTGTCCTACAGAGGTATTTTTGTAATTTTTCAAAAGAAAAGTGTGATTTTGTCACACAGTATTTTGGTATTTCTAAATTCCCGGGGTATTTTGGAAAAATTTTAAAATCCAGGGGTATTTTGGTAATTTTGGACCTTGGGGGTATTTTGGTAATTTTTTACAAATCTGGGTAAATTTGTAAAATCTAGTAAATCAGGGATATTTCAAAAGTCACAAAACTTTGAGGGTTCTTTTTGAGAATTGTACTTTCCAAAACGGTGATGTTGCAAAAATTTGGAAATCAGGGTCATTTTGGTAATTTTGTAAGTTAGGGGTAATTTTGTAATTTTCCAAAATCATGGCATTTTTGACATTTCGAAAATTAGGGTTTTTGGACATTTTATAAAGTAATGAAAATTTTGGTTAGAATCAGGTATTTTGGGAATTTCATAAACCAAGGGCATTTTTGAAATTTTTACCACTAGGGGTATTTTTGTAATTTTCATAAATCGAAAATTTTTCTGAATTTTTTTTTGTAAAAAAAAAAGTTCTCACAAGTTAAAAGGGTAATTTTAAGAACTTTAAAACTAGGGTTTTTATAAAAATACAGCTTAAAAGGGTAATTTTAAGAACTTTAAAACTATGGTTTTTATAAAAATACGGCTAGTTCCCTTTCGGGTTTTAGTTATTGGGTTTAGCCTATGAACAAGTCCTCATGGTTAGGGTGAACCGAAGCTACGCACCAGGTAGGATTCCTGCGAAGAGGAGGTGTGTCACTAGGACTGCTTAAGTACCAGGCTCTTTCGGATCCAATCCTAGACATGCGCACAAGGGTTACCACACCCTAACTCGGTGACTTAGTCATAGGTTGGTTTAATTAGGCATTTAAAATCTTATGTGATTGTTGGGGTAAACGAATCTTAGGGTTCAAATACCTATCACACTATTTACGTTCCATTCCTACCCCTCTACAGATAATAATTCACACAGTAGTTAGAAGTACTTACCTGGGCGGATTGGTGCCGGAGACTCGATGCCATGCTGTTCAAAACAAAACCATTTTCATAATACTCCACAAAGGCCTACCAAAAACATTTTGGGCCCTGGGCCCCCACAGCCGAGTTTTGAACTGGGCTCTGATACCAATTTGTAACACCCCAAACCCGGCCCACGAGCCCTGACCGGATCTGGTATGTTACTGCGGAAAAACATGTGAAAATATTTTGATTTAAAAGTGAAGTAAATAAATTTATTGTCTTTGGGAAGGAAAAACTTGTGCATTTAAAATTTCTGAAATAATTTAAGTTGTTACCAAATTCTCGGATTAAAACTTTAACACATATATATACTTAAGAAAATAAAATCATTTGCAATTAAAATTTAAATTGTCAGTCCATAGTAAACATAATAACAAAGAAACTTAATGGAAATGATTAAAACTTCCATGGCCTTATTACAACTTGAATAAATAAAGTAAAATGAAATAAAAATAAACCACAGTCTACTTAAAACAAATTTTCCATTGCATGGCCACCTCGAGTCCTCTCCGGCTCCATCTCCGCGATCTACTCATCTGCAAAATGATATGGGAAGGGGTGAGTCACCAAGACTCAGTGTATAATTCCCCAACCCGGAAATGCAAACTCATACACAAAATATTAGTAAAACATGCAAACATGCAACCCAAAACTAGCCATCCATACACCTTTAACTACTGGTGGTCAAAACCACTGGTGACCGAAGTCACAAATCAAATGATGGGGCCAACCCATCGTGTGGTCAAAACCACTGATGACCATAGGTCACAATTATCAATATGTGGTCAAAACCACTAGTGGTACCAAACCACTGGGACTTAGTCACAAATTATATCAATGGTGTGGTCAAAACCACTGGTGATCGAAGTCACAAATAAGCTGATGGGGCCAACCCATCTTGTGGTCAAAACCACTGGTGACAGTCCATAGAGATCATCCCCCTCCTCTCATCAATCCCACCATCATCATGCTCACATAACAAGTATCATAACCCCATATAACATGCATTTATCTATAGCATAACGTTCAACAGCATATGATGGCATACACGAACATACATTGTAGATCACGTAATAAGGGACTTACCCGGAATCCAAGCTTATGCCCACAAGGCAAAGTTACTACACGAGAGGTTATATAGCAACATAATAAGTAGCCTATGCTAATAAAGTGTGTAAGAGTTTACACACCTGTTTAACCGAAGATCTAAGGTGAAATTCTGAATTTATACGATATCACAAGATCCCGAAACGTGTTCCCGTATTGCTCCTACATTCGGCCACTATAGGTTAGTATCAAAAAGCCTTATTCGGCTAAACCAATAATCCCGAAGGACTAATCGCACCCATAACCAAAATATGGCCTTTGGCCGAATATGCCTAACCACTTACCAATCTTACCGAAATCCCGAAATTGTCACTTGTCTTGTCGAGATCCCTACCAAAACACTTGTTAAAATCGGCCTGCACACTTATATCCACAATCAAGGCCCTTGGCCGAATAGCACTTTGCCTTACCTTGAATGCTCCAACTCCCGAAGGTCCCCTATACCTTTAACGTTAGCCTATAGGAACCCCGATAACACCCTCCATGAATTCAGCCATCACAAGAGAAGGGAGTTAGTCTCCTTGATTTGATAAAACAACGAGAAACTAATTGAACGACAACCCCTTACCTTAATGACTTCCAATCCCGGAAGATCTCTTTTTAATGCTCCCAACGTTCGTTAAGAGAGAGTACAAGAAAGTAGTCGACGACACCTTACTTGATGATTCGGCTTTTGAGACTTGCGTCAAAAGAATAAGAATAAGGCACCTTTAATAATCGGCTATGGCTCTTTAATAAAATATAAATATAAATGGGAGTATGGCACTTACCAGGTTCGGCTAAAATCCTAATTGATGATCAGATATTCGGTTATGGCATCAACATAGAGGATTCGGTTTATGCCAAAAAGATGGATAGAGAGTGACCAAATAGCATTCGGCAGTGGTATGTTCAAGAAAGATTTTGGTTTTAGCAATTGCAACAAAAGAAAAGATGTGAAAGTAGGAAGAAAGCAAATGTATAAGTGGTTCCAACCTTCGGCTTTTGTCAAAAAGGAAATAGGGTGCAACTTTCGGTAAAACAAAAAGATGGAAGGGAGGTTTCGAAAGAGGGAATTCCTATCACTCCAAAATTTGGCAAAAAGAAGAATACACATGCAACTAGAATTCGGCACTTAATGCTCCCCCACATGACCGAAATTGACTTCAAAAAGAGACCCATATTCGGCCACTTTATCCCCATTTAATCTCCGATTTTATCCCTATCTCACCTATTTAAAAACAAATAAAATAAAGGCCACCATTATCTTCTAATAAAAAAATAAAATCCAGCATTTAACCATTATCCCATCCGAATTTAAAACTAGCTTGATCCTTATCTAATTGAAGATCCCATGTGCCGTCCCACTAGCTTTCTCCCTTCACGCCAGTAGCAAAAAATAAAAACACCAAACTGCTGCCTCCATGGCTCGAACATAGGACCTGCTGGAGCAAGCGTACAAGTAACGCCCCAGGCCACTCTGCCAAGGCGTTTTTTGTGACATAGACTCGCCCCCACTTCTTTTAAGAGCTCCCACATTCGTTCCCCTTGCCTTAACGCCAAAGGCAAAAATAAAACACCCTTTGCTTCCAGCGTGACTCGACCTTGAGTCCATTCGCCAAGACCCTTAAGTGGCGCCCCAAGCCACTCCACCAAACTGACTTTCACGCCCTTAAACCTTACCATTTAATTTTTAAGGCCTTTCTAGCCCAACACCCCATACATAACGCAAAAATAAAAGCCCCAAACGTAATTTTGGCAGCTCGAACCCCTGCTTTGCCGTACCCTTCTAGCTCCCTAGGTAGCGTCCCAACCACTCTACCAGCTGCTTCCTTGTGTCATGTTTCATACCAATAATTTTTAAAGCCTCCTCACTTAGCTTTTCCTTCTCAAGTGCTAAAAAGAAATTTTTAATCCTAAGTCAGACCTAGCCCGGGGTTATGACTAGACCCTAGATCATAGCATACATAATTTTTTTTTCCAAGCAAGCACATGAAAAATAATTTAATTCCAAACAACCCCTAATTCAGGATGTTACATCCTAAGTTAATATCTGGTTTTGTTATTTATTATTTATTTAAGATTTGACACTATGATAATTTAATTATGAAAGTGAAATGGGTTTTTCAAAATTCAAGTAATATAAAATGGCCGTTTTCTTACACAAATTGGGAATTTTTCTTAAACTACAAATGACCGTTTTCAAGACATCACCCTAATCGAAAGGTTTTCCAAAATTCAAAGAGATTCGTATTTACTTAATCCTGTGACATACCATATCTGGTCGAAACGTTTTGGCCGGGTTTGGGGTGTTACAGTATGCTCCACATGGCCTAGCACACGGGCATGTGATTGGCTGTGTGGCCTAGGTTAGTATACATTACAGTTTTGGTACATCCTATCACATGGCTTGACACACGGGCGTGTATGGCCATTTTTAGGGTACACGGGCATGTGTGTTGGCCATGGGACCTAAGTTAGAGAGTTACACGGGGTCAGACACGGGCTGGGACACGACCATGTGCTCCCATTTCTAATGTCCACACGACCTGCGACACGGGCGTGTCTTATGCCGTGTGAGACACACGGCCTGGCCACACGGGCGTGTGTCCCCTATTTTTGGAAAAAATTTTCTAAGTGTTTCAAATGTTTCTAAAGTTATCTGTTTAGTCCCAAACCACCCAGAATGATATTTTGGGCCTCATAGGCTCGTATTAGGGACAATATGATTTGGTTGTGAATGAATTGCATTTGAATTGACTAATTGTATGAGAAATATATGTTTAAATGTGTGATAAGTTTGGTAATGCTCTGTAACCCTATTCTTGCATTGAATACGGGTGAAAGGTGTTACAAGATTACTGGAGATACTCAAAAATACAGGATAACCTAATCAAAGATGCATTTAAAATATATATTTCATGACCCGTTTATTGTTTTGCCTAAATTTCCAGACTTTATACTCGAACTATAGACTCCAATGTCGAGGAAAGAAAAAGATGAGTCAAATTCTGAGGGATCTGCAAATAAATAAAAAGGGGGATATTTACTTTATTTCATTTTCTTTCCTAAGTTATTTAATTTTTTAGGATTAGGTTCTATTAGGATTTTTATTTTTTGCATAATAAAGCGAGACGTGGAAATCATAAATAAAAATGAACAAATTGCAAAGTACAAAGTGTGGCAATAGATATATACATGTCTAGGATTGGATCTAGAGAGAGCTTGGTACTTAAGCAGTCAAATTGACTCACCTCCTCTTTTCTAGAATCCTACCTGGTGTATAGTATCTATTCACTTCTAACAATGAGGACATTGTTCATCTTAAGTAAGGGGGACTGGAAATTGAAATTATTTCCTCTAATAATAAAATTTTCTTTTAATTATGATTAGGGTATATTTTGTTCAAAAATTTGAAATTTTGTTAAGTATGCTAAGCTTCAATATGAATAAAATTCTATTATTTCAATAATTGCTATGTTGGCTAAATTATGACATAAAGGTACTCTTAATAAAGTAAGCAAATCATACCATAAAATTTTTGGTTCTTTAAGAAAGTTAGGCATGCATGAAAGTTTAAGTCTCTAGAATTGACTTTGTAGTTTCTTGAGGCGAAATCCTAGGAAGCATGGAACGTTGAAAATGATTTAGGCAACTTTTGTTTGGACCATTTGAGCCTTTCAAGCCAACCTTGATAAGATTTTATCCCTTGAAACCCAACTTTGAGACTATATGGCTTATTTGAACCCTTGCAATATTTAGCCATCACTTTTCTCTTAATTATCTTGAAATTGTCCCAAACACTAGACTCAATACTATTTAGAACATTCTTTGAAAATAAGTTTGGGGGGTAAAAAGAAGTATCAAATGCTAAAAAAAATTTATAGTACATATAGTAAAATGCTCGTGATAAAAGAAAAGAAAAGAAAAGAAAAAGAAAAAGAACAAATAAAGAGCATATGTACTTGAAAGAAAATAGATGTACAAAAGAGCATGTGAAAGCAAATTAAGTTGGTGTATTGAAGGTAATTATTCCGAAGGTTCGATTGAAGTTGAGTCTAGGGTTTCTAGCCTAAATTTATCTATCTTTTACCTACCCCTAGCCTAGCCACGTTACAACCTTCTTAAAGACCTATTGATTCAAGTTTCTATGCTACCTACATTAGTGGAGAGAAATTGCTATGTTCAACATATGAAGGCATAAGTGAAACTTAATGATTGCAGCTTAATCGTGAATAAGGGAATAAAATCAAATTGGTAGGGATTTCACATGTCTTTATTAGGAAGCATTTAGTCTATTTTTGCTATCATAAGAATAATTGAGATTAATTTGAATGATATGTATACTTAAGTAGCGTAAATCTAAAAATTCTTGCTCTTGAGCACAAGTATACCAAATTCATAATTCTGGGAAGAACGTCATTTTGAAGGAAATTTTCAAAGGTGTTTCCAAAAAAATTCCTTTCAATTTGTTCAGTACTCGGGACGAGCAATGAATTAAGTTTGGTGGTGTGGAACCACAAAAATATACACACTTTTTCATGCCCTTTTTAACTCAAATTCATACAGTTTCGGTAAAATTCTTGTCGAAAAATATATAATTATTATAAAATCATTAAATTTTACTTAAATTATTAACATGTTGAATTTTATTTAATTTTATAATAAATTTTGATTAATTTTGATCATTTTCGACTGATTTGCACAAAAGGCGAAAAACGGCTCGGCAGACACTGCTAGAAGTACAAAACCGAGAAGCAATTTTAAAGTGTCAAGGCGAATTAATTTTTCAGCCTACGATGGTCCAAATTATGTGTATCAATTCATAATATAATTAATTTTAAATTTAATCCAATTTAATTTGGGTTAAATAATTTATTGTTAATTAATTATTAAAAAGGGCCCAGTTGAGCTGAACCGAGAAAACCGATCCAACCGGGCACTAGGCAGCCCAAAACCGTCCCACATGCTGACCCAATTAGATTGTTTGGCTGATTTTTTGGCTTGCAAAATGGCCCTTGAAGACTCCTTCAATTTGCATTTAAACCCCTCCACTATTCATGCCTTTCAAGATTTGCCCCTACCTAAATATAGCATGTTTGAAAGCTTCAAACATGCCACATGTGTGGGCGGACATGGGGGGAGTATTTGGCTTCTGATTTTGGCTATTTTTAGAAGCCTTCTCAACCTATTAATACCGCTCCTGGCTGCTCACTTCAAACACATCTCAACTCTTCCCATCTCTTCACTTCTCTCTTATTTTTCTCTCTTTATTCCCTTCTATTGTTCTTCACTTTCTTCCCCTATTCCCTTGTCAATTTCACCTCTTAAAAAAGATTCAATCAACCACCATTTGGAGTAGCATTCAAGTGTTCGTAGAAACCTTGGTTTGGCAAGAATAAGCAGAGAAGGAGGAGTGGAGCAAACTAGTGAAGCCACAGAGAAAACACCGGATTTGATTCTTGTTCCCTATCCTTTTAATTTTGTTATTGTTATGATGAACATGTATATGAATATTTGTGATTTTGATATGTTTAATTTAATTAATATGGCTTAAATTTAATTTGTGTTAGGTTGATTGTGTTTCATCTACTTAATTTATTAAAATTGTGTTTGTGTTGTTATAGGCCTCGGTAAGATATTTGATTAAGTAAAACCATGACTAAGTTATTATTGCATTACAATTGTAAGGTAACTAATGAATTAATTATTTAAATGGATTGAAAATGTAATTAATTGACACGATACTTAATTAGTGCATGTTTAATCATCTAAGGTAGCTGAGGGTTAAATTAGCAACAATATCTAACGATACATTAGCCTTGCCTAACTTGCAAGATTATTGTGATTAAACTGTTTAAAGGTAGTAATACATTGTTACCTCACGTAATCTTTTATATGCTTATGAGATTGAATTAATTGTTTGAATTGGCATAGAGTTATGTGCAAGAGATTATTTTAATTTCATAATTATGTATGTGCATTAACAATCAAAAACTTGATCGTGGTTGTCGAGTCTTAAAATTTATAAAAAGAGAATGATCGAACCTAGAAACTAACTCTGACAACGACTTAAGGCAAGTGCACCTATCGAACAGTAGTATAGCTTAGGCAAGACCGGAATGTCGAACCCAAAGGAACTAAAAGTACTAACTTTCTTTCTATTATCTAGCCTAAAATAAGTGAAGTTGTTGTTTAATCTAATCTTAATTAACTACTAAGCTAAAGACACAAAGACAAAAGGAATGAATTGGGGAAATACTGTTGGAAAAACTCAGTTGATTAAGACGATACCCTTAGGAAGAATCCACCTAGACTTCACTTGTTATCTAACACTGAACTAAAAGATCTATTCACTTGACTTGATCCGTAAGACTCTCTAAGTTATATTAAACCCTCTCTCGAGGCGAATAACATCTAACCCTAGAATGATTAATTGAAATCTCTTTCTAATTAAAACCCCTAGAATCACATTAACTCGATCTATGGACTCCCATATTAGGTTTCACCCTAATCCGGCAAAATCTCGTCACCCTATCTCTAGGCGTGCGATCAACTCTGCTTAATTATGCTAGATCTACTCTTAAGCAAGGAATTTTGCTCCACCACATAAGCACATCATACTTGAATCAATATCTCGGAAATATTAACACAAGAATTAAGAACACATAATTAAGAACAAATCAAGTATTTATCATATAGTTCAGAAAACAATAACAAGATCTGAAGGGTTTAGTTCATAACTATAAAAGAAAACAACTCAGAAGAAAAGATAAAACAAAACATAAGAAATCCCTAAAACCTCCTGAACAAATTGAAGGAGAGATCCGCCGTCTTGAGTATAACTCCGGCTTCTTGAGATGGATCAATTGGCTATCTTCGAGTGATTTCCCATAAATCTGACCTTTTCAGCTCGGCTCTTTGGCCTAGCTAACCGCCCCCTTTTCAGGATACATCTAGGGGGTTTATATGGGCTTTCGAGATAGGTTTCTTTGCCCCTAAGTATCGTTTTCCATGTGAAATTGTCTTTTGCCACGATAGGGACACGGCCATGTCACACGCCCGTGTGACTAGTCTTTAAGCCGTGTTCAGATTTCTTTAATGAGGCACGGCTATGTAAGTCGGGGTTAGGCCGTGTTCTAGTTGATCAGTGAGGCACGGCCGTGTAGGCTTAAGTCCAGGCCGTGTCGATTTCCTCCTTGGCCCAATTTGCTTCGTTTTAGGCCCGTTTCTCATTCTTTTTATCCTCGGGTCTTCCCTGAGTATAAGACATGAAAAGAAAAGATTAAGAGCACCTTTTTACATGAATCAAAGGCTAAATCATTCGAAAGTTTGCTAAATGTGGGATTAAAATATGTTACTATTACAGTTTATTAAATACCCCCAACTTAAGCTTTTGCTTGTCCTCAAGCAAAATTCTCAACTTATAATTAAAACAAACTTTCCATGATTCATTATTCCTATCAACAATGTCTCATCATAATTCATAGATAAATTACACATGGATAATTTAATTCAAAGAGTCCTAAAGATTCAAACAATATAAGTCATAAATTTGTAACACGAGAAAATAGGTGTCTCCCCTTATCTAAATAATTACCTTTAATTTAAAACCGAAAAGGATTAACATCCTCACTAAAGATTCACTCAAATCACTCAAAGTGTTTAGGGTTCAAAATTAAGCACTCAAAAGTCGAACATGAAAAGTTAATCCCATAGGCTTGCCTGAAAATCAAATCTCCACCACTGTAAAATGAGATGATACACAAATCAAAAGGTCTTTACAGGGTTGTAACGGGGCTAGGTTAAGGGTATGGATATAGGCTGAATTAGAAGGTGAGAATCGAGATTGACCTGACAATTTACCTGACTAGAAAAATGAACTATTCTTAAATAATTACATCAATCAAAGACTAATAATACTACTATTGATAATACTCTAGTATGAGCTTCTTCAATAATTGGAATTTAATGTATAAGCTTACCTAATCACAAAACTAATAATGAGTATACTTCGTATTTTTTTTAAGAATAAATCAAGTAATAATAGGAAAGAACTTTTACAACTGAAATATAAAACATAGTTAGGTAACTGCTCAAAATCAAATCTCGACAAAAAGGGTAATCAAGAAGAATGGTAATAACAAATACAAGGGGTTTTGGGTTAATATTAGTGGTGAGTTAATAAAAAGGGTTGTTTGGATTAAACTGGGTTCACTAGGGGTTAATTATGAAGGTAGGGCTTTTATGGAGTAAGTGGGTTAAATCCTAGGTGCCTTTATCATCTCTGTATATCAAATCATAGGTGTGGTCTCGACATGTATAGTCGAGGCAAGTTCTAGAATAACGGTTCAGTGTTGACACACTCATAATCAATAAAGTGAGCAAGAAAAAGAATATATGCTCTATAAGGCTCAAAATCTCACAAAAATTATGGGTGTTTTGATATCAACCTTGTAAATTTCAAACTTCAAGGTAATATTCAAATTCAGGTAGACAACCTAATTTTTTTTCTGAAAAATAGACTTATCATGCTTGATTCTCTAGTATCCTTCAAATTTAATCATCAATGCACAATTAACTATGACTTACTCAAAAACATATCAATAACAATCTTATCTTCAGAAATTTCATCCTAATTAGTAATATGAGAAAATTACTTCAAGACAAGGCATAATTCAGGGATTTGAGAATAATGAAAAAAGTTAGGCACTTTTATTCCCCCACACCTAAGATCTACATTGCCCTCAATGTACAAAGATAGATAATAACAATTTATATAAAATCAAAAGAGAAGGGAAAAAGTTTCACTTCCTGAATTATGGATGATTGCTTTGGAGGATGTGGAGAATACGGTGGAGGTGTCGTGGTAAAGGATGACTTATGTAGTAGTGAATTGCTCCTAGTGATTTGTTTTTATGGAGTGTGCAATTGAAAATGCGAAGTCATTAGTTAGATGTCTTGGGGGCGTCATAAACATATGTTAGGCATGCTCGAAGGTTAGATAACCAATGATAATAAAAGTCTGAAATATAAGAAGGGAAAAAAAAACATAAAAGAAAGAAAAGAAAGCTAAAAATAAGAAAAATGAGAGGACTCAGAAGTCCTCATCATCAGCCGGGTCCGTCGATGGTGTCGGTGAAGAAATATGGAAGTGATGGCATATCTACTAGAGGGTGGCCTCAATCCCATCAAACTGTCTAGCGGTGTCAGTGAACTGCTGAGTGCAGTACTGCTTGAATTGGGTGAGGCGTGCAGAGATATCCGACAGTAAAGCTGCTGCATGGGAGGGCCACTGGCTCAGGGCTGGTGCCTCCTGTGGTTGTGGTTGGACATCATCAGTAATGTCCTCGGGCTCCCCCTCGTCTCTGGAGATGGCTAATCGATATTGAGGAGGGTCAGTCCCACGACGATATTTAATCATCCTCATGTGTAGCATCGTCTGGATGCCTTCAGGTACCATCTGGCCGATCAGTGTTAGGGAGGAGGTCTGAGCCCCGGTGTTGAGGAGGCCAAAGTGTCGAGCCAACCGTGTGATGTACGGCCCCATCAATAGAATCCCCTTTCGGTGTGGCTCCGTCTGGTGCTGAATTACACGGGCTATGAAGTATGCAAGGTCAGAAACGTGCCCGTTTGACATGCACGATAAGTAGTAGACGTCGTGTGTATTCACCACACCGGTGCTCTCACGTCGACTCGTAATAGTGTGAGCTAGAATGGCATGGATGTACCGCAGAGATGGGGCAAGGGCTATCGCCTTTCAACGACTGAAGTCGTAGATGCCCGTGTTGGTGGCTAGGTTGTGCCAACAGCTGATGGGGGTGCAATGGAACTGGTAGTTTAGCTCGGAGAGTGGATTTTCTACTATAAACTCATCTGTATAGAGTCCGAGTGCTGTTCCGAATTGTGGTATGCTTAGTCGTCGTACCATGCCCCCTAGACGGAATTGAATTGTGCCCGGGTCATCGTATTCTTCCATCATCGTCTGTAGGGTAAAAGTGGCGGAAAACTCGAGGGTGAGTTCCAAATATGTGGGCTCGATGATGGAGAAAAATTGTTCCCACGGGTCGGTCGAGAGGAGTGCTCGAATATCGACTGCTAGCTCGACCTGTTCCACAGCGTCCCAGTCAATGCACCTACTAGTGCCAAGAGGTCTTTCCCAGTATGCCTTGTATCGTTCTTCCTGGGCTCCCTGAGTAAACTGGAGGAAGCGGTGTCGTATTTCGGAAGAGGCCCTGGCTGAGGACGAGCCGGTCCCTTTCTTTTCTTAGTTGGGGCGACTGTAGTCGGGGAGGTTCTTTTTTTTATTTTTTTATTTTTATTTTTTCGCAATTTATTCTTATTTTTATTTTAGTTTTGACTTTGCTAATCTTTCTTTCTATCTTTTCCTAACAGGAACCTCTAGTTTATGACTAGAAGGAACCCGAAAGAACCTTTAGTATACGACAATGATATTGAAGCAACCGCTCGCAGGAATCGCAGAGAAATTAGGCGAGCCCTAAATTACATAGAAGAAGAGCGAGAAGGCAGATCCAATCCTACTGAAGGGATGGACGAGAATAATCCATAAGATGTGGTAGAAAATAATGCTCCACATACTATGTATGATTATGCTAAACCTTATTTAACAGGAGCAGAATCAAGCATTGTTAGGCATACTATAGCTGCTAATAATTTTGAATTAAAGCCTAACACAATACAAATGATTCAACAATTTGTTCAATTTGATGGTTTGCAGGACAAAGACCCAAATACTCATATAGCTAATGTTTTAAAGTCCTGTGATACCTTCAAAATAAATGGCGTTTCTGATGATGCCATACGTCTTCAGTTATTTCCCTTTTCATTAAGGAATAAAGCTAAACAGTGGTTAAACTCGTTACCACGAGGGTCAATCACTACATGGGATCAAATGACCAAAAATTTTTTATTAAAATATTTCCCACCGGCCAAAACGGCCAAATTATGGAATGATATCTCTTCTTTTCTGCAGATGGATTTAGAGACATTATACGACGCATGGGAAAGAGATCTCTTGAGAAGGTGTCCACACCATAGTTTACCTCTATGACTCCAAGTCCAAACTTTCTATAACAGTGTAAACCCCTCAACGAGGCAACTAATTGATTCAGCCACCGGTGGAACCCTGAACAATAAAACTCCTGAAGTAGCTTACGAGTTTATAGAAGAGATGTCACTGAATAACTATCAGTGGCAAGTTACAAGGACAAAACCAAAAAAATCAGCCGAAATTTACAACCTCGATGTAGTGACCATGCTATCAACACAGATGGAGATGATGAATAAAAATATTGATAGTTTGTGTTCTTCACAGGTACATCCAGTAATGCAGTGTGACGCAAGTGGAACTGTGGCGAATCCTGAGTACCCACCCTACCAACTGGGCACAGAAAACGAACAGATGAACTATATAGGTAATAATTTTAGATCTAATAAGAACCCTTATAGTAATAATTATAATCCAGGTTGGAGGAACCACCCAAATTTTTCTTGGGGAGGTCAAGGGAATCAAGGAAATCAAAGACAACAACCTCCTCAAAATTTCCAAAATCAGCCTTATCCACAGAAAAAGAGGCTGAACCTCAAAGAGATGCTGACAAAAATTATGGCGGCCATAGAAACCCGTCTACAAAAAACCGAGACAACGCTCGATAATCAACAAGCATCAATCAAAGGGATAGAGAGCCAAGTTGGGGAAATTACTAAGTCAATTGAACAACTCGCCAAGTCAGCTGGACAACTTACTGAGATGGTTTCAAAAATTCGATCAATGATTTTTTCTAAAGGAATAGAACAGGTAAAGGCAGTTACACTGAGAAGTGGAAAGGAGTTAGTCGAACCAAAGAAAAAATTACCACACGAAGATAACAAAGCAAAGGAAGAGAGAGTTGAAGATGTAATTCCAGTACGCAAAGAAAATAAACCATCAATTCCCTATCCAGCAAAATTGAAAAAAGAGCGATTAGATGCCCAATATGGTAAGTTTCTTGAACTCTTTAAACAAATACATATTAACTTACCTTTTGTTGAAGCCATTTCACAGATGTCGACGTACGCAAAATTCTTAAAGGAACTCCTGACGAATAAAAGGAAGCTCGAAGAAGTATCGACGATAGAGCTTAATGAAGAATGTTTAGCCCTCCTCCAAAATAAATTACCAATGAAATTAAAAGACCCAGGAAGTTTTACTATTCCTTGTCTAATTGGTAATTTAAATATTAAGAAAACATTAGCTGATCTAGGTGCCAGTATTAACTTAATGCCTTATAAAATGTTTAAACAGCTAGGTCTTGGGGAACCAAAACCCACTAGGATGAGTATTCAGTTAGCCGATAGATTTATTAAATATCCTAGAGGGGTTATTGAATATGTCTTGGTAAAAATTGATAAATTTATTTTCCCTATTGATTTTGTTGTGCTCGACATGGATGAGGACATTGAGGTTCCGTTAAATTTAGGGCACCCCTTTTTAGCTACTGCTAGGGCTGTTATCGATATAGGTGATAGTAAACTTGCATTAAGGATAGGCGATGAGGAAATTATTTTTCAAATTTATGATGCCATGCGATATTCTAGAGAACAAGATGATTCCTATTATTTTGTTGATACTACTGATCATATTGTTCAAAATTCATTACAGGAAATCATACATGACGACACGATGGAACTGTGCCTAACTCAAGAAAAGGGGGAAGAAGATGAAGTTGATGAGCTGAATTTGAATACATCTTCATCCAGACATACGAGAGAAGAGAGCATTAAAGTCAATGACGAACTAAAACAAAAACCCTCCATTGATGAGCCGCCCAAATTAGAATTAAAATAGTTGCCAAAACACTTAGAATATGCATTCCTTGGGGACAATTCTACGCTACCAGTAATTATCTCTTCAGAGCTAGAACCTAAGGAAAAAAGAGGAGTTGGTACAGGTACTAAGAGAACATAAAAGAGCCATAGCTTGGAAAATCTCTGACATTAAGGGAATAAGCCCATCATTTTGCACTCACAAAATTTTAATGGAAGAAGAATACAAGCCATGTGTACAACCTCAAAGACGATTGAATCCCAACGTAAAAGAAGTTGTGAAAGCTAAGGTAATTAAACTTTTAAATGATGGAATAATTTATTCTATTTCTGACAGCAATTGGGTAAGTCCTGTGCAGGTTGTCCCAAAGAAAGGAGGCATGACGGTGGTAACCAACGAAAAGAATGAACTAGTTCCCACCAGAACAGTCACAGGTTAGAGAGTTTGCATTGATTACAGGAAGCTCAACGACGCCACTAGAAAAGATCACTTTCCTTTGCCCTTCATTGATCAAATGCTAGAAAGGTTATCTGGGCATATGTACTATTGCTTCCTAGATGGACTCTCCAGCTATTTCCAAATCCCAATAGCACCTGAAGATTAAGAGAAGACAACATTTACATGCCCATATGGTACGTTTGCTTATCGTAGAATGCCTTTTAGACCATGTAATGCTCCTGCTACTTTTCAGCGTTGCATGTTGGCAATCTTTGATGAACTTGTGGAAGACATTATGGAGGTATTTATGGACGATTTCTCGGTATACGGTAATTCTTTCCATCTTTGCCTTAAAAATTTAAAACGAGTTCTAATGAGATGTGAGGAAACAAACCTTGTTTTAAATTAGGAAAACTTTCACTTGATGGTACAAGAGGGAATTGTATTAGGACATAAGATTTCTAGTAAAGAGATTGAGGTAGATAAAGTAAAGATTAAAACCATAGAAAAATTATCTCCTCCTAGTTCAGTTAAGGCCATTAGAAGCTTTTTAGGACATGCAGGATTTTATAGAAGATTCATTAAAGATTTTTCTAAAATAGCTAAGCCTTTAACAAAATTACTAGAAAAAGATGTTACCTTCAATTTCGATCAGGAATGTCTAGATGCACTCAATATCCTTAAAGATAAACTAATAAATTCTCCGATTATAATTGCACCTGATTGGAATTTACCCTTTGAACTAATGTGTGATACAAGTGATTTTGCAGTAGGTGCAGTTCTGGGACAACGAAGAGACAAGCATTTTCAGCCAATCTATTATGCTAGCAGAACTTTGACACCCGCACAGGAAAATTACACCACCACAGAGAAAGAACTACTAGTTGTAGTTTTTGCTTTTGACAAATTTAGACAGTATTTATTATTATCTAAAGTTGTTATTTACACTGACCACTCCGCTCTTCGTTATCTTTTAACTAAACCTGATGTAAAACCTCGACTCATAAGATGGATTTTACTTTTACAGGAATTTGATTTGGAAATACAGGATAAGAAGGGAGCTGAAAACCTTGCAGCAGATCACCTCTCTTGGCTTGAAAACCCACATATCGAAGAGCTCGATGAAAGTGAAATCAACGTCTCGTTTCTCGAAGAACAACTCTTCTCTATAACCCACTCTGAGGTACCATGGTTTGCAGACATTGCGAATTATTTAGCAGCTAACATCTTGCCAAAAAGGCTAACACATCACCAAAAGAAGCGATTATTTGCTGATGCGAAAAACTATTTTTGGGAAGATCCCTTTCTTTTCTGCATATGTGCAGATCAGGTAATTCAAAGATGCGTTACAAAGGCAGAAGCAAGCAAAATAATGGAACATTGCCATTCAGGACCTTCAGGAGGACACTATAGTGGCATTAAGACAACACATAAAATACTCGAATCAGGTTTTTATTGGCCCACTCTATTCAAAGATGCCAACAGGTATGTTGCTTCGTATGATAAATGCCAAAGAACAGGTAATATTTCTAAACGTGATGAAATACCTCAAACATATATACTATCATGTGAAATATTTGATGTATGGGGTATTAATTTTATGAGACCATTCCCTAGTTCATTAGGAAATAAATACATCCTAGTGGCAGTTGATTACATGTCAAAATGGGTGGAAGCCGAAGCTTTACCTACCAATGATGCTAGAGTAGTAGTTAAATTTCTCAAGAAATTATTCTCTCGATTTGGAACACCTAGAGCTATCATTAGTGATAGGGGCACTCATTTCTGTAATACTCAATTTGACAAAATCTTAAAAAAAAATGGAGTACATCACAGGATAGCTACCCCATATCACCCTCAAACCAGTGGGCAAGTTGAAGTAGCAAACTGAGAACTTAAACGCGTCCTAGAAAAAGCAGTTGAATTGAATAGAAAAGATTGGGCATTAAAAGTAGATGATGCCCTATGGGCCTATAGAACAGCATATAAAACCCCTCTAGGGACATCCCCATACAAACTAGTATACGGGAAAAGCCGTCATCTACCATTCGAATTAGAGTACACGAGCATGCCATTCTAACCATATTAAATGACTGTGTGAAGAAGCACACGAGCATGCCATTCTAACCACGACCATGGCCAAATACCCTAAACGCGCCCAAAATTCAAAATCACGAAAAACACGGGCTCATTAAAATCGAGCACGGGCGTGCCTTTGCCCGTGCCCCTACCGCTACTTAAGCAACTTAAACCATTCATCTTCCCCATATCAACCCTAAAACGATTTCTCAGCCTTTTCTTTTCCCAAATCCGGCCACACCCACGTCCTCAACCTTCCTAAAACCCCTCAACCTTCCCTTTTCTACAAAAACATTACAAAAATTGTACCCACGCCCTCGCCACTGCCGTGCTGCAGCAACCCACGCTCTCGCCACAGCCGTGCACCTGCAGAAAAATCTCAGTACCACCGTGCTCAGCCCGTGTCCAGTCGATTCACACCACCACAACCCCTGGTTCCCTCCATTACTTCATTTTCTTAACTGATTATTTGATAAATTTCATAATATTTTGTTTTGTTTGTTAGTATTAAGTATTAGTTATGTTCTTTTAGAACAATTCATTACAATTTTAGAACTTGCTTCAATTTTTCATGATAACTAGATTCTTTCTCAATTTTAATATTATTTACTCTATTTTGCAAACTCATATTGATTGTTATATTGAACAGTTTGCTTTAGATATTCATTAGATAAAATTGGTTGCTCATAGTCATCTTATTTAGCCTTTAAATATCTCGGGTCTAGATGAAAGTACTTGATTTAATTGGATACAAACATTACTTGAATACTTACTATTTTCAGATACAATGTCATCATCGCGAGAAAAATGAACTACAGCTGCCCCGACTAAGAAAAGAAAGGGACCCGGCTCGTCCTCAGCTAGGGCCTCTTCCGAAATATGACATCGCTTCCTCCAATTTACTCAGGAAGCCTAGGAAGAACGATACAAGGCATTCCGGGAAAGACCTCTTGGCACCGGTACGCGCATTGACTGGGACGCTGTGGAACAGGTCGGGCTAGCAGCCGATATTCGAGCACTCCTCTCGACCGACTCATAGGAACAAATTTTCTCCATCATCGAGCCCACATATTTGGAACTCACCCTCGAGTTTTGCGCCACTTTTACCCTACAGATGGTGATGGCAGAATACGATGACTCGGGCGCATAATTCAATACCGTCTAGGGGGCATGGTACGACAGCTAAGTGTACCATAATTCAGAATAGCACTTGGACTCTATACAGATGAGTTTATAGTAGAAAATCCACTTTCCAAGCAAACCCGCCAGTTCTACTGCACCCCCATCAGCTGTTGGCACAACCTAGCCACCAACACGGGCATGTACGACCCCAATCACTCTAAGGCGACATCCCTTGCCCCATCTCTGCGGTACATCCATGCCCCATCTCGACGTGAGAGCACCGGCGTGGTGAATACACACGATGTCTACTACTTATCGTGCATGTCGAACAGGCACATTTTTGACCTTGCATACTTCATAGCCCATGTGATTCAGCACCAGACGGAGCCACACCGAAAGCGGATTCTATCAATGGGGCCGTACATCACACGATTGGCTCGACACTTTGGCATCCTCAACACTGAGGCTCAGACCTCCTCCCTAACACTGATCAGCCAGATGGTACCTCAGGGCATCCAGGCGATGCTACACATGAGAATGATTAAATATCGTTGTGGGACCGACCCTTCTCAATACCGATTTGCCATCTCCACAGACGAGGGGGAGCCCGAGGACATTACTGATGATGTCCCACCACCACCACAGGAGGCACCAGCCCTGAGCCAGCTGCCCTCCTATGCAGCAGCTTCACTGTCGGATATCTCTGCATGCTTCACCCAGTTTGAGCAGTACTGCACTCAGCAGTTCACTAACACTGCTAGACAATTTGACAGGATTGAGGCCACCCTCCAGCAGATATGCCATCACTTCCATATTTCTTCACCGACACCACCGAGGGACCTGGCTGATGATGAGGACTTCTGGTCCTCTCATATTTCTTATTTTTAGCTTTCTTTTCTTTCTTTTAAGTTTTTTTCCCTTTTTATATTTCAGACTTTTATTATCATTGGTTATCTAACCTTCGAGCATGCCTAACATATGTTTATTACGCCCCCAAGACATCTAACTAATGACTTTGCAGTTTCAATTGCACACTCCATATAAACAAATCACTAGGAGCAATTCACTACTACATAAGTCATCCTTTACCACGACACCTCCACCATATTCTCCACATCCTCCAAAGCAATCATCCATAATTCAGGAAGTGTCACTTTTTCCCTTCTCTTTTGATTTTATATAAATTTTTATTATCTATTTTTGTACATTGAGGGCAATGTACATCTTAGGTGTGGAGGGATAAAAGTGCCTAACTTTTTTTTATTATTCTCAAATCCCTGAATTATACCTTGTCTTGAAGTAATTTCCTCATATTACTAATTAGGATGAAATTTCTAATGATTTAAGATTGTTATTGATATATTTTTGATTAAGTCATAGTTAATTGTGCATTGATGATTAAATTTGAAGGATACTAGGGAATCAAGCATGATAAGTCTATTTTTCAGAAATAAAAAAATTTTAGGTTGTCAACCTGAATTTTAATATTACCTTGAAATTTGAAATTTACAAGGTTGATATCAAAATACCCATAATTTTTGTGAGATTTTGAGCCTTATAGAGCATATATTCTTTTTCTTGCTCACTTTATTGATTATGAGTGTGTCAACACTGAACCGTTATTCTAGAACTTGCCTCGACTATACATGTCGAGACCACACCTATGATTTGATATACAGAGATGATAAAGGCACCTAGGATTTAACCCACTTACTCCATAAAAGCCCTACCTTCATAATTAACCCCTAGTGAACCCAGTTTAATCCTACCAACCCTTTTTATTAACTCACCACTAATATTAACCCAAAACCCCTTGTATTTGTTATTACCATTCTTCTTGATTATCCTTTTTTGTCGAGATTTGATTTTGAGCAGTTATCTAACTATGTTCTATATTTCAGTTGTAAAAGTTCTTTCCTATTATTACTTGATTTGTTCTTAAAAAAAAATACGAAGTATATTCATTATTAATTTTGTGATTAGGTAAGCTTACACATTAAATTCCAATTATTGAAGAAGCTCATACTAGAGTATTATCAACAGTAGTATTATTAGTCTTTGATTGATGTAATTATTTAACAATAGTTCATTTTTCTAGTCAGGTAAATTGTCAGGTCAATCTCGATTCTAACCTTCTAATTCAGCCTATATCCATACCCTTAACCTAGCCCCGTTACAACCCTGTAAAGACATTTTGATTTGCGTATCATCTCATTTTACAGTGGTGGAGATTTGATTTTCAGGCAAGCCTATGGGATTAACTTTTCATGTTCGACTTTTGAGTGCTTAATTTTGAACCCTAACCACTTTGAGTGATTTGAGTGAATCTTTAGTGAGGATGTCAATCCTTTTCAGTTTTGAATTAAAGGTAACTATTTAGATAAGGGGAGACTCCTATGTTCTCGTGTTACAAATTTATGACTTATATTGTTTGAATCTTTAGGACTCTTTGAATTAAATTATCCATGTGTAAATTATCTATGAATTATGATGAGACATTGTTGATAGGAATAATGAATCATGGAAAGTTCGTTTTAATTATAAGTTGAGAATTTTACTTGAGGACAAGCAAAAGCTTAAGTGTGGGGGTATTTGATAAACCGTAATAGTAACATATTTTAATCCCACATTTAGCAAACTTTCGGATAATTTAGCCTTTGATTCATGTAAAAGGTGCTCTTAATCCTTTCTTTTTATGTCTTATACTTAGGAAAGCACCCGGGGATAAAAAGAACGAGAAACGAGCCTAAAACGAAGCAAATTGGGCCAAGGAGGAAATCGACATGGCCTGGCCTTAAGCCCATATGGCCGTGTCTCACTGATCAACTAGAACACGGCCTGACCCTGACTTACACGGCTGTGCCTCATTAAAGAAATCCGAACACGGCTTAAAGACTAGTCACACCGACGTGTGACATGGCTGTGTCCCTGTCGTGGCAAAACACAATTTCACATGGAAAATGATACTTAGGGGCAAAGAAACCTATCTCGAAAGCCTATATAAACCCCCTAGGTGTATCTTGAAAAGGGGGCGATTAGCTAGGCCAAGGAGTCGAGCTGAAAAGGTCAGATTTATGGGAAATCATTCGAAGATAGCCAATTGATCCATCTCAAGAAACCGGAGTTATACTCAAGGCGGTGGATCTCTTCTTCAATTCTTTCAGGGGGTTTTAGGGATTTCTTATGTTTTGTTTTATCTTTTCTTCTAAGATGTTTTCTTTTATAGTTATGAACTAAACCCTTCATATACCTGAAGGGGATGAAACCTAAGACGGATCTTGTTATTGTTTTCTGAACTATATGATAAATACTTGATTTGTTCTTAATTATGTGTTCTTAATTCTTGTGTTAATATTTCCGTGATATTGATTCAAGTATGATATGCTTAGGTGGTAGAGCAAAAGTCCCTGCTTTAGAGTAGATCTAGCATAATTAAGCCGAATTGATCGCAAGCCCAGAGATAAGGTGACGAGATTTTGCCGGATTAGGGTGAAACCTAATATGGGAGTCCATAGATCGAGTTAATGCGATTCTAGGGGTTTTAATTAGAAAGAGATTTCAATTAATCAACCTAAGGTTAGACGTTATTCGCCTCGAGTGAGGGTTTAATATAACTTAGGGATTCTTACGGATCAAGTCAAGTGAATACATCGTCTGGTTCAGTTTTAGATAACAAGTGAAATCTAGGTGGATTCTTCCTAAGGGTATCATCTTAATAAACTAAGTTTTTCCAACAGTATTTCCCCAATTCATTATTTTTGTCTTTGCGTCTTTAGCTTAGTAGTTAATTAAGATTAGATTAAACAATAACTTCACTTATTTTAGGCTAGATAATAAAAAGAAAGTTAGTATTAGTGCTTTTAGTTCATTTGGGTTCGACATTCCGGTCTTGCCTAAGCTATACTACTGTTTGATAGGTGCATTTGCCTTAAGTCGTTGTCAGAGTTAGTTTCTAGGTTGGGTCATTCTCTTTTTATAAATTTTAAGACTCGACAACCACGATCACATTTACTTATTAAAATTTGTTTAATTAGTTGAATTGACGTAGAGATATAGGCAAGAGATAAATGAATTTTGGTAGGTAAGTATGTTCATAAGTTAGCAAATTACCGAGTTACCGTGAATTTATTTGTAACAACATAAACATGAGTTGAAAAATTCTAAGTTAAGAAATGTAATTAACCTAGCACAATTATGCCATCTTGATGAAAATCATCTTTTGAAATAGTGCATTGGAACTTTTATTTTATTTTTATTTATTTTACTTAGTTAAAAATCTTAGTTTTTAATCACCTCCACAAATCAAAATATTTTTCTTCACCAAAGTGTTTTTAATTAATTCTTTTCATAGTCCCTATGGGTACGATAACTCGACAATTACTTGTCACTTTATTACTTGTTTCGATTGTGTACAGTTGCACATTTTCGTCGTTCCAATAGGTCTTCAGTTGCTTATAAAGGGTGCTAAGCACGCTTTCCAGCATATAGCAATGAGTTTTCAAATCAGACTCCTCCTAGCATTTTCTAGTCTCAGCTTGAGTGGCTAGAGTGCACTTATTATCAAGAACTGTTTTAAGTTTCCTACATCTTAGAACAATCATCAGGTTCCTTTTTCATTCCTTATAACTATTTACGTTATGTTTGTTCTTAGTGAGCATATCTAATAATGGAGTAGGTGCAATTTTCAAGTTGAAAATAAAACATTCATTCATTAATATCTTTGTATTAAAAAAATATTAATGTTTTGCAACATTACAATATGCATTAAGATGATGCATACGTCTTACATTAAACCTTGAAAACATTTGTAAGTGTAACACCCTTTGCCCATGTCCAATGTCGGGACCAGATATGAGGCATTAGTATCCTTCACCTTATTTAAACATGTATTAACGGGCTATAAAATTTCGTTTTGGTTTAAAAACTTTCTTTTCATGGCCATTTCATTCATCTCATGGGCCTACTAGGCCATAAACATACATCCCGATGGTTACGGAGATCAACCGGAAACTTTTACTCTATTTGAAAATTCTTGTCTAAACAGGGGTCACATGCCCGTGTGACTTGGGACACGCCCGTGTGGGCAGGCCGTGTGGTTTCACAGGCCCATGTCCCTATGTAACAGACCAATTTTGACCCTAATCGGAACGGTGGTTTCGGAACCACGAATCCGAGCCTGAGAGTTATTTTAAATATTATGTTTTGTGTCCGTTATGTGTGATTTAGTAAGTGTAAAAATTTCGTGGAAAATCTTAACCATCTAAGTGTTTAAATTGCAAAAGGTCTAAATTGCAAGGAGAACCAAAGTAGTGGGCATTAATAAAAAGGGGGCTAAGTAAATGGTCCATTAAACATGGGGATTTGCATGTCAAATTCCCCATTTTTAAACAAGGTGGACGGCAAGCATGCCTTTTATGTTTTTTTTTTTTTTTTTTATTTTGTATGATATTTAGGCATTATTAAATTAAAAGCATGCCAAGAATATATGCTTTTTAATTATATATATTGATTTTAGTAATTTTATAAGAAAAAGCATGCTATATTTTTTTGATAAAAAGATAAAAACAAAAAGGAAAATAATTCCCCCTTCATTCATCCCCTTCTTACCCGATTCTTACCTTGAAGAGAAGAGAAGAACTACATCCTCCCCCCATTCGGCCCTTGCATGAAATAGGATAGGTAAGAATTGAACTTGATTTTTTAAAACCTACCTTGATATGGCTTAAATTCTTGATCATTTTTCTTTTGAAACAAACAAAAGTTGTTAATATTGGTATGATGAGATTCGGCCATGGGTGATAATGTTGTAGTTTGTTGTGTTAATAAGTTAGATAATATGAGAAGAAATGGCATGAACTTGTAAGAAGACTTGGTTGATTTGGCTTGAAGATACCTTCAAAGCTGGCCGAATAATGGGATGGATATTCATGAAAATTTCTCCTTGTGTTTTGATGTTAGGCCATCCTCTTATAATGAAATTAACCATAGAAGACTTTTATAGGTGATGTTAAAATTATTGGGTGGACTAAGTCTAAGACTTGATTGCTTGAAGTAAATTAGTGCAAGGGGTAAAATGGATGGAAGGAAGAGTTATAAAGAATCCTAAGAACCTAAGGGCCATTCGGCCATGTAGAAGAAATCCATATAGGTTGAATTGGATTAGTTAAATGCATGAATTTGGTGTGATTATTTAGCTTGTTGCTTGGTTGTATGTTGAGGAAAATGCATGGGTATTGAATTGACATATTCGGCCATAAGAGAGAATGAATTTGACCTATTGTATTCGGCTATACATGTATACTTATAAAGTGAATGTATGGCCATAGGTAAGAAGATAAATTTTTAAACTAAAGTACATTAAGGTGATAGAAGGAAGGGTTATAGGGGATCCTAGAGACCTAAGGGCCATTCGGCCATGGAAAAGAAATCCAAATGAGTTAAAATTATATTGTGGTGTGAAATCGATTAAATTGAAAAAGTTAAATGCTTGAATTTGGGGTGGTTGTTTAAACTAAATGTATGAAGTAAGGATTCGGTTCCTAGTTTTCTTGAATTTAATTGTGTGTAAATTGTTTTGAGTTGAGTAAAAAGGGATAGAGTGAATATGAACAAAATTTATTTAACATTTTAGATCGGGAACTAAAAGAGAAGAAACAAGATCGAGGAAAAGCAAAGATTATCGAGTAGCCGATTTACACGGCTCATCGACGACCGAGGTAAGTCCTTTAGTTAAATTATGTCAAAGAATAAATTATGGTTATCTTGACTATTAAAAATTGATAAATGTTAATATCCAATTGCATCATGGCCGAATGTATATCTACATATTGGTTGATGATTTATGTTGAGTATATGATGGAAATTATTTTGGCTAATGCAAGATGAATGAGTAAGTTCTTGAGCTACTTATTATTTAAAGATCATTTACATATCTAGTGAATGATAAAATTTGTATAAGCTTGGTGTAAAACCATGAGTTGGCCGAATGTGATAATGATGGATTAGATTGATTTCAAATTTACTTATTGCAATGGGAATAAATGTTTATGATTCGATATGTGATAGTGAAATGTGAAAAGCATATAATAATATTCGACATTCGGGCTTTGAGCCCAGCGAGCCTCGCGCTTGCGGTGACATTAATCGGGCTTTATGCCCTAGCGTGCCTTGTGCCTTGCGGTGTTATTTATCGGGCTTTTTGCCTAGCGTGCCTTGTGCCGGTGTTATTTATCGGGCTTCTACGCCTAGCAGGCCTTGTGCCGGTGTTACTTTACGGGCTTTTATGCCTAGCAGGCTTGATGCCGGTGATGTACTTTACCAAAGATAAATCGAATCCTTGTTCAAGATAAATTAAAGTTAATTTATTGGGTTTACGCTTCTGTAAGCATGTAAGGTATGTATGCTTAATATTACCTAGGTTAAATTAATATTGTGAGAATTGTGCTATATGTGTTTGAAATTAATATTGATGGATGTTATATGATGGAATTCGAGTTAGAATGTGCTATTATGGAACAATTGGTTTTCAAGCATAAATGTTTTATTATCATGAGTTAGGACTTACTAAGCTAGTAAGCTTAATTACGTAAAATGTTCTTCTTTGTTTTATAGATTTTGGTCACGTTGCGGACTCGTGAAGGATCTTCAAGAAGTCATCCACACTATCGCCTTCCTTTGGTATTTTGAGTTTTTGGTTGCGATTTAGAAGGCATGTATAGGCTAGATGAAGTTTTACAAACATACGATGGTTGACCTTGTATATAACAGCCATGCGAATATGGCTAAATATTTGGTTATGTATGTTTTGGGTTTTGTCATAAATGTGGGTAATAGTGATACTCCTTTAAATCGATGATGTTAGAATATCATGTGAATGTTTTAAGTACAAGCTATCTTCGTAAGTGATTAAAAATGCATGGAGAGTATGAATTGCATGTGAGTATATCCGGTTATAAGCTAGTAAGCATATTTAGTATAGAAACAGTCTTTAGTTACAGCAGTGATGTGAGTTAGAAAAATCACCAAAAATAGGATAAGTTGAATTAGATGGTGAATGAAGTATAGAATTAATCCTTATTGTGTCTATTTTTACATGGAAGAAACAGAGTAGGCAAAAGATTTATATATTATGAGAAAATTAAGTTTTAGTGAGACCTGCTCTGAATGCATTCGTGAGTCACTGTTCTGTTTTGGAAAAATTGTAAAAAATTGTACAAAAATAATTAGGAAGCATGGGTTAGATGTGTAAAACCCTTATTGAGTCTATTTTTCATTGGTATAAACTAAAACAGTATATGAAAATTGTGCAACGAGATAACTGTATTTTTGTAGAGACAGGTCAGAATTGTTAGACAGTGTAATAAGGGTAACTTTGATGAATAAACTGTACTAATTGACCACATGAAAAATTCTGGAAAAATTATGGTGAAATGTTATATGAGTTTAGTTTCAAGGAAAATTTACGGATCTAAATTTCGAGTTTTATAACTCGAGTTATGGTCGATTTAGTCAGCATGACACAGTTGGACAGCTTTAAAATTTTACACCTTAAGTTAATAGTCAAGTCTAGTAATGCCACGTACTCGATTCCGGTAAGGGCTTCGGGTAAGGGGTGTTACACCCTATCCCGTGTACAATTTATTTTTATTACAACCTACAGGGGTTTTCACATGGCTTGACACGTGCCTGTGTCAATGGCCCGTGTCCCTCACACGGCCTAGACACGCCCGTGTCTTCTACCCATGGAGCTCTCTGACTATGACGTCATCAACCCTTAATTAGCACACGGCCAAAGCACACGCTCGTGTGGCTAGCCCGTGGTCGATACTGACTTAAAACACTAACATGTAGGGGGCACATGGCCTATTAACACACCCATGTGGGTTGATCGTGTGTCACACACGGCCTAGATACACACCCGTGTGTCTACCCGTGTGGACACTTAAAGGCTACTTTCCAAGCTAATTACCACCCTGAAATCAAAATCATTCATATACTCAATCCAACCACTCAAATACTTCATCAAAACATGAATAACAATGCATAAATCATCATCAATTGATGTATAAACTTAGTAAATATTGGCCAATCACTTTAGCCATATACAAAAGAATAATAACCTAATAGCCAACACTTTGGCCCCTCTTAGGACTTACATCAAGATGAAATAATTCCTATACATGCCATACTTAATAAAGACAACTTGGCTATACCAAAATAGTGATTGATTGTTTGCTCCGAGCTCTGACGTCAATGTTCCACGAGTTAGCTTGGGAAGACTGCGAGGAAAGAAGAAGGGAGAAAAGTAAGCATATAGCTTAGTAAGTTTGCATGAAACTCATATAACAATATATTGACTCATTATAACTCATCCATTTCTAGTTAAGAACAACATAAAACTCAAGTGCATGACTTACTTACTCCTCACATGATACATAATAATTTCATGCTTGCATTATAATCATGGTACCTGTGTCACTTGATCACATAGATTAGTACATTTTACTAATGCAAAAGTAAACTCAACTTTCATTCTTCTTACCATGAAAAACGCCTTACATTAACCTTGTCTAACTTAATTTAATGCTATCTTTACTTACTCGACCTTCTTGTTGCCTCTTTCATATTTACCTCTTTTACTCGTTGAATTTCCCGGAATAATTGAGGTTACTCAATCTCATCAAACATGTATCTCAATGCCAATGCCATGTCCCAGACATGGTCTTATATGGGACCGCCTCATGATGCCAATGTCGTATCCCAGATATGGTCTTAAATGGGATTGTCTCATGATGTCGATGTCATGTCCCAGACATGGTCTTACACGAGATCTTCCTTTGGTGTCGAAGCCATGTCCCAGACATGGTCTTACATGAGACTTCCTTGTTGGATGCTGATGCCATGTCCTAGACATAATCTTACACAGGATCTACATTCGGTGCTAACGTCATGTCCCAGACATGGTCTTTTACGGGACCTACATTCCTTGGGTACCGATGCCATGTCTTGACATGGTCTTACATGAACTCTCCTTATGACATGTTGTGATAATAGTTTCCTCATTATTTTGAGACTTTAACCGGGACTTTCTCATACATATTCTCATTTACGATTCTTATCATAATATCAACCATTTTACTTCATAGAAATAATATACATTATACAACATAATAAGTAATTGAATGAGAATACACGTAAAACTTTAATTCATACAAACTTAGCTCGGTATTCAAAATGTATGTAGATATGCAATTTAGTCCTCGACTTTGTTCTTGCCTCAGTTTCGATCCGGGCTTCGTATTTCTTGATCTATAATAAAAATTTCACTTTTTAAAGTTACACATTGACTAAATCGACTTATATTTCATATTTTGGCAAAATTATAATTTTGCCCTTAGACTTTGGCAAAATGACCATTTTTCCCCTAGGCTCGGAAATTAATTCTAATCACAATCTACCTTCAAAAAGCCTAAGTGAACATTTAATACTCTTATAGCTATCATCAAAGCTCACCATTCACATACTACAAATTTATAACCTTTTCATTAAGGTCCAATTAGGTGTTTTCAAGACAACACCTTTGATAGAAGTTGTTCATCTAACAACTAAGACTCAATTTCTTCCATAAAAATGCAGCAAATAACAATGATAGCTCTCATGGAAAAAATCTAAACTTTTCACCATATTGCACAATAGTCCTCTCTTTTGAAAGCTTAGGCTTTAGGGGTCTCAAAAGTACAACTATTTTCAAGAAAAGATCACTAGAACACTTACTAGGATGGTGGAGAGCTTGCTGAAAATTTTGAGCTTTCAAACCCCTATTTTTTCTTGCAATTTTGGTGGAAGAGATGAACAAGAAAGATGGACATCATCTTTTCTTTATTTTAATATTAAACTACCAATTTAGACCACCTACTCACCAACTTTGACCAACTTGGTCAATCTTTATCCTCTATGGCCGGACAAGTCTATATTGGGGGTCTAATTGCCTTTTAAAGACCTCTAATTATCAATCTATGGCTATTTGGTACCTTTAGTTTATAGAGTGAGACTTTTGCATTTTATGCGATTTAGTCTTTTTTCGCGAGTCTAAATAATATTTTAATATTATTTCCTCTGCCTTTGATAAGTGATTATGCATGTGCTAAAGTTTCGTAAGTTAATTTGTCCGTCTATGTGTTTAATTTGACGTAAGGATTGAATTGCCTAAAATGTAAAATAAGCATGCTATTTGTTAAAGTACCAATATGTTGTGCCTTTTAAATGTTAAGGATTTAAATAGAAATATAGCCACAATTATTGTTAGTGGACAGCATGCTATTAAATGAATAAGTTTTATATGTTAAGATTTATGGTTAATATTTATAAGTTAATGTTATATGATATTTTATATTATAATAAAAAAAAGAAAACAAGAGTAAGTGGCCTTATTCTAATCATCTTCTTGCCAAAATTCATAAAAGAAAGAAAAGAAAAACTGAAGCTAGGGTTCGACCATTGAATTGTATAATTAAGGTCTGTTTTGACTTTAGGTTTTGATGATTTTTATGTTTTTGAGATTGTTGCTTAGTTTACTATCAAGCCCATGTCTCAATTTTGTGTATTGATGATGTTCATGAGATGTGCCATTGATGAAATGGTGAGTTTTGTGATGAGCTTAGTTGTTAAATGAAAGATTTGTGTTGGTTGAACATGCTTTGTTCTTGAATTTTTGATGAATTTAGCTAATTAGGGCTAAATTGAGAAAATAGTGACTTGAGGGACTAAATTATAAATTTGATGGAAAATATGGGATTGTATGAGATGTATGAACATTCGGCTAAGCATGGTTAAATGCTGATTTTGTGAAATTGATGTTTTGAGAAAACTGGACTAAATTGTTAAGTTGTGCAAATGGGAGGGTTAATTTGCAAATAACCTTAAATGTGTTCTTGGATTGAATTGAATGTGTTGATAAATAAAAGGGTTAAATTTGAATATGTATAGATCAATAACCGAAGAAATCGAACTTAGATCACGGGATGACAAAAGTATTTGAGTAGCCGTATCCATTTTCGTTAAATCGAACTCGAGGTAAGTCATTATACAAATAGACATATTTGTATTGAATTATGTATGTTCATATGACCATTGATAATGATGAATGTTTACGAAATGATACGTACATGAATTCTGAGATAAGATTGACGTAGTAAAAATGTCCGAGAAGTTCCGTACGAATCTAGGAATAGGTAGGATTAGCTATGTCATGACACATGTATTCGTTCTGTTTTATCATTTAAGACCACGTCTGGGATGTTGGCATTGATTCGAGATTCGTGTAAGACCACATCTGGGACATTGGCATCGATATGATCTTTACGTGTAAGACCATGTCTGGGACATTGGCATCGTATTGATTTGAGTAAGACCCTGTCTGGGACAGTGGCATCGATATTTTAGTACATGTAAGACTTCGTTTGGGACGTTGGCATTGTATGATTATTCCAAGCTTTCTGAGTATCCTATTGGATTCCGAACTGGTCAACGGGCAAGTTTGTGTCATGAAATGTTATGTGAATTGTAAATCCATTTCAGGTACGTTTATTAAGGACTCAAGGTGTGTATCAAAGGTAAGTATCTATATGAACTTACTAGAATGAATATGTGCTATGTAATAATGAGATGATATGTGAAAGTATTCTATATGAGTGATGTGCTTATGTGGAAATGAGTTGGAATATGTGATAAGTTATGGTTAAATAATGGAACTAAACTCTATGTGAGATGTATATGCTTGTGCATTTTAAGTTAAGTTTGTTTGTATATAACTTACTAAGCTTTTAAAAGCTTACTCAGTGTGCGTGTTTGTTCTGTTTTTTGTTTTTAGATCATCAAAGCTACTAAAGGCTCGGGACTGTCGAGGATCGTCGTCACACTACCCAAGCTCATTTTTTACATTTTGAAAATGTATATAGCTAGATATGGCATGTATAGGCTACATATTTGGTTAAGAATAAGATATGAACTTAGCCATGTGATTTGGCGAGTGATGTGTTGGTAATGTGTTGGTAATGTAAATGGTATTTGGCTAGTGTTTTGATATGGTTGGGTAGTATATGAAATGGTTGAGTTTTTCAGTATATATGATTGACAAAAGAATAAGCTCATGAAAGGAAAGAATGGATGAATTATGCTTGTGTTTACATGAGTTTGTCTTGTAATTTGGCATGAATGGAATTGGATTTGAATGTAAAGTATGGATGGTTGTTTTGGTGTGTTCTTGGTTGTCAAATGTGCATAGATTGTATTGAAAATTTGTTTTTAGGTATGACCCTAATGTGGTTGGCATTATGGCCTTGCAAATAGCCTATTTTGCCACACGGTAGTGGCACACAGGCGTGCCTAGTGACCGTGGGACTAAGTCAGTAGCTAGCTAAGAGCACACGGCCTTGGCACACAAACGTGCCTGATACCCGTGTGGTTTAGTCAGGATCGACCACGGCCAAAGTGCAAGGGCGTGCTTGGTGGTCGTGGAGCCAAGTCAGAATTGACCACGGCCAAGGTACACGGGAGTGTTTGGTGGCAGTGGAGTTAAGTCAGATTCGACCACGGGGGAGACACATGGGTGTGTCTAGCAGCTGTGGCAGGCACACGGCCTGCCCACACGAGCGTGTAACCCCTGAAACTTAGAAAGGTTTTAAATTTCTTAGACTTTTTGTATGTGTTTCAGTTTAGTCCCGGCCTTACTCTAAAGCATGTTTTAAGTCTCGATGACCTATGAAAGGGACACTATGATTGTAATCAATGATTTATTTTATGAATCGTATGAAGAAGTTCCATTCTGTTGGGTAATGCCTTTAACCCTAATCCGGCGACGGATACGGGATAAGGGTGTTATATTTGGTTGGTATCAGAGCTACGGTTTAGTCGATTCTCAGACTAACATAGCATGTTTGAGTCTAGTTATACATGCCATATTTTTGAACTGTGATAGTGTGATGAATCCTAACGTATAAAATGTGATTTTCGTATAGTAATGGACCCCGAAAGAGCCATAGCTGACGATGTAGAAAGTAATGCGCCTGCTCCCGCGCAAGGGATAACGCCTTCTGATGCGAGTCCGACAATGAGCGGCCAAGAGGGGGAAGCTAAACAAGCTTTCTTCCAGATGATGAGTGAGTGGTTCACTCAGTTTGTTAGAAATAATCCGGCTGTTTCGGAACCACCGCCCCCGATTAATCCCCTCAGACTACAGTGGTGCCATTGATTATGTATCTGAATCTGTTGAGTAAGTCTCCAGTTGACAAGATCAGTAAATATGGCGCTGAAGAGTTCAGGGCTACTATGATGATGATGCAGAAAAGGCCGAGTTCAGGTTAGAAAACACAATTCGGGTATTCGATGAAATGTCCTTAACTCCAGATGAAAGTATTAAATGTGTTCTTTCACTATTACGGGATGCAACATATCAGTGGTGGAAAACCGTAATTTCTATTGTTCCAAAAGAACGAGTCATGTGGGACTTCTTTCAGATTGAATTCCGGAAGAAATACATCAGTGAAAGATTTATTGATCAGAAACGAAAAGAATTTCTAGAATTGAAATAGGGTCGAATGTCTGTTACAGAATATGAACGAGAGTTCGTGCGACTGAGTCAGTATGCCCGAGAATGTGTATCATCAGACGCAATAATGTGTAAAAGATTTGAAAATGGTCTTAATGAAGATATCCGATTGCTAGTATGGATTTTAGAGATAAAAGAATTTGTGGTACTTGTTGATCGAGCGTGTAAAGCTAAGACACTCGGGAAAGATAAAAAGAAAACTGATTCTGAAGCTAGAGATATGAGAAAGAGATTTTAGAGTAGATCATTTCAACCTGCTTTGAGGAAATTTTGAGATGAGCATAGCCGTTCAAAGGTTAATACGGGTCAATCAAATAGAGATCGAGCTAGATCACAAATAAGCTCCAAAACTCCAGCAACTTCAGTAATTAGTGTTGGAAATGTCTGGACTGAGAGACCTGAATGTAAACATTGTGGAAAAAGGCATCTAGGAAGTTGTAGACTAAATGACAGAGCTTGTTTCAGATGTGTATCACTTAATCATTTTATACGTGATTGTCCTGAGTCTGTCGAGCCGCAGTCGCTCGTAACCGAGATCCGTAATGCACCTGTGAGAGGTAGACCTTCGAAGAATGTAAGAAATGTCAGTGGTAGTCAGAGAACTACAAGAGACACTGTTGCAAGATCTGAAGCTAGAGCGCCTACCAGAGCATATGCTATCCGAGCTCGTGAGGAAGCTTCATCTCCAGATATTATAACGGGTACTTTTACTTTTTATGATACTTCTGTGATTGCATTGATAGACCCTAGTTCTACGCATTCATATATATGTATGTATTTAGTATTCAGAAAGACTTTACCTATAGAGTCTACTGAGTTTGCTATAAAAGTATCGAATCCCTTAGGTAAAAGTGTCCTGGTTGACAAAGTATGCAAGAACTGTCTGTTAATGTTTCGAGATATCTGTTTCTCTGCTGATTTGATGCTATTACCTTTTGATGAATTTGATATTATTCTGGGTATGGACTGGTTGTCATTGCATGATGCAGTTGTAAATTGCAAAAGAAAGATTATTGATTTGAGATGTCCGAATAATGAAATTGTACGGGTTAAGGCTAATGATTTAAATGGATTGCCTGCTGTGATATCGGTATTAAAAGCACAAAGATATGTGAAAAAGGGTTATGAGGCATATTTTGCTTATGTGATTGATTTGAAAGTGTCTGAAAAGAAAGTTGAATCAGTGCCTATTGTCTGTGAGTTTTTTGATGTATTCCCTGAAGAATTGTCGGGTTTGCCTCCGATACATAAAGTTGAATTTGGCATTGATGTGTTGCATGGTATTACACCTATTTCGATATCTCCGTATAGAATGGAACCAATAAAATTGAAAGAGTTAAAGTCACGGTTGCAAGAATTGACTGATAGACGGTTTGCTAGACCGAGTTTCTCGCCTTGGGGTACTCCTGTTCTGTTTGTGAAAAAGAAAGATGGCACGATGAGAATGTGCATCTATTATCGTCAATTGAATAAGGTGACAATAAAGAACAAATATTCGTTGCCCAGGATTGATGATTTATTTGATCAATTGAAAGGAGCTATTGTGTTTCAAAGATAGATCTGAGATCGGGATATTATCAGTTGAGAGTGAAAGATTCAGACATTCTGACGACTGCTTTCAGAATAAGATACGGGCATTATGAATTTTTAGTTATGCCATTTGGACTAACCAATGCTTCTGCTGTTTTTATGGATCTGATGAACAGAATTTTTAAACCGTATTTAGATCGATTTGTGGTGGTGTTTATAGATGACATGTTGATTTATTCACGTGATGAAAATAAGCATGCTGAACATTTGAGAATTGTATTGCAAACTTTACGAGAAAAGAAATTGTATGTGAAATTTAACAAATGTGAACTCTGGTTGCGTGAAGGTAGTTTTCTGGGTCATATAGTATCAGCATCTTGTATACGTGTTGATCCGAGTAAGATTTCTTCTATTCTGGATTGGAAACCTCCGAAGAATGTGTCTGAAGTTCATAGTTTTCTGGGACTTACTGGTTATTATCGCAGATTTGTAAAAGGCTTTTCGATGATAGCTACTCTGTTGACTAGATTACTTTGGAAAGATGTAAGATTTGAATGGTCTAATAAGTGTCAAAAAAGCTTTGATCAAGTAAAAACTTTGTTAACTGAAGCTCCAGTGTTAGTACAACCGAAATCGGGCAAAGAGTTTGTAATATACAGTAATGCTTCGTTGAGTTGTCTGGGATGTGTATTGATGCAGGAAGGCAAAGTTATAGCTTATGCCTCAATACAGTTAAAGCCTCATGAAAAGAACTATCCAACACACGATCTAGAGTTAGTTGTGATTGTGTTCACATTAAAGATTTGGCGGCATTATCTATTCGGCGAGAAATGTCACGTGTTTTCAGATCATAAAAGTTTAAAGTATCTGTTAACCCAAAAAGATTTAAATCTACATTAGAGAAGATGGCTAAAGTTGCTGAAAGACTACTAACTTTTAATAGATTGCCATCCGGGTAAAGCTAATGTAGTTGCCAATGCATTGAGTCGAAAATCACTATTTACATTGCATGCTTTGAATGCTCAATTAGATTTGTCTGATGATAGTTCTGTGATAGCTGAATTAAAAGCGAAACCGTTGTTTGTATAACAAATATGTGATGCTCAGAAGGTTGATAATGAATTGTAATCGAAACAAGCTTAATGTGAATTGAATTTCGAATCTGAATTTCAAATTGTTGATAATTGCTTGAGATTCCGAAATCGTATCTGTGTTCCGAGAAACTCTGAGTTATTGCATTTGATTCTAAGTGAAGCACATAACAGTCGTTTATCATTTCATCCAGGAAGCACAAAGATGTATCAAGATCTGAAACAACATTATTGGTGTCTAGAATGAAACGAGACACATCTGATTTTGTGTCAAAATGTTTAGTTTGTCAGCAAGTCAAAGCTGAACATCAAGTTTCGTCTGGGCTGTTACAACCAATTCTGATTCCCGAGTGGAAATGGGATAGAGTAACGATGGATTTCGTTTCAGGATTGCCTCTAAATCTAAAAAAGAAAGATGTGATATGGGTAGTAGTTGATCGATTAATGAAATCTACCCATTTTATTCCAGTAAGATCTGATTATTCACTTGAGGGATTAGCCGAGCTTTATACTTCTGAGATTGTGAGATTGCACGGGGTGCCACTATCCATTGTGCCTGACAGAGATTCAAGGTTTACATCACGATTCTGGAAGAAATTACAAGAAGATTTAGGTACGAAGTTGCATTTCAGTACAGCTTTTCATCCGCAAATGGATGGTCAATCCGAGTGGATTATTCAGATTTTCGAGGATATGTTGAGATGTTGCATTTTTGAGTTTAATAGTACGTGGGAATCGTACTTGCCATTGATTGAATTTGCATACAATAATAGTTATCAGTCAAGCATTAAAATGGCACCTTATGAAGCTTTGTACGGACGTAAATGTCATACACCTCTGTATTGGACTGAGCTTAGTGAAAATAAGTTACATGGGGTTGATCTGATAAAAGATACTGAACAGAAAGTGAAAGTGATCCGAGATAGTCTGAAAGCAGCATCTGATCATCAGAAGTCTTATGCGGACTTGAAAAGGAAGGATATTGAATTTGAGATTGGTGACAAAGTGTTTCTGAAGGTGTCTCCGTGGAAGAAAGTACTCCGTTTCGGACGTAAAGGCAAGTTGAGTCCAAGGTTTATCGGGCCGTACGAAATTATTGAATGTGTTGGGCCTGTTGCATATAGATTAAGGTTGCCCTCTGAATTAGAAAAGATTCATAATGTATTCCATGTATCGATGCTCCGTAGATATCATTCTGATCTGTCACATGTGATTGCTCCGTCTGAAATTCCAATCCGATCTGATATGACATATGAAGAGGAACCGATTTGTATCTTAGCTTGTGAAGTGAAAGAGTAGAGAAACAAAAAAATTTCGTTAATTAAAGTATTGTGGAATCGACACTGAATAAAAGAGGTTACGTGGGAACCTGAAGATTCAATAAGATAGCAATATCTGGATCTGTTTAACGGCAAGATTTTCGGGGACGAAAATCCCTAAGGGGGGAGAATTGTAACAGTCCGGCTTATACCCTAGTCGGAACAGTGATTTCCGGACCACAAATTCGAGTTTAAATAATATTTTAATATTATTTTCTGTGCCTTTGATAAGTGATTATGCATGTGCTAAAGTTTCGTAAGTTAATATGTCCATCTATGTGTTTAATTTAATGTAAGGATTGAATTGCCTAAAATGTAAAATAAGCATGCTATTTGTTAAAGTACCAATGTGTTGTGGCTTTTAAATGTTAAGGATTTAAATGGCAATATAGCCACAATTATTGTTAGTGGACGGCAAACTATTAAATGAATAAGTTTTATATGTTAAAATTTATGGTTAAAATTTATAAGTTAATGTTATATGATATTTTATATTATAATAATAATAAAAAGAAAACAAGAGTAAGTGGCCTTATTCTTATCATCTTCTTGCCGAAATTCATAAAAGAAAGAAAAGAAAAACTCAAGCTAGGGTTCTGCCATTGAATTGTATAATTAAGGTATGTTTTGACTCTGGATTTTGATGATTTTTATGTTTTTGAGATTGTTGCTTAGTTTACTATCAAGCCCATATCTAAATTTTGTGTATTGATGATGTTCATGAGATGTGGCATTGATGAAATGGTGAGTTTTGTGATGAGCTTAGTTGTTAAATGAAAGATTTGTGTTGGTTGAACATACTTTATTCTTGAATTTTTGATGAATTTAGCTAATTAGGACTAAATTGAGAAAATAGTGACTTGAGGGACTAAATTGAAAATTTGATAGAAAATATGGGCTTGTATGAGATGTATGAACTTTTGGCTAAGCATGGTTAAATGCTGATTTTGTGAAATTGATGTTTTGAGAAAAATGGACTAAATTGTTAAGTTGTGCAAATGGGAGGGTTAATTTGCAAATAACCCTAAATGTGTGTTCTTGGATTGAATTGAATGTGTTGATAAATAAAAGGGTTAAATTTGAATATGTATAGATCAAGAACCGAAGAAATCGGACTTAGATCGCGGGAAGGCGAAAGTATTTGAGTAGCCGTATCCTTTTTCGTTAAAACGAACTCGAGGTAAGTCATTATACAAATAGACATATGTATATTGAATTATGTATGTTCATATGACCATTGATAATGATGAATGTTTACGAAATGATACGTACATGAATTCTGAGATAAGATTGACATAGTGAAAATGTCTGAGAAGTTCCGTACGAATCTAGGAATAAATAGGATTAGCTATATCATGACACAGGTATTCGTTCTGTTTTATCATTTAAGACCACGTCTGGGACGTTGGCATTGATTCGATATTCGTGTAAGACCACGTCTGGGACGTTGGCATCGATATGATCTTCATGTGTAAGACAATGTCTGGGACATTGGCATCGTATTGATTCGTGTAAGACCTTGTCTGGGACAGTGGCATCGATACTTTAGTACATGTAAGACCTCGTCTGGGACGTTGGCATTGTATGATTATTCCAAGCTTTCTGAGTATCCTATTAGATTCTGAACGGGTCAACGGGCAAGTTTGTGTCATGAAATGTTATGTGAATTGTAAATCCATTTCAGGTACGTTTATTAAGTACTCAAGGTGTGTATGAAAGGTAAGTATATGTATGAACTTACTAGAAAGAATATGTGCTATGGAATAATGAGATGATATGTGAAATTATTCTATATGAGTGATGTGCATTTGTGGAAATGAGTTGGAATATGTGATAAGGTATGGTTAAATAATGGAACTAAACTCTATGTGAGATGTATATGCTATGTGCATTTTAAGTTAAGTTCGTTTGTATATGACTTACTAAGCTTTTGAAAGCTTACTCTATGTGCGTGTTTGTTCTATTTTTTGTTTTTAGATCGTTAAAGCTACTGAAGGCTCAGGACCGTCGAGGATCATCATCACACTACCCAAGCTCATTTTGGTACATTTTGAAAATGTATATAGCTAGATATGGCATGTATAGGCTACATATTTGGTTAAGAATAAGATATGAACTTAGCCATGTGATTTGGCTAGTGATGTGTTGGTAATGTGTTTTAATGTATATGATATTTGGCGAATGTTTTGGTATGGTTGGGTAGAATATGAAATGGTTGAGTTTTTGAGTATATATGATGGACAAAAGAATGAGCTCATGAAAGGAAAGAATGGATGACTTATGCTTGTGTTTACATGAGTTTTAGTCTTGTAATTTGGCATGAATGGAATTGGATTTGTATGTAAAGTTTGGATGGTTGTTTTGGTATGTTCTTGGTTGTCAAATGTGCATGGATTGTATTGAAAATTTGTTTGTAGGTATGACCCTAATGTGGTTGGCATTATGGCCTTGCAAATGGTCTATTTTGCCACACGGTAGTGGCACACGGGCGTGCCTAGTGACCGTGGGACTAAGTCAGTAGCTAGCTAAGAGGACACGGCCTTGGCACATGGACGTGCCTGATAGCCGTGTGGTTTAGTTAGGATCGACCATGGCCAAAGTGCAAGGGCGTGCTTGGTGGCCGTGGAGCCAAGTCAGAATTGACCACGGCCAAGGTACGTGGGTGTGTTTGGTGGCCGTGGAGTTAAGTCAAATTCGACCGCGGGGGAGACACATAGGCGTGTCTAGCAGCCGTGGGAGGCACACGGCCTGCCCACATGGGCGTGTAACCCTTGAAACTTAGAAAAGTTTTAAATTTCTGAGAATTTTTGTATGTGCTTCAGTTTAGTCCCGGCCTTACTCTAAAGTGTGTTTTAAGTCTCGATGACCTACAAAAGGGACACTATAATTGTAATCGATGATTTATTTTATGAATTCTATGAAGAAGTTCCATTCTGTCAGGTAATGCCTTTAACCCTAATCCGACAACGGTACGGGATAGGGGTGTTACACATTCTAACTTAAGTAGAGCTCCTTGAGGAGTTACTTAACTAGAAGATTTTATGTGTATAACCATCAACTCAACACCTATCACATCTTGTACCACAAATAAGTCATCATGAGATAATCCCACCGAGAAACATATTGTGACTAGTTGTCCTCTTTTGATAATACTCTAGAAAGTCATATTTTTATGTGCTAATTGCATATTTATTTTGAGTATGATTCTACTAATTTGAGCTATTTATGGTCCTTTATCTTTTAGGGACTAAATTGAAGGAAAAAGTAAATTTAAGGGCGAAAAGCATGAAATTAAAGATGAATTGGACCAACATGCGACAGAGGGAAAAAGGTGGTGCCGAAAATACAAACATGGAAGACCTAAAGACAAAAATGCAAAAGAAGAGATTTTATAGCACAAGACTCTATTTAATGTTATTAGGATAATTATTAAGGATAATTATTTAGATTTAATTTTAGAATTTATTTTCATTTATTTTCATTTATCTTTAATTATCTTTAATTATTTGTATTTATCTTTTAGAATTTAATTAGGAATAGGCTAGGTTTTCTAGTACTATAAATAGGGGATGGAGTGGCACATATTTGACATCTTTTTTTCCTGTAAACACTCATTCTCCCAAAAACTTTGTCTTTTGTTCTTTCAGTATTTTCTTCAATAAAAATCTCATTTCTATTATATTTATTTCTTTCCCAAAAATCATGAGCCACTAAACCAATCTAGCCGAAGGTTGTCAAAATTCCCCCAAAAGCTTCATGAGGCTTAGAACCCACGGTTAGCCTTCTCAACAAGATATTCATCGCATCTCCACATTACGGGGCAGACGCTTTCGTCCATGTCCCTTAATAGGTGATCTTTTCAACTTGTGCAACGAACGACCGCTTTGTACGTTTTGGAAAGGTTGCACAGACGGTTCGTTGGCTTTTTGCGTCAAAGGTTGGTGAATCCAAGAGAAAAAACGGCATGGTATTCACCGTTGGGAAGTGATGATCTAACAGAAGATAGTCCCACAAAAGCGATTATTGGCTAGAGTCAGGGTCCGCCAAATTTTAAGTCTAAATCCTTGGAGCTGGTGGTCATAGGTGTCCTCTTCCACTATAACTGGCTTTTCCTGCTCGAGAAGGGTTACTTAAAAGCCAAGGATTGAACCCAAGGCAAAACGAGACAACCGGAGGCTAGAATCTCGCCTCATAAGAAACTTACTCTTCCCTAAACTCTGTTTATTTTCATATTCCTCATTTTAATTTTCGCAATTTATTTAATCTCACAATTTCAACTCACTTTAAATTCTGTTTTTATTTTTCCAGATCGAAATTCTTAATTCAGTTTTTTTATTTCTCAGAAATGCAGGTTTTCTTGGCCAAGCAATTGTCTAGGATTTCAAGAAACGGGCATTCGTACAATCCAGTCCCTGAGGATTCGACCCTACTTCCCCTTTACTATTATTTTTACTATTTTACAGGGAATATGATATTTTTTATGCTTTCAACGACGCATCAAATTTGGCGTCGTTGCCGGGGATCGATAACGTACTAATCTTTTTTTTTTGTTTCTTATGGCCAGATCTGCTCTAGGAACTCTTGCATTTGATTTAGAGATTGAAAAGACTGCGAGAGCTAATCGCAAGGAAACAAAGCTAAGAAAAAAGTAGTCAACGGTGGTTGGGACTCAAAGTAATCCACCGCTAGAGATTAGAATTGACGATGAAGTAGAGTCAAGGGTTAACGAAAACCCTACTCAAACTTTTGAAGGCAAAAAAAGTAGAAGTCGATTCCCCAGAAGAAGTACTTAACGCTAGGGTTGATGGAAACCCTAATTTATCACCTCAACCTATGGCTCAGACAATTCGGCAACTGGCCAAAGCACTGGCAGAACAATCGCCACTATGCATCGCGTATCCTACTATGAATACTGATTTTGAATTAAAGTCAGGCTTAATCCAACTACTGCCAACTTTTCGTGGGTTGTAAAATGAAAATCCCCACAAGCATTTGAAAGAGTTTCATATGGTTTGTCTTAGCATGAAACCTCAGGGGGTAACTTAGGATCAAATCAAATTGCGTGCTTTCCCTTTTTCCTTAGCAGATTCTGTTAAGGAATGGTTATTTTATTTACCTCCTGGATCTATTACAACTTGGGCTGATTTATCTCGTTTGTTTCTCAACAGGTTTTTTCCAACACCCAGAGCAGCTGAGCTAAGAAGAGAGATCGTTGGAATAAGGCAAAAAGAAGTAGAGTCTCTTTACGACTATTGGGAGCGGTTTAAGAAATTGTGCGCAAGCTGCCCACAACATGATATGACAGAGCAATCTCTCCTCCAATACTGTAACACCACAAACCCGGCCCATGCATTACGAGCGGATCTGGTATGTCACATGAAGAAAGTGTTTAAAGAACTTGTGAATGTACTAAAGATTGACGTTAATTTGATATAGTTAAGAAAGCAAGTTTGGTTTATAAATATTCGATAAAATACTAAAAATTTCAAGAAGTTGATTGATGAATCGAAAATCAAACTATTGAACTTTAAAACCGTGACTTTTGAAAATATTGTTGATAATTTGAAAGAAAATCCAAGTTAAATTATTTGTTATGAAATCCACTTGTTAATCAATTTTGGAAACCGTTATTTATGATTTTAGAAAATCCCATTTTAAATCAATCTAAGAAAAATAATAATTACGTCCCAAACATAAAGCAAATTAAAGCTTATCCTAGAGGCCTTATTACAACCTTAAACCCAAAATAGTAAAAGTAATAAAATAAACGGAAGAAGAAATTTAAAGTTCAAAACACTATTTCTGAAGTATGGCCTCCACCGAGTCATCATTGGCCTAAGTCCTCATCACTGAGCATTACCTGCAAGGATTAAGGAAAAAAAGGGTGAGTTACTAGAACTCAGTATGCAATCCCCCTTACCGTCATCCACTGGGCCTGAACTCATATAGTATCATCTTGGACTGAAGCCCATTTACATAGCAATATCTAAATGAAGTAAATGTATGCAATCCAACCCATCCATCCATCACAACCCCGACCAGCCAATCACACCTGTGGGGATCAAGTCAACCTACCCCGCCGCTCACACCAAATTTGCAGTCAAACTGCTATCATATAGTATTTTTGTGGTTAAGCCACCGAAATCTTATTTAAGCACAATAATATACAAAATGTGGCAATGCCACCAGGCTACACTGCTCTCCATACAATTTTTCTCATCCCATGCAATATGTAAAAATGCCACATACATAATAATATAACATAAAACATCCACATATAAATATCAACTATTAATCAAGTAATTTATTAAGGTAAATCGACCAATTATAGTTCTTCGGTAATTCGGCCCACTAAGGCATTCTAGCAAATCGGCCCGTAGGGGCATTTTGGTAAATCGGCCCATAGGGCCATTTTCGTAATTTATCGAATTTTATACCGATTTTAACAGATTTTAGAAATAATGATGTTTAAGCTAATTACACGATTCATGCTATATTACGGTTATTAGACTTGTAAAGCAACAACGATCTATTCGTCCAATCATAATGGTGAATCATGAATCAATGGAATTTCGTTGTGAGATTACACACCTGATTAAGGTAAGGACAAAACCTTCTTGATCGTCGGCACCTAAATCACCATTACACTCGATTAACCAACAAACGAGATTTTATTAATCCAAATCTAAATCAGATGATTTAACGAAATGCTTACCCTTAGTATCGTGAACGACCACGATTTTCCTATTCTCACCGGATGATGGTCCACAACCCGGTGGGAAATCTCGAACTGCCGATACTGCCCTATGTTTGAACTTGGGAGTAGGAATCGCAAATCCACTCTTTTTTGCTCTCCTATTGATTTTCTTTTAATAACACTACCACTTGCCTCCATTGAAAGAGCCTCGGTTAGTATAATACTACTATGAGAGAAAGTAGTTGTTTAGGGATAGGATTCGGCTTACCACTACTTCCGAAGAACCAACGAGTACAGAAAATGAGTGATTTAGTCCCTAGAATAAATGTTTAAACATAATCATCGATTCATTTTAGAGGAATAACCAAGTATTGAGAGATATCGGAATGAACCTTGAAGAAATCCATTACCTTAATGATAATAAATCTGACTTCCACCGATTGACTTAAGGCTAGAGATAAATCGGCTAGGATGTGATATACGGCCACCTACTAGTACACTATGAAAAAGAAGAGATGATTACAATTTAAGAGAGTAGGAGAAAATGATATTTTGGTTTAGAAACAAAATAGAATAACCGAATAGTGATGGACACACATTCGGCTAGGGAGGAAAAGAAAATGAAAAGAGAAGAAAGAAACCACTTACCGATTTGATCAAAGAAGAGAGTGCCAACACGAAAGAGAAAGAAATAATGAAGAAGAGATTAAGGGTCAAAATATTCGACTATGGAGAGAAATGAACAAGAAGATTCGGCCACCAAAATATTGATTAAAGAAGAAGAAAGAAGGGTTGAAGAAATGTGAAAAAAAGAAAAGAAAAGATGGAGAAAGAGTGCTAGATAGTTTCGACTAACAAAGGAAAAATGAGCAAGAATGGATTGATAGTTTCGGCAAAACAAGGGAGAAAGATGAACAAATGTGCTAGAGTGTTTCGGCCAAAACAAGGGAAAAAAACGAAGTTGGAAAAGAAAAGTACCCAAAATGCTAAAAGAAACCAAAACCTTTCATGCACAAAAACCATAAGAAAATCAGCTCCCTAACTCCCCCTACCAAAATCGTGTACTTCATTCACCAAAAAGGTCATGGTTGACCAAAAATTCTATCCCAAGCACCTACCAAATATTCGACCAACATATCCCCCTTCTTACTCCTTTCTTTTACTTCTTTCCTTACTCTCCTCCTTACCTTATTTTCTTAGTCTTCTTTCCATCAATGAAAAGTCTTCCTTACCTTATTTAAAACCTTGGCCGACACTTTGGAAAAGAAGCACAAAATAATCCAAAAATTTTGTAAAAGGTGGGATTTGAACTCCACCCCTCTAGCCCCCTTCATGTAACGCCACACCACTCTACTACTAGCTCCTCTTGTGCTAGCAAAATAAACACTTATTTCCGTAAGTCCTGATGTCACTTACCTCCTTCCCCTTAAGTGCTTAAACACAAAAAAATTTACCAAGGCCCAACTCAATCCAAAGCCTTCTTAGGACCCCTAAACATACACAATTAACATTCTTAACTAGCCTAATGCATGATATAGTGCAAAACATGAAATCCCGAATTTCAGGATGTTACAAATACCCATGGAGATGAATATGGTAAACACCGCTAATAGAGAAGCGTTGATCAACATGACTTCCCAACAAGCAAGGGACTTAATCTCCACGATGGCTGCAAATTCTTAATAATTCCGAGCCAATACTGAACCTCCTAGTAGGGTTCACCAGCTAAGTAATTCAACCTTAGAGGATAAAGTTGATAGACTTACTAATATGATGAATTCTCTTATTGTAGAAAAAGCAAAGACAGTCCGGTTGTGCGGAATATGTGCTATGCTTGATCATACAACTGACGCATGTCCCAGTTTGAATGATGATACTATGGCTCATTTAGATGCTGTGAGAAATTTCCCTAGGCTACCACTAAGGCGATACGATCCTTACGCTAACACCTACAACCCAGGATGGAGGGATCACCTTAACTTAAGTTATGGGGCCAACTCATGATATAACCAGCCATACCAGAACCGAGTTCCATAGCAGCCACAAGATTTAGGTAATTCTCTAGGAACTTTGGTCAATAAATTAACAGCTAATATGCTTGATTTTCATCAGAAAACCGGTACATCTATAAGAGAATTGACCATACCAATTGAGAAATTGAACTCTCAAGGGAAGCTGCCGTCACAAATAGAACCTAATCCAAGACAACACGCAAATGCAGTGACATTGCAAAGTGGAAAGGTACTGGAACCAATTCCTGATAGGAATCTTGGCCAAGAAATCACCCAGGAAAAACCCGAAAAAGACAAACAGGTCCGATCGAAACCTCTATTGCCTAAAACTCAACCTCCATTTCTAGAATGTTTCAACCAATGTCGAAGAGGTAAAAAGGACAAAGAGATCCTCGAAACATTTAGGAATGTCGAGATCAACATTCCGCTGTTGGATGCCATCAAGCAAATTCTGCAGTATGCTAAATTTCTTAAAGAGCTTTGCACCAACAAGCGAAAATTAACAGGTAATGAAAGGGTAAATGTCGGTGAGAATGTATCCGCAGTGTTACAGTGAAAAATGCCGGCAAAATGTAAAGATAGGGGCATGTTTGCAATACCATACAAAATAGGCCATTTAGGAATTAAGAAGGCTATGTGTGATTTAGTGGCCTCCATAAATGTCATGCCTTTTTCTGTTTATGAATCACTTAACGTGGGTTTTTTTAATAAAAACGGTGTTATCATTCAATTAGCAGACAGGTCCATTGTGAATCCTGAAGGAGTCCTCGAGGACGTATTAGTTAAAGTCAATGAACTTATCTTCCCTGCAGACTTTTATGTGATAAAAATGGAAGAGGATAACGCTCCTGGGTCTTCAAACATCTTGTTGGGGCGACCTTTCCTTAGTATTACAAATACTAAGATTGACGTACGAAGTGAAACTCTCACGATGGAGTTTGATGGGGAGTTCGTGAAATTTAACATTTATGGAACTATTACCCACCCAAGTGAAGTCTTGGACGTAAACCGTGTCGGCATAATTAACTCATCAGTAGAAAAAACTTTTGAGTCATCTTATGGAGATAAGTCTAAAATGATGCTTGATGATTTTCAATCTATTAATAAATTATTGGCTCATATGGATACTAAACTTCTACCTTCTGTTGTGCAGGCATCAGATCTGAAATTAAAACCACGTCTCGAGCATATCAAATCCACATTTTTGGAGAATGATGATACCATTGCCGACTTAAAAGGGATCAACCTCTTGGAGGAAAATATGAAACCAATGAAAGAGGCGCAAGGACGATTAAACCAAATATGGTGGATGTGATAAAAAAGGAGAATTTCCAAGCCCATGCGAACGAAAGAATTCAGCCGAAATAGCCCCAATACTAGTTGAGGCGTCAAGCTAGGGACGTTAAACAAGCGTTTGTTGGGAGGCAACCCAACCTTTATTTTTTACTTTTCTTAATTTTTATTATTTATTATTTTATTTCATTTTATTAGTATTTCTTATTTTATTTCATTTTATTAGTATTTAGTATTTTATTTCATTTTATTAGTATTTATTATTTTATTTTATTATTTATTACTTTATTTTTGGATATTGATAAAATTCTCTTCTTTTATCTAGGTACACTAACGCGAAAATAGGGACAAAAAGGAGAAAAACTAAAAAATTGGCATGAAACAGCTCTTATTCCATCCCTATTCCAGTCTGGAATAGCGAGATTCCCTAAAACCTGCCTCCAAACACTCACCCTTTAGCCAAACACCATTCCTATACACCCCCAAACCCTAAAAATAAACCCATTTTAAAACCAAAAATCCCATCAGCCGTCGCACCTTCTTCCCCACCCATCCATCATCAATTTTCAGCTACCAAGGTTAGAACCCGAAGCCGAGCCATCGCTGCACGCATCACCTACCCCATCGCCACCCTTCACCGGTTCGCCTTCTTCTTCCCTTCCGTACAAAACAACTGCACCATCGCCCTCCTCTCCACGTGTGCCGTCCTTTACGATAGTAATTACACGGAGAGTTCTTTTAACCTTTTTCCACCTACTTGTTTATTTTCTTCCACATCGAGGACAATGTGTTTTAAGTAGGGGGAGGTATTCCTGTAATATCCTAAAATAGGGGTTATTTTTTAATTGAATTGTTTTGCATGAGTTTGGACTATTGTGATATTATTTGTTGTGTTTTAAGATCTAATTATAAGTCTAGAGTAGGCCTGAGTTGCGAAAAATTTTTGTTTTTAAGTTTTAAGTAAAGGGAACTGAAGGAGCTAGGGGTTAAGTGTAATTGTGGGGGTATTTTAGCACAAGATTGGGCTTGGTAAAGTGGCAAGGAGGCGCCACTTAAAGCCTTGTGTTTGACGCCACTTGCAGGGGAAGGAGATCTCAGGTTCGAGCAACAGAAATCCCACTATTTGCTTATTATTTTGACGCCAATGAGGGGGAGGAGTTGTGCTCAGCGTAAACTCTGTCAGATAAGGATGGACCAAGTCAAAATATTTGAATTGGTGGCAAGGAGAAAAATAAGGAGCTTGTGGAATTCAAATTCGTTTGAATTTGTGGCCAGGAGAGGTTTGAGGCAGTTGCCGAATTTTGAACTCCTGTTAGGGGGAGTGATCGGTTTGGGGAAGCTGAGTAGGGGGGTTGCCGAAATTCTTTTGGGTGGCTAGATGACATTTTCGGCTAGCCTTTGTTCTGTGTCAAAAGCCGAAAAATTCTTTTTGAAGCCTTGTCGATTCCACCTTAGTGCGCCATAATGAACCAAAAACCGAAACTCCATAGGTAATTGCTGATTTCCCTCTAAATCATTTGGCCGAATCTTCATTTGAGTCTTTTTCATCTTTTCTTTTCTTGATAGCCGAAAAATAACCCTCTCCTCTTTATCTTTTCTCCTTCTCAAGAGTTTGCCCGAATCTTCCTCTTCTCCACCTTTCTTCTTCTTCTCTTCATAACTGCTCAAAGTAACATCTTCCTCTTCACTTTCTTTTTGCTGAAACCCCTTAGTCCCTTCTCTTTAAACCCAAGGCCGAACACCATTCATACCTCTTCCTTTTCTTTTCTTTTTGTGTTAGCCGAATATTAATCGTTTCTCTTCTATCAACCATAGCTGAATCTCCCTTCATCATTCAACCTCTGTCGAAATCTTCTTTCTTTCTCCTAGTGTTGTTTTAGCCGAATATCAACAAGGGTAGATCTCTTTTGGGTCTTTTCTCTAATCGATTTTGAAGGGTAATTGTGCTTGGTTCTTATTTTCTCTTTTCTCTTTCGACTTTCATAAGAGCAAAGCCGAATTTCGGCATTTGGTGAAAGATTTCTAACTATCTTTTAGAATCGATTTCTCCTAGGTTCTTCGGGTTCTTGGAAGCAGTCGATCTAAGCCTCTATTCTCTAGCAATCGAATCCATCAAGCCTATGGTAAGGATCTATGGTGATTTAATTACTCTCTTAGTTATTTGGTTAAGCCGAAGGCTATTAAAAGTGAGATTTGGTTGTTGAGCGATTGTAAGGGGAGAAGCAGTCTCGCGTATCTTGCATTGTGATTCATTTTCGTAAGGCAGAAAGGTAAGGATGGTGTAGTTTATGCATAATCTCACCCTTTGGGATTTCTTGGTATAGCCGAATGGCCTATGTTACTAACCTTAGTGTTGCCCGAATGTAGGAGCAAGGGATCTAGTGCAGTAGATCAGTTCTTCGGGATTTAGGGCTTGCATTAGTAACAGGTGTGTAATTTACACACTTTATAACTCAGTAATATATTAATAACCTGAATGTATTAAAGCCGAAAACAGTGTAGATCTTGATATGATACCCTATGGGTATGAGCAAGGATTCGGGTAAGTCCGTTTCGATACGATTTGTTATATGATGCATGAAAATATGATCTATGCTATATTTACTGTATGTTCATATTAAAGCATGATGGCATGATTTGCATGAGTATTACATTGATATGGGTAATATGAGTGGAGAGGGAAGATGATATCTGTGACTTTGGGTCACCAGAGGTTTCGCACCTCCAGTGGTTTGGTACCACAGATTCTTTTGTGACTTTGGGTCACCAGAGGTTTGGCACCTCATAGCGACTTGTCCCAGTGGCTTAGCACCACAGTGGGTTGGCCCCATAGTTGATATTTTGGGATCGTCGCCAGTGATTTGGTATCACACGTGGGTTGGCCCCACACTTGGTATATTGATATTTTGTGACTTTGGGTCACCAGAGGTTTGGCACCTCATAGCGACTCGTCCTAGTGGCTTAGCACCATAGTGGGTTGGCCCCACATATGATATTATGGGATTGTCGCTAGTGATTTGGTATCACAACGTGGGTTGGCCCCACAGATGGATTATTCGTGACTTTGGGTCACCAGTGGTTTGGCACCACCAGTGGTTTGGTACCACACGGGGTAGAAAAGGAGTTACGGATGGCTAGGTTTAGGTCCATTATTTATATTGCTTGGTTATGACTTGTGTAAGTATGTTGCATTAACCGGGAGGGGGATTTATGCAGTGAGTCTTGGTGACTCACCTTCTCCCTTATCTTTTCAGGTGACTCGTAGATTGCGGATGAGGAGCCGGATGGACTCGAGGTAGCCATGCATTAAAAACATTTGGTATTGCTTGGATTTTGAATTGGATATTTATTTTCTTTTTCGTTTTTATTTGGTTTTGCAATAAGGCCTTTTTGATTATATTTTCTTAGATTATTTATATGCTTTGAAATTTGTTTTAAACATGGCTAAGTAAATTACTTGATTAACTTAATAATTTGAACACAAAGTTTTCTAAACTACAAAAAATGCAAAGGTTTTCAAAACTTACCATCGGGTAACACTAACCACTTCATAACAAAGCGGACTCAAATAATTTCCAAACTTAGGTTTTCCACACTTAATTCAAACGATTTCAAATTCACTAAACAAGAATCAATCGAGTTTTATAATCTAAACGTTTTTCTACTTATGGATCGACAACTAAGTTTTAAAGATTGTTTCCCAGAATTTTAAAATAAACTATCGGTTTTAACAAGTCATGCACCTGATTTCTACAAACATAAGACAACAAAGAGTTTTCACTAAAATTTTAACCGGTAACCTGTTTTCTCCAAAACGATTTCCTCTGTGACATGCCAGATTCGGTCGTGGTGTGTTGATCGGGTTTGGGGTGTTACAATTCCTCATTATTTCTATCGTTTTATCTGCTGCTTTTACTGTTGTGTTACTGTTGTTGTTGCCTTGTGTTTGTTTCTGCCCACATTTATTTTTTTCGAATATTCTGCCTCTTTTCATGCCCAAGAATTTGACCATGACTTGGCCACTGTTTGACCTCAATGCATGATTCTTATCTACTTTTTGACCTCAATGTGAATTGGGCCAATTCCAATTTTGATTTACCAGCGACTTGTTTCATAGCTTTAATTTGAGCCGCCGATCCTACTCTGGAGACGGAAATCCCCACATTAATAAGCAGTCCGATTCCAAAGATTGAATAGATCGGCTGATAAGAATATTTGTCCATCTGTAATGGAAATCACATTAGTAGGTAATTATGATTTTGCTTGATAGATTTCATCTCCACTGTTTTATTTCTTTTAGTTAAAATAATTATGATTAATAGAGTTATCCCTATTTTGCTTTTAGTAAATTTAATTAAGTCTTGATATAAAGTGGACACTTAATATGATTGCATGCAAAATTAATGTTCATGGCTATTAGGTGATTATTGAAACTTATTCTTGACACTTGATTGTTTTCCCTAAGTTCTCCAAAATTAAAATTTCGTTTAATGTTAACAATTTTTCCGCGGTTATGAGTGCAGCTTAAAAACGTGACAGACTGAGTAATCAGGGTAGGGTTCTTGGGTTGTCATCCTATTTCGCGTCAAAAGGTTGTGTGACGTGTTAGGTAAAACTCCGCTAACCGGAATTAATTCTTACGAACATTTTGGGCTGAGTAACTGGGGTGAGGTGCTTGGCTGTCATCTCTTTTCATGTCAAAAGGTTCGATATGTTCTTAAGAAAAATAAAAATTAGGAATGTGTTGGGCTGAGTAATCGGGGTGGGGTGCTTGGCTGTCATCTCTCTTCGCGTCAAAAGGTTCAATATTTTCCGAAGAGAAAGTAAATAAATAAAGTTGAAATTAAAGTAAAAAAGAAAATAAATAAATAAATAAATAAATATGCATTAATAAAATTTGGGGACTAAAAGGAGAAATAAATAAGGTGTCTTGATAGGTTTGGTAAATTACCTAATTTTCATGAAATAATCCAAGTCGATCTTAATTTTATGTGTGTTAATTGGAACACTTTTTCAATTTTACTTAAATAAAGCTAAGGGTTCTCTTTATTTTTCGTATGCATTTTGACTAATTTTTATAAAACTTTGGAGTAGAATTTCTTTCATGCAGGATCTAATTTTCATTGTGGACAGGAACCATACTTCAGGGCAAGCATGGGTTAAGTAGGGGGGAATTTGATAATACTCTAGAACGTCATATTTTTATGTGCTAATTGCATATTTATTTTAAGTATGATTCTACTAATTTGGGCTATTTATGGTCTTTTATCTTTTAGGGACTAAATTGAAGGAAAAAGTTAATTTAAGGGCGAAAAGCGTGAAATTAAAGATGAATTGGGCCAACATGCGACAGAGGGAAAAAGGTGGTACCGATTATACAAACATGGAAGACCTAAGGACAAAAATGAAAAATAATAGATTTTATAGCACAAGACTCTATTTAATGTTATTAGGATAATTATTAAGGATAATTATTTAGATTTAATTTTTGGATTTATTTTCATTTATCTTTATTTATCTTTAATTATCTTTATTTATTTGTATTTATCTTTTAGAATTTAATTAGGAATAGGCTAGGTTTTCTAGTACTATAAATAGGGGATGGAGTGGCACATATTTGACATCTCTTTTTTCTGTAAACACTCATTCTCCCAAAAACTGTCTTTTGTTCTCTCCATATTTTCTTCAATAAAAATCTCATTTCTATTATATTTATTTCTTTCCCAAAAATCATGAGCCACTAAAGTAATCTAGCTGAAGGTTGTCAAAATTCCCCAAAAAGGTTCATGAGGCTTAGAACCTGCGCTTAGCCTTCTCAACAAGATATTCATCACTTCTCCGCATTACTGGGCTGACGCTTCCGTCCATGTCATTTAATAGGTGATCTTTTCAACTTGTGCAAGGAACAGCCGCTTTGTATGTTTTGGGAAGGCTGCACAATTGGTTCGTTGGCTTTTTCTGTCAAGGTTGGCGAATCCAAGAGACAAAACGGCGTGGTATTCACTGTTGGGAAGTGATGATCTAGCAGAAGATAATCCCACAAAAGCGATTATTGGCTAGAGTCAGGCTCCGCCAAATTTTAAGTCTAAATCCTTGGAGCTGGTGGTCGTAGGCGTCCTCTTCCACTATAACTAGCTTATCCTGCTCGAGAAGGGTTACTTAAAAGCCAAGGATTGAACCCAAGGCCGAACGAGACAACCGGAGGCTAGAATCTCTCCACATAAGAAACTTACTCTTCTCTAAACTCTGTTTATTTTCATATTCCTCGTTTTAATTTTCGCAATTTATTTAATTTTGCAATTTCAATTCACTTTAAATTCTGTTTTTATTTTTGCAGATCGAAATTCTTAATTCAGTTTTTTTATTTTTTAGGAATGCAAGTTTTCTTGGCCAAGAAATTGTCCAGGATTTCAAGAAACGAGCATACGTACAATCCGGTCCCTGAGGATTTGACCCTACTTCCCCTTTACTGTTATTTTTACTATTTTACAGGGAATAGGATATTTTTGGTGCTTTCAATGATGCATCCCAAAATTTGATACGTCGGTGAAAGCACCGAAAATATCTTATTCCCTGTAAAATAGTAAAAGTATCAGTAAAGGGGAAGTAGGGTCAAATCCTCAGGGACCAGATTGTATGAATGCTCATTTCTTTAAATCCTGGACAATTTCTTGACCAAGAAAACCTGTGTTCCTGAAAAATAAATAAAACAGAATTAATAATTTCGTTCTGGAAAAATAAAATAAAAAACAGAATTTAAAGTGAACTAAAATTACGAAAATAAATTGCAAAAATTAAAATGAGGAATATGAAGATAAAAAGAGTTTAGGGAAGAGTAAGTTCCTTATGTGGCGAGATTCTAGCCTCCAGTTGTCTTGTTTCGCCTTGGGGTCAATCCTTGGTTTGTAGATGACCCTTCTCAAACCAAGTAAGCCAGTTATAGTGGAAGAGGACGCCTACGACCACCAACTCCAAGAATTTAGACTTACGAATTTAGGGAACCTGACTCTAGCCTGCTATCGCTTTTGTGGGATCGTCTATGCTAGATCAACACTTCTCAATGGCGAATCCCATGCCATTTTGTCTCATGGGCTCGCCAACCTCTGACGCAGTAAATTAATGAACTGACTATGCAATCCTTCCAAAACATACAAAGGGGCCGCCTTTGCATACGTTGAAAAGTTTACTTCTTAAGGTACATGGACGGAAGCATCAGCCCTGTAGTGCGGAGAAACAATGAATACTTGGCAAGAAGGCTAAGTATGAATTCTAAGCCTCAAGAACCTTTTTGGGAAATTCGACAACCTTTAGCTAGATGGGTTTAGTGGCTCATGGTTGTGGTGTAAAAGAAAATAATTATAAAAATGGAAAAAGGAATTGTATTGAAAGAAAATGTGGAAAGAACAAAAGCCTAAACTTTTGAGGGGAGAGTGTTTACAGAAAAAGATGGATGCATTTTAAGTTACTTCACCCTCTATTTATAGCTAGGGGCGATAGTCTAATCCTAGTTAAACTCCCAAAAGATAAATACATTTAATTGAAGATAAATAAAATAAAATCCTAAAATTAAATAATCCTTAACAATTATTTTAATATTAATTATCCTAATATAATTAAAATAGAATTTGATAGAACAAAGTCTCTTCTTTTTGCATTTCAACCCCTGTTTCCTCCATGCTTGCACTTTTAGCACCAACTTTTCCCTGTGTAGCACATTGACCCATTTTATCTTTAATTTCACGCTTTTGGCCCTTAATTTCGCTTTTGCCTCCAATTTAGTCCCTATAAGATAAAATATCATAAATGGCTCAAATTAGCAGGATCATACTCAGAATAAATACATAATTAATGCATAAAAATACGTTATTCTAGAGTATTATCAAATTCCCCCTACTTAGCCCATACTTGCCCTCATGTATGGTTCCAGTCTACCATGAAAATTACAATTTGCCCCAAAAGAAATACTACTCCAAAGGTTTATAAAAATTAGTCAAAAATATATGAAAAATAAAGAGAACTTTTAATCTTGCTTTAAGTAAAATAGAAAAAGTATTCTAATTAATACACAAAAAAATTAAAATCGTCTCAAATTATTTCATGCTATTTAGGTAAATTATCAAACCTACCAAGACACTCTATTTATTTTCTCCTTTAGTCCCCAGCTACAATTTTATTAGTACTATTTTTTATTCTTTTCTCTCTTTTTTTCTTCTTTTTCTCTTTTTTCTTCTTTTGTTTGTTATTATTTATTTACGTAGTAATATATTGAACCTTTTAACGCGAAGAGAGATGACAACCCAAGCACCCCACCCCAGTTACTCAGTCCAACATACTCCTAAAAATTATTTATTTCCACTTAGCGGAGTTTTACCCATCATGCCACACAACCTTTTGACGCGAAGTAGAATGACAACCCAAGCACCCTACCCCGATTACTCAATCAGTCACGTTCTGAGCTACACTCATAACCTTGGTTAGCAGAATTTTACCTATCATGTCACACAACCTTTTGACGCGAAGTAGAATGAAAACACAAGCACCCTACCCCGGTTACTCAGTCAGTCACGTTCTAAGCTGCACTCATAACCTTGGAAACATTTATTGTCATTAAACAAAATTTACACGAAATTTTAATTTTGGAGGACCTAAGACAAATAATCAAGTGTCAAAAATAAGTTTTAGTAATCACCTAATAGACATGAACATAATTTAAGCATGCAATTGTATTAAGTGTCCACTTTATATTAAACTTGATCAATTTTACGAAAAGTAAGATAGAGTTAACTTATTAATCATAATTATTTTTAGCCTAATAAAAATAAAATAGTGGAGATAAAATCAAACAGGCAAAATCATAACTAACTCAGTAGCCAAGAATCATGCATGTAGGTCAAACAGTGGCAAGCCGTGGTCAAATTCTTGGGCATGAAAAGCGACAGAATATTCTTAAAAAAAATATGGACAAAATGGAGCCTCAAGCAGCAAACACAAATCACATCAGAAGATGACAGTAATACGAAGAGTACCTCCCCCTACTTAAAACACATTGTCCTCAATGTGGACGCAAAAGAAATAAATAAGTAGAAAAGTTTAGAAAAACTCCCCGTGTAGCTACTGTCGATTGTGGAGGATGGCAATGAGTTCGGTTAGTTGCTGGCCAAAAGTGTCAAGTCGAGCCTCAATGCGCTCTAAGTGTTGCTCAACAGTCGAAGGAGGTTGGGCTTGAGTGGGTGCTGGCATGACATTTTGATTTCGCTAGCAAAAGACTCGTTCAGATGGTGTGGAATGAACACCAAGAGGGACAAAGGGGAAGGATGACAGAGTGCCAAGAAGTAGCCCCATTGAGTTGAGGCATCGAGCATCTAAAGGATCGGCCTGACAAGCAACATGTAAGTCTGAAATAGGAGCGTTAGAACCATGCAGAGAAAACAACAGCTGTGTAATAAGAGAACATAAAATTATAGGGCGCTTAGCTTTGATAACATGCTCAAATTGAAGTGCAAACCAATAAACCAAATTAACTGGACGACCAGTATACATACACCATAAAAAGAATAATTCCATCTTTAAGATGGTGGCCGGAACATCTCGACGACCTGAGAAATTGTAAGCTAGATAACGGTGTATGTAACATAAGGCAGGGTCGCGAAACCATAAATCCTTTGATGTTTTTAGGCTATACACAGATTCAGCATTATTAATTAGCAAAGTAAAGGCCTCGACGGCCCTAAAATCAGTGGGAAATGTACACAAACTATTCTGAAAATTTGGAGACATAGCATATTCTTCAGTTACAAAATATAAGGCAATATTAAATTCATTAAAAGATAAGCTATGCATGGTACCTAATAACCTGAATTTGACAACATCCGGTGTATCTAACGAAATATGACCATGCTGATGAAATTGAAAAGTAGAATAATATTCTAAAACAAGTTCATAATAGGCACAATGAGTTACATCAAAATTTCCAACCCAGCCAATATTCTTGAAATAATCTGTAATAGTAGTTTCAATATGCAGGGCAGCCAAAATAGGTATCGACAGGCATTTACAAGGTATTATCGTTTTATGTCGAAGAAAATCATACCTGTTCTGATCAATGTTGGAAGTAAAAGTAAGGTTACCATGCAAATAGGCCTCTGGGGATAAGACATTGACTCGAGAATGGTAGGTAGGCCACGAGAGGGCATGGGTCGGTTCTTGTCAGTGGTGTTGGAGGATTCGACATGTGAATCAGCTACTGTGTCAGAGGAGGAGTCCGTGGTCGCATTGACTGTTCGGGCCGCACGTCGTGGTGGACGACGATGAGGCCGATGCGACGGTTCGGGTGTTGTATGGCGTGGCGGCATTGGGGCCTGTTCCGTAGGCGACGGTGGTGGGAGGAATAGCACATGGTCGACACGTAAATGGGCAGAGGATGATGATTCCTAGTCACCTTGTGGAGGAGAAGATGAACGGCGCAAAAGGGATGGCATAGGTGTCAATGGCACATCTGTCGGGGCGGTGGTCGGAGGGCTTGCGCATGCAGGGGACAATATGGAGGGCTCGGCGGCTTGTGACGTGGTCTTGGAAGAAAAGGAGGAAAGGGAGGCCAAATGGCGCGGTGGTGATGGGGAGGGAGAGGAAATTTGGGAAAAAAATGTAAGGTTTGGGGGTTTTATGTACTGAAAAGGGGTGTTTGGCTGCAGGTTTTGGGGATTCTAGGGCTGGAATATGACTGTTTGGCTGCAGGTATATGGCATTCTAGGCACACTTTCTGTCTCTTTTTCTTCGTATTTTCGCTTCGTTTTACCTTGATGGAAGAAGAGAAATTTATTAATATTTAAATAAAATAAAAAGAAAAGAAAAGAAATAAATAATAAATAATAAATAATAATAATGAAAATAAAATAAAAAAATAAAGATTGGGTTGCCTCCCAACAAGCGCTTGTTTAACGTCATTAGCTCGACGACTTAAATGGTTCTACAGTCGCTCCAAATAAATCTTTTCAATCGAGTGAGCTTGAAAATTCTTGTAAAACGGCTTCAACCGCTGGCCATTGACTATGAACCCCTTTCCTGATTCTTCACTTTCTATTTCAACCGCACCATGAGAATACTTCAGTAACAACAAAAGGTCCTTGCCATCGTGATCGAAGCTTACCTGGAAATAATTTTAACACAGAGTTTTAAAGTAAAACTCTTTGTCCTATCGAAAAATGCTTTTGAGCGATTTTCTTATCATGAAACAACTTGGTCTTGTCTTTATAAATACAAGCATTCTCATAAGCATCATTGTAGATTTCTTCCAACTCTTAGATATCTAACTTCTTCGCCCTTCCCGTAGGGTCTAACTCCATGTTACATTGTCGAACCGCCCAATAGGCTTTATGCTCTAATTCTACTGAAAAATGGCAAGCTTTGACAAAAACCAGTCGATACGGGGTCATTCCAATTGGTCCTTTATATGCCTTGTGATAAGCCCAAAGTGCATCATTAAGCCGAAGACTTCAATCTTTTCAGTTGGGTCGAACTGTTTTCTCCAAAATAGTTTTCATCTCCCTGTTTGAGACTTCAGCTTGTCCATTTGTTTGGGGATGGTATGCTGTAGCTATACGATGATGAACTTCATATTTTGACAATAGTGCCTCCATGACTTTATTGCAAAAGTAGGTGCCACGATCACTGATTAGGGCTCGAGGTGTGCCAAATTTGGAAAAAATAGTTCATTTTAGAAACTCCACAACAGTCTTGGCATTATCATTGCGAGTAGGCTTTGCTTCTATCCATTTAGAAAAAAATAGTCCACCACGAGAATTATATATACATTGCTAAATGAAGAAATAAATGGGACCATGAAATTGATGCCCCAAACATTATAGATTTTGCAAACATGAATCGGGGATTGGGGCATCTGATTTCGTTTAGTGATGTTACCTGTACGTTTGCATCTATCGCAAGACTTACAGAAGTTATATGCATCTCGAAAAATTGTGAGCCAATATAGCCCGCATTCTAACACCTTATGAGCAGTTCTTTTTGGGCCAAAGTGTCCTTCGCAAGCTTCAGCATGACAAAATTAAAGATAGAAGTTACCTCAGTTTCTGGAACACATCATCGTATTATCTGGTCCGAATAGTGTTTCCACAAGTATGGGTCATCCAAATGTAGTATCGAGCTTCTCGTCTAAGCTTGCCCCTCACGAAACGTGCTAACTCAGTGGGTAACGAGCTTCTGGCTAGAAAGTTTACCATATCTGTGTACCATGGGAGACGTGCCTCGATCGAGAATAAGCTTTCATCAGGGGATTCTTTCTTAATAGGGACGTCGTCAAAAGGTACCGTTACTCTGCTTAAGTGGTCAGCCACTAAATTCTCGCATCCCCTTTTGTCTCGAATTTCGATGTCGAACTCTTGGAGTAGCAAAAGCCACCTGATGAGCCTTGGTTTTGCTTCCTTCATGATTGGAAAAAATAATCACTTTTGATCCCAATAAATAAGGTCAAATTTTATCTAAAGCAAATACAACGGCTAAAAGTTCTTTTTCTGTAGTAGTGTAGTTGCTCTGCGCAACATCTAAGGTTTTTGAAGCATAACAAATAACATGTGGTTCTTTGTTTATCCTTTGCCCCGACACGACTCCTACACTGGGTTCACTGGCATCGCACATAATTTCAAATGGAAATTTCCAATCTTAAGTGTATAACCATCAACTCAACACCTATCACATCATGTACCATAAATGAGTCATCATGAGATAATCCCACCGAGTAACATATTGTGACTAGTTGTCCTCTTTGAAGAAAGAATTCTTTGCTATATCACATAATAATACCTACTATAAGACTGGTACAATTATCATATGATTACAAGACAGTTCTACTTACGTTTAGGAAATCTCGTCAGTGAGTTCCACATGGTAATCCTACCGTGGGGTAGTTAAATTGTCATGTCGTCACAACAGATCATTAATGGAGGCCGTAGGTCTTATTTAAAGACCTCCTCCCACTCAATATTTTAAAAACATGCAAGGTTTTTAATGTTTGGTTTCAATCATTAATGATCAATATATGCATGACATGTACATGTGACATTCTTCTCTAAACTATATGACATGCTTATCATACATATGCATAAACATATATTCGTAGTCAAATAAATATTATCATGCTTATCATATAAATAAAAGCATACAAATTTAAATGACTCAAACCAACCAAAGTTTCTATGATTCCATCCTAGAAAAAAAATAAAATAAAAAAATTACAAAATCCACCCCAAAGCATACTTTGGGTCTTCTATTTTGCCACCACAGACTTCTATTGTGGTACTTGTAACACCCTAAATTTGGAAAATTCGAGAAAAAGGTGTGTAGATATGAATGATACCTATTTTGGCGCACTATGGTAGTGTAGTTCACCAATCTACAAACTTTTGGCGAGCTAAAATTTGGCACATAAAATATTTGCCTCTAGGAGTATATAAAGATTTCATCTCAAGGTATTCTGTAGTCAAATGAAGAGTATGAGAAATGAAGAGTAAGCCTTGAGAGACGTACAACCAAAGGTATGGTACTCCTATTCTGCTTGAACACTGTGCCAATTGGGTTTTGTAAAGTAATCTGGTCAAGAGCCAACTGAAGTGACCGTCAAATAACATTTGTACAAGATTCTCTTTTATATTTCTCCTTGTTCTTGTAGGCTATTTAAAGGACAATTTCTATATATAGTCAACACTTCTCAAGTTCCACTAAGAGGAACTGGATATATATGGTAAGAAGGGCATATTTAAGGGGATATTTCCTTCCTTTAGATTTAAATTTTGGATTATTATTAAACTCAAATATTCTTTCCTTCTTCATTAAATTAAAGCTAAAGATTTTAGGATAATCCGTAGATGTTTCAATCTTGTAAGTCTGATAACTCTACATGTGTAACATCCCAAAATTAGAGGTTTGTGATTTTTGCACATTGCGTGTGTTGGGTTTACTTAGCTAAACATTTGAAGGTGTTTAGGGGTTCTAGGGAGGCCTGGGTTCGAGTCGAAGCCCTGGTAAAATTTTGATTTTTGGGCCTTCAGTGGAGAGGGCTGTTGGAAATAGGATTTAAGTAAATTAAAGTGTGTTTTGCTAACACAAGTTGGCCATGTGGTAGGATGGTTGTGGCATCAATAGGAGAGCAAGGGGGAAGGGGTTCGATTCCCACAAACTGCATATGGAAGCTTTTATTTTATGCTTTGGGATAGGAGGAGGCAGAGTTGGGATCAAGCTCTGCTATAGGAGTTGGAGACTAGGTCAAATGGTTTCAAATGGATGAAGGGGAGGAAATTGAGGAGGAAAAAGGGGAGAAAATCGTGGGATAGGGGAGAGTGGTAGAGTTGGCCGAACTTGGGAGTGTGTGGGGATGAGAATTTCAGCTGAAGAGCGGCTTGGGTAGCATATTCGGCCTTGAGTAAGGGAGAGTGTCGATTTTCTCAAGTGTTCTTTTGACAGAATTTTGCTTTTTTCATTTTTCAGCTATAGTATTTCGGGTCTTTTTGCTTCAACTTTCTTTTTTCGAAACCTCAACTTCTCTTATTCTCTTCTTTTTCAAACACTCTTCTTTACTTGTTGTTGCCTAAACATTTGTTGGCCAAATTCTTCTTCTGATCTCTTTCTTCCAGTAACCGAATCTTTCCTACACCAACATTTCATCTTGTGATCTCTAATTGGTAAGTCTCTACTCTCATATTCTTTCTTGCCTCTTTGTATCATTCTTCTTTCTTGACCAAATGCAACACTCTTACGTTCATTATTCTTTCTCCCCTCTCTGCTTAGCATAAGCCGAAGCACTTATCTTTTGGTGTGGGCTGAACCTGTTGGAGTTTAAGCATACCCTCCTCACCATTCTTTCAGCGTTCGAATTTTGAAAGTTGGTTGGTAAGTATGGTTAGGGCCGAATGGGGGTGATGGAGTTCTTTTTTTATCAGTTTGTATTCGCTCAAGCCGAAAGGCTGTTATGATTTCAATTATGGCCGTAAGTATTATGGCTAACATCTCCTCTCTGTTTTAACGTTGCAAAGCTCGACGTGCTTAAACCAAAGAGCCAACTTAACACTTTTCCTTTGCAGTGGATTTCTTGGTTGTTGGTAAGTAGTGTAGACTGATTTATCGATCTCAATTCTTGGAGATGTCGTATCAACGATTAAGACTAACTGTTTGGAGTTGTTTACTTCTTAGGTGCGTAATTTCGAGAGTTCAACCTACGCTCGTAATTAGGTGTGTAATCTCACACCCCTGCTTAAACTATTATTGCTACAACCCGCGAGTCGGCTAGAAGCCGAAATGCCGAAAGCTGAAATACTGGCTATAAAGATCACTTGAGCGTGCAAGTACTCGTAATAACAAATCGAGCCTCTAGGGAGAGTGATAAACTGTTGAGAGTGTCAAGAACGCTCTCGTGAAACTGAGGCCATAACGAGCCTTGTTGAGCCGATACGACCTAAATGGGCCCAACGAGGTAATGGGCCCATGTAAGCGAAACGACGAAAAAGGTGAGTTGATCGATGCGACTGCAAAATCTACAAAACAGCAACTGAAAACGAACTGAATAGGCCACACGAGTGTGTGGGCCTGAATGGGCCGAAATCGGGGTTTAGGCCCAATAGCACTGTAATGACCGGTGATGGTAACCGAGTCGCTTGGGGTGACATGAGGCCTTCAGAAAGGCCGTGGTAGGGGAAAAATTACTGAAATACCCTTGGTGGGTAAAATTACTGAAATACCCCTTAAGGATGAAATTACTGAAATGTCCTAGTTGGGTAAAATTACTGTTATACCCCTGAGGGGTAAATTATTGTTCTACCCCTACTGACCAAGTTACCATTATACCGTTAAGGGTAGATTTAGTATGTTTGTGTGTAATCTGTTTAATTACTATAATGGTACATTATTGCATACACTGAATTATTATGTCATGACATCTTGCATTGGGTTGGGATAAATATATACATATATATATATTGGAGGAAGTACTGTACTAGTGGCTATGCCACGTTATACTGATTCAGTGGCTCTGCCACGATATACTGATTTTAGTGGCTCAGCCACGTATACTGTTACTAGCAGCTTTGCTACGTTTATACTGGCAGCTCAACTGCGTTCTTGGTGTGCAGGGATGGGTGGGTTGACTTGATCCCCACAGGAGTGTAGGGCTGGTACGGGTGGTGTGTTGGTTGGATTGGGTTGGGCTGCATTCTTTGTTTGCATTACCATGATTTTGGGCCCTTACGCCAAACTAATACTGCATGGGCTTAGGCCCAGACTGTGACTGTAACTGGGATTACACACTGAGATCTTGTAACTCACCCTTTTCCTTAACTGCGCAGGTAACCCCCAGCCTTAGAGGATTTGGTGTCGCAAGTGACTCGGGGGTGTCCACACGTACCGTCTGTTTCAAGGGTGAATTTAGTATTTTATTTTTGCGATTACTTGCTTTAATTATTGGGTTTTATAATTGTTGTAATAAGGCCATTGGAACTGTTTTAACTTTTATTTGGGTTTTCTTTAAGCACTGCAAAATTTAATCAACTCAGGGTTTTCAAAACAGTAAACAACTGATTTTTAAATATCACGCTTTCGTAATTATTAAAACCCAACTTCTGTAACTGACACGGTTGTTAATGGACAAAATAATACGTGCGTTTTTTACAAGGTATTACAACGGGAAAACTTCTATTGGGAATAAGCGATGAGAAACGGAATTTTGAATGTTTAAGTTGGATATTTGACAATGTGTTTTTCAAACAACCATGAGGTTTTAAACATCGCCTGGTGTGGTACGCCAGATCCGATCGTAACGTTTAGGCCAGGTTTGGGGTGTTACAACATGTTATGATTTTGAAAGAGTAAGAGTGTTAGAAGCATAGGAATAGTAGGGTGTGGATAAGAGGCCCTGCATTAGGGTCATCTGTAATCAAGATGTTAGTAAACTATCTGTAAATGAGATTTTTATGGAAGTCCCATGTTCTCTTAAGCAATTACTGCTACTGGTTTGAAAAGGACGATCAGATTTAGAACTGTGAGCTACATTATAAATGAGTTTCAGTTGAGTCCTTAATCTGACTCATGTATATTAATTTATAATTGGAATTTGTATACTAATGTTATCTTGGATAAATTTTAAGTGTGTATGAAGTATCGTAACGTGATGCATGTTCATAAATGAGGTAAAATTGTTATTGAAGGAATAAAAGAATGTGGGGTAAGTATGCATGTGAAATATAATATGAAAGCGTATGGATCAGTTAGGTATGTGAGCAAATCTGGGTAAGTGGCTTTTGAGAAAACATCCATTTGTGATGCCTTCGGTAAGGCAAGTATATTGCTAACTAGACAGGCAAATCACGGTGACAATATGAACACTCATGGTGTAGCCTCTGATGAGATGTAAATCGAACCGACAGAACACAACATGAGAATGAAATGTATAAGACCATATGGTTAAGACCCATGGCACTTGGAATGACAGAAATGTGCAAGTGTATACAATCGCAACAAGTAATAAAATGACAAGTAAATGTTGGGTTATCATACCCATAGAGACTGTGAAAGAAAAATATTTATGGAATGCAATTAAAAACACTTTGGTGAAGGAAAATCTTTTGTTCTGAAAAAAGTTTTAATAAAACTAGATTTTAACTAAGAAAAATTAAAAGGTAAAAATTCGAATGCACTATTTCCGAAAAAAAGTTTAATCAATATGACATAATTGTGTTAGATTAATTACATTTCTTAACTTAATATTACTAAAACAATGTTCATGTTGTTACGAATAAATTCATGGTAACTTGGTAATTTGTTCATAGACATGTTCACGAATAAATATTCATAGACATGTTCATAACAACAAGAAGAAGAAAAGTTAAAGGATAGGAAACTAGAACCAAATCCCGTATTTCTTCGAAGCTTGACTAGTTTGCTCCGGTCCTCCTTCATGCTTATTCTGTTGAACTGAGGCTTCTATAAGCACTTGAATGCTACTACCCAAGGTGGAAGACGGATCTTTTTCAAGAGGGAAATAGACAAGGGAAATGGACAAGAAAAAAGGAAAAACAAAAGAGAGAAAGTAAGTGAAAGTGAGAGAGAAGTGTGGGAAATAAGGTGTGTTGAGTTAATCGGTGAAGGGGGTATTTATAGGTGGGAGTGACAGCTAAAAATAGAAAATAATTAGCAGCTACACACTTCCCTTGGCTGGCCACACATGGAGCAAAGTTTGAATGTTTCAAACTTTGCTAATTTTATCTTAGGGCAAATCTTCAAAGGTACAAAAAATAGAGGGGTTTGAATAGGATTTTAAGGAAACTTGAGGGTTGTTTTGTAGTTAATTTAATCAGCTAAATAAACTGATTGGGTCAGCTTATTGGGTTGGTTTTGGGCTGCAAATTTTCTTATTGGATCAGTCATCAACGCTTAGCACACTGGGCCACTTTCTCCTTCAAGCTTTCTATTAAATTTTAACCCAATTTAACTTGGATAAAAATTAAATACAAATTATATAAAATAATCGTCATTTGGACCGACCTTGGCTGGAAAAATATTTAATCTTGCCCTTGGTTTAGTTGATGCAAAAATTCTCCAACAGTTTAAGCCTTTCAAGGTGTCTGTCGAGCCAATTTTCACCTTTTGTGCAAAATTATCGAAATTAAACCAAATTTGTGAAAAATTATTATAAAAATAATTATAATTTAATATTTTAATATTTTAAGTTAAAATTAATTATTTTATAATTAAAGTATGAATTTTGAAAAAATTTACTGTGAAACTACATGAATTAAAGCTCAAAAGGTGTTGAAAAAGTCGATATATTTTTGTGTTTCCAGCAGTGTAGGACAATGAAAATACTCATGGTGATGCCTCTAGTGAGATATGGACTGGACTAGAAGATCACGACATGAAGTTATGTGTAAGACCATGTGGGAGAAACCCCATAGCATCCTCTCAGATAGTCTGACGGGACAGTGAACATGTAACTCTCTGTGATGCCTTCGTGGCATGTTCCCTAAGGCCTTTATAGCGTATTTAGTGATGCCCATGTGGCGTATTCTATAATGGCATATTCGGTGAGGCCCGTGTGGTGTATTCTATAATGGCATATTAGGTGAAGCCCATGTGGCGTATTATGTGATATTTGTGTGACGTATTCTGTAACGTCCTTGAGGCGAAGTTTGGTCAAATGCTTCTATGTCGTGATCTAGGTAAGCTTTGAGACTTCTCCGCTAGTTGATACTATGATAAATTTCTAATAAGTATAATTTTATCTTTGTTTGGTTAGTCTTATGGTAGAATTTCAACTTGACCTAAAAGATACTCCTAAAAGAGTTCCCAACGGCATTATCTGTATGTTGAATCCGCCGTAGTAGTCTGCCAATGCAGGTAATTTGGTGTAATTGAAATCATAAGTAGTCTAAGATTTTTCATATTTGAATTTGTTTATTTTATTTAAAGAGGTAATTTGAATTATTTGGTATTTTCCAAATCTGAGTATTTCATATTGTATTGAAAAGGTTATCGAAAGTTTAAGTTATTTGCCAAACTTGGCGTTCTTATGATATGTGATATGATTGTCTAAGACTTCCCAAGTTGACTTAAAATGTTACCTCCGTCAAGATTAGGTAGGAGTTGGTTGTTTCGATATATGATCTAACTAGTGTAAGCAGCCCATTTTGCCTGGGCCCATTCCATTTAGAAAAAACCAAAAATAAAAAAAATAAAAAAAGGTTTAATAAAGTCCAGTACAGACCCAAAACATTAAACTACTCGTGGCCCAAATTACAGACCCACTACTCTACCCCAAACCCAATTACACCCCAGACCAATCCTAACCTAACCCAAAGCTATGCGGCCCAATGGCCCAAATGGTCTTCAGATGCAGGAAACCCTAGGTTTCCACTGTGCCGCAGCCCCCAGCAACATAGCCCTCGTCAAGCCGCAATCCGCGCGCGAATAACTCCCCTATCGCCGCCGCAGTCCTTGACCACCTGCAAAAGGAGAAAGAAACACAGCAACAAATATGACAAACGAGACAAAATTTTTATTTCCTTTTTCTGTTGTTGTTATCTTAGGGCTATAAAAACCCCAGAATAAATCTGTAATGAGATATACACATATACATAAAAAATACACTGAAATAAACAGAGAAAAACCCAACAGCAGAGGTGATATTTTTATTTCTATTTCGTTCATTTTTTTTATTTTTTCATTTCGATCTATGCATTTTTTGTACAAAAACTGTTTAGAAATATATAAACAAAACTTACCTTTTGACTCGTGCTGAAAACAGGAGATTTTCAACCTCCGGCCGCTGTATCTGGCGGCGCCGACAGTGGCGCGTGAGGCTCGTGGGGGCAGTGGCCCGGAGGTCTGATGGTGGGAACCCAAACGCAAGGAGGAAGGGTTGAGAGAATTTTCGAAAGTTTTTTTTTTTTAAAACAGGGTGCAAATGATTTTTTTGTCTAAAAATGACTTATATTGCAACACAAAAAAGGGCGTCGTTTTTGCTTAGGCCAATAAGCATGAAAACGACATCGGTTAAATGGCCAGGATCTGCGCGTTGACCCGACCCGGGGAGGATCCGCACATTTTATAAAAGGGTCGAATTTTTCCTTTGGTCCTTCCGCAATTTTAGAATTTTTAATTTAGTCCAATTTAAATTTTTATTTTTTTATTAAGTTAACCCTAAAATTATATTTTGCAGCAATTTGATCCTTGGGCTATTTAAAGGCCAATATCAGAACGGTGTCGTTTAGGAGATATGGCATAATTGCCTAATGGGTCCCTACAGTGTGACGCGCATTTTAATTTTGTCCTTTTACATTTATTTTTATTTCTATTTAATCCCTATTTCTTTGTTTATTTTTAAAACCTTTTTATTTTATTTTATTTTTTAATTATTTTAACATTATATTAAATTGTTTTATCATATTAAATATTCTATATCATTTTTTACTATTTGTATATTAATTTATTAATAGTATAAAGTTTTTGTGTATTGTTTTTCTTAAATACATATTAATTTTATAAATATTAAATTATTACTATTTATTATTTTATTTAGTTTAATTATTTATATATATTACATATTATTTTATAATTTATATATTAGTTATTATATTATACATTTTTAAAATTTTCTATATTATATAGTATTATATTATATCATATATTATTTTTAAAATTTTATTTTGTATAAAATTTATTTATATTATATAACATATTTTATTTATATTGTTTGTTATAGATGTAATTTTTATGATTAGTGTATTATATATATGTTTTTATTTAAAATTATTATATACTATTTACTAATCGTTTTATTATATATAATCATTTATATATGTATTAAATTATTAAATTATGTATTTGTTATAAGTACTCTTATATTTTTTTCATATACTTTAATTTTTTATTTATTTAAAATATTGTTTATATATATATATTAAATTGTTTTAGAAATCGCCATATTTTTTTATTTTTTTTGTCATAATATTCATTCAACGTTTAAATATATCATTCCTTTTTTATTTGATTTTGTTTATGGAATTTAAATTTATTTCTTGAATTTTTATATTTCGTGAAGAATTTAATTACCCCTACTTATTTTATATCTCATGTTTATCTATTTATGTTCTTTTAATTGTTTATTATTGCTTAACATAGTTTTTTATTTGTTTATTCATGTTATATTATTCTTTAATTAGTTATTGTTAATATAATTTGTAGTTATGGTGAATTGCTATTAAGTATGTACGTTATAATATCTTACTCAAACCATTGTTTTCTAAAACACTTTTTGAATTGACGCATTTTATTCAAATATTTTTAAAAAAACAGTGATATATGATATTTGGGGGCTTCAAGAGAAATTATACCCTAACTTACTGGGTTTTAATTTTTCTCGTGAAACTTAAGGTATCAAGTATCCTTTTCTTAAACCTATAAATTTCAAATTAAAACTTATTCTTGGGAATCCAAAACGTTGTACCCTAACTTATTGGATATGATGTTTTGTGTCTCGAGGTAAGAATTTTCTACAAATAAAGGGGAGCCTAGTTTTGAAGTCATGAGATGTTACATCCTAACTTATTGGGTATAGCATTTTCTTTCTTTGAGATAGGTAAATCTTGACTTTCTTTCAAATAAAAGGATCGTAATTTTTTAATATTTCAAAATTTCGACATTAGGACATGAGATTATCAATTAGGTACCAAATTTTGGGCGTTACGAGGGTGCTAACCCTTCCTCGTACGTAACTGACTCCCGAACCCGTTTTCTTATATTTCGTGGACCAAAATCAATGTTTTGAAATAAAACGTTTTATAAGGTGGTCCAATCACACCTAAGTAAAAGGGATTGGTGGTGACTCTCGTTTTGTTTTTTTTTAAAAGTCAACCCCCGTTTTTATAAAAAAAACTTCAAAATGGTTTCGACAGCTTGGCAACTCCACTGGGGATCAATAAGAGAGTCAAGTCGTAAAATCGATAATTTCATGTCCTTTTGTCCAAATTTAAAATTCTGAAAAACCATGATCCTTTTATTGCGTGTGGTTCTATTTTTTTAAAATATCTCTGTATTGCATTGCATGACCGTTGTGGTCGCACCTTTAAGTGGGAGCGAGAAGCTATGCCGTCGTGAGGTTTTCACCTCCACATGGGCTAGTGGATTGCTTCTGGGATACATCTGTACCTATGTTTTTGTGAAGTTTTCACTTCTACATGGCCATAGGGAAATGTGTTCCCCTGAACCGAACTCGGTCCGTATGAGCCTATAATGGGTGAGGATCGAGGAATCTGCTGGTTCGGGTACCTCAACTTTAGAGCTAAACCATACGTAGAAAACATAAGAACTTACCCTAAGTAGAACTATGTCAAACCTTAGTAGTTACTCAGATAGGTGTTTGTTTATTTTACTTGCTTTATATTTTATTCTATGGTACTAACTTGTTGTGTTTTATTTTTTGTGCATGTCATTTCACATTTTAAGAGGTATTGATTCACTATTAGTTCTAAGTTAGAAAGTTGATTATGGAGAACGAACTCTTTGATAAAGTGGAAGACAATGCAGTCATCCGCATATGGTCAGAACAAAGGCAATTAGAGAAAGGGGATAGCTTAGCTGAGGGGTATGTGTCGGAACTACGGGATTTCGCTCGTATCATTGTCACGCAAAATGAGCTCCAGGAGTTAAAAGGAATATGGACCCAGTGGGATGATGAGGCAAAGTAGTTGTTCTATCGTAATTATGGTGATCTACCTTACCTGTTAGACGTCAAGGTAGATAAGTATCTATTCCGGGCTATGACTCAGTTTTGGAATTTTGCTTATAGTTATTTCTCTTTCAGGAAAGTAGATTTAGTGCCCACGGTGAAGGGATATACGACCTTGCTTCACTGTTCAAGGATCCAAGTCGACAAAGCTTATTCTAGGGCTGCTAATGTCCCAACTTTTGTGAAGAAGTTAATGAATATCACGGGGATGAGTGAACAGTGGGTTATAGCCAGATTTCAAGAGAAAGATGAGGGTAAATGCATACCTTAGGTGAGTTTCAAGGACCTGGTTCTAGCACATCCGATGTAAAAAAGAAGATTGACGTCTTTGCCTTGTGTATCTACGGTTTGGTAATTTCCCCTAAAGCTCTAAGACATGTAGATGAAGTAGTTACTGATCTATTCGATCGACTTGACAAATGGGTCACACCTGTGCCTGCGATCTTAGCCGAGACGTTCAGATCTTTGAATGCATGTGGAGAGCAGGTGAAGGCAGGTTTATTGGATGCGCGCAGTTGGTGTTGGCTTGCTTCCACAGTCATTTCTGGAAGGTGGAGAAAGTTTCTTATCAGGTTTTCTTTGAGAATTACTCTCGTTGAAAGAGATAGTAGCTACACCAATGAGAGAAGATGTGTCCAAAGAAAACTGGATGGCACTCCTTCAAAACCTTCAGGAGGAAGACATCGAGTGGTAGGCTCCTTGGATGATTCCCGACGAAATTCTTTATCGGTGTAGGAGTTTCAAATGGGTTCCTTTACTTGGAATTTGGGGAGCCATTGGATATGCCCATTTGCTTGTACTAAGGCAATATGGATCAAGACAGTTCGTACCAGCAACATATGGGCTGGCTCAGTGTGAGTTCTCATACAGAGGGGAAAACTATAAGAAGAGGGTTAAGGAGATTTCTGGTGCTTGGAATCAGATTCATAGGATGAAGAGATTATCCGCAGGCCCAATGAAGACCCCGAAATACAGTAGATGGAGGATTAGAAGGATTAATGATAACATCCCTGAGCTGAATCCAGAAGGCACCAGATCAAGAGAGGAATGCTTGCAAGTGGTCCCATTAGAATTAGAGATTGTGAAACAAGATTTCGAAAAGATGAGTTTAGAGCTTGGAAAGAGGATAGAGAAGTTGGAAGAAGAGAAAATGTATCTGAGGTTAGACGTGGATGTTCGGAAATCAAAGGCTGAAAAATTAACAAAAGGGAATAAAAGGGTCTAGGAAGATTTGAATGACTTAAAGACAGAATATAAGAAGTTGAGTTTGTCAATGAAAAATGATGGATTAGGGAAGACTTCAGAATAGTGGCAACAGGAGATTCGAGAGGAAAAAGCCAAAGCTGACCATTGGGAGAGGAAATTCCAAGAGATACAGATGCGGAACGAGGCCCTGGAAAAGAATTTGGCAGAGAGCCAAAAGGAGAAATGTGGATTAAAGGCTAAAGTGACTGAACTGGGGCGGTCTCTTCACCACCATCGAAGCCTTAATTCGACAAACGAGCTGAAGTCGAGTCTGAACAAGATTGAGGAAATGAAGGGCAAGATTGAAAGATTAGAATCGGCATTGCAAAATTGTGAACTCTGGATCGAGCATCTTGAAGCAAGAGAAGGGCATTGGAAGGAAGAGCTCCACCATTCCTATGACCAGGTTAGAAATCGGGGTTATCTAATGGGTGAAGCAATAGTCCAGATTCGAGATGTAGCTGATCACCTACAGACTTTGGCAGTACAGGCTGATACATTGAGCACGAAATATGAGCTACAGTCAGATCGTGGTCAAGAGTTAGCCTTGTTGTTTGGGAAAATCAAAACTTTGGGCCTTAGGGCGAAAGCATATTTGTAGTCCGTTTTATGTAAAGGATTTTGTTTTCTAATAATGTTTTCTAAAATAAAGTTGAATCCGAATCGATGCCTCCATGCATTCATGCATTTGCATTACATCACATCATATGTATTTAAGTCCATAGAGAGAGCCTAATTAGTTGAAATTATCACAGAGAGAAGAGAGAGAGAAGGAAAATCTGGAAACTGAACACCATTATGGCACACGTGCCAAAACAAAGAAAATGGATCAAAAACTTGAACAATTCCAGAGAGACATGCGAGACTAGATGCAAGAGCAATTAACAAAGCTCCAATAGGAGATGAGAGACCAAATGTTGGAAGCTCAAAAGAGCATGATAGCCCAAATGACCCAAATGCTAAACGGGGTGATGGACAAAGGAAAGGGTCCCATAATCAATGCTGAAGATAATGAAGACTTTCCTAGGGGTTTCACCCCACCGCATGTGCAAACACAACCTAAGGAATATCCCCGAAGGCCATCTGCCACGATTAGGCCTCAACAAGGGCAAAATGACGCTGGAGTGCCCATGAATTTCCAATTGGCACAGGATCCAACCCGGGAGATAACCCTGCTAATCATGTTATTCCTGCTTTAGATATAGCAGAGAGGGAGGGGATAAGAACTGAATCTTCAAGGCATTTGGAAGATCGTTGCAGATGGTTGGAAGAGAAGTTCAAGGCTTTAGAAAATGCTGATAATCATCATGGAATTGATGCTAAAGACCTGAGCTTGGTTCTAGACTTGGTGCTTCCTCATAAGTTCAAAATGCTAGAATTTGAGAAGTACAATGGGACCAGCTGCCCTGAGGCCCATATCACTATGTTCTGTAGACAGATGACTGGCTATGTTAACAATGATCAACTCTTGATTCATTGTTTCCAAGACAGTTTGGTGGGGGCAGCATCCAGGTGGTACAATCAACTCAGCTATGCTAGTATTAGCTCCTGGAGAGACCTAGCCCAAGCCTTCATGAAGCAATACAATCATGTCACAGACATGACGCCTAATAGAATCATGCTGCAGAATATGGAAAAGAAGTCAAATGAAAGATTCAGGTAGTACGCGCAAAGATGGAGGGAGGTTGCTATGCAAGTTCACCCACCGCTCTTAGAAAAGGAAACTACAATGCTTTTTATCAACACCTTAAAGGCTCCATTCATCACCCACATGATAGGAAGTACTACCAAGAGCTTCGCGAATATAGTGATACCAGGAGAAATGATAGAAAATGCCATAAGGGGTGGCAAGATTGAAGCGGGGAAAACAACTAGAAGGTTTGCTCCTAGGAAAAAGGACAATGAGGTGAATAATACGAGTACATACAACAATGGGTACTAGCAGGCAATCACTGTTAGCTAGCCAAAGGTAATCACGACTGCGCAATAAGGGCCGACAAGACAAGAATCTGGCGCAAGGAAAAACTCTAAAAAGCTCTAATTTATGCCAATCCCAATGACGTATAAGGAGTTATATCAAAGTTTATTTGACACGCATGTGGTGTCCCTATTTTATCTAAAACCATTACAGCCCCCATATCCTAAATGGTATGACTCAAATGCTCAATGTGATTACCATGCGAGAATATCAGGGCATTCAATAGAAAACTGCACTGCCTTCAAAAAGGTAGTAGAGAGACTCATCAAGATGGGGATTGTAAAGTTCGATGATACACCTAGTGCGGAGAACCCATTACCTAACCATGGAGATAAGGGGATAAACGTGATTGGGGAAAATGTCGTGAGAAGGATAAAGGAGGATATTGCAGAGGTAAAAACCCCGTTGAGAATAATTTGGAAAGAAATGGTTGAAAGAGGATTGATAGAATCAAATTCTATGGAAAGATGTGAAGGAATAAAGGACTACTGTGAGTTCCACAAAGCAGAGGGGCATAAGATCTAGGAATGTGCTGAGTTTAGGGTCTTGGTGCAAAGCTTTATGGACAATAAGGAATTGGAATTTTATGAAGAAGGCTCAGAGGGAGGAAACATATGAATGACAGAAGGAGAGTTGACAAACCAAAAAGTCTATTGTCCAAGTATCATCATTTCCAGACCAAGAAACACGGAATGCGGAGCACAAATCACGCCTAAAATCGTAATCCAGAAACCTGTTTCCTTTTCTTACAAGGATAACAAAATGGTACCTTTGAATTACGACTACAATGTGACAATACCAAGAGTGGAAAACTCTGCTAGCACTTCCAAGGAGGTTCAAAGTGAAGGGTCCTACACACGAAGTGGAAGGCGTTACGACTCGGTAAACGTCAGAACAGTGCCTGTGAAAGCAAAGACTTTGGTAGTGAAGTAGGAGAAAGAGGATAAGGCACTTATCAATGAACCTATAAAGGTCAAAGAGGCTAAAGAATTTCTAAAATTCTTGAAGCACAGTGAATATAGCGTGGTAGAGCAGTTGCGCAAACAACCGGCTCGCATATCAGTCCTAGCCTTGTTTTAAGTTCAGAAGTGCATCGTGAGGCATTGATGAAAGTCTTGAATGAAACTTATGTTACTAAGGATATATCTGTCAACAAACTTGACCGTCTGGTTAGTAATATAAGTGTCGACAACTTCATTTACTTTAGTGATGATGAAATTCCACCTAGAGGTATGGAATCGACCAAAGCTCTACACATCACTACTCGTTGCAAGAGATACACTCTGCCAAGTGTGTTAATCGATAATGGATCAGCATTAAATGTATTACCATTTTCCATGCTGAAAAGATTGCCTATAGATAGTTCGCACATGAAGACATGCCAGATATAGATAGTTCGCACATGAAGACATGCCAAAACATAGTGAGAGCATTTGACGGCACTGAAAGAAGAGTGATGGGAAGAATTGACATACCGTTGTTGATTGGACCAAACACATATGAGGTGGACTTTCTGGTAATGGATATCAAACCTTCCTACAATTTTTTGTTGGGAAGACCCTGGATTCATTCGGCAGGGGCAGTGCCCTTATCACTGCACAAAAAATTGAAACTGGTAACAGAGGGACGGCTGGTAACTATAAATGCGGAGGAAGACATCATAGCGACTGTTACCAATGGGGTGCCATATTTAGAGAAAAATGAAGAGGCAATTGAATGCTCTTTTCGATCTTTAGAGTTCATAAATGCAACATTCATTTTGGAAGGAAATGAAGTTCCAGTGCCCAAGATATCCAGGACCACGAAAATGGGCCTGCAAATGATGATTGGGAAAGGAGCCTTACTGGGAAAAGGAATGGGCAAACATCTTCAAGGAGAGATTCAAGTGCCAATTCTGAAAGAGAAAAGAGATCGTCTTGGCTTGGGTTTCAGGCCAGATGTTAGACAGAGGAAGAGGGAAATAGAGAAGAAGCAAGAGAGAAGAAGGGCACGGTTGAATGGGGAAGAAGTCAAGTGGGAAGCGATGACATTCCCTCATATATCCCAAACCTTTGTATCAGGAGCGATAATCCACCCAGAGAGAGGATTATTGGAAAATAAAAATCTTCATATCAATGCCATACATGAGGAGGGAATTGAATAAAAAACTTGTTGGGCATTCGCCCTTATGAACCTGGAAGCGTTTTGAACAATTGGACTATAGAGGAACTTCCTGTAGTTTTTAAAGATTACACAGAGTAATGTTCAGAACACACATGTTGTTTTTAAGCCTAGGAACAACAAGATTTCTTTTGTGAAATAGGCTCATGTTCAGAAATATTTATTTGAATAAAATATATCTTTAATGATCCATTCAGAAAATATTCTTTCATTTTTATATTTTTTTGATTTTCTAATTTCATTCCAAATTTTTTATTCTCATTCATATCATGTGAATATTTGTTCTCGAATTTATTTATTCCTTGTACATTCTTTTATGCCCACCACAGGTTCCTAGATATCAATGACATGAACAACGATACTACAGATTCAGAGGTCCACTTTGAACAAGACATGTGTTTAGAGGAATCTCAGGATTTTGAAGGTGACAGAGATTGTAACTTATCCCCAGATTTGTTAAGAATGGTAAAGCAAGAGGAGAAACAAATTTTATCCCATGAAGAGGAGGTAGAGAATATAGCCTTGGAGGAAGGAAAGGTCGTGAAAATTGGAACGCGCATAGCCGAGGAGACGAAACAAGACCTTGTTGAGTTACTATTGGAATTCAAAGACGTCTTTGTATGGTCGTATCAAGATATGCCTGGTCTAAGTACTGATATTGTAGTGCATCGCCTTCCCATAAGAGAACAGTGCAAGCCAGTTCAGCAAAAGCTACGAAGGATGAGGCCTGATGTGATGTTGAAAATAAAAGAGGAAGTCAGGAAACAGTTTGATGCTGGTTTTCTACAGGTGGTCAAACACTTAGAGTGGGTTGCCAATATTGTTCCTGTCCCTAAGAAGGATGGAAAGGTTCGGATGTGTGTAGACTATAGGGTCTTAAATAAAGCCAGCCCGAAGGACAATTTCCCTTTGCCTCATATTGACACATTGGTGGATAATACGACGAGATATTCATTGTTTTCTTCATGGATGGTTTTTCGGGATACAATCAGATCAAGATGCACCCTGAGGATATGGAGAAAACTACTTTCATAACATTGTGGGGTACCTTTTGTTCTAAAGTAATGCCATTCGGGCTAAAGAATGCAGGAGCAACATATCAAAGAGCCATGGGAACCTTATTCCATGACATGATGCACAAAGAGATTGAAGTATATGTCGATGATATGATCGCCAAATCTCAAACAGAAAAGGAACACATCGAAGTTTTGAAGAAGTTGTTTTTGAGATTGAGAAAATTTCAATTGAAGCTTAACCCGGAAAAATGTAATTTCGGAGCTCGGTCAGGGAGATTACTGAGTTTTGTAGTCAGTAAGAGAGGAATCAAAGTTGACTCAAATAAGGTCAAAGCTATACAAGAATTTCCTCCACCACACATTCAAAAGGAAGTTCGAGGTTTTCTGGGAAGGTTAAATTACATTGCTCAGTTTATTTCACAATTAACTGAGAAGTGTGATCCCATATTTCATCTTCTTAAGAAACACAACCAATGTGTATGGAACGACGAATGCCAGAGAGCTTTTGAAAAAGTCAAACAATATTTATCAAATGCCCCAATACTATCTCCGCCTAATTTAGATAGACCATTGATACTGTACTTGATAGTGTTCAATAACTCTATGGGATGTGTGCTTGGTCAACACGATGAGTCAGGAAGAAAAGAAAAGGTGATATACTATCTCAGGAAAAAGTTCACTGAATGTGAAATGAGATATTAGTCGATCGAGAAATTGTGTTGTGCCTTGATTTGGACTGCTCGGAGATTAAGGCAGTATATGCTATATCATACAACCTGGTTAATTTCGAAGATTGATCCGTTAAAGTATATGATGGAGGTTCAAAGTGAAGGGTCCTACACACGAAGTGGAAGGCGTTACGACTCGGTAAACGTCAGAACAGTGCCTGTGAAAGCAAAGATTTTGGTAGTGAAGTAGGAGAAAGAGGATAAGGCACTTATCAATGAACCTATAAAGGTCAAAGAGGCTAAAGAATTTCTAAAATTCTTGAAGCACAGTGAATATAGCGTGGTAGAGCAGTTGCGCAAACAACCGGCTCGCATATCAGTCCTAGCCTTGTTTTAAGTTCAGAAGTGCATCGTGAGGCATTGATGAAAGTCTTGAATGAAACTTATGTTACTAAGGATATATCTGTCAACAAACTTGACCGTCTGGTTAGTAATATAAGTGTCGACAACTTCATTTACTTTAGTGATGATGAAATTCCACCTAGAGGTATGGAATCGACCAAAGCTCTACACATCACTACTCGTTGCAAGAGATACACTCTGCCAAGTGTGTTAATCGATAATGGATCAGCATTGAATGTATTACCATTTTCCATGCTGAAAAGATTGCCTATAGATAGTTCGCACATGAAGACATGCCAGATATAGATAGTTCGCACATGAAGACATGCCAGAACATAGTGAGAGCATTTGACGGCACTGAAAGAAGAGTGATGGGAAGAATTGACATACCGTTGTTGATTGGACCAAACACATATGAGGTGGACTTTCTGGTAATGGATATCAAACCTTCCTACAATTTCTTGTTGGGAAGACCCTGGATTCATTCGGCAGGGGCAGTGCCCTTATCACTGCACAAAAAACTGAAACTGGTAACAGAGGGACGGCTGGTAACTATAAATGCGGAGGAAGACATCATAGCGACTGTTACCAATGGGGTGCCATATTTAGAGAAAAATGAAGAGGCAATTGAATGCTCTTTTCGATCTTTAGAGTTCATAAATGCAACATTCATTTTGGAAGGAAATGAAGTTCCAGTGCCCAAGATATCCAGGACCACGAAAATGGGCCTGCAAATGATGATTGGGAAAGGAGCCTTACTGGGAAAAGGAATGGGCAAACATCTTCAAGGAGAGATTCAAGTGCCAATTCTGAAAGAGAAAAGAGATCGTCTTGGCTTGGGTTTCAGGCCAGATGCTAGACAGAGGAAGAGGGAAATAGAGAAGAAGCAAGAGAGAAGAAGGGCACGGTTGAATGGGGAAGAAGTCAAGTGGGAAGCGATGACATTCCCTCATATATCCCAAACCTTTGTATCAGGAGCGATAATCCACCCAGAGAGAGGATTATTGGAAAATAAAAATCTTCATATCAATGCCATACATGAGGAGGGAATTGAACAAAAAACTTGTTGGGCATTCACCCTTATGAACCTGGAAGCGTTTTGAACAATTGGACTATAGAGGAACTTCCTGTAGTTTTTAAAGATTACACAGGGTAATGTTCAGAACACACATGTTGTTTTTAAGCCTAGGAACAACAAGATTTCTTTTGTGAAATAGGCTCATGTTCAGAAATATTTATTTGAATAAAATATATCTTTAATGATCCATTCAGGAAAATATTCTTTCATTTTTTATATTTTTTTTGATTTTCTAATTTCATTCCAAATTTTTTATTCTCATTCATATCATGTGAATAGTTGTTCTCGAATTTATTTGTTCCTTGTACATTCTTTTATGCCCACCACAGGTTCCTAGATATCAATGACATGAACAACGATACTACAGATTCAGAGGTCCACTTTGAACAAGACATGTGTTTAGAGGAATCTCAGGATTTTGAAGGTGACAGAGATTGTAACTTATCCCCAGATTTGTTAAGAATGGTAAAGCAAGAGGAGAAACAAATTTTATCCCATGAAGAGGAGGTAGAGAACATAGCCTTGGAGGAAGGAAAGGTCGTGAAAATTGGAACGCGCATAGCCGAGGAGACGAAACAAGACCTTGTTGAGTTACTATTGGAATTCAAAGACGTCTTTGTATGGTCGTATCAAGATATGCCTGGTCTAAGTACTGATATTGTAGTGCATCGCCTTCCCATAAGAGAACGATTGCAAGGTGATTCAAAGAAAAGCTACGAAGGATGAGGCCTGATGTGATGTTGAAAATAAAAGAGGAAGTCAGGAAATAGTTTGATGCTGGTTTTCTACAGGTGGTCAAATACTTAGAGTGGGTTGCCAATATTGTTCATGTCCCTAAGAAGGATGGAAAGGTTCGGATGTGTGTAGACTATAGGGTCTTAAATAAAGCCAGCCCGAAGGACAATTTCCCTTTGCCTCATATTGACACATTGGTGGATAATACGACGAGATATTCATTGTTTTCTTTCATGGATGGTTTTTCGGGATACAATCAGATCAAGATGCACCCTGAGGATATGGAGAAAACTACTTTCATAACATTGTGGGGTACCTTTTGTTCTAAAGTAATGACATTACTTTTAATTATCTCCCACATGATGAAAACCAGATGGCGGATGCTTTGGCAACCTTGGCTTCTATGATCAAAGTGAACAGACCAGAAGATATGAGACCTATTCAGATGAGTATTTTCGAAGTTCCAGCTCATTCTTATAACATGGAAGAGGAGGAAAAAGATGACCACCCTTGGTATCATGATGTATTGCGATACGTAAAAAATCGTGAATACCCGAAGCATGCAACTGAGAATGATAAAAGAACTTTAAGAAGATTGGCCCCTGACTATGTTTTAGACGGGGATATCTTGTATAGAAGGAGAAAAGATCAAGTACTATTGAGATGCGTCGATGCTATTGAAGCTAGGAAAATCCTGGAAGAAGTTCATAAGGGCGTTTGTGGAGCACACGCTAATGGATTCACAATGGCCAGACAGATAATGAGATCTGAATATTATTAGTCCACCATGGAAGGAGATTGTATAAACTATGCCAAGAGATGTCATAAATGCCAGATATGTCATAAATGCCAGATTTATGGAGACAAAATTCATGTACCACCGTCACCTTTGCATGTTATGACTTCCGCATGGCCTTTTTCCATGTGGGGCATGGATGTTATTGGACCAATCTCACTGAAAGCCTCAAATGGGCATCGATTCATCTTTCTGGTAATTGACTACTTCACGAAATGGGTAGAGGCTGCTTCATATGCTAGCGTCACTAAGTCAACAGTTAGTCGGTTCTTAAAGAAGGAGATCATTTGTCGATATGGAATGCCCGAGAGGATCATATCAGACAACGCACTAAACTTGAACAACAGCACGATAGCAGAAGTTTGTAGTCAATTCAACATCAAACACCACAACTCGTCTCTATATCGTCCAAAAATGAATGGGGCAGTGGAAGCAGCCAATAAAAATATCAAGAAGATTGTAGGGAAGATGACTGAGACTTATAAGGATCGGCATGAGAAATTATCGTTTGCGCTTTATGCTTATCAGATGTCCATCAAAACCTCTACTGGGGCAACTCCTTTCTCGTTGGTCTATGGGATGGAGGCAGTTTTACCTATTGAAGTGGAAATACCTTCTCTTTGAGTTTTGTCAGAAATAAAGTTGGATGAAGCTGAGTGGATCCAAGCTCGATATGATCAGTTGAACTTAATTGAAGAAAAGAGGCTAAGGGTTATTCGTCACGGTCAGATGTACCAAAAATGAATGATACGAGCCTATGATAAAAAAGTCTGCCTAAGAGAGTTTCACGAGGGGGACCTTGTACTGAAGAAGGTCTTTCCCATACAAAAAGATTTCAGAGGAAAATGGATGCCGAATTGGGAAGGACCATACGTGGTGAAGAAAGCTTTCTCTGGAGATGCACTGATTCTGACCGAAATGGATGGGAAAAGTTTACCCAATCCTGTAAACTCAGATTCAATCAAAAAATATTTTGCTTAAAGAGGAGAAGAGGCCAAGGTGAAAACCCGTAAAGGGCGCTTTGAGTCTTCTAAAAAAAAAAAGGGAGAGGCCAGGGCGAAAACCCGCAAAGGACGCCTTGAGACCAAAGGGGTTTTGAGTTGAAGACCCGAAAAGGGCAGCTCAAATTCTGAATGTGAATGCAGTGATCTTGTTATACTTGAATCAACAAGAAATGAAGTATGTTGCATATCGAGGCATCAACAAAGCACTTTGGGTCTTCAAAACACATGTTAAGCTCAAAGAAGTCTTCATGTAGTTTGTATATAGAAGCCCAATCTATGATATCTAGGGCATCTGATCTTTTTTCTATTCATTTTACTATCTTTGGATTCTTCTTCTTCTCAAAGATATGTTCCTAGTTAATTTCCTTTGTATTTTTTATAATCCTTTTAACTCTCCTTGAAATCAATTTATTTGTTACCCATTATTAATAAGCATATTGCATTGAAATAATGATTGATGAACTAATAATTTCGCAAAAGAAGTTTTAAATATTACTTTGGAAATTTCTAGATAAAACAAGAAACGGATACAGGACAATTGTTCAGAATTTTCATGTACGTAGATATTTGAGAAAGAAAAGTCTAGATGGAGACTATTTCTCTGTATCCTTTGTCCAATTGAATGGTTGTGACGAAGATAAATAATGTCATCGGGTCATTCAAAAAATGGTATGACAGACTAATTTGATGGGAAAAGATTCAAAAACCCTAAATTGTGATGGAATGAATTGAAGTTGAAACAAGTCCTGTATCATTAAATTGCAGTAAGGACGGACAGAAAAAGTTGCGATTTCTGGGGGGATGGTTTGAAGGTGATATACGCCCTGTGTCCCTAAGGTTCAAGAGGAATGGGCCCTAAAATTTCCATAGGGCAAATTATTTGAACAAGAAAATGATACTTCAAGGGGAATGAAGATGAAACCTTGACGGATAAATGAGTGATAACACCTTGAGTAGGAGTCATACTCATATCATTTTTGCATAGCATGTCTGAATAAGAGCATTTGATTCATTTCGATCACTGTAACACCCCAAACCTGACCTAAACGTTACGACCGGATCTAGCGTACCACATCAGGTGATGTTTAAAACCTCATGGTTGTTTGAAAACACATTGTTAAATTCCAACTTAAACATTCAAAGTTTTGTTACTCTCTGCTTAATCACAAAGAAGTTTTCTCATTTTATTGTTCTTTCAAAAATGCACGTATTATCTTGCTTGTAAAAAAAAAATCGTGTCAGTTACAGAAGTTTTCTCTTTGTAACTTCAAAAGGGTGATATTTGAAAAACCAGTTGTTCGTTATTTTGAAAACCCCGTGTTGATTAAATTGCAGTGTTTAAAGAAATCCCAAATAGAAGTTAAAACAGTTCCAATGGCCTTATTACACCAATGATAAAACCCAATAATTAAAGCAAAGTAATCCCAAAATAAGATACTAAATTCACCCTCGAAACAGACGGTACGTGTGGCCACCTCTGAGTCACTCGCGGCACCAAATCCTCTAAGGTGGGGTTACGCCGCACGATTAAGAAAAGGGTGAGTTACAAGAACTCGAGATGTAATCTCGTTTATGCCACTGATGCGGGCCTAAGCCCATCCAGTATCACTTCGGGCCTAAGCCCTAAAGTCATGGTAATGCAACATAAATACAGCCCAACCCAATCCAACCATCACACCACCCGTACCATCCCTACACTCCATGTGGGGACCAAGTCAACCCACCCGATTTCTACACACCAAGAACGGTGAAGCCGCCAAGATCAACGCAAACAAAGCCGCAATAATAGTAGACATGGTTGAGCCACTAAAATCAGTAAACTTGGCAGAGCCACTGAATCAGTATAACGTGGCATAGCCACCAGTACAGTACTTCTTCCATATATATAACCCAAACCCAATGCAACATGTCGTGACATATTAATTTAGTGTATGCAATAAATTATCATCATAGCAATTAAACAGATTACACACAACACACTAAATCAACCTCTAGGGGTATAATGGTCATTCGGTCCATCGGGAGTAAAACAGTAATTTACCCCTCAGGGGTATTCCAGTAATTTCACCCATCGAGGGTATTTTAGTAATTTCTAATAATCTCACCCTTTAAGGGTTTTTCAGTAATTTACCCACCGAGAGTATTTTGGTAATTTCAATCATCTAACGACCTTTTCGAAGGCCTACTATCGCCTCGAGCAACACCCCTGCTGGGTCTCTACGGTATAATTGGGCCTAATATCCATTTCTGACCCAAACAGGCCCACACGCTCGTGTGGCCCAATTAGTAGGTTTTCGTTCTCGATTTTACAAACTTCACAGTTGCATTAGTTATTCAACAATTTTCCATCAGTTTTGCTCATATGGGCCAGTTAGCCCACCAGGCCCACTTAGCCCTTTTCGACTCGATAAGGCCCATTATGGCCCCAGATTCACGAGAGTGTTCGTGACACTCTCAATAATTTACCGTCGTCACTAGTGGCTTGGATTATCACTACGAGCACTCGCACGCTCAAGTGGCTACGGTTGATGGTTTTCCTGCTTTCCGGCACTTCGGCTTAGGGCCAAATCACAGATCATCACATGCTATCACAAACAATGGTGTGAGATTACACACCTGATTACGAGTTGTGCTAACCACCGATTCTAACTCCTATAATGATAGTTAAGAAAACAAGTTAGTTTTTCCCTTGATAATCTTAACTTGAAACACTTTACCCATTGCTTCCACTTACCAGAAAATGACCACTCCTTGCTATGATAGAGTATTTGGTTTACTTCCTTTGATTACGAAATCGAGTCCCTAATGAAAAGCACAGGTTAGCAATATTGTTTCAAGACAACATAGAAATGGCCTTTCGGCCTTAAGGAACTCAAAAATTAATAAAGAGCAACCATCCACCCCTATTCGGCCATAGTTACACTTACCAACAACAGCACGACAACAATTGACAAGCGGCTAACCACAAGATTCAGCCCTCATAACAGAGAGCAAATAAAACTCGAGATGTAAGAGGGTGAGTAAATTCGGCCTAGACCATAAAGAGTTAAGATTGAGTGTTTCAGTTTTTGAAGAGAGGAAAGAGAGAAAATAAAATAAAGAGAAAAGAAAACATTACCTTGTAACTAGAGAAGAACCAAATAAGAAAGAAGATTCGGCAGACAGAAGAGAGCCAAGCTTTAGGCTACTAGATATTTGGCTAAGGGAAATCAAAATAGAAGTAGAGGTGGTTATTCGGCTTTAAAAAAAGAGAAGAAATGGATGCAATGAGAGGGTAGATGAGTAGGAGAAGATTCGGCTAAAACAAGTTTAGGCACTTAACAAAAGAAATGGAAAGATACACGAGAGGTAAAATGAAAAGAGAACAGGAGAAAGAGTGCACCAATTGTTTCCCAAAAAAGAAATTCTGAAAAAGAACTAAAGGAGAAAACACACACACAAGGAGAGTTTTCGGTTCAAGTCATACACTATGCTGTCGAATTTGCTACACAAGACCCCTCTTTAGCCGAAACTCCCCCTAACTCACACTCCCACTCACGTCCAACACTACCACTCTCACCTATCACATAATTTTCTCCCATTTTTCCTCCTACAATCCCTCTCCTTCATCCATTTGAAACATTTGACCCATTCTCCAACTCCCATAGCAGAGTTTGATCCCAACTCTGCTTCCTCCTCTCCCAAAGCACAAAAATAAAAGTTGCCAGTTGCAGCTTGTGAGATTCGAACTCCACTCCCCCATGATTCCCTTGTGACGCCACACCATCTTGCCACTAGCTCACCTGTATTATCAAAACACATTCAATTATACTTAAGTCCTGCTTCTGATGGCCCTCTTCACTAAAGGGCCAAAAACTAAAATTTTTCTAGGGCTTGAACTCGAACCCAGGCCTCCCTAGAACCCCTAAACACCTTCCAATATTTAGCTAAGTAAACCCAACACATGCAATGTGTAAAAAAATCACAAACCCCTAATTTTGGGATGTTACAATTCTACCTACTTAAAGAAATTTTGGCCTCGAAATTTTACCTGATCAAAATAGATGAGGGTATTGATGTCGCATTGTCTCCTCAGGCTCCCACGTGGCTTTCTCTGAACCGTGATTACGCCACAGCACCTTGACTAACTGAACAGATTTCCTTCTCAGCACCTTAATATCACGGTCTAAAATCTACACCGGTTCTTCCTCAAAAGTCAAGTTAGGTCTTACCTCAATTTCTTCCACTAGAACTATATGAGAAGGATCCGAACGATAGCACCTCAGCATAGAGATGTGGAATATATTATGTATCCAGTTTAACTCAGGAGGAAGCTCAAGCTGATAGGTAACCGGTCCAACACTTTTTGACACCCGGTAAGGTCCGATGGATCTGGGGCTTAACTTGCCCTTCCGTCCAAACCTCAGAATTTTCTTCCAAGGTGAGACTTTCAAAAAGACAAAATCTCCCACTGAGTATTCAATTTCCTTGCGCTTCAAATCAGCGTAGGACTTTTGCCTATCCGATGCTTCCTTTAATCGACCCCGTATCAACTTCACTTTCTCCTCAATTTTAGAAATTAACTTTGGTCCCAACAGTTACCGCTCACCCAATTCTGTCTAGCAGGTAGGGGTACGACACCTACGACCATATAATGCCTCGTACGGTGCCATTTGAAAGTTGGATTGATAGCTGTTGTTGTAGGCAAATTCTTCCAACGATAAATAATCTTCCCAACTACCTTTGAAATCGATCACACAACTTCTTAACATATCTTCTAAAATCTGGATTACCCTCTCTGACTGACCATCACTCTGGGGATGAAACGCTGTGCTGAAATCTAGCCTTGAACCCAGAGCTTCATGTAACACTCTTCAAAATTGAGATGTGAATCTAGGGTCCCTATCTGAGATGATAGACACCGGTACTCCACGTAGCCTCACAATTTCTGCCACGTACAACTTGGCAAACTTCTGCAACGAGTAAACAGTGCGAACCGGTATGAAGTGAGCAGATTTAGTCATCCGATCAATAGTTACCCACACTGAATCTTTCTTAGTAGGCGTCAGGGGTAGCCCACTAACAAAATCCATTGTTATCCTCTCCCACTTCCATAGTGGAACTTTACAGGTTGGAGTAGTCCTGAAAGTAGTTGATGCTCAGCCTTCACTTGCTAGCATGTTAAACATTTACTTACGAAATCAGTCACCTCACGCTTATGTAACATCCCGAAATTGGGCCTAGTAGGATTGGGCCCAATGGGCCTTGAGCGTAGGAGTGTTTAAAATTTGAGAACAAGAGAATTGCATTATTGTAAATTGGACTTATTAGTTAAGTGAATTTGGAAGGTTACGAGGTTTCTATGAAGTCTCGGGTTTAATTGGGCCTTAGAAAAAAATTTTGGTATTTTAGCACTTTAAGGAGAGATGGAAAGTAGCTTCAAGACTTATAGAAATAAATGAGTAATGTGCTTGCATAAATGAGCTATTGGTAAAGAGGTTATGGCATCAAGTGTTGGACTTTGAGGGAAGAGGTTCAAATCCCATTGTGTGCAAACTTTAACTATTATTTTTGCACTCTTTCCTTAAGTGTCGGCCAAGCATGTAAACAAGGCAAGGTGGACTTTTTAGTTTTGGCAAGATAGCTAAGGAAAATGGGAAAGGATGAATGTGAGGAAAGAAATCAAGAGAAAGGGGAAAGTAGGGGGAACATGTGGCCTTTTTCAAGAGATGTGCTATGGAAAGGGTGGTTGGCAAATTTTTGACTATTAGGGGCATGAATGTGGATGGTTTTGGGGCTAAAGGGTGATAGCCGTATTTTGCTTGGTGTTTTGGTGAGACTAAAGTGTTTGTTTTGGTCAAAAATACCTTTTGCATCAAATGTGTCTTTTTCTCAAAGTTTGCTACTCTTTGTGAGTTTTGGCTTTTCTCCTATTCTCTCCTCTTTGCTGAATCCTCCTAGCACATTTGTGCATCTTCTTCCTCTTCTGTTTGGTCAAGACCTTCATCTCTTATTCATCTCCCTTTGATAGCTGAATCACCTAGCATCCATCCAACCTCCCATCCTTTTCTTTTAACCATTCCTCTAATCTTTTCCCTTCTCTAAACCGACACCACCATTAAATCACATATTCTTGTTTAATCATTCCTCATAACTGAAACTATTCTTGTTCATTTTCTTCTATAGCTGAAACTCTCAATCCAAAATCACTCCTTCATAATTTCTTTCTCGTTTGAGGTGACATTCCTTCTTCGATTAAATCGGTAAGTGAATTCTTTTCTATGATCATATTCTTTTCTCTTTAGCCGAATAAGTATTCATCACTATTCGGTTGTAAGTCATGATCGTAACTAAAAATGGTGTTATCTTCCACTTCTTCATGTCTTAATCACCCTCTTTTTGTAGTGCTTTAAGTGGGAGACGGTGTATTGTTCTAGCCGAAGTCAGACGGTAGAAATTGGGCCCAATATCGATAAGGTAAGGGGGTTCATTTTGGATTTTTCGCTATATCTCTATTTGGCTATGTTGCAAATCGGATTGAAGTTTTGACTAATCGATTATGTTTTAGGGACGAAATCACTCGATATATTCGTTTTGCAAATCCTTCGGATATAGTGGATCAACGAAGAGTGGTTCTTTAGGGAATCCTAATCAAGGTGTGTAATCCCGTACCTTCCGTATACATATCTGAAATTGTGTGTAATCTCATACTTCTCAAAAAGTTTGTATGAAATATTCTATGAATCAGTCGAAATACCGAAGAAAACCAAAAACCGGCATCCGTGATCACTCGGGCATGCGTAGGATCGTAGTGGTAATCGTATTTTGTAATAAAATAGTTTCGATTAGAAATAGCGACGTGTTTTTGAAAAATCACGAAAAATAGAAGAACGGAAATTAGAAAGTGAATAAGATATTTAATTAAATCTTACTGTTTCTATTTTAATATGGAAGAAACAAAGAAGGAAAAGGATTTTTATATTCTAAGATATGTTAATTTTAGTGAGACTGGTTTTGATTGACTTCCTGTTTCCCTGATCTGTCTTGGAAAAGTCGTATAAAATGGGAAAAAGTGAATTATGGGTTATAGTTTATATGTAAATATTCTTTAGTGAGTCTATTTTCATTAGAAACAAGTGGGAGCAATATATGAAAACTGTACAATGAGATATTTGAATTTTGGTTAAGAGAGGTCAGAACCATTAGATAGTGAAACAAGGGAAACTTTAAGGAATAAACTGTACTAAATGGTTAAGCCAAAAATTCTGAAAAAATTGTAGTAAGAAGATATATGAGTCTAGTTTCAAGAAAAATTTACAGATTTAGATTTCAAGATTTCTAACTCATGTTATAGTCAATTTAGTTAGTATGATGCAGATGGATAGTTTTAAATTGTTATGCCCAAATTAGTAGTTAAGTCTGGATTGCGAAATTACCGAATTACCCTTAGTGGGTAAATTACCGAATTACGAAATTGACCTTACGGGCCAAATTATGGAATGCCCTAAGGGGCCGAAATACAAAATTACTTATGGGCCGAAAGGACATATTGATTAATGGGCCAATTTGATATTTTGCTCAATGGGCCAATCTGATATTTTGCTATATGGGCCAATCTGATATTTGCTATGTGGGCCAAACCGATATATTTTCTATGTGGGCCAAATGATATATTTTCTATGTAGGCCAAATCGATATATTTGCTATATGGGCCGATCTGAAAATTTACGAAATGGGCCAAGATGATATTTGCTTAATGGGCCAATTTTGATAAATTGTTATAATGGGCCATAATTTTTGTAATAAATATTCAAAATAAATTTCTATTGTTTTATTGAGATTTGTTGAGCATTATATACATGATTTGCATGGGATGGGTTAATGTTGAAGAGAAGTTCTGGTAGCTCTACTACAAAATTTTGGTGGCCCTGCCACAAATCTGAATAGTGGCAAGGCCACATAAATTCTGTTAATCTGGTGGCTTGTCCACAATTATATTTGATATAAATGGCTTAATGCCTACGATTGGTGAGTTGGCGGGGTGGGTTGACTGATGATCACCCACAGGTGTGTTGGTTGGTACGGGTGGTTTGTAGCGGATGGATTATTAAGATTGGTTTGGGAATTGCATTTCATACACATGTTATATTTGATACATTAATGTTATTGTAAATGGGCTTAGGCTCAAAATATTGCTAATTGGGTTCCAGCCCAATGATAACGGTAAGGGGATTTCACACTGAGTTCTTGTAACTCACCCCCCTTTCTCTTAACCCTTGTAGGTAATGCTTGATGATATAGACTTGGGCTATGGATGACTCGAGGGAGGCCATACTTCAGAAATGGTTTATTTGGACTTTAGACTTCTTTCTCGTTTATTTTATTACTTTACTATTTTGGGTTAAATGTTGTAATAAGGCCTCTGGACTATTTTTATGTTGCTTTATGGTTGGGATGTTTTTATTATTTTTCTTAAATTGTTTAAAAGGGGAATTTTCTGAAAACATAAATAATGGTTTCCAAAATCGAATAACAAATGAATTTTCAAAATAAACTTTTACAAATATTTTTAACACGGATATTTTTCTCTCGAACTATTAACGCTATTTTCAAAAGACTCGGATTCTCTTTCGAATTTTTAACGTCATTTTCAAAAGTCACGATTTTGTAAGATCATTAGTTCAAATTTATCGATTTATCAATCAAATCTTCGAGGTTAGTAGTATTTTATCAAATCAAACTTGTTTTCTTGATTTTAACAAAGTAATTTTTTTTAGTACGAATAAAAAGGGTTTAACATGTTTTGCTCGTGTGACATGCCAAATCCGCTCATAACACATGGGCTGGGTTTGGGGTGTTGCAACTTAAGTCCTGGCCACCAATACAGTTCGCGTAGGTCTCGGTATAATTTGTTTCCACCGGGATGCATAGCGTATGGGCTACTATGCACTTCTCGTAGAATCATCTGTCTTAACTCAGAGTCCCTCAGTACATAAACTCTTCCACGAAAACATAATACCCCTTCACTATTCAACTCAAAATCCACAGTCTCCCCCTTCTCTACCTGTTGAAAACGAGAACTCAACGACTCATCCAACATCTGCTTCTCTTTAATCTGACTAGTCCAAGTTGGCTTTACTTGCAGTTTCGCCAACAAACTAGCATCCTCAAATAGACTGAGACGAGCGAACATTGCTCTCAGATCAGATACCACCTTGCGACTCATCGCATCTGCTACCACGTTGGCTTTTCCCGGATGATACTCAATCGAGCAACCATAATCCTTCAGCAACTCTACCCATCTCCGTTGCCTGAGATTTAACTCATTTTGGGTAAGGAGATACTTAAGACTCTTATGGTCAGTGTAGATGAACGAATTTTCCCATACAGGTAATGTCTCCATATCCTTAGTGCAAACACTACCGCGGCTAATTCCAAGTCATGTGTGGGGTAGTTCACCTCGTGCGGCCTAAGTTGACGAGATGCATACGCCACCACCTTTCCTTCCTGCATCAAAACACAACCCAAACCCGTGTACGACGCATCACAATAGACAACGAATTCTTTTTCAGCCTCTGGCTGTATTAATACCGGAGCTTCAGTTAGAATCTTCTTCAACTTTTGAAAACTTTCCTGATGTTTATTAGTCCAAACGAACGGTACCCCTTTATGCAGTAACTTAGTTAGAGGTGCAGCAATCAACGAAAACCCCTTAACGAACCGCCTGTAATACCCGGCCAAACCCAGAAAACTTCGGATCTCTAATACTAACTTCGATGGCTTCCAATCCAATACGGCTTTTACCTTCTGAGGGTCAACCCTAATCCCCTCGGCAGACATGACCTGACCCAAAAATGTCACCTCTTTCAGCCAGAACTCGCACTTGCTGAATCTGGCATAAAGTTGCTTTCCTCTTAATATCTGCAGAACAACCCGGATATGTGAATCATGCTCCTCCTCAAATCTTGAATACACCAGAATGTAATCTATAAACACCACCATGAACCGGTCTAAGTAGGGTTGGAAGACCCGATTCATTATATCTATGAAAGCAGTTGGTGCATTCATTAATCTGAATGGCATGACCAAAAAATCGTAATGCAATAACGAGTTTGGAATGCAGTCTTGTATATATCTGCCTCTTGGACCCTTAGCTAATGATACCCTGATCTTAGATCTATCTGCCTCTTGGACCCTTAGCTAATGATACCCTGATCTTAGATCTATCTTAGAGAAAACTGAAGCTCCTCGCAGCTGATCAAAAAAATCGTCTATTCTTGGCAACAGGTATTTGTTCTTAATCGTTAACTTATCCAGCTGACGGTAGACAATACACATACGCATTGACCTATCCTTCTTCTTCACGAACAATACCGGTGCTCCCCACGGAGACACACTCGGCCTGATAAATCCTCGATCCAGAAGCTCTTAGATCAGAGCCTTTAGTTACACTAGCTCCTTTGGTGTCATCCTATAAGGGGCGATGGACACCGAAGCCGTTCCCGGTAACAGCTTAATACCGAACTCAACCTCATGATTCGGTGGCAACCCTAGAAGCTCTTTTGGAAATACATCCGCGAATTCCTTTATGGTCCTAACATCCCCAATAGACAAACTCTTAGCCTCAAATGTGCTGACATAGGCCAGAAATGCCTCGCAACCCTTGTGAACCAGCTTCTCGGCCCTTAATGCTAAGATTGCATTGGTTAGATAATCCCTTCGCTCCCCTATCACCATCACTTCCACATCCTCTGAAGACTTCAATATCATACGCTTAGCAGCACAATCCAAGTTTGCACGATGTTTACTAACAAGTCCAGGCCAAGAGTGAGATCAAATTCGCCAAACGACAGTTCCATCAAATCTACCGGGAAGACAACCCCTTTAACCTCTAGAGGCACATCTCTAAACAACTTATTCACTACGACAGACTGTCCTAAAGGACTAATCACCAACATTTCTTTATCTGCAATTTTGAATTGTATATCCAACGTTCCAGCCACATTACAGGCAACATACGAGTGCGTCGACCCAATATCAATTAAAGCGAAACATGGCATATCATGAATAAGGAAGGTGCCAGTTATGACGTCAGGTGCGTCGCCATCCTCTCGACACCGAGCAGCATAAACCAACCCTGGCTGTCTTGCATCTGTATTACCAGCACCTCTACCCGGTGCTCCATGACCCCGTCCAAACCTATTTCCCCCTCGAGCTGGACCACGACCTCTTGGTGGCTGTTGACCACCTCTCCCTGACCCGCAACTGGCATCGAACCCAGTTTCAGCGTACAATCTTTAATTCTATGGTCTATTGACCCACATCTAAAGGATGTCCCAATTCTCTTCCAACATTCACCCTAATGAGATAACCCGCACACTACGCAAGGCTGCAATCTTCCAGCAACAAATGGAACTCCAGTTCGGACCAGCCCATCAAATCTAGGCCTCTTATGAAATCTACCTGAAGAACTGGAAGGCCTAAAATCTCTCTTATTTCTACCCCTTTCCTTGTCAAGGTTTTGACGCTCAGAGCATTTTACATCCTCCACAATCTTGGCCTTCTCCACCAAAGCAGCGAAATCTCCTTCCCTCTGCGGGGCTATCAGTATCTGCAACTCGTCCCGAAGACCGTCCTCAAATCGCACACAGCACTCATATTCTGTTGCAACTATACCATGAGCGTGCCAGCTCAAACGCAAGAACTCTGCCTCATACTCCGCCACGGACCTACTCCCTTGAACTAGATTCAAGAATTCCTTTCTCCGAGTGTCCACATAACTAGCCCCGACATACTTCCCCTGGAAGGCCGTTTTAAAGAAATCCCATGTTAATCGGTCCGCCTATGTGCCTTCCCTCATAGTGAGCCACCACTGGTATGCTCATCCCTCAGTAGGGACACTGCCCCTTTCAGTTTTTGCTCCACTGTGCAGTCCAAGTCATCTATAATCCGCTCAACCGCCTCCAACCAATATTCTACTACATTCGAGGCTACACCAGAGATGCCCTTGAAGATTTCAGCCCCGTTTGACCGGAGTCGCTCAGAAATTGATCCTCGGGCTACCGACCCAGTACTCACTCTAGCAACCCGTTTTAGAACCCGTAACATTGCTTGAGACAACGCATCATCCCCACCAGCTCGATCATGAAACCCCGTTTCAGTTACTAGTCATGTCGGTGCTTCCCTTTTAGGCATATGTCCCGATGCTGAGGACCTAGCCCTAGCACCTCGGCCTCTACCACGGCCACATGTACCCCTTCCACGACCTCTTGTACTCATCTCGATGTAACGCGTTAATCTGATTAAAATTTTTTATGATTCAGTTTATAGTTCCCATGATTATTAACAAGTGTTTTATGGAAAACAGTTATAAGAGTTGTTTTTGCAGATCGAGTTTACTATCGTTTCAGTCTCTATAGTCTTAGTTTCTATAACTAAAAGTTTTAGTGTACTATCACTATCTCTAGTGGTTTCTCACGATAGTCATTTCATCATACAATCAAGTATACAGTAAGGAAACTTGCTGATTTGGATGTCGGAGACTCGGTGTACCACACGTTCAGTGATACTACTTTTCTAAACCAAACTTTAAACAAATTTGAAACATTTTCAAAACCCATTCCACAGTCGAATTTTTGTAACCTAGCTCTGATACCACTAAATGTAACACCCCAACCCGGCCTAAACGTTACGATCAGATCTAGCGTGCCACATCAGGTGATGTTTAAAACCTCATGGTTATTTGAAAACACATTGTTAAATTCCAACTTAAACATTCAAAGTTTCGTTACTCTCTACCTAATCACAAAAGAAGTTTTCTCGTTTTATTGTTCTTTCAAATATGCAAGTATTAACTTGTTTGTAAAAAAAAAACCATGTCAGTTACAAAAGTTTGGTCTTAGTAACTACAAAAGCGTAATATTTGAAAAACCAGTTGTTCGTTGTTTTGAAAACCCCGTGTTGATTAAATTGCAGTGTTTAAAGAAATCCTTAATAGAAGTTAAAACAGTTCCAATTGCCTTATTACACCAATGGTAAAACCCAATAATTAAAGCAAAGTAATCCCAAAATAAAATACTAAATTCACCCTCGAAACAGACGGTACGTGCAGCCACCTCCGAGTCACTCGTGGCACCAAATCCTCTAAGGTTGGGGGTTACCTGCACAGTTTAGGAAAAGGGTGAGTTACAAGAACTCAGTATGTAATCTCGTTTACAGTCACAGCCTAGACCTAAGCCCATCAGTATCAGTTCGGGCCTAAGCCCCAAAGTCATGGTAATGCAACATAAATGCAGCCCAACCCAATCCAACCATCACACCACCCGTACCAGCCCTACACTCCATGTGGGGACCAAGTTAACCCACCCAGACCTACACACCAAGAACGCAGCTGAGCTGCCAGTTTCAATGCAGCAAAGCTGCCAGTAATAGTATACGTGGCTGAGCCATTAACATCAGTAAATCGTGGCAGAGCCATTGAATCAATATAACGTGGCATAGCCACCAGTACAGTACTTCCTCCATATATATAACCCAACCCAATGCAACATGTCATGACATATTAATTTAGTGTATGCAATAAATTATCATCATAGCAATTAAACAGATTACACACAACACACTAAATCTACCTCTAGGGGTATAATGGTTATTCGGTCCATCTAGAGTAAAACTGTAATTTACCCCTCAGGGGTGCTCCAGTAATTTCACCCATCGAGGTACTTTAATAATTTCCAGTAATATCACCCTTTAAGGGTTTTTCAGTAATTTACCCACCAAGGGTATTTCGGTAATTTTAGTCATCTAACGACCTTTTCGAAGGCCTAATATCATCTCGAGCAACAGAGACCACTGCTGGGTCTCAACGGTGTAATTGGGCCTAATCTCCATTTCCAGGCCAAACGGGCCCACACGCTCATATGGCCCAATTAGCACGTTTTCGATCTCAGTTTTACAAACTTCACAGTCGCATCAGTTATTCAACAATTTTCCATCGGTTTTGCTCATGGGCCCATTAGCCCACCGGGCCCACTTAGCCCGTTTCGAGTCGATAAGGCCCATTACGGCCCCAGATTCACGAGAGTGTTTGTGATACTTTCAACGATCGACTGCTGTCACTAGCGGCTTGGTTTATCACTACGAGCGCTCGCACGCTCAAGTGGCTACGGTTGATGGTTTTTCGGCTTTCCGGTACTTCAGCTTAGGGCCAAATCACAGATCATCACATGCTGTCACAAACAATGGTGTGAGATTACACACCTGATTATGAGTTGTACTAACCACCGATTCCAACACCTATAATGATAGTTAGGAAAACAAGTTAGTTTTTCCCCTTCATAATCTTAACTTGAAACACTTTACCCATTGCTTCCACTTACCAGAAAACGACCACTCCTTGCTACACTAGAGTATTTGGTTTACTTCCTTTGATTACGAAATCGAGTCCCTAATGAAAAGCACAGGTTAAAAATGTTGTTTCAAGAAAACATAGAAACGGCCTTTTGGCCTTAAGGAACTCAAAATTTAATAAAGAGCAACCATCCACCCCCTATTCGGCCATAGTTACACTTACCAACAACCACATGACAACAATTGACAAGCGGATAACCACAAGATTCGGCCCTCACAACAGAGAGCAAATAGAACTCGAGATGGAAGAGGGTGAGTAAATTCGGCCTAGACCATAAATAGTTAAGATTGAGTGTTTCGATTTTTGAAGAGAGGAAAGAGAGAAAAGGAAATAAAGAGAAAGGAAAACATTACCTTGTAACTAGAGAAGAACCAAATAAGAAAGAAGATTTAGCAGACAGAAGAGAACCAAGCTTTAGGCTACTAGATGTTCGGCTGAGGGAAATTAAAATAGAAGTAGATGTGGTTATTCTACTTTAAGAAAAGAGAAAAAATGGATGCAACGAGAGGATAGATGAGCAGGAGAAGATTCAGCTAAAACAAGTTTAGGCACTTAACAAAAGAAATGGAAAGAAACACGAAAGGTAAAATGAAAAGAGAACAGGAGAAAGAGTGCACCAATTGCTTCCCAAAAAAGAAATTCTGAAAAAGATCTAAAGGAGAAAACGCACACACAATGAGAGTTTTCAGTTCAACTCATACACTAAGCTGCCGAATTTGCTACATAAGACCCCTCTCTAGCCGAAACTCCCTCTAACTTACTCTCCCATTCACAGCCAACACTACCACTCTCCCCTATCCCATAATTTTCTCCCCTTTTTCCTCCTACAATCCCTCTTTTTATCCATTTGAAACATTTGACCCATTCTCCAACTCCCATAGCAGAGTTTGATCCCAACTCTGCTTCCTCCTCTCCCAAAGCACAAAATAAAAGTTACCAGTTGCAGCTTGTGAGATTTGAACTCCACTCCCCCATGTTTCCCTTATGACGCCACACCACCTTGCCACTAGCTCACTTGTATTATCAAAACAAATTCAATTATACTTAGGTCCTGCTTCTGATAGCCTTCTTTACTAAAGGGCCAAAAACCAAAATTTTTCTAGGGCTTGAACTCGAACCCAGGCCTCCCTAGAACCCCTAAACAGCCTCTAATATTTAGCTAAGTAAACCCAACACATGCAATGTGCAAAAAAAATCACAATCCCCTAATTTTGGGATGTTACAATCACGGCATCCTAATCATTCGGCATAAGCATATACCCATTCTACAGGTCATAGGACGATGTAGTAGGGTAAATGGTCACTTTCAGCCTTGTCTCCCTGAAGTTGCAACGGAGTAGACTGCAGACAACAGATTTTACCTTTCTGAAGTTGCAGAAAGAAGATCAAAGATGTTAGCTTTAGCTCTCTGAGTTCGCAGTAGAACAAGCTAAATGACAACAGATCTAGCATTCCTGAAGTTACAGTGAAGCAGATTGAAGACATTAGTCTTGTCTCCTTGAAGTTGTAGTGGAGCTGACTAAAGACAACAGATCTTACCTTCCTGAAGTTGCAGGAAGAAGATCGAAGACGTTAGCTTTAGCTCTCTGAGTTTGTAGTAGAACAAGCTAAAAGACAGCAGATCTGGCATTCCTAAAGTTACAGTGAAATAGATCGAAGACATTAGTCTTGTCTCCCTGAAGTTGCAGTGGAGTAGATTGAAAATGACAGATCTTACCTTCCTGAGGTTGTAGGAAAAAGATCGAAGACATCAGATCTGACATTCCTGAACTTGCAGTGAAACAGATCGAAGACAACAGATCTTACCTTCCTGAGGTTGCAGGAAAAAGATCGAAGACATCAGATCTGGCATTCCTGAAGTTGCAGTGAAATAGATCGAAGACAACAGATCTTGTCTCCCTGAGTTTGCAGTGGAGCAAATTTAAGATGACAGATCTTACCTTTCTGAAGTTGCAGGAGGAAGATCGATGACATTAGTCTGGTCTCCCTGAGTTTGCAGTGGAGAAGACTAAATAATAGCAGATCCGGCGTTCCTGAAGTTGCAGTGAAGCAGATCAAAGACATCATCCATGCCTCTCTGAGTTTGTAGTAGAGCAGGCTAAAAGAAAATAGATCTTGCATTCCTGAGATTGCAGTGAAGTAGATCGAAGATACTAGTCTGACCTCTCTAAAGTTGCAGTGGAACAGATTAAAAGATAGCGGATAATGCCTTCCTAAAGTTGTAGTGAAGCAGATTGAAGCCATCAGACTTATTGAAATCAAAATAAAATTCCAATACCGTTGAAGTTGCAGTGGAGTTGGAAGCCATTTGAATAAGACGAGGACCAAGAAATCAAGGCTCGGCAAAGACTGAGGAAAATTGGACGTTCTATTGACTTTGCTCTATTCTCATTACACGACAATGAGCAAAGAGGGGCAGCTGTAATCAGCCCATTTTGCCCGGGCCCATTCCATTAAAAAAACCAAAAAAATAAAAAAAAGTTTAATAAAGTCCAGTATAGACCCAAAACATTAAACTACCCGTGGCCCAAATTACAGACCCACTACTCTACCCCAAACCCAATTACACCACAAACCAATCCTAACCTAACCCAAAGCTACGCGGCCCAATGGCCCAAATGGTCTTCAAACGCAGGAAACCTTAGGTTTCCACTGAGTCGCAGCACCCAGCAACACAGCCCTCGTCAAGTCAAGATCCGCGCGCGAATAACGCCCCTATCGCTGCCGCACTCCTCGTCCACCTGCAAAAGGAGAAAGAAACACAGCAAAAAATATGGCAAACGGGACAAAATTTTTATTTCCTTTTTTTTTGTTATCTTCAGGGCTATAAAAACCCCAAAATAAATCTGTAACGGGATATACACATATAAATAAAAAATACACTGAAATAAACAGAGAAAAACCCAGTAGCAGAGGTGATTTTTTTATTTCTATTTCGTTCATTTTTTTATTTTTTCTTTTCGATCTATGCATTTTTTTATTCAAAAACTGTTTAAAAATATATAAAAAAAACTTACCTTTTGACTCGCGTTGAAAACATGAAATTTTCAACCTCCGGCCGCCGTATCTGGCGGCGCCGACGGTGGCGGTGAGGCGTGTGGGGGCAATGGCCCGGAGGTTTGATGGTCGGAACCCAGACGCAAGAAGGAAGGGTTGAGAGAATTTTTGGAAGTTTTTTTTTAAAAAACATGGTGCAAATGATTTTTTTTGTCTAAAAATGACTTATATAGCAACACAAAAAACGACGTCGTTTTTGCATAGGCCAATAAGCATTAAAACGACGTCGTTTAAATGGCCAGGATCCGTGCGTTGACCCGACCCGGGGAGGATCCGCGCATTTTATAAAAGGGTCTAATTTTTCCTTTGGTATTTTCGCAATTTCAGAATTTTTAATTTAGTCCAATTTAAATTTTTATTTTTATTAAATTAACCCTAAAACTTATATTTTGCTGCAATTTGATCCTCAAGCTATTTGAAGGCCAATATCAGAATGGCGTCGTTTAGGAGATATGGCATAATTGCCTAATGGGTCCCTACAGTGTGACGCGCGTTTTACTTTAGTCCTTGTACATTTATTTTTATTTATATTTAATCCCTGTTTCTTTGTTTATTTTTAAAACCTTTTTATTTTATTTTATTTTTTAATTATTTTAATATTATATTAAATTGTTTTATCATATTAAAAATTCTACATTATTTTTTATTATTTGTATATTAATTTATTAATAGTATAAAGTTTTTGTGTATTGTTTTTCTTAAATACATATTATTTTTATAGATATTAAATTATTACTATTTATTATTTTATATTACATATTATTTTATAATTTATATATTAGTTATTATATTATACATTTTTAAAATTTTGTATATTATATAGTATTATATTATATCATATATTATTTTTAAAATTTTATTTTGTATAAAATTTATTTATATTATATAACATATTTTATTTATATTGTTTATTACATATGTAATTTTTATGATTAGTGTATTATATATATGTTTTTATTTAAAATTATTATATACTATTTACTAATCGTTTTTATTATATATAATCATTTATATATGTATTAAAATATTATATTATGTATTTGTTATAAGTACTCTTATATTTTTTTTTCATATACTTAATTTTTTTATTTAAAATATTGTTTATATATATATATATATATATATATATATATATATATATTAAATCGTTTTAGAAATCGTCATATTCTCTTTTTTTTGTCATAATATTCATTCAACGTTTAAATATATCATTCCTTTTTTATTTGATTTTGTTTATGGAATTTAATATTTATTTCTTGAATTTTTATATTTCGTGAAGATTTTAATTATCGCTACTTATTTTATATCTCATGTTTATCTATTTATGTTCTTTTAATCGTTTATTATTGCTTAACATAGTTTTTTATTTGTTTATTCATGTTATATTATTCTTTAATTATTTATTGTTAATATAATTTGTAGTTATGGTGAATTGCTATTAAGTATTTACGTTATAATATCTTACTCAAACCATTGTTTTATAAAAACACTTTTTAAATTGACGCATTTTATTCAAATATTTAAAAAAAACAGCGATATATGATATTTGGGGACTTCGAGAGAAATTATACCCTAACTTATTCTCGGGAATCCAAAACGTTGTACCCTAACTTATTGGATATGATGTTTTGAGTCTCAAGGTAAGAATTTTCTACAAATAAAGGCGAGCCTAGTTTCGAAGTCATGAGATGTTACATCCTAACTTATTGGGTATATCATTTTATTTCTTTGAGATAGGTAAATCTTGACTTTCTTTCAAATAAAAGGATCGTATTTTTTTAATATTTCAAAATTTTGACATTAGGACATGAAAGTATCAATTAGGTACCAAATATTGGGTGTTACGAGGGTGCTAACCCTTTCTCGTACATAACCGACTCCCGAACTCGTTTTCTTATATTTCGTGGACCAAAATTAATTTTTTAAAATAAATTGTTTTATAAGGTGATCCAATCACAACTAAGTAAAAGGGATTGGTGGCGACTCCCGTTTTGTTTTTTTAAAAGTCGACCCCCGTTTTTATAAAAAAATTCAAAATGGTTTCGACAGCTAGTATCTGGTAGTTGTCAAATTCATTATGAGGACTCATCTAGGATTGGATTTGTAACACCCCTAACCCCCTTCCGTCGTCGAATTAGGGTCACAGGTATTACTAACACTTCATACAATTAATCAATCATAATTACACACACACACACATATATATATACTATCCATTAACAATATAATATACAGGGTCAGGTCACAAACAATAAAATCATATCATAATAGAATATTATACAATCGAATAATGATTCATGTTATACAATGCTAAACTTGGTCTTCCACTGTCTACACTCTTATCACTGTTTATACATTGCTAAACTTAGTCTTCCACTGTCTACACTCTTATCACTATTTATCCCTTCTAGAATGTCAGAATTTGGATACATACAAGACTATTCCAATTATTAGCATCACAGTATTGGTCTATACTTCGTCTACGATTATCTTTTAAATTTATCTTCGATAATGTTAGTAGAATGCACCTAATATAGGTTTGCTAATCCATTCCAATTCAAAGTAAAAGTTACTCTTACAACCCTTAGTACGAGTCAACGAGACCCCAAAAGTAGTTCAAAAATAGGCAGGGACTAATTTGAAACAATTCTGGAAGTTTAGGAAATAATTACAAAAAATTTGAATTTAGAGATCATATACCCGTGTGGCCAGGCCATGTGTCTTACACGCCAGTGTGGCCAGGCCGTGTGCCTCACACGGTTGAGACGCACGCCCGTGTCTCAGGCTGTGTAACTCTCTCACTTGGGTTACACGCCCATGTGTGTTGCTCGTGTGTGAAACACGCCCCTGTGGCCAGGCCGTGTGCACCGAAAAGTACCTTAAAACTTAAGTTTACCATTTCCTATTTACTTGTACACTAAGCAACTCAATTACCAATTGTTTAAACTATTCAAAACACTATTAAACATGCCCAAAATACACCAAATTCAACACCTAATATGCCTAACCAATGTACCCTCATTGGTACCACATTTTATATGTTCAAATACATCAAACACACATCAAACATTCAAGACTTTCATTCATATCTCACTTACCATATTTGAACTAACTTTCAAACTTCTAAAGTTACCATATTTGAACCCAATTTTAGCTAAATCAGAACAGTGGTTTCAGAACCACAATTCCAATGTCGAAAAATTATTTTAATATTATTTTTGGTGTTTAGAGCATGATAGCATGTATGTGTGGAAATTTCGTGAGCTAATTTTATCGTTTAACTGCTCAATTTGAGAAAAATGACTTAATCGCGTAAAATGCAAAAGTTGCATACTATTTGTTTAAAGTGCTTAATTGCTACGGTTGATTAAATTAAAAGTCCTTATGATGATATTAGACCATTGGTAGTGTTAATGGACATTAATGGACATGCATTATAAATTTCTATGCTTATTCATTAAGGTTAAACTTGTAATTTGGATAATAAAGGTTAATAAACAAAACAAAATTCATAAACTGTGTTCATCTTTTTCTTGGTGACCGAATATCAAAGAAAAAAAAAGAGAGGGTGGAAGCTTGTTAGGGTTCGGCACTTGCAAGGCTTGATTGATCAAGAAAAGAGGAATCTAGAATTAGATCAGAAGAAAAGCAAGGTTATCAAGTAGTCGATCCGATCCGTCAATTTCGAATAAAATTTCATTATAAATATATGTTAAATGCTTTGATATCGAATAAAATGTGCTTATGAGATACGGGTAATGTTTGATTTGTGAATACGACTCTATAGATATGTTCGACGATGAAATCGACAAGTGTAAATTCTCAGTTGAACCGTAGGAATAGTTTAGGATGCTAGTGACATGTCATTAGGTTATTGTGTTGGCTTCGGGCCACAATATCGGCACTATAGGTGCGAGTGATACCTTGATTTGGCTACGGGCCATGGTATAGGTGTTTCGGAAAGGAGTTATCTTGATTTGGCTACGGGCCATGGTATAGGTACTCCAGGATAAGTTACCTTGATTTGGCTTCAGGCCATGGTATAGGTACTTATTGATTGAGATCTTTGAGTATCCGACTTCTATTTCAAATGGTTCAATGGATAAACGAATGATGTGGTTGAGAAAGAGGTTAGTACAAAGTGATACAGGTACCTACAGAACCTATTCAAGTATTAAATAGAGAAAGTTCATTAAGATGGTATTTGATCTTGTTTTGAGACATGAGAAAGGTTTGTAGTTAATGTGTATATGTTGATTTTATGTAAAATTGGTTTATTTGCATTTATTTGATGAATTAAGTTGTTCATATACAAGCTTACTAAGCTTTGAAGCTTACTTTGTGTTATTTTTTCTATGTTTTATAGTGAATCAAGGCTAGCTCGGATCCGAGAGTCGTTAGAAACTTCATTGCACTATCGAACCTCTATTTGGTACTTTTGAGTTGTGTATATATGGTATATGGCATGTACAGGCTACTTGTTGTATTTTGGTTGGAAATATAGCCATGAGAGTTGGCTTGTAAACAATGTTAATATTGTTGTGTGTTTAGCTTTTAGAAATGGCTTGTAATATGCATATGTTTTGGTTGTATACATAGCCATAAGTGATGGCTTATTTTGGCATGTTTAGTATAAAAATGGTTATTCTTTTATAGTTGCATATGGTTAATTAATTTATGGAGTTTAATGCTTGAGAAATGCTTTGGTGAAGTATAATTTTAGAAGTTGAGTTGATAAGAATTTGAATAGGCAATTGGCATTGAATTGAGTACTGAATTTGGTTGAAATGGATATGGTATGAATTGTGCTTTTGGTTGATGATTTTGGCTGCCTATTATATGATGAAATGGTACCATTTTGGTTGATTAATTGAGCATGAGAAAGGGTGGCAAATTGGCCTTGCAAATGGCCTATTTTTGTCCACACGGTCAGAGACACGGACGTGTGTCTCAGCCGTGTGTGACACACGGTCATGTTAGACGGCCGTGTGTCCCCTGGTATTGAAGTAGAATTTAAATTAGTATGCTCCACACGGCCTTACACGCGGGTATGTGATCGGCCGTGTGCCACAAGTCAGTATACCCCCTAAATGGCACACGGCCTAGCACACGGACGTGTGACTTGGCCGTGTTGCATAAGTTAGTATACCCTACAGGTTTGGCACGGCCTAGTACACGGCCTGGCACATGAGCGTGTGAGGCCAATTCGAAGGGCACACAGGTATGTGGTCGGCCGTGTGACCTAAGTCAATACGTATGCCCTATTTCCACACGGCCTGTGACACGGGCGTATCTAAAGTCGTGTGAGCCACACGGCCTGTTCACACGGGCATGTGACCCATGAATGATTGAAAATTTTCTAAGTTTTCCAAGAATTTTGTATGTTATCAGTTTAGTCTCGAACCACTTCTAAAGCATATTTAAGACCTCGTAGGCCCTTATAAGGGACAATGTGATTGTATTAAATGATTTATGAGAATGAATGTTTTATGTTTGATAAATGTATGCTATATGTTATGAATTGATCTGTAATACCTCATAACCCTATTCTGATGGTGAATAAGGGGGAGGGGTGTTACAAACAATGTCTCAACCACAACCATATACACATTTAACCATCATTTCACTAGTAACTAAGTTAACAACATCTTATAAATGATATCAACAAAAGACTCCCTAGGTACATGCCATTACAATATAAAATATCACCACACTTGAGCTCAGGATTTGTGATTTGATGCTGAGTCGGCAATAATTCGAATAGTACCTAGCTTGTGCACAGAAAACAAAAGCGCACGCTGAGTAAAACCCAGTGGTATTCTATAATCCGAATAACATAAACTTGATACAAGTTTTTAAAATGCAAACTGCAACAAGTAAGCTATGTTCGTGTGTTTCAATTCAATAGTATAATTTTTGCTCATTCCTAATTCGCATCTACTAAGATCTTCACATGTTCAAATATATAAGTATATATCAATGGCATTTTATTTAACATTTGAATACATCATCTCATGCAATGGCATGATTCATATCTTTGATCAATACTTGAATTCATTCAAGTTTCACATCTCAATTCATCATTTCATATTTTATTTCTCATCTCATAATCATTTCTCATATTTTCCATTTCAATATTTTCTCATCTCATATTCATTTATCATCTTTTTCCATTTCAATATCAATCACATAAATTATTATTTTACTTTCCCCTATTAACATGATGGACTCGGACGGATACACGGATCCAACCAACACACCAGTTTGGCACCCAGTGCCTCATCGGATAAATTCGAAGTAATAATTGTGCCTAGCGCTATATAAATTGACACCTAGTGTCTCATCGGTTAAACCGAAGCAAATTGGCACCCAGTGCATCATCGACTCGACGTCAAAGTAATCCCTGAACTCTTCCTATCCTATGGCATGCCATCTATATCCAACTTAGCCCGATATAGTTAATAGGGTTTCATTTCACTTTTCAAATACAACCAATATTTAATTTCATGAATATATATCATCACATATAAGCATATATTCAATTTGATAATAATCACATTTTTCTCAATACACATATTTCATAATCAATATATTTCATAATATACAAAATCAATCCATTTCATTTCTATTATGAATTTAATTCGATTCCCAAGTACCAAAATACTCACCTCAAATTCTTACCATATGCAAATAATTATATATGCAATAATCTACTATTTAATTATGACTATAGAAACACAAACAGTGATTTCTGAGCTATTCGACGTTGATTTTATCCTTCCCCTTTTTACTTGAGGATTCCGATACGACGTTAGCTACGGGATAAAACAATTAAATCACATTAATATTAGACGTTTCAATTTCACATTAAATTTCAATTTTTACACTATATTTTACTTATTCTTCAATTTAGTCCCTAAACCGAGACTAATTTTAATCATCACATTTAACTTCATATTTTAATACTAATTTCACTCTAGACCACATTTAGCTTCCCTTTTCCAATTCAACCCCTTAATTTCAAATTTTTCATAATTTAGTCCCTATTGCTCAAAATCAACAATTAATTCTACAATTTAGTCCTTTTCCATTTTTAACTTAAAAATCTATCTATTGAATCTCTAATACTTAAACTATTCAACAATGTCAACATCTAAAATATTGAACAATACTAAAAATTACAATATGGGTTAGGTTACCCTAAGTACCGGGATTCCAAAAAATACAAGAAAAGGGGACTAAATTGACTAACCAATTGAAATTAGAAAGTTTGGAGCCCTTGGTGCCGTTGGCCACTTTATTTATTTATTTCTTTTCTTTTCTTTAATTTACATGCAATTTTTTTCATTTTTCATTCCATTTTCTTTCTATTTCTTTTATTATAACTTTAATTTTAATTATTTCTATTATATATATAAATTAATGTTAACACATATATATAATATATATACATACATTTTACTTAGCCATATTCGGCCACCTATACACGAGCATTTATTAAATGGTTTAATTGCTATTTAGCTCCTTTAGTTTATTTCAATTTATAATTCAACTTTTATCCCTTATGCGATTTAGTCTGTATACCTTAATAACTTCTAATTTTACAAAATTCACTAATCCAAAAATTAATTAGCTACCCAACTAACTTCATAAATATTTAATTAAATATTTACAAGTTCGGTTTATGAAAACGGAGTCCTGAAAATACGTTTCCTAACGCCACTAACTATCGGGTCGTTACAGGATTCGTATGAAATTTGTCTTAAAGATTATTTACTCCGCCAATAATAGTATTCATGAGTACTCTAATCCTAAATGAGTATACATTATCCGTTTGAGTGAAGATCCACCGAAAATAAGTTTCATATGGGTATTCTTCTAAGAAATGTATCTACTTTCTATAAAGGATATAAGATCCATATTGGGTAGTGAATTCGAAAATCTATCTATGATATAAACTTTGTATAAAATGATCAAGTATGGAAGTTGGCGTATAAGCATGCACCTGATATTGGAAAGGTATCCGCCAAAGATAGAAATGAAATCTAGAATAATCAAAATAAGGAAATCAACAACAATTGTTGCAAGGTAATTTAAGGTAAACTCACTAATTTCGTTTGGACTTACAAGTGTTTGGCTATGTTGCAGGTTCCACTTTAAGAGTGGGTACGCCAGAAGGGACCAAGCCAGGATTGCGCCAAGGTAGCAAATTATGTTGCAATATTATGCATACAAAGAACATTATAGGAATATGATGATTATTTTACCATGCCGGAAGAAGTCTATGTTTAACTAAGTTTTATGTTATAACGTCATAACCTAATTTGTCTTTAACTAAGTTTTATGTTGTAACGTCATAACCTAAGTTTTTTAAGTTGATGTAATCCTTAAACAATTTCTATTATAAACTTTTGATGTAATTCTTAATGCCATAATAAGTATTTTTGCGACAGTTGTAAAAATTTTGCTAAGTGTTTGTGTTGTAACATCTGATATTTGGATCCAGTGATTCAGATCAGGTAGAAGGTGTTGCAATATTGGTTCATGTTTTTGTCATCACCATCTTTTTGTTTCTATTTCCATGTCACCATCATCGCCGGCCACTGTCAGGCTGTCTTGGGTCTCCGTCGCATTGTCGTCACCTACTCTGGCCATCATCAGACCATCGTTGGCTGTCACTAGCAACCATTGTTGGCCACCGTCATCGGCCCTTGTTGTCGAACATTACTATCGAACAATCGATAGCCTTTTGCTACTGAACCACCATCGGTCTCATATTGTTTTGACTAGATCGGGTTTGCATTGTCCCAATTACCCTGCATGTGTCTCGATTCTCCATGTTCCGTAGAAAAATTTAGGTTACATAATTCCTATGTCCATTTTCGACTCACATAATTTATTCTAAAATAATAAAATAAAACCCTGCGTTGAGATGATAGTCTAGGATCTAATTTATAAATGCCCGAGAAATTAATAAAATTACATTTAATTTTCTAGGAATCAGAACTTTGACAAAATTACTTTATCATTCATAAGAATAAAATAATAACATACATTCATTTGCATGCATTCCCCTAAACATGCATCCAATTACAAGAATGTCACATTTTATCAAAATTAATCACACATGAAGAAAAAGGATAATTTTTCTCTTGGTTTATACTATAAACCTAGCACAACTTGGCACTCTAATACTAATTTTTAAGAAAAAAAAACTGAGCTGGTTTGTGATATTTATAAAAATAAATCCTTTAATAAAATCGCACCTGTGTTTTCGGATAGATGGATCCTTACCATTCTCGGCTTTTAACCGAACAAATTTCTTCTCTATTCTCCTACCAAGAAGTGCTTCGAGTGTGGGGTCGAACTAATTCAAATCAAACACAAAACCAGAAATAGTTTTCTTTTACTTTTAGTGTGAAAGAAAAATCTCTTTCAATAGAAACTAGTAGAATTATTATTCTAAAAAATAGATTTCAAACTTAGAGAATTAAACTCTCACTATTTTTGGGCAGTAACAATATCTCAAAGTATGTGTGTTTAGCCCTATCGGTGTCATTTATTTATATGGAGAAGAGGTGAAATCCTATTTGAACTGTAAAAGTCTATTTCAAATAAAAAAATAAACTCCTAGTCTAACTAAGGGTATAGAGGCGACAACCCTAGATAATTATACTAGGATTTGTCGTCCCTAGCTTTATCATGAGGGGTTTTTGGGCCTCTCCCATTCGGGTCCAATTACAAGTAATTTCTGGACTTTTAACCCAGTACTTTATAATTCGTTCCGACCAGACTTCTGCAGTATGTAGCACCATTCACAATAGTGGAATTCGTAGCTCAAGACATGGGGAAATGATATCCTCTCATTGGCATTACACAGTTGATGAAAAGTAAAGGTTGTAATATCCTAGATTAGGGGTTATGCATTTAGTGCATAATTCAAGTGACAGTAGGCTTGGAGTGTGTTTGGATATGTTTGGGAGGTTTTGAGAACCTAAGGATGTAGGAGGAAGTCTTGGAAAAATATTGGATTCTAAGTTAAAAAGGGGGAGCTAGGCTAAAGTAGCCTTAAGAAAATTTGTGTTGGATTCATGACACAAAGAAATCAATTGGCAAAGTGGCAAGGGACGCTACCTTGGGGCTTGGAAGGTTGCGTAAAGGGAGCCTCAAGGGGGAGAAGGTTCGAGCAACGTGGGACGCATTAGGGACTTGTATTTTTGCGCCAAGAAGGGGAAGGTAGGCTGAAGACAGCTTTAAGGAAATATGAAGTGGTTTTTGGACACAAAGAGTGCCTTGGTAAAGTGGCTGCAAGGCGCCACTTAGGGCCTTGGTGATGACGCCATGTGCAGTGGGCAAGAGGCCTTGGTTCGAGTTGCAAAGGAAGCAAATGGACTTATATTTTTACGTTAAAAGGGAATTGGGCTAAGTAGGTCTTAAAGGAAATTCTGGGTGAATTATGTCACAAAAAGCGCCTTGGTAAAGTGGCTTGGGGCGTTATCTGTAGCTTGCAGCAAAGAAGGCTTAGGTTCGAGCCTTGTTGACAGCAGTAGGCGTGATTTTATTTTGCTTTTGGCGTTAAGACAAGGGGGAGCTAGGGAAGGAGCTTTTAAAAAGAATTGTAGGGAGTTTATGTCACAAAGGAGCTAGCAGCAAAGTGGCTGGTAGTGTGTAGTGGTTCCAGCAGGTCTCATGTTCGAATCTTGGAGGCAGCAAATGGGTGTTTTATTTTATTTTAGCATGTGACGTCAAGAGAATGGAAGGGGTTGGACGGCACATGGGTTTCCAAAGGATGAGGATAAGCCTTGTTTAATTTTTTTGAATTTCGGCTAAAGAGTAGGATAAAGATAGTTTTATTTTATTTATTTTAAGTTGGTAGATATAGGAGATAATTATGTGATTTATTTTATTTAATTTAATAGGAGGATAAGAGATTAAATGGGATTTTAGTAAGGGGATAAGTGATGTTTTATTTTATTTATTTCAAATGTGTGATAAAGAGATAAAATAGGAGAAAGTTTGAGGAATGTGATAGGAGGATGGAGCTATGGCCGAATATAGGACTTCTTCGGAGTGGCATTTTCGGCCTTGAGGTATGCTTAGTGTGGGTGTGCCGAATTGGATAGTATAAATAGAGGTGATCAGCTCTTGGCAATTCTTTTCTTCAATTTATTTCCTTTGTGCCTAAAACCATTAAGTGTTCAGCATATTTTCTTTTGGTCAATAGCCGAATTTAGGGAGGCTATCAAGGTGGGTTCTTTCATCTTTTCCTTACTACTTTTCTTTGCCAAAACGCTATACGCCATAAGTCTCTTTTTATTCTCTTCTCTTTTTGAAATCTATAAGCCGAAATTGTGAATACTTATCCTTTTGATAGCCGAATGTTCCATCTTCTTTTGGAGAGCCTAGCCAAATCTCAAAGTGCCTATTTTCTCTTCTTTGCCGAAAGCCTTTAAAGTGAAATAGATAGCCGAAATCTATTCTCTTTTAGTCTTCACAAGCAGACATTGGAATTAGTGTTAAGGACCAGTAAAGGAGTCTCTCGGGATTTGATCCATCAAGGTAAGTCAAAGTGCTATTCGGCCAAGAACCATTATTCATGGATTTATGTGTTAGCCGATTTTAACATATGGTATATAGGGATTTCGACAGTTCAAGAGCAAGGAGTAGTTTTTCAGGATTTGGTAAGCAAGGTAAGGAAGTATTGATACTCGGCCATAGGCCATATTTGGTATTTAAGTGACGACCGATTGTGTACTATGGTTCTTAGGGACAAGTCTGCATAAGTAAGCAAGTTTCGGGATTTAGATCCATAGGGCAGTAGTTCAACAATCACAAGGGTGCAAAACATTTAGATGTGGGTTTCGGGATTGAGTAGACTGTGCCAAACAGGTGCGTAGTTATCGCACTGTTCTCTTGATTGTTGTTTGTATGTGTTTAATATATATATATGTGTATGAGATATGTGTGATGGCCGAAAATACGGCTGAGAAGGTGGCTACCCAAGGCGGGTAATCTGTTAACCAGGTTAGTGGTTATGGTATTAATACTTCAATGATAGATGTGATATTGATGCAAGCATGTGTTGTATGCTCGATATGTTAATAATGTTATCCTGCCATGTTATTATTATATGCATGGGGATTGGGATTTGAATATTGAAGGACAGGGTGTACATTATGTACGTGGTCTAATGTTAGCCTTGTGCTACATTAGCGCTTGATGTTAGCTATGTGTTTCATCAAGGGAGGTGTTGGCTAGGTGCCACTACTCAGCGGATGATAGCTGTGTGCATCACCGTGGACTAAGGATGACTTCGAGTCACCTCGTGGATACAGATATGTGGGATCACTCAGGTGATCAGTGGCTTAGCCACGGCCTTGAGCAGCAGGTCTGTCAAGGTAAGATATGTGGGATCACTCAGTTGATCGGTGGATTAGCCACGGCCTTGGCGCAAGCAGTCCGCTAAGGTAGGTGTAACGGATGGACTCTAGGTGGGGTTGGGATGCATCTTTGCATGACTGATTATGTGGACTGTGTGGATATGGGCCAAGCCCATATGTGTGGAGACATGTGAAATAACTATGCACTGAATCTGTATGACTCACCCAATTTTTACCAACATCGCAGGTGAGAAATGTTGATCGGACCGGGTTGGAGTGGATACGAGGTGGCCCATGCAGAAGACATTTTATTTATTTAAAACAGTATATTATTAAGTATTTTTGTTAAATTGTTTATTGTAATAAGGCCCAGTTAAAGTATTTGAGCATTTTATTATGTTTAACCTAGATGACGATTAGATTATTATTTGGAAATGTTTTTATTTTTGGCAATTTATATTTTTAAAATATTTATTAAAGTTTTAACCCGGATATTTTGTACTAATCAAATTTTTACTTTGCATTTTAATTATAAAATGTTGTTCTAAAGACAATAAATTTTTATGTTTTTACCTTAAGTTAAAATATTTTGAACAGTTTCGCATGATGACATATACCAGATCCCATCGAGGGCTTGTGGGCCGGGTTTGGGGGTGTTAAAAAGGTGGTCACGGGTCGTTCGTCTTTGTGATAAATGACTTGATTACTATTTGATAGTAATTAACTTTTCACGAAGGAAGATGTAATGGTTACCATTAGATAAAATAAAATCATATTGGGAGAACGGATTTATCTCAAAGAGATTAAGGGTATCCTATGAGGGAAACACACTTATGACAAGGTCATTGGACGATCACTAATCGAGTTGCTTTCGTAATGGTATGTCGTTGAGGAGAGCTCAGTCACGATACTATAGTGGAATGACTTGAGTTTATAATTAATAGGTGAAAAGTTGAAACTTAATTATAAATTATTTGAGCACTAATCACATATGTCCAAACGGTCCTTTTGCTAGCTCATTGAAAACATAAATGAACTGCATGTTGAATCAAATGAACATAAATGGTAAAAATGGAGAAATGAGAAACATTTGGAAATGCATGTGGTTTTCAAATTGAAAATGACTTGAAAATGAATTTATGATTTTCGAATTAAATGAAGTTCGAAAATGGAAATAAATCATTTGGTAACAAGTGAATTCGTTGAATGTAGAAATATTAAATATATTTTTCACAGATTCTTTTATGGTAAAATTTTCATGATTTTAATAGAATTAGAATTGGGTTGAGAAAATTATCTAATTGGAAAATTAATTAATTTAAATTAATTTAATATACTTATTTTAGTGGACTCTTCTCACTGTACTAGGTTCTGCAAACATAGAAAAATCGAACTACGCAAACAATTTATCATCCCTTGTTTTATTGTGGTCGTCACAGTCACTACAGGAAAATAGGCCTTTAGCAGAGTTTTAGGTGGCGTTTGGATAAAAAAATGCCGCAAATGTTATACATTAGTTGCGCTACAAGGAAAACGCCGCAAAAACTTGAGAAATAGTGGTGTTTTTTGGACAAAACGCAGCTAAAAGTTGAGCAATACTGGCGTTTTTGGTCCAAACGTAGCTAAAAGTTGAGCAAAAGTGGCATTTTTGGTCCAAACGCCACTAAAGTTAAGCAATAGTGGCGTTTTTGGTCGAAACGCCGCAAAAGGTTGAGCAATAGTGGCATTTTTTTTTCCAAACGCCGCTAATATATATTAAAAAGATTGAATAATGGCACCGTTTTATGCTGCATATTTAGTGGCATTTTCAACAAAAATGCCGCAAAAAAAAGTATTAAATGTTTAAACATCCTTGTTTTAGCTTTGTTATTAGTGGTTTTTTTTATAAAATGCCGCAAAAAGTATGCATTACCTGCGTTTTCACCGAAAACGCCACAAACTTCTATTAAGAGATTGCAAAACGACGGTGTTTATAACCTTGTTATTAGTGGTGTTTCGCCTAAAACGTCGCGAATATGTATGAAGTGTTCGAAAAAATGACGTCGTTTTATGCTTTATTTTTAGTGGCGTTTTGTGTAAAGCGCCGCAAAAGGTTTTCATTAGTGGCGTTTTTGTGAAGCGCTACAAAATTTTATTACACTCAACTTAAACGACGTTGTTTTTTGGAGCCCAAAATTTCCTTTACTTCCCTCAATTCAAATTTCCCCGATTTTTTTCACCAACGTCCCAACTTTTTTTCCCCCAATTTCCCCAGGTTCTTCTTCCCCAAATTTTTTTCCCTAATTTCCCAACTTCCAAAATCAACTTCGACTCTTCTCTCCGTCGTTTCAAAAGTTAATTCTTCGCCTCTTCTCTCCACCGCCGCCGCTAGAAATTCAGTTCCTAGAGGCATTTTAGTTTGCTCACTGAGTTGGTTTGGTATTTCAAACTCTTCTCACTTAAAAATTAACTCAATCTTCATTTCACCACTTTTGCTTTGCTACTTATCTTCTCAGTTCAAATTTGGATTTCCATATCCACCATAATAGCTAGCGCTGGCGGACAAGTAACAGGTTTCATTTTCCTCTATACTGTCATTCTTTCAGTGTTAATTACTACGTAACACCCATTTTTTTTCTTTAAGTAAAATAATATTTATCTTAATGTTAAATATATATCATATTATAAATTGTTTAAGTGAAATAATATTTATCTTGAAATAACCAAAACAACAATGGTCCTTTCACTAATTAATCAATCAATTTCTTTTATTTTAATAGTCTTTCATATGCCTAGAAATGCCGTAAAGTCCTTGACCTCTTATTTCAATTTAAAACCTTTTTTATTCATTTTATTTTGTCTATAATTTAATATTTTATTGTTTGCTACAAGTCAATTCTAGGCATATAAGTACGTTAATTTACCCAAACATTTACTTCATTTTATTGATATGTACATTTGGGTAATGTTAAATGTGAAAAATGGAGTTATGTATAATGAATTAGGTATACGTTTAATGTATAATATACCTTGAATATTAATTTTAATGTATAATATACGTTTAATGTTATTTTAATGTATAATATATTTTTATATTTTTTTACATAAATGAATTAGGTATACATTTAATGTATAATATACCTTGAATATTAATTTTTTTATATTTTTCCTTTACTTTTATTCGTATATATTTTAAATCTTCCTACTATTCATATATGACCTTATCTTCATTGTTTACAAGTGTAATTTAATTTGTTAGAATCAACTTTACCACCCAATCTAAAATTTCTAAGAGGTATATATATTTAATTTGCTAAATCTTTATTTAATGTCTCTCCATTGAAATCCACCATGTATTTCATGAGCCAAGGACAAGCTGAGAATCAAGAAAAATGAAATAAAAAAGATGATAAAAAATCTGAATATCTAAACTAAAATCATTTATGTCTGCTTATGAATCAAAAAAGATTCTATCCAAGCAATGGAGGTTAATATTGCTTACAGCTGCAGAGTAGAGACTTGTTATGCTGTCGAAGAATTGTTTGTCATTGTTTTCCTCTACAATACATAGATATAATAATACACAAATTTACAAGTCATCAAGTACAGAACTTAGGTTCATCTACTGGAAAGCATTTAGTATGCATATGTTTAGAGGAAATTTGCTTGAAAAGCTAAGAAACTTATATTTGAAAAGTGGAAAATTAAGCTTCTGACAAGTCATATTTAAGATTTAGCTTTTTGAAGAACCAGAAAATCAGATATTTAGTTTCTTGCTTCATCAAAATTGAAGTATTAATACTTTCTATAAAACTCACAGTTCATAAATTCATAAATAATATATAGAAAAAAGAATTCATTTTTGTGCCATCAATTCTATTGATTCTTTTCTAAGTTTGCTAAAAGTGAAATTCCTATATGACTATTGAATTTTGACTGTTGAATGCCATGTGCTTTGATCTTTAGGTGCACTATCTATTGAAATAACTTGTAAGGAAGTCGATTGCTGAAACACAGGTAGACAGTTCTTGTTGTAGTATTTTTTTTTTTTTTTCTGCTATTAGTTTCTGCACTTTCTTTTTCTTGAACTTGAAAAATGAATGATCTTGTGCTCATGCATATATGTTCTTATCTGAAATTGTCACTTGATTGATAAGTTTTTTAATGTTAGAAATAGGGAGAGAAGTTGGAAAACTTGAGTCTTCGAAATACAGGTTTCGAAATAGGTATTGTTTTGCCATGTATAGGATCTTGTGATAATGTATTTCAGTCTGGTTGTTCTCTTGTATAGGAGCTTTCCTTGTTACTTTTTTAAACATCAATGAATCTTAGCTAGAAGCCTAGAACCGCTTGTTTGTGAAAGGAAGTTGTAGTACAAGGGCTTTTCCATTTTTACAATCAATTTGAAAGGGTTTTTTGTTTCCATTTTAGTCTATAAATTATTTTCAAGTTGATTACTATACATATTTTGAAATTAATTCTTACATTTATTTTATTATTTTCGTTATTATACTCTTATATTTGTCATTTATTTTATTATTTTCGCTATTATGGAGATCAAAATTTTATTAAAATATTAACATGATTTTTCAATATTTTGACTAAAAATAATTTATTACATGATTAAATACTCTTTTTTTTGACTAAAAATATATATTTAATACTAATTAATGTATATGTTTAATAATATTGAAAATTATAATGTTTGATTTTAATATTTAATATTTTTAAATGTATGCAAAAACTTAAAAATAATTTTTTTATCAATTAATAATATTTACCATTAATTAAATTTATTTTTATATAAAAATCAAATTACTTATCTTTTTAACAAAAAAATGATTTAAAAGCTTTTTATAATGAAAAGTTATTTTTGTTAACCATTGTCGAAACCATTTTTTGACAAAACGGGGATCGAACTTGGGTTTTGAAAATAAAAACGGGAGTCGCCACCGACCTTTATTTGGTGTGATCGGATCACCTTTGTTTTAATAAAACGTTTTGATTTACTAAAACGGTGTTTGGTCTACGAGATTTTTAGAAAACGGATTCGGGAGTCGGTTACGTGCGAGGAAGGGTTAGCACCCTCGTCACGCCCAAAATTGGTACCAAATTGATTAATTAATATCCTTATGTCGAAAGTTTTGAAATTATAAAAGGATTTTTTTTAAAAAAAAAAATATGATCCTTTTAAAAGTGTTTGAATTTCCTCGAATTGAATAGCAAGATTTTCTCGTTCCGAATGAATAAAACATCACATCCAATACATAGGACACGATGATCTTAATCCTCGGATCCAAGGTCATCTTTTAATCCCCGAAACTCATGCATAAAACTTATCAAAAGGATATTCGATCCTTGGCGAAGCGAGAGAACCGAAACCCAACACATAGGGTACGATCTCTCGAATCTCCAAATATAGAATATTGCCTTATTTGAAAACTTTCTAATTTTGGATGAGGTTCATCAAGATTTTAGGTTATGCCCAACGAGATTTAACAACTATATATGACATGAACTTGGTGCCACAATGATATAATGCACATAATACACAACATTGGAATCATTAATCTAAAAGACTAGCATGCATGAATAATGATGATGATAATAAAACAATAGTATAAACAATAATGACGATGATAATGTCGAAGATATGAAGACGCGAAACAGTTCATAATGCATATAAGAACATTAACCACAATGCTTACACTATTCAGATAATAATATTAATAGGCCAAGAACCATGAACTACATGATCGTGACAATAACGATATGCCAAACAATTTTAATGAAGAAAAATAATCAAAAAAAAAATCAGTTTTAAGCAAAGAACGCATACAAATAGAGTAGGTAATATTTGAAGTGAGTTAAGATAACGTGGAGTTTAAAGACAATTATATACATAATAATATACATAATAGATTTAAAAGGAAAGAAAACATTTATAAATTGTAATACCCAAATTTTTGCCCGGCCCAATTAAGCCCAAAACCAAATTAAAAAAACCAAAATATTATTAAAATGTCCAATGTTCTGTTACAAACCAAACCCATTTCTCAACCCAAATCACCCCATTTACAAAAAAAAATTACCCGATTGCCAGAACACCAAACAAAATAAGCCTAAAAGCCAAAACAGTCCAGATAAGTCCATTTACAAACCAAATTTAAACCCAAAATTGACCCAATAACGAAGGCCCAATATCCTAAATCTAACAGCCCAACGCAAAAACCTAAACTAAAAAAAGAAAAAACCTAGCCCCTTAACCCTAAGCGCGCGAGCCCTACATCCATGTGCATACCACTGCACCACCACCTCGACGCTACCTCCACTCGCGTGCGGTACCGATTTACCTTCGCACGCTCACATCACTTTGCCCATACTGCGAAAAGAAAACAAATAAGGACAAAGCAAGGAAACTATTGTATTTTATTTTGTTTTCTCCATCAATCTTCTAAGTTATAAAAGCAGAAGATAAATCAGTAAATGGGACTTTTTTTTGGCAATCAATCAAAAAAAACAAAACAGATTCAAGAAACAACATAAAACAAAACAGAGTAAAAGATTCAAAAAGGTATTTTTATTTTGGATTTTCATTTTGTTTCTTCCTTTCTTCATTTGCAAACACATACGCGTTTATAAATATATCAGATAAAAAATAATAAAAATAAAATTTTTACCTTTCCGCCACCGCTCACTTCACGGCGTGGCACGGCTGTGCGGGCGGTGGGCGCGATCACCGGAAATCGCCCCGGCCGGACTGCGAGAGAAAAAAAAAACAAGAAAGTCAGTTTTTTTTAAAGGGGTGTTAAAATGATTTTTTTTGTGAAGGATTCACCCTTTTATAGGGTGATTAAACGGCGCCGTTTCAATAGGGGAGGATCCGCGTGTTGACCCGGATCCACCCCAGGGTCCGCGTGTTTTATCATGGAGGGGCTAATTGCACTTTTAGCCTCCGCTTTTCCAAGCTGCAATAATTGAGTCTTTCTTATTTTCAATTTTGACCCGAGGATTCATCGCGATTTCAAATTTAGTCCTCCTTCCAGCGCATCGTTTCGGTAAAGGGGATTTATTTCTGTTTCGGTCCTTCCAGTTTGTGCGCGTGTTGCAAATTAGTCCTTTCCCTTTTTAATTTATTTCAAATCAACCCCAAGATTTCATTCTAAGTTCAGTTTAATCCCTTTTTTAGTAATTTGCAATTATTGTTATTATTATTGTTATTATTATTATTATTATTATTACTACTATTATTACTAACTACTATTATTATCATATTATTATTATTGCTACGTTTACATTAACAGCTTGTATATATTGTTTATTATTATTATTATTATTATTATTATTATTATTATTATTATTATTATTATTATTATTATTATTATTATTATTATTATTATTACTATTATTACTATTATTATCATGTGGTATATATTTATATTACTATTATTATTATTGCTACTATTACATTTATACTAGTATATTGTATATATTGCGCATTATTATCATTACTATTACTGCACTTATATCATTATTTTGTACATATTTCGTATTATCATTATTATTATTATTACTATGTTTACTATCATTATTATTATATTGTATATATTTTGTATCACTTTTATTTTTTTATTATCACTATATTGTTACTATTATTATTATTGATAGTATTCATATTATGATATTATTGTCCTCATTGTTACTAACTCTATCATTTTGACATCGTTTTGTTTTTTTATCTCTCGATTTATTTTTTAACCTTTGTATTTTTATGTCTTTGTTTTTGTTTCGATAGTTTTATGATTATTTTTTTTCATTCGCGTCATTTATGTAAATCGACTGTTTTGAGATGGTCTTAGATTCAAGGATTTAAAATATCGTGTCCTAAAGTATTGGATGTGATATTTTATTCTTTTGAACAAGAAGATCTTGATTTTTAATTCGAGAAGACTATGGGATAATCTTGGATTCAAAGGTTCAAATTATCGTGTCCTAAAAGCATTGGATGTGGTATTTTAGTATTTTAAAACGAGAAAATCTCTATTTCAAAAAACTATGGGATGATCTCCGATCCAAAGATTGAAATTATCGTGTCCTAAAGTATTGGATGTGATATTTTAATCCCTTGGAAACGAGAAAATCCTGATTTGCAATTCCGAAAAACTATGAGATGATCTTAGGATCGAGGATTTAAATTATCGTGTCCTAAAGTATTGGATGTGACACTTTATTTCTTCGAAATGAGAAAATCTCGATTTAATTTAAGAAAACACAAACATCTCCAAAAGAAATCTAAATTTTTAAATTCCTTCAAAATTTTCAAACTTTCGACATCGGGACATTAGTTAATCAATTTGGTACCAATTTTGGGCGTGACAAGGGTGCTAACCCTTCCTCGCACGTAATCGAATCCCGAACCCACTTTTCTAATTTTCGTAGACCAAAAGCTTTGTTTTAGTAAATCAAAATGCTTTATTAAAACAAAGGTGATCCGATCACACCTAATAAAAGATCGGTGGCGACTCCTATTTCTTATTTTCAAAACCCAAGTCTGATTTTTCGTTTTTCAAAATATGGATACGACAGCTTGGCGACTCCGCTGGGGATGGTTGATAAGAGAGTCAGGCCGTAAATTGATTATTTTTATGTCCTTTGTCAAAAATTTAAAAATTGGATTTTAAAAATTACGATTCTTTTATTACATTCGCTTGCGTTATCTTATTTGATTTCGTGGTCGAGTCTCGCATAATATTTTTACATCACATTGCATGACCGTTGGGTCACACCCTTTTAAGTGGGAGTGAGAAGCTACTCTTTCGTGAGGTTTTCACCTCCGTGCAAGATAGTGGATCGCTTTCGGGATACATCCGTACCTATGTCTTCGTGAGACTTTCGTCTCCGTGCAGCCATAGGGAAATGTGTTCCCCTGAACTAAACTTGGTCCGTATGAGCCTATAATGGGTGAGGATCGAGGAATCTGCTAGTTCAGGTACCTTTACTCTAGAACCGAACACCATATAGCGAACCGTAAGAACCACCCTTGATAGAGCCGCGCCAAACTCTAGTGGTTACCCGATTAAGTTTTTACTTGTTGCTTGTTGAGTACTAAATAATGACCTGCTTCATCTTCATCTCTTCGCATTAGCATGTACATTAAAAGGGTGTTGATTTACATTTCAATTTCTTGAATAGGTAGCTTATCATGGAAAAGGGGTTTCTTGATAAAGTGGAAGACAATGCGGCCGTCCGAGTATGGGCCGAGGCAGTACAGCGAGAGAAGGGGGATAGCCTCATGGAGGGATACACATCAGAGTTATGGGATTACACGCGCATAAGTGTAACTCAAAATAATCTTCAGGAAATGAGAGAAATCTGGAGCCAATGGGACGACAAGGTCAAGCAGTTATTCTACCATCATTACGGCGACTTGCCTTATCTACTTGACGTCAAGATAGGCCAACACTTGTTCCGAGCAATGGCACAGTTTTGGAATCCTGTATACGGGTGTTTCACTTTTGGGAAAGTAGATTTGGTTCCCACCATAGAGGAGTACACAGCCCTGATTCGCTGCCTAAGAATCCAAATTAATAGGGCTTATTTGAGAGCCGTTAATGTCCCTACATTCACAAAAAAGTTGATGAATATAACGGGGATGAGCGAGCAGTGGGTTACGGCCCGGACAAAACAAAAAGGAGATTGTAAGTGCATCCCGTGGAAGAATCTGAGGGATTTGATCATGACACATCCTGAGGAAAAGAAGAGGGTTGATGTTTTGGCTTTGAGCATTTACGGATTGGTCATCTTCCCTAAAGCTCTAGGACATGTGGATGAGGCGGTGTCTGATCTATTCGACAAATTAGACAGAGGGGTCACCGAAACTTTTAGATCTCTAAGCGCGTGCCGAAGAGCGGGCGAGGAGAGATTCATCGGTTGCGCCCAACTCTTAATAGTATGGTTTCACAGTCATTTTTGGAAAATAGAAAAGGTATCGTGTCTAATCTTCACCGAAGACTATTCTCCGCTAAAAAATATAGTGGCAACGTCTAGACGAGACGACATCACGGAAGAAAGTTGGATGGTGATTTTGCAAAGCCTACAAGAAGAAGATGTAGAGTGGAAAGCTCCTTGGATGATTCTTGACGAAAACTTATATAAGTGTGGAGACTTTGATTATGTTCCCATGCTCGGGATATGGGGAGCCGCCGGTTACACTCCTCTCCTAGTGTTAAGGCAGTATAGGTCAAGACAGTTTACACCACCTACACAAGGGTTAGCCCAGTGCGAGTTTGAATATAAAGGGGAAAATTACAAAAAGAGAGTTCGTGAGATATCAAAGGCTTGGAGCCGAATTCATAGAATAAAAAGGTTTGCTGCCAACCCAATGACAACCCCTGAATATGTCCAATGGCGAGGTCAAAGAATCAACGACAACATCCCCACATCTGACCAAGAAAACACCCGATCACTAGAAGACCAGTTACGAGTGATCCCTTCCGAGGTTGAAATCATTAAACAAGACTTCGAAGAAAGGAACCGGGAATTAAGGAAAAGGATAGAGCAACTAGAGGAAGAGAAAATGCAGCTAGGCTTGGACGTCGATATTCAAAAATCAGAAGCCAAGAAATGGAGGAAAGGGAAGACTAAAGCTGAAGAAGATTTGGAAGATTTGAAGACTGACTACAAGAAGCTATGAAGGTCGATAAGAATGGCGGGACTGGGAAAAACGTCAGAGCAATGGCGCCAAGAGATTAAAGAAGAGAAGAACAGAGCGAGCCAATGGGAAAGTGAACTCCGGGATGCCTTTGAGCGAGAAGATGCCCTAAAACAGAATTTGATGGAAGGCCAAGATGAGAAAGAGAAATTAAAAATACGAGTGTCGAAGTGGAGAAATTCTTGTGTATCATGATCGAGTTTGTAATTCCGTAGCCGAATTGAAGGCTAGTCTGAGCAAAATTGAAGAAATGAAAGCAAGAATTGAAGAGTTAGAATCTGCTGTGCATGGCTATTGGTTACGAGAAGGACTTTTCAAAGCTAATGAGGAGCGATGGAAGCAGCAACTGGATCACTCTCAGAGCCAAGTCAGAAGCCGGGATTATGTTATGGGAGAAGCCGTGGCTCAGATACGAGGAGTGGCGGACCACTTGCAGACTTTGGCAGCTCGAGCAGATGTATTAGGTTTGATGTACGAGTCAGAGTCAGAAAAGGGTCGGGAGTTAGCTTGGCTTCTTGAGGAGGTCAAGGCGTTAAGTAGTAGGGCCAGGCCTTTTATGTAATCTATTTTATGTAAAGAAACTCGTTTTCTAGTAAAGTTTATCTAATGGAATTGAATTAAATCAACACCTTTTTGCATTCGTACCACGTATTTGCATTGCATTTGCATTACATTGCATCATATACATCGAATCTCACAAAAGGACCCTAAAATTATGGCAGTTACCCTGGAACATCACTACGATACAAGAGGCAAAACAAGAATAATGGATCAAAGAATGGAAAGACTAGAACAGATGCAAAAAGAAATCCAGGATCTAATGAAAGGACAAGCACAATTACAAGAGCAGCTGGCCAAAAACCAGCAAGACATGATGGAGCGAATGCAAGAATCCCAGAATAACATGATAAGTCAGCTAATGCAGTTGATGTCTAAAGAGCGCGAGAAAGAGAGAGGCATCGCTACCAGCTCATGGAACGACAGCGATAACCCCTCTCTCACCCCACCGAACACCCAAACGCCACCGGACACGTATCCTCAGAGAGCATCTGTCACTATCAGGTCGCAATACCGGGCTGATACCGCAATACCGACCCACCTCCCAACGGGTTCTGCATCGACCAGGAGAAAGTCCAATCAATCCCAACGTCCCCGACTTAGATGAGATGGCCGAAAAGGTAAAATTGGAATTACCAAAACAGCTAGAGGATAAATATGAGAGGTTGGTGGAGAAATTTAAAGCTCTAGAAAATGCCGGTAAACGTCGGGGGATAAAAGCCAATGACTTAAGTTTGGTCCCCGACTTGGTACTCCCGTACAACTTCAAGACACCTGAGTTCGAAAAGTACAATGGGACGAGTCAGCTGCCCAGAGGCCCATATTACAAATGTTCGTAGAAGGATGGCGGGCTACACTAATAATGACCCACTCATCGATCCATTGTTTCCAAGACACTGGTGAGAGCTGCACCAAATGGTACAATCAATTGAGTCGTGCCAAAATTTGTTCATGGGATGATTTGGCTCAAGCATTCTTGGAGCAATACAACCACGTAACGGACATAACCCCCGATAGGATCACTCTTCAAAAACATGAAAAAGAAGGGGAATGAAAACTTTAGGCAATATGCACAGAGGTGGAGGGAGGTTGCCATCCAAGTCCAGCCGCCGCTTCTAGAGAAAGAAACCACAATGCTCTTCATCTGCACACTGAAGGCCCCATTCCTCATGCATATGATTGGAAGTGCAACTCGAAGCTTTTCAGACATCGTGACGATCGGGGAAATGATCGAGAACCTTATAAAGCGGAGGGATCGAGACGGGGGAAAGTGCCAAAAGGATGCCCCCGAGAAAGAAAGAAAGTGAGGTGAATAACGCAAGCATAGGACACTCAAAGACAATCACCATTAATCAGCCAAAAGCAACGACCACAGGGCAACAAGGGCTACCCAAGAAAGAACCTAGTACCTCAAGGCAAGACAATGAGAAACCCGGCCACGCCGATTCCGATGACGTACAAGGAGATGTACCAAACCCTGTTCGATGCGCATATTGTGTCTCCTCACCACCTAAAGCCAATACAACCCCCGTATCCCAAGTGGTATGACTCGAACGCACAGTGCGACTACCACGCAGGAATCACGGGGCACTCAATAGAGAATTGCCTGGCTTTCAAGAAGTTAATGGAGAAACTTGTCAACATGGGTGTGGTAGAGTTAGATGACATGCCAAATGTGACAAATCCTTTACCCAATCACACTAAAGGCGGAATCAATGCAATCAGCGAAAGTTCAGAAAAAAGAATCAAAACAAATATTGCAGAGGTCAAAACTCCCTTGAGACGGGTCTGGAAAGCGATGGTCAAGCATGGACTAATTATTGCAAGAGAAAGTCAAGGAGAGCTGACGAATTATTGTGAGCACCATCAGGAGTTGGGGCACGAGATTCAGACTTGTGGAGAATTTAGAGCTCTGGTGCAAAACTTAATGAACAATAAAGAAGTTAAATTTTACGATGAAGGCACAGAAGATAAGAACATATGCGCATCTGAACCAATAGCGAAAGGTCCGAAAGTTAGCCTTCCGATGATCATTATTTCACGTCCCAAAAGTGACAAAGTAGGGACGCAGATAGCACCAAGAGTAGTCATACGGAGGCCTACTGTCGTTGAAAACAATAGGGAGGCTCCTCAGGATCATGGATGTGATGTAGGAGCCCCCGAAAAGGAGAATCCAGCCGGCAATGAGGTGAGAACGCGAGAAGCACCGAAAGTGATAATACGGAGGCCCACTGCCTTCACTTACAAAGAAAGCAAGGAAGTTCCCTGGAACTATGAGTGTAATGTAGCAGTCACAAAGGGCTCGACTAATGTGACGAAAGAGGATTCGGACGAAGGCTTCCATACCCGAAGCGGGAGACGCTATGACGTAGCGAAGGGGAAAGCCCCAATAGTAGAACGGGAGAAAGGAAAGCCAGCTGAGCCCGAACCAAGGACCAAGGAGCTCGTGGATCGAGGAAGAGGCTAAGGAGTTCCTCGAAATTTCTAAAACATAGTGAATACTGTGTGTGGTGGAACAATTGCAGACAAACATGTAGCGCGCATATATCGTATTGGCTTTGCTCCAATGCTTAGAAGTACACAGGAACGCACTGATGAGAGCATTAAACGAAACCTACGTCACTAGCGACATCTCAGTCAACAAGTTGGATCGATTGGTCGGCCATATAAGCGCGGACAACTTTATTCATTTTAATGATGATGAAATACCACCAGGTGGTAGAGGATCCACCAAGGCTTTGCACATTACCGCTAGATGCAAAGGGCACATACTGCCAGGGGTCTTGATAGACAACGGGTCCGCATTGAACGTGTTGCCCTTGTCCACCCTCAACAGACTGCCGGTGGACAGTTCGCACATGAAGGAATGCCAGAGCGTGGTAAAAGCCTTTGACGGCACCCAAAGAAGAGTCATGGGGAGGATCGAGGTACCCTTACTAATTGGCCCAACCACCTACGAGATAGATTTTCTGGTTATGGACATCAAACCTTTCTACAACTGCCTATTAGGGAGACCATGGATACATTCGTCTGGAGCGGTACCTTCATCATTACATCAGAAGGTGAAGATAATAGCGGATGGTCGATTGGTAACAATAAAAGCCGAGGAGGATATTATTGCCACCGTAACCAGTGACATGCCATACGTAGAGACAAACGACGAGGCAATCGAATGCTCTTTCCGATCTCTCGAGTTCATGAATGCAACTTTTGTTATGGAAGGAAGCAAAATCTTGAAGTCAAGAATCTCTGAGACTACAAGGATGGGATTGAAAATGACCGTGGGAAAAAGCGCTTTACCGGGAAGAGGGCTTGGAAAGTATCTTCAAGGGAAACTGGCGGCCCCGATGCCAAGAGAAAAACAAGATCGCTTTGGCCTGGGATTCAAACCAGATGCAAGACAAAAGAGGAAGGAGCTAGAAAAGAGACAGGAAAGAAGACGCGCTCGTTTGAGTGGGAAAGAAACCGAGTGGGAACCCTGATAATCTCGCACATATCCAAGACCTTTGTGTCAGGAGGGGTAATCCACTCTGAGCTGAAGACACTGAAGGGAGAAGACATCGCAACAATGTTAGGCAACGTCTACATCAGTGCCATATCTGATGAGGCGACTGATGAGGAAATCTTGCCAAATATTCAGCCTTATGAATCGGGAAGCATCTTAAACAACTGGACTGCGGAAGAAATCCCTGTAGTATTTAGGGCTCATTCAGAGTAATGTTCAGGACACACTTGTTGCTTTAGGCTTAAGAGCAACAAGATTTCTTTTATGAAATAGGCGCATGTTCAAGTATCGTTATATCAATAAAATGCATTTTCATCATTGTTTGAAGCAAACATCCCCTTCCTTTATTTTTCGATCATTCAGCATTATCATACATACAATTGTTCATTTACCAATTCATTCATTCCACCCGTATTTTCTTAAACTGCAACAGGTCCCTGGATATTAATGACTTGAACAACGCTGCCTTGGATTCGAAATATCCTTTTGAGCAAGACATATGCTTAGAAAGATTACAAGATTTCAAAGATGACACAGACGAGGACCTATCCCCTGATCTGTTAAAAATGGTAGAGCAGGAGAAGAAACAAATTCGGCCTCATAAGGAAGCAGTAGAGAGACCGTGGACGTTGGAAGAAGGAAAAGTGGTAAATATCGAACAGAATAGCCGAGGAGACAAAGCGAAACTTATCAAAGCTGTTGCATGAATTCAAGGATGTCTTCGCATGGTCTTATGAAGATATGCTGGTTTAAGCACCGATATATAGCAAAGACACCGCTTACCCATAAGGAGGAGTACAAGCCACCCAGTCAGTAAACTTGAAGGATGAGACCAGATATTGTCTTTGAAAATAAAGAAGGAGGTCCAAAAGATTCGACGCGGGATTCCTGCAGGAGATCAAATACTCAGAATGGGTAGCCAATATCATGCCTGTCCCTAAAAAATATGGGAAAGTACGAATGTGTATGGATTATAGAGACCTAAATAAGGCTAGCCCAAAGGATAACTTCCCTTTGCCTCATATTGATACTCTAGTAGACAATACAGCGGGCTTTTTGCTATTTTCCTTCATGGATGGCTTCTCCGGATATAATCAGATAAAGATGCACCCCGAAGATATGGGAAAGACTACCTTCATAACATTGTGGGCCACATTCTGTTATAAAGTAATTCCATTTGGGTTGAAGAATGCAGGAGCTACATACCAAAGAGCCATGGTGACCCTGTTCCACGATATGATGCATAAGGAAATTGAGGTTTACGTGGATGACATGATAGCAAAGTCTAGAACCGAAGAAGAACATGTTCAAGTCTTGCAGAAGTTATTTCTGAGGCTAAGGAAGTTCCAATTGAGACTCAATCCCAATAAATGTACCTCTGAAGCCAGGTCTGGCAAACTGTTGGGCTTCGTAGTCAGCAAGAAGGGGATAGAGATCGACTCAGACAAGGTCTGGGCCATACAAGAATTGCCTCCGCCACGCACCCAGAAGGAAGTTCGAGGTTTCCTAGGAAGATTAAATTACATTGCTCAGTTTATTTCACAGCTAACCGAGAAATGCGATCCCATCTTTCGTCTTTTGAAGAAACACAACCCCGGCGTGTGGAATGATGAATGTCAAGAAGCTTTCGATCGGGTCAAACAATACTTGTCAAACCCTCCAGTACTGTCACCTCCACGCCCCGACAAGCCATTAATCCTATATCTAACGGTGCTGGGTCACTCTATGGGATGTGTGCTAGGTCAGCATGATGATTCGGGAAGAAAAGAGAAGGCGATATACTACCTCAGTAAGAAATTCACTGAGTGCGAGATGAGATATTCGCCAATTGAAAAGTTGTGCTGTGCGTTGATTTGGACAACTCAGAGATTGAGACAATACATGCTATATCACACAACCTGGCTAATCTCAAAGTTGGACCCCCTAAAGTATATGATAGAGGCGACCGCTTTGAATGGGAGGATGGCTAGATGGCAAATTCTACTGTCTAAATTTGATATCGTATACGTGAGTCAGAAAGCTATAAAAGGAAGCACGATAGCCAACTTCCTAGCTAGCAGAGCTTTAGAAGATTATGAGCCGTTGAATTTTGATTTCCCCAATGAGGATCTAATGTACGTGGCGGCTACGGAAGAGGATACTGCAAAAGATGACCTTTGGAAATTGAATTTTGATGGAGCATCAAATGCTATTGGAAACGGGATTGGGGCAGTCTTGGTATCCCCAAATGGAGATCACTACCCTTTCACATGCAAATTGGATTTTGATTGTACAAACAACATGGCGTAATCTGGTCAGATCATGGGACTCCACGCCGCTATAGAACGTAGAGTTAAAACGCTGGAAGTATATGGAGATTCCACATTAGTGATCTACCAACTAAAGGGCGAGTGGGAGACAAGAGACCCTAAATTGATCAACTATCGAAGGGTAGTCATGGGATTAATCGAGGAGTTCAACGATATCACCTTTAGTTATCTTCCACGAGAAGAAAATCAGATGGCAGATGCTCTGGCTACTTTAGCTTCCATGATTAAGGCGAATGAGCAAGAAAATGTAAAGCCCATTCAAATGAGTATTTACTGAAGCCCGACTTATTCTTTGCAATGTAGAAGAAGAAGAAAAGGACGATCACCCCTGGTACCAAGATATATTGCGATATGCGAGAAATCGCGAATACCCAAATCATGCAACCGAGAACGAGAAAAGAACGCTTAGGAGATTGGCCCTTGAATATGTTTTGGATGGGGACATCTTGTACAAGAAGGGAAAAGATCAAGTATTGTTGAGATGCGTCGATGCTCTAGAAGCCAAGATGATCCTAGAAGAAGTTCATGAGGGCGTTTGCGGAACGCATGCCAACGGATTCACAATGGCCAGGCAAATAATGAGATTTGGATATTACTGGTCCACCATGGAAGGAGATTGCACCAGCTATGCAAAGAGATGTCATAAATGCCAGATCTATGGAGATAAGATTCACGTGCCTCTGTCCCCCCTGCATGTCATGACTTTCCCATGGCCCTTTTCTATGTGGGGCATGGATGTTATTGGGCCGATTTCACCGAAAGCGTCAAACGGACACCGATTTATCTTCGTAGTAATTGATTACTTCACGAAATGGGTAGAAGCCGCTTCATACGCTAACGTCACTAAATCAGTGATTAGTCGGTTTTTAAAGAAGAAAATCATTTGCCGATATGGGATGCCCGAAAGGATCATATCAGACAACGTATTAAATTTGAACAACAGCACGATAGCAAATGTTTGTCGTCAATTCAACATTAAACATCATAACTCATCTCCGTATCGTCCAAAAATGAATGGGGCAGTAGAAGCGGTGAATAAGAACATCAAAAAGATAGTGGGGAAGATGATGAGAGACTTACAAGGATTGGCATGAAAACTACCATTTGCACTTTATGCTTATCGAACATCCGTCAGACTTCCACCAGGGCAACACCTTTCTCACCTGGTCTCACGGGATGGAGGCAATCCTACCCATTGAAGTGGAAATACCTTCCTCGGGTTTTGATGAAGTAAAAGTGGATGAAGCCGAATGGATTCAAAGCTCGATACGATCAATTGAACCTAATCGAAGAAAAGAGGCTAAGGGCTATCCAGCACGGTCAGATGTATCAAAAACGCATGATGCGAGCCTAGAATAGAAAAGTTCGCCCAAGAGAGTTTCACGAGGGAGACTTGGTATTGAAGAAGATCCTCCCCATACAGAAGGATTTCAGAGGAAAATGGATGCCGAATTGGGAGGGACCATACGTGGTGAAGAAGGCTTTCTCCGGGAGGTGCTACTGATTCTAACTGAAATGGACGGGAAGAGCTTGCCCAACCCCGTGAATTCAGATGCAGTCGAAAGATACTTTGCTTGAACAAGCTAGGACGAAAACCCACCAAGGACAATTTGTCCCTAAAAAAAAAAAAAAAAGGGGGGGAGAGGCCAAGGCGAAAACCCGCAAAGGGCGCTTTGAGACCAAAGGGATTTGAGCCGAAAACCTGAAAAAGGCGACTTGAATTGTGAAGGCTGCACGAGAATGGACAAGAAAGGGGAAGGTTGCGCCTCGATGCATCAACAAAACATTAAAGATCTCCTGAGCACATATCAAACTCAAAAGGGTCTTCCAAATGTTTAGGCTGAGAAGCTTAGGCGGCGATATCTGGGGCACCTAATTTCCATTTTTACCTACCTTGAGTTTGTAATTTATGATTATCTTATTCAATGAATCTCTTTCTTGTTTGCATTTACCAGTTTGATTAACCTGTTGTGTTTCGAGCTATACTCCCAATCAATACCCTCTCCGCAATCATTTCTAGGCATTTTACATTGAAATAACGATTACAGAACTAATAATATTCTCATAAAAGGAGTCCTGTATATCATTCTGAAAGCCTCTGAATAATACAAGGACCTGAAACATGACTGTTGTTCAAAATTCATTCCACCTAAGGTTCAGAAGTGTTGAAAAGTGACAAACGATCGTCTATCTAAACAAAGACCAGACACCCCGTCGGTGATATGCCCTTCATAAATAACTAGCAATGCCAGTCTTGGCATATAATGAAGTCGTAATACCATTATTGATTCTACACCTCAAGGTCGCAGTAAGAGGGTTAGAAGAAGACAAATGTCACTCTCCTAAGGTGGTAGTGAGAGATACGAACTTTATGCCTCAGAGAGTACTGTAGAAGAAACAATGACATTGCAGCGGGGCAAACTCATTTCTGTGGGTGTCCTATGTCTGCCACAATCGTAGTGCCTCAGTGAATTTCGCTATGAGTATTGACAACCTAAACCATAAATAGGGTCCTTCTCATACATTCATACGCATCCAGTTAGGAAAATTCGATTTATTGCAGTTATTACATCCTAGTTATTTTTACACTGTGAAAAATCATCATTGGCATAACATTCAGCATTCATGTAAATGGCGCATATAGTTAGGAGCATTTGAATCACCTCTATCGTAACACCCTCATCATTTGCATGAGCATAAGCACGTTCTGCAGGACAGGTTCCTCGGAGAACAGCATAGCAGCATTGAAGGTCGGACACTGCTCCCATGGAGCAGGCTGAACATAGTGAGGAAGCAAATTGAAAAGTTCAGATTCATTTCCTTGACATCCCAATGGAGCAGGTCGAAGCTGCTAATCCCTCCTTCCTGAATGTACTGAGGATCAATCACATTTTCGAGGAGTTTCAGGAAGAAGATCCAAGTTACGGGTCTCTTCTGGATTTCTATCACCAACTATATTTTCGAAAAGTTTCAGCAAGAAGATCCAAGTTGCGGGTCTCTTCTGAATTCCTATCACCAACTATATTTTCGAGAAGTTTCAGCAAGAAGATCCAAGTTGCGGGTCTCTTCTGGATTCCTATCACCAACTATATTTTCGAGAAGTTTCAGCAAGAAGATCCAAGTTACGGATCTCTTCTGGATTCCTATCACCGTCCGTTTTTGAGAAGTTTCAGCGAGAAAGATCAAAGTTACAGGTCTCTTCTTTCTGAATTCTTATCACCCCAAGCCTCCTGTAGAATGAATCGAAACAACGAGTTACAGTGGAGTTTGAAGCTGTTTGAAGAAGACGAGGACCAACGAGTCAAGGCTTGGCTAAGACCGGGCAAAATTGGTTCTTTTATTGTCTTTGCTCTATTCTCGTTTCACGACAATGAGCAAAGAGGGGCAGCTGTAATACCCAAATTTTTGCCCGGCCCAATTAAGCCCAAAACCAAATTAAAAAAACCAAAATATTATTAAAATGTCCAATGTTCTGTTACAAACCAAACCCATTTCTCAACCCAAATCACCCCATTTACAACAAAAAATTACCCAATTGCCAGAACACCAAACAAAATAAGCCTAAAAGCCAAAACAGTCCAGATAAGTCTATTTACAAACCAAATTTAAACCCAAAATTGACCCAATAACGAAGGCCCAATATCCTAAATCTAACAGCCCAACGCAGAAACCTAAACTAAAAAAAGAAAAAACCTAGCCCCTTAACCCTAAGCGCCGCAGCCTCTGTCCATGTGCATACCACCAGCCACCACCCTCGCACGCTACCTCCACTACGTGTGCCAGCCGACGACCTTCGCACGCCTTTGTCAGTGCCCATACCTGCGAAAGAAAACAAATAAGGACAGCAAGGAAACTATTGTATTTTATTTTGTTTTCTCCATCAATCTTCGGTTATAAAAACAGAAGATAAATCTGTAAAATGGGACTTTTTTTTGGCAATCAATCAAAAAAAACAAAACAGATTCAAGAAACAACATAAAACAGCAGAGTAAAAGATTCAAAAAAGGTATTTTTATTTTCGGATTTTCATTTTGTTTCTTCCTTTCTCTTCATTTGCAAACACATACGCGTTTATAAATATATCAGATAAAAAATAATAAAAATAAAATTTTTTTACCTTTCCGGCCACCGTGAGCGATGGCCGGCACGGCGGCGTCGGCGGTGGCGCGGATCACCGGAAATCGCCCCCGGTCAGACCTGCAGAGAAAAAAAAAACAAGAAAGTCAGTTTATTTAAAGGGGTGTTAAAATGATTTTTTTTTTTTGTGAAGGATTCACCCTTTTATAGGGTGATTAAACGGCGCCGTTTCAATAGGGGAGGATCCGCGTGTTGACCCGAATCCACCCCAGGGTCCGGTGTTTTATCATGGAGGGGCTAATTGCACTTTTAGCCCCTCTGCTTTTCCAAGACTGCGCAATTGAGTCTTTCTTATTTTCAATTTTGACCCGAGGATTCATCGCGATTTCAAATTTAGTCCTCCTTCCACAAGATCGTTTTTGTAAAGGGATTTATTTTGCTTTTTGGTCCTTCCGGTTTGTGCGTGTGTTGCAAATTAGTCCTTTCCCTTTTTAATTTATTTCAAATCAACCCCAAGATTTCATTCTATGTTCAGTTTAATCCCTTTTTTAGTAATTTGCAATTATTGTTATTATTATTGTTATTATTATTATTATTATTATTACTACTATTATTACTAGCTACTATTATTATCATATTATTATTATTGCTACGTTTACATTAACAGATTGTATATATTGTTTATTATTATTATTATTATTATTATTATTATTATTATTATTATTATTACTATTATTATCATGTGGTATATATTTATATTACTATTATTATTATTGCTACTACTACATTTATACTAGTATATTGTATATATTGCGCATTATTATCATTACTATTACTGCACTTATATCATTATTTTGTACATATTTCGTATTATCATTATTATTATTATTATTACTATGTTTACTATCATTATTATTATATTGTATATATTTTGTATCGCTTTTATTTTTTTATTATCACTATATTGTTACTATTATTATTATTGATAGTATTCATATTATGATATTATTGTCCTCATTGTTACTAACTCTATCATTTTGACATCGTTTTGTTTTTTTATCTCTCGATTTATTTTTTAACCTTTGTATTTTTATGTCTTTGTTTTTGTTTCGATAGTTTTATGATTATTTTTTTTCATTCGCGTCATTTATGTAAATCGACTGTTTTGAGATGGTCTTAGATTCAACGATTTAAAATATCGTGTCCTAAAGTATTGGATGTGATATTTTATTCTTTTGAACAAGAAGATCTTGATTTTTAATTCGAGAAGACTATGGGATAATCTTGGATTCAAAGGTTCAAATTATCGTGTCCTAAAAGCATTAGATGTGGTATTTTAGTCTTTTAAAACGAGAAAATCTCTATTTCAAAAAACTATGGGATGATCTCCGATCCAAAGATTGAAATTATCGTGTCCTAAAGTATTGGATGTGATATTTTAATCCCTTGGAAACGAGAAAATCCTGATTTGCAATTCCGGAAAACTATGAGATGATCTTAGGATCGAGGATTTAAATTATCGTGTCCTAAAGTATTGGATGTGACACTTTATTTCTTCGAAATGAGAAAATCTCGATTTAATTTAAGAAAACACAAACATCTCCAAAAGAAATCTAAATTTTTAAATTCCTTCAAAATTTTCAAACTTTCGACATCGGGACATTAGTTAATCAATTTGGTACCAATTTTGGGCGTGACGAGGGTACTAACCCTTCCTCGCACGTAACCGACTCCCGAACCCACTTTTCTAATTTTCGTAGACCAAAAGCTTTGTTTTAGTAAATCAAAATGCTTTATTAAAACAAAGGTGATCCGATCACACCTAATAAAAGATCGGTGGCGACTCCTATTTCTTATTTTCAAAACCCAAGTCCGATTTTCCGTTTTTAAAATTTGGATACGACATATATAAAATAATATGAAATCAATGGCATTTACATAAAATAAAATAACTTAATATAAATAACGTATATATAAAAATAATAATATATATAATGGTATTTATGATAAATAACATATAAAACTTTAAAACAAAGAATATATATAAACAGATTTTAAAAAACTAAAATTAAACCGAGAGGGGCTTGATTAAAATCAAAACAAAAATCAAAGGATAATTTACAAACAAATAAAACTATTAAAACAACACTAAGGACTAAGATGTAACGCGCGTCCATTTAGAGGGGTTGAAATAGCAATAATTTCGATAATCAAAACGCAACGTATGAATGAGGACTGAATTGGAATGCGCTTTGAAATTTAATGGTAAAAAAAAGCAATAAACGAGAGACGCAACCCAAAGGCCTCAATCGAATCGTCACAAAACAGGGAAGGACTAATACTGTAAATCATCCTTTCAAACCGAATACGCGGATCCTCCGGGTCACGGATCGGGTCACGAGCGAATCCCACCCCTTGAAACGGCACCGTTTTGTTGGGGCTATTTAAGCCCAAAATTTCTGAAAAAAAGGTTCATTTTCTTACTTCCTTAAAAAAAAATCAGATTTCTGCCTTCTCTTTTCTCTCCAGACCAAACCCTAGCCCCCTTTTTATTTTCATGGTTTTTCGCCGCAAACAAATGAATACCCTTCCATTAAATGTTGAATCGCCCCCGTGAATCGACGAGAAATGACTTACGGTAATCTGATTCCATCGACCACCCTCTCATTCGACTCCGTTTGCGACGAAGGGAAGAAGCCAAATCTTTCAGAGGTAAAACCCTTCGTGTTGCTCCTCTGTTCTTTTTTGAGTTTTGTGTTTATGAAATATTCAACATAAGTAAAATAAACAATAAAAATAAAAGTGGTAACCCGTAGAGATAAGTAAACTAGATCAACCTTTTGCTTTCTATTTTCGCCTTCGATTTGCCAGTCCCAAAAAGACCGAAGATACAAGATTTTTTCTTTTTTTTTTCTTTCGGTTTTTGTTATAACCGACTCTACAAAAGTCTTATCTATTTTTTGTTCTTTTGAATTCTTTCGTAATGCCTCCCTCTCTAGAAGAAAATAAATATGTTTGCTCCTGTTTTTATAACCGATCTACTGGTTCATTCTTTGTCTTCTTTTCCGTCTTGCTTTTCGGTTGTCTGCCATTTTTCTTGTTAGTGTGTTGTTGTTTTTTTTTGCAGGGTATGGGTAATGGCAGAGGCGTGCGAGTCGTTGGTTGCCGAGATGCATGGGGCGTGCGAGGTCGAGGCGTACTGGAACAGCGTGCGTGACTCGGGAAACGACGCGCGTGGAGTAGACGCGTACGTGGGGGATACGCGCGGATCTGAAGCGGTGCGTGTGGTGTCCGCGGGAATCGACGTGCGTGGCGTCCACGCGAGGAGGGCCGGCAGCGTGGCGCGATGGGGAGTCCCTAGGTTTTCGTTTATTCTTCCCGCAATGTGCTTAGGTCTGTTGTTGTTACTGGGCTCAGGGTTTGGGCCTTTGATTTGGGCTAATGTTTTGTTTGGTTTTGGGCTTGTAATTGGACTGTTATTTTTTTGGACTTGTTTAATGGCTTTTTGTTTTATTCCAATTTTTGGTTTTATTATTTCGGGTTCAGTGATGGGCCTTGGTTTTGTAATTGGGCCTTAATTTCCGGCTTGTAACTGGACGTTTAGACACTCCAATAATATTTTGGGTTTTTAATTTGGTTTTATTTTGACTAAATGGGCCCGGGCAGAAATTGGGTATTACAACCATCAAATTATAACCCATTCTTATCCTAAATAAAGAAAAAATTAAGCATATAAAATGGATTTATCGTACTACTATATTTTTTAAAAATCGATCGTTGTATGAATTTCTCCGACCAGATATTAGATGATGAACTCACCTAATTAATCCCCAAAATGAGTAACCACAAATTGAGCGGAGAGCTTTTGGGGTTCAAGCACATTGACAGGTTAAAAATTTATAAATTAAAAGAGTATAATTAAAGGGTTAAAATTTAAAGTTAAAAATTAAAGATGATAATCTTAATTACATAAACATTTAAAGAAAACATTGGATCATAACTTACATAATACATAAATATATATCATATCTATGGACTTGCATAACTGACGTAACTTACATAACTTACATAAATATATATCATATCTATGGACTTACATAACTTACATAGTTTACACCCATTAGATACTTGATACTTGATATGTATTATCGATTTTAGTACAATGACATGATTTAAATCAATTGAGAACATTTAAGTAACTGTAATTTATTGTCAAATTTAGACTTCAAGAACTACGAAATGGATAAGAGTTGGATGAATTTGTCAAGGGTAAGCAACGACTATCGAAATGGAGTACAAACTTTTCTAAATTTTTCATTTCAAAATGCAAGCCAAGAGAATATGATTCTTTGCCCGTGTAAGAAGTGTGGCACCATCAATTGGCATTTTCGTGAAGTTGTCTACGAACATCTAATTGTTGATGGCTTTATTCGGGGGTATAAAAAATAGATTTTCCATGGAGAGTGTACACCTAATAGAACCTCTTCAATGATTAATTCGGCTTATCCTCATAGTGCTTACCATCAGTCTGTTAGAAAAGATGACATGGAAGGTATATTGTGGGATGCATTTAATATGCACAGTCATGGTTTGCAATTGTTTCCACCTGACTTTATTGCATCTGATGATTGTAATATTGGTGGAAATGCTTTTATTGAAACAGGAAGAAGTGTACCTGATGAAGGGTCAAATGGAGAAGCGGCGAAGTTCTACAAGTTACTTAATGAAATGAATGAAGAACTTTACGAGGGATCAATATATTCAAAAATGTTCTTCTGCATTCGTTTATTTCACTTAAAATGTTTGGGAGGGTGAACCGGAAACTCTTTTATAATGCTGTTAGAGTTTTTGAGAGATATGTTTCCGTTTGCAAAAATCCCTCAATCATGCAAATATATGAAGAAACTGATAAAAGATTTAGGCCTTGGGTACAACAAAATTCATAGTTGCCCAAATGACTGCATGTTGTATTGGGGTGATTGGAAAAACAAACAGTCTTGTCATGTTTGCAGTAAATCTCGTTGGATGAATAGGAATACAAAAGATGTGAATGAGGATGAAGGTGAGGCACAATCAAGAAAGAAGCCAATCAAGATTTTGCGATATTTTCCACTAATACCAAGACTTCAAAGGCTTTTCATGTCGTCAAAGACAGCAGAGTCTATGAGGTGGCATCATGATAAACGAACCGGTGATGGATTATTAAGGCATCCTGCGGATTCTTTACCGTGGAAATCATTTGACTGTAAATTTCAAAGCTTTGCAAGCGATCCTCAGAATGTGAGGCTTGGGCTAGCATCTGACAGATTTAATCCTTTTAAAATCATGAGTACTTCGTACAGTACTTGGCCTGTAGTGCTTGTTCCTTACAATTTGCATGAAGCAATCTTCTTTTATCTTATCTATGATTATCCCTGAAGAGAAAGGTCCCGGAAATGATATTGACATTTATATGCAGCCACTTATTAAAGAGTTGAAACAATTATGGGCGGGTGTTGAAACATATGATGTCTTGAGAAAGGAGAACTTTTATTTACGTGCAGCTTTGCTGTGGACTATTAATGCTTATGCCAATTTATCTGGTTGGAGTACCAAAGGATGTTATGCTTGTCCTTGTTGTGTGGCGCAAACATGTTCAAAGTGGTTATATAATGGGAAGAAGTTCTCTTATATGGGGCATCGTCGGTGGTTAGATGGAAATCATAGATTTAGATTTCAAATGACTCTATTTGATGGTACTGAAGAGTTCAAAGAAGCTCCTGAGCAGACCATTGGATCTGAAATCTTATTCATGTTAAAAGATATCAACTTCAGTTATGGGAAGATGAATCAACCACAGAACACGCAAACAAAGAGAAGATCGAGGGAGGCGTATGTTGGTGATGTTGACGGGCAAATTGATGATGAATCTGATGAAGAGGATGATCCTAATGAGGCGGACTTGTGGAAAAAAAAGTATTTTTTTGAGTTGCCTTATTGGGAGCATCACATTTTGCGACACAATATTGATGTCATGCATATTGAAAAGAATGTTTGCGAGAACATCATTGGGACAATTCTGAATGTCGATAGAAAATCAAAAGACAATCTTCAGAGTCGACTTGATCTAGTTGACATGGGAATTCGGTGTGAACTTCATCCCCAAGTACTTCCGAATGGGAAATATAGGTTGTCGCCTTCTATTTTTACAATGTCAAAGAAAGAAAAACCACTTCCGCTATCGCTTTTTCTCATACTCCATTTCTTGCCGGTTCGCAACTAGTTAAGGTCAACAAAATTTACTTAATTTCTATATTTACTTATTAGCTAATCAGCATAAAAACCACACATTAACAATTCAACAAAATATAAGCCAAATCTGGAAATACAAATTCTTCATAAAACAAAGCGGAAGAATAAAAAAATTAGAAAGAACAGTATAGTAAGAACAATAAAAAAAATCAATTACAAATTAAAAAGAAAAAATTAAAAATTTGTTGTTCAATCAGTCATTGGAAATTGGAATTAAGTTCTAAATGGTGACGGTTAAGATAAACATAAGAGAAGAATAGTTTAAGAAAACAATCGCCTTTTTCTAAACATGAAATGCATAGACGATTTAAATTGAAAGAAAATGTGAATAAATGCGTTTTCTACTTTTTATTATAGATAATATATTAAAAATTTTAATTTAAATCAAATGAATAAAATATTTAATTAACTTTTTATTTAATTAAATATTTATCTAAACTTTAAAATTTCCAATTATTTAATCAAAATTATAACTTTATATTTACTATTGTAACTTCAAATTTAAAACTTTTATCATTATCTACCAAAATTTTGAAGATTGCTTTTAATTATTTTAACGTAAATGTGCTTTTTAAAACTGAATGAAAGTTTATAAAAAAAAATATCTTAAAAATCTATAAAATTTAAATAAAAAATAAAAATGTGTCAGTTGTCCAATTTTAGTGTGCACACCTTGTTATACATATAATTTTTTATTAAGTCTTAGCTCAGTGGGCATAGCTACTATTATAACAACAAGGAGAACATGGATTTGAATGCGTTTAATCATAGTTGTTCTTAAGTTTTAAGGGTTGGGGAGGGGTAATGGGTGGTTATAGATATTATATGAAAATGTATATGTATATTATATACAACAGAAGTTGAGTAAGATGATACATTGAATGACAAAAGACCACGTGCTACTACTCAAGATGCTCATTGTAGAGGTTCTTTGAGGGAGAGGGGAAGTATTGCAAATAAGTGATTGGGATGTATCAAAAGAAGGCGAAGTAGAAGACTAGAGCAGATCCGGTATCACTAAATGCATCGACATGTGGTGGTTGGTAAGGTGGAGAAAGAAAATATGTGGTTGACAATAAGGCTCAACAAAGAAAATAAGTTGAAAAAATTTTAAGGCGAAGAGAGAGCTTTGAGAATTAGAATGCCAAAATGTTAAAAGTCCCCTCACTAGTTGTGAAGGGATCCTATTTATAGATATTTGAAAATAGGTGCTACAAAACTAGGTAACTAATATGAATAGTTAAATTAATTTTCAGTTACAATTGCATTAATGATTAAGGACATCTATCACACACAACAACAACATTCAGAGTAGATTGACTGCCTTCAGTAGCAGCACTCAGATCGGATCGAAAGCCTTGAGCAGCAACATTTAGAGCACTTCGACCAGCTTTAACGCCAGCAGGATCGCATTAAGGCCTATCTAGAGCAATTGTGCCAGCATTTTCATATCACTTCACCTGATCCCCTTATTGTCTCTACGCCTCTCAATCCTGACATCCCACATGTCGTCGATCGGTTATTTTTATTTAGTTTTATGTTTTATTTATTTTTATTTTTATTTTTATTTTACTTTTATTTTTATTGTTATTTGTTTTTCTTTTCTGGATTTATATATTTTTAATGTATTTTATTATTATTGCTTTTTTTACTGTTTTTCTATTTGTTTTGTCATCTCTTTATCTTATTTTATTTTTGCTTGTTTTCTTATTAGTGTGTACAGAACCATGTACTTAATTTAGGATCTCCTACGTTTCCGGATTTCTCTATTTCAACACAACCATCCTAATTCAGGGAAGTTTCAATTCTCTTCCTCCCTTTCTTATGATACTTTGCTTATTATGATTATATTTGTTTGTACATTGAGGGCAATGTACATCTTAAGTGTAGGAAGGATTTTATATGTTTATGCGATATAGCCCTTGAATTGTTGTTTGTGTTTGAGTAATTTTCTCAAACATAACATTAGAGTTAATTTTTCTAAATTTGGATTTTTTATTGGTTCTGTTTGGGGTTAATTGGTGGATTTTTATGCATTGGTTTATTTATACTTTAAGACACGAGAGAGTCAAGCATGATAAGTCGTTTTAAGAAACTATTATTTTAGGTTGTCTCCCTAAACTGAAGCATTATTTTGAAATTTTAAATTTACAAGTTTGATATCAAAACCATCATTTTTGTGAGCTTTTGAGCTTATAGAGCATTTATTGTTTCGTGCTCATTTTATTTTTGGTTATGAGCATGTCAACTTGATTTGTTATTCTAAATCTTGCTTCGGATATACACGCCGAGACCATATTATTGATTTGATATACTAAGATGATAGAGGCTGTACGGGCCCAAATTTGCCCAGGCCCAACTACCTAAATCAAAACCAAATAAAAGAAAAACCAAACAAAAATTAATAATAGTCAATTTTTTTTAAAAAAGGGGTCCATTACAAAATTTTACAACAGGCCCAGTTAGCCCAAAAACCTAAACCGAATCAGCAAAGCCAGGAAACCCTAGCTAGGGTGCGCCGCAAGCCTCCAGCACCGCGCTTTCGTACCGCCACGTCCTCTTCCTTACAGTGTTTTCACATGCAAAATAACAGCAAATGATAGCAGAAATAGAGGGTTTTTTGTATTATTTTTCTTCATTATTTCGGCTATAAAATGAGGCCAAAGTTAATCTATAATTTTTTTTTACGTTTTTTACACACTAAATACAAAAAAAAAAAAAAGCAGAACAAATCCAAGGTGATTTCCTTTTTATTTTGCTTACGTTTTGGTTTCTTTTTTTTTTTTTTTTAATTTCCGTTTTATTCTCCCTTTTTTCTTTCTTCTTTTCCTTCTTTTTCATTTTCTTTTTGAAACTATTAGTATAGACATATAGAGATTTTATTTTATTTTTTTAACTATTTATATATTAATATATAGTCTATATTAAAAAAAAACATACCTGGGGAAAGGTTCGACCCCCGCACACGGCGGTCGACAGCGGCTACCACCGCAGAGGAACGGTGTTGGCGTGGTGGCCCCATGGCCGGCGCTGGGCGTGAAGAGGGGGGTTGAGAGAAAGGGAGAAAGCATTTTTTAAGAAAAATGGCAGAATGCCGTTTCAAAAAAAAATTTGGCCTTTATAAGAGATACAAAACGACGTCGTTTAGGGCCTGTTTCAGTGGCCTCAAAACGGCGCTGTTTAGGTTGACCTGCGTGACCCAACCCATTTACCCTCAAGATCTGCAAGTTTTTGCAGTGAAGGGGCTATTTGCGCGCGAGGTCCCTCCGCTTTTAAGGCTTGTTGCGATTCGGTCCTATTTCTTTGTTTTTCTTTTTTAATTTTACCCTGTAATTTTTGTAGTGTTGCATTTCAGTCCATACTGAAGTTATGCGTTTTGGGGGGCAGGGATATTATCCCATTTGGTCCCCCATTTCATTCGCGTATCACAAATTGGGCCCGATGTTTTATTTTTATTGCATTTTTTCCCTTTAAATCCTATTTTAATTTTAATTTAATCCCTAATCTGTTTAATTTCAATTTATTATTGCAATTGGTCACTTATTTATTTATTTTAAACTTTTTTATGATTATTTTAAATTGTTGTATATATTATTTATTTTAAGACGCTTTGTATATATTATTTTCTTATATTAATTATTTACATTGTTTTATACTATTTATTTCAAGTTACTATTTATAGTATATATTTTAAACTTTTTATGTATTATTTATTGAAAATTGTCTTATTATTTATTTTTAAGTTGTTTTATTATTATAAATGTTTTTATATATACTGTTTGTTTTTAAATCTTTTTATACATTATTTGTTTTTAACTTTATACATATTATTTATTATTTTTAAACTTTTATATATATTATCTATTTTGAATATTTATATAAATTACTTAGCTTAAATTGTTTTATATGTTATTTATTTTAATTTTTTTATTTGGTTTATTTTAAACTCTCTTATTATTATTTTATTTTGATTTTTTATTTATCTTAAATCATTATTTACTTTAAATTGTTTCTTATATTATTTATTTCATTTTTCTTTGATTATTAATGTTATCTTTTAAATGATGTATGTCATGTAATTTTCTCGAAGTGTTCCTTTTAGTATTTGTATCTTGTAATTTATTGGTGTAACGATTTTATTCACAAACCATCATTTTTTAAATAAAAAAACGCATTTCATTTAATTACTATATTTTATTCAAAAGCTTTTCAAAATAAGGCAATACTCGTATTTGGGAATTTCGAGAAGATTGTGCCCTAACTTACTGGGTTCCAATTTTCCTCGTTAAATCTAAGTAGTCGAGTACTCTTTTTTAAATCAAAATGTATAAATTTCAAATAAAAGCTTATTTTTAGGAATTCGAGGTGTTGTGTCCTAACTCACTGGATATGACCTTTTGTTATCTCGAAGTAAGGATCTCTAAAAATAAATGCAATATTCTATGTTTGGAATTTTGAAAAAAATTTGTGCCCTAACTTACTGGGTCCCGATTTTTCATTTGACCCAAACAATTGAATATCCTTTTTTAAATTTAAATGCACGAGTTTTAAAAGTCAAAAGAAAAGCTTAGTTTCGAGGATTCAAGATGTCGTATCCTAACTCACTGGGCATGATATTTTACTTCTTCGAAATAAGCGGTCTCAACATCCAATTTAATTTATCCAAGTTTTTTAAACAAAGAGGATCGTATTTTAAAATCTTTTCAAATTTTCGACATTAAGACGTTAATCAATCAATTCGGTACCAATTTTGGGCATTACGAGGGTGCTAATCTTTCCTCATGCATAACTGACTCCCAAACCCGTTTTCTCGAATTTCGTAGGCCAAAATCGTTGTTTTAATAAATCAAAATATTTTAATGATTAATCTCAAGGTGATCCGATCACACCTCAAAAAGGGATTGGTGGCGACTCCATTTTCGTTTTTAAAGTCGACCCCGTTTTCAACAACAAAAAAAATGGTTTCGACAGCTTGGTGACTCCACTAGGGACTAATAAGAGAGTCAAGCCGTAAAATTGATTATTTTCTGTCTTGTTGTCGAAAATTGAAAATTTGATTTGAAATGTTACGATCTTTTTATTGCATTTGTCTGTGTTATTTCATTTGATTATTGTGGTTTGAATCTCATAGAATGTTTTCGCATCATATTACATAAGGACCATTTGGTCTTACCTTTTTTAAGTGGGAGTGAGAAGCTACTCCTTCGTGAGGTTTTCACCTCCGTGCAGGATAGTAGATTGCTTTTGGGATACATCCGTACCTATGTCTTCGTGAGGTTTTCATCTCCGTGCAGCCATAGGGAAATGTATTCCCCTGAATCAAACTCGGCCCGTATGATCCTATAATGGGTAAGGATCGAGGAATCTTCTAGTTCAGGTACCTCAACATTAGAACCAAAATGCATGTAGAAGACCCTAGGAGCCCACCCTAGATAGTACTACGAGAAACCCTAGCGGTTACCCAGATATGTGTCTGATTCTCTTTCATTTGCTTTGAGTTTTGTTTTTATATTGTACTGACTTATAGTGTTTTTGTTGTATTTGCATGTCATCTCATATTTGAAAGAGTGTCAATTCGAGTTTGATTACTGAATTAGAGAGCTTATTATGGAGAACGAATTTCTTGATAAAGTGGAAGATAACGCGATCGTCCGTATTTGGTCAGAGAAAACTCAATTAGAGAAAGGAGATAGTCTAGCCGAGGGGTATATGTCAGAATTATGGGACTACACCCGTATCAGTGTGACACAAAATAGCTTTCAGGAATTAAAAGAGATATGGGATCAGTGGAACGATGAGACCAAGCAGTTGTTCTACCATAATTATGGAGATTTTCTGTATTTACTCAACATCAAGGTAGACGAGCATTTATTCCGGGCCATCGCTCAGTATTGGAACCCTGCTTACAGTTGCTTCACCTTCGGGAGAGTCAATTTAGTGCCTATTGTGGAAGAATATACAGCCCTACTGCGATGTCCAAAGGTTCAAGTCGATAAAGCTTATTCCAAAGCCGCGTGTGTCCCGACCTTTTGGAAGAAATTGATGAACATTACCAGAATGAGTGACCAGTGGATTACATCTAGGATCAAGCAAAAAGGCGAATGTAATTGCATCCCATGGAAGAATTTGAGAGATTTGATTCTAGCGCACCCTGATATGAAGAAGAGTTAATGTGTTTGCTCTGAGCATTTACGAATTAATGATCTTCCCTAAGGCATGAGGGTATGTAGATGAGGCAGTCTCGGATCTCTTTGACTGACTCAATAAAGGGGCCACACCTGTTTCGGCAATCTTGGCCTAGACATTTAGATCTTTGAATGCATTTAGGAGGGCCGGTGAAGGCAGATTTATAGGTTGCGCAGAGTTGTTGTTGGCTTGGTTCCACGATCATTTCTGGAAAGTGGATAAGGTTTCTTATCGGGTTTTCTCTGGGAATTACTCCCCATTAAAGGAGATAGTGGTCACACCAAGAAGGGATGACATATTAGAGGAAAATTGGATAGCGCTCCTCCAAAATCTCCAAGAAGACGACGTCGAGTGGAGAGCTCCTTGGTTGATTCCTGACGAAATTCTTTACCGATGTAGGAGTTTTGACTAGGTCCATTTGCTTGGGATTTAGGGAGCAGTCGGGTATGCTCTTTTGCTCATATTGAGGCAGTACAGATCAAGACAGTTCATACCAGCAACACACGGGCTAACTCAATGTGAGTTTTCGTACCGGGGAGACAACTATTAGAAAAGGGTAAAGGAGATTTCTAACGCTTGAAATTAGACTCTTCGAATGAAAAGGTTGGCCGTAGGATTAATGACGACTCTCGAGTACAGTGGATGGTGGAGTAAAAGGGTTAATGATAATATCCCCGGGCCGAATTTAGAAGGCGCTCGACCGATGGAAGAGTACTTACAAGTGATCCCATCAGAACTAGAGATCATAAAGCAGGACTTCGAGAGGAGGAATTTAGAACTTGAAAAGAAGATAGAATGATTGGAAGAATAAAAGATGCATTTAAGGTTAGATGCTGATGTTCAAAAGCTAGAGGCCAAGAAATTAAGGAAAGGAAAGAATAAAGCCGAGGAAGACTTAGATAGTTTGAAGACAAATTACAAGAAATTGCGTCTATCGATGAGAACCGCCGAATTAGGGAAAATGTAAGAAGAATGGCGAGAAGAGATCCAGGAAGAAAGAACCAAAGTCGATCCGTGGGAGAGAAAATTCCAAGAGGCTCAAGCACAGAAAGAGGCCTTAGAAAGGAGTTTGTTAGAAGCCCAAAGTGACAAAAGAGAATTAAAGGCGAGAGTAGCAGAACTTGAAAAATCACTGTATTAGCATAGAAATCGTAATTCTGTGATTGAATTGAGGGAAAGTTTGAGTAAGATTGAAGAAATGAAAAGAAAGATAGAAGAACTAGAGTCTGCATTACAAAGCTGTAAGCTCCGGGTAGAGCTTCTTGAGGGGAGTGAGGAACGTTGGAAGGAACAACTTCACCATTCTCAAAATCAAGTTAAGGACAGAGATTACATCATGGGTGAAGCCGTGGCTTAGATTCGGGAGGTAGCCGATCATTTACAGACTTTGGCGATTCAAGCCGACATGCTAAGTGTGAAATATGAGCTAGAATTAGATCGGGGTCAAGAGTTGGCTTCATTGCTTAGGAAAGTTAAAACTTTGAGCATTAGGGCAAAGCCATATTTGTAATTTGTTTTATATAAAGAATTTTGTTTTCTAATAAAGTTTTCTAAATGGAATTGAATCAGAATCGACGTATTTTTGCATTCATTTCATGTATTCGTATTACAATACATCACATCATGTGCATTAAATTTCATGGAAAGACACTAATTGGTTAAAATCATTTCAGAATTAATCTGGAAACCAACAAAAACTTACCAACCAAGCATCCTTACGGTACCAAAGCAAAGACAAAAGACATGGATCAAAGATTGGAAAGACTTGAACAACTCCAAAAGGAGATACAAGATAAACTACAATGGTAAATGCAAGAACAACTGGCTAAAATCCAGCAAGGACCGAATGATGGAATCCTAAAGGAATATGATGACTCGGTTGACTCAACTGCTGGCTAGAGGAATAAATAAAGGAAAGGCCCTCATGGGTAATGCTGGAGAAGATAATGAGGAACCTCTTTATCCGCCAGGTTTTACCCCAACACAGCCTGAGATCTATCCTCGAAGAACATCCGTCATAATTAGGCCTCAACAATTTTAGGATGGTGTTTCAGTACCGATGAACTTACAAGCTAGATCAGGTTCTAGCCCAAGAGATAGCCCAGCTAATCCTGTTATCCCTGACCTAGACGAAATGGCAGAAAAAGAGAGGATAAGGACAGAATTGCCAAAGCAGTTAGAAGACCGATGTAAATGGCTGGAGGAAAAGTTCAGGGCCATGGAAAACGCTGATAGTCAACATGGAATTGATGCTAAAGATCTGAGTTTGCTCCCAGATCTAGTGCTTCTCCACAAATTCAAATGCCAGAATTCGAAAAGTACAGTGGGACCAGTTGCCCCGAAGCTCACATCACCATGTTTTGTAAACAAATGATCGGGTATGTTAACAATGATCAACTACTGATACATTGCTTCCAAGACAGTCTGGTAGGAGCCGCATCCAAATGATACAACCAATTGAGCCGTACTAGGATTGGTTCCTAGAGGGACTTAGCACAAGCATTCATGAAGCAGTACAGTCACGTGACAGATATGACCCCTGATAGAATTACTTTACAGAACATAGAGAAGAAACCAAATGAGAGTTTCAGACAATACGCATAGAGATGGAGGAAAGTTGCCATACAAGTGCAGCCGCCGTTCCTAGAAAAAGAAACTACGATGCTCTTTATCAATACCCTAAAAGCCTCGTTCATCACTCACATGATAGGAAGCGCTACAAAAAGTTTTTCAGACATAGTGATAACCGGCGAAATTATCGAGACTGCGATAAGGAGTGGAAAGATAGATGCAGGAGAGAGTAACAAAAGGTTAACCTCGAGGAGAAAGGAAAACGAGGTGAACAACACAAGCACATATAAAAAGGGTTACTCAAGATCGATTACTGTAAATTAGCGAAGAGCAGCCGCTACTAGTCAACAAGGTTCATCAAGGTAGGAGTCTCGCACAAAGTAAAACACTAAAAAGCTCCAATTTACACCAATCTCAATGACATATATGAAGCTATATCAAAGTTTATTTTACCTGAAACCATTACAGCCTCCATATCCCAAATGGTACGATGCGAACACTCAATGTGACTACCATGCAAGAATTTTGGGGCATTCAATAGAAAACTGCACTGACTTTAAGAAAGTAGTCGAAAGACTTATTAAAATGGGAATTGTGAAATTTAATGGTGCACCTAGTGCCAAGAATCCGGTACCCAAAGTTTATTTTACCTGAAACCATTACAGCCTCCATATCCCAAATGGTACGATGCGAACGCTCAATGTGACTACCATGCAAGAATTTTAGGGCATTCAATAGAAAACTGCACTGCCTTTAAGAAAGTAGTCGAAAGACTTATTAAAATGGGAATTGTGAAATTTGATGGTGCACTTAGTGCCGAGAATCCGGTACCCAATCACACCGAAGGTGGGGTAAATACGATAGACAGAAAGGTGGAAAGAAGGATCAAGACTGATATTGCAAAAGTAAAACTCCCTTGAAACGGGTCTGGATGGAAATGGTAAAAAAGGGGTTGAGCATTTCGAATTCTGAAAGGAGCTGTGAAAACTCGAGGAACTACTGTGAGTTCCTTCATGAAGAGAGGCACAAGATCCAAGAATGCACAGAATTCAAAGCCTTGGTGCGAGGTCTGATGGACAATAAAGAGATAGAGTTCTGTGAGGAAGCCAAAGAAGAAGGAAGCATATGTGTGTTAGAATTAATGATAAAGGTCCAAAAAGTCAATTGTCCTGTAGTCATCATTTCATGACTTAAAAAAAACGAAGCTGGAGTACAGACAGCACCAAAGATCATAATTCAAAAACTGGCGGTTTTCTCTTACCAGGATAGTAAAAGGGTCCCCTGGAATTATGATTGTAACGTGACAATCCCAGGAAAAGAGAACTCAGCGAGTGCTTCAAAAGAAGATCAAGATGTAGGTTTTCATACGCACAGTGGAAGGCGTTATGATTTAATCAATGCCTGAGCAGAACCCCCAAAAGAAAAAACCCTAATGGTGGAGTAAAAGAAGGAAAAAGCAGCCAGACTTGAGCCGTTTGTTAATAAGCCAGTAAAAGAGGAGGAGGTCAAGGAATTCCTGAAATTTTTGAAGCATAGGAAGTCTAGTTTTATGAAACAATTGCATAAACAACCAGCTCACATATCTATACTAGCTTTACTCTTGAATTTGGAGGTACACCGAAACACATTGATGAAAGTGCTGAAAGAGACCTACGTGGCTAATAATATCTCTGTCAAAAAACTGGACCGGATGGTTAATAACATAAGTGCCGATAATTTCATCTTCTTCAACGATGATGAAATACCACCAGGGGGTATGGGATCCACTAAAGCTCTGCACATCACTACCAGATGCAAATGATACACGTTGCCTGGGGTCCTGATCGACAATGGATCAGCACTGAACGTATTGCCCCTATCCACACTTAATAGGTTACTTGTGGATAGCTTACACATGAAGGTATGCCACAATATAGTGAGGGAATTTGATAGCATGGAAAGGGGGGTCATGGGAAGAATTGAATACCTCTGTTGATTGGCCCAACTACTTATGAGGTGGACTTCCTAGTGATGGATATCAAGCTCTCTTACAATTGCTTATTGGGAAGACCTTGGATACATTCAGCAAGGGCAATGCTTTCGTCGCTACATCAGAAGTTGAAGCTAGTATCAGAAGGTCGACTGGTGACGATAAACACGGAAGAGGATATTACCGCGGCCATAACTAGTGATGAACCTTACTTGGAGGCAAATGATGAGGCAATTGAATGTTCTTTCCGGTCTTTGGAGTTTGTGAATGCCACATTCATTACTGAAGGGAACAGGATTCACGTGTCAAAAATATCCAAGGCTACTAGGATGGGATCACAACTGATGTTAGGAAAGAGAGCTTTACTGGGAAAAGGACTCGGGAGACATCTGCAGGGAAGAGTTGAGACTCCAATGCTGAAGGACAAGCATGACAGCTTTGGCTTAGGGTATAGGCCAGATGCGAGACAAAGAATGAAGGAGCTAGAAAAGAGGTAAGAAAAAAGAAGGGCACACGTGAGTGGGGAAGAAATCAAATGGAAACCAATGGTATTCCCCCACATATCCAAAACTTTCATATCGGGAGGGATTATTCATCCCGAGCGAAGGATGCCAAAGAAAAAAAGTCTTGAAGAAATGATGGGAAATGTTCACATTAATGCCATACATGAAAAAACCACTGAATGGTAGACCTTGTCAGATATCCGCCCTTATGAACCCGGGAGTGTTCTGAACAATTGGACTATAGAAGAAATTCATGTAGTTTTTAAAGCTTACACAGAGTAATGTTCAAAACACACTTGTTGCTTTAATCCTAAAAGCAATAAGAATTCCTTTGTGAAATAGGCTTATGTCCAAACATTTTTATGAAATACATATTTGATATCTTTTTGAGTAAATATTCTTCCATTCTTTTATATTCTTTCATTATTTCTATACAAGTAACTATGCTAGATTCTTTCATTCCTTGGATCTTTTTCCAAATTGTTCTTTCATCACATTCATAATCATAACATACAAATAATTATTCTTAAATTCATTCGTTCTTTATATATTCCTTTGTACCTACAGTAGGGTCTTAGATATCAACGACATGAGTAACGCTGCTACAGAATTAGAACTTCCTTTTGAGCAAGACATGTGTTTAAAGGGATCCTAGGACATTGAAGATGACATAGACTGTGGCTTATCTCCGGGCTTGTTAAGAATGGTAAAACAAGAGGAAAAACGAATTCTACCTCATGAAGAGACAGTAAAGAGTGTCACTCTGAAAGAAGGAAAGGTAGTGAAAATTAGAACGTGCATAACCGAAGAAACAAAGTGAGACCTCGTAGAGTTACTTCAAGAATTCAAAGATGTCTTCGCATGGTCATACCAAGATATGCCTAGGTTAAGCACTAACGTCGTTGTACACCGCCTCCCAATAAAAGAAGATTATAGGCCGGTTCAATAGAAGCTCCGAAGAATGAGGCCTGACATTGTGCTAAAAATAAAAGAGGAAGTCAAAAAGCAGTTCGATGCCAGATTCTTGCAAGAAGTCAAATACTCAGAATGGGTAGCCAACATTGTGCCTGTCCCTAAGAAAGATGGGAAGGTACAAATATGTGTAGAATATAGAGACTTAAATAAGGCAAGCCCAAAAGACAATTTCCCCTTGCCTCACATTGATATTCTAGTAAACAATACGACAGGTTATTCACTGTTTTCCTTCATCGATGGCTTCTCGGGATACAATCAGATAAAAATGCATCCTGAAGACACGGAAAAGACTACCTTCATAACTTTGTGGGGTACATTTTGTTATAAGGTGATGCTATTTGGGTTGAAAAATACAGAAGCGACATATCAAAGGGCCATGGTGACCTTGTTCCATGATATGATGCGCAAAGAAATCGAAGTTTATGTCAATGATATGATCGTAAAGTCCCGAACAGAAATGGAACACATCCAAGTTTTGAGGAAGTTGTTCTTAAGACTGAGGAAATTCCAATTAAAGCTCAATCCAACAAAATGTACTTTTGGAGCTAGATCGGGAAAATTGTTGGGCTTCGTAGTCAGCGAGAAGGGAATCGAGATTGACTCAGACAAGGTCCGGGCTTTACAAGAATTGCCTCCGCCACGTGCTCAAAAAGAAGTTCGAGGTTTCCTTAGAAGGCTAAATTACATCGCTCGGTTCATTTCACAATTAACCGAGAAATGTGATCCTATATTTCATCTTATTAAGAAACACAATCCAGGCATGTGGGATGATGAGTGCCAGAAAGCTTTTGATAAGGTTAAACAGTACTTGTCGAACCCTCCAGTATTGTCACCTCCATGCCCAGATAGGCCATTAATAATGTATTTGATAGTGTTTAGCAACTCTATGGGATGTGTGCTGGGACAACATGATGATTCGGGAAGAATAGAAAAGATGATAGACAACATCAGTAAGAAATTCATTGAGTGTGAAATGAGATATTCGCCAATTGAAAAATTGTGTTGTGCCTTGATTTGGACAACTCGGAGGTTGAGGCAATACATGCTACACCACACGACCTGGCTAATCTCAAATTTGGACCCTCTAAAATATATGATGGAGTCAACTGCTTTAAATGGAAGGATGACTAGATGGCAAATTCTGCTCTCTTAATTCGACATAGTTTATGTGAACCAAAAAGTCGTGAAAGAAAGCGCAGTAGCAGATTTTCTGGCCAATAGAGCTCTAGAAGATTATGAGCCCCTGAACTTTGACTTCCAATGAAGAATTAATGTATGTGGCAGTTATTGAAGAGGACATTACAAAAGATCACCTTTGGATATTGAACTTCGACGGAGCATCAAATGCTATAGGTAATGGAATTGGGGCAGTCTTGGTATCCCCAAATAGAGATCATTATCCGTTTACTTGCAAATTGGATTTTGATTGTACAAATAATATGGCAGAGTATGAAGCATGTATCATGGGACTCGGCAGCCATAGAATGCAAAATTAGAGCACTGGAAGTATATGGAGATTCTGCACTGGTGATCTACCAACTGAAAGGTGAATGGGAGACAAGAGACTCCAAATTGATCAATTATCAAAGGATAGTTTTGGGGTTAATAAAGGAGTTTGATGATATTACTTTCAATTATCTCCCGCGAGATGAAAACCAAATGGCAGATGCTTTGGCTACTTTGGCTTCCATGATCAAAGTGAGCAAACAAGAGGATGTAAAACCCATCCAAATGAGTATTTACGAGGCCCCAGCTCATTGTTACAACATGGAGGAAGAAGAAAGAAATGATCACCCCTGGTACTACGATATATTACGATACGTGAGAAATTGTGAATACCCTGATCAGGCAACCGAGAATGACAAAAGGACATTGAGAAGACTAGCCTGTGACTATGTCTTAGACGAGGAGATCCTATACAAAAGAAAAAAGAATCAAGTACTATTGAGATGTGTGGACGCTGTTGAAGCTAAGAAAATTTTAGAAGAAGTCCACGAGGGTGTTTGTAGAACACATGCTAATGGTTTCATAATGGCTAGGCAAATTATGAGATTCGGGTACTATTGGTCTACCATGGAGGGAGATTACATCAATTATGTTAAGAGATGTCACAAATGCCAGATTTATGGAGACAAAATCCATGTACCTCCTTCGCGCTTGCAAGTTATGACTTCCCCATGGCCTTTCTCTATGTGGGGCATGGATGTCATCGAGTCGATCTCTCCAAAAGCTTTAAATGGGCATCGACTATTTCACCAAGTGGGTAGAAGCTGCTTCATATGCCAATGTTACCAAGTCGGCAGTCAGCAGATTCTTCAAAAAGGAAATCATATGTCAATATGAAATATCTGAGAGGATCATATCTGACAATGCATTAAACTTAAACAACAGCATGATCGCGGAGGTCTGCAGTCAATTCAAAATCAGAAACCACAATTCATCACCGTATCATCCAAAAATGAATGATGCAGTGGAAGCAGCCAATAAAAACATTAAGAAGATTGTGGGGAAAATGGCTGAAACCTATAAAGATTGCCATGAGAAGTTACCATTTGCTCTCTATGCTTATCGAACGTCTATCAGAACTTCCACCGGTGCAACGCCTTTCTCATTGGTTTATAGAATGGAGGCAGTTTTACCCATTGAAGTAGAAATACCTTCCCTCCGAGTTTTGTCAGAGCTAAAGTTAGATGAAGTAGAATGGATCCAATCTCGATATGATCAGTTGAACTTGATTGAGGAAAATAGGCTAAGGGCTATTCGTCATGGTCAGATGTACCAAAAACAAATGATGCGAGCTTATGAAAAAAAGGTTCGCCCAAGAGAATTTCACGAGGGGGACCTGGTTTTGAAAAAGATTCTCCCCATGCAAAGGGATTTCAGAGGAAAATGGATGCCAAATTGGGAATGACCTTATGTGGTAAAAAAGACTTTCTCTAGAGGAGCACTGATTTTGACCGAAATGGATGGGAAAGACTTGCTCAATCCTATAAATTCATATTCAGTTAAGAAGCACTATACTTAATGAGGAAAAGAAGCTAAAGTAAAAACCCACAAAGGGAGCTTCGAGACCTTCCTTCAAAAAAAAAACGGAAAGGCTAAGGTGAAAACCCGCAAGGGGCGCCTTGAGACCAAAGGGGCTTTGAGTCGAAAACCCGAAAAGTGCGGCTCAAATTGTGATAAAAAATGGGGCATACGGTGATCTTGCTATACCTGAATTAAGAAGAAGGAGAGATGTTACGTCTTGGGGCATCAACAGAATACTCTTGATCTCCTAAACACATATTAAGTTTAAAATGGTCTTCAAAAAGTCCGTACAGAGAAGCTCAGGCTGCGATATCTGGGGCACCTATCTTTTCCCCTCATCATTTTGTATTCTAGCAATGTTTGCTTTCTTTAATTAACCCATTCTTTTCAGTTTTTGCTCTTGATAAATTTCAGTTTTGTCCATCATTATGATCATTTTCAAGCATTTTGTATTGTAAGTAACAATTAATGGACTAATAATACTTTCACAAAAGGAGTTTTGCATATTACTCTGGAAAATTCTAAATAGTACGGAAACCTAAAACATGACTATTATTTAGAACTCACCAAGCCTAAGGGTTGGAAATATTTGAGAAGGAAACTCTAAATAGTGACTATTTCTTCAGATTTTCTATCGAAAATATCGGCTAAACAAGAAGACAAGATATCACGTCAGTGATACAACCTTGAGGAACAACGACTAATGACAACCCAGACATTAAAAAAGGGATCATTCTCATGACATTCTGCATTCATGCAAATATCATCCATAACACATCTAGTTAAGAGTATTCGATTCATTCTGATCATTGCATCTAATCATTATGCATATGCATAGGTCTATAAAATCGATTCTACAGGTTATGTCCCCAGAGGATGGTGTAGCAAGATCGATGAATCCGCAAGTCCTGTACTTCTGAAGTTGGAGTAGGTTAGATCAAATCTATCATGGCAAATCTTATCTCCCTGAAGTTTCAGTGGAGCAGATTGAAGCCACCAGCCTTATCTTCTTGAAGTTATAGCAGAGCAGACTGAAGACATCAAATCGTATTTCCCTGGTGTTGCAGTAGAATAGATTAAAGCTACAAATTGGAGGATCTTATCTTCCTAAAGTTCCAGTGGAGCAAATTGAAGCCACCAGTTTTATCTCCCTGAAGTTGCAGCGGAGCAGACTGAAGATAGCGAATCTTATTTCCCTGAATATGCAGTGGAACAGATTGAAGCTACAAATTATGGCGGATCTTATCTCCCTGAAGTTACAGTAGAGCAGATTGAAGCCACCAGCCTTATCTCCCTAAAGTTATAGTAGAGGAGACTGAAGACAACGAATTTTATTTCCCTGAAAATGCAGTGGAACAGATTGAAGCTACAAATTGGCGGATCTTATCTTTCTGAAGTTGCAGTGGAGTAGATTGAAGCCACCAGCCTTATCTCCCTGGAGTTGCAGTAGAGCAGATCATGGAAAATCTTATCTTTCTGAAGTTGCAGAGAAGCATAATGAAGCTAATAATCCTATCTCCCTGAAGTTGCAATGGAGGGGATTAAAACAACAAATCCTACACCTCTAAAGTTGTAGTTAGGTCAGATTAAATTCTACCATAGCAAGTCTCATCTCCCTGAAGTTGCAGTGGAGTAGACTAAAACCACAAATCTCATATCCCTAAAGTTGCAGCAGAGTAGATGGAAGATAGCAAATCTTATCTCCCTAAAGTTACTATGGAGCAGATTGACGCTACATGTCTAATCTCCTTAAATTGGATCGAAGAGCTAGTTCTTATGCCCCTGAAGATGTAGTAGGATGGAATGAAGCTACTCGATGAAGAAAAGCACTGAAAAAAGTAGAGACTCAGCGAAGCTAGGCAAAAATTGGCCCTTTTTAAGTCTTTGCTCCAGTTTCATTACACGACAACGAGCAAAGAGGGGCAGCTGTACGGGCCCAAATTTGCCCTGGCCCAACTACCTAAATCAAAAGCAAATAAAAGAAAAACCAAACAAAAATTAATAAAAGTCTATTTTTTTAAAAAAAGGGTCCATTACAAAAATTTACAACAGGCCCAATTAGCCCAAAAACCTAAACCGAATCAGCAAAGCCAGGAAACCCTAGCTAGGCTGCGCCGCAAGCCTCTAGCACCGCGCCACCGTACCACCACGTCCTCTTCCGTACGGTGTTTTCACCTACAAAAAAGGACCAAATAACAGCAAATGACAGCAGAAATAGAGGGTTTTTTGTATTTTTTTCCTTCATTATTTTGGCTATAAAATGAGGCAGGAGTTAATCTGTAATTTTTTTATGTTTTTTTTACACACGAAATACAAAAGAAAAAAAGCAGAACAAATCCAAGGTGATTTCCTTTTTATTTTGCTTGCGTTTTGGTTTCTTTTTTTTTTATTTTCGTTTTATTCTCTCTTTTTTTCTTTCTTCTTTTCCTTCTTTTTCATGTTTTTTTCGAAACTATTAGTATAGACATATAAAGATTTTATTTTTTTTTAACTATTTATATATTAATATACAGTCTATATTAAAAAAAATACTTGGATAAAGGATCGACCATCGTACACGGCAGTCGACGACAGCTACCATCACAGAGGAGCGGCGTTGGCGCGGTGGCCCCATGGCCGGCGTTGGGCTTGAAGAATGGGGATTGAGAGAAAGGGAGAAAGCATTTTTTTTAAGAAAAATGGCCTTTATAAGAGATACAAAACGATGTCGTTTAGGGCCTGTTTCAGTGGCCTCAAAACGGTGCCGTTTAGGCCGACCCGCATGACCTGGCCCATTTACCCTTAGGATCCTCGCGTTTTTGAGGTGAAGGGGCTATTTGCGCGCGAGGTCCCTCCACTTTTAAGGCTTGTTGCGATTCGATCATATTTCTTTGTTTTTCTTTTTTAATTTTACCCTGTAATTTTTGTAGTGTTGCATTTCAGTCCATACTGAAGTTATGCGTTTTGGGGGCCAGGGATATTATCCCATTTGGTCCTCCATTTCATTCGCGTATCACAAATTAGGCCCGATGTTTTATTTTTATTGCATTTTTTCCCTTTAAATCCTGTTTTAATTTTAATTTAATCCCTAATCTGTTTAATTTCAATTTATTTTTGCAATTGGTCACTTATTTATTTTAAACTTTTTTTATGATTATTTTAAATTGTTGTATATATTATTTATTTTAAGATGCTTTGTATATATTATTTTTTTATATTAATTATTTACATTGTTTTATACTATTTATTTCAAGTTACTATTTATAGTATATATTTTAAACTTTTCATGTATTATTTATTGAAAATTGTCTTATTATTTATTTTTAAGTTGTTTTATTATTATAAATGTTTTTATATATACTGTTTGTTTTTAAATCTTTTTATACACTATTTGTTTTTAAATTTATACATATTATTTATTATTTTTAAAATTTTATATATATTATCTATTTTGAATATTTATATAAATTACTTAGCTTAAATTGTTTTATATGTTATTTATTTTAATTTTTTTATTTTGGTTTATTTTAAACTCTCTTATTATTATTATTTTATTTTGATTTTTTATTTATCTTAAATCATTATTTACTTTAAATTGTTTCTTATATTATTTATTTCATTTTTCTTTGATTATTAATGTTAGCTTTTAAATGATGTATGTCATGTAATTTTCTCGAAGTGTTCCTTTTAGTATTTGTATCTTGTAATTTATTGGTGTAACGATTTTATTCACAAACCATCATTTTTTAAATAAAAAAACGCATTTCATTTAATTACTATATTTTATTCAAAAGCTTTTCAAAATAAGGCAATACTCGTATTTAGGAATTTCGAGAAGATTGTGCCCTAACTTACTGGGTTCCAATTTTCCTCGTTAAATCTAAGTAGCCGAGTACTCTTTTTTAAATCAAAATGTATAAATTTCAAATAAAAGCTTATTTTTAGGAATTCGAGGTGTTGTGTCCTAACTCACTGGATATGACATTTTATTATCTCGAAGTAAGGATCTCTAAAAATAAAGGCAATATTCTATGTTTGGAATTTTGAAAAAAATTTGTGTCCTAACTTACTGGGTCCGAATTTTTCATTTGACCCAAACAATTGAATATCCTTTTTTAAATTTAAATGCACGAGTTTTATAAGTCAAAAGAAAAGCTTAGTTTCGAGGATTCAAGATGTTGTATCCTAACTCACTGGGAATGATATTTTACTTCTTCGAAATAAGCGGGTCTCAGCATCCAATTTAATTTATCCAAGTTTTTTTAAACAAAGAGGATCGTATTTTAAAATCTTTTCAAATTTTTGACATTAAGACGTTAATCAATCAATTCGGTACCAATTTTGGGCGTTACGAGGGTGCTAATCCTTCCTCATGTGTAACTGACTCCTGAACCCATTTTCTCGAATTTCGTAGGCCAAAATCATTATTTTAATAAATCAAAATGTTTTAATGATTAATCTTAAGGTGATCCGATCACACCTCAAAAAGGGATTGGTGGCGACTCCATTTTCGTTTTTAAAGTCGCCTCGTTTTCAACAACAAAAAAATGGTTTCGGCAGAGGTACTTAGGATTTAACACACCTAACCTTTAACACAGCTTTCCTGTTGTATTATCCCCTAGTAAACTTTGTTGATCCTTGTAGTAGCCCATTTATGCTCGGGCCCAAACAAACAAAAACAAAATAAAAAATAAAAACCAATGTCTAGTTTTTATTACAGTCTATTTACAGCCTACAAAAAAAAAAAGACTACCCAAGCCCAATTAACATTTCAACCCAACCTAATAACCCAAAACCTGTTACACACAGGCCTAATCAGACCCAAACCTACATGGCCCAAAAAGGTCCAAATATTAAACAAAATCAAAAGACCTACGGTTTTTGGAAAACCCTAGGCACCGCAGCTTCTAGCACAGGGCCTTCGGGCGCGCCGCAATCAACGCGCAGATATTGGTCCACCGCCGTTGTTTTCGCCATTCACCTGCAAAACAAGGAAAGAAAACAGCAGAAAACAACAAGAACGGAAGACCATATCTTTGTATTACTTTCGATTTTTTTTGGTGGCTATAAAAAGCCCTAATATAATCTATAAAAAAAGGACGGAGGCATATTCACATAGAATACAATACACAAAAATTTTAAACAGAGGTGATTTCTGATTTATTTTTCTTTTCACTTAAATATTTTTTTTAATTTATGCGAATGTTTTTTAACATCATCTACAACGAAGAGAATGAGTTTATATTCAAAAAAAACTAAGTTTCTCACCTTTGGGGCTCCGTGGGCGACGGCGCGTGAGGCGCATAGAGGGTCGTGCGAGAGCATTTTTTTTTTTGGGTTTCTGCTGTTTTTTTTAAGCTAAGGTAAAAATGATTTTTTTTCTTATAAAGGCCCATGGAACGACGTCGTATTGGTGTGGTCAGTTAACGACCGAAACGACGTCGTTTTAAGGTTGAGACCCGCGCGTTGACCCGACCCGGGGAGGATCCGCGTGTTTTTATAAAGGGGCGATTTGCCCCTTTGGGCCTTCTGCAATTTTATTGTTTTTAATTTCGATCAATTTAAATTTTCTTTTATTTTTTAATTCAGCCCTGAAACTTATATTTTCTTGCAATCTGATCCTAGGGCTATTTTAGGGCAGAAAAGGGGAACGACGTCGTTTAGGAGATAAGGCAAAATTGCCTAATAAGTCCCTATAATGTGACGTGCATTCTAATCTGGTCCTTTTACATTTTTTACCCTAGATTTTGTTTTATTTCGATTTAATCCCTGTTTCTTTGATTTTTAACCCTTTTTATTTATTTATATATATTTAATTACTTTAGTATTTTGTGAAATTAATTTATATTAATTTATATATTATATTTAATTTTAAAATTTGTATAGTGTGTATTACTTAAATTAATTTATTAATAATATAAAGTCTTTTATGTTTTGATTATTTTAAATATATTATTTCTTTATATGTATTAAATTGTTATATTACATCCCTTATACGTATATTTTATATATTCAAGTTTTTTTATATACTAACCGTTTAAAATATATATTTATTTTATTACATACATATATATATATATGTCTATTTTAGATTTTGCCATGTCATTTCTTTATATATGTTTTTTTTTTATAATATCTATTTATTATTTGGCATATGTCATTCATTTTATATTGTCATTTTATTTTTATCTTGTATGTAAAGTTTATATTTATTTTTTATTCTTTATATCTTTATTTGATTATCCATGCTCTTTTATTTGATTATTATTTTATGTGTGCTTTAGTATAGTTATTTTATTATTTATATCATTCGCTATTTTATATTCTTTAATTGTCTATATTCGTATTAATCGTTAATATGACTTGTAATCATGGTGAATTATTATTTGGTGATATATTAATGCAATATTTTACTCAAATCATTTTTAATAAAAAATGCATTTTGGTTAAATTGTCGCATTTTTTTCAAAAGATCTTTTTAAAAAAGGGGTACGGCGATACATAATATCTGAGACCCTAGAGGAAATTGTACCCTAACTCACTGGGTTTTGATTTTTTCGTTGGACTTAAGATATTAAACATTTCTTTTTGAAATTGAAACTTATACACTTCAAATCAAAACTTATTCTCGGGAATTCAAGATGTTATATCCTAACTTATTGGATATAATGTTTTGTGTCTCGAGGTAAGGATTTTTCTACAAATAAAGGAAAACTTAGTTTCGAAGTTTTGAGATGTTGCATCCTAACTTATTGGGTGTGGCATTTTATTTCTTTGAGATAAGCGAGTCTTGGCTTTCTTTCAAGTAAAAGGATCGTATTTTAAAATTTTCAAATTTTCGACATTTGGACATTAAATAATCAATTAGGTGCCAATTTTTTTGGGCGTTACGAGGGTGCTAACCATTCCTTGTACGTAACTGACTCCCGAACTCATTTTTCTGAATTTCGTAGGCCAAAGTTAATGTTTTAAAGAAAACATGTTTTATAAGGTGATCTGATCACACCTAAGTAAAAAAAAAAAAGATCGGTGGCGACTCCCATTTTTGTTTTTTTTAGTCGATTCCTGTTTTTCATAAAAAAAATTTAAAAATGGTCTACAGCTTGGCGACTCCACAGGGGACCTAATAAGAGAGTCAAGCCGTAAAATTGATCATTTCGTGTCCTTTTGTCTAAATTTGAAAATCTGATTTGAAAAATTATGACCCTTTTTATTCCATGTTGTTCTAATCTTGTAAGGTATTTCTGCATTGCATTGCATAACTGTTGTGGTCACACCCTTTTAAGTGGGAGTGAGAAGCTACTCCTTCGTGAGGTTTTCACCTCCGTACAAGATAGTGAATTGCTTTTGGGATACATCCGTACCTATGTCTTCGTGAGATTTTCATCTTCGTGCAGCCATAGGGAAATGTATTCCCCTGAACTGAACTCGGTCCATATGAGCCTATAATGGGTGAGGATCGAGGAATCTGCTGGTTTAGGTACCTCAACTTTAGAGCTAAACCACATGTATAAAACCTAAGGGTTCACCCTAGGTAGAACTATACCAAACCTTAGCAATCACCTAGATATGCGTTTGATTATTTGCTTTATGTTTTATTTCATGTTACTAACTGGTTGTGTTTTATTTTGGTGCATGTCATTTCATATTTTAAAAGGTATCGATTCACGGTCAGTTACTAAGTTAGAAAGCTGGTTATGGAGAATGAATTCCTTGATAAAGTGGAAGACAATGCAGCCGTCTGTAGGTAGTCAGAGCAAACGTAATTAGAGAAAGGGGATAGCCTGGCTGAAGGGTACACATCAGAATTATGGGACTACACTCGCATCAGTGTAACGCAGAATAATCTCCAGAATTAGAAGAAATATGGGATCAGTGGAGTGACGAGACCAAGCAGTTGTTTTACTGCAGCTATGAGGATTTGTCTTACTTGTTGAACGTCAAGGTAGATGAACATCTTTTTCAAGCCATCACCCAATATTGGAATCCTGTGTATAGTTGCTTTACTTTCGGAAGAGTTGATTTGGTACCCATGGTGGAAGAGTATACAGTGCTATTGCATTGTCCCAAGATTCAAGTTGACAAAGCTTACTCAAGGGTTGCTAGTGTTCTGACTTTTTGGAGAAAATTAATGAGTATTACGGGGATGAGTAAACAGTGGGTCACAGCCAGAACCAAGCAAAAAGGTGAGTATAAATGTATCCCATGGAAAGTTTTAAAGGATTTGATTCTAGTACATCCTGATATGAAAAATAAGGTCGATGAGTGTATACAAATTAATGATCTTCCCTATGGCATTGGGATATGTGGATGAAGCAGCCTCAGATATTTTTAATAGATTTGACAAACAAGTCACACCTGTTCCTGCAATCTTGGCTGAGACATTTCGATCACTGAATGCATGTAGGAGAGCTGGCGAAGGCAGATTTATAGGATGTGCGCAGTTATTGTTGGCTTGGTTTCACAGTTATTTCTAGAAGGTGGATAAGGTTTCCTATTGGGTCTTTTCAAAAAATTATTCCCCATTAAAAGTGCTAGTGGCCACCCCAAGGAGAGATGACATATCAGAAGAAAATTGGATAGCACTTCTATGAAATCTCCAAGAAGAAGACGTTGAGTGGAGAGCTCCCTGGATGGTTCCTAATGAGGTGTTGTATCGGTGTAGGAATTTTGATTGGGTCTCCTTACTTGGAATTTGGGGAGCCATTGGATATGCACCCTTACTTGTACTGAGACAATACAGATCAAGGAAGTTCATACCGGCTACACATCGGTTGGCTCAATGTGAGTTTTCGTAAAAGGGAGATAGCAACAAAAAAAGAGTTAAAGAGATTTCTAATGCCTGGAATCAGACCCACCGTATGAAGAGAGTGGACATATGTCCAATGACGACCCCGAAGTATAATGGATGGTGGAGTAGAAGAGTTAATGACAATGTCCTTGTGCCAAGTTTAGAAGACGCTCGATCGATCGAAGAGTATTTACGAGTGGTCCCATCAGAATTAGAGATTGTAAAACAAGATTTCGAAAGGAAGAGTTCAGAGCTTGGAAAGAGGATAGAAAAGTTGGAAGAAGAAAACATGTACCTGAGATTAGATGTGGACGTTCAGAAATCAGAGGCCAAAAATTTAAGAAAGGGAAAGAAAAGGGTCGAGGAAAATTTGGATGGTCTAAAGATAGAATATAAGAAGCTACGTCTATTGATGAAAACTGCTGGATTGGGGAAGACTTCAGAACAGTGGAAATAGGAGATTCAAGGGGAAAAGGCCAAAGCTAACCATTGGGAGAAGAAGTTCCAAGAGATGCAGATGCAGAATGAGGCCCTAGAAAGGAGTTTGGCAGAAATCCAAAAGGAGAAATGTGGATTAAAGGCTAAAGTGGCTGAACTGGGACGATCTCTTTACCACCATCGAAGCCATAATTTTGCAACTGAGTTGAAGTCAAGTCTGAACAAGATCGAAGAAATGAAGGGCAAGATCGAAAAATTAGAATCGACACTGCAAAATTGTGAGCTCTGGATTGAGCTTCTTGAAGAAAGAGAAAGGCATTGGAAGGAAGAGCTCCACCATTCCCATGATCAAGTTAGAAATCGGGATTCTCATGGGTGAAGCAATAGTTCAGATTCGAAAGGTAGCTGATCACCTATAGACTTTGGCAGTACAGGCTAATACATTGAGCATGAAGTATGAGCTACAGTCAGATCGTGGTCAAGAGCTAGCCTTGCTGTTTGGGAAAATCAAAACTTTGGGCCTTTGGGCGAAAGCATATTTGTAATTCCTTTTATGTAAAGGGTTTTGTTTTCTAATAAAGCTTTCTAAATGAAATTGAACCTAGATTGATGCCTTTTTTTGCATTATGCATTTGCATTACATCATATCATCTGCATTTAGGTCATAGTAAGATCTTAATTAGTTAAAATTATTACACAGAGAGAGAGAGAGAGAAGGAAAAATCCGGAAACCAAACACCATTACGGTACACGTGCTAAGACAAATAATATGGATCAAAGACTCGAACAGTTCCAGAGAAACATGCAAGACCAGTTGCAAGAGCAGTTGGCAAAAATCCAGCAAGATATGAGGGAACAAATGATGGAAGCCCAAAAGAATATGGTGGCTCAAATGACTCAGCTACTGAATGGGGTGATGGACAAAGGAAAGGTCCAATGACTAGTACTGGAGAAGATAGTGAGGGCTTTCCTTCGGGTTTTACCCCACCACATGCACAAACACAACCTGAGGTGTATCCCCAAAAGCCATCTGTCACGATTAGGCCTCAACAAGGGCAAACTGACACTGGAATGCCCATGAATTTCCAAGTTAGCACAGGATCCAACCCAGGAGATAACCCTGCTAATCCTGTTATCCCTGACTTAGATATAGCAGAGAGGGAGGGCACAAGAATTGAATCCTCAAGGCAGTTAGAGGATCGTTGTAGATAGTTGGAAGAAAAGTTCAAGGCCTTAGAAAATGCTGATAATCACCATGGAATTGATGCTAAAGACTTGAGCCTGGTTCCAGATTTGGTGCTTCCTCATAAGTTCAAAATGCCAGAATTTGAGAAGTACAATGGGACCAGCTACCCTGAAGCCCACATTACCATGTTCTGTAGACGGATGACCAGCTATGTTAATAATGATCAACTCTTGATCCATTGTTTCCAAGATAGCTTGGTGGGGACAGCATCCAGGTGGTACAATCAACTCAGCCGTGCTAGGATTAGCTCCTGGAGGGACCTAGCCCAAGCTTTTATGAAGCAATCTAATCATGTCTCAAACATGACGCCTGACAGAATCACTTTGCAGAATATAGAGAAGAAGTCAAATGAAATCTTCAGGCAGTATACGCAAAGATGGAGGGAGGTTGCTATGCAAGTTCAGCCACCGCTTCTAGAAAAAGAAACTACAATGCTTTTTATCAATACCTTGAAAGCCCTATTCATTACTCACATAATAGGAAGCACCACCAAGAGCTTTGCAGATATAGTGATGGCAAGAGAAATAATTGAAAATGCCATAAAGAGTGGCAAGATTGAAGCAGGGGAAACCACTAAAAGGTCCGCTCCAAGGAAAAAAGATAATGAGGTAAATAATACAAGTACATACAACAAAGGGTACTCGCAGGCAATTACTGTTAGCCAGCCAAAGGTAATTACTGCTGGGCAACAAGGGTCGGCAAAACAAGAATCAGGCACAAGGAAAAAGTTTAAAAAGCTCCAGTTTACGCCAATCCCAATGACGTATAAGGAGCTATATCAAAGTTTATTTGACGCACATGTGGTGTCTCCATTTTATCTAAAGCCGTTACAACCCCCATATCCTAAATGGTGTGACTCAAACGCTCAATGTGATTACCATGCGGGAATATTGGGGTATTCAATAGAAAACTACACTACCTTCAAAAAGGTTGTCGAGAGACTCATCAAGATGGGAATTGTAAAATTTGATGATACACCTAGTGTGAAAAACCCATTACCTAACCATGGAGATAAGGGGATAAATGTGATTGGTGAAAATATAGTGAGAAGGATCAAAGAAGATATTACGGAGGTAAAAACCTCGTTGAGAATGGTTTGGAGAGAAATGGTAGGAAGAGGATTGGTAGAATTAGATTCTATGAAAGGATGTGAAGGAGTAAGGGACTACTGTGAGTTCCACAAAGCAGAAAGGCATGAAACCTAGGAATATGTTGAGTTCAGGGTCCTGGTGCAAAGCCTTATGGACAATAAGGAATTGGAATTTTATGAAGAATTCTCAGAAGGAGGAAACATATGCACGATAGAAAGAGAGTTGACAAACCAAAAAGTAAATTATCCGAGGATAATCATTTCCCGACTAAGAAACACGGAAGACGGAACACAAATGGCACCTAAGGTCGTAATCTAGATACCTGTTTCCTTTCCTTATAAGGATAACAAAATGGTACCTTGGAATTACAACTGTAATGTGACAATACCAGGAGTGGAAAACTCAGCTAGCACTTCCAAGGAGGTCTAAAAAGAAGGATCTTACACACGTAGTGGAAGGCGCTACGACTCAGGAAACGTCAGACCAGAACCAGTGAAACCAAAGACTTTGGAAGTTGAACGAGAGAATGGATCTGAGGAACTTATCAACGAACCAGTGAAAGAAGAAGAGGCTAAAGAATTTCTGAAATTCTTTAAGCATAGTGAATACAATGTGGTGGAACAACTGCGCAAACAACCAGCTCACATATCAGTGCTAGCCTTGCTTTTAAGTTCAGAAGTGCATCGTAGGGCATTGATGAAAGTAATGAATGAAACTTATGTTAGTAAAGATATTTCTGTCAATAAACTTGACTGGCTGGTTAGTAATATAAGTGCCGACAACTTCATTTACTTCAGTGATGATGAAATTCCACCTGGAGGCATGGGATCGACTAAGGCTTTGCACATAACTACTCGTTGCAAAGGATATGCTCTACCAAGCGTGTTAATTGATAACGGATCGGCTTTGAATGTCTTACCATTGTCCACACTGAAAAGATTGCCTATAGACAATTCTCACATGAAGACATGCCAGAACATAGTGAAAGTGTTTGATGGCACTGAGAGAAGAGTGATGGGAAGGATTGATATACTGTTGTTGATTGGGCCAAACACATATAAAGTGGATTTTTTGGTAATGGATATCAAGCCCTCTTACAATTGCTTGCTGGGGAGGCCCTGGATTCATTCAGCAGGGGCAGTACCCTCATCACTGCATCAAAAATTGAAACTAGTAATAAAAGGTCTGCTGGTTACCAACAACGCGCCACTGTTTCCAATGACGCGCCATATTTAGAGGCGAATGAAGAGGCAACTGAATGCTCTTTTCGATATTTAGAGTTCGTAAATGCAGCATTCATATTGGAAGGAAATGAGGTTCTGGTGCCTAAGATATCCAGAACCACAAGAATGAGCCTGTAAATGATGATGGGGAAAAAAGCCTTATCGGGAAAAGGAATCAGTAGGCATCTTCAAGGAGAGATTTAAGTTCCGATGCTGAAAGAGAAAAGAGGCCGTTTTGGCTTGGGTTTCAGGCCAGATGCTAGACAAAGGAAGAGGGAATTAGAGAAGAAAAAAGAGAGAAGAAGGGCAGGGCTGAATAGGGAAGAAGTCAAGTAAGAATCGATGACATTCCCTCACATATCCCAGACTTTTGTATCAGGAGGGATAATTCACCTGGTGAGAGAATTATTGGAAAATGAAAATCTTCATATCAACACCATACATGAGGAAGAAACTGGGCAAAGAAACCTGTTGGGCATTCACCTTTATGAACCTGGAAGCGTTTTGAACAATTGGACTGTAGAGGAACTTCTTGTAGTTTTTAGAGATTACACAGAGTAATGTTCAGAACACACTTGTTGTTTTTAAGCCTAAGAACAATAAGATTTCTTTTGTGAAATAGGCTCATGTTTAGACATCTTTTGTTTCAATAAAATACATCTTTAATGATAAATTCGGGCAAATATTCGTTCATTTTTTTCTTTTGATCTTTTAATTTCATTCCAATTTTTTTTATTTTTTTATTATTATTCTCATTCATACCATGTAAATAGTTGTTCCAGAATTCATTTTTTCTTTGTACATTCTTTTGTGCCTACCATAGGTCCATAGATATCAATGACATGAGCAACGATAATATAGATTCAGAGGTCCATTTTGAGCAAGACATGTGTTTAGAGGAATCTCAAGATTTTGAAGGTGACAGAGATTGTGACTTGTCTCCAAATTTGTTAAGAATGGTAAAGCAAGAAGAGAAGCAGATTTTACCCCATGAAGAGGTGGTAGAGAATATAGTCTTAGAGGAAGGAAAGGTTCTGAAAATTAGAACACGCATAGCCGCAGAGACGAAGCAAGACCTTGTTGAGTTATTACGGGAATTCAAAGACGTCTTTGCATGGTCATACCAAGATATGCCTAGGTTAAGTACTGATATTGTAGTGCATCACCTTCCCATAAGAGAAGAATGCAAGCCAGTTCAGCAAAAGATATGAAGGATGAGGACTGATGTGGTGTTAAAAATAAAAGAAGTCAAGAAACAGTTTGATGCTAGTTTTCTACAGGTGGTAAAATACTCAGAGTGGGTTACGAATATTGTTCCTGTCCTTAAGAAGGATGGAAAGGCTCGGATGTGTGTAGACTATAGGGACTTAAATAAAGCCAGCTTAAAGGAGAATTTCCCTTTGACTCATATTGACACGTTGGTGGATAATACGACAGGATACTCACTGTTTTCCTTCATGGATGATTTTTCAGGATATAATCAAATCAAGAGGCACCCTGAGGATGTGGAGAAAACTACCTTCATAACATTGTGGGGTACCTTTGTTATAAGGTAATGCCATTCGGGCTAAAGAACACGGGGGCAACATATCAAAGGGCCATGGTAACTTTATTCCATGACATGATGCACAAAGAGATTGAAGTATATGTTGATGATATGATCGCCAAATCTCAAACAGAAAAGGAACACATTGAAGTTTTGAAGAAGTTGTTTCTGAGATTTAGAAAATTTCAATTAAAGCTCAACCCGACAAAGTGTACTTTTGGAGCTCGGTCAGGGAAATTACTGGGTTTTGTAGTCAGCGAGAGAGGAATCGAAGTTGACTCAATAAGGTCAAAGATATACATGAATTGCCTCCACCGCACACTCAAAAGGAAGTTCGAGGTTTTCTTAGAAGGTTAAATTACATTGCTCGATTTATTTCACAATTAATTGAGAAATGTGATCCCATATTTCGTCTTCTTAATAAACACAACCAAGGCGTATGGGATGATGAGTGCCAAAAAGCTTTTGACAAAGTCAAACAATATTTTTCAAATGCCCCAGTACTATCTCCGCCTAATCTAGGTAGACTATTGATACCGTATTTGACAGTGTTCAATAACTCCACGGGATGTGTGCTTGGTCAACATGATGAGTCAGGAAGAAAAGAAAAGGCGATATACTAACTCAGTAAAAAGTTCACTGAATGTGAAATGAGATATTCATCGATTGAGAAATTGCGTTGCGCTTTGATCTGGACAACTCGGAGATTAAGGCAATATATGATATATCATACAACCTGGTTAATTTTGAAGCTTGATCCCTTAAAGTATATGATGGAGTCAACTGCTCTGTATGGAAGAATGGCATGATGGCAGATTTTGCTTTCTGAATTTGATATAGTCTATGTAAACCAAAAGGCTATAAAAGGGAGCGCAATAGCAGAATTTCTGGCTAGCAGGGCCTTAGAGGATTATTGTAACAGTCCGAATTTGACCCTAATCAAAACGGTGGTTTCGGGACCACGAATCTGAGTCTGAAAAAGTTTTAAATATTATATTTTGTGTTGACTATATGTGATTTATGATGTGTGAAATTCTCGTAGAAAAATTTAATCGTTCGTGTGTTTAATTTAGAAAAAGGACTTAATCGCGTAAAATATAAAAGTTACGAAATAAAGTGTAAGTGTTGTTTGATGATGGCTTTTTAATATGAGGTCTCTAATGGGAAAATATCCCATCTCCAATGATAGTGGGCGGCAAAGGTCAAATATGACCTTAAGTTATATGTTGTATTTATTATTTATTAAAGGTTAAAATAGAAAACTAATAATAATGTAAACATGAAACCATTTTCTTTGTTCTTCAACCTTCATTTGTCGAATGTTAGATAAAAATAAGTGGTTTAAAAACTTTGGAGTATTCGGCCATTATCTAGCTCAATTCAAGGTGTGTTTTACTTCGGTTTTTGATAATTTTTATGTTTTTGTGATCGTTGCTTAGAAATTATTAAGACCCATGCTTTAATTTTTGAATTTGGTTGACATTTTGAGTTGAGCTATGATAGATAATTAGTTGTTTATGATGTTTAAGGATGAATTATGAAATATATATGTTAGATTAATATGTTTTGAATTGGAAATTTTGGTGAAATTGAGTATTTAGGGCTAAATTGTAAGAGTAAATTTTTGGAGGGGTTCAATTGCAAATTAAATGAAATGTATGCATTTGTAAGGATGTATGGAATATTCGGTCCTAAAGAATTGAGTGCAAAGTTTGTGTATTTTGTGTTTTGTTCAAATAGGACTAAATTGTAAAAATGTGAAACATTAGGGGTAAAATGGTAATTTGCCTATTTATGTGTTTTGGGACTAAATTGAGATGAAATTTACTTGAATGAGCTAAACTTTAATGTGTTTAGATCAAGAACAAAGAAAGACGGATTTGGATCGGGGAAAGGCAAAGGTTATCGAATAGCCGGTCTTCGTTGTCCGTCGATAGTCGAGGTAAGTCCTTAAGCAAATATATGTCAAGGAATTAATTATGAATCTAGTAAAATTTGAAATTTGAAATTTTTGGATAAAAATATGGGATTGCCGAATGTGAAGTATAATAATGAATTGAATTTGTCTTGTTAAATGTAAAGTGATCAAGCATGTTCGATTTGATATGTGAAAGTAATATGAAATATATGTGATGTTAGTGATTTTAGTATTAAGTAATGTATATGGAATGATTCATTGTGTTGATATTCAGGCTTCAAGCCTAGCAGGCCTTGTGTCGGTGATTTATTTCGGGCTTCAAGCCTAGCAGGCCTTGTGCTGGTGATTTATTTCGGGTTTCAAGCCTAGCAGGCCTTGTGCCAGTGATCTATATCGGGCTTAATGCCTAGTAGGCCTTGTGCCAGTGAAATATTTCGGGCTTATTGCCTAGCAGGCTAAATACCGATGTTTAAATCTCGGACCTTGAGTCTAGCAGGCCTAGTGCTGGTGTGTGCGATTCGGGCTAAGGCCTAGCAGGTTCTATACCGGTGAGTTTCAATTTTGAACTTCGTTTATATAGTAATAAGGTCATGAAACCAATCTAGTAAGCTTAAGCTTTGAAAATGAATTTGTTAATTAGGCAACAAGGTATGTACTTTCATACTTTAGTGTTATATGTATATGTTATGATAGTGAGCAAATAAAATGATGAAAGAACTGTGTTATACACTTGGTTGTGAAGTTTGTTTATATAATATGCCATGTGGTTATTGGAAATTCGAAAACATAAGTGTGGTTAAAATGTTCATGTAGGTATATTTATACACCTAAATATGTGATTATTTATATATATTCGGCAATTGATGTATTTGGTAAGGAATTGAAAGTTACCAAGTTAAGTAAGGTAACGATACTTTGTTATGGTGAGTTTATAAGTAAGACATGTATATTTAATGTTATGAATTGATTTTATATCATGCTTGGATGGTTGAGCGATATAATATAATGCTTAAGACTTACTAAGCTAGTAAGCTTACTTCGTGTGTGTTCATTGTTTCGTTTTATAGATTCCAGTAAAGCTACGGGCTCAAAGGATCGTCAGAGGAGTCAACTACACTATCACCCCATTTTAGTACCTTTAAGAGTTTAGACTTTTGAACTTAAAGATGTATAGGCTAGCTAAATGTTCAAATGATACTTTGTTAATGTATAAAAGCCATGCGAAATTGGCTTGTTTTAAATGTTAATGTTTGATGGTTTATTAAATCTTTGGTGTAATATACGTTTTAGTTATGCAAATTGGTATGTTTTGAATTGGTTTTGAACGTATAGATTGAATGAAAATTTAAGGTATAGTTATGATTATCTTAGTGGTCAAATGTGCATGATTTGGATGGCTATTTAGTATGTTTTTGGTTGCCATATATGCTTGATATGTGTTGGTAAATGATGCTTATAGGTTTGAACCATTTGGTTGGCATTTTGGTCTTGCAAAATGACCTATAATGTCACACGGTTGTGGCACACGGGCGTGCCTAACGACCGTGGGTGAATTGTAGGATGTAGTTTATCATCACACGGCCTCGACACGGGCGTGTCATTTGGCCGTGGTGTGCAAGTCAGTAGCTAACATAAAAGTACACGGCCTCGACACGGGCGTGCTTGGTGGCCGTGGTGGGAAAGTCAGTATATGACTTAAAAGTACACGGCCATGGCACACGGGCGTGCCTAATGACCGTGTTGGTATAGTTAGTATAAACAAGGATAGACACACGAGGGTGTCTAGAAGCCATGGAGGGCACACGGTCTCCTCCCACGGGCGTGTCTCCCCTGTATTTTAAAAAAGTTTCAAATTTTCATGGAATTTCACATGTGTTTCAGTTTAGTCCCGACTCGACTTATAAGTATGATTAAGGTCTCATGATGTATTGCGATATGTAAAAAATCGTAAATACCCGGAGCATGCAACTGAGAATGATAAAAGGATATTAAGAAGATTGGCCTCTGACTATGTTTTAGATGGGGATATCTTGTAAAAAAGGAGAAAAGATCAGGTACTATTGAGATGTTTTGATGCTGTTGAAGCTAGAAAAATCCTGGAAGAAGTTCACGAGGGTGTTTGTGGGACACATGACAATGGATTCACAATGGCTAGACAAATAATGAGATTCAGATACTATTGGTCCTCCATGGAAGGAGATTGTATCAACTATACCAAAAGATGTCATAAATGCCAGATTTATGGAGACAAAATTCATGTGCCACCTTCACCTTTGCATGTTATGACTTCCCCATGGCCTTTTTCCATGTGAGGCATGGATGTCATTAGGCAAATCTCACCAAAAGCTTTGAATGGGCATCGATTCATCTTTGTGGTTATTGACTACTTCATGAAATGGGTAGAGGCTACTTCCTACACTAGCGTTACTAAGTCAGCAATAAGTCGGTTCCTGAAGAAGGAGATCATTTGTCAATATGGAATGCCCAAGAGGATCATATCAGACAACGCACTGAACTTAAACAATAGCACGATAGCGGAAGTTTGTAGTCAATTCAAGATCAAACACCACAACTCGCCTCAGTATCGTCTAAAAATGAATGGGGCAGTGGAAGTGGCCAATAAAAATATCAAGAAGATAGTAGGAAAAATGACTGAGACTTATAAGGATTGGCATGAGAAATTACCATTTGCACTCTATGCTTATCAAACATCCATTAGAACTTCTACTAGGGCAACTCCTTTGTCATTGGTTTATGAGATGGAGGCAGTCCTACCTATTGAAGTAGAGATACCTTCTGTTCGAGTTTTGTCAGAAATAAAATTGGATGAAACTGAATGGATCCAGGCTCGATATGATCAGTTGAACCTAATTGAAGAAAAAAGGCTAAGGGCTATTCGCCATGGTCAGATGTATCAAAGACAAATGATGCGAGCTTATGATAAAAAGGTCCGCCCAAGAGAGTTTCATGAAGGGGACCTTGTACTGAAAAAGATCCTTCCCATACAAAAGAATTTCAGGGGAAAATGGATGCCAAATTGGGAAGGACCATATGTGGTGAAGAAAGCTTTCTCTGAAGGTGCACTGATTCTGACAGAAATGGACGGGAAAAGCTTACCCAATCCTGTGAATTCAGATGCAGTCAAAAAATATTTTTCTTAAAAAAAGAGAAGAGGCCATCACCCGCAAAGGGCGCTTTGAGACTTCAAGAAAAAAAAACAAAAAAAAAGAGGCCTAGGTGAAAACCCGCAAAGGGCGCCTTGAGACCAAAGGGGTTTTGAGTTGAAAACCCGAAAAGGGCGGCTCAAATTTTGAATGTGCATGCAATGATCTTGCTATACCTGAATCTACGAGAAATGAAATAGGTTGCATATCGGGGCATAAATAAAGTACTTTGGATTTTCTAAACTCATGTAAAGCTCAAAGCAGTCTTCACGGATTTTGTATATAGAAGCCCAATCTGCAATATCTAGGGCATCTGATTTCTATCTTACTCATATCAATTTACTATCTTTGGATTCTTTTTCTTCTCAAAGATGTTTTCCTAGTTATTTCTTTTTATTTTATCAATGATTTATTCAGTTCAAACTATCCTCAAATTCAAGTTATTTATTGTCCATTCATGAGCATGTTGCATTGAAATAACGATGGATGAACTAATAATTTCATAAAAGGAATTCTACATATTCCTTTGGAAATTTCTAGATAACACAAGAAATTGAAACAGGACAATTGTTTAGAATTTCCATGTGCATGTATTGGAAATATTTGAGAAAGGAGAGTATTTCTCTGAATTCTTTGTCCAAATAATGATTAGAAAAAATAATGAGTTGTGGTGACAAAGCAATGTTAATCCTAAGAGAGGATCATTTTGCAAAGCATTCTCATTGGGTCATAACGTTTGGGGAATGATATGACGGGAAAAAGATTCAAAAACCCTAAATTGTAGTGGAATGGATTGAAGCTGAAACAGATCTTGTAAATTAAATCATATAATCTTGGTGGGATGGTTTGAAGGTGCAATAAGCCTCGTGTCCTCAAGGTTCAAATGGAGTGTGCCCTAAAATTTCACGGGGCAAACTATTTGAACAAGAATATGATACTTCAAGAGGAACGAAAATGAAACCTTAATGAATAAGTGAGTGATGACACCTGAAATAGGAATCATTCTCATAACATTTTCGTATTCACATATCATAGCATGTATAAATAGGAGCATATGACTCATTTCGATCAGGGCATCCTAATTATTAGGCATAAGCATATACTCATTCTACAGGTTATGTCCTCTATAGGACAATGTAGTAAGGTAGATTGAAGATATTAGTCTGGTCTCCCTGAGTTTGCAGTGGAGCAGACTAAAAATAGCAGATCTGACATTCCTGAAGTTTTAGTGAAGCAAATCGAAGAAATCGATCTGGCATTCCTGAAGTTACAGTGAAGCAGATCGAAGACATCAGTCTGACCTCCTTGAAGTTGCAATGGAGCAGACTGAAGATAGCATATCTGGCCTTCCTGAAGTTGCAGTGAAGCAAATCAAAGACATCAGTCTTGTCTCCTTGAGTTTGCAGTGGAACGGACTAAAATAACTGATCCTACCTTCCTGAAGTTGCAGGAAGAAGATCGAAGACATCAGATCTTGTCTCCCTGAAGTTACAACGGAGTAGACTGAAAACAACAGATCTTACCTTCTTAAAGTTGCAGGAAGAAGATCGAAGACGTTAGCCTTGTCTTCCTGAGTTTGCAGAGGAGTAGACTAAAAATAGCAGATCTGGCATTCCTGAAGTTGCAGTGAAGCAGACCGAAGACAACGGATCTCGCCTTCCTGAAGTTGCAGGAAGAAGATCAAAACATCAGCTTGTCTCCCTGAAGTTGCAGTAGAGCAGACCAAAAACACCAGCCTGGCACTCATGAAGTTGTAACGAAGCAGACTGAAGACAATAGATCTTACCTTCCTGAAGTGCAGGAAGAAGATCGAAGATAGCAGATCTTATCTTCCTGAAGTTGCAGGAAGCGGATCAAAGATATCAACCTGGAATCCTTGAGTTTGCAGTGGAGCAAACTAAAGATAGTAAATCTCGTCTTCCTGAATTTGCAGTGAAGCAGATTGAAGATACTAGCCTATCTCTTTGAAGATATAGCCATTTGACAAGACCGGGCAAAATGGGTCCTTTTATCGTCTTTGCTCTTTTCTCGTTACATGGCAATGAGCAAAGAGGGGCAGCTGTAGTAGCCCATTTATGCCCGGGCCCAAACAAACAAAAAAAATAAAAAATAAAAACCAATGTCCAGTTTTTATTACAGTCCATTTACAGCCTAAAAAAAACAGACTACCCAAGCCCAATTAACATTTCAACCCAACCTAATAACCCAAAACCTGTTACACCCAGGCCTAATCATACCGAAACCTACGTGGCCCAAAAGGGCCCAAATATCAAACAGAATCAGAAGACCTAGGGTTTCCGGAAAACCCTAGGCACCGCAGCTTCCAGCACAGGACCTTCGGGCGCGCCACAATCAACGCGCAAATATTGCTCCACCGCTGTGCTTTTCGCCATTCACATGTAAAACAAGGAAAGAAAACAGCAGAAAACAGCAAGAACAGAAGACCATATCTTTGTATTACTTTCGATTTATTTTTTGGGTGGCTATAAAAAGCCCTAATATAATCTGTAAAAAAGGACGGAGGCATATTCACAGAGAATACAATACACAAAAATTTTAAACAGAGGTGATTTCTGATTTATTTTTCTTTTCGCTTAAATATTTTTTTTAATTCATACGAATGTTTTTTAATATACAAACACCATATACAATGAAGAGAATGAGTTTATATTCGAAAAAACTAAGTTTCTCACCTTTGGGCGCCGTGGGCAACGGCGCGTGAGGCGCGTGGAGGGGCGTGCGATGATGGCCTGAGGTCGGAAGACCGATGAAGGCGGAGCATTTTTTTGGGTTTCTGCTATTTTTTTTTAAGCTAAGGTTAAAATGATTTTTTTTTTCCTTAAAAAGGCCCATGGAACGGCGCCATATTGGTGTGGTCAGTTAACGACCGAAACGGCGTCGTTTTAAGGTTGAGACCCGCTCGTTGACCTGACCCGGGGAGGATCCGCGTGTTTTTATAAAGGGACGATTTGCCTCTTTGGTCCTTCCGCAATTTTACTGTTTTTAATTTCGTTCAATTTAAATTTTCTTTTATTTTTTAATTCAGCCCTGAAATTTATATTTTCTTGCAATCTGATCCTAGGGCTATTTTAAGGCAGAAAAGGGGAACGACGTCGTTTAGGAGATAAGGCAAAATTGCCTAATAAGTCCTTATAATGTGACGCGCATTCTAATCTGGCCCTTTTACATTTTTTACCTTGGATTTTGTTTTATTTCGATTTAATCCCTGTTTCTTTGATTTTTAACCCTTTTTATTTATTTATATATATTTAATTACTTTAGTATTTTGTGAAATTAATTTATATTAAACTATATATTATATTTAATTTTAAAATTTGTATAGTGTGTATTACTTAAATTAATTTATTAATAATATAAAGTCTTTTATGTATTGATTATTTTAAATATATTATTTCTTTATATGTATTAAATTGTTATATTACATCCCTTATACGTATATTTTATATATTCAAGTTTTTTTATATACTAACCGTTTAAGATATATATTTATTTTATTACATACATATATATATGTCTATTTTAGATTTTGTCATGTCATTTCTTTATATATGTTTTTTATTTATAATATCTATTTATTATTTGGCATATGTCATTCATTTTATATTGTCATTTTATTTTTATCTTGTATGTAAAGTTTATATTTATTTTTTATTCTTTATATCTTTATTTGATTATCCATGCTCTTTTATTTGATTATTATTTTATGTGTGCTTTAGTATAGTTATTTATTATTTATATCATTCGCTATTTTATATTCTTTAATTATCTATATTCCTATTAATCGTTAATATGACTTGTAATCATGGTGAATTATTATTTGGTGATATATTAATGCAATATTTTACTCAAATCATTTTTAATAAAAAATGCATTTTGGTTAAATTGTCGCATTTTTTTCAAAAGATCTTTTAAAAAAGGGGTACGGCGATACATAATATCTGAGACCCTCGAGGAAATTGTACCCTAACTCACTAGGTTTCGATTTTTTCGTTGGACTTAAGATATTAAACATTTCTTTTTGAAATTGAAACTTATACACTTCAAATCAAAACTTATTCTCGGGAATTCAAGATGTTATATCCTAACTTATTGGATATAATGTTTTGTGTCTCGAGGTAAGGATTTTTCTACAAATAAAGGCAAACTTAGTTTCGAAGTTTTGAGATCTTGTATCCTAACTTATTGGGTGTGGCATTTTATTTCTTTGAGATAAGCAAGTCTTGGCTTTCTTTCGAATAAAATGATCGTATTTGGACATTGAATAATCAATTAGGTACCAATTTTTTTGGGCGTTACGAGGGTGTTAACCCTTCCTCGTACGTAATCGACTCCCGAACTCGTTTTTCTGAATTTCGTAGGCCAAAGTTAATGTTTTAAAGAAAACATGTTTTATAAGGTGATCTGATCACACCTAAGTAAAAAAAAAAGATAGGTGGCGACTCCCATTTTTGTTTTTTTAGTCGATTCCCATTTTTCATAAAAAAAATTAAAAATAGTTTCGACAATCCTAATCCATTTTTGTATACTTATCACCCGTTTATGTTAACCCGAAAACTGTATTAAATTTGTAAATCACCCTTTTTTATTGACTTCCTTTTTGTCGAGATTCGATTTGGCTAGTCGCCTAACTATGTTTTATCATTTGTATTGTTGAATTTCTCTTTTAAAAAAAAAACACAAGAAAAAAAAATCATTGAAAAAAATAATAAAAATAAAAAATTTGAAACATTTGCCCTTAATTGCTAAGTAATCCTTCCACTCTTTGCAGTTAGCCTTGAAGTGTCTTTTCCTTATTGTAGAAAAAAACACTTAGACTTAGATAAGTCTTTAGGCTTCTTGGTTATTTTCCTTTCCACTTTAGGTGGCCTAAAGGACTTATGTAACGACTCGGATTTCAATTGTGTTAAAAAATGCGGTTTCAGAATCTCATTTTTGTAAATTTTGTCCTTACGGATAAGGAATTATGAAGTTAGTATGAAAATGTATTGAAGTTCAGTTAAGTAACTTAACCAAGAAGTTAGCTAATTAAAGCTCGGGGACTAAATTGTAAATGTCCAATCACTATGGAGTTTTAATTTGGAAAAAGCTTAAGGCTCTTGATAACAATTATCCAAAGGACCAAAATCATTATTAAACCATCTTTATTATAAAGTTAGTGGAGAATGATGATAATAACCACTTATTTAATAAAATTATGATTAAAGAGATGTAAATAAGATTAGATAAAAAAGTAATGATAATTAATTACGTTTAATTAACTATTTATTCTATATGTGTATAATTTTAAGTGGATGGAAAGAGGAAATTCATTCATCTTCTTCTTAAAGAAAATTTAAGCATCCCTTCAACAGTCGGTCATAAATTCAAGTAAGTCCTTAGTCTATCAAATATCCTTAAATAGTTAAGTTTGGGCTTCTTTGTCATTCCGCAACACTTGCAAAATCCTTGGTGCAACCTATTTTGAACTTAACATGTAGCAAGCCATTTGTAGTGTATATTATAAAAAAGTGATGATTATGAATAATTCTTCATAAATTGTATCATATTCACTAAGGTTCCATTCATCCTTTCTACAATGAAAATCAAAATTAATTTAGGTAGTCTAATTAGGTTTTCCAAACTTACATTTCATCAGCCGCACAATAAAATCCCCTAAACTAGGAAATCTAACCATCTAACTTTTTTTTTGTAATTCATTTATAATTCTTTTTATTTTATAATCTTTAATAGTTTTTATAATTTTCTATAATGCTTATAAGTTTTATAATTTTATAGTTTTCCGATAGCTTCTTTTTTTTTTTAATTCAAATGGTGACATGATATAATCTTAAAGTGTCACATCATCACCTCTTAACGACGTTACAAGAAAAGGACTAAATTGTTTGATGAAATCTTAGTTCAAGTACCAATATATACCAAACTTTTTTAGGACCAAGATGTTGGGGATCGACCCGTATAAATAATGAACAACAAAATAGAGAAAATCAAACAAACAAATATTTACGTGGAAAACTATCAGATAAGAAGATAAAAATCAAGGGCAAAAGGAGACTTCACTAATGAGAAAGAAATCTGAAAAGTACAAGATAGAGATAATAAAAAGCAAACCCTGAATGCCTAATATAAAACCCTCCTACTAAAACACAAAATTCTCTTAAAGCTCTGTTAAAGTTATTTCTTAATTGTGTTATGTTATATTTTTCATCAACTATTCTAGGATTACTAAATGCCCTTTTATAGACCAAATTCGGAGGTCAAATATGACTAAAATATCCTAGATTAATCAAAATTTGATTGGGGAAAACAATAAGAGTTTAACTACGAGAAGAAACCTGATTATCGTGGGAACACGTCATCACGTCGCAACGTCCCAACACTTCTGGTCGTGACATCATCATCGTCATGACGTCTGGTGTCGTTTCATCGAGACGTCATCTACTTCGTGTCACGTGGATCTTCGTCGTGACGGCGCCTCTGTTTTGGCTCTTGATTTGTCCAAAATGCGAGGCACACTCCACACAAGATGAAAAGGTTGCCAAGTTCAAGGACTAAATATGGCCTTGTTTTGTCTGTAATTACTTTTTAGTGATATGATTAAATTGTTGTCACTACAGTCAACAATTTGGTGATAAATAACGATTCATCATTGTAAAACTTTTTATTTAGGAATTCATCTTTTCGTCACTTTACTTTTTTGTGGTGAATTAATTTATGTCAGTAAAGCCTTTTTTGTTGATGAGTAAACTTGCGTCACTTTTGGTAGATGTTTTATCGACGAATTAAATTTCATCACTATAAGCATCTTTTATCGGCGTGCAAAATTTTCTATCCCTATGGTTGACACATTTAGCCAATGTTTATAGATTGGTCAGGCCACCGATTCATTAGTCTAGCTACTTTGATTAAAAAATCATTAAATTTTTTTAAAATAAAAATATTAAAAACCCTATTTTTTAGCTAGTTCAGTTGGTCTGTATCAATGCCCAATCTAATTAGTTAAATATCATTCTCTAAATCGATAGCTCAATGAATTTCCGACCCAATCCAATTCAAACATTATCGTCTTTAGCAATAACATATTTTCTCTCACTTTTGCCTTTTGCATGAATTAACTCTTTTGTCGCTATAGTTTAGTGATTTAATTTATGGATAATAACTTTGGTTGTATAATTATCTTTTGATAGAGTAAAATTTTTGGTGTAAATTTTGTAGTTATTTCATGGTAAGTAAATGAGCAAAAACAAGGGCATAACTAAGGGGTTGGCAAGGGATCTACCCTTTTAAAGTAAAAAAATTTCATTTAATTCTTTTAAAAATTTTAAAATTTTAAACTAATAAAAGTAAAATTATATTTTGAACCCTTTTAAAATAATAAAAAAATAATTTAATCTTTTAAAAATTATAAAAATATAAACTCTTAAAATAATAAAACTATAATAAAAATTACAATTTAAAATATTTTATTATTTGGTAGCATGAACGACTCCCGACCAAGATCCCAAAGCCATAAGTGGAGGGCTCAGCCACTCAGCACAGTATTATATGATTGGTTAACTCTACCGGTGACTTGTATCAATAAAAGACTTTGATAGGTGCGGCAAATCGGATTATTTTGGAATTGGATGGAATCTTACGTGTAATCGACTCGAAGGTTGGCATATTTCCCTTATCTTCCGTTTCCTTTCTAAATATAATAATAACTCGTTAATGCCATGATTATAAAGAGGGAAGCCATGATTATAATAATACAAGTTATTGCTTTCATTCAGTTGTTTGTATGATCTTCTACCATCTGGAACACGAAAAAGGAGAAATTATCTTGAAAAGTGTAATTGAGTTTTTCTAAACAAAAGAATGGGAAGTTTTTGTCGGTTTCGTACAAAGCTCGGGGTATTATTAGATAATTGAGACATTGGGATTCGGATTTGGATTTGGATTTGGATTTGGATTTGGAAGAGACTTGCGTGCGGTTGACACACTCAGGTTGCGGATACAAAAGAATTTATGCCGGAAAACAGAGGAGAAAAAAACTTCCCATTTTTCTGTGCACCGTAATATAAAACATCATTATCTAATATAACCCTCCTAGTCCAAAAGAGAGAGAAAAAAGATAACAAACCTGTTGGTGTCACCCGGAAATGGCGGCAACGAGGAAACCCTTACTGTCTTTGCTAAGCAGAGTGAGCCGAACAAGCAGGACCTATGGTGTTCTGGCTGAAGGCAGCTCTTCTTCTTCTTCTTCTTCCTCTTCTAACCATCTCATCAACCTTGAATACGAATATAGTGCCCACAAGTTAGTTCTTTTCTCTGTTTTTTCATTTGATTCATCCTTAATCTCTGGCCTTAATCTTTCTCTTCTTCTGGCAATTCAGTTTTTTTCTTCTTGTTTTGGGTCCTGGGTTTTGGTTCTTTGATCTGAAAAGCATCTACTATCACTTTTATTCATGTTTTCGGTTTTGCTTACGTTTATCGGAAACATATTTATTATAATTAGTATTTGTGGTTTTGGTTTTGCTTTGTTAGCTTCAAGCTTTAGTCTTTGTTGATCGTTCCTGTTAGAATGATGGATTATGTGAGAATTTTTCTTCGATAATATAAATGGGTTCAATTGATCTTTCCTGTTAGAATGATGGGAGTATCTGTTGCTGTGTCCAAGTTCAATAGGGTGAAATTTTTTAACTTCTGTATTCAGGTTTTGTTGATATAATTAGACCATGCCCTAATATGTAGACTCAACCAATTAGATTAACGGCTTTTGTTGAGGACCTTTGATTGAGTTTCAATGTGGAGAATTGGAAATCACGAAACTTTTCCATGGAGGATATTTTTTATGGTCTCTGAAGTTGCCTTTTCATTTGTAATTTGATTCCATTGCCTTTATTTTTTCAAGGATAGAGTAAGCAAAATTACTTTTCTTGTTCAAGTACAGTTACCACCCAGTTCCTGTTGTATTCTCTGAAGCAAAGGGATCAATCATATGGGATCCAGAAGGCAAGAAATATCTGGATTTTCTATCAGCTTACTCAGCTGTTAATCAGGTATAAACAGTGTAATTTATGTTGTAGTAATCCCTACACCTGTAGGTGCCTCTTTACTTTGTCTTATTAATCCATTTGTTCCTTCTATTATTCACTAGAATTCGGGGGGCCCGGGCGGGGGCAGAGGGAATTCCTCTTGCCGAGCATACTCAGCCAAAAGGCAGAGTAAAAGAAAAGAAATCCACCATTTGCATTTTTCTTGGCAATTTGAATTCAATTTTCTCTGTAGTTTATGTCATTGCTTGCCACTGTAGGGACATTGCCATCCAAAGATCATCAAAGCATTTCAAGAACAGGCAGAAAGACTCACTCTCAGTTCCAGAGCCTTCTACAATGACAGGTTTCCAGTTTTTGCTGAGCGTTTGACAAGCATGTTTGGTTATGAGATGGTCCTTCCTATGAACACTGGTGCTGAAGGAGTGGAAACTGCTCTGAAGTTGGCAAGGAAATGGGGTTACGAGAAGAAAAAAATTCCCAAAAACAAGGTAAATATTTTCAAGCTTTGCTAACTGATCTTTTGTTGTGTCTAATAGTTCCTCTTACCTGATGTGAGCCCATTAGCTGGGAAAGTATTGGAAGGTGGTTTTGGGGGCGAGAGGTGGATGGGGTACTTCTGATTTATGTAATTACTATTTTGCTTCGTCCAATGACCTTAATTGGAGATAGATACAAATACTGGAGTTCTATACAAGGGGAAAATAGTAGTTCAGGAAACAGAAAACTTGTGGTGTTCCTTTTTTATTTAATTTAGTAGCAAGGCACTTATGATTTTGGATGGCAGCTTATGTTCTATATTGTTTATCTTCTTTCTGGCTTGGTATTATATATATGCATATATATATGCATATATATAATCTAGTAAAGTTTTATTTGTTTTTATGTTTGATTAAATAATTGTGCATATGCAGGCTATTATCGTCTCTTGTTGTGGTTGCTTCCATGGTCGCACATTGGCTGTCATCTCTATGAGCTGTGACAATGAGGCGACTCGTGGATTTGGGCCATTATTGCCTGGTCATATTAAAGTTGATTTTGGTGATGCTGTTGCCCTTGAGAAGATCTTTAAAGGTTTGAATGGTCCCAATACTTTTTAGTTTATTTTTTATTTGGTGCTTAAGAGGCATCAATTATTCTGGATGATCTATCTCAATAATTTATCTTCATTGTCTTTATATATGCAGAAAAAAAGTACTTTTGTTCTATTCTAACACATTACTTATTCCTTTTGAGTTCAGAACATGGAGACAGTATAGCAGGATTTCTCTTTGAACCTATTCAAGGAGAGGCTGGTGTAAGTTTATTATCAAACATTATTGGCTGTTAAGTAGTTTGAATGGACTTGATTGTTCTTTTGTGGTTTTGCTCCCTTTAGTTGTGGATATGGGAACTTTTATTGAGCCAGCAGTTTGTTCATCTTTTCCATGGTTGATATATGTGTGTGTGTGTAATGCTAAAGTGTTTTTTGTCTTGGTAGCTATAACTTGGTAGTTATGGGAGCTTCTTTATCCCCACCCCATTATAAGGAAACTATCTTATATGGTTACATGATTAGTACAGGGACTGATAAATTAAGGGAGATTTGAACTAGAGATCTTTTTGATGGATGGTTTTCTCTACCAATTAGGTCTCCCATTTATGCAGATAGTCATTAACAAGTTAGCACTTCCACCAAGTGTAAGTCCTTTTTAGAAATAGAGTTTTACATAATATACAGAATTACAACCAATCTTTAAATATGAGAGATCACAGAAGATTCACACACAGAGAAAAGAAAAAAAAAGGGGGCTTTTTTTGTTTCCTTTCTCAAATTATATGTTGGGGACAGGGGACTTTTTCATCAAATCAAGAATTGTTAAGTGGTTATTGCTTTTGTCCATTCTTTTGAGAATGTGTTATATATTATCCCTTTCCATTTAAGGTTATAATACCTCCAAAAGGTTATCTAAAAGCTGTCAGAGATCTTTGCTCGAAATATAACGTTTTAATGATTGCTGACGAGATACAAAGTGGCCTAGCAAGGTCAGGAAAAATGTTGGCTTGCGATTGGGAAGGTGTTCGTCCAGATGTTGTGGTAAGGCTGTTTTCAACTTCAAAGTTTTGGTGAAATTCCTGTACTATTTCACTGTTAACCAGTGTTTAGTTCTAATTTGTAGGTAATAAATTCTGCTGACCGAATATGCTAAAACTGTATATAATAAATTTGTGATTGTTGGTCTACAACTTTATGCCCTTTGATTTCTGCAGATATTCTAGTAAAGTAGCCATTAATAATGCATCAAGTATATATGATCCTTTTTCTCATTCTTGTAAGAAAAATGTAAAACTGGATATTGAAATGTGTGGGGGGGGGGGGGGACGGGGTTGAGTTGCTACAAAAATAATGAAATACCGACTGAGACTTTGATCTGCACAAATCAAATATATTCTTGTACTTGGTGTTTATTACTTTAATAGTTTCTGTAATTTTCTTCAATGTGAGTCAGGATTGTTGTACTGTTCTCCCCTCAATTTTACTTTCCAAGCATGGATCGCATACTTGAAATGTATCTGATATACAGATTGTGAAAATAGAAATACATTAACTCATAATTTGCTTTTGGTTATTCTAAAGAGGTGATTCAGAGAGTAGAGTATTATTTTCACTTCTTTATATTGTTTATTTCTACATTGTTTGTTATCTGCTTACAGGATCAATAGAAAGTCATATTCACTTCTTATTTATGGATCCATTGTTTTATGTAGCTAATTCTTTTCTTCCCCCGTATTATTAAGCATTTAAAAAATAGAAATCTTACATTGCTTATTCTCTGCTCTGAGCATCAATACAAATTTATATTTGCTGATCATGTTTCATGTAGTCCTTGTATTGGAGTTCGGCATTTAAAATAAAAATCTTTAAGTTCAATTCGCATTGTGAGATCAGCACTGAAACAGTTGAACGATAGCATCCTGGTCTAGAACTGCTGAGCCTGCTAAATTCATGCATTCAACATGCTCTATATCATGCTTTATTTCAAGCTTTCTTTCTTCTTAAATCAATGTATGCCACAGGTTTAGAAACTTCTCTTGTAAATATTTAATATTTATTGACTTGCTCAGATACTAGGAAAAGCTTTGGGTGGTGGCGTAATACCTGTTAGTGCAGTGCTTGCTGACAAAGATGTAATGCTTTGTATTCGACCTGGAGAACATGGAAGGTTTGTAGTTATCCCTAGTAATCTCTGGTTAATGATGTTTCTTCCATCATTAATAAACAACTTAGCTTTCAAGGAAACTTGGTAGTTCTTATTCCATTTTATGCACATGACTCTTTCCAGTGCCTGAAGTGCTTTTCTTCTCTCTCTGCTATTTGTGATACAATTGTTTTACAGTATCATTTTGTTTATGTGAAAGCTCACTGCACTTTTATTGATGTTTGTCTTCAGCACTTTTGGGGGGAATCCTTTGGCCAGTGCGGTGGCCATTGCCTCACTAGATGTAATCCAGGAGGAGAAACTTGCTGAGAGGTATTGAAAATTCTTGCTGAATGTTGCATTATCAAGATTAAATATGAAGAAGAAAAGTTGGAAATTATGCTGTTTTCTGGGAAACTACTTGATCTTTTTACAGTTAGGTATAAATGAAAATTTAGGCAAGATAAAAATGTAGAGAGAATTCAACATCTTAAAAGAAGTAATTGAATCTCATACAATGTATAAATCTTAACGGTGTCTTGTCAAATGCATAATCTGAGAGAAGACATGGTAACACTCTGCAGGGTAAAGTTTTCTTGACATTATCAATTCCCAAAAGGATCAATGTGAAGGGTTAAAAAAATAATTATTTGATTAAAATTGGATTTAAAGCTTGCTTGAAGTATCATCTAGCTTGCTGCAATTTATCTATTTCTTCCTGCCCTCCCCTTTCACTGCCCTTTTTCTGCCCAGAGATGTCTATATTTATTTGCTGGTTTATTTCCTATTTCGTAGATCTGCCCATTTAGGAGAAGAACTTTTGTGTCAGCTTGTTAAGATTAAGGAGGAATTTCCAAACTACGTTAAGGAAGTTCGGGGAAGAGGTTTATTCACTGCTGTAGAGTTCAATAGCAAGAGTTTATTCCCTGTTTCAGCATATGATATCTGTCTAAAGATGAAAGAAAGGGGAGTTCTTGCCAAACCCACACATGACACCATTGTACGGTTGACTCCTCCACTTTGCATGAGGTAAGGGGAAATGCATGATGACAACCTTATAGTTTTCTGTCCACTGTCCCTTGAAGGTTCAAATTTTTGCAAGCATCCTACACCACCAAATCAAGGAAAACAAATGTCTAGAAATGTTTATATTTGTTTGTGATTCTGTAGAACATCTTAACGTGTGTGAATGGAGATAATACTTTTTAACAAGGTTGATGGGTTGAGCGGTGCTGATCCATCTTGGTGCTAAAATTGGTTAGTACTAGTTCACACATTTGCTTGTTTTGGCCTAACAATATGGGGCAGCTGGGAAGAGCTCACTCATGTTCCTCCCTGTGTTCTCTATTAAATTTATATGACATTATCAAACTTCATTGAACAGGTTACATTTGGTATCGTGTGACAAACTGGAGTTATGTCTGTTACTTTGGTACTCCTCTGTCATATTTCCCCCTTTTTCTATACAAGTTATTGACCATACCCCTTGCTTTTGGTGGTGATTTTAGTTAATTGCTGCTTTTAGAAGTAAGGAACTAGGATCACTCTAGACATTTCTGTGTCTTCTGGCCGTTCTCATCTAAAGCCTTTGTCCTTTAGCTTTTGCTGCACTGTTTTAGTTTCTATTTGTTAAATTTTGTCGTACTTAGTCGTAGCCTACACCCAGCCATCCAACACTGCCCCAAAAACTTGCTCCAATCACCTCTAATACTTCCTATAGGAGGAGCAAGAAAAAAATGTATCCAAATGACTAGATGTTTTGTTGTTATTTCTCATGAGTTAATGATTATCTTTGCCCTTTGAATTGAGGAACTATTTTTATCATTATGTGATCTCGACCATACTCGTCTGGAAGTTGTGGCTGCCTGCTGAAGCTTTCCTTTATCCTTTTTCTCTTATAATTGTATTTACAAATTGGGATTCTTTGGAAATATTTTGTTACCTGATCAGGGGTCAAGATATTATTCAGGATTATATATGCAGTGTTAAAATTAATGATCTTACACAGTTTATATAGATCCATGCTTGAACTAAGAGCTATCTTTGGTGCACTGTATGTCATTATCTCCTTTTGTCATTTTTCTGGGGAGTCCCATATGTATATCTCCATTTATATTTAACCCTTGCAATCACAGATGCTGTTGCTAGGAAAACAATATAGAAGCAGATATTCTTGATGATGTGTGCTGCTTGTCTAGTCACTTGCATTGGTTTAAGACATGATCATCCTTTAACCTGCATTTGGTTTTGTATAATTTTATGCGTATGATAAATGTGTTTGCAGTCGGGATGAGGTCAAAGAAGGATCGAAGGTGCTGCATGATGTTCTGGAACTTGATCTACCAAGTATGCACAAGGCCAAGCCGAAAGATTCTCCGACCACTGCTACAATTTGCGATCGATGTGGGAGGAACTTGTATGATCCTTAAGATAGAGCTCTCTAAATCATTTGTTAAATGAGAGAGTTTATATATGAATCATCCTTGGTCATGGATTCTCTCTTTTTTCCTCTAAATAAACTAGACATTGATATCTTTTATGTTATTTTTATCTTTTGCTGCTCAGCAACAAGGCAAGAACACTACTAATGCACACAAACTCTATGCTTATATTGTTATAGCTAAAATTAAAATAAACATTATGCTCCTTTAACTTAAGTTGTTCAAAAATGGATGATTGATTTAGGTTTAAGTACTTCTGGAGATGGTAAAATACAGTTGAACAGTCCGTTGCAAAGTCTAATAAAATTCATTTTTATTGGAAATCAGAAAATTAATTTATATTATGATAGTTTAGGTAAAAATATTTTTATTATTTAGTAAATTTTTTGATTTATTTTTTTTCCAAAACCATTTTTAACGAAACAAACATATAAAGTTTTTATTATAATTTTTCTAAAAATTTATGTTTGATAAACATTATTTTCAAAAGTTCTTTTTTCCTAATAATTTTAAAAAAACTAAATTAAAGTAATAATACATTAGTTGAAAACTTAGGCAACAGCATTATTGTAAAATACACATTCTTATGAGAAAATTAACTCTTTAACTGTAAAGCTCGACGGATATTATTCCCTTGCATGGTCAAGAAAAAAATCAAATGCATAAATTGAGCAGTTAATTACCAAATTGTCCACGAGCACAAATTATTCAATATACTAAGCATGGTATTTAAAAAAAAAAAAATAGAAACAGCATTAAGCGATTACAAAAATAAGCATAAATTAAAAGTACAACTGGATTAACTCCCGTATAGCTTGAGGAGATTCAAAAAACACTTGTAGACTAGTAAAATTTATACCAGCTTGCTTAGCTATGAAATCCACAACTGCATTATGATCTCTAAGAATATGACGGATACAAACTTTTCAATTCCTTTGTAACAGTGAATGGATGGCCCATATTTCCATAAGAGGGCGGTCAATAATTTTGCCGGACAAAATTCATTTCACCAAAAAAAAACATTATCAGATTCGAGTTCAACTTGTTGGTATCCTTTTTCCCAAGTCAGACATAGCCCTTCAAGCATAGTCCTTGCTTCTATCCTAAAAACTTCATCTCTCCCCAATATAATCGAATAGCCACATAACCAATTACCATCCTCATCTCTAATTACTCCTCCAATTACGGCCGAGTAAAAACTAAGTGAAACTACACCATCAGTATTGAGTTTGACCCATCCCCTTTTCGGCACAGACCAATTCATACCAAACACCATATGTCCCCTATAAATCCTAGAGTTTGAGGTTAGTGAGTAACTTATAGTCCAATTGATACTTGTATCTACCATATCCTGGACAAAGCTGTGATTTCCAGAAAATACAAACATATTCATGTTTTTCCATAGTAACCAACAAACAATAGGAAACAGCATCTGCGAATCCAACTCCTGACTACCACACCTCCCTACATTTTGCAAGTTCCAGATAATCCATTTATCAAAAGGTAGGGAGAAAACTAATACCTGTTTTTGCGGTGGTACAATCGAATTCCAAACTGCCATGGGAATGAACAATATTTGGCAGCATGTAACTCAGATTCATTGGTAAAATTTCATCTCGAAAAATTGCTTTCACAAGCCATATGTCTCCTAACTCTCTCATCATTCGTCAAAAGTTTGTTCTTCCATAATAGCCAAATGAACACTCTAACCCGTTACGGTACCTTGACTTTCCAAAACAATTTCTAAACATTAGAATTATTTGTCAACTGAGATTGGTACATACCTTTTGATATTTATCCCCCATGGAAAAGAAATTTCTAGTCACTCATCTCCACGATAGCCGATCATTCCCTACACCCAGCCAAGGAGGCAATACCAAGGCTATTTGCATCACAATTAGATCTGGTAGGAAATTTTTAAGATGAGTCCAATCCCCAGTTCCTAAATTCATCAACTAAATCGCAGACTCGTAAGTTTTCATTTAACTGTTTGGATCCCACATAGAAATTCCTTAGAGGACCCACTTGAGGAATCCAATTATCCTTCCAAAAATTCATCAGATATCCATTTCCAATAGTCCAATAAACATTATCCACCACATCTTGCCAAACCCACATTAAGGACCTCCATATATAGGAGCAATTACTCTTAGCAATAGAAATCAGAAGCACCCCCAAATCTTGTACTTACTCCTTACAACCCTAACCGATAAGTCATCAATATTGGTTAACAAAAAGAAACCAAGTTTCAAAAGAAATAACTTTTTATGAATAGCTAGATTTCTTATACCTAAACCCCCAACGTCAATCGGACGACAGCAATCATCCCATTTTAAGAGAACCAACTTCCTATCATCAGAAAAAGATCCCCAAACAAAATTACGGGCTAGCTTTTCAATCTTAGCAAACACCATTACAAGAATGCAAACTGGAGACATAAAATAATTAGGAATTAATAACAACACTGGCTTAGCAATGTATTTTTGCCTGCCAATGATAACTTCTAAGCCTCCCATCCATTAAGCATACAACGAACTTTATCTATTAAAAAAATTAAAAGTGCCAATTCCAACTCTTTTATGGATAATTGGAAGTCGAAGATAGATTCCCAGGTCATCTACTCGACCATATCCTAGCTTCATGCAGATATCTGATGCAACAATTTCTGAAACATTAAAGAACACCTAAGATTTATTTTTATTCACTTTTTGTCCCAAAAAATGACAGAATGTACTTAGAATATCAATAATCACTTTAGCTTGCTTCAGACCCACTTTCCCAAAAAGCATGAAATCATCAGCAAAAGAAAAAAAAAGATGTGATAAGGCTAGACCTCCCCTAGCCATAACCAAAGGCTTCCACCTTCCATTACTCACCGCTTCATCAATTAAGTGCCCCCAATCTCTCCATGCATAAAACAAATTAGTAAGGAGGTAGAGGGTTCCCTTGTCGTAGCCACTTAGAAAGCCTGAATTCTTCTGTCAATCCACCATTCTAAAGAACCTGGAATGTAGCCAAAGACACACTATTCATAATAACCGTAACCAAATTGGATGGGAACCCTGCATCTGAAAGAGTATCCTTCAAAAAGTCCCAATAAATTCTATCATATGCCTTCTCGAGATCAATTTTTAGGATCATCCTTGATTTTTTCCTTTAAAGTTCCTTAAATAATAGACCACCTCCTGAGCAATAACAATATTATTCAAGGTGTTTCTACCCATCACAAAACTAGCTTGATTTTGTTTGGTAAGTCTTGACATTAACGGACGCAATCTATTAACAATTACTTGGTAATAATTTTGTATAATACCGAATAGAGACTAATCAGACGAAATTGAGTGATGCTTTCTGGACTATTGACCTTAGGGAATAAAACAAGCAGAGTTTTATTAATTCTGTGATCCACTAGACAACCTTTAAAGACTTGTCATACCAGCGAACAAATAGAAAGTCTAACAAATTCCCATTGAGATTGATAAAACTTTGCATGAAAACCATCAACTCCTGGAGATTTAAGCGGGGCCATGCTAAATACTACATTACAGATGTCTAAATCGATCACCTCTATTTCAAAGCCGCATTTATCCACTTGTGACAAAACTGAAAATTATCCTCTGCAAGGCAACACCCTATCAACTGAATAGTCCAAAGCGAAAAGAGTCTTGTAAAAGTTAATAACATGATGTTCTAAAGTTCCAGGATCAAAACACCAATTAACTCCATCCATCTTAAGGCCCTCAATCTTGTTCCTTCTAGACCTAGTAAGGGTGTAACAGTCCGGTTTATACCCTAGTCGAAACAGTGGTTTCGGGACCACAAATCTAAATTCAAAAAAGTATTTTAATATTTATTTCTGTGTTTTCGATATGTGACTAAGCATGTGGTAAATTTTCGTAAGCTAATTTGTTCGTTTGTATGTTTAATTGGAAAAAAGGACTGAAATGCATTAAATGTGAAAGTTGCTTGCTGTTTGTTAAAGTACTTAAGTGATGTGGTTTTTGATTGTTTATGGCCTTAGTAGGCAAATATGCCAATAAGTGGATAGTGGGTGGACAAAGGTCAATTATGTCCTTGTTATATGTATATGTTTCTTATTATTATAAAAGGTTATTATGGTAAATGAGTTAATATCATAATATTAATAAAACAAAAGCTTAAAATAAGCTATAATGTTATGTTCTTCCACCGATTTGAGAAAGAAAAAGAAGGTGTTGAACTCTTCAAATATTCGGCTACTATCAAGCTTAATTCAAGGTAAGTTTTTAGTCGGTTTTCGATAATTTCTACGTTTTTATAATCGTTGCTTTGAGAGCTATCAAACTCATGTCTCAATTTAATGAATTGATGATGTTTGTGTGTTATGCCATTGATGATTTGTTAAGCTTTTTGATGATTTTTGGTGTTAAATGAAAGATATGAGCTAGATGAACATGTTTTGTTCTTAAAGTTTTGATGAATTTAGCTTAATAGGGCTAAATTGAGAAAATGGCAAATTGAGGGACTAATTTGTGAATTTGATGAAAAATATGGGCTTATATGTGATGTATGAATATTCGGCTAAACATGTGTATGGGTAGGTTTTGTGAATTTGATGTTTTTAGAAAAATGGACTAATTGATAAAATATGCAAATGTGAGGGCTAAATTGCAAATAGCCCTAAATGTGTGTTTTGGATTGATTTGATTGAATTATTGAATAAAAGGATTAATTCTAAATATGTTTAGATCAAGAACCGAGGAAAACAAATTTAGATCACGGGAAAGCGAAAGTAACCGAGTAGTCGTTTTTATTCCGATAAACCGAGTCCGAGGTAAGTCACTATGCAAATAAACGTATATGTATGCAATTGTAATTGTTCATATGATTGATGTTGATGGAAGCTTATGAGAGGTTGTGCATATGATTTGCGAGATAAGGTCGATATAGCGATAATGTCTAAGAAGTCCGGTACGAGCCTAGGAATAGATGGGATTAGCTATGTCATGACATAGGTATCTGTTCTGTTTTGTCATGTAAGACCACGTTTGGGACATTGGCATTGATTTGAGACTCGTGTAAGACCACATCTGGGACATTGGCACCGATATAAGTTTTACGAGTAAGACCACGTCTGGGACGTTGGCATTGATGTGAGTTTACATATAAGACCATGTTTGGGACATAGACATCGTATTGATTCGTGTAAGACCCTGTCTGGGACAGTGACATCGATATCCGAGTGCACGTAAGACCTCGTCTGGGACGACGGCGTTGTACTATTATTCCGAGCTTTCTGAATATCCTACTAGTTTCTTATTGGTTCAACGGGCAAGTCTGTGATACGAATTACAAATCCGAGCTATGAATAATTATGTGATATTAAATCCGATTCAGGTACGTTGTTTGTACACTATTGAGTATATAAGGTAAGCATCTAAGTGATTTTACTATGATGATAGGTATATGAAATTGATGATACACTATGTAAAGTTTGACTAGAGTTGTGTGGCTAGATGAGCTATGTGTTTATATGATTTTTGAATGGTGAAAATGGCTAAGTGATTGATATGTGCCAATGTATTTATTTGCATATATGCTTTCCATACCAAGTCTATTTGTATATGACTTACTAAGCTTCTGGAAAGCTTACTCTCTGTATGTGTTTTCTTTGTTTTGTAGGTCGTCAAAGCTACTGATAGGCTCGGGACCGTCACGGATCATCATTACACTACTAAACTTATTTTGGTACCCTTTTGAAAATGTATAAAGCTAGATATGGCATGTAGAGGCCAGTATTTTGGTATAAATTGTTATGTGAACTTAGTAATGTGATTTGGCTAGTTATGTTTTGGTAATATGCATTATGAATATGATATGTGAATTTGTTTTGGTAAAGATTAGTTGATATATAAATTGGTATGTTTGGAATTGGTTTTGATTGTATAGATAGAATGGATATGAAATGTATCATTGTGTGATTTCCCTAGTTATCAAATATGCATGATTTGGGATGGCTATTTGGTATATTTTAATGGTCATAGGTGAATGAAATGGGATGTTATATGTTGCTTATAGGTTTGACCCTTGTGGGTGGCATTTTGGCCTTGTGAATGGCCTATAATGTCACACGGTTGTGGCACACGGACGTGCCTAAGACCGTGGGAAAATTGACAGAATGCAGCCTAAAAATAACACAGCCTTGACACAGGCGTGTCTTGTGGCTGTGGTGGGGAAGTCAGTATAGGACCACGGTCAGATCACACGGCCGTGTCTAGTGGCCATGGGGACCAAGTCAGTATATAGGCACGAAGGGACACACAAGGGTGTCTAGAAGCCGTGGAGGGCACACGGCCTCCTCCCACGGGCGTGTCTCCCTTGTATTTTAGAAAAGTTTCACATTTTCATAGAATTTCATATGTGTTTCAGTTTAGTCTCGACTCGACTTCTAAGCATGATTAGGGTTATGAGAACCCGTTTAATGGACACTATGCTTGAGAATGATGTATGAATGGATGAATTTCTGCAAATGTTTTCTGATCTGTCTGGTAATGCTCCTAACCCCAATCCAATGATGGACTCAGGATAGGGGTGTTACAAAGGGTCCTACCATGAAAATATTTGGTATTCCTGTCACCATTCAGAAGCTAAGTTGATTGAGATTTCTAAAACCACAATAATTTCTCATGCTTCAAAAACTCGTCCATGTCCTTCCTCAAACCCATTTCTCGAGTTCGAAGCCTCTCAGACGACCTTAATTCTAGCACCCTCTGAATTTTCTTCAATTCATAAACCAATTGTCTTTTCTGGCTGAAATTATTGTCGTAAACCCGCTTATTCCTATCCTGAACCTTAACCTGAAATTGCTCTAAAATGTTTACCATAAAATCATCATAGTTTCAGTTACTACTAACCAACATTCTAAATTCAGGGTGTAGTATCCTACTGTCAAGACACCAAAAGGGTCTAGTACCCCAACCCAATGTGGTTTAAGGGATCCTAAAATCGGATGGCGGTTAGATTTTAAACGATGTAGATTCCAAGGCAAACACTCAAGTCAAATTGATTAAAGCAGGAATTCCCTAGAGCTCAGTCTAATCGTTGAGATAACCCTCCTCTACTCCATGAAAAATGAGATCCACAAGATCCCAAATCACGAATCCCATTATTGAACAAGAATTCCTGAAAATGAACACATCCAATTCATGATGTAGCTGCCCCACCGCTCCTTTCAGATCCATCTAGAATTGAATTAAAATCCCCAAGAATAAGCCTAGGTTTATTACTTGTATCAGCCACGGAATTCAAATACTCCCACACCATATGCCTATTATTTCTTTGAGGGCAAACATACACAGCCAAACACAAGAAACTTGACGAATTTTGGCAATTACTAATCCACATGGTTACAACCTGAAAGTGTAAACCCAAGATTCTAACATTAATTTTATCATTCCATAGTGCCCAAATTCCACCAGAAAAACCTTTTCCTTCAATTTGATAAGAATTTGGACACCCTAATTCACTTATAACTTCATTAGCACGAGAACCACTTATATGGGTTTCAAATAAACAAAATACATCAGGACTAAACTCACGTCTATATTTAGAGATAAATTTATGAAAACGGAGGTGGCCCACTCCTTGAGAATTCTAAAAAATCAAATTTGAATCCATAAAATCAGAATGGACTATCACAAGCAACACAAGAACAAGTACTAGCAACTTACCCCAACACCACGGTTGAAGCCCACTTCCAAACTTTTTCCCTCCTTCAAGGATGAACTCTCCACATTAAATCGTTCCCTGTCCCGGTGAAGGTTTCTAACAATACCCTCCAGGGCTGACAAAAGTTCCAAGGTAGGTTGTTCAACATGTCCCATATTATCGTCAGAAAGTTTCCTTCTAATGATAATATCTACATTCGATTCATCTTCCACAACTTCTTTCCGTGTAGCTCCAAATTGAAAAAAAAAAAATTCCTTCCTAATCTCGAAATCAAGTGAAACATTCTCAATAGCCTAGGCTTAGATTTATCCATATTGGCCTTTAAAACAACACTTTTGAAATTTTCCTTGCCCAAAACACCTTTATTACCCATTCGGCCCAACATGTCATCTTCACCAGACCCACTAGGATTCTTTTCAAAGATAGATCCAACTCCTCCGTTATTAGGTTTCAACACCCCTCCATTAGTTTTAAGCCCAATTAACCCACCAATTCCTTTACCTTTAACCCTAGCCTCCTTTATTCTAATCCCAACATCACCCAATGCCACCTTACTTAATTTTCTTCTCGATAAAGATGCTACATTCCTTATTTTTATAGTCGTTTCTTTTCCAACCGAAGACACCAGCGAAATTTCCTTCATAAGGTCAGCCCTTACTCCATCTTAAATTTTGACTCTTGTCTCCTCTATTACAGCCCCTAATATGGCAAATTTGGAGCCTCCAAGTCAATTAGTGCCACCGGTGGTTTTCCCTTCCGATGAACCACGCGGTTTCCCTCTTAGCTGTCATTCAATCAGTATCCAAGGACCAAAATCTTCCTATTCCACCCTAGTTTGAATATCTAAATTCACAACCCCTGAACCTTCAAAATCGGTCGCTTTCTCAACTCCCAAGTCGTCGACCACCACCACATCTACCATCGTGTCTGGTTTTCCCTTAAAGCATAAAGTTGAACTATGGCCATAAAGTTCACATGAGAAAAAAAATTTAGGTAAATCTTTATGCTTGACCCTTTGAATTCTGTAATTGACTCTTATTTTTGAAATCAAAGGTTTTTTTAGATTCACACTAACAGCCAGTCTAGCAAATCTCCCTCTAACTATCGTATCAGTTCGAGCGTCAATATGAAACATTGGTCCAATCATACTGCCAGTAGCCCTAAGTAGAGATTTCGAGTAGAAACCTTCTGACAACCCCGGTAGATGAATCCATACCACCTGAGTGTCCACCTCACTATTGGTCATTGAAAAATCAACAATCTAAGCTTTCACTGACAGGTAATGCCCAAAAACCATCCAAGGGCTACCTAACAAAACCCTATCAAACTCATCTTTATCCTGAAAACGAGCAAGGTAGAAATCGTTTTCTAGATCCATTAACTAAAATCGACCATTGATGTTCAATAAATTAGACACCTTATTGAGTAAAGTACTGAATGCTATTTTCCTTCCTATTAGTTTGATCACAATTGGAAAAGCCATTCCCTTCTCAATAAATCATTGAACATGATCTGAAAATGTTTTTGATGGAATTCCATTTACCATCTCTGTCACTACATCCTCGTCCTTTAATTTGAAACCCTCTTTCATACTTACATTCCTATCACGACCCGTTTCATCACCTAACAACTTAGCCTTGTATGAAACCTTGGCCATGTTCCCTTCATCACCATCTGTCTATTCCCATCCACAATCGGGTCATTTACCTTGTAACAACCCGATTTAGGGGCTAGTCGGAACAGTGATCTTGGGATCACTAATCCGAGGTTAGATAAAAATATTTCCATGATATTTTATGAGTTAGAGTGTGATGGTATAAGTGTATGAAAATTTTGGTGCTTTAAGTTTAGCAATTTCTTGCTTAATCGCGAAAAATGACTAAATCGCATAAAGTGTGAAAGTTCTATTTTATAAGCTAAAGGTGCTAAATAACTATAGATTGTTAATTGGGGGTCTTTAAAAGGCAATTAGCCCCTTTGTAAATGGTTGGTCGGCCATAGGGGACAATAGGAGGAAAAATTGGTCAAAGTTGATGTAGTAGGTGGATTAAATTGACCAATAGAGTAAAATAAAGAAAAGACGATATCCATCTTTTCTCTTCATCTTCCACCACCAAAATTTGCAAACAAAATAGGGGTTTTGAAAGCTCAAAATTTTAGCAAGCTCTTCTCCATTCAAGTAAGTGATTTTAATGATTTTTCTTGAAGATAGTTGTACTTTTAGAACCCCTAGAGCCTAAGCTTTCAAATGAGGGGATTAATTTGTAATATGGTGAAGAGTTTCAAGATTTTCCATGAGAGCTTTCATTGTTATTTGCTACATTTTTATGGAAGAAAATGAGTCTTGTTTGTTAGATGAATAACTTTTGTGAAAGGTGTTGCCATGAAAACACCAAAATGGACCTTGTTGTAAAGGTTATAAAGTTTGTAGTAAATGCGTGAAATGTTGGATTTTGATGATAGCCATAAGAGAAATAATAGTTCACCTAGGCTCATTAAAGGTAGAAATTTGTGTAGAATTAATTTTCAAGCCTAGGGGTAAAATGGTCATTTTGCCAAAGGCTAAGGGCAAAATGGTAATTTTACCAAAGCATGATTTTTGAAATACATTTATTAATGTGATGATTAAAACGAGCTAATTTGCTATTATAGAAAAAGAAGAACCAAGAGTCCACCTTGATCGGGGAAAGAATAAAGTCTCGGACTAGATCGACGATCTAGCTTATTTGAAATCGAGGTAAGTTTGTATGTGATGATTCAATATTTATGCTAGCATGTTTGAGAATGGTTGATATTATAACAACATTCTATGAAATTGAATATTAGTGTTATATGAGAAAGACGATAAAAGTTGAGATATTGAAGTCCCGGTAGGACTATAATAAGTGTGAAAATGCTATCATCAAGTTATGAGATGAACAAGGTCCCGTGTAAGACCATGTCCGGGACATGGCCTCCGCGCTGAATTGAGATTCCATATAAGACCATATCTGGGATATGGCTTCGGTATTGAGTATGAGAATCGTATAAGACCATATCCGGGATATGGCATCGATTCTTGATGAGAGATTTCGTATAAGACCATATCCGAGATATGACATTGGCACTCAGAAATGACCCCACGTAAGACCATATCCGGGATGTGGCATTGGTTTAGTGTTATGTTAATGTTTATGAATATACATCCTTGAGTATCCCTAGTGAATTATCAGGATGAATTGATTAGCTTAGAAATAGTGAAGAGGATTTTACTAAAGTTATGTGATTGAGTTAACATAGGTACTCGTGAATAATTCATGAAGAGACAATTACAATATGTGGCATGATATGTGCTAGATAAGGGCAAGTATGGGTATGCATAAATATGGCATGAAGCCTATGACTTGTGTATGGTTAATTAATTCCATGGATGGATTATATTGTGAGCTTATTATTGCCATTTATTTCCATGCAAACTTACTAAGCTTTATGCTTACTCCTTTTCATTGCCCTTTTCCTTGTAGTATTACAAAGTTAGCTCGAGAATTCGCAGACATCAGAATTGGAGATCACACTATCAACCACAATTTGGTATAGTCAAATTAGATTTATTTTGAATATGACATGTATAGGACTTGAGTAGTTTGTTATGTCATATTGGTAAGCCAAATGTGTCGGCTACTAAGGTTGTTCCAATTAATTTTGTATATGGTCATTAAAGTTGTGCCAATACTTGGCTAATTCTTATGTTTAATGAAGATGAATTTTATGAAGTGTATGCTTTTGTGGATGTATTGTTTCTTTTTTAGTTCATAGAGGTACCATTTGGCCATCTTATATGTTGAAATGTTTTGGTATGAGTGTGATTATTTGATAGGGTGGCAAATGACTTGGTAGATAGCCATCTTGATAAACCATAAATTACACATATTTTAACCCCATGCTTGGCCTAATTTTGGATGATTTTCCATTGGATTTGATGAATTAGATAATCCTAATCCATTAATTTCATGTTTTATACGCAGGAGAGCTTAGGGAGTTGAAAAGAACGAGAAACGGGCCCAAAAGGGGTAAAATAGGCCTACCTAGGAAACTAACACGTCCTGGACCATTGGACATGGCCGTGTGTTACGAGCAGGATCAAACACAGCCTGGAATATTGCACACGGGCAGATCACACGACCGTGTGTGACGAGCAGAATCAAAGGAGTCCAACACGGGAGTGTCACACGGGCGTGTCCCTGCCAACCCTAGGTTTAATTCTATTCAGAAAAGGCCTACTTATGGGCCAAGAAAGGCATTCCAAAGCCTATATAAACACCCTAGGGGGCAACCTAAAAGGAGACAGGGGTAGACACCGAGTAGAAGGCAGAAGATACTCCAAGACAGCCGTCGGGAGCAGCTTAGGAGAAGGATCTCCATCAAGACTGAAGATCTCCCATCAAGTTCTTTAGAAGTTTTTGGGTTTTCTTATGTTTTGTTGTTTTTCCTATTTTAAGATGTTCCCCTTTATCAGTATGAACTAAATCCCTCAAATACCTGAGGGGATGAAACCTAAGACAGATTTCATTATTATTTGATTTATAAGATAAATACTTGTTCTTATTCTTAATTGTGAGTTCTTATTCTTGTTTTGATAATTCAAGTTATTGATTCAAGTCGAATGTGCTTATTCAGTGGAGCAAAAGTCCCTATTTAAGAGTAGATCAACACAATTAAGCGGAGTTGATTACAACCCTAGAAATAGGGCTTAATTTAAAATCACGGATTAGAGTCAAATCTAATAAGGGAATCCATAGATCGAGTCGACAATAGGGGTTTTAATTAGAAAGAGATTTCAATTAATCAACCTAGAGTCAGTTGTTTTTAGTCTTGAATCAGATATTAACATAAATCAGGGATTTCTACGGATTAAGTCAAGTGAATAAATCGTATGAATCAAAAATAATAAGTGAAGTATAGGTGGATTCTTCCTTAGGTATTGCCTATCTTATAAAGTTGTCTAAAAAGTATTTTCCTAATTCTTTCTCTGTCGCGTTCATAGTAAATTAAGTTAGTTAAAAAATTAGATTAAAATAAATCCCCTTTAGGCTAGATAATAAGAAGATAGTTATTACTAGTAATTTTAGTCCTTGAGGATACGATATTCCAGACTCATCATAACTATACTACTGTTCGATAGGTGCGCTTGCCTTTGTCGAAATATTAGTTAGTTTCAAGCCCATCAAGCTTTTGGCGCCGTTGTCGGGAACTAAGATATTAGGAACGCTAAATTTTTATTACTTTAGCCATTTTATTTATTAGCAATTTATTTTTTATTTTATTTTAACTTTGCTAATTTTTCTTTTATTTGCTGCTGGCAAGTAATTTTAGTTTATGACTAGAAGAAACCCGTCAGGACCCTTGATTTTTGACAATGAGATAGAACATACCGCTCGAAGAAACCGACGACAAATAAGGCGAAGCCTACAATACATAGAAGAAGAGCAAGAAGATGAAATCAATACTACCCAAGAGATGGCTGACAATAATCTGCTACCTCCTCTGGTTGTCGCAAATCCGGTGAATCAAAATCCTGCTCCTTGTACTATGTATGATTATACTAAACCTAATTTAATAGGAACAGAATCAAGTATTGTTAGACCTGCTATTGCTGCAAATAATTTTGAACTGAAACCTAACATAAGTCAGATGATTCAGCAGTTTGTTCAGTTTGATGGTTTGCAGGATGAGGATCCAAATAATCACTTGGAAAATTTTCTGGAATTATACGATACTTTCAAAATTAATGGTGTTTCTGATGATGCCATTCGGCTTCGGTTGTTTCCTTTCTCATTGAGGAACAAAGCTAAACAGTGGTTGAACTCGTTACCACGAGGATCAATTACTACATGGGAACAAATGACCGAAAAACTTTTACTTAAATATTTTCCGCCGGCTAAAACGGATAAGTTGAGGAATGATATCTCTTTTTTTGTGCAGATGGATTTGGAGACACTTTACGATGCATGGGAGAGATACAAGGATCTACTAAGAAGATGCCCTTACCATGGGTTACCCTTGTGGCTACATGTTCAAACTTTTTACAACGGTGTGAACCCCTTAACTAGGCAATTGATTGATTCAGCCACAGGCGGAACCCTAAATAACAAGACCCCTGAACCGGCTTATGAATTTATAGAGGAGATGGCACTAAATAACTATCAGTGGCAAGTTATGAGAACAAAGCCGACAAAAGCTGCCAGTGTTTTCAACCTCGGCGCAGTGACCATGCTATCAAACCAGGTAGAACTTTTAAGTAAAAAGATTGATGGTTTGTGTGGTTATTGCAGGTACATCCAGTGATGCAGTGCAATACAAATGGAGGAGAAACGAACAATACAGATTACCCACCCTACAATCCTGGCATAGAAAGCGAATAGATGAACTTTATGGGTAACAATTCTAGACCTCAAAATAACCCTTATAGTAACACTTACAATCCAGGTTGGAGGAATCACCCAAACTTCTCATGGGGTGGTCAAGGAAATCAGTGACAACAGCCCCCTCCAGGCTTTCAACAACAACCCTATCCACAAGAGAAAAAGCTGAACCTTGAGGAAATGCTAACAAAATTTATGTCGGCGTCAGATATTCATTTTTAGAATACCGAAACGGAGTTGAAAAATCAGCAAACATTAATTCAAGGGCTTAAAAATCAAATAGGACAGCTGACCAAGTTAGTTTCCGAAAGGCAACCAGGTAATTTACCCAGTAATACTGAACCTAAACCAAAAGAGCATGTGAAGGCAGTTACACTAAGGAATGGGAAGGTATTGGTTGATGCTAAAAAGAAGATGCCACAAGAAACTGATAAGGAAAAGGGTGAGGAATTAAGGGAGAATGTAACACCGGTAATTAAAGAATATAAACCACCGATCCCATATCTGAAGAAGTTGAAGAAAGACCACATGGACACACAATATGGTAAATTTCTTGAACTTTTTAAACAATTACATATTAACTTACCTTTTGTTGAAGCTATTTCGCAGATGCCGACATGTGCAAAATTCCTAAAAGAGCTTCTAACAAATAAAAGGAAGTTCAAATAGCTATCGACCGTGGAGTTTAACGAGGAATGTTCAACTATTCTCCAAAATAAGCTACCAACCAAATTGAAGGATCCAGGAAGTTTTACTATTTCTTATTTAATTGGTAGTTTAAATATTGAGAAAGCACTAACTGATTTAGGTGCCATTATTAATTTAATGCCTTATAAAATGTTCATGCAGCTTGGTCTTGGGGAACCAAAACCCACTAGGATGAGTATTCAATTAGCTGATAGATCTATTAAATATCCTAGGGGAATTGTTGAAGATATTTTGGTAAAAGTTGATAAATTCATATTCCCTGTTGATTTTGTTGTGCTTGACATGGAAGAGGACGTTGAGGTGCCTTTAATTTTAGGACGTCTGTCTTTAGCTACTGCTAGGGCTGTTATTGATGTAGGTGATGATAAACTTGTGCTAAGGGTAGGCGACGAGGAAATTATTTTTAAAATTTATGATGCTATGCGATATTCTAGAGAGCAAGATGATTCCTGTTATTTTATTGATGCCGTTGATCATTTTATTCAAGATTCTTTTTAGGAAATCATACATGACGACATGTGGGAATTGTGTCTTACCCAAGTTGAGGGGGAAGATGACGATACCAATGAGTTAGGGAAGATAAGAAGTGAGTTAAATTCTAATACTTCTTCCCCAAGACAAAAGAAAGATGAGGGCATTGAAATAAACGACGAACTAAAACAAAAACCCTCTATTGAAGAACCACCGAAATTGGAATTGAAACAATTACCAAATCACTTAGTATGCATTCCTCGGAGATAATTCTACACTACCAGTAATCATCTCTTCAGAACTAGAACCCAAAGAGAAAGACGAGTTGCTATAGGTACTAAAGGAGCATAAAAGAGCCATAGCTTGGAAGATTTCTAACATTAAAGGGATAAGTCCATTGTTTTGCACCCACAAAATTTTAATGGAAGATGAATATAAACCATGTGTGCAACCTCAAAGACGATTGAATCCCAACATGAAGGAAGTTGTTAAGGCTGAGGTAATCAAACTTCCAGATGCTGGAGTTATTTATCCTATTTCTGATATTACTTGGGTAAGTCTTGTGCAGGTTGTTCCAAAGAAGGGAGGCATGACTGTTGTAGTTAACGAAAAGAATGAATTGATTCCAACAAGAACAGTCACAGGTTGGAGAGTCTGTATTGACTATAGGAAGTTGAATGATGCCACGAGAAAAGATCACTTTCCTTTACCCTTCATTGATCAGATGTTAGAAAGATTATCTGGGCATATGTACTATTGCTTCCTAGACGGACTCTCTGGCTACTTCCAAATCCCAATATCTCCTGAGGATCAAGAAAAGACAACATTTACGTGTCCATACAGTATGCTTGCTTATCGCAGAATGCCTTTTGGATTATGTAATGCTCCTGCTACTTTTTAGCGCTGCATGCTAGCCATCTTTGATGAACTCGTGGAAGATATTATGGAGGTAATTATGGACGACTTTTCGGTATTTGGTAATTCTTTCCATCTTTGCCTTAAAAATTTAAAACGAGTTCTAATGAGATGTGAGAAAACAAACCTTGTGCTTAATTGGGAAAAGTGTCACTTTATGGTACGAGAAGGGATTATGTTAGGTCACAAAATTTCTAGTAAAGGGGTTGAGGTTGATAAAGCAAAAATTGAAACCATAGAAAAATTACCTCCTTCTAGTTCAATTAAGGCTATTAGAAGATTTTTAGGACATGCTGGATTTTATAAAAGATTTATTAAGGATTTTTCTAAAATAGCTAAGCCTTTAACAAAACTACTAGAGAAAGATATGCCTTTCGATTTTGATCAAGAATGTTTAGATGCATTTAACACCCTCAAAAATAAATTAATAAACGCTCTAATTGTAATTGCACATGATTGGAATTTACCTTTTGAACTAATGTGTGATACGAGTGATTTTGCAGTAGATGCGATTTTGGGACAGCGAAGAGACAAACATTTTCAGTCGATCTATTATGCTAGGAAAACATTGACGGCCGCACAAGAAAATTACACCACCACAGAAAAAGAGTTGCTAGCTGTGGTTTTTGCATTTGATAAATTTAGACAATATTTGATATTATCTAAAGTTGTTATTTACACTAACCATTCATCTCTTCGTTATCTTTTAACAAAATCTGACGCAAAACCTCAACTCATAAGATGGATTTTACTCTTACAAGAATTTGATTTGGAAATTCAGGATAAGAAAGGAGCTGAAAATCTTGCGGCAGACCATCTTTCTAGGCTTGAAAATCCGTATATCAAAGAACTGGATGAAAGTGAGATAAATGACTCGTTCCCTGAAGAACAACTCTTTGCTATATCTAACTCCGAGGTACCTTGGTTTGCAAATATTGCGAATTACTTAGCTGCTAACATCCTACCAAAAGGGTTGACACATCATCAAAAGAAGCGATTCTTTGCTAATGTGAAAAACTATTTTTGGCAGGACCCTTTTCTTTTTCGTGTATGTGCAGATCAAGTAATTCGGAGATGTGTTTCAAAGATAGAAACAAGTAAAATACTAGAACATTGCCATTTAGGACCATCAGGAGGACATTATAGTGGGATTAGGACAGCACATAAAACGTTCGAATCAAGTTTTTATTGGCCCACTCTGTTCAAGGACGCTAACAGGTATGTTGCTTTGTGTGATAGATGTCAGAGAACAGGTAATTTCTCTAAACGTGATGAAATGCCTCAAACATATATGCTATCATGTGAAATATTTGATGTATGGGGTATTGATTTCATGGGTCCATTCCCTAGCTCATTTGAGAATAAATATATCTTAGTAGCAGTTGATTATATGTCAAAATGGGTGGAAGCTCAAGCTTTACCTACTAATGATGCTAGAGTGGTAGTAAGATTTCTTAAGAAACTCTTCTCTCAATTTGGAACACCCAGAGCAATTATTAGTGATAGGGGTACGCATTTTTGTAATACTCAATTTGATAAAGTCTTCAAGAAATATGGAGTACACCACAAAACAACTACCTCTTATCACCCTCAAACCAGTGGACAAGTTGAAGTAGCAAATCGAGAGCTTAAGCGTATTCTAGAGAAAACAGTAGAATCAAACAGGAAAGATTAGGCATTAAAAGTAGATGATGCTTTATGGGGCTATAGAACCGCTTTTAAAACTCCCATAGGAACATCCTCATACAGACTTGTCTACGGAAAGAGTTGTCATCTACCATTTAAATTAGAGCACAAAGTATTTTGGGCTATAAAATTCTTAAATTACGATCCTAAACTTGCAAGTGAGAAAAGAATGATGCAGTTGAACGAGCTAGATGCATGGCGAGCTAATGCCTACGAGAACTCACGACTATATAAAGAGGCAACAAAGCGACGCCATGATGGTCGTTTAAAGCAACCGAAGCAATTCGAAATGGGAGATCTTGTTCTACTATACAATTCAAAGCTCAAATTGTTTCCTGGAAAGCTGAAATCAAGATGGTCAGCTCCATTCGTAATCAAAACTATTTTTCCCTATGGCACAATCGAGGTAACTCATCAGACTTATGGCACATTCAAGGTAAATGGTCAGCGACTTAAAATATATAATGGTGAAGATTTTAGGGATATGAGAGAACAGCTTCAACTCTGTAAAACTTTATATAGAAATGAAAATAGGGCAAGTCTACCTTAAAACTTTAAACGAACGCTTATCGGGAGGCAACTCGAGCACTAACCTCACTAACATCCACATTTTCTTGATTTTTAGCATCTAACTAAGAACTAACCAATTTAATAGGCGCATGATTTCCTAACCACACGGCCTAGAACATAGGCGTGGCCATGGTCGTGTGGACACCACGAAAAGAGACATCGACGTGTTGGCGACCGTGCGAGCCAAGAAAGAAAAACTTTCCCCCAACACGGGCTACGATAAAACACCACGGTCATACATGTGGCCGTGGTCAAAACTGACTCGAAAACAGGCCGTGCGATGCAACCGTGGTCGATACTGAGTAAATGACACGGGCGTGTGACACGCCCGTGCCCAAAAGCCATGGTTGAAACTGAAAGAATCACACTGGTATGGGACATGCCCTTGCCTTTAGGCCGTGGTTGATACTGACTAATTACCACAGGCGTGGGAGAAACGAATGAAGCATCACACGGTTGTGCAATTTGGCTGTGTGACATAACACGCCCAAGGAACACGGACGTGGTCTAAGACTCAGACGCGCCCTAGTTTAAAATTCTCGAGACACACGGTCTAAATAAAGGGCACACGGGCATGACCCCTGACCATGTTACCTACTTCCTATGTAAAGCACCCCACGGCTCATCTTCCTCAAAATTTCCCCCTAAAAAATCGTAGCCGTTTTCCCCAAACAACCTATCTCTCTTTCCCGTTTCGACCACCGGCGACCCTTCACCCTCACCCATTAACTTTCTTTTCTTCTTTTTCCCCTCATTTTTCTGCTTTCCCCTTCCTCTTCCATGCTCACGAGCACGCAGTCCACGTCCGTGTCCGACACCATGCCCATGCGCCACCGCCACGTCCGTGCCACCGCTTCAAACACCTCCATCGGTTCACCTTTCTCCACCATTGTTGCTTATTTCATTGATTCTTAATTATTTATTTGATTTTATTCTTTATTCTTATTATCATTCGTATTATTATTCCAACTCAATTTTTTTTTTTTTAAATTCATTAGTTCTCTTGATGTGTTATTTAGTTTAGTTTGATTTTAGTTTGATAATTATTTTACTTAAGTTTAGTATATTCATTGTACATATCTAATTTCATCATCTAAGTTTAGCATTACATGACAAATCTAATTCACTATTAGGATTATACTATTATTTAGGACCACTAGGATAGGTACATTTGTGGCTAAAAATGATATTTGATTCATTGAAAATCTTTTTTTTTCAGGTACGTAAATAACTCCCCCATGTGGGAAAAAGACCGTCGTTCCCGCTTCGAAAAAACGGAAGGGCATTGGTGTGACCTCCTTGAGCGCCGCTTTCGAAGTATGCCATCCGTTCCGACAGTTTCCTCCAGGACAGGAGGAGCTCTTTCATATACTTCGCACGCGACCCCTTGGCGTGGGGAGGTGCATTGATTGGGCCGCCTTGGAGCAGGTCCAACTAGCAGACGCCGTACGGGCCCTATTGTCCACCGAACCGTGGGGGCACTTCTTTGAGATTGTAGAGCCGACATACCTAGAGCTCACCTTACAGCTCTGTTCCACATTCCAGTTCCAAACGGTCATGACAAACTTTGACGACTGTGGCACAATCCAATTCCGTCTCGGAGGCCTCGTATGTGAGCTGAGTGTGCCATAGTTCAGAGTCGCCTTGGGACTTTACACCGAGGAGTTCATGGAGGAAGATGAATTTGAAGACCTCCATCACCACATCCATTACTCTTCTTCTGCATGTTGGAGAGAATTAGCCCCCGGCTCGGCTACCTATGACCCCAGCCACTCCAAAGCGTCAGCTCTCGCCCCATTATTGATGTACCTACACGCTATCCTAGCCTACACTTTGACAGGTAGGCGAGAGAGCACCAGCGTCGCCAACACTCATGATGTCTACTTTTTATGGTGCATGGCGAACGTGCACATCTTCGATTTAGCTTACTTCATCCCCTGTGCCATTCAGCATCAGACGGAGCGGCATAGGAGAGGAGTCATCTCCATGGGCCCATACATCACATGCCTAACTCGATATTTTGGGCTTCTCAACACTGCAACTCTTTCCTCCTCGCTCACCCTTATTAGACAGATGTCCCCGCAGGGTATTCAGACAATACTTTATATGAGGATGATTGAGCGCCGACGTGGGTTTGATCCTCCTCAGTACCGGCTCTCGCAACCCATCAGGTAGGACAACCTAGAGGGCATTACTAATGATGTCCCCCCACAACACGAGGAGCCACCGTCTGCACCTCCACCACCACATCGACCAGCTCATGCGGCAGCTTCATTGACTGACATTTCTGAGCGCTTCACTAGGTTCGAGCAGTATTGTATGCAGTAATTTAATGACAACGCTCGACGATTCGACGACATTGAGGCGATGCTGTAACAGATTAGTCAACATTTTCACATATCGTCGCCACCCCCACCTCACGATCCATCTGGGGATGAGGACCTTTGAGTCCATTTACTTTCATTTTTCTTTTCGTTGTCTTTATTTTATTTAAAGTTTTAAACTATTGAACTATTTCCTTTTCTTGTGTCTAAATTATATTAATTATGTTGATTTCGTTTTATCTTTGGCTGTTCTTGAGTAATCATAACGAAATCCATTTAATAAAACACCCTAAAACTTTACTGATGACTCCGCAGTTTCAAAAGGTTCAAGGTGCTACTAAGAAACTGGAATATTCTTCCCCACCTTCACCTTTGCTTAGTTCATCATGCTTTTCATTGGTTCCATTGCTACAAGTTTCATTTTCAAGGATTTCATCCATGATTCAGGAAGTTTCACTCCTATCCCTATCTTATGATTTTATTACTATATTATCTATCTTTGTACATTGAGGACAATGTACATCTTAAGTGTGGGGAGGTCAACTATAGTACTATTTGAAAATTCCTGAATTTTATCTTGTTCTCAAGTGACTGTCTTATATTACTATTAGAATGAAACTTCTATTGATGTATGATTTTCATTGATATGTTTCGGATTAAGTCATAGGTAGTTGTGCATTGATGGTTTAAACTTTAAGACATTATAGAATTAAGCATGATAAGTCTATTTTCAGAATTAAAAATTTATTAGGTTGTTTCCCTAATCTTAAATATTACTTTGAAGTTTGAAATTTGCAAGGTTGAAATCAAAAACCATAATTTTTGTGAGTCTTTGAGCCTTTAAGAGCATATATTTTTCTTACACACTTTATTGATTATGAGTGTGTCAACATTGATTTGTTATTCTAGAACTTGCTTCGATTATACATGTCGAGACCATATTTTTTATTTGATATACTGGGATGATAAAGGCACCTAGGATTTAACCCACTTATCCCAAAAAGCCTACCCTCATAATTAACCCCTAGTGAACCCTTTTTAGCCTAATAAACCATTTATTGACTCACCCATTAATATTCACCCAAAACCAAATTTTTACATCTCCTCTTTTGACTCCCCTTATGTCGAGATTTGATTTGATCAGTTGCCTAACTATTTTCTTTATTTCAGTTGTTAAATTCTATCTTATTATTGTATGTTCTTAAAAAAAGTTGGAAATCTATTCATTATTAGTTTTATGAGCTTTAACTATTAATTTCATATCTTTAGATGAAGCTCGTGTTATTTAGTGATAAGTTTTCAATCAATATAGTATTAGTTATTTTTCTAGTTAGGTAATTGGTAAATTAGATCTCGATTTTAACCCTCTAATTCAGCCTTTATCCACACCTTTAACCCAAGCCCCATTACAACCCTTTTAAAGACCTTTTGATTTGTGTTTCATCTCATTTTATAGTGGTGGAGATTTGATTTTCATGCAAGCCTATGGGATTAACTCTTCATGTTCGACTTTTGAGTGCCTAATTTGAACCTTAAAACACTTTGAGTGATTTGAGTGAATCTTTAGTGAGGATGTCAATTCTTGTTGGTTTTGAATTAGAGGTAATTATTTAGGTAAGGGGAAACACCTATGTTTTCGTGCTATAAAAATTTTATGAATTAGATTGTTTGAATCTTTAGAACTCTTCTAGTTAAATTATCCATGTATGAATTATCTATGAATTATGATGAGACATTATTAATGAGGATTATGAATTAAGGAAGTTAATTTTAATTGTGAGTTGAGGATTTTGCTTGAGGACAAGCAAAGGCTTAAGTGTGGGGATATTTGATAAACTATAAATTACACATATTTTAACCCTATGCTTGGCCTAATTTTGGATGATTTTCCATTGGATTTGATGAATTCGATGCTCTTAATCCCTTAATTTCATGTTCTATACTCAGGAGAGCTCAGGGAGTTGAAAAGAACGAGAAACGGGCCAAAAAGGGGTAAAATGGGCCTACCTAGGAAATCAACGCAGCCTAGACCATTTGACACGGCTGTGTGTTACGAGCAGGATCAAACACGGCTTGGAATGTCGCACACGGGCAGATCACACAGTCGTGTGTGACGAGCAGAATCGAAGGAGGCCAACACAGACGTGTCACACGGACGTGTCCCTCCCGACCCTAAGTTTAATTCTATTCAGAAAAGGCCTACCTGTGGGCCAAGAAAGGCATTCCAAAGCCTATATAAACACCCTAGGGGGCAACCTAAAAGGAGACGGGGGTAGACGCCGAGTAGAAGTGTAACAGCCCGATTTAGGGCCTAGTCAGAAAAGTGGTGTGAGACCACAAATCCGAAGTAGTAATATGAGTTTTTAAGGTATTTGAGATGTTTTCATGATATTATGAAAGTTTCGTGTAGAAATTTTATGAAAATTACCATTAAGGGGTCCATTAGGACTAAATTGCAAAAGTTGCAAAATATGAGTTTCTATAAGCTTTTTGTATGAAATAGCTTTAGATTAGTAATTAGAAGTCCTTAAATAGCAATTTTCCCAAATTATAAATTTTGGACAAAAATGGACATGAGTTAGAAAAAGGGACATTTTTAAGGAGAAGGGCATTTTGGTCATTTATCAATTAAATGATTAAAATAGGAAAAAGATGATAAAAATCTTATTCATATTCTTCCTTGGTGCCAAAAATTTGGGAGACTCCATAGCTAGGGTTGTTCAATTTTTCAAGCTTGCTAGTAAGTGCATCCTAGCCCCGTTTTTAATATTCTTCGTATTTTTAAAGTTCTCGTATTACGAATTAGCTATTTTTAGCTATAAAATGAGCTAAGATGCATGTTCAAAAACATACCCATGAATGGTATGCTTGTTAAATGATATTTTATGGAAGTTTATGAGATTTTGATGTTAGATAAACATCTTTTTCTTAGTGAATTTCATGAAAAATGATAGTATGGACTAATTTGTAATAGTTGTGAAATTGGTCATACATACTAGAAATAGTGGGAATTTGACAATACTATGGTTGAGAAAGTGAATCAGCTAAGTATGAAGTTGAAGAAAGTTGAATGAGAATAATCATTTTACGAGCCTTGGGGCAAAAGTGCAAATATGAGAAAATTCAGGGGCAAAATAGTAATTTTGCCAAACTATGAGTTAAGAGTCTAATTAGTCAATGTGAGTATTAAATGATCTATTTATGGTTATAGATCAAGAAAAATGAAGCCCGGATCGAAACCGAGGCAAGAACAAAGTTGAGGACTAAATTGCATATCTACATACATTTTGTATATTGAGGTAAGTTTGTATGATTTCTAAGCTTTATGATTAATATCATTGAATTGCTTAGTATAACGTACAATATTATCATGAAAATGTTTAATGTTATGTTAAACAAAGAAATCAATAAGATTAAGCATGAGAAGGCCCCGATTGAAGTTGAATAGCTTAGGATACTCGATCTATCACATGAAATGAGAAAGTCCGTATAAGACCAAGCCGAGGCATGGCATCGGCAGTCAAACAAGTTATCATGTAAGACCAAGACAAGCCTTGGCATTGAAGAGTTATTATGAGATGAAGACCCATATAAGCCCAAGCCAAGGCATGGCATTGGTGAGTCTCCAAGCAAAGATGTCATGTAAGTCCAAGGCAAGTCTTGGCATTGAAAAGTTATCATGTAAGTCCAAGACAAGTCTTGGCATTGAAAAGCTATCAACGGATAGAGATCCCATGTAAGTCCAAGCTAAGGCATGGCATTGGTGAGTAACAAGGAAGATTTCATGTAAGTCCAAGCCAAGGCTCGGCATTGACCAGTTCATGAGTAAAGATACCAAGTAAGACCATGTCAAAACATGGCAATGGTAAGTTCCCAAGGGAACTCACGAGAAAGACTTCGTATAAGTCCATGTCAAGACATGGCCTCGAAACTAAGATGGGAGATTCCATGTAAGACCGTATCTAGGATATAGCTTTGGCATCGAGTTATGTGAGATGAGATTTTGTATCCTCGGTTATTCATAGAAATTCATCGGGCAAAGGAGTAAATTTTAAATGAGATAACAAGAAAGTTAAGTAAGTAAAGTTATTATCAAGTTGAGAATGAGTATTATTCATGTTATGAATGATAAATTAGAGATTATGATATTATGTTAAAGTATGCTGATCAATGTGATCAAGTGATACATGTACCTTGTTTACCTTACAAGTATGAGACTAGTAAGTATCATGAGATATGTAAGAATCAAAAATGAGTAAGTAAGCTTTATAGCTGAAATTTATGATACCATTGTTTATGTCAAATGGTTTATATTAAGCAAGTATGTTGTTATGTGCATTATATGCAAACTTACTAAGCTAAATGCTTACGTCTTTTACTCTTTCTTTCCATGTAGTCCCGCCAAGCTAATATCATGGATCATCGTCATCGGAGCTCGGAGCACGCTATCAATTGATATTTTGGTATAGCCAAGTGTTTATATTAAGTATGGTATGCATAGGAAACATTTCATTTTGAGCTATGTTTTAAAATTAGCCAAAGTGTTGGCTATCAAGCTTTGTATTCTTTTTGTATATGGCCAAAGAGATTGGTCATGAATTATTAAGTATGTATGGTTTTTTTTATAAATGAAGTATGCATCCTTGTTCTTGTTAGATTTATTAAATTGAGTTGTTGAATTGAGCATGAGTTTGGTCTTGATTTTAGGGTGGTAATTGCTTGGTAAATAGCCTCTAAGTGCCCACATGGATAGACACACGGACGTGCATCTAGGTCGTGTGTACCCTGCACCTTTGTACCTTAAGTCAGGATAGACCATAGGCTAATCCCACAGCTGTTTGTTTAGGTCGTGTGTTATACACGGTTAGAACATGGGCGTGTGCCCAGGCCGTGTGAATAAGTCAATATATCAAGGTATAACACACGATTTAAGTCTACGGGCGTGTCAAGACCGTGTAAAATTAGTCAGTGTCAAGACCGTGTGAAATTAGTCAGTGTCGACCACGGTTGGGGGACATGGGCGTATCTTAGGGGTACACTGGCGTGCCCCAAGCCACATGGGCGTGTGACCCCTGTTTCGAGGAAAAGTTCCCGATTGAATTTCGAAAGTTCTTGGATATGTGTTTAAGGCCTCATAGGCCCATGATATGTACGTTTTGACTAAGAAAGAAGAGTTTCTATTTCAGAACAAAATTTTACAGGCTGTAAGTACATGTTTAAGTGAGTTCAAGCATGGTAATGTCTCATATCCAGTCTTAGCCTTGGACTCGGGTATAGGGTGTAACAAGAAGGCAGAAGATACTTCAAGATAGCTGTCGAGAGCAGCTTAGGAGAAGGATCTCCATCAAGACTGAAGATCCCCCATCAAGTTCTTTAGAAGTTTTTGGGTTTTCTTATGTTTTGTTGTTTTTCCTATTTTAAGATGTTTCCCTCTATCAGTATGAACTAAATCCCTCAAATACCTGAAGGGATGAAACTGAAGACAGATTTTATTATTATTAAATCTATAAGATAAATACTTGTTATTATTCTTAATTGTGAGTTCTTATTCTTGTTTTGAGAATTCAGGTTATTGATTCAAGTCAAATGTGCTTATTCAGTGGAGCAAAAGTCCCTATTTAATAGTAGATCAACATAATTAAGCGGAGTTGATTGCAACCCTAGAAATAGGGCGACGAAAGTCTGCCAGATTAGAGTCAATTCTAATAAGGGAATCTATAGATCGAGTGAATGCGACAATTGGGGTTTTAATTATAAAGAGATTTCAATTAATCAACCTAGAGTCAGTTGTTTTTTGTCTTGAAAGAGATATTAACATAAATCAGGGATTTCTACGGATTAAGTCAAGTGAATAAATCGTATGAATCAAAAGTAATAAGTGAAGTTTAGGTGGATTCTTCCTTAGGTATTTCCTATCTCATAAAGTTGTCTAAAAAGTATTTTCCTAATTCTTTCTCTGTCACGTTCATAGTAAATTAAGTTAGTTAAAAATTAGATTAAAATAAATCCCCTTTAATTATTAGGCTAGATAATAAGAAGATAGTTATTACTAGTAATTTTAGTCCTTGAGGATATGATATTCCGGACTCATCATAACTATACTACTGTTCGATAGGTGCGCTTGCCTTTGTCGAAATATTAGTTAGTTTCGAGCCCATCACATCTTATTGTCCACACAGGTAGACACACGGACGTGTCTAGGCCGTGTGTCTAGGCCGTGTGTGACACACGGTCAACCCTATGGGCGTGTTTATCGACCGTGTGTCCCCTTGCATGCTAGAATTGCAAGTCAGTATGCTCAGTAGTAAACACACGGGCAGAGAACTGACCGTGTGTCTTAGCTGTGTGGGAGGCACGGCCTAGGACATGGACATGTGCCCAGGCCGTGTGAAGTTTGCACCTAAAATTAGGAATTTAATTTGACACAAGGTCTAAGGACACGGGCGTGTGCATTGGCTGTGTGATCTTAGTAAGATGATTATGTCATAAACAGAATGCCAAGGTTTTGGCACATGGGCTGAGACACGGGCGTGTCGAGGCCGTGTAAGGGACACGGGCCAGGGACACAGGCATGTGTCTGGTCGTGTGAAATAAGTTAGTGTCGACCACGGGTGAAGGACATGGGCGTGTGTAACCACACGGCCTGCCCCTACAGGCGTGTCCCATTTCACATGGGCGTGTGGCCCCTATTTAGGCAAAATTTTTCTAAGTTCATAAAAGTTTTTGATTAATTCCCGAAACCTTCTGAAAGTATGTTTAAGGCCTCGTAGACCTAGGATAAGTATGTTATGGGATTGAATGGGAAGTTTGTAAGACGAAACAAAATTTTACAGCTCGAAACGTCATGTTTAAGCAAGTTGAGACAGGTAATGCCTCGTATCCGGTTCCGGCTTCGAACACGGGTAAGGGGTGTTACATGCCTCCATAGATAACTTCTGTCACTGTCTTACCTTTTTTGTAGCCCTTCCAATGCCAACATTTGAGGCCTTGGAATTCACACCCACTGCAAACTCAACCAAAGAGAGAGTTTCAAACATTTGTTTTTGTTGGAGCATACTAATCATAGTATCATTAATTTGGGTGAACTTTTAAAGTTAAATTTTCTTATGCTTCTTATTTTTTGGGCTTCAAACTTGTACATTGATAATAAAAATTAGTAACTCCATCTCATAGACATCACTTTTACATTATAAATATAAATAGAATCCCCATCAACCTAAAAATAAATAATATATGAATATTTAATCTTTCTTTCAATTCAAGTTATAACAAGAAGTTGGAGAAGTAATCATTAGAAGTACAAACTATAAAGATATAGTTAAGTAACAATAAAATCTCTCAATTGTGCTTTTCTTTATAAAAGAAAAAAGATAATTGAGGTCTTTTTTCTATTTATCAAAGCAAGACATAATGAGTACACTAACCCAAACAAAACTTCAGTATACAATCTAAAGGGGAAATTTTATCAAAACATTCTTTTAAAAATACAAACAAGTGAACCAAATTCTAGGTGTAAACATAAGAGAAAAAACAGATCTAAACGGTAAACTACTACAATTAGCACAACTAAGTTCCAATTACCAATGCACAATAATGATCCTAGACTTCATGCCTTGTGCTCCCCATTTGACTATTGCTACCACTTTCACCACAGATATCACCTTTTATATTGTAGTCTTTTCTTTGTTGGCACAATTTTTGACTTCCTTGATATGCACTTGTGTCATGGGGCTAAAACTTAAATTTCACAAACTGTGAGACCTTAGGCATAAACTTAATTTCAAATATGTTTAAGTCAACTTAACTCTCAAAAGATAAGAAATCACAATAGAAATTCTCTAATGTACCAAAATAAAGTGAAAGCAAACTCCCAAACAAAGAAGCACAAAACGAATAGAGAAGCCACAAGAAAACTAAACAAAGTGTTTGAGTAAATACTCTCAACATTAAAACCTATCTACAAGATGAAAGTCCTAAAGAATTTAAACTCTACCAATCTTATCCTTAAGATTACAAATATTAATCATGGTAACTTTAGTTGTTTCACTAGGCTACTAAGGTTTTAAATAAATGGGATTATCCATATGTTCACGAATCGGATTAGTTCAAGTGGGTCAAATGAGTCCCACTTAATCAATTGACCTTCATGGGACGTTTTGTGTTCATTTATCACATGCTTCGATCTGCGGCTCATGACACTTACGCGCACTCCATCTATCTCATTTTCTTCCAACTAGAATTGCAAACTCTTGATGATTCAATAGTGCCAAAATTAATCAAATCAAAAAGCAACCAAATTTTTTTTTTTTAAAAAAGGAAAACCTTAAAGGAAGTCAATAATCTAACGAGAACAAATGCTTGTTCATTTGTTTTATTCTACTGCAACATGATTAAAGAAAAATCTAGGTTAGCTTTTGACCTTGTTTCATTAAAATTTGATCATTCAACAAGGTTACTTTACTAAGCTATTTCATACATAATCAAATTAAAACATAGAGAAGAGAAATAGAACCATCAATTTTCTTATCAAAACAAAACCACCAGCATAGGTACTCTATATAAACCAAATTCTCTAACAAGTGCATTAAACAACTGATCTCTCCAATCACAATGTATTATAGCTAATTCAACACAATAAATTCATGATGTCCTTAAAATTTTGGCATAATTATCGAAAATACCCTCAATGTTTAGGGGGTTTTGGGTTTGAGCCATTGATCTTTTTTTTTGGGATTGATGCCTTCAACGTTACAATTTTCCAAAAATAATCCCAATTTTAACAAAAAACGTGAGTTGATCATTAGTAAGTAACCAATGTGCATGCAAGGATGAAGATGATGTGTCAAAAAAAGAATTAAATATGAAATTAGAAAAGAAATAAATAATCTATAAAAAATAATTGTAGGTAAAATTAAAACATATTGTTAAATCCCTAACCTTTATTCCCAGATCATGAAATCCCTAAAACTATTACAATCAAGATCCTTCAGTAATCTCCAATCTACAACAACAAAAGAGTTCGATTGCAAAAGAAATCTCAGGGAAAGGAGGGGGAGCCAAAGATTGATACGATTAGGGCAGACTCCGTAACCGAGATTGAAAGGTAGATGACTTCTAATTGAGTTTTTTTGGGAAAATGTTATGGCTTTTTTTTTTTTAAATTTGGTATAGTTTAGATACCCAAAAACGAAGGGTTTACGATGAAAATCTAGGGTTGTTAATCATAATTTCAATGGCCAGAAAAATAGGTTTTTTTAGCCTGTAGAGGTGGTTGAAATTTGTTAGCGCTGTCGATTTTCGGTGGGATAGTGGGGTATAAGATATAGGGACCGAACTGCATAGAAAAACAATAATTCCAAGCAAAAAGCTTTTGAAAAATGTTTGAATACCAGAAAAGATGGATGACTACTGATCGTGTCCAAACTAATATGACAACGAATAAGGCAAGCGTACCTATCGTTTGGTAGTATAGCTATGGCAAGACTGAAAATATCGTATCCTCAAGGACCAAGAGTACTAGTAATTACTATCTTTCTATTATTTAGCCTAAGAATTAAGGGAATTGTTGTTTAATCTGAAACGAACTAATTACTAAGATAAAGATGCTAAGACACAGAGAATGAATTGGGGGAATACTTTTGCGAAAACCAATTGATTAAGACAATACCCGAGGAAGAATCCACCTAGACTTCACTTGTTATTTAACTCTGAACCATACGGTTTATTCACTTGACTTGATCCGTAGGATTCCCTAATTTATATTAATACCTCTAACCCTAGATTGATTAATTGAAATCTCTTTCTAATTAAAACCCCTAGAGTTGCATTAACTCGATCTATGGACTCTCATATTAGGTTTGACCCTAATCCGTGTGGACTTCTTACTTTGGCCTATTTTCTCCATTTTTTGCCCATTTTCTCGTTCTTTTCATCCTCCGATGCTCTTCTAAGTATAAAACATGAATTTAAAGGATTAGGAGTATCAAATTCCACAATTCAGGGGATAAATCATCCAAAAGTATGCTAAATGTGGGATAAAAATATGTACATATTACGGTTTATCAAATACCCCCACACTTAAGCATTTTCTTGTCCTCAAGTAAAATTCTCAACTCACAATTAAAATGAACTTCCTCAATTCATAATATTCATCAATAGTGTTTCTTCATAATTCATAGGTAAGTCATACATTGATAATTTAACCAAAAGAGTTCTAAATATTCAAACAATCAAAGTCATAGTTTTTAAAGTACGAAAACATAGGTGTTTCCCCTTACCTAAATAATTACTTTTAATTTAAAATCGACAAGGGTTGACATCCTCACTAAAGATTCACTCAAATCGCTCAAAGTGTTTAAGGTTCAAAATTAAGCACTCAAAAGCCGAACACGAAAAGTTAATCCTATAGGCTTGCATGAAAATCCAATCTCCACCACTATAGAATGAAATGATACACAGATCAAAAGGTCTTTTAAGGGTTGTAATGGGGCTTTGGTTAAAGGTGAGGATAAAAGTTGAATTAAAGGGTTAGAATCGGGATTGAATTGGCAAATTATCTAACTAGAAAGATGCACTAAGACTCAAATAATTACATCAACTAAAATTTCATAACATGAGCTTCTTCTCAAGATGTGGAATTTAAACGTATAAGCTCAATTAACATAGAACTAATAATGAATATATTTTGATTTTTTTTTTAAGAACGAATCATGTAATAATGAAGAATTTAACAACTGAAATGGGAATCATAGTTAAGCTAAGTAATCCGTTCAAATCAGATCTCGACAGAATAGGGGTCAAATTAATTAAAAGGATTTCAACAAAAGGTTTTTGGTTAATGTTGAGGGTAAATCAATGAAAGGTTGTTAGGATCAAAGGGGTTTACTAAGGGTTAAACATGAATGTAGGCTTTTTGGGAGTAAGTGGGTTAAAACCTAGGTGCCTTTATCATTTCAATATATCAAATCAATGATGTGGTTTTGACATGTATAATCGAAGCAAGTTCTAGAATAGCAAATCAATGTTGATGATAAACCATAAAAGTAACATATTTTAAGCCCACATTTAATATGCTTTTGGATGATTTATCCCTTGATTTGTGTAAAAAGGTGTTCTTAATCCTTTCTTTTCATGTCTTATACCCAGGAAAGCACCCGAGGATGAAAAGAACACAAAACAGGCTTATAACAGGCCAAATGGGCCAATTCACCAAATCGACACGGCCTGGACTTCAAGCCACACGGCTGTGCCGCGCCAGTCATCAAGAACACGGCCTGATCTCGACTCACATGGTCGTGTTTCATTAAAGAACCCTGAACACGGTCAGGGCTCAATTTGCAGGGGCGTGTGACATGGCCGTGCCTCTGTCGCTAGAAAGAGTAATTTCATTCGGAAAAGGATACTTGAGGAGAAAGAATCGCATTCCAAGAGCCTATAAATATACCCCAAGTACCACCTTTGAAGGGGCGTCAAAGCTAGGCCAAGGAGCCAAGTCGAGAAGGTTAGAGTTAAGGAATAACGCGAAGATAGCCAGTTGATCCATCCCAAGAAGTTGAAATTATACTCAAGACGGCGGAATTCTCCTTCAATTCCTTCAGGGATTTCTAGGATTTTCTTATGTTTTGTTTTATCTTTTCTCTTGAGATGTTTTCTTGTTTAGTTATGAACTAAACCCTTCAGATACCTGAAGGGGATGAAACTTAGATGGATCTTTATATTTGATTTCTTAAGTTATATAATAAATTACTTAGTTTGTTCTTAATTATGTTGCTTAATCCAAATCTAATGTGTTTAGGTGGAGGAGGAATAGACCCTGCCTAAGAGTAGATCTAACATAATTAAGCGGAGTTGATCCAGCGCTTAGAGATAGGGTTACAAGGTTTTGCCGGATTAGGGTGAAACCTAATATGGGAGTCCATTGATTGATTTACTGCTTTCCTAGGGGGTTATTATAAGCGAATGAGAGTTCCACTAATTAACCTAGGATTAGACGTTATTCACTTGAAGAGAGGGTTTAACATAGGTTAGGGAGTCTCACGGATCAAGCTAAGTAAAAAAAATCATATAATTTAAGGGTTAATTAATAAGTGAAGTGTAGGTGGATTCTTCCTGAGGGTATCGTCGTAATCAACTGAGTTTTCCTTCAAAGTTGTTTTCCTATTCGTCCTTTTTGTCTTTGTTTCCTTAGTTTAGTCTTCGCCAATATAGTTTAAAGCAACTTCACTATATTTTTAAGGCTAATTAATGAAAAGAAAGTTAGTATTAGTACTTTTAGTTCCTTTGGGTTTGATATCCGGTCTTACCTAAGCTATACTCTGTTCGATAGGTACACTTGTCTTTAATCGTTGTCAGAGTTAGTTTCCAGGTTTGATCATTCTTTTATAAATTTTAAAACTCTGATTTACTGCGATCAAGTTTTTGGCGCCGTTGCCGGGGAACTAAAATATTAAGAAAGCTCTATTTTTATTACTTTAGCCATTATTTTATTCGCAATTTATTTCTTTTGTTTTCTTCGGTTAATTTTTAATTTTTCTAATTTTTATTTTTCTTTCTTTCTCTTTTTCTAGGACCTCTAGTTTATGACTAGAAGGAACCCGAGAGGACCTTTAGTATACGAAATTGATATTGAAGCTACCGCTCGAAGGAATCGTCAGGAAACCAGGCGAGCCCTAGATTACACAGAAAGAGAGGAAGAAGATAGATCCAATCCTACTAAAGGGATGGGCGAAAACAACCCACCACTACGCGATGTGGGAGATCACAATGCTCCACGTACAATTTTGATTATGTGAAACCGCACTTAACAGGAGCAGAGTCTAGTATTGTTAGGCCTGCTATATCTGCTAACAATTTTGAATTAAAGCCTAACACAATACAAATGATTCAACAGTTTGTTCAATTTGATGGTTTGCAGGACGAAGATCCAAACATGCATATAGCTAATTTTTTGGAGTTCTGTGATACCTTCAAAATAAATGGCATTTCTGATGATGCCATTTGTCTTCGGTTATTCCCTTTTTCATTGAGAAATAAAGCCAAACAATGGTTAAACTCGTTACAACGAGGGTTAATCACTACATGGGATCAAATGACCGAAAAGTTTTTGATGAAATATTTCCCACCGGCCAAAACGGCCAAATTACGTAACGATATCTCTTCCTTTGTGCAGATGGATTTAGAGACACTATACGACGCATGGGAGAGGTTCAAAGATCTCTTGAGGAGGTGTCCACACCATGGTTTACCCCTGTGGCTACAAGTCCAAACCTTCTACAATGAAGTAAATCCCTCAACAACGCAACTAACACTACACCAAAACAGACTTTTAGCGGCGTTTTTAGTGGCGTTTTAAAAGAAAACGCCGCTAATATTACACATTAGCGGCGTTTGAAGGAAAACGCCGCAAAAAAATGAGCAATAGCGGCGTTTATTTTGAAAACGCCGCTAAAAAGGATAAATAGTGGCGTTTTTTAGTAAAACGCTACTAAAAGTCGGAGCTTTAGCGGCGCTTTTGGACAAACGCCGCTAAAAGTCTGAGCTTTAGCGGCGCTTTTGGAAAAACGCCGCTAAAAGTCTGAGATTTAGCGGTGCTTTTGGAAAAACGCCGCTAAAAGTCTGATCTTTAGCGGCGCTTTTGGAAAAACGCCGCTAAAAGTCTGAGCTTTAGCGGCGCTTTTGGAAAAACGCCGCAAATAATTTTAAAGTTTTTTTGGATATATATAAATGATTGTTTTTAAATTTATATATTACATAATTTCTTATATAATTGTAAAAGAGATAACATTAATTTTAATACATTAAAGTTATGATTCTAGTTTAAATTATTTAAGAGAAAAATATTTGTTAAAAATATTTGTGGTTTAAGGTTTAAGGGGGACGTGTTAGGGTTTAATGGGTTTAAATGTAAATGGTTAAGGGTTTGGGGTTTGGGATTAGGGTTTTATAGTTTATGATTTAAGGTTTATAGGATAGAGATAGGAGGATTTAGGTTAAATTAGTGTATTTTAATTTATATATTAAATAATTTCTTATATAATCGTAAAATAGATAGTTTGGATGTAAAAATATTGAATTAATTCTCATGATAATTTGGGGTTTATGGTTTAATTTAGGGCATATAGTTTATGGATTAATCTTTATAGTTTATGGTCTAGAGTTTATGCTTTAGGGTTTGAGGTTTAAGATCTAAAATTAAGGGTTAGGGTAGGGTTTAAATTTGGGTTTATAGTTTAGTTTTTATTATTTTAGAGTTATAGGGTTTTGGATTTAGTGCTTAAACCATATCGAATAATAACTATTTATTTTCTTTATTGTAACTTCATATTGCTATAGTAAATGTATAACTAATTTGTATACCCATATGACATACAGGCTAATAGTGTTTGTCATTTTGTAATTAAGTAGCGTCTATGATTCATGGCTTATATATGGTTTAAGGTTTGTAGTTTAGTGTTCGGGGTTTGGATTTAGGGGTTGAGATTTGGGGTTTAGGGTTTAAGGTTTAATTTTTAGGGTTTAGGGATAAATATAGTAAACTACTTGTGTATCTTGGATTTTTTTATAATACAAATCGAAATAAGATAAATATAAATTATTATTTTAAAAAATATAAATCAAAATGGGTTAAATCCCAAAAGCATACATGATCAACAATAGTTTAATGTGCAATTGATCTAATTCATGTAAATTATTAACACAATTATTGATATAACATCATTTTATATTTATATATTGCATAATATTTATATTTATTCAACATATAAATATATATGATGTATTTACTTTTAAAATTGTGTATGATTAAATCAAAATTAAAAAGTTTCAACTATACATTTAAACCAGAATAGAATTTCATGTCTACAATTACACATTAAACCGAAATTCATATATATATAATTCTGAGATGTATCGCTATCAAAATTTAGGTGTATACATATAATTAAATATTATTTTTTATATGTTAATTTAAAAATTATAAAAATTTTGAAAAAATTTTAAAATGTTAAAAATAAAAAATTATAAAATTTAAAACTTAAAACTTTAAATTTTAATATTTTAGTCAATATTTGATTAAAAGATTAATATTCAAAATTTAAAAAAATTCAAAAAATATTTTTAAAAGAAAAAATATATTAAAAAGGAAAAAATTGAAATTGAGAAACAATGGCGTTTTTGTAAAATATTTCCACCAAATTAGTGGCGTTTTTATTAAAATGCCGCAAAAAATATGCTATAGTGGCGTTTTTACAAAAACGCCACAAATATATTTCAAACTGTATTCAAACGTCGCGTTTTAAGATATTTTTTTCTTTGTCGTGTAGTGGCGCCGCTAATAAACGCATACAAATTGAACTAGCCACCGCCGCCTTTCTTTTCTTTCCCTCCTCAACCGACTCACCCGTTTCTAATCCCTAACTCCTCATTTCTAATCCCCGATTTCTTCCGCCATTGTCACCCTGTTCTCCCACTCCTCCCCATTTTACTCCGGATGATTTCTCTCAATTCCTCTTCCCATTTTACTCTCGCTCCTCCCTTACCAAATCCTACCTCTAATCCTAATTTCTGTCCAATCCCAACCCTAAACCCGAATGCCGCTCCTCCTCTCAATGCTCATCTATTTTCCTTTCCAACCCCCAAAAAGCAGCGACACGACCGACCTCAACGCTTGGTGGATCCGTGCTTCACTCTTGCTCTTCTCCTTCATCTTCCTTCTTTCTTTTCTTCATGAACTCTTGATTCCTCTTTCTCTCGCCCTTCCGAGGTGAGTTCTTCTGGGGTTTTGATTTAGTTTTACTTTTTATTTCTCGCTTGCTTTAATATTTGCTTTCTTTTAGCATCTTGGTTGTTGTTTAGTTGGTGCATGGAGCATCTTACGGGGGTTCAACGTTGATTTCAGCAGATTTGTTGTCGTTCATGGTGCGGTGAGCTTTGATTATGTTTTTAATTTCGGGTTTTCTTTTGTGATAATTGGTCCCTTTTGATATTTGATGTAGAAAGAAATGGAATTCTCGATTTACGTTTTCCATTTGTAGGTTCATTTGGGCATTTTCGGGCAAGCAAATCTGGGGTTCATAAAGGGGATTGAATCAACCTCTTGTCAGAAAGGTGGTTTCGTTGTAACTCGAATTTACGTAAGATATGGCGATTGAAGTTTTTAAGTATATAGAAAAACATTCCATTTGAATTTTGTTTTGGTTTATGCAATCCATTGATTTGCTTATGAATAAAAATCGAATACTAAGCAAAAGCGTAATTGAAGTGCACTTAGTTCATTTGTAGCACTTGCAAGTGATCTTACTGATTATTAAGGAAAATAAACCCCCTTTTCGCATTTGGTACTTAATGTTTTTCGGTTTCTTTCAGTCACGACTCTTAATCTTGAAATTGTTCGAGCACTAGCCGAGAGGTATCAATCTCTAATTTGTTAAGACTAACAGATGTAGTGACAATATTCATTCAATGTGCTAGATCTATTTGTGTTCCGTGTTCTTCGCTTCAATTGTGAGATTAGCCTTGATTATTTCTAATTTTCAAAATAGAACTTATTGCAATGCGTTCGAGTTTACACATATAGAATGTTAGATTTTGTCTTAAGAATACTAATTGCAGGAAACACAGCATCGTTAATTTGTTCAAGTTATCATTTGTTATTGTGCAACTTTTGTTGAATATTCGATGCGCATGGGGATCATCATCGTAGAGAATAGACAAATGTATATAGACTAAAATATTCAACAAACTTCTATGTTAGTTTTGTATCACACTTCTTTTGTGAGCTGAAATTTACGCGCTTTGAATGCTTGCAATTTTCTCGCTTTTTGGCCTCATTTTCTCGCACTTTGTTGATAGAAAGGAGTTCAATATCGACAATGCAAAGCATCTATCGAATTATGACCTTGTTGTACGTTTCCTATAAATTGTCTAATATCATTTTATTTTATTATGTTTTTATAGGTTTTACACGGAGATGCAGTACTTGATGACCGTCTGGTATGTTATCGTGTTTCTGTGCTTCTATCACACCATGAGCTTCTTTTTCCTCGTTAGATTATATATATTGCTGCATTGCCTGTGTCATGTTGTGCTCAGTTTTAGTTACTAACAAATGCTGATATTGTATTGATTTAAATCACATATATCTTTTATCTCTTTGGGATATAATAAAACTATTCCTATGCGCATGTGAATAAAAAATTTCCACAGAGAAACAGGGGAAAAAGGAACATGATTCCCATTAATTTAACTATTACTAAATTCGATTAAGCACAAGTCGTAATAAAATCGCACATAAAGAATGGTATTCCCTTGCTTTTGATAAATTCATCCAATGCTAGTAACACATGATGTTGCTTTAGGTATCACTTCTAGCCGTGGCTTCAACCATAACTGTAGCAATAACATAATTGTGGATAATTCTTTAATTTACACCAATTTTAGATTTATTTTTATTGAAAAGATCCGATTATATTTATATATGCTTTTATAATTTTTTTTATGTGATTAAGATTTTAATCCACCCAATTCAACTTTGGCAATTTTTTTTATTTAGTTAGAAATGATTTTTAATTATAATTATAACAATATTAATTTAATTTTTTAAATATATTTCAGGGTAAATTACATAGATAGTCGCCAAGTACAAAAAAATAATCATTTTAGGCACTCACAATAGAAGGTTTACAATTTAAGCACCAAAACAGTACACAAACGTGACAATTAAAAAAGCGGTATAATAATAAATTTAACCATCAAATTTTACATATTATATCAATTTAGTCATAATTTTTAAAAAATTAACCCTTAAAATTTATAAATATTTTTAATTTTATCTTTAACTTTAAAAAAATTAACTCCATCCATGTGTCCTTCATCGTTAATTTTCATTTATCGTGCAATAGTTGATGTGCGTATCTCTATTATTCAAAGAATAGAGTTCGATTTTTTATTTATTTATTTTTAGCATTAGTTTGCAGTTGTTCTAAAATTCTTTTGCATGGAACTCTTAAATCTGTTGTTTGCATTGATAAATAGAATGCAGTATTAGAAAATTGGTTATAGTGTCTTACCTGCTTGTATATTATGCAAATTGGTTTCTTTTGAAATTACTAGCTTTGCTTAATGTATCTTTTTGAATTTGTGATAGATTTTCAGTGGGAATTTATTGATATTCTTTGTTACTTACTTGTGTATCTTGGCTGTTGGTACATTTTTTAATTTGTAATAAAATTTCGGTGGGAAAATTTTGCAGATGTTTATCACATGCTTGTGTATCCACACCCTTCTTATAAGAATTTGTTGGATTTTCGGCTCTTTCTTTAGAGATTAATAGTGTTGCAATGGAGAGAAGCGGATCCATGGCCTTTGAGCGATATTATGGTTGATTATTTGTTGAATTGCCTTGTGTAATTTGATAAAACTAAAATTGCCTTGTAATCTATTTGAACCTTTTACACACTAAAAGGTAATGACACTTATATTATAATTGGGTTTATGATTGAATTGGTTTATATTAACACATGTAATTGGATCTTTTCTTTTCCAAATGAAAAGCTAGTTAAAGAAGTTATATTCCTTTTATAACAAGTTTTTTGGGTCTTTTTTGCAAATGCTTTGTGGCAGAGAGCTAATGCTATAAGATATATATTTTGTTTAAATTTCTTTAGTGTTGATTGATTCAAATTAGGTGACTGCTGTGTTTTGGGCTTGGTTCTATCTTTTAATCTCTTTCCAAACCCTAATAGGAATGGGTGATGATGAGCTGTTTGCATTTGGATGTCACACTGTACTTCATAATTTTTATTTTCTTTATTTAGCTATGTGTTCTTTGTTGTTAACTACTCATTTTTAATTAATTTGTAATTTAGCTTTGAAATCATTATCATTTTAATTTATGCATTATAGGATAAATCGGTCAATTCTCTCAAGTCTCTACCAAACAATTTTCTTTTTGGTTCTGCCCTTTCCATTATATTTTGCCTCTGGATATAGTTTCTATCTGCTAAAAGAGCTCTCATCCCGGAACATGCCAAATTGCTTAGGTTTTTTTTCTTTTATTTCCAGTTTTAATTTTACTTGTAAACTTCAGATTCATCAGAAACCATAATTGATACTTATCACAAATTGTGCTCTTTGTTGCGATTTGACTAGAGAGAGTAAGGCCATGGGCCTTCCAACCCGATGATGAGCTTGAGCGAGGAAATTCTAAAGAAATTCATGTCCGAGGTAAACTATTATCTTCCAAAACTCGTTCATCCAAGATACACTATGGGTTACTCTTTTTTTCTTCCTCCCAACTTTTTTGATCCCCATATGGAGCTTTAGCTGATAATAATAAAATTTGCTGCTATTCATAAATTTTCTCCTAAAGAAGAATATGGACTCCAAATTAACCTGCCCTTCTGTTATTCATTAATTATTTATTGATCTTGTTTTGAGCTGTGATTTTGAAGGTTTTAGAATCTTTGTTACTTAAACGGAATAGGATAAATACAAATACAATTGGAGCTAAACTTAGAGATTTTACGAGAAGTGATAGAATAATTGGGGATACTGGCTTTTTCTTCTCCATTTCCCCGATATTTTGCGGTTTACCTAGTATATTATCCTGTTATAATGGGAGAAAAGATATTTCTCTTCGTAAATATAAAATAAAAATTAAAGTACAGAACTTGATTGGATAAAAATGAAGCATAATGACATTTGCAGCGTGCATTTTTTGAATTTAAGCGCCATCCTGTAGATGTATCATTAGTTAATCTGTTTGCTATGATGCTAATCTACATGACTTTTTTTTTTCCTTCGCATTCACTTTATCTTGCCTATTCTCTTATGTCAGCGTGCATTTTATGAAATTGCCTATTCTCTGGTGGATTTCGATTTCTAAACTATAAAATTGGTGCGCAGGAGGTCAATGGAATCAAGGTTCTTCAATTGGAAGCTGCATTTGATTGTGCAAAGCAATTAGGGTATAAAATTGTATTAATTATGGTTATGATGTATTAAAATGTAAAAAGATCTGTCTAACCATGTGTTTTTCTTATGTGATTAAGTTCTTTGATCATGCTGTTGGTATCAACGTACCTCGATCGCGATTCCTTATATGTCTTGTTCATGAATTTCCATTTTAATAGAAATTGTTCGTGAATTTTTATTTTAATATATTTTCAAATTAAATTAAATATTTTTAAATTAGATTTGTGGCGCTTTTATAATTTTTTATTTTTTTATTTTTTAGGAATTTTAGCGGCGTTTTTGGTAAAAGCCATAAAAGTATAATATTTTAATTTTTTATGTTCATGATTTTTAGCGGCGTTTTTAGAAAAGCGCCGCTAAAGACCATGATTTTTAGCGGCGTTTCTTGGAAAAGCGCCGCTAAAAACCATAAATTTTAGCGGCGTTTGTGACAAAAGCGCCGCTAAAGACCATGACTTTTAGCGGCGTTTGTGATAAAAACGCCGCTAAAAGTCATGATTTTTTTGGCGTTTTTCAACATAAACGCCGCAAAATTTGCGGCGGCGGTTGTAATAGCGGCGTTTTTGTGGCGCTTACAAAGCGCGCGCCAAACACTTTTAGTGGCGCTTATAAACGCAGCTAAAGGCCAAAAAAAACGCCGCTAAAAGTCTGTTTTGCTGTAGTGTGATAGATTCAGCCGCCGGTGGAACCCTGAACAACAAAACTCCAGAAGCAGCCTACGAGTTCATTGAGGAGATGTCGATAAACAATTATCAGTGGCAAGCTTCGAGGACCAAGCCGACAAAATCGGCAGGGGTTTTCAACGTTGACACCATGACCATGCTATCAACGCAGCTAGAGATGATGAATAAAAAGCTTGATAGTTTGTGTTCTTCCCAGATACATCCAGTCATGCAGTGCGACGCTAGTGGAACTGTGGCGAATCCTGAGTACCCACCCTACCAACTAGGAGCAGAAGATGAACAGATGAACTATATAGGTAATAATTTCCGATCTAATAATAATCCTTACAGTAACACTTACAATCCAGTTTGGAGGAACCACCCAAATTTTTCATGGGGAGGGCAAGGCAATCAAGGAAATCAAAGGCAACAACCCCCCAGAACTTCCGAAATCAGCCCTATCCACAAGACAAAAAGCCAACCTTCGAGGAACGCATCCAAGAAGCTGATAGAACAATCAAAAGCAACGAAAGCCGAATTGATGAAATTGCTAAGTCAGTCAAGGAAATCACTAAAGCAGTCGAACAACTTGCAAAATCAATGTCAGAACGACCGCAAGGACGTCTACCTAGTAACACGGAGATTAACCCTAAGGAGCAAATTCAAGCCATCACAGTCCAGGATTGCAAAGAGTTAGATGCACCCAACCCAACTCCAGAACGTAAGGTAGGCGAAGGTACAACAGAGGTAGTACAAGAAAAGCCAAAGCCGATAGTCAAAGAGTACAAACCTCGCATACCTTATCCCGCAGCATTAGAAAGAGGTGATTCAGAGGAGCAGTTTGGTAAGTTTCTTAAACTTTTAAAGAAATTACATATTAACTTACCTATTCTTGAAGCTCTTTTCCAGATGCCAGACTCGAGGAAATTTTTAAGATAGCTCTTAACCAACAAATGCAAAATAGATGAAGAGCACCACGTGGAATTAAACGCAATATGCTCAGCAATGTTACAAAATAGACTACCACAGAAGCAAAAAGATCCAGGAAGTTTACAATTCCATGTTTAATTGGTAGTTTAAATATTGATAATGTGTTAGCTGATTTAGGGGCAAGCATAAACATTATGCCTTATGCATTGTTTAAGCGACTAGGTCTAGGGAAGCCAAAACAAACTAAGATAAGCATTCAATTAGCTGATAAAACTGTTAGAATTCCTAGGGGCATTATTGAAGATGTTCTCATAAAAATCGATAAATTTGTTTTCCCAGTAGACTTTATTGTTTTAGACATGGATGAGGATAATTCAATCCCCCTAATTTTAGGAAGACCTTTTCTAGCAACTGCCAAGACTAAAATTGATGTTGCCACAGGTGAGCTCATACTTTGTGTAGGTGACAACTCAATTAGTCTTCAAGCCCTCGACTCAACTAGGTCATCAAAGAATCAAGGTGAGTAAGAAAATTCTTTTGTTAATCATTCAATTACACCTTCTTTTCAGGAACCTTCGAAAAAGGGAACGATTGAACCAGATCCTCAGTTTAGTGTCAACAAAGAAACAACCCACGAAGAACAAAAGAACCAAATCGATGACCTAGATGAATGGAAAATGCACTTCAAGGAAAAACTAGGGTTACACAAGGAAGAACAGAAAACACAGGTCAAAGAAGAGCCAGATTCACACAGTAAAATCGAAGGAACCACCAGAAGAGCTTGTGGGGACATCAAATCACTATAAAATAGGAGACCAGGTTCTGTTAGATACAGCCAAGCCGTACATCACCACAATAAACCTGAAGGAAAAGAGAGAACTTCTTTTTAAGGTATACGATATCTTCCCACAAGGACTAGTCGAGGTAAGCAATCCAACATTTGGCACTTTCAAGGTAAACGCTTCTCGACTTCAATTTTGTCATAAAACTAAAACTGTAGACATGAGGGAAGATATTCAAACTTTTAAACCTCCCTAAAATTTTCAAATACGGAGGAAAGTCTAGCTTAAGACTATAAATGAGCACTTCTCAGGAGGCAACGCGAGTACTAACCCTATTTCTTTTTGCATTATTTTACATTTTCTTTTCTCTTTTTCTTTTCCTTCTTAACTAACCAAAAGTGCAGAATGACAGACCACACGCTTACTTACACGGCCATATGCGTGGCGTGTGGACCACCAAAACCGCCACCACCGACAGGAGGCGTAAGCGGCGATCGGCCCAACCGCCAACCCAACGTCACAGATCCAACCACTCTCGACACAGGCACTGACAAATATGGCACGGCCGTGGCACCAACCGTGTGAGGCTATCGACTTCCATACCACGGATAGAACACACCCATGCCACAAATCGTGTGAAATTACTAAGGTTACTGACTTATCGAGCACGAGTAAGACACGCCCGTGTCCGACAATCATGCCAACAAGAAAAACATCAAGAGCATGGGCGTAGATGGATCAAGCACGGGCATAGGGTGACAACACCTTCTATAACACGGCCGTGTGATGAGGTCGTGTAATTTGACACACCCTGGGACACGACCGTAGGGGAGCAGAAAATTTGAACATCTATTTAAACCCCTCAACTCTTCTCCATCTCTCCATCCGATTTTCACCCTTATTTTTGCTTCTCATTCTCTTCCATTTCAGATTCTTTACTTTAGATCCTTGAGCAAGCCAACACCATGCCAAAGAAATGAAGAAAGCTAGGCATAGGCCCCTTAACAAAGAACGATCAACATGAGTTCATGCCGGCAGCTTCGTCTCATCACCAAGCCAAGGACCTATGAGACCAATTAGTTTTTATTTTTCATTTCTTTTTCCTTTCATTCTCCTTTTCTTCAATAATCTTATGTTTAAATTAGTTTAACTTAGTTTAGTTTCTTAGTGTCAGGTTCTAAAGGCTGCTTGGGAATCACACCACTTCCGCCACCACCAGCACCTCCGTCGCCTTAGAAATCACACCCACCTCGCGAACCACCTACCAATAAGGATTCTCAAGCCTCTTTATCTCCTAGCCTTAGTCTATTTTCCTTCTTAGTCTCTTTCTCTTTATCTTTCTTGTCTTTATTTATATATTTAGTTTATTTTTATTAGGTCTTAATAAAGCCTGGCTATTTCTCAAAGCGCTGCCCAATTTCTTCATCTAGCGTAGGAACGTTATCCCGACTGACCATCACCGCCACCAAAGACACTCATTCGGGAAAACATCTACAACTCAGGGAGTAATTCTTTCCCCTTCTCTTTTGATTGATCACAATTGTCATTATTTATCTTTGTACATTGAGGGCAATGTACATCTTAAGTGTGGGGGGTGAATAGTTATTCTAAGAAAATGCCTAATTTTTCATTATTCTCAAACCTTGAGGATAAAAATGCCTAACTTTCTGCATTGTTCTCAAAACCTTAAATTTAATCTTGTTTAAAGTAATTTTCTCATATTACTAATTAAGATGAAATTTCTAATGATTTGTGATTTTTATTGATATGTTTTGGAATAAGTCATAGTTAATTGTGCATTGATAATTAAATTTGAAGAATACTAGGGAATCAAGCATGATAAGTCTAATTTTCTAAAAATTAAAATTTTAGGTTGTCAACCAGAATTTGAATATTATCTTGAAATTTGAGATTTACAAGGTTGATGTCAAAAACACCCATAATTTTTGTGAGATTTTGAGCCTTATAGAGCATACATTCTTTTTCATGCTCACTTCTTAATTATGAGTATGTCAACTATGAACTGTTATTCTAGAACTTGCCTCAATTATACATGTCAAGACCACAGTTATGATTTGATATACCGAGATGATAAAGGCACCTAGGTTTAACTCACTTACACCACTAAAAAGCCTACCCTTATAATTAACCCTTAGTGAACCCAGTTGAGCCTAACAACCTTTTTTATTGACTTACCCGCTAATTTTAACCCAAAACCCTTTGCATTTGTTATAACCCTTTATTTTGACTACCTCTAATCGAGATGTGATTTGAGCCAGTTATCTAAGTTTATTATTCTGGTAGTTAAATTTATCTTGTATTTAGTTTGTTCTTAAAAAAAAAAATTCAAGTCTTCAATATTAGTAGTATGGAAAGTGAGCTTACACAATCAAAGACTAATTCCCAAAAGAAAAAGCTCATATTAGTAGGATTTTTATTATTTTCAGTTGATGTAATTATTATCTTAGAAATTTTTAGGTAGGTAACTTATCAATTCAATCTCGATTCTAACCTTCTAATTTCAGCCTTTATCCACACCTTTAACCTTAGCCGCTTTACAACCCTGACAAGGACCTTTTGATCTGCTTATCATCTCATTTTACAGTGGTGGAGATTTGATTTTCAGGCAAGCCTATGGGATTAACTTTTCATGTTCAACTTATGAGTGCTTAATTTTGACCCTTAAACACTTTTTGAGTGATTTGAGAGAATCTTTTGTAAGGATATCAATCCTTGTCGGTTTTGAATTAAAGGTAATTATTTAGATGAAGGGAAACACCTATGTTTTCGTTCTACAAGTGTATGACTTATCTTATTTGAATCTTTAGGAATCTTTGAGTTGAATTATCCATGTATAAATTATCTATGAATTAGGATAAGGCATTGTTGATAGGAATTATGAATCATGGAAAGTTTGTTTTAATTGTAAGTTGAAAATTTTGCTTGAAGACAAGCAAAAGCTTAAGTGTGGGGGTATTTGATAAACCATAAAAGTAACATATTTTAAACCCACATTTAATATGCTTTTGGATGATTTATCCCTTGATTTGTGTAAAAAGGTACTCTTAATCCTTTCTTTTCATGTCTTATACCCAGGAAAGCACCCGAGGATGAAAAGAACACAAAACAGGCTTATAACGGGCCAAATGGGCCAATTCACGAAATCGACACGGCCTGGACTTCAAGCCACACGGCTGTGCCACGCCAGTCATCAAGAACACGGCCTGATCTCGACTCACATGGTCGTGCTTCATTAAAGAACTCCGAACACGGTCAGGGCTTGATTTGTACGGGCGTGTGACATGGCCGTGTCTCTGTCGCTGGAAAGAGCAATTTAAGTCAGAAAAGGATACTTGGGGAGAAAGAATCGCATTCCAAGAGCCTATAAATATACCCCAAGTACCACCTTTGAAGGGGCGTCAAAGCTAGGCCAAGGAGCCAAGCCGAGAAGGTCAGAGTTAGGGATTAACGCGAAGATAGCCAGTTGATCCATCCCAAGAAGCCGGAATTATACTCAAGACGGCGGAATTCTCCTTCAATTCCTTCAGGGAGTTCTAGGATTTTCTTATGTTTTGTTTTATCTTTTCTCTAGAGATGTTTTCTTGTTTAGTTATGAACTAAACCCTTCAAATACCTGAAGGGGATGAAACTTAGATGGATCTTTTTATTTGTTTTCTTAAGTTATATGATAAATTACTTAGTTTGTTCTTAATTATGTTGCTTAATCCAAATCTAATGTGTTTAGGTGGAGGAGGAATAGACCCTGCCTAAGAGTAGATCTAACATAATTAAGCGGAGTTGATCGGGCGCCTAGAGATAGGGTTACGATATTTTGCCGGATTAGGGTGAAACCTAATATGGGAGTCCATTGATTGATTTACTGCTTTCCTAGGGGGTTATTATAAGCGAACGAGAGTTCCACTAATTAACCTAGGATTAGACGTTATTCGCTTCGAGAGAGGGTTTAACATAGGTTAGGGAGTCTCACGAATCAAGCTAAGTAAAAGAAATCATATAATTTAAGGGTTAATTAATAAGTGAAGTGTAGGTGGATTCTTCCTGAGGGTATCGTCGTAATCATCCTTCAAAGTTTTTTTCCTATTCATCCTTTTTGTCTTTGTTTCCTTAGTTTAGTCTTCGCCAATATAGTTTAAAGCAACTTCACTATATTTTTAAGGCTAAATAATAAAAAGAAAGTTAGTATTAGTACATTTAGTTCCTTTGGGTTCGATATTCAGTCTTGCCTAAGCTATAATACTGTTCGATAGGTACACTTACCTTTAATCGTTGTCAGATTTAGTTTCCAGGTTTGATCATTCTTTTATAAATTTTAAAACTCTGATTTATAGCGATCAGTTGACACACTCATAATCAATAAAGTGAGTAAGAAAAGAATGTATGCTCTAATAGGCTCAAAATCTCACAAAAACTATGGGTTTTTGATATCAACTTTGTAAATTTCAAACTTTAAGGTAATAATCAGATTCAGGTAGACAACCTAGCAAATTTTTAATTCTTAAAAATAGACTCATCATGCTTGATTCTCTAGTTTCCTAAAGTTTAAATCATCACTTCACAATTATCAAATGACTTAATTCAAAACATATTAATAAAAATCATGAATCAAAGGAAATTTCTTTCTAATAGTAACATGAGAAAATTACTTAAGAATAAGACATAATTCAGGGATTTGAGAATAATGCAAAAAGTTAGGAACTTTTCAAAATAAAATTCACCCCCCACCCTTAAGATGTACATTGCCCTCAATGTTCAAAGATATATATCTAGAGATTAATAGCATGAAATCATAAGAGATAGGGAGAAGTGAAACTTCCTGAATTTTGGATAGATTCCTTGAGTTGGCAGTGGTTGTGGTGTGGTGATTCCCAAGCAGGCTTTAGAACCTAAAATCAAGAGCCTAAAATAAAATATTCTAAATTAAGTACTGATCGCTGAAATTAGAGCTTTACAATTTATAAAAGAATGATCAAACCTAGAAACTAACTCTGACAACGATTAAAGGCAAGTGTACCTATCGAACAGTAGTATAGCTAAGGCAAGACCGGATTATTGAACCTAAAGGAACTAAAAGTACTAATACTAACTTTCTTTCTATTATTTAGCCTAAAATAAGTGAAGTTGTTTAATCTAAAATTAACAAAAAACTAAGCTAAATACACAAAGACAAAAAGAACGAATTGGGAAAATAAGTTTAGGAAAAACTCAGTTGATTTAGACGATACCCTCAGGAAGAATCCACCTAGACTTCACTTGTTATCTATCATTGAATCATATGATTTATTTACTTAGTTTGATTCGTAAGACTCCCTAACGTATATTAGACCCTCTCTCAAGGGGAATAACGTCTAACCCTAGGTTAATTACTAGAACTCTCGTTCTCTTATAATAACCCCCTAGAATAGTAGTAAATCGATCTATGGACTCCCATATTAGGTTTCATCCTAATCCGGTAAAATCTCGTCACCCTATCTCTAGGTGTGCGATCAACTTTGCTTAATTATGCTAGATCTACTCTTAGGCAGGGTCTATTCCTCCTCCACCTAAGGACATCAAATTTAGATTAAGCTCACATAATTAAGAGCAAACTAAGTATTTATTATATAATTTAGAAAACAATAACAAGATCCATCATAGGTTTCATCCCCTTCAGGTATCTGAAGGGTTTAGTTCATAACGAAATAAGACAACATCTCAAGAGAAAAGATAAAACAAAACATAATAAATCCCTAAAACTCCCTGAAGGAATTGAAAGAGAGATCCGCCGTCTTGAGTAGAATTCCAGCTTCTTGAGATGGATCAACTGGCTATCTTCATGTGATTCCCACAATTCTGACCTTTTCGGCTTGGCTTCTTGGCCTAGCTGAACGCCTCGTTCCGGCTTCCGTCGAACCCCCTTTCAAGTTGCCCCCTTGGGTGTTTATATAGACTTTGAGATGCCTTACTTGTCCCCTAAGTATCTAATTTAAGTAGAATTCCTACTAGGGTGTTTGAATAGGCTTTGGAATGTGTTTCTTTGCCTCCAACTATCCTTTCCCGAATGAAATTGCTCTTTCCAGTGATTGGGACACGACTATGGCACACGCCCGTGTGAATCGTGGCTAGGCCATGTTCAGACTTCTTTAATGAGACACAGCCATGTGAATCGAGGTCAGGATGTGTTCTAGTAGGAATGGTGGCACGGCCGTGTGGCTTGAGGTCCAAGCCGTGCTGATTTCATGGCTTGGCCCATTTTGGCCCGTTTTGAGCTCATTTCTCATTCTTTTCGTCCTTCGGTGCTTTCCTGAGTATAAGACATGAAAAGAAAGGATTAAGAGCACCTTTTTACATAAATCGAGGGATAAATCATCCAAAAGCATGCTAAATGTGGGATTAAAATATGTTACTTTTACGGTTTATCAAATACCCCACACTTAAGCTTTTGCTTGTCTTCAAGCAAAATTCTCAACTTACAATTAAAACGAATTTTCCATAATTCATAATTCGTATCAACAATGCCTTATCATAATTTATAAATAATTTATACATGGATAATTCAACTCAAGGAGTCCTAAAGATTCAAACAAGATAAGTCATATATTTGTAGCACGAAAACATAGGTGTTTCCCTTCATCTAAATAATTACCTTTAATTCAAAATTGATAAGGATTGACATCCTTACAAAAGATTCACTCAAATCACTCAAAGTGTTTAAGGTTCAAAATTAAGCACTCAATAAGTCGAACATGAAAAGTCAATCCCATAGGCTTGCCTAAAAATCAAATCTCCACCACTATAAAATGATATGATAAACATATCAAAAGGTCTTCAATAGGGTTGTAACGGGACTAGGTTAAGGGTATGGGTATAGGCTGAATTAGAGGGTTAGAATCGAGATTGAATTGATAAGTTACCTATCTAGAAGAATAAACTGATTTAAACTAATTACATCAATTGAAAATATATAACTCTACTAATAAGAGCTTTTTCTTTTGATAATTGGACTTTAAATGTATAAGCTCACTCTTCATAACACTAATACTGAATATACTTTGATTTTTTTTTTTTGGAACAAACTAAGTAATAGAGGATAAATTCAACTATTGAAATAATATAATTATGTAATTAATAAAATCAAATCTTGATATAATGGTAGTCAAAAAAAAGAATGGTGATAACAAATACAAAGGTTTTTGGGTTAATATTAGTGGGTGAGTCAATAAAAAGGGTTGTTAGGATCAACGGGGTTCACTAAGGGTTAATTTATGAAGGTAGGCTTTTTAGTGGAGTGAGTATCCTAGGTGCCTTTATCATCTATGTATATCAAATCATAACTGTGGTCTTGACATGTATAATCAAGGCAAGTTCTAGAATAACAGTTCATAGTTGACACACTCATAATCAATAAAGTGAGCATGGAAAAGAATATATGCTCTATAAGGCTCAAAATCTCACAAAAATTATGGGTGTTTTTGACATCAACCTCATAAATTTCAAACTTCAAGATAATACTCAGATTCAGGTAGACAACCTAAAAAATTTTTTTTTTTTTGAAAATTAGACTTATCATGCTTGATTCCCTGGTATTCTTTAAATTTAATCATCAATGCACAATTATCAATGACTTACTCTAAAACATATCAATAAAAATCATAAATCAAAGAAAGTTTCATTCTAATCATAATATGAAAAACTTACTTTAGAACAAGCCATAATTCAGGGATTTTCAGATAATATTATAATTAACCCCCCACAATTAAGATGTAGATAAATAATAGCAATATAATCATAAAATCATAAGATGGGGAGAGAAGTAAAACTTCCTGAATTTTGGATGAAGTCATTGGAAAGAAACTGGATAGGATTGGAGGTGAACGTGGGGAATCGTCTCGAACTGTTTGAAATTGAATCCTCGAAGTAGCTGGTCGAATTTTATTGTGTCCTAAGCTAAATTTGAAAAAGAGGAATGAAGAAGGGGGTTAAATAGAAATTATGGATCTGGTGGTTGTTGAAATTCTGGAGGAAGTTCCGGCCCTTGGCTATTTTGATCATCCCATGAGAAATTGGGATGGTACCTCCAATCTACATTATAAGTGTCATTATAAAAATTATTTTGTGGTATAGAATAGTTACCCGTATAGTGAGCTTGCTCGTTTTCCATGCCATATCCGTAGGGTGGGTACTCAGGATTCGCCACTCCTCCTAAATTCGAGTCATATTGCATTACTGGATGTACCTGCGAGAGACTATACAAACTATCAAATTTTTTACTTAAAAGCTCCATCTGGTTTCATAGCATGGTTACTGGGTCGAGGTTGTAGATATCGGCTGCTTTTATTGGCTTTGTCCTCATAACGTTCCACTGATAGTTTTTCAATGCCATCTCCTCTGTAAACTAAAATTACCAGTCAAAAGCAAATAAAAGAAAAATTAGTAAAATAAAAAATAAAATTTAATTGCAAAAATAAAATATGGCTAGAGTAATAAAAATCAAGCGTTCTTAATATTTTAGTTCCCCGGCAAAGGCGCCAAAAACTTGATCGCTGAAATCAGAGCTTTACAATCTATAAAAGATTGATCGAACCTAGAAACTAACTCTGACAACGATTAAAGGGAAGCGTACCTATCGAACAGTAGTATAGCTAAGGCAAGACCGGATTATCGAACCCAAAGGAACTAAAAGTACTAATACTAACTTTCTTTCTATTATTTAGCCTAAAATAAGTGAAGTTGTTTAATCTAAAATTAACGAATAGCTAAGCTAAAGACACAAAGACAAAAAGAACGAATTGGGAAAATAACTTTAGGAAAAACTCAGTTGATTTAGACGATACCCTTAGGAAGAATCCACCTAGACTTCACTTGTTATCTATCACTGAACCATATGATTTATTTACTTAGTTTGATCCGTAAGACTCCCTAACGTATATTAAACCCTCTCTCTAGGCTAATAACGTCTAACCTTAGGTTAATTAGTGGAACTCTCGTTCTCTTATAATAACACCCTAGAATAACAGTAAATCGATCTAATGACTCCCATATTAGGTTTCCCCCTAATTCGAAAAAATCTCGTCACCCTATCTCTAGGCGTGCGATCAACTCCGCTTAATTATGCTAGATCTACTCTTAGGCAGGGTCTATTCCTCCTCCACCTAAGCACATCAAATTTAGATTAAACTCACATAATTAAGAACAAATTAAGTATTTATCATATAATTCAGAAAACAATAACAAGATCCATCATAGGTTTCATCCCTTTCAGGTATCTGAAGGATTTAGTTCATAACGAAATAAGACAACATCTCAAGAGAAAAGATAAAACAAAACATAAGAAATCCCTAAAACTCCCTGAAGGAATTGAAGGAGAGATCTACCGTCTTGAGTAGAATTTTGACTTCTTGAGATGGATCAACTAGCTATTTGAGTGATTCCCACAATTTTGACCTTTTCGGCTTGGCTCCTCGGCCTAGCTGAACGCCTCGTTCCAGCTTCCGCCGAACCCCCTTTCAAGTTGACCCCTTGGGTGTTTATATAGACTTTGAGATGCCTTACTTGGCCCCTAAGTATACAATTTAAGTAGAATTCCTACTAGGGTGTTTGAATAGGCTTTGGAATGTGTTTCTTTGCCTCCAACTATCCTTTCCCGAATGAAATTGCTCTTTCCAGCGACAGGGACACGACTATGGCACACGCCCGTGTGAATCGTGGCCAGGCCATGTTCAGAATTCTTTAATGAGACACAGCCATGTGAATCGAGGTCAGGATGTGTTCTAGTAGGAATGGTGGCACGGCCGTGTGACTTGAGGTCCAAGCCGTGCTGATTTCGTAGCTTGGCCCATTTTGGCCCGTTTTGAGCTCATTTCTCATTTTTTTCGTCCTCCGGTGCTTTCCTGAGTATAAGACATGAAAAGAAAGGATTAGGAGCACCTTTTTACATAAATAGAGGGATAAATCATCCAAAAGCATGCTAAATGTGGGATTAAAATATGTTACTTTTACGGTTTATCAAGCACAAGATAAATAAAGAGAAGGAAAATAAAGGAGGAGGGAAAAGAAAAAGAAAAATTAAATGGACCCAAATGTCCTTGGCTTGTCGGATAAATGAAGCAGCCGACATGAACTTATGTAGATCGGTCTTGCACGGGAAGATTTTGGTAGGATTCTTTTGTTTCTTTGACATAGGGATGGTGGAGAAGGAAGAAAATTTATGGTGGCTAGGGTTGAGAGAAAATGTTTGGTGGAGAAGATGAATAGTGAGGGGTTTATATAGAAATAGTGGTACACGAGCATGTCGCACGCCCGTGTGACTCTTTTTGAGCCTGTGTGCTTCGAATATTAGGGTTTTGCACGCCTGATTTTGTGGCCCACATCCGTGTGCTATGGATGTGTTGGCCCGCACGACCGTATTGCATGGTCGTGCTGATCTTTGTTCGCTTCTCCTACGTCCGTGTCACTATTGCCCATGCCCATGTTAATTCAACGGGTTTGGCCATAGTTTGTAGGCACAGGCATGTCGCACGCCCGTGACGTTTTAACAGTATCGACCCTAGTCTGGGGGCACACCCATGTCATTCTTACCCACGCCCGTGTGCCTTACTCAGTTTCGATCAGGACCGCATCGCATGGTTTCCGCCATGCCGATATGCTTACTCGTGGTGTCCATACGGCCACAGCCACGCCCATGTACAAGGCCGTGTGGAGGTGCAACCTACGCTTAAAACATAAATAATGGTAAAAGCAAACTAATTAGTATGGTTAGAGCTTGGATTACCTCCCGAGAAGTGCTCGTTTAAATTCTTAAGCTAGACTTACCTCTCATTTGCACATTCATGGTGGTTTGAGGAGTTGAAACTCCTCACCCCTGCTATCAGTTTTATAACCATTATATAGTTCGAGTCGAGTAGTGTTTACCTTAAAAGTGCCGAATTTAGGATTAGTTACCTTGACTGTTCCGTGTGGGAAGATATTCAATACCTCAAAAGGGATTTCTTCGTTTGTATCAAGGTCTGAAGTGGCGATCCGAGGATCTGTTTTGTCCACAATACTTGATCTCCGATCTTAAATTGGTTTGGTTCATCCTTAAGTTTGACATGGTTTTGCTTTGGTTCTGCTTCGTGTGTTCCTAATTTCTCTTTGAAATGCGTCTTCCACTCGTCTAGTTCATCGATCTGAAGCCTTCATTCCTCATGAGTTATTTTCTTGTTGGCATGGGGTCTAGGATCTGGCTCAGTTGTGTAGTTCCGTGGTGTTTTCTGTAAAAAAGGTTGAACCAAATGGTCATAATAGAATTTATGTTCTCACTTTGATTACTCGATGTCCTAGCCGAGTTAAGAGCCTGAAGAGTGATTGTCTCATCACCTACACGAAGTATGAGTTCTCCTGTACCGACATCAATTTTAGTCCTAGCAGCTGCTAAAAAAGGTCTTCTTAAAATTAAAGGAATATTATTGTCCTCATCCATGTCTAAAATGACAAAGTCTACTGGGAATATGATTTTGTCAATTTTGACTAGTACATCTTCGATTATACCCCTAGGAATTCTAATAGTTTTATTAGGTAATTGAATGCTCATCCTAGTTTGTTTGGGTTTCCCTAGGCCTAGTTGTTTAAACATTTTATAAGGCATAACATTTATGCTTGTCCCTAAATCAGCTAAAGCATTATCGACAAATAAACTACTAATTAAGCATGGAACTGTAAAACTCCCTGGATCTTTTAATTTTCGTGGTAGTTTATTTTGCAAAATTGCTGAGCACACTATGTTTAGTTCCACATGCGACTCTTTGTCTAACTTTCATTTGTTTGTCAAAAGCTCTTTTAAAAATTTCCTTGAATCTGGCATCTAGAAAGAGCTTCAAGAAACGGTAAGTTAATATGTAATTTCTTTAAAAGTTTAAGAAATTTACCAAATTGTTCATCGGTGTTGCCTTTCTTCATTGCATTGGGGTATGGCACACGAGGTTGGTACTCTTTTATTACCAGTTTTGGCTTATCATGACTTACTTCAACCTTACTTTCCTCTACCACATTCTCTTGTCTCAATTTTGTTTCATCTAGTCCTTCACTATCATTAGCGGTTATTGCTTGAAGTGTCTCCTTCGGATTAGTTTCAGTGTTGCTTGGCAGGCTTCCTTGTGATCATTCAGAGAACTGCTTAGCAAGTTGCCCTAATTGGTTCTCGATCCCTTGAATCAATGCTTGTTGATTTTTGAGTGTTGTCTCAGTGTTTTGGAAACGGGTTTCTGACACCGCTATAAATTTTGTTAGCAGCTCCTCAAGGTTCGGCTTCTTTTCTTGTGGGTAAGGTTGCTGTTGGATGCCTAGGAGGGGTTGTTGTCTTTGGTTTCCTTGGCCACCCCATGAAAAATTGGGGTGGTTCCTCCAACCTGGATTATAAGTATTACTATAAAGGTTATTTTGAGGTCTAGAATTATTACCCATATAGTTCATCTGTTCGCTTTCTAAGCCAGAATTGTAGGATGGATATTCTGTATTGTTCATTCCTCCTCCACTCGTGTCGTACTGCATCAATGAGTATACCTACAAAGAACCACACAAACCATCAATTTTCTTAGTCAAAAGTTCTTCCTGGTTTGATAGCATGGTTACTGCATCGAGGTTGAAAATGCTAACAGCTTTTGTCGGTTTTGTCCTTGTAACTTGCCACTGATAGTTATTCAGTGACATCTCTTTAATGAATTCATAGGTAGCTTCAAATGTTTTGTTGTTTAGGGTACCGCCGGTGGCTGAATTACTCAACTGCCTAGTTGAGGGGTTCACACTGTTGTAAAAGGTTTGAACTTGGAGCTACAAAGGTAATCCATGGTGTGGACACCTTCTCAATAGATCCTTGTATCTCTCCCATACATCGTAAAGTGTCTCTAAATCCATCTGCATAAAAGAAAAGATATCATTCCTCAATTTTTCTGTTTTAGCCGGCGAAAAATATTTTAACATAAATTTTTTGGTCATTTGTTCGAATGTAGGGATTGATCCTCGTGGTAACGAGTTCAAACACTGTTTAGCTTTGTTCCTCAACAAAAAAGGGAACAACCGAAGGCAAATGGCATCGTCAGAAACGCTATTTATTTTGAAGGTGTCGCAAAGTTCCAGGAAATTTGCCAAGTGAATATTTGGATCCTCATCCTGTAAACCATCAAACTGAACAAATTACTGAATCATTTGAATTGTGTTAGGTTTCAGTTCAAATTATTTGCAGTGACAGCAGGTCTAACAATACTAGATTCAGTTCCTGTTAAATTAGGTTTAGAATAATTATACGTAGTTCGAGGAGCATGATTTTTGGCCACCACCGGAGGTAGCAGATTATTATCAGCCATCTCTTCGGTATTATTAGTTTCGTCTTCTTGCTCTTCTTGTATGTATTGTAGGCTTCTCCTTATTTCTCTTCGGTTTTATTAATTTCACTATCATAAAGTAGAGGTCCTGACGGGTTTCTTCTAGTCATAAACTAGAATACCTGCCAGAAGAAAAGAAGAAAATTTAGAAAAGTAAAAATAAAATTTAATTTCAAAAACAAAGAATGGCTAAAGTAATAGAAATCAAGTGTTCCTAATATCTTAGTCCCCGGCAACGGCGCCAAAAACTTGATCTTGTCCAAACTAACTATGACAACGAATAAGGCAAGTGCACCTATCGTTTGGTAGTATAGCTATGGCAAGACCGAAATTGCATCCTCAAAGACCAAGAGTACTAGTAATTACTATCTTTCTATTATTTAACCTAAAAATTAAGGGAATTGTTGTTTAATCTAAAACTAACTAATTACTAAGCTAAAGACGCTAAGACACAGAGAATGAAATGGGGAAATACTTTTGGGAAAACTAATTGATTAAGACAATACCCAAGGAAGAATCCACCTAGACTTCACTTGTTATTTAACTCTGAACCAGACGATTTATTCACTTGACTTGATCCGTAGGATTCCCTAATTTATATTAATACCTTTTTCGAGGCTACTAACGTCTAACCCTAGATTGATTAATTGAAATCTCTTTCTAATTAAAACCCCTAGAGTTGCATTAACTCAATCTATGGACTCCCATATTAGGTTTGACCTTAATCCGACAGATTATTGTCGCCCTATCTCTAGGAGTGCTATCAACTCCGCTTAACTATGCTAGATCTACTCTTAAACAGGGACTTTTGCTCCACTGCCTAAGCACATCAATACTTGAATCAATATCCTGAAATATTAAAGAAGGAATTAAGAACACATAATTAAGAACAAATCAAGTATTTATCATATAGTTTAGAAAACAATAACAAGATCCGTCTTAGGTTTCATCCCCCTCAGGTATTTGAGGGGTTTAGTTCATGTTTATAAAAGAATACATATCAGAAGAAAGTATAAAACAAAACATAAGAAAAACCCTAAAACCCTCTAAAGGAAATTGAAGGGAAGATCTTCCGTCTTGAGTGTAATTCCGGCTTCTTGAGATGGATCAACTGGCTGCCTTCGAGTAAATCCCACAATTCGGCCCTCTCTGGCTTTGCTTCTCGGCCTCCCCTTTTAGGTTACACTTAGGCTGTTTATATAGGCTTTCAGAATGTCTTTCTTAGCCTCTAAGTATCCTTTTCCAAGTGGAATTAAAACAGGTCATGGTAGGGACACGCCCGTGTGGCACGGCCGTGTGAATTGAGCCCAGGCCATGTTCGGGTCTGCTAAAGTGGCTCGTTTTCTCCATTTTTGGCTCGTTTTCTCGTTTTTTTTCATCCTCCGATGCTATCCTAAGTATAAAACATGAATTTAAAGGATTAGAAGCATCAAATTCCACAATTCAGGGGATAAATCATCCAAAAGTATGCTAAATGTGGGATAAAAATATGTACATATTACGGTCTATCAACTACTGTGTTGTTTTGTTTACTTTTATTACTGTCTGACTATTTTTTGTTTTACTTAAAGAAGTAGTCCCCACATTGTTTTGGATTTTTTGTTGGTTTTTGCTGAGTAAATTGTTTGTTTGTACTTGCAAATGTCATGTGATAAGGAATATTACCTTATTTTTCACGTGGGTGAGCACTTTGTAAAAGATCCATATGTTAGATATGTAGGTGGGGAAGTGATTAAGCTTAAAGAGGACCTAAACACAATATCCTATTTTGAATTATGTAAAATAGTTAAAATTGGGTTAGGGTTTCACACTACCCTGCTAATATATTTTCATGAGTCTGGTACAATAGGATTGCAAAAAAATTTAAGGGTGATTTATGATGAACATAAATGTTGAACATGAGGTGGACAACCCTGTCACTGTATATGATATGTTACCATTGACTGCCCCCCATTTAGAAAAAAAATTGATAATTAAGGAGAATGGAGCACATTTGGTGATGTTAAAGAATTTGATGAGGAGGATGATGTTGAATGGGTAGAAGCTGCTGGGCAGGGTGATATTGAAGGTGTAGAAGCTGCTGGGGAGGCTGATGTTGAAGGGGTAGAAGCTGTCAGAGAGGGTGATGTTTAAAGGGTAGAAGCTAATAGAGAGGGTGTGACTGTTGCGTAGTATGAGGCAAATAAGTATAGTGGTGAGTAAGGTGGTGAGTAAAGTGGTGGGCATATGAGTTTAGGATCAACAGTTGGAGAAGAATGATAGTGGTTTTGGATCATCTATTGGTCATGAAAATGTTACTGATTTTGCAATATCAGTTGGAAAGGACAATGTTAATGCTGCAGCTAATGGAGAAAAGGAGTCGGAAGCAGTGTTAGATGAGAATGAAATTGAGGTATGGGACTCAGATGAACATGGAAGCTTGGTTGGGTCAAATGAAGATGAGAAACGTGAAGATGGTGAGAGAAAGAGAAACAAGTTTCCCTTATACAATGACCAGCCAAATAGGAAAAAATTTATTTTGGGAATGTTGTTTAAGGGTAACAAACAGTTTAGGACTACAATTTGAAACTACTCCAAAGATTGTTGAAGTCAATTGAAGTTTCTAATGGGTTGTTGTGAAGTGCATTGTTTCTTCTAATTGTCTATGGAGAATTTTGGCTAGCTACAATCTTGTTGCCAAGTGTTTTTAGATTAAGACTTTTCAGGATGGGCACCATTGTTCAATTAGTTTTAAGAGTAATGCAACACCCCTTACCCGTGTTCAACACCGGAACCGAATAAGAGACATTACTGAAATTATCTTGCTTAAACATACAACTTTGGGCTATAAATTTCCTTTTCAACTATAAACTTCTTATTCACATGCATGACATCCTTATTATGGGTCTACGAGGCCTTAAACATATACTCGGAATGCCTTAGGACCAAACCAGAAACTTTCAAACACTTGGAAAATTTTTGACATGAAATAGGACCACACGCCCGTGTGAAGAGTGGGACACGCCCTTATGGAATATCACACGCCCATGTTCCACACCCGAGGTCGACATTGACTTACGTCACACAACCTATCGCACGCTCATGTGCTTGGCCCGTGTGCCAAAACCATGACATTCTATTTATGACGTCATCACCTCACTATGGTCACAAGGCCAAGGCACACGCCTGTGTCCTAAGACCGTGTGTCAAATTAAATTCCTAATTTTAAGTGCAGACTTCACACGGCTTGGGCACACGTCTATGGCCAAGGTCGTGCCTCCTACACGGCTGAGATACACGGTCGTGTCTCTGCCCATGTGTTTACTACTGAGCATTCTAACTTTGTAAACCTAGCATGCAGGGGACACACAGCCGATCAACACGCCCATTGGGCTGACTGTGTGTCTCACACGGCCTAGACACACGCTCGTGTGTCTACCCGTATGGACATTAAAAAGGCTATATTCCAAGCCAAATGCCACCCTACATAGTAAACATATTTACACCAACTCAATTCAACATAACTCATGACCCTAAGGAACTCTCAAGAACTCAAATTAAGCATCCACACAAGCATGAACTTCATAATCTCGTCATCATTGAATATATAAATGAACTTGTCAAGTATCGGCCCAATTCCATTGGCCACTTACAAAGTGAATTTGATGACATAAATAGCAAACACTTTGGCTAACAAATAAGACATGAAAAAAATACCCAAGTCCTATACATGCCATACTCAAAATAAGTCTAACTTGTTATACCCAAGAGATGTCGATAGTGTGATTTCCGAACTCCAACGTCCCACAATCCTCAAGTTATCTTGGAAATACTACAAGGAAAAGGGAAATGAGAGGGTTAGTAAGTTTGCATGAAAATAAATAGCAACAATAAGCTCATAATGACATCAATCCATGGCATTAGATAACCCCACGAGGTCATAAACACTTTGCCATAGCTAACTCGTACTTGTTCTTATATAGAACATACCATGCCACATATCGTAAACATTCCTCATGAATTTCTCACGGGTACCTGTATTCACTCAATCACATGACTTTAGTACCAATCTCATATCTATTTCCAAGCTTATCTATTTATCCCATTAATCACTAGGGGTACTAAAAAACGCATATTCATCGTCATTAACATAAACATGAAGCCAATGCCACATCCCAGATGTGGTCTTACATGGGGTCACCTCTGAGTGCCGATTTCATATCCCGGATATGGTCTTTTACAAAATCACACTTCAAGTACCGATGCCATATCCCAGATATGGTCTTATACAGTTCTCATATTCAATACCGAAGCCATATCCAAGATATGGTCTTATACAGGACCTCTATTTTGTGCTGAGGCCATTTCCCCATTACGGTCTTATATGGGACCTTATCATTATCCATCTCATGTCTCGATGATAGTAATTTCACATTTATTATAGTCCCATTGGGACTTCAACATCTCAACTTTTATCATATTCCTCATTCAACACCAATACTCAATTTTATAGAATATCATGCATCATTATAATATCAAACATTCTCAAATATGCTAGCATAAATGTTGAATTTATTACATACAAACTTACCTCGATTTCAAAACAAGCTAGATCGTCGATCTAGTCCGATACTTTGTTCTTTTCTCGATTGAGGTTAATTCTTGGTTCTTCTTGATCTATAATAGCAAATTAGCTCATTTAAAAATTCACATTAATAATTGCATTTCAATAATCATGCTTTGAGAGAATTACTATTTTGCCCTTAGACTTTTGCAAAATAACCATTTTACGCCTAGGCTCAGAAATCAATTTTAATCAAATTTCTTTCTTTAATGAGCCTAGGTGAACCTTTATTTTTCTTATGGAAACCATCAAAACTCATTATTTCACACATTTACCACAAATTTCACAACATTTACAAAGAGGTCCTTTTAGGTGTTTTCATGGAAACACCTTTCACAAATATTGTTTATCTAACAATCAAGACTCATTTTATTCCATAAAAATGCAGCAACCAACTTAATAGATTTCATGGAAAAACTCTAAACTCTTCACCATTTTACAAAATAGTCCCCTCTTTAGAAATCTTAAGCTTTAGGGGTTCCAAAAGTACAAATATTATCAAGAAATAATCACTAAAATACTTACTTGTAAGGAGAAGAGTGTGCTGAAATTTTTGAGCTTTCAAACCCCCATTTGCTGCAAATTTTTGGTGGAGAAATGAAGGAGAAAAGATGATATCTTTTCTTTCTTTATTTTAATATAAAATCCCAATTTAGTCCACCTAACACACCTACTTGACCAAATTTTGAACTCTATTGTCCCCTACGGCCGACCAACCTTTATTTAAGGGGATAATTTCCCTTTAAAGACCTCCAATTAATATTCTATGGCTATTAGGTACCTTTACCTTGAAATTTTGAACTTTCGCACTTTATGCGATTTAGTCCTTTTCCCTATTAAGCATGAAATCGCTAAAATTAAAGTACCAAAATTTTAATGTACTTATATAATCATGCTCTAACTCATAAAATATCATGAAAATAATTTTCTTTAACCTCGGATTAGTGGTTCCGAAACCACTATTCTGAGTAGCCCCTAAATCGGGCTGTTATAGTTCTCCCTCTTACGGATTTTCATCTTCGAAAATCTTACCGGTAAAAAGGTTGGGATACTAGTTTCTCATAGCCTCCTTGGGCTCCCATGTAGCCTCTTCTATTCCATGTCTCTGCCATAGTATTTTAACTAAGGCTATACTTTTGTTTCTCAACTGTTTGACCTCTCACACCAAAATTTTAATTGGCTCTTCGCCATAAGTCAAGTCCAGTTGAATTTCTACCTCTGTTGGTACTATCACATGTGAAGAGAGCGAATGGTATCGTCACAACATGGATTCGTGGAAAACATCATGAATCTTTTTGAATTTAAGTGGCAAGGCCAAATGATAAGCTACCGGTCCTATCCTCTCTATAACTTCATAAGGTCCGATAAAGCGCGGACTCAACTTGCCTTTCCGGCCAAATATGAGGACTTTCTTTCATGGTGATACTTTCAGAAACACTTTATCACCGACTTGGAACTCAATCTCTTTCCTTTTTAAATCAGAATAGGATTTTTGTCTATCTGAGGTCGCTTTCAGACATTCACGTATCACCTTTACTTTCTCTTCAGTTTCCTTGACCAAATCAACCCCGTGAATCTGATTCTCTCTAAATTCTGTCCAATACAAGGGTGTTCAGCACTTGCACCCATACAATGCCTCATAAGGTTCCATTTTCAAAATTGACTGAAAATTGTTGTTGTAGGTGAATTCCACTAACGGTAAGTATTTTTCCCAATTACCACAGAATTCCAAAATACAACAACGAAGCATGTCTTCAAGTATCTGAATTATTCTCTCCGACTGCCTGTCGGTTTGCAAATGGAAAGCTGTACTGAAGCTCAATTTTGTGCCTAAAGCCTCTTGTAACTTTTTCCAAAACTGTGACGTGAATCTTGGATCTCTATCCGAAATGACCGACAACGGTACACCATGAAGTCTTACTATCTCTGACACATACAAACCTGCCAACTTATCAAGAGAATAATCGACTCGTACTAGTATGTAATGGGCTGACTTCGTGAGTCTATCAACTACGACCCATACAGCATCTTTCTTTTTCGGTGTCAACAGTAAACCCGTCACGAAGTCTATAGTAATACAGTCCTACTTCCACTCAGGATCCATAATAGGCTGAAGTAGACCCGAAGGTACTTGGTGTTCAACCTTCACTTGTTGACAAATTAGGCATCTTGATACAAACTCAGAAATGTCTTTCTTCATACTCGGCCACCAATGCCACATCCTCAAGTCATTGCACATCTTCGTGTTGCCTGGGTGCACAGTTAAACATCCGCTATGTGCTTTATACAAAATATTTCGAATAAGTTCATCATTTCTGGGTACATAGACCCAATCTCGAAACAACAAACATCCGTCAAGACTTACCCGAAAGTCTGACGCAACATTTGACTCACATAGAACTCTTTTGGCTCGTAAGTCGCTGTCACCTTTCTGAGCTTTACAAATCTCTTGGAGAAATAATGGTCTAGCCCTTAACTCGGCTAGAATAGAACCATCATTTAGCAAGGCTGTCCGTGTATTCATGGCTTTCAGCGCAAACAAGGATTTTTTGCTCAAAGCATTAGCAATGACGTTTGCCTTTCCCGGATGGTAGTCAATCACTAACTCATAATCCTTGATCAGCTCTAACCATCTTCGTTGCCTCAAATTCAATTCCTTTTGAGTCATTAAGTATTTTAGGCTTTTATGGTCAGTGAATATTCGACACTTTTCACCATATAAATGGTGTCTCCATATCTTTAATGCAAACACAATGGCAGCTAACTCCAAATCATGAATCAAGTAATTCTTCTCGTGTGGCTTTAATTGTCTAGAAGCATATGCAATCACCTTGCCCTCTTGCATAAGTACACAACCCAATCCATTCATGGATGCATCACTATAAATCACAAATTCTCTTTCCGGTTTGGGTTGCACCAAAATAAGAGCCTCAGTCAACAATGCCTTTAGTTTCTCAAAACTTTGTTGGCACTTTTCTGTCCAATCAAACTTCACATCTTTTTGTAATAGGTCTCATCATCGGAGTAGCTATCATGGAAAACCCCTTGACAAAATGCATATAATAGCAGGCTAGGCCCAGAAAACTCCTTACTTCAGTTACGCTCCTTGGCAGTTTCCATTCAACAATCGCTAAAATCTTGCTCGAGTCGACTCTAATTCCATCTCCTGAGACAATGTGCCCCAAAAATCCAACTTTCTTAAGCCAAAATTCACTTTTACTAAACTTGGTATACAATTGTTTATCTCTCAAAATTTGCAGAACCTTTCTCAAATGCTCGGCATGTTCATTCTCATCTCGAGAGTAGATCAGTATATCATCAATGAAGGCTAAGACAAATTTATCCAAATATGGCCGAAAAATACGATTCATCAAATCCATGAAAATGGTTGGGGCATTTGTTAAGCCAAAAGGCATGACCAAAAATTCAGAGTGGCCATACCTCGTCCGAAATGCAGTTTTCGGCACATCCGAGTCCTTGACTCTCAACTAATAGTTCCCAGACCTCAAGTCTATTTTGGAAAACACCGTGGCTCCCTTCAATTGATCGAACAAATCATTGATTCTTGGCAATGGGTATTTGTTCTTCACAGTTACCTTGTTAAGTTGCTGATAATGTATAACCTCATAAAACCATCTTTCTTCCTCATGAATAATACGGGAGCACCCCACGGGGAAAAACTTGATCTTGCGAAACCTTTATCTGTTAGTTCTTACAATCGTGCTTTCAATTCTTTTAGCTCGGTTGGAGCCATTCTATATGGAGTAATAGAAATAGGGGCGGTACTAGGAGCTAACTCGATCCTCAAATTCAATCTCTCTAACCAGAGATAACCCTGGCAATTCCTCCGGGAAAACATCTGGATACTCGCATACTATGGGTACCGACTCAATTTTCAACTCAGTCCCTTTAGTATTCATCACAAAGGCGAGGTAAGCTTTGCACCCCTTTCTTAAAAACTTCTGAGTCAACAAGGATGATATCACTACTGGTGATCTGTCTTGCTTATCTGAACCAACACGAATAAGATCCCCACTTTCACATTTTAACTCAATAAATGTCTTTCCACAATTCACAATCACATCATGAGTAACTAACCAATCCATCCCAAGGGTGACATCGAACTTATCAAACAGTAATAACATGAGATTAGCAGGAAAATAATGACCCCTAATCATCAAAGGGCAACCTTTGCATACTCTATCAACCAATACACATTTACCTAAGGGATTTGACACTCTTATTACAAATTCAGTAAGCTCTATAGGCATGCTCAAGCTAGAGACTAATTTCATGCAAATATACAAGTGGGTAGATCCCGGATCAATTAAAGCTATAATACGAGTATCATAGAGAGAAAATATACTCGTGATTACGTCAGAGGAGGATGCCTCTTCACGAGCACGAATGGCATATGTTCTCGCCAGTGCTCTACCCTCAACTCTCACAGTCTGCTCTCTAGATGAATTCTTGTTACTCATGTCATTTCCCAGGTTTCTCTGTGGTCTTCCTCTAGTATTATTTCCTGGTCTTGCATTCTGAGGTTTCTCTTTCTCACCCGCCTTAGGGAAATCTCTGATAAAGTGGTTTAGAGACACACACTTGAAACAAGCCTTCTCACTTGCTCTCTACTCACCAGAATGACGTCTGCCACACTGCAAGCATTCCAGTCTACTCGGTCGAATGTTGCCAACACTAGCAACTGATGTGGTCTGAGCCTTAGACCCCGAGAACTATTTGCCTTTACTTCTACTTGAAAATCCAACTGAGGCAGCTGACCGGGCAGCAAAGTCTCTTGACTTCTTGGATAAGGATTGGAATGACTTGCCCATTTGTCTCTTCTTCGAGTCGCAAGACTCAATCTCAGCTTTCTTTTTCTCTTTGGCCAATCTTCAGCCTTACAGGCTCTATCTACTAACACCACAAATTCTTTTAGTTTGAGGACTCCAACATATAAACAGATATATTCAATTAACCTATCCTCGAACCTTTTGCACATGATAGCTTCGATAGACACACACTCCCCAGCATACTTACTAAGCCTGACATATTCATGTTCGTATTCGGTTACCGTCATTCGACCCTACTTTAACTCCAAGAACTCTTTTCTTTTCTGGTCGATGAATCTCTGACTAATATACTTCTTCCAGAATTCCTCTTGGAAGAATTCCCTTAATACTATCAACACAAGGGTATTCCACCACTGATAGGCCGAATCTCTCAAGAGAGATACTACACACTTCATGCACTCTTCAGGCTTGCACGACAACTCATCGAATACCCTGATGGTATTCTCAAGCCAGAATTCTGCCCTTTCTGGGTCATCGTCTTTACTAGCCTGAAATTCCTCTGCCTCTTGTTTCCGGAGCTTATCGACCGAAGGACTTTCTTTTCTTACTACCTCAACAACTTGAGGAGCTACAGGAGCGGGCTGAGGAATAGTGGGGGTGAAGGGGGTTGAGCATTAGGATTTGCTTGAATATACTTGGTGTACCAGTTGCTCATCATTTGGAGAAAGGCTTCTTGAGCCTCTTCTCCTTGACCCATAGTCTCGAGTCTACTCTCTATTGGCGCAGTCACTTGTGCGAGAGCCGGCGTATTACTTGCAGCATCATCGGTAGTAGCTCGGTCGGGATCAAGGTCCATTTACTACATAAAGACACAATTCAAATCGTCAGGAGTCGTCACACTATCATTACACAATTACTCTTACGTATGGCATGCATAGCTAGACTCATACTTACACTATGTGATCGTGTATGCCAGAGTCTCAAAAATTTATAAAAAGAATGATCGAGCCTAGAAACTAACTATGACAACGATTGAGGCAAGCACACCTATTGAACAGTAGTATAGCTGCGGCAATACCGGATTGTCAAACCCAAAGGAACCAAAAGTACTAATACTAACTTTCTTTTTATTATTTAGCCTAAGAATTAAAGGAATTTGTTATCTAACCTAAAATTAACTAACTACTAAGCTAAAGATGCAAAGACAAAGAGAAGGAATTGGGGAAAATAACTTTGGGAAAAACCAATTGATTAAGACAATACCTGAGGAAGAATCCACCTAGACTTCACTTGTTATCTAATCCACCTAGACTTCACTTGTTATCTAACTCTGAACCAGACGATTTATTCACTTGACTTGATCCATAGGATTCCCTAATTTATATTAATACCTCTTTTGAGGCTACTAACGTCTAACCCTAGGTTGATTAATTGAAATCTCTTTCTAATTAAAATCCTTGAATTGCATTAACTCGATCTATGGACTCCCATATTAAGTTTGACCCTAATCTGGCAGATTTTTGTCATCCTATTTCTAGGGTTGCAATCAACTCCGCTTAACTATGCTAGATCTACTCTCAAACAGGGACTTTTGCTCCACTACCTAAGGACATCAATACTTGAATCAATATCCTGAAATATCAAAGCAAGAATTAAGAACAATAATTAAGAAAAAATCAAGTATTTATCATATAGTTCAGAAAATAATAACAAGATCCGTATTAAGTTTCATCCCCCTTAGGTATCTAAGGGTTTAGTTCATAATAATAAAAGAATACATCTTAGAAGAAAAGATCAAACAAAACATAAGAAAACCCTAAAACCTCCTGAAGGAATTGAATGAGAGATCATCCGTCTTGAGTATAACTCCGGCTTCTTGAGATGATTTAACTGGCTTTCTTCGAGTGAATCACATAATTCTGGCCTCTCTGGCTCGGCTCCTTAGCCTAGCTGGACGCCTAACTAGACTCTTCCCTGAAGGTTGGCCTCTAGGGTGTTTATATAGGCTTTTGGAATGGCCTTCTTTGCCTCTAAGTACCCCAATCCAAATGAAACTCTTCTTTGTCACGACAGGGACACGCCCATGGCACACGCCCGTGTGAATCGTGTCCAGGCCGTGTTTGGGTCCGTTAATGAGGTACAACCATGCGTCTTGGGCCCAGGCCGTGTTGATTTAGTGATATGTCCCATTTACTCCATTTTGGGCCCGTTTCTCGTTCTTTTCATCATCCAGCGCTCTCCTGAGTATAAAACATGAAAACAAAGGATTAAGAGCACCAAATTCCACAATTCAAGGCTTAAATCATCCAAAAGTATGTTAAATGTGGGATTAAAATATGTTCAAATTACGGTTTATCAAATACCCCCACACTTAAGCATTTGCTTGTCCTCAAGCAAAATTCTCAACTCACAATTAAAATGAACTTCCTTGATCATAATATTCATCAATAGTGTTTCATCATAATTCAAAGGTAATTTATACATGGATAATTTAACTCAAAGGGTCCTAAAGATTCAAACAATCAAAGTCATACATTTATAGCCTGAAAACGTTAGGTGTTTCCCCTTACCTAAATAATCACCTCTGATTCAAAATTGACAAGAGTTGACATCCTCACTAAAGATTCACTCAAATCTCTCAAAGTGTTTAAGGTTCAAAATTAAGCCCTCAAAAGTCGAACATGAAAAGTTAATACCATAGGCTTGCCTGAAAATCAAATCTCCACCACTGTAAAATGAGATGATACACAAATCAAAAGGTCTTTAAAAAAGGTTGTAATGAGGCTCGGGTTAAAGGTATGGATAAAGGCTGAATTAGAGGGTTAGAACCGAGATTGAATTGACAATTTACCTAACTAGGAAAATGTATTGATCTTAAATAATTACATCAACTAAAAACTTGTAATACTAATAATACGAGCTTTTTCTTCAAGATGTGGAATTTAAACATGTAAGCTCTCTTAAATATAACTAATAAATATACTTCAATTTTTTTTAAGAACACATCAAATGGAAGGATAAATTTAACTACTGAAATAAATATTATAGTTAGGCAACTGATCAAATCAAATCTCGACATAAGGGTGGTCAAGAGAAATGGCGATAACAGATACAGACTGGGTTTTTGGGTTAATATTAGTGGGTGAGTCAATAAAAAGGGTTGTTAGGATCAAAGAGGTTCACTAGGGGTTAATTGTGAGGGTAGGCTTTTAGTGGAGTAAGTGGGTTAAATTCTAAGTGCCTTTATCATCTCAGTATATCAAATCAATTAATTTGGTCTAGACATGTATAATCGAAGCAAGTTCTAGAATAACAGCTCAATGTTGACACACTCATAATCACAAGGTGAGCACGAAAGAATGTATGCTCTAAAAGGCTCAAGATCTCACAAAAATTATGGGTTTTTTATATCAACTCTGTAAATTTTAAATTTTAAGGTAATAATTAGATTCAGATAGACAACCTAACAAAATTTTAATTTTTGTAAATAGACTCATCATGCTTGATTCTCTAGTCTCCTAAAATTTAAATCATCACTGCACAATTATCAATGACTTAATTTGAAGAATATCAATAAAAATCATAAATCACAGGAAATTTCATTCTAGTAGTAGTATGAGAAAATTACTTTAAGACAAGATATCATTCAGGGATTTGAGAATAATGCAAAAAGCTAGGCATTTTCTTGAAATAAATATTCAACCCCCACATTTAAGATGTACATTACCCTCAATGTACAAAGATAGATAATAAGAACATAGTAGAAAACCAAAAGATAGGGAGAAGTGAAACTCCCTGAATGTTGGATGAAATCCTTGGAGGATGTCTAGTAATGATGATTTAGGCATGGGTGAATGTGTTGGTGAATACTCCGGTGCTGTGTTCGTTCTTTGAGTGGCAAATTGAACCTTTTTAGACTGCGAAGTTATTAGTTAGATGTTCAGGGAGTATTTATTTAATGAGTGTTGTTAGAGATACTCGAGAATTAGACAGCCAGTGATAAAAGAAATAAAACTGTACTAATAGGAGTTTTAAACAAGAAAGGTAAAAAGTTTTAATTAACAATGAAAATAAGCTAAACATAAACTAAAATCGAAAACTGAAAAATAAATAAAATTAAAGGACTCAAAGGTCATCGTCATCGGCTGGGTCACGAGGTGGTGATGCGGCGATATGTGAAAGTGATGTCAACTCTGCTGAAGGGTCGCCTCAATGCCATCAAATTGTCGAGCGGTGTCATTGAATTGTTTAGTACAATAATCCTCGAATTGAGTGAGACATGCAGAGATGTCGGAAAGTGAAGCCGCTGCATGAGCTGGGCGATGTCTCGATTGTGGTTCCTCATGTGGGTGTGGGACATCGTCAGTAATTTCCTCAAGATCTTCCTCTTCGGTGGTAGGTGCTAGCCGATATTGGGGGGATCGATCCCACGTCGACGTTGGATCATTCTCATATGTAGCATCGTCTGAATGCCCGGTGGGGGCATCTAACCTATCAGTGTGAGGGAGAAAATCTGAGCAACGGTGTTGAGGAGCCTGAAATATCTAGCCAAGCATGTGATGTATGGACCCATAGATATGAGCCCCCCTCCTATGTTGCTCCGTTTGATGTTGAATGGCATGAGCTATAAAATAGGCGAGGTCGAAAATGTACTCGTTTCCCATACACCATAAGAAGTAGGCGTCGTGAGTATTGACGACACCGATGCTCTCTCGCCTACCTGTCAGTGTATGGGCTAAAATAGCATGTATGTACCTCAAGGATGGGACGAGAGCCGTCGCCTTGGAGAGACTAGGGTCATAGGAGGCATTGTGAGGTGTTATATTGTACCAGCATCTCGTGGGAGTGTTGTAGATATGGCGATGGAGCGTCTCGAGATCATTATCCTCTATAAATTCGTTGGTATAGAGTCCCACTGTGGCCCCGAATTGCGGTACATTCATTTCTCGTACAATACCTCCTAAACGGAATTGGATCGTGCCGGGGTCATCGTGGCGCGTCATCACCGTCTAAAGGTGGAAAGTGGAATATAGCTCCAAAGTGAGCTCTAGATATGTGGGCTCGATGATATTGAAGAATTGGTCCCATGGATCGGTAGTCAGGAGAGCCCGTACATCGTCAGCTAGTTGGACCTGCTCCAAAGTGGCCCAATCAATGCACCTCCCTATACCGAGGGGTCGCGTGCGAAGTATCTTATAAAGGTCCTCCTGAGATCCTGGAGGAAATTGTAAAAATGGATGTCATACTTTGGCGGTTGCCCTGGCTGATGACGAACCGGGTCTCTTTCGTTTTTTGGAACTAGGGACTGCGGTTTTCTTGCCTCGGGACGATGACATTATGGTCCTGAAAATAATCAATAATCAATGATTCAAGTACATTTTCAACCAGTACATATTGCATTACATTTAAGAATTCAACCATATCAAAAATAAAAAATCACAAGAGAAAACTAATATTTTTCATAATCCTAATTATTATTACTTAAACAATGACTAAATGAATAAATCTATCTAATAGACAATATAACTAATATTAAACAATAATAATAAACTAACTAAAGACTAAATAAAAGTCTAGTGATAAAATAGTCTAATGGAGGAGAATGTAAAAATGAGAGGTGACCGGTGGAGTTTTGTCGAGGCGCACGGGTGTTGAGTGGTGGTGCACGGGCGTATGCTACAAATAGATGGGTGAACACGGCTGTGTTGCGATTGTGGATGGGCGTGTGTTTCGCCAGCACGGGCGTGGACTGGTTTTATATGTGTATGTGAAAGAGAGGAAGAGGTAAGGGATAGGGGAAGTCAAGGGAGGAGGGGATTTTGCTGGTGGCCGGAATGGGGGAGTGGTTTTTGGAGAGAAACGACTAGGGTTTTGGGGGTTGGGGAAAATTTTGGGGGAAACGGTTGTTGGTTTCTTTAAATAGGGGTGGGAGACACAGTCAGGGGCCACGCTCATGTTCCCTTTATTCAGCCTGTGTTTTTCAAAAAATTTTATTTCAGGCTCGTTTATGTTGTGTTCCACGCCCGTATCGCATGGGTGTACCTAGCATTGTTCGTTTCTCCCACGCCCATGTCAATGGTCCCCCACTCGTGTTTCACAAGCCAGTGTTGTCCACGGCCTTAGAGCATAGGCGTGTTTAACGCCCGTGTTCTTTACTTAGGATCGACCATGGTTTAGATGCATGGGCGTGTCACACGACCATGTCCATTAGTCAGTTTTGAACACGGTCACGTCTCACGGTCGTGTCATTTAGTTGTAGCTCGTGGCTTGGGGAAAATTTTGCCCTGTTTCTGCACCATCTTTGACATGCCCATGAACCTGTTCGTGGTATCCACACAGCCACGGGCACGGCAGTGTGTGAGGCCGTGTGGGTGGAGAAACCTACACTTTTTGTTAGTTTATAGTTGGATGCTAAAAAAGGAAAGATAAAAATAAAAATAAAAATAAAATTAATGTGGTTAGTACTCGAGTTGTCTCCCGAGAAGTGCTCGTTTATAGTCTTAAGCTAGACTTTCCCTGTTTTTAGTTCTAAATGAAGGTTCAGAGAGCTGAAGCTCCTCTCTTATATCCCTAAAATTTTCGCCATTATAAAGTTTTAGTCACTGCTCGTTTACCTTGAACGTGCCGTAATTTGGATGAGTTACCTCGGTTGTACCATAGGGAAAGATAGTTTTGATTACGAAAGGACCTGACCATCTTGATTTCAACTTCCCAGGGAATAATTTGAGCCTTGAATTATATAACAGAACTAGATCTCCTACTTTGAATTGCTTTGGTTGCTTTAAACGAGCATCATGGCATCGCTTTGTTGCCTCTTTGTATAGTCGTGAATTCTCATAGGCGTTAGCTCGCCATTCATCTAGCTCGTTCAACTGCATCATCCTCTTCTCACTTGCAGTTTTACTATCGTAATTTAGAAATTTTATAGCCCAAAAATGTTTATGTTCTAATTCAAATGGTAGGTGACAACTTTTTTCGTATACAAGTCTGTATGGGGATGTTGCTATGGGCGTTTTAAACGCTGTTCAATAAGCCCATAAAGTATCGTCTACTTTTAATGCCCAATCCTTCCTGTTTGATTCAACTGTCTTCTCTAGAATACGCTTGAGCTCTTGATTTGCTGCTTCTACTTGTCCACTGGTTTGAAGGTGATAAGGGGTAGTTGTTTTGTGGTGTACTCCATATTTCTTTAAGACTTTGTCAAATTGAGTATCACAAAAATGAGTACCCCTATCGCTTATAATTGCTCTGGGTGTGCCAAATCGAGAAAAGAGTTTCTTAAGAAATCTTACTACCATTCTGGCATCATTCGTAGGTAAAGCTTGAGCTTCTACCCATTTTGACATGTAGTCTACTACTACTAAAATATATTTGTTCCCAAATGAACTAGGGAATGGGCCCATAAAATCAATACCCCAAATGTCAAAAATTTCACATGATAGTATGTACGTTTGAGGCATTTCATTGTGTTTAGAGATATTACATGTTCTCTGACATCTATCACATGAAGCAACATACCTGTTAGCGTCTTTGAACAAGGTAGGCCAAAAAAAACCTGATTTGAGTATTTTGTGTGCTATCCTTATCCCATTGTAATGTCCTCCTGAAGGACCTGAATGGCAATGTTCTAAGATTTTGCCTGCTCTGCTTTTGTAACACATCTTCGAATTACTTGATCTGCACATATACAAAAAAGAAAAGGATCCTCCCAAAAATAGTTTTTCACATCAGCAAAAAATCTCTTCTTTTGATGATGTGTTAACCTTTTTGGTAGGATGTTAGCAGCTAGGTAATTTGTAATGTTTGCAAACCAGAGTATCTCGGAGTTAGAAATAGCAAATAATTGTTCTACAGGAAACGAGTCATTTATCTCCCTCTCATCTAGTTCTTTGATATGTGGATTTTCAAGTCTAGATAGATGATCTGCTACAAGATTTTCAGCTCCTTTCTTATCCTAAATTTCTAGATCAAATTCCTGCAAGAGTAAAATCCATCTCTTGAGTCGAGGTTTTACATCAGTTTTTGTTAAAAGACAACGAAGAGCTGAATGGTCAATGTAAACAACAACTTTAGATAATATCAAATACTGTCTAAATTTATCAAATGCAAAAAACCACAGCTAGCAATTCTTTTTCCATGGTGGTGTAATTTTCTTGTGCAGCCGTTAATGTCTTGCTAGCGTAATAGATCGGCTGAAAATGCTTGTCCCTTCGCTGTCCCAAAACTACACCTACTGCAAAATCGCTCACATCACACATTAGTTCAAAGGGTAAATTCCAATCAGGTGCAATTATAATTGGAGTATTTATTAATTTATCTTTGAGGATGTCAAATGCATCTAAACATTCTTGATCAAAATTAAAAGGTACATCTTTTTCTAGTACTTTTGTTAAAGGCTTAGCTATTTTAGAAAAATACGTAATAAATCTTCTATAAAATCCAGCATGTCCTAAAAAGCTTCTAATAGCCTTAACTGAACTAGGAGGAGGCAATTTTTCTATGGTTTCAACCTTTGCTATGTCTACCTCAATCTCTTTACTAAAATTTTTATGTCCTAACACAATCCCCTCTCGAACCATAAAGTGACACTTTTCCCAATTTAAAACAAGGTTCGTTTCCTCACATCTCATCAGAACTCATTTTAGATTTTTAAGGCAAAGATGAAAAGAATTACAAAATACCGAAAAATCATCCGTAAATACCTCCATAATGTCTTCCACAAGTTCATCAAAGATAGCCAGCATGCAGCGCTAAAAAGTAGCAGGAGCATTACATAATCCAAAAGGCATTCTACGATAAGCAAACGTACTGTATGGACATGTGAATATTGTCTTTTCTTGATCCTCAGTGGCTATTGGGATTTGGAAGTAGCTGGGGAGCCCGTCCAGGAAGCAGTAGTACATATGCCCAGATAATCTTTCCAACATTTGATCAATAAAAGGAAAAGGGAAGTGATCTTTTCTGGTGGCGTCATTCAACTTTCTATAGTCAATACAAACTCTCCAACCTGTGACTGTTATTGTAGGAATTAATTCATTCTTTTCATTGGCTACAACAACCATGCCTCCTTTCTTTGGAACAACCTGCACAAGGCTTACCCAAGAACTGTCAGAAATAGGATAAATTATTCCAACATCTAGGAGTTTAATTACCTCAGCTTTGACAACTTCTTTCATGTTGGGATTCAATCGTCTTTGAGGTTGCACACATGGTTTATACTCATCTTCCATTAAAATTTTGTGGGTGCAAAACGATGGACTTATTCCTTTAATGTCAGAAATTTTCCAAGCTATGGCTCTTTTATGTTCCCTTAGTACCTTTAGCAACTCGTCTTTCTCATTGGGTTCCAATTCTGAAGAGATAATTACTGGTAGCGTAGAATTATCCCCGAGGATTGCATATTCTAAGTGTTTTGGCAACTGTTTTAATTCCAATTTTGGTGGCTCATCAATAGAGGGTTTTTGTTTTAGTTCGTCGTTGATTTCAATGCCCTCTTCTTTCTTTTGTCTAGAGGTAGATGTATTAGAATTCAACTCATCTGTATCATCATCTTCCCCCTCACCTTGAGTGAAACACAATTTCATTGTGTCGTTATATATGATTTCCCGCAAAGAATCTTGAATAAGATGATCAATGGCATCAATAAAATAACAGGAATCATCTTGTTCTCTAGAGTACCATATAGCATCATAAATTTGGAAAATAATTTTGTTGTCGCCTATCCTTAACACGAGTTTTCCATCACCTACATCAATAACAGCTCTAGCAGTAGCTAAAAAAGGGTGCCCCAAAATGAAAGGTGCCTCAATGTCTTCATCCATGTCAAGCACAACAAAATCAACAGGGAATATAAATTTATCAATTTTTACCAGAATGTCTTCAATAACTCCCCTAGGATATTTGATAGATCTGTCAGCTAATTGAATACTCATCCTAGTGGGTTTTGGTTCCCCAAGACCAAGTTTCTTAAACATTTTATAAGGCATTAAATTAACATTGGAGCCTAGATCAGCTAGTGCTTTCTTAATATTTAAACTACCAATTAAACAGGGAATAGTGGAACTTCCTGGATCTTTTAGTTTAGTTGGTAGCTTGTTTTGGAGGATGGCTGAACATTCTTCATTGAGTTCCAGTGTTGATATTTCTTCAAACTTCCTTTTATTTGTTAGAAGTTCTTAGGAATTTTACGTACGTCGGCATCTATGAAATAACTTCAACAAAAGGTAAGTTAATATGCAACTATTTAAAAAGTTCAAGAAATTTACCGTATTGTACATCTAATCGGTCTTTCTTCAACTTTGCCAGATATGGGATTGGTGGTTTACATTCTTCGTGTACTGGCGTTACATCTTCAACTTTCTCATCTATTGCTTTATCTGTGTCATGTGGTATCTTCTTCGTTGTTTCAACTGACTCCTTTCCACTTCTCAGTGTAACTGCTTTCACCTGCTCTTTTTCCTTAGGTAAACTTTCTGGTTGCCTTTCAGAAACTAAATTAGTTAGTTTTCCAATTTGATCTTTAAGCCCTTGAATTGATGCTTGTTTTTTGTTCAATATTGTTTCGGTATTTTGGAAACGAGTTTTTGACACCTCTATAAATTTTGTCAGCATTTCTTCAAGGTTTGGCTTCTTTTCTTGTAGGAAGGATTGTTATCTCTAGTTTCTTTGACTATCCCATGAGAAATTTGAATGGTTCCTCCAACCTGAATTGTAAGTGTTACAATAATGGTTATTTTGAGGTATAAAATTGTTATCCATGTAGTGAACTTGTTCGTTTTCAGTATTCGGGTTGTAAGGTGGATAATCTGTGTTCTTCCTCCAACCTCCATTTAGATTGCACTGTATAACTGGGTGTACCTGCAAAGAATCACATAAACCATCAATCTTTTTATTTAACATATCTACCTGGTTTGATAGCATGGTGACTGCGTCAAGGTTGAAAACTTCAGCTGCTTTTGCTGGCTTCATCCTTGTGACTTGCCACTGATAGTTATTCAGTGACATCTCCTCTATAAACTCGTAGGTAGCCTGAGGAGTTTTGTTATTCAAGGTTCTGTCGGTGGCTGAATCAATCAATTCTCTAGTTGAAGGGTTCACACCGTTGTAAAAAGTTTGGACTTGTGGCCACAAGGGCAGTCCGTGGTAAGGGCACCTTCTCAATAAATCTTTGTATCTCTCCTATGCATCGTAAAGTGTTTCTAAATCCATCTGCACAAAAGAAGAGATATCATTCCTTAACTTGGCCATTTTAGCCGGCGGAAAATATTTTAATAAAAACTTTTCGATCATTTGTTCCCATGTAGTAATTGATCCTCATGGAAGAGAATGCAACCATTGTTTAGCTTTATTCCTTAATAAAAAGGGAAATAACCGAAGACGGATGGCATAATCAAAAATCCCATTTGTTTTGAAGGCATCACAAAATTCGAGGAAATTTGCTAAGTGTGTGTTAGGATCCTCATCCTGCAAACCATCAAACTGAACAAACTGTTGTATCATCTGAATAGTGTTAGGTTTCAACTAAAAATTATTTGCAGCAATAGCAGGTCTAACAATACTTGACTCAGTTCCTGTTAAATTAAGTTTAGCATAATCATACATAGTTCGAGGAGCATAATGTTCGGCCGCCTTTGGAGGTAGCAGATTATTCTCAGCCATCTCTTCGGTGGTATTAGTTTCGATTTCTTGCTCTTCTTCTATGTAATTTAAGCTGCGCCTTATTTTTCTACGATTTCTTTGAACAGTACCTTCAATATCACTGTCGTAAATCAAAGGTCCCGTCGGGTTCCTCCTAGTCATAAACTAGAGGTACCTATCAAGAACAAATAAAAGAAGGAAAATCAGTAAAGTTAAAAGCAAAATAAAAATAAAAATAAATTGTAAAAATAAAAATGGCTAAAGTAATAAAAATTGAGCGTTCTTAATATTTTAGTTCCCTGGCAACGGCGCCAAAAACTTGATGGTGTATGTCAGAGTCTTAAAAATTTATAAAAAGAATGATCCAGCCTAGAAACTAACTGTGACAATGATTGAGGCAAGCGCACCTATCGAACAGTAGTATAGCTATGGCAATACTGGATTGTCGAACCCAAAGGAACCAAAAGTACTAATACTAACTTTCTTTTTATTATTTAGCCTAAGAATTAAAGGAATTTGTTATCTAATCTAAAATTAACTAACTACTAAGCTAAAGATGCAAAGACAAAGAGAAGGAATTCGGGAAAATATCTTTGGGAAAAACCAATTGATTAAGACAATACCTGAGGAAGAATCCATCTAGACATCACTTGTTATCTAATCCACCTAGACTTCATTTGTTATCTAACTCTGAACCAGATGATTTATTCACTTGACTTGATCCGTAGGATTCTTTAATTTATATTAATACATCTTTCGAGGCTACTAACGTCTAACCCTAGGTTGATTAATTGAAATAGAAAGCCCTAGAGTTGCATTAACTCGATCTATGGACTCCCATATTAGGTTTGACCCTAATCTGGTAGATTTTCTTCATCCTATTTCTAGTGTTGTGATCAACTCTGCTTAACTATGCTAGATCTACTCTCAAATAGGGACTTTTGCTCCACTGCTTAAGCACATTAATACTTGAATCAGTATCCTGAAATATCAAAGTAAGAATTAACAACACATAATTAAGAACAAAATAAGTATTTATCATATAGTTCAGAAAATAATAACAATATCCGTCTTAGGTTTCATCCGCCTCAAGTATCTGAGGGTTTAGTTCATAATAATAAAAGAATACATCTTAGAAGAAAAGATAAAACAAAACATAAGAAAACCCTAAACCCCCTGAAGGATTTGAAGGAGAGATCCTCCATCTTGAGTATAACTCCGGCTTCTTGAGATGAATCAACTGGCTTTCTTTGAGTGAATCCCACAATTCTGGCCTCTCTGGCTCGACTCCTTGGCCTAGCTAGACGCCTAACTAGACTCTCCCCTGAAGGTTGGCCTCTAGGGTGTTTATCTGGGCTTTTGGAATGGCTTTCCTTGCCTCTAAGTACCCTAATCTAAATGAAACTCTTCTTTGTCATGACTAGGATACACCCATGGCACACGCCCATGTGAATCATGGACAGGCAGTGTTCGGGTCCGTTAATGAGGCACGGTCGTGTGGTCTTAGGCCTAGGCCGTGTCGATTTTGTGATATGGCCCATTTACTCTGTTTTGGGCCCGTTTCTTGTTATTTTCATCATCCGGTGCTCTCCTGAGTATAAAACATGAAAATAGAGGATTAGAGCACCAAATTCCACAATTCAAGGCTTAAATCATCCAAAAGTATGCTAAATGTGGGATTAAAATATGTTTAAATCAGAGTTTATCACTATGTTAGTCCGAGAACTGACTAAACCGTAGCTCTGATATCACCAAATGTAACACCCCTTACTCGTGTTCAACGCCTGAACTGGATACGAGACATTACCGAACTTATCCTGCTTAAACATACAACTTTGGGCTATAAATTTTCTTTTCAACTTTAAACTTCTTATTCAAATACATAACATCCGTATTATGGGTCTACGAGGCCTTAAACATATACTTGAAATGCCTCGGGACCAAATTGGAAACTTTCAAACACTTGGAAAAATTTTGACATGAAACAAGGCCACACGCCCCAGTGAAGAGTGGGACACGCCTGTGGGGAATATCACACGCCCATGTTCCACACCCGTGGTCGACACTGACTTGCATCACATGGCCTATCGCACGCCCGTGTGCTTGGCCCATGCGCCAAAACCATGGCATTCTGTTTATGACATCATCACCTCACTATGGTCACACGGCCAAGGCACACGTCCGTGTCCTTAGACCATGTGTCGAATTAAATTCCTAATTTTAAGTGCAAACTTCACACGGCTTAGGCACACGCCCATGGCCAAGGCCGTGCCTCCCACACGGCTGAGACACATGGTCGTGTCTCTGCCTGTGTGTTTACTACTGAGCATTTTGACTTTTTAAACCTAGCATGCAGCGGACACACGACCGATCAACACACCCATGGGGCTGACCGTGTGTCTCACATGGTCTAGACACACACTCATGTGTCTACCCGTGTGGACATTAAAAAGGCTATGTTCCAAGCCAAATGCCACCCTACATAGCAAACATATTTACACCAACTCAATTCAACATAACTTATGACCCTAAGGCACTCTCAAGAACTCAAATTAAGCATCCACACAAGCATGAACTTCATAATCTCGTCATTATTGAATATATAAATGAACTTGTCAAGTATCGGCCTAATTCTATTGGCCATTTACAAAGTGAATTTGATGATATAAATAGCAAACACTTTGGCTAACAAATAAGACATAACAAAATACCCAAGTCCTATATATTCCATACTCAAAATAAGTCTAACTTGTTATACCAAAGAGATGTCGATAGTGTGATATTTGAACTCTGACGTCCCATGATCCTTGAGTTATCTTGGCAATACTACAAGGAAAAAGGAAATGAGAGGGGTAAGCATAAAGTTTAGTACGTTTGCATGAAAATAAATAGCAACAATAAGCTCATGATGACATCAATCCATGGCATTAGATAACCACACAAAGTCATAAGAACTTTGCCATAACTTACTCGTACTTGTTCTTATCTAGAACATACCATGCCACATATCGTAAACATTCTTCATGAATTTCTCACAGGTACCTATATTCACTCAATCACATGACTTTAGTACTAATCTCATATCTATTTCCAAGCTTATCTATTTACCCCACTAATCACTAGGGGTACTCAAAAACGCATATTCATCATCAATAACATAAACACGAAGCCAATGCCACATCCCAGATGTGGTCTTACATGGGGTCACCTCTGAGTGACGATGCCATATCCCGGATATGGTCTTATACGATTCTCATATTCAATACCGAAGCCATATCCCAGATATGGTCTTATACGAGATCTCAATCCGATGCTGAGGCCATGTCCCTGACACGGTATTGCACGGGACCTTATTATTATCCATCTCATGTCTCGGTGATAGTAATTTCACATTTATTATAGTCCCATCGGGACTTCAACATGTCAACTTTTATCATCTTTCTCATTCAACACCAATACTCAATTTCATAGAATATGATGCATCATTATAATATCAAACATTCTCAAATATGCTAGCATAAATGTTGAATTTATTACATACAAACTTACCTCGATTTCAAAACAAGCTAGATCGTTGATCTAGTCCGATACTTTGTTCTTTCCCCGATTGAGGTTAATTCTTGGTTCTTCTTGATCTATAATAGCAAATTAGCTCATTTAAAAATTCACATTAATAATTGCATTTCAATAATCATGCTTTGAGAAAATTACTATTTTGCCCTTAGACTTTTGTAAAATGACCATTTTACCCCTAGGCTCGAAAATCAATTTTAATCAAATTTCTTTCTTTAACGAGCCTAGGTGACCCTCTGTTTTTCTTATGGAAACCATAAAAACTTATTATTTCACACATTTACCACAAATTTCACAACATATACAAAGAGGTCCTTTTAGGTGTTTTCATGGAAACACCTTTCACAAATATTGTTTATCTATCAATCAAGACTCATTTTCTTCCAGAAGAATGCAGCAACTTAATAGCTTTCATGGAAAAACTCTAAACTCTTCACCATTTTACAAAATAGTCCCCTCTTTAGAAAGCTTAACATTTAGGGGCTCGAAAAGTACAAATGTTATCAAGAAATAATCACTAAAATACTTACTTCTAAGGAGAAGAGTGTGCTGAAAAGTACAAATGTTATCAAGAAATAATCACTAAAAGCCCCATTTTCTGTAAATTTTCAATGGAGAAATGAATGAGAAAAGATGATACCTTTTCTTTCTTTATTTTAATAAAAAATTCCAATTTAGTCTACCTAACACACCTACTTGACCAAATTTTGACCTCTATTGTCCCCTATGGTTGGCCAACCTTTATTTAAAGGGGATAATTTCCATTTAAAGACCTCCAATTAATATTCTATGGCTATTAGGTACCTTTAGCTTGAAATTTTAAACTTTCGCACTTTATGCGATTTAGTCCATTTTCGCGATTAAACCTGAAATTGCTAAAATTAAAGCACCAAAATTTTCATGTACTTATATAATCATGCTCTAACTCATAAAATATCATGAAAATAATTTTCTGTAACCTAGGATTAGTGGTTCCAAAGCACTGTTCTGACTAGCCCCTAAATCGGGCTGTTACAAGTAAAATGGTGACTACTGCTATGATTGCCCATCATTTTGTAGCCACTATCAATGATCACCCAAAAATGAAGCTGAGGGAAATTCAAAGAATATGTGCTTCAGATATGCATGTAAATGTGAGCATTGACTATTTTTACGAAGCCAAGAAAATATGAAGGAGAAAATGGTTAGGGATTCCAAGAAAGAATTTGGCCTATTATGGGACTATGCTTAAGAGTTAGGTCAAGGATATTAGGCATCACAATAAAAATAGTTGTTCAAAATGTGACAGTAAACTCCTCTTCTCATTTTATGAGGTTTTATGTGTGCTTTGATGCACTAAAGAGAGGCTAGAAAGTGGGGTGTAGGCCACTCATTGGGCTAGATGGTTGCTTTCTAAAAGGTCCATTTAAGAGTGAATTTCTCGCAACTGTTGGAAGGGACGCAAATAACCAAATGTTCTTTATTGCATGGGCTATGGTTAAAGTGGAGTGCACTGATTCGTGGGTTTGGTTTCTCAGTCTTCTATCAGTTAATTTGGGCTTCGAAGATGGGTATGGGTACACAATTATTAGTGACCAACAAAAGGTTAGTTAATTAACTCATTTGGACTTGGTATTGTCTTATTATTCTGTTAATTATGATTAGCTAGATTTTTTGAACAATCTATCTGGTTCATTATGACAAAAGTAAGGTCTTGAGATTGTGATTTCTGACATACTTCCATGGTGGAGCATAGGAATTGTGTGAGGTACCTATTTGCAAGTTGGTCAAGAAGAAAGCTAGGGAAATCTTTTGAGTTTAATTTCTGGCAGGTTATGAAGTCCAAAACTAAGAGGGAGTGGGAGAAACTATGTGTAGCACTGTAGAAGAAAGATGAGGATGCTTACAATAATTTGATGAGAAATTCTGAAAGATGTGGGCTAGGGCTTTTTTGGGGACTACTTGTAAACCAGACCTAGTTGGCAACAATTTATGTGAAACTTTTGATTTTAGCATTTTTGAAACTAGGTTTAAAAGTATTATCAGAATGCTTGAGGATATTAGAACCAAGATGATGACTAGAATAGTACAAAAAAGGAAGTTATGTAATGGATGGAAGGAAAATTATGGTCCACTAGTAAAATTTAAGTTTGATGCTAGCAAGAAGGATTCTGTAGAGTGGAAATTGATATGGAATGGTAAAAATAGAAGTGAGATGAGAAAAAGAAGTTATCAATATATAGTGGACCTAAGTCAAAGGAAATGTAGTTGTAGAAGTTGGAAGATTAGTGGGATTCCATGTGCCCATGCATGTGTTTCCATGTATCACCTAGGGCTTCTACCAAATGACTATCTGCATGAATATTATTGATACAACCTCATCCCTATTGCAGTGTTCGAGTCGTTAATGTGCCTGATCGTTGAAAATTGAGAAGTATCATTCTTAGTGTAATCGGCTAAGTAAAAGGGTTTAACAAAGGGTTCAAAAGGGTTTAAGGTGATGATGGATAATGGTTCGGTTAGGTATTGAAACAAAGTGAAGTTGATAGTTGAAATGGTTAAGTAAGCTTAAGGTCAAGAATGAACCAATACTATAAGTGAGTATTGACCCAAGAATTATAAGACACTTAAGTTGATGGAAAAATGATAGACTGAACCTTGATCCGCTATCTATTAAGAGATAGGAACCAGAGGTATGAAGGGTTGAATGCCACACTCGATGAGTGATAAGTTAACGAAGAATCAAGGTAGATGCCACTAGCAAGCTAGATAAGTCAGCTTGAGTCTTAAAAGAAAATTCGGAGTTGAATTAAACTCACAAAGATAACAATATTCATCAAAGTATCAAAAGTCTGAATTACAACTAATGAGCTTCATATTTATAGCTCAATACATAGGCTAGCTGAATGGACACTTAAGTAACTAAATGGAAAGCTTGTGTTCAGCTAAATTGAGCTGAAATTTCCGTGAAGCTTCCAAGAATGTCCCTTAAAGTTTCCAAGGTCAACTTGGCTTAATTGAAGTCATGATGAGCTAAATAGACTTGCTTAGGTTCGGTCAAAAGGTGTCTACATGATTTAATGAAGTGCCTTGATGAGCTGATTAGTCTTGAGCTCTTAAATATCAGCTTGGGGCACTTCAATGGCCTTTACGTGTGAACAAATGAATTTAAGTAGCCTTTGTGTGTGAATGTTCAAAATCGAATGGACAACAAATGTGAAAGGAACTTCCAGCAAGTGTAAAGCACTTGGGTTGTTGATGTCCACGATGGGGCAGTATTCGGATGGCACTATATGAAGCGTTGTATGGTCGGAGGTGTCGAACTCCTACATGTTGGACTGAATTAGGGGAACGACGAGTTTTGGGTCCAGAGATTGTGGCAGAATCTGAAGAGAAGGTTGAGATAATTCGGGCACGGTTGAAGGAAGCTTCTGATAGACAAAAGTCGTATGCAGATCTTAAACGAAAGGAAATAGAATTTGATATGGGAGATCAAGTATTTCTTAAGGTTTCGCCTTGGAAAAAGGTGATGAGATTTGGTCGGAAAGGGAAGTTAAGTCAAAGGTTTATAGGACCTTATCGGGTATTGAAGCGAGTTGGACCAGCGGCATACCAGTTGGAGTTGCCTTCAGAATTGAAACAGATGTACGACATATTCCATGTGTCCATGCAACGTCGTTATCGATCGGATCCATCTCATGTGGTTCTAGTTGAAGAGGTGGAGTTAAGGCCAGATTTGTCCTACAAGGAGGAGCCGATTCAGATCTTGGAACAAGATGTGAAAGTGCTACGAAGGAAATCAGTTCCTCTAGTCAAAGTTTATGGCGCAATCATGGATCGGAGGAAGCTTCGTGGGAGCCAGAAGAGGCAATGCGACAGCAATAACCTCACTTGTATTAGCCAGGTAATTTCGAGGTCGAATTATTTTAAGGGGGTAGAACTGTAATATCCTAGACTATAGCTTATGCATTAATACTAAGTTATATGAAATAGCATGCTTGTGTGTGTTGTGAATGTCCGTTATGAATTTGGTGAACCTTAGTGCGTAGGTGAGCACTTTAGAAATTACTCGATTTTAAAGTTTAAAGAGGGAACTAAGGCAAGGTGGCCTTAAGAAAATTTATAGAGGAAATTTGACATGAAATTGGGCTTAGAAAAGTGGTTACAAGGCGCCACTTAAGGCCCTGGAAATGACGCCACCAGCATGTGAGGAGGGGCTTGTGTTCGAGTCGCGTGGGAAGCAAAACTTTAAGGCTTTTATTTTTGCATGTGACATCAATGAGAGGGGAATAGGGGGACGGCACCAAGGCTAGATTTTAGGAGTTTTTATCCTTTTATTTTCAAGAGATAAATGATGGATTATTTTAATAAAGAGATAAAGAGGAAAATAAGGATATGAGATTGATGGCCAAGTAGGGGACTCTAGCTTAGTAATTTCGGCAAAAAGAGGAAAAATAAGGCCATTCATCATTCTTTCTTTCTCCTTCTCTCTCTGCCGAATTTTCTCTGCCACTATTCTTCTTTTCTTTTCAATTCTTCAAGAATCCGAAAGTTCTTTTCTTTCATCATTCTTGCCGAAAATTTCAAGCATCATACTCTTCATCTCCATATTTTGTTAAAGGCCGAACCACCATAGCACTCTCTCTTTTCCATTAGAGCCGATTCTTCACTTGGTCATCATTGCCGAAATTATTGATCCACATCCTAGCCATAGTCGAATTTCTTTGTGGGTTTAAGTAAGGGTGCAGTCGACTACATCATTAGGGGTATGATCAAATTTGATTTCTATACTTTTTTTTGTAGGCTTGTCGAAATCTAGGAACTAATTCCTTTATGTCTTTGGCCGAAACTTTGAGGAAGGTTTACGGGATTTAGGTGTTGTCGAATTCAGAAAAGGATCTTTTGGGATTTGAGATCCGCAAGGTAAGTACATATGTACATTCGGCCAAGGCCCTATTCAATGATTAGATCTATTCCTTATTTTATTCAAAAGTTGAAAACTAACTAGTTCAATGATTAAGTGTATAGTCGATTGCAATAAAGAACCATCACAAGGTTTCGGGATATGTTTAGGAATCAAATCGACAGCAAGGTAAGATTTTGATTGTGATAAACCCTTCGGGATTTGATTATTTGGCCGAATGGCCTATAGCTAAAGTATGTAGTGTTGGCCGAATATAGGAATTGAAGATCTAAATCAATAGATCGGGTTTTCGGGATTTGGAGTGATCTCGATAAGAATATCAGGTGTGTACCCTTCCCTAAGACTTAATAAATTTAAAGCATTACATTTAATATAATTGTTATAATGATGTGAAAGCTATGGCTAAGGTACCATGTTATGGTACAAAGTACTCAGGTACGTTTTCCTACTCCTACTAGGATTATAATAAGATCTGTTATGGTGCATATGTGAAACTATAAGAATGTGAATAAGGGATATGACATGGTTAATGAGTATTTGTATGACATGGGGCATATGGGATATTATGAAAGGGGAAGTGAACATGGTGACTTATGTCACGATATCTGAATGTGGTGACCTTAGTCACAATTATCTGAATGTGGTGTCTCATGACACAAAATATTATCTTGTGGCTATGCCACAATATTTATAAGGGCGATGAGCACGCCGATCGCAAATGATCGCCTTCGATGGTGTGTAGCGGATGGAGGGTTGACTCGTGAGTCCCCACGGTGTGCAAAGTTGGTAGTGCTGTGATGTGTAGCGGATGGCATCTAGGTTTGGGTTCGGGTTTGCATCATATTATTTAAATGCTATATGTACATGTATGATTTGATATGCCTGAATTTGTTAGGACTTAGTGTTGTGGTTACACATTGAGTCTGTTGACTCACCCCGTTGTGGGATTATTTTTCGTGTGACGATCGTAATGGACTGCCTCAGGAAGCTTAGGGGTGGCCATGCTCAAACAAGGAATTTATTTTATTTGGACTTTTTATTTTAAGTACTTTGAATTTAATTTTTGGATTTATTTGATGTAATAAGGTCATAGTTGAACTACTTTATTTTACTTTTATTTATTATGTTACTTAATTTTTATCAATTAAAGGATTAAGTAAATTTATTTTAAAATAAACTCTAAATGTTTTGTCACCTAAAATAAAGGGTTTTCAATATAAGATAAACTTGTTTTCAACTCGAGCCCAACCTAAAAACAATCTTTCTTTCAAAGCACACGCTTTTTCCAAAGTAACAAAAGAATTTTGAACCAGGTTTACATCGAGGAACATACCAGATCCGGTCGGGGCTCGTGAAATTTGGGTTTGGGGTGTTTGATTTAGTATCGAGCCCGTTTTGAACTCTCGGCCTGGGGTTTAAAGCCCACAATGTTTTAAAATTAAGGCCCAAATGAATTTTGAGGAAGTTTTTAAACAGGTTTACTGGCATGGCACCTAAGTCTCTGACCCGAAGTCCACCAGGTAAGTACCCTATCCATTTGTGTGATTTATAGTATGCACTGTAGAAGGGTAGAAATGGAACGTAGAATAGTGTGATAGGTACTTGAACCCTAGGACTAGGTTACCCCAACAAATACATAAGACTTAATGCCTAATTAAACAAACCTGTGGTTAAGTCGCCGAGTTAGGGTGTGGCAACCTTTGTGCGCATGTCTAGGATTGGATCAGGAAGAGCACTCGGTACTTAAGCGGGCCCTAGTGACTCACCACCTCTCTTCATTTGAAATCCTACTGCAGTGCGTAGCTTCGGTTCACCCTAACCAAGAGGACTCAGTCACGGGCTAAACCCAATAACTAAAACCCGAAAGGGACTAGCCATATTTTCATGGAAACCCTAGTTTTAAAATTTCCAAATTACCCCTTTAAATAGTAGCAAAAATTTATTTTGGAAAATTTTCAAAGAATTTTTGATTTGCAAAATTACCTAAATACCCCTGGCTGTAAAATTACAAAAATGCCCTTGGTTTATAAAATGACCAAACTACCCACAGTTTTATCAAAATTTCCTTACTTTATAACAAGTCCAAAAACCCTAATTTGCAAAATATCAAAATACCTTAATTTTAGAAAATTACGAAATTGCCCCTAACCTGCAAATTACCAAAATGACCTTAATTTCCAAAATTTTTGCAACATCACCGTTTCGAAAAACAAATTCTCAAAAAAAAAAAAGAACCCCCAAGTTTTACAAATTTTGAAATACCTCTGAATTATTAAGCTTTACAAATTTACCCTGGTTTATTACCGAAATACCCCCGGATTTCAAAATTTCCAAAATACCCCCCGAGAATGCAAAATTACCAAAATACCCTTATTGACAAAATCACCAAGGAACCTTATTTTGAAAAATTACAAAAATACGCCTGTAGGACAAATTACGAAAATACCCTTAGGGTAGGAATAGACAAAAATATAGAAATAGAGAATGTGTGTGAATGAATGCTTGAATGAATGTGCTCCTCTAAATTAGGATAGAAGACTTGAACTTTGATCGATCGAAAGAACTACTTCTAAACTTCTTTCATAAAAATTCCTTCACGAATAATCAAGTGAAACGAAATACTAATTCATAAAATTTCTTAATCAGATTAAAGCACGAACGTAGACATGAGCTCTAGGGGACGTGGACGTAACGTACGAGGACGAGGTAGAGGTAGAATGACCGTATCGAAACCCATTAGATCGGGTCAAGGATCTGAAAATGAGGTACTGCCACCACCACCGCAGCCATCGGTCTTTGAGCGATGAAGATCGCATGAGAGAGCGATGCTATATCGCAGGCTGTGCTGCGAGTTCTTAAGTTGGTGGCTGGTGCAGAAGGAAATTCGGGAGCTCGAAAGTTGGTACCTGAGCTACTTCGTGCCAATGGAGCTGAGGTGTTCCGTGGCGTATCTGGTGTAGCACCCAGTACGGCTGAATATTGGTTGGAGGCAACCGAGCGTATTATGGATGAGCTCGATTTGACCCCGGAGGAGAAATTAAAAGGAATGGTGGCACTGCTACGCGATGAAGCGTATCAGTAGTGGCTCACAGTTCGGGATGGTGCCACAGCTGAGGATCTGACCTGGGAATATGTTAAGGCAGCATATCAGAAGAAATATGTTGGCACACGCTTATATCTTTTGAGCGAGAGGAAGGCTTTTAGGGGTGGTTCAAGGGAACAAGTCCAGTGAATGAGTATGAAGTGAATTTCTAAGGTTGAGTCGGTATGCTCGAGGAGTAGTAGCTATGGAGCATGAGCGATGTGTCCGATTTGAGGACGGGTTAAGGGATGATCTGAGGTTGTTAATAGCTCCATCATGAAGAGCGGAGTTTTTCAGTATTAGTTGAGAAAGCTAAGGTAGCTGAAGGGATTAAGGATTCTGTGAAGCAGAATATGGATCGGAATAGGCCAAAAAGAGGTTTTGGATCATCAGGACCAACTGGAAATGTGCAGAAGAGGCCTAGAGTTGATGGGCCGCGAGGTCAACAAGCTGCTACAGGAGGGTAGTATCGTACTTGTGATCAGTGTGGGAAGAAGCACTTAGGGGAGTGTTGGAAAAAGACGGGAGGATGCTTTAAGTGTGGGTCCAAAGATCATATGATTAAGGACTGTCCAATAAAACCTGACGGGAATCAACCAGCAGCTCAGAATGTTAATCGGGCTGGTAGAGGTGGACAGTAGCCTCAGCGAGGTCGTGGTCCGAATGGCAGAGGTAATGGTACTGGCAGAGGACGTGGAACACCGGGCAGAGGTGTTGCTAATACTGAGGCAAGGCAACCGGTTTTGATTTATGCGATTAGCCGGAGGGAGGATGGAGACGCGTCGGACGTTATAACCGGTATGTTCCTTATTTATGGCAAGCCTCATGTTGCTTTAATTGATGTGGGCTCGACCCATTCTTATGTTGCATGTAGAGTAGTTGAAACTCTAGACATAGCCTCTGAACTTTCTGATAGGGAGATGACTGTAGTAAGCCCACTAGGTCAAACTGTAGTGGTGAATAAGATCTTTCGGAGTGCACCTTTAGAAATTTAAGGCGTAGTATTTTCTACCGACTTGATGGAACTTCCCTTCGGAGAATTCGATCTCATACTTGGTATGGACTGGCTAGTGGAACATCGGGTGTGTGTTGGGTGTGCAGCTAAGCGAATGGAGTTAAGGACCCTGAGGATGAGTGGTCATTATGATAGGAGAAAGAAGAAACTACTTGTCTAACATAGTTTGGTGCTAAAGGTCAAAAGATGGTCAGAAAAGGGTGCAAGGCGTTTTTAGCCTTCGTAAGTGCGTTAGATGGAAAGGAAGAAGGTGTCGGTGGAGTTAGAAGCGTAAGGGATTTTGAAGATGTGTTTCAGGAAGGAATTACCGTGAATGAATACCCAGAGATAAGGAGGTGGAGTTTGGTATTGACTTGTTGCGAGGAGCACTCGCGTGTCAATTGCCCTGCATCGAATGGCACCAAAGGAGTTGGTTGAGTGAAGGTGAGATCCGAGAGTTGTTGGATCGTGGTTTATCTCGACCCAAGATGTCTCCGTGGGGAGCACCGGTCCTGTTTGTAAAGAAGAAGGATGGAACTATGCGTATGTGCATAGACTACCGTCAGTTGAACAAGCTGACCATCAAGAACAAGTATCCTTTGCCAAGGATAGACGACTTGTTCGATCAGCTTAAGGAGGTCGCAGTATTTTCAAAGATCGACTTGAGGTAGGGATATCATCAGTTGAAGGTGAAGGAGGCAGATATCCATAAGACAGCCTTTAGGACAAGGTACGGCCACTATGAGTTTGTAGTAATGCCCTTTGGTTTGACGAACGCCCCAGCCGCGTTCATGGACATGATGAACTGGGTTTTCCAACCCTACTTGGATAGGCTCGTCGTTGTGTTTATTGACGATATCCTAGTGTACTCCAAGTCTGAAGAGGAACATGATGAACATCTTCGGATTGTGTTACAAGTGCTAAAGGAGAAGGAACTCTATGCCAAATTCAGCAAGTGTGAATTTTGGCTGAAGGAAGTTGCTTTCTTAGGGCATGTGGTGTCCGCAGAAGGAATAAGGGTGGATCCTCAAAAGATTGAGGCGGTGTTGGATTGGAAATCACCTAAGTCAGTGGCGGAGATTCATAGTTTCTTGGGATTGGCAGGCTACTACAGAAGGTTCGTGGAAGGATTCTCATCGATAGCCACGCCTCTGACAAAGTTACTAAGGAAGGAAGTACCTTTTGTATGGACGAATAAACAACAGGAAAGCTTTGAGAAGCTTAAGAAAGTATTGACAGAAGCTCCAGTCTTGATTCAGCCTGAGGCTGGGAAGGATTTCGTGGTGTACTGTGATGCTTCACACACGGGGTTAGGATGTGTTCTAATGCAGGACGGGAAAGTAGTCGCTTATGCGTCTCGACAGTTAAGGCCACATGAGGTTAACTACCCGACTCATGACTTGGAATTGGCGGTAGTGGTCTTTGCTCTCAAGGTGTGGAGGCACTATCTCTATGGTGAAAAGTCGATAATCTACACAGACCACAAGAGTCTTAAGTATTTGCTGACTCAGAAGGAGTTAAACTTGAGACAGCGAAGGTGGGTGGAATTACTGAAGGACTATGATTGTTCGATAGAGTATCATCCGGGCAAGGCGAATGTAGTGGTGGATGCTCTAAGTCGGAAGGTTGTGTCGGATCTGAGGGTGATGTTCGCACATCTAAGCTTGTATGATGATGGAAGTCTGCTGGCAGAGCTACAAGTTAAGCCGATGTGGTTGAATAAGGTGAAAGAGGGACAGGTGGCTGATGAGGATTTAAGTTCTAAGATACAGCAAGTTCAGAATGGTGGTTTAAAGGATTACAGTATGTCCAGTGATGGAGTGTTATGTTTCAAGGGTAAGGTTTGTATGCCTAAAGATGAGGAACTTAGGCAGAGGATTCTTCAGGAATCGCATAGTAGCCCTTATGCTATACATCCTGGAGGTACTAAGTTGTACAGGGATTTAAGGGAACAATTTTGGTGCCCTGGTCTTAAGCGTGAAGTTACAGAATTCGTTGGCAAGTGCTTAACGTGTCAGCAAGTTAAGGCTAAACATCAAGTTCCGTCAGGATTGCTTCAGCCAATCATGATTCCGCAGTAGAAGTGGGAGAGAATCACCATGGACTTCGTTAGTGGGCTTCCCCTTACGCCTACTAAGAAGGACTCGGTATGGGTAATAGTGGACTGTTTGACCAAGTCCGCGCATTTCATTCCGGTAAGAGTCGATTATTCTTTGCAGAAGTTGGCAAAATTATATGTAGCAGAAATTGTAAGGTTGCATGGAGTGCCGGTGTCAATCATTTCGGATGGGGACCCAAGGTTTACTTCTCGGTTTTGGAAAGCCTTACATCAGGCGTTAGGTACTAAGTTGGATTACACTACGGCTTTTCATCCATAGTCGGACAGGCAGTCGGAACGGGTAATCCAAGTATTAGAGGATATGTTGAAGGGCTATAGAAATATTTGCCGTTAGCAGAGTTTGCTTACAACAACAGCTATCAGGCCAGTATTCGGATGGCACCGTATGAAGCATTGTATGGTCAGAGGTGTCGAACTCCTACGTGTTGGACTGAATTAGGGGAACGACGAGTTTTGGGTCTAGAGATTGTGGAAGAATCTGAAGAGAAGGTTGAGATAACCTGGGCGCGGTTGAAGGAAGTTTCTGATAGACAAAAGTTGTATGCAGATCTTAAACGAAAGGAAATAGAATTTGATATGGGAGATCAAGTATTTCTTAAGGTTTCGCCTTGGAAAAAGGTGATGAGATTTGGTCGAAAAGGGAAGTTAAGTCTAAGGTTTATAGGACCTTACCAGGTATTGAAGCGAGTTGGACCAGTGGCATACCAGTTGGAGTTGCCTTCGGAATTGAAACAGATGTACGACGTATTCCATGTGTCCATGCAACATCGTTATCGATCGGATCCATCTCATGTGGTTCCAGTTGAAGAGGTGGAGTTAAGGCCAGATTTGTCCTACGAGGAGGAGCTGATTCAGATCTTGGAACGAGATGTGAAAGTGCTACGAAGGAAATTAGTTCCTCTAGTCAAAGTGTTATGGCGCAATCATGGATTGAAGGAAGCTTCGTGGGAGCCAGAAGAGGCAATGCGACAGCAATACCTTCACTTGGTTTAGCCAGGTAATTTCGAGGTCAAAATTATTTTAAGGGGGTAGAACTGTAATATCCTGGACTATAGCTTATGCATTAATACTAAGTTATATGAAATAGCATGCTTGTGTGTGTTGTGAATGTGCATTATGAATTTTGTGAACCTTAGTGCGTAGGTGAGCACTTTAGAAATTACTCGATTTTAAAGTTTAAAGAGGGAACTAAGGCAAGGGCCTTAAGAAAATTTATAGAGGAAATTTGACATGAAATTGGGCTTAGAAAAGTGGTTACAAGGCGCCACTTAAGGCCCTGGAAATGACGCCACCATCATGTGAGGATGGGCTTGTGTTCGAGTCACGTGGGAAGCAAAACTTTAAGGCTTTTATTTTTGCATGTGACGTCAATGAGAGGGGAATAGGAGGACGGCACCAAGGCTAGATTTTAGGAGTCTTTATCCTTTTATTTTCAAGAGATAAATGATGGATTATTTTAATAAAGAGATAAAGAGGAAAATAAGGATATGAGAGTGATGGCCAAGTAGGGGACTCTAGCTTAGTAATTTCGGCAAAAGGAGGAAAAATAAGGCCATTCATCATTCTTTCTTTCTCCTTCTCTTTCTGCCGAATTTTCTCTGCCACTATTCTTATTTTCTTTTCAATTCTTCAAGAATCCGAAAGTTCTTTTCTTTCATTATTCTTGCCGAAAATTTCAAGCATCATACTCTTCATCTCCATATTTTGTTAAATGCCGAACCACCATACCACTCTATCTTTTCCATTAGAGCCGATTCTTCACTTGGTCATCATTGCCGAAATTGTTGATCCACATCCTAGCCATAGTCGAATTTCTTTGTGGGTTTAAGCAAGGGTGCAGTCGACTACATCATTAGGGGTAAGATCAAATTCGATTTCTATACTTTTTCTTGTAGGCTTGTCGAAATCTAGGAACTAATTCCTTTATGTCTTTGGTTGAAACTTTGAGGAAGGTTTCCGGGATTTAGGTGTTGTCGACTTCAGAAAAGGATCTTTCGGGATTTGGAATCCGCAAGGTAAGTACATATGTACATTCGGCCAAGGCCCTATTCAATGATTAGATCTATTCCTTATTTTATTCAAAAGCCGAAAACTAACTAGTTAAATGATTAAGTGTATAGCCGATTGCAATAAAGAACCATCACAAGGTTTCGGGATTTGTTTAGGAATCAAATCGACAGCAAGGTAAGATTTTGATTGTGATAAACCTTTCGGGATTTGATTATTTGGCCGAATGGCCTATAGCTAAAGTATGTAGTGTTGGCCGAATATAGGAATTGAAGATCTAAATCAATAGATCAGGTTTTCGGGATTTAGAGTGATCTCGATAAGAATATCAGGTGTGTACCCTTCCCTAAGACTTAATAAATTTAAAGCATTACATTTAATATAAGTGTTATAATGATGTGAAAGCTATGGCTAAGGTACCATGTTATGGTACAAAGTACTCGTGCACGCGTTTTCCTACTCCTACTAGTATTATAATAAGATCCATTTATGGTGCATATGTGAAACTATAAGAATGTGAATAAGGGATATGACATGGTTAATGAGTATTTGTATGACATGGGGCATATGGGATATTATGAAAGGGAAGTGAACGTGGTGACTTATGTCACGATATTCGAATGTGGTGACCTCGGTCACAATTATCTCGAATGTGGTGTCTCATGACACAAAATATTATCCGGTGGCTATGCCATAATATTTATAAGGGCGATGAGCATGTCGATCGCGATCGCGCCGATGGTGTGTAGCGGATGAAGGGTTGACTCGAGTAGTCCCGGCGGTGTGTGCAGTTGTTAGTACGGGTGATGTGTAATCGATGGCATCTAGGTTTGGGTTGGGTTTGCATCATATTATTTAAATGTTATATGTACATGTATGATTTGATATGCCTGAATTTGTTAGGACTTAGTGATGTGGTTACACATTGAGTCTGTTGACTCACCCCGTTGTGGGATTATTTTTCAGGTGACGATCAGTGATGGACCGAGTCGGCAGAAGCTTAGGGGTGGCCATGCTCAGCAAGGAATTTATTTTATTTGGAATTTTTATTTTAAGTACTTTGAATTTAATTTTGGGATTTATTTGATGCAATAAGGTCATAGTTGAACTACTTTATTTTACTTTTATTTATTATGTTACGAATTTTTATCAATTAAAGGATTAAGTAAATTTATTTTAAAATAAACTCTAAATGTTTTGTCACCTAAAATAAAGGGTTTTCAATATAAGATAAACTTGTTTTCAACTCGAGCCCAACCCAAAAACAATATTTCTTGCAATACACACAGTTTTTCCAAAGTAACAAAAGAATTTTGAACCGATTTACATCAAGGAACATACCAGATTCGGTCAGGGCTCGTGGGCCGGGTTTGGGGTGTTTCAAAGAGTATGTAAGTATTATGAATTGGTACAAGTATTTACGTAAATTTATAAGCATTGACTTCATGAAATTTTGAGTTCATGATTTCTATAGTGATGTTTTTGTGAAAACCTCGTGATTATGGGTCTATACTTGTGATGTATGAAATACATAGTAAATTCGATTGACAATTTTGTGATTGGTTTTCAGGCTAGATTGAGTTATGACATAGCATGTTGTTGTGATTTATCGGATATGAGATAAAGGAAAGATTGGCAAATTTTCCTATTAAAATGATTATGGAAGCATGGAAAGATAAGAGTTTAGGCAATTGTAAGATGTAAGAGTATATGCTTGAAATGTAAATTCTCATAATTGATGTGTATGTTTTATGTGAGTTTTGAAATGGTTTGTTGATTGTGGTAAATGATATTTATTCTTATGACTGAGTAAGATGTGCTCATTAAGTTTAATGTCATTTATGTTAATATATGTCATGTTATTCATATGACAATGTGTAATTAATGTTGTTTTGCATATGAACTTACTAAGCTATATAGGTTACCCCCCTTCCTTTCCCATGTCTTACAGGGCTAATAAGCTAGCTCGAGTTGGAGATCGCCGGAGATTCTATCACACTATCAAGCTACCATTTTGGGTATATATAAATTCAAGTATTTTGAGTTATGGCATGCATAGGGACTAAGTCAATTGGTTATATTCGTCAATGTTTATGGCGATATGATCATGGTATGCTTGATGAATATGAAATATTTGGAAATGTGATTTATTGCATGATTGTGTAATGTTGGAATTATGACCTATTAATGAGATGAAGATCTTGAGTATAATTTGGTAACTTGATAGTAACCAATGAAGCCTAATGAATGCGAGATTTCTATGATTTATTTAGGGCTTAATAAATGTGGTGAACATGTTAGATAAAGATATAAAGTTGACATGCTTTAACCATAAATGTGGGTGTTTTGGTTGCCTAAGTATGTAATGTTATGTGCCTTTGAATTGATGTGAGTGTATGTGTGAATAAGGGTGGCAAATGGCTTGGTAAATAGCCTTTTTATTGTCCACACAAGTAGACACACGAGCGTGTGGTCTAGGTCGTGTGTGACACACAGTCTGCCCTACGAGCATGTCTTCCGACCGTGTATCCCCTGCACCTTAATTTTGGAAAAATAGAATGTCTAGAATTGAGCACACAGGTAGAGACACGAGCGTGTGTCTTAGCCGTGTGTGCTACATAGCCTAGCACAAGTCAGAGAGCACTTAATTTGAACACGATTTGAAGCACGGGCATGTCCCAGGGTCACACGAGTATGTCCCTTGGACCACACGGGCGTGTGAGCCCTGGTTTTAGCAAAAATTTTCTAATTTTTATAAAAACTCCCTGATTTCTCGATTTAGTCCCGAACCACCTCCAAAGCATGTTTTGGGCCTCATAGGCTCATAATAGGGACTTCATGATCGAATATGAATGGTTTTAATTTGGGTGCAAATTTTATGACTCAAAAATGAATGTTCGCTTGTGTTTATGTCTGGTAATGCCTCGTACCCTGTTCCGGCGTTGAATACAGGCAAGGGGTGTTACAGAAAATGTCTGGGAGGCCTAAAACGAATAGGTGGATGACCAAAGATAAATCGAAGAAATTGAAGCCTGGCCACTTAAGTAGGAAAGGTCTAATCATGACATGTGCTCAATCTAATCATGACATGCGCTCAATTTTTACATATAAGGAAACGAACATACTAAACAAGTACAATGTTGTTCTTCACTTATATAAATTGATTAAACTTATTTTGTCTAATCACTTTCATTACGGTCCACTACTCCATGTTTTGCAGCAAGCTGCACAACCACCCAAATAGAAGGGAAAATCTCCCATTAAAAAGTTAACTACCTCAGATAAATCTAAGGGAAGCAATCCAAGAAAGGCAAAATACATGGAATAGGGTTGTCTACAGACTTAAATATCGGGAATCAAACATTTTATGTGAGTTTTCTTCCTTTTACTATTGATCTCCCAACCAACAACATTGTATATTGTTCTGATCAACTTAAAACACTCTTGTAGTCGAGTATAACCATAAGGAGCATGGTGACAAGTTCACGTAATGATGGTAGTGGACAATCTTCTTCGATACCCAAGTCACCAAAGAACAAAAGAAAGGCTCTTTTCAACCATCTAGGAACACAGGAATCGATTGCAGGAAACATAACTAATTCATCGAAGAAATAGTTGCCAATTTCTACTATCTCCCCTGCTTTGTCACATTTTGTGCCTACAACCTTCCGATTTTGAAATACACCAAGAGTGACTGTTATTTTGTTACACTAATAACCAATATGCTAGTTTATTTTTATTGATGTAACTAGGTATAGCTCACTTACAATAGTATGTTATATCTGTTACATCAAACTTGTTTTTGGCTGGTGTAGCATAAGTGGTGTATAGGCTAAATCATTACATGTGGATGTTTTTGTAAAGTACATTTTATCCTAAATTTAATAGGGAAATTATATGATTAAATGTCGGATGTTTTTCTAGCTTATGTTTCTTTTCACTGCATTATTTACTATGCTAAAATAAATTACATAGACAACAACCAAAATTGGTCATTAATTCCAAGCAGACTGTATATCAAGGTTCCAAATTACATAAACAACATAACATGGAGGTATGTTGGAAAACTTTACATTTAATCAACATTTCCAACTGGCAGCTGCATATGCCTCTTGCCACTACTGCCAACAAAGAAACCTATGGCGATGCATAGAATACATAACATGGAGCAAGAAAATAATATCTTATACATTGACTTCTCCTTCTTGATAACTTTCATTTTTTGCTTCATGGTCATCATTTTGTTCCTTAATGCTAGTTCTCCTTTAACACCACAAACTGGTCCACCTCTTTTAACCTCACTATTAACACCATTACTGCCACCATTATGGCTACCATCAAGTGTAACCAAATCCAGAACCTTCTTTCTAAGTGCTAAATTCTCCTTTGAAAGATTTCGTTCATTTTCACGCAATTGACATAGTAATTCAGTCGCACGGTCACACATTTGCCTATTGTACCACTTGAAAAAATCACAACCATCATCCTACAAACAAACCCCAAATGGGTGACAACAAAAAATTTTAAATCATAAACCCTCAACCTATTGAAATTTTTGAAATAATCCAAATTGAGCTGAAGTAGCAAATAAAATTCTTCACTTACCCAAAAATCTAAACAACCATAAAATCTATTCCCCAAATTTAAATCTCTCAATGAAGTGTCTTTTGGAGCTAACTTCTTACAATAACATTTTATTGCCTTCCCCATCGTATACATACTCACTCTACGATGAAGTAACAATATTTGAATACCTCGATTTTCCCCTCGGACCACGCAATACCCATTCTCTAAGCTTGCTAATTGAACTATGTGATTTAGATTTGAATAAATTTCTTGAATCCATGATTTTGGATGAAAAGGAAGAAGAAGAACAATTTCCTAGGGTTTATGGTAAATTGAGATAATAAGAGGAGAGGGATTTCAATCCGAGTTTGTTAAGAGATAATGGTTTCTTGAAGATTGGAGATTGTTGAAGGATTTTAATCGTAATAATTTTAGGGATTTCACGATTTCAGAATAAGGGTTAGGGATTTAATGATATGTTTTAATTTTACCTACAATTATTTTTTTATAAATTATTTATTTCTTTTTAATTTCATATTTAATTCTTCTTTTGACACGTCATCTTCATCCTCACATGCCACATAGGCTACTTTGTTAACCAGTGCTTGACTGATGGTCAACTCATGTCTACCATTAAAACTGGGATGATTTCTAGGAAAATTGTAACGTTGAGGGCATCAATCCAAAAAAAAAAAGAAGGTTAAGGGCTCAAGCCCAAAAAATCCTAAATGTTGAGGGTATTTTTGATAATTATGCCTAAAATTTTCAATGTACCTAATGCCTTTATTCCATCTATATAAAATGGTAAAGGTTGACAAGTTTCCAATTATCTCAAAATAAGGGGTTCTTTTCTCAATCTTTGATTCACATTACATATAATTTCATCCTAATTTCAAAAAGCAATAAACGTTCATAAAATCCTATATCCAGGCCAAAAGGCTTCTAAGACCACTCATCTAATTACCAACTTAAAATTCAACTTACCCAGCCCTCAAAATCAAAATCTCTTAACCTAAACAACAATGTAATATTCTTAATTAAAATTGCACTTGAAGTTGCAAGATTTTAAAATTGTGAGTGAATATAACTTTGCGATATTTAGGATAAGTTCTCAATTAAAATTATATCAGAGAATATTATTGATGAGACCTTGTTAGAGAAAACATTTCAAGTTTTTATGCATCAAATATGATCCTACAGTAACAATATTGTGATTTTTTAAGAAATTAATATTTTGTTACTTATGGTTAAATAAAATAACAAGCTATTAAATAAAAAATCAAACGTAACAATATATAAAGACGTAATATTTGACGTGGATGTAGTAAGTGGCTATTTAATATCCTAAAAGGGATGATGATAATAATTCTTCTCACCACTAGAAGTGGAAAAATGAAGATAAATAATAAAAATAGCAAGAATTCCTAAGATAACTCTTTAAGGAGTGAATATAACTTACATTATCAATATGGTATGAAAGGTCATTGGTTGCATGCTTGTCGTACATCTAAACATTAAGTATGAATTGCATTTTATGTGGATTGTGCTAAATTATTGGATTTCTTACTATTAATAATTCTTTTCAGCACTAGAAGTGGAGATATATATAAATAATAAAATAAGAGTTCTCAATATAAACCTTCAAAGAAGAGAGGTAATTTACGAAAAGTCATTGGTTATGTACCTTTCGTACATCTAGAAATTTTATTATTCAATTAATATTTATTAAAGGAAAGGAAATATATGTCTTATAGACAATACAATAGTGCATACTATCCTTAGGGATAATAAGCATATTTCTTGTTTGATAATGAACAAACCAATCTTGTTACCTTATGTTTAATGTGGTAATGGAACTTGTTAATATTGCACAGTACAAAATTAATTCAATGCTTCAGAAAAGCTAATACATTGTTATCAAAAGAAGCAAAGCAATAATTAATGCACTATGTTCTAGTCAATCTCAAATGAATTATTTTGTTTTAAAAGAATATACATTGTAACGAATATCTATTGAGACTGTGGATGAGGAGATGATTAATTAAATCTATTGTATTGGAAAGCTATCGTCTTTTCCTCTAGTTGTTACTATGTATCTATATGGTTAAATCATAAGAGATGGTAAACTAGAAGTTTACATTAGTATTGTTGAATCATGTGCATAGTAAACCAGAAGTTTACTAGTCCAAATATACTAATTAGTTGGCATAATTAGTTAGACCATCCTGATCAATAATGATACGACAAAATAAGAATTGACATGAATATTTATTAAAGAAACATGAAGATTCTTCATTTATCTAATGTTGCTTGCTCTTAAAGAACATTAAACCTTATTAGCAAAAGTTGAGATCGAATCTCTTATATTTCTGAAAGAAATATGGGCTCATTTATCCAATAAGTGGATGTTTTGATATTATTTTGGTAGATGCATCTAAAAGATAATCACATGTGAGTTATCAATCACAACCTATTGTCTGTGAGGTTACTTGTTTAATGATTATTGCAAGAAAAAAACTTTTAGATTATTCAATTTAGACAATTCTTACTAATGTTTGTGAGTTAATTTCTCAAGCTTTAAATGATTACTGTTAGATTGTCAATGTGAATAACTATCACAAATCCTGTTACATATACGTATAAAATGGTTTGGCAAAATTAATGATTAAATGTCTCTAGTTAGTAGCTAAACCATTACTTTTGAGAATAAAACTTTTTGTATATGTACAATGATATTATATTTTACATGAATTGGTGCTTGTATGCATCATGCCGATAAGTTGTATAAATACTATCTATTATAATTGACTTTTGGTTAAGAGCCAAACACAATCCATTTTTGTAACATCCCGAAATTGGGCCTAGTAGGATTGAGCCCATTGGGCCTTGAGCGTAGAAGTGTTTTAAAATTTTGAGAATAAGAGAACGGCATTATTTCAAGTGGGACTTATTCGTTAAGTGAATTTGGAAGGTTACGAAGTTTCTAGGAAGTTCCGGGTTCAAGATGGGCTATAGGAAAAATTTTGTGTTTAAGCATTTAAGGAGAGTAGACAAGTAGCATCGAGACTTAAGGAAATAAGTGTGCATTTTACTAGCACAAGGAGTCAATTGGTAAAGTGACAAGTGGCGTGTGGAGTGTACTAATGGTCTAAGGTTCGAATCTCACCTAGTGCAAATATTTTGGATTAAATTTTTGTGCTATATGGTAAGTGTCGGCCAAGGCTTAAATATGGTAAGTAAGACTTTTTAATTATGGTATGATGGCTAAGGAAACAAGGAAAGGATGAAGGTAATGAAAGGAATCAAAAGAAAAAGGCAAGTATAGGGAACATGTTGGCACAAAAAGAGGAGAGTGTTATGGAAAGTTTGGATGGCCAATTTTTGACCATTATGGTCATGTATATGGACGATTTTGGGGGTAAAGGGAGGTAGTCGAATTTTTGCTTTGTCTTTTGGTAGAATTTTGGTGCTTGTTATGCCAAAATCTCTTTTGCACTATTTTGTGTTTTTCTCCAAACTTCTTGTAACATCCGGGTTCTAGGGGTTATGCATTTAGTGCATAACTCAAGTATTGATAGGCTTATTGTGTGCTTGGACGAGTTTTAAGGGTTTTGGAGAACCCTAGAAGGTAAGGGATGACTTAGGAAATTTTTGATTTTTAAGTGAAAAAGGGGAGTTTGGCTAGAGAGGCCTTAAGATTAATTTTAGGCGTTTTTAGGCATAAGAAATGCCTTGGTAAAATGGCTTCCATGCGCCACTTAAGGGGCTGATTATAGCGCCATCAAGGGCTTGGGTTCGAATCAAGGTGGCGCAAGGCGTTTTTATTTTTGGGTGTTGGCGTAAAATGATGAAATTTGAGTTAAAGAGGGTTAAAGGATGTTGTGGGCGTTGGTGGACAAGAAAGATGGGCTGGTAAAGTGGCTTGAGGCGTTGTAAGGGGGGCTTGGTGCAGGTCGTGAGTTCAAGGCGCAAGGGAAGCAGAATTTTGGATGTTTATTTTGCAAGCTGGCGTTAAAGATAGGGAGGGCTTAAAAGAAGCTGGGGCGAGTCTATGACACAAACGGTGCCTTGGCAAAGCGGCTGGCAGCGTGTGGAGGTTCCAGCTGGTCCTAGGTTCGAGTGGCATGAGCAGCAAATGGGGGTTTTATTTTTGTTTTGGCATTAAGGCAAGGGGGAACCAAGGAAGGAGGCTTTAAAAGAAAATGGGGCGAATTTATATCACAAAGAGTGCCATGGCAGAGTGGCCTGGGGAATGGCTTGCAGCTTGCTGGAGCAAGGCCTATGTTCGAACCATAGGGACAGCAACTTGGAGTTTGATTTTTTTTTTACAAGCTACCGTGAAGAGGTGGGTAAATTGGACGGCACATGGATTTGGAAGATAAGGATCAAGCTAGTTGTTTTTTTTTTAAAATTCAAAGGGGATAATGGATCAATGCTAGATTTATTTTATTTTTGTTTATTAGAAGATAATGGTGGCCTTTATTTCTAATTGTTTTTTTGAATGGGGGATAAAGATATAAAATAGGAAAGGAATTTGGGTTATAATTAAAGAGGAAATGGTGGCTGGCCAAAGGTATTTGGTGGTGTTTAAATTCGGCTGGAAGGGTGGTCTTTTAGTATTTTATTTTGTATTTTTAAATTGAAGAGGTGATATTGGATAATAGTTGGGTTTTGTTTTTATTTATTTGAATGGATTGGGAGGAGTAAAGTAAGGGATTTGGCTAATTCAAATTGGTTTGAATTAGTGGCCATGAGTGATGGCCGAATCTTGGTTTCTTCATGTGGGAGGAGTGGCCGAATTCTATAAATGGGGGTGTGCTCTTCCTTTAGCCGAATTTTAGCCCTTTACTTCTAAACCTTCATCATTTATTTTCTTTCCATACTCTACCAACACCAATAACGTCCCTCCTTTTCACTTGTTCACTTTGGCCGAACCCTCTTCTTCCATTTATTTAGTGTTGGCCGAAAGTTCAAGCAAGGGTGGTCTCTTCTCTTTTTCTTCAATCGGGTTTTTAGAGGAAGGTTGGTGTTCAAGGCCGGATGCCTCATGTTCTGCTCTCTGTTCTCTGTCGACTTTTACAAAGGTAAGAGTTGATTTCGACATTTGATTGGAAGTGTGTTAATCGATTGTTTTGGAATCGTTTTATTATAGGGTCTCCGGGATTTGGAAACAATCAAGCGTAGCCTCTTTTCTATGTTAATCGGGTGGTAAGTGGTGGTAAGAATTATTCTGATATTCTTGTCTTGGTCGAATAGCCCTAAGTTTCTCTAAGTGTGCTAAGGCCGAATTAATGTGGTATTATGTTAGGGATTGCGACAAGCCTTTAGGTGCAACGTGTGACTTCGAGGTTTAGTTGATTGTATCAAACAGGTGCGTAATCATCGATGCTGTTTCTTGATTAATTTATTTTTAATATATATGCTTGTGTATAATGTGTGATGATAGCCGACAATAAAGGTGAAGTGATGAATACCCATGTGTGGGGTAATCGGTTAATGAGTTGGTAAAGTGTGATATTAAATTATTTATGAGCATGTGATGTGCATTCATTATTCATGTTGATTTGATATGATATCTTGACATATATGCATGGGAGGTGGATTTGAGCAGAGAAGGACGGGGAGTACATATTATGTACGTGGACTAATGTTAGCCTCGTGCTACATTAGCGCTTGATGGATAGCTGTGTGCTTTATCAAGGGAGATGTTGGCTAGGTGCCCATCTCGGCGGTTGATAGCTGAGTGCATCACCGTAGACAGATTACTGTTGGGATCACGATGTGATCGGTGGCTCAGCCACGGCCTTGTGCAGCGGGTCTGCCGAGGTAAGTTATGTGGGATCACTCGGTTGTGATCGGTGGATTAGCCACGGCCTTGGGCAGGGAGTCTGCTAAGATTGGTGTGACGGACGGACCTAGGTTGGGTTGGGTTTCGTAATTGCATATCTATTTGTATGATCTGTGTGGATATGGGCCAAGCCCATATGTGGAAGCATGTGTGATGATTATGCACTGAGTCTGTGGACTCACCCAATTTTTCTCAACCATTTCAAGTGATGCGTAAACTATGGACCGGGTTGGAGTGGATACAAAGGTGGCTATGCTGATGAAGAAGATTAAGTTGAATATTTTTTTATGCATTTTTTTTAATAAGTATTTTGGGAAATTCTTTGATGTAATAAGGGCCTTATTATTATGTTTGGTATTATTTTTTTTATAATGGTTTGATTAAAATTAAATTTCTATATAAAGATGATTTTATTTTTAGCAGTCTAGTTATTCAAGATATATATATACATTAAAGTTTTAATATGGGCATTGTATAATAACAAAGTTTTATTCATAATTTTAAATGGACAAAAATGTTTTCAAAAGTTAACAAATTTTAATGTTTTATTCTAAAGTCAAAAAGATTTTCAACCGTCTTTCCGCAGTGACATAACCAGATCCGGTCAAGGCTCGTGGGCCGGGTTTGGAGGGTGTTACACTTCTTTTTTTGCTTTGTGCCGAAATTACAAGCCATTAGTTAGCATATTTTCTTCTTTTCTTTCTTCTTTGCCGAAACCTCCTAGTCTATTTGGTTGATTCTTTTTCTTCTTCTCCCTTGTTTTGCCATGACTCTCAAACCACTTTTACTCATTTTCTTTTGATGGCCGAAACTTTCTAATTCCTCTTGGGTTAACACTTCTTTTCATATTCATTATTCCTTCAATCTTTCTCTATTTCCTTCCACTAACCGAATCTTGGTTATCCTCTTCTCCATCTTACAAGTTGGACTTTTTTTTCTCGATTAAACCGGCGTAATAGTGGGAAGGCCGAATCTATCACATTTGATTCATCTGTAGCAATTAGTACAATCGGACTTTCAACAAGGTAAAGGAGTGCAAGTGATTTGTATTAACCAAATCATTATCGTCGACTCGTCAAGTAAGTAGGGTAAGAACATTGTTATAAGATTTGTTTTGGCCAAAGGTGAGATAATTGCTAACAACTCTTTCGCTCACCAAATATTGTTAGGATAGGATTTCAATAGTCAAAGGGTAGGATTTAGGATAGGATTTCAATAGTCAAAGGGTAGGATCGATTCTTGGTGCACTGAGGGAGATCACATTCGTGGTAAGTGGTGTTAGCCTAATAAAGTGTTTCTAGTTACGATTATCAAAGTTGAGACTAACCTTCTATCAACTATCATTATAGGTGTTGAAATCGGTAGAAAGCACAACTCCTAATCAAGGTGTGTAATCCCGTACCTTCCAAATACATGTTTGAAATGGTGTGTAATCTCACACCTCTCTGAAATTTTGCATGAAATATTCTGTGTTTTGGTCGAAATACCAAAGAAAACTGGAAACCGGCATCCGCGATCACTCGGGCGTGCGTATATTCGTAGTGGTAACCATATTTTGCAAAGAAACAGTTTTGGTTAGTGGCAGTGACGTGATTTTGAAAAATCATGAAAAATAGGAGAAAATTAATTAGAAAGTGAATAAGATCGAATTAAAGCCTACTGTATCTATTTTTATATGAAAGAAAAGGAGAGGAAAATGAATTTTATATTCTGAGATATCTTAATTTTAGTGAGACAGGTTCTGAATGACTTTGTGGTTCCCTGATCTATCTTGGAAAAATCGTATAAAATTGTACAAAGTGAATTATGAGTTATAGTTTATATTTATAGATTCCTTAGTGACCCTATTTTCAATAGAAACACGTGGGAGCAGTATATGAAAACCGTACAGTGAGATATTTGAAATTAAGGCAAGAGAGGTCAGAATCGTTGGGATGTGAAACAAGGGAAACTTTAAAGAATAAACTGTACTAAATGGCTAAGCCAAAAATTCTAGAAAAATTGTAGTAAGAAGATATATGAGTCTAGTTTCAAGGAAAATTTACGGATTTAGATTTCAAGATTCCTAACTCGAGTTATAGTCAATTTGGTCAGTATGAGGCAGATAGACAGTTTCGATTTTTATGCCTTAAATTAGAGTTAAGTCTGGTTTGCGAAATTTTACCAAAATACCCTTGGAAGGTAAATTACCGAAATACCCCTGGGTTGCGAGATTACCGAATTATCCTTAGTAGGTAGAACTTCTGATTTATGAAAATGCCCTTATGGGCCGAATTACGGAAATGCCCCTAATGGGCCGAATTGATATATTGTTTAATGGGCCGATTTGATATATTGCCTTAATGGGCTGAATTGTTATATTGCCTTAATGGGTTGAATTGTTATATTGCCGTAATGGGCTGAATTGTTATATTACCTTAATGGACTGATTTGATAGACTGCCTTAATGGGCCGATTTTGCAAAGTGTTAATGGGCCAAATTGTTTGTAATGGATCTCTGAGATATTAATTGTTGTTCATATTTGTAATATCATTTACTATGTAAGTTACATATGCATAATTTTGCATGGGATGAGAAAATGTTGAAGAGAAGTTCTGGTGGCTCTGCCACATATTTTGGTGGCTCTGCCACAAATCCGTATAGTGGCAATGCCACGTAAATTCTGTTATTCTGGTAGCTTGTCCATAATTAAATTTGTTATAAATGGCTTAATGCCTGCGATTGGTGTGTTGGCGGGGTGGGTTGACTTGATCCCCACAGGTGTGTTGGTTGGTACGGGTGGTGTGCAGCGGATGGATTACTAGGTTTGGTTTGGGAATTGCATTTCATACACATGATATAATTGATACATTATTATTGTAAATGGGCTTAGGCCCAAATTATTGCTTAATGGGATTTCGGCCCAGTGGATAACGGTAAGGGGATTATGCACTGAGTTCTTGTAACTCACCCCCTTTCTTTTCTTAATCCCTGTAGGTAATGCTCTATGACGTGGACTTTGGCCATGGATGACTCGGCGGAGGCCATACTTCAGAAATGGTGTTTTTATTTTGGAACTTTAGATTTCTATTTTCATTCACTTTATTATTGTGGGTTTTATGTTGTAATAAGGCCTCTGGAGTATTTTATTATTTGCTTTATATTTGTTATATTTATTATTTTACTTAAATTGTTTTAAATGGGAATTTTCTAAAAACTTAAATAAAGGTTTTCCAAAATCGATTAACAAATGGATTTCAAAATAAACTTTTACAAATATTTTTAACACGGAAATTTTCATTAGGATTATCAATGAAATTTTCAAAAGACTCGGATTTTCTTTCGAATTTTCAACGTCGTTTTCCAAAGTCACATTTTATAAGATCATTAGTTCAAATTTTTCGATTTATCTATCAATCTTCGAGGTTAGTAGTATTTTATCAAATATTTCAAATCAAACTTGTTTTCTTGATTTTAACAAAGCAATACCTATTTTAATACGAATAAAAAGGGTTTAACATGTTTTGCTCGTGTGACATACCAAATCCGCTCATAACGCATGGGTCGAGTTTGGGGTGTTACAATTTTAGAATTTATGAATGTGTGATATATGTTCAAGTTGCTTCACCATAATGCACAAAATGGGTATTTAAAAGAAAGTTGAGATATATATTAATCATGAGTCTCATTGTATTATTTAATGTCCTGAATGAATTAGAGATTCAATTATGATATAATTTGAACCAAAAGTTCAAAAGGATAATTTGTTTTTTTGCAAGTTAACTGTCTGATGTATTTTCTGACCTAATGAGAATACCAGCTGAAATGTTGAAGTCCTAGTAGGACAACCTATTAGAATAAATTGAAAGTAATGCATGCCTAAAGTGTGATAAACCGATTGGCTTGTAAAAGAAAACAATAAATCTAGATGGTCATATAGTTAAGGTGAAAGCTCCTAAAGAGACCTAAGACATAACTAATCATTAAAACTACAGAAGAGATTTAGGTACCTAAAGATAAAAATAATGAAAATAGAGAGATCTTAATAAGTTGTCAATATGAGAAAATATGGAACCACGAAAAATATAAAGTTTTCGACAACGATTTTGCATGCAATAGTATTATTTAGATGATGAAGGAAAATGAGGATCTTGAATAAATTTATTGTGAAATACAGACATGGAATAGATTAGCCAAAATAGAAAGAAAGTTAAAGTAAAATTGAATTTGAGAAGTTTTTGGACCAGTAATCTAAAATTTTAAAGGTACAAAGCCAGTGGGGGTATAAATGAGTAAGTTTTACAAAAACGAAATAAGAAAAATAAAGTTTTTCGCTAAGTCTTAGGCATTGATCATAAGAAGATATAATATTCTTTTGTGGTGGATGCAATAAACCTTTAGATATTTCATTAGTTAGGTAGTTCATGAAAGATTTGACATGTGTCTAAAGATTGTTGTTATAACCTTTTATATGAATCACTGTAACAACCCGTTTTTCAGTGGTGTCAGAAACAGTGGTTTCGGGCCCACAAATCCGACGAGTAAGTTCGTAAATATTATTATTTAATATTTACAAGTCACTTTTGGTTTTAAAATGGTTTTTGATATGGTAATTTTTGTTTTATGAATGATTAATTAAGTTCAAGTGGTAAGACCCTAAAGTCAAATGGTTTTAGAAAATGAGGTATCAGGACCTCGTTTCTATAGACCGAGCCATAAATAGTTTTATAAATATTTAAAGAGTGTAATGAAGGTGTTATTAAATTTTTGTTAAGAAATTTTAATGTTTCAATTGTTAATTAAAGAAAAAAGACTAAAATGTAAAAGGTACAAAACTTGCTAATTAAAGCAATTCATATGGCTCAATTAGTAATTGAGGGAAGATCTATTTAATAAATAACCCATAATAAATGTGTGGGATGGCAATTAGAAATAAAAATGATAGAAAATTTCAACCTTGTCGAAACCATCTTTGGGAGAGAACTTCAAGTTTCGGTTCCTTCATCCTTAAGCATGTAAGTCCGTTTTAGCCCCGTTTCTAATAATTTTTATGTTTCTAAGACCATTGCAACTAGATCCAACTAGCTCGTACCTTCGATGTTGAAACTGTTAAAGATTTTGAATGTTTCCATGATGAATATAGTGATTTTTTTATGTTAAATGATGAATTTGAGATATTAATTATTATTTAAAAGTATTTTATTAAGTGATTTTTGATAAATTTATCGATTAGGGACTAAATTGTTAAAATAATAAAAGTACAAGAAATTGATGTGAAATTTTTATAAATATGGGATGTATTGGAAGCTATGAACATTCGGCTAAGCTTAAATTTGGGTAAAAATGGTTAATTTCTATGTTTTAGGCTTAGGGACTAAATTGAATAAAAGTAAAATGTTAGAGGCAATTTTGTAAAAAATTAAAAAAATGACTAAATTGCATTGAATAAATTGTTTTACTATCTAAATTAATAAATTGAATGAAATTATTACTTTAGGTCAGATTGAGTGGAAAATCGAGGAGAATAAAAAATTACCAAAAAGCCCCTATACTTTGACATTTCTGCGATTTGGCCAGGTAAGTCCGTACGGTTTAGAATTTAATTTCAATATGAATTATTGAGTAGACTATCATTGAACAACTTTTATATTTATTTTTAATTGGGGATAATGAATAGTAAATTGAGATATATTATTGATTTTGATACTCGGTTTGGATTGAACGCAAAATTAGAGTACATTCGTGCTTTGGTATATTACGAAGGTTTGGAGTGGAGATGGTATTGGAAGGAGATATCATATATTACCCAAGTAAACTGAGGTTCAGCATTTGTTGCGAACTCTCGTGTTATACTTTTTGTTTGGCGTGATTCAGGTGGATCAGCTCTTTTGAGCTTCTGTTCAGCTCTTGTGAGCTTCATTGGCGTGTTCAGGAGGACCAGCTCTTATGAGCTTCTATTAATGATGTACTCTTATCCGTAAGTCATTCATCTGATTGTAAATCTCAGTAAGGTAACTTATTTAGTGATTTTGATGGAATTGTCTTATATTTGAGTTTGAATTGAATATTTCAATTCACCTGATGATATTATGGATGACAGGAATACATAAGGTAAAATTTATGTTTATATTTTGTACTATGCAAATGAGATGAGTAAGAAAAGGAAAGAACGGTAATTATTTAAATGACTTATATCATGAAAATTATGAAAAAGGAACGAAAAGAAAATGTTAATTGAAGGTATGTCTATGTTCATGAAATTGATGATTTCAAGTGAGGTATTTCATGTTTAATGACTTCTCTTATGTTAATTCCAGTGGATTATGAATTGATGCGTTAACATGTGCTGTTGATGATGCTTAGGCTTGTGCCAAGCTATTGGTTGGATTGTATTATGTTAGCTTTAAATATATGCATTGAAATGGTAAGTGACCAAATGGAAAGATGCTTATGTGCATGAAAGAGTGGTAAGAATCAATAGATGTAATTTCTCATGAAATGGCTTAATGTGCAGTCGATTCTAAAAGAGTTATGCTAAAATGCACTAGTTTGTGGCTATGGTTAATGTTATGTTTATATCTTGTATGTTATGCAAATGAAATGGGTGAGAATAGGTAATGAAATGATAAGTTCATAGTTGTGGTGTAATGTGATGAAATAAATGATTGTTGAGTTAAATGACTTACTTGTAAGGAAGAAAGTTACTTATGCTATATGTGAGTTCACTTATGTCATGAATAAATATACTATGAAAATGGAATGGTAAGAATGTTAAATGAAATGGTTCATTGTTTTAAGGAAAAGTTGATAAATATGTAAGTCAACCTATGAGACTTTAATATGGTGTTCAATAGGTTTATACAAAGTTTAAAGTATTGGTGTTAATTTATGTATTATAGTATTGAAATAATAAGTTATGTTTCAAATATTTATGAACTTACTAAGCATTCATTGCTTATGTGGTTACCTTTCTCTTATGATTCAGATTATCGAAAGCTCAATTGGGTTGGAAACTCGTCAGGGATGTAACATCCCGATTTTGGGTCTAGTCAGAATAGTGGTTTCAAGACCACAAATCTGAAGTAGAAATATTTGTTTTATGATTGTTTTGAGGTCCATAACATGTTTGCATGATTGTGTGAAAGTTTCCTGAAGAAATTTTGTGAATAAGTGTCCAATTTGACTTTTTAGACTAAATTGCAAAAGTTACAAAATATGAGATTCTAGAAGCTTTAAGTATAAAATAGCTTTGAATTATTAATTAGAGGTCCTTAAATAGCAATTTGGCCAATTTCCATATTTTTGGACAAAAATGGGCATGAATAGGAAAATTTTTTGAAAGAAAGGCCTTAAGGGCATTTTTGTCATTTGGTTAATAAAAGAATTAAAAGGGAAAATAAGTCAAAAATCTTGTCCATCTTCTCCATGCTTGCCGAAATTCTCAAGAACACCATAGCTAGGGTTTCTTCAACTTTCAAGCTTGATAGCAAGTGCATCCCCTCATTTTTTTTTATTTTCTTTACGTTTTTGAAGTTGTTATCAATCGATCTAGCCATTTCTACCATTTATTTGAGCTAGGGTTCATGTTCAAAAATCTACCCATGTGTGACATGTGATAAACCATAAAAGTAACATATTTTAAGCCCACATTTAGTATGCTTTTGGATGAATTAAGCCTCGATTTATGTAAAAAGGTGCTCTTAATCCTTTGTTTTCATGTTTTATACCGAGGAAAGCACCCGAGGATAAAAAGAATGGAAAATAGACCCAAAACAGAGTAAATAGGCCATATCACAAAATCAACATGGAGTAAATGGGCCATATCACGAAATCAACATGGCCTGGGCCCAAATCCACACGGCCGTGACTCCCTCCCTACTAGAACACGGCCTGATCCCGATTCACACGGCCGTGCCTCATTAAAGAAATCCAAACACGACTTAAAGACCATTCACACGGGCGTGTTCCATGGCGTGTCCCTGTCGCTGGAAAGAGGAGTTTCATTCAGAAAAGGATACTTAGGGGAAAAGAAACTTATTTCGAAAGCCTATATTAACGCCCTAAGTATCACCAAAGAAGGGGGTGGTTAGCTAGGCCAAGGAGCCGAGCCAAAAGGGTCAGATTTGTGGGAATCACTCGAAGATAGCCAGTTGATCCATCTCAAGAAGCCAGAATATACTCAAGACGGCGGATCTCTCCTTCAATTCCTTCAGGGGTTTTAGGGATTTCTTATGTTTTGTTTTATCTTTTCTTTTAAGATGTTTTCTTTTATTATTATGAACTAAACCCTCAGATACCTGAGGAGGATGAAACCTAAGACAGATCTTGTTATTGTTTTCTGAACTATATGATAAATATTTGACTTGTTCTTAATTATGTGTTCTTAATTCTTGTGTTTATCTTTCTGGGATATTAATTCAAGTATAATGTGCCTAGGTAGAGGAGCAAAAGTCCCTGCATAAGAGTAGATCTAGCATAATTAAGCGGAGTTGATCGTACGCCTAGAGATAGGGTGACGAGATTTTTTCGGATTAGGGTGAAACCTAATATGTGAGTCCATAGATCGAGTTAATGCAATTCTAGAGGTTTTAATTAGAAAGAGATTTCAATTAATCAACCTAGGGTTAGACGTTATTTTCCTCGAGAGAGGGTTTAATATAACTTAGGGAATCTTACGGATCAAGTCAAGTGAATAAATCGTCTTGTTCAGTGTTAGATAACAAGTGAAGTCTAGGTGGATTCTTCCTTGGGTGTCATCTTAATCAATTGGTTTTTCTTCCAAGTTATTTTCCCCAAATTCATCCTCTTTGTCTTTGCATCTTTAGTTTAGTTGATAGTTAATTTTAGATTAGATAATTACATTCACTTAATTCTTAGGTTAGATAATAGAAAGAGAGTTAGTATTAGTACTTTTAGTTCCTTTGGGATTCGACATTCCGGTCTTGCCTAAACTATACTACTATTCGATAGGAGCGCTTGCCTCAAAAAATCATTGTCAGAGTTAGTTTCTAGGTTCGATCATTCTCATTATAAATTTAAGACTCTGATTTCGACAATCAACATGCACAATTATTCAGGGAATTATCGATGACTTAATCCAAAACATATCAATAAAAACCATAAATCAGGGAATTTCATTCTAATCATAATATGAGGAAATTACTTTAAGACAAGACATCATTCAGGGATTTGAGAATAATGTAGAAAGTTAGGCACTTTCTCGAAATAAATATTCACCCCCCACACTTAAGATGTACATTGTCCTCAATGTACAAAGATGTATATGAAATTTAAGAGAAAGGGAGAGGTGAAACTTCCTGAATTTGGATGGTTTCCTTGAGTTGAGAGTCTCAAGATGTGGTGGCTGCTATCGAGCTCTGCGCTAAATGAAGAAATTGGGAAGCTCGTAGAGAATTAGCCAAGAAATAATAATAATTCAAAATATACTAAAGATATATTTAAAGACAAGAAAGAGAAAGAGAAAGAAAATAGAAAGTAAAATAAAATTAAAGTAAAAGATGAATGGACCGAAGAGTCCTTATTGTTAGATGGGTTGCGAGGTGGGTGACTTCTAAGGCTGGATTGGGGTGGCAGTGGCCGAAGTGGCGTGATTCCCAAATAGCCTTTAGAACCTACAACCACGAAACTAAAATGAAATAAATTAAATTAAGCATAAGATAGCCAAAGAGAAGGAAAATAAAGGAGAAGAGAAAATAAAAAATAAGTTAAATGGTCTCAAAGACCCTTGGCTTGTTGAGTGGATGAAGCGGCCGGCATGAACTTTTGTAGATCGGTCTCCCACAGGGGCTCTGTTTGGATCCTTCCTGTAACACCCATCGAACACATAACACTTTATCGCGTTTTGCAAACACAAGTTAAGTTAATTAAATTTGAATAAATGAGAGACTTTTTGAAAATAAACCTCTTTGTATTTTTATTATTAAGTATAAGTAAACCTTATCATAAAATTCATAAGTTGCTTAACATTGATAACTGCTGAGTTGAATGAAAACTAGGGGTCTTATTACATAAATATTCTCGAAATAACAATGAAATAAATTAAACTTTAAGAAATCCTAAAGAAAATAACTTGTAGAAATAGAACTTGATAGCCCCTCGAGTTCGTCTCAGCTCCCATATCCACGATCTACTGCTCATCTGAAGAGTAGAGAAAAGGAAAGCGTGAGTCACAAAGACTCAGTGTATAAATCACAAAACACACATTGACCTGAGCCCACAAACACATTATGGGCCCTGGCCCATACAGGAATGCATCATTCATAATCACATAATAAACAATAAGGAATGAATAACCCAACCCATCCTAGGTTTCCATCCTTTACACACCAACCCGTACCAACCATCACACCTTGGGGATTTCTACAATCAACCCTCCATCCGCTATACACCAAAACGACAGCCGTACAGCCTATTCCTATTAAGTAGGAATCATTAAACGTGGCATAGCCACCAATCACTATGTGACCTTACATTTAAATTATGTAGAATTTCTACCACCGATCACCAAGTGACCTATCATGCACTTCCCCTTCAATTATCATCATTCCCACCCCATGCATACATACATAAGAAAACATCATGCAGACTTAAATATTTTTCGATACACATAGGGAGTTCCATGTTTACATACCTGGCATCCTTGCCTAACCCTTTTAGGGTTCCATTCAACTGTCTATACAGCCTTGTTCCGGCTTTTTAGCCCATAACATACATAAATAGATATACATACAGGTTTATTAGTAGTGTGTTAGAGATCTACACACCTGATTAATGTCGATACCCTCGCTAAACCGATCTACAGCTGTGCTTCAAAAAGCCGGAAGGATATGAAACTAGGGCCTCTCCTATATTCGGCCATGGTTAGTGTTCTACCCAATTTTATATATTTGAATAAACAACTCTTCTTACCTTAAAATCCCGAAATTGGAGACTAGCTATTTTCAACTTTTAGATCTAGTTGACCAAGCTTCCTTCAAATCCCGAATTGTCGCCCAATCATAGAACCATTAAACTATTAGCTTTTCGGCTTTTGCCTTTCTAAAATAGATTATGAGAACTAATCAAAAATTGACTCTTACCTTAGCTTAGGAGATTCGACTAGCACTAGAGAGAGGATTCAACAATGCCAATGAAAGATTTAAATGCTGAAAGTATAAAACAATTCCTCAAATATGATGAATAAAAGAAAAGGCGATGGATGCTTCGGCTTTTTAGAGAAATCGGCACAAGGGAAAAGAAAGTGGGGAGAAGTTTCGGCTTTTGAAGTAATTGAAGAAAGAAATTTGGAGAAAGAAATTGGAGAGGGAGAGGCTAAAGAATTCGGCTCAAAGAATAGAGAAAACTAGGGTTTTTAAATGTCAGAATCAAGGAGCTAGCCCCCCTATTTATAGATTTTTGACACCTATTACTAAATACTGAAAACGCCCTTAAAATTTAAGATAAAGGAGAGGAGAATTTCGGCACCCTCTTTGCCATGCAGTATCCGAATTTTACACTCCTCTAGGTGATAGATTTTTGGCCAATACTTCCCTTGGAGATAAGCTCCTAACTTTTCTCCTTTTTATCTATGATATTATCACTTAAAAATCCATATAATTTTCCTATTGTGTAGCCTTGTAGCCGTCCACCCCTACTAACCCTAATGTCAAATTTAACTCACTTAAATTAAAAGATCTGGGCCTCATTAAACTTAAATTTTGGGCCTCTAAATCCTTTGTGTGTGGCGTCACTTCTAATTCCCTTATAATGCCACTTAATGTTGGGCCACAAGCCCATGTTTGGCATTTTAAACATAATTACCACCTTTTTAATTGTTAATGATGCCACCTTAAAAAAATTTAATCTGGGCCCTTGCCTAACTCTAAGCCCAAATTTAGACCCCTTTCACCTAAGTTAACATACTAAACATATTCCTATACCAAACACATAGACCCATTAATCCAGGATGTTACACTTCCGCTTCTTCGACATAGTTGTGGTGTGGCTCGATGGTTGGGGAAAAGATTATAGAAGAGGAGTATGAAAGGGTTTAAGAAGAAGAAGGAAAATAAAGTGGTATGGGAGGGGAGGGGTGGATGGTTTAAATAGAAAGTTGGGGTCTGGTGCCTCCCCACACCCGTATACCATGGGCGTGTGGCATCGCACGGCCATGTTTTGCTTTGTTCGCTTCTCCCACGCCCATGTTCAGGTCTCCACGCCTGTGTATGATCTAACAGTGTCAGCCACGACCGCATCGCACGGCCGTGGCATGGTAGTTGGAGTCTGTGACTTGAAGATATGATTCGTTCTGACTCGTACCATCTCTGCCATGTTAGTACGGAGATTCGGTGCATCCACACAGCCACGGCCATGTGTAAGGCCGTGTGGCTTGAAAATCTGCACTTTTGGTTAGTTTATAATTAGATGCGGGAGTAGAAATAAAAAAATAAAAAAATTTAAAGGAATGTAAAAGTTAATAGAGTTAGTGCTCAGGTTGCCTCCCGAGAATCGCTAGTTTATAGTCTTAAGATAGACTTTCCTCTCATTCGCATATTCATGGTGGTTTGAGGAGTTGAAAGTCCTTCCTCATGCTAACAGTTCCATTATCATGATAGAGTGTAAGATGAGTGGCGTTTATTTTCAAAGTGCCAAAAATAGGATTACTTAACTCGACTGTTCCGTATGGGAAAACGTTGATTACCTTAAAAGGGATTTCTTTGTTTGTGTTAGGATCAGAAGGAGGTATTTGTGGATCTGTTTTTTTTGTCAATACTTGATCTCCAATTCTGAACTTGTCTATCTCGTAGAGTGGCTTTGGTTCTGCTTCGTCTATACCTAGTTTTTCTTTGAGATACGTCTTCCACTCTTCTAGTTCATCGATCTGAATCCCTTGTTCCTTATGAGTTATTTCTGTGTTGGCACGGGGTCTAGGATTGGAATCAGTTGTGTTCTTTTGTGGTGCTTCCTGAAAAGAAGGGTTAACCAAATGGTTATCTATAGCATTTACTTTTTCACATTGATTATTCGATGTTCTAGCTGGATCGAGAGCTTGAAGAGTGACTATCTCGTCACCTACACAGAGTATGAGTTCACCTACATCGACATCAATTTTAGTCCTGTCAGTTGCTAAAAATGGTCTTCCTAAAATTAGAGGAATCGTGTTATCCTCATCCATGTCTAAAACGACAAAGTCTACTGGGAATACGAATTTATCGATTTTCACTAGTACATCTTCGATTATACCCCTAGGAATTCTAATAGTTTTATCAGCTAGTTGAATGCTCATCCTAGTTTGTTTGGGCTTCCCTAGACCTAGTTGTTTAAACATTTTATAAGGCATGACATTTATGCTTGCCCCTAGTTTAGCTAACATTTTATCAATAGATAAACTACCAATTAAGCATGGAATTGTAAAACTCCCTGGATCTTTTAATTTTTGTGGTAGTTTATTTTGCAACATTGCTGAGCATATTGCATTCAGTTCCACATGTGATTCCTCATCTATCTTCTGCTTATTTGTCAATAGCTTCTTTAAAAATTTCCTAGAATCTGGCATCTGCGAAAGAGCTTCAAGAAACGGTAAGTTAATATGTAATTTCTTTAAGAGTTTAAGAAACTTACCGACCTGTTCCTCTGTGTCGTCTTTCGTTATCGCTTCGTGATATGGTATGTGAGATTGGTACTCTTTGATTACCGGTTTTGGCTTTACATCAACCTTATCTTCTTCTACCACATTCCTTTGCCTTAAATTGGGCTCGTCTAACCCTTTACTATCATGAGCTATTATGGCTTCAATTTGCTCCTTTGGGTTAGTCTCGGTGTTGCTTGGTAGGCTTCCTTGTGGTCTTTCAGAGATCTGCTTAGCAAGTTGCTCTAACTGATTCTCGATCCTTTGAATCAATGCTTGTTGATTTTGGAAACGTGTTTCTGTGGCTGCTATGAATTTTGTCAGCATCTCCTCGAGGTCCAGCTTCTTTTCCTGTGGGTAGGGCTATTGTTGGAAGTTTTGGGATGGTTGTTACCTTTGGTTTCCTTGACCACCCTATGAGAAATTGGGGTGGTTTTTCCAACCTGAATTATAAGTATTACTATAAGGGTTATTGTTAGACCGGAAATTGTTACCCATATATTTCATTTGTTCGCTCTCCATGCCCTGTCCGTAGGGTGGGTACTCAGGATTCGCCACTCCTCCACTTGCGCCACACTGCATAACTGGATGTGCCAGCGAAGAACCATATAAACCATCAAATTTTTTATGTAACATCTCTACCTGATTTGATAGTAGGGTTACTGCGTCGAGGTTGAAAACTCTGGCTGCTTTGGTTGGCCTTGTCCTTGTAACTTGCCACTGATAGTTATTCAATGACATCTTCTCTATAAACTCATAGGCTGCTTCAGGAATTTTATTATTCAGAGTTCCGCCGGCTGCTGAATCGATTAATTGCCTTGTTGAAGGGTTCACACCATTGTAAAAAGTTTGGATCTGTAGCCACAAAGGTAATCCGTGGTGTGGGCACCTCCTCAACAAGTCTTTGTATCTTTCTCATGCATCATAAAGTGTCTCTAAATCCATCTGCACAAAAGAAGAGATATCATTGCTCAACTTGGCCATTTTGGCCGGTGGAAAATATTTTAATAAAAATTTTCGGTCATTTGATCCCATGTAGTGATTGACCCTCGTGGAAGAGAATGCAACCATTGTTTGGCTTTATTTCTCAAAGAAAAGGGAAATAACCGAAGACGGATGGCATCATCAGAAACGCTATTTATTTTGAAGGTATCACAGAATTCTAGAAAATTTGCTAAGTGTGTATTAGGATCCTCATCCTGCAAACTATCAAACTGAACAAACTGTTGTATCATCTCAGATATAGTGTTAGGTTTGATTCAAAATTATTTGCAAAGCAATAGTAGGCCTAACAATACTTGACTCAGTTCCTGTTAAACTAGGTTTAGCATAATCATACATAGTTCGAGGAGCATGATTTTCGGCCATCTCTGGAGGTGGCGGATGATTTTCAGCCATCTCTTCTGTAGTATTGATTTCGGCTTCTTGCTCTTCTTCTATGTAGTTAAAGCTTCACCTTATTTCTCTGCGATTTCTGCGAGCAGTACCTTCAATATCACTGTTGTAAAGTAGGGGTCATGTCGGGTTCCTTCTAGTCATAAACTAGAGGTGCCTGAAAGGAACAAAAGAAAGAAAAATTAGCAAAGTTAAAAATAAAAATAAAAATAAAAGAAAAATAAATTGAAAAAAAATAAAAAATAATAAAAATGGCTGAAGTAAAAAAAAATTAAGTTTTCTTAATATTTTAGTTCCCCGGTAACGGCGCCAAAAACTTGATCGTTGTTTTATGCAATGTCAAAATCTTAAAATTTATATAAAGAATGATCGAACCTGGAAACTAGCTATGACAACGATGTAAGGCAAGTGCACCTATCGAACAATAGTATAGGTAAGGTAAGACCGGATTGTCGAACCCAAAGGAACCAAAAGTACTAATACTAACTCTCTTTTTATTATTTAGCCTAAGAATTAAATGAATTTTATCTAATCTAAAATTAACTAACAACTAAATTGAAGACTCTAAGAAGAAGAATGAATTGGGGAAAATAACTTTAGGAAAAACCAATTGATTAAGACGATACCCAAGGAAGAATCCACCTTGACTTCACTTGTTACCTAAGTCTGAACAAGACGATTTATTGATTTGACCTGACCCGTAGGATTCCCTAACGTATATTAATCCCTCTCTCGAGGCAAATAACGTCTAACCCTAGGTTGATTTATTGAAATCTCTTTCTAATTAAAACCCCTAGATTTGCATTAACTCGATCTATGGACTCCCATATTAGGTTTCACCCATATCTGGCAAAGTCTCATCACCCTATCTCTAGGCGTGCGATCAAGTCTGCTTAATTATGCTAGATCTACTTTTAGGCAGGGATTTTTACTCCTCCACCTAAACACATCATACTTAAATTAATATCCCGAAAATATCAACACAAGAATTTAGAAAGAACAAGTCAAATTTTTATCATATAGTTCAGCAAACGATAACAAGATTCATCTTAGGTTTCATCCTCCTCAGGTATCTGAGGGTTTAGTTCATAACAATAAAAGAAAACATCTCAGAAGAAAAAATAAAACAAAACATAAGAAATCCCTAAAACCCCCTGAAGGAATTGAAGAAGAGATCCTTCGTCTTGAGTATGATTCCGGCTTCTTGAGATGAATTAACTGGCTATCTTCGAGTAAATCTCCAGAAACCAGCCCTCTTTGGCGTAGCTGGACGCCCCCTGACTAAAGCCTTGGGTTCCCCCTTTTTAGGTTATACTTAGGGTGTTTATATAGGCTTCGGAATGTATTTTTTCGCCCATAAGTTTCCTAATCCGAGTGAAATTTCTCTTTGTCACGGCAGGGACACGCCCATGGCACATGCCCGTGTAAGTCGTGGACAGGCCGTGTTCGAGGCTGTTGAATGAGGCACGGCCATGTGGTCTTGGGCCCAGGCCGTGTGGATTTTGTGATATGGCCCATTTACTCCGTTTTCGGCCCATTCCTCGCTCGTTTCATCCTTTGGTGCTCTCCTGGGTATAAAACATAAAAACAAAGGATTAAGAGCACCAAATTACACAATTCAAGGCTTAAATTATCCAAAAGCATGCTAAATGTGGGCCTAAAATATGTTACTTTTACGGTTTATCAATATCTCAATTCCATAAAATGTGTGGATCCTTCCTTGGGTCGGGTCACTCGCGCGGGTTGAGCCTCTAAACGGCGTCGTTCTGGAGCCACTTAAACAGGCCCTAAACGACGCTTATAAAAGGTAAATTTTCCTTTTTCCTTTCATTTCTGCTATCCCTTCTAAAAAAAACAAAAAGGAGCCTTCATTTTTCTCTGTTAGGGTTTGTCCTTAGCCCTAAGCGCCGCTATGCCCGCCATGGAGCCATCGCGGACGGTGCTCAAAGCCAGGTAAGTCACTCCTTTTATTTTATTTTATCTCTTAAAAAATGAAAATCGAGCTAAAGAAAGCAGGAAAGAAAAAAATGGAATTGAAATCGAAAATCACCTTCTAAAGAATCTTTTTTGAAACCTTTTTTTTCTATTGATCTCTGTGTATTGTATAATTCGTATCTCGTAAAATATTTGTGACCCTTACAATGTTTGTTGTGTTTGACCTTTATAGCCAAAGAAATAAAAAAATAGAATAAAAATACAATCAATCAGTATTTTCCTTCTTTCATGTTGTGTCTTCGTTTCATTTGCAGGTGAAATCACCGTACAAAGGAGGAAGTGGCAGTACAAAGGTGTACGGCGGCTAGAGAGGCCTGCAGCGCACCCTAGCTAGCTAGTGTTTCAGATTTTTGTTTTAATGCGGGCTAGGTTGGGCATTTGGGTAGTGGTTGTTTGGGCCTCAATTGGGCTTTGTAAAAAAAAAAAAGAAACTGGTAATGGACTGTTTATTGGTTTTTTAATTTTGGTTTCTATTTGGATAATATTGGGCCATGCCAAAATTGGCCTATTACAGCTGCCCCTTTTTGCTCGTTGTCGTGTAACGAGAATAGAGCAAAGACTTCGAAAAGGGCCAATTTTGTCCAGTCTTTGAATCTTGGACTTCTTTCGGTACTTCTTTTCTTCAAGTAGCTTCATTCCATCCCACTGCATCTTTAAGGGCATAGAAATTAGCACTTCGATCGGCTCCAATGTAATTTCAGGGAGAAGAGATTTGTAGTTTCTATCTACTCCACTGAAACTTCAAGGAAATAAGAATTGATCCTCATAGTAATTTTAGGGGGAAGGGATTTGTAGCCTCAACCTACTCCACTGAAACCTCGATGAGATAGAAATTTAGAGAGAAGAGATTCGTAACCTCAATCTTATTTGCTAAAACTTCAAAGAAATACGGATTGATCCTTATTGTAATCTCAGGGAGGAGGGATTTGTAGCTTCAACCTACTCCACTGGAACTTCGAGGAGATAGAAATTTCGAGAGAAGAAATTTGTAACTTCAATCTTCTCTGCTGAAACTTCAAAGAGATACGGATTGATCCTCATTGTAAACTCAGGGAGGAGGGATTTGTAGCTTCAACCTACTCCACTGGAACTTCGAGGAGATAGAAATTCAGAGAGAAGAGATTCATAACCTCAATCTTCTCTGCTGAAACTTTAAAGAAATACAGATTGATCCTTATTGTAAACTCAGGGAAGAGGGATGTAAACTCAGGGAGGAGGGATTTGTAACCTCAACCTACTCCACTGGAACTTCGAGGAGATAGAAATTTAGAGAGAAGAGATTTGTAACCTCAATCTTCTTTGCTGAAACTTTAAAAAAATACAGATTGATCCTCATTGTAAACTCAGGGAGGAGGGATTTATAGCCTCAACCTACTCCACTGGAACTTCGAGGAGATAGAAATTCAGAGAGAAGAGATTTGTAACCTCAATCTTCTCTGCTAAAATTTCAAAGAAATACAGATTGATCCTCATTATAAACTCAGGGGGGAGGGATTTGTAGCCTCAACCTACTCCACTGGAACTTCGAGGGTATAAGAATTTAGGTGTTCGATTTGTTTCACTACTGCTCAGTGAGATAAGATCTGCAATCTTTAACTGATCTGCTCCATTGCTACCTCAAGGGAACGAAATCTGAAATCTTCAGTCTGCTTTCTTGCTATCTTAGGAAGATAAGACTACAATCTTCGATCTACTTCGCTGCAATCTCAGGAAGACTAGATCTGCTATCTTCAATCTGCTCCACTGCAAACTCAGGGATGCCAGACTGGTATTTTCGATCTGCTTCGCTGCAAACTTAGGAAGACAAGATCTGTGAATTCACCGATGTTGTGACCCCGTCCTCTAGGGGACTTATCCTATAAAATTGGTTTTATATGTTTATACTTATGCAAAATGATTAGGATGCAATGATCAGAATGAATCCAACGCTCCTAATTAAATGTATTATGGACGACATTTGCATGAATACAGAATGTCATGAGAATAGTCTTTTTACAATGATTAAGATGCAATGATCAGAATAAATAGAATGCTCCTAACTAAATGATTATGGATGACATTTGCATGAATACAGAATGTCATAAGAATGATCCTTGGTTTAAAGTTTAAGGATCACAGGATGCAATGATCGGAATGAATCAAATGTTCCTAGCTGAATGTATTATGAATGATATATACAAAATGTCTTGAGAATGATCCTTTTTAATAGTTTAAGATGTTATCGTTCATTGTTTATTAAGGCTTTATCACTGACGTATTATGCCGTCATCTTGTTCGGCTGGTATTCTTGATAGAAAACCTGAGAAAACAATTATAACTTCAGATTTGCCCCAGTGTAACTTCAGGGTTCATCTCATTGTGACTTAGGGGTATAAGATTTGAATCTTTTCCAATCCATCCCACTATAACTCAAGGGTATAGAATTTGTTTCATCTTCAATCCAACCTGCTATAAATCAGGAGCATAAGATCTGCATCTTCTTCAATCCAACAAACTGCAAATCAAAGATATAGAATCTGTAACTTGTTTCATCAACTGATCACTCCTCGAGTGACCTAACCAAAAGTGTATGCATGATATTTGCATAAATGCAGAATATCATTTTTTCGAGAATGATTCCCCTTTTGCACTCGGGTTAACATTGCCCATTTTTTGTCAAGATTGTATCACTGACGCAATACCTTGTCATTTTGTTCAATCGCCATTTTTGACAAAAAATTCGGAGAGATAGTCTCAGTTTAGACTCTTTCTCCACTAATATTCCATCCATCACATTGGTGAGTTCTAAACAATAGTCTTGTTTCAGTTCTTGTATTATTCAGAAGCTTCTAGAGTAATATGCGAAACTCCTTTTATGAAAGTATTAATAGTCCACTAATCGTTATTTCTATGCAAAATGCCTAAAAAAGATCGTAACCATGGACAAGAAGGAAATTAATTAGGAGCATAGCTCAGAAAAAATAGTTAGTTCAAGATAGCAAATGCAAAGAAATTTTATTAGAAGGATTCTTTGAAAAGAATAAGATAACAAATTTGATATGGATAAGATGGAAACTAGATACCCCAGATATCGTAGCCTGAGCTTCTCTGTTCAAACTTCTTGAGGACCATTTTAAGCTCGATATGCGTTTAGGGGATCTAGAGTACTTTGTCGATGTCCAAGACATAACATATTTCTTCACTATTAATTCAAGTATAGTAAGACTACTGTGTGCCCCACTTTTGATCAAAATTTGAGCCGCCCTTTTCAGGTTTTCAACTCAAATCCCTTTTTGTCTCAAAGTGCCCTTTGCGGGTTTTCACTTTGGCCTCTCCTTTTTCTTTTTATTCTTCTTTTCTTTTTCTTTTTTTTTTTTAGGTTTCAAAGTGCCCCTTTGCGGGTTTTCACCTTGGCCTCTCCTTTTAGACTGAAATCTGAATTCACTGGCTTAAGCATGTCCTTGCTATCCATCTTGGTCAAAGTTAATGATCTTCCAGAACAAGCCTTCTTCACCACATAAGGTTTTTCCAAATTTGGCATTTTCCTCTGAAGTCCTTTTGGATGAGAAGAATCCTTCTTAATGCTAGGTTCCCATCTTAAAATTCTCTTGGGTGAACCTTTTTGTCATAAGCCCGTATCATTTGACTATGAGGAATACTTTCAATCAATCTTACTGGCGACATTCTGATTCATCCAATTCAATCAAAGCTTGGAGAAAAGGAATCTTGACTTCTACCAATTGCTTCCCTTTCATAAACCAACGAGAAAGATGTTGCCCCTGTGGAGGTCCTGACCCACGATCAAGAATCATAAAGGGTAAATGGTAACTTCTCTATGCCAACCTTTACAAATCTCAGTCATTTTTTCAAAAATTTTGAATGGTTTTTTGGCTGCCTTTGTTGCACTAATGTGGTGTCTGATCTCTAAACAGACTGTAAATCTTTGACATTACGTAATTATGCTAGACATGTTCCTTTCTAGCATTCTTGATTGTCACTTTTTTTTGAATTTGAATTTGCTTTTGAAATTAAATTTGAATTTGGGTTTGGATTTGAATTTAGATTTGGATTTGGATTGGGATTTGGATTTGATGACTGCTGACTTTGTAACATTGGCATTTGAAGTGACATTCACCCTCTTAGTGAAGTAAATGACAACCATGAAGATGATCTAGTGTACCCTAGATGCTTTTGACGAGATCGGCCCCATAACATTTATGCCCTACATATAGAAAAAATGGAGGAGGCACATAAGTCTTGTATTCCTCAATTTGGCATTTACGGCATAACTGATGCAATTTTCCTTTTCTTGGTAAATCAACAGCTCAAGTCTCCTGATTAGCCTGGCCATTATAGAACCATTAACATGGGTTCTTTAAACACCAATCTTAACAGCATACCCACGCTTCAGTAACTTGGTGTGCCTTGATATGATCGTGTAAAAACATCTCAAATTCTTGAAAATGACTTAATGATGTCTCGCCTTGTGGTGAATTAGGCTCCGATATTTGCCCCTTCCTAAGCTCGCAACATCTACTGACCTTTTGCAAGGTAGAGTCTATTTTCATCTTGTTCTACTATCCTTAACAAATCAAAAGATAGGCTACTATCTCTGTCATCTTTAAAGTCCTTAGATCCCTTAGACCCATATCTCATTCAAAAAGGGAGTCAGTATCAACGTCGCTCACGTCGTTGATATCTGGGTACCTAGGCACGAAGGCAAAGAATCCAAAGAATAAATAATTCTAAGGATGGTTATTTATATGGTATGGTCATGAATAAAAAATGTATAATATGAAATGGAAAGAATAAAAGAAATTTGCTTAAAAAGAAGCATTTTATTGAAATAAAAACTCTGGACACAAGCCTATTTCACAAAAGAAATCTTATTGCTTCTAAGCTTAAAGCAACAAGTGCATTTTATACATTACTCTAGGTAAGATCTAAATACTACAGGAATTTTTTTTGCAGTTCGATTGTCCAAAACGCTCCCAAGTTCATATCTCTGTATTTAGCGCGTCATCTAACTTCACAATACCCATGCTGATGAACATTTCCACCAATTTCTTGAAAGCAACGCAATTTTCTATCGAATGCCCTGTGATCCCCGCGTGGTACTCACATTGGGCATTTGGGTGGGCATTTGGGTCATACCATTTTGGGTATAGAGGTTGCATCAGTTTTGGGTAGTGGGGGGCCACAACGTGCACATCAAATAAACTTTGGTACAACTCCTTATACTTCATTAGGATAGGTGTAAATTGGAGTTTTTCAATGTTTCGTCTTATGCCAGATTCTTTTCTCGATGAACCTTGATACCCAGTAGTCACTGTTTTTGGCTGATTTGAGTACCCCATGCCTGTGTTATTCACTTCGTTTTCTTTCTTCCTTGTGGCCATTCTCTTATTAATTTCTCCTGCCTTGATCTTTCCACTTTTTATGGCATTCTCGATCATTTCTCCGGTCATTACAATGTCCGAGAAGCTCTTTGTGGCACTTCCTAGCATATGCGTGATAAATGGGGCCTTCAGCGTATTAATAAAGAGCATTGTGGTCTCTTTCTCCAAAAGTAGTGGCTGGACTTGGATGGAAACCTACTTCCATCGCTAGGCATACTGCCTGAAGCTCTCGTTTATCCTCTTCTCCATGTTCTCGAGTGTAATCCTGTCGGGCGCTATGTCTGTCACGTGGCAGTACTGTTTTATAAAAGCTTGAGCCAAGTCTTTCTATGCACTACTTTGGGAACGACTCAACTGATTATACCACTTGGTTGCTGCTCCCACCAAGCTATCTTGAAAACAATGGATCAACAGTTGGTCATTATTAATGTACCCCATCATTCTTCTACAAAACATAGGGATGTGAGCCTCGGGGCAACTTGTCCAGTTATATTTCTCAAATTCAGGCATTTTGAATTTGTATGGGAGCACCAAGTCTGGGACCAAGCTTAAATCTTTGGCATTGATTCCATAACAGCTATTGGCGCTTTCTACTGTTTTAAACTTTTCCTCCAACCATTTACATCTATCTTCTAGCTACTTTGGCAATTTTGCTTTTGTCCTCTCTCCTTTAGCTATTTCATCCAAATCAGGGACATTATTAATGATTGGATTATCTCCTGGACTTGAGCCAGTTTGGAGGCTCACTGAAGCATCAGCTTGGAATTGTTGAGGCCTGATCGTGACAGATGGCCTTTGTACAGTTACTTCAGTTCATTTTTGCACATGTGGTGGCGTAAAACCAGGGGAACATTGAAGATGCTCAGTATTCTCCTCAACATTTACCATGGGGTTCTTTCCTTTATCCATAAGCCCCATCAACAGCTGCGTCATTTGAGTCATCATATTTCCTTGAAATTCCATCATTTTGTCCATTATATCCTACTGGATCTTAGCGAGTTGCTCCTGTATCTGTGCTTGCATCTGTCATTGTATCTCCTTCTGCATTTGTTCCAACTTTTCTAGTCTTTTATCCATTGCTTGAGTTTTTCTTCTTGTACCGTAAGGATGCGTGTTGGTTTGACTTTTGTCAGTTTCCAGATTACTGAAATAATTTTACCTAATTAAGGACCTTATGTGAAAATTTAATGCACAAAATGTAATGCAAATGATGTAATGCAAACGCATGAAAATGTAAATGAAATGAATGCAAGAAGAAAGAGAGACGTTGATTCTGAATTCAATTCCATTAGAAGAACTTTTCTAGAAAAAAAATATCTTTACATAAAATGGATTACATATGCGGTTTCGTCCTCGTAGTCCAAGTGAGGACACCAATCTTTTTCTTTGTATTCGGACGTTATGGTTGTGTCCCATAGACTTTCTTAATAGATGTTTCTTCTAGCTCATTGTTGCTTGATCCAAGCCGTGACCATTTGCTCACTTATCCCTACAATGCTCGTTAGCTCTTTTAAGAAAGTCAAGATGTGATGGCTCTTGAATAGTTTTTTGTCGACTTGAATCCTCATGCGAAGTCTTGTATTCTTCTGCGGACATCATCCTTCTCTCGTTGTTTACTTGGACCATGTTCGGACAACTATATTATAATCCACTAGGGTTTGGCGTGGCTCTATCTAGGGTAGGCTCCTAGGTCTCTCTATATGTGGTTTGGTTCTAAAGTTGAGGTACCCGAACCAGCAGATTTCTTGATCCTCACCCATTATAGGCTCATACAGACCGAGTTTGGTTTAGGGGAATACATTTCCCTATGGCTTCACGGAGATGAAAATCTCACGAAGACATACGTACAGATGTATCCCGAAAGCGATTTACTATCCTGCACGGAAGTGAAAACCTTACGAAGGAGTAGCTTATCACTCCCACTTAAAAGGGTATGACCCGACGGTCATTCAATATGATGCAAAAGTATTCTACAAGACTCGAACCATAACAATCAAATGAGATGACGCAAGCGAATGCAAATAAAAGGATCGTAATTTTTCAAATCAAATTTTCAATTTTTGACAAAAGGATAGAAATTAATCAATTTTACGGTTTGACTCTCTTTCAGGGTCCCCAGTGGAGTCGCCAAGCTCTCAAAACCATTTCTTACGTTTTGAAAAAAAAACGGGGTCGACTTTGACAATCAGAAATGGAATCGCCACCAATCCTTTTTATTTAGGTGTGATCGGGTCACCTATAAAACATTTTGCTTTATTTTTAAAAGAAATTAATTTTAGACTACGAATTTTAAGAAAAACGGGTTCGGGAGTCGGTTACGTACGAGGAAGGATTAGCACCCTCGTACGCCTAAATTGATTAACTAATGTCCTTATGTTGAAAATTTAAAAAGATTTTTAACTTATGACCTTCTTTGACCCTTTTGAAGATACTCGAGTTTGTATATTAAGATTCTCTTGTTCCGAAAGAATAAAATATCACGTCCAGCATGTTAGGATACAACAATTTAAGTCCTCGAATTCAAGATTATCCCAAAATTCTCAAAACTCATGCATTGAAATTTTGAAAGGGTATCTGGTTATTTGGACAAACGAAAAACCGAAACCCAGCGCGTTAGGGTACGATTCTCGGATTTCCAAACACGAAATATTGCCTTGTCTTTTAAAAGGAAAACATGGACAAAATCACGAAAGGATACTTAGTTATTTGGTCAAGATGGAAAATCGAAACCCATCACGTTAGGGCACGATTTCTCAAATTTCCAATCACTAAATATTGTCTTGTTTTGAGGAATTTTTAAATGGGCTATTTTAAAATAAAAAGAGTTGATGATTTAATTAAAAGATAATTGATTGAACTAAAACATTTAAATGGCCATTCATAGTAAAAAAAAAAAAAATATTACAACATCCATAAGAGCAATGACGTATTATCGTGCCAAAACACATTATAAAAGCATTAACGAAACATGGTGCTGGGAAGCATAAATAATCGAATATGATACAAATGAACAATATGAAAGCGATGAATTCAAATTGCGACACATAAGACAAATAATCATTCAACCTACATTATTCCAATGTTCACACTAACAAATTTTTAAAATGGATTAAACAATATATATAACCAATAGTAGAAAATAAACCTAAATCAAATTAAAAATAAATAGGATATAAGCAATTTAAAAATAGTAATAAATAAATTTAAAATAAATAATGTAAAGAGTAGCTTAAAAAAATCAATAATATACAATAATTTAAAACAAATGATATATAAAACATTTAAATATACATATAAGAGTGTGAAATAATGTTGAAACATTTTAAAATGAATAAATAGAATCTAAAATAAGGTGTATAAAGTAATTTAATATAAAAATATAAAAAGTTTAAAGCAATATATAAAGTTTTAGAATAAGCAATATGTATAAAACTATTTTAAATAGTAAAACAAATTTTAATATACATTACATTAAGACAAGTTAGAATAAATAATATATCAAAATAATTTAAAACAAATAGTATACAAATATTCTTAAATATCATATAATAAAACAATTTAAAACTAAATAAATAAATGAATTAAGTAAACTAAGGACGAGATTGAAAACCAAAACAATGTTTTAAGGATAATCAGTAAATAAATAAATTATTAAAGCCGAATTAGGGATTAAAATAAAGTGCGCGCAAATGATCAGGGATTGAACTAGTAAATATTCCCAGTCTCGAAACGTTGCATTTAAGCGGGGACCAAAATGAAAACGGAATACATGTTAAGGGCGAAATTCAAAATAAAATAAAACTTGATTAAGAAGAAATAAAATGCGGAAGGACTAAAAGAATAAATATCCCAATTCCATAAAACGCGGGGATCCTTCCCCTGGTCGGGTCACTCGCGCGGGTTGAGCCTCTAAACGGCGCCGTTTTGGAGCCACTTAACAGGCCCTAAACGATGTCGTTTCACTCCCTTATAAAAGGTAAATTTTCCTTTTTCCTTTCATTTCTGCTATCCCTTCTAAAAAAAACAAAACAAAAAGGAGCCTTCCTTTTTCTCTGCTAGGGTTCGTCCTTAGCCCTAAGTGCTGCCATGCCCGCCGTGGAGCCGCTGCGAACAGTGCTCAAAGCCAGGTAAGTTACTCCTTTTATTTTATTTTATCTCTTTAAAAAATGAAAATCGAGCCAAAGAAAGCACGAAAGAAAAAAACGGAAGAGAAATCGAAAACCACCTTCTCCAGAATCTTTTTTGAAACCTTTTTTTTTTCTATTGATCTCTATGTATTGTATATTTCGTATCTCGTAAAATATTTGTGACCCTTACAATGTTTGTTGTGTTTGACCTTTATAGCCGAAGAATTAAAAAAAATAGAATAAAAATACAATCAATCAGTATTTGCCTTCTTTCGTGTTATGTCTTCGTTTCATTTGCAGGTGAAATCACTGTACGGAGGAGGACGTGGCGGTATGGAGGTGTGCGGCGCGCGTGGTGACGTAGAGGTGTACGGCGGCTGGAGAGGCCTGCGGCGCACCCTAGCTAGCTAGGGTTCCAGATTTTTATTTTAGTGCGGGCTAGGTTGGGCATTTGGGTAGTAGTTGTTTGGCCTCAATTGAGCCTTGTAAAAAAAAAGAAACTGGTAATGGACTATTTATTGGTTTTTTAATTTTGGTTTCTGTTTAGATAATATTGGGCCAGGCCAAAATTGACCTATTACATTCAACTCAATGGATAATAGTTGAAGGAATATTATAAAATGATCAAAAATACCCATATGTATTTTTATGAAAGGACCATGATCAAAGTTTTGGAATTCCTAAAAAGATCAAAATATATTTTTCCAAAGTTCTTCCTTACCCATAACATTATTCTTTTTCCCTTCGCTAAGAATTTTTTTCCACAAAGTTTTTATCTTAATAAAGTTTTATTGAGGCGGATTATCTACCAATGAACATTCTAAGAGGAAATGTTATGAAATCTTAGACTCTAATGTCCATTAGAAATAAAATTTTATATCATGTATACTTTTCATGTTTATAAATATATACTATGGGGAAGTTTTATAAGATCTGTAAAATTAAGAGTTCTTTTGCTCCTTTTATTTCTTTTGGTGTCTTTATTATTTATTTGATAAATATTTATTTATTTATATGATTAAATTAAATAAATTAATAAAAATCATAAATAAATAAATAAAAGATTGATGATGAATTAATGTTATTGGTTTCAATTGCTTCCGCGCAATTGAAACAACGATGGTATGATTGAAGGCTAAAATGGACAAAGTTAACGTTGTGTGTGTTCTTTTTTCCGGTCCCGTTCGCACCTTTCTTCTCTTTCTGTAACGCGAATCCTCTCTTTCTCTCTCTCTCTGTGTGAAAAAGACAAAAACCTTGGAAGTATCTCATCCTTCCATTTCTATCCTACTCCGCCCTATCTCCCTTCCCTTCCCTTAAAAACGATAGGTTTACCCTCAGCCCACCCCCAGATCTAACCCCTTTTCTTCTCCCAACCAGATAATCCCATTTAGAGAAACGAAAAATGTGTCCGGTTCGTTCAGATCCCATCCACAGGTTCCACCCCCTGCCACTCGATCATTTCGACCGTCTTCCCGACTCTCTCCTTCTTTTAATCTTCAACAAGATCGGCGACGTTAAAGCTCTCGGCCGATGCTGCCTTGTCTCCCGTCGTTTCCATTCCCTCGTCCCTCAAGTTGATAACGTTCTCGTTCGTGTCGATTGTGTCATCTCCGACGACGATTCTTCCCCCTCTTCCTCATCCTCCGACAAGTCACGTCCCGCCGGTCCCTTCTCCAACCTCTTGCGTCTCGTCTTCGGAGGCATTGTTAAACCCCTTCAAGCTTTGGGTCAATTCCTCGGCCCTAAACGCTCCCTTCTCAATGAAACGCTTAACGCCCCTTCCTCTTCCTCATCCGTCGGTCGCGGCGCTGATGATGATGATCCCGAAATGGGCCAAGCTGGTGTCACCCACCATTCCCCTACTCAAGTGCTTAGAAATTTCAACGAGATTCGTTTCCTCCGAATCGAATTACCCAGCGGCGAGTTAGGGATTGACGATGGAGTTCTGTTGAAATGGAGAGCAGATTTCGGATCAACCCTTGATAACTGCATCATCCTTGGAGCTGCCTCCGTTATTAATGACGTGCATTCGCAAGTATCGGAGTATCGCAACGATGGGTTTTGCAGCAACAATAGCATTACCGGCAACGGTGATGATAATGGAAGTATTCCAGAGTCGTTTTATACCAATGGAGGCTTGAAATTAAGGGTTGTTTGGACGATTAGTTCGTTAATCGCTGCATCAGCAAGGCATTACTTACTTCAACCGATAATTGCGGAGCATGGGACGCTGGATACCTTGGTTTTAACCGATGCGGATGGACAAGGGGTTCTTCATATGAACAGGGATCAGCTAGAGGAGTTGAGAGTCAAGCCATTATCGGCTTCTTCAGCTTCAAAAAGGACGCAGGTGCCGGCATTGAATATGAGGCTTTGGTATGCCCCTCATTTGGAATTGCCTAACGGGGTTGTATTAAAAGGTGCTACTTTAGTTGCAATTAGGCCCAGTGAGCAATCTGCTTCTAGAAAAGAGGTCTCCGATGCTTCTTGGTTATCAACTGCTTTCGAAGAGCCTTATGGGACTGCTGCGAAGATGCTGATTAAGAGAAGGACGTATTGTTTGGAGATGAACTCCTTTTGATACCCTGCAACGGTAAAACTCTCATATGCTTGAAATACTTGTCTATGCTGATTAATTTGTTACATAAGCGACTTTATGTTCACCATTAGTCCTTTAGATATATGGTTTTAAAACATAAATATGCTGTTGAATCTTGATGTCTTCTGGTTCTATTATGATCGTTTTGATTTGTATAATTCATTGTGAATTAGAGGGGAGAGCAAACATGATTATGCTAGGAAACATCTCGGAATGCATGCATTGCCTGAAATCTAACTAGCATGCCTTAGCATCTTCATTCCTTTTTTGAGTTTTGGATCTGCATTCATATGGTTTATCTATTCATCTATTCTGAATTCAAAGTTCATTTTGCATTGATCAGGGAGAGCAGTCAAGCACAATGGTCAAGGGGAAGAAGATAGCATGCTTTTTGAAAGCTGATGACCAAACAACAATTTTGTTACATGTTGTAACTTAATCTCGGTGCTGCTTCCTATGGAAGCAAAACCTTGCTTGGGACCGCCAGTGAAAGCAATCCATGAATGTTGATAATGCACTGCAAGCGTTTCGGCTTTTGTGCTTCAACTGATAGCCTAATGCACTTGCTGCTTGTTTTTATTTCCGGCATATGCTTGTAAGAGTGCACACCTGTGATCAGATTGATGTTGTAATAGCTTTGAACTTGTATCCCTTTAACTCTGATCACTCTTTTATGTGTATATTGTAGGTATGAAGATGTGATGCTTTATGTTCTATACTTATGAAGTTCATAAAGAAATGTAGTTTGCAACTTAGCTTTTAGCTTTCGTTGGATAAACTTATTGTAATTTTTTCGAAGTTAATGGATACTTTATGGTCACAATCTTGGCAAATTCAGTTTAAGCAGATGCTGCAGACGCCTGGTAGAGGTTGGAACTTGGATGTTGCTGCGGCTGTTATTCCATTCCATTAGTTGTGATACAAATCCAGGTGATGATAAATCGATATGTGCCACTTTGAACAACTTAGGTGGTGAAAGGGATCTTGGTGTGGTATAAGTCAAACTGGATTTTTGAGTCTTGTATGTTGTTTAGCTCATTATGTGTTTAAAAGTTAATTCAATTTGCCATATATAAAATGTGGAGTTCTGGTTCATTGATTCATGTTCCAGTGAAGCCTGTCCTGCCCAATGTGATTAAAGATTGATTATTATATGTGGTGCATAAATTCTCTTCTATGTTAGACTTAGATGTATATTATATGTTTATGGGTTTGGAAACAACCAGTAGAGTTCCCCCATTTGATTTTCCTCATCATACATGAAAGAGAAAGAGACAGATGAATCAATTTCTTTGATTTTTATTTTTATTTTTAAAAATTTTCATATTTATTTCATACTGTTGGGGAGTGTTGGTTTGACATTTGGCAATAAAAGATTGTGGGGATCTGGCTGAGGCTGTATCAAAAATATGAGTAGCCATTTTCATCCTCTTGTTTTAAAATATTGATTGATTGGCCAAGTTTTTGTTTTATTTATTTATTTATTTATACATATACAATAATATAATTAAGATTCAATTAGCTGGTTCTGCTCCTTGCCTTTATCATGAACTTTCTTCCATTTCATACTTGCGTGAATCAATCGTCCTTCAAAAAGAAATTACGCTTAATCAGGTATTGAAGAGTATCTCAAATACTCGCTTTAACTTCGGCCTTGCTTGCTTATTTTATTTAAGATTACGGAACGTATGAGGAAATGAAGGCCCACATGCTTATATGGATAAAAAAGAGGATGGGAAATGGAAATCCTTGTATCACTAAAAAAAAAAAAAAAAAAAAAAAAAACTCACCTATTCCAAAAAAGAAAAATGCACTTTAAATTTTCTACTAAACCAATATCTAAAGTGAGCATTTTTAATCATTGTTTCTCACTAAATTAGAGGTGGGCTCTTATGATCACTATTAAAATTTAATCGGTATCATTAGACAATGATTAAGCTTTTAAAATACGTATATTAATGAATTATTCCCCCTTTTTTTTTCTAAATTCAGTAAAATAATCCATTTAAATGCAGGTGTTTTATAAAATAATATTTAAGTAATTCTTAATATATACTTATGAAAACTGGACCCTTATCATCATCATCATCAAACCAGTCCTGATTTCAGTTTTTCTCTTCAATCTTCATTCATGCTGCCACTCGTTTAGTGTTTAAGGTATCCTTTTTACAACATGCAAGAAAATGGTCCAAAAGAAATCATTCATGAATGCGAAATAAAGCCTTCAAAATGGGCTTCAATGTCTACCATTTTCTTCCTTATGCACATGACCAGATCCACAATAAGAGAGAGAGAGAGGGCATGTCTTTTGGAAGCTCTGTTGCGGGATAATAATAAGAAAGAACCTATAATTACACATTCGTCGGCTTCATTTTTTTGAAGCACTTTTGCAGCTTATAAAAAAACAAGTTTTCCTTTATTATGAAAAGCAATAGAACAATGAAACACTACTTACATTACCAACCAAAGGCCATTATTTCAAAAAGGAGAAAAAGAAATACTAAAACATGAAAAACTCTTATAGCAAGTGGAAGAAGTGGCCAGTGGGCTTACGTGAAACTCAACAAGTGGAAATGATGTAAGCTCCCAAATTTAGAACAATCTCATCATGTGAACCCCAATCAAGAAAATTGGTTTGAAATGGGTATATAAATTTAGAAGGCAGAGAAGGTCATTCACAATCCAAATCATGGGGGGATGTACTGCTTTTATTGCCTCACTATCAAACTTTGCCATAGGAAAAGCTTTAGTCAAAATATTTGCAAGTTGGTCTTTTGAGCTGCAATGGACCAACTTTATTTTCTGATACAGCTTCTCGAACAAAATGCTTGGTTCTTCCTTGGAAAATAGGATTTTTTGCCATTGCCATAATTGATTGATTTTCACACTTGATCTTAGTTGCCTGATTTTGAATCAAGCTCAAATCGTTCAACAATTTCCTTAGCCAAATTGTTTGATTCACAGTGGTTGCAACTGCAATATTTTTTGCTTCTACGGGCGGTTGTGCCATAGTTATTGTTGAGTATGACTCATATTTCAGTCAAATTTGAGAGATAATCTCCCAGTTAAACTCTATTTATTTGTTTCAATCAAACTCTGATTAGTCTAGATTATTTTATTATTATTTGACCTATTAATCTAGCCTATAAATAGGCTCTTTTACAACCTTAGAAAAAAACACCCATTAAAGATTAGAACTCATAACACTTTTCGAGGATTTTGTGTTTACATTTTGAGGGTTCTTTGTTTTTAGGTTTCAGAGTTTAGTTTTTTATCTCCATCTTTTGTACTCTTTGTTCCTTTAACATTATAAAAAAATTATCTTTGCTTATGGCTTTTTATCCTCTTTGGAGGGGTTTATCCACATTAAATTTGTGTGTTAAATTTCTCAATTTTTTTCGCTATTTTTACTTGTTTGTTTCTTAATCGGGTCAATCCCTAATAGGTGGTATCAAAGCTAGTTCAATTTTCATAGATCAGCCTGTTCAGAGATGACAACAAGGTTTGGCATTGAGAAGTTCGATAGTGTCACAAATTTCAATCTATGGCAAGTTCAAATGATGACAATTTTAGTTCAGACAGGCCTAAAAAAGGTTGTTACCAGGAAAAAGCCTGAGAATCTAGATCAGATAGAATGAGAAAAGCTTAATGAAAATGTCCTGTTTGCAATCCAGTTGTGCCTCGTGAATAGGATATTGCAGGAGGTATTGATGGAGAAAACCTCATCCGCCTTGTGGAAAGGGTTAGAAGCTCTTTATGCAGCTAAGTCTCTGGCTAACCGTTTAATATTGAAACAACGTCTATTTACGTTTTGCATGAATGGATGTGAGCTTCTTAGAGATTGCATTAGTCAATTTATTACTCTTTTGAATGATTTAAAGAACACTGAGGTTCAGATTAACGATGAAGATCAAGCTATGCTATTATTGTGCTCTTTACCCCCTTCATACAAGTCTTTCAGGGAGACCCTGATTTATGGCAGAGACAAACTATCGTTCGAGGATGTGAAGGGTCATTTGTTAAGTAAATACAAACTCTATAACGAGTTTGGTTCAGATAGCAAGGCAGATAGGCAAGCTTTCGTTTTGGTAGCATCAAAGAAGTGACAAAATGTGTCGCTATTGTAAGAAGTTAGGTCACGTCAAAGTAGATTTTTTGTAAACTGCGAAATAAAAGGGCTACTGAAAGTAACGAAGAAGATGTAGTTGGTGCTAATTTGGCCGATGAAAGTGGTGATGATTTCTTGTTAATGTCAACGAGGGATAACTCTAAGCTTACGTCCGAGTGGATCCTAGATTCGGGATGTTCTTTCCATATGTGTCCCAATAGAGAATTGTTCTCCACATACAATTTGATTGAAGGTGGAGTCGTGCGCATGAGAAATAATTCATCCAGTAAGGTAATTAATATTGGTATTGTTAAAATTAGGATGCATGATGGGACGATTAAGACATTCTCAGATGTCAGGCATGTACCTGATTTACGAAAGAATCCATCTCATTGAGTATTTTAGACTTGAAAGGTTACAGAATCAACATCAAGTTGAACAACATTAAGGTGTCTCGTGGGGCTCTCGTTTTATTAAAAGGTAAAAAGACCGGTAGTATTTATATTCTAGAAGGTTCTACAGTGACTGGTGAAACCGGACAACCCTCATTCGTTATGGTGTCAAAGTCAACTCGTTTGGAGCGGAGGCAACTTGGTCATAGGAGGGAAAAATATATGATCGTTTTGTATAAGACAGGTTCTCTTTTGGGTGCAGGTTTTGAAAGTTTAGGGCACCATGTTCGTGAAAACCAGACTCGAGTTAGTTTTAATTTAACAGTGCATAAGTCGAAGGCTAGAAGTCTTCTAGCTTCTAAGCACAGTCTCGACTCAATTAATTCCCTACATAGTTCAAGATAGGCTCGTGGCGGGCTTTGGCAAAGATGGCGTTCTGGAAATCTGAGTAAAGGTGAAGATTTGTTGAGTATGACTCATATTTTAATCAAATTTGAGAGGTAATCTCCCAATTAAACTCTGTTTATTTGTTTCAGTCAAACTCTGATTAGTCTAGATTATTTTATTATTATTTGATCTATGAATCTAGCCTATAAATAGACTATTTTACAACCTTAGAAAAACAATCATTAAAAATTAGAACTCATAACACTTTTGGAGAATTTTGAGTTTACATTTTGAGGGTTCTTTGTTTTTGGGTTTTGGGGTTTAGTTTTTTATCTCGATCTTTTGTACTATTCGTTCTTTTGCCATTATAGTAAAATTATCTTTGCCTGTGGTTTTTATCCTCCTTGGAGGGGGTTTTCCACGTTAAATTTGTGTGTTCAAATTCTTAAATTTTTTGCTATTTTTTACTTGTTGTTGCTTAATCAGGTTGATCCCCAATATTTACTTTCTTTTTTTAGTTCTATGTAAATGCACTTGAATCGAACATAAATAAATAGCATAAAGTGTTTTTCTTATCATCACAAGATCCAGCCCAATCATTGTCTATATAGCCCAACAATTTCACTTCAACTGGCTTTTGGAATAAAACACCTAAATCAATTATCCCCATAATGTATCTCAACACTCTTTTTCCTATTTTGAGACAAGATTCACTAAGACAATGCATAAATCTAGAAAGAAGACTAACAATAAACATTATGTCCAGTCTAGTTGCTTTCAAATACAACAAGCAACTAATTAGCATTCTGTAATTGGTTTCATCAACCTTAGTAAAGCTACAGCCTTTGTTGAGTTTCTCATTTTGAGCCAATAGGGTTCTAACAATTTTGCAACTCTCCATATTGATTTTTTTTGGCAATTACTTAGCATAGTTTTGTTGAGAAATGAAAAATCTTTGTTTGGATTGGGAAATTTTGATTCTAAGGAAGTAGGACATCTCTCCAAAGTTAATAATTTCAAAGACCATCATTTGATATTTGAATTGTAGCAAAGTTGCTCCCTACTACTAGTAAGTTATTAACATATAGAGAGATAACCAATAAGTCATTGTTGTTAGTATTCTTGGAATACAATGTAAACTCACTAAGACTCTTCTTGAATTCCAAACTCAACAAATGTTCACCTATTCTAGAATACCAAGCTATTGAGGCTTGTTTCAATCTATATAAAGCATTCTTTAGAAGAAAAACTGTCTTCTTTCCCTTTAGGGACAAAACCTTCAGGTTGTTCAATGTAGATCTCCTCATAAAGATAATCGATGGCGAAAGCAGGATGTATACGCGATTAAAGAAGGGGTAGTAAAAGGGTGAGTTTACTAGCTACCCACTCTGAACTCCAGAATTGTAGTTCTATTCTACATATGGAGAAGAATTGTCTAAAGTTTAGAATAAGTGAACTTTAATTTCAAAAGGATTAACAGAAATTTCATTGTGAGTAGACACTTGTTGGCCCATTCAATTCACAAAAGAGATAAAACTTTCCCAATGGCAACATTTCTGGTCTTATTGTGGAATGGGTACTTGTAAGCTCCAAAGTAAGGTCTAGATTTAAGAAATGTTTCAATAAAGGCTGATGGGTTCATCTTTCTTTTCTCCCAAATTTAAATTCTTCTAATTAAGTTCAATTATATGTAGGAATGAGCAAGAAGGGGATTAATAAGAAATTATTAAGAAATAATTTAATCTCCATCTTAACTAGTTCCTAAAATAAGGAAAGGATTTCCCAAGGTCAATTGTGAGACATGAAAAAGGATAAAAAATCAATTGAGTAGCAGCTTGATCGTAGTGCTTGAAAGCATTTATTTCAATACAAAGGTGATCTCATGATAGCGCCTCCTACCTCTTCTGCCTTACCTATGGCTTATATAAAGAGAAAAGCCTAAGACCTATTAGTTCAAGTATTAGTAAATGCTTCCATTTTATTTGGAATACGCCCTATGTAAAGGCATGAATACCCTCTTTATATACTTTGTGAAAGATAACATTTGCCACTAAGCGACTTTTTAGTACTTGTGCATAGCCTGTGGAACACAAAGCCAGAGATTACGTCATTCATAGTTTCAAAAGCAAGGTCGACCATGTACTCATCACAAGCAAAAGACATGTCAACAACATCAAGTGAAGATTACGTATATAAGATTGAAACAAAGCTTCTTTCATCCAAAACATCTGGATTCGCCTATTTGCCCCAAGCATTGTGTAGACATATTATTCTCTCTAGAGATTGGAGTAGTTGTACTTGAAAGCTCATGTTGTGATTAATGATTAAAGAGAGATTCAAGGGAAGCTGAATAGTGATTGGAACTACTAGTTTCCTAAAACCTACGGACACCAACTTGAGCCTTTTTAAAAAATAAAAGATCTCTACTTCGTAAGTAGGAGAGAATTCTTATACATGTTGCCAAAAGGAAAAATATGGCAAACTCACTTTATCAAAGGAATAGTAATCACACTCACACTCATAGTGCAACCTCCCCTACTAATTAATCTTCTTAACAACAATGAGTTGATGCCATTGAAAAATGTTTATTTAACATGAATTTGAAATATTTTCCAACTTGTTTTGTGCTACTAAGGCTAATAATATTCTTATTATATTTGACCTGACGTCAAATGTAGTAGTAATTTCAGTCCATTTTCGCACTTAAGGAGTTTGTTTTCTAGCCATTTTAGTATTTATTATTACATTGGTTTTTAGTAGTTAGAAGCAAAAGTTCATAAAAAGTTTTTTTAAACCATTTTGTGAGTGTTGTGACCTATTAGGCCGATACAGGCCTTAGATAGTGCTAATTTGTGTAATTAAGTGTGTAGGATGATGATTTATAAGCCCAATCAATGTATGAGCAAGGGATGAGTGACGTACAAGCTTCCTAAGTAGTCAAAGCATGAAACGAAACCAAGGAGGCACAATTTGTATGTCGTGTCGTGCTATAGACATTTGTATGGTGGGACATAGGTCAACGTGATGCCCAAGTATATCAAGGCTAATTTCATCCGTACAATTAACTTTATACAAAGACCTAAGACATGTCAAAGACCTAATTTGGGTTGTCAACACTCCTATAAATAAAACCTTAGAGGTTTGATGTAACTAAGTTGTTTTAGACACCTTAAAAAACTCTCATAGTTTAGGAAGAGGATTAAACTTAGTTTTCATTCGTTTTTCATAAACTCTTTGTTCTTCTCTCTTGGAATCGGTTTCGACCCAATAGTTCTTTTATTTAATTGAAGTATTTCAGTTATTTCTCTTTCACAAGTGATGATATTCGTTTATTCCAATCGAGAGATTAGTAACTCGGTGCTATACTTAATATCAAATCAGGATTATTCTAATCTATTTTCTCTTTCGTTTTAATCATGTTCTTTAAATTTTTTATTCAATTGAGATTAAGATTATGAATAACATGAGTGGCTAAATCCCTTAAGGGAGATTAACGAGTGGATTAGGACGTGATTAACGGAGGATTTAGGGTTTCTTGAGAGGATTAGTTGGTATAGATTACTCGTTCCTAAACCTTAGGCTTGACAACCTTAGGAAGTAATCATAGGTTAAATGAGATCGGGAGATAAGTTTGGCTGAGTAAATCGTAGTTTATCCTGGTTAAGAAAGTGAGGTCAGAGGATAAGCGAATATTAACCAATCGAATAATCAGCTAGAGGACGAGAGGTAATAATTGTTTAATTGATAGCTAATCCACCATAAAACCCTAATCTAAAGTTAATTACAAACCCTGAAACGAGTTAATTTTCCTGATTGGTTTTATCGATTTAGTCGTTTGTCTATTTAATTATTTATTTATTTTAGATATTTAATTTTCTATTACTTATCCCTTTTATGATTTGTCGTAGTATATGATTTAATTATTTCTATTCAGACTTATTATTGTAAAGAGATTTTCAATTGATTTATTACATCCTCCCTTGGGTGCGATCCTCAAAATACTTCTTGTGTTCCGTTGGAAACAAAAATACTATATTACAATTTGACCCGTATACTTGTGGGCACCGCCAATTTAATTTCTTATATTTTTGGTGTGATATTTTTACTATAAACGATAACACATTTATAGGTAGTCAAGTTGATGGCGTCGTTGTTGGGGAGGTTTCGACATTAAATCTGAAAATAGTTTTACAATTAATAAGATAAATGTAACACCCCAAACCTAGCCTAGAAGTTAGGCCCGAATCTGGCGTGTCACATTGAAGTGTTTTTCGAAAACCATGTTTTCATTGAAAACCCTTCTTATTTAAAAGCTTAAGTAAAATCCCAGTTACATTAGGTTTATTCCCAAAACATTTTTTTTGAGTTGCGGAAGCTAATTTTGAAAGTAATTGATTTACGAAAAAATTAAATCGTAAAACCATTTAAAAAAATGTTGCGAAAACGTAGTGTTGTTTTAAAACAGTTAACATTTCGGAAAGCTATGATTTACTTCTAACAGATATTAATTAAAATAAAACCAATCTAAATTTAAAGTACGAAAACTTTAAAAGGCCTTATTACAACCCAAATCAAAATATTTCAAAGTAGATAACCAAAACGGAAAACATAAGCAGTGTGTGGTCTTCTTCGAGTCCCTCGCAACTCCGAACAGTCTAAGGCAGGGGATTACCTGCACAGTTAAAAACGAGGTGAGTTTATGAAAACTCAGTGTGTAATCCCCTTTCTAGAGTAATAGTCGATTATCTGTAAAATGAGAACTCGAAGTAGTCTCGGGCCAAAGCCTTTTAACAAGAATGAAGACAAAGACAGATCAGAGCATACGTGGGCCAAGCCCACTACAATATCATTTGGGTCACAACCCATAACAGAATCAATTGGGCCTAGCCTAAACCAATAACAGATCTCATAACATATATGCAAATAGAGTATGCAGCCCAACCCAACCCTAATAATCCATCCGCTACACTCCACCTGTACCAGCCCTACACTCCATGTGGGGACCAAGTTAATCCACCCAACCCTACACTCCAAGAATGCAGTCGAGTTGCCAGTATAAACGCAACAAAACTGCCAGTATAAATGCAGCAAAGCTGCCAGTATCAGTATATATGGCTGAGCCACTGAAATCAGTATGTTGCGGCATAGCCACCAGTATAACATTTCCTCCATCATTATAACCCATCCCAATGCAACATGTCATGGCATAATAATTCAGTGTATGCAAAATGGCCATGCTTAGTAACAGTCGTTTCAACACATATTAACAACAAATCAGACACACGCCCTCAGTCAAGTCAGTTAAAACACAGTCATAAAATCACAGTCAACTCAGTCAAATTCACAGTCTAAATCAGTCATTTACCTACAAGGGCAAAATAGTCATTTACCCTATAAGGGTATTTCGGTAATCCTACCCCTCAGGGGTATTTCTGTAATTGTACCCTACAGGGGTAATTCGGTGATTTTACCCATCGAGGGTATTTCGGTAATTTCACAAATCAAGGGTATTTCGGTAATTTCATAAATAGGAGGTATTTTGATAATTTTGCAAACCGGAGGTATTTTGCTAATTTTTCAAACCGCGGGTATTTCGATAATTTCACAAACTGGGGGTATTTCGGTAGTTTTGCAAACTAGAGGTATTTCGGTAATTTTACAAATTGGGGGTATTTCGATAATTTCGTAAATCAGGGGTCTTTCGGTAATTTACCCTCTATGAGTATTTTGCAAACTGAGGGTTTTTTAGCAATTTTGTAAACCAAGAGTATTCCAGTAATTTTTTAAACCGTGGTATTCTAAGCATAGATAACGATGCGAATGGGCCTATGGCCCATTCTTGGCTCATGTGGCCCATTTAGCGCAAATCTAGCCACAGATATGAGATTCACATAGACCAGTTCACTATCTACTACAAATCATACAATTTATTCATATGGGCCCACGGGCCCATTGGGCCCACTTAGCCCAAGGCAGCTTAGACTCATGAGAACACTCATGAGGGCATCAACTATCGCATCGAAGCTCCTACACGTGCGCTTTCACTCTCGTGTGGCTACCATCATGGTGTGACCGGCTTTTCGGCATTTACCGCTCTACAGCTAGAGTAGGGCGAAATACACACCTGATAGGAATCTGGAGTTGATCCGCGGTCCGAATGCTCCTGTGCCCAAACGCCCACCAAGGTATGCTTCCTCTCCTCATAGGTAGCTCTATTTAAAGCCAGCTTCTCACCCTCCCTCTTGCTAGCTTTCCGATGTGGGATCCCTTCTTCAGTAGAGTTTAAATCCAACACAAACTCTGGCCGTCCAATCCGCAAAATAAATACTCCCTTGCTTGTCATGAGATTCGAACCCAGGCTCCCTTGTAGCATAATCCACGCCGCTAGCCACTTTACCAACTAACTCCTTGTTGTCTTAAAACATGCGCAACTAAATATAAGTGTATGGCCAAACTCTAAAGTCCATTTAAAAAGAAAATCAAAATGCAAGCACCAAAACTTGAACGCTGGACCCCTTGCTTCCTTGTGGCGTCATTCCCTTGTTTCTTATGTGGCACCATTTTCCACTAGACCACAACTCCTTTTTGTCATTTTTCTCCACATTTTATTCTTAAAGCCTACCAGGGTTTTATTCACCTAAAACCAAAATTTTCCTAAAGCCCAAGTTTGATCCCGGGACTTCATAGAAGCCCCTAACCTTCCAAAATCACTCACCTAACAGGTCCAACTTGCATAAATGTCGTTCTTATGTTCTCAAAAATTTTAAACGCTCCCACACCTAAGGCCCAATGGGCCCAATTCTACTAGGCCCAAATTCAGGTCGTTATAATAAATAGGAATGTTAAAGCCTATAGATACGATAATTTTAATTTTTAATTATTTATTTTATCTGTTTAATTTCTTTTTAATTTTTCAAATTATTTATGACCTAAAGTTGTGATACCCTAATCGAGCCATACCCATATCTAAAGCAGATCATTAGGTGCAATCGTTAGTCAATGAACACTAATCCTCACGTGGTGATTAATTTACCCCAGGAGAATTTGTTATTTGAAGATCCACGAGAGTGACAAGCGAATATATGGGAAGAAGTCTCAATGGATTAATGAACATTGCACGAGTATGTCCTACCTACACTAGATGCAGTGTGAGGCAGCACAGAACGACCGATGATTAACGATAATAATTTTGAGATAAATATGGCCGTGATCCAAATGATCCAAAATATGTTGCAATTTATAAGAAATATGGTGGAAGACCCGAACCAACATTTGAAGCGGTTCTTACAACTCTTTAACACCTTCAAGTACAATAGGGTATCTGATGATGCTATGCGTCTTTGATTATTTCCGTTCTCTTTATGTGATAACACAGATGATTTGCTAGACTCATTAGAACTGGGTTCCATTACAACATAGCATGATTTAGCGAAAAAATTAAAATTTCCCGATTAGTCGAACCATATAGTTGAGGCGAGAAATCACCAATTTTAAGCAATTTGAAGGTGAGTCCTTATATGAGGCGTGGGAACATTTCAAGTCAATTCTAAGGAAGTTCCCACACCATAAATTGCAAGTGTGGCTCCAAACAAAAATTTTCTATAACGGTGTTGACAGCAATATTAAATCCAACCTAAATAGAGCAGTCAGAGGATCTCTCATGTTCCACACTTACAAACAAGCCTATAAAATCATTAATGTTATGGCTATGAATTTGTACATGTGGCCTAAATAAAGATAATGTACAAATTGAAGCCATCAACGGTAAAATATGTGAACGAAGATAACGAAGATGATCGATATCAACAAATTTTAGGGAAGTTTAATCGTTTTGGGGTCGACTGTCAAACAGACGATAGTAGAGCCATGTTATGAAAACCAATCGAAAGAAGCGAGCTACATAGGTAATAAGGGTCGAGATCCCTATTCAAATACCTACAACCCCAGTTGGAAGGATTATTCGAACCTAAAGTGGGAAGGCAACCAAAGAGGTGCAAATTGTAACAACCCGTTTTTCAGTGGTGTCCGAAACAGTGGTTTCATGACCACAAATTCGATGAGTGAATTCGTAAATGTTATTAATTAATATTTATGAGTCGAGTATTACATTATTGAAGTTTCGATTTAATAAATTATGCTAATTAGTCGTTTAGTCAAGTTTAAGTGGTTATTTCCTAAAGTCAAGTCGGGACCTCATTTCTATAAATTGAGCCTATAAATATTTACGGAGTGTTATTAGGGTCATATCAAATTTTGGTTAAGACATTTTAATGTGTAGATAGTTAATTAAATAAAAGGACTAAATCATAAAAGTTGCAAAAGTGAGTTTCTAATCGTAAAAGAGATTAAATAGTTATGTTAAAGTAAGGTAGTGGACTTAGTGGGTAAATAAATCATATAGAGGGTTGGTGGACAATTATAGACATGTTTTGATAAGTATTAAGTTAATAGTTATAAGGGCAAAAGGATAATTAAATAATAAATTAACATAATAAAAAAAATAAAGCAAAAACACTATCATCTTCTTTAATTTCTTCTCACCGAAATTTAAAAAGAAGTATCCATCCGGGTCTCCCAAATCTACCCCTTGTGGTACCAAACCACTGGTAACCGAAGTTACAAATATACATATGTGGTACCAAACCACTGGTGGTGCCAAACCACTGAGACTTAGTCACAATTTTATAACATCTGGGGCCAACCCACTGTGTGATACCAAATCACTGGTGACAGTCTGATAGATCATACTTCCCCCTCCTCTCATCACCCACAACACATATTTATGGTAACGACATTAGTATGATCATGCTTAACATACCAAATTATGTATACAGACTCATCGCAAGTAATAATAACAACTTACCCGGCATCCACGCTTTTACCCACAAGGGTAATTTAGTAACCATTGCCGTCATTCTGGCTTTTTAACAACACACAACATTGACATATTAAGTAAGAAAGTGTGTAGGAGTTACACACCTGGTTTTCGTACTACCGCTTTTACTACTTCTACGCTACTTTGGCATTAGGTTTATAGATCCAACCCCTTCTACTGCTTGACTGTTAATATTGTCCATAATAACTCCTTGTCACTAAATCGAATGTAAACGGTGAGAATTAATTAAACACTTATAACACTAAAACGCAACCTTACCTAAACTGTCGAATCCCGATAGTCTTCAAGAAAATGTCACCACCAATCTACCTACATTCGGCCAACACCAATAAATCAAACCAATCCCTTTTCGCAACCAATCAAGTACCACATAACATTCGGCCAAAAGGGAAAAGAACAAGAAAGTGCCATTCGGCCGAACCTACCAACCTACCTTCGGCTTTCCACAAATCGGCAACATAGGGCACAGCAGGATAGGATTCGGCTTCTAGAGATAAAGGGTGAAATCGACAGAGCCTTAAAGAAAGTGATTCAGGTTAGAAACTCGATGACAATAGAGAAATCGCAGAGAAACAAAATCCCGAAACTCACCAGATTAAAGAGGAGTATTCGGTTTATGGTGCACCTTCGGGAAAAATCCACCCTTGTAGATTCGGCTATGGGAGAGGAAGATGAAGACCAAGGTATTTGGCTTTGGAAGAAAAGAATGACAAGAAGAATGTGTTGGAGAGTTGCGGCAAAGAAAAGAATTGGAGAGAAGAGGAGAAGAGAACTTTCGGCTAGAAGAGTAAGTGAGAAAGAAAGAAAAGAAAACAAATAGAAAAAATGAACACTAGGCTTCAAAATTTCGGCAATACACAAGCACACACTCAGAGTTGGAGTTTCGGCCAACTCTCTCCCTCCTGATAGCTCTTATCTTGCATGAAGAGGCCATCTTAGAACCAACTCTTCCCTCTTAATTATCAGCTTTTAATTACTAAATTAAAAAGAAATAAAGCTCCTAAATTTTAGCCATTGTGCCGTCCATCCCCTTCCCTCTTATGTGCCAAATTTTGCCCCAAAACACTTGGGCCAAACAGTAATACTTGACCCAAATGCCTCCCTCTTTTGACGTCACCTACATGCCCCTTACAGTATCACTAAACTTTGGGCCTCAAGCCCAACTTACTGCCAAACACAGGTACTTACTTAAATTATAACCTTACACTATTTATCAGTGATTTAACCCAGGTTTAAGCCCAAGCCTGAGCCCACTACACACCTCAAAGCCTTTACCTACTAACTTAGCCATGCCACATACCAAATGCACAGACCCATAGAATTAGGATATTACAGAGACGGGTTAGGGGCGTTACACAAATCAAGCGCAAAACTGACCAAACCATTCTTACTAACCTCCGCACGTACAAAAAAGACCTGTGGGGAATGACCATAATGCATATAGTCATCAGCTAAAGAGGGGGATGCAAACAATGAGGACGTACATTTGACAAGCCTAAGCTATATGTGGATTCGAATCCCGTATAGACAACCTTTGCGACCAAATGAGTCAGTTAATAACTATGTTTCAAAAGCAAACTAACTATAGTCTTCCCAGTCACACGAAAAATAATCGTCGGATAGATGGGAAGGAACATGTAAAGGCGATTGCCTTGCTATTAGGGAAGACACTTGAAAAGCAAAATGATCCCATCCATGAAGAGGAGGAACAATCTAAAGTTGTTAACAAACCCATGGAGGAAGCCAAGCATGATGAGCCAGTCGAGGAGTCAGCCAAATCGGTGTCTAATTTGGTAATCACCAATCCGAGCACAACAAATGTTCCATTCTCGACACAACTAGAGGACAAGCAAAAGAGGGATGAGGTAGATTTTATAAATTTTCTCAATTTATTTAAATCACTTAATGTTAATTTGCCGCTATTAGAATTAATTGATAAAATCCCTAAATATGCCAAGTACTTAAATTAAATAATGGCACATCATAAGAAAATGAAAAAGGGTGAGTGAATTGACATTGATGCTCGTGTAACACTTTAATTGCTAAAATGGTACCCTTAAAATTGAAAGATCCAGGTGGTTTTATGATTCCAATAGATATAGTGGATCAATATTTTAGCATGGCCCTTTGCAATTTAGGGGCTCGCATAAATTTAATGCCCTTATCAATTTATCGAAAACTTAGACTTGGGGAACTAAATGACACCTCGATAATGCTACAGCTACCCGATAGATCCTTGGTACACCCATAAGGTGTACTTGAGGATAAATTGGTCAAGGGATAGGGAGTATAATCCCTGTCGACTTTATAGTCCTCGATTTTGAAGAAGATCAGGAAATCTCATTCTGTTAGGTAGCCCATTCATGGCCACTTCTAAATCAAGAATTGATCTCGAGTGTAATGAGCTAATTATAAAAATCTATGACGAGATAAAATGTTCAAATATGGCCATGATTCCCAAAGTGAATGATTACTTAGGTAAGATTGTTACGTTTTATTCAATTTAATCCATAATAGTCGATCAAAGGTACTTTTTGAGTTGTGCAAGTTTAGGTACTCGTAATGCAAAAAAACGAGACAAATAGTGAGATCCCAATAGGAATGGGATTGATTGAAAGGCCTATAATGGTCACGAATGACAATAGAAGTCAATGGTGAAGTTTAGAGAATTGTGGGACAAGTCTGGTAGCATGACATAGTTGTTAAACCATTGAACTTTAATTAACTTGTAAATATTATAAATTAGTTATAATTTTTCCTTTGTAGTTAGATTTTAAACAAGTATCATGTAATTGCTTGTTAGTATTAGGAGAAAATAGGTTTCTGGACACAATGGGGCAAAGAGAAGCTAAGTGGGGAAAAAACGGATGACTAGAGGACTTCAACATATCTCGAACTTTGAAGCCAAATTACCTGATGTTAAGGGGTCATGCTGCGCCATGCATAAGCTATGGTGCGACACTAGTACTTCAAAGCCGAAATGGGGGATCATAGGGCATCATGTTGCACCATACACAAGTTATGGCCGATCCAAAATCCTGACACGGGCCTTAGGTTATGCTAATAGGTTCAATTGAATGTGTAGGATTAAGATATAAATGCCCAATTGACGTGGAAGCAAGGGACGGGTGATGCATAAACTTCCAAAGATGTTAAGGCACAAAACAAACGACACAAGGTTGGAAGTGGGTGTCATGTCACGCCATGAAATGGGTGTGACACAACACACGACGATGTCCTGCCCAAATTTATCAGGGTTATTTTCGTCCGTGCAATCAAACTTATGTGAAGACATAGGATGTGCCGAAGACATAGGATGTGCCGAAGTCCTAATTTGGGCTACCAACACTTCTATAAATAAGATGTTAGGGTTTGATGTAACTAAGTCATCCTAGAAGGATTCAAAAAACCCTAGTAGTTTAGGAGTAAGTTTCTATATTTTCTTTTCGGTTTTTCTTAACTCTTTTATTTTTCGTCTTGAAATTAGTTTTGATTCAAGAGTTTATTTATATTATCAAAGTATTTAAGTTTATTTTCTTTTGCATTTCTATTATTTCTTTATTACAATAAAGTGATCTACTACTTTGTTCTCCATTCGATATTACATCCACAATTATTCAATTCTCTTTTCTCTCCCGAATCAGTCGTGTTCTTCACATGATTTATTCAATCAGAGTTGAGATGATGAATAACATGAGTGGCTAAATCCCTTAGGGGAGATTAACGATTGGATGAGAATGTGATTAACGAAGGATATTGGGTTTTTCAAAAGGGATTAGTTGGTATGAATTACGTGTGCTTAAACCACTAGGTTGGACAGCCCTAGGAAGTTATCATAGGCTAGATGAGGTCGGGAGATAAGTTAAACTGACTAGATCATAATTTGTACTAATTGAGAAAGTGAGATCAAGAGATAAGCGAGTATCAACCAATCAATTAGTTATTTAGAGGCGAGGAGGTAATAATTGGTTAATCGATAGCTAATCCATCCTAAAACTCTAATCAGAAGTTAATTACAAACCCTGAAACGAGTTAATCTTCCTGATTGGTTTATCGATTTAATTCATTTGTTTATTTTTCTTTCTTTATTTATCTTTTATTTTCTTAAACTATTTTTTGGTTAATTGTAATATAGGAATTAATTAACATTATTTAGACTTATTATTGTAAAAATATTTTCATAGTTTATTCCATCCTCCATTAGGTACGATCCTCGGAATACTTCCTGGTATTTTGTTGTACAACTATATTACAATTTGTCCCGTGCACTTGCGGACATCGTTGTTCTTATCTCTTATATTTTTGGTGTTATATTTAACTATAAACGATAACATGTTTATGGGCAGTCAAGTTTTTGGTGCCGTTGTTGGGGAGGTTTCGACAATAAATTGTAAAAATATTTTTTTTACAATTAATAAGAAAAGGAGGAACATTAGGACCTATAGATACGTTTTTTTTTATTTTCTTTTCAGGTCGTTTATGACCCGAAGCTCCAGCACTCCAATTGAACCTTACCCAGATCCAAAGCAACTTATTAGGCACAATCGTCAAATGATGAACATCGATCCACCCGCAGTAACTAACTTACCTTGGGGAAATCCGCTATTCGGAGAGCCACAAGAGCAACAAGGAAATAATTGAGGAGAAGTCCCAATGGCTCAGTGTATGTTGCGCGAGTACGCCCTACCCACATTAGACGTAGTGCGAGGAAGCATAGAATGACCAACGATTAATGCAAATAATTTTGAGATAAAGACGAACACAATCCAAATGATGCAAAACACACTGCCATTCAAATGGAACATGGTTGAAGACCCGAATCAGCACTTAAAGTGATTCCTTCAACTATGCAACACCTTCAAATAGAATGTGGTATCTGATGATGCCATGCGTATTTGGTTATTTCCATTTTCATTATGTGATAACACGACCAATTGGTTAGACTCATTAGAATTGGGTTCCATTACCACCTGGAATGATCTGGTGAAAAGATTTCTCTATAAAATTTTCCCAATTAGTCCAACCATTCATTTGAGGTAAGAAATCGCCAATTTTAAACAATTTGAATGTGACTCCTTGTACGAGGTGTGGGAATGCTTCAAAACGATGCTAAGGAAGTGCCCACATCACGGATTGTAAGCCTGGCTATAGATACAATTTTTTTTACAATGGTGCTAAAAGATATGTTAGATTTAACTTAAATGGAACATCTGGTGGATCTCTCATGTTTCATACGTACGAACGAGCCTACAAAATTATAAAGGACATGGCCATGAATTCATACATGTGGCCTAATGAGAGATTCCCAAGCCTCCAATGGTGATAGTGGGGAGCGAAGAGAACGACGATGATAGATTCCAAAGAATCCTTAAAAATCGTAACTGTTTGGAGATATCAGTCAAGCTGAAGAGAGCGGAGCCACACTATTGAGAACTAGCCGGCTGAAGCAAGCTATGTAAATAATAGGAATGGAAATCCTTATTCAAATACCTATAATCCCTGTTGGAGGGATCATCCGAACCTTAAGTGGGGAGATAATCAAAGAGGCGCAAATCAAGCCTTAGGAAACAACCATGCTGCATGTGGTCAAAGATTTGACCGACTAGAGTGGGGGATGCAAACGAGAAAGACAGGCATTCGAGAAGTTGAAGCAACATGTCGAATCTCGAATGGATAATAGTTGCGACAAAATGAGCCAGCTCATAACAATGTTCCAAAAACAAAATGTTTAAAATCTCCCTAGTAACACGGGGAAGAACCTTTGAAGAGATGGAAAAGAGCACGCAAAGGCGATCACATTGCGATCGGAAAAATCATTAAAGCCACCAACCACACCTATCCATGAAGAGGAGGAGGTTCGCGAAGAGGGCAACAAATCCATAGAAGAGGAGCAAGCGAAGTAGCACGAGCCAATTGAAGAGGTAGCCAAATCGATGCCTGATTCGGTAATGTCAAACCCAACTGTAACACCCCTCAACCATACAAGTCGCCAGACCTAAGTTAAAGGATACTACATCAGCCAACGGAAGTTAATCACATGCATATACAATATTGAATAAGAGCAACGACTACTAAAATTAACATTTAAAGAAAAGTTCGTGACTAATTTAAACAGTTAAACAAAAATAGGAATAAATTTATTCGTAATTAAAGTTCGTTCTTTAACATTCCAAAGAAAACGACATAGGTATCGATACAAGTTCGTAAGTATCGATATTTTTTGAGATAGGTATCGATACATGTTAGAAAATAGATACCAAACAAGCATTCTACCAAATTTTGTTAAAAACCATTTTTATCGAAACATGGGTGTCGAAACCATTTTTATATTTTGAAAAAAAAAATGGGGATCGACCTTGAAAAACGAAAAACAGGAGTCGCCACCAATCCCTTTTTGCTTAGGTTTGATTGAATCACCTTATAAAACATGTTTTTTTTGTTTAAAACATTAATTTTGGCCTACGAAAGTTAAGAAAAAAGGTTCAGGAGTCGGTTACGTACGAGGAAGGGTTAGCACCCTCGTAACACCCAAAAATTTGTACCTAATTCATAAAATCATGCCCTAATGTTGAAAATTTTTTAAAATTTAAAATACGATCCTTTTATTTGAAAGAAAACTAAAAATCACTTATCTCAAAGAAATAAAATGTCACACCCAATGAGTTAGGATGTAACAATCTTAAGACTTCAAAATTAAGCTTGCCTTTATTTTATAGAAAATCCTTACCTCGAGATACAAAACATTATATCTAATAAGTTAAGATATAAGATTTTGAATTTTCGATAATAAGTTTTGTTTTGAAGTATATGGGTTTAAAAAGGATACTTGATACCTTAAGTTCCATGAGAAAATTAAAACCCAGTAAGTTAGGATATAATTTTTCTCGAAGTCCCCAAATATCCTGTATCGCTATATTTAAAATGCGTCAATGCAACTAAATGTGTTTTTATATAAAAAAAAATGGTTTCGGAGTAAGATGTGGCATATATATATTACAAAATATCAATTTCAAATAGCAATTCTCCATAATTACAAAGCATATTAACAAATAACACTAATATAGACAATTAACGAAAGAATAATATAAGACAACGAATAATATAAATAATAAAATAACTATACTAAAGCAATCATAAAATAATAAATAAATAAAAGAGCACGGACAAATAAAATATATAAAGCAATAAATAACAAAATAATAAAAAGAAAACTACTAAATAAATGTGAAAACTTTTCATGCAAGATTAAGTGCAAAATGAGTGACATATATCAAATAATAAATAAATATTACAAACAAAAAATAAAAATGATATGGCAAAATCTAAAAAATAGTATATTATTCTTGAGAAAATAAATAAAATACGTTTTAAATAAATAAATGATATGTAACTTTAAAAAAATATTTATAATACAATAATCTAATACATATTTAAGAATAAACAATATGTAACACCCCAAACCCGGCCCATTTACTCCGGCCAAATTTGGAATGCCACCGCGGAATACTTTCAAAAATATTCTTTCTTAATAGTAAAACCAATGAAAATTTTGTCGAGTTTAGTAATACAATTTCGTGACTTGTAATATTCTAAGTAAAAATCTAAGTTTGTTATAAAAATATCGGATTCAAACTTTACTTGAGAAAATAAAACTATTTGCAATCGACATTTAAGCTATCTTTCCATAATTGGGCATAATAATAACGATACTTAACAATTGAACTGAAACACTTTAGTGGGCCTTAATACAATACACACTTAATCAAAATACGGAAAATATCATTATTTAATTAATAAAACAAAACGTCCCTTTTCATAAAAGTCCCTTTTCTCATGGCCACCTTTGTAACCCCTCCGACCCGGTCCAAGCTTTACGCGCCACGAAAGGTTTAATAAAAATAGAGTGAGTCACCAAGACTCGATTGCATAGTTAAAACACATGCCTCACACATGGGCTTGGCCCATATCCACATAATCCATATATATATAACATACGATTATAAATATGCAATTATGAATACACAACATTATAAATATGATTACGAATATATAATTATTTAAGTCCAATCCACAAAGTGATCCACATATCTTTCTTTTGCACATTGTTTCTTAAGGTCGTGGTTGAGCCACCGATCACATAGTGATCCACATATCAATCGGTTCACTAATCATCAATCGCGAATGTAGCACGAGGCTAGCATTAGATCATTCACATAGTGTACACTTATCTCCAATAGTCACATCACAAGTCTCATGCGTGCACGTATATGTACCATAACAACATTTCGTACTAAACAAATATATATATATATTTTATACCATGGTCACATATTACTCATAACAATATACATTACATGTCATCACTTTATATTACATTCATCAATAATCAATTATTATCGCAAATCATCGATTTGAGTTAATATCATAACTCGATTATTCGATCACTTACCTTAGCATCTATACTTTTTGCCTTTATTTCGCTAACATGCACAACTCATACATTTACATAAAATGATACTTACAATACATATATCAAAAAAGAAACGGGCGATAACTACGCACTGTTTAAAGCGATATTCGATTTATCGATTCTAATATCAACTAAAGTCCGAAGCTTCATATTAATCGATTAGCCCCTAAAACACATAACCGAAATCGGTCACATTTAGTACTAATAATAGGGCCTTAGGCCGAAAGTCAACATCCACTACCTTTGATGCTCAAAACCCGAGAGCTTCCTTTATTCTTGTCAATATGGTTGAAATCCCGAATTAGTCACCGATCCTTTCAAACACCTATAATCCAACCATTAGAATCGGCTTTAAGCAAAATTCTAAGAACATGGCCCCGAACCGAAATGTATATATATAACACTTACCTAGCTTTCTCCAAGTCTCAAAAGATTTGCATGCCTTTGGTAGTTACCAAATCCCTTGAATAGCCGAAACCAGAAATCTCTTTTAAAAGTTCCTTAACACTAGCACAATAGGAATACATCAATATAGCCTTTAGCATGTTTGGCTATTCTTAGAATCAAAATCTAGCCTTGATTTCGGCATGCAAAAAGAAAAGGAGAAGAAACCAACTACTTAATAGGGGTACTTACCAATCTTTTGCTTAGAGAGACTAAAAAGAAGTAGTCAAGACACCCTCTTCAATAAGGATTCGGCAATAGTGTCTATCATGTTCGGCTAGCAACAATGAAAAGACAAAGAGATCAACAAGAGCTAGCCGAAATACTTACTAGCTTCATCAAAACCGAACTCAAACTTACTCTTTCTTTCTTTCTCTTGGTCAAGACAACAATGTCAAATAAACAAAACAAGTTTCGACTAAGCTTTCTATGGTCTCCAACATTCGGCCATGTTCCAAAAATGCAAGAAAAGGAAAGCAAAGCATGGATTTCAGCCATGCTTTCATTATTACCAAGGCCGATCCACCAAGTCCCTATGAGCTCCAATGCTTTCAATCGGCCATACTTTTACAACCCATGCCGCACATGCTTCTCTTTTCTTTTGAATATTGTTTATTCCTTTATTCTATCCTTTTCCCATATTCTCATAGAAGTTGATAATAATAATAACATTATATATATGTATTATCCCATTACTCTAAGCAAACAATTAATAATAAAAAATAAAGTAGAACAACATAGGGCAGTACCCACAAGCATGCGTGCATGCCTCTCCATTTTACATAAATCAAGGCCGGCCAAGCACTCTTCTCCCTTGCTAATCTCAACATCACTTTTCATTGTTTTAATTCATAAAAAAAATTATTGCAACACCATAAAAATAACAACCCATTACTTCTCTATTTCTATAAAATAATAATAACCCATCAATAAATAAAATAATAACACAATAACTTAAAAGTTTGAAGCCTCATGCTTCCAAAACAAATAACAAATAAAATAAAAATAATAAAAACAAGAAGAGACCCTTGCTTTATGCGTGCTTGCTGCATGCATGCATGCATTTATTGCATCCCTTCACGCAGCACACAAAAGGAGAGCCCTGTGTGCATTCCTCAGACGCCCCTGTGTCTCGAACCCGAGACCTGGAGAAAGCTCTCCAAACTTCCTGCCATTTCTGCTAAGGTGACTTTCTTATCAATATTGCTTCGAAAATTCTTTTAAAGCATTCTTCGCTAGTTCTCCTTTACTCTAGCGCCAAGTAAAATAAAAGCCTTCGCGCGCCCCTAATGGGACTCGAACGCGAGTTCCCCCTAGCCGCGGATTTCAAGCAAGGCCCTTAACCACTCGGCCACTATGAAATTTTATGACATAAATGCATCGTGAATTTCTTTTAAACCCATTTTCCCGTTAGCTTTCCCTTTATAAAAATACAAACTCACCCCGCGCTTCCAGCGCGTCTCGAACACAAGTTCTCGCGAATGTACCTGGCCGCAAGCGTCCTCACCACTCGGTCAATGTTCATTTTATGCTAACAGGACGCGTTGAAAATTCTTTTAAGGCCTCCTTAGTCCATAACACCATATAGCACAAAATAAAAACCATGCGCCCACAGCATTGCTCGATCCTTGACCTGCTTAGCGCTAAACCAAACCTTAAGTGGCATGCGAAGACCACTTTACCAGGGCATTTTATATGCCACAATTTTACAAAAATTTTACTTAAGGCCTCCCTCAGCCCAATTTCACTTTTAGCCCCAAAATTTTCAAAATTTTCAAAAGTGTCCCATTTTAATCCGAGAGTTTTAGGGACTCTAAAAACACATCAAAATCACTCTGAGGCCCACTAACACTCGAGTTATTTTCCAAACTACATAACCCCTATTTCGGGATATTACAATTCTACCCCCCTTAAAAATAATTTCGTCCTCGAAATTACTTATGAACGAACATCCGTACATTTCAATTCACTACATATCAATCACATATATCCAATTATACACATATACAAACACATTTCAACCTCTTTCACATTTGGCATTTTCACATATTGCCACTTCTTCATAAGCATATTCAAGCTTCAATTCCATTATAAAAATCATACATTTCAATGGTAAGGTCAATTGCACATTTTAAAAGTCTTACCGAAGCTTGAACTATATCACATCTTATTTACTTCAAATAGAAACATACTAACTTTCCTTATTCCTTGCAAATAGGAAAGACTTGTACTTACCCGAGCACTTAGCTTATGGTAATAAACATGTTCCATCTTGTAAGTGATTCATGAAATCTCTATTATAACACATCACCGGCATTAAGCCTGCTAGGCATCAAAGCCTAAAATATACACCGGCACAAGGCTCTAGTTAACGCTGAAATAATAAATAATACAAGCACAAGGCCTGCTAGGCATCAAAGCCTGAAATATAATACACCGGCACAAGGCCTGCTAGGCTGAAAGCCCGAAATACGAGATTATCATCATCTGAATCACATTACAAGCGGACCAAAATTATAAACCATATATAATTCACATCACTTGTATTTATCACCTCAATAATATTTCATGATAGATAGTCTATCCACATATCACTTGTTCTTATCACTTGAGTAATGTTTCATGATAGAAAGTCTATCACCACAATGGCTTTCACTATATTTATAACCGTGGATTTCATAATCCCACATGTGTACAAGGTTATAACTAACCTTAACAAGATTCAATTTCTTATAGACTTACACTTAAAACATTCTCAATTTCTCGGTTCCAACACTTTGACAATATTTTTCCACACCGAGCACACGGGACGATCCCGATTTCTCATAGTCGGCTTAATCACATGAGCAAAACTTTCATCCCTTCGGTCTTTTTCAAGACCCTCGATAATTTAGACAATTCAAAATTTCTCCCATTACGGTTCATATCCTTATCTCGCTTTTATCTCATCGAGTTCTTAATCTCTTCAACTATCTTAGCTTTTTCGACTAACACAAAGAAATTCCCGCTCTTGTTGAGGAACTATCAACGATCTCAGCCGTCTCTTAATCCGTCCTTAAACCGGACACATCGCTCATGTTTTGTAGTCACTATTCCTCGATCAAATCGGCTTAACCTTAGGAATTTTGCCTCGTATTTCGCCATAGACTTGTTCCATTAAACTAGTCCCAAAACACATGCCTCGAGCATCGAGTGTACTAAATCATCGACATACTTCTTTTGGTATGCCGTCTTGACATACTCCCGAGTGGGGTCTGCGTTGTGACACTATCTCGAATCGTGAGCTACCATTAATACGCCTCGCCGCGCGAAGTAGCGCCACTATTCCTTTCACTTTTTCCTCGTGGCTCAAAACGAGCTCATCCATAACTCACTTGGTTATTTTCAACCATTATTCAATCGCACCTTTGGTGCCACGCCCGTACATCACGGAACAATTTCGCTCTATTGGCTCAAAGTCGCCGGAAACAAATTTTCGAGCTCTCATATTTCTCCCTCTCCACCACCATCTCTAAAACTCGCAGATCGTCTCGTGATACGGCATTTTTCCTCGTCTGGTCTTGCTACTCATTATCGAAAGTGGGTGGTGGAGATGACACCTCATTATCAGACCCTTGACCCGATCTAACGGGTTCCGATACAGCCATTTTACTTCGACCACGTCATCTAGAACTCATCTCTTAACGCACAATCTGACTTAAAAAGTTTTATGCATTAGGAATTTGTTCCACCGATTATTCGCGAACAATTTTATGGAATAAAGTATTTAGAAGTGGTTCTTTCGATCACACATAGGTTCGGATTCAAGTTCGCTACTTCTTATTCAGAGAATCACATACACGCTCATAAGCGAGGACATATTCATTCACTATACCTCTATGATCATTTCATTTTCAAATCTTATACACTTGTTTTTGAATAGACTAGTCTTAGGGTTCGATAGCCCAAATTTTCTAATCTACGAGCCCAATTATGCCCATACAATTCACATATTCAAAACACCTCAATAGTCGAGGTACTTACCAGGTGGACTTCTGTGGAGGTACAGTGCCATGCCGAACAAGCTCAAAATGAAGTTCACATTTTGAAAAGCCCACTTTGAAAACTATTTTTGGCCCAAAACCTCAAAGTTGAGTTTTGAACCATGCTCGATACAAAATGTAACACCCCAAACTCGCCCATTTACTCAAAGCCAAATTTGGAATGCCACCATGAATACTTTCAAAAATATTCTTTCTTAATAGTAAAACCAATGAAAATTTTGTCGAGTTTAGTAAAACAATTTCGTGACTTGTAATATTCTAAGTAAAAATCTAAGTTTGTTATAAAAATATCTGATTCAAACTTTACTTGAGAAAATAAAACTATTTGCAATCGACATTTAAGCTATCTTTCCATAATTGGGCATAATAATAACGATACTTAACAATTGAATCAAAACACTTTAGTGGGCCTTAATACAATACACACTTAATCAAAATACGGAAAATATCATTATTTAATTAATAAAACAAAACGTCCCTTTTCATAAAAGTCCCTTTTCTCATGGCCACCTTTGTATCCCCTCCGACCCGGTCCAAGCTTTACGCGCCACCTGAAAGGTTTAATAAAAATAGAGTGAGTCACCAAGACTCAAAGGCATAGTTAAAACACATGCCCTCACACATGGGCTTGGCCCATATCCACATAATCCATATATATATAGCATACGATTATAAATATGCAATTATGAATACACAACATTATAAATATGATTACGAATATACAATTACGAAGTCCAATCCACAAAGTGATCCACATATCTTTCTTTTGCACATTGTTTCTTAAGGTCGTGGCTGAGCCACCGATCACATAGTGATCCACATATCAATCGGTTCACTAATCATCAATCGCGAATGTAGCACGAGGCTAGCATTAGATCATTCACATAGTGTACACTTATCTCCAATAGTCACATCACAAGTCTCATGCGTACGTATATGTACCATAACAACATTTCGTACTAAACAAATATATATATATTTTATACCATGGTCACATATTACTCATAACAATATACATTACATGTCATCACTTTATATTACATTCATCAATAATCAATTATTATCGCAAATCACTGATGAGTTAATATCATAACCTGATTATTCGATCACTTACCTTAGCATCTATACTTTTTGCCTTTATTTCGGCTAACATGCACAACTCATACATTTACATAAAATGATACTTACAATACATATATCAAGCAAAAGAAAACTGTCGATAACTACGCACCTGTTTAAAGCGATATTCGATTTATCGATTCTAATATCAACTAAAGTCCCGAAGCTTCTGTTATTAATCGATTAGCCCCTAAAACACATAACCGAAATCGGTCACATTTAGTACTAATAATAGGGCCTTAGGCCGAAAGTCAACATCCACTACCTTTGATGCTCAAAAACCCGAGAGCTTCCTTTATTCTTGTCAATATGGTTCGAAATCCCGAATTAGTCACCTGATCCTTTCGAAACACCTATAATCCAACCATTAGAATCGGCTTAAGCATAATTCTAAGAACATGGCCCTGAACCGAAATGTATATATATAACACTTACCTAGCTTTCTCCAAGTCTCAAAAGATTTGCATGCCTTTGGTAGTTACCAAATCCCTTGAATAGCCGAAACCAGAAATCTCTTTTAAAAGTTCCTTAACACTAGCACAATAGGAATACATCAATATAGCCTTTAGCATGTTTGGCTATTCTTAGAATCAAAATCTAGCCTTGATTTCGGCATGCAAAAAGAAAAGGAGAAGAAACCAACTACTTAATAGGGGTACTTACCAATCTTTTGCTTAGAGAGACTAAAACGAAGTAGTCAAGACACCCTCTTCAATAAGGATTCGGCAATAGTGTCTATCATGTTCGGCTAGCAACAATGAAAAGACAAAGAGATCAACAAAAGCTAGCCGAAATACTTACTAGCTTCATCAAAACCGAACTCAAACTTACTCTTTCTTTCTTTCTCTTAGTCAAGACAACAATGTCAAATAAACAAAACAAGTTTCGACTAAGCTTTCTATGGTCTCCAACATTCGGCCATGTTCCAAAAATGCAAGAAAAGGGAAAGCAAAGCATGGATTTCAGCCATGCTTTCATTGTTATTACCAAGGCCGATCCACCAAGTCCCTATGAGCTCCAATGCTTTCAATCGGCCATACTTTTACAACCCATGCCGCACATGCTTCTCTTTTCTTTTGAATATTGTTTATTCCTTTATTCTATCCTTTTCCCATATTCTCATAGAAGTTGATAATAATAATAACATTATATATATGTATTATCCCATTACTCTAAGCAAACAATTAATAATAAAAAATAAAGTAGAACAACATAGGGCAGTACCTACAAGCATGCGTGCATGCCTCTCCATTTTACATAAATCAAGGCCGCCAAGCACTCTCTTCTCCTTGCTAATCTCAACATCACTTTTCATTGTTTTAATTCATAAAAAAATTATTGCAACACCATAAAAATAACAACCCATTACTTTCTATTTCCATAAAATAATAATAACCCATCAATAAATAAAATAATAACACAATAACTTAAAAGTTTGAAGCCTCATGCTTCCAAAACAAATAACAAATAAAATAAAAATAATAAAAAGAAGAAGAGACCCTTGCTTTATGCGTGCTTGCTGCATGCATGCATGCATTTATTGCATCCCTTCACGCCGGCACAAAAAGGAGAGCCCCAGGTGCATTCCCCAGACGCTACCCCCAGGTCTCGAACCCGAGACCTGGAGAAAGCTCTCCAAACTTCCTGCCATTTCTGCTAAGGTGACTTTCTTATCAATATTGCTTCGAAAATTCTTTTAAAGCATTCTTCGCTAGTTCTCCTTTACTCTAGCGCCAAGTAAAATAAAAGCCTTCGCGCGCCCCTAATGGGACTCGAACGCGAGTTCCCCCTAGCCGCCAATTTCAAGCAAGGCCCTTAACCACTCGGCCACTGTGAAATTTTATGACATAAATGCATCGTGAATTTCTTTTAAACCCATTTTCCCGTTAGCTTCCCTTTATAAAAAAATACAAACTCACCCCGCGCTTCTAGCGCGTCTCGAACACAAGTTCTCGCGAATGTACCCCTGGCTGCAAGCGTCCTCACCACTCGGTCAATGTTCATTTTATGCTAACAGACGCGTTGAAAATTCTTTTAAGGCCTCCTTAGTCCATAACACCATATAGCACAAAATAAAAACCATGCGCCCAGCATTGCTCGATCCCTTGATCTGCTTAGCGCTAAACCAAACCTTAAGTGGCATGCGAAGACCACTTTACCAGGGCATTTTATATGCCACAATTTTACAAAAATTTTACTTAAGGCCTCCCTCAGCCCAATTTCACTTTTAGCCCCAAAATTTTCAAAATTTTCAAAAGTGTCCCATTTTAATCCGAAAGTTTTAGGGACTCTAAAAACACATCAAAATCACTCTGAGGCCCACTAACACTCGAGTTATTTTCCAAACTCGCAACCCCTATTTCGGGATATTACACAATATAAACAATATTATACAAAATAAAATAAATTAAATGTTATATATAATATAATAATATGTAATATACAAAATAAAAAGTGTAAAATAATAATTAATGTGCAAATTTTAAAATAATATATGATATATGAATAATATTGAATTTAATAAAATAACCTAATATAAATAATAAATGGTAATAATTTAATAAAATAATACATATTTAAAATAAACAATACAAAAAAATAAAAACTTTATATTATTAATAAATTAAATTAAATAACATATGCTATACAAATTTTAAAGTTTAAAATAATACAGAATTTTTAATAAAATAATTAGACATAATGTTAAAAAAATTTAAAAATAAAATAAAATAGAAATAAAAAAAATCAAAGAAACAGGAATTAAATAGAAATAAAAGTAAATGCAAAAGTACTAAATCAAAACACGCGTCACACTGTAGGGACCCATTAGGCAATTACGCCTTATCTCCTAAACGACGCCGTTCTGATATTGGCCTTTAACTGCCTGAGGGACCGAATTGAAACAGCAACAAACTTTCGGGGCTAAATTAAAAATAAAAAAATTAAATTGAACAAAATGAAATTGCGAAAGGACCAAAGAGGCAAATTTCCCTTTTATGAAAAACACGCGGATCCTCCTTTGTTTCGAGTCAACGTGCGGATCCTAATCCCTGAACGACATCGTTTTGTGCTTATTAGCTTAAGCAAAAACGGCGCCGTTTCTATCTTGCTATATAAGTAAAAAAATCAGCCCAAAAAATTTCATTTAAACACCCCTTCAAAAAAACAAAAGGCTCCGAAAACTCTCTCCCCCCTTCGGTCTGAGGCCAAATTCCGACCTGGGTTCCGGCGTTGGACCACTGCACGCGCCGCCACACGCGCCGCCACACACGGCGGCCGAAGGTCAAATCTCCCCATTTTGAAGCCGGATCGAAGGTAATCTCTTTATTATTATTTTTAAATATATTTTTGATTATCTACTGTGTTTTGTATGTATAAAAAGAAAAAAATAAACAAAAATGAAAATAATAAAACGCTGAATCGGAAATCACCTCTGTTTAAAATTTTTCGTGTGTTGTATTCTCTGTGAATATGGGTATCTGCGTATATTCTTTGGTGTCCTTTTACAGATTATATTCGCGGTTATTTATAACCCAAAAATGAAATCGAAAAATAAATATAAAATTGTAATCTGCTACTAATGTCCATTTTCTTTCCTTGTTTCGCAGGTGAATGGCGAGAACAACGGCAGTGGAGCGCTATTCGTGTACCGATTGCGGCGCGACCAAGGGGCTGGTGTTGGGGCTTGCGGGGCGAGGGAAACCAAGGGTTTCAAAAACCCTTGGTTTCTGATTTAGTGTTGGGCCCTTTTGGGCCGTGTAGGTTTGGGTCTCTGTTTTGGGTGTAATTGGGCCACGAGTAGTGGGTTAGTATTGGGCTTGTATTTGGACTGTAACATAAAATGGTCTTTTGGTTTATTTTATTTTTTTGTTTTTATTCTGGTTTGTTTTATTTACATGGGCCAGGGCATAAATGGGCTATTACAACTGCCCTTCTTTGTTCATGGTCGTGTAACAAGAATAGAGCAAAGACGATAAAATGAGCCATTTTGCCCGGTCATATCAAATGGCTATATCTTCAGGGAGATAGGCTAGTATCTTCAATTTGCTTCACTACAACTTCAGGAAGACAAGATTTGCTACCTTCAGTCTACTCCACTACAAACTCAGGGATACCAAACTAGTATCTTTGATCTGCTTCACTGCAACTTCAGGGATGCTAGATCTGCTTATTTTACCCTGCTCCACCGCAAACTCAGGGAGACAAAACCTAATGTCTTCAATCTGCTTCACTGCAACTTTAGGAATGCCAGATCTGCTATTTTAATCTGCTCCACTACAAACTCAGGGAGACAAGATCTGATGTCTTCGACCGCTTCATCAGAACTTCGTGAATGCGGATTCGCCATCTTCACCGCTTCTATTGCAACTTCAAGGAGACAAGGCTGATGTTTTTTATCTTCTTCCTGCAACTTCAGGAAGGTAAGATCTGTTGTCTTCAGTCTGCTCCATTGCAACTTCAGGGAGGTCAGACTAGTATCTTCGATCTACTTCACTGCAATCTCAAGAAGGCAAGATTTGCTGTCTTTTAACCTGCTCTACTGCAGACTCAGAGAGCCAGGGCTAACTTCTTCGATCTTCTTCCTGTAACTTCAGGAAGATAAGATCTGTTGTCTTCGATCTGCTTCACTGCAACTTCAGGAATGCCAGATCTGCTGTCTTTTAGCTTGCTCTACTGCAAACTCAGAGAGCCAAGCCTAACGTCTCCGATCCTCTTCTTATAACTTCAAGAAGGTAAGATCTATTGTCTTCAGTCTGCTCCGCTGCAACTTCAGGGAAACAAGGCTAAAAGTGACAATTTACCCTACTACATCGACCTATGACCTGTAGAATGGTATATGCTTATGCCGAATGATTAGGATGCCCTGATCGAAATGAGTCAAATGCTCCTATTCAGACATGCTATGATATGTGAATGCAAAAATGATATGAGTATGATTCCTACTCAAGGTGTTATCACTTATTTATTTGTCAAGGTTTCATCTTCGTTCCCTTTGAAATATCATATTCTTGCTCAAATAATTTGCTCCATGAAAATTCTATAGTATTTAATCTACAGGATCTGTTTCAACTTTAATCCATCCCCTCGCAATTCAGGGGTTTTGCATTTTTCCATCAACTTGGTTTGTCATACCTTTCCCTGAATGTTATGACCTAATGCCGTCAACTCATTATTTTGTCTAATCACCAAAGAATTTAGAGAATTAGTCTCCATCTAGAATCTTCTTTCTCAAATATTTCCAATCTATGTACATGGAAATTCTAAACAATTGTCCTGTTTCGGTTTCTTGTTTTATCTAGAAATTTCCAAAGTAATATGTAGAACTTCTTTTGTGAAATTATTAGTTCATCAATCATTGTTTCAATGCAACATGTTTATGAATAATGGGTGATAAATAAATTGATCTCAAGGATAGTCAGAGTTAAATAAATTATCAAAAATAGAAAGAAAATTAACTGGGAACATATCTTTGAGAAGAAAAAGAATCCAAAGATAGTAAAATGAATAGGACAAAGATCAGATGCCCTAGATATCGCAGATTGGGCTTCTATATACAAACTCCGTGAAGACTGCTTTGAACTTAACATGTGTTTAGAAGATCCAAAGTACTTTGTTGATGCCCCGATATGCAACATACTTCATTTCTTGTTGATTCAGGTATAGCAAGATCACTGCATATCCATTCAGAATTTGAGCCGCCCTCTTCGGTTTTTCAACTCAAAACCCTTTAGTCTCAAGGCGCCCTTTGCTGGTTTTCACCTTGGCCTCTTCTTCTCTTTAAGCAAAATATTTTTTGACTGAATCTGAGTTCACAGGATTGGATAAACTTTTCCCATCCATTTCGGTCAGAATCAGTGCGCCTCCAGAGAAAGCTTTCTTCATCACATATGGTCCTTCCCAATTTGGCATCAATTTTCCTCTGAAATCCTTTTGTATGGAAAGGGTCTTTTTCAGTACAAGGTCCCCCTCTTGAAACTTCTTTGGGCGGACTTTTTTTTATCATAGGCTCACATCATTCATTTTTGGTACATCTGACCGTGACGAATAGCCCTTAGCCTCTTTTCTTCAATTAAGCTCAACTCATCATATCGAGCCTGGATCCATTCAAATTCATCCAACTTTATTTCTGACAACACTCGAAGAGAAGGTATTTCCACTTCAATAGGTAGAACTGCCTTCATCTCATAGACCAATGAGAAAAGAGTTACCTCAGTAGAAGTTCTGACGGATGTCCGATAAGCATAGAGTGCAAACGGTAATTTCTCATGCCAATCCTTATAAGTCTCAGACATTTTTTCCTACTATCTTCTTGATATTTTTATTGGCCGCTTCCACTGCCCTATTCATTTTTGGACGATACGAAGATGAGTTGTGGTGTTTGATCTTGAATTGACTACAAACTTCTGCTATCGTACTATTTTTCAAGTTCAGTGCATTGTCTGATATGATCCTCTCGGGCATTCCATATTGACAAATGATCTCCTTTTTCAAGAACCGACTAACTGCTGACTTTGTAACGCTAGCGTAGGAAGCAGCCTCTACCCATTTCGTGAAGTAATCAATAACTACAAAGATGAATCGATGCCCATTCGAAGCTTTCGGTGATATTGGCCCAATGACATCCATGCCCCACATGGAAAAAGGTAATGGAGAAGTCATAACATGCAATGGTGAAGGTGGTATGTGAATTGTCTCCATAAATCTGACATTTATGGCATCTTTTGGCATAACTGATACAATCTCCTTCCATAGTAGACCAATAGTATCCAAATCTCATAATTTTGTCTACCCATTGTAAAACCATTAGCATGTGTCCCACAAACACCCTCATGAACTTCCTCCAGGATTTTCCTAGCTTCAACAACATCAACGCATCTCAATAGTACCTGATCTTTTCTCCTTTTGTGCAAGATATCCTCGTCTAAAACATAGTCAGAGGCCAATCTTCTTAATGTCCTTTTATCATTCTCAGTCGCATGCTCCGAGTATTCACGATTTTTTACGTATCGCAATACATCATGATACCAAGGGTGGTCATCTTTTTCTCCTCTTTCAGGTTATAACAATGAGATAGAACTTCGAAAATACTCATCTGAATAGGTCTCATATCCTCTGGTTTGTTAACTTTGATCATAGAAGCTAGGGTTGCCAAAGCATCCGCCATCTGGTTTTCATCACGTGGGAGATAATTAAAAGTAATGCCATTGAACTCCTCAATCAATCCCAGAACTATTTTTCGGTAATCGATTAGTTTGGGATCTCTTGTCTCCCATTCTCCTTTAAGCTGGTAGATTACTAAGGCAGAATCTCTATATACTTCTAGCACTCTGATTTTACGCTCTACAGCTGCTCGAATTTCCATGATGCATGCTTCATACTCTGCCATGTTGTTTGTGCAATCAAAATCCAATTTTCATGTGAATGGATAATGATCACCACTAGGGGATACCAAGCTTGACCCAATTCCATTTCCCACAGCATTTGACGCCCCATCAAAATTTAACTTCCACGGACATTCTTTAGTAGTTGCCACATACATTAGCTCTTCATTGGGGAAATCAAAGCTCAAAGGTTCATAATCCTCTAAAACCCTGCTAGCCAGAAATTCTACTATTGCGCTTCCTTTTATATCCTTTTGGTTTATATAGACTATATCAAATTCAGAAAGCAAAATCTACTACCTTGCCATCCTTCCATTCAAAGCAGTTGACTCCATCATATACTTTAACGGATCAAGCTTCGAAATTAACCAGGTTGTATGATATAGCATGTACTACCTCAATCTTCGAGTTGTCCAAATCAAAGCGCAACACAAATTTTCAATCGACGAATATCTCATTTCACATTCAGAGAACTTTTTACCGAGATAGTATATCGCCTTTTCTTTTCTTCCTGACTCATCATGTTGACCAAGCACACATCCCATGGAGTTATTGAACACTGTCAAGTACATTATTAATGGTCTATCTGGATTAGGCGGAGATAGTACTGAGGCATTTGACAGATATTGTTTGACTTTGTCAAAAGCTTTCTGGCATTTATTGTAACAGCTGGTTTAGACCCTAGTCGGAACAGTGGTTCGAGACCACAAACCTGAGGTCGTAAAAAAATATTTTACTGACATTTCTGTGTGAATGATATGTGACATAGTCTGTGTGAAAATTTTGTGTGATAATTTGATCGTTTGTGTGTCGAATTAAGAAAAAGGACTGAATCGCGTATAGAGTAAAAGCTATGTGCTGAATTATAAGTACCTAAATGTTGATGTCTTTATATAGTGGAGGCCTTATGTTGTTAATAAACCATTTTAAGATAGTGGATGGTAAAATGACATATTAACCTTAAATTATATTTGTTTTATATATTTTATAAAAGGGTAGAGTTGGTATTTGTCTAATAAGTTATTATTAATGAAAAACAAAACAATTTGATGGTTATTTTCACATCTTTCTTCCACCAAAAAATAGAAATGGGAAGAGCCATTGAAGCTTTGTGATTTTCGGCACATATTTAGCCTAATTCAAGGTATGTTTGAGCTCGGTTTTTGATAATTTCTACGTTTTCGTAATCGTTGCTTTGTGCTTTACAAAACCCATGTTATAATTTTATGAATTGATGATGTTTATGGAATGTACCATTGATGAAATGAGGAGCTTTGTGATGAGTGTTGGTGTTAAATGAAAGATATGTGTTTAATGAACATGTGTTGTTCTTGAATTTTTGATGAATTTAGCTAATTAGGGCTAAATTGTAAAAATAACTTTTTAAAGGACTAGAATGTGAAATAAATGAAATGTGTGGGTTTGTATGGATATTAGTAAAATTCGACTAAGCTTGTGCTAGGTGGAATTTGATGAATTTGATGATTTTGTGAATTTGGGACTAAAGTGTCGAAATGTGAAAATATGAGGGCTATTATGCAAAATGCCTTAAATGTGTGTATGTGGACTAAATTGAATGAAATGGCGATTGAATGGATTGAATTTAAATGTGTATGGAGCAAGAGAGAAGAGGTTCGGATCGATATCGAGGCAAAGATAAAGTGCTCGATTAATCGACCGTATTGATAGTCGACGTCTAAGGTAAGTTCGGATATAATACACGTTGTTAACATATGATTTGGTATTAGGAAATGAATGTGCATATGTGTATGAAATTGAGATGCTATGTGCAAGGTTATGTTAAGGGCACTAAGTGTGCGATATTAAAATCGAAACAGAAATGAATAGCACTGTGTGTGCGATGTATGAAAGCTTTGACTTATAGAATTGGCACTGAGTGTGCGTTACCGAGATAAGTTGGTTGAAAAATTGGGCACTAAGTGTACGATGACTAATATGTACCGACTTGTATTAAGCACTGAGTGTGCGATTAAGTTGAATGAATATCAAATGATGATCAACAAGTAATATCAAGCATTGTGTATGTAACAGCCCGATTTTGGCCCTAATCGGAACGGTGGTTTTGGGACCACAAATCTGAATTAGAAAAATATTTTTAATATTATTTTTCGTGTTAATTATATATGTTTGAGCATGTGTTAAAATTTCATAGGCAAACTTGTCTGTTTGTGTGTTCGATTTATGAAAAAGGACTAAATTGCATATGTGGTAAAAGTAACATTTTATTTAATTGAGTGGTTTAATTGATTTGTCTTCTTTTGCAAGTGGCCTTATGATGCAAATTAACCATTTGGAGCCTTAGTGGACGGCATTATGCTTTTATAATGCATTTTTTTATATATTTGTATTTATAAGTTAAGTTTATTGATATATGTACTATATATCATAAGTGATTATAATAAAGAAAACATAAAAGAACAAAAGTGCATGCTCATCTTTAGTTTCTTTATTCATTATGTTGTAAATTATTCATTGCTATGAAATAGTGGACGGTAACATGTGGTGTTAGCATGCTTTTATAAGTTACTTTACATGTTAGTGATAATATATTTATATATTAAGTATTATAATATAAACTTATAATAAAATAAAAGCATAAAATGAAAGGAAGACATGCATGTTCATCTTTCATTCTCCTTCATTACCGAAACTTAAAGGAAGAAGAAAGAAATTTAAGCTCTCACCATTCGGCTTCTTGCATGCTTGATTAGGTAAGCATTTAGCTTGATTTTTTTTATAATTCTTACATTTTTAAGATAGTTGTTTTGACTTTTAAGTAGCCCATGTTTAAATTTGTGATTTGGTTGAGATTTTTGTGAAATGCCATTGAAGAAAATTTGATGTTCATGTTGTTTAATGATAGGAAATGATACTTGTATGTTAGATTAACAAGTTTATCTTTAGAACTATTGATGAAATTGAGTATTATGGATTAAATAAATTAATAAAGTCTTGAAGGACTAAAATGTGAAAGAAATGAAATGCATGGATTTGTATGAAGCCTAGGAACATTCTGCCCTTAAGGTATTTATTCAAATTGTGTGTATTTTGTGTTTTATGCAAATAGGACTAAATTGTAAAAAGTTGTAAATATTAGGGGCAAAATGGTAATTTGCCCATTTATGTGTTTTTGGGCTAAATTGAATAAAAATATATTTGAAAGAGTTTAATTTGAATATGTTTAGATCAAGAGCCAAAGAAAACGGATTTGAATCGGGGAAAAGTGAAAATAGTTGAATAGTCGGCCACAGTCGTCAAAATCGATATCGAGGTAAGTCTCTAAGCAAATAATCATCGTAAATTATTTTCGTAAATTAGCATATGCTGAAATTTGGAATTATGTAACTATATGTGAATTAGCCGAATTTAGCTAAGTATAAAATTGATTCGGTTAAGTTATTTGTGTGATATGTGCTATTGAATGTTCGTATAATGAGTTCAAAATGCGTAAAAGATTCGATATATGAAATGATTCAGGTGAGAAAATTTAAAGTATTACTACTCAGGCTATGAGCCTAGCAAGCCTTGGGCTGGTGAACTTATCGGGCTTTATGCCTAGCAGGCTTATTGCCGGTGAATGATTATCAGACCTAGGGTCTAGCAGGCTTAGTGCCGGTGTGTGATTCAAGCTCATTGCCGGTGAATGATTATCAGACTTAGTGCCTAGCAGGTTTTATACCGATGACTTATAATACGAGCTTATGCTTACGAAATGATTGAATTATGGTGGCAAATGAACAAGCTAAAGCTTATTCAAGTGAATTAGATTATTTGGCCATAAGGTAAGTATTGACTTAAGTACAAATTATATGTAATGTTTATTGATTAAGTAAGTTGATAGATAAGTAAGTTGATGTTGTTTACTTGCAACATTAGAGTATTCAATGGATGTATGAGTATTTATACATAAATAAGTTCGGCCATAGGGAGATTTTATGGATATACATTCGGACATGTGGAATTACTTATATAAATATATGTACTTTCGATTGTATGGAGTTAAGTTGTATATGGTACTTATTAAATTGGTGGTATTCGGCTAAGATGATCAAATTGTACTATGTGATTTTATTAAGGTTATAAAATGATTTGGTGTATAATAATGAATGTTTGATCATGTAGTTATAATTGCTTAAGACTTACTAAGCTAAGTTAGCTTACTCTGTGTATTTGTCATTCCTCTTTTTATAGATATAGATCAAGCTATGAGCTCAAGGGATTGTCAACGAAGTCATCCACACTATCGACTTACTTTGGTATATTTAAAGTTTGGATTTTTGAACTTAAGGCATGTATAGGCTAGCTTAATATTTGGATGATATTTTGTAATGTTTATAAGCCATGCGAAAATGGCTATACTTTTGTGTATAAGTATGATTAATGTTTGGAGTTTAAATGAAATAGTTTTTGGTTAACAGTAGTAACGTGATTTTGAAAAATCACCAAAAATAGGAGAAATGGAATTAGAGAGTGAATAAGATATAGAATTAAATTTTATAATGTCTATTTTTATATGAAAGAAACAAAGTAGGCAAAGGAATTTTATATTATGAGATATTTAAATTTTAGTGAGACTGGTTTTGAATGACTTCGTGATTCCCTGTTCTGTCTTGGAAAAATTGTTAAAAATTGTACAAAAATAATCATGGAGCATAGTTTATATGATTAGAAACCTTAATGAGTCTATATTTGATTAGAATAAACAAGAAAATTGTTGAAAATTCTTTACAATGAGATAACTGAGTTTTTGTAAAGATAGGTCAGAACCATCAAACAGTGAAATAGGGGACACTTTGATGAATAAACTGTACTAATTGGCCATATGAAAAATTCTGAAAAAACTATGGTAAGAAGATATATGAGTCTAGTTTCAAGGAAAATTTACGGATCCAAATTTTGAGTTTCGTAGCTCAAGTTATGGTCAATTTAGTCAACATGATGCAGTTGGACAGTTTTAATTTTTATGCCCCGAATTAGTAGTCAAGTCTAGTAATGCCACATACTCGACTCCGGCAAAGGTCTCGGGTAAGGGGTGTTACAGTGTAGCTTGGAAATTGAAAACTATGTGTTAGCCGAGGTATGTCTTGAACCTTTGTGGTTGATGAATTTATAGATAAAGCTTTAGATTGATGAATGAGTATTTTGGCTATGGATGATATGGTATGTATAAGAGAGAATTAATCTATGTGATGATTATTGATTATATTGGTTTGCTTTAATGACACGATTATATTGTATATCGAACTTACTAAACTTTGTAAAGCTTACTGTGTGATTTGTTTCTCTGCTTTGCAGTGTCAATAAAGTAAGCTCGGATCAGGGGATCGTCAGCATTTCAGTCACACTATCGGTAATCCATTTTGGGGTATTTTGGAAAGATGTATATAGTTAAAATATGGCATGTATATGCTGGTCATTTGAATCATGTTTGATATTTGTAAGAAGTCATGAAATGTGGTTAGATATGTGCTAATTTTGGCATGAATGGTTTTGGTATATATGATGCATCTTTTGGTATATATTATGAGATGAGAAATTGATTTATGAATGGTAACTTTGTGTTGGTAAAATGCTAGCATGAATTAGTGAAATTGAAAAAGGAATGATGTTTTGTATTGAATTTATTATGCTTGTGATGAGATAAGTTTTGGTAGTGAAATTGTCATGTTTGGAATTGGTATTTAATGCATGGTTTGAATGACTATTTTGGTATGTTTTTGATGGTTATATGTGCATGGGATGTCTTGATAAATATGGGTTGTAGGTTGACCCTTATGGGTGGCATTTTGGCCTTATAAATGGTCTATAATGTCACACAGTCATGGCACACGGGCGTACCTAAAGACCGTGGGTGAATTGGCAGAATACAGCCTAGTAGCACACGGCCTTGACACGGGGGTGTCAGCTTGCCATGGTGTACAAGTCAGTAGCTAGCTAAGAGTACACGGCCATGGCACACGGGCGTGCTAGGTGGCCGTGGAGGGGAAGTCGGTATATGGCCTAGTAGAACACGACCATGGCACACGGGCGTGCCTAGTGACTGTGCTGGTATAGTTAATATATGGACACGGAAGGACACATAGGGGTGCCTAGCAGCCGTGGAGGGCACACTGTCTCCTTCCACCAGCGTGTATCCCCTAAATCTTAGAAAAATTTTGAAGTGTTGGAGAATTTTTGTGTGTGTAGGGTTTAGTCCCGACTCATCTTTAGCTTGTGTTAAAGGTCTCATAGACTTTGATAAGGAACAATATGTTTGTAAATGGATGTGATTGAATATTATTGACTTTGTGTTGTAAATTTTGATGTTAAATATTCTGATTGATCGATAATATCTCTTAACCCTTTTTCGACGATGGTCTCGGGTTAGGGGTGTTACATTTTATTGGTATCAGAGCTACGGTTTAGTCGATTCTCAGACTAACGTAGCATGTGTGAGTCTAGCTATACATACCATATTTTAAATTGCGATAGTGTGATAAATTTTGACAGCTAAAAATGTGTTTTTATATAGTAATGGTTCCCGATCGAGCAGTTACCGATGATGTAAAAAGTAATGCGCTTGCTCCCGCTCAAGGGACAGTGCTGACCACATCTAGGCCGAATGATAATGGTGAGGGAGGAGAGGCTAAGCAAGCCTTCTTCCGAATGATGAGTGAGTGGTTTACGGAGTTCATTCGAACGAATCTGGCTGTTCTACAACCTCCACCCCCACAAGTACCTGTTGTGCCACAAGTTGTAGATCCGATCAGATTGAATAAACCTCCTGTGGATAAGATTCACAAGTATGGGGCCGAAGAGTTTGGGGCCACAACAGACGATGATACTGAGCGAGCTGAGTGTTGGCTTGAGAATATAATCAAAGTATTTGATGAGATGTCGTTGAACCCTGATGAGTGCATTAAGTGTGCAGTTTCCTTATTGAGAGACACGGCTTACAACTGGTGGAAAATGTTGATATCTGTGGTTCTGAGAGAGAAAATCACCTGGGATTTCTTTCAAGCTGAGTTCGAAAAGAAGTATATCAGTCAGCGCTTCATTGATCAAAAACGTAAAGAGTTTCTAGAATTGAAACAGGGTCGGTTGTCTGTTTCTGAGTACGAGCGAGAATTTGTAAAATTGAGTCAATACGCGAGAGAATGTGTTTCGACCAAAGCTACTATGTGCAAACGTTTCATAGAAGGATTGAATGTAGACATTAAATTGTTGGTTGGGATACTTGATATTAATGAATTCGTTGTGTTAGTTGAAAGAGCGTGCAAAGCTGAAGAGCTCAGTAAAGAAAATAAAAAAGCCGATTTCGAAGCTCGTGATGAAAGAAAGAGATTGATGAATAAGTTTTCTCAACCTTCAACGAAGAGATTTAGAGATGCCAGCAATCGTTCAAATACTTCGTTTGGACATCCAAGTAGAGATCGTTTGAGACAAAGTATTGGTCCACGAATTCAAGCTCCGAATGAATCAAGTGTTGGCAGTGTTAAGAGTAACAAGCCTGAGTGCAGATAGTGGAAGACGACACGTGGGAGAGTGCTGGGGCAGGTACAACAATAGAGTTTGTTATAAATGTGGATCCCGAGATCATTTTATTTGGGATTGCCCAAAGATGGTCGAAGAAGAAAACGTTTAGAATGAAAGATCGAATAACGTAACAGTTAGGGGTAGACCACCCAGAAGCACTAGAAATGTGAGCGAAAGTCAGAGAGGGACAAATGACACAGCTGTGAGGTCAGAAGCGAGAGCACCTGCCCGAGCCTATGCTATACGTGCACGAGAGGAAGCATCATCTCCAGACGTCATCACCGGTACTTTCACTTTATTTGATATTGATGTTATTGCATTTATAGATCCGGGGTCAACTCATTCCCATATGTGTGTGAATCTAGTATCGAGTAAAACTCTACCTGTTGAGTCTACTGAATTTGTGGTTAGAGTGTCGAACCCTTTAGGCAAGTGTGTCTTAGTGGATAAGGTGTGCAAGAATTGCCCATTGATGTTTCGTGATATATGTTTTCCGGTTAATTTGATGTTGCTTCCCTTTGATGAATATAACATAATTCTGGGTATGGATTGGCTTACTCTACATAGTGCCATCATGAATTGTAAAAGAAAGAGTATTGAATTGAGAAGTCAGAAGGGTGAGCTAGTTCTAATTGAATCCAGTGATATGAAAGGATTACCAGCTGTCGTATTTGCGATGAAAGCCATGAACTATGTGAGAAAGGGTTGTGAAGCTTATTTGGCATACGTGATTGATACAAAAGTGTTGGAAAATAAAATTGAATCAGTTCCTGTGGTATGTGAGTTTTCAGATGTGTTTCCTGAAGAGCTGCTGGGATTACCCTGCAATTCAAGAAGTGGAATTTGGTATTGAATTAGTGTCGGGGACTACTCCCATTTCTATAGCTCCATATAGAATGGCACCAACAGAGTTGAAAGAGTTAAAATTGCAGTTGCAGGAATTAACTGATAGAGGATTTGCACGACCGAGTTTCTCACCCTGGTGAGCTCCTGTGTTATTTGTAAAAAAGAAAGATGGAACTATGAGAATGTGTATTGATTATCGACAGCTGAATAAAGTGACAATAAAGAACAAATATCCGTTGCCTCGTATTGATGATTTGTTTGATCAGCTGAAGGGAGCTACAGTGTTTTCTAAGATAGATTTGAGATCAGGTTACTATCAGTTAAGAGTTAAAGAGTCTGATGTGCCGAAGACTGCTTTCAGAATAAGGTACGGACATTATGAATTCTTAGTGATGCCTTTCGGATTAACAAAAGCTCCTGCAGTGTTTCTGGATTTGATGAATCGAATATTCAGATCGTATTTGGATCGCTTTATGGTGGTGTTCATTGATGATATTTTGATCTATTCATGTGATGAGACGCAGCATGCCGAACATTTGAGAACTGTGCTACAAACTCTACGTGAGAAACAATTGTATGCAAAGTTGAGCAAATGTGAATTTTGTTTGCGTGAGGTTAGTTTTCTGGGACATGTTGTATCAGCTGCTGGGATACGAGTTCATCCGAGTAAAATCTCTGCCATTTTGGAGTGGAAGGCTCCGAGAAATGTGTCTGAAGCCCGTAGTTTTCTGGGACTAGCAGGATATTATAGAAAACTTGTGAAAGGCTTCTCGATGATTGCGACTCCATTGACAAAGTTGTTATAGAAAGATGTTAGATTCGAATGGTCAGAAAAGTGCCAGCAGAGTTTTGAGCAGTTGAAAGTGTTGTTAACAGAAGCACAAGTGTTGATTCAAGCTGAGTCCGGCAAAGAATTCGTAGTTTACAGTGATGCATCATTGAATGGTTTGGGCTGTGTGCTAATGCAAGAAGGGAAAGTCATTGCATATGCTTCGAGACAGTTAAAACCGCATGAAAAGAATTACCCAATGCATGATCTTGAATTGGCTGCGATTGTGTTTGCATTGAAGATTTGGCGTCACTATCTGTTTGGAGAAAAATGTCACATTTATACTGATCATAAGAGTTTAAAGTATTTGATGACTCAGAAAGATTTGGACTTGCAACAAAGAAGATGGTTAGAGTTGTTGAAAGATTACGAACTTGTGATAGATTACCACCTAGGTAAAGCTAATGTTGTAGCTGATGCCTTGAGTTGAAAATCATTATATGCTTTGCGAGCTTTGAGTAATCAGATAGATCTGTGTGATGATAATGCAGTAGTAGCTGAATTTAAAGTTAAGCCGATGTTTATACAGTAGATTTGTGATGCTCAGAAAAATGATGTTGAAATGATGGCTAAACGAATTCTGTGTGAATCAAATGCTGAATCAGAATTTCGAGTAGATAGTGATAATTTTCTGAGATTTAAAGATCGGATTTGTGTTCCGATAAATTCAGGGTTGATTATGATGATTTTGACTGAAGCTCACAATAGTCATTTGACTGTACATCTGGGGAGTACGAAGATGTATAATGATATGAAACAGTTTTATTGGTGGCATGACATGAAAAGAGATATTTCTGACTTTGCGTCGAAATGCTTAGTTTGTCAGCAAGTCAAAGCTGAACATCAAGTTCCGTCTGGTTTGTTACAACCGATTATGATTCCTGAGTGGAAATGGGAGAGAATTACGATGGAATTTGTGTCGGGTTTGCCCTTATCTCCGAGTAAGAAAGATGCAATCTGGGTGATAGTGGACAGATTAACGAAATCAGCTCATTTTGTTCTGGTGAGAACTGATTATTCTTTAGATAAGTTAGCTGAATTGTATATTGATGAGATTGTGAGATTGCACGGAGTATCGTTATCTATAGTGTCTGACAGGGATCCGAGATTTACCTCGCGATTTGGGAAGAAATTGTATGATGCTTTAGGCACAAAATTGCATTTCAGTATTGCTTTTCATCCGCAAACGGATGGTCAATCAGAGCGAATCATTCAGATTCTTGAAGACATGCTGAGATGTTCCATACTTGATTTTGATAAAACTTGGGGAAAAGCATTTATCATTGATAGAGTTTGCTTATAACAACAGTTTTCAATCTAGCATTAAAACAGCACCATATGAGGCTCTTTATGGTCGAAAGTGTCGAACTCCATTATATTAGGCCGAGCTGAGTGAGAATAAGATTCACGGGGTTGATCTAATATTAGGGACTGAGCAGAAAGTGAAAGTAATTCGTGACAGTTTGAAAGCAGCCTCTGATCGTCAGAAGTCTTATGCAAATTTGAAACGACAAGATATTGAATTTGAGGCTGGTAATAAAGTGTTTTTGAAAGTGTCCCCGTGGAAGAAAATACTTCGATTTGGCCGGAAGGGCAAGCTGAGTCCGAGGTTCATCGGACCGTACGAGATCATTGAAAGAGTTGGGCTGGTTGCTTATAGATTGAGATTGCCATCTGAGTTAGAAAAGATTCATAACGTGCTTCATGTGTCAATGCTTCGACGGTACACATTAGATCTGTCTCATGTGATTGTTCCTACTGAAGTTGAGATTCAGTCAGACTTGTCGTATAGTGAAGAACTGATCTGAATCTTGGCATGATAGACTAAAGAATTGAGAAATAAGAAAATCTCTTTAGTGAAAGTATTATGGCACAAACATGGAATTGAAAAAGCTACGTGGGAGCCTGAGAAAGTTATGAGAGAGCATCATCCACACCTATTCACTGGTAAGATTTTAGTAACAGCCCGATTTAGACCCTAGTCGGAACAATAGTTCGAGACAACAAATCTGAGGTCGTAAAAAAATATTTTAATGATATTTCTGCATGAATGATATGTGACATAGTCTGTGTGAAAATTCTATGTGATAATTTGATCGTTTGTGTGTCGAATTAAGAAAAGGACTGAATCGTGTATAGAGTAAAAGCTATGTGCTGATTTATAAGTACCTAAATGTTGATGTCTTTATATAGTGGAGGCCTTATGTTGTTAATAAACCATTTTAAGATAGTGGATGGTAAAATGACATATTAACCTTAAATTATATTTGTTTTATATATTTTATAAAAGGGTAGAGTTGGTATTTGTCTAATAGGTTATTATTAATGAAAAACAAAACAATTTGATCGCCATTTTCTCATCTTTCTTCCACCAAAAAATAGAAAAGGGAAGAGCCATTGAAGCTTTGTGATTTTCGGCACATATTTAGCTTAATTCAAGGTATGTTTAAGCTCGGTTTTTGATAATTTCTACGTTTTCGTAATCGTTGCTTTGTGCTTTACAAAACCCATGTTGTAATTTTGTGAACTGATGACGTTTATGGAATGTACCATTGATGAAACGAGGAGCTTTTTCATGAGTGTTGGTGTTAAATGAAAGATATGTGTTTAATGAACATGTGTTGTTCTTGAATTTTTGATGAATTTAGCTAATTAGGGCTAAATTGTAAAAATAACTTTTTAAAGGACTAGAATGTGAAATAAATGAAATGTGTGGGTTTGTATGATATTAGTAAAATTCGGCTAAGCTTATGCTAGGTGGAATTTGGTGAATTTGATGATTTTGTGAATTAGGGACTAAAGTGTCAAAATGTGAAAATTTGAGGGCTATTATGCAAAATACCCTAAATATGTGTATGTGGACTAAATTGAATGAAATGGTTATTGAATGGATTGAATTTAAATGTGTATGGACCAAGAGAGAAGAGGTTCAGATCGAGATCGAGGCAAAGATAAAGTGCTCGATTAATCGATCGTATTGATAGTCGACGTCCGAGGTAAGTTCGGATATAATACACGTTGTTAACATATGATTTGGTAGTATGAAATGAATGTGCATATGTGTATGAAATTGAGATGCTATGTGCAAGGTTATGTTAAGGGCACTAAGTGTGCGATATTAAAATCGAAACAGAAATGAATAGCACTGTGTGTGCGATGTATGAAAGCTTTGACTTATAGAATTGGCACTGAGTGTGCATTACCGAGATAAGTTGGTTGAAAAATTGGGCACTAAGTGTACGATGACTAATATGTACCGACCGTGTATTAAGCACCGAGTGTGCGATTAAGTTGAATGAATATCAAATGATGATCAACAAGTAATATCAAGCATTGTGTAGCTTGGAAATTGAAAACTATGTGTTAGCCAAGGTATGTCTTGAACCTTTGTGGTTGATGAATTTATAGATAAAGCTTTAGATGGATGAATGAGTGTTTTGGCTATGGATGATATGGTATGGATAAGAGAGAATTGATCTATGTGATGATTATTGATTATATTGGTTTGGTTTAATGACACGATTATATTGTATATCAAACTTATTAAGCTTTGTAAAGCTTACTACGTAATTTGTTTCTCTGCTTTGCAGTGTCAATAACGTAAGCTTGGATCAGGGGACCGTTAGCATTTCAATCACACTATCGGCAATCCATTTTGGGGTATTTTGGAAAGATGTATATAGTTAAAATATGGCATGTATAGGCTGGTCATTTTAATCATGTTTGATATTTGTAAGAAGTCATGAAATGTGGCTAGATATGTGCTAATTTTGGCATGAATGGTTTTGGTATATATGATGCATCTTTTGGTATGGATTGTGAGATTAGAAATTGATTTATGAATGGTAACTTTGTGTTGGTAAAATGCTTGGTATATATGATGCATCTTTTGGTATGGATTGTGAGATTAGAAATTGATTTATGAATGGTAACTTTGTGTTGGTAAAATGCTAGCATGAATTAGCGAAATTGAAAAAGGAATGATGTTTGGTATTAAATGTATTATGCTTGTGATGAGATAAGTTTTGGTAGTGAAATTGTCATGTTTGGAATTGGTATTTAATGCATGGTTTGAATGACTATTTTGGTATGTTTTTGATGGTTATATGTGCATGGGATGTCTTGATAAATATGGCTTGTAGGTTGACCCTTATGGGTGGCATTTTGGCCTTATAAATGGTCTATAATGTCACACGGTCATGGCACACAGGCGTGTGATAAACCGTAAAAGTAACATATTCTAAGCCCACATTTAGTATGCTTTTGGATGAATTAAGGCTCGATTTATGTAAAAAGGTGCTCTTAATCCTTTCTTTTCATGTTTTATACTCAGGAAAGCACCCAAGGATGAAAAGAACGAGAAACGGGTTTAAAACGGAACAAATTGGGCCAAGAGAGAAATCGACACGGCTTGGCCTAAAGACCACACGGCCGTGTCTCATTAAAAGTCCGAACACGGCCTGGCCACGATTCACACGGGCGTGTGCCATGGCCGTGTCCTTGTCACTGGAAAGAGCAATTACATTTGGGGAAGGATACTTGGAGGCAAAGAAACACATTCCAAAGCCTATTCAAACACCCTAGTAGGAATTCTACTTAAATTAGGATACTTAGGGACCAAGTAAGGCATCTTAAAGCCTATATAAACACCCAAGAGGGCAACTTGAAAGGGGAGTTCGGCAGAAGCCGAAACTGGCGTCAAAACTAGGCCAAAGAGCCAAGCCGAGAAGGTCAGAGTTAGGGAATGACGCGAGAATAGCCAGTTGATCCATCCCAAGAAGCCTATATAAACCACCGAAAAAAGGAACGATTGAACCGGATCCTCAGTTCAGTGCCGACAAAGAAATAACTCACGAGGGGAAAAGGATTCAATCCAATAACTTAGACGAGTGGAAAATGCACTTGAAGGAAAAACTAGGGTTACACGAGGAAGAACCAAAATCACACGAAGTAAAACCAAAGGAACCACCAGAAGAGCTCGTGGAGACCTCAAATCACTTTAAAATAGGAGACCAGGTAATGTTAGACAAAGTTGATCCTCACATCACCACAACAGACCTGAAGGCAAAGGGAGAACTTCTTCTTAAGGTACACGATATCTTCCTACAAGGAATAGTCGAGGTAAGCAATCCGATATTCGACAATTTCAAGGTAAACGCTTCTCGACATCAACTTTTTCAAGAGAATAAAACCATAAGCATGAGGGAAGATATTCAAACCTTTAAACCTCCCTAAAAATTTTTAAATATGAGGAAATTCTAGCTTAAGACTATAAACGAGAGCTTCTCGGGAGGCAACTTGAGCACAAACCCTATTTCTTTTTACATTTATTTCCATTTAATTTTATTTTTATTTTTCTTCTTTTTAAACTAACCAAAAATGCAGGTTTTCCAGGTCATACGGGCCTTACACACGGTCGTGTCCGTGGCCGTGTGGACCACCGGAATCGCCACACTAACAGAGCAGAGGCCGTACAAGTCAGCCCAACCACCCCCCAACGTCACGGATCAGACCACCCTCCCCACGGGCACCGACAGAAGGGCACGGCCGTGCCCCTCAACCGTGTGAAGCTACTAACTTCCACACCACAGGCAGAACACGCCCGTGCCTACAAACCGTGTGAAACTACTGACTTATCGAACATGGGTGTAGGGATCCGAAGCACGGGCATAAGGTAACAACACACCCAAACACACAGCCGTTCGAGGCGGCCGTGTAAATCGGCACACCCTAGGACAACGGTCGTGGGAAAGCATCAGACTTGAACCCCTATTTAAACCCCACAACTCTCCCCCGTCCCTCCATTTAGTTTCATCTTTATTTTCTTTTCTTTTCGTTCTTGTCCCTCTCAGATTTTGCACTTCATAAATCTCTAACACCCTTGAGCCACATAAAATCATGTCGAAGAAGCAGAAGAAGCTAAGCAGAGGCTCCTCAACAAAGGACGATCAACATGAGTTCATGCCGGCCGCTTCATCCAAACAACAGGCCAAGGGTCTTTGAGACCATTTAGTTTTTATTTTCCATTTCTCTTTCTTTTCATTCTCCTTTTCTTTAATAATCTTATGTTTAATTTATTTTAATTTAATTTAGTTTCTTAGTGCCAGGTTCGCCAGGCTGCTTGGGAATCACGCCGACCACCATGATAACCTCTTCACTTCCACCACCGCCATCACATCCCCAATATTAATGTTGATTCCCACCTTGCGAACCATCCTTCAATAAGGACTTCACAGTCCATCAATATTTTCTTTTCATTTTAGTTTTCTTCTTAGTCTCCTTCCCTTTAGTTTGTTTTTCTTTAATTTTATATTTAGTTTATTTTTATTAGGTCTTAATAAATCTTGGCTACTTCTTAGTGCGCTACCCAATTTCTTCATCTAGCTCAGGTTTGTCATCAAGACCAACCATCACCGCCACTAAAGACACTCCTCCGGGAAAAAAATCCAAAATTCAGGGAGTAATTCCTTCCCCTTCTCTTTTGATTTATCCATTAAATGTTATTATCTATGTTTGTACATTGAGGGCAATGTACATCTTAAGTGTGGGGGGTGAATAGTTATTCTGAGAAAATGCCTAACTTTTTTCCATTATTCTCAAACTCTGAGGATAAAAATGCCTAACTTTCTGCATTGTTCTCAAATCCCTGAATTTAATCTTGTTTTAAAGTAAAATTGTCATATTACTAATTAGGATGAAATTTCTGATTATTTTGATTGTTATTGACATGTTTTAGAATAAGTCATAGTTAATTGTACATTGATAATTAATTTGAAGATTACTAGAGAATCCAGCATGATAAGTCTGCTTTTCAGGAAGTAAAATTTTGCTAGGTTGTTGATCTAAATTTGAATATTACCTTGAAATTTGAAATTTACAAGGATGATGTCAAAACACCCATAATATTTGTGAGATTTTGAGCCTTATAGAGCATACATTCTTTTTCTTGCTCACTTTATTGATTATGAGTGTGTCAACATTGAACTGTTATTCTAGAACTTGCCTTGATTATACATGTCAAGACCACAGTTATGATTTGATATATAGAGTTAATAAAGGCACCTAGGATTTAACCCACTCACTCCACTAAAAAGCCTACCTTCATAATTAACCCCTAGTGAACCCCGTTTAAGCCTAACAACCCTTTTCATTGACTTACCTACTAACATTAACTCAAAACCCTTTGTATTTGTTATCACCGTTCTTTTTAACTACCCTTTTTTGTTGAGATTTGATTTTGAGCAGTTACCTAACTATGTTCTCTATTTCAGTTGTTAAATTTCGTTATTATTATTGATTTGTTCAAAAAAAAAATGAAGTATATTCATTATTAGTGAGCTTACATGTTTAAATCTCAAGTCTTGAAAAAAAAAAGAAAAGCTTGTATTATTAGTTTTCAATTGATGTAATTATTTAGGATTAGTTCATTTTTCTAGTTAGGTAATTTTTCAGGTCAGTCTCGATTCTAACCTTCTAATTCAGCCTTTATCCATACCCTTAACCTAAGCCCCATTACAACCCTGCTAAAGACCTTTTGATTTGTGTATCATCTCATTTTACAGTGGTGGAGATTTGATTTTCATGCAAGCCTATGGGATTAACTTTTCATGTTCGACTTATTGAGTGCTTAATTTTGAACCTTAAACGCTTTGAGTGATTTGAGTGAATTTTTAGTGAGGATGTCAACTCTTGTCGATTTTGAATCAGAGGTAATTATTTAGGTAAAGGGAAACACCTAACGTTTTCAAGCTACAAATGCATGACTTTGATTGTTTGAATCTTTAGGAATCTTTGAGTTGAATTATCCATGTATGAATTATCTTTGAATTATGATAAGGTATGATTGATGAATGTTATGAATCGAGGGAAGTTTGTTCTAATTGTGACTTGAGAATTTTGCTTGAGGACAAGCAAAAGCTTAAGTGCGGGGGTATTTGATAAACCATAAAAGTAACATATTCTAAGCCCACATTTAGTATGCTTTTGGAAGAATTAAGCCTCGGTTTATGTAAAAAGGTGCTCTTAATCCTTTCTTTTCATGTTTTATACTCAGAAAGCACCTAAGGATGAAAAGAATGAGAAAAGGGCTTAACACGGACCAAATTGGGCCAAGGGAGAAATCGACACGGCTTGGCCCAAAGACCACACGGCTGTGTCTCATTAAAAGTTCGAACACGGCCTGGCCACGATTCACACGGGCGTGTGCCATGGCTGTGTCCTTGTCAAACACCCTAGTAGGAATTCTACGTAAATTAGGATACTTAGGGACCAAGTAAGGCATCTCAAAGCCTATATAAACACCCAAGGGGGCAACTTGAAAGGGGAGTTCGGCAGAAGCCGAAACTGGCATCAAAGCTAGGCCAAAGAGCCAAGCCGAGAAGGTTAGAGTTAGGGAATGACGCGAGGATAGCCAGTTGATCCATCCCAAGAAGCCGGAATTATACTCAAGACGGTGGAATTCTCCTTCAATTCCTTCAGGGGGTTTTAGGGTTTTCTTATGTTTTGTTTTATCTTTTCTCTTGTGATGTTCTTTTTATTCATTATGAACTAAACCCTTCAGATACCTGAAGGGGATGAAACCTAGATGAATTTTGTTATTTGATTTCTAAGTTATATGATAATTGCTTAGTTTGTTCTTAATTATGTTGCTTAATCCAAATCTAATGTGCTTAGGTGGAGGAGGAATAGACCCTGCCTAAGAGTAGATCTAACATAATTAAGCGGAGTTGATCGAACACCTAGAGATAGGGTTACGAGATTTTGCCGGATTAGGGTGAAACCTAATGAAACACCCCACACCTGGCCCACGAGCCTGGACCGGATCTGGTATGTTCCTCGAAGTAAACCGGTTAAAAATTCTTTTATTACTTTGGAAATCTGTGTGTTTTGAAGATAGTTTGCTGGTGGGTTGGGCTCGAGTTGAAAACAAATTCATTTTATATTGAAACCCATCTAATTTCAAGTGACAAAATATTTAAAGTTTATTTTAAATTAAATTGACTTAATCTCTAATAAATAAAAATTTCGTAACATAGTAAATAAAACAGGAAATAACATAGTTCACTATGGCCTTATTACATCAAATAAAAACCCAAACTGAAATTTAAAGTACTTAGAAAAATAAAGAGTCCACATAATAATTTCCTTCTTTGGGCATGGCCACCACTAAGCTCCTGCCGACCCGGTCCATTACATTGATCATCACGAAAAATGTTCCCATTACAGGGTGAGTCAATGAGACTCAATATGTACACAACACTAAGTCCAAATAAATTCGGGCATTTCATAACATACATATTCATATATCATTAAATAAAAATGATGCAACCCGAAGAACCCAAACCTAGATGCCATCCGCTACACATCACTCGTACCATCCTGCACACCGTGGGGACTACTAAGTCAACCCTTCATCCGCTACACACCATCGAAGGCAGTCGCTACAGTCGACGTGCTCATCGCCCTTATGAGTATTCGTGGTCTTAGGTCACCACACTCGATATCGTGGTCTTAGGTCACCACATTCGGATATCGTGGTCTTAGGTCACCACATTCGGATCTCGTGGTCTTAGGTCACCACATTCAAATATCGTGGTCTTAGGTCACCACATTCACTTCCCCTTTTCAATAACCCATATGCCCCATATCATACATATTATGCATTAACATGCCAAATTTCACATTCTTATCACTTATCACATGTTAAATATAACATATTTCATAATCCTAGTAGGAGTAGGAAAGCGACACGAGTACTTTGTACCATATCATGGTACCTTAACCACATTCTTACACTTTCATATTAACACATATATCAAGTTTAAGCCATAAATCTATTAAGATTAGTGTGGGGTACACACACGATTAACCTAGCAACTTCACTTCAAATATCGAAAATCCGATCTAAAGCCTTAGATCCTTAGTCCCTACATTCGGCCATTACTTAAAAATTTAATGAAGACCATTCGCCATAAAACCAAATCCTATTAGGATTGTTGTAACCCAAAACGCACCTTTGTGCCGATTTCACTATAAATCAAATCCCGAAAACTTTGTGCTACTCCTCCTTCAATCGCCAATGCTAGATCATTTAACTTGATTAGTTTTGGCTTTTTAAACAAATAAAGAATAGATCTAATTACCAAAATAGACCTTGGCCGATTGTACTTATGCACTCACCTTGCGATTTCAAATCCGAAAGTATCCCTTGTCTTTATTATACGTCGAAATACCTATACACATATGTTAGATTCGATTCTAACATTAAATCATCATAGATGGCCCTTGGCCGAATGCTATAGACACTTACCTTGTGGATTTTAAATCCCGAAACTCACCGAATAACTAGGGAACACGCGGCCTATGGTGTACCTTCGGGAAAAGAACTTCTCCTTCCTTGTAGTCGACACTTAGTAAATCCCGAAAGATCTCTTCAAAGTTTTGGCAACAAGATATTAATGGGGTTAGTCCTAGATTTCGGCAAATCTTAAAAGAAAAAGGATGAAACCGAATGAGATCTTACCCTTACTTTAGGAATCGGCAATCCTTGCTTGAACCTTTAACAATATTCGGCTATGTAGGCTAGAGGGATTTTGATTTCGGCTTTTTGATTGGTAGAAAGAAAAAAGAAAGAAGAATAAAGATGGAGGATTCAGCTAGAGCACAAGGTATTTCGGCTTGGCAAAAATAAAGAGAAGAGAGGAGTTATTTGCTAGAAAGAATTCGGCAGAGAGAGAGTTGAAAGAAAGAATGAATGGCCCTCTTTTCCTTTAGTAGCCGAAATTACTAACTTAGAATCCCTTACTTGGCCATCACTCTTCTATTTTGATAGCTTTATCTCTTTAATTATCAATGTATTCAAATTAAAAGAATTTAATCCATCAATTATCTCTTATCTCTTAATAAAAATAATACTAATAATAACCCATCATTATCTATCTATTTACCGAATTTTAAAGAGAATAAAACTCCTCTTTTAAGAGCCTTAATGCCGTCCACCTCTCTGCTCCTTGTAGCAAAAATAAAATTCTTTATTTGCTTCCCATGCGACTCGATCCTTGGCCCATTTGCCTATGTATTTGGCGTCACTTGCTAGGCCCTTAAGTGGCGCCTTGTAGCCATTTTAGCAAGGCTATTTGTATGTCATATTTCACATACATTTTCTCTTAAGACCACCTTGCTTCATGTCCCTCTTTTAAACTTTAAACTTGACATTTCTAAAGCATTTCCTTACATTTCTAAGACATTTCCTTACATTTCCAAGACATTTCCTTACATTTCCAAGACAAGACATTTCCTTACATTTCCAAGTCATTTCCTTACATTTCCAAGATAAGACATTTCCTTACATTTCCAAGTCATTTCCTTACATTTCCAAGACAAGACATTTCCTTACATTTCCAAGTCATTTCCTTACATTTCCAAGACATTTCCTTACATTTCCAAGACAAGACATTTCCTTCCATATCCAACTCATTTCCTTACATTTCCAAGACAAGACATTTCCTTACATTTCCAAGTTTCCAAAAATGTTCACCATACATTCATAACACATAAGACATGCCATTTCGTATAATTAAATCAAAAATGCATAGGCCCATTTCCAGGATGTTACACCTAATATGGGAGTCCATTGATCGATTTATCGCTATCCTGAGGGGCTATTATGTTTAACGAGAGTTCCACTAATTAACCTAGGGTTAGACGTTATTCGCCAGAGAGGGTTTAATATAGGTTAGGGAGTCTTACGAATCAAGCTAAGTAAAGAAATCATATAATTTAGGGTCAGATAACAAGTGAAGTCTAGGTGGATTCTTCCAAAGGGTATCGTCGTAATCAACTGAGTTTTCCTTCAAAATTATTTTCTTACTCGTCCTTTTTGTCTTTGTGTCCTTAGTTTAGTCTTCGTCAATATAGTTTAAAGCAACTTCACTCTATTTTTAAGGCTAACTAATAAAAAAAGAAAGTTAGTATTAGTACTCTTAGTTCCTTTGGGTTCGATATCCGGTCTTGCCTACGCTATACTACTGTTTGATAGGTACTCTTTAATCGTTGTCAGGGTTAGTTTTCAAGTTTTGATCATTCTTTTATAAATTTTAAAACTCTAATTTTAGCGATCAGCGTGCCTAAAGACTGTGAGTGAATTGGCAGGATACAGCTTAGTAGCACACGACCTTGACACGGGGGTGTCAGCTAGCCGTGGTGTACAAGTCAGTAGCTAGCTAAGAGTACACGGCCATGGCACACGGGCATGCTAGGTGGCAATGGAGGGGAAGTCAGTATATGGCCTAGTAGAACATGGCCATGGCACACGGGCGTGCCTAGTGACCGTGCTGGTATAGTCAGTATATGGACATGAAAGGACACACGGGGGTGTCTAGCAGCCATGGAGGGCATACGGTCTCCTTCCATGGGTGTGTATCCCCTGAATCTTAGAAAAATTTTAAGTATTCGAGAATTTTTGTGTGTGTACGGTTTAGTCCCGACTCATCTCTAGCATGTGTTAAAAGTCTCATAGATTTTGATAAGGAAAAATATGTTTGTAAATGGTTGTGATTGAAGATGATTGACTTTGTGTTGTAAATTTTGATGTTAAATGTTCTGATTGATCGGTAATACCTTTTAACCCTTTTCCGGCGATGGTCTCTGGTTAGGGGTGTTACATTTATCGTCCCATACACCTTGGTTGTATTTCTTGAGAAGACAAAATATGGGATCACATTTCTCGGTTAATTGTGAAATAAACCGAGCAATGTAATTTAATCTTCCAAGAAAACCTCGAACTTCATTTTGAGTGCGTGGTGGAGGAAATTCTTGTATAGCTTTGACCTTATCTGAGTAAATCTCGATTCCTCTCCCACTAACTACGAAACCCAGTAATTTCCCTAACCGAGCTCCAAAGGTACACATAGCCGGGTTGAGCTTTAATTGAAATTTTCTCAATCTCAAAAACAACTTCTTCAAGACTTCAATGTGTTCCTTTTCTGTTCGAGATATAGCGATCATGTCATCAACATATACTTCAATCTCTTTGTGCATCATGTCATGGAATAAAGTTACCATGGCCCTTTGATATATTGCTCCTGCATTCTTTAACCCGAATGGCATTACCTTATAACAAAAGGTACCCCACAATGTTATGAAACTAGTTTTATCCATATCCTCAGGGTGCATCTTGATCTGATTGTATCCCGAAAAACCATCCATGAAGGAAAATAGTGAGTATCTCGCCGTATTATCCACCAACGTGTCAATATAGGGCAAAGGGAAATTGTCCTTTGGCCTGGCTTTATTTAAATCCCTATAGTCTACACACATCCGAACTTTTCCATCCTTCTTAGGGACAGGAACAATATTGGCAACCCACTCTGAGTATTTGACCACTTGTAGAAAACCAGCGTCAAACTGTTTCTTGACTTCCTCCTTTATTTTCAACACCATATTAGGCCTCATCCTTCATAGCTTTTGCTGAACTGGCTTGCGCTCTTCTCTTATGGGAAGGCGATGTACTACAATATCAGTACTTAGCCCAGGCATATATTGGTATGACCATACAAAGACGTCCTTGAATCCCCGTAGTAACTCAACAAGGTCTTGTTTTGTCTCCTCAGCTATGCCCGTTCCAATTTTCACAACCTTTCCTTCTTCCAAGGCTATGTTATCTACCTCCTCTTCATGGTGTAAAATTTGTTTCTCCTCTTGCTTCACCATTCTTAACAAACCTGGAGATAAGTCACAATCTCTGTCACTGATAAACCGTAAAAGTAGCATATTTTAGACCTACATTTAATATGCTTTTGGATGATTTAAGCCTCGAATTATGTAATTTGGTGCTTTTAATCCTTTGTTTTCATGTTTTATACCCAGGAAAGCACCCGAGGATGAAAAGAACGAGAAACGGGCCCAAAACAGAGAAAATAGGCCATATCACGAAATTAACATTGCCTGGCCCAAGATCCACACGGCCGTGCCTCCCTTCCTACTAGAACACGGCCTGGCCACGATTCACACGGGCATGTGCCATGGCCGTATCCCTATCGTTGCAAAAAGGAATTTCATTCAGATTCGGATACTTAGGGGCAAAGAAACACATTCCAAAGCCTATAAAAACCCCCTAAGTATCACCAAACAGGAGGACGGTGAGCTAGGCCAAGGAGCCGAGCCAAAAAGGTCAGATTTGTGGAGATTCACTCGAAGATAGCCAGTTGATCCATCTCAAGAAGCCGAAATTATACTCCTTCAGGGGGTTTTAGGGATTTCTTATGTTTTGTTTTATCTTTTCTTTTGAGATGTTTTCTATTATTATTATGAACTAAACCCTTAGCAACCTGAGGAGGATGAAACCTAAGATGGATCTTATTATCGTTGGCTGAACTATATGATAAATATTTGACTTGTTCTTAATTATGTGTTCTTAATTCTTGTGTTGATATTTCCGGGATATTAATTCAAGTATGATGTGCTTAGGTGGAGGAGCAAAAGTCCTTGCCTAAGAGTAGATCAAGCATAATTAAGCGGAGTTGATCGCACACCTAGAGATAGGGTGACGAGATTTTTCCGGATTAGGGTGAAACCTAATATGGAATCCATAGATCGAGTTAATGCGATTCTAGGGGTTTTAATTAGAAAGAGATTTCAATTAATCAATCTAGGGTTAGACGTTATTCGCTTTAAGAGAGGGTTTAATATACATTAGGGAATCTTACGGATCAAGTCGAATGAATAAATCATCTGGTTCAGAGTTAGATAACAAGTGAAGTCTAGGTGGATTCTTCATTGGGTGTCATTTTAATCAATTGGTTTTTCCTCAAGTATTTTCCCAATTTCTTTCTCTTTGTCTTTGCATCTTTAGTTTACTTTTTAGTTAATTTTAGATAAATAAACAAATCCTTTAATTATTAGGCTAGATAATAAAAAGAAAGTTAGTATTAGTACTTTTGGTTCCTTTGGGATTCGACATTCCGGTCTTGCCTAAACTATACTACTGTTCGATAGGTGCGCTTGCCTCAAAATCGTTGTCAGAGTTAGTTTCTAGGTTCGATCATTCTTTTTATAAATTTTAAGACTCGACAGACACGATCAAGTTTTTGGCACCGTTGTCGGGGAACTAAAATATTAAGAAAGCTTAATTTTTATTACTTTAGCCATTTTTTTATTGCAATTTATTTTCATTATTATTATTATTTTTTACTTTGCCAATTTTTCCTCTATTTTCTTTTGACAAGTAATTTTAGTTTATAGAGGAGATGGCACTGAATAACTATCAGTGGAAAGCTATGAGGACAAAGCCAATAAAAGCAGCCAATATCTACAACCTCGACCCAGTAACCATGCTATCAAACCAAATATAGCTTTTAAGTAAGAAAATTGACGGTTTATGTGGTTCTTCGCAGGTACATCTAGTTATACAATGCGAAACAGGTGAGGTGTGGCGAATCCTGATTACCCACCCTACGAACATGGCATGGAAAGCGAACAAGTCAACTATATGGGTAACTATTCTAGACCTCAAAATAATTTTTATGATAACACTTATAATGTAGGTTGGAGGTACCATCCCAATTTCTTGTGGGATGATCAAAGTAGCCAAAGACCGGAACTTCCTCTAGATTTTCAACAACCACCTCACCAACAAGAAGAGGAGTCGAACCTCGAGGAGATGCTGACAAAATTCATGGCAGCCACCTAAACACGTTTCCAAAATATAGAAACGAAACTTGAGGCTTCAACATAGGAGATCAAGGATCAATTTGGTCAGCTTACTAAGCTGATCATAGAACAACTACAAGAAAGCTTGCCAAGCAACACTGAAACTAACCCAAAAGAGCAAATTCAAGCCGTAACAGCTCATGACAGTGAAAGGTTAGTGGAATCTGACCCAAGGCAAGAGCCTATGGTAAGTGAAGGTAAGGTTAAGGTAAGCCATGATTTACCAAACCCGGTGATTACAGAGTACCAACCCCGTGTGCCATACCCCGATGCGACAAAGAAAGACCACATAGAGGAACAACTCGGTAAGTCTCTTAAACTTTCAAAGAAATTTCATATTAACGTACCGTTTCTAGAAGTTATTTCGCAGACGCCAGATCCTAGACCTCATGTCGATAAAGAAGAAATTCATGAGGAACGAAGGCTTTGGATCAATAAACTAGACGAATGGAAGACACACTTCAAGCAGAGACTAAAAACACACAAAGAAAAAATGAGGCAACTCCATGACGAACTTAATAATGGGCCAACCCAGCTTAAGATAGGAGATCAGGTACTCAAAATCTTCCTAGATGGAACGGTCGAGGTAACACATTCTAATTTCAGCACTTTTGAGGAAAACATTACTCGACTTAAATTTTATATCAATAACCGAATTGATAGCATGAGAAAGGATTTTCACCTCCTCAAACCACCATGACCATACAAATGAGAGGTAAAGTCTAGCTTAAGACTATAAACGAGCGCTTCTCGGGAGGTAACCCGAGCACTAACCCCATTAATATTTACATTTTTTTTTACTTTTATTTTTCCTTTTAGCACCTAACCATAAACTAACCAAAGTACAGATTTCCATACCACACAGCCTTGCACACGGCCGTGGACGTGGCCTTGTTGCCACCATAGGAAGGTACAAGGGCGGGGCCAACTACCAGATCCATAATTTCTATTTAACCCCCTTCTTCCCTTCCTTTTCCCGTTATCTTTCTTCTTTCATTTTCCATTATTTATTTTATTTTTATTTTTATTTTTTTATTTTCTTTATTATCTTCTTCTTATTCTTTGCACCATTTAGATTTAGCTTACGATACAATAAAACCAGGACGGTTGCTTTGAGGATTCAATTTCAAATGGTTCGAGACGTTTCCCCACGTTCACCTCCAATCCTATCCTGTTTCTTTTCATGGATTTCATCCCAAATTCAGGAAGTTTCACTTCTCTCCCTCTCTTTTGATTATCTACTAAATGTTATTACCTATCTTTGTACATTGAGGGCAATGTACATCTTAAGTGGGGGGTTAACTATAGCATTATTTAAAAATCCCTGAATTATGCCTTGTTCTAAAGTAATTTTCTCATATTATGATTAGAATGAAATTTTCTTTGATTTACGATTTTTATTGATATGTTTTGGATTAAGTCATTGATAATTGTGCATCGATGATTAAATTTGAAGGATACTAGATAAGTCTATTTTTTGAAAATTTTTCTGAATTTGAATGATATCTTGAAATTTGAAATTTACAAGGTTGACATCAAATACCCATAATTTCTGTGAGTTTTTGAACCTTATAAGAGCATATGTTCTTTTTCGTGCTCACTTTATTGATTATGAGTGTGTCAACAATGATTTGTTATTCTAGAACTTGTATCGATTATACATGTCGAGACCACACCTTTGATTTGATATACAGAGATGATAAAGGCACCTAGGTTTTAACCCACTTACTCCACTAAAAGCCTACCTTCATAATTAACCCCCAGTGAACCCCGTTGACCCTAACAACCCATTTATTGACTCACCCACTAATATTAACCCAAAGCCCTTTGTGTTTGTTATCACCATTCCTTTTGACTACCCTTATATTGAGATCTGACTTGATCGGTTACTTAACTATCTCGTTTATTTCAGCTGACAATTTCTTTCTTATTATTTAAACATTTGACTTTTGACTTGTTCTTAAAAAAACAAAGTATATTCATTATTAGTTCTGTGATTAGGTGAGCTTATACATTAAATTCCAATTATTGAAGAAGCTCGTATTAGAGTATTATCAATAGTAGTATTATTAGTTTCCAATTGATGTAATTATTCATTATTAGTTCATTTTTTCTAGTTAGGTAATTTGTCAGGTCAATCTCGATTCTAACCCTCTAATTCAGCCTATATCCATACCCTTGAAAGCAAGCCCCGTTACAACCCTGTTAATGACCTTTTGATTTGTGTATCATCTCATATTATAATGGTGAAGATTTGATTTTCATGCAAGCCTATGGGATTAACTTCTTATGTCGACTTTTGAGTGCTTAATTTTGAACCTTAAACACTTCGAGTGATTTGTATAAATCTTTAGTGAGGATGTCAATTCTTGTCGATTTTGAACCAGAGGTAATTATTTAGATGATGGGAAACACCTAGGTTTTGTGCTATAAAATTGAATGACTTTGATTGTTTGAATCTTTAGGACCCTTTGAGTTAAATTATCCATGTATAAATTACCTTTGAATTATGATAAAACAATACTGATAAATTTTATGAATTAAGGAAGTTTGTTTTAATTATGAGTTGAGAATTTTGCTTGAGGATAAGCAAAAGCTTAAGTGTGGGGGTATTTGATAAACCGTAAAAATATTTTAGACCCACATTTAGTATGCTTTTGGATGATTTAAGCCTCGAATTATGTAATTTGGTACTTTTAATCCTTTGTTTTCATGTTTTATACCCAGGAAAGCATCCAATGATGAAAAGAATGAGAAACAGGCCCAAAACGGAGTAAATAAGCCATATCACGAAATCAACACGGCCTGGCCCAAGATCTACACGGCCATACCTCCCTTCCTACTAGAACACGACCTGGCCACGATTCACACGGGTATGTGCCATGGTCGTGTCCCTGTCGTGGCAAAAAGGAATTTCATTTGGATTTGGATACTTAGGGGCAAAGAAACACATTCCAAAGCCTATATAAACCCCCTAAGTATCACCAAACAGGAGGACGGTGAGCTAGGTCAAAAAGCCGAGCCAGAAAGGTCAGATTTGTGGAGATTCACTCGAAGATAGCCAGTTAATCCATCTCAAGAAGCCGAAATTATACTCAAGACGGAGGATCTCTCTTTCAATTCCTTTAGGGGGTTTTAGAGATTTCTTATGTTTTATTTTATCTTTTCTTTTGAGATGTTTTATATTATTATTATAAATTAAACCCTCAGAAACCTGAGGGGGATGAAACCTAAGATGAATCTTGTTATCGTTGGCTGAACTATATGATAAATATTTGACTTGTTCTTAATTATGTGTTCTTAATTCTTGTGTTGATATTTTCGGGATATTAGTTCAAGTATGATGTGCTTAGGTGGAGGAGCAAAAGTCCCTGCCTAAGAGTAGATCTAGCATAATTAAGCGGAGTTGATCGCACGCCTAGAGATAGGGTGACGAGATTTTGCCGGATTAGGGTAAAACCTAATATGGGAATCCATAGATCGAGATAATGCAATTCTAGGGGTTTTAATTACAAAGAGATTTCAATTAATCGACCTAGGGTTAGACGTTATTCACTTTGAGAGAGGGTTTAATATACATTAGGGAATCTTACGGATCAAGTCGAATGAATAAATCGTCTGGCTCAGAGTTAGATAATAAGTGAAGTCTAGGTGGATTCTTTATTGGGTGTCGTTTTAATCAATTGGTTTTTCCTCAAGTTTTTTCGTAATTTCTTTCTCTTTGTCTTTGCATCTTTAGTTTACTTTTTAGTTAATTTTAGATAAATAAACAAATCCTTTAATTATTAGGCTAGATAATAAAAAGAGAGTTAATATTAGTACTTTTGGTTCCTTTGGGATTCGAAATTCTGGTCTTGCCTAAACTATACTACTGTTTGATAGGTGCGCTTGCCTCAAAATCGTTGTCAGAGTTAGTTTCCAGGTTCGATCATTCTTTTTATAAATTTTAAGATTCGACAGACACGATCAGTCACCCTCAAAATCCTGAGATTCCTCTAAACACATGTCTTACTCAAAATGGACCTTTGAATCTGTGGTATCGTTGCTCATGTCATTGATATCTAGGGACCTGTGGTAGGCACCAAAGAATGTAAAAAGAATAAATGAATTCAAGAACAACTATTTACATGGTAAATGAGAATAAAAAATTTGAAATGAAATTAGAAGATCAAAAGAATAAAAAATGAAAAAATATTTACCCAAATTGATCATTAAAGATGTATTTTATTGAAACAAAAGATGTCTGACCATGAGCCTTTTTCTCAAAAGAAATCTTATTGTTCCTAGGCTTAAAAACAACAAGTGTGTTCTAAACATTACTCTGTGTAATCTCTAAAAACTACAGGAGGTTCCTCTGCAGTCCAATTGTTCAAAACGCTTCCAAGTTCATAAGGGCGAATGCCCAACAGGTTTCTTTGCCCAGTTTCTTCCTCGTGTATGGCATTGATGTGAAGATTTTCATTTTCCAATAATCCTCTCTTCGGGTGAATAATCCCTCCTGATACAAAGGTCTGGGATATGTGAGGGAATGTCATCGATTCCACTTGACTTCTTCCCCATTCAGCCGTGCCCTTCTTCTCTCTTGCTTTTTCTCTATTTCCTTTCTCCTCTGTCTAGCACCTGGCCTGAAACCCAAGCCAAAACAGTCTCTTTTCTCTTTCATCATTGGAACTTGAATCTCTACTTGAAGATGTCTGCCCAATCCTTTTCCCGGTAAGGCTTCTTTCCCCATCAACATTTGCAGGCCCATTCTCGTGGTCTTGGATATCTTAGGTACCGGAACCTCATTTCCTTCCAATATGAATGTTGCATTTACGAAGTCTAAAGATCGAAAAGAGCATTCAGTTGCCTCTTCATTCGCCTCTAAATATGGCGTGTCGTTGGTAACAGTGGCTATGATGTCTTCTTCTGCATTTATAGTAACCAGCCGACCTTCCGTTACTAGTTTCAATTTTTGATGCAGTGACGAGGGTACTGCCTCTGTTGAATGAATCCAGGGCCTCCCCAATAAGCAATGGCTTGATATCCATTACAAAAAATCCACTTCATATGTGTTTCACCCAATCAACAATGGTAGGTCAATCCTTCCCATCACTCTTCTCTCGGTGCCATCAAATGCTCTCACTATATTCTGGCATGTCTTCATGTGAGGACTGTCTATCGGTAATCTTTTCAGCATAGACAATGGTAAGACATTCAAAGCCAATCCATTATCGATTAGCACACTCGGTAGAGTATATCATTTGCAATGAGTAGTGATGTGCAAAGCCTTAGTTGATCCCTTACCCCCAGGTGGAATTTCGTCATCATTGAAGTAAATAAAGCCGTGGACACTTATATTACTAACCAGACGGTGAAGTTTGTTGATAGATATATCTTTAGTAACATAAGCCTCATTCAACACTTTCATCAATGCTCACGATGCACTTCTAAACTTAAAAGTAAGGCTAGCACTGATATACGAGCCGGTTGTTTGCACAGCTGCTCTACCACATTGTATTCACTGTGCTTCAAGAATTTTAGAAATTCTTTAGCCTCTTCCTCTTTTACAGGTTCATTGATAAGTGCTTCATCCCCTTTCTCTCGCTGAATTACCAAGCTTTTTGATTTTACTGGTCCTGTTCTGACGTTTCTTGAGTAGTAACGCCTTCCACTACGCGTGTAAGATCCTTCACTTTGATCCCCCTTGGAATCATTAGCTAGGATTTCCCCTCCTGGTATTGTCACATTACAACCGTAATTCCAAGGTACCATTTTGTTATCCTTGTAAGGAAAGGAAACATGTTTCTGGATTACAATTTTTGGTGTCACTTGTATTCTGCCCTCAGTACTTCTTGGTCGGGAGATGATGATCCTCGGGTAATTGACTTTTTGCATTGTCAACTCTCCTTCTGTTGCATATATATTTCCTCCCTCTGAGTCTTCTTCATAAAATTCCAATTCCTTATTATCCATAAGGCACTGCACCAAGTCTCTGAACTCGACACATTCTTGGATTTCATGTCCTTATGCTTTATGGAACTCACAGTAGTCCCTTACTCCTTCGCATCCTTCCACAAAATCTGATTCTATTAGTCCTCTTCCTAACATTTCTCTCCAAACCATTCTCAACGGAGTTTTTACCTTCGTAATATCCTCCTTGATTCTTCTCACGATATTTTCACTAATCGCGTTTATCCTTTTATCTGCATGATTAGGTAATGGGTTCTTCGCACTAGGGGTATCATCGAACTTTACAATCCCCATCTTGATGAGTCTTTCAAATACCTTTTTGAAGGCAATGCGGTTTTCTATTGAATGTCTCGATATTCCCGCATGGTAGTCACATTGAGCGTTTGAGTCGTACCATTTAGGATATGGGGCCTGCAACAGTTTTAGATAAAATGGGGAGACCACGTGTACGTTAAATAAACTTTGATATAGTTCCTTATACGTCATTAGAATTGGCGTAAATTGGAGTTTCTTAGATTTTTGCCTCGTGCCCGATTCCTGTCTTACTGCCCCTTATTGCCCAACAGTAATTACTTGTGGCTGGCTAACAGTAATTTCCTTTGAGTACCCCTTATTGTATGTACTCGTATTATTCACCTCATTATCCTTTTTTCCTAGGAGCAGACCTTTTAGTGGTTTCCCCTGCTTCAATCTTGCCACCCCTTATGGCATTTTCAATCATTTCTCTTGCTATCACTATATCTGCAAAACTCTTAGTGGTACTTCCTATCATGTGAGTGATGAATGGAGCCTTCAAGGTATTGATAAAAAGCATTGTACTTTCCTTTTCTAAGAGCGGTGGCTAAACTTGTATTGCAACCTCCCTCCATCTTTGCGCATACTGCCTAAAGCTTTCATTTGACTTCTTCTCCATGTTTTGCAAGGTGATTCTATCAGGCGTCATGTTTGTGACATGATTGTATTGCTTCGTAAAAGCTTGGGCTAGGTCCCTCCAAGAACTAATCCTAGCACGGCTCAGTTGATTCTACCATCTAGACGCTGCCCCTACCAAACTATCTTGGAAACAATGAATCAAGAGCTGATCATTACTAACATAGCCGGTCATGCGTCTACAAAACATGGTAATGTGGGCTTCATGGCAGCTGGTCCCATTATACTTCTTAAATTCTAGCATTTTGAACTTATGAGGAAGTACCAAATCTGGGACCAAGCTCAAGTCTTTAGCATCAATTCCATGGTGATTATCAGCATTTTCTAAGGCCTTGAACTTTTCTTCCAACCATCTATAGCAATCCTCTAACTGCCTTGAGGACTCAATTCTTGTCCCCTCCCTCTCTGCTATATCTAAGTCAGGGATAACAGGATTAGCAGGGTTATCTCCTGGGTTGGATCCTGTGCCAACTTGGAAATTCATGGGCACTCCAGTATCAGTTTGCCCTTGTTGAGGCCTAATCGTGACAGATGGCCTTTAGGGATACACTTCAGGTTGTGTTTGTGCATGTGGTGGGGTAAAACCCAGAGGAATGCCCTCACTATCTTCTCTGGCAATACTCATGGGACCTTTTCCTTTGTCCATTGCTCCATTCAGTAGCTGAGTCATTTGAGCCACCATGTTCCTTTGAGCTTCCATCATTTGTTCCCTCATATCTTGCTGGATTTTTGCCAACTGCTCTTGCAGCTGGTCTTGCATGTCTCTCTAGAACTGTTCGAGTCTTTGATCCATATTCTTTGTTTTAGCGCATGTACCGTACTGGTGTTTAGTTTCCAGATTTTTCCTTCTCTCTCTCTCTGTGTGATGATTTCAACTAATTAGGATTTTTCTATGGACTTAAATGCATATGATGTGATGTAATGCAAATGCATGAATTCAAAAAGAAGGCGTCGATTCAGATTCAGCTTCATTTAGAAAACTTTATTATAAAACAAAATCCTTTACATAAAACAAACTACAAATATGCTTTCGCCCTAATGCCCAAAGTCTTAACTTTCCTAAACAACAAAGCTAGCTCTTGATCACGATCCGATTGTAGCACATATTTCATGCTCAATGTATCTGCCTCTACTGCCAAAATTTGTAAATGCTCAGCTACCTCTCGAATCTGAACTATTGCTTCACCCATGAGATAATCCCGATTTCTAACTTGTTCATGGGAATGGTGGAGTTCTTCCTTCCAATGCCCTTCTCTTGCTTCAAGAAGCTCAATCAGAGTTCACAATTCTGTAATGTCAGTTCTAATTTTTCAATCTTGCCCTTCATTTCCTCAATATTGTTCAGACTTGACTTCAACTCGATTGCAGAATTACGGCTTCAATGATGGTGAAGAAACCGTCCTAATTCAACCACTCTAGCTTTCAATCCACATTTTTCTTTTTGACTTTTTGCCAAACTCCTTTCTAGGGCCTCATTCCGCATCTGCATCTCTTGGAACTTCTTCTCTTAATGGTCAGCCTTGGCCTTTTCCACTTGAATCCCCTGCTGCCACTGCTCTGAAGTCTTCCCTAATCTGGCATCTTTCATTGATAGACGTAGCTTCTTATACTCTGTCTTTAGGCTGTCCAGATCTTCCTCGACCCTTTTCTTCCCTTTTCTTAATTTTTCGGCCTCTAATTTCTGAACATCCACAACTAACCTCAGGTGCATCTTTTCTTCTTCCAACTTCTTCATCCTCTTTCCAAGCTCTAAACTCATCCTCTCGGAATCTTGTTTTATAATTTCTAATTCTGACGGGACCACTTACAAGTATTCCTCTCTTGATCGAGCGCCTTTTAGATTAGCTCAAGGATGTTATCATTAACCCTTCTAATCCTCCATCCGTTGTATTCTGGGGTCATCATTGGGCTTGTGGATAATCTCTTCATCCTACGAATCTGATTCGAAGCACAAGAAATTTCCTTAACATTCTTCTTATAGTTATCCCCTCTGTATGAGAACTCACATTGAGCCAGCCCATATGTTGCTGGTACAAACTGTCTTGATCCATATTGCCTTAGTACGAGCAAAGAGGCATATCCAACGGCTCCCCAAATTCCAAGTAAAGGAACCCAGTCGAAACTCCCACACCAGTAAAGAATTTCATCGGGAATCATCCAAGGAGCCCTCCACTCGATGTCTTCCTCTTGAAGGTTTTGAAGGAGCGCCATTCAGTTTTCCTCAGACACGTCTTCTCTCCTTGGTGTAGCCACTATCTCTTTTAACGAAGAATAATTCTCAGAGAAAAACCGATAAGAAACTTTTTCCACCTTCCAAAAATAACTGTGGAACCAAGCTAATAACAACTGCACGCATCCAATGAACCTACCCTCTCCTGTTCTCCGACATGCATTCAAAGATCTGAACGTCTCGGCTAAGATCGCATGTATAGGTGTGACCCTTTTGTCAAGTCGATCAAACAAATCAGTCACCGCTTCATCTATATGTCTGAGAGCTTTTGGGAAAATTACAAAACCGTAAATACACAAGGTAAAGACGTCGACCTTTTTCTTTACATCTGGATGTGCTGAGATCAGGTCCCTCAAACTTACCCAAGGAATGCATTTACCTTCACCTTTCTTCTGAATTCTGGCCTCAACCCACTGTTCACTTATCCTCGTGATATTCATTAACTTCTTCATAAAAGTTGGGACATTTGCCGCCCTAGAATAAGCTTTGTCAACTTGGACCCTTGGACAATGAAGCAAGGCTCTATATTCCTCCACCGTGGGCACCAAATCTACTTTCCCGAAAGTGAAACAACTATTGGCAGAGTTCCAAAACTGAGTCATAGCCCGGAACAGATGCTTATCTACCTTAATGTCGAGTAAATAGGGTAGATCTCCATAATTATGATAAAACAGCTGCTTAGCCTCATCATCCCACTGGGTCTGTAACACCCCTATCCCGTATCCGTTGCCGGATTAAAGTTAAGGGCATTACCTGACAGATCAAAAATTTTATCAAACAATTCGTAAATTAAACTATCATTTAGAATCATAGTGTCCCTTCGGTAGGTCATCGAGACCTAAAACATACTCAGAAGTAGGGTCGGGACTAAACCGGAACACATACAGAAATTCTCAGAAATTTAAAACTTTTTCTAAGTTTCAGGGCTTACACGTCCGTGTGAACAGGCTGTGTGCCATCCAAGGCTACTAGACACGCCCATGTGTCTCCCATAATCATCATAGTAAGATCACATAGATACTTACCTTGTATACACTCTTAGTGTATAAATCAACGTACCTGAAACGGATTTACAATTTACATAGCCATTCGTATCACAGACTTGCCCGTTGAACTATTAGGAACCTAATAGGATACTCAGAAAGCTCGAATTAGTCGTACAATGCCAACGTCTCAGACGAGGTCTTACATACACTCAAATATTGATGCCACTGTCCCAGACAGGGTCTTACACGAATCAATACGATGCCGATGTCCTAGACATGGTCTTACACGTAAAGATCATATCGATGCCAACATCCCAGACGAGGTCTTACACGAAATCTCAAATCAATGCCAATGTCCCAGACATGGTCTTACATGATAAAACAGAACAGATACCTATGTCTTGACATAGCTAATCCTATCTATTCCTAGGTTTGTACGGAACTTCTCGAACATTATTACTATGTCGATTTTATCTCAGAATTCATATACATAGCATCTCGTAAGTGTTCGCTGTTAACAATAACCATATGAACATACACAGTTCGATACAAATACGATTATTTGCATAATGACTTACCACAGATTCGATTTAACGGAAATGAAAACTGCTACTCGATTACTTTCGCTTTCCCGCGATCTAAGTCCGTTTTCCTCTGTCCTCGATCTATACATATTCATAATTAACCCTTTTATTCACTAACTCTTTCAATTCAATACAAGGACACACATTTAAGGTTATTTGCAAACTAACCCTCACATTTGCACAATTTAACAATTTAGTCCATATTTCTCAAAACATCAAATTCACAAAATTTTCACATACTCATGCTTAGCCGAATGTTCATATGTCTCATACAAGCCCATATTTTCCATCAATTTGCAATTTAGTCCCTCAAATTGCTATATTCTCAATTTAGCCCTATTTAGCTAAATTCACCAAAAATTCAAGAACAAAATATGTTCATCAAATACATATGTTTCATATTTCACTATTAAACATCATAGAGCTTACCATTTCATCAATGGCACAACTCACAGTTATCACCAATACACAAAATTGAGACATGGATAGTAAACTAAGCAACAATCTCAAAAACATAAAAATCATCAAAATCCAATTCAAAATCATACCTTAATTTAAGACAAAAGCTTGCCGAAACCTAAGAACATTTTCTTCTTTTCTTTTCTTGCTATATTTGGCCAAAAGAGATGAATAATGGCCATGTTTTATGTTTATTATTATTATAACTTACATATTAATCCATTTCCAAATTTACCCTTCAAAATAAAAGTATAAAACATATTACACAAGGTAATTATTGACCATTATCATTCCACTATCTCTAATCTTGGCATAATTGCCACATGAACCTTCACATTTACAAAGACATGACAAATAAGCATCTTTTCATAAAACATGCAAATTTGTATTTTAATGCAATTAAATCCTTTTGTCAAATTAAGCACACAAACAGATAAATTATCATACGAAAATTTAACACATGCTTAATCACTTATCAGAGGCACAGAAAATAATATTAAAATATTATACGAACTCAGATTTGTGGTCCCGAAACCACTGTTCTGACTAGGGTATAAATCGGACTGTTACAATTCTCCCCCTTAGGGATTTTCGTCCCCGAAAATCTTACTGTTAAACAGGGTCGGATATTGCTTTCTCATTGAATCTTCGGGCTCCCACGTAGCCTCTTTTATTTCGTGTCGATGCCACAATACTTTCACTAACGGAATTTTCTTGTTTCTCAATTCTTTTACTTCATGAGCTAAGATGCGAATCGGTTCCTCTTCGTATGTCATATCAGATCGGATTTCAATTTCAGATGGGGCAATCACATGTGACGGGTCAGATCGATATCTACGGAGCATCGAGACATGGAATGCATTGTGGATCTTTTCTAGCTCAGAAGGCAACCTTAATCTATATGCAACAGGCCCAACACGTTCAATAATTTCGTACGGCCTGATGAACCTTGGACTCAACTTGCCTTTACATTCGAAACAGAGTACTTTCTTCCATGGAGGCACCTTCAGAAACACTTTGTCACCAATCTTGAATTCTATATCTTTTCGTTTCAAGTCCGTATAAGACTTTCGATGATCAGATGCTGCTTTCAAACATTCTCGGATCTGTTTCACTTTCTGTTCTGAATCTTTTATCAAATCAACACCGTGTATCTTATTTTCACTGAGGTCAGTCTAGTACAGAGGTGTACGACATTTACGCCCGTACAAAGCTTCATATGGTGCCATTTTGATGCTTGATTGAAAACTATTATTATACGTAAATTCAATCAATGGCAGGTACTGTTCCCACGCACTGTTAAACTCAAGTATACAGCATCTAAACATATCTTCAAGAATCTATATAATCCGTTCAGACTGACCATCTGATTGCGGATGAAAAGCTATACTGAAATGCAGTTTCATGCCTAAAACTTCTTGTAGTTTCTTCCAGAATCTTGATGTAAACCTCAGATCTCTATCAGACACAATGGATAGTGGCACCCCGTGCAATCTCATAATTTCAGAAATGTAAAGCTCGGCTAATCTATCAAGTGGACAATCAGATCTTACCGAAATGAAATGAGCAGATTTTGTCAATCGATCAACTACGACCCAAATCACATCTTTCTTTCTCGGAGTCATAGGCAATCCAGAAACAAAGTCCATTGTTACTCTACTCCATTTTCATTCAGGAATTAGAATCGGTTGTAGCAAACCAGACGGAACTTGGTGTTCTACTTTCACTTGCTGACAAACAAAACATTTAGACACAAAATCGGATATGTCTCGTTTCATTCCTGACCACCAATAATGTCATTTCAAATCATGGTACATTTTTTACTTCCTGGATGAACAGATAGACGACTGTTATATGCTTTACTCAAAATCAACTGAATCAACTCCGGATTTCTTGGAACACAGATACAACCTCGGAATCTCAAGCAATCATCAATAACTCGAAATTCAGATTCAGAATTCAAATCACACTGAGCTCGTTTCAATAACAACTCATTATCAACTTTCTGAGCATCACATATCTGTTGTATAGACAACAGTATCACTTTTAATTCAGCTATCACAGAACTATTATTAGAAAAATCTAACTGAGCATTCAAAAGCACGTAGTGCAAATAGTGATTTTCTACTCAATGCATCAGCAACAACGTTTGCTTTACCCGGATGATAATCTATCACAAGCTCATAATCTTTTAACAGCTCTAACCATCTTCTCTGACGTAGGTTCAAATCTTTCTGAGTCATCAGATATTTCAGACTTTTATGATCTGAAAACACGTGATATTTCTCACTATATAGATAAGCACTAGATCTTTAGTGCAAACACAATTGCAGCTAGCTCAAGGTTGTGTGTTGGATAGTTCTTTTCATGAGGCTTCAATTGTCTCGAGGCATAAGCTACAACTTTGCCTTCCTGTATCATAACACATCCCAGACCGTTTAACGAAGCATCACTGTATATAACAAATTCTTTACCCGATTCTGGCTGTACTAACACTGGAGCTTCTGTTAACAAAGTTTTCAACTAATCAAAACTTTTCTGACATTTATCAGACTATTCAAATCTAACATCTTTTTGAAGTAGTCTAGTCAAAGGAGTAGCTATCACTGAAAATCCTTTTACAAACCGACGATAATAACCAGCTAAACCCAGGAGGCTACGGACTTCAGACACGTTCCTCGGATGTTTCCAATCCTTAATAGCAGAAATCTTTCTCGGATCAACTCGAATTCTAGAAGCTGATACAATATGCCCCAGAAAACTAACCTCATGTAACCAAAATTCACATTTGCTGAATTTTGCATACGATTGTTTTTCTCTCAGAGTTTCCAACACGATTCTCAAATGTTCAGCATGCTCATTTTCATCACGTGAATAAATCAAGATGTCATCTATGGATACCACAACAAATCGATTTAGGTACGGTCTGAAAATTCTGTTCATTATATCTATAAAAATAGCAGGAGCATTGGTTAGTCCAAATAGCATAACTAAAAACTCACAATGCCCGTACCTCGTTCTGAAAGCAGTCTTCTGAATGTCTGAATTCTTCACTCTCAATTGGTAGTACCTCGATCTCAGATCAATCTTAGAAAATACGGTAGCTCCTTTTAACTGATCAAATAAGTCATCAATTCTGGGCAACGGATATTTATTCTTTATTGTCGCCTTATTCAACTGACGGTAATCAATGCACATTCTCATCATGCCATCTTTCTTTTTCACAAACAGAATAGAAGCACACCAAGGAAAAAAATTCAGTCTAGCAAACCCTCTATCGGTCAATTCTTGCAACTGTGACTTTAACTCTTTCAACTCTGTTGGTGCCATTCTATACGGAGCTATCGAAATAGGTGTTGTACCAGGCAATAGATCAATACCAAACTCAACTTCACGAATCGGAGGCAAACCCGGTAATTTTTGAGGGAATACATTAGAAAACTCACAGACAACAGGTACCGATTCAATTTTCTTTTCAGTCACTTTCGAATCAACCACGTAAGAAAAATATGCTTCATAACCCTTTTTCACATATCTTTGAGCTTTCAATACAGATATCACAGTAGGCAATCCATTTAAATCATTAGACTCAACTCGTACAATTTCATCATTCGGATATCTCAAATCAATAGTCTTTCTTTCACAGTTTACAACAGCATCATGCAATGTCATCCAGTCCATACCCAGAATGATATCAAACTCATCAAATGGCAAAAGCATCAAATTAGCAGAGAAACAGATATCTCGAAACATTAACGTACAGTTCTTGCATACTTTATAAACAAGGACACTTTTACCTAAGGGTGTCGATACTTTTATAGCAAACTCAGTAGACTCTACAGGCAAAGTCTTACTGAATACTAAACTCATGCATACATACGAATGCGTAGAACCAGGGTCTATCAATGCAATCACAAAAGTACCATCAAGTGTAAAAGTACCCATTATAACATCAGGTGATGAAGCTTCCTCACGAGCTCAGATAGCATACGCTCTGGCAGGCGCTCTAGCTTCGGATCTCGCAACAGTGTCTCTCGTAGTTTTCTGACTACCACTAATATTTCTTACATTCTTCAAAGGTCTACCTCTCACAGGTGCATTATCAGATCTCAGATTCTGAACAGTCTCTGGCTCAATAGACTCAGGGCAACCACGGATAAAATGATCAAGTGATCCACATCTAAAGCAAGCTCTGTTGTTTAATCTACAACTTCCTGGATGCCTTTTTCCACAATGCTTACATTCAGATTTCTCGGATCAAACATTATCAATACTCGCTACTGAAGTTACTGGAGTTTTGGAACTCATTTGTGATCTAGTTCGATTTCTATTCGAATGTCCCATATTATCTCTTGAACGAATTTTATCATCTCTGAATTTCTTCGAAGCAGACTGAAATGTCTACTCAGAAATCTCTTTCTCACATCTCTAGCTTCAGACTCAGCTTTTCTTTTATCTTTCCCAAGTGCCTCAGCTTTGCACGCTCGATCAACTAGTACAACAATTTCTTTTATTTCTAAGATCTCGACTAACAAGCGAATATCTTCATTAAGACCATCTTCGAATCTTTTACACATTATTGCTTCAGTAGATACGCATTCTTGAGCATACTGACTCAATCTTACAAATTCTCGCTCATACTCCGTAATAGTCATTCGGCCCTGTTTTAGTTCCAGAAATTCCTTTCTTTTCTGATCGATGAATCTCTCACTAATATATTTCTTCTGAAACTTGATCTGAAAGAAATCTCGCGTAACTTGCTCTTTCAGAACAACAGAAATCAAAGTTTTTCACCATTGATAGGCTGCATCTCAGAGCAAAGATACAACACACTTTATGCATTCTTTCGGAGTCAGAGACATTTCGTCGAATACCCGGATAGTATTTTCTAACCAGAACTCGGCCTTTTCAGCATCATCATCATTAGTAGCTCGAAACTCTTCAACCCCATATTTACAGATCTTGTCAATCGGAGGCTTGTTCAACAGATTCGGAGACATAACCGGTGGCACAACTGTAGTCTGAGGGGGAATAACCTGGGGCGGGGGTGGCGAAACAGTCAGGTTATTTCTTATGAATTGAGTGAACCATTCACTCATCATCTGGAAGAAAGCTTGTTTAGCTTCTCCCTCTTGACCGCTCGTAGCTGGTCTCGAATCCAAGGGCGCTGTCCCTTGCGCGGGAGTAGGCGCATTACTTTCTACACCCTCAGCTACGGCTCTTTCGAGATCCATTACAATACAGAAATCACATTTTATACGTCAGGATTCATCACACTATCATAGTTCAAATATATGGCATGTATAGCTAGACTCCAACACGCTACGTTAGTCCAAGAACCGGCTAAACCGTGGCTTTGATACCAACAAAATGTAACACCCCTATCCCATATCCGTTGCTGGATTAAGGTTAAGGGCATTACCTGATAGATCGAAAACTTTATCAAACAATTCATAAATTAAACCATCATTTAGAATCATAGTGTCTCTTTGGTAGGTCATCGAGACCTAAAACATGCTCAGAAGCAGGGTCGGGACTAAACCGGAACATATACAGAAATTCTCAGAAATTTAAAACTTTTTCTAAGTTTCAGGGCTTACACGCCCATGTGAACAGGCCGTGTGCCATCCACGGCTGCTAGACACGCCCATGTGTCTCGCCCGTGGTCGAGTCTGACTTAACTCCACGGCCACCAAGCACGCTCGTGTACCTTGGCCGTGGTCGAAACTGACTTGGCTCCACGGCCACCAAGCACGTCCATGTGCTAAGGCCGTGGTCGAGTCTGACTCGACCACATGGCTACCAAGCACGTCTGTGTGCCAAGGCCGTGTACTCTTAATCAGCTACTGACTTAGTCCTACGGTCGATAGGCACCCTCGTGAGCCACAACTGTGTGGCAAAATAGGCCACTTGCAAGGCCAAATTGCCACCCACTTTGGGTCAAACCTACAAGCAAATACCAATACAATCCATGCACATTTAATTACCATGATCATGCCAAAATATTCACTCTATCTATATATTCAAAACCAATTTTATTCATACCAAATTTACAAGACTAAATCTCATATAAACACAAGCATAATCCATCCATTTACTTACCTTAAACTTGACCATTTCTTACACTATCAAACCATACCAAACATACATCATAAATCACATTCATTAAAGCATATTGCCAACACATAACTAGACAAATCACATGGCTAAGTTCACATTTCATACTTATCCAAATAACTAGCCTATACATGCCATATCTAGCTATATACATTTCCAAAATGTACCAAAATAAGTTGAGTAGTGTGATGACGATCCTCGACGGTCCCCGAGCCTTCAATAGCTTTGACGATCTATAAAACAGAGAAAAACACACACACAGAGTAAGCTTTCCAAAAGCTTAGTAAGTCATATACAAATAAATTTAACATAAAAGGCACATAGACATATAGGAACATTGGCACAATTAGCTTTCATAGCAAATTTATCACATGTATGCTTTGGTCCATGTACTTGACCATATTTTGCCACTTTCATCAATTCAAAAATATTATATACACATAGTTATTTCATGCATACTTTCACATATCATATTATTATTCCCATATACATAATCATCATAGTAGGATCACATAGATACTTACCTTGTATACACTCTTAGTGTATATATCAACGTACCTGAAACGGATTTACAATTGACATAGCCATTTGTATCACAGAATTTCCCGTTGAACCATTAGGAACCTAATAGGATACTCAGAAAGCTCGAATTAGTCATACAATGCCAACGTCCCAGACGAGGTCTTACATGCACTCAGATATCGATGCCACTGTCCCAGACAGGGTCTTACACGAATCAATACGATGCGATGTCCTAGACATGATCTTACACGTAAATATCATATCGATGCCAACGTCCCAGACGAGGTCTTACACGAAATCTCAAATCAATGCCAACGTCCCAGACGTGGTCTTACATAACAAAACAGAACAGATACCTATGTCATGACATAGCTAATCTTATCTATTCCTAGGTTCGTATGGGACTTTTCGAACATTATTACTATGTCGATCTTATCTCGGAATTCATATACATAGCATCTCATAAGAATTCATTGTTAACAATAACCATATGAACATACACAGTTCGATACAAATATGTTTATTTGCATAGTGACTTACCTCAAATTCGATTTAACGGAAATGGAAACGGCTACTCGGTTACTTCCACTTTCCCACAATCTAAGCCCATTTTCCTCGGTTCTTGATCTATACATGTTCAGAATTAACCCTTTTATTCACTAACTGTAACACCCCAAACCCAGCCCATGCGTTATGACCGGATCTGACATGTCACATGAGAAAAACGTGTTAAATCCTTTTTATTCATACTAAAATAGGTATTATCAAGAAAACAAACTTGATTTGAAATATTTGACAAAGTATTACAAACCTCGAAGGTTGATTGATAAATCGATAATTTGAAATAGAGATCTTATAAACTGTGACTTTTGAAAATGTCATTGGTAATTTGAAAGAGAATTCGAGTTAAATTATTTATACGAGTTTGTTATGAAATCCATTTGTTAATAAATTTTGGAAACCGTTATTTATGATTTTAGAAAAATCCCCATTTAAAACAATTTAAGAAAATAATAAGTACGGCTAAACATAAAACCAAATAAAAATACTCCAGAGGCCTTATTACAAGTTTAAAACCTGAAATAATAAAAGCAACGAAATAACACGGAAAAGAAGTTTACTAAGGTCCGAAAATAAAGTTCCAAAAGTATAATCTCCACCGAGTCATCCATGGCCCCAAGTCCTCGTCATTGAGCGTTACCTACAAGGATTAAGAAAGAAAAGGGGTGAGTTACAAGAACTCAGTGTATAATCCCCATATCGTCATCCACTTGGCCTGTATCCATATAGCAATATCTTGGGCCTAAGCCCATTTACATAACAATGTATAAATGAAATAAATGTATACAACCCAACCCATCCTAGTAATCCATCCGCTACACACCACCCGTACCATCCCATCACACCTGTGGGGATCAAGTCAACCCACCCCGCCAAACACACCAATCGCAGGCAAGTTGCCATTTATAATATATTTGTGGTGAGCCACGAGTCATAATTAAGCGTGGCATAGCCACTAAATGTATTGTGGCAGAGCCACCAGAATATCATATACGGTAATATAACCGGCACACAGCCTTGGGTAAATATGATCGACACAGAGTCGTTAGAACGGTGAAAATGTGCAAGTGTACACAATCGTAACAAGTAATAAAAGTGACAAGTAAATGTCGAGTTATCATACCCATAGGGACTGTAAAAGAATTATTTATGAAATAATTTCAAACACTTTGGTTAGGGAAAAATATTTGATTTTTGAAAACTATTTGAAAACTAAAAGAAAAACAAAGTAAATTAAAATAAAACAAAGTTCAAGTGTGCGATTTCAAAAACTGATTTTAATCAATATGACATGGTTGTGTTGGTTTAATCGCATTTCTTACCTTAGAATTATTAAACTCGTGTTTATACTTGTTAAAACATGGCAACCCGGTAATTTGCTAACTTATGAACATATTTACAAAACAAAAATCCATCTATCTCTTGTACATATTTCTATGCCAATTCGACCGATTAAACAGACTGCAAAAAGTAAACATGTTATTGCACATACATACTCATTAAATTAAACAATCTCTCGCATATTCCTATGTCGATGCAAACAATTAATTCAACCTAACAAGCATATAAAAGATCATGTGAAGTAACAAGGTATTTTTACCGTGAAACAATTTAATCACACAAAATCACGCAAGTTATGCAAGGCATACATATAAATCAAATATAATCTTTGATTTAATCTTGACTACCTTAGAAGAATTAAACATGCACAGATTAAGTATTGTGTCCATTAATTACAATTTCAATGCGTTTAAGTAATTAATTCATTAGCTATCTAAACAATTATAATGCCAGATAACTTAGCATAATTTTACTAAATCAAACATTTCACCGAGGCCTTTAACAAACATAAACATAATTTTAATAATCTAAAGAGGCGAAATGAAATCAAACCAACACGAATTAAATTCAAGCTAAATCGATTAAATTAAACATTTCAAAAGCATGAATATCCATAAACATGTTCGTCAAAACAACAACAAATAATTTAAAGAGATAGGAAACGAGAAACAAATCCGGTGGCTCTCCGTGACTTGTCTGATTGATTCCTCCTTCGTTCTTCGTTGTCCTCAGCTATCAAGGGGGCTTATGAACACTTCAATTGCTGCTTCAAATGGCTGGAAAACACCTCTTTTCCAAGAGGGGAAATCGGCACAAGAACAAGGGGAAAATGGAATGAAAATGAAGGGAGAAAAGTTGAGAGAAAAGAAGAGAGAATGAGAGAATGTTGGAGAATTGAGGGGTGCTTTGAATGAGCAGCTAGGGGCTGTATTTATAGTGTTTAGGGGCTGCTAAAAATAGCAACAAATCAGCAGCAAAGAGTCCCTCTTGGCCGGCCATTCTATGTGGTAAAGTTGATGGATTCAACTTTGCTAAAATTAGCTTGGACAAATCTTAAAAGCCTTGAATTTTGGAGGGGTTTGAATGAGATTTTGAAAGATCTTCAAGCGCTCCTTTGCAAGCTGAACAAATCAGCAAATAAGCTGATTTGGGCCTTCATTGTGGACGGTTTGGGCTGCCCAATTAATGGCTGGATTGGTTCAATCGGTTCGGTTCAACCAGTGCGGTTTAACTGGACCCTTTTTTCATAATTAATTAATAATAATTTATTTAGCCCAAATTAAATTGGGAATAAATTAAAATTAATTAAATTATGATTAAATCTTCATAATTGGACCGTCTTGGGCTGGAAATAGAGTCACCTTGACACTTCAAATCGCTTCTCTGTTTAATTCTTCGAGCAGTGTCTGCCGAGCCGATTTTTTCCCTTTTTGCGATTCTGTCAAAAAATCAAAAATTAACCAAAATTAACTATAAAATTAATTAAAATTCAGCATGTTCATATTTTTAGCAAAAATTAATTATTTTATAATATTTAATTATTTTTCGACAAGAATTTACTCGAAACCACATGAAATTGGGTCAAAAAGGGCATGAAAAGGTATATAAATTTTCGTGTTTCCAGTCGTTAATTCATATGTTAGGCACATAGCCATTATCAGAATTTGTGGCAGAGCCACCAGGCTAGACTTCTCTTCAACATTTTTCTCATCCCATGCAAATTATGTAAATGCAACATACATAATAGAGCATAATATCCACAAATATAAACAAAAATCATTAATCCAAAGATTTATTACGGCTAATCAGCCTATTATAGCACTTGTAATTCAGCCCACTAAGGCATTCTAGCAAATCGGCCCATTAGGGCATTTTGGTAAATCGGCCCCTAGGGCATTTTGGTAAATCGGCCCCTAGGGCATTTTCGTAATTTGGCCCATCAGGGCATTTTCGTAATTTGGTAATTTTACCCACTAACGGTAATTCGGTAATCTCGCAACCTAGGGGTATTTTGATAATTTACCCTCCAAGGGTATTTTGGTAATTTTGCAACCTAGACTTAACTACTAATTTGGGGCATAAAAAATTGAAACTATCTATCTGCATCATATTGACTAAATTGACTATAACTCGAGCTAGGAAACTCGAAATTTAGATCCGTAAATGTTTCTTGAAACTAGACTCATATATCTTCTTACTACAATTTTTTCAGAATTTTCTGGCTTAGACATTTAGTACAGTTTATTCACTGACCAACGGATCTGACCTTTTTGACCCTAAATTCAAATATCTCACTGTACAGTTTTCATATGTTGCTCCCACTTGTTTCTATTGAAAATAGGCTCAGTAAGGAATCTATAAATATAAATTATAACTCACAATTCACTTTGTACAATTTTGAATGATTTTTCAAAGACAAATAGGGAACCACGAAGTCATTCAGAACCAGTCTCACTAAATTTAAAATATCATAGAATATAAAATTCCTCTTCCTCCTCTGTTTCTTTCATATAAAAATATACACAGTAAGCTTTAATTTGATATCTTATTCACTTTCTAATTCCCTTTCTCCTATTTTTCGTGATTTTTCAAAATCACATCACTGCTGTTGACCAAACTGTTTCATTGCAAAATATGGTTACTACTACGAACATACGCACGCCCGAGTGGTCACAGATGTCGGTTTCCAGCCTTTCGGTCTTTCGACCAAATCATAGAACATTTCATGCAACATTTTAAGAGTTATGAGATTACACACCATTTTAAACATGTATTCGGAAGGGTACGGGATTACACACCTGAATTGGATTTCCTAAAGAACCACTCTTCGTTGACCCTAGAACAATACCAACCAAAAGTTAGCCTCGGATTTCCAAAAGATTTCATACCCAACGTATTACTACACTTGAATCACTTACCACTACGTGATCTCCCTCTACAGAGTCCCGATATTCAACCCTGTCTTCTAACTACCACCACACGTTCCTTTACTGCAACTGATGTTAATGATCCTCACCCTTTGATTATCAAAAGAATCGACAAAAGAGTGTTTCGGCTTAACTTAACCCAAAGAAAAGTCGAATGGAAGAAAAGATTTGGTACAATAGTAAAACGTAAGAACCACTATTCGGTTTTGGATAAGCCGCAATGGAAACCGAAAGATGAGAAGAATGAATCAACCACTTGAAGATTAGGTGGGAAAAAGAAGTAGGGGTTTCAGCCAAGAAGAAATTTGCAACACAGGGCTCAAGTTGTATTGGCTAGAATTGGATGAAAAGAGAGAAAAGATGAGTAGAAGGAACACTACAGAAGAAGAGGGAATTTTGGCAAGGAGGAAATGTAACCAAAAGAAACAAAATATTAGGTAAAGAAAAAGTGACCCAAAAAAATGTGAAAATACACAAGAGAGCTAGAGAAATTCGGCTCCCCCTACCAAAACCATGTATCATCTTTACCAAAAGATGAGTGTTGACCCCAAAATATTCTTTCCAAAACATCACCTACATAATAAGCCAACATGTTCCCTTCTCTTGCCTTTTTTTTTTGATTCTTTCCTTCTTTTTCCCTTATCTTCCTCCTTACCATATTAAAGCCTTGGCTGGCACTTACCTTATTAGTACAAAAATTTAATCCAAAATATTTGCACTAGGTGGGATTCGAACCTTAGACCATTAGTACATTTCCTCCTTTACCAATAGACTCCTTGTGCTAGCAAAATGCACACTTATTTCCTTAAGCCTTGATGCCACTTACCTTCTCTCCTTAAAATGCTTAAACACAAAAATCTACCTATAGCCTAACTTGAACCCGGAACTTCCTAGAAACCTTGTATCTTTCCAAAATCACCTTAGTAATAAGTCCAACTTGAAATAATGTCGTTCTCTTGTTTCTCAAAAATTTTAAACACTCCTACGCCGAAGGCCCAATGGGCCCAATCCTACTAGGCCCAAATTTGGGTCGTTACACTAACTCTTTCAATTCAATACAAGGACACACATTTAGGGTTATTTGTAAATTAACCCTCACATTTGCACAATTTAACAATTTAGTCCATATTTCTCAAAACATCAAATTCACAAAATTTTCACATACTCATGCTTAGCCGAATGTTCATACATCTCATACAAGCCCATATTTTCCATCAATTTGCAATTTAGTCCCTCAAATTGTTATTTTCTCAATTTATCCCTATTTAGTTAAGTTCACCAAAAATTCAAGAACAAAACATGTTCATCAAATACATATCTTTCATATTTCACTATTAAACATCATAGAGCTTACCATTTCATCAATGGCACAACTCACAATTATCACCAATACACAAAATTGAGACATGGGCTTTATAGTAAACTAAGCAACAATCTCAAAAATATAAAAATCATCAAAATCTAATTCAAAATAATACATTAATTTAAGACAAAAGCTTGCCGAATCCTAGGAATATTTTCGTCTTTTCTTTCCTTGCTATATTCGGCCAAAAGAGATGAATAATGGCCATGTTTTATGCTTATTATTATAACATGCATATTAATCCATTTCCAAATTTACCCTTCAAAATAAAAGTATAAAACATATTACATAAGGTTATTATTGACCATTATCATTCCACTATCTCTAATCTTGGCATAATTGCCACATGAACCTTCACATTTACAAAGACATGACAAGTAAGCATCCTTTCATAAAACATGCAAATTTGCATTTTAATGCAATTAAATCCTTTTATCAAATTAAGCACACAGACAGATAAATTATCATACGAAAATTTAACACATGCTTAATCACTTATCAGATGCACAGGAAATAATATTAAAATATTATACGAACTCGGATTTGTGGTCCCAAAACCACTGTTCCGACTAGGGTATAAACCGGACTGTTACAGGGTCCATATTTCTTTCAACTCTTGGAGGTCATTTTGCGTGATACTAATACGAGTGAAATCCCATAGCTCTGACACATACCCCTCAGCTAAGCTATTCCCTTTCTCTAATTGCGTTTGCTCTGACCACATGCGGATGGCTGCATTGTCTTCCACTTTATCAAGGAATTCGTTCTCCATAACTAGCTTTCTAACTTAGAAACTGACCGTGAATCGATACTTCTTTAAAATATGAAATGAAATGCACCAAAAACAAAGTACAACAAGTTAGTACCATGAAATAAAATAGAACACAATTAAAATAAACAAACACCTATCTGGGTGACCACTAAGGTTTAGTATAGTTCTACTTAGGGTGAGTCCTTATGTTTTCTACGTGTGGTTTAGCTCTAAAGTTGAGGTACCTAAACCAGCAGATTCCTCGATCCTCACCCATTATAGGCTCATACGGACCAAGTTCGGTTCACGGGAATACATTTCCCTATGGCCATGCGGAAGTGAAAACTTCACGAAAACATAGGTACAGATGTATCCCGGAAGCAATCCACTAGCCCATGCGGAGGTGAAAACCTCACAAAGGCATAGCTTCTCGCTTCCACTTAAAGGTGCGACCACAACGGCCATGCAATGCAATGCAGAGATATTTTATAAAATTAGAACCACATGCAATAAAAAGGATCATAGATTTTCAAATCAATAAAAAGGAAAGGAAATAATCAATTTCACGGCTTGGCTCTCTTATTGGTCCCCAGCGAAGTCGCCAAGCTGTCGAAACCATGTTTATATTTTGAAAAAGAAAACAGGGATCGACCTTGAAAAATGAAAAAACAGGAGTTGCCGCCAATCCCTTTTTGCTTAGGTGTGATTGGATCACCTTATAAAACATGTTTTTTTGTTTAAAACATTAATTTTGGCCTACGAAATTCAAGAAAATAGGTTCGGGAGTCGGTTACGTACGAGGAAGGGTTAGCACCCTCGTAACGCCCAAAAATTGGTACCTAATTGATAAAATCATGCCTAATGTTGAAAAATTTTTAAAATTTAAAATACGATCCTTTTATTTGAAAGAAAACTAAAACTTACTTATCTCAAAGAAATAAAATGTCACACCCAATGAGTTAGGATGTAACAATCTTAAGACTTCGAAATTAAGCTTGCCTTTATTTTATAGAAAATCCTTACCTCGAGATACAAAACATTATATCTAATAAGTTAAGATATAACATTTTGAATTTTCGATAATAAGTTTTGTTTTGAAGTTTATGGGTTTAAAAAGGATACTTGATACCTTAAGTTCCACGAGAAAATTAGAACCCAGTGAGTTAGGGTATAATTTTTCTCGAAGTCCCCAAATATCATGTATCGCTATATTTAAAAACCTTTGAATAAAATGCGTTAATTCAACTAAATGTGTTTTTATATAAAAAAAATGGTTTTGGAGTAAGATGTGGCATATATATATATATTACAAAATATCAATTTCAAATAGCAATTCTCCATAATTACAAAGCATATTAACAAATAACACTAATATAGACAATTAACGAAAGAATAATATAAGACAACGAATAATATAAATAATAAAATATCTATACTAAAGTAATCATAAAAAAATAAATAAATAAATAAAAGAGCACGGACAAATAAAATATATAAAGCAATAAATAACATAATAATAAAAAGAAAACTACTAAATAAATGTGAAAACTTTTCGTGCAAGATTAAGTGTAAAATGAGTGACATATATCAAATAATAAATAAATATTGCAAACAAAAAATAAAAATGATATGGAAAAATCTAAAAAATAGTATATATATTCTTGAGAAAATAAATATAATATGTTTTAAATAAATAAATGATATGTAACTTTAAAAAAAAATATTTATAATACAATAATCTAATACATATATGCATAAAAACTACATATTTAAGAATAAACAATATTATAGAAAATAAAATAAATTAAATGTTATATATAATATAATAATATGTAATATACAAAATAAAAAGTGTAAAATAATAATTAATGTGCAAATTTTAAAATAATATATGATATATGAATAATATTGAATTTAATAAAATAACCTAATATAAATAATAAATATTAATACTTTAATAAAATAATACATATTTAAAATAAACAATACAAAAAAATAAAACCTTTATATTATTAATAAATTAATTTAAATAACATATGCTATGCAAATTTTAAAGTTTAAAATAATACATAATTTTTAATAAAATAATTAGACATAATGTTAAAACAATTTAAAAATAAAATAAAATAGAAATAAAAAAATCAAAGAAACAGGGATTAAATAGAAATAAAAGTAAATGTAAAAGGACTAAATCAAAATACGCGTCACACTGTAGGGACCCATTAGGCAATTACGCCTTATCTCCTAAACGACGCCGTTCTGATATTGGCCTTTAAGTGCCTGAGGGACCGAATTGAAACAACAACAAACTTTGGAGGCTGAATTAAAAACAAAAAAATTTAAATTGAACAAAATGAAATTGCGAAAGGACCAAAGAGGCAAATTGCCCTTTTATGAAAAACGCGCAGATCCTTCCCGAGTTTCGGGTCAACGTGCGGATCCTCGTCCCTGAACGACGTTGTTTTGTGCTTATTAGCTTAAGCAAAAACGGCGTCGTTTCTATCTTGCTATATAAGCAAAAAATCAGCCGAAAAAATTTCATTTAAACACCCCTTAAAAAAACAAAAAAAGGCTCCGAAAACTCTCTCCCCCCTTCGGTCTGAGGCAAGATTCTGGCCTGGGTTCCGGCGTCGGACCACCTCACGCGCCGCCACACACGACGACCGGAAGGTCAAATCTCCCCTTTTTGAAGTCGAATCGAAGGTAATCTCTTTATTATTTTTTTTAAAATATATTTTTTATTATCTACTGTGTTTTGTATGTATAAAAAGAAAAAAAATAAACGAAAATGAAAATAATAAAACGTTGAATCGGAAATCACCTCTGTTTAAAAGTTTTCGTGTGTTGTATTCTCTGTGAATATGGGTATCTGCGTATATTCTTTGGTGTCCTTTTACAGATTATATTCGGGGTTATTTACAACCAAAAATGAAATCGGAAAATAAATATAAAATCGTAATCTGCTGTTAATGTCCATTTTCTTTCCTTGTTTCGCAGTGAATGAATGAGAACAACAATGCAGGAGAAGCGCTATCCGTGCTTTGCGATGCATGGCGCGATCGAGGGGCTGGTGTTGGGGCTTGCGACGCGAGGGAAACCTAGGGTTTCAGAAACCCTTGGTTTCTGATTTAGTGTTGGGCCCTTTTGAGCCGTGTAGGTTTGGGTCTCTGTTTTGGGTGTAATTGGGCCACGGGTAGTGGGTTAGTATTGATCTTGTATTTGGACTGTAACATAAAATGGACTTTTGGTTTATTTTATTTTTTTGTTTTTATTCTGGTTTGTTTTATTTACATGGACCCGGGTATAAATGGGCTATTATAATGGGCAAGGTATCAATATTTTTAACCCTGAGTATCGATACTTGTGAATGGGTATCGATACCGAATTGAGCTATTGACTTCTTATAAAAATGATTCACCACCGAGGCATCAATACTTCTGCCCAGAATATCGATACCTCTGCTAAGACTTACAAAAACACAGTAAAACAGAGAAGTATTCATGCTTAAGCAAATTATCTTCCTCACATGCATTCTAAATCACAATCTCATGCATTCAAATATCCATAAGCAAGTCCAAAACCAATCATCAACTCATTCATAAATATAATTCTAAGCAATACCAAAAATCCAAAATCCAAAATCATAACATCAAATAAAAATAATAATGATAACCAAACGAAATTCTAACCCACATTGCATTTATTCAAAGAATCCAAAAATAATTATAAGGCCACCTACTCAAGAGTTTATTACCTTCCTTAGTTCACTTCCTTGGCCACACCACTCACACCAAAAACACTACTTATCTAAAAAGATTTAGTGAGGAGAGTGAGCTTAAACAAGCTTAGTGAATGTTCGAAATTACCACAAGCATGTTAAACAAGAGCAACTAGATACATGCACAACCATATTTACCACGAGTCCAAATAATAAATTCATACTTCATTAATTCATAAATCCAAATATATAATCTCACATGCAATTACATACAACTCATATATATGATTCATTTATCGATAATTCATCAAGACAAGATAATGTATTCATGCTTTAATGACCCACAAGTCTAACTTATATATTCACATGCATTTACATGCAACATTTTCATGTATTAATCAATTAATGGTAATTTGACAACTTGGAAACATGAAACATAAAAATGGGCTCCATCACCACATATTGGATACACGGATCTCCATCACACCAATGACTCAAAGAGTCTAACATATCTCATAAGCATAGAATAAAGCTAACACTTTCCAACACACTAACCTATCTCGATGAATGGAGCCTAGCTCGACATTCCCTTATCTCTCCAATCTATATCGGGGCCTCAGTGCCTGAGTCACAAAACATAAAGGTGAGTACTCACAATCCTATAGCATCCCAACTATATCCAACGGTTTCAATAGATCACAAGGCCAAAATATCTGCAAAATTCACACATTTAATTACTATTTTAATGCACATAATTCATGTTCATAAACATCAATTCACATTACAACTTGTACACAATACATGATTATCAGATTCACATAAAATTGCACTTTAAGTGCCACAACTATGCTCATTGAGCCATCACATATTTGACCACATGTGTGTGCATTAAAAATCAGATTATCACATATCACATATAAGTATTCACACACACATTACCTGTCACAATAGCATCACATTCCACAACCTGTTATACATTAAGCATATTTTCACAAGGCAAAAATTATAAGAAAGGCTTACACTTGGAACCTAGGATAGAGGTTTAGATTATTCCTAAGCTCCCATTTAGCATTATGAATCACGCATACCAGTAATGACTCCAGGCACTCACCAATTACGCTTCTGCTTACTAGCTGAAATCTTAAACTAACTTTTCATTACCCTTAGACTTGCTCGTAGTGGCTCCTGAATGATTCGACACTTTACACACATAAAAAATACATTCCAACCTCTTTAAAAATGACCTTGAACACAACCAAACAACAAAGAAAACACAATTCAAGCCGTTCCTTTTTAATTACCAAAAACTAGCTAGTTTTGTCGAAATTGAAGTTTTGACATCCTAATCTCATTTTTAATCCTCAATTTCGATTGCAAACATCCTAAATAACATTTAATTTCATATCTAAACCACTAATTTCACCTAAACCCATGGTCCTAAAATTTTCAAAAAATTCAAGCTTTCAAGAACATGAAAAAGGGGAAAACGTTTGATTCTTGGAAATTCGATTATGAACTATCAAATTAAAATGAAATACCTTCTAATTAGATTAAAATGAATAAAATAAAACTTTGAAAACACGTGTTTACTCCAGATTATAAGATTTGCCAATTTTTTTAAACCTAAATAGACTTTAAAAACATCAAATCTAAATATAATTGTTTAAAACTTAATTTGAATTAACAGTACTCTTTATTTAATCATAGAAAGTCAAATATTAACTTGATTTGATGAAAACGACAATCTATAACTCTAATTCGAGATTTGAACTCAAGGAGAAGAATGAGATTTTTGGAAAGAAAACACATTTTTCATTTGAAATTGGGGTTTGTTTCGGTGTTTGGGGAGTTAGTAAATTTGAGGGAATGAATCACTTTTAAAGAAAATCTCTAATTTTGGGTTTTGGGAAATTTTGGATGATTGGGATTTTTAAACAGGAAGAAGATGTGAATGGCTAAATGTAGAAGACCAACTTTAAAAAATTGGGCAATTTGCCCTTTGGTCACTCCTAATTTGTCCTTTTTCCAATTAGGCCCAAAATCAATTGAAATCCACCATTTTCAAATTAAACCTCAAAATTGAATCTTGTTTGAGCTAGAAAATAAAATAAAATTTTGATTAAGACACTCACATCCCTAAATACTCACCTATGACCCTATTTTCTGATATTTGACTCCACTCTTCGATAATAACCTGATTCTACTAATCCAAAACTACTAGGTCGGGTTTTGGATGTGACATAACTATTCAAGTAATATTATTTGTATAGTTATAATTCTTTGTCAAAAATCAAGTGATATAACTCTTGATAAATAACCAAAAGACATTACACCCTTTTATTTATAGTTATTGAAATAGTATAAATATTTGAAAATGTTCCAACAAAGCTTTCCATCTTGAAACCTATCTATTTTATACCCTCTACCTCTTCTCCTTCCTAAACTCTTCTTTCCATCCTCAAATCTATCCTCACTTTTGATGATCGTTTGAGTGATTTCTTTTATTCATAGACCACTTTAGAGGTTCCTTTGAGTGATACCACATAGTTCTCTTTATGGTTTATCAATGTGAGGCATTTTCTGTAGAACAAACAATTTTCACTAACTTGTTGATTTAAAGTAAAATATTATATGTCAATGAGCACTAGAAAGTTAGACAAAAAGGAAGAAAAGTGTGAGGGATAGCAGCATGAAAAGATGTGAGAGAGAACGAGATCACAAAGTGGTAGTTCAAATGACTAAATTTTGCAAGGTAATGGCTTAACATTGCACACGTTTCTTGCAAGAATATTATTAACAAGGGATTTTGTTAACTGGTGCAAACAACTGGAAAAACACGAAGCAGTGAAATGGCTGTAGCAAGTTATAAAGAAAAGAAAGAAGGGGGATATGTATATAGTCTTGGATGCTAAGAAGTATGGACACGAACACGTGATACGGGTATGATATGATACGATACGGATGCGATAATATAGTAATTTTTAAAAAATAAGGACACGGATACAATAGGATACGACGATAAAAAATATTTTTAATATTTTTTTATGTTAAAATACCTTTTTAAAAGAATCTAGACTTTTTATTAAAAAAGAACAAAATAAAACCCAATTACAACATGTTTATCAAATTGGGCCTAGGTACACCTTCAGACCAGCAACAAAAACAGAGAACTGCTCTAGAAGCAACCGACGCTTCAGCCAATTAAAATAAAGAATTAATTCTCTAGAAAAGCAGCAACAGTAGTTAAGGCCCCTCAGTAACCGATATTTCCTTTTCCATTTTCCTTCAACCCTTTCATCTCCTACCTCAGTCACATTTCGAGATTCTTCCCTTCCAAACCTCCCCACACTAATTCAAAAGAAGAAAAACAGAAAGCCTCTCATCTTCGATTCCTAACCACTTCATCTTTGGCAAAATCCTTTTATCCTACTAAAATGTTTCCTTCTTTTTCTACTTTTTTATTTTACAAATATGGGAAAAGATAATTAAAAAGTTTTCACAAGCCATTGTCGCCGCTCCACCATACTCTGACTTCTCTCATACCAATGACGTCACCAAACGATAGCCCAACTTCTTCACTTTAACATCGATGGTTTAGATTTTTCAAGTCACCTCTTAAAAGTCCGAAAACTTGAACCAATGCTTCAACTCCCTCTTCACGAATCTAATAGCTTTGACATTGGATGGTAAAGGGTTTAAGGCATGTCGTTCTGCTTGTGACTCTTCATCTGTTACTTTTGAAAGCCAAAATTTCAGCCACTGTCCATCAACCACCATCAACTTTTCTTGCATCTATCATGTGTCCATTTTTAGACACCTGTGCCGGGACCGTGTCCAATCTCTTTATTTTTACGTATTCTGCTGTGTCCATATGTATTCGAGTGTGTCCGACGAGTGTCCATGTCAAACACACGTACGACACCGATATAAAGAGAGATGAGCCGTGTCTGTGCTTCTTAGCTTGGATGTATATTTAGCTCTGCATATTCCCTTGAATGGAGTGACCAAAAACGACATGCAAACATGCATAAAACCAAGAATGTAACAACTTGTTATTTCAAAAAGAATATGAATATCAGATACAAGTAATGGCTAGGTTTATGATAGAAGAGAAATAAAGAAACTGAGATGAAAGCAGGAAAAAAAAACAGAAATAGAAAGTAAAAAAATAATTAAGTAAATTAAATTGCTAAAAAGAATATAGAGACTAGTTGAATAATTTGACTTAAATTTTTTTTTGTCTAAAATAATATGCGACGTCAATTTATTATAATGATAGTTAATAACTCAATAATCAAAATATAACAAATCTATAATCACTACAACAAAACAGGTTTTTAGCGGCGCTTTTTTGGGTCTATAAGCGTCGTTAAAATAATTTGTAGCATTTTGATAAGCGCCACAAAAAACGCCGCTATAGATAACGTCGCTAAATTTAGCGGCGTTTATGTGGGAAAACGCCGCTATAGAACATGACTTTTAGCGGTGTTTTCTCCAGAAATATCGCTAAAGAATATCACCTTTAGCAGCACTTTCCCCACAAACGCCATTAAAGAACATGACATTTAGCGGCATTTTTCTCAAAAATGCTAAAGGTCATGAAAAATAAAAAAAAAAATTAAAATATTATAAAAACGCCACAAATCCATTCCTATCCCTCTACCCGCTTAAGCAAATCCTTTAGAAATGTTGTTATCAATAAATACATCACTCCATTCTTTGGTTAGAGAATGCAGTAGAAGTGGGATTTCACCAGTAGAGTATTGAAAAGAACAAACTTACCCCAATATGTCATGCATAGCATGCTCTAATTCATTATACTACCCAAGTCTCACCACTACGCTTTCGCTGCGAACTCTAATTCTAAAGCCAAAAGAAACACTTAGTATACTATGATAGAGTACACACCGGTATTCGCATCTAGAGCGCCCTCGTCCCCTTGGCGAGGTGCTGCATAGACCAAAGCTGGCTGCCTCGCCTCAGCATAACCTACACCTCTACGTCCATGTCCTGTGACATTGCCACCATTGACTTGACCACAGCCCCTTGGTGGTTGTTGACCTCCTCTTCCCGGTGGTGCATTCTCTTGACCTGTGGGCCCTTCACTGCCCCATTGCTGCGGGCACTTTCTAACTTGGTGGTCCGTAGATCCACACCTAAAACACTTCTCACTGCCTGCCCAACACTCACCGACATGGAATTTGCCACATCGTGCACACTTTGGTGTCTGGTTAGTAGCAGCAGGTCTCTTATCCCGTTTCGGCCCGTTTAACCTAGGTCTTTTCTGAGTTTGCCCAGTTGTCCCTGACGATTCAAAATTCCTCTTACTTCCACCCCTATCTCTATCCTGATTTAATTTCTCGGTCCTCTTTACCTCCTCACTATCTTAGCCTTTTCCACTAGGAATGACAAATTCCCTTCTCATTGTGGAGCTATCAAAACACGCAAATCATCCCTCAGGCCATCTTCAAACCTAACACAACATTCGTGCTCCGTGGCTACCATTCCACGAGCATAACGGCTAAGGCGTAAGAATTCAGCTTCATACGCAGCCACTGACCTACTCCCTTGAACCAAATTTAGAAATGCTCTACACTGCGCATCCACATAACTCGATCCAATGTACTTATTCTGAAACACCGTCTTAAAGAAATCCCGGTGATCTGATCAACAATGACACCATCCTTTACCGTAAGCCACCATTGATAGGCTTCATCCCTCAAGAGGGATACAACGCCCTTGAACTTTTCCTCCTCCGCGAAATCCAAATCATCCATTATGCGTTCTACCGCCTCCAACCAATACTCAGCTGAACTTGGGGCTACATTAGAAATTCCCCTAAACACTTCTGCCCCATTGGCTCTAAGCCATTCTGGCACAGATTTTCGGGCTCCTGCGCCCATATCAGCCCCAGCAACCCTCTCTAAAACCCTTAGCATTGCCTGAGATACCGCGTCATCTCCAAAGTGATCGATCTGAAAGTCCTCTCCTCATGGTGGCATCTCATTTCGAACCATGACGGATCCTCACTGGTTACGACAAATCATCCTACCCCTACCATGACCACATGACAGACGTCCTCGACCCCTTGTACTCATTCTACCGATTTACGTTTATCTGATTAGAAATTTTATGAACTATTAGTTTTCTTCCATTGTTTTAACCACGAACATTCTTATGGATAATAGCTTTAAGAGTAATTCTTTCGAATTCGCATTCACCATACAATCTCAAGTTCATATCCTCTAAGAAACACATACACTCAATCATGAACTCACGTTCATTACAGAAAGATGTTATTGTTGTTGTTGTTGTTTTCACTACCCAGGGTATTTTCGTAATTTTATCCTACAAGGGTATTTTTGTAATTTTTCAAGTAAGGTTCCTTGGTGATTTTGTAAAATAAGGGTGTTTTGGTAATTTTGCATTCCCGGGGGTATTTTGGTAATTTTGGAAATCAGAGGGTATTTTGGTAATTTTGGAATCCGGGGCATTTCAAAAATTTTGAATTCTGGGGGTATTTTGGTAATTTTAGAATTCGAGGGCATTTCAGTAATTTTGAAATCCAGGGGTATTTCGATAATTTTGAAATTTAAGGGTATTTCGGTAATTTTAAAATCCAGGGGTGTTTTGATAATTTTGAAATTCGGGGGTATTTCGGTAATTTTGAAATTCGGGGGTATTTCGGTGATTTTGTGATCCAGGGGTATTTCGGTAATTTTACAAAATAAGGGTAATTTGGTAATTCTACAAACCAGGGTTATTTTGGTCATTTTGCAAAACAAGGGTAATTTGAAATTTTTCTTTCATAGCTGTGAACATTTTCAATTCAAGTGTATATTTTTGGAAGTGTACAAAACTTAGGGTTGTTTGCAAAATAGGGTGGTTGGTCCCTTTCGGGTTTTAAGTATGGGTTCAGCCCATGAACAAGTCCTTATAGCTAGAGTGAAGCAGATACTACTGCAGAGGTAAGATTCAGTGAAGAGGAGGTGAGTCACTAGGATCGCTTAAATACAAAGCTCTCCCTGAATCTACTCCTAGACATGCGTATGCCTATTGCCACACCCTGTCATGGCTAAAGTGAACAATCACTATGCACCAGGTAAGATTCCAGCGAAGAGGAGGTGAGTCACTTGGACTGCTTAAATACCAAGCTCTTCCGGATCTACTCCTAGACATGCATATGCCTGTTGCCACACTTTAGTCTTGTGACTCATTTACAGGTTTTGTTTTAGTGAAGTTAAGTCTTATGGAATTGAAGAGTTGTTTGTCTAAGCCTAGAGTCCATCAAGTTCTAATCTAGATAGTCTACGTCCCAAAAAGCCCATTAAGCCCACATTTATATCACAATCAGGAGTTCAGAATACTTACCTGGGTGAATTGGGTGCCGGTAGACTCGAAGGCCATGTCTTCAAACCAGAATCTTTTTTTTTAAATTCAATTTTTCTTAAAACACTTCTAGACCCATTTCACAGCCCGAGTTTTGAACTGGGCTCTGATACCAAAATTGTAACACCCCAAACTCGGCCCATGCATTTCGACCGGATCTGGCATGTTATCGAACACATAACACTTTATCGCGTTTTGAAAACACAAGTTAAGTTAATTAAATTTGAATAAAGGAGAGACTTTTTGAAAATAAACCTATTTGTATTTTTATTATTAAGTATAAATAAACCTTATCATAAAATTCATAAGTTGCTTAACATTAATAACTGCTGAGTTGAATGAACACTAGGGGCCTTATTACATAAATATTCTCGAAATAACAGTGAAATAAATTAAACTTTAAGAAATCCCAAAAGAAAATAACTTGTAGAAATAGAACTTGATGGCCCCTCGAGTCCGTCTCGGCTCCCATATCCACGATCTACTACTCATCTGAAGAGTAGAGAAAAGCGTGAGTCACAAAGACTCAGTGTATAAATCACAAAACATACATCGACCTAAGCCCACAAACATATTATGGGCCCTGGCCCATACAGGAAGGCATCATTCATAATCACATAATAAACAATAAGGAATGAATAACCCAACCCATCCTAGGTTTCCATCCTCTACACACCAACCCGTACCAACCATCACACCTTGGGGATTTCTACAATCAACCCTCCATCCGCTACACACCAAAACGACAGTCGTACTACCTATTCCTATCAAGTAGGAATCATTAAACGTGGCATAGCCACCGATTACTATGTGACCTTACATTTATATTATGTGGGATTTCTACCACCGATCACCAAGTGACCTATCATGCACTTCCCCTTCAATTATCATCATTCCCACCCCATGCATACATACATAAGAAAACATCATGCAGACTTAAATATTTTTCGATACACATAGGGAGTTCCATGTTTACGTACCTGGCATCCTTGCCTAACCCTTTTCGGGTTCCATTCAACTGTCTATACAGCCCTGTTCCGGCTTTTTAGCCTATAACATACATAAATAAATATACATACAGTTTATTAGTAGTGTGTTAGAGATCTACACACCTGATTAATGTCGATACCCTCGCTAAACCAATCTATAGCTTTGCTTCAAAAAACCGGAAGGATGTGAAACTAGGGCCTCTCCTATATTCGGCCATGGTTAGTGTTCTACCCAATCTTATATATTTGAATAAACAACTCTTCTTACCTTAAAATCTCGAAATTGGAGACTTATGATTTTCGGCTTTTAGATCTAGTCGACTAGGCTTCTTTCAAATCTCGAATTGCCGCCCATCATAAAACCATTAACTATTAGCTTTCGGCTTTTGCCTTTCTAAAATAGATTATGAGAACTAATCAAAAATCCACTCTTACCTTAGCTTAGGAGATTCGGCTAGCACTAGGGAGAGGATTCGACAATGCCAATGGAAGATTTAAATGCCGAAAGTATAAAACAATTCCTGAAATATGATGAATAAAAGAAAAAGCGATGGATGTTTCGGCTTTTTAGATAAATCGGCACAAGGGAAAAGAAAGTGGGGAGAAGTTCGGCTTTTGAAGTAATTGAATAAAGAAATTTGGAGAAAGAAATTGGAGAGGGAGAAGCTAAAGAATTCGGCACAAAGAATAGAGAAAACTAGGGTTTTTAAATGTCAGAATCAAGGAGTTAGCCCCCCCCATTTATAGATTTTTGACACCTATTGCTAAATACCAAAAACGCCCTTAAAATTTAAGCTAAAAGAGAGGAGAATTTTGGCACCCTCTTTGCCATGCAGTAGCCGAATTTTACACTCCTCTAGGTGATAGATTTTCGGCCAACACTTCTCTTGGAGATAAGCTCCTAACTTTTCTCCTTTTTATCTATGATATTATCACTTAAAAATCCACATAATTTTCCTATTTTGTAGCCTTGTAGCCGTCCACCCCTACTAACCCTAATGTCAAATTTAACTCACTTAAATTAAAAGATCTAGGCCTCATTAAACTTAAATTTTGGGCCTCTAAATCCCTTGTGTGTGGCGTCACTTCTAATTCCCTTATAATGCCACTTAATGTTGGGCCACAAGCCAATGTTTGGCATTTTAAACATAATTACCACCTTTTTAATTCTTTAATGCCCAATCTAATAATTTAATAAAGGCCTTAACCTAATCCTGAGCCCAATTTGGACCCCTATCACTTAAATTAACCTATTAAAGTTATCCCTACACTAAATGCATAGGCCTATAAATTTAGGATGTTACACGGTCACACCATTATCAAGATCATATGCTTATCCAAATGAACCAAATATCGTAACCGAATTTACAACCACACATGTACGCATACCAATATTACTATTAGCATTAACTTGACACTTTTAACTATCCATTAAAACTAACCAAAAAATACCTAAATCATAACCATCATTTACCATTTGGATCCGTACCAAAACAATCAACCAAAAAAATCATGAAACATATTAATTTCTTACTATTAGCAACCGAACCTATATAGCCTATATACAACCAAATACATATCCATCATTTTACCTCATTACCAAGCCAAATTATACAATCATCCACCACCCAAATTATTCCACATTTCATTCTTCCAAAATGAGCTAGCTATTAAGCCGATTATGCATCATACTTACCATTTCTCATTGCCGAATCATATAACCAAACATCACAAACATATATACCAAGAAACATACTTCTAAAATAAGTTTAAGTCATAGCCACATACAGATAAGCTTTAACATTATAATCAAGCCATTTTCGTATGGCTATCTATATACAAATTTCAAAACCAAACAAATAAAAACCAGTCTATACATGCCATATGTTCATAGTTTCAAACTTCAAAAGTACCGAGTAATAGTCGATAGTGTGACAATGATCCTTGACGATCCCCGAGCTCGGAGCTAGCTTTCAAAATCTATAAAACAATGTATAAACACACAAAGTAAGCTTGGAAAGCTTAGTAAGCCATAAGCAAATAAATCATTATAAGATTATTAACAATTCAATTCAAATAGGCCGAATACAAACAATTTCAAACATATATACATTCACTTTTCTCATATAATTCAATTTACTACATAAGCATCATTACTTACCTTTTTTTTGAAAATTCATATAACTTAACACATACCTGAATTGTTTAACTTGAACTCACATTTAGTCTTGCCATGTCTTTTCCCATTGAACAAATCAAAATTGTTAAGGATACACGAAAATCATATAAGCTCATACAATGCCATATCCCGGATATGGTCTTACATGCTATTATATATTGATGCCACTGTCCCAGATAGGGTCTTACCCGAATCATAGGCGATGCGAATAACCCATACATGGTCTTACACATTTTCTCATTTTGATGCCAGTGTCCCAGACATGGTCTTACACGAATCACACATCGGAAGTCCTAATGTCATGACATACGTATCCTATACTATTCCTATGGTTCGTACGGGGCTTTCGGACGTCATAATTTAATCGATTCAAGCTTGACACAAGTCATCCCAAGCTTTTATCAATTCAGCAATACATGTTTGATATTATAAAATGTATTCACATGTATTTTAAATATATTTATTTACTTATGAACTTGCCTTGTACAGAAATGAACAGATGAAATTAACTACTCGACCACTTTCGACTTCCCCCGATCCAATTTCGTTTTCTTTTGTTCTTGATCTATATAAATTCAAATTTGGCTATTCAATACCACATTTCATTCAATTCAAACCACAAACACATAATTAGGGAATTTTGCATTTTAGCCCCTAAAATTCACATTTTTGAAATTTTAGTCCTTATTTCATAAAAATCACAAAATACACAAAATTTCATATTTCACATGCTTGGCCGAATATTCATATAGTTCATATAAGCCCATATCTTTCATTTATTTCATATTTTAACCCTTCAATTTCTCATTTTCACAGATTAGTCCATACTAAGCAAATTCATCAAAAATCACAATACAAAACATATGAACCCAACATATATCTTTCATTTTTCACCAACTATCAACACAAAACTCATGGATTCATCCATGACATATCTCAAAATCACTAAAAATTTCAAAAATTATGACATGGGCTAGCTAGAGTTCAAAGCAACAATATCAAAAATATAAAAATTATCAAAAACCTAATAAAAAACATATCTCAATCAAAAGCTTCAAAGGTCGAATGTACAAAAGCTATAAAACCCTTTTTCTTTTTTATTTCGGTGAAAGAAGATGAACTAAACACTAAATTCATGTTTTGTTTTTATTTAATACATATTAATAAACCATTTACCATTTTAAACTTAATGAAATAACTTTAATAATTAACTAACCATGTCCATAAAAGTCCACTCATAATTTCAATGGTATAACATCAACATAAGGACCCCACATTATATAAGCCATAGTAATATAGCACTTTTACAAATAGCAAGTCACTTTTGCATTTTACGCGATTAAGTTCTTTTATCAAATCGAACACACAAACGATAAAATTTTCACCCGAAACTTTCACACATCTAATATATCATGCTGTAAACACGAAAAATAATATTAAAATAATTTTACGACCTCGGATTTGTGGTTCCAAAACCACTGTTCTGATTTAGCTAAAACCGAGTTGTTACAAACACATTTAAATAGATCAATTTTAAGCTCACTAACAGTTAATTTAGCATGTGAAAACATATACATGTTTTGCATTTACAACATGGTTTAATCAACTTCAAGCAGGAAATTAAATGGTGCAAATTTCTAGCATTCAAAATCATATATGGACAACATTAATATGACATTTTAGAGCACTTTAAAGCCACATTGGGAAAATTTGAAGAACCATAATAACAACCACATTCGAACATATTAAAGACAACTAAATTTTTTCTTGTTTTGGACAACCTTACAGATCAACAAGGCATGTATTAAACCACGCCTAAGATGTATTCATCATGCTTTGAACAAAAATAAACAACCATTAGGCATTATATTAAATAAACTCTTTAACACGTTCAAATTCCATAAACCACAACTTTCAAGCACCATTAATTGCAACACTTAACACCTAAATTTTCAGCTTACTAACATCATAAATTCATATCCATTTGGGCATCATTAGTTAACATTTAACAATTTAGTTTTCACATTGTTCTAACCATTTTAATTTCCTGATCACTTGGATGATATTCTTTAATTATTATTTGGACAACAATAAACAACCATCGATCAAACCACCTAAATTGGTAAGAAATTAGACGAGCATGCATGCAAGCGCATGCTTCAGCAGACTCCTCGATACTAGAACTTTGACTAAAATTTCACTTAATTCCATCACTCATACCAGCATAAAGATGCAACAAAACAACCAAGGAAGAAAAGGTAAAAACTCGGTATCATTTGTTTAATTAAATAAATAACATATGCAATTGTTGCATTTTTGGCAAGTTTAAAACATCTTTAAACAGAGAAATTAAATCTTGAAAGTCCAGGCATTTGGAAGGAGGCCAAAGTTGGCATTTAACCTCTCATAATTCCCTATTATTTCAATCGAGTGATCCATCTCCTCAAAAAATTTAAGTATATTCAGTTCAGCAATTTCATACTTAAAATTGAGCATTCTTAACAAGGGTCATCAACAATTAACTCAACATTTAATCTCTTCAATTTTTCTTTTATCCTGAATAGCACATACATTAATTTCAAGCGAAAAGAAAGGTATAAGAATTTAGGAGAATACCAAGCTCCAAACGAGCTGTTGATCAAGTCTGTCAAGCTAAATTCATTTACCTAAAAAAAAAAACAATATTTAGATATCCAAATACCAGCTTCAGACATGATAATTTGCAGCATTTAAATGCCTAAAGTTTCGGCAGTCAAATAACATGGTTTACAACATATAACACTTAAGTTTTCAGCTTTCAAACTTAATAAATTTCAGCATTTGAACATCATCTATTTACCATTCAGACATCATAATTTACAGTATATAGCACTCCAAATTTCTAGATTCCAAACATAACAAATTTAAGCATTTATTCAATAGAATCTAAATATATAAATGATTTATGACCATGTTACTTGCTCATGTGCATATTTAAAATCATCCATTTTCAAAGAACGAATGTCAGCACTGCTATACAAGGAAGGCAAAGGTCTACTGTCAGCCGCAGCCAAAGCTCTCTCTAAAATTGCATGTTATATCAGTATGTACTCGTGCAAGTGAACTTTTATACATAGATCATAGAAGGGGTAAAATTATTAGTCCAAACTCCATCCATCAATATTTATCATCTTCTTGACATATCAGAACAAGGTAGTCTGGAACCAACCCCACACAATTGCATAGAACAAGACTAATCAAAATACGCAACTAATAATAAACACCATCGATAAAGTAGCATCAGGATATAGATCCACCACCTTTTAGCACAATTTGCAAAACGATCATAGGTTTATATGCTCATAGCCGCAAACATATAATAGAACCTATAAAGCTAAAATATTAGAGACTGACCTTCTTTTCTTTTTCCAAAATTTCTCTTATGGGACAAGGTAGTGATGCCTCTTTACTTGTCGTTGAATAGTTTTACTAGTAGATTTCTGCTCCATCTGTGGAAACCTAATCTTTTTCATAACATCAGTCTTCCCCTCAGAACTTGCTCCTATGGGCTACACAATAATTCAAAAAAGAGCTCGTTAAATACACAGGATAGAAATTTTTAAAACACATTCGACAACAAATGCAATACTAAATAACATCATTTCTAGCAGTAAAATAATTAAAGTTGCATACCCCATGCCCATTATCAGTTACACTCACGGAACCATCTGAATGTAAAACAACATCTATTTGTGTTGCAAAACCTGCTTGAGCCTCATCAACAGCATCATCCAATATCTCGTATACCTAATAGAAAGAAGTAAAATCAAATGCCTAATGAATTTTACCACCAAAGTTACTAGAAATATCAAAAGAAAAAAAAAAGAAAAAGAAATTACCAAATGGTGCAAACTGACACGTCCAATGATAAAAAAATGTACAACGGGTCTTAATATTCAATACAAAGTGGGAAATGAACGAGGGAAGGTAATTCTTACAATACGATCTAAGAAGAAAAAAAAGAGATTTCATGTAACACCCCAAACCCGGCCTAGACATTATGGCCGAATCAGGCGATGTATATGAAATGGGTTTTGTAAACTAAGTCGTCACAATAAAACCATGTCAATTTAGTAGCTCATATTTGTTTAACAATTCAAAAATGTTTATTCAACTCTTAAGTTTCTGTATTCATTATCAAAACATTAATCCATTTGCCTAAAAATTATTTAGAGCGGAAGCTTACAAAAAATCGTGATGTTTTAGCAATACAATTCGCAATTTAGAGAACCTTGTTGTCGAAACCATTTTTATTTTTTATGAAAAATGGGAATCGATTTTAAAAACGAAAACGGGAGTTGCCACCGATCTCTTTTTTTCTTTTCTTTTTTTTTTTTTTTGCGCTTAGGTGTGATTAGATCACCTTATAAAACATGTTTTTTTTTAAACATTAATTTTTGGCCTACGAAATTCAAGAAAACAGGTTCGGGAGTCGGTTACGTACGAGGAAGGGTTAGCACCCTCGTAACGCCCAAAAATTGGTACCTAATTGATAAAATCATGTCCTAATGTTGAAAATTTAAAAAACTTAAAAAACGATCCATTTATTTGAAAGAAAGTTAAAATTCATTTATCTCAAAGAAATAAAATGTCACACCCAATAAGTTAGGATGTAACATTTGAAGACTTCGAAATTAAACTTGCCTTTATTTGCAGAAAATCCTTACCTCGAGATATGAAACATTATATCTAATAAGTTAAGATATAATATTTTAAATTTTCGATAATATGTTTTGATTTGAAGTTTATGGGTTTTTAAAAAAGGAAACTTGATACCTTAAGTTCCACAAGAAAATTAAAACCCAGTAAGTTAGGGTATAATTTTTCTCGAAGTCCCTAAATATCATATATCGCTGTATTTAAAAAATATTTGAATAAAATGCGTCAATTCAAAATGTGTTTTTATAAAAAATTGGTTTTGAGTAAGATGTGGCATTACAAAACATAAATTCCAAATAGCAATTCTCCATAATTACAAGTCATATTTAACCATTAATACTAATATAGACAATTAAAGAAAGAATAATAAAAAATAACGAGTAATACAAATAATAGAATAACTATACTAAAGCAAACATAAAAAATCATAAACAGATAAAAGAGCATGGATATATAACTAATGTGAAAATAAATAGAATGAGTGACATATGTCAAATAATAAATAGATATTGCAAATAAAAAAAACATAAAAATGATATGGCAAAATCTAAAAAAATAATATATATATTCATGTGAAAATAAGTAAAATACATTTTAAATCGATAAATGATATATAACTTTAAATAAAAAATATATTAATAACATAATAATCTAATACCTATAAGCATAAAATACGTATTTAAGAATAAACAATATAAACAATATACAATATATGAAATTTTATACAATATTAAGGATAAAATAATTTAAAAGTTATATATAATATAATAATATAATATATAATAAAAAGTGAAATATAATAACTAATGTGCAAATTTTAAAATAATATGTAATATGTGAATAATATTGAATTTAATAAAATAATCTAATATAAATAATAAATAATAATAATTTAATATATATAGTACTAAAATAATTAAAAATAAGAATAAAAGTGAAAATAAAAATAATTTTAAAAAAATTGAAGAAACATGGATCAAATTAAAATAAATAAATAAAACTAAGGTAAAATTGCAAAAAAGATGATATAGGAATGCGTGCCAAACCATAGGGACTTACTGGGCAATTATGCCCTATGCCCTAAACTAACATATGGATTTCGATACCGACCTTTAAATAGCCCGAGGACCGAATTGAAACAAAGACAAACTTTTAGAAATTTGAATTAAAAAAAGAAAATTTAAATTGAACTAAATTAAAAATAATAAAATTGTAGAAGGACCAAAGAGGCAAATTGCCCCTTTTATAAAAACATGCGGATCCTCCCCGGATATCGGGTCAACACACAAGTCTGGCCTTTAAACGACGTCGTTTTGGGAAATAATGGCTAATCCTAAAACGGCGTCGTATGATAGCCTTATAAAAGCTGAAATCAGCCCAAAAAAAACATTTTAAACACTCCTAAAAAAAACAAAACGAGAGCTCCGAAATGCTCTCTTCTCCTCGACTTTGAGGCAGTCAACTGGTTCCGTGTGCCAAGCCACGAGACGTGTGTGCCACCAGAGGCGGGGGAGGACGAAATTTTGTTTTTTTTTTTCGAAGAGCAAATCTGAAGGTAAACACATGCCTTTTTTAATAATGTTTAAAAAAATTTTGTATGATTATTACATATAAAAAATAATTAAAAAAATAGAATAACTATTGAAAAATCACCTTTTGCTTTCGGAAATATTATATTTTTATTTCTGTATTTTTTTGTATTCGGTCTGTATATTTGCATGTATGCCTCTTGTTTTACAGATTGTGCTAGGGTTTTTATAGCCCCGAAATTAAATAAACACAAATATTATGTCCTTATTTGTTGTGTTCTTCTTTCCTTTTTTTGCAGGCGAATGGCGAGAAGTCCGGAGGAGGAGCGTTATTCGTGCGCGGGTTGCGGTGTGACCGAAGGACCATGCTGGGTGCTTGTGGCGTGAGGGTTTCCCAGAAACCCTAGGTCCTGATTAGAGCTGAGCATGGGCTGGTCCACCCGGCCCGGCCCGAAGGCCCGCCTGAAAAATGGGAGGGTTCGGGTAAAAATATAGGCCCGAAAAATGGCTTGGATAGAAAATGAGACTCGTTTAAAAAACGGGCCGAGCCTCGAGTAAGAATTTCTTGGCCCGGCCCGGCCCGGCCCAAAATGTATTAAATAATTTATTTTTAATCCTTTTTAAATTTTTAACTTTATGTCTTTACTCTTTAGTCTTTACCTTTCTTTTAGTTTTTCATTTGCATAACTTTACCTTTCTTCATAGTTCCTCTTCCTCCCCATCTCCCATTTCCAAAATCCCTAAGTCACCACTGGCCACCACCTCCTCCGGCAGTCTCCACCTCCCGAACACCCATTCACCTCCACTCTCCACCTCAAGCTCAGCTCAGCTCAACTTAGCTTAATTTCTCTACTCACGGCCACGACAACACAGTAAGCTGTAAGCCTCTTCTTCTTCTTCTTCTTCTTCTTCTTCTTCTTCTTTTTTTAACTTTTTCACTTAATGAAAAAAGTATGGACTTGCTCAACTTCTTGCCCATTGTAATAAATCCTGTTCTTTTGAAGCTGGTCGTCTTTCGAACTTAAGCAAACCGACTCCAACTGCCCTATCATATCCTTGTGTCTCTTGTTAAAGTCATTGAGTTCCTCTTTCAAACAGTAAATTTCTTATTGAAGAGCATTCCTTTGATCCACTCTAAGTTCAACCTCAGCATCAAGTTTTGATATAGTCTCCCTTAAGCTTAAGATTTCATCTTGCAAATTCTTGATGGACATTGCTGGACTTAAATTGATTTCATTCAAGCCTTTATTCTCTTCCTTGACTCTCTGTAGTTCATCCTCCAAACCATGATTACGAGTTTCAATGTCCTATAAAATTTGAGCCCTATTCTGAATCTCTGCGGCCATAGCTCTTAGTTCTTCCTGAGATTGAGAGTGCAGATGCTAGAGAGTTTGAAATACTATTTTGGCCTCCATAAATCTCAAGTGTTTCTCTTGTATGGAGGTCCAAAGTCTCCCCAACTCCTCTTGCTTCTCTGCTAGTTCTCTATTTTGATCCCCGATCGTTTGCGCCATAGACTCCAATTCAGCATGCAGACTTTGTTTGTTAAAGAAATATTAAGTAATAGGGTTGCAACCATGAATTTCATTTGTTAATTACGTATGAATAATTTATAATTCCCCATAAATATCCTAACATTCTGTAATTTGGTTGCTTTAACAATTCTTTTTATTCCTGACATTAAGTATGTAATAAAGATTTAATATTTGTTACTATATATAATTCCCCATAAATACCCTAACATTCAGCATTTTGGTTGATTTAGCAATGTTTTTTATTGCTTCCATTAATTACGTAACACATTTATTACATTGAATAATTAATTAAACTAAAATCTATATTAATTAACTAGTTAATTTAATTATGTTAAGCTATAAGTATAGATTGAAGATAAGTGAGAGCAATAGTGATTATGTTAACTAGTTAATTTAATTACGTAACACATTTATAAAGTTAAATAATTAATTAAACTAAAATCTATATTAATTAACTAGTTAATTTATAAGTATAGAGGAAAGTAAAATTTATTAAGTTATCTATATGTTTTAAAACTATTTTTGGATAAAAAAATTAAAATAAAAAACAAAGTGTATTTAAAATCAAAATAAATTGATACCATTTGAATCTTAGTTTTGAAACATTAAAGTGTTTTTTTTGGAGAATTCAATGCTGCCCACTGTAATGGCTTCTAATTGAATTTGTGGCAGGAATAATTTGGGCTAATTTTCGCTAACATTTTATGATAGTAGTAAATAATAATATGGAATGATTCATATATTATATATAATTGTTGAACAATTATATTAAATTTTGGTCTATTTGGATTCCAAGACTTGAGTTTTTATGACCATGGCTAGTTCGAACACTCCTATACCTGTGGACGATGGGTTTAGTGAGTATGAAAGTGCTACCAAACGTCAAAAGTCTACCACTTCAAAGGTGTGGGATGAAATGAAAAAGCTTGAATGTGAGGACAAAAATGAATTGAAGGCACAATGTAATCACTGTAAGAGTATCTTTTCTGCTAAATCTTCTAGTAGAACCTCTCATTTAAGACATCATCTAAATCAATGTTTGAAAAAAGTTAATAAGCACATCACTCAATACACCATAGCCAATCAATCATTAGGAGGTGGTCCATCTATAAAAAACTACAAGTTTGATGCTGATGAGTGTCGTCGAGCTGTTTCTAATTTTCTTGTGTGTGGCAAGCATTTATTTAGGACAGTTGAAGAACCGGATTTAGATACATGATGAGAATTGCTAGTCCTAATTTTAAGAATATAAGTAGATTTACAGCTGCTAGGGATGTCCTAATGTATTATGCAAAAGAGAGAGATCATGTTAAAGAAGAGTTAGCTAAAGCACCCGGTTTAATTTGTATAACTTCTGATAATTGGAATTTAGAGCATACTAATGATGAATATATTTGCATTATTGCTCATTGGATTGATAAAGATTGGAAGCTACAAAAGAGAATCATAAGGTTTAGAGCTTTATTTCCTTCGTATGATGGTTTGAACATAGCGGATGAACTTATTTTATGTTTACCTCAATGGGGTATAGACAAGAAAATGTTTAGCATCACTTTGGATAATGCTTCTTATAATGTTGTGTTGGTTTCTTGTCTTAAAAATCGTTTTCGTGCGAACCGAGCTATTTTGTGTGATGGTGCTTTTTTTCAAGTTAGATGTTGTGCACATATTTTGAATCTTATAGTTAAAGCTGGTTTGGAACTTGCTGATGATGTTGTTGGTCAGATTCGAAATGGAATTAAGTACATAAAAAAGTCGGGAATTCGTAGGAAAAGGTTTTATGATGTGGTCGACAAAAGTTTTCATTTGAATGTGACCAAAAAGTTACGTCAAGATGTGTGTGAGAGATGGAATTCTACTTATTTGATGCTTGAATCTTCTCTCTACTATAAAGATGTGCTAGATTATTGGGGCCAACGAGATAAAGACTATCAAATGTTTGCACTTTCTGATGAGGAGTGGAGAAATGTTGCTATTCTTTACAAATTTTTGAAAGTCTTTTATGATGTAACTTGTATTTTTTCTGGTTCTAATTATCCGAAGGCCAATCTTTATTTCAGAGGGGTTTGGAAGGTTCACAAAGTCTTGCTTGATACAGTTAAAGGTCCTTATTCTTTTTTAACTCCAATGGTTAAACAAATACAAGAGAAATTTAATAAATATTAGGCTGAGTATTCGTTGATATTGTCATATGCTGCAATTTTAGATCCTCGTTACAAGTTGAATTATGTGCAGTATTGCTTTACTACAATCTATGGTATTCATGCTTTAGATTTTTTTGAAACCATTCTTAGCAATCTTAGACTATTGCTTGATGAGTATGCTAAGAAATCCAAATCCACATCTTCCTCTTTAGCCGAGAATTCTAATGTCTCAGATAAAGATCCCGTTGATTCTAGTTTGCATCAATACAATGTTAACAGTGTTGGTTTTTGGGGAGATTTTGATGAGAGTGATGATTATAAACGATATTTAAATGAATCTAGCACTAAGAGTGAAAAGTCACAGTTGGACATTTATTTGGAAGAACCAGAGCTTGAGTTGAATAGTCAAATAGATGTTTTGGATTATTAGAGCAAAAGTTCAGTTCGATATAATGAGATTTCATTATTGGCTCGTGATCTTTTGGCAATTCCAATATCGAATGTAGCTTCCGAGTTCGCTTTTAGCATGGGTAAGAAAGTTATCACACCTTTGAGAAGTTCACTTAAGCCAAAAATGGTTCAAGCTGTTGTTTGCCTTGATGATTGGATGCGAGCTAAGGGATTTTCAATGGGTATTTATTATTCTCGTTTTATTGTTAATTTTATATTATTTTTTATCAATTTGATAATCTAATTATTTATTCTTATTTCATGTTAGAAATTGGTGACAAGAATGACGATGAGGACAATGTTTCTTCGGTTGCTTTTTAGGTTACCTTCCTTTCTAACTGTTGACAATTTAATTTAGCTTACAATTTATAGTTTCTTATAGAATTAAATATGTTAATTGGTTAATGTATAGATATTTTGGTTGGTTGATTATATTTTGCAGATTTTTGGTACTGTTTTGGGGACGTTGGTGATGTTGTTTTTCTGCTATTTAGTGTTGTTTTTATGCTGTTTGGCACTATTTTGATGTTGTTTGGTGCTGTTTTGGTACTGTTGATGCTGTTTGATGCTGTTTTAGTGCTGTTTTGATGTTGTTTTATTGTTCTTTTATAGTATTTTATTATTCTGTTGTCGTTTTTAATATTATTTCAATATTGTAGAACTTTTCTTTTATTATCAATTTGGTTATTATTTTAGTTCAAACAAGTTGTTTCAATTTTAATATAACTACTTCTTATTGTCTGTTGTCGTTTTTAATATTATTTCGATATGATCTTTGAGATCCTATAGTTTGCTACTTGATTTTATTTGCTAGGAATGGAGATTAGTCAATGTTGAGCACATAGATAGTCCACTTTTTAGTCCTCCTATAAGGGCATTTTTCCAAATGGTTTCGTTTTGAATTTTAATTCAACAGTGGTTTTGAATTGTTTTAGATTGATACATCTGTTAGTTTGTGATTTCGTGGGTATGATTTCAATAACATTGACAGTTGTTTAAAACAAATTTAAAATTTGAAGCTATCAAAATTGGGTCTAATATGAAAAATCGGAACTAAGATTGAACGTATTCCAAAAAATACGATTATAAAGTTGGACAAAAATTAGTATTTACAAAGTTGTTTATAGGAAATCATGACATGTCCATTTTATTAAAAGTATAATCCAAACCCTTAGTTTTTTTTTTCTTTCTTATAGTTGTATAAATATTTAGCATAAGAAATAATCTTTTAACTCAAGAAGCTAACTACTTGTCATAGATTAAGTCTGCTAACCCTAAACGTTTATATTTGCAATCGGTTTTCTTTTATAAGTACAAACTTCGATTCCTCCTTTTCAATCGGTTTTCTAGTTCACAGTAAATTTTGTGCAGCAATTTTCCTTTACACAATGGACCTTAAGCATAAAAAAAAAAAAAACACATATTTGGGCATCATCAACCACTAAAAACTCAAAGAATTGGTAGAAAAATTTCAATGTTTTTGTATTTTGTTTTAGTATCATTTTTTATTTGTTTCTTGTTTTAATATTTTTTATTTTTTTAAATGTATTTGATTTATTATATTTTATTTTTTTAATAAAATAAGTTAAAAAATTAATATTAGCCGGGCCGGGCTCGGGCTTACCAATTTTATGTCGGGCCGGACCTGAAAAATGGGCCAAAATTTTTTTTGGCCCAGCCCATGCACACATCTAGTCCTGATTTAGTTTGGGCCTTTTGGGTTCCGTAGGTTGGGTTAGGGGTTTAGTTTTGGTTTTGGGCTAATTGGGTTTCGGGTGTAATTTAATTTAGGTTAATAGTGGGCTACGGGTAAATTTGTAAATTTGGGCCTGTTTGAATTTTGGTTTTGTAAATGGACTGTAACTGGACATTGGTTTATTTATTTTGTTTTTATTTATTTTCTGGTTTGTTTTATTTACACGGGCCCGGGCACAAATGGGCTATTACAGCTGCCCCTCTTTGCTCATTGTCATGTAACGAGAATAGAGCAAAGACGATAAAAGGACCCATTTTGCCTGATCTTGTCACATGGTTGTATCTTCCGGGAGATAGGCTAATATTTTCAATCTGCTTCACTGCAACTTTAGGAAGACGAGATTTACTATCTTTAGTCTGATCCACTACATACTTAGGGAGACAAGACCGATGTCTTCGATCTGCTTTACTGCAACTTCAGGAATGCCAGATCTGCTATCTTTAGTCTGCTTCGCTGCAACTTCAGGGAGACGAGATCGATGTCTTCGATCTGCTTCACTGCAACTTCAAGAATTCCAGATCTGCTATCTTTATTCTGCTCCACTGCAAATGCCAAACTAGTATCTTTGATCCGCTTCACTGTAATCTCAAGAAGGCAGGATCTGTTGTCTTTTAGCCTGCTCTACTGCAAACTCAGAGAGGCAAGGCTGATGCTTTTGATCTGCTTCACTGCAACTTCAGGAAGACAAGATCTGATGTCTTTTAGCCTGCTCTACTGCAAACTCAGAAAGGCAAGGTTGATGTCTTTGATTTGTTTCACTGCAACTTCAGGAATGCCAGATCTGATGTCTTCGATCTGCTTCACTGCAACTTCAGGAAGACATGATCTGCTATCTTCAATCTGCTCCACTGCAAACTCAGGGATGCCAGACTAGTATCTTCAATCTACCTTACTACATTGTCCTATAGAGGACATAACCTGTAGAATGAGTATATGCTTATGCCTAATAATTAGGATACCTTGATCGAAATGAGTCAAATGCTCCTATCCAGACATGTTATGATATGTGAATGCAAAAATGTTATGAGAATGATTCCTATTTCAGGTGTCATCACTCATTTATTCGTCAAGGCTTCATCTTCGTTCCTCTTGAAGTTTCATATTTTGCTCAAATAATTTGCCCCATGGAAATTTTAGGGCCCACTCCATTTGATCCTTGGGAACATAAGGCTTGTACCGCCTTCAAACCATCCCATCAGGAATCAAAACTTTTCCATCCTGTCTCTATTGCAATCTAAGGATACAAGATTTGTTTCAACTCCAATTCATTTTACCACTGTTCAGGGGTTTTGAATTTTTCCCATTAATTTGGTTTGTCACACCATTCTCCGAATGACCCGATGACATTGCTTACTTTCGTTACATCAACTTATTATTCTATCCAATTACCAATTGGACAAAGAATTCAGAGAAATAGTTTCCATCTAGACTCTTCTTTCTCAAATATTTCCAATCCATGCACATGGAAATTCTAAACAATTATCCTGTTTTAGTTTCTTGTGTTATCTAGAAATTTCCAAAGTAATATGTAGAACTTCTTTTGTGAAATTATTAGTTCATCAATCATTATTTCAATGCAACATGCTTATAATAGACAACAAATAACTTGATTTTGAGGATAGTTCGAACTGAATAAATCATCAATAAAAAAAGAAATAACTAGGAAAACATCTTTGAGAAGAAAAAGAATCCAAAGATAGTGAATTGATATGAGTAGGGCAAAGACCAGATGCCCTAGATATCACAGATTGGGCTTCTATATACAAACTCCCTGAAGAAGGCTTTGAGCTTAACATACGTTTAGAAAATCCAAAGTACTTTGTTGATGCCCCGATATGCAACCTACTTCATTTCTTGTTGATTCAGGTATATCAAGATCACTACATGCACATTCAGAATTTGAGCCGCCCTTTTCGAGTTTTCAACTCAAAACCCCTTTGGTCTTAAGGCACCCTTTGCGGGTTTTCACCTTGGCCTCTTCTCCTTTTTCAAGCAAAATATTTTTTGATTGCATCCAAATTCACAGGATTGGGTAAGCTTTTCCCGTCCATTTCAGTCAGAATCAGTGCACCTCTAGAGAAAGCTTTCTTCACCACATATGGTCCTTCCCAATTTGGCATCCATTTTCCTCTAAAATCTTTTTGTATGGGAAGGATCTTTTTCAGTACAAGGTCCCCTTCATGAAACTCTTTTGGGCGGACCTTTTTATCATAAGCTCGCATCATTCGTCTTTGATACATCTGACCATGGCGAATAGCCTTTATCCTTTTTTCTTCAATTAGGTTCAACTGATCATATCGAGCCTGGATCCATTCAGCTTCATCCAATTTTATTTCTGACAAAACTCGAAGAGAAGGTATCTCTAGTTCAATAGGTAGGACTGCCTCCATCCTATAAACTAATGAGAAAGGAGTTGCCCCAGTAGAAGTTCTGACGGATGTTCGATAAGCATAGAGTGCAAATGGTAATTTCTCATGCCAATCCTTCTCAGTCATTTTTCCTACAATCTTCTTGATATTTTTATTGGCCGCTTCCACTGCCCCATTCATTTTTGGATGATACAGAGACAAGTTGTGGTGTTTGATCTTGAATTGACTACAAACTTCTGCTATCGTGCTATTGTTTAAGTTCAGTGCGTTGTCTGATATGATCCTCTTGGGCATTCCATATCGACAAATGATCTACTTCTTCAGGAACCGACTAACTGCTGACTTAGTAACGCTAGCATAGGAAGCAGCCTCTACCTATTTCGTGACGTAGTCAATAACCACAAATATGAATCGATGCCCATTCGAAGCTTTCGGTGAGATTGGCCCAATGACATCCATGCCCCACATGGAAAAAGGACATGGGGAAGTCATAACATGCAAAGGTGAAGGTGGTACATGAATGTTGTCTCCATAAATCTAACATTTATGACATCTTTTGGCATAGTTGATACAATCTCCTTCCATGGAGGACCATAGTATCTGAATCTCATTATTTGTCTAGTCATTGTGAATCCATTGGCATGTGTCCTACAAACACCCTCGTGAACTTCTTCCAGGATTTTCCTAGCTTCAACAGCATCAACGCATCTCAATAGTACCTGATCTTTTCTCCTTTTGTACAAGATATCCCCATCTAAAACATAGTCAGAGGCCAATCTTCTTAATGTCCTTTTATCATTCTCAGTTGCATGCTCCGGGTATTCACGATTTTTTACATATCGCAATACATCATGATACCAAGGGTGGTCATCTTTTTTCCTCTTCTTCCATGTTATAACAATGAGCTAGAACTTCGAAAATACTCATCCGAATAGGTCTCAAATTCTCTAGCTTGTTTACTTTGATCATAGATGCCAGGGTTGCCAAAGCATCTACCATCTGGTTTTCATCACGTGGAAGATAATTAAAAGTAATGTCATCAAACTCTTTAATCAACCCCTGAACTATTTTTTGGTAATCAATTAATTTGGGGTCTCTTGTCTCCTATTCTCCTTTAAGCTGGTAAATCACTAATGCAAAATCTCCATATACTTCTAGCACTCTGATTTTGTGCTCTATAGCTGCTCGAATTCCCATGATGCATGCTTCCTGCTCTACCATATTGTTTGTGCAATCAAAATCCAATTTGCATGTGAATGGATAATGATCACCACTAGGGGATACCAAGATTGCCTCAATTCCATTTCCCACAGCATTTGACGCCCCATCAAAATTTAGCTTCCACGGACATTCTTCAGTAGTTGCCACATACATTAGCTCTTTATTGGGGAAATCAAAGCTCAAAGGTTCATAATCCTCTAAAGCCCCGCTAGCCATAAATTCTGCTATTATGCTCCCTTTTATAGCCTTTTGGTTTACATAGACTATATCAAATTCAAAAAGCAAAATCTACCATCTTGCCATCCTTCCATTCAAAGCAGTTGACTCCATCATATACTTTAACGGATCAAGCTTCGAAATTAACTAGGTTGTATGATATAGCATATACTGCCTTAATTTCCAAGTTGTCCAAATCAAGGCGTAACACAATTTCTCAATCGATGAATATCTCATTTCACATTCAATGAACTTTTTACTGAGATAGTATATTGCCTTGTCTTTTCTTCTTGACTCATCGTGTTGACCAAGTATACATCCCATAGAGTTATTGAACACTGTCAAGTATAGTATTAGTGGTCTATCTTGATTAGGCGGAGATAGTACTGGGGCATTTGACAGATATTGTTTGACTTTGTCAAAAGCTTTCTGGCACTAATCATCCCATATGCCTTGGTTATGTTTCTTAAGAAGACGAAATATGGAGTCACATTTCTCAGTTAATTGTAAAATAAACCGAGCAATGTAATTTAACCTTCCAAGAAAACCTCGAACTTCCTTTTGAGTGCGCGGTGGAGGCAATTCTTGTATAACTTTGATCTTATTTGAGTCAACTTCAATTCCTCTCTCACTGACTACAAAGCCCAGTAGTTTCCCTGACCGAGCTCCAAAAGTACACTTTGCTGGGTTGAGATTTAATTAAAATTTTCTCAATCTCAAAAACAACTTCTTCAAAACTTCAATGTGTTCCTTTTCTGTTCGAGATTTGGCAATCATATCATCAACATATAATTCAATCTCTTTGTGCATCATGTCATGGAATAAAGTCACCATAGCCCTTTGATATGTTGCTCTTGCATTTTTCAGCCCGAATGGCATCGCCTTATAACAAAAGGTACCCCACAATGTTATGAAAATAGTTTTCTCCCTATCGTCAGGGTGCATCTTGATCTGATTATATCCCAAAAAACCATCCATGAAGGAAAACAGTGAGTATCCCGCTGTATTATCCACCAACGTGTCAATATGAGGCAAAGGGAAATTGTCCTTTGGGCTGGCTTTATTTAAGTCTCTATAGTCTACACACATCCGAACGTTTCCATCCTTCTTCAGGACAGGAACAATATTGGCTACCCATTCTGAGTATTTTACCACCTGTAGAAAACCAGCATCAAACTGTTTCTTAACTTCCTCCTTTATTTTTAACACCACATCAGGCCTCATCCTTCATAGCTTTTGCTGAACTGGCTTGCACTCTTCTCTTATGGGAAGGCGATGCACTACAATATCATTACTTAGCCCAGGCATATCTTGGTATGACCATACAAAGACGTCTTTGAATTCCCGTAATAACTCAACAAAGTCTTGCTTCGTCTCCTTGGCTATGCGCGTTCCAATTTTCACAACCTTTCCTTCCTCTAAGACTATATTCTCTACCACCTCTTCATGGGGTAAAATTTGTTTCTCTTCTTGCTTTACCATTCTTAGCAAATCTGGAGACAAGTCACAATCTCTATCACTCTTAAAATCCTGAGATTCCTCTAAACACATGTCTTGCTCAAAAAAGACCTCTGAATCTATAGTATCGTTGCTCATGCCATTGATATCTAGGGACTTGTGGTAGGCACAAAAGAATGTACAAAGAACAAATGAATTCAAGAACAACTATTCACATGATATGAATGAGAAAAAAAATTGGAATGAAATTAGAAAAGATTATAAAAAATGAAAGAATATTTGCCCGAATTAATCATTAAAAATGTATTTTATTGAAACAAAATATGTCTGAACATGAGCCTATTTCACAAAAGAAATCTTATTGTTCCTAGGCTTAAAAACAACAAGTGTCTTCTGAACATTACTCTGTGTAATCTCTAAAAATTACAGGAAGTTCCTCTACAGTCTAATTGTTCAAAAAGCTTCAAGGTTCATAAGGGCGAATGCCCAACAGGTTTCTTTGTCCAGTTTCTTCCTCGTGTATGGTGTTGATGTGAAGATTTTCATTTTCCAATAATCCTCTCTCCGGGTGAATTATCCTTCCTGATACAAAAGTCTATAATATGTGAGGAAATGTCATCGATTCCCACTTGACTTCTTCCCCATTCAGCCGTGCCCTTCTTCTCTCTTGCTTCTTCTCTATTTCCCTCTTCCTTTGTCTAGCATCTGGCCTGAAACCCAAGCCAAAACGGTCTCTTTTCTCTTTTAGTATTGGAACTTGAATCTCTCCTTGAAGATGTCTACCCAGTCCTTTTCCCGGTAAGGCTTCTTTCTCCATCATCATTTGCAGGCCTATTCTCGTGGTCCTGGATATCTTAGGCACCGAAACCTCATTTCCTTCCAATATGAATACTGCATTTACGAACACTAAAGATCAACAAGAGCATTCAGTTACCTCTTCATTCACCTCTAAATATGGCGCGTCGATGGTAACAGTGGCTGTGATGTCCTCTTCTACATTTACAGTAACTAGCCGACCTTCTGTTACTATTTTCAATTTTTGATGCAGCGATGAGGGTACTGCCCCTGCTGAATGAATCCAAGGCCTCCCTAACAAACAATTGTAAGAGGGCTTGGTATCCATTACCAAAAATCCACTTCATATGCGTTTGGCCCAATCAACAACGGTATGTCAATCCTTCCCATCACTCTTCTCTCAGTGCCATCAAATGCTCTCACTATGTTCTGGCATGTCTTCATGTAAGAACGATCTATAGGCAATCTTTTCAGTGTAGGCAATGGTAAGATATTCAAAGCCGATCCATTATCTATTAACACACTTGGCAGAGTGTATCCCTTACAACGAGTTGTAATGTGCAGAGCTTTGGTCGATCCCATACCCCCAGGTGGAATTTCATCATCACTAAAGTAAATGAAGTTGTCGGCACTTATATTACTAACCAAACGGTCAAGTTTATTGACATATATATCTTTAGTAACATAGGTCTCATTCAACACTTTCATCAATGCCTCACGATGTACTTCTGAACTTAAAAGCAAGGCTAGCACTGATATACGAGCTGGTTGTTTGCGCAGCTACTCTACCACGCTGTGTTCACTATGCTTCAAGAATTTCAAAAATTCTTTAGCCTCTTTCTCTTTTACAGGTTCATTGATAAGTGCTTCAGCCCCTTTCTCTCGCTCAACTACCAATGTCTTTGCTTTCACAGGCGTAGTTCTGATGTTTACCGAGTCGTAACGCCTTCCACTTCATGTGTAGGATCCTTCATTTTGGACCTCCTTGGAATTGCTAGCTAGGATTTCCCCTTCTGGTATTGTCACATTACAGTCGTAATTCCAAGGTACCATTTTGTTATCCTTATAAGGAAAGGAAATAGGTTTCTGGAATACGACCTTAGGAGCGATTTGTGCTCCGCCTTTCGTGTTTCTTGGTCTGGAAATGATGATCCTCGGATAATTGATTTTTTGGTTTGTTAACTCTCCTTCTGTCGCGCATATGTTTCTTCCCTCTGAGCCTTCTTCATAAAATTCCAATTCCTTATTACCCATAAGGCTTTACACCAAGACCCTGAACTCAACACATTTCTGGATCTCATGCCCTTCTGCTTTGTGGAACTCACAATAGTCCCTTACTCCTTCACATCCTTCCATAAATCTGATTTTACCAATCCTCTTCCTACCATTTCTCTCCAGACCATTCTCAATGGGGTTTTTACCTCTACAATATCCTCCTTAATCCTTCTCACGATATTTTTACCAATTGCGTTTATCCCCTTATCTCCACAATTAGGTAACGAGTTTTTTGCACTAGGTGTTTCATCAAATTTTACAATCTCCATCTTGATGAGTCTTTCGACCATCTTTTTGAAGGCAGTGCAGTTTTCTATTGAATACCCTGATATTCCCGCATGGTAATCACATTGAGCGTTTGAGTCATACCATTTAGGATATGGGGGCTGTAACGGCTTTAGATAAAATGGAGACACCACATGTGCGTCAAATAGACTTTGATATAGCTCCTTATAAGTCATTGGAATTGGCGTAAATTGGAGCTTTTCAGAGTTTTGCCTTGCGCCTGATTCTTGTCTTGTAGACCCTTGTTGCCCAGCAGTAATTACCTTTGGCTGGCTAACGGTAATTTCCTTCGAGTACCCTTTGTTGTATGTACTCGTATTATTCACCTCATTATCCTTTTTCCTAAAAGCAGACCTTTTAGTAGTTTCCCCTGCTTCAACCTTGCCACCCCTTATGGCATTTTCAATCATTTCTCCTACCATCACTATATCCGCAAAGCTCTTGGTGGTACTTCCTATCATGTGTGTGATGAATGGAGCCTTCAAGGTATTGATAAAAAGCATTGTAGTTTCCTTTTCTAAGAGCGGTGGCTGAACTTGCATGGCAACCTCCCTCCATCTTTGCACATACTGCCTGAAGCTTTCATTTGACTTCTTTTCCATATTCTGCAAAGTGATTTTGTCAGGCGTCATGTCTGTGACATGATTGTATTGCTTCATAAAGGCTTGGACTAGGTCTCTCCAGGAGCTAATCCTAGCACAGCTGAGTTGATTGTACCACCTGGACGCTGCCCCCACCAAACTGTCTTGAAAACAATGAATCAAGAGTTGATCATTATTAACATAGCCGATCATCCATCTACAGAACATGGTAATGTGGGCTTCAGGGCAGCTGGTCCCATTATACTTCTCAAATTCTGGCATTTTGAATTTATGAGAAAGCACCAAATCTGGAACCAAGCTCAAGTCTTTAGCATCAATTCCATGGTGATTATCAGCATTTTCTAAAGCCTTGAACTTTTCTTCCAGCCATCTACAATGATCTTCTAACTACCTTGAGGATTCAATTCTTGTCCCTTCCCTCTCTGCTATATCTAAGTCGGGGATAACATGATTAGCAGGGTTATATCCTGGGTTGGATCTTGTGCCAACTTGGAAATTCATGGGCACTCCAGTATCATTTTGCTCTTGTTGAGGCCTAATCGTGAAAGATGGCCTTCAGGGATGTTCTTCAAATTGTGTTTGTGCATGTGGTAGGGTAAAACCCAGAGGCAAGTCCTCATTATCTTCTCCAGCAATAGTCATGGCACCTTTTCCTTTGTCCATTGCTCCATTCAGTAGCTGAGTCATTTGAGCCACCATGTTCCTTTGAGCTTCCATCATTTGTTCCCTCATATCTTGCTGAATTTTTGCCAACTGCTCTTGCAGCTGGTCTTGCATGTCTCTCTGGAATTGTTCGAGTCTTTGATCCATATTCTTTATCTTAATGCGTGTATCGTAATGGTGTTTAGTTTCCAAATTTTTCCTTCTTTTTTTCTCTCTCTCTATATCTCTCTGCGATAATTTCAACTAATTAGGATTTTCTATGGACTTAAATGCATATGATGTGATGTAATGCAAATGCAAGAATGCAAAAAAGAAGAAGGCATCGATTTAGATTCAACTTCATTTAGAAAACTTTATTAGAAAACAAAATCCTTTACATAAAATGGACTACAAATATGCTTTTGCCCTAATGCCCAAAGTCTTAACTTTCCTAAACAACAAGGCTAGCTCTCAACCATGATCTAACTGTAGCTTATATTTCGTGCTCAATGTATCGACCTATACTGCCAAAGTCTGTAAATGATCAGCTACCTCTCGAATCTGAACTATGGCTTCACCCATGAGATAATCCCGATTTCTAACTTGATCAGAGAATGGTGGAGCTCTTCCTTTCAATGCCCTTTCTCTTGCTTCAAGAAGCTCGATCTGGAGTTCACAAATTTGCAATGCCAATTCCAATTTTTTGATCTTGCCCTTCATTTCCTCAATCTTGTTCAGACTTAACTTCAGCTCGATTGCCGAATTACGGCTTCGATGGCAGTGAAGAGACCGTCCTAATTCAGCCATTCTAACCTTTAATCCACATTTCTCCTTTTGGCTTTCTGCCAAACTCCTTTCTAGGGCCTCGTTTCGCATTTCCATCTCTTTAAACTTCCTCTCCCAATGGTCAGCTTTGACCTTTTCCTCTTGAATCTCCTGTTGCCACTGTTCTGAAGTCTTCCCCAATCCGGCATTTTTCATTGATAGACGCAGCTTCTTGTATTATGTCTTTAGGCTATCCAGATCTTCCTCGACCCTTTTCTTCCTTTTTCTTAATTTTTCGGCCTCTAATTTCTGAACATCCACATCTAACCTCAGATACATTTTTTCTTCTTCCAACTTCTTCATCCTCTTTCCAAGCTCTGAACTCATCCTCTCGAAATCTTGTTTTATAATCTCTAATTCTGATGGGACCACTTGCAAGTATTCCTCTCTTGATCGGGCGCCTTCTGGATTCAGCTCAGGGATGTTATCATTAATCCTTCTAATCCTCCATCCGTTGTGTTTTGGGGTAGTCATTGGGCCTGCGGATAATCTCTTTATCCTATGAATCTGATTCTAAGCACAAGAAATCTCCTTAACCTTCTTCTTATAGTTATCCCTCTGTATGAGAACTCACATTGAGCCAGTCCATATGTTACAGGTACAAACTGTCTTGATCTATATTGCCTTAGTACGAGCAAATGAGCATACCCAACAGCTCCCCAAATTCCAAGTAAAGGAACCCAATCAAAATTCCCACACCGATAAAAAATTTCATTGGGAATCATCTAAGGAGCTCTCCACTCGATGTCTTCCTCTTGGAGGTTTTGAAAAAGCGCCATCCAGTTTTCCTCAGACACGTCATCCCTCCTTGGTGTAGCCACTATCTCTTTTAATGGAGAATAGTTCTCAGAGAAAACCCTATAAAAAACTTTCTCCACCTTCCAGAAATGACTGTGGAACCAAACTAATAATAACTGCACGCATCCAATGAACCTACCCTCACTTGCTCTTCGACATGCATTCAAAGATCTGAACGTCTCGGCTAAGATCGCGGGTACAGGTGTGACTCTTTTGTCAAGTCGATCGAATAAATCAATAAGTGCTTCATCTACATATCTGAGAGCTTCAAGGAAAATTACCAAACAATAAATACACAAGGCAAAGACGTCGATCTTCTTCTTTTCATCTGGATGTGCTAAGATCAGGTCCCTTAAACTTACCCAAGGAATGCATTTACCCTCACATTTCTTCTGAATTCTGGCTGCAACCCACTGTTCGCTCATCCTCGTGATATTCATTAACTTCTTCACAAAAGTTGGGACATTAGCGGCACTGGAATAAGCTTTGTCGACTTGAATCCTTGGACAGCGAAGCAAGGTTGTATATTTCTCCACTGTAGGCACTAAATCTACCTTCCCGAAAGTGAAACAACTATAGGCGGAGTTCCAAAATTGAGTCATAGCCCGGAACAGATGCTTGTCTACCTTGATGTCGAGCAAGTAGGGTAGATCGCCATAATTATGATAGAACAGCTGCTTTGCCTCATCATCTCACTGGGTCCATATTTCTTTCAACTCTTGGAACTCATTTTGTGTAATACTAATACGAGTGAAATCCCATAGTTCCAACACATACCCCTCAGCTAAGCTATTCCCTTTCTCTAATTGCGTTTGCTCTAACCACATGCGGACTGCTGAATTGTCTTCCACTTTATCAAGAAATTCGTTCTCCATAACCAGCTTTCTAACTTAGAAACTGACTGTGAATCGATACCTCTTAAAATATGAAATGACATGCACCAAAAATAAAGCACAACAAGTTAGTATCATGAAATAAAACATAAAGCAAATAAAATAAATAAACACCTATCTGGGTAACTACTAAGGTTTGGCATAATTCTACTTAGGATGAGTCCTTACGTTTTCTACGTGTGGTTTAGCTCTAAAGTTGAGGTACCTGAACCAGCAGATTCCTCGATCCTCACCCATTATAGGCTCATACGGACCGAGTTCAGTTCAGGGGAATACATTTCCCCATGTCCATGTGGAAGTGAAAACTTCACGAAGACATAGGTACAGATGTATCTCGGAAGCAATCCACTGGCCCATGCGGAGATGAAAACCTCACAAAAGCATAGTTTCTTGCTCCACTTAAAGGTTCGACCACAACGGTCATGCAATGTAATGTGCGCAAAAATATCAATCATATGCAATGACACAAATAAATGCAACAAAAGGATCGTAATTTTCAAATCAAATTTTCAAATTTCCGACAAAAAAAAAATAATCAATTTTTCGGCTTGAATCTTTTATTAGTCCCCAGCGGAGTCGCCAAGCTGTCGAAACCATTTTTATTTTTTATGAAAAACGGGAATCGATTTTAAAAATGAAAACGGGAGTCGCCACCGATCTCTTTTTTTTCTTTTTTTTTTTTTTTTTTTTGCTTAGGTGTGATCAGATCACCTTATAAAACATGTTTTGTTTAAAACATTAATTTTGGCCTACGAAATTCAAGAAAATAGGTTCGGGAGTCGGTTACGTACGATGAAGGGTTAGCACCCTCGTAACGCTCAAAAATTGATACCTAATTGATAAAATCATGTCCTAATGTTGAAAATTTAAAAAACTTAAAATACGATCCTTTTATTTGAAAGAAAGTTAAAACTCACTTATCTCAAAGAAATAAAATGTCACACCCAATAAGTTAAGATGTAACATTTCAAGACTTCGAAATTAAACTTGACTTTATTTGCAGAAAATCCTTACATCGAGATACGAAACATTATATCTAATAAGTTAAGATATAACATTTTGAATTTTCGATAATAAGTTTTGATTTGAAGTTTATGGTTTTTAAAAAAGGATACTTGATACCTTAAGTTCCACGAGAAAATTAAAACCCAGTATGTTAGGGTATAATTTTTCTCGAAGTCCCTAAATATCATATATAGTTGTATTTAAAAAATATTTGAATAAAATGCGTCAATTCAAAATGTGTTTCTATAAAAAATTGGTTTTGAGTAAGATGTGGCGTTACAAAACATAAATTCCAAATAGCAATTCTCCATAATTACAAGTCATATTTAACCATTAATACTAATATAGAAAATTAAAGAAAGAATAATAAAAAATAACGAGTGATACAAATAATAGAATAACTATACTAAAGCAAACATAAAAAATCATAAACAGATAAAAGAACATGGATAAACAAATATAAGATATAAAGCAGTAAATAACGAAAGATAAATACTAAATAAATATGAAACTTTTACATGCAAGATTAAGTATAAAATAAATCAACATAGAATGAGTGACATATGCCAAATAATAAATAGATATTGCAAATAAAAAAACATAAAAATGATATGGCAAAATCTAAAAAATAATATATATATATTCATGTGAAAATAAGTAAAATACATTTTAAATAAATAAATAATATATAACTTTAAATAAAAAAATATATTAATAACATAATAATCTAATACCTATAAGCATAAAACTACGTATTTAAGAATAAATAATATAAACAATATACAATATATGAAATTTTATACAATATTAAGGATAAAATAATTTAAAAGTTATATATAATATAATAATATAATATATAATAAAAAGTGAAATATAATAACTAATGTGCAAATTTTAAAATAATATGTAATATGTGAATAATATTGAATTTAATAAAATAACCTAATATAAATAATAAATAATAATAATTTAATATATATATAGTACTAAAATAATTAAAAATAAGAATAAAAGTGAAAATAAAAATAATTTAAAAGAATTGAAGAAACATGGATCAAATTAAAATAAATAAATAAACTAAGGGAAAATTGCAAAAAGGATGATATTGGAACGCTTGCCAAACCATAGGGACTTACTGGGCAATTATGCCCTATGTCCTAAACGGCGCCGTTCTGATATCAGCCTTTAAATAGCCTGAGAGACCGAATTGAAACAGCAGCAAACTTTTAAGGCTGAATAGAAAAATAAAAGAAATTTTAAATTGAACTAAATTAAAAATAATAAAATTGCGGAAGGACCAAGAGGCAAATTGCCCCATTTTATAAAAACACGCGGATCCTCCCTGGATATCGGGTCAACGCGCGGGTCTGGCCTTTAAACGACGTCGTTTTGGGAAATAATAGCTAATCCTAAAACGGCGTCGTATGATAGCCTTATAAAAGCTAAAATCAACCCCAAAAAAAAAACATTTTAAACACTCCTAAAAAAACAAAACGAGAGCTCCGAAATGCTCTCTTCTCCTCGGCCTGAGGCCAGAGTCCAGCTTGGGTTCTGGTGATCGGCCACCGCATGCTCCTCCGCACGCGCCACCGTAGACGGTGGCCGGAGGCCAGAAATTTTGTTTTTTTTTTCGAAAAGTAAATCGAAAGGTAAACACATGCCCTTTTTAATAATGTTTAAAAAAATTTTGTATCATTATTACATATCGAAAATGAAAAATAATAAAAAAACAAACAGAGTAACTATTGAAAAATCACCTTTTGCTTTCAGAAATATTATATTTTTATTTTTGTATTTTTTGTATTCGGTCTGTAGATTTGCATGTATGCCTCCTATTTTACAGATTGTGCTAAGACTTTTATAGCCCTGAAAATAAATAAATACAAATATTCTGTCCTTATTTGTTGTGTTCTTCTTTCCTTTTTTTGCAGGCGAATGGCAAGAAGTCTGGCGGAGGAGCGTTATTCGTGCACGGGTTGCAGCTTGACCGAAAGACCATGCTGGGTGCTTGCGGCGCGAGGGTTTCCCAGAAACACTAGGTCCTGATTTAGTTTGGGTCTTTTGGGCTCCGTAGGTTGGGTTAGGGGTTTAGTTTTGGTTTTGGGCTAATTGGGTTTGGGGTGCAATTTAATTTAGGTTAATAGTGGGCTGCGGGTAAATTTGTAAATTTGGGCCTGTTTGAATTTTGGTTTTGTAAATGGACTATAACTGGACATTGGTTTATATGTTTTGTTTTTATTTATTTTTTGGTTTATTTTATTTACACAAGCCCCGGCACAAATGGGCTATTACACTTGTTTTAGTAAACCGTCGTTTTAAAAGAAAACTTTTTGACAAAGCATGCATAAAACGAGCAACAAAACCAAAACCATTAGTTAAAAGTCCGTACAGTCCCAGAAAACACAAACTCTCAAATCTTAATGCCAAACTTAAATAAAACTAAAAATAAAGTAAAACAGTTTATGGCGAGTGGTCACTGTCGAGTCCTCCGCTGCACCGATCTGCCTAACTCTGTGGATTACTTGTACAGAATAACAGAAAAGGGTGAGTTTACGTAAACTCAGTGTGTAACCCCACAGAATTAAGCATGCACCCATCCAGAAAATCAGAAACAGACAAATACAGATTCGGGCCTAAACCCATCTCAGATATAGATACAGATATGTAAATCAGAATAATAAATCAGATATCCTACCCCCATCCTCTACACTCCATCTCCGGCCATCCCTACACACCATGTGGGGTTTAAAACACCCACCCAACCCTACACACCATGTTGTACCAATGCGGCGCATAACAGATATAACGCAGCCATGCTGCCAGATAATAGGCAAAATTGCCTTTCAGAATACTTCACCCAATATACATCATATCCCACCCTAATATTAGAAACAGAAATCAGGTGCAGATATACCAGACATAACATGCTCAACATGCATATTAACATACAAATATTACATACAGAACTATCAGGCAATCATTTAGCATCCTATTCAAATCAGTCCATCAGATTATCATATCATACAGTATAGGGTATATTTAGCCCTTACCAACCCTATAGTAAGCCCACGATCGTTTGGGATGACCTGTGCAACCCTAGGAAAAATATCAGATAAATGGCCCACATGCCCGTGTGGGCCCACACGTCTGTGTGGCCCACGTGCCCATATTGGCCTTGCCCGTGTGGATCACACGGCCTGGCCCAAAGTTCACACGCCCATGTGACACACCTGTGTGGGCCACACGCCTAGTCTGGTTTAGCCCGTGTGGCCCACACGATGACCAGAGGTGAAGCCAGGGGGCTGGCATGGGCCCCAGCCCCCCTAAAATATAAAATTGCTATTTAGGCCCTTAAAATTTTTTAAAAAAAATTAAATTAGTAAAGGTAAAAAAGCACTTTGCCCCCCTAAAATTATAAAAAATTAATTTAATTCTTTACAAATTATAAAAATATAAACTATAAAAAATTAAAATTTCATCCAACCCTCCTTAAAAAATTGTTCTGGCTTCGCCTCTGATGGCCACACTCCGACCACCACACGGCCATGTCTTGCGCACAGCCATGCCTTCGTCAGCCACACTACTGTGTCATCCCACACGGGCGACCACACGCCTGTGTGTCGTCGACGGTTTCATTTTTAGCTTTTTCGAAGCCTCGTTTTCTGTGTTTTGGGTACACACCTGATGTCGATTTGATGCAAAAACAATCCCGAGACCACCAGAACCAATAATCGACATACCAAAGCTCTGAATTAGACTTAAAAATAAGGTCAAATCGAGAGTTCAAAACCAACCATAGTTCAAAACAAGCGCTTATCGCTTACCCTAACACTCCGAGCGACTGACTACGGTTCCGCAAGAGAAGAATCTAGATCTTCCTGATTTGCTACTACCAAAACAACAATATAACCCTAATTAGCAGACGGAACCGATGCAAGTTACAGAAAAGCAAAGCTTTACTTACCCAAATGTGTGATGAAATCGAAATAACAAAATGAAGGTGAGACAGCCGACAACAAGAAAATAAAATTGACAGTAGAAAAGATGAAGAAAGGACAGAGAAGCAAGAACTAGCGTCAGAATTTTGGGAAATAAACTAAAATTTGAAAAAAAAAAAAGAACAAAAAGATAAAGATAAAAGATATGATAACACATCCCTTAATTTTCTCCCCAACAACCCACTAACAGCCACAACTCAGAAACCTAACTCCACCGAAACTCTACCAGATAACAAAGCAAAAATAACTACCCACGCTAACGTAGGGATTCAAACACAAGACCTCCAACATACCAACACCCTTACCGTTCGAACCAACAGACTCATTCTGATATAGATTTACAGACAATTTAATATAAGCCCACATAACAGAGATAGGGCTTAATTCCAAAAATGACAAAATTTACTAAAGGTAAGGCTTGAACTTGGGACCCCTTACACACACCCAAAACACTTAATCACTGAAGCAGATACACAATTGTGTCAAGATTACATAGAAATAAAATTTAGAAATTTTGGGGCGTTACATTTCAGGTGTCGAACACATTCCAATATCTGACACTCGCATCTGAATTCGAGTGACATAAGTTTGTAACTTTTTTAAAATTTAAGCACAAAGATATGTTCTTGGTTCCATTCACCACAATGAAGTCCCTACAGGTCGAGCCGTTTGTCTATTTCACTCTCCTTCAACTAGACCTTGAAGTCATCAATCATCAAATACTGCAACTAAAACTAATTTAGATCTACAAATTGTTTTCATTTTCTCATACCACTTTCATCCTTGTAATAATATTTTACAGTAACTATAAGCTATCAACTCCATCACAATTCATCCAATTCCACCAACTGCAGCTATATCTCAAATCTTTTATGCCCAATCAGGCTAAATTACTAAGAAATTGGGAAAGAAATTGCCACTAAATTTACATTAAAAAGCACCAGCACATGAACTAAAACGAGAGAAAGAGAGAGATCATCGGCATACCATTTTTGTCCTTTCAAATTTTGAAGTTTAACTCCCAGCTTCTGATTATTTAAAAGAAATATGCAAAAAAAAGAAGGTTGCCGACGGAGATGTAGCAACGGGCTACCGACGGAGATGTAGAGGGTTGCCAATTTGGGGAAATTGGGGGAAAAAATAAAGGGAATCGGGGTAGGGGAGAAATGGTTTGGGAAAATAAAATGGGGAAAAAAGAAGAAGAGATTTCAGGTGGGATTTCGGGGGGTAGGGGGAGCCGATTTTGGGAAAAAGAAGTGGAAAAAGAAGAAAAGATTTTTGGGGGGAAAAATAAAGGGAATTGGGGTAGGGGAGAAATAGTTTGGGAAAAATAAAATGGGGAAAAAAGAAGAACATATTTCAAGTGGAATTTTTGGGGGTGGGGGGAACCAGTTTTGGGAAAAAGAAAGGGGAAAAAGAGATTTCATTTGAAATTTTGGGATAAAAAATATAATTACAAAACGACGTTGTTTTGAAAAAAACATATATTCGCGGTGTTTGGAATAAAAACGCCACTATTGCTCGACTTTTAGCGGCGTTTGGGCAAAAACGCCATATTATTACTTACCTTTTGAGGCGTTTTTTCATCAACGCCGCTAACGCTTGACTTTTTTACAATTTTTATATTGAATTATTGTATCTTTCATATAAATTTTAAATAAATAATTTTTTCATGTAAGAAAACAAAAACAAAAACAAAAAAAAATTTCAAAATATGAAAAAAAAAAAACAAAAAAGCTTTAAAAAAAAATTCTCTTTTGTAATTATATATTCTTTCAATACTTTAGGAAATTAAATTATATTTTTCAATTTACTAATTAATTTTGTTTCTCTTAAGATGCATGAGTTAGCAATTTTTTTAATTTTAATATATATAAAGTTTATCTGTTATCTCTTAAATAATTTAAACTATAACGATAATTTAAATATATTAAAATTAGTATTATCTCTTTTACAATTATATAAGAAATTATTTAATATATAAATTAAAAAACAATCAGTCATATACCAAAAAAACTTTAAAATTATTTTAAACAATAGTATTTTAATTTTTTTTCATTTTTAACATATGTTTTTCTATGTTTTTACTTTCAATTTTTTTCTGTGTGTCATTAATTTTTTCTGAAGATTTTAAATATTAAATTAAAAATAAATTGTATTTTAATTAATATAAAGAAACTAGATAAATAATAAATAGAAGATGATGAAAGAGTGCATGATTTGTCGAAAAGAATACATGATGGCCACTTGGATGATGGGTGAGAATACAAGTAGCAAAACGGCCCCGTTTTGTTTAAAATAAAATGACTTTTTGTGGGGTTTTTATCAAAACACTAAACCCTAAACCATAAAACCATAAATCATAAACCCTACACCCTAAACCTTAAACCTTAAACTTTAAACCATAAACTTAAACCCTAAAATAAAATGAATTTTTACGGCGTTTTATCAAAAACACCGCTATTGCTTACCTTTTGTAGCGTTTTTATCATAAACGCCGCTATTGCTTAACTTTTTTAATGACATAGGAGCAATTTTTATATTGAATTATTATATCTTTTATATCAATTTTAAATAAATAATTTTTGAAAATTTCAGTAATATTTAAAAAGTTAGATAAATCTGAAATTTTTATATATTTTTTGATGTAAGAAAACAAAACAAAAACAAAAAATTTCAAAATATGAAAATAAAAACAAAAAAGCTTTAATTTTTTTTTCTTTTCTGTAATTATATATTCTTTCAATATTTTAGGAAATTTAAATAACTTTTTCAATTTACTAATTAATTTTGTTTCTTTAGAGATGCATGTGTTAGCAATTTTTTTAATTTTAATATATATAAAGTCTATCTATTATCTCTTAAATAATTTAAACTATAATGATAATTTTAATATATTAAAATTAATATTATCTTTTACAATTATATAAGAAATTATTTAATGTATAAATTTAAAAACAATCAGTCATATAGCAAAAAAACTTTAAAATTATTTTAAACAATAGTATTTTTTTTTTTCATTTTTAACATATATTTTTCTATGTCTTTACTTTTAAATTTTTTCTACGTGTCATTAATTTTTCTGAAGAATTTAAATATTAAATTAAAAATAAATTGTATTTTAATTAATATAAAGAAACTAGTTAAATAATAAATAGAAGAGGATGAAAGAGTGCATGCATGGGTGAGAATAGAAGGAGCAAAACGACATTGATTTGTTTAAAATATAATGATTTTTTGCAGCGTTTTTCTCACAAACGCCGCTAATGTCAGACCTTTTGCGGCGTTTTTATCTTAAATGCCGCTATAGCTCTAACCTTTTGTGTCATTTTCTAATTAGCGCCACTAATGTTTAACTTTTGTAGCATTTTTATCCAAACACTACCAAAAGCGCGGCTAAAAGTTTAATTTCTTGCAATATTATTCATCAAATCATTATTTTTTAAAATTCAAGTATAGACTTTTTTTAAAGTGATTAAATTTGTGGTTTACCCTTCTAATGTTCTTGTGGAGAAGAAATTGCATAGGAGCTCAAAGAAAGCAACCTAATATAAAGTTGTCCGTGTCAATTGCCTACAAAAAAGGATTGACCCATAAATGTTTGTTGCCAACATAAAATCTTTCTGAAGCTGCCTTGTTTTCATTCTTCATCTTTTCCATGTTCATATTGATCGAGAAAACCAGAAACGAAAAAGAAAAAGGATTTCGTCACCTTTGACAAATAAACTATTCTTTTTCTTGCTAAAACATGCCCACTTCATCTTCCTCATCAACCTCTCATGGCTAATAATGGACAATACAGACTTGCAAAAGCCAGAGAAACTTCCTTTACTGAAATCAACTACAAACTCGTCCTCAAATATTACTGACCCTGAAGTCGATGAAGATGAACACCGTTATACCAGCTTGAAAGACCTTATTCTACGCTCATCGTCCTCCTCAATATTACCCGGCCGCTCATCCGTATCTCAAGAAGGAAACAATGAATTCGATTCTTCCAAGATCATCATTAAGAACCGATTGGTCAAGTCTGCAGCCTCCGCTTACCTTCAATCAGCGGCGATTCTGATTAACCGGGATGAGGGTTGGCTCTTGAACTTGTGGGGAAAGCTTAAGAACAACGTTGAAACATCTTATTCATGTTGCAATGTTTACATTAGGGAGCCTTTAAAGGCTTGCTTTCAGCCGATTTATCAGTTTTTTGCTTGCACTTTAGGTGGTGCTTGGGGAAGAATTTTCGGGTGTTAAACTAAACATTATTCGTCCATTGAATCACTGAAATGAGAGATCGATGGTTCGTGAGGTATGAAATGATTTAAGGTAAACTATCTACTTAGTCACTCTAAATATGGTTCTTTCCTATTTTGATCACTCAAAATTGTTTTTTTCTTTAATTTGGTCACACAAAATAGAAATTGATTAAATTAAATTGGTCATTTTACCATTAACTAGTAACAAAAGACTAACCATGCATTTCTACATTAGTCACTCTAAATAAAAATTGTTCTTCTTTTGATCATTTTAAAATATTTTCGTACAAATACACTATTAGTCTTCTTTTACCATTTAACGATGTAATAGTCGATTTGTCTTTTGTGTGACTAAATTAATGAAAATAAAATTCTGGATGACCAAATTAGAAGCGTACTCTATTTAAAATGACTAATGATGGAATTTATCCAATGATTTATTATGCTGTTTTCTGGTTCATAATTTGCTTCCTCGAGCCCGCATGGGTTCAAATCCATTTGAATATAAACTGCTCTCAATTGTATGCCTCATGTAGTAAAATTTAAAACATCATGCTGTTATTGATGATATCTAGATAACTTTTTTTCTTTTTTAATTCTTGATAGATGTGATTTAAATCCTTGATGTACTTTGAGAACCCAAATAACAATTGGATTGTTAGTGAATTTCTAGACATCTAAAATTTTGTTAAATTATTTGAATAATATTTAAATTTAAATATGTTAATTATTATATGATATATGAATTCAGATAATAATATTTGGATTTAGTGTAAATTAAATGAATAAGTTTAAATTTACAAAAAAAAAAATTGAAAATTTTACTTATTCATTTTTTACATTGAAAAATAATGGTTAAATTTCAATTCTAATCACTTTATCATTTGATGATTATATAAAAATGATAAATTTCCAATTTTGATCCCTATATTTTATATTCAATTTTTACACTTTAATTTTAACATACACCTTTCCATTCTTCTTTTTTCCTTTTCTTTTGACATGAGAAAATAATATCTTAATTTTAATTCTAATCCCTCTACTTTTTTAAGATTATATAAAAATAATTAAATTTCAGTTTTGATCCTATATTCCACTTAATTTTGAGATTTATTTTCTATATTTTAATTTTGACATAATTTAGAAACATGTCCATACTTTTTGTGTGTGTTTTTTTGACATGAGAAAACAATGACTAAATTTAATTCCAATGCATCTACTAAGTTTCAGTTTTGATCCCTATATTTCGCTCAAATGTGATATTTAATCTCTATATTTTAATTTTGACTTAATTTAGTGCCTTAATTTTTATAGTGTCATTAGTTAGTATAAATATTTTATTCTGATTAAAATGTTGAGGCGAACTTTTAAGAATTATTAATACCGTTAAAATGCTCTATTAAATTCGAGTACATTATAATCTTACTGTTTGTTACATGGATACTAAGGGAGTTGTTTTTTTTAATTCAAAATGTCATACTAACAAATTTAACATAAGGATTTTAACTGTGTTAACAAATAGACCTAAATTTTAATATTTTAAAATTAGAGGAATTAAATTCTTAAAAATAAAATTTTAAAGGTTAATTTTCAAATATATAAAGAATATAAGAACTTTGAGCGTATTATAACATTTAAATTTTTACTCTATAATATAGTAAAAAAAAATAAGTAATTAACCCAACACAAAGCGTGGGAGGGAAGTATACTAGTTGACTATTAATTTGTTTTTCTTGTATTTGCCATGTGTCATTCAATGCAAAAACATACTTTTATTTTTTTTGACATGAAATGATTTTAGAAAATAATAACAAACTAAAAATTATCAAAATTTATTAAAAATTCAAAAAATTAATAAAGAATTTAAAAATTATAAAAAATGTTAAAATTATAATTTTTAAAAAATATTCAAAAAAAATATTGTATAAGTTATAACATTATAAAAAATTCAAATATGAAAATTTTATTAAAATAGTACAAAAACAATTGTAATTTTATAAATATTATTCAAATAATTAATTTAAAATAATTAATTTTCGATCCACACCCAGGCTAGAAACCAATTTCTGTCTATTAAATCCCCTTGGCCTAACTTCGTGGTTCCATTTTGATGGTTTTGTTGAGATTAGTAATTGTAAGAAAGGAAAATCGTGGTCAGTTAAAAAGAGAAAATTGAAGGGTAAGAAACCATCAACGGGTCGAAATTAAATTGTATATTTTTACAATAGTAAAAATATAATTTCACTATTTTAATAATTTATATCTTTAAAATTTTTAAATGATTAAATTAATTTTTTATTATTTTTAAGAGATCAAAGTACAATTTTGTCATTATTAATTTAAAATTTTATGAGTTATAAAAAATCTAAACGAAATTTCTTTTATTTTAAGAGAAACCATATCCCTACCTGCTCCTTGACTCCGCCACTAATAGTAGGGGTAATATAATTTGTAATTTAATATTTAGTAACATTGATAAATAATAAAGCCAAGTAATTTTTTATTTAAAGTGATCGATAAATAATCAATTTTATCCTCACTCAATAACTACTCTTTAAATATTAAAAAAAAAGAACAAAAATTGCATAATTGTTGGTTTTTCTTTTGCAAAGTATTATATGCTTGCTTATATATATATATATATATATATATATATATATATATATATATATATATTCTCCTCGCCTCGTTCTTGTCTTGCTTTATGTTTTTTTTTTAATCTTTTTTTTTAAACTTCTATTGTAATTTTGATTTTTAAGTTCATGATTCTTATATAATTAACTTTATAATTTGAATTGGATTTTCAAGTTTATAATATTTGTCCAGCTTTGAATTTTTTTTAATTTTAAATCTGATTTTATAATTTTATTCAAGTATTGAGATTGCTCTCAATGAACTATAATCTTTCATACTGCTTTCTTTGATTTATCAACTAATATTATGACTACTTTCAACAGATTGGAGCACCAAGATTTTGTATTGCTTGTTCAGGGTGGCCCTTTAGGAAAATATCACTTTTGACCCTTTAATATTTACAAAATTATAAGTTAGTAAATAGTCAAATTATACATTGCCTCAAAAAATAATAAAATTTAATTTAATCATTTAAAAATTATAAAGATATAAGCTAATACAATATCAAAATTGCATTTTAAAGGCCAAATTATCATTAAGGTTGAAAAGTGTTTTTGAAAATATTGGCAATGTTTGTCATTGCTGTCAAAAAGTACTTGTCAGAAGATAAAATCTATTTTAGACATAATATTATAAAGTAAAAAAATTAAATGATATTGAAATTTGTCAATATTATGATATAAGGAATATATAAACTTAAATTATAATAAAAATATTAAGAATAACTTATTAAGTAATTAATATTATGATATATGTAATACATGGTTTTATACCCCCATCTGCAACAAGACACGTGACACTTTAGAAGACGTCTGAACAGTAAGCTTCTAAACTCACCTTCCCGAAGGGACTATCAGAACAATGGATGGCCTGATCTTCATTAGGAACATAGAATTATTTGGTCACCAAACATCATGTGGGCTCTACTACTTCATCCCATCAGAGTCAAAAGGGAGGCCCTATTATAGACATCATCGTCCCATTCAAGACACCCCTCCAAATATTTCATAATGATGGCTAGATGGAATGTTAAACTCTCGTTTGGCGAACTGGTATGTTTCGAGGGTTATTTTGATGAAATCGTCTAAATAGCAAGATTTACACTGGTTAACGTTGGCGAAATCACTGGTGAAGTATTTCGTTGAGCTTTGCCAAGTTTGTGGATTCTTATTTTTCAATTGGCAAGTTCCTTATATTGGTGAGATCCTTATTTGGCAGACTCTTTCGCTAATAAGTCCGTCACCTGTGTTTTGTGTTGTTATAATGTAATTGTGCATTAGAAATACTGGTTAGTGGGACACGTTTAAGTTATCTGGCATCCTAGTGGAGGTAACGTGTCAATAACCACGACACTTGGAGAGCCTCATAGGACGTGATTAATTAGTGAAAACGTGTTTGCATGATTACTAATTAGAGATTTACTTGAGTGGGATTTGGACTAGAATTAGCTATAAATAGGACAACTCAGTAGTGGAGAAGATTTTTATTTCATCTTCTCTGCTCACTTTCGTTATCATTGAAAAAAAAAAACCAGAAGTGTTCTTTATAATTAATGGAAGAACTTATCACAAAGCTTGTAGAAACTACCTTCATTAAGTTGTATGTTGGTAAACTCTTAAATCCTTCTTTAAGTTTTATCATATAGGAAGGAGTTGTCATTAGAGTTGTTCAATAGGGTTTCCATTTGAATACTGGACATGAATAAAACTTCCTTCTTGAAACTGTTTGCATGTTTACAGATTCTTGTTATTATGATTGAACTTCGGTTGTTCTTGTATTTAAAAGAATTATTTGATTATTTTTAACCAAAGATACGAAAGAAGGTCTCAGTGCTAAGGGAAAAGAACTCGTCGAGTAGAAAACTCAATGTGAAGGCTTCTGATGAGTTCCTTTGTAGTTTGAGTCTATTAATTGTATTAACATGTTGTTAATTCAGGTAAGTCACTTTAACCTTAGGTTTTGGCATGCATGTCAAAAGAACGTGGTATGAAGTCGATGCATGTACTGTTAAAAGTCAGTAAATTATAGATAGAAGTCCTACATGTGCATTTATATAAACACTCCTTCCTTGGTGCATAAGAATCGTATCCGAAATTACGTAATGAGGTATTGTAGGGTTGATACGTATGATGGTGAAAAGAAGAAGGAAGATACAGTATTATACGTTTCGCCTCTGGTATGTCACTTTGATGTAAATCATGACTGGTGAATACCCGGCCTTACGGGAAAACACACATGGTTTAAAATACAATGAGGAATATTGAAGGATATAATTGTTCTACTGGCTCTATAGAGCGGCATAAAGAAAAAGGAATTTTAGTTCTTTGGAACAAGGATCACAAGATAGCACAAGGAATAGAGTGTATTAGTATAAGGTGCATAAATGTTTTAGATGATGTGTGGAAAATTGCATGATGTGTAAAAAGTATGTGAAATGGTTATGAAAGTTTTTCTATAATGTGGCATACCAATAGAATAGTCGTGATGTGTGCCCGTCAAATGTTGGTCTCTAATAGCGGATAGTGTCTGCCAATGGGCTGTATACTGGCTTTATGGAGCGGCATGAAGAAAAAGGAATATTAATTCTTCAGAACAAGGATCGGAAGCTAGCACAAGGAAGGGAGTGTAATAGTATAAGATGCATAAATGTGTTAGATGATGTGTGGATAATTGCATAATGTGTAAAATGTATGTGAAATGGTTATGAAAAGGTCTATAATGCGGCATACCAATAGAATAGTCGTGATGTGTTTCTGTCAAATGTTGGTCTCTAATAGCAGATAGCGCTCACCAATGGGCTGTGTCTGCTTGCAGGGAGTATCTGCCAATGGATACTTTGAATAAGGAAATTGTATCCGCCTAAATTTGCATGTCTTTTAGAAAGTCTATGCATTGGTCTTGCGGTGCCAGTTAAAACTTATTGTGAGATTCTGCTTCCATGGAACTTACTAAGTTATTATGAACTTATTTAGTCTTTTTTTCTTCAAACTTCAGGTGTTAGGTTGGAAGAATTGTAGAAGGAATTCGGCCAGAACCGTGGCCTCTTTTGTGATCTATCTTTTATTCTTGCTTGTAACATGTAATCGTTGGGGATAGGATGACTTATATTCCATCAGTTTTAAACTCAAAAGCTTGTACCTGAAATGTTAAGTTTGTATCTTTGGATTCTTTTGAGCAGTACTGTTTGGCTATATGCCAAACTATTTTAAATTATGATAGTCAACGAGTAATGAAATTTTGAACTATTGTATGAGTATTTATTTACTTTTACGTTATATATAAACAAGTAAATGTTTATAAGGCTTTTGCCAAATGTTCGATTAAACTATGTTTAATTATACATGACGTATTATTGCATAAGGTGCTTTTAAAAGTTTATATGTCATTCGATATTTTGGGTTAACACCCTAATGCATGGAGTATCCCCAAACCTAAAGTGCTAAAATTTCAAAAGTTTTCATTAGTCTAGTTGGTTTTAAATTGTGATGTTACATACCCAGATTCGATGATCGGGTCAGGTATAGGGTGTTATAGTTTTATTGGTATCAGAGCTTCGATTTAGTCGATTATCAAAAATCAATGTAAGTTAGAAGCCTTGTGATGCATGTTACATAATTCTAGTTTAATCCCTTATAGTGTTGTTAAACTAAGTTTGTGTTTTGTAGAAAAGAAAAGAAAATATGTCAGTAAACTTCAAGAATATTGAGGGAGAGAAGACGAAGAGCAACACTCTTCCTAAAGCTAGTAGTCCGAGTCCTACAGCAAGACAGGGAGCTTTGGAAGTTGAAACCAAATAAGCTCTCATAGAAATGATGGGCCATGTCATAGGGCAGTGGTTCGATCGATATATGGGTATTGCACCATCCTTTTCTCATCGATGAGGTGATGAAATGGTGAGACTAGTAGAGACAGTAATAACAGTTGAAGCAACACCCTATGCAAATCCCACATTGGAAAAGCATGGGATAGACTTGGGCTATATAAAAGGTAGTAACATTTAAATGGTAAGAGACCTTTTGGGGGTGTATGGCACTTCCAAAAACAACGTCGTAAGGGTAATGTACGCCCAAAACGGGTAATATCTTATCGGGCTGGGTGTTGGCTATGACATTTATTGGTATTAGAGCCATTCGCCGTGCCTCTTAGGCGATGGTGGGGCAAACCTTAGTGAGGACGCTGAGTCCTTAACAAGGGTGAATGTAACACCCTAGGAAAATCTCACATCGGTAAAGCATGGGAGAGACCTAGACTATATAAAGGGGTCGCAACACTTAAGTGGTAAAAGGCCTTTTGGGGGTATATGGGTGCTCCTAAGAATAAAGTCGTGAAGTCCATGTGTGTCCAAAGTAAACAATATCTTACCGAACTGGGTGTTACGTATGACATTTATAGGTCGTTAAATGTTGCACCTTTTGTTCCTGTAGTAACAGTGTCCTGTGGGGACCTAGTGGAGGCAATTGGCAAGCATGGTGTGAAAGAATTTAAAGAAAACAGGGAGGATGACCCAGTGGTGGTAGGGAACTGACTCTCACGAGTCTGTTGAGTAATAGAAGAGCTATAATGCTCTCCAACTAAGAGTCTACAATGCACAATTTCTTTGTAGAGGATGAAGCGTATCAATGGTAGACTATAGTAACTAGTATTAACCCTAGAGATCAGGTGAACTAACAGTTTTTCTTGAAGAAGTTTAGGGAGAACTTTATCCACAAGTTCTTCATTGAGCAAATGAAGAAGAAATTCCTAGATTTCAAATAGGGGAAAATTATCGTGTTTGAGTATGAGCGAGAGTTCATTCGGTTAAGTAAATTGTAACGCGTAGGTTTGTGCAAGTGTACACAGTCGTTATCAAGTAATAAGTAAGTATCGAGTTATCATCTCCACAGGGATTGTATTTGTGTTAAGTCACTTAATTTGTAAAATTATATTAACAATTTGGTAAATAAAAACACAATATAGTTGGGAAGTGGTGATTAAAATATATTAAACTAAATGCAATTATCCCTAATGCAAATTATCCTAAGTATGCAAACTATATGAATGAAATAGATTTTAGTAAAATTAAACACAATTTGCAACAATTATAACATAAATAAACTAGGACAATTACTTTAATTAAACTCAATTTATTATCAACATGCTTAATAACATTCAAAAAAACATGGCAACTCGATCTTTCATGAGTTTGGAAACCACATTAGGTCATTTCGAAATCCTTCACTTAGTAAATATGCATTTTACTGATACTTATTTACCAAGGGTTTCTTAGCATTCGTGTGAGGTAACAGGGACATGTCAGGTTTGAAACAGTTTAATCACACAATCTAAAAACTATGCAGATAACAGAGCTTGGTTAGAGTTGTTATGCAACCTACAATTTAATCGGGTCAGGATCTAAATTGAGCGTGCACATTTCAATTATACGTCCATTAGCCGTCGTCTGGTCAAGATCGCTCAGCTAATTCAGGTGTATTTCAATCATGTATGAACGAAATACAAACTTGATTTTAATTGAAAACATGATCGATTGAGACACAAACATTATAAGCATGAATCAAATAAATATTACTTAATGAAAGCAATCATCCTAGCTTAAATAAAATTAAGCTAACATTGTTGTAAATAAGAACCAAGAACACATAGCAAACATCTCTAGATTAAATTAAGGAAAAGAAAGATTAAACTCAACTCAAAGTGGCTGTCACCCAAGAATCTGACTGACGAGGCTCCTTCGTTCCTTTGCTTTGCTCATTTGTTGATGGCTCTCCAAGGTGGTTGACCAAGGGTTCTTTAAGAGGCTTAATTGCTAAAATATCTATGAAGAGATGATGCTAGGCATGGGAATGGAAAAGGCTAAGAGAATTTGAGAGAAGAGAGAATGATGAATGATGAGAATAAATAAGGAATGATTAAGGGATGATTGAGGGATGATGAATGAGGGAATGAGAGGGTCTTATTTATAGGTGATGAGAGGGGATAGTTTGCTAAAAATAGTAGATGTTAACATCTTCAAATCTCCTCAAATTGTGACTGGCCATGCTTACTGGCTTTTCACTTGATTTTTGCTTTATTTTTAAGCAATTTTAGATGCCCCACAACTCAGGACTGAGACTCGGTCAATCGTAAATCTTCGAGCAAATCTCTAATTTCTTTAACACTGCAAGGACCTTGTGTAATTAAACCAAAGAATGGTTTAAATGGACAGCCTTGTGTAGCCGAATATTGGGTTGACTTGGTCTCCAATTTGGACGGTTTTGTAATCCAGCAAAGCTATCAGACCTGTCCAAAATAAATCAACAAGTTAAAGGACCAAAGAATAAAATTTATCCAATTTAATTAATTAATTAAAATCCAAATTATTAATGAAATATTTTAAAATGAATTATTAAATATAATTTTATATTTTATTATTTAAATTAATCATGTATGGCCCACTTTATGTCTTAAAAAATATAATATATTCAAATTAATATAAAATAAGCTATTTATTGCATGAAAACTATATAATAAAGCATAAAATCACATTTTAATAATTTCTATGTCCTAATTTCATATTTTCACATATTTCATTAATTTATTAAACAATTACTTAGTTTTAACAACGGATTTAAGTAAAAAGGTGATAAGTTACATAGGAAAAATCTTATATATTTTTCTGTTTACACAAATATTGTAAAGACTTGGTCCTATATGAGGAAGGTATTTGCATAAGATTTGAAGGAGGGTTAAATGAAAAACTTCGGGTGTTGTTGTCTGTATTAGAGATCTGGGATTTGGCTACCTTGTCTCTGAAGGCTTAGAGAAGGGAGTCAACGATTCCGAAAGGAACAAAGTCAAAGATAGGAAGGAAAACAAGCACGGAGCCTCTAGTGCATTTTCAAATGCTGGATTCAAAAGGCCTAGGGATGTAAAAGGTTATTGTGTTGCTCTAGTAATGGAGTCTCAAACTGTTAGCTTCCACCAAAATCGAAGTGGACATCAAGCCACTTCCATGGCTAGTACTGGTGGATCAAAAAAGATAAGGGTTCCCGTTTATAATAATTACGGGAAAAACCATACTGGAAGATGGTGGAAAGTCACCAGGGCCTATTATAACTGTAGAGCACTCAACTATCTGAAATGAGATTGCCCAGCAAGAGGACGAGGGAACATTGAACACTCTATTCAAGTACTTTGAGAGTCTCATCTAGAGGTGAAAACTAGGACTGTGGCAAAGTCTGGGTCTATACAAGCAGTTTCAATAAGGAATGTAACTAAGCCGATATCGAAAGCTTCAACTAGAGTTTACATGATGCATGCAAAAGAGGACACTAAAGCCCTCGATGTTATCATTGGTAATTTTTCTTTATTCAACAACAACATTCATGCATTGATAGATCTTGGATCTACTCATTATTATATATGTGATAAGTTTGTGGATGAAAAGAGTCTTAAAGTTTCCTTACTGGGGCTAGTATGATAGTTACCAACTCACTCGGTCAGAGTACTATGGTCAATAGAATAGTAAATGATTATTCTTTAGGTTTTTACAGATATGTCTTTTTGGTGGACTTGATGCAACTGAGTTTTCATGAGTATGACGCCATATTGGGGTTGGATTGGCTGACTCGGAATAATGCAATTGTTGAATGTAAATCTAAAGATGTGTGGCTATTTTTCCCAGATAGAAACAAGGTGTTTATTTCAGGGATGAAGCATGATATCAGGAACAATATAATCTCAGTTGTTTCATCTTATAAGATGATTGTAAAGGGTGAAGACACTTATTTGGCGTACATTTTAGATTCAACAATGGTGAAGAAAGACTTCAAACAAGTGTCAATTTTGAACGAGTTTTCGGATGTCTTTCTGGAAGAACTTCCAAGTATACTGCCAAATAGGAATGTGGAGTTTTCAATTGATGTTATGTTAGGAATTGCTCCTATTTCGAGTGCACCATATAGAATGGTGCCAGTACAATTGAAAGAGCTAAAGACTTAGTTGCAAGAATTGTTAGACAAAGGATTTATCAGGACAAGTGTTCCATCATGGGGTGTACCAATCTTATTCGTTAAGAAGAATGATGAGACTCTTTGTTTGTGTATAGATTATCGACAGTTATATAAGGTGACAATCAAGCATAAATACCCGCTACCTAGAATTGAAGATTGTTTGATCAGTTGAGTGGAGCTAAGGGGTTCTCAAAGATTGATCTTCATTCGAGGTATTATCAAGTCAAGATCAAGGGGGATGATATTTCTAAAATTGCCTTTCGCACTCGCTATGGGCATTATGAATTCCTAGTTGATGTGATTCCAACCAAAACACTAAGTCAAAATTAGATGGGTTAAAGAATGATGTTAATGGGCCGAATCATCATGGTCCAACTATGCAAGGAACATCTAAGACTATGCAAGATCCTTTGCTAATGCCAATTAGGTCAATTACAAGGGCCTGACCCAAGTGCTTCAAGGAATCTCTTAATGGGCTTCTACATGGACTATGGGATCAAGTCTAAGTCAATCATGTTCAAATCAGGTCGATCCCAAATCATATTCTAGTTCATGTAGTCCAAGTGATGGAAGAATGCTCTAATGGGCTTGAATTAAGCATTCGACCACTTTGAACCTTTTAAATCCTTTTAAAGTTTTATTGCATTTAAATATGTTTGCATTTCATTTAATCCAAAAATTTTATTATATGCTTCAATTAAGTGTTAAGATATGTTTGCTTATCATCATTAGTTGTATTTGTGTCGTTTATTTCATGTTAAGATTATAGTTTAAATCTAGTTTTGTCATGTTGATAAAGTGTCATGTTCATGGAGTCTTTGAGTTGAATTCTAGTATGTTTGTTGCATTGGTCTCATCCCTTTTTATATGTGTTTGTAGGGACTATTTAGTTGGCCAAATCAAGACCTTTCATGCACCCTCATCAAAGCCGAATACATGCACCCTCATCAAAGCTGAATACATGCACAACTTAATTCATGGATTCATCAAGATCATACAATCACTTAAGGTACATGTGATCATTTGTATGGAGGACCAAATACTTGGATACATGTACTTGTTGTGTGATCGAATTAAAGGAATGTACATAGTGCATGGATGGTTGCTTGAAGGGAGGATTAACTTGATCGATCATCTTCTATTCATGCATGGCCACATGCATAGATGTCCAAGGGGGAATGTGCTTCCATAAATTCTACACAATAAATGTTCACATGCATGCATAAAGTGGGGAATGAATTTTCAAGATACATGCAACAAATTCATGAACAAACCAGCCATTAAAATGCCTAATTATGAAAATGCATGTACCATGCAAATGCATGTTTGGTCAAGGGATATGGAAAAGACCATTGGTGTCCATTCTAAGTATTTGAACCCTTCTTCCATGCTAAGCATACATGCACGGTCCCAGTATGAGGAACTTGACCATTCGAATGTTCAATGAACCATCATCATACATGAATGTATTTTAATTCCATGCAAGAACTTCTTTATGGCCAAATGTGGCTATTAAGTTACCTAGCCCTATAAATAGCTTAAGTCTGGTCATTTGTAAGGTTAGACTATTTTGAATATAAACTTTATTTGTGAGATAATTCTCTCTTTGTTCTTGATTGAACTATCAAACTTATCAAGCCGTAAGGTTTGTCACATACACCCTTATCTTAACACTCTGTTCATCCATCTTGGAGTGTGATGACTTCACTAAACCATGGTTCAAGTAAATTGTGAGTTAATCAGGTCGGGTTCAACATAACTTCGGTTCCTTATACTACAATTACTTCGGGTCAAGGTTCCACCCAATCGTTCCTATTCAAGACGATCCTAACAAATTTACGAATTTTCCAACTATCGAGCATAGGTCTCATTGATCTATTTTCAAGGTTTTATTCAGATCTGGGAAATCACATAACTGGTAATGCTTTTTGGTTTTACTAATGCACGAGCGATGTTCATGAACTAGATGAATATGGAGTTTTCAATTGATGTTACATCGGGAACTGTGCTATTTTGAGTGCACCATACAGAACGACGTCAGTAGAATTGAAGGAGTTAAAGACTTAGTTGCAAGAATTGTTAGACAAAGGATTTATCAGGCCAAGCATTCCTTCATGGGGTGCTCCAATCTTACTCATTAAGAAGAAGGATGAGACTCTTCATTTGTGTATAGATTATTGACAGTTAAACAATGTGACCATCAAGAATAAGTGTCTACTACCCAGAATTAAAGATTTGTTTGATCAATTGAGTGGAGCTTGGGGTTTCTCGAAGATTGATATTCATTTGGGGTGTCATTAAGTTAAGATCAAGGGGGTGATATTCCTAAAAATGCCTTTTACACTCGCTACGGGCATTATAAACCCCTGGTAATGCATTTTGGTTTGACGAATACGTGAGCAGTGTTCATGGACTTGATGAATGTAAAGTTTTCAATTGATGTTACATCGAGAATTCTACTATTTTGAGTACACCCTACAAAATGATGCTAGTACAATTGAAGGAGTTAAAGACTTAGTCGCAAGAATTGTTAGACAAAGGATTTATCAGGCAAAGTGTTCCATCATAGGGTGCGTCAAGCTTTTTTGTTAAGAAGAAGGATGGAACTCTTCGTTTGTATATAGATTATCGGTAGTTAAACAATGTGACAATCAAGAATAAGTATTCGCTGCTAATAATTGAAGATTTGTTTGATCATTTGAGTAGAGCTAGAGCGTTCTCGAAGATTGATCTTCATTCGAGGTATTATCAAGTCAAGATCAAGATGGATGATATTCCCAAAATAGCCTTTCGCACCTACTACAAGCATTATGAATTCTTGGTAATGCCTTTTGGTTTGACAAATTCACCAACGGTGTTCATGAACTTAATAAATAGGGTATTCTAGCTCTATCTTAATCAATGTGTAGTTGCATTCATCAACGATATTCTAGTTTATTCAAAAAGTGAAGTGGAGCATAAGTAGCATTTAAGGATAGTTTTGAATGTCCTCTGTGAAAATAAGTTATACTCCAAGTTCAGTAAGTGTGATTTTTAGTTAAAGGAAGTTCACTTCTTAGGCCATGTTATTTCAGCGTATGGAATTAAAGTATATCCTGAGAAGATTAGGGTTATGCTAGATTGGAATCCGTCAAAGAGTGTCACCAATGAATGCAGTTTTCTTAGATTAACGGGTTACTATAGAAGGTTTGTAAAGGGGTTTTATGATTGCAATGCCTTTGAAACGACTTCTGAGGAAGGATGAGAAGTTTTGTTGGTTTGACAAATGCCAACAGAGTTTTGACGAGTTAAAGGAGGCATTAATCAAGGCCCCAATCCTGAGTCAATCAGAGTCAGGAACATAATATGTGGTGTTCATTGATGCATCCCTAAATGGCTTGGGATGTGTACTCATGCAAAATTGTTTTCACATTTAAGGAGCTTGAATACAATCATTTTCTTTATGTTTTAATTGAATACTTAGATTTAATAAAATGTGCAACTCGCGTCTTTTATTGACCTTAAGGATCGAATGAGGCCTAAGAGAAAGCTAATGTACTTTGTAAGTGTGCAGGAGACCATTAGAAGGAATTTTCGGCCAATCATGAAAGCTATGTTGCAACATGAGAGATCGGATGCCGCAACATAGAAAGCAGAAGGAAAATGCCTTCAATGTCGCGACACAAGCTGAAGGTGTAGACAGCTACAGAGGAGTAGACTGGTTGCTATATCGCGACACAGGTCCTGGTATGTCCTGACATCGACTTTGTAACGAGAATAAAACATAAAGTAGGGGTGTTTTAATCTGTACAATCAAACTTATAGCTTGGGAACGTTAACTAAGCTAGGGTTAAGGACAAAAGCTACCTGAATGCTATAAATAAGCTCGTTTGGCACACATTATAAACATCATTCGAATAGCTGAGATTCTCTCTTTAAATTTAATTTCATTTTCTTAGTTTTTCAGAGTTTCATTTATTTTGTTCTTTATTTTCTTTCAAGAGATTTGAGTTGTAAAAGAGATCAAATTTTATGGATTTGCATTCATTATCAATATCGATTAGGCTTTTCTTAAACCCTCTACTATTCATTTAATATGATTAATTGTTTCATCTACTCCACGTTGTTTATGAAAGCCATGAGGAACTAATCCTTCTATGGAGGATTGGTGAGTAGAAGCATGACCTTTTAACTGTTTTGTAGGGTTATTCAATGAATCAATTGTTTGGGAAAGGAAGAACTTGGACAAACCATAGGCCTAACAGCCCAGGGAAATCATCAATGTGGGAATTAACCCAAAATTGGTATTGCCCATTCGTGAACACCTTGACCCCAAACCAATCTGGACTGTGAGTGTAGGGCCCAAAATTTGCTCGGGCCATTGTAAACCAAATTAAACCAAAAAATAAATTACAATAAAACCACAAATACAAATAGACTAAAGTGTCTATAGTCCATTTACATTTAAAACCCAAATTAGGGCCCAAAAAAAACAAACCTAAATCAGCCTACCCAATTGCCCTAACAAAACCCAATCCCGAAATTGGCCCGAATGGCCTAGATAGCTTCAGCAAACTGAAACCCTAAGGGTTCCAGAGGTTAACAGTGCACACACGCCACCACGCACGCCCTCACGCAGCCTCCGTACCGCCAGCGCCTCCGTATAGCCATGTCACCTTCGTACCTACAAATCAGACGATGACGACAATAAATACAGAACAAAAAGAACCAAAAAACAGTTGTAATTTTCATTTTTTTAGTTCTTGGTTTTTATTCTGATTTCGGCTTTAAAAAGGCCGAAAACAAACCCTTGTAACGATTACAGTCGATACGTATACAGAATATATACAAAAATACGGAGAAATCAAAGTTTTTTGGAAAGGTGATTTTTGGCTTTTAATATTCTTTTCTTTCATTTTTGTTCTCTTAAAAATTTCTGTTTTATTGTTCGTGTGGAAATCAAAAACAAAGGAAGGGACTTACCTTCGAAAGTTGAACCGACGGTCTGCCTTTTTCATCAAAATCGAAGCGAAGGTGGTCGTCGAGGTTAGTATTCGAGTCTGGCTTGAAAGAGGGCAGGCGATCGAGACTAAATCGGTTACTGATCGCCGATTTCTATGGCGTTGAAGTGGCAGGAATTTCTTTTTTCTTCTTTGCGGCTAAGAACGAAAATAAGGAGGGCTAGGATTCGGTTTAAAATAAAGGTTAATTCATTTTTAAACCCGGTATTAATAACCTAAAACGACACCGTATTGGCTATTGCCCAATGACCCGACCCGAATGCAGCCAAGATCCGCGTGTTTCAGTCTCTGAGGGAATATTGCGCATTTAATGCTTCCCTGTTTAGTCGCAATTTGATTAGGTCCCATGTACGTTTCCTGTGTTTTTTTAATTAATCTCTGTAATTTAAATGCTTTTTCAATTTAACCCAATCTGTACGCAGCGTTTCTGTAAATGGGAATATTGCATTTTTAATCCTCGTTTATTTACATGCATTCCTGATTCTGTTTTCATAATTTCATTTATTTAAAAATTATTCTTTTAATTTTTTTTATTCCAATTGGTCCCCATTTTTTATCTATGTATCTTATTTTTGTTTTTCTTAATTAATTTGATTATTCAATTTTAAATGGTTTTAATATATTGTTTTAAAATGTTACTAATTGTTCAGTTTTATTTATTTTTCTTGAATATCTTTTAAACTTATGTTAATATAACTTGTTTATTTTAAAATTCTCTTTTATGTATATTTTTTATTTAAGATTTATATAATATGTTTAAATACTTTTATACCTCATTATTATTCAAATTAAACTATTTCTTGATATAGGCATATTATTCATATTTTTTACTTTATAGATCTTATTCATTTTGATGGATATTTTATCTAGTATATTATGTAGATTTTTGTTTATAATGTTTATTTTAAAATTCATTTGTGTACTATTAGCTAATATATTTTAATTTTTTGGTTTAAGTATATTATTTTATATACTATTTATTTTAATTTTCTTTTTATATAATATTTGTTTTAAAATTCTTTAATATATTACCATTTGATATATTGTTTATTTTATTAAAATCTCTCATATATTACTTGTTTTAAAATTCATATACATATAATTGGTTGTCATATAACATAATATATTGCTATTGCATAAACTTTGAATTGCTCTCTTGTGTTTTCATTATGGGCATGTATTCTTATTTTGTGATTGCGATTATATCTTTGCTTTATTATTGTATTGTGATTAAGATTTCCCATTTATTTATGAAAATCGTTCATTTTTATGTAAACAAACCAATAAAATGCATTTTGAGTCGATTTTGAAATTGCGTATTTCAAAGTAAGGCGATATTTGTGTGTTTGGAAATTCGAAGAATCCTGCCCTATCGTGCTGGGTTTCGATTTTTTTTTCAAATAACCAAATAACCTTTTAAAATTATGCCCTTGTTTCCAAAATAAGGCAATATTTGTGTGTTTGGAATTTCAAGGAATCATGCCCTATCGTGCTGGGTTTCAGTTTTCCGTTTGACCCAATAACCAAATATCCTTTTTAAAATTTTGTCCATGTTTAAAAAAAATAAGGCAATATTCCGTGTTTGGAATTTCGAGGAATCGTGCCCTATCGTGCTGGGTTTTGGTTTTTCGCTTGTCCAAATAATTGAATAACCTTCTAAAAATCTCAACGCGTGAACTTTGGAAATCATGAGAGGATCTTAGTATCGAGGGTTTGAAATGTCGTATCCTATTGTGCTGAATGTGATGTTTTATTTCTTTGGAGAAAGAGAATCTTAGATTCCAATTCGAGCTATCCTTTTTTTTAAAAGGAATTTCATTTCTAAATCCTTTTCCAAATTCCGGACGTTAGGACATTAATTAATCAATTTGGTACTAATTTTGGGCGCTGTGAGGGTGTTAATCTTTCCTCGCAAGTAACTGAGTTCCGAACCTGTTTTCTTAGATTTCGTAGACCAAAATTAGTGTTTTAATAAATCAAAATGTTTTATTAAAATAATCCACCTTAAGGTGACCCAATCACACCTTGAATGAAGGAGCAGTGGCGACTCCATATTTCGTTTTTAAGTCGACCCCATTTTTCCAAACAAATACAAAAAAAATGGTTTACACAGCTTGGCGACTCCACTGGGGAACGCGAGAGAGTCAAGCCATAAAATTGATTACTTTCTGTCCTTTGTCGAGAATTTGAAAATTTGATACCTTTGTTGCATTTGTTGGTGTCCTTGCATGTGATTGTTATTTCCTTGTAGACATTGTATTGCATAACCGTTATGGTTGCACCTATTAAGTAGGAGTGAGAAACTATGCCTTCGTGAGGTTTTCACCTCCGCATGGGCTAGTGGACTGCTTCCGGGATACATCCATACTTATGTCTTCGTGAGGTTTTCACCTCCGCATGGGCATAGGGAAATGTATTCCCCTGAATCGAACTTGATTCATATGAGCCTATAATGGGTGAGGATTGAGGAATCTGCTGGTTCAGTTACCCTTTTCCTTAGAACTTTATCTCATATAGTGGACCGTAGGAACCCGCTAGATGTACTAGTGCTAAATGTTAGTGGTTACCTATATAGGTGTTTGATTATTTTCCATTTGCCTTAAATCTTGCTATTTGCTACTGACTTGTGTATTTTGTTTATGATTGCATGACATTACATATTTAAGGAGGAGTCGATTCGTGTTCGGTTACTAAGTTAGAAGGCTTAACATGGAGAATGAATTCCTTGATAGAGTCGAGGATAACGCGGCAGTCCGCACATGGCCGGAGAAGCTACAATTAGAGAAAGGGGACAATCTGGCTATAGGATACATATTAGAGTTGTGGGACTTTACTCGCGTCAGTGTGATACAAAACGAACTGCAAGAATTAAGAGATATATGGGCCCATTGGGATGAGGGAACTAAGCATTGGTTCTACCAGAATTATGGCGACATACCCTATTTACTAGATGTCAAGGTAGACAAACATTTGTTTTGGGCTATGACCCAGTTTTAGAATCCTGCGTATAATTATTTCACTTTTGGGAAGGTAGATTTGGTACCCACTATAGAATAGTATACGACTTTGCTTCGTTGTCCAAGGATCCTAGTCGACAAAGCTTACTCTAAGGCAGTTAATGGCCCGACTTTCGTGAAGAAGTTAATGAGTATCACCGAGATGAGCGAGCCTTGGGTTACGGCTCGAATTCAGCAAAAAGGGGATGGTAAATCTATCCCTTGGGTGATTTTGAGGGATTTGATCTTAGAACACCCAGATGCAAAGAAGAAAGTAGATATCTTCGCCTTGAGCATTTATGGTTTGGTGATTTTTCCTAAAGCTTTAAGGCACATAGATGAAGCTGTCACTAACTTATTTGATCGTCTGGATAAAAGAATCACGCTGGCACCTACAATTCTAGCTGAGACATACAGATCCTTGAGCTTGTGTCGGAGGGCAGGCGAACGAAGATTTAGTGGATGTGCGCAACTGTTACTAGCATGGTTTCACGGACATTTCTGGAAGGTGGACAAGGTCTCTTACCAGATTTTCTCCAAAGGTTATTCCCCATTAAAGGAAGAGGTACCTACGCAAAGGAGAAACGACATCTCAGAAGAAAGATGGATGGCAATCCTTCAAAATCTCAAAGAGGAGGATGTCGAATGGAGAGCCTTTTAAATGGTCCCCAATGAGATTCTTTATCGATGTGGGAACTTTGATTATGTCCCTCTGCCCGGAATTTGAGAGGTCACTGGATACATTCCATTGCTTGCATTAAGGCAATACAAGACGAGGCAATTTATACTAGTGACTTATGGGCTTGCTCAATCTGAATTCTCATATAAAGCGGACAATTATAAGAAAAGGGTTCGGGAGGTTTATGACGCTTGGAAGCAGACTCGCCTGATGAAGAGATTGGTCGTTGGTGCTATGACGACGCCTGAATTTAATGATTGGTTCAGCCGAAGGATTAATGATAATATACCTGGATCGAGTTTGGAAGGTGCTCGATCAATAGAAGAATGCTTGTAAGTTATCCCGTCAGAGATAGAGATTATAAGGCAGGACTTCGAAAAGAAGAGTCTCGAGTTTGGAAAAAGGATCGAGCAGCTAGAGGAGGAGAAAATGCACTTAAGATTAGATGTGGAAGTACAAAAGGCTAAGGCTGAAAAATTCAGAAAAGGAAAAAACTGGGTTGAAGGGGATCTAGATAGCTTGAAGACCGACTATAAGAAGATGCGTCTATCAATGAGGACCACTGGTTTAGGAAAAACTTCGGAACAATAGCGTCAGGAGGTTCAAGGCGAAAAGACGAAGGCTGACCAATGGGAGGAGAAATGCCAAGAGGCACAAGCACGAAATGAATCTGTGGAAAAAAGCCTCTTGGAAAATCGAAATGAACAAAATGAGTTGAAGGTAAGAGTCGCGAAACTCGAGAGATCTCTTCATCATCATCGAAGCCGTAACTCTATGAAAGAATTAAGAGCAAGTTTGAACAAAATTGAAGAAATGAAAAAGAAGATTGAAGAATTAGAAGTAGCATTGCAGAATTGTCAAAACCGTATTGAGTCCTTAGAAATGAATGAAGAGCATTGGAAAGAGGAGCTTCACACTTCTCAGAATCAAGTTAGAAGTAGGGATTACATCATGGAGGAAGCCATCACCCAAATTCGAGAGATAGCCGATTACTTACAGACTTTGGCGTTACAAGCAGATATATTGAGCGTGCAGTATGAGTCGCAGTCAGATCGTGGACAGGAGTTAGCTTCACTACTTAGGAAAATTAAAGCTTTAGGTGCTAGGGCAAGGCCCTATTTGTAACTCGATTTTATGTAAAGGATTTTGTTTTCTAGTAAAGTTTTCTAAATGAAATTGAATTAGAATCAGCACCTTTTTTGCATTCATGCATTTGCATTTTCATTACATCTATATGCATTAAAGATCATTAAAAGATTCTAATTGAATAAAAATTATTTTAGCATTAACTTGGACATCGGCAAAACCAAACATCCCTACGGTACCTGAACTAAGACAAGAGATATGGATCAAAGGTTGGAAAAGCTTGAACAAATCCAAAGGGAGATGTAGGATAAACTTCAGCTGCAAATGTAGGAGTAGCTAGCTAAGATCCAACAAGATATGATGGATCAGATGATGGAATCACAAAAGAATATGATGTCTCAATTGACTCAATTACTGGCACGAGGAATAGAAAAAGGGAAAGGCCCTATGGATAATATTACGGAAAGTAATCAACACCCTCCTGGTTTTACTCCAACGCATGTACATGCACCACCAGAGATAAATCCCCAAAGGCCATCTGTCTCTATCAGGCCGCAACCGATTCAGACTGGAGCCTCGACACCGATGAGTTTCCAGGTTGGCTCAGGCTCTAACCCTGGCCATAATTCAAACAATCCAATTGTTCCTGACTTGGATGAAGTGGTAGGAGAGGAAAGAGTAACGACAGAATCCCAAAGGCAATTAGACTCGAAGAGAAGTTTAAAGCAATGGAAACTACTGACTTCCGTTGTGGAGTCGATGCGAAAGATTTAAGCTTGGTCCTAGATCTGGTGCTCCCACTGAAGTTTAAAGTGCCAGAGTTCGAGAAGTACAATGGGACTAGCTGTCCTGAAGCTCACATAACGATGTTATATCGGAGAATGACAGGATATGTCAACAATGACTAGTTATTAATCCACTGCTTTCAAGAAAGTCTGACCGGGTCTGCGGCCAAGTGGTACAATTAGTTGACCTGTTCCCAAATTGGCTCATAGAAGGACTTGCCTCAAGCTTTCATGAAACAGTACAACCATGTGACAGAATAGCACCCGATAGGGTTACACTCCAGAACATGGAGAAGAAGACAAATGAGAGCTTTAGGCAGTATGCCCAGCAATGGAGGAAGGTGGCGACGCAAGTCCAACCCCCACTTTTAGAGAAAGAGACGACTATGCTTTTCATCAGTACTTTGAAGGCTCCCTTCATCGACCACATGTTGGGAAGTGCTACTAAGAGCTTTTCTGATATCGTAATGTCTGGGGAGACGATAGAAAATGCGATAAGATGTGGGAAGATAGAATCAGGGGAAGGCACCAAGAGATCAGCCCTGAGAAGGAGGGAGAATGAGGTGAATAACACGAGCACGTATAACAAGGGTCATCCCAGAGTAATCACGGTGAGCCAGCCAAAAGCAACAACCGCTACTCAACAGGGTCCCCCGAGACAGGAATCCACCACAAGGGGAAACAGCGAACGAATACAATTCATGCCTATACCTATGACGTATAAAGAGCTGTATCAGAACCTCTTTGATGCACACGTAGTGTCCCCTTTCTACTTAACACTGCTGCAACCCCTGTTTCCTAAGTGGTATGACGCAAGTGCCCAATGTGAATATCATGCTGGGATCGCGGGGCATTCAATCGAAAATTGTACCGCGTTTAAGAAAATGGTCGAGAAGCTGATAAAAATGGGGGTAGTAAAATTTGACGACTCACCCGCACCGAATGCAGCAGGAAACCCCTTACCTAATCATACTGATCAAGGGGTAAATAGAATAAATGATGGTGAGAGGAAAGTCAAATATGAGGTTACAGAAGTCAAAACCCCATTGAGACAAGTTTGGAAGGAGATTGTGGAGAGAGGACTATTCATGTTGGATTTGGAGGAGAGGTCCGAAGGAAAAAGGAACCATTGTGAGTTCCATAATAGAGGAGGACATGGAATATAGGAATGCACTGAGTTTAGAGCCATAGTTCAAAATTTGATGGATAATAAGGAGATGGAATTTTTCGAGGAGATTGAGGGGTCAGAAAAACGAGAGGTTTGTGCTTCAGATGAAAGATCAATGGAAGGGGTCCAAAAGGAGAGTTGCCCAGTTGTGATCATCTCTAAGCTGAGAGTCAACGAAGCTGGAACAGAAACAACCCCGAGAGTCATAATTTAGAAACCTGCAGCATTTCTTTACAAGGATAGCAAAAGGGTTCCTTGGAACTATAATTGGAACGTGACAGTCCCAGGAAAGGAGAAACTGATCAATACTTCAGAAGGGGGACAGGAGATAGGTTTCTACACGTGCAGTGGGAAGCGCTACGATACACCAGCTGTAAAAGCCGATCCTATTAAAGGAAAATGTGTGATAGAGAATACAGCTGAGCCTGAATCACCTATCAATGAGTCGATGATCGAAAAGGAGGCTAAAAAGTTCCTGAAACATAACGAGTATAGCATCGTGGAGCAACTGTACAAACAACCAGTGTGCATATCGGTACTGGCCTTGCTTTTGAGCTCGAAAACCCACCGCAATGCATTAATGAAAGTATTGAATGAGACTTATGTCACAAAGGACATCTCCGTCAACAAGCTCGATCGTCTGGTCAATAACATCACTGCCGATAATTTTATCTTCTTTAACAATGATGAAATACCACTTGGAGGAAGGGGGTCTACAAAAGCCCTGCACATCACCACTCGATGTAAGGGATACACATTACCAGGATTCTTAATAGACAATGGTCCGGCATTAAATGTTTTGCCCCTATCCACATCAAATAGGCTGCCACTGGATAGTTCTCATATGAAGGCATTCCAGAATATGGTGAGTGCATTTGATGGCACGGAGAGAACGGTAATGGGCAGAATTGAAATACCACTTCTGATCGGCCCTAACACATATGAGGTGGATTTTCTGGTAATGGATATCAAGCCTTCCTATAACTGCCTATTGGGGAGGCCATGGATTCACTTAGCAAGGGTTGTTCCGTCTACGTTGTACCAAAAGCTGAAATTGGTGACGGAAGGCCGACTGGTAACCATAAACACAGAAGAAGACATCATCGCAGCCATGACCAGTAGCGCGCCATATTTAGAGGCAAATGACAAAGCGATCGAATATTCATTTCGATCATTAGAATTTCTAATTGCCACATTCGTTGTTGAAGGGAACAAGATCCCAATACCTAAAATATCTAAGACTACAAAAATGGGGCTGTGGTTAACTGTTGGAAGAGGAGCCTTACTGGGGAAAGGGCTCGGGAGACACCTCCAAGGAAAGTTTGAAGTGTCACTACTAAAGGAAAAATAAGACTACTTCGGCTTAGGTTTTAGGCCAGACGCAAGACAAAGAAAGAAGAAACTCGAAAAGAAGCAAGAGAGGAGAAGAGCACGGTTGAGCGGAGAGGAAATCAAGTGGGAGCCAATGATAATTCCGCACATATCTAAAACCTTTGTATCAGGAGGGGTCATTCATGCTGAGCATAAGACGCCAAAAGAAGAAGATGTTACAGCAATGTTGGATAGTGTCTACATTAATGCCATATCTGAAGAGACAATTGAAGGGGAGAACTTGTCGGGCATCTGCCCCTTTGAACCTGGGAGCGTTCTAAATAACTGGACTGCAGAAGAGATTCCTATAGTGTTTAGGACTATTTTAGAGAAATGTCTTAGAACACTTATTGCTCTCTGCATAGGAGTAATAAGCATCATTTGTGAAATAGGCTTATGTTCCAAAAATCTTTAATTCAATGAAAATGCTTCTGAATTTCTTGGACAAATATTCTTTATTCTTTCCAATTCATCCATAACCATATTTTACAAACAATCATTCTTTATTCCAAATATTCTTTTATTCTTTATGATCATGCCATACGAATAATTATTCTTAAATTTATTCGTTTTTGTATTTTCTTTGTACCTACAACAGATTCCCGAATATCAATGGCATGAGTGACACTGCTATTGGATCAGAATCCCCTTTTGAGAAAGACATGTGTTTAGAAGGATCCCAGGACTTTAAAGATGACAAAGACTGTGGTTTATCTCCAGACTTGTTAAGAATGGTAAAACAAGAGGAAAAACAAATTCTACCTCATGAAAAGACAGTAGAGGTCGTAACCTTGGAGGAGGGAAAAGCAGTGAAAATTGGAACATGCATAACCGAAAACACGAAGCGAGCCCTTGTAGAGTTACTTCAAGAATTCAAGGATGTTTTTGCGTAGTCGTACCAAGATATGCCGGTGTTAAGCACTGACATTGTAGTACACCGCTTTCCCATAAAAGAGGACTGCAAGCCAGTTTAGCAGAAGCTCCGAAGGATGAGGTCGGATATTGTGTTAAAAATAAAGGAGGAAGTCAAGAAACAGTTTGATGCCGGATTTTTGCAAGAGATCAAATATTTAGAATGGGTAGCCAACATCGTGCCCGTCCCTAAGAAAGATGGGAAAGTGCGAATGTGTGTAGATTATAGAGACCTAAATAAATCTAGCCCAAAGGATAATTTTTTGTTACCCCACATCAATACTCTGGTGGATAACACGATTGGTTACTCATATTTTTTCATTCATGGATGGGTTCTCGGGGTACAATCAGATAAAGATGCATCCTTAGGACATGGAAAAAACTACCTTCATAACCTTATAGGGTACGTTCTATTATAAAGTGATGCCATTTGGGTTGAAAAATGCAGGAGCTACTTACCAAAAGGCCATGGTGACTTTGTTCCATGACTTGATGCATAGAGAAATCGAAGTTTATGTTGACGACATGATTGCGTAGTCTAGAACAGAGGAAAAACACATTCGGGTTTTGAGGAAACTGTTCTTGAGGTTGAGAAAATTTCAACTAAAGCTCAATCCAATGAAATGTACTTTTGGAGCCAGATCTGGCAAATTGTCGGGCTTCATAGTCAGCGGGAAGGGAATTGAGATTGACTCAGACAAGGTTCGAGCTATACAAGAATTTCCTCCACCACGCACCCAAAAAGAAGTTTGAGGTTTCTTGGGAAGGTTAAATTACATTGCCCGATTCATTTCACAGTTAACTGAGAAATATGATCCCATATTTCATCTTCTGAAGAAGCATAATCTAGGTGTGTTGGATGATGATTGCCAGAAAACTTTTGATAGGGTCAAACAGTACTTGTCAAACCCTCGAGAATTGTCACCCCCATGCCCGAATAGGCCATTAATCCTGTATTTAACTGTGTTTGATCACTCTATGGGATGCGTACTAGGTCAACACGATGATTCGGGAAGAAAAGAAAAGGCGATATACTACCTTAGTAAAAAATTCACTGAATGTGAAATGATATATTCGCCAATTGAGAAATTGTGTTGTGCCTTGATTTGGACGACTCGGAGGTTGAGACAATACATGTTGTGCCACACGACCTGGTTAATCTCGAAGTTGGACCTTCTAAAGTACAAGATAGAGTCAACCACTTTGAATGGAAGAATGGCTAGATAGTAGATTCTCCTCTCTAAATTCGACATAGTTTATATGAGCCAAAAAGTTGTAAAAGGAAGTGCAATAGCAGATTTTCTGGCCAGCAGAGCTCTAGAAGAGTATGAGCCTCTAAACTTTGACTTCCCCAACTAAGAACTAATGTATGTGGCAATTACTGAAGAAGACGCTACGAAAAATCACCTCTGGAAATTAAAATTTGACGGAGCATTAAACGCCATAGGCAATGGAATTGGGGCAGTCTTGGTATCCCCAAATGGAGATCATTATCCTTTATCATATAGATTAGATTTTGATTGTACGAATAATATGGCGGAATAAGAAACATGTATCATGGGGCTCCGTGCGGCAATAGAACGCAAAATTAGAGTGCTGGAAGTATATGGAGATTCTGCATTGGTGATCTACCAATTGAAAGGTGAATGGGAGACAAGAAACCCCAAATTGATCAATTATCAAAAGATAGTTTTGGGGTTGATTGAAGAATTTGATGACATCACTTTCAACTATCTCCCGTGAGACGAAAACCAAATGGCCGATGCTTTGGCTACTTTGGCTTCCATGATTAAAGTAAACAAAAAAAAGGATGTAAAACCCATTCAAATGAGTATTTACGAGGCCCCAGCTCATTGTTACAATGTAGAGGAAGAAGAAAGAGATGACCACCCTAGTACCAAGATATATTGTGATATGTGAGAAATCATGAATATCCTGAACAAGCGACCGAGAATGATAAGAGGATGTTGAGGAGACTAGCCTGTGACTATGTCTTAAACGGGGAGATCCTGTATAAAAGAAGAAAGTATAGGTACTGTTGAGGTGCGTTGACACTGTTAAAGCTAAGAAAATTCTGGAAGAAGTCCACGAGGGTGTTTTTGGAACACATGCTAATGGTTTCACAATGGCGAGACAAATTATGAGATTCGGGTACTATTGGTCTACCATGGAAGGAGATTGCATCAATTATGCTAAAACATGTCACAAGTGCTAGATATATGGAGACAAAATTCATGTACCTCCCTCACTTTTGCATGTCATGACTTACCTATGGCCTTTCTCTATGTGGGACATGGATGTCATCGGGCCGATCTCTCCAAAGGCTTCGAATGGGCATCGGTTCATCATTGTAGTCATCAACTATTTCACCAAGTGGGTAGAAGATGCTTCATATGCCAGTGTTACTAAGTCGGTAGCCAGCAGATTCCTAAAAAAGGAAATCATATGTTGATATGGAATGCCCAAAGGATCATATCCGACAATGTGTTAAACTTGAACAACAGCACGATCGCGGAGGTCTGCAGTCAATTCAAGATCAGACATCACAATTCGTCACCGTATCGTTCAAAAATGAATGGTGCAGTGGAAGCAGCCAACAAAAACATTAAGAAGATTGTGGGGAAAATGGCTGAAACCTATAAAGATTGGCACGAGAAGTTACCATTCGCTCTCTATGCTTATTAAACATCAGTCAGGACCTCCATCGGGGCAACTCCTTTCTTATTAGTTTACGGAATTGAGGCAGTATTACCCATTGAAGTTGAAATTCCTTCCCTTTGAGTCTTGTCAGAGTTAAAGTTAGATGAAGCTGAATGGATCCAGTCTCGATACGATCAGTTGAACTTGATCGAGGAAAAAAGGCTAAGGGCTATTCGTCATGGTCAGATGTACCAGAAGAGAATGATGCAGGCTTATGACAAAAAGGTTCACCCAAGAGAATTTTACGAGGGAGATTTGTTTTTGAAAAAGATCCTCCCCATGCAAAAGGACTTCAGAGGGAAATGGATGCCAAATTGGGAATGACCTTATGTGGTGAAAAAGGCTTTCTCCAGAGGAGCGCTGATTTTGGCTGAGATGGATGGGAAAAACTTACCCAATCCTATAAACACGGATTCAGTCAAGAAATAGTATACTTGAAGAGGAAAGTAGGCAAAAGTGAAAACCCGCAAAGGGCGCTTTGAGACCTTCTAAAAAAAACAGAGAGGCCAAGGTGAAAACCCGCAAAGGGCGCTTTGAGACCAAAGGGGTTTTAAGTCGAAAACCTGAAAAGGGCGACTCAAATTGCAATCAAAGATGAGGTATGCGGTAATCTTGCCATACCCGAATTAAGAAAGAGGAGAGATGTTACGTCTTGGACCATCAAAAGAGTACTCTCAATCTCCTAAACACATATTGAGCAAAATTGTCTTCAGAAAGTCCGTGCAGAGAAGCTCAAGCTGCGATATCCGGGGCATCTATCTTTTCCCCTCATCATTTTGTATTCAAGCAATGTTTGCTTTCTTTAATTAACCTATTCTTTTCAGATTTTGTTTCTGATAAATTCCATTTTGTCCATCATTCGTGGTTATTTTCAAGCATTTTGTATTGAAGTAATGATTAATGGACTAATAATACTTTTGCAAAAGGAGTTTTGCATATTACTCTGAAAACTTCTAAATAATACGAGAACCTGAAACAGGACTTTTATTAAGAATTCACCAAGCCTAAGGGTTGGAAATGTTTGAGAAAGAAACTCCAAACAGTGACCATTTCTTCGAATTTGCTGTCAAAAATGTCGGTTGAACAAGAAGATAAGATATCATGTCAAGAACGCAACCTTGAAGAACACTGAGCAATGACAACCCTAAAAAAGAATCATTCTCATTCTGCATTCATGCAAAACATATATAGTTAGGAATATTCGATTCAATTTTTACAAAGGATTGTTCTCATGACATTCGGTATTTATACAAATGTCATCCATAATACATTTAGCTAGGAGCCTTTGACTCATTCCGATCATGGCATCCTAATCATTATGCATAGGCATAAATCCATAAGTCATGTTCCCCAAAGGACGGTGTAACAAGATCGATAAATGCACAGGTCCAATACCTCTGAAGTTGCAGAAGGTCAGATCAAGTTCACTTTAAGTAAACCTTATCTCCCTGAAGTTGCAGTGGAGCAAGTTGAAATTACAAGTCTTATCTCTCTGAAGTTGCAGTGGAGCAGACTGAAGATAGCGAATTTTATTCCCCTGAAGTTGCAGTGGAATAGATTGAAGCTATAAATTACAGATCTTATCTCTCTAAAGTTGCAGTAGAGCAGATCAAAACAAACCTTATATCCCTAAAGTTGCAGTGGAGCAGGTTGAAGTCACAAGTCTTATCTCCCTGAAGTTGCAGTGGAGCAGACTGAAGACAGCTAATCCTATCTCTCAAAAGTTGTAGTGGAGCGGAGTAAAACAACGAATCCTATACTCTGAAGTTGCAGAAGGTCGGATTGAATTTACCGTACAAGTCTTATCTCCCTGAAGTTGCAGCGAAGTATATCGAAAATAGTAAATCTTATCTCCTTGAAGTTGTAGCGGAGCAGATTAAAGCTACAAGTCTTGGATCGAAGCGCTAGTTCCCGGACCCCTGAAGATGCAGTGGGATGGAATGAAGCTACACGAAGAAGAAAAACACCAAATGAAGTCAAGATTCGACAAAACCGGGCAAAATTGGCTCTTTTAATGTCTTTGTTTTATTTTCGTTACACTACAATGAGCAAAGAGGGGCAGCTGTAGAGCCCAAAATTTGCTCGGGCCATTACAAACCAAATTAAACCAAAAAATGAATTACAATAAAACCAAAAGCCCAAATAGATTAAAGTGTCTATAGTCTATTTACATTTAAAGCCCAAATTACGGCCCGAAAAAAACAAACCTAAATCAGCCTATCCAATTGCCCTAAAAAAACCCAATCCCGAAATTGGCCCAAATGGCCCAGATAGCTTCAGCAAACCGAAACCCTAAGGGTTCCAGAGGCTAATAGCGCCGCGCGCGTGCCTCTACGCGTGCCACCACGCGCGCCCCAACACAGCCTCCATACCGCTAGCGCCTCCATACAGCCACGTTGCCTTCGTACCTGCAAATTAGACGACGACAACAACAAATACAAAACAAAAAGAACAAAAAAAACAGTTATAATTTTCATTTTTTTAGTTCTTGGTTTTTATTCCTATTTCGTCTTTAAAAAGGCCAAAAACAAACCCTTGTAACGGTTACAGTCGATATGCATACAGAATATATACAAAAAATACAGAGAAATCAAAGTTTTTCGATAAGGAATATTATTTTACAAAATCACCAAGGAATCTTATTTTGAAAAATTACAAAAATACCCCTGTAGGATAAATTACAAAAATACCTCTGGATAGTGAAAACAACAACAACAACAACAACAACACTTTTCTGTAATGAACGTGAGTTTCATGATTGAATGTATGTGTTTCTTAGAGGATATGAACTTGAGACTGTATGGTGAATGCGAATTCGAAAGAATTACTCCTAAAGTTATTATCCATAAGACTGTTCGTGGTTAAAACAGTGGAAGAAAACTAATAGTTCATAAAATTTCTAATCAGATAAACGCGAATCGGTAGAATGAGTACAAGGGGTCGAGGACGTCCGCCACGTGGTCGTGGTAGGGGTAGGATGACGGTGTCAGAACCAGTAGGATCTGCACATAGTCCTGGAAATGAGATGCCAGCCACGGAGGAGGAATTTCAGGATCAGACTGTCGGAGATGACGCGGTAACTTAGGCAATGCTAAGGGTTTTAGAGAGGGTTGCTGGGGCTGGTATGGGCACAGGAGCCCGGAAATCTGTGCCAGAACGGCTTAGAGCCAATGGGGCAGAAGTGTTTAGAGGAATTTCTAATGTAGCCCCAAGTTCAGCTGAGTATTGGTTGGAGGCGATAGAACGCATAATGGATGATGTAGATTTCACGGAGGAGGAAAAATTGAAGGGAGTTGTATCCCTCTTGAGGGATGAAGCCTATCAATGGTGGCTTACAGTAAAGGATGGTGCTGCGGTTGACCGTATCACCTGGGATTTCTTTAAAACAGCATTTCAGAATAAGTACATTGGATCAAGTTATATGGATGCGCAACGTAGAGCATTTCTGAATCTGGTGCAAGGGAGTAGGTCAGTGGCTGCGTATGAAGCTGAGTTCTTACGTCTTAGCCGATATGCTCGTGGGATGGTAGCAACGGAGCATGAACGTTGTGTTAGGTTTGAAGATGGCCTGAGGGATGATTTGCATGTTTTGATAGCTCCACAGCGAGAAAGGGAATTTGCTGTCCTAGTGGAAAAGGCTAAGATAGCCGAGGAGGTAAAGATGACCGAGAAATTAAATCAGGGTAGAGATAGGAGTGGAAGTAAGAGGAATTTTGAATCATCAGGGATAGCTGGGCAAACTCAGAAAAGACCTAGGTCAGACGGGCCGAAACGGGATGAGAGACCTGCTGCTACTAACTAGACACCAACGTATGCACGATGTGGCAAATTCCATGTCGGTGAGTGTTGGGCAGGCAGTGAGAAGTGTTTTAGGTGTGGATCTACGGACCACCAAGTTAGAAACTACCCGCAGCAACGGGGCAGTGAAGGGCCCACAGGTCAAGAGAATGCACCACCGGGAAGAGGAGGTCAACAACCACCAAGGGGCCGTGGTCAAGTCAATGGTGGCAATGTCATAGGACATGGACGTGGAGGTGCAGGTTATGCTGAGGCGAGGCAGCCAGCTTTGGTCTATGCAGCACATCGCCAAGGGGACGAAGACGCTCCAGATGCGAATAATGGTGCATACCCTACCATAGTATACTAAGTGTTTATTTTGGCTTTAGAATTAGAGTGCGCAGCGGAAGCATAGTAGTGAGACTTAGGTAGTATGATTACTAGTTAATTGGAAATTTCGAGGATGAAATTTCTTTAAGGGGGTAGAACTGTAACATCTTGAATTAATGGGTCTATGCGTTTAGTATAGGAATATGTTTAATATGTTAACTTAGGTGAAAGGGGTCTAAATTTGGGTTTAGAATTAGGCAAGGGCCCAAATTAAATTATTTTAAGGTGGCATCATTAACAATTAAAAAGGTGGTAATTATGTTTAAAATGCCAAACATGGGCTTGTGGCCCAACATTAACTGGTATTATAAGGGAATTAGAAGTGACGCCACACACAAGGGATTTAGAGGCCCAAAATTTAAGTTTAATGAGGCCCAGATCTTTTAATTTAAGTGAGTTAAATTTGACATTAGGGTTAGTAGGGGTGGACGGCTACAAGGCTACAAAATAGGAAAATTATGTGGATTTTTAAGTGATAATATCATAGATAAAAAGGAGAAAAGTTAGGAGCTTATCTCCAAGGGAAGTGTTGGCCAAAAATCTATCACCTAGAGGAGTGTAAAATTCGAATACTGCATGGCAAAGAGGGTGCCGAAATTCTCCTCTCCTTTAGCTTAAATTTTAAGGGCGTTTTCGGTATTTAGCAATAGGTGTCAAAATTCTATAAATAGGGGGGCTAGCTCCTTGATTCTGACATTTAAAAACCCTAGTTTTTTCTATTATTTGTGCCGAATTCTTTAGCCTCTCCCTCTCCAATTTCTTTCTCTAAATTTCTTTCTTCAAAATCATCCATCGCTTTTTCTTTTATTAATCATATTTGAGGAATTTTTTTATACTTCCGGCATTTAAATCTTCCATTGGCATTGCCGAATCCTCTCCCTAGTGCTAGCCGAATCTCCTAAGCTAAGGTAAGAGTCGATTTTTGATTACTTCTCATAATCTATTTTAGAAAGGCAAGAGCCGAAAAGCTAATAGTTTAATGTTCTATGATTGGGCGGCAATTCGGGATTTGAAGGAAGCTTGGTCAACTAGATCTAAAAGCCAAAAATAGCTAGTCTCCAATTTCGGGATTTTAAGGTAAGAAGAGTTGTTTATTCAAATATATAAAATTGGGTAGAACACTAACCATGGCCGAATATAGGAAAGGCCCTAATTTCACATCCTTCCGGCTTTTTGAAGCAAAGCTGTCGATCGATTTAGCGAGGGTATCAACATTAATCAGGTGTGTAGATCTCTAACACACTACTAATAAACCTGTATGTATATCTATTTATGTATGTTATGGGCTAAAAAGCCGGAATAAGGCTATATAGACAGTCGAATGGAACCCTAAAAGGGTTAGGCAAGGATGCCAGGTACGTAAACATGGAACTCCCTATGTGTATCGAAAAATATTTAAGTCCGCATGATGTTTTCTTATGCATGTATGCGTGGGGAGGGAATGATGATAATTGAAGGGGAAGTGCATGATAGGTCACTTGGTGATCGGTGGTAGAAATCCCACATAATATAAATGTAAGGTCACATAGTGATCGGTGGCTATGCCACGTTTAATGATTCCTACTTGATAGATAGGAATAGCGATGACTGGTATGTCGTTTTGGTGTGTTGCGGATGGAGGGTTGATTGTAGAAATCCCCAAGGTGTGATGGTTGGTGCGGGTTGGTGTGTAGAGGTAGAAACCTAGGATGGGTTGGGTTATTCATTCCTTATTGTTTATTATGTGATTATGAATGATGCCTTCTGTATGGGCAGGGCCCATAATGTTTGTGATGGCTCAAGTCGATGTGTGTTTTGTGATTTATACACCGAGTCTTTATGACTCACGCTTTCCTTTCTCTACTCTTGGATGAGCGTTAGATCGTGGATGTGGGAGCCGAGACGGACTCGAGGGGCCATCAAGTTCTATTTTTACAAGTTATTTTCTTTTGGGATTTCTTAAAGTTTAATTTATTTCATTGTTATTTCGAGAATATTTATGTAATAAGGCCCCTCGTTTTCATTCAACTCAGCAGTTATCAATGTTAAGCAACTTATGAATTTTATGATAAGGTTTATTTATACTTAATAATAATAATACAAAGAGGTTTATTTTCAAAAAGTCTCTCCTTTATTCAAATTTAATTAACTTAACTTGTGTTTGCAAAACGCGATAAAGTGTTATGTGTTTGATAACATGCCAGATCCGATCGAGACGTATGGGCCGGGTTTGGGGTGTTACAGGAATTTTAGTCAATTAGCCCTTAGCCAAATCTTAGGAAATTATTTGTAAACAAACATATCTTAGTAGAGACAAAAATAAATTGAATGATTAAGCATTTAGTGGTTTAATGCCGTAGTTGTAAGAATTATTATTAATTTCTTTATTAGATAAATTCCATTTTAGACTGTTTATAACAGTTAATTTAGTAAGTTTAAGTATAGGTCCTTTGTGACGCTTTATACCCGAATCCGGCGATTGGTAGAGCATGGGTGTTTCAGGATGACATCTGAAAAATATTGCTGACCTCCTAGCCATATCTCAACATTCTAGGGGCAACAACAACATCTCTGTAGAGGATCAACTCAAGGCCCTCAAGGAATAGTTGGGAGGTTGAATGTTAGCAGGTGTGGGGCAAGAGGCTCGTTGGAATAACTACAGGAAGTTTCATCTATTTTGGCCCTTCTCACTTCTTGCAGCACTTTCATTTTAAGAGCTTTTAGCTACTCCTCCAAGGAAGCGTTATTGAAGTGAGTGTGTTGTGAGCCAACTAGCTAGTTGTTAATGAGTAAATCATTGGGGTTGTTGCACTATGGATCTCTACGGATGGGCTAAGCTTCATCGTCAAGTTGGCTTTCCTAGAAGTTTCATAGGTCACTCAGAGTTCAACTATTAGTTGTTCATTTTGAGCATTCTGTTGGTCAAAGAGATGATGGCGTTCTTATTCTACTTGAAGCAACGCTCTTGCTAAGAGAGTTTCTCTTTTAAACATTGCATTTTCTCTTTCATCTTTGTAACTTACTATTGAGACCCAAAAGACTGCTGGTGAGAGGCCTAGTCCAAATTGCTGGTGGTGGTAGCAGTAGTGATGGTGATATTTAGCTGGGGTGGTGGAGTAGTAAGGTAAAAGGACAAGGCATATTGCAAATATTGGGCAAAAAGCTCTTTTGGGTCATGGGAGGAAGGCTAGAGATTGGCTGAAACCTGAAGGATGATGGTAGAGTAAGGCTAGAAGTTGGTGGCAGAGAGGTCGCTGAAAATAGCTGATACAATGCTGGTAATGGTTGGAAAAGTGACGAAAATAAAGCAAACTGAGAGAACAACCATGGATGTTGATAAAGAGGGATTGGAAATCTGAGATGATGGTAGTGGTTGTGTCATGGCAGGAGGGTTTTGAGTTGAAGAGAATCCTAAATTAATGGGATGAACAGTGTTAGCTGGGTTGAGGGAAGCATCAATCTAAGATAAAGAAGCTATGCGTGTCCACACTTACTACACCAATTGTTGATAAAAGTATATCAACAAGGGAGGAGATACAAAGGAAGATATAGTGGTGCGGAGAAAGGTTGGTTCACCTTAACTAGATGGAGAGCCAAAGAAGATAAGTAAGGAGGCTAAATATGCAAAAGAGAAGACTGGAGATTGTGGTAGAAATGCTGAAGGATTGATCATTTCTTTATCATGTTAGGCGTATATATAGTAGAAGTCCCGTGCTTGGAAATGTTGACATGATAAATACACATGATATGTCATATGCCATGATATTGTTCCACAAATTACCATAGCATAAAATGTAAACATCTACCATGTTAAGATTAAGAAAGAGGCTTAATTAATTTTTATTTTTAAATAAGAAATTTTGGCTTAAGCCTAAATAATTTCATATAATTATATATTTTTCTTGGTAAAATCCAAAACCATAGGTTCATGTTGTTTTGCCACCACTTTTTGGGTCGAATAATATATTAGTTTGGTTGCACCCTTAAAAGACCAAAGGTTCCTACCTGGTTTTCACTCACTTGTTGCCCATGGTTTTAAACTGTAAAGAGAAATAGAAACCATCAAAGAATACTCATAAGCCCACAATTTCTTGAATCGTCTTTTTTTCTCTTTGATCCCCCCATTAAACCCAAGATTTTCTACCTTTAGTTAACCCCAGAATCTGCTCCTTAAATAACATTGCCAAAAAAACCCAGTATTCTATTCATTAAAACATAGCATTGTTCCGAATTTTCTCTTGTTTTATCTTCATTTGCAGGACATCAAACAAGGTTTTTCAAGGTTTTGGCAATCTGGGTCTTTTTCTAATTTGTGGTCGATGGGGGAATCAGAGGAAAAGAAGAGCACGAAGAGGGATAAAATGAGGTGGAGATGGGTGATCGGAGCTTCCATTACAATTGTTCTTGCTATTGCTTTGGCTTCAAGGGCTAAACCAGAGATCTCTCCGAAATTTGGAGACACAAACAAGTCTTGTCAATGTTCTCAGGTTTCACTTTCTCTTGTATTGCTCTTCCTTGTTTCTTTGACAAAACACAGTGATTGTTGGTGATGAAAATGATTTTGTTTTATTTTGGCTGTCTCATTTTGTTGGATACTAGGGAACTGGTCGAAGCTTAAAATGGAATTGAGAATTGTTGTTTTTGTTTCTTTTAAATATCCTCTGTGTTCAATTGATACCGATGAATTTCTTTGTTGCGTTTGCCTGGTTATGATTCAAAGTCATTCGGCACTTGGATTTTCTTGAATGAATTCTGTTGTCTGTTGCCCATTGGTTTAGGTTGATTGATGATTGTTTGTATCGAATGTTGCTTTTTTGCAGGGCAAACACAGGCATAAGGGGACTGTAGAGGATTGTTGTTGTGATTATGAAACTGTGGACCATCTTAATGGTGAAGTATTACATCCAATACTTCAGGAACTTGTCAAAACCCCATTTTATCGGTACTACAAGGTTTGCTTATTGCCCCATTCCCATTGTATGATGAGAATATATACATACATATATATATGTGGATGCTTTATTTTATTATTTTGGACATAATTTTCACAAAGTTGATGTGGGAACTGGAAAGATGATTCTAGTATTTGTGGAAATTTGGAAGTAAAACACGTGTATAGAATGAAAAAGCACACTAGCTTAAGTTTTAGAGAAGTGTGATTATTATGAAACCTTTTTCATGTTTTTATGCATCTTAGTATGATAATGTTAGTTTACATGCTGGATTTGAAATTTGTGCTCTATGTTTTTCATTGAAGACTAGTTTCTTCTATTGCTTTGGGCAGGTTAAATTGTGGTGTGATTGCCTATTTTGGCCTGAAGATCATATGTGCCGTTTGCGGTATTGTAGTGTTTGTGAATGTCCAGAAAGTGAATTCCGGATTCATTCAAGCCCTTCCAACGTACCCTTTCGTCAGATGACCTTAAGTGCCGAGAAGGAAAGCCACAGGCTGCTGTTGACCGCACGCTAGATAGTAAAGCTTTTAGAGGGTGGACAGAAACAGATAATCCCTGGACGTATGATGATGAGACTGATAATTGTGAGTCAGAACTTGTTATTAACTCATTTTTATGTATTGGATGCTCTCTAGCACACTCCTTATGGCCCTGAGAACCATAATTAAACTGATGCATTGCTATAGGTTAAGATTTAGTGTTGCTCTCTAGGCAATGCTAGTGATGATAAGATTTACGGTGAGAGTTGTGGTGTTCTCAACATTAAAACCCCAAACAGTTGATCCTGTTAAGTTACTGTTTGTGCAGCCAAGATGACTTATGTGAATCTTCAACTGAACCCAGAGCTCTATACTGGCTACAATGGTACATCGGCTAGAAGGATATGGGATGCTGTCTACTCGGAGAACTGTCCCAAATGTGAGTTCTCGTTAATCTTCTTTGATGCGTGTGGGAATGAAAGATGCCTGTGCATTTTCTTGGTATGAGTAGAGGCATCGGTCCATTACCTTCTAACAATTTGATTTTGGAGTAGTAACTAAATGTTGAATGCCTAGTGATGAACCTTCAATGACATAAATCAATATATTTTCTGGTTTGTGAATTGTTTTCTGTTCTATTGAGTACACACTAAGTAACAAATATCCTTAATGGAAGATAGGAATAGTCTAATGAGCCTCCTTTTTTAAAAAAAAAAATTACTTTATTTGTTTGTATTCTGATACACAGATCCAGCTGAAGAGTTATGCCAAGAAGAAAAAATACTATACAAATTGATTTCTGGTCTTCACTCATCTATTTCGGTCCATATAGCTTCTGATTATCTGATTGACGAAGCTACAAACTTGGTATAAATTCTGAATTTTGTCACTCAGTACTTGTGCTCATTCATGAACTTAATTTCATAGGTGCACAATAATGTTGCAGAGATTAACATTGTTTCTTTATTTTTATTTCCTTATTTCAGTGGGGCCACAATCTTGAAATAATGTATTATCGGGTTTTACAATATCCAAATCGTGTTGAAAACCTGTACTTCACATTCCTCTTTGTTCTCCGAGCTGTGACAAAGGTGCGTAGCCTAGCATAAAAATAAGAAAAAACAATGGTACATGTTGAGCAAGTACTTAATAAATAAGGAAGCATTTACGTTATAATCCAAAACTGAAACCATTTATCTTACTAGAGCTTGCTTTGATGCATTTCAGGCAGCTGAATATTTGGAACAAGCTGAATATGATACAGGTAATCCAACCGAGGACCTAAAAACGCAGTCCCTAATGAAGCAGCTACTTTATGATCCAAAACTGCAAGCTGCATGCCCACTTCCATTTGACGAAGCCAAATTGTGGAAAGGGCAAAGAGGACCAGAACTGAAACAGAAAATACAAGCACAATTCAAAAATATCAGGTTTCTCTAATTTCCTCTCTGGTGATGCATGTAAAATGCTGCAACTCTTATTTCTAATTAATGTTTTTGAACAATGAACATATAAAATGAGAAACCATTTTTACTCGAAACATAATATTTATCAAGACGGAGTAAAATCTGAAATTGTACTTTTTATCTCTCTAAGTGTCCCTCACTTGCAGAGAAACTTCCAGGAACTGTTTCACCTTTGTGGCCACTAACGTTTGCAGGTTTTGTCAAAATTGTCTTAATTGTATTTTTGAACCTTTTTGGTCATCAACCTTTGTTCTTTTTTTCAATCTACTTTTTCTAACAGATTTAATTAAAGTACTGTTAAAAAGTTAACAGGGATGATGTGGAATTTCATATGTAAAATATTTTTAATGAGATGTAATTTATTACTTAAGTAACGCAATAAGATAATTACATGTGGAAAATAATAAAATAATAAAATAATATTTTAAATTAAAAAAATAACCCTTAATTTAAAGAAAATGAACGTATTTATCTAAAAAAAAGTAACTCTGTAGAAAAAATTCAGTAAACAAAAGTATGAAAGATTGGAACCTTGAATTTATTCATTAAATCTATTAGAAAAAGCAAATTGAAAAAAAGAACAAAGGTTGATGGCCAAAAAAGACTCAAAAATACAATTGGGGTCATTTTGACAAAACAGGCAAACGTTAGTGGCCAAATTTATCATTAAACCTTTGATTATTTATGTCTGATGGGTTTTGCAGTGCGGTGATGGACTGTGTTGGGTGTGAAAAATGTCGACTTTGGGGAAAGCTTCAGGTTTCTGGTCTTGGAACTGCACTGAAGATTCTGTTCTCTGTAAATGATGAGGAGGATTTGGTTCAGATAGTAAGTACCCTTCCCCATTTTTAGCTTTCAATTTTCAGTTTTAATCTCATTCTAGTGTATGATTCCAACATTCAGTCATGGCTTTCCAACTATAGTAGCTGGAGTTTTTTCTTGTAAAAAATGCTTCTTTTTTCAAGTCCTTGAAACACCAAGGATTCTGACCTAAATATGTTGTCATGGGTAACATATGGAAAGAATTAGAAACCAACTTTTTCATTCAGACTCAAATGGTTCGCTTTATTGACCCGCAGTTGCAGTTTCAACGGAATGAAGTAATTGCGCTGATGAATCTACTCAATCGACTATCGGAGTCTGTAAAATTTGTGCATGAAATGGGAGCGGCAGCTGAAAAACTGGTCCAGGGAAGGATGCATTATTCCAGTAGGTTGAAGAGCCTAGTGCAAAGGATATTGGCATCTATTGTTAAGACATAGGTAGCAAGACATCATTTGAATGTCCCGTTTGTGTTTTGCTTTTACCTTAACACGTGATATTTTGCAGACAAGGATGAGAAATTCAACTGCAAAGAACCACACATTTCTTTTATGGGGAAAAAATTAGAATTAGGGTTTTGGAGAAAATATAAAATTTTGGCAGTGTACAATCAGACAGATTAATGTCAAACAAACTAGAAGTTAAGTTAAAAATTGAGTGTTATTATCATGTGCATCGCTTAAAAACTCAGTGCTTTATACTTATGATATCTGCAGTTTTAGGGCTAATTGCGCATAACACATCATCCTCAAATTACGGATTATTTCAATCTGCAATTTATATTAGTAAAACTGTGGATTTATTTCCATCGCCTTTATATATTTCCAAAAGAGTTTTTAAGATAGACATTTTTTTTATCATCTACCTATTATTTTTTTCGATTTAATTAAATATTTAATTCTCTTTGAACTAATGTGAGTTTTTTATTATTCTATTAACAAAATTAATTCTTTAATATTTTTGCATTCTATCAATATAATCTTCAATATAAAAATTTTAACAAATTAAGCCCTTAATATTTACAAAAATTATCATTTTAGTTTTAGTTCTAAAAAAATTAATAAATTTGATCTTCAACATTTATAAAATTTATCAATCTAATCCTAACTTTGAAAATAAAAAAATTCAAAAAATTATTTTTAACCATTTATAACTAAGTAAGAAAAAGAGTATCGTCTTTATAAATACGGTATAATTTTTTTATTCCACAAGTAACTTTAAAAAATTGATATAGGACTTCTTTTAAATAACTATTTTTTAAATATCTTACTACCCTTATAAGACACTTATCAACACTTAATCTTACTTAAACACTCCACTGAGAATGCATTAAATATTTTCTCTAATTAAAATATTATTTAATTGAATTAATTTTATAAAAAAATATTTTTTATTTTAAGCTTTTCCTATATTCTTATATAAATAAATATAGACATTTAGTAATACTTTTATACTATAATTTAAATTAATTTTCTTATTAAAAATAATTTATAAAAGTGTAATCTATAATTTATATCTTAATGAGATAAATATCAAAATTATACGTGAACTTTGATTTGGTGCAATTATGTACATGAACTTTGTTTGTGGTTCAAACATATACATTAAATTTTGATTCAATTGTACACATTTAAATAAAAGATACTTTTCTATTTTCATATTAGATTAATATAATTGTTTGTGTGTACAATATATAAATGTAAAATTATGCTATGTTGATAATGCTTGAAAGTAAAATTTCATGTATAAAATTATAGGTGACTTCTCGACTTGTTGGTGGCAAACTTATTATTCGAACATTTTTCTAACTTGAGGTATAACAATTAATCATTTATAAATAATGATTTAGTTTTACAAGTCTATCCGACCCAAATTGAAATAGGGTTTGTGCAAGGTATTTTTTTTTAAAATATCACTACACCTTGTGTTAGGATCGACCTGATTAAGCAATAAGAAAAAATAGCGGAATAAATTGAGAAATTGAACACACACAAATTTAACGTGGAAAAACCCCTCCAAAGAGGATAAAAAACCACGAGCAAAGATAATTTTACTATAATGGCAAAAGAACGAAGAGTACAAAATATGGAGATAAAAAAACTAAACCCCGAAAACCCAAAAACAAAGAACCTTCAAAACGTAAACACAAAATTCTCTAAATGTGTTATGAGTTCTAATATCTAACGGGTGTGTTTTCTAAGGTTATAAAAGAGCCTATTTATAGGCTAAATTCATAGATCAAATAATAATAAAATAATCTAAACTAATCAGTATTTGATTGAAACAAATAAACAGAGTTTAACTAGAAGATTACTTCTCAAATTTGACTGAAATAAGAGTCATACATAACAAATCTCCACCTTGACTCATATTTCCACAATGCCATCTTTGCCAAAGCCCGCCACGAGCCTATCTTGAACCATGCAGGGAATTAACTGAGTCGAATCTGTTAGAAACTGGAAGACTTCTAGCCTTCGACTTGTACAATTCCAAATCAAAACTAACCCGGGTTTGATTTTCACGAACACAATGCCCTAACTTTTCAAAACCTGCATCCAAAAGAGAACCTCTCTTCAACGAAACAGTCATACCTTTTTCCCTCCTATGACCAAGTTGCCTCCGCTCTAAATGAGTTGACTTCGACTCTATAACGGACGAGAGACGCCCGATTTCACCGGTCACCGTAGAACCTTCCAGAATATAAAGACTGCAAGTTCTTTTAACAAAAGAGGGCTCCACGAGATACTTTAATGTCGCTCGACTTGATGTTGATTCTGCATCCTTTCAAGTCTAAAATACTCAAGGAGATGAGATTCTTTCGTAAATCAGGTACATACCTGACATCTGAGACTGTCCTAATCGTCCCATCGTGTATCCTAATTTTAACAGTACCAATACCAATTACCTTACTAGATGAATCGTTTCCCATGCACACAACTCCACCTTCAACCGAACTGTATGTGGAGAACCATTCTCTATTGGGACACATGTAGAAAGAACATCCTGAATCTAGATCCACTCGGACGTGAGCTTGGAGTTATCGCTCGTTGACACTAACAAGAAATCATCAGCTTTCATCGACCAAATTAGCACCAACTACATCTTCCTCGTAACTCTCAGCAGCTCTTTTATTTCGCAGTTTATAACAATTGCTTTGACATGACCTAACTTTTTACAATACCGACACATTTTGTCTCGTTTCTTTGATGCCATCAAAACGGAAGCTTGCCTATCTGCCTTGCTATCCAAATGAAGCTCATTGTCGAGTTTGTCTCTACTCAACAAATGACCCTTCACATCTTCGAACGAGAGTTTGTCTCTGCCATAAATCAGGGTCTCCCTGAAAGACTTGTATGAATGGGGTAAAGAGCACAATAATAGCATAGCCTGATCTTCATCGTCAATATGAACCTCAACATTCTTTAAATAATTTAAAAGAGTAATGAATTGACTGATGTGATCTCTAAGAAGCTCACCTTCGTTCATGCGAAACGTAAATAGACGTTGTTTCAACACTAAACGATTTGCATAGACTTAGTCGCATAAAGAGTTTATAACCTTTTCCAAAAGGCAGATGAAGTCTTCTCCATCAATACCTCCTGCAATACCGTATTCGCGAGGCATAACTGGATTGCAGACAAAGCCTTTTCACCAAGCTCTTCCCATTCTGTTTTATTTAGATTCTCAGGCTTTTTCCCAGTAACAACTTTTTTCAAACCGGATTGAATTAGAATTCCCATCATCCGAACTTGCCACAGATTGAAATTTGTCTCACCATCGAACTTCTCAATTTCAAACCTTATTGCTGCCATATCTGAATGGGCTGATCTATGAAAATTGAACTAGCTCTGATATTACTTGTTAGGATCGACCCGATTAAGCAATAAGAAAAAATAGCAGAATAAATTGAGAAATTAAACACACACATATTTAACATGGAAAAACCTCTCCAAAGAGGATAAAAAACCACGGGCAAAGATAATTTACTATAATGGCAAAAGAACGAAGAGTACAAAAGATGGAGATAAAAAAACTAAACCACGAAAACCCGAAAACAAAAAACCCTAAAAAACGTAAACACAAAATTCTCTAAATGTGTTATGAGTTCTCATATCTAATGGGTGTGTTTTCTAAAGTTATAAAAGAGCCTATTTATAGACTAAATTCATATCTTAAATAATAATAAAATAATCTAAACTAATCAGTGTTTGATTGAAACAAATAAAACAGAGTTTAACTAGAAGATTACTTCTCAAATTTGACTGAAATAAGAGTCATACTTAACAAATCTCCACCTTGACTCATATTTCCACAATGCCATCTTTGCCAAAGCCCGCCACGAGCCTATCTTGAACCATGCAGGAATTAAGCGAGTCGAAGTCGGTGTTAGAAAGCTGGAAGACTTCTAGCCTTTGACTTGTACATCGCCAAATCAAAACTAACCCGGGTTTGATTTTTTCACGAACACTGATGCCCTAACTTTTCAAAACTCGCATCCAAAAGAGAACCTCTCTTCAACGAAACGGTCATACCTTTTTCCCTCCTATGACCAAGTTGCCTCTGCTTTAAATGAGTTGACTTCGACTCTATAACGGACGAGAGACGCCCGATTTCACCGGTCATTGTAGAACCTTCCAGGATATAAAGACTGCCAGTTCTTTTACCTTTTAACAAAATGAAAGCACCACGAGATACTTTAATGCCGCTAGACTTGATGTTAATTCTGCATCCTTTCAAATCTAAAATACTCAAGGAGATGAGATTCATTCGTAAATCAAGTACATACCTGACATCTGAGAGTGTCCTAATCGTCCCATCGTGTATCCTAATTTTAACAGTACTAATACCAATTACCTTACTAGATGAATCGTTTCCCATGCACACAACTCCACCTTCAACCGAACTGTATGTGGAGAACCATTCTCTATTGGGACACATGTGGAAAGAACATCCCGAATCTAGAATCCACTCGGACGTGAGCTTGAAGTTATCGCTCGTTGACACTAACAAGGAATCATCAGCTTTCATCGACCAAATTAGCACCAGCTACATCTTCCTTGTTACTCTCAACAGCTCTTTTATTTCGCATTTTATAACAATTGCTTTGACATGACCTAACTTTTTACAGTACCGACACATTTTGTCTTGTTTCTTTGATGCCATCAAAATGGAAGCTTGCCTATCTACCTTACTATCCAAATGAAGCTCATTGTTGAGTTTGTCTCTACTCAACAAATGACCCTTCACATCTTCGAACGAGAGTTTGTCTCTGCCATAAATCAGGGTCTCCTTGAAAGACTTGTATGAATGGGGTAAAGAGCACAATAATAGCATAGCCTGATCTTCATCGTCAATATGAACCTCAACATTCTTTAAATAATTTAAAAGAGTAATGAATTAACTGATGTGATCTCTAAGAAGCTCACCTTCGTTCATGCGAAACGTAAATAGACGTTGTTTCAACACTAAACGGTTAGCCAGAGACTTAGTCGCATAAAGAGTTTCTAACCTTTTCCACAAGGCAGATGAAGTCTTCTCCATCAATACCTCCTGCAATACCGTACTCGCGAGGCATAACTGGATTGCAGACAAAGCCTTTTCATCAAGCTCTTCCTATTCTGTTTTAGTAGATTCTCAAGCTTTTTCCCAGTAACAACCTTTTTTCAAACCGGATTGATCTAGAATTGTCATCATCCAAACTTACCACAGATTGAAATTTGTCTCACCATCGAACTTCTCAATTTCAAACATTGTTGCTGCCATATCTGAATGAGCTGATTTATGAAAATTGAACTAGCTCCAATACCACTTGTTAGGATCGACCCGATTAAGCAATAAGAAAAAATAACAGAATAAATTGAGAAATTGAACACACACAAATTTAACGTGGAAAAACCCCTCTAAAGAGGATAAAAAACCACAGGCAAAGATAATTTTACTATAATGGCAAAAGAACGAAGAGTACAAAAGATGGAGATAAAAAAAGTAAACCCCGAAAACCCGAAAACAAAGAACCCTCAAAACGTAAACACAAAATTCTCTAAATGTGTTATGAGTTCTAATATCTAATGGGTGTGTTTTCTAAGGTTATAACAGTGCCTATTTATAGGCTAAATTCATAGGTCAAATAATAATAAAATAATCTAAACTAATCAGTGTTTGATTGAAACAAATAAACAGAGTTTAACTAAAAGATTACTTCTCAAATTTGACTAAAATAGGAGTCATACTTAACACCTTGTGATCTAATTTAGAAATTTTATTTTACAAATTAAGGTAAAAATTACAAAAATTAATATTCTGTTTTTATAATATAATTGGATTAAAAAATATCACTACACCATGTATGAATTTTATCTCAAATCTTATTATAAATATATTATATTTATAGTTGAAAGATCTCTCTATTATAAATACTTAATCAAATCAGCCCCTCTACTATTAAATGGATGAAATTAGAATATAGTTAATATTTATTGTATAGTGGTTGACATAGTTAATATTTAAAAAAAATTAAAATTCAATAAATAAAAGATTTTATTTGCTTTAAACATTATTTATAGAATAAATATAAAAAATGATGTGATAATGAATGGAATGTTGTATACTGTATACAGCATCTCTTTCAGTACTACATTATTTATTTCCCAAAGCCGTAGGCGAAATAAATTAGAGGCATCTGTGATTTACAAATCCTAATTATTTATTTTTATAGATTTGAAGAAATGGATGAAATTAGGTTTGTTTCTAGAATGCACCTGATAACAGATTTTAACCAGAAGTCAACCATTCACACACGAGTGGATCTAGAACATCTTCTTTGACCAACCATATTGGTGGTGAGATCCTATTTTTATTGGCAAACAAAAACAAAGTCAGAATTCGTGGGTTAACCTACTTTCGAGTTCCCAACCAACTTCCAATCTTCTTCCTTCATCTTTCCTTAATTTACGCGCTGCTAGTCTGAAAACCCCTATATAAATCCTCCTTCCATCCCCATAACTTACCCAATCCATCCAAAAAACGTAACAAAAACCCAATCTTGATCAAGCTTTCCTCAGTTTTAAAGATGATGAAAGAGGTGGTATACATGCCAAACTGGGGTGCAGTGGCACCATCCCCTCTCATTAATCCCAGAAAATCTTCCACATATCCAAGGCTAGAGACCATTCATGAAGAAGGATGTGAAAATCATTCAGTTTTTTCAAAGAAATTCTTGCTGGTTCTCCCCCTTGTCTTGTCTACGGCTGTCTATTTCTTGGTAAACAAGGATTTGACTCTGTGTGCATGAGCCCTTCCAATGCTTTTTTTGCTTCAAAGGGATCTGGGAAAACTGTGGCTTTCTCCCCCCTTTCTTTGCTTGAGAGACGAGAAGCCTGGAAAATGGAGAATCTCAATAAATTCAATGCCAGGGAGAGATGAATGTTCAATAAGTTTATAGCATTGTAATGTGTGAGAATATGAGATAGATGGTGGGCAAATCTGCTTTGATGTTCATAATTTGTAAATCGTGTTTTATCAGCATATCAATCCAACGTTTCCCAGTCTCTGGTTTTTGAAAGTTTCTGATTGCAATAGTTTTGAACATTGGCTAAAATTTTCCTGCTTTAGAAAGGCCTGCAACCACCAGCTAACAAATCAACAATCTAATTCACTGCTTGCTAACTCTGGTTAATAATATAACAACTAGTGATTCTAGCCTTTAGGGTACACAAATGAACCCAATTCTTTGCATAATGAAAATATTTCCTGCTTATTGTATGGAAAGTTGGCCAAAATTATAATTTACTCCAGAAACAGAGCATCTCGACTTGGGACGTAATGGTTAAAGAATCCCCTGGTTATCACCATTGATTTGTGTGTTTTTTATTTTAATTTATTTCTTAATTTCAATTTGGAAAATGGCTTACGCATTCGCTGACATGATCCAACTGGACATTTTGACAGTTCAAATGGTTGCTTGTAGTTCTAGAAGCCACCACTTGAAAATTGCCAGCTTGAGATCATGGTATGAGTTGGGCTCTCTCTAGAGACCTTGCTTGGTGGCCTTGGACCTCACATCATTCCCATTTCTCCTTTTTAAAAACCAAATTGGAAATTCCAAATCTCTTTTATTACTTTTATTGTCAATGCGCACATGGCGACACCAAAATCATTAACTTTAATGTGGAATTTCTTAGTCTTGTGATGTACGAAATATACCCACTTCCATCCTTACACATGCAATTGCATTCATTGTACTTCTTTTTCTTTTTGCTCCCTCTGTTGGTAGCAGGGGATCTGCTTTTCGATTGAATATGTCCATTTATCTATAACGTCTAGATGAAGAAACAATGTTATATCATATGTCCAGGTATAATACAGCAAAAAGATGGAGCAGAAGTGCTTTTCCATTGAATATGTCCACGTGTTGTCACAGCTTAATTACGATTTTATCCTTCTAACACATCAAACTTTCTTTCTTTCGTTAATTACTTAATAAATATTTAAAATTTATTTTTTATATATTAAAATATTAACCACAAATTATAATAAATTATTTTCTATATTCTTATTAAAATATCACAATATTAACTAATTTGAATATTAGTTAAATGTTTATTTGTTACTTTATAACACCGTGTCTAAAATAAACATTTTATTTCTCAAAAGTACTTTTTAACAATTATACTAAACACTTAAATTTTAAATGAACTTTTTCAAAAGTATTTCTGAAAATCACTTTTTCAAAACACTTTTTAAAAACTCTTCTTAACGCACTATATCTCATTTGGTATCATGAGTAATTCAGTTGAAAAAAAAAACTCAAATTTTAAATTTAAAAATAATAAACTTTTTATTAGAATATTTATATCTTTTAGTATATTTATATAATATTTGGTGAGCGGCAAGGCAAGATAAACTATGGCTTGAAATGTATATGGACAGTTAAATTGAGAGAGATGGAAATCAGAATCTTGTTTAAACAGCATTAAACATAGACAGGTTAGGAATATTTAGGAGAGAAAAGGATGTGAACTCATGAAACCTAAAAGTGTGAAATTTAGTATATAAAGTATACAAGTAGCAAAATGAGCTAACAACCTCTAACTAAGCTATTGATTGGTGTTCCCAATCCTTGAAATCCCTCCCACAGAGGTTTTGATTTTAAGCATTAATGTACGTATCTATGCAACAAAACAAAAGAGGAACAAGACCCTCTTTCACAAGCCTGAACTGCCGCATTCCTCTTCAGCAATGGTCTCCAATCTGGGACACCTTGAATGTTTCTGGTGAGCTATCAAAAGGGCTGGTGCAACTTCACCTCAGTTTTGCATCGCCACTTTATTTGTGTGATGCAAAAATGCTTGGAAGAAAGAAGGCGATGCTGAGCAATGGAAATGTTATTACTGCCAAAATCCTGAGGAACCTATATAAAGTTACCTAATCTATAATGAGGCAAAGGCCAAATAAGCCAAGTCTTGAAATGTATAGAAACATTTAAATTCAGACCCAGAGCTAAGTTTAGAACATTAAAGTATTAACTAAAGGAGTTGGAATAGGAAAGAAGTTCTAAAATTAGAGAATTATTGACCAAATCTGAACATGGGGTTTCACCAAATGTGCTTGACCATATTGAATAATCACAGAATAGATCATCTGGCAGTCCCTGTGTATCAAATGCAAATGAGAAGCAATCCCAGATGGGGTTGGTGATGGTGAATTAACAGAACATTTTCTCGTTGAAGGAAATTAGGAGTTGCACCAATCCTGATAATGGCCTAACAAATAACAGAAAGAAATAAAAGTTGTAATAGGTCACAACTTGAGTTCAATTCTTCCCGAATTTGTAAGTTTCATTCATGGTTCTAATTATTCGTGGTCATGATTTCTTGTTTGGGGGTGTATTGAGTAGGAGGTGACTGAAACTTCTGATTACTAGAGTTAAAGACCTTGAAGGCGATGATTGAGAGGGAACTAAGATAGTGAAGGAAAGGAAAAAATTCATATAAGATAAAAGAGGAAACAGCGGCCCAGGGATGTTTGGAAAAGTATTGTGGACAAAACAACTGGTCTGAGAAGAAAGAGGAATCAGTGGCCAATATTTTCCACTTGCTGCTCAATACACATGATCATTGAGGAAAAGACTAGTCTTTGGTGCCTTATGGTGGGAAAAATTAATGTGTCATAATTAACACTCGATTTAAGCACTTTTTTAACAGTAATATTAAATAATTAAATTTTAACCCAAGTTTTTAAAACTCACTTTTTATAAACATAGGTAGAATATCGTATCTCTTCTGGTTTTTGTATCCCTTGATTGTTATACCTATTTGTATTCATACATATGCAATTGGAATGTAGGTATAGTTGTATGTATGTATGTATGTATGTATAAAAGATATTTTATTAAAACGAAAATTCTCAAAAAGAAGGAAAGAAAACTGAAGAAGTAAACATAAGCATGTATTAAATTCCAACATCAAGCAAAGTGTGTATACAACAAAAGATAAGAGAGAAAAGAAAGGGAGAAAGGAAATAGAAGGAAAAAGAGAGTGTTGTGCTGCTCAACCTCAAACTTGAATTGAGAGGTTTCTTCAAAAATGGTCTCTAAGCTTGGAGAAGTAGATGTCTTGTTGTGAGAAATGAAAAGGGCTGGTGCCTTCTCACAACTACTTTCCAAGTATTTCACACCCTTCATCTTTCCTCCAACGAAATTTTCTGATTTGTCTTTTTGGCCTTTTTATTTGTAGAATGGGGGGAGGCAAACACAATCTGAGAGAAGAAGAAACTTTGGGTATTGGTTGAAGAAATGGTAAGAGTGGTGGGTTGGTTTAAAAAGAAGAAATAAAAGCCTGGGAAAGTACAAGGAAAGTTGGTTGCATAATCTAGAGGTTGACAGCAAGCCATGTGACAAACGTTTGAATATGTCAAATGGAAAAGTTAAGTTCTGTTTGGGGCATTTTATTTAAACAATTAACTTTGACTCCTATGCCAGAAAGTGACAATCACCGCGTTTCTTACACTTCTAGACTCTATCCAAACCAAATTAATGGGTTAACTCGAACATTTACTCTCTTTTTTCACTTTACCCCTAATTTTCTTTGATTTCCAATTTTCCAATTTTAGTTAAATTATCCTTTTTTTTAAATTAAAAATCATCTGAATTATTATTCAGTGACCTAAATTAGTACCTCCACACTAATTTCATTAAAAATTTAGTTAATATATAGTTTATCCCTTGAACTTGCCAAAAGCATCTATTTGGTATTTAATTTTTTTTCACTTAATTAGTACCTGAACTTGTATTCCATCACCTAAGTTGGTACCTTTGCACTAACACTGTTAGTTTGTGTTGATGTGGCACTGATGGTTAATTATATAGTGACATATAGCATCCTCTTAGTATGACATGTAGACATATATTAAAAAATTAGAAATCAAGTATAAATTAATTTAAAAAATATAATTTTTTAACATATTCAAGTACCAACTAAATAATTTTGAACAAATTCAAGGTGCAAACAACGCATTAGCCCTTAAAATTAACGCTAATAGATTGGGGCAATAGAATATATGTTCAAATGCGACGAATCACGGTATGGTTTTCAAGGATTTTCGAAAACAACTAAAATTGAGCTTGGGTCTAGCCCATTACTTTTATTTGTTGGGTCTTTAAAGGTAGTTTAATTTGATATTTATATTTGACAAAAGTTATATATTATGGTACCTAAAGATAATGGTGTTAACTTTCTAGTGTTTAATTCTGGTTTTAAAGTTGATTTGATGAAAGTTAATTTCTAAATTAAATAAATTTAGTGTTAACTGTGAATTTGTTTAATTTGTCAAATACAATCCGATGGATGTGATTTAATTTGAGTTTTAAGGCGATTTGATGAAAATTAATTATTAATTATTAACTAATTATGAATTCCCATCAAATCAATTCTAAAACAATAATTAAACACTAAAAAGAATTAACATTGTTACCTTCAGGAAACAAAATGTATAACTTTTGTCAAATACAAACAACTCATTGGACCAAAAAATAGCACATGTACCATATTAGAAAAAAGTGTTAAACTCAAGTACCAAATTATGTATTAAGCCTTATTATTTCTCATTATTATTTTATTTTGGCCAACAACGTCTTCTTTTGTAGAAGTTTGAGAAAACAAAAGGGATATATAATTTTTTTACTCCTAAACTTGATAACTAAGTCCAGTTTAGTACCTATAATTTTTTTATCTACTTTGGTACCCAAACCTAGCAACTAAATTCATTTTGGTTCTTAAACTTTAAAAATATAAAAGTTTGATGATGTGGCACTCTAATATTATGCAACATCATCACTTGAAAAAAAGAACTTATATAAAATTTTAGGTGATGGCTATTAGGATCTTGTGCGATTAGTGTAATGATATTGTCAAATATACTTGTAATTTTTCAAACAAATTGGTTTGATAAAATTACATCATTTTCATTAATATTTTTTGTGTATTACCTTCAATGGTTTTTTGCAAACAAAACAAAATGAAAGCAAATATTAGCTCATTGATTATTTAACGTTTAACTAATATTAAGTTGCATTATGTGGTTGGATAATAATGTGAAAAGGTAATTTATATTAGTAGATTATCTAAATGGTCTATAGTCTAATAGAAATTGAGCAAATCGATTAAAAGGCTCTTATGTCATCTATCAAACCCAAATTAGGATATACCCTATCTGGGGTATCAAAACGAATTACTTTCAGAAGATAAAGACATAAATGTGACTATCTAGACTGACTGTACATTGAACAGGACCCAAGATACATCCTAGATCAGTTTATGGATTTATTAATTTGTGACATTTATAGTGTGACTTATCTCAATCCTGAGTAAGTAATGGTGTAACACCTAAAAGAATTTCAATGTCATTATAACACCCCAACCTGTATCCATTGCCGGATTAGGGTTAAAGGCATTACCGAACAGATCGAAAACTTTTACAGACATTTAGTATTACAATTCATCAATCACAATCAAAGTGTCCCTTTTATAGGTCAACGAGACCTTAATTATGCTTCAGAGTAGGGTCAGGACTAAACCGAACACATATGAAAGTTCTCGGAAATTTAAAACTTTTCTATATTACAGAGGTCACACGCCCGTGTGGGTAGGCCGTGTGCCTCCCACGGCTACTAGACACACCCATGTGTCCTGGCCGTGCCAAATCAGAGCATGTATACTGACTTATCCACACGGCCACCAGACACGCCCGTGTGCCATGGCCGTGTAGAATTATGCTAGCTACTGACTTGATCACATGGCTACCAAGCATGCCCGTGTACCATGACCGTGTAAGATTAGGCTAACTACTAACTTATTCACACGGCTACTAGGCATGCCCGTGTGCCATAGCCGTGTTTGCAAAACAGACCATTTGCAAGGCCAAAAATGCCACTCATACAAGAGTCAATCCTACAAGCAAAACGCCAATTCATTTCAAGCACACTTTACAACCTAAACATGGAAAATAAACCAACAAGTTCTCACATTATGGCAAATAAACCAACAAGTTCTCACATTCAATCTCATTTCCATTCATGCCAATTTACACAACTAAAACACATATATATTCAAGCATGATTCATCTACATTTACCTTTCATATAATCATTCCCTTGCTCAAACATACATACTCATAATGCTTTCATATGCTTACCAAAGTCTTGGCCATTTCATTAACTAACAAGCCATACCAAATCAAGCATCATATATCATAATCACTCATGCATATCATCAACATTTATCTAGCCACATCTAATGGCTATTTATACACATTTCAACCATAATCCAAAACAACTAGCTTATACATGCCATATTTAGCTGTATACACATTTCAAAAGTACCAAAATGAATTTAAGTAGTGTGATGATGATCCTCGACGGTCCCCGAGCCTTCAGTAGCTTTGACGATCTATAAAACAAAACAAACACACACAAGGTAAGCTTCCAACAGCTTAGTAAGCCATATACAAATAAACTTAGCATAAAATGCACATAACCATGTTGATACAATGACATTAATAGTTCTTATAGAAAATTCATCACATATATTCTTTAGCTCATTTGCTTAGCCATATCTTACCATATTCTTCAACTCAATATCTCATATACACATAGCTCATTTAAGCATATCATCACAAATCATTCCATTATTCCATCACACATATTCATCTTAGTAAGTTCATATAGACACTTACCTTTCATACACACTTAGTGTACATATCAAACGTACCTGAAATGGATATACAGACCACATAGTTGTTCGTATCTCAGACTTGCCCGTTGAACCGTTCGAAATCTAATAGGATACTTAGAATGCTAGGAATAGTCGTACAATGCCAACATACCAGACGAGGTCTTACATGTACTAAGATATCAAAGCCACTGTCCCAGACAGGGTCTTACACGAATCAATATGATGCCAATGTCCCAGACATGGTCTTATACGTAAATCTCATATCGATACCAACGTCCCAGACGTGGTCTTCCACGAAATCTCGAATCAATGCCAACGTCCCAGATGTGGTCTTACATGATATCACATAACAAACACCTATGTCATGACATATACTATCCTATCTATTCGATAGGTTCAAATGGGACTTCTCGGACTTTAACAAATTGTTGACTTACTCCCAAACTCAGATTTCAATATACATTCCATCACAATGGATATTCATAGCAATTCAAATATCATATATATTCAAATAGTTCAATTCAACTACATTTATTTGTATATTGACTTACCTCGAGTTCGATTTAATAGAAATGAATACGGCTACTCGATTACTTTCGATTTCCGCGGTCTAAGTCCGTTTTCTTCGGTTTTTAATCTATACATATTAAAATTTAATCCATTTATTCACTAATTAATTCAATTAAATCCAAACACACATATTTAGGGAAATTTGCAAATTAGCCCTCACATTTTCACATTTGGACAATTTAATCTATTTTTCTCAAAACATCAAATATACAAAATCACCAAATACCCATGCTTAGCCGAATGCTCATCTATCTCATACAAGTTCAAACATTTCATTTATTTTACAATTTAGTCCCTCAAAATGCTATATTCACAATTTAGCCCTAATGAGCTATATTCATAAAAAATTCAAGAATAAAACATGTTCATTAAACACATATCTTTCATTTAACACCAATACTAATCACAAAACTCACCATTTCATCAATGACACATCTCATAAACATCATCAATTCTTCAAATTACAACATGGGTTTTATAGCATACTAAGCAATGATTACGAAAACGTAAAAATTATCGAAAACCAAAGCAAAACATACCTTAAAATTGGATAAAAAAACTAGTCGAAACCTAGCTTCTTTCTTCTTCCTTTTTCTTTGCTAATTTTGGCCAAAATAAGATGAACTCATGCCACTATCTATTTCTTATGTTTTATTATAAACATATTAATATACATTTTACCATATTATCCTTTTAATAAACATTTAGTAACATATAAACATAAGGTTACTAATGTCTTTTAACTATCCGCTAAATAAATATTGGCTTATTTGCCTCTCAAGGCCTCCCTATTTAAAAGCCATCTCAAATAGGTGTCTTTTCATAAAGCATGCAAACTTTTTGCATTCAATACAATTTAATCCTTTTATCAAATTAAGCATACAAACGGACAAATTAACTTACAGAACTTTAACACATGCTAATTCACATATCATAAGCACGAAAAATAATATTAAAATATTTTTTTCAAATTCAGATTTGTGGTCCCGAAACCACTGTTTCGACTAGGGTTTAAACCGGACTGTTACAGTCATTAATGGTAATATTTCGGGAATAAGGATCGTAACATTTCTAAGAGAAAGAATTTACATTTATTAAAAATATTTGTGGAGTTTGTTAGATACTGAAAAAGATTATTAAAGTTGATAAAGTATAATTTATTTTGAGATGTTGGATTTATTTTGGAAAGTAGAAGTGCTTAATGAGCTTTTTTTTTTTTCAGTTTAGGAGGTTGAATAACAGTTTAGGAGGTTGAACATGTAACACCCCCAACCCATATCCGTCGTCGAAACAGGGTTACGAGGCATTACCAAAAAATACAGAACACTTTCAGATAATTTGAAATTATTATCTTTACACAAATAGTACACTTGAGACGTACAGTTCTATAATTATGAATAAACATATTTATCAAACATATTCCATGTTTTTTTTATATATCACAATCTCATATTTCCATATATAAATTACCATTATTTCCTCGTATTTTGACAAATACATGTAACAATTCATAAACATGCAATTCACTAACTCTTCCTGCCAATCACAATTTAAATTGACAAATCTATTAGGATGTACGTAATCACCAATAAATTCCATGTACAGGTATCATCACCTCATATTTTCACATACATTTACTTTCCATATTATGAACTCAAATAACATATACAAGACATACCAATGTATTCCAAGTACGTTTTCATAATATTTCATTTCGAATTTAGATTATGTCATATTAGAACTCTTCTCATTAACTCATTTGGGATACTAATTCATACGGATAATACACTCAAGGGTGTACAAATATATAATCACAAATGAACTCATTCATCAACCAAGTTCTATGTTCATCTCTCATCAACTCATATTTCCTTATATCACATAATTCTATGTAACACTTACCAACTTCGTCAAATTAGTGAACATCTTACGGAATTGTTCTGCACCAGTATGCATTGAATTTCACTGATAATCACTAATGCCATAACATAGCTATGGTCTTTTCACTAGAATGCCATAGCTCAGCCATAGTCTTACATCTTCATTATCATTATGCCATGATGAAACCATGGACTTATCCGTCAATTCATCACTTTTCACTAGAATGCCATAGCCCAGCTATGGTCTTACATCTTAAACACATATCACACCGATGCCATATCCCAGATATGGTCTTACACGGACATCACTTGTCACTTGTAGCCGAAGCTACCACTATTCACTGATCAGGTAGCTGAAGCTACCACTTTTCACTGATCAGGTAGCCGGAGCTACCACTTTTCACTAATCAGGTAGTCGGAGCTACCACTTTTCACTTTCACTTGTCCTTGATCAGATAAGTGTAGCCGAAGCTATCACTTATCACTTGTTGCCATAGTTCAACCATGGTCTTTTTTCGTCAATTCGTCTTGTCACTGAACTGAAGTGCTCAATTTGATCATTTATTCAATTTTTATGCTTTTACATTATTCACGATTTTATCATTAATACATATAAAATAACACATCATGAAGTTCATAAAATTAACAAATGATCACTAAAATTTAGCCATATAAACTCACAAGTTTAGTTTTTGTATTATAACGATAATCATAATTTCATAATAACTATTCCAAATAAAACATTATATCATTTCTAATTCAACATTTATCAATTATAATCGAGCATATAATCAATTTATACACAAGTCGTTCATATATTATTTTTCCTTCTCCTCCTCTCCATCCACATCCTTAGTATAAACAATACACTTGTAAGTAACATTATCTATAATTTTCACTATTTACTTATGTGAATATTCAAGCTGTCCATCTGTGTCATAGTCACTAAATTATTTTTATCTTGAGCTACAGAACTCCAAATTAAGATCCGTTAATTTTATTTGAAACTAGACTCACATATCTTCTTACTATAATGTTTCCAGAATATTTGGTGTGGCCAATTAGTACAGTTTATTAGTTAAGTTCTCCCCTGTTACACAGTCCGATGGCTCTAGCCTCTCTTCACTAAAAATTAATTATCTCATAGCACGATTTTCATATAGTGTTTCCTATTATTTCTAATGAAAATAGACTCACTAAGGAATACAAACATATAAATTATAACTCATAATTATTTTTGTACAATATTTAGTGAATTTCTAAATTAAGAACAGGGGATCACGAAGTTATTCTAAACCAGTCTTACAAAAATTTAAATATCTCAAAATGTAGACTTCCTTTGCTTGCTCTGTTTCTTTTATATGAAAATAGACTCAACAAGATTTAATTCTATATCTCACTTAACTTCTAATTAAATTTATACCATTTTTGGTGATTTGTTAAATTTAGACAACTGCTGCTGCCCAAAACTGCTTTAGGGTAACATGTTAATTTCTATTTTGTCCCAAATTCCACAATTCATACAATTCAATCATTGCTCAATTAACCCCTCAATTGAGCTAATTTTCTCATTTAATACTTTTCTCTATCATTTTAAACTACTTCATAACCTTTGAAACCAGAATTTTAACACTAGGCCTTAATTTCAACTATTTCACAATTAGGTCCTAAAACCAATTTCCATCAATTTCACTTAATAAAATCATCATATAACAAAATTAAAGCTTCAATTCAATATTTATTCATCATATTATTCCATCACTAATCCACATCAACTTTAAAAATTAGCCATAGCATCATAAACTAATGAATTAATAAGTTGGACCCACTTGTAAAAAGTCCAAAAACATAGAAATTTCAAGGAGAAAGCAAGAATTAAACTTACATGAAGCTTGAATATGAAAACCAGCTTGAACTCCCTCCCATGGCTGTTTTTCAGCTGAAGAAAATGAAGAGAAATGAAGAGAATTCTAGATATTCCAATTTGGTCCCATTTTTATTTAACTAATTTTGGCAATTTTCCAAGTTTGCCCTTATTTCACCCATTTCCTGATTTTTCTCAACTAGTGCCGCCCAAAATATCTCCTTTGGGCTTATTTGCACTTTAGGTCCTTCCTCATTTGACAATTAATCTATTTAATCATTCTAGCAACACCTTTTTCAATTTAGTCCTTTTTTTTAATTAATCACTCAAATGTCAAAATTTTTTAACGAAATTTTTATACTACCTTATTGACATTCCATAAATATTCATAAAAATATTTATGACTTAGTTTATAACACCAAGATCTCGATACCTCTTTTTCTCGATTTCTTGACTAAATAAATCTTTATAAAACACAATTTACTATTTCAAAAATCTTTTAAAAGTTACATTTGGCTCGTAAATATTAAATAATACAATCTACGAGTTCATTTGTCAGATTTGATGGTCTCGAACCATTAATTCTAATATCACTTAAATTCGGGCTATTACAGAACAATTTATAAAGGAATAAATTGTTAAATGACTTATAAAGTAATAAAACATGTAATAAGAGGTGAATTTAAAAATTGAAAAAAAAAAAGAAAATATGGGTTTTATAAGAGCCATCAGATAAAACTTATGATTAATTTTGGCCCGTAGAGCTCATCAATGGCAAAGTAAAATTTTTTAAGAAAGTGTTAAGGAGCTAATTTAAGTCATTTATGGAGCTAATTTAAGTCATTGAATTTAAAATATTATATGCAATCTTGACCATTTGTAACACCCCTAATCCGTATCCGTCTTCGGAATAAGGTTTCAGAGCATTACAGGAATTTACATATCAAATGGACAGAAATTTCAAACATTTCACAACATATAATATTCAAATCAGAAACCAATTAAATTCATACATGATGTCCCATATTCGATCCCTTGAGGCCCAAACTATGTGTTAGAAATAAGTCTGGACTAATTCGAAAACTCAGAATAATTTTCAAAGCTGTAGGGTTCACACGGCCATGTGGCCAAGTCGTGTGACTCACACAGCCAAGTCACACATCCGTGTGTCTGGCCATGTGGGCATTCGAAGTAGGGACACACGGCCGTGTCCCAGCCGATGTCGGTGCCCGTGTAACTGTAACAGCCTGATTTTGGGCCTAGTCAGAATAGTGGTTTCAGGACCACAAATCTGACGTAGTAAAGTTTATTTTTATTATATTTCTATGGTCTACAGTTTTATGAAATGATTTCGTGAAAATTTCGTTCGAAAATTTTGACGTTTGGGCACTTAATTTAGTAAAAAGGACTAAATTGTAAAAAGTGTAAAAGTTGAGTTCTACATGCTAGAGGTGTCTAATTGCTATGAAATTTTAAATTGAAGGTTCTTAGATGGTAATTTGACCATTTTTAAGTTAGAAGACAAAAATGGACATGGTGAGATAAAATTTCAAAGTTTTAAGTGAATGGCATTTTGGTCATTTGGTAAATAAATGAATAAAAAGGGAAAATCAAGCCAAAATCTTGTCCATCTTCTCCCCCTTGTGACGAAAATTAGAAGGAAGACATAGCTAAGGTTTGGTCAACTTTCAACCTCGATTGTAAGTCCGTTCTTGCCCCATTTTTAATGCTCTTTACATTTTTAAAGTCATTATCACTCGATCTATCTATTTCTACCATTAATTTAAGGAATAATCAAGGTCTAGGGTTTGAACCATGTTATACATTTGAGTATTTTGATGTCTAATGGTAGAAAATGAATGTTTGGTGTTAGATAAACAACTTTGACTAAGTGATTTTTGATGAAAATGCTTAAAAGGACCTATTTGTAAAAGTTATAAAATATGTAGCAAAAGTGTGTTTTAATGGAAATTTTGGGGTGTTATAGTTATAAAAATGGTTCGGCTAGGCTTGTACATTAAATAAATTAAACACGTTTCATTTTACGAGCCTAGGGACCAAAATGTAAATTATGTCAAAGTTTAGGGGCAAAAATGTAATTCTACCATAATAAGATTTTTGGGCTGAATTGAATAATGTGAATAATAAATGAGTTAAATTTGCTATTATAGATCAAGAGAAACAAGGTTCAAACCTAGATTAGAGGAAAAATAAAGTATTTAACGATTAGGTCCCATTTATACTATTTTTTTTATACCGAGGTAAATTCATATGTAAATAATGCATTGTTATTTATGCTTTAATTACTTTAATATTGTGTGAATTGTGATTTACTCTTCAAACGTAATTGACAAAGTTCAACAAGCGAGAAATCCCGGTTGAACCTTAGGAATAGTTAGGATACAAATGTCATGACATTAGGGTTATTTGAGATTTCGTGTAAGGCCATATCTGGGATATGAAATCGATATGAGATTTCGTGTAAGACCATAGCTGGGCTATTGGCATCGATAAGAGATTTCATGTAAGACCATATCTGGGATATGGCATTGGTATAGTACTGTGTGTGCGAGATTCCCGAGTATCCTTTAGTATTCCAAGTGGTTCAACGGGAAATTCAACGAGAATGTCAAAGTTGTAAAAGGTTATGGTTATGTTGTGAGTTGGTACAGGTACGTACGTAAAACTCATTGAATAATGAGCTCAATATGTGATGAACCCTCAGTAAGGTTATGAATGAGTAAGTTATGATTAGAAGACCTAAATACTATTTATGTCAAGCTTATCATGTTATTTGTATGTTACATGTGTGATTATAATGCTTATTATTTTCATAGGAACTTACTAAGCTATATAGCTTACTCCCCTTTCTTTTCCCTTATCTTATAGTGTCACCAAGCCAGCTCGGGGATTGGAAACTGTCAGTGATCCACTCACACTATCAACTCAATATTTTGGGTACCATTGATTTTGATATTTTGAGTTATGACATGTATAGGGACTTAGTCATTTTGTTATGTGTCATAATTGATTTAGCCAAATGTGTTGGCTTATATTGGTTGATAATTCATTTTGTAAATGGCCATTGAATTTGGCTAATATTGGTTTAAGTATATATATATGATGATGCTTTTCATGGATGTGGGAAATTACATGACTTAAGTTGAGATATATGTGATGTTTGTGTATGATAAATGATAGCATGTGAATGATGTATTAATATCTTGTTTGTGGCTGATTTGGTTGTATGTATATGCTTGGATTGGTGTTGCTTGTTGTTGTGTATGTTGGTGCAAGTAAGGGTTGCGAAATAGTTTGGTAAATAGCCTTATTTTTGTCCACACGGGTAGACACACAGGCGTGTGTCTAGGCCGTGTGCGACACACGGTCTACCCCACAAGCATGTGTTTCAGCCATGTGTCCCGTGCACCTTAATTGATGCAAAATAAAATGTCCAAAATTAAGCACACGGGCAGAGACACGAACGTGTGTCTCAACCATGTGTGCTACACGGCCTTGGATATGGGCGTTTGTCTCGGTCGTGTGAAGTCTGCACCTATTTTATGAAAAATCATGAAAATTAAATCGACCACACGACCTATCACAAGGGCATGTGGCACAAGTCAGGGAGCTCCCTATTTTGAACACGGCCTGCAGCATGGGCGTGTCTAAGGGTCATACAAACGTGTTCCTTGGACCACACGGGCGTGTGACCCCCGTTTTAGTGAAAAATTTTATAAGTGTTGTATAATTTTCTAATGTTCCCGGTTTAATCCTGAACTACTCCCAATGTATGTATTGAGCCTCGTAGGCTCGTATTAGGGACGATATGAAAGTATGTGAAAGGTTTTAAATTTGGATGGAGATTACATCTCGGTTTTGTATGTTTGCTTGTGTTTAAGTCCAGTAATGCCTCGTACCCTGTTCCGGCGTCGAATACAGGTAAGGGGGTGTTACAGTAACTCTTTGACTTGGGTCATATGGCCAAGCCACACGCCCGTGTGCTAGACCGTGTACCCTTTTAAAATGGCCTCGCACGCACATGTGCTAGCCATGTGTCTCACACGGCCAAGCACATGCCCGTGTGTCTGGCTATGTAGACTTAAAAGGTTCATTAAATAACCAATTTACCATTTTCTTCATGCTCAAGCATTAAACAACTCAAAAACCATTCGTTTAACCAGTTCAAAACATGATCAAATACGTCCAAAACATACCAAAACAATCATCCTAGGTGCCTAACCAATGTACCCTCATTGGTACCACATTTATATCATCAAAACATCATTCAAATTCATATTATAAACATAAAAAATTCAATCCATTTTGCCTAGTTCATAAGCACTTAAACACTAACTTAAATTCACATGTACATATCTAAATTTGGTTCAATTTATCATGCCATAATATGGCTTCAACATGCCATAATATGGCTTCAAAAACAAACACATGTTTATATATATACCAAACCAACATTAAACTTATAACCTCATTTACAATCAATCCACAAAATAATTATTGTAACGCCCTGAATTTGGGCCTAGAAGAATTGGGCCTATTGGGCTTTGGGTCTCATAAAATTTTTAAGTGAGCAAGAAAATGACATGATAGCTTTAAAGGTTTAATGAATTTGGAGTGTCTAGGTGTGTTGGAGAAGCTCTGGGTTCGAGTTTTGTGGTGGAGGATTCTTAATTTAATTAATTAAAGAATTAGGGTTGTGAGTAGTGGGCTTTTAAATAAAAATATGTGAAAAATGGCACAAAGAAGCCTGTGGTGAAGTGGCTAAGTGACGCCACTAAGGTGTAGAAAGGTGGCGACATATGCATGCAGGAAGGTCTGAAGTTTGAGTGCTAGCTTAGCTTTATTTTGGAGTTTAATTTTAGGCTTCTAGAAGGCTGTAAGTGGCGTGTAGAGGGACTCTAAGGAGAAGTGATCAGTAGAGAGAATTTAGGAGAAGGATAAGGGAGATATCATGGAGAAAAATTAGGAGATAAGCAGTGGATGAAGTGATGCCAAATTGGACTTTAGGGGTAGCTAAGTTCCGGCTATAGGCTATATAAATGTGTGTGTGTCGATTCTGGGGTCCTAGGTAATGCCGAATTTTCCATTCTTTTTCTTTTCCTTGCTGAAACCTTATTTTTCGACAACCAAAAATAACTTGCCTTGATACCGATTCTTCACTCTTCTCCTACTTTCTAAACCTTTATTCTTGCTTCTGAACTGACTCTTCTCTTCTTCCTTGGAAAACTGAATAGCCTCTATTCTCCCTCAAGGTTCTTCTTTGATTTTTGTGATTTCATCTTCTTCCTTTACCTTGAATTTAGGCCGAATATCCCTTTACACCACTCTGATTTTTAGGCCGAATACACCTTGGCCGAATCTCCTCTGTGTTTTTCTTCAACTTTGGCCGATTGATTCTTGGAATTTAGCATTGATCTCTTCCCTTCAAGGTCGTTACCATTTCACTCTTGTTGCATTTCGGATTTTGGGTAAGTGTTCTTTACTTCGGTTTAAGGGTTGGTCGAATGGTCATATATGTTGTGAGGGTGACTTGTGTTAGATGCAAGTCATCTATTACTTAGGCTCTAATGATTAAGTTTGTACAGATCTAGGGTCTAATCGCGGTTGGTGTTAAAGAAAGGAGCTATTAAGGCTTGTCGCACATGGTAAGGTTATGGTGAGGCTTCGATTTTTGATAAAGTTTGTATTTAGCCTATGATTAACTGTTAAGTAATATCGAATGTAGGTTCGTGACTAAGAGGAAATCGCAGAACGCGTTATAATCAGGTGTGTACAAACACTACACACACATGATATCGACAATACCCGAAAGTGGCTAAATGGGCCTAGTGGGCCCTGAGGCTAAGTTTGATGAAATTGATTGATTTGGTTATATGAATTGAGTTAGTCATGCATGTTACATGATCTGGAATTGTTTTGGGCCTAATTGGCCATATGAATGAGATCTGGGCCTAATGGGCCATAAGGATGTGATTTGGGTATAATGGGTTATATGAAAGTGAAATGGGCTTGATGGGCTTCATGGGGACGTAGACAAGTACGTTAGGGTTTAATGGACTTTAAGCCTAGTTCTGAACAACTCTTAAACCGCATAAGACTTAATTTAATAATCAACATGTCAGGGGGACAAGTCATTGGTTAGAGAGTGTGGCAATGGACATATGCATGTCTAGGATTGGATCTAGGGAGAGCTTGGTACTTAAGCGGTTCTAACAACCTACTTCCTCTTCTCTGGAATCCTATCTGGTGCATAGTGTCTGTTCGCATTAGCCGCAAGGACTTGTTAATGCGCCAAAGTTCATAACTAAAACCCGAGAGGGACCAAAATACCCTTAGTTTGAAAATTACCAAATACCCTTAGTTTGAAAATTACCAAAATATCCTTAGATTTGAAAAATTACTAGAATACCCCCGAATTGTAAAATTACCAAAATACCCTTGATTTGTAGAATTACCAAAATATCCCTAATTTACAAAATTTCCAAAATACCCCTGATTTGAAAATTACCAAAATACCCTTAGTTTGAAAATTACCAAAATACCTTTAGATTTGAAAATTACTAAAATACCCCTGATTTGTAAAATTACTAGAATACCTTTGATTTGAAAAATTACCACAATATCCCTAATTTAAAAAATTTCTAAAATACCTCTATTTTGTAAAATTACCTAAATACCCCTGTAAGGTAGAATTACGAAAATACTCCTGAATAGTGAAATGACTAAAATACCCCTAAGTGCTTAATGTGTGAAATTGTGTATGTTGCATTCATGAAATATATGTTGCATTTGGGTCAGTTTGATGATACGGAGAAAGATTTGAGGATCATATACTCGCTTGACGACCGTGGATTCACCGGTGGCTTTAAGCCCATTATAGTAGCTTTGCTGCAACGTTTGAGTAGTGCCACTGTTGGTGCTACATTTGGAGTGTAGGGATGGGTGGGTTGATATTTATATCCCCACAGGAATGTAGGGTTGGAAGGGAAATAGAGTGCAGGGTTGGATTTGGGATGGGAACATTGCATTGATGTGATATGAGGTCGTTATGGGCTAAGGCCCAATACCATCATTTTTGATAGGGCTTAGGCCCAATGTAATAATTGTTTGTTGATTGGATTACCAAGGGTCGTACACACTAAGTTTCGAAACTCACCCCCTTTTTATTAAATGTTTCAAGTGATCCTCAGTAAACGGCTCAACGTGGGAGAGGACTCGAAGATGGCCACACTATAAGATACTTAGAAGTTTTATTTATTTGTCTCAAAAGACATGATTTAATTACTTTATTTTTGTTGGATGTAATAAGGCCTTGTACTCCGATTTGACTTTGGATTTTGAGTTTTGTTGTTTCAACTGTTTACTTAATTATTAAACCTGAGTAAATTTTTTATGTTTAAACATGGTTTTTGGAATACTTAAAATAATTAAATGGGCTTTTATCATTACTTAACAAGACTCAAGGATTTTGGGCTTTTGGGTCTTAAGTTTTAACTTAGCAAAATCGTTTTGAATTATACCTTTAATGTGACATTCCTGGATTCGGCCATAATGTTTGGGCCGGGTCTGGGGGTGTTACAACTATTATTTAGATACCCTAGGTACATGCCGACACAAAAAGTAAAAATCACCACATTTGAGTTTGAGATCATTGTTGGATGCATAATCGTCAATCAAAAGTGAAGTATCTAACCTGCACACAGAAAAACAAAACCGTACGCTAAGTAAATGTAACAGCCTGGTTTTGGGGCTAGTCGAAACAGTGGTTTTGAGACCACTAATTCGAGGTTGAGGAAAATTATTTTGATATTATTTTATGTGTCATAACATGTTTATAGGATGCATGAGAATTTTGGTACCTTAATTTTAACGATTGATTGCATAATTGCGAAAAAGGCCTAAATCGCATAAAGTGCGAAAGTTTCAAATTTCAAGTTAGAGGTGTCTAATTGTTAAAGGATATCAAAATAGAGGTCTTTAAAGTGAAATTAGGCCATTAGATGTGTGTTGGCCGGCCATATAAGCTAGGAAGACAAGAGTATTAAATTTTGGTTAAATTTGGTGATATTAGGTGGCTATAATGAATAAAATAAGATAAAGAAAAGAGAAAGCTATCATATTTTTCATTTTATTCTTCCCCCACTGAAAATTTCAGCAAGAAGAGGGGTTTTGAAGCTTAAACTTTCAGCCAAGATATCCTCTAGCAAGTAAGTGATTTTAGGGGTCTTTCTTGGTGATTTTTGTGCTTTTGAAACCCCCAAAGCTTAAGCTAGCTAATGAGGGTACTAAATTGCATTATGGTGGGAAGTCTAAGGACTTGAAATGAGATTATTTATGTTGTTAGCTGAGTTTTTATTAAAGAAAATGAATTTTAGAGAGATGAGAAACAACTTTTGTGAAAGGTGTTTGCATGAAAACACCTAAATAGGACTTAAATGTAAAGAATGAATTTGTGTCATAAATGCATGAAATGGTGAGAATGGTGAGTAGTTCTAAGAGAAATAAATGTTCAGCTAGACTTGTTTATATAGAAAATATGTTGAAAAATAAATTACGAGCCTAGGGGCAAAATCGTAATTTTGCCATAGTACAAGGGCAAATTGGTCATTTTTGCCCAAGTATAGATTTTGATGTATTATGATCATAGAATGATCTAAACAAATGAATTTCATTGTTATAGATCAAGAAGAGCGTGGAATCAACCCTGACCGTGGAAAAGGCAAGGTGACAGATTAAATCGTTAGTTAACACGTTTTGCATCGAGGTAAGTTTATGTGTAAACAATGCATATTTGTGTAAACATTATGTTGCTAATTAGTGTATGGCATGGTTGAGAACATGTGTGGTTCAAGTGGATTGAATGTAGTAGTCATTGAATAATTATTGTGTGAACGATGAAATAGTCATATAAATGTGTAATGACGACACTTGTTGGTGGGCTAAGTGCGATACCACCTTGTTGCTTAATTACGATGGGCTATGTACGATACCATTGTCTATTCATCATTTGGAGGGCTATGTGCGATACCACCATAACTAATCTTTTTGGTGGGCTATGTGCGATACCACCCTAATAAAGGCTGTTGGTGGGCTAAGTGTGAAACCACCGAGTAACTTGACTATGAGTAATGGAATTAAAGATAGTGATGTGCTGTATTTTGGACTTTGTGATGCTAAGTGTGGGGGAACCTGTTAATGAATGTATGCATTAATCTTGTAATATGGTTGGAATGTAGGAATGGAGAGAATGAGTAAGCATGATCATGAATGTAGATTGTTTCTTGCTTAGTATGTAATGCTATGTAATTGTTTAATACATGTTATAATGTTATATTGTTTACATGTAAACTTACTAAGCTTAAAGCTTACTCCCCCTTCTCTTTTTGCCTTGTTTTATAGAGTTTAAGAGCCAAGCCGAGATACGAAGATATTCAGAAGATCGCCCACACTATCAGCTCACCTCAGTATATCTAGACTTAATGATTTTGTACATGGAATGTATAGGGGCTAGACTAGTTAGGTTATTTTGTTATTTTGGCCAAAATATATTGGCCCTTGTTAAGATAACTATTTTGTATATTTCCATGGTTGATGGCTCACCTTATCATTTATGAAATTACAAAGTTATCTATGAAAGTTCATATTGAAATTATGAGATGTTTATTAATATGTTGAATGGGTTCATGTAGTGTAAGCTATAGGGGTGCAAATAGCTTGGCAAACAGCCTTGTTCTTGTCCACATGCGTAAGCACACGGGCGTGTGTCTAGGCCGTGTGTGACACAATGTCAAGCTATGGGCGTGTGCTCGGGCCGTGTAAAGTCTGCACCTCAAATTTGGTATTTGAATTGTCACACAGTTGAAGCACACGAGCGTGCCCAGGCCCTAGAGAAATAATCAGAGGCGACCACGGACCAGCCATATAGGTGTGTGTCTAGGTCGTGCGACTCAAATCAGTGTCGACCACGGGCATTGAACACGGGCGTGTGAGATGATACACGGGCGTGTCATCTAGTCCACGGGCGTGTGACCCCTGTTTAGGTGACATTTTTCTAAATGTGTCAAAGTTTCCGATTTATGTCTGATATTTTCAGGTGGTTAGTATAAGGCCCTATAGGCCCATTATAAGGAAGCTAGATGTAAGATTGAAAATGTTTGAATTTGGAACTGAATTTGCTAACTCAAAGTTATATGACCAAGTGAGTCGAGTCCGGTAATGCCTCGTGCCTGATTCCGGTACAAGATACGGGTAAGGGGTGTTACAGTAAAACTCAGTGGTATTTCTATAATTCGAATATTTAAAGACAAGATAATATAATATGCACATATTAATTATAAGCACAATTGAATATTTAAAATCACATTTATTCATACAATGGCATTAGCCATTTAATACTCAATTCATAAATACCATACTCAATTCTCAGCACTTGCTATATAATAACTTTTCACATTCTATTTTCAATTCACAATATCACTTCCATTTCTCATACTATGCCATATCATTATCAATTGTAGAACTTTATTATTTATTTACCCCTATTAACACGACTCGGACTTGGACGGATACACGGATCCAACCAACACACCAATTTGGAACCTAGTGTCTTATCGGATAAATTTGAAGTAGTAATTGCGCCCAGCGCTATATAAATTGACACCAAGTGTCTCATCGGTTAAACCGAAGTAAATTGGCACCCAGTGCCTTATCGACTCAAACTCTTCCTATCCTATAGCCTACCATTTATATCCAACTAAGTCCGATACAGTTAATAGGGTTCCAATTCACTTTCAAAATACAACCAATATCCAATTATCATATTTGCACAGCATCACATTTACACATATATATTCATAATATATATCAATTCAATCCAATTCAATCAACTTTAATTCAATTCAATATCAAAGTACCAAATATATATTTGATATAAGCCCATATACACATGAAATCAATTCAATAGTCAAAGTGCCAAATACTCACCTCAACCACTTACCATAGACATTAAATCCAAATACAATAATTAACAACTAGATTCGGATTATAGAAATACAAACCAGGAATTCCTAGCTATTCGACGTCGATTTTGTAATGCCTTAAAATTCTTATTTCTTCTTTTGTGAAAATTTTGACACAAATGTGTATCTGTTTCAGTGGTTAAGTGTTCTGGGTGTGTGTATAAGGTCTTGGGTTCAAGCCCTAGCTTTAGCAAATTTTGCTTCTTTATGGAATTAAGCATTATCTTACTTAGTGGGCTTATATTAAATTATTTGTAAAACCATATCAGAATGAGCCTGCTGGTTCAAGTGGTAAGGGAGCTAGTGTGTTAGAGGTTTTGTGTTCGAATTCCTGTGCGAGTTTGGGAGTTTATTTTTACTCATTTAACCGAGAGAGTTTCGGTCAAACAAGAATTCTGAGGAGATTGAGTAGTGGATTAGTGGAGAGTAACTTGGGGGATTTGGGTAGTTATTTGATATTATTGGTGGTTTTTCAAAAATAATTTCGGTTTTCTCCCTCTCAGGAATCTCTGACTTTTTTTTATAACTTCATCCCATTCAAAAAAAGTATTTTCTTTCTTGTTACTCTGTTAAAAAATTGTTCTTTCAAATCGCGGTTTTCATTTCTTTGACTCTTCGTGTGTTGGGGTAGGTAAAGGTAGGGAGTTTCACTCATTCTTGACGCAATTGTTATGAATGATCTTCTTTCTTTACGTTAGACTGATGTTTGGGTTTTGGCAACAACCAATCATAAGCAGTGGGACTCTTCTTTTGCGAGATTATAGCCGAAGCCTTCGATGTTGTTGGGTAAGTGTTGAACACTCAAGTTCCCCGATTATTGGTTTCTTTGTTGCAATTAAAGTAAGGTTTAGAACTGACTTGGGGAGTTTTGATGTCATTTTTAGGTGTTGTGTAGCTTGGGAGTATTTTCGCCACGAAACAGTACTAGGTGTGTACCCGAATCGAAAAAATAAGGTTCGGCAAAAGCTGAAAAATGAATCTATAGACGCCACATGAGCTTGCAGTCACCAGTGTGGTAGGCCGTCTGGGGCGACACGGCCGTGTGATCGACGAAGACCAGGTCGTGTACAAGACACGGCCGTGTGAGCTACACGGGCTAGGCCAGATTAGGCATGTGGGCCACACGAGCGCACCACACAGGCATGTGATAACTAGGCCAAGCCGTGTGATCCATACGGGCAAGGCCAATCTGGGCTTGTGGGCCATAAAGGCGTGTGGGCCTATTGTATCGAAATTTCTGTAGGGTCACACAGTTCGTCCTAATCAACTGTGGGCCTACCGTAAGGTCGGTAAACACTATCTAACCCTAAAACCAAGTGACATGTTAGACTGAGATATGATTGAGAGCATGCCTACAATTGTATATCTATTATTTGTTTATTAAAGCATGTTAGGTATGATATTTTTGCTAATTTTTCATGTATGATATGTTATCTGATATTGGGGATAGGATGATGCTTATTGGAGGAATTGTTTTGAAAGGCATTTGAGCCTATTATTTGGCAGCATGGCTGCATTATATCTGTTATGTGCCGCATCGGTACAATATGGTGTGCAGGGCTGGGTAGGTGTTTTAAACCCCACATGGTATGTAGGGATGGAAAGAGATGGTGTGTAGAGGATGGGGGTAGGATTTTGATTTCTGATATCTGATTTGAATATCTATAATTGTGTTTGCATCTGAAATGGGCTCAAGCTTGACTTTGTATCTGTATCTGACATGAGCTCAAGCCCGAATATGAATCTATTTAATTTTTGATATTTTATGTATGTACATGCTTAATTCTGTTGGGTTACACACTGAGTTTACGTAAACTCACTCCTTCTCTATTTATTCTGTACAAATAACCCACAGACTTAGGCAGATCAATGCAGTAGAGACTCAGCGGTGGCCATTATACCGTAAAATTGATTTATACTTAGTAGTTTGGTTATTTAAAATTTGGGATTGATTTGAGGGTTGTAATTTTTTTTAGGACTCTCTAGACTGTTTCAGTTTTAAACTGTTTATTTTTGGATCGTTTAACGATTTGATTATTTTGGTAGAGTTGTTTTACTAAAACGAGGGTTTTAAGCAAACAAAGGTTTTCCTAAAAACACGACTCTAATTTCAAACCTAACCGAATAAAGCTTTCACTATAAATAAGATCTCTGGCAAATAAACTAACTAATTAATATTTTCAATAGTTTATAATGGTTACAAATAATGATATGTTAATAGTTTATTATGTCGACTCTATTTTCAAACTCGTTTCATGTGACACTTCCAGATTCGACCATAATATCTAGGTCGGGTTTGGGGTATTACATTTAGTGGTATCAGAGCCAGGTTTTTAAAAACTCGACTGTGGATTTTGGGTTTCAAAATATTTTTTTAAAGAATTGGTTTTCAAATGGTTTAAAATATTCTAATTGAGAATGAGATACACCGAGTCTTCGGCACTGATCCTGTAAGTATTCTAAACTTTAAATAGTTAATTTGAAATACTGTAAGCATCATACTCTAAAAATACTATAGTTAGTACTCTCTGAAACTATAGTTAAATGAATAGAGACTGAAACTTATGGAAACATTACTGAATTTCTGATACTTTATACATAAAACATTTGTTAATAAATATCGAAACTGATGCATAAAATTCTTAATGTAGATAAAACTTCTAAGTCACAATGAGCGCACGAGGAATTCGTGGACGTGGTATTCGAGGCCGAGGTAGAGGCCATAGGGGGGCTTGAACTGAGTCTTTATCTTTGGGCAGTGTATCGAATCTGGACACTAGTGAGACACTTGTGTCACCTGCTACTGAGACTGGGTCTTAGAGTCATTCGGTTGGGGATGATGCACTGTCCCAAGCCATGTTGAGGATATTGGAACAGGTCGTTGGACCCAAACCTGGATCTAGAGGTCGAGGGTCGGTAACTGAGCAACTCTGGTCTAATGGATCTGAGTTATTTAGGGGTATCACAGGAGTCGCCCCTAATGTGGCTAAATATTGGTTGGAGGCCACTAAGAGAATCATGGATGACTTGGACTGTACCCCCGAGCAGAAATTGAAGGGTGCAGTCTCCTTGCTTCGCGACAAAGCATACCAGTGGTGGTTAACTGTTAAGGAGGGCACTTAGCCTGACCATTTGACTTGGGAGTTCTTTAATACTACATTTCAGAGCAAATATGTGGGAGCCAGCTACGTTAATACTTGCAGGTATGAGTTTCTGAACCTCACGCAAGGTGACCGATCTATGGCTGAGTATGAGGCCAAATTTCTGAGGCTGAGCCGCTATGCTCGAGGTATGGTGGCATCAGAGTATGAGAGATGTGTTAGGTTTGAAGACAGTCTGAGGGATAATCTAAGTGTTCTGATAGCTCCGCAGAGGGAGCATGAGTTTGCGATTCTAGTAGAAAAAGTAAAGATTGCTGAGGATGTTAAGCGCGCGGAGTGCCAGAATAGAGACCGTGTAAAAAAAAGCCTCGAGGCCTGATCTTATGGGCCTCGAAGCCCTCGAGTTCTGTGTAAAGGCCTAAAAAAAGGCCAGATCTTATGGGTCAGTTAGAGTAGGAGCCCTTGTTGCTTCTACTAGGATACTGCCTTGTGGGTCCCTTGAGCACAGCATTTGGGAGTGTCCACTGAGGCCTGATCATGTGCAAACTCTGGTATTAGGTTTTTCACAGCCATAAAGAGTAGTTTAGAACCCACCTAGGGCCGTGGTCAGGCCAGGGGTTGTAATGGCATAGGCAGAGGGCAGATAGCATCGGGCAGAGGTGCTGGTCAAACTGAGGTGAGGCAGCCTACTTTAGTTTATGCTGCACGTCATCGAGAGGATAGAGATGCTCCTAACGTCATCACTGGTATGTTCTCTATATCTGATGTACCTTACTTTGCTCTGATAGACATAGGATCTACTCATTCCTATATAGCCTGTTCTGTTTCTGAAAATTTGGGGTTATCGATTGAGAGTACTTCTAGTTAGGTTAATGTGATAAGTCTGTTGAGGCAGCCTATTCAAATTAGTAAACTATATAAGGATGTTCCATTAGAGGTGCAATGGGAGATATTCCTGGCTAATTTGATGGAGCTTCCGTTTGGAGAGTTTGACCTGATTTTGGGTATGGACTGGTTGGTGGAGCACTGAGTTAGTTTAGACTGTGCATCTAAGAGAGTCGTTCTGAGGACCAAGGATGATATGGAGATGGTTATGATTGGTGAGCTTCGAGATTATCTGTCGCATGTGATCTCCGCTTTAGTAGCTGAGAAACTGGTCCAGAAAGGATGTGAGGTGTATTTGGCCTATGTGAGTGTTTCGGATTTTGGGGACTCTTTTGTTGGGAATATCAGAATAGTAAGGGATTACTCAGACATTTTTCCTGAAGAGTTATCGGGTCTACCTCCTAATCAGGAAGTGGAGTTCAGGATTGAGCTTCTTCTAGATACAGCTCCAGTGTCCATCGCTCCTTATCGTATGGTACCGAAAGAGCTTATAGAGCTTAAGGATCAACTGCAATATTTGTTGGACCGTGGTTTCATTCGTCCTAGAGTCTCTTCGTGAGGAGCACCTGTCTTGTTCAATAAAAAGAAGGATGCGACCATGAGGATGTGCATATATTATCGGTAGTTGAATAAGCTGACTATTAAGAATAAGTATCTACTTTCGAGGATCGATGGCTTATTTGATCAGTTCCGAGGGGCTTCTGTGTTCTCTGAGATTGATCTTTGTTCAGGGTATCATCAGTTGAGGGTTAAAGAGGTGGATGTGCATAAGACGACATTTAGAACTCGTTATGGACATTACGAGTTCCTAGTTATGCCTTTCGGGTTGACGAATGCACCGACTGTATTCATGGACTCGATCAATCGGGTATTTCAGCCCTATCTGGATCAGTTCTTTGTGGTGTTCATCGACGACATTCTGGTATACTCTAAGACTAAGGAAGAGCATGATGAGCATCTTACAGTGGTGCTTCAGATTCTGCATGAGAAGCAACTATACACTAAGCTAAGCAAGTGTGAGTTTTTGCTTCGTGAAGCGACTCTTCTAAGGCACGTATCTGTTGAGGGGATTAATAAACCGTAATATATACATATTTTTATCCAATATTTGGCATACTTTTGGATGATTTATCCATTGAATTATGGAATTTGATGCTTCTAATCTTTTAATTTCATACTTTATACTCAGGAGAGCATAGGAGGATGAAAAGAACGAGAAACGGGCCAAAAACGGAGAAAATGGGCCAAAGTAAAAAATCAACACGGCCTGGAGTTCACCACACGGCTGTGCCACTTTAGTAGACTTGAACACAACCCTGGGCTCGATTCACACGGGCGTTCTACACGGGCGTGTCCCTGCTATTACCCGTTTTAATTCTACGCGGAAAAGGTTACTTAGAGGCAAAGAAAGACATTCCGAAGTCTATATAAACACCCTAAGTGTGACCTAAAAGGGCGAGCGAAGCCTGAGAGGGCTGATTAAAGGGAATTACTCAAAGAAAGTTAGTTGATCCATCTCAAAAATCGGAATAACGCTCAAGACTGAGGATTTTCCCTCCAATTTCCTTCAGCGGGTTTTAGGGTTTTTCTTTATGTTTTGTTATTTAATTTCTTCTGAGATGTATTCTTTTATAAACATGAACAAAACCCCTCAAATACCTGAGGGGGATGAAACCTAATGTGTATCTTGTTATTGTTTTCTGAACTGTATGATAAATACTTGATTTGTTCTTAATTCTTGCTTTGATATTTCAGGATATTGATTCAAGTATTGATGTGCTTATTCAGAGGAGCAAAAGTCCCTGTTTAAGAGTAGATCTAGCATAATTAAGAGGAGTTGATCGCACTTCTACAGATAGGACGATGAAAATCTGTTGGATTAGGGTCAAACCGAATATGGGAGTCCATAAATCGACTTAATGTAACACTAGGGGTTTTAATTAGAAAGAGATTTCAATTAATCAACCTAGGGTTAGACATTATTAGTCTCGAAAGAGATAATAATATAAATTAGGGAATCCTACAGATCAAGTCAAGTGAATAAATCGACTGGTTCAGAGTTAAATAACAAGTAAAGTCTAGGTGGATTCTTCCTCGGGTATTATCTTAATTAATTGATATTCTAAAAAGTATTTTTCCAATTCATTCTCTGTGTCTTGGTATCCTTAGCATAGGAATTAGTTAGATAAACATCAATCTCTTTTATTTTAGGCTAGATAATAGAAAGAAAGTCAGTACTAGTACTTTTAGTTCCCTTAGGTTTGACATTCCGATCTTGCCACTAAGCTATACTACTGTTCGATAGGTGCGCTTGCCTCAATCGTGGTGATAGCTAGTTTTTAGGCTCGATCATTCATTATATAAATATTAAAACTTTCACAGACACGATCAGGGATCCGGGTCGATCCTAGGAAGATTGAGGCTATGATGGATTGGAAACAGCCTAAGAATGTATCTGAGATCCGTAGCTTTTTGGGTTTGGTGGGATACAATTGACGTTTTGTTGAGGGGTTCTCTTTGATTGCTGCGCCGTTGACTAAGCTTTTGCGTAAAGGTGTTTTGTTTGTTTAAACTGATGTGCAGCAGTCGAGATTCGAGAAACTCAAAACTATTCTGACCCAAGCTCTTGTTCTAATACAACTTGAATCTGGTAAAGAGTTTATGGTCTACAGCGATGCGTCATACGTCAGTTTAGGATGTGTTCTGATGCAGGATGGTAAGGTTGTGGCTTATACGTCCCGTCAGCTTAAGACACACGAGGGGAACTATCTGACGCATAATCTTGAGTTGGCTGCAGTTGTCTTTGTGTTGAAAATATGGAGACATTATCTGTATGGTGAGAGGTGTATCATCTACACCGATCACAAGAGTCTCAAGTATCTCCTTACTCAGAAAGAGTTGAATCTTAGCAGCGTCGATGGATTGAGCTGCTCAAGGATTATGATTGCACCATCGAGTATCATTCTAGTAAGGCCAATGTTGTGGCCAACGCTCTAAGCCAAAGAGCGATGTTGGGGGATGGGTCTCTGAGTTTACTGTTTCGTTAGGTTGAGAGTGGTAGCAAGTTAAGCCGACTTGGATTGAACAGATTTAAGATAAGCAGTTGGGGGATGGGTCTCTGAGTTTACGGTTTTGTCAAGTTGAGAGTGGTAGCACTTCGGATTTTGGACTGAATAATGATAGGGTACTCTATTTCCATGGTCAGATTTGTATACCGGACGATATGGATCTGATGCAGTCGATTCTGAGGGAGACGCATAGTAGCCCTTATGCTATGCATCCCGGCTGTAATAAGATGTATCGCGACATTCGTGTGTTATACTGTGGCTGGGTTTGAAGCGTGAGGTTACTGACTTTGTAGCTCGTTGTCTAACGTGCCAACAAGTTAAGGCTGAACACCAGTTGCCTTTGGGTTTATTGCAGCTAGTCAAGATTCCCTTATGGAAATGAAAACGAGTGACTATGGATTTCGTTAGTGGGTTGCCCTTGACACCCACTAAAAAGGATTCTGTTTGGGTTATCGCAGATCGATTGACCAAATTAGCTCACTTCATTCCGGTTCGAACTGATTATTCTTTGCAGAAGCTAGCAAAGTTGTATATGTTCGAGATAGTTAGACTGCATGGGGTGTCTATATCGATTATTTCTGACAGTGATCCTCATTTTACATCTCAGCTTTGGAAGAATTTATATGAAGCTCTGGATCAAGATTGGACTTCAGTACTGCGTTCCATCCTCAGACCGATGGTCAATCTGAGAGGGTGATTCAGATACTAGAGGATATGCTTCGGAATTGTGTGATAGATTTCTGAGGTAGTTGGGAGGATTATCTGTTGTTAGCCGAGTTCACTTATAATAACAGTTTCCAGTCTAGTATCCAGTTAGCACCTTGTGAGGCTCTGTATGGTCGTAAGTTTCGTACTCCATTCTGTTGGACTGAGTTAGGTGAATGGCGAGTTTTGGGTCCTGAGTTGGTTTCTGAAACTGAGGATAAGGTTCGATTGATTTGAGATATGCTGAAAGCGGCTTCTGATAGACAGAAGTCTTATGGGGATCTGCAGAGACTTGATATTGAGTATTCTGTAAGGGACTTCATTTTTTTCAAGGTTTCTCTATGGAAGAAAGTTTTGAGATTCGGTCGGTACTGAGAAAGGTTTCTCCGTGATATTGAGCCCTAGGTTTATTAGATCGTACTGAATTCTAAAGCGTCTGGGACCAGTTGCTTATCAGTTGGAGCTACCCTTTGAGCTGGACCATATTCATAATGTGTTTCACGTCTTGGTGTTGAGGCGGTATCGTTCTGACCTATCACATGTCATCTCGGTTGAGGAGATTGAGGTTAGGCTGGACTTGACTTTTGAAGAAGAACTGATTCAGATTTTGGATTGCGATGTTAAGGTTCTGCAGAAAAACTCCATTCCTTTAGTGAAGGTATTGTGGCGAAATCATAGCATTGAGGAGGCCATGTGGGAGCCCAAGGACTTGATGCATCAACAGTATCCTCATCTATTCTGATTAGGTAAATTTCGAGGTCGAAATTTCTTTTAGGGGGTAGAGTTGTAACGCTCCAAAATTCTTTTTTCTGCTTTTGTGAAAATTTTGACACAAATGTGTATCTGCTTCAGTGGTTAAATGTTCTGGGTGTGTGTATAAGGCCTTGGGTTCAAGCCCTAGCTTTAGAAAATTTTGCTTCTTTTTTGGAATTAAGCTTTGTCTTGCTCAATGGACTTATATTAAATTATTTGTAAAACCGTATTAGAATGAGCCTGATGGTTCAAGTGGTAAGGGAGTTGGTGTATTGGAGGTTCTGTGTTTGAATCCCTACACGAGTGTGGGAGTTTATTTTTGTTCCTTTGACCGAGAGAGTTTCAGTCAAACATGAATTCCGAGGAGGTTGAATAGTGGATTAGTGGAGAGTAATTTGGGGGATTTGGATAGTTATCTGATATTATTGGTGGTTTTTCAAAAACAATTTCGATTTTCTCCTTCTCAGGAATCTCTAAATTTTTTTTATGACTTCATCCCATTAAAAAAAATTCTTTTCTTTCTCGTTACTCTGTTAAAAATATATTCTTTCAAGTCGCGAATTTTTGTTCCTTTGACTCTTCGTGTGTTGGGGTAGGTAAAGGTAGGGAGTTTCGCTCGTTCTTGAGGCAATTGTTATGAATGATCTTCTTTCTTTACGTTAGATTGATATTTGGGTTTTGGCCGTAACCAATCGTGAGGAGCAGGACTCTTCTTTTGCGGGATTATAGCCAAAGTCACCGGTGTTGTTGGGTAAGTATTGAACACTCAAGTTTGCCGATTATTAGTTTCTTTGTTGCGATTAAAGTAAGTTTTGGAACTAACTTGGGGAGTTTTGATGTTGTTTTAGGTGTTGTGTGGCTCGACAGTATTTTTGCCACGAAACAGTACCAGGTGTGTACCTGAATCGTAGAAAAACGGGGTTTAGCAAAAGCCGAAAAATGAATTTGTGAGCCGTGTGAGCCACACGGGCATGTGATAACTAGGTCAGGCCGTGTGATCTACATGAGCAAGGCCAATCTGGGCGTGTGGGCCCATTGTACTAAAATTTCTGTAGGGTCGCACAGGTCATCCTAATCAACTGTGGGCCTACCGTAGAGTCGGTAAACGCTATCTAACCCGAAACCCAAGTGACATGTTAGACTGTGATATGATTGAGAGCATGCCTACAATTGTATATATGTTATATGTTTATTAAAGCATGTTAGGTATGATATTTCTGTTGATTTTATATGTATGATATGTTATCTGATATTGGGGATGGGATGATGCTTATTGGAGGAAGTGTTCTGAAAGGCATTAGTGCCTATTATCCGCAAGATGGTGCATTATATATATTATATGTGCGCATCGGCACAAAGATGATGTGTAGGGCTGGGTGGGTGTTTTAAACCCCACATGGTGTGTAGGGATGGACGGAGACTGTGTGTAGAGGATGCGGGTAGGATTTTGATTTTTGATATTTAATTTGAATACTGTAATTGTGTCTGCATCTGAAATGGGCTCAGACCCGAATATGAATCTGTTTAATTTTTGATATTCTGTGTGTGTACATGCTTAATTCTGTTGGGTTACACACTGAGTTTACGTAAACTCACCCCTTCTCTGTTTATTCTGTACAGGTAACCCATAGACTTAGGCGGATCGGTGGAGCAGAGACTCAGCGGTGGCCACTATACCGTAAAATTGATTTATACTTAGTATTTTGGTTATTTAAAATTTGGGATTGATTTGAGAGTTGTAATTTTTTTTGAGGACTCTCTGGACTGTTTCGGTTTTAAACTGTTTATTTTTGGATCGTTTAACGATTTGATTGTTTTGATAAAGTCGTTTTACTAAAACGATGGTTTTAAGCAACCAAAGGTTTTTCTAAAAACACTACTTTGATTTCAAACTTAACCGAATAAAGCTTCCGCTATAAATAAGATCTTTGGCCAATAAACTAACTAATTAATGTTTTCAACAGTTTATAATAGTTACAAATAATGATATGTCAATAGTTTATTATGTCGACTCTATTTTCAAACTCGTGTCATGTGACACTTCCGGATTAGGCCATAATGTCTAGGTCGGGTTTGAGGTGTTACAGATTTTATCTTTCCCTTTTTTAGTCGAGGATTCTGGTGCAACGTTTGCTACAGAATTAAAACAATTAAAATTGTTCAATATAACCCAATTCAATTACATATTGAATATTGAATATTGAATATTTCAATTTTTACTCAATATTTTCCTAAATTTCAATTTAGTCCTAAAACCGAAACTGATTTTTATTCTTCACATTTAATTTTTTATTTTTATACAAATTCCACTTTAAACTAAATTTAAATCCCTATTTTCACTTAAACTCCTAAATTTTGAATTTTTCACAATTTAGTCCCTATTATTCAAAATTTACAATTTATTCTACAATTTAATCCTTTTTCAGAGCTTACAAATCTATCATTTAATCCCTAATACTAAAATTATTCAACATTAACAACATTTAAAAACTTAATAATTGCTAAAACTGCGACATGGGTCAGGTAATACTTAACATCGGAATTCCAAAAACGTACAAATTACAAGAAAAATGACTAAATTGAATAACCAATTGAACTTTAAAATTTTTGAAGCCCTTAGGCCGAGCGTCTGCTCCTTTCCTTCTTTCTCGTTTTCTTTCTTTCTTTTCTTTCTAATTTTGGTTTGGCCTTATCTTTCTTTCTTTCTTTTTCTTTTAATACTTATTTGTTTTATTATTATATAAAATATATACTTAACAATTAAGATTTCATATTATAATATAATATACAAATTAAATTTACATATAATATATATATCACTATCCGTCCCACTTAAAGAAACAATGATAAAATTGCTTCTTTAGTCTCTTTAATTATTCTTTAATCTATAAATCAACTTTCACCCAATATGCAATTTAGTCATTATACCTAATTACTTTTAATTTATGCAAATTCACTTAATCGAAATCTAATTAACTACACAACTAGCTTCGTAAATATTTATTAAAAATATTTACGAGTCTGATTTACGGGAACGGAGTCCAAGGAATGCACTTTTTTTTCAATTTGTTCCTTTTTAATTATTTAACTATCGAGACAAATTTTTTCAACGAAACTTTAATACCACCTTAATGACACTCCATAAATATTTATAAAAATATTATAGCTTAGTTTATAAAACAAGGTCTCGATACCTCATTTTCTAAAACCACTTGAACTTAATAATTCACTTATATAACATAAATTATCAAATCAAAAACCTTTTTAAAAATCACATTTGACTTGTAAATATTAAATAATAATATTTACGAACTTACTCATCAGATTTGGTGGCACCGAAACTACTGTTTCTGACACCACTGAAAAACAGGCTGTTACAACTCTTTCCCCCTTACAAAAATTTTATCCTCAAAATTTCTCACCTAGTACAAGCTATTAAGTCAAGTCTTTCTTCCACCTTTTCAATCGAAGTCCATAAAAATAAATCATAACTCATCTCATTTTCGAACTCATTTTAGAACTTAATACTATACGTGAACTTAACTGAGTAGCTTTGATGTTCTCCTATCATCACTTTATCATTAGTAGTATAACTACCGAGAAATTCCCAGTAATTGTCTATCGAAACATAACCGAGAAACCCAGATTATCAAACTCTGACTGATGCTTCTAACGTGGTTGCATCTATAACTTTCAACTGATATTTGTTCCCCTTTTTTTCCAGGAAAGCGTCAAGCAATGTCATTTTACACAAGTGCGATAACTTCAATAATAGGGACGACTTTAACCCATAATAACATTTCCCGATTAGAACTGACCTGATAGATATATTTCTTTATCAAGTTTTCTAGAATTTGAATTTCTCATTTTGACTGTCCATCTATTTAACCATGAATGCACAAAATTTATTCCGGGACCTGAGGATAGACTCAAATACGTATAACTCAATTAACTTTTCAAATGAATAACCCACTCTGATTAAAACAACTGAGTTAATTTTATCTATCAGATAATAACATTTCAGAATAATCCCTTCTTCTTGTTGTCAAGACAACCTAGACATACAATCTATCACAATTCCCTCAGAAACTAATAAAATATCCTTAAAAACTGCATTATCTTAAAAGAAACATAAGATCCCATTTTAACTTATTGACATTAATCAAGATTACTGATGAATGAAAACCAATATACAAGTTTGAGCTCAGTCTTCCACCGTCTACTCTTTTGCCGATGTCAACCTTTTTATGAAAGCTAGAAAGGGATTATATATAATAAAGCTATTTCAATTATTAACATCGAAGCTTTGAACTATACCAAAGTCGCAACCATCAGATAGATTAAAAACCATAGTGCCATAATAGGACCGATGTTTCAACCGTATAGATAGAACAATACCTCAGCATCAATAATGCATTCCAAAATAAAAGAGGAAAACTGAAATTAGTCCCAATAACAACCAGTGCAGTAATACAACTTCTATAATCTGAGATCCATATCACCTAGCTCCCATGATCGAACCAGTATTTATAACAATAATAGATGTAATTACCTCCGGCCAGTGAATATCTTTTACAGATGAACCATGTTTGATAAATTAAACAATAAGAATGATAAGAAAAACGAGATAATGAAATCCAAGATGTAAAGCTATGTTGAATTACCGAGAACACAACCCATATTGAATTGTAAAGAGCTTGATGATTCTTTAGAGAAAATCTAGAAGAAAAACACCGTTCATACGCACTGGAATCAGTTATGATAGAAACAATATAATTTGCGTATATATAAAGCAAAGCAACAACCAGTAGAAACAGAATAATAACATCATATGAGTTTTATCATCCAATTTTCTACTAAACATAATGGAATAGAGTGCCAAAGAAAGATAGAGCAATGCCGATCAGAAATCAACCAGCCTAACAATACTTCCGTCTAACATTATGATTAGCTAACGTTATCTTACGATAAGAATCACCTCCGTACATATACTTCTGAGAATAAATGAATATATAGAATACCCAAAAGAGATCAATATAAGATACTTGACTATAACAGTTGTATTCAGATATCTTTGTAATTTCAACACTATCCCACTGACTACTACAGTCATCAATGATACCACATTATCCCAATTACTAAAGAAATCAATTCAGAAGAAATTTCGATTAACCCGTTCTTTAAATACCATACCTGAATAAGTCGATTACTCGTGAATATAACTTCTTCCTTAATAGCGACATTGTGTATCTCGAATAATCTTCAAAAAAATCTGATATCTCTTCTAGAACTCTCTTTACTTGCTAACCCATCATCAACTCTAGCGGTATTATTATTCATTCAGCTATTGAACTCTTCAGTTTCACACTTGTAAGCTTAATAAATATAAATCTTGTAAATTCCTTGTATAAGACTGTACATGTGAGGGGGTCAAGGTTGTAAAGCCTCAAAATTTGACTCTCATATATACACACGTATAACATAACATTTATCATCAACATGATCATTATAATCATTCGACATTTTCAACTATAAAATAAAAACAAATATATCAACATCCAAATCTTGACTCAATGCGACTCAATTATGGTATGTACCTCTAGACTCCATTCCGAGCTCGATTTAGTCTGAGAATTGGCTAAACTGCAAAGCTTTGATACCACTAAATGTAACACCCCAAACCCTTATTCGTCACCAAAATAGGATTTTAGAGCATTACTGTAACACCCCTAACCTGAGACTATCACCGGAATAAGGTTAAGAGGTATTATCGATCAATCGGAACCTTTAACATCTAAATTTACAACACAAAGTCAATCATCTTCAATCACATTCGTTTACAATCATGTTGTCCCTTATCAAAGTCTATGAGACCTTTATTACATGCTAAAGAGGGGTCGGGACTAAACCGAACACACACAGAAATTCTCGAACATTTAAAATTTTTTTAAGATTCAGGGGATACACGCCCTTGGAAGGAGACCGTGTGCCCTCCACGGCTTCTAGACACCCCCATGTGTCCTCCCGTGGTCATATACTAACTATACCTCCACGACCACCAGGCACGCCCGTGTGCTCAGGCCATGTACTCTTAGGCCATATACTGACTTCCCCACCACGGCCACCAAGCACGCCCGTGTGCCATGGCCGTGTACTCTTAACTAGCTACTGACTTGTACACCACGATTAGCTGACACCCCCATGTCGAGGCCGTGTACTACTAAGCTACATCCTGCCATTCACCTATGGTCTTTGGGCACGCCCGTGCGCCTCAATCGTGTGACATTATAGGCCATTTGTAAGGCTAAAATGCCACCCACTTAGGGTCAATCCTATAAGCACATATAAGCATCTTTATACATACCATTTGGCAACCATTTCTTATCATATGATCTATCCATCAATTCATACAATCTCATTTTCAAACATATCAACTTATAAACTCATATATACAGCTTAAACACATTCAATACTAAACATCATTGTTTCCCAGTTTCACTAAATCATATTAGCATTATACCATCACAAAGATTTCCATTCATAAGTCAATTTCTCAACTCACAAACCATACCAAAAGATGCACCACATATACCAAAACCATTCATGCTAAAACTAGCACATATCTAGCCACATCTCATGGCTACTTACAAATATCAAACATGATTCAAATGACCAGCCTATACATGCCATATTTTAACTATGTACATCTTTCTAAAATACCCCAAAATAGATTGCCGATAGTGTGACTGAGATGTTGAAGATTTCCGGATCCGAGCTAGCTTTACTGACACTACAAAGCAGAGAAATAAATCACACAGTAAGCTTTACAAAGCTTAGTAAGTTCAATACACAATATAACCGTGTCTTTAAACCAAAACCAATATAATCAATAACCATTACATAGATCATTTATCTCTTATCCATACTGTATCATCCCTAGCCAAGATACTCATTCATCCATCTATAGTTTTATCTATAAATTCATCAACCACAAAGGTTCAAGACATACCTTAGTTAACACATAGTTTTTAATTTCCAAACTACTCAATGCTCGATTTTACTTGTTGATCATCCTTTGATATTCAATCAACTTAATCGCACACCCAATGCTTTATACATGGTTGGTACATATTAGTCATCGCACACTTAGTGCCTAATCTTTCAATCGACTTATCTCGGTAACGCACACACAGTGCCAATTCTATAAGCCGAAGCTTTCATAACATCACACACACAGTGCTATTCATTTCTGTTTCGATTTTAATATCGCACACTTAGTGCCCTTAACTAAACCTTGCACATGGCATCTCAATTTCATACACATATACACATTCATTTCATAATACAAAAACATATGTTAATAACATGTATTATATCCGAACTTACCTCGGATGTCAAAATACCGACACGATCGATTAATCGAGCACTTTCTCTTTGCCTCGATCTCGATCCGAACCTCTCATCTCTTGGTCTATATACATTCAAATTCAATTCATTTAATCACTAACTCATTCAATTTAGTCCACACACACATTTAGGGCATTTTACAAAATAACCCTCACATTTTCACATTTCGACACTTTAGTCCCTATTTCACAAAATCATCAAAAACACAAAATTTCAATACACATGTGCTTAACCGAATTCTTCCCATGCTAGTACAATTCCACACATTTCATTTATTTCACATTTAAGTCCTTCAAATTGCTATTTTCACAAGTTAGCCCTAATTAACAAAATTCATCAAGAGTTCAAGAACAACACATGTTCATTAAACACATATCTTTCATTTAACACCATAAATCATCACAAAGCTCAATATCTCATCAATGGCATGTCTCATAAACATCATCAATACATAAAAGTTGAGCATGTTTTTTGTAAAGCACAAAGCAACGATCACAAAAACGTAGAAATTATCAAAAATGGATCAAAAACTAACCTTGAATTCAAGCTTACAATTGCTGAAACCTAGCTCAACTTCTTCTTTTTCCTTTCTTCAATATTCGACACTTATAAAAAGATGATAACTATCATCTTTCATTTGTTTCTTTTAGTATTATTCATATTAATACTAATTTACCATATTATCCTTATTATAAAATATTTATAACCTATATACATAAGGCCATTAATGACTTTTAGTCATCCACTAACTAATTATTAGCTCATTTGCCGCTTAAGACCTCTCTTTTATAGAGCCACAACACATAAGCACTTATAATTCAGCACATAGCTTTTACTCTATACGCGATTATGTCATTTCTCTGAATTCGACACACGAACGATCAAATTATCACACAGAATTTTTTCACAGACTATGTCACATATCACTCACACAGAAAATATCATTAAAATATTTTTACGATCTCAGATTTGTGGTCTCGAACCACTGTTCCGACTAGGGTCTAAACCAGGATGTTACAATTACTAGAATTTACATATCAAATAGACAAAAATTTTAAACATTTCACAACATATAGTATTCAGATAAAAACTAATCAAATTCATACATACTATCCCTTATTCGAGCCTTCAAGGCCCAAAATACGCGTTAGAAATAAGTCGGGACTACTACTGACACTCAGAAAAATTTTCAAAGCTTCAGGGTTCACACAGCCGTGTGGCCAAGTCGTGTGACTCACACAGCCAAGTCACATGCCTGTGTGCCAGACCATGTACCCTTTTGAAATAGCCTCGCACACCTGTGTGCTAGCCATGTGTCTCACAAGCCAAGTAACACGCCCGTTTGTCTGGCTGTGTGGACTTAAAATGTAACACCCCAAACCCGGCTTAAACGTTACGACCGGATCTGGCATGTCACATAAAAGGGCTGTTTATAAACTGCGCGTTTGTTAAAAATTTCGAGTTTAAATATTTATTCGCTGATAATCCTTTATTTAACATTTTGGAAAATAGTTATTAAGGGTTTATGAAATTCCCGTATTGAACATTTAATAATAATAGGCAGAAATCAAATTAAAAGCTAAACCAAATAAAATACCAAAATTAAAGTTATAGTGGCCTTATTACATAACAAAAACCCAAATAAAAATAAGTCCAAATAAAAGGAACGAGTTTACGAGAAAACATTTCATGGCCACCACAAGTCCGCCTCAGCTCCCAAATCCGTGATCTAATGATTACCTGCAAAATTAAACAAAGGGGTGAGTCATCGAGACTCAGTGTGTAAATCCCCATAAACGCAATCTGGGCCTTAAGCCCACAGATGCACATTGGGCCTTAGCCCGCTCAAGATGGCATACAAAAGATATGAATGCAATATGTCCCAGCCCAACCTAGTTTTTTCCATCCTCTACACGCCACCCGTACCAGCCAATCACACCGTGGGGATTTCTACAATCAACCCTTCATCCGCTACATGCCGTCTTGACAGTCATGCTGTCAGTTATAATGCCGATCACCATGTGACCTTAAAATCAACTGTGGCTTAGCCACTGATCACCATGTGACCTTATAATCAAATGTGGCAGAGCCACCGATCACTATGTGACCTTATAATCAAGTGTGGTAGAGCCACCGATCACTATGTGACCTCATAATATAACGTGGCATAGCCACCGATCACTATGTGACCTCATAATCAAGCACTTCCCCTTAAACATCATAACATCCCAAACCCCATGCAATATGACATAATAATTCGTGTATGTAGTATGTCATGTATGCAAAACATATATCAAATATAAGTATAACATGAATTACCATCATAATTAGATAGACATAATACAACATAATCAAGCCAATCAACCTCTAAGGAGTATAACAGTAATTTTACCTACCAAGGGTATTTTCGTAATTTACCTATCGAGGGTATTTCAGTAATTTTGCACCTGCAATGGCTTTTCCGAAGGCCTAATGTTGCCCCGAGCGACTCAGCTACCATTTCCGGTCGTACCAGACTATTGAGCCTAAAACCCGATTTCGACCCATTCGGGCCCACACGCTCGTGTGGCCTACCTAACACAAATCTAGCCACATATATGAGATTCACCTAGTCTAGTTCACTATATACTACACCATCACACAATTTACTCATATAGGCCCACGGGCCCATTGGGCCCACTTCAGCCCATCGTGGCCCGAGCAGCCATAACCCACAAGAACACTACTAATGGCCTCAACTATCGCGTCGAAGCCCCCACACGTGCGCTTGTATGCTCGTGTGGCTACTATCGCCGTGTGACCGGCATTTCGGCATTTGCCGCTCTACAGCTAGAGTAGAGAAGTACACACCTGATACAAATCTGGTGCTAATCCGCGCTCCGACCACTCCTGTGCCCAAACGCCCTCCAGGGTATGCTTCCTCCTATCATAGAATGCTCTCTATATATAGCTAGCTTCTCACCTTCCTTCTTTGTATCTTTCCGATGTGGGATCCTTTCGTCAGTAGAGTTTAAATCCAACTCAAACCCTTGCCGTCCAATTCGCAAAATAAATACTTTCTTGCTTCTCATGAGATTCGAACCTAGGCTCCCTTGCAACATAATCCACGCTGCTAACCACTTGGCCACAAGCTCCTCTTGTGTCTTAAACCATGCGCAACTAAATATAAATCTAATGCCAAATTCTAAAGTCCATTAAAAAGAAAACCAAAATGCAAGAGCTAAGACTTGAACCTTAGACCTCCTTCCTTCCTTGTGGCGTCATCCCCTTGCCTCTTATGTGGAGTCACTTTGCCACTACACCACACACTCCACTTGTGTCATTTTTCTCCATATTTTATTCTTAAAACCTACCTACTAATTCCCAGGGTTTTTTTCGCCTAAAACCAAAATTTCCCTAAAGCCAAAGTTTGATCCCGGGACTTCATAGAAGCCCTCTAACCTTCCAAAATCACTTATCTAATAGGTCCAACTTGCATTTAAGCTGATCTCTTGTTCTCAAAAATTTTAAACGCTACTACGCTCAAGGCCCATTAGGCCCAATCCTACTAGGCCCAATTTCGAGATGTTACATAAAAGGTTCCTTAAATAACCAATTTACCATCTTCTACATGTTCGACCATTAAACAACTCAAAAATCATTCGTTTAACCAGTTCAAAACATGATCAAGTACGTTCAATACATACCAAAACAGTCATCCTAGGTGCCTAACCAATGTACCATCATTGGTACCACATTTATATCATCAAAACACCATTCAAATCCAAATTATAAACATACCAAATTCAATCCATTTTGCCTAGCTCATGAGCACTTAAACACTAACTTAAATTCACATGCACATATCTAAATTTGGTTCAATTTATCATGCCGTAATATGGCTTCAAAAACAAACACATGTTTATATATATACCAAACCAACATTAAACTTATAACCTCATTTACAATCAATCCACAAAACAACTATTATTTAGACACCCTAGGTACATGCCGACACAAAAAGTAAACATCACCACATTTGAGTTCAGGATCGTTGTTGGATGTTAAATCAGCAATCAAAAGTGAAGTATCTAACCTGCGCAGGAAAAAACAAAACCGTACGCTGAGTAAAACTCTATGGTATTTCTATAATCTGAATATTTAAAAATAAGATAATATAATATGCACATATTAATTATAAGCACAATTGAATTAGCCATTTAATACTCAATTCATAAATACCATACTCAATTCTCATCCCTTGCTATATAATAGCTTTTCACATTCTATTTTCAATTCACTATATCACTTCCATTTCTCATACTATGCCATATCATTATCAATTATAAAACTTTATTATTTATTTACCCCTATTAACACGACTCAGACTCGAAGGGATACACGGATCCAACCAACACACCAGTTTGGCACCTAATGTCTCATCGGAAAAATTCGAATTAGTAATTGCGCCTAACGCTATATAAAAATTGACATCCAATGTCTCATTGGTTTAACCGAAGTAAATTGGCACCTAGTGCCTCATCGACTCGAAGTCGAAGAAATCCCTAAACTCTTCCTATCCTATGGCATGCCATTTATATTCGACTTAGCCCGATGCAATTAATATGGTTCCAATTCTCTTTCCAAATACAACCAACATACAATTATCATATTTGTATACGTTATCACATTTACACATATATATTCATAATATATATATATATCAATTCAATCCAATTCAATCAACTTTAATTCAATTCAATATCAAAGTACCAAATATATATTTCATATAATCCCATATACCCATGAAATCAGTTCAATAGTCAAAGTGCCAAATACGCACCTCAACCACTTACCATATACATTAAATTAAAATATAACAATTAATAACTAGGTTCGGATTATAAAAATACAAACCAGGAATTCCAAGCTATTTGACGTCAATTTTATCTTTCCCCTTTTTAGTCGAGGATTCTGGTATGACGTTAGCTACAGAATTAAAAAAATTAAAATTCTTTAATATAACACAATTCAATTTCATATTGAAAATTTCAATTTTTACTCAAAATTTCAATTTAGTCCCAAAATCGAGATTAATTTTTATTCTTCACATTTAATTACGTATTTTTATACAAATTCCACTTTAAACTAAATTTAACTCCCTGTTTTCACTTAAACTCCAAAATTTTGAATTTTTCACAATTTAGTCCCTATTATTCAAAATTTACAATTTAATCATTTTTCACTTCTAGGTTAAAAATCTATCAATTTAATCCCTAATACAAAAATTATTCAACATTAACAACACTTAAAAATTTAATAATTGCTAAAACTTCGACATTGATCAGGTAATACTTAACACCGGAATTCCAAAAACATACAAATTACCAAAAAAAAAAAGAATTAAATTGACTAACCAATTGAACTTGGAAATTTTTGAAGCCCTCTATGCTTCCTTCTTTCTCTTTTTCATTTCTTTCTAATTTGGTTTGGCCTTATCTTTCTTTATTTCTTTTTCTTTTAATACTTATTTGTTTTATTATATAATATATATATACTTAACAAATTAAGATTTCTTATTATAATATAATATATAAATTAAATTTACATATAATATATATATCACTAACCGTCCCACTTAAAGAAACAATGATAAAATTGCTTCTTTAGTCCCTTTAATTATTCTTTAATCTATAATTCAACTTTCACCCAATATGCAATTTAGTCATTATACCTAATTACTTTTAATTTATGCAAATTCACTTAACTGAAATTTAATTAACTACACAACTAGCTTCGTACGAGTCCGATTTATGGGAACGAGTTCCGGGAATCCACTTTTTTTTAATTTGGTCCTTTTTAATGAATTAACTATCGAAACGTTAAAATTTTTCAACGAAACTTTAATATCACCTTAATGACACTCCATAAATATTTTGCTCAATGTATAAAAATAAGGTCCCAATACCTCATTTTCTAAAACCACTTGAACTTAATAAATCACTTATATAACATAAATTATCAAATCAAAAACCTTTTAAAAATCACATTTGACTCGTAAATATTAAATAATAATATTTACGAACTTACTCGTCGAATTTGGTGGCCCCGAAACCACTATTTTCGACACCACTTAAAAACGGGCTGTTACACCATTAATGTTAGACGGGTTTTGAACCACTTTTAAGAGTGATTTGTAGCCTACAGATCAAATGACTCAACTTTACCTACAACCATTGGATCTATTGATCAAATGGGGATTTTATACATAGTTTTATGAGATGAAAAATGGAAAAACTCCTCCCCAATTTTCTGTTTCACGTTGGCTGCTTGAAATTGAGAAAGAAAAAAAACTCTCTTTTTCCATTTCATTTTCATTTCCCTTCATCCCCTTTCATCTCCATTCAAGTCTCCACTTGAAGCCTTAATAAATTTCTTAAAAACCCATGAAAATTCTACTTTCTAGACTTTTTAAGTTTATTTTCAACCCTAGAATCCATGAATATAAAGAAGAAAATCTAGAGAAAATTTAGAAAGCATGAAAAGATTAATGAAGCAAAAGGTTGAAAATATTGGGAATCTCAAGAATGGACGATTAGTGAGTAGTGTCAATTTTGAGCTTTGATAAGGTATGTGCTCTCTTGAATTTCATCTTACCATTGAATATTTATGTTTGAATGTTTAACAAAAAGTCTAAAGCTTTTATGAGGTGTTCTAGAAGTGGCAAAATGGCATAGGACTTGTTTGTGGCAAATGTGTTGAATGGATTTGAGAAATGAAACCATTAACAAGTATGTGAATTAAACTAATACACAAGGAAATGAAAAATATTATGAATTGTTATAATGTAAGTGTGATGGTGTACACTACAAACACTTCTCCATACATTTACAAATATATAAAAAAATGTTTTTATATTCTTTTTAAAAACATTATTTTTAATTTTTTTTGGATTAAATCACTATTTGGAGTTTGAACTTGGTAAAATTTTTTTTATATTGGGATTTAAACTTTCTTTGGTTCAAGTTAAATCTTGAATTTAACAATTATTCCCGCATTGAGGTTTAAACTTGACAACTTTTCTCACATTGAGGCTTGGACTTCTTTTTTTTTTTTTTTTTGGTCCAAGTTAGGCCTTGAACTTGGCCATTGTTCTCACATTAAAGTTTGAATTTAGCAATTGTTTCCATATTTGACCTAAACTTTAGAGTTTTCAATGACTAATTTTATAGCAGCTCATTTTTCAATGGTGTCGAAAACAGTGATTTTGGGACCATGATTCCAACGATTGAGTTTGTAAATATTATTATTTAATATTTACGAGCCAAATATTATGATATAGTGAATTTTGATATGATAATTCCATTTAATTGGATAATTAGTTAAGTACAAGTGGTTTGTCCCTAAAGTCAAGTGATTTTGGAAAATGAAGTATTGGGATCTCGTATATATAAATGGATCCCATAAATATTTTTAGGTGTATTAAAATTTGATCCAGAAATTTTGACATTTGGATAGTTAAGTAAGGAAAAAGGACTAAATTGTAAAATTCATAAAACTTAATCGCTATTAATTTATTGAGTTAATTAGCTATGAAACCATGGTTAAGGGATTTAAATGGTATTTAACCCATAATTAAGCATAGGGAACGGTTGTGTTTGTTTGTATTATAATAATATGTTAGTTTTTATATTTTAAAATAATAATTAAAAGTTAAATAGTAAACAAAAGAAAAGAAAAACAAATTGGCTTGACATCTTCAATCTCCAAGCCGAATGTGAAGAGAAAAATAATCCCTTAACTCTCCTCCAAGTTTAAATCTTCAATTAGTAAATGATTTTTAGCCCGTTTCTTTTAATTTTTATATTTTTGAGATTGTTGCAACTAGGTTCAACTAACTCGTATCTCTGATTTCAAAACTTTTAATTGATGAAACTTAGGTGTTCTCGATAGAAAATGGTAGATTTGGAAGCTATGAAATGTTTAAGGACTATTTTATAAAGTGATTTTTGTTAATTTTGAATATAAGGACTAAATTGTTAATATCTTGAAATTGATATAAATTTTTGTGATTTTTTATAATAGGTGGTTGTAATAGAATTTATTTGAATTGTTTTAAAGTTTGGAGTCCAAATTTGAAAGTTATGATATGTTTAATTTTAGGGATTAAATTGAATAAAATGTAAAAGTTAGGGAAATTGTGTAAAATGAAATTAAAATATTATAAGCATGAATTTGAATATTATTATGATATTGGTATTGGTATTTTGAATATTAACTATCATATAGATCAAGTTGACTTAGGTAAGAAATGAAAAACTACTGAATCATATAGTATATATAAGTTTAAATTGTTGTTGCATTATATCTTAAAGTATATTAATTTTTTATTAATATTTTGAATTTTATATGAATTGTTACATAAATTGATGATTTAATTTAATTGAAATGGATTGATACAAATGGAAATGTTAAGGTTAAATCCCGATGAACTTAGTAAAAGTCTCGTACACGAGGATACAAGTTGATTTCCAATGGTACCAAGCTCCAACATTTGTTGCAGACTCGAAGATACATGTGACACAAATTTAGCCTGAACTGGTAATTTGTTGTTGTTTTAAAGATTTAGCCTAGACTGGTAACCTTACATGTATATACAGCTCTAATCAGACTATTTACTGTGTCGTTAAAGGTTTAGCCTGGACGGGTAGCTGACACTGATGTATATGGTTAGCTCGAACGAGCATCATACGTTATTTGCACCTGTGTATTGAGTTCTTTTACAAAGTTTCATTGGATAAAAATTATAAATAAAATGGTGATGATATATCAAATGTTGGCAAAGTAATGTATATGATTTGGATATAGGATATAAGATGGTTTGAGATGAAAATGTAAACAATTTGGGTTGTAAATGTGATTGAGCTCAAAACCTTATATGTATAATGATGATGTTTGAATCTTGATAAGGGTATATGATGCGAATTGAAGGGTGAATGTGAGCAAGGTGATCAATTAGAATACAAATTTATGTTATATTTTAAGTTGAATATGGTGTTTCACCATTTGAGTTTACATATGTGAACTTGGTTTAACCTCACTTGATTGGTCTTATTTTTGGATACCATGATAAGTGAAATTGTTTCATATTAATTCATGTATTTGTTAAATGGTTGAGGTAAGCTATTTGTTTATATTGTATGACCTTACTAAGTATTTTATATACTTACTCGTGTTACTACTTTTATGTACATTTTGGACGCTCAAAACGTGTTGATCGGATCAGCGAGAAGCTCACACCCATCAACTTTTGATTGGTAGATTTTTTATGTTTGAAGTTGGTTACTTGTGGCATGTACGCAGGTTGAATGAACTTAAGCTAGTTAAAGTCTGTTTTAGTATAACAACATTGTATATGTAAATCTATGGTTGTGGCTTGATATTGGTTATTTGGTGTTTGCTAAGTTTAGTATACTTGAATGTTAAAGAAATGACAAAGCTTAATTGATAATATGCATGTGAATTGAGTTGTGGTATGAAATGGTGTAAGACTTGGTAATGGTATTTGATTTGAATTATTGATTTGTTGGTGCGAATGAGGGCACATTGGTTGTTTGATAAAATGATTAGGTGAATTGGTGTTTTTAACTTTGGAATATGCATGTTTTGGTGTTGGTTTGGATAGCATGAAATGGTATTATAGGTCATCTGGTTTGAATGGTATGCAAATTGCTTAAAACAGGTCATTTATGTTGCACACGGGCTACTACACGACCATGTGTCACATACGAGTGGTTGACATGACTGTGTGACCCTATATTACACAACATTAGGTTATTACACGGTTTGAGAACATGGGCATGTGGCCTTGTATCACACGATCGTGTGACCCTTGTTTTGCATTTATGCTTGTTAATTTGTAAATGTTTTAGATTGGTCCCACTTTAGTTCTGAATTTGGTCAAAGGCTTTCGTAAACCTGATTAAGACTTGGCTTTATTGTAATGCATGTTTAACATGAAATTAGTTTGTATTTATTGATAATTGAGTATTATTGAATAAATTGCTTGTGAATATTTCGGTTTACTATTGTAGCATCCTATAGCTTGGGTCTGACAACTGGGTTGGATATAGGGTGTTACAAACTTGGATAAAAAAAGTTCAAGTCTCAATATGAGAACATTTGTCAAGTTCAATTGTCATGATGCTAAAACTTTAATTTGGCAAACCACACAGTCTTAGGCGATATCTTTGCTTCAAATCTGCCTAAGTCATCTTAATACTCAAAAAGTGAGAATTCCTCCTAAAATTCTCTAAGGAACCGAAAAATATGGCAGAAGCAAACTTGAAACGAAAGAGCAACGAGAGAATTGAAAAACCATAAGAAAATAATGCATGCCAAGTGTTTGAATAAATTCTCTCAAATATATTCTTTTTAACTCAAGAATAGAATACAATAGGATTCAATGTGATGAATACAAATGAGGGGAAGTTCTCTTTTTATAGTTGATCTCCCCAAATCCAATGGTACAAATTGAATTACATCAATGATTAAGATTAGTGCTTATCTACAAAATGAGAATCATAAGGATTTAAACTCTAAACATATTTATCCATTAGGATTTACATTAAATACCCTAATAACTCTAGTTTTAATATGACAAAAGTTATCAATTTCAAGTCCCTGAATATGATTTAATCTAGGAGATTCGAAGAGAACCATCGAGAGAGGAATATAATCCACTTTATAGTATTATAATGGAGTTTCCTCGTTGTTTGCCATTTTCATGGTTATTATCTTACCCAAAATCCCCATTAAAAACATTCTAATAATCTCTCCTAACGCCTGTTATATTTCCATTTTAAACCAACACTTTCTCATCAAACACAGTGCATTGTAGTGAACCAAGCAACTTAAAGGGACACCCTTGAACTAACTCCATAGCCCTCTTATTTCGTGATAGTTTTTTTTTCTCAAGATATCTACTGGAGCGAGCCCAGTAATTAATTCTTCGCATTCTATAGACTCATTAAGGGGGTAGATGTTGGCCATGAGTTCTATAGTTACTTCATACCTATGGCAAGGATATAACACTTGACCACTAGTTAAGGTAGAAAAGACCATTACCATCTCACTTAACTCTCGTGGTTTATTTCATAAACATTCTTGCCATCTCATCTAACTCTCATGATAATTTTAATTCTTGATTTTACAATGGCAATAAAAAAAAAACCCATTTCATAAAGATCATGCTTCTCACCCCTTACCCCTCCCCCCCCCAAAAAAAAAAAAAGAAATTCACTTTTTCGATTCCATGGTCATGAAGTCTATTATTCTTGAAAATATTGAAAAGATAAAATTTTAGCTTTTGTAAAAAAAATTAGGACATGGTTGGAAGAGCAGTGGTGATAAAGATGGAGTGGAGATGAAAAATTAGGGATTATGAAAAAAATGGAAGAAAAGGACAAATTTATTGAATGGTTAAAGAGATGGAGGAGGGAGCAAAAAATAGGAATGGTGATGAATATGGGGAGAGAAGGGTGTTTTGAATAACAAGAGAAAAATTGAATGGAGATGGAAGATAGAGGAAAAGACGTGAATGGTGGTAAAGGTGGAGTAAAGTGCTAAAGATTTTTGAAAAAAAATTATGAATATATTAAAAAATATTATTTAATAATTAAACTAGTTATTATATATATATCATTAGTATATGTGTCACTATGAGATTTCTTGAATTTGCCATAACTAAGAAAAAGTTAATGGGTTTAGTTGTAAGGACTAATGTATGTAACGATTAGCGTAGATTAAGTTCCAATTCGAAAAAAAATTGTCAAGTTTAAGGGTCAATCAATATATTAAGTCTTTAATAATTTATTATGTTTATTGGAATTGACTTGAGTACCACTAAGCATAAAAGTATGCTTAGTGCATTGATTGTTTTTCCACGCTAGGTTGGAGATCGGACACGAGGAGATAGTTATACAAGTTCTGCATCGAGTCGCATCACATAAAAGTGTAATCATGTTCGAGTCCTTTATATTGTATAAGTTAATGCCAATGAAGCATATATGTAGAATATTATTGTGTTATTAAATTTTAATATATTTGTATAAGTGACATTTGTAATTCATTTGACACCATCGTCTATTGGTTATTGAATTGAATTGCAAAAATTTGAAAATTTGTTTTTTTACTGACAGTGACCACCAAAACATATTTCTCAAAGTTTGTACATATGTTAAAGAAAAGTTGTAAGTAACTTCAGGCATTAGGTGTAGCATCGTTTATCTGGAATCGTTGACGGTCTAGGTAAGAGGTGTTACAGACAAATTATGTGTGCGTGACTCATGTGCTTTGAGGTATTAATAATCTTACTTCAATTGGTAATAGAATCGAAAGTTGGTACGTGTTGAAAATTTTGATTTGAAAACAATGTTTAGAAGCACAACGAAAATTTAATTTAATTTTTTTTTAAATCAAGTTGTTGTGATATTTATAGCTATAAACTTATTACCCAAATTATACATGTATTTCTAAATCAGGTAGACTTAGTTGTTTCACGCTTTCTACTATTCAATCTTCTCTACTATTCTTAACCCTGGATCGAAATAGTGTTAACTGAGCATGTGAAATAAAATTCAAATATTTTTAAGTAATTAATTTGAATTGTTTGTAAAATTTAATTTAAATGTCTGAATTATATTTTAAATGTTAAAAACAATTATTACAATTCAAATATACGGTGTTATATATAATTTTAATTTTATTTCTATAAAATTAGAAAATCGTGTGAGCCAAAAATGCAATAGATTTTTTGTAACCCTAAATTTTTCGACGGAACGAGAAAAACATGGCGGGCCCTTAACCCAAAATGGATGACGATCGGATGATGAATGGCAATTCGTTGTAGGTGACGACATGGGACTCCGCATGGTGCATAGCCAGCAGATGTGAGGCACACGAACTACCGGGTCATCACACCCTGGTTGAACGACCAGGCACGCAGGAGAGCCAAGGCGTCGTGCCCTAGTTCAGTGTGTGAACACGCAAGGTAGACCGGGCCTTGCGCCCAGCCAATTGGTTGCCAAGAGAGAGGGTTGGGGCATCATGCTCCAGCCGCACAGAAGAACCGGCAAAAGGCTGAGGCATCGCGCCCCAATCAGACTAGTTAGGCGCACAGCACCGAGGGATGTGTGTGTGCACCAACAACCAGCCGTGATATTGTTGGATACTTGTGAAATAGTAGGAATCGGCTTGTGTGTTGGTGTTTGGGATTTGGCAATGAGTTGCTAATGTTTTGTGATGGTATAAGGAATGTGGTAGATTTTTTATTGTTTTGCTCTCTTTGTGGGCTTGGTTTTTGTATAATTGAACTTTCAGTGCTTTTATTGAAAGTCCTTGTTGTAGTGTTCGGTTGCTTTCAAGAGTTTACTATTTACATGTGAAGTTGCATCTTCTTTCTTGTTTAAGAGCGTGTTCATTAGATTGAATTATTTTGTAGTTTGCCACAGTGTTTTTAACAACTTCACCCTTTTTTATTTTAATAAAATTTGATTATGGCCAATATATATACTTTAAGAACCATCGCCTATTGCAAGCCTGGTTTCACTTTCTATGATTTCCTTCCATTTTACATCAACGAAAAATGTTACAGACGAAAAAGCTGCCGAGTAATCCCTCATACTTCAACAATATTAAGACGTGTCTTGAAGGGCTGATGAACATAAAACGTTATTCATTAGTAAGATTAGATGTTATTGACGATAGATGAAAAGAGAGTTTTAAAAATCAAGATATCAATTACAGTACAGTATTTATTTAACAATTACTTGGTTTCCCACAAACTTGTTGACTTAATGGCCTCATCCCCTGCAAGGTAGTATTTCAAAAATTTATACCCACAAAAGCATTCATGCATGTTTATGTTCATCAAGCTATGAACATCTCTAAGCACACTTGCAATTATGACTAAATGACGGCAACGGCTTCTTAACTTGGAAGAAACAAGTGGATAAAAAGGATGATGGTGGTGGTGGTGATGGTGATGAACTTGACGGCACTTCCATGCTAATTTCTCCTTCATTTTCTTCTTCATGAATGGTTTCCAATGTTATGTGGGTATTGTGGAGCCCAGGGACCGCAATAAAACGAGCTGGCACGACGGCGGAGAAGGGAGTGAGCGCTGAAGTCTCAGCCTTGGGAGGGCAGAGTGTTTTTTGGGAAGTGGAGACTGAGAAGATACCAGCCATGCTTAACTTCTTTATGTAGTGGAGAATTTGCCTATGAATTTCGTTGTATGATGAGGGAATGAATGTCAACAAATGTGGCATTCTATACTCCATTTATATAGAAGTTGTAACGGTAGCATACCCCTTGACTTTCGGATAATAACATAAAAGCCCTCTTAATTTAAAATTTTAAAGTTGTTATCATTTGTTATGGGTAAACTATATCCAAGGTCACTAAATTATTAGTAAGTTTACGTTTTGATCCCTTAACTTTAAAAAGTTATAAAATGGCTATTGAACTATTCGAAAGTTTTCATTTAAATCATTAAACTATTCAAAAGTTTTTATTGAAGTCATTAGATTGTTAAAGTTTTTGTTTAAAAAAAAAAACTTGGCTAGAGAACTCCAAATGACTATTTGACGATTGGTACAATGGATCAATACTCATTGTCAAGTAGACAAGCATACCTTAGATTCAAGTCAATTTGACAGTCAGTGTTGAAGATCGAAAAATAAAATTATTTGAATTTTGGTTTGTAAATTTGTGACTTTCAAAATTGTTTTATGAAAAAAAAAACTAAATTGTAGAAGTGAAACAAAAAGAGAGCTTTTGATTGGTGCAGGTAGTGTAAATAGAGAAGTCATACAACAACAATTTTAATAGCCCAATGACTTAAATGAAAATATTTGAATAGTTCAATGGTAATTTTATAACTTTTTGAAATTAATACCAAATCATAAACTTACTAAAAGTTTAATGACCCCTTACATGTGGTTTATCTTCTTCTTCTTTTCTAATAACTGTTGTAAAATTTTTGAAAATTTGATTTTTTTTTTTGTTGAGAAATTATTTATTTTTTAATCGTTGAATGCTATCTTTTAAGAATGGTTGAATGTCGGGGCAAATACATAAATATGATCTAAATAACACCAAAGAGAATAATATAAATTAAAGTAACAAAAATTATTTTGAAATATTTTTATGAAACTAGAAATCTTATTACACATATATGCGTGTGGAAACTACAAATTTAGAATATAGATGTGTATTTAAAAATAATATGCAATCAATAATAATATATATGATTTGAAATTAATTAATCATAATAACACATGAAATAATATGTATCATAATAAAATGTATAAAAAATTTAGATTAAATTGTGAGTGTATATATATATATAACTGATGGAAGTAATAAAGCATACATAATAAAATAAAAATGTGTAAAAAAAATCAAAATGAAGTTCTAATTTACTGGTAAATTTAAAATTTTATTAATTTAATTAGCATGCGTTCAAATTTCACTATAAATATATATATTTTTTAAAATTTAAAAAAAAAAACTAAACTACCTTCAAATAATATAATTTATTTTAAATAAAAAAAATTAAATTAGGATCCAATTGATGAGTCAACTAAGTAAAAAGCTTAATAAGTATTTTATTTAATGTTAGTTATAGTAATAAAAAATTATTAATGTTAATAAAAGGTTTCAAAGGGCTTACAGTCCATATCGAGCATAGGTTAAAGACTTTGTGCCATCCAAGGTTATTTGTTTGGATGTAAATAATTTACTAAATATTAAATATGATATTAATATTGCAAACAATAAATAAATGTCTTTAATGATTTAAAAATTAAGGTTCTGACTTTTTTCTTTAACAATTTTATTATAAGTTCAAATCATATTTATTTATTTTTATATAATATTTAGAATTATTTATAATTCTTTTTTAACTCAAAAATAGGAGGATAATGCGCTTCAACGCACTCGAATTTACGTCATCATATATTAACAAAAATATTCATATCAATTGAATTAAAACGACGAAACTGTACTATATTTATGTTTAGGTTTCATATCATTTTTGTTGAATTTATTAGTCATATATTTGTTGGTGGATGGTAGTTCCTAACTGCCGCCTATATGATATAAGAATTGTTGTATGAAGTTGTTTAATTAATCATGTTTTAATGTTATTATGATTTTAACTAAAATATTATTTTTAATTATCAAGAAATTAATATATTGTTATGGTTTTATTTAAAATTTATTATTTGATTGTAATTTAGTAATAAAGGGTAATTTCATCAACTTAAAAGTTTCTTTAAAATTTATATTTTTATATATTTTAGTTTTTAATATCACATGTGTTGTACGTGATTTTATGTATTTCTTAATTTAGTAATTATTCTTTTGAACATAACTAAATCTAATGTTACATGTGTTGCATGTGATTTTATGCATTTAATATTAATTATTTTTTTATTTTATTTTTAATTGTAGTAATTAGTATAAAATAATAATTCTTATTTGAATTATTGAATATGGTTAAAATATATTAACTTATCAATTCAAATATTATAATATAAAATTTTCAAATAATAATCAAAAAATTTTAACATATTCAACATACAATATAGTTTTACTTTATGTAATTATTGCAAAGTAATAACTAATTAACATAATTAACTTTAATATTAATTAAGTGATAATTAATATGCTTAGAATTCTATTCAAGGAATAACTCTAGTTTGCATTATAAAATTAGCAAAACTTTTGCTTACTTCAAAATTTTTTAAATTAATAATTGTAATTTAAATTCTAATTATTTTTGAATATGTAATTGTGCCAACTTCTACTAAATTATAATTATTTTTAAATGTAAATTTAATAATATGATGGAAAATAAAGGATATTCTAGTTAGTTCAAAAGTTTTTCCAAACTCATATTTTCTATATATTATAGATTATAGATAAAATATAAAACTAAAGTTTTTTTTTTTTTTTCATTTCTAACTTTTTGGGTAAATGATGAAAAGATAATAATTTAAATAAAAAATAAATTTGATATATATTGATTTATTACAGAAATTCATTTTAAAAAAAATTCATTTAGCAAAAACAGAATTCTTTTTTAACCAAATATTTTAGTAAAATTAAAATTCTTATTTATAAAATTGATAAATACTATAACTAATAAAAAGAAAAATTATCCCATACACTACTTGTAGAGTGTTTTAGACTTCACAATCGAGTTTAGGGTATTACAAGTGTTTTGTAAGGTGTAGTAAAAAATAATAAATAATGTGACACTTTCAACTCACTTGTGAAATCTAAAAAACTCTACAATGACATATCAAATAATTACCCATAAGAAAAAAATTAAAATGACAAAATTAGTAACATAGATATAGATAGAACATATACATATATAAATCTATTTTTATTCGATTATAATAGAAAGATTGTTATTTTATCTAAAAATTATGACTTAAATTTAACCTTTTATTTAATAGTAGTCTCATGTTTCATAGTGTATTGGTACACGTGACAGAAAAAGGAATGTGGAAGGGACCAATTAGGTATATGATCCTTGTAATTAGGACTAAATTGAGAAGTTGATATAAAATTGATGATAAAGTATAGAGTTGGGGTAAGTTTAAATGTATATTATCCAAAAGGAAGAAAAAGGATTGGAGGACTTGCTTTCTGAATTAAATGCAGATTCTGGAAGCATACACTTTTTCTATTAAATACAGTCAAATTCTTGTGGGGCTGCTTTCCATCTCTGCATATATGTTTCAATTTCCTTCCCACTCTTTCTTTGTTTTCATTCATTGTTTGCCCTGCTCAACACGCTGCATCTAACCCACCCTCACTCATCCCTCGTTAACAATACCAACCTCCCCGTTGCTTTCCCAAAGCAAATCAAACTTGATGCATTTATAAGTTTAGCATTCTTTGGCACAACAATGTTATCTCCCCAGTTCTAGAACCCCACAGCTTTTTCCGATTATCTTGAAAAGCAAAGCCGCCCTCCCTCTTCTTCGGTCTAAGACAAAGAGAAGTTGTAAAAGGGGGAGATAAACCTTATTATAAGACCCAAAAGCTTACTCTTGTAGCTATATGTACAATACATGAAATGGCCGTCATTACTACCAGTGGGAGATGAACCTTATTATGAGACCCAAAAGCTTAATCTTGTCGCTATATGTGTGATAGATGGAAACATCATTACTATCCTCGTATGACTGCAAATTCAAAACAATATATATCACATTATTTAGATAAACCTCTTGTGTTTCAGAATACGTGAATTAAGTGACGTAATGCATGCATACCCTTTGCTTTTTCTTTTCTTTTTTTCAAAATAAAGTAAGCTAACATGAATAATTTTTCTTCATGATATACTAATTACCAAATTCAAAGAAGATTTAAGTTTTTAAATTATTAACATTGAAAACAAAACCCTGCAAATATATATGGACGTGTTGCCCGAAGCTTCAACCAATATCCTTATCCAAAGCATAGCACAATCACTATCCATTCTTGCTGTCCTAGTATAACGTTGTTGGATCCTTCTATGTAAATATAACATCAATCCGGCCAATGCGCCCTAATTCACTAATGACTTGTTCGACTAAATGAAATGAAATTTGATATTTTTTAAGAAAAATTTTAATTTCTGAATGGATAAGTGTTGATTTTAGATTCAAATTAGAATTTTATTTTAAAATAAGCTAGGCTCAATATGATTATTGGATATTTAAAAGAGAAATATTTGGAAAAACAAGTGGATGAAAGCCATCAGACTATTCATCACCATGAGTAGAAGGCTAACTTGTCAATACATTTAAACATTTATTAGAAGAAAACGAATGGCATTTTTCCTCAAATAAAAATCATTCTTATTTGCGGTATTTACGACCTCAAGGACTCATTGTCACCCAGGTATTTATAAAAAACGCTTTTTGGTTCATGCATGTGAACTGTTTGGACCACTAGAAAATTCAGTGGATGTTTCCTTTCGATGCAACTAATCATTTTTGGTTTATATTGGCTATTTGGACATGAAAGTAGAGTAAACCGAAACCAGTTCATGTGTTCAAGTTCAACGTCTCTTTCCCTCTCTTTGAACATTCATAATAATTCACATGGCAGGCGGCTGCACTTAGCCAGTCAAGTTGACGGCACTTTTTTTGTGGGGGTGGGGTTGCATTTTTATGGTACGGGCGAAGATCTACCTCAAAAGTCGACATTTGGAGAAATCTGAATTGGAAATGTCAGGCGCTTCGCTTTCAATGGTTACCGTCATAGATACGGCACGCTTGAGGCGATGGCTGCACTGCTACTATTCAAACAAGCTGCTGCAAAGGCAAGAATGAATTCCCCCACGCTATCAGCTATGCCTATGGGGGTTTATACTGTTCTGTTAAGATTCAATGACATCAACCTCAACCCATGATAAAACTTAGGACTCACATCACAAAACAAAAAAGGTTAGGAGTAGAAAACAAAAGAAAACCAAAAATCGTTTTAAGTTTTATTATATTCAAATCCATTTTGCTTTGTTTCTTTTTTCTTCTTAATATAATAGAAATGCGGCTGTACATATATAAATTTTGTAAATTCTCTCCTCCAAAGAAAAATTAAAATTTTGGATTTTAATTAGTAAAACTACTATGAACCTCTATATTAAGAATCAAATTACATTTTTTCTCTTTTACTCAAAAAAGAGATAAATTAGTCTCTATATATTAGACTAAAGAGTAAATTAGTCAAATCTGTTAAAAATTTCATTCATTTGTACTATTAAAAACCAACATAACTGACAAAATAACTAGACAGTGACATTTGATGTGCCATGTATACCTTATGCTAATGTACATAGACTAGTTTTTGATAACAGAAATGGATAGAATTTTCAATAGAAAACCCAATTTGTTGTTTGGTCTAAAGTACATAACTAATTTACTCATTTTTTAATAGAAATAACAAAATACAATTCGACTCTTAATACAAAAACATTCATATTAGTTTTATCTTAAATTTGAGGTTTAATTTGTCAAATCAATTTTAATATTCTTATATAATATTTAAACAAATATATATTGCAAGCCTGAATCTTTGGTTTTTTATTCAGATCCAACTAAAATCATTCATGCAGAGGAAGACAAGAACATTGATACAACATCACCTCTTCGTGTTTATTCAAGAGAAGAAAAAAAAAATAACTTACGTAATATGTACAAGAATAGTCGGTCAACAATGTTATTGGTTTTATTTTACTTGTCCAAACTATTAATGTTTTTTATTTAATCATTCAAACTTTTAAAATTAAATATTTTAGTCACCCTTTTGTTAATTACTATTAGATGAATGACGAAAAGCTAATTTGAACCTTTTTTTATTGATCTAATAACAGTTTTAACCCTCAAATAATTACATATTCTATTAATTTGAGAACAAAATTTAACCCAACTTTTGTTTCATGATGATATGCTGAAACTATCAATAGGCAAATTTACTTGGGCATAAATCTAGCATGAAAGACTAAATAAATTTACATGATCTATCAATTTGATCAAATATCTAAAAAGTGGACAAAATTTACTGCTAGAAACTTCAAGAATGCATCCTATCTTCCATGTCTCCCTTCCCTCCTACTTGAGCAAACTCAATAAATCTCACCAGCACCTTTGCCTGTTAATCTCATCCTTTCACCTGCTAAAGTTCTTTCGCATCATTGGATCATAGAAGCTGGTGTTCCAACCATACAACTTCTAAAGATCGTCCTTTAGAAGTCTGGAGATTGAGGACAAGAAGCATTTCCAAGGGGCATCATTGTATTTGTTTGTTCTTTTAATAAAATTACTAGTTTTGTTGTCGCATTCAGCCTGTATCAAACATTCTAGTCGATTCACTAAGTTGCATTTAATGTCTCAACAGCTCTAGTTTTGGGTTTGAGTACCCAACATGATAAGAGAAACTTAATTGAATCATTGTTCCCATGGCTGAACGCACTTGTTTTAGTTCAATTAGGATTTATCACAACTTATACAACATTTCTCAGTGTCTAAAAGACGTTCACATGTATCCACCATCATCTTTGAAGAAAATTAGAGTCACGACATGTATAAATACAAACAATAATCCAGGAGGAAAACATGCCAATGCAATGCATTCATATACTTGATATGTTCTTACAGAAAACTGCATTTTACAGCCAGAGACACTACATAAAGCTTCAAAAAGAACACATCCAACTATCAATATTTCTGAGGAGGCTGCTGGGTTGGCAATAAGCCAAAACGTTTCTTCAAAAGAACTCTTTGTCTGGAATATTTGTCATCAGGGGAGAATCGAGCTGCACGAATGTTGGGGAAAAAAAAAGTAACTATAACCCATAATAACACTCTCTAATAAGATCTCTACGCAACTTTCACATAATCATTAAAAACAAAAGATCATACAACAACCTAACATGGATTCAAGCCAACATCATCATCCACTATATTTGAGTGCCATAGATGGCAAAATTTACTAGGAACTTGCCAGTAAAAGCAGAGAATGAGTAACAGATGGGTAATGACCATGAAATCAGAACAACACTTCTGATTCTCGGCCAAAATGGACCTCTTTTCTTGATTTTCAGATTAAACCAGACAAAATAACCATATGAGATCAAAGCAGCCCTCGGAAAGGCAATTATATATGTAAATGTTAAAGCAACCAATAAGTGTTTGTTCAGACGCCTCATAAAACATAATGAATTCCTAAACAGCAGTGTATGCCGGAAATTACATAAACACACCAGGCCTTATTACCTGGATGAGCAGACTGAGTAGGCATCCCCAACGGTGATTCTTTCTGCATATAAAAATCGATATAAATGTAATTATAGAGAAAAAACTGTTGGAATATTAATTATACATAAATTAGAAACCCCCCCCCCCCCCAAAAAAAAAAAAAACCAAAACGTGATTATATGCTGAAAGCCAAAAGGTAAAGAGATTAAAATCTAATCCTAGTATCAATTTTCACCATTTAATTCATTTTTCAGGACAGGTCAAGTTTATTCAGCCATTAACTCCCTCCATAATAATGGAACAGAAACCATACCAAGGGAAAGAAAAAATGAATGAAGTTCTCAACATTTCAAAGAACAAGTCTCAGTTGTAGTACATGTTTAAATCAAACTAAGCTAAAATCTCAGCTTTTTTTTTTTTTTTTAAAGTTATAACTAATAGTTCCAAATTTGCTTAAACCAAGTCCTTATAAATCTTATTAATAGCTTAGAATCTGTTTCTAAAGGTTAAAACCTCAGTTTTATAGATAAGATTTTTCACTAAAACCTTAGGTTTGATTCTTTTTTTTAAGGTTAAAACCTCAGCTTTAGATTTTCATTATGGCATACAAAGTTGTCTTTACCAAGTCTCAATCACCATAAACGATATAAAAAATTGAGGGAGTAACACGAACCTCAGATAGTTTCTAGTTTTAACTAATTGTTATCAGTAAAAAAAAAAAAAAATTTAAAAATAAGAAGAAAAATTATGGGACTTTACCTTAGTGGTGTAAACTTTGTCACCATTATCGTTAATGTAGAACTGGAGATACATCTTATCCGAATAAAAGGAACAACAACTGCAGAAAGAGAAAAAGATTAGAACCTTTATGCAATGAATAGAAAACCATGCATAAGGAGAAATTTGTCACTTTGTGATCGGAGCCGCACCTTCCGAGAGTGGGGGAGGTAGGAGAAGGAATGAAAGAAATTTGAACTTTTAGGGTTTTAGACTTTCATAGCGGCAATGGGCCATTACAGGCTTAATAACAGCTATCCTTGAAATTGGGCTTGTTTTAATGGTTTGTTAGGAGTTTGTTTGGACAAATAATTTAATTTTTTTAAGATTTTTAAAATGTTAATATTTTAAATTTTATTTATTTAAAATGTTAGTTATTGTAATTGTTTTGTTTGGAATTAAAATTTTATAAATTATAAAAAAAGAAAATATTAAAAATAAATAAAAATGATTTTTGAAATTTAAGTTTTTATCTTATAGTGAGACTATTGTATATTAAATAAAGTTCCAAGGGACTTATAAATAGGACTTTCAGTTGCTTATGTAGCAGGAGGTTTTTAGGTTTTTTCTCTCATTTTTGGTCTGCCGACAATAGTAAAGTTGGAGATTTTCCTCCGATATACTAAACCGATTAGGTTTTATTCTAATACATCCAGGATCTATCTGCAATGTCAACTTAAAAATCCATATAGGAAGAATTGACAAATCTAAATATTGCCGATAAGGAAGAAGAACCAGTCTACGATCAACAGGATGTAGAGGAAAGAGAAGAGGAATTCAATCTATGTCTGGTAGGGAAGGTTCTAACAAATAATGCGGTCTACTTTCCGTCAATGAGAAACATGCTTGCTGAACTTTGGCATCCTATTGAAGGAGTATCTATATCAGAAATCGAGGATAAAATGGTTCTTTTTCGGTTTTATAACGAGTTGGATATCAAGAGAGTAACAGGAGGGATCCCTTGGTTTTTTCATAGACATCTAATTCTCTTTCATCGATTAAAAAGAGGAGGAGATCCGGTACAAGTCCCTCTGATTTTTCAAATTTCTATGTGCAAATTCATAATCTACCAATAAGGGCTATGTCGGAAGGGATGGCAACGTTAGTATGGATTATAACAACTTGCTAGAGAAGGAAGTAATTTAAGAAGACAACCCGGTTGGGTTGATTGAAAGAAAAAAAAGGCAACAGACATTACAATTGGGGGACAATATTGCAACACAAATGGAAACAGAATTTGACAACAATATATCAACAGCTGTTGGAAAGCAGGTCGACCGATCGCAATAAAAACCCTAAGCTGGAATGTTTGTAGACTGGGACAACCATAAACGGTGAGACGTTTCAAAAATATGTTGAGACAATATCAACCCCAATTTATGTTTCTCATAGAAACAAAAGTTAGTACGAGGAGAATGTAAAAGATACATAGGAAGTGTGGGTATGAGTATAGAATTGACATAAGTGTGGATGGCTCGAGGGGGGACTATCGTTAGGTTGGAAGGAGAGCTTATTAGTGAATCTAAGAAGCTACTCCAGCTCTCATATTGATGTGGAAGTAGATGAAGAAAGCGTAGGAGCAGTATAAAGGTTTACAAGATTTTATAGGTCCCTAACTAAACATTTACGAAAGGAATCATGGAATAGGCTTTGAAATCTAAAGGAAGGAAGCCAATTACCATAGGCTATTATGGGAGATTTTAATGAGGTGATGTATTCATTTGAAAAAAGAGGGGGAGACCACAAGAAGAAAGAAAAATGGCAATTTTTAGGGATGCTGTAACGCCCCATAAATCCCTTATAATTATTCTCGTATGTTTGTGACACAAGTGTGTATCTACTTCAGTGGTTAAGTGTTCTGGGAGTGTTTGAGAAGTCTTGGGTTTAAGCCTTTGCTTATGCAAAATTTTGTTTTTAGTTGAGTAAACCCCTATCTTTAGCCAGTAGGCTTATAAAATAAATATTGAAAAAACATGTCAGAATGAGCCTGCTGGTCTGGTGGTTAAGTAGAGTATCAATATGCTGGAGTTTTGAGTTCGAGTCCTAGCGATGCAGGGGAGTGTTTTATTTTGCTGGATGCCATGTAAGTGTTTGTATGCCAGTAGAATTCTGATGCTAGTGGGCGGTTGGAGTGTTTGAAGAGTGTGGGCTTGTTGTGGTCGAATTTTAGGAGGAAAATAGGGGATTGTATTTTGATTATTGTCATATTTTTCAAAAAAATTTGATTCCCTATACTTTTCTCAATTTTTTACGCAAGTTTCCCCTCCCCTTAAGTCTGTCGTTCATCATCTTGCTCATTGCCTTTGCCGAAATTGGCTAGGTGATTCTCTGCTCTTTTTTTTTGTTCCTTTTTGGCTTTGATCTCCTCTACGGCAACTTTTTCCTCCTCCTCCTCCTCCTCATCCTCCTCCTCTTCCTCCTCTATTGCCAACTTTTATTGTCTTCTTTTGTTACTGCCGACTGCCTATTGAAAATTTCTCTTTTCACTGCTTTGGTTTCTCCTTTTAATTCATTCCTTCCTTAATCCATTTTTCGTTACCGCAACTTGTCACCTCTGTTCATTCTTGCATTGGTGGTAAGTAGCGTAACTGTGATGTATTTTGATTTATAGATTTTTGGTGAATCAATTGACTGTTTCATTGATGAAGGTTAAGGGTTGGAGCAATTCGGTTAGCGTTGGAGTAGTGTGGTTCTGCTGTTACTCGTTTAGTAGGTAAGATGACTATATTTTGGTGAAGTGAAGGGAAAGTCTTTCTTTTCTCTTGGTTATGAAATGTGAATTGATGTTAATATTAGGTCTTTTCAGAATTGTCAGCAGCGAATTGTAGGAGTGGTGACCTATCTAGTTCGGATCCGCATTTAGGGGTTACTCGGTCTCGAATGTAAGGTTTTGGTGATGGAAGTCGTTTGGCACGTTATAAACTTCATTTGGTTCTGTTAAGTATCATTGATGTTGGGCTTTTGATTGTCGATTGAAGGTTCTAGAGTACTCGATAGTGTTTTCACAGTGAATTGAAACCAGGTGTGTAAACACAACTCTGTAAACGAAAATCGACGAAAAGCCAAAAGTGAGACTGTCGACACCACACGGGCGTGTGGCCACCCGTGTGGTAGGCCGTATGATCAAACACAGGCGTGTGATCGATGAGGCAAGCCATGTGCGATTCATGGGCCGGACCGAATTGGGCCGTGTGGGATAATTGGGCTAGGCTGTGTGATCCACACGAATAAGGCCATTTTGGGCCGTGTAGGCCACACGGGCATGTGGGCCCACATGGGCAAATTACATGAGCTTGTGAGCCCATTTTCACTGTTTTGACTACTAATGTTGCACGGGTCGCCTGAGTCGACTGTAGACCTACTATAGGGCCAGTAAGATTACCTAGATCCATAATAGACTAAATGATTGTTATACCCATATACTTTATATATATACATGTACAACTGTATTGTGAGCATGCTGTTAAAACTGTACTGAATACATATATGATACCATAATTTAGCATGACATGATTGTATGATGCATTGCATGGGGATGGGTTAATATGGATTGGAGGAAGTGTACTGAAAGGCTTCGAGCCTAACTTATCTTGTGCAATTTCAGTTGCAAACTCTTTGTTTAGTGCCATGAACCTGGTACTACTTGGAGTGTAGGGATGAGTGGGTTGATTATATCTCTACATGGAGTGTAGGGTTTGTGGAGATAGAGTGTAGAAGGTTTGGTGGGTAGGACTTGTATATCTTGCATATTGTGATCTTTCTTGATCGACATCGACATCAGTAATGGGCCAAGGCTCAAATGCATGACTGCCTCTGTATTGAGATGGTCTAAAGCCCAAACTGATAATGTCACTGATTCTAAATAGGGCTTAGGCCCAGACTGTGATTACCTTCTGTCTGTCTGTTTGTGCTATTTGAAATTACATACTAAGTTTTCGTAAACTCACCATTTTGTTTGTTTAATTGTACAGGTAATCCCCAAATATAGGCGAATTGGTGCGACGGAAGACTCAACAGTGGCCACATGACCCATTTCATTCTATTTTAGTACTTAATTATAATTTTGATTTTATTTTGGGGTATTTTACTGTAATAATGGCCTTTTTTTTTGGATTTTCATGGTTAATTTGAGACTTCTATTATTTTGATTTACAACTTCTAGTAGTAGGGTTAATCATGTTTTCAAAACGAATCAAATGTTTTAACAAAATACACTCAAGTACACAAACTGATTTAAAAGCTTCCACGATAAGTAACGTTTTGAAAATTAATATCGTTTTGAAAGAAAATACTTTTGTGATAATGAACTACGTTTTGAAACTAAACGATGCATCCTAGAATTAACATAAGATTTTGTAATGAGACTAATTCGAAAGGAGGTTTTTACGACAACTCATTTATTTCCAAAACACTACTATGTGACATCGCCAAGATTCAGCCATAACGTCTAGGCCGAATTTGGGGTGTTACAGATGCATTAAAGTAGTGTGATTTAAGCGATTTAGGATTCTCAGGTTAATGGTTCATGTGGGAGAGAGGCCAATTCGCAGAAAATAATATTAGAGAAAGATTGGATAAAGGTATGGCCAACTCAGAGTGGTGGACATATTTCCCAAAGTACTTATTGCACCATCTAAATCATAGTTTCTCGGATCATTGTCTGTTGCTTTTAGACACGATGGGGAACCGAAGGGGCTATGATTTACGAAGGGAATATCCATTCCGATTTAATGCGGATTGGGTGCTAAAAACGAATTTTGATAAGTTTAGATGGTTTGAGATTCAAGCAACATAGAGCTTCTGAAAAAACTTGAGTCATTAGGGAGATCATTAAAGGAATGGGCTAAATCGAATAGAGGGAAACGACATAATAAAAGAAATGAGTTGACCCTAAGACTAAAACAAGCTGAACAAAAAAGATCTCGATGAAGAATACTTGGCAAAAATCAAGAAAGTTAAATTGGCACTGAATATGAAAACAGACAAGGAAAAGATTTATTGGGAACAATGAGCACGAGCAAACTAGCTTAGAATGGGTGATCGTAATACAACTTTCCTCCATAATTTTGCAAATCAACGCAAAAAGAAAAACTTAATGAGGGGCCTTGAAGATGAGAATGGAAGATGGGTTGAAGGAAAGGAAAAATTAATGGGATTAGCAGCAATGTACTTTATTGATTTTTTTTCTCATCTAATCTAGTCCATAGTTGGGAAAACTTCCTATCGAAAATCCAACCATGCATTCCTAATAGTCTTAATGAGGAACTTTATGCCAATTTCAAAGAAGAAGAGTTGGTAAAAGCCTTGAAATCTATGGCTCCCCTAAAAGCCTCAGGAAGGATGGATTTCTCGCTTTCTTTTATAAAAAATTCTAGCATATAGTGGGGAAGGATGTAACGAAGTTTTGCTTAGAAATTTTAAACAGTCATAAAGAACTTGGATAAGTGAACAAGACAAATATCGTGCTCATCCCTAAAGTTTTGGTTCCTAAAATATGGGATAGTTTTGACCCATTAGTCTATGTAATGTCCTCTATAAGATCATATCAAAAGCAATTGTTAATGGTTTTAGGAATGGACTTAATTATTGCACAGAGGAAACTCAATGAGCTTTCGTGCCAGGGAGACAAATTATTGACAACATTCTAGTGGCATATGGATTATTGCATTCTTTTAAAAAGAGAAGATGTGGTAAGGTTTTTTGACCTAAAATTAGACATGAGCAAAGCTTATGATACAGTTGAATACGAGTTCATGGAAAAAATGATAAGAGGCTTTGGCTTTTGTTAGGGATGGATAACTTTAACTATGCAATGTTTCAAAAATGTTTCTTATTCAGAGACACTCAATAGGGGAAAATGAACTAAAATCAATCCTTCAAGAGGCCTAAGGTAAGGAGATCCACTAAACCCTTACCTAATTATCATTTGTGCAAAAAGTTTTTTGAAGCTGCTCAACATTGCCAAAAGAGAAAGGAATATTGAAAGGGCAAAGGTGGGGAGAGGTGGATTGGCAATAACTCATTTATTCTTTGCTAACGATATTATTTTTTTAGGGAAGGCAACTAAAGAAGGAATTTTGGCAACAAAAGTGGTAGTAAACGAGTATGAAAGGATTTCCAGACAAATGGTAAATTTTGATAAATCATTAATTTACTTTAGTAACAATATTGGTGAAGAAACCAAGACTCAGTTAGGAAGAGAATTGGAAGTTAGAATTTCCAATAACCCAGAAAAATACCTTGGATTACCAACAATGGTAGGACGACGAAATAATAATACTTTTGTTGAAATCAAAGAAAGATTCTTGATAAAAATGAAAAACTGAAGCATTCGTAACCTATCAATTGGAAAGAAAGAGGTATTTATTAAATCCATTTTACAGACCATTCTAATTTATGTAATGCAATGTTTTAATTTATCGATTTTATTATGCCGAGAGTTGGAAGTTTTAATGTGCAAATCTTGGTGGTGCAACCTAAGAACTAATAGAGGAATTCATTGGTGTAATTGGAGCTTATTGTGTACCCCAAAGGCGCAAAGGGAAAATGGATTTAAAGATCTATCAAAATTTAATATTGCCTTGTTAGCAAAACAAGAGTGGAAACTAATTACCAATCCTACCAATCTATTGGCATAGGTTATGAAAAGTAAGTACTATCCGCGAAGCGATTTCATGATTGCAAGTTTAGAATCTTACCTTTCTTTTACCTAGCGAAACATGTAACATGTCATAACTAGCCTAGACGTTACGATTAGATCATAGAGGTTACACCGTACAAACAAAAGAAACAAATGTTTAATTTTGAAGGAAACTAATTTTCAAAAGAAGAAAATTAATTTGAATAACTCTTTGGATAATGTAGCAATTTTTTCGAAACCACAACTTGAACAATTTTACTAAAGTCAACCAATTTGCTTAAATCATTTACGAGATAAAACACTTTTGAAAATCTTAATTAATCTTGCAACAAAAAACCTTTTAACGTATTGATTATAAAATCATGGTTCATTTTTAGTTATCCTAAGTTAAGCACCATTAAAAGATAAAAGCTTTTGCGTAATAACAACCAAAATAGTCCTAACGATTTAAACAGAACTCAATGTCCCAAAAAAAAAAAAAAAACTCAAGAAAGTCTAAAATGTCCATATTAAACAAATAGAAAGTCCATAGAGCTTAAACCAAAAACATGAAACTTGAGCTCCAGAATCGCCGTCCAATCCTAAGTCAGAAGATCACATGAAACAAAGCAAACAAAACGAGAGCTTTAAGCCCAATGAGTGATTTGGCCCATAATTTCAGTACAATTATACACATATATCAAAACATCTCATAGCATGTCTTTTTAAATATTTCATATCATATCAGATTTCATACGAAACGTCTCTTATCATATATATCGAATCATAGCATTTCATAATGAATCGAACCATAGCATATCATATCAAATCACAACATGACATATCATATCATATTATGTCCTACCTCCATTTGCTAAACACCATCGCTGTCTAGCCAATCACAGTATATAGGACTACAAGAGTCCATCCATCCAATCACACCAATATATGTGGCAGTGTGCCACTCATATATTTGCAACTGAGCTGCCAAATAACTTTGAGGTCTAGCCGCCATTGTTGCAGTATAAACTACCATATAACACTTCCTCCATCATGTCATAACCCACCCCCAAAACAAATGCATATCATAGTCATAAATCACACATACATATATCATATATCGCATATCCTGCATACACACATTTTTATATAGATCATAACATAGCATGTAGTTTAATTGTAACATAACCTACTTAACCTACCTCCTAAGCTTATCCATATGTTAATACATACTAAAACTTACACTTTTTCGACCCTAAACGATGCCTACAGACCCACATTCCGAGTTCCTCATATGACCCCTAATTAACCCAAAAATTGGCCAAAATGCCTACATGGCCTAAAAAACTAGCCCATGTGGTCCACACGGCCTACCACACGGTCTGCAAAACCCTCACACAGTCGTGTGGCAACATACAATTAGTTACACGACCTGCACACACAACCGTGTGACATTGGACGGTTTCGAAAAAACAGTACAATTTCGTGATTAAATCGAGTTTCATGTGTTTTTGGGTTGATTTTACATACCTGATAACTTAATTGATCGACCACACCATTGGAACTCACAAAAGCCTATAATTGTTCAATGAATCACATGAATTAACCACCAAAAGATCCCTCCAAATAGCATCTAATCACTAAACTTGCAACCTCCAAATCAAAAATGAACACTTACCACTCAGAACATAGCGTCAAAACGAGGCCTACTCTACTGAAGGAAGTCGATTTTTCAAACCTTCGCCTAATCCAACAACAAAAAAACCACCAATTACATTATCAAATAGAAAACAAATATACCAACACAACCCAACCCGTTCAAGAAACAAACCAAAACTAAAACAACAATAGAAGAACATCCAATTGAAACATACACTGCAAAAGAACACAATCCCAATGACGAAAAGTACGAATTTAGCGGTAGTACTCAAGAACAATCAAATCGAAATAATGGAAGAAAGGAAGAATCCAAAGAAAAGAAGATGAAACGACAGAGTATGGGAAACAAATGGAAAAATAGGTGAAGATGGGAGTAAGGGGTTTGAGCGATGGCAAATTGGAGAGAAAATATGAATTGATGAAATTAAAATTAAGATAAAATAAAATGACAAATAAGTAGTTTAATTTGACCCCAACCCTACCTATCTAATTTTTTATAAAGTTTAAATAAAACTCTAATACCTAACAAAAACCCGAGCAAATATATTTCACACTTGCGCACCATGGGATTTAAACATAGGACCAAAAGGTAAACCGGAACCTTACCATTGAACCACTAAGCTCATCGTTGTTACAACACACGAGAAATAAAAGATAAGCCTTAAGGCTTAAGCTTAACATGAACCAATAATTTAATAGGAAAAATTAAAATAAAGGGAATCAAACTCAAGACCTAAAGCATACATACAAGGCACTTACCCACCATATCAAATCAAATTACTTGTCAAACATACACATTTAAAAATCCAAAAATTTGGGGCATTACAAAGCATAAGGGGCACTCAAGGCATTTTGGAAAAGGCACAGGATAACGGATCGATGATGGCAAAATAGTAAACATATGGAATGATACGTGGCTTCCATACCTTGGTGAAGGAAAGATATAAGGTCAGAATATAGACTGGACATATATAGTGGTTGCGGACCTTATAGATTAAGATTCAAGGTGTTGGAATGTTAATACCTTAAACAAGTTATTCAATGAAGAGGAAGCCAATAAAATAGTAACCATCCCGCTGGTAAATATCTCACATCCAGACGTGTTAGCATGGAGAGGCGATAATTTGGGAATGTACACAGCTAAAAGCGGTTACAAAGAATTACAAAGAATTATTTGCCTACTCTAAACAATCTTAAACTAAGAAAGCTAAGGACTAATGCTCTTTGTCAAATATGTGGGAAAGAAGATGAGTCAGCAACCCATCTATTTCAAGAATGTAATTCACGAGACAAGTATTACAGGAAGTAGGAGTGGTAATCTCGAACACAAGTGAAAACCAAGAATGGATACAATGGTTAGTTAACACTTTCAACATCAACAAAATACTGCAATGCACAATCATAACAATCTCGTTTTGGGCAATATGGCACAATAGAAATAAACTTTACCATGATGGAATACAGGAAAAAGTGTGTGATGTTGTGGGGTTCATTAAGGCATACATTGCTGATTTAGGTCAACTAGAGGGTCTTACTGCTTGCAAATACAACACAGATAAGTTATGTTGGGAACCTCCAAAAGGAGACCAAGTCAAAGTTAACTTTGACACCTCATATCTGCAGCAGAACAGTAAAGCCATTCCAGGTATTCTAATAAGAAATAATATGGGCCTAGTAATGGGAACGTGTGTTTACCCGATGGATAATATCTAAGATTAGACTACTGCGGAAGCAATCGTATGCCTAAAAGCAGTAATATTCGCTAAAGAAATGGGTTTCGGCAATGCAGTGGTAGAAGGGGACTCACTAACTGTGCTCAAGAAATCGAAAAGTCAAGAAGAAGAAAGATCAGTTATATGCAACACTATGAACGAAATGAAACTCAGAGCAACAAGATTTAAGTGCTTATCTTTTCGGTACACTCCCTATTCAGCGAATGAAGTGACGCACAAAATGGCCATCTGGGGACGAGACTGCGACTCCCCAATCTATCGGGTGGAGGAGACACCACCGAAAATTGAACCCATAATAACAAGGGACAATAGGTAGTTTCTAAGAGAAGAAGGAAACGAGGAGGAATCGTGATTGAGTCTGGAGTGCACAAATAACAATGACCAAAAATCCGTGGAACTCAGATCTGAGGAACTTGATATAGGAAATGTATTGCATGCAAAAGATTGTTGGTAACCAGTTTTCTCAAAGAGACGATCTCGGTGATGCTTGCGCGATGAAAGAAGGCATAAGGGGGAAGTCTTTGATCGTAGGGTATTGAGATTTTTCATTTTTTTTTCATTTAGATTAGGACGACTATTGATTTTTATTTTTTCATTTTTAGGGGTCTACTTTTCAGTCTTTGTTTGATTGGTCCCATGGCAACGCCCACAGCTTTTCAATAAGATATAGCCAGTGGTCAAAGTTGATAGGAACAATGTAGGTTTTAGGGTTATTATATTTTTTAGTCTATTTCCCCTTAATTAATGCATCTACGAATTTATATTTCAAAAAAAAAAAAGTTCCAAGGGACTTTGGAAAACCACCTCCTTAGGTGGAGTTTGAAAAAGGAATAGAACTATTAAAATCTCGTATTAAAATTATTCAAAATTTTGATATTTTTCAATATATTTATCCAAACAAATAAATTCATTTTTAGGATTTTGAAAACCTTAATAAAAAATATCTCTTAAAAATCTCTCACCCAAAAACACTTTATAGGAATTTTATATAGATGATGGTGGCACCAAGCTTGAAACCAACTTTGATCTGTACAATATGGATAGAAAAGCCCTACAATCTAGAAAGTTTTAGGGCACAGATGAAGAGCATATGGAAGACGAGGAAAAAATTTGAGATCCAGTTGGCAGGGCAAAATCTCTTTCTAATTGTGTTTGATTTAGAAGAAGTTCTGGAGACAGTTATGGAGGGGCGGCCATGGTTGTTCCGTAAAAACCTTGTATTATTTGATCGGTTAATTAAACCGATGGAAAGAAGCCAGATCCGGCTTAATTCTTCACCGTTTTGGATTAAGATAGGTTCGTGTTTACCATAATTCGATAAAAAATATCTATTGTATGCCGTTGGAGTTACTTTTGTAGGAGTAATCAGATCTGAAATTATTGGAGATTTATGTCCACTTAGAATAAAGCTGGATGAGTAGAAACCCATCCGAAGTGGTATTTTTGTCTCAATCAATAATAAAAATAAATCATGGATTTCTTTTAAATATGAGAAGTTACTGCTTTTTTGTTTTGGATGTATAATTATGGGGCATAGTCTCAAAGACTATCTTGGGCTAAATCTTGCAGAGAAAAATAAAATTAGAGATGATCCACCATACTCTATGGCATTAAAAGCAAAATCAAACTTAATTCAGAAGGTGAGTATGAAATTTAATGCTTTCTCAAAAAAGATGGTGCCTCAATGCTCTTATACAGGAGTCACAGAGTCGTTGCCAAATTGTATTAAAAAACCTCAAGATGGGAATGCTATGATTTGGAGGTCTTAAGACAAACTAACTGTCAAGATTGGAGGAGGTGATAAAGAAGCAGGAAGAATGATCTAAAATGAAGAAAATTGAAAAGGTGAATGAAACTAACAATATGTTGGAAAATAATTCAAATCTAGTCAAGAAGACAAGTTGGAAAGGAATAGTTCCAGCGGTCATGATGAATCAAAGTAGACAACGAAAATTGCTGTACAAAAATTTCATATGAAGATGGAGCAAAAATATTGAAACACAAAGAAATAGATGTTCGAGTTGAAGCTCCCTCAAGTGTGATGACTGAAAATTGGGAACAAAGTGATGTTCCCAACTTTTATGGATCGGCAGCTGCCAAAAGGCAAGCTGACTGGACGCAATGAAAAACATAAGTTGGAATGTCCATGGATTCGGGAGTCCACGGGCGGTACGGAGGATGTGACATTTGTTAAAGCAATACCATCCCCATACAGTCTTCTTAATGGAGACAAAAATTGATAAAAAAACGTATAGAAAAGGTCAAAAAGAGCTATGGTTTCATGAACGGGATCTACGTTGAAGTGGAAGGTTCTCATGGTGGACTATGTTTAGTATGGAAAGGGGATACTACGGTTAACTTGAAAAAGTTCTCAAAAAGTCACATTGATGTAATAATTAAAGAGAAAAGTGTCAAAAAAGAATGGAGCTTTACTGGGTTCTACGGTTCACCTTATGTAAACAACAATAATATTTCGTGGAATCTGCTAAGAAAATTAGGTCAAGAACAAAATCATCCTTGATTAGTAAGTGGTGACTTTAATGAAATTATGTATTCCTTTGAAAAGAGTAGAGGTATACCAAGAGAAGAGAGAAGAATGGAGGCCTTCAGTGAGGCTCTAGAGGAATGTCAATTAGTGGACATAGTATATTCGGGGGTTTGGTTTACATGGGAAATGGGGAATTTGCCAGAAACAAACATCAAGGAAAGACTTAATAGGGGAGTTACGAATGAAAAATGGATGCATCTTTTTCCAATAGGTAGCATTCAACATTTAACTCATTTGATGTAGGACCATTGTCCACTTCTTCTAAATACAAAAAATGGAAACATTTATAAGGGGAGTCCAAGGTTTAAATTTGAGGCGTGGTGGACCATGGAGGGGTCTATCGATCAAGAAATCAAGGTAAACTGAGAATCATCAATAGGTATGATAATTGAGAAACTTGAAAGAATGCAGTTCAATTTGAAGATATGGGCAAGCACAATTAAAAAAGATCGAGAGGGACTAAAGAGAAAGCTGACTAAGGAACTATAAATTCTAATGGAGAAAGAAAGGGATGATATACAATGGCAAAGATTATTGATACCAAAGTTCATATTAATATGTAGATCGATAAAGATGAAATGTACCGGGAACAAAGGGCAATGGCAAATTGGCTTCAATTAGGGGATAAAAATTTAGCCTTTTTTCACAAATATGCCTCAGCTCGTAGACGGATAAACATAATATCTAGGCTGGAATTAGATGAAGGATGGGAGATTACTGATGAAATAGAGATCAATGAAGCTGCTACTTTATTCTTTCAGAAGTTATTTATGTCAAATGGCATTGGAGAGCTATCTCATCTTCTAACGGGCATAGAAAACAAATTTCATCTGACATAAATACAACGTTATTATCAACTTATACGGCAAAAGAATTTCATTCGGCTTGAAAGGATGGGGCCTACTAAATCACCAGGATCTGACTGATTTCCAGCATTATTTTTTTAGAGAAACTGGCACATCGTAGGTAAAGATGTCGAAACTTTCTGTCTGGGAATTTTGAATAGAATCAGAATTTTGACTCTCTTAATCTAACAGATATTGTGCTTATATCAGAAACTCTAAATCCCACTAATCTTGTTAACTATAGACCTATTATTTTGTGTATGGTTATTTACAAAATTGTGGCAAAAACAATAGCAAATGGACTTCAAGAAGTAATTGGGAGATGTATTGATAATGCCCAAAGAGCTTTTGTCCCTGGAAGATTAATTTCTGATAATGTGCTTCTAGCTTATGAAATTCTACATACTTTTCACCAAAAGCGTACAGGGAAAAAAATGATATATGGCAGTGAAACTTGACATGAGCAAAACTTACGATAGAGTCAAATGGGTTTTTTTAAAAGAAGTAATGCTACGGGTGGTCTTTAGAAAGGAATGGGTTGCACTAATTATGAAATGCATTACCACAACTTCTTATGCAGTAAATATTAATGGAAGAAGGGGAAGAATTTTTCAACCTACTGGAGGGCTTCGACAAGGCGATCCCCTTAGCCCATCTCTTTTTCTTATATGCAGTGAGGGACTTTCATCGTTGATGAGATTGGCAATGAGAGAGGGTTTGTTAAAAGGTGCAAAGGCCAATAGAAGAGGACTAAAGATATCACATTTACTTTTCGCAGACGATTGTATCTTGTTCGGTGAAGTAACAAACCGGGGAGTGATTATATTGAAAGGAATATTGAAGGAATACGAAAAATGCTCAAGCCAATGTGTGAATTTTAATAAATCAACAATTTTTTATAGTTCGAACACAACAGTAGAAAAAAAAGAAGAAATTTCGACAGTTTTAGGTGTAAGAAGCTCAACAAATTTGGAAAAGTACTTAGGACTCCCTAATGTGGTTGGTAGACGAAAGAAAGAGTCTTTTCAAAATCTCAAAGATAGGGTTTATTTGCGAATTGAAGGATGGAATACCATGTCACTATCACAACGGGGTAAGGAGGTCTTCATTAAATTAGTACTTCAGGCAATACCAACCTATGCTATGTCCTGTTTCCTTCTACCGAAATCATTATGTAGGAAGTTGGAAAACATTTTTGCTAAATTTTAGTGGCAAAAAGGCTATGGGAAAAAATGAATATATTGGTGCCAGGGGAAACATATGTGTCGTCCAAAAGAAAAGGGAGGAATGGGTTTTAGGAGTATTATTAGCAAAGCAAGGATGGAGGATTTTAAATAACCCAAACTCTCTAGTAGCTCAAGTACTTAAAGCGAAATATTTTTCGAATGAGGATTTTTTAAATTCGCGTTTGGGGAATAAGAGTTCTTATATATGGAGAAGCATATAGGCGACAAAGGGTATTTTGGCAGAAGGACTTTGCTGAAAAGTGGGTACGGGTACGAATATTTTAGTTATTAACGATGCTTGGATTCCAGATGCAAGAAATTTCAGATTATCGTCTTTGCTTATAATATGCAAGATTATAAAGTTGCTGAGCTAATTGATAATAATGAAAGAAAATGGAATCAACAGTTGATTGTCAATACCTTTTCAGAAAAAGAAGCTGAAAAGATCCTTCGTATTCTTTTGGTGAAAGAACCTCATAACGATTTCCTGCTATGGAGCGGTGAACCTTTGGGAGAATACTCGGTTCGTAGCACCTATAAACTATTACAAATTTCTGATCAAAATCCTAGAACTTATGCTTTACAAATCAACTACAGGAATTTTTACAAAAAACTTTGGCTCCTAAATATACCTACAAAAATTAAGATTACAATATGGAAAATATCATGGAATTATTTGCCTACACGGGTTAACATGCAGCACAGGAAGCTAGCAAATAATGCAACATGCCCCCAGTGTAGAGAAGGAGTAGAAACCATGGATCACCTTTTTCGCGAATGTCCTGTTTCAGTGTCAGTTTGGATAGAATTACCAATCCCGAATATTTTAAAGGAACCTAATTTGGAGTTTTTACAGTGGCTCACCTGGGTCTTTACTCAGAACCCTCAATCTCAATGTAGAATATTTTGCTGTGTACTATGGGTCATCTGGGAGAACGAAACGCTAGAATGCATGATAAGGAAAGCAAAACTAGTCAGGAAATAGCGAGTTTTGCCAACAGTTCTATTATAGAAATAAATGGTGTTAAAAAAAGAACCCCAAAAAATTTTACAAGACGACAGGAAATGGAATTACCCACCTGGTCAGTCAGTAAAAATCAATTTTGATGGAGCATACGATGGGCAACATTTTCAATCGGCTTCGTGGATTATGGCCAAAAACAGTGAAGGGATCATCCTACTATCTTGCTCAGAAATTCATCAAGAAGTGGCCTCCGCCTTCACTGCTGAAATGCTCGCTTACCGCAAAGCAACCCAAATAGGAACCGACATGTAGTGGCCGGAAATCATAATCGAAGGTGACTCATTATCAATAATAAAAAAATGCAAGGCAAAAAGTCAAGATAAATAGCAAATAGGAGCATATATACATGGTATTTAACAGATAACGTCTAGATCTAGAAACTTAGTGTTTGAATATACTCCAAAAGCAGCAAACAGTTTAGCACATATACTAGCAATTGAATCGTTGAAGGAGGAGGAGGTGTATCTAGTAGAAAGCGTCCTTAGATATGCTAAAAACCAGAAGGAAAATGATAAGTGCAAGAATCAGATTGAAAACGGACGGAAGAATAAAGAAAGGAAGGAAAGTTTCAAATGAGTAGATCGAAATATTTTTTTGGTGATAAAAGCTTTCCTTGGAAAACTGAAACCGTCATTAAGAAAGAAATGGAAGACTGATAGACAAGACGGGCATCAGTGTTCTCTGATTGGGCAAAATCGTGGTGGCAATTATGATATTCTAGAGTATTCTTTTTTTTATTTTATTTTTAGGATATTTTTTTAATCCGGGCCATTATTTAAATTTTTGGGCCTTCTCTTATGTTTTTATTCTATTTTCTTTTTGGACTACATGTGTTTTTTACTTTGGATTTATATTTAATAAAGCCCAATCTGATTATTAGTTTCAAAAAAAAATTAAAATTTGTTTAAAAGATAATCTTTGGTTTGCAAAATGGAAATTTTAAAATTAAATTAAATTTATTTAAAGATAATTTTTTATTTGTAAAAAAGAAATCGAATTCAAGAATACAATTACATGTGAGAAAGGTGTTAACAGTTTCATTATGCTCATTAAAAAATTGTTATCCTTATTTTTCGAAATAATGAATTTGAATTTACTATCTAAAACAATTCTTGTCATAAAAATCAATTTATTGTGAAACAAATTTATTCTAAAGAAAAAGAAATTTTGAAAATATTAAAAGATATTCTTTGACGATAAATAGTTATACCTGATAGAAACTCGTTAGTATTTTTTTTAAAAATCTTATTTAACTCTTAAAAAATATATATTCTTTGATAATAAATAATTATTGAGAGTGTTAAAGATACCCTCGACAATAACTCAAAAATTATTATCATTCTAAAATATTACCTCAATTTACAAAAAAAGAATAACCATAGAGACAACATAACATTATTGACAACCAATATGTACAAAAACAAAAACAGAGAGAGAGAGAGAGAAACGAAACTAAGCACTTAAAATTATACAAGTTCTTAACACTATGAGGTAATTTAAAAAATCTTTTAGAAACGAATTAGAATTTATATATTTGAAAATCAATTAATTCATAGCATCCAAAAATTACGGAAATTATTGTATAGTTGTCAAGATTATTAAAAAAATAAACTTGTAAATAGCAATGAGTAGGATTGGGTCTATAGAGATCAATGATAATTCTACTTCTTCAATAGAAATAAACAAAATAAAGAAATGGGGGTTTTAGATAACTCAAAATTAAAATCAAATGTAAAGAAAACTAAAAATATAATTTAATTTTTTTAGTGGTGAAAGCAAATCAAATGACTACATCAATTTAAATTGGCAAAATTACCATCTGTTTTATCAGAAGATAAGATTTCAAAGGTTTCTATAGGTGGATTATCAAACGCCTGCACATCTATCTCCCTCTTAGAATTTTTTTTGGCTAACAATCAATTGCTTTGTTAATCTCTCTGGGAACATGCTTAAGATTCCATAGTCCTTCTTGTATCATAATTCGTTGGATCCGCCTGAGTAGCGTGGAGCTCAATTCCATCGATGTCTTATCTTCAATAGCTAAGACTACCTACAAACTATCAAATTGAATTACCACCCTATTAAATTTTAATTTAAAGCTTAACAGGAAAAAGAATAATTAAAATTTAAGAGAAAATCAATATAACAAAACTCTAGTCAAATGTAAAATCTTCATTTGATTGTGATTCGATCATCAATGTAAAGATAGTTTTCAATGTTCTTTATAAACTAGTTATAATTGCCAATGTCGCACCTAGCAACCATCTCTCTTTACTTTCTCAATAATCAGGGGGTAGCCTGTTTAGAATTACTTTCCGTACTAATAAGAAACCCTATAACTTCACGTCTAGGATTTATCTTACCAGTAGCATTAAGATCGAGAGAGACCTAGTTCTAGCCAATAAACTCACCTTAGCGGGGTTCATTTAAGTTAGATCACATGCCCACACAACATAAAATGCATATCTCCATCATACCCACCTATTATGTTTGTTACTAGTATTAGAATAAATTAAACAATTACATATTTAATAATTCTAATTGACAACGCAAATATTCTAAGCCACGAATGCAGACCCTATATCCAACAGAGCTCAATATTTGTAATTAGTGCAAATACAACATTTTTTGGCTTGTTGGAAGTTTCCTTGTGCCATTTGTTCAACCATAACGCTTGTTCTATCAACACAATGTTCAAGAGAAGATGAATTTACCTCATTCACTCTTTGAGGTACATCCTGTAGGAAACCAAATTGTTGCGAATTACCAGCCATGATCGAAATTAGTTCTCAAGAATCACGAGGAGTTTTATTCACTAAAGCACCACCTATTGCAATATCCATTATCTTTTACTCCATCGGTAGAAGTCCTTCATAGAAATATTGGATGAGTAGTTATTCTAAAATTCCATGTAGTGGGCAACTTGCACACAACTATTTAAATCGCTCCCAATATTCATGAAGGCTTTCCATGTCCTTCTGTTTGATTCCATAAACTTCTTTCCTGATAGAAGTAGCACGTGAGGCAAAAAAAATGTAACACCCCAAACCTGGTCTAAACATTATGACCGTATCTGGTATGTCACAGGGAAAGATAGTTGTGAAAATTTTTAAAGAAACATTTTAATTTTGAAAACTTTCTGTTTTCAGTTTCCATCTTGAAAATTAGATTCAATTTTAAGGGTTTGTTACCAACTTCTAATTAGCATGAACTATGAGTCGTAAACAGGTTTGCTTTACGAAAGCTGAAATTAGGGATTTTCAGAAACGTGATATTTTGAAAACACTGTTGAGTTTTTAAGACCAAAATCTTCTATCTCACCACCTTCCACTTGCTGAAGTCGAGAACTTAACGATTCATTTGACAACTGCTTCTCTTTAATCTGACTTACCCATGAAGGCTTCACTTGAAGTTCAGCTAACAAGCTTCCATCTTCATACAAATTGAGATAGGCAAACATCGCCCTCAGATCCGATATTACCTTACGGCTCAACGCATTTGCCACCACATTAGCTTTACCCGAGTGATACTCAATCGAGCAGTCATAATCTTTCAACAATTCAATCCACCTCCGCTGCCTTAAATTCAACTCCTTCTGGGTAAGGAGATATTTCAGGCTCTTATGATCGGTGTAGATAATCAACTTTTCTCCATACACGTAGTGTTTCCAAATCTTTAAGGTGAACATTACCGCAGCTAACTCCAGACCATGAGTGGGATAATTCACTTCATGTGGTCTTAATTGCCGAGACACATATGCTACTACCTTCCCTTCTTGCATGAGCACACATCCTAACCCTGTGTGTGATGCATTACAATAGACAACAAACTCCTTTCAAGCCTCAAGCTGAATCAACACTAGTGCCTCAGTCAAGATCCTCTTTAGGTTCTCAAAGCTTTCCTATTGCTTATCAGCCCAAACAAATGGTACCCCTTTTCATAACAACCTGGTTAATGGTGCGCAATCAACGAGAATCCCTCAACGAATCTTCTGTAGTACCCAGCTAACCCAAGGAAACTTCAAATTTCTGCTACCGACTTCGGTGGTTTCCAATCCAAAACAGCCTCAATCTTTCGGGGATCAACCCTAATTCCCTCGGCAGACACAACATGTCCTAAAAAGGTAACTTCCCTCAACCAAAATTCACACTTGCTGAATTTAGCATACATCTGCTTCTCTCTCAAAATCTGCAGAACTATCTGAAAATGCGAATCATGCTCCTCTTTCGTCCTTGAATATACCAAGATATCGTCTATGAACACCACGACAAACTGATCCAGATAGGGTTAGAATACCCGGTTCATCATATCTATAAATGCAGCTGGTGCATTCATCAACCCGAACGACATCACTAAGAATTCGTAGTGACCATAACGAGTTCGAAAAGCAGTTTTATGAATATCCACCTCCTTGACCTTTAACTGATGATACCCAAACATCAAATCTATCTTCGAGAAGACCGAAGTGCCTCGCAGCTGATCGAACAGGTCGTCAATCCTTGGCAACGGGTATTTGTTCTTAATCATCAACTTGTTCAATTGCCTGTAGTCAATGCACATCCGAATGGACCCGTCCTTTTTCTTAACAAATAACACTGGCACTCCCCATGGTGACACACTTAGTCGAATAAAACCACGGTCCAAAAATTCTTGAATTTGAGCTTTAAGTTTTACCAGCTCCTTCAGCGCCATTTTATATAGGGCAACAGACACCAGAGCTGTTTCCACAAGTAGATCAATGCCGAAATCCACCTCACGATCCGGAGATAACCCTGGAAGCTCTTCTAGAAAGATGCCCGGGAACTCCTTCACCGTTCTAACATCCCTTATAGACAATTCTTTGGCCTCTAAAGCACTGACGAAAGCTAGAAACGCCTCACACCCTTTTCGCACCATCCTTTCAGCCTTTAATGCCGACACCACATTGGACAGGTAATTCCTTCTTTTACCTATCACCAGCACCTCCTCATCCTCGGAAGTCTTCAATATCATGCTCTTAACAGCATATCCAAGTTTGCTCGATACTTAACTAACCAGTCCATGCCTAAAATCAAGTTGAACTCACCGAACGGCAATTCCATCAAGTCAGCTGGGAAAACAACCACTTGTACTTCTAAAGGCACATTCCTAAAGAGTTTGTTCACCACTACAGATTGTCCTAAAGGGCTAATCATGATCATTTCTCTAGAAGCAACCTCAGATTCTATATTCAAAGTTCCAGACACGGTACTAGCAACATATGAATATGTAGGCCCAATATGTATCAAAGCTGTAAAGGGCACACAAAAAATAAGGAACGTACCGGTTATGACGTCTGATGCATCGCCATCCTCTCGATGGCTAGCTGCATAAACCAATCCAGGCCGTCTTACATCTGTATTCCCAGCACCTCTGCTCGGTGCTCGACGCCCTCGACCAAAACCATTTCCTCCTCTGGGCGGACCATGACATCTCAATGGTTGCAGCCCACCTCTTTCAGACTGTACATATTCCTAACTTACTGGTCGTGCCATACTCGGCTCTTGTGGACAGTCCCTTACCAGATGATCTACAGATCCACACCTGAAGCATTCTCTATTTCTTGCCCAACACTCTCCCGAATGATAATTCCCACATCTAGCACACGGTTGAGATCGACCAACGGTAACAGGCTTCGTAACTCGACCCGGCCCATCAAACCTAGGCCTCTTTTGGAAACCCCCAGCAGATCCTGATGACCCAAAGTTCCTCTTATTCCAACCCCTATCCTTATCCCGGTTCCGCTCTTAGACCGCTTCACCTCTTCAGCTATCTTTGCCTTCTCAACCAGAATAGCAAACTCTCTTTCCCGTTACAGAGCTATCAGTACTCGCAACTCGTCCATCAGACCATCCTCAAATCGGACACAACGCTCGTGATCAGTTGCGACGATACCCCGGGCATAATGGCTTAGACACAAGAACTCTGCCTCATACTCAGCCACTGACTTATTCCCCTGGACCAAGTTTAGAAATGCCTTCCTCTAAGCGTCCACATAACTTGCCCCAACATGCTTTCCCTGGAACGCTGTCTTAAAGAAATCCCAGGTAATGCAGTCTGCAGATGTACCATTCCTTACCATGAGCCACCGCTGGTATGCCTCATCTCGAAAGAGGGACACTGCTCCTTTCAACTTTTCCTCCGCAGTACAGTCAAGATCGTCCATGATTCGTTCAACCGCTTCCAGCCAGTACTCAGCTATGTTAGGAGCCACACCAGAAATACCCCTAAATATCTCGGCCCTATTTTCTCAAAGTCGCTCAGGAATAGACTTCTGAGCTACCGATCTCGTGCTCGCTCCAGCAACCTACTCTAGCACACGCAACGTAAATTAGGACATAGCATCGTCCCCTCTAGTTCGGTCCTGAGACCCCGCTTCTGCTACTGGTGATGCTGGCACTTTGCCTTCCGGCTCATGCCCTGATTCCGAGGGTTCAGCCTCAATACCCCGGCCTCTATCACGACCGCGCAAACAACGTCCACGTCCCCTAGCACTTATGACTACGGAATCGACTTAATCTGATTAAAATTTTATGAATTAGCATATCTTCTATTGTTTATTACCGGGTAACTTATGTAAATGGAATTAGGAGTAGTTTTTCGCCCAACATATTTCTAAAGGTCTCAGTATCTAAAATTGAATCCCCTAAAACTATCAATCACAACACCACATAATCTTTTCATACAAATCAATTAATAGTCAGAAGACTTACCGTATGGATTTGGTGCTAGAGACTCGGGTGCCATACTTCTCAAAAACATGTATATTTTTTCTTAAACCATATTTCAAACAAATTTGGAAAATATTTTTGAACCCGTCCCACAACCGAGTTTTGCAACCTAGGCTCTGATACCAAAATTGTAACATCTCAAATCCGGTCTAAACATTATGACCGTATCTGGTATGTCACAGGGAAAGATAGTTGTGAAAAATTTTAAAGAAACATCTTAATTTCGAAAAACTTTTCGTTTTGAGTTTCCATCTTGAAAATTAGATTCAATTTTAAGGGTTTGTTACCAACTTCTTATTAGCATGAACTATGAGTCATAAACAGGTTTACTTTACGAAAGCTGAAATTAGAGATTTTCAGAAAGGTGATATTTTGAAAACACTGTTGAGTTTTTAAGAAAATTTCTGAATTAATTAGCTATTCGCTTGTCATCTTTTGTTAACACTTTACCTTTTTAAAATGGTTGTTTATATTCTTATTTTAAAAAACTCCATATTCGACATTTCATGAAATGTGTATAAACAGTATTAAAGCAAAACCCAAATTAAAGTTATGGAGGCCTTATTACATAGCAAAAACCCAAAGTAATAGCAAGTTTAAATAAGGAAACGAAAATTTACGGAAGTAGTAAAGCATGGCCATCTCAAAGTCCATCTCGGCTCTAAATCCGCAACTAAGGGTTACTTGCAAAATTAAGCAGAGGGGTGAGTCACCCAGACTCAGTGTGTAATTCCCCTTACGAAAGCAATCTGGGCCTAAGCCCCCAGAACACATTCGCAGCATGGCATATCAAAAATTGGATGCAATGCAATCCCGCCCAACCTAGTTTTCCATCCTCTACATCACCTGAATCAGCCAAACACCCGTGGCACCAAGCCACTGTGGTCCCAAACCACTATGACAGAGTCACTGATAAATGTATGTGGGGCTAACCTACTGTGGTTCCAAACCACTATGACAGTCACTAATAAATGTATATGTTGTTCCAAACCACTGTGGTTCCAAACCACTGTGACAAAAGTCCCTGAATCACACTTCCCCTTTTAATCATATCCCAAAGCCCATGCAAACATATTAACATTATACAACAGAGAATCATATCATACATAATCATGTTATATGAAAGGCAATAATAAGGGTATTTACCTGGTGTCTCCAGCCTTTCCCACAAGGGTATCTCAACTGTCTATACAGTTGTTTTGGCTTTCAGCCAACACAGTTATTAACGCAAAGTAATAAAGAAAAGTGTGAGCTTTACACACCTGATTACGCGAAGAACTAGACACACTCTATATCGTCGACAATCTCACTAGCAGGAATAATAACGATTTGCCTATCCTAAGCCGATGTCGGCTCTCTACCACAACCCGGTGAAAAATCTCGAACTGCCAACACAGCACGTTGTTTAAACTTAGAAGCAGAGACTACGAGTCCACTCCCCTCCTTAGTTTGACTAGCACTCGCATCCATGAAAAGAATCTTTAATCAGGAGATTGGGTTAAGGCAACGAAAGAGAAAAGGGAATAGGTACACCAAAATGAAGAGAACCTTCTTACCTTGGTCAAAGAATGAGTCGAACACAGATAGGCTTGGCTAAGGATTCTAATCCGACGCGAATATGCCATGTTAAGAGAAGACAAGAAGAGATTAGTTGTGAACTAACATCAAGAACAGAATAGCCATTCGGCTATGACCACACAGAACCGAAAAAGATAGAGAAAGAATTGAAAGAGTCTCCCTTACCTTGCACAAACTGAAACCGATTGAAAAAGAGACCTTCGACGACTAACTAGCCCTTTGGTTCTTGGGGTTCGGCTAAACAACAAATGATGAAAGAAACTGGTTATAAGGGATGGAGTAACCTACGTCGAAAAAGAAACCAATTCGGTTTATGATCAATAAATAAGTGATCGGTTTCCCTTGAAAAAGTAAGGAAATAAGAAGAATAAGGGAGGGTTCTTTACCTTCAACAAAGAGAAGTCGAATGGAGTCCAAGAAGATTCGGCACAAGCAGCAACTGTCAACCGGGTTTCGGCTTAAACACTAGAACAAGAAGAAATGAAAAGAAAAGAGGATGAGCAACTGAGGTTCGACTAAAGAAGAGATGAGATTAGGAGAGGATTCGGCTAGAGGAGAAAGTGGTAGAGGAGAAGGGATAAAGAAGAGGGTTTCGGCTTTGGGGAAAAAGAGTGTAAAAAAGAGAAGAAGAAGAAGACGAAGAAGAAGAAGAAGAAGAAAGTTGAATGGGAAAGGAGGATGGTGAGGAGTGATTCGGCTAGTATCAAAATCAAGAGGAAAAAGAAGGGAGGAAATGTGCTACGATTTTGGTAAAAGAAGTGAATGAGTAACTCCAAAATGCAAAAGAAGGAAAAAAACTTCACAAAAAGAGGTTTCGGTTCTTACTTCTCTTTTCCAATGACACAAACGGCACTCCCCCTCCTCCTTATGACCGAATATACCAAGATAGAAAGGCCTAAGACTGATAAGAATTTCGGCACACACCCTAAGCAGCTAAATCGAAATGCTCCTTACCCAAGACCCCCTTCCATGATCGAATTTCTCCCCTCAAAGTCCCCCACATTCGGCCAACACCTCTACCACCCACCAAATCCCTTGATTTGCTCCACCAACTTCTCCCATCACCCTTTCAAATTGGTTTGACCAATTCAAACTGCTCCAAGCTCTCTTGTCCATCCATTTTGAACTTGTTGACTCATTCAACAACCACCTTGAAGAGTCCCAGCTGAAAGCCACTTCTTCCTCTCCTGAAGCACAAAAATAAAGTTTCACATGCTGCAGATTAGACTCGAACTCCTTTCCCCCTCCTGCTCCCTTGTGACACCACTCCCTTGCTCCTTAAGTGTCGTCTTCATGCCACCACACCACACTCCCTTTTGTGTTAACAAACACAAATAAATATTCTTAAAGCCTGCTTCCCCTAGCTTCCCCCTAAAGTGCCCTAAAAAGTAAAATTTCTCTACAGCTCTGGCTCGAACCCGAGCCTCCCCAGGGCCCCCAAACACACCAAAATAACATGCTAAACAAGCCAAACACATAGAATAGCATAAAATGCAGAACCCCTAATTTTAGGATGTTACAAAAAAATAGTCTTACCATCTCTTCCCACATGTCAACAATTCCAGAAGGTAAATAATAAAGTCAATACTTTGCTTTATTTGTTAATGAAAAAGGAAAATCTACTAGCTTGATTTGCTCTTTGGTTATGCCTTATGGTCTCATAATGTAACAAACAACATGGAACTGTTTTAAATGTTTATGAGGATCTTCGTTCTGAAAACCATAAAAAAATAGGAAGTGTAACACCCTCACCTGACCCAATTACCAGGTCCAATCTACAGGATGCCATATTTTTTGTCGTTTGTTACTAGAGCAACTACAATCAAATAACCATAAACACATGAAAATCCATGTCAAATATATTCATTTACGATCAAAATAATCAAAATTGAATCTCAATCAAGCTTACGAAAGCTGAAAACCATCCCTAGGTCAAATTTGGACTAAACTAAAAATTTTCAAAATGTGAGAAGAGGGTATCACGATATCCAGGGCTTGGTGTTGCAATCTCAAAGACTGTAGCCAAACTTCCCAACCTGAGGACCAAATTGCAAAGTTTAGAAAATAATTTAGGGCTGGTATCACGATATCCAAGGTGTGGTATTGTGGTACTGAAAACAATCCATTAAGTCCCTATTTTAGGTAAAATACTATTTGATACCTACTTTGAATTTACCAACCAAACCAGTCACATCTACTCACATATCATTATTTTTACCTTAATCAAACATACCAAAACAGTCAAAACAAACCATTTAACCATTATCTGTAACCTCCCTGACCCAACGTAGATGTTAGACAAGAATTTGAAAGATTACATTGGCCACCGAAATGACCGAATAAGCTAGTGGAGTTTATGAAATAGTCATTTTAAAACATTTTTTTATCTTTAGAGGAAACATAGTCTATTTTTAGAAAAACTTAGCGTTTTACCTCCCTTCTTAGGAAGTAATACTGTAACACCCCAAATCCGGCCTAGAAGTTAGGCCCAATCTGGCGTGTCACATTGAAGAGTTTTTCGTAAACCATGCTTTCATTAGAAAGCCTTCTTATTAAATTTAAAACTTTCTACCATGTAAAACCTTAGATTTCGTTTGCTTATCTTCAAAACGTAGTTTATTAAAAGTCATTCTCTTGCAAAAACATTAATATCTTTAAAACCTTGTTCGTTGCAGAAGCTTAATTTAAAACAGTTGCGGAAACGTGATATTTTGAAAAACAATAGTTATTTGTAAAAAACCCACATTTAATAGACTAGCAGTTTGTAATTAAAAGAAATACCATAAATGTTTAAAAAGAAAAACGCAATGGCCTTATTACAAAAATTATTAACCTAATAATTTAAAATAACTAAATTAAACTAAAATCACTAAGTTTAGTCTTTAAACCATATTCGATTATCGCCACCTCTGAGTCCTCCGCAGCTCCAAATCCTCTAAGGCTGGGGATTACAAGCACAGTTAAAAACGGGGTGAGTTTACGAAATCTCAGTTTGTAATCCTTTATTACTATCACGCGATCGGGCCCGAGCCCTATACGGTATCGATGCGGGCCTAAGCCCTATTCAAGAATGATGCGGGCCTAAGCCCTATTCGAGAATGATGCGGGCCTAAGCCCTATTCGTAACGATGCGGGCCTAAGCCCTATTCGGTAACAATCTGGGCCTAAGCCCTAAAAATCATATCAATGTAATGAACATGTACCTAACCCAGACCAACCAAACTCTCCACTCGTACCAACCAGTCTCTCTATGTGGGGACCATGTCAACCCACCCAGCTAACACACCAAGCTTAGCACAGGTTGCGGCACTAAGTCAACAGAACGGCTCGGTGCTGTAGACAGAACATCTAAAAGCCATAAATATCGCAGTATCGCTGCCGATTAACAGATCGGCTAAAAGTCGTAAACAGAATGGTTACAAACCATAATCAGGATGTCACAAAGCTATCGGTGATTATAACAAGTTTGGCACATAGCCATCAGCGACGGTAATATAATCAGCACACAGCCACGGGTAATTATGATCGACACAGAGTCATCAATATATATGTTAGGCACATTACCATGGGTAAATACGGTTGGCACAAAGCCATAATCAAGATGGCACAGAGCCATATTTATCGCAGAAAGGCTGAAAGCCTTGTACAGAACGGCAATGGACCGTACACTTCCTCCGTAACTTTGTCCCACCTCATGCAATATGTCGTGTATGTCATGCTCAATCATTACACGTGTATGCAAAAGGGCCATGCTTAGTAACAATTATTTCAACACATATTAACAGCATATCTGTCACACGCCTACAGTCAAGTCAGTTAAAACACAGTCGTACGATCACAGTCAAACTAGTCAACTCATAGCCTAAGTCAGCCATTTACCCACAAGGGCAAAATAGTCATTCCACCCTATAAGGGTATTTTGGTAATCCTACCTTTCAGGGGTATTTCGGTAATTCTACCCTACAGGGGTATTTTGGTAATTTTACAAACTGGGGGTATTTCAGTAATTTTACAAAATGAGGGTATTTTGGTAATTTTACAAACTAGGGGTATTTCAGTAATTTCACAAATTAGGGGTATTTTGGTAATGTTGTAATCCGAGGGTTTTCACAAATCGGGGGTGTTTCGATAATTTCGCAAATTGGGGGTATTTTGATAATTTTACAAATTGGGGGTATTTTGGTAATTTTGTAAACAAGGGTATTCTAAACAGAGATAACCAATCTAATATCTACTATACAATCATACAATTTATTCATATGAGCCCACGGGCCAATTGGCCCCACATGGCCCATTTCGACCTATCGAGGCCCAAACAGCCTAAACCCACAAGAACACTCATGATGGCCTCAACTATCGCGTCGAAGCCCCCACACGTGCGCTCGCACGCTCGTGTGGCTACCATTGTCGTGTGACCGGCATTTCGGCATTTGCCGCTCTACAGCTAGAGTAGTGCGAAATACACACTTGATAGGAATCTGGAGTTAATCCGCGCTCCGAACACTCCTATGCCCAAATGCCAACCAAGGTATGCTTACTCTCCTCATAGATTGCTCTATTTAAAGCAGATTTTAAATCCATCACAACTACTTGCCGTCCCAACTTAGCAAAATAAATATCCCTTTTTGCTTACAATGGGATTCGAACCCTTGCCCTCTCTTATGCTCCAGACGCTACATGCCACCACAACACAAGCTCCTTTTGCGACTTAAAACATGCGCAACTAAATATAAACCTATGAGCCAAAGTCTAAGTTCACTTCAAAAGAAATCAAAATGAAATGCAAGCGCCAAGACTTGAACCTTGGACCCCTTGCTTCCTCTATGGCTTCACCTCCTTATCTCCCATGTGGCACCAATTGCCACTAGACCACAACTCCTTTTGTGTCATTTTTCTCCATATTTTATTCTTAAAGCCTACTTACTAACTCCTAGGGTTATATTCACCTAAAACCAAAATTTTTCTAAAGCCCAGGTTTGATCCCGGGACTTCATAGACTCAACTTGCATTAGTGTCATTCTCTTGTTCTCAAAAATTTTAAACGCTCCCGTTCCCAAGGCCCAATAGGCCCAATTCTACTAGGCCCAAATTCGGGGCGTTACAAATACAGTTAATCCAAAATTGGTTAATTTACAAATTATCTACTTGTTTAAAAACTCATTTTAATAATGTAACAAGAAAGTGATAAAAACGTAGTTTTAATGAAAACCATATTTTATGCAATATGAAATAAAATAAAAACTCATGTATTAGTAGCCTAGAAATATCATGCATGCCCTAAATAAACCCGAAACTAAGTCCCACGCCACAGTTTAAAAAACGTTATAACAGGAACTACAAATAATAGGTCAAATAGATATTTATATATCTTCAATCTGAGTCAAGCCCTCTAATTTTCCAATTTCATTTCCTAACCTGGTGGGTTATTTGTAAATATGTAAATTAAAGGTGTCGAAACCATTTTTATAAGTTTTGAAAAAACGGGGATCGAATTTAAAAATGAAAATGGAGTCGCCACCAATCCCTTTTTACTTAGGTGTGATTGGATCACCTTATAAAACATTTTATTTCAAAACATTGATTTTTGGTCCACAAAATACCAGAAAACAGGTTTGGGAGTCGGTTACGTACGAGGAAGGGTTAGCACCCCCGTAACGCCCAAAAATTGGTACCTAATTGATTAATTAATACCCTTATGTCGAGAATTTGAAAAAGATTTGGGAATATGATTTCTTTAAAAATTTGAACTATTTGAGTTGAAATTGGAGATTCCTTTGTTCCGAAAGCATACAAACATCACATCCAGCACGTTAGGACATGATGTTTTAAACCCTTGTGACCAAAATCATCTCATGATTTACAAAATTTATTAAAAGGATATTTAGTTATTTGGATGAATGAAAAACCGAAACCCGACACGTTAGGGCACAATTTCTCGAATTTTCAAACACAAAACATTGCCTTATTTTCTAAAATTCTTATCCCAAGATAACAAATCGTCATATCCAGTGAGTTAGGATACGACAATTTTGAATTCTCGAGGATAGGTTTTTATTTAAAATTTATAGGTTTTTTAAAAAAAGGATACTTGATATTTTAAGCTCTACGAGAAAAAAATCAAAACCCAATAAGTTAGGGTATGATTTCTCTCGAAGTCCCCAAATATTATATATCGCTGTATTTAAAAGTCTTTGAATGAAAATGCATAAATATAATTAAATGTGTTTTTTAAAACAAATGGTTTTGGAGTAGATATGGCAACATACATATTTAATAGCAATTTTTGCATAACTACAAATAAATAATAGAATAATATAACATGAATAAATAAATAAAGAATTATGTTAAGCATTGAATATACAGTATAATAGGAAAAAGAATATGACAATTTCTAAAACTATTTAAACAATATTTTAAATAAATAGTAAAAAGTATATAAAAAGAAAAAAAATTATAACAAATACATAATTTAATAATTTAATACATGTATAAACGATTATATATAATAAAAATGATTAATAAATAATATAAAATAGTTTTAAATAAGAACATATATATAATACTCTAGTCATAAAAAATATAATAAAATATGTTATGTAACATAAAATAGATTTTATACAAAAAAATAATAATGTATGATATAATACTATATAATATACAAAATATGTTTTTTTAAAATGTATAATATAATAATTAATAAAAATCATAATATATAATAAAATAGTATAAAATAATTAATAATAATATATATAAGGATTATACATAATAAAAATAATTAGTAAATAATATATATAATAATTTTAAATAAAAACATATATATACATAATATACTAATCATAAAAACTATATATGTAATAATATAAATAAAATAGGTTATATAATATAATAGACTTTATACAAAATAAAATTTTAAAAATAATATATAATATAATACAATACTATATAATATACAAATTAAAAACATAATATAATAAATAATATATAAATTATTAAACCAAGTAAAATAATATAATAATAAGTATATATATATAAAGATAATATATATAAAATATATAAATATATATGGATTTCGTACTATTAATAAATTAATAAATATAAGGAAATAATATATAATATTTAATATGATAAAATAATTAAATACAATGTAAAATAATAAAATAAAATAAAAGGATAAAAATAAAACAAAAAAAGAAAACAGGGGTTAAATAGAAATTAAAATAGATTAAAAGGATTAAATTAAAGCGCGCGTTAAATCACAGGGGTTAAAATAGCGATTAGGCCAAATTTAAAAACTACGACATTTTGATCCAGCCTTTAAAGAGCCCGAGGGACTAAATTGGAAAGTAATTAAACTTTTAGAGCCGAATTAAAAATAAAAAAATAAAATTAAGCGAAATTAAAAATATAAAAAAATACGGAAGGACTAAAATGGCAATTAGACCATTAAAAAAAATGCGCGGATCCTACCCGGGTTTTCGGGTCAACGTGCGGATCCCCTAGCCTCGAACGACGTCGTTTTGCGCTTATTTAGGTTAAGCGAAAATGGCGCCGTTTCCTTTATGTTATATAAGTAAAAAATCTTCTTAAAAATCATTTTTAAAACAGTTTTTTTAAAAAAAAAAAACTTAAAAATCACTCTGAAATTCCCCTCCCCTGATGGAATCTGACTATCGGTCTTCTGGGGCCACCATCCTACGCGCCTCCATAGCCAGCGGCCGGAGGCCGAAAACCTCGATTTTTGTGCAGGTAAACCCTTTTCCTTTTATTATTATTTTGTAAGAAAACAGTATGTTTGCATAAAAAATAAATTAATAAAAAAATAAACGAAATAAAATGGGAAATCACCTCTGTGAACGAACTGTGGTATTTTATTTTTTTGTATTTCTTTTGTATAGTTGTATTTTTCTTTGTGTATTCGTGTGTATATTTCGGTCTCTGCCTTGTGTTCACAGGTTTGTGGGTTTTTATACCTGAAAAATAAATTTTAAAAAAGGAAATACAGATATTTTGCCATATTCTTGCTGTCTTCTTTCCTTTCTTGTGCAGGTGGGGACGAGGAGATCTCGGCGATGGAGTGATTTGCGTAAGCTGCGGTGCGACTGGCGGCGTGACTGAGGGGCTGCTAGGAAAGGCTTGCGGCGCTTGCTGCGCATTTGCGGCGCCTAGGGTTTCAGAAACCCTAGGCTAAAGCTGTTTAGTGTTGGGCTAAAATGTTTTGGGCCTGGTCTGGGTTCTGGGTAAGGTAGCTTGTCCAGGATTGGGTCTGGTGGTGTTTTTGGGTTTGAGCTTAGCTGTAGTTTGGGTTGCTGAGTATTGGGCCACTGTAAAGGATATTGTTAATTGGACTGTTTAAAAGCATTATTATTTATTTTATTATTTTGGTTTATTTTAGCCCGATCAAAATTGCCTTACTACAGCTGGCACTCTTTGCTCATTTTTGTGTAACGAGAATAGAGCAAAGACTATAAAAGGACCAATTTTGCCCGGTCTTGCTGAATCTTGACCTTTTGTCCTTCGTCTTCTCCAGATGGCTTCCAACTCCACTGCAATGATATTGGAACTTCAACTTTAGAAGTATTGATCTATAAATCTGACGGCTTCAATCTACTTTGCTGTAACTTTGGGAAGGCAATATCCACCATTTTTTAATCTGTTGTCTTTTAACCTGCTCTTCTCAGAGAGGCAAGGCTGATGTTTTTGATTTGCTTCTTGCAACTTCAAGAATGTCAAATCTGCTATTTTAATCTGCTCCCTGTAAACTCAGGGATGCCAGACTAATGTCTTCGATCTGCTTCCTGCAACTTCAGGAATGCCTGATCTACAATCTCCAGTCTGCCCCACTACTATCTCGAGAGGACAAAATCTAAACTTTTCAGTTTGCTTCCTTACTATCTCAGGAAGACTTTAATCTTCAGCCTGCTCCACTACCATCTCGATGGAACAAAATCTGAACTTTCTAATTTGCTTCCTTACTATCTTCAGGAAGACTTCAATGTTCAGCCTGCTCCACTATCATCTCGATGGAACAAAATCTGAACTTTTTAATTTGCTTCCTTACTATCTTCAGGAAGACTTCAATCTTCAGCCTGCTCCACTACCATATCGATGGAACAAAATCTGAAATTTTCAATTTGCTTCCTTACTATCTTCAGGAAGACTTCAACCTTTAGTTTGCTCCACTACCATCTCGAGGGAACAAAATCTAAACTTTCCAATTTGCTTCCTTACTATCTTCAGAAAGACTTCAATCTTCAGTCTGCTCCCCTACCATCTCGAGGGAGATAAGACTGATGGCTTAAATCTACTCCACTGCTTTATGGAGATAAAATTCTCCGTTCGATCTTGTTCCACTACTGCTTAGGGTGACAAGTTCCACAATCTTTGATTTATTCCCCTGCTGGTCCGGGAGATAGGACTAGTAAATTCACCGATGTTGCTACACCGTCCTTTGGGGGACATGTCCTATAGACTTGAATGTATTATGGATGACATTTGCATGAATGCAGAATGTCATGAGAATGATGATTAGGATGCATGGTCGGGATGAATCTAATACTCCTAACTAAATGATATTAAGGATGACGTTTGCATGAATACAGAATGTTATGAGAATGATTTCCTCTCTCTTTTTTTTGTACAACGATTATGATACAATGATCGGAATGAATCAAATGCTCCTAATTGGAAATGTGAGAATGATCCTTGTAGGTTGTCATTGCTCATAGCTCATCAAGGTTCTATCACTGATGCACTACCATGATTTCTCGTTCAGCTGGTATCTTGGGCAGAAAACCCAAAGAAACAATTATTCTGCTCAGTAAGCTTGCCCCATTGTAATTCTAGAGTCCCTTCCACTGTTCCTTTTGGGACATAAAGTTTGTACCTCCCATTACAACCTCAGGGGAATAACATTTCATCCAATCTGTTACCACTCAAAGGTATAGAATTTGTATCATCCTAAATCAATTTGATCTGTTACACCATTCCCTTGGTGTAATGACCAGATGTATGAATGCAGGGTATCGTTTTTCTTTTCTTGAGAATGATCCTCTTTTCCACTTGGGTTGACATTGCCCGTCATTTATCGAAATGGTATCACCGACAAAATGTCTTATTTAATAAGAATCTGAAGAGATAATCATCTTTCAATATTCCCAACCCTTAGGCTTGGTGAGTTTTAAACAATAGTCCTATTTTAGATTCACATATTATTTAGAAGCTTCCAGAGTAATATGCAAAACTCCTCTTATGAAAGTATTAGTCCAATAATCATTATTTCAATATAAAATGCTTGAAAAAGATCAATGGACAAGAAAGAAATTAATCAAGAGCATAGCTCGAAACAAATAAGTTATAAAAGATAACCAGGAAAATTGATTGGGTGTATCTTGAAAAGAACAAAGCAAATTAAAAAAAATGGGTAAGATAGAAGCTAGGTGCCCCAGATATCGCAGCCTGAGCTTCTCTGTTCGAACTTTTTGAGAACCATTTTAAACTCAATATGTGTTTAGAGGATTCGGAGTAATTTGTCAATGTCCCAAGACGCAGCATACTTCTTCATTGTTAATTCAGACATCGCAAGACTACCACATGCCTTATTTTTTATCAAAATTTGAGCCGCACTTTTCAGGTTTTCAGCTCAAAACCCCTTTGGTCTCAAAGCGCCCTTTGCGAGTTTTCACCTTGGCCTCTCCTTATTTTTTATTTTTTCTTTCTTTCCTTCTTTCTTTCTTTCTCTTTTTTTTTTAATTTGAATTTGAACTCAAGGCACCTTTTGCGAGTTTTCACCTTGGCCTTTCTCCTTTCAGGTAAAATACTTTATGCCTGAACCTGAATTCGCCGAACGGGCATTCTCTACCGCATAAGGTCCTTTCCAGTTTGGCATCCGCTTTTCTCTGAAATCTTTTTGTAAAAGAAAGATCAAGTTTTCCTCGTGGAATTCTCTAGGATAAACATCCTTGTCGTAAGCTTGCATCATCTGACCATGATGGATAACTTTTAACCTTTTCTTCGATTAGGTTCAATAGGCAACAATGCTTCCATTCCATAAACCAATGGGTAAGATGCTGCCCCAGAAAAAACCCTGGCCAACGTTTGATAACCATAGAAGATAAATAGTAACTTTTTATGCCAATCCTTATAAGTCTCGGTCACCTTTTCTACAATCCTTGTTTTATTTTTTTTTGCTGCCTTCGTTGCTCTATAATATGGTGTTTGATCTTTGAGAAGACTTCAAACTTTTGACTTTGTCCTTTTTGGCATTCTTTGTCGGCGCCTGATCTCTTTATTTTTATTTTTTAAGAATTTAATGATTTCGACCTTGTAACATTGGCATATGAAGCTACTTCCACCCTCTTAGTGAAGTAAATGACTACCACGACGATGAATCGATATTGGCTAAAAGCTATTGACGAGATTGGCCCCATCACATCCATGCCCCACATAGGGAAATTTTGTGAAGAAATGGAGAAGGCACATGAATCTTGTCTCCTTAAATACGGCATAGCTGGTGCCATCTCATTCTATGTAGATTTATAGTACCCAATCCTCATGATTGGCCTGAGTATTGTAAAACCATTACCACGTTCTCTAAACACCTTTTAATATTTTCCCAAGCGTGTCTTGATAAGATCGTGCAAAAACATCTTTGAATTCTTGAAAACAACTCAATGATGTCTTTCCTTATTTTTATGGTGAGCTGGGCTTCGATCTTCACCCATTCCCTAGGCTCATAATATCCAATGACCCTTTGTAGAGTAAGGTCTGTTTTTATCTTGTTCTATCATCCTTAACAAATCAGAAGGTAGGTTACAATCTCTGTCATCTTCAAAGTCCCGAGACCCCTCTAAACCCATATCTCATTCAAAAAGGGAGTCAGTAACAACGTCGCTCATGTCGTTGATATCTGGGTACCTAGGTACGAAGGCAAACAAATCCAAAGAATAAATGATTCTAAGGATGATTATTTGTATGATATGGTTATGAATAAAGAATGAAAGAATATGGTAAAAAAATGAAAGAATATACAGTATGAAGAATAAAAAAAAATTGCTTAAAAAGATGCATTTTATTGAAATAAAAATTCTAGACATAAGCCTATTTCACAAAAGGATTCTCATTGTCTCTAGGCTTAAGGCAACAAGCACGTTCTAAATATTACTCTAGATTAATCTAAAAAATACAGGGATTTCTTCCATAGTTCCATTGTTTAAAATCTTCCCAAGTATGTAAGGGCTTTGGAACTTTTATTTCCCGATTCTCTCTTCGGATATGTCATTAATGCTTAGATTCCCCAACATTCCCATTGGGTCCTTGATCTCCTTAATCAAGCCTTGCACAAGGGCCCTGAGCTCAATGCATTCTTGAATCCCCTGCCCCTATCTATCGTGGAACTCACAATGTTTACCCCTTTAATAGAAAGGTTGGGTAACGAATTTTCTGCACCAAAGGGATCATCGAATTTTACGACACCCAATTTGACGAGTTTTTCGATTATCTTTTTAAAAGAGACACAGTCCTCGATCAAATGCCCTGTGATTCTTCCATGGTATTCACATTGGCCATTTACGTTGTGCCATTTGGGGTATAGGGGCCGTATTGGCTCTATATAAAAAGGGGATATGACTTGTGCGTCAAACAGAATTCGGAACAACTCCCCATATGTGATTGGAATGGGTGAGAACTGAGGATTCTCTGAGTTCGGTCTTGAATTGGATTCTTGCCTTGGGAAGACCTGATGACTGGTAGTTACCGTCCTTGGCTGGCTTACTGTAATCGGCTCTAAATGACCCTTGTTATACCTTCTCGTACTACTCACCTTATTTTCCTTTTTCTTTAGAGTTTCTGCCAGCACAATCGGTTTAGCTTGACCATCATCCAAGTTAAGACCTGAACCCATCGGTAGGCTCAATAGGGCCGAAGTATTAGTTTGACATTGGGATCCAATAATGACAGGTACCCCATGCGAATGAATGTCTAGTTGAGTCGGGACACCAATTGGGGAATAAATAATGTCTTCATCATCATCTACACTGTTGACCACTGGCCATTCCTTTTTTCAAGTCCTCCAGCTAATAACTGGGTTAGCTGGCCTATCACATTCCTTTGGAATTCTAGAATTTTTTCCCGCATTTCTTGTTGAATCTCGGTTAATTGCCCCTGCATCTGTATTTGCATTTACTCTATTCTCTCCAACCTTTGTTCCATGTTTTCCAGGTTAACTGAGATAATTCTACCTAATGAGGGTCCTTTTGTAAAAGTCTAATGCAAATGATGCAATGTGATGCAAATGCATGAATGCAAAGAGGCATCGATTCTGATTCAACTTCATTTTAGAAAACTTTATTAGAAAACAAAATCCTTTACATAAAACAGACTATAAATATGCTTTCATCCTAAGTCCTAAAATTTTGATTTTCCGAAGCAAATGAAGCTAGCTATTGACTATGATCGGATTGTAGCTCATACTTCATGCTCAACATATGTAACACCCCATACCCGAGTCCAAGGCTGAGACTGGATACGAGACATTACTATGCTCGAACTTTCTTAAACATGCACTTACGGGCTGTAAAATTTTATTCCGAATTAAAACTTCTCTTTCTTAGTCTAATCATACATTTCATGGGCCTACGAGGCCTTAAACACATATCTGGAAACTTTCAGAACTTAATCGAAAACTTTTCCTTAAAACAGGGGTCACACGCCCATGTGGCTTGGGACACGCCTGTGTACCCCTAATACACGCCCATGTCTTCCAACCGTGGTCGACATTGACTATATTCACACAGCCTGGGGCACACGCCCATGTTCTGACCGTGTGTCACACATGGTCTAAACAAACAGCCGTGGGAAGAGCCCGTAGCCTATTCTGACTTAAGGTACTAAGGTGCAGGGGATGCACAGCCTAGACAGACGCCCGTGTATCTATTCGTGTGGGCACTTAAAGGCTATTTACCAAGCCAATTGCCACCCTGAAATCAAGATCAATCTCATATTCAATTCAAAAACTCAAATTGCTACATCTTTCATGAACAATACTACATGCTTCATTGATATCAATAAACATACATTCTTAGTCAATCTTGGCCAATCACTTAGCCATATACAAAAGAATAATAAGCTTGGTAGCCCATAATTTTGCCCTTTTTAAGATATATTCTCAAAATGAAATGTTTCCTATATATGCCATACTTAATATAAATATCTTGGCTATACCAAAATAGCGATTGATAGTGTGCTCTGAGCTCCGATGACGATGATTTACGAGATTAGCTTGGCAGGACTACATGGAAAGAAAAAATAAAAGACGTAAGCATTTAACTTAGTAAGTTTGCATATAATGCACATAGAAACATACTTTTTAACATAAATCATTTGGCATAAACAATGGCATCATAATTTTAGCTATTTAAGCTTACTTACTCTTACTGATTCTTACATATCTCATGATACTTACTAGTTTCATGCTCGTGAGGTAAACAAGGTACCTGTATCACTTGATCACATAGATCAACATACTTTACTATGATAATCATAATCTCTAATTCATCATTCATAACATGAATAACACTTATTTCCAACTTGATGATAACTTTGCTTACTTAATTTTCTTGCTATCTCATTTAAACTTTACTCATTTGCCCGATGAATTTTTTTATGAATAACCGAGGATACTGAATCTCATCCCACATATAACTCAATGCCAAGGCCATATCCTAGATATGGTCTTACATGGGATCTCTCATCTTGGTATCGATGCCATGTCTTGACATGGTCTTACTCAAAGTCTTCCTTGTGTGTTCCCTTGGGAACTTACCATTTCCATGTCATGACATGGTCTTATTTGGTATCTTTACTCATGAACTGGTCAATGCCGAGCCTTAGCTTGGACTTACATGAAATCTTCCTTGTTACTCACCAATGCCATGCCTTGGCTTGGACTTACATGGGATATCTGTCTCATGATAGCTTTTCAATGCCAAGACTTGTCTTGGGCTTACATGACATCTTTGCTTGGAGACTCACCAATGCCATACCTTGGCTTGGGCTTACATGGGTCTTCATCTCATAATAACTCTTCAATGCCAAGACTTTTCTTGGACTTACATGATAACTTTGCTTGATTGCCGATGCCATGCCTTGGCTTGGTCTTATATGGACTTTCTTATCTCATGTGGTAGATCGAGTATCCTAAGTAATTCAACTTTAATCGGGACTTTCTCATGCTTAACCTCATTGATTTCTTTATTTAACATAGCATCAAGCATTTCTATAGTAATAATGTACATTGTACTAAGCAATTCAATGATAGTAATCATAAAGCTTAGAAATCATACAAACTTACCTTGATATACAAAATGTATGTAGATATGCAATTTAGTCCTCGACTTTGTTCTTGCCTCGGTTTCGATTCAGGCTTTTTTTTTTATCTATAATAATAGTTTAGATCATTTAATAACCACATTGACTAAATTGACTCTTAACTCATACTTTGGCAAAATTATAATTTTGCCCTTAAACTTTCTCATAATTACACTTTTGCCCCTATGCTCGTAAAATAATTTTCATACTACTTTCTTAAACTTCATACTTAGCTGATTCATTATCTCAACTATAGCAATAACAAATTCTCACTATTTTTACCATGTATGACAAATTTCATAACTATTACAAACTAGTCCTTACTAGCAATTTTCATGAAATTCATTTAGGAAAAGATGTTTATCTAACATCAAACTCTCATAATCTTTCTTAAAACATCGTTTTACAAACATGTCATACATGGGTAGATTTTTGAACATGCATCTTAGCTCATCTTATAGCTAAAATTATCTAATTCATAATATGAGGACTCTAAAAATACGAAAAATATTAAAAACGAGGCTAAAATGAACTTACTAGCAAGCTTGAAAAATTGAAGAACCTTAGCTATGTCTTCCTTGAAATTTTCGGCACTTGGGGAAGAAGATAAGAATTATTTTTGTCATCTTTTTCCCTTATTAATCATTTAATTGATAAATGACCAAAATGCCCTTCTCTATACAAATTTACCATTTACTCACTCATGTCTATTTTTGTCCAAAATTTATAATTTTGGCAAATTTCTATTTAAGGACTTCTAATTAATATTTTAAAGCTATTTCATACAAAAACCTTCTAGAAACTCATATTTTTCAACTTTTGCAATTTAGTCCTAATGGACCCTTTAATGGAAATTTCCATAAAATTTCTACATGAAACTTTCATATTATCAAGCAAACATCTCAAATACTTTTAAAAAAAACTCATTTTACTAACTCGAATTTGTGGTCTCGCACCACTATTCCTACTAGGCCCTAGGATTTTCGTCCTCAAAAATCTTACCAGCAAATAGCTTTGGGTATTGATTTCTCATGCTTTCTTCTGATTCCCATGTAGCTTCTTCTATCCCATGTCTTTGCCACAATACTTTCACTAGGGCAATACTTTTATTTCTTAGCTGCTTGACTTCTCGAGCTAAAATCTTAACTGGTTCTTCACCATAAGTCATGTCGGAATAAATCTCTATCTCTGACGGGGTAATTACATGTGAAGGATCTGATTGGTAGCGTCTCAACATTGACACGTGAAACACATCATCTATCTTTTCTAACTCGGATGGCAAAGCCAATAGGTAAGCTACCGGCCCAACTCTCTCAATAATATCATATGGTCCAATGAAACGTGGACCCAACTTGCCTTTCCGGCCAAATCTGAGAACCTTTCTCCATGGTGACACTTTCAAGAAGACTTTATCCCCGACTTGATACTCTATCTCTTTTCTCTTTAAATCCGAGTAAGATTTCTGTCTGTCAGATGCAGCTTTTAAACACTCTCATATCACTTTCACTTTCTCTTTCTCTTCAGCTTCTCTAACCAAATAAACTCTGTGAATTAGACTTTCTTTGAGTTCAGTCCAAAATAAAGGCGTTCTGCACTTACGCCCATATAGAGCCTCATAAGGCGCCATCTTTAAGCTCGACTGGAAGCTATTATTATAGGCTAATTCTACCAATGGGAGAAACTTTTCCTAACTGCCTTGAAATTCTAGAATACAGCATCTGAGCATATCCTCGAGTACTTGAATTAATCTCTCCGATTGACTATCAGTTTGAGGATGAAAAGCTGTACTAAAGCTCAACTTTGTACCCAGGGCCTCTTGTAGCTTCTTCCAAAATCTGGATGTGAATCTTGGATCTCTATCCGATATGATTGACAAGGGAACTCCGTGAAGCCTTACTATTTCTGAAACATACAAGCTTGCCAACTTGTCGAGTGAGTAATCCACTCGTACAGGTATAAAATGGGCTGACTTCGTGAGTCTATCAACTACAACCCATATAGCATCTTTCTTGCTCAGTGACAACGGTAAACCCGTTACAAAATCCATAGTGATACGATCTCATTTCCATTCAGGAACCAAAATGGGTTAAAGTAAACCCGAAGGTACTTGGTGTTCAGCCTTTACTTGCTGACAAATCAAGCATCTTGAAATGAACTCTGAAATATCTTTTTTCATCCTCGGCCACCAATACTGTTGCTTCAAATCATTATACATCTTGGTACTACTCGGATGCATAGATAAACATCCGTTATGTGCCTCATGCAAAATTCTCTAAATAAGCTCTTCCTTTCTTGGTACACAAACTCTATCTTTAAACATCAAACGTCCATCGGAATAAATCCAAAAGTCAGATTCAATATCTGACTCGCACTGAGCTCTCTTGGCTTGCAATTCGCTATCTTCTTTTTGAGCCTCAAAGATCTCTTGGAGGAATACTGGTCTAACTCTCAACTCCACTAGAATAGAACCATCATCGAGCAAAGTCATCCGTGAATTCATTGCCTTTAATGCAAATAGGGATTTTCTGCTTAAAGCATCGGCGATTACATTCGCCTTTCCAGGATGGTAGTCAATGACCAACTCATAATCTTTTATCAATTCTAACCATCTCCGTTGTCTTAAGTTCAACTCGTTTTGCATCATCAAGTATTTTAAACTTTTATGATCAGTGAAAATCCGACATCTTTCACTATATAGATGGTGTCTCCATATCTTCAATGCAAAGACTATGGCAGCCAACTCTAAATCATGCGTCGGATAATTCTTTTCATGAGGCTTCAGTTGTCTTAAAGAAGCAATCACTTTGCCTTCTTGCATAAGTACACAGCCTAATCCATTTAAGGATGCATCGCTGTAAATTATGAATTCTTTCCCCGTCTCGGGTTAAACTAAAACTAGAGCTTCTGTCAACAATGCTTTCAGTCTTTCGAAACTTTGTTGGCAACTTTCCTTCCATTCAAACTTCACATTTTTCTGTAACAATTTCGTCATCGGGGTTGCGATCAAGGAAAACCCTTGACGAATCGTCTGTAATAGCCGGCTAAGCCTAGGAAACTTCTAATTTCAGCGATATTCCTCGGTGGTTTGTAGTCCATTATAGCCGAAATCTTACTTGGGTCCACTCAGAATCCATCTCCTGAGATAATATGTCCCAGAAATCCTACCTCCTTAAGCCAAAATTCACTTTTACTGAACTTGGCATACATTGATTTTCTCGTAGAATCTGTAAAACTATCCGTAGGTGCCAGCATGCTCGATCTCATCTCGAGAATAAATCAGTATGTCATCAATAAAAACGACTACAAACTTGTCGAGGTATGGCCTAAAGATGCGGTTCATTAGGTCCATGAATACCGCAGAAGCATTTGTCAATCCAAAGGGCATGACTAAAAATTCATAATGCCCATACCTTGTTCGAAAAGCGGTCTTGGAAACATCTGAATCTTTTACTCTCAACTGGTAGTACCCTGATCTCAAATCTATTTTGGAGAACACAGTGGCTCCTTTCAACTGATCAAAAAAATCATCGATCCTTGGCAATAAATACTTGTTCTTCACTGTCACTTTATTAAGCTGACGGTAATCTATGCACAATCTCATGGTGCCATCTTTCTTTTTTACGAATAAAACTGGAGCATCCCATGGTGAACAACTTGATCTTGTAAAACCTTTATCTGTCAACTCTTGCAACTGTGACTTTAGTTCTCTTAACTCCGTTGGGGCCATTCTATAAGGAGTAATAGATATCGGTACAGTACCGGAAGCTAGCTCAATGTTGAACTCAACCTCTCTAACCGGAGGCAGTCCTAGTAATTCCTCAGGGAAAACATCCAAGTACTCACATACTATCGGCACTGACTCAATCTTTAACTCTGTTTCTCTATCATTCATCACAAAGGCCAGATATGCCTCATACCCTTTTCTTATGTATTTCTGTGCCATCATATGATAAATCATTATCGGCGATCTACCTTGTTCGTCTGATTCTACATAGAGAGTGTCCCCATTCTCACATCTCATCTCAATGTACTTCTTCCCACAATTTACTATTACATCATGAGTGGTCAACGAATCCATACCAAGAATGATGTCAAACTCATCAAATGGTAGCAACATAAGGTTTGCCTTAAAATAATGACCTCTAATCATCAATGGGCAATCTTTACTTCATCAACTAACACACTCTTGCCTAAAGACTTAGACACCTTAATCACAAATTCTGTAGACTCTATAGGCATACTCATACTGGATACTAATTTCATGCAAATGTAAGAGTGTGTGGATCCAAGATCTATTAAAGCAATAACTTTGATATCATAAAGAGAAAAGGTACCTATAATAACATCAGGAGAATATTCCTCTTCGCAAGCGCGAGTGGCATAAGTCCTTGCAGGCGCCCTACCCTTGGGTCTCGCGGCCTGCTCTCTAGGGTTGCCTCTTCCACTTGCCCCGCTTCTTGGGTTCCTCTGCGGTGTTCCTCTGATCATACTCCCTGATTTCGGGTTCTGAGTTCTCTCTTCTTTTGTTGTCTCAGGACAATCCTTTATGTAGTGGTCTTGGGAACCACATCTAAAACATGCATTTTTATGTGCTCGTCATTCTCCCAGATGACGTCTACCACACTATGGACATTCGGGTCTATCCGATCGGATGTTCCCCACACTAGCAACTGAAGTCGTCTGTGCTTTATTTCCCATATACTGCTTACTCTTGTCCTTCCTTGAAAACCCAGTGGAAGTAGCCGATCGGGTGGAGAAATCTCTTGACTTCTTGGATGAGGATTGGAATAACTTATTCCACTATCTCTTTCTAGAGTCACGAGACTCTATTTCATATTTTCTATTCTCCTTTACTAGCTTTTCGGCTTTAGTTCTAAGACAGCAACAAACAATTTGATGTCATCATTTAGTCCATCTTCGAATCTCTCGCTCATAATGGCCTCGGTAGATACACACTCTCAAGCGTATTTATTGAGTCACACAAACTCACGCTTATAATCAGTCACCAACATCTTGCCTTGCTTCAGTTCTAGAAATTCCTTCTTTTTCTGGTCCACAAACCTTTGACTGATATACTTTTTCTTGAACTCTTCTTGAAAGAATTCCCAAGTAATCTTCTCTCTTGGTACTACCGATACCAAGGGGTTCCACCATTGATAGGCAGAATCTCTTAAAAGAGAAACTACACACTTCATGCATTCTTCAGATGTGCATAACAACTCATTAAATATCCCGACGGTATTTTCTAACCAGAATTCGGCCTTCTCTGGATCCTCATCTCTTTTAGCCCGAAATTCTTCTGCCCCATGTTTCCTGATCCTATCAACTGGAGGTTTGTCTCCTTTTACTACCTCTACTACTTGAGGGGCTATAGGGATAAGTTGTGGAATAGGCGGGGGTGGAGGGGGTTGTGCATTCGGGTCCGTACGAACGAACTCTGTATACCATGTGTTCATCATATGGAGGAAGGCTTCTCTAGCCTCTTCTCCTCCTCCTTGACTCACCGTAGTGGGTCTATTCTCATTCTCGTTCAGCACCGTCCCTTTAACGAGAGCCGGCGCGTTACTTTCTATGTCATCGACCACAGCTCTTTCGGGATCCATTTACTATATGTATAAAAATAATTTAAGTTGTCAGGAATCGTCACACTATCATTATAAAAACATTCTTACGTATGGCATGTATAGCTAGACTCGTGCTCATGCTATGTTAGTCCTAGAACCGACTAACCCGTAGCTTTGATACCACTAAATGTAACACCTCATACCTGAGTCCAAGGCTGAGACCGGATACGAGACATTACTATGCTCGACCTTTCTTAAACATGCACTAACTGGCTGTAAAATTTTATTCCTAATTAAAACTTCTCTTTCTTAGTCTAATGAAACATTTCATGGGCCTACGAGGCCTTAAACACATATCTGGAAACTTTTAGAATTTAATCAAAAAATTTTCCTGAAAACAGGGGTCACATGCCCATGTGGCTTGGGACACGCCCGTGTACCCCTAATACACGCCCATGTCTTCCAACCGTGGTCGACAATGACTATATTCACACGACCTGGGGCACACGCCCATGTTCACGGTCTAAACAAACGGCCGTGGGAAGAGCCCGTAGCCTATTTTGACTTAAGGTACTTAGGTGTAGAGGACGCATGGCCTAGACACACGCCCGTGTGTCTATCAATGTGGGCACTTGAAGGCTATTTACCAAGCCAATTGCCAACCTGAAATCAAGATCAATCTCATATTCAATTCAACAATTCAAATTACTACATCTTTCATGAACAATACTACATGCTTCAATGATATCAATAAACATACATTCTTAGTCAATCTTGGCCAATCACTTAGCCATATACAAAAGAATAATAAACTTGATAGCCCATAATTTTGCCCTTTTTAAGACATATTCTCAAAATGAAATGTTTCCTATACATGCCATACTTAATATAAACATCTTGGCTATACCAAAATAGCGATTGATAGTGTGCTCTAAGCTCCGATGACGATGATCCATGAGATTAGCTTGGCAGGACTACATGGAAAGAAAGAATAAAAGACGTAAGCATTTAGCTTAGTAAGTTTGCATATAATACACATAGCAACATACTTTTTAACATAAATCATTTGGCATAAACAATGGAATCCTAATTTCAGCTATTTAAGCTTACTTACTCTTACTGATTCTTACATATCTCATGATACTTACTAGTTTCATTCTCGTGAGGTAAACAAGGTACCTGTATCACTTGATCACATAGATCAGCATACTTTACTATGATAATCATAATCTCTAATTCATCATTCATAACATGAGTAATACTCATTTCCAACTTGATAATAACTTTGCTTACTTAATTTTCTTGCTATCTCATTTAAGCTTTACTCATTTGCCCGATGAGTTTTTTTATGAATAACCGAGGATACTGAATCTCATCCCACATATAACTCGATGCCAAGGCCATATCCTAGATATGGTCTTACATGGGATCTCTCATCTTGGTATCGATGCCATGTCTTGACATGGTCTTACTCAAAGTCTTCCTTGTGTGTTCCCTTGGGAACTTACCATTGCCATGTCTTGACATGGTCTTATTTGGTATCTTTACTCATGAACTGGTCAATGCCGAGCCTTGGCTTGGACTTGCATGAAATCTTCCTTGTTACTCATCAATGCCATGCCTTGGCTTGGACTTACATGGGATCTCTATCTCATGATAGCTTTTCAAAGCCAAGACTTGTCTTGGGCTTACATGACATCTTTGCTTGGAGACTCACCAATGCCATACCTTGGCTTGGGCTTACATGGGTCTTCATCTCATAATAACTCTTCAATGCCAAGACTTGTCTTGGACTTACATGATAACTTTGCTTGATGCCGATGCCATGCCTTGGCTTGGTCTTATATGGACTTTCTTATCTCATATGGTAGATCGAGTATCTTAAGTAATTCAGCTTTAATCGGGACTTTCTCATGCTTAACCTCATTGATTTCTTTATTTAACATAGCATCAAGCATTTCTATAGTAATAATGTACATTGTACTAAGCAATTCAATGATAGTAACCATAAAGCTTAGAAATCATACAAACTTACCTCGATATACAAAATGTATGTAGATATGCAATTTAGTCCTCGACTTTGTTCTTGCCTCGATTTCGATCTGGGCTTCGTTTTTCTTTATCTATAATAATAGTTTAGATCATTTAACAACCACATTGACTAAATTGACTCTTAACTCATACTTTGGTAAAATTACAATTTTGCCCCTAAATTTTCTCATAATTACACTTTTGCCTCTATGCTCGTAAAATAAATTTCATACTACTTTCTTAAACTTCATACTTAGCTGATTCATTATCTCAACTATAGCAATAAGAAAGTCTCACTATTTCTACCATGTATGAAAAATTTCATAACTATTACAAACTAGTCCTTACTAGCAATTTTCATGAAATTCATTTAGGAAAAGATGTTTATCTAACATCAAACTCTCATAATCTTTCTTAAAACATCATTTTATAAACTTGTCATACATGAGTAGATTTTTGAACATGTATCATAGCTCATCTTATAGCTAAAATTAGCTAATTCATAATACGAAGACTCTAAAAATACGAAGAACATTAAAAATGAGGCTAAAATGAACTCAAAGTGATTGGTGAGTGTAGTTACCTTCTGCCCTTTAGTTCTAACACCACACCTTGCCATAGGGTGTCGTACAATCTTCTTCGCATCCAATTCTGCTTTGATCTGAACAACATCAGGAGGCACAGGTGGCAGGGATTCTGCCCATTTCCCTCTTGCTCAAACGAATCCGTACCCTGAAATCTGGAGAGAATATATATATTTGAAACAAGAAACCCTAAGGAACTCAAAGAGACAGCAAAATTCTACGACCCTCTTTCTCTAATTGCCTTTGCTCTGACCATATACGAACGACTGCATTGTCTTCCACTTTGTCAAGGTATTCGTTCTCCATAACTAGCTTTCTAACTTAGAAACTGACCGTGAATCGATACCTCTTAAAATATGAAATGATATGCACAAAAGAATAAAACACAAGAAGTTAATACCATGGAATATAAAGCAAATGAAATAAACAAACACCTATCTGGGTGACCACTAAGGTTTGACATAGTTTTACCTAAGGTGGGCTCTTAGGGTTCACTATATGCGGTTTAGTTCTAAAGTTGAGGTACCCGAACCAATAGATTCCTCGATCCTCACCCATTATAGGCTCATATGGATCAAGTTCAGTTCAGGGGAATACATTTTCCTATGGGTGCATGGAGGTGAAAACCTCACGAAGACATAGGTACAGATATATCCCGGAAGCAGTCCACTAGCCCATGCGGGGGTGAAAACCTCACGAAGGCATAGTTTCTCACTCCCACTTAAGGGTGTGACCACAACGGTCATGCAATGCAATGTGTGCAAGAAAATAATAATCATATGTTCAAATCAAATTTTTTAAATTTTCAAATCAAAATTTTCAAATTTCCGAAAAAGGACAGAAAAGAATCAATTTTACGGCTTGACTCTCTTAAGTCCCTAGCGGAGTCGCCAAGCTGTCGAAACCATTTTTATAAGTTTTGAAAAAATGGGGATCGACTTTAAAAACGAAAATGGAGTCGCCACTAATCCCTTTTTACTTAGGTGTGATTGGATCACCTTATAAAATATTTTATTTCAAAACATTGACTTTTGGTCCACAAAATACCAGAAAACAGGTTGGGGAGTCGGTTACGTACGAGGAAGGGTTAGCACCCCTGTAACGCCTAAAAATTGGTACCTAATTGATTAATTAATGCCCTTATGTTGAGAATTTGAAAAAGATTTGGGAATATGATTTCTTTAAAAATTTGAACAATTTGAGTTGAAATTGGCGATTCTTTTGTTTCGAAAGCATACAAACATCACATCCAGCACGTTGGGACATGATGTTTTAAACCCTCGCGACCAAAATCATCTCATGATTTACAAAATTTATTAAAAGGATATTTAGTTATTTGTATGAATGAAAAACCGAACCCCAGGCACAATTTCTCGAATTTCCAAACACGAAACATTGCCTTATTTTCTGAAATTCTTATCCCAAGATAACAAACCGTCATATCCAGTGAGTTAGGATACGACAATTTTGAATTCTCGAGGATAGGTTTTTATTTAAAATTTATAGGTTTTTTAAAAAAAGGATACTTGATATTTTAAGCTCTACAAGAAAAAAATCAAAACCCAGTAAGTTAGGGTATGATTTCTCTCGAAGTCCTCAAATATTATATATCGTTGTATTTAAAAGTCTTTGAATAAAAAATGCATAAATATAATTAAATGTGTTTTTTTTAAAACAAATGGCTTTGGAGTAGATATGGCAACATACGTATTTAATAGCAATTTTTGCATAACTACAAATAAATAATAGAATAATATAACATGAATAAATAAATAAAGAATTATGTTAAGCATTGAATATACAGTATAATAGGAAAAAGAATATGACAATTTCTAAAACTATTTAAACAATGTTTTAAATAAATAGTTAAAAGTATATAAAAAGAAAAAAAAATTATAACAAATACATAATTTAATAATTTAATACATGTATAAACGATTATTTATAATAAAAATGATTAATAAATAATATATAATGGTTTTAAATAAGAACATATATATAATACTCTAGTCATAAAAAATAAAATAAAATATGTTATGTAATATAAAATAGATTTTATAAAAAAATAATAATAATGTATGATATAATACTATATAATATACAAAATATGTTTTTTTAAAATGTATAATATAATAATTAATAAAAATCATAATATATAATAAAATAACATAAAATATTTAATAATAATAATATATATAAGGATTATACATAATAAAAATAATTAGTAAATAATATATATAATAATTTTAAATAAAAACATATATATACTTAATATAATAATCATACAAAATTATATATGTAATAATATAAATAAAATAGGTTATATAATATAATAGACTTTATACAAAATAAAATTTTAAAAATAATATATAATATAATACAATACTATATAATATACAAATTAAAAATATAATATAATAAATAATATATAAATTATAAAATAATATATAAATTATTAAAACAAGTAAAATAATATAATAATAAGTATATATATAAAGATAATATATAAATATATAAATATATATGGATTTCGTACTATTAATAAATTAATAAATATAAGGAAATAATATATAATATTTAATATGATAAAATAATTAAATACAATGTAAAATAATAAAATAAAATAAAAGGATAAAAATAAAATAAAACAAAGAAAACAGGGGTTAAATAGCAATTAACACAGATTAAAAGGATTAAATTAAAATGCGCGTTAAATCACAGGGGTTAAAATGGCGATTAGGCCAAATTTAAAAACTACGATGTTTTGATTCCAGCCTTTAAAGAGCTCGAGGGACTAAATTAGAAAGTAAGTAAACTTTTAGAGCCAAATTAAAAATAAAAAATAAAATTAAACGGAATTAAAAAATAAAAAAATACGGAAGGACTAAAATGGCAATTAGACAATTAATAAAACTGAGCGGATCCTACCCGGGTTTTCGGGTTAACGCGCGGATCCCCTAGCCCCGAACGACGTCGTGTTGCGCTTATTTAGGTTAAGCGAAAACGACGCCTTTTCCTTTATGTTATATAAGTAAAAAATCGGCTTAAAAATCATTTTTAAAACAGTTTTTTTAAAAAAAACTTAAAAATCACTCTGAAATTCCCCTCTCCTGGTGGAATCTGACTATCGGTCTTCTGGGGCCACCGTCCCACGCGCGCCACGCGCCTCCGTGTCCGGCGGCCGGAAACCTTGATTTTTGCGCAGGTAAACCCTTTTCCTTTTATTATTTTTTTAAGAAAACAGTATGTTTGCATAAAAAATAGATTAATAAAAAAAATAAACGAAATAAAATGGGAAATCTCCTTTGTGAACGAACTGTGGTATTTTATTTCTTTGTATTTCTTTTGTATAGTTGTATTTCTCTTTGTGTATTCGTGTGTATATTTCGGTCTCTGCCTTGTGTTCACAGGTTTATGGGTTTTTATACCCGAAAAATAAATTTTAAAAAAGGAAATATAGATATTTTGCCATATTCTTGCTGTCTTCTTTCCTTTCTTGTGCAGGTAGGGACGAGGAGATCTCGGCGGTGGAGTGATTCGCGCATGTCGCTGTGCGCGATCAAGCGGCGTGACCGAGGGGTTCTTTGGGCGGCACTTGCCGTGCATTTATGCGCGCTAGGGTTTCGTAAACCTCAGGTCAAGCCGTTTAGTGTTGGGCTAAAATGTTTTTGGCCTGGTCTGGGTTCTCGGTAGGGTAGCCTGTCCAGGATTGGGTCTGGTGGTGTTTTCGGGTTTGGGCTTAGCTTTAGTTTGGGTTGCTGGGTATTGGGCCACTGTAAAGGGTATTGTTAATTGGATTGTTTAAAAACATTATTATTTATTTTATTATTTTTTATTTTGGTTTATTTCATCCCGGGCAAAATTGCCTTATTACAAAAGGGGAGCGAGCTATGAAGCTGAGCGTGCATTCAATCACAAAAAAATCAGAACAAAATAGTAGGCAAAACACATGGGTTAACAATTCAGATTAACAGTTTTTCATATCATCACTTCATTACACTATCTCAAAAATCGCAATTTTTATATGCACATGCTAATGAATAGAAATGTATCAATTTCTTAGAAAAGGTCCTACCCAACTCCGCTACACACCTCACTTATGAGTACCCTAGAACTCATCTACCATATAGCTCCAGGTTATGAATGAACCATCGTTGATTTGCAGATAACCTGCCACTTATTATGGATACACAATGTAATTTCAGGTAAAAGCTTCCATTGGGTTTGTAAAAATTGTAGGTAAACCACCAATATTTTTAGATAAAAACATTTACAAACAAGCTGCCACTTGGTTCGAGATCGAACCGCATATTTGCAGTTACTACCACTTGTTGTAGGTGCACAACATATTTGTAGATTAAACAAACTGCCATTTGGTTTGTAAACTGCCACTCTTCTTCCGTACAAATCATCCCGCCCCAATACGATGCATTGCAATATGGCATACTTTATAACATAATAACGCAAAAATCCATAGTTATGCTTAACACTTATTCCATTCAACACTAGCAATAGACATGTTCATTGTGTATTCAGTGAGGCGATCACAGTATTAGCACTCACAATTTATCAATAAACTTTAACAGTAGGCATGATTAATGATTAAATTTATCAAAACAGAGGAACTCGAAATCATTCTGACCTTGTCTCATAAAGTTTATTATATCTCATAATTTACAATTCAATTGCTTACACCGTTTCTTCTATGAGAAACTAGACTCAATAAAATTTAATTTCATATTTTATTAAACCTCTAATTTTATTTCCACAATTTTTGGTGATTTTTTCAAAGTTAGACCATTGCTGCTGTCCAAAACTGTTTTTAGTGCAAAATGTTAATTACCAAATTTATAACACCCTTATTTCCTTTCTCTACAACATTTTCCATCGCTTCTTCTTATTTTCCTTCACTAACATATCAAGAACATAGAACCTTATATAAGAAACTATACTTTAACGCCATTTTCACATTTTTTCAATAATATCAACTTAAAGATATGTTAAAGTCTTGATGTTCTTACCTTGTCCTATTGATTTCAATCTTTAACTTGATTTTCTCTCTCCTCCAGCTTCCATTTCTTGAATCTAACTTTTCCATTTCTTGAATCTAACTTGATATTCTATCTCCCCATAATCTCCTTATTATCTTTCTCTCTTGATAGCCATGGAAATTCTTTTGTTTTCTAAGTGAAAATGATGGATTTTTGGTGAAAGGACCAAATTGTAAAGAAAAGAAAATTACTTTCTTTCTTTTCTCCTCCCACGTTGGTTGCATGAAAGATGAAGAGAATTATTCATCTTTCTCTCCTTATATATTAAATAAAATAATAAAAAATATCTCATTAAAATATTAATATTTATCTAATTAAATAATTATAAAATATCATCAACATCATCATTGCTTTCTAGATTTCTCTCTCTTTCTAATTGACAATTTTACCCTTTATGATCTTTTAAAATTCCATCATTGAGTCATCACTTAATTTGGTAAAATTACGATTTAGTCCCTCATAATTCTTCACCTATTCAATTTGGTCCTAACTCATCCATTTTCCTTAGTTTCTAGATTATTCCACTCTTAAAATATTTGCACTATTAGTCCTTCAAAATCTTCATATTTACACTTTAACCCCTCAAATTTTGAGTATTTACTCTTGGTCCATAAAACTTTTCTTACTTTTGCGATTTAGTCCTTTCTTGAATTAATATATCATAATATACTTCCCAATGTTGACATAACTCAAAATTTCCTTACTTTACTATATCAAGGATAATATCGTACTTTCTTATTATATTAATTTTCCGGGTATTACATTTCTCTCCCCCTTAAAATAAATTTCGTCCTCGAAATTTCCTTGTTTTCTTTTGATCATGAGCTTCATTATCTCTATAATTTTATAGTTCCTTTCTACATATATTTACCTAGTTTATCATTTGTATCCATTCTCTATCCTTTCATTTCACAATTTATTTTTAATTCAATATTTCAAACATGAATCATAGACAATCCTATACCTTGTAACGAAAATTGTTTACTTTTTTAACAGAGGCCAGTAGACTAAACAAAACACTTAGGATTTATGGAACTGATACAGAGTGTAACACCCCTTACCCGTATTCAACACCGGAATCGGGTACGGGACATTACTAGACTTAACTTACTCAAACATATAACATCGGGCCATAAAATTTCGTTTCAACTTAAAACTTTTCAATCGAAATCATAACGTCCCTTTTATAGGCCTACGAGACCTTAAACATATTTAAGGAGTGGTTCAGGACTGAACAGGAAACTTTCGAATACTTAGACAATTTTTGCCTAAAATAGGGCCACACGCCCATGTGGAAAGGAACACGCCCGTGTGGGCAGGCCGTGTGGTCACACACGCCCATGTTCCTAGCCTGTGTGGATTATATTTTTCATTTCGAACTTACAGGGGTTTTCACATGGCTTGACACACGCCCGTGTCTATGGCTCGCATCCCTCACACAACCATGACATGCCCGTGTTTTATCCCGTGTGTAAAAACCTTGACATTCTGTTTCTGACGTCATTATCCCAATAAGGTCACACGGCCAAGGCACACATCCGTGTCCTTAGACTGTGTCGCGAATTAAATTCTAAATTCAGGTGCAGACTTCACGCGGCCTGGGTACATGCCCAAGTCCTAAGGTCGTGTCTCTCATACTGTTGAGACACACGGCCGTGTCTCAGCCTGTGTGGTTACTACTAGACATTCTATTTTGCCAATTTAGAATACATGGGGACACACGGCCATACCATACACCCACGGGGCAGACCGTGTGTCACACACGGCCTAGACATATGCCCGTGTGTCTACTCGTGTGGACAATTATAAGGCTATCTACCAAGCCAATTGCCACCCTAAAAAGCAACCATACTTATACCATTTCAATGCAACACACTACATGACAATAAGACACCTTTAGCATCTAAAATCAAAACATCCACACCCTAATAACAACCTACTTCATCATGCACATACTTCATTCATAACTCATTCAATTGCACAACTTGTATTTCATTAATTTCATCATCATTGATTATATAAAAACTTAACAAGTATTGGCCAATTCCAATGACCATTTACAAAATGAATGAGTAGCATTAATAGCCAACACATTGGCTAAAAAATATGACATATCATAAAATAACCAAGTTCCTATACATGCCATACCTAAAATAATCAAACTTTACTATACCAAAAGAATAGCTTGATAGTGTGAACTGAGCTCCGACGTCCCATGATCCCCAAGCTAGCTTGGCGATACTACAAGGAATAGGGAAAAGAGAGGGGTAAACATAAAGCTTAGTAAGTTTGCATGAAATAAATAGCAACATAAAGGTTCATGATAACATCCATTCATCAACTAAATAATACACAATTTCTCAAGCACATCGACATAACTTACTCATGCTTACTCTTACCAAATCACATATCACATTTTGCATTCATTTCTCGTAAGTTACTCATGGGTACCTATAGCACTTCATCACATAACGTTAGCACTTTTATTCTTTTAAACATAGACTTAGCTCTTTATCATCTTTAACATAAACTTAGCTCTTTACCCGTTGAACTACTTGGAATATCGAAGGATACTCAATCTCATCATACATGTAACATGATGCCAATGCCATATCCCAGATATGGTCTTACATGGGATCACATCTCGATGCCAATGTAATATCTCAGATATGGTCTTATACGAGATCGTATATCGAAGTCAATGCCATGTCCCAGACATGGTCTTACACGAGATCTACCTTCGGTGCCGATGCCATGTCCCAGACATGGTCTTATACGGGACCCTCTTTGTCTTATGTTATGGCAATGGTATCCTTGCTATTCCCAATGTTCAACCGGGACTTCGACTTAACATAATATCATCATACTTTCATCGAGGCATCATTAATTAATTTCATAGAAATAATATACATTTCTCATGATATTAAGCAATTAAGAATATAATAGCATTATGTAGCTTTAATTTCACATAAACTTACCTCGGTACCAAAATATATATAGTCCACAACTTTTTCCTTTCCTCAGTTTCAGTCTGGACTTATGACAATTTCACTTATTCAATGCTCACATAAATCAAGGCATTTTAAAATTTCTACGTTGGCAAAATTACCGTTTTGCCCTTAAACTTTCACAAAATTATGATTTTGCCCATAGGCTCGTAAATCGATTCTAATCAAATTTCCTCCTTTAACAAGCCTAGCTAAACATTTATTACTCTTATAACAACTCATAATTCCAATTATTTCACACATTTACTACCTATGTTACAACCTTTACAAAAATGTCCATTTAGGTGTTTTCATGAAAACTTCTTTCACCAAAGTGGTTTATTTAACAACCAAGTTTCATTTTCTTCAATAAAAATTCAGCAAAAAACATAAATTTTCTCATGGAAAAACCCTAGACTCTCAACCATTTTGTAAAATAATCCCCTCATTAGCTAGCTTAAGCTACAAGGGTTCCAAAAACACAAAAATTATCAAAAATAACCATCAAGATGACTTACTTGCAAGGATGAGAAGTTCCTAAAAATTTTAAGCTTCCAAAACCCCTCTTTGGCTGATATTTTCGTTGGTGGTATGAGGAAGATGAAAAGATGATATCATTTTATCTATATTTTATTATTACAAGTCAATTAAGTCACCAAAACTTCACCTACTCTTGAAAAATCTTATTTTCTTGTCCCCTATGGCCTGCCAACCCTTTCCTAAGGGTCTAATTGCACATTAAGGACCTCCAATTTAATATTCTATAGCTATTAGACACCTTTAGCTTGTAGAACAACACTTTCGCACTTTATGCGATTTAGTCCTTTTTCGCAATTAAGCATGCAATCGCTAAAATTAATGCACCAAAATTTTCATGCACTCATATAATCATGCTATAAAATATAAAATAATATTAAAACTAATTTCTCCAACCTCGAATTAGTGGTTCTATAACCATTGTTCTGACTAGCCCTAAAATCGGGCTGTTACACAGAGGTGCATTATTATGCACTATTAAACAGAGAGCATACATGTGCTAATAATTGGAGAGCACTAACGTGCTATTAATCAGAGAATGTGCTAGGGTCCCTTAATGATATACCACTAATATTTTAGTAGTTCTAATCTCATTTGCTTGGGCAAATTATATCATGCATGCATATCACTTTTACACTTTTTGCATAATGCTTTTACATGGTTTTCAATTTAATCCTTGTACCGATAATCCGTATATTTATATCTTCTCTATCTTTAATGCATGTAATATATTTCAAAACTCACTATTCATCCATAATTCACTAATAATCCTTATTATGTACTTCATATATCACCTTTATATATTTTGTAATTTAGTCATCAACACAATATTTCTTGTAGCAATATGTTTTTCTTTTAATAACACATATAACATACGACATGTATTATAAAACCTTTATTCATACCTTTATGAGTTCTGATTCATCATAATCAACTTTCATATAGTTGAGTACCGCTTTCAGCATTATCGGAATTAGCTCGATTGGAAAGCATCTGTGTCTTTAAGTAAAACAAATCTTATTAGAGTTGGGAGATATCACACTATCACAGGTTATATAATGGCAAGTATTTCTAGACATCACGTATTGTAACAACCTGATTTAGGGGCTAGTCGAAACAGTGGTCTCGAGACCACTAATCTAGGGTCAGAGAAAATTATTCTAATTTTATTTCATGGGTTATAGCATGATTATAAGGGTGCATGAAAATTTTGGAACTTTAATTTTAGCGATTTCATGCTTAATCGTGATAAAGGACTAAATCGCATAAAGTGCGAAAGTTCTATTTTATTTGCTAGAGGTGCCAAATAGCCATAAAATATTAATTATAGGTCCTTAAAGTGAAAATAGGCCTTGGGGGGAGTGATGGCCGGTCATAGGGGACAAAAAATAGACTGTCATTTGGTTAGGTGAAATTTGGTGATAAAAATTTATTTTTATCATAAAATAAAGAAAAGAAAATATCACCTTTTTCTCTCCATCCTCTCCACCGAAAATGAGCAGCAAAAATGGGGGTTGAGAACTCAAAATTTCATCTAAGCTTTCCTCCTTGCAAGTAAGTGATTTTGGTGACCTTTCTTGAAAATTTTTGTACTTTTGGAATCCCTAAAGCTTAAGCTAGCTAATGAGGGGACTATTTTACAAAATGGTTAAGGGTCTAGGGTTTTTCTATGAGAGAAATTAAGTTGTTTGCTGCATTTTTATGGAAGGAAATGAGTCTTAGTTGTGAGATGAACAACTTTTGTGAAAGGTATTACCATGAAAACACCTAAAAGGACCTTTTTGTAAAAGTTGTGAAATAGATGGTAAAATGTGTGTAATAGTAGAAATATTGAGTTTCTATAGGAGTAAATATGAATCAGCTAGGCTTGATTAACAAAGAAATTGGATGAAAATAGATATACGAGCTTAAGGGGTAAAATGGTAATTTTGCCAAAGTCTAAGGGCAAAATGGTAATTTTGCCAAAGTAGAAATTTTGAAAGGTATTGGTTAGTGTGGAGATTAAATGAGTAAATTTTATTATTATAGATCAAAGCAAACGGGATTGGGACCTAGAACGGGAAAAAAGAGAAATATGGACAACTAGGTCCCTTTTTACCCTTTTGGTATCGAGGTAAGTTCGTATGCTAATAATGCAACTTTAAGTGAAGTATTTAATATTTCGATGTTGTATGAATTGTATATTGTCTCTATGAATAATACGTTTTGACGAGATGTCAAGAAATGAAAATCTTCAATTGAACTTGAGAATGGAGCGAATGCAAAAATCGTGATACTATGATAATTAAGGTTCCGTGTAAGATCATATTGGAATATGGCCTCGGTATGAGATCTTGTATAGGACCATGTTAGAGACATGGCATCGATAGGATATTTCAAGCAAGACCATATCGGGGATATGGCTTTGTAACATCCTGAATTAATGGGCTTATGTGTTTAGTGTGTGGATATGTTTAATGTGTTAATTTAAGTGTTAAGGGTTCAAATTGGGCTCAGGTTTGGGCTGAGGCCTTGGTTAAATTCTCTGTTTGGGCACTATAGGGTTTAACAGGTGGTATCTGTGTTTAAAATACCAAAGTGGGCTTGTGGCCCAATGTTAGGTGGCGCTGCAAAGGAGCTAGAGGGTGGCGTCACTAGTAGATGGAGAGGACCTAAGTGTTGGCCGCATGGAGCCCATGTATTTGGGCCATTTTTGGCAATTAAAGGGAAGCTAGTTGGGACGGAAATGGGGCTAGAAAATAGGTGGATTAAATGACATGGATAATGGGGATAATGAGTTGATAAAGGAAGGAAGAGGTGGCGTTATCTAGGCTTCTTCTGAAGGTGTGAATAGATTAAGATAGAGGAGAACAGATAGGATTTATCTGCTGAGTGCAGTGTTGGCCGAATTTCCATCTCTTGGAGAGGGAAAGAAATCGGTTTCAATATGCCATAGGGGTGCCGAAATTTCCCCTATTATTTGATTAGTTGTTAGTTAGCAGGAAGGGCACTTTCGGTTTTTGATAGGTAAGTCTTGAAATTCTCTATAAATAGGGGTATCTCTTCAATTCCAAAGATTTAAACCCTATTCTTTTTAAAGCTTTTCTCTCATTCTCTATGCCAAAACCTCACCATTTCTCTGCAATCTTTCCTTTTAATTTCTTCAGAAGCCGAAACCTCTCACTCCACTCTCTTTTCCATTCTTTTTCTCTTGTGCTGATTTCTCCATAAAGCAGGAATCTTTTAGAAGTTGCCGAAACTCTCTGTGTAGGGTAAGTGATGATTTTCCTCTACTCTTCTTTTTTTTTTCTCGGTTTTGGAAGGCAAAGCTGAAAGACTAATGAATGGTTGATTCTTGTGTTTGCTTGTTGGGTGACCCTCAGGAATTGAAGATCTCTTAGATCTAAAAGCCGGGAACCCCTAGTCTCTAAGGTTTATCTTTTTCAGGATTTCAAGGCAAGGGTTCAATTCTTTCTACGTTGTTTAATCGGGTTCTTTTTCATTATTCGTGCCTTAACATAATGTTACGTTAAGCAATCCTCATAGTATCTTTCGACCAAGATCACTCATGGACTCGAATGTTAGCAAATCAAAGGAAGGGGTTGGATCTGTAGTCCCAGCCCCAAAGTTCAAGAAACGTACGGTGTCTGCTGTTCGAGATTGGCCACCGGTTGTGGATCGACTTTTGAACAACACCTTAGGCAGATAGCAGTTGTGTCGGCTACGGACAGCGTCGACATAGAAAGTATCATTTTATCGGTAAACAGGTGTGTAGATCCCTAACACACTAATTACTCTATACTAAATATATGTTATGGGCTAAAACCCGAAAAGAGGCTGTATGGACAGTCGTAAAACCCGAAAAGGGTTAGGCAAAGGATGCCAGGTACGTAATCATAGAAATCTCTCTATGTGTATCGATATATATATGGATGCCTGTTTCTTAAAGATGGTAAGACGTTCTCAATTTTTCATGTGTGTATGTATGGGGTGAGAGTATGATAATGAAGGGGAAAAGCATGATAGGTCACTTGGTGATCGGTGGTTAAACCACAAATTCAAATGTTAGGTCACATAGTGATCGGTGGCAAAGCCACACTTAAATGATTCCTGATTAATAGGAATAGGCAGTATGGCTGTCGATATGGTGTGTGGCGGTTGGTGAGTTGATTGTAGAAATCCCCGAGGTGTGATGGTTGGTACGGGTTGGTGTGTAGAGGATGGACGTTTAAGATGGGTTGGGCCATTTGCCATTCATCATTTAATATGTATGTATGTTTGTTGCCATAATGTTTGGGCTAAGGCCCATAATGTGTTTGTGGGCCTCAGGTCGTTGTGTGTTTCGGAATTTATACACTAAGTCTTGGTGACTCACCCTTTTATTTTCCTTACTTTCCAGATGAGCAGTAGATCGTGGACATGGGAGCCGAGGCGGACTCGAGGGGCCACCACGCCATTTAATTTCTTAAACTATTTTCAGTTTTTTTTCTTTAATTGGGACTATTTTTGTAATAAGGCCTCCCTAGCTTGGTGTTTTGATTTATATTGAGGATGTTTACATTTATAAATGTATGTTCAAAGTTTTATTTATAAAAGGAGATAAAAATGGGATTTTCAAACAAGTAATTTGTATAGAAGAAATAAAAGTATTACAAAGGTTTTCTTCAAATAACACTTATTTAACGAATACTTCTACAAATCAACCGAGATTTCAAATCCTTTCAAAGTGAAGTTTTTAAACTTTAAACTCGTAACATACCAGATCCGGTCGTGGCATTTGGGCCGGGTTTGGGGGTGTTATATTTTGGTATCAGAGCCTGGTTCAAAACTTGGGCTGTGAAATGGGTCTAGTAGTGTTTTGAAAATTTGATGTGAATTTGAGAAAAATGTCTTGGAGGAAGATATGGCCTTCGAGTCTACCGGCACCCGATCCATGCAGGTAAGTATTCTAACTTTTGATATGATATGCATGATTGGGCTTGATTGGCTTGATGGACGTAGACTAGTATGTTAGGTATTGATGGACTTTAGGCTTAGTTCGAACAATTCTTTAAATTCATAAGACTTAATCTATCCAAACAAACCCATGAACAAATTGCTGGGTTAGGGTGTGTCAACAGGCATACGCATGTCTAGGATTGGATTCAGGGAGTGCTTGGTACTTAAGCAGTCCTAGTGACTCACCTCCTCTTCGCTGGAATCCTACCTGATGCGTAGTGACTGTTCACCTTAGCCATGAGGACTTGTTGACGGGCTAAAATTTATAATTAAAACCTGAAAGAGACCAGCCACCCTATTTCGCAACCAAAATACCCCCAAGTTTTGAAAATTTCTGAAATACACTTGATTCGTGAAAATTTCCCAGAATACCCCAGAATTATAAAACTGCCAAAATTTGTAGAATTATCGAAACACCCTGGTTGGCAAAGTTTTCAAAATACCCTTGGTTTGTGAAAATTTCCAAAATAGCTATGATTTTATAAAATGCCGATGTTTTGAAAATTTACCCCAAAACCCCTAGATTTACAAAAACACCGGTTTACAAAATTATCGAAATTTGTGAAATTACCAAAATACCCTCGATTTGAAAAAAAATTTAAAATTTTCAAAATACCCCTGCTTTACAAAAATATATATATACACCAAAATATCTCTATCTCCAAAAATCACCAAGATACTCTATTTTATGAAATTACGAAAAATACCCTGTAGGAAAGAACTACGAAAATACCCCTGGGTAGTGGAATGACGAAAATACCCTTATGTGATAAATGTGGGTTCATGAATGCTACTTGTGTGTTGATGTATGGTGATTGAATGTATGTGGTTTCTAGAACTAGGAGATACAGACTTGAGACTGAAACCCGTAGATATAATTTCGAATTCGAAAGAACTACTCTTAAAACTACTTTCCATAAGATTGTTCGTGGTTAATTAGTGAAAGAAATTAATAATTCATAAAATTTCTAATCAGATAAACGCGAATTGGTAGAATGAGTATAAGGGGTCGAGAACGTCTGCCGCGTGGCCGTGGTAGGGGTAAGATGACGGTGTCAGAACCAGTGGGATCTGGCCATGGATTTGGAAACGAGATGCCGGTACCACCTGCTGCGGAAGAGGAATTTCATGACTAGACTGCTGAAAATGACGCGGTATCTCAGGCAATGTTAAGGGTTTTAGAGAGGGTTTGGGCGTGCATGGGTACAGAACCCGTAAATCAGATCGAGCGACTTAGAGCCAATGGGGCAGAAGTGTTTAGGGGAATTTTCGGTATAGCCCCGAGTACAGCTGAGTATTGGTTGGAATCGGTTGAACGCATAATAGATGATCTTGATTTCATTGAAGAGGAGAAACTAAAAGGGGTTGTATCTCTCCTGCGGGACGAAGCATACCAATGGTGGCTTAAGGTTAAAGATGGTACAATGGTTGACCGTATTACCTGGAAGTTTTTCAAAACGGTGTTCTAGAGTAAGTATATTGGATCGAGTTATGTGGATGCGCAGTGCAGAGCATTTCTGAATCTGGTTCAGGGAAGTAGGTCGGTGGCTGCGTATGAAGCGGAATTCTTACACCTTAACCGTTATGCTCGGGGAATGGTGGCCACAGAGCATGAACGGTGTGTTCATTTTGAGGATGGTCTGAGAGATGATCTGCGTGTATTGATAGCCCCACAGCGGGAAAGGGAATTTGTTGTCCTTGTGGAGAAAGCTAAGATAGTTGAGGAGGTTAAGCGGACAGAGAAGCTGAATCGGGATAGAGATAGGGGTGGAGGTAAGAGGAATTTAGGATCAGCTGGGGCAGCTGGGCGTGTTCAGAAAAGACCCAGGTCGGATGGACCAATACGAGATAATAGACCTGCCGCTGCTAGTTAGGCATAGAGGTGTGCTCGATGTGGTAAATTCCATGTAGGCGAGTGTTGGTTGGGCAGTGGGAAGTGCTTTAGGTGTGGATCTACGGACCATCAGGTTAGAAACTATCCGCAACAACGGGGTAGTGAAGGGCCCACAGGTCGAAGGAATGCACAGCTGGAAAGAGGAGGTCAGTAGCCACAGAGAGGTCGTGGTTTGGTCAGAGGTGGTAATGGTTCTGGTCGAGGTCGTGGAGCACCAGGCCAAGGGGTAGGAAACACTAAGGCAAGACAGTCGGGGTTAGTCTATGCTGCCAAACGTCGAAAGGAGGCTGACGCACCCGATGTCATAACCGGTACGTTTTTTTTAATTTTTGGTTTGCCTTACACTGCATTGATTGATATTGGGTCGATGCATTCCTATGTTGCTAGTAAGGTGTCTGGAACTTTAAGCATAGATTCTGAGACTTCCTCTAGGGAGATAACTGTAGTAAGCCCTTTAGGACAAACTGTAGTGGTGAACAAACTATATAAGGATGTACCCCTGGAAGTTCAAGGGGTAACTTTTTGGGCTGATCTGATGGAACTGCCATTTGGGGAGTTCGATTTGATCTTAGGAATGGATTGGTTAGTGGAGTATCAAGCAAATTTGGATTGTGCAGCCAAGCGTATGGTGTTAAAAACTTCCGAAGGTGGCAAAGTGTTGGTGATAGGTGAAAGGGGGAACTGTTTGTCAAATGTGGTGTCTGCCTTAAGAGCAGAAAGGATGGTGAGAAAAAGATGCGAGGCAATTCTAATGTTTGTTCGGGCTCTGAAAGCCAAGGAATTAATTGTCGGGGATGTCAGGACGGTGAAGAAATTTCCTGATGCTTTCCCAGAAGAGCTTCCGGGATTACCCTTGGATCGTGAAGTGGAGTTCAGTATCGATCTTCTTCCGGGGACAGCGCCAGTCTCTATTACTCCATATAGAATGGCGCCAAAGGAGTTGGTGGAATTGAAAGCGCAGATTCAGGAGTTGCTGGATAGAAGGTTTATTCGATTAAGTGTGTCGCCTTAGGGAGCGCCTGTGTTATTTGTTAAGAAGAAGGATGGATCAATGTGTATATGCATTGACTATCGCCAGTTGAATAAGTTAACAATCAAGAACAAATACCCGTTGCCAAGGATCGATGACTTGTTCGATCAGTTGAAGGGGGCCTCAGTCTTTTTGAAGATAGATCTGAGGTCAGGGTACCATCAATTTAAGGTCAAGGAGGTGGATATTCATAAGACGGCTTTTAGGACCCGCTATGGTTACTACGAATTCATGGTGATGCCGTTTGGGTTGACTAACGCACTAGCAGCATTTATGGATATGATGAACCGAGTGTTCCAACCCTACTTGGATCGATTTGTCGTGGTATTTATAGATGACATCCTAGTTTATTTGAAATCGGAGGAGGAGCATGGCTCACATCTTTGGATAGTCCTGTCTGAGGGAGAAACAGCTATATGCCAAATTCAGTAAGTGCAAATTTTGGCTAAGGGAAGTTACCTTCCTAGGACATGTTGTGTCGGCAGCGGGGATTAGGGTTGACCCTCAAAAAATTGAAGCGGTGTTGGATTGGAGGTCGCCCAAAATGGTACCAGAAATTCAGAGTTTCCTTGGTTTGGCCGGGTACTACCAAAGGTTTGTTGAAGGATTTTCTTTAATTGCGGCACCATTGACTAAGTTGTTGAGGAAAGGGGTTCCGTTTGTTTGGTCTAATAAAGAGCAAGAGAGTTTTGAGAAGTTAAAAAGGGTTTTAACGGAGGCTCCGGTATTGGTTCAGTCGGAGGCTGGGAAGGAGTTCGTGATTTACTATGATGTTTCACACACGGGGCTAGGTTGCATGTTGATGCAAGATGGGAAGGTTGTTGCGTACGCATCTCGGCAGTTAAGACTGCAAGAAGAAAATTACCCCACCCATGATTTGGAATTGGCGGCGGTGGTTTTTGCCTTGAAGATCTGGAGGCATTATCTGTACGGGGAAAAATTTGTCATTTACACCGATCATAGGAATTTAAAATAACTTTTGACTCAGAAGGAGTTGAATCTAAGGCAAAGGAGGTGGATCGAGTTGTTAAAGGATTATGACTGCTCGATCGAGTACCATCAGGGTAAAGCCAACGTGGTGGCGGATGCTCTAAGTCGTAAAGTAATCTCTGACTTGAGAGCAATGTTTGCTCACCTTAGTCTTTATAATGATAGGAGTTTATTAGCTGAACTTCAAGTGAAACCCTCATGGTCGATCAAAGTTAAGGAGAAGCGGTGATCGATGGGTTACTAAAGGGGAAGTTTCCGGTAGGATCAAGTAAGGGATCAATAGAATTTAGTGTGAATGAGGAAGGGCTATTATGTTTTCAAGGGAGAGTGTGCATGCCGAAAGATCCTGAGTTGAGGCATAAGATTTTGCTAGAAGCACATAGTAGCCCATACGCTATGCACCCTGGAGGGAGCAAGATGTATCTAGATTTGTGAGAACAGTTCTGGTGGCCAGGCGTGAAACGAGAGGTGACTGAATTTGTGGAGAAGTGTTTGACCTGTCAGCAGGTAAAGGCGGAACATCAGTTACCATCAGGGTTGTTGAAGCTGGTGAAGATTCTACAATGGAAGTGGGAAAGGATCATAATAGACTTTGTTAGTGGGCTACCCCTCACGCCTACTAAGAAAGATTTGGTTTGGGTGATTGTTGATCGCTTGACAAAGTCTGCTCATTTCATACCAGTACGGGTCGATTACTCTTTGCACAAATTGGCTAAGCTATACATAGCGAAGGTAGTGAGGTTGCATGGGGTACCAGTATCAATCTTATCGGGCAGGGACCCTAGGTTCACCTCACGGTTTTGGAAGGCATTGCATCAAGCGTTGTGTACGAAGTTGGATTTCAGTACGGCGTTTCATCCTCAGACCAATGGACAATCTGAGTGGGTAATCCAGATCTTAGAGGACATGTTAAGAGGTTGTGTCATTGACTTCGGGGGTAGTTGGGAAGAGTTCTTACCGTTGGCAGAGTTTGCATACAACAATAGCTACCAGTGAAGTATTCAGATGGCGCCCTATGAAGCATTGTACGGGCAGAGGTGTCGTACACCTACCTGTTGGACGGAATTAGGGGAACGTTGGATGTTGGGTCCGAAGTTGGTTACCAAGACCGAGGAGAAGGTTGAGTTAATTCGGGCACGATTAAAGGAAGCGCGTCAGCATGTATGGTCTATGTCGATCCAAGCGTAAGGACATAGAATTTGCAGTGGGTGACGAGGTTTTCTTGAATGTGTCGCCATGGAAGAAAGTATTAAGATTTGGTCGAAAGTGTAAATTAAGTCCCAGATTTATCGGACCATATCGAGTGTTGAAACGAGTAGGACCGGTAGCCTATCAACTTGAACTACCTTCAGAGTTAAGTCAGATTCACAATGTGTTCCATGTCTCTATGCTGAGATGATATCATTTGGATCCATCTCATGTGGTGCCAGTAGAGGAAATCGAGGTAAGACCTGACCTATCATTTGAAGAGGAACCAGTGGAAATCTTAGGTCGTGATGTCAAAGTGTTACAAAGAACGACGGTTTCGTTGGTTAAAGTTCTATTGCGGAATCATAGTTCTGAGGAGGCTACTTGGGAACCAGAGGAAGCGATGCGGCAACAGTACCCACATCTATTTGAACCAGGTAATTTCGAGGTCGAAATTTTTTTAAGGGGGTAGAACTGTAACATCCTGAATTAATGGGCTTATGTGTTTAGTGTGTGGATATGTTTAATGTGTTAATTTAAGTGTTAAGGGTTCAAATTGGGCTCAGGTTTGGGCTGAGGCCTTGGTTAAATTCTCTGTTTGGGCACTATAAGGTTTAACAGGTGGTATCTGTGTTTAAAATACCAAAGTGGGCTTGTGGCCCAATGTTAGGTGGCGCTGCAAAGGAGCTAGAGTGTGGCGTCACTAGTAGATGGAGAGGGCCTAAGTGCTGGCCGCATGGAGCCCATGTATTTGGGCCATTTTTGGCAATTAAAGGGAAGCTAGTTGGGACGGCAATGGGGCTAGAAAATAGGTGGATTAAATGACATGGATAATGGGGATAATGAGTTGATAAAGGAAGGAAGAGGTGGTGTTATCTAGGCTTCTTCTGAAGGTGTGAATAGATTAAGATAGAGGAGAACAGATAGGATTTATCTGCTGAGTGTAGTGTTGGCCGAATTTCCATCTCTTGGAAGAGGAAAGAAATAGGTTTCAATATGCCATAGGGGTGCCAAAATTTCCCCTATTATTTGATTAGTTGTTAGTTAGCAGGAAGGGCACTTTCGGTTTTTGACAGGTAAGTGCCGAAATTCTCTATAAATAAGGGGGTATCTCTTCAATTCCGGCATTTGAACCCCATTCTTTTCAAGCTTTTCTCTCATTCTCTATGCCGAAACCCTCAGCCATTCTCTGCAATCTTTCCTTTTGATTTCTTCAAAAGCCGAAACCTCTCACTCCACTCTCTTTTCCATTCTTTTCCTCTTGTGCCAATTTCTCCATAAAGCCAGAATCTTTTAGAAGTTGCCGAAACTCTCTATGTGGGGTAAGTGACGATTTTCCTCTACTCTTCTTTTTTTTTTCTCGATTTTGGAAGGCAAAGTCGAAAGACTAATGAATGGTTGATTCTTGTGTTTACTTGTTGGGTGACCCTCGGGAATTGAAGAAGATCTCTTAGATCTAAAAGCCAGGAACCCCTAGTCTCTAAGGTTTATCTTTTTCGGGATTTCAAGGTAAGGGTTCAGTTCTTCCTATGTTGTTTAATCGGGTTCTTTTTCATTATTCGTGACTTAACCTAATGTTGTGTTAAGCAATCATCATAGTATCTTCTGACCAAGATCACTCATGGTCTTGAATGTCAGCAAATCTAAGGAAGGGGTTGGATCTGTAGTCCCAGCCCCAAAGTTCAAGAAACATGCGGTGTTTGCTGTTCGAGATTGGCCACCGGATTGTGGACCGGCTTCTAAAAAACACCTTAGGCAGATAGCAGTTGTGTCGGCTACGGACAACATCGACATAGAAATTATCGTTTTATCGGTAAACAGGTGTGTAGATCCCTAACACACTAATTACTCTGTACTAAATATATGTTATGGGCTAAAAGCCGGAAAAAGGCTGTATAGTAATCTGTACTAAATATATGTTATGGGCTAAAAGCCGGAAAGAGGCTGTATGGACAGTCATAAAACCCGAAAAGGGTTAGGCAAAGGATGCCAGGTACTTAATCATAGAAATCTCTCTATGTGTATCGATATATATATGGATACCTGTTTCTTAAAGATGGTAAGACGTTCTCAATTTTTTATGTGTGTATGCATGGGGTGGGAGTATGATAATGAAGGGGAAGAGCATGATAGGTCACTTGGTGATCGGTGGTTAAACCACGAATTCAAATGTTAGGTCACATAGTGATCGGTGGCAAAGCCACACTTAAATGATTCCTGATAAATAGGAATAGGCAGTACGACTGTCGATATGGTGTGTAGCGGTTGGTGGGTTGATTGTAGAAATCCCCGAGGTGTGATGGTTGGTACGGGTTGGTGTGTAGAGGATGTACTTTTGGGATAGGTTGGGCCATTTACCATTCATCATTTAATATGTATGTATGTTTGTTGCCATAATGTATGGGCCAAGGCCCATAATGTGTTTGTGGGCCTCAGGTCGTTATGTGTTTCGGGATTTATACACTGAGTCTTGGTGACTCACCCTTTTATTTTCCTTACTTTCCAGATGAGTAGTAGATCGTGGACATGGGAGCCGAGGCAGACTCGAGGGGCCACCATGCCATTTAATTTCTTAAACTATTTTCGGTTTTTTTTCTTTAGGTTTGAATTTGGGACTATTTTTGTAATAAGGCCTCCCTAGCTTGGTGTTTTGATTTATATTTGAGGATGTTTACATTTATAAATGTATGTTCAAAGTTTTATTTATAAAAGGAGATAAAAATGGGATTTTCAAACAAGTAATTTGTATAGAAGAAATAAAAATATTACAAAGGTTTTCTTCAAATAACACTTATTTAACGAATACTTCTACAAATCAACCGAGATTTCAAATCCTTTCAAAGCGAAGTTTTTAAACTTTAAACCCGTAACATACCAGATTCGGTCGTGGCATTTGGGCCGGGTTTGGGGGTGTTACTGTAACACCCCTTACCAGAAACTCTTGCCGGAATCGAGTACGTGGCATTACTAGACTTGACTATTAACTCGGAGCATAAAATTTTTGAAGCTGTCCAACTGCGTCACGCTGACTAAATTGACTGTAACTCGAGTTACAAAACTCAAAATTTAGATCCGTAAATTTTCCTTGAAACTAGACTCATATAACTTTTCACCATAAGTTTTCCAGAATTTTTCATGCGGCCAATTGGTACAGTTTATTCATCAAAGTTACCCTATTTCACTGCTTGAAATTCTGACCTGTCTTTACAAAAATACAGTTATCTCATTGCACAAATTTCCAATTATATTTTTCTTTATACCAATGAAAAATAGACTCATTAAGGATTCTACACATATAAACCATGATTTTTAATTATTTTTTTACAATTTTAAACAATTTTTCCAAAACAGGACAGTGACTCACGAATTCATTCAGAGCAGGTCTCACTAAAATTTAATTATCTCATAATATATAACTCCTTTGCCTACTCAGTTTCTTTCATGTAAAAATAGACACAATAAGGTTTAATTTCATATCTCATTCACCTTCTAATTCAATATACCCTATTTTTGGTGATTTTTCTAAGTCACATCACTGTTGCTACAACAAGCTGTTTCGTTGCAATTTATGAAAGACTAGCTTCTAACTGAACATACCTACATCCCTAATTTAAGGATTCATTTCGTATACAAACATTTCCTTAACAAAGACGATTTAACTTCGATTAAGATTACATAAACATTGCCATCATAAACCAACATACATATCAAAAACCAACAGCATACTTAACTAAGAATTTAGCCATATTCGCATGGCTATTATATACATGAACCTTAAGGCTTCATCAAAACAAAGACCAAGTCATTCCTATACATGCCTTCGTTTAAAACCAAAATGAAAGAGTACCAAAATGTAGATTGATAGTGTAGGCGACTTTCCGAACGATCCCGACAAGCTTGTAGCTTGAACCTAATCTATAAAACAGAGGAAACGTTTCACACGATAAGCTTGCTAGCTTAGTAAGTCCTAATTTCATAAAATAAGTAACATTCAATTTTCAGCAATTTAATTTCTACAATTCAACTTGTAGGCTTGTACTGTGATTTATTATCAAGCTTTCACTTTCATATCCATGTAAAATAAGCATGAATTTGTAGGAAAATTTCTCTCTACCCACATATTTATGATCAAAATATTTGTTCATGATTCAATTTTTCAAAACCCAAAGTGTCATCATGTAAACGTAGGTACAAACATTCATATACTTAAATGTCAATTATTATAACATGACATCAATTATACAGACCACCCTTGTGGCCGAATACACCTAGTCTTGTATTCACATATTAAAAGACCAAAGTTACTATACCACATCATTCATCAATATAACCAAGAAAACATACCATTGGTGATAAATCACTGAATCACTAGTTTACCTTGTCTTAATTAAGTAAGAAGCTCATTTCGACTTTACATACTCACCTGAGCCGTTAACTCGATAAATTTGCTTTAATTCGCCTTGAACACAATTTCGGTTTCTAGTTTGTGAAGTACAAAACCGGCATCAAGCCTGCTAGGCATAAGAGCCCGATAAATAACACCAAGACAAGGCTCGCCAGGCGTAATAGCCCGATAAATAACACCGACACAAGGCCTGCTAGGCGTAACAGCCCGATAAATAACACCGGCACAAGGCCTGCTAGGCGTAAAAGCCCGATAAATAACACCGGCACAAGGCACGCTAGGCGTAAAGCCCGAATTAAATCATCGGCACTAGGCTCGCTAGGCTTAAAGCCCAAACACATTAATGTAATCAATCATCGCTAATACCTTTTATACTATATCGCATAATGAAAGTACTTTGGTTTATTTACATCAACCAATCAAAACCATTCTAATAGGCTTATATACATTCGGCTATGGCATGAATATCTACTAAAATTTATCAAACATTATCGTACAATAGGTTCATAATTAGTTCTTCAATATACTATAGCTTAGGACTTACCTTAGAAGTCGATAGATTTGAAATCTCCAACTATTCGTTTAGTTTAGCTTTTCCTCACTCCAAATTCTTCTCCTTTTGATCTTGATCTAATTTGGTTCAATTAAACCAATTAAACCACACTCCCATTCAATTCAAAAGCAAAATCATATAATATATAATTTGCCAATTATCCCCCCCCGACATTTTTAATATTTAAGCATATAAATTTCAAGACATAAATATTTGCATTCGGCAATCACCCACTACTTTGTTCAAGTATATTCAATAATATTTGGGAACACTTTTGTAATAATCTCTTTAATGTACTTTAACTTAAAACTTACCTTCTTATCTATGGCCACACATTAACCATATATATATATATAACCGAATAAAATAGCCAGATTTTTATTTTCCCTTATGACCGAATTTGCCAATTTAGTGTACTCATACATCTTCTTCAACATGAGACCAAGTAACAAGCTAACTACCCACAATTTATTTATCCATTTTCCAGCCGAATATTAGCTTGCTTAAACCCTTCCATTGTTTGCTTAAAGAAATTTACCCTTCCTACTTAATCACCCAAAGATTATAAGCAAGTATGACCATTCATCCATGTTTAATATCACTATACAATATAAGTATAACCGAACATCAACACAAAAGGAAGAGGATTCAAAATTGGTGGTCTCACATTCGG